>CM061187.1:5036814-10036814 GCA_030763345.1 Mythimna separata
GCTGGTTTCTTCATACAAACTTTGGGCGTCATTTTGATCCCTTTATGGGTTGAAATTTTGAACATCCTCTGTTGGTGCTTGCATACGTCATTAAAGGAAGTTTTGTGCAAAATTTCACGCCTAGTAATTTTGACTGTGCGTTAATATGTCAGTCAGTTTCTTTTTTTACACATATAAATAAAATACTTTAAACTTATTACAAGAAAAATTCATATAGAATTTTAATTTAATAGTAAAAATCTTTTTCTTTTATACTTAAAGTAAACATTACTAATCAGACTAAAAACTAATGATTTATGTGAAAAATCTATGTACATAACTTTGCATCTATCACAATACAACCACAGTTTGTCATGTGACCCGTTATTTTTGCAGCTCAGTGTATTATGAATAATAAAGTTTGACGAGTTATTGTTTTCTTGCTTTCTAAAGGAAAATACCGTTTTCTATGAGGTAATGTTAACTCATGTGTCTCTTAAGCAATCGCATATCATTCAGTAAACAGTCGTGTGAAAAAACACAATACATTAAACGAGTATTATTTTAAACATATACTAGCTGCTGTCAGCGGATTCGTTTGTGTGATGGCATTTTTTTTATTTTTAGGGTATTTTTACACCCCAAGGTCGTAGACCTTACCTATTCTCAGACCTATCAAAAATACAAAAAAAACTATAAATGTTAGTCAAACTATTTCAGAGGAATTATGATAACGAATACTGTGATATCTGTTCTTTATTCATTATCCCACTGCAGGACAAAAGATGTACTATACTTAGTTAATTTTAAATAATGGTTCGTAGTAATATTCTATCTTATAGTTATGTTTGAAAAACATTTAGTAATATGATGTTCTTTTGCAATAATTTTCAATTTTCTGACGTTCAATAGGAAGAATTTTGTCTTGTGACTTAGAGTACATAATATGTCTTGTGACTTAGGGTACATAATAATAATTGATGGCACGTTTGGCGCTGTGGTTGGGCGATTAGCGGTTGCACTGTCAACACTGTGTAATATTTGTATGACCGACAGATAGTTTATTGTTTGTTGTTTTTTGTTTGTGAACGCACCATCGATCGCCTCCTGCGAAGCAGTCATCTACCTAGCCTTTTTCCCACTATATTGGGGTCAGCTTCCAGTCAAGCCGGATTTAGCTGAATACCAGCATTTTACGAGGGTCGGCTGCCTACCAGACCTCCACAACCCATTAAATGGGGTAACACGGTACTTCATGGCAAGACTGGAGTCAGATTTACTGGCTTCTGACTATCCGTAACGACTGCCAAAGATCTACAAATGGCAGCCGGGACCTACGGCTTAACGTGCTTTCCGAGGCACGGAGGAGACACGGTATGTTAAGATGGTCACCCATCCACAGACCAACTTTGGCAAGCGTTGTTTAACCTTGAAGATCGACCCGTGCGGCTGCTATTATCTAGCCACGAGCTCCTTCTGCGAAGCAGTAATGCTAGTATAATAGGTCCAGTAACCGTCCGGAACGAGCCAATATCGTCGACGTCGCCCAGTGTTCCACGTACTTACACCTCAAAGAGATGTTAGCAAATCGTAGGGGCCCAGCTCGAAATCTAATGCCACGGATTATGTGAAAGCGAACCCCGAGGTCTTGGAATGAAAACAAAGAAGGAACATGAGTAGGTTTTAGTCACTAACGGCCAATTTCTTCAAAAAAGCTAAAACTAAAGTAATAACTTTTCCTTGAACATTACTGTTGTCAATAGCAACTGTCGTCTTGTAAATGTTTTCATCCAAGTGAAAACATTTACAAGACGACAGTTGCTATTGATGTTATCCACTTTATGACGTTACTTTGGTTATTATCCACTTTATGACGTTACTTTGGCTGTTACTTTGGTTGTTACGTTTGGTGAAGAAATTGGCAGTTAAAGTCTGACACGCACTTCTGCTTCGCACAAGAGTGGGAGAAGTGATTATGATGATTACCCACCTAAAAAAACTCTCTATACATGAGTAATTTCTATTGTGGGACAATATTTTTTAAACAAAAGTATAATAAGGACCAATAAAAATAAAAGAATAGGCACTAAAGAAGCAGAAAACACGATACTAGGAAAGGATTCCACAAGAAAAGTAGCATAATAAGCTAATTGATTATGGCAACATAGTTCTAAACGGGAGCAGCATATCGTTTTTATTGTAACCTATATGGCAATACCAGTTGTTATAATGTATGTTATAATAATGAAGTTTAACGACCTGTGCCTTTATACGACATGGACGGCCTTGGCTAATTATAATTTCTTTTCAAGTTTAGCCTCTTTAATAATTTATTTAAATAGTTAACAGAATTGTTTAGCGTGTGAAATTTTATTTTAACCTATCAATACCCGCGAAACGAGACACAATAGTAAGACAATAACAGCGCGGTCGCATGAGACCGGTCGGGGATTCATGAATTAATAAATACAGTGGGCAGGACACATCGCTCGTAGAACGGATGGTCGATGAGGACGGAAGTTTCTGGAGTGGCAGCCACGTACCTGAAGACGCAGCATTGAAAAACCTCCCATGAGGTGGACCGACGACCTGGCGAGGGTCGAGGGAATCCGATGGATGCGAGACGTACAGGACCGGTCGCTGTGGTGACTATTGAGGGAGGCCTATGTTCAGTAGTGGACGTTTTTCGGCAGAGATGGTGATGATGATGGTGAAGTACAGTGATAGAGAGAGACGTATGCATCTCATCACATGTCCGAACCAGTGGACATGTGATGAGAAGGGGACGAAGAGCAATTGTGGGTTAAGCTCGCCTGTGTACATCACCTGTCCTGTTTTTTTTTAACGTTTGTGTACAATAAAGAATAAGAGTACCCAGTTGGGTAGGCTTTAGCGATCACGGAAAGGAGAAGAGGCTGATATGAAAGAAAAGGGAGTGGATGATAGCATGACGGGTGATAGGACAGAATGGAAGAAAAAAACATGTTGCGCCGACCCCAAATAATATGGGATAAGGGTAGGAAGAAGAAGAAGAAGGAAAAGAGAAAAGGCAGGTACCACGCCCTAGCTACGTAGTGGACAACCGTATCCAACAGCAAGCGAACCCATGGCCCCAGTAGACTTCGACCCTGCTAGGCTCTTACTGATCTCTCACTTGCGGCCGGCTAGGCTCGGTCCAGGTTATTAGCAGACTGCCGGACGGCGAGCTACCCAGTGCTCGCCGACCGCAAGCCCGCGTCTAAGGTGGTCGGAAAACGGGATCGGGATCTCGGCGGCGGCGGCTTGAGGGCCGTTCTCTCGCGCGCTCGCGGTCAAGTTTCAGACATCACAGAAGGAGGTGACCGCCTGCCATTTTTTCTAGCTCCGGATCATGGCCTGTACCCGTGACCAGTGCGAGAGGTCGTTGCCGCCGGTCGCCTCTACGAGGACATGGCCATGCTTCGCCCAAGCGGGTCACATTTCTATCATCACCTCACCATCGACGATTGCATCACTGCTTACCATCAGGTGGGATCGCAGTCAAGCACTAGTTTATAACAATTATAAATAAAACATATGTTCCGCCGTGTTCTCTGAACAATCTACACAGTGGTGAAACCCTTGCCTTTCTTCCGTAAGAATCCGGTGCAGGAACCTTCCGAACTTCCCATGTTCGGAGAGGACCTGCGTCATACGGAAAGTGAGGGCGCCGTGACATCTTTCCAACCACTCCTCAACTTACTGCCATAATTATGGCGTGCCTTTAAAGTTTCGAGAAGGGGTGGAGTTTGAAGACTTGACTTCAAAAAGCAGTGTATTTTCCTCACTGTCATCTAAGTCTGGAGATTCTTTGGATTATGTCCATGGTTTTCCAGCGGATTTCATTCGGTCGTTAAAGAGTGGTTGATTTACAAACATACAGGTTTATGGTCAATCGTCAAGATGGCATATCAAAATTTTCCATAATTTTCAATTTAAATCAGAAATTTCATCGAAAGAGCGTTTATATTTTCAATATGTGTGCGATACGGAATCCTGGAGGAGCGCTGGCCTGATGGCTGGTGAGCGTACGTGACCTATCGCCACTACCATTCCATTAGTCCATCATGCATATGCTGTAAGGAGGCTGTTGGAAAGTAACAGATTCAGTCGTGGCTTGTGCTCCATTGGTGTAATTGCCGCAAGGCATTCCATTGTGAGGATAAACCAATAAATAAATAAATAAATAAATACAGACACGTTTTCTGTTATCGCATCGCCGTTCAACACGTACAAATAGCAATTAATACTATTAATACGAAATAGTTGAACTAACAGTTATTGTTTTTATTCAAGCAATTATCCGTTAAAGGGATAATATATGAGAACTATAAAATACCCATAAAGATCGGCCACCTAAGTGGTTTTTGCGTTGTTATTACAGATTCCAACGCACACACACTTAAAAAATATATTGAGAAAACGTGAAGACTTGTATGGCCTGTATTTTTATAAAATACTGCTTTTCATAATTATGAAAATCATATGGTGTTATCAAAAAATAAAAAAGTGCTTACCATAAATGACGGACGATCAATATGTCAATATGCCAAAAAATTTGGACAAAAAAATAATCTAAAGGAATCATAGCGCGGGCTCGCGAAAGATGGAAAGATGTGGAGGGAGGCCTTTGCCCAGGAGTGGGACAGAATAGGCTCATAAAAAATACTAGTATTCAGCTAAATTCGGTTTGACTGGAAGCCGACCCCAAATGGTAGGTAGATCAGGTAGATCACATTTCACAATTATGAACATACGTATATATGGCTATAGTTTCTATAAATTACGTAAAAAAACAATGTAGGGCAACTAGGAATTACTACTCCGTCATGGGTGTGTAAGGTCACATACACAAGATAGCTAGACCCAGAACAACTACAGATACAGTTCCAGGCAATAAAAATATTTGGTCTGAGCGAGAATCGAGCTCACGAATCGAAGAACAGCAGCCAATCGCTCAGCCATTGCGCCAACAGTGTGGTTACCGTACAATAGCTAGTGAGCCTCATCATCAACGATTGCATCACAGCTTACCATCAGGTGGGATCGTAGTCAAGCACTACTTTATAACAATTAAAAAAAAACGTTTTTGCTGCTAAACCGCTAGACAAATTGATGAAACTCAGCACATAGATTTGATTTAGATTAGTACATACTAGCGATCCACCCCAGCTTCGCACAGGCTTTGTTATAGTCAAAAGTGATTAAGTAACTTCTAGGCAAGTGTGCTCCTTGGCGATTACATCGTCGCTTACCATCAGGTCAAATGCGAACAAATCATCAACATCTGCCTAGCCTTTTCCCAACTATATTAGGGTCGGCTTTCAGTCAAGCCGAATTTAGCTGAATACCAGTATTTTACGAGGAGCGGCTGCCTACCAGACCTCCACAACTCATTAACTGGGGTAACACGGTACTTCAAGGCAAAACTGGAGTCAGATTTACTGGCTTCTGACTATCCGTAACGACTGCCAAAGATCTACAAATGACAGCCGGGACCAACGGCTCAACGTGCTTTCCGACGCATGGAGAAAACTCGCTATGTTAGGATGGTCACCCATCCACAGACCAACCTTGGTAAGCGTTGCTTAACATTGAAAATCGACCCGTGCTGCTGTTATTATCTAGCCACGAGCTCCTCCAAACAAAACAAAGCTCCTCAAAACAAAGCTTTTATTGTAATTGGCCTGTTGGTCTAGTGGTTAGTGGCCCTGACTGCTATGCCGTAGGTCGTGGGTTCGATTCCCACCCAGGACAAATGTTTGTGTGATGAGCACGTTCATTTGTTCTGTGTATGGGTGTAATTTATCTATAATATGTATGTATTTAGAAATATACAACGTGTAACTTTAAATGCGCAAAACCTCAGACACCCCAAACGATTTTTAATCCAATTGAACTAATTCTGAGAGAAAAAAAATGATTTAAAAAAAATTGAAGGTTTTATGTGCTGTTTTAGTTTGTTTAAGATTCGTATTTACATCGAAATGAGTATGATTACTATCCCGTTTATGAGAAAATCTAAATTTAACGACAACCATTTGTGTTTGTTTACCTATTTACGCAGGTTTATGCACGTGATGGCTTGATTTCTTAATAAATAGACAAAGCAAAATTTTTAATTTTTTTTTTTGGAAAATGTAACCTATATTAAAAAGTGGTTTTATTGGTTCTGCTCGTTATTCTGAACAAACTAATTTCAGGTTTTGCGCATTTAACGTTACACGTTGTATAAGTATGTTTATCAGTTGTCTAGTACCCATAACACAAGCTCTGCTTAGCTTGGGACTAGATGGCGTTGTGTGGATAGTTGTAGAACATAATTATAGAACATTTATAATTATAATTAATTTAATCTTTACATCTGTACCCTAACGTTGGATCCATTTAGGTACAGTTCCAAAGATGCAGCCTTGTAACAAACAGACGGGCGGTCAAACAGCGGAAACTAAGCTTAAGGTTCTGGTTTCCCCCCTCTCGGTACGGAACCCTAAAAAAGAAGAAATATGGCAGCACTCACACCTACACATACCAGCCCCGTATAGGCACAATGCTGTGTTATGTAGTTCATTTACACCACAATTATGACTCACACTTAACCTCTCGGAATTACAAGTAACTCAAGCGTACTCCAGGATTCGCTCGCATAAATCGTGCAGTCATAAAAAAATAAATATTTTTCAATAATGGTCGACAGAAATGAACCTGTCACCTTCACACACTCAAGTATTTGTTCTGAAGGAAATATAGGCAATAATGTTTATTTTTAAACGGGCAACACTGATGAGGTTTAGTAGGTACCCTGTAGTGTTGCCAGGTATTTATATTGTTTCAGGATTATCCTTATTGGTACTTGTTTTTGCAATAGGAGTGTGGTATACGCCGCGACCGGATATTTGAAATTTCATGATGTGGCTAGCCATTTCATAATGTGGCCATTTAAAACTGGCCAGATCATTTAAATGTTAAGGTTTGATGATTATGCTAATCTACGTTTGGCCAAATCATTAACGCAGGATTTTGATGATACTAAAAAGTCAGAAACTTATGTACTTATTAGGCAATATAAGATGATGAAATATAAGAACAAACATAAGCTTTAAATTAAAACAAAAACTGTAATCGCATGAAAAACCAATTGCAATTAAAAGAGATATTTTAACTGTGCATCAAAATCTCATTCATTACTAAAAATACGAATATAAAAAGAAAGATGAAGATTGGAATATCTAATTGTCAACACCAAAATATAAAAGTTACAGCGCGAGAAGTCATTGGATGATTTTAGACCTATTATAAAAAAATCCCTTAAAAGAATAATTAAAATTATCCCGTAAAACAAAAAACATCTGGCCACTCCAGAAAGGAGATTGACGTACAGCTATTACAAATGGGCAGTTTCGTTCGGCGAAATGGTGAAATAAATGTGGCAGTAACATTCGGTTCTTTATTATGTTTTTATGTTTGACGGTAAACCACAATGTACAATTATCGGGCAACCGATTTGCTACTCTGGAAGTGTGGATAGGAATTTCAATTTAAATATACGACCGTTTTGTACAGAGAATGTACGTAAACTATAGATGTAATGTGGTGACTTGTTATGTATGTATCCCGTTATTATTTACTTATTACATATGTTTGCGTTTATGTTTATGAGTTTTGTGAGATTTCATGGGCCTTAATTGTGCGTCAAATGGCAATTATTTATTTAAACTTCATGTACAGTGGTGGTACATATGCGTTATGTAGTGTTGCATATAAGTATATATTTCAGACATGTTTTTTAAGTTTTCCCCACACTTGATCTGTGGATGGGTGACCATCTTAACATACCGAGTTTCCTCCGTGTCTCGGAAAGCACGTTAAGCCGTTGGTTCCGGCTGTCATTTGTAGATCTTTGGCAGTCGTTACGCGCGGTCAGAAGCCAGTAAATCTGACTCCAGTCTTGCCATGAAGTATTTACCGTGTTACCCCAGTTAATGGGTTGTGGAGGTCTGGTAGTCAGCCGCTCTTCGTAAAATACTGGTATTTAGCTAAATCCGGCTTGACTGGAAGCCGACGCCAATATAGTTGGGAAAAGGCTAGGCAGATGATGATGATGATTGAAATGGATAAAGGAAGTAGGTACCTAACCATACTGCGGACATGTAGAAGAAGTATTATCTTTAGGGTTCCGTACCCAAAGGGTAAAACGGGATATTATTACTAAGACTTTACTGTGCGTCCGTCTGTCACCAGACCGTATCTCATAAACCGTGATACCAGGAATATTGATTTTTAAAGATGATGTCTTTATGTTGCCACTGAAAACTAAAAACTGAATGAAATCTATACTAATATAATAAAGAGGTAAAGTTTGTTTTTTTGTTTGTATGAAGTAATCTGTGGAAGTACTGGTCCGATTGCTAAAATTTTTTCACCAATAGAAAGCTGCTGTATTCCTGAGTGACATAGGCATATATTTGATGTACGCGGGCGAAGCTGCGGGCTAAAGCTAGTAGTTAATATATTTATGTGGGAGCCCCCATTCAACATACGTGCTTTTTTTTTCGTTTTTTTGCTACGGTCCGTACGAAACCCTTCGTGCGCGAGTTTGACTCGCATTTAGCCAGTTTTTCATATTCTTCTTTAATATTATTACCTAACCACAGAAGTACGGTGTTATGGCTCTCCTTACCCTTCAAAACACTAAAGTAGATGCTAGTAAAACTAAATTACTTAGTTCTAGTAATTATTGTTTTGTAACTTAAGCGTTAATTGCTCAGACGTAAACTTCAAAACTTATTTAGTTACCAAACTAATAAAACTGCTTTTAGTTTGTTTAGAAACTAATTTAAACTGTACCTTATAATAAGCATTTTTGTAATTTTGTAATTTAATTATCGTAAGGAAATTGTTGAATATTGAGTTTTATAAATTAACTAATTTTTGTAGAACCACATTGGGCCCACGTGGGCTATGTCCTCTAATCTGGGCGCATCTGTCTCCATACATACATTATAATATATGGCTGCTAGACTTGTAGAGCCACGCCACGCGACTCCACACAACGCGATATTAGGTAAAACTCAGGAGTCACCCACGTTTGAACCGGTCTATGTAGTTCCCACTTTAAGGTAGAAAAACACTGCACCCAAGTGGGCTATCTGGACCGTGGACTATCCATGACAAGTAGACTTGTGGAGCTACGAGTACATGAGACCCACGTCACGCGCCGCGGGTCATCTGGCATGAAGATGTCTGCAGGAGAACCAAGGTTACCAAGGTTACAAAGCCCGAAAAATCACCCAATATAAGTAGCATGTTACTCGCAGAACAGACTGATGGTCAATGGAGACGAAAGGTGGGATGTGAGGAGTGGGAATTATTCCGATCTGTCACCCCGGTAAGGTAATCAATTCTGTATTATTCAGGAATGAAGTAAATAAAACTTATAATAATCCAAACCACTAATCTTTTATTTAATTCTTGAAAGTAAGCTTATAACGTGTAGAATTACTTTTAAGAATTAATTTAAGTTCTATGGGGGACAAACAGGAATAAAAAGTTTCATCTGTCCCCCTATCGGTGATAGGGGGACAGATGAAACCGTTAAGGAGTGAATAGAGTTTGAACTGTCCCCTCATTGCAAACAGGGGGACAGATCAAACTTTTTTCCGATCTGTCCCCCTCAGGGGACAAATCGGGGTGACAGATCGAAATAATTCAGGAGTGGCAAACCTATACCGGAAGACTTAGCGTTGGAAGGTTTCCCACAAGGTGGACTGATAAACTGGTGAGGGTCGCAGGAATGCGCTGGACACGAGATGCACTGGACCGCCTATGTGGATGTCTTTCGGTTAAAAAGATGATGATGACTGATTAAACAAAACAAACTATTACTAACTAAGCTGGCCTATTTACTAAAACTCGCCGTGTAAACTAGTACGCATCATTATCAATAATTGCATCATTGTTTACCATCAGGTGAGATCGCAGTAAAAAAAAAATAGATCAACTCTGTT
This sequence comes from Mythimna separata, assembly GCA_030763345.1. Lineage (NCBI taxonomy): Eukaryota > Metazoa > Arthropoda > Insecta > Lepidoptera > Noctuidae > Mythimna > Mythimna separata. The sequence goes on from CM061187.1 coordinate 5,046,819, forward strand.
ATCAATTTACGAGTAATTTAGAAGTTTATTAGGGTGTACAGTAAATAACTAAATCATTACCGAGGTCTTACATGTTCGATAAAAAATCTGATGCAAATTATCATAATAACTATTAATACAAGTTGAAATTCTACTCCTACTAACTTGAACCAAGAGAATTCTCAAACCAACATCCAGGAAAACATTGAGATAAAGAAGTTTCATCACCGACTGTTTTTAGAATAGGACTCAGACCGTTTTCACATTATCCGATCCGATATCGGTATCGGACGCCGATCCGATATCGGGGTAAGTAAAATGTATGAAATATGTGCCTATCTTTCATATTGTCCGACCCGATATCGGATATCGGAGCACGGTATTTCATACATTTTACTTACCCCGATATTGTATCGGCGTCCGACACCGATATCGGATCGGATAATGTGAAAACGGTCTCACACCGCTAGGCAGAGGGTTACCGACCGCAGGGTCAGCCATTTCTGACCGATGACGCGCCCAAATTGCTATACTCTCCTTTCATCTCGCAGGCATTGACACCCAGACATGTAGACATAATATTAAGACAAGAAAACGTTACAAAAATAGCCAAACTAAATACAAAGAAACTGCACCATTCAGTAGGAACTAACTCGATACAAACCTTGAGTTTATTTATACGCAAGAGACGTTTCTGAATCCGCCTGCATAAAGTAAAATACATCAAAACACAGACAGAAATACAAAACTGTGGCAGACAGACGAACGGGCAGACTGCTTGTATTTATAGATGCGATAGCTTTACTTACAGGTTCACTTGCGAATGCCGTTTTTTGGTAGAACGCGAGATGGTGTTGGATTAGCAGGATTTACACTTCCTCTGTTCCAGTTAAGAGCTAATTCTAGTCATACGTCTTGATAGAGACTTTGAGTATTACATGTTTAATGTAATTATAGACTTTAAAAAAGACCGTGACTCCTGATTTTGTTTCGGTTTTTCTTGTCAGGGTAGTCAGAAATATTGGTATTAAGCTAAATCCGGCTTGACTGGAAGCCGACTCCAATATAGTTGGGAAAAGACTAGGTAGATGATGATGATGATGATGGTAGTCAGCTAGGGAACACTGACCTAATCTACTTTAAACTGACAAATAAAAATGACGTTTAAAAGTGTTTTTTTAAAACTACGTATTTTCGAAATAAATATTATTTATTGTTGCAAAACAATCTTGGCCATACCCTTTTTTAAGGTGGAAAACCATTAAATATTTTTTCCCACTCTATGTGGATCGAGAATGAGTGTTCGACTTTTAAACACTAAAAACCCACCTGTGTCCCGGCAGTTCCACTTGGAGTTTTAGGGCCGCGTTAACTCTTCCGAACCAACCTCAAAGAGAAGCTAACAAGTCTTTGTACGTTATCTCTTTGAAATAATCCCACAGAGATGCTAAAATAAAAGCCGTTGCTAAAAATATTTCACATTTATTATGCGCACAGCTAAGGAGTGGAATTCCCTGCCGGAGTCTGTGTTTCCTGATAGCTACAACTTAGGAGTCTTCAAGTTAAGAGTGAATAGGTTACTTCTGGGCAAACATGCTTCATCGTCGGCCACATCATCGCTTGCCATCGGGTGAGATGGTGGTCAAACGCGAGCCTATGCATAATAAAATAAATAAATAATTTAGGACATCAAAAAATACTCTCAAAACTACAAAATATTTGAGTCGTCACTAAAACAATGGGCACTTTTCTATCCAGCAATTGAACAAGCAAAACTTAATTGCTTCCTCATTCCCGCGCCTACCGGTCTTTGGTTCGACCTGGCCCGTAAATCTATCAGCGCCCCATAACCCTGCCAAGTTTTCTAATTATTTTCTACGTCACTCTTGAGTTCCTTGTTGAACTGTTTTTTTAGGTCTGTCTTCTGTAAACAGGATCAATATTTTAGTAACTCAGTACTAGTATAATACCGACAAACGGGGTGAATAGGAACGCAGGGGTGAATAGAAACAAGATTTTGATTTTTTTAAAGGTGGGAGATCATCAAAATGCCTTCTCGCGCTCTGGACGGAGCGGGAGGGGGTATCAGACTTTCCACTGACTAAAATCCACTCCTGTTTCTTCTTTGCCCTAATTCCGGGGTCTAACAAGAATTTGATTAGGATGTTTGCTTTGGTATTTACATATTTATGTTATTGACTTTACTGAATAAATTGTAACTAAATTAACGAATACATTGGTATTACTCTATATACTCAAATGCTGCGAAACACTGTTAGAAAACCTAAAAACCCCTTTTAGTTTTTTGTGGCCCCTACGTTTCTTTTCATTTCATTGGACTGTAGTTATTGTCATTTCTGTGAGTTGCAATCATTTCTATTGACGCTATATTTTGCTGTCTGATACAGAGTCGAAGTTTAAAACAATAAATAAAGAAACTCCTCAGATGCGATCAGTATCGATATCTAATAACAATAAGATAAAAAAATAAATTTAAGTTGAGAGTATGACATAAAAAGTGAAGAAAAGACTGCAAAAGACGCCGTAAAAAAGTATTGCCATTTGATGTCAAATTATAGAAACACCGCAATGGTTTTACACTTCTCACCATTCATACAAACGACTTTTTGAAATAAAAGTTTGAAAAGCGTGTCGTACATTTTCCATTCATTCATAAAATATCAACTCATTAGATACTTATACTTTTAGAATAAATGGCCTCTTTCGGTGAGATCGTGACGGTTTAGAACGAGACGCGGTAGAGCGGAATCATGAGATCCTGGTTATAGAAGGAAGTGACTGAGAGCCAGCCGTTTCAACGCCTTAACGTTTGAATCCCCGACCGGTCTCATGAGACCGCGCTGTCATTGTCTTACTATTGTGTCTCGTTTCGCGGGTAGGTGATAGGTTAAACGCCGAGACCCAGCTTGCAACATTTAAGTTAGGGGATCTGGAGTCGCGGGCTCTTAGATTTGGAATTTTGTCCGCCCACCGAATGACTTCAGGAACACTGTCTTTCCTGAAGTCATAAGGTGCGCACAGTGATCACGTGCTGCCTTGCATAACGAGGCTCAGAGAAAATTCCCTTGCATTCTCCTCATTGGTGTGCCCTAACAGGCGTTCTACTGAGAAGGTTCCAGAGACCTCTTCCATGTGCTCATAGTAATCAACGGGGCAGTTTTAATGAAAATTTTAAATTAAGAAATTCAAACTCTCTGGTCTTTTTCCCAAAAGTCCAGGCGATATTTGCAGGTTTCCCCACGAAAACAAGCAAAAATGGTACTATCTACATATTTATCTATTGTGGTCTGGTTTCCTTAGTTCTTAGTGGACCATTGTGCGTGGGTTATAGCAACCTTTACTCCAACCAGCCCATCTCACTCCAGAAGCAGATGAGTCTTTTCCAGTTTGCTGAAGGCATCTATGAGAGTGAGTCTCTTCAGTTTGCTCAGGGCGTCTATGAGTGCAACAAAAAAGTTACTTTTAGAATGTGATACGATTTGTAACAATCAAAATGTTTTCCTTTGAAGTGACTATTGATTCCCCATAAATACAAGAGTTAACATGTTACAAATTCAGAACAAAAGAAAAAAATGCATTACACGGTCACACAGTTGCTTTAAGCATTTTACTGAATAACTGTCTCAAAGAAGTGACAGGATTGAAATATACACATTGCATTTGGGAATGTCTTCTGTGATCGGTCCGTGATTTATGTTTTCAAAAGCTGCCTTCTCTTTTTATATTCGTTGACAATGCGAATAAACTGTAGGTAGTAAGTGCAAGTCCAATATGACGTGTTTGGATGAAAATAGACGGTGTTAGAGTTGTGTTGTGGTTATTAGAAAATTATTTAGGACTTGATCTAGGTAGAGATATTTGATTAAGTTCTTAATGCAATCATGGTAGCTTGGTACCTCCTATACAAAATTTTCATTAGGCCAGAATATTGGAACCTTCAACTCAAGTTCATTAGAATATCTGAACATTAGAAATTAATTATTTTAATCACACACATTTTTTGACCAAAAAAAGTTCCTCTAGTTAAAAAAGGATTCTGTTGCGAAAAGGATATTTCAATACACTTATTCGGTTTCGAGGAGACGTTTTAAAAATATTAGTCACTAACTGCAAATGACTTAAATTTTGTTTCGAACTCTCTATGTTTTTTTATGCGATCGGGTTTTTTGATTCTCAACTTTTTTTGAAGCCGTTTGTATTTTTCTCGTTAAAGTTATTTAAGTTAATCGCTCAATCACTTTCTCATAAATCTCACACATTTAATGGAAGAGAAAATTAAACCTGCTATTTAAAAATAAATTACAAATCGACACTGTACTTACTCGATATAGGTTACCCTAAAAAGGGTGTAACACACCCCTTGTAACTGAGAAGAGTATTGACAGCTACACGGTGTAAATATGACAGGACAAATTGGCTGCCTCAGGGGCTTCCTGTCATCAGGTTACAGGGGACAACACTATTGATTATATACCTCGTGTATTGTTGATTGATAGAGCTGGGAAATTAGTAGGAGATAATTATAAAGGTAAGACAGGAAGTTGATCATAATTTTGAGGAAAAGAATACCTGTATTGAAGATTTTAATTAGCTTATTGTGCTTATTTGAGTTTTTATATACTTTTGTGCAGACCGCAAATTATATGCACGCGTGTAGAAAAAATTTGAAAAATAATTTCAATATAATTTTTTTTTTAATATAAAAGTCCTTTTTATTTATCATATATTTAATTACTGACATTTTAAAGATGGTTACAATAAAAAATAAAATTTAAAAGTAATCAAAATAAAACGATCACCAACAATTTTAAAATTACATGCTTGCGTTTTTATTTTACTATGATTAAATAATATTACAGAGTAGATAATAAACTAAATATAAATAATGTAAAGACAAAACAATAGATAATTCTATCTATCTTAGTTTGTAAAAGTGAAGTATACGCATTTATTATACGCAAATTCACGAGTCAAATTCCCTGTCGGAGTTTGTATTTCCTGATAGCTACAACCTAGGGATCTTTAAGTCAAGAGTAAATAGGTAACTTCTAGACAAACGTACTCCATCGTCGACCGCATCATCGCTTACCATCAGGCGAGGTAATGGTCAAATACGAGCCTATCAATAATAATAAAAATATCATATTTATTATTCACTTTTCACACGGAAAGCAATTCTAGCCATACAACTTAAAAGTCGTAAAAATATGTATTGTTGTCGCGAATAAAATATTGCTCTCAAAAGAAATGTTCCACCCAACATCAGAATTCGCTACACACTCATGAATCGGATTCAGTACAAATAAATATCAACACTTAGAAACTACAATACCAACATTATTGCGGAGCGAGTGAAACAATATTAAATGTTATTTATTTGCGGAGTATTCCAAGTTGTAGCACGTTCGAGCCCCGTTTAGCTCAAATAACACGAGAACGAACTCAAAACAAAGGCTATTATATTTGTAAAGCAGTTCAACTATAATCTATGTTATATTTTCGATTTGAAATGTCAATCTCATATATTGAGAACTTATTTGTTTTCGATCTGGAGCGGGTTGCTTGTTGTTCTATGTTGACATCCTTTTTGAAGGTTCATTAGTTTTGGGTATGATATTCTTGAGTTGGTTATGAAAAATTTGAAAATGAAAACACTAAAGGCTGGCCGCAGACACTTTGGTATATATTAGGTTTCCTTATTAGGAATTCAGATTCTATTAGTTTTTATTAGAATTATTATTATTTTTATTTTTGTTTGAAAAAAATAAGAACTTGCCCTTTTGAATATTTTGTAAGTACGAGTAAACAGAGCATTGAGGTTTCAGAATCAGAATTCCTGGTCAGGAAACCTAATTTGGAAACCAAACATGTGCGGCTGGCCTAAAAGACGTAACTTCTGCTCACACTTTACTGGTCGATTCCATTACGAGAGATGATGGTGACATGCCCCTTCGTTAGACAGATTCAAGATAAACTGGTTACGGAAGATGGGAAACCATTGTATTGTGACGTTGATTGGAAAAGTCTATTTCTCATAGTGGCTTGCTTTCTTAGCGTTGGCTAATGGTAACTTAGCCTTCTTTTTAGTGTGCAATAAGGAGTAATCATCAAATAACTTCTCCCTCTCCGGGTAGAACCATCTGTAAGCCCTATCACGCATTGAACATGCCATAATTATCGCGTCAAGTCTTTGAGAACTGGTTGGAAAGACGTCACGGCATCCTCACTTCACGCATGACGCAGGTCCTCACCGGACATGGTAAGTTCGAGACGTTCTGACGATTTAAAAAAAGTTACCCTAATGCAAATTCAATTTAGGATAAAAATTTGTGCGAATGAAGTTCAAAGGCCACAAGGTGGACCAATGACTTGGTGAGGTTCACATAAGACCGTGCATTATAGCAACACTTGGAGGAGGCCTATGTCCAAACGTCCAACTGTGGACGTCTTTCGACTGAAATGATTATGACGAAGTAATTTCATCGTATTTAACGAAGCGCGGTTAGTAAAAAGTAAAAGAGACCACACAGCTTCACCATTAGAAAACCAAAGTAGCAAGATTTGAAATCAACGTGTGTGATCGCAGGATAAAGATGCAAACATTACGGCACCTTTCCAAGTCTTTGCAGCATCTTCCTAGTAAACGTGATTAAAGGATTCTACCACGACCCCGTGTGTATCTTACGTCCTGTTTGTGTAGTGTTGTTGACTTAATACCATTGATCAAGGGATCAGCGTTTTACTGGACTTTTAAAACGGCATGCCGTTGTAATTAATTTTGCCGTTTCGTAGATAGGCAATTCGGTACCTAAGTTCTAGGCAAGATGATGAATCTCAAATTTTTTATCTTGATAGTTTTTGTAGTACAGTTTATGGATTTTTTATATTAAAAATTTGGACTGTTTTTTGTATGGTTTATAATTATGTCAAAACTCGATTATTTATGAAGGAATTTGGAAAATTACGTTTTAGTTTGAGGAGATATTCTTCTTTATTAGTCTTATTTTATAATTTGATATATTTATTGAATGAAGTGAACTGTCAAATATTCTATGCATACAAGTATTATGTAGCGCGGTGGATGTTTTTATCAAGGCCTACCGACGGCCTACGAAACTTCATTGATATTTAAATGGTTATCGATTAGTAAAATTCCGTAGGCCATCGAACTGATCTGTTGAGGAAGGTAAGCACCAGAACTTTACCATAGGCCTGCATAGGCTTGTTAGAGTTGTCGGGAGTTACAGCCAGACTGTAACTCCTGACAACTCTGAGATAATATTGAACTGATCGAATGATGAAGCTGGATAGTAGGTAGTGGAAGGCCGTAATAATACAATTTTCCATAGTTTTGAATATAAAAATGGTTATAATATTTTCTCACTTCCTATACATAGAACTTATAGACATAAAAATGACTAAAATAAGCAAAATAAATATGTGAAATCAGTGTTCAATTACGAAGAAACCAAACAAAAAGCAAGAAGACGCTTAAAAAAAATATAGGTACATGTAGTATATTTTTACTTAAACTTTACTTTTTACTTAAAGCTAGGTTGATTACACAACTCTACAAAATTCAGTAGGTCGAATTGAATAGCTCGTAGACACAAACTTGGAATATAATATTTTATCGCTAATTTGACGTTTGCGTACAATCTCGGAATGTATGATTATGTTCGAACTTACCGATTATCATTAAATTATGCTCTTGTAACTGAGACGAAACTGGTTACATAATCTAGACGATGACCTAACTGGCACCCAGCTGTCGATACGTCGACTATTATTTCATCTTTTATACGCGTACAAGACGCAAGGCGCGGTTTCCAAACCGGGTAAATACCAATGTGAATTTTTCTAGTCACTTGTACTGATATATTAACGCATAGGCAATACTGGGACTAAATCCGGCTTGACTGGAAGACGACCCCAATATAGTTGGGAAAAAAGGCTAGGTAGACGATGAGGCCTTGGACTAGGTGTGAAAGGAAATTTTGCAGGCGCATTTTTTTTGAAGGCGTGAAATTTTGCACAAAGCTTCCTTTTATGGTGTAGACGAACACTAAGAAGGATTTTTTGGAAATATAGTTTTTAAAGGGGTTTTGTCTTTAAACGGAGGTTCAAAATTATTGTGGAGAAATCTACTCTCACGTGAGTGAAGCCTCTGGCAGTAGTAGCCAGTCTGGGTTAGTCTAGGTTATTACTGATACCCAGTGCCTCAGAAAGCACATAAAGCCGTTGGTTTTTGGTTGTAAATTTTTGATCTTTGACGGTTCTTATAGATAGTCAGACGCCAGAAAGTCTGTCAGCAAATGTATAAGGTTAGTTAGCGAAAGTTTGTATGTATATTTGACCCTGTTTGTCACTCTTTCACGCTCTAATAACTGAACTTAGGTGAAATTTGGTACACGTGGTTTTTTTTATATATAACATAAACAATCGCTTGACTGCAATTCCACCTGATGGTAAGCAGTAATTTTCGACTTTCACGCAGGTGAAGCTGCTGCTTGGTGAAGCTTTACCTTTAACAATGATTTCAGCTTCGTAAATCTATACTAATATAATAAAGAAGTAAAGTTTGTTTTTTTGTTTGTATGAGGTAATCTGTGGAAGTACTGGACTGGATTGCTATATTTTTTTCAGCAATAGAATGCTGCTGTATTCCTGAGTGACATAGGCTATATTTTATGTACGCGGGCGAAGCTGCGGGCTAAAGCTAGTTTTAAATATTATCACACAGAATTCGAAAAAAAAATGCTGTATCGACCTCAAATGACAAGGGATAAGGGCGGTCTTCCGCCAAGTCCATTCTATCATCGGACCACTAGAGGTTCGGTGATACGGCACCGCGAGTTTTGGGAATACAAATATTGTGCGTTCAGCTAAGGAATTCCTTGTCTGTGTTTCCTGATAGCTCCAATTTAGGGTTCTTTAAGTCCATAGGTTACTTCTTGGCAAGCGTGCTCCATGGTCAGCCACATCGTCGCTTACCATCAGGTGAAATAGTGGTTAACCTATCACAAAACGAGACACAACAGTAAAACAATAACAGCGCGGTCTCATAGGACCGGTCGGGGATTCATGAATTAAACGCGATCGTCAGGAAGATAGTACTTTAAAAAAAATACTATCTTCCTGTCTATATCGAAATATTATAAATTCTAATCTACAATATAAAAGTACACAGCATTTGTGTACTTTTATACTGCTCCGGTAATAAAACAGTGGTAACTCAATAAATTTGGATTTCGAGCAAACAGACATTGTAGAAAAATTATTTTAGCCATCGCATATTCGTCCGCGTGATATGTTAATAAAAATACTTAAAATTTTCCAAGTCCTCAGTTATGCCTGTGACAAATAGGTTAATTTAGCGGCTTAGGCGTACTTTTCTAAACCATTTATTTACAAATTTACTTTTTTTAACATCAATTATTATTATTATATATTTATTTTATAAATGCGTATATAAAATAAATAATTATTGATGTTATTTTTAATTGTTTCAATAATGTTACGGGTTTTACGAAGAGTCACAAAAACAAAACAAACAACACAGGTTTTTGAAAAATTTGATTTACTGCTTTTTACTTTCCCAATGTAATGTTTAAAAAAGCCGCAACGGTGTAGAAGTAAGCCAAGTCCTACAGGTAGTAACTTGTCAGTACTTGAAACTGTGGCCTCTATACAAGAGACTTAAGTTATCAAGTGCCTATACTACGAGTAACATTCACTTTTTGGATCTTTATACTATCCTGGTACTTTTTTTTATTAAAAATTTATTTATTTAATCCTTATCTCAGAAACAAATCTGCATGGTTAGCATATGTTTTGACCAATACATTGTGTATGCACTTTAAAAGAGACTGTGACCCCTGAGTTTGTTTCGGTGTTTCTTCTTAGGGTAGTCAGTTAGGAAACACCGGCCTCATCTAGTGAAAAAAAGTCCAACAAAAAAAGGAGACGTGTAAAAGTGTTTGTGAAAGGATATTTATAAAATAAATAACATTTATCATTTATTTTTTTTGGTAGCAAGTCGTAATATAACATCAGCCAAACTTTTTTTTTAATGGCTACTTGTTTAATCTGATTTTTTTAAAGCTACGGATTTTTAAGTGTGTTTTTATTACTCGTATTTCATAGAGTTCTATGTACTAAACAGCATTCGTTATTTAACCTATCAATACCCGCGAAACGAGACACAATAGTAAGACAATAACAGTGCGGTCCTATGAGACCGGTCGGGGATTCATGAACTAATTGCACATTGCTAAGTATTTTTTGTTCGAATTTATTTTAATAAATAACCTCCGTACACTATCAGTAGTAACTAGAGTGCGTCTAATGAAAGCGCGACCTGGTGTTTTTTTTTTTATTTAATTGGCAACATTATTCAGCCGCAATTGTAGGAAATAAAAAAAATTGTGAAGTGAACTGGTTAGTAATACTACATACAACATTTTTGGATTTAACCTCTTTTTCTCAGGTCGCGCTTTCATTAGACGGACTATCAGCCGAAACCAATAACCTATCTATCACATATCGGAGATAGAAAAACAAATGAAACAACAGAAAACATGTAAATTTTTGTATGGTACCATTTGTTTTACTATCTCCAGTATGCCAAAACTGGAGATAGATAGCTTATTGAAAACGGGCGTAAATCAATAATACAATTGATTAATTCGTTGGTATGTTGGAAGATGATTTCTTTAGAAATAAACATAAGTGTTTATTAGATTTACGTAGGTATATTATTTAATAAATAAATGAAATCTTTCAGTGCGACTTTGCACAGTTTTAACCTATTTGCCATCAGATAATAATGTCTATATTTTGAAGTTTTTTACTGACATATTTGTAATATGTGTATTGCTGTAGTGGCATTAGAAATACAAATTCTTTGAAAATTTCAACTCCCTTCTTCCTACTGTTTAAGAGATAAAGCCCGCTGACAGATGGATGGACAGTGGAAGCTTAGTAATAGAGTCCCGTTGTCCTTCGAGTACGGAACTCTGAAATCTTATCGAAGACTACTTTTACTGCTAATATTTTTTATTTTATTTAAGTTCACGATCGTAGAGTATTGATTTGAGTATATTTTATGCTTAAGCTTAAAACCACAAAACTCTTTAATGGCTTATTTATGACTAGTAAGTTAAGTTCAAGTTAGACTCTGACTAAGTAAAGAAATATTCTTAAGGGCCTGTTTCACAATGTCCGAGTAGGCACTACTCACTGAATAAATTCAAAAATTTGACAGAATTTGTATGAAATTATCTGCCAAGTAAGATACTCGAAACTTAATCATAGGTAGTGAAATAGGCCCTTAGATGCATACATAATGCACTTTTCTAATCTCAAACAAGTTGGTTGCATAAACTTCACAATAATAATAAAGGTAAAAGTTTAAGTTTGTTTCTCCTTCATGCTCAAACGTCTGGACAGATTTGGCTGAAATTTGTGATACGGATAGATCAGTACATAGGATACTTTTTATCCCGGGAGTATGTTCCTGTGAGGTAATTTTCTAGTTTGACGTGAATGAAATCGCTATTAAAAGCTAGTAAGTCCAAAAAATTATAAACTTACTGAGAAGATAATTCAAGCGTTTATGTCAAGTATACATTTGGAATTAAAAAAAAACACTGACTAATTTGATTCATAAAAATAAAATTTGTTTGTGTGTTTTTGTGTTTTCAGCCAACTATTTACTATTATTTTTAACACAAATAATTTTATTTTATTTATTAGTTAGCGAATTGGATTATAAAAACCGTAATAAACATCTAAATGAGAAACTTACTAAACAAAAACTAGGTAAATTCATCTAGATGTACTGTAAATTCCATTATATCAGCATACGTAGTCCTTTTTTCAGTCATAAAAAATAACAAAAAAAATGCCGAAGTATAAATATTGCATTGAACAATTGATACACTTGCAACAACAAAAAAAAAACAAAAAAGTTTTTTTCAAAATAAAAAAATAATAAAAAGAAAATATTCACTTACCCCATTTCCGGGTTTCTCACAAAGCAGCTCAGCAACAGGACAGTAAACACAACACCCTCCCGAGACACTCAACGGGAAATAGTCCACAAAAATAAAAACACACACCGTTTATAAAGACATATTTGAAATTCAATGCGATCGTGAAAAATAGGATTGAATATAAAACCAAAATCAAAAACATGAATAATGCACTTTGCCTAGCAAGTGGAACGTTGCATTTTTATTACGAAAAAAAAAAAACTATGAATTTTATTTCACAATATCCTGTTCCTGGCTTTACGTAGATACTTTTATTGAAATTTTATTTCCATAAACATTTTAGTTCAAGAGTCTATTCTTCACATTATTATACCATTTAATAAAAAAAAAAACTAATACTGTCATCAATCACAAAAAACTTTCGAAATTCGAACTCAAAAAAAAAATTAGCACGCACACACCGCACATTCTAGAGCGTCCATAAAAACGAAAATATCAGTGACATTTAAATTAGTTAGTTAAGGCGAGGTCACACTATAATCGATACCGATACCGATACCAAGTCCGATTGTGACTCGTATCTAGTGAGCTTTCGGTGCTCGTGTCGTACGCGCTGCATGTCGACTGCAACGATCATGCGTGTACTGCGCACAGCTAGCGATGCAGCGCTATCAAATAAACAAAAACTGCATGCTCAAGTTTGGCGCGAGCTTCGAACGAAATGTTAATTTTATTAGCAATTTCATTAAGGCAATAATGTATTGGATGCGGTTTCGGTATCGATTCGGGTGCGGATGTGTTTATTAATTTAATGTTGCTGTGATGTGTTTATGATGTTTTTGCTTTAAGTGTTTACTTTGTGGGATTATGTTTGTTTATTTTGTTTTGAATTTTTATGATTTGAAAGCTCAGTTTCGATGAATTAAAGAATAAAAACATGATATATAATAGAAAAATGTGTGTTCAAAATACTTATAAAATAGGTAATCATATAAAATAGAAAAGCTCAATCAACAAAATTACGCTAGATGTAAAGCAACTCTCAAACAAATAAATAGATCAAACAGAAAAAAACTCCGATCTACTCGTTAATTGCCTCCCATAAATAACATTTGAGCGGCTACAGCCCTAACTACTTAGCGTTATCAGTTTAACCAATCGTCCTCTTTATGTGCCATTTAATTAATCGAACTCTAGAAGAAGAAAAAAATTGTGCGCACGCGCTCTATGCACGGACCGCGTTCGAGATTTAAATATAAACCGTCCGGTGACAATGGACAGTGAGACAGTTCGTCATTCGATCTAAATCAAGGATACCGAACGCACGTGCCGAGCGTGAGTGTATCGCGCTAATCGTTTATACAAATTGGTTTTTGAAAGCTCGTATGTGTCTGTCTGAATTATTATGTTGTACGCTTTGATGTGGATTGGTTTTAGTTTTTTTTTTGTTTTGGGACTAGTTTTGGCAGGCTTTTGAGTTAACTACTGCGTCTTCTGTATTGAGGAAATGCTGTGTCTTTTCGCACTTTTTTAACAAAGAAAGCTGTTAAAATACACTTTAATAACAGTATCAATACATGTTGAAACACAAACAAAATACTGCGTGTTTAGTCAGTTTTTACATACTTAATTGAGAGATCTTATTTAGACTGAAAACATAATTTGAAATAAACTTGCATAAATATTTTACCATAACTGTCTTCATAGATTTCCAAGTAAACATTCAACATTAGATACAAGAAACAATAACATCAATTCATTCACAATTGCCTTAGGAATGGCAACTCCATAATTTGTCAAATTTCCTTTGATCTGGCATTTTCAAATATCTATATTAAGTCTAATAGAACCAATGAATAGTGGTATACATGGTATTGCTAAGACTAAATCGTAGAAATAGAGAATTAGACTGAGCATTACCGATACGAAATTGACTCATTAGACTGACTTTGTTGACGAATTCAATGTGTCCTTTATTCTATAGATTATAGTGATAAAAGTGACACTGATTGCCTTTTCTTTAAGTGGCTAATTTTCAAATTATTTCTCCCAGGGATTTGGGAGATGTGGGGATTTTTGGAACAAAAGAGAACATTAGACTATTATTGACTAAAACACACCGTGCTAAGGAGTGCAAGGTGGGGTTGTTTCTAAAGCCATACTAACTCCTTTAATCGATTTCGAAAAAGAGACTGCTTTTGATATGAAACAACAATTGACAACACAATCGCTTTGTCTCTTTCACACTTTTATAATCGTAGTGACAGCCGAATTTAAAGGAACGCTCATTCTAAATCTCTATGTCCACGGACTAAACTAACGAATACACTATATTCATAAAATATATCCTCGGAGGACATTAATAGACCAACACTTGGATATAAATGGTTCAGGAATTTCAGAGCATCGGCATTCAGATATGAGAAAAAGATTATTTTGATGTATGTTGATTTAACACGCAACTTTTAAATGGAGTTTAAATGAAATGATTTGGATTGCAGGAATACTTGGGTATCGTATCGTATATCTTCTTGTGTATAAAAATCAATTGCTGTTCGTTAGTCTTGTTGAAACTCGGAAACAGCTGGACCGATTTTGATCGTTTTTATGTTGTTTACTTTGCATTATCATTTATCATATAGGTAGGTGGTTTAAAAAAAAATAGGATAAAGAACAGTTGATTTTAAAATTTCTTGAAAGGTAAGAAGGAAAAAGGTTAAGGTTCACACTTCGAAGTTAACACATTCCAAAAATAAGACCGTTCATTCTCTGTTTAGATGCATATGAGTACTTGTTAAGAAATCAAAACCTATACCGGACAAGTGCAAGTCGGAATCGCACACTGAGGGTTCCGTACAAACTTACTTATCTAAATAAATACAATGTAGTAATGAATAGTATTACCGAATCGCATCTCGATTTTTTTTTCCTTTTGCAAATATTATGTATTTTTTTGTGAAGTAATTAAAAAACAGTTGTCAGATTTTACCCATACTCTTGTTTTATGCCTTTTGAAGGTTTGAGGTCAACGGTACATTATGATTTTTTTCTCTCCTAGAAGTGTCGAAATATATGTTTTTTTTGCTAAATATACGGCCTTATTTTTTTATTTGATATTTCATTTAGTATTTCTTAGTTTGATATTTCGCAGCTCCAAGGGACCTGAGTAGGTATATTGTTTTAATTTCAACCTTTACGCGTTCCCGATATAAAGAGCCTTGACAAAAAGAAAGTCGGACGTAAGGGTTCCGTTTTATCCTTTTGGGGTTCGGAACCTTAAAAATAAGAATGTGTGTTATTACCTAAATTAAATTTAAAAATTCTAAATTCTTTATTTGTTTTACAGTAACTACCAAAAACGTTAAAAAAATATTTTATAAGCATCTTTTAACACCTATAAATTGAGTGGTCACATTTATTTTATACATATAGATATACGCTCATAAAAATAGTTTCTATATGCGAATGGTGTATGTTGTTAATAAATATTAATAATGAATTTTACCTTCTTCATTTAACGATATTATGACAGTAATAATACCAATAACTTATGTGCTTTAATTATTTATCATAAGATTCCCTATAAAATATTCTTTAGATCGTATTTATGCAATCGGCGGAAGTCTTATTCTGTAGAAATTATGGCCCTTGTAACTATTTTATGAGTAATTGTTTCCTGTATTTCAAGACAATCATGTCAATCTAAAGTATCAGCTTTGGACATTTGACAACAGTGTTTTGGAGACACCATCATGTAAGTACATTGATTCACTCATTTATCAACACTATCTCCTTTTTTTTAAGGTGGAAAATCATCTAATGAAGCCATTAGATTATTGTTCCCACTCTAATATGGGGCAGGAGGGCGTGTCGGAATTTGACTGATTACTGACTGCACTGTGAAGTCAATAAGTATTTTTTAAAGTGTGTTCACTGTTTCTCGGTTAATAATTGTGGACCGATTAAAAAAAAATATTAAAATTATGCTCCCGAGTTGGTTCCTTAAAAATATTGTTATGATCTGATGATGAACTTCAAAGTTATGGAACGGAACTCCTCATAGGATCATAGCCGAAATACCGTTTAAGTAAAATTGCTTTGTTTATATTTGTAATCGACGACTGACCGAAGGATGAGCCACTACAAAACAGTGTAAAACTAAAAACTTTTACAAAAATAATACAACCAATTTCAACGTTAAAAACAACACTAAGGAACTACAAAATAACTTTAATTTCGGAAGTCGGTGTTGAATAATAATTAAATAATGCAGAGATAAAACTATTATAGAACCATCGACTTCCAAAATTAAAGTCATTTTGTACTTTTAATTTACCAAAGAATTTCTTAAGGTCAATTGGTCTCATTTTAATTATGAATAGATTTTTGTCTGTGACTGTATCAAGCTTCTGGAACTCGCTAGTCACCGGTGCTAAAAGTGTCTGTCTGTCTGCTAGTCCTTAGTTATTACGGTTTTCACAAATGTCTCTAAAGGCTGACCATCGATTCTCCGAACAAATTATTTGTATCCCAGACAGTTGTTATGATTCTGAACGTTTGTGTCCTATTTGATTATCTGTTGCGAAATTGAAACGATTTTCTCAGTCGTTAAACCTTACGCTTGAAAGAATAGTTACAGAACTAATCTAGCCGCAGATTTTAGTGGTTTTGTTTAATATCTGGTGTTAAAGGCAACGCATTGGGCTGCTACCAAGAAGTTCGTAATAATGAAATTAATACTCGTAGTAAGGTTATTTACTAGAGTGCGTCTAATGAAAGCGCGACCTGGAGTTTTATTCTTAAATTTAATTGGCAACATTATCCAGCCACAATTGTAGAAAATAAAAAAGTTTTGAAATGTCAAGACATGATTCTCCTACTAGTTAGTAATACCACAAACAAAATTTTTGGATTTAACCTCTTTTACTCAGGCGCGCTTTCATTAAACGGACTTGTACCTACTTTCAACATTTCTAGATACTATATTCTTACATTCTTTTGGATTTTTTTTTAGATTGTAATTTTTGCTAAAATTGTAACTGCACGTTACTGATAACATTTTAAAGTTAGTTTAAATATTAAATGCATGTAAATTTTTATGAGAAAAAAAAAATGTTATGTTATGGGAAATAAAGATATTTTATGAAAAGCATCTCCGGGGTCCCACGACGCAAGGCAACCAAGGGGTTTAATTAAGGCAAGAACAAATAGTTTTCTTTTTTTTCTTGCCTTAATTTTTTTTTTTTGAGGAGCTCGTGGCTAAATAATAACAGCCGCACAGGTCGATCTTCAAGGTTAAGCAACGCTTGCCTAGGTTGGTCTGTGGATGGGTGACCATCTTAACATAATGAGTTTCCTCCGTGCCTCGGAAAGCACGTTAAGCAGTAGGTCCCGGCTGTCATTTGTAGATCTTTGGCAGTCGTTACGGATAGTCAGAAGCCAGTAAATCTGACTCCAGTCTTGCCACGAAGTACCGTGTTACCCCAGTTAATGGGTTGTGGAGGTCTGGTAGGCAGCCGCTCCTCGTAAAATACTGGTATTCAGCTAAATCCGGCTTGACTGGAAGCCGACCCCAATATAGTTGGGAAAAGGCTAGGCAGATGATGATGAAATAGTTTTCTTTTTAGCAAGCGTGTTACGTCGTCAACCAAATCAGCTCTTACCGTCAGACGTGGCAGTGTTCAAGCACTGTTTTATATAAAATATTTTTTTTATATTTTTAAACATTTTAGTTTTTTGTGAACTTCTATAAAAATATTTAAAAATGTAATTAATATGCTTAGAAGATGATTAAAGGAAATAATAATAAGTTCATGTAGATAGAGGAAAATGAAATTTCTCCTCATATTAACTTAGTGTCTACGTGTTTTTTCCATATTGAGTGTGTCTACGTCTGTCAAATAAAACATTTTTTCTTCTTTTACTTTCAACTTTTAATCCTGTCACTATAGAATAATTCAACTTTGACGCTAGCCGCGAAAGTTACTACCTATAGCTTGTCAGCAATAACTCTTGAGCTTGAAATTAAATTCTTCTACCTAATATGACAAGAGACTAACCATAAATTAATAAACTGTCGTCTTAAGTGGATGTTTGTCTCTGCCAATGTTCATTGGACTTCAGTTAGCTAGATAACAAATAAAAGTGCTTGACACTGATTTATTATACTTTTATTTTTGTATTGCAGACGATTTGTATGAGTACTAAAAATAGGTTTTCATCGTTTAGGATTTAGCAGTATTTTATTTTGAGTTTTACCTTAGGACCTGGACAAAATTTTTATTTTTATCGAGTTCAAATATTTGTATAATGTGAATCCATGACATTTTTTGTAAAAAAACATGGATCAACTGTCTGAAAAATGATATGAAAGAGTATGGACTGAGACACAGCGTAGCGGTTGATAGGACATAATGAAAAAAATATATTTCATAGTTCAAGTTGCTGGAAAGGTACTAATAACTAAGACTAAGGGGAAAATGATGATATTAAAGCTATTGTTTCCAACTTAAAAAAAAAGTTTCGTCAAAGATTTTTTTTAATCATAAAGACTAGTGCTTGCGTGCGATCCCCTCTGATGAGAAAGCAGTGATGCAACCGTTGATGATAAAGCACACTAGTTTATTAAGAGCCTATTTACTCCAACATTGAATATTCTAACTCTAACCTTAATTCGGTTTCGTAATACGATAAGATCCTACAAAAAGGGAATTATAGGTGATTACTAACTACCACGCTTTACAACTCATCCTCCATTAGCTTTTTACCATTAGCTGGATAGAAATAGTACATAAAGCGCTACAATTTTAGTTACTACTGTATTGTAAGTGCGTGTAGTGACATCTATGTCACCACATAGAAACTAAAATTAAAAATGCTGCTGCGATCTACACAAAACATACACAAAAGTCCAAAATCAACCATTGGGTGGTTGCCTGAACCAGATATAACATCCGTTTGAGGTTTGAGGATCTTCAATTCTTCACTTTTCATGAAAGGTTTTCAGGACTTTGCTATGACAGGGTATGCCTCTAGTTACTTTTACAGACATTTAAACTCACATGCACGGGACACCCAGACCCGGAACCTATCTATGCATAAGTCATACGGGTGTTTATTTCGTGCAGTATTCGAACCTGCGACGCCCAGCGTAGAAGTCAGTTGCTTAACCACTGTACCAACCATGCAGTTAATGGCAAAGTTAGTGTATATTTAAGGGCATAAACTTCTTAAAAATATTGTAAATGTAAACTTTTACATCATCATCTGCTTAGCCTTTTTCCAACTATATTGGGGTCGGCTTCCAGTCAAGCCGCATTTAGCTGAATACCTGTGTTTTACGAGGAGCGGCTGCCTACCAGACCTCCACAACCCATTAACTGGGGTAACACGGTACTTCATGGCAAGACTGGAGTCAGATTTACTGGCTTCTGACTATCCGTAACGACTGCCAAAGATCTACAAATGACAGCCGGGACCTACGGGTTAACGTGCTTTCCGAGGCATGGAGGAAACTCGTTATGTTAAGATGGTCACCCATCCACAGACCAACCTCGGTAAGCGTTGCTTAACCTTGAAGATCGACCTGTGCGGCTGTTATTATCTAGCCACGAGCTCCTCAAATGTAAACTTTTACATTCATGATATTTTTATGTATGTTTAAATGAATCAGACCAGAACAAAAAAAAAATTGGAACACAGATCTAGAACTTACCTTGATACTTTGGACTAAAAGTTTTGGTCCTTTTTCTAGCGGTAGCCAGTTCTAGTAAGATAACATTTGACTTTTACACGAACCAAGTAGCTAGCAGAAGCAACTGAGCAACGTTAAGACGCATCATAAGGTCTGATAATGCAACACACATCATTTCACACTCTCCATCAATAATTTTAACACTAACCTCACCAAAAAAGAAAATCAAAGAAAGCCGCCTCCTTCAAAATTCATTTACTTCAACCGTAGTCACTTACACGCCTTCAGAGAAACGATTAATTTATTATTTTTAAGCATCCCTTCTCGGCCATCCAATTTAAAATTTGACGTCTTAAACAGTCTTAAATTACATGTGAAATTATTTCATTAGCACTGAAGTACCTCGGGCTAACCATGATATAATCTGGACCAAGTTTTTCGGTACCAAAACTTGTAATCAACACGTCAGTGTGACCACGCCCTAAGCTCTTCGTGTTAATAGGCAGATCTCGATATCGACTCATTCTGCAAATCGGGCAAATTTATTTTTTCTTCCCATATTCTTTAACCCACTGAATTTTGACCTCTATTACTTTATCACAAGATGTATTCCTCATTTATTTAACTGCAAATTATCGTAGTAAACGTTTATAAGTTAGCATTTACGGCGTGGTTCGAGTTTTGTTTGTTTATACATTGCGTTTAGACGAGGTACTGGTATGTTTGCGGCCTTATGCGTTGGATAGTGTAATGATGACAGACGTACTATTAATATATTTATGACTCCATAGCGTGTGTCTGGAACTTTGGTGATTATTAGCTCTACATTGTAATTAACGGTGATTGAAATAGGATTTCACTGCCGTGCTTCCTTTTAAGTGGAATGTTTGCTACTGTAATACGACTTCCATCTTTGCAGGTAGCGTTATTATATCGGTTTTTGGCGTGGGTATCCATAAAGGTAAGTGTTCCTGCAGTGGTAACATTGTAGTCAGTATACAGCATGGCATAATCAACCTTATAATGTTACTATAACTTCTGGTACTCAGGCCTTTTCTCTAATAGAGGGAAAAGGACGTAATACACTACGCGGAACTAAAGCTCTAGTTACTATTGAACTCACTATGCAATCAGGTCTGATTAGCTAGCCTTCGGTACAATGAGGATAGTTGTTATTACTAGTCAGGACCCCGACTGTTATACTACTCCTGGAGTGTGTTGATAAATAAAGGACCAGTTGGATTGGGAGTTCCGAGAGGAAAAACCAAATCCAGCTGCTTCCCATATATGTTAAGGGTTCCATATAGAGAATAGGTTCACGCCATAATTATGGCAGTTAGTCCCCTCTTTGAAGAGTGGCTGGAAAGACGTCAGGGTGTCCTCACCTTCCGCATGACGCAGGTGAGGACCTGCAGTGAGGACTGGACATGGTAAGTTCGGAAGTGTCTACATGGGATTCGTGCGGAAGAAACGCTTGGGTGTCACCATATTGTAGACCGTTCGGAGGACAGGTGGAGCATATGGTGATTATGGTGAAGGTGTGCCCCACTTGGACGGGAAATATCGTTAAATGATTTTCCACTTAAAAAAACAAATTCTAAGGAGCTTAAGGGCTAAGCTACAAAAACGTGAAGAATATCCAAAAAAATCATCATCATCTGCCTAGCCTTTTCCTAACTATATTGGGGTTGGCTACCAGTCAAGCCGGATTCAGCTGAATAGCAGTATTTTATGAGGAGCGGTTGCCTACCAGACCTCCACAACCCATTAACTGGGGTATCACGGTACTTCATCCAAAAAAATGTGACAATATTATTTGCTACAGTTATGTCTCAGCTTTAGTCAAGTCGAAGAAGGTGTTAACCATAAAATATAGATTGATATGTTATGCTATAAATTATGTTCGTAGGAAACATATGTTTTAATTTTTGCTTGTAAATCTGTGTATTTTATGTTTGTACCTATTGCCAGACGTGTTTTTATTCTCGGTATCTTGTTAAATCTCCCTTACTGCGGGTAAGGAAGATGTAACATCATTTTTATGGGAGCAAGGCGCTTTATTTACGCGGGTTGTTATATTTTCTTGTTCTTTAACACGTCTAGGTCGATGGAAGATGGAGTAAGTATTTGAAATAATAATAATAATAATTTTATTTCTCTTCCACAAATAACAATAACAGTAGAAAAATACAACTTATAACATTGTTGTGATACCTATAATAATTTTAATTTGTGGGAGACTGGCGCCTAAACTAAGCCGGGGCTTGTATTTTAGGATACCAGGGGCTCCTCTCTACAGGGGTAGCAGCAAAATAAAACTTTATATCGTATTAAACAACATTATAGATGGTGAAAATCTAACGAAAGTTAAATAACAAAAATTTGTGAATTTGGTTTTTGGAAAAATGGTTGCCAGTTATGCTAGGTTGTTGATTAAATAAAACAATCGTAAATAGGAGAATAACTTTATAATAGGACTATATGCTAGCCAGCGGCTTTGCCCAAGTCATTTCAGTCGAAAGACGTCCACTGCCGGACAAATGCCTCCCCCAATTTTCGCCACTTGGTAGAAAGAGAGACAATGCATAATTCGTGACTATTCCTTGCTTTTTACACCAGTGACGCATTCCGCCTGGTTTATTATACTTGTCCTACCTTTACGCAAGAGAAGCTCTTTGGATGTGTCGTGGAAGTATAACCATGTATCCCTTTTTTTGAGGCGGGAAAACATTCAATGGCTACTCCAGGATGGAGCGAAAAGGCTTAGGCTTACTGAATAAAAGCAAACTACTAGACTTCAGTTGCCTTTTGCGTTCTAGGACCAAGAGTTACTTTTTCAAAAATGGCCCGCGACCCTAGCGGGCATCACCGCGTGGAACACTACGCGCTGTTGATAACATGGGTTCAGTCCGGAAGGTTACTGGTTGGCCGGGAGGCGAGATACCCTTTGCTCGTCGTCCGCAAACCTATGTTTGTTCTTATATTAATATATCTTCTTTCGTATAATGTGAATGAAAGGGCATTGTAGACTACAGATTTTAATTACTACCTTTTTGAACCCAGTTTTTGACTAATTTTATCTTTATTGTGCTTTTGGGTGCAATATTGACTGGTCTACACTGTCCTCGCATAAGTGTCTGTGTTGTAATATGGAAATATTGTAGACCCAATAGTTTTTTGAAAAGAGTAACCATGGAGTTTCTTGCCGGTTCTTCTCCATAGGAAACGACCAATTTGGAACCGTGCACTAGTTTTTGACGTTTTATAAGTGCCCATGTAGGCCTATGTAAAATAAAACCACTTTGACTTTGACTTTGATTATGCCTTCCGTGACTGGTAGTCGGGGTCGGGAGATGAGATCCTTCCGAAACTCTGACCGCCATGCTGGGACTTGTCGCATCAGCGGAGTTTTGCCCAGATATTATATCTCCATGCACAAATCGTGTAAGCGTGCAAAGACTGTTGTCTCCAGGTCCCAAGGTGGAAGATTCAAGGAGATGTCAGCAAACTGTAGGGGCCCGGTAGGGCCGAAGCCTCTGGGGGGAACATGTGGTATTCCTAACGGCTGACACCGAGTCCCCCCCAGAACGAAGGCAACGAAGGAACGGGGTAGGGGTTTAGTCAGTAAAAGTCTGACACGCCCTCCCGCTCCGCCCAAGAGCGGGGGAAGTCATTCTGATGATTCCCCTACCATAAAAAAAAAAGGTGGAAGATTGGCAAGGACGCTTAATGCTTCACGAAACATAAATATACCAGTTTTCAGCATTAGTCAAGTTACTTACTTGAAATTTCAGGAAACATAATCTCACCCATCTTATTATGACACAACAATTTTAAGACCAAAATACCAACCAGATTACATTTGATTAATTATTATAATTAAATTATATTAATAAAACGTCAATCACATACACTGACACCCAATTATTAATAACCACCTAAATTAAAGGCGCCAAAATAACAAAGAACCACAAACTTCAAATGTCAAAGTTAGCGAAAATAATTTGACATAATCAACGGCTGACACGTTTAGCGCGATCCTTTACCTTTTCAGCTGCGCAGGCGCCGTTCAATCTGTACCTTTGAAAGACGCCGCCACTTACGAAGTAACAATCTTAACTTGATCCATGTACAGGATTAAAATGGTTTAGGGTGGCTGTACTTTGAGGGGGCAATACAAAATGGTTGCAGGTAATAGGGGTTTGTAGAGGTGAAATAATGCGTGATAAAATTAGGTTCTTAAGTTTGCGTGTAAACTAGGTACCTATTCTTGGCTAAGTGGATGGTTTTATGTTTCATTCAATTGCTAGTTTTAGATAGGATGATTGGAGATAATTGTTTTTATTAATTAACTATGTGTTTGGTTCTAAGTGTGATTAAGGTGTGATTCTGATGTGGGCGATTTAATTTCTTAAATGTTGTAACATTGTACAGACAACAATATTACAGAAATAGGAAACAGACGAAGAATTAAAGAGCATAATATTAGTACGTTTATTGACATTTATTAGTATTTATGCATATTTTTATATATTAGACTTATTTTTGTAGATTTATATTGTAGGTACTTATTACACTGGATCCAACCCTCGAATTCGATCTCTTTCTGTTACGCAAAGTACGAGAACAACCGGTAAGAAACACTACGGACACTCTTTTAAAAAATATTTTTGTGTCATTTTGAACGTTAATGAGAAAAAAAGACTTGAGCACAATTTTAAGTATATCGCTACGTCTACTATATTGTAATATCGCTTACCATCAGGTGAAATAGCCTTCAAAACGCAAGCCCACTCATAACAAAAAAAAACATTAATTTAAATATGGAATCCACTACAAGTACACACTTTGCTGTTATTAGGCATAGCCTAGTAATTTTCTGCTTACCATCGGCCGTTAAACGTCCATATAACATTAGGCCCCTGTAGAGACCACCATGGAGGTTGTATGTTCTTGGTAGAGTGTGCTATAAGTGCGGTAGTCTCGGAGATTTGTAACGACAGGGTCGATGAGGTTACTGCAGATTGGTTAGAAAGCTTTTGTGATTAAATCTAGCTAGGCTGTAAGAAAACAAAGAGTTTTTGATTTTAGTTTTAATTATTGCTCTTTTGATTTGTTTTTTTTTAAGGTCCGATGAGAGGATACGGTTGTTTCTATTTTGGTACGAGGAGCTTGCGTTAAGCTTTAATGAGCTGTCTGCAAAATTGACGGGACATACCTATTAAAGCTGATGATTGTCAGGGCTGCAGGATTGTTTAGAAGAGTTACTGCGGGTCTGGAAGGGCAATTGAAGAAACTTTGATGAATTTTGGTCAGTTTAAATCTGTCACTCCCTCTTACTCCATCTAGAGCAACAGGAATTAGGTACCTAGGTATTTGTTAATTTACCATATCAAAAAAATTTCGGAATCACCCACTGCAGGATAGCTCACCCATTTTTATGCCACACTATTATTCTAGTTGATCTCAATAATAATAATATCATTCTACGATACAATAGAACTATTTAAAAAAGTAAATACAGTCAACTGAACTTTATCCCCTACCTAGCAACTAACCCAAAATATAAAATGTTGTCAGACTCAAATTGTTACTACGCACATGATATCGACTGTACTGACAATATCAACTTGCATGACCGCATCATCATCCTCCTTTTTGTTCCAACACGCAAATTCAGCCTTATTTATGAAAAAAGAAACTAAAAAGTTTTTATTCCTCCAATTATAGTAAAATCTCAATAATAACACATTATCGAGAAATTTATGGAAACGTCTTCATAAATACATGATTATTTTTGCATTAAAATCGACACAGATGTGGATCGAACTTGTTTCTTAAGATTGTGCCTTGCCGCCTGGCTTTGCTTCTGGTTTTTTTTCTTTCTTCAACTTTTTTTTCGTACAAAATTTTCCTTCTAATTTTATTTTGTGACTGCATGATTAATTATTTAGCTAGGATTTTTTTTATCCACAATTTATCAGTGTGCTGAGTGCGAAAGGTTTTTACGTTAATACAATCAAAGCGTTTATTGTGTTTATTCTCTGATTGGTGAAGAGTTTGGAGCGGGCCAATCGGAGCGCCAAACGACATAAACGTGACGATTGCTTTAACACTCTGCGTCCCCATACAATACTGCACCAGGACATTCTGTCCTGGATTGTAGATTTTGGCAATCGGGCTTTCTTGAGGTCTCTCTCGAATACTCTTGATGTTAGACTACCAGGGTAATTGTGGGCTGCCTCTACCTCTCCTTTGGTCGAGTAAATTTAGGGCTGATTTCAACAAATGGTCTCTTCGCTATGCCTAACCACATGTTCATACGGCGTGTAGTGTCCCATGCGCGCCTCGAAGAGATACCTACCTGCAAAACCGTAGGAGTCCAGCAAGATTGAAGCGTTAATTACTGAGGTCAAAGGTTCGCTTCTAAAAGCAGTAATAAAACCGGGTCCTGGAGTGCAAGACAAAGAAGGAACATCTTTCTTTGCCTTGTGCTCCAGGATCCCAGGTTGGGGGTGGGTTTTGGTTAGTAAAAATTTCACGCGCTCCAACTTAGAGCGGGAGAAATCACTGGATGATTTCGCACCTAAAAAGTAAAAAGTACATGTCCATACCATCTGAGGTAATTATGAAATATATCAAACATTATAGTAAATATTTCGATAATAAAGGAACTCCCCTGTCGCTTAATCACGGCACTTAATTACTTATAAATAGCCGTTAAATCTTACACCTTCGAGTAGAGCTCTATTATTTTATAATTTACGTTGGTGTAACGATAAAAATATGCATCCGCTGGTTCGCCTTAAATATTAAGTTAAAGCGTTTAAAATAATTACGGGACAATTTAGTTAAAGAACCGTTCCGTTGTTGCGTTGTATCGACGACTTTAAATATATTTTTTTGATAGTGGCATTTTTATTTTCACATTGATCGTAGAACGGATGGACGTAGCTAAATCCGGCTTGACTGCAAGCCCGCCCCATATAGCTGGGGAAAGGCTAGGTTGATGATGATGATTGCTCGTAGAACGGATGGCCGATATAGACGGAAGGTTCTGGGGTGGCGGCCACGTACCGGGAAACGCAGCGTTGGAAGGCCTCCCGGGTACGTGGCGGTCACAAGGTAGACCGACGGCCTTGCGAGGCTTGCGGTTGTCTGATGGATGCGAGACGCGCAGGACCGGTCGTTGTGGCGAAGCTTTAGGGAGGCCTATGTCCCGGACGGCTTTCGGCTGAGATGACGATTGAAAATGGCTCCAAGGCTGCTTTCACAATAAATAAATCTTCAAACGAATACTATTAAATATTTTTTTAGAAGATAAAGTTTGTTTTCAAAGATCTACGAACGATCGTTAATTATGAGATTTTATGAGCAATAACAATGCTTGACATCCCTTTGACATTTCAAAAGACAATAATTTAGATAATTTTAGCCAAGACAACATTATATGGCACTAGCAGCCCGTCCCGGCTTCGCACGGGGTAGACAATTATTTATTTATGGAAATTTTTCTACACCTTCGGTTACATTGTTCAAATTTTACCAAGGATCCCTAATTTTTTTCAAAATGAAATGTAGCCTATGTCAAATTGGAAGAATGTAGCATTCTTGGTGAAAGAATTTTTTAAATCGGCCCAGTACTTTTTGAGCCTATTCATTACAAACATACAAAAATAGGTACAAATCTTTCCTCTTTATAGTATTAGTATAGATGTAAGTAGCTACTGATGTGAGTGACCACATGAGTGACAATTATTTAAAAATAGTAGGTATTATTTATAAGTAAATGAAAGAATTACACCATGTTATTAGTACCAAGACCGCTGTGTAGAACGCGAAGGAAACAAGAAAAATGAATGTCAGACCTTATCTTCCAATGAAGAGCAACCCTTCACTCTGCTATCGAACCAACATTTTAATCTCAGCATACCTAAACTAACCTTAACTTATTTTTGTCATGATTTTAATTATTTTTTGACATTATTTACACTCATATTATGTTAAAGTTTCTGATTTTTATAAATTATTTATGTAATTTTGCATTTTTTTGTATTTATGTGTGGTGTGCACAGCTGTTATATAAATCTATCTTCTATCTATCTATCTTCTATATATATAAAAATTCTATATATACAGGGTGTCCCAAAACTCAACGATAATCAGGGACCGGAAGAAAGGCCAAGCTATACCAGTTCTGGGAAAAATAAAAAATAAAATCCATATCACTCAGTTCAGCGATAATAGACATTTTAAAAAAAAAGTTGAAATTCGACACCCTTGGTCGCCTTTTCAAGGTTTGTGATCAGTAATGTCACAATTTCACTGTGATTTTTTTAATTTCGTGATCTTCATTAACGATGCTATAAATCGCAACTACAAATTATTGCAAAAAACATTGTTAATTTAATAAAATAAGTTAAGTTTTAGTCAGTCATGGTTAACAAAAATATTGTTCGTTAACTTTGACACTTCATTTTGAAAAAAAATTGTACTACACTACCCTTGGCAAGTCATTTCAAAAGTTGGCGCATTTAATCAAAATTTCAAAATGGTGCAACACTTCCCACTTTTCTTGCCCTTAAAACAAAATTTTTCTTATTTTTTTCAAATTGAGCTCATTTTGAACAACTCAACATTAGGAATTTTTGTTACTAAAAGGAGATTGACAGGGTTTGGACCAAGTGCATTTTGTTCCTCAGCCCAATACTAATCAGTAAACCGAAGCTCTTCAAAATCTGCTCCAGGAGTCAAGAGAAAAAAAGAGTTTTTCCAACCTAACCTAAGTTAGAAATCGTTTTAAGGAAGTTTGACCAAGTGCTGCCCAGAATGAACATCTAGTGCATTTCATACCTCAGAGCAATACTAGTCAGCAAACCAAAGCGCTTCTAAATCTGCTCCAGGAGTCAAGAGAAAAAAAAGAGTTTTTCCAACCTAACCTAACCTAAGTTAGAAATCGTTTTAAGGAAGTTTGATCAAGTGCTGCCCAGAATGAACATCTAGTGCATTTCATACCTCAGACCAATACTAATCAGTAAACCAAAGCGCTTCAAAATCTGCTCCAAAAGTCAAGAGAAAAAAAGAGTTTTCCAATCTAACCTAACCTAAGTTAGAAATCCTTTTTAGGAAGTTTGACCAAGTGTTGCCCAGAATAAACACCTAGTGCATTTTGTTCCTCAGGCCAATACTAAGAAGTGCTTTGAAATCTGCTCCAGGAGTCAAGAAAAAAAGAAGACTTTTTCCAACCTAACCTAACCTAAGTTAGAAATCGTTTTAAGGAATTTTGACCAAATGCTGCCCAGAATGAACACCTAGTGCATTTTGTTCCTCAGGCCAATACTAATAAGCAAACCGAAGCGCTTTGAAATCTGCTCCAGGATTCAAGAAAAAAAATAGTTTTCCAACCTAACCTAACCTAAGTAAGAAATCGTTTTAAGGAAGTTGCACCAAGTCCTGCCCAGAATGAACAGTTCGTGCATTTTGTTTCTCAGGTCAATACTAATCAGTAAACCAAAGCGCTTCAAAATCTGCTCCAAAAGTCAAGAGAAAAAAAGAGTTTTCCAATCTAACCTAACCTAAGTTAGAAATCCTTTTTAGGAAGTTTGACCAAGTGTTGCCCAGAATAAACACCTAGTGCATTTTGTTCCTCAGGCCAATACTAAGAAGTGCTTTGAAATCTGCTCCAGGAGTCAAGAAAAAAAGAAGACTTTTTCCAACCTAACCTAACCTAAGTTAGAAATCGTTTTAAGGAATTTTGACCAAATGCTGCCCAGAATGAACACCTAGTGCATTTTGTTCCTCAGGCTAATACTAATAAGCAAACCGAAGCGCTTTGAAATCTGCTCCAGGAGTCAAGAAAAAACAAGGCTTTTTCCAACCTAACCTGTTAGAAATCGTTTTGAGGAATTTTGACCAAGTGCTGCCTAAAATGAACATGTAGTGCATTTCATACCTCAGACCAATACTAATCAGCAAACCAAAGCGCTTCAAAATCTGCTCCAGGAGTCAAGCGAAAAAAAGAGTTTTTGCAACCTAACCTAACCTAAGTTAGAAATCTTTTTTAGGAAGTTTGACCAAGTGCTTCCCAGAATGAACACCTAATGCCTTTTGTTCCTCAGGCCAATACTAATTAGAATTTCACTGATTAGTATTGGCCTAGATAGGTTAGGTTGCAAAAATTTTTTTTTTCTCTTGACTCCTGGAACAGATTTCGAAGCGCTTCGGTTTGCTGATTAGTACTGGCCTGAGGAACAAAATGCATTATGTGTACATTCTAGGCAGCACTTGGTCAAAATTCCTTAAAACGATTTCTAACTTAGGTTAGGTTGGAAAAACCCTTTTTTTTTCTTGACTCCTGGAGCAGATTTCAAAGCGCTTCGGTTTGCTGATTAGTATTGACCTGAGAAACAAAATGCACGAACTGTTCATTCTGGGCAGCACTTGGTCAAAATTCCTTAAAACGATTTCTAACAGGTTAGGTTGGAAAAAGCCTTGTTTTTTCTTGACTCCTGGAGCAGATTTCAAAGCGCTTCGGTTTGCTGACTAGTATTGCTCTGAGGTATGAAATGCACTAGATGTTCATTCAGGGCAGCACTTGGTCAAACTTCCTTAAAACGATTTCTAACTTAGGTTAGGTTGGAAAAACTCTTTTTTTCTCTTGACTCCTGGAGCAGATTTAGAAGCGCTTTGGTTTGCTGACTAGTATTGCTCTGAGGTATGAAATGCACTAGATGTTCATTCTGGGCAGCACTTGGTCAAACTTCCTTAAAACGATTTCTAACTTAAGTTAGGTTGGAAAAACTCTTTTTTTCTCTTGACTCCTGGAGCAGATTTTGAAGAGCTTCGGTTTACTGATTAGTATTGGGCTGAGGAACAAAATGCACTTGGTCCAAACGCTGTCAATCTCCTTTTAGTAACAAAAATTCCTAATGTTGAGTTGTTCAAAATGAGCTCAATTTGAAAAAAATAAGAAAAATTTTGTTTTAAGGGCAAGAAAAGTGAGAAGTGTTGCACCATTTTGAAATCTTGATTAAATGCGCCAACTTTTGAAATGACTTGCCAAGGGTAGTGTAGTACAATTTTTTTTCAAAATGAAGTGTTAAAGTTAACGAACAATATTTTTGTGAACCATGACTGACTAAAACTTAACTTATTTTATTAAATTAACAATGTTTTTTGCTATAATTTGTAGTTGCGATTAATAGCATCGTTAATGAAGATCACGAAATTAAAAAAATCACAGTGAAATTGTGACATTGGTGATCACAAATCTTGAAAATGCGACCAAGGGTGTCGAATTTCAACTTTTTTTTAAAAATGTCTATTATCGCTGAACTGAGTGATATGGATTTTATTTTTTATTTTTCCCAGAACTGGTATAGCTTGGCCTTTCTTTCGGTCCCTGATTATCGTTGAGTTTTGGGACACCCTGTATAAAAATGAAACCGTTTTCCGTTGTCACGAAATAACATGAAAACGGCAGAACCGATTTAGCTGAAAATTGTCAGGGAGGTAGTTTAGAGCCAGGAGAAGGACATAGGATACTTTTTATCCCGAAAAATTCGATAAAAAAAATTATACAAAACTCTTGGTCTTCTATTTCTCGATTAATGTACGGTGGGTAGGGTAGTGTAGGGTAGGTAGGGTAGTGTAGGGTAATGTAGGGTGGTGTAGGGTAGTTTTGGGTAGTGTAGCGTAGTGCAGGGTGGTATAGGGTAGTGAAGTGTAGGGTAGTGTAGGGTAGGTAGGGTAGTGTGGTGTAGTGTAGGGTAGTGTAGGGTAGTGTAGGGTAGTGTAGGGTAGTGTAGAGTAGTTTAGGGTAGTGTAGGGTAGGGAGGGTAGTGTAGGGTAATGTAGGGTAGGTAGGGTAGTGTGGTGTAGTGTAGGGTAGTGTAGGGTAGTGTATAGTAGTGTAGGGTAGTGTAGGGTAGTGTAGGGTAGTGTAGTGTAGTGTAGGGTAGTGTAGGGTAGTGTAGTGTAGGTTAGGTAGGGTAGTGTAGGGTAGGTAGGGAAGGTAGGGTAGGGTAGTGTAGGGTAGGTAGGGAAGGTAGGGTAGGGTAGCGTAGGATATGTAGGGTGGTCATTTGACGGGAGCGAAGCCGCGGGTAAAAGCTAGTTGACAATAAATAAATAAATAAGCCGGGCAGTGTCGAAGCCTATTGGGGTTTTAGGTTGAACGGAAGAGAACCCTAGGACTCTGGAATTAAGGCAAAGAAGGAACAGGACTGGGTTTCATTCAGTAGAAGTCTGAAACGCCCCCCCCCCCCCCCTCCGCCCAGAGAAGGAGAATTCATTTTGATGACTTCCCACCTTAAAAAAAGTATCCTACTACTACACCAAAAAAAAAATCGCAAACAAATAATCGCAACACCACAAAAACGCGTTAAAGAAACACCACCTTAACTTACTATAAAGAGTTGATCGAAGGTATCGCAAAAATTGCGTTTCTCGCGACCAAAGCCGCTCGTTGGAATGTCATTAAATTTTACGATCTACTTGTGAAGCGGCTGTAGGTACTGTAGTCAAGTTAGCTTCTACATGGCTTGTATGTACGCAAATATGCTCTACTTCACAAAGGTAGGTAATTTGTGTTGGTGTAAAAAATCTAAGTAGAACATTTGCTTGTGTGGAATGCGGGTGGAACTTGCAATTAGGATACTAGTATACTACGGGTTTTTTAAAAGGAGGATAATTTGAAAAAAAATGCTGTCTCATCATGGGTTAGAAGAAGTAAAATGCTGTCAACGATAAGGTTTTTTTATATAAAAAAAAGTATAGGGCCATGATTGACAAAGTCTCGTTACAAAACCGTTACTGGACATTTTGACTTTTGATAATTTTTTTTTCTATGGCGTGATAGTGCTTTATTTTACCTTAAATTAAGCAGTCTTCAAAACTTCTATAAACATCTTCAAATGATAAATGATAACGCATTGGCTATTAGGCACTGTGCTTATTGCTATTTTTTTTTATTAAAGGTAGGCTCGCACTTGACTTCTATCTAACCGTTCTATCTAGGGACGATACGTTCGATGATGGAGCACGTTTGCCTAGAATTCAATCTTAGTTTAACTTATTTGGAATTCATAGAGTGACATCTATGTCGCCACATAAGAACTGAAATTCAAAAATCCTGTATCGAGGTATTTGATTTCTCCACGCGATTAAAGCATAATAAATTCTTAAAATCAGCGATATGGCAACGATAGCCCCGACCAGACGTGACACCCTTCTGGTTGGAGGATCCTTTCTTTACAACGGAGTTATGTGGGTCTTTAAACCCTATAAATAAATAATTGTGCAGATTACACATACTTCATACTCCGAACAAGACAGATTTTTCAAAAATATACCAACTAACGGGAACAGCGAACATATTAAAATCAATTTAAGTAACTATATCTTTTAATGGAAATATAAAAATAGAAAACTTGCTAGAGAAGAGATTCTCAATATGAAATATGTTTGGTTTTATTTATACTCGTAAAGCGCTATCCTCAACGTTTCCTTGTGAATCAGAAATAAAAATATAGGTCTCCGCAGGAGAACCAAAGTTACTGACGTAGCCCGAAGAATCTCCGAACTTGAGTGGCAGTACGCAGGCACATAGCTTGCAGAACAAACGGTTGATGAGGACGAAAGGTTCTGGAGTGGTAACCACATAGCGAAGACACAGTACTAGTAGGCAGGCCTCCTACGAAGTGAACCGATGACCTGGTAAAAATAAAAAGTATACAAGACTCTCACAGATAATAAAAATTCTTTACAGTCTATAAAAACAGGTCTTAGCAACATTGTCGCATTGTCCCTTGGCGCCTGTCTATGGAAGCCTTAACAGAGAAGAACGCAACCTTAAAGTCACTCATTAAAAGCTATTACAAACAAATGTGTCGCATATATTAGTTTTTAAAGTTAATGCTCAAAGTGCGCACTGTATATTTAAAAAGTGATTATTCAAGGAAATCCTTTAAAACTAATGATATGCAATAAAGTACAAATATTTATCACTAGCTGTTGCCAGCGGCTGCGCTCGCGTAAAAGTAAACAATGTTCCTACAGGTACATACTCATGTCAGCAACACCGTAGGACCCAAGAGGCTCGGAGCTTACTGGGTGGGGTACATGAGAACCCTGGGCCCTGGAACTAAGACAAAGGAGAAACAGGACTGAGTTTTAGTCAGTAAAAGTCTGACACGCCCTCTTGCTCCACCCAAGAGCGGGAGGAGTCTTTGTATGATTCCCATCTAAAAAAAAACAAAGGGGTCTTACACTCGACATAAAATCTGATTTGATGTTTTAGGATATTATTATGG
This sequence comes from Mythimna separata, assembly GCA_030763345.1. Lineage (NCBI taxonomy): Eukaryota > Metazoa > Arthropoda > Insecta > Lepidoptera > Noctuidae > Mythimna > Mythimna separata. The sequence goes on from CM061187.1 coordinate 5,080,820, forward strand.
TCTACTCGTGGACCAAGTTTCATTGATTTCCATTCAGCTGTTAGAGCGTGAAGAGGTAACAAACATACTCACAGTCTTTTGCCTCTATAATATAACCACCGGGCGTCCTTTTTAAATGATAAATATAATATCATTAACAAGGAACGCCCAGTGGTTTTACACAATTTATTTATCATTATCGCTTGTGCTTACTTATTTGAGTTATGGAACGTTTAAAAATATGGTGTGTTGGTTTCTGAGATCAGTCTGACAGACGGTATGGGTCTTTATAAATTAGTATCGGTGTTTCTGGCGAAGGTCTGTTTACAGTTCATAACTCAGATGATAAAGGTTATGGGGGAAATATTGCAGTTGAAATTGCTGTCAATTTATTCATCAGTTTCAGAAAAATATTCAACAATATAATATATTCCACAACTTTCACACATTGCCATCTAGTCCCAAGCTAAGCAGGGCTTGTGTTATGGGTACCTACTAGACAACTGATAAACATACTTATATATTTCTAAATACATATATACATATTATGGATGAATAACACCCAGACACAGAACAAATGGCCGTGCTCATCACACAAACATTTGTCCTGGGTGGGAATCGAACCCACGACCTCCGGCATAGCAGTCAGGGTCACTACCACTAGACCAACAGGCCAGTTAAACAATATAGCTCTTATCGACACAGGTGAAATGTTTACTAAGTTTTTCATCAGTGCCTGCCTACCATGGTTTTTATTAAGAGGCAGCAGCGTTTTTAGGCCAATCAGTCCCAGGAATCCGATGAATGCGAGACGCACATGACTGGTTAACACTCAGTCTTAACATGATATTTTCAGTTTGCATCGAAGTAAAATAATTATTCCCAATGCTAAATGACCGGCTACGTGGTACTGGTGCAAGTTAGTGAATGTCACAAATTAATTTTACACTACTAAAATTTTTTTTTTATTATGACAGGCTTGTACTTTCGCCACTATCTCACCTGATGGTAAGCGATAATACGGTCGACGATGGAGCACGCTTGCCTAGGAGTAACTTATTCACTCTTGACTTAAAGATCCCTGGGCAGTATCTATCAGGACACACCAGCAGACTCCGGCAGGGAATTCTACTCCTTAGCTGCAAGTACGTAGATTTTTCTCAAAATAAGATGTAATTTTCACCAACCATTATTTCATATTACTCTTGAAATACTGACAAAATTATGGGTTGGCGGACGATTTCAAATTAAGGACAAAGACATTATCATGGAGAGTCCAACCTCAAGATTTAATTAGGTGTCAACCTTGAGAGAAATTGGTCGCCTTGACTTTATTGTTTTAAATTGAATGATTGTGATTGCGGCTCCACGACTTTTTGTGTTCGTTAGGATTGATTAGCGAGCGTTTATTAATGTTGATGTTTATGTTTTGTACCGTCTTTTTTAATTAAGCTGTGTGAAGACCAAAGAATATACTTTTGACTTGTTAAGGAATAATACGTGTCCTTGTAGTTATGTTTCGTGCTTGTCTATATTAATTTATGTCATCGCTTGTTTCGTAACTTATTTTAGCACCCATTGCTTAACTTGTTCTGAAATACGAGTACATCAAGTGCAATTTGTTTATTTCAGGTTGCTTAAAAACTTTTAGAAAAGATCACAGATCGTTAAGGCCTATCAGCACGATTGATCTTGTTCTTATAATAGTTATAATAATTTGAATTATACTCTTCGGCAATCGAATTTTCTCTCAATTTCAGACCAACGAGACTATGTCTACTGACTGTGATGTTAAACAGGCAAAAACTCCTGCAGTTAAATCAAACGCAATGTTGCATGCCTGCAGAAATATGCAGATATACTGTAAGAACTCGCAAGATATAAACGTGATAATCCAATTCTAATTGTAACTTTTATTTTGCTGGTGGCTTGGCAAGGCCCTTCTAATTTTTTTTTATTCGTATTAGCCTGTGCTCCCACCATCTCCTTAGGTTCCGTCGCAACCATGTCTTATTCTCTCGTTTACGTACGATTGCATAACACTGGTCGAATCACCGTCAAGCAATGGTTTATATTATTTAAAAATTAAAGTAAAATAAAAAAGTTCACTAGCTAGCTAAACAAATTTTTCCACAAAGAGCTCTTTTTTCTAGACCATTCATCTACCATCCAAAAATAAAATAGACTCACTTATTGAATCTTTAATCCGCAAACAATGGAATTTTGAAACCGTTCAAACGGGTTCAGCTACAAAAAATGAAGGCTTCTAAATCTGTTTTATGCATGTACTCCTATGACATCAATCGCATTTATAAATTTTTGATTCAAAAAACATTTGCACACATTATACTGTACGTCTATGTATTCAGATTGCAGGCTGACGTGACACGATTAATTTTGTCTGTTCTAAGGCTGTTATACACTTTCTTGACAATTTCTGGTATAAATACATTGACAGCTTCATTGTATTTTAACCTGCCGCTAGCATTTATCTTTTGTCACCGATACTCCACTTGCCACTGCTCTCAAAACGGTGAAGGAAAACATCGTGAGGAAACCGGCATGTCCTAGAACCAAAAATTCGAAGACATGTGACATCCACCAATCCGTACTGGGCCGCGCGGTGGATTACGGCCCATCCACTCTCCTAGAGAGGAGGCCTGAGTCCCAGCAGTGGGAACATTCTAAGGCCGCTAATGCTAATGCACCGATATATGAAGAAAAATATCGTGAAGAAACCGGCATGTCCTAAAACCAAAAAAATTTAAGACGTGACATCTACCAATGGGCCTGCGTGGTAGATTACGGATTCCTTCTACAGAGGAAGCCTGAGTCTAAGCAGTGAGAACATAAGGCTGATTATGCTTCTGTTTACCTATAACATTTACTTAACAACATGCTCGACACTTAAAAACCACTTATGATGTTCAAAATACTAATGAAGTATCCCTTGGTACGGATGTGTGAAGGGTGCGGCCAATAGAGACTAGTTTTATTGGAAGCATTTGCACTTACTGATATTTCTACATTTCTAGTATTCAACTTTGTTGTTTTATTTTCAAAGCAATAAAAAAACAAAGTTGGCATAGGTCAACTAGATACAGCAATTAATGAAAACAAAAAGGAAACTACACTATTAACTTTATGGACAAGCTTACATTTGGAACATTGGATGTGCATGAGACACGTTGGTCTGACAAAATGGCAAAACGAATCCAATTAAAATATGATAGGAAGCTAAAACTAATAAGAAACATTCCTAATACTCCAATAAATCTAGGAATATATTGGTATATATAACATAGTTATTCGTTTAATATTATAGTATAACTAGCTGTCCCCTGTGGTTTCACCCACATTTTTCGTTACTGCTCCGCTCCCGTGGGCCGCAGCGTGATGGTATATAGCCTATAGCATTCCTCGATAAGTAGGCTATCTAATACTGAAAGAATTTTTCAAATCGGACCAGTAGTTCCAGAGATTACCCCCTACATACAAACTTACAAACCTACAAACTTACAAATTTTACCTCTTTATAATATTAGTATAGATAACTCCTTCAAAAAATAAATTAAATGTTATTACCTTTTATTATTACAAATCTTATCAGCCCAGCCTCTGCAACACACCCTAATACAGGAACACACACGTTCGGCATATCACAAACGCAATACCACTTTAAAGCGATTCCGAAATCTGTAGCTAATATAAAATACAGGATTCACCTGCCAATAACATTTCTTTGTTCAGTAGACGTTGCAGAAGAAAAAGTATAATTTACATCAGTTCATCGAATCGGAGCTATAGGAATATCAGGAGTAAGATACAATTCAGAATCCAAAATCAAGGTAAATGCAACCTTATTTCAAAGTGATAAAGTTGTTGATGATTTTGGTAATCGCAAAAGACGTTTGTAGAAGCATAACATTGATGAATCTCCAACCGTTTTAGGAACAGTCGAAACTGACATAAACATGAAGCAGAATTAACATTTCAAATAACAAGACATTGTTGTCAAGCAAACATAAGAAAAACGTCGGAATAATATCAACCTGCTCTGACAAAAGATGCATTTCGTATTCGCCAAGAAAAAAAATATTAGCCTTGTTTCGGATGAAAAACCGTTCAAAAATCAAAAAGTGATACGATGTTTCCTTTTTGTATATTTTTGTGAATTGATTTGGTTCGTTTTGTGGTAGTTTTGTTAGCTAAAGGCTCATCTACATTATTGTCATATTTGATAATGATAATGCTGCCGAGACTATTATTAAGACCAGTTGTTACAGTCACCAAATAGGTTTGCTGACTTTGTTAACTTACTTATTTATTTATTACAGAAATGCATACAGCTATCCTTATAGTAAGTAACCTGTTGCAATATTGAGAATATAGATATATAAATTACAATTAAATTTAACACACAGTTCATACCATTGAACTACATTCAAAATGTTAATATAATATTAATCAATAACATAAAATTAAATGATTTCAACATTAAATTTATTATATTAATTAATCAATTTAATTCGTCTTATACTATGGATACTGAGGCAATTACAGGCACAAATTGTTTAAAATTAATCTGTATCAGAAAAAAAATTAGGAAGCATATTACTACAGATCACCTAACGGTCTACCTCTAGTATCTAACGAAGATTTTATTTAAGTTATCTACTTAACTACAACTAACTCTTACTCTAACCTAATATATTATGGCGTCAAAAAATTCTTCCGCACCGCTATCGACTAAAAATGTGCCCAAAAGACTGGCGGCATTGCTACTTTGTACGGCAATGCTTAATCTCTGATCGAGGTAAAAGCCAGCTCTTGGGTCACGCGAAATGTCAACAAGACGCTTCGAAAGATCTTTAAAAAGCGTATGAGCATTTTGGTGTAGGTATATATAGTTTTAATTAGTTAAGTGTTTTGATTTTTCATGTTCTATCTAGGTTTAGTAGATACTACATATTATACGAGAAATAACAATTTTGAAGTAATAGAGGAGCCATATAACAGTTTGGTTACTAAAGTCTCGTAAAATTTGAAACTTTTGATAACTTACGAAGAAGAAGCCTATGGGGCCATCGATTGGTTTGCGAAAGGAAAATCCGGGACCTTGAAACGAAAGGCAAAGACGGAATGAGGTGGGATTTAGTCAGCAAAAGTCTGACACAAGAGTGGAAAAAGTCATTCTGATGATTCGCCACATTAAAAAAGAACCTTTTAGTAATATTGTTCCGCAATAAACAATTGTTATGCCACGTAGGTTTTGACTGTAAACTATGGAAAAGCACTTCGGTCCTTGCCTTAGTTGATGAAGGGCTACCGGCACGTGACTAGGTACGTAAATTGTAGTTTTAATTAGTTAAGCATTTTGTTTAGTAGATACTTCATAAGAGAAATTACAATTTTCATTTGTAGAGGAACCATGTAATAGTTGGGTTACTCATCTTTTGTAATTTTGACCCTTTTGACAACTTACCAATTAGACGTAGCCAGGCCTTGGATGGGCAATGGATTGGTTTCCGAAAGGAAAACCCGGGACCCTGACACGAAAGACAAGGAACGGGGTGGAGTTTAGTCAGTACAAGTCTGTCACATCCTCCCAATCCACCCAAGAGCAGCGAAAGTCATTCTAATGATTTACCACATTAAAAAAAAACAAAAATTGTTCCGCAATAATCGATTGTTATGCTACGTTAGTTTTGACTGTAAACTATGGAAAAGCATTTCGGTCCTTGCCTTAGTTGATGAAGGGCTACCGGCACGTGACTAGGTACGTAATTATAATATGCTCTGTTGTTATTTGTGACACGTAGTGCAATTGATTTGAACATTGACACTGGGCTATGCAATGAATGATGAAGTATATAGTTCATATATCGTTTAACCCTTATTACTAACAATATATGAAAGTAATTCTGAAATAAATTTTATTATTATTACTGGGAATTGTAATTATTTTATGAAAATGACTTTGACAGTTTCAATTTAAGCAAACCAAGAAATTAATCATAATCGTAGGAGCTCTTTATAAAAATAATAATGATGATATCTTGATTAAGTCCTGCAGAACCAATTCTGCTTAATATTTGACGAATTATAAATTAGTTTATTTACTTTTTTACTGTAACTTTCGACTATTTTAATAGTTACTATTATTTTGGAATTATTAGTTCTTTGGTACATTTAATAACTATAGCCGAAGCTTCAAAGCAAACAGTCAAGGGCATCGAAGGCGCGTCTGACTCCACTAATGGGTACTAGCGGAGTCAGACTATAGGTTTGATATTGTATCCCTAGGTTCATGATTTGTATATAATCACGACATCAAATATACATTGCCGATACTGTACACGCGAGAATTATCGAAAAAAAAAATCGTACTCGTAAAAGTATCGAAACAGAAATTATCGATAATTTTGTCATATCCCTAAATAATTAGCCTCAAGAACTGTCATTCAACTTTCGAAACACTAAAATTAGTACCAGAGATGGAAGATATATATAGAGAGAATAATTTATTATGTATCTTCCAACCAGCTCCTTTACAAAGACCTGTCTACTTTCCTAAACACCTGTGTATTCTATAATATAAAATTGCAACAACATTTGGTTTGCTAATCCTATTGCTTCACACCTGTATTCAGATTTTTATTCCCGCCTTTACTAGAGTGATTGACGTTCTTTTCAATGGGTTTTCTATTGTATAAAATTTCAATTTTGAACTTCCTCTGATTATTATTGAAGCAGGTTACAACGGTATTGATATTTCGAAAAAGACACGTGTAGTCTTGTAGTGATTTAAAATTTACGTCATTATGACGAGTTGTATAAAGGAACAGGTATTTTTCACAAGTGTTTTATTGCATTCATTTAAAATAGATGTATATATTTGTAGTGTCTTAAACATGAGCCCTAGTAGGGCACAGCAACATTTATATAACAAATATTACATACATAAATTATAATATGACAGCGATGTGGAGGAGTACTTCGACGCCTGAGTAGTGAGTGTATATTATATTTGTATTATAGTAAGGTTTAACATAAAAGTATACTTCAGTTTTTGAATGAAGTTTTTAGTATAACATAAATAAATTGTGTAGATATTCACAAAAATATGTAAAAATCATTATTATATTTCTCTCAAAGCGATCATCATCATCATTGACTAGTCTAGATAATTGTCTATTGTTGCCTATCATCCTCTCTTTTATGCCATTTTTCTAACATCCTTGTTTCTTATTAAACCCAGCTGTTAGGCTAAAGCCAGCTGTTGGGTTTAATAAGAAAAAATCGATTTATCTTTATTATTTTTTATTCATTATCTATACATATAATAAAACAGTAAAATTGTACATCGTTAGCCACAGTTGGCGCAAAAACTACTGAACCGATCCTGTTCAAATTTGCATACATAATCCTTATAGGACTCTTCTTGCGATAGGCTATATTTTAATCACGCTATTTGCTATGGGGGGTGAGCAATATTGCATTTAGTCGGTTTTGAACGAGTTGCCCCGAGTTCGAATCCCACCTACAATTTATATTTCTGTCAATGTTTTATCTTATTCTTTTTGGAAAAAAATATCTTTTACCATTTTTTCATAAAAAAATCAAGATTCCTAATTGATTTTTCCCAAATATTTTGTAAAAACTAATCAAAACACGTTATAAAATCCAAGCGTCCCCGAAATTCACACACTACAATGTTACATTATTCCATTTAGCTGCAAATTTATCTACTGAAATGAAAATCATCACGCTACCATCGGCAAAGAGCCGGGCAGTCAATTATGACATTTATATGAGAACGTCTGTTTTATTAGGTTTTTCATTGAACACCGCAGTCCAATGGATTCTATTCAGACTGGAACGTAATACGGTGGTGGTTCAAATCCCGGGGAGTGTTTTAGAAAAAGCTTTTTTATTTCTGTAACATTTTTTTCACATATTTTTGCATTCTCACAATTTTTTTTACATAAGTAGTAATATTACCAAAAAATATTATTACTATTGTTTAACAAAAAAACCCATAGAGACATTTTACAACTGCGGAGTTGCACCCCGTTTTCAAAATACAAACATCCTTCTTCTTCTTCTTCCTGCCCTTATCCCATATTACTTGGGGTCGGCACAACACGTTTTCTTCTTCCATTCTGTCCTGTCGTCCAAAGTGTGTATTTTTACAGCTCTGCATGCTCTACCCGTAAAAATCGAGAGTTTATAGCCCGCGTTTGATCATCAACATGTGAAGTCGGCTAGGTGAAAATACTCGCACACAAGAATTCGTTTCTTATTCTCACTAACGAAAAACATTCATTTGGTGTATCAGGGTGTCAGTCAAATACCGCACCATAAAAACGGGTAAACACAAAAAAATTATCAATGGTGATCGGTAAACGCCCTGTACACATGACCACATGACACCTGGGAAGTGTCCAAGTGGTGATGGGAAGTAGGGCAGGAGGATATTGATTTTGACCCGCAAACAGTACGGCAGTAATCCGCCCTAGCGGGGTAACTTCGATCGTAAGGTCCACCGTGTCTTCCCGCCGAATCCAAAACATCTACCTCTCGAAACACTCATGTTCGGACCTGCGTAAAGCGCAAGGTGAGGACATCATGACTCTTTTTAAAGAGTGAATTTATAATAATAGTAATAATTGTGGTGTGCCAAAATTAGTCGCCCTAGAATGTAAATTGCAACTAAAAGAATACTGTGGAATTTAGTTGGTAAAAGTCTTTTAAGGTTACCCTCCAAAAATAGAGGCAAATACTACAGGCGGTTATCGACCCTAATTTGTTTTTTTTTGAAGAACAAATCATTTTAATTTTGGTTTTATCGTAATATGAACTAACTAACGACTTTACCCATGGAGTAGGCAAATATTTAGAACGCGAACTCTGCGGCTCTGTGTTTCGTTGATGTTTTTAAGGCAATTGACGTGGTGCGGAAGAAACACCCGGGTGTTACTATTGGGTGGATCGTCCGGAGGACACGTTGGAGCATAAATTACTGGTGGACCACGCTTAGGCGGAGCACCACCGTGTCCTTGTGGGGACGATCAGTGATAGCGACCTCTCGCGCTGGGCACTGGTACAGGCCATGGTCCAGAGCGAGGAGTAGTGACAAGTAGTCCCCTTACACCCCAGTCGCTGGGATTCCGACCCCGATTTAGAGCCACCGTAGGAGTGGCTTGCGAACGGCGAGCAATGGATAGTTTATCATCTGGCTGTCCGGTAATAATCCAAACAGTCAACCGTGGGTATTGTTCCACGCGTGCTTCAAAGAGATGTCAGCAAACAGTAGGGGCCCAGCAGGTTTGAAGCCTCTGGGGCCATGGGTGAGCTTCCGAAAGTTTAAGTTTAGTCAGTAAAAGTCTGACTCACCCTCTGAGAAGTCATTCTGATGATTTTCCACCTAAACAAGAAACCTGGGCTCGCTGTCATTGCGGCGGTAAGTTCCCTCTTTGAAGAGTGGTTGGAAAGAGGTCACGGCGTCCTCACGTTCCGTATGCCGCATGTCCTCACCAGACACGGTAAGTTCAGGAGGCTTCTGCATCGGATTCAGCCAGACTCGGGCGCACTGTCCGGACCGCACGGAGGTCACGGTGGAGCACACGGTAGAGTTATGGCGATTGTCTACTTCTGCGAAGTAGTAATGCTAGCCAAGGAGGCGGCCGACCGCGAGCGCGAAAGAGAACGACCCTCACGTTCCCGCCGCCGTCAGGATCACGACCCCGATTTCCGACCACCGTAGGCGCAAGCTTGCGGACGGTGAACACTGGGTAGCTTGCCGTCCAGCATTCCGGTAATAACCCGGACCGAGTCAAGTCGTCAACTGTTCCACGCGCGCCTCAAGCAGATGTCAGCAAACTGTAGGGGCCCGCGGCAGAGCCAAAGCCTCTGGGGACGTGGATCGGTATTCCGAAAGATAAGGCAACAGAGGAACGGAGGTGGCGTTTAGTCAGTAAAAGTCTGACATGCCCTCCCGTTCCATTCAAGAGCAGGACAAGTCATTCTGATGATAACCCATCTGAATAAAAAAACCTAAACAAGAAACCTACTGGGGCCATGGTTTCGCTTCTGAAAGGGCAGGGTCTCCCTTTCCCTTTTGAAGGTAAGGCAAGGAAGGAATATAGAAGTGAGTCTTAACCAGTAATAATCTGACACGCGCTTCCGCTCCACACAAGAGCAAAAGTCATCAGATGATTTCCCAACTAAAAAAATTACTAATTGGAGTTTTAACCTAAACAGTTTTATTAAAATTAATGAATCAGATGTTTTCGGAAGTATAGGATTAGATATGTTACTTTTGTGCAGTTTTATGAACTTAACGCAGACGAAGTCGCGGGCAACAGCTAGTTATTATAAAAAAATCTAGACGCAATTAAATCATACAAGCACAGTTCAAAACAAAGTAGCAGAAAATATGTATTAGTACGAGTATATAGTATTGTGAATAGAAAATTAGCATTTTTTTAGCATTAGCGGCCCTATAATGTTCCCACTGCTGGGACTCAGGCCTCCTCTCTAGGAGAGGGAATGGGCCGTAATCCACCTCGCGGGCTCAGTGCGGATTGGTGGATGTCACATGTCTTCAAATTTTTGGTTCTAGGACATGCCGGTTTCCTAAATATGTTTTCCTTCACCGTTTTTGAGAGCAGTGGTGATGAAATAAATTGTACAAAGTAATGCGCCTGGCTGGGTTTGAACCCGCAACCTACAATTTGTAAGTCGGGGCAGTTACCACTTGACCACCACTGCTTTCTACAAAATATCTCTACACATACAAAAATAACGGACCTTGTCTAAAACAACGTGTACTACACATAGGATGTAAATCTAATCACTATAGTTGATGTCATGATGCACTTCTGACATTGCCCTGATTGAGCAGCCTTATCCGAGACATTGTAACACATTTGTAAGTAGCATCGAGTAACTACTCATCTTCAGTGTTATCGGCAGAAATAGATAGATAGACCTTTGTATGCATGCATATGACCTACAATTATATAGGTAGGTATAAGCACTATGGAAAATCTACTATCCTGTCCTATTTACTCTACTATCGTCTATACTAAATCGCATCTTTTTAAAATTATTTAGCTTCTAAATTCTTCATTATTGGTTTTTTTTATTGATATAATCTAGTGCTTGACTGTAATCCTACCTGATGGAAGTAGTGATGCAATCGTTGATGGCGGCAGTCAAATTTTTACAGTCGTTCGAGGATGTAGAAGAGTAAAACGCTTAGTCCGGACCATAAACGTTTCAACTACAAGAGTGGATACTCACCGTGCGTCGGGTTGTCTGATCGTAGAGAGGAGATGGCGGAATTAAATCATGCATTTCCCGCGCACACTCTCCGAAATGTATACTGTAAAATACCGAAAGGCTGGCTACCCTACACCTGTGCTTAAGGCTTTGTAGATTGGGCGTAACAAAACCTGGATCTCCAATTCGCATGCCTTTCCACCGAGTCTTAAGCTGCCTTTTCGGATATCATAACAGGAATCTCAGTGCAAAATGTCAGTGTTCTAGCTCCAACAATTGGAGCAAAACGAATATAGAAATAAATTTATAAAACAAACCATTTTCAAACAACCTTAGCATGAAACTAAAAGAAGTATTAAATCAGTTTTAAAAATAAATATTATAAATGGAAATCGATTCATCTCTGTGTCATTAATCGCACAATTAATATGCACAAAATCTAAACACAACACAACCACGATGCACATTTGACACTGTCCCAATTCCGAATCCTTAGCCCTGACATTGTAACACATTCTGCGAGTGTACCTACGTAAGTTATTCACAACGCGCAACGCCTTGGCGCATCGGTTATCTTACATAACTAGCTGTGCATCCTGGCTTTGGGCGGATGCAGATTTATTTTGAGATAAGATTGGAAATTCGAAAAAAAAAAAAATTGTCAAAGGGCAAATAAGAATTACGCTAAAAGGGAGGATCCTCCAGTGAGACGGGTACTGTGTCTGGTGCAGACAACAGCCAGGCAGCTGATTTCGAACTGTTGTAAATAATTGCATTTTAGTACGGAGACCTCTAATGCCACGATCCCGAATTTTGTGGTTTGTGATTTAGATGTCACTACATTAGATTTTCCGATAGAAAAGTAAGCAATTCTTTTTACTGATGTCGTGTCCTGACTTATGCCTAAAGGTCCAATCATTGCATCTTTCAAGAACTCAAGCTTTTTCTTTGAATAAAGCAGTCTTTAGTAATTAAAATATTATTTCTGTTACATACAGTTATGTAACAGAAATAATAATGTTGATATGGACATGCGTTGTAACGAGAATGGATAAAGTGAGTATATTAAAGAAAATGGTGCCAGTGACTAAAAAGTTAAAAAGAATCCATTTTAACTTATGTAATGTGAAGAGGAACAATGAAAAGCATGTTACTAAAACAGTTGCCAATATTCATGTGGATGGATAAAGAGAAAGGGAGACCAAAGATGAATTATTTTGTGAACAATGATATAAAAGAAAAACGTTATTAGCGTGACGGTTAACAGACAGAATGGAAGAAAGAAACGTATTTCACCGACCCCAAATGACATGAGACAAGGGTCGTTTTATCTTTTGAATGAGCAAAGTTATATCAGCTGATTGTTCATTTATGTAACTATATAGGAATATTCATATTCTTTTTATGTTTGTTAATATAAATAATTATTCATTTTTTTTTTAAATATACAGCTTGGCCACTGTAAAAACAACATGGCCAAATGGGACTTCCTCGACCCATCCTTAACGCAGTGCCAGTGTGGAGCAGCTACCCAGGACATGCGGCACTTGCTATGCTGCCCATCCTACACAACCACCTGTACTGTTGCAGGATTTAGGAGGTTGCCAAATACTGGGCAGAAAAAGTTTAATGAGAGCATCGATACGAAAAGAAGAAGAAGAATATCTAAAACTATAACATTATACCCAAAAGACTCTAACCTAAAATACGAAGTCAAAAAATTCTTCCGCAAAGATGTTGACTAGACTAGAGGCATTACCACCAAAGAAAAAACAAGAATAACTATATAATTATTTTTGTATTTTAAGACATATTGATCTTATTATTATACGAAAGTAAAACCTAAATCGGCTTTACAGTAAGACGACGGATTAGCAACAATACTAGTACGATTGGGTCACGGGCTAACAATTTACGAGCACTAGTGCACTACGACCTTTACACTACACGGCTTACTCACTGCAGTACGTGACATTTGTAGAAATGAACGATGGGAGAAGATACGTTTAACAAGATAAAGTAAAAAGTAACAAACGGCTTCTGTTTTGCTGTTTAGAACTGGTTGAGAAAGATGTGGAAGATAAAACGTCTTACTTTTCTTCGAATTTTTCTATGCTTGGGTTTTATTTATTTATTTATTTATATACTCTTTATTGATATTACAAACGCGAAAATTTGTATGTATGGATGTTTGTTACTCTTTTAAGTAAAAGCTATTGAATGGATTTCGATGGAACTTTGTACTCGGGTGGACCGTTTCTTGGAATAGCTCATGGGATATTTTTTATATCGGGTAAAAGATCCCTTGCGGAGCCGCTCGTAGCAGCTAGTATATAACAGGCGTCAAATAATGAGTTTGGACTTTGGAGATTTGTTTACTGTTAGATGTTTGGATAACGTCCCTCCAATTGCGACGTTAAAATGACAATATTGTTACTTATTTATTGACAACATTGGTCTATGAGAGGCCATCAGTCACTACCCAGTTCTTTCGAAGCTACAATCGTAGTTTTACGATAATATGTTTGTCTATTCGAAGAACATCCCAGAAATGTACGATAGAGCAATTTCTCACGACCTAAACTGGCCTAAAATGGTAAACCACTGAGATTCGTAAGTTTGTTGTGTGACTTATCGTCGTGCCCTAAGATTCCGACCCCGATTTTCCGCCAACGTAAGCGCGGGCTTGCGAGATGGCGAGCAATGGGTAAGTCGCCGTCCAGCTGTCCGGTGTCGATGGCACGTAGTGTTCCGCGCACGCATCAAGAAGATGCTAGAAAAACCGTAGGGGCCCAGCAGGGCCAAAACCTACTGGGGCCATAGGTTGTGCAAAAGAGAACCCCGGGACTCTGGAACAAATTAAAAGAAGGAACAAAGGGGTGTATTTTAGTCAGTAAAAATCTGATACGTTCCGCCGCGAAGTTATTGGATGAATTCTCACCTAAAATTAAAATAAATACCTAAGACCTACAATCTAGTATTTTCGCCTAAATTCTTTCCTTACAGCGTACATATAACCTTATTTTCCTACCATCAGCATTTTAAAAATGTATCGTTCTTTTCCGCTAACCTACGTAACTACATTCTTTTTCACCGTCTGAAGGGAATTGGTTAGAACATCGCACGTTCTAATTCAAGACTTAGACAATCGGATACTTTTTATCTCAGATATAATTTCCCTTGAGATTATTCTTGATTTCCAAACAGGCGAAGGTGCTGAAACAAAAACTGGTGTTGCTAGTATTTTCATACGTAAGAAATAAATAATAATTTAATTAATTGTATAAGTATTTAATAGTGGCACATTGATTTTTTTTTCAGGATATCAACGTTCACTGAAAAAACAGAGAACTCTTCCAACACCGTTTCATAAGTTTGTGCAGAATACGGCGCCCGCGTGAGAGAACGGACACCCTCACGCCTCTGCCACGGGACCACGACCTCGACCACCAGCCATCGTAGGCGTGGGTTTGCAAACGATTGGTTAGTTTGCCGTCCGACTGTCCGGTAAATAATCATCCGGTAGTGTTCCAGGCGAACCTCAAAGAGTTGTCAAAAAAGCTATTGGGGCCCATCAGGGCCGAAGCCTACGTGGTCCTAGAACACAAAGGGAAACTGAAGAAATATAGGTGTAGTTTTAGTCGGTAAAAGTCTGACACCCCTACCACTCCACTACTAGTTAGGGAGAAGTCATTAAATGATTTTCTAAAAACAAAGAGTACAGTAGTAACCACTACAGTAGTAACTGGATCAGTATTAGATTAGTGCCAAAAGGCCTCTTATCTAAAATAGACAAAACGAATAAAGTCACAACTTCCGACTTCATCATCATTCCAAATCCGAATGACACACATTCACACATACTAAGACACACATTTCATAAACCTTTTTCATTTTGGTGCCAACATTGTCAAGGTCTATTTAATTTCCTTGGTCCGAAGATTAACCTAAATTTTTCTGTCTGCAATTTGCCACTGATATAGCTGTTTTTATTTATGAGTTTGCGAACTAAAAATGGATGATAAGGTTACTTAATAATGCTCTGTTGTTTAGCAACAACCTCACTTCAAGTACATGCATTTTATGATTCTTTCCAAAATGGAATGGACACTTCATAATTGTAAACGTTTTGTTTATTCTCTGAACTTTGCCTTAAATATTTTTATAGCGCTTAATTTTTTTATTGTTTTGAATGTCACCTATTTATGTATAAAATTTATCACTGTGACAGCTAGAAGCGTGAAATTTTGCACAAGATTTTCTATTATGACGTAAGCGAGCACTAAGAGGCGATTTTCCAAAATTGACCCCCTAAGGGGATTAAAAGTCCGAAGTTGTTATAGAGAAAACTACTTTACCTCGGGCGAAGCCATTTCATTTTTAGTGCTCACATAAAAAGATACCTTGTGCAAAATATCCTGCCTCTAGTCCCCATTGTTTCTGAGTCAATATATCAGTCAGTCAGTTTCTCCTTTTGTATTTAAAGATAGATTAACGGACAATTTAAATGTAAATATTTTACACCTGCTTAATTATACTACCCTTACCCACTACCTACCTGGTTGATTAAGTACTGTAACTTAATTGAAGACTGTCCGGCTTTGTAATTTAATGAAATAAAATTTTACGTAACTTATCGATAATTTGAGTTGATTTTCAGTTGACATAATTTTAACTGAAAACTTGAATGGAGCATAAAAAAATACGTGAAATTTTAAACAGATATTGTAGATATATTTGTAATAAAGACTTAAGCTGGTTGTGCAACAGCGAATCTTTAAGATGTTAGGATATATCAAGAAAGCTCTTTGGAAAGGTTTAGTGGTGCAGAGAAGAGGCCTACGTTCGCGCAACCAATCAGCATCGACCTTATTAAATCGTCTTCAAAGTACGAAGACTTATCCATCTTTCTCTATTAGAAAGAAAGAGAACTCTCTCAAAAGTTGCTGCCAACCTAGCAGATGATCAGGCCCTGATTCAGGCCGTAGTCCGTTGCGAAGAGGAGTTTTGAAAAGTTGAATAGCAATACTAATTCTTTCTTTCTCTTTCACATGTGTCCGTTTTTTTCTGGTTTTAATTGTTTTTAGGGTTCCGTACCTCAAAAGCAAAAGAGGCAACCCTTATAGGATCACTGTGTTGTCCGCCTGTCTGTCTGTCAAGACCCTTTTCCCGGGAGCGTGAAGGTATCAAGTTGAAATTAAAACTATAATTATACTTAAGTCCGCGGTCCCTTGACACTGTGCAAAAATCAAACTTTTAAATTGACGGGAAAAAACTGAAAATTTTTAGTTACGACAAAAGATTTTTTTAGGAAAAATCTTCATGACTCGATTCGAGAAGTTAACTGTTTTCATAATAGGTAAGTTGGTACGGAACCCTCAGTGCGCGAGTCCGAGTCACACTTGTCCGTTTTTTTTTCAGACTTGTTAGTTTTTGCGTAAGTGCTTAGCATTTATAAATTAATTGTTTTTTTTTCTCCAATAAATAAAATAAATGATCTATCTATTTTTATTTAATTTAAAACAAAATGTAAACCCGGAACAAACTACCACTAACTTATTCTAACCACCTCATACTTCATAACTATAACTCCTGCCACGCCTCTACCCGAATACATCATTATAATACTACACTATACTCTTGACTCGTCATGCGGGTGTGCCCAGACTGCCAACTAGACACTCACCTTCAAATGACCTCACAGCTTTATCACCCACATTACAAACGCCGATCTTTTCCGCAAATGCAGTTCCGACTTTGACAAGCCTATT
This sequence comes from Mythimna separata, assembly GCA_030763345.1. NCBI lineage: Eukaryota > Metazoa > Arthropoda > Insecta > Lepidoptera > Noctuidae > Mythimna > Mythimna separata. The sequence goes on from CM061187.1 coordinate 5,097,859, forward strand.
TTTAGTGGAAGGACGAAAAGATAAAGCCTTTTTGGTGGAAAAGATAAATGTATTGTTGTGATTTTTATGGTGGGAATTAATATTTTTGAATAATAATTTTGTATGATTAAGTATTTATTTTGTGTACAGGGCCAAATTTTGAAAAATTAAACTTACCAATTTTATTATTATTATTATCTAGCCTATATATTGTCCCACTGCTGGGCAAAGGCCTCCCTCCATTCCTTCCATCGTTCGCGACTTTGAGCCACTTCTTGCCAATTCTTAAGGAAGACATCCAAGTCGTCCCGCCATCTCCTTCTTGGTCTCCCGCGACCCCGTCGTGCGATTTCAGGGCACCAGCCTTGTGTTTTAGTGGCCCACCGCTCGATCGGCATAGCTCAGCTAAGTTAGTTTCGGCTTAGCTTGCCATTATGAGCTGTACGAGTAAAAATTACTCAAGCTGTGCGAACTAAGTTAAACTTATTTGCTTAGTTTGGGTCTGTTACCGTGGTAAAAAAGACTTTACAACTGTTCATGATTAAAAATGATTTACCTACTTGCGTAATTGCATCAGAAATGAAGATATCCACTAGAAAACCAAGGTTATCGATGCACAGGACCGGTCGTTATGGCGGCAGTTGGGGGAGGCCTATGTCCAACAATGACGTGTAACTTTCAGCTGAAATGATGATGATGATGATGACGATGATAAATATAGTTTACCTATGGCCTATTATATCATATAAGCCTACCTATTATCATGTGGTTTTGTTGTCGTTTCCAAATCAAAACAAAAAATGACTTATAAAGAAGTATTTCCTCTCCCACGCCCCGACCTTCGTGGTAACGGTTCGCGGAGGCCAACGATCTGTAGTGGAGGTTTACTGGCGACTGATAACAAATACCTAGTAAAGGTAGATGTAATCTTCATCCTGATTTACATAGTGGCTCTGAAGGCGTGGGCTTGCGGACGTCGAGCAACGGATAGCTTGCCGTCCGGCCGTCCGGTAATCATCTGGAGCTAGTCCTAACCGTCAAGGGTCTTTAGTATGCCATGCGCGTCTCAAAGATATCAGCAAAACCGTAGGAGTACAGCAGGGCCAGAACTAACTAGGGCCATAGGTTGGTTTCCGAAAGGGAAACCCGGAGTCCTGGAATGCTAGGCTATAAGTGAACATAGGAGTCAGTTTTAGTCAAAGTCAGACTGAAAGTTCTCCCGTTTCGCCCTAGAGTGGGAGAAATCTTTGGATGAGTTCCTTTAGCTTTGGAGTATTATAAATTTGAAAACTTCAAATAGAAGACAAGTAGTCGCTCGCCATCTGGTAAGAACTAAGCGCCAATCCACCGCGACCGATGCCCACCAGAGCTGCGGATTGTTCGCCACTAGGTGGGTCGAGAGTAAATGCCATACTTTTACTGGTTAAATCCTACCTTTGCATTTTTAGTTTCATTTTGCGTTCCAAGACTTCTTTCAACCATCTTGCACTTCAGCATGACTAATTAATTTCAATTCTTGGTATAAAATTATCTAGGTATAGATTGGTGGAAGTTTACAAGTAGCTGATCTAATAAATCAAGTGCAGATACAGTAATTATCATAAAATATGGGGCAAGATGCGTTCCACTTAGCTTTGCACTTGACCAAGTGTAATTGACAAGAGTTCTATGCTAATGTGATTTTAGAGTGACCATGCGTTATAGCCAAGTGCAGGACGACTTTTCAGGAAGGAATATGTTTTGTAGTAAACGTATGTCAGTTGAAGTGATGATGATGGTTGTATTATTTATTTGTTTTTAAACTAGCTTCTGCTAGCGGCTTTGTCCATGTGAATATTGGTTATTGCGGATGCGAAGACTGTGTTGAACAGAGACAAAAAGTAGTTAAATGACATTTATTTTGCAAATAGGTTTTTACAAACTTGCTGCTTCGCACAAAATTTCATCAAAATCGGTTTAGTAATTTAACTGTGAAAACGTGATAGACAGACAGTGTTACTTTTACATTTATAATATTATAGAGTATGGAAGTATATATGGACTAAATAATATAATAATGTCTAATGAGTGAGAAAAATAGTTTATTAGTAATTTTTTTTTTCAGGGTAACCAATTTGCACATTTTATTCAATCCGGTAGTTATTTTCATTACAATAAACATAATTTATGAAGCATGAAACTGCTACTTAGATCATCTATTTTTTAGAACCACAGACACATACTTCTCTAGATAAGTAGTAGTAAAAAAATAAGATACAAATAAATGCGGAAATGAGGATGTAAGAATGACAAAAACTGTGACCTTAAAGTACAAATAATATGAATCCTATCAAGAACAATAGATACGTTATTTAACATTTAACATACTAAAAGGAAATAACATACCAAAAACATTAAATATTCCGATCACGTTACTTACAAGGAATAATTTAAATTGTAAATTCTCTGTATCATTGGTTTCATTGTTTTTAGTTCTTTAATAACATTTTTCATGGTTTTGACAGTTTGACGTTAACCTGTAATAGCTGGAACAAAATAAACTAATATGTATTCAATTGATTTGAAGGTTACAATTTTTTTTATATATAAAATATTAACTAGTGCTTGACTGCGATCCTACCTAATAGTAAGCAGTGATTCTTGTAAAAACCGTAAGATTTATTAAAAAAACATATTAAAAAGGAACTTTTTTGTATTAAGAATTTCTCATTACTATTAAATTTAAATAAGTACTAAATTAAAGTCGCCCATTGGATACAAAATTTTAATAGTATTTTTTAGTACCAATTAAAATTCAAACAATTAAAATCTAAAAGCATTAATTGAAGAATTAAATACTTAAGAAGGTAATAATAATTTAAGGAATATACAAATTAAAAAAAAATTGGACAAAAAAAAATTTTTTTATATAAAAAAATAAATGAAAAAATACATGGTCACCATACTACATTATAAACAACAGATGACATTGCATAGAAATATTTCGATAATGCTATGTTTATCGTAACGACATGTGGTTCCGCGAGTCTAATCGTTTTCCGCCGAGGTTACGACGAACCTGACAATGAATTTGTAATAGTGATGTGTGTCAGGCAGGTGTGGGTAATATCGATATCGATTTATCATTCTTATTTTAATAGTAACACAAATTTTAAATGCATGAAGCAATATGTATGGGCTGCATATCGACTGATTAAGTACCTTATTTTTCTAAGGTATTTTAATATGAAAGCGAAACCCATTCGTGCAGCTGTATGTATACCTACAGAAGACCTTTACTGATGTGCTTTTCTGGAAATGTTTTGAAAGTTTTATTTTAGGTAAAAACAACTAATAACTCTTTCCGCTCAATGCGATAAGATAATTAAAAACATTAATTTAATAATAATATAATTTTTATTTGTTTTAATAACCTATACAAAACTATACATACTTATTTATTATTATTTTGATTTTAAGGCGTTTATTTTTATGTAGTTGTTTTTTTGTCACCTGCCATTTAAAAACAAAAGAATGTGTATTTTAATATGACATGATTTAATATTGTCATCATAAGATTTCAAATTATAAAACTAATTGAACTTAAATTTTCAACATGACTCAACACAGGACGAAAATTGTATCGACATCTACAAATTGTGCGCCTCACTACACTACATAGGGGTCAGGCCTTCAAAGATGCGAAGGAGGGCCAATACAAATCATAGAGCACTTAAATATCCTTATGTTAATCGTCAAGCATGTAGTGGGTGCACGCACTTTGACACGTGCATATACACCAATTTTATCGATATATATTTATTATATATATATTTTTAGTGATGTCCTAGACCTATATTTGTCGGATATATACGACAGTGTTACCTAACAGTCTTCAGATAATTATTTGTTTTTGACAAAATGTGTCGTGTGATTATTGTGTTTTATATTTTTTGTGTCAGTTATGGATTGTGTTTTATTAATTGTGAGTATTTTTTTTAAATATATTTTGGTGACCAAAAATTTAATTTAAAAAATTAAATGTTGCCTTTGCATATTTTAATCAATACGCCTTAAATATCTATCAGCATTAGGGTTATCAGGGTTAGGAAAAACAAAAATTGTAATTTTATCATAAGTTTCATAAAAAATCCTCGGCTTAAGTATTTAGCATAACAATGTCGGAGAACAATAACAAATTATGTGAGTTTTTATAACATCGCATTATAACATAAATAACATAAGATTAAAAAGTAATCAGACTGACCTAATCAGTTCCTCTTCTAGGCAAAAGCCTTCTTATAATAAATATTCGATATTATAATAAATAATTAATAAGAATAAGTTCATATAATATTCAGTAAAATATGAAACATAAAATTTTAACTAAACTATATTATACACTCCAGGCAGAGTAACTCCTAACTAAAATATGGCGTCACTAACTTCTTCTTACGCAAGATTATGTAATTGTCAATTGCAATCTAATGAAGGATTATTCTTTTTTAACAAAAATATATATCTGTACGTGGTAACTAGAAAATACGATATTTAACAAATTATATATTATTAATCTATTGTATATTTAAAAATATCTCAAAGCATATTACAGAAAACATCTGAACATAAAAAAAACAAAACAATTAAAAATTTAACGATTGCTTGTAATCGTTTTTAAATGATTGATCCACAAAATGACATACATATTATAACAAGTCAGCCTTGACTGAGATAAATCATAAACAAAACGCGACCATGACCGAAACTCTGACCCACAGACCTGTAATCCTATATATAGCCTTTTGCGATAAATATAGCCTACATGGTAATTACGAAAGAATTGGCTATATTTAGCTTCAACAATAAAATATGAAGGAAAGACATGAATCAACTTATCTGATCGTGGAGCAGTATTTTATTGTGTTGTGTCATTTTACATATCCTAGTAGGTATTGGTGATTTAAGGTTACATTATAAATTAAGATAAATTATATTTATTTAGCAAATAGGCTTTAAAGACACTTTTACATGTTAATTTTTTTCGTCAGCTTTAACTAGATGAGGCTGGTCTTTCTTAGCTAATAGCTAGTTATCCTGAGCAAAAACACCGAAACAAACTCGGGCGTGACCCCCGTCTCTTCTGCTAGAGAGCGGTCAATGTCTTAAAAAAATTAATCTAATTAAATTGATCGGAATAAAGTTAATCAAGATCATTATATTTTTAGAGTTCCGTATATCTGAATTACAAACAGGTGCATAATCACTTTTTTGTCTAAACTAGTTAATCTCAAGACCACTGTTCATTTGGAATTTTCATTGATCGAAATTTAATGAAAAAACATCGATATTGATCGATCATAAATACTTAATAACGATTTTTTTTTCTGTAATCAAATCCTTATAGCATAGCATATCCTTCGAAATAAGATGTAAGGAGAGCGCGCTTCCTTAAAAGAATCCTGTCTATTCTAACTTAAAGATCCCCAGGTTATAGCTATTTGAAAATCCTTTGTATATTCCATTTCTTAGTTGTACGAGTATGTGCAGTAAAATTCCCAAAGGGTTTTTTGCATATAGGTGGGATGACCACCATCTAATCGTCTTTTAAAATTGTTATTTCTTTCTTCAGTGGCAGACATAGAATGCGGAATAGACCGAGCCCGCAGTGCTCGTATAGTGGGTGGTGTGGACAGCCTCCCTGGTGAGTTCCCGTGGGCTGCGAGCGTGTGGAGGCAAGGGGCTCATCAGTGCGGGGCCACCGTGCTGAGTGATCGGTGGCTTCTGACTGCTGGGCATTGCGTTTGCAGGTAAGAAAGAAAGATACGTTACCATATTTTGCACATGTTAAGCTGAAATATTTCTTAATGCCTGCTCTATAATCACTAATGTTGCTACTAGCAACATCAATATAGAACCATTGAACAGATGTATCGTGTTTCTGTAAATTTTTAGATTATTTTTCTTAATGTAACACAGATCTCTTATGAGATGATCTTGCTATGAATTGACTAAGCATATGTATCGATTTGTAACTCAAAATAACCTGTTTGTGCACTAAGCATAATTTTTTTTTTTCACAATGTTATCACGTTGATGTATCAATCAGACCCTTGACATAGGAAGTTTGTTTTTCATGAGGAGCTATTCCTCTGTATAAAGATCTCATTCTAGTGTGATTTAGTATTAACAAAGGCATCAGCAAATATTAACTAAATATTAAAAGTTCGAAATCTAAACATTTCAATCCCTTTAACTAAACCCATTGAAAATATTTTCAGCGTGTTCGACGAGTTCTACAGATCGAAGCAACTATCAGTGGTCGTCGGATACACGGATATCTCAAATAAAGATGAAAATGAAGCAGTTTCCAGAATTATACCTCATCCTGATTACAAGTAAGAATTCCCTTTAACCTTTTGTAGGATTGAAAATGGTAAAACCATTAAAACTACAGTTAAGACCATTTAAGTTCCGACGCATTACTTTGTGTAATTTATTTCATCACCACCGTTCTCAAACTGGTGAAGGAAATCATCGTGAGGAAATTGTCCTAGAGCCAAAAATTCGAAGACATGTGACATCCACCAATCCTCATTGGGCCCGCGCGGTGGATTACGGCCCATTCCCTCTCCTAGCGTAGAGACCTGAGTCCTGACAGTGGGAACATTTAATGTTCAACATTTAATGTTTAAGCCAACTGGAACTCATATTATTCATATCTTAACATAATCATATTAGCATTATCAGCCTAATAAATTGTTAGGCTGATAATGCTAATGCTCCGTTTAGGACCAAATTGCGGCAATTGCAAGGAAATCAAAACTTATAGTGAGTTCCAGTTGGCTATACGTGATCACAATCTTGATTATAACTTTATGTTGCAAATGTTTTCTAGTACGTTCTTTTAAAAACGTTGCTTCTCACTAGAAAATACTCCTGTATCGTTGTTGCGTTTACTAACATGAAACTCACAAGGCACATGACAGCAGGTAGCTGTAAGTCATACACTTTATTTGTTCCGTATGGAAATCGAAGGCGCAGCTGCTAATCACTCAAACATTTTGCAACCCATGTCGTGAGTTCGATTTACTAGATAGGTTTTACTATTTTTAATCAAATTTAGAAAGAAAAAGCCTACCTACCTACCTATAAGAACATACATTTTTCATTTTAGGTCCGCCAGCCTGAACTTTACAGAATGTGATGAATTCTCAATTTCTTTAAGACATATTTAATTCTAAGAATTGAGATGCTATTGCATCTCAATTCTTAGAATTAAATATGTATAGAAGAATGAATGAATATGTGTAGAAGTATCATTAAAAGTAACTTAAAAGTCTTTTGTTCAAAAATATTTTTGGATTTACCATAGGGTAAATCATAAAAATTACAGACACAATCTATAATTTACCAATTAATTACGGTAAACGTAGTTTTGTGATTTTCGTTTATTTCAAGCATTTACCATATATTCTCCTGGTAATTTTAAAGATTTGCTTCAAATGTACTGTAAATGTCGATAAAAAAATATCAGGGTGCTTTAAAAATATACTAACCGTGTCGAGAGCTATAACCTAAACAAGTCAGATTGCTGTGTGACGGGATGTTCATTATAGTGACGGTATTCTTACCAAAAATTAACATTTACCAACCGGCTGGTAAAACTTTGCATATATCTACCAGTAAGTATCTAAAACTGTACAATAGTAAGTAAGTACAATTAAAAAAATACCGACCCTTAAAAAAATAAAACCCATTAAATGTACTCACTTATTTCGTTAAATCTTAAGACGTGTTAGTTAAACTTAAGATTTATCGTAGTTAGGACTTTTACAGTAACAATATAGATTTGAAACACCTTTTGTACAGATTATCAATTTATTTTCTTATTTTTATGTAGACGTATACACTTGAGTTTATTTACGTAAACACCTATTAATATCTAGACTAGTTTAAAGTGTGAACTATTTTAAGTGCCTTTTACGATAAGTGGTTTATTTTGCTACAGAATAATGTCGTACTAATTAAATTTATTTTCGTAAATTACTGGTGATTGTAAGTTTTTAGTCACTCAAATATTGGTACTAAATCATGTCTCTTTATTTCTCGCTTAAAATAGAATTCGGGAAATATGTGATGATTTTCCACACCATAAAAATCCCCAAAACAGGATGTAATATAGGTCCTATACTTTTTAGTAAAGCTTTTTAAAAACGGTCTACTTGATATATTTCCTGAATTATGGACACAAACTTGCAGCAGGCACTCTAGTCGCCTAGTGTGAGTTGTTTTTAGGGTTCCGTAGACAATTGGCAAAAACGGAACCCTTATAGTTTCGCCATGTCTGTCCGTCCGTCCTCGCTTAATCTCTGTGACCGTTAGCTCTAGAAAGCTGAAATTTGGTACCAATATGTATGTCAATCACGCCGACAAAGCGCAAAAATAAAAATTGGAAAAATTGTTTTATTAGGGTAGCCCCCCTACATGTAAAATAAAAAGCGTTTTTTTTTTAAATTTTAATCCTAATGAAAATGCTATTGTTGGATAGGTATTCAAAAATGAATTGGGGTTTGCTAAAATCATTTTTTGATAATATCAATAATTTCGGAAAATCGCTCCAAAAGTAAAAAACATACCTCTAACTTTTGAACCATAAGTTTAGAAAATACGAAAAAAATCTGGAAAGTAGAGCTTTATAAAGACTTTCTAGGAAAATTATTTTAAACTTGATGGGACGAACAGTTTTAAAAAATTTTGGGTCACTTATTGTGACGGACGGGAAACTACGGAACCGTACACTGAGCGTGGCCCGACACGCTCTTGGCCGGTTTTTTTTATGTTAATGCCATCGAAACATTTTCCGTGTTTGACTCTCTTATTGGTTAGAAGCAGGCTAATCGTAGCACCGAACCTCAAAAACGTGTCAATAGCGTTAACGTAAAACAAATTCGCACTAGGTACTCTGATCTTCTCTGTTCTTCTTTCTACCCATCTAAATTCATTTCAATTTCCTCTGCAGATGCAATAGGAAGTCTAATGACGTGGCTCTCCTCAAAACCGCGCGGCAGCTGAGGTGGTCATCTGGTCTGCAACCAGCCTGTCTGCCAAACTCTCCGGCTAACGACTTCAGTGGTACATCAGCAACTGTAGCTGGGTGGGGTTTTACAGATGAGGACAGACAGAAAGGTGAGTATCTATCATAAGTATCTCTTAGGGTTCTGTTCTCGAAGGCTGCCGGAATGTTCGAAAGAGTTATCGTGGTTACAGGACCGCAAAGAACAACTGAAAGAGTAGAACAAATAAGAAGGTGGGTTTTAATTAGTAAAAGTCCAACCCACCTTTCTGTTCCATCCACAGTAAAAGAAATTATTTGTTATCAAACAACTTCTTTATCCGAGGAAAGGTTCATCCCCAAGGGTAACTAAGGAATATTGTTACTAAATGGGCATTCGTCTCGGCTTTCCGTCCGGAAAGCCGAGACGAATGGATGGACCCATCCGCTGGTATGTCTGTCAGCAAACGATATCTTAGGAACTGTAATAGGTTGCAGTTTTCACTCAGTCTGTGTTTCTATTGCCGCTATAACTACATGTCGAGTTAGAACGATAGAATGGCGTTCGATTACTCGTACGACACAAGTAGCATCCTATACTATAGGCAGATCACATCATCCATAGCAATTCCATTAACGCATGCCAGGCCAGGGGGTTCTAAAATAACTGGAACGACGCCGATGACAGTTTAATATGTAGTACCTATAGTTAGATAAGGTTTTTTTTAATAATACTTAGTTGTGAAGTACTCTTGTAAATAAAGTAACAGCAAACCTTTATTAGCAAATCCATCTCCACAGGTGCAAGACCCAACATCCTACAGAAGACAGAAGTGACAGTAGTGACCAATGATGAATGCAACAGCTGGTACAAGTCTCAGGGCAGTAAGGTCAAAGTCATTGCCACCCAAATGTGTGCTGGCCACGAGGTCGGCGGACGTGACTCTTGTTGGGTAAATATCAGTATCATTGTAAGAAAATAACGTTTGTGTACTAATTTAATAACAGTAGAGCAAAGGAAATCTGTTACTCTAATGGCGCATTGTCACTGGTCGTTAACTCGTTCGGGGAGTCCCCGCATGCGGGATAACAACCAATGAAAGTAGCATGGTCGTTATACCACATACGGTTCCCCAAATGCGGGCCATGTGACACGCGTTCCAGTAGTCTCTCACACCCGGCATGCGGGCCCTATCGACTAATGAAAACGGTTCCCCGAATGAAGGCGCTGTGGCATGCGTTCCAGAAATCTCCCGCACCCCGCATGCGGGCCCTATCGACTAATGAAAATGCACCATAACAGATTCATTTCTTCTGGCCCAATACTTCACAAATTTTACAATATCGTCAGTCACCGCATATTATTATATTGCTTTGACCGCAGGTGTTGAGGCATAAAGGGCAGGACAGTAAGTGTTATTCTACTGAACAGTTTAAATAGTGTAAGTTATTTGCGGTTTTCAGGTGACAACCGCAAATAAACACTTACAGCTAAATAGGTTGGGGCTATTGCAATCTATTATTTTCTTCAAATTCGAGTTATTTTACGTAAAGATAAAAAATACTATGCAAAAATACTTCTTGGCTACCATTTCAGCTTATAATTTACCACTATTCCAATCCCAACAGTTATTTGTTTTTTATGATTAGTGCTCTACGGCATACACTTATAAAAGTCATCAATCTGGAAACAGAATACAAAAAAAAACATGAATAACCGTATTTAATAACACAACAGTTATTTCGATACCTTTATCAAGATAACAAGAGGTTTCTTCTTCTTCTTCACAGGCTGACAGTGGTGGTCCTCTCATGGTTAGAGATGACAGACGCCACGTCATGGTCGTTGGAGTAGTGTCAACAGGAAGCGGCTGCGCCAGACCCAAGATGCCAGGAGTATACACCAGAATATCCAGATATACTGACTGGATAGTTCAAAGCATCAACGGTGATAAGGCAAGAGGTGGACTCAGCTGGTATCCTAGTTTTAGTAGCTTTTTTGGATGAAGATATTAAAATTGATGGTATTGGAAATGTATTGGATACAGTTATGGATGTAGACTGATTTGTTGGTGGCACTTCCATTCGAAAGATAGGTAATGCTTTTACTGATGAAGCCACTGATAATTTGATAGTATTAGGGCCTGTTTCACAATGTTCGAGTATTCACTACTTCCTGAATAAATTCAAAAATGCAACAGAATTTGTATGAAATTATCTGCCAAGTAAGATATTCGAAACTTAATCATAGGTGAAACAGGCCCTTAGACTTTTTGGTAGTACAATGATAATATTGTGATAGGATATTGCAAAGTTTTTTTTACAACAGTTACCTTTTTACCTAAGAGTAAGAAATGAATTAGTTTTAAATATAGCTTTTTATTATTATGTTTGCATTGTATGATATATTATTGTATACATATATTTTTAGTTTAAATAATAGATACTTATTATAATAGAAATATGTCTTGGCTGTGTTGGGGTAAGAAAAATGATCGCGGTACGTGATAAAGTAACTAGTAGAAAATAGTTATATTAATAAAATTAACAATAATGTTATCTATGTTTAATATAGTAAAAGATTTATTAAAAACTACTAACGTCAAAGAAAACACTGTGATATTTATGTTTAAGGTAAAAAGATAAATAACAGTTTCAAATAAATAATTATTCAATTAACAAATTCTTTTGTTTACAAAACTTATCAAATTCCCTCTTATTATCTTCTAATACAGATAACAGTTTCTTCCCAGATATTTCATCCATATCATCTTTCAGAGATTTTAAAGCATCTTCTATTGCATATTTAGCTTCAGTGAGCAACGGTTTTATATCTTCAGCCCATTTAACGTCCCTATGCTTCGACTTCATCACCAACGCTGAATGTAATTCATTCTGCAAAACTGTATTATACAAACTAAGCCTAGCATTCCCTGGATCTAAAGCCTTTGTTGTAGCTATGAGTTCTTTACACATTTTAATCTTCTTGTCTAAAATAGTCAGTGACATATACCTTTGGTCTCTTCCATATAGCTGTACTAACGAGTGCTTTAACGAGTACATATAATAATGATTGGGATGTAAAAACATTGATAATCTACAAAGAAGATTCTCTAATACTGTCACAGACCCATCCATCATGAGAACAGTTTCTACATCTTCTCCCATTTGAGCCATTATCATGTTCACTTGAGCATTGTGTACTTTAACTGGACATTTGTTGCAAGTCCATTCCGTTTCTTCATCCAATGGATTTACTGGTAGGTGAATTCCATCGCAGGAGTTATTATCATCTCCCAAGCATTTCATTGCACTAAGATAAGTTCCAAGTTCAGTAGGATCACTGCATCTTGTGCAATTACATGCGAAGTATTTTGAATCTTTTAAGTGTTGCCTTCTTGCTTGAGTTCCCCACAGTGCATGGCTATACATTGTTGCTATGTGGTCATTTTTCATTATTGGAACTACAGCTTTTATGGTTATTTCATATAAATCGTTCCTGTCTTTTGGTGAGAATGCAAAAGATGTATGCTTTGTGTTTGGAATACAGCTGTGTTCCATTTTACAAGTGATAGCGTACAAAGCACTGAGTTCAGTTCCTTGAAGCAAACGAATTTCTAAAGCGTTCGTATCGATAATTCCACAAATTCTATGAAGTAATTCCGAAGTAATATCGTACATTTTTTTTAATTTTTCATCCATCTTGTTTATAAAGTTGTTGATTAAATATTCGACGATGAATTCGTTGGCTTCGCTGAAATTAAAAGGGAATTAGTTTTATGACTTAATTTGAAATTGAAATATTGTATCCGAGACTTAATTACTTAAAAAGTTTTTGGAGTTCTGTATTGAACTTGAAAATTAAAATTTTATTTATCTACATTCTTTTCATAGGCGTTGTTTATATAATAATGAATCGTGGTGAATTATAGTTACATTTTTGTAAAATAAAATGAAAAATTGACACTTGCTAAAGAAGATAAAAGCGTTTCAGTAAAAACTTTAATTTATTAAATAACGCAACAATTTTTCTGTGAGACTGCGGAATGCTGAATTTAGAAATTGATATTCCAATGTACCTGGAACTTTACAAAATGCAAAAAAAAAAGGTTTAATATCGCCTTCAGGCTTAATCAATTTATTCCTCGAACAATTCTTTTAGCACGTCCTTCTCACTGATTAAATAGTATAATCCGTTTGAAGTAGATTTAAATAAAATGCTTTTAAAGAAAGTCCGGATTAAGCTTCCTGTTAAAAAGTGTCTGCTGAAATTATAGAGAAATATTATGTCGAGTTATTGGGCATTTTCTAGAAGTCCTAGCTGTTATTGAAAAAGTTTTTTTTTTATAATACTGAGTTGAAATGTCGGCTCATTATTTTTTTCCGAGTTATGCTTTCTCTTCTACCATTTAAAATTCTGCAGTGCCATGCAAGGCACTGCAGAATTTTAAATTGTTTGTAATAATTATTTCCACGTTTGTTTTAAATATTCACAACCTGTATGTGTAAATTATGGATTACAATAAAGATTCGAGTTTCTTTTTTTCTAGCTATTATTGTCTAACTGCTGGTCAAAGGTTTCCACCAAGTCTTTCCTGACATTCTTTTCATGTCATCCCACATTAGTCCTCTAGTTATGCGTTTGAGATTTATTTTGATTAAATTTTAGAGGCAGTCGATTTCACTGATTGAATGTAATATTTTCAAGGCTCCCTCAGATTCATTTAAATGTCTGGATAGTAAATAATAACCGTGTTTACTCACTCATAAGCCTCTGTGCCTGGTGTCCGACATTCCATGTGTGACTGCAAGTCCAGCAACTGCTTCCAGCCTTCAGGGTCTGTGTGTTGAAGTAGAGCGCACCTCAATGGCATAAGAGCATCGTGTCTGAAAATTTTAAATAATACTTTCATTAGAGATTAGTTGAGTATGATAAAATTTCATGACATTTATATACAAAGTAAAAAAATATATTGAAACTAGGCTAACAGCACTTTGAACGTAAAAGTTCAACGTAAAAGGACCCGCGTTCGGCATAAAATGACCGCTTAAAAATAATGCTCATTTACTGGTGAGAAGATTAAGTGGTAGCCAATGGCTTTACTGGGAAGGATGTTGAAGATTGGGCAAAGTGGAGAAAGTTTAGTAGGAAGGCGGATCCTGGCAATAAAACCGGGATTAACGCCAGGTAGAAGAAGAAGATTAAGTGGTATAACTATACTCTTCAACACAAATTATGTCTATTTAATTGGAAAAAAGTGATTTATAATATAAAATTGAAAGAATTTCTTAAATCGGTGCTTCAGTTTTTAAGTTTATTTATTACAAAGAAAACTCAAACCTCCAAAAATAGAAATAAGTATAGGTGTATTTATGTTAATTTACAAAATTGAATCGAGATACCATCGTGAGAATCCTAATTCTATTAAAATATCTCTTGTGTTGCTCGATTTTAAAGTCTCAAGAGTTTAATTTTGAATTTAATTTCATGTTTTTTTTTGCTTTTCTGGGCTCAACTTCAAACTTTCTGATTTTTTGGTGATAAAGATTTTTTTTGTAAAATTTTCATGTAGGTACGTCTACGTATTCAGAGATAGTAAAATGAATAAATTACCTATAGTACTCAGCCATATCCTTCAAAACACATTCAGGTCTCAGGCTGAGTATCTCACACTCTGCACCATGATGTCTCGGATCCTTTAGTCCTTGGCAGTTTCCTGAACAGACCGGCCAGCCACATCTGTGAAACAAATGATTATAAAAGATTTAAATGGGTTTTGCCAAAATGAAAATGATTTAGCTTACGTAAACGTAAAGTAGTAGTTTAATTTTGACTATCTTTTATTCAAACATATTCATCCTCTCTCCTATATTAGACTTTGCTGTGCCCGACAGGGTCCATCATTGAAACTTTTATATACCATCTTATAACACCTTTGTAACATTATGGAATGCAATAAAGTATTGAGTATTAAAGTACGACTATACGTGGAAATCACAAGTAACCAATAGACACAGTCACATAGATGAAATGGCACTGAGGAGCTGCAAATTGATAATTATGTAATAGAATAATCAAAATCGAAGAAACTTGTTTTTTACTCAGTGATCCAATGAGGGTTTCAGATTTTGTGTTGAAACTACAGAACTCAAAAAAACATAAATTACTTCACTCATCAAAAACTTACTTAGCACATCTTTCACCAGTTTCTGTGAAGACAACTTTGTAGCAGCCGACGCAAGGCATAGTGAACTCAGGGTTTAGCATCGCCTTGGGTCCGAAGACCAGGGGCCTTTCAGTCAGGACTACATCTCCTGGATTTAGGTCTCGAGAGGCGACCAAATGCCTGCCTAAGTCATCCGATGTTTGAGCCTGGAATTGAAGAGAACTGATGAGAAACTGAATTTAATTTAATTTTATTATTATTTATTTATCTTTCTTACAAAAAGGGGTAAGTAACATATAAACTAAGCCCCACAAAACCGTTGCAGTGGTTTGACTGTTGGGTCAATGAGAGGTCATTACTAAAATGAATAATAATAATCCTTCTCACAAACTTTCGATAACGGTGATTAATATCAACTGAATTTATTTAGGTACGCATGATCGCATATGCTATCGTAGTACACAAGTGTAGGTGCAAACACGGATACACTCCCCCTATTGCATATTGTGTATATGTTTTAATCTAAAATCAAATATTTCAACATGATTGATGATTTATTTTATTAATATACTTTACACCAAGATGATAAATGACACAATTGAAGACTTTAATTTAAAAAAAAACACAATTTTCAGCTTTATCATATGCTAATGCTAAAGTGCATAAAGTGGACAGAAATTGTATAGACACAATCATTGTCAGTAGGGAATTGCCATCATCATAATCATTCATGGTAAATACCTAGATGTTTGCCCCTGAATCTTTCTTTAATAAGCGATTTTTTCCTTATCTCCATTTGACCAAACAAACTCAAGTTATATATTTTTTTGGTTTGGTTTTATTATATATTCATCAACCTGTAATAAACCTCCTATAAAAAATTATGCAAACATTTTAGATTTTTTCAATCCGTAGCGACATCTAGTATCTACTTTACGTAACATATCAGAGCGACATCTATGAGTAAGGCGAGTATCGTCTTAAAAACATGAGTACCACCTTACACATTACCTACTTTTCTCAACCATGTTGCTGAAAGTATATGAGCTAACCGGATGATGTCGTTTCTGTAGTTTTTGTCGTATATCGGCTACAATGTATTAACGGCACGATTGGCGAAGAGGTTTAGTGATTGTGGCTGCTGCTCTGCATGTCGCAGATTCGATTTCCGCACGGAACAAATATATGTATGGCCTACAGATAAATGTTCTGGGTCTGGATGTCTTGTGTATATGAATTTACATGTTTTTGAACGCATCCACAATACAGATTAAGTTATTTCTAGAGTGCCAGTAAGACATTTTTCATTGTGTATTTCCGTCGCTTTTAAAATATCGAATTAAAACATCGTGAGGAAACCGGCATATCCCAGGACTATCAATATAAAGAATCTAGGTATTATGACGACGCACACATACATGCACAAACCCACGCTGGTCCCGCGTGTAGGATTATGGTCTGTTTCCTCTCTTTTTCAGTCCCAGTTCAGAGTCCCAGCAGTGGGAAAATTATAAGGCTGAATATGCCTATAATTACGCTCATAAATGTTACTTACCAAATGATACGCTGGTTCACTTTTACCATTTTCTTCGTCCATTTTTCTAAAAACATAAATATTGTTAATGGATAAGTAACAAAGCTAAGTGATAGTGCGGAGATTCTTGGACACTTAGACGTGATGACGGGTTTTGGTTAAAATCATAATGATGACGTAGATCTCATTATCCCGTAGTGCTGCTCAGACTAGTAGAACCTCAGAAGATAATATTAGTATCACATTCGTAGTAATAGCAAATTCTAAAGCTATCGATAATTATTATTAAGCTGAGAGCTCTGCGGTAAATCGACCCACCAAAGAGTAAAAAAAAGCTTTTTATAAAGATTTTCCAACGGTTGACCACCATCTCACCTGATGATAAGTGACGATTCGACGATGGAGTATACGTCTTGTCTAGAAGTAACTTTTTGACTCTCGTCTTTGACACACAGCCTAGGTTCTTACTTTGCGACTCTCAAGTGCGAAAGACTTCATTCTCGTGTTCTTTGATACCAATTTATTATCAAGGAGACTAAGGTGCCACAAAACGTTAGGACAAGCAATAGTTGCATCTCTTTTTTTTTGACGACGCCTATGGTCATATGAGAACGAAGAAATGCTGCATCGCGCCATTAAAGTTTTCCACGCGATTTGAACAGATACGACAGTCCGGAATTATCTATCGCGCAGTTGCTAAAACCGGACATAACACTACTCCGGTCGGAGGATCCTCCCTTTTCAACATTAGCATGTGCGACTCTACTCTCTTTTCCACATAGCCTCCAAAACATACTGAAATTTATTGAGATCACTTTGACATAATTTGAAACCAATCAAATTGCATAACCACAATACAATGTAACTTGTCCCGTTGTTCTTGGCGATCAGCCAGACTGAACTCCATCAGTCAACATGTATTCTTAGCTATCTAAATAATGTTCAATTGTATCGCTGGGTTGATTCTAACGTGTCAGTAATTCAGTTGGAAGCATTGACTGTCACGTAAATCTATTTTAATAGTACTTGCGACATCAACAAGGCGTTGGAGAGAGGTGATAAAATGTCCACGCTGCATTTTTGTACTCGTATATGTTTAGCTAGGATATGGTTTCAAATGTCTGTGATTATCATCATTGTATTCTTTGATTCGGTTTTTATCGTTCTTAAATTACTTGAAATTTTTGCAGTCTACCATTCTCATGTTAGGAGTCGTTTTCGATTTATTCATATAATGTTGGGAAACGCACTATCCGTATGTGTTATCTTTGGCCTTCCTATTCCTCTCCTTCTGTTCATGGTTACTACAAGCTCAGCTACTAGTTTCAGTAAGTACGGTTAGATGGGTTAGTTGTTTAAGCCATCTAAGCATACCTATCTCTATTTCCTTTAAAAAAACTTCCTAGAATAATATAGGGGTCTCTTGTTTATCCAATAATATTAGGGGTATCTGGTCTCTGAGACACATCTGAATCCGTTTAGTAGGTTTGCGAGATACAGGTACAAAAATATAGAAGAAATTAAAATGGAAATAAGTGCCAAGAGAGTGATGGTAAAGTTCATCAACCATAGCCTGCAATAAACATGACAATGCTGCACGCTATTCTTCATTAATACTGGTAAACTACAAATTTCATCAAGTTTTTGAGATTTTAGACAACAAAAACCCAGTAATTAAGTGAAAAAAAAATCAGCGAGGTAGTAAGTTCGATTCCCATACGTTGTATAATTATCAATTTATTTGGGGAAGTATTGATAGAAACACGAACTTTCAACCTGATAAAAGGGTACATAAACTATCTTAATCGTGCTTTACACTGATCTTATTAGATTGATCTCAGAAGAACTTATAGGAAAAGACTTAGATAATTATAATAATTTCATAGAAGTACACAATAAATGCTAAAACAAACGTTAATTAAAACTAATAATTAACTAATGAAAACCACAAGCAAGATCAGGAGCTTCACTTCTCAACGATAATTAATTTAATCTAAAAGTTTCTATATTAATATCGTCGAACTAGGCAAGTATGGCCTGATTAACGGTGACGATAGATTGAAAGTTAATTATAAATTCTTAAAAATGACTCTCATAAAGATGGATAGGATTTATGTAAAAAAAATAATTGACATTAAAATAAGTACTTACATTGATTCGTTTATAATTATTTTCCTTTTCACTAAAAATTAAAGCACTTCAAAATATATTTTAGAAATACAATGTATCTGCTTTCGAAAAATTTGTCATGTTTTTTCTACAAGTTGAAATTCAAAATCAATGCGTACGACCAACTGTCACTGGATCTTCGAAGGACTGTGTGAGTATGGTTTTCTATTGTGCGACACTCATTATAAATGTGGTTGAACAGTTAGTAGGGGTGAACCTAATTGTAAGACTCGTAGGGTTTCGTCTTGATAACATTGGGCCAAATAAATATTATAAATTTGTAATTTTGATGGGAATGATTTGTTAAATAATATGCAGTATTATGTTTCAAGTTTTGGTTTTTTAGGCAGAAAAATAAAATAAAAATGCTGACAAAATGTATAAATAATTTACTTTAAAATTTCGTACTAAATAATCAAACAACCAATTTCTTTTGTTTGCAAAACTTCTCAAATTCTCGTTTACTGACTTCAAGGACAGACTGCAGTTTCTTTCCAGAGATTTCTTCCACGTCATCCTTTAGAGAGTTTAAAGCGTCTTCTATGGCTAGTTTTGCTTCAGTCAATAAAGGTTTAAAGTTTTCACCTTTTCTAGCACTTCTGAACTTTATTATTAAAGCCGAATGTAACTCATGCTGTAACACACTTCTATACAAGCTAAGTCTAGCATTGCCTGGATCAAGGATCTTTGTTACTGCTATAAGATCTCCACACATTTTGATTTTCTTATCTATAATATCTCGTGACGTATACCCTTGCTGTCTTCCATACAATTGTACTAGAGAATGCTTTATCGTATACAAGTGATAATGATTCGGATGAAGAAAGATTGATAATCTGCTGAGAAGATTCTCCAGTACTGTCACAGAACCTCCCATCATAAGAACATTTTCTACATCTTCTCCCATTTGTGATATAACCATGTTCACTTGTGAATTGCTAACTTTAGCAGGACATTTGCTACAAGCCCAATCTGTTTCATCATCCAAAGGATCCTGTGGTAGATGAATTCCATCGCAGGGGTTATTTCCATCACCTAAGCATTTCATTGCACTAAGGTAAGTGCCAAGTTCAGTAGGGTCACTACACCTTGGACATTTACATGCGAAGAATTTAGTGTCTTTTAAGTGTTGTCTTCTTGCTTGGGTTCCCCATAAAGCGTGGCTGTACATTGTGGCTATGTGGTTATCTTTTTCTATTGGAACCACGGCCTTTAAAGTTATTTTATAAAAATCTTTTCTGTCCTTTGGAGTTAGAGTGAAAGTATGTTTGGTATTTGGTATACAGCTGTGTTCCATTTTGCAAGTTTCTGTATATAAAGCATTGAGTTCTGCTCCTTGAGGCAAACGGATCTCTAAGGCGTTTGTGTCAATAATTCCGCAAATTCTATGAAGTACTTCAGGAGTAATTTCGAGTGCTTTCTTTTGTTGTTCATCTAGTTTGCTGATGAAGTTATTCATTAGGTATTGAACGATGAATTCATTCGCTTCACTGTAAAGAGAGAGTAAGATTTTTTAAAATCGGTAGTTACAGGAGAACTAAGATATGCGTGACTATTTTTTATAATTCTTTCATTTTTACGGAGTAAGTAAAAATCAAAGAATTAAAAAAAGAGTTTATTTAATTCTTTAAACACATAAAAACAGAGGTGAACTTAATGCCATAAGGCATTTCGTATCACTCAATCTTTGTATGAGTTTAGTCTTGTGTATGTTATCAAAATTGGGAATATTATTTTTATGGACATATTCCATGGAAAAAGGCGTGCCTTTATTTATGTATGGTAATATAACTTACTCATAAGCCTCGCTGCCCGGTGTGCGGCATTCCATGTGCGACTGCATCTCCAACAATTTGTTCCAGCCTTCAATATCTGTCTTCTGTAGAAGGACACATCTCAATGGTAGCAAAGCATCGTGTCTGGAAATGAGAAACACAAAATTAGTAAAATAATGTTTCAACAGGAGTATGAAAGTGAAGAGATTAGTCATTGGTTAACTATGCCAAACTTTTAACAAAGAAAATGTAAAGAAAAAGTTCTAAAATATCTTCCAAACCTAATACTGCTTGTAGTAATTTAAGTTGATGATATAGTTGAGTTAGAAGCTGTTAGGATACTAAACTTTTTGTATAAGTGTGTTTCTGGGATTTTTTAAACTGTCACTGATTGTAGAGTATAAAGAGCACCTGAAAGAACTGGCCTTAGATCATGTTTGCATTGAAATAACCTATTTACTCTTGAATTGAAAAGTCCTAGGTCCTAGTCCTAAGTGATCTTCAGGTTT
Source organism: Mythimna separata (assembly GCA_030763345.1). Classification (NCBI taxonomy): domain Eukaryota; kingdom Metazoa; phylum Arthropoda; class Insecta; order Lepidoptera; family Noctuidae; genus Mythimna; species Mythimna separata. The sequence goes on from CM061187.1 coordinate 5,119,023, forward strand.
CATGATAGCTACAACAGCTATCATGAAACCTGAAGTCCATTCCTTAGTCATACGCACAATAAATGTGTTGTTCCTAAAATGCTTTGTACGTATGGGTGGGATGACTAGCATGTACTGGTGGCGCAATGCGGCCATAAGCCATATTGACCACAATAAAAAAAGATCATCGCACTGTCATTCGTATTAGGTACCTGTAGTAGTCAGCCATATCATTGACGACACAATCTGGTCTCAAGCTGAGGATTTCACATTCTGCAGCATGGTGCCTGGAATCCTTTAACCCCGGACAATTTCCTGAGCAGACCGGCCAGCCACATCTGTGAAAATAAATTAACAGAAAGTTGTTAAATGGTTTGGCCAACATTAAAATGATTTAGCTAACATAAAAAAATCATCATCATCTTCCTGCCCTTGTCCCGTTTTATTTGGGGTCGGCGCGACACGTCTTTTTCTTCCATTCTGTCCTGTCACTCGTCACGCTATCACTCACTCCCTTTTCTTCCATATCACTTCTCACACAATCCATCCATCTTTTCTTTGGCCTCCCTCTCCCTCTCCATCCATCCACATGTAAACTCATAACACTTTTAGTAACATGCGTTTCATCCCTCCTCTTTACATCTCACACAAAATTGTAGATTCAGATTATAATCTTAACCCTTAGTATCAGACACAAAAACTCATATAAGTGGTAATTATTTCAGCCAAAGGACGTACACTGTTAGAAATAAGATCTCTCCTAAGTGTCGCCACAACGAACGGCCATGTGGTTCTCTCATCCAGTTAGTCTCGTTGGCATTAGCATTACCTACCTTCTTTATAATGTTCCCACTGCAGGGGACTCAGGCGTCCTCTCTAGGAAAGGAAATGTGCCATAATAATGCCGGTTTAGTCACGATGTTTTCCTTTACCGTTTTTCGTCAGTCTCGTATAAGTGGTATAATATTAATCAAAACTTACTTAGCACATCTTTCACCAGCCTCAGTTAATACTGGTTGATAGCATCCAACGCAGGGCATAATCGCTTCAGGATCTAGCATAGCCTTAGGTCCAAACACCAAAGGTCTTTCAGTCAGGATCAGGTCACCTGGAGAAAGGTCTCGAGAGGCGACAAGGTATCGCCCAAGATCTTCTGATGTATGAGCCTGGAAAAGTTTTGAAGAAAGTAATTAATTTAGAGATCTATCAGATTTGCAAACTTTTATTAGTGTTTTAAAGTAATATTTCTTTCATTTTTGGAACGGACGCATAGCTTCAAATAGGCGTATTATATACGCTTGGTATAGGCTTACCTGAAGCTTACATACAAAAATATGAAACTGTCGACGGCACGACATATCGCCTTTGTCGACAGAGTTTCATAGTTTTGTTTGCAAGTGTCACTTAGGCATATACCATGCCTATAATGGCGAATACGCCTAGTCCAGTCAAAATAGACATTCCAGTTTGCATTAATTCCCAACAAGCTGGATTTTTGTGCAGGCCTTGAATACGTCATTACGAATGTTATGTCAAAAGTCCCCATCGATCCCGCTTGTGCGTTGTGTTTTATTCGAGGTCAAAGGTCACAAATTAGCGTTTTTTGCGTATATCTCTGAAACTACGAGAGCTATCAAAAAATGATTCAGGCAAAGTTTGAAGATCGTAAAATTGTCTACAAAAAAGATCTGACACTTTTTCTTCTACGGTGCACTGTTCTCGAATTATGGCTATTTTAAACATAGAAAATACGAATATGCACTCATGCTAAGGGATGATTGGTTCGATGAATATTTGAAGGACAAACCATCTGTAACGATACATAAGCAGTGTCGTAAAGCATACACCCGGAAGAGCAGCATCGCTGCAGCTAAAAGACAGCGTGAGGTGGAGATAGCTACCACATCTGGGATTAGTCCTCCTCGTACTAGCACGAGGTAATGAATCGTCTTTTTGACGAAATACTGTTTGTTCTGTGGCAATGAAGCAGATAAAACGGCTGAAATAAAAAAAAGCGCAGCATCTTCGACCAAGAGTGTCCTCAACTTTCAACCCTTGACTTCAAGAAAACTATCTTTAAGGAAGCTCAGACTCGTTCTCATGAGCTAGCAAGTAGTGTCATTGCCCGAATTCAGTATGAATATGACTTAGTTGCTGCCGAGGCTAAGAACTACAGTGATTGTTACACTTAAAATACGACTTTCCTGCGGTCTAAAGTCACGATATCTCGAAAGCAATGCTTTATAGAAGAAAGGACTCTTGGTCGAAGATGCTGCGCTTTTTTTTATTTCAGCCGTTTTATCTGCTTCATTGCCACAGAACAAACAGTATTTCGTCAAAAAGACGATTCATTACCTCGTGCTAGTACGAGGAGGACTAATCCCAGATGTGGTAGCTATCTCCACCTCACGCTGTCTTTTAGCTGCAGCGATGCTGCTCTTCCGGGTGTATGCTTTACGACACTGCTTATGTATCGTTACAGATGGTTTGTCCTTCAAATATTCATCGAACCCAAGGGCGTCGCCAGGGGGGGGGCAGGGGGGGGCAGCTGCCCCCCCCTAGAGATCAAATGAGCTAGCCGCAAAGCGACCAAAGTGCGAGCAATTGAATTCCTTAACTATTAACAAATGCAGAAATTATACTTGTGTTGCTATATTTTAAACTGCAAGAAATTATAAAGGAAGCTACTGCTGTTGTGGAAAAAATCGGACTGGAGTTGGACATTACATCAATGCCGCGTATTACGGGGGAAACAACGTCACAGAAACAATCATTCAGCAGAAAGCCCTTTAGAATACTGGAAGAGATCTTTAGTAATACCATACTTAGATTCAATTATCACCTCCCTTGAAGTCCCAGGAGTAGCATCGAGGCGGCACTTCGGCACCATGAGATACCCGCTTTCCTAAGTCACGTGATCGAGGCCTACCTGTCTGATAGGTTCATCATCTACCCCGGTCACCAGGGAGAGTGGATACGGCGAGAGATGTCGTGCGTGGTTCCGCAGGGATCGGTATAGGACCGACCCTGTGGAACATCGGATACGACTACGTGCTGCGCGGTGACCTTGCCAGAGGATCGTGGCTATCCGGACGGTGCGGGGATACCGCACGATCTCCCGCGAAGCAGCGAGCCTCCTTGCTGGCCTGCCACCGTGGGATCTGGAGGCAACAGTCCTTGCACGCATGCACGATTTGCGCGTGGAGATGCAACGCCGGGGCGAAACTCCGCTGCCACGACAAGTCGCGGTATGGCGGACAGAGTTCCGGCGTCATTGCGGCGGTAAGTCCCCTCTTTGAGGAGTGGTTGGAAAGAAGTCATGGCGTCCTCTCGTTCCGTATGACGCAGGTCCTCACCGGACACGATAAGTTCGGGAGGTTCCTGCATCGGATCAAGGGGGAAAGGATGCTCGGGTGTCACCACTGATGTGGACCGCCCGGAGGACACGGTAGAGGTGTGCCCTACTTGGGCGGAGTACCACCGTGTCCCCGTGGAGGCTATCGGTGGTGGCGACTTCTCGCGCCGGACCCTGATACAGGCCATGGTGCGGACCGAGGAGGGGTGGCAGGTGGTTGCCTCCTTCTGCGAAGCAGTAATGATGGCGAAGGAGGCTGCCGACCGCGAGCGCGCGAGGGAACGGCCCAGATTCCGAACACCGTAGGTGCGGGTTTGCGGCAATCCGGTAGTAACCCGGACCAAGCCCAGTCGTCAAAGGTGCGTTCTGTTCTAGGCGCGACTCAAGGAGATGTCAGCAAACGGTAGGGGCCAGGTAGGGCCGAAGCCTCTGGGGAACACCGAAATTCCGAAAGGTGAGCCCGTGTCCTCCCAGATCGAAGGAACGGGTAGGGGTTTAGTCAGTAAGAGTCTGACACACCCTCCCGCTCCGTCCAAGAGCGGGAGAAGTCATTCTGATGATTTCCCACTTGAAAAAAAAATAGTCATTGAGGCAAAGACTTCCAAAGTGTAGTGCTTCATGCTCTCGGCGTTCATATTTTTTATCATCCATAATATTGCACCATTGCCCCCCCCTTTGTCAAAAGCTGGCGACGCCCTTGATCGAACCCATCATCCTTTAGCATGAGTGCATATTCGTATTTTCTATGTTTAAAATAGACATAATTCGAGAACAGTGCACCGTAGAAGAAAAAGTGTTAGATCTTTTTTGAAGACAATTTTACGATCTACAAACTTTGCCTGAACCATTTTTCGATAGCTCTCGTTGTTTCAGAGATATTCGCAAAAAAACGCTAATTTGTGACCTTTGACCTCGAATAAAAAACAACGCACAAGCGGGATCGATGGGGACTTTTAACATATCATTCGTAATGACGTATTCAAGGCCTGCACAAAAATCCAGCTTGTTGGGAATTAATGCAAACTTGAATAATAATTTAGTCTATTTTGACTGGACTATAAAGCCACGCGTCCGTGGAGAGTAGGCCTTATTGTGTTTCGTATTACTTAAGTACATTCATGTACTGTTTTATTACATAAAATATTTTAAATATTTGTTATTACACAATTTACATTTTTCAAAAAAAAAAAACGCTCACAAAAGTTCCCTTATAGGTACTTTGGTTCGTCATATTTTTATTATAATGGTTATTCTACAGTTAAGACATTTTTAATCAGGTACAAACATTTTACTGTCTTCAAAATGAGGAAGACAGTACCATGCGTTCACGTAGGTCTGTTTTCACATTCATACAGTTCAAATAGTTCTTTTTATTTCCATACCGATATTGATTGAATCTTAGCCGTAACAGACCAGTTCCTCTCCTAGTGTGACTTTCATGAAATATTCTTAGAATTTTAGTAGGATAAGTTGTCCGTCAGCGAAGCAAAAGTTTCAAATTACTATCCAAATACGTATTTTTTTGCAAATTTTTATGTTTGGGCCCCATGAGATGAAAGTGATGAATGATGAAGACCGCCATCTAGTAACAGTACAATAGAATCATTATAACGTCAAAGAAAGTCTACAAACTACAGACGTTGAAAACCGGGAACCGAAGGGTGTCAGAGAGCGTGGGCAAAAGTTAAGAGATAACCCGATAGATGTCGTTATTTCGAAGAAGATACTTTCAACATATTTTTTTCTATGCTTAGGTACTTTTCTACCAATTATTATACCAAGATTTTTTAAAATTATTTTTCTTTCAATAAATGAAAAATGTAAAAACAGTTAATCAAATTTATAATATGATAACTTACCACATAAGCCAAATCAGTTCCATTTTCTTGCCCCATATTTCTGCAAAAAAACATAATATATTTTAAAATATGTTAACATGTTTGTAGATTATCTTGTTCAGCAAAAGCTAATTAAAGATGAAAAAAGAATTAAAACGAAATTGATTGTTTACTTTGCATTGGTGAAAACCAATTAAATACACACATCAGTGAAGAAAATCAAATACAAACATCTTAAGAGGGATTATTAAATGTCTAGAAGATACACGATGTAATGCACTTAATTAAATAAAATCTGGTCTAAATAAATCACCGGTAATCGACACATTCGTCACAAGAGACAAGTTGGCAGTTCTCACTCAGTTTCATTACATCGATGTCAAGGTTTTAAATTATGAGTGTAATGATCTCATATATTGTACGTACGTACGAACTTACTTACGTATTTATTTCACAGAGTAAATCATTAACACTACTGTTCATGTATTTGAATTTTGAAAAAAAAAGAGTAAATGTAGTGACTCAATACAAAACTTACTTAACTGTACGTCGTAATAATTAAATTATATGAAGGGCCTGTCTTAACACAGGAAAGTGTTGTGTGTAGAAAAAAAAGATGTGGTCATTGCCTAGGAGTACGGTTATAACTGGTTATAACAATCAATGAAGAATCTATTTACAGCAATAAATTAATCTTTATCTTAGTAAATGAGAAAAAAAATTTGAGTGGTCAATTTTTTAAAAACGTTTAAGTGTTCAATTTTAAAAAAAGGTACAATAATAATTGTGCCTATTTAACCTCAATATTGAACCTAATTCACAAATTTTAAAATGACTTTTTAGTATACTTTATTCTATACTCTATATTTTGTCTCATATAAACACAGGATAAAAAAAAAAAACAAGTATAAGGCAATCCTTTGCAGCCAAACTTTGAATTGATTGATTGAAAGGAAATAGATTTAGATGGATTTAGGGCACTCAGTTTCCAATAACATAAATATAGAACACTAATACTATGATAGAACTTTCCTATAGAAATGAATGGGCAATAATACTCTAGGAAACTAGTAGAGGCAAAAGTAACCAAATTTCGACATCATCTTCTAACTGAAGTTTATGCTCAAAGAGAATTCTAATTGTCAAAACTTCAAAAACTAACTACCAATATATCACATCCAGTAAAAATAAAACTCATTCATATGCATATCTACACGCAAAAGTATTTAAAACTAACAACCCGTTCAGTAGTATCTAATAAAAATAAACCTAAAAACCCAGGCCATTATCGCGATGAATTTGTGTGACGTTAAATCATAAAACATGACATTTCATAAAGTAGTAATAAATTTTGCTTTACATTCCATCTGTCCAAACATACTAAATATTATATTTGGCAAATGCTGCACTTTTCCATGGACCGAACGTTTAACTGGGTTACTTTGCTCTATTTTTGGTTCGTATCTGATAAACGTTGGTTCTTAAAAAACGTGTTCTGCATTCTTTTGGTCTTCTTTTTCTTTAAAAATTTCGTGTGCTATATGATGATTTATTTCAGTTTTTAAGATATGTTGTACTATTAACTAACCATCAGCTGTTGAGTTTTGTTTTTCTGTATTTGTAATCTAGGTCACTATGTAATTTGAATCCGCTGGTGCTTCGACTTTTACTACGTTTTACAATACAATTTCAGTAAAATGATTGGCTTTTGCGTATGCTATAATCGTACTTTAAAATCTTAACTTTGAAAGACTTTTAATGTATGTAATTGAACGCATGGTTTATTTTAAGATGAATCGATAAATTGTTTGACATAAAAAGTACCTTGCCTGTCAGTTGCTGTAAGAGCTTCAATGAAATGAGAATATAGTATGAAGGTAAATGGTTTTTGGATCAACACCTTACATATTCTAGTAATGACACTGTAAGTACCGTTTTGATTTTCTATTTCTTTAACTTTAATTTGATCATATTTAAAAAAGACCCTTTTTGTTTTTCGCTAGTTTAATTTTACTTAGTGCCCATAGCATGAAGTTAAAAGCTTTTGAACTAATAATTGTAGTATATTCGTGTATTTTATCAAAACCAATGTTCACTATCGGTGGAAACAGAATTGCTTGTAGTTTCTATTTCGGTGCAAGTCCTATTATGATGATGACGTCACATTGGCAGTAAATCGAGAAGACCTAGACACGAATCTGATAAATAGAGACATACAATTCAGATTATTTTATCATGTTTTAGTTCTAGTCTGATTAATAAGTAAAGTAATATTTAATCGCCTTTGAAATCTAGTCTTAGTAATCAACTTTTATGACTTCTGTAATATAATTTGATACTTTTTTTTATAAATTTACCGATTCATGTATTTTTATTAGACAGTAAAAACACTATTAATTTTTTTAAACTAACCATTTAGTTTTTTCGTCACTTTTTACACTATGCTGGAATATTTCTCCAGATTCAAATCACAAAAAAATATACTCACATGTTTTCAATCAAAATTTCTCCAATTTTTTTTTTATATATCCACAAAAACACCAAATCTTTTACACAAAATCCGTTTTTTTTTTCCTGAAAACTGGAAAAGCCAGAAGCCACGGCACACGGGCAACTGACGCTCGTTCTATGTATGACTGACTATAGCTTTCGATTGCGTAACACTCGGATATATGAATGAACTAAAAAAAACATTCAACGATTTATGAGGAAACCATTCTGTTGGAGCATTGTTTTGAAAGCTACTTTGAAGGGAATTAAAACATCTAGTTAGCACTTTAACTGAGGAATGTCAAAAATACTCAATAGCACAGTTAGACAACATTCATTTTCTTTTCTTCAATTACCTATTATGCCTGTAAAACTTCACAGCAACAATATTTTTTAAATAAAATTTCACGTAAAAAGAATTTTTTTTTGTTAGTTTTGTTTGTTATATTGATGAAAGGTAAAGATTAGTAGTTAGTAAAACAGAGAACATTAATCAAGAAACTTTTGAAGTTGTGCTAAGTAAAATTATTTACATTTCAAATAAATTTTGTACTACAAGTAACTCATGAATTAATTTCTCTTTAAAAACCTATTTCACTATTATCTATTTATTATCTGTTACAAAGATTACTTACAGTACCGGACCGGTTGAATAGCCTGCATGTTATGAAGCCAAAGCGCTCCATTGCCAAATTTTCTGTTTCATACCAAATCAAATGTTACATGCCCAAGACTGTTTTAAGTCTTGTTACACACTTTCGCTTGATTTATAAGCTCTCTTGTTATTAATTTTTTATTTTTATTTTCCTCGCATAATTATGTGTCGGAGTTGTAATATCGAAGTATTGTAAACCCAATAGTTTTATGCAAAGAGTAACCATGGAGTTTCTTGCCGGTTCTTCTCCATAGGAAACGACCAATTTGGAACCGTGCACTAGTTTTGACGTTTTATAAGTGCCCATTTAGGCCTATGTAAAATAAAATAATTTTGATTGATTTGATTTTTTGATAAGGTGGTAGTCATCTGATTGATTTGATTTTTTGATAAGGTGGTAGTCATCAGAATTACTTCTCCCACTCTTGAGCGGAGCGGGAGTGTTAGGCTTTTACTGACTGAAACCAACTCTGTTCCTTCTTTGCTTTCGTTCCAGGGTTCCGGTCTATTTAAAGATAAAATTGCGTTTTTGTTATTATTAAGTCGAAATATCTATTTTCGAGTGATTTTTGTGATTCCTATTAAAATTCAGGAGTAATAATAATTATATTTATCCCATCACATTATTTCTCTGTATCCCAAGGTACTTATTTGACCTGTGGGTATGATAGAAAGATTTACCGTGGTCCTAGAACCCAAGGGCTACGAAGCAACACAGTTAGGTTTTAGTTAGTAAAACTGACACACCCTCTCACTTCACTCAGAGCGTGAGGTATAGGAGTTATTTAGTCATTTTTCTGCTTAAAAAAACTTATGACTGATACACTATCTGGTCTATCCAAATTATGTCTTTTCCGAATCTTAAAGATGCAAAGGTGTCAAAAATGTCATATTAATGTCGATTGCTAGCGCTACCTTTTATTTTACATTGGTCCACTTTATCTTAATTATTATGTAGCATTAAAGTGGCAGGGTATCATAGAATTTCTAAATTATTTATATTTTTTACGCATAGTTTTGACTTCTATGTGTAGTTTTAGTAGGATGTGGGATCTTCAAAATGACTTCTCCTATTCTGGGTGAAGCGGGAGCGCGTCTCAGACTTCTGCAGACAAACACCCACTCCTGTTCCTTCTTTACCCTAGTTTCAGGGCCGGATTATGTGGGATGTGGTGATAGTCAGTTTTTTTTAATTATTTTATTTTAATAAGCCCTGACGCTGACACATGATCTGGATCTTGTCGAATACCTATTATACGTCAAGGAATAGAGTAAAGCAGTAATCTTTATTCTTTAGCGCCTTTTTTTTCTCAAATGGGGAATCATCAGAATGACTTCTCCCGCTCTTAGGCGGAGCGGGAGGGCGTGTCAGATTTTTACTGACTAAACCCCACCCCGTTCCTTCGTAGCCTTCGATGTGGGGTCACGAGCTTCCTTTCAGAATTAGCGCTTATCATTAGGTGAAATTGCAGTCAAGCAATAGTTTATAACAATTTAAAAAAAAACTTTTATGTGCTTGACATATTAAAATATGTATTTAGTCATCACTCGGTGAACAGGTTCCATATTCCGTCATTTGAATCCAAACTGATGTTATATATGGGCCTTCGAGTGTCTCCTCTCGCTCTTGGGCAGAGCGGGAGAAGTAATTCTGATTATTCCCCACTTGAAAAAAAGCGTACAACAATTACTGTCCGATTACATTTCATGAAGTTAACATATCGCACTTTGCTCTTCTACGTCTTTGCACCTGGTATATTGTCTTTTCTGGGTTTTTAAATTAGATAGCTGAATATCTTCAAAAATGAGTGACAGTAACTCTTTAAAATTACCTTCAGTCGTCTCAGTTGTCACTGTCAGCCGAACATATCTGACAGTCGGAAGACTAAAATTCTGGCAATGGAGTTATCTGGTTACCCAAACTGTAATACGGAGGTTTAAAACAAAGAACAAATTGTATGGTGTGGCTATATAAAAACTTACAAATTTTTTTTCCATTGGAGAATCATCAGAATGACTTCTCCCGCTCTTGGGCCAAGCGAGAGGACGTGACTAAGCCCCACCCCGTTCCTTTGTTGCCTTCGATCTGGGAACACCGAGCTTACCTTTTGAAATTGGATGAATATTGGATGGATAGGTCCATATCCCCAGATGAAAACCTAAATTAAATCACGCACAGTTTATAGGTCAAAACTAATACAAGCCAGTAAAAAAGTATTACATGGTAAGATAGCGAAACTAACGAATAGGTGCCTGCGTTAGAACAAGAATCATATTAACGTTTGAATCCCCAACCGGTCCTATGAGACCGCACTGTTATTGTTTTACTATTGTGTCTCGTTTCGCGGGTATCTGAGTAATTAAAGCCATATTACCAAAAATATTTCAAGTGACATACACAATTGCACAGTTCTTTAATGTTTTAGAAGTGATGCGTGAATTCATTCAAATAATTATATTTACTATCAGACATTGCAGCCGTATGTTGTACAAAGGGTACAGCATTAATACTCAATTCTGTTGGCACTGTTCCCGAATCTTTACTGTCTTGTTAATTATGCATGTCTATTTAGAACGAGTATTGTGTTTGATACCAAGCAGAGCGGGCGTGCATCGCGGCCTAATAACCAGTGCCTTAAAATTCGCGAAATGCCAACCTGCGAGGTATGCCAACAACCCGCAAACCAAATCTGCGGAGGCTGCAAACTCGTCTATTACTGCTCTAGACCTCATCAGAAACTAGGATGGAGAGAAGGACACAAATTCAAGTGCTGTGCCTTCAAGATCGAATATTCAGACACCTTAGGACGACACATGGTCGCCACAAGAGACATACAGCAAGGTGAAATGATTCTTAAAGAAAAACCTGCTGTCATAGGACCAAGGATTACGTGCCCGACGGTTTGCCTAACATGCGGCAAAAACCTGGACCCGCCGGAATTTGGGGATTATTACAAGTGTTCAAAGTGCAACTGGCCAATGTGTGGTCCTGAGTGTGAAAGTGCTGATTTTCATAAGCCGGAATGCAAAGCCATGACAGACAGGAAATATAAATGTGATATAAAATACCAGGGCCCTAACAAAGTTCAAGCGGCCTACTGTGTTATATCTCCACTTCGAGTGTTATTGATGAAGCATTCTAACCCACTTCAATATGAAAATATAATGAACCTGGAGTCTCACTTAGAAGATAGAATAAACACCCCTCTGTATACAATTTTAAGGGCTAATTTAGTGACGTTCATAGTTCAAGTGCTTGGATTGCCGTTCGATGAAGAAACTATATTGAAGGTCGCGTCTATATTTGACACAAACTCCTTTGACGTGCGGTCGCCAGATGGGTCTAGGCGGTTACGGGCTATTTATTTGACAGCATCGATGATGGATCATAGCTGTACAGCTAATACTAGGCATATATTTATAGGTGATGACTTCCATTTGGCCGTAATAGCAACAGTCCCTATATCGAAGGGTGACTTGATAACCGCCACATATACTCAATCTTTATGGGGAACTTTGGATAGGCGAAAGCATTTGGTAACAAACAAATTCTTCGATTGTGAATGTGACAGGTGTAAAGACCCGACAGAATTTGGAACACATCTGGGAAATATATACTGCTCCGTTTGCAACAATCCTTTTGCCCAGAATACTAGTAACCGGGGCTCAATGCTGGTTTCGACTAATCCATTAGATGAAGAAGCGCCGTGGAAATGTGAGAAATGTGAACACAGTATTTTAAGCAAGCAGATGGTTTGGGGAAACAACGCGTTGAAGCAAGATCTTCAGAAACTGAATAAAACTGCACCAAATGAATTTGAAGATTTTATTGAGAAGTATAGCCAGACACTACATCCTAGCAACCATTTAGTAGTGCAAGCCAAGTTGGCATTGGTACAAATATATGGGAACTACAAAGGATATAGTTTAACAGGTACTTATATGAATGTGGTTGTGGTTAAAATAGATCTTGTGATTGACGTATATCCACAGGGCAAGTGTTTCTAACCTAAATTACAGTTGAGTGGTATAAAAAGCATGATAAAACATCACTTTTACACTTCGTAACGGGCCAAGTAAACATTTTAAAACAGTCAGACAAAAACAGTAAATCAATAACGTACACTTTAATTTTCCTTTAGTTTTCCGATATCAGTTCTAACGGTTTACACAAATAACACAATATTATTCTGGGATAAAGTAGTTGTAATATTATACGAGTATGTGCGAATCGCCCTGATAAAATAGTGTAAGTCTGCCTCATTTAGGTGGTTCATTGCCGAAACCTCGTGAAGAAGATCAGCGGCAGTGACCTCTTGCATCCGGCCTTGATTCTGGTCATGGTACTAAGCAAGAGGAAATAGAAGAATGCTTTACGATCCCAACAACACAACGCCTACGGCGTAATAATAAACGCCGTAGGCTTTGGGAGTCGCAGCGCAATTCCTGGCTACCGTAGGCGCGGACTTGCAGGCGGTTATTTAGTGAAACGATATCGAACATATAGAAAACTATTCCACCACTTCCAAATACCTAGATTACAAATCTTGTCTGAGTCAGCAGTATACTTGTACTTACACTAAAATGCTAATTTTATCGACATTCCATCCCTGAACTAATTTTCCTTTCAATAAAATTATTGAAACGCTGACAAATGAGCAATCCTATTTCAAGAAGTCATTAGCTTCGGTCTAATCATGTGAACTTGAGTACTTTTGGTAGGGAAATCAGATTCACTATTAGTAGTACTTCAGTGTTTGGGGCAGGGTAAAAGAAACCCGTGGTTAAGGCTCTGTAGGCAAGAACCTTCTCACAATACGAGCCGTATCAAGGATTAGCCTTTTGTATCAGGCCCTTCATTCAACCGTGCAATGACATCTTTGACAAGCAATTGCCATCAGGTCATTGACAATAACAACAATCAGCACAATGACAGCCAACTCTACATTCCACATGTCAATCAACTCGAGTGCTAAAGTCTGACAACAAGTTTGTATTTAAAGGCAAGTTTCTATTGAATAATTATGGCCGCTTGTTTAAACCTATTCAAATACTCACTTTTTGCCAGATGGCAGTTACGAAAAATAATTCGTTTCATGAACCCACACAAGTGTATGCATTTAAAAAGCCTCGATTTTATACTATTCAGTACTTAGGAACAGAAAGTCAAGGTCTAAACAGGAAGTCGAAAATACACCTAAAATTTTGTCTTTTTTTAATAGACCTGATCTGCAATTGTATCTATGATAATGCTCAAGTAACAAAAGATTCTAATTTCCTAAATTATGTTACAGAACTGCCTAACGCCCTCATAAGGAGAAAAGTGGACCTTTGTCATGAATTACTGGAGGTAGCTGATAAGCTGGAGCCAGGCTGGTCTAGATTCAGAGGAACCTTACTTCTGGAACTGCAAGCTGCTATGACGATGAAGACTAAGAGGGAATATGAAACTGGAAAGATAACTAAGGCTGGTGCTCAGGTAAGAATCTATTTCGTGTAAGTACCTAACATGATGAGTTTTAGAAACATAGAAAAATGATCTAGTAATTTAATACACTGTGTCTTGGCTACTTGATTGCTACAATTTTAGAACAAAACTATATTCTAAACACATTGGATAGAATACTCTATTTGTCTACCTAAGGAGTCTCAGGTTGCTCAGCAACTAGGTAGCAAAGGTCTGATAAATAATTGCAGAATTACCTTCTACCCACTTTTAAGAACGATTGCTTTATCAATTAAGATCTGCAAAAAATTGGCACATATAGTTTTGGCCCATTTTCAATCAGATTAAGTCAAAAATGTTAGGCATAAAACAGTGTAAACGATACAGTAAATTCCAACAACAGACAACGTATTTTTTATAAAAATAGATAAATATATTTTTTATGATTAAATTATGATAGACATTCCTTATCAGAATGCATTATTTTACTCGAATTCATAACGAGTTTCCTCCGTGCTTCAGAAAGCACGTTAAGCCGTGGGTCCCGGCTGTCATTTGTAGATTTTTGGCAGTCGTTACGGTTAGTCAGAAGCCAGTAAATCTGACTCCAGTCTTGCCATGAAATAAGTACCGTGTTACCCCAGTTAGTGGGTTGTGGAGATCTGGTAGGCAGCCGCTCCTCGTAAAATACTGGTAATAAGTTCAATCTATACCGTCCTGACAAAACCCTCCCGTTTACGATCAAAAATAGAAAATCTGGAAACAAAGAAAAAAAATCGTCTATCCCGAATTTATTACGCTGGTGTTAAGTGTTTTTTGAATTAAATAGCGTAACACTTCATTGAAAAACAAAATGCGAGACAAATAGTCTATATTGCTCGCGGTCGTCATCACTTAATATACCTACGCAACTATGAGAACTTTTACTTGATCCCCGGGACCCTGGAATTAGGGCAAAGAAGGAACAGGAGTGGGTTTTAGTCAGTAAAAGTCTGACACGCCCTCCCGCTCCGCCCAGAGCGGGAGAAGTCATTTTGATGATTCCCCACCTAAAAAAAGAGCTTTTACTTAAAACTATTTTTTTACACAAAACGAAATGATTTGATATCAAGTGTCTCAGATCTCAGAAGTGCCAGTCTATTTTTATATAACCGTAGTACCAACCATAATAGAATTTAAAGTAATTTTATTGTAATCCCCACTAAATTCTACATTCCAACAAATTCTATAACACTTAGTATTGTCTATGCTCAATGTTCTATCTATAATAATAATAATAATAGCCCCACATTCTGTTTCTTAGAGTACGTTTTGTACAATCTGGATGATTGCCAGATTAAATAAATGTTCATCTGATGACATTGCGACCTATATATTAAAACAACGTGATGATAAAAACCGTATTATCATAAAAATACGGTTATATCACTATACATCTTGTTGCACATTTTTGTCAGTTCGAAAAAGTGTAATTCTTACAGTGATAGTTCTTAATGATCTTATTCCACGTTTATTAAAACTGATTAGATTGTTATTACATGTTTAAAGTCTCTGAAACACTTGTCCCAAATAATTATGTCGTAAAAATAAAGTTTATTTTGCTTTACGTCAGATAAAAGAGATAGATGATTTTTAAATTATTGTGGTTTTGATATTCAAATCTTCATTTTCTTTGAAATTAGTTGTGTTGTTACCGAACTTTCTTCTATCGATAAAGACTGATGAAATTCGTTTAAACACAAAACCTGTTTTTAATATTTGTCTATAATATTCATTAATTGAGTAATAATTGAAAGTACCGGTAGTATGTTATAGCCAAAAGATGTGAACTGCTGAACCATAAGCCTCTTCCTCATGGACATCGACTTACACCAAATGGTCCTGAGCTTCCCACTTCGAACTAACTTATCTACAATTTTTTTTTATAATTTAAACTCTTTTATTTTCAGGATGAGCTAATGGAAAGCCTAGTGCTACTACAAGAAGCTACCAATATACTGAGAATAGAACCGCACATGAAAGACACTTTGGAAGCTAAGATAAACGAACTAACCTATCTTTTGGATGCTACTGCAGAGGAAGAAGTTCAATAAGTTGTAAAAGAGAAAGATAATAATTTTTCGTGTATTTTTTTTGTGAACAAGCCATTTAATTTTGATGTTTTAGGGTGTGAATAACTTGCCAAATAAATAAAAACACAAAATTGTCATATTCTTGTAATAAAATATAATTTTTAAGTTTATCTTTAGTATTAAACTCTACTTGACAGATAACTAAAACCAACTATGTAAATAGTTTTACAAATAGATTATACAATAATAAAAAATAAAATGTAATATTTACTCATATTAGTTTGAATGACCCATCCACCATTACAAGTATAATATAATTATCACTAAAATAGGAACTAGTCTTGGTAAACTTGTACCCTTAACAAAAATGTATATATTACTTTGTTTAAAACCAATATGCTGTTTAATCTGTAGGTAACAGCTATCAACCGTTTCATCTTTTTTTCTCGTTTCTTCTTTTTCCTTTATTTACTTCCTTTTGTGTTTATCAGGGTCTGATGGTTTTGCATCAAAATATTCTTGTCTATCTTTACTTTTTTCCTTTTAAATTTGTTCAGTTTTTACAGGCGTGATTTTAGTTGGTTTAGTGGTAGTTTCATCAACTTTTAGGCTAAAATCCAGAGAATCCTTATTAATGTGCAGAATATGTTTTATTGTTCGTGAGAGTCTTTTATTCGGTTTTGGTGAATTCTCAATTACAAAGATCTTTTCTGTATTCTTGTCTACAATTTGGATTCGTTTTCTGTTGATCTGAAATGATAAGTACAAACAAAATCAGAATTTTGTATTTTAATTGTATTATTTTGATTGTTTCATCGATAGCAAAATAGTGAAGAAAGAAATTTCAGCAAATAATTACAACTTTTGATTAACATTTATTGATATTTTGGCTGACCGAATTACTGGGACTAGCAACCAAAAGCTACTTACTACAAGCAAACAAGCTAAAAGTTACAAATATAACGTGACACATCCATTTGTTTACGTCTGGCTACTGTATCTCAATATTTATCTAGATATTTTAGTTATCTAGCTGAAACCAGACAGCTTTTAATCATAAAAAAGATTACATACTGTAATCTTTTCGATCGATTCGACGGTCAGCATTATTTTCTTAATTCAATATCTAACCCATGTTATAGCTATGAGTGCGTTGGCGGTAATTTCCATCAACTTCTGATAAAATCTTATCATCATGGCTCGTGTAATGAGATAAAATATACTAACCATAGTACACATACAGCACCAGGACCCAAACTTGAAGCAAGCGACCCCAGGAGTCCTGTCCATAGCTTTGCGGAACCTTGCATTCGTGAAGCCGTAGATAAGGGGGTTGACAGCGCAGTTTAAATACATGAGATAGTTTGCCGCAAACCACATAATTTCGTAGCTGCCATCGACCTGGAAGAAGTAACATAGTACAAAACAAAATCGAAGACTAGGTAGAATAAAATAAAACAATAATGTAATTATAAGTTTCAATAAATAATGATAGATCTTTTTCTGCCATCATCTTGTGTTTTACTGGCCCAACGCTCGATCGGCATGCGGCAGACATGTCCGGCCCAGTCCCATTTAAGCTGGGCAGCCTTCTGAGCCACGTCAATGATCTGCGTTTTGGAGCGCAATATAGTGTTTCGAACGCGATCCGTTAATTTAACACCTAGTATACTGCGCTCCATGGCACGTTGGCAAACTTTCAGTTTTGGACTTTTGGATGTTAGTCAGAGACCAAGTCTGTGCACCGTAGGTGAGGATGGGGAGAATGCACATTGTCCATTAGCTTACGCTTAAGTAATGTCCATCAGCTTACGCTTAAGTGATTCTCAAATTACAAAAACAAATTGGTTTGGGTTTTAAACCTTATCAAATCCGTTGTTTTATTATCCAAAGTCTAAGATTTATAGTCACTGTCGTTATTACTTTACTATTTTGCTGCTTATATTAACTTAGAACTTTACGTACTGCATTTATCTGCAAACTCATGTGGTTTCTCCAGTAAATCAGCGCAGTATAGGGTACTCTGCAGCATATACCAGTCAGGAGTACACAGGCTGTTATCCTCAAAGCACGGCTCCGGGCTCTGGCGATGGACTGACCACCGCCACGTGCAGATAACTCCCGGACACTGCATTCTAGACGCCACATTATTGTGCCATACTGTGAAGTATAATAGAAAATGATTAAGCAAACTGTTTCAGGTGAATAGGTCCGTCCGTCCCGGCTGTGATTTGTAGATCTTTGGCAGTCGTTACGGATAGTCAGAAGCCAGTAAATCTGACTTCAGTCTTGCCATGAAGTACCGTGTTACCCCAGTTAATGGCTTGTGGTAGGATTCAGCTATAGTTGGGAAAAAAGGCTAGGCAGATGATGATGTTTCAGGTGAATGCTTCAACTTCCGCGAAAGGGAAACCTCGGTCCCTGGAAAGGAAGGCAAAGTAGGAACATAGGAGAGGATTTTAATAAGCAAAACACTGACATGCCCGCCCGCTCAACCTTACAGCAGGAGAAGTTATTAGATGATTGCCCACCTCAAAATAAAGGGTAAAAGGGCCCCTAAATTCTTTTCGATAGTTTATCGCAATTTGCATTTAAGGATCGGATAGTATGGTAACAAAACTGCACTAGTTTTTGACGTTTTATACTTAAGTGCCCATGTGGGCCATATGTAAAGTAAAATAATTTTGATTTCGATTTTGAAAAAATATTTGATTACTCTGCTATACTCATTAAGACCATCATAACACTGTTACTTACACAAGGTTTTATTTCTTCTGTAAGTTTGAGGGTTATATTGTCTGCTTTTCTACCTACTATTGTCATTATATTGTTATTAGTCTGTAAGCTTTCTCAAAATGTGAAAAAAATAAATAAATAAAATAATAATGTGCAATAGTAGGGCTGAACTTACAGTGACCAGCATTAACCCAAGTGGAATCCAGACTATGAGCATCAATAAAAAGTGCCAGTAAATTCCCAGTACTCGAACATCTTCCACACAAAAACTTTCTAGATAGTCTTTCCACGGCCGTTCCTGTAAAGACAAGGAAGAAGTAGTTTTCTTGAACTCAAAATGGCGCACTTGCATGTCAAAATATGTTTAATTAATTTAGGATTAAACAGGAGAGGACGCCCGGGTGTCGCCACTGTGTGGACCGCCCGGAGGACACGGTGGAGCACACGGTAGAGGTGTGCCCCGCTTGGGCGGAGCACCGCCGTGTCCTTGTGGAGGCTATCGGCGACCTCTCGCGCCGGGCCCTGGTTCAGGCCATGGTACGGAGCGAGGAGGGGTGGCATGCGGTCGCCTCCTTCTGCGAAGCAGTAATGCTCGTGAAGGAGGCTGCTGACCGCGAGCGCGTGAGGGAACGGTCATCACGTCGCCGCCGCCGAGATCCCGATCCCGATTTCCGACCACCGTTGGCGCGGGTTCGTGGACGGCGAGCACTGGGTAGCTCGCCATCCGGCAGTCTGGAAATAATCTGGACCGAGCACAGTCGTCAACGGCGCGTTCTGTTACACGCGCGCCTCAAGGAGATGTCAGCAAACTGTAGGGGCCCGGCAGGGCCGAAGCCTCTGGGGAACACGTAGTATTCCGAAAGGTTGACACCGAGTCCCCCCCAGGTCATAGGCAACGAAGGAACGGGGTAGGGGTTTAGTCAGTAAGAGTCTGACTCTCCCGCTCCGCCCAAGAGTGGGAGAAGTCATTCTGATGATTCCCCTACCAGAAAAAAAAAAATCCCGAAATGTAAATGATAAAAAATCGACAGGCTAGCATCTGCGCGTCGGCATCGATGCCCAAAATTAAGTAGTTTTGACTCGAAAATCATCATTGCTGATGGTTTTCTTGGCCAGCTTCTCAATTGGTCCAAGTGCATCCAGCTGATAAGCTGACTGGATGGTTTAAATCTATTATCAAACACAAATATCTCTATCATTAAGATATTAAAAGTTACCTTATATTCCCTCTTCAATACCCATGGCAGAGATAAACCACAGGAACAAACCCACGTGGCTATGATAATCATGGGAGCTGCTTTTATAGTGACCCTTGCCTCTGCTGTCAGAGCAGCAGCCGCCAGACGATCATACGATACTAACAAGATTGCACATACACTTGAAATTAGGAAAGATGCTGAAAACGATACAAATACTGGTAAGTAAATAGTAAAAGATTATCATGAGATACTTAAGTTTTCATTTTACTTAGAATAAGCCTTCATAGAGACTTGTTAAGCTACGAGTTTTACTTGCAATAAATAGGACAAAAGAGATATAATTTTAAGTTAAATCGTTTCCATAAACACCATACTGAGGCGAAAAATTAGCAGAATTGTTAGAAAAAGTCATTGTGACCCTAGAAAGCAAAGAAAATCTGAAAGAACCCAGATAGGTTTTGGTTAGTTAAAGCTAAACACTCTCTCGCTCCAACTAAGGGAGAGAAGCTATTTGCTGATTCAAACCTTTAAAATATATATCAGTACTCCAAGTGTTCTTACCTTGCAAAAATCCTTCAAACCTGCAACCAAAGTTCTTCAAAACATACGCTTGGAAGAAGTCCCTGACAAGCATGAACCAAGGGCATATGATGAGCGTAAGCAAGTCTGTTAACGCCAAGTTTCCGATCAAGTAGTTACTAGCAGACCAGAGCCATCTATTCTTGATCAGTACTATTAATATTATTGAATTCAAAAAGATCCCTGCTAAGCCAATTATCAGCATTGCTGTAGTCTTCAATGCAATTTCTTGGGCTGGTTTTACATGCCATAGTGTGTTCGGGAATGGTACTTGTGATGTATCAAACTGTAAACAGATATATATTATATTCATTCAATGACTTGTATTGATTTGTGGTCATATCTTATCTCGTTTTTATGCTTTGTTTTGATCAATTTAATAAAAACTGCACTGGGATTTAGATAATTGTTGGGTTTATAAATAGAATTTTAAGCCGTATAATTGTTTTGTTTACTAGTAACAGTTATTTCAATTTATAAGTATGTAGCTAAGATTTGAAAAATGTTTTCGACTGTTATCTATTTTAAATGTTCACAAGATTTACTTACATTTTCCCAATCTATCTCATCCAAGTTAGGATTATCCATTTTGACTATTTCAATTTCATTAAATTTATAACATTCATTGAATATTTTAAAACGCAATCTGCAATAAATTTCACAATGTACCGATGTTAGTCACTTTTTTTAACAAGCATCTAAACCTTTTTTTTTCATTTAGTGCACTGTAAATGAACTATCAAACCTTACTTATTTTCTGCTTCTCAACTGATTTCACAATATTGTCTAGAACCACCAAAAACATGTCCGGCAAGCTGTAAATATTATTACTAAATATTCATTTTGAGTGGATATTCCACACCGCAGATACCATTGGTTTAAGGTAGTCCATTACCGTGAAAGCTTTGTTATCTAAAAGATGATTGATATGAGTGAAATAACTAGCTCTGACGACCAAGGCTGCTTTTAGTGATTTTGGATATCATGTATCAATTCGAATTTTATCAGTGTGAATTATACAGTGTTGATGAAAATGCAGTGGCCGATTATTATGTCTTTTTTGTATAAATAGTCTGTAATATATTCTGATCCTGTATCTTTCTTTGCTTTGTGTTGTGCAATATTTTTATTGTATTTTATACATTTCTATTTATCTGTTAATTCCTCAACCACGCATCGAATTTTAAAATGGCTTCTACCGCCCTTATTATTTTTATACGGAAAAATTATTATTTTATTATTTTATTATGAGCCTGTCGTGTCCCACTGCAGGGCAAAGGCCTCCCTTCCATTTTTCCATATTTCTCTGTCTTGTGCCACTCCCGGCCAATCCCTTAGGAAGGAGTCCAAGTCGTCACGCCATCTCCTTCTGGGCCTACCGCGTCGCCGGTTCTTGCTGTTCGGAACCCATTCCGTTGTCGCCTTCGCCCAGTTTTGTGGCGACATGCGGCAGATATGGCCTGCCCAGTCCCACTTTAGTTTACCGACTGAGTAACCGACGTCTGCGATTTTTGTTTTGGAACGAAGTATACTGTTTCTTATACGGTCTGTTCTTTTGACCCCCAGAATACTTCGTTCCATGGCTCGCTGGCAGACCCCGAGTGCGGACTTTTGACGTTTAGTTAATGACCACGTTTGCGCTCCGTAGGTGAGAGTGGGAAGGATGCACATGTCCATGAGTTTCTTTTTAAGGGAAAGTGGGAGTGATCCTTTTATCAGGTGTTTCATCGACCAATAGTTCTTCCAGGCGTTCTCGGTGCATCTAGCGACTTCTTTATCTTGCCGCGCCTGGAAAGAGACCATTTGGCTGAGGTATATGTACTCATGGACATATTCAACATCAACACCCTCGATGGCCACTTTACGTTTTGTGCTGTTCGTCATTAACTTCGTCTTCGTCATATTCATTTTGAGTCCGACCTCGAGGCTGGCATGGCTCAGTTGTTCGAGCATAAGGCTTAACTCAGCCGCTGAAGAAGAGAAAAGGACAATGTCGTCGGCAAAGCGTAGATTAGTTAATCTTCTGTCGCCGACGACTATACCCTTTTCCCTCCAGTGTTCGTCTAGAGTTTTTAAAACTCTAGACGAACAGACTTCTTCAAGCGTGGCTGTGAAGAGTTTTGGAGATAGCGGATCGCCTTGTTTGACTCCTTTTCGAATTGGAAAGGATTGGCCTGTAGTTTCCAAGCGTATAGAAGCTGTACTGTTGAGGTAGATTCTCTCTAATAATTGTATGTAGGTTGGTTCTAATTCTTGTTTGTCCAATGTACTGAATATGGCTTTGTAAGGGACGCCCAGGGTAAGCTGCTCTATGATGCACCCTCTGTTAAGGAGAGATGGTGCACATACTTCGAGGAGCTGTCTAACAAACAGCATCCCCATAACCTTCCTCCCGAACCGCCTCCTAACCTTGGACTTATTTCCCCTATTTCCCCCGACGAAACTCGCATAGCTCTTCGCCACATGAAGAACCGGAAATCGGTCGGGCCTGACAGTGTGCCAATCGAAGTGTGGAAGGCGATGGGCTCACATGGTGTGGCCCTTCTGACGGATCTCTTTAACCGCATCCTGACCACCAAGGAAATGCCGAACCAGTGGCGATCAAGCCTTATTATTCCTATCTATAAAGGCAAAGGTAGTGTACAGGATTGTAGTAACTACCGCGGTATTAAGATCATGTGCCACACCATGAAGCTCTTCGAGCGGATCATTGACACACGGCTCCGTAGCGAGTGCACTGTCTCTGAGTGTCAATATGGCTTCCGGGCGGGTAACAGCACCATGGACGCAGTGTTCGCCCTGCGGACTCTGACTGAGGCTTACAGAGAGAGAAGGAGAGCTCTGCATATGGCCTTTTTAGACCTGCAGAAGGCCTTCGACTGTATTCCTCGGCAGTCCATCTGGTGGGCACTTCGCTTCAAGGGTGTGCCCGAGGCCTATGTTGACATTATCGGAGACATGTATCGCGATTCCGTGTCCTCTGTCCAGACCGCTGTTGGCGAATCCAAAGTCTTTCCAATATCTGTTGGCGTTCACCAAGGATCGGCTCTTAGCCCGTTCTTGTTTAACGTGGTGCTCGATGTAGTTACGGCATACATCCAAGATCAGCCTCCATGGCTAATGATGTATGCCGATGACATCGCCCTCGTTAGCCAGAACAAAGCCCAACTTGAGCGGAAGGTCAACATTTGGAAGGACACGCTGGAAAACGGCGGTCTGAGACTAAATGTGGCGAAGACTGAGTACATGTCCTGTGGCAGCACGGATTCAAACACCATCCAAATAGGCTCGGACCGGATCACAAGCTCCGATACATTCAGGTACCTTGGATCCGTGCTGCACGAGTCTGGCAACGTGGACGACGATGTCCAAGCACGTATAGGTGCGGCTTGGGCGAAATGGCGAGAGGTTACGGGCGTTGTATGCGACCGCAAAATGCCTCCGAAGCTTAAGGGACAGATATATAAATGCATCATACGTCCTGTCCTCCTGTACGGCGGCGAGTGTTGGCCGGCACTAAGCAGACACACCCAGGAGCTTCGCGCCACGGAGATGAAGATGCTGAGGTGGATGAGCGGCGTAACGCGATCCGATCGCATACGCAACTCATTCATCCGAGGTAGTCTTGGTGTCCGTGACGTGGGGGAAAAACTGCAAGAATGTCGTCTGCGATGGTATGGCCACATCATGCGCCGCCCTACGGAGTACGTTGGCCGGAGATGCATGAATATGGCTGTCCTTGGCGCTAGGTCTCGTGGTCGCCCTCGCAAGCGCTGGCTGGACGTCGTCAAGTCCGACATGAGAGCCAATGGCCTAACTGTCAAGGATGTAGAAGATCGGGCAAAATGGAGCAAGCTAAGCCGGAAGGCGGACCCTGGCAAAAGCCGGGACTAACGCCTAAGTTGAAGAAGACTGAATATGGCTTTGTGTGATAAACTATCGAAAGCTTTGGAGTAATCTACGAACGCAAGGTATAATGGTAAATTAAATTCGGAAAAATTAAATAAACAAAATCAATACTTCACAGTTGAAAATCAATGATCATGGTTTAAGTACGTAAGCTCATACTGCCCTGCAGCCTGCAGAGACCTTCTCCCGCTGTTAAACTATCTGATTCGATGTGTCTTTTTTAAATTCTTCACTTACGTTGAAAATCAGCGCTAGTCTCGTCACATTATGCAATAGGGCATGGTTTTATGCTGAAGCGTTCGGCCGTTTTGCGTGAATGTGACGCATATTTTCCCTATGCAATGATTATGATTGTTAGTTATTTTTAAAATTGCATCATATCACGTAAACAAATTGTTTTTCTTTGTAAATTATGTTTTTTTTATATAAGAATATTATTTTATATTAACATTTGAATCTCATTTGTTTAGAATCAATCATTTACGTTGATTTTTTGCAGTTTGCATATACTTGCAGTACTAAAAGTTACACATTACGTAAATGATTAAAAGTTGTATGGTCATAAGATCAACAAAAAACATATAGTAGGGGAGGCCACGATGCTAAATGGGAATTTACTCGAGCGTCGTAGAGACCTATTGGGTTGCAAAGCTTAGATGATAAGAAGAAAAAATGTTATATGATTATACCTTTTCATCGGTGGGGGAAGCGGCTATAGATTTTTAAATATGTAAAAAATAACTGTTGCATGGACATCCTCGAGCGCATCAGATATTGATAGCATTAATGCCCTACGTATTTTTAATAATGTACGTATGTTAATCTGATCATTTGCATGATGGGGTGGTTGTATGGAAGGATTGAAAATGGAAACAAAAAAATTTAATCGAGCGCGTCAGATTTTCTAAGCGAGTGTTAAGTGCACCAAAAAAAAAGCTCTCATTCACTAATCTGACCATTTCGATGGGACGCAAACTCGTGGCCACTTTCATAAAGTGCAAAAAAATTCGCCATTTTGAAATACTCAAGCGCGTCAGATTAAGATATATATGGTTCATCTTTATGTTCTAAACGTACTGATGTTGATCGATAAAGCCGTTTAAAAGTAATTAAAAAAAAAACACTTTCATAATTAAAAACTATTTTTTTTGAGATTTTTCAAAATTTCTCAAAATGTAACGATCCGAATCAACAACCACTAGTTCAATTTCCCAGGAAATATACTTTTGAGGGAACTCTTTAGAACACTGGAGAAGGACATGTAGGCATCATGCAGCTGCACGCATTTAACTTTATCGACGAATTTTTATTATTTCGGCTTGCCGAAATCGTCAGATTATATATTTTTCATTATTCTTGAATCATTTACTTCAAAATAAAAAAACAATTAGCTACGCTCGAGCATGTCGAGATGACGTTTTTTTTTACAACTTTGCTGCCCTCCCCTTTCTTTACGTCACTCTCAAATTGTTCAGATTAGTGGAATATACACTTTTTAGGATGTAATTAACTTACCCTACCTTAATCTGACGCGCTCGAGAATTTCTGATGGTCATTATTTTTTTACTAATCTGATTCTATATCCTTCACGGGCGGCTTTATATATGGGCCTCATATTTGGTGGAGGTACTTAACCGGGTACAAGGTATCCCCCTGTATATTAATCTGCCGCGCTTTAGTAAATCCCGAAATCCCTTCTGGGGCTCCCCTACTAATATTTTTTTAGTCACATAAGTTTGTGATCGAACTTTTAATCGGATCGGTCTATCGACGGGTATTAATTAACCTTTGGTCCAGGAAAGTTAAGGTTAAGTTAAAGGAAAAAGATTTTTGTCAGTCGTGGGGGATAATCAGAAGCCAAAAAATCGAACACCAAGGAGTACCATATACCTACGATCAACGTAGCTGTGTGGTTTTAGTCAGCAAAATTAACCTTCTCCCGCTCTAGGTTAGAGCATTATACAATAACTTCCATTGTATGATTTGTCCTTTAAAAACAACCATTATATGTTCAGGATACCAATAAAACTTGTATAGATACCTATCTAAATACTTAATAAAACTGTTTCATTGCTTAAAAAAAAAGACTAACCTACTACGGTAAGTCCAAATCCAAAGGTCAATTAAGCAGAATACACCTTACATTTTAAGTAACAATTGTTTTTATAGTTCTGAAGTTTTTTATTTAGTTTTGATATCTCTAACCGCCAGCGCCATCTATCAACTCATACTTGTACTCAGGAATCTCATTTGTGTTGTTCCCAACCATTGGACAGCGCAGGCGTTTGAAAAGCAACAACAGTTCTACTATTCACCGCTAGATGTCGTTATATCGAGTTTGTTTGTTTAAGTTTTTATTTTCTTAGAAAAAATAATACATCATTACTTGATAACGTTTTACAACTTATTGAATGGTATATCCTGTGTGTGAATTATACCAACTGCCTGCTTAATTAGCATCCAATTATGATATATTGTGAAATCTGTTATTATTGTGGTCGCATACGGTTATGGTTTTTATTACTTAACTTACTACCTGGCTAGATACTACTTTATACTTTTTAAAGTTTATGGTGTATAATAGTCAAAGAGATTTAAGCTTATGTGTTCAGATTGTGATTGTAGAATGATATTATATTTTAGTGATATTAGAGCTTTTTACAATAATTATAACACAGTATTTAAGCACAGAAGCGTTTCAGACTAGAAATTGCTTATTTCTCACGTGTACAATTTATCTACTTCACGAATTCAATATCTGTATACTGTCTTCAACTTACTGAGCAGTAGTACCTCAGTGGTAACGGTCCCGATTTACGAGCTGTAGGCCGTCAGTTCAAACTCAGTCAGGCGCATTCATCATCATCATTATCATTTTCAGCTGAAAGAAGTCCACTGTTGAAGCTAGGCAGCCTTCAAGTGTTGCCACATCGACCGGTCCCGTGCGTCTTGCATGCATCGGTGCCGCATTACTTTGTGTAATTTACTTCATCACAACTGCTCTCGAAACGTTGAAAGAAAACATCATGAGGATACCAGCAAGCCCTAGAATTTAAAAACCAAATTCAATAATACAAAGTGATTGAAAATAGGTTTGCCTAAAAAATATCTATTGTAACTATAACATAAATGTATCAATGTGACGCATTAATTTATAAGTAACATAAAAAAAATCTTCTTAACAGGAGTTAAGAAGTCAAGGGAGAAGGCAGAAGCCATAATACTTAGTTGTCTGAATGTTAATATACAATCAAAGATCTACAAATGAACCAATAGTTTAACTAGTTCACAAAGTATGGTCACCAGTACATAGATAGACCCAAATCAGGCTAACCTAATATTTGATTAGTCACGAAAACCTCTCTTTATTGAAATTAAAAGTATTAAGAAAACTACCTACGAGTATGTAAATTAACATTTATCATTTATTGAACAAAGGAACAGTACTATTTTTAATTTATTATCCATTTTCTTTAGTCTGTGTTTCGTAGCATCACAGGTTCTGTCTGTCTGAATTGCGTTATTTTTTTTTCATATGCAGATATAGATTTCATTTTGGCTTTAAAAAATTGAAAAATATTATAAAATCCATCAAAAACACATGAATGTGAAATGAAAATGGTAATAATGGCTGTACTCGTAAGAGTATTATTCTCATAAGTATTATTCATTTCGAAATCGTCAAATCTTGAGCAGTATATGACGAGCTTATCATAGAACGGTAAGCGTATTATAATGAAGTCCAAAAATTCATTGTTTTCAAGTTTCACATGACCAAATGCGATTTTGATGTGTGGCATTGAGATGTTAAGATAGGTGTGAATGTCACTAATGTTAGATTTATCTTGTGAGATGATTGTTTCAGACAAAAAGTTAGTAATGATTGTACCTGTAACGTGCCAGTGAATTGTATGTGGTTTGGAATGTGTGTCATAAAGATCATCATCATTATCAGCTTAGGGCAGATTGATGCTGAATATGCTATTTTTTTTTAAACACACGCTAGACATGGCGCAGAAAATGGCTTGACTTAAAACCAAAAGTTCGAAGATATGTATGTGACATACACCAACGGGGTTTGCGTCTGTGAAGTAAAGGCCTGAGTCCTAGCAATGAGAACAATATAAAGTTTAGGCGATAAGAATTGGTTCTAGTCACAATGTGTGGACTAAAATGCTTTTATTGAAAAATATTATAAACGATGTTTTAGCGTGTAATAGCGTCTCTTGTCGTCAAACTTAATAATTATTATTTGTAATGTTCATTTTATATTGCAGTTTAAGGTTTTTTTAAATCAAATTTTAATTATATTTTTTAAGTATTTTAGTTAATACACACACACGTGTTGTTGTGTACTGTAAGTGCAGAGACTGATCAAATTAAATAAATAAATCTTTTCCATAGATATGTGAAGGAGACTACTTCTACATGGGCTCGAAACATCTGAACAGTTTTAAAGAATTATTTTTAGCTCATCAGACCAAGATAATCAAATACTTAACATACCTGTCCTACCGTAATAGCTGTAAAACGGTTTGTCCTCGTCTGAGCACAAAATAACACAATATTACAGCAATTTGGTATGTGTAATATATCCTTATATCATTGTCTTCTGATCTAAATGACTGCCAACGAAATTACGTCTGGAATAGTGAGAATATTCTATTGTTT
Source organism: Mythimna separata (assembly GCA_030763345.1). Lineage (NCBI taxonomy): Eukaryota > Metazoa > Arthropoda > Insecta > Lepidoptera > Noctuidae > Mythimna > Mythimna separata. The sequence continues at coordinate 5,147,952 of CM061187.1, forward strand.
TTTCGACTTTGATTTTGTTTGTGATGGTCATGTTACTTTAAAGATTGTTCATGTTTATATTTTAGAGATATCATATATCGTTTATACCTTTTATCACTGGCTTTGCCCCCTTGAAAGTAGGTTTTTCCATACAAACTTTGAACACTGGTACAAGGGCACATTTCCGCCCCGATTCACGGTAGCAGAACAAACTGTTGAGTTTTAGTCGGTTGGAGTTAGACATATCACTACGTCTCCCCAGAGGAACAGTACCCATGAGAATTTCACCTTATATATTCGATAAATATATTGTTAAAGACCTTTCGAATAATTTATGAACACATACAAAACTGCGTCTTAAATTAAGAACATACGTATAGCTATTCTATTATTATAGCATCTGTAATACAAAAACATTCTCAACTTTGCAATCACATCTACTCCTGTCTGCACCACAAACCCGTAATGACACAGCGCCTCTATAATCCAAAGACAACGCAGAGCCGTGTAAATTCAACCACAATGTACAGAACCCTCCCTAAACATTAACACACAACTAATGACTTAAATAAAGTCGCCATGATGGAAACTCGAGGAAAGAAACGTCAACTGCGCGCAATTATGTGTCTGGTGGTAGGATGTATGAAGGTTTTGTTATGGGAGAGGATGGTACATAATTATTTTATCTAACTGGGCAGTAAAAGTCTTTTTGTAAAAAAATCCCGACTTTATTATGAAAAACACTAAAAATTCAATAATAAAAACTAAAAAACATATATAAATAACTTTAATTTCAGAAGTCCACAGTATCCTCTCCTTACAAAGATAATGCGTGATTCTAATAGGTATAGGAGAAACTGACTACTGTGATTAGGAACGTGAAATGCACAAGGCATCGTTTTACAACATAAAGGTCCACTGAGAATGGATTTTCGGAAATTCTATCTTTAAGGTGGTGAAAAAAATTGCATTCCGTCTTCCAAACTAAGAACTTGTTCCTTTAGATGTCTAGTAGACTGTGATTTTGTCCATGTCTTCATGTCCTTTGTCATCCATATTACTCGCCGAAACCTGTATCGTCTGTTTTTTATACCCTGAGACTGCAGTGACACAGGTAATGTCAAACTTACTATACAGGGTGTAAAAAGACCGATCACAAAGCCGATAACTACACATTCTGTACATGTAATTAAGCAACTTTAACCAAAAATTATTGCTGGGAAAAAACTTTTTTTTTTCACTTTAAAAAAATAATTAATTAATAATAATTTCGATCAGCTGAGCGTTCGGCCGCTCGCGCTTGGTCGTTGAACCGACCGCACGCTTGTGTGTGTGAGGCACTCGTTGTGTTTAGTTTTCGTTGCATTTTTCTAACTTCAAATGCGTAATTTGTTGTGAAAAATTGATAATTTTGATAATGTTTGTTCAGAAGAAAGTTTACTAATGATACTTGGAACACGATTTTGAAAAAACTGGAACAAAAATTGTTGACTTTGACCTTCAATATCTCCAGAACTAGTGAATTCCCAGGTATGTCCTAGAAAAAAAAAAGTATCCCAGTGATGTGTAGAATATGGGGTTTTCGTTTTCGTTAAGGGTCTTTTTACACCCTTTATGAATGATGCCAGTTATTTTGTGTTGTAGTGCCATTTTAGTCTCAGGGTATAAAAAACAGACGGTAGTACCTACTCTAATCTAAAACGATAACCTTTCTCACTATTTTTGTGATTTAAAAACACAAAAATAGTGAGAACCTCCTACATGCCTGCTCTGTTTGTAATGTCTGCTTAGGACTCTCTTTGTAGACGTTAATCGCGACAGACAGACTGCAATCGCACACGACATCTCATTTATCTAACGGTGTTCATATTGTAGCTATAGGTTTCTTTGTTTATTTTTGTTCTAAGGAAGGATTGGCTATTTTAAGATATATGTATAAGTTGAAGACTATATATCAAAGCTAAGCATGTTTGGGAAATCAATTAATAGTTTTTTCTTCCGGTAACTTGCAATAGTTGTTACACGAGTTCAATCCAGCTTTCAATGAAGACTAAAAACCTAGAAAGATCACTGATGAATATGAGCCTTCCTCAAGGATAGTTATAGCGACTGATGACTCCCATGTAGTCATGAGATTCTAGGATACCAGATACCCGGACAGCGTACTCTATAAGAATAAGAGTAATGCATGTCCTCATTAGGTCATAATTTTGTTACCCAGTGTCTAAATATTTTTTTTTTGCATATGCTCGCATAGCGCACGTTTGACTAGTATCTCACCTGGTAGTAAGCGATGATGTGACAGATAGATAGAGCACGCTTGCCTAGAAGTAACCTATACACTCTTGACTTCAAGACCTCTAAATTGTAGCTATCAGGAAACACAGATTCTTGCAGGGAATTCCACTCTTTAGATGTACGTACAATAAATGTAATCCGCGAAAAAAAGCGAATGCGAAATTTAAGCCGAATTAGAAATAACAGGTACAAATGCCATTAAAAACAATATTTTGCTGGAACACACAGCGTATAAGGAAACACCGTAATGAACGTTTACCGGTCATGCCCATGTCACGAATGATCGAGTGACCTTTGTAGGCACTAGTGTATGATATCAACTGGGACAGTCTTTATTCTGATCGAAAAAGTATCACATACACGACTACTTGGAAAAAATCCTCCTCTCGTTGTATTCCTCAATGCTGAGGGTCGTGACCGGGATTGCTTCATCACTTTTTTGGCGCATTACGTTGCGCCTGGCTGAGGTGTTTCTCAACCTGGCTGAGAAATTTCTTCGACTAGGATTTTTTTCTTGTCCTTAAAAATCGATCATTTATTAGTTATCTATACCCTTAGGGCCTGTTTCACCACCTATGATTAAGTATCGAGTATCTTACTAGGCAGATAATTTCATACAAATTCTGTTCCATATTTGAATTTATTTAGTGAGTAGTGCCTACTCGGACATTGTGAAACAGGCCCTTAACCCAATTTATTCGCATTGACGCTAGTTCGTATGTGTCCTTTATCCATACCAATTGCCATCCTTGTAGCCACCTCTTTTGTGCCCCAATTCCTTCACATAGTTCACATCCAGGGTTTATTTGGTCTTCCCTTATTCACATTTATAAATATTACAACCTTTCCTCATAACATTTTCCTTATGTTGTCTAAGTAGAGCTACTTATATAAATTAATTTAAAAAATATTAGAAACCAGGTTTTAATTAATACCTACTTTCATAAACATTGCTGCTGCTATGGGTCGGTATTGCTATAAGCCGAAGACTTGGCATTGAACATCATTTAGAAAATTTGCTATTTTCTCTATATATACCCTAAGAAGATTTTGATCTTTGTTATTATATTTAAAGCAAGGCTTTCAAAACTACTGAGCTGCTCTATTCTTATTTAAAAGCATCAACACATATAAACACAGAAAAAAAAACATTCAGAATACACCCGCATCAGAAAACCACAACTGTCGACAGCAATTTCGTACGAATGAGGTTGGCATACACGTCTCAATCCTTGCAAATCTTTTCTATAATCAACCTTACTACCTTGAAATAAGGGTGTTAGGGCAAAAGGCAATTTTGCATGTAATGGAAATCGTGAGGACATGTATACGTCTAGCACTTTGGAGTACTTTGCGACATTATGATTGTTGTTTGAGTTCATAATTGAGGCATATGGCGCTATTAGCTTGATTGTGAGCGTTAAGAACGAGGATTGTTTTTGGATTTTGTACTGTTCATTGAGTTTTTTAATCGTATACTGATGTGTGATGTAAAACATGAGGGCGTGTCTCGTATTTTAAAAAACCTTCCCATTATAACAGTATGACAAATATACCAGATCTCTGCGTTGTTGACAAGTCGATATTGATTTTTATTGAGATGCAATCTAGCTGCATAAGCTGTGCAGCTTGATTTTTGAGACTTTGATTTACGATAATTGGCCTTCTTCACCAATTAGTTTAACCAATAATATATTGTAGTTACTTGGTAAGCACCAAATAATGCAAACTAATGATAAAAAGTGTGAAAGCGGTATGCCAGCTGGATAAGTGGTCACCGCTGCCTTTGAAGACCAAGGATAGTATTAACTATGGAACTGTGATTTCGTGTACAGCATTGGGAAATCAGCACTATGAACGAGAACGTAAAAAGGATCGCGGTGACTCGTTCGGACAATCACGCAGACCAAAACTGATATACCTCATCATCTGCCTGCCTAGCCTTTTCCCAACTATATTGGGGTCGGTTTCCAGTCAAGCCGGATTTAGCCGAATACCAGTATTTAACGAGGAGCGGCTGCCTATCAAATCTCCACAACCCATTAACTGGGGTAACACGGTACTTCATGGCAAAACTGATATACCTCATTGACTTATCATTTACCTATCTAAAGTTGTTAACAGCAGAGTGATCCTAAGATAATCTTTGAAGGGACTGAAAGAAAGAAGATAATTATGTTATAAGCGTCCTCAGGTGTATGTAATAAGCATAAGTCCCTACAATACTTGTATAGTCAGCCTGAAAATACGTATTTAGGGCTGGAACACAGGACTATCTTCTGTGAATTGATGTAAGCATAACTTTGACCTAGTGCTGATTTCTTGATTTTAATTGATGAGACCTACCTTGGTTCGAACCCGCAACCTACAATTTGTAAGTTGAAAGTACAACTACTGGGTCAGCACAACTGCCATCTTTTAACATACTCGTAGTTCAAATTTCCGATTGCTAAAAAATCTCCTCATCCAAAAAATATTACTAGTAGTCAACAAACCACATCACAGTGCAGTCAATCAAACAGAAACTTACACATTTTAAATCAATATCACGCAGAATTGCCAGACAATCTTCAAATCTCCAGACTGAATGAAATCTAATAATGTCGTTGCTAGCTGATAAAAATTCAACGAGACATGCGGTATAAGAAATTAAACGTAATGATATGAAATGGCGTGGAAGGGGAGACGAAGCAGTGCGGATGTGTGGTTTCATCTGTCTGGGGACTAAAGGAGTTATTGAAAAGTATTTTTCATTGGGTTTCTTTAACTTAGTGACTGTTAACGGAAATATGGATGGTAAGATTGGTAAGCAGGAATGCAATGTTTCATTATGAATTTTAATTGTTTTATTTCGGATAGTTCCTCAACTATACACCTGTGTACATGTAACTAAATAACTAAATGTCCTCACATTTAGTTATTTAGTTACATGTACACAGGGTTGGAGAGGAAGAGGGAGACCAAAGAAAAGATGGATGGATTGAGTGAGGACTGATATGAAAGAAAAGAGTTGATGATAGTATGACGGGTGACAGGACAGAATGGAAGAAAAAAACATATTGCGCCAACCCCAAATAATATGGGATAAGGGCAGGAAGAAGAAGAAGAGTTGAGGACATTTAGTTAAATTGTCGTAATGTGAAAACTTTAAAGGCAAATTTTAAAAAGATACAAAGTATAATCTCCCTAGCACTTTTCTTACCTTGCCTAAGGCCGACTGCCAATCTTACCAGAAGCGGCTGAATACCTGTGTTTTACGTGGAGTGACTACCTATCTGACCTCCATAATCCAGTTAATGGGCAACACGACACTCCTTGGTTAGATTGATTATGTGATAAAAATCTAACGAGACATGCGGTATAAGAAATTAAACGTAATGATATGAAATGGCGTGGAAGGGGAGACGAAACTGCGGATGTGTGGTTTCATCTGTCTGGGGACTAGAGGAGTTATTGAAAAGTATTTTTCATTTGATTTCTTTAACTTAGTGACTGTTAACGGAATTATGGATGGTAAGAGAAGGAATGCAATGTTTCATTTGATTTTCGATTATTTTGTTTCAAATTATGTTGGACATTTAATTAAATTGTCGTAATATGCGAGACGCACAAGACCTGTAGTTATGGCGACGGCGCTTGGGGTAGGCCTACGTCCGGCGTCCAGCAGTGGACAGTGGTCAGTGGTCTTTCCAATAGGATGATGATGACGGTGAATATGAAAAATTTGAAGAAAAATAAATTTTAAAAAGGTACAAAAGTATCAAAAGTAAAAAATCGGTTTAGTTCTAAAAAAATGTTTATAGCATTACGGCTGACTTGAATTAGTGCTAACATGAGAAAAAGGCAGGAAGATGATGATAATGAGGTTAGTTATAAGAAAGAAAAACAAAATAATTATGACATACGTTAGGTGATTAGATCAAGCACAGAGATCAAGGGCTTAATTCTAAAAGCGGTACTTCTGGTAGTTTAGACACTGTTCCCGATATCTGTGGGAAAGTATTTTTTTAAATGTTTGAAATGGAATGAATCTGTAAATACATAAGTGAAATAAGAGAAACCAGAGAGAGATTTCATATAACTTAAAATGCTACAATATATCTCTAAAATAACCAAAAACGTACCAAGCTAAACTATTAATTCAAATTCATTGCCTAATAAGAACGAAGATAGTATAATTATTTTCTCAGTGTACGGAACCGCTATTCAACTGTGACCTTTGTTTAAGTCTGTTCGGTTGAACTAAAGCAGAGACACAGAAGAAAACAGAAGGCTAAATAAATTAAGGAAAACACACGCACGATTAGTGCTTTGTGCGTATAATTTCGTTTTCTACTGACAGAGGAGCTGGTGGATAGATAATAATAGCCGCACAGGTCGATCTCCAAGGTTAAGCAACGCTTGCCAAGGTTGGTCTGTGGATGGGTGACCATCTTAACATAACGAGTTTCCTCCGTGCCTCGGAAAGCACGTTAAGCCGTAGGTCTCGGCTGTCATTTGTAGATCTTTGGCAGTCGTTATGGATAGTCAGAAGCTAGTAAATCTGACTCCAGTCTTGCTATGAAGTACCATGTTACGCCAGTTAATGAGTTGTGGAGGTGTGGTAGGCAGCTGCTTCTCGTAAAATACATTATGGATATTACACGTAGACCTAAGTGTAGACTGTAAAATATTTTAGTGGGAAGTAAGAATAAAATTGTGTGGTAGTTTGGATTCACGTTATGAGCAATGAGTGTAAGCTTGCTTGCGACTAGCATTTGTCTAGATCGCCATAGTTATATAGTACGCTTCTGTGTACTTTTTCTGTGCATTTGTTTGTGCTCGTTATATATGAAGTTCACCTTCTGGTAGTATTCTCTGGTTTAACTGAAGTGGAGATCTAAGACGGTATAATGTGTGCACCGCTTATCGGAAGGCGACATGCAGTCTGTTCGCTGGAGGGTCTGAAGAAAAATTGTGTTTGGTTTGATTTACTTTTTCAGGGAGATCAAAGAAAAATGGCTTCCCGGGGAGATTTTTAAAAGACAGAAAGCTGTCATTTTCATAATAATGAAATTGAATTATTTTTAAACCGACATGTTGATTGCAAGCATTCTTCTTACGTGTGCTGAAATATCGAGCCATGCTGATTTTATGCTTGTGATTTGATGGTCCATATAAGTTATAATTAGACAAAGGTTTCCTTAAAGTTAAATCAATGAACTGGTCAAAGCTACGAAAGTTTGCTGGTTACAAATTGCACAAGAAAAGTCGTTATGGCGACTCTTGAGAGAGGCATATGTTCAGTAGATATGATGAGACCAAGGCTTGTATTGGGAATCCGTCGTGCCTCGGAAAACACGTTAAGCCGTAGGTCCCGGCTGTCATTTGTAGATCTTTGGCAGTCATTACGGATTGTCAATCTGACTCCAGTCTTACCATGAAGTACCGTGTTACCCCAGTTAATGGGTTGTGGAAGTCTGGTAGGCAGCCGCTCCTCGTAAAATACTGGTATTCAGCTAAATCCGGCTTGACTGGAAGCCGACCCTAATGTAGTTGGGAAAAAGCTAGGTAGATGATGACCAAAAATTATATCAATTAACCTATCAATACCCGCGAAAAGAGACACAATAGTAAGACCATAACAGCGCTGTCCTATGAGACCGGTCGGGGATTCATGAATTAATTCAGTTTAATCTGCGAACGCTACAAAAAGCAAATATTCGTTCACATTATCGGTGCATCGGGTACATTTGAAATATTCATATGTAACAAGAAAGCATTAATGTTCGATGAAGGTTTTATCATACGAGCTTCACTGGTTCTCCCGTTCTTTGCCAATTTGCAAATTGTGATAACATTCAGACCTAACTATATTTATAGAGCAATTTGATTTTAATGGGCGCTTTATTTTGTTTCGTTTCTACGTTATTTGGTTCTTTGATGGCGATTGTGGATGTAATCTTTTAGTAAGTTCTTCTACTTAGTTCTTGGTGATTCCTGGTTTTGGACCGTGATTTTATTTTTGCGTCTATTATTTGGTCACTCTAAATTATTCAGCACTATAATGATTTATCCTATCGTTGAGTTTAAAGATTTTGCTCTTTTTATTATTAGCATTATCAGCCATAAGATATTTCTACTGTTAGTACTCAAGTCTTCTCTATAATAACATTACACACGCATAGTGCAGGATGGTGGATGTCATTTAATTATCTTCTAATTTTTAATACCAGGACGTGTCGGTTTCCTCACAACATTTTCTTTCACTGTTTTGAGAGTAGTGGTGATGTTTTAAATCGAACAATGTGTCCTGCCAAATATTGTCTTTATAGTATCGAAATTTTTGTCTACACGAAGTTCACATAAAGACAAATACAAGATAATAAGTCAAAGATGCATTTCATATTTATTTCATTTAATTCAACAAATTAAAGACACTGAGTATAATTAATTTTGTCTCATTGTTTCCATAAGTACTTTATTAAACAAGGCCTTCTTAAACGCGTACTACCATTAGTGCGTACCATTTTTATTATGTTATCAGTAATCATACCTACCAACCCAAGAATAAAAAAAGCTTTTACCAACCGCACGCAATTCTCATACATCCGCGAGTAAAATCACTTTACACCACATTATCAAACAATTGGAAATGATTTCAGCATTCTCTAAGTAACACATTGAGTGCTTCCCTCACTCACGCTCGAGCCTTAATAAATAAATTAACGGAATGTGCTTAGTCATTCGTTCGTATTCATTAATTAAGATCACACGCGAGGCTTAAACCAATCTTGAGAACAATTGGCTTCATACTTGGTGTAGGGTGACCAGAATATTGCTTTTTGCTGACGGATATTATCCATATTTTCTAAGCCTTTTGTGTCTACTAAAATATAGTATAAAGTCTTTTATTTATCACGATTCAAAAAGGTGAATGAAGGATTTTTCCACAAAATCTTTATTGTGTACTGTTTTTTTTTTGTGGCAAAACGTCTGATCCCTCGCTCTAAGATGGGACGAGAAGATTTGCCAGAATTTACTGAATAAAACTGATCTGTGTACTTCAGTTTCAGTCCTTTACGTTCTAAAGTCACGGTCACTCTTTCAAATGTTCTTGTACACCTAGCAGGTATTGACCATGCTGGGCCCCTTCAATTTTGCTTGATTCTCCTATAGCCACGCGTGTACTAACTATGTACCGTCGACTCGGGCCAGGACCTTACAAGACGGACGGACGATGAATTACGCATTGCTCGCCGTCCACAAAACCGCGCCTACTGTGGACACTTACAACCATTGGATTCACTATTCGATGCTGGACTATATAAATTGACAAACAAGTAGCACAATAAAATATCCCTAATTTTCACAAATCATGGTCACACGACACTCAAAACAACAAGACGTGTATTACTCTTACTCAAACTTTTGTATAGAATTTGTGGAAAGAAAGGAAGCGGGCCCAAGTGGGAGGGGGGGGGGGGTGTGAGGCGCGGGGCTAGAGGGGGAATGCTAATGATAACACACTCACACACAATTTCTTTTGTTTCCCGGCCACAGTTGCAAGAAACTCGAGTGTTCTTTATCTTATATTTTGAGTATTCGAGCGAGATTTGCATTATCTTAATAAGAAATGAGAGAAAACATGCATCTGAAAGTTTAGCGAATTTCTAAATACGGAATATAGATGGCTGACTTTTCCTGCTATTGGGCGTAGTGGAAGGGTTAGTCAAACCTTTATTGAATAAAACCTACTCCTAAATTCCTGCTTTGCCTTACGTTCCAAGGCACCGGGTTTTCCTTTCAGAGGCGCCAGCCTAGTAGGCTTCGTCCCTGCTAGTCCCAACGGTTTTGCTAATTAAAGAAGGTAAAACCAAAAAAGATCTTTTTAACACCAAAAACCACATGGTGTTGTACTGTACTACGAGTTTCACATGGACCAAATCACGGGCACCAGCTACTTTACAGCATACATCTCGTTCATCGTCTTATTATAGAACAATTAAACTTATCGGAAGTCTCCATAATTATACATACTACACATTGCCGAGATGGCGAGCAATGGGTAGCTCACCGTCCGGTCGTCCGGTAACTGTCCGGACCGAGCACAAGTCGTAGACGGCGCGTAGTAATCCATGCGCCTCAAGGAGATGTCAGCTAATCGTACGCGCCCAACAAGATCGAATCCTAAGAACGAAGGCAAAGAAAGAACTGGAGTGGAGTTAAGTCAGTAAAAGTCTGACACGTCCTCCCACTCACGGGAGAATTTCCACCTGAAAAAAAAACACTATCCCAAAAAATACAATCCTTTTTAGGGTTCCGTACCTCAAAAGGAAAAAACGGAACCCTTATAGGATCACTTTGTTGTCCGTCTGTCCGTCCGTCTGTCAAGACCCTTTTTCTCAGGAACGCGTGAAGGTATGAAGCTGAAATTTATATCAATTACTCAGGTCTACTGTCCCTTGAAGCTGTGAAAAAATCAAACTTCTAAGCCAACGCAATCAAAAGATACAGCCGTTTATGCTGCAAATTTTCGACACTTGCAAGGGAATCAAAACCTACAGGGTGCTTCCCGTGAACTCAGAATCTTGAAATTTGGTACAAAGCAACGTCTTATAGCATAGATAAAGGAAAAATTACGAAAACCATAAGTTTTTAGTTACATCACATAATATTTTTTTTTAATAATTTTAAACTTACTACCCATTTCCTCATAAACGCGTAGAGGTATTAAATTGAAATTCATACCAAATACTCAGGTCTATAATACCTTTAAGCTGTAACAAAATCAAACTTCTATGTCAACGCAATCAAAAGAAACAGCAATTTAAGCTGCATATTTTGAAACTCGCAAGTACTCGCAAGGGAATCAAAACCTAAAGGGTACTTCCAGTCGACCTAGAATCTTGAAATTTGGCACGAAGCTAGGTATTATAGCACTAACATAGGGAAAAGTCTGAAAACTGAAAATTTTTAGTCATGTCACCAGAAAAAAAAAAGGAAAAGTCTTCAAGACTCGATTCGAGAATGAACTGTTTTCATAGGTCAGTTGGTACGGAACCCTCAGTGCGCGAGTCCGACTCGCACTTGCCCTGTTTTTTTTTTGATGAGGATGATATTTTTTGGCGTTGTCGCCTTACCTAAAAACTTACTGAAAAAGAAAGCTCAGTAAACAAAACCCGTACCCCCGTCGGATTCGGCAACAATGCTTAATAATGGTTTCGCGAATTTTGCAATACATTCATTAGGGCCTTTTGTTCATATATTTGGGGGTAGACAAAAATTATAACATACAGTGTATTGTGAGGCAGGCGGCGCGGAATAAGTGGCGAATTTTGGTAGGGTTGGCGCGCGTACTGTTTTAATTTTCCTTGAGTAAATTCTGTAAGTTGATAAAATTTTTAAGTACAAAATTTTAGGTATAAAGCAAAGTCCCGTCGCGTCTCGGTGTGAACTGACCCTTAGGATATACCTAATAGTTTCTATTTTTCAGTAACTTGATGTGTAAGTAAATATTATAATTGTCTTATGGGAACATTATATTCTATGTCCTGTTTCAAACTTTCACATCTTATAAAATATTGGTGGTATGAGTCATCATTAAATATGTTTCTTAAAATGGTTTATACATTTAATCAGAAATTGAATTTCATTTTTCATTGAAATTAATTATATCAACAAAACAGATACAATCAAGATAAAAATACACCTAAATGCGTGACGAATTTATTTTAATCATACAGTACAAAGTAAATATTACTAGAAAGTAGGTATGACTGCTGCAAAATTATCGGCTATGCAACTGTGCATGTTTCTTTTCTGTTATTAAATAAATCCATTTCTGCATTTGATTAAAATCAAAATAAATAAATTCATTCTTGCACTTGATTAAAATAAAATCAATCATAAGTTGTATAATTTAATTTTTATGATTTAGATTGGTTTAAACTAGTGCTTGACTGCGATTCCACCTGACGGTAAGAAATCTTGCAATCGTTGATGGTGAAGCGCACTAGTTTGTTAAGGACCTATTTACTCTAGCCTTAGCATTATCGGCCTTATAATATTCCCACTGCTGAGACTCAGGCCTCCTCTCTAAAAGAGGGACTGGTCTGTACTTAATTCACCACACGGGCCCAGTGCGGTTTGGTGGATGTCACAGGTCTTCGAATTTTTGGTTCTAACACATTTACACCGGTTTACTCTAGCCTTGCCTTGACCTATTATAATTGGAAGGGAAGACCGCAGGCAAACTGTTCCAGTCCATCGATTTACGCGGTATAAATGAAGAAGTAAAACGCTAAGTCCGAACTGTAGAGGTTTCAACAACGGAAAACTGGTCATTCGTACGTTGAGTTGTCCGATGGTAGAAAAGTGATAGCAGAATCCATATAATTTCTGCGCACACTCTCCAAAATGTATCCTACAGAATACCGAAATGTCGGTTACCTGACGCCCGTGCTTGTCTTTGAAAAATTATATACTATAGAATACCAAAATGCAGATTACACGAGCCATATGCTAATCTTTGAAAATAAAAACAACTTTATTTTCTCTGGCCTGCCAACCCTAGCATACGTCGCCCAAGATTTAAATGCGCCGAGGCGTCTCACGTTAATGCTAAGAAAACACGAGTCCACGGGGTGCTCTCAATTCATTCAAGAACAGATAAACAAAATTGTTTCTGAGCCTGTAACTCTACACAGTCATATGTTTCGGGAAATTTGACAAAAACAAACCAAGATTTTAAGAGAGTTGGTTGTGATTTTCTTGTTTTGTTGGGGTTATTCTGTTTTTGACGTTAGTATATCCAATGTAAGGATAACAATACAATAGACTTTATTGATGACTAGCTTCTGCTAGCGGTTTTGCCTGAATGAAAGTAAAAAATAAATAGCCTATGTTACTCAAAGACGATGTACCTTTCTGTATATGAAATTGTTTTTGAAATCTGTCATGAGGTCATGTTTTGAAGTTAAATTGTAACATACATCAAATACATAACAAACAAATCTTTTTTCTTTATAATATTGGTTTAATTAAAAATTCAGTAATTTATACACCTACTGGCAGTTTTCTCCTTGGATTGCTCAGCTATAGCAATCTGATGATAGCCCGAGGCCAAATCAAGTGACGTGAATACGGATTGACCTGAGAGCTGATCCAACAGGTCGTCAATTCTCGGCAGGGGATAGTGATCTCTTTTGGTGCGACTGTTAAGGGCGCGATAGTCAACGCAAAGACGCTTTTCACCTGATTTCTTTTTGACTAGCACAATTGGACTGGCATATGGAGAGCTAGACTCTCGCACAATACCATGCTCGATCATATCAGTGACCATGTCCTGAACTAGTTTACGCTCAGAGTAAGGTAACCGGTACGGCCTATAAACGACAGGGGTAGAATCCTTGAGGTGAATTTCCAATTCCGTAACGTTGGTGAAGCCCAAGTCGTGCATACCAGTAGAAAAACAGTCCTTGTATCTGTCGAGCAATTTGACGCATTGACGGTTTTGATTTTCCGACAACTGACTTCCGCAATTAGGAGTGACAGGGACGTGATTATTCAAATCATTTGCGACACTTAGAACATGTAATCCTAGATGACTCGATCCTACAAGCTGAGCGCGTGTTATCAGAGTGTTATCTTTAAAGCATACTGGGTTCGAACCAACGTTTTGAACTAACAAATGACATTCGGAATTATGAATTTCATATTCTCCCGGTAACAGATAGTACTCACGACCCGCACAACCTCTTACCGACCCGCCTACGTAGACATTTCCGGTGTAAGCAACATTTGACCTTACAGGGACAGATGCCATCTCACCAATGTCCACTGTAACATCACAAGTTGTACAAAGATGTAATTTAGAATGGATATCCTGTTCTACCCGCTCAAATATTAGATCTGTTGGAGTTTTAATTATTTTAAGTGTAGGTCGTTCAGTAAAACTATGTCCAAGTAAAATGTCATAATTAATCAAGTGGTCATCTACAATAAGCACTTCGACATCCCGTTCCGAGATACCCTGCACATCTATATTCACTAAAGTACGCCCTAGTGGTAAGTATGGCACGTTCCCTAATCCTCTCAAATACGGGCCATCAATGCTTTCCCAATTCAATCCTAATCGTGCGGCATTATTTTTACGAATTAACGTAACCTGGCTACCTAAATCTAACTGGCACACTGTAGCAATTCCATTAATATTTATCATTACCTTGTACTTGTCGTTACTATTTTCAGTGTAAGATACTTCGAGGACTTCCTTGTCCTTTGAGGTATTCAAATACATAACAAACAAATCTTTTTTCTTTATAATATTGGTTTAATTAAAAATTCAGTAATTTATACACCTACTGGCAAGAAAAATTACTTCATAAATGTTAATAACAATGTGAATGGATTTGGTAACTTAACCTATCACATACCCGCAAAACGAGACACAATAGTAAAACAATAACAGCGCGGTCTCATAGGACCGGTGGGGGATTCAGGAATTAATGGTTGTCTCTTTCTGCGAAGCAGTAATACTAGTGACGGAAACGGCCTTACGCGTGAGGGAAAGGACATCTTCACGTCCCAGCTGCCAAGACACCAACCCTTGACAACCGGCCACTGCAGGCGTGGGCTTGCGGACGGCGAGCAATGGGTGCCATCCAGCTACCCGGTAAACGACTAGAGCGCGCCCGAGACATTGACGGCCACGTAGTTTTCCACGTGAGCCTCCAACACATATATCTGTAAAACCGTAGGTATGTGCCCAGCAGGCCCGAAGTCCACGGAGGACCATAGTTTGACTTCTGAAAAGGTTACCCGTAGTCCTAAAACGCATTAGCAACTAAATGAACATAGGTGTGGTTTTTGTCAGTAAAAGTCTGACACGAGGAGCGGATTATTAAAATCGTCATTTGATGATTGTTCACCTTAAAAAAAAGGTGTTCCCATGTTTTAACATACACACAGGAAAACCCGGAGCCCTAGAAGAAGGCAAAGAATTCAGTTCCTTAAGGAACTAAGGAGTGGGCTTTAGTCAGTAAGAATTTTGGCATGCCCTTCTACTCCGCTCAAGAGTGTTTTTATGAAGTCGTTTTGATGATTTCCCAAGTAAAAAATAAAAACATATCAACAATCTTTTGTATTTAGGCATAATGTTAGTATGGTATCAAGGAGGATAAATTCATTCATCACAATCATAAGAAACAGTACCCCTACTTTAATGCAGAAAACAATAAATATATACGTAATTACAATTTTATATCAAGACAAAATTACCTTCTCTGAGTTTTTGCAGCGGTTACCACCAGCCAAGTACAGTTTTACTTTAGCTACTCGACGATAGATGGCGCTACAAGACACGATCTAAAGTTTTAAGCCAAATGCAGTCGTGTAATAAAACACATCTGATAAAATAATTATATCCTTTGATGAAACTTGCTACTTTTTAAAAATAATTTTGCTATGAAAATATTTTGAATATTTAATCTGAAAATAGTTCAAACTTACGTATTTCGTAGGCTAAGTATCTGATTTAATGGCTAGAAATATTTGAGCGGCATTTAGCTAAAGCTAAAGTTCAACAATTTTACGTTTATTTTAAGAAACGATTAAATTAAAATTTGGGAAATTATTGTATTGTTTAATGAATGAGAGCCCTATCTGAACTATTGTCTGTTTTTTATACCCTGAGACAAAATTGACACAAGTAATGTCAAACTTACTATAGGAATGATGCCATTTTTTTGTGTTGTAATGTCATTTTAGTCCCAGAGTATAAAAAACAGACAGTAGTTCAGAGTCAGCAGTAATACGATAGACGTTAAGAAAAAGGGTCAGGGATTTAAAAACAAAATTCCAAATTAAAAAAAATCTAAAACTGTCAAAATCTAAAATCGAACACAACCAAGCATCCAAAAACAAAACAAAAGTAAGAAAAAAAAAAGACAAAACACAATCAAAGATGTCCAATTAACAAAATATAATATCTATACAGCGAGTCAGTTCAGATCCTAAACTAGATAATTAAAGAACAATCGTCTTATAATACTGTGTTGACGTCTTATTAAACTTTGCTACGTATGATTAGATGATTAGAAGACTAAGACATGCCGCAGGTGTGATGTAGAGATTAGTAGCTTGGTTTTCGAGAAAGTAGTTCCTACTGCCATACCGATTTTTGCCGCCAAGATGCGATATGGGTTGCGTGATTATTTAAAAGAGTTATTACAACCTGAAACGCAAAGTGTAAGTGAAGAAAAAAAAAAGTAATGGTGGGTTTTAGCCAGTCAAAATTTGACCCTCTCGCTCCATAAAGATGGAAAGGAGTTATTTTATGAATTTTCACCGATGTGGGCTGCAAGATTGTTTGAAAGAGTTAACGTAGTCTAGAACGCAAAATGTAACTGAAGTAACACAGGTTGATTAAAATCTGTACTAAAAAAAATACAGTTAAAATTTGACCCTCGCCATCGCTTCAACCAGGTACCGTTAATATGGGCTTGCTGTGGCCCTAGGACATAGTTACTTATGAGTTTTCGCCTAAAAAGAAGAGCGTTCATATATGCAGCGAGATTTTTTGAAAGAGTTATTGCCGCCCAAGAACGCAAAGCGTAACTGAAGGAATATAGGTAGGTAGAGTAATTTGATGAGATCCTACAAAAAATGAAATATTGATGTGTTTCGTTTAAAAAAAGTAGGTGAGTGAGGTATAGGTATAAATAATGTCTAAATTACTACTAATAATCCGGCAGACTTCATACTGCCGGATTATTACTTTTTTCAAGACCATTTCAAGACCAAGATAAGACAAATCCGTTCAGCCGTTCTCGAGTTTTAGCGAGACTAACCGAACGAAAAGCAATTGATTTTTATATACGAGTATATTAATATATCTGTATATAATATCTGTAAGTAATATGTATAGATAGATTATTTGCACACATCCATAGCATATTATATCCACCCATTTCTTTTACTTCTTCGTGTTGATAAAGTCACGACCATATAGTCGTTGTAGTGGTAGTGGAAGTATGTAAATACAATGAAACGCTTCATGTAAGAAGAAATAAAGGTAACGAATTTATTTGAGACACATAATATGACGCATAGCATTTCCTGTGTTTTTAATTTTTTTCATTCTTCCTTTTCATATTCCCACTTTACCAAAATAAAAATGTATGTTCGTGATCAGTTCAGAGACTAACATGACTATTTGCTTCCAGATTCTTCTATTCTCAACTTTTGATTACGCCCGATTTTATCAACCTGAATCAGTATAAGCGCCCACAAAACATCAATTTATAAAATGATTTAACTAAGTAATACCTACAGTACAAGTCAATTCTACTGTAAATTCATAGAACCTAAAAAAACCACATGTTAGAACCAAAAAAAAGGAAGCAAATCAAATTCAATCGTTTGTCACAACACTAAAGTTAAGTCATTCATCCCACGACTTAAAAAAAAACTTACACGCGTATAGACACGTCTGAGCAAAAAGCATCGATTCTCGAACGAGTTCTCGATTTAAAATCGGATAAAAGACAGGATGTGGTCGTCCCGTCCGAACGCACATGCATTTCAAAAAACAAATTAATCACAAAAACTTTAACACGTTCTTAATTTAAGGGTCTAAGGTTCATATTCGAATGACAATTAGTTTTGTAACAGTATCCTTAAAGTTGTAAGGTCGCGTGCGTGCAAATCGATTATCGAAAGGATTAACGATTAGTGTGATTGGAGATCACGGGGTCAGTCTGAAGATACAGCTGCTTGATATGAAGGAAGGGTTAAGAAATGAAGTAGTGGCAATTAATAGCTTCATCAAGAAATTATTTATCTGTATGAAGTCACTACAAGAATTTGAAAGATTACGCTTTTAATGAACTAACAAATTTTGATGTAATTATTTTGCCTAAAAATTAAACACTCAAAATTCTGAATTTGATTTTTAGAATTATAACACTCGTACGAGTAGCTTGCCTAAAAGTTTTGATGGTTTATGTGCACTGAACTCTATTACTACGTGAAATTTTCTTAGTGTACTGTACAGCTGTCGTGTCCTTTTATATCACAGCATATTGAATCACGAACGAATCTGTTTACAAAATAACCTTTCTAGTCTAAAACATGCAAATTCAGTTCTAGCGGAGCATTGTTCTCATAAAAACGTACGTAAATCTTCGATAGTGTTTATTACGTTCCAATATAAGTAAATAGCATGTTGTAGAGTCTTATCGTCGGACCGATCGCCAGTTCTTGCTCTCGTTCAAGCACTAACATTACCCAAACTGAACCGTTCCCACGGCGTCTGCACATCACTCTTCTTCAACTATCGTTCGAATTTATCGTACAGAATAAACAACTTTATGTCTGGTAAACAAAGTGTAATTTTGTTTACCGAAGATTCTTATTAAAGATACTTTAAGCAAAACTGTGTTCGAATTTTAAAATCCGTTGTCGTAAATTTTGCTGAGTGAAAATAAACTTTAACGATAAAATATTGAGGTTTATTTTTCATTGTTATTGAAATGGTAGCTGAGTCGGTTTCACCATAGCGAATGTATGTAATACAATATTCAAATATTTCGTGAATCATGCGCATCCGTGTGTATAATTACGTTTTTAAGATCAGTTCTTTTCCAGGGGTTCGAAATATTGAAAGTTTGTTAGCTTATTAATTTTTTATTTATTTGGTTCTAAACACGAAATGATTTTGTAAAAATGAACCACCAGGTTATCATCATCATTTCAGCCGAAAGACATCCACTGTTAGACATAGGCCTCCCCCAAGCGTCGCTACAACGACCGGTCCTGTGCGACTCGCATCCATCGGATTCCCGCGACCCACACTAAGTCATGGGGAGACTTTGGGGGAGGCCTTCTAACGTTGCATCTTCTGGTGCTTGGCTGCCACTCCAGAACCTTTCGGCACTTCCACTTAAGTTTGACGATTCTTCAGGCTATGTCCATACAGAAATATACAGAAAAAAATACAGACTATTACAATGTTATTACGTACATTTGTAAATTCAGAATTCTGGTTTCCTATCATGCTGAAAAAAATCTAGTATTTATAAGACTTGTTGCCGCATCTATGACGCCACATAAGAAGGATAAGGTCGACCGACTCGAGCCGAACTTACCCGAATGAGCGTTACATGGCCGAGCGTGACGGCCCAATACCTTTCAATACCCACAGGATAAAGTGTTCATCGCGGCTAAAAAAGTCTTTACTACATTTTTTTTTATTATACATAGGCTCGCGTTTGACCACTATCTCACCTGATGGTAAGCAATGATGTGGCCGACGATGGGGCACGCTTGCCTAGAGGTAACCTATTGACTCTTGACTTGAAGACTCCTAAGTTGTAAATATCAGGAAACACTCCGGCAGGGAATTCCACTCCTTAGCTGTACGCATAATAAATGTGTCATGTAAACATTGTCATATCAGTGTAACGCTCATTTCGGTCAATCCTAAAGCTACATTTTTTTTTAATTTACCAAATCAAAGTTTACAACCTCTGTCCGTAACGGGTCTTGCGTAGCTCGGTAGCGGGTTCGATTCCGGCGTCACGCCGCGACTGATCTGTGACCTCTTAATGAGACATCTGCTTCATTGCTGTGAAACTGACGGGGTTTTTGAATTACTTGAAATTATGTACTTTACGGGTTTTTTTGTTGGTTAAATTTTTGTGAATGATTATTCGAAATTTTAACTATAAATACAGTAATTATGCGTTCAGCTAAGGCGTGTAATTCCCTGCTGGAGTCTATGTTTCCTGATGGCTATAAACTAGGGGTCGTTGAGTCAAGAATGAATAGGTTACTTCTAGAAGTAACCTGATAGAGCACAACAGAGCATGCTTGTCTAGCTATGCTTTGTTTGCTCTGTCGTCGATCATAATATATCAGCGCTCACCATCAGGCGAAATAGAGGGCAAGCGCGAACCTATAACAACAATTTAAAAAAATAGTCAAGACTTTAGAATGGTTTTGATGAAAGTGGGCAAAGTTTATCATTCCCGTCGAACTAAGACGAAATTGTAGTCGTATATCAATCGACGTTTTTCAACACACTTACGATACGCACAGGATCGGTCGTTATAGTAAAGAAAGAAGAAAGAAAGAAAACACGTTTATTCCGCCCTAAATGGACGCACAATAAAAAAATAAAAATACATTAAAACTATTAAACAATTCTAAAATAACGTACACTAAAAACAACTGTCGAGCCTGTGTACACCCGGCATAAACTATATGGCATCATAGACACAGAACACAGTTGTCTATGATGTTAGTGCATTATCTGTGGTCACTTGCATTTGACCTTGGCCGACACGACCGACAGAGACAAACAATGAAACAAAACGTAAACATCAAAAGAAACAAGAGAAAAAATAAACAATAAATCAATCAAGTTGTGCATCGCATAAGGGCAAAAATAGGTCGTTGCTCAGCGTATACCGTGACGCTAGGTAATTCCAGCAATCTACGGTGCTGATTTTCAGCAACCACCGTTGTATGTGACAATTTGGCGTCCGTTCCGTGAAACTACTTAACAAATACGACAGGTTAGTATACATAATATATAAATTAACTATACACGAACAATTATTATACAACAACATACTCTTTGAAATTGAATATAACAGAATAGATACCAAGCACAAGATCTAATAAATACACTTTTACACAAAACATTCATACATAAAAAATAAGTGAATCTGGACTCAAAAGATTTTTACTCTTGCAGCTATACCTATGTTTTTTTCGATGGTAAATACATCCGAGCATACCTACATTGCACCATATTAGTGTAACGGTCACTATACCACTATACCTCACTATACCTTTACATTTGTCTTAAAAGACCTCTACTGTTGGTCTTTTAGCTAAAATGATGACTATGACAATGCGATCCCAAACTTTGCTCTACTCTGTAATCGAACCCAAAACCCGTTCAGCTACTGCGCCTACAATGTAAGACCCAACTGGCTGGTAAGGCCATAATCACCTTAATATGTTAATGGTATCATTCCAAAT
Source organism: Mythimna separata (assembly GCA_030763345.1). Taxonomy (NCBI): domain Eukaryota; kingdom Metazoa; phylum Arthropoda; class Insecta; order Lepidoptera; family Noctuidae; genus Mythimna; species Mythimna separata. The sequence goes on from CM061187.1 coordinate 5,169,261, forward strand.
ACAAATAAATCGATTCTAAATTCAAACGTATTGAAGGGTCGGCCATGATTGGTATTTGAGTGCGCGTGCCAGTATGAGTGCCATTCTCTCATACATATTTAGTGTGTGTTGCGTCTGTGTGTGTTAATTATTGTCATTGAGTGGGCGTGGTCATAGGTTGGGTATGGGATACTGGCCCTTTATGACGGCTAGATTATAAAGTCGTGATGTGTTGCTGGCAGTGCGAGAATGATAAATTATGGTTAATATACATTTTGATATAATTATGTGAGCAAGGTCTTGTAAATGCTCACGTGTATTTAATTATTTTTTTCGACATACCATTACACAAACAGCCTGATATTATAAAAGTAATACCTACCTATTTTGAATAGACGTGGGTTGATCATAATTTTGGCACTAGTGTGGTAATCGAAAATGAAACGTAATGAAACTTAGAGAACCTAGAAACCTCCTTTAGACTCTCGATGTTTGGGCACAGCACAATCGCAGCAGTAATTCCCCTCTTTGAAGAGGTACCCGTACCACGGTATCTCCACTTTGTACGTCTTCCAAAATCAGAAGAAAGAATAACCCGAGCGTCATCATTGTCCGGATCACCCGAAAGATACAATGGACCGAAGTCTACGTCGCTTGGGCGGAACACCGACGTCTTCTCGTAGAGGTGGTCTTCTTCTTTTCGTATCGATGCTCTCAAACTTTTTCTGCCCAGTATTTGGCAACCTGTATGGCTTTGGCATTGGCCTCGTTGAGATCCTGCAAAGTACAGGCGGTTGTGCAGGATGGACAGCATAATAAGTGCCGCATGTCCTGGGTAGCTGCTCCACACTGGCACTGCGTTAAGGATGGGTCGAGGAAGCCCCATTTGGCCATGTTGTTTTTACAGCGGCCAACCTGGGTCCGCAGTCGGTTAAGAGATTTCCAGTAGAGATGGTTAGTGAGTAGTAGAGTAGTAAGCAGTAGAGGTGGTTATTGGCAGCGACTTACTTCGTGCCTTGCCTAATTCAGGCCATGGTCTGAAGCGATGTTCAAAGGGTTACCATCTTCTGCCTAGCCTTTTCTCCACTATATTGGGGTCGGCTTCCAGTCAAGCGGGATTTACCTGAATACCAGTATTTTACAAGGAGCGGCTGCCTACCAGACCTCCACAACCCATTAACTGGGGTAACACGGTACTTCATGGCAAAACTGGAGTTCAAAGGGTTACCAAGGACCTAGAATGCTGAAGCTAACTGAATGAACAAAGATGCGTTTTATGCCACCCACTCCAATTAATGTATTTGATAATTTTCCACCTTTCAAAAATAGCTCTTTCTCTCTCAATGTTGCGATTAGAACTTTGACCTTACAAATAAGTATGATCCACAAACTGATTTACTTTATCCCTCAACCGATTTACCCACAGCATCGGCCGGTCATTTGCCGAAATGCCCCATAGTTATTATTGTCAGCAACCGATACATGCATTGATTTATAACTGCCTCAGCCCCCACACGACGGCTGACCGATTTAGATAAAACATGCTGTATATGCCGAACTAACTTTTCCTTTACTGTTCCTAAAATCAAAACCAAACAAGATGGAACTTTATTTTTGTGGAAATAAGGTTGTTATGTGTGAGAGTCAAGTGTAAAGTTATCTTGGTTTTTTGCATGCAAAATGGTCGCCCGTAAGAAATGCCGATACAACAAATAGTATGTTGGGATACTGATTTATATGAGGACTATATCTGGGACAAATGTATGCGATACCGATTTTGGTGCTATATTTTGTTGTAAAGTGCATGTGTTGGATAGAGACGTAGGATATCGGCGAAGATTGTGGGTTTATGTGGGTGTGGACTGGCGAGTTTCGTCGAAAGAGTAACCGACGGCCCTGGAACGCAATGTAATTGATAGAACACAAGTGGGAGTTTCGTCGAAAAAGTTACCGTGGCCCTGGAGCGCTAAGAGCGACTGATAGAACACAGGTGGGTTTTGGTCAGTAAAAGTCTGATGCTGCCTCTCGCTCCTTCCAGGAATAGTTCGTATGAGTCATCTTTCAATTCTTGTACCATATTATTTAGGGTCGGCGCACGTTTTTTTTTGTTCCATTTTTTCCTGTTTCATTATCACGAATTCCATTTTCTTTCATGTCACTAACTCACTCATACAATCCATCTATTTTCTCTTTGGCCTACTTGGCATCCCTTTCCCTCTCCCTCTCGATCCAGCCACATCTAAATTCATAACAATTTTAGTAACATGTATTTATCCCTCATGTTCACATGATCATACGAAGACAAACGTTTCCCTTTCAACTTTTTAGCCACTGGCACCACTTTCAAACTAAGAAAAAAATGCTTGCTAAAACAATGTTAATAATGCTATACTAGAACTTGGTTAGGTTTAGGTTGTAGAGGTCCGAAGCGAGTTGGGAAGTCGCGAAAAAGTAGATAAGGTATCTATAGAAACAAAAAAGTTTTTGCAACATTAGGTAGCAAATCGGTAAACTTGGTTGGGGTATTCAGTATTATAATTTATACCCGTACAATGAAAACAGAGAAGCAGATAATCATATAAATATTATTATTTATTAAACTATGATAAACCCGGTTTGTAGCGACATCTATGGCACCATATAAGTTTAAACTACGAAAATTTGCATCATACAAACAAAGTTCTCAGTGCGAACATACACACATCAAAAGTGTCTAGGGATCAAGCATTTTTATGCGGATTTCTTGAGATTGAGATGTGGCTTTGTAATAAATTTATGATTTTATAAATTTATATGGATCCTTTTTGGTGCATTTCATAATTTGAATCAGGAACTGTGAATCAAATTCGAGTAAAAGATGAAAATCAGCTGTCAATATTTTCCCTATAAAAACATACAACGCATTGAAGACATTATTAGTGCTACTGTTTCCCTACTACTGCTTAAAACCAACGTTATTATGGAGCGGCGACGTCATTTAAGCAGGGAAGAAATGCTCAGAGCCGTGGGAATGATAGAAGCTGGTTCCCGGCAACGTACTGTGGCTTTAGCTCTGAATACAAGTCAGAGTGTTATCAGTCGACTTTGGACACGTTACCGAAGCACTGGTACCGTGGCTGAGCGCCATGGAGGACGGTATCGCTGCACCACACGGAGACAAGACCGATACATTCAAATCTTAACTCGAAGAGCTCCAACAATAACCGCCATGATGTTAGCCGTGAGGCTTCATCACTCTTCAGGGAACTTAATTAGCGACCAAACAGTCAGAAACCGCTTGCATGAAGTGAACCTTCATTCCCGAAGACCGCTACGGGTACCACCTATAGCAATGAAAAATCGTAGGATTCGATATCAATGGGCTCTTGAACACAGAAATTGGGCAGAAGAACAATGGCGTTTCGTGTGCTTTTCTGATGAGTTTCGTTTTGGTATGAGACCGGATACAAGACGTATACGACACTGGAGAACCCCTGGACGCCAACAGCGATTAAAATCCTGCCAGGAAGTCCATCCTTATAGTGGTGGAACCATCATGGTATGGGCGGGTATTTGGATCGGCGGAAGAACTGAGTTGATTTGGATCAGAGGCAACCTCAACGCTCAAATTTATGCTGAGACGATTGTATCAGACGTCATCGTTCCTCTACAAGTGCAAATCGGTCCCTTATTTCAGTTAATGCATGATAATGCACGATCGCACACCGCAAGAGTTGTAAGACAGACTCTCGCTGCAGCTAACATCAATGTCCTGCCCTGGCCTGCTCAGTCGCCAGACTTGAACCCGATTGAGCATGCATGGGATATGCTACAGAGAAGAGCTCTGCCGAATATGGAGGGTATCCAGTCGCAAGAAGACCTTTTTTTGTTGTTGCAACGAACATGGGCGGCCATTCCACAGCGTGATTTGGATGAACTCATTTTGAGTATGCCAAACCGATGTTCTTGTGTTGTTAGTGTTCGCGGTAGAAACACGGATTATTAATTGTTTAAGTTACCCAATAAAATTTTAAAGAAAACTGTTATTTCAGTCTTTTTTTCGAACTTTAATGTTAGTGGTTCAAATGTCAAAAATCCCTTTATTAGGAAAATGGCAAATTTCTTTATTAATGCAAAGGTGACTTGGTTTATCGTTACTGTGACAAACGAAAACACTTTATTTGATGAATCCTTAAAGAAAATTTTAATTAATATCAATCAGGAGAAAAGTTATTGCAAAAATATATATTATGTTGATCCCTAGACACTTTTGATGTGTGTATATTTGAGCATATAGAACAGACTGACATCTTCTCTCGGGCAGTTGCCCAGATCAGCCTGGTCGGAGGATCTTCCTTTTACGGGATTTTAAAATCTATTCCGCTCACCTCCAACAGTTTTATTCATCCTACAAATATTTTAAATGAATCTTAAACACGAAGTAAAACATTCTAATCATTGAAACTTATTACTTACTTACTTACTTACAGCACACATACTAGTTAAAGACTGCATCCAAACCGTTAAAATTCTGTAGTTAACTTTATTTAACTATAACCTAAAGAATCTATTATCAATTAAGTAAATGGGCAGTTAGGGAGCGTGTGAGGCTGCAATCACCGGTTAAAGTAACGCCAGTTTAATGTAAGGGTCTGTTTACAGTGATACACAAGGCGATACGAAACTGCGCGCAAATTTCAACATAATCACATCATAATCTAATATAATAAAGTTGAAAGTGTATGTAGATATGTAAGTTACTTTTGGCTTTAACGAAAGAATGGATTTGGATAAAATTGTGCATACGAGGTATTTTATAAATTAGGAATAGAGCATAGGATACCTTTTATCCCAGGAGTATCTTCCTTTACCTTTAGAACAATTTTCTACTTTTACGCGAGCAAAGTCACTTGCAGGTAGTGCTAGGGCTGGTAGTGACAGAATAAAAAAAATGTGTTAAAGACAAGTCACTAAACCAGAAGCTCCTCCAGCTTCTGGTTTAGTGACTTCTCTTTCAACTCCTAGTTTTTGAAACAGGTTCAGTATCAGTGTTTCACATTCCATGTGATACACTGATACTCATCTGCATCCGATTGGATTGGAAGCTGACCCTGACACACTTTTGGGAATGATTAGACAAATTGATTGATACAACTGAAACTGAAAAAAAAATATGACTCAAATAAAACAGAATACAAAGCTCTCTTTAATTCATAAAAAAGTTAGTAGCACCTTTAAGTAGAAGAATCAAAACATACACGCGGTGATCTCGCGACAAAGGAACCTTGTAACGTAGCACGACGCGTCACGTTACGTCCCAGTGTAAGCTGACCCTAAGGTAGGGTTAATTAAGACCGTTAAAGTCGATTATCGTTAACATAGCAAGCGTTTTCTTTCGAAGTAATGAGCCAGTCTGTATGTGATAGTTAGACGTGTCGGGAGAGGTCAAACTTTTAGTTCACTTTAAAGAAAGGAGACTAAACATGGCGTCTGTTTATGGGTATTGTTCCTTCATCTACTTATGAGAAAACTAGAGATATTTTTAAGCTAGGTTCTGTCAGCCGCTTCGCCCGTAACATACTCCCGAGCGTAGTAGCCTTTGAGTGTATTTGCGTGATCACATCAGAAAAGAAGATATCCGCAGTAGAATGAAGGTTACTGACGTAGCCCGAAGAAATACAAAACTTAAATGGCAGGGGATAGGGTACATTGCTCGCAAATAGAAAATACTCCCGGGATAGAAAATATCTAATGTGATAATCCAGAACATGGTCTACCTGTGTGCCAAATTTCTACCTTAAAATTTCAATCAATCTAAAAATGCCTTCAGCAGTATCAACGTGAAGGAAGTGCCAAATATACACACACACTCCCAAACTTTCGTCTTTATAATATTTACCGAAACCAATTAGTATATGCAACTGAAATATTAATCCTCTAACACAAACAAACAAAATCTAATCCTACATTTCCACTCATCCAAAATATTCCACAAACTTCTACCAGTCTATCTTCAAACAGCAAAGCTCATTCTCGAACTCGATAATCGCTCGCTAATCGATACATCGGTAGGTGTCTAGCGAATTATCGAATCGAATCGAATAGAATATATTAATACGTGAGAATGGGCTGAGTTAGTTTGGAGATGTCTGCCGTTCTAAATCAGTGCAACAATGCGGCGCTGGGTTGCTCTGATTTGCTCGTAGGTGTACATTCGATTTGTGTGGATGAGATGCAGGTTGGGATGTAATATTTTGTTCTAGGTCTTTAGGTATTAGAGGTCTGATGGGACTGCTTACAATGCAGTGATGGAAAACAATGTGAGGAAATGGTATGTCCTAGAAACAAAAAATAAAAACATGTGATAATAAACCATACCATAAACCTACAGAGAGTCCGCGTGGTGGTACATTCTATTCTTTCTCATAAAGAAAAGGTCTAAGTCCCAGCAATGGACTTATTTTGCAGTGTTTTTGACAAAAAGTCCAGGACTTGAAAAAATTAAATTCCATTTGTGTTCGCAGAAAAGTCTAAACTTTTTACTTTTCTCCTTTGGCCTTGGCAGAGCCTTGTCTCAGAGAAAACTGTATGGGTATTTCGATTGCGAAACAAAAAAAATATGATGATTGTTACATTGTACTATGCACACTGTTCGTGACAAGTAACCGAAATACTATTATTATTAGTTATGAAAAGGAGGCTAAAAATTGCAAATTTTTTTCTCTGCTGAAGGCCTCTATATCTAACAGATTTTTTTTTTTTGCTAAGTTCATAGCTATGGGCCATTTTCAACTAATTTATCCAGCCACCGCCATAAAAAATAACATACAACATGTGACAACGAAAGGCAGGTCCCCACAAATCGTACAGCAAGCGGAGACGCGCGGACAGTAGACTAGGCATCACAAAGTCCGTTCGGATCGGCTTATCTCTCACTGCGCATTTCCCCGCTCCGAGCCAAGTATGCGTCATTCTGCACACAGCAGACAACTCTGTATCTCATCTTAATATCTGTTATTTGTGTGTTATTGGTGATAGGTAGTTTATTTGTGTGAGTTTTTGATGTGTGGTTTAAGGTTTTGTGAGGTTTTTGAGGGTTTAATGAAAGAAAATCTTCAGCATACTCACGTTAACCGATAACAGCCAATGTTTTAAATACCATTTATGTGGAGAATTTTAAGATCTACAACTTTAGCTTGAGGTATTTTTTGAGAAAACTTACCATTTTCGAGAAAAATTCAAAAAACCTCAAATTTTGACTTTTGACCCCGAATAACTTTGGTAGCACACATGGGATCGATGGGGATTTTTAATTTTTTATTTGTCATGGTATACTCCAGCTCTCCACCTGTATTTGGCTTTCCGGGATTTTTTTGTTATTTGATATGTCTATATTGACCGGAGTATTAGTAAGTTTAGGCTAGTTCAAGGTAGCTGAAGACGTCAGGAAAACCTGAACTAATTTGAGGAGGCTTTTGTTTTTATCCGTAGGAAAGTATAATCACAAGAAATAAAAATAAGTCGATTATTGGGTTATCAATTCCTCTTATCGTTTTGCCAAGTTTTGGTTCATTTGACCATATTATTTTGTTTAAGTTCATGTTATGGAATTTAAAGTCAGTATAGTTTTAGTTTTACGTAGGTACTGAGACGAGAATTCGCAGCTTTGGAAATTCTCCCACAACTTGAACTGATTACGCGGTGAGGGCCGAACGAATCCGATGAACGCAAGAACGGTCCTGAACCAGTCAATGTGGCGATGCTTGGAGGAGACCTATGCCCAGCTGTGGACATCTTTTGGCTGAAATAATGATGATGATAGTTTTTTTGCAGAGAACAGTTTTCTTTATAGAAAAATTCCTTTACCAAGACTGTGTTAAAAATCAGAAAGATACTTTATCTCAATGTAATAAATATTGGAGGATAATAAAATAATTAATATTTGATGACTATTTTATTCATAGACATACATTTGGCGGCACAGTGAGCGCAGTGGTTCAGTGATTGACCACAGCGCTGCATATCACTGGTTCGAATCCCGTACGGAACAAATATTTGTGTGGCCTACCGATAGGCATTTTTGGTTTATTTGGTTCATGTAAATTTACATGCTTATGAACGCATCCACGAAAAAGGAGGTCTTAGTGTGGCGTAAAGTTCTTTTTTTATAAATAAAGAAAAGAATTGCTTCAAGTTACTGGATGGTATTCGGTGTCTTTCAAATCATGATGAACAGCTTAAGTAGAACATTAGAAGCTTTACTCAAGGGAGGGTAAAAAATATTTAAAAAATAAGTAACTGGGTTTGTGAGGATATGAGGACTTCTAACTCGCGCTTAGACAAACTTTTCAACTATTTTTTGGACGTACTCGTATAACCTGAATTAATATTTACAATAAACGTAAGTGAAGTCACGGGCAAATACTAGTTTAGGAATATTTACATACAGAAAAGTTTGAGTTCTAGAATTTTTTTGAAAAGGAACCGAGAGTAGAAGAAATCATTGTATTATTTCGCACCCCCGTTGGATGAGAGACGAACAGGACTAGTCGTTATGGTGACACTTGGGGGAGTCCTCCCCCAAGTGTCACCATAACGATGTAATATGTCCTATAGTGGACGTCTTTCTACATAACGATGTAATATGTCCTATAGTGGACGTCTTTCTACTTAAATTATGATGATGATGATAATGATTATGAAAGTTTTTTGCAGAAAAAAATTCTACCTTAAAAAAAACTGTAGCTAAACCAAAACCTCCACAAAACACCAATATTTATTTGACCTAACCCACAACAAATTTGAATCACGTTTAATGCCCTTAATCCTCGATCCCGATCCCGATCCAATTCGCTCATCCCGTCGGCCTGTGCACGCGCATTCGCTCAACCGCTCGTGACTTTCACAGACATTTTATTACCATAATTTAAAACAAATATCTGATTGTGTGTACCGGGCATTAAAGTGTTAAACTGAACAGTAGGGGTGGGTACATCCTTGTTTTGTAAGGGTTTGAGACAGGAATTTGCAAAGTTTTTTTCTATCTGCATGGTATTTTTTTTGGTTAAGAAAATTTTCCATCATGCGTATATTTTCTGTTTGATATCTACATGTTGATTCTCCTTCTCTGATTATAATGATGTCATCTAGACGATTTTGGCCACAGCGACCGCATTCCTTGGCTCCTCATGGTGGTTGTGAGGTCAGATTTGCTGCTCTGTTATGCGCCATCTCTACTCATTTAGCAGATCTATTATGTCTGTTTTACCATTATTGAGGAGCTCGTGGCTAGATAATAACAGCCGCACAGGTCGATCTTCAAGGTTAAGCAACGCTTGCTTAGGTTGGTCTGTGGATGGGTGACCATCTTAACATAACGAGTTTCCTCCGTGCCTCGGAAAGCACGTTAAGCCGTAGGTCCCGGCTGTCATTTGTAGATCTTTGGCAGTCGTTACGGATAGTCAGAAGCCAGTAAATCTGACTCCAGTCTTGCCATGAAGTACCGTGTTACCCCAGTTAATGGGTTGTGAAGGTCTGGTAGGCAGCCGCTCCTCGTAAAATACTGGTATTCAGCTGAATCCGGCTTGACTGGAAGCCGACACCAATATAGTTGGGAAAAGGCTAGGCAGATGATGATGATGGTATTTTTTTTGGTTAAGAAAATTTTCCATCATGCCTATATTTTCTGTTTGATATCTACATGTTGATTCTCCTTCTCTGATTATAATGATGTCATCTAGCTGATTTTGGCACAGTGACCGCATTCTTTGGCTCCTAATGGTGGTTGTGAGGTCAGATTTGCTGCTCTGTTATGCGCCATCTCTACTCATATAGCAGATCTATTATGTCTGTGTTACCATTATTGTCTTCCTCAAAAAGTGACTAAACAAACTCCTATTAGGACCTGACTTCTACCAAAAAAATAGTTACAATGTCTTTATTAACATTGACAATTTATTTTCCTTTTCTGCTGCATTAATCTCCTATTAGACATTTCCTATGTCTGGATTACCAATATTGCCTTCCTCAAAAATCAAATGAACAAACTCTTATTATCCCAGCTGATGCTATGACCACCAAAAATGTTGTTATTAACAACGTTGTCAATTTTGATTTCACCTCTGCTGCACTAATCTTCTATTAGTCATCTTTATGTCTGGTTATCTTCCTTGAAAATCGGCTTCACTCTTTACATTATTTTTGTTATAACAAACTCCTACTATCGACAAACGGTTCCAATGTCTTTATTAACAACGTTGTCAATTTCGATTCCCCCTCTGCTGCAAGCCCTGGCAGGAGCAATAAACATTCCTGGCGCGAGTCACGGCGCTCCGGCCATCACGGCACACACATGGCGGCCGAAGGCACACCGCACACCGACGCTAGCCGCGTGTGTGTACAACGCCTTATAGCGCAGGAGATGGGAGAGGAAACCGTATTGAAATGAGACAAACACAAAACCCAAAAAAATAGGTATATGTTGTGTTTTTTGGCACATAAATAGTAAAAAAAAAAACATGATGACAGATCATTGGCATGGTAGGCATGACCGCATGACGTTCTAAAATGTCAAATATGCGAGCGAGAAAGAAGGATGCACTCTATATACCTCCAGGGAGGGAGGTATATAGAGTGCAGTTAACAGTTTAGTTTAGTTTATCAAATAGGATCCATTTTTAGAAGTAAAAGGTCCTACCACAATCAAAATAATACAATTAATAAAACAACACAATAAGGTCGTCAATACTATACAATTATTTCATTTTATCAGTTATTTATTTTTAGATAGTGTACTGCAATAGATTCCGAGGTATCCTCAACGTGATGACATATAAAAATCCAATTAAGTAAAACAAAAATACAAAATAAATCATGACATAATTAATAAAAACTGCAAACCAAATTCATCATCATCTGCCTAACCTTTTCCCAACTATATTGGAGTCGACTTTCAGTCAAGCCGGAATTAGCTGAATACCAGTAGGTATTTTACGAGGAGTCCCTGCAAACCAAATTAATTCATGAATCCCCGACCGGTCTCATTGGACCGCGCTGTTATTGTCTTACTATTGTGTCTCGTTTCGCGGGTATTGATAGGTTAAAGAACAAAAATTATGAACCAATTACAAGCCTACAAAATTATTCTTAGAGAACCTGGAACAAAATCCCCGCTCCCAAGCTACAAAAGCTCTAAGAACTGTCGTAGGCGATACAAGTGCTTCGTGCGGCATGCTCCAGGCGGAGATCTCGGACGCAATCTTTATAAGGTGGTAAAACATATATTTAATGCTAAATGTCCGACACGAACGGCCGTTTTGTGAGAAACGGTGCAAGTGTGATCTTTTACACTTGCTAGCTATTAACTCGGATAGAATATTTGGCTAGGAAAGTGTACTTTGTTTTGTAGCTGCTTTAAGGAGACTTTGTATGGAAATTACTGTGCAAATGTGGTGTAATTTTTGGTCTTGGCATAGCCCTTGGCATATATTTTGTTTAGGGTTCTATAAAGGTTAAGGACAGTCAAAAATATTGTGACATTTTAGGACAAGTAAACAAGGTGGCATTTAGAGAGCAGTGGGTGAATATAAACAGGTTTATTTATATAACTTGCCAACCAATTATACTTAGTTTAAGTACTGATTAGCGAAGTTTAAAGTGATTTAAACTGATCTTATTGTTTTTCTTTTTAAAGTGTGACATTATAAAATAGGTAACTTCTGACACTCTGTATGGAGCGAGAAAGAATACTGTTGGTTTATGCCTTCCCATCAGTGTCGCCACAATGCGTCTCGTATCCACCGGATACCCGCGACCCTCACCAGGTCACCGGGCTGTCATCTAGGAGGTCTTATTATTCTAAGGGCCTATTTCACCACCTATGATTAAGTTTCGAGTATCTTACTTGACAGATAATTTCATACAAATTCTGTCACATTTTTTAATTTATTCAGTGAGTAGTGCCTACTCGGAAATTGTGAAACAGGCCCTTATACGTATAATAATATCAAAAAACAGTGTGTTGACTCTTTATGTGACCAGAGGTCTGGGCTCTTTTTTGGTCAACGAATTAGCTTTACTATTCAACATGGCATTACTGCCAGCGTTCTGGGTACTTTTTCCACTAACAGTGACGTAGATGAATTTATTGATGCCCTACGAATTATTTTTATACCCTTTTATACATACAATTATTTTCATTTTTATAGATACGTACGTGTAAAGTTACATATTTCTAATTTATTATTATACAAAAAAATATCGGGAGATTGATTTCACTAATTTTATATTGCAAAATTTAATCCCTCAAGTTAAAACCGAATAAAAAACCCATCAATACAGCCCCAAACACTACCCATCTTAAATCGGAATCGCAACAATTTCTAATCATCTACCTTCACAAAATTCCAAGGCCCTGCTAATCCAATCCAGGGTGAAATTAAGGACAAAACAATCGTTTATATCCAGAGGAAATAGAACAGTACGAAGTCCGAAGTCCGAAGACAATAAATCTACCGATCGCGGCCCATCCAGTCCAGATAATGTATTTCTGTTCGGACCTTACACTTACTTCGGCAATTTGCGGAAACCTTTGTGCCCTTAAGATATCTCGACAGACAATTGTACGGGGGTATGCCGTTTTGATTTAGTTGAGTTTGGTGGACTGTGACTGGTATCAGTTTAGTGTGTGTATTCAGCGTGATTTATGGATTTAAAAAGGATAAGTTTAAGGATAGTTTTACTAAATTAAGCATAGTTTTACTTCATTTTAGATGTTTTTGTGAAAACTATTGTGTCCTTTTATGTGTTTAATATTTTACTACTAAATACATCGCTAACAAAAGAATACAGTTTGCTTAAAGAAGTTGTTGTAAGCTCAGTTGGCTTGTGGAAGTGTGGACGCTTGACTACGATATGTCATAGTCATGCGAAATGACGGATGGTATGCCATCTGCCATCATGTTGTGCGCACAATATTTTAAAAATAATGTTTTGAGTCTAATTTACTGTAATAAAGCCGATGTCGCCATCCTAACAAAACAATAACTAAAATATTCCTTGTCAAGTGTCTACAGTCTAATATGACTACATTGTCCGATAATAATTACTTATAACTATTTTACTCTAGAATTACAGTGTGATTCGAATTTCCAAAAGTTTACCTTTTTCCTGAAGTAAAAAACCTACTTACCTACATCAATTTTAACCCAGCTACTGGTCACTCCAACGCACAAACATCTCTATACACTTCCTAAAACAAAGTTATCGCCGCCTACGTGATATATCCCCGTCTCTAGGAAGGGCTAAGGTCTGAGCCCATTTACAAATCACAAACACTGACCACCCTACCCACCCTTTCAAATTATATACAACCCTCAGTTCACCTTGCGTAACGCTTGAAATATCTGTTGGATTTATATTAGTAATTGTGTTAACTGGCTGTTTAATATTAATGTGTTATTTAGATGTAAGTGGGATGTGTTCCAAATTTTGGATGTTGATCTTGGATTTTACAGATCTTGGTTTTTTTTGTGACTACAAAGATAAGATAATGTCAGATTCTGTCAAGAAAGACTTTTCTTGACCGCCACATGGCAGCCTTCACTCCAACCAGCTCAACTCTCTCTAGAAACAGACTGACGGATTACTATACTTTTTATTGTATAGCATGAATACAATTCTACAGTAGAAACTTAAAATAAATGTTGTTTAACAATCTTATAGCTAAAAGCGATTTTTTACTGATGGGTTTCTTCAGTTTGCTCAGACCGTCTTTGAGTGAATTTGGTGCTCCTAAGGTTCGTGTTCTTATTTCATTGACGGCTGTGTACTTGAGGAGCATGTGCGCGACAGTCTCTTCTGACTTCATGCATTTTCTACACGGATAACTCTCTTTAATACTCATTGTGAAGAAGTGTTTGTTTAGTGAGCAGTGTTCGATGATTGTTCCCGTCACCAGACGCTGGCTACCTCTGTCCAGTTGCAGAAAGTTACTGGTTAATCTGACATTATATCAAGAAGAATTATTATATTTATTTAGAACATGAGCAGCAAATACAAATAAGTACGAGTATAATTCATTGCGATAATGATAGTCAATATGTAAGAGATTGTCCATGAGACATTTTGATGGCAACTGACCAACTGTCAATCATCACAACAAGGCTAGGTTACCGGCGCAGCCTTGCCCGAAGAATCGCCAAACTTAAGTGGCAGTGGGCACTAGTCGTAAAACGGATGGTTGAAGGGGCATTTATATACAGTGATTTCACAGTTTTGGTTTGTTTTTGTATTTTAAAAAGGAATTGGTTTGTATTGTAATGTATGTTTCTGTCACACCACTCAATTATTTTCCAAGGTCTGTCACAGTGCTCTAGTATGTACATTGTGGCAGTTATCCCATGAATACAGACTACAAATTATGTAAGTCGAGAACGGTGTCTTTAAGTACGACCTGTCTCTTCTGAAAACTGTGCTAATTATGGGCGGCACAAAATAGTTACAATCGTAATCAGCCAAATTAACGTAACACCATATATTTTTTTGATTTGAAATAATCTAATAACTTCTATCGCTTTATGTAATGCGAGAGGAAGTGTCAGTTACTGAATAAAATCCATCTGTCTTATTTCAGTTGCCCTTTGATTTCCAGGACCACAGTAACTCTTACGAACAATCCGGTGAACGACCCATTACTACGCAATACATTCCAAGAATCATTACAATATATTCAGTGGTCACTACGTACCACCTTATCACCCTTTCCACGACCATCGCATTTGAATAACTATCACAAGTTAATTCTTCAGATAAAGACGTCCGCCATGTTGGGTGCGGCCGTTTCCGCCGGAAGTCCAACTTGGACGGATATTCAAACTCGGGCGGAATTAGACGGTATTGCGACATACATTTTGAATTTCGAATAGCTATTGTTGGAATGGGTTAGTGTTAGTTGGTGTGTGACTTGAGTGTATGGGATTAGGAGGTACTGTAACGTGCTTATGAGAATAGGGGTGAATAGTGGACCACTTAGATTTTAAGTGGATCGAACGACGACGTGAACGAATTCATGTGATTTAAATCTTATAGAATGTGATTTGAAATTAATGCTTAATATAATTAACATAATATATTCTATTTGGTTTTTATAAATAAAATATGATCTTCTTCTTCTTCTTCCAGCCCTTATCCCGTATTACTTGTAATCGGCACATGTTAAATAAAATGTAAATCGAACAAAAACATAAATAAAATACTATCAAAACCTGTAATAAAACTAAAACAGGTAAAAAATATCTTATCTAAAAATCATAAAATAATACAAGAAGTAGGGTACTCATAGATATCATTTTCCAAGGCATTTTCTCGGTGTAATAAAAAAATCAGTTTGTACCCTCGATATTAATTATAAACGCAAATAAATAAAATTACACTAACACAAACTTGCCAAAAATACGAGTATGTAGTCTATACATATAATAAAATCGTAGGAAAGTCAAAACTGTACATTGAATATTTTTTTAAAAGAATACTTGGGGCGTGATCTACAATCGATACCGAAGCCAAAAATATAGTTTTTAGAATTCATGTCTGTTTGTCTGTTTGTCTGTTTGTCTGTTTATCTGTATGTCCTGGCTAAACTCAAAAAGTACTGCATGGATTTACTTCAAATTTTGCATGAATGTTACTGAGAGGTCGAGAAAACAAATAGGCTACATATTATCACGCTATCACCTACGGGGGAGGAGCTGTGAATCTTTATTTTTCTTACGCAATATGTGGCAGCGTGTAATCTAACGACGCATATATAAATGTTGTTTTTGAGTAAGCCATGTTATTTTTTAGCTTTACAATATAAAAACTACGCCATTTAAGTAACTTGGGCAGAAAAACATAATTTAATGAATGTTAGTAGTATAAAGGAAATTTTAAAGCAGCGCCATCTATGACATTTCATAAAAATCAAATCAAGTTACATATTAACACTTTTTGGAAATTTATACTTTAAATTTGATCATGTTGGCGAGGTTAGTAGTTAGTTATTCTTAAAATTCATAGATGGCATTGTGCATTTTCTTCATACCAGTTGTATCGTATAGTTCGTTTGACAATTACAAGTTCCAACAAAACCCTCAAAATCTTGAGCAGAGTTGAGGAAGAAATTTTTAAAAAAATGCGTTGTTAAGTATTACAAAAAAGTGATGTTCATTGATGATGAAGTGACATTGAAGCTCATTTATCGCAAGAACGTAACAGAATCCAAGAGAACAGCGTGCGGCACAAATAGAATAAGATCGCCTGTGTCGTGACATAAATCAACTTTCGACATCTGATGATGAATCCACGGTTTACGATATCGAAGAGCAAACGGCTAAATAAAGAAGGAAGTGGATTTATCTACAATATCGTGATTAACTACGCCGCCCATGGAGATATGGTTGCCTTAGAAAAAGTTTGTACCCACTGCCAAGTCTGCAAATGGAAAAGGGGACTACATGGCGAGCATTCGAAGACCAGCCATTTTTTGAAATACATTCGAGCTTATAACAACCCCTTCCAGATTACTTCGTTTGGTGAACAACAAGCAAGTGTTGAAGTAGACACATCCTCAATTTGGTCTGGTCTGTTCAAAGGATTGCATATATAGAAGGCCGATCACAGCCCATCCAGGGTGGTATAATGCTCCAACGACGAATGAGGTAGCTGTTGTGTTAGTCGATCAGGAGTGTGATAAAAGAGACATCGTTTTACGCACGCATGATGACCGGCTTCGAAGGATCAGCGAGACTCACCGTGCGTACGATTCTCTTCAATATCCTCTCATTTCAGTTCTGTCGCGGAGAGGTTGGCTACCATTTTGCTCACTATAATGTAGACCCCCAGACAGGCACCCCAAATCATAAAAAAAACCATCCACCATGCATTTCTACAGCTTCTTGATCCAGCTGAGGGTAGACAATGGTTCTTATCTCCGCCATTATCGTACGCTCTTTACTCAGTTTCTTAGGACATGTACGCCAAAATTGAGACAGAGCGTTTGGTATTTATAAGGTCCAACTAAAGAAAGCTCAAAGCTGAGAACTACGTCTATCTCTATGCAGAATAATACAAATGCTCATTCATGGTTATTCTCCCCTCCACCTTCACAAAAGGTCCGTGGTACATGGACGAGAGGACCCAAGATGCATTTTGTTACGTGCGAAAGTTTGGTCGCCCGGACCTCTTCACTATCATCACTACCAACCCAAAGTAGCCTGAAATGACAGCTCAACTCCTTGCAGGGTAGGCTTTGTACGACAGGCACGACTTGATCTCTCGCGTATTCCACCTGAAGTTAAGTTCAATTAGAAATGCTAATTTTTAATGCTCAGCTTGGAGACAATGCACGTGTTCTGGAATTTTACGATGTCCTTCTAAGTCATGGCAAACGCACACAAGAAGAGAGAGGTAGACAGGTGGTGCTGCTAGAGTCTCTCGGTAGAGTGGTACACTCTCTTGGTAGTACAGAAGCGGACTTAATGTCTTAGGCATTTTCTACCAGTCAACCTTTGGGTGATACAAAAAAATAGTATCCAGCCTAGAAGAACTCATTCGCTGTGTGTACGGGGATGTCAGTCGTATACTGCACCAGTAGAATTCTTGGGTGTGTGAGTAGGCCATTTAGATGCCCATAAATGATCAGGCTGCAGCAATTAACGAATGCATTCTTTGGGAAATTGAGGGGAATGATGTGGTCTACACCTCGATAAACACTGTTGTCGAGCAAGATAACGCTACACATTATCCCGTGGAATTTCTGAACACCCTGTCAGCAAGTGGACTTTCAGTGCATATCATCCAGCTGAAGGTCAGTGTCCCAATTGTGCTTCTTCGGAACCTATCTCCTCCAGAGCTGTGTATCGAGATTCGCCTTAAAGTCGTCTCACTCCACAGACACACCATTGAAGCAGAAATTCTTATGGTTGTGGCATCGGCGAGGCAGCATTTATACCACGCATTTCCCCCCTACCTTACAACTTCCCGTTCCATTTCAAGCGCGTACAGTTCTCAGGACGAATTGCTTCTCACAAAGGCAACTGTACGGTGCTTGCTCCCGCGTCACCAGTCCTGATTCTCTTTACATTTTGGCACCTGGCAACGTAATTTATAGGGAAGTGTTGTAAGGTACGATATCTTTGTACGTATTTTTACACTTTTGTGTCCTGGAATGGAAAACATTCCACACATACATCACCATCATCATCTGCCTAGCCTTTTCTCAACTATATTGGGGTCGGCTTCCAGTCAAGCCGGATTTAGCTGAATACCAGTATTTTACGAGGAGCGGCTGCCTACCAGACCTCCCACAACCCATTAACTGGGATAACACGGTACTTCATGGCAAGACTGATATTCCACACATACATCATTTTCTCTATTTCCTTCAGTCACAACTTATGAATGAACTCAGCAGGATTCCCATATAATTCTCTAAACTTGCTTCGCTTGCAAAAAAACATGTATTTTAATGCTACTTTAAAAGTTATTTACTTATAATGCTATAGCGACATCTTAAGTATTTTTGGTGCTGCCTTCACGCAGACGACGTCGTGGGCAGCAGCTAGTTAAATAATAATTACAGCGTTGCATAGCAAGCAGCCTTTAATGTTTCCACTGCTGGACCTCAGGCCTCCTCTCTAGGAGACGAGTGTAATCCACTACGCAGGCTCAGTGCGGGTTGGTGGAAGTCACATGTCTTCGAATTTTTGGTTATAGAACATGCCGGTTTCCTCACGATTTCCTTCACCGTTTTGAGAGCAGTGGTGATGAAATAAATTACACAAATACAACTCGTAAGTCGGGTCGTTACCACTGGGCCACCGCTACTGTCAATAATTCTTTCTCTTAATCATTGCAATTATACATATAACAAAAGATCGCTAGCCATAGTAACCAGGAGTACGTTGGGAGCCGGAGATGCATGAATATGGCTGTCCTTGGCGCTAGGTCTCGTGAACGCCCTCGCAAGCGCTGGCTGGACGTCGTCAAGTCCGACATGAGAGCCTTACTGTCAAGGATTTAGAAGATCGGGCAAAGTGGAGCAAGCTAAGCCAGAAGGCGGACCCTGGCAAAAGCCAAGGGTACTAACGCCAAATAGAAGAAGAAGAAGAAAAGTATCGCTAGCCATACTTTTATAATAATACTAGCTTTAGCCCGCAGCTTCGGGCGCGTACATAAAATATAGCCTATGTCACGCAGGAATACAGCAGCTTTCTATTGGTGAAAAAAATTTAGCAATCGGACCAGTACTTCCACGGATTACCTCATACAAACAAAAAAACAAACTTTACCTCTTTATTATATTAGTTTAGATTGTGAAGTATAGCAATGTGTGAACGTGTTCTTAACATAATTATATTGTTTTGCTATGAACTCCATGCTATATATTATTATATTATGGCGTAGTGCGAAATGAGCTTTAATCAGCAGTTATATAGCGCACAAGAATAGCGTCGAGTATTACAAGTATACTGCAGCCCTAAAATTTTCCCCAGAATGAGATTCTCACACGGACGGCCGCTCAAACAAGGTACTTGAAACTATCGCCCAATTATGATGTTTCACTAATTAGAAGAGCTCACTTGACCGAAAACGGATCAGAGTGTAAGGATTAAGGCTCACTGGCGAAGTATAAGATGGAATGGGAAATGTAGATGGTTGATATTGAAATATGGGATCGAGTTTGTGGTTTTTGATTTGTGTGTGTGTAGTTTTGTTGTTATGATCTTGAAGGAACTGTTTTTGTTAGAAAATATGGGGAAAATATAAATGAAAATCATATGATGATATATTAGAAAAGAAAGAACGATAGAAAGAAAGAAAATAAAGTTTATTTAACGCAAAACAAGGCAAACGTAAAATTTGTACATAAACGATAAAAAAAATATAGTATAAAATAGTGTGCCTGATGACTGCGTTAAAATAGATCCTGTTCAGCATAATTTCCAGGTAAATAGTGCCTGACGCTGGTTGAACTGAACCTGAATGATGGCGCGTACTTAAATAAAATAGATTTAATAACTAGTGATGTCTGTAGAAAAGGTTCGATAAATACGGTATTTGACTGATATACAAGTACACATGTGTCCGTCAGATGCTTATTGCATTCACGGACCACGGTTTTCCTTTCAAAAGAGAATCACTAATTAATTCATAAATCTAAGACGTATGGAAATGTTTCCGTTGTCCACTACCCTTAACTGTGAGCAAGGGCTAATCAATTGAAACAATATTTGTGTGGGGTGCGATGCCGGCTTCTGATAATATTTGGCTCACGGGGTGATTATGATGACCGTCTTATGTCTAAGATATCAACTGATGGTCTATTTTAATGAAGTTTTCCACAAGAAAGTAAACAAAAGAACCAAAGACACAGGGAATAAGAAACCTAGCATTTAAATCAATAATGTAATTTTTTTTTTACTGATTATTTTAATTTGTGAAAATGCATAGATTTTTTCTTTTTCTATTTATTTATTTTTCTTAGAACATTTTTCATAGAACGTGTTACCAACCAACGATTATCCCTTTACGCACCCAATGACAACCCCCGGTTGATGATAACGTGGTGATAACCTATTGTGTGACATACTCGTAATATAGACAACACAAAAAAAGCTATGGTTTTGGGAGACTTAGTTGGACTAGTTACCAAGAAAGGGTTAGACTATGGCACTTTATAATTTATATTAAAAAAATATTACGTGCCAAGCCAGTTAATCATCCAGCAAAAACAAGTTCCATTCGGTACCTCATCTATTACTTAAGATATTCATACGTCAAGGTTTCTTACTGTCGGACAGGGGTCAAGATATGGCCGAATTAATATTCATACAACAGGCCCAGGTGGTCGTCAGTGACTGAGAAGGGTGGCCTTAAGGACTGGACATTGTGTCGAGAGTATGGCGCAGAAGGGACAAGGGTGGTGTGAGTTTTGTGCCTACGGCTACGTTGAAAGTTCTGGAATAAGTTTTTTTAGGCATGATTACTTATTTCTATCTATTTGGCGCAACCGTGAGACACAAAATGTTAGTTTTATTTATATTAAAATTTCATCTTAATTTTCTGCAAGTTTTTTCACACTGTGTGTATATAAGTGTGCCAAATAAAACATTTTCCTTTGTTTTTTTTCAGGCCTTTTCTCTAAAAGAGGTATGGGCCATAATCTACCACGCGGGTCCAGTGCAATCCACACTGAGCCCGCGTGGTAGCTTGTTGCATGTTTTCAAAATGTTGGTTCTCACGATCTCACGATATTTTTGTGCACCTTTGAGAGCAGTGGTGATGAAATAAGAATTACAGAAAGAAATCAATTGGCTGGGTTAGCACCCTGCTCACCCCCTAAGGCCGCTAAACTTTTGAATACAGTCTTCTACACTTTTAGTTTTAACACATAATGTAGGTTCCAACCCTACCTAACAAAACTACCATCCCATTCGACATGTCTCATCTACCTCCCTAACCTACTCTATGGCCGGGTAGGTGCCCAAGACAGTCGGGGTGCGGGTTCCGTCCCTCTTCTTATCTCTGCCCACGCCCGAGGACTTGCCTGATGGATTAACTTCATTGTTCCACCGTTGCCCGAGTGACGCGGAATTTATAATTATACCTACTGGCCCCTGTTTTATTTAGATTTACGCCGATTTATTATGTATTGTTGGCTGAAGATGAAATTGTTGTTTTTTTTTGGGTCAATTGAAGGTTCAATTGGGTGGATTAGGCTGTCTTTTTATAGTTATACAGATAGGAATATAACAAAAAAGTTTACGGATTTGAATTTTCTAAAAACTAAACTGGACAGTCCCCTTCTGGGGCACTGGGTTCAAACTCAAGTGCGCGTATCCGGGGCTACAGAGAGCGGCAAATACGAATTAATTTTTAAATGTCATTAGCATTGTTTTTACTGTAACTCTTGGCATTAAAAATATTACAGATGAAATAAAAAGACTTTTGTTTACTAATTTTCTTTTATAAACCTATCTTTGCTTTCGTACAGTGAGATAGAGACGATATGAATGATTACTGAATAAGCATATACTTTTTTTATTGTTTCCTTGGCCAATCATTTGTTAGCATAACAATCTTATATATGTCTACACTTATCCTTATGAAGGCACAGATATCAGCCTCATCTAAACGTAATACAGATTCTACCAAACATAATAAACCCATAAATCTGAACCCAGTAAGCAATAATTAATAATTTCCTCAGCACTACTTATACAAACTTGATAGTTCCAATATTTGTCCTACTCCTAGCTTGACCACTTACCTGAGTAGCTACCTACTTGAAAGGGTTTGACCCTTATCAAAGCAAACTAAATTAACTGCTTCTAACATCTTGGCCGAGTTATTGTTCGGCTATCCTCGGGTCCAGTCGGCTGTTCCAAATTTGAAAAACAAACGTTCGTAGGTACGTATGCAAATAATAACGGTAAACTAATTAGGGGGTGTGCTCGGACGTCTTCGGGGGACTTCGGATAGGAATACGATCACGTCAGATGTGGAGATTTGGAAACTGTTTTGGTAGATATTGAATATGTTATTGTAGTGAACGTGGTCGAGTGGAAGTGAGAGAAAAATTTAGTTTGAAAGTTTTATACACATATTCCATAAAACTATCAATTATATTATGTTTTTTTCATTAGGTAATCAGTCATACTATTACGTCACTTAATGGGCCAAAACTTCACAAAAATATTGGCATACTACGTGTTTGATTCGCATGTAAAGGTTTTTGAACAAATCATATTTTTTTAAAACAGGTCGTTAGGAATAAATTTTTGTGTAATCTAGTAAAGAATTAATATTTTTTTCTTCAATTTGTACCTATCTTAATAAGTTAAGGGTAATAGTGCAGACGCCTGCTTCTTCGAAGAAGGCGCCCATATGCGTCATGGAACGGTCGTCCCCACACTCCAGCTGCCGGGACCCCGACCAGATTTCCAGCCACTGCTGTAGGCATGAGCTTTCGGAGTCATCATCTGCTTAGCCTTTTTCCCAACTATATTGGGGTCGGCTTCCAGTTAAGCCGGATTTAGCTGAATACCAGTATTTTACGAGGAGCGGCTGCCTACCAGACCTCCACAACCCATTAACTAGGGTAACACGGTACTTCGTGGCAAGACTGGAGTCAGATTTACTGGCTTCTGACTATCCGTAACGACTGCCAAAGGTCTACAAATGGGAGCCGGGACCTAACGGCTTAACGTGCTTTCCAAGGCACGGAGGAAACTCGTTATGTTAAGATGGTCACCCATCCACAGACCAACCGCGGCAAGCGTTACTTAACCTTGAAGATCGACCTGTGCGGCTGTTATTATCTAGCCACGCCTCTCCCATGAGCTTTCGGAGTGTTCCGCTTCAAAGAGATGTCAGCTAAATTGTAGAGGCCGAACCCGAACCCTAGGTACTGAGAGCAGGGATTGACTTCTTGAGTTCAGAATCAGCAAAATTCTGACATGCCTTCCTGTTTCATCTTAGAACGGAAGAAGTCATTGGATGATTACCAACTTAAAAGAGAACTTCATTTTTAGTTTATCATCATCTGCCTAGCCTTTTCCCAACTATATTGGGGTCGGCTTCCAGTCAAGCCGGATTTAGCTGAATACCAGTATTTTACGAGGAGCGGCTGCCTACCATATTGAAATAGTTAATTAATGTGATATTATATACGGACCTATTTTAATAGGTGGTACCTATCTGGCTATCGATAGAACTATGTCAATTTCATATAAACCTAGTAACCGTTCCACGGATTGTTTGTTTATATTTATAGTTGTCAGTTGATCATAAACAGTTCTCAGAATAACACAATAAAATTCATTGTATACGTTATCCTGGTTTCCCTGCTTACACTCTGCTTAAATATTGTGCCCCTACAGTGGTTATGGGCCCAGAACGCATAAATCAGGAGAGATTTAAACGTGATAAAGGAAGAAATTGGAGTGAAAATGAGTTCTGTCAAAATTGATCAACTCCATCAGAGCAACTACGAGACCTGGAAAATCCAAGTGGAAGCCGTTTTAGTTAAGAACGATGCCTGGGGATACGTGAACGGAAGTATCGCACGCCCAGCAGAACCAGCCGAAGCAGTAAAGTGGGACATTGGAGACTCGAAAGCTAAGTCTGATCTCATTTTATCGATAAGTCCGAGCGAATTACGACATCTACGAGGATGTAAGACTTCGCGAGACGTATGGTTAAAGTTACAGAACATTCATGCGTCGAAGGGACCTGCAAAAAAGGCGACATTACTAAAACAGCTGTTGCTCCATAAATTGGAAGAAGGTGGTGATGTAAGAGAACATGTTATGAGATTTTTCGATGTGAAAAGCCAGTTAGCTGACATGGATATCGAAATGCATAATGATCTGACCTCGATAATGCTCCTGTACAGTCTGCCGTCCAGCTTTGACAACTTTAGATGTGCCATAGAATCTCGAGATTCATTGCCGGATCCAGATACGCTCAAGATTAAGATTTTAGAAGAAGATCATTCCAGAAATCGAAAAGAAAGTGTAGATAGAGCATTTCTTGTAAAGGGAAAGAAGTCTTCTAAACCAAAGAGTGGTACTGAGCTGACAAGTTCGAAATTCAGATACAAATGTTTTAAATGTCATCTGTATGGTCATAAAGCCTCTGATTGTACGAAGAAGAACAAAGAACAGTGTAGTGATACCGTAAAGTATGTGTCGAATGATTATGAAGTACCTGATATCGATTCCAATTTTGTAACATTTAATTGTGTTTCAGATGTTAATGCTGTTTGCAACGGGAGTGGAAATTGGATCATCGATAGTGGCTGTACATCACATTTGTGCAATGATGCAAGTAAATTCGACAAAACACTTGTGCCTTTGTTCGGTAAGCTAAACTTAGCAACGAATTCAAGCACAAACGTACAAGGTAAGGGGACAGTCAGATTACTTACATGTGATAATGGTTCTAAAACAATTGTTCAATTGCCCAATACTCTATTTGTTCCGGATTTACGATGTAGCCTAATTTCAGTAAGCAAAATTACTGATCAGGGGTTTAGCGTTACGTTTAAGGATAACATAGCTAGTGTTCAAGATAGTTATGGTAACACTAAACTTGTTGCGAATCGTAGAGGTAATTTATATTACGTTGAGGAACATTTAGATAGTGTGTCAGCCATTTCTGAGCAAAAGGTTGACGTATGGATGTGGCATGAACGTTTAGGACACTTAAATGCAAAGGATCTCGTCCGAATTTTAAATAAATCTGGCATGAATGTTAAGATGACAGATGTGAGTGACTTGTACAATTGTGATATTTGTGCGAAAGGTAAAATGTGTATGTTACCGTTTACTAGTTCAAATGGGCCATGCGATGAAAAGTTAAGAATTATACATTCTGACGTTTGTGGACCCATGCAACATACGTCAATAAATGGCGCGAAATATTTCGTCACTTTTATTGACGATCATACTAGGTGGTGTGAAGTATACTTTCTCAGCAAGAAAAGTGAAGTGTTCACGACATTCAAAGTATACAAAAGTCATGTCGAGAATTTGTTAGGACATAAAATAAAATATCTTCATACAGATAACGGCGGTGAATTCTGTAATCGAGATTTCGACGATTTTTTGAAGAAAGAAGGAATAGCAAGAATGTTGACAGTTCCTGGCGTCCCGCAACAGAATGCTGTTGCTGAGAGGAAGAACAGGACGTTGGTGGAAATGGCGAGGTGTATGCTCATCTCGTCAGGATTATCTCCGGGTTTCTGGGCTGATGCTGTAGCGACAGCATGTCACGTAAGAAATCGTTGTCCAACAAGAAGTCTTGAAGGTGAAATACCGTTTGAGAAATGGTTTGAACGACCTGTCAGATTAGACTACTTACAAAAGTTTGGGTCTAAGGTACACGTGTTGGACAAGACACCCGTTAAAGATAAGTTTGCTCCACGAAGTTTCGAAGGAATCTTCGTAGGTTATCCTAGAGATCGAAAGGGTTATAGAGTATGGATACCAGCGCAACGACAAGTTATCATGTCAAGAGATGTGAAGTTTCAAGAATTGAAGAGTGAAGAAAAAGAAAATTTAAATTTACGATTTGATCCCTTCAAGATTGACCAAGAAGGGCCTGCAAATATTTCGGACCAACCAGCAACGGTGGAAATAGAATTCAATCCTAACCAATCCAGCAGAATCCAAGATAACAAAATTCCAGAGGTGGAAGGTGAAGGCATTTCTGTACCTGTGGAAGGATATGAAGGTCAAGAAACATCCTTTGATGCACCACAACTGACGGACGTTCCAGATATTGCTGTAGGACCATTTCAGCACGATCATCATCGGGATGATGTTCATACTGATGGGGGGAGGGCAATGAAGAGAGGTCCAGGGCGACCACGACTGGAACGAGGTCACGTCGGACGTCCACGGAAAATATACAATATGGTTAACGTAGAGCCAGATATTCCCGTGGAGGAACGCGTCGAATCAACGGAAGAGTTTGTTGATTGTCAGGATTTTGCCGGAGTCGTTGAAATTACTTTAAAGGAAGCTTTATCCAGTAATGAAAGAAAAGGATGGAAAGATGCAATACTTTCAGAAGTGAAGAGTTTAATCAAGAATGACACCTTCGATATAGTCAACAAACCTATGGGACGGAACGTCGTAGGTTGCCGTTATATTTTAACGACAAAGTTAAATGTGGATAAAACTGAGAAGAAGAAGGCCAGGCTGGTGGCAAGAGGTTTTAGTCAACTTTATGGAATAGACTATAAGGATACCTTTGCGCCTGTAGCTAGACTTGACACAGTAAGATTGCTAGTTGCACTTGCAGTTGAACTTGACCTTGAGATTCATCAATTGGACATAAACACGGCCTACCTAAACGGTTTGTTGGATGAGGAAATATATATGAAGGTGCCAGACCTCCTAGAAGAATGCCTGCAAGACCTCATGCGGATAGAACAGCCAGGTTCAGTTATACATGAACGTGCCAGCAAGTTGTTATGCAACCTGAAGTCTGGGGGCGAGGTGTGCCTGCTGAAAAGATCTTTGTACGGTTTACGCCAGTCAGGTCGTCAATGGAACATCAGGCTGGACGAGGAGCTGAAGTCCATGGGGCTACAAGTCTCTTTAAACGAGCCATGCCTTTATTTTAAGGCCGTAGATTCAGAAACGAAACTCTTTGTACTAGTTTAAGTAGATGACATTTTAGTCGCATCGCAAAGAGGTGAGTGTATACAAACTTTCAAAAGGGAACTGGCCATGAAGTTTGAATTGAAAGATTATGGCATTGCGAAGTATATGTTAGGCATAGAGTTTGACAGATGTGACAAGAGCATTAAATTGTCACAACGAAAATATATTGACGATTTGTTAAATAAATTTGAATTAAGTGGATGTAATCCGATTTCTACACCCATGGATCCGAAAACTAAGATTACGAAACCTACGGAACAATGTGATACGGGGCAGTATCCGTATCGAGAGTTAGTCGGTTGTTTAATGTATTTATCTACGGGCACAAGATTGGATATTACGAATACTGTGGCAGTATTGAGCCAATTCTTGGATTGTCCTAATCAACAGTGCTGGAATGCAGCAAAACGTGTACTGCGCTACCTAAAACATACGAGAAATCACGGACTTATGTTTACGAAAACAGGTAAAACATTGCATGGTTATTCAGATGCCGACTGGGGTGGATGTTTGATAGATAGACGTTCTTATTCCGGTTATGTTTTTATGTTAGGAGGTGGATGCGTGTCTTGGAAGTCACAAAAGCAGAAATGTGTATCGACTTCGAGCTGCGAAGCCGAGTATATAAGTTTGGCGTCATCTATGAAGGAGGCAATTTACCTGAACAGCTTGCTTACTGAGATTGGGCAATGTAAGTTTGCACCATTATCTTTACATGTAGATAATCAGGGGGCGATTTGCCTTGCCGGTGATCCAATGTTTCATTCTCGGAGTAAGCACATTCACATCAGGTACCACTTTATTAGAAGTGTATTGAAGAACAATACGAGTATTGAGCTAAAGTATTTATCGACAGACTCAATGCTCGCGGACATATTAACGAAAGCTTTGCCCAGAGTAAAGCACTATTCGTGCATGCGTGGTTTAGGCATTGCTTGTTAATTGTTTATTTTGTTATGATTGTTCTTTGATATTACTTTCTTTTGTATGTGTTTTTCTTGTATTGCTGTTTGTATTTAATATGCGCATTAAGGGGGCGTATTGAAATAGTTAATTAATGTGATATTATATACGGACCTATTTTAATAGGTGGTACCTATCTGGCTATCGATAGAACTATGTCAATTTCATATAAACCTAGTAACCGTTCCACGGATTGTTTGTTTATATTTATAGTTGTCAGTTGATCATAAACAGTTCTCAGAATAACACAATAAAATTCATTGTATACGTTATCCTGGTTTCCCTGCTTACACTCTGCTTAAATATTGTGCCCCTACATACCAGACCTCCACAACCCATTAACTGGGGTAACACGGTACTTCATGGCAAGACTGGAGTCAGATTTACTGGCTTCTGACTATTCGTAACGACTGCCAAAGATCTACAAATGACAGCCGGGACCAACGGCTTAACGTGCTTTCCGAGGCACGGAGGAAACTCGTTATGTTAAGATGGTCACCCATCCACAGACCAACCTAGGCAAGCGTTGCTTAACCTTGGAGATCGACCTGTGCGGCTGTTATTATTTAGCCACGAGCTCCTCACTTCATTCATTTTTAGTTTATGTTATTTCAAAAATAGAAAAAAAATCTTCTGCATATCTTAACTTATCATTAAGGGAGATGATGACGAAATTTATCGATGACCTACTAATGAGGGTAGATGCTTATAGTTTATTGTCATAGTCAGGGCAGCCACCAATTTCCAAAAAAAAAACAGCAGAATACATCAGACTATTTCCAAACACAAACTCCTTACACTAATTATTTCCAAGAACTCAACGCGAGTCAGTCGAGACATAAAAAAAACAAACGAAAATCTACCCCCTATTCGTTGACTCGTAAAAACGCGTCGTCATTGTACATCCACAAGCGAGTGGCCACAATTTCCTTAGGAAAACACTAAGTCATCCCTTAACCACACATGTCATGGGAAACACGCCTTTAACATGATGAGAATAGGGGTGGTGCTGAAGAATGTCTACGATTGGGATATACGGGGTGATGTTTGGTGCAGCTTTTAGGCAGAGCATGTAAATGAGAGACAGTAACCATGAAGTTTCTTGCTATTTTAGCTTGCCCATCTATATATATAAAAATGAAACCCGTTTTTCGTTGTCACGGCATAACATGAAAACGGCTTGACCGATTTGGCTGATTTTTTTTTTAAATGTTCCTTGAAGTTCAATGATGGTTCTTACGGAGAGAAAAATTCTAAAAAAAAAAGTTAGGTAAAGTAGGGTAGGTAGAGTAGTGTAGGGTAGTGTAGGGTAGTGTAGGGTAGTGTAGGGTAGTGTAGGGTAGTATAGGGTAGAGTAGGGTAGTGTAGGGTAGTGTAGGGTAGTGTAGGGTAGTGTAGGGTAGAGTAGGGTAGAGTAGGGTAGTGTAGGGTAGTGTAGGGTAGTGTAGTGTAGTGTAGGGTAGGTAGGGTAGTGTAGGGAAGGTAGGGTAGGGTAGCGTAGGATATGTAGGGTAGTCATTTGACGGGAGCGAAGCCGCGGGTAAAAGCTAGTAGGATATAACCAAAAATTGGAGTCGTGCACTACCTTCTGACGATTTGTGATCTGTTGATTTGAAGGTGTTTTTAATAAGTGCTTTAGGGTTAATTTATTTAATGGATCAGAGTTATAGTCTATTTTCACTAGAATTCTAAACATATGTGACGCTGAAGGTTTTTGCAGGAAAGGATTGAATAATGCTTTTAAATGAGATGGCATGTCATTATAATGGGCCATGGCTTATGAACGAGGACAACTGAAAGACACAGAGTTTCAGTCAGTAAAAGTCTTACAGGTTTTAAGTTTTACCAGCTAAAATAAAATAAAAAATATCATCGTCATCTTCCTGCCCTTGTCCCATTTTCATTCAGGTCTGCGCAACACTTTTTTAACTCCGGCATTTTATCCTTTTGCTATTTTAAACTCTGCATTCTTTCATATAACTTCTTTCACAATCCATCCATCTTTGGTTTGGCCTCCATCTCCGTCTTCTTTACTCCGTGTATACTCATTACTCTTGTAGTTACTCAGATACCCGCGAAACAAGACACAATAGTAAAACAATAACAGCGCGGTCTCATAGGACCGGTTGGGGATTCAAACGTTAGTATCATGCCTTTATTAAAATGAAAATCCCAAGTAGAAACTACAATTACTCTAACAAGCATCTTCAAATGCTCAGTAGGTCAAGAGTACCAGCTCTACAAAACCAAACTCCCTATGTTTCCATCGGAAGGGTAGGGTGTGCTGTGGCATAAATGATCACCGGCCAACACTGACGAAGACAAATGACACCCGATGCCAAAGTTACACTGAGATAAGGTAGGCTCCTTAAATTAGCCACGTTCACTCGAAACGTCTGTGTATTTTTCACTGTCTTAAGGCGAAAGGGTTCGTCCATTAGTTTCAGGGATAGTGAACGTTTTATTGAGTTGGGTCTGTATGTAAGTATCTAGCGTTGGTTCACGGTCATTTGACTGTAAATGAAAAACGTTGGATACTTTTAACGGCGTTTAATTAGGAACTCTTAGCTTTTTCTGGAAAACAGTGTCCATGGAGTTTCTTGAATGTTCTTCTTCATAGAGATGCACGCATTGAAACGCACAATTTAGATTTGAAATAAACATTTTTGATTTCGATTTCCCGGCAATTTTGCCCGTATGAAAAATAAATACCTGAAGGAAATTGACTCTCCAAATAAAAAGGATCATATGTCCAATTCCAAGGCATGATCAGATAGATTTTCGTTTGTTATCTACCCAAGTGCCAAATTTTAATTCAATAAAAAACTCCTTGTCTGTATTTATTAACTAGCAAAACTGTTTTATTATTTAAAAACCTTGTTGTAGTGTATTTTTTTCTATAAAATATCTATTATTATTATTATAACTGTGACGACAAAAGTTTTTCTTGAAATTATGTAAGAGAAAACTTGAACAGAAAAAACCAATTGTTAATGAAAATAAACGGTTAATTTTTGTACCAAATAAGCTATCAGCTTCTAGAGTATTGAAATGTATGTATACATACATTATTATCAGCGAGAAAGAGCTTTTTTTAATCGACTTCTTATTTACTTTATTTCTTCCAAAAATTTTTTTTTTTTACCTTTGTATCCGAAATGCATGTGATTTCAAATTTCTTTTGTACCAAGCATGAAATTGAGATATTATATTATTTATGGTTCTTCTTCTTTGTATTGATGGTCCTACAAAACCTATATAGAGGCATGTCTTTAGTCTGCAATGGAATTGAAGGTATATATATATATATATTATAGGTTCTAAGAGTAAAGTTTAAGTAAAAACAGAGTCCTTTGCAACGGCATACATGCTGAGACACTGTTAGACAATGAGCCTAACTTATCCCATGGTCATTTACAGACATCTTTTACAGTTTAATCACAGATTACTAAATAGTTACTACGTAACAGATACTTCACTCAGTAGAAAAATTACAATACTTACTGTTATAATAGCTTATATATAGCGTCGCGCCAGCAACCACTGCATGCTAAAATGTGCCTAAACGCTCCAGCGTACAGTCGTGATTGCTTCGTACCACGCGATCCCGCAGCAATCGCAGGGCTGCCTCTTCGATATAATTAACGTTTGAATCCCCAACCGGTCCAATGAGACCGCGCTGTTATTGTTTTACTATTATGTCTCGTTTCGCGGGTATCTGAGTAACTACATTACCATGACTTTTTGTGTTTATGTTATTGAGAACTATGAATGTTCTGACTTATAGTTACAGTTTAAAATTGTATCGTTTATAAAATATTTCTATTATAAATTTCGTCGTTCTTTCGTCATTGACAGGTAAATGGAAAAATGTTAGGTGTTTATCCCTTCTTTTACTTGATTTGCACCCATCTACAGCAAACAAGGCACCACACGGCATCGTAATACGCGTACGAATGAACGCCACTATTAAAATTGAACGGTGTGCGCGCGCTTCGCTTGCGAAAACCGCACTGAATTTGATCCGCCGGCGGACCGAGACCGCTCGGCTGGGCGGTAGGCACTTATAGCGCGCAAGTACATGGAGTGACGGAGGCCTGGTTTAATGTTTAACAAAATTATGTCCAAGCTGAGTATTCCATACTATTCTACTTCAAGGTCGTCAGCCTAAAAGCCAACAAACTACATTCATTCGCTCCTTAAATTAACACAGAACATATACCAACAAACATTAGCAAACATTAGCAAAATCTAAGATACAGAACGCCAACACGAGTTCAAGAATGTCGAGTTTATCTTACACCACATAATATCAAGGCAAAGTTTTTATGTACAAACGGATAGTGACTTCAATACATTGACTTTTGTACCATACACGCAACTAAGCTGTTACAATATAGTTGAACCTTTTTCTTGTGTCGATAGTATGACTATTCTATGGTCATCTTTGGCATTAAATGTTTAAACAAAATCAGTTTTAAATAATAATATAATAACTCGTAAAATACTGGTATTCAGCTAGATCCGACTTGACTGGAAGCTGACCCCAATATAGTTGGGAAAAGGCTAGGTAGATGATGAGTTTTAAATAATAATATTCCTTACAAAATGAAAATTCCATTCTACTCTACTTCAAACTCGTCAGCCCAAAAGCCAACAAACCACATTCATTCGCTCCTTAAATTAACACAGAACATATACCAACAAACATTAGCAAAATCTAAGATACAGAACGCCAACACGAGTTCAAGAATGTCGTGTTTATCTTACACCACATAATATTGAGGCAAAGTTTATACAAATCACCTCGGCGACCACATAAGGCATGGCGCAAACAGGACCCGCTCTGTAATTGTCCGAAAATTAGCTCCAACCGCATATAAATACGTTAAGATAATCTAGTTAAATGTTTGGTGTAGGGGATAAGATGTAGCGGGTCTGTGTAAAGTTAAATTTAATTATCATGTTACAGTTGAAATCTGTGATTCAACTAGAAGTGATTCCGATACCTAAATAGGCGTTGAACTGGAATCCCCAAGAGAAAAAGAAGCGTGGTCGTCACCGGTTGCGATGGGTGACTACTGTAACAGTAGTCACCCATCGCAACCGGTCTTGAGCTTTACGCTTCACCTCGTTCCATGTCAATCCGATCGCCGTTTCCTTTATCAATAATAATATATATTAAAGTCTATATCGCTCAGAGTGTCGCTTAATACAATTAGCCCGGAACCCGTCGATATGATGCGTGGACAGGTTTGCCGAGGACGGCCGTGCTTCTTTTTCTCTTGGGGATTCCAGTTCAACACCTATTTAAGTATCGGAATCACTTCTAGTTGAATCACAGATTTCAACTGTCCTCTTCCCCAGCTACGAGACATAAGATCTTAAGTCAAATATTCTCAACTACTTAGGGATCATATGATGAATTAAGTTGGCTTGGTGCTCTTTAAACATAAACGTAACTTAATTTTATAAGTTTGTATCTTGATATACTTTTTTAAAAGTGAGAAACCATCTAATGTCTTTTGTCGCTCTACAGTTGGCCTGTCAAACTTTGTATAACTAAAAGCACACCTTTGTGTCTCAATGATTTCCAAAAGTTCTTTTTTTTGCAGAATTCAACGAGTATTCACAACATAACCACCGCTATCTCGCTTATGCCTTGCACCACACCACAAGCACACAGAGCGGGCGGCAACTCAAATAGCGAGTAGGATCTAGGTGGAGGTACGACTGAACAAGGATAAGTCGTGGGGCAGTGTTTTCCAATTTGAAATGGGTAAGTTGAGTGTCCGAGTTACAGGGTTGAGAAGGAGTAGAAGTGGCTAATTAGTATAGTGTGGTTTATATTGTAGGTAAAAAAGAAAATTTGACCAAGTGATATTCCGATGTTTTGTTTCAGATTTTTAGCTTAAGATGAATGTGATATAAGAGCCTAAGGTAAATTCAATTTTTCGAAGGTTTGGTTTTTACCTTGGGCATAGTAGTAGTATTGCCATACAGCATAGAAATCCTGTCAACCTTATGGGTACATTACCCGTCGATAACGATGCCGAGGAGTTTTTTTACCACATTGTGTGTACCAATTTTAGTGAGTTTTTTCTTTATTAAGCGTGTATATAATATTTATAATGATAGTAAAGTGTTTAAAAAAAAGAATTGTATATAATAGTCCTAAATTCATTCATTTTAAATGTAAAAAATGAACATTCACGTACGTCAAGGACAATAAACTTATTCATTTAATATTTCATTTCTGTCAGTAGTACCTGTCTTAATACGACATAAGTCTATGCACAGAGGCCATGTTCCTTAAATCTTAGAGCCCGCACCTCAGGGTACCGCGGCAGAAGACGTCTCACACTCCTCAGTGATAAGGGGGCAGCAGGACCTGTGTTAGATTCTGTACAGTCTTATCTAATTATATTGAATAAGTTTATAGCGCACTTTATAAAGAAGGTTTAAATGGCAAATTGGTTTAAAAAAATATAGAATTGTGTACAAATTATATTCTTAATTTAATACAGAGCAATAAAATATTATTTGTGGATGTGAGGATGATGATTACATTATTAAAGAAAATGACAAAGCAAGACAAGCTACACATAACAAGAAGATTTTAATTTTCCTTTTCCAGATTTGTGTATTTTTGAAGCAAGTATTGATTCGATTGTGTGTGACACGAATAATTGTTTTTCTTTCTTTCTTTTCTTTTTCCAACAAACATTAGCTTCAACACTTTTTTTACACGACTGCCCAAAAAAAGGAGTGTTATTTAATTTTGCTTCCGCTGTGTTACCTACTCGTATTAGGCCTTTTCTTAGTGCTGTTAGGGTTGCAGGATCGTTTGCAAGAGTGCCCCTGGTGGAACGCAAAGGGTAACTGAAGGAACATAGGTGGGTTCTAATCAGTAAAAGTCTGACATGGCCTCTTACTATACCCAGAGTGGGACGAGTCATTTGATGATTTACCACCGCTAAAAACAGATTTTCAATCTTTTAGTTTTGAAACAATTTTTCAGAGCAGAGAACTACAAAAAAATTTGCCAAATATTTGCAAACAATAAAATGAACTATACTCCCAAAATTCTAAACATCACACTTACCGCACTATCCTGTCCCCCCGCCACTAACCCCACTGACCACCACCCGAGGTCACAGGGTGGCGGGGCCTAGGGGGTTGGTCAAGGAGTTGCCAGCTCATCCCGGGTCCAATACATTTCATATTCCGTTGACAGAGGCACAATAATAACGCGGTCCGCCCGTGTAAAAGCAAGACATAGTTGATGCACGGAGATGTATTTTGGCTGGAACTGATTGGGAATTGTCAAAAAAGGTTGTTTGTACAAATCGCTGTTAGCGATAACACCACCGATTGTACCACCCTTACTAATCTTAAGCTCCTTGTGGAAAATGTGTTTTTATGGTGTACAATAAAGAATACACTTTCATTTTGACATTTTTATTAATATTATTTTGACATGGTTTTAATTATTATTATCGACATATTTTAATAAGTATTTTTGACATGTTTTAATTATTATTTTTGACATGTTTTTATTATTATTATTTTTGACGTGATTTTAATTATTATTTTTGCCATTATTTTTATTATTATTATTATTTTTGACATTATTTTCACTCGTATTATGTTAAAGTTTCTAATTTTTTTAATGATTTTTATAATTTTAGCAATTTTTTTTTGAATGCCTGTAATTTATATGTGTGGTGTGTACCGTTAATGTGAATTGGCAATAAATAAATAAATAAATAAATATATAAATAGTTGTAAAATAAGAAAATGTTGTGAAAATATTCAAATCTATTGAGAAAGGTAGGTACATTATTACCTCTGTCAGATGTGTCTCCTACATAAAATTGGCTACTGCATCGAAATTCCATTGCATCCACACCCTGTAAAATTTTATTACTTAAGTATACCGATAATATAATATAATATTTATTTGAGTTTGTTGTTGGGCTAAGTTTCATACGCAGTTAAGTTATATTTTACGTTATTATCGTAGAAACAACTAATGCTATTTGAAAACTTTAATTTTTGATAGTGTTACGAGCTACTATTTTTTTGTGCGAATTTAGGATGTAATAAAAAATAGATTTGAAATAAAAAAATAGACGTTCTATCAATATAAATATATAGCAAATAATGTATACTAATGGATTTGAAATATATAGAAGAGAGATAAGAGGAGAAGAGTTAAAGATAATGCTTCTTCATATTTTTTTTTGGTGTATAATTTTGTTTTTAAATTTTTTGCTTGACCTAAAATCATTTCAGTTAGTTAATTCATGAATCCCCGACCGGTCTCATTGGACCGCGCTGTTATTGTTTTACTATTGTGCCTCGTTTCGCGGGTTAAAAACCCTCAAGAATAACATTATTCTTACGGTAGAATGATATCTTTTAGGAAGATATATGTATATCTTCCTAAAAGATATCATTCTACCGTCTGTTTTTTATACCCTGAGACTAAAATGACATTACAACACAAAAGAACTGACATTATTCATATAGTAAGTTTGACATTACCTCTGTCAATTTAGTCTCGGGATATAAAAATCAGACTGTAACTATTCTTTCCAGCATCTTTAGATCCACAAACAGCCAATAGTTAAACATAGTTGAATTTGAAGACGTTCGGAATTTACGAGTAGCCCCCTCACCTCATGGGTGTCCGGCCATAGAATGTTCTAAATTCATAAGATGACTGCCTAGCAACGGATGTCTTACATAGCGGCTACCTGAACGGAGTAATTTCACTACAATGTATCGATGAATCGGTTCTCAGGTCGTTGCTTAGAATGATCGGAAGTTATAGATATAGGGTCGAAGGTAGGGTATTCTTTTTCAGATGTGGTCTTGAATTTCAAACAATAAATAAGAAAGGGTTCTCATTTAAAGAGGTCGCCTTTTCAAGGCGACTTTTCGTTCGCCTTTTCTATTTAGATTGTGTTTTCGAAGGACCAACAATTTGAAGACATGTGACATCTACCAACCTGCGCCCGCGTGGTAGATTACGGTCCATTCTCTCTCCTAGAAAGGCGGCTTGAGTCCCAGTAGTGAGAGCAATAAAAAGCTGACTTAGTTACATGGACCTGAAACAAAAAGGGATACTGATGGAAGTCAGGTGGGTCACTATTATAGTCAGTAATATCTAACACTCCCTAGCGTTCTACCAAAGTCTTCAGTGTCTGTTTACTATGTGAAGATGTAGGTAAAGTATAATTATGCTGTGTAGAAAACTAAAGTTATGATTTTTCTGGGCCAGAGTCCATATCTGAGGACGACGCCGCTGAGAAGAGGTGGCGAGATGACCTAGACGCCTACTTCAAAGGCTGGTTCAAGCTGGCTCGACAAAAGAATACCTGAAAGTTTGGGGACTGGTGAGGCCTTTGCCTAGCAGTGGGAAAGTATAAGCTAATTAAATAAAAATATAACATTTTAATTTCATTGTTGAAAGAAAGCATATTTTGCACCTAAATGCATTTCTTAAACACTGCAAAACCATTCTATGCAGCTGCACAATCAAAATTCAAAATCCGAACACCCTAAATCGAATTCTTAGTGCTATTGTCCGTGTCTTCGTAGACTGTCCGGACCGTACGCCGTCCGGGCGTCCGGGTGTCCGGGAATCTTGTCCGTGTGATTGAGTTATACAAGTGTGTGATGAATTTTGATTTCAATTTACATTTAGCTGCAAGTTTCGTATTCTGTTTGGTTGAGTGTCTAAGGTTTGGAGTTTGGTCAGACGTTACAGTAAAACATATATGTTCTACTTAAATAATTTTATATAGGTAGAGGAAATAGAGATTGAAACTATTGGGCACGTGCCACAAAGTGCAGAAGAAAGATTACTGAAATTATTTTTATAGCAAGTAAAAAATTGTCTCAAGGGAACTCCCAAGATAAAAAGCTTCCAGGAGACGGTCTAACCGTGTACTAAATTTTATCTAAGCTCGTTAAGCTATGTGAGTGCGAAGAATTAAGAAACGTATACAACATTTATCACCTTTAAAATTTTAGTGTGTTATCGATTTATTAAATAAAAAAAACAAAACTCGCAAAACCAAAACAAAATATCTCCTCCAATCGATTCTACCATCAATATCTACGTCACAACTTCGTCTACAAACCAACACACTACCAACATCACAGCACAGCACAAGCGCTGCCAACCTAACAAAATCATTGTCACCGATAACGTCTACCAAAACTAAAAGCTACCATTTGAATACCGCTGTCTTTAACTCGAAATATACAGATAGATTTATTAATAACCAAAAGGGGAGGGTGGCACCCAACTATGCCTTAGGGGACGTGGGGGGGGCAAAACTTGGCTTACGTTACTCCTGCACCGGACAGGAGTGGTCATAACTAAGATATTTTGACCGTCCAGCAATTTCTTGGCTGTGTAACATCACAGGGTGCTCTCAAACTTGTTGTTTAAAATTTAAATTTATAATTAATACTGTAATAATATAATTAGTTTGGTCAGGTTGTTTTATTTGGTTGTTTTGTTTATTCTTGTGTGTTGTTTTGTGTAGTGGGAAATTTATTGGGTAGTTTGATAAGGAAAGTGTGTAAGGGTCAAAGACTTTTGTGGAATTATGTCCGGTATATTTTTGATATAGGCTTTACAAAAACGCGTTCGTCTTTCTGATACTAGTACTAAGAATAAGTATAATCAGCCTTTTAATATCCCCACTGCTGAAACTTAGGAGAGGGAATGGGACATAATCCACCAAGCAGGTCTATTGCGAATTGGTGGATGTCACAAGTGCTAAAATTTTTGATTCTAGGACATGCTGGTGTCCACACGATGCTTTCTTTCACCGTTTTGAGAGCGATAGTTCTAAAATAAATTACACAAAATAAACTATCTGGCTTGTGTAACACTGGTATTCAGCTAAATCCGGCTTGAATGGAAGCCGACCCCAATATAGTTGGGAAAAGGCTAGGCAGATAATGATGATGATGAAACTATCTGGCTTGTTTAGAATCCGCGACCTGAAACTCGTAAGTCGAGATCTATACCACTAAACCACTATTCTAAACGTTTTTTAAATATGAATACACAAAAAGACAGAATTCTCTGATCGTGCGAATTATCAGCTAAAACCATTTTACACTTTAGTCGCTCCATTAAAAACTGTGTGTCCCAAAACACAATTACCTAACGTAGAACTTTTTATAAACCGTTCATTTGACATTTAGAACATCAAAAATCACCTCGAAAATAATACCTCTCCTTATGCAACACCCTGTATAACATCACGGGCCACCAAAGCCCGCTGAATACGATTGTAACTACAAACGTCTGTGTATGGGATGATATTAAATTCCATCTGACCGGAGCTTGGCGCTAATTTATATAATATGCTAATTCGGTACAGTTCGCTCTTAATGTTGGTACCTATGTATGATTTTAGGATCTTTGGGTTGGTAGCTTAATTACCTTTAGGATTTAAATTGTGAGGATTTAAGTGGATTTTGTGTGTGCGTAATTTGTAACATATCTACTGTTTTCAGTAGTTTGAATAGTTATATTTTTTGAAAAAAGTGTTTATGGATGTATCCGATGGATGCGAGACGCATAGGACTGTCGTTATGGTGACACTTGAGGAAGATCTATGTCTACCAGTTTTTTTTTAAGGTGGGAGATTAACAAAATGACTTCTACCGCTCTGGGCGGAGCGGCAGAAGTCAGTCAAGACTATTAGGTACTAGGTATTAATCAATTTTAATCTATGTGGTCTAATTAATTTAATAATTCGCTGTTGACGTTTACTCATTTTAATTAGTAAGTCAAGTTTGTATCTTCATGTATGTTTTTTCTTCAATGTTAATAACTAACCCAATCTTAAGAACTATACTAACCTGAATATCTATCAAAATTATTCACGTTGTTATCTCAGCCCTTTTACTGTGCATACGGTGTTAGCCTTTAAGTAATTGTTACACTCGCAAATGTATTTTTCGTAAAAATGTATTAATTTATGTTTGGTGTAAACAATTGTTGGCTAGCCTATAAATAAACAAATAAAACAAACAAATAAAGACCGGGTTTGTCAGGCTTCTCCTATTCCTTCTTTACCCTAATTCCAGGGCCCCGAGATTCTCTTTCGTTACCCAGGCCCCAGTAGGCTGACGAAAGAAGGTCTGCTTTATGTTTTCACAATTCGGTGGTGTAATGAGTTCATGGGTTACAATCATAATAACAACGAGCATAATTAAACTATCTACTGATATTATTAGTTAGCGTGGTTTATACGCAAATTTTGGCGTTTTGTAGATTGTCGGAACAAACAGACAACAGATAAAAAAAGAAAATAAAAATGCTTTTTGCTTTAAGATATACATATTTCCATAAGCATTTAGTTAAAAAGGTTTATTTTGATATTAGAAACAGACATTTATTTATATGAATAAAAGAAGAGATATCGATAGTAAGGAGTCTAAAGCCATGGTAGATAATTTAAATATTAGAAAGTGAGTAGGAAGACGTGGGCCCGTAATGACGTTTGATACCCAGGAATGGACGATTGAATTGAAAACCATGATTCAAATCGCTAATATAATAACCGCTGAACATTTTCATAATTGAGTATCTTAGCTACCTACTTATTAAACAATGTACTGCTGAACGAAATGGTATTAACCTATCACATACCCGCAAAACGAGACACAATAGTAAAACAATAATGGCGCATTTTCATTAGTCGATAGGGCCCGCATGCGGGGTGCGAGAGATTACTGTAACGCGTGTCACATGGCCCGCATTCGGGGAACCGCAGACGGTATAACGAACATGTTACTTTCATTGGTTGTTATCCCGCATGCGGGGACACCCCGCATGCGGTATACCGAACGAGTTAACGACCAGTGAAAATGCGCCATAACAGCGCGGTCTCATAGGACCGGTCGGGGATTCATGAATTAATCTAAAGAGAGCCCTTCCCGATTCGTTCATTGTCAAAGAGATCGGGTTTAAAAGCTTGTTGTTTCATCTATCGTAATCCAATGCAATAATTGATCAAGGGGCTACGTGAAAAAAGAAAGATAATGCCTGAACGTTGGCATTCGATAATTCCATCACTCATTCGAACATTTCACAAAACTTGTTCTAGGAAATTCGTGTTTTTAAAAACCTTAAAAGTTTTAGGAAACAATTTTCGTTATTCAGAATTTCGATTAAATGTGCATTTAGACGTTGATACAAAAATATTAAACAAACAAACAAAAATATAAATGTGACTGTGACTTTAAAAGAGACATTGCTTTAATCAGCTAAGAAACACGACCAGTGTTCATCTAGTTAAAAATGACGAAAAAAATTAATGTGTAAAAGTATTTATTAAAACCTTTTTGTAATATAAATACTATTTATGATGTCCCTAGTATCTAGTGTCACTCTTACAACTAAGATGAATCTGTTGATACCTCTTATGTTAAAATTCAACAAGCCACTTAGGCTAAAAGAATAATAGGGTATATTAATTAAACGGCACGCCCTAAAACCTCCGCAGGAGAGCCGAAGCCCGCAAGCTAGGATTGCAGGGAACTTCTCAAAAGGAAACTCGTAGTCCTAAAAATATAACAATAATAATACAACAACTGAAGGACACAGGTGTGGTTTTAGTCAGCAAAAGTCTGACACCGCTCCGCCCAGGGCGGGAGACGTCATTTGATGATTTCTACCCTCCAAAAAAAACGCCTAAGAGCACGTCCTAGAGCCTAAACGGCTTATTGAATTTGATGCAAACGGGTAAAAAATCTACAACTTCGAACCAAATATACATATATACCTCGCACATTCACATCTTTTGAGCCCGTCAATTTCTAACTTAAAGTTACAAGCAGCCCGTCTAAGTTTCCCCGGACACACGCTAGCATACAACTTAAGAT
The DNA here is from genome assembly GCA_030763345.1 of Mythimna separata. Classification (NCBI taxonomy): domain Eukaryota; kingdom Metazoa; phylum Arthropoda; class Insecta; order Lepidoptera; family Noctuidae; genus Mythimna; species Mythimna separata. Next base: position 5,211,323 of record CM061187.1, read on the forward strand.
CCCTGTACTTAAAACTTGAACGGGGCATTTAGGACTCTTGACTGATCGGCACCAACTTAACCTTAAATTAAGTAATTTGTACACTTAACTACAGTTTGGAGATTCTTACTTACACTGTTTAAGTTGTTTGTAGAGTTAGAAAGGTTTAGATGTGCGTAAGTAGGTTATTAGAATGTGCTCTCAGTAAGTGGGAGTTATAAAAGGGAGAGGTTCTTATTTTTCTTCATAATCAGCCTTATAATATTCTTACGTCTTGGATTCAGGCCTAACTCCTCCCAAAAGTATCTCTAAGTAGTAGAGTGGGCAGTAATCCACCACGGGTCTAGTCCAGTCCACGTGGGTCCAGTCCAGTCTACATGGGCCCAGTCCAGCCCACGTGAGCCCAGTGCGGTTTGATGGATATCACATGTCTTCGAATATTTAATTTTGGTATTAAGACATGCCGGTTTCTTTACAATGTTTTCCTTCACCGTTTTGAGACCAATGGCGCTTAAATAAATTACATAAAGTAATGCACCTGGCTGGGTTTGAAATCGCGACCTACAACTCGTAAGTCGGGTAAGCTAGGTACAATTTTGCCTTGGGATAATTTTCTAGTATAATACGAGCGAACGCAATCTATGTGCTGTTCCAGAACAAAGTCTACTTATCTCACCACACTTCATTCAAATCCGCATAAAGCAATAACAAACATAGACATAAATTTTCACCTTTATAAATATCATAGCGTGATTAGATTCGCATTCGACTCGCCCGGGTATCCTCAATGCACTATCTCTTCAATCTCCTGAGTTATTAGTCCCCAGGATATTCTATCCTATTCCTCTTCACCCCGTCTCCTCTAAACCCCTTAGCAAGTCTACATCCAGAGTCAATTTGGACAAGAGTGATAGCCAGGCCGGCCTCGAGTGGGCCTCACTAACGACTTTCACTTCCCAGCTTCAGGTGCCAATCGCTCGTTACCGATCATCCATTTTATATGTATTTGTTACGTGAGATAGGAAATTGGATGTAAACTAAACCGAAATAATAGGAATATATTCGCTAGTTAAAAGGGGGCTAGCACGGTCTGTTTAACCTTATTCTAGCTGTTCCAGTCTAACCAGAAACAGCGAAATATATGTATTTGATAAGGAGCAACTGCCTTTCTGATCTCATTCACAACCCAGTAACTGGGGAATTCTCTTTTGGCAAGACTGGTGTCAGATTTCTTAATTTCTAACTATTGTTAACGATAACGACACGTGTTCCCAAAACGTTACATCTCAAATCTATTCCCGGCCGTCGTAGGCTTTGTCATGCGGACGATGAGTAATGGGTAGCTCATCGTACAATAAGCACCAAGGCAGAGTCTGTGGCGTATTGGGACGGTGCATTCCTCCAGCGCCCCCTATGGTCAAGCGAGAGCCTATCACCGACACTGCATTACTGCTAGCAAAAAGACGTGACTACTACTGATGACAATGCCTAATCTCAGCTTGCACTAAATCCAAACGCTACGAAGTCTCTTCCCATACACGATGGGATGGGAAATTGCAGCGAGTGAGCTGAGCCAGATAATTCGTTTATTGTTATTCTAATTCACGCAGAATCGTGGCGTTCCGAATCGTTACTGCTCTGTTCGAGCCCCTATAGTGACAATGACCAAAAATGGCGTCGTATAATATTGTTTTTTTTTTTAAATTTAAATTTAATAATAGCATCTGGTTATATTCGGATGACTTCTACATAATTATGTAAGAATCTACTATCGGTGCTTGATAAATATTTTTATTATTTACGTTTTTTTTTTCAACCACCTGTACTTTTCAGGATCTATGCGAGGTCATTGACAAGGCCATGCAAGTTGACAAATACTGGTCATAAGAAATTTAGTATGAGTACATCTACACGAAAAGAAGAAGAGAGCGATTTCTTTGTTTTATAAATTCACCCATGTTATACCCATGTTATATTTCTTAAACTCTCTCTTACATCTTATTATTTATGTTAATATCGTGTTTAATTGTTTTAACTATGACATTTGACGATGAATTTTTATGAACTTAATTCGCGTTTTAAAAGATTTCGTGTCACTATCATTCATTATGTGTTAATGTTTATTTGTTTGTTGCTCCCAGAACAAATGTCCATAGGGGCTGAAAGGTTCTGGAGTGGCAACTGCGTACTATAAGGGGCAGCGTTCGAAAGCCTCCCAAAAGTTGAACCTATAGCCTGGTAAGTGTCGCGGGAATCCGATAGATATAAGACTCACAGGACCATTCGTTGTAGCGACGCTTGAGGAAGACTATGTCCAGCAGTGGACGTCTTTCGATTTAAATGATGATGATAACTGTTAATACGACACTAAGTACGAACATGACCCGTAATTGGTTCAATGTCAGAGCAAATTTCACAAAGTTAGAATAAACACTGTAGATTTATTTGATAGGTGTTTACTTGAATCATACTTCAACATTAATGTTGTTATGATTATCTACCACTATTTGTTATGTTTGCTACTTTAAACGTTAGATACAGGGTATTTTATTGTTCATGGAGTTTTTTTGACTGACATATCAAATATTTTTAAGTAGTTTTTAGGAAACCTTCTTCATTAAAAGTCGTAAGATTCGTGAGAATCCAATGGATGTAAGACACACAGGACCGGTCATTAGTGACGCTTAGGGGAGGCATTAGTCCAGCTGCGGACGTCTTTTAGCTGAGACGATGATGATGATAATGAGCTTTCTTGATTAATCTAGTTATTGAATAGTTGCTGATTACAGGGTTTTCTGTGTTCGTTTCTTTAGTAAGACAAAAAAGACACCTTACAAAAACCGTATTCTAACGTGTAAAATGGGTTATATGTGATTATTTCGTATTGAAACTTAATAAGAGACTTAATGAAACAATTGAAGATTAATTTAGTTGTTGTTGTAGTTTTATTTTTTCAACATTCTTTAACAACAATCAAAGGAAGAACGTTATCATATTTGGCTCACATACTATAAATATAACATCAAACCTAAATTACCGACAGTCCCATCCCAAAGACATGCAAAACCAACTGTCCAAAACCGCTTTAACCCACAATCGAGACAACCAAAACCCATACTTAGTCGTATCTCTTAACCAAATCAAAATCATTGTCATATAAAACAACATCCTCTGTCCAATCATTACGGACAATTTTCTCAAGCTTACATTTCTGCAAACGCCCGCATCACGACGGAGCGTCGTGCGAATAGACCTCCATTTCTTGGGCATTGCTCTAAATCACGGGAGGGAGTGGCGTATCAAGATCGCTCGGTCGTCGGTCCTACGATGTGCGTTGGATTATTCTGGTTAGTAATCGGGCTATTGTGTGATTTGACTTAGTTTGTCATTGTTTGACGAATATAGGTACAAAGAAGGGTAGATGGAAACAGTCCGTCTCACTCCGCTTCTTTTTATCTAATTCATTTTGCTCATCATTGTCATCATCATCAACCTGGTAAGTAAAAGAACAAACCTGGCATCACTTCTTGGAGACAAAAGTGACGAACAACGGAATGATGTAAAATGCGGTGAAGCGTGAAGCTCAAGACTGTTTGCATGGAAGACTAATGTGAACGAAGGAAGACTAATGTGGATTTATCAGGCGTCATTACCTCGGTGTTTGGAGTAGCCAGATTGGGAAGATTGTGACGCATCTTGGTCTACAAAAAACATAAACTCTTGTCAGCATAGCTTATTTTCTATGTACATTTTACTAAGTTTGCTATACATCTGTTTAAACTTAAGGATCATAAAGACCACAACCAAAAGTTGGTAATATTTATGTATGTAAATTTCTAAACGAAATAAATAAAAAACAAAGTACAATAGAAACAAAATATAGTTTAAACTAGTCCAAGACCGATTTCCTTGTAACGTTATCACATTATCAAGCTTACAGAATAAGGCTCTAAGTAAGTCATTGTGGATTACCACAATATATTGCGTTTGGCAAACTGTACTGAAGCAGTACCATGACGTAATACCTGGGACATTATGTAAATTAGCGTAAACGTAGTTAAGAAGGATGTCAAGTAAACAAGTGATCAAAATCCCAAAGAACTAGATATAGAAATGAAAATTAAACAAAAAAAAACAAGTACCACCGTTTTAAATTGTCAATGCAGACAATAACTATCTCGATCATTTTGAGAACAAAAACCAAAATTACTCAAACAATGTCGTAGATAAAAGTACAAATGACCAATCTACTAATTAAGTCAGCCATTAACAAAAAAAACGTAACGAGACACAAAACAGAATCAATTTGATCAGAAACAAACAAGACGGACGTATAATCACACGCCGACCCATAACCTCTTAAACAAGCAGAGCCAACATCGGTACGGAATGTAAACAGCGGACCATCTCCTCAGGCGCCATCTATAATTTTCTAACAATGCTTTGAACATGTCCAAAATAATACGACCTATACAAAAAACCCACTCTCCCCTTTTCTTACCCTATTTAATGAAGACAGAGGGAAGGGTAACAGGCCAGGTTGTGATGGTTTCAAAATACACGCTCGATCGATCTGGGATCTATCCGTGGATATTGCATATTTATCAACCTTTGACACGGGTAACAACGTGGAAGTAACATCTTCATGGGCAAAAAGGGTACAAAACAAACATGTTTAGAGGTGTTTGAACTTGTGCGGCGTATGGGAAACGATATGCACTTATAATGTGGTTTTGAACCCTTTTTAAAGGATACTACTTAAATAGTTTCGGTTAAAGGCACTTTTAGCATTCAAGAACTAATTAAAGTTGACGATAAATTTTGTGAAGCAAGTACTATGAAAATTGGGGTTCGTTAACAATAATGTAATTCTATATCCCAAAATATTTTTTATACAGTATTTAATTATTTAATTTCAACTGTAAGATAAGTAGGAGCTCCCATTTTTACAAATGACAAGACACATTAATCTTTATCAACTTTTTTACCAATAAGGATATCTTTTACTCGATTAGCGTCTTGGGAATCAAATACGTCAACCTTATTTTCAATTTTGATATCAAATTCATTTCTACCAATTTATTTAAGATAATTTATCACTTATGTATTTGGTATTTTCGTAATATTTACTAGTGTATTTATTACTTTAACAGTAGGTTTACTAACAACATTCACGAGCTTTGTATGACATGAATAATTTTCATATTGACGATAACGGTGTAATATGAATTGAATGGAAAACTACTTTTTGGTTAGACAAGGTTCCATAAAGCTTGGTATCGTTCATCGAATTATTGAAGAATTATGCTAATATTTAGCAGAATGTAAACTACGTAGGTAACAAAACAAGTAAACAAGTAATACGACAGATTGGGCGAAACAATTCAAACAAGGCATGCAATGAACTAGTGGGTTAAGTGTGGTATTAGAGATTTTAAGATACATATGTATATACAAACCTACATGTTAATTCTAGTTAACCCTGCTACATTTTTGGTAGGTTTTATCAATATCACCAACCTGTAAATTTTTTTCCACTGCAGGGCAAATCCTTCTTCTCATACAGAGAAGTTCTGTGTATTTATTGCCACGCTTGCTCAAACCGGGTTGATGATTAAAAACTTCAAATTTAATTTAAAAAAAAATACGGTAATTTCTGAGATCCGATTGCAGATAGATCTTCTTACAGGTTTTAGGAAGAACCTACTGTTTCAAAAAAAGTTGCTGCAAAAAATTTGCAGCAACTTTTCCATTCAATCTTTTTGCCTTGGTACGCAGAAGAACTCCGAATCAAAAAACCAAATTAGTACTTACACCGCTGTTACTTCAACTAGTATACTAGGCACATCACGCATTGGCCAATAAGTGGTATTGCCCAAGCCTGCTTGATATTCGAACGTGACACGACCAGACCCACGGACCAATTTGCTATAATCGTAGTACAACCATTACGGATTAAGCATTTTACATTACAATTCTGGGAACTTGCGATTTTTAAGGTTTTGTATTTAATCAGTCGTGTTTGTGATTAAGTAGGAATTGATAGTCAAACGGCGGGCTTTAATTTTTCGGTGAATGGTTTAATCGTGCGGGTAAAGAAGTCAAGGGTAAAGGCATTGTGATTAATCAAGTAGAGGCACTAGCTTCATCACTAGATGGTATGAAATTCTGTTTAAAATGGATTTGCAACAAGTTACTTGTAAAGATGTTGTTTTTTTTTTTTATAATCGTCGAGTATAGAAAATGTTTAGTTTATGATACAAAATATAGTTACCTTGTTTTTCATTTCAATGCGTGGTAACATAATATTTTAATACTGTTGCAGGATTTGGCAGTAAATAATATATTGACACAAACTTCTAAGAAAACTTTGCTGAACCTTCAATGATTTCACAAATTGTTCAGTTTTGAAAAACTTCATAGTCTGAATCAGAATTTTCGCGCACTTGTAGGTAATAGGCTCACCCCACAAAACTTTATACGTGACATAAATATACTAAGTTATGTTTATACTTTGTCGGTTTAGGTAGTTAACTAAATGTAAACAATCTTGGCATGTCTTTTTATCTAAAAGTTGTCTATTAATTGTATGTAAAAATCTTTGCAAATAGGTATTTACCTAAATCGACATTAGCTAATAAACTAAATTAAATAATCTTTGTGTATATTATATACGACCTCTTTAATATAAAAAAGACGTACCAAGATTATTTACCTTTAGTTAACTACCTCAACCGACGGAGTATAGTATCGAGCATAGAAAATGTTTCCTTTATGATACAAAATACAGTTCTTTTGTTTTTCATTTCATTGCGTGGTAACATAATATTTAATTCATGAATCCCCGACCGGTCTCATTGGACCGCGCTGTTATTGTCTTACTATTGTGTCTCGTTTCGCGGGATTCGATAGGTTAAATAAATTAATTGCAGAATTTGTCTGTAAATTTATCTACACAAACTTCTCAGAAAACTTCATTTCACACAAATTGTTCAGTTTTGCAAAAACTTTGGAGTCTGAATCAGAATTTTTGCCCACTTGTTGGTAATGGGCTCACTCCACAAAACTTTATACGTGACATAAACATACTAAGTTATGTTTAGTTAGATTTAATTTTTGATAATTTTTATCGTTGCTAAATGTCTACGTCAAATGAATAATGCTTTATTAAAAAAAAAACATTCATTATTCTATTAAACCATCCATCATCATAATTGACCATAAAAAGCAACTAATAGGCCATTAGCACAAACATACGAGTAATAAAAAAGAAAACAAATTCAATTTTAATAATGAACTAACAAGCGTGGTTATATCCAGTAATGACGCATAATAAAGAAAATGGTTTGTATGTTAATACAATGTAAGTTATTATGGAATATCCAGAGGCTGTGGGCAGTTGACCCATGTTGTTTTTAGACGAAGTAGTAATTTAAGTACCGAGTTTATCCAGATAAAGTCATTTACTCGTAAGTTTTTCCAAAAATTTTAATATACTACTACTTTTAGCTTGGACAATCCTTGTACCTACGTAATATACCACCTGTCTCATCACATTACTAGTCAATGCGGAGTTTTTAATTTTTTTAGTGTTGTTGGTATATCTATAAAACACAAAAAGTTATTATACCTACGTACACCTATATATAGAATTAATCCGGGGGCATATTAGTCGGACGATTCAAAAATTATCATCCGACTAATATGGGCCAGGTTTAATTGATTTTAGACTATAAATAACAATAAATAAGCATTTTATTTTATCAATTACCCAAAATGATTTCTAGCGTGGTAACATATACTAGTGTAATCATATTTTTTTAATGCAATAGTATGTCATCATCATCTGCCTAGCCTTTTCCCAACTACATTGGGGTCGGCTTCCAGTCAAGCCGGATTTAGCTGAATACCAGTATTTTACGAGGAGCGGCTGCCTACCAGACCTCCACAACCCATTAACTGGGGAAATACGGTACTTCATGGCAAGACTGGAGTCAGATTTACTGGCTTCTGACTATCCGTAACGACTGCCAAAGATCTCCAAATGACAGCCGGGACCAACGGCTTAACGTGCTATCCGAGGCACGGAAGAAACTCGTTATGTTAAGATGGTCACCCATCTACAGACCAACCTAGGCAAGCGTTGCTTAACCTTGAAGATCGACCTGTGCGGCTGTTATTATCTAGCCACGTGCTCCTCAATCCTCAAGTTGTATAAAGTATAAAAGTCAATACATAGTTATGAAAAGAGCCACAACAGATATTTGATGATCTCTTTGTTGACATGGTGTCAATTTAATTGGAATCGACGCTATATTATGTTATTAAATAATAATACTTTTCTATCTGGTGTGTTTTTACAATTTCTGCTACTGACATTACCGTAGTTAGCTTAGGCAAAACACTTTTGTACTCGTAAGCATTCATGACCTCTCCAAACATTTTCTGTAGCCATGTCAAATCTTCTTCTATTCACATTATAAGGCAACTTAACTGTCTCGTGTCTATATTAACAATTTTGTTTAGATCCCTAACAATCTCCTACCCTTCCCCTTCGTTGTCCATTTTCACTAACATTTCAAGAGGGCTGGAAGGTCTTCAAGTTTTAGTATCTTCGTTCTATTGTTTCGAGATCTCTCATTCGTGGTTCGCGGGCGATTTCATTATCATTATAAGGTAATCATCATCAAGTTTGTCTGTATGTGATATGGGAATGCGTCGTTGGTCACTGATATGATTTTTGATATCAAATCTAACGTTTTTTGAATTGTCTAGTTAATGAAGTCAATTTTATCTGGTTGAGTTAATACACTTCCTAAGATATTTTCTTTGTGTGTTGTCTTATGGCCATTTTCTAGAAAGTCGTACTAAACCATAATCAGCTTTATAATGTGCTTACCTTTTTTTAAATTTTTACGTGGGTAATTAGTCGTCTTCTTCTACCGGGGGTTAACACCGGCTATTGCCAGGGTCCGCCTTCCAACTGAGTCTTCTCGCCACCTTGCCCGATCTTTGATATCCTTTCCAGTAAGGCCATTGGCTCTCATGTCGGACTTGACGCTGTGCTTGCGAGGTCGACCACGGGACCTAGCCCCAAGGACAGCAATATTCATGCATTTCCTACCAACGTACTCCATAGGACGGTGCATGACGTGGCCATACCATCGCAGACGACACTCTTGCAGTTTTTCCCCCACGTCACGGAAATATAGACTACCTTAGATAAATGAGTTGCTTATGCAATTGAATCGCGATATTTTGTTTCAAATCGTCCTTACTAATCAGTTATGACCATATTTATTTATTTATACTTCATGTACAGTAGTGATACATAGGCAGACCTAATGCAACAAGGCATTCTCTACCAGTCAACCTTTGGGTGTAAAAAAACAACATGTTGTAGGTCACAAATGAATTGAATCATGAAAATGGTAAAAAAACAACTTAAACGGATCACTAGGAAACACAAAATCAAGTAAACAAAGTAATCATAACACACGTCAATCATACAGTTCAAGCACCTAAAAATCGGATGCAAACTCTAACAAACCTTGATCAAATTCCTCGACCCGACCCCAATACATGAACATTAATTGTAATAAAATGTATCCAAACCACTTCCGAACTGATTACGTAATTACCAAAAATTACAAGCACACACGCCACACAGTAATCATACAGCAATCGGAACGATTAATATACAGATGTTGGAAACGATAAAACTGAACACATACGATAATATGGTAATGAAAGAGGTGAATGTATGGAACGATTTGACTTTACGAAATGAGAAACTGTTTGAACTTTGACTTCTTTGGGTCAAGCAGTAGCGCGGAGGTTTAAATTTAGAATTGTTAGAAAAGATAAAATGTTGTACAACGATGAAATATGTGATTGTGATAGAGTTATTGTTTTTTTTTTTTAATTTGTTGTGTACATAATTTAAAAACTGAATCAATTACCAAAAATTTATGTTAGAATTGGAAGAGTGTTTATTGAAATTGCTTAATGGAAAATCTTAGTTGTCTGAAAAGGTGATGCTTTAACATAGTACTTCACACTTCACTTGGGTAGCAGTAGTGGCTTAGTAGAAACGGCTCTGACTTACAATTTTTTTTATCATCAGGCCTCGCAAAATCGTGAAGGAAAGCATTGAGAAAAACGGTATATCGAGGTACTCTAGAACCAAAAATTTGAAGACTTGTGACATCCAAGATCCCAGATTGGGCCCGCATCTGCTTCCCTGTCCCAGAGAGGAAGCCTTAAGTTACCAGTCCCTACAAAAAAGGTCACTTGAAGAAACTGGTTTTTTTAGTCACTATAAGCCTGACAGTCCCTCTCACTCGTCCCTAGAGCGTGAGAATTCATACTAAACCATCACAAACCCAGTCTTCTAAAAGTTGCAGTTCCTCAAATTCTCATCCAGTCCTTCCAGAAACCAAGAAGGCATGATGCGGAGATCTGTCGCCGGTTATTATAACGTTCCGAGATACCGTTCCACCCCTCGCTAGGGGGCAGTTGTTAAGAAGTGGGTAGTAGTAGCAGTAGTAGTAGTAGTTTGTTCCAGTAGAGCCATGGGTAGAGCGAAAAAAAACCTCTTCGAAAAGGCTTCGACTCGGCTGGGTCCTTACGGTATGTCATCGTCATCTACCTAGCCTTTTCTCAACTATATTGGGGTCGGCTTTCAGTCAAGCAGAATTTAGCTGAATGCCGGTATTTTAAGAGGAGCTGCTGGCTACCAGACCTCCACAACCCATTAGCTGGGTCCTTACGGTATATATTGAAGCCAAATAAGAAAGAAAATCACAAACCACCATCTTCTTCAAGTCGAACCTTCTCAAATCCTCAATCCTCACCAAATTCTTCCAGAAACCAAGAAGGCATAACGTGGAAATCTATTGCCGGTATTTATAACGTTCCGAGATACCGCTATACCACATCTTATGAAATCTATAAGATATAAAACCATCACAAATCTAAGTCTTCTCGGTCGGTACTGTGTGGGACTATGGTTTAACTTCCGTAAGGAGAACCGAGGGTCTTGAAACGCAAGGCAAAGAAGAAATAGGACTGGTTTTTATTCAGTAAAAGCCTGACACACCCTCTCACTCCCGCCCTAGAGCGAGATATCCACCTAAAAAAAAGAATCTTCTCAAATCCTCAGCTAGTCCTTCTAGAAACCAAGAAGGCATGACGTGGAGATCTGTCGCCGGTAATTATAACGTTCCGAGATACCGTACCACCCCTCGTTAGGGGGCAGTTGTTAAGAGGTGGGCGCCTGCATTTTTACAAATTGATACAAATTATTTGAGCGAGCACCCGCTTTGTTCCAACGACGCTTGTTACGACTGTGGAACGGCATTTTATTATTTTCGTACGGTTGACGCGTAGTGCGATGGGGAAAAGCGCGGGTTTTTGCGGTTGATGATATGAGAAAATGTTGGAATATGACTAATCTTTAATTTTAGGTAAAGTAAGTAGATTTGGATATAATTGGAGTTTTTGAAAAAAAAAAACTGTCCATAGAAAACCACCTTCCTCTTTATCAATCACACTAATATTATAAAGACGTAAGTTTATGAGTGTGTGTATTAAGCTTGTTACTACACTAAACATAAATGATACACTTAAATAGATATAATTATGTAGATTATTGTAGATAGTTTTCGTAGAGTACGTGTTAAGTTTTTTTAGTAGCTCTGGCTGGCCCGGTGGGAACATCCAGGTCTTACAAAGTTCACCTTCCGGCCGCCGTCTGGTATAGATTGAGTTCAACATCAATGGCGCGTGGTCTTCCAAGCGTACCTCAAGAGAGAATTTCAGCAAAATCGTAGAGATCCAGCAGGGCCAATACCTGCTAAGGCCACGGGTAATTTCTGAAAAGAAATCCTTTGTCCTAGAACGCAAGGGGTGACTGAAGAACACAAGCCCACCTGTGTCTGTTGCCCTTTGCATTCTTAGACAACGGTTCCCTTTTTAGCCACTCACCCGTCCGGTCCATGTGTTTGACTTTCTTAGCGGTTTTCCACGATTTACGATGCCCTTCTCAACGCCAAAGACAGGAACAGATGAAGGAATATCATAAGGGCTAAGGTGATGAAGCACGACGCTCAGCATTGAGGAATGTGACGCAAGGAGGAGGAGCAGTTTTCCATATTATTTTCAAAACCGCTCGAAGGTTTCCCCGCTCAGTACGCGGTGCGCCCTCTCTCTCATTCCTTAGACCGGGTCCGAAACATCTTATTCGCGCCCTCATAAAAGTAACTGCTTTGGCTCGTTTTTATTTCTACCTCTGTACCTGTACGGCCACAGTATTTTAATAAACCGACCTCCCCAACAAGCCAAATAGAACTCAAACCCCCAACAATAGAACATGTTTTTGTTTAGCTTTAACAGAAATCATGTCTTGCCCACTTATATCTAGGACAAGACGATTCTGAAGGACACGGAGAATTTCAATTACTTTATTACGTTGTAATGTATTTTTATTTCGCGAAACATGAAGCAAATCAGTTCAGGTATGCAGTTAATAAATTACATGTAATTGTAATTTTTTGTTTGATTACATTACAATAAATTTGTAATAAAGGTGCTTTTTGACTGCTTTTAGGGTTCTGATTTAAAAAAAGGAAAACGGAACCTTGGAGGGAACTCTTTTCGTTTTTGTGAAAGAACAATAGGGTCTTATATCTTAAAATTATGTATATTTGAAACTTAAGTGGCAATGAGCAAGGCACATTGCTCGTAGAACAGGGTCGAAAGATTCTGGACTGGCGAACTCGTACCGGAAAACGCAGCATTGTAAGACCTGGTGTAAGGTGGACCGATGACCTAGCAATGATTGCGAGAATCCAATGGATGCGAGACGCTCAGGACCGATCACATTGTGGCCACACTCGGTGGAGGCCTATTTCCAACCATGGACGTCTTTCCGCTGAAATGATGATGCTGATGATGTATATCTGTGTTATAAATATATGAGATCTTTAGTTTTTTTTTTAATGTCAAAATTAGTGCCAAAACATTTATATAGATACGCTTTTGCAATTGTGAATTTCTCTAAATTTTCCTCAACGAAGGGTGCATTATTTATGTTCTTCAAAATTCCTTTAATTATTTTATGTGATTTCTTGTTAAGTAATCATTTTTGCATGACCATTGAGCATAAAAAAGTAATGAATGATCAAAAATTAGTAGGAGGGAAAATAAAACATTCAAATATGTCCATGAACATCAATTTGGGATTATTTTCTTTCAGCCTTTTTGATGTACCAATCTAAACATAAACAATGAGCACTCTTGAACAAAATCTTAATGAAGTTTTTGAAAAAAAAAACTACAAGAACCTATAAGAACTTGTAATGTATGTTTTACAATGGTTAAATAAATCTGAAATGAATCTATAGTAGGAATTATTCCTGTATTGTGGGTGCGTTCACAAACATGTTGTCAGACACAAGTCAGACTAACCCGCAACTATCAGTACCTATTATATAAATGTTTCTTCCGTGTGGGAATCGAACCCGCGACGTGCAACGTAGTAGTTCAACCTTATCGTCAAACACTCCATGATAATATTGTATCTTTGAATGATACCATGGAGATTATCCTAATTATTCACTCATTAATCGCTACTGGACTTAACACCGACCAAAAAACCATTACTAACATAATATAATAAACATGCAATGAGGTTCCATCAAAAACAAAGAAATGATGTCACCGAAAAAAGGTTCCAATACATTTCCCGCGGACCAAAGAATTACTCTCAGAAATTATTATGGCGGTTCGTTAAGAAATCCGGATTAAAGAGTTGAGAGGGAAAAAATGGTAAAATGTCGCCCGTAAGTCCAAGCCGCAAAATTCTTAAACGCAGTCCTTGGAAATGGGATGATTACTTCATCAAAACACACTTTAAACGTGTTACGTAAATCTAGTACCACTCGCCCCCTGCCACCCCTTAAAGGGTGTGTTGGCGAGTGAGGAGGCCAGGGGGAAAGTCACCCCAGGAAATGGGGGGTAAGACGATATGGGCGAACGTGAGCGCCGTCAAGAAAACCTTGATTGCTTTTTTAATTAGTTTTTTTTTCATTCCCCTTTTTCGCATCCCAGCATCGTGCAAGAAATATGTATTCGCGTTTTTTATGTATGTGTTTTTATATATTATTTATCAATTATGTGCTGTGTAATTGGTTGTGTTGTTTGTTTTCTTTTCGTCTTCTTTAGCTTTTAGATATTATTTTTCACAGAGTTGCCTTTAGAAAAAATGTTAAGTAGGTAATAAAAAAGTAGCAAGAATAGTCGTGACTAATTATTATCAATCTAATAAACGAACGAAAGGGTTTGACAGCCTCTAAGTAAGGGTAGCCCTAACCGCTGTCAAGAAAAAAGGAGGCACTAAAAGTGCAAAATAGCGACTCGCCCGACCCATAATCAATTTAAAATTATTATCCGTTTTCCCCCATCAACAGTGTAAAATCAAGAGCGTAAAAACGTCGAGGAATGTCCATTAGTCGTTCATAATATCGTCGCCGTAATGAGGGGAGAATGGGCTAAATCAGAACAGTGGCGCGACCATAAACGTTCCGGCACGTACTGCTCAACCGTTTAGACACATTTAATACAGTTTTGTGCATTCTATGCAAGAATATATTAATTAAAAATGGTTTAACTCGCTTGATGTATAATCTAGAACTAGGTTTTATATCTTTGTTGAAGTTTTATATTTATTTCTACATTTTCTTTTTGTTCATGTTGATGATAAATGTCAACAGTTTTAAGCACTAACGTAAGAATTAGGTAATGAAATTTTGAAGCTTGAGCTTTGTTTTAATTTATTAAAGTTGTAAGATAACGGAAAAGTTAATAAAACTTTGCCGTAGACTAGTTTACTTTGTGAAAAGAAATCTATCAATTCTAAGGAAGGAGTAAAATTTTTGTATTAGGTATGTAAGGGTTTCATTTGGTGGGATCAGAAACCAATATCGATTACCCACAAGGTATTTAACTCATTAATATCCCTAACTTATCCCTAACTAAGGTTTACTCAAACCTCGTTTACATAAACTAGAAGTCAAGAGATAATTCCCTAGAATATGTCGACAGTTACAACACGTTCTACGCAGATAATATAATTCAGAGATTTACATATCCAGCTACGAAAAAAGCGTAATCTTTTCGGCGTAAGACGTGACCCAATAAAATTTTGTCCTCGTATTTAGCGGAAAAATAAATTAAGAATTCATTTTGGCCCTGTATGTTCCACACAGACACACAGAAGGTTGTATACAAAACACACGCACACTAACAAAGAGTTTTAAGTCTCGAGGCGTCCCCACTAATTTATACGTTCTTTCGCTTTCATTATAATTATTATTCTTGGCAATTTATTTTCGCACACGAGGGGGCAGTGTCTCCCCGGGGGAGAGTGGGGTGGACTTCTTACAAATTCCCGTTTTTCGGTGGAACTTAACGCACCCTTTCTTGGCCCTTTTTGTTTTTCATTACATTAACTTTTGAGATGGGGATAATGTGTTGTTAGTGTGTGAGTGTAATTTTTGCGCGTAATGAAAGGTTTTTTTATCCTGTATCATGTTTCGTACCTCGTTATGTTATACAAAATGTACGCACGAGAATTTGTGAGCAGTGAACTTTGAAGAGCGAACATTTTTTTCCTCCTCCAAGAACTTACTTCCTGAACTTTTAAAGTTATCAGAAGTTTATAGTACGCTCGAACAACGAGAAAAAAAGTAACTTTCGCTGAAGTAAAAAACATGCATAACACCTCAACTACCCGACTACTCCCCCCAATTCCACTCGAAACTTTAAAGTACACAATTTACGTTCACATGCACGGAAAACGACGAAGAACTTCCACAAAACAAAAGCGATTACTACAGACTTCGACTACTCGAAAACAAAACGCAATTTTCTCTTAAGAAAATGAGGGAACTCTTTCTCCCCATTGAAAAATCATCAACACCCACCGCGTATGTACTACCCGCCGCCAACCACCCTCATCTGGGGGGGAAGATCTACGCCGCCGACTTGCGTACGCTTTAATTAAAAATAAAACATAAGAACGATGTAACTGGATGAGCCGAGGAGCGAAGGAAAAATGAAAGAGAAAGCCGTCCAACCCCCCTCCTGGAATGAGTGAGGGGAGGGGACGGGAAACCGCGTGGAAGTCAGTCGCAGAGCGACCGCCGGGGGGAGCGGACCTCCCTCCGCATGCTGCTGTGTCACAACGGAATGACATCACTTTTCTTGTCGCTAATGAAGAGAACGTCTTGGATGGTTGCCTTTTAACTCGCTAAAGGCTTTTATTCAGACCATGCGTTTTTAGCCTCCACTAATTTATTTAATTAGCTTTTTGCTCTGTTCCTTTACGGAGCGTAGTTTAAAAAATAAATCTCTGGACTCTTTAGAGTACGTAGGAATTCTTTTACATGTCTTGAGGGAAGATTTATTCAGTACGGAAATCCTTGTGAGAGTCGATTTGAATAATTCGCGTCTCATAAATAATATCGTGAGTTGCGACATACGACTGCTCGCCGGATCCGTCTTGACAAAACAAAACGTCCAAGTCCTCAGTCTAGACATTTTAATTTTCCTATCCTTGCGTTTCGCGGGTTCGACAGATCAGACTCTTTCATTAGTTCCCTCCTCCTCCTCACATGTGAGGGAAATCTTTTGATGTAGACGTCGTTAGTGACGCGACCGATAAGAGTATTACAGTTCAATGCATTCAATATTGTACCACATCATTATTTCGTTTGAGATTTTTCTTTAAATAGAAAATGTGAGGCGCCCTTTCTGTACTTTGATGTGTTGGGTTTGTATCAGAATCAGAATCAGAATCATTTATTCGTAAACATAGGTGATAAGCATATACAGGATCTTAAAAATTAGGTAGTGCGCTATGTTTTGTCAATTGACATACAAATTATCAAGAAAGGGAAAAAATTATAATAATTGAAGTACTAAATTAAAATATAAATTCATCACAATTATAATTATTGTGCAAGCAAGTAAAATTTTAATATTCATAACAAATTTCATTTCATGTCAAAATTCAGAAGATTAATATTAAAAATAAAATAAGTAAAAAAAAAATATTTAAAATGTCAAGTATAAAAATTTAAAATGTCAAGTATAAAATATCAAAATGTCAAGAATAAAAATTTAAAATGTCAAGTATAAAAATTCAAAATGTCAAGTATAAAAATTCAAAATGTAAGTTTAAAAAAGAAATGTCAATAAAATAATTGTAATAATAATAATTGTAATTAAGGTTTTCTTAGATTGTATTCGGAAGCAGGTATAATGTCAAAGTATTTAAGTTACTTATCAATTTTTTCATAGTATGTGACTGTAGGAAGAATTGGGTCGACCTTTTCACAAATTTTGACGTATCAACTGTCTACTAACTCAGTTTTAGGACAGAATTTTCTAAAACACGTACTATTGTCGTGTCTAAATTGAAGGACAACGGGGTAAACTTAACTAAAAATCGCCCAAGACAGGTTTGGAAGGAGAAAGGGGTCTCCCCGTTCCTATTGCCCAGCAGTGGGGCACAATATAGGCTAGGCTAAAAAAATACAGCAATGAAAAATTTTAGCTACTATTTCTAAATAAATATTTTTAAATTCAACTAACTTAAGTTCCAGTAACGTGTTTATAAAATAGATCCAAACAACATTCTCTAACTTGAAAGTACCACGCTGTAAATACACAAACAACTTAACCATACGCAAACAAACAATAGGAAATTCGAAAACAACGTAGAATCAGCAAACATCTCAATAAAAACCAGATGTGTACCCCTCCGCATACGCTCTCACACTTAACCAAAAGTAACTCGGTTGTGGGTACTCTCATTCAATTTTCTAACCCATTTAAGACTCAGACGAACTGCTTGCACAAAAAAAAAAGAATAAATTCTTCGACATTCCCAACCGTAGATTTTCCACGATATAATTTCATAAGCAGTCGGCGTATGTTCGTTTTACCCCATTTTCCCCTTTTGAATTGATTAGGTCGGGTTCATATCGAGTTGTGAATGGAAGTTGGGATGGTTTAGTTTTTTTTTTTGTGTTTCTATGGACCGGTGCTTCGATATTTTATTGATGAATGTTAGTTAAAAGCGATTTTTTCCTTTTTTTCGTATTTATGAATGTTTTCAATACGCTCACATTAAAATGTCCAAGGAGTTGGCTTGAATAGGAAATGCTGAGAAGAGGTTTTGACTTTCATTTTAGTATTAAGGAAAATATTTTCTGTTATTACGAGTACATGTTTGTTTTTGCAGGATTGTTCGAAAGAGTGACTGCTGCTCTGGAACGCGTTGGTCAAGTTAAGGAACACGGTGGATTTTAGTAAAAATCTGACCCTTCCCTCTCTATACTCAAAATGTTGTTTGTTTCGTATAAATTTTAACATATTTTTAGATAAACTTTGAACCTTTTGTATATTATTTTTAAATAGGTGTTTATGGTAAGTATCTATTGTTTGCACATCGCCTTAATTTTCAAATCAGATAAAATTCTATATTAAAGCGCTATTACCGAAATCTAACGACGAAACAGTTTTAATATTCCGCCGAGCACCGCATCATTTAAATATAACTATAACACTTAAAATATATTATTCATAAGACTGTATAAGAAAACCGCGAGGGCGCGGGCATTAAGCTTAGCTAGGCCTGGTTAATGATCCAATTCCTGTCATGTTCAGGAAAGGGTTTACCCCCTAAAAAACTTGAAACAAACGCCGCAAAAACCGAAGACGTTCTCTCTATCGCACCACCCTTAAGGGAGGTTGGGGCAAAGCCACCCCCAAAGGAGGTACGTTGAATAATTATAAAAGAAATAAGATAGACATTGACTTCGCCACGTCAGCCCGTAGATGAATAATAATGGATTTTTGTTTGCGTGTGTATCAGCCTTTATGAGTCGTTATAAGTTTTTATAGACTGAAATATTGTTGTTTGTATAAGCAGGTTATTAAAGGCAACAGATTTAACGATTTTACAACCTTTGATGTTCGCGTTGAGATAAAAATGTATATTGAATTTGGATGTGGGTTGATGGGTTTTAATTTAAAACTTATTATTTTTTTGTAAATTGGTTTTTATTTTGTGCTTAGGTATATATAAAGATTTTTACGGCAAATCTTAGGATGGTGCTTTTTATTAAGCTTATTAGAATAACCACTGTCTGAAGACAATGTACCTAATATATAGAAACCTCGAGTCACAGTGTATGTAATCGAACTCCTACCAACCTGCTTGACGACTTTTTGTATCGTTTGCTATGTTTATACCCTGTTCTATATTTATCTTAATTATTGTAGAGACAGTTACCTCTACAAAACTTTTTGCAAAAACATCTATGGTTTAATGACCAATGAAGTAATAATCTGAAAAACAAATTGTATTTAATAAGACTTCCATGTCATTACAAAACCTTACAAAAGTACCTGTCCCATCGATTCCTCCTTACCCAGTTCTCAATAATATTGAGGTAAAGTTCATCTCAAGAAAATCTAAAGGCAGAGAGCAGTGGAGCGAAAGCAATAAACAGTAGCAAGTGCAGTGCAGGAAAAGTAATCACGGTGCAACGTAACTTTGTTTGATGGCGACCGACTGCACTGTGGGCGTGAGGTGCTGGGGTTGGGGAAATAATTTTAATTATTATTTGTTCATTTAAAAATAAACAAAAAGTAATAAAGAAAAATATATACCTACTTTTAAGTTTGTCTTGATCACTACTGATAAACCTGTACCTCGGAAAATATGAAAAGCCTTTGATCCCAGTTGCCATTCATAGATTCTGTTTTACAGTAGAGAAGAGTAGAGATAATCAGATGACAGCAAAAAGTGTTGCCCTATAACTGAGTCGTGGAGATTTTGATAGGCAGTTGCTCCATGTAGGACACAGGTATTCATTGACATCCTGGAGGCCTTCTGCATTAGACTGGAAGCTCCCAACCGCAAGTTTGTTGAAATAAAGCTAAGGAGATGATATGCAAAGTTAAATCACAAAAAGCCTAGACTCTAACAAAGTTTTACTATAGTATTTTTGATAAACGAAAAATTATAATAATATTGGAGTTGACATTTTCATGATTCGTAAAGTTAGTATGTTATGAGGTTACCAGGTTCGATTGATTAACACATGTAAAAAAAATCACAGTGATTAAAAAAAACAAACGATTGTTTCCGAAGATTAAAAAAATACAAAATATATTTATAACATAGCAATATAATTATAAACCTACCTACTAAATCCACCAACCTAATTTACAAAAAAAAAATATCTTAATACCAAGACAATTTTTGTCCACATAAACCCACAACGCCACCACGTTTGTCGTCGAGAAACTGCGGCCGCTGAAGCGCGTCTAAAGAGGAGGCAGGGGCCAAGCGGAACAGTGTAAATTGATTACGTGTAAAATTGTTAGCCGATGGGTGACTACTACTTATATGCACCTCGCTTCGGAAGCGTTTAACGCAATCTCATTTGCACACGTCTGAAAGTGAAGGAAGTTTTTACATTGTGGAAATGAGGTGCAGTGAGTGATAATGGGAGATTAGAGGTGAGTTTGTGAGTTGAGTGTTTTAAGTTAAAGATGACTCAAACTTTTCTTAAAATTCCAAGTTTTGTCAGGTTTTTAGGTCAGAGTTCGAAAAGTACTCAGCGGAGAAAGGGGTTTAGACAATTTATGTTTTTTTAAGGGAGGAAGCCATTCAATGACTTCTTCTGCTCTTGTGAGGGCGTGTTAGATTTTTACTGATTAAAATGATAGCTAAGTATATTGCTTTTTTTCCGTGCGTTCCAGGACTCCAGAGTTCCCTTTTGGAAGCCAACCCATGACCCAAGTAGACTTCGGCCTGCTTGCATCTCTTTGAGGTGCGTGTAAAACACTACGCGCCAACGACGACTCGAGCTTAGTCCGGACGGTTATTGGGAAGCCGCACGGCAAGCAACCTATTGCTCGTTATTGCAAGCCCAAGCCTTTGGTGGCTGGAATTTGGAGTTTGACAATGGTGACTTTTGAGTTTTTAAAGAAAACATCATGAGTTTACATGACTGTTGTTTAATCATAATCTCATACATAACTCGTTTAAATAAATTGTAAAAATACAAAATCATTTCCGCACCAAATTATAAAGATTCAACAAAAAAAAATATAAGCCGGAAAGGTATTCCAGCTCCAACCGCATTTAGATTTAATTCATCTCGTCTACTTAGCCGAGGACATACAGACTACTTAAGTCAACGAAACTCCGCAATCCGTTTTAAATTAAGACAAAGAAATAAATAAAAAACAAAGCTCGACTCACATGCATAAAGTATAATTAAAGAGTAGAAATGAATATTTAAATATCCACCGAGGGCTCACTCGGAACGTCACAATGACGTTTGGGGCGCCCAAATCTAAAAGATACGTATTTTTGTGAGTCAAGTTTCGTCTAAATATACACTGAGCTATTTTAATTTGAGATATTCGAAATAAGAATGTTATTTTTTTCTTGTTAGGCAGGCTTAGTACGTTATTGTTTGTGGGTTTATGTCAACTTAATTTTGTTTTTGGAGTGTGATGTAATACCTAAAGTAGATGTTTATGTATGTTTCTGCTAGCGTAATTAAATAAATATTATGCGTCTACATTTATGTAGTACTAGTTTTTTATAATTGAAGGCTAGTGTTTTAGATGTGCTTAAATATAAAATAGGATCGAGATCTAAGGTTCGAGGTAGATAGATGACCTGATGAATACTACTGGAATCCGCTGGATGTGAGACACAGAGCCGGACAATATATCGATACATTGGGAGAGGCTTATTTTCGGCAGTGGACGTATTTCGGCTTTTGGCTGCCATGATAAAATATGAAAAATGTTATAAAAAAATCGATAATAATAAATTATTAAATATAGTCATCGAGGTAAAGTGAATGGGCTATAAATATAATGATGGTCCTCTAGTGCGCCTCACCATCAACGATGTGCACCTCACCGTCAACGACCACGTCACCACTTACTATCAGTCAAGCACTAATCTATATGACGCAAACAATCATTAATAATTGACTTTTTTAATTAATGTTATTAATACTTGTTCATTTTGTTCTATCAAACTACCCACCACGATTAAAAAGACGGAGCATTTTAATATAGTATGCCATAATAATTGCTGTTATCAAAAATATATTACTCCCAGTGTGCCATCCCCGACATTGCCGGCGGGACAAGTCAAAGATACAGATACACGTACAGGGGCAGAAGAGTTTGCCAAAAATTATAATTTTAATTGCGGGCCCTTTCCCCCTGTCTCCCCCAGGAAACTGCAAGTTGAGCTATAAATATGAAACATACTGCGTTTTTTTTATGATTTAATTGCTTTTTGATATGTAAAGCGGCATTTTTTTTTTGGCGCCCAAATAATGCCTGGCTCTCTGTATTATTTTCTGCAATTAATTTAAGGTAAGCAAATTCGGAGTGGTGTCTGAGTGCGAGAGCAAAAGTCGTAACAGTGCAATGATACGTTATCATTGTAAAAGATACAGTACTACCAGGATAGGAGGAAAACTTTGAAGTGAGAATATTTTTTATTCTGAACTTAAAGTTGGTTTAATTTGAATAGTTCTACGTTATTAAAGTAGAATTACTCAATCGGACGCTACAACCATTAATAGCTAGTACCTATAGCTACTAAATCTATGACACACACAATAATGTCACACCTCTCTCAAGAATCAAAGTTGAGCTAAGCAGCTTGATTAGCTCAAAACCTTGACCATGATTGCATCATCACTGCTTACCATCAGGTGGGATCGCAGTTAAGCACTAGTTTATAACAATAAAAAAATGAAAAATTAATTAAACTTGGGATGTGAACTTTGACTTCTAGCTTCTATCATCGGTAACTATTATCTTAAGATAAAAATGGGTTTTATTTGTTAAGTTAAAAAAAAAAACAAGAAACGCAAAAATGTCTAAGAATTGTTAGGGAAATAGAAAATTAACAGAGTTATTGTTGGCAGGTTGTTGGGGGATAGATCACGTGATATTTTAAAATTACAAATCAAACCCCTTTTTAGTAATCGCCATCACTTTTAGGAAATCACTTCACCTAGCCCAGGTTAAGTGACATCCTCTCTCCTCTCAAAATTCGGCATTTAAAAACCAACCCTTAACTGAGTAAATCTCTCATTTCCTGTGGAGCTCAAAAAATTAATGACTCCGAAAACACACACGCGTAAAACAAAGGGGTGGGTAGACAGCCGAAAATTCGCAAATAATGCGGTCCGCTAACAGTTTCCTTTCACTCATTGTAACTGGAAATGCGTTTCGTATGCAAAATTGACGAGGGATTTTTGGTAACGATGTTAGCTTGTTGATATATCGGTTGTTATTTTTGTAAAGTGTGTACAAGACCTTGTTTGATTTTTTTATTTGATATAAACAGTACTTGACTGCGATCCTACCTAATGGTGAGCTGTTATGCAATTGTTGATTTGTTTTTCGAAGTATAAAAGATATTTTCATGTAAGAAAAGAAAGAAAAACAAATTATTACTTTCTGCAAGGATATCCACAAGAGAACCAAGTTTACTGACATAGCCCGAAGAATCGCCAAACTTAAGTGGCGGTGGACATTACTCGTAGAACAAACGGTCGATGGGGACGACAAGGTCTAGAGTGGTGAATACGTCGCGGAAGACGCAACGTTGGAAGGCCTCCCACAAAATGGACCGACGACCTGGTGAGGGTCGCGGAAAACCGACTGATGCGAGACGCTCAGGATCGGTCGTTGTGGCGACGCTTGGGGAGGCCTATGTCCAGAAATTGACGTTTTTCGGCTGAAATGATGACGATGTGATACTTTAAACTCTGTTCCACATACCTTTAACAATCTACCAATTGTATTAATCGATAAACAACAGGATCTCATCACGAGACATATTATGCATGACTATAAGTGTTCATTTAAGCTACTTAAGCAAACTCAAATCTCAAATCCAAAATAAATCCGCAGACAGTTCATTAAAATTCAAGAAGTCAAAGAAAATATTGTTATTGTTTTCTTAGGTACTTAAAAAATCCGAGGTAGAGTTAATCTAAAGTCAGGATTACTGCACAGTACGTACTCAAGTGAAGTTAAATAGGTTTGGTTACAGCGGTCGGCATCTCACCGAGTAATGTGCTCCGAAGACGTTTTACGAAGGCACAGGAAGTTTTATGTCGATAGATTTTATCGACGTTTTTGTAAATGTTGTTTTTTTTTATCGATGTTTTTTAGAATGTGATTAACGTCACTAGTGTTTGCATGTGTAGTTATAGTTGTATTTTTCTGGGATTCAGTGACTGTGAAACTAATTGTAATATATTATCTATATTTTTGTTCTATATTGTTATGCATAATAAAAAAATATATAAAAGGAGAAACTGACTGCCATATCAACGCACAGCTTAAACTATAAGCAAGTGTATGAAACTGCACAAAGTTTCAATTTAGGATGTAGGCGAGCACTAAGAAAGTACCTATTCTCCGAAGCCACTCCCCAAAGAGATGAAACGAATTTGTATAGAGAGACCTACTTTCACGCGAGCGAAGCCGCTGGCAGAAGCTAGTTTATGAATAAAACTATAGGTATTTTAATACATAGTAAATTGGTAAACTACTTAACGTTTGAATCCCCAACCGGTCCTATGAGACCGCGCTGTTATTGTTTTACTATTGTGTCTCATTTCGCGGGTATCTGAGTAACTACGGTGATGAAGTACCCTCCTTAATTTAAATGATCAGTAACAAGTGTCAGTAGGTGTCAATAATCGAGATTCTTGTCAACGAGATTGACGTAGGTTTTGATTGATCGATAATGTCAATCGACTACAAATCATACTCAACTCGATTTAACTGTCAGATTTAATCAATATTGTTATAATCGATCAATAATGGTAATCTTTAGTGTTGTCTGCACATTTCATTGATTTTCATTTATTTATTATTTAAATGTTACATACAGAGTGGTGTATAAGTGGATTTACAGTGTCTCAAGACATTGTCTACCCGTCAAACTTTAGTTTGAATTATAAAATAATCAATACTTTTTTCATATTTTTGTATTATCATAATCCTGCTTGACCACTCTCATTTACTACAATGACTATGTAATAAAAATATTATAAAATTAAATATACTCATCATCTTCGTGCCCTTATCACGTTTTATTTGAGGTCGGCAAAACACTAACTCCCTTTTCTTCCATATCACTTCTCACACAATCCAATCACAATCTACAACAATTAAAAATCCTCAATAAAAATATTAATAAACAACATCCATTTTTATCGATGGATTCAAAACCCTAGAGGGAGAGAGGGGGTGGGAGGCTACTCATGCAAAAATCCCGTCTCAGGTAAAATGAAGTCGCGAGAGCTAAGACAGGATGCGGTGAAATACGAATGTAGCAAAACATAGATATATACTATATTGTTTATTGTATAACATTATGCTGTGTTGTTCGTTTTGCCCGAGTTCACCCTAAATGTGTATTGAGTGGTGTGTGATTTGCATTTTGCGTGAGTGGCAAAAAGTAGACTAAAAATTGAGCAAATGTAATATTATATTTTACGTGTTGAAACATAAATTAGCTGTGCATAGGTTTAGTGAAAAATTGAGATTATGTAATAACAAATACTAATAATTTAAATTACATAAAAATATATTCAATTTTTTTTCCTCTTCGTTACTAGTTTTTATATTTATTACTTATTAAGGATAAGAGTAAGGGATCCCGCACAAAACTGCTATGCTATCGCAGCGACTTATAAATTATTTCAGCACCATTCCAAGCAAATTATTTTACTTAACATTATATTTATATGTTAGTGCTGTATATATTAGTGGCTGATTAGTGTGTTTTTGGCTAAACATTTAATAACAATTTTATGAATGTCTATTTATTAATATGTGTGAGTTACATTTTCCAATTTTCACTGCCTGAACCAACATAGGATGAAGAATCTCCAACCTTAAGTGGCAAGGCACATTAGTCGCACTGCTGTTCCACCAGATGACTGTTGCTATCAGACGCAGGGTGTCATTAAATTCAATACTATCATGTATTGAACACAATAACACGTCGTCAACGATCAACAGATGATTGATGGGGTTGAAAGGTTCTGAAATGGCGACCGCGTTCTGGAAGACACAACGTTGGAAGCCTTGGACACACAAGGTAGACTGATTACCTGGTGAGGGTCGCGGGAATCCAATAGATGCAAGACGTACAAGATCAGTCGCTGTGGCGGGATATTTCTCTGACATCTTTCAATCGAGATGATGACGGTAATGATTGCCTTACCCGCTTTTCCTATACTCGTAATAATTTTATCATTTATCTCCATCCATGCTTTCTTCTTTGGCATTGATATAACCAGATTAGTCGCCACAAAACCCCAACTTTACAGGTCTTCTCCTGATTATCTTTTTATGACTTACCTGTCCATTTCCAAGTCTCAAAACAATCGGACGTACCCGGCTACTTGAGACTTCGCTCTTGTCTTTATGAAATACTCAACAAGACAGCTTCCTCCGCGCATTTTTTTTTCTCTTTTTTTCATTCAGCATATTTCCGCAGTTAGTAGGTTGGTGTATTTTTTTTGTGTTTTGGTGAGAATATATGAGGGTGATTACTTTATTTTATCTTAGGCGGGAAATTATCCTATAACTTCACCAGTTCTGGATGAAGCGATAGGGTTTGTCATACTTTCACTGACTAAAACCCACTTCTATATTCCTTTTTTGCCTTCGTTCCAGTGCCCCAAGGTTCTCTTTCGCACAACCCATGACCCCAAACTCAGACAATAATAATGATGACGTGTATCATCGTGCGATGATGTGACGATGATGTAAGGATGTGGCAGTCTCGTGTAATACCTTGGAGATGGCAATTGATAAAAACACCGGCCAAGTGCGAGTCGGCCCTTTTTGGCTTCGTGAGGTTGAGGAGCTCGTGGCTAATTAATAACAGCCGCACAGGTCGATCTTCAAGGTTAAGCAACGCTTGCCTAGGTTGGTCTGTGGATGGGTGACCATCTTAACATAACGAGTTTCCTCCGTGCCTCGGAAAGCACGTTAAGCCGTTGGTCCCGACTGTCATGTGGAGATCTTTGGCAGTCGTTACGGATAGTCAGAAGCCAGTTAATCTGACTCCAGTCTTGCCATGAAGTACCGTGTTACCCCAGTTAAGGGGTTGTGGAGGTCTGGTAGGTAGCCGCTCCTCGTAAAATACTGGTATTCAGCTAAATCCGGCTTGACTGGAAGCCGACCCCAATATAGTTGGGAAAAAGGCTAGGCAGATGATGATGATGACTAATTATAACATTATTTTTTCGTTTTAGATTATAATTATGATTGTATGAGTCACGAATAAACGAATTCTTTTTCTTTTTTTATATACTGTCTTCGCAGTTCAACCAAAAAATATGCTTTACAAGTTTTGACAACCAAACCAAAATTCCTCACCTACCAAAGAAACATAAGCCTGTCAATTACTCCCAAAGTAACTTCCTCCATGGTTGTAGAAAACATTTGTATAACAATATATGGAACAATCGTGAGACAGCACCATAAGCTGAGCTGTCGATATCAGTTAAGCTGTAATGGACACCGCGGCCACGCCTTGAGCGTCCTTGCTTATGGTGGGTTACTGTCTTGCTAGTTTTTTTTTTGGGAACTTGGGTAGCCTGGCCTGGTTTTGCTGACATCTCTTTACGACGCACATGGATGTTTCATGTGCGACGCAGTATTAAGTCATAACGTTTGAATCCCCAACCGGTCCTATGAGACCGCGCTGTTATTGTTTTACTATTGTGTCTCGTTTCGCGGGTATCTGAGTAATTAACTAGACAGCTTGACAGCAAGCTACCCACTGTTTGTCGTTTATAAGCTCACGCCTACTCTTTTGACGGTTTTTTTAAACTGTGGCGTGAGGAGGTTTTCTCCCTTATGGCTAGCTAGCTAGCTACCTCCTTCATGAGTATTACTGCTTGCCTGAAAGAAGTGGCTGCTTCCCGTTCCCTCCAGCCTTTACACAAGAGAGAGCGCCACCGTCACCCTCCAATCGGGACAGACCTTCCACTGTATACTCCACCGTGTCTTCCAATACATGAGTAGCACCTAAATACTTGCATTTCAATTAAAAAAGGCTAAATATATCTGCCGGAAAATTAAGATTATATCAAGTTATAATAATGTATCTTTACTATTAACTTTATTTGAACGTACAATTCCAAATCAATTCAAAGATATCACAAATCAAAGTGTCCCGTTTTTCTTAATTCTTTATCATACACAAAACTTATTACAAATTACAATGGACAAAGACCATTAAATAATTATAATTATTATAAGAAGACAGCTTCTTGCCTTCTTCAAAATTTTTACCGAAACAGGAACCCACCAAAGTCGCGTGCCAACACCCACTCAGCCGACACATCAAAACAGAACTGATACGCAATATTATTTTTACACTGACAGCTATGTAGGGATTTATTGTACGATCTCCCTAGTTATAGCGGCGATGTAAACAAAACAACGCGAGGAAATTAATATTGGCGTTCATCTGTGTACCCATTATCAGTTTGTAGGGCGCTGTTTGTGTTTAGGATGCTTTGTTGGAACGATTTTTAACAAGTTTTTAGGGAAATTGTGATTTTTCATATTAATTTTTCTTTTATCTTATTCTATTTATATTGAAAATGCGAATCTTTGTAAGTTTAAGGGCCTGTTTCACAATGTCCGAGTAGGCACTACTCACTGAATAAATTCAAAAATGTGACAGAATTCGTATGAAATTATCTGTCAAGTAAGATACTCGAAACTTAATCATAGGTGGTGAAACAGGCCCTAAATATTTCATTATCATTCATCCTTTTAGCCGAAGGACTTTCACTGTTGGACATAGGCTTCCCCCAAGTGTCACTACAATAGACGGTCCATTACGTCTCGAATCCATCGCTTTTGCTCGACTCTCACCAGACCATCGATCCACCTTACGGGAAGCCTTCTTATGCTGCTGCCAGGACCTATAATCTCAGAGGATACTTTTATTCCGGTCCTAGGTATCCTTAGGATAATGGTATCTTTCACATGGGCAAGACCAAGGGTAGAAACAGTATGAAATATGTTTTCCATGCTCAGTGTTTATTTTATAAAATACGAGTACGATGTGCTATTTTCAGTAAATAATAAACACTTCACTTCATATTTCACTTAAATTCTACTAAGTCCTAAACAAAATTGTTATCTTTTTCATTCAAAAACCACACCACTAAATAATATTCTATTCACATTTCCTCTAAACAAAACGCAACGATCCATGTTTCGATATTTTAAACAAAGGGAAAACGAAACGCATTTATTTAAATTAAAAAAGTAAAACACACGCTAGCAATACACTTAACAGTATTCACACGACGATGCCCAGAACACACTGTGTATTCAGGGTTCCGCAGCAAACGAGAGTTGCTGTAAAACGGTGGGAAAATCTACGTGAAAAACGTGCATGATAATTTAAGATGTGATTATTCAATAAAAATGTTTAGTTTTTGTTTTGATTGTAGGAATGGTAATAATGTAATGTTTTTGGTTTTATTATTATGCTTGCCTACGCGTTGCATTAGCAAGAATATGCTGAAAGCTATATGAATGTACTATTTCTGCATCTTTTGTAAAAAAAGTGTTGTATACCTTGCCATCATCTTGCATTGCCTTGCTTAGACTTAGTGGATACCTCAAAAACAAACCGTACCGGATACCAACCGTATAGGCTTGTCTTTTTGCTAACTAAGTAGCTAGTTAAACTTTTTGTTTCTACTTTGCTTTAATTTCATGTCTGAAAAACACAAAATTAATTGCACAGAAACTGGAAAATCAATCAACAAACTACCTAATCAGAACAACAACAAGAAAACTCACATTTGTAACAAACATTTAAAAAACAAAAAGAAAAACAAGCAGAACCACAAACCGCCCACGACACATTTCAAACACAAAAAAAGAACGCATTCTTAAAAAAATTTGTTTCCGCGTGCCGTATAAAGCACCCCATTCACAACACAATAGATGTTTT
This sequence comes from Mythimna separata, assembly GCA_030763345.1. NCBI lineage: Eukaryota > Metazoa > Arthropoda > Insecta > Lepidoptera > Noctuidae > Mythimna > Mythimna separata. The sequence goes on from CM061187.1 coordinate 5,241,447, forward strand.
GTGCCCGTTTTGTATCGCATGACCCGTCTGACGTGTGACAATGCCGTGTATGGGTGCACTTACTGAATTGTTTTTGTTTTCTATCCAACTTTTTTTTTATTCTTTTTTATTTTTACTCTTTTATTGTACGCGATATTTTCTTGTCGGAGAGCGCAATTTCAGTTCCTTGAGACATTCTTTATACTTAACATTCACGTAAAATTGTGGCGAAGAAAAATGTGTAATGTATATCGCGGCATGGTAGTTTATTTGAAGAAAATCTTAAGAGACTGTCTGAGGGAAGGAAATATAAATAAGGCTTAGAATCTCCTTGAAGATGAGTTCTAAAAAATCTTTAGTTAAATATTATACTTTGTTATTTATGTTTCTACAAATAAGGTCTTGTTTATTATTGTGGATAGTAGGTATTATTTACTTGTTCCTTTGGAGACGTAAATGTGTCTCTAGATATCTTGATTAAGTTATTAAGGCCAAAATTATCACAAAAATAAAATAAAAACGAGTCTTTGTACGCAGTGGATGAGCTCAAGTGTAAGGTTTCGCCTGGCCCTGGTACAGGCTAAAGGCCGGAACGAGGAGAAATGGCAGGTGGTCACTTTGTTCTATAAGCAATCATGCTTACGAAAGAGGCGGCCGCAAGCGTGAGGGTACAGCCCGTGGGCTATAGGTAGCTCGACCTCTGGTCATCAGATTTTTACTAGCTATGGTTTAAGCCAGTAAAAATCAAAAAGTAACGGAAGGATAAAGGTGTGCCAGTGTCCTCCCGTTGCTCTTTACCTTCTAAGAAGGTTACGGCTTTCCTTTTCAGAAATTTCTGCGACCCTAGCGGGCATCGGCGTACGTTTGCTAACATCTCTTTGAGATATGCGTGGATTACTAATCGCTGTTGATGTAGGTATCTTACTGCAACTATGATTTTATCAGCATTGTAATAGGTATGGTAAAAAGCTTATAGAGTGCGTTTAATGAAAGCGCCACCTGGAGTTTTTTTTTAATTAAATTATTAAATTAAATTTAATTGGCAACATTATTCAGCCGCAATTGTAGGAAATAAATTATAGATAATAACAGTCGCACAGGTCGATCTTCAAGGTTAAGCTATGCTTGCCGAGGTTGGTCCGTGGATGGGTGACCATCTTAACATAGGTAACGAGTTTCCTCCGTGCCTCGGAAAGCACGTTAAGCCGTAGGTCCCGGCTGTCATTTGTAGATCTTTGGCAGTCGTTACAGATAGTCAGAAGCCAGTAAAATCTGACTCCAGTCTTGCCATGAAGTACTTACCGTGTAAGCCCCAGTTAATAGGTTGTGGAGGTCTGGTAGGCAGCCGCTCCTCGTAAAATACTGGTATTCAGCTAAATCCGGCTTGACTGGAAGCCGACCCCATATAGTTGGGAAAAGCTAGGCAGATGATGAATTGTAGGAAATAAAAAAATTTATGAAATATCAAAACATGATTCTCCTACTAGTTAGTAATACCACGTACATTTTTTTTTAAATTAACCTCTTTTTATCAGGTCGCGCTTTCATTAGACGGACTTTATTTCTTTGGATTTTGAATCGTTCTAAATAAAATCGAATTGTTTTTTTTTATTTTTTTTCTAAATGCGAGGGTTGGGTTACTTCATTGTTTTCAATGTAGGTAAGTAGTTTTAATATCTAATTGAATTTAGAATGTGTGTCAATCTGATGGCCTTACAGATGGCGCTGGTGCACCGATACCCGCTGTTCCGACTGTCGAACACGTTTCAAATTACGAACGCAGTTTGAATCTCTTAGGAGGATCACACATTGGATGGTAGATGGGGATCGAAAGGTTAGGTGGGTGATGCACTGTTGTATTTTGGGTGACTTTGTTTGAGGTTAGTTATTTATGTTCGTAATTTCAGATGTGAATAAAACTATTTCACTGTCATTTCTCTAACTATAGTTTCCTTCTCAGAAGTTGGGTTCAAAAATCTAGCTTCAAATATCATTATTTTTAAGTTGTAAAATTGTACGCACTACAATTTTACAACTTAAAAATAATGATATATTATTACCCTTAAAAGAGTAAAATAAAAGCTTAAGTTATCAGGCATTGTGTACTAATTTACTTATTTTTTAAATACCATGTTTTTCAACTCTATCCAGTTAGATTTTAAGTCAACTTCAAAACAGAAAGATGATTTTTAAAACTGATTTTTATTCTTGATTTGTTTCAAACCCGTGCGTACTTACCAGTCAATGTATAATACCTCTAAGAGCCACGCCTTTGACCTATAGCTGGCCAGTCACACTTTAGAGGTCAATATTTCAAATATCGAACAAACGAATTCGAAGAAAAATAATCGTTTTGATGTTCTGTGAATGAACCAATCAGTCGGAACTAATAAATGAATTCGGTGTATAAATTCTGTTTGATTTTCTGTTACATCGTTGGAAATAGCTGTTCATTAAATAGCTATAAATATTTGTATTATTTTTGAAGTATTATTGTTTTTAGGTCAAATCAATTTAATATTCTAGTGCGTTAGGAAGTACATTCAGACTTAAGTCATACGTGATTTCATAATCCAAACGATTTGTTGACATCCATGGTGACAAATCGATATTATTATTAATTCTTATTTTTTAGCTTAAAACTTCAAGCAGAAGGTAGTGTGTTGCTATGATACACACAATAAAAACAGCTTCTGCTAGCCTAATGTTTTGGTAGTATTTGGCAGCTAAAGTATAAAGTCAACCTTCACTGAGGTAGTCAACACTACAAAAAAATCTCAGTTTCATTTTTACCAAAATCACACCTGTTTCAATGATTCCACATATTGTCCAATTGCGCAAACACTTGAGATACAAAACTACACCAATTTTACGTCTCAATATCCACTAGGAATCTATTTGCGAATAATTAAAATAGCTACTGAACTTCATTGGAAGAAATCTCACATTTATAATGTTAATATGAAATCTAGGTTATAACGAAGGTTATATCAATAAAAAAAAATCAACAGCACACATGAAACAGATAAAAAGAAACAAAATTGAAAAGATTCGAATTTCAAAATGTCAGTTCGTAATTCAAATTCAAAAGCAGTTCACACATCGTGACAGCGACACGTTCATTAATCGCGGCGCTCCAATTAACACCTCAGTGGTGGGGGTTACACGCGTTGATGACGTCGCGTTGGATCTACGTCACCGTTTTTTGTAAGTTGGTAATAAATAATATAAAGTTTTAGTAATAAATAAACGTAAAGGAAAAGCTTGTTTATGACAACATTAGCGAACTTTTTCTTTGTCGCCGTCTCCGTGAGTATTTTTGGTTATGTCTAACACTTTTCAGATTTTGGAGTACCTAAGTATTTTTTATTGACTTTGTTAGACTTGCGCTTGAATAGGTTGCTGCACTATTGACCAAAAGACACTTAGTTGGGTGCTATTAGTAAACGCAGGCATTTTTTCACTTTTTAGCTGTATGCACAATTTATTAGTGTTCTTAGAATGTTTTATGAGTGTACACCAGTACCATATAATTTATTCTAAATTTTATATTGGTTGTAACAACCTCATTTAATCCTCTCCCACTGCTTTGTTGCTTATGATATTATAATTTAGCCAAAATATATCTACAGTTAATCGGTCAAATTACCTGCTGCGATCTTCCCGCCCGGTAAGAACGAATAGACTCTTAATAAACTACTGCTTTGCTATCAACAATTGCATCGCTGATTACCATCAGTTGGGGTCAAACACTTGTTTATAAATAGCATTTAATACACGAATAAAAAAATATGTGAAAAATTGTTGTGGCGAAGTTGTGGGGAACCCAACGGCAGGTTCCAATGGATTCCAAAACCTTATTTTCAAAAATAAATTGCCACCAAAGTAGTCTCTAATTTGCTACCCTTAACGAGAGTACCGCCGCAAACAGTGTGAATGTCTTTCACATAGTTGGTGTCACAGATTCCGTGTTCATTAGGAATGTGTGCCCCACTGTACCTCGTAATTACTATCTCATCAGCTTCCGATTGATTTGCACTTCCATTGACGGTTTGGTCAATGGCTTGCTGGTGAAAGGCAGTAATGATTTAGATTTTAGGCCAAAAATTGTTTTATGTCAGCAAAATCATAGGGTCCCATCAACGTCGAAGCGAACTTGGGTCATGGGTTCGCTTCTGTATGAAAAAACTTGGGGCGTTGGAACGGAGGCAAAGAAAGAACAAAGGATCGGGTTTTAGTCGGTAAAAGACTGGACACGCCTTCCCACTCTGCCCAAGAGAGGACTTTTTCTGGTGGTATTCCAGTGAACACCACCACAAACAGTGTGAATGTCTTTCACATAGTTGGTGTGACAGATTCCGTGTTCATTAGGAATGTGTGCCCCACTGTGCCTCGTAATTACTATCTCATCAGCTTCCAATTGATTTGCACTTCCATTCGATGTTTTGTTCAATGGCGTGTTGATGAAAGGCAGTAATGATTTAGATTTCAGGCCAAAAATTGTTTTATGTCGGCAAAATCGTAGGGCTCCAGCAGGGTCGAAGCGTAGTAGGGCCATGAATTCGCCTCTGAAAAGAAAACTCGGGGCCCTGGAACGAAGATAAAGAAGGAACAAAGGAGAGGATTTCAGTCAGTATAAATCTGATATTCCCGCTCCGCCCAAGAGTGGGAGAAGTCATTCCAATGATTTTACACCTAAAAAAACACGAAATTAAAACACACCCATAAAAATCTTACGCAACACACCAAATCTCTTAATACTCATAAAATATGACGATCTACAACTTTGCCACAACTTGTTCAAACTATAAAATATCCTTCCCAACTTTTATACAATATCACGTGTCATGTAAAATATAAGCCATATCATTTTATAACCTCACAACTTTTCCCGAGAACCCCATTATTCGCTATGGTTGTCGATCACTTAACTACCCCTACGTTAGTACAACCACAGACTTAGGAGTCGATAGATAGAATGGTAATGTTGTAGCGACATCTATGTAGCCACTTTGGAACTCAAATTCAAAATCCTTCATCGTGAAATAAGAGTTCTCAAGAGAACATACCAGACCGCAAACACACACAACTGACTAGAGAACAGTGTCTGGTCGGAGGTTTTTTTTAAATTGTTATAAACTAGTGCTTGACTGCAATCCCACCTGATGGTAAGCAAAGTGCAAGCAAGTGATGCAATAGTCGATGGTGAAGCGCACTAGTTGATCCTCTCTTTTCGACGGCGTTTGTTGGACTTTGCATCCAGTTCCACATACTTTTAAAATTTCAACAAAATCCTGACAAAATAAGCAGTCAGTAAGCCACCACAACCTTTGCACGTTAAGGGTATCTGATGGAAAATTGTAGCTAGGGCTAAATTAGTCAAAATCTATTTTCACTCTGACTAATCTCACCCATACTGGAAGAAGTTTTTTACTTCCTCTCATCCCGCCCAGATCGGCAGAAGTTATATATAAGTAAGCAAGAGAGAAAGAACAGAAAAAAAATAGTCAAGTACTCAATTGCGCTTTCAAGATCTTTAGCTATGACATTTCTAGTAAATGCCAGTCATAACGCAAGGTTTAGTACTCTATGGTAACACCCCTAAGTCACGGGGTAGGAAAAGTTCGGGATTGTACCAATAACCCCCGGTTGTTGAACGCCTATTTGATTTAATCGGCTGTCACATCGTTCTTATATGAAGTTAATATGATCGGTTGTTGTTTTGGAAACCACAGACTTAGGGCGGGTTTCTGGATTGAGTATTTTTAGTTAAGAAAAGAATGAGTTAAACCCTACTTGAAGTGCCAATTTTTGTCAGGTTCAAAATTGCAGTTCTATTCTTTTATTTTCCTAAAGCGGAAACATAGCTTAGTGCAGCTAAGCTCTGTTTATTTTCAGCCTCTGTATGGTACTTATCTCATCCGTTCACGTTTAGGTATGGGAAGAGTGAAATTAGTTTTTTTTGTTCCTGAAACTGGGGGTTGACCCCCCCCCAATTGATCGAAAGTATCATCGCGGTATTGGAAGATCAACTGAAGGAACGGAGAGCTTTTGCTACTGACTGGAACCCCGGTAGGGTTTTGTAGGGTGTTTTATGCTGCAAACCCACTTTAGTTCTTATAAATTGTATGATGAAATGTCACCGTGAAACTATTAAATCAAATTAAAACTTATCAAACTTCAAGTGCAATTCAATCCAAAGATACTTCAAGCTACACAAGAATCTCGCATGAGACAGCAAAAAAGCTGCAATACAAGTCCTACCCACTTACCAAATCAATCATAACCTGTCAGCAATCAGAGTTATCGATTCCCGCCGACCCCATAACCGTGTTCCGAAATGTACGCCACCTACATATCGCGCAGTTTCCGATGTACTTCCGACACGGTTTCCAAAATGGCATTTGTTTTATCTTTGTAGGTAATTCTTTCACCTTTTTGGCGATTTAAGGGCCTGGCAATATTGCCTCAGTTTATCTTATGGATGTGGGAAATCGGGAAATCATCCAAAAACTTCTTCCGCTCTAGGGTGTACTGGGAGAGCGTGCACAACTTTTAATAACCGAAGTCATGCCTGTGTCCTTCAGTAACCCTTTGCTTTATAGGACCATTGGTATCCTTTTCCGAAAGTCACCTTGAACCTAACGGACATCGGCCCGGCTTTGCCCGTACGGTCTGCTTACACCTCTTTGAGGCGCGTGTAGAACATTACGCGCCATCGACCGAACCCAAGTTGGGTTTGACCCAAACGATAGTTGGACGGCCAGACGGTGAGCTAACCATTGATCGCCGACCATAAGCTAGTGCCTGCTGTGATCGGTAATTTGGTGAAAATCATAACCATTGCTCACCGACCGTAAACAGCAGCTATTGCCCGCTGTGATCCATGATTTGGTGAAAAATCAACAAATGATGGCTAGAGCTGGAATATCTTCCGAGTCGTAGTAGAGATAGAAAACGATTCCTAGAATACTCTCAGACACGTAAGTAGAGGTTATTTTAAAAAGCATGCAATTCTATCTTTAAAAAGAAGGAAGAAGAGTGGTTTATGGTCAGTAAAAATCTGACACACCCCCCCACTTTGCTTAGAGCTTAAGAAGTCATAGATGATTTCAGAACAAAAAAAAAATCAAGTCCGTCGTTAGCAAAACTGAATGGCAATTCTCGGACACTGGTTTTTTGTGGCCCAGTGTAAATTTGTTATAAAAATTGTAGACAAATAACTTGTCCATCCACATTGTGTAGACCAACTCAGAGAAAAACGTTACTATAATGAGTTATATTAGAATCAATTATTAGGCATTCAATATGAGACAAAATAGAAAGATATGTCATACTTATTTGTGTGGGAAAACCAACCTACGATGCACATTGTTAATAAGAACAAAGAAAAGAACACATAACAATCACTTATCGAATGAATAACGAATAAAGAGTTTTATCCTCGGAAACCAAAAAAGGCATAACTCAATTAAACTAAGTTTTGAAATAAAACGACAACATCAAATAAAATAATTAACTACGAACTTTGGAACCCCATTTTACCTCCTTAGGGGTTTTTTTTTGGTAGGGGTATCATCAGAATTACTTCTCCCGGTTTTGGGCGGAGCGAGAGGGCGTGAATTTTGGAAAATCCTTGTACTCACCTACGTCATGAAAATAAACCTTGGGCTTAAACTCACACTTTTGGCCACGGGACAAGGATAAAAAGATGATGATAATGACTAAATTTTGGCTTGTCCATCTGATGCGAAACGTTTTATACTATTCGATAAAAAGACATTTCGATTTTTCGAGTTACAGCTTTTTAGCCTCGGAAGGCAGAGTAGACAAATAAAAAAAAACAACAACTTTTTTATTTGCACTATCATTCTCAAGTCTTAAACGTATAATTTCAAAAATATAATATTAACACGCTAATGCTCATGCAATTCCGGTTATTAGAAATGGCGGTAGTCGCCAATTTACATTGATACCTCGTAACGATGGCACCGCATTAAAGGGTTAGTTTTTAATGGCTGGTTTTTCACATACCTATACACTCAGAACCTCTTTAGTGACATGCGTTTCATCCCTCCTCTTCAAATGATCTTACCAATACAATGTTTTTAGTCACTGGTGCCATTTTCTATCCGATAAAAAAACAGACATTTAAATTTTTCGAGTTACAACTCTTTAGCCTCTGAGGATAGAATAGACATTTAAAAAAAAAACAACTACTTTTTTATTTGCACTATCATTCTCAAGTCCAAACGTATAATTTCAAAAATAGAATATTAACACGCTAATGCTCACGCAATACCGGTCATTACAAATGGCGGTAGTCGCCAATTTACATTGATACCTCGTAACGATGGCACCGCACTGAAAGGGTTAGTTCTTAATGGCTGGTTTTTCACATATACACTCAGAACTTTTTTAGTGACATGTGTTTCATCCCTCCTCTTCAAATGACCTTACTAATACTAATGTTTTTAGTCACTGGCGCCATTTTATATCCGATAAAAAAACAGACATTTAAATTTTTCGAGTTACAACTCTTTAGCCTCCGAGGATAGAGACAATAAAAAAAATACAACGACTTTTTTATATTTTGCACTATCATTCTCAGGTCCAAACGTATAATTTCAAAAATAGAATATTAACACGCTAATGCTCATGACATTTAAATTTTACGAGTTATAACTCTTTGGTCTCCGAAGGCAGAGTAGACAAATAAAAAAAAACAACTACTTTTTAATTTGCACTATCATTTTCAAGTCCAAACGTATAATTTCAAAAATAGAATATTAACACGCTAATGCTCATGCAATACCGGTCATTAGAAATGGCGGTAGTCGCCAATTTACATTGATACCTCGTAACGATGGCAACGTATTGAAAGGTTAAGTTTTAATGGCTGGTTTTTCACATACCTATACACTTGGAACTTCTTTAGTGACATGCCTTTCATCCCTCCTCTTCAAATGCTCTAACTAATACTAATGTTTTTAGTCACTGGCGCCATTTTCTATCCGATAAAAAAACAGACATTTCGATTTTTCGAGTTACAACTCTTTAGTCTCCGAAGGCAGAGAAGACAAATAAAAAAACACCAACTGCTTTTTTATTTGCACTATCATTCTTAAGTCCAAACGTATAATTTCAAAAATAGAATATTAACACGCTAATGCTCATGCAATACCGGTCATTAGAAATGGCGGTAGTCGCCAATTTACATTGATACCTCGTAACGATGGCAACGTATTGAAAGGTTAAGTTTTAATGGCTGGTTTTTCACTTACCTATACACTCAGAACTTCTTTAATGACATGCCTTTCATCCCTCCTCTTCGAATGACTTTACTAATACTAATGTTTTTAGTCACTGGCGCCATTTTCTATCCGATAAAAAACAGACATTTCGATTTTTCGAGTCACAACTCTTTAGCTTCTGAGGATAGAATAGACATTAAAAAAAAACAACTACTTTTTTATTTGCACTATCATTCTCAAGTCTTAAACGTATAATTTCAAAAATAGAATATTAACCCGCTAATGCTCATGCAACAGCGGTCATTAGAAATGGCGGTAGTCGCCAATTTACATTGATACCTCGTAACGATGGCACCGCATTAAAGGGTTAGTTCTTAATGGCTGGTTTTTCACATACCTATACATTCAGAACTTCTTTAATGACGTGCGTTTTATCCCTCCTCTTCAAATGCCCTCACCAATATTAATGATTTTAGTCACTGGTGCCATTTCCTATCCGATAAAAAAACAGGCATTTAAATTTTTCGAGTTACCACTCTTTAGCCTCCAAAGGCAGAGTAGACAAATAAAAAAAAACAACCACTTTTTTATTTGCACTATCATTCTCAAGTTCAAACGTATAATTTCAAAAATAGAATATTGACACGCTAATGCTCATGCAACACCGGTCATTAGAAATGGCGGTAGTCGCCAATTTACATTGATACCTCGTAACGATTGCACCGCACTGAAAGGGTTAGTTCTTAAAGCTGGTTTTTCACATATACACTCAAAACATCTTTAGTGACATGCGTTTCATCCCTTCTCTTCAAATGATCTTACCAATACTAATGTTTTAGTCACTGGCGCCATTTTCTATCCGATAAAAAACAGACATTTCGATTTTTCGAGTTACCACTCTTTAGCCTCCAAAGGCAGAGTAGACAAATAAAAAAAAACAACAACTTTTTTATTTGCACTATCATTCTCAAGTCCTAAACGTATAATTTCAAAAATAGAATATTAACACGCTAATGCTCACGCAATACCGGTCATTACAAATGGCGGTAGTCGCCAATTTACATTGATACCTCGTAACGATTGCACCGCACTGAAAGGGTTAGTTCTTAAACTGGTTTTTCACAATACACTCAAAACATCTTTAGTGACATGCGTTTCATCCCTCCTCTTCAAATGATCTTACCAATACTAATGTTTTAGTCACTGGCGCCATTGCCTATCCGATAAAAAAACAGTCATTTCAATTTTTGAGTTACAACTCTTTAGTCTCCGAAGGCAGAGCAGACAATTAAAAAAAACAACAACTTTTTTATTTGCCCTATCATTCTCAAGTCCAAACGTATAATTTCAAAAATAGAATATTAACACGCTAATGCTCATGCAACAGCGGTCATTACAAATGGCGGTAGTCGCCAATTTACATTGATATCTCATAACGATGGCACCGCATTGAAAGGGTTAGTTCTTAATGACCGGTAAGTGGAGTCCTCATTCCACATGTCTGGGAAGGGTTAATAAGGCTGCGCGTTCATTGTGTTTTAAAGTGTATAAGTATTAGGTTTATTTTGAGTGTTTAGCTATTAAACTGTTTATTTTAGTAGATCTCTAATGCGGAATGAATTTGAAGCAGTGTGCAGATAATTTTTAATTTGATATCTATTTATGTAAATAAATTTCAATAGATGGCATATTGCTCACAGAATTGTTCTGGAAGTGCGACTACGAGCCAAAAGCAAAACATTAAACTGCGATGCAAATTGCTGCGATGTGATTTCGTGCGGTAAAGCATCAGTTCAGGTGATTATAGAATATGCGATATGACATACTCGTACATATTACATAATTCATGGTGTCAGCGAGTAATGAGCAAGCAGATGAACCGCGTACAAGAAAATGCAGCGTTGGAAGACTGCCTAGAAGGTGGACTGATGACTTGGTAAGGGTTGCGGGAATTCAATGAATGCAAAACGCACAAGACCCGTTCATTGTGTCGACACTTGGGTATGGTATATGTCCAACAGTAGAGGTCTTTCGGCTGAAATGATGATAACAAGAAAAGGTAGTAGGTAATATATACACCTAATAAGACAACATATTACTTCAAATAATAACAAATCAATGCTACCTCGTTACCAGCCGGATTGTATTCCACCCGGTCACACCCTTGCATTTCAAATTAACATGAAATTCAAACGTCTGCGGTAACGACCCTCCGGTCACGTGATCCTAAGGTTGTACGGCAGGACGCGTCGGGATTTTGGGGTAAGGGGGTGTTACACACTGGAAGATATGTAGTTTTTAGTAAGGCTTTTTTAATGTAGGAAATCATGTAATGACTTGTCCCGATCTAGGTCTGGGGCAGGAGGGCTTCTGGCTTACTGATGAAAACGTGGGTTTTGTGGCAGGAGTAGTCATGGTCCTAAGTTCTTTTTTAGACTTGCATCCCAGGACTACAGGGTTCCTTTTCGGACAACCCATGGCTTCAGTAGGCTACGCTTGATGCGGTTCAAATTAAAAAAAGAGGGTTGGTTAGCCGATTTATTGACGAAGGATTTACTCGTAACATCATGATGGCTACGACTAAAAGGAGCGGACCAAAAACGCGGGTGTAACCGTAAGGGACCGCTATAATTTTAAGTCATCATCATCTGCCTAGCCTTTTCCCAACTATATTGGAGTCGGCTTCCAGTCAAGCCGGATTCAGCTGAATACCAGTATTTTACGAGGAGCGGCTGCCTGCCAGACCTCCACAACCCATTAACTGCTATAATTTTAAGTAAATTAACTAATTTGTACTAGGTTATAACATTTGAACCATAACCATTTAACCCTACATGAGCTTCACTTTAAATACCCCTTTCTCTAATAGCATACCTTTATTATGCACTGTAACCGACTCCATTTTTTATATCGTTCACTAAAACCCATTCGTGACTGCGTCCAAGGCGTTTATCATTATAATTGTATGCAATTTCGCGATGATTCATTAAGGAGTCTACACATGGGGCTTTCAGTGATACATTATGAAAAGGCTCCTTGCGTGAGGAACGCGGGAACCCTTGAATGTGTTGCTGGTAGGGTAGTGTGGATACGCTCTATAATTTTACAATTTTATTTTTCGAACAACTTTAAAAAAAAATTGACGTGGTCCCCCAAGTTCTAAATGTTTCGACTCCACATGCCATAAGGTCATTCTGGTTTTAATTTTAAGAATTTCTCCAAAGAATTAGCATTGCTATTCATCGTAGCAATGTTGTCAGCCTTCTGGACACAAATCTGGTGTGCCCAAGTGATAGCAATGTGAAGAAGTACTTCGATGCCTAATTATTGATTTAGTGTACACTTGGATACTTACTTATTTTGTTAGTTATTACTTCTGTATCAAGGGTATGTTTAAAGAGAAATCATCTAAACTTTAGATGATTACTCATCCAGAATCTAAAGAGTGACTTTTAGATTCTAAAGACATCTGCCGCCCTTTTGGTTTCAGACTTTTACTGACTAAAACCCACTCGTATGTTCCTTCTTTGCATTTCGTTCAGTCCCCGTTTCCGTCTCAGAAGCGAACCCATAACACTAACAAAAAAAAAGACTGTAGTGGCGATCCACATTATGCTCTCCGCACATGACGGATCGCGCCAACCTGGCCATTCGTTATAGTTTCATTTATGGCACTCATAATCCATTCAGCCTTTCATACACTATCTATACAAATATTTGTCGCCGTTTTTCTTGTAATAGTAGTCTATAAATTGTGGGATTTTGTTCTTTATTTCTTTTAAAGGGAAGCAGGGAATATATTAAAGTTTTCAGATATGGTTTGAAGATGTAAAATTGATAATCTTCTTGTAACATTGTCTAGTGGGTAAAGCATCAATATTGTGGTTTGTTTTAAGTAGGAAATCATACGGTGGCTTATTTTACGACATCGAAAATAAGCAACATGCTAATAAAAAAAATAAAAATATGTTGTATCGCAATGTATTTAACGCTCTACTGACTGACTCTTTCTGACTGCTTTTCTATGACCGGCGTCAATCAGTAAACCCCGCGCAGTACATTTACAGGAACGAAAACAAATGTTTACAGCCAATACTCATATATATTAATATACTATTGACGATCAACGATAAAATGTTGAATACAGATCTTTTTCCTACTTCTTCTAGAGTCGATCTGACTTATATTTTGTCCGACTAATATTTAGCCACCTGGTTAGCTCTGTCGTTGACCTCCTATAAGTCGTAGAAGATGCAGGCTATGCATGCTGGCCAGGAGTTGATGGGCTCCACACTGGCACTGTATATGCGATGGGTTAAAATTGTCACATTTAACCCGATATTATTATTATTACAGACAATATATTTATTGATTTACCGGTTGTAGATAAACTCAAGAATACAATAAAACGCTTTCCAAGGCAAAACCCCAAAACTCACGTGCCAACCCTCATTAATCAAAAAACACGTCGGAAAACAATACACTACGCATCTAAGTCCTAATTTGACAAACACGCAAATCCGACACATGGACCGTGCTAATAATAAACGGTTCACGCCTAATCTCCTTCTGCGGGTACCGTGTCACGCGCGGCGTGAATGTACTAAGTATATAAATTTGTATATCTGTCTATGTGACGAGTATACGCGTGTTATTATTACGTCAATACGCGTTTTTTTAATAAATGCCCAAAATAAAAAAAAATTGAGTAGGCCGTAGGAAAAACGAAAATATAGAAACCAAAAATTCTCAGCAGAGTTGACCCTTAAGCGATTTTCAAGGTCATTCAAGTTACAGACGTATATGTACAATCGGCTTTCGAGGAGAGAAACGATTGACAATATTTATTATCAACCCACAGCCAAAATTACTAGGACTCTGGGACAACAAGGTTTCTTTTATGACTCACGCCCGTTTTCAATAACCTACCGCAGTTCATAGATAGATAGCTATCTCCGATGAACAGTAAGACTCTATCTATCCATCCACAACTTTGGTAGAAAATGCTATCCGTCAGTAGGTTATTGGAAAGTAAGTAAGGGCAAAAGAATAGATTTGTTTATCTTAAGTAGCTGCAACTGTAGATAGATAGCTTATTGAAAACGGGTGCTAGACGAGCATTGAGAGAGGATTTTAACAAAATTCAACGAAACCGAAATGAAACGAAGAACCAAAGGTTGTATGGAGTAGCGAACGAAGCCACTGGCAGAAGCTAGTTAAACATATATAGACAGCAATGAAAGGTTCTGGAGTGATGACCCCATAACGTAAGATGCAGCGTTGGAAGACCTAAAATGTAGATCGGCCCGGTGAGGGTATGAATAGGTTACTTCAATGTTACTCTGCTCCATCGACCAAGTCTTTGCTTATCATTAGGAGAGACCGTGACCAAGCAAACCTATGAACAGTAAAAAAAATCAAACTAACTAGACTCTATTGTATATCTCGTTACGTCTCTGACTTCCACAATCTCCGCAAAATTCGTCCTCAAGAATTTTTGTAATGTTTGTTGTGTCATGTCCTTCTACATAGTTTCTGTTGTTTGTCGGTTACAAGTTAACCATAATGTATTTGCTATGTACAGAAAATCCTCATACTTTAACAGAATTTTGCAGCATACAAAACCAAAGGCAAAATACCCATGCTCCACGCAACTAAGGCTCTACAAAGTACAACAACGCTCTCAAACTCACAGCGAAACCTAACGAGATGCGCACTAAAATAATAACCCAAAAAAATATAAAAAATATAATAGAAAAAACAAAAAATTGGTTAAGCGGCACACAACCGAATCTGAAACGTTCTGGATTGCCCTCGAGAAGATAGTTACGGGTTCTGTGTTGGGCCTTAGAAAAGGAGGGGGCGGTGGATCAATCGAGGATCACTATCCTTATGGATTAGGAATATGTTGATGTCTTATACATTCTATTTTAATTTATGGGGCAAAAAAAAATATATATACCCTCTTAGCTTAATTAATTTATGCAGACACAGAATTATCATCAACATGATTCTAACCAAGTCAGTTCAGTTTGTAGGAAAACTTGAAACGTTGAATCTTCCGGTTAAATAGAAAAAAAAAAATTTAAAATGATACAGCCGGATTTTTTGAACTCAAATAAAATTGAAAATAGGCTAGCCATTTCCAAATTTATAGCCATCTATACTACATATTACAGAAATAGCATGAATAGATGTAGAAATGTATTGGTCCATTCATAAGAAAACGCTACAAGCCACTAAACCGCTCATCTTCTGGCCCGCAGCTAACAAACGCTACGACTGAAGCAATCCTTTTTTTTCATGCTCCTCTCCTTTACCGGGAAATGACTTTCTGACTCTTAATCTCTCTCGCAATCTCATTAAAAATTCATAACTCAAAACTGCGAAAAAATGAAAATTTGTTATAGGTCTCCTTGGTGAGGATCTGTGCCTCGCCGGCCTTTCGTCTGATAAATACGAAAAGGCTTGCTTTGAAAATAATTATTTCGAAACTAGATTTGTACTGCACAAGTTTTGTTATGGAGTCGTAGTTTGTAAGTGTAGAGTACCTTCTTGTTGGTAAATTCGGGATTGTATGAAGAAGATTGCAATGATATATAATTATTAAGTAATTAAAAGTCAATGGTGGT
Organism: Mythimna separata; assembly: GCA_030763345.1. Taxonomy (NCBI): domain Eukaryota; kingdom Metazoa; phylum Arthropoda; class Insecta; order Lepidoptera; family Noctuidae; genus Mythimna; species Mythimna separata. The sequence goes on from CM061187.1 coordinate 5,257,312, forward strand.
CCAGTGGTAACGGCCTTGTCCTACGTATTATACGTCGTGGATTTAAAACCAGGCAGGTGTTTTACTTTATATAATTTATTTCATCACCTCTAATATCAAAACATTAACGTACGATCCAAAACTTCGAAGACGTGTGACATCTAGCCACTAGCACTGCACCCGTATGGTGAATTTACAGCCTATTTCCACACTTAAAGAATGCTTATGGTTTAAAATTCTGCATTTCGAGTCTATTTGATTTTTTATTAATAAGCTATAGTGTCCCACAGCTGGGTTTAGGCCTCTCCAATTTATATTGTTTTTAGTTACCGTTTTTTTTTTGCGCTACCGTGGCAAAAAATATATGAGCCGTTTTTTTCTGTTGATACATTAAAATGTTATTTTTAAATAGAAACAAATTTGTTGTGGATATATATAAGTAACAAAATAATAACATTCTCCTTTATAATCAATATGAACACCATAGCAACCGCAACTCTTTCAGAACACATGACAAACTTTTGCGAACAATACCCACATTACCATCTACACTCACTGCCTACCCACATTTAGTATACATAACTTGAACGTAGTCGCATTTTATTGTCACAGGAAGCAGGGTTACTGCCGCCGCGCCGAACAAAAAGTTGGAAGGAAACTCGCAAAAAAGAACCGCTCTTGGATGCACATTTGCGGATAATCTATTTCTCTGTTCTATGTTCACTTTTATTTTGTGTTTTGGTTAAGAATGAGTGGTTTTTAGTACCATTTTTATGATGACTAACTTCAAATACTAAAAATTAAAACTTATATTTCCTGTAAGCATAATAAACCTTTGAAGTTATTCTAAATAATAATTTAAACACAATATTTTCAGTTGCAAGTTAAACAGTACTTAAAGTAAATAAAATTCGAACACAGGTAGTGTCCCTCGGTCCACCAAGAACTTGAGAAATTATACGTAGTCTATTTATTTATTTATTTATATATATATACTTTATTGTACACCAAGATTACAAAAACAATAAGGAAACCTTATGGTAAAACTCATACAATTGGCGGCCTTATCGCATTTGGCGATTTCTTCCAGGCAACCTTGAATGGACAGAGACAGACTGGACACAAAATAGTCACTATAGCACATAGTAGTCACTTCCTAAGTTATATCCATTATCCATGTGAATATTGAAACACCTAAAAGCGACCTTAGCTTTCTAAGGACCAACATTATTTTATAGCCAAAATTCATCATCACCATGATCATCTACCTAGCCTTTTCCCAACTATATTGCGGTCGGCTTCCAGTCAGATTTAGCTGAATACCAGTATTTTACGAGGAGCAGCTGCCTACCAGGCCTCTACAACCCATTAACTGGGGTAACACGATACTTCATGGCAAGACTGGAGTCAGATTTACTGGCTTCTGACTATCCGTAACAATTGCCAAAGATCTACAAATGACAGTCGGGACCTACGGCTTAACGTGCTTTTCGAGGCATGGAGGAATCGTTATGTTAAGATGGTCAGTTATGGCCAAAATTATAGTCAAAAAATCTAAAAACTTTAAACCGTAAAAAATTCCCAGAACGCACTAACTCCAATACATTGTATACACATCTCCACTACATTGTTCCCAACTGTGTCAGCTCTATTAAAGACGATTAGACGCCTCAGCTAATTAACGGAGGCTCAATTACGGCACACTGTGATGGGTGGGCGGTGCTAACTGTATGAAACATTAATAAGACAATCGGTTACGCACCACTGCGCGAGAGTTTGCTCTTTAATATGGACGCTTGCGTAGATTATGTACTTCTACGCACACAGGCTTTTGATGAAGTACCTTTTTGTTGAGGAGCTACCAAAGCTACCTTAAGTTGGACTGATGTAGATATACGGTGTCAGTGTTTCTCATGCAGGCGAGCGACCGCGGCGACGGTGTTCTAGTACAAGCTATAGTCTGAAGCAAGGGGGAATGGGCGGCGGATGCTTTCTTCTGTGAAGTAGTAATGCTAGTGAAAGAGATGGCCGCACGCGTCTGGGAATGAACGTCCTCACACGCCGGCCGCCAAGACCCTAAGCTCGACAACCAGACTACCAGAATGATGAGCAACGGGTAGCTCGCCGTCCAGTTCTAGTTGCCAACGGCACGTAGTTTTACCGCGCGTGCCCCAAAGAGATATCATCAAAACCTTAAGAATCCAGCAGAGCCGAAGCCTACTAGAGCCAGAGCTCGCCTTCTGAAAAGATTACCCGTGGTTCATAAACAAAAAGGCAGCTGTAGCAACAAAAGTATAGGTTGTTGCTGTCTAACACTTTAGTTCGCGACGCTACAAACATGATACAAACACGTTTGCAGACAGGTCGCCACTTAATAGCCAAGTGTCGTGTGTGCAGCCTAATCTAACCGCGGCGTGCCGAATCAGAACTCCTGTGTAGACTGTATCATGGAAGACACAACACGGAATTGTTTAAACACTATGTTGGAGTATAAGGGAGTTAAACGATATGAACGATGAAGGTACTAGGAATTTGCTGGCCATCAGGTTTTCGTTTTGATAATTGATTTAGTTCATGAATCCCCGACCGGTCCTATGAGACCGCGCTGTTATTGTTTTACTATTGTGTCTCGTTTTGTGGGTATGTGATAGGTTAAAATACGAATCAATCTCCATTGTACTTCTTCAAAAGTACTCCTTTGGGGGAGTGGGGGATATTATCAAATTCTTTACCTGCTTTAGATGGAGTGAGAGGGAGTCTTTGACTTTTACTGACTAAAAACTAAAACACGCCCGTTTTTCTTCAGTAGCTCATTGTGTTTCAGGGACAAAGTTACACTTTAGAACAATCCCCATCATCATCATCTGCCTAGCCTTTTCCCAACTATATTGGGGTCGGCCTCCAGTCAAGCTGGATTTAGCTGAATACCAGTATTTTACAAGGAGCGGCTGCCTACCAGACCTCCACAACCCATTAACTGGGGTAACACGGTAAGAATATAGAATATAATCCAAAAAAAAGAAGTGTTACCCCAGAACACGGTACTTCATGGCAAGACTGGAGTCAGATTTACTGGCTTCTGACTATCCATAACGACTGCCAAAGATCTACAAATGACAGCCGGGACCAACGGCTTAACGTGCTTTCCGAGGCACGGAGGAAACTCGATATGTTAAGATGGTCACCCATCCACAGACCAATCTTGGCAAGCGTTGCTTAACCTTGAAGATCGACCCATGCGGCTGTTATTATCTAGCCACGAGCTCCTCACTATAGAACAATCCCCATCCCCATCCCCAGCAAGTATCAGCCCTAGCAAGATTCATCACTGATGCTGACAGATTTTTGACACGTGCGTAGAATACAATACACCATTTGTCAACCTGGTTTTCTCAGAGGACGATCTACTCATTGCTCACTATCTGTAAGCAAGTTTCAAGTAACACCACTGTGAAATTTCACGGGAATCGGGACATTTTCCCTGAAACGAGGGTCCAAAGATTGTTTGAAGGAACCTGCTTTTAGACAGGCAAAGCCTCAGCAGAAGCTAGTACGTGTACCTATATTACATAATACAAAATATTCTCAACTCCTTTGCGTCGTGCTGGGTCGTGAACGTACAAATAGCTGAGTTGAAATTGAGCAGGTCTAATTGTTATTTATTGGGCTGTACCGTCAAACGTGGGTTGCCTCCCAGGAAGCGAGGTGCAGAAAGCTCTGTAGTACAAGCTTTAGGAGAGCACTACTAAATGCTGAATTAATTGATAAAGCTGTGTTTTGATGGCACGGTTGTTTTGAAGACAGTGCTGTTATTTCAATGTTAAAATCGGTAAAGAAATAATTCATAAAATAAGGTACCACGGAAAGCAGCACAACAGCACTACCTATGTATTTTTCTGATATTGCCAAATTCTCAAAACTATTTTTTTTATATTAAATAGACTGATAGAAAAAGACATGGTAACTTCTCAAATCTAAAATTTTGATATTAAGTAGACCGATAGAAAAAAAACATATGATCCAAAACATAAAAGATAATATACAAAAGCACAATTAAGTTTAATTTTAAACCAAGTTCCAAAATAAAATAAAAATGGAAACAATCATAAACATCAAACTACAAGTACAGTACAAAAAAAATACCCATTGCCACACAAAAAAATGACACTATATCGGTAAGTATTACGAGGTTTGTTTTTTTATATTTCAATAACAAAACCAACTAACGGAACTTGAATCACAATATTAATTTATTAAAGCACTCAATAAGGAAACAAAACCGTACACAATAAACAAAACACAATATAAATTAAACATGTTTATTCGCACCACGATATATGCAACAAAAAGATTAAGCTGACAGACGGACAACAAAGTGATCCTATAAGGGTGCCGTTTTTACCTTTTGAGGTAAGGAACCCTAAAAATTAAAACAACCATAAACATCCACTTACGAATACAGTAGAAAAAAATACCCATAAAAACACAAAAAAGTGACACTACAAGTGTAAGTATTTACGGGTCTTCTACATTTCAATAACGGAACTTGAATCACAATATTAATTTATTAAAGCACTCAATAAGGAAACAAAACCGTACACAATAAACAAAACACAATATAAATTAAACATGTTTATTCGCACCACGATATATGCAACAAAAAGATTAAGCTTTAAGTATGTTAGTATATTGCATTAATGCAATTTAATCTGCGCGCACGCATCACGAACTCGCGCCCACGCGTGTTCTCTTCACAAAACAGAGACGGCTTGTGGCACAGTGGGGTTTGAAAGCTATACTTTTTTTGTTAGTATTTATAATTATAGTTTTTTTATGACAAAAAGAAAATCAGTATATTTCGTTTATCTTTTGACAATTATTTAGTGTACACAAGAAGTTCCCAACTATTACAAACATCATTATAATTTCGATCGAAAGACGTCTTATACTCAAGTGACGCGATAACGACCGGTCCCGTGCGTCTCTCATCTATCGGATTAGCGCGAGCTTTTTCAGGCTATCTTACCACTTAATGCGAGGGTTTCTAACGTTACGTTATGGCTACTACGCACATGCCGCCGGCTTATGCCGCCGGCTTATGCCGCCGGCTTATGCCGCCGGGTTTGTCGACTGCTTTCAGACCACCTTGCAAAGATGAAAAATACTGTGCCGGCGGCATTGGCGGCACGCGGCGGCAGGACCGGCGGCCTGATTGCCGCCGGCACTGCGTGTAGGAGCCTTTACATACGCGAACTATTATTTAAAAAGAGGTATGAATACGAATATTATTATGTTGTGGAATGCAATAAATGTATTGAACTGAACTGTGCGATCAACAAAAAGACATTGTTCGTAGTTACATTCCAGCACTCATCGAAGGGCAGTGGCGGCACATTGATAACTGCCCCAACTTATAAATTGAATTTGCATTTTCAAAACGGTGCAAGAAGAAGTGAGAAAGCCGCCATGTTTTAGAACCAAAAAATAGAAATCATTCGACAACCACTAACGTGTTCTGAAAATTTGTTGAAGATGCCCATTCTCTTTAATAGAGAGGAGGTGTAATTCCTAGCAGGAAAATTATAGAAAGTCATAAGTAAGATGATTATTCTTGCGGAGGAATACTCTATCATGCTCCATCGTCGACCATATTCAGGTTTTTTTTTCTGGTGGAATGGTGGGGAATCATCAGAATGACTTCTCCCGCTCTTGGACGGAGCGGCGGGAGGGCGTGTCAGACACTTACTGACCCCGTTCCTTCGTTGCCTATAATCTGGGGGGGACTCGGTGTCAACCTTTCGGAATACCACGTGTTCCCCAGAGGCTTCGGCCCTGCCGGGCCCCTACAGTTTGCTGACATCTCCTTGAGGCGCGCGTGGAACCGAACGCGCCGTTGACGACTGGGCTCGGTCCAGATTATTTCCAGACTGCCGGACGGCGAGCTACCCAGTGCTAGCCGTCCGCGAACCCGCGCCTACGGGGTGGTCGGAAAGTCAAAGAATGATCGCATCTCCATCGCTCCACAGTACCCAACAATCCCAACCAAAGTATGCACACGCTAATGTAATTTAAACAAATGGCTAGGACAGTGTGTGAGAAACCCGAGATAATCGAGGTGACGCTACGTTTAGTTTATAGCACTTGATTTGTTCCTATGTAACGTCGGGAACACACTCTCAGTTCCCGTACATTGTTGGAATTGCCTGGCGTTTGGAGTACAACTGCAGCGGAATAAACGGTATTGGTTAGAGTGTGCTTTGAAATCATGAAACCATTTGTTTTGAGATTTTAAGGCCCTACTTTACCTACTTTTACTATAAGTATAAGCTTCTTATTAATTGTATTACCTGCTGCTTTATTTTTGCATTTCATTCGAGTTTTGGTAAGAATTTAGGAAACAAAATACAATTAAAAAAAAAACAAGAAAGTAACAATGAGCTTTTGAGAATATTATCAATAGGTGTAAAAGAAAGGAACCTTTTTTTGTGGTTTCTAGATTTGGCAGCAATTATCTACTGTCATTTAGTCATTGACAATACTGGCTAGGTTACTGTCGAGAAACCTGTGATAATCAAAATGTTTGTAGCATAAATATTCGTATCGTTCAGAAACATTTTCGCAATTATCGTGCATTGCAGAAATTGTAACGTGCACTCGTTCAGTAACATACTCTCCATTCCCATACATTTAGAATATGTGGGGACACTGAGTATATTTTGTTGCTTTAAATTGGTCCATGAATTAATCAAAGATTGCGCAGTAATATTTGTATGTTATTCCGCATAGCTTCTATCTTGAATCGAAAAATGCTAAATTGTTTTGCAAAGAATTCGAGAATCTTTCGGGCTACTCTCTGGCTTACCGAAGCTTGGCTCTTTCTGTACTTCCATTCTTTAATATCTCTTTCACAATAATTCAGTCAATTACATACTTACCCAATTAAGTATTACACCTTCCCTCAGCTACTCCTATGACATGCCTAATGATACCCACCTAATGCTATAATTATATTCTTCCGCAGAACAATTTTTACGATAAAATCTCCGATACATTTGAATTATTCATCGTATCCAGCATTATGCTCAGCATTATGCTCAGGACTTTAACGGATGCTAACCACTCGCATCATAATTATTATAATCTTCACTTTAATTTGATCATAAACGTAATGCCACATATGCTATTATGTGTTACGATTATCCAATTATTCTGTGAACAGAATGCGAGGATATTTAGTCTAATGATTCGCTCAATAATTTGCTTAAAAGCTTACAAAATTTGAAAATGTTTCGTCTGCAAAAACTTGGGTAATTGGCTATTCTACATACGTGGCTTTATGCTGTAAGCTGCGAAAAAAAAACAAAGGAAACTGGGGCATAACTTTAGGATTTTTAAAAATTTCTTTGCAGTCAATGGTATAGTTTGTTTTTAGGCCGCGGTTACTCTTGCAAACAAGCCCTTACTGTTCCATTACTGGGCAAGATCTCTCGTCTTTCCAGAATTTCTTCTCCCGCTCCGTCTTAAAACAATCCTTGCAGTGTATAATGAACAGACCGAATAAGAATGACACAAATACGCTGCTCTCCATAACTAGCATAACAGATGTGGGCAAAAAAGCTACCACGGTCACATGGGATTGGGCGGGTCACGTCAACTGCATTCACAGAGACGACTGGACAAATGTCGCCACGCAGTGCATTTCTGCAGATGGGAAGCGCCGTCGAAGCCGACCTGGGAAGAATTGGCGGGATGATCTGAATGTAAAAACTTAAATATTAAAAATCCTCAACCATAACGTTTTGCTCTATAGATCCAGACCAGACCAAAGACAGTCTCCTATCAAAGATACTTACAAATAACCCGCTCACAATCAAACAAACATCAAATACCTTGACCGTCCAACAGATATCCTTCAACCAAATTCAAAGGATATTCCTAGACGGAGATGCCTAACGTTTTCTCTTGATACAATGCGCCGCGTAATCCGGCCCGTCTTGCAAGACGCTCAGACAGACGGGCTGTGAGCAAACATCTTGAAATTGTTGATTGGCTACCGAGACGCGGCCTATTTGATTTGTACACATCGCGTGTTTGAGCGACTGTATGGTTATAGAGATGTTTGTTCTGTGAATAGTAATTAAATTTGATTTAAAAAAATTAAAACCAACTAATGTGCTGTGTGGAGCTCTAAAAGTCGAATAAAGATAAAATCTAAATGAGTCATCTATATGTATAAAAGGAGAAACTGGCTGACTGTGACATATCAATTCACAGCCAAAACTACTGGGAGTATGTGCACAAGGTTTTCTTTTAAGACGTAGGCGAGTATTAAGAGAAGATTTTTCCAAATTCACACTCAATAAATGTATAAAACGGGTTTCAAAGTTTATATGGAGACCCACTTTTACGCGGGTGAAGCCACCACAGAAGCTAGTCTTCTTCTTCCTGCTCTTATCCCACGTTTTTTTCTTCCATTCTGTCCTGTCACCCGTCATAACATCACTGACTCCCTTTTCTTTCATATCAGTCTTCACACAGTTAATCCATCGTTTCTTTGGCCTCCCTCTTCCTCTCCATCCGTCCACATGTAAATTCATAACTCTTTTAGAAATATGCGTATCATCCCCCCTACACCATCCCTACCACTACAGAAGCTAGTGCAGTCTGTAATATATGGTTTGGTTGTTTATGAAACATATAGACGTACCTTTGAATGCTTGCAAAGTCAGTGAAGAGATTATTATTATTCGAAAGGAAACTATAAAGCCACATTAAAATTTTACTGAAAGATCATTATAATATTGTTAAAGCTATTCTATGATTAGCTTCAGTTTTCCAATTTTTGGATTCCTTGAAAATATTTATATGGTAGCAATAAAATACTTCGAGTTTGAGACTAATTAACTTAGTGTGTAGTTAGAACACTATTAAGTGATTAATACTTTATAACCACGAAAACACAACTTTACACAATAAACTGACGTAAAAAATATTCTCAAATTAATCATTCACAAACAATTCATAAAAATAAACAGTGGAAATATCAACGCTGTGATGATAGTACTACCAACTTGTTACAAATAATGCTGGCAAACTTTAACTTTATATACTGTCTGTTTTTTAAATTCTGAGACTAAATTGACACAGGCAATGTCAAACTTATAATACTGGTGCATCAAAATATTCAAGGTCTTATGAACAAAGATTTAGAAGTAGAACTTTTCTTAAATTGTAATAATATTGATATTCTTTGTTTAACAGAACATTGGCTTAAAAGCCAACAGTTAATGTTCAATTTTAGTAATCACCAGATTGGTAGTTCGTTCAGCAGAATTAATGCTATACGTGGTGGCTCAATGATAATTGTAAATAACCACTTGAAATATAAAGAACGGCAGGACATTGTGAGCTTATCTGTTGAGCGGTCAGTTAAAATAGCTTGCGTTGAACTGGATCAATTTATTATATTAAGTGTTTACAAACCCCCTTCCGGATTGTATGACTGCTTCGAAAAGGTAATGGATGAAGTGTTCCACAAGATTTGCCATTCAAATAAGTACATAATCACTTGTGGTGATTTTAATATCAATCTACTAGAAAACTCAAGTTTATGTAGTAAAATTTTAAGTCTATTTAAGTCCTACAATCTGGTTAACCAATTTTTGGAGCCCACTAGAATAACTCCTAATAGTGCCACATGTATAGATAATATTTATACGGATGTTGTACCCAGTCGCAAAGAAGTCATTAATTTATTAGATTCTGATCATTGTGGGCAATTAATTACTTTTCAAAACAAATGCAACATAGTGGCTAAAAAGAATATCATTGTTAACCCTAAAACTGCAAGTCGTTTAGAAAGTTTTAAAACAAAACTTATTAATAATTTACCCGACTTGTCTACATATGATGATCTCAATCATCAATATGAAGGTTTCTTTAACATGTACTGTAATCAATTTAATTCTACTTTCATACCTAAGTCTCTCTCGGTTAACAGTAATGTGTCGTTCAGTGAATGGGCTACCACTGGTATTCATAAAAGTAGAACTAGGCTTTACGAATTGTATGACGAAAGAATTCTTGTTAATACTGCTGAATTTAATTTATATGTTCGAAATTATTCGAAATTATTTAAAAAAGTTTGTTCTCTAGCGAAATCACGTTATTTGAGTTCCAAAATTAAAAACAGTAAAAATATAATTAAGACTACTTGGAATGTTATAAATAGTGAAACTGGAAGGTCTACGAGACCATCTAGTGACTTTAAACTCATAATTGATGACAATGTGATCACATCAGACTCACAGGTTGCTGCGGCTTTTGAGAACTTCTTTTCAGAGATCCCTATATCAACAACAAAATCTCTGAACTCATCACCCACAGCTGCAGATTCTCTGCTTAAAGAAAACGTTAAAGTTTGCAATTCTGTTTTTAATTTCGAACATGTTACTTGTGCAGATATTGTTAAGACCTTTAAGTCCTTAAATGTAAAAAAGACTGCTGATTTATGGGGTAATTCTGTGGACGTTGTTAAGTCTATAATCCATATTGTAGCTCCTTCTTTAGCGTTTATTTTTAATAATTGTATCGATCGCGGTGAGTTTCCTGATTTAATGAAGAATAGTAAAATTATACCTTTGTTCAAAACGGGTAGTACATCTGACCCCACGAATTACAGACCTATTTCAGTGCTACCCACTTTTAGTAAAATATTTGAAAAACTCATTTTAGAGCAATTGCAAAAGTTTTTTAATAAACATAAATTGTTGCATACCAAACAGTTCGGTTTTACAAGGGGTTGTTCAACAACCGATGCTGGTGTTGAACTTTTAGGACATATTTTTGATGCATGGGAAGACAAATGCGATGTCCTGGGTATTTTTTGCGATTTGTCTAAGGCCTTCGATTGTGTTCCCCATGAAACATTAATCAGGAAACTACACCATTACGGAATCCGGAACTCCTCCCTGGATCTTCTTGCATCATATCTGGGCGATAGGATTCAGAGAGTTGATGTAAACGGAAAAAGATCTCCTGGGTCTGTAGTAAAAATGGGTGTCCCCCAGGGCTCAATTCTTGGCCCATTTTTGTTTCTAGTTTATATTAACGATTTACCTTACCTCATGAAGGATAACGATAATATAGTGTTGTTTGCAGACGACACTTCACTTTTGTTTAAATTGAAACGTCAGCAGTCGGTTACTGACGATATAAATATAGTTATCTCTAAAATAGTACACTGGTTTAATGTAAATAACCTACATTTGAATGAAAAGAAAACTAAATGCATAAAGTTTACCATGCCCCATGTTAGGCAAGTTGAAACTAGTGTGCTAATAAAAGGAAAGGAGTTGAGTCCTGAAGATACTACAGTGTTTTTGGGCATAACTTTAGATGCCAAGCTTCAGTGGGGCCCACACATAGACAAATTATCTAAAAAACTTAGCTCTGCAGCATATGCTGTAAGAAAAATTCGAAATTTAACTGATTTAGAAACAGCCCGTTTAGTTTATTTTAGCTACTTTCATAGTGTGATGTCGTACGGTATTCTACTGTGGGGAAATGCCGCCGATATCCAAACAATTTTCGTTTTACAGAAAAGGGCTATTCGTTCCATTTATAATTTAAGTCCCAGATACTCCCTCAGAGATAAATTTAAGGAGATCAAGGTAATGACTGTGCCTTCACAATATATTTATGAGAATATCTTATATGCCCATAAGAACAAAAACATGTTTAAAAAATACAGTGACATACATAATTTTAATACTAGAAATAAGCACAAATTTGTAGTTCCTGCAACTAGGCTCAAAAAAATAGGGGGCTCATTTAGATGTCAATGTGTACACTTCTATAATAAACTTCCCAGTCATATTCAAGAACTAAGCCTCAATAAATTTAAATCATTTGTAAAGCGTAAACTTTGCCAAAAGGCTTTTTATACTATAAAGGACTATGTTGAGGACAATAAGGCTTGGGATTGACCTGCTCCAGTACTCACTGTACTGTCGTTTATTCTTTTGGATTTTTGTTTTTGATTGCATTTTTCCATTGTAAATTTAATGGAGTAGTACACAATTTATATTTCAATTTGACATTAATATTCATTTTTTTTACAATCTGACATATTATTTTTACAATTTTTGTAAATTTTATTTATCTTTTTTTTTTTTGTGAATGTGAGGACTATGTGGATAGCTTTCTTTTTCCTTTCTTTTCAGTAATTGTAACTTATGTCTGGCAATTTGAGTATTTTTGCGGCCTAACCAAATGTCCTTTCCTTTGTATTGTTCGTCAAGACGTTGAGCTCCTTAGTAGTCCTGAGTTGAGCTTTACGACGAATGACAAATGCTTGCACTGACTGGACAGGTCCACTCAAATCTGCATGGTTCTTTCTTTAAAAGGCCATTTCAGACCCTAATCTGCATAGTTCGCATATGATTTGACCAATACATTTTGTATGGATTTTTTTTTTAAAAGAGACTGTGACCCCTGAGTTTGTTTCGGTGTTTCTTCTCAGGGTAGTCAGATAGGAAACACCGGCCTCATCTAGATTAATAATTATGACAAAAAAAATTGACGTGTAAAAGTGTTTCGTGAAACCTATTTGCAAAATAAATATCATTTATCATTTATCATTTATCATTCATTTATCAATAGGAATAATGCTAGTTCTTTTGTGTCGTATGCTAGTTCTTTTGTGTCGTGACAAGTATGACAACCCAGGTAATGTTATTTTAGACTCGAGATTAAAAAACAGTCTTTAGTTGAATTTGACCGTTTAGAAATTAGGTCTAACATTTAGGTGATTCGCCAACTCTACAGAGATATGCAGTCCATATGTAACAATACAAGTATATCAGGCAGCGAGCGATGAAATACGTGAGATTTGCGACGTTCTCCGATCGTCAGCTGATTCCGTAATGCACTGAGGACTATCAACTGTGTGGACTTATTTATAGGCCTCGTTGTGGTTATGGTTTGAAAGTATCCAGCCAGTAAGGTTGTTCAAAAATTTTTCGAAAAAAAATATCATAAAATTGTTTACAACCATTTTTGCTGTTTGTTTTTAGTAAATTAGCTTTTGAGTTATTATACTGCTTAAAAATTGTAAAGAATAAGCATTGAAACACAGCGTCAGCAAGTGTGCCCATTTGGGTCCATTACCAGCGATGCGAAGAAGTTTTTTGACGCTATACTTTAATTTGTGTTTATGTGAATGTAATTAAGTGGTTTTATTTGTTTACATATATTCAAATAAGTAAACAAAAATACTTCCCATATACAATTTTGTACCAACACGACACTTAACAAACATATTCCATGACATATCCTAACAATATTCCAATTCACATCAGAATAAGCCTTCGGATTACAAGTTTGGCAACATCGTCAGCTGACAAGTCCTCATATAGTTTGTCCGGTAAAGTTGGACGTTTATCAGACGTATTGGTTTCTATCGTGTGTGTGCGTGTGTGTATTGGATTTTGTGTATTGATCTTTAGTGTTCTATGTTGTTAGGATTAGTCTTTATGCTGGTTTAATAGTACTCCCACATTTTGGCAGTTATGATGAACTCGTATGGGTGGCAGTTGGCTTAAGTGATGAGCAACAAAATTCCGTAGAGTGAGACGAAGAGTACTGAAGCTCAAGGCCTGTCACGATGGTAGACTGTGGACACTCTCTGCTCCATCTAGGGCACATAGGGACATAACGTAATTTATATGAGTAAGCTTGTTGCCATCGATAACACACATAATCAGACAGGCAGCTTAAAGACAGACAGGCAGGCAGGTAGCTTAGTACTTTGGTAATTTTGGTGAAAATCTCCAGTAACATATCAATGACCTAGGAAAGGACATTAAAGTGAGCAGTAATGCTTAAGACCAGATCCAAAGAGTGTGTTAGAACAGCAATTGATACAACTAGTCTTTGTGTGAGTTACTGCGTCCTGGAATGCAAAGGCCAACTGGAAGAACACGGAGGGTTTTTACTAATAAATGTGACAAATATTTTTCCTTTCAACTCTATTTTCCTGAGAGCAGAAGAAGTAACTTGACATTTTCAACTCAATAAGTCATTCAAAAAAAGATTTTTCAATTTATTCATCTTTTTTTCAACATTAAAATTATTAGGTATATATTTTGCAACATGTTTTGGCTCCAACAATTTTTTTCAAGTATATGTTATATTCATGAACCCAAATCCAATAACAAATAAACATAGCAAACGACACAGTATCCGCCCCACATTTTAATCATAAAAAACCTGAGGCAAGTAAAAAAATCCTTCGTTACACCAAAGTAACTTATACACCGAGTTACTCGATATATCGCGAACCGATTCTCGATTACGATAACTCGAATGCTTATATCCCGCCGGCTATCGGATTCATATCCGAATTAATAATCTCGGTACTGTGAGATGTGGGGACTTGTTACGTGTGATGCCACTTTCAGGAGCTATGAAGATTGCGATACGTCATTTCACTATATTGAATCGACTATTTAATTGACCATCAATTTATTGGTAATAGAATATATAACTAGAATATTTTTAGAGTTCCAAGATGCAAATCACAGATTCAAACGCAGGTATCGTTTGTAATGTATTGCATCTCCAGACCTCTCAATACGGTGAAAAATAATATCGTGAGGCGTGAGGAATATGTTGGCATCCTAGGACCAAAAATTTGATGAAATGTGACATCCACTAATCCGTACAGCACCCAAGTGGTGGAATACGGCGCATTACCTCTCCTAGAGACAAGTCCTGTGTTCTAGTAGTGGAATTTTTTTTTTTGTTCTACCTAAACTTCCCACTGCTGGGCAAAGGCCTCCCCTAACTCAACATTATTAAGTAGGTTATGTGACCCAACGAAAAACTCACCCCTAACTGCCAAACAATATACCCGCTCCAAAGCCATTACGTTCTCACCTCCTCGTACAAATATATTAGACGGATTCAATTTCCGCGACACAATATTATTGATGTATGATAGCGCAGTACTAATGTGTTTTAAATGTGTGTCTGTCGACTTTAATGTTCAGCCCGTCGTAGTTTACAGGGGATATTATTTTTGCTTTCCTATTGGAAGGAGTGCGGAATGTAGGATCAGCTTTTTTTGGAATGGAAAGTTTAATTTTTATTTGTAGATATTTAACATGTTTACGTCTTTAATGAAGATATTCACAGAAGAACTAAGGCTACTAACAATTCAAAGAATCGGCAAACTTATATCCAGTGGACAGAACACATTCCTCATAGAATGAATGGCCGATGGGGACGAAAAGTTCTGGAGTGGTGACCACGTGCCGAAAGACACGTGGTCACCACTCCAGAACAGCCTCCCACAAGGTAGACCGATGACTTGGTGAAAGTCGCGGAAATGCAATGGATAAGACACACACAGAAGTTTTTGTTATGGCAACACTTAGAGGAGGCCTATGTCCAACAGCGAATGTCGTTCGGCTGAAATGATGGTAAGGTACAATTTTTTATTACAATTTATTTTCTTCTGTGTATTATATTATGTACATTCATAACAAATATGACGATTATTTTGCTAATACCAACATAAAACCAACTACTTTACAAGAACGGTCCAAGTTCACAAAGGTTTGGAAACCATCTAAACCCCATACCTCAATTATCACCTTTACCGATTTCGGCCCAAAACCCAACGCAATACATTAGGCTGAATACATCATGCAAATACCATATCTCTAATGATAATAGAGTCAAAACATATTAATTTTAGGCCCACATCTGCCTCTGTATAAACACGTAAACTTATGGGTCCGTACACAGACCTACGAAGAAACTTTGTGGCCTCTACTAAAGACGACCATTTGTCTCCTGTGAGAATACTCTGCAGACTTATAATAGTCCGTCTAATGAAAGCGCAACCTGAGAAAAAGAAAAAGGTTAAATCCAAAAATTTTGTATTTGGTTTTACTAACTAGTAGGAAAATTATGTCTTGTCACTTCACAATTATTTTTATTTCCTACAATTGCGGCTGAATAGTTTTGCCAAATAAATTAAAAAAAAAAACTCCAGGTCGCGCTTTCATTAGACGCACTCTAGATTATTTTCTATTTCGTTGTTACCCAATTATTGTGTTTAGATCGAGATTTGAGACCATTTGTGTGTGGGTTTGTGTGTTGGTGATCTGTGTTCTGTGTTATGTTAGACTAGAAACCGACCCTGATATAGTCGGGAAAAGGCTAGGTTAGGTAGGCAGATTAGTGACAGTCGATATGTACTTAACTCAGCGCATAGCGTACGTTTTTTTGAGCTAGGGATTCATCCTATGACTTCTCCCGATCTAGAGGGGAGCGGGAGGGCGTGTCAGATTTTTATTGACCAAAACCACTCCTCCAGATACCCTTTCCAGAAATAATCAATTCTTAAATGGTATCTCCATTTAAGAATTGATTATTTCTGGAAAGGAAACTTTGATATTTCCTTTCCAAAAGTTTCCCGTATGTATCAATATGGCACGGTCACTTATCATCATCATCATCATTTCAGCCGGAAGAAGTCCTCTGCAGGACATAGACCTACCCCAAGCGTCACCACAACGACCGGTCCTGTGCGTCTCGCATCCATCGAATTTCCGCTATCCTCGCAGTCACGTATATTTATTGGCAATGCCATCTCTAGTAGGTTCCATGGTCTGCAACTCCGTAGTTTCAGGACATAGTTGTGAAATTGTGGTACATTATCATATATTTACATATCACACGGACGGACAGCAGTTTGGTTTGTAGAGACTTTTGCTTCTAAAGGTAATGTGGGTAAAACGTGTTCGTAATTGAATTAATATTGAAAATGTACATTTTCAAAGGCAGTACTTTGAAATCACACTAATATTATAAAGCCGAATGTTAGTGTGTTTGCTGCTTGCGGCTAAACGGATTTCGATAAAAAAACAGAGCGATAGTAGGCCTTCCACAAGGTGTACCGATGACTTGGTCTGAGTAGCAGAAATCTGATGGATGCGAGACGCACAGTACCTTTCGTTGTAGTGACACTTGAAGAAAGTCTATATCCAGCAGTGGTCGTCTTTTGGCTGAAATGATAATAAAATAGGACATACTCTTTAACCCTTGAGATATTTTTTTGCTATCACGCAGGCGATGTTGCTAGCAGCAGCTCGTATTAAGTGTTCTGCTGTGTCGTCTTAAAAAAATAAAAGCAAGTAATTAAAACCATTTTACTTTTCTATTAAATACTTTGTAAAGCTTATTAACCACAAAATACCTTTTAATTCTCAGGTAGATAATACTCTAAATAATTTCAAACCATTCCGAAATAAAACAAATTGAACAACAATAAATTTAGACAGCAACACAAATACGCGCCAATATTTGCGGATTCATCCCCAGATTAGGTGGCCGTGTGTGCCGGCGCGGCGGGGATTATTGCCGATCACGTGATCTGTCGCCATCGGTGCCTACGTGTGTAATACACGGATTGGCGTTGTGGTACAAGAGGAGATGGAGAGCGTTTTCACTGCTTTTAACCCTTTCAATGGAATTATTCCCAGTAGTCCCCTCTAGCCCTGTCCTCCAGGGTGACAGCTGGAAATGTGTGCCGTCTGTTCCCTTTGAAAACTGACTAGAGGGGACAAATACGCTCACCAAACGCTAAGTTCCGAAAAACCAATAATTTTTCAAGAAAAACTATTTATTTGTCTCATAAACCGGGCTGTAGTAGCGCGGGCATGAAATTGATTTTTCTAATATCAGACTGTAGTATGGAAAGAGTTAACTATTATAAACTGTAACTATTGATCTTAGTGCTTTAGATAGAAATGATATATAGAAGTGAAAGATTGTTTAAATTCTTGTTTATATGTTTGTTACACACTCACACACCTGAAACTATTCATTTAGAGCACGAGTAGACCATGCACTAGAATAGCTTATAGGGTATTTTTTGCCCCTGTAATATGTTCTTTGGGAATATTATTTTACTTTCTCGCAATCAAAGCCGCTGGTAGAAGCTGTTTCAAGGACAAGAATGTACTAGACATCAGATATAGAGTGCGTCTAATGAAAGCGCGACCTGGAGTTTTTATTTTATTTAATGGGCAACATTATTCAGCCGAAATTGTAGGAAATAAAAAAAAATGTGAAGTGTCAAGACATGATTCTTCTACTACTTAGTAATACCACATTTATTTTTGGATTTAACCTATTTTTCTCTGGTCGCGCTTTCATTAGAGGACTACATCTATCATTCTCAATGCGGTTATAAGTCTGTCATTGCCGTTGAAAGCCACCTCTTTATACTTGGACCACCACATAACCCGTATAATTATAGTGCGTCCCTTGTTAGTATTAATCTCGGTCGGGTTTGCGACATCTGTATTCGACAATTATGTTCATGTGAGACCTATAAAGGTACCTTTCCTCTCTTTCACTCTGTACTCAAATGAAAGGGATAGAAAGAGGTACCTTTTCGGTTATATTACGTGTGGATTTGCAAAGGGAAATATTTGTTTATCAGTTTCGTGTTTGGGTTAAACGTTTGTTAATGAGTTACCTTTTGGTTTAAAATGGCCTGATAATGGCCGTTTTATTGGTCTGTGGTAAAGTAATTTGCTTTTGGAAGACCCATTCCATTTTCCACGTGACTAGATAGTTGACCAAAACGACGAAGTAATAATCAAAATAAACGACACGAGGTCCTTTTTTTCTCCACACTAACTATTGTGGTGTTTCTGGGAAGAAGGACCACCGCTGAAACTCAAGCCTCCGCTATAGGAGGGAATTGGCCATAATCGACCACGCGAGCCTGCTGCAAATGGGTAGATGTCAAAAGCCTTCAATTTTTTGGTTCTAGAATATGCCAGTTTCCTCAAGATGTTTTCTTTTATCGTTTTGAGAGCAATAGTGATGGCATAAATTACACGAAGTAATGTGTTTGGCTGGGTATAAACTCGCAACCTATAATTTAATTAAACCAGTGGTGGCCCAGTGTTAACGGTCCCGATTTACGAGAAGGACCAACTTTTTGCATCATCATCTCAGCCGAAACACGTCCACTGCTGGACATAGGCCTCCCCAAAGCGTCGCCATAGCAACCTGTCCTGTGCGTCTTGGATCCATCAGATTCCCGCGACCCTCGCCAGGTCGTCAGTCCACCAAATTGCATAAAGAGTGAAAATTGTTAGTTCACTTAGCAGTTGACCCGAAATAACCTAATAAAAGCAGATTTTTTTCTCTGGAACTGACTCTATTGATTTACCAAAAATACTACCTTTTCTAGAAGACATTGCGGCGAGAATGCGATGAATGCGAAACGCACAGGAACGTTCGTTGTGGCGACACTCGGGGGAGGCTTATGTCCAACAGTGATCGTTTTACGGCTGAAATGTTGATGACGATGATGATTACTTTCGCTGTTAACATTATCACCTTATTGTATCTTGTAGCAAGTGTAGTAGCAGCTTGATCATTGCATGTCACCGAACAAAATGTTCTAAAACTTAATCCAGTGATTCTCAATCTGAGGTCCGCGGATCACTTTTAATGGTGGTTCGCAAAAACTTAATTCGCAAATGGTCGAAAGATGTCAAGCTTTTTAAATGAAAACTTACAAGTTTTGAACTCTTTTTTTTGCCTTATATAAGGAACAATTCCTGTATCGATGCGTTCACAAACATGTAAACTCAAATACACAAGACACCGTGTCCGTAGACCAAATAAATATTTGTTCCGTGCGAGAATCGAACCCGTGACACGTAGCACAGTTGGTAATCGCTCAACCACAACACTAATCGTGACTATTATGATATAAGTAAGTTGTTTTATTACATAAGATTGTTAAGTGGATCGCAGTCAAGCACTAGTTTATATAACTTAAAAAAAAGTTTGATTCTAGTCTCTGCTATCAACAAAGAAACCAAAGTGGTCCCCTGTCAAAAAAGATTGGAAACCATTGCCTTAGTCCATGTTTCCTTGGCAACGCGTTGTCTCGAGTATAAGATTATGCACTAAGTTATCCACATTCCTGGTGCATCCATTTACTGGGCTTAGCTCCGTATCACAGCTACCGACAAAACACATTATATCTGCCGTATAAACATTACAATGGCTAAGTTAAGAGCCGACAAGCTTGAACAAGGGCCCAGTGATAGCGATGCTGTTTTTTTTTTCTAGCAGTATGTCCTACTGCCACCTGGGCAATGGCCTCTCCTTTCTCCTTCCCAATCTTTCTACTTGGGGTAATCTCTGGCGATGCTGTTAAAGTATATTCCTTAAGTTTGTTTCTGGTCTTCTAATACCTGCTATCAACAAAGAAACCAAAGTGGTCCCCTGTCAAAAAAGTTTGGGAACTATTGCCTTTGACCATGTTTCCTTGGCAACGCATTGTCTCGAGTATAAGATTACGCATTGAGTAATTCTAAAGTATTTAATTCGTTAGTAACTGGGTTTGAAGGTATTAGGAATATTCTAAAGTCCCGCAAACCTCCATTGAATAGGAAGGATCCTCCGACCAGATGGACGTTATGTCTGATCCGGATATCTACTCAAGAAATGATTATGGACATTGTGTAGGTTCAAATCACGCGGAGAACTATAATTGCACGATGCTAGATTTCGAAGTTTACTTCATATGTGGTTCCATAGATGTTGCTGCACTAAATAAATCTTCTTTTGTCTTGTAGTTACAAGCACGACTGTTGAATTTCCAAGACCTGGACAAGATTTTACTGCTCAATTATATTTGTATAAAAGTGTCAACGCGACTATTATTATACGCCCAAGTCTATTAGAAGATCTGGGAATGTAACAGCATACGTGATGAAGGTGTCCGCAAAACATTAAGATACGCATAATGAACTAATTAACAAAATCGCACCCGCTACCACTGAGACCCCGCCTCACACTAAGACGCCCAATTAATCAGTAGACGGGCTAATGAGCAAATATTTCATTGTCCGGCTCCCGCGACAAGACTTGAGGGCTGACGAATGTTGCATACAAATTATAAATGTTTCCGAATATAAATATTTTGTAGGGGAAAAACTGTGTGGGGATTTTCTGAAGAGAGTGATGAAAGAAGAAAGATAGAAGAAAATAATAGTGATTGATTTACTTTAGGTTGTTTTATTATTAAAGTAATGTTTACCACAAGCTCTTAATGCGATTTATCTGACGACCTAAATTGAATTGTTAAAGGGCTGGTGCTATACACCCAGTAGCTTCATCCCTTTATCTATTAAATTCTTTTTCTCTCTCGTACGCCTATTATTTTAACACGTTATGATAATACCTCTGGATAGAGGTAGCATTGACTTTTGGTATTATAATGTTAAGACAGAAGAGCAAATTATAGTTTGTTAAAAATAAAGCTGTTTAACAGGATAAGAGATACAATTTTTTGGTATATTTCTTTTCCCCACATGATTTCAAGAAGTAACGTATTTTTTAAATCCGTTCAAAATAAATAAATTATTGTAGACCAGATGCTCCGGTTGTCCAGCTAATCTCTCCGCCTATAAAATATATAACACAAAATCAAACACAGAATAATACCCAAGTATATATTCGTAAATTCTTGGGTATTATTCAGGAAATAATATTAATCATCGACTTTGAAAACATAACATAACTTTTAAGACTTTCTCTTCTCTTAGTCTAGACTAAAAAAACTACAACAGGTTCCACAAAAGTTTACCTTGGTAATATGTTTTCATGACAATGATTAATGCCAAAATTTTATTTAGTAAATAAAAAAAGTTGTGTAAACAGCGTTAAAGAACTTATAATGAGACAACCTGTTGCCAGCGGTTTCACCCATGTCACAGTAGAAAATTATTCCAAGGGAACTTACTCCTGGCATAAAAAAGAGCATTCTATGTTCTACTCTAAAACATGGTCTACTGTTATACCAAATTTCATTAAATCCGTTTAACCTTTATAGAGTACAGAAGAAAGAAAAGTACACACAAACTTTCAACTTCCTACATGTGCGTTGAAACAAATATAACACGACCACAATTAATCATTATCACCAACACAAACATAACCAACAAAATAATTCAACACCAACACGTCTAAAATCTTAAGTCAATTTTCTACTTCAATGCCTTAGTTAAATCAAAGGTTCCACTTAAGTCCAAGTCCAGCTACATAACTATTTAAATAAGCCTTCGGTCGTTCCATGCCCGATGGGGGCAGAAAGGCATTAATAATTCCTTTAGACGCACATACGACAATCGCAGGGCTCATATTATTATATTATTGGCGTCTGTGTTAGACAACCCTGCGATGTCTTGAGACGATAGCCTAGGCAAGGAGATGGGGGGTCAGATTTTGAGGGTATCTATTGCGTTTGGTTTTAATTGCTGTGGAAATGTGGTTGTGTTTTCAGTTTTGGTTTGTTGCAATTTATTCCAAAAGTATGCTTGGATTAAAATCAATGTGCATATTATATTAATAACATAAGTAAGTAGTCCACGTTTTCCATGTGTCGCAAAAGTTTTTCGCAAACTAGCACTTGTATAGCGAATACAGGGATCATCGTCGATTGGTACCAAGTTCCATGAAAACTGAAGAGTGTCTAAGAGACCTTTGCGAGTTGCTTCTATTCCTTCATTCCTTGTACGCCTCCCAAAGGAACACCAGGAGTCCAGGGTCCTGAGATATGGTAAAAGTAGTTGAAAAAAATTAGGAAGACGCAGCTACTTACAACTGGGTTAAATCTAATTACATATAAACATTACTTTAAGTTACAAATCTTTTCTATCTTCTACTTATATTTCCTGGATAATTTTAAAGTCGGTTACCACTGTAAAACCTAATGAAATGCCAGATAAAGTAATCTTTTCCAAATCACACAGACATAAACACCCGGATTAACCTGCCACACATAATTCAACCATCCTTAACCCTATCTCCTGAGCTAAGAGGGTCGTCTTAATCGAAACATGTCGTCCGCAATGAGGGATATTCGAGGCATATGCACGAGGAACCAGGCACGAGACACGAGGCAGAAGCACGAGCCTTCGTCACAGGACACACTTGGTAATAACCTGAGTCGCAGCAGACAAAACATTCCCTTCTACGTGCTGATTGGGTCGAGGTATTTGTTCGTGGATAATGGGCAGTTTGATTTTGATACTTGGTGATTGAGTGAAGTGATTGAGTTTGAAGCTTCGATCAACAATTTTGTATGGATTTATTGGAGTTATGTTATTCTCTCTATTGAGTCTAATTTAGCCTATAAGGGATTTGTCACACTGGATGCGTTCTGCGGCCTGCGGTCCGGTCAACGTTGTCGGTCGGTCCCTCGCCTCCGCCCCGCCGGGCCAACATGCGTTCTTTGGTTGTGCTCGCGCGGTCAGATCGCATTCTATATAAAATATATTAATACCGACAATGCTGTTCATACATGATGCGGGCTGCGTTCGCTTTGACCTGACCGCAGACCGCAGAACGCATCCAGTGTGACAAATCCCTAAAACCCTCTTATTAATATCATAATATCACACTAGTATTATACAAGCAAAACTTTGTGTGTGTTTGTTTGTTATTTATTCCTGCTTGAACGGCTGGAAAATTGCTATTGGGTATGAAAATTGGCACACGAATAAACTATGTCCTGGAATAGCACATAGGATAGGTACTTTTTATTCCGGGAGTTTATTATTTATTTATTTAAACTTTATGTACAGTGGTGGTACATAGGCGGACTTAATGCATCAGGGCATTCTCTACCAGTCAACCTTAGGGTTAAAAAGAAAACACTGCTTTATCCCCTTAGGACAATTTTTTACTTTCACTCGGGCGAAGTTGCTTGCAACGACTAGTTTCACATAAAATTTAGTTTCTAGTAGGGTGTAGTGTGGGTTTGTAAAGTGGAAACTACACCAGCGATCTTCTCTCTACATACATGCTCAACTTTCGAGTTTGTGGAACATCTGTTCTCGGCATATGGCTTCCAATACTTTCAGGAGAAATTAAACTTATCCTCCTATCCCTGCCTTAGTCTTTTCTTTAGGTGTCGTGTAAAAAAATCCAAAAAATAAAAAATATCTAGTTTTTTTTTCTTAATACACATATTGAGTGACTCTTTTTCAACTAATTTCAAGTATCTTTTTTGACGTGTTTGTTTAAAATTTGTGACCTACAGACTGAATAAGCTATAGGTTAATTTTTTTAACTCATCATCTGCCTAGCCTTTTCCCAACTATATTGGGGTCGGCTTCCAGTCGAGCCGGATTTAGCTGAATACCAGTATTTTACGAGGAGCGGCTGCCTACCAGACCTCCACAACCCATAAACTGGGGTAACACGGTACTTCATGGCAAGACTGAAGTCAGATTTACTGGCTTCTGACTATCCGTAACGACTGCCAAAGATCTACAAATGACAGCCGGGACCTACGGCTTAACGTGCTTTCCGAGGCACGGAGGAAACTCGTTATGTTAAGATGGTCACCCATCCACAGACCAACCTAGGCAAGCGTTGCTTAACCTTGAAGATCGACCTGTGCGGCTGTTATTATCTAGCCACGAGCTTCTCAATTAATTTTTTTAACTAATATAGCAAAATTAATATTAAGGTACAATGTACATAGTTTACAAAACATTTAACAGTCAGTTGCTAGTTCCTGATGGTAGTAGATTTCCTAAAAAATATTCACGCTTACAATAGTTTCGTGTAACAAAGTATCAAGATTATAAATCGTCGTAGAATAATGACCACCGCCTGGGAGAGGTACAAATCTACATATTGGGGTGTGGGCATTTCTTGCAGCCCCGTCTGAGATATGTGTCTTAGCTCCCCGTGTCCAGACCGGGGTGGTGCCAGGGACGGACTCTGATTTTATAGATTTATAATTCTGTGAGTTAAAATAAAGTGAGTACCTACATGGTTAAATACATACACGTTCTTAAAGAGAAAATATTAATGACCACCAAAATGTTGTGATTTTTCGATCACCAAATTATTCCTTTTTTGGATAGCTCCATCGAGTGATATAATGTTGTATCTAGAATAATTTACTATTATAGGATGAAAAATGTTACATATTTAAATGTCATTTTATATAAAAATATTGGTATTTTTTTGTGTTTTGAAGAATCATAATTTTAAGCAATTTGCGGTCTTACGTAGCACGCACATAAAATGAGGGTTTAATTTTGGTGATTATTTACTATTTTTAACAGTATATATAGTGATTTCATACTGTTACATTTTACTAGATGTGGTGGCTAGTTAAACATAAGCGTAAGATTTTAACAAACAAGCTAAATATATATTTTATTTTCTGTCCCCCGCGATTTCGCCTACGTTTTTAGTTACTGGTTCGCTCCGAAAAATGTTTTTTCCCTCAAAAAAATATCACTACAAGTACACGTCAAAAAACATTCACCCAAATCCGTCCCCCACATAAATGTTGAAGGTATGCAGATGCGGTACCAGTGTGATAAGTTAATTCCTACTGGCGATCCCTTACCCGTATCAAAATTATAATAGAGCTCGAATATTCCGCAATATGTGGCCCTTCCTCGCTTATTGAAAACTTAATGGCTTCCTAAGATATTGTCGAGTTATGTTAGGACCATTGTTTTGGTAGCATGTGTGGATCTATGAAGTTTTAGGATAATATTTGGGAATTGAGGCAGCCGTTTTGAGATATCAGATGTCGTGTAACTGAACTACTACTGTTTTTACAGCTACTGCTATTTTTTACTTATCTTATTTTTGTTATTACCCACTTTACATTTGTTTTTTTAATAATTTATATCGCAGAACAACTTTGTAGGGCCAGCTAGAAATCCTACTAATATTAGAGACGTGAAAGTTTGTATATAAGGATGTTTGTTACTCTTTCACGCAAAAACTACGAAATGGATTTTGATGAAACTTGGTCTACACGTACCTAGGTCATGTCTTGTAATAGCATAGAGAATACTAAACTTTTTATCCAGGGAATACATTCTCATGGGATAATTTTGTACTATCACGCGGGCGAAGCCGCTGGCAGCAGCTAGTACGTAATAATTAAGGTAATGTTGACGTTACTTATTACTATTAGAAAAAAAACTTCTTAACTGACTCCATGTAAATATGTTTTTCTTTCCACAATGCTTATTTTATCGGAAACTATTAGTTCTAAGAATAATTAATAAAGCTCCTATCCTATTTGAACTAATTTTTGGAGGATAAAACGCCTTATAAGTGATTCCATAATTAGCTGAAAATACATTTTGTACAAATAAACATTTACAGTATACTTTTTGTTTTATGTAGGCTCGTGTTTGACCACCATCTCACCTGATAGATATACGTTGATATAACGATCACTAAATAGAAATACCTAACATAAATTCAATGACTAAAATAGTCCTGGTTTTACTATCCAACATATACGAGAAAATATCGGTCCAAAAGCCAACCTTACCATACAGACTCCCCAAGCACACAGTACAAACATTAAATATCTTAAATAGGTATTATGGCGGGTCGGTCAAGCCTGGTATAATGAGACAAGCACTAGGCGGAAGTGTGCCAGATGTTCACACGTTGCTCCACGCTGTATGGACATCATTCTACGCCCTTTGTGCCGTAAATATGGTCCTAGGTTCAGGTAAGGACTAGGTTTTAGTGCGGGTATTGTGCTGATATTGTGATCTTGGGTGGTATTTATTTTTTTCCTGACTATTACCAATATTTCAGAGCAGTGGTTGCCTAGTGGTAGCCTAAAGCGTCGTATGATTTATGTAAGTAATTGATGATTACCGTTCTTGGCTCTCTTAAAACCCTCGCCACGGTTCGGGTCTTAATATCACCGTGACGGTAATCACCCACATTGTATCATAATCTACTATTAAACTAAGCAATTTAAAAAGTAGTTAACTGTGCTGCATATTTTATCACGAGACATGAAACTTTGTAACTGGGGAATAATATATTAGTAATTTGCTTCTACTAACGGCTTTACCTGCATGGAAATAGAAAATTATGCCAAGAGAACATACTTACTTCTGGAATAAAAATTATTTTAAATCCTAGTCCAGGACGCGGTGTCTGCTCGTGTGCTAAATTTTATAGAAAACCGTACAGCTGTTGGAGCTTGATGCAGCTTCATACATACATACAACCAAATTTGTCTTTATTCGTATTAACCTATCAATGCTCGCGAAACGAGACACAATAGTAAGACAATAACAGCGCGGTCCTATGAGACCGGTCGGGGATTCATGAATTAATGTGATAGTAGGAAATATTAGTAGCATAAGCATCAGCCTTATGATTTTCCGGCTGCTGGTCTCCTATCTAGAAAAAGGAATGTGCCATAATCCATCACACAGACCCAATGCGGCTAGATGGATGTAACATCTTCGAATTTTGGTTCTAGAGCATACCGCTTTCCTGACGATGGTTTTCCTTCAGTTTTTAGAGCAATAGTGATAAAATACAGGTGCCTACCAGACTTTGAACGACAAATTTGCAACGAGCGATTTGATAGACTATCTGCTGACAGACACAAATATTTGATTAATAGTGTCTTTATCTACCAAAACTTAGGTGATTAACTAAATCGCTTCAGTTAAACACACTAGACCCAGCCACCTTCTACCACTATGGTCTCACCACATGTCATAGATAGGCCAACACCGTAGGCGTTGCGTGGGCGCACGAAAGTTCCTCACTTATTACCAGCGCAGCACAGGCGAATCAACGCCAAACCAATCTTAGAAGAACCCTCTTCCTTTGCCCCAAGTACCAGCACACAAGTCACAAGTCCTGGTCACCTGCCTGATTCAATCAGATACGGTTTCCGTAGCATTCGCCAGATTAATGATGATATAGGGATGTATGCTTTCTAAAGTTTCTGTTGTTATTTGCATATTGATTTAGAGATTCTTAATAATGTCCTCCTTGAATGCGTTAGTGGTGGAATGGTTTTTCTATGGTAATCATAGGAGGGTATGCCGGTTTTGATTAGCATAGTCAAGCTTTTAATGTTCCCACTCCTGGGACTTAGGACTTCTTTTCAGGAAAGGTTGGAATGTTCCTCAACAATTACTACAGTTATCCTTTGCATTTCAGAGTTTCCATAACACTTTCAGACAAACCCGCAGACGTAGTTATACCCTTAAATTTTGTGTTTTAGACAATTGCTATCACTGATACACTGTCATTTGGCTACATTCAACGTCATTGTAATTTGTTGTTGTTATATCTTTGTAGTTGTTTGTTTTTCATTTGGTTACTTCTAAGCAAGCGTACTCTATCGTCGACCACGTGATCGCTTTCCATTTCGCATTTCATTTGCAAAGATAGTGGTCAAAAGCAAACATGCAAAAATGTCTCCATCAGCACAGAAAGCACAGCTCAAACAAAGAACTTTTTAATTCCTTAAAATAAAATCTAAGTTCTAAACACCAAACTAAATCAATTACAAATACATTCTGACATAGTGGGGTGTCCCCCCGCTCGGGACCTAGGGAGGCTACCCCGGGACCGGCGGGATCTCGGGAACTTGGTGGCACATGTGTGCCTAATATCCTTACATTTGTCAGTCTGTAATTGCGAAGTGATTCTACATTCTACTGTCCCTTACTTAAATCTTAATGTTAGTTCGGTCTATAGTTTTGGTTAGGATTGTGTCTTAGTAGTTGAAGTGAGCTTATGCTAAGCTTTAATTATAATATACAACTGGAATAATGCACACTCTTTTATACTCCTTTTTTGTTAATGCAGTTTTATATAGGGCCTTTTTTTAAAACTAGCTATCTTGTGGTTTAGCATTATAATATAGGTATCGATCCATGACATTATAGCTCATCGATATAAATATATACCTATCTACGTACGCTTTCTGCTTTTATTTGGTTTGTTCCTAAAAAGTTTTGGAAACAAAATATATTTTTTGTCACATATTATTCAGTGTGTGTATTGTTAAAGAGTGGAATAGGAATTCCTTGCTGGAGTCTGTGTTCCCTGATAGCTAAAACCGTCTTTAAATCAAGAGTGAATTGGTTATTTCTAGGCAAGTGTACTCCATTATCGCTTACCATCAGGTGAGATAGTTACCAAACGCGTGCCTATCAATGATACCAATTCTCAACTTGATCAAGTGGAGTGAGAAATACTTATTCCTTCTTTGCCTTGTTGATGCTAAATTAAACCATCGCTTAGCTTGCAATACGCTACTGGTCTTATTGACCACATCTGCTTTTAGCGACTTGGTATATGAGGGTATTTTGAAGAGCCAAGGATTTGACAAGATTCTATAACTACTTATACGAGTGTTTGGACTTTCAAATACCACACGATCGATAGATTGAAGTTCTATGAGACGAATTGAAATAACACATGGCGCAAATGATTAGGGTCGAAGCCTGCTGGGGTCATGGGTTATGTTAAAGTAAACCCCAGGGCCCTGGAACGAAGGCAAAGAAGGAGCGAGCGGGTTTTAGTGAGTAAAAGTCTAAAACATCCTTTCACTCCACCCAGAGCAGAAAAAGTCATCGGATGACTTCCAACCTAAAAAAAAAACAAATCATAAATTTTTTTGAGCTATTATTTAATTCCTAGTTAGATAGTTATACCCAAGACAAAGTAACATTTTGTCAGCTATAATGACTTTCAAAAAGTCCTTTTTCTATACGATTTACATACCTTTAGTTATTCTGAAAATAAGAACTTTTGTCTAAGTATGATTCTGAGATTCTGATCATCTTTTATCACAATATTTTACAAACAATACACTGTTTTCACATTTCACGTTTCCATTCCCAATTTTACTCTACTGCACTAAATAAAAACAAAATAAACGAAAACCGATTAAACAAATACGTTCACAAAAACGCTGACTGCATAGAGCGTTGCAGTGGCAGCCATATTGAATTCAAAAATGGCGGGCTGTCAGTTGTCAGCAGTTTTTTGCGCCGAACGTTCGGAAGTAGGTACATACTCATATATTTTGTTTACGTGGTAATCGGTTCATTCGTTCTTTTTGTTTGTTTTAAATTTCGAGCGTCAATTGTTTTCTGGCTAACGTGTATTTTGGCGGGCTGGGTAAACACTTGATTTTGTTGGTATGAATGGGATGTGAATCGTGCATTATATGGAAAATGTATGTGTGTGTGGGTTTAGAATTACTTTTTATTAAACAACCAGCTTCTTCCAGCGGCTTCGCTGGTATGAAAGTAGCAAAAAATCAAACCTTTCTCTCATCTTTCAATCATCTATAAAATATTCGTTTAGATTTCTAGTTAGTATATTATTTATATCATAAAAGTTTTTGATTTCTTTAAATAAGAGCACTCTTTCAGTTAGAAAATGTAATCAAGTAGCTAAATACTGTAATATGCATCAAAATTGCTTGATAAGTACATTTAGGTGTAGAATTTTTTTTAAGGCTTCACTCAGCTTTAGGTAGGTAAGTAATTACTGCATCGTTTAGTTTTATTACGTTTTATTAAAACTCTATTAGGAAAATTAGCAGCATTTTAGAAACCGAAGTGTTTAATTTCACATCTTAATAACTGAAAATGATATTTACCGATCACACAATTTACATAAAATTAATTAACAATTTCTTTCCAACGTAACAGAGAAAAGAAATTGAATTTTTCACAACAAAATTTAACATAAATTGACGGTTAGTGAAGTTCTTTCAGGAACCAGTTGGATGAATGACTGTTCGCTGAATCGAGGTTGAAAAGGGTAGCTGTCCTTCAGGCATTGACAAAAATAAACTTTGTTTTTTATTTTTATAATTTTCTTATGACATTTACGTCGGGCATTGCGCCATAGAGTTTTGCGTAATGAGTTAAGTAATGGAAAAAGATGACGTAATTTTTATGACATTTTTCAATGACGTAAGTTGGGGTTGGCGTATAAAATAAGTTAAATAAAGTTATGTAGGATAACTGATTGGTAATCATCATCATCTGCCTAGCCTTTTCCCAACTATATTGGGGTCGGCTTCCAGTCAAGCCGGATTCAGCTGAATACCAGTATTTTACGAGGAGCGGCTGCCTACCAGACCTCCACAACCCATTAACTGGGGTAACACGGTACTTCATGGCAAGACTGGAATCAGATTTTACTGGCTTCTGACTATCCGTAACGACTGCCAAAGATCTTCAAATGACAGCCGGGACCAACGGCTTAACGTGCTTTCCGAGGCACGGAGGAAACTCGTTATGTTAAGATGGTCACCCATCCACAGACCAACCTAGGCAAGCGTTGCTTAACCTTGAAGATCGACCCGTGCGGCTGTTATTATCTAGCCACGAGCTCCTCAACTGATTGGTAATATGACTTTTAATAAAGTTTTTCTATATAAGTTTTTGGGATACATAGAGGGTCATTTCAGAGAGTTTTTAATTCATGCATCCCCGACCGGTCTCATGCTGCGGTGTTATTGTTTTACTATTGTGTCTCGTTGCGCGGGTATTGATAGGTTAAAGGACTCTTTTTTAACTTTGGCCAGTATTGTTTTTATCATTAGGTATCCTTAGCTCGTTATTGGCTTAATTACGGTTCTGCCAAATCCAATAGGTACACATATAACTCAACTCTTTCTTTGAAACCTTGAAACAAAAATCATCAATTTCATTTTCAGTACGAACCCTGAAAATATGAAGATAAGTGCACGACATACCATAACACACTTTAGACGGCTAAAACCATAAACACGAAACCAAACTCTGCCACAATCGAAAACTTTTTAATTGCACCCAATTTGAGACCAATCGAAAAACGGTATTGTATTACGAAATTCGAATCGAATGCATTTACCAAAGTTTCATTCGTGGTTCGCGTCGCTTCGTGCAAGTTCGTGTAAATTTGCTACTCAAAATAATGTACACTTTGAATTTGGAGTGCATACGGGCTGTACAATTTTTAATTGCTGCCAGTTCGAAATTTTGAATTTGGAACAATTGAAAATTGAATTGGTACGGACCCGTATTGCAGAAACTCAGATTCGATGTAACGATGTAAAATGAAGTAAGTACTTTCTTCTATTAAATGCAGTGACGATTAGTTTTAAAACAAATAAAAACTTGAGGTCGGAAAAAAATATATTCACAAAACCATATTTTATATCAATTTCTGTTTTCAGCATGAATGTGATTGTGAATGGCTAGATTTTGGGGAAAGCAAACAGTCATGATTGGATTAGATATAAGAAGGATTATACGGGTCTAGAAAGGAGTTGGTTTCTAAGATGACTATACGGCAGCAGAAATCATGTTACATAATATATATAATATATTTATTCAGAGTTAAATTTGGTAAAATAGTTACATCAAATCTTAAGAATAATTAAAAAGGTATAGCTATGTTATGTGCCTGTACTAGGATAAACCTGTATCACAGGCGGTAGGAGTTCTTATACTATGGATTTGTAGGGCATTTAATTTCGTAACAATATTTAACATTGATAGTCTCGAAATATAGTAAAAAATATTAAATTATTTATAAAGTTATAACCTAGTTTACTTAACACTAAAAGTTACAATATGTTATTTCGTATTTTCAAACTGTTTTACTCTACATACATGATTGTGCGTCAGCAGAATTAATAATGCGGTTAAAGTCAAGGTTGTATTAAATGCTGAAGAATTAATTTTTATATTGGACAAATATGTTTCAACATTAAGTCAAAAAACAACGGTTTGTAGGTCAGCACACTGGAATTCCGAGTAAGCAGTAAGTGTCACACGGAAGTATGACGCGCTAGGCGCCCTCATAATCTATAGAGTTAATATATCTATATTCCGCTATTTTCCTAGCAGGACATTCAGCGTCTCCAGTTTTATGGTTACAGGGCTTTTTGAAACGAGAGCAAGTTGCACATTTCGGTGAGTCCCCTTTCTTTGCACACTCGGACAGCGAGTGTCCTGTCTCACCGCAGTGGCCACACGTCGAGTTGACCTCTCTACAGGTTTTTGCCGCATGTCCATACTGCTGGCATCTGTAACATCTTGTAACCAGGGTGAAGTCCCTGACAGGGCAGGACGTCCAATTTATGAAAACCCTTGACTGGGAAATTAGAGCTTTCCGTATGTTGGCTGGAACTTCAATCACGAAGTTACAAGTCTGCGAATCCCTTTTCCCCGATTTGTGACTTAATTTAACCAAGGTCAAAAAGGACTCCATGGAAATCGTTGGAATTTTTTCGGCAATATTCTGTTCATAAATGCACCTGTAGACTTCAGTTTCAGTCAGTGAGGACGGCACTCCTACAATAACGATCCGGGGTTTGCGCTTGCTTGGTTCATCGGCGGTAAGGCCGGATGCAGATTGCTGGACTGCGTTCTTAATTTTTTCCGCGTCATCTTTCGTCTCTGTGCTGATTATGACGCCTCCGTTTTTAGTCTTACGGACACCACGTATATGAAGCTTGACTTGATCTGGTCGTATCATCTTTTGCACAAGGACTTTTGTTTCGTCACTGGACTTTAATTAGTTGTTGGGATAAATGGCCACAGAGTTCAAATTGTTCGGACGAATAAAATCACTTGATCCCTTCTTCACCATGTCGGCAAACGAAACAGTGCCCGAGTCCTTGATTGTTTTCGTGAGGTCCAATATGTGGTCTGTCAAGTTGCACTTCTCCATTAAATCTTCATTGAGGATGCGCACTTGGACTGCTTTCTGCTTTAGGGATTGATAAAAGACTGCCATCTGTGAGGTGCAAGATCCTATTTTACGGCACAAGTTTGAAACTTTCAATTTCTGCTCCGAATTGAGTTTTCCTTCCGATGTAATAGAGCAAACCTCGTTTAGATGCTGATCAATGGCTGACATCCATCTTTGTATCTCGGATGTTGAAACGGGTTCGATTGATAGATCAGATTGGGCTGGATTTTGTGCCATCGTCTTCGCTGGAGAGGCAGCGACATTGACTCGATCTCTTGAATACGGGCTGTTGTTCATTTTGTTTATATTTAATTCACTTATTCTACGTTTTCATTGTATTTACTAAATTACACACTAGGCATAAAATAATGCAAACAAAAAGAAGGTCACTAATATTATTTTATGAAACTAAATATTGCTACTGAGCACGTCTGTATGCTACAAGTGCAGACAATGGAACATACATAGACTCTCACAAGAGCTAGAGCATTATGGTGTGCGTTTTTTGTTAAAATTACTTCACTTTTAGTAAGACCTTACTGTCCACGGACGCGTAGCTTTATAGACGTGTATTCGTCATTTATACGCTTGGTATACGCCTTACTGAAGCTTGCATACAAAACTATGAAATTCTGTCGATGAAGCGGCAACGATAAGACGGCACGACGCTACCATCTATGAAGCTACACGTAAATAATTGCACTCTGAGAAGGGCACCTTTAGACCAATCAAAAAGCCTGCTCAAAAAAAAATGTTTCCCAAAAACACCCTACAAAGCATAAAAAAGAAAGTCCAAATCAAGCTAACATATCTATTACCTACCCAGATTATACACTATAACTTCGATACCATATTGTCAGGCGCGTGGCAAGTATCATCTGAGACACAGATTACCGTTTGACCTAACCTAAACTCTGCACAAAAAGGTTGCTTCCCAAAAAAAAAAGCCACAAATTATATAAATAATCTAAGTTTGAATAATCATATGGGTTTAAAAGACGGTACTGAGATGACTATATTATAGTAGCAGAAATCATCATGCATAGACTCTTATATGAGCTAAAACATTGTGGTCTGCGTTTTAAAAATTTAAATTTATTTCAGTAACACAACGTGAAAAACCAAAAAAAAAACACTTTGTAAAGGTTAAAATTTTCGGCCTAATTGCTTCCCAAAAAAAACCCTACAAAGCATAAAAAAGAAAGTCCAAATCAACCTCACATATCTATTACCTACCCAGATTATACACTCCATCGATACCGTATTGTCAGGCGCGTGCCCAGTATCATCTGAGACACAGATTACCGTTTGACCTAACCAAAAAGCTCTTAGGTCTGTTCAAAAAGATTGCTTCCCAAAAAAAACCCAATAAATTATAAAAATAATCTAAGTTTGGATAAATATGGGTCTAAAAGGGAGACTATATTATAGTAGCAGAAATCATCTTGCGTAGACCCTTATACCTATGAGCTAAAACATTGTGGTCTGCGTTTTTTTAAATTTAAATCATTCTCTTTTAGTAAATCAACGCGAAAAACAAAAAAAAAAGCATTTTGAAAAGGGTAAAATTTTAGGCCTAATTCAAATTGAGTGCTTCCCAAAAAAACCCTACAAAGCATAAAAAAGAAAGTCCAAATCAACCTAACATATCTATTACCTACCCAGATTATACACTATAACTTCGATACCGTATTGTCAGGCGCGTGCCCAGTATCATCTGAGACACAGATTACCGTTTGACCTAACCAAAAAGCTCTTAGGTCTGTTCAAAAAGATTGCTTCCCAAAAAAAGCCACAACTTATAAAAATAATCGAAGTTTGGATAATCGAAAGGGTCTAAAAAGGAGACGGTACTGAGATGACTATATTATAGTAGCAGAAATCATCTTGCATAGACTCTTATATGAGCTAAAACATTGTGGGCTGCGTTTTTAAAATTTAAATTCTCTCTCAGTAACACAACACGAAAAATAAAAAAAAAAACACTTTGAAAAGCGTAAAAATTTCGGCCTAATTGCTTCCAAAAAAAACCCTACGAAACATAAAAAAAGAAAGTCCAAATCAACCTAACATATCTATTACCTACCTAGATTATACACTATAACTTCGATACCGTATTGTCAGGCGCGTGCCCAGTATCATCTGAGACACAGATTACCGTTTCTCGTATAATTATATAGATTACGTTAAGCACGTGTTGTGAGCTTCAGTGTTGGGGGTTAGCGGGTAGCGATGAGGTTGTCGATAGCGATTGTTTGATACAGCGAATCGCCTCGGCGAATTTTCGTTTAATTTTAGCAAAATTTTGAATCCAGCAGTGAACAGTACTTGTATAACACATTGACTACAGTAAATATCAAAGGGCTGAATTATAAAAACCCAAACTTTGATAGAAAACGTTCAATATTTAAAAATAAATTCTTTCAAAGTCATCCATTTACTAAACCTATGGGAGAACAGGCGTTTGTCAACTCACAACACTGTTATGTGATAATATAACACTAACAGTTACGCATGTGATTAATAGTGAAAATTTTTACGTTGAATCGATTGAAAAAAGATTGAAAGGCATAGGTACGGTTAGACCATATCTTGGAATTGTTTATACTATGTTCCATTAGAATAATGCTCTCGCTTCTATGAGCGGATTTATAGATCATTTATTGAAGGGCTTACACAACAGGCATAATTATAATAACAGATATAATACATATTTAATTTTTTGTCACAACAAACATATTAAAGTAAAGGATACGCCAACTGAGACACAAGATCTGATGAAGTTATTCCCAAAAACACCATTGACGCAAGATTCGCTATCGCCTCAAAGTTATCGAACAATCGCCACCTCCCGCTAGCCCCACACTAAGACAGCGGGAAGTGAGCCTGATGCATTAAAGTATAGTATTACAGATAGAGTTGACGACGTGTTATTGTGATCAATACATGATAGTATTGAATTTAATGACACCCTGCGTCTGATAGCAACAGTCATCTGGTAGAACAGCTGTTTCTTAATTTTTCTTGATACTAAAATGTGTTACTGGGGTATGGGTTTTAGGGCCGAGGATAGCCAATACTGCGGGGTTTTTTGAAATAATTACTTCAGCTCTGGAATGCAAAGGGCAACTGGAGGATCAGGGTTTTTCTTAGGTGGGTAATCATCAAATAGAGGTGGGTTTTAGTCAGTAAAAGTCTGACAGGCCCTCCCGCTCCGTAGTAGTAGTAAGTATAGTATTACAGATAGAGTTGACGACGTGTTATTGTGTTCAATACATGATAGTATTGAATTTAATAACACCCTGCGTCTGATAGCAACAGTAACCTGGTAGAACAGCTGGTTCTTAATTTTTCTTGGTACTAAAACATGCATACAATATTGCGTTCGGGGTTTTAAGGACGATGCTTGTCAATGGTGCGGAGTTATTGGAAAGAGTCACTATAATGGCCATGGAACTCAAAAAGCAAGTTGAAGAACAGGATGGTTTTTAGTCAGTAAAAGTCTGACACGCCCTCCTGCTTCGTTCAAGAGCGGGAGAAGTAATTCTGATGATTTCTCTTCTGAAGTCTGAAGAGAAATCATCAGAATGACTTCTCACGAGTCGCCATCAATTCGACATTATCGAACAATCGCCACCTCCCGGTAACCCCACACTAAGACAGCGTCGGCGTCGGGTCGACGATGAAGTACCTGGGACTCGTCCTCGACAGCCGGTGGACTTTCGAGGAGCATTTCCGACGTTTGGCCCCCAAACTGGACAGGACTAGTGCCGCTCTGAAGCGGCTCCTGCCCAACCTAGGGGGTCCAGACGCCCCCTGCCGGAGGCTCTACGCGGGGATCGTTCGGTCCATGGCCCTTTACGGGGCGCCAGTTTGGGCGCCATCGCTAGGTAAGCGACCAGCGGCCAAACTGAACGCTTGCCAGAGGGTCATGGCCATCCGGATGGTGCGGGGATACCGCACGATCTCCCGCGAAGCGGCGAGCCTCCTTGCTGGCCTGCCACCGTGGGATTTGGAGGCAACAGTCCTTGCACGCATGCACGATTTGCGCGTGGAGATGCAACGCCGGGGCGAAACTCCGCTGCCACGACAAGTCGCGGTATGGCGGACAGAGTTCCGGCGGGATCTCAGGGTGGCATGGCGACTGCGACTGTCGCAACCCAGTGCTGGGCATGCCGTCATTGCGGCGGTAAGTCCCCTCTTTGAGGAGTGGTTGGAAAGAGGTCACGGCGTCCTCTCGTTCCGTATGACGCAGGTCCTCACCGGACACGGTAAGTTCGGGAGGTTCCTGCATCGGATCAAGGAGGAAAGGACGCCCGGGTGTCGCCACTGTGTGGACCGCCCGGAGGACACGGTGGAGCACACGGTAGAGGTGTGCCCCGCTTGGGCGGAGCACCGCCGTGTCCTTGTGGAGGCTATCGGCGGCGGTGACCTCTCGCGCCGGGCCCTGGTAGAGGCCATGGTCCGGAGCGAGGAGGGGTGGCAGGCAGTCGCCTCCTTCTGCGAAGCAGTAATGTTAGCGAAGGAGGCTGCCGACCGCGTGAGGCAACGGAACTCACGCCGCCGCCGCCGAGATCCCGATCCCGATTTCCGACCACCGTAGGCGCGGGCTCGCGGACAGCGAGCGCTGGGTAGCTCGCCGTCCGGCAGTCTGGTAATAATCTGGACCGAGCCTAGTCGTCGACGGCGCGTTCTGTTCCACGCGCGCCTCAAGGAGATGTCAGCAAACTGTAGGGGCCCGGTAGGGCCGAAGCCTCTAGGGAACACGGTATCCGAAAGGTTGTCACCGTGTCCCCCAGATCGATGGTAACGAAGGAACGGGGTAGGGGTTTAGTCAGTAAGAGTCTGACACGCCCTCCCGCTCCGCCCAAGAGTGGGAGAAGTCATTCTGATGATTCCCCTACCGGAAAAAAAAAAAAAAAAACACTAAGACAGCGGGAAGTGAGCCTGATGCATTAAAGTATAGTATTACAGATAGCGTTGACGACGTGTTATTGTGATCAATACATGATAGTATTGAATTTAATGACACCCTGCGTCTGATAGCAACAGTAATCTGGTAAAACAGCTGGTTCTTCATTTTCTTTGATGAAACATGTTGTAAGTATTGGGTTAAGCGTTTAGGGCCAATGCTTGTTAGGGCTGCGGGATTGTTTGAAAATATCATCATGGCTCTGGAACTCAAAGGGCAACTGGAGGAACAGGGGTTTTTTTAGGTGGGTAATCATCGAATGGAGTAACAAAGGTGGGTTTTAGTAAGTTAAAGTCTGACACGGTGTCCCGCTCCGTAGTAGTAATAAGTATAGTATTACAGATAGCGTTGACGACGTGTTATTGTGTTCAATACACGATAGTATTGAATTTAATGACACCCTGCGTCTGATAGCAACAGTCATCTGGTGGAACAGCTGTTTCTTAATTTGATTGATATTAAAATGTGTTATTGGGTTAAGGGTTTTAGGGCTGGTACCTACCACTAAAGTAACTAACTGTTTAACTGTGCTGCGGGATTGTTTGACAGAATCATCAAGGCTTAGAACGCAAAGGACAACTAGAAAAATAGGGTTTTTATTGAGTGAGTAAACATTGAATGAAGTAGTAAAGGTAGGTTTTAGTCTTTAAAATTGTAACACTTGCTCTCTTTCCTCCCAGAGCGGGACAATTTATTCGATTATTTTATTGATTTTTATTGAAAGTAGTGCCTCTAACTTCTTCAAAGACACTACACTTTCAATCTTTCAAAGGCAATAGAGGTTGAGACATATTTTGTATTCAGTTTGAGTAGGTTCTTACCTTCTCAAATATAATGTCTTACAGGAGCGTTCTGTTCCGAAGAGCTTGGGAGCTTGTTTAGTTGCAGACGAAGTACCTATACGTTTTTGATAAATCTTTGGTATAGCAAGGAATATGGATCAGATCTAGTATTCCAGTGACTTGCCATCAAGCCCGTGTATGAAATGTACTTCAAAATAATTTATTCACTGTTAGTCAAAGTCAAAGCCATTTATTTGCATTAAATGCGGTACATGAGATGGTAACAGATAATATATTGGCGCAAAGACACATTTCGCCATGAGTTTTTAGTAGGTTAATGAAGAACCTGCTTTTCTGTTCTTCACCCGTAGCTGAGGGCCACAACCACATACGATGTGCGTCTGAACAGGTTCGAAGCCTACTAGCAGTACATGGTTTTTAGTCAGTAAACAGTACATGGTTTTTAGTCAGTAAAATTCTGACATTCTTCCACCGCGCACCGAACAGCGGGAGAAGTCATCGCATAATTTCCGAAAAAAAAAAAAACACGTACAACGTGACACTAAGTTATACGAACTTATGCTCATTAGTTATACTTACCTTCACTTCAATATTTATCAGAATTTTTTATAATATCTGTTAAATGACGTCATGCATTCAGCCCTAAACTAGCATTTCAGGAGTTCGAGCCATTTTGAAAAAAACCTTGCCAATCCCGTACACTTTGACCTGCTTAGACATTACATATATCACCTTTGACCTTACATTACCACATCCTTCGAAAGCAATAAATTGATAAACGGACATACTGCCATTATATTTTCGCAACATTCAATTTATTGTAACAAAGGGGTCCGCATAGATATGGTTCCGTTAGAACAGGCATTTTTGATACGCCACACAATGCCGCTGATATTTTTGATAAATTATAGATGTATGGATGCTGGATGTGGCCGAATGTTGCAGTTTTATTGACGTGTAAGTGTGTAAGTAATAAAACGTTTAATATCTGTGTTTTCCAAATCAAAGAACACATGAGCTAACAATCAATAAAGTTTTTCGTTCATCAAAATTATTCAAAGGATTGGTGACGCACTGGCGCAGCCGCAGTGCGTATAATATTCGTGCCGGTAGGAAAATTATTCGTAAGAAAAGTATTTACAAAAGTTTGAGGCACGTAAACTAATATTTGTACAATTTTTTTCTCCTTAAAATGTTCCTTTAGAGAAAAAAATCGCATACATAATTTTATAGCAGAAAATACACTTAAGTCAAATTCCAGTTCACCAGCAAATAAAGGATAAGCTTTCACATAATCAAATCAGATATTAGTTAAAGTTCACAAAAATGCGTTTTTCAATCAATACTTAGCTTGACCACAGAAAAATTTGTAACAATTTTTAACTATCGTTTGAGATAACTACGGATCAAAAAGTGTCGCTTCTAGAACCTTCCTCTCCCGAAGAGCTACGATGATATTCGGCTATTTATATCGTTAATAGGATCGACTCATTTGAGCATGACTGGCGAAACAGAACGCATGTGGGGTCCGTACGGATTTTTTTTTCTTTTTAAGGCTTTGTTTTGAAGGTTAATTGGCCGTGTGATTTTGAAAGAGCATGGTTTATTTTTCTGTGTAATATTGTGGGGGAGACTGTTGCAAAAAGCCCACCAATATTGTCACTACATTTGACATCAATTATACCTTTTTATTTATGTCATAAATCATCTAACTTTCCCGCTCTACTAACGATGAGAAAGCATATCAGACTTTTACTGACTGAAACCTACCAGTGTCCTTCAATTACCCTTTGCGATCCAGGATCACCACCATCTTAGCGGGCATTTTGGTGTTTGCTGTTGTAGTTCGCTGACCAGAAACAGTAACCCACTGTGCCACCATTGCGTGGTTCAAGTTACGTCGACCGGTCGACGAGCTATTCGTTGCTCGTCAACCACCTGTCCACGCTTGCTTTGACCGGGAATCGCCCTTTGCCAGAGGGACCCTAGAAGGGACTTCTTAGTACCAGCAGTGGGAATATTATAAGGCTTATCATGATCATGCTTGTTATAACACACTACTACACTATAGCTGAGCAATCGCTAAAATGCACGGTTCTTCTGGAATATATTTATTTATTTATTACTTGCTAAAATGCACGGTTCTTCTGGAATCTACCTCTAAAACGTATGAAGTTGCGTGAAAAGCTAGTAGTATCTCATCCATTCTTCCACAGAACGATAACCTAAACTGTGAAAGTCAAACCGCTAATAACATACCACATGGGGTACTAAAGTTTGCTGACCAGTAACAGTAACCCACTGTGCCACCATTGTGTGGCTCAATCAATTAGTTTTATTGTAACTGTATCGGTTAACAATCGTAATTGGTGATGAGGGTGATTAGTTTTAATATGGAACGT
Organism: Mythimna separata; assembly: GCA_030763345.1. Taxonomy (NCBI): domain Eukaryota; kingdom Metazoa; phylum Arthropoda; class Insecta; order Lepidoptera; family Noctuidae; genus Mythimna; species Mythimna separata. The sequence continues at coordinate 5,299,104 of CM061187.1, forward strand.
GATTGTTCTTGCGTGAGGGGACGCTCGGGAGTTTTTTTTTATTGTGATTCTGTTTTTGAAGCCAGGTTATTTTAAAAATTATGTTGCTCCAGGCAAAGGATTTCTTAGCACATGAATACTAATGGTGCAAAGTGTGATCCCTAAATAGAAACGAACCGTTTTACCTTGCAACTGCACAATCATCATCATCTTTATTTCAGCCGAAATACGTCCACTGCTTGACATTGGCCACCCCGGAGCATCGCCACAACGATCGGTCCTGTGCGTTTCGCATCCACCGAATTCCCATGACCCTCACAAGCCTTCCAACGCTGCATCTATAGCCTAACAGTGGTTTAAAAAAATATTTTGACATTACGTTTGTTGAATTGTTGAAACCTAGTGTTATTTTAAAAGAGCGTAAAGCAGAAACGACTTACTCGGAAACTTATTAATTTGCAAGTAAGTCGTTTATAAACAAAAAGAAAAATACTAAAAAAATAATAGGCAACCGGCACACGACCATCGAAATTCTTGATTGAAATGATCTCCAAATCCATTAGAAAAATTACAGTAATATCCGCGATATGTTCGTACGTGTAACGAACACTTGCATCATCTAAACACTTTCAAAGTAGTCATATAATAATATATTCGGTTAAAAAATAATCGACTAAAATCGATCAACAATAACACAACCATACATTACAGCACTATTCTGTTAGCAGGAAGACGCGCACGCGCACGTTCCCACGTGCCCCCTTTGTCGGCTCGCGACAAAGCATCGCCGACAACATGCCTCATCTATGAAACAACACAACCCACCCAAAAACCAACCATAACTTTTAACGCATAAGATTTAAATTCAGAACTAAATGCAACGGAAAAATCAAGCTTGGCATTCCATTTACAAATGTCGTAACTGTCATCTCAAACAAAAGACTATCGACTTTAATTTAGATAGAATTAAGGTTGAGAATCGTTTGATAGGGTCAAAAAGGTGGCTTCAAAAAGTTTCGCCGTGGAGGCAGCGTTGACCCCTCATTTAAGGTAGGGCAATTGTTTATCAATATGTCTATGATTAATGTGTATGATGTGCCTTCGTGATCCGATCGCGGCCGGGCTGGGCAATTAGCGGCGATCACGATTGCCCGAATGATATGTGATGGGTAATGTTGCTAATTTGTTTGGGGGGTCGGCCGTATGGGCGATAATTTGTGTAAATGGTTCTTTATTGGGTCTCTGTTCAGAATGGATGGGTTAAGTTGGTAAGTGCCAGAGACTTTTGACCTGGTAGAAAAGACAAAGGTAATGAATGTGTAGAATTGCCCCTCTCTTGAAATTATTCCTGTATCCACAAATACATAATATGTAAACTCACTTATACAATACACTTAGACCTGGAATAAGTATCTGTCTCTAAGGGCCTGTTTCACAATGTCCGAGTAAGCACTACTCACTGAATAAATTCAAAAATTTGACAGAATTTGTATGAAATTATCTGCCAAGTAAGATACTCGAAACTTAATCATAGGTGGTGAAACAGGCCCTAAGCCATACAAATATTTGTTCTGTTCGGGAATCGAAACCACTACTACAACACTAAATAACTCACTATAACTGTCAATCTGATCGAGTTGAGTGGAGGCCTAATGGTAACGGCTTACGAGTCACCACGGGTCACGGGTTCGAACCCAGCCAGGTGTATAACTTCGTGTAATTAGAATCGAGATTCGAATGGTCGTACCTAATATGTGTTACAAGTCATCGACATAAAAACAAGATCTATTTTTAGAGGTGGACACTCATGAAATAACGGGGACTACCACTCTAAGTGTGACGAGAATGATTGTCCGACTTTTACTGACCAAAACCCATCTAAGATCCTTCAGTTGCCATTTACGTTTTATGGCCGTTATATCTCTTTCGAACAATCTCGCTGACATCATGAAGACCAAAATAACTAGTATTATAAAGGTGATAGTTTGTATGTTTGTTACTTTTTCACGCTCGAACTACTAAACGGATTTACCATGTTCTAGAATAGCGCAAATGACACTTTTTATCCCGGAATTTTCTCGTGAGCGAAGCAAATTTTTATTGATATAAATTAAAATTTGGTTCAGATCAACATGAGAAGAAGAAGAAGTGCTTGACTACGATGATCCCACCTGATGGTAAGCAGTGATGCAATCGTTGATGGTAAGGTGTATTGGTTTATAAAGAGACTATTCACTCTTATCTAACTGAAGACACCTAAATTATAATCAGACTGGATTTCCCTGTAAATAACATAAACGTCTATTTCACATAGCTTCACTCATATTAATATAAATCTGTCCAGCACATTGAGATAACACGAAAACATATTTCCTAATTAAATGCATTCACTACCACGCGTTCTCCTTTAAAAATAATCCCAACCAATTTCTACCCAATATATCAAACATTAAAGTTATAACCAATAAATATTCATAATCCCTTTGCAGACATCATGCGGTGGGCGTTAGGCCATTTCGTCCTAATTCTAGTCAAATAATTTCCTTTAATACTCGACTAAGTCGGCCGTTGCGCACAATGACACAGTATGTCACAGGTAATGTGTGCACTGACAACGCTGTGCTGGCGCCATTTTGTTCGCGGATTTTGATGTTTTGATACTTGGTCCTTCTTTTATTTTTCTTCTTTACTTCTTCCGCTTTGGTTGGATCGATGAGTGTCAGATTTTTACTGACTAAAACCCACAGTGTTTCTTTTCACATTAACCTTTGCGAACCCAGTAACTTTTACGAACAATCCGCCCTGGCACCTTGATACTTGGTCCTGAGTTTTGCCGAACGTCCGAACTATTTCCCAAAAAGCTAAGCTCTGGTATGAACTACATCCATAGAGTTGTACTAGATAATCTTAATAATATAATAGTATGTTCGAATGCCAAAGCATCTTTTTCCACTATCAGTGCACATTTACTTTATACTTGTATGTCAAATTATGTGTGCAGGGTTTCTGTTAAATTGTTGATAAACAAGAAAAAATGTAGACAGTATAGATAGTCCCATTATGATTTCAGAGAATGATATAATATCAAATGAACTCAGAAAATAACATTTAAAAAATCTTTAATACTTTTCTCCTCCTGAAAAATAAATACTGGGGCTCGAAAAAAGTGTTTTCAAATGATAGTTAGCCACTCTTTGAGTTGAAAAATCATCAAAATTAAATTACTTCTGCCACTCAGAGAGTGGAGCTTCTTACTGATTAAATCCCACAGTGCTTCAGTTGACGTTTGCGAGGGTCACGGTTTGTCTTCCGAACAATCTGCAACCCTGGAAGACCTCTCATGTCTCTTATAAATGATAAAAAATAGTTTTTACTCTGAAAAAACTTTATTTATTTATTTATTTATTAAGGTTTACCAACAGTTGTTACAGATGGTTTGGATAGGAACTTACAAGTAATAAGTGTCTTAAATCTAACTGTACAACCAATTACAGGCAAACACCACATGCAAAATGCTCCTGCTAATTAAAAACTAAATGCTAAAATATAAATATATAGTGCCATCATAAGTTTTGCAGCTATTCAAATTATGACTGCATCGTCATAATCATAATAATACGTCCAACATGATGTCACGATGTTAGGTCGTGCAATCAAAGTTCGCACGAAAGTTTTCTATAAGACACGTTCCCGACATCAAACGTCGGTGACCGTGTTCTTCCTCACACTTTGCCCGGACGCTTGGCTCTTTGCTTAAAAACAAACATGGCTGAACAATCCTTTTCAAGTTGTGTAGCTTTTGAGAATTCTTTTGAAATTGTGTAAGTATACCAGCGGACCCGGCTGTGTTGTCCGAAAGTTGGCATTTCGTCAAAAAAAAAAATCGAAGCAGTACACCTGCATTTTGGAGGATTTTATGAATGCCACCAATGCTACAATCATCTGAAGTACTAGGCCCAAACAATTTGAAGATTTACCATTGACTTGCAAAGATGATGTCCTTGTCTTTTAACGTAAATTAGTGCTTGACTGCGATCCTAATTGATGGTAAAAAGTGATACAATCGTTGATGGTGAGGCGCACTAGTAGTATTAGTAGACTTATTTCGTACAATATATTGGCTGTTTCATTCATTTTAACAAATGGCAGCCTCTTTCAAATCAAGTAAACTATCAAAATCTCTTTTTTTTTCAATTCAACTATCAAAACTGCTTGACCAATTTTCAGACCAAATAAACCATCAAAACATCTCGTTATTTCAATTCAACTATCAAAACTGCTCCCTCGCAGTTCTCAGGTATAGTTTCGGCGACACTAGCTCTGTGTACAGGCGTCGTTTATCCGATATACGAGAGACACGATCAGTCGCCGCGTGTTCTGTGATTGTACACTAATGCAGAGTGCGTTTAATTCACTTCTATACTCATTCTGGTTACGTAGCACAGTATAATAAATGCGTGCAAAATCGAACATCGCTTTTTTCTTCTTCTAGTCGATAGTATAAACTGTTTTGAATGCTAGAGTAGAACTCCGATAGTCAAATTCAACTTAGAACCAGAGCTATATTTTTTTAAATATATCATTCTGGTAATCAATAGAAATCAAAAGAATATTTTTAATTTCGGATGTATGCAACATTTCTGTGTTTTAATTATAGCATGCGATAAGACCAAATTTTGGCTATTTTCAGAAAAATAAACGTAATTTCTAGATGTAAGTAATCTATACTGGCATTCTCGTTCATTTTGAAAGTTGACACCACTTTCAACCACTTAGGTTGAAAGTGGTGTCAATTAGCCATGAAAACATCTAGTTATTTCAACTATCAAAACTGCTCCCTCGCAGTTGTCAGGTATAGTTTCGGCGACACTAGCTCTGTGTCCAGGCGTCGTTTATCCGATATACGAGAGACACGATCAGTCGCCGCGTGTTCTGTGATTGTACACTAATGCAGAGTGCGTTTAATTCACTTCTACAGTCGTTCTGGTTACGTAGTTTGTGTGTTTTGAAGGAATCGTGTTGTGTTTGCTACTGCGACTAGTTACGAGTGTCGTAAAATTCTAGTAGACATAATGGAAAGTTTTGGGATGAGGTCATAATTGATAGGTGTTTGAGCAATTAAGCCTGTTGCAAGGTGTTATTCCTAGAGTGGGGCAACGTTTCCTTTTTTAAATAGAAGAAATCGCAGCCGTTTTTAGAATAAGGATGGTTTTATAATCTTTGGATCTGTCTGTTAATGTTGTCATATTATATCCATATTATAATATTAACAGACATATATGTAGGGACAGTGTAGACCAGTCAATATTGTACCCAAAAGCAGAATAAAAATGGTAGTAATCAAAATCCGTAGTGTACACCATCAAAATGTCTAGTTATTTCAATTCAACTATCAAAACTGCTTCCTCGCAGTTCTCAGGTATAGTTTCGGCGACACTAGCTCTGTGTACAGGCGTCGTTTATCCGATATACGAGAGACACGATCAGTCGCCGCGTGTTCTGTGATTGTACACTAATGCAGAGTGCGTTTAATTCACTTCTACACTCGTTCTGGTTACGTAGTTTGTGTGTTTTGAAGGAATCGTGTTGTGTTTGCTACTGCGACTAGTTACGAGTGTCATAAAATTCAAGTAGACTTTGAAAATTTTTGGGATGTGGTCAAAATTGTTAGGTGGTTGAGCAATTTGGCCTATTGCATGGTGTTATTCCTAAAGTATGGCGACATTTCCTTCCTTTCTTTTTTAAATAAAAAGAAGAAAGAAAATTTAAGCAGGATTTCACTATGTTACACTTTGGAGGACTTTAGGAAAGCCACCAATGCTACAATTAATTTAGGTACAGGATCCAAAAAAATTATGGATTTACCATTGACTTGTAATGAAGATGATCTTCGTTTTTGTAGACCCACATAGCCAACTAGAAATCTATATCTATTTTGACATATGACACCACTTTCAGGCCAAGTAAACTATCAAAATCACTTTATATTTCAATTCAACTATCAAAACTGCTCCCTCGCAGTTGTCAGGTATAGTTTCGGCGACACTAGCTCTGTGTACAGGCGTCGTTTATCCGATATACGAGAGACACGATCAGTCGCCGCGTGTTCTGTGATTGTACACTAATGCACAGTGCGTTTAATTCACTTCTACAGTCGTTCTGGTTACGTAGCACAGTAAGATAAATGCCTCCAAAATCAGACATCGCTTTTTTATTCTTCTCATAAATAGTATACACTGTTTTGAATCCTAGAGTAGAACTCCATTAATCGAATTTAACTTAGAACCAGAGTTATGTTTTTTTTAATATTATATTCTGGTAATCAATAAAAATCAAAAGAATATATTATGTTTATTTTATTATGTACGCAACATATTTGTGTTTTAATTCTAGTATGCGATAAAGTCAAAGGGCTATTTTTAAAAGCGTAAACATTATTTCTACATACAGGTAATCTATACTGGCAGACTCGTTCATTTTGACAATTGACACCACTTTCAGACGTAAACCATCAAAACATCTAGTTATTTCAATTCAACTATCAAAACTGCTTCCTCGCAGTTCACAGGCATAGTTTCGGCGACACTAGCTCTGTGTCCAGGCGTCGTTTATCCGATATACGAGAGACACGATCAGTCGCCGCGTGTTCTGTGATTGTACACTAATGCAGAGTGCGTTTAATTCACTTCTACAGTCGTTCTGGTTACGTAGTTTGTGTGTTCTGTAGGAATCGTGTTGTGTTTGCTACTGCGACTAGTTACGAGTGTCATAAAATTCAAGTAGACGTAAAGGAAAGTTTTGGTATATGGTCAAAATAGCCAAATTGCTAAACTATCGTATTATGATTATTGAGCAATTGGCTACTGATCAGCCTGTCGCATGGTGTTATTCCTATTGTAAGGCAATGTTTCCTTTTTTAAATAAAAAAGAAAAAAATCGAGGCTATTCTAAGATCAGACTTTTTTATATTATAATGAGAGTGGCATAATGAATTAGATTGAAAAGTCTGTAATAATTTATTTTCTTATTTTTTCTAAATCATAATGACAAATTTTTCTAAATTATGACACTGATGTATGAAACTAAGATTTATGGCACAAGAAAGAGCAAACTATAGTGAGTGATTCTGGTGAGATAGAGACGCAATCACACAAAAAATCAAAGCTTTCAAAGTGCTGAAAGTGAACGAAAAAAATATAAAGCAACAAACTCTGTCGCTACTAACTATTATAATAACACGCTGCAGGAGATCCCTCAACAATTAACTGACATAAGAACTAATATTATTGTCACTGATGTTAACAAGTAGTGTGATTATCGTAAACTTTCAGCATTAGGTACTCATACATTAAGTTAAAGTTGCACATTCATAACGCGTACAACTCCATGCTATTTCAAATTTTATGCATGCTGCTAATATTTTTTTTAAATATTTGTTTGAAATTCTGACCTTCTATTTAAACATCAAAGATTATTTTCGGATGCTTTTCAAGGGTTTGAAACCCTAAATATAAAACTCAATATTAAAATAATTTCAGGAACCTATACGTTTCTCAAATATTGTACGAGTATGTATGAATGAAGACTTTATGTTCGAGGCAAGATATCAGTTCCTACAGACGCCGTCAATGATACTGACATCTGTATTAGGCGGGCGTGTAATACGGCAACCCAGGCCTGGTGATCGGACGTTGAGCTACCTACTGCTCGCCATCCGCAAACCCACACCAACGGCATCACCGACATTTTGAGATCAAATCATATACCTACTCAGCTACGTTATCGTCCAGGTGACCACCTAATAAAAAAATACAAAAAAAATTGCTATCCTATCTTCCCAAACAAATACTTAACACCACCTATACCCAACTTTCTCCAGCATCACCTACATTCGCGATCGCGTTACACAACTGCTTGTACCCGCCGGGCGCGGCGTGAAGTAAACACGTCACCGCGACAGGTCTGCGCGGGACACGAACCCCCGACACGTACAGATACTACCGTATCGGGTTACTGATTTAGTACGGCGTGTCGTCACAACGTGGTGAATAGGGTGAGAATATGGTGTGGCAATTTAGCGGATGCGGTTTTTAAAACTGGATTTTAGGAGCAATAGCGCACTAGCAGCCAGTCCGCAGCGGCCAGGTCGCGACGGCCATCGAGATACATACATTAGTATATTATTATAATAGTATGAAGTCGCCATAGAGCGCGCGCACCTGTGGCCGCTGGCCGCGTGCGGACGGGTGCGCGCGCTATATGGCGACTTCATACTAATGTATGTATCTCGATGGCCGCCGCGACCTGACCGCCTTCGACCTGGCCGCTAGTGCGCTATTGCTCTAGCTGAGAACATAACTCAGGTATAGTATCTAGGTACATATTACCGGGATAAAAAGTATGTTATGGGACATTTCAGGACATGATCTAACCGTGTGAAGCCGATGATCCCGGTTGTCATTCGAAAAACTTAGACAGTCAATAAGTACAAGTAGTCCAAAAGAGTCCAGCCTTACCAGTCGCATCTATTACCCTTTCAATAGGTCTTAGATGTCAGATTAGTACTTTCTTCATGTTAAATACCTTTGTAAAGCACGCGCCGGACCCTGGATCAGGCCAAAACGGAATGGTAAGCGTTCGGCTTCTTCTGCGAAGTAGTAATTCTAGCGAAGAAAATGGCTGCTACTGTGGCCGTACTAGCAGAAGACTGGAGACGAAGGGTGATCCCTGGCCACCGCAGACGCAGACTTGCGGTCAATGAGCAATAAGTACATCGAAAAGATATCAGCAAAACCGTATTGGCCCGGTAGGGTCAAGATCCTCTAAAGATTTCTTGACTTGAGGGCCAAGGAATATTTCTGAATAAGAAATCGTGGTTCTAGAACGAAAAAAGTTAACTAAAGAACACAGGTAAGTTTTAAGCAGTAAAAGTCTGATAAGCCTCCTCACTCTACCCGGGAGCGGAAAAAGTTACTGACGATTTCCTAATTCAAAAAAAGGTGTTAAAACCCGCTTCTCCTATCAACGTGACCTAATCCTAACACACAAAGGGGCTTGTAGGAAACAAGATTAAACGTTGTATGTGATAGTTTATTCGGAACTTTATTCTCACTACACTATTCCGTATCACTTCACGGTTTAACGCGAATTTTTATGTTCACCTTAAAGTGTGTTTAAACAAAGACGGTTTCAGCGTAAGGACGATGGAGTTGCAATAAATTTTGAACGGTTTTTGATCAAGTTTGTGATGACTTTGTGTTATTAAACACTGATTTATTTTGTTTTGTTGTGTCCAAATTCATTTTGATTGAAGACCCACAGGGAAGATAAGAATAGAATAAACTTTATTGTACACCATAAGAAGTAAGATAAGATAAAAATAAGTAAGAATAAGTTAGGCATACAAAAATCATTTGAAATAATGGGATTTTTTATAATACTTTTGTCAACCTAGAAGTCTTATTATTTGGCCTCTGCAGGCTTAGCCAAGTTAATAATCTACAATCGTCAACGCTGTTACAACGTTTCTGCACAACTCCAAGTCACATGGTCAGAACAAACGAATTAGCTAAGTTCGTAGCTAAGTTTATTGACCACTCGTACTCCTTTAGTTGCCTTTGCGTTCCAGGGCTTGCGGTGATTCTTATGAACAATTTCGCAACCCTCTTTGAGGCGTTCACAAAACTTAAAAAAAAATGGTCACAAGAATAATTAATTACTGCAACATTTCGAATTACGGTTATCAGCAAAAAAACAGTGGTTTTCGTGAAGACTGTTTAGATTATGATTGTATAATAGAGTAGGTAATAATCGAGGCCATCAATAGGTAAATGATTTTCTTCTTCATGGTTCCGGGTCTCATTATTTGGGGCTAGATTCGGTTTTTCTATATATATTTCTATATTTGGACTATCAGTTTATTAGAGGGTGTCTTCTATTTCTTTTTTCGGTTCTGATAACTTACTTTTAAAAGTTTCACCACTGGGGTCATATTAGGTAAACCTAAAGTGACTTCAGTGGTAAAAGTTAAAAATAGGAATGGCTCTCCAAACTAGGAATCTATCTTATATTGTGAAGAACAGTGTGCTACAAATAGATTGATAGATTAGGATCTATGAATTGTGTATAAGTGGACGCAAATAAGTAATACTTAAGTAACAATATGTCAACCCATATACCTGCGATTTGAAGAAAAATCCGTTTTAGTGCATTTTAGTACTTACTAGATCTCTTCATTATCACCATCATCATTTCAGCTGAAAGACTCAACTATTGGACTCCCCTGAGTATCGCCACAATGACTGGTCCTGTGTGCTGTACATCCATTGAATTCCTAAGACTGTCACCAGGTCGTCGGTCAAACCTTTCGGCCGATCCGACCATCCTATTCGGCGTGCAATTTTTGCCTGCCTGCTTTGCCCACTGCCACTTAAGTTTGGGAATCTTCGATGATTTTTCTATGATTAATGAGACTAAATATAAAGTTTAGACGCTTACTTTGTTGAAAGTACTTAAGTTAACTTAGCTTCTACTATACATAACTACTTACAAACAATAGCCAGCAAATTTCACGACCAACAGTAAACAATACACCCCCATACACAACAAACTCATGACTCCAAGACATATATTGCCAAATATTGCCTCACCTAATATACGGCAGAGCAATAATAAACCAGGCAATGCCTCGCCTGCATACACTGGGGCAATAAAGCCGTATGGTGCTTTAGTTGATAAGATTATCCGACACATAAATTTGTCAGTGATCTGTCTAAGGTTCCCGCCAACGTTGTCTGTCTTGTGCCAAGATATGTATGAGCAGTGTATGTTGAAACTGCAGATCGATTTTGTAAGGCACGAGTTTATTGGTTGGCTGTTTTGTTGTTCGATTTTCGTTTGGGACGTGGGTTTTGGAGAATTTTTGTGTGTGTGGTTTTGATACTGCACTATTTATTTTATTTTTATTTCTTTTCAGGACGTCATTAGATAAAATCTAGACACCCGAATGAAAAAGTATGTGTATAAAGCAGAAACAACTACAGTGGGATTGTAAGTGTTCGTAAAAGTCGGGGCTCTTTGCGCTCCAGGGCCAGGGTGGCAAAAGGAAACTGAACGCAGGTGGGTTTTAATAAGGAAATGTTTAAAATTCCTTCTTGCTCCACCCTAGAGCGAAAGAAGTTAATGTATGATTTAAAATTAAAAAAAAATGTTATTTATCTTACATACTACTCCAGAACATAATGATCTACCTCTAGGCCAAATTTTATTCGAATTCGCTTAAACGTTTGAGCGTCAAGGACTATGTAATTAACTTACACACACCACCACACATACAAGCTTTCGCCTTTATTAGTTTGTGTTAATTTCAATCAAAATTACAGTGTACCTTCATGCCTCTCTGAAGATACCAGAGAAAGCATGCTGCCACTAAATGAATAACCTTCAATGATCGACACATTTAGAAATTAATAATCCTACTTTTTTTTTATTATTGATAGGCTAGCGCTTGACCACATTTCACCTGATGGTAAGCGATCATGTGGTCGACGATGGAGCACGCTTGCCTAGAAGCAACCTATTCACTCTTGACTTAAAGACCCCTAGGTTGTAGCTATCAGGAAACACAGACCCCGGCAGGATATCGATACCCTGAAGACGAGAATCTTATTATCATGTATAGATTTTGATGGACGCAAAGGTGTGTAGTTTATTTTTAAGTAATGAATTAATTAAAGTCAAATAAATTTTATTGTGCACTATAGTTTTATTGACCTGTAAATTTTTTGTCGCATTAAAGTTTGGTATAAGAAAACCCAATTAGGGGTTGAGCCGATGTTTACAGGCACTGTACAAAAGCTATCCTAATTAGAATTGTTTTGAAGTTTTGTGTACAATCATTTCAGCCAAAAGGCGTCCACTGCTGGAAATGGGCCTTCCCTAAGTGTCGGCACAACGACCGGTCTTGTGCGTCTCGTATCCATCGGATTCCCGCGACCCTCATCAGGTGAACCAGGTGTTTGTATACAATAAAGAAAGCATTGCGGTTTGCGACACAATCCTCGATATGGCCCGCATTCAGAACTGAACAACAAATATTCTTGCTTTTTTCCTTAATGCGGGAAATCATGTAACAATGACTTCTTCCGCTCTAGGGCAGAGAAGTTGGGCTTGTCAGAGGCTTACTGAATAAAAGTTATTCCTTTGCTTTCTTTGCCTTCGAACTTGGGTTTCGGGGATCTCTTTCACACATCCCACGACCTTCTTAGATTTATTGGAAAGCCCAATTGAGAGTTGAGCTTCAGCTATCCTTATTAAAATTATTTCTAAAGTTTTGTGTCCAATAAACGACGCGAAAGTCAGTACAGCAGTTTGCGACACAAACCTCGATAGGCCCGCATTCAGAACCGAACTACAATACGCCAGCCCGAATGGTCAGCCTCTAAATTTTGCTCCACCAGCAGTAAAACAAAAAGCTCCGTATTATTTTACATTTGCTAACAAAAGCGAGAAAAGCAAAACAAACTAAATATCTGTTGTGGCTATAAGTCTGAGTTGCGCCACAGTAACGGCGCGTGCACATGAGTTAGTACTGCATTAGCGTCCGAGATACGATATCTTAACGCCTTGCCTACGAGCACTGGGCAGGGGATGTGCAGTAGTTGAAGTTTGGATGGTAGCATCTGTCTTATCAAAGTGAAAATTATAAAAAATATATTTTCAAGTGGAAAAAGTATGGAACATCCAATAAGTGTACAGCAAAGAAGTGGAATTCTCTGCAAGATTGTGTATTTCTTCATAGTTACAATCTGGGGTTTTTAAATAAACAGTGAATAAGTTACGTTTAGGCAAGGCATTGTCAACAACATCATCGCTTACTATCAGATCTTCTGCTTCTTTTCGTGTCGATGCTCTCACTAAACTTTTTCTGCCCAGTATTTGGCAACCTGTATGACTTTGGCATTGGCCTCGTTTAAATCCTGCAAAGTACAGGCGGTTGTGCAGAATGGACAGCATAGCAAGTGCCGCATGTCCTGGGTAGGAGCTCGACACTGGCACTGTTTTAAGGATGGGTCGAGGAAGCCCCATGATATAGTGGACAAACGCGAGCCTATCGATACTTAAAAGGAATAATTATAAAACAGTTTGGTTCGTTTCGAATCCTTCCCGCCTTTTTAAGACGAAAATCAATGAGTTTCACGTTTCCTTTTTTATCTTGGAAATCATTAAATTACTCCTCCCGCTCAGGGTTTAGTGTCAAGGAGTATCAGACTTATACTGACCGATACCCACCTAATTTCCTTTAGTTTCCCATTGCGTCTAGGGCCTCAGTAACTGTTTAAAATAATCGGGCAGCTCTAGCGAGCATCAGCCTTGGAATGCTAATACTTGCTAGACTTGTCAATGCATGGAACATGACGCAACGTCAACTCGGGCATGGTCCTTGATTCATGAATCCCCGACCGGTCTCATAGGACCGCGCTGCTATTGTCTTACTATTGTGTCTCGTTTCGCGGGTATGTGATAGATTAATGGACGGTGAGTTAGCCAGCCTTGCCGTCCGCAAACCCACCCCGTCCTAAAATAACGCTAAAGCTTTAGATACACTAGGGGATAAAATATCCCCCAACATGACGCGTAAAGCCCGGGATACACTAGGGAACATTTTGTCCCGAAACACGATGCGCAACACTAAATTTACGTGACGCTGCAACGTTGCATATTGTCCTGCAACATGCCCCGCAACATAGTACGTGACGCGGGGCATTTTGCTTGCTCCCGCCTCGAGAGCGAGCGCACGAGTCCCGCGTCAGTATGCATGTTCCACGTAGTTGTTGAGCAACATGTTCCGCAACATGTTGCTCCATTTGTCCCCTAGTGTATCCTTGGCTTATAGGAGGCAAGTCGCGGGACACTAAGCAATGTTGCAGCATCAGATATATTGAGCGTTGCACATCAAGTTGTGAGACATTTTGTCCCCTTAAGTATCTGACACTTTTCATCATCTATCATCATCATCTACCTAGCCTTTTCCCAACTATATTGAGGTCGGCTTCTATTCAAGCCGGATTTAGCTGATTACCAGTTTTTTACGAGGAGCGGCTGCCTACCAGACCTACACAATCCATTAACTGGGCTAACACGGTAGGTACTTCATGGCAAGACTGCACTGGCTTCTGGCTTCTGACTATCCGTAACGACTGTCAGAGATCTACAAATGACAGCCGGGACCTACTTTCTACGGCTTAACGTGCTTTCCGAGGCAATGAGAAAACTCGGTAGGTTAAGATCACAGAACATATAAAGGAAGTTAGAAAGGAAATAGTTCCTGATTTGTATCGGAACGCGTGTCGCCGTTTGTCTCCCACTCTTTTATTTCACTACAAGCAGAAAACCAATGCCTACGCGGATTACGCACACAAATAAACAACATACATTTCGATCGTGAGTTTGTTATTGGTTGTCACACTAACGCAATTACTGCGTTTGACGTACACTCATACACGCGTAAAAATCTCATGTATGCTAGGGCGACCAAAAGGTCGATTATTGATATCGATAAAATTAATGTAATCTTGCTTCCTACTTTGCAAGTATTGTGGACTATGTGGACTTCTGTAATACATGTTGTGAACACGTACGAGTATTCATATATCATTCAACAAATAAAAAAATACATAACTGAATTATTAAAAACAATTTTATTATTAAAATTAGGATTTAACATGGAATATTTACCGTGTTTATTATTTAATTATTAGAGAAAGTCGGTTGTCTCTCAACCTTACATTTCCGGTGCTTATCACCAGTTCAAAAGGAAAAAAATATTGTCCCTGAAATAATACGGGTGCATTTTATTCCTAATCTATATTAACGATTTGCCGAGAGAAATAAATGTCCAGAGTGTCCTTTTTGCTGACGACTTCTCAATAATGTTTCCATGTGACGACGGTGGCAACTTAAATTGAATACTGGCCGCACTATATTTAATACTAACAAAAATAGTAAATTGGCTAAAGGACCACAATTTGAAAATAAATTTCTCAAAAACTAAAATTATGCAATACAGTCCTTATCAAAAACGTTCATTGAGTATTAACTACTCATTTAATGACATACCGCTCCAGTGTGTCGATGAATTTAGACTCTTGGGACTCAGTTGACACTAATATAAATTGGAAGGCACATATTAATTTTGTATCAAACAAACTTGCAAGTTTTGCGTATGCTTTAAATGAGTCGAAAAGATCAACCGACTTCAAAACAGCGAAGACAGCGTACTACGCGTACGCCTACTCGTGGTTAACATATGGCATTATTGTATGGGGAAATTGCGTCGAAGTAGAAAAACTGTTCATTTTACAAAAAAGATGTGGGAGAATTCTTGCGAATATAGACCAAATGCAGAGTTGTAAACCTTATTTTATTAAATATAAAATGCTCACCATAACAAGCATATATATTATGGAGGTAAGCAAGTTTGTTAGAAAACATGCGTTGTTATTCCCTGTGGCTAAGAATCAAAGACCGCTGCAACGCTCATTAAGAGTAAAAAATGAATTAGCATTGCCAAGTTCAAAATTAGCTATGTTTCAATCAGGACCTCTTGTAATGTGCATAAAAATTTACAATAAATTACCGAATGAGATTAAGGACTTAGAATTTGATAATAAATTTGTAAACGCACTTAAATTGTACCTAATACAGAAGTGTTACTATAGCTTAAATGAGTTCTTAACAAATTGACATTCTGTAATATTAATATTATCAAGATTATTTGAAGATTGACGCGCATAATTGTAATAAAGACATCCAATAATTAATAAATTAATAATTAAATGATGACAATAATAACGTAACAATAAATCTTGAATAACTTTATTTACTTAATAATGTATGCAGTTATATTTTAATTTAATTTATATTAATCAACAAAAATGTTGCGGTGCCCTAGCAGGGTTCATGTACGAAACTTATAATTTTGAGGCAAGACCTTGTCTACGTCATGAATGCAATAAATAAATACGTATTTATTAAGTAGCATACGCTTGCTCTCTTTTAATTTAATATTCCGAAGGTTTTCGGTGTACTTTTTTATAATTGCTTCAGATGTTTTGCAGATTTCTTTCGAAGGGTACAAAAGACCACCTTTATCTTTTGCTACTATATTTTTTTTTTTTAGCTTTAATTACTTTTAATTCAATAGCTTTACTTACTGAACTCGTTATGTGTTTAACGATATATCTGTGCGGATAAGCATTTGATTTTAGGTTTCTTTTCCCTGACTTTATGTAATTATGTAATGTAATTATCATCATCGAAATGTTGCGAACTAATTGTGCTACATTTAGTAGGGATCCAATCAATTCTCCCAGTTGTCTCAATCCATAGTTTTCTTGTACCTGGATCTATTGGAAACCTTAAACATATTAAATCATAATTATGTCAGTTTCAATTAAAAATTTCATAAAACTTAAATACAAAAAAATACATAAAAACCTTACTCAAAATCTATTAATCGTAATAAATAATTTTATTTTAGTTATAAAGTGTAGTATTGATAATAATCATTTGTATCATAGTAATTATCGACATTGTTTACAAATTGGCACAGCACTATCGATATGTCAAAATTTCGTGGAATTGTACTTTTGGTTCTCTCGCAGTGAACGTAATACATTGCGCGATCGCTCACGTCGTGCAAAATGGGGTAGCATTTTGCACGACGTGCAAATCTATTGCAAGCAATATAATTACTATTGGTCTGATTGCGATTATATCGTTTTTGTCTACAAACTTCATAATGCTAATGTTATAATTACAAATATCACAAGTATTTTAATGTTTTCGGACTTACCGGTGGAAACAAATCACATCTCGTGCTACAGTACACACCTGGCTTCTTTTCCGACACGTTACAATAGCGCAAGACGGCATAATTTAATATTTTTGCGGAGCTACGTACGCTGTCAAAACAAAAGCGCGATTGCTGACCGGTAAAGTAAATTTCGGTTGATTATGAGCTTTCGCTCATAATCGCGGCGCGCGTGCCACGCCCACAAGGCCTTTCTAACTTCCTTTATATGTTCTGTGGTTAAGATGATCACCCATCAACAGCGTTGCCTAACCTTCAAGGTCATCAAGGATCGACCTGTGCGGCTGTCATTATCTAGCCACGAGCTCTTTCTAAAGTATCTAAAGTATCTGACACTTTTTCATCCACAAAATTTGCACAGACTTCAACTACTGCCCCACACCTTCACCTATCCCAAGCACTTGGCAGAAATAGTTGTAACACTCCGAACATAACATAAACATTGTGAGTTCATGTGATAAATACCGGTTATGCTGAACAGTGATTATGTTTCAGATCTAGTTCCCTTATTTATGGGTAAAACGATAACCCTGATTTGTATATGATTGGTCAGCCAATGATATATAAGGTATTTGTAATGTATTACCTAGATTTGGGCGCGTTTTAAAAGCTGGCCGATAGGAAGTTGGAGCTTATCTTTGTACCTACTCCCGTTGGTTTATTACCGTAAGGAACTGTTGAATTTCGACATTTGTAACTTCCTATGCGATAGTAAATCGATAACTGTTTCATAGTATACTGATAAGTACTACGATTGCCTATATTAGTTGTTTGCACTTATTTTATCTGTAGTAGATATACTTACATGTTACAAAAAACCAAATCCCCCACCACGTCTGTCAGTCTGTCTTTGTAAAATAAAATTGAACTGAAAAATACAGAACGAATTTTCATGCAGATTTAACCAGTAGACAAAGTGATTCATGAGTAAGGTTACATGCATAATAATATTATAATTAAGACAGACAGTGCAAGACGCACAAGACCGGCCGTTATTTGATCGTCGGCGACGCTTGGGGGAGGCCTATGTCCAGCAGTGGACGTCTTTCGGCTGAAATGATGATGGAGATAATGATTATAATTAAAAGAAAGCAGAAATTTTCAAAGAATTATAACACCTGGTTTCCTGGCGTTAGAAGACCTCTTACGAAGTGAACCGAATAGCTGGTAAGGGTTATGGGAATTCAATGGATGCGAAATGCACAGGACCTGTCGTTGTGGCGAGATTGGGTTAGTCCAAATAATATAGGCATCAACGCGCTAGATTAGTAGCGCATCGGTATTGGTATCTACGCACGTACACACCAACACGCTGTTCACGTAATGACGACGTATCAAGACTTCCATCTTAGATTTTTTATACTACCAAAATTCTAAATTATTTTAGGATAAAAAGTTACCTACTTTAAAATAGCTCAAAATGATTAAGTAGCTGACTCTGAAAATACTTTCAGAATGTGAGTTTATAATAGTGTCTAAATAATTTATAACAATTAAATAAACTATAAATTACCGTGTATATCTTACCTACAACAACAGTAGAAAATATTTCGAATAGTTATAGAAATAATCATGATTCGTTCCTAAACTTACCGTAAATAACTTGCCATAAAAGATCCATTTGTTGCCATATTAAATGGTATGAAAGTCTGCACTTTCGTGCAATACGACCCATCACTATACAACTTTACCAACACCAATTACTTTCACATTACTCTCTTTCCAGATTTTTTTCATATTTTCTAAACTTATGGTTCAAAAGTTAGAGGGGGGGGGGGGGACGCATTGTTTTTTCCTTTGGGAGCGATTATTTCCGAAATTATTGATATTATGAAAAAATGATTTTAGTAAACCCCTATTCATTTTTGAATACCTATCCAAAAATATACCACACGTTAGGGTTGAAATTAAAAAAAAATCGCTTTTTACTTTACATGTAGGGGGGCTACCCTAATAAAACATTTTTTTCCAATTTTTATCGGCGTGATTGACATACATTACATACATACACAAGTACCAAATTTCAGCTTTCTAGGGCTAACGGTCACAGAGATTAAGCGAGGACGGACGGACAGACATGGCGAAACTATAAGAGTTCCGTTTTTGCCAATTGGCTACGGAACCCTAAAAAACAGCAAAAGAAAAATAAATGTGTAATTTTTAACTGTAATAAATTTTATGCTGTAAGAATGATATAAATAGGAAGGCTTCAAACTACTTAGTAGTAGTAAGGTCAAGAAGGACGTGGAAGTATTGAGACTTCTCGAACAAGACGTTTTAGGGGTTAAGGCGAGGCAGAAGAAAAAGTTGTTGTAGTGACAATAGAAATAGTACATATTCTGTAAAAATTTCAACTTTCCACCTTACGGTTTAGGAGATACAGCCCGCTAACAGATGGACAGACAAACAGACAGACGGAAGGACGGACAGACAGTAGTGGCTTTGTAACTGGGTCCCGTTAACACCCTACGGGTACGAAACCCTAAAACCAGCCTCAAAAACACACACTCACAAGAAAAACACAAAACAAATGAAACACGCCATTCCCATTCATTCCATTCAGTGCAGTGCGCTGCACAGTTTTTCACACATTATTCTACACAGCGGGTTATTACGCACGACATAGTCATAATGCCCATAATGGGCGCGTAATAGCCCCTTTACGCCACTCCAGGTGTTACGTGTGCATGAATACCCTCTTAAAAAAGGCGCTAGTGTGAAATATAGCGTGTCTAGAATTTTTCCCGAGACTAAGGTGCTGGCAGAATTTTTTGCAGCACTTTTCGCTGGGTTTTATGAATATTTTTCGAGTGTGGAAACGGGGTTAGGATGTTTATACGGGGTTTTTAAAATGAGAATGTATTTTTGTGCATGAGAATATCTCGTTCTTGTGTCTTGATGATGTTATAATGAGAATAAAATGCACATTTAGTTTTAATAATGAGACTATTATAGTCACTTGGTTAGCTTAACGTCTCGAAGATGTTAAATGACATCGACGATTTTTTTTTAAATGCAGGCAGCTACTTTATTTTGTTTAATTTATTTCCTCAGCACCGCTCTATAAACTGTAAAGGAAAACTTTGTGTGCAAACCCGGAGTTCCTCGAATCAAAAATTCGAAGACAACTGATATCTATGTACCCGGTTTGTCCCCATATGGAATATCCGGCCCATTTCCTCTTTTTGGCCCTGAGTCCCAGCAGCAGGGGCTTTACAAGGCTGATTATGATTCTTATGATGTGATATTGAGCTAATGTTTGAGGTAACATCATCAGGCTTATTGCTGTAGGCGGCTAGAACCGAGATGATTGTAATGCAAGAAAAGACATTTATATGAAAATTATCTAGGTTCTCGGACACTCTGATTAGTTGGATTAGAGGGAACCATTAGCTATAGAGAGAGAAAAAGAGAGGTATTTAATATTTTTCTTACTGATGTTTTTGCAAGACCACCGTAGATTATTCTGGACACGCCGCGTGATAAGTCCCTTAGTTGAGGAGTAGCTGCAAAAGTACCACGGAGTCCTCATCACGGGAGTCACAAGGTAATTCCTACGAGGACGAGCAAAGAAAGAAATAAAGGTCGACATCGCTATGTGTTCCAGACGTATCACAAAAAGATATTACCAAAACTGTAGCACCTCAATACTGCCGATGCCCGCTAGGGCCACGGAGAATTTTTGAAAGGCATGCCGTTGTCTTGAATTTCAAAGAGCAACTGAAGGGTACCGATGGGTTTTAGTCAGCAAAAGCCTGACGCCCTCTCGCTTCGCCTTACAGTACCAGAAGTCAGTTGACTGATTTCCCACCCCATAAAAAAAAACTCGTAAATCATTAACTTGTTTCATAAACCTAATCTTATGATCAATTTGACATTCAAAATGACCCGATAAGCGATTCAGATCAACACAGATAGACAGCCAATGAAGTGCGGGATCGTATCACGTAGTTTTCTGCCCACCTCCTTGAAAGCATGTCATAATATTATGACACGGAACGATACCGCCGCTATAGGCTATATTGCCTTAATCTCTGGTTCCTCCTACGCAAGTTATAATACTAAATTGAATTGAGCTACTACAATGTCTGTCGGCCATGGAAGTAGTGCTCAGTGCTTGTAGCCTGTTTTAGAATAATATTATTGAGTTTGGGAAGATTTGTACTGGTTTTGGTGGATATAGGAGTGGGATAGTAAAGACCTGTGGTTTTAGTGCAAGTCTTTATTATGCGTAGTAAAATTATATAACACAGTCACTGGAATCATTTCATCGTAACTGTCACAGGAGTAGGGGGATCGCTTTAGCCGCTGGACTAGGAGACCAAACTCCCTTCTTCTTCTTCTTCTTCTTAGCGCGTCAATGACAGAACTAGTTTTTTTTTTAAGTTGAACAACATTTCTGGCCCAGCATCCAGCCCTACGTGAGTAACTAACCAGTCACGTTATGAGGAATAGAAGGTTGAACATGGTCTGTGGAGTGAGGCCACACAATCGCACGTATACAACATTTAATGACTTCTCTCGTTCTTGAGTGAAGTGGATCGGGTTTTAAAGACTAAAACCACACTTATGTTTCTTCTTTGCCATTTGAGTTCCAAAACCAGTTTCCCTTTCAGTAGTCAATCCATAGCCTTAATGCGCTTTGGCCGTGCCTGCTGCCTAGACCCCTACGATACGTACTAAGGTAAGTTGATACACATTTATCTTTTTTCACGGATTTACCTTTTGGGAATCAACCCATGCCACAGTAGGTTTCAGCCTTGCTGGGCCCCTACGATACGTACTTAGGTATCTAAGTTCATATACACCTATCTAGGAGTATACCTGTATCAAACAAACACCAGTCCTATAAAGCAATTTATAATGTATACCATCTGTAGATTTTATTCAGGCGAGGCGGAGACCTGAAAACGCCATCGGAGAAAAAAGAACGAAAGGAAAATATGTAATGTTTTAATATTCCCATCCGTCATGATGCGTTTCAAGGCATAGGCGGTAGCGACAAAGTTTTAATGATGTTGTACAATTTGATCTGGGTATTGTTATTATAGAGAGACCTCATATACGTCACACAGGTTTATAGACATACATGTTGTTTAATAAGGACTTTGCTGCTATAATTATGACAGTAAAAGTACTAGATGGATAGACGACACTGCTAAAAACGACCTGGGAAGAGGTAGTAAGACAAACCTAGCACCGCACGAGGTCATTCGAGGGAAGAATGTCTACCTGCAAGAATTTGGAAGACGTCAGGTTTCTTAAAAGACAGCTTTCTTCTTAAAGGACATAGATTTTAGTAAGCCTGATTCTCTCGTTCCACTTTAGAGCGAGGGAAGTTTTTTGATGATCTTTCAACTTAAATACCTTTCTTGTCAGAGGCCTACATAATGTCTGGGCCCGCCTTGCTTTAAATAAGTCTCACCATTCACACTCCTCCTATAGCTTGTACTCCACCAGTGTGACGTGCGGACGTGTCATTAGTCGGTTGATGAATGCCGAGCGTTAATGCGCCTCCCATTCAAACAGACGCGTCGGACTACACGACGCGCCTACTTATTCTGACGGGTGACGTCATTTGTCATTATGTGTCTTGTTGAGATGTAGTGGTCGACAGGTGTGACGTATGTGGTACAATTGATATGTTGTTTGTTGATGTGGTTTTGCTGTCAGAGAATTGTATGGTCAGTGGTTACGATTGGAATCGATCATCTTTATGTGGTATTACGATTGGTAACATTACTTGTGGATTTATAAGACCTCTTAATGTGTTCAAATAAACTTGAAGGAAATTTAATGACCGTCCCGTTTGTATCTCAAAAATGTCAATTGCATAATACACTGATGATTTCTTCATAATTTCTCTCGGCACGTTTGATTTTAAATATATATTTTGGATTACCACTGATTTCTTGATCAGCAAACAAGCACCTACACCATAATAATATTTATACATCATCAATTTTTAAATTAATTTTACTTCTAAAACATTAACTGCAAATAGAATAGGGACGCGGAGGACTAAAAACGTGTGAATTAAAAAGATTTTTATGTTAAATGCGTTAATGCGCGACTCAATGTACACTTTGCTGTTTATGTTTATATCAATTTCATATTTATGTTGGCACGTTTCAGAAATGAAATGTTTAACGTAAATATAAATTTCTTGACGCTGAAGAGGTGTCAAAAGAGAAGCAAATCTAGGGACGTGTATCATCATGATCATCATTTCAGCCGAAAGACGTTCACTGCTAGACATAGGCCTCCCCCAAGTGTCGCCACAACGACCGGTCCTGTGCGTCTCGTATCCATCGGATTCCCGAGACCCTCACCAGTTTATCAGTCCACCTTGTGAGAAGCCTTCCACCGCTGCGTCTTACGGTAGTCGCCACTCTAGAACCTCGCATCCCCATCAACTACATATTTATTTTACGAGCAATTTGCCCTGCCTCCTGCCAATTAATTACTCAGATACCCGCGAAACGAGACACAATAGTAAAACAATAACAGCGCGGTCTCATAGGACCGGTTGGGGATTCAAACGTTAAGTTTGGTGATCCTTCGGGCTATATATGTTTGACTTTGCATCTGCAAATATCTTCATTTCTGATATGACACTAAAATATAATAATATATTAACAAAACCACCAATACCACACACACATTAGCACTTCTTACCATTACATCATTACTACTGATGCACTACTGTTCCCTTAATATAAGTTGAAGGCATCACAACAGCACAAAACCAAAGTGTTTTTCATTTTCCGTGTCATTAAGTACTCTTGTAGGCACTGAAGCGTATCGAAGGCTGTACGCGTCAGACCGAAGAGTCACATGCTGAGTGCATGTCCTTAGTTTTTATTTACCGTGGATTGAGAACACGGATTTGCAGGTACCATTGGTTCGTGGGTAATTTCTTAGCAATCTAACTAGTGCGCCTCACCATCAACGACTGCATCACTGCTTACCATCAGGCGGGATTACAGTCAAGCACTGGTATATATAACTAAAAAAAATTACGTTGCTTCACACTAAGAATTACTCCTGTTTTGAGAGCGTGTTCATAAACACAAGACACCCAGACCCGAAACAACTGTAAGTAGGCCATGCACATGTACTATGTTCAATGCTGGAATAGAAACCGCGACAAGTAGGTATTTCAGCTCCAATGTCTTTACTACTTCACCAACCGTGTCATCCTGTACAGAACTACAAATTTAAGGGAGTTTTTTTATTACTTAGAGGTTTTGAATAGTCGCATGGGTCGATCTACAAGGTTAAGCAAAGCTTGCCAATTGTGTGGTTGGTCTGTGGATGGGTGACCATCTTAACATACCGAGTTTCCTCCGTGCCTCAAAAAACACGTTAAGCCGTAGGTCCCGGCTGTCATTTATGGATCTTTGGCAGTCGGTTACGGATAGTCAGAAGCCAGTAAATCTGACTCCAGTCTTGCCATGAAGTATGTGTTACCTCAGTTAATGGGTTGTGGAGGTCTGGTAGGCAGCCGCTCCTCGTAAAATACTGGTATTCAGCTAAATCCGGCTTGACTGGATTCCAACACAGTTGCGAAAAGGCTAAGCAGATGATGATGCGAGGTTTTTCATTCACAGTTTCTCAAACAGCCAGGTATGAAGTGCGATTATCTCAATTATTGAGGGCCTCACAAAGATGTGCATAATATCATTTTGCTAATCCCTCGTACCCAAAAAAAATATTAAAAGTTTATCTTTCAATTGTGTGTAACAAGTTAATTAATTTGAAATATAATACACAAGTATATTTGCTACAATTTGACGAATTAGTTGAAAGGTATGTTGTTAGTAATAGCCTCAAGCAGAACATAACTGGATAATTTGTCAACGTTATTATGTTTGTTTAGTTAACTCAATGTACCTTTGCTTTAACATGAGACATACAATCACTATAATCTGGCCTTAGTTGGTTAGTATAACTACCAATTAAATGAAATAATTCTAAAATGAAAGTAAAAGTCCTTTTAAAACCCTTTCAAAATAATAATAAAAAGATTTTTATTATAATTATGTTTATTTTCTTTGGATCATATTATATTATCTTCATTAGATTTTGTCACTAATTTCATAATCTTGAGATAAAAAATATTCTTTGGTCTACCTGCCCGTAATAACGGTCATGCTAATGATACTCATCATCTGCTTAGCCTCCCAACTATATTGGGGTCGACTTCCAGTCAAGCCGGATTTAGCTGGGGTAATACAGTACTTCATGGCAAGACTGGAGTCAGATTTACTGGCTTTTGACTATCCGTAACGACTGCCAAAGATCTACAAATGACAGCCGGGACCCACGGCTTAACGTGCTTTCCGAGGCACGGAGGAAACTCGTTATGTTAAGATGGTCACCCATCCCCAGACTAACCTTGGCAAACGGTCTTGCTAATGAAACTGCTTTTGTTAATTTCGTGATCGACAAACTAACACTTTACAGGTTTATTAATTTACGACTGTTCTCTTTACAGCTTCGCCTACGTAGAACTAGAGACTACAAAATGTTGGTCAAGACGTCATATATTTAAGCAAACAAATCCTATATATTATAAGCGAGTCCCTTTTTCGAGTTACACTAAGCTAGAGTGCGTCTAATGAAAGCGCGACCTGGAGTTTTTTTTTTTTATTTAATTGGCAACATTATTCAGCCACCATTGTAGGAAATAAAAAAAATTGTGAAGTGTCAAGACATGATTCTCCTACTAGTTAGTAATACTACATAAAAAAATATTGGATTTAACCTCTTTTTCTCAGGTCGCGCTTTCATTAGATGGACTATAATTTTCCAGTAGCTTTGATCACAACCTTTTTTAAGGGCTAAATCCGTGCTTGACACAAACACAATCCATCTGAAACCGATACACTCTAGTTTGACCACCCCATTTACTGACTAGCTGTATAAATTAATACCAAGAAAATAATTATAAGGCTACCTATTAACTAAATCAAACTTCGTAATAACTTCTAACGATTAGTTGGTCACCTGAAAATTAAACGTATTAATCATTTGTAAGGCTTACAAATAATTTATAGCTAAATAGTTTACACTTACACATTGGAATCTGCACAGTAATTGATTTGTACCATATTTGGCACAATTCAATAATTGGGAGTGGTGTATGCGAGACATTCTGCATATTATGTCTTAGTAAGTGGTATTTTGGATATTACGCTTGTATAAAGAGAAACAGTACTTATAAAGTATGGTAAGTTGTCCCACATCGAACCAGGTAAATTTCAAAGTCTCATAGTGGGCTGGATGTTCAATCAATGCCTTTAATTTTTTGTGTACAGGTAGCATATTTATTTAGCTTTAATTTTGTAAAACATTAATTTCTCATATTCCTCTTAGTTTCGGTGTAAAACAGGTTTTTATGAAAAATGATTTTTGGTTTAATGTGTACCACAGGTGGTACACATTTAATCAGGGTATCGTCCACATTGAGACACCTTATTAACGATGTCTTCTAGTTCAATTTATAAGGCAAATACTTTGTAATAATAATAATAATAGACAGTAATAATAAAAATGAGCCTTATATTTATAAAAATCACTTTAAATCATATGCAATTAAACCGAGAGTCTTAGTTTTATACATCACAAAACCTTTTCAGTCAAATTCTTATCATATTTTAATAATAAAAACAAAAGTAACAGTTTTTAATTATAAAAACAAAAGTACCTTCCATAATATAACAAATTAAAATTAAATTAAAATAATTGTAAAAAACACTCCTTTAACGACTGGGGTGTACACAGTAAACCGTGGTTCAATGTGTACCACCCTCAGGTGGTTCAATGTGAGACACACGACGTTTTATCACTAAACTCAAAATTTTACCGGCAAATCAATCTCTTAAAATCACGAATTATAGCGCTTTTAATTGTTAAATAACCGTAGAAAACAGTGTATATATAAATAAATTGATATTATTTAAACGAAAAAAGCTAAAAAAGAATGAAATTGGCAAAAAATATTTACTTTTTGAGTCAGTTTGCTTTCGAATACTCCTCACACAACCACTTTGCACGCGATCGCCACGCAAACTAGTGGGCAGGAACGGAACGTAAATAGCTCTCTTTCACTCATATTAGTGCGGTTGGCAATGTCGCATTTTCGAGATTCGGCGGTGGTTCAATGTAGCTGCCTGGTTCAATGTGAGACACCCGACCCTATACCATGTCCAACAGGATTTGAGCCAACACAGTTTTGGCAGTTGGCATTGGACATAAAAATACAAGATGCTACTTCTTTTGGTGTACAATAAAGTTTATTCTATTCTATTCTATTCTATCTCTTCTAAATTTCCAACCATCTATTTTATAATTTTGTGGAAAGATGAAGGCACCACTTTTGTTTAAAACCAGAAAGTATGTGTTGTATAAAGTCCTCTTTCTGAAACTGGCTCACTTGTAATAAACAAAACCCATCTATATTCCTTTACTTATCCTTTTAGGGCCCCATTATATATGATAACTTGACTTTGAGGTGTGCGTGAAACCCAATGCGCCTTTGACCCGGGCCTGGCCGTGACTGGATGGCATACCTTGTACTCTGAAAATTGTCGTAGCCTTCGAGAAAAACCACAGAAACAAAATTAAACCTACAACATTATTGCTCAAGAAATCACAATTTCTTAGACCAACATTCACAAGTCCCAACCGCCTATACCCAAACAAAGCTGTTGATACAAAACATTCTTTCGAGCAAGTTTTCAGCCACAATCAGTGCAATAAGTCTGATTCATGCCATATCAGGTACAATCACAACGGGACCGCTATATGCAAGTATGCTGGGATCACTTATTAAACGTCTACATTATTTATGTCCTTACAGATTCGGTCTAATTGTAATGTGCGCAGACTTGTGCCGATTTATCAGTAGCTCTGTGCGAGAATTTTGGTGGGGTGGAGTCGGAAATTGGACTAAAAAAGTTGATAGTGTAAAAAAATTTGACTGCAAAAAAGACTAAACAGTTCAAAACTGACTATAAACAGTCAGTTGGTGGAATTTATTTCAGTCTAAAGATAGATTTGTCGTCATCAACTGCATCAATGACAACTAAGACTAATCTAACGACACCTCTCAAGCTAAAATGCAACAAGACGTCTAGGGCGTGCCCAAGATATGTACATATATCTTGACTTGAAAAAATCGTCCTTAGTAAAAGGCTAGGCACCCAATTATTGGTAATTCTACTACTAATCGTATTTATTTTTTTGGATTGTCTACTGTAGTTGAATCATTTTTTTAAGGACACTTGTTCACTTGACAGAAATTGCAGTATTTTTTAATATCGCTATGTTTACCAAGAAGTTTGTAAATTTTACATACTTATCATTAGAGAAAGGAAAAGGTTTTTATATACCTCATAATTAACATAAAAACATCAATCATTTCTTAAAAATCTTTAGTCACAACAACGTCTCTACATCTTTTACGTCGCTGCATTGTCCAGTCATCTGATTGCACAGTCCAACAACTTAGGTGTACTATAAGCAATGCTATTTACAATACTAATATCATTTCTAGCTACAATTCATCCGAAATTAAACCCTGTTTTCATTAGAATAAGTGTGTGTATGAATGATTCATATAAGTTTGTAAATAAAGTGTATTTATTCAACTGCTACTGACCTGTGTCATATTTTGAATCGAAATTCATATTTTGTATCAAAATATAAATTTTCTTGGAACTCTTTCAAATGGTGCGTTGAATATTTCATATTTTGTAATATGAACGCTAAATTAATTCAGATAGAAATTATATTTCATTCAAAAACAGTAATTGGATCTCTAGAAAAGCAGAGGTTGAAATAGTCTTGACGATTGCTTAGGAGTTCAATTTTAGAATACTTTCGGACACACGTTCAGAACAGTGAGATACTTGTGGTGGCCGGGAAACTTCCTGCAACTCCCAAGACTCAGAGTGTTTCCTGAGGCGTTGGCTGAGGCATTATAATAATAATAATAATAATAATAGGCTTGGCTTAATAGCCAAGAGCCTCGACGAACACCTGAGGAGGCTCTCGTTAGGCAGCTGGATCAAGGGTTTGATCCAGAAAGCAGCACTCTTGGACACGGCGCGTATTGTCCGGAGGTTCCTCTCTCAGGAGCCCTGACCGCCGGTAACTTGGACCCTGTTCCCGATGCCGGTGGGCCACTATTTTTTATATTTTTAAATGTTTTTTTTTAAGTTTTTGTAAAAATATTTAAAAATGTATAAAATATGTTCTAATGAAAAATAAATGAAATAATAATAATAATAATAATAATAATAATATTCCACAACTTTCACACAACATCATCTAGTCCCAAACTAAGCAGAGCTTGTATTATGGGTACTAGACAACTGATAAACATACTTATATACTTCTAAATACATACATATTATAGATAAATTACACCCAGACACAGAACAAATGATCGTGCTCATCACACAAACATTTGTCCTGGGTGGGAATCGAACCCACGACCTCCGGCATAGCAGTCAGGGTCACTAACCACTAGACCAACAGGCCAGTCAATAGGATGTCTTCTCTCTCACGCTTTCAACAACATCTTTCGCTCACATTATTGCTAACTTATTTTTATTTGTAACTGCTTCTCATCCCCTATCGCTTCGAACCAGAGCCAGATGTGAGAGATCACCGCCTCAGCGATAACCTTCACGAAGACACTTACAAACAAACGATTTTGCAGAGCTTGCATGGAGGAAGACGAGACACCACCTCATCTGCTTCTAAGCTGCACGGTTGCTTTAAAGTCGAAAATAAACCATACCATACTACCGGGTAAAAAGACGTATCCTATGTGCTATTCCAGGGTATATGGATTACCTGTGTAACTTTGCGAAAACGTGCTACCGTTTGAACGAAAAGAATGAACAAATAAACACAAACTTTTGCTTTTACAATATAGAATGACAATATGTTAAAACGGGTATAGAAAGACATAGCGTTGGAAGGATTCCTACAAGGTGGACCGATGACCTGTTAAGGGTTGCGGGAATCCGATGGTTGCGATATGCACAGAACCGTTCATTGTTTCGACACTTAGAAGGCCCATGTCGAACAGTGGACGTCTTTCGGCTGAAATGATGATGATGTGATAATATTAGTGTGATTAACGGGATCATATGATACAATAATATTTAGGCAATATTTTTTTCAATACGTAACCAATTTAATTCTATAACCAAACATGCAGCATATTAACTCCTTCCTTCACAAACACTAACTGCACCGTAAAACTAATTCCCAACAAATGTAAATTAGTACTAAGTGTTTTAGAAAGGGTATTTCTATCTGTTTTCTCCGCGGTACAGATAGCAAGAGACGCGTATGGTAGTAGCGTCAGAGAAACAAGCGGGCAGTGCGTGCGTGAGATAGTAACACGCAAATAACTTGCCGTGCGAGATTAGACAGCGAGTAGCGGTTTATGTACGGTCAGCAGAATAGATTCTGAGCTATTTTTGGTTTTGGTTACGGTTTTCAAAGGAACAATAACGGTTTTATTTGGGTTGCTTTTGTGATTTAATTTTTCAAAAAAGGAAAACCACCAATGATTTCTTCCGCTCTAAAGTGCAGGAGGAGGCCGTGTTCGACTTTTACAGACTAAAATTACACCCTGCCCGCCATTCTAGAACCCTGGTTTCTCTTTTGAAAGTCGCCCTCCAGCCAGTATGCCAGTAAGCCTCGGCCCTTCTGGGCTCCTACGATTTTACGGTACCTGATAAGATAGGAGCCAAATACAGCTTCAAAGATTGAATAGAGAAAGTTTTTTCTTGAGACCAAAGATTTTCACCACAATCTTTCTAACACTTATTACAAAAACATTGTTCATAATAAAAGTTAGTTAAACTATTTGTTGCAGTTTAACACCACAGAGAAAAACTTTCTTTCTTCGAAATAAAAATGTTGGCCACAAACTTTTAAAGCTCGCACAAACACCCGAAATAACTTCTAGCTATACAAATAATTTTTCGTGCGATCACTCAGCCATAGAGCCAATCGTATAAAACCCATTTTTAAACCAGTACTAACCATTGGTGGGTAAAAGCCTCCCTCAAGTACTTCCAAAAAATCTTCTCCGGCGCTTCCATAGACCAAAAACCCATCAAAAGCTAACGGAACCAGACTAAAGTAACCATAATTATTATTTATCTTTTCCCAAAGTAAAAAAAATAAGTTATTTAAAAAAAAAGTTACTTCGCACTGGAAATTAATCTTGTAGCTTGGTTGCGTTCACAAACATGTAAACTTATATACACAAAACACCCAAAATACCCATTTGTAGGCCATATAAACATTTATTCGGTACGGGAATCAAACTTACAACACGCAACGTAGTAGTCAATCGCTCAACCACTATACCAACAGTGCCAAATAAGAGAATTATCAAAACAATATGATCTCCAATATAATACTACCCTGAAAAGGTCCTGATAACTAAGAAAGGGGTTTAAACATTCAATTCCTAAAGAGGAAATCGAAACTGCGGGCTGAGCGAATGTGATACTCGAATAGCGATTAGGAACATACAGGAATAATCTCGGGAGTTGCGCAAGATGTAAGAACTTAGATTTGAAGTCGAGAGGCTGAAAGCTTTTATACTAAGTGCAAACATTTTGCTACGCAGTTGTAGTACTTTTTCTCTGAGTGGAGCAAGAAGGAATGTCAGAGTTTTACTGACTGAATCCCAACTGTGTTCTTTCAGTTACTCTTTACGTTCTATGGTCATGGTAACTCTTTCAACAATCCCGTAATGTTAAGAGTTGCTTGTTAGTATCGTAAATGTTTTTTTAGTCTCCAAATTGTAAGGAGAACCGTTTTCCTAGTTACTGGATCATAGAAACTATAGCTATATACTGTAGTTAGTAGTCTGGAGATGATTGATGCTGAAACAGAAAAAAAAAGAACTACGAGTATGTCTCGCAACATAAGAATCACGTCATATTAGTCCTATTACAATAAAAAAAAACCTTTATGTAAACCAACTGAATCAAATTATTGTGATTTATTTGGTTTACATACAGTTTTTTTATCAAAAAAATGTGTGTGTCTGTAGACGTCTTTTGGCTGATATGATGATGATGATAATGAAGGTCAGATTGTAATAAAAACTAGGGTCCATCCTTTAGATGTTCTCTATCGGAACAAGTAAAAAAAAAACTTACTAACAATCGGATCACCTTACCATGCGTACCCTACATATTACGAGACCATACGAGCCGATTAATGAACAATTCATGTAGTATAATCCTACTTGTCGTGGTTGGCGTGCGTCGATAGCTGTAATGCACGCAGTGTGCTACCATGTGAGATACTTCCGCCATCTTTGTACAGAGTTCGTGTGTTTATGGTTAACTAGCTGTGTTCCTTGGTTTCGCCTGCGTCTTTGGTTATGATACACTACATTGGCAGTGCATCGCTATTGGTACTATTATAAGTATTGTTTATACGCACACTAACTAGTGTTCTTCTAGTGGTAAACGGTAGAGGTTTTTTTTCTGATAAGTATCTCATATCTGGTAATTATCAGAATGACTTCTCCCACTCCTGGGCAGAGCGGGAGGGCGTGTCAGACTCTTACTGACTAAACCCCTACCCCGTTCCTTCGTTGCCTTCGAACTGGAGGGGACTCGGTGTCAACCTTTCGGAATACCCATGTTCCCCAGAGGCTTCGGCCCTGCCGGGCCCCTACAGTTTGCTGACACCTTCTTGAGGCGCGCGTGGAACAGAACGCGCCGTTGACGACTGGGCTTGGTCCAGATCATTTCTAGACAGCCGGACGGCGAGCTACCCAGTGCTCGCTGTCCGCGAACCCGCGCCTACGGTGGTCGGAAATCGGGATCGGGATCTCGGCGGCGGTGGCATGAGGACCGTTCCCTTACGCGCTCGTGGTCAGCAGCCTCCTCCACTAGCTTTACTGCTTCGCAGAACGAGGCGACCGCCTGCCACCTCTCCTCGCTCCGGACCATGGCCTGCACTAGAGCCCGGCGCGAGAGGTCACCGCCGCCGATAGCCTCCACAAGGACACAGCGGTGCTCCAACGTGTCCTCCGGGCGGTCCACACAGTGGCGACACCCGGGCGTCCTTTCCTGCTTGATCCGATGCAGGAACCTCCCGAATTTACCGTGTCCGGTGAGGACCTGCGTCATACGGAACGAGAGGACGCCGTGACCTCCTTCCAACCACTCCTCAAAGAGGGGACCTACCGCCTCAATGACGGCGTGCCCAGATGATAGACCATAATAAAGATAAACATCTTCTTTAAAACTGTCACCATAAAAATTCACAACATTTCACTCACAAACGTACACCCCACAAACATCTCATTACACACATCACCGCCATCAAATTCCCGCTTACAGGGTAACGTTATCATCCCATGGGGTTTTGCGTTTTCCCCCTTCGTATTATCACTTATCACACATTACGCTAAACGTTTACGCCGATGTTAGCGTTACGGTTAACGTTTACGTACGTGGTTGTGGTTAATTAATTGTAAGCTGATTGTCAGTAATGGGTTGAACAATGTGTTTAAAGGTTTAATTAGAGTGTTTTAAGATGCGTAAGGGGTGTGTTTTAGTATGTGAGTTACATTTTGTTAATTTGTATTTTTCTTAGTGATTGACAACATATAATCACACCACACTCATAAAGATGAAAGTTAGTAATTGCCTTTGTGAGTTTTGTGAATCGTTTATTATCATCATCATTATCATCGTCATTTCAGCCAAAGGATGTCCATTTTTTGTCATAACCCAAGTGTCGTAGCACGCAAAATTTTATTCAACTGAAGGACTTAGCTATAGTTTTATTTAGTAAAAATCCGACAAGCCTTCCCGCTCCACCGTAAAGCCTAAGATGTCAATCGATAATTTTGCACTCCAAAAAAGTCTGTCACGCTCCTTCGCTCAACTCAGAGTGGGAGAAGATTTTTGATGATTCCCGACCAAAACATAAATCGTTTCTAATTATCTTCTATGCAGTAAATAGGCGCTCCTTACTAGATATTAGTTCCTAGCCACATTTCGGATCTATATTAAAAATGAATAAATGGTTATTAAACATATAAGTTTAAAAAAAATATATATCTGTAAGTTACGACAGAGCAAAATAAAACAGAGTCTTAAGACTATATACTTAGTCAATCTAAAGAAAACACCACTCAAGTGCTACTTATTCCGATATCTGCAAAAAAACAATCACACATCAACCACAACACACAAAAACAACACAACATCAGCGCCCACCAAAAAGAACTCACAAAAAACACAAATTGAATCACAAAACTCACTCTTTACCACAAACCGAGCACAAAATAAAACCGTGCTCACATGTGCTCATAAATCCATATCACATTCATGAGCTCACTATAATGCTCTCCAAAGAGGGTAGTCTGAAATTTATTCGGTGTGGGTACCCGTAAAACAAAAGTACGACGTAAATTGCCCGCCGTGGGCCCCTACACGTTGGCTTGGCTTTTCCCGACATATGAGAAAACATTTTCCGGGTAGGATTGGGAAGATGCTCTACTTTATTATTTGGGAATATTTGATGTACCTGCGGTTTTGCTTGTTCCTTGTGCTAAATATTGATCATATACTTGATCATATACAAGCTATAGTTATGAATTTATGATAGTGTAGTGTAGTTATATTTTCAACTCCATAACTAAAACATTAACCTATCACATACCCACAAAACGAGACACAATAGTAAAACAATAACACCGCGGTCTCATAGGACCGGTCGGGGATTCATGAATAATTTTGTACATGGTGTCTCGTTGACCCTGTAGCGACATCTATAGTCTCACATAAAAACTACGAATCCTGCATCGTACAATTGGTCTCCGAAGTTCTCCGTTTGATTTGAAGATACAGCAGTGTCGAAATCATCTTTTGGGCAAGTTGCCTACCAGAATACCTACCCGGTCTGGTCTGGTCGGAGGATCCTCCATTTTCAACAGACGTTTGCGGGACTTTACTCTCTGTTCCACCTACCTGCAAAACCCTAAAGCTAGTTTATTAATATTTTTTTCTAAATGTAGAACTCAGGAAAGGTTTTGCTATTTAAATTATATTATATTTATTCAAAAATTCCAAGAATGATAAATTAGCACTCGATGTTCGTTCGGAATGAATAGAAAAATATCAACTTACTTCGCTGTACCAGGAATCGAGCAACTCCTAGCAACTTAGGTTTCCGTGTTATTAGTTCGTAGAATTTTCATCGTAATTATGAACGAGAAAGCCAATACAGTTCCTATAGACGTGGCGGATGGAATTACGGGTGCATTGTTCTTACTTTATTTTTTCCGGTTTATTTATATTAGAAAATTATCATTAAATTCGTTCTGCTTTTAGTTATACCTATGCAGTTTAGAAAGATATTTTTCAAAGAAGTCATAATTAGCGAACTAGATACCAAAGCACACCTAATTTATAAAAAAACGTTTAGTGATTGTACCAACATAATAATAATACGAAAAAAATATACTTTGGCAAAATTAAAATAAAACTAAGTGTGACTTATTGTGAGGTACGTAGTAAAAAACAAACAGGCAACTAACACAGTAGTTTGTAATTCTCAAAACTCTATAAACCAACGTACAATTATTAAACAATTCATCAAATTAACTAACAACTTCGACTGCCACGTATTGACATGCACACACATGACAACCACACATGCCTCAAAAAAATCACGTAGAGCATCTACCCCAACATACTGCGTACACCGCTTAACCCTACGGGCTACCACCTGTTGAGTTCATACGACAACCCATATAACGTGTCTACGTCACCCCCTACGATCCCCATGTACACACGTATAGGCTAAACCGGGACAATTTCGTTCGCTTGCGAAAATTCGCCGGGACACGGGAGGACCGGGTTGAGGAAAATTGACTTCATTTTATGTGGTCGCTGAAGGGTTTATTTATTTTGTCGACGGTATCGGTAGGGTTGAGTTTATTTTCAGTTGGTGTTGTTCGTTTTTCGGTTACGATGTGTGGTTTTTGGATACGCATGAAGGAGGTGTGAGGTTTTTAATCGGGTGGAATGTGTGGAGATTTGACTGCGATACGGTTCAAAGATTCACCGGCTTAATGGTTTACTATACCATGCTTGTTTATTTTATTATTATAGTGTACACCGCAGACTACCCCCTATACTATTTTAGTTCTTCCGATCCATCTTAAGGTTTTCTGGGAGATATCGCTGTCAGCGATAAGACCGCCATTGTACCCATAGATTTAAGTTATTGTATAAACTGTACCGTTACTTTTTGGTGTATAATAAAGTTTATTCTATTCTATTCCATATATGGAAGCGGATGAATTAGAGATTAGACCACTTTATTTCCCATTAGCGATCCGCCCCTACTACGCACGGGTGATAGAAATATTTGAAATTCCTGGTTCTTTTCTCTACTGTAATATGCATATATAATAAACCTAAACCTTCCACATATATCACTCTGGCAAATCATTTCATATAGATGGAGTGATATATTCACTCCATTTATATCAAATTACATTTGAGGTTGGATTTCAAAAGAAAACTGCATGAAAATCCGTTCAGTAGTTTTGAAGTTAATCGACCGCATGGGTCTATTCCAGACGTAGGTACTAACATTGACAAAGCTGCATGGTACACCTTAGGTCGACATTTGACTGTGAGGTTTTGCAAAACCTTTCATGACTTTCATGAGACGGCTAGATGGCGCTGTTCAAACATTTAAAAAACACAGCATAGCTTAAAAATCTTATTACGCAGTGGCACTTAATATGGTTTTTAATACCTAAGATAATTACTAAGTAATAATAATATAATAAAAAACAAACATAAATGATTTTATTTTCTTATTTCCGAGTACTTAATACAGCGCCATCTATACTAAAGCAAAAAAGCCAATTGGTATATTATTTAATTCGACAACAGATGGCGTAGATCATAAATAATAAAATCCCTACATTCACAAAGTAGCTCTCATTTTCGCATATTCTAATAATTAGATCGGTAGCTCAGGTGGATTAGCATGGCAGAATATCAAAGCTAGTTCCACAGGGCACAGGTTCAAATCCCAGTTCTAAGTCGACTTTTTTAAAATGTAATTATTGTATAATATAATTTATATTCTCTTTTTTATATTTTTAAACGTTTTTTATTTTATTTTTTGTTATAAATAATATAAAAATATGAGGTATAAGGTGCAATAAAGGCATAATACACAAGTATACATATACTACTATATATTAACACTATATAAATATATATACATAAATTACTTTCATAAATAGTGGTAAGTATTAGCATTATTAGTAATAGTTTTCTTACAGATTAAGATTTACTAAGTTACGAGAATTAGTAAAGGATAAAAAATTAAACTATTTTAGTGATATTATAGTTTAAGACATTTAATTCTCAAAGAAGAATACAATTTTACTTCTTTCTTATTTATACAGTGTATAACCTAACTTAACAGTTTTACACCCAATTAACAATTATTTAATTCACTTGTTATGAGAAATACAAGCAAAATTTATAACTGAATAACTCTATTACAAAGTGGAAGACATTAAAAAAATAAAACTAGTAGTAGATATTATAAGTATTCTAAATGAAAACTGTATTGTGCCATTCTCCTATTATTTAGTTTGATTCATAAAGTTACAATACCCTTCCCTATAAATATGCAACCTTATCGTCTGTTGTTTATACCTTGAGACTAAATTGACACATTAGTGTCAAACTTACTATAGGAATGATGCCAGTTCTTTTGTGTGGTAATGTCATTAGACAGTAGTTCTGTAAATATTTTACCCACTCATAAATTATAAAAATATTACGTTTTGCATGATTATGGTTAGTGGTATTGACTATAATGATTGATTTGTGCATTATGTTATGACTAAGGTTCATAGCTTAAGTATTCGTTCCAGAACGAGGAAGAAATTGAAGCTTGACCTCAAATCAATAACAATAATAAATTGTAAGACCGGGTTATAGCTGTAATTTTGGGATCGAGTAATTTATAATAATATCATTATTTCACCCACAAAAACAAGACTTACATGATTAAAATTACCTAACTAACATAACAAAAAAAAATCAGTCTAGTGTGCGGAGCTGGTGTCTATTATAGGTGTAAACCTGTATTACAGATCACCAGGTCCTCACCCCACGGAATCAGGTATAACATAACGAGGAATATAAATAACATGTATTTAAAAACAAAAAAATTGTTGTGGCAAGATATTAATTTAGTATCTAAACGCTAATTTGCCTCTTAGCGCGAAGGTTTGTGCATTAAAAGTATGGTGTGCATAATAATTTATGTATAGTGTATGCGTGGTGTGTGCGTGCGTGTGTATTTAACTAGTTTTCTACTTACGGTTAAGGTATTTATTTCCCAAAAATAAGAAGGTAGGTTTCACACAAGGAACCGCAAAACAATTTGACTTATGAGGGTAGGATGCAATTGAATGATTACTGCGTGCCTATAAGGCCTACGCCACAGTGCAGAATATAAGCGATTTAATACAATTGTTTCGGTTTATTATTTGTGCATATAATTTTGATTTTGTTTTGTTTAATAATTTGGTTTATTTCATATTAATTGTTGTTTGAGTAGACTTTCTTTAGTATTAATTTAACTTGTTTTTTTATTTGATTTGTATAATATATAAAATATATTTTTAATAAATATTTTTTTTATATTGGAAAGGAATACAATATAAATATAAATTATATTGTTTTTATTTTAATTTCTTATATTATATAAGAAATCAAAATCATTAGTGTAATAACATTTTGTTGTTATAAAGTAGTGATTAAAATCCCACTTACACTAAGTTTGATCACTGTAATTTATCAAATAAATTATAGCTACCCCGGTCTTTGTTATTACTCAATCCAATAGTCAACACTTTATATTCTCTTTTTAATATTTCGTGTGTTCGCCGTTTATTAATTATTCATATAAGCTTTGACCCCGTAAAGTCAGTGATTCCTAAGTCCTTTCGTTCCTATTGTCCCACCTTTGAACTATAACGCCCCATAAACTTTCAATGGGGTTTAAGGGTCTGTTCACACAGACCAGCTCGGAGAGGAGAGCAGATTTTTTATCACGTTGAAAACTGAGTTTTAAGTATTTGTAGTAAGGTTTATTTTTGCATGTGCACTGTTTTGTCATTAAGAATGCTTGAACGCGCAGTGCACATGCAAAAATAAACCTTACTACAAATACTTAAAACTTTATTTTCAACTTGACAAAAAATCTGCTCTCCTCTCCGAGCCGGTCTGTGTGAACGGACCCTAAATCTGGTAATCTCGCAGGCCAAGGAATGATCCGTATATCCGATTGCTGGCTAAACAGATTTGATGTCCGTCTGTCAAACTAGTCATCGTCATAATCGCCGCAGTTATAAAGGAGCGATTGGTTTCGAGGCACAGCCGGTGGTCTGGCGGACACATGCCGCTGGTTCGATCCGGACTCATACGGACATAACCTTTTTGTTACAAGAATTGCGCTTCTTTGTTTATTTTATGCGGATTGATTGTTAAACTTAATCTAGTTGAGAGTTTGTGCATAAATTGTTGTACTGGCCGTGTTCGTCTTTTATTCGGTTTAACAGGAACCCTGAATATTACACACTCTTGCACAATTATGGAA
This sequence comes from Mythimna separata, assembly GCA_030763345.1. Classification (NCBI taxonomy): domain Eukaryota; kingdom Metazoa; phylum Arthropoda; class Insecta; order Lepidoptera; family Noctuidae; genus Mythimna; species Mythimna separata. The sequence goes on from CM061187.1 coordinate 5,338,675, forward strand.
CGGTGTATAGGACAATTTTATGGTCTTGCACGAACGTTATCACTACAGGCATTTCTTCTACAGGAAAAAAAAATCCGCACGGTTGGCAGCATGACGTCATTCAGCACATCTATGTAGTTTACACTATTTGCACGACTGAGTATTACAGTAAGTTCTCCTGGTCAGCACTCATCCATTTCCCACATGTTCACTGTTACACGACCGGATCCAGAGGTAGGCACAACGTGATCACTGTCATAACGCGTTTTATTCCTACGCCACAACCTAACTTGCCCGTGCTGGATTTGAAAGTATTTCATCACTGAAGATGACGTTGCTCTAGTCGAAATTTCTGTATTTAGCGAACTCCAATCGTGCTCTTTTATGAGCTTCGGTTAGCAATGGCTTAGCAGCATGTCGATGATAATGCAGCCCTTCACTATAAAGAGCACGATACACCGTCCACAAAGATGTATCAAACAACTCTGCGTAATATCTTGTTCGTGTAAAGCCATTTCCCTCATAACCTTGCACCATAACCTGACGCTGGTATGAGTCAATATGGCGTCTTCTACCAGATCTACTACGATGTTCCAACGAACCCTCTTCTTGAAACCGCTTTATCCAAAAGTGACAGTCTTTACCTATAAAGGAAATAATATATTATTTATTATTTTCGTGTATCGTTAATCGTGGATAATAAAATAAATAACGAACCGTGACTTTAAAATATTACTTACGTTTAAGTCTTGATTATGCAATGCTATTATTTGGGCCCTCGTAGCCATATCAATATTTGATCGCGAACTCATGATAAAATAAATGTTAAAAACTTGTTAAACGCAATCGTAACTAAACTTACTCAAAGATTGTAATGAACGTTATGATTGAACAAAAAGATTTAATTTTTATACAGTTAATATTAAACTACCCTCAATTCATTTGAGATTTATGATACGGGCTAAAGTCGCTAAACAACTTCAATATAATAAAGAGTAGGATAATTTCAACTCATTGCGTAATGACTCGATGGTCTAGTGGCTAATGGAATCGGTAAATTTTATGCCACCGAGTTCGAATCCCAGTTATTACGTGCTTTGCTTTATAAGGTTTGTAATGTCGTAGGAGACTTTGTGTTAAGATTAAGTAATTTTGTAAATAGCAAAAAACAAAGTAATGTTCTTTAAAGAGATATGTATATTTTCCAATCCTACTACTATACTAGCGCCATCTATGTCATAAAAGACATATTATTAAGGCAGAACAGTTGACATTATTGTGTCTCGTTTTGCGGGTATGTGATAGGTTAAGACGATGAAACCCTGTGCAAACGATTTTGGTTTAGAATCTTCCATGCAATTCCGTCACAATTAGTACTGCAGTCAACCACCGATATATGGTGGACGTTACACGCGTACGTACTAAACGTTTTAGAAACTTAATCAATTATTATTCATTTTGCGTAAAGCAAAATAATGAAATGCCTGCCGCAGTCTTCTGTTTCCTGATAGCTACAACATAGAAATTTTAAGACAAGAGTGAATCATAGATTACTTCTACCTAAGCGTGCTTCATCGTCGACCACATCGTCGCTTACAATCATTTGAGAGAGTGGCGATCCTATAAACTGTAAAAAAATATACTATTTCAACTGACCTTATCATAGCCACTGTCACAATCCACTGTGAGACACAGACCCACCGCCTCTAAGACCCACTGTAGACCAGCTGGACCGAGCCTGAGACAACGCAACGACGACAACATAACGCGGCGCGTAGTGTTCTAGAAGCGACTCAAAGATATGTCAGCAAAACACAATGAGGGCACAATGGGTTTGCTGCCAAAAGGGAAACCCTAGTCCTGGAACGTAAGGCAAAGAAATAGGATGATTTACCACCTAATAAAAAGGCGTCTACGAGAAGCTCGTGGCTAGATAATAACAGCCGCACGGGTCGATCTTCAAGGTTAAGCAACGCTTGCCAAGGTTGGTCTGTGGGTTAATAATAAATTAACTCGTTATGTTAAGATGGTCACCCCATCTTAACATAACGAGTTTCCTCCGTGGCTCGGAAAGCACGTTAAGCCGTAGGTCCCGGCTGTCATTTGTAGATCTTTGGCAGTCGTTACGGATAGTAAGAAGCCAGTAAATCTGACTCCAGTCTTGCCATGAAGTACCGTGTTACCCCATTTAATAGGTTGTGATGGTCTGGTAGGCAGCCGCTCCTCGTAAAATACTAGTATTCAGCTAAATCTGGCTTGACTGGAAGCCGACTCCAATATAGTTGGGAAAAGGCTAGGCAGATGATGATGAAAAGGGCGTCTACGATCAGCACATATTTAATTGTTATACAAAAAAATTGTTGTAGTTGTAGTTTTCAAATAAACCTCACCCTCTGCATATTCCCAGTCCCTCTGAATCAATTACGATAAATCATCTTCAAACATATTATTATACCACTCCATATCTCGGGATCTTGATGACAAATCGATTAAGACACGCTGAAGGTATCATTGCGCAGCATTCTGAGCCAGTTGTAAAAGTCACCGGTCTGAGCCAGCAACCTATGTGGTTATCTATAATCTTTAAACTCGATACGTCATTACGGTTCGTGTTTTAGTCACGGCAAAACATTGCAAATCAGTGTTGTTTGTTTGTAGTTATATGACACGTGACTTGCAAAATAGCACCCCAGGAAAAATACACATACGACACATATTCAACCCAGGGCCCCATCAGACTTCGGCCCTGCCAAGCCCCTACAGTTTGCTGACATCATTCTTTGAGGCGGGCATGGAACAATACGCGCCTTCTCGTCGAAGGCGCGTATTGTTCCTGGTCTTGGTCCGGACTGTTACCGGACGTCCAGACGGCGACCCATCCGTTGCCCCACTGAACATGCCTGCACCTACTGTATGCTGTCCACCATTTAGAGTTTGAGTTCATTAAAGGTTAGTGAATGCTACGTGCATTTCGTGCTCTAAGACATATATCTCTTCTCTTCATATTCTCCGTATATTCACGTCAACACGTGGATCTTATAATGAGCCAATAACATATTCTTCTCGTCGCTTCAGGCACGGGCTTCTAGCATTCATTCATGCCGTCGCAGCGACCCTTCACCTTTACCTACACGTACTAATAAGACATCGTTTAACGCTCCACACACGTTGCTTATTCGTGACTTTTGGGAGCTTTTTGGTTTGGTGCAAGTGAAGAGCGGAGCGGTGAAGATTTGAATTTGTTTTTGGCAGTAAAAGCCTAGACCTGTCTGTTATTTTATGATAAGTTTTATGATAATTATAGCTATTAACGTATGTTCAAAAATCGTGTTAAAATAAGTGTGCTAAAGCTCTTTGTAGTTAAGCATCAAGAAGGTCTATCTCACCACCTGTTAACCACAGTCAAATAGATATCTGAAAATGGTCGCCGAAGGTTTTTTTTTCCTAGTGGGCCGGTCACCCGGGTGAAAATAGAAAATTATCCCAAGAGAAATTGTCTACCCGTTCGCCTAATGTCATCCAAATCCGTTCAGCCAAACGAGCGTGAAAAAGAAACAAACATACACTGACACACACATTCACAAACTTTCACTTTTATATAATTTTTATTAATTTTTACTAGTGCGATGGTAAGCAGTGATGCAATCTTAGATGGTGAGGACCATCTAAGATTGCATCACTGCTTACCATCAGGTGGGATCGCAGTCAAGCACTAGCTTATACAATTTAAAAAAAAAAAAAAATAATTAGTGTGAGTTTTTTCAGTTTTTTTCTACGATTTACGACTGGTAAGGCAGACCTGCCTTTTCTTTTTGCAAAAATTTTAAATTAAATTTCCTTTAAAAAAAATCTACTGTCTACATTTTCTACTGCTCACGGCTATAAATTAGGCCACACCGCACATCACCAAGCCTAGTTACTTAACCCGACCGCACACGTCGTAGGCACCGCACTAATTCTAATGACGTTATTATGAGAAATGTGATTATGTGGATTATATTATAATGTATGTCAGAGTAATGTATGGGAGAGGCATTTCGATTGTATAGCGCGATGGATAGGTTTTGATATTGTATTGTGTTGCAATATTCTATTGTGTAGTGTTTGTTTTGTGACTAGACATTAATATAGGAGCTTTTGTTACCATAGTTTCAGCTACCGAAAGACGTCTAGTACTATACATTTACCTTCTTCTGTAATAATTTGAGCTTTTCTCAGTTCATTTTGATACTTTTCTGATTTTAAGTTTATAAAACATGCGTATAATGTTTTGCTGCAAACTTTATCAATGTGGAAATGAAAGAAATAATTTCATATAATAATTCAATTCATCGTTTTATCTCTGTTGTATTTACAATGCAAGCCTATCCATTTATATTTAAATAATTTTATTTCATTTAATCTTTAATATATTATATTATATTTGTATTTTCATTCACTTTTAAAATCTTTAAAGCCATAAATTCAAAACTTTTTTTAAGTAGTTTTTTTTTAGAAATTGAATAATGGTACACAACTAATTACGTAGCATAAAATAGCTCAGATATAATTTCAAAACAAACAACAACACAAGTATCAAAACCGCTCGCTCCAACTACAGATCCTATCAAACTCATGCGCGTACGCTCAGCAAAGATCCAGCGATGCAACGTAAATGTAATACTGTCACCGGCCCATCTCGAATGTTCCCACAATCGATCATCACGCACTTATCTACTATTTAAAAGGCTTTATCTACGAAATGTTTATTTATAAATAGTTTATAAATAGAAGTTCGAGATTTGGAGTAAGTATAAGTAGTATTATAGTCTTTGTTTGATGGTACTTAAGTGATTATGTGACATATCTACTACGGAGTCATAAAGATCATCCTTGTATCCTAAGAGTTGTTGTTCATACTGGAGAAATCACTTCTATTTAAAGCTTTTTAATTGAATGTTACACACTGCAGGATTTGCTGTTGCAGTCTTTCAGTTCGATTATAAATTAAGTGTCTTAAAGGCTAGAGTAAATAAGCTCTTAATAAACTAGTGCTCCTCACCATTAACGATTGCTAGGTAAGCGACCGGCGGCCAAGCTGAACGCTTGCCAGAGGGTCATGGCCATCCGGATGGTGCGGGGATACCGCACGATCTCCCGCGAAGCGGCGAGCCTCCTCGCTGGCCTGCCACCGTGGGATCTGGAGGCAACAGTCCTTGCACGCATGCATGATTTGCGCGTGGAGATGCAACGCCGGGGCGAAACTCCGCTGCCGCGACAAGTCGCGGCATGGCGGACAGAGTTCCGGCGGGATCTCAGGGTGGCATGGCGACTGCGACTGTCGCAACCCAGTGCTGGGCACGCCGTCATTAAGGCGGTTAGGCCCCTCTTTGAGGAGTGGTTGGAAAGAGGTCACAGCGTCCTCTCTTTCCGTATGACGCTAAACTATCTTAATTCCGCTGTGAAAGAGATAGAGCTATACTGGCCATTTAGTCAGTCTAACACGATCTATTGTACCACCTAGATTTGTGTCAAAGGTATTAGAAAAAGAAAAATATATTATTATTCGCATTTTATTACATAAAACATTTGCCAAACTGCACAGTAGTTGGTCGGTAGTACGATTTTTTGAATTTTACATAAAATCATCAATCAAAAATTAATTATGATGCAGTATTACAAATATTTATACTAACCCCTGCCCTCTGAATCAAACATACGGAGCCAAGCATTCTCCAAACTCCAGTCCTTCTCTAATTCCTGTCAAAACTTCTTCACTTTAAAGTCAGGCATGATTTATTATGCACTTAGGAAAAGTAGAGCTTGACAAAAACTAGTTCTGATGATCTGACCTATAAGAAAATGATGGAACTCCTAAAATATTATCATCATATATGCAGATGTCAAGGCATTCATGGAACCAATGAGTACCTATTTTAGTTTGTTTTTAAGATGGGAAATCAACATACATCTGTGTCTTGTAATAGCTACAACTCAGCTAACTTTTTTTTTACTTCTAAGTAAGTGTGCTCCATCGTCGACTACATCATTGCTTACCATCAGATGAGATAGTTGACATATGGAAGCTTATTCAGAATAATAAAATAGTACATTATGATACAAGTGTGTAATGTGGGTCATTATCGTCGCGGTAGTATTAAGACCCGAGCCATGGCGAGGGTCTTAAGAGAACCAAGAACGATAATGACCGATTACTCTCGTGTATCATACGACGTTTTTCGACACACTTGTGAAGAAAATAAATTAAAAAATCAACTTTATTTAATAGGTATATGAAAGGTTTATCTAAAGAAACAGTTCGTAAATGTGCAGTCAGTAAAGTTATTATTAACTATTTTGACTGTATAGTGACATAGATTTTCTTGCGTACAGCACAAATCATTTTCCTCATAAATAGTTGTTGTAGGCATATTTATAAAATCTGTATTTTATTTTTCAATATGGCGGCTAAAAAATTGACTTTTCTTAAACGCGCGCATGCGCGAAAAAATGGCGGCCATAGACTAGCTACTCTAGCTGTTGGTTTAGAAAAAATAAGAATGAGGTTGCATATAAACAGAAAATACAAATTTGATAAAAGATTTAATTAATTAAATATGTAAAATTTTAAATAGTTTATTTAAACACGAAATTGCATGAAATAAGTAAGTAAAACACTAATTTATACTATTGAACGCAATAACAAATTTTATTATTTTTTGTCTTAAAACTCTTTTTGACAAAAAAGAGGTTAAACAAAAAGGTTCTAACTACATTACCGCACATGTGCATAATAGTAATCAAAATGTCACAGTTTGGTAACGAGCCCCTTTATATACCTAAGTTCAGTGCAATAACAGCCACTTTATGAGCAAGTGTGTCGAAAAATAACTTCTCCCATTTTGGGTAGAACGAGAGAGCAAGTCAGACTTTTACAGACTAAAACTCCTCTGTTCCTTCCGTACAGTAACTCATTCAACCAAACTTGCACCCTATGAAGATGCCAATGGATCTTTGCAAACACAAATAAAGATTAAATAATGTACAAATATGTCAGGAGAAATATATAAGTATGTTTATCAGTTCTCTAGTACACAAGTAGTGTGAAAGTTGTGGAATATAATAAAAAAATAAGACAAAATTTCAAACTGTATTATCGTTGTATCTTTATCTTATTTTTTAAGGTTATTTCTTACAAACCAAGTTTTTGTACAGTATCATGAATTCATGACGTGAATGTTTCCACTTTTTACTAGTTTTTATAGCAAAAATATAGCGTGTGGTACAGTTAATGATCTATACTCTGGATCTGTTTTTCTAAGAATCATATTGTCGAATATTTTTCGACTAAAAATATGTTTTTGTTCTGTTTTTGCGAGAAATAAACAGATACTTAACGTTTTATATGGCAGTATAGACTGGTTAGTAAAAAGTGATATCTAGGTAAGATTTTTTTGCTGAATTTTTCTATTTTATTATTGGTAAGTTTTAGTATTGTTTATGGTTGTTGATTGACAGTTGGCCAAAAGAAATAGCTTTTCACGATACCAAAAAAAAAACTATAAACACTTACCTTTACAGCTTACAAATATCTTTGCCTTATCACCAAAAAGAAACAGTTTTGGGATTTTTTTTTCCATCACACTCTCATAAACACTCTACTCATTGGATATCTGAGGCCATGGGTTCGCTTCTTCTTCTTCTTCTTATCGTGTCGATGTCTTTAACTAATTTTTTTCCGACCAGTATTTAGCAACTTGTACGGCTCTACAATCTAGCTAATAGGGGCTTCCTCGATCCGTCCTTAACACTGACAGTGTGGTTCGCTTCTGAAAGGAAAACTCGGTGTCCTGGGACGAAAAAGAAAGAAGGAACATACGAGTGGGCTTTAGTCAGTAAAAGTCTGACACGCCCCTCTCACGCCGCTCACGTAGAAAAAGTTATTTGTTGACTTCCAACCTTAAAAAAAAAACATTCATATATCAGTGTATGTTGGTTAATTGACATTTCGATGGTCCCTAAGTAAAGTATCGAATCAACAAAATAGCACATTTTTATTATGACTGTTTTGAGCTCTTTTTAAAGGATATTTTTTAATACAACTTCAAATATCGGGAAACTTAAGAGTTTTCCTAATATCATAATAAAAATTGCTATTTTATTGATTCGATACTTTACTTAGGGACCATCGATTTATTTACCGTAAGGAATATAGCCATTCGATTTACAAAAAAAAAACTTTTACGACTATTAAATCTTAGCCCAATCTTAACAAAAAAAAAATGAAATGAAAAACTAATATCCAAAGCGTAGAGTGAAATGAAAAAAAATCATCTCACTCTATGCTTTGGATATTAGTTTATGGTTGTGCATATTAACTAAACAAATAGCTCTTTCACGATCACAAAAAAAAACTACAAACACTAACCTTTACGACTATTGTAATAATCAATTACAAATATCTTTGCCTCATCACCAAAGAAAAAAACAAAAAACTTTTGGTCTATTGTTTTTTTTCTCATCACACTCTCATAAACGCTTTATATAATAGCCCCCGTTTTCCTTTCACGTGACAGTTAGTAGCATCAATTACTGTAGGTGGCGCTGGTAGCGACGTGGTGACGAGAGACAAGACGGCTTTAGATCATATCAACCGATGAGGTGAGTATAGGGTGATGCTTTTAGAATTGAAGTGTCTGGCTAATATTGAAATATTTTTAACGAAAACTAAACGAATATATTACTTTAAAAATGCGTATTACTTGATACCTGTAGCAAAACTGCATTATTTTTGCATTTTGTCTGATAGTTTGCTTTCGGTTATTCGACCAATTTCAACGGGATTTTCATTGGACTAGGCATGGGGCTATTTTACACGAGTTTGACATGGTTGCCCACGACGGGCACTAGCTAGTAAAACATTACCAATTTCTTTCATAAACGCTTTATATAATAGCCCCCGTTTTCCTTTCACGTGACAGTTAGTAGCATCAATTACTGTAGGTGGCGCTGGTAGCGACGTGGTGACGAGAGACAAGACGGCTTTAGATCATATCAACCGATGAGGTGAGTATACGGTGATGCTTTTAGAATTGACGTGTCTGTTTTTAATATAGATTTTTTTTTCTAAATGTTTTTCAAAGTATAGTCGTTGCCTATAGTAAAACTGCTTTTTTTCACTTTCTATGTCTTTGTCTGTTTGTCTGTATGTACTGGTTAATCTTCGTAACGACTCGACCAATTTATACGGGACTTTCAAAGGTGTTACATAGTAATAGTAACTTAGGCTTTCATTTTTATTTTTATTTTGGAAAAAATTACATGGATCCTTGCAAAAAAATACTTCTTGGAATAGTGACTGTTTTAAGAGTCTTACGCGAACGAATTCGCAGGCACCAGCTAGTAAAACAATAAAAATAAATCAAAATTCAACCAATTGTACAACAAACCTATTCACGTACTCTATTAAATATCCATCTTCCCCCACAATTTCTCACATCCGCATTCATTTCTCTAACTCATTATTTCCCACCACCCTCTATAAAAACCCCGTTACACACTATCACTTAGGATGCGCAGCTCTTAGTTCCATTGTCTCAAACTACAGGACAAATTAATGACCATCTATCTCATAAGTGCTTCGCTTTTTTATTTAGTTTCATTACGTGGGAATCTCGAGATGCGTTGCTCCTAATGTTCTTATTTTAGACTAAATAGTGATTGTTTTGAACGATAGTGTCGGGTTAAAGACGTGATTAACGATATCAGTGATTGATTCCCTTGGTTTTTATATCCGGAACTTGTGATGAATCTAATGCATACGACATTGGGTAAAGCGGGAACTTCGTTGTACTGATACACACGTGGGCGACACCTTAGTTGTACGTGAAACGCGTCTTGTGGCGTGTCGTGGGTCTAATGTAGATCAAATCGGTGTACGTGGCTCGCGTGGGCCCAACTTAAAGTAACCATAAGTAAGTAGGCCACTGCAAACTAAACTTGACGAAATTGTATTTTATAGATCCGTTGGATATTCAATGTGAATGCGCTGCTATTATCCTCAGGTAGGTGTTCGCGTCCATTTGTCATGTATATGTGGGTTTACATATTTGTGAACGCACCCAGGATACAGGAGTAATTCCTAACGTAGGCAAAGTTTTAGGCCCGAGTGCTAGTTATTTTAGACTAATTAGTGATTGTTTTGAACGATAGCGTCGGGTTAAAGACGTGATTAACGATATCAGTGATTGATTCCCTTGGTTTTTATATCCGGAACTTCTGATGAATCTAATGCATGTGATGTTGGGTAAAGCGGGAACTACGTTAGACTGGTGCATATGTGGGCGACACCTTAGTTGTACGTAGAACTGCATCCTGTGGTGTGGGTCTAATGAAGCTCTACTATACTAATGTAGGTACTGTGTACTAGTATGAAGGCAGTGGGCAGGGCACATTGCTCGTAGAACAGATGTTCGATGGGGATGGAAGGTTCTAGAATGGCGGCCACGTACCGGAGGCCACAGCGTTGGAAGGCCTCCCATATGGTGGACCGACGAAATGGCGAGAGTCGCGGGAATCCAATGGATGCGAGACGCACAGGACCAGTCATTGTGGCGACGCTTGGGGGAGGCCTATATCCAGCAGTGGACGTCTTTCGGCTGAGATGATGATGCGGCCAGATCGACGTACGTGACCCACGTAGGCCCAATTCGTATTCGAAATTTCGTATAGTAAAATTAGGTACGAGTTTACAAGTAAGTAAGCAACTACAAATACAAGTTGGTGAAATGGTTTTATAAACCCGTCTGATACCTATCCAATATGAATGCGGTGCCCCTGTTCAGAACATGACAGCACTGTTGGTGCAATTGTTGAGTGATTTACTGCTACGCTTCATGTCAAGCTTTCGATTCCCGCCCCGTACAAATATGTGTATGGCCTACAGATAGGTATTTCAGGCCCGTTACCTGACGAGACTTTTTTTATTGATATAAACCAGTGGTTTACTGCAATCTCACCTGTAACGAGTAATGCAAGCGTTGATGGTGAACCACATATTAATATAATAGTCTACCACCAGACCTACCCTACCACTCCACATACCTTGTTTATATTATTTACCAACAGATAAACATAAGGTGAAGTAACAGTAGGAAGTAAACAGGTAGAGGTACCGCCCACACACTCGCCAGGTCCATTTCAACCCAACTTTTTTTTTTACTAATACACTCGCGTTTGCTTTCGAGGAGCTCGCGGCTAGATAATAACAGCCGCACAGGTCAATCTTCAAGGTTGAGCAACGCTTGCCAAGGTTGGTCTGTGGATGGGTGACCATCTTAAAATAACGAGATTCCTCCGTGCCTCGAAAAGCACGTTAAGCCGTATGTCCCGGCTGTCATTTGTAGATCTTTGGTAGTCGTTACGGATAGTCAGAAGCCAATAAATCTGACTCCAGTCTTGCCATGAAGTACCGTGTTACTCCAGTTACTTCAGTTAATGGGTTGTGGAGGTCTGGTAGACAGCCGCTCTCGTAAAATCCTATTATTCAGCTAAATCCGGCTTGACTGGAAGCCGACTCCAATATATCTAGTAGGGAAAAGGCTCGGCAGATGATGATGACTCGCATTTGACTACTATCTAATCTGATGGCAGGCGATGATGTCACCGACGATGACGCAAGCTTACCTAGAACCAACCAACCCTATTATAATTCTAACAAAACACTAAATATTAAAATATCGCACTCTGCATACAAAAGTCGTAAATTCGCGTATAGCATGTATAAATAATAACGCATGTCGCGATATCTGGCGACAAATAGTCGCATTTCAACGTGTGTCGCAAGACGGGACAAAACGCGGCGGGTATGCACGACAAGTCTGAATTATTGCAGTAGTTACATTAGACGTACTCACTTTTGAGACTAGTATACAAAAGGTATGGTTACGTAGCTGCATACCTACATGCTAACAAGCGTGTAGAAAGTTTAAGATCTAGCAATCAATTGAAAATGTCTACGAAATAAGAAAAAAAAATCCTATTTGGTAAATTACAGACTCAGAAAATTTGACCATCATCAATCTGTCTATCCAAGAAGTACGATACTCCTTGGATAGACACTACCTAGTAACTGGGTTATGGAGGTCGCAACATTAGAAGACCTCCCACAAGATGGTCCAGTGACCTGGTGAGGGTCGCGGGAATCCAATGAATGCGTGACGTACAAGACCGTACATTGTGGCGATACTTGAAGGAGGCCCATTTCCAATTACAGTGGGCGTGTTTCAGCTGAAATGATGATGATGACTTCAAAAAAGTTAGAATGTAATTATGTAATTGAACTCAAAAGACAAGAAACTCTTCTTTAACTTAACAATGGTTCACACAAACCTTTCAATGTAAAACAAAAAGACTAAGTACTGTCACAACTAAACCTAACCCCAAAAACTTCCAACATCACTCCTACAAACAAGCATGCCAAAACCCGCTCGTAAATCGTACTACCAAATATCAATACTCGTTCCATAACCAATCAGCCATCACTAACGTACTTATTCCGCCGATCACTTATGCACCCAGCCTTACATTGACTTGTTTGCTCGTCAAATAGGGGTGCTCCAATTTGTAGCAAGCTATTTCGGGACATTATACCGATGTTTGGGACATTAACTGCTAATACTGTTTGTGTTGTTGATTCATTGAGTTTGTGAGGTATGTGAGGCTTTTGGGGTTCTATCAAGGTCGAAGGGTATTTGGAATACTTGGTATGGGTGACGTACGTTGGTTGGTGAACTATGTCAAGATTCTACCAGTACCTTTATACCATTCAGAAGTTAAGGCAGTCATTATCAACCGAAAGACATCTACTACTTGACATAGGTGTACCCCAAGCATCACCACAACGACTAGTCCTGTGCGTCTGGGATTCCTGTGACCCTCACCAGGTCATCGTTCCACCTTGTGCGAGGCCTTCCAATACTACGTCTTCCGGTAAATGGTAGCCACTCGATCCTTAACCATTTGTCCCCATCGACCATCTGTTGTACAAACAATGTGCGCTGCCTAATATTGTTGGTTTGGCGATACTTCGGGCTATTTCGGTAACCTTGGTTCTGTTAAGTAGTTCCCTTAAGGCAGTGATGTATCTAAATTGTGGTCACTCTCAAACAAAGTTTAACAATGAGATTCAATATCTGTTAATAATTTTCCCTTCTTACGTTAGCCGTTGAAAATTTTGAAGAAGATGGAGATAGAGTTGAATTGAAGAAGTTTGATGATCGCAGCGTGAAGTTAATCAGCCTTGTTTGAAGGAGCTATTCAATATTAAGATAATTTCCCAATTGGAACCAGTTCGTGATCAAACCAACTCTTCAACATTATAATATTAGTAGAGAAAATATGACAAAATTCAAAATAATTACGAACCGATAAAAAGATACAAAGCACAGAATTTATGCTTGCGCATATGCAACAATAAAACACCGGAGCGCACTGTCTTCGGCGCAGGCGCAGTACGGGGAGCGCATGTCCGGACAAAAGGGAAGATCGCACAGCACACGGCTTATTGCGACATGCAGTATATGCAGGAATTTTGCATAATATTCATTATGAATAAATTATTCACAGAAATGTTCAAAATTGTGTTATGACGTTTTAAATACATGGCTGTAGAGGTAAAATGACAATCTTTCAGTAATTATGATTGTCATTTCAAAATGAATGAATTATGATCAATAAGGAATCAATTCAATATGTTAGACAGGGAAATTTTACAGACAGAATCATCTACTGTATCTGATTTCAGTTGATGGTGTTTTCTGAATATGTCAAAGAGTTCATCATCATCATCATCATCTTAGGTAGCCTTTTCTCGGTCGGCTTCCAGACAGTTATTTTATGTCAAAGAGTTCATGGAGTCTTATTTTGATAACAAGTGTGATTTTACATTTAGTAAACCTTCCTGAAATTTAGTCTACCTTTAATCTATCACATACCCGCGAAACGAGACACAATAGTAAAATAATAACAGCGCGGTCTCATAGGACCGGTTGGGGATTCAAACATTAAATACACTACCATCCATTCGGAAATCATAGCATACCTTTCTCAATCATAGTTTATAAGTTACCTAAGATTTATGTGCCATTAAAGCTCTTCCTACTGCACTATTTAGGTATAATTATGTTTACTGACTTCCTACAAGCTACGCACCTCCTACAAGTTAATAGAACCTTTTAAATAACATACCAACTTTGTAACATTATGGAATGCAATAAAGTATTAAGTATTGAATTAGTAATAAAAATAAACAGTATTCAAAGTTTTGTTAATTCAAAATGTGTTTAAAAGAATCTGCATTTTTTGCTCATACTACAATCTCTATGCATGGCCATTGAAATAATCTATAAAATTGTCATGCACATACCGAGCACAGATAAATAATACGGATCAGATAAGTTGTGTCCCACAATAATAACATATTATTGTGGTAATTCTCTGTTTTGTCGGGCGTAATGTCCTCTAATACCGGTGAGGGCACAGCGGTGACCGTATTCTGTACTATACTATACTTATTTAAGAAACTTTCGCATCGGATTCAATACGTGGTTTTAATCTATAGTTATTATAGTGCTGGTAGGGCCTCTTGCTTGGATTAGTGTTACATAGTAACAGACGGAATATTATATCTAAATTGAATTTCTCTAATAATGCGTGATTTGTCAGTATGTCTCTGGGATGTCTCGTTTTCAGGTTGTTGTCAAAATATAACTTCGATCAAACGTAATCTATTTTTAAGTAATCCAGTTTCTTTTAGGTAATCCAGGTCATAGCAAAACGGTGATAACGGCCTATCATCACCACTGCTCTCAAGATGGAGGACATGAATCAATGGCGCCATCCATCAATGGCGATTCTTCGGACTATGTCGGTAACCTGGTAAGATCTTCATTCCTGATGCAATCACTTAAGCAAACTCTGAGTATATCCCTTTCCACTGTTTTTTGAGGGTTCTGTATGGTCTGTTCAATAAACCCGGAGACTAAATTGACATAAGTAATGTCAACATTTCTATAGGAATGACGCCAGTTCTTTGGTGTTGAAATGTCATTTTAGTCTCCGGAATTATTGAACAGACTGTAAACCTTGTAATGACGTCCGTTGTGAGCGGCCATTTTTTGAGCCATATGTCAAATTGATGTTGCTTTTATGAAACGGTTTTCGAAACTGAATTTTGAATTATTTTTAAATATAAAATTATTTTGTAACTTAACACTAGAAAAGGGTGTTTCATTTTATTTGATCAGCTGTGACAAAATTAAAATTTAATATTTGTAGGTTCGTGACTTGCTTGGTTTTAATTTCCATTCAATTATTTTTAGAACGCAAACTAACGCACGATAAACTGTTACCCTTTAAGGCACTCCTACTCATGAGTGCAATATGTATAATCTGATAGGCCGTTACATTTTCTCTACCGTTTGATTGGAGGGCGTAGACGATAAGGTTTTGCATAATCGGGTCAGTTTGAAATCGACCAATACACAGTATGTGTTTACTGTACGATTAACATACGCACAGTTGTGTATATTACACATGTGTGTTGGTTACTATAGGTATATCTACTAGCTCTACCGCTGTTAAGACAGAATAAAAAGGTTGCACTCTGATTGGTTAGAGTGGCGGCCACGTACCGGAAGATGCAGCGTTGGAAGGCCTCCCACAAGGTGGACCGACGACCTGGCGAGGGTCGCGGGAATCCGATGGATGCGAGACGCACAGGACCGGTCACTGTGGCGACGTTTGGGGGCGGCCTATGTCCAGCAGTGGACGTCTTTCGGCTGAGATGATGACTCTGATTGGTCTGTCTGTCACCAGGCATATTAGATACAAAAAATAGTGCTAGAAAGTTATGTGACTTACTCATGAAGGAGATTCTGTATCCATTAAGAATCATCCAAGTGACCCCTTCGTCCGCGAGTCGGACTTGCACAATTATCTATACAAAATTATACACTATATTACACTTACCCTTTTTTTTGGTTTTAGTATTCAAAACTCGAAGAATCGACATAGGGGCAGAGGGCAGGTCACATTGCTTGCAGAACGGATGATCAATGGGGCCGAAAGGCTCTCTAGAGTGGCGAACGCGCTCTGGAAGACGCAGCTTTAGAAGGCCTCCCACGAGGTGGGCCGATGCCCTGGTGAGTTGCAGGAAGGCGATGGATGCGAGACATACAGTGACACTTGGGGTAGGCCTAAGTCGAGCAATGGACCTCTTTTAGTTGAAACGATGATGATTTTGATAAATCACCGTCAACACATAAAGGAGGTTCCGTAACCATTACTGATCTATCATTAAAATCAAACGCCAAACATTAACGCACCACATTTTGCAATTAAACCAATAGCATTACAAACTCAGCCCCTACTTACATATGTCCACATAATGTTACCCAACATTAAAACACACGCAAGCCGACACTAACAAGAATTTCAAGCGAACCCTTTAATATATCTCCCGATCAATTCGTAACTATATCCTAAGTCCAATTCTAAAGCTATTGTTCTAACCAACACGTTTAATTAGTCCTTCTAGTGCTAACAGCTTGTATCGGGCTGACATTTCGTATGTACGTATGTATGTATTGTGTCGCAAGTGGCATGGTGCAAATTGCTATCGGCTCTACTAATTAGAAGTTTGGAGTTAGATTGTTTGATATGGATACGTCCTGATCTAGGGTATGTTCACATGATTGTTTTGTTTTTATTGGAGGTTTAAATTTTTAGGTAGGTAATTATTACCTACCTTTTTAAATGGTCTTCTTATTATCTTTTTCGTGACGATAAACTATTTTTTTTTTCTAGCTAGTAGGCATTTTGCATGAATTATGTGAGGAGGGATATGAAAGATAATGTTTAAGTGATAGTGTGACGGGTGACAGGATAGGCTGGAAGAAAAAAACGTGTTGCATCGGCCCCAAGTAATATGAGACAAGTGTAGGAAGAAGAAGAAAGAGTAGGAATTTAACAAACTGTACAGCTTTTACTTGGTTTTGAGCAAAGTTAAATGATAAAGCCATTTGGTAATGTTCTAGGCATATTGTTCTATAGATACAAGATTCTTAAATAAAAAATTACTAAGTATTTCTTATTTGGTGGCCAGGTAAAAAATCGAGTTTAAAACATTATATTGAAATGGCTGTCCAATTTAAGTCGGACTGTCTGTGACGGAGGACGTCTATGGCATTCTGGGCAAATTGTGTGCCAAAATAGAAAAGGGCCACAGTAGGTCACGACGAGGATCTATTTCGCCAGAACAGGAAAGAAGCAAGGGCTTGTGAAAAGTGTACAGAATAAAGGGACGTATTTGCCTAGAATAGGCTGAAAAGTAGAAATTCTTGTGCCCAGCAAAATAGCCCTAGACAGAGTAATTGATATTTTAAAAACGATGAGAAATTTAAAATCTAGTAAAATGTACCATAAAAATGTAAAACTTGACCAAGAGAATCTCGCCATACTCTGATTGTCAAACTTTGTCTTTGTGCAATGGTAGCTTCACTTTTTTGACTACTGACATTTTAATAATACAAAAGTGCTTGTGAATGGTTTATTTCTTGAATGTGTTTTTGATGTGATTTGTCATTGAAACCAAAAGGAAAGGCACCGAAACCGGGAAGCTATAATGACAATTGTCCATTTATGTGTATCACACGACGTTCTTCAACACACGTGCTCGAAAATAATACGTAAAATTTCATAAACATAACTAACTGTTAACTGTTGTTATTGATTGTTGTTGTATAACTGTTTTATGTCCCAATAAACTAAAATAAAATAAAACATTGTATTTAGTAACAAATTATCGAGGCAGTCGCACGACAAACGTAGTACAATAAATAAAGACAGAAACTGACCACTGCCATTTTCTGCACTAGTACGAAATACATTGTACAAGTTAGAAGTTTAGAAGCCAGTTTATGAGCGCGTTTTCGCCTTCAAGTACATCCAAAAAGCTGTATATCAAAATTCTCAAAGATTCTAACCATACCTACCACATAAAAAACCACACCACAATCCTTTTCGACAAACTTTTGGTTCTAAAACTAAATTTCATCTTTTTGACGTTTATAGAGTTGTGCGGTGTTAAACCACAATGGCATTTGACACTTGTTGCCCGTTCTGGTCACGACTAGAAGTAGACCGACTTCGCACAGGTGGGGTACTTGGCTCATTTATCACTGAGCAATGAGATCGGCCTAGTATCTCGGGTTCTAGTTGCATAATCTTATGATCATCAATTTGAAGTAGGTACATATTTGTATTAGGAGTGGTATCTTAAAGCACCGTGAGCCACATTTAAAAAGTTAAAGTTACTGTGGCCCTGGAAGGCGTAACTAAAAGAAGTAAGTTTTAGTCAGTAAAAGTCTTCCACTGGTTATCTCTCTACCCAGAGTGGGAGAAGTTATTTGATGTTTTTCCAAAAAAGGGCCTTATACTTAGTTTAAAAAAATATGAGGGCGAGTAGAATAGACAATCATTGTGTAGTCATAAACACTGTGATGGTTTGCAGCAATATTGATGATTTTTACTCGCATATATAATTATTTACATACTACACCCTTACTCTATGCACTCTTACCTTTTTTTCATTTCGGCAGGTGGCGTATGTCCTTGATAGCCCCAAATTAAAAATCACCAGGTACTAAGATCCTTACTGCCTTTGCGCCATTTACATTCATATCTACATTTCCTAATATGCAATTTAAAAAAACATAAAAGTATCTAATAACAAATCTTTTGAACTTTACTCTATCAAACCTCTGTTACCTTTGCAACACAACAAAAGAAAAAAAAAACAATTGCCAGCCAGCATACGTGCATGATTTTATTACGACAAGAGAATTCAAATTTCGAATCAGTCGAGATAGGCGGCCATTTTGAACGGTCACGTACTTACAAATTATAATGATGTGGATGTGACCTTTGATTTGGACCGTATGAGTACTAGAGGTTAATACAGTTTTTTATTTGGACCACAGTGGCTCTTGATTTGAATGTTAGGGCTAGTTCATGATGGATATAGACTTATTTTATTGGATTAATATTTTAATTTGACTGTATAGACTATTTATTTAGATAACCAAGGTTAAGGACAAAGCCCGAAGAAAGAAAGAAAGAAAGAAAATAAGTTTATTTTACCCAAATGAACGCACAATCTATACATTATACAAAGATTATACGAAGAATGGCCAAAGTTAAGTGGCAGCAGGCAGGGCACATTGCTCGTAGAACAGATGGTTTTAGAGTGACAACCACGCACCGAAAGACGAAAGAAAGGCCTCCCACAAGGAAAACTGGTGACCTGGCGAGGGTCGCGGGAATCCGATGGATACGAGACGCACAGAACTGGTCGTTGTGGCGTCCCTTAGGGGAGGCTTATGTCCAGAAATGGACGTCTTTCGACTGAAATTATGATGATGATGATAGGGCCAGATTGAAATCAAATGCTATTTTTTTTTAAGTTTGAAATAAACTGATTTAAATACTTGTTCGCCTAAGATATTACTTCGAGATTGTACTGACATTAAATTAAATAATACCAAAATGTATGTAGATATATTTTATTCACAAGTAATGACCCCTGGGACAGTTCGCACGACTAAGACCTTTTAGTAATGTGGAACATGCTAAGTAGCAGGACACTCGGACTAAGAAATTAAATAAATACTTTAGCATTGTTCTTTAGTAAAATTACTTGACTTCATTGTCCTGTCTTGTTGAAAATTAGAACATGTGGATTTCATCTATAAAGATAAAATATGTTTTGTTGTTTTATAAGTCAATGTGGGTTTTTTTTAAGTTGAGAAATCATCTACTTTTGTCCCTCTAAGATGCAGGGGTGGGCATGTCAGACTTTTATTTATTAAAATTATATCTGTGTCCTTCTTACTCTTTGCGACCACAGGTTTTGTTTTCAGAGATTTCCCTGTGTAGTCGGTGTTTGTTGGAATTAGTTTTCATTTAGTACAACCAGCGCTGTTTTTGAATTTTACTAAGTATGTGGTTCGTATCAGTATAATCAGGCTTATGCCCACTGCTGGAACTCATGCCTACTCTCGACGAAAGGTTACCAGTGGTCGTAATCTACCATGCAATCACATAATCCAGTGCAGATTTATAGTGGATTTCACAGGTCTTAACATTTTTGGTTCTAGGACAACGGTGTTTACTTTGGAAAAAAAAATCTTGGTAAGCTTGTATTGTTTGAAACTTCAATTAATGGCATTGTGAAAGAAACGCTACAATTTGTTCAATAACCCATGCGAATTATTATTAATAGACCATTAAATGCTGCAGAGTATCTTATTAGGGTTCCGTAGCCAAAATGGCAAAAACGGAACCCTTATAGTTTCGTCATGTCCGTCTGTCCGTCTGTCCGTCTGTCCGTCTGTCACAGCCGATTTACTCGGAAACTATAAGTACTACAGTGATGAAATTTGATGGGAATATGTGTTGTATGAACCGCTACAAAATTATGACACTAAATAGTAAAAAAAAGAATTGGGGGTGGGGCCCCCCATACATGTAACTGAGGGATGAAATTTTTTTTTTCGATGTACATACCCGTGTGGGGTATCAATGGAAAGGTCTTTTAAAATGATATAAAGTTTTCTAAAAAACATTTTTCTTAAAGTGAACGGTTTTTGAGATATCAGCTCTCAAAGTCGTAAAAAGTATGTCCCCCCCCCTCTATTTTTATAACTACGGGGTATAAAATTCTAAAAAAAATAGAGGTGATGCATGCTAATTAACTCTTTCAACGATTTTTGGTTTGATCAAAGTATCTCTTATAGTTTTTGAGATAGGTTGATTTAACTGTAATTTTGGTTAAGTTATTGTGCTTACACTGAAAACGATGGCTGAACCTTATAAGATAGATCAAAAAATATACTACAGTATTGTACACCTTTAAAAATCCGCGATGATATAAAGTTTTTTTTTAATAAGTCTTTACCTATGAAATTACTGTTTTTTGAAACGGGATAGTTTGACTTGTGATATCTTTGGATTAAAATAACATGGAATTGTAAGTTCAAATAAACTTTATATTATTAACATATTATTCTATTTTTACTAATAAATATTTACTGTTTTGTTTGGGTTTCGTATTTTCTTTGAATCGATGTATTACATCATGTAGGTAACATAATCTACTTAACGTTCTAATAAATTTCAAACAACACAAAATTCAAATACAGAACATTTAAACACAAAACAATTGAACCTCGAAAACAGAACTCTCACATTCGAAATTATTTAATTCGCAGTTGCATCACAAGCGCTGCAGCGCGTTCGACCGCTGCCTTAGATTATGGCTTGAGATACGCTAAGCGCTTTGGCATTTGTTCCGCACAACGGGTTCGCTGCGTTGTTGTGCTTAATGGAAATCTGTTTAGCTATTACTGCTGTGTGTTATAATTGTTTATGTTGGAATTGAGAAAGTGAAAATGACGTCACATGAGATACAGTTTTGTTGATTGTGTGCGTGTGGGTTTGGGAAAGGTGTTGGCATCGTGAATACCCTTCTATGAGCTCTTAACACGATCCATTTAACGATCTAAATTGAACTATTAATGGGATGAAACTATAATAGGGCGTATAGCTCCATCCTTCTTTCTCGTTAACACGTCTATCATTTTAACACGTCATTGTAAAGCCAAGGGAAAGAAAAATTGGTCGGACATTGGAAATAATCTTGGAAATCTTAACCTACTCTAGAATTTTCTGATCAACTAGCCTGTTTGGAATTTATCATCGTTATCATTGCAGTAGAAAAATGTCTACTACTTGACAGAAGCTTCCTCGGCGCTACATCGACCGATTCTCTGCTTCTTGCGTCCAACCAGCCTTTATCAAAAAGTCGATTCGTTGGAAAACTTAGCACAAAGAAGGCTTTTTAACGCTGTATCTTCAGGTATGCAGTTGATACTACAGAACGACTCCATCTCATCTTTATTGGTAAACATGGCTTGCTTTGCACTTTTTGGCAATTTGTCGTACCTCCAGATATCTTCATTTCATTCAAGGATTCACAGAAGCTATGTACTGTATCTTAATCTAATAAATATTGTATTTATATATCCTTAGGCACTAATTTCATTCACGTATTCATGGAAGTTATTCTCATTATCTACATCTATTAAATATTAACAGCAACAAAGTATGATATCCTTAGGCTACTCTTGTAAAAAAAAAAAAAACAAAAATCCGCATACTACCAACCAAACAAAATCAATTAACGCAATCGTGTTCGCATTAACAGAAACAAATGAGCGTACACACTATCGATACGTCACGCCACAATGATATGTGATTTTGTGTTACAATACTAATAAGTGTATTGCGACCGGCACGCTCACCAGCGGGACACCGTGTTCACGTTATTGCGGCGTGTTGCTATTAATCGAATGGGGGAATTAACTGCTCTACGTTGAGGAGAGTGTACGATAAATATGCGTTTTATTTGCGTATGCGAGACGTACAGGACCGGTCGATTTGGCGGCGGTTGGGAGAGGCTTATGTCCAGCAGTAGACGTCTTTCGGCTGAGATTATGATAATTATGCGATATCTGTTATATTATAAATTCAAGATAAGATATATTTATTTGCTGAAACAAACTTAACATACTAAAATGCATGTAGAATGACTGAAAGAACGACCATCACAGTTCCTTCTTTTTGGGGTAAACATCACACATTATGTCACGCCACAATGATATGTGATTTTGTGTTACAATACTAATAAGTGTATTGCGACCGGCACGCTCACCAGCGGGACACCGTGTTCACGTTATTGCGGCGTGTTGCTATTAATCGAATGGGGGAATTAACTGCTCTAGCTTGAGGAGAGTGTATGATAAGTCTGCGTTTTGTCTGCGTATGCGAGACGCACTGGATCGGTCGTTGTGGCGACGATTGGGGAAGGCCTATGTCCAGCAATGGACGTCTTTCGGCTGAGATAATGATGATTATGCGACATGTGTTATATTATAAATTCAAGATTAGATATATTTATATGCTCAAACAAATATAACATAATAAAAGTGCATGTAGAATGACAGAGAAAGCGACAATCACAGTTCTTTTTTTGGGGTAAACATCACACATTACGTCACGCCACAATGATATGTGATTTTGTGTTACAATACTAATAAGTGTATTGCGACCGGCACGCTCACCAGCGGGACACCGTGTTCACGTTATTGCGGCGTGTTGCTATTAATCGAATGGGGAAATTAACTGCTCTAGCTTGAGGAGAGTGTACGATAAATATGCGTTTTATTTACGTCTATGATGTGTGATGTTGAACTTGGAAGAACATAATAATGTTGATCAGACAGTTCCTTTTTTGGGGGTTAGTAATCATCAGATAACTTATCCTACCCTGAGTGCAGCGCCTCTCGATGCACTCAGGGTAGGAGTGTCAGACTGTTCCAAGGCTGATGTAACTCTGTCGAACAAAGCCACAGCCCACGATTCACGCTCACTGCGGTTGATTTATTCTAGGTTCATCCTGAGCCCTAAAATTACAAGTTGACATCTATATTGTTGCTGGGTATTAGTTACTTTTACTAAAAATTTAAAAATTACTAGGGATCGAGTAATTTTTCTAGATGGGATTTCTAGGTGGAATTTTCATAGGAGCGAAACCTTAAGAAATATCTAATATTATAATTTCAAGGACTTGAACTGCTTCTCAAATCAATTTACATTCGAGACTTATGACTTAACTTTTGTTAGTAGGCAATTATTAAGTTTTGTGTTGTGGCAAGAAAAGATTATTCTATTCTATTGTAAAGATAGGTTTTCAATTTCTATCTCGAAGAATACTTTGAGCTAAGCCATAGTTCTTCAATAAGATTTTAGTTTAGAAGAGATCATAATTTACAATTGTTGTAGCTAGTTCTCAAAGGATTTTCTTTGAATTAGTGTTAAGTGTTTTTTAGGGTTCCGTACCTCAAAAGGAAAAAACGGAACCCTTATAGGATCACTTTGTTGTCCGTCTGTCCGTCCGTCCGTCTGTCAAGACCCTTTTTCTCAGGAACGCGGGAAGGTATCAAGTTGAAATTAAAACCATATATTGAAATCCGCGGTCCCTTGAAGTTGTGCAAAAATCAAACTTGTAAGTTGACGGGAAAAAAAGATACGCCCGTTTATGTTGCAAAAAACGTACATTTCGACACTATCAAAGGAATCAAAACTCATAGGGTGCTTCCCGTTGACCTAAAATCTTGAAATTTGGCACGAAGCAAGGTATTATAGCACTAATATCGGGAAAAGTCTGAAAACTGAAAATTTTTAGTTACGTCACAAGAAAAAAAAATTGAAAAGTCTTCAAGACTCGATTCGAGAATTAAACTGTTTTTATAGGTAGGTTGGTACGAAACCCTCAGTGCGCGAGTCCGACTCGCACTTGCCCGGTTTTTTTTTAATATGTTTTTCACTTTCATTGCCCATTAACGAAAAAAAAAATGAGATATTAATATATTCACTCTTTTTCAATGTTAAGTTTGTCGAAGTGAATCGCAGCGAGCTTTCTATAAAGTCTACAACCTCCTTAACAAAGCTTTCGCTGCGTACGCGCTTCCCAACCAATATGGCGCTTGGAACGTGTTAATTTGTACCTCTGTCTACTCCGAGCCTTACGCTGGACTTGTTGTAAAAATTAAATTGTTTTATAGAGTTGTTGTTCATAAAATTGTACATGTAACAACAGTGTGATACGCACAGAAAGTGTGTTCTGTGGTTTATGGGAACATGGTGTATTTTGCCACTTTCTTTTTATAGTACCACTACCATATTTTTAAATTAATGTAACTGGTCTTAAGTATTTTTATATAATATATATTTTTTAATATTAATAATTCGTACTTCTGCTAAAAGTGGCCAGTCATCACCATTCGTCATCATCGGAAAGATATGCCATTTGACGAAAAAAAATCTTTGCACACACGGTTGGTGTAATTTGACCATTGGTTGGTTGTAGTGGCATCGGCAATAGAAATATTATGCATTCTGTTAAACTCTCTATGTATGCATATAAATCTCTATTTCTTACAGACGAACAGACAAATAAAGGACGGATGGATGGACAGGTAGTGGAGGCTTAGTAATAGTCCCGTCCGTACCATTCGGGTAAGGAGCCTTAAAAATGGAATATGGATTTAAATTATTTTTTCAACAGTGACCGCTGGGCAAGTATCGCCACGCAGTGGGTTCCTACAGAGGTAAAGTGCCATTGAGGCCGGCCTAGAAAGAAGCAGGGGGATGATCTGGACGCTTACCATGAGGACTGGCTCGAGACGGCACCGGAGAAGAATGTCTGGACTCTTCTGACTTGGGGGAGGCATTTGCCCAGCGGTGGGACAAAGGCTAGTTAAAAAACACTATCCACTCGAAGTAAATTGTTTAACATAGACGCTTATCTACAAATCAGACTAACTAAATGTCCATTATACTATCTACTCGTACTTATTTCTCAGTACCTATTCATTATTGGAAATGGAAATAAATATAATTATATGTATAACATAAAATTGAGTCTATATACGCGGCAGGTTGCGGTTACAATCTATTGTTATGTCTTCCATTATCTACAAATTGATACTTAACCACATTTTGTTATTTCTGATTTAGTTAGAAACTACGCTTTATAAGTACATACTTATGACTTAGGTATATTTTATTTCTTTTATGATATAAAATTATTGATCTTTTAGAGATATGAAAAATTACCTTCTTTTTTAACCATTTAAAAATTGTCAACTCCAGGTAGAGCAAAAGAGATTTTTACTGACTAAAACCATGTCATGACATGTTCATGTTTTTCTCAATTACTCTTTACGTTCTAGGACCAGATGTTTCCATTTCAAATTTTTTGCCTAGCATCCTTAACAGAGTTCTAAATAAATGACCATTAGTTTTTTTTTAATTTTCGTCAATATTTAAATATTTTGTATAGCCAGCAATCAATTATTGAATTACACGGACTACGTCTCATAAAATCTCATCCATAATACACATGATACAGTTTTTACACATCGCGGGTCTCAAACCATAGGGGCGTATAAGCAAAAAAGCGATTTTTCGTTTTTAATGCCATTAGATTCTACTATAACTAATACATTATCTCAATTTTTCTTATAATTTAATATTAATTACTTTTTGTGTAAATTGCAAAATATTATCAGCCGTAACCTAGACAGTCTACAATTATTCCCATGCCATACAGCCGTATGAGAGACGTAAGAGCAATATTATTGGTTATTAAGGCAGTTTCAACGTGCCATACAGACGTATGCACATACGAATTTAAATTTTGTTATGATCCAAGGAAATAGTTTCAGACCATAGAGGCGTATGCACATACGACCATCAATATCAACACGATCCTGGGGATATTTAGTCATTACTGTAGCCGTATGCACATACGTCTACATATTTATAGTATGGCTGTCTCAAGATTTCGACAATACGCGGACGTATAGTCACAAACAACATCCAACACAGTCATTCTGCGGCGAGCTGCCATAGCGAGTAGATGTTACTTTAATGCGTGGAAAACTTTGGCGAATTTAGTGTGAATAATTAAGCGTAGAGACAATATCTTGCGTTTAGCCCCAAAGCAGTAGCAGTAATACTGTATTTATCAATGACTAGCTTTTGCCCACGGCTTCGCCCGCATGAAAGTCGAATAACCAAGTAAATTCAGAACAAAATATTATGATATCGCAATGTGGGTCCAATCTAAGTCATGACCGTAAGACATAAGTATCACAGGATTCATTCCGTCTTTTAAGGCACCAAGCAACATATTACTGACAGAAAAATGAACTAATAACCAGCCCTCTACTTTCCATTCTTTAGGCACGCTATAATTTAAGGTGGGAGGTCCCTTTTTTGAGAAGTGGTTGGAAAGTCGTCACTGCCTCCTCACCTTCCTCATGACGCAGACCCTCACCGGGCATGGTAAGTTCTGAGGTTCCTGCACCGGATTCATGCGGAAGAAACGTCCAGGTGTCATCATTGTGTTGATCTTCCGGAGGACACGGTAGAACTTATGTTAAAGGTGTGACGTTTGACTGCTCCGTCGGTCTAGTGTTCTCAAGGGTGACTACTGCGCGTGGGTCCTGGGTTCGATTCCCGGGTCGAGCAAAAGTTGCTATTGGGTTTTCCATTAGGAATTACTCTATGGCTACCCGGAGTTTGGAAGTTTGTGATGCGATATCTCCGTGCCTCGGAAAACATGTAAAGCCGTTGGACCTGCATCTGATCTCTCTCCGGTCGTATCGGATTACTGTCCCATCCGACCATGAAAGTTAAGGAACAGAGACTGCACCTGCGTTTACGCACACACTTGTGCACTTAATATCTTCTATGTACTTGGCTGATTTCTGTTAAGATTGGCCATCGTAATCGAAGTTCGATCTGGAGGACTATTATTAAAGGTGTGCTCCGTTTGGGCAGCGACTAATCACGCCAGCCGGACCATGGTACAGCCAATGGACCATTGCAGAGTGAAACCAAATGACAGCTGATCGCCGCCTGCGAAACAGTATTGCTGGGGAATGAGGCGGCCGCACGCGTGAGGGAATTACCCTCACGCTGCAGCTGCCGGGATCCCGACCCCGATTTCCAGCCACCGTATGTTTGCGGACAGCGAGCAATAGGTAGCACGACGCCCGGTCATCCGGTAACCGTCCGGACCGAGCCCAAGTCATCGACAGCGCGTAGTGTTCCACGCGCGCCTCAAGAAGATGTCATCAAATCGTAGGGGCCCAGCAGGGTCGAAGCCTACTGGGGTCATGGGTTACGTGAAAGTGAACCTCGAGGCCCTAAAACGTAGACCAAGAAGGAACAGGAGTGGGTGTTAGTCAGTAAACGTCTGACACTTCCGTCAGTTGTCGTTTGAATTCCAGAATCACGGTTTTTCAATCGGAAGTTAACGCATATTTCCAATAGGCTTTGCTGACATGTCTCCTAGGCACGCGTGGAACACTTCGCGCCATCGACAATTCGAGCTCGGGGACGACTGGGTGGCGAACTACCCATTGCTCGTTACCTTGTCTATGATGACTTGAAGTTGGGGTTCGTTCTCTCGTGCCTGCGGCCGTCCACTTTGCCAACATTACAACGTCGCATAAAGAAGCGTCTGGTACCTATTCCCCTTCGCTGTGGACCACGGCCTACACCAGGGTCCGGTGCGAGAGATCGCCAGTGCCGATCGCCCACACAAAGAAACGTCGGAGCTCTGCCCAAGCGAGACACACCTCCACTGTATGCTCCACTATGTCCTCCAAGCGGTCCACACAATGGTAACCGTGCGCTTCTTCCATCCGAATCAGGTGCCTGTTCCTCCCGAGCTTACCATGTCCATTGAGGACATGCGTCATGCGGAAGGTGAGGACGCCGTGACGTTTCTCCAGCCACTCTTCAAAGAGGGGCATTTATCTACCACCATGACGTGCCCCAGTAAGAAAGAAGTTAAAACATGCATGGAACATTCTATATACGTTTTTACTTAGAAAACTTTGTGTAATTACTACCATTTGGTTTTTTTCTAGATTGTACAACAAAACTGGTTTTTACTTCTACTCTGAATTCAACCACCTCGTAATATTAATGGCATGCCATACAGGCGTAAGAAATTTAAAAAACACATAAATAACGTTAATTTTGATAGGTTCTCATTCCTAATTTGCAATATTTAAGGTCATCAACTAAGTAAAAATAAATAGTGGTAAAAATATTAATAATTTAATGAGATGGATTTTACGTCCATAAAATCTTTGTATTTTTGGGTGAATTTTTACGGAGTTTTACCGTTTAGTCGTCATGCCAAATAGATGTATCAACCGAAAACAAGTGTTACAGAGGAAATAATTTAAAATCAAACACCCTATATTAACTACAGTGTAAATATATAGCTACATGCAAAAATTCAACAAGCTGGCTTAACCACGAAAAAAGTTATTAAGTTTTATGTCGCTCCTGAAAAGTAGGGGTTTTGTGGATACGCCCCTATGGTTTGAGACCCGCGACATGTAACAATTTCCCCCAATATCCGAACCCAATAAAATTTCCTACACACGGATATTCAATAAAAATAATACACGAACAACCCATAAAAATGTATCGAAAGTACCACAACATATTACGCCAATACAATTTATATCTCACTTCCCTGTTCCCGTGTTATCCACACAGGGGCACCTTATCAAAGTTGTCGCCTTTACCAGTTAAGTACGCCATTCAATCACCAATAATGTGCAATACACTGTGTAACAATGTCACCCGACTTTCCCCTTTCGAAGAAAAACTGCCTATAAGCCAACTTCACTGTCAAAGGAAAGTCAACCTTATTTTGTTTGTATTTAGAATCAAGTGTAGTCATGTGTAGATTTTTCTGAAAAAAAGAACGCGCATTTTTATTTTTAGAGCTGTAGTGAAAATTGTATTCTAATACATTATGATAAGGTTGCAATTCGTTTGGTGGATATTTCACTTAGTAGCATGGGGGAGAAAGGGCAAACACCATCATATTAAGTGAGCACATGAGAGAGGGAAACGCGAAAATGTGTGGGAAAAGCGGATATAGACGTTTATCGTCGGATTTTTCGCGTGATTTACCCGCGACAAATCTGAGGGCTTAACGCATCTGGTATAAATTGGTCTCTGTGCTTAAACTGTGTGTAGAATTAAGGAGATCATTTAACGTTGGTGTGTCAGTATTCACTAATACGCTGTTGACATAAGGGTATGTCGATTTATTGCCGTTTATTCGGCAAAGGGGAAGCTTTATTTATCTTTTTCTAGTCGAAATAATTTGCCCTTAACGCGTGTCTCGCGGGTGTCAAGTGAATTGTTTTATTGGTTGATTTATAGGATAAGATGATAAAATATTTACATACTCGTTGATATAAAGAAAATAAGATATTGAAATAAAATAAATGATCTTATTGCTCTCTTTTCGTCGTCCACCACATCGTCACTTTCCATCAGATGAGATAATGGTCAAGCGTCAACTTTGCATCTGCCATTTGGCCTGCGTAGAGCATAACGCGCTGTCAAGCTGGATTGGGCCTTATGCAACGGCCGGACAGTGTGCTGCCCATTGCCCGATGCCCAAAGGCCCACGCTGACGGTGGCTCTGCAACTCCTGCCTCCCGGGGCGTCTACGCCTGAGGTCAACGCTTGAAGTTTGTTTCCGCATCTTTTCTATACCTGCAATTGAATAGTTAATTTTAATTTTTCCACAAAATTAATTAAGCTGTAGTCCATTGGTAACGGCACCGAGTCATCATAGGACTACACTAGTCTGTCACAGAAACAAATCCAAGCAGTCTTTTTACTGTGTGTTATATAATTTGATCACTACTGCAGTCAAAACAGTAAAGGAAAACATTGTGAGGAAAACGGCATATGCTAGAATCAGAAAATCGTAAATGTCACTATCAATATCACTACCAACCCGCACTGAACCCGCGTTACATTACGACTAATTCCCTCTTTATGACTGAATGTCTGAGTCCAAGTTGTGTTAATATTATAAGGCTGATCTTATGCTAATTAACTCTAATTACTTGTACAAAGCTAATTATGCTAATCATAAAATTAACAATACATAATAGATCGACGATCATTCACAAGCACCATTCCCATAAGACCCGCCATAACTCTATCAAACTCGTAACAGCTTCCAATCCACTTCTGGCCCTGATTAATCACCCAGGACCTGAGGGCCAGGTCTATAGGAACTGGAGGCAACAATTACCTGATGCATGATGTACGGTGTCGCGGATAGCTTGGGGCTAGCATTCGTCATTTTGTATGGTGCATGTTAGGAGATGTAGAGGGATTTTAAGAGTGGAGGTGTGGTGCTTGCTGGAGTTACGAAAGTGTACGGTATAGTAGGGCGTTATTGAGGTTTATGGTGGAGATTTTTCTGTAATGTATTTTATCTAAGGATTGTAGTTATCTGGCAATAAAGAATGAATAATAATAATATTCCATCTAGACGTATAAAACTTTTTGGGACAAATTCAATGCTCGTACAGCTGCCGGAGTCTGTTTCCTGATAGCTAAAACCTGGGGTTCTTCAATCAGAGTCAATAAGTTACTTCTAGGCAAGCGTGATTACCGTCGATATTATCGCTTATCATTAGACGAGACAGTGGTCAAGCGTGAGCATAGGAAAAGAAAAGTAACCGCGGCCCAAAAACAAAAAGAGCGACTGAAGATCAACAGTTGGGTTTTAGTCAGTAAAAGTCTGATAGTCCCACTTGCTCCACCCAGAGCGTTGATTCCTTTAATAATTTCCCTGTTAAAATATCGTGATCGCCTTTTGTTTAGTATTACTGCGGTAACCCGCTACATTTTATGCTATAGACTATAAGCCATCAATATTGACCATAACTTGGTGTCTCATGATACGTTTCTGGATTGTCAAAGCCGTTAATAAACTCATTTAGATATATTGCAATTTAATTGTTGCTACAATTAACAAACATATGATTTATGGATAACCGTTTTAGTATTTGTTAAGGAACTATCCGTTTAGAAATAAATAGTAACGGTTTTACTTTAAAGTTGCGATGTGTATATTCACACACACGTTTTAATATTATTGTGATTTGTATTATTAATCAGTAGAATGAATGAAATATTTGTTTGTTCTGCACTCCTTCACAAACCTAACAGGTCTAACCTAAGTTTTCCGATTTCAACTGATTTAAGTGAAAACAGAGCACGGACATATCAATCTCATCATCATCATCTACCTAGCCTTTTTCCCAACTATATTGGGGTCGGCTTCCAGTCAAGCCGGATTTAGCTGAATACCAGTATTTTACGAGGAGCGGCTGCCTACCAAACCTCCATAACCCATTAACTGGGGTAACACGGTACTTCATGGCAAGACTGGAGTCAGATTTACATATCAATCTATAAATTCATAATTTATTGAAAGGCCCAAAAGCCCTGTAGCAAATAACTGATATACATTCTCCTCTTACAAAATCAAACCAATAGAGTTGCGTATTGTTTGCCGAACAACAAAACAAAAACATTTAATACACTGCTCCACATATGGGAACAAAAAAATATATTACAAAACAGCTCCAAGGCTTTTTGTAACATGTGATACATATTACTTTTTAATTGAACGCTATAACATACTCTTTGATATCGAGTTACCTCACACGAATTTCTATCTACCTGTGTTACGGTATACAGGATGTGTTTTTAGTATAAGATTGTAGGAACCAGGTTTTAAAACTAAAATGATTATGATTCGCTGTTTTAAAAAAGGGTTTTTAATAATATTTAAATGCTGTCTAGATCAAAACAAAAATAAATAATAGTTATACGTTTATGATATAGAAAAACAAATAAAGAAAGACTAATAATCTGAGAAGCTCTATAAAACTTAAATACCAGCCATATCAAAATTTTGTAGCGGTATCACAAAACATTCATACTAATATTATAAAGGTGAAAGTTTATATGTACGTTGATAGATAGACAGATAAATCATTTATTTGCTACAACACAAAACCATACACCAAAGCTCAATTGAATGATAAAACTAAACACTAAGAAAAAAACCAAACTGACATGGTGAATCGTATAGTAGATAGAAATGAAACTAGAAAAACGAATGACAAAAGCTTAAAATGTTTGGGAACAACGTGAATTTTTTTTAATACTTGTCAATATCTCCAATTTTTTACTTACTGTCACTTTGTCTGGAGACCAAAACATTTTCATTTTTTTTATTTTAATTTTTGCTAGGCACGCAAATTTCTTCTGATTATAGCATTATTTAATTTTATAACTGCAAATCATTTGTTCCAGAAGCTCACAACTTCTCTTGTCCAACCATTCAAACGTGAGAACACCCTGTATATAACATTTAATGTATTACAATCGCCCGGGGTGCGACCTGTAATTGTAAACAATGGCATTGTAATATTAATTGAATGCAATTGCAATTAAACCTGGCGGCATAACTTAGAAAAGTAATTAGGTTTAACTTTGTATGCAAGTGGAGTGTGCTAACGGTTTGTTTGGTAAACTGTTACATATAGGTGCATGTATATACTCGTATATGTATGTATGTCGGTACATGGTGAATTGGTCATTATGATTGTATTTTGTAATGTTATGTGGTGTTGTTGAAATACGTTTTTTGTGTGTGTACAAGTGTGTTATGCGGTCAATTGTAGATTAGCGGCATTATTTGGAAAATAAATCGTACGCTACGCATGGCGCTAGAACTCAAAGGGTAACAGAAAAATAGATAGGTTTTAGTCAGTCAAAGACATAACCTCCCGATTCACCTAATCTTTGTGTTTTTCTTTTCTTTTAAAAATAATCCACAGTAAGATTTACTTCTGTCTCGTGGTTCATGGTACGTTCAGAAACATGTTAACTTTACCCACACAAGACACCCAAAACTCGAAATACCAATCTGCAGGCTATACAAATATTTGTTGAATCCGCCGCAAACCGCTGCAGCCTATCACTCCAAAACTAAAACCTTTAATAAAATGTATTTTTCGTCAGTGCTAATCTCATGTTAAAAGAATCACCGTTACCATCGTAATTACAGCTGAAAGATTTCTACTGCTGGACATCTGCACAAGTGTTGACGTTGTTGTTGACCCTGCTTGGCCCTTTCAATTTGGCTGACATTTCTTTGAGGCGAACGTAGAACACTCTCGCCGCCAAATCGTGCCTGGTTCTTACCGGACGTGAAAACGACGAGCTACCCATTGCTTGTAGTCAACAAGCCTGCGCTTAGAGTGGCCGGAAATCGGCCTGCGAATGCCGATACCCAAAGCGTCTCCTTCGGCGGCGGATCTCTGACTTGACGGTAATTTGTTTAGTAGACATGTAATCGCAATTTACTGGATCAAATACAAGATTTGAGAAGTCCTAAAACCGCCAAAACAAAGTACCCTCAACACCTGACATTTGCAGCCCACGCGGCCCACTTAAGTTAATGGACTGCAGTACAACGCATGCCCGGATCAGATACCGCACCGTTCGGCCGCCGATCTTAGCGGCGCACGTAACAATGAGATCTTGTCACATATGTGTCGAAAGCGTACCCTATTCTATACTGTAGTCGATATTTTAGCGATCGATGTAGTGCTATGAACTTAGAAACTTAAAAGTCAAATTGTATTATTGTAAATATAACGAGAGTTAACCTATCATTAGAGATGCCTTTAACATCTCTTGACCTCTCAAATTTCGCATGATACGAGTACATCTTAGATTGATAAGAGACAGCAATCGAAATATCAAAAAAATTACCCCAATTTAATTTGACAGTATGGTTGGCGTAGTAATTGAACCTTTAACTGCTGCGCTGCATTGAAGGTTGGACTTCTGCGCGAAACAAATATTTTAAACCTTATGATAATTTATCCAGATTTCGATGTCTTTTCGTGTATATGTGATTTTACGGGTTTGTGAGCACATCCACAATACAGGAGTAATTTCTATTGTAGAATAACTTTCCTAATAAAGAAAAAAAGAATTGGTGAAAAGACTAGGTTGATAATGATGATCATTGTAATGTCTCATAATCTAGGCTCTCTATCTAATATCTAACAAACCATTCAACAAATAAAACAAGTGTGATTTCTATTCTGCGCCATATTATATCATTCGACAATACAATCTCGCATGGTTACCATATTCGGCCCCTCGTTCCAAACGCTGTCGTTCACTAACATTCACCGAAGCTATCAGTAATTGCCATCGAGTGTCATTTCACGGGACGCATTAGTGTTATTACGTTCCCACTTATCTGTTAGGTTGGATCTCGCAAATGTGCGAATGTGCATTGTTGTGTAGTGTGCAAGTAATTAAGTATTGAGTGGTGTATGGTAGTGTGTAATCGGTTCTGTAATCAGTAATGTCTTGTCATTGTTTATTCATGATATTATACGAGCATACGGTGTATGTATAGTTATTTTTGCATGTCTTGCCGAAGTCTAGGGTAGGGTGTAATAAGCTATGGAAATAATATGAATAACATAATATTTTTTTTACTTTTTCTCTCCAAAAAGTACAAATATGTTAAAAAAGAAAAAGGTCAAATGTAGAATATGTTCCATAGGTTTCTCTTTGCAATCCAGACATACAGCAAATCTTTTAAAAATTCTATCGGTGTTGCGACATCAGCCCTAGCGGGTTCCGTCATTACGCTGACTCCTCTATAAAACGAAAGCCTATCTCTTACTACTTTTTCAGGAAAATTCACACTACCAGTTGGAACCACTTAGCCCAGAGGTCTTCTACTTTTGAAAACGACGTCCGACGTTTGACGTTTAACGTTGACGTTGACGTCAAACTATTGTCATTAACATAAGCATTTTGACAGGCGCCTAGACTTGACGACTCAGTGCTGCCATCTGGTGAATGTTATTTCAGAAAATATCTATTAATATTGTACTCATAACCGTTTATACGAGTATTGCTCCATCAATTTTGTACCCGTAATCGTTTATGTTGTAGCCATAATGTGTGGCATCAGCAATGAAAATTGGAAAAGAAAACTTAAATCTATTCATAGGCACTTTGTTTATCATAAAACGCATACAAAGAGCATAGATAAAGACTTTGCACACGACCAACTCTTTATAGTTATTCGCAATACGACTAACTTACATTTAACGCCTCCAGATCCTCCTTAGATCTATACCAACTTACACTTTCACTTAAATCTAGGAAGCTACATTCAATTTTGAACTTTATGCCAATACAGTAAGGTGGTGCTTTATTTTTAGGAGTGTACTGTTAAGTTGGTTAAGTTATACTATTGAACGTAAAACTTATGTGAAGCACGCTTGAAAAGTTTTATGAGGCTTAAAGTTTCCATTTAAGAAACTGTAAAGTGAATTTTTCGTGTGAAAGGATGTATTTTTCCTGTGTGTGAATACTGGCAGCTAAGTATTTGGTGTATTGCGCATTTGAAAATGGAATTTTTTTAATCTAATATTTGTTGCACCTTCATTATTCATTTATTGAATTTCATGTTGTTTACAGGTTGTTACATTATGATAGTTCCAAACAATGAACCCTGCTAGGGCACAGCAATGTATGGGCGATAGGTATTAATTAATTTAACATGCTGTCATTCTTCATACAATTTGTTGATATAGATTAATTTAAAAACTATTAATTATAATTATTATCTCAGTTAGTTTAATGTCAATAGATTAGTTTTACATACATATTATTATGTCACATTTTCAGATAAAATCAAATTAAAAGTACCTAATCACTTAAAAATACAGGAATGAGGTAGTAGCAGACTGATGTTTTATAGAGTACCTAGTTATGTATATGTAGTGTGTTCAAGTCGATATTAGTTTATTTATTTCTCGGTTAAGAATTCTTTTAGGCTATAATATGATTTTAAATTTAAGTAGTTTTGAGTTTAGTTAGTTTTGAGCCTTTTTGTTCGTCTTCGAATTTGAGCATGATGTGCATTTGTTTTTATGGTAATTCCTTTTTTTTGTACACCATATAAAGGTCTTATGTGGATAGAAAAGTTCATGTACATAGACGAGCTTAACTCAAAGTTGAGTTTTCTTCCGCTGAAAGAAAAAGTAGCTCGACTCAATAGTCAACCAACCACCATAGAACCGTTTTAACTGACCTGTTGGTTTAATAGTTATTGGCTCTGACTGCTATACTGGAGGTCATGGGTTCGAATCCCACCCAAGACAAATGTTTCTATGATAAGTATGATCATTTGTTCTGTGTCTGAGGGTAATTTATCTATAATATACCTAATATAATATATGAGAATGTACATCAGTTGTCTAGTACTCTGCTTAGTTTAAAACTAGATGGCGTCGTGCGTCGTGTGAAAGTTGTGGAATCTATACTAATATAATATAGAGATAAAGTTTGTTTTTTTGTTTGTATGAGGTAATCTGTGGAAGTACTGGTCCGATTGCTAAAATTTTTACACCAATAGAAAGCGGCTGTATTTCTGAGTGACAAAGGCTATATTTTTTGTACGCGGACGAAGCTGCGGGCTAAAGCTAGTATTATAATATGTTCGTTCCCAACTTTACGCTTTTAAAATAGTTACAACAACAATTATGAATTACAAAAATTTCATATAAATAAAGTCTTTCTAATAATTGATAATTGTTGTTTTATTTTTAACCAAATTCAAAAATTATGTTTTTAATTATATTTAGTTTGTCACCAAACAATCTGTAGACTCATATCCAAATCAGAACCCATAGGTAACATAGAAGCCAATCAATAACCAATAAACCCTTAAACAAAACTCAATTCCTACTTAGCAAAACCCACCCTTTTTATAGCATTAGTATGATAAATATCTCCCATTTCTCGAGACATACTCGTTTGAGATCGTGCGTCCCGAGTCCCGGCTCGAGTGTGTGGGAATGTCCCACAGGACGCGGCACATTTATGTACCGTGGACACACGCGTGCGGAATGGCATAGGGCTATGAAGCTATTAGACGGGGAATACTGAATAATGGTATTATTAATTTTATATAACAATCATCATCAACGATTGCACCATCATCTACTTACCATCAGGTGGAATCAAACACTAGTTTATATTAATAAAAAACACACACAAAAAATAAGCATTAGTATGATAAATGTCTCCCATTTCTCGAGACATACTCATTGGAGTTTGTGCGTCCCGTTCGAGTGTGTGGGAATGTCCCACAGGACGCGGCACATTTATGTACAATGGACACACGCGTGCGAAATGGCACAGGACTATGAAACTCTTAGACGAGGCCTACTAAAGATGTATTGTTAACATTTTAAATAACAATTGTCGTCAACGATTGCATCATCATCATCTAATTACCATCAGATGGGATCGCAATAAAGCACTAGTTTATATTAATAATAATAAAAAACAGGAAAAATAAGCATTAGTATGATAAATGTCTCCCATTTCTCGAGACATACTCATTGGAGTTTGTGCGTCCCGTTCGAGTGTGTGGGAATGTCCCACAGGACGCGGCACATTTATGTACAATGGACACACGCGTGCGAAATGGCACAGGACTATGAAACTCTTAGACGAGGCCTACTAAAGATGTATTGTTAACATTTTAAATAACAATTGTCGTCAACGATTGCATCATCATCATCTAATTACCATCAGATGGGATCGCAATAAAGCACTAGTTTATATTAATAATAATAAAAAACAGGAAAAATAAGCATTAGTATGATAAATGTCTCCCATTTCTCGAGACATACTCGTTGCAGTTCGTGCGTCCCGAGTCCCGCTCGAGTGTGTGGGAATGTCCCACAGGACGCGGCACATTTATGTACCGTGGATACACGCGTGCGGAATAGCATAGAGCTATGAAGCTAGTAGATGGGAAATACTAAAGATGTATTACTAACATTTTAAATAGTACTAGTAAACTAACTGACTTTAAACTGACTAAAACTAACTTTTAAACTAAAGTTAAAAAGTAACAGTATTTTAAACGCGGCACATTTATGTACCGTGGACACACGCGTGCGGAATAGCACAGGGCTATGAAGCTATTAGACGGGGAATGCTAAAGAAGTATTAATAACATTTTAAATAATATGTAATATTAATAATATATAATATTTTATCAACGATTGCATCACTACCTACGAGTAGCATCAGGTGGGATCGCAATCAAGCACTAGTTAAAAATTTATATATAAAATATATTGTTTTTCCTGCTTGACAATGCCCTTTTATATGTCATACAACTTTCGCCTAAAGCAAGACATTTGTCTCTAGGGATCTACTGCGGCTTGCGATACTTTTCCTACGGAATAATGAGAGTTGAATTTCTCTCGCAAAAACCAACCTATTTCATTATTACTCTTTGCATTTCAGCTAGTAAATATAACTGTGTAGGCATATTCCACAGAACGCAGCACGTTTACGTACCGTAAACGCTCGTATGCGGAATGGCACAGGGCTATGTATCTAATAGGTAAGGCCAAAAAAATTTTTGTCCAGAGTTTTGAGACTTGATTCATTTGTCTTGAATCCCCCTTTTTTGAGGGCTCCTCTTGCTCTGAGTAGAACTAACCAGGCTTTTATTGGCTTAAAAACCACCAGTGTTCTTTCAGTTGACCTTTGCGTTCCAGCAGGCCGGAGTTTCTTTCCAAACAATCCTGTAAATATTCTTATTAAAAACTAGACTATTGTCAATCTTTCGTTTTCCTACACTTAAGCACTGACGAGTAAGTTCCCCTTTTATTTTAGTTTCTATATTATCCTAAGAGAAGAAGACGTTTCATGATTACTCACTTCAAAAATAAGAAAAAATGTATAATACAAATAATAATAAATTCTTTCCAGGATTCATATCTTCGTGAGGTAAGTCAGGCACACTATGAGTCCGTACTCTTCGTGTAATCACGACTTAGTTTACACTTTGAAGTCCATCTTATCAAGTTAAAACTAAGTTACGGAACTAGCTTCAAGCAAGTTCAATACATCTTGCGTTGATGGCTTAATCTCACTGTGAGGAAGAAAATCAGTGAATTATGGCTGAAATGTTTGGAGTCACGATTTGAGTTGGGGTGAGAGGCAAGTATCTTGGTTTTGTAGAAAAAGAATCAGTTTACTTATATTATATTAGTCTATTAATTGTATACTTTTTAATGCATTTTTTTAATATTACTGACTAGGTTGGCAGAAAGCCAGCAGGTGAAAGTAGATTTTACCATACATACTCGTACTTTAGACCCCCTTAGGGGGTGGATTTAGGAAAATCCTCACTTAGTCTGTCCCCACATTATAAAAGGAGACTTTGTGCAAAATTTCACACTCTTATTCCTAGTAGTTTTGGTTGTGCGTTAATATTATGTCAGTCAATAAGTTTCTCCTTTTATAATATAGACTAGAGTCAAATGAAATATTTCACCTATGTATCTATACATATTCATAAATGGGTTGACAGAGTCCTTTATTTGAATTTTCGATAATCTCAAGAGGCTATATGATAACAGTTATGCTAAAAAACCGAAAGAATGACGTCATACTAATAAAAACTGTGCTCTCTACAAAACCTAAGCCAATCTCAAGTCTATTTTTATTAACGCCTATTCCAACCATATGCAAAACAGGACCCACCACCAACAAATCAAGCTAACACTGTAAGTAATGCACAATTAATACGACAACTCTTCCCGTACCATCTAACCGTTCCTAAATCAGCATCGATCTACAATAGATCCCTCTTGTGGCCGCCGGCGCACGACCGTGCGCACGATTCAGATTAATCTATCGAAAATCGTTTTACAACATATTATTTATAGAGAGCATGCGCCAGCAATGATCATCAGTCCGAGTGCGTAGGGATGCGCCGCGACGCATTCCGCGCGCACCAATGTGTCGATGCGGAAACATCGATGCGACGTTATCGATTATTGTAGATAGTATCGAGATATGAGTGCTCGAGAATTCAAGATGTGTTTGTGATTAGTCATGTTACGTATGCGAATTGTTAATTAAAATTGCGTTTGGGTGTGTGTGTTCGTTAGATAGATTGTGTCAGAGCTGTTTTTTTTACATAGTATAAACTACTGCTTGACTGAGTCTCCACCTGATGGTAAGCAGGGAGGAAAATGTTATATTGTTTAATTAGGTATTGATCAGTTATGCAGTATTAAATGAACTTAATATTTAAAAAACAGGGTTAAAGATTTACTGTTCTAAAATTTAACAACGCCAACATAAAACGTTTTACAGTTCTAACCCGACTTAAAGTCACATCGCTTACGCCTAAAAACATAATTAAAATTCAAAAACCATTAAAAATTAACACCATCAAATCACGGCCTTTACTGTCAAAATCGGACGCAACGAACTTGTTCTTCATAACTCGTAAAAGTCGAGTGATGTCGTAAAAATAAAACCGAAAGCATTCCGACTGGAGTCAACAATTAACCCCAGTTTTAATGAAACTTCTGAACTAGCTCCGGCAGCGTGGAATCGCAGCCTATTTTAAAGACATTGAATATTTAAGAGAGCTAATTGAAATGAGCGAGACAGTTTGGAGTGTCGCCAGGATAATTACCTAGCTCCTAAGATGAGATTTAACGTGCCACGCTTAAATGGTTGCTGCTTTGGAGGTCTCTTTTTAAGGGAAAGTTTATTTCCGAGGGTTTTTTTTTCTTGTTAAAAAGTCGGGGAGATTCATAACTGTTTATTTGGGTTGCAGTGTATTATGCCTGGTTAGTGCTAAGTATTTACTAAAGCATAAGTATGTGTATTACGAATGCCCAATATAAAACGATACAGTTATATTTCATCATAGTCTATAATAGTATAAGAGAATAGTTTTCAGAAATACCAGAGATCTAAAACCTTCAAATAACCTATAATAAGACTTGCAATATAGTACAAATCAAACTATAAAACAAACAACATACAATAGAAATACCAACCACAAAGTCAAACCACTGCAACAGTACAAAACCAGAGCTTAGTTTATAGTTTTACTTTCCATTCTGGATTTTTTTTAAATCAAGCTATCCAACACTAAACTTTTTAAATAAACCTGTCAACCAAACCACTATCGATATCGACAGACCCCATCACTAAGCGTTGTGTGATGTCGAAGGTTGTCGATTCGTGCAGGCCGTGTGCGACCGCTCTTCCGGTGTCCAACACTGCTACATTTTAATGGTCCCCTATTTGTACGTGGATTCACATCTAGCAATTACCTTGTTTGCTTACAAATTGCGTTTGAAACAGCATAATTCATAAAGTTAGAAGCTAGCACAGAGTAACTAAATCAATACCTATAAGTAAAAAAGCATATTATAATTACCTATCTAAGAAATTCTCAAGAATACTAAAGATCCACAATCTTCATTAACCAAAAAAAAACCCAAGCTACTCCACACTAAACTTTTTTAACCTATCACATACCCACAAAACGAGACACAATAGTAAAACAATAACACCGCGGTCTCATAGGAGCGGTCGGGGATTCATGAATAAACCTGTCAACCAACCCACTATCGATATCGACGATGGTGATGTCGAAGGTTGTCGATTCGTGCAGGCCGTGTGCGACCTCTCTTCCGGTGTCCAACACTGCTACATTTTAATGGTCCCCTATTTGTTCGTGGATTCACATCCAGCAATTACCTTGTTTGCTTACAAATTGCGTTCGAACTAGCATAATTAAAAAAGTTAGAAGCTAGCACAGAGTAACTAAATCAATACCCATAAGTATAAAAGCATATTATAATTACCTACCTAAGAAATTCTTTGAATACTAAAGATCCACAATCTTCATTAACCAAAAGAAAACCCAAGCTACCCAACAGTTAACTTTTCTAATAAACCTGTCAACCAAACCACTATCGATATCGACAGACCCCATCACTAAGCGTTGTGTGATGTCGAAGGTTGTCGATTCGTGCAGGCCGTGTGCGACCGCTCTTCCGGTGTCCAACACTGCTACATTTTAATGGTCCCCTATTTGTACGTGGATTCACATCCAGCAATTACCTTGTTTGCTTACAAATTGCGTTCGAATCAGCATAATTACGTGATTCGAAGGTACAGGAAGGGTTGTGTGTGTGTTTTTTTGTTTGCCGTCCATTTTTTGGTTCTGTTAGGCTTTTGTGAGTTTTTTTGGGGGCATGCAGTTCATTTTTTTTTTGTTTGATGGCGCAACAGAAAATTAAAAAAAAATGTTTGAATGATATGTTAAATTAATAAATTGGAAATCAAACCTATTTTGAAGAATCATAACCTCTTTTGTCGTAGTTTTAGATAATTTTTCTAAACATTTCAAAGTAATCAAATTAATCTTAAAGTAACTCTGGTAATTCGGTATTTTTCATACTTATTCGGTATTATCATTCAGCTGAATGATGTCCACTGCTGGACACAAGCTGCAGTAAGAATATCTTCAAAATAGGAACAACAATGCAACTTGTAATTTTGGACACAAAAAAACTAAGAATAACTAAGTAAATATGTTGCTACAAATACAGCCAACACTCTTAATAGAACCAGACATTTATATCATCCACATACTACATTTCAAACCATCAGAAAACATGATTCAAAAA
This sequence comes from Mythimna separata, assembly GCA_030763345.1. Classification (NCBI taxonomy): domain Eukaryota; kingdom Metazoa; phylum Arthropoda; class Insecta; order Lepidoptera; family Noctuidae; genus Mythimna; species Mythimna separata. The sequence goes on from CM061187.1 coordinate 5,381,814, forward strand.
CCCATAACACTAAAGGATAGTTTACAAACAACGCGAATCAAATATACGTACATCGCAGTACCATTACTTGAACATAGAAAATGCCCTTAAATACTGTTCAAAATAAATCTTTCCTGGCTACAACTTATTCCAAGCTCCCCTTTCACGTCTCGATGTGGTCATTGGAACATACAAATCGAGTGTAAGACCATAATTGTTAATTTCAAGCAAAATGCCCGCAATAGCTTTCAAGTTGCACTAACTAACGATCCCATTGCTAGATGCCTATCGGGTTTCTGGGCATAGTACCTGGTCGGTTGCACGGTGGGGTTAAACGGCGGATTAAGTTGAGATTAAGGTTAGAAAGAAAGTGTAGATTAAAATGCTTTTATGCAAAGTGTAGAAAGGGGTAAGCTGCCAATATGCCGCAATGTGTTTTTCTGGCAGATCTACAGCTTTATTCAAAAGAATATTATGCAGAAAAAGGTGTGTTGCTAAAATAAGAAAAGTAGGAAAAACCACAATCATAAAATATGGAAAAAGTTAATTACCAACTAGATTACCTATTTATATTATGTTCCGTGCTGTTACGTGCTTCGTAGTTCCGATACTATGCAACAGCCCCAACTCCATGCTTATCAAGCAAATAAATAGTATCTGCTCAGATAAGCTCACATAGCCAACATAATTACTGTCCCTAAAAGAGATTATACAGTGACATTATAGTGCCATTAGCTTTAGCTGGTCCTTACTTGTAATATTACGTAAGAACTAATCCACATAATGTTATTATATTTCCTGAAATATGATATAAAAAAAACGTAGATATTAAACAGTTCACTTTGATATATCGGTAAAATATAAATATCAATAATTTATTCGAGGAACTTTATACTTAACACACACATCACAGGCATGGGTTAAATGTTTATTTTTCACTTTTTTTTTAAGGTCTTTATAAACTAATGCGCCACACTATCAAGGATTGAATCACTGTGATCCCACGTCAGGTGGGATCGCGATCAAGCACTAATTTATACCAATTAAAAAGACTAAAAAAAATTTTGTTTCTATGAAAAACATACAAACAAAAATTCCAATCTGAATAAAAATATGTTAACCGTCACAGCAAACTATAGTGTGCAACCGACCCTAAAAATGCGAGTACATAATGCATGCGTACACGGCGACGCATAGATCGATGGATCGTATCGATCCGCACAAAGGATCGAGTCGTGATCATGATTGCGTTACGTTCGAAAGTTTTGCCGTTTATGTAAAGTCTAGTTTTGTTCTCTTTGCGACGCCAATGCGGGCATCGCTGAGATATTGTCGAAGTTTTGTGACTGTGTGAGGTCGCTCTAATGTTAATTGTGTAGAGTGGGCTAGAAATTTGGCAGCAGATTTTGTATGAGAGGTTCTCAGAATTATTGAATGGAACGAGGTGGAGAGGTGGCTTCGTTTTCATGGTTCTTGGTATTGTTGATTTGATTGAAATAATTTGGGAGATAGTTAGTAGGTACTAAACTTGCTATTTTGGTCGTTTTAGTAGTATTTGGCGTTTCGAAGTAAATTGAATCGTCGTCAAGTTATTAAATTGTTAAATAGGTATCGGTACTGATGATCCACGTCGCGAAATTGTATTTATGAAATTCAATCATATTAACACTATAAAGGCAATAGATTTTTTTCAAACAGCTGAAAAATGGTTGATGATATTTCGTACGAACGGCGTCATCAACTGGTTACCCCATTATCTAAGTTATTGAAAATGTGACAGAGGTTCCCAATTGAGAGCTTTTATCCTGAATGAATATATAGATTACAAATAATAATGAATGGAACTACTTAATTGTATCGTAAGTCACTGCCAGAAGCTAGTATTTGTTTAAACCAAGTTATAGGAGGCAAAATTGTTTGGTTGTATACCTATTTGCCGATTTTTTGGTGAAATATAAAGATAGTTTCACGCGCGCCTCTAAAAGATGTCAGCAAACAAGATGTGGGCTTCCGAAAAGAAAACCCGGGACCCTGGAATGAAGACAAAGAAGAGACGGGGTAGGGTTTAGTCAGTAAAAGTCCGCCCAAGAGCGGAAAAAGTCATTATGATACATCTAGATATAATGATAGGCACACTAACATTGAATGCCAGAGTTAAATACAAGATCCTAGTATCATAGATTGCTAGAAAGATAGATATAATATATCTATCTGTCAATCTATGACCACCACTGGTAACGGTCCCGACTTACGAGTCGTATCTACTTCGTGAGTTCCTACCTAGGCAGGCACATTACTTAATGTAAGTTATTTCATCGCCACTAGATTCAGGATGGTAAAAAAATATTTTGAGGAAACTGATGCAAGCGAACTGAACCAAGAGTTTGAAGGCATTTACTAAGCTACACTGGGCACGAGTAGTGACCTACGGCCCATTCCCTCTCATGGAGAGGAGATCTGAGTCCCAATAGCGGGTACAATATAAGGCTGGTTATTCTTCTACTTTTTTTTTTACATAACATAAAAAGATACAGTAGCTAGCTTTGCAGAACTGATGGTCGATGGCAACGAAAGGTTCTAGAGTGTAGACCACGTATCGGCAAACGTAGAATTGCAAGGCTTTCCACATGGACCGATGACTCAGTGAGGGTCACGAGAATCCAACCGGTTGTAATGGCGAGACTCAGAGGAGCGGTGCACGTCTTTTAGCTGAAATCATGATGAAAAGTATCAACTTAAAATACGACGAGAGCAAAGTAATATTTCAAAGTATTTTGACTTTTCGTAACAGTCTCAAACTTGTGTTTCAAGCATAAAGTTACAAATCCGTGCCTACCACTATTACATTCGATCAGCCCAATCTCAGCTTACCCCGAAGCGATAATAATTTCAAATGTACGATAAAATATTGAAGCAATTTCTTCACACAGAGAACGCTATTAGCGGGTTTACAAGACATTTGTGCTTTACGTTCGCACCTTCCGAGAGAGGTGTCGCGCGCGGATTTGCTTTATGAACCAGTTACGACTGTATGGAAGGGAAATTGTATTAAAAAGCTGGTTTGTACTATTGTATAAAGCTAGAGTAGACTACTGGTTCTTTGCGGCTTCAAACGCGTCTTTGATTATTGCTGCGCTAACGTGGATAGTAGCGTAATATGTTGACTTGCTTCGACGACCTGGCGAGGGTCGCGGAAATCCGATGGATGCGAGACGCACAGGACCGGTCTCTGTGGCGACGCTTGGGGGAGGCCTATGTCCAGCAGTGGACGTCTTTCGGCTGAGATGATGATGATGGTGATGTTGACTTGCTTAATAAATGAGCTATTCCATACTTAACTAGTAGTAGAAGGATATACCATGGAATCCATCAATACATCAACCATTGTGGCAGACCACGCAATAGATAGTGGAACATGCTAGACGAAATTACTAACTAGGTCACTATCCCTGGTTTGAAAAAGCTGGAAGTCATCGAATCTTTACCCTGCAGTGAAATATTGCAAGCTGTTATTAACCAATGACCAGTTAGTGCTACTTTTGAGCATTGGGTTACCTATCCATATTTTTTTTCAGGCAACTAAACTTTTAGAGCTACATTAGATCAACGCCACGCGACGCAGTTATACGTACAACTCAGGCGTCACACACATATGCGGCGGTGACAGTACAATGTAGTAGCCGCTTTAAAATTGCTTGAAGGATTATCAAAATCTTGACCTATGCAAACCATCTGCACTGGATTAAATGTTGAGCACAAGCTTGAACTAAAATATAGAGATAAATCATAACATTGCCTTGAATTAGTGTTTGCATATTCATAAGTTGCTATGTCATCGATCGTCATTCGACAGAAGTAGATATAGACGGTGCTCTATTATAGCAAGTCAATAAGTATTGAAATGGATTTTGGTGGGATTTTTTCGGATAAAGTTCAGAGGCTGTGTGTTCTATTCTTATTATAAATTGATTCTTAGGGGAAATTGTTCGCTTACAATGGGTCTAATCAAAAGGCTTAAAGTCACCCAAAAGGCAAAGGAAAGGGCGATGCTTAGAGTTTCCTTAAAGATGCAGCGTTGGAAAGCCTCCCACAGGGTAGACCGATGTTCTGATGAGGGTTACGGGAATCTGATGGATGCGAAACGCACAGGTCCGTTCGTTGTGGCGACACTTAGGAGAGGCCTATACCGTATCAATGAGCGTTTTTCAGTTTGAATAATCGTTTCTTTTTATTTATGCTCCAGTCATAATTTGGTAGAGAGTTATTAAAGAAATAAATAAGCTATCAACAGTTATTGACATTTACCTCATCACGTGTGTTAAGATTAAAATAACCCTCAAACAAAACGTAAGGTCACTAAAACAAGATCAACTGGAGCTTGGGAACCGAACTATGAAAATCCGTATCCGTGACGGAGCCACTCGAGTGTGAACAGTGTGTTAAATGTAAAGAACCCTAAAAAAAGTTCGTTTTGACATCATTTCACGTCGATCAAGCGGCCCGATGAATAACGCGGTCCGGCGGAGAAAGAAAAAAAAAGCCCCCGTTCTGAATGCGACTCATTTTATGAATGAAATAAGATTTTTTTTCCTACGGAACCGCGACAAATACGTGCTTTCCTTTCTCGGCCGTCTGAGGCGACGTGCATTCATTTTCGATTAGTTTTTTAATTCCGTTTTGATCTATCACACTTTTTGTTGCAACGTGAACTCAACCGTGCGTTGGCGGTGTTAGGGTACATTTTGCCTGGTGGGATCTTTTTTATAAGCGCATGTCGTAGGTTTCTTTGAGAAGTAAGTCCGTCGCAGCAACCGCTTCAATGTAACGCTGGGTACACAGATGCGGTCTGAGTAACGAGAAATTATTTGTAGCGAGTGATTTATTAGTAGGATTAGAGGTTTTGCGGGATACAGTATAAATGGAAGAGATCGAAGGAAATGTTATTTAGCAACTTGGATTCACGTATCGAGATATGCATGCTGTATGACTTGATTTACAGCTTCTGCAAACTATATACGTCAAATAGGTTTACCATTTGTCAAAAATATGACCTACATGATGCAGAACCGTCCTTAATGCATACACACTTTCTTCTTTAAGGACCATGATGATTACCATTTTATAATGGTTGAAAAATCATCACATAGCTTATCTCGCTATGGGTGAAAAAGAGTATTAACTTTTACTGTCTAAAACCTACCCACTCTTTCAGTTTTTCTTGCGTTCCATGGCCGTGGTTATTCTATTGAATAATCCAACAGAATGTCTACCACTTTATCATTTTTTCTTTTGAAGTGGGCAATTATTAAATGACTACACTACTACTTTAGGGTGAAACGAAAGGTCGTATCAGATTTTTTTTGACTAAAACCTGCCTGTATCCTGCTTAGACTCGATCTTTACCAGACGGCCATATTATCTGAATAATTTTCCATTAACTAAAAAAAAGAAGGCTGCTACAAATAATTATTTACACCTACCCGTTTTGCTGACCGTAACCTACACTCAAATGTTTTATACAACTTTTTTCGTTTGTTTTAAACCTTTTACTTCTTTTCCAAATCAAATACACTCACAACACTATTCTCCTAAACAATCAATCGAAAAATATTCAATTCAAACATACTTAGTCATCTAATCAAAATGATTCAACACTGAGGCGTTACTACGGGACTATCATTGAAATAAAAACGAGAATGCTCTCGGTAACCATGTGGTAAGACCGAAGGCATGCGGACGCAAAAAGCGACGGATTTCGTGGGAAGCCCATTATATGATTGGAGGGCGAGAGAGATGCACACTGTCCGATGGTCTGATGGTCTGTTGGACCAATGTCGCATGCGCACGGTTAAGTAAGGATAGTGGAAGACTAACTTTTTTTTAGTTAATTTCTTATTTGTGTAAGTGTATTTTAAGTAAATAGTGAGTGTAAATACTCTATATTACAAAAAAAAAACTAAACACGTTTTGGGAATTAATTTTATTCAATAAATTTTATTTTTTTCATTTCATGTAAAAAATTACTCGTAAGCAATTATTTCAGTTACTCGTACATAATAATTTATTAAAATTTAAAAAATTCTGGCGAATTTAATGCCATAGGCATTCTCTACCCGTTGCCCGAGTACAGTACCTACCTTTTAGCAAAAGTGCATCTCATAACATTTCTAATAAGCCCAAATACGACTAGCATGTTATGTGACTAGGAAATGTCTGTATCGACCTTCAGGTTTTATCTTCAGATTAGTTCAATGGTACCATTTTCATTAGCACAATTGGTTTAAAATTTTGTAATAGTCCCTTGAGACATCTCATAACCATCATCACCTCAGCCGAAAGACGTCCACTGCTGAACATAGGCCTCCCCCAAGCGTCGCCAAAGTGACCGGTTCTGTGCGTCTCGCATCCATATATCGGGTTCCCGCGACCCTCGCCAGGTCGTCAGTCCAACTTGTGGGAGGCCTACCAACGCTGCGTCTTCCGGTACGTGGCCGCCACTCTAGAAACTTTCGTCCCTATTGACCATCTGCTCTACGAGTAATGTGCGCTGCCCACTGCCACTTAAGTTTGGCGATTCTTCGGGCTATGTCGGTAACATCAGTTCTCTTGCGGATATCTTCATTTCTGATGTGATCGTGCAAGGAAACTCCGAGCATAGCCCTTTCCATTGAGACATCTGTATGGTTGTGAATTTCCATTGACCTACCGTTGTCATCTTCATAAAGTGGTGCTATTCAAATGGTATGCAAAAACTTTGAAGCTGTGCAAAAATGAGACTGGCAATGTATCAAACATTTTGACACTGTCAAGGGAATCAAAAATAAGGTACTTCCCGTTGACCTAATATCTTAAAATTTGATATTAATCAAAGTGTCATAGTACAAATTAATATAAGAAGAAGTGTAAAAACTGATAATTTGTAGTTACATCATAGGAAAAAAATTTATGTTCGGAAAAATCTTTAAAATCGGATTAGAAAATTGAACTGTTTTAAAAATGTATTTTGGTACGGAACTCTGAGTGCGCGAGTCTGACTCGCATTTGCCCGGTTTTTATTATTTTTACTTATTGCCGTTGTTTTGCATTAACTACGTCGAATAAATACTATTCCATTTCAACATAAAAAAAATCATCTAATTTGGGCACATGTTCCTTTCTTTAAAGTAACCTAAAAATAACCTTGCACGTATACAAAAATCAGTTTATAATAAAAACAGAATGATGTAAGCAAACAATTTGCCACACTCCCACTTCGGTCAACGGCCTCACAAAAACTAATATTTACCAAACAACTGGCTAGATTTCACTTGCATATATAACAATGCATACACACTGATTTCACTTCCTAGATGCATTGCAATTCATCAAACACTATAATAGATCTATTATAGATCTTTTGACAAGACTTTTTAATCAACGAACACTTCAGAGCTACTCTCAGCACTCATACTTTTTGTGTGCGGTGACAAAATGTGAGAGAATTTCAGTATCTAACAACGAATGATACTATATAACCTCTATAGTGACATTTTTCTGAATACAGAGTTTTGGCGGTTTTAATTATTCGTAAATTGATTCGTTGTGGATATTGTGATGCAAAATTTGGTGATACGACTGGACAGTGACATCGTCTTGGTTGGAAATGGTTCTAGTTGGTGCCCGCGACTTTGCTCGCATCAGACAATAGCGCCATTTGCTAACAAGAAGTTTTCTTTTTTCTGCAGAAATCTAGGTCCTTTTCTATTCTAAAAAGAGATCTTAAAATTGTGTGAAAATCAAGCCAGTTAGTTCTGAGATTAGCTGGAACGCTGGACAGATAAAAAAATTTAAACTCATATGAGTATTTTTGTTATAGCTATCAAAAATACCTTGAATGCATTTAGTAAAAAAAAATTTAATATTACAAACACACACTTCAATTTTATTTTTATGTATGTTCAGATAGATACCGTTGATTTGCTTTCTCAACGAGGTTTACCAGGAAAGCTGAATCGATACGTTTCCTCCTAAATACTGCAAAAACTTTGGAATGTGTTACACTCGTGTTTTAATGGGAAACAAAGTGACTGTATCTGTACTAAAACTTAAAAACTTAACACTGGCTAAATGCATAAATCGTGCGAATCGAAAAGAAAAAGAAACACCAAGTGAGACCTCGTTTGGTTTTTTAGAGTTTAGGAATACAAAAACTCTTCGTCCTAAGATCTAGATAGATTCTCACTTCTTAGTCACACACAAATGTGTATCGGTATTACTATTCCGAAGTCACGGTCATTATTGTGCCAACTATTCGTTTGACTTGTGACTGTGTAACCCACGTGTAACCTATATGTATGCACATATGTATATTTGTGTGTGTGTATATTTCACGTCAGCGAGTATTTTTGCGTAAGGGTGGGACAATTATGTAATTTATTATCAACTCCTCAAGGAAGGCCAGTAGTCCCTTAGTTACTGACCGCTTTGCGAAGGTTACCTGGGCAGTCAGAACTGGTCGTCTGATGAAAGATCGTGAACATAAGCGACATGTAAGACGTCTTCTTATGTTGGTAAATAAATAGTCCAGTGCCTGGGGTATTAAAGTCATAAAAACCTAGGATTGTTTTGCTAAGTATAAAAAAGATTACCTATAAAAACATGTGGTCTCGATTTCGAAAACAAGTGATGATTTCATTAGTTCTACAAGTATCTCTTAACTTAGTAGTTCGAATATAAGAAAAAAAGTCCGAAGTAAAAACCCCCAAGCACTAGACTAAAACCAGTTTTATCCAATACTCTACCCAATAAATAACTAGATCGTACTGAAATTCATCTTGTTTTATTTGTACTGGCAGCTCAAAAAAAAACAAACGTGCAAGTTTGAAGTCACATAACATGGCTTGACAATCTCAACAATTTCAAACCGCCTCACCCGTTCCGCTTTACTTCATTCGTCTGAAAAATAAAAAAAGCCGACAGAATTAAGCCTTTCACACTTGCTCAATAAATAGCTGAAATACTCAATAAAACCTGTAAACGGTTACATAAGTTTTAATAAAGACCTTTTAACTTTATAATTAAATTTTTAATCATGCCACATTGTCATCACAAATGCCTTTTATAAAACTGTTAAGAGGTCGTCGGACCGTTAAGTTTTATAAAAGACTTATATTAGCATCAAATCCAGCTTCAAGATTAATTCTGTTTTTGGAAGAATGGGTGTGTGTCGTAAGATTACATTTTCGTTAGTTTTTGTACCATCTTGTTAAAGGTTTACAGGTGAATGTGTCTATTGAAAATTATTACTACACTGAATAGAGTTTTGGTAGGTATGTATCCGAGTAAATAATTTAACAAGTAAATTGACGTTTACGGTTACTTACTTATTATTAGCACGTACAGCTATACTGCAGCTGAAAATAAAAAGAAACTTAAGCAGGTTGAAAAAATATGCGTCACGAACATAATACTGAAACTTCTATGCGACAGAGCCTCAACGCTCTTCAGCAACAGTTATAAGTAGGTATTGCGACCCCAAAAAGACAAAATGCTAAACCAAATACCATGACCTATGCGCAACAGCTCTTAAAGATGTAGTCACTGATTTTTTTTTGCCCATGTGACTTAATCGTGGTCATAGTCTCTCATCATCATAGTAAGATAATACAAAACTCGCAAATACAATCACAATGGGCTCACGTGGTGGATTACGGTTAATTTCCTCTCTTAGATAGGAGACCTGTGTCCCAGCAGTGGGGTCTAAAAGGCTGATTATGATGTATGGTTAAGCCTAAAAACAATACCATTTTTAAACAAAATCAATAACCATTTTTTAAGTGATGACGCACCAATATCTCAACATAAGTAAGAACCTACTCTCTGTCCCCAAGCCGTGACATCCCACAACACTCTTTCCCCACTTACTAAACTCAACTACCAAGTGTGTCCGATTATTCTCGTCGCCATTGAGTCTCGCAACAGAGACGACCATTCGACTAGAACATTTTCCGATCGCCAGTTGCATTCCCCTGCCGATGTTAACTAGAACATAGGCGTTAGTAATTATTACCGACAAAAAAGTCGTGGCGACTGATTGCTTTCACAAGACGCCACAATGGACCATGAAATAAGCTCTGTCGAGCCACCGCGTTACGCATCGTTCGTGTGGAGGTACGATTGGTAAAAATGTCGAATGAAAGTCGAGTGATAAACGATCGAATGGAGTTCTAGAAGCAGTGATGAGTTTTGTAATTGATAACAGGTGCATCGAGTTACGTAGACTGGAAGATGAAATCAATGTAGGAACGAAAATAAATTTAAAAAACAAGGAACACACAATAAAACCTTTAAAAAATAAATTTCTCGTAACTTTTATGTAAGTAGTAATATTTTGATTCAAACGTTGCAGTCGCGTTCGTCACATCGAGAAGCCACTAACTTTATACTTTGTGTCAAAGATTTAAAAAATGTTATATTATTATTTAATACGTTTATCTTGTAATTATTTGAATGATTATTTTATTATCTATCAAGTGGATATTTAAAAAAGCTGGGATAATTTGCCTCCTGCAATCTTCCTGTCTGATTATAATTTAGATGTCTTCAAGGCTAGATATAATAGGCTCTTAATAAACTAACCTTGACTTTACCATCAAATTATTATTATCACTCATACAAACTTAAAAAGTCCTCATCGATCCAACACCTAAAAAACACAAAAATAATATTAATGCCTTGGTTGGCATAGTGAGCGGGTACGTTGCATATCGATTTCCAGGTTTGACAAATTAATATTAAAAGACATTTTAGGAATCTTTTTATTCCAATGATGATGAAGATTTTATAATTTCAGCCAAGAGACATCCACTGCCAGACCTACCCCAAGCGTCGCTACAACGACCGATCCTGTGTGTCTCGGATCCATCGAATTTTTGCGACCTTCACCAGGTCATTGGTCTATTGTGTGGTGAACCATCCAAAGCTGTGTCTACTAGCAACCGCGTGCTATCAAACGCAGCTTCCTTTTCCTTGCCTAGACGCCCTTCCAAAACTTTTCGGTCTCATCAACCATCTAATCTGTGAACAAAAAGGCCCTTTAAGTTTGACGATTCTTCGGGCTATTTCGGTAACTTTAGTTTTCCTAGATATCTTCACTCCTAATTCAATCACGCAATATTTTGACTGGCCTGTTGGTCTAGTGGTTAGTGACCCTGACTGCTATGCCAGAGGTCGTGGGTTCGATTCCCACCCAGGACAAATGTTTGTGTGATGAGCACGATCATTTGTTCTGTGTCTGGGTGTAATTTATCTATAATATGTATGTATTTAGAAATATATAAGTATGTTTATCAGTTGTCTAGTACCCATAATACAAGCTCTGCTTAGCTTGGGACTAGATGACGTTGTGTAAAAGTTGTGGGATATTATTATTATTATTATTGTTATATAGCTCCGAAAATGTAAACAAATATGTGCTATACAAATACTGACAGATCAGCGACTCGGCTGGTAATAAAAAGGATGGCGTAGCGACCTGCTTGTGTCCTTAAGAATTGGAGAAAAATTATAATCTTTCAAGGGAATGATTGGCCTTTGCCTAACTGCGGGACAGTGTGGATATTTTTTTTTTTTAATAATTTGGCGTTGTAGTTTTAAATAAGTATAATAATTTGAAGTTGTTGGGCATATTTGTACATTGTCGTATTTAGTCTATTTATCATCTGGAGGTCTGATGTTATGGGAAAACTAAATTCTATTTTAATTCAATTATGAAGTATTTACTATTGTTAAAATGGCACTTGATCTGACCTAATGATAAGCGATAATTTGTCCGACAATGGAACACACTTGCCTAAAGGTAGTAGCTATCAGGGAAAAACAGAACCCGACGGGGAATTCCGCCCTATAGCTGTACGCACAATGATGACTGTGTTCGCAAAACATTTTGAGTGGGATATCAACCAAAACATATCAATGAAAGAAAATGTATGTACCCCTGGTATTTTTTTAAGCAATTGAAAATAAGAAATATACTAACCTTTGCTATTGGCTATACGAGTATGCATAGGTTTAGTACTATTACACATACATCATTATACTGTACCCTACAAAACACGCAACGCAAGGCCTAAAGGGACATTTGCGTTTTCGAACGGTGAGTGAAACTGGCATAAATGTACAACTGATTATATGTGAATGGCTCAATCAAGGCTCTCGTTGCACAAGGCGTTATGTCGATATGTTTTGACGTGTCCGAGTCGGACCGACGGTCGCCAGTTATACGTTAGTAAATTGCTACAATTATACCGAGAAGTGTGTCAAGTGGTAACCGATGGGGAGAGTGGGGGTGAATGGAACAATGGACATGTTGGGTGCTCGAATAAACAATGTGACGTTTTCAGGGGTTGTTTGTTGTAATTTGCTGTGTGAGTATGTATTGAGGGGGTTTAATTTGGTGATTAAAGGTTTGGGTAATTTAAGAATTATTTTAATAAAAAACCAAGCGTTAGAACAGAGTATTTTAGTAATACTGTTTTAGGTTAATTTTGGCTTTTGGTAAAGGCACTGTAACTTAAAATTGTATCGCTATTGTTTTGTATTTAATGTTAAATTCAAAAAATAGTGCACCGATTTTTAAAAATATTTTACTAGTAGAATGCTACTTAATCACTGAGTGGCATAGGTTATATATTTTCTAGATTACCATAGATGATTCCACTGGCAGAAGCTAGTTTAATATATTACACATGTTTTGATATCTATTCTGCAAACCACGACTGCATACGTTTTATAAACTGCAACATTTGTTGATAATCCCACCATCTTTGACGAAAATAGTATCTTTAAGTATTTTTATCATTCATTCAAACATTCCCAGCCTATCAAAATCCCACAGCTGGGACTTAGACATTCTGTGTGATGGGTATCCTGGTTTTTTCCATCTTACAATAATGTACATGCAATGACGAGTCAAGTAAAAGCAGCAAAAAAAATCTGCAGACACCGCTTACTAAATACTTCATATTATTTACCACTGTACCTTATTCTATGTCCTTTTCTGTTTAAGATCATTCCATTATTTAGGATCAGGTCTCCTCACTATTTATATATTCTATCCAGGGGTTCGGTTCTAACAATTGGATTAATTTGAGGTTTCTCTTTTTTTTCTGAACATAATCATGTCATAGACATACTATAAAAAATGGCTACCTCACTTACGCCACAGTTCCAAAACACCCCACTCTCCCCCTTCTAGTAGCAAATTCCGCCCTAAGCCGACGCACATGTCCAGTGCCTATCATTACAAAAGTATAAGCGCATTACAAGATTATATATCATTGTAAACATATGTTGTATAATGTGGATATAAGATCTAGTTGGCAGAGAAAACGATTAGTGTAGCAGGGAATTAAAAGATTTCTAATGATCAAGAAAGTTGGAAGTACAAGTATGTGTAACGGTAATTATATTTGTTTGTATTTAATTTATTATACACATGACTGTTCTATGGAACAAGCAATCAAGTTATTAACTTTAGATTGACGATCAGAGCAAACTCTGTAGTATAAAATAAGCTGACTTACCTAAGCTCTCTTACCTAGTCTTGAACACCTGTTCAAGACTAGGTAAATACAAAAGTGGAAAATCGGACTAACCGTCGTCATCCTTACGTTGTCGAAACCTGCACGGTCTGGACAAAGCGCTTTGCCTCGTCGTTTATACCACGTACATCGAAGGATTGGAACAATTTGCCTGCTGCGGTCTTCCCGTCGGGTACGAATAAAATTTGGGTATCTTCAAGACTATAGTGATTCTTAATAAACTAGTGCGCCTCACCATCAACGATTGCATCACTGCTTATCATCAGGTGGGATTGCAGTCAAGCACTAGTTTATGTTATATAAAATATATATATATATACATATTGGGGAACAAAATATACCAGATACTAGGAAACTGAATGGTACTTCACTCTCTCAACAATATTTACTTTGATGAAAGACCTAAGTAGGTATCTTTTTGTGTGGTAATAGTGTCTACCCTTGCTACTTACCTAGTTTACTTGTTACAAAAATAAGCTCTTGGAATTTTATTTCATCTTAAGGTAAAAATAAAAAAAATCAAAGATCTAACAGAATAATTGACCCCAGTCTCCGGCATGAGAGACTTTCCGAGCATAGGGAGTTGCAAGGTGATTCCCGGCTACCATTGCAAATGGTCTACGACGCAAAGGTGTTCCACGCTTAAGAGATGTCAACGAAACCATAGATAGCAGGACTGATGGCCGTGTTGTTCCTAGAATGAAAAAGCATTAGCATTATCGACCTTGTAATGTTCCCACTGTTGGGACTCAGGCCTCCTCTCTAGAAGAGGGAATGGGCTATAAACCACGCTGGCCCAGTGCGGATTGGTGGATGTCCGACATACTCTCCCGCTTCATCCTATAGCGAAAAAGTCATTGTTAATATCCCACCTCAAAAAATCTCTCTTTTTCAGTCACACAAAATTTTTCTTTGATAAACCTCTATCAAAGATAAACAAACCCTTATACATTTTATTTTCAGTCGACACACACATCACTCTTATCATCGATCTCGCCCATCCACATACATCTACAAGACCATTACATCGATCCGCACAAGGCAAACGATTCATAAAAGATCGACTCGTGCGCAACTCGCCGTTTGTCAACCAGTCGCAACTGGTGACGAATTGACACGTTCTACTTGACACATTGTCATGAAGTCTAGATCTAAAGGTTTTATTTGAAAGTATGTTTTATGGTTAAAGAGGTGAGTCGATTTTTTTTCTTTTACTGTTATAGATTTATTTTGGTTGTGATCGTTGATCATAGATGGCGTTAGGTGTTCTGAACCTAATAATGAAAGTAGAAATATAAATATTTTTGTGCATGCATTTGATATGAACGGAGATTTTACTATGAAAAACAAACAGAAATAATAGTATCATAACTTCGGAATCATAAATTCAAACCGATAGTATTGAACCTATCAAGTATAAAAAAAATATTCTCACTTACTTTTGGTTTAAGCACATCAAGCCATTGATCCCGACTGTCATTCCTAAACTTTGACAGTCGTTACAATACTCGGATGCCAGAAAGTCTGATCATCAGTCTGTCTAAGGACTGTCGTATTGAGGTCTGATAGGCAGTTGTTTCATGTCTAACACGGGTATTCAGCCAAATCCAGCTGGACTGGAAGCCAACCGCAAGCTAGTTGGCGGATTCATGATGGCTGCACTTTATTAGCATTATGTATTTTTTTATGTGTGAAATCATCAAATGACTGCTCCGACCTAAGGCGGACCGGATGTCAGACTTTTACTGACTAAAACTCACACGAAATGGTAAGTTCTGGGAATCCTATTGGCTTTCGAATTCTATCATCTACACCCTTCACCATTTGTGATTTAAAACCTGCAAGATGACATAAATGTGTGTTGTTCTTCCTTGCGCTTGCAGTAATATAATAGACTAGCTGTCCCCTGCGGTTTCACCCGCATTTTTCGTTACTGCTCCGCTCCCGTGGGTCGTAGCGTGATGGTATATAGCCTATAACATTCCTCGATAAATGGGCTATCTAACACTGAAAGAATTTTTCAAATCGGACCAGTAGTTCCAGAGATTACCCCCTACATACAAACTTACAAACATACAAACTTACAAACTTACAAAGGAGATGGAAAACGGTAGGCCCAAAAGTACGAAGTTGAGATATGATCCAAAAAATTAGTCATATTTTTTTACCTAAGAATATAAAAAAATCACTTCGATTCACATTCTAGAAGTAGAGAAATATGAGAAAGATAGTTTTCGTAAAATAATCGATTCAGTAATCGATTACACAGTTACGAAAATAAAACTTTTGCACTAAAAAATTAACTCAAAGTGATTAAATGCATTGTATGTATATAGTTATATGCAATATAGTCTTCGATCAACTATGTACATATTAATAAATCAAATATCAATTAATTACTGAAAAACCAATATTAATGATTTTATCGACTCAAATCTCTCTTATTTTTAGTCTATGTCACTGACAGTTGCCGACTGTTCTTGTTTGCTCACTCGTTTCGTGTTTTCCGATGCTTTTGAGTGCTTTCTCAAATATTTAACATTTTTCACGACCACTGCTTTGTATTTTACGGATTCTGACCCTGCCTACCTTGTACGACCCTTGCTTTCACCTTGGACACCGAAGATTGCTCACACGTTTGACTTGGAATTGTTATTTTGGATTTTACCGCCGGCTTGTGGATTGGATATTATTGAATATATGGATCGCTGTGTGAATTGTGGGATATCTACTGGTCACTGCAATACACTGGGCCGACGACCCTTACACTATGAAACAATTCTGTCAGTGATTCGGCAATGGCTTGCACCTCAGTCTGTAAGTAAATATAACCTCATCTAACCAGCCATCCTGGCAGGTTTAAAATACATGTAGTTAGAAGGCCTACAGAGATTGTTTACAGTTATGGCAAAGAATTATTTATTTATCAAACAATGTTATAATACCCTCATACACAATAATTAATTAGGTAGTGTTTATGTAGCTGAAGATTGATAAAAATGTTCCATTTTTAGGTAAGCAGTAGTGATTGTGTTTGTCAAGCGTGCTGGAACTTGGCTCAAAGCGCACATGTCGATTATTTTGGACATCCTTTCCTTACCTGTTTCCTACCTAACGCTTGAAGTCGTTGATGTTCATTTATATAATTATGATTTTTCAAACATTTTCTATTAAATATAATATTAGTGCAAAACAACATATTTGCACTTCAGAAATCAGCTGTTAGTGAAAGATTCTCACATAACTTCACTTTTACTTAATCTCTTATATCTTTGTTCTCAGATTGACAAAATCCGCAGAATTGTCAGTGAAAGGTTGATAATATATAAGCTATTAATTGACACCACTTTCATCTTCTTACACCTAGGCCCAAGATTGTATGTAATCGTTTCAGTCTCCTTTTACCTCTTTATAATATTAGTATAGATAGGTATAGTCTGCCTTATAATATTCCCATTACTGGAACTCAGAAATCCACCACGCGAGCCTATTGCTTGTTGGTGGACGTCACATGTCTTCGAAATTACAGTTTTGCATTACCCTTTTGAGGGCTGTAATTTTAAACGTACAGTTAATATACAATAGGTAAGTATGAGAAATAAAAAAAAACAGCGTCATTATTTGGTGAAAATTCAATCTGTGCTTATAAAAGTTAAGCCCCAAACAAATTATTAAAAAAAAAACAAAAATAACTAGTTGTAAATAACTTTCCATTTATTTACAACCACATTTTTTGTACGAGAAAATTTGGCTATTTTTAGCACTTATAAAGCTATTGATATACCTAAACGGTTCAATTTCATTGGAAGAATTTCTAATTCGTGACAAAATGCAATGACGAAACAACGATCTGAAAAAAGAATGCCAGTCAAATACTGGCCTAATATAAATTTATTTTCCGATGGAAAAACTTAATCTCGAATTCGTCGCGAATTTCGCAATCGATATTGTATTTCGATGCGAAAAAAATCGAGAATCGTTACTCATAATCGCTCATTACAAAAGAGGGTTTCACTTCCACGAGCGTCACGTCTCACGATCAATTGGAAATAATATTGTCACTGAAATAGTGGAAAACTGGATGAGGTATCTTGGTTCGTGGCGTTTTGATTGAAAATTGATAGAAAGTGCTGTATAAACAAATCTCAAGGTGTAGTTTAGATTCAATTGTAATATATATTGTTCAACTGTACTTATATAAATTAGTAACTTGTATGCGAAAGTAAAATCAACGATACCTTATAGGTAAATATTTAGTTTGCATGTAGGGTTTTAGCTTCTGTTGAAAGTTTTGGCGAACCTCATGTGGAAATATTGCATTCTAAATGAATAGCGGACGCATCTCATACTAAATAAAGGCCATAACAGTACTTGAAATAATAAATAACATCGTGTAGTTTAGTTAGATACTATTATTATATATTGTTCAATCAACGGTTATTTGAACAATATATAATAATTGTATCTAAATTAGGTAAGTACATAAATACGTAACTATTGTATGCAAAGGTAAATAAAGTTAATGATAATTATAGATAACTGTTTAAATGTAAGTAACAATGAAGTTACTTTTAATTATATAAAGAAAGAGAAATTTCACATTCTAAATTAATAGCGGAGGCATCTCATACTTTAAGCCTAAGACAAAACAATCACTAAAAACTGAGACTTTTTGACGCAAAAATTTTAGGTGGGTACGTGTTCAAAAGGCCACTTCCATTGAATCTCTAAACCGAAGTCCTTCTCAGTCCAATAGTCAGAATCGTGTTCCGACTACCGTTTTGTTATTGTTGTTCAATATGTTTTCCAATAATCCAGTTATGGATTACCGGTAGAAAGCCTTGATTCGCACGGTAAGTAGAAAGCAGACCGAGTGCGTGTTAGTCCCTTAAATTACTCAGCTCTAGGATCTAGTGTTACACGCCATTTTTGACGTTAATTTCCTCTTTAATGTAGTGCAATCTCGTCTTGCGTAGGTGAGTTACTACGAAAATATATGGAGTCGTTTCTGTGGTAGATAGAAATCCAGATAAACGGTCTTCTGGTTCCTTGATATTCAGGTTTTTTCTGAGGAAATGTCTGTGGAGATACTGATAAAGATATAGTTTTCTTGATAAATCTGTGAAATATATACCATATGCATAGAATAATCAGCCCTATAACAGAATATAATAAACTTTATTGTACACTAAAAAAGTAACAATTTATACAAAAAATTAAATCTATGGGTATAATGTTCGCAATGCACGGTCTCTTCTCTAGGTGAGAAAATTGGGCGTGATTCATCACGCGGGACTGGTATGAAATGGGGAATATCGTATATCCTAGAATTTTTATTTCTAGGACATGTTTTCGTCATGATATTTTTGAGAGCAGTGGACGCAGGGCGAAATAAATCACACAAAATGCACGCTTAGGATTGAATAATTCGACATATGTACCTACTTCTCAAAAATCGGACTTGTTACCAATGAGCTACCACTTGCTGCTGTTAACTATTGTTTGTGATCCCAACACTTAAAGTAGAGGGTTTCTAGGTCCTTGGTATCTTTATGTCACAAGATTGAAAAGGTTACTGTTAGGCAAGCGTGTTTCATCGTCAACCACATCGTCTTTTTTAATCAGATAGTGAAGTTTTTTCAGAGATAGTGGACAAACGCGTTGTAAAATAACGTTGACAATGGTTCTCCAAATGTAATTTTATTCTGTCAAAAAATATTCCATAGCCAATGAAACGGAACATTTAAGAATATATCCCACGAGCTCTTTCCTTAGCACGATTACTAAATAAATCGGTGATCAAGTAAACGCAATACGGCAAAAAGGTCGCATCTACAAAATTGGTCACATTTTCATTCAAATTAAATTACCACTTGCCTTACGAAAATCATTATTGTTATATTACAAAATGCCACCGTCGCATCAAATCGGTTTTGGGTAAAAACTTTAGAATCTTGTAATCTAGTCCCGTTTAGCAGAATAGCTTTACGAAATTGCAAATTATATGGTTTGAGTAAAGTGATGTGATTATTTTGTTATGCTTCGTTTGATATTGTTGCAATGGTTAATTCATTTTGTGGATATCTTTATTTTTGTTAATTCAATGACCTTTTGGTAATATTCGCGTTAAAATATTTATGAGCAACTTTCTGTAACCGCGTGATCGCAGAACATACTCCGGGGATAAAAAGTATTCGATGCGCTATTCCAGGACATCAGGTGTATCAAGTTACATTTCGAAATGTGTTTAACCAATAAAGCGTGGAGAAGTAACAAACATACATACATATTCACAACCATTTTTATTATATTAGTATGATAATATCGACTGATTTGATGGCGAAATTAGTCGAAATAAAAATCGACTGGACTAGAAAAACTTTTTTATTTAAGTCACTTTTGGAATGAGCTTCAGGTATAATATTAGTTTGATATAATTTACCAAGATGCTGTCGAAACGACCTGTCGTTTAAAAATTGGAAAGAAGAAGCAAATAAACGTGACCGTTGGAAGAAAAGGATAGGCCTTTGTCCAGCTGTGGGATAGCTAGTAATAATAATAATAGTGGAGTCAACGGTCATTGTACTGACAGTCGTGTCGGTCAGTGGCATAGCCATGACCTTCGGCAATGTATTAGGAGGCTCTCGTTTAGCGGTTGGATCAAGAGCTTGATTTAAGCAGCGGTACCTCTGGACGTGGCTCGTATTGTGAGGTGGTTCCTTTCTCTGGAGCCTTGCTTGCTAGAAGCTTGGACCCTGCTCCCGATACCAGTGTTTTTTCTATATTATGGCCTTTTAAATTTTTTGTTGAATTGTTTTTAACGAGAATTAATTTTAAATAATTGCGTCAATTATGAAATCATACACTTACCAAAGTAATAAAATATAAGTAAATGTATGTTTTTTTTTATAATTATAGTATTTATGGTTGACTGTGATCCAACCTGATGGTAAGCAGCGATGCAATCGTTAATGGTGAGGCGCACTAGTTTATAAAAAGCCTATTCACTCTAGCCTTGAAGACACCCAAATTATAATCAGACGTGAAGACCGCAGCAGACAAATTTATCCAGTTCTATGTACTTATAGAAACCAAAACGTGTTGGATCTTTAGCCATACACAGATACATAGAATGTAGAAACGAAATTTATATATAAGTAGGTATGTATAAGTATCAGTATTGCCACAGATTTCCACAGATATAATTTCAAGCATGCCATATGTTTGGCATGCAGATTGGACATAATCGTAGATCACACGACATAGACCACAGCTAACGGCTCATTACGAAGATTGCCGACTACATAGATGGGCTATTCTGAGTGTGCTTTTGTTTTTTATATTCGAATTCGGAATTTGAAATACATAGCTGTCAAATTTTAAGACGTCACTGTGGTATGAAAGAAAAAGTTCTAATACCATTGTAACGTGTTTTTATTTTGGGGTTTTTGTGCAATTGGTAATTTAAAAACCAACTTATATTCTTTACTAATTGTGATTTTTTTAATGTTTAAGCCTTTTTTGAGAATTGTAATCTTCAAATGACTTGCATTGCTCTAGAGGGGAGCAAAAGTATATGTCAGACGTTTACTAACTAAAACCCATACCTATGTACATACAGTACGGCCGTTATAAGTTGGCGAGTCTGAAGTTAGACTCTGCGAGTTTTGGCGCTTGAAATATCGTACATAAATAAAGGTTTTAAAAAAATAAATGCCAATAACAGTTTTTATCAGCAATAACAACTGCAATTTGCATTTATTTTTTTATCATAATTTTCTCAATTAATTCATTTTCTCTTTGCGTTCTAGATCCTTGGTTATTCTTTCAAACTTTCCCGTAAAAGTGGGCGTGGGTAGCCTATTCTAAAATTATAAGCAAAGGGAAAACCATACAAAAGAGTCTTGAGCTCGATTTACTATTTCAATATTGTAGTGGTCAGTTAGGGTTAACGCCTGCAAAAGAACACTGTGAGATTTAGTAAGAAAAAAGCTGTCATTCGCCCCCGCTCGACCCAAAGTGGAGGAAGTAATTCTTAAAAAAGGGAATATAACTAAACTCGTTTAACAGTTTTCTAGAGAAGTACTAATTGGGTGATCTTATCGCCCAAATTGATACTAGTCGACAAAAGAAAACACCGATTCATTATGCTCAATTCGATTAAGTGATTTAACATAACAATGTGATTAATTTACATTCGATTAATTTCCTAATCAAACAACAATTGAAACTATCTCAAAATTTTTACTTTAACACTGAAGTGGTACTCTTTATTGTTCAACTATGTATTTGTTTTGGAAAAGGATCTTGTATACCATATAGACTGGATTGATTACGAAGCATTATATAATATTATATAATCTGAAATGTGCTTTACGCTGCCCGCCCACGACCGATAATCGGTGAACGATTTTTTGTAGGTGAAAAATAGAACACACTGATAGAAATAGTGCAATGCACACGTCCTACAAAAAGTCGGTCAGAATATACTATAAGATTATAATTTGTGACGATTGTCGGTCCTACAAAAAGTCTGACGTGGCGGGCAGCGTTGTCATTGTCGTTAAGTACATTTTATCAAGAAATGACAAAAATTAAGATGGATTGCAAATGTGACAATACACATTATATCATATTGCTCATTAATGTACCTACATCATCATCATCATCTCACCCGAACAGACATCTACTGTTGGACATAGATAGGCCTCCCTCAAGCGTCACCACAACGTGACTGTAGATACAGTTTTTATTAATTCTGTCTAAAACAACCAACAACAACAAAAAAGCTCATAAATTGACCCTACCAAAACACAACAAATTACGAAAACCGGTCACTATCATTCATTGAAAATCCCATCAAATTCAATTTAATAGTTCTTGACACTAACACACTATACACACGCATGCCGCGTAATTTATATGTAGTCTCGTGTGATTTGTTACTAATACGCCATTTTGTAGCTAGATATAAATCAAAATGGCCCCTGGCTATTCGAATAAAGAACGGTGAATTGATTTTTTTTTGGAATCGCACCTTTTTATTTATTGTTTTCAGTTTAATTGGTTATTTGATGTTTACTGATATGATAGCTTGTAAATTGTTTTAATATTAAGCCAAGTGAAAACTAAAATTTATACTCTACTGAAATTTAAAAAAGTCAAAGCAAAATGTCCTAATTAAAAGAGTTTTTTTTTTTATGTTCAGAAATCATAATAGTTACGATGGGAAGTATCAGACCTTTAATGGCCCATATTCTTTAAGTTACCTCATGCGTTCCTGGGCCGCAGTAAGATTTCTTATCCAATAATAAAAAAAAAAATTAGAATTTAGAATATGTTTTTAAAATTAGTAAAGTATGGCAGGTGCCTGGCACGTCAAAGGGAATCCTACTGTGAGTTACAGGACACCAACTATTCTAAATGTATCAATTGAAATAATAAATTATTCTTATTCTTATCCACCATGATAGTCAACAGCCTATAAGATATCATTTACATTCACACACCAAAAAAAAAACAACAAAAAAACTAACCTCAAAACCCAACCATTAAACTACAGAATAACACCTCAACCGCAAAGGCATTCCGTATCTCAACTTCACCTAATAATTACAACAACACATGACTACCAAGTTCCGCAACCATGTGAATGGAAACCAGTGTCCCATCATTATCGTATAAATCAGTACCGATTCAACCGGTAATTGCATCGATATCGATGTATCGATACTATCTCGGAACTAGTAAATTAAAGTTTGCGCTCAATATAATTTTCATGTGAAATGTGTGACGTACGATAAATTATTTGAAGCTAGTTTGTGTTAGTGGGTTTGCTTGAGAAAGTCGGAATTTTTTGTAAAGGAACGTGCCTATGCAATAAAACGTATCATTATTATCACCAGTATAACCAAAGGACCTCCACTGTTGAACATAGACCTCCCCCAAGTGGCCACAACCAACGATCCTGTGCGCCAAATCTAGTCAAGTAGACCGAATCTTGTTTGTTGGTGAATATTTTTGAACTAGTAATCCACCTAGGCTACAAGTGCCAATTATACACAATCCTTCCTCGTTTATAGTTATTTTTAGTAAAAACCTCATTAAAATCTGTTAAGAGGCTTAAGACTTAGCAGGTAAACATAAAAAATAGAGTAGAGAAATAGAGCGTGTTGTCCAATAACTGGGGTAACCCGAGGGTTGTATTCGCACCATGTAAACGTCTTTCCTTATAGAGTTCCTGCATAGATATTATTAATTTTTTAGCCTATATTGTTCCACTGCTGGGCAAAGGGCTTTCTCCATTCTATCCATTGTTCCCGGTTCTAGGCCATTTTTCGCCAGTTCCTAATAAAAAGACATCCAAGATTTAGATAAAGATTCTTAAAAATTATATACCAAATTCCCCTGGCGCGCCAGTCTGTATATTTGCGATAAACCCGAAAATTACTGGACCGATTTTCATGCCGTTTTCACTTATAATCAGAGTGATTCATGATGAAGACTACTTATTATGGCTAAGCTTATTATGGTTTAGTAGCTGGGTATATTATAGTACAGAAAAACTTAAATTTCAAATATTTCTAACACCCGTGTGAAGCTGGATCCTAGTTCAAAAATATTCAAGTTACTTCAGCAGACAAAACAGTACAGACAAACAAAAAGACGGAAAGACTAACTTTCCCATCTAATACGAGTATGTATTAAATATACTGTGTGATATAAATCGCGGGACTTGTAATGTATGGATGTATATTCATAGAGGTATCAATTGGATGGAACAGCTTCCGATATAAACTGTTCTGTTAGTACCAGTCGGATGAGTTTAGTGGCCAATAAAAGTTAACTGGTTTTGATCTTCGTTGTGACGTGTCCTTATATCTCTTTAGATAGAGGTGGCATACATCACCATGTTTAAGTATGTGTTCTCGTATTGAAGGGTTTTATAATTGCTATACAATTACCATACACCGCAATTTGAGCAGGATTATCCAAAATAGTGTAAAGAAAATAAAAACAGACAGGTAAAGAAAATAAAGAGACAAATGGAAGAAAGAAAACATATTTATTTAGTACACAGACAATGAAAAACAATTATTTATTAAGTCACTGCAGTCCTGGAATGCAAAGAGCCAAGATATTTGAGGATACATATTTTGAGCCAATTTTTGATGATTTTCAGACCTCGTAAAAAGAAATCTGCAAGAGTAATGGTAGGTACTTACACACAAAAAATATGCTATTAAATACGACTAATTTTTTTTGAAGGAAATCCACTGACTTGGCAAATGACTAGTATTTAGAAAATCCGCTTTAACTGAAAGCCGCCTTAAGTTTTGTTTAGAAAAAGGTTAAGGAAATTGATTGAAACCATTTTATTATGATTTTATGATTAATTACTCAGATACCCGCGAAACGAGACACAATAGTAAAACAATAACAGCGTGGTCTCGACCGGTTGGGGATTCAAACGTTAAAACATACGAGTATTGTAATAAAAAAAACCTTTACACAATGTTTAGTACTAATTAAACCACACTACACCTATACTTACCATTTAATTTAATAATAGGAACCAAAATAATTCTTCCGAAAGTCTTAGTGTGTTTAACGCATAATGTACTTCAACATCGATAGTTATCCACAATCTTCGCTCTCCCTAAACAACGCAACAAAAAATCGTAACACCATCACAAACCGCCCGATTACACCACGCAAACATAACAGTGTTTACCCATGATCCGTTTAACTCAAAGTTTATGTTAAAAACCCGCCCTGAGCGGACTATCAGCCGCTTTAAATCATCGACGGTAAGACAGACAGCCGCCCATAATTGTAGCCGGAGGCCTCTCGATGACACATTCCATCAAAACCGACCAGCCAAGAACTTTTCTAACGGTGCCACTGGTTTTAATAGTAGATTTACACTCCACGCACCCCCGTCAATATGTCATTGTGGCATGTAAATCGAGTTCTCGAGAAAATTGCTCTAATATACTTTAACATATGCAAAGGGAACATCCCTGGAGACATGGAATCGATTATAATCGATTAGAAGTGTTTATGTGCGATTAGCGTCTGTGTATGCAAGTTGGGCAAGACATTGGGTTATTTTTTGTACCTTCAAAAACATAAGTGTATATGGATTGGCCTTATCCAAGTTCCTGTCTAACCCCACGCCATTTCCTATATGACACTTCACTGTTTTGTTTCCACTACAAAAGGGTTCTCTAATGTTTTTCCGAAACTCCGTTAACAAACGCTGCCGCATCACCACTCGCTTCGCTCGTTCGTGTGCAGGGGGTCACAATTTTATTTATTTATTTTTAAAGAAAGCTTACAGACTAATTAAATAATTGGTTTATTTTTTACATAATAGAAAAAATTGCTATTTTTTTTTAGGTTCTACTAGGTTTAGAAACGTGGCATGTAACATGATGTAGGCGAACACAAAGTAGGGATTATTGAAAATTCAATTTTGAAGGGGATGGAACGGGAGAAATTTACGTGTAAAAAGATCATTTGTGTTTGAAAAAAAAACCTATATTATCAAAAGGGAAAAGTTGTTACAACGATTTTTCTAATAATTAAGAACACTCCTTTCTTTGGGCAGTTCTGTAAAAAAGTGATTTACAAAATATGGCCATTATTTTGATTAGTACAGCTAACAAGGTAGTGATAATAAAGCATAATCAGCTATAATATTTCTACTGCTGAGACTCATTTTTCCTCTCCAAAGGAGTGGTATGACGTGTTAATAGATCAGAAGATATCGAATACTGCGAGCTTGAAGAACGATTTTATTTTTTTGTAGTATAGAGCTTGGCTGCGATCCCACCTGATGTTAAGCAGTGATGCAACCGTTTATGGTGCAGTTCACTAGAATAGAATAGAATAGAATAAACTTTTTAACTTTTTTTTTTATTTTATTTTTATTTACTCTAGCCTGGAAGACACCTTCATTACAATAGGATGGAAAGACCGCAGGCAATTTTTTCCAGTCAGTAATCAGTCGATGTACGCGGTATAAACCACGAGACGAAAACGCTTAGTCCAGACCGTAGAGATGTTAACAATGTAAGCGCCATATGTCAGGTCGTCCGATGGTAGACCGGGTGATGGCGGAATCAAGTCATATAATTTCTGCGCATGATATAAAAAGTGATCAAAGGAACTAAGCCGTCTCCATCATACAGCTTACATGTATGTCGCACGAATATAAATTTATAAGTCGATGTCACGTGATAATCGCCTATTTGAGCCGACTATTACAAGTCACCGGTAATTATACATGTAGGGTAGTATTTAGCAGGAAATTACAGGCTTGCTTGATTTAGTATGGGATGTAGTTCTTGTTAGGTATTACATGATATGCATGTAAATAGTTTTAAAGACGTTGTAAGTATAGATGGCTATAGTTGACGATTTCTTCATAGTTAAGCGCATTCTAGCATGTTCATTATAATCGTTTTTTTTTTTCATTTTAAGGAGCTATACAGTGACATTGTGATGGATGACAGAACAGAGCGGAAGAAAACGAAGAGGTTTCCTCGACCCCAAATAATATAGGACTAGGGCAGGAACACAGATCAAAATAAGGCAGCAAGACAAAGAATAAGATTTTCAGCTTTATACGAATTGTAGATTGTTATTTGTAGATTACCCCAGTTAATGGGTTGTGGAGGTCTGGTAGGCAGCCGCTCCTCGTAAAATATTGGTATTCAGCTAAATCCGGCTTGACTGGAAGCAGACCCCAATACAGTTGGGAAAAGGCTAGGCAGATGATGATTTGTAGATCTTTGGCAGTCGTTACGGATAGTCCGAAGCCAGTAAATCTGACTCCAGCCTTGCTATGAAGTACCGTGTTATCCCAGTTAATGGGTTGTGGAGGTTTGGTAGGCAGCCGCTCCTCGTAAAATACTGGTATTCAGCTAAATCCGAATTGACTGGAAGCCGACCCCAATATAGTTGGGAAAAGGCTAGGTAGATGATGAGATTTATACAAATTGTTACCAAGTGTATAATTAACTGTGTAAAAATAACCAAATGTAAATTGGTTATTATCTTCTTTCTATTTGAAGTTTGTCATGCTTTTGTTTGAGAAGGATGCAATCAATCTAAGCAGTTCTTTTTTTATTTACAGGCACTTTTGAATTGTCAACAAGTCGAAAAATCATGCTAGTTGCTAATTCCAAAGCATTGATCTAGATCTAAATCTTTACAAATATCTCGATTACGAATTTCTTGTAGCTTTTATTATGTGGGAACAATTTAAATAAGTAAAGTAAAAAAAAAACAAAATACAGAAATTTAAATAAACCACTGGCAGTCAAGAGATGACCAGTCTTAGTTGACAGTGGCCGTTCACGTACATGACGCGTATATCAGCCAGCACCCCTAAGCTCAAAAATTTTGTATGTGACTGCAAATGATTAAAACCTGCCCGTCGCTAGAACGCAAAGGGCAACTGAAGGTCATATGTGGTTTATAGTAAGTAAAAGTCTGACATCTTATTCCACCCTCGAGCGGAAGAAGTCTTATGATAACTTCCCATCTCAAAAAAAAAACTTTAGAATGCAATGAGAATCAAAGCCAACATAAATATATTCACAACTTCTTCTTCTCGAGTCGATGGTTTTCTTTCCCACAAAGTTTTTGGGCCCAGTAAGTTACCACATTTATAGCGGTGTCAGTGGCATTTTTTAGGTCCTCCAAAGACCCCTAGGACCTAGGGGTCTTTAAGTCAAGAGTGAATAGGCTACTTCAAGGCAAGTATGTTCCATCGTAGACCACATCATTGCTTACCATCAGGTGAGTTAGTGCGCATATAATAAATGTAGTATAGTCAAACGCGAGCCTATTAATAATAAAAAAAGATGTAAGGACACAACAACAAAGCAACCATCGATCTGTACAAAATCGATGCCTCATATCGATTATCGATTTCAAACGAAACCAAAAGTGGCTCGAACAGTATCGTGACACACTTGCAGGCCATAGTTAGTATAAACACACGTATGTCAGGCATTCCACCGCATAATGAGTACATTCGTAATAAGCATGGCGGTTGTTATGTCGTTCAGTTAAAGCACTACTTGAAAGTAAGAGTTACTTATATTTAAATGGTATGTACTATGAAGCTGCAAGAATAGCTCCTAAATGATAGTAATAATAACCTATATCTTAAATTATTATTCGATTTTTTAAAACAGTATTGAAAGGGGATTTTATTTATATTCATAGATAATTTAAATTTATAAAAACTTAACTAACAAACCTACTGTGGAATTAAAAAATATTTGTTTTTAAATTTTAATTTTATTTGAGTATTAATATTACATCCTCGTGGTGTTTTGTATTTATTTTGGTTTTATTAATTTTATATTAAAGTGTAAACGAAAATAACGGTCGAAGCCTACTAGGGCCATGAGTTGTGTGAAAAAGAACCCCGGGAATTGCCATTGAAATTAAGGCAAAGAAGAAACAGGAGTAAGTTTTAGTCGTAAAAGGGTTACACCCGCGCCCTCCCGCTCCTCCAAGAAGAGGACAAAAAAAACACTAGTTTACATCTATAAAAAAACTTTCTATTCCTACCCAATGACAACAAAAATAAAAAACACAACCAAAACGGCGTAATAATCTCTTTAAATAAACACACAAACAAGCAGTTAGCCTTCTAAAAACAAAAAAAAGACAGCTCTATATAATCAAAAATAATCACCTAATTGAATGAGTATTTAGCCTAAAGCGAATCTGTATCATTACGCTACATTGTCAATAACATATCAACAGTAGTAAATGTCGATTGTGTAACTCTAACTGGCTATGATTGATTGCAACGAAGTGTAGCGAATAAAAACGAAAGTCTGTATTCAGTATTGATTTGGTTTGGTGAACAGGCTTTCAGATTTATTGGGTTTGAATGACCACAAATTCGATGTTTATTATAAGTAGGTATTGCTTTGTTAGAAGGAGAGGGATGCAATAGAAAATACTGCAAGATAATCCGAAGAAGTAGTGGTGGCCCAACGACCCCACTTACGAGTTGAAGGTCTCTGTTTATAATCCAGCCTGGCTAATTACTTTGTGTAATTTAATCAAAACGACGAAAAAAACATAAAGAGGAAACCGGCATGTCCTGGAACCAAAAATTCCTTCAATCCTCATCATAATTATGGAATGTATATGCCTAGTTTGAAAATTCCTTATGTGATTGAATCAGAATTTAAGTTGAACATCTTCACTTCAAGAAGGAGATGGCGGAACGACTTGAATGTTTTCCTTGAGAATTGGCAAGAAGTAGCTCAAAGCCGGGAACGATTTAAGGAAGGGAGGGAGGCATTTGCCCAGCATTGGGACAGCATAGGCTAGATATAATAATTATTATAATGTTTACTGCAGATGAATCAAAGTTACATAGCCCGGAGAATCACCAAACTTAAGTTAAGTTTTGTTAGTTTTATAGCCGCTCGCAGAAACTAGCAGTGAATAAAATTTATGAAAAGCGTGAACGTGGTACCGTATAATCAAATAAAAAATGGACAGTTGAACAAGGACAGCTACTAGCTGATACGGCAGATGTTGTTCGCCATATAAATTATCAAAGAGAAAAAGGGGTTAGGGTATGAGTGTAAAAAAATAGTTTACGTCTTATTTTCTGACCTACATACTGAATATACACACAAAATTTCATAAGTATCAGTCAAGCCATTTTAGTAAAGTTGTGTTACAAACACAAATATTTGGCAGTCAATCTGTAACCGATTATAAAGACAAAAATCTCAATGTACTAACCGCGGTACTCACACCCAAATTAGAAAACAGCAATGTGGTTTATCTGCAGAAATAGTACAGTGGTAGTACTTCCTCAGAGTAACTTAATCACAGGAAGCTTTACTACAACGAGATATGGAAATGAAAGTCATAGCTATTATTAGAAATGTCTGATGCAGTTATAGCCTACAATAACTTGTCGTTAGCTGAGCAATATGTAAATCAAATGCACATTCTACTTCTACTAATAGCGAACCGAATGTATGCAGCAATTTAACACTAGTTGCAAACACACAGCTATCTAGAAACAATCCAAAACACTAAGCAAACGTAATTACGTGAAATACGATATCGCTATTAAATTAACAGTTTAATGATACAATTGTATTGAATCAGTTATATCCAAAACCGTTACACATATATCAGCCTGTCAAATACCGGACCAATTGCTGTGTTTAAAACGCAAAGGTGCGTTCAAACGTGTCCCCCACTTGCGCGAATTCCTCTGAACATTTCGCAACTACTGAGCAGCTATCCAACTCCGCCCTAAGATACCCACCTATTACACCGTTCGCTACCGAACAACCTTGACTATTATTTAGAGCACTGACCATTAACCAGACCGCGTAAGCATAGATACGGAGTCACCACAGGCTGATATCTCGTCGACAGCACGAATTACATTAGCGAATTATCCTATTTTCCGTTCGGGAGCCCGGAGCGAACAGCTAACAAGCCGGCCTCATGACGTAGAAACTGCTTCCATATTTCCTAGGCTAATAAAACCGATGATAGTCTTGGGGTGTTCTAAAAAACGAGCGCTATATCAAACGCGTGCTCGAGGTAAACTAGCTGAGTATAAATTCTAATAAGCGTTTATTCTGTGCGCCTCCTGAGGCAACAATGCTCTTAATCTCGACTATTATAGCTTGGAAGTTTTAAAATCCAAGCGGTAGTTGCCTACACTTAATATTTAGTTGCCTCCTACGCTCGGTCGAGTAATAAATTGCGCTGGATTGATGCCTCGACGCCAGATTCTTAAGCTTCCGTATGTTTTAAAAATGGAATAGTGTTCGATCAGTCACGGTCCATAGATAATTCATATGCACGATGGGACATGAAATAAATCTTCCTTACTTTGAATCTCTTTGGTTTCATTTTTAAATCGTGTCTCGTGATTAGATTGGCGTGGCATTTACTGATAAGTTTGACGTTTACGAAAGAGTTTTTACTTACCGCGTAAGGTGCAGTGTTAATGGATGCAATTAAAATGTTCTTATCTTTATGTGGTGTATGGTTACCGTTTTAGAGAAAGTCTTTGATGTTTGAAAGTTAATTTAGATGGTTTAAAATCTGAGACATGTCTGTCTGAGTTAAAATTTCGCATAAAAAATTAATATTTCTTTTCCTTACCATGACGTGTTAAAATGAAAAGTGTGCGGGCCAGAAAGAGAGATCGGGCTATACACCATCATATAGCTCCATCTCTTTAACAGCTCAGTTTAGGTCGTCAAATGGATCGCGTCCAGAGTTTGTGGTAGAGCTTCTGATTACAGATAACGCAAACCGCCTCTATAGGTAAAATAACTTTGTAGAATTCGTAAAATCCGATTTATTTTACTTTGAAATAGATGTTTGCGGGAGCTTGAATAATACGATAATTTATGAAAACCTCTGGGGACAGTAAATTCCTCATCATCATCATTATTTCAACCAAAAGACGTTCACTCCTGGAAATAGGCCTCACCTAAGTGCCGCCACAATCAACGGTTCCTTGCGTCTCACATCCATCGGATTCCCACAAGCCTTACCAGGTCATCGGTCCACCTTGTAGGAGGCTTTCCAAAGCTGTG
Organism: Mythimna separata; assembly: GCA_030763345.1. Classification (NCBI taxonomy): domain Eukaryota; kingdom Metazoa; phylum Arthropoda; class Insecta; order Lepidoptera; family Noctuidae; genus Mythimna; species Mythimna separata. Next base: position 5,413,999 of record CM061187.1, read on the forward strand.
TCTTAAAGTATGCGGTCGCTACTCCAGAACCTTCCAGTTCCAAAGGTCATCTGTACTGCTAGCAACGTACCCTGCCCACTGCCAATTAAGTTTGCCGATTCTTTGTTCTTTTCTTGCGGATATTTAAATTCCTCACCTCCCTGTAATTCCAGCACCACAACAAAAATGTCCAATTAATGGGCCTCTTGGAACAATATAATCCTTTCAATAAAATTTCTCACACATGTGCGGAGAGCGGCGTAACATAATGACGGCAGTAAGGAAGTACGAACACCTGTTCAACAATATAGTGTAAGTACCATTTCATATAGACGGGCTTGGTTGTACGAAGAATGGATATGACATTGCTGTTTATGAAGTTTGTAGGCTTTCGTGCACAAAGGGTAAAAACGGGAACCTATTACTAAAACCCCACTGTCCATGTGTCTGTCTGTCACCAGGCTGGGGTTTACTATTAACCTATCACATACCCACAAAACGAGACACAATAGTAAAACAATAACAGCGCGGTCTCATAGGACCGGTCGGGGATTCATGAATTAAAGGCATTTTATTAAAATAATAGATGAGCGACTAAGAAAGGGTTCGTGCTAGTAACCCTCTCATATACCGTGATAGCTTCTTCTTCTTATCGTGTTGATGTCTTTAACTAATTTTTCTCTGACCAGTATTTAGCAACTTGTACGGCTCTATCATTGGCCTCGCATAGATCCCGAAAAGTACAGGTGGTTGTGCAGGATAGGCAGACATGCGTCCGTGAAAGCTAACAGCTGATTTTTTTTACAGATGATTCAATTCTGTGGTCCTTATAAATACCACAAATACCAAAAATAGAATAAATTAAATGAGGCTTTCACAGTCCCAGTAGCTGGCAGTTAGTGAAGCACAGCTACTGTCTGACAGTTACTAGATCCTTGTAAACACCAGTCAGTACTGACTCAACTTTGTTTTCATGAACCCCGTTTACAGTAACTGATCACCAACTTCTGGGCCTGTGAAAACTTAGCTTTACTATATCAATATCAATGCTCACGTTTCTCATTCCAGTGACTGAACTGCCGAAAAATGCTAAATAAACGGAAATGCAGTACTGTTATGAATGTAACCGTACCTATTTATGTTAGAGTTTTTGTTAACGCAAATTGACTCACGATTTGATGCAGGAAGTTCTTTATTAAGACTGAATTCTTTCATGTCCAATTTTCCAGTTACATAATACTCGTACAGCAGTCCTTTAAGTATTATGTTTCAGGCACTGTTGCTTTACTTCAGATAAAATCACGATCACCACATCATTTTCATTCTCTGAACTACCATCTTCCCAATTCTAAACCTCGGTCACTGTTTATTGACTCCATGAGCACTCGCCACATCTGCCATCTTCGAACATCAGATCACCTGCGTAATATGGCTGATGTCCTGAAGGCAGTAATTCTCACTCTCCTCACTGCCTTACAATACACACTGGATTAGATGTTATAGTACGTTGCATGGCCGATGTCTTAAAAGCAATAATTGTCCCTATCTTGATCTCACTGCCACCCATCCAATTCCAAACCTCAACTACTGTTGCTTAACCTTGGGAACAATCACCACATTTACTATCTAGCTATAGCATGTGACCAGTTGCGTAATACAATCGTTGTCTTGAAAACAGCAACTGCCCCTCTTCACTGCCACCCATCTAAATCCAAAACTCAATCACTGTTGCTTAACTTCGGAACAATCGCCATATTCGCCACATCTGCTATCTTCGAACATCAGATCACTTGCGTAATATGGCCGATGTCCTGAAGGCAGTAATTCTCACTCTCCTCACTGCCTTATAATACACACTGGATTAGATGTTGTTACCGTTTTGTACTTACGGCGTATTCATAGTCTAGGCAGTAATGGGTAATTTATTTAATGCGACCGAAATTGGTACGGCGAAGATTAGGCGTGCGTAGTTTATAGCTTACTGTGATCGCAAGGCGGGGCAGTTGTCATTGGTCTGTGTTTTATGGCAATGTTATTTTAATTTTGGTTGCAATGTTTAGTATTCTACATAGACTACTTGATACTCATAAGCATTAGGCGTAGGCCAGTTAAAGGTAAAAATGATAACTATCATTTTCAGTTCACACCTGTTATAAAACGGATTATTATTACGTTTATTATATTTTCCCCTGAGTTTGTTTCGGTGTTTCTTCTCAGGGTAGTCAGTTAGGAAACACCGGCCCCATCTAGTAACAAAAAAAAGTCCAAAAAAAAAATGGACGAGTTTGTGAAAACCAATTTGCAAAATAAATATCATTTATCATTTAGCCTGCACTTTACTACTATTGGGCAAAGGTTTCCTTCCATTTCTTTCAATGTTCCCGACTTTGAGCCACTTCTTGCTAATCCCTAAAGATGTTTCGCCACAACATCGATACTACTGCTAAATATGCTACTTGTTAAAAATATTTAAAGGCGTTCAGGGAGCAGATGTAGATCAACAGTAGCGTATCTTCAGCAAGATTTGGCAGCACCAGCAAATAGTACTTTCCTATGCATCTATCCTTTTCTGTATCTTAGAACTGTCATATACTAGAGTGAGAAAGCATGTTACTGACGCTTTGCCGCTCTTTCTTACTAGCATAGGAAAGTGCAACTCGATGCTGACAGTTGTAGCTCAATCCTTAGATACATTACTTGACACAACTCAAATCAAGATTACTAAAACTCCTTCCCTTTTTGAGTTATCTGTTAGCCTACCAGACCTCCACAACCCATTAACTGGGTTAACACGGTACTTCATGGCAAGACTGGAGTCAGATTTACTGGCTTCTGAGTATCCGTTACGACTGCCAAAGATCTACAAATGACAGCCGGTACCTACAGATTAACGTGCTTACCGAGGCACGGAGAAAACTCGTTACATTAAGATGGTCACCCATCCACAGACCAACCTTGGCAAGCGTTGCTTAACCTTGAAGATCGACCCGTGCGGCTGTTATTATCTAGCCACGAGCTCCTCCTGAGTTATCTGTTATATCGATCTAAAATCGAAATCAAAAGTGTTACACTCTTCTTCCGACTATAAATACGAGCAGACAAACAATATCTGCCTTGGGCCAAGTGATCCCATAGCGTTCGATAACCGATAGCATCGCACCTCCTTGTTCGGCGCAGTCGGTTAAAAGGTCCTTACGCCATTCACTTGCACACACAGCTGGTGCGGGTAAACACCTTGGTTGTAACGGAATTATGTATTGGTGTTGTGATGTAGTGACATCTATGTTGCCAAATAGAAACTAAAATTCGAAATCCTCCACGCGATTAGAATATATACAACAACCTAATAGTAACAACAATTAAGAAGTTGACTATTGAGCAGTTGCCCGGACTAGACATAACATCCGTTTCGTCGGGGGTCCTCCCTTTTCATTGAAAGTAGGACTTAACATCTTTTTCGGCGTACCTCTAAAGTAACCTATTAAATGGTTTGTTTGTACTGACTATATCTCATTATAGTTCCTGTTAAGAATTATACCAACAACTCATCATAGTTCTTGGTGACCCAACGCATCAATTTTGTTTATATGTTTCTGTAGTTAAATGCGTATAACATTATTTGAGAGCATGAGATAAATCAATGGCGGAATCGAATACGTGGTTGCCAATTGTTCAACTACTATATCGACTGTGCCATTAAAAATAGAATTATTAAATCACAGATTTATTTGCACAAATAAGTTCCATCAAACATCCACCCACCATATTTCCCAAGTCCATAATTTCAGTTTCCAAACATCCTACCCTATAAATCGTTTATTAGAATAATGTTCACAATACTAATCACGACCGCACAGATCTCCTCGATAAGACGCGATTCCGATCTCCTATGATGAATGGTCTACACCCATACTATGTCTTTGTTAAGAGTAAACTGGAAAAACCGCTACTTTTGAGCTTTATACTTTGTGGTTTACCGGTTGAGGAAGAACCGGTTGGTGGGTGGGATAATGGAGGTTTTATGAAAAGGCTGGATTGTTTTTCTCTATATGAGAATTATACATATGTGAGGTATCAAGTCTGCTCTCAAAACGGTGAAGGAAAACATCGTGAGGAAACCAGCACGTCCTAGAACCAAAAATTCGAAGACATGTGACATCCGCAAATCTGCACTGGGCCCGCGTGGTGGATTAACGCCCATTCCCTCTCCTAGAGAGGATGTCTGAGTCCCAGCAGTGGGAACATTATAAGGTCGATAATGCTAATGCTATGTAATGAGGTATCAAGTAGGAGGTGGTGAAGATAAAGAGGAAATTACATTAGACCGACGCACATATAAGCTACGCCTGTGCTTTACGTAGCGTCGCATCGCGTAGCATGGGTCTCATGTAGCTCTACAAATCTAGTTACCAAATATATGGCGACTGATGCGGATATCATATGCCGTACGTGAGCCACGTAGGCTCAATTTTTAGGGTTCCGTACCTCAAAAGGAAAAAACGGAACCCTTATAGGATCACTTTGTTGTCCGTCTGTCCGTCCGTCTGTCAAGACCCTTTTTCTCAGGAACGCGTGGAGGTATGAAGCTGAAATTTATATCAATTACTCAAGTCTACTGTCCCTTGAAGCTGTGAAAAAATCAAACTTCTAAGCCAACGCAATCAAAAGATACAGCCGTTTATGCCGCAAATTTTCAACACTTGCAAGGGAATCAAAACCTACAGGGTGCTTCCCGTGAACTCAGAATCTTGAAATTTGGTACGAAGCAACGTCTTATAGCATAGATAAAGGAAAAATTACGAAAACCATAAATTTTTAGTTACATCATATAATATATTTTTTTTTAATAATTTTAAACTTACTACCCATTTCCTCATAAACGCGTAGAGGTATTAAATTGAAATTCATACCAAATACTCAGGTCTATAATACCTTTAAGCTGTAACAAAATCAAACTTCTATGTTAACGCAATCAAAAGAAACAGCAATTTAAACTGCATATTTTGAAACTCGCAAGTACTCGCAAGGGAATCAAAACCTAAAGGGTACTTACAGTCGACCTAGAATCTTGAAATTTGGCATGAAGCAACGTTTTATAGCACTCATATAGGGAAAAGTCTGAAAACTGAAAATTTGTTGTTACGTCACAAGAATTATTTTTTTGAAAAATCTTCAACGCTCGATTCGAGAATTGAACTTTATTCATAGGTAAGTTAGAGGTATTGAGTTGAAATTAACACCATATAATTGGGTCCGTGGTCCCTTGAAGCTGTGCAAAAATCAATTTTCAATTCAATTGGTAAAGTGACGGGAAAAAAGATTCGTCCGTTTATACTGCAAAAAACGTACATTTCGAGACTGTCGAATTGTTCGATTGAACTGTTTTTATAGGTAAGTTACTACGGAACCCTCAGTGCGCGAGTCCGACTCGCACTTGCCCGGTTTTTTACCTTAAATGGCCATCTTTTCTACTTTTCAGACCAGGTACAGCCAGCTTTTGTACCTAATTAGCTTATTAAGAAACAAAATTGTCATGGTTGGCGTAGTACTTGAACGACTGGTTTCTAAGCTGCGTGAGGCGAGTTCGATTTCCGCACAGAGCATGCACATGTGGAAATATGTTACGGAATAACTGTATCGAAATAATATTTTTATTTTTTGTTAGTGCACCATTTTCTTATTATTTCCATTGCGATCGAAAAAGGAATAGTAGCCAAAGATTTAGTTAAAGTTTTGATTTCGGCTACAAAATTAGTATTCCGGTCAGTCACTACACAATAAAATGCATAATTTCAGTGACAGAAGAACGAACCTATAAGTAGATAAAACATCTATTTGAATAATCTGTTATTTATTTATAGTGCAGATCTACCACATTGTTGTCTTCTTAACCTAAAAGTTGACTGGTAGACAATGCCTTGATGCATTAAGTCCACCTATGTATCACTACTGTACATGAAGTTCAAATAAATAAATATAAATTGATCAGTAGCTATCGATTAAATATTTTGTTTGAGATCTTATACTAGGTGTATTATTTTATTACTAACCACAGTAAACAGTGGTGGTGCCCAATAAATTGTATAACAAACACCGTGCATGCCTTATCACGTGATCTGGTATCTGGTATCGGTATCGCGGTATCTTACATGATTCGTTTGGACACGCCTAATGTGCCGTGACGCCGCTGATAAATTGCTGTAGTATGGTGTTGGGTGTGTTTCTGACTCGTGAAAATGTTGTTTGGGGTAGGCATGCAACATAATGTGAGAAACAGGCTATATGGAATTATCCAATGCTAGTTACGTATTTGGACTGTTTCAGATAATAATTGTAATTTTCATAATTTCAGCCGAAAGACGGCCATTGTTGTGCATAAAAATACCCTAAGCATCGCGACTATATTCAACAGTGGACGTCCTTTGGTTGAAATGATGATGAAGAAGCATCGTTACAATGATTAGTCCTGTGCATCTCGCATCCATCGGATTCCCATGACCTTCACCAGTTATCAATTTACCTTATGGAAGGCTTTTTCTGATAATATGGTATTTTATAAATGTTTTAATTTTTGTCTTCATAAAGTCATAAATTATGTTCAACCAAAAAGTAAAACTACGAGTATCAAACCTGATTTTTAGGCAGATGTTATTTAATTCTTTGAAAACAAAACATAGTTTTTGACCAATATATATTATGTACGTATGGTAGGTAAAATTGACATCTATAATCTATCTATAATGTAGGGAGAATTACCTTTTTTATAATGATAACTAATCAGTAAATATTAAAAAAATAAAAATACCAAATAAAAGATTACCGAGACGGTAGTACACCGTTGCCTCGTGCGTGCGCGTGCGGTTGCCTCCGTATATTCAAAACTATTTAATCACTTAAACTATGATCCATATGCATTACTTACACATGGTGTCCTATTACTTACTTATGCTTAAAAATATGCATTCGAAGTGTGAAGCGATGAATCTTATACAGGAAAATTTTGATTCGGCGCCGTTACTAGGATATCTTAGCTTCGATTCACTCAAGTGATACGAGTATTGGTGCACTTAATAAATTCTGAATAGTTTTAGATCATAATTCTTTATTTCTATGTATATATATTTTATTACTATATAATTGTCTCTTTTCTTTTCGTCTTCCATTTAAGTTGCATCTGCCATGTTATGTTTTCTGCAGCACCCTTTTTTTTGAGTGTGGAAATCATCTCTGAGGTGTGGTGGTGTAAATTTTCCTGAAAAGCCTTATTGGGTAGACTTCTACCCAATAAGGCTCCACACTTCCACTGATATGGCTTTGGCCAGCAATGGGAAAATACACAATCAAATTCACTGTAACGTTAAATTCAGCAAAAAAAATACTATCAACAAGTACGACCTCAATAGAATCAAAAAATAAGTCTACACACTGTATTAAATCGATAGTGACCACACAATGCGAGGACCGCGGACAGTCCATCCGTCAAGTACACTACCTGAATTCCTGAGACACTACCCACGGGCTTCCTTGACGGTGGTTAATGGTCACCCTACTCCTGCTGTGATGTCATTTGTCAGCATGCGTGGACAATGTTACGATGACACGTCAAAAATTGATGTGTGAACCTTTTTTGTGAAAACTTAAGGTTGATTTTGCCATGGCTTTTAGTTTTGTATGTGTGGAGATAATATGGTTATTTTTGAGAATGCCGTTTTGTTCGTGATGTATCGTAATTGAAATTGAACAAGATTAAAATGTTTGTGAATTTAAAACGTAATGGCGCAGTGAGCTGTTTGCTACTGCTAACTTTTCGGTAGCCATTACGGCTACTACATGCTAAAGCTGCTGTGCGGTTGTTCGGAAGAGTTACTGTATCCCTAGAACGTAAAAGGCAACTGGAATAACACAGGCAAGTATTGATAAATAAATTCTAATACTCCAATTCTCTTACTTGATCCAAAGTAGAAGGAGTTATTTGATGATTTTAAACCACTGACTAGATTCCAAAAAACAGGAACCGGCGGTGTAATTGACCCAGAAAGAGATGGCAAACGAACTGCAAAAAAGCTACCTAAAGTATTGACCAGATGAAGGTAAGGTCAGAGAAAAATTAAGAATGTAGAGAAGTTTTTTTCTTATAATGGGACTTAGGCTTGCCTTAAAAACTAGCTGCTGATTAAGATTTTTCTAAACATAAGACACTTACATACGAAAGTATGTAACGAACCTGTAATTGGCTCAATGTCTCATATACAATTTGTTATCCATTTATTACAGCTGCTGGTTCTCCAACAAATAAATAAACAAAATAAAATTTGTTTACCCTGATTTTGATAACAGCAACAACACAGTACACTGATAAGCACAAAGCCTCACCAAGGTCAGCTCCAGTTAATGCCAGAATACTCATCGGTTCATGACACAAAATAATTCAGGATCTGTTCCTTCAAGCAGGGAGTTAATTTACATATTTCGGTGGAACTTCGAGAAACAGTGATTTACATAACTCATGTTAGTAAGCTCCGCTGAAGCGACACTAATCTTGGATTCGGGGTGTATTTGTACGTTTTTTTTACCAAATACCAAGAAGAGGCTTCAAAATTGTCTCATTTTTGGTGTGGTAGGGTTTTTTAAAACTTGGTATTGGACTAATTCTTCTGTTTTTTTTTAACTTTGCTTATGTTCGCGTATGACCACTATCTCATCTGATGGTAAGTGATGATGTGGCCGACGATGGAGCACGGTTGCCTAGAAGTAACCTATTCACTCTTGCCTGTTGGTATCCATGGACTCAATTTTTTTATTTTGTTACAGTGTTTTTGAGAATCGATTTTGGTGTGATTTTTCTTTCAGTGTCGTTGTACTCAATATTTTTTCAGAATAGTATTAAGCAAGCTACAGCTTGGGCCTCATATGGAGTCCTATTGGTTATGCAAGACGGGTATCATAGCATTTGACAAAAGTCCTGTGAAGCGGCTCCATACAGGCACTGGCCATTTGTACAACGACAGGTATAGTGTTGGTATCTCAGATCTTTTGTTGTGTCAAATTCTGTCATCCATCGTTCTATCATCAATCCACCAGACGTACGGTGACGCGCCACAAGTACATTGTGGACCCTCACCCTCCTTAGCTGGGCGTAAAGCAAAGAAGTAGAATTCCCTGCCGTAATCTATGTATACTGATTACTAAAACTTAAGAGTCTTTAAGTCAAGCGTGTGTGTGTTAGCAGGCTTGTGCTCATCGTCGATCACATCATTACTTACCAATTGATATTAGTGAAATACGAGCCTAACAATAATAATAAAAAAGTAAGTAAATTAGTAAAGCATTATACACCAACTTTGTAACGAGAATCTTGAAACTCCCATAATGTTTTCAAAACTTTGGCCTAGTGCGACTGTCTAAGCGTAAACGTATTCGACCGCGTTAACGTAACCGTCAATATGGACTAAAACTGACTAAGCACCGTCTGGTGAAAATAATGGAAAGCCTAATGTATTCCGTACTATCTGACATAAGTAAACGTTTATGTTGCCGTTGATGCTATTGCATTGAGTATTCCCAGTGGTAACTGCTCCGACTTGCACGTAGATCGCGAGTTCAAACCCGGTGAGGCGCATTACTTTGTGTAATTTATTTCATCACCACTGCTCTCAAAACGGTGAAGGAAAGCATCTTGACGGAACCGGCATGTCCGAGAGCCAAAAATTCGAAGACATGTGACATCCACCAATCCGCAATGGGCCCGCGCGGTGGATTATGGCCCATTCCCTCTCTTAGAGAGGAGGCCTGAGTCCTAGCAGTGGGAACATTATAAGGCCGATAGTGCTAAAAAAAATGATGCTATTTAGTATTTCCAAAATCTCGCACTAGGCCCTCTTACCGATGCCGCTGAAAAAAACAACTACTAGAACCACGGACAAGAACCTACACAGTGGACCTGAGAAGGATTAAACAATCGCTCATCAGCAAACAACTGAATACACTAACTTTGTAACGAGATTCATGAAGCTCCTACATATTATCAAAACTTTGGCCTAGTGCGACTCTCTAAACGTAAACGTATTCGATCGCGTTAACGTTCATCGTATATCAAGCTGAATGAGTGCTGTCTGGTGAATATACCGGAATACGTTTTTATTCCATACGATGTAACATACAAGTAAGAGAACTTTTACGTTGACACGATTGAGTATTTACAAAATCTCGCACTAGGCCCTTCCGTCCCTCTTTACAATGCCATGGAACTGAAACGCAGAAACCATTTCACAGTTGAAGTGGGCAACTCATCCACTCCCCTTCTTTTAAACTGAAATACTAATAGACTAAAACCAGACGAAAATACCAGTTCATTAATAATTTAAGAAGAAAACGAGTAACTATCAAAGTTTCATCCTCGGCGTCGGATGTGGCTTTATAACTCACAATTTTTCCGTCCTAAATCCTTTACGGAGCTCATTTAGCCGAGTTTTAATCTCAATCTCACCTCATTACCGGATCCCGAATACTCGGAATAGCCAATTTCACCATTAATTACAAGCCCAGGCTCCCTTACCCTTCCTTTTTCGAGTAAAAATAAATTATAACTCATTTATCGTTAGAGCCGAGACGCCCGCGACGGAGGCATTGAAATAAATAGCTGTCACGTTGGCGCACACAGCAGTAACGTGAACCCGTGAAGACGTCACGTTAACGTGAACGGGGGGGAGGCTCCGCCCAGCGGCTGCGCACTGCTCACACACGCCCATGTGTCGCACATACGTACGGCGTCACGTAACTGGGGCACATACACGACTATGTATGCCACATGCGAGGTGGGCGTGCGCTGCGGTGGGCGTGCCACATGTGCCATGTGTCAGTAAATGGGAGGAGATAGGCTCACGTTAAAAGGGAAATAGCCGGTCGCGTTCGAGTGTTGACGACTTTATGTGCGGCCGGCATGCGTGTGACGTCACGTGTCACGCCCGACCTCCGACCAACCGCCGACAGCCACAGATAACTTCACGACCCGAGGAAATAGTAATAAACGCCGCCGGCGCTGGAAATTAAACAGACGGGCGGGAGTAAAAAAAAAGAAAATAATATTCCCACCTGCGTCCGCAATTATCGGCGCAAACCGCGGAAAATTGCGAGGCGAACGCCAAACTGACACTCGTGGAACTTCCTCAAAATAAAACTTTGGAAAAGTTCAACCGGAAAAGAAAGAAAACGCGAAAATAAAAAAGCCATTGACTCCGCAGTCCGGCCCGAAAGTTTTAGACGCCTTTTTAAACATTCCCGCGGATGAAATCACGACCGGAGGGATTTTTTTTTATCGCCAGAAGGATTTTCAGTGCTCGTTTCTGTCAACTAATTAGAGTTTGCTCTCGAAAATAAAATTAAATGCAAATACTGACGTTATCAAAATGTCACTTGAGTTGTAACTTGCGACATGGTAATTGGTCGCAGATGAAACGTAGCTCGATGCATTTGCGAAGGTATTACCGTACCTATAAATAAATAGTGAGAGAGAAGAGTTTATAGCGTAGCGAGTATAAGAAACAATATGGCAGAGAGTAACATCGGATCAATAATATATAGGCTAAGAAAACGCGGGCACAGAGCAGTTAAGAATCCGAGGCACCCGTACATAGACGAGAGCGAAAACAAATCAGTGCCGGGAGGCGAAAATTGGGCACGTACCCGTTCCGGCTAATTTTATTTTGCAATTACACCCCCTCCCCTGCCCATCCCACCCACCCCCTCGCTCCGCTAATACAACATTCTTGGCGACAGCCAGTTTTTGGGACAGAGGCTGTGGCGGGAATCTTATGATAATATTATACTGGAAAAGTGTTCTGGAGGTTAGTGTATAGATAGATTTGTGGGATCGGTTGTTGGTTGAAAATTTATTGAAAATGCTTTTTTGTATGATTTACCGTTATGCCTATGTAACCACACTGTTGCCTTTACTGAAATCACGTTTAAGATAATGAACATCGCGATTATCGTCGTGTATATCACTTTGCACGGTCCTATTGTTGCGTTCTGCGTTCGGTATTTCACTTACAGTTCTTGGAGCCAATCTTCTGAAAGTGAATTATAGAACGCTGCCCGTTTTCTACTATCCAGTTCTACGCGTTATTTTAGGGCTCTTCGACATAGATAGGTGAGATTAGGAGACTAAGGCGGGAGCTCCGCTTTACTTCGCTCCCACCTTAGCCTTTGCGTTTATTTTTTTATATAACTACCCAAAACTAAGTAAGAAGAGCGGAGCTTCATCGATCTATCTTGGCAGGTCGTGTCAAACTTTTGTATTAATACACCAACGAACTGTCGAATTACAGTACTCACACGAGTACTAGTCGCACATGGTTTGTCGAACTACCGTCACACAATCGTTTGTCACACCAGGAAATAAGGTGAACGGCAGTTCAGTTTTGTCGCACAAGCGTTAAAAAAGCGTTAATCGCACATCTTTTTGTTGAGCACACGTAGTACACTCGTTTGGTTCTGCGTTTTGCATTTCACTTGACATTGCAGGCTGCTACACTTATAGCATCAAAAAATTCTTCTGGGTTTTCACTTTTTTATGAAAAATCAAGACCACTTTTCATAAAAAGAAAAATGTGAAATTAAACCTTTATTTTCACACACTTTTCAACTTTATCTCAAGTATTTTTGGAGAAAAAACAACATTTTTCATTTAAATGATAATGATATACCAACGAAATATTCATTAAAAATCTAGAAGAGGAAATTCTCAATCTACGCATACAAAGTCTCTGAAGGCTATTACTCTGCACCCCCCTGTGTAAAAAGGTTGTAAGAAGGCGGTGGACACCCCCGTCTCAGGGAGGTGATCGCCCCCACAACCCTTTCGCTTTCACCCCCGCTGGACAGGGTGATGTTTTGTGAAGAAAATATATCGGCGAAGAAAAAAAGGGTTTTTTTCTTGAAAAAAATTGGTATAGGTGTGGAGATAAGTTAGTGGTTTGATTATTATAGTATGTAATGAGGAAGAACACTTTGCTACAAAATTTTGCAAATAATAAAGGGAAAATGTAATGATTTACTAAATGTAATGAGAGAAAAAAAAAGAGAAAAAGAAATACCAACATTTAAAACATCGTAGGGAAAAATTTATTTCATATAGGTAATCCTATATATAGCTATATCTATACATTTTCTTGTTTTTATGTATTTTTCATATTATTATCTATGCTATATACTTATATCTACTCGTATTCTAATCCTTGGGCACTTTTTTCTCAGGGATTACTGGTCTAAATTGAAAAGATCTTTTAGTGTCAGATAACTAAGGACGCTGGTGAAATAGCGGGGGCAGTATGTAATGAATTTGATAAACTATAAAAGTTTCACTGGTTTTTATTTTGATGTCTTGTATCTTAAAAGAACGGTTGTTTACATTTCTTGCTGTATCCTTTAAATTGATAAAAGCAGTATAAATTGTGTAGTAATAATGTATCATGTTTACTATAATATTAAACTTATTTCCCACTATCCAACAATTTCTGTTAAGGTTAAACTTTCACCACGATCGCCACTTAATGCTTCACCTCTTATGATCTTATGTTCCCTTAGATGCATAACAATTGACTTACAAGAAACTACACACATTATTGTATAGCCGTAAAACATAGAGAAATTAAGAGACCATAATATGAAAAACTTATCTAAAGTTTGGCTTACCTTTTTTTTTTTCTGGTTGGGGAATCATCAGAATGACTTCTCTTGACTGGCTTGCCTTGTAGTATTAATGTTGACATACACACCAATCGTAAGTTTGTCGATTTTATTACCGATTTCATTAATGACGATGACCTGGAGGTCTTTTAGTCCAGTGTGAATAGGTTACGTCTGTGTAAGCGTGCTCCATCGTCAACCACATCATCGCTTATCATCAAGTGAGATAATGGTCAAGCACTACCGCAATCATAACATTTTTTTTAAAGCGATCGCCAATATGTAAAAAATTTACTGAGTTTCATAGTACTATTTTGTAACCGTTTAACTGTGAAAACTTAAGTCAGACGAAAGAAAGAAAGAAAAATGTTGTTGTTGACGGAATGCGATTCAATTTAGGCTCACTTCACAGAAATTTTCAAGGTGATATTTTGACACAATAAACTGGGAGATAAAATTAATAGACTGACCAATAAACTTAACTAGCGGAAAGGGTAATCAATCTCGCAGATTTTTGACCTTTGATAATCGTTAGTAATAAATGTAATTTTGTCTCTTCATGTCCTTAATTTAAAAAATCCCCAACCAAACACATATAACCCTGACCTATCAAACCTACTATTACGCTTTCGCTGTCGCGGGTCCACTCTCTGAAAGTGGAAAGGTTCACGGGAGCGCGCATACCGCTCACCGCCCAGAATACCCTATTCTTGGTCCATACGCAGGAAGAGAGAGCCTCTCTTGCCGACCAGGGCTGTGGTTCTGGCGATGGGTCGCGTATCCTCACTATCCACGCAGCTCAGGGGTTGACCTGCGACAGCGTCATCATAATTAACACCAAGTCGAGGAGGCTCCAGATCCATGATAGCGTCTCCCACGCAGTTGTCGCAGTGTCGAGACACAAGGTCAGCTGTGTTTATTATACCGACGACGCCGACGATGCCACGGGCCGTTTCGTTCGGAAAGCGATGGATGCGCCGACTAGAATGGTCGTCGAATATAATCTTAAGACGGCCATGCAGCATCGAGACACTGCAGTTATAGAAGCTCTGATGGAGATTGTGAAGACTCTCGGTTGAGAATTCTGAGGAACCCAACCCAATCCTACCCAACTTTCACCCACATACCATAAACACATACTGTATTGTGTAAAAAAAAAAAGAAAATAGGCTTAATAGTGTAATTTGTGTACCACACTAATTAATTTAAAATATAAGTAATTTTGTATTTAGATAAGATATAGCAATAAGAATAACTATAGAGATAACATAATAACATAGAGATAGCAAAATAACATAGAAATAAGGTAAGAATAAAGCAAAAACAAAAAAAAAAAAAAAAAAAACATACATAAAAAAAAAAAAAAAAAAATCTGTACGAAATAAAAAAATATATATATATATATATACATAATAATAATAAAAAAAAAAAAAAAAAAGATACAAAAAAGAGTCTGAGGTGGACTCGCGTAGGTTTAAGTTTAGTTTTTAAGAAACTATTGTCCAAAAAAAAGATGAGGGCAAGATAAACTGCCTTACTAACGAAAGTTAATGTAAACAATATATAATACCTGTAAACAAATGGCGCAAACCTTCATGTCTGCGGTAGAATATGAATATAAAAAAAAAAAAAAAAATAACCTACTATTACACAAACCAACCTAACTTCACAAAATTCCGAATTTAAGCTAGCCCAAAGAAAATAACCGGCAATTCTTTCCCAAGATCCGCCCGTCTGAAGCCCATAACAGAAAGACCACACCCTGTACCCGCTAAGCTTCTCGCATTTCTTCGACGCTTCTTAAAGTGTTTTACATACAGCCGCCTTTGCTTGTGTGCGTTTGGTAAATACTTACGCATTGATGTGTGAGTCGCTACGCATTTTTGCTCACCCCCCCCCTCCCTCCAAGAAAAATACCTTACCCCGTTCCACCCCTTTGATGTACCGGTGCGCCCCTGCTAAAGAAGATATGAGACTTTTTCAAAAAGCTTAATTTAAATGAGACGCTCGGGACGACTCAATGGGAATATTCCTTAATTTAAATACTATCTTGAAGGCAAAAATGTGGGTTTTAATTGGTATTGAATTTCGATTGGAGACTCTTGTTTTTTTGACTTTAAGTTGTTTTTTTTTATGGGTTGTCTTAGCTTAAGTTACTTGTTACGTGAGAATTTGTTGAGTTATTACCTGTTTTATTTATTTTTATTATAAGGCTGCTGTGTCCCTCTTCAGGGCAAAGGCTTCTGTTTCATTTCGTCTGTGTCTTTACATACTTCTGGACAAGCTTTTAGATATGAGTTCAACTCGTCACCGCGCCATCATCTGCTGTTTGGGATTCAGTCAATGGTTGTCTTCGATTTTGTTGCAATATACGTCAGATGTTGTCCGTTCAGTTCCATTTAAGTTTAATAGCTGACTTGACTACATCTGTGATATTCTGTTTTGGATCGAACTATGATGATATATTAACACATAGTTTGATCCAAAACAGAAAATTGATCAATAAGAGGTTGCATCTGAACTCTATTATAGTTGGTATTCCTTGGTAAGCTTCTCAAATTTTGCATTCAGCCTATTATGTCTAAAACTAACACTATCACGATACAATTTGGTGAAAACTTATCCAGGTATTGTCTAGCTAGGCATTATATCCGCATTGTTAATATAAACGCGTCAAGATGAGTCAATGTCCAATCAATGCGATATACATTTAGGCATTCTGGGATAGTTCGAAAGACTTACAGTGAACCTGTAAAGCTAAGACCAACTGAAGGACTTTGGTGAGTTTTAGTCAGTAAAATCTGCCAATCCTTGCTCCACCTAAAGCAGCAGGGACTTTTTTAATTACTTGCCAGCAAAGTACTAACTTCACCCGCATCGAATAACGATTTAAATTATTACTAAGAAATATCTCTAAATTTAAGCGATTTTCCTCTTACTTAGTACTTTATATAATCCGGGAGGGACTTAAAAGACATTTAAATTGCTGTCAAATGGTGAAATATTGCAATACTACAATGTAAGCTAAAATTAAAGATGTAATTTAAACCGCCATCTTAACCCGTTCTCGTTAAAAAATAACACCCCTTTTGAATTAAAATGTCGTCTGACGTTTATAATCGTCTTGAATTTCGTACAATTTGTAATGAATACCGCTTTTTCGTTGCTTGTTACGAATTGAGTAGTTGGTCTTAATAAGAGATTGCTGTAATACTTTGTCGAATTGAATCTGGAATTATCATGATTTCTTTAACTATCTTAGGTTAATTAAAACAACCATATAAACTTACTGCTAAACCATATTGCACTTTTAGTACAACTAGGCTATAAATGCCATTGTACAGGATTGTCATTTAATATTTATTATTATCGATGGGTTTGCGTTTGATTCGAGCTTCGGAAATCGCAGAGCGGCCTACGTCTACCGTAGACCAAGACACGAGCTTGCGGGCGATAAGTGATGGGTAGCTCATCATCTGCTTATCCTGTACGGACTAACCTGAGTTGTCGACAGCGCAAAGTATTTCACGTGCGCTTCAAAACTATGTCATTAAACCGTAGGAGCCCAGCAGAGCTGGTATGCCTGCTAGGACCGTGAAAAGGCTTCTGAAAAAAAAAAGCAATTGAAGGTGTGGTTTTAGTCAGTGAAAGTCTGACACGCCCTCTTGGCCCACCTACACCGCCGTACGTCTCGTGGAATATGTAAGAACATTATAAACTTATTAGGGTATTGTCCGGGCCCTGGTAGAGGCCATGGTCCGGAGCGAGGAGGGGTGGCAGGCAGTCGCCTCCTTCTGCGAAGCAGTAATGTTAGCGAAGGAGGCTGCCGACCGCGTGAGGCAACGGAACTCACGCCGCCGCCGCCGAGATCCCGATCCCGATTTCCGACCACCGTAGGCGCGGGCTCGCGGACAGCGAGCGCTGGGTAGCTCGCCGTCCGGCAGTCTGGTAATAATCTGGACCGAGCCTAGTCGTCGACGGCGCGTTCTGTTCCACGCGCGCCTCAAGGAGATGTCAGCAAACTGTAGGGGCCCGGTTTGGCCGAAGCCTCTAGGGAACACGGTATCCGAAAGGTTGTCACCGTGTCCCCCAGATCGATGGCAACGAAGGAACGGGGTAGGGGTTTAGTCAGTAAGAATCTGACACGCCCTCCCGCTCCGCCCAAGAGTGGGAGAAGTCATTCTGATGATTCCCCTAACGGAAAAAAAAAAATTAGGGTATTGTATTGTCTTTAATATCGAGTACCTATTTAATGTGGTCAATATTCTAAAGATATCACAATTAAATGCAGCCTTTAAAAAAAACCTATTAAATTTTCTATAATTATTTATCCATAATAAGGTTCAGGAGAGACGATCGCGTACCGGAAGACGCATCGTTGGAACGCCTCCAACAAGGTGAACCGATAACCTGATGACAGTCGCAGAAATGCGATGGATACGAGACGCACAAGAGAGGTAGCGATGTCTCCCTAGGACTCCACCAAAGCAAAACCCCCACCTGAAAAAATGTTAATTGATTCATTTAATTTTTTCCCACCTTCAGTAATAGCAAGAGATCACAATAGACGGTAGGAACCCGTATACAATTTAAAAATAACATAATATAGGAATAACTACAGTTTTGAGCCATTTGGGGTTGAAACTCTTGGGTCATGGGGTCCGAGTGCGCGTTTTCTTTTTAAAGATATTTCACGCCGTCTGATCGACACTTTGCGGGACCAGAGGGCTGGCTCGTTCTTCGCCCAAAGAATTAGCATTGCCATACAACGTGGCAATGCCGCCAGCCTTCTGGGCACATTTCCAGATGACAGCGATGTGGAGGAGTACTTCGACGCCTGAGTGTATATTTTATATTTGTATTATATGTACATAGCTAGGTTTAACTTAAGTTTTTTATTTAAATTTTTAGTATTTGTATATAGGAATAAAACAATATAACAAACTAGTTGTTGCCAGAGTCTTCGCCGGTGAGCAAGTAGAAAATTATCCTAAAGGAAAATACTCCCAGGATAAAAAGAATCTTATGTGCTTTTCCAGGACATGGTCTGTATACCAAGTTTCGTCGTAATCCAATCGGTAGTTTTTATGTGAAAGAGTAACATCCGTACATACAAACGTTTATAATATTAATAGAATATTCCCACATACCCAAATACAAAAATATTTATAATTTTGTTTAACGAAAATTAATCATACACCAATTTCAAAATCCTGACTGCATTTTAATATCTTCAATTGCAAATGGGTCTGTTACTAACACTTAAACGGCCCCCTACAGCGTCAAGAAGTATGAAACCATTAAAAGTAAAAATAATTAAACCCTCCCGTTAACAATGCCTACTTTTCTTTGAACAAAACAAAGCCAAGCAAATTCTCGCTTTAGAGCAATCAATACATGTCTCAAAAACAATTTAAAGTAAGAAAATCTAAGACATCCCTGAAACAAAGGGCCGAACGCTACGCCCAAATACATGCGCCGAAAGATTTATATGGACATCTTAGAAGTTAGAAAGGAATGGGTAAAAACCAGTACGTGGTGTGCAATTAGGTTTCCACAGACATGAAAATATAGATTTGAATATTTTTTTATCAAAAGCTTGAAAATATCAAAACATCAGTAATCGATAAACATATCGATATTTTAGAGTCGATATTATTATAAAATTCGATACATCGTTGATCTAACTCCAACATTGCTTTGTTCTGCAATTTGATTGAGTTGATTTTCATTGCGACTGATTTCGTCATCTTCGAATCAGTCAATCACGCTAGTAAAAAGCGAAAGTTTGTGATTGTGTGTGTATTGTTGCGTCTTGAAGTTTGAATGACTTAGTGGATTTCCATAAAACTTGTTAGACCATGTCCTGGAATATCATATAGCGTCCCAGGAGTATGTTCCCTTGTGTCAATTTCAACTACTACACGGGTGAAGCCGCTGGCAGCAGCTAGTATAATATTTTTACATACATATCGCTTAATTTTAACTTAAACTCGTACGGACCATCCTGCAACTCTGGTAAGTATTAACCCTTAAATTTTACTGACAGCTCCTTGAGGCACACCACGGCGAGCTACCAATTGCTCGCCATACGTAAGGACCACCTTACCTCATCATCTGCCTAGCCTTTTCCCAACTATATTTTGGTCGGCTTCCAGTCAAGCCAGATTTAGCTGAATACCAGTATTTTACGAGGAGCGGCTGCCTACCAGACCTCCACAACCCATTAACTGGGGTAACACGGTACTTCATGGCAAAACTGGAGTCAGATTTACTGGCTTCTGACTATCTCTACTACCGCGATCTTTTCCAAATATTCCCAAAATATCATAATTATGGTACGTTACTCATAACATGATTCTATTTTAGGATTAAATTCTTAATAAGTAACACAACTTCCTTGTCCCAACGCCATTTCTTGCCATCTAAAAAAAGAAAACAAACTCTTTCTTCCAAAACTTATTTCCAATGAACAAACATAACCCCTTTTAAAATTCTATTACGTACATCCATCGTGTACGTACAGGTGGGGGTGTTTCGCACCCCTTTTTAACCCTTTCGGGGTCCAAACCGTTTCTTCTTTACATTTATTTCTTATGGCCTGTTTCTTCTTCTTAAATTATAAAGACGAGCGTGGATTTAACGGTTTTGATACTTGGTTCATTTAAATTTTAGTTTTGTTTTATTATGTTAGGGATTGAGTGTGTTAGTAGCCCAGCGGACTACAGGGTTTTTAAATTAAAATTAAGAAGTTGAACAAATTATCAAGCCTAGAGCCAAAATAATCCAAACCATATTAACATCTATCAATCCACACTGAGCCCGTGTGGTTGATTATCGATTCCAATCCTTCATCAGAGATAAAGCCTGAGTCCTTGAGCAGTGGGAGCATTATAAGGCTGATTAAGCTATATATTATTATATGCTACTTTGTGGACAAAATTTATTTTAGGGTTGGTGTTACTAGTTTAACATGATAGCTAAATAATAGTGTTTTATCAGGAGCGACTACTTATCTGGCTTCTACAACCTAGTAACTAGGTAACACGTCAAGCACGAATATAAGATTTTTTTTTAATAACTAAAAAACAAGACACTTATGAAAGTCAATTAACGAAAATGACCGATGAACAACAATTAATTTTAACTTTAATATAAATTTTGTAATTAAATCATCACATTTATTGTTTACAATTTTCTTTTTGTCAAGAGTGCAATGATAAGCGTGCTCTTTCATCGACCATATCATTGCTTGCCAGCAGGTGACATAGTGTTCGAACGCAAACTTGTCAATATTTATAAAAAAAAAACACAACATATTCAAATTAAACCCCAAATATTCACCCTCTAAAACAACAAAGAAAACGGTCAAGACTGTTCAGTCAGCGTCCACCGGCAGCCGAAATGATGTTACAAAGGCGCGGAACTGGGCTAACACAAGTTTTCTATATTACAGTGCGTACCACCCGCTCCACCCTCCCTCTCTACCCCGCCCGAAAGGGTTGCGACCCACCTTTGAAGATGCGCAGAGATTTTTCTATAATTCTCCTCTCCTAAGCGATTTGAATTTCGTTAAGTCTCGTATTTCGAGCAAAAAATAATTGTTTGAACCGATTTTCGAGTGTTTCGCCCGTTCGTTGGTATATTTCTTGTTTTTTGTGTCCGCGCTGTAAAGGTGTGTTCTGATTTGACTTTAATTTTCAGTTAAACAGGTAATGGGCACAATAGTGAGTTCGTTTAAAATGTGTAGCTGGGTATCAGATAACTCGAGCGCTTCAAAGAAATGTCAGACCAACCGAAGGGGTCCAGTGGGGCTGATACCTGCTAGGGCAGTAAGAACGTTTGAAAGAATTACCGTGCCCTCGAACACAAAAAAATGAAGAAATATACATTTTAGTCAGTAATTTGATGATTTCGCATCTTAGGCATATAACGATTAATACAAATTAAATTAACAAAATACAATGTAATATTATATTCCAGATATAGGTAAGTACCTAAAATAAATATTAATTCTACGCAATGCAACTATCGAAAATCCCCTTACAATAGCATCATCATCATCTTTCTGCCCTTGTTCCAAATTACTTGCGGTCTGCGCAACCTTTTTTTCTTCCATTCTGTCTCATCTCATCACTAACTCCCTTATCTTTCATAACTATCAATCCTCACACAATCTATCCAATTTTACATTAGCCTTTCTCTCCCTCTTCATCCATCTACATGAATGCTCATATCATAACTGCTTTAGTAACAGTAATCCTCTTACAACCTAGTTCTATAAATATCATCATCTGCGTAACCTTTTCCCAACTATGTTGGGGTCGGCTTCCAGTCAAGTCGGATTTAGCTGAATACCAGTATTTTACGAGGAACGGCTGCCTACCAGACCTCCACAACCCATTAACTGGGGTAACACGGTATTTCATGGCAAGGCTGGAGGTCAGATTTACTGGCTTCTGACTATCCGTAACGACTGCCAAAGATCTACAAATGACAGCCGGGACCTACGGCTTAACGTGCTTTCCGAGGCACGGAGGAAATTCGTTATGTTAAGATGGTCACCCATCCACAGACCAACCTTGGCAAGCGTTGCTTAACCTTGAAGATCATTGATTGATCATGATCTAGCCACGAGCTCCTCCGTGTAATCCTCTTACAACGGTAGTTCTATAAATACTGGTCCATTGTATCGCGTCCTAAACATGGCTTCGTAGAGTTTTCACAAATCCTTTTTTACTTTCGCAAGGTCGAATGGTTCTGCCCACTCATTTATTTATGTTTCTTACATTTTCGCTTCGGTCTCATTGTCTTACGTAACTCTGTCACTACGGTTAGGAAACGTTATGTACCTTATTTTAAAATGTTACTTATATTTACTTTTGTATTTTTAGAGGTGTATATTTGGTCCTCTGTTTGTGTGGGAAGTTTTTCAGTTTTTCTGAGAAGTTATTATGTATTATGAGCTTGGTTTTCAGGTGGAATTTCGATGAAGTAACATTTCTCAGCAGATTTGATACGTCACAACTATAACCATAGGGATCTTTAATAAGCACCTCTTTGTCATAGGAGTTACAGACAGCCCACTCTAAAGAACCTGCATGAAGGAGGACAAAACAGCAGCTCATTTACTTCTACGCTGTCCAGTGGCCGCTGGATACAGGACAAAGTACTTCGGGAAACCCAGGTAGCCTCCGTAAAATGGCCTTCCTTGAGGAGTTGGGGTGGATCAAATGACACGTCTATCCCATTCTTACGCAAAGTACGCGCTTTAGTCGAGTTGCTGATACCAAGCAAGAAGGTGAAGACGAAAGGCGAGAGCGAATCGGAGCTTAACTCTCGCGTTAGCCTTTATGATTGTTTTTATAACCACCCACAAGAAAGGAGACGAAAGTCCACCTACTGTCTTCCAAATTTAGCATCCGTTTTTATGCAGATTAACTAGGAAATCCACAGATTAACTAGTTAATTTACACTCTGATTTACACACATTACCATCATCATGCAACCGTTGCAAGTAAAACAAAAACCTCATAAAAACATAGATCCACGAACTCTAACCACCTTACAAGTGACACTAAACAAACTATCCTAAACGCTTGATATCAGCACTTAAGCTGCATTAATACTCGTAACAAACAAGCCGAGGTAACTAATTTCAGATAACAACACGCGCAACAATTAACAAGACGGGTCACGCATAATTCATCATCGGCCCCTACTATATGATGCGTGTGAGTTTTATACGATTCATGCATGAGATTTTGTTGTTTATGAAATTTAGTTTTAGACAGCAGACTGTGATTATTTTTGTGGTTAAAGTAACTTTTTCATCATCATCATTTACCTTGCCTTTTTCCCCAAATATATTGAGGTCGGCTTCCAGTCAAGCCAGATTTAGCTCAATACCAATATTTTACGAGGAGCGGCTGCCTACCAGACCTCCACAACCCATTAACTGGGTTAACACGGTGCTTCAGGCAAGACTGGAGTCAGATTTACTGGTTTCTGACTATCGTTTAAGAAACCTTATTGATTTAAAAAAAAAAACAATGCGAAACTACTTTCATGCACTAAAAGAGTTATTTATTTATTAATTGGTTTATCCTCACAATGGAACGCCTTGCGGCAATTACACCAATTGCACAAGTCACGACTGAATCGGCTACTTTTTAACACCCTCCTTACAGCATAATGCACGATGGACTGATGGAGTGGTAGTGGCGATGGGTCACGTACGCTCACCAGCCATCAGGCCAGCGCTCCTCCAGGATTCCGTATCACATAGATTTTGAAATATTGAAGCTTTTTCGATGACTTTTTCTGATTTAAATTGATAATTATGGAAAATTTTGATATGCCCTCTTGACGGTTGTCCATAAATATATATTAGTATCATTCTTTCAGCTGTTTTTTTGATTTGGGTGTCTTCAAGGCTAGAGTGAATAGGCTTTTAATAAACTAGTGCGCCTCACCATCGACGATTGCATCAGGCACTAGTTTATATCCATTAAAAAAAAAAATTATGATACTGATGCGTAACTTTTTGGGCCACACATGGGCCTTCTATGTCAGGCAAGCCCATACTGCTAGATAGTAGGTAGAACAGCGCTCTGATGGGAGAAACACTACAGAAATTGAAGATCAAAATCGTCCAAGAATGTACACTTAAAGGAAATATGAAATTTTGTGACTGACGATGACAAACAACCCTTTTTCGCTATTTTTAGCTTGCTTGTTTTTCTTAAGAGGCCTGCGGAGACCGCGCGCTATCTCGAGTTGAGACGAAATAAAATACGTTTTTGAGGTTGATGGAAGCAATCCAGATAGTATAAACAATTCTTGGACACACCGACTGGAGTAAAGTCATCATCCGCACACTGACAGTTGCTTGCTGTGATAGCAATACAAACTATTGGAAATTTGGGAGGTGTTCCGTAATACCAAAAATGATGAATGAAAAATTAATGTATTTCCAATATTTTTTCGAGTATTTATAACTTGATAATAATATCTGTGTTCCTACGAAAAGATATTTAGAAATATTGTTGTTTATAATATAGAAAAAACAAAATAAAAACATGACATTTTCGCTGTGAAATGGAAGCAAAAAACATGTAACGCCGACTACAACAAACACGGACATGGGCAAGACGATGATGACGTTGATTTTCTTCTTAAGGTTTTTTTTCACGTGTAATCAATGTAGTAATTTCCACATCTTATTGAATTTTTATACCGTCCTAGCATTGTACTGCCAATTCAAACTTTACCATCAACAAAACATCTAAATCAACATTAACGATTATGTATATCTTAAGGTAGAAATTCAGTATTCCCGCTCAACCAATAAGTAAGCCTGTCGTAAAGTAAACTAAGTTATTTTGTCAATCGGCGTAATAAAGATAGCAAGTGAACAGACCAATATTTTGTTACCGCTATGCTAATAACACTGGATCGATGCGACATAATGAAATCAACAAAATGCTTTATTTAACATAAAATTTTTGAATCAGTATGGTCACTGGACAGTATAACCTAGATACTAGTTATCCTTGAGGTTTTTAATTTAGTCCAATGACCTATAATGCATTCCAAATAAGAAGAGGATAGACTTAGCGCCATATTGTGACGTCATAGCTGCAGTGTAGTGTGTCTGAGTAGTGACGAATGGAAAAAGAAAGCAAATTGTTGACAGCAATCAAAATAAGAAAGAAAACTTTTTTTTAAGCGAATTATTTAAATAATATCTTTATCTTTATATTCGCTTAGATTGAATTAAAAGTGAGTTAACCCGTGAGAAGGCGCGCCTCTGTTTGTAGCAAACTACTCACAGTACTTTAAATGCTCATATTTCTGCTTTTAAAGTACTTAATTACTCATAATGGATTTACATGCATAAATAAAGCTTTAATATGTAAGAAAATAAGTATTTTTGTTAAAAATATAAAACATAAATGCAACTTCTGAAAGCAATAACAAAACAACTCGTTTTTATTTTCTAATTTTGACACTTTTCATATAAATCACGATAAAAAAAAACTTTCATATCAAAAACTTAAAAAATGACTTTTTCATGGTGATCTGGACAAGTGTGCCTCTCGAAACACAATAAACACATATATGTGATATGTTCGGCGCAGAGTAATTACTTGCACAAAGTGCAAGCTTTTTTTGACCATCTATTCCTACGTCTAGGACATATGTATAGATCAGAATCCGCTTGGCCTAGACTCTGAAATAGGTCTAGGAGCCTTCGATTACAAGAAAGAAGAATATTCGCATCTAATGCCACCATCATCACCAGAATCCTCTTCCAGCCACGAACAAATTTGTGCTTGACGTCGGTCGGCCATTTTCCATGTGTTTTGTAGCTAAAAACAATTTTTATAATTATTAAAATATTACTATAGAGTATTTACGTAATATTAACCCATTTAATATAAATAAATAACATAATATAATCTAGAAAATACAATTATACTATTTTATTTGGAAAAATAAATACTTACACGGACGGGCGCGTGATGAGCAAATTACCGCACAATGGTACGCGGCCTCCACAAATACTTAATTGCGTGATCGCCACAGCACTAATCGGCACGAAATTTGCGTCATAGGGAAGAGGATGAATAGTTAGGAAGGCACCTAGGAGCTTGAGACGTTAGGGCGTCGGTATCACCAAAAAAATTTTGCTTTAATTTTTTGTGTGAGTGAATTGCTCATAGCGCGCCTTCTCACGGGTTAAACAAAGTAAAAAAAAATATTGTCCGGTCCTGTGCGTCTCACATCCATCGGATTCCCGCAACCCTCGCCAGGTCGTCGGTCCACCTTATGGGAGGCCTTCCAACGCTACGTCTTCCGGTACGTGGCCGCCACTCTAGAACCTTCCGTCCCCATCGACAATCTGTTCTACGAGCAATGTGCCCTGCCCACTGCCACTTAAGTTTGGCAATTATTCAGGCTATGTCGGTAACCTTAGTTCTCTTGCGGATATCTTCATGTGTGAAGTGTTACTTAACCTTACAGATCTACCCGAGCATCTGTACTTCACCAGTTTCTTCTAAACATATGAAGAAAACCAACTTAATTAAATCTAAATTACCTGTAGCCACAACAATGCCACAAGACAATGGTAGGGGCTCACTCGCGAAGATACGCGATAGAACACGCGTGTCCCGGAGCAGCGTTTAAGGAAGTGCTCGACAAGCATGGAGAAGCATTTCTTAAGGGCTCTTAAGGAAGGTCAGCCGTGTTGTTTGGTGATGTGTTAGATAATAATACCTATGGGTTTTGGATATCCTTAAGAAGCCGCTGTGTATAAAATTTATTCAGTTTTTGGGAAACTGATGTGTATAAAACTGTTTTGGTATCAAGATGTCTTTAAATCAGTTATTTTGGACAAAGAATTGTTGACAAAAAAAGTTGTTGTAAATCAAGTTCTAAAGTCAAAAAGAAGAATACCTGATTTCTCCTCTACGGTTGCTCTTACGTGATCCTAACTGCTATCTCTCTTTTTTCTCGTTGCGTCTCTTTCAAACACTGCGTTAGATTAAACAAAAAGCTTTTTAATCTAAGCAAAAATATAATAATTTATGGCTTGAATCTTGATATAAGAGAGTAGAATATAAGAGAGATATTGCTTTCTGTACGTATTTACAAGAAAAGAGCCTCACATTCAGAAGGTGGTCTCCATATTAGGTAGCAGTGAGATGGCTTCAACAATCTGTCTTCTTCAGATCTGTCAGCGGCACCTATGTGCATGAGGCACGTTGTGCGCCCCGTGTGTGCACCCCGCACCGTTTGTTTAGTATAAGAACATTTGTTTTCTATTTCTTAAGAAGATTTCTTTTAATAAAGATGTAAATAAAGTAGGATTTGGCTGGACACGTCGCTCAAATGCACTCGAAGAAATGGGCAAGAATTGTCGCTACCTGGACGCTTAGAGGGCGACCGCGGCGAAGGTAATGTAACGATGTGTGATTATGTTCGCGGGGCAAATTTGGCCAGTGATCACTCAGAGCTTCGAAAGGAAAAAGGAGAGGTCTTTGCCAAGCATTGTGACACAATTAAGAACAATATAAGAACTTCTCAAACGTTCGTTAATTACATTGTCATTTTCGGTAGAACCGTATTGGGCCTTTGTGGGCTACTAAATCCGATCTGTGCACGTCAGCTTCCGTACATCATCATCATCATCTCAGCTGAAAGACATCCACTGCTGGACATAGGCCTCCCCCAAGCGTCGCCACAGCGACCGATCCTGTGCGTCTCGAATCCTTCGGATTCCCACGACCCTCGCCAGGTCGTCGGCAAGTCTCTGTACATATTATAATACAACTTAGGCGTCGCCCACTTGTGCATTGGTTTAATGTAGTTTACCTCTTTTTACTAAACTTTCCTAAGGTAAGTATTCTGAAAGAATTTCAGAAAAGGAAATATCCTTTAGAGGTCCCTAAATTAATTAATTTAATACCGACAAAGCTCTAAAGCCTTGAACATCGACGCGGAGTTGCTAGCCTGTCAGTTTTCTATCGGTTGCATTTTGGGGGATGCGTCAGAATCGTATAAGGTAATTTCGCCTGGTCCATTCCATCAACGGACCTCTACACTACACTGAGGGCGTCGTGCCACCGGTACATGGTTGACATCCCACCCATACGCACAAAATATTTTGGGAACACTTACATTGTGCGTACTAAGGAGCGGAATATCTGAGACTAAAGGTCTTTAAGTCAAGAGGGAATAGGTTACTTCTAGGCTAAGATGCTCCATCACGCAATGCTTACCATCAAGTGAGAGTGCCAAGAGTGAGACTATTATAAATAAAGTGAAAATAAGATCCATTTTGAAAAGATTTTGCTGTTTGTAATTTTTCACTTTCAAATGCGACATTTTGCTAGATAATCGTGAATCAAATGTGTTCCTAGACTTCCAATAAATGTTTATTCCTCTTTGTCGCTAATGTTTACGTTACCTATTGTGGGCTCGTTATCAATTCTACCAACGCACTGTTTGTAAAAAGGGGAAAATATACAAAAGAACAGATAAAGCCATTACATATAAATTAGTTTGGTATGTAAATCTTTAATCATTACTCACAGTCTTAATTTCCACTCCTTATCAGTGAAGTACTAACACCCCATACTTTGATACTTTATCATTTTATTTTATACTTTAGAGTTAAGCGATAAGGTTGAAAATTAAGTGGCAAAGCTTTTATCTGAGGCAGTCTAAGTTAACGCTATCGTGAACGACTTCAGTGACGCGTGAAAGAATCAAGAAGATGACTATTTTTTGTCGCGAATTGCGTACGACGGTACAGTTCTTTTATATTTTGCCTACTAGCATGTTGCCTCTATAAAGACTGTTAATATTATATTAAAAAATCCTTGAAAATTGACTATAATATTATAGAAGCTACATTCTGCTCCACTTCCAGGCAAGGGTTTTCCCTTTCTCCTCCCAAAACTCTTTGTCTTTAGCGATCTGAGGCCAACTTTTCTCCGTAAACATGATCAGCACCTTTTTGCAGCCCTTAGGCATCCCACTGGATCACTCACTAGTGACGATCTTCACCCATCTGTAGAGGTGCAATCGTGCACCGTAGCCAGCCCACTGCTTGAGTTATAGAGCAGTGGGTTGTGATTGTAACGCGGTCTATTCGCTTTACACCTAGCATTCAGCTCTCCACTGCTTGTTGTCAAATCTTAAGTTTGGTCCTTTAGAGTTTCAAAAACACTTTTTTTAATAAGATAAACTACTACTTGACTGCGATCACACCTGGTAGATTCCTCATATATTGTTTTTTTTTCACAGAAGCTATGTCCAATAGGAAATACTAACAAATATTCAATATACACTCTCCTAATCAAAGTTATATACCCAATACCGAGAATCGATAATGGATTAGAGGAATTGGCTGCTGCTGTAACACAATTCAAACTAGCGCAGGATTATGACGTAATTCCAATATGCTGTCCAAGTTTGAACAGACAGACTGCGTCACTTGGGTATTGTGGATGTGATGCAGCTAAGGATTATTCCACGAAGGTTGTACTCACAAATATCAAGTTTAATGTTCGAGTGAACGCGTGAAGCGGGGTAAGTTAATGAGTAGAGCACTGGGTTTTGAATTTGAATCTAAAAAGCGATTAAATTTTTAAATACTCATTTAACTGGTTCATATTTTTTGACATGGGAAATCATAAAAATGACTTCTCCCACTCTTGGGGACTATCCCCAAGAGTGAAGGAATGTCTAATTGTTATTGACTAAACCCCAATATGCAAAACCTGTGGTTGTTTGGCATACTTTTTTTTTACAAAAACTGTCAAACGGACAATATCTATTATACCTATTATTTTTATAGGCTCGCATTTGACCATATCTCATATTATAATAGTAAGCGACTGGGCAAAATGGTGCACGCTTGCCTAGAAGTAAAATATTCACTCTTGACTTAAAGTTGCCTAAAGAAAATCTAATTTAAAAAAGAAAGACAATATTTGATCATGTAAACATTATTTGAAACACTTGGTGAAAAGGACAATCATCTTCAGGAGAATTTGTGTCATACAACTCAGCTCATGTGAAGTTCTCTTCATGAGCTGAGTTAGCAGACCAACATATTTCCGGTGTTTTTCCTGCCTATCAGATTTGCCTACAGGTCTTGGAAATACTGCTGGTCAAACTTTCGGTATATTCTATCTGAGGTTCATCAGCTCCTCATTTATGTAGAAAAATATTAAAACAAACTAAGAAAAACCAAATCCTGTCTCCTCTACTTATTCTTTGCCCGCGTCTCGTGGCAGTTTGAAAAGTGCGAGTTCGCCCAAAGTTTCAGCTAATGGGTTAAAAAGGAGACTGGGGGGGTGACGACTCGAATTTTTGGAAATTTCGGATATAATTAGAGGAGCGATCGCATTAGGGACGTCACTTTTGGTTTATGGGAGGCGCGTCAAGCTAAAGATGGACCAAGAATCCGCCAGCCGAGTTTTATTGGCGGACTTCTGTAAACTTAGCGGTTTTCTCGTCAGGAAATGGCTCTTGTTTCCGGATAAAGAAATGTAAAAGATTTGGGTCGATTCGAACAGACTCTTTGATGCTAACAATTAAAATTACCAATTCTTTCAAAGTCACGTTTTATGTTCAAAGAAATTTAGGTTGGTACAGTTTATTTTAGCTCAATTTTCCATCTGGTTTGACACAAATAGATATATTGTTAAGTAATAAACAGCGTGGTCCTAAACGAATCTACAAAATAGTGGACAATTAAGGTGTTACTTTTTTTTAGTTGAGAAATCATTCAATGTGCAAGAGTAGCAGAAGTCCCGCACTTGGGTAGAGCAGGAAAACAGTGTCAAGTTTTTACTGACTAAATCCTACTTCTATGTTCCGGGACCTCGACTTTTTTTTCCAAAGCGAACCCACAGTACGCTTTGACCGTGATGGGCCCCTACGGTTTTGCTAACATCTCCTTGAGGAGCGCGTGGAAAACTACGCGCTGCCGATGACTTGGGCTCGGTGCTCGGTTCGAACGATTACTGGATGGTCAGACGGCGAGCTACCTATTTCTCGCCATCCGCAAACCCATAAGATGTTACTTTAGACATATCATTAGCTAGGTTTAACTATCCCTGTTTTTATTTAAGCCACAAGATTTTCCCGATCCAAAAACACCATACCTTTACCCACATCGATACTACCCGCCAAGTAAACATTCTGTTTACAAACTTCTCCTGCAGAAAATTAAAAAGTCAAACAAAGTGCTTGGCATGCGCGTTCCGTGCCATTGGCCACACATTAATATATATTAAGGCGCTTGCTATTCACCCTCTGGTTGGAGACACGTGCCTTCTCTACGTACTTGAATAAAATTGTGGTTATCATGTCGCAATTAGCGGGGAAAGAATTTTAGGACACAAAGGCTAGACGAAAATGCTGGGTATGTTAATGGTGTACTTAGGTAGAATAGTTTGGTAGTGATAAAAATAACGTATGGTGTATAATTTGCAAATTACACAGATTTCAAATAATAATTATTTACTAGTTTGTGCCAGCGGCTTTGCCCGCTTGAAAGTGGTTTCTCCATAATTATAAATTTTGGATTCCCTGTCTCATCCCCGTAGAGAGTGAATTTTGGAAAATCCTCTCTTAGTGCTCGTCTACGTCATATAAGGAAACTTTTTGACAAATTTCACGCTACTAGTCCTTTAAGTATGAAGTTTCAGCTGTGCATTGATGTCAGTCTCTCAGTTTCTCCTTTTATTAATGTAGATTTATTGTTACACACCCACCACGATTGAGTTTTCTATTCCAAAAGTTGACTGACAGAGAATGCCATGTTCTATTGAGGCCGCCTGTGGGACAATCAGGGGGACCTAATGAAACATGGCATTCTGTACATAAAGTTTAAATAAATAAAACTATATAATTTAATACACAAAGTATCAACTGATATGTACCATAAAGGTTGGCGGCATTACTACATTATATGGGTCTTTGGGTCAAGTGAAGTATGAACTTGGCATTTGAAAAGTTAGTTAAATAATCAATTAGCACTAATAAGGTCCTGGATTCTAGAAGTAATCTTCAAATAATTTTAATGCTACAATCAAAGTTTTCGTTGAAATCATAGTAGATGATATAGCTGCCAATTTTATTTTAAAAGGAAAAACTAGTCAGGTTATCCTTTATTTCGTTACCCCATTAGACAAATGATAATGATAAATTATATTTATATTGTAAGTAGTCTTTTGCACGTAAAAATTTTTTTTTGTCACTTTATATTTACTAGATGAGGTCGGTGTTTCCTAGCTGACTACCTTGAGTAAGAAACACCGAAAAAAACTCAGGGGAACATTGAAACAAACTCAAACAAAGATGATGCTAACAAGATAGACCAGGTCATAGTATATATACCTATAACTAAAGAAAAAACTAAAACTAACAAATACCAGCAAATCATTTCAAAACCATCAACATTTCCCATAAAGCTAACTCAGGATATGGGACGGAACAGAACATTCAATAAAATCCAAAACAAGCAATATTCAATTCTCCGAGTTACACAATACATGACAGACTTACACGCGAACCAAAACTTCTACATCAAAAAACCTTTGAATAATACCAATTTACAAAAGTACATATTCCAAATAATTTTTAACAAAACCAATAATTTGAAAGCTTAATATTATGCTAAACGTAGGTAACGTGGTACGGTGTGGTACAAAACCTTCGTGCATGGATTTTAATTATTATCATGTACCGAATACGACTCCTAATAAATGTCATTATGAAGCTGTATTACTGCCAACCAACTTTGCAGCTAGAAAACTGGATATACATCCTTATGTTGAAGGTACAGAGTTTATTTTTGATGGAGTTTGACTTGAGGGGTGGTATAAATAAGTTGGTGCTGATATAGTTCTTTAATGGAACCGCAATGTCATGTGCGTGACAATGATGGTACGTAAATAATATAGTTGAACGTTTTATATGGATGCAAGGCTAAAATAGCCTTTTGTATTGAAAGTTTTGTTGGAATTTTTGCATCGAAAACTGTGTACTTATGATTATTATCTAGTGATTTAGATTGCAGGAGTTCTAAATTTTCGTTTAAGTTAGCTATTAAGGTAGCGTTGTGCTGTTTCGTAATTTCTGCAAATGTACTTTCACATGACAAATGAATATCGTTGCTTTCAGTTTGTGCTAGTAAAGTTAAACAAAGAACGAATGGCATACGACTTTGTGGCTTTCCATGTTTGCTGTGCTGTGATTTATTATTTTTATTTTTTATGGTAGATCATAATGTTGGCATGTCAAGCCAGCAAAGCTTTTTAATTCGCTGAATTTAGTTATTAACTTAATTTGGTTTCATTTTGACACTGACTGTTAGCAAGTCCCCAATTTAGTTTGCGTATATTTCGTAGGGTTAGTTATTTTTTTGATTACTTTAATAGTCGTTATGTTAAAAAAAAACAAATTTACTACCAAAGAGAACGATATGCAATATATTGGTTCCAAAAAAATCAATATCATATTTTTCTTATATGGAAAATAATCAATTAACTTTTTAAGGCAGTATCAGATTTTTACCCGTGTGCCCTTTGCCATTTGCATCCCCGGTCGGTGCAAAAGTCGCAGTGACTCTTGAACAATTCTGGAGACCACTGTCATAATTTTTACTCTTAATCCAAACCAATAACACTGGTCGACAATATACCTACGTTTGCAATATAATTTAGAGAGTAATGAAAATTATTTCAGTCTGTCTGACCCACTACATGTAAAAGGTCTCTTTCTTCCCTCCACACATCTTAATTTTGCATTTCTTATTTGTACTTATGTATTAGTCCTGCCTGCAAGCTGTAAGCTAGTCCCGTCATTTTTGCTCAGGTCGTACCGTCATATCGAATGTCGGGACGTTAAACGTACATATGATGCAAAAGTAGAAATATTTTAAACATAGATTTTCTTTTGACGACCTAAAAATATGATATTTCTTCAATTTCCTCTCACATGTATGTATTTTGACATCATCATCTGCCTAGCCTTTTCCCAACTATGTTGGGGTCGGCTTCCAGTCAAGCTGGATTTAGCTGAATACCAGTATTTTACGAGGAGCGGCCGCCTACCAGACCTCCACAACCCATTAACTGGGGTAACACGGTACTTCATTGCAAGACTGGAGTCTGTATTTTGACATGTCCAATTTATAAATTAGGTCCACATTAACATTGTTTTCTTTTTGTTTTAATAACAAAAATACAGATTTTTGTTATTAAAACAAAACACGACCATAACAGAACAACACATACAGCCTACCTTGATCGTCATCCGAATATCGAGCCAACGACGAACAATAAGAAGCAGCGAGCTATATAAAGCGTTTGCGCGCAAAACACCCTTAAAAAGGGAGGCAAGACGCGGTGGCGGGCGGATTTAAGTCCTACCCTTTAAAAGATTCCGCCGTCCTCCCATTTTTAAGACTTTACAATACCGAGTTACCGACACACACATCAGGGGATTCTTAGCTTCATCTTTAGGGGTTCTTTTTCAAGTGTGTGTGTGTGTGTGTGATTGGATTTTTCCGTGTTCTCCGTAATTAGTGAGGGACTCATTAGGGATGTGGGATGAGTCGTAATGAGGTCTTCTGAGGACATCGACCGTTTGGCTGTAGATTGAGACACGCGAGCGTAATGATATGAAAGTGAGAGTGATTTAGAAAAACTGTTTGGTGTCTGCTTTTCATGTTGTTTAGAAAAGGGAAATTGGCACAGAAAATATTTTTAGAATTTTATTTGAATAAACAGATTATATAATGTACTAAAATAAATTTACATTTACTAGCTGCTTCGAGTGGCTCCGCCGACATGATACTATATTCTTCGTATATATTTCCAGGATAGAAAAAGTATCCTACCTGCTATTCCAGGACACTCTTGTGCCAAGTTTCGTAGCAATCCGAAATAAAAAAAAAATTGGAATGCTCTTTTACCTGTCTAACATTAGTGTACAATGTAAAACTTCTTGCCGATGATCAATAGGTGATGTATCAACACCTCATGTAGGTACACAAAATCCACTGTACAGACTAACTTAGAATGTCTCATGTCAATTTCATCAGCATCTAAATTAGATATTTAAAAAAGTGCAAATAGGACACTTTGAAATTTTATATAATTTATTGGCTGTTTTAATCAGGGAGCGAATTTATCCCTAAGGTATGTGAGTGATGTTTTGGTCTAGTTTTGTATCTCAAGTATCTACACAACTAGATTATAGTTACAATGTGGATATGACTGGCAAAAGTCATCATTATGAACAACTTTTAGTACGGGACCAAACCTGAAACCAAGATAAAAAAAAATCAGCTGTTCCGTACATTTTGTCGACTTATGCAAACGTAAATGTACAGGACACCCAAATGTGTTGTCATATCAATATTGTATGTGAAAATATTGAATAAATGCGATCTCGGTCAAGTGGAGCCAAAAATTTTATTTCTTTACATAAGCGGACTACTTTATAATAATACTGATTGGTTCATTGAAGCTTACTGAGGAGCTCGTGGCTTTATAATAACAGCCGCACAGATCGATCTTCAAGGTTAAGCAACGCTTGCCAAGGTTGGTTTGTGGATGGGTGACCATCTTAACATAACGAGTTTCCTCCGTGCCTCGGAAAGCACGTTAAGCTGTAGGTCCCGGCTGTCATTTGTAGATCTTTGGCAGTCGTTACGGATAGTCAGAAGCCAGTAAATCTGACTCCAGTCTTGCCATGAAGTACCGTATTACCCCAGTTAATGGGTTGTGGAGGTCTGGTAGGCAGCCGCTCTTCGTAAAATACTGGTATTCAGCTAAATCCGGCTTGACTGGAAGCCGACCCCAATATAGTTGGGAAAAGGCTAGGCAGATGATGATGATGATGGTTCATTGAAGCTTACCAAGAAGGCTGACTAGATAGTCAGCCTTCATTAGCTGCAAAAAACATTAGAATGTTTTACATCCACACTCTAATTGAAGCTAAAGTAACTGTATTCTGTATCAAAAATTAAACACTTTCTAAATTTGTTATTAGCTAATTTCATAAATAATGGGAGCGCAAAAAAGAAGAAAAAAGCACATCAATACAACTACTCCGATACCCACTCCTAAGCAACTCTAAAAATAAATACCTAATAAAAACCTATTAACAAATTATATTTTACATAATACGTAAACAAGTTCCGAGTACTGGAACTGGTACGAGTATTTTTGCAGCAGTACTCAAATAGCGCTCCAACACTAATTGGCAGGCGATGACGGTTTGTTATTGCGCTCGGTGACCGGAAGTTTCTAGTGTTGTTTGGACTCGGCCATTTTAATAGCCTTAGCGTACAACCCTAATTATTTAATGCTGCGTTTCTGTGCAGTTTTGTGTGTTTAAATATTTTTTTCCGATTTATTAGTTCCGACGAAGTCGAAGTGCGGTATTGTTCTAGATTCTGTTTTATTTTTATGCATTTTTCCAGACACTACTTATTATTTCTGTATGGCGATTGCGTCTACAGACATGTAAACTCGCATGAGAGCTGCAGTGGTTGCCAAGTGATAACTGCCCCGACTTACAAGTTGTAGGCCGCGGGTTGTAGGAAACACAGCCAGGCGTAATACTTTGTGTAATTTATTTCATCACCACTGCTCTCAAAATGGTGAAGAAAAACTCCGTGGAAACCGGCAAGCTTTAAACTAAAAGTAGTTTAAAGCTTTTTTTCAGTTACAGTTAGTTTCAGAGTATAGAAATCTGTGAATCCCGGTATTTATCTGTTTTTTTTAGAGGTGGTATTATAAACTCTATGCTACTTAATTCCTCGAACTGTGGGTGAAAATACTCTATCTATGCCAAATAACTAATATAATTTCAAAATATGTCTACCTCTATCGGCCAAATTATGGGATGAGATATCTACAAATAAATTATTTATGATTTACAAAGGTAAATACTGACAACATTTATTATTATTTTTAGTATTTCCTCTATGAAACATTGTGAATATAAATAAATTGGGACAGCCTCAGTAAGATACAGTAGTACTTGTTTTAGGGCTGTCGTGCTCTTCCCTTAGATGGCAACTGAAAAATGCTTATGTTTACCACTTCTGTACAACAACTTATTTTAAAATTAATTTGTAAGAATAATAAAGAAATAAAACTGGTTTGAAGTGAGTTAAACTTGCGCGTGAGAGATTCCATCCCACTATATTAAAATCGAGCAAAAAATCATCAACAAAATAATGATCTTGTATGGGAACCCCTTTTAATTTAATTTTATTTAAATTAAAAGAAACACAAATTTTGAAAATTTCAACTCTCTACCTCTATTGGTTTATTAGATACTGAAAATGCTATTGGTCCTCTCACAAAAGACTTTTCATTTCCGCACGTAGCAACCAAAATCACTAAAAACCCAAAAAAAACCACAGTACGCAGGGAACACTCATTAGAGTGCCGATGACGTGTCGGACGTGCAAGCACCCACATGTCACGGCAAACAGTACGCCCCTGTGAAGCCCTGTTCACAGACCAAGGAAGCGACTAGAGACGCCACTGCTTATGATGTTAGACCAGTTGGGTACCTTCTATTTGGCAGAATCTTGATACTCCGAATTTCATTTGGCATAACACACTTGGCATAATCTTCTTTAATCGAATATTTTTAAAGCATAAAAATTATGCTGCATAACTATTGATTGGCAGAATATTTACATGTCCGAATTTGCAACGGCATACTTTTAACATGGCAGAACTTTACTTGGCATAGTTACGAGTGCCATAATAATACGGCTTGACTTTAGTTTAGTGTCGCAGGATATGGGGACTAAAAAGGGCCAAAGCTGGTAGGGCATGGGGCTTAACAAAAAAAAAACTCGCCAATTTGTGTCTGTGTCACTGTCACTCGTTTCACTCTTCGGTTACCAGGACAACTTAAGATGCACCAGCGAGCGAAGCGAGCTCACGACTTAGGGGCACCCCGACACGGACAGGTTAGGTTAGAAGGAGGTGGCGGGGTCGTAGTGAGCGAGCGAAGCGAGCGAACACAGACCCCGCCACCTCCTTCGAGGTTATTTTTTTTTAAACCACCCAGAAGTAGGAGCCCGTCGACTACGCCTTTTAAGCAATTTTTCGAATCGCCGCAAAACCGATTTTACGTAGTCTTGTTTGGCCTACCATTAGAGTGTAATTTAAAATAGCGTAGGCGCGAAGGGGTAGGGCGGCTCCGAAGCTGAGGAGCAAGTGATTTGAAGGCCACGTGTGAGGCTAGCCGGCCAAGCCGGTCAGCAAGCCGAAACTGCGGTGGTGAGCGTTGAAACCTGTGGTTGAAATCATCTGCGATGTTAAGCTCGCGTGGGGCCGCCCAAACCCCGCAGCGTCGGAGCCGTGGCAGAACGACGCTTGCTGCATGCTGCATGCCTGCTTGCGTACTGCATGCCTGCTTGCATAATGCATGCCTGCTTGCATAATGCATGCCAGCTTGCATGCTGCATGTCTGGTTGCGTGCTGCATGCCTTTGTATGTTGCCTGCCTGTATGCATGCTGCATGTCTGTATGCATGCTACATGCTTGCTTGCATTTTGCATGCCTGTCACCAAGAAGCATGCCTGCTACATGCTCAAACAATTAATGTAACTTTCGTAAATTCGTGGCGAAAAAAATATAGTGTTAATAAATATACTGACTGCGAATTTTTTGCGATTTGATGGTTCTGCTTTTCAATTATTATGGCCATGAAAATTATGCCTAAAGATGATTCGGACTTACAAAATTATGAGTTTCGAATTTATGATAAGTGAGTGTATGCCAAACAACTTTCTGCGAAATGAAGATTATGCTATGCGTTGTTATGCAAAATAATATTATGACGATAATAGTTCTGCTTTAAAAGGTAGACCCAGACCAGTTTGCCTGTTTGTCGAGTCTTTTCACAACTAGGTACCTATAGTAGGGTCAGTTCCTAACCTACCTAATCAAATGCAGCTGGATACCAGTATTATATATGGTGCGACTGCTTCCACAATACAATAATTGAATACAAGCAATACTTTTGGCGGTAACTAAGGCTTTTTTTATTTAATATATGAAGGATTTGGCAGTTCAAACTCAATTTTTCAAGATCTGTATAGCGGAAAGGTCAAAAACTAAAACGGCATGTTTATTTTGTTAGTTAGGTAGTCATTACTTTTCTCATTTTGGCTGGAGCCAGTGTATTCGATTCTATTAACTTAAACCCACTAGTGTTCCTTCAGCTTCTTTTCGTATTTCAGGGCTGCGGTGACACTTTTAAACAATCTAACACCCTTAATAACAAGCCTGGTTTGTACGTAGAAAATAACAACAGTGCCGCCTGGTAATGACTCTTAACTCTGTGGTCTCTGTTAGTCCTTAGTCCCTGTATGCTCCTGTTTGCACTCCGCGTGCACTTTTGAATACTAAGTTACTGCGACTTTTTATTTTACAATGAGAATTGTTTCCACTCTTTAGCTGTGGGAGTAACGTGTATGTTGGTATATTTTTTTTTGGTTTTTCACTGGTTTATCAAGATGGAATGTGGAGTATTTAAGTTTTGAATGTTTTTGCACCTGACAGTAATAATTAAGTATGAGAACTAGATTTTTTGGTAAATAGTATTGCTAGATGTATTTTTGCAATGACTAACTTCTGCCAGCAGCTTCGATTGTATTAGTCCAGTCAAAATAGACAATCCAGTTTGCATTAAATCCCAACAAGCTGGATTTTTGTGCAGGCCTTGAATACATCATTACAAATGATATGTCAAAAGTCCCCGTCGATCCCGCTTGTGCGTTGTTTTTTATCGAGGTCAAAGGTCACAAATTAGCGTTTTTCGCGTATACCTCTGAAACAACGAGAGCTATCGAAAAATAGTTCAGGCAAAGTTTGTAGATCGTAAAATTGTCTACAAAAAAGATTGAACGCTTTTTCTTCTACGGTGCACTGTTCTCGAATTATGGCTATTTTAAACATAGAAAAAGAGCAGCATCGCTGTAGCTAAAATACAGCGTGAGGCGGAGATAGCTACCACATCTGGGATTAGTCCTCCTCGTACTAGCACGAGGTAATGAATCGTCTTTTTGACGAAATACTGTTTGTTCTGTAGCAATGAAGCAGATAAAACGGCTGAAATAAAAAAAAAAAGCGCAGCATCTTTGACCAAGAGTGTCCTCAACTTTCAACCCTTGACTTCAAGAAAACCATCTTTAAGGAAGCTCAGATTCGTTCTCATGAGCTAGCAAGTAGTGCCATTGCCCGCATTCAGTATGAATATGACTTAGTTGCTGCTGAGGCTAAGTACTACAGTGATTGTTACACTTAAAATACGACTTTCCTGCGGTCTAAAGTCACGATATCATTCGTAATGACGTATTCAAGACCTACACAAAAATCCAGCTTGTTGGGAATTAATGCAAACTTGAATAATAATTTAGTCTATTTTGACTGGACTAATGGCAATTAACGCCTATATCACTCAATGATAAAGTAGCATACTACTGGAAAAGGAATTTTTAAAATTGGTTCAATTCGTTTTAGTAAATCTTTCTACTTTTTAATATAAGTAGGGAAGTAGAGAAAATGGATAACGAAAGATGACCACGATTATTGTTTGAGTAAATAAAAACAATTATAATAAAGATGTAGTCCTATCGGAGAACGAAAAGTAAAACTATTTTCACGTTTTGCTTTAGAAATACATCTCTAATTGACTTCTACAAATTTTAATTAGAATATCAATCACGACGCCCCCTTCTTACACCTCAATAGTTTAAAACTATTAAATTCTCCACTGAAATACCAAGTCAATCAAAGAGTCAGTATATCTCGGGACATTGAAGTGTGTCCGACGTGGTTTATAGTATCCTAGCCTATAAAATTAACTTGCGACATTTGCATTTTCTGTCCTGTACTTATGACCTTATAAACATTAACGATCGGTATAATTTTGTCAATACAAGCCTTGTACAGTTAGTGTCTAAAATAACTAGCCATTATGCTGTGTTTCAGAAGGGGCGGGAAGAATTTTTTGGTTAGATTAATCACCACTGTTTTAGGTATATTGAAGTAAATGTAACCCTATATTTAGAATTAAAATTATTCAAATAGTAAGTATGAAGAAACACTTCATACTTACACAATTATAAACTGTGACGGAAACCGATGCTGGTAATGCATATTTTTTACACAGAGCTCTCATCAATACGGTAAGTCTCCTCTTTGAGAAGTGACTGAAAAGACGTCATGGCATCCTCACCTTCCGCATGATGCAGGCCTTCACCGGTAATGGCAAGTTTGGAAGGTTTCTGCACCGGATTCGAGCAGACGAAATGCCTGGGTGTCACAAAAAAGAGAGCTTTTTCGATGAGAGCATCGACAAACAATTTCGAAATTCGGTGCAATGTGAAGGTACTACTCGTATTTTATGACGTCGACTGTACCATCCACACCACAGCATTCATATCGTATTACACTCTCTTTGATTCGCTCCACATTTTCAACAATAGAAAATATAATTTGAGGCAAAAGCGATTCTTTAGTCAAATATCAAAGAAATCGTTTTGCCCGAACCCGAGCGCGGGCAAAGTTGAAATAATAACAAATAAACGGGCAAAACAATCGGCGCTTAAACGTTTTAATGCTTAAACAATGAGGACTTCTAATAATAAATTATTGAATTTGTCCCGCTTTACGTAACGACGAGAAGACTTGTGTGATTTATTTGAGAAAGTCTTGAGTGACGAAGTTATTATGACGTTTAATGTTGCAGTTTACACACATTAACCGAAGCTGTTAAATTTTCCTATCTTGCAAGTCGTAGTTACGAATACGTTTTTTTTTGGGTTGAGATTATCAAAGTGACTTCTTCCGCTCTGGGCGGAGCAGGAGGGCACTCGGGCGTGTCAGACTTCTACTGACTAAAACCCACTCCTGTTCCTTCTCTGCCCCAATTCCAGAATTCCGGGGGCAATTATGTATACGTTGTGCTGTTTCAAAAATCATTATATTCTTAGATATTTTATTAATAAATTATAGTAATGAAAGTCTAAACAAGCGTTGGATTTAAAAAAGAAGATGCCCAAACTTGGCTGACCTTGACAAACTTGGTGACGTACCGTTCTGGCAGAAGCGACGGGCATCGGATTGACACGGAGTGAGGTTCAGCGTGAAACTGAAAGAGATTACTGAAATACTAATAAATTTTGCAAAAAGGTTTTACGAGTAAATAACACGTTTAATAACGTGCATAAGACACGTCAATTTAATTTAGATGAGGCCAGTGTTTCTTATCTGACTACCCTGAGAAGAAACACCGAAACAAACGCAGGGGTCACAGTCTCTTTAAATGTCCATACAGTAAACATGTAATGATCAAATCATAATTATGAGAACCATGTAGTGTCTGAGATAGACTTTTGAAGAAAAAATCCGTGTGCCTTGTTTTATTATCCTATGTAAGTACATCGCTATTGCAACACAGTAATATTGTTTTTCACATTTTCATTGAAGGAATTATTCCCGAAACTCATTGAAATATTCGCATCGAAACAAATAACGAACTAGACAGCTTTGTAGTTGGAACTGAAACTCAGGTAGAAATAGGTTTTGCAAATGATAAAACCCTTCATGCTATACTGTGAAGTTCACTTTGAAACTCACTGTAGTGACCGCACTTCATTCAAAATTGAAC
Organism: Mythimna separata; assembly: GCA_030763345.1. Taxonomy (NCBI): domain Eukaryota; kingdom Metazoa; phylum Arthropoda; class Insecta; order Lepidoptera; family Noctuidae; genus Mythimna; species Mythimna separata. The sequence goes on from CM061187.1 coordinate 5,456,908, forward strand.
TTATTCATTTTGATGAAACCATCACAGATATACCTCGACTACGTTCGAATTTTAAAGTGATGAATGATGAATTTTAAAGGAAAAAATACCTATCTATTTTTTTTCTTTAAAATGTAAATAATTACGTAAATATGTAACATAAATAAATAATGTGTTTTTTTTTCTTAAAGTTGTAAAATTTACCTCCTAGGTATTCGTAATTACGAATATTTTTACCTCGTACCTTGTTTGACAGATTGGTCAATGTAGTGGTAACCCTGCTGTCTATTTTCTTGACCCTATTCTCCTTGTTTTTTTAATACGTACTTAATTTTTTCTCATAAAATATTATAACTACAACACCCATAGCAATGAATACACGAACAATATACAAATTACCCAATTCCAGCACCACCCAATCAAAACAAAAGAAGCGATACTAAACAATCCAAAAAAGTCACGTAAAGCCAGGGGCAGGACACTAATTTCGGCATAAATATTAAGGCCGAACGCCGAATTTTAAAGGCGGCAATTTGAACCTACACTCTCATCCTGATCGCAGGATAATTTATCTTAACGAAAGAAAGGGGTGGCCGGGGGGATGAGGTGGGTACTCACCCAAAAATTGGGTAAAAATGTTGCCAGCTAGCGATTAAACCGTTGGGGGAGATGCGTCGTATTAATCACCACCGAGGCGTCTTCGTGGATTCTCGCGGTATTGCTATAGAGTTGGTGGTACCACCTTTGCTACCATATTATGAGGGCGCATTAAGGCCTAGTGACAGTGGTTGCAGTTAATGTATTTGATTTGATTTCATATCATTATAATTTATCTATTGTGGTGTGATTTATGTCATCTGTATTTTGAATATATTTTAAAGTAAAAAAGATAGAGTGTATTAGTGTCATTGCTGTCTTCTGTATATCCAATAAGCCCTTTTCAAATCTCCTTTCCAATGTCAGCGTTCCTAGACGTAACTAATTATTTAATTTCTACGCCATACTAAGAATTAAAAAACTCTATCTTTTCGCCATAATAGAAATTCAAACTTGTTCATATCTTCGACACAGTAAATAAACTATTCTTCTGTTATTGGTTTTCTATGGTTCTGTTCTTCTGTTTTGCTTTACAAGAGGCAAAGCATATCAGAGATTAAAATCGAACTGGCAACTCTATAGAGTTGAGCAAGTTGGCCTGTCCGCAGAAGGCAGGGCAGCCACCTTGGCTTTGTTTTAATATTTTCGCAAGCATTATGAAGGGTTTGCTTGCTTCCAAATAATTTCGGCTTCTGTTCCTGAAGTTTTAATAAAAGTTTCATTCTATCAATAATTAACGCGAACAATCCTGGTTTGGTGATGCGATTATAAAGGTTTCGGGGTTTTTGCATTATCTCTAATTTTTTTTTCCTGGAATGTCAAAGTTCGGGACTCGGGTCGAGTTTTCTTTGTTGATAATTGAGTTTGGCAAGTTTTTGAAAGGGGAAACGAGGGTTAATGCTTATTTTAATTTATTGGTGCACGAGTAATTCTGATGGGTAAGTACAAAGGGTAAGTCGGAGTTAAAACTGTTGGACTGAGTAGAGGATTTCGAGGAAAGCTTGAAGAAAGCTTTTCTGTACCTTGGTTTTAGTTCTGAGCGTCTTTTCCTACGATTTTACTTGGAAAGTATTAGTACCTTACTTACCTATATTTTTATAAATGTGCTATCTGCTGCTAGCGGCTTCGCCCGCGTGATACCTAGTAGAAAACTATCAAAAGGGATCATACTTCCAGGATAAATTCCAGGATTCCAGAAAATGGTTTACCTGTATACTAAGTTTCATTGAAATCCATTCAGTTGTTTTTGCGTGAAAGAGAAGTAACCAACCAGTTTGTATTTATGTTTGTTACTTATTCACGCTCGCACAGCTGAACGAATTAAGATAAAATTAGGCACAGGGGCAGATCATAACATGAAATATTATTATAGCACATAAGGTTTTTTTGTCTGATATCAGGTGGTCCTTTCGAACAATTTTCTACTTTCACACGGGCGTAGCCGCTGACAACAGCTAGTTCATTTTAATTTATTTACCTATACTGTTACTAACAGGACCAGCTATTTACATAATAATTCATGTTTATTTACAAAAACAAACCTGCCTTTAAACTAATTGTTACTAGAGAGTTCAAACATGATCGTGGGTTCGATTCTCGGCCCACGCATAGTCTAATTGGAGTTGTAGGTATGTTACAACATTCTCAGTTATTGCACAGATTTAAGACCTATTATAACTGGACTAGTTTTGTTAGATTGCTTGAATTGGATTGCATATAATAGCTTCTTCTAAGCAACTAAACACCTTCTTGTAAACATACTTACCTATTATTCAGGTGTAATAGCACTTTTTTCGGGTTTCGTAGCCAATTGGCAAAAACGGAACCCTTATAGTTTCACCATGTCTGTCCGTTCGTCCTCGCTTAATCTCTGTGACCGTTAGCTCTAGAAACCTGAAATTTGGTACCAATATGTATGTCAATCACGCCGACAAGTGAAAAATAAAAATTGGAAAAAAATGTGTTATTAGGGTAGCCCCCCTACATGTAAAGTAAAAAGGGTTTTTTTTTTTTAATTTCAACTCTAACGTGTGGTATATTTTTGGATAGGTATTCAAAAATGAATAGGAACCCCTATTCATTTTTGAAAAAATAATTTTTTGATAATATCAATAATTTCGGAAATAATCGCTCCAAAAGTAAAAAAACAATGCGTCCCCCCCCCTTCTAACTTTTGAACCATAAGTTAAGAAAATATGAAAAAAAATCTGGAAAGTAGAGCTTTATAAAGACTTTCTAGGAAAATTATTTTGAACTTGATGGGACGAACAGTTTTTGAAAAGTTGGAGACACTTATTTTGACGGACGGGAAACTACGGAACCCTACACTGGGCGTGGCCCGACACGCTCTTGGCCGGTTTTATTTTAAGGAAGGAAATCATCAAATAGCCTTTTCGGATTTGAATGAAACGAGTCAAGCTTTTGCCGACTATCTAATCGTATTTCTTGCGAAAATTTCCGCAGGTCTGGTGCATATAAGTACCTTAGCCAATATTCCAATGTTATTAATTGGCGTGCACATAGTAAAAAGATTTATCAAAGAACGCATCATTTCTCTACCCTTTTCGCTACTAGGTTGGAGTCGGCTTCCAGGCTAATCAGGTGCGGACTGTCACTTCAAAATTTAAAAGTAATTTAATCTTAGCAAACTCGTCCCATCAACGGATTACAAGACGTAAGGAGGTGGATCATCGGTAGATGGTGGACATCCTACCCATACGCACAAAAAATTTTGGGAACACTTATTGTGAATTCCCTTAAGGAACTTAAAGACCTCTTGTCTTTAAGTCAGAGAGAGTAGAATACTTCAACGCAAGCATGATGCATCATTGACCATATTATCGCTTACCATCAAGTGGTCAAACCGAAGCTTAGAAAAAAAAAAACTCAAGTATACAAAAATGCCACCCAACCAATGGTTACCCACTCTACGGACAGACCTTCCAAAACCTACAGAATCCATCAAGAAAACCACACAAATGACAACAAAACTGTGTTCCTACTTAAAAAAAACCGTCACATTTTGGCGCGCGTGCCAAATGTCACACTAGTGCGGCGCGTAATGTCAACACACACATACATACAAAAGACATAGATATGGAGACGGAAGAACGGGAAACTTCCACGAAATTTGCTCACCAAAATGACGACGCTTGTTTTTTTAGGTGGCTGCTTATGACGTTCGATTTGGGTGGATAAGATGGCTTTAATTAGTGGGCAAAATATGATATGATTTCTGTGGGTATAGGTAATAACTGACATCACTGACGACACTGAGGCGATTCCGGTATTATGATTTTAATGAGAAACACCAGTATGAAGGCTCGTTTGAAGCATTATTTTTCGAGGTTAAAAATTCAGTTCCATAATATTTTATTTCTGTAAGACTGGCACTATTTTTTCAGTATTTTTACGCGCACCTGATACCGACCTGCCCGCCTGCTGCGTGACCTGCAGATCACAAGAATCACATTTATTTGTGTTTAATTTTAGTGGTTTTTCCAGCGAGCGAGAGGAATTGTCAAAATTTTACTAACTAAAACCGATCCGTGTTCCATCATTTGTCCTCTTGCGTTTCAGGGTCGAGGCGACGTCGACTTTCAAACAATCCTGTATGTAGCCTTACTTTCTCCGTGACTTATTTATATCCAAGGTAGAATACTATCTAAGATTACGTGGGTATTTATGTTTACAAAGCCGTTTATTTTTCTATTGATAGGTCTTATCTTATAAGGCTAAGTTTTAAAACCATTTATTCATCTTGTACTCAGGTACTTCCCTCACTATCTTCTACTCATCTTTCTCGTTCGTATGCCTTTCTCATATCGTATTTAGCAACAGCTTTAATGTCCAATTATACATTAACAACCTTATCAGAAATTCATCACAAATCTATCACCACAAAATTTTCTGGTCGTCATATCCACCCAACTCTAGCGCACCCTAACAAACTTATTAAGATTTCTTTTCTTTTTACTGTACGTGGTTAGCGACGTATGACGCAAGCTAACGGCCGCAGGGGGGGAGGCACGAGGCCAGGGTAGGTCGAGGGGGGCAGGGTAGACCCTCGCACGCATGGCCGCTCTCATGATTTAAGCACAGGGATAAGAATGAAATTAAAAATACATCCTCGCCATTCCTTAGGGTGCTAGGGGGACATATATGCAAATGAACCCCCCCAAACCCCCTCTCATAAGACAGGGGGGAGTTTTTTGTTAGGATGCTATTAATTTGGGGTGTAACTCACTAAGTATGGGTACGCATATATGAGGGAGTCTTCGTGCGTTTCTTACAGATTCTTTCCATTTTTTTTTTTCTGCTTAAATTATGTAGGGATGTGAGCGGAGATTATTAAGTGTATCTCAGGTGAAATTTATTAATTTTTTTCCCGTCGATGTGGGGACTAATTTGTTGGTATGGAAATGCGGAAATGGAAATTGATTAAATTTTTGTAATGTTTTGTTTTGGTTGTGAATCCTTAACTTTATATGCTTCAGAAGAAGTACCTAGTTACTGCAGATATGTCGACACAGACATACAAACATATTGTATAGAAATTATAGCAAACTGTTTTGGTAAAATAAAAGTGTTATATAATCTACTAGCTCCTGAAACATACTCTCGGTATAAAATAACTTCAGGACTTTCCCACGACCCACAACTCGTAAGTCAGAGTAGTTACCAGTGGTGGCCTAGCCATTGATCTATTTTTATGTTTTCATTTATATGTGTTTAATATTTATGTGTTTATTAATCTAGCTTCAGCCAGTGGCTTTGCCTTCACTAAAGTAGAAAATAAATATTTTACTCAGTGAAGTGCTTTGTAATGGTGAAAGAACTTTTGAAATCACTCAAGTAGTTTTTGAGTAAAATCCAAACAAAAAAAAATCAAACCTTTCCTCTTTATAATATCAGCACAGATTTTGCATACACAGCTTTTTAAACTCCAAATCGTCCCTAGGGAATACAAACTCTTCGCTGATCATCAAATACCATTGTAAATCGAGTTCGCGCCATTACAATGTGTCGATACAATCACGCCTCAGGCTAGAGGGCCGTGTTTTCACACGTTATACATTCATTTGGATGAGTTGACACTTTTCAACATGTAAAGTTCGATTAGGTGGCTGTAAACAGGAGAGATGAGGAACGTTTAGGAAAACAAATGACTGTTGAAATAGAATGGGCTTTTTTTCGCGGAATATATTTTTTAAGTGATCTTGAATCACGCTCTCGGAGGAGCTCGTGGCTAGATAATAACAGCCGCACAGGTCGATCTTCAAGGTTAAGCAACGCTTGCCTAGGTTGGTCTGTGGATGGGTGACCATCTTAACATAACGAGTTTCCTCCGTGTCTCGGAAAGCACGTTAAGCCGTAGGTCCCGGCTGTCATTTGTAGATCTTTGGCAGTCGTTACGGATAGTCAGAAGCCAGTAAATCTGACTCCAGTCTTGCCATGAAGTACCGTATTACCCCAGTTAATGGGTTGTAAAGGTCTTGTAGGCAGCCGCTCCTCCTAAAATACTGGTATTCAGCTAAATCCGGTTTCACTGGAAGTCGACCCCAATATAGTCGGAAAAAGCTAGGCAGATGATGATCTTGGATTACGCTAATATTATAGAAACGAAAGTAGCACAACAAATATGTGTGTGTCAGAGTAAGTAACACTCGTATAAGATATGCTATACATATTGCTCCTATACTAATAAATATCTAATAAATTACAAGTTTCATCCCGTATCAGAACAGCGTATATCCTGTATTAACACATAGGCTGTAATTTGTGTAAGGGGGATATACTAATCCCACGCGTATGAAACCGCAATCAAAAGTAATTGTGAAGTGTACCTACTCATATTATTAAGGTGCTTACAAGAGGTGCTGAATAAAGTAACATCTCAACTATAATAATCCTTATAATTATCAAAAATATATAGGATTGATGGCTGCATTAAGGCAAGTGAACACAAATTGGGGTCAAAATCTGCCTAGAGCGGAAAGAGAGAATGAAAATCCGATAGATACGAGATGCACAGGACAGGTCGTTATAGTGACACTTGAGGGCGGCCTATGGCCAACAATAGACGTGTTTGGGCTGAAATGATGGTGATGATGACGATGAATTTATGGGTATAGTATAGATATAAACAATGTAAAAAAAAAGTAGCCAATCATAACACTACTAGTCTATTTTTAGGAAAAGATTGCATTTATCCTAAAGAGTAACTTGAAAATACTAGTCGTGCTTAAAAAACTAAGTAAAAGTAAAGTAATAACACCACTACAACCCAAACATAATCTCCTCCAATAGATTAAAATGTGAACAATTTTCGCTGTAAAATAATTCAAACGACGCTACCGTTACTTACGAAAGGGTTGTTTTCTTAAAGGGTAGATTTTTGTTTGAAAACATAATACTATTGTGACGCAAAGATTAATTAAAGATGAGAGAGTAATATCATATTATAAAGAAACATTGCGTTCGTCGAGATATCTTTTTACAAGAGTAATGGAAAGTTTGGAATTTGGAGAGGTTCGGGAAAATTCCAATGGCATAATGGATTGGAAAGGTTTAGAATTGAATGTTACGCGAACAAAGTAAAGAAGGTCTTCTTCTTTGTCGGTATACTGTTGATGGAGTGGTCGTAGTCATCACTTCAGGTGGCAAGCTTCTCAACAGTTGTTGATGTTTACAGAAGGTACACAATAATTATATTTATTATGACTTATCTAGCCTTTAGTGTCCCATACCTGGGCTAAGGCCTCCTGCCATTGTTCCATTGTTAGAGCTACTTCTTGCCAATTCTTAAAGAAGACATCTAAGTGGGTCTGCCTTCTTAATCTTCGACCTCAAAAAAAACCCGAGATACAGTAGAGCCTAGTGTTGACGCAGTCTGCTAGGGTCTAGGCCTGTAGGAAAAGTAAAACAGTACATCGTGTTCTGGAACGGAAAGAGCATCTGAAAGAACACGGATGAGTTTTAGTCAGCAAAAGTTTTAGTTATTCTTTCTTGCTACACTCAAAGTGAGAGATGACACTTTTTGAGATACCACCCCAAGAAAAAATACTGGCACAGAGCACCATTTTTAGTTAAATAAAGCTAAAGAACATAATTAGAATCAGTATCCACCAAAACACGCCAAACACCCTATAAGAAGCCAGTCTAACACATTTAAATCTCGTAAGGGGATCGATGTGGTTTGTGTAGGCCCCCGTCATCCCGCCAGCGACTTCCGCGGCCAAATTAGATAATCCGCCGCGGATTTTGTCAACATGTGACAATGTTTCTTGTAGCATAGCTGTAGGCGTTGAGCGAAATTTGTTTTGTGTTGTTGAGGATGAGACTTTTAAAGAATTTTTAAAATACATCACACTAATAATGTAAAGGCGAAAGTTTGTAATAATAATAATAATAATAACTTTATTTCGGACTATTAATCCATACAAGCGAAGCATAAAACGACACATATTTCTTATTTTATACACCAATTGCACATACACAGTAATTACACATTAATGTTATAAGAAAAAATACATACAAATATATAGACGACAAAATATACTTAATATTAATGTTATTTAATATATTGAAATGACGCTCGATGAGTCGTCATCCAGTGCCACATTATTGGGCTGTCCACCCTGTCGGCCGCAACAGCTATTAGAGTGTTGGAACTCTCGCGCACTCGCCGCATCAGGGATGCTATTCGTGTCCGCATGATAATGACGCAGCATAGAAATCTGGCACTCCCGCCAGGTGTTTGTGAGTCTCTTGTTACTTCTAAACGCTCGAACAGCTGAGCGGATTTCTAGGGCTAAACCATGTCTGTAGTAGTAACAAGCGTGATAGTCCAGCAGGGCCGAAGCCTATTAGGGTAAAGGGTTAGTTTCTAAGAGGAAAACCTGGGGTCCTAGAACGTAGAGCAATAAATACCCTCCCGCGCGATCTAGAGCGGTAGAAGTCATTGGGTTCACCTACAAATAACAAAAATCCAATGTTCAATTGATACAATTGACAGTAGGTAGAGAGAACAGATAGAGTAGTCAATATAACATAGAGATTTTCATTTTTTATAATCTTTTTTTAATTCCATTTACTCTAAACTCTTCATTTTGCCAGTTAAAAAAACGCTTTTGCTTTATGGCTTAGAGCACTTTAATATTAACTTTTAACTTTGGAAGGTATATGAACGAGGCTTGCAGAAATGTTGCAAATGACCCTAGAACGCAAAAGGCATCTCAAAGAACACAAGAGGGTTTTAGACAATAAAAATCTAACACTCCTCGCTCAACCTTGAACAAGAAGAATAATTTGATAAAAAATTGGTTAATACTTGAAATAGATTAAAGAAGTAAATTCTTCATTTTTTGTCCTTAAGAACAGGAGCCCCGAACCGAATCTTTCAAAGCACACAGCTTTCATAAACATTTGAGTATCAAGACAAAGGTGCTCCACTTTTGAATTCAAACACGTCTTCCACACACCACACCTGCAATTCCTAAGCCCCCATTATTCAGGAAAGAAGAGGAATACCCCATGAACTTTGGCTGCTTCACGCCTCGCATAGCAAAGGGCAGATCGATGGCTGTCAAACAATAAATGTCACGTCCACTCCCTCATGTTAATTCACATATATATCACTATCAAACCCCAAACCAATACCATCTTTATTACCTCAAAAATAAGGATCATGATGACTGCAGATATAAGATGGTGAATTAACCTCCCGATTTTTCTTTGAGGTGCGAACGATGCCCCAATTTCAGCGAAAACGTTTGGTATATTAAAAAGTAAATGTTTGAAGCGCTGTGCAAGAGGTGTGACGTTGACTTTCTGATATACGTAGTCGTGTTTACAACATGTTTTTTTAGGCTATACTAATTTGTAGAAGCTATTACTTTAACGATTTTTTCAGGAGTATAAGGTAGGTAGGTAGGAGGAGCTCGTGGCTAGATGATAACAGCCGCACAGGTTGATCTTCAAAGTTAAGCAACGCTTGCTAAGGTTGGTCTGTGGATGGTTAACCATCTTAACACAACGAGTTTCCTCCGTGCCTCGGAGAGCACGGCGGCTGTCATTTGTAGATCGTTGGCAGTCGTTACGGATAGTCAAAAGCCAGTAAATCTGACTCCAGTCTTGCCATGAAGTACCGTGTTACCCCAGTTATTAATAATGGGTTGTGGAGGTGTGGCAGGCAGCCGCTCCTCGTAAAATACTGGTATTCAGCTTAATCCGGCTTGACTGGAAGCCGACCCCAATATAGTTGGGAAAAGGCTAGGCAGATGATGAAGGTAAGTAGGTACTTTTCGGGGTTGAAGGTTTCCCATTGACACGTCGTATTACTAATAAGCAGTTGTTTTGCAAAAGAGCAGATTTATTGACAGTAACAATTAGGTGATTTACAATAACAACTGGTTTATTAAAAGTAACAATTAGTTTATTAAGGGCCTGTTTCACCACCTATGATTAAGTTTCGAGTATCTTACTTGACAGATAATTTCATACGAATTCTGTCACATTTTTTAATTTATTCAGTGAGTGGTGCCTACTCGGACATTGTGAAACAGGCCCTTAGGGCCTGTTTCGTTGTTTCCTGTTTTTTCGGTAGTTATTTTTTCCGATGATATTTATGTCCATTTAATAATGGCAGCTTTAAGTACCTCATTTAAATTCGATATTCTCTAAACATTTCACACATAAATCTAAACATTACTTCTCCACACGTAAAATATATGATATTTGTGTACATAATACGACATTACATCAGACTTATTCAGATATACTGCAAACTTCATTACATACTATTGAATGGTACAGATTTGAAATATCTGTAAACGCTACAATTCATGTCTATGGGCAGTGTGGCTTCTTATAGGGTTGTGGTACTTATGTATCTGTTTTTTGATCGGATTTGGAATATTTTCGGATTTCTATGTCACATTCGTATCTTTTAAAACTGATGTAAAAGTTGCCTTCATTGTAGGGTACTTCCTAATATAAATTAATGATGAATGATTGAATATGATAAATGTATGACACAGATGATAATTCTATAGCATAAGCTAGAACTTGACTGCAATCTCACCTGATGGTAGGTAAGCAGTAATGCACTTGTTGATGTTGAAACGCATTATTTTATTATTAGCCTATTCACTCTAGCCTTGAAGACACCTAAATTATAATTGGATAGGAAGACTGCAGCAGGCAAATTTGACAATCATTTGATGTACGCGGTGTAAACGAGGAGGCGAAGCGCTTAATATGGACTAGAGGTGACAACAATGTAAGGGTGACGGTGATCTCTAAAAATGCTAGTAAGTTTAGAGAGCTTATAATCTCTCAATTTAAAAAAAAAAAAGTTACTGACAGGACTTTAGAGAATTTTGTACACATTAAACTGTACATGTGCGGAAAAGAAATAAAGTGCTCAATTCGAAATTCAAAACGATCAAAAAACAATTACCAACTGCACCAATCGAATATTCAATCTCGCATATCCCAACACTAAGGCATAGCACCCACGATCGTTCCCGAACGCATGACTTATGCCAGTTTGTCACATTCGCAATCAGACTGACTCTGTCCTATGCAATGATTAATGCCTTTCTTAATTACTAAGTTATCGTTGGAAACGGGGGGCCGATACATGTGTTCCTGGGCTTAATTTATTGACTTTTGTGGCGTGTTTTAGGGGACGACTGATTGCTTTAGTTTGTGAACGCGTGGCTTTTAATTTAATTTTGCTTGTTTTTCTATTTTTAATGGTAGAAGTGTCAGTTACTATCTTGGGTTATGGCAAAAATGTTCAAAAAAATCTTGTTGGCCTAGCAAACAAGGTCATTTAAAAAGTATCGAAAACATAAAACTACTGGAATGCCTCATAACACTAAATGCAAAGACACCTTTTATCTATGTGCGAAGTATACATGTGTACCTAGAACTACTATTTAATTAAACTATAAAAGTAAGTATCTGATCCATTAAACTACTTTAAAGACAACCTTACCTAATAGTTTGGGTTCAATGCAACTTTTTAATGAGCCCACAACTTTCCTGCACATCACGAAGAATAACCAAAAACCTTCTGTCCAATCTGCATAATAAAAAAATTCTAACATAAAAATTGCGTCTTAAAACCGTCACCTTAAGCTTAATACACACGCGCGTCACGTTTCGCGCTCATTTGGAGGCGTTCATCGATCGGAGACAAAGCCTCACCAGCCCCGATAAACGAATTAAGGAAATGGGAGATTTTTTATCTGGGCCGTGGGGTGGGGGGCACGACACGCGCCGTAAAACGCAGCAATACTTTCTTATGCAAAGTCCCTCCGCGCCGATAATTAGGTGAGCTTCGTCGGTGTGTGTGCGCCTTTATGCGAGTGTTTTGTTTTTAATTTTTAGAGGGGTGACGGTGACGTGTTTTGTAAGGTTTCCGATTAGAAGCGGTGTTTGGAATACGGGATGACGAAAACTGTTTGGCATCGAAAATTACGTATGTAAGACAAACATTTTAACTCAGGCGCCTAATCCAATTAAAGGTATACTAAACTGTTTTGGTGTCGTCTACCACCGTAACTTATCTGAAATTTTCAGGCTAGTTTTTGAATAAAATGATTCCCCTTATTAAGACAATCAAAGGTAAGATAATGGTAAAAAATCTATAGGTACATTGATAACTAGAGAGAAGTCATTTGGATAAAAAAACCCCTTGGTAAGATTGTTTATACCTATACTTCTATTCCCAAAAAAAAACCGCAATAAATAAAAAGTAATTCCACAAACGAGCTTACATAAAAATCGCAACATAAACATTAAACATGTAACTGCGTAACATTTCAGTAATATCGCGGCGCAAGATAGATATCACGCTACGACTACGACATAGATACGACTACGACACAGATACGAATTACAATCGTTTGCAAATGAACGAGCGAACGACGCGGACGACTGTCTTGCACATGTCTTCACTTAGTACGACTAGTCTTGATACTTTTAATTTAGATGGCTAGATTTGATAGAAAGTTTTGCTGTCTTTATTTTACATACATGTGTTTCCATAATGTTTGTAATATATAATTGTCTTGAAACACGAACTGAATGACAATGACAGACTTGCAGAATTGTTGGAAATCATTCTCAGTCTCAAAAACTACAGTTACAATAATTAAACTGCTGCACATTTTTTTATTATATTTTCCATGGATCCAAAAAAATATATTTTAGGATGTATGCAAAATATAGACAATCACTGTCAACAGTAAGTTGCCTATAGGCCCTGTGTAATTCGCTAAAAATGCTGTCAGTTTAATTACAAACCTTTAAAATACCTAATCAACCAAAGTAGCAAGGAAATCTAAAATCTAAATTAATTAAAATTACCCGACACCACAACCCTAAAATTTAACGTGTTCCCATTACGGACTAAGCACCAGCATAACATCTAATGCTGCGAAAAAAAGATAAGGAATGTCTTAACTGTCTTAAAGTATCAAGAATCACCGCCTACACATAACACTTTTAATTTACCCTCCTTAAAAAAGGGAGGCCAGCGGTGTTTTCGGCCCTAGTCGTGTGTGGGGGTGTACACCCCCTCCCCAAAGGGGGGGCGGTAATCAAGCCACGCAATCTTCGACGAACCCTTAAAAACTTTAAAACTCATCGCCGCCTTACGATGTATATGTACATTTTTTATGTTTGCATGTATGCCTGCATGTTTGTGTTTTTTGGGAAGTTTGGCGGTGACTTTAATTTGTGTAGGATCTTGGGCGGTATTTTTTATTAAGGTTGGTGTTTATGTTTGTTGTAGATCTTTGGCAGTCGTTTTGGATAGTCAAAAGCCAGTAAATCTGACTCCAGTCTTGCCATGAAGTACCGTGTTACCCCAGTTAATGGGTTGTGGAGGTCTGGTAGGCAGCCGCTCCTCGTAAAATACTGATGTTCAGCTAAATCCGGCTTGGCTGAAAGCCGACCCCAATATAGTTGGGAAAAGGCTAGGCAGATGATGATGGGGTTTTTTAAGGTCTTGAACTTTTGGTATTAGTCTTTTTAATGCTAGGATTTGGTATTGGAACTCGAAGACGATGCAAGATTTGGTCATGGAATTCAGTATAATTGTAGTAGCAAGTCTATTCTAACAAGAATTCTAATTAAAAAGAAATGGTTGGGTCTAAAAGTAGTACAATTTTTTTAAATAGTTTTATGGTCTTGATTTAGTGCTCATCTAAAATAATATTCTTAAATAGATAGAATACAATATAACAATATATAATAAAGCTAAACCACTTAAAACCATCGTGTAGTAAGTAAATAACTTAAAATAATACCTATTCATGCTTAAAAAATCATGGAAAAACTCGCAAATCAAAGGATTAAAGACAAAGTATCAAAATATTTATTTTCCCTCGAATTTCCACCATTTGTTTGTCAAAGTCCTCGAATCGTGAAGTATCACTCAAGTTGCTACTTTTGTTTGGGTCACCGCTTGTGACCAATGCTTAAATTGCCCATGCTATCGTTCAGATTACGGACGATTTGAAAGGGGGGTCTCCCTTTTGGCATTGGCAAAGTTTTCAATTTAATAAAGAATAATTTCTTAATTTTTCAGTTATTTATTGTAGGGGCACAATATTTAAGCAGAGTGTAAGCAGGGAAACCAGGATAACGTATACAATGAATTTTATTGTGTTATTCTGAGAACTGTTTATGATCAACTGACAACTATAAATATAAACAAACAATCCGTGGAACGGTTACTAGGTTTATATGAAATTGACATAGTTCTATCGATAGCCAGATAGGTACCACCTATTAAAATAGGTCCGTATATAATATCACATTAATTAACTATTTCAATACGCCCCCTTAATGCGCATATTAAATACAAACAGCAATACAAGAAAAAACACATACAAAAGAAAGTAATATCAAAGAACAATCATAACAAAATAAACAATTAACAAGCAATGCCTAAACCACGCATGCACGAATAGTGCTTTACTCTGGGCAAAGCTTTCGTTAATATGTCCGCGAGCATTGAGTCTGTCGATAAATACTTTAGCTCAATACTCGTATTGTTCTTCAATACACTTCTAATAAAGTGGTACCTGATGTGAATGTGCTTACTCCGAGAATGAAACATTGGATCACCGGCAAGGCAAATCGCCCCCTGATTATCTACATGTAAAGATAATGGTGCAAACTTACATAGCCCAATCTCAGTAAGCAAGCTGTTCAGGTAAATTGCCTCCTTCATAGATGACGCCAAACTTATATACTCGGCTTCGCAGCTCGAAGTCGATACACATTTCTGCTTTTGTGACTTCCAAGACACGCATCCACCTCCTAACATAAAAACATAACCGGAATAAGAACGTCTATCTATCAAACATCCACCCCAGTCGGCATCTGAATAACCATGCAATGTTTTACCTGTTTTCGTAAACATAAGTCCGTGATTTCTCGTATGTTTTAGGTAGCGCAGTACACGTTTTGCTGCATTCCAGCACTGTTGATTAGGACAATCCAAGAATTGGCTCAATACTGCCACAGTATTCGTAATATCCAATCTTGTGCCCGTAGATAAATACATTAAACAACCGACTAACTCTCGATACGGATACTGCCCCGTATCACATTGTTCCGTAGGTTTCGTAATCTTAGTTTTCGGATCCATGGGTGTAGAAATCGGATTACATCCACTTAATTCAAATTTATTTAACAAATCGTCAATATATTTTCGTTGTGACAATTTAATGCTCTTGTCACATCTGTCAAACTCTATGCCTAACATATACTTCGCAATGCCATAATCTTTCAATTCAAACTTCATGGCCAGTTCCCTTTTGAAAGTTTGTATACACTCACCTCTTTGCGATGCGACTAAAATGTCATCTACGTAAACTAGTACAAAGAGTTTCGTTTCTGAATCTACGGCCTTAAAATAAAGGCATGGCTCGTTTAAAGAGACTTGTAGCCCCATGGACTTCAGCTCCTCGTCCAGCCTGATGTTCCATTGACGACCTGACTGGCGTAAACCGTACAAAGATCTTTTCAGCAGGCACACCTC
The DNA here is from genome assembly GCA_030763345.1 of Mythimna separata. Lineage (NCBI taxonomy): Eukaryota > Metazoa > Arthropoda > Insecta > Lepidoptera > Noctuidae > Mythimna > Mythimna separata. The sequence goes on from CM061187.1 coordinate 5,472,551, forward strand.
GCCCCCAGACTTCAGGTTGCATAACAACTTGCTGGCACGTTCATGTATAACTGAACCTGGCTGTTCTATCCGCATGAGGTCTTGCAGGCATTCTTCTAGGAGGTCTGGCACCTTCATATATATTTCCTCATCCAACAAACCGTTTAGGTAGGCCGTGTTTATGTCCAATTGATGAATCTCAAGGTCAAGTTCAACTGCAAGTGCAACTAGCAATCTTACTGTGTCAAGTCTAGCTACAGGCGCAAAGGTATCCTTATAGTCTATTCCATAAAGTTGACTAAAACCTCTTGCCACCAGCCTGGCCTTCTTCTTCTCAGTTTTATCCACATTTAACTTTGTCGTTAAAATATAACGGCAACCTACGACGTTCCGTCCCATAGGTTTGTTGACTATATCGAAGGTGTCATTCTTGATTAAACTCTTCACTTCTGAAAGTATTGCATCTTTCCATCCTTTTCTTTCATTACTGGATAAAGCTTCCTTTAAAGTAATTTCAACGACTCCGGCAAAATCCTGACAATCAACAAACTCTTCCGTTGATTCGACGCGTTCCTCCACGGGAATATCTGGCTCTACGTTAACCATATTGTATATTTTCCGTGGACGTCCGACGTGACCTCGTTCCAGTCGTGGTCGCCCTGGACCTCTCTTCATTGCCCTCCCCCCATCAGTATGAACATCATCCCGATGATGATCGTGCTGAAATGGTCCTACAGCAATATCTGGAACGTCCGTCAGTTGTGGTGCATCAAAGGATGTTTCTTGACCTTCATATCCTTCCACAGGTACAGAAATGCCTTCACCTTCCACCTCTGGAATTTTGTTATCTTGGATTCTGCTGGATTGGTTAGGATTGAATTCTATTTCCACCGTTGCTGGTTGGTCCGAAATATTTGCAGGCCCTTCTTGGTCAATCTTGAAGGGATCAAATCGTAAATTTAAATTTTCTTTTTCTTCACTCTTCAATTCTTGAAACTTCACATCTCTTGACATGATAACTTGTCGTTGCGCTGGTATCCATACTCTATAACCCTTTCGATCTCTAGGATAACCTACGAAGATTCCTTCGAAACTTCGTGGAGCAAACTTATCTTTAACGGGTGTCTTGTCCAACACGTGTACCTTAGACCCAAACTTTTGTAAGTAGTCTAATCTGACAGGTCGTTCAAACCATTTCTCAAACGGTATTTCACCTTCAAGACTTCTTGTTGGACAACGATTTCTTACGTGACATGCTGTCGCTACAGCATCAGCCCAGAAACCCGGAGATAATCCTGACGAGATGAGCATACACCTCGCCATTTCCACCAACGTCCTGTTCTTCCTCTCAGCAACAGCATTCTGTTGCGGGACGCCAGGAACTGTCAACATTCTTGCTATTCCTTCTTTCTTCAAAAAATCGTCGAAATCTCGATTACAGAATTCACCGCCGTTATCTGTATGAAGATATTTTATTTTATGTCCTAACAAATTCTCGACATGACTTTTGTATACTTTGAATGTCGTGAACACTTCACTTTTCTTGCTGAGAAAGTATACTTCACACCACCTAGTATGATCGTCAATAAAAGTGACGAAATATTTCGCGCCATTTATTGACGTATGTTGCATGGGTCCACAAACGTCAGAATGTATAATTCTTAACTTTTCATCGCATGGCCCATTTGAACTAGTAAACGGTAACATACACATTTTACCTTTCGCACAAATATCACAATTGTACAAGTCACTCACATCTGTCATCTTAACATTCATGCCAGATTTATTTAAAATTCGGACGAGATCCTTTGCATTTAAGTGTCCTAAACGTTCATGCCACATCCATACGTCAACCTTTTGCTCAGAAATGGCTGACACACTATCTAAATGTTCCTCAACGTAATATAAATTACCTCTACGATTCGCAACAAGTTTAGTGTTACCATAACTATCTTGAACACTAGCTATGTTATCCTTAAACGTAACGCTAAACCCCTGATCAGTAATTTTGCTTACTGAAATTAGGCTACATCGTAAATCCGGAACAAATAGAGTATTGGGCAATTGAACAATTGTTTTAGAACCATTATCACATGTAAGTAATCTGACTGTCCCCTTACCTTGTACGTTTGTGCTTGAATTCGTTGCTAAGTTTAGCTTACCGAACAAAGGCACAAGTGTTTTGTCGAATTTACTTGCATCATTGCACAAATGTGATGTACAGCCACTATCGATGATCCAATTTCCACTCCCGTTGCAAACAGCATTAACATCTGAAACACAATTAAATGTTACAAAATTGGAATCGATATCAGGTACTTCATAATCATTCGACACATACTTTACGGTATCACTACACTGTTCTTTGTTCTTCTTCGTACAATCAGAGGCTTTATGACCATACAGATGACATTTAAAACATTTGTATCTGAATTTCGAACTTGTCAGCTCAGTACCACTCTTTGGTTTAGAAGACTTCTTTCCCTTTACAAGAAATGCTCTATCTACACTTTCTTTTCGATTTCTGGAATGATCTTCTTCTAAAATCTTAATCTTGAGCGTATCTGGATCCGGCAATGAATCTCGAGATTCTATGGCACATCTAAAGTTGTCAAAGCTGGACGGCAGACTGTACAGGAGCATTATCGAGGTCAGATCATTATGCATTTCGATATCCATGTCAGCTAACTGGCTTTTCACATCGAAAAATCTCATAACATGTTCTCTTACATCACCACCTTCTTCCAATTTATGGAGCAACAGCTGTTTTAGTAATGTCGCCTTTTTTGCAGGTCCCTTCGACGCATGAATGTTCTGTAACTTTAACCATACGTCTCGCGAAGTCTTACATCCTCGTAGATGTCGTAATTCGCTCGGACTTATCGATAAAATGAGATCAGACTTAGCTTTCGAGTCTCCAATGTCCCACTTTACTGCTTCGGCTGGTTCTGCTGGGCGTGCGATACTTCCGTTCACGTATCCCCAGGCATCGTTCTTAACTAAAACGGCTTCCACTTGGATTTTCCAGGTCTCGTAGTTGCTCTGATGGAGTTGATCAATTTTGACAGAACTCATTTTCACTCCAATTTCTTCCTTTATCACGTTTAAATCTCTCCTGATTTATGCGTTCTGGGCCCATAACCACTGTAGGGGCACAATATTTAAGCAGAGTGTAAGCAGGGAAACCAGGATAACGTATACAATGAATTTTATTGTGTTATTCTGAGAACTGTTTATGATCAACTGACAACTATAAATATAAACAAACAATCCGTGGAACGGTTACTAGGTTTATATGAAATTGACATAGTTCTATCGATAGCCAGATAGGTACCACCTATTAAAATAGGTCCGTATATAATATCACATTAATTAACTATTTCAATATTTATTTACATACTTAGATAAAATTTACATTTAAAAAATCCTTAACTAACTATAATTACAGTAGAATAAAAAAATATTATTATTATTATTATTTTTCAATTCATCAATAAATATATTGTAGTTTTTTTTATTTTGACCACAATCTCAGCTGATGGTAAGTTATATTGTCTTGTGGTCGACGATGGAGCACGCTTGCCTAGAAGTAACCTATTCGCTGTTGACTCAAAGACCGTCATTCAATAAAATTATTGCTTAGAACATTTTTTTTTTAATCAACAATAGGTTAATAACGCGAGGCGAGAAATCACAAAGACTCTTTTAAGTCTTTAAACCACCTTGCTGAGCCAAGGTCTCCTCCGGGATCCTCTTTTCTTGAATCACCATCACCAGTGTCTGTTTTTGTCATCTCGGAATCGTTTTAGAGGTCGTTAACACCATGCAACCTTTGGCATCTATTTTACCAAGCGGAAATCAAGCATTCGACTGATGTCAATTCTTCTTCTTCTTCTTCTGCCTGGCGTTAATCCCGGCTATTGCCAGGGTCCGCCTTCCGACTGAGTTTTCTCCACTTTGCCCGATCGAAAACATCCTTCCCAGTAAGGCCATTGGCCCTCATGTCAGACTTGACGACGTCCAGCCAGCGCTTGCGGAGGCGACCACGGGACCTAGTCCCTAAGGCGGCGCATGATGTGGCAATACCATCGCAGACGACACTCTTGCAGTTTTCCCCCCACGTCACGGACACCAAGACTACCTCGGATGAATGAGTTGCTTATGCGATCGGATCGCGTTACGTCGCTCATCCACTTTCGGCTGATGTCAATTGATTTGGCTCAAGTCGCTTCAGCCGCCAAAAAAAACAAATTTAGATATATGGAACAAAAATCTGAAGTCGTAATAAGAATAATATTCCCATCGATTATAATCGAGTTTTTGGCGGGATTGTTTTTGAGGGAAGTTCTAATTTATTCGCATCAGGAGTCAATTTGATTTCTAATGGATATTGGGATGTAAAATTGACGTAGTTTTGTAGGTCAAGTGTGTGCATGACTGGACAATGTGTGGAATTATTGAAACAGGTGTCTCTAAGTAAAATGGAGTTAAGAATTTTATTATAGTAATGATTTTAATTACCTATTCGAAGATTATCCAGAACGCTAACTCTGCTACTAAATACTACTAGAGAATTAGAATGTGTTTTATCCACATTTTTATGGGAAACAAAGCGATTGTACTCCGTATCAAAAACTAAATAAATTCTAAACTTTACATTGTTTGGTTAACTAAATGCTTTTGCGACGCCAAACAAAAAAAAACTTAATCATAGAACCATAAAACAAAAAAAACAAAAACAAAACACGATCACAAATTCTATTCCCAATTCAAATTCTCGAACGCATCATAAAAACTCAAAGCTACACAAAATCGCACATCCTACCGTGAATAGTTCATTAACTTCCTTACATGTGTGTGCATCTATTAGTCATATTACGACACGCGTGTGTGCGTACACAAACAGGGGGTTTTAATTTTTGGGGGTTCTTTAATGACACTTCTTCGCATCGATTTTAGCATTTTACGAAGGGTTCTCCTTTTGTTTTGTAATATCGATTCGAGTTTTTTTTTTCTTGTTTCCTATTCAAATAGAGAGTGCGTGCATACGTGCTGAGCTTGCATGCACACATAGGGGATGTCGGATGTAGGAAATTAACGTGATATCATCGATTTTTTTTTTTTGTAAACTGCTTTATAGGGCTAAGCAGTTTTGAAGTGTGGGTTATTGGGAAAAAGTTGTTTGATGACTCAGACAATAGATTTTTAATATCTATTCTTTCAAGTTTTATCGCCGTAGGGCTGTCCCTACGGCGATAAAACTTTTGCTTAGAACCTATGCATACAGGATATTACTACACACACAATAATAATTAATTAGTATGAATTAATACTTTGGTAATACATATTACTCTATCGTCGATTGCATCCTCGTTTTCCATCAGGTGAGATGAAATAGCGGTCAAGCGTTTGCGCCGCCTAACAACAATAAAAATAAACAAAAACGTAGGAATAATTATTTAAAATATTATTTTGTAGATACTGACAAATAGCGATAAACATGTTCAAGTGGCCTTCAAATATACGTAGGTAGTAGATTTGTCAACAAAGATTAGACATCCTTTTTGAATGAAGTTCTGAGAATCTAGGTAAAAAGGTACAGGCTGGTGACCTTTATACTTAATTTAAATACATTCAAAGAAGTTTTGAACAAATAAACATTATGTTTATCACGACCACAGAACAATATTAGAAAGTTAGTTTGTAAAACCTTTGAATAAAATAATGAATGAATGAGTGATTTATTTTATTTTTCAGAATACAGGCTTTTACAATGTTAGTTGAATGTACAGTGGGTGGCCAAATTATTGGGGACAGTACCTAAATTTCTTATAATTATTATTATCAACTTTGATTGCGAAATGAGACAAATTAATGTATATATTTTTGAAAAAAAAAAAAGATACGTAATACGACGATTTCGAAAAAAGTCAACAAAGTTATAAATCTCACTTTTTAAGTTAACCAACGGATTTATAGAAGATTTTTTTGTTTGGTATTATTACTAGCATCAGTATTATTATTTTTGATATGAAGCAACACTGTGAGATCGCGCCATTTTTTTTAAAGTGGCATTTTTTAACATTGTTGAATTTTTTCAACATTTGGTGAATAATTTTGGATCCTTTTACCGGTGAAAAAAATGACACCAGCTGATTGTAGCCCTCATTAAAGAGTGGCCATTATACCATAAACCTGCAACAGAAAGCCAGAACTTGCATAGAGAGCATATCTCGATAAATGGATGCTGTCACAAAATACTAGTATTATTCATCTATCTTATTACGTACCTTTTTTTTTCAAAAATATATAAATAATTTTGACTTCAAATTAGATGTTTTATTATCTCAATCAATGAAGTCTTTAAATAAAAAATATTTTCCGAACCTACAATCAACCATTTACCTGCAAAATGCAATTAAAGATATAATAATATAAGAAATCTAGGTACTGTCCCTTGTTATTAGGGACAGTACCTAGATTTCTGGCTTTTCTGGATTTTTTATGGCCACCGATGGTAAGCATTCTTTTAAAGTCTCATTCATATATCCCATGTTTCAGTCATACAAATTTTAATAAAATTGTCAGATTCTGTCAACCGAGTCATCATCAGACCATTAATACTTCTATCACTATATATACCATAATAACTGTGACAAGGGTTTTGCCCGCGTAATATTAGAAAGTTCACAAGGGAACTATACTTCCAGGATAAAAATATCCCATAAGACAAGTTTCGTCGAAATCCCTTTAACCTTTTTCAAGAGCTAAAAATTAAACGAATATACTTACAGTCACACAAACTTTCGCCTTTATAATATTAGTGTGTTGGTATTTTTTTAAATAAACTTTAAAAGAACACCGACAGGACAGATTAAAAAAAAACACTTTTATTCACAACATGTGGCCATCTTGTTGGCGAAACCGCTGAAACGGGTAATCAAGTAAGAGCCTAAAAATAAATACAATACTCATTTAAAATTGATACTAAAAATGTGGTCACAACAATACAACACAAATTATTTATCAACCCAGGCAAATCTCCAGGTACCAACCATTCCCCACAATCTAACACACAAAGTAAACAAAAGCACAAAACCTAAAAAACGCGATACACATTAACAAAGCAAAAAAAAATTAACACAAATTAAAGAAACGAATAACTGGATGAAGACGCGCCAATGAAAGGGGAAAAGTTCCCCCCCCCCTGAGCCCCCCTAAAAAATTTAATTCATCACCGGCGTTGAGACATATCTCCTTCGTGTCCCTTCCCCTTTCTTCCACCATTCTTTGCTTTCTTGCAAGCTTTTTCCGAGAGCAAGACTATCGAACACAACCTGTATATCTTTCTACAAACCCCCATTGAAATTTCAACCCTATTTTTGAGTAACTAAAATTGAAATTTGATAATCAACAAATTGCAGTTACGTCTTTTATAGTAATACAATACACAGTCCGTTTCATTCGTTCGCATTGAAAGCTTAAAACAAATAAACCTACAGTGAGTGCGATAAGGTTTTCTTGACGTCGGTAGGTGATCAAAAGGCGATATGTCTTATCTCGGGTTAGTACAGAACGCGTCATTAGGCTTTTGAGCTCGCATCGAGATCTGCGAGCAATTACGGTGAGATGTGCTCATGCCTTTGTGTAAAGGTCTTGGGCTGAGATCATTTGGTTTCGTACGTTTTGAATGAATGCTAGGATATTGTATCTATTGTATGTGAGTATTTAGTAAGTTCGAAAAACCGGCCAAGTGCTAGTCGGACGCGTATGCAGGGTTCCGTACCATTACGTCGTAAGTGGGGCTCTCATACAATAAACGTGATTTTTTTGCCATTTTTCGCTACGGCGATTCTGGACCCTTTTGTGCGCTGGTCCGACTCGTACTTTGCCGGTTTTTAGGGTTCCATACCTCAAAAGGAAAAAACGGAACCCTTATAGGATCACTTTGTTGTCCGTCTGTCCGTCCGTCCGTCTGTCAAGACCCTTTTTCTCAGGAACGCGTGAAGGTATCAAGTTGAAATTAAAACCATATATTGAAATCCGCGGTCCCTTGAAGTTGTGCAAAAATCAAACTTGTAAGTTGACGGGAAAAAAAAATACGCCCGTTTATGTTGCAAAAAAACGTACATTTCGACACTGTCAAAGGAATCAAAACTCATAGGGTGCTTCCCGTTGACCTAGAATCTTGAAATTTGGCACGAAGCAAGGTATTATAGCACTAATATCGGGAAAAGTCTGAAAACAGAAAATTTTTAGTTACGTCACAAGAAAAAAAAATTGAAAAGTCTTCAAGACTCGATTCGAGAATTAAACTGTTTTTATAGGTAGGTTGGTACGAAACCCTCAGTGCGCGAGTCCGACTCGTACTTTGCTGGTATTTTTCTATAGCTAGACGCAAACTCAAAAGTAAACTCTCTTAAAAGTAAACTCAAAGGTGAAATTTACAAAATTGGTAGTCACTCTCTAGAAAACAGTGAATGTATTTATCGATGTGTTGTCCAACTAAAAAAATAGAGTCTCATTTTGACGAAGTAGACTAAACAGGAGAGAAACCATTTAATACATTGTGTTTGGAAGAAAAACCAGTATATTAGCAAAAGGAAAAGTTGTGACAGCCATTTAAAAAAATATTCTTTTAACGTTTGAATCCCCAACCGGTCCTATGAGACCGCGCTGTTATTGTTTTACTATTGTGTCTCGTTTCGCGGGTATCTGAGTAACTATACTAAGAGCGTTTTCACATTATCCGATCCGATATCGGTGTCGGACGCCGATACGATATCGGGGTAATTAAAATGTATGAAATGCCGTGCTCCGATATCCGATATCGGGCCGGACAATATGAAAGACAGGTACATATTTCTTCATTTTACTTTCCCCGATATCGTATCGGCTTCCGACACCGATATCGGATCGGATAATGTGAAAACGCTCTCACTTCTGCCAGCGATTTCGCCGGCGCGAATGTAGGCATAGCCATACAAACTTAGGATCCCCGTTTCCTTCTCTTAGGGGATGAATTTTGGAAAATCGTTTCTTAGTGCTCACTTACGTCATAAAATACTATATATAATACTATAGATAATTTGTGCAAAATTGGACGCTTCAAGAAAAAATAGCTTTTTGTTGGACTGGACTGGAGCTGTACGTTAATATATCAGTCAGTTTCTCCTTTTATTAATCTATACTAATATTATAAAGAGGTAAAATTTGTAAGTTTGTATGTAAGGGGTAATCTCTGGAACTACTAGTCCGATTTTAAAAATTCTTTCAGTGTTAGATAGCCTATTTATCGAGGAATGCTATAGGCTATATACTATTACGCTACGACCCACGGGAGCGGAGCAGTAACGAAAAATGCGGGTGAATCCGCAGGGGACAGCTAGTCCAATATAAAAAAGGCCAGAACTTTCATTAGTAGGTACTACTAACGAAGGTTTTAAAAAAATAAATAAGTCTAAGCAGTAAGTAACAGTAATAACTCTCCTTACAGACTTTTCAGGCCTTATTGTTCGTTACCTAGCTTACTACCAACACTAGGAAAGTAAGTACCAATAGACAAAGCGTGTACACTGTGTCTTCCACAGTTATCTTAAAACAAAATCCTGCTATAAAATTGAAGCAGTTTTGCGCAGTAATAAAAGGACTTTAACGATAGTAATCATCATTATCAAGTTTCATTACTTGAGAACATTATTTCCTAAATTAGATATAAGAGTCCCTGGATTTGTTCCTGTTACAAAACTGTACTTAAGTCCAGGATCTCTTAATACTTAGAGGCTGTATTTTTTGTTCAATCAACTCTCTAGTATTTAATTGAGTACTCAATCTGTAAGATAATAATATTAACCATCGTAGGCGTAGACACTAAAATCATTTTACGGTTACCTATAATGTTTGAGGAGTTCCCTCAATTTCTCGTTGAGCTCGTCCTCAGGCTGGATTTAGAAAAATATGAGACTAATCTGTAAGCATAAATTTTTGGTGGAAAAAAACTATGCAAATCGGTCCATAAACGACGGAGTTCTGAGGTAACAAACATAAAAGAATCAACCAAATTGAGAACCTCCTTCTTTTTTCTTTGAAGTCGGTTGAAAAATGTATACACACAGGCGTCGAAGTACTCCTCCATATTGTTGTCATCCGGAAATGTGCCCAGAAGACTGTCAGCTTTGCCACGGTAAAAGGCAAAGCTGCCAGCTTAAATGACCATTATTCAGAAGCAAAGTTAAATCATAATAAAATCAATCTCTAAAACACAAATATTCCCCAATTATATAAACAAAAAAAATCTTTCTTTTTCACCCCCTAAATCTCTTTTCACCCCCATACCTTCCAAAAATCCCTTTACATCATTAAGTCCTCACCGGAAGACGTCTCTGCGTCCTTCAGTGGCCGTTTAAACCATTATTGGTTGACCATGACCCTCATAATATGAAAGGGCCGGATCTTTCTAAGATAAATAAAATCTGTAGGAAAAATCTGGCAAACTTTTCTAAGAGGGAATTTTGTTTATTTTTATAAAGTTCGTGTAGTGTTTGTTGACGGAGTTTCGAAGTATTTTTTTGGGGTAAATTAGTGATTTGTTCTACCATTGAAGTGCTTTATTGACCTTTTTTGTCATCATAAGATGACCCCAATATAGTTGGGAAAAGGCTAGGCAGATGATGATGATTGTCATCATAAGATAATATGTAAAACTAGTACCTACCGGCGGCTTCGCCCGTATAAAAGTAGGTTACATCATAAAAACTTTGGACCCCCATTTCCTTCCCTTTTGAATGAATTTTCTGAAATTTCGAAAATCCTTTTTTATTACTCGCCTACGTCATAAAAACCTTGTGCAAAATTTCACGGTCTTAGTCCCAGTAGTTTCGGCTGGGCGTTGATATGTCAGTCAGCCAGTTTCTCCTTTTATATATTATACAATTTTTTTTTACATTATTTAAACTTTCGTACCAACAATTTCTTACAGAGACTTTCCATAGTAATAAACTAATAACCAGCCTTTTTGCGGTAGTTAGATGTCTATCTAGTTTCAAATTTAAACAATTTGTTACTATTCATCAAAACTCTGTATCAACTTTACTGAAAATGATTTCCAAGAATTTCCAAGTCCCTAAAGGTCACATCATATTACACAACCTATTTTTACAATATCAACTAACACTTTGAAGTCCAATAATAAAATATCAATCTCAACAAAGTCTGGACTTTGTACCAACTGAAAGTTATTACCAAAACTTTTGTTCGCTGGACCATTTTTCTGTTACACCGATACGCGACATGTTAAAATCGAAACTCAAATAGAAAATGTCTCGATACCGCTGTCTTTACCAGGCTCTTATCGGAGAAAACCGCTTTCAATTAACCAGTAAATAACGCTTATGTACTTACTAACTCTTCACATAATGAGTTAATAACACAACACTAACACACGCGCGTTACAGATGGAAAATCGTCAACACACACCTACAGTTCACACACACATCCACAGAATCCCGAGGCTGTACATAAAACGCGTCTTTCTTCTTGTATTCTTAATTAGCGTGTCGTGTATCTCCGTCTCGCTCGCTCATAGGGTGTTAATTAGAAAGGCGTCCCGCTCGCGCTTTCTTAATACATTCTTCCTCTCCGCGGTGTTTCTTTACGTTTTTATTTGTGTGCGTGTCTGTGTGCGGTGGTGTTTAATTTACATGTACTTGTATGTCAGTGTACAGTCGAAAGGAAAAGTGGTTAGGCAACGGCGTAGGCGGAAAAGGGATGTTTGGTAACAATGTGGGGTATTGACACTTGATGGACTGTGGAGTTCTGTTACGTAATTTTTGTAAATAGATTATTTTGTTAGCATTTCTGTATTTATTGTTAAATACAGAAATTGCATAGATTTCTATTTCAGTATCTAAAGTAATTTGACAATTATTGAGTATATATTTTTTTGTTTTTTGGGTGGGAAATCATTCAGTGTCTTCTGCTCTTAAGCGGAGTGGGAGACCACTCGAGAGTGTCAGACTTTTATTGACTAAAACCCACTCCTGTTCCTTCTCTGCCTTCGTCCTGGGATTCACTTTCACATAATCCATGGTAATAGTCATACAAAGTAAATTGCTCAAATAAAAGCATTTATAATAGACGTATATATTTTTATTTAATATTTACCTTTCCAGAATTCTTACAAGGCAATTATAAAGTAGAATTTACATAGAATAAAAAATGAATATTTATTTCAGTTTATAATCTACCCTACAAATTACAAACAATTTAACCATTTTTATCAAACATCCGCACCTTAAAACCAATACGCCCCAACGTCCAGTTTTCCCATCTCCTGTACCGGGTGTTTTATACGAATGTGGGTATGCGCGAAAGGGTGTCAGCGGCGCGGGGCACTCCCTGCGCGGGCCGCGGGGGGTGGGTACGTACACATAAACACTTATAAAAGTTTTTTGACAACAACCCCCTTCGTCCCCCCCCCTTCGCCCCTCGAATTCGCTAATTTATGTTGCTTTTTTAATCAATACCGGGGTGTGTACGAGTTATAGGTTCCATCGACTCGCGTTGAATTGTCTTGAGACAATTTTCTTGGTGTTTACGTCATTTTGGTTGTGTGGGGGTAGATGACGTATTTTTGAGCGGGTGTGATTGATTTGGGTGAGATGGTTTGTTGGATGTATGGTTAAGCATGGAAGAGAGAAATATTTTGTAATGTGATAGTATAATCGGTTTTGTATGGACCACTGGTGAGGCCTGGTATGAGGCTTGGTAGAGTGAAAAGTTTTTCTTTATTTCTCATGCCTAAACAAAGCTGAAAAAAAAATACAACAAAATAGGGAACTAATATTTTTATGGGGTACAGATAGTTTCTACTTACTTCTACTTCGTATCTGAATGTTACGAAGTAACACAGGAGGTTTCCCCTGGTTTCCACAGGAGGTTTCCTATACTATGAAATTTCATAGTAGATATAGAATAGAAAATAAATAGAGATTCAGAAGGTTTGTGATTGTAACACGGTATTAGAAAATAGGGATTTCTGCCCAAATAAATATTAAATAACCTCTCTTAATCAAGGTGATTGAGTAAGCAAATAAATCGATGGTTTTAGTACCGTCACTATCAATTAACGTTTGAATCCCCAACCGGTCCTATGAGACCGCACTGTTATTGTTTTACTATTGTGTCTCGTTTCGCGGGTATCTGAGTAATTAAATTACATCCAAAAAATTAAACAATTTAACAAAAAAACATACAACTGAAGAAAAAAATATATGTCAGTAACACAGCTCATTTTAAATTCTCCTCGACTCAAGTACCTCACCACCTCATATTCCCAAAACATAATAATCCTGCAAACCTTCACACCAATAAACGTAACGAGATAAGCGCGTATCACGGAATATATCACGAGATCACGAGCCACCTACTTAAGTCGTCAATCTCGTCCCAAAAAATAAAGTTATATCACAATTTTCCGTTTCGTCAACCGTCTGTGCTTACGTGTGACGAAAAATCCGAATTTCGAACAACCTGAACTTTGCCGCTGCGAAACTTGAATTTCGAACTTTTCTTTTCTTCGAAATTTGAATTTGACTGCATGTGGACGTTGGTAACATATTCTTGGACAAACTTATACTTACGTTTCGTTAAAGGATTTTCGGCTTTGTTGTTTAAGTTATAAGGTTTGTGTTATCTGCAAGCGTGTTTGGTTTCTCTGTAGGCATGCGGCGTGATGGATGGCTTGTGTCACGCGTGACGTCGATGTCACGCTGCTTCACGTGGATGAGTGACGTGGTATTAATACTTTATTTGCGGGTTTCTGGTTGCGACATTTTTATTTTATTTAGGCACGTTAAATCAAAGGGGATGGAGCACGTGAATTAATCAAATATGGAAAAGAGGAAAATCTGCGATGTGAAAAAATACTGGGAAGTAATGAATACGAATGAGGAAATCTTTAACATTTCTAAGAATTCTAATTACATCAAGAAGATCTAAAATTGAACTTCCTTTTGGCTTGCTAATTAGTAATTTTCTGGAAAAACAAATAATATTTATGAATTATCTTGACATCTGACCCATTCAGGAAGACATCTACTACCGATATTATTGAACCTCAATCAGGCTTGCCATACCACTATACTTTGTCTGAAAAAGAAAATCACATCATAAAAAATCACTAATATTAGAAAGGTGATAGTTTGTATATAGTATGTGTGTATCTTTGTTACTCCTTCACACTCAAACTGTTAAAAGAATTCTAATGACAATTCAGCGCACGAATAGACCAGGACGTGTTGTTGTATAAAACATTGTTTTTTATATCAGAAGTACATATGTAACTATGGGATGACTATCTACTTTCACGAGAATGAATTCGCTGACAGAAACTTTTTTTCTTTACTACCTGCACACATATTTTATCCTAGAAGTATATTCCTTTAGGATCATTGTCTACGATGAAGCAGTCGAAACCGCTGGCAGGAGCTTATTTCCTTACTACTTTCACACAACGCCCTCTAGTCCCAAATTAAGAATCTGGTACCTAATACTTCAGTTCATAAAAAATAAATGAAAAATATGTAAATATTAACTTTATTTTAATGAGCTGCGTCGACACACAAGTCGTGATTAAGGCTGTGCACACAACATAATAATGACTAGTCATAACCGGCGTGGTAGCGATGTAAGGCACAATTACAACCACCGTTAGACTACCCTTGACGTGCTCTCATTACGAACCACTCCACTAGGCAGCAATTAATTGGATATTTTTCTCTTATTAATTAATATTTTTACTATGGATTCGTCACAGGAAAGTATATTATTTGTCTTGTTGAATGGGAAGATGATTATAAGGTTTGTTAACCCCAAATTTATAGTTGACATACATAGTTGTTGGCCTGGAATGAGGGTAAAGAAGAAAAAGGATTGGGTTCTAGACAGTACAAGCATGACACGCCCTCCAGCTCCACCCAGCGCGGCAAAGTCATCTTGATGATTTCCCACCTTAAAAAGAACCCTCGAAATATGTCAGCGATTTTTACAGGAATGTGTTTTGTGACTATAAGTAGTATTTATGACTAGCTGCTGCTAGCGACTTTGCCCGCGAAACCCTCAAGGAAACATACTCCTGAGATAAAAAGTATCGTTTGTACTAATCCAGGACTACTTATAATGTCTAGTCATAACCGGCATAGTAGCGATGTAAGGCACAATTACAACCACCGTTAGACTACCCTTGACGTGCTCTCATTACGAACCACTCCACTAGGCAGCAATTAATTGGATATTTTTCTCTTATTAATTAATATTTTTACTAAGGATTCGCAGGAAAACTTTCCTGTTTATTATCTATATTTTGTCTCCTTGAATGGGAAGATGATTATAAGGTTTGTTAACCCCAATTTTATCTATAGGCGATATACCCTCAATGTTGTTGCCCTGAGTTGAACGAAACAGAACCCCGAGATCCTGGAATGAGGGCAAGGAAGGAGCTATAGTGGGTTTTAGTCAGTAAAAGTCATCTTGATGATTACACACCCTAAAAAACTATATAAAAAACCGTATTTAGGAAGAATGTTGTAAGCGACAGTACCTATGAGTTTTTTGCAAGAGGTTTCCCTCCCATACGGTAATTAAAAAGGTCATAGGTTTACCTTGTGGGCCTTCCAATGCTGTATCTTCTGGTCCGTGGTCGACACTTTCGGCCCCATTTATCGTCCATTCTGCAAGCAAGTCACATCTGCTGGTTCTTGCATCCAGCTGATTCCTACGGCCGTCGTTATATGCCATTGGTTTCCCTTGTGGGCTATGACTGGTCTTCCATTCAGGTCTTTCAGACCTATAGATCATCCTTTCTGCTAACAATTAACCCTTACAACTACCACCTTAAAATCGGCAACTGTTAGAGCTAACTCTTAGCTTCCGAAAATGTCTATTATACATTTCAAGTAGGTACTAAGTTGTGCATTTAAGCCCAATCAGTATGTGCCAGGGTTTCGCCAAAGATATGTGAAGAATAACGGATGGATTTTAGTCAGTAAAAGTCTGACTTACTCTCGCTTCGTTTGTGGCGGAGGACGAGTTATTTGATGATCTCTCACTCTCAAAGAAAAGGTTTGTCATGCTCTACATATAATCATAACAGGAGCAAAATTTGTTTGAATTTTTCCAGAGCCAGTGAAACAGGTCCTTCTACCCAGAACCACCTGCACACCCAACAAAGACCTTCGACTATCAATGAAATAAACATATCAAGCTCATAGTAGCGATGTAAAAGTCACAATTACAACTACCGCTACAGCCACACCCAAACGTATCTGCTCTCATTAACCATAGTGCACACGACAGCAGCCTGAATCGACCACTAACTCAGCCCGTGCCCGGGGGCCCGCGGCGAACGTGTAATACTGGCACATAAATCTGTTGTATCGGCCATTTTGAGCTGGTTTAAGCGCTTTTTGTGTAGTGTGCTCTTGGTTTTATGAAGTGAGGTATAGATAAAAGTGAGTGTTTGTTTTTAGGGGTACGGCCCATAGGTAAAACGGGACTCTATTACTAAGAACTGTCTATCCATTGGTCTGTCACCTGGCCTTATTGTGTGTGTCTCATGACAGTTGAAATTTTAACAGATGATGTATTTCTGTTGCCGCTTTAACAACAAATATTAAAAACAGAAATAAACTAAATATTCAGGTGGAACTTCCATATAACAAACGTAATTTTATTGCCGTTTTTTGCTGTGGACGGTACATTACCCTTCATGCGCGAGTCCAACTCGCATTTGGCCGGTTCCTTTTAATTTAGATTTTGACTCTTGAGAGTCCTGACCTGACCTCTGATAGGTACAAATTTCAACCGACAGAATTATTCTTTGCCAACCCACTGAAAGAACAAGAAGTGCACAAATTAGGTTATTATGACAAAGCTAGGTAGAGTCGATGCCTGCACGTTTGGAGCAGGTTAGATTAGGTTAAGTTAGAACAGGTAGCTTCTTAGTCTTCCTGTGTAACCCTCACAAAAAGGGCACCTTAATGTGAATGCCGGTAAAAGTCTGACGTGGATCGGAAGAGAGTCGCCTGCTCGATGCCTCCTGAGCGCGGCGATAGAATTCATTTGATGATTTCCCACGTTAAAAAAGGCATTCATGCCACTGAATGCTTTACGACTGATGATTTTTCAAAAACTGATCAACGAAGGACTGAACCATTTGATGATACTTAAAAATATATCAGGCCACTTGATTATGAAAACAAAGACATAATGCTTATAGCAAAAACATTTGAAAATAGAAGCATCTCAACACAGAAGTGAAGTTGCAAGGGCCTTATAAGGCTACCAATGCCTACATTCCACACACAACATACCCAATCAAGCGCACTCATCGCTTTACAGCGCATGCAAGCCCGTATTAACTGATAATAGGCAATAAATAATACTAGCCATTCAGCAGCTTCAGCGCTTGACGACCGGCACCGATTGTTTACGCGATCGCTATCTCAGGAACTGGGATTTTGTTGAGATTATATCTAGTCTTAAGGCATTTAAGTTTATTGATTGTAATAAGAAAGCTGGTTGGTTTTATTCACACAGTTATGGGAGATGGGATATGTTATTCTTCATAATGTTCTTCGTTGGTCGTGTGGAAATGAAGAACAATTGAAATTATATTTTGATGCCACAACATATGAGAGGAACTGGCTACTAAAATAGATGACCTCAAAAAATTAAGATATACAGTAATTATTCTACTGTAAGTTTTAGCAATTGCAAAGGCTTTTATTTGCAAGGCAAAAAATTTTGAAACTCCATCATCATCTCCCTCTCATCAACCTAAATTTCGAAACTACATGTTACACATATGAAGTATTTAATTTTAATCCCTATTTTTTTTTCACAACTTTCACACAGCGCCATCTAGTCCCAAGCTAAGTAGAGCTTATGTTATGGGTACTAGACACAGAAAAAATGATCGTGCTCATCACACAAACATTTGTCCTGGGTGGGAATCGAACCCACGACCTCCGGCATAGCAGTCAGGGCCACTAACCACTAGACCAACAGGCCAGTCAAATTATTATTTGTGATTTCTTTGGAAACTTTGTAAAGAGAATATTTTTTTATCCCTGTGAATGTTTGAAATATGTAAGGAGTGACCAGTTGATACCAGTTGAACTGGTCACCCCTTTTTCTGACATATTTTAATGCGTAAGGTTTAGAAGTGATCACAACAAAATTTAAGCACCGAAAAACAGGATAAGGTAGCAAAGATGGACGGCATCATACCATTTTTGGTGAGACTTCTCTCGCTCTATGGAAGACACGATTGAGTGTTTCTGTCTAAAACCTGCCTATTCCTGCAGTTTGCGTTCCAGAGTCGCAGTGACTTATGTGAGCAATATTGCAGCCTTTTATTTGATGTCATCCAATGTCTTCTTCCACCCTAGGGAAGGCGTGCAGATTTTTACTGTCTAAAACCACATCTATATTCCTTTTTTGCACCTATATTTCTGTCGCCCCTTGCGATCTAGGACCACAAGCTTCCTTTTCAAAAAAAATCCTATGCCCCTATCAGGCATCGGTCCTGCCGGCACCCTACGGTTTTGCTGACATCTCATTGAGGCGCGCATGAAACAATACTCACCGTTGACGACTCAGCCTCGGTCCTTAAAGGATGAACGGTCGGCAACATACCTATTACACATCGTCTGTAAAACTTCTCAAAACACACACGCTTCGCTCTCTTCAAAGAGAAAATCCCTACATAATCAAGAACCAGTCTATGTGTGCAGTTAATTACTATACGCAGATTCTAATTTCCTCTAGACTTCAACCACAAGTTTAAAAACAAGAAGCCTTTAATTAATAATCTATAACATCTCCATACATATTCTATGTTATAAGGACATGGTATCGCGTGGCAACTTAATTGCGTATTAATCGTACCGGAATCTGGAGCTGCTTAACTGTAATTATTGACCGCACTCATATTGTGGCACACCCTAGCTCACTACGAGTACGTGAGAAACGTTGATTAGTGGCTTCAATCTAGTAGATGTATGGCTTGTCGATGTCTAAACTGGGAAAACATGTAGTTGGTATACAAATACAGTAGGGATATTGAATAATTTTTTTTAGAGTCCCTACCACTAAGTATGGCTGTCGCTGTCAGTCCGTCAGTTCGTCAGTCTATCTGTCCATTTGTCAGCTGGCGGTATGTCATCATCTACCTAGCCTTTTCCCAACTATTATGGGGTCGGCTTCCAGTCAAGTCGGATTTAGCTGAATGCTAGAATTTTACGAGGAGCGGCTGCCTACCAGACCGCCATAACCCATTAACTGGAGTAACACGGTACTTCATGGCAAGACTGGAGTCAGATTTACTAGCTTCTGACTATCCGTAACAACTGCCAAAGATCTATAAATGACAGCCGGGACCTACGGATTAACGTGCTTTCCGAGGTACGAAGGAAACTGGGTATGTTAAGATGGCTACCCAACCACAAACCAACTTTGGCAAGCGTTGCTTAATCTTGAAGATCGACCCGTGCGGCTGTTATTATCTAGCCACGAGCTCTTCCTGTCAGCTGGCTGTATGTAATAAACCGAGGTAAAAGTTAAAATGTTCACAGAATATGGCCACTTCAAATAAATGTCAGCTAAATCATTAGGGCCCAGCAGGGCCGAAGCCTCTGGGACAATGGGTTGGCTTCTGAAAGGAAAACTTGGGGCCCTGGAACGAAGGAAAAGAAGGAACAAAGAAGTGGGTTTTAGGCAATAAAAGTCTAAATACGACATCAAATAATGAAGTGCATCGGGACTGTTTGCGGAGGCTAACACCGATTGCTTTAGGGCAATAGGGAGCAAGAGAGTTCCTTCCCTGATGCATCGTGTGCGGGGTAGCCCCAATGGCCTTCTTAACACCATAACGGAAGGTGTTGAGATGATGATGTGGGGCACTGGAATAAAGTAGAATAAGGTTGAGGTTTTCTTTTAATGTAAAATAAATGGTTAGACGGTTTAGGATAGGTAGTTAGGTATAACTTACTAACATAGTTTTGAATTTCATATGGAACTAGATTCCCTTAGCGTGATTTGCCCGCGTAAAATTAGGTTTCCCCATACAAAATTTGCAACCCAGTTTCATTTATTTAGCGGGTGAAAACCCTCTCTCAGTCTACGTCATAAAAAGAAAAGCTTGTGCAAAATTTTGTTGATATGTCAGTCAGTTCCTCCTTTTATATATCTAGATCATCTGAATTACATTATTATTTCACCTCATCCTTACTACCCAATCACACTTGCACATTCACCAACAAAGTTTCTCCAACTTAATCTCCATCCGCATCCTTCATAAAATACAACTCCAAAGAATATTTTTCCAACAAACTGCTCCACAATAACGTCTCGTGCAGATATTGATAACACACTCTCGTCTTGAAGTGGCAGGTATTTTAATAGGAGCCCTGGCTAGTCACGCTGGCCGCCATATTGGCTGCGCGTGCGCACCCGAACCGCACTGGTTATTGAACCTTTACGGTACTGTTTATTAATTAAATTCGTGATTGTTTAATATCTTCTTGTGGGGTGGCGGAATGGATTTCACGTGTGGTAGACTGTTTAGAAGAGCGGTTTGACTTGGAATTTTGACGTCTTAATTTTGTTCTCGTGTTTAGCCTAAATTCTGTAATAAATATTGATTTCTAGTTTTTAGTCTTCTTAGTCTTTTCAAGTTAGTTGACTATACAAGTTAAATTGATCATGAATTTACCATGACTACTTTGTGAATGCATCTTGTTGATGATATCATATTACTAATGCCGAAATAAACCTAGTAATTTTTTGCCGTATTGTTCGAAAGAGTTACTGCGACTATTAAATCCAAAAACACTGCCTTTCGCAGCACCCAGAGGGGGATAAGATTTTTGTTGGTTTTCTCACCC
This sequence comes from Mythimna separata, assembly GCA_030763345.1. Classification (NCBI taxonomy): domain Eukaryota; kingdom Metazoa; phylum Arthropoda; class Insecta; order Lepidoptera; family Noctuidae; genus Mythimna; species Mythimna separata. Next base: position 5,493,475 of record CM061187.1, read on the forward strand.
TGCCTCTTACTTCTGGTACGTGGTCGCTAGTTCAGAACCTTTCATCTCTTTTGACCATCTGTTCTACGAGCAATGTGCCCTGCCCACAGCTACTTAAGTTTGGCTTAAGTACTGAAATATTGTGAGATATTTTTTTATAAATACTAGATCTCAAGAAACCACGCTTTAAGCCCTCACAGTACTCTTAAGGTGAAACCGCACTAGCGCGGCACTGCAGCGGAGAGGCGCGTCGCGGCATCGGAGCGGTGCGGCACTACCTAACCGCACTGTACTGCAGCGGTGCTACAGCGAGCGGCAAAATTTCATTTGTTAACAAATACCTGACGAACGAGATGGACGGGATAACCGAAGAAGTGATAGTGGCGTAGTAACTATTTAGTAATCTGTGATAGTGGTAGCTTTATTATGCGAAGAGGCAGAACAACTGAAAAGACATCAAAAACGGTCTACATGGGTGCATGATACCCCAAATTCTCGTTTTAAAGAAGGAGAATATTACACGCATTTTCCAAGACTATTAAGAGTCCCTAAACGATTCCATACTTACTTCAGGATGACAAAGGACAAGTTTTATGAACTATTGCAAATTATTAAACCTCATATAGAACTGCAAAATACATCTTTTCGTCAAGCAACACGCCTCTCCGCCGCTGCTAGCTATGCCGCACTAGCGGCAGCGGAGCGGCGCGGCGCGACCGGAGCGGCAAAATATTCTCCGGGAGTCAACTTTGTCGCGACGCTCCGCGCCGCTTTGCTGCGGTACCGCTACAGTGCGTTTTATTCCATAATAAAGAGTGGCAATTATATTTTTGTAGCCGCGCCGCTCCGATGCCGCGACGCACCTCTCCGCTGTAGTGCCGCGCTAGTGCGGTTTCACCTTTAAGCTCATAAGTTTGAGTAGGTACAACTGTTTCAATGTTTAATAGTTACAAACTTGTACACCATCTCAAACAAGGTACCAACTGAACAAAAAAAAAGCAAAGACAACACAAGTTTCTTCTACTAAAACCTTACACTCTTCCGCCAACAAACATGGGAGTAAAACTCCTATAGCGGACTATGTAAACGTTTACGATCGCCAAACGTTCCAGAAAGTTGGTGGGGTCATAAAACCAAGGACATCACTAAAACGAACACGTTCGTAGATAAGGCTTTATTCAACTAGGGTTGCCAGTTCTTCAAACCGAACAGCCGGACAAACCAGCCAGTTTAGCCGGACATTTGATTAAAAAGGACGACATTTTTTTTTAGAGCCATTCGCAAGTTTAGCTTTTTACATCCTAATGAAATAATAAATCATTGTTTTTCTGCACAAGCTTGCTAATTGCAAGAACACATGAAAAATCTAAAAAATAGTCGAATTTTTAAAAGCAGGACAGGTCGGACGTCACCTAATTTGGCCGGACACACAACCAAAAAGCCTGTCCGTGTCCAGCTTTTTTCGGACGCCTGGCAATGCTATATGCAACTGTGTTCTACTTGCTAATGTGGACTACTTTGTAGGATTCAAAGATGTAGCCAGACTTATAAAGAGTGTTATCTGTAGTTTTTTTCTTCTTTTTGAAAAGTTCCAAAGAGGTTTTCACTAGAGTGACAAAAGATGTGATGAAGCCAGCTTTATCAGTCTTGAAGCAAATGACAGGAAGCTACAAGATTATTTTTGTCGGTTTTCTTGCAATGAAAAAAGTACATAAAATGGTTTTGTCAAGAACACGAAAGCATGCCATTAAAATGATCCCACTGTTGGGAATCAGGCCTCCTTGCTAAGATAGGGTATGAGGTGTACTCCACCATGCGATGAAATAGTGATGGTACCACTTGCACGTGCAGAAAATGTGATTGATAATTGTAACAACACTCGTAAAATGGCCTATTAAACAACATTATTATTTTACTATAAAATATTGTACAAAAATGTACACGGGGTAATACCCAATCCAGCCTATCTACCATATTACACACCTGCCGTACAAGCTGATAAAATATGAAGCAACAAAATAATACAATACCACAATAAAGGGTTTATAAGAAACAATGTAAGGCTACCGACTAGTTGCTAGTAGATCACCCTGAAGCAACAGAATTACCTGTTGCTTTTAGTTCACCATAGTAAGTTACGCAGGATGATACCCGCCCGTTATTATTATAATAATACGAGTATCTTACATTTGTTTATTATTACTAGAGAAAACTTTGCATCCTTGGATTAGGCTCATAAATAACTTGTCCTGATAATATAGGTCGCTCTTTATTGGAATATACCCTCACTACTGTTTACAGATTCTATAGTTCATTAGTTTATACTATCAGTATGGTCAGTTGAAATTGTAGCAACGTTTACATCACTTAGTCTTCTTAGATTGTTGATTTTCTTTGGGGTACTATTGTTTTAAAAATCAAAATTATCATTATATCAATTAGTGATGACAATAATAATTTAAGTTGTGACTTAAATGTGTTCTGTTTTCATCATCATCATAACAGCGGCAAGACAATGTTTGGACATAGCCCTCCCCTATGCTTCGCCACAATAACCAGTCCTATGTGTCTTGCATCCATCGGATTTCCGCAACCCTCACCAGGTCATCCGTCCACCTTGTGGAAGACCTTCCAACCAACCACCGTGAGGAATGTTTTTTTTTTTTGATGGACCAAAATTAAAACTTTTTCTCTTTAATTCTTCAAGCTCGTAAACAATCAAAAGATACAGCTGTCACGCATCAAAAACTGGGCTAAATAACAAAAAACCTATAAGAACAAAGTACTTGCCAATATCCACTGAACCTGTAAATGGTCAGCGGCCGAACGAGACGCCTCACGATCTCAGATATATAGTCGGCGCTCGCTCTAAATAAATCACTTCCTACTCGCGATACAATGCTGTGAGATTTCTAGTAGCTAGCGATTCATAGAATGGACAAATAGTAGCTTTGAACTTGTATGGTTAGTTCCCGGGAAAGGTGGTATTGTAGGAAGGACTAAAGAAAGAGATATCTTTGATACTGTACTAGATTAAACCAGGTTTGTATCTTTTAGGACATACTTGATAAGATAGTTTTGTATAGACGTCTTGATTAGAGACACTTATCGTTCCATAGCTTTTCATAATACGATCTCTTCTTTTCTCCTTCTCCTATTGTGCACCACTATTTACATTCTCCTGTTGTACATGTTCTCTCATTCATATACTTCCACTATTTACTTTATTTAGTTCATGAGAAGAGTCTTTGCTTCTCTTAACAACTTCTGCATCCTCTTGCCGTTTCTTATTGTTTCTACCACCATCTTCTTTTTGCAAATCTCCCTCTTCTGTCCCTTCTATACTTTGTATAGTGTGGATCACTTTTTATTTCATGGTGTGTCTTAGTTGCAGGGATACCCTTAAGGAGAAGTTTCCTGTTCCTTGAGATTATAATAGAAAATCTTCGAGAAATGCTAATCTTAATTTAACAATATTTGAAGTGTGTGCCTACTAAATCCTACTTCATTTTATACTTCTAAAATTTTCCAAGAAATTCCGACTATTGTCACTTCTACGGCATTGCATAGAGTATATGTGAGACGACGTCCGTATGAGGCGTGATATATCGCCCCTGTAGCGTTAATAAGCGAACACGGGACTCGTGATCGCCAATAGCGAGAATGCGGGCTACGTCACACGAATAGTATGTTTAAATAGAGTGATTTGTGGATCGGGACAAAACATTTAAGACAGGCATGATAAAGGCAGTTATAAATAAAGTAAGGCATAATATATAAACATTCTCTACGATCAATATATGGCCAATTAAATTATATGGGCATTAGGTAATAGACGATTCATTGAAAGGAATCAGTGTCATTAACACAATTCTACCAAAAACCCGTTATATATCGGAAGTGCTGTCAGTAGCTCAAGTATCGGTCTTTGAGGGCTTAAAGATTCTGAACTTCAATTATGTAGGAGAATTTAGGTTATAAACATAGCCCGAAAAATTGCTATACGAGGGGTGATCCAAAAGTAATGATAATCGGACATTTGTAGGGCACGTAAAAATATGAAATATATTTTTTTTGTTTCCTCATATATCCAGTACTTCATCATAAAAAAATCATGAAAATAGGCCACGATTACAGGGAGTTATATTCATTTGAATACGAACAGTCGGAGAGTAAAAATCAAAATGGAGAAAAATTAAATCAGAGCTGTCATTAAGTACCTCTGTTTGAAAAAAAAATCTACCAAAGACATACAAAGTGACATAGTGGAAACATAAGGGGACTCTGCTCCTTCATATTCCACAGTTGCGCGCTGGTCAAAGGAGTCCAAGCTGGGTAGAACATCCACAGAAGATGAACATGGCGAGGGACGCCCACCCACGTCCCACACTGCAGAAAAAGTAAAAAAAGTCGAAGATATCGAATTTGCAGGTCAAAGATTGACCATAAAGCATGTAGCTGAGATCATAGGGATGTCATATGATAAGTGTTCAAAGAATCATTGCGAACAAACTGCATATGAAAAAGGTCTCTGAAAGTTGGGTGCCGAGAATGTTAACCGACGAGCACAAATCAAAACGTGTCGACATTTCGAGGGCGAATCCCGAAAAGTTCCAGACGGATCAGGATTTTTTTTTGTCTCGTTTCGTGACTATGGATAAGACCTGAATCTACTATTTTGATCCAGAAATGAAACAAGAGTCTAAGACTTGGAAACGAGCCTTTTCCCGTCGCTGAAGAAATTCAATGAGTCAAGTTCGGCAGGAAAGGTTATGGCGTCCGTTTTATGGGATGCTGAAGGAATTATAGTAGTGAAATACTTGGAAAAAGGAATCACTATTATGGACTCTTACTACGCAGACCAAATAAGAAGATTGCGGCAGGTCATCCAAGAAAAAAAACGTCGCAAACTCCGAGTTAGAGTGTTGTTTCACCAAAACAACGCACCGGCTCACAAGCCGCCGTTGCGATGGCTGCCATTCCAGAAACGGGATTCAAATTGCTTGAAAATCCACCCTATCCCCCAGACCTGGCACCCAGTGACTTATACCTCTTTTTTCGGCCCAAGAAACACCTCTGAGGCAAAAAAAATGACAATAATAGCGAGGTGATGACTACTGTAGAGGCGTTTTTGGATGACCAAGCTAAAGATTTTTTTTCAAAGGGAATTGAGGATTTAAAAAAAAAATGGACTAAATGTAGTGACTTGCTAAGAGACTATATAGATAAATATAATTTTTTTATAGTTAAAATATCCTTATTTCATAGTGATTATCATTACTTTTGGATCACCCCTAGTACTTAATTGGCAGAGGAACTCTATCCTGAGCGGAAAGAATGATTTGTTAATTTCCCTCCTCAAAAAAAAGGATATACTACTTGCAAAATTGATGGTTATTAAGCCAAAAGCGCAGGACTGTTCAATGCCGTAGTATTTAGAGAAGTCTAATAACCGGGAGTGGCGGTCTTTCAGCTGAACTGATAATAAAGAACTTTTTTAGCTCCTTAATATTAAATTATATAGCCAAAAAAGTTGTCTATTGTCTTCCCAAGTTCGACTTAACCAAGCCGCACCTGTTACATCTAGGTCACATTCGCGCGAAGTGCCCGTGTTTGGACGCGCTGCGCCGGCGCCGATAAATATACACGTCACAGGAACGTGTACTATAATGACAAACTTAATTGTGCAGCAGGCAAACCAAAAAACATCCAAATTGCAACCTTATTTTGCACTACTTAAGATTTGAAGTAATTAGCTACAACTGAAAGTAATATTGTTGTTAAATGTGACAAGATGCTTATAAGGAAATGTAATTCAGCGCATATTGAACCTTAAATAGTTTAACATAAAGATGATGATACAGTTAAAGATCTGTAAAAATAATTTGGTATTGATATAAGATCCACACACGAGTGTTTCGTGATCGCCGTGACAAACATTCATTTAACTGATTAAATTTCTTACGTTTGCATCATCTACTTCTATGGCGGAATAGATTCGTGTAATCTCTTTCCATGTGGTGAAGAAGAGCTTTTAATTTTATTAAAGTAATATCTAACTTCCTCTGAAGCTGTTTTATTGCATGTTGGTAAATTGCGAATTCTGATATATCTACTAACAGGGTTAAACCTGGATATGCCACAGAATATAGGTTCCTCGGCTGTTTCGGGTATAAATGGCATGCTTTTTTATGCATATGTATAAGTAAGGTAAGTAAGTTGACAGTAGATGTCTTTGTGTGATTGTATGTGAAGGTAAGAAGCCATCAAAATTATTGTGCGATAGAATGATGTCCTGTTTCTCGACAGGTCATCTGTTCTAAACGAAATTTATATGGATTAAGAAGATATTTCCTATATGGGATTTTTTGAAGGCGGGATATCATCTATATGACTTCTTTCACTCTAGGCGGAGTGAAAGGACATGTCAAACTTGTACTGACTAAAACCCACTCGTGTTCCTTCTTTGCCCTAATTCCAAGGTCCCGAAGTTCTCTTGGTTTAACCCCCGTGCTCCACCGTCGGACAGGCAGTCATCACAACGGCGACTCTCATGCTTATCTCCAATATGGGAAAAATGTCCCAAAATGTGGATATCCGCAAATTTACTACTCATTTACAAATATCCAGTACAATATTTCTAATTTTCATAAATTTTACACATAAATCCAAAGTGAACTACCTACCAGTTCTATAGATAAAATATTTAGCGTTATGTACAGAGAGATATAAAGTGACTCCAAGAAATGCTGCAGCTATTCCGACCTTTTCCAGTGAAAGAAGATCGCTGTCACTGAGCTCATTCAATAAAATACTGCTCTTTTGACTGATTCTACTAGGAACGAAATATTTTATGCTTTTAATGATGAAGATAATTTTTATAGAGAAGTAATCATCATTTTAGGGGAAAGACCTTCATAACTGACAAAGGCCGTCGCCAACCAAATTAATAATTTATCAGTTGACATTGATACGCAGGAGTTTTTATACGACTTCAAAAAGAAGGAAGTTCTATGTTGACTGGCGAAACAAGTAAAATTGCTTTATTTACACGTCCAGTCTATGACTAACTGTAGGAAAAAGGGGAGGAAATACATCGAACTGATCCGAATTCTGTAGTATACTAATGTATTGTTCTATCCGTATTTGGGACTATTAGAATTGTTGTGAAAAGAACTCTGGCTATAAGGTACCATCAAAATGATCTAAAGAAGGAGCTGAAAGGTATTAAAGTATGACTACAACTAAAAAGCCAAGATAAATAACGAAGAGACTAAAATATTATAGAAATATCGACTTCCAAAATGAGAAACACTATGTTTTTTTTTAAACAACCTGTTCTCATGACATCTCGTTATAATCAAGACACCTGGCAATGCTACTCATCTATACTATACAATAACCACTCCCAAGTTCAATATATCAGACCAAACTAAAACTTTTGGTCTACAGTAGCAAAATAGACCCAAAGTTAAATCCCAATAACATCGAACATCCTGCAAACACTTTCTAAACATGCTCCAGAATATAAACATGACGTAAGCACTAACCTTTCGACCTATATAATTTAATAACACGGCTATCGTACTCAGTAACCGTATGTTCTAATGAAATCCACTTTCAAAGCAATCTGTAGCCCAGAGGTGTGTATTGTTATCAAACTAATACTATATTATACACGTATTGTTTAGAAGGATTGAGGTGTACTGGGAGCAGAGTTATAGATATTTGATCGGACTGTTCTTCTTTTTGAATCGAAGGTAAACTGGTTAAATTGTTTGGGTCCAGTAGGTTGCTACGTTAATTGCAGTATCGGTGGCATTCATTAAATCCTCCAAAGTGCAGGTGTTTGGGCACTTGGTGCGCTCTAATGTCTGGGTCATGTTTTGTACAGAAGCACCATACTCATATTGGGTATGCCAATTTTGGTCAAGTTGTGTTTGCAGCGACCTACCTGGGTGCGCAACCGATTTAGTGACCGCACTGTAATAAAATTTTTGGAGACGATGATCTAGATAAAAAAATCATTCTCCTCATAAGACAAGAAAGTAAACATCGGTTATTTTATGATTAAAGATATGGTTCTCCATACAAATTATGGACCCTTTTTCATGCCCATAGGGGGAAAGTTTGTCATCTAAAAAGGAACCTTGTGTAAAATTTCACACTCCTTTTTTATCTTTCCTACTACTACTACTCCTACTAGATTTAGCTGTACGTTGAAATGTCAGTTAGTCAGTAGTTCCTTATTTTACGAAATATTCCACCACTGGGGGGTCCAGAATCATGTACTGGATCCATGGTATACGTTTGTGCGTCGATGTCAGACACACCCGATATAGGTACAGATTAGTAAAATAATTATATTAACGATGGTTGTGATTTGTAGTTCTAAATCACTTGACAATTGTTGTTTGTTTAAAATATTATATCATTTTAAAAACATAAATTCGCATTAAACAATGAACATAATAAAACAACCGAATTGAGAACTTCCACCTTTTTAGAACTCGGTTAAAAAATGATAGTAACCGAAAAAAATACATTAGCTACTATTAAATCATAGGCTGATTTAATGAAAACTAAACTATTTTTTCTCTCAGTTGCTTGGTGACAAATAGTTCTGAAAAGATGTAGTAAAAAGTCAATTTCGAGAAAACGCAGCAGGTGATTTAGCAGCGTTCGAAGTATAAACAAACAAATCAGAGAAAAAAAATAAGATTAAAACCATTTAGCCATTCCGCAACGCACTTTTCCGCAAATCCGGAACTAACAGCACGCCATCATAGCTTTCTGTAACAATTTATTTTTAAACATTTCAATTATCGACGTAACAATTTATTTTTTCATCTTTCCCCCGTTGTGTTACGAACCTAAGACAGGTTGGTAGTACGGCCCTGCATAGGATGATATAATATAGACTGTAACACGGATATTGCGAGATAATTCCATGTTCCACTTATTTAACACTAGTTTGAGATCTTGGCTTTGCTTGGACGGAAGTCATGATGGCTTAGAACTATGTAATGAAAGTTTTACCGACACTTGTTAAAGTTCGTTGTGCGAAGGATTCTGTAGTACAGTGTTTAAACTGTTATAAGATAATGTCTTTAAATAAGTTTGTAAGTGGGTGTCTGTTTTAAGTCTAGAGAGAGAGTTTTTGGGTACGAATTAAAACTAAAATATAACTTTAGGTGCTTTTGTATCAAAATTGTATGTTTTAAAAGATTAATATGAAGATAATGAACACAATGTTAATGATTAAAAAAGTAATAATAACATTGAAGGTATGATAATAAAAATAGATGAATACGATACTGTACCTACACATAAAAAAATGAGCATTAGCCATGATTATTGATTGATTGCAAAAAAAGAATAGTCAAATTATTTCCTAACTAATAAAAATTTAAAAAAAAATAAAGAAGCTGACGAATTTAGCAAAGAACACGAATAAAGAGTAAACTCACTCCAAAAACAAAACAGAAAAACATGAAACAGTTATTGAAACAATCAGCACAGACAGACGAATCAAACCTTTTTCAGCTTGAGCATGGATCCAACGCTCTCCAACTAATGATAAAGCCGTAAATCGGGGGCGTAGGCGTGATTGTTTATGAATTCGTTCAATACTGGGTTTCCAATTATTCGCCCGTTGAGCCAAAGTAATCGAGGACCTATTGAAAACACCCTGGAAGCTGTTTGTAACCCTAAATTATAGCTTGGAACGTGTTTTACTACAAATTTGTAGGTTTCGAATTGCAATGATAGATTAAGGTCTTTTGTTTCTTGTATTGCTTTTAGCTGTAATGGTTGGTTGGATCGATCAAGGTGTTTTTGCAAATATAATATTGAGTATGAGTATAAAGCTGTTTTGGAGTGGCGATTACACTCCGAAAGATGCAGCGTTGGAAGGCCTTCCACAAAGTGGACAGATGAATGATAAGGGTTGCAAAAATTCGATGGATGGGAAACGCACAGGACCGTTTATTATAGCGAAACTTTGAGGACCCGTGTCTTACAGTAAATGTCTTTTAGCTTAAATGATGATGACGATGATAATGATAGAATCCATGATCCAGATCTTTTAAAGAAAACACATAACACAGAACATTTATAAATAAGGTTTAAAAGCTAAACATCAGATGATATAAAAAGAGGAAGTATAAAAATACCCTATCTTTAAAGACATATTCCAAACAATATATACGGCTTCAAGAACCTAAGTCACTTAAAGACACCACACTAACAACAAATATCAACAACAAAATATAAGTGTACCGTCTAAAAGCTATCAGATATCTGCCAATAAAAGTCAATTTGAAGCCAGTGTACGTCGAACGGTAGCACATTGTTCAGACTTGGAAGCGACTGATGCTATCGACTCAATGATATATGTGTAACGAACCCCACCGAGGTGGTCCTGAACTCCTAGTTTATGTGGAAACTGGAAAAATATGGGAAATATAGATGGAAGATTTTGCTTCTTTTTTTTCTTGAGAGTTAAGTCTTAATTAGGTTGTGAGGGAAAAAATTTAAGAGAACACGACAAAACAAAGAAAAATTTCTTTTGTTAGTTGTTTTAAACTTTGTGATGAATATTACAGTATTTAATTTGGAAACTAAAATGTTGACTATGCCCATATTGCTGATACAATATTGGAACCAGACCATGCTATTAACATTCAATAATATAATGGAGCTATAAGGTTTGCTTACAAATATATTTATTGTCACCTTACACCTGTCACAACTATAATAACCTTGCATAGTTAGGAATGCTACTTAAATTCAATTCAAATGTTTAGAGCAAAATATTGTCATAAAGTGGCTGATAACAATCGGCTTCAATTTAATCATTTACTTTACTTCTTGATTCAATTGAAACTAAATCTATATTGTCACGAAAACATTGTTCTTCCAAGTCTCTATATCTTCTCTCTAATATATTTTATTCTATTGATTTATATTGCTATTGGAATAAACGAATTCCTTCAGCGATAGCTTATGGCCGGGAGCAGGTGACCCCGAGACAGATCAAAGTTTATTTATTAGTCCCTAACTTTGTACAAAGGCTTTTCAACTGTCTTTGAAGATAAAGGCTGAATGTGTCGTTAAATTTTCTACAATAGTTTAAAGCACGTTTGTATTAAATCTATGTTGAAGATTGGAGGTTCAGTACGTAATTTATCATCAAGGGATTGTGCAAATGGAGTAGCTTCTACATCATCCTTGATCAGAATCAATTTCATTGTTAGATGCAACCTTCCAAAGTACGTGAGCAAATGGATGATGGCAAGCAGTCTGATCAATTCATAAATTGTCTTCAATATTTCAATAGTTAACTAAGTAAATTGAGGTAAGTTGTTGAATCAAAACATTATAAAAACGAAAGCTTTTTATGAGTGTTTGTTTTTTCTTAACCTTCAAACTGCTAAACGGATATCGATACGAGTAGACCATATCTAGGAATGGAACAATTATATAATATTTTTTATTCCGGGGTCTTTCTTTTCCTCTTGGCATAATATTCGTCTTTCGTAAGAGACAGAACTAAGTCAGTAAACTTGAACTAGGTTTAGGCCTTTTTGTTTTTAGTATATTTTTTTTTGTTGTTAATTGGAATTGTATGGTTATTTCTATTAGGATTTACTCTCGTAACGTCGGTGCGTCCACAAACATATATACAAATTACCTAGATCTGAAACAAATCTGTCAACCGTCCGTCAAACTGTAGGCTGTACAAATATTTGTTCCATGCGGAAATTGAACCGGTGACTCGCAGCGCAGCAGGCAATCGCTCAATCACTGTACCAACCGTGTTGTATATCATATAGCATGCAAGTGGCAAATTTATATATTGTAGTAGATCATTTAATAATATGAATTGATCCATTACAAAAATATAATAATGGAGCAAAATTACTGTCCTTGATTGTTATCACTTCATTGTTACAAACAGCCTTCTTCTAAAGCCCAACATTAATTCAGCGCAAATGGAAGGCATTATGCAATGCGACCAATTCATAAATTAAATCCTATATTTCAAGCCAATATCCTAACAGTACAATTCTAAACCGGACGACATTAATGCTCCGAGCTTTGCCGAGCAATTCCGAATTTCCTGACCATATATCAAATTAATGTCCTTGATTGTGTATGACGGAATCAAATCTAAATATAACATGTTCACACAAGCTGTGTCTCCCAAGTAAGAGATTGCGGCGTCGAGCTGCGCTGTCACATAATTGTGATTAATTTCTAGTGAGCGTGTGCCTGCGGTCACCGTAGGAATGTCGTCCTAGCGAGCGATACTGGTTGACTGAGGATAAGGGTATGAGAGGAGCGTTTAGCGGGATGGAAAACTTGAACTTCAGAACTTTAAAGGCGCTGAAATTTGTACAGTTTTTCGGGATGCAAAATTTGATGGGCGGAAATCTTTTAAGGTTTATAAAAAAAAAATCGAATCAATGGCTTACTCTTCCTTAAAGTTTTTGGAACTTTTGGTACTCTAATAAGTAGGACATCATCTGAACAGGAGCACTGCAAGCAATGGTTGTCAAAAAGATCTATAACATCCCATTGTGCCAGGTTGATGTTAACAAAAAAAAACAAAAAGAATTAAAGAAGAAAAGTGAGTTAGCATGTAATTCTTTATGAGAAATAAAAAAAATACTAAAACATATATCCTTGCATTAGTTTTAAATTACTAAGACACCATCTTCCCTTCCAATATTTCATCAAATCATTATCAAATAAGATAGTACATCTATCTTCAACCGACATCACATCTGCAACCAACGCAATTATATCTTTCCTGACCTTTTAAACAATCGAGAGTTCTATTTCAAAACCAGCACTACATCAGGCAAAACCCATAAATCCAGAATTATCCGTACCAAAGCAATATAGATCACACATCTACAAGCACCTGACCGCTACCCACGCGCATTTAACGTTCAACACAAGTACTTAAGGTTTTGACAGAAATTAAGTTGCACAATTAGAAACTGCAGACGCAAACAATATCGTGGTCGGGAATATTATTGATGGTGGAAACACTCGCATATATTCTAAGATTGACGCGGCAATTGAGCTAAAATAAATAGATGGACATTTACATGATTGTGATTTACGCTGTTGGAGGTGGGTGCTGGCTTTTATACACCTGCAGTGATTGCTGATAACGAGCTTTTGTTTAGTTTACGTAAATTATGTGGACTATGATCAAGCTTAAGGCTAATAATAATTAGGTCCTAGTCATAACTACATGCTTTAAGTTCTTCAACTACAAATATAATATGGTACTTATTTTTACATCTGTAGTCATATTTATTTCATCATTCACGACTTTTACTTTATTATTATTAATATTCAATGCTTTGTTTTTGATAGTTATATCATGGATCAGATTAAATTCTCCTTAAATACCCTCCTACACTCTTTCATGATAATTTTACATCTGTTCGATATTTATTTCTGAATTTGCTTTTTTGATTCTGCTATTTTTCCTTTCGTATTTATTCCAACATGACCTAACCCTTAAACCGCATTTGCTAATAGAAAACTCCTGCGCACTGTATTCTCTAGAATTAGGCACATTTCCACCACTGTGTAATTTGGCAACGTTTACAAAATCACGACTTTTGTGCATCTCGTCTCTGATGTTGAATCATATTATAATTTGTGAAACTAATTTGAAAATGGGGTCAAGAAACAAGTGTATTATTATTATCCTCGTAAATGGGAATATTCTTCTTCATTTATAAGTGTCGCTTGCCCAATTTTGTAATCAGCTTTGTTTTAGTTGGTGTTAGCAAATATAAGTTTTAGTTTTATTTCTTAGACAACTTGTATAATTTGGTAGAGTTAATTAAGATTATTAAATTCTAAATATGTATCAGAGAGATTCGATCGATCAGAGGTTTGAACGGTCCCATAAATCTTTTGACCGGATATTATTATAGGAATATACTAAAATTATATGCTATAGGAAATACCTATAAAACTTCCAGATTTTATCTATAGGAATCAAATGTACAACCTTTACTCCAGTTAGAGGATCAACAATTGCCACAAAACTAACCCCAGCGCAAAACCTGTAACTGATACATCGTAAATCTGTCTCTCCTTAATATATTCTTATTTCGCAACCCGCATATTCGCCTCATGCAAGGAAACTCAAGAGAAATAAATCAACATATAACAACACTGCACATAACAGCTTTTGTTGCAACAACTATAATAAAACCACTGACCTAAATACTTACACATTTTATGACCTAACCATACTTAACTAAATTAGATTTGCAGTAGTCACCGCACTTAACACTATGTGAGAACTCATAATTAAATGTTTCACAATCATGTTTATGACTGCGAAAATATTGGTTGGGATAATTTATCGATTTTTAAAGATCCTTCTAGAATATTAGAATTAAGAATAAGACTAAAGAACTCGTTATATTTACATGTAATGCAAGACTTCATTATTAACTTTTTATTTCTCTTTGTAAATCTCGTGATAAAAATATTTAAAAAATATCAAGATATTATAAAGAATACTCACAAAAATTTTTGTTTATTACAATAACCCACAAGGTACTTTAACACTTACCCCAAAACAAATCAAACCGACCTATTAACCTCCATTCCTTCAATTAGTAAACAACATCATAACAAAAGCAACATACAAACACAAAAGAAACAAAACAGGTCCCAACATCAAACCTTGTAAAGCCCCATAATAAGAGAGAAAATTCAACAACAATTTCATCCATTGACTGGAAATACTTGAAATCAATTCATTATTGTATAAAAATGGTGGTGGTCGCCACAACATTCCCCAGGCATAGCTTAACACGACAGCAGACCATAATTCCCGTCTCTAATGGAGTCTGTAACACGCACTAGCTACACATCAACCTGGGACAGACAGACGGACTTGTAGAGCCTTGTTTGGAACACCAAATGAATATAAACTTTATTGTTATCGAGTAAGATTTGAATTTCAATGGCGATAGTCGGGTGTTCGGTGTTGAGGAGTGAGTATATTGTCCGTGAGTTCTGAGAAAGAAGACTTCAATGATTTTTAAAGGGTTTGTTTGTTAAATACAGGGTCTTTAAAAGTAATCAAACTTTCTTCTTACATAATATACGAACGTCACTGTTCACAAGATTTTTTGTCATGTGTTTTTTACTGTCGTAATTACAATTTTAAAATTAAATGTTTTAGACCAATACTCAGCCACATCAATAACATTAGCATATTCTCATCTAGAAGTATTTCTTCTATTTTATCTATTTGTACTTTTTCAGTCACTTTATCTTTCTATTAAATTTATCTCCTAAAGGTAACTCAATTAACACTAGCAATAGCACGTATTTTGCACTTACTGTTCTTTTGGCCCATACAAACTAATATCGTAAACTCCACGATTCTTTCTAGAGCGTGTACCTACTTGTTTTCAAGCTTACCTTTCACTCTAAATATTAGAAGCTTACAGTCTTCTTGTCTTGTTCATCATCAGTAGCTGATTCATTCAGGTTATTGTTCATTTCCTATGGCTTGAGTTACTTCAATATTAAAGAGTTAAAATCAGCATCAGAATTATTTATCCAATATTAAGTATCGTATGTCGTTGTTTCTGTCAGATCATTCAGTAAAACTGCAATGTTTATATCTTCTTCAACGAGTGTAAAGTCCCCGTTGTCTTCCTGAGCGTGTGCCCGCGTCACATCTCAGCCGTCAGACCCGTCACATAATTCTGCGTCGGAATGAAGTCACAAATCTACGCCGTGGATATATCTATCTCCGCGTCGATTCCATACATACCTGTCGAACGAGTCGCCTGAATAATGTTGCGATTTTAAAACTAGGTTAAACACTATCGTTTATTTTGTATGTCATTATAATATTGGAATGGTTTTGTGGTATGACTGGGTGGGAGATATTTTTAGATTTTAATGTGACAAGTGTAACTTTATTTTTTTGTGTAAGTATTATTCAAGCTACATAACCTATTTTATTAAGTAAAACCAAGTTCTTATGATAGGGAAACTTGAACTAAAATTACAATTTTTTGCTTTAAAATAATTTATCCCAATGATATTAATTCACGGGACGACTACAGGCATTGGTTCCCTTAGACAAATTTTCATGAGGGCAAAGTGTTTGATATTTTATTTCTAAGTACTTAAAAAGAAAACAAAATATTCAAAATAAGCTTAAAAATATTCTGCCAAAAATCATACAAATCATTTATACTAATGAAAATGATCAATTAATTAGTTTGAATAACCCAATCTACTTCTGACAACTTATTATACCATTTATAACCGATAATTTTCTACCGCTTACCATATACAACGTTGTGAACTAAAACGCAACTAAATAGTGCGCTGTTAGGCCATAATATTAGAATATCCACCATCTAATAAGGTCAATATATTCTGGTACTTAATATTCTATACGCTTCTTAGTTTAATTTGGATCCCACATAAATTGACATATCAATAGTGTTGTTGTATCATTAGTCTATGTTGTTATAATGATGTACCTTTAAGATCAATATGTGTTCCAATCACACTAGCAATAGTCTTTTTTAATCATCTCACTTTTCTATATTTTTTTATATCTTATACACTTTTATGGATCTATAGTACAACTATGAAATCAAAGCACGCTATATTAATAAAAACTTTTCTTTGACAATTTTTTTTTCAACTATTCGTTTATTGACTTAACACCACTTCTTTAGCATGCGTATCTTTTAGAAACCGGTAATGACTGAATAATGTAGAGTGCAAAAATAGTTTGTTGTTGTAGATAATTGTCAAAATAAATCATTTATTATGCTCAAATTTTTACGGATTAAAACCAATGTTTGGGCCACGGTAACTATATCAAACGTTTCCACAACCATACCCTATACCCTGATAATCTTGAAACTACAAAGACGCCACATACACAAACTAATCTACTGGTTACAAAGCGAGCACGTACAATCAGCTCGTCGATACCACATGCGGGTGTATCGTAATTGCGTGGAGACGTGTATCAAACTGTTCCATGTAAATACAGGGATGCTTTGCTGTGGTTTAAACTTGGCAGTAGTATAAGAATTGTATGGGAAGATTTAAGTAGTGCGTTATCTATGAGATAGATTTCTACAGTACAAATGCAAATAATATGTTTGTATTTAGAAATGACATATTATTTAATGTAATTATGTTTTTACTAGGGCCATGCTCGGAGTTTCCTTGCATGATCGTATCAGTATAGTAGCCCCTGACATAGCCCGAACAATCGCTGAACTAAAGGGCCAGTGGGCAGAGCCCGATGCTCGCAGAACAGATGGACGATGGGGTCGAAAGGTTTTATAGTGGCGATCGCTCGCCAGAAGGCCTCCTACAAGGTGAGCAGATGACCCGGTGAGAGTCACTGAAATGCAATGGATGCAAGACGCACAAGATCATTCGTTGTGGAGACACTTAAGGGAGGCCTATGTCCAACAGTAAATATCCTTTGGTTGTTTTTTCGCCTATATTACTCTCTCATAATTATGACTCTTCCTTTACAAAACCTTCTGAAAGAATATTACCAATATGTTTATAAACAAGAACCAAACCCCTAATCATGTTAATTAAACAACGAACTAAATACAGGAAACCCTATTTAGAACTCTGTGTTATCGTATCAATAATTACTAAAACAGATTTTACACGGGCGGTATACATTCGCTTTTACACAACCATAACATTTTCCATCGGTTTGCACTTAATTAAGGGATTTGTACGAGCGGCGCCGGGGCGCGGCGCTAGCGACATACAGACTTGTTCACTTGCTACTTTCAGACGGGCCACAAATGAAGCAATACTATAGCAACATAACTGTTGTCGGTCACAAAATTATAATGAAAACATATGGTAGTCCTTATGACAAAACCTGGGGCCATGGTTTCGCTTTTGAAAGGAAAACCCTGGGTTCTAGGACGCAAGGCAAAAAAGGAGCATAGGAGGTAGGTTTTTATTGAGTAAAAGTCAGACACACCCTCCCGATCCACCTTAGAGCGGAAAAAGTCATTGAATGATTTGCCACCTAAAAAAAGTCCTTACAATACATTTAGGTATAACAAGTATTTCTGTCGCCAAGTAACATCGCTGTATTCCAGCCGCTTCCTAGGATGATGCAGTATAAGACATATAAGCTTTGTCTATTTGTGATACTTGTATTAAAGCAAATCTGAAGTAGCAGAAACAGACAAAAATTATCTACAACGAGGAGATTTGTAAAACATGTGTGATACCCAATTAAAAATTTAAAAAATCTGTAGAATCAAACGGTATTCATGTTCAAAAACTATTTACACTAGACTACTTTTTGGCGATATTGTTGCCACTTTTTCGTAGTTCGTCTGACTAGACCCTTAAATGTGTAACATTTCATAACAGATCTTATCTCATTGTGTTCGAGCCGCGCCTATAAGCTTCCTAGTTTTAATTGAAATTGTCGTTTTTACTCGCCACTTGAATATTCATTCAATGTGACTGAGTAGGTTTTTATATGCTTTCTGCAGTAAAATGAGCAATTTACATGCTCTCGATAGGGGAGTTGATCTTGCAGTACTTTCTTATCTACTTGCATATATCAAGGGGTTAGTGGATACTGGATGTTAGTTGTATTGGTTCTTACTTGCAACTCTTTCATGTGATTTTTTATGGGGTTGGTTCATAAGTTATTAGTTAAGAGTTATGGGAATACATATAGATGAATGGTAAGGAAGCCAAAGAAAACATGGATAGTTAATCCTTTGTTTTTTTTGGCGTGAGGAGTGATAGGAATGAAAAGGGAGTTAGAGATAGCGAGACGGGTAACAGGACAGAATGGAAGAAAAAAACGTGTTGTACCGACCCTAAGTAATATGGGACAAGGGCAAGAAAAAGAAAGAAGGCCTACAACATTACACTTATACTGTAAAATGTTATTGTACTACTGTTCCTTACAACAAACAGATTTAAAATGTTTCATTAAAAGGCTATTCTGCTTTGAAATTGTAGCAAAAAATTATCTTCATCCCGTCTTAATTATAACAAAGAACGACACTCAATACATCCATAAGCACTCAGAACACCCTACTAGCCCAATTCCACAACAACACACTCGATACCAAATCTAGCCAAGCTCCTTAACCAACCATAACCGAACAGGAACAAAGAAAACACGCAATACCTACGCTGTAACCGTAAGCTCCTATATTATAACAGTACTGACACACAAGCAACGTTAATGCTAGAAGGCGTGTGTCCAATTTAACATATCGTGCGGCGGGCTATATCTCGCAGGAGACAGGCGACAGAGCCCGCAAGGTGCGTAGGACGGCGTAACGGACGCGGTAGTAGCAGCTAAATCAACCATTGTCTGATTGGGTGTAGCTTGCCGCATTCTCCGGCCGGACTAGGCGTGCATAGGAGACGACTAGGATGCATTTTAAAACCTAAAATCGTGTGTAGAAAATGTTAAGCTGCTTCAAGTAGCCAAATTCACTGTCTTAGCAGTTCTAGGACTTGTAAAGACCGTTCTGGCTCTAAAATGGTCGGCAGAATTTTGATTTTGGTGTTTTGAAGTCTAGAATCGAGTTCGTAGGTCCTAATTCTGGAAAGTAGAATCTAATTTGATAATAAGTTGCTTCAAGTTGTCAAATGCTCTCCCTTTGGAGTTCTAGGACTTGTAAAGAACGTTCCGGCTCAAAAATGGCCAGCAGAATTTACAGTAGTCCGTCAATTCTTTTCAAAGTTTCTTATTTTTTCACATATCGTGCGGCGGGCTATATCTTGCAGGAGACAGGCGACAAAGCCCGCAAGGTGCGTAAGACGGCGTAACGGACGCGGTAGTAGCAGGTAAATCAACCATAGTCTGATTGGGTGTAGCTTGCCGCATTCTCCGGCCGGACTAGGCGTGCATAGGAGACGACTAGGATGGTTTAGTATGCATTTTCGTTGTTTTCCTGTCCTATTTGATGATTAGCTAATTCAATAAGCTAAATGCTCTGTCTTTGAAGCTCTAGGACTTGTAAAGACCGTTCTGGCTCGAAAATGGTCGTTAAAATTTGCAGTGGTGCGGCAATCTCGCCTTTCGTATGACGCAGGTCCTCACCGGACATGGTGAATTCGGGAGATTCCTGCATTGGATTCAGGCGGAAGTAACGTCTGGGTATCACCACTGTACGGTTCGCCCGCAGGACACGGTGGAACATACGGTAGAAGTATGCCGCTTTGGCAAAGCACCGCACCAGCTCACCTTATAGATTACACAACCCTCTCCCAGGCACCTTTTCCCTTGCAGATCTCCACTCCAGCCAGCCTAATGGCAAGAAATAGGGGGCTCTGTTATTAATCAGCGTTTACTACGGCTGGCCAACAAAGGCAAGCCGGAGGTGTGGAACAAGAATTCTCCCAGAAGATCAGGTCCTTGGGGTCACTAATGCTCAACCATTCACCACAAAACTACCCTGTGCATTTATTATAACAGTGTAGTGAATATTGCACCGTTGGTTGCTAAGAGTCAAACCGTACATTTTCATTTCTAACTAAAATTACTTCTAAGTTACATTGTGTTTTTACAAAATTTTAAATGAAATTTCCTTTTGGCAGTCCATTCGTCAATTTTCAATCGGCAACTACCATCTGCACATGATTTGTTTTTGTTAATTTATATGAGTTTTATTCTGTCTTCTGGCAATTGTATTCATCATCATCATCAACTCAGCCGAAAGACGACCACTGCTGGACATAGGCCTCCACAAGCGTCGCCACAACGAGCGGTCCTGTGCATTTCGCATCCGATGGATGCAATTGTATTTTTTTTTTGTTAATTTATGTTTTATTGTAACACCATGTTTCTATGTGTAAGTTAGGTTCATTATCAGCGTTGCTGTATTTTCTGCAAGTTACGGTAAATGGTATCAAGAAACTCTGACTTCTCCAGATGCGAAGTCGAATTCCCTGCTGAAATCTGCGTTTTCTAATTGAATTGGTTACTTTACTTCTAGGTAAGCGCAGTCCATCGTCGACCGCTTCGTCGCTTTCCATCAGAGGAGATAGCGGTCAACCGCAAATCTATATAGGAAATGCTAAATTTTTATATGATATTCACACTCAAACAAAAACTCTTTCTCGCCAGTCCATTCCACAATTTTCCTATTCTTGTAGAGCACACGTCGCAGGAACACACGGCCGCGCGTCGGCGACTACCCGCTGCTATATATCGGCCATAACTCGCTGCACCGTTGCCCAGGAGTCCAGTCGCGTCCATTATATGACTACGCTCGTACACACAATTAAACCTCATTAAACCTGTGATCTTCTGGTACTTCTACATTGAATCGTGTGTTTCTTTTATGTCTTTACATGATTTTGCAGTTTTATAATCTCTTTTGACATTTTTATTTTTTTGTTCATCCATGTATTTAACTCACCATGCTTCTATGTGTAATGTTGGTTCACTATCAGCGTTGCTGTAATTTCTGCAGGTTATGATGAAAGACATTGTAACTCTAACTACTAAGTTGCTCAGTTGCCTCATAAGACATTCATACACAAACAAAAAGTCTTTCTCGCCAGTCCATTCCACAATTTTCCTATTCTTGTAGAGCACACGTCGCAGGAACACACGGCCGCGCGTCGGCGACTACCCGCTGCTATATATCGGCCATAACTCGCTGCACCGTTGCCCAGGAGTCCAGTCGCGTCCATTATGTGACTACGCTCGTACACACAATTAAACCTCATAAAACCTATGATCTCCTAGTACTTTGTTGCTGTTTATTACTTTATGCTGAATAGTGTAAGTTTGTCGTTAGTTTATGGGGCATGTGTGATCGGTATGAGAATTCAATGTAGGATTTTGAATATATATTATATATATTTGAATTTTCGTGGTGCTTGGTTTGGATTTGTTTATCGTAGGCCTTAGAGTCCACTGTTTTGGCCAAACTTCATTTCATATTATGTTTTGTTTTACGTATTTCCACAGCAACGGCTATTCTACCAGTACTGAATAATTTTAAGAGATGTGACTCTTTTTGGGAAATCAACAAATTTTTACTGACCACCGTTATTCTTTGACTTGCCTTTTTCAATCCAGTGTTTAGATAACTCTTCCTTGCAATCCTGGAGCCCTAATTTATTTGTCTGTTGAGATGGCAATCCCTATTAATTTTTCACGTTACTTGCCTTTTCAAAACTAGAAGCTAAACCACTCCAACACCATATCCCTAGATGGTGCAACATTTCTTTCCTACCACCCCACAACTTCCGTCACCAAGATCTACTTATCAGCACATTACCTACAAGTGTCCCCTTACCAACATGACACTTCCAGGCAGGTCACTTCATCAGTGTTTATATGCTCGTAACTTATGCAAATAACTTCGATATACTTACTAGGCATTATACGAAATGAATTTACCATTAAAACCTTTGAGAGGTGACTGCCGATCGTAAAATTCTAGGATTACAGTTACTTTGTAAGTTTTAACTATATTACGATGTTCCATATAGTTTATTAATATCATCTTTTTGAATACTAGCTTAGTATGTGGCTTTGCCTGAAATGTAATTGATTAATGACGAGGTGTTTTCCAAAGGTGATATTTCTAAAAAAAAAATGTATGTTTCATAAATTATTTATCGTGTCGGTCTTCCCGTCTGATTATAATTAGGGTTTCTTCAAGGCTAGATTGGGTAAACCTTTAAAAAAAAGTAGTGCACCTCATCATCAACGTTTGTATTGTTACCATACTACATACTATAAAAAAAAATGTAAAAGCTCAAGTGCAGAAAAAATACTTCAATTATTTATTGCTGTCGGTTTTGATTAGTTATTTCGGGTAACTTTACCCAAACAGAAAAACTTCATACATATATCTAACTTATTCGAGCAATATAGCTTACAAATAAAGACAACCAAGCTACAGTATTACCAATCT
The DNA here is from genome assembly GCA_030763345.1 of Mythimna separata. NCBI lineage: Eukaryota > Metazoa > Arthropoda > Insecta > Lepidoptera > Noctuidae > Mythimna > Mythimna separata. The sequence goes on from CM061187.1 coordinate 5,516,442, forward strand.
TAAAGATACAGGATTATCTACTCAGAGATCTAATAATAGAAATCCATAAAATGTTGGAACACTCACTATCTGGGCTTATCGTCGGCCGTTACACTTATCAAGGAAAGAGGTTATTATAATGCTCATATGTATACGAGGGCTTGAATTACTTAATGGAGTATTCACGTCCTATACATTGACTTTTATTATCTTGGTCAGGTAGAGTCGGGACTATAAATAGTGCTAGTTTTCTTCGAGACTGTGACGTGTGATTGCAACGCGTTTTACCTTGTTTGGGCGTTAGAGGGTTTGTAATTAGTGAAGCGTGTGTGTACTGTGTATTGGTCTAATTATCTCACCTGATGGAAAGCGACAGAGTGGTCGATGATAAAGCGTGCTTTCTTCGAAGTATCCTATTCACTCTTGATTTAAAGACCCCCAGGTTGCAACTATCAGAAAAAAAAACTTCGACAGGGAAATCTATTCCTTAGCTATACGCACAATGAGTGTGATCCCAAAACGTTTTGGGCGTTTTTTTTTTATTTATAGCTAGGAAATCATCAATTTGCTCTTGGGTGGAGCGGAAAGGTTTGTCAGACTTTTGTTGACTGAAACCCACTTCTATACTCCTTCTTTACCTTGCGTTTCAGGGCCCAGGGTTTTCCAGTAGGCTTTGACTCTGCTTGGTCCATACAGTTTTGCTGACATCTCTTTGAGGTGCGTATGAAAATCCACGCACTGTCGACGACTCGAATTCGAGTGACTGAACTTGAATTACGAACTACTAATTGTTCAACGTTTGCAAGCCCACGCACGAATAGATATAGCCTAAAATAAAGCAAAGTTCCTCATCTACTGTCTCGTCTTCATCTCAGTCAATGAAATTATTTGTAATAAGCATTCACAAATACAAAGAGTAAACCTTCTATTTTTAGATAGATGTAAAGATATTTATTGAATTTTGGAGCTAAACTTATAATTTCTCGAAATGGATATTTAACTTCTTGTTTGAGTTGGTCATTCATTCATTTCTTGATAACTCAACTCGACTAAGAGTAAATCAAAGTCCTCGTAAAAGGCAGTATACAGTATTCCTAAAACGCAGTATACTCAGTACAGATTTCGTAAAAATCAATCTCATACATCAGCAATCCACTCATCAGATACACATACCAATGAATATACAAATACAGCCATAAATAAGTATACAGCATTAAATCCAAGAGGTATTCAGTCCACTCGGCAATATATGACGTTGCGGGCGCCGCTAAGCTCAGCTTATGAGTAATGTTTTAGACCCCGCGATGCCTTATTTATAACTATAACTGTAACACACGCAGATAAATGCGTTTGCTGGCGGCCAAATTAACTTATACATTTAAATACATTACCTGTTTAAGTTAATGAAGCCGTTTGTATGAAGATTTATATGAATAAATAAGTTCATAAGAGCGTATTAGTCCATTGACGGTAGTAATAGCAGCACTTGCGGGTGATATAATAATTATGGCCGGACGTGTATATAAGTGTTCGCGATAGTTTCTGCATAATATTATTATTCACTTTGGCAACGAGACTATTAAGGAGCGTAATAAAATGACTATTAAATAGAGATCATTCGATTATCTTAATCATGATAATTTCAGCCTAAAGACGTCCATTGTTGGACATAAACTGCGTCTTGCATCTATCAAATTCCCGTGACTCTCATCATCAGGGAGGCCTTCCAACGCTGCGTCTATCGGTACGCAGCCGACACTCCATCATCGGCCATCCACTTTTTGGCCCATCGAGTTCTACGAGCAAAATATCTTGCCAACGGCCATTTTTTATTTTTTCAGGCTATGTTTGTAACCTTAGTTCTCAAGCGGATATCTTCATTCCTGATGCGATCATATAAGGGAACTTCAAACCTTTCCATCAGGCGAAATCTTTTCCATCAGGGTGACTTAAAGCCTTCTGAAGAAGCCTATTGTCACCGCGTTTTAGAGCTATATGTTGCATAACAAAAAAAAGAAAAAGGACAAACGCAATTTTTCTTATCGTCCACCCAATACCAAGGTTTCATAATCGAAAATCGGTTGGCAATCAATTGAAGTAACTTTACAGCTGCTGCATTATACGAAGCCATTAGAAAATACTGCTCTAAATCCTGCTAAGCATGCAATAACATTAATTTCAGGAAACATTTTGTCTGGTGCTATTTATTTGGCCGCCATTGTGCAGGATCTATTCAGCTCAGATAGCTTCTGTATCGCGGTATACTGCGGCAGGTGATTAGCGGCACGAGCGGCGCGCGCGCATATATGCTATACATTGTTGTTCCTACTACTAGTTTTACCTGGTATTTTAAGAGCGGTACCGGTATTTACCTGTATGTGAACATAGCGTTGCTCTAGTGCAATAATATTATACCTTGACCAAAGTATATTTTGTGATATTCATATTTTTAAGGAGAGCAGTGGTAGCCGAGCGGTAACTGCCACGACTTACAAGTCGTAGGTCGCGGGTTCAAACCCAGCCAGGCGCATTACTATGTGTAATTTATTTCATCACCACTGCTCTCAAAACGGTGAAGGAAAACATCTTGAGGAAACGGGCATGTCCTAGAACCAAAAATTCGAAGACATGTGACATCCACCAATCCGCACTGGGCCCGCGTGGTGCATTACGGCCCATCCCCTCTCCTAGAGAGGAGGCCTGAGTCCCAGCAGTGGGAACATTATAAGGCCGCTAATGCTAATGCTATATTTTTAAGATTTTATTGTCATTTATTACTTGATCTTCTTCTTCTTGTTTGTCCTCTCTTTTTCTTTTCATTATTTGTTGAGGTCAGGTTCCCTCACTATTCTACGCCAAAATATTCTATTACGGGTTACAGCCTAGCAATTAGTCTAACTTGATTTTAAACCACCAGGTCATGGTTACTTTGTTTTGATGTAGTTTCTCTTTGATATAGTCTAGGTTAATATTGGATTGTAACGTTTGAATCCCCAACCGGTCCTATGAGACCGCGCTGTTATTGTTTTACTATTGTGTCTCGTTTTGCGGGTACCTGAGTAAATAATATTTATTTCTACCCAAATACTTATAATATATTTTTAAATAGTTTTAAGGCTCTTAATAATCTCAAATTGAAAAAACTAACACTCTTAAATCCTAAGTGTGCGTCCGTGTGTATGTGTATGTGTGTGTGTCTATCTACAAGATCATACTCCCCCTTTTCACCACAGTCGGCCAAAAAGGTTCTAACCCACAATATCCTTGTACCCAAAGGCTGCGCGCACGCAATCCTAAACTCAATCTGTGCGCGACAGTAGTGGGGAAGTTTCCCGACACGCGACATGTGATCAGATAGCGGGCACGCGTCGCGCGTCGCGTCGCCTCAGGACTGAGGCCACGAAACAAGCGATGGGCAAGAATTGGCGACGATGATGTTTGTACGATTTTTTTTTGCCAACGCTTCGCTCGGTTGTCGTTCTCCTGTGAGACTCGTATCGCTTGAGCGTTTTAGCCAATAAGGGTTTCTGCTAAAACGCTGAAGTGATACTAGTATTGCAAAAAAAGCAAATATATATTTTTTATATGTTTGTAAATTTGTCACTGTTCCTGGAAATAAAGAGTTTTTCTTTCTTTCAAGAACCTTTTTAGAGGCTAGCAACCTGAGAAGGTACAACTATGCACCTACGTATTTCTCGGGCTTCGAAAAAAGGTGAAGACTGAATTGGTGCGAGTAAATCAAATGCTTGAAGCGCTGTTAATACGACTTGGCGGAAAGCGGACAGATGAGGTATAAAATCGCCTTGCAAGTCGCTTGTTCTTACCGCGCCGAGGGGCGTGGAGAGGTGGCGAGAAAAAAGGGATGGCAGCAACAAAAAATTGTTTCGTATGTCCCTGCTTGGTCATCGCTCGTTTCATGACCACAGGCTAACTGCCTGTAACCAGATGTTACGCTGAAACGATACCATTCGGGATCATTGTTCGCGTTTCCTTGTGCAGATAGCGTTTTCCGAAGCGAGTTAGCATTGTTTTGCTGTTTAGAGGACAATCATTTTAGTTCCAACTAAAATAGCTACTGTCCTGTAATCTAAAAATCTGGTTCTATTCTTAGAAGGTTTCATAGGGTACTTACTCATGGACATATGGAAAAGGAAATTCTTCTTTTTAATGAAAATAATATGAAAAGGTTAGAATAGGAGCGCATCGATAAATGGAAACTGAAATGGGGTCAATATTGGTAACCGCATCAAACTGCAATGATAAATTTTTATTGGTTTCCTCTTTCTTAGAACTATATAGATACTTCGCCTCTGAATGAATTTCGCCTCTTTCCAGGAATTTATAGTAGGTTCACGCACCAAGGGTTCTATGCCAAAATGTAAAAAGTTTGGTTCCTGAATCGAGTATTGAATATTTTTCCGAATTGCAAAACAAGTAATTATTTTGTGATGTAGCTAATACTGTTTTCTGACTTTTCCCTTTATTTATCCTTTGCAAGTGTCAAAATATGCGCTCTTAACAAAGGCTAATGTTTAGATTGCATTGACTTTGAGAAGATTGATTTTGTCATTGCTCTAAAAAGTCGCAGATTTGTGATTTTTTAAAATATTAATATCAACTTAGTACAAAAACCTGCCTTTCTCAGACCAAAGGTATTGGCAAACAGACAGATATACAGCAAAGTGCTGCTATTAAGGTTCCGTTTTACCAACAATTTACAGAGCCCTAAAATCCCCATATATTCAGTTCACATCATATCTAAATCAGCTTCCAGCAGAGGCTAGCTAACTCCACACGATCACATCAGTGAGCAGTGACAATTCGCAGCTGATTTGAATAATTGCGCCGGAGTCGAAGCGATCGCCTGATGGATCGCGAGCCGGATTGTGAAGGATGAGATAATGTGTAAAGGTTGTATGTGTTTGGTTAGGAATAGATAGATGTGTGGGGAAGGCTATGTAGGAATTGAAGGTTTGAAATTGAAAAAATTGGTGACAGAAATATGTGCTAGGTATTTCTAAGAAAAATAAAGCTAAGCTTAAATAATATCATGTCTGTATCATTTAAAGGTATAGCGTTCTGGCAAAGAAGAGACCAATCTATACATATGTTCAAAGAGTCCAGCTTATCTGTCCATTTGTCTTTAGTCCCACCGCAATATCGCTTGCCAGTAAGAGAAACCCACTAGATTCAACTTCTAGTAGGTTATTATACCGCTCCAGGGAAAAACGGTCTTGACAGATGGATAAATAAACAACAACATGATCCTATAGAGGTTCCATTTTTGACACCTGAGTAACGGAGCCCTAAAATCCCCATATATTCAGTTATTTCAAACCACATCATATCTAAATCAGCTTCCAGCAGTGGCTAGCTAAGTCCACACGATCACATCAGTGAGCAGTGACAATACGCAGCTGATTTGAATAATTGCGCCGGAGTCGAAGCGATCGCCTGATGGATCGCGAACCGGATTGTGAAGGATGAGATAATGTGTAAAGGTTGTATATTTGGTTAGGAATAGATAGATGTGTGGGGAAGGCTATGTGGGAATTGAAGATTTGAAATGGAAGAAATTGATGACAGAAATATGTGCTAGGTTTTTCTAAGAAAACTAGAGCTAAGCTTAAATATGATATTATATATCATGTCTGTATCTCTTGAAGGTATAGTTCAAGTCGTTCGTTCTGATAATGAAGTGACAAGTCTCTGATCAGCTCAACTCTGCATCTCCCTTTTGTCCTATCTCGATGTCGTTGGTCAGCAAGAAAGACCCTTGCCAAATCATGAGTTTGTTCCTCTAGTAAGTATACATTTTGTCAATTCAAAGTGGACATATTTCTCCATAGTCACTCTTACATACTCTTTCGTCTCTTTGCTACATATTATGTTCTTTGTAGTTAAAAATAATGCTATTAATAAGTTGTAGATAAACTCAACTTGTAGGTTTAAAAAAATAAAAGGCTACTTTTGGACAAAAAAAACACAGCTTTATCATTCACGTTTTTATAATTGGATTTTTGGTGGGGAAATCATTCTATTACTTCACCCGCTTTAGGTTGTAGCGATAGAGGGCATATCAGACATTTAAAGGCCCACAAAACAACGAAAACATATAAAACGAAACAACAAAACATGCTAAAACACAACAAATTCAAATAGAGCAGCAATCGGCACAAGGCTACTCGGGACACGACACCAAATTCTCCAATAATTTATTCGTCATTACCGCCCACTCGCACTCGTATGTTAATAATAAGCTGCATACGTTACATGCCAATGTTCTACTGTACCGGTAGTGAACTTACATAGTGCTAACTTATTATTTATCTAAAACCTGCTCCTATCTTGAGGTAACGATTTTAGGCTTGCAATGTAAAGAAAGAAAGAGAAAGGTTTATTGAGACTCACACAAGACAAAAAACAGAAATAATAAAAAAACTTGGAAGAAAAAGAAATAGTGGATAAAAATTTGCAAATAGTGTGGAAAAGTGGGGACGTAAATCCCGCTCTAATTTGTTGTATTTATGCTACATGCTGGTCACCGGGCAGATTCCGCTGATTGCATGAGAGCCCTCAAAATGGCGCATGTTAAAAATCCGCGAATCTTATTTGGTCAAAATAATTTGTTCTTTTTGAAAATATTTATTTCTTAGTTTTCCATTCTTTATTTGAGTATTGAAAAATGTTATTGCTTACATGTTAGGCAATCATCTTTGCAGTGTCAATATATTTTTAACGGTTTTCCGCACAATTTCGTCAAAAGTATCTCTCTTATAACAGTCTTCCTGAGCCTTCACCAGTTAGTTTAAAAAACAAAACATAGAATAGAATAGAATAGAAATAGAATAGAAAACATTTATTCGCCACAGACACAACACATCAGCAAAAGAAACACATTATAAAAATAGAGAAACAAAAAACACAAAACAGAAAAAGAAAAATTAAAAAAAAAAGAAAATACAGTTACAGAGAAATTGTGCTGAGCGTGCCCATGCCGAAAGGGTTACCATCTCAGCATATGCTGGGCGTCAGACACCCAGCGCTGGTTTTCAGTTGGCACCCTGCAGTGACACACGGACGAGGGTAAATGAAATAAATACATATAACTAGATAAATTAATGCTATAAATGTTATAATGTAGAAAGTAAATAAAATATTTTAATTTTAACACGTAAATAAATATATTAAATGATTTTTTTTTTATGTATGCTACACTTACAAGAATAAATTTTAAAATACCTACAAATAGACAATATAAAATGACGCAGCCCGCTCAACGCGGTGCCGTATCGCCGTGCAGCCGCCATCGTCGTAGTAACACCAGTAATGGAAATAAAATTGCTTCTTTCTTTATAAATAGGAATATAGTGCCAGTAAATGGATATTTCAAGTGCATAGGTCTACCACCGGCCAACTGTCAAAGTTTAAAATTAAAAAAGTGGTCGAAGCGTTGTGGTTCTTGGAGACATACCGCGTCACATTCAGCTCAACATGAGGTTAGTTTATGCACTAAGAGATTATAAATAAAATAAATCAATGGAGATATACTTAAATTCACCCAGTCATTCTCGAGTTTTGCTTTAAGCAATACATATATAGCTATACATTTTTATTTATATAAGTACTTAATGTAGCAATACGTATATGTACTAATCTTAATTCTAATTTCTAACCTTAATACATTCGGCTGAGCGTCTTACATCAGAACAACGTCTTCTATAGGATGTGTATGTATTTAGATTACCGCCCACTCGAACACGTATGAGAATTAAGCGACTGCATACGTTAAATACCAATATTCTACTGTACCGATAATACTACCTATGTAAGTACATTGCTTTGTTTGCTTTGTGAGCAGTTTGCCCCGTGAACGTGATCAGATCATCAGACCACCTTCACTGGGGTTGCATTTCATCATCTACCTCTTCATCTAGCTTCCTCGGCTTCCAGTTAGTGATAGCTGTCACTAACCTGTCCGGGTGCATTCGTGTGAAAGCCAGGTATGTCATTTAAGTTAATTCATCAATTTTAAAATCATCAATCAATCATAAAAGTGACTCATAATAATGCTTTCTTTTTTAGATCTTCTTCTTTTCGTGTCGATGTGTTCAACTAAATTGTCTCTGACCACTGTTTGGCAAACTGTGTTAAATTATCTTGTGTCAATTAAACAACAAATGAACGAAAGACTAAAATTATGTGAAATATGAGAGAGAACCACCTTAATTTTTTTTAAATTGATTATAAAGCATGCTGTGTTTAGCCTAAATAAATTAAGATAGTGGGATGATAATATTACTAGATTCCTAAAAGACACACACAAATAACTTTTTGATTACCAAACTTTCAATTTTCCTGTATTGCTGTCAAAAGATTATTCCATATATAGCGTGAGAACATACTCTACTCTACATTTATTGCAATAAAATAACTGTGATACTTAACAAACATTGCGGTATCCAAGTCCTAAGTATCGCTTAAAACGGGTAAATGTGTAAAGCAAAAACTGCTTGCCCACATACGAGTCTAAGTATCAATAAAGTAACGGTAAGCCAATAAATGTTTAACATAACATCATTACAACTACCATAGAGTAATGTTTTTATAAGAATCTCCAATTCTGAAGTCAACAGAAATGCCTAAAGTACCTATAGAAAATACATTATTGTAATATCAAAGCTGTAGATATTTCTGAACCATACGAGAAAGTTCATCATATCTGTCTGTTCTGTCACCCGTCATGCTATCATTAATTCTCTTCTTTCTCTCATTCTTCATTCTCATTTAATTATTTTCCTTCTTTCTTTCATGTCATTCCTAGCACAATCCATCTATCTTTTCTTCGACCTTCGATTCCCTCTCCATCCATCCACATGTATATTCATAACTCTACATAAGGCAAATACCTATTTTTTTCTCCATATAATTAGTTGCCTTAAAGGAACACAAACTCAAGTATAACTACTAAGATTTCTGTTTTTTTTAGGTGAATTAACAAGAAATGGTTTCTCCCACTCTATGTGAAGCATAACGGAGTGTCAGACATTTACTAACTAAAACCCACCAACACAGGTGCAGGTAACACCAGCGAGATACCACCATAGGATCATCAGTACCTCTCAGTATGGTATGGTATATTGGGCTGATACCCGTAACTCGACGACTACTAAGCGCAGTATTTTGCGTACGGATCAGTACCCTGTGCAAACACAACTATAAAGGCAGTCCGAGGGAAAGACTTCAAAGACTTTCGCGTCTCCATAGATTTACTATTCTATGCCATAACTAAGCTATCATTACCGACCGTATTCAATGTTCCTAAACCACAACCACACAGTACAAAAACAAATAAAAAGCTATCAATTTCGTTAATATATCCTTCGTATGTAGGTGGATAATGAATGGATGTTGGAGGCAAAAACTCAACGATTTGAGCAAAAAATCAATGATAATAAATAATTATATGTATATGGAGGCCTAAATTATACATGCAGTGCCATCAGAAAAAATAATTGAGATGGATTTTACTGTTGTTAATACTTCTGTTTACCGTTATGTAAATGTAACAAATTGGATCAAGGGCTTGATATAGAAAATGGTACTCCTAGATATTTCACGGATTGTCAAAATGCTTTTCTCTCTGGAGTACTAACCACCAATGCTTATAAGCTAGTCTGTCTCTCTATATATCTTAACTAACTTCTGCCAGTGGCATCACTCGCGTAAAAACAAATTACTCCATGCAAACTTTGGACTCTCTTACTCTGGAGTTAGAGAATTTTAGAAAATCGTCTCTGGTCACGCCTACGTCTTAAAAAGAAACCACTGTTAGTCTCAGTAGTTTTCACTGTGCGTTGATAAGTCAGTCAGTTAGTTACTCCTTTTATAGATATTTATATCTTTATTAATATGACTTATGACTGAATGTATTGTTAAGCGCAAAACTCGAGAATGTCCGGATCAGTTCTTCATCAAAATTTTGAATTTAGAAAATAAGAACACCAACATTTGACACAGCACTCTCCAACATTGGCTCCAACAGGTGGGATCGCAGTCAAGCACTAGTTTATATAACTTTAAAAAAGCAACATCCATACATACAACCAAACCATCCAACCATACGTTAGCGTATAACAAATGCTCACACGCTTGCGACGTTCGCAGTGCAGCATCAGTCAATGCCTAGAGACGAAGGTGCTGTCATTCATAATGATGGCACGATCCCTGAACGTGATACAGAGCGGGTTCTGTAGCAGATATTAAAAGATGGACATACGATATTAATTAAGGATATGAAATGTTGAAAGGCTGTAGCGAATGGTATTGATGTCTAGATTAACGATATGTTGAAGTCATGCAAATATTAATTTCTTGTTTTGTTTTTCAAATCTTTAATTGGCTTTTATGAATAATTTGTAGGGACCCAGTGGTTTCTTTAGACATGCTATGATGTATATTTTGAGGAAAGTGTACGTCACCTTGTTTTTGAGTTTAAATACCACGTCCGGTTGCTGACATCTCTTGAGGCGCGAGAAGAAAAAGTTCGCCGTCGACTAAAGCGTGGCTTTTACCGGACGATTGAATTTCTTTCCCACATCTCTGTTGTGACCTCTTAGAAAGGAGACTCCGAAAAGAGAAGGTTCTGGTTTAGCTAACGATGCACCCTTTATTATAAAGGCGAAAGTTTGTCAGTGTCTCCTACACGCTCAAACGGCTGAAAAGATTCAGCCGAAATTTTGTACGCAGACAGACCATTTAATACAGAGAGTATACTGCCGTAGGATAATTTTCTACATTCACAAAAACAAGGCACTGACAAAAGCTGGAAGCCATACAATTTTCGCATAATACATCATCATCATCTGCCTATCCTTTTCCCAACTATAGTGGGGTCGGCTTCCAGTCAAGCCGGGTTTAGCTGAATACCAGTATTTTACGAGGAGCCAGACCTCCACAACCCATTAACTTTCGCATAATAAATAATCTTGCTTTAATATTTTTCACAGATAACCAAAACCAAACCCAAAATCCACTCACTTATCCACACATCCTTACAAACAAACCAGCATCATCCTCCATCCTATCCCACATTTATTTAGCTCAGCATCTCAACAATAGCCCGCGTACGCCGACATGCAAAGCTGTCACTCCAAATGATGCTGCGATGCCAAACGAAGATAGATCCATCTGAACTTCACTACTTTGTATTCTTCGTATTGTACTACACATGATCCTGTTTGTGATTTAATATTGCTATATTTAAACGGGTAGAACTGATGGGTTCGACTGTTTGTTTTTAGCGTTCCGTAAACGGATAGTAAAAACGGAAGGTTTACAATTTCGTCTTATCAGTTTGTTTTTGCATGTGAAGACATAATGATTTACCTATTTCTAGTTAATTAAAATGGTACACGTATGGTCATCAAGGGCTATGCTTGAAGTTTCTTTGCATGATCACATTAGAAATTAAGATAACGGCAGGAGAACTAAGCCCGATGAATCGCCAAAGTTAACTGGTAATGGCAGCACAAGCAATGTGCGCAGAACAGATGGTCTATGGGAGCAAAAGGTTCTGGACTAGCGACAACGTAATGGAAGACGTAGTGTTGGAAGGCCTCCCATAAGATGGACCGATGACCTTCACCAGATCGTGGGATTTCAAGGGATACAAGACCCACGGGGTCGGTCGAGTGAACGTATTTTGGCTGAAATTATAATGTTGAACCGTAAATACTGAACCCTACTACGGAACCCTTTACCTACTTTACGTGGGCTGACACGCACTTTGTGGATTTCTTTTTCGCGTCTATGATCCGTGTGCTTGAAATTGCTCGTTACACTGATAGCTTATTAGTTATTGAAATAGCTGTTTCTTCATGGATAAGGTGCACCTCAATCATCGTACCTAACCAGTTTCCTTGTAATTTTATTGATTGTTTCTCCATGTGAATTTAATGACGATTCTAGGTTGACTTGAGCTTAACTTCGAACGACAATATTCTAGGCACAGACATGAAAAAGATAAATTCTAAAATATTACAAATCTGTTATTTTTATTATAAAATGCAACAGAGAACTAGTTTCAACATTTTGTCTGTCACCTTGGCAATTCTCAAATGCCTGTAAATATTTATTATATATATATTATATATATATTATATATATATTTTTGTTTAAGCATTGCAAAATAAAGATGCTACAAAAAAATATATTCTTTATTGCATTTTATTCTTATCTCAGAACCAATAATTTATTAACGCCATCTCTTGGTGGTAAATCATTAAATCCATCTAGTGAAACGAGCACCTCCCGCTTCATTGACATTTTCACTGACTAAAACCCACCTCCGTTCCTTCAGTGTCCCTTCACGCTCCAAGGCCACAGCAAGTCTTTCGAACAATCTTACAGCTCCTACTAACGCCTTGCTCTATAAATTATACAAATTAATTCTCCACACTGCACTAAAAGATATAAATAACGCTAACTGGCTTATCTGTCTTTACAACAATTTCCTTTTTCAACGCCACGACTGGTCTAATACCACTATAGTACTCTCATTTAAAAATGGCAATATCGGCCGTTGAACCCAGCTTATATTGATAGCTGTTACCATCCTTTCAAACCTATGGTAGAATAAAACTTGCCATTACTCTACAGTCATTTTGAACAAAGTATACATCATTAACGTATTATTTAGACATTTTTTTTATTTCGTTTGATTTTTCTATTTGTATCTCGCCCTTACTGCTTTTTTTTTCAATTCTTAGTTAATATGTGAACGTCGTGTGTGGTTACATGTCTGCCAAATATTAGATTTAGAATTTACCAATATTTTGGGGAATGTAACTGATTTTGTCCCTAATAAATAAATAAACGTCCCAAATCGAAATACACTGTGATCACCTTTTTTAGCGACACCGCTTTAAGTTCTATGAGAAAATAAGATATTATTGAAAGGGCATCGTCCTCTATTGCCACGCTAAAACTGACCAAGTATATGCGACTGGTCTAATATGCAAAACTAGATACAAGTTATAGCGGCAGTCATTAGATGGGCAACACATTGTACAGGATGTCTGGGGGCCAACTCCCTAGATCTGATACATACACCGCACCCAGCTTTCTATGAGTGATACCACGAAAACTAGGTTGTTGTTTGTGAATTATTTTAATGCAATATTTTATTATTAATTTAAAGAAGTCGTTGAGGCTGAGCAGGTCGAGGGCCTCTAGAATACCTACATGCCATCAGTGATACCATTTCCAAAATTTTAAAAATGTATGTTTTATCAAACTATCGTATTATCAATACAAAATAAAATTATTGTTTTTTTAATGGCTAAGATGGTGCTTAGTGGCTTAGACTAAAGTGTGACCCACTACTATCTACTTGTAGAAATATACAAAATAAAGCGCTATCCAAAGGTTTTTGACGCACAAGACCGGCCATTGAGGCGACACTTAGGGGAGGCTTAACCCCAGCAGTGGACGGTTTTTTGGCTGCAATGATGATAAAGATTTGAACATTCAAAAATTTGCTAAATAACCATTTGTATTCATTATTTCATATATCATACAATGAATCCTCTATCAATCAAGGGATTGATAACGAATTTACGATAATAAAAATAAAAATTTAATAAAAAAACATAACAAATATAGATTTTAGGAATTCTTAACCTAAAGAGCAATAAGCAGTGAGGAGATTCGTTCATATACTCTTATTAATCACACTTCAATTCAAATCTAGAAAAAGAATTTTACTCACAACCTAGTTCGAAAAAAAAAACAAATCTATTTCTCTACTACAAGAAACAGTTGTAGGTCCTACTTCAAGAAGTTCTTATCAAAAACCAGTAGCATCCTGCCACTGGTCTTCCTAGTAAACGCGAATAGATATGTCTCAATCAAGAGCCGATATCTGCCGTGTCTCGTGTGTGATTCAGACGCACGATTATTTAATTAAGAGCACGTATGCTGCTGTTTTTATTTAAGTTTTTAATTGACAGTTACTAATTGAACTAAGATTAATTATGCTTTCGAATCTAAGATGAATTCAAAATTCATCATCTGCTTAGCCTTTTTTCAACTATATTGGGGTTGGCTTCCAGTCAAGCCAGATTTAGCTGAATACCAGTATTTTACGAGGAGCGGCTGCCTACCAGACCTCCACAACCCATTAACTGTGGTAACACGGTACCTACTTCATGGCAAGACTGGAGTCAGATTTACTGGCTTCTGACTATCCGTAACGACTGCCAAAGATCTACAAATGACAGCCGGGACCTACTACTGAAGGATTAAAAATTCTTGATGCTTAATATTATCATCATCATTATTTTAGCCCAAAGACGTGTACTTTTGAACGCCTTTCCCAAGTTGTGCCATAACAATCGGACTTGTGCTCTCTCGCATCTATCGGACCTCCGCGACCCTCAAAAAAAAAAAAAACCAGGTCATACGTCCACGTTGTAGGAGGCTTTCCATCGCTATATCTTCCGGTTTATGCTCGCCACTCTAGAACCTGTCGTCACCTATTTAACATCTGTTCTTCGAGCAATGCTTACTCAAGCCATGTCTCACTGCCACTTAAATATGACCATTCTTCAGGCCACGAGCCAGCCCTTTCCCCCTTTAACGAAAAATAATGAAAAAAGCAATAAGAAAAAGGAAAAGATTAAAGGAGAGGGAACAGGATTTTTTAACGAAAGTTTTTACAACTTCAAAACCTATAAAAATATAAAATAAAAATATTAAGTTAAGCTCAAAATTACACATTTACTCACACATTCGAATTTCACATTGAACCAAATCACAATTTGTTATTGACAAATATCATTATATAATAGTTCTTGCCCTTTGACTATAGATTCATAACTTAACTACAATCTGTCAAAAAATGACACTAGCTACACTTTCGCCAAACTAACGCACCCACAATAAATCATAACAATTCTCAAAAACATTGTCCCAAGTCACTACTCTCAGCGCTCACCCATCCACAGAACACTTTCTATATGAATTGTAGGTGCATGCATTGTAATGGTTACATGATAGATACAGGATTGGAAAGTCTTTCCCCCAGGCCTACGATTACCATTATATACAATCGATTCACTTAACTCGCACTTGCTTAACTTCCGTTTTGAATTATTATGTGGAAAATCGGGATTATATTCTGTTGGTGCACGCTTTTCTTTGGTTGACCTGGTTTAGATATTTATAGAGGGACTTAGTTAAGTGTTAGGTTCAGTAAATACATAAAAACCTCATTTGACAGATACCTTTGAAAGTATTTTTTTGCTGCTACTGGAAGAGATTTCTTTAGTAATAAGCCTTCGTACCTATTTTTTTCGGTTTCAAAGAATACTTATCTTTTATTTTATGTATGTAGTAGTGGTAAAATAAGTAAGAATAAATAAAAAAAAGAAATATCAGGTCTGTAGAGCTCAATACAAAATGTAATTTTAGAAGAGACCACAAGTTGTCAAATTTGTCCAAAATGTATGGGATTGGACAAGCGCTACAGAAGCCAAATGCTCCATTTCTTTACATTTTGAATTTTTGATAGCCTAATTATAGCGTATAGAATGTTATGATACTTTTTTATAGGTTCGCGCTTGACCACTTGATAGTAGGTAAGTGATAATGTGATTGACGATAGAGCATGCTTACCTAGAAGTAATCTGTCCTTATTTAATTGATATTCAATTATATTGATGACATATTACGTTTTTGTTACAAACTTTGGTTAAAAAAAAATGACCTACTGTTTTGTACAAGTACTGTATTGCATCGAAGTTAAACTGGCTCCTGAATTTCAAATAACACTAAAGCTATAGTGAAAATTATTGCAATATAATTTGACTCCATTTTATATTACAATTAGTTCACCTGCAACACCAAAATCCACTCACAACCCGACATCCTCAATCACCCAAACAACTTTAAGTTCTAATTACAAGAACATATCAAATAATTCCACATAATACGCTAGTTAGCAGCTATTATGTTAATGAGATCTGATCAGTCGGCATCGTTATCATTGGATATCGCTAGATCGCAGCGATATCAGTATCGCTGGGAGTTAAATCAATAGTATCTAGACTTGATTCTTCACCCTTGCGTTTGCGGCGAAATGTGTGGAGCTGTCTTTATTTTTTTTTTGAGATGGTAAAATATCAAAATTATAATAGTAATATTCCGAAACTTTCACACAACGCCATCTAGTCCCAATGTAACAATGTCAAAATGTCAAAGATGTAACTTGATTTTTCTGATATTAACTAAGGTCATCTCTTTCTATAGAATACCCAAGGATGTTTTATTCTAGAATAGAAAAGAGGATAGGAAAAGGGGTAAAATTTTTGACTATCGGTTCATACGTTTGAAATCATTTGAAATGATTTGCAATAATGGTGATGAGTTTAAAAAGAGTAACTGTGAAGTTTTTAGCTAGTTCTTCTCCTTAGGAAACGACCAATTTGATCCGTATATGTGCTTTTGTTGTTTTTGTAGTGTGTATTTGTGTAAGTGAGTGTGTATGTGAGCAGTGGTGGCCCAGTGATAATGGCCCTGACTTGCAAGTTGTAGGTCGCGGTCTCAGACCTAGTCAGGCGCTTACTTTGTGTAATTTATTTCATCACCACTGCTCTCAAAACGGTGAAGGAAAACATCGTGAGGAAACCGGCATGTCCGGCAACCAAAAATTCGAAGACATCCACCAACCCGCACGGGGCCCGCGCGGTAGATTACGGCCCATTCCCTCTCCTAGAGAGGAGGCCGAGTCCCAGCAGTGGGAACATTATAAGGCCGATAATGCTAATGCTAAAAAAATTGTGTAAGTGCTCATGTAGTCTTATTTGAAACGAAATTATTTATATTAGTTCGATTTGCATCCTTCCTAAGCCTTCTAAACTTAGAAACCTATCCATTGTCATAAAAACAAACTTCTGGTCACTTTGTTTTACTCGACTCCGTCTAGACAAAAGGTTTCGTTCTTCAGAAAAGGTACAAAAGTAGCAAAAAAGAGCAAAACTTGTCACTTTTTACTTTCTCAAAGTTTTTGCGCTTAAATGAGAAAGAATGACCGATCTTGTTTAAGTTCTATAATGATCTGTTGTTTGCTCTTCTAGATATTTAGACATAGACTTCAGGAATGTGCTTTATCAGCCGTTGTGTAGATGGTTCTGAAGTGGTTATTTAAAAAGTTATGCCTCACGAGGCTCCCCTCCATGTGTAGATGATGACCACCGGGGCGGTTTTAGTGAGGTGAAAATCATTTCACCTCACTAAAACCGCCCCGTTTTCATTTGATATAAGTCGATCTCGAATAAGCCAGCAATACATAAATATTTTGGAAAGCTTGGTGTGATTGCTTATCTCTACTTCTTCTTCTACGTGGCGATAATCCCGGCCATTGCCGGGGTCTGCCTTCCTACTAAACTTTTTCCACTTTGTCCGATTATTAACATCCTTCCCAGTAAGGCCATTGTCTCTCATGTCGGACTTGACGCCGTCCAGCCAGTGTGACTGCTTATCTGACCTTAACAATACCCTATTGACCTCATCTTCAGACCAACCTCGGTTACCGTGCTTAACCTTGAAGATAGACCAATACGGCGATTATTTCTTAGAGAAAAACACGTCTATAAATAACCTTTATCTGCGTATATACTCGGAATAAGTAAATAAAACGGGTAAGTAAAGCGACAGGCTTTGAAACTTTCACCGTTTACGTACCAATGTAGTTTAACGAAATATATTGCTGCAGTAGGTGGCTTTATAGTTTCTACAATTACAATATGTTTCTTACACCTAAAGAATATACTCGTATGTGTTATATTTTATCTTCCAGCAAAAATGGTTGCCTGTAAAGTCGTTTTTACGGGCGAAGATTTTACGTGACAACGTCTTTTTCTCGGTAGAATATTTATTGATATGAATATAATTAAATTGCACAATAGGAACAAAGAATTGAATGAAAATAAGAATTGCACAAATTTTAACTATAGAAATATATTTTGTTTACTAAAATTCTCTAGTGCTGCGCGCGCGGCAGACCGATCATAGTTGAGTGGGAGAGAGACGCAAGGCATTCGGCGGGCCTCTCTCTCGTTCGGTGACTCATCGTAACGTTACCGAGCGTTACACTTTTTCATAAGTGACTCCCAGCCGCAACCTAATTTAAGACGTTGTCACGTCAAAAAATATCAACGATAAGTACTGAGAACTGGATTCGGAAAAAATGTTTTTCCAAAAAAGAAATATAACCGATTTGTCTATTTTGGAAAAAAAATCCTAAAAAGCTGAGTTAAAACTAAACAGTAAATAAGTTCTCTGGTGATTTACCTTTTTTGTAGTGGGAATTCATAATATAACTTCTCCCGCTTCACGACGAGAGCATGTTAGACATCTACTGACAAAAACCCGACGACTTACGCTTGATACAACAAGCCGAATGGATGGACGGCGAGCTACTCATTACTCGTCATCTGCAAGCCTACGGCAACGGTGGCCAGGAAATCAATAATACTTAAAAAGCATTATTTTCTTTTAAAAATGTTCTTCTTCTATTTTCTAATTTCTTCTAAGACGTCCACTCCACAGCGCTTGAAAGTCCTTATCAGCCCAATATGCAAATATAATATATCGACAAACCGGAGTTCACTTACGAGCACACAGGAGCTACAGGTTGGTGCCTTATTCTGTGACCACCGTTTGCCTATTTTACTATCAGCTAATTTTCACGTTGTAAAGAAAATCAAAGGGTTTTATTAGAAGTAAAAATAACAAGAAAATTAAAATCCTTAGGAGCACAAAAGATAATAATAATGATTGAATATAAAAAGTTAAAACATTATGTAAGGTGCCATGAACGTCATATGAAATAGTAGCTCACCGATATCAGGAAAAGGATACAAGTACAGAACTCCAAAGAGTCTATCCAATATACGAGCAGTGTCCAGAAGAATTACGTTCTGAACCCCTTGTTCTAGCTACCTGATGAGAGTCTTCTGAAGTATTGGATCGATGCTCATGACTATTAAATCATTAGTTGACCTATGACCTGTCAGTAATAATCGCTGTGTCCACATCCCACACGTCGACAACCTCGCGAGTCAAGTCAAAAAGCTCGATTTGCTTATCTTTCTCGGCTTTAGCGAGGTTCTCGTCATGTGGGACGGTTAGGTCAACAATCATTGCACGCCTCTCGATCTTTTTCACTACCCAAATATCACTTCAGTTTATTACTAAATGCCCAAAAAAACCAGGAGATGTCCAATTTATTTTATTTTTTAAATTATACTTATTTCTAGAAAATAATCCCTATCAATCTATAAATAAAATATAAATCCCTTAATCTTTTTTCTTTCGTTAATTCCATCCCAAGGTTTGTTTGTTAGAAATTGTGCGATAAGACAGCCTATGCGATAAGACAGCCTATATTTTGTACACTATTTTTTTTTTTTATTAATTGAATAACAATAATTAACTGGCGTAAGTTTGCCTCTGTTTTTCCATTCTGCTTCTTCCTGCTCTTATCCCATATTACTTGGTGTCGGCGCAACACGTTTTCTTCTTCAATTCTGTCCTGTCGTCCGTCACACTATAACCCCCTTTTTTTCATATCAACATATAAATTCAGAACTCTTTTTCCATGCGTAAAGAAAATAATTTCAAACAAACATTCCGGATCCCCAGAATAAGGATCTTCGCATTAGTTTTTATTAGAATATGTCGTACGCATACATTATTGTAATGGCAGGCATTCCGATAACTATTTACCTTCGTAATTAAATGATTATTGGTAAGCACATAATATGCGCTTACGCAGCCCGCTACGTTCGTTTTATGATAATCTTCGACTTTAATTGGATTAAAATGATAGTTCTTACGAATGCTTATCGACTAGGTCAGTCATGATGTTCGCAAAAACTTCTATGTGAGCTGGTTATACTGGGGCGAGTTTCACTTCTTGTTTATTGATGTTAAATACGTAATTATTATGTATCTCATTTTTGTAGCAGCAAATAAGTGACAGATAATGCTTGCTGTGGTTTTCGTAAATGTCATCTCTGAAGCCTTTTTTTTACATCATTAGCTCATTAGCGTCTGTTTTTTATACCCTGAGACTAAATTGACGCATGTAATGTCAAATTTACTATAGGAATGATGCCAGTTCTTTTATGTTGTAATATCATTTTAGTCTCAGGGTATAAAAAACAGACGATAGCTGATTTCTCACCTAAAAAAAGTTCCTCGTTACTTCTCTCACTCTGGGCTGAGCGGGGAGGGTGTGTGAGATTTATGCTGACTAAAACTCACTCCTGTTTCTGCTTTGCCTTGTCCAGGCCCCGGGGTCATTTACACATAACTTTATGAAGGATACCACTTTTATGCTCACGCGTTTGTGCCACTGACGAGTGGCCTAAGTTTTTATTATGCGCACGGAAATACGAGTAAAGTTTAAATCAAAAATATTTCTAAGCTGTAAAACTGCGCAAACAAGTTAGGTCTGAAAAAAATAAGGCTTTTAAAGTTTAAAACTTTTAAAGAAGTATTTGCCAAATACTGATCAGAGAAAATTTACTTGAAGATTTTTGAAATTTACTTATGACATTTAAAAAAAATATATAATTTAAAGTATTCAGTTTTACCAACAAGGTAGCGGTCGAACGCTTTAACTGAATTTTCTCCGACCTGTACGGCTCTATCATTGGCCTCGCATAGATCCCAAAAAATACAGGGGGTTACAGGGCTGGGCAGCTCAGCAAGTGCCGCTTGACTTAAAGACCCTCATATTTCACCTATCAGCACAAACCCACAAAACTCCACTCCTTAGCTGTACGCACAAGAAATTAAATGTATTTCCAAAACGTTTTAGTGCGAATGGGTAGGATGTCCACCATTTTTAGCAGTAGCGTAACGCTGATGGATCGGTTTGGCGGAATGAATTATGCAATTCTATGCACACTCCCCGAAATGCAACCTGTAGAATACCGGACAGGCTACTAACTCGAGGTCGATGCTCAAGGCAAAAACTATGGTAAGATTTACAGAGATCTTGGATTATATTAAAATTTGCTGACAATATTAGGCACAAAATATTGCAAAGCGATGACCCTTAGCGCCAATTCCTCGACTTCCTACAAAATCAGAATACCTTATCTAAACCAAGCCATTAACAAGTACTTAGAGATATTTTCCAACATTTTGATAAACGACACAACTATAGCAAACATAGCGAACGTGTGCAAACAAACACTTTCTCCGGCGCCCGGGCACGCGACGACCGGTCCCAGGTTCGATTCCCGATAACAGCACTCTTAATGAGAATACCAGTTAATTGATTTATTGCAATAGAAAATGTACGGAGTATTAGAAAAGTGGTACAAATAAATTATTTTGTAGCGCACTTGTTTGACAATATTAATTCATTTGATACGGTATGTGGCATCATCTGTATAATTTGTAGCTTGCATGGCGTCTAATTATTATATTTTGAATGTTAATAGGTTTATAGGTAAAAATAGAAAATTGTGAGCAAATGGGCGACATTACAAATAATCGGTGAGAATGGAAGGTTCTGGAGTAACAACCGCGTACCAAATGACACAGCATTGGAAGGCGTGTGTGTGGACCTGAAGAGAGTTGCAGGAATCCAATAGATGTGAGACGAGTAGGAATGGTCGTTGCACAGACAATTGGGGGAAGCCTATGTCCAACAGTGGACGTCTTTCGAATGAAATAATAAAGATGAACATACTTGGGGTTAGGTTCTTTATAACAATGATTTAAGAAAATGTAATTCCAAGGCCTCTTTTTTTTTATCTAGGGGCTTTTACGCATAGCGTATGTCAGTCCCATCGTATCCTAAACAATAATACATACATCACAAAACATGGGCCATGAATTCGAACAAATCTTTCGCATTGTCACTATTTGGTTGGGATAGAATGTTATGGAACATACCCATGTCAGTTCTATTCAAACCCAGAGACCTTATCAAACTATTTCTACTGGACTCATATTGGACACATTCCATCAATAAATGTTGTAGATCCTCGACAACTCCACATTCCTCACAGTTGGGTGAAATGATTTTCTTCATCATGTAGGCAAATTTCTTGCATGGAATGTGTCCAGATCTGAGTCTAAGAGCAGTAACAATAAGTTTTCTACTAATCTCACTATTTCCAAGGCCTCTTGTACACGGCATGCTTTTTCGCCGTGTGTAGGCACGGTTAATTCGCAGTACGTATGAACGGTTGCCAGTGTTGTATGGATCAATGGGGAGCTTGTTGACATTAACGGTGGCGTTATGGCATGGCACCGCCACCGTGTTTCTCCTGTGTTGTATCGCAGTGGACACGGCACGTTTTTTTTATGACACGATTAATATAACGTGCCGAATACAAGAGGACTTAAGAAGTTCATGGTTTGCTGCGAGTAGTGCACTAAGAGTCAAATTAACGTATCGAGTCAAAGACCAAGTTTATGCGCTGGTCAAGATGGGGTGATTACAAATGCTCATGAGCTTCACTTTTAGTCCCAGTCACCATTGAATAATTAAACAAAAAATAATCACATAATTACCTAAACAAACTCCAATAGACAACCACCCCTTCTCCCATAAAATGTGTTCAAAACATTTCACAATCCAAGGATGTCCGTTGTTTATAAGCAGTTTGTAATTTAATGGCGATCAGTTCTTAATTACGTGAAGTTTCGAGGCAAAGACAGCACAATGGCGGATCATGTTACCGCTATCGTCTTACAGATTAAGAGGAGATTAGCTCGATGTTTTGCTAACTTTAAGTATTGTTTTTGAAGGATGCTATCTCCTCAATTTGTCTATCTAATCGGGAATATTTATTTCAGTTGGTGAAAGAATTTTGTATAAGGTGGAAGAAACTGTTATGGCTTTGGTTGTTGACTTTTTTATTGAAGATGTAAATGCGCAAATTTTCATTTAGAATATGACCATGTTTTCTTTTAGAATAGGAAATAAGTTCTCTCAGTTCAGAGAGTAAGAGTTTTAGATTGTTAATGACAAAATTTTCAATTGGAACCAGTCGTTCCTGAGATTATCGCAGTCAAACAAAACAAACTCGTAGCTTTATAACATTAATATCGATAAGATAAACAAAATTTTCAATTAGGAACGAATATGTCTTCAGTGTTTTTTTCGATTTGATTCAGTGCAAAGGGAGCATTACTAGGATTTTTTTTTAAATGCGGTGCATTTTTACACATATCACTGTATTATGTACTCGTCTAAGGGTTACCTTATACAGTTTGTAAAGTAAGGTTTACCCTCAGATTTTTTTAAGAGGTTAAAAAAGGTATGAAGATACATTTATAAAACTTTTTACCGATGAGACCT
The DNA here is from genome assembly GCA_030763345.1 of Mythimna separata. Classification (NCBI taxonomy): domain Eukaryota; kingdom Metazoa; phylum Arthropoda; class Insecta; order Lepidoptera; family Noctuidae; genus Mythimna; species Mythimna separata. The sequence continues at coordinate 5,539,813 of CM061187.1, forward strand.
GGCTTGTTTTATATTTTTTTTGCTAGCAGATTCTATCCCTCTCCTGGATAAAAGCGAGAGGCTTTTCCACTCCTGCTATCTTTCGCGCGCTACTTCCTTCGACTTCCAGTGAAACCCGTCCAGTTCGTTCCACTATCTCTTTCCCGGTCTACTGGGACCTGTTAATCTATTGCGATAGAAACTAAAATTTATAAGATCCGATGAAAATCAACGCCTCACACAGTATCACATTACCGGCCCACACAATACGTGAATAGATAGTCCATCAAATAGACAATTACTCAAAGCAAAATAATTAACGTAACAATAGTGATAAATAAACTGCTTGCATTACGAAGAGGCGGGTCTAGTCACCATACATCTGATCTCCAAGTCCTTATACAAACTTAACCTTTCACTCCTCAACTCTCATCTCTCCGCAAAATTAAACCTTATATCGATGGATTAAGCAGCACTGTGAAAGTCTTTTGGTGTTTGGCAGGTGTATTCCTAAGTTGGTAAAGGAATAAATCGAGTGTTGGCATATGAATACGGGTGCGCACAATGGTATGTCCTCGCCAGTCGAATGGCAACATTCGCGTAAATAAGAAAGTAACCTATCAACCCTATCTTTTTTAGTGACTTAGCTAAATAGTAGCGGTTTCATGGGGTGGAGAGGCTTCAAAAACAATTTTGCATGGCTTTTTAATAAAATTATAGAAACAACCTTATTTAAATCGTTAAACACATTTTTAAATTAAGAATATTAAACATGCTCATTGATAAAAAATAAAATAATGTGGAGACTGCCATTAAATAAAATATATAGATCCTATTTGAAGAAAAAATGGGCACCAACTAAAAAAAATCTATCGTTTATTTAGTTTACGCATGATCTACATTTAATAACACATTGTGCAACAAAATAAGTGACTATAATATTTATATTTTTGTAAAAAATCTAGAATCGTTTGCCACTCCACAGTTTTCCCTGCTCTATCCAAGGACTAAAAGAGAAAACAATTAGTGGGTGTTCTCAAAACTGCTATAAATTAGCTCTATCTTCTATTCTGTCCCATAAAACGCCATAGCTACGGTCTTAACTGCACACGACCTTTACTTTATATACTCCATGGTACGAATTTAATTTTAGCTTGAAAACCCATGGTGGCTTTTTAAAATTGTGTGAGACTATGGTTTGGAACTTCTGTCTTTAGCTAACATTATTCTATGGAAAATGATGGTTGTTCTCTAGATTTTGAATGGGTCAAGAAAAACTAATATTTGCTTCCAATTTGTATAGTAAGAGTATCCAGAAAAAAGAGTGTCCATGGAGTTTCTTGCACATTCTTTTCCATAGATCCATTTTTGGAATGTGCAATTAGCATATTTTTTTCTGACTCACTGACTTCTTCACATTTTTTAAATTTATTAATTCTCTTCGTTTTCCATAAGAATACGGATGTTTCATAATCTAATGCTTTTGCAGTATTTGGCAGCAAAAGTATCGAGTCAGCCTTCACGGCAAGTATCGCTGAAGTAGTCAATACCATATTTACTACAATTCTGCAGACATTTGAGGAATAAAACTACATCAATTTCAGATCACAATATCTACTAAGAATCAATTTAACAATAACTTAAAGATAACTGGATTTTATTTAGTTTTTAGTTAGTTGTAATTAGTTTAGAGTTTTTATTATACTGTTAATTATAGTTTGTTAAGTATTTTATAAAATAAATAATCTTCTCAACAGTACCTACTTAACTCCCAAACAGCCAAAAACCCTCTGACTTCCTTATCGTCTGTTTTTTAAACCGTGAGATTTAAATGACATTAAAACACCAAAGAACTGGCATCACTCCTATAGTAAGTTTGACATTACTTGTGTCAATTTAGTCTTAGGGTATAAAAAATAGACGATAGTATTTGCTTTTTGGCAACAGCTAAAGAGAGCAGCCCAATATTCTCCTCAAACACAATTTTATCGATATCATTCTCTCAAATTAGGACAATACAAACTTGCAAATACTGCTACAGCAAATAAACTTCCACTATAACAGTGAAACCACACCTCAGTACGGTGAAACCTCCCGATATTACTTGTTAGATATTAATTAACACATGCCGTTGGCGTCCTCTATAAATCTCCGGTGTCGATCTGTCGATGTGTCGACGTCGATAAAAGTTGACGCGCGGCCGACCGAGAACTACACTACGGTCTACGTGGACACTGTTTTACCGGCTTTATAGATTTAGACTTAGTTGATATTCTAGGTCTAAATATAGAATATTGTGGACTGTGTGTTTAGGACTAGATTGAAGTATGGATATGGAAAACTTTGTTTCAAATGTACGGTATACTTGTAGTATTGATTGACTTATCATGTGTTCGAAAATGAATTGCTGATATTGCTGTAGTTATAGGACCGTGCCGGTGACAGCTGTCAGATTCAAAGAATGATAAAAACAAAAAAAAAATAGATGACATTTATTTAGCAAAGAGGTTTTAAAAAAACTTTTACACAATTTTTTGTCAGTTTAAATTAATGAGGTCAGCTATGTAGCTAGGTACTTATCCTTTCTCTCATCTTAAAGCTGCATATATTTTCGTCCTGCTGTCATCCTTCTCAAGCTCAAAGAACTTAATTGAGCATTATAGACACAAGGCTAAGTTGTAAGCACTATTTAATAGAAAACTCCACATCTGAAGATCTTAAAAAAATCTCATTTTATCAGCAAAAACGATTGACTCTTATTGTCTCTAAAAGAGGGAATGGGTCGTAATCCACCACGCGGACCCAATGCGTATTGGTGCATCCACCAATCTGGACATGCCGATTTCCTCACGATGTTTTCCTTCACCGTTTTGATTGCAGCGGTGATGAAATAAATTACAATGCATCTGGCTAAAACCCGCAACCTAAAACTTGTAAGTAGGGGCAGCTGCCACTCAGCTAACACTGCTTATGTTTTTGTCTACAATAAAAAAAATAAGGGATTGTATCATCAGAACCAAGGAGGACCTCGTGGCTAGATAATAACAGCCGCACAGGCCGGTCTTCAAGGTTAAGCAACGCTTGCCAAGGTTGGTCTATGGATGGGTGACCATCTTAATATAACGAGTTTCCTCCGTGCCTCGGAAAGCACGTTTAGCCGTTGGTCCCGGCTGTCATTTGTAGGTCTTTGGCAGTCGTTACGGATAGTCAGAAGCCAGTAAATCTGACTCCAGTCTTGCAATGAAGTACCGTGTTGTCCCAGTTAATGGGTTGTGGAGGTCTGGTAGGCAGCCGCTCCTCGTAAAATACTGGTATTCAGCAAAATATCCAGTTGGTTCAGAATTTCATGAATTATAAATCCAAGAATATTGGTAACATTTGAAAGCCACAGAATCCGATGTGGCCTTAATAATTCAGTGTAGTGTCGGCGCGGCGTCGATAATGGTTGTCACCGGTAGCGGCCGGCATGCGGTAGCCACTGCGCACACGCACGGGGAATAAGCGTACGGGTCCGGTTTAATATGAAGACGCAATTTTTGTACACATGGCTTCATAGATTGTCTTTAATTTTTCTGTATTCACAAAAATTAGCTTTTTAAGAACAGTAAAAATATTCTAATTTATGTAGTCTCAGTCTGTACTCCAAAAAAGATGAATACTGTTACGAGACCAAAATTATTTCAACTCGATATCTCCACGCGTTCCCGAAATAAAGGGCAGACAGACAGACGGAAAACAAAGTGATCCTATAAGGGCTCCGTTTTTTCATTTAAGGTATGGTATCTTAAAAAGAACACATAATCATTATAGTTGTCATCGGTAGCGGTTACAAACTGCGTTGGTATGGAAAGCAGTATCATTTTTTTTTCACAGATAAGTAAATTATGCTTGTGGTAAGTAAACAAAACCGGCCAAGAGCGTGTCGGACCACGCTCAGTGTAGGGTTCCGTAGTTTCCCGTCCGTCACAATAAGTGTCCTCTACATTTCAAAACCTGTTCGTCCCATCAAGGTCAAAATAATTTTCCTAGAAAGGGTGTATAAAGCTCTACTTTCCAGATTTTTTTCGTATTTTCTAAACTTATGGTTCAAAAGTTAGAGGGGGAGGACACATTTTTATTTGGAGCGATTATTTCCGAAATTATTAATTATTCATTTTTGAAAACCTACCCAGCAATATATCACACGTTAGGGTTGAAATAAAAAAAAACACACTTTTCACTTTACATGCTACCCTAATTTTTTTTTTTCCAATTTTTGTTTTACTATTTTGTCGGCGTGATTGATATTATACATATTGGTACCTTTCAGCTTTCTAGTGCTAACGCCCACAGAGATTAAGCGAGGACGGACGGACGGACGGACATCACGAAACGCTAAGAAACCCTAAAAACTGGTACACTCACTACAAGTCCTCATCCGTTGACACACATTCAGGATAAAAATAATAAAATGGCGAAGTGCTTTTCGCCGTTTTGTAAATTAACGTTTATAACCGGATATAGTTAACTGGATTCGTGCATTAAACGTTACGATCAGTTTTATTGTCGTTCATCCTTTCGCATGGCCCGTTACGATCCAGTATCGACGAACTATATTACCTATATGTTGCACTAGCTTCTGTCTGCGATTTTGTCTGCGTAAAAGTTGAAAATTGTCCTAGGGGAACGTATCCACAGGATAAAAAGTTGTATACTATGTGTATGTGTTTCCTGTGTATGTCTTTTCCCGGGCATGGTCTAACTGCGCACAAAATTCATTTATAGTCCGCCAGTAACAAAAACCGGCCAAGAGCGTGTCAGGCCACGCTCAGTGTAGGGTTCCGTAGTTTCCCGTCCGTCACAATAAGTGTCCCCAATTTTTTTTAAACTGTTTGTCCTATCAAGTTCAAAACAATTTTCCTAGAAAGTCTTTATAAAGCTCTACTTTCCAGATTTTTTTCATATTTTCTAAACTTATGGTTCAAAAGTTAGAGGGGGGGACACACATTGTTTTTTTGCTTTTGGAGCGATTATTTCCGTAATTATTGATATTATCAAAATTACGGAATTGATGTTGGGGGGCTACCCTAAAAAAACATTTTTTTCCAATTTTTATTTTACTACTTTGTTGACGTGATTGACATACATATTGGTACCAAATTTCAGCTTTCTAGTGCTAACGGTCACAGAGATTAAGCGAGGACGGACGGACAGACATGGCGAAACTATAAGGGTTCCGTTTTTGCCATTTGGCTACGGAACCCTAAAAAGGGAAAATAAAAACGTTTTACAAAAAACATACAAATCAATTTAATTTCGAAAATTGTTGTTTCTGGTTGTTTTTTTTTTTGCTATATACATCAACTTTTAAAATTATATCCAAGACATAGTCCACATGATTCACCTTTAGTCTATATCCTAATGGATCAGAAAGAAAGAAAAATATTAAGATACTTTTTATTCCGATAGTATGTTCTCTTGTTCCTTTTCATACGGGCAAACCCACTAGCAGAACCTAGTCCATAATAAAAACAACCTCAAACATACAGTTACAGCAAAATCTATTATTAAAATGATCCAGAACTTTCTCAGAAACTACCGCTGCACATCAATATACATGTATCTCGTCTGCAACATCAGATATACATAATGAATGTACATATGAATATCCATGCAGATATAAAGGGTTTTCTAATCAAAACTTTGTTATTTATAGGTAACTAGTCGAATCGATTTGCATATGCTGGTCTTGTGATAAGTAATGGTGGGGTAAGATGTGCGGTTTTACTTTGTAGAGTAAGTGGGATTTATTTTGACAGGAAGGGACTCGTTTCTTTGAAAATTTTGGCATCTTATACTGTGGAAAGCTGGCATTTCTACATTTAGATATTTTTTCTTTAATACAGTCTATTTCCTTTAATAGAGCATTAGAAGATTGTAGACATCTGTACTCTATAATATTTAGCATTCTTTTGACCAAACAATCTAAGTAAACCTTCATCTAGTACTTTGACTTGTCTTTCAAGCAATATGTTTGTTCTTAACGTCTATTTCTTGAAGACAAGAGAGTCTATAGTCAAATGATGTACCGTGGTCCTGGAAAGCAAAAGGAAACTAAAGAAAACAGATGGGTTAAAGTCTGTCACACGCTCTCGCTCCACTCTCAATCAGAAGGAGTCACTTGAAGATTTACCACGTCAAAAAAAAGGATGATTTACGTTGCTGCACGGAACCCTGAATTTCTGTAAGAGAGTACACTCTCATAAGTGCCATTACACCTATCTATATCCTTCTTGTCAGCCTATGAAAACGTTCTCCAGGATTCGTCATCGTCATACAGTAGCTAAACCAACAGCGAGCCTCGCGGTGCAGTACGCGAGCTGAACAACACAGGTGGGTTTTAGTCAGTAAAAGTAAGACACCTGAAGTACACAGGCGAGGTTTTAGTCTGTAACAGTCAGACACATGCTTTCGTTCCACCTTAGAGCGGAAGAAGTGATTTGATGATAGCCCACGTCAAAAAAATGTTTGTTTTACATTACTGCACGGCACCTTGTACATAAATCTCCATAAGAGGGTGTACTCTTATGGATAAGTCATAAGGGCCATTACACCTATCTATATCCTTCTTGTCAGCCTATGAAAACATTCGGCAGGACACGTCATCGTCATACAGTAGCTAAACCAACAGCGAGGCTCGCGGTGCAGTACGCGAGCTGAACAAACACTCCGCGTGTTATCACGACGTGCTTACAGCGCCAATTGACATTATTAACTGTCATTGTTTATTTTGTAATGAATGATGTAGGTGCCAGGCTTTGCATGTGTGACTTTGCGTCGTATGCATGTATGTATAGTAAGGCTTTTCGTTTTCTATGGGTTATGTGAAAATGAACTTCGGGATCCTGGAACGAAGGATAAGAAGGTATAGGAGTAGGTTTTTAGTCAGTAAAAGCTAAAAGTCTGTGTAAAGTGTCATTGGATAATGCCTTTATTCAATAGCTTTTCCTGCTTTAGGTCGTGTCAGATTTTTACGGGCTAAAACTTTCTTCCATACCTTCTTTGCCTTCCATGCCTTCTTTCCTGGAAGGCAAAGAAAGGTTGATTGATTCGCTTCCAAAAAGAGGTTTTTCTTTTTGGAAGCGAATCAATGGCCAAAGTAATCTTCCATCCTGCTGGGCCCGTACGTTTTTGCTGATATCCCTTGGAGTCGCACGTACGCACCATAGCCCACCGTCCGCAAGCCCATGACTATGGTAGCTAAAAATCGGGGGTCGGAATCCTGGTGGCTGAGGTGTGATTGTACCAACAAACATCACAAAGATTTTCGACACTTAACAGTCCTATCACAACTCTAGACTTAATCCAAAAAACTTTCTCTCCACCTCATACCATACAATTTCACTAAACCACAGCCTAACTACAGCACTACAGCCAACCATAACATAAAAACCCATGCATACCAATACCGCAGCGGAACTGCATACATTAAGTCCGAAACATCAATCAATTGTGACTTTTAACTAACGAGTGCGTTTTCTCCGAGATACACATATGCATAGAGAAACCATAATTTAGACATTGGCCCACTCACTAACTCATACTAGACTGTGGACAGGTTGATTTGGCATGTACACAAATAATACTAACCTACATGCATATATGCATGTTAGGGTGTGTTTTCAATGCAGTTTACTGTTGTACCATGGTTACGGTGTTTTTTTGTAAGGGTTCTTGCCTGCAAAGTCAGGAATATGGAAGTGTATCTGTCTACCTTGCGAAAAGCACGACATTACTCAAAATGCACAGATGAACAGATGATCGATGGGGCAGCAAGGTTTTGGAGGTAGGCGAGCAGGTTGACAGGGATGACGCAGCGTTGGAAGGCATTCCGCAAAGTGGACTGATAACCTGATGAGGGTCGCTGGAAACTGATGCATGGGAGAACCGTACGATGTGGTGACACTTGAGGGAGGTTTATATCTAACAGTGGACGTATTTCGGCTGAAATAATAAAATAAAACATGTAGTTGCATTTGTTTTCGTTTTTTTTCTAGTAACACTTGTCTCCGTTCCGAATCTGCCAAGAATTCCAATTTCGCTAGCACTTAGTATTTTTTTTTATCTATACTAATATAATAAAGAGGTAAAGTTTGTTTTTTTGTTTGTATGAGGTAATCTGTAGAAGTACTGGACCGATTGCTAAAATTTTTACACCAATAGAAAGCTGCTGTATTCCTGAGTGACATAGACTATATTTTATGTACGCGAGCGAAGCTGCGGGCTTAAGCTAGTATACCATAAACTAGTGCTTGACTGCAATCCCACCTGATGGTAAGCAGTGATGCAATGGTTGATGGTGAGGCGCACTAGTGTATTAAGAGCCTATTCTTACTACCGATGATACAGTAAAGCTCAAGCTACCAAACATTGCAGCAAGATCGTAACCCAAATCACATACAAATCCTACAGCTAACGCATTTGCATATGTTTTGTACCACATTTCTAAGTCCACAGCTATTTTGACAGCGACAATATCGCCATTATTTAGGCTCATGCCACTTCTGCGCAACTCCTTAAGAAGGAATCAAGGTCGGACCACTATCGCGGCGACTCGCTAAATATGGAGCAGACGCTATGCCGTTCTGTTAAATACACACTGATTGTTAGAACGTAATGGTACTTAAGTTGGTACATACTTGATGTGTGCATTATGTTAGTGGGGTAGAAAGGTCCATTTCAAGGTGAGTTAAGGAAACGTTCAGAGGAGTTACCGTGCCCCTGGAATGCAAAGGGTAACCACGCGTGCCTAAAAAAGATGTCAGTAAAACCGTAAGGGCCCAATCAAGCCGATGCCCACTAGGGCCACGAGAATTTTTCAAAGGTTTATCTTATCATCCAGGAAAGCAAAAGGCAACTAGACAGAATACTGGTGGGTATTAAATAGTAAAGTTATTTCTCTCGTTACACCCAGAGTGGGAGATAGCCTACCTTAAAAAAAAGTCCATCATGGTTTTTTTTTTCAAGTGGGGAATCATCAGAGTGACCCTTCCGCTCTTGAGCGGAGCGCGAGGGCGTGTCAGATTCTTACTGACTAAACCCCACCCCGTTCCCTCGTTGCCTTCGATCTGGGGAGACACGGGCACACCTTTCAGAATTTTCATGTTCCCCATAGGCTTCGGCCCTGCCGATACCCTAAAGTTTGCTGACATCTCCTTGAGGCGCGCGGCGCCATTGATGACTAGTCTCGGTCCGGGTTATTGCCGGACTGCCGGACGACAAGCCACCCAGTGCTCGCCGTCCGCGAACTCGCGCCTACGGTGGTCAGAAATTTGGATCGGGATCTCGGCCGCGGCGGCGGCGTGAGGGCCGTTCCCTAGCGCGCTCGCGGTTGGCAGCCTTCTTCGCTAGCATTACTGCTTCGCAGAAGGAGGCGACCGCCCAAGCGGGGCAGACCTCTACCGTGTGCTCCACCTTGTCCTCCGGGCGGTCCACACAGTGGCGACACCCGAGCGTCCTTACCTCCTTGATCTCCCCGAACTTACCGTATCCAGTGAGGACCTGGGTCATACGTAACGAGGGGACGCCGTGACCTCTTTCTAACTACACTTCAATGAGGGGACTTATCGCCGAAATGACGGCGTGCCCAAAAATCCACCATCACATAAAAATGGTAAAATCTAGACGTATTTTGCTCTTTGTCCATAGTCGAACTTATCACTTTTAACGTTTGAATCCCCAACCGGTCCTATGAGACCGCGCTGTTATTGTTTTACTATTGTGTCTCGTTTCGCGGGTATCTGAGTAACTACGGTTGCAAAGTCACCGGTGACCTGGAATGCAAAGAGCAAAGGAACACAGGTTGGTTTTAGTCAAGTCAAAAGTCTAACACTTAGCTCCAACCAGAGTGGGTGAAGTTATATGATTATTTCCTACCCTCAACATAAGGGTTAAACAATTTTTTTTTAATGCGTAGTAATTTGATTCCGGCTAGTAAAATATTTTACGTAAATTATCCATCAGAATAGCTTATATTGATATACTTGCTGCCCCCTGCAGTTTCGCCTGCGTCTATGGTTAATGATCAGGTGTTTAGTCAGTGAGATGTTACGAGTATAATATAGCTCATAATATGAGTTATCCAACACTAAAAGATGTACGTATTCCTGAAGTTAACACGTTCAAAGATACAAAATCTTCAATTTTATTAATTTAACAATTCATGTATACACATATTATAATAAAAAAAGAAGATGGCAACAGAAAAATAGGTACAAAGGTGATACTTATTTCTACTTTTCCTTTTCAGTTGTATAAAATAAGTAGGTATAGATAACTGAAACACACAACATAAGTAACTATAGACAATCATAAAAACAACACGGTAGTGATTGATCACCATACCTATTAAAAATTACAAGGAAAAATGGAACGCCAAAGCATTGCGTGGCGTGCATGCATGGTGAATAATATTCAAAAACGATGCGCACCACAGGTGGTCTAAATAGCATCTACAAAAGAAAGGGGGTGGATAAAGTACAAAGGAATCTTTTGCTAAATGCACCCTGCGTTTTTCTCAAGGGATCCGTTTTGTAATCAGCAAGATTTTGTCAAATATATGGGTAAGATTGTGCTTGTAAATATTTGGAATATTTTTTTTCCCTCTCCTAGAGAGTAGACCTGAGTCCCAGCAGTGGGAACATTATAAGGCCGATAATGCTAATGCTAAATATTAAGAAGGCCTTTGAGATTTTAAACGTAACTTCTATTGATGAATAAGCATAAAGCCTTTTTCGTTTATCGCTAAAATTGTGGAAGACAGAGAATCTTGTGGCGTAGCTTAGGAGTTTCAGATCCAGTGGTTGTCTGCACGATAGACTGTGTGGATTTGTTGGCTATTTAGGAACTTATTGTAATTTTAACTTTTCAAATTTTCAATTTCTCCCGCTCCCCATTCACGATTGATGGAAAATACCAAATTATACCTATTATTTTGCATATTTTTTTTTGAGGTTGAAAATCATCCAATGACTTCTGCCGCTCTATGGTGGAGTGAATGATATCAGACTTTTACTGACTAAAACCCTACCCTTAACGTTTCAAGACCATAGTTTCCCTCTCAAAAATTTCTTGTGACCCAGCGGGATTATTTTGCATTCTTCTCAAAGTACGCAAGTGAAGTGCAATCTAATAAACGTTTAACGTAACTTAAAACTTCACATTCCTTCATTAAGGCGCAGTGTGAACGGGTCCTAAGTGCGCGTAAATAACAATCTGTGCAAACGAGCGGTGTTGATGTTGATACAGCGGTGTCCACAAATCACGTCGGACACCGCGGACACTGGATAGTGTGGACACACGATGTGTGCTCGATTGTGTCTAGACTTGTGTCCGACACTCTGCTTACGGTTGGTGTTGTTTTTGTATGCTTTTTGTTAATTATTTTTGCAATTTTTTTTTTAAATATAATAATTTGCTATTTTTAGGATTTAGTGTTGTACAACGGGTCTAATCTTTCTGTCTGTCCGTCCGTCTGTGGGATGTATCTCATAAACAGTACCTAAGAGATACAGAAACAGTACACGATGGTACAGATAGCTAAACCTTTCGTATTCAAGTGTGACTTGCGCTTAGCTAAGTTTTTTTGAATCTATGTTTCTTTAGGACAAATCTTGCAAATGGATTTTGAAACAGTTACCCCTAACCGATTGGGAAATTTAATATAACTATTTAATTTGGATGACAATGCATTAATATTATCATGGAGCTGGTCTGATGATGGAGTTGGATAATGGCAGAAGGTGACTATAGTGAGCGCGACCAGATAACCCCATCGTGTTGCAGATCTTTGGAATGGTCTTGGTGAGTAGTCTAAAGCGCAATTAAAAACATTTTATTTTCATCCTGCAGCTGCGTTGTGTTGTTAAGAAGCAGTTCGAGTATTTTAGTTTTTATTCCATTTTCGCTTAAACTGTAATAGTTGTAATGTGATATTTAATGAAGTCATTGTTTCACATGCAATTTCTATGAACAATTTTATATTTATAAGTAAAAATTACTATTCAATTATAGTTTTGCAGTGTGTGTTTACAATTCTGTCATATTTTTTCATGACGTCTCTAGCATATTCTTATACTTGATATTTTTAACTCTGTACGACACGGTAATTCGTTATTAACTATACAAACGACCCACACCAGCTACGCAAAATTCTTGACTTTTCTCTTCTACAATATGCATGTACTATAAACCTAAACCGTCCTTATGAATAACTCTGCCTATTAATGAAAATTGCATAAAAATACGTTCATTCGTTTTTGAGTTTAATGCTTTTATACAGACATACGTATACGACGAGGGACTTTGTTTTATAATCTGTAAGGATATGCCTCACCCATTTCGAAATTATTATTAAGTTTGTGCCTGAGAATTTCCTACAGAAATAATTTTCCTCTATTATTTTTGTGTGACTTATGCCCCGTTTGGCAGTGTCAAGTGTCGAATGTTGCCAGTGCAGACACTGTCGTGACAAAAGGTTAGGCCTCTACATGCCATTGTTTCAATGAATGTGATATGATTATTTGCTAATCCTGCATACCGCAGGTAGATTTATTGGCACACTCATATATGGCGCGTTTGAGCTGAAGCGTTTAATTTGTTTAAAATTATCACTTGACTCTTATTTTCAGTCAAATAGTTGCTATAGAGGCGAATAGTAAATCTCATGTTAAAATCTGAAAGCTACTGCTTTAGCTTTAGTGTCACAAATCGACGCAAATCTTATGCGTATTAATTTTACTGCCAAACGTTTAACTAAGTATTTCTCGTTTAAACAATGTTTTGTTTGAAACATTGCTACCTTGTTAACAATCATAATTTTCGCAATGTAAGCAATGTCCTAAGCAATAGAATATCAAGATTAGTTAGGTTAATAACGATTTAGCATAGTACAACACTTATCTGCAGTACACATCGCTCGCCTACCTTATTTTCTTTCCTAAACCAAGTTTGTTTACCACTACTAATGTTCAAGCAAGTTCTTTATCTCGAGAAATTTATTCGCATTCGCCAATCAGTTTTGCATACGACACGTTAGCTGTCCGCATCGTAAACCAGTGGTAGGGCCGTTACTCATAATGTTATGATAATCCATCGAGTGGTCCGTGTACGAGTGACTTGCGCCACTCACTCGCCTTGTGTAAACGAGGCTTAAGTAAACTTTAGACAGAGCTATTGTCAAGCAAAGTGCAAATGAAGTGGTATGGTTTGATTTGAAATGATTTATGCTCAAAAAATTTGCATTTGTTGTGGATTGACCAGGTGTGCAGAGTTTTGGATATTTTCGCATGAATTAACAATGTGCACTACGTTTTTCTTTATTACGTATGCTTTTTAAGGTAGGAAAAAATCAAATAATTCCTTCCACTCCGGGTGAACCGAGAGTTAGGGGGTAGTTTTAATGACTAAATCCCCCCTTTGTTGCTCTTTCTATTTCAGGGCTGTGGTTACTTATATTTCAACCTATAAAACACTAACATACTCGTAAGTTTCTATTTGTAAGTAAATAATTCCGCTATTTGTGTCAATTTCACATACGATTCATTTCTTAGAACAATATTGAATCAACTCTCAACATTGACAAAGAATCTACACTAGCTAGCTAGAGAAGTTCTCAATTCACAAATCCACTTCCTCCATATCGATATTCCACCGTTATTTTATGAATGATCGATAGTATTCTTCTTCCCTACATAGTAAGTTCACTTTACATAAGCTAACAGTGAACTGTTCTCCAATATTTCATATGCCATATGCCTAGCAGCCCCATATTTCAACCTGGAGTCGTAATCAGCATTTCAAAGGAGATGTCTGATCATAAATACGATGAATTCGTATCAGGCACACACGGCTTTGCATGGTAAGGTGACGGTAAGATATACTTAGGTGGCTTATATCTAGTAGGATTTGCTGTGAAGTGGGAATGTTGTGTTTTGAAGGAAAGAAACGAGTTTATTTGTGATTCAAGCAAAACAAAAAAATAAAATAAAACCTTGAACAAAACCTCTTATTTTTTTAGATAGGATATAATTCACTTGGGGGTGGCCTATGTCCAGCAGTGGACGTCTTTCGGCTGAAATGATGATGATGATGAATAATTCACTGGCTTCTCCTGCTCTTGCTGCACGCGGCGTGCGCTGCGGCGTGTTAGACTTTTAATGACTAAACCCATTCTTGTTCCTTCTTTGTCTACGTTCGAGGGTTCTGGGTTTCTCTTTCATACAACCCCAAGCTCGAGTCGTCAATGGTACGGTGTAGTCCACACTCACCTCAAAGGGATGTTATCAAAACCGTAGAGACCCAACAGGTTCGAAGCCTACTAAGCCATGGATTGTGCGAAAGAAAGCCGCGGGGTCCTGGAAAGAAGTCATCAAAACGAAGGCACAAGAATAGGTTTTAGTCAGTAAAAATCTGATACGACCTCCCACTCCGTCCTAGAGCAGGTGGAGGCATTGGATGATTTCCCACCTAAAAAAACATGGATAATTTGTGGAACCAAAGAAACAATTGAACGACTGATATTGAAAAAGCTGAAGCATAACTGCCAATTCGCTTCAAAATCATCACAGCTCAAAATGAACCGTTATATAAAACGGCGACATCATTGGTAAATAACCTAATAGTATCAGCGTAGTTTTATTTCGGGCCCAACAGCCACATTGCTTTTCATTGCCCCGCTAACGACAATTGTTATTTTAATTTCCATCTGATATAGACTGAACCTTGCAGATAACATGGCTATAATTTCAATAGGCCTGACACTGGGGAATTAAAAGGTGTACTTAAGTTTAGTAAGCTTGAATAGGTGACAAAAATGTGTAGGTATATAGAAATAACTAGCTTCTGGCAATGGTTTCGCCTGCTGGAAGTAGAGATTTATCCCAAGGAAACTAACTAATTCACAAAATAAAATGTACCCTACATGCTATTTCAAGACAGTCTACTACGACTTCCAGTCAAGCCGGATTTAGCTGAATACCAGTATTTTACGAGGAGCGGCTGCCTTCCAGACCTCCACAACCCATTAACTGGGGTAACACGGTACTTCATGGCAAGACTGGAGTCAGATTTACTGGCTTCTGACTATTCGTAACGACTGCCAAAGATCTACAAACAACAGCCGGGACCTATGGCTTAACGTGCTTTCCGAGGCACGGAGAAAACTCGGTATGTCAAGATGATCACCCATCCACATACCAACCTTGGCAAGTGATGCTTAACCTCGAAGATCGACTAGCGCGGCTGTTATTATCTAGCAACTTAATTCCGCCAAATCTGTACCACCATCGGACCTCCACACGTACAGGGATAGGTACACCATCGGTATATTACGAACATCCTAACTACAAAATGATGTGGGAACACTTTCATTGTTAAAGGAGTGCAATTCCCTGCCTTCGGCGGCGCCGTGTGTTTTCTGATAGCTGTAACCTATTTATCTGATCTTTAAATCAAGAGGATAGGTACTACTAGGTAAGCGTGCTTCATTCTTCTTCTTAGCGTGTCGATGGCAAAGCTATTCAAATACCTTGCCTGGCCCGGTATTCGGCGACGGCAATACCGTCCACTGATGCTGTCATTTGGTCATAACGTGAACATGTAACAGGGCATGTGATGCAGGATGGAAGGTGCGTTCATATAATCACTTACCTTACATCAGGTTAGAAAGTGGTCTAATGCGAACCTATCAACAATAAATAATTAATAAAAGTTCTGTCTGAGACAAAATGAAAAATACAAGGAGCTCATAAGTAAAATTGAATAATAATCCAATGCACAAAACCGTTACGGGGCATAAAGTTTGTTTAATATCATTATAATATTAAAATGATAAAGCTCAGGCACCTTCTAACTGTAACAGCATAGGGTTTGCACCGAGCTTAATGCGAATATTACTACACGCGAATATTTCTCTATTTTTTGTGTTTGCATTTTGTATGTAATAACTAAACTCAAAAACTACTGAACCGATTTTAAAACTTTTTCACCAGTTGACTGCAACTTTATCACTGAATGACAGGCTAGTTATTTTCTACTTTTACACGGGTGATGACGTTAGTGCTAGGGGACTTAAGGGGACATACTCCCAATGTCAAGAGTATCCCATTCCAGGATATAGTCTACCCGTGGACTTTGTGGACTGGCATACGACGAGGCTAATTGGTATTCCAAATTTTGCTAACTCTGATCTACAAAGGGCAACACACACAAAGTGAGTATATTGGTAGGGTAGCCCGCCTTTCGGTATTTAACAGAATGCATTTTGGAGAGTGTGTGCAGAAATTACATGACTTGATTCTGCCATAACCTTTCTACCATCGGACAACCCGACGTAGCAGAATCTACCTTTAGACCGTTTTCACATATTCCGATCCGATATCGGTATCGGACGCCGATACGATATCGGGGTAAGGTAAATGTATGAAATATGTACCTGTCTTTTATATTGTCCGGCCCGATATCGGATATCGGTGCAACGCATTTCATACATTTTACTTACTCCGATATCGTATCGGAGTCCGATACCGATATCGGATCGGATAATGTGGAAACGGTCTAACATTGTTGACACCTCTTTGGTCCGGACTAATCGTTTTGCGTCGTTGTTAATACCGCAAACATCGAAGGACTGTAACAATTTACCTGTAGTGGTCTGTCGATCCGAATATAATTTAGGCTTTTAATAAACTACTGCGATTTTATATCATTTAAAAAATCAGTATCTAATTAATAAGTTTGCTTTCTTTTTTAACTCTCGCCCGATTTACCGCTTCATTTTCGGAAACACTCACAAGGTTAGTTAAACCTTGTTTTTTTTTGGCCATTAGGTAAAGCACCCTTACCCCTTCCCAAAAAGCTCACGTGGCAGCCCTGTATTGCGAATGTGTGTTGCGCGCGCGCCGCGTCCGCGGCCGTGGGCGAGCGGTAGCACCCACGGTATCGAAGGACAATGTACCGTACGAACCATATTATACAGCGAGATTATTTTAACTGCTATTTGTTTTTGAGTTTAGATTTTGATAGGACTAATGACTTTAATATTATAAACGTGAAGGCTTGTATGTATGTGTGTGAGTGTCTGTACGTTTATTACTACTTCATGCAAATCCATTCAGTCATTTGAGATGAAGTGATCATACAAACTTTCAGCACTTCCCCTAAGTATAAGTTAAAACCCACGCGTGTGAAGTCGTTGGCAGAAGCTAATTACTACACCACTTTTGACAAGGACTATCTCTCTTCTTCTGTGTCGTTACACTCTTGACAGAGTGGTCGTGGTTGTCATGAGGGCGGCTCTCCAGAAGCTGTTAGGGTACGCCGCACAACTTCCCGCCACTTTTACCTGCTGGCAGTCATCCGGGCGCACTCGTTCAATGGACCGCCAACAGCCGCCTTGATCTGGTCTGTCCATCGCATCGACACATACTATAGTTTTCTTGAAATATTCATTTTATAATAACATTATTACTATGCAGTTACAATAGGCTGGGAAAAACATTTACATGCAGCTACGTAGCAATCATTACTTTACCCTTCACGCATCTCGGGAATTCAGCAAAAATTCGACCCTCCCTCTCACTCCACCAAGAATAAGAGAAAATATTCTATGATTTCTCAGCTCGAAAAAGTTCTGATTCCATTGACATCATTATCATCAACCTAGCCTTTACCTAACTATATTGGGATTCTGATTCCATTGACATAGATTTTTTTAATTCTCGTTACTTCATCACTTTTCTAAGTCACGTATCACACTCTCTCCTTTTCTAGAAATACCTATAATCTCTTGTTACAAAAAATAATAAAACCATTGCATTACCAAGTCAAAAGTATTAATTAGCATGACACCACACCCTGTATCAGTATAGTCCCGTGGTGTTTCCATTCCGAGTTTTATAGGGTACCGGGTAACACCTGATTATCTGTCCGCATTGTACGGACCTGCGCATTCGCAATGTTTCACTAACATTCTCTTCGGTTATAGCCTATTATGTGCTGTATTGCAATTAAATAATTAAACGCACACCTTTACATTGATAGTCTATAAATAAACTTTCTAACTTATTTAAAGTTACCTTGTTAGCATGGTATTTTTTTTCACTTACGTAACTAGAGTGAATACGCTCTTAATAAACGGTTGCCAGATTGTGCGATTCATCATCATCAATTCAAGTACATCACTGCTTACCACCAGGTGAAATCGCAGTCAAGCACTAGTTTATTACCTTTAAAATAAAATTGTCAGAAAGTACAAACCACAAATTAACAATCCAGCTCTCCAGTCGCAGGTCTTCCGGTTTTTTTAGTAAACAACGTTGTGCTCTTAAGTGTTTGGGTGTACATAAATTAATACATAATACCTACTATTGAGAAAAAATACAACACATCAGAGTATACATCTAAGGATAGATAGAGAGACAGGGAGGTCAAAAAAGAGCTGGATGGATTGAGGAGTGATATGAAAGAAAAGACAGAGAGAGTAACAGAACAAAATTAAAGAAAAACGTGTTACACTGACCCTAAGTAATATGAGAAAAGCGCAAAAAGATGGCAATGACATGAAAACAACACAACAGAAAATACATTAACAAATCGTTATCAAAACTCATTTTTCTATCTTTAAACAAAACATTTCTATACAATTTGTACCTACATGCTATGCGTCAGCGTAGGTTTAGGGTACGACCGTACCCATTTCTGCATACATTCTACCAATTACATCACACTGGCCTTCGTAACCCTTTATTTATACGGTATATAAATCTAACCAACTACTGCAATAAAACTCCACTGCCCAAGCCCTATCACATAATTGTATAATAAGGTGCTGATGACTGCAAAAAGTTTTTATGCTCGGCTGAGTATGAAATTACTGGAGGATACTTAGCACAATTATGGACCCCATGAATGTTTTGTACAATTATGAGCGTTTTCTGTAATGGTAAATAGAGCTTTTCTTTATTTTTTGATGGTGGAAAATCATCAGATAATTTCTCTCGCGGAGTGGAGTGAGACGGAGTGTCAGACTTTCATTGAATAAAATTTGCGTGTGTTCTTTCAGTTGCTTTTCGTGTTTTGGGACCACGATTACTCTTTCCAACAATCCTGTAGCCCATTTTTATAAACTTTAACATATAAATTTCATTATGATTTTTACTCCGTAGATCAAAACAATTTGAAGAATCTCTGCCTATTCATTACTTCATTATAGGCTAGTGATAATTTTGACTTCTCTGCTACCTCTTTATTAGGTACAGTATCTATCTTTATGCTACCAATACTTTCTCTTTTATCATATCTCTATAATTTTTCTTTCCTATTCGACATTTTATGGTCTTTTCTATCATTTTTCTTTTTTGTTTCGACCATCTGACTTGTCCGTGACTTGTTTTATTCCACGATGTACCAGATACCGATTGATTACCGATGTATGATGTGTGTGTTTCCAGTCTTATTTGTTTAAACTTCATTTAAAACACCATCTACCAAGTCCTAATCTTCACAGGCATTAAGATTCAAAGCCACACCAACGTCGACTTCCTTACTGGCCAACAATTACAACCATCTAACGACCTACAAACTGAACGACCGAACTGGCCTATATCGACAAGCAATTACAATAAACTGGGTATTACGTACAACCATCCGTAGGTATTGTTGAAAACGGATGGTTGCTCGTAAGTTGAATGGCGCTAGTGCTTATTAACGCCGAGAATTTTTGTGTATATCCAAATTTTCCTAATCTTATTTGTTTAAACTTCTACACACTTCATCAACTGCACTAGTCTCATTTAAAACACCATCCAATAAGTTCTAATCTTAGCAGACATTAAGATTAAAAGCCATACCACCACTTTCTTACTTACACGGAAGCTTCGCTCTACTCCGCTCCCGCCTTAGCCTTCTAACCTAACTTGTCCGTGTCATAAAATTCTACAGCTAAAAGTAACTGACTAATATCATGGGTTTGGACTAGGTGAAACTAGTTCATCTTAAAATTGGGTTTGGTCGGCAACAGATACATGTAATTACAATAAACTAGGTATTACGTACAACCATCCGTAGGTATTGTTGGAAACGGACGGTGGCTCGTAAGTTGAATGGCGCTAGTGCTTATAAACGTTTAGTGGCATGTCGCAGTAATGATGTGGGGGACTTAGGAGGGGTTTACACATGTGATATCGTTTTTACATTTTATTGAGATGGCGTTGGTATGATATAATATTTCCTTTAAGCGTAAAATTCGAAGTTTTTCGTCATAATTATCTATTATGTTTTTCGTGCTCATAATCGCAGTAGTTTTTTATAATATTTCTCAGTTTAATATTTTTGTAGTTTTATGTGCATTACAACAAAGAGTGCTTTTACTATTCAAGTTTATGAATTTAAAAAAAAATTGTTTTAATATTCTTTTTTTGTAAAGCCTTTACTTTTTTCTGTAACGCATATCAACTGTTCGTCCCTTAAGTCACTGTACATTTTTTTTCAGAGGTTAGGACAACGAGCGTGTCAGAATATCTACAAAATATATGGCAATTTACACCGTTTTATTTTTGCTACGAAAAATATAGCAAACTTAACAGACAAATTATCACACGCGAGTTATCTGCTGTGAGTGACATTCATTAGATAAAATAATGTTCGCCAATTTAATTCATGACACATCGATAATGTCTTTACACACCTCGTATAAGCCTCACGTACCCACAAGAGAAAATGTTGACTTCAATTTGTTTTCCAACCAATTACTGTGTGATGTCTTTTCTAAGATGTGTCTTTACCAAGCTTGTATCTTCCAAGAAAACTGCATTTGCTTTCTAAACAAATTCTCCTTTTACCGTTCCAATGTGACAATACCCGTATATCCTTATGCAAGTCCACATGTCCACTTATCTGTAACGGTCACGACGCAAGATCGGTCGATTGTTACTTTCGCGTTAAACTTTTATTGTACAACATTTAACCAGTGTTATGCAACCCTAACTCACGACTCGCGTACGTGTTGTGTGGACTCGCCTTTATCTTGATTTTCATTCATGTTGAAGTTAAGTTTAATTATAGTGACATGGTAAACGGTTGTTTGTTTTTTGAGGTTGAAATATTTGATGAATCATTTTATTCCATCATCCTTCATCATATTATACTCGTATCTCCTAACTACATATTTGCAAAACATGCATCAGATAATATCTGCTAGTGTGCAAATAATAATCATTCTTATTATTTCAGCCGTACCTTCTAGTAGCTATAGGTCAGAGCTGATTTTTAAGCAGTTGCCAAAACTGACAAAAAACATTAAACCGAAAGCAATGCCTTATCCGTGCTGCACTTGCAGAAACTTGGAAAGCCGCAAAGAACATCTTACACCAAATCCAAGTCTTTGTTAACCACTGTCTTCATTGCATTAGACATTAGGACATAGAACATTTACTTGGGACAAACGGCCCAGTCAGATAACTAGACCTTTTGTCCCAAGTAAACGTAGTCGAAGAATCAAAAACTTAAGTGGCAGTAGACAGAGCACATTGCTTGTAGAACAGATGGTTGATGGGGATGGAAGCTTCTGAAGTGGTGACCACGTACGGTGCGGTAGGGGTGGAAGACCGATGACCTGGTGAAGGTTGTGGTAATCCGATGGATGTGAGACGCACAATCTCGGTCGTTGTGGCAACACTTGGTAGAGGCCTATGTGAACGTCTTTCGGCTAAGATAACGATACACTAAACTTAAACTACACTTAAAATTGAACCATGATAAGAGTGGATGTTAGATGAATTAATTTCGAGGTCTAATTTCGACAGAGAGAGGTCAATCGTCCAATCCTCCTCAGTTAGACAATATACCAGTGTCTCAAGACAAAAGTCTATGATTTACTCCTATTATAATTAATATCCTCAAACAGAAATGAACAGACAAACAGGCTCACACGGGAAGATACTTCATACGTAAAGGTTGAAGTCGTGTCTTCAAACGGAAATAATTACATCTTATTTGAAATAGTAGTTAACCAGTTTCGAATTCATTTGCTTCGACGTCGTATTAAGCACCGTTTACGATTTAGTAATTAATACTATCATATAGGCATGTTGATTATCTGCAGCTCTCTAAGTGCGAGGAGGATTATACCTCGTATTCTGCCTACGCAAATGACTATGGTAAATGTAAATGGTCGAGTTACTACTCTAAACTGATGAAAACCAATTGATCATTACCTTTTGTAATAGTCTTGCTCTATTACTTGCATGTGGGTAACTAGTTTTCCTATAACAGCCTATTTGGTCTTCTTGTTGAGTGCCTTGTTGACTCCTTGGTGATTAGCGCCACTGTGGACTCCATGGTCCTAGATTCGATTTCCGATTTGGGTAAAATGTTAGATGAGTTTTTTAAGCAAGGTATGCTTAAAAAACTGAACAAGAGAGAGTGCTTTAGGTCTAGCGTAAGAATATCTTAACATAACAAATAACAAACAGTATGAAATAAAATATTTTATCAACATTTTATTTTTAGTGAAAAATTGCAATTAAAACAAATTTAAAACAAATTATTATTGACTGGCTTCTAGCCCCAGGCTCATATTAAACGTGTGGTGCCAAGGCTCACTTCATTAATTATATTACCAATTTTTACAAAAACAATTATTGAATTCAATCAAATTATTCAATTCAATTATTCAAACCAGTTAATCAATCAAATTATTCAATTATTCGAACAAATGTCTCACTGTCACTTGATTATGTTTAATTGCTTACAATAACTGTAACAAATCTACCATTTAACAGTAATGACTACCAGACAGAAAACTCATTAGTGACGCGTATGTAATTGCTACTGGTTGCAATACTACAGTTTCTTTGCAGTTCTGAGTGGTGACGATACATGCGTCATTTTCGTGAACGGACGTCGTCAGGTGACACTGATCATCTCTTAAATGCTAATGCTATATTTCTGATTCACAATTAGAATTAAGAATATTTTTTTGCAATAACCCGATGTACGACGATACGCCACCTGTATGGTGGTTATCCCACCCATACACGTCAAACGTATTGGGAACACAATCAATATGCGTACGTACAGCTAAAGAGGGGAATTGACTGCTGGAGTGTATATTTTTTGATAGCTACAACCCAAATCATTTAGTCAAGATTGAAAAAGTTACTTTAAGGCAAGCGTGCTCCATCGTCGACCACAACGTCGCTTACCATCGGATGGGGCAGTGGTCAAACGCAAGCCCTACAATAATAAAAAAGCTTTTTACCTCCAATTTCAATTACAATTAGTCTCTCTACCTAAAGACCTAGAATCAAATCAGCAACAAAACCAATTCCAAGCCCCAGACTAAAATATTAATTACTCCGTTAATTACACACCGAGCTTACGCATAGTGTTGGGCAACACACAGACATACATACACACATTAAGGAGTATTCCCGTTTCGGTACCCAGATTTTCGGCACCAAAATTTTCGGCACCCAAGCTATTCCCGATTCGGCACCAATAGGTATTTTGGACTGGTATTTTGTTTGGTTACTAAACTTAAGCCAGTAAATCTGACTCCAATCTTGCCATGAAGTATCATGTTACCCCAGTTAATGGGTTGTGGAGGTCTGGTAGGCAGCCGCTCCATGTAAAATACTGTTATTCAACTAAATCCGGCTTGACGGGAAGCCGACCCCAATATAGTTGGGAAATGGCTAGGCAGATGATGATTTTGTATGGTTACTACATGTCCAAAATACCTATTGGTGCCGGCTTGTCGCCGACTTGTTGCCGGCTATTGGGCATAGCGTGGGTGCCAAAAATGATGGTGCCGAAAATGTGGGTGCCGAAACGGAACTCATACATTAATTGGTAAAGGGAGCATTACAAAACAAATTGTTAGTGACCGGCGCGGGCAATAATTGCAGTTGTCTGGCTAACAAAATGCTGGCGACAGTAACGTGTGAAATGTAGTGTTCTGTGTTTACGTAATCTGTTGGGCTGTGTTGATTGTGCGTAGGTTGATTAGTCATTATTGGTATTATTATTGGTAGTTTTCAGATTGTTTGTGCCTTATCGTTATTCTTAATTGCTTGTCACTTGTAGGTATGCATAATCCGTAGGGGCCCAATAGTGAAAACCTAACATACGGAAACCATTGGTTGTGCAAAAAAGAACCCTGGGGTTCTGGAACGAAGGCAAAGAAGAAACATAGGAGTGGACTTAATCTATTAATGCCCCTTAAGCCAAGCCTTCCTGCCCCCATCTAAAAAAAGCTTGTTTTGGGAAAACTGTCTGGCTCAGTGTTCCACGTGCGTCGTCATTCAATATTACACCTAGAAACATCGTTTTCTGCTTGACCCAAAGTTTGACTGCATGAAAGTCGTTTCTGGCCTGCAGCCAGAAAAAATAGCGGTCACCACCAAAAAATGCCAAAGCAGTTAACTAAACTCCTAGCTATTCTTGTATACCTATTCATAATCATACCGATGCTCACTCACCTGCATAGGTATACTCTACACACATAGGTACACTCATTTCCCTACACACAACCTGCCTAGCAGTACCCCAACCGGTAGCCCCCGTACTCCCGTCAACACAATCTAAGATTACATCAATAAATGATACAACAATTACGATGTTATCAGCACACATACGGCCTGCCATGCACAAGCTGATAAGGCCAGTCTAATCAGCAACGTCAGCCTAATGAAGTAGTAGGCCTGCTCTTAATTAGAAACATGTAGAGATAACGGTTGTACGAATATGGTGATACATGCTGAGAAGTCATGGGAAAATGAATGGGTTGGGGATTGGAAGAGACAGGACTGGACGTAGGAATTTTGTTAGTTTTGAAGTGATGGAGTGTGGTCTGGAAGGCAGCTCGTCAAAGCTTACCTAGACGGGTATGGAGTGAAGAATTGAAGGAGTGATAAAGATTTTGACATGATACATGTCTTGCGTTAGAAAGATGTGCAGGTGTACTAGTACTTTATGAATGTGGCCAGTTGGAGAGTGGTATGTCAATGATACAAACCCAAAAAGGCGCTGTTCTTTGTGTAATTTAATGCAATGCCACTGCTCTTACAACGTCAATTGCAAGAGAACATCTTTTCAAGCACAAGACAGTTCATGTCTTTGACCCAAGGATTCAAAGACATGTGACATTCAGCAACCCGCACTGGGTCTACTTAGTTTATTTATGGCCCTATTCCTCTCTTAGATCCCAGGTTAAGTTCTGAACCCAGATGTGGGAGCAATATAAGGCTCTTTGTCTTTATTATAACCAGGCGTAGAACTAATTGGCTTACAAAACCCTTATGGCAAAAACAATTTAAGAAACATGCGAAGGAGACCGTTTGATGATGAATCAATTAATTGTGTTAAATTGTGTTAAATTGTGACCACCATCGAGGTTTTGAGTGACAGTTACTGTATTCTACAAGTCAATTTATAAGGTGCAGCTAGCAGATAAACCTTCAGTCTTGGTATTTTTTTATTACTAGTAGGTTTGTTCACGTTTAACCACTAACTCACCTGATCGTTAGCAATAATATGGCTAATATTGGGGCATCCTTGGCTAGAAGTACCCTACTCACTTTTGACTTATATCTTCACAGGTTGTAGCTATCAGAAAACACAGATTTAGGCAGAGAATTCTTGTTCTTACCTGTGTATGAATAGGATATCCACTATGATAATTATGTAGATTAAAAAGATATAGCAGATTTCAATTTCACCAAATTATAATCCATCTTTACACGTAAAATAAATCCAACACACAGGAATAACGTAATTTACCCACCCTCTATAAAGACTCAGCACATTGTTACCACACCCTCAAGCCTGCATCATACCAAACCAAAGTACCCTCTATCACCACTGCCCCAAGCCTGCCTACCCAAAAAAGGAAGCAAGCGTGAACTTATAAATTAACACGGCTTGCCGTTATTAGCGATTTCAGGCCAGATACATATGAATGAACTCCCTACGGCCGGCTATCGTATATTCTTAAATCTTGTTGTATCTGTATCATTTATCTACAAACTGGATGCATGCGAGATGCGCGAGGCTAGCTACCGTGTATCCGTGACCTATATTGTGACGTGCTTCCTCGCAGGTGTGCTCAACACTTTATTTATTTATTTATTAAAATTTTGTGTACTGGTAGGAAATATTGTGTAAAGGCGGACGTACTTGTCTTTGGCTAGTGTTTTATGTGATCTGTGGTGAAAAAGAACATGTTATGAGGAACTTAATGAAATTTTTTTTTTTAAATAATTTAATTTGTTTAATGGACTTTGTTTCTGTTGTTAATTGAGTCATTCTTCTTTTAACCTACACTTTTTCATACCTACTAATTAATAGTGTACAGGTTCGTATTCTACCACTATGTCACCCTTTTTAACTGTAATAAATACATGTAATTAATTTTTGTGTCACAATAATGCTATAGTGAGACTTATTGTTGTTACAATTCCAGTGCCATTTGCACTTTGCCATCAACCCACGTTAGAGAACCAAGGTCGGAACGGACATAGCACAAAGAATCGCCAAACTTTACTTGCAGTGAGCAGATCACATAGCTCATACAACCGATGAGACAAAGTTTCGGGACTGGCGAATGTATATCGGACGACACAGCTATGGAAGGCCTCACACAAGGTGGACCGACGACGTGGTGACTCCAATGGGTGCGAAAGCCCTGATCGTCGATGTAGCAGCGCTTGAGAGAGACCTATGTAAAATGATGATGGTTATCAGCAGACAGCAGTTCAGTGTTCAGGTAACTTGGTAACATATTATGATCAGATTAAGCTATCAATACCCGCGAAACGAGACACAATAGTAAAACAATAACAGCGCGGTCGCATGAGACCGGTCGGAGATACATGAATTAAGTAATTAATAATTAATTACAAAACTTATTGGAAACCTAGAGATTAAGGTGGGCGCGACGTTAGAATTATCCATACAAACGTAATACCAAAATCATTTGAAATTTAAGCATATTTACACCATAATATGATGTTATTCGGATTCAGACAATAATTATCTAGGTTCCTACATCGTCTTTTTGTTGAAAAACTTACCCCAAACGAAATTTAAGCGAATTTAAATTTGCACATTTTCACAGCGAAAATGTCAAGTTTTTATTTGGTTTTTTCTATATTATAAACAACAATATTTCAAAATATCTTTCCGTAGGAACACAGATATTATTATCAAGTTATAAATACTCGAAACAATATTAGAAATACATTAATTTTTCATTCATCATTTTTGGTATTACGGAACCTCTCCCAAATTTCCAATAGTTTGTATTGCTATCACAGCAAGCAACTGTCAGTGTGCGGATGATGACTGTACTCCAGTCGGCGTGTCCTAGAATTGTTTATACTATCGGGATTGCTTCCATCAACCCCAAAACGTATTTTTTTGCGTCTCAACTCGAGATAGCGCGCGGTCTCCGCAGGCCTCTTAATTCGCTAAGTTTCCGGTATGCCCTTAGCAGTTTACGGCGAAACTGTATTCAACCTAAGCTATGGTCAAATATACCCATGTCAAACCCTTTTAGTACAGTAATAACTATCTATTTTTATTACCTACCTTATTTAAAATGTCATTCACATTACTACTACATAAATTTTATGGTGTCAATTTAGACTACTTACTACTAAACAATAAATCATACCAAAATCCAATAAACAAACTTACTCTAAACCGAAGCTTACAAACAGGTGCAAAACAAAGAGATCGTCAACCATCGGCCCATATTCAATCTAGTTCGCCGCCGCGCCGCAATTGTGTGGAGGGCGCCACCGTCGTCTCGCTAATAAGCATAGCCCGCGCACCCGCTTGGCACACATTCCCGCCGTTTATTAGCAATTCTGATATGCGAAAGCGATATTGTAACCTCATAAGAGGACCAACATCGAGCGCACCATTTCATTCTATCACATAGATATTATTGGCGATAGCACATTTAATAGAACTCTAGTATTACCCACAGATACAGCGTTATTCGCCACATAAACTCGCTTGACGTAATAAGCTGCGCGTTTCATATATTTGTCGTACAAATCGACCGTTTTCGCCAGATTATTACGCATATAACCTCATTTGCATGTAAGATTTCGCTTTTATTGTACAATATATAGGGAAATTATCGTTTTACTTATTACAAAGTGTGCTTGAGTAAAGTATGTATGGAAATTTTGTTTCGCTTAGAATGCCTATTATCTTTGAATTGTCGTATGAATGGTTTACTGAAGTTATAGTAATGTACTACTGAGTTTATTTCGTGTAGCCGCAAAGTGAATTCCGAATGTAGGAAGAAATCTTGCTGGTAGTTTGAGATAAAGCGTTTAAAATCTATGTGCGATAAAGTTATTTCTATGTAGAGTATTATTTCTTGTTTGTTATTGGAGTAGGTGCGATGGTTTTGTTGTTTCGTAATGTTGGTACTGTTACGAACCTCATATAAATTTTAGTTGCTACCAGCCTATAAATAATTTGTCGTTCTGTTCCTACCGACAATATTATTTTTAGGTAAAACTGGCTTTTTATAGACTTAGGAGAGTGGAAAAAGAGTAGCCTACAACGACCCATTGGTCTTATTATCAGATGTAAATACCTACCAGAACCTACTTACGCGATCTAGGAATCAAATCCAGGATTAGATGTCCAGCACACCTATTATAATCGCTTTCATAAACAGTAGAAAGACCGTGTGACGTAATTTTATTATTCATCATCATCTACCATCATCTACCTAGCCTTTTCCCAACTATATTGGAGTCGGCTTCCAGTCAAGCCGGATTTAGCTGAATACCAGTATTTTACGAGGAGCGGCCGCCTACCAGACCTCCACAACCCATTAACTGGGGTAACACGGTACTTCATGGCAAGACTGGAGTCAGATTTACTGGCTTCTGACTATCCGTAACGACTGCCAAAGATCTATAAATGACAGCCGGGACCTACGGCTTAACGTGCTATCCGAGGCACGGAGGAAACTCGTTACGTACGAAGTAATTTTATTATTCTTTGCAAAAAAAAAATCAATCATTCGCCTTTAATTTTTTTTTTCATACTAAGAATGTCTAATGAACCATAAACTTATATAAACAAGACACCCACAACAACAATAAACAAGAGACTTAAAAAACCTATCTGTAGGCCATACAAATAGTTGTTCTAAGCAGGAGTCAAACCCACGACAAGCAACGCAGCAGCCAATCACTGAACCACAGCGTCAACCGTGTCATCAAAATTATCACCCCCATAAGCATAAAACCGACGGATCGATAAATTTTACACGTTCTCAAAAGGGAAATCAATGCCACCACACACTAATTAATCCCGCATTGAAACTTTCTTGCAATCAAACATAAGGGTGCTTTTCCACCAAAGATGTGTGTAGTTAAACGGTATTTGCGGGGACGTTGAAAAAAGTCACCGTGGCCTAAAAACGTATACGCTGAATGAAGATATAAAGATGTATTTTTGGCAGTAAAAGTCTGACACGCCCTCTCACTCCAAGAGAGAGGGAGACAGAAGATAGATATATAGATAAATAGACTCTTTATTTTACACAATAAAAAACTATATTAGAAGCGAATGACTTTCCACCTTGGAAAAATTATAGGGATCTTTCATTCAAGAGTGAATACGTTACTTCTAGATAAACACGCTCCATCGTCGCCCGCATTGTCGCTTTCCATCAGGGGAAAGAGCGGTCAAACTCAAAGCTATTAAAAATAAGAAAAAGCTAAACGGTCAGTAATAGAGTAACGCGAGAATGCGTAGTAGACTCTGTTCAGGACACACATTCCTTACACACCTCCCCACACACATTCCTCGCTCATTTCTCTCCCGCCTCGCTACCACGCACATCTTTGGTTGAAAACCACCCTAAGGCGTGAAATGCATTAACGACCTTATGTTGGCAGCCCCATCATACGGATATTCATTAAGATTGGAAACGCAAATGATTAGAGCTACCCGTTAAGCGATTGATCAATAAAGAGATATGGACATATGCAGATGTGTATACGCCCTTACCAAATAAGGAAGCGTCTGGTGTGTGTAGACGGGCGATATTCACGATTGGACTGTGTTGCTAAAACTATGGTTGCAATCATTTTCATGTAGTATAAGGCCTACTGTCTACTGTGAGGAGCTCGTGGCTAGATAATAACAGCCGCACAGGTCGATCTTCAAGGTTAAGCAACGCTTGCCTAGGTTGGTCTGTGGATGGGTGACCATCTTAACATGACGAGTTTCCTCCGTGCCTCGGAAAGCACGTTAAGCCGTTGGTCCCGGCTGTCATTTGGAGATCTTTGGCAGTCGTTACGGATAGTAAGAAGCCAGTAAATCTGACTCCAGTCTTGCCATGAAGTACCGTGCTACCCCAGTTAATGGGTTGTGGAGGTCTGTAGGTGGTCGGCAGCCGCTCCTCGTAAAATACTGGTATTCAGCTAAATCTGGCTTGACTGGAAGCCAACCCCAACATAGTTGGGAAAAGGCTAGGCAGATGATGATAAGGCCTACTGTCCACGGGTGTGTAGCTTCATAGACGCATGTTCGTCATTATACCCTTGGTGTAAACTATTAAGCGCCAATCAAAGAAGAAGACGAAAAATAATAGCCCTCAATTTTATGTCCTAAACCATTACATCCATTTTTTATCATAAGGTTGGAAAAAAAAATAATTAAAATCAATATTTTACATGGAACGACGACCTATCTGACCTCCGCAACCCAGTAATTGGGTAACACGATACCTTGGGACGACTGGTATCAGGTTTTCTGGCTTCTGACTATCCGACTATCAAAGATCTACACTAGCTTTTGAGTATGCCCCTGTAGACCATGTTAAATAAAAAAATGTTGTTTTTTTTTTTTCTTGAAGTGTCATCCTACACCAATTATGGCATAACAGGCTTTCCAAGGCATGGAATCTCGATATGTTTAGATGGTCACTCTACGGTCTACGAGGTCCTATAATCCATGTACAAAATCAAAGTGGAAACCCTGTTAATGGGGTATATTTAGTCATCTGCTACCTTTAATTACGTCCCACACATTCCCTGCGATCGTGATGGCACACATGTTGTAGCTATTTTTCATCTCTCTCTATCAATATTTATACATCTAACACGGGTAAATCTTGGCTTGGCCTTCCGTTCAATAAATCTCGGAGTATACCAGAGATCATCTAGACTTGAAGTGGCCAACTTGATTTAAGCCTTGACTATTTGACTTGAATAGACTCTGAAATTAAATGAAATATTCTTTAATTAGGTAAAGTCACGAATTAACTTCCATAAGGGTTAGTAATCTATCAACCAGGTTTTGTTTTTTTTTCTAGAAAATCAAAAAGAGTGAGGTACCGTAAAATGGGGTGAATAGAAAATCAAGCGTGAATAGAAACAAAAATTTGAAGTGGATTTTCTCGTTATTTAACTGATTTTTCCAGAATTTAAGTAACTACGCCACTGCTTGCCAAAATCAACTTAATCATAAACCGGGATCAACCGGTTGGCCAACACTCTTGACCAATAGTTTTTGATTGATCCGTGTGTTATTGTAGAAGTGTTAAAGTTATTTGTAAATGTAAGATAAATAATCTTAAAAAGTACAGATTAAAAAAATTGGGATTTAGATTAGGAAGAATATAGCTGAGTGTCATGAATAACCCAAAAAAAATTACACGATTCCTATTATGAAAGTTCTCGGGAAGGAAAAACATTGATTACGTACGTCACTACAAGGAAAAGCACTGACGCACAGGACAGCACAAGCGTGTCGTCACTGTTGCTACCGAACGAGGGAATCTGCTGACAAAGAGCATGAGGTCAGAAGACACCGTCTACGTGACAAAAAATTTCTCCGCATCGCAGTCAAGTGTCGACTGCAAGTGTTTAATTCTAATAAGGATATTTACATTGATTTATTATTGAATTCTGGTGGTTACCTTCCCGCTTCATCATCAGATCAGTTCGGTATATTATTATCCGATCCCCTTTTTCCTTCAGTCAATCATCGACAACATGTACCTAATCAAAGCAAAAAATTTACTTGTTACTACAGTTCTGCTATAATCCTGTGAGGCGATCTTCAAAGTTCATCACCAACAATATATCTATGGGACTAATTCGGGAGTACCTACAAATTTACAATACAATTTTTTTTTTAATTTGTCAACATTTGACCGAAAAATCGGTGATCATACATAAAGCGGAACATATAACCTCCTTTTTGTTGAAGACAGTTAAAAATAAGACCTAACTAATTTCCTACACAATTTCCTACAATTTTTTCTCCCCACATCAGAACGAATGCCTTCTCTAGTCTAGTTACTAACAAAGCAGTCTTCCTGTCTCTCATTGGTCATTACTGTAATGAGCATAGATAATGAACGCCATCAATCCAACCAATGATCTGAGACTGCCAAGGATATGCAAAAAGATAACGAGGCTTTTTGTTACAGATTATGTAGGTTTTAGTCGTGTATAGGTAGACAAGTAGTGATGTAGAAACTGTGACAGTTATACTACTGTAAAAAGGGATATTTTACTTAACTCTCTCTCTCTTGGAGCGTCTGTCTTTATAGGCTTTGTCAAAACATAGCCTTATATTATCATACTCGTCTGTGCGGCACGGAATAACCCAATAGATTGATATTATAAAATAGATTTACAAGCTACTTCCAGGCGATAACTCCCACATTGTAATAAAAAATATCAGCGGGGAATATACTCTCTCGAGATACAAAGTACCCTATGTGCCAAGTTTCATTGAATTCTGTTCAGCTTTTCCAGCATGAAGAGGTAACAAAAATACACAAAATTTCGTCTTTATATGATTTGCTCGTAAAAAACTATGTAAGTATATATGTTTATATATAATTATATAAACTATATAAAAAAATATATTTACGAGTAAATCCTCCTTATTAGATAAATATACGAGTAAATTCATATTTCAATTACTTACCTACGTGATACTTCCTGATATTCCAAGCCTTCCCATACGTCATAAAGCATATCTGAAAAAAACAGAACCACAATTCTATAACACAAAAGCTTTCCACACTTCCATTTATCACGATTACATTTCGCTGGTGTTGCCATATTATTTTCCGAAGGTGTATTATTTCTGGCCAAAGACAATAATTCACGCATTCAAATCGCTCGGCGCCATTTTTTATATCGCGTGTGTTTCGCGCCTTTTTCGGGTGCGGGCGTATTCCTAATAAAATTAGGCTCGGAAATGTAGATCTATGAAATTCTAGAGGGTGCAGGCTAAAAAATATAAAAAAGCTGTGCGTAAATAAGATTACAATTGTATACATTATTTTTACAAATAAGATTTATAATTAGTATATTCCTGTAGAACACACCTTATAAACCACATAAAGTCTATTAGTTTATATTCAAAACTCATTTTATAAGATTAAAAGCAGCTGTTTGTATTACGTTCAACACTGATACGTACTTAATAATAGATAAGTGAACTAAGCTTATATTATTCAACAAGCTGTTTTACTATTTTTTTCTGTAAATAGCTACTTTCCTACTAGCAGAAATATACGCATAATTTATCCTATCCATATTCAAAGACATAATCGACATATCTGATTGAACACAAGCATACGGCGACAACAGCTACACACTACACCATCCTCTCTCAGCCCTCTTCTCTATGAGTGGAATTAGGCCGTAATCTGCCACTCGGGCCCAGTTCTTCCACATGTTTACACACCTATCAAACAATTTGCAGAAACGGTATCATCTGCTCTCTGTTAAAGGAAAATCCCCACCTGTTTGCCAAGTCTACTCGTTCCGTAGTCTTTGCCAACGCTACCATAAATTGCCGGATTCGTTTCTTGTCTTTGCTCGCTTCGCCCAATGTTGATTTAACATGGTTTTAGTCTTATTGATTCTTTATTACGTAAATACACCCGTATTGTCTAAACGCACGCAAGTTTTGTATGTCTTTTAATTAATGTAAGGGTGTTGGTGGCAATTATTTATAGTTTGATTATTACGGTGTATCACGATATTGTAGGTAAGTATCTTTCTATAACTGATATAATGATTGGTATTATTGCTACTAATATTGTAAATGTAAAAGTAACTATATGTTTCAATTTTTGTATCTCAATGACGCCGCCTCAACGGCTAGGCGTATTTGGATGTTGCTTAGAACGCAGGTAGACATGGCCCTTTTTTACGCGGAAAATCTTCATGTAACTTAACCGTCTCTTCGTCGTCTCTGGAGTCAGAAGAATTGTTATACTGTTACTGACTTAGACCAACAGTGTTCCTTCAGTTTCACTTTACATTCATTATTATGACGGTAAATATTTTATTCAATCCTGTGCGATTGCCTTTTTTTTTATTAGCCTGTTCTGTATAATTCCCACTTCTGGGCAAAGGCCTCCCTCTACTCCCTGTGAGATTGCCTTTAGTCCTGTCAAAATCTATCAAGGGTAGAATATTGTTTTTCTATTAGACTTGGTCTACTCGTGCGTAAGCCAAATTCTATCTAAATCCATTCAGCCGCTTAAGCGTGAAGAAACAACATTTATTCAAGATAAAATTAAATCAAACAAACCTGTGTTCTTGAATAGTGGGCAGTGAAAGTCCGACACGCCCTCTCACTCCACTCTAGAACGAGAGAAGTCGATAGAAGACCATTTTTTCGAGGTGAGATCTTATTAATGTTTGAATCCCCAACCGGTCCGATGAGACCGCGCTGTTATTGTTTTACTATTGTGTCTCGTTTCGCGGGTATGTGATAGATTAAATTATAATTAAAAAAAAACCGTTTAAATAACCACTTTTTACTACATTGCCTTTCTCACCAATTATTTCTCCTAATACCCAATAATCTTATTTTATTCAGTTCACGATTCCTTCAATCAAGTGAATGGTCTATTACCATACAATTAAATTTAAATTAATTAATTCCGTCATAAATATAATCAGATCTAAACCGTG
Organism: Mythimna separata; assembly: GCA_030763345.1. Taxonomy (NCBI): domain Eukaryota; kingdom Metazoa; phylum Arthropoda; class Insecta; order Lepidoptera; family Noctuidae; genus Mythimna; species Mythimna separata. The sequence goes on from CM061187.1 coordinate 5,574,822, forward strand.
ACACCCACTTAATTTTAGCATAAAACTAGGCTATTAATTAAAACCTAGATCGAAACACAGGCAGCAGGTACTAGGCTACCAGTTGAACTAGGAGATACATGCAAATCTGTTCGATTATATGGATTGAGAGACTGACTGGCTTAGAATATGTTTTAAGTGGGTTATAACTAGTACTATTTTAATATAACAGTTGCTGTAAGGGATTGAGGTTTATTGCCGACCAGTATTGCACTTAAGCTGATAGAAACGTGGACGTTAGGCTTTGTTGACGTAAAGGCGCCATGACATCCAGTGTAATGTCACTCAATATTATTGTCAAACAAGAAGACTGACCGTACATGTCTTGAAAGATTTAAGAAGAATTTGACAGATTAATATAATTTTAAAATATTATATTGTATTGTTGTCCTAGAGAGGAGGCCTGAGTCCCAGCAGTGAGAACATTATAAGGCCGATAATGCTAATATGTTTTAAAACATAATCATACAATGGGCGACCTTTTCACATTCCGCGGTCTTTTCCAGGCAACCTGGAATGGACAGTGACTTGAAATGGGCCGGTAATTGGTGTGACAAAACCAATATTATCAAAATAGACAGATACAATATTAAACTATATAATTGACTAGCTGTCCCCTGCGGTTTCACCCGCATTTTTCGTTACTGCTCCGCTCCCGTGGGTCGTAGCGTGATTGTATATAGCCTATAGCATTCCTCCATAAATGGGCTATCTAACACTGAAAGAATTTTTCAAATCGGACCTGTAGTTCCAGAGATTACCCCCTACATACAAACTTACAAACCTACAAACTTACAAATTTTACCTCTTTATAATATTAGTACAGATACATAACATAGGTACTAAAATGACAGGCAAAAATATAAATCACGACTAGCAATAATTAACACCAACAGGTAACATTAACTTACTATCTGTTAAAACTTGTAATTAGCCTTCTTTCAATATTTTTCAACTATCTATATCCTAGCCGTAAGTTTTCCGAAGACAATAAAATGAAATACGTAAATTATTTTTATTTATTTTTCTTGTGTAATCAAAAGCTTATTTTTTTTCATAATTTGCCCGGCCAATACATTAATGATGTCATAGTTACATTAATTCTATAACATTTATTTAACCTATACAAATTATGACTATTACCTATCTTACCAGCCAAAATACACAAATAACAATAAACAGTACATCTTACTATCTAGAACTATTTTATTATACCTAAGTGAAATCAATATATTACGAGTATATTCCAAAATAGTCTGAATCTCATTGAAAAGCGGAAACCGATTCTATCATTATACATCAAAATTTACTGTTACCCAGGATACATAACTTTTAAATATCACATCATACTATATCACTCTGATATTATAAAGGGGAAAGTTTGTATGTATGCCTGTGTGTATTTATGTTTGTTATTCTGAACATTGAATGAAATTTGGCTCACGGGTCACGGGTAGATAGATCATTATAGAATACTTTACGTGAGGAAGCCATCAAATGACTTCTCCCGCTCTAGTTGAGGCGAGAGGAAATGTCAGACTTTTACTGACTAAAATCTAGACTGTTCCTTCAGCTTCTCTTTGCAAGGACCACAATACAACTCTTTCCAACCATGTGTAGCCCTGACAGGCATCGGCCCTAACTGGCCAAAACAATTTTTCTGACATTTCACTGAGAAGCTTGTGAAAACAACGCATTGTCGACCCAGATTAGTCCTCACTGGACACCCGAACTACCAGCTACTCGTTGCTCGCCGTCTCAAAGCTTGCGTCTTCGATAGCCAGAAATCGCATTGGGACTAGCACATTAAATGTCGATACATACTACTACCGAGATTATATTCCCATGAGATAATTTCCAATTTTCACGCGGGCGAAGCCGCTGGCTATATAGTTAGTATATAATATCTTTGATATACATGTTCTAGAGTTCGATTTAAACTTCCTGACCAACGCAGGAAAGTAAGGAAAAGTGAAAGTTGCCGTTGTTTGTCATACTGATCTAGTTTCAGGAATTATTTGTAGGATATATGCTAGTGGAAACTTGTGGGGAACAGTCTACTTTAATATGGGCTTTTTGTTTTTTTTTTTATTGTTATTAAGCTCTCGCTTTAACTCTATCTCACCTGATGAAAAGCGACGAAGTGGTCGACGATGGAAAGCGCTTGCCTCAAAGTATCTAACCAATTTTTTCTCGACTTAAAGGCGAGAAATGGTGAAAACAAGAGCTAAGGCTCGCGACTTTTTTCTCGATAGTAAAAAAAAACAATCCTCTTTATAAGTGTGGACCTCCCAGAGGACACAGTGGAGCATGTGGTGGAGGTATGAGAGGACAATCGTGTCTATTAACTCTGGCACTCAAGACGCTATGGTATTCTTTCGGGTGTGTGATCTTTTTGCGCCAGATAGCTGCGGAATCAACTATGTGTGCTTCAGCAAATATTGCTGATGAAAAGCTGCAACAGAGATATCATTACCTACATTACATTATTATCATTACATTATATATTTTGGACTTAGCATTTGCCAGAAAAGCTACCAGAAAACTCATTTGTCTAAGCTTGCAGCTCAGAAAACAAATCATTTCGTGACGTCATCGTGCTATCCCGCTGCATCCCATTTATTAGCACCAGTTCGCGTTACAAGCCGGCACCGACTAATGATGTCATCAGTTAGCGTGTCCCGCTTCCCAAAGTACATGCATTCTGCTGAAAAATGCCAATGTCATAATATTGAACATGATAGCTTGAAATGTTAGCAAGTTTGTTAGTGAAAACTTGTTGGTTTAAATGAAATTGCGTAAAGTTTCTTATAATAATACACAACAACTTTTAAATATCTACAATAAACTTATAAATAACTAAACATTACTGCAAACATTAACAAATTACTACATAAAAATCCCTTAAAACAATAAAAAAACTTTTTACAAAAAATAATACAAAATACTGTAGGTAATGTAAAAAAAAACTCGGTAGTTCAAAATAACTTTATAACATGCACACTCAAAAAATAGGTCCCCAAAATCTTTTGCTAGCACGACGTAGTGACAAGAGGGAAACAGGTGCTTGAGGAATGGACTTTCCACTCTATTCTACCACAGCCGATATACCACAAGTATCACGATAATTCTAACAGTACGATCAAGATTTCGAGCAGTATCTGGATTATACATCGTTTCATCCAGAGCACATTAAATGCTCTATGCATATTTTGAAATATTCTAATAATGGTTGCAACAGTTTCCTATCAGCTCAACCGGCGCTGCCAACTTCCAAGCTCATACCATAAGAAAATCAAAGGAAGTAATAACATATCCATTTCATATGCCTAGCTGCTTTCATTACATACGCCTATTCATATGTTAGCCCAGTCATCTGTAACTAACAATATCATAAAATAGGTCTATTCGAAACCATTTAGCGCTGTTAGATAAATTCTATGCATATAAGGTAGTCCTATTATAACGGCTTGCTATTGCAATAGATATAGAATTTAGATATGCTTTTATGAGTGGAAACATACATGGGAACTAGGATTTCATCTCAACAATAATCTATTCTCAAGTAGTTTTACATGTCAAGAAGAAAGGAGGAGGTCGAAGAAATGTGACATTTTTTTTTTCAAATGTCTTCTACATACATGTCAGACATGTTGGACATGTCAAGGTGTAAGAGGAATTATACATATGTTTCGTTTATTTATTTTTTGGCGAGAAATCATCAAATGATTTTTCCCACTCTAAGGTAGGGCGAGAATGAGTGTCAGACTTTTACTGACTGAATCCCACCTGTTCTTTCAGCTATTTTTTGCATTTTAGGGGTGAGGTGACACTTTAAAACCTAAGCCAAAGTTTGCAATGAATGGAAACGGTAATTACCGTTTCATGTCTAACTAGACTATACAATTTATGAATGGTCCTTAACATTATTCATCATCATTCTCTTCCCCTAGTGACCAACTGATTTGTGGTAGGACAAACAAGTTTCTTTCATACCTTTCTGTAGGCCGTTATCTTAGTTATCACCCCAACCATATCGCGTTTCATATATTGTGTAGATGGTTTGTTTGCAATTCTCATACTCTTACACTAAATTGCTTTAAACATCTTGAACACTTTTTGAAATTACTTGTTTAAAAATATATTTGTATGTTTAATTTGAATCAAAAATGTAGCTAATAAAGACTAAATCCTTCGGTACGCTTTGCCTACATAACAAAAAGAAAGAAAATCAGCGCATCGCAATCCAACTTCAATACCGAGCATAAAATAAAGATCTCCGATACATTACGAATGAATATTCGAAATCTCGTAACAACTCAGAAATATAAATAACCCAGAGTCAAAGAAACAAAAGCAAACAAATGTCTTTTACAAATCTCACGAGACTTAATGCCGACGCCACCCATATTTCCAATATAACGATGTTCTAGCGTAGAACAGGGCCGCATTGCACTGCCATTCACATATCCAACTTACTAATTAAGTCCACAACCGAGAAGAAAGCTCTAACTTTGACAATGTTCAACATACGTAACAGTTCAAAAGACAACCAAAATATTGAGACCCTCAAACTCTCTGCAAGAAGTTTTGATACTTGGTATGGGCGCGGATCAAGTGGAATCGGTCAATGGTAAAAGCAATGCCGCAGGCATAGATCTATGCTTATTTAGACACGTCCAAATGCGTACAGTAGCGCCACCATATAAAGTAAACAATAGCGCACCAATGACAATCGCGCGATCCCGCGGTGCCCTCATTATACTCCATGTGTGACTTGACTTGCCTTTTGAAATTATGGATATGAATACGGCGTATTTTCAATAGTGAATGGCCGGTATAATAAATTTTATTTAGCAAAATGAGGATTGGATTGTTAGGGCTTTGGATTTATGTCTATATGAATGTCTAATACTGGTTTTGTTGGTGGATATGCGAGTAATTAACGTAGTATGAGTATGTTAGCTTTTCTTCGAAGCTGGATGTTTTGGTTTATAGACAGTTTTATGTGTATAGAAAGGTTTATAGAAAAACTGGTCGGTGACCCAATTTCAAGCATAAGCGTTATATACGCATGACTGTAACTAGGACTTTCTATTGTTTTCCATACCGGGGATTACGGTAAGTAATTTAGAAATTAATAACAATAATAACCGCCTTGTATTGTGACTTACTATCTATCACTCGTGGTTCCACCCGCGTCTCTGATTACCTGGCTTTCATAAAAAATATTTTCCAATCCCACTGATAGTTCCAGAGATTAGCACTTCTAAACCAAATAAAAACCAGTCTTTTTAGTTTCATTCACATTGCGTCCCAAATTTTAGGCATAAACAAAACTACTAATGTGGTGATAGCAACAAAATTTAAATATAATTATGGATCAACCTTCACAAAGTCCAAGTGCGAACTAAGTGCTTTTGTCTATAGGTACTGTAATAATAGTATAAATCTATATGTCTATAGATCTAGTGGATAAGTCGTTGGTGTGTCAATAAATAAAGAAGAAAGATTCGTATTTTGGTTTGTAATGAATAAACTTAAAGACAATTAGACCGTTTTTAAAAATTCTTTCACGTGGCAAACTAGCATTCTACTAGAGTGCTACTTTATCATTGAGTGAAATATGGATATTATGATATCTTCTTCTTTCACGAGGGTGAAGCCTCTTACAGAAGCTAGTGTTTAATCAAAACCAATCTCTTAAAAATCGAGTCAATAAACTTTGAATAAAACAGTCCACAGTAAACGATTACATCCGTACACCAGGTAAGATCGTAGTCAAGCACTACTTTATGTCATTAAAAAAAATTATACTATAACCAAACTTACCCTTGTATCATTATGCCAAACAAAAACTGTACTACTTTATTAACAAAGTTCATAGTATGTCTCAACTTTAAGGTTCCATTAATGGTATTTTTGGAAGGGACACACCACAATTTTACCAATAACATGTGCAAACTGTTATTAGCGCCCTGCACACGTACAGTTCGGACTGCGGGAAACGCCACGCGCCGTTCCATCCCGCGCTCCGAACTGTACGTGTAGATGTACGGGTCTAACAGTCCGATCTGGCACATCGATGCGAACGCATGTCTCACAGTTTTACGCGCGCATCACGTATAAACGTAAATTACAAAAAATGGCGGTTTGGAGCGTCCAAGCTATCACAGAGTTCATTCGTTTGTTCCGTGAACATCCGTGTCTCTGGAAGATAAAAAGTAAGGAGTATAGTAACGTGACGCGGACAGCGAGCACTGGGTAGGGGTTTAGTCAGTAAGCGCCTGACACACCCTCCCGCTCCGCCCAAGAGTGGGAGAAGTCATTCAGATGATTCCCCTACCCGAAAAAAAAACTACAGTTCTGGTACGTAAAAGGGAACTAAAGGTACACACATTAGAGTTTCTTATAAGAGTGACAATTTCGTTCCACTCACAGTGGGAGAAATAATTTGATAAAGCAAAACCATCTTTCAACAGCTTCAAATGAACTAAAAACTCACATTTTTAGATCATAAAATTTTTAAACCTCTTATGATTCCCCTACAATAAAAAAAGAGGTGCATTTCGCAAAGAATTGAAGAAAGTAACGGAGACACGGAACAAAAACTTTTAAAAGTTATAACGTTCCACGCGCCATTCCAAACTGCAGTCCAAACTCTTGAAAATCAATTTACACGCACAGTTCGGAACGTCTGTCTAGATATGTAAGTTTCATCCGCAGTCCAAACCGTGAATGCATTTTTAACCGTAATCAGTAAAACAGTTTGATCCGCAGTCCAAACCGTACAGATCTAACCGCGGTTTGGAACGCAGTCCAAGATGCGCGGTTCGAACTGTACGTGTGCAGGGCGCTATTAAAACGTCAAACGATAGTGAATAGGCTCTGAATAAACTAGTGTTTGTAACTGCTGTTGAGATCGCAGTCAAGCACTAGTTTAAATCATTTAAAAAATAATAATGACACTATAACCAAACACACCCTTGCATCATTATGCCAAACTAGAGCTGCACTCAGTACAAGCACAGTGCTTTATTAACAAGTTGATAGTGTATCTCATTAAGCGGCGCACGTCGGACGTTTTACGTCATTAAATATGTAAATAGTTGGAATACGAACGTCCATTCAGCTGACATGTCGCGACGGAGACTCTATAGACTTAGCGATCTATGGAGATTGACAAAAGAGATTGTATATTTTTCGCGATTAATAATTTTGAATGTAAGTTTTAGTTAGTTCAAATCCATACTTACATTACAAATGTGAAAATAACTGCTACGTTTCGCTAAATAGATTTTAATGTTTAATTCTAGGACCTGGAGCGATGAGCAGTAGATGTGGATGAGCAGTAGTTACACATATGACGTCATTAAATATGTAAATAGTTGGAATACGACCGTCCATTCAGCTGACATGTCGTGACGGAGACTCTATAGACTTAGCGATCTATGGAGTTTGACAATGGAGATTTTATATTTTTTGAGATTATTTTGAAACGATGGTTTAGTTAGTTCAAGTCCATACTAACATAACAAATGTAAAAATAACTGCTACGTTTCGGTAAATAGATTTTAATGTTTAATTCTAGGACCTGGAGCGATGAGCAGTAGATGTCGATGAGCAGTAGTTACATATTTGACGTCATTAAATATGTAAATAGTTGGAATACGGACGTCCATTCAGCTGACATGTCGCGACGGAGACTCTATAGACTTAGCGATCTATGGAGATTGACAAAGGAGGTTTTATTTTTTTTGTGATTAAAGATTTTGAAACATAATTTTTGTTAGTTTAAGGGCCTGTTTCACAATGTCCGAGTAGGCACTACTCACCGAATAAATTAAAAAAAGAAACAGATTTTGTATGAAATTATCTGCCAAGTAAGATACTCGAAACTTAATCATAGGTGGTGAAATAGGCCTTTAGTCCATAGTTAAAATCGAAATTTTCTCATTTCAAACCCATTCGAATATTGGAAACTATGTCTGCTTGCTATGATTTGTGAATCGGATGTTTAATACAAATATAGCCTAGGACCTGAAGGATGAGCGAGCGTTGCAAATACGTCATTAAATATGGAAAATGGACGTCCATTCGACAGACATGTCGCGACGGAAAGTATGTAGGCTTATCGATGTATAGACTGACCAAAGGGTTTTATTTTTATTAATTTTTTTTTTTGATACACATATACTAGCTTAATGATTTATGGATATGGATGACTAAAAGGTTTTTTTTTGTTGTACACAATGCCATGAATGCTTATACTAAGCTAAATCTGTTCAATTAAATTTGTTCAGTTTCTGTACAATTTATAACTTCTTTTGGTGTACAATAAAGTTTATTCTATTCTATTCTATCCATTATTTCTAATCCCGGGTGTCGCGATCCCCGGTCACAGTAGCCGCCTCAAAGAGATGTCAGCAAAACCGAAGGAACTCAGTAGGGCTGGCCCCCAGGCCACAGGGAATATGTGAAAGGGATACCGTGATCTTGGAACTCAAAGAGCAACTGAATAGTAAAAGAGAGAAGAGTACACAGGGCGGGATTAGTCAATAAAAGTCTGAAAAAAAACAGTCTCTTCACAAACATTGTTATAATCAGCATCTGAACTCTACTCTCTATTTACACGACTGCCCAAAAAAGAATTGATATGTTTTCAGCCGCTATACAAAAATGGGACTGGGCAGGCCATATCTGCCGCATGTCGCAACGAAATTGTGCGAAAGCGACAACGGACTAGGTTCCGAACAGCAGGAACCGGCGACGCGGTAGGCCCAGAAGGAGATGGCGTGACGACTTAAACTCCTTCCTTAAGGATTGGCCAGGAGTGGCTCAAGACAGGAAAATGTGAAAAACTGGAAGGGAAGCCTTTGCCCAGCAGTGTGACACGACAGGCACATAATAATAATAATGTTTTCAGAGCTCATGTCTGTACGTATATCATCTCATCTGCCTAGCCTTTTCCCAACTATATTGGGGTCAGCTTCCAGCCAAGCCGGATTTAGCTGAATACCAGTATTTTACGAGGAGCGGCTGCCTACCAGACCTCCACAACCCATAAAATGGGGTAATACGGTACTTCATGGCAAGACTGGAGTCAGATTTACTGGCTTCTGACTATTCGTAACGACTGGCAAAGATCTACAAATGACCACCGGGACCTACGGCTTAACGTGCTTTCCGAGGCACGGAGGAAACTCGGTATGTTAAGATGGTCACCCATCCACAGACCAACCTTGGCAAACGTAGCTTAACCTTGAAGATCTACCTGTGCGGCTGTTATGATCTAGCCACGAGTTCCTCATGCCTGTACGTATGTATGTGACTTTTTTATCGCTACAATTCTAAACCCTTCCACACGCTACATCCCCTGCCAGTAATCGGCAGCCGCACTGACGTATGGTAAATAGTCGCACTATTATCAGATAAGGCGGGATTACTGGACGCGTCACTTATGGCGTATGAAATCATTTGCGCGTAATCCGCCAACTGATTATTAAGTACAGTTTGTAAACTGGCCGATTAGCTGTGTGTTACAGATTAAGTCAATTTATAGGGAAGACTGGTTGTGTGAGGCGTGTATGATCGATGGTCTTAGTAGCGATATTTTTAACCTAACCGACTTCAAAAAGGAAGAGGTTCCATGTGCGACTGTATGTATTTTTTTTATGTATGTTGCACGTGACAGAGATGAGAATGTTAAGATGGATGTGTGGTGTGACAAGAATGGACAAAGTGAGAAATGAGTATATTAAGGGAAGTTTCAAAGTGGCGCCAGTGACTGAAAAGTTGAAAGGAAATCGTTTGTCTTGGTATGGTCATGTAAAGAGAAGAGATGAAACGCATGTTACTAAAAGAGTTATGAGTTTACATGTGGATGGATGGAGAGGGAGAGGGAGGCCAAAGAAAAGATGGATGGATTGTGTGAGAAGTGATATGGAAGAAAAGGGAGTGAGTGATAGCGTGACGAGTGACAGGACAGAATGGAAGAAAAAGACGTGTTGCGCCGACCCCAAATAAAACGGGATAAGGGCAGGAAGATGATGATGTTCACCGATTTCTTGATACCACAACTAAAAAGTGTTAAATAAAAAACTTTTTACAAAAAAAATACAACCGACTTCAATGTTTGTAAAGTCGGTTGTTCTTTTTTGTTTTGCAAAGTTTTGTATGATAAGTTTACGCCAATATTTAGAGCCGAAAAGATGCAGAGAGGAAAGGTGCCTATCCAGCTCGTATAATGATCTATATTTTGAGAAGGATTTAATTAAAGTAATTTTATTTTTTGGTGGGCATTTTCTGGTTGGCCATATATGCAAAACACATCAACCACATCACATTTAAGTTATCTGCCAGAAAAAAAAACTATGGGTAGAGGCTTTTCTGTGTACTATGTACACACTACTAATGAAAATTGTGTTTAGAATATGAAACATTATACTTCTTCTTCTTCTTTTCGAATCGAAGGTAAACTCTTCAGATTGTTTGGGCCCAGTAGGTAGCCACGCTAATTGCAGCATCGGTGACACTCATCAAATCCTCCAAAGTGCAGGTGTTTGGGCACTTAGGGCACTCCAACGTGTGGCTCATGTTTTGAACAGAGGCACCGCACTCACATTGGGTATCCGACAGGTCTTTGAAACCCCATTTGGCCAAATTGTGTTTGCAGCGACCTACCTGGGTGCGCAACCGATTTAGTGCTTTCCACACAGGCCACTGCAATTCATGTCCAGGCGGGAGATGTTCCTGGGGTTTCAAAAAGTCGGGTGGTGGTAGATAATGTTCCTCCCAGAGCCTTAACCTTTCTTTGGGAGGAGGGTCAAGAATGGCTTCTGTTCCACGTAGAAAGCTCTTTCGACTCTTGAGCCTACCTGGGACTGTTTTGTGTTCGAAGAGGGGATGTCGGGAATCGGATTCTTGGTTTTTCTTTTCAATCGCGCATGCGACATCCCTACGAACAGATGGTGGAGCAATACCTACCAACGGGTAGAGCTTATTGAGCGGGGTCGGTTTTAGGCATCCTGATATGATTCGGCACGTCTCGTTGAGGGCGATGTCGACTTGTTTTGCATTTGCTGAATCATTTTGCATTATACTATGAATTATGGACACATCTCAATAAAATTACCAGTCCTGTGCTTCTTGCATGCAGCTGACTCCTTCACCCTTGACCAGTGAATCGATAACGCTGGAAGATGAACTCGAACATTGTCAATTTTGGTTGTCATCTTCCAAACAATGTTTAGTCCTTTACTATGTTTTAATTGGATAAAAAATATACTATAACTAATAACATTACAAATAAATATTTACACAAAATAAAAAACCCTAAAGAACTAACTAAAAGTAAACTAAAAAATGGCGTCGAAAAACTCCTCCACATCGCATCATATCATATCATCATATCACATCCATGTTTAGTTCACTTTCAACTGTACTCTTTAGAGTAAAACTAAAATATAATCTAATGTCGTTGTAATCAAATTAGTCCTTTAAATCCATATGCTGAAGGAAGGCCTCTCACTTTCTTTTTCTCACAAATTTCATCAGCCTAGCCTTTTCCCAACTATATTGGGGTCGGCTTCCAGTCAAGCCGGATTTAGCTGAATACCAGTATTTTACGAGGAGCGGCTGCCTACCAGACCTCCACAACCCATTAACTGGGGTAACATAGTACTTCATGGCAAGACTGGAGTCAGATTTACTGGCTTCTGACTATCCGTAGCGACTGCCAAAGATCTCCAAATGACAGCCGGGACCAACGGCTTAACGTGCTTTCCGAGGCACGGAGGAAACTCGTTATGTTACGATGGTCACCCATCCACAGACCAACCTAGGCAAGCGTCGCTTAACCTGGAAGATCGACCTGTGCGGCTGTTATTATCTAGCCACGAGCTCCTCGTGTCGTCTTTTTCTCACAAATCTATTTTCAGCAATTGTGGGCCAGCCCCTCTGGTAAGAGGCAAGCTCATCTCTCCACCTTCGTCTTGGTATGCCGCGATGTCACCTCGCGTTTAAGAACCTAGTAAGTGGCCCACAGCTCATCTGATATGCGGCAGACATGTCTGGCCCATCTCACCTAAGAATAGTAGTCGAATAAAAGCCCAGTGAAAGTGTTTTATTCAACGGCAATAAATCACAGCAATCATTCATCGAATCATAAATATTTAGAGCCAAAACTAAACCTTTATACGAGTATGTGGCACATGTTATTATCGTTTTCTATTGGCATGTATGTCAGACCTTAAGGAATATTTTACGTTACAGGATTTTTTAATCTGAATTAAAATGACAATCTATACAAAAATACATTTAATAAAACTTTGTAATAAAAATAATAAATAAATTATAATGCACTTAGGGAGGACTATTAAGAAGGAGTAGATTTTTTTTAATAAGTTTGCATATAGATTACTGTGTATCTACAATATTTCATACTTATTTACTGTTCAGGTTCCATTGTTCCAAGATTGACTCCATTCGGTTTTGGCCCTTCATTACCCATTACTCAAATAAGGCCGCACAACACTACTCTAACTCTAGTCTTCCAAAAATCTAGGCTGCGAGATTTTTCCGGGCATGCAAAATAGTTCAAAAAAGCAATCGCATCCCTAGAACGCAAAGGGCAACTGAAGGGAAACAGGTGGTTTTTAGTAAGTAAATGTTCATTTTCAATTTTCGGAAATACATTGAAACAAAACTCCTGCCAAAAAGTTGAGAATCCTATCAAAGATAAGACAGTGCTTTATGCCGAAACAGCTGATCAAACTTCATAAAGCACAAGTTTGAACGTGTACACGTGTACTACTCTCACTTTATGACGGCTCTGCCAGATATCAGCTTGACGAAACGAGCCAAGAGGATCATTGGTAAAGATGTACTCCCTCTCATTTCACCTAGAGCTGGTAGAAGGTAGCTTTCGTCAGTAAAAGTCTGACACACCCACGCACTCGCATAGACCAACAGTGAAGTCATAAAATCGGACAAGCCGTCGTACGGCGGGTATCCACCCTTACGTTGTCCAAACCTTTACGGTCCGGACTAAGCGTTTCGCCTCGTCCTTCATACCGCGTACATCGAGGGACTGGAACAATCTGCCTGCTGTGGTTTTTCCGTCCGATTATGATTTGGGTGTCTTCAAGGCTAGAGTGAATAGGCTTTTAATAAACTAGTGCGCCTCACCATCGACGATTGCATCACTGCTTACCATCAGGTGGGATCGCAGTTAAGCACTAGTTTATAACCATTAAAAAAAAAAAAGCTTTCGTTAGTAAAAGTCTGACACACCCACGCACTCGCATAGATCAACAGTGAAGTCATAAAATGATTTTCCAACTTATAAAATAAACCTAGATCGGGAAGAGTAATTGATGAATTCGCAGTTCAAAATAAAAAGTCCTCCAAATAGCACTGTGAAGGACTTTTAATTTTGTAGTGCGGTTTTTAACACTGTCTTATTTCTCGTGAATGACACTTTCGATTCGCAGCAATCGCGGCGGACGCAGTAAATTAAAGGCACATGGCATTAAGCTGTCTCCTACATCATGCCACGACACTTCTTAATTAGTGCCTGTACCGATATGTAGATAACGGACGCGGTTATTATGGGCAAAAGGTTTTTTTTACCATATAAGGCTGTTTGGTTTGCTAGGTTTTTGAAGTAAAGGGTATAAAATCAGAATATGGGTGGGTTTTGGTCAGTAAACAGTCTGTCAATGACACTCTCTCCTCGTCATCTGCCTAGCCTTTTCCAACTTATATTTGGGTCGGCTTCCAATCAGGCTGAATTGAGCTGAATACCAGTATTTTACGAGGAGCGGCTGCCTACCAGACCTCCACAACCCATTAACTGGGGTAACACGGTACTTCATGGCAAGACTGTAGTCAGATTTACTGGCTTCTGACTATCCGTAACGACTGCCAAAAATCTACAAATAACAGCCGGGACCAACAGCGTAACATGCTTTCCAAGGCACGGAGGAAACTCGGTATGTTAAGATAGTCACCCATCCGCAGACCAACCTTGGCAAACGTTGCTTAAACTTGAAGATCGAACCGTGCGGCTGTTATTATTTAGCCACGAGCTCCTCCAATGACACTCTCCTGCTGCACCAAAAACCGGGAGAAGTTCCTTCTGCTTTTAAACAGAAACAGATGGGGGAGACTCATAAAATCTCCACCTAATATTTAATTGATTCCGGACTCTAATATCGCGATACAAGATGATTGTATTTTAGTTCCTATGTGGTTCTATGCCGACATAGATGTCGCTACAGTCCGATTTGATGATTTCTCATAGGAAGGGATATAGGTGGATGTTACCCAGTAAAATTCTGACACGCCCTGTCACTCTACCCAGTACGGGATAAGTTACTTGCTGATTTCCCACCTCAAAAAATGGTATAATGGTGAGTATTCTGAAGATAGCCAATGAACATGGTTTTTTTTTTTTTTTTTTTTTTTTTTTTTTTTTAAATTGTATAAGCTAGTGCTTGACTGCGATCCCACCTGATGGTAAGCAGTGATGCAATCTTAGATGGTGAGGCGCACTAGTTTATTAAGAGCCTATTCACTCTAGCCTTGAAGACACCCAAATTATAATTGGACGGGAAGACCGCAGCAGGCAAACTATTCCAGTCCTTCGATGTGCGCGGTAGAAACGACGAAGCGAAGCGCTTAGTCCGGACCGTAGAGGTTTCCACAACAAAAGGATGGACATTCGCCGTACGACGGCTTGTCCGATGGAAAAAACGGGATGGCGGAATCAATTCGTGTAATTCCTGCGCACACTCTCCGAAATGCATCCTGTAGAATACCGAAAGGCTGGCTACCCTACGCCTGTGCGCAAGGCTTTGTAGGTTGGAGTTAACTAGATCTGGATCTCCAATTAGCCTCTTCGCACGCCTTTCCACTGAGTCCAAAGTTGCCAGGTGGCATTTTGCAGCTCCAGCCCATATGTGGCTGCAGTACTCCACACACGATCGGACCTGTGCTTTGTATAACATAAGAAGCTGTCCCGGTGTGAAGTACTGCCGGACCTTTGCAAGAACGCCGAGTTTCCTAGCAGCTACTTTAGCTTTGGACTCAATGAACCGCCCAAAGTTCAGGTCGGAGGAAATTTCAACTCCCAAGAGCTGAAGGCGATCGGTGCAGTCCAGGGATACATCCCGGAAAGCAGGAGCCAAGGTGAACGGGCTCCTTTTAGCGGTGAACAGACACGCTTGTGTTTTGGCGGCGTTGAATCCCACCAGATTGGCTTCGCCCCACTTGGAGACTGCCTGAAGTGAGTCATTCGCACGCTCTACCATAGCCTCTCTTTCGGACTGGATTAGCTCCTTACTAGCCCGAGTACTTGGCAGGTATCTCTCTACAACTGTGCTATCATCTGCATACCCATAGATACCGGGTATCAGCAGATCGTTGATGTGGAGCAGGAAGAGAGTTGCAGAGAGTACAGACCCCTGAGGAACTCCGGCATTAGTCATCATGGGCTCTGAAGAGCATCCGTCGACAACAACTCGGAGAGACCGTTCACTCAGGAAGTCTTTTATCCAGTTAATCAGGCCAGGGGAGATGCCGTACGCTGGGAGCTTACTTAAAAGGCAAGCGTGCCATACCCTGTCGAAGGCCTTCGAGACGTCTAAGGAGACTGCAAGTCCTTCCCCATTCTTCTCGAGGGCCTCGCCCCACAAGTGAGTGACATACACTAGAAGGTCCCCAGTAGACCGATTGCGGCGAAACCCGTACTGTCGGTCACTGAGGAGATCGTTACCTTCCAGGTATGTCAAGAGGCGCGAGTTCAACACACGCTCCATAATCTTGCAGAGTATGGAGGTTATCGAAATCGGCCGATAGTTGGTGGGATCGGCACGACTGCCCTTTTTGGGCACGGGCTGCACGTTAGCAAGCTTCCAGGACTTGGGCACTATACCAGTCCTATATGAGAGGCGATACAAGCGTGTCAGAACAGGAGACAACTCGGGCGCACATGCCTTGAGAACAATCGCTGGAATACCATCTGGTCCACTAGCTTTATTCACGTCTAGACGACACAGTGCTCTCAGAACTTCTTTGTTCCTTATACGGACCTCGGGCATCGAGGTGCCGCAGTGAGATAGAGTCGGTGGAGTAGAACTGCCAGTGTCAAGACGTGAATTGTTGGCGAAGAGAGATGCAAAGAGACCTGCTTTCTCTCTCGCCGTGTGAGCCAGTGTTCCATCTGGCCGAACCAGCGGAGGCAATGTGGGCCGACAGAAGTTCGCTTCGACCGACCTGGCAAGGGACCAGAACGCTCTGCTACCAGACGGTTGTGCAGAGAGCTTCTGGCCAATGTGGGAAATGCGATCGAAGCGGGCCTTCCTTAGTGCCTTTTTATAGGACTTGGCAGCATGGTTGAAGGCTCTCTTATTTGAGCTCAGGTCCGGAGCTTTGCGGTCACGAGCATCCACCCAGGCAAGAAATGCCGAGTGCTTTCGCTTTTCAGCTTCAGCACAATCGGCGTTGAACCATGGGCGAGCTGAGCTTCCGACGGGTACGTCACTATATGGGATGTAATACTCCATAGCTTGACGCACGACATCGGAAATTGCCTCCGCACAGCTCGACGGATTTTTCGAAGAGAAACAGACCTGCTGCCAAGGATAAGACGCAAAGAAGTGCCGCATCTCATCCCAATCTGCTGACTTGTAACGCCATATTCGCCGTTCCCCGCGTGAGTCGCAGTCAGGTGGCGAGAAGGACGTTACAGACTTCACCAGACAATGATCTGAAGTTCCAAGTGGTGAGGAAACTGTTACGACACATCTGTCCGGATCGGTTGTCAGCAGAAGGTCCAGACAATTGGCAGTATGACCAGCGATGTCAGGCACCCTTGTCGCTTGCTTTACCAACTGGGAGAGCCCCATCGAAACTGCAAAGTTTCGCGCCTCTCTCCCAGCGTGGTCAGTCCTCTGGTATGGGAAAAGCCAGTCCTGATGACAGGCGTTAAAGTCCCCCAGAGCAACGAACTGCGCATCAGGGTGCCGATGCAGGGCCGTATCGGCGGCTATACCAAGGTGGTCAAATAGCCGAGTTGTCTCCTGATCACCGCTATGCGAACGGTAGACACAGGCATAGACAATTTTGTCCATACCAGTGTCCACCATCATCCATAAGGTAGATAAATCAGGGTCTTCAAGGTGACGGAGACGCTGGCAGCAGATGTCATTGCGGACGTACACACAGACCCCGGCACGCTGCATGAAGTGATACTCCAATGAGTATCCCGGGTAGTTGAGGTACGCCGCATCTGACGGACATCTAATCTGCGTCTCCGTCAAGAAAAGCAAGTGAGGCTTGACAGTCTCGAGATGGTGATGGACCGCAAGGAGATTTGAGTGCAGCCCTCGAATATTCGAGAGATGCACTTGAAATGGGAGGTAGTGCATCCGCTGTCGACACTTGCCTTTCTTTTTGGTACCTTTCATAATGGGTTGGAGTGAATAGGAGTGGTGGAAAGTGGCAGTTGAGCGAGGTGATGCGATGCTTAACCCAATAATACAACCAGAGATGCAGCGCCAATGGAGGTTTGATCTGGAGACTGCGGGGACGCCCGAACCCCCCCAGGGATCGCCATCGGGACCTCCCATCCGGTCGCCAGCCGGCACGATGGGGCCACCCTGGGATTTTTCGCAGCTGGCGGGGCAGCCTTTCGTGTGTGGCTGGCACACTACTTGGGCCCCCAACTATCTGCGGTCGGCCAGCGGAAAACCGTGCTTCGGATCCCGCTACCCTCCACGACCAAACATCCGACACAACAACACTGGTGCATCATATCCGGTATACACCGCATCACAACTGCTCAGACCCATCCTCCACCGTACGGCTTCACCAGACATCATGCCGGAACACGACGAATCGTTTGGCGGAATGGCTTTGTCTGGCGGGTGGTAACCTTTTAAGCCGGCAGCCGATACAATGGCCTACCACCGGATTTACTGCTCGTTTAGCACTACCCAGGGGACACGTGTAGGGTGATCAGAATTCAAGTAAATCCTACGGACGCAAGCAGTTCATCCCCCAAAAGTTCTAGTAACTAATAAAAATATTCAAAAACAGCGCACCATTATGCGAAGTTTGAGAAACCTGCATAGTGTAGTTTCGATAATTTCGAGCTTCGGCTATAGTTATATTGATAGCGATAAAGCTGATTAACTTCAATAAAAATACCGTTTATATAAACATCGACAAAACCTACATTCATCATCATCTGCCTAGCCTTTTCCCAACTATATTGGGGTCGGGTTCCAGTCAAGCCGGATTTAGCTGAATACCAATATTTTACGAGGAGCGGCTGCCTACCAGACCTCCACAACCCATTAACTGGGGTAACACGGTACTTTATGGCAAGACTGGACGAAACCTACATTATAGGCACAAAACTCTCCGCAGTCACCTTCTACTCCTACCTTTCCTCAAAATCTACAATTAATATTTCTTTAACAAACTTTTTGCCAGTCAATCCACAGTAACAGCCAGTAGGTACTGTAGGTACATCTCTAGCGGTCCACAGTTACAGTGAGTAGGTACTGTAGGTACATCTCTACCAGTCCACAGTTACAGCGAGTAGGTACTGTAGGTACATCTCTAGCGGTTACCGCACGCAGCCCGTCACTTCGCCACGCAAATTGCTTTACTGAACGCTAGCGCCGCCTTTAAGCTGGACAGCTCTAGGGTTCCGTAGGACGAGAGAGAAAATTATTTATGGTTGTGACTGGTTGTGATAAGTGTTAAAGAGAAAAAGGTTGTCATTGCTTTAAAAAAATAAAAGGACTGTAGTAACTGTATTTTTGTGTGTGTGTTTGACTCGCCTATTTATCACTCCATATTTTTGCCTTTCGAACACAGACAAGACCATGTCATGCTCAAACACATACTCTACAGACTACAAGCATTATCAGTCTAAGCGCACATACAATCAAATAGTTTCTAATTTTCAAAAAAGCAAATTAAAAAAAAGAACATTTCTAGATACATTACAGGTGTTCATCTCTAGTCGTCTATACTTTTTTCTCTTTAGGCTACCTGAGTTTGCTTTACATAACATTGCTGTCAATGTTTTGTGAGGAATGGTAATTATGAGAGAAAAGAAAGTGAGTTACAACTTGATCATTGATAAAACATGTATTTGGACAAGGCACGGTGGGAAAATGATGCCAGAAGTATACAAATAAACGATTCTTATTTTTAGTGTATCAGCCAATGCTCTCTGCATTGGTTGGTACTAAAAATAAAATTAACTAAAACTACTAAAACACAAAACTACTAAAACTATTAAGTTCAATATCTACATGCGCATTTAGCCAGAACATTGTCTCACTCAAACCTGCAGCTTTCAGTTCAAGTAAAATTTTTCCAAGACACGGAACCCACCACCGCTAACAGTAAACAAGCATCACACTTTTTTCCATTTGCCGCTAAAATTAGCGGACGGATTGTTATTGGTTAAATTATTCAGAAGGCGTTCGATGCCTTTAAGTGAATTTTGCGATCGGACCACCACAGTTTTTCTATTCCGAGCACCGTACACACAGTTAGTGACGGAATTATGACGGTACTGCATTAACTGGCGAATGCTGGCTTGTTGCTAATGGAGACGACGTTTTTAAATAAGATAGTGTTTTGTTGTCTTTTTTTAGTAGGATAGTATTTATTTATTCATTTAAACTTCATGTACAGTAGTGGTACATGAAGTTCGGAGGAGCTCGTGGCTAGATAATAACAGTCGCACAGGTCGATGTTCAAGGTTAAGCAGCGCTTGCCAAGGTTGTTCTGTGGATGGGTGACCATCTTAATATAACGAGTTTCCTCCGTGCCTCGGAAAGCACGTTAAGCCGTAGGTCCCGGCTGATCTTTGGCAGTCTTTACGGATAGTCAGAAGCTAGTAAATCTTAGTCCAATCTTGCCATGAAGTACCGTGTTACCCCAGTTAATGGGTTGTGGAGGTCTGGTAGGCAGCTGCTCTTCGTAAAATACTGGTATTCAGCTAAATCCGGCTTGACTGAAAGCCGACCCCAATATAGTTGGGAAAAAGGCTAGGCAGATATACAGTATTGGTACATAGGTGGATTTAATGCAACAAAGCATTATCTCCCAGTCTACTTTTGGGTTAAAAAAAACAACACTGTGGTAGGTTTGCACAATAAAATAACAATAGAGACTTCAAACAAAATTAATATTTGTTGAGTATTAATCGGTAATAAATAATAAACTTCTTATGCCGAAAAAAAAACCTAGCAATTTTATCGCTACTCATTGGGACGACAAATCTTCTCTTTCCTGATCAACAGAATTAATACTATTTTGGGATATAACATTCAGAGCATTAAATGGGTTTCCTCGTAATGTTTTATTGTACTGATGTCAGAAATGTGAAACTACGATCGTCACAGCTGTACATTTTTTTATATTAAAATTGAAATTATTGAAATTATAATTAAGAATACTCTGCCTACCTGTTTAACTGACTGACACGCCTAAACCGCTAAACCAATTTTAGAGAGAGACCGACTTTCGGGACAACTTATATGCGGGTGAATTCGCAACTTACTGACTTAGTATTAAAATGAATATAACCTTCTTGTGTAGACTAAACTTTTTTAACATGTAGGGTTCACCTCTAACTTTTTAAATAAACACGTCTGGGTTCATTCGCAGACTGTAGGAGACAATGATAAATTAGTATGTCTGTCTGTCTGAAGGTTTTTTAATACTTTTTAACATAAACACTTTGACATTATGATTTATTTTTTGCAGTAATGGTGCGGCTTAGATGGCATGAATTTGGAACGTTGACAAAAATTTTAGTTTATTTTCTATGTCTATTATTTTTTGGGAGTTAGCCCAAATTATTTCTTGCATTGCATGCAAATATGTTATTTGGAGTTATGACTTTGTCATAAAGTAAACTTTTGTGTTTTCATGCAATTTAAAATACAGCTGTTTTTAAACTCACTTTCTCCTTTACGAATAATATGTTATAGCAATTCTATAATTTAAAAATCTTGTTAGTGCAAAACTAAACTAAAACTGTATTATTATGTCTTCATAAATCTCTGGACCCTGGGGTCCTGGATCTTTAGAAGGCTTACAAGAAGGTAAGGGCTACTCGCAGAGGCCCTTTAGACTCTTCTTCTTCTGCCTGGCGTTAGTCCCGGCCATTACCAGGGTCCGCCTTCCTGCTAAGCTTACTCCACTTTGCCCGATCTTCAATATCCTTCCCAGTAAGGCCATTGGCTCTCATGTCGGACTTGACGACGTCCAGCCAGCGCTTGCGAGGGCGACCACGGGACCTAGCCCCAAGAACAGCCATATCCATGCATCTCCGGCCGACGTACTCCCTAGGGCGACGCATGATGTGGCCATACCATCGCAGACGACACTCTTGCAGTTTTTCCCCCACGTCACGGACACCAAGACTACCTCGGATGAATGAGTTGCGCACGCGATCGGATCGCGTTACGCCACACATCCACCTCAGCATCTTCATTTCCGTGACACGAAGCTCCTGAGTGTGTCTGCTTAATGCCGGCCAACACTCGCCACCGTACAGGAGGACCGGCCGAATGATGCATTTATATATCTGCCCTTTGAGCCTCGGGGGCATTCTACGGTCACATAAAACGCCCGTTACCTCGCGCCATTTTGCCCAAGCCGCGCCTATACGTGCTTGGACATCGTCATCCACGCAGAGGCCCTTTAGACTACCAACTGTAAATTATCCCTAAACGCACTATGCAAGTACACCCATGTAAAACGCCCGATTGGTGAAACGCGTTGTTATTATTATACCCGCACTGTCTATAGCTGGGCAATCCTCCTATCGTTCCTGGCGTTTAGCCGCTTCTTGCCAATCCTAAGGTCTGATCTGAGTCATCCTGCCATCTCCTACATAGTCTGCCGTGACCCCGTCTCGTGATACTCTTGGTCGTTTCACTCTTGTCTGAGTGGTCGTGGTTATCATGAAGGTAGCTCTCCAGAAACTGTCAGGGTCCGCCACACGACTATAACCACTGCTCTATAGGCATGTGGCAGATATGTCCAGTTCAGTCCCACTTAAGTTAGGCAGCTTCCTAAGCCAGTAAAGTTTAACTTAATGTGTACGCAAAAAGACCTATCTCAACTACCCATATACGACAATTTTACAAATAAAACAGTCACCCGGACTTTTAAACATGTCAACTACGTACTAGTCAAATCACCGAACGAATCAAACAAAGCTCCATTCGAGTAAATTATGGCATAAAACATGATTTATTGGTGCTACTTTCACTAAAATAACGATATTTTATCACTGGCAGCCAGTACTGGTGCTAGTACTGGCCGGTTTGAAGGGTGACACGTGTTTGATACTGGTGTTACCGGACTGCTGATTTACATATCAACCGTGTAATATTTGGCATATCAATTGAAATTGCACGTGGCAAGTGAGTATTATAGTAGTTTCGTATTGTTGTATGGTACTGGAATGGGCAGCTGTGTCGATCTGTGAAATTTTACTTTTATATTGTCTTTCTTTTATTATGCGTACAGCGAAGGAGTGGAATTCCCTGTTGGATTCTATGTTTCCTGATAGCTATAATCTAGAGGTATTTATGTCAAGACTGAATAGGGTACCTCCAAGAAAGCGTGCTCCGCTGCCAGCCACAACATCGCTAACCAAAAGTCAATAGCAAATAAAAGGAATATGTTGTATTGTCATCACTGAATCTTATAAAGTGTCCAAAGGTACATGCTAACCTTGATCACTGACTCAGAATAGGTTTACAGCTAAGTATGACTTTTCTCTGATAGAAAAATGTTGTGATTATATTTCAAATAAAAAAATATTCAACTACCTACGCGCGGGTGCGATACGTAAGTTCACACTTAACCAAACTGTATCCCTAAAATCGCACCATAATCATTTTAATCCCGTGATATTAAAATTCAAATTGCTCTAACCACATTTTGACGCGTCATAAAATAACTTCAAAATAATTTTCACAGTTTGAATCGATTGAAAACAGTAGACTTTCGGTCACGTCGAGCAGAAATGTTGACAATTCCAACTTTTAGTTTTGCTATTTGTATAACAAATAAATATTCTGTATTTTACGGGATTGTGCGTGACTGCTCACTATTTATTTGATGAAAAAGAAAACAACTAACTTTCTTTATTTATTTATTTATTAAATAAAATTGGCTTCATAACTTTCTGCAGTCTTTATCGACTGGCTGACAAAAAAATAAATAGTGTCTCAATAAATGATATTTATTTTGCAAATAGGTTTCATAGAACACATTTACACGTCAATTTTTTTCATCAATATAAACTAGATGAGGCCCGTAATTCCTTGATGACCACCCTGAAAAGAAACACCGAAACAAACTCAGAGGTCTACTTGTGTTTGTCACTTAACTCTTCCTAAACGGCTTGCAGTTTCGTTGTGTATATTTGAATGAGTCTCTAAATAGTAATCTTACTGCTGATACCTAACTGGCTAGGTCGGGGTCACCAGTTTGGAGGTAGATGGACAGAGAATAAAGTCCCACATACCTCCATTGAAAAGGGAGGATCCTACGACCGGATGAGGTGTTTATATCCGGTGGGCTGCTGCCCGATAGATGATTTCGGGCTATAGCATCTATTCAAATCGCGCGGAGAACTTTGCTTGTGCGATGCAGGATTCTGTGACGTCATATCTAGTAGATCGTAGTCGCTACAAGTGCTTAGACCAGAGAAAAAAAAAGAAAAGTTTACGAAATGTCTTAACGGTATACAATAATCTATGAGCAAAATCGTGGTCAAGATTTAAAAATTTAAAAGATTGATATGGGTATACCTCTATGCATGTTATGACTCATACAATCGGTACCACTGATAAAGTGTGCCTGTCTATTGTAAAGTTTCTGAAAAGAAGTAACAATAGCTGAGTGTGTTTTGTATGAGTGAAGATGAGTCATTGTAAAGACCCGTTTCTTTTAGTTTTTATCAATAAATATTTAGTAAGTTTATAGCATTAAGTTCGCCTTTGTACCTATTTATTGCGTGAAGTTTTAATAAATTATTAAAAAAATTGTAAGAAACCAAAATATTATCTAGATATTTATAGTAAACCTATCTACGTACATATAATTAACCTATGTAGAGTGACTGGTAATACCAACCAACAACCAACTGGTCAAAATGTGCTGAATTGCTGACTTTTTTCACACTTTCAAGTTTATTCCTTTATTAAAAGTTGATTGTTATCATGAATACAATCGCGTGTTTAAGTAAGTATCGGTTACTTATTACCAGATACCCTATATACAAAGAGACAGTCAGGTGTACTATTCGTACATTACTAGTTCATTAGGAAATATTTTGTAGTTTTTTTTAATCTAGCTAGCTAGCTTCCATCATCTATTGATCCATCGAAATCATTCTATTGCTAAATATATAAGACTACGTGACCAAATGATCAAGAATGGATTTTATTCTTTGTTCTTTATTATTAGGTATCTTACGAATAAAATACACAATAAACAAAATATACAGTCTATTATAATAAAAATAAAAAATCTAACAATCTATTATGAAATAACGTGGGTACACAAAATTACTAAAATTTTGGTAAATTAAATTAAATACTCTGAAAGTTATTAAGACCTTAAATCAGGTCTCGTTTTGGGCAATTAGTAAATTTCGCCGTATCATTACCCAGCCGGTTAGAGTTTCTAATTGAATTCTAATAACCACGTAATAAGAGTATTTTTCTATTTAACTTGAGTATTATATTAATATAATTGGGATTCATTTTAATGTTTTTCATTTGCTCTATAATTATAAATATTCGCTCGTACATAAAATTTGTTAAGAGAAACCTGACCTTCCTCAGATTTCTAATAAATAAAGAAAATCGTTTTTCTTAAAAAATATTGTGTTAACTGCTTTGACTTTCATTTTTCATTATGCAAAGACAAAACTTTATTATTAGCACAAAAAGTGTCGCGGAACCGTTTGAAAGTTACCGTAGCCTTAAAACGCAAAAGGCAAAAGAAGAAACAGGTGGATTTTAATCAGTAAAAGTCTGGCACGCCCTCCCACTTCACTTCAAATTAGGAAGATGACATTTGAGGTTATCTTACCTCAAAAAGGACCACACAGACCACATATCTCTAACTTGTGGTATGCCCTTTGCTGAGGTATTTTATTGTTAGTAGTACAGTGTGTCCCCTGCCTGTACCTATGGTATGTAAAAAATCATCATAGGTACGCAATTAACATAGCACAGACCTTATTCCCCAGATTTTTAAACAACAAATTACCAGAAAACGAGCTCCAAACACAGCCCAAAACGATTCAGTCCCGAACTATCTCTGGCCGCCATCTTGAAGAAAGCTCGTGGATGTTCGGCTACCCTCGCGTGCTTCAACTCGTAAACCTCGGCCGCGCATTACCAAAATACGTATCAACTCGTATCGTATGCGTGTGGACGATAAATTATACTAGTTAATACGAAAACCCTTCCACTAGCGTTATTCGGCTGTAATTAATAACGAAACCATACGATAGGATCTTTTAGTTAAGTCTTTGCGCTGACACGCACACCGATTTTTTGGGTGTGCGTATTAGGATACGAGGGGTTCGTTGACGGCGCGTATTGTTCCACGCGCTCCTCAAAGAGATGTCAGCAAACTGTAGGGGCCCGGTAGGGCTGAAGCCTTCTGGGGCCTGGGTGTACTAAAGAGATCCCTGGGACCCCGGAAATAGGGCAAAGAAGGAACAGGAGTGGGTTAAAGGCGTTTGGAAGTTGGGGCTGTGCTATTGTTCGAAAGAGTTACTGTGGCCTTGGCAAAGGAATACTTATGGGTTTTAGTAGGTAAAAGTCTGACACTCTCGCTTCCATCAAGAGCTGACGAAATTATTTCATGATTTTCCACCACAACCATAAGTCTGGCAATGGTTAGAGGACCAACCATAAACACTGACGCAATATTGTTTTACAGTACCTTGTTTTTTATAGACTGCATAGTTTACAGTATGTATCTAAGTTGATTTTTAGATTAACTTTGATAACAAAAAAACCTTAACCTCACTCAGTCTTCTATCGATAGAAAAAACAATAGCTAAATATGTTATAAGCGCAAAACTCAAGAATAACTGGACCAATTTAAATTATTTTTTTTCTGCTTGTAAATCTTCTGATTAAATAACCATTCATGAAACTTGGAAAAAAAAATCTTTCGACTAAATAATAAATCGTGGAACTGTGACCACTTTCCCAACTCCCAAGTCGCTTATTACGAACACGTATTACAGCACTTTTAGACTAAGTTAATAGGTAACAACGAACAGTAGCCGCCGTGTTCACACGTCCTGAAATTAGAGATTAATCGCCACGATAACGTGACGCGTTCCGTTTTCAAAAACAGTGGACAAAACGCCATCTTACTACGCAATCTGTGTGAAAACGTTTCGTGTTTATTTTGTACTAGAATGTTTTTTACAACTTTATTTTATTTTATCGCTAGTGATCTGGATAAATGTAATAAATTGGTATTTTGACTAAGATTATTATTATTGTTTGGTAGAGGTGTTTTTTTTAATATTTGATAAATTTTGGTGTTGTATTTTCAGAGGTGTATAATTAAAGCCAAGTTATGAAAGTAAAAGAATGGGCAGGTCAAGCCTATATAAATATTAATAGTGGTAGTACACAACTGCTTTAGAAAAATAATTGTTCCAAGTGTCTATCTCCAAGGGCAAGCAACGCCAACTGAGGTCGATCGGTAGATAGGTTACCTTTGGAATACCGAGATTACTCCATACTTCTGAAAGTATATTAAACCGATAGTCTCGGCAAACATTTGAAGATTTTTGACAATCGTTACGGATATTCAACACGAAAACTAACACAGGAGAAAACTGACTACAGGGTTGTGTTACCTAATTATTGGGTTGAAAATAAGTAGACGCAGCCATATCCAGTTGTTAACTCCTTGCAAGCTGCGTGGAAACAACTCAAAATGAGTCTTAGAGACACATTCCATTAAAAAAGGATATCGTCAGGGTAAGGCCCCTGACGATATCCTTTTTTAAAATGTCAAGACATGTTAAACAACGTGTTAAAAGGTCAGGTGTGCGAGTAAGAAAGAAGAATAGAGCTATACACTCTTTTTAGCTCCATCCCTTTAACAATTCAGTTTTAGTCGTCAAATGGATATGATAGGACCTAAGAATAAAACCAAAGTGTAAGCTAAAAAAACTGACATCACCAATACAAGTGTCACGTATACGAATACAAAAAACACAGAATTACTTTATCCACATCAGTCGAACGCATCAAGCCAACAATTTTTCCACATTTCTATAACAATTTGAAAGCAAAAAAAACCATCGGCTTCATCGATCCGATCCTCATGTCTTCGATATTTGCGGTTTCAATATACTTAGTGATTGGTATCAAAGTGGCAGAGTTTCACACGTACTGCCATGTACACGGAGTAGATCGAGAATGGAGTAATCCATTTCTTATCTACTCCATGTACCCGTAGTACGAGTGGCACTTATAAACTCAGTGCTCAATTTTTAAAAGTTGAGTATAATTTTTTCTTTTCTTCATTAGCAAAAGCTAGCACAGAATATAATAAAACATTTAAAAACTATAGTGATAGGGTTGCTTTTATATTATCTTTTTTCTGTTTGCAATTACATGAGTACACTGCGCCCAAGTGGTGCAGCTCATTGTGCACCTTTAACAACGTCCTGTGTCCTAACTGTGGTTACGTTACAGGCTGATTTTCTTGCAGGATTATTTGAATGAGCAACTGTAGCCCTTTACGTTAGGCATTTAATGGAACACGGGTAAATTTTAGTCAGGAAAAGTCATTCCCTTTTACTCCACCCAGAGCGGAAGAAGTTATTGCATGATTTTCCACCTCAATAAAAAAGGCTGAATATTCTACTTGGGTACTCTGTTCACTCACTACTCTATGTCGATGTGAGACCGCAGCTGATATTATTGTTTCTTTGAAATTTTACTTAGAACTGCTTCTGTTTCGTTTCCAATGTTTTTTTATGGTTTATTAGTGGTGTGGCAGGTTTTTGCGGCGACCAGACTTTGCCTTTGTTAGGTACTCAGCTTGTAGTATTTGCTTAGTACAGAGTACTAACCAATCTAACAGAATGAGAACTGGTTAGCTTTGTAGTACATTATGTTTTCGACAATTTTATTAATGTTATTTTATTAATGTACTTAAATACTACCTAAAATAACAATTATGGTTTGTACGGAAAGCACTAAATCGGTTGCGCACCCAGGTAGGTTGCTGCGAACACAACTTGGCCAAATGGAGTTTCATAGCTCCACAAAAATCTGAATAATAATATAGACCCGTCGGATATTCAATGTTTCTTCTGTTCAAACCATGAGCCACACGTTGGAGTGCGCCAAGTGTCCATACACCTGCACTTTGGAGAATTTAATGACTGCCACCGATGCTGCAGTTAACATAGCCCGGGCCTACTGGCCCCAAACAACTTAACGAGTTTACCTTCGATTCGAAAAAAAGTAAATTATACATATTCACATTAAAGGTGAACGTTTGTGTATGTATATTTGTTACTTCTTCTGGCTAAATACCAATTATTTATGTAATATTATGTATAGTTTTCAAATTGATTTGGCACAACCGATCCGACGTTTTAGAGTCGACAGCGTCACCGGCCGACGCTGAAAACCAGCGCTGTGGATTGGTCGCACTATAATTTATGTGTGCCCACAGCATCATGCTGAGCGCTCGGCCGTTTTGCATGGACGTGGCGCTTAATTCATACCGTTTTTTTTTTATAAATATATTGTACATGTTTTCTAAATATGCCACTTGTTCATGTAAATAAAAAATTTTTCTTTCTTTCTTTCTTTCTTTACTTCTACAGACCTGAACGGCGAAACGGATTTCAACGAAACTTAGCACGCCGTAGGCTCACGTTATAAGTATCATCATCATCATCTGGCTAACCTTTTCCCAACTATATTGGGGTCGGCTTCCAGTCAAGCCGGATTTAGCTGAATACCAGTATTTTACGAGGAGCGGCTGCCTACCAGACCTCCACAACTCCGCGTTATAAGTATAGATAAGCATAACAACAACCTAAAACCCATCACTCATAGTGTCCTCCTAAACAAGCGAAACGAAAGTACAAACGTCGAAACGGCTTCACTCCCGCCGACCGCAAATTTCCTGCAGCTTCCGACATGATTGCAGGAATCACGCTCCGCTCCACACACCTGCCTGCGGCTTCTATCCAACGTATTTATGAAGCTCAACAACTTATATTTGTATGTATTTATTGGTTTTCTTGTAATGTGATTGGGGATATTGGGTTTATTTTATTGGTTGCCTACTTGTTTTTTTTTTTCCATCAGCAGGCTTATGCTTGAGTTCGATTTCGATAGGTCGACGTAGGGATTGGACTGTGACATTTCGTACTAAACCGTTTTGCACACGCTAAGTTCAATCCCAATTTGACTTAGTCCCAAAAATGATCACGCAATTTTAAACTAATTTGGCGTTAGCATCGAACTCAGGAGTATGAAATGTCACAATCCCAATGTCGACCGATCCAAACTGAACTCAAGAGTAAGCCTACAGGTCTATTAGGACGCATAAAATTGTGCTTTGTGATTTCGTGGCTGGCTAGAGTGTCTATCTAAAGAAGATTGACAAAACCCCATGTACTTTCAGTATCACATACAGGCTTAACATACAATAGAATGAATATATGGATTAGAATGCTACAATAAAGTATAACAAAATATGTAATGGTAAGACATACATTACAGTTGGGGATATAAAATGATTTATAGACATAACCTCAAAATGGACCACCAAAAATAATACAAGGTACCTACCTAATTATGTAACTTAGAGCTTGACCAGAAAGGGCGAATTCATCGCGATTGCGCGTGCGTATCACGCGCGACCGTTGCGCCCAGAAAGAGCGTATCAACGCTGGAGCATTCAACAATTCCGTATCAAATGTAGGTGCTCAATTTCCCTGGATATGTGCACTCGCTCTGGAGTTCGCGCGTTTAACTGGACGCAACAAGGTGTCCCTAGTATCTCGACTCGCGTGTAATACGCGCGAGTTGAGGGTCTGGCGTTGTGCACGCGATTTACGCGCGTATTTTGAATTCGCGCGATACTTGTGGATGCGACGTATTTGTGCTAGTATCTTACTAGTATATTACTAGCGCGCGAATGAATTCGCGCGAAACGTTTCTAAACGAATTCGCTTCTTCTGGACAAGGTTTTAAGGCAGACCCTTAAGCGTCGTCCTATTTAGCTAACTATCATACGATTGAACGATGTGATTTCGTCGCACGATGAGATTAGTTTTATCGACGAAACCCTGTGCTCATGCGATGATTTACAAGCTTCTATTAGGACACTCTAAAGAATTTGTGTTTAATCACATCGTTCAATCGTACGATGGTTAGGGTCAGCTCACACCAAGACGCGACGCTGCGCGCACATTTTAATAGAGTGACTCAAAATATAACTTTATTTACTACGCGAAAAGATACACATTTCATTGTGAGAATTTAGAATACGTTGCTTCACCTCTTGATGCCGCGCGGCGTCTCGTAACAGGTAAAAAACAAAACCATAGTATTTATAACATTTTTTTATTATAATTGTAACAATACATTGTCAAGAAATACCGCAGGGAGATTGTTCCTTCGTGTCGATCGTAAGCTAAATGCCAGACTACACTCATGACATGTGAACAACAGCCCACGGTTCTGAGTCATACTTTACAATTACAACAGTAGCCGATAATGGCATCGGTTTTCTCCTTTAAACTGGTCAAATACACGTCGGCGAAGGCGTGATAAGCGCACATAACAGTTTATACACCGAAGATCAACTGCTGACATTGTTAAAGCATGAAAAACATTCACAGAATAAATAAGAGTCCTATTTCAGTCCTGCGCAGGTTTATACACTAAACGCAAATTGTAATGTACTAAAGTAACGTGGCGGCACAAAATAAGAGTTCACACTTCATTTATAGATGCAGACAACATTACAAATAACACGAACGACGAATTATGTTTAGGCAGGGTCAAACAAAAATATCATGACAGTTTATATTTTTTTTGTATTTGACATACCTAAGTAACAGCTGACGCAATAAGCCTATTTTATGCGTTTTGTTTTTACAGACTTCACAAAAAGGACGAGGTACTATTGCATTATTGCGTTTTGTTTCCGTAACGGGACTGTACTCTAAAATCATGGTTTTTTAATTACTCCGGACTGCTAATATTGTATTTTAGCTTGGAAAATAACTAACGATATATGACCCATAAGTTGCATATAACTAGATTTGTGTATGTTTGGATTTTGATGTGATACCCAGCTCGCCAATCTTCTTTCGACAGTTAATTGTTTCGACACGATCCCAATTTTGAAAAACAATAGTTCGACTACTCATTACTTCGACAGATCATATATCCGTAAAACATTAATAAAAAAATTCCTTGGAGAATCTATTGTGTTATTCTAAACGACAGTTAGTCTCTGCTAAAAATTACCAATCTTACTTTTGTTTGCTTATTGACAGCTGTTTTTCACGGTTACACCTTAATCTTTTGGTTATTGTTCCGATTCTATCGGTCATAGTGTGATTTTATACAGCCTTGCTTGATAAATGGGTTATCCAACCATAGATTATTCAATTCAAGCCATTAACTCCTGACATTACCCTCTATACATACATA
Source organism: Mythimna separata (assembly GCA_030763345.1). Classification (NCBI taxonomy): domain Eukaryota; kingdom Metazoa; phylum Arthropoda; class Insecta; order Lepidoptera; family Noctuidae; genus Mythimna; species Mythimna separata. Next base: position 5,606,639 of record CM061187.1, read on the forward strand.
CCAAGTATCATGTACTGTGATCAGTGGTTAGTTTATTTCTCTTTGGTGTATTAGGTTGGACAAGGCTTAAAAATATCCGAATAATTCATAATAACAAGAACCTAATCATTATGTCACATCATAAATCATCATTTCAATGATGTGATATAATAATTAAGTAATTATATTATTATAATTAATTGCAATAACACAACCATTAAGAGAACATGACTTCCTATTAGTAATTTCTTGGAACACACATTGTTTTTATTACCTGTTTGGTAAATTCTCAGTTAATTATACAGGTATGCTCACACTAATTAGGGTACTTAAACGAAATCTAAACAACTATAATGATGATGATTAACACCAATTTAACTAAGAAGAAATTATAAAGAAATCAGTAACTACATATGTCTATTACTTTTTTATCAAAATTATCTTTCACATTGTAAAAATAATTACCAAATTTTAAAAAATCTCATTGTATAATACCTAGGTAATCTACAAATTAACTAGTTAACCTATCACATACCCACAAAACGAGGCACAATAGTAAAACAATAACACCGCGGTCTCATAGGACCGGTCGGTGATTCATGAATTAATCACTTAAACTGATTTACGCACATTTACGGTAACTTATATACTCGTGCATCTAATAGTGGTCAAGCGCATCTTATATATATTTTTTAAATCATTTAGGATTATCCCCTTTGAGTCATAATGACATAACCCTTTCAGTAACCGTAATGACCAGTGACTCGTAATCCAAAGTGGGTTTCACGTTGACTCAATAGTTTTCCCCTTCAATTCACCACTTTTTCCACCTTTTTAAATTAGGTAACATCATCGTCCAATTATACAGGAGCAAAATAAAGCATTGTGATGCAACGATTACTGGCAGCCGCCATGCTGCCATGCTGCTATGACTGGCGATGTGACTGGCCTAAAACAACGAGCAGGCTATCGGCCGATTGGTCGCACTGAACATAATCGAGAGTCATAGAGCATGGAATGGTGCATGAGGCTACATTTTAAATAAGTATCCTTTAATTTATTTATATTCTTTTATTTACAAATTTATTTTATACACCCTAACAGACAATTGAACCCCAAAAAAATTAAGCACAGATTTTATCATCACACAATAATCCTTTCGTCTGCTCCTTTTGATCATTTTGTGCGTGTGTAAATGGTGGACATCCAACAATGGGTCACATCTCTGGGTCACGTGACACACACACTCGTTAACGTAACATTGCCTAATATTCTACCACGTCCACCGTTCTTCTATGCAGGGGCGTAGCTACCGCCGTATATGCCGTATCAATTATACGGGGCCCCCAGGCTTCAGGGGCCCCGGTTGGTAGCATAAAATTACTGTTCAAAAACTAAAATTGTTACTAATAAAAGAATCTCAAGTTATTGACCGGTCGAATCACCGAATTATCAGTTGATATTTGAGTTTCTGTTTATTGCGAAATACATAAACCCAATCAAATAAAAGGGGGGCCACTATATTTTTTATTATACGGTGCCCCATAGGGACTAGCTACGCCACTGCTTCTATGGTTCCATTTGTAGGATCATTATTTAATATTATAGGTACCTAATATAATATTACACAACTAAGACACAACGCCATCTAGTCCCAAACTAAGCAGAGCTTATGCTATGATTACTAGACATCTGATAACATACTTATATATTTCTAAATACAGACAATACATATTATAGATAAATTACACCCAGACACAGAATAAATGATCGTGCTCATCACACAAACATTTGTCTTATGTGGAAATCGAACCCACGACCTCCGGTAGCCAGAGCCACTAACCACTAGAGTCTAGACCAACAGACCAGCCAATATAAGTCAAACAAATATTGATGAGCAGAAGTTTTAACTGTTATGACAGCTGTAGTCAGAACCGTCGTAAACTGTAAATTTTTTGAATAAACCATGGACACTCAGTGACACAATTGGTGTTTATGGACTGTTTTGATAATGCCGCCTCTATAATTACCCGCTTCAGTGCTCTATGTCCACAGCCAACCATTTTTTGCCCACATGCTGTCCTTCCGTGGCAAATTACTGTCTACCACAAGCTTAGCTTTTTTGACGTCTCAGGGGACGGTAGTAATTAATTAATAAAAGTGATCCTGATACGGGAATTAAGCTGGTCTGTACCGTGAGTTCTTGTAGGGGAATAATGTAAGTCTTCTTACTAAATAATAATCAATGCAAAGATACTAATGATGCTTTAAGATGGGAAGTTTGTCAAGGATCTATTTTTTTCTGGTGATCCTCACGGAGGTTGTCCCCCCTGGGGTGGATAACGGAGTCTGTCAGACGCGTACTGACTAAAACCAACTTGGTATTCCCTCGCATGTTTTTGTTAAAGATAGGTGCAGCTGCAGTATGACTTCTGCTGCTGATAGTATAAAATGGTTTAATTTTATACTTTTACTTGTTTATTAACTTACCATCAGATGGGATTTCAGTCAAGCACTAGTTTATGGTAAATAATAGTACATTATGATACAAGTGTGTAATGTGGGTCATTATCGTCGCGGTGGTATTAAGACCCGAGCCATGGCGAGGGTCTTAAGAGAACCAAGAACGATAATGACTAATTACTCACGTGTATCATACGACGTTTTTCGACACACTTGTGAAGAAAATAAATTAAAAATCAACTTTGTTTAGTACCTAGGTATATGAAAAGTTTATCTGAAGAAACAGTTCGTAAATGTCTAGTCAGTAAAGATAAAATTAACTATTTTGACTGTATAGTGGTCCCATGACATAGATTTTCTTGCGTACAGCACAAATCATTTTCCTCATAAATAGTTGTTGTATCGACATATTTATAAAATCTGTATTTTATTTATAAATATGGCGGCTAAAAAATTGACACTTGCGCATGCGCGAAAAATGGCGGCCATAGACTAGCTACTCTATCTCTTGGTTTAGAAAAAATAAGAATGAGGTTGCATATAAACAGAAAATACAAATTTGATGAAAAATTTAATTAATTAAATATGTAAAATTTTAAACAGTTTATTTAAACACGAAATTGCATGAAATAAGTAAGTAAAACACTAATTCATGCTATTGAACGCAATAACAAATTTTATTCTTTTTTGTCATAAAACTCTTTTTGACAAAAAAGAGGTTAAACAAAAAGGTTCTAACTACATTACCGCACATGTGCATAATAGTAATCAAAATGTCACAGTTTGGTAATGAGCCCCTTTATATACCTAAGTGCAGTGCAATAACAGCCACTTTATGAGCAAGTGTGTCGAAAAAAAAAATAACTACCTTTTGGGTTGACTAAGCTTTCAAATAATAAGGGCACAATTGCCGACCATGTAAAAAAAATCTGTGTTTCTCTCTATGTCCATAGAACTGTCAAAGGTGAAGAATTGAAGATGTATCATTTATGGCACTCCGATGTGTGGGCTATATTCTAGACATTGTGACCGCACACAGATGAAGCAGTTTTGGGCTGCCCGGAATTCATCACACTAATCATTACACATTATTAAAGTGAAAGTTTGGTTATGTGTGTATGTTTGTGGACGACAAGATACCCATTACTCCACGCCCGCAAACCCGCTCCTTTGAAACGACGCACCGGTTAGATTTCTTTATTTAAAACATGACCAGCCTTGTGCAACAATACCTATTTTCTTTTATTCGTGTTTATCTAGACCGCGTGAAAGCCTAAAACGGTCTAACGGAATACCTGAAACGAATCGCGATAGCCGAGAAATTTGCCTAAATCGGACGGTAAGAAACTTTTCGTTACAGCACAGTGCCGTACCGAGCCCCTACTAAGTGCACACGGACTTTACACTTTTACAGATTTCATACTAAAAACTAGGTTTTAGGTGACTTGATTCGGTTGATTGATAAATGGTCCCATGGGAAAGTCCGGCTGGCTTTAAAGGTGTCCGTATTTTATTTATATAAAGCATCCACCACCAAACCATCGGGTCATCCGCACAACATAACATCCGTACATCTAAGCGTATCTACCCACCGAATTTGAAACAGGAACCTCCTGAATAAAACGTGCTCAGTAAGGACCTACGTTAGAAGGAAAGTGATGGTACCGTGATTGTGGTGTGCAATATGTATAATTATAATATTTCACAACTTACACACAACATTATCTAATCCGAAACTAAACAGAGCTTGTATTATTAGGACTAGACAACTGATAAACATATTTATATATTTCTAAACACATACATGATACAGATAAATGACACCCTAACACAGAACAAATGATCGGGTTCATCACATAAACACTTGTCTTGGGTAGGAATCAAACCCACGACCTCCAGTAAAGCAATCATGGCAACTAACTACTAGACTAACTGGCCAGTCGATGCATGGTTTATCTGGGTGCCTAATTCCTCGACATGGTTGATTAACCATTATTTCAAATACTAGGATAAAGTAACAATTCTCTTTACGCCGTATTTAACAACTTAATGTTTATGTTTTATTGCTTGCGTCATTTAGCTTTTAAAAGGAAAGTCGATAAACATTTTTCCGTTTACTTTTTTTATAGAAGTTTAATGAAAGTTTGTTTAAGGCTTATATAATGGTACCAGAAGTAATGATTTAATATTAATTTCTGCGCTAATTAGTAACGTGATTAATGCTGATCTAGTTGCCGATTTCATAAGGCGTGAACACTAGTTTTCTAACTTATTTCTAAGTCGAAATAGAAACGCAACAATCGGATTTCACTAATTAGCTTAGGTACAGTTACGAATTATTTAAGGCACATTTTGACATCAATTTTACCTAACATTTTTATTCGTACTAAATCACCATCTTTAAAACGCTACAAGGAAAATATCTCCCTACATCGTTTCTCTACCGCAGTACGCAAAAAAGAACGAAAAAAGACAAAATCCCGTAGTACGACCGTTGACATAACTGGCAGAAAGCATGTTTCCTTCGCCCGGTATTTGTACAAATTTTTACATCTGCACAATGCAGCCAACCATGTGCAATTTTTATTCCAATTTTAAATGCGCTGCTTTTTCTTCCGAGGTTTAAAGGCGTTTAGGTAAATGTTAGGTGCCAGCTTTTTTGCATTTAGTGTGCTTGAAAGAGTTTAGAAAGCTCTTGGAATTTCTTTAAGAGCAGATTGCACATGAATACGTACCTACGATTAAAACGTATAGTGAATGAAGTGGATAAGACAGTGTTTGCAAAAGGGATTTCGAATTTTAGTATAGTTAAAACTGCCAAAACTGTTCAACGACTGAAAATTACTTTTGAATACATTATCTTTTTCAGACACTATATATTCAATTGGATGCCGTATTTTAGGAGCTCAAGAGGCTTTTTTTGTTAAGGTGGAAAATCATCAAAATGACTCCCGCTCTTGGGCGGAGCGGTAGGGTGAGTCAGACCTTTACTGACTAAAACTCACTCTGTTACTTCTAAGCTTTCGTTCCAGGGTCCCGGATTTTCCTTTCAGAAGCTAACCCCTACAGTTTTGCTGGCATGGCTCTATGACGCGCGCGTGGAATAGTACGCGCCGTTGATGACTTGGGCTCGGTCCGGATAATTACCGGACTGCCGGACGGCGAGCTACCCATTGCTCGCCGACCGCAAGCCCGCGCCTATGGTAGCTTAGGTTAGGAGGCCTGAATATTTTTCACTGTTACGAAGCGCATTAACATGGATGTCTGAAAGCGTTAGTGAAAATGGGAAATTAGTGTGACTTCCTCAAACATTTCAATTACTTTGCAATTCTCAAGAGGTCATCCGATCTGCTAAATTATCGCAATTTTCGACACACATTTCGTCTTCAAAACTTCAAAGACGCTTCAATCACTTCATTTTCACAGTCGATCATTTTGACAAACGATTACCAACCGTTCAGGTTTCCCAACTATAGGTACACTTACAATTTAAATAAACGTTCTATTACATGCTAGTTAAGGCTATGTATGTTGTCACTGCGTTTCAACAGTTTTATTCCTTTATAGAAACCGATACGGTCGAACTGTCATTCGTGTGCAAAGAAAAATGAGACTTAACATAACCGAGTAAGGTTCAAAATTATTTGGGCTTTTCAGGCTAGCGTTGTAGATATTTTTTTAATTAATTGCCTGGTTTTTGCTATGCTCAGCAATCTATGTTTTCACAGATACCCGTAACCAGGTTAATGACACGAAATATAAATCGTTCAGAGGCTGAATACTGTTAGTTCATGGAATAGCGATCAGAGCGGGCAGTGACCACGCATCCGGATTTTATACTGGCGTCAATTTAATTAATTTTGGAAACATGAAAAAACATGACGGTCACATTGAAAAGACAAAAGCAATTATTCTTTTCAGAATGAAACCCTCATTTAATCTTATTTGTACTAAGCGTATGAGAAAAAGTACAAACTCCGCATAAAACGGGGACACACAATCTACTCTCAAGGATGATACTTCAGCCAACAAACAAACATACATCCAGACCCCACGACATCAAAGAGGCCCTAATCCAAAAAATAAACTCCTGAAATCCCTTAATACGAAAAAAGGCCCTACATACGGAGGTGTAATAAAGGTACCTACACGCGGACGCCTCAAGAATTAAAAAAAAAAGAAAAAACTCGAGGGCGCACAAAGTCCACAATGTCAAAAAAGTCCCCGTTAACAAACAAAGTAAAAAAAAAACTCCATATTCTTAATTTAACTTGAGTCACTCTTACATCCCTACTTGAAGTAACAATTAATAGAAGACCTTCCCCGCCTCTTTTAACAGTCACATTATAGATGAGAAAGGGGATTTTAAGGGGAATCGTAAATGCCAAGTTACGTTGGACGCGTGACTCGAATAGGAAGGAAGAAAAGCAAGCGGGACCCCTATTTCTTAAGGCAATACAAGCGTTATATGTGTGTGATACTTGACGATTCTGTTCTTGTTTCACCTTAACACACCGTTTGCGGTAACTTATACGAAGAAGGAAAACCGGCTTGTTTATTATCTTTTTTTTTTGAAGTATGCGGTTGACTGTTTAGTAAGATGAGGAAGTTCTTATGAGATTGAATATGAAATAAATCTTGGATATGAAATAAATAATTAAACATCTCAATATTGTATCGAAGGTGTTTCAATATTTTTTACAGGTTATACATCGTCTGTCAAACATTGACGCACAAACGAATGCCATAGATCCACAAAGGTTAATGATTTTGGACACCCCACTTAATATTTATTTCTTAGTTTTATTATTTTTTTTCATTTTATAAAATCGTTATACTGATATGTGCCTGTTTTGAAATGGTTTATTGGAAAATAATGTCCATCATTATCATTTTTAAAGACTTGTTTGCTTCTGCTTATTATTACTCGTTCCATGCAAACCAACTTCAACCTGAAGATGGTACTCCATCACACTTGATTGATACTCAAATACAGAGCAGAAATAAAGAAAGTATCATGACTCATACGTTCTTCTACTACTCAAAACAAAATCTAATTAAAAACAACTCATAAAGAATTGCCAAAAGTATCACGATCGATATCCAAAAAACTCCCTAATCTCGGTCCCTTATAAACTTGTCACAAACTTAAGTAACCCCCTATCACACATGCACACACACACACACACTACTCATTATAAGGGTAACTAATCACTGAGCTGTGGAGAGAAAAAAATTGAGAATTTTTTTATTCATTAACCACCCTCTCTTCTTAGGCTTGATGTCCCTGAGGAATAGAGAAATGTTTGGAGACGAATGTCAAAAGTTCTTTGTTATATTTTTGGGCTGTGAAGTAAATACATCGCTTCAATAGATTTATGTATGTATTGTGCCTGTGTGCCTTTGATATATTTAGATTGCGGTACTCTATAAAAATAACCAATCTTGGTTTGGAATGACGTCATTGTTTTTTTCAGCTCATTGAACAATTTAACATAAATATGTTTAAGATAACGGGACAAACTGGAGAGAACTTCAAGGAGGAAGCGTGGGCTCGCGATAGATAGAAAAAGTGTAAGAACCCTATAGGTTGCCTGGAGAGTGAAGTAGAAAAAGAAATACTAACGAAAAAAATATTCTTCTACACATATGTATTAATATTTAGGTACCACAACGGCCGGTGCCCACGCAGCTTGGGGAAAACTATGTCCAGCAGTGGATGTCTTTCTGCTGAAATTAAGTGAAGTCTTCCACAACATCATTGTTTTTTTTTAATTTGAAAACCATCCAATAGCTTCACTCGCTCTTGGAAAGAGTACAAGGACTTATGAGACTTTTACTGACTAAAACCCACTCCTGTTCCTTCTTTGTCCTCTTTCGCACAACTGTTACCAAATTGATCCAAAACAATAAAATACCAAAAAATATTAACTAATTGATTTAAACTAATATGATACCAAAAAATATTTAGACAAGCTCAAAGCCGTCTCCACTGCACTCCCTGTGCCACCTCCGCATACGACGCACACTCGCCACCGTACTAAAGCATGAATTTGCATATTTGCCCGCTCACTAAGTGCAATAGCTTGTTTGTGCGTACTTCATACATTCTTCCATCTAACTCAGATTCCCTAATTAATACCGTTTTTCAATTTGTTCCGAATAAACAAATGTTTTGTTTAAGACGTTCTTGTTCCTTCTACGTACGTCGAGTACAGTCGAAGTCAATTGTTTTCGGTATTTTTGCTGTCGTACGAACAATTTGCCTTCTTTTTCTTGGTTCTTTTTGTGGTAACCCATTTGCTGTGTGTGTTTTTCTGTACGGTGCATTTGGTTTTGGCTGTTTTTGTGAATGTCGACTAGACTTCTTAGAGGGAATGAAAATAGAGCACTGGAGACATGTTCAACAGTTTTATTGTCTGTGTCATTACACTTTAGTTCCTTATAGAGCAGTCAAAGGGACATACCGATGGCTACTATGAAGAGTTTCTAAGCAAGACATGATCAGGATTTTATTCATAACATACACAACAGTTTTGACTTTGACAACGTAGTTCTAAGCTATCTATTTGGAACTTAATAATGGCCAGTATATAAAATCAACTGGCAAATAATAACAATGTCTAATGTTTGTTGCAGTTTTACCATCGCCGATGACACTGTATTCCCCTCCATAGCCGCCATACTGCCATCCTTATTACCTGAAGTTTGTAATAAACTTTAATAAACGCGAGACGCGCGTCATTTAAAAGAAGATGAAAATCAAAGAAAAAATATCTCACCGTATAAAGGCCGTTATAGGACGGCCGTCAAACAAACGCTTTTCTTAAGCAAAGCAGCGCCTAATTTCAATATCCGAACGGAACGTGGACCGTTCGGAAACTCTCCTTGGGGAATAAATTACTCCGTCTATTCAATATTTCATCAGGCCGAGAGGCCGACTTTGAATATTCAAAACTAGAGGAGACACGTAAAAGCACGCGCAAGCCATTTTTCGCGCCTATCATCTCGGTAACAAAACGCACTCGTAATTACCCCCTCCCCGCGTCTCCCCCCCACCCGCGGATACCCCACACCACCTCGCCGCGCCGGGGAGAGGGGGCCGCCCAGTGACAATTATTGATCAAAAATTCTCTCTCTTCTTTCGCAAAAGAAAACTTGGACGGGTTATGTGTAAACCGGTGTTGCTTGATACTTGTAATTAGATATTTTAATTATTTGTTTTGTTTCAAATATTTTCTGGCTGACTTACTGTGACGATTCTTCGTTCTGAATATGAAATATGCAATCCTTAATTGGGGTTGCATATTCAGGCCATCAAACAACTGCATCCTCTCCTCACTATGAGTATACCTTGTATGCTATACCACAGTTTTTTATTTTATTTATTTGTATATTTACTCACGCTATAATCCGCTTATTGGTTTAAAGCAAGATTCCAAAAAGAGAATTACAATTATAACGTTTAGCGTGTACAATAGAAATTATGTAAACGTTTCCCATATTTCCTTTGCTCTCTATTAACTTTTTTGTACTTAGCAGTTCAACACATGGGCTTTCAACTAAATGTGTAGAATTCTGAATGACTAGCATTTCACAAATATTTAAATAAATCGCCAACAAAAATAAACCAAAAAATCGACTCTTATAATAATTGTTTTATGTGGGAAATCATCAAATTTTCGTGTACTAGTTGGAGTGTCAAACTTTTACTGAATAAAACCCACCTGTATTCCTTCTACTGCTCTTTACATTCTAGGGCCACGGTAACTCTTTCGAACAATCTCGTCCGCGAGCAAAATCAAATCCTTATTCCTAAAATTTTCCATATCCTTACAAAAAAAACCTTCAAGGATCAAGTATACAGTGTCGAAGTACACGCGGCCGCCTCGGCATATTAATTGCACGCGGCGCTACCGGCGGGTGGCAAGACATAGGGAGGCGCGGCCGCGAGGTCAACCGTCGCCTTGCCATTGTTTTGTGCGTGCGACTGTACTTCTAACCTATCTATACATTTGTTCTCCCGTTTCTTAAATACAAAGTGGGGTAAAGAGTTTTGTTCACGTATATACTTCGTAATTTTGTATTGCATTTCGTAATGGAAGAAAAACAGACGAAGAGGGTTGCTAAGATTAAGTATGAATTAATCAGGATTAATTTTTAAGGTTTCTTCTTTTTTGTAATTGAGTTTCTAATGAAGGTGATTGCAGTTTTAAGCATTTTGTAATAATTAAATTCACTTTTCTTTTCTAACGTTTTCATTAATTCATGAATCCCCGACCGGTCTCATTGGACCGCGCTGTTATTGTTTTACTATTGTGTCTCGTTTCGCGGGTATTGATAGGTTGATATCTCAAAAAGGAAGATTAAATAGGTATCTAATTACAGTTCTAAGTAAAATATATGTAGTTTATATGCCCTTTCTTTTAAAAGTATAATTAAAAAAAAAAATAGTTGAAGCCTGTATGAATCATAATGTAGTGATACCTAATACAATAAAATTATTGCAATCTTAGTCATATGTTGATTGCCTAGTGAGGGTCGCAGGAATCCGAGGGATGCGAGATGCACAAGATCGTTCACTGTGGCGACACTTAGGGGAGGCCTGTGTCCAGCAGTGGACGTCTTTCGGCTGAAATGATGATATTGTGATGATGATCATCATCATCATCATCTGCCTAGCCTTTTCCCAACTATATTGGGGTCGGCTTCCAGTCAAGCCGGATTTAGCTAAATACCAGTATTTTACGAGGAGCGGCTGCCTACCTGACCTCCACAACCCATTAACTGGGGTAACACGGTACTTCATGGCAAGACTGGAGTCAGATTTACTGGCTTCTGACTATCCGTAACGACTGCCAAAGATCTACAAATGACAGCCGGGACCCACGGTTTAACGTGCTTTCCGAGGCACGGAGGAAACTCGTTATGTTAAGATGGTCACCCATCCACAGACCAACCTTGGCAAGCGTTGCTTAACCTTGAAGATCGACCTGTGCGGCTGTTATTATCTAGCCACGAGCTCCTCGATGATGTGATGATGATGACTACGTTAATTGCTGCACCATAGCAGGGTAATGTACGCATTACGTTAAACTTTACCTGTAGCTCTGTTTACATTGTCTGCAATATACTTTTTTTGCAAAAATAAATTCATTTGTAAGTTGCCTTAAATGATTTAAGGCCGAGCAACAATAAGTAACTAAGTATGGCAACATTAAAAATTTCTCTATCATCATAATTCATTATAAAGTGTAGTTGTAATCAGTTCTACTTTTGGAAATTAGTGTCACGCCTGCTTACTAAACAAAGGATTTCCCATTAACAAAAAAAAAACATAAAAAATAGAGCATTCTCATCTTAGTAGCTTTATCCGGTGCATTTTTGATAGTCAGTTCCACGACTAAGCATCCTCACCGACTACCTCATTTTTTATTACTCAGTACTAAGCATAAAGTGTTAAAAATTGAGTAAAAATGGACACCAGAGATTTTTTTAAGAGGTTTTTGTTCATGTGTTTTCTTCAGAAATATGAACTGTGGAAATAGCTTTGTTTACTAAAAGCTACATAAACAAAAAACCGGTTCAAACATTTTTATATCGGGGACATGTTTTTGTCGGCTTCGGCGGACTTTTCAAACAATCACGTTATTTTGTAAGGCATTCATGAAATAAATACATAACTAACAATGAAAATGTTCAGAAGTTGAATGGTAGAGAATGTTCGTGTTGCATAAAGTCCGCCTATGAATATACTGTACATAATGTTTAAATAGATAAAAATGACAGTTACTGTTTTTGTTACTGGTCATAGTGGCCATTGAAAATTATTTTGAAAAGACATAAATAAAAAGTTATTGAGTCAAAAGCATTTATTAATTCATTTTTAATATTACTATTTTGAAATAGTTATTGTTATTGTTTAAGAGCCCAAACACAAAACAGCGATGCGACGTTGGCACATCTCAAAAACTTACTAATAGATTCGTGTCACACTTTGTTTAGTTACCACCACTGCTTTGCCGCCCAAAATCACATCGTTATTTGCTGTTATGTTATGAAATCGTATCGCATCGCATCCCTCGCCCATCGCATCGGAGCCCTATCTTTTGATAATTGAAGAAAATAAGTAACATTTTTACAGAAATAAGGGCCTGTTTCACAATATCCGAGTAGGCACTACTCACTGAATAAATTAAAAAATGGAACAGAAGTTGTATGAAATTATCTGCCAAGTAAGATACTCGAAACTTAATCATAGGTGGTGAAACAGGCCCTAAGACAATATTATTACGTGTAGCAGCTTTCTACGTGAGATCTTACAGTACATTTACAGAGACAATATCACTTACACATCATAAAAATAAACCCAGATATAAAAAAAACGTAAATGATACAAACTTACACCTTCGTCAGTCAAATCATTGTTGTCACGTCACACAACAATGCAAATTTTCCTCTAAGATAAAAAACTTACACAAGCTTCTCAATATCTCACCCCCTTCCAGACTGTCCACCCATAAGTTCTACTGCAGTTACAGATCTCATCTTAAAAATAGAAAGAGGTACGTATGCTCGTATATTGGAGTCGCAGCCTAATGTATTCAAGCTCCCATCCCAATCCCAGCAGCGGATTGTTTTTCCTCTAAAGCTGAGCATTATGCAGGCGGTTCTCCGATGCAGTTCGCCGCATAAAGTAAATCGGAAAACCGATCGCTTCCTTCGATTTTCCGCGCCTCTGTCCATTATTGTGTTTGTGAGCTCACCACGTATGTAAATCATTGTACTCGCACACACAAAAGTATCAACGTCTCTTTCACACGTAGCGGTGACGAGTAAAACAGAAAAGGACGGCAACAACCGAATTGGTGTTAATTTACAGTTGGCAATTATAATTTTCGTATTCATGTCCCTTTCTTGCGTTGAATTTTTTTGTTGTCCGTCTCTTTTTCAGTGGGGGGTTAAGATAAAGTGGTGAAGACGCGAGATATGTAGAATTTTTTAATAAAAACCGCGCTTCTGTGTGCGCTAAGTGATATGCCTTGTTCTTTTTAATTTCGTTGCGAATGCGAGCGCAGTCGGGATCATCTATCTTGTTTTTTTTATTCGTCTGTGCCTGTATACGGGCCGTTATAAAGATTTCGCATGGGATATGAATATTGATTGTTTCGTAGCGGACTAATGAAAGCTTGATTGGTGTGCGATGTTGATGTGTAATGAAGCCGCCGGGAATGGGGAAGCGTAAAAGGTTTTGTGACGCGTTAGTTAGCGAGCTTTTTTTATTGGAATGATTCTTTTAATTGTGAATGGCGGAGACTCAGCTGGGACTTAGCGTTTATTTATTTTGCCGTTTTAATTTATGTACTGAAACAGTATAATTATGTACTTAGTTGGCCTAGTTTTACGTTAAAATGGTTATATATCGATGTGCTAAGTTAAACAACACTTACCGAGGTTGGTTTATCATATAGAGAGTCCTTCGTGCCTCGGAAAGCACAGTAAGCCGTTAGTCTCGGTTGTCATATTTCGTCTTTTAACAGTCGTTACGGATAGTCAGACACCAGGCAATATGACACTAGTCCTGCTATGCGTATCTTAGCACCCAATTAAGGATTGTAGAGGTCAGATAGGCGATGGCTTTATGTAAAATACTAATATCCAGTTGCATCTGGTTTGACTGGAAACTGACTCCAAAAACGTAGTTGATAAAATGTTAGGCAGATTAATTAAAGTGAATCTCTTTTAACCTGTCAATGACACAATTAACTGTATATTGCTACATAAAGTTAATCCAAAATAGCTTCTACAAATCATACAATTCGAAAAAAAATAAAAGAAAAACTGCATGCTACACAATCTCGTAGCACGTAGACGCATGTGCTACGCGTGCGTAGGCGCTACATGTGCTACATGTGTGCAGAAGATCTCAACGCACGAACATGCTACGTGCTACGAAAGGTGAAAAACGTAGGCTTGTGTTTATTCATTTATAATTAGTTACTAGTTAGTGCCTGCGACTTCGTTTGCATCAAATTCATAATAAAATAAAACATTGCCATTGGATCGCAATAGCAAGAATTCTTTGATTGCGTACCACATTAATTCTTTTTCTAAAATAAAAGTAGCCGCTTTAGGGCACATCCCTGAGAAGATTGTAAAGGTTCTCCTCTGTGCCTTGCTTTACCCGGCAGCTCTGTAATACCGTTATTCTTGGAGTCACTTGCTGGGCAGCCTGTCCAAGAATATCTCATAGAATATTTTTTATTACGTCAAGTAATTTTCTACTATCACACGACCTGAATCGCTAGCAGGAGTTAGTGTTAGATAGTGTGAGCTAGCGTTTCTTAAGTATTTCTTCAGCGGTCAACAGTACCAACCAACATTGTTTAAACCTACTGGCCTATCTTGTAACTAGAGCTAATTATTTAAAACCTTCTTATAATACCAATGCTTTGCTACTATAATCATCATTTGAGCTGAAAAACATCCATTGTTGGACATGCACCTCCCCCAAGCCTCGCTACAATGACCACTCTTGTGTGTCTCCCAAACTTCGGATTTCCTTTACCCTCACCAAGTCTACCTTGCGGGAACCCTTTTAAAACTGCGTCTTACGGGGTCGCCACTCCAGAACCTGGTCCCATAGACCATTTGCCCACTGCCACTTAAGTTTTCGATTCGATGATTCATCTGGTTATGTCGGTAGCCTTGGTAATGTAAGATCTAAGATTGCATCACTGCTTACTATCAGGTGGGATCGCAGTCAAGCACTAGTTTATATAATACAAAAACATAATCTAATCAAATCAAAAGGTTTTTTAGCAAAAAAATATTTTTTTAACAAATCTAATAGCCTAAAAGTCATTATATTCTCTCTCTGCAAGCAATCATGAAATCCATATAAATAAAAATGTGTTGCTAAGCGCGAAACTCGAGAATGACTGGACCAATTTGGATGAACTTTTTTTAAACTATTTGTTATAGTCATAGAAGGTGCTTACATCGAAAAAAAAAAAAAAAAATGCTCCAACCCATAAAAACCCATTATTAATATAACTGAATAATTATAACATTCAACTTGTAATTATAAGTTTTTTACTGTAAAAGTCGTACATGTTAATGCAATAAACTTTTTGTATTTTGTCTTGTATAAACTGTTCCAAACTGTCAATATTAGGGTTAGTTGTGACTGTTAGGATTAGCAGTTAATTATTAGTTTCATTTGTACGTATATTTAACGTTCTTTTTTATGGTTCGTACCCAAAGGGTAACGAATTATTTTTACCGTAATTTGCTACGGATGATCCATAGCAAAAAATGAAAAAAAAACGTTGTTGAATGGGAGCCCTTGCTGAATAATTATTTTATTCTGACTTAGGCAATAAAAATAAATCACCTAATTTAATCATTTCAACTTTCTAGCTATAACGTTTCATAAGAGCCTGTTGACAAACGGACAGACAGCGAAATCTTAGTAATAGGGACCCGTTTTACCCTTTAGGTACGGAACCCTAATAAGACGAACCATTAACACATTTAATTTATTAAAGTCTTCTACCTAAGTCCAAACATGAAAGTCCGTTGATCATTACGTAGATTTTCTATATACAGATATAATAAATAAGAAGAACTTCGTTCCTTGTAAGAAAGTTCATAATGAAAGCATAATTTAGTTTTAACTTCAGTACGCGCCTTCGAAATGAAGCCCTTCAAGCCTTTTCAAAGTAAAAATTAAATTTTCGATCGTGTTCCGTGCCTTAATTTCTCATTAAAATTCTGTTTATTATACGTATTAAGTATAGGCCGGGTGGACCATAGTTAGCTTCCTGACATGAAATGGCAGCGTGATTAGTCGTGTTTATTTTTTATTTTTTGGTGGGGAGTCAATTAGATTCCACTATGTAATTTAATATATAATACCAACCTGAACTGGACACGCGTGATGTAATACGGCTCGTTCTCTAACTTAGAGAGGAGGACTGCGTCCCAGCAGTGGGGACATTATAAGGCTGATAACTGATTAAATATGAAGTCATATTATCTGATAATTAATTATTGACCTTTTTGAGGTTGGAAAATCATTCTTCCACTCTGGGTTAAGTGAAAGGAAGTGTTAAACTTTTAGTAACTGAAACCCACCCGTGCTCCTTCAGTTGCCTTTGCATTTCAAGGTTACGGTAACTCTTTGGAACAATCTAAAGCAATAATATTTACCCTTAGCAGCCAAATACTGTGCCTACGTAATCCGCTCTATAATCATTTACTTCTTTAGAGGTATGCGGAACTGAGTGCAAAGTCCTGCAAACCACCGTTGAAAAGGGAGGATCATTCGACAAAAAGAGTGTTATGTCCAGTTTGGGCAACTGCTCGAGGGATGATTTTAGGCTGCAGTATGTGTCCAAATCGCGGTGAGAACTCTAATTGCGCAATATATAACTTCGTACTTTTGGTTCATATGTGGTGTCATAGATGTCGCTACATTTGTTTTTTTTTTGTATATCTACTTGAAGGTATCTGTTCTTTGATTTCATGAATTTATTCGTCTACAGACGTGGGGTACCGAAAGACCTGCTAAGCCGCTATCTAAATCTTAAGTATCTGACTATTAATTTAATGGAGACAATTTGTATGTGTGTATGTTTGTTACGCCTTCAAGCTCAGTATATTGATCGAATTCGGATGGGATTTGGTCTTAGAAAAGCATATAGGATTTTTATCCCAAGAGTGTGTTTCTTTGAGATAATTTACTTCTATAAAGCTCTGCTATTGGTGGCTCATTAAACGAGTGCATTTGGAAGACTGCCAGCAGGCAAAAGTGGCGGGAAGTCATTCGGCTTGTACTGACAGCTTCCACAGAGCTACCTTATTGGTAACCTAGACCATTCTGCACAAGAATGAAGCGACCAGGAAGAAGATAACACAGCAAAGTGCAAGTTACTAATCTAATCATCATCTGCCTAGCCTTTTCCCAACTATATTGGGGTCGGCTCCCAGTCAAGCCGGATTTAGCTGAATACCAGTATTTTACGAGGAGCGACTGCCTACCAGACTTCCACAATCCATTAACTGGGGTAACACGGTATTTCATGGCAAGACTGGAGTCAGATTTACTGGCTTCTGACTATCCGTAACGACTGCCAAAGATCTACAAATGACAGCCGGGACCTACGGCTTAATGTGCTTTCCGAGGCTCGGAGGAAACACGGTATCTTAAGATGGTCACCCATCCACAGACCAACTCTGGCAAGCGTTGCTTAACCTTGAAAATCGACCTGTGCGGCTGTTATTATCTGGCCACGAGCTCCTCGATAACGCAGGAAGGAAGAAGCTACTAATCTAATAAAGAGTTAACATCGTTTTCTTATATGTTTGTAAAAGGTAAATAAACTCTTAGAAGTATCTACGCAACGACCCATTGAAAATTCATTCATAGCAAACTACTTTGTTACTTCGGGCCATTGAACCTTTTTTTTGTCACGGAAAAATTAAGGTTTTCTGTGGAAAAAGGATACGCGAGCGATGCCGCCGGCATAATGTTGTACGAAATAATGTCGACTGTTTTTCCAAAGACATGATTATTACTAGGAAACGTACTCCCTAAAAAAGGTATCCTAGGTGTTATTCCGGAACATTCTTTACCTCATGATCATCATCATCGTCATCATTTTATCCAAAAGACATCCACAGCTGAACTTAGGCCTCCCCCAAGCGCCGCTCGTTGCTACAATGATCAGTCCTGTGACCATTGGATTCCCGCGATCTTCACCAGGTCAACGGGCTACCTTGTGGGAAGCCTTTCAACGCTGCGTCTTCCACTCGTGTATTTAATTCTAACCAAATTCCTTCTGCAGTATAAACGTGAAGGAAGTAATAAACTTACACATACACATGAACTTCCGCCTCTGTTAGATTTTAATGCTATATACTCACACCAAGCCTCATGTTATTCTTAAAAATAAGGCTGAACATAATATATCTAACATAAAAAATCTGGAAAGTAAAGTTTTATAAAGATTATCCAAGAAAATTGTTTTAAACTTGATGGGATGAACAGTTTTTAAAAAAACCGGCCAAGTGCGAGTCGGGCTCGCGCACAAAGGGTTCCGTAGCAGCAAATATAATACAGTTAAATCAACCTATCTCAAAAACTATAAGAGATACTTTGATCAAACCAAAAATCGTTGAAAGAGTTAATTAGCATGCATCACCTCTATTTTTTTTAGAATTTTATACCCCGTAGTTATAAAAATAGAGGGGGGGGGACATACTTTTTACGACTTTGAGAGCTGATATCTCAAAAACCGTTCACTTTAAGAAAAATGTTTTTTAGAAAACTTTATATCATTTTAAAAGACCTTTCCATTGATACCCCACACGGGTATGTACATCGAAAAAAAAAATTTCATCCCTCAGTTACATGTATGGGGGGCCCCACCCCCTATTCTTTTTTTTACTATTTAGTGTCATAATTTTGTAGCGGTTCATACAACACATATTCCCATCAAATTTCATCACTGTAGTACTTATAGTTTCCGAGTAAATCGGCTGTGACAGACGGACAGACGGACAGACGGACAGACGGACATGACGAAACTATAAGGGTTCCGTTTTTGCCATTTTGGCTACGGAACCCTAAAAACGCACATTCTGGGAATAGTAAGTATATTCAGAGTCAGCTATTGAATCGATTTCAGCTATTTTTAAAATAGATAAATTTTAACCTAAATTAATCAAGAATTATTTTAGGTTGAAAAAAATACCCTTTTTTAATAAATTATTGATAAATCTGGATTAAATCAATAGTGTGCTTATGTATGCGTGCGTAGATATCAATACCGATGCGCTACTAGTGTTGCGTGTTGATTCACATGCTATTTGCCTGCAATTAGGATAACTCATCATCATCATCATCTCAGCCAAAAGACGTCCACTGCTCGACATAGGCCTCCCCCAAGCGTCGCCACAGCGACCGGTCCTGTCCGTCTTGCATCCATCGGATTCCCGCGACCCTCGCCAGACAACTAATTTCTTAAAAAAATACTACCAAGTACGTTAAGATAAATTGACGATTGTAACTTAATTTCCTAATTGAGGTATAATATTATATTGATGATGATGATGATTATATTTAGGTTTTTATAGAGTTTAAGGAATATAAAGGTATGCATTATTCCAGTTAAATGTAGTATAATGATAATGGGCACGCATTGTGCTCACTGCTTACCACATTCTCAGCACTTCGTGTCGTAACTAATCCTGTATGTCGGATCACCTATCGGGGCGGAACGCATCTGCAAGATGACGCTGCTGCTTACCCTGCAGCAGCCGCGCGTGAAGGAACGACCGAGATTGAAAATGGTTTAACACTACTTTGTTAACCTTCACTGAAAAATACACCTTAACCTTACGGCATAACATTCAAAATTGCATGCGATAAATTGTCAAGTCTAGGATTAGTTTGTCATTGGAATTTGAACTTAAGAATGTGAAAGATAGAGTGGGTTTTTATTTGATGCAAAGTATGTAAGTGTGAAGAATGGTCAGTGTATTTAAAGGCATCGTTCTGGTCGGTGTGTTCCGAGTCGAATCGTCTTCCGGCGGCAGACGTGATTTCTTGAAGAAAGTCAAATCAATGGACGCACTGGACATTGGCCTCCCGATTGTATTGGAATCTGTCCACAAAGCCAGCGGGGAGGCTAGGTGAATGAGTCTGTTTGACGTAACGGTAGTTGGGGCTTGATTAATATGGCGGATTTATTATGGCGACGGATAAGTGCTGTGTAGTATGGTGGATCATGGGTTTGAGACTTAAAGCTGTATGATATACCTACCATGTAGTCTCTTTGCTAACCTAACTTGACTGGTAGAGATTGCCTAAAGAATTAAGTCCGTCACTCTGTCGTTCGCTTAACATCAGGCGGGATCGTAGTTAACAAATTAAACTATTTAAGCCCACCACTTCATTTAATTAGAATTTTATGAATTTATGAATGACTTTTTAACGCAAAAGTCAATATAGAATGCCTTGTTGTTACTTGTTACTGTGACTTATATTGGTCTGCAAAACCAACTGAACGACTACTAGAACCAATTGTTTGAGCCGATTGTTGTGGCCTTACCATGATGTGTTAAAATGTCAGGCGTACGAGCCAGAAAGAGTACTGGAGCTATACACCCTATATAGCTCCATCAATTTAACAATTCAGTTTAGGTCGTCAAAAGGATTAAGTTAAGAGCCCGAAAAACCAACCGCGGCAGCTCTACCAGCCCCGCTTAAGGAAGACATACACGCTGGAGTATACCTTAGAGGTTTGTCTGTACAGTTGAATTTTACAGGTAAACCAGAGCGTTATGTTGCACAACTGTGCAGGTTTCCATACCTATACAAGTCAAGCTTACCTGAGAGGCATACCTTTCAGGTACTCGTATACCCTAGCGTGTATGGCTACCTTTATGAATCAAACTTTTATCTGAATTGATTCATTATCATCTCCACAACTGCTTCACAAAACGCTATTTTCATGACCACCCCTCGTTAGTCCACACCGTTGAATTGAAACTTCTTTACCGTAGAAAAATCGAGCGTAATAGGCTTCTATTGATACTCTCATAATCCTTACATCCGCGTTCGAGAATCGAAGAAAAACTTAAATGTGTTGGACATGATTCATAAGGCGATCGTGTATCTTCGGAAACGATCGTGTATCTTCGGAAACATTCGAGTCCCGATACTCTTACAATAGGTAAACGACTAGCTGTTTCTAGCCACACGTAAAAGATTTTATTTTTATCGAGAAAAAGTTTTTTATTTTTATATATCACTAAGATTACTAGCTGACTCGGCAAATGTTGTTCTGCCATGTAAATTATCAATGGAAACAATGGGAAGTGGGGATAGGAGGGTAAAGAATGGCCTATGACCTATTCTCAGACCTGCCAAACATACACAAAAAAAAACATAAAAATCGGCAAGCCGTTTCGGAAAGCTACCAAAGATGACTAGAGATTTTTATAATAAAAGCCCGTCCCGGCTTCGCACGGGGTAGACAATTATTTATTTTTGGAATTTCTTATTAGAGCCCTCAACCAACGGAGTCCATGTCCCTAAGAATTTGCAGAATTGTTCAAAAGAGTTACCGTCGCTATGGACGCAAAGGGCTACTAAGGAACACAGGTGGATTTTAATCAGTAATCGTCTGACCCTCTCTCTCCACCCAGCACGTGAGAAGTCATTCATCATTTCCCATCGAAAAAAAGTTTTTGGGCGTAGGCACAAGTTCTCATTAACTTTTGACTGACTGAATTGATGAAATTAGTTCAGCAAAATATTTACATAGTCAGGATGACTATGTGATTATTTTCGGACTAGATTTTCTAGTTTTTATCAGAATATCTAAGATTTCAAGATTTTTAATACTATGGTCTGTTTTTTAAACCCGGAGACTGAATTGACACAAGTAATGTCAAATTTACTATAGGAATGATGCCAATTCCTTTGTGTTGTAATGTCATTTTAGTCTCACGGTTTAAAAAACAGAGCATAGGTTAAGTTTACCGTATTACTAAAAACGGCTATGCAAAACCAACAATGTCAAAACAAAAAAATCTTTGTCCCCATAAAAAAAACTAAACGTCACTATGCATTTCTATTTTTAAATATTCTTCGAGTTTCGTCGGTTCCATTTTCAAAAGTGCAAAGTGCCAGTAACCTCGGTGCTCCTTTAATTTCAATAGTGGGGTCGCGCTCAAGGTCACCGCCCGCTAGGGGACACTCAACGATCAGCTGATATTCTCGCATTATAACATTTTACCGCGTTTTTTTTAATCTGTGCGCAGTTTATTTAGAACGTCTTTATTCTGATTCAAGTTTTAAAGAAATTATTTTTGTGTTTGTTTTTTGTCTTGCCTCATTGAAAATTTCGGCTTCGATTGAAATAGAATAATGTTTATTTTCAAGTTTGGGTAACCCAAGAGAAAATAAATAAGAAAGAAACAAAATATTGTGCAGTGATGCCACCTACACGAATTTGGTACGGCTTGAACAAACTTTAAGAAGTGTGACACGATACGGTTTACCGCCCTTGAAACGATGAAATCTTATACAAGTGCGACTATTTTAAGTAAATAGTCCAAAACTATTACACAACCACTTACCAATAAATTACGCAACCGACCTCCCCAGCCAAATATTCCTAAATCATAATGACCAAACTTTCCAACTTTTAAACATTCGCAACTCGAAACTACCAGTTGCATCCCAAGTTTAGGGGCTCGATAAAAGTAGCAATAAACCACGGTCGTGGGCAGAGGGCAGCTTGGGGGTGTACGAGGGGTGCAGGGGGAGGGGGTGCCGGTCATCTCCCCCTTTTTATCTCCGCAAGTCAAGGGCGCGTGGGGCAGGTTCGGCTGGCCGCCGGCTATTGACATTCTGTTTTCAAATTTACCTACTTTTTTTCCATTGTCCGTAACTTTTTAATATGGCGGGGTCGACGAACCGAATGGCCAGTGCGCTGTGCCTATTGCGTAATCCGTTTTGTAATGTTGCCGTTTTAAATCTTGCTTTGTTTTTTTTTTAATTGGCCGTTTAGAATATTGACAGATTTACGTAATTTGTTTTTTTTATTTTTTTCGCGCTTTTAAGGCTAGATGAGTTTTAATAGGTTTCACGATTTTTATTCGGTAAACAGCCAGATTCGCCAAATAATTGAGAAAAGTTAATAAAAGAATAGAGATAGTGAATAGCTATTGTTCGCTAATAGAAACGATATTTACCCAATATTAGTTTTCTATTAGCTTTAAGGAGTAGCGCTAATATCTGCAATACAGATTTTATTATCTGGTTCACACAATAATGTGTCTGACTACACAGTGCAATGGCTGCAATAATTTTAATAAACGTATTGTATTTTTAGGAAACGATAAATGCATTATTAATTCTTAGAGGTGTGCCGATCTTCGTTTTACTTTTGGTATTTGGTGCAATCTGCAGAATTCGGAATATTCGTATTCCGCCGAATCATTCTGCTAAAAAGCCAAATGTATTCGGTTTAATGTATCATTATAAATAATCCTTCAGGGTAAAATAAATTAAAGGAATCCCTTAATTTAACTATCATATTTATAATTTATAAGAAATCGTTTAAAAGTATTTAAACAATGATTTAATTAAACACAGGTAATCAAGTAATTGTATTTGATTACCTAGATATCCCACACTTACATTGCATTAATAATAAATTAAACAAAATAGTTTTAAAAGAACTAAAGAATAATCTCACTAGCAAATAATACAATTATATTGTAATAGGAAAGGTTTGCTTACACATAATGAAACTTGTGCGCGGCAAAACTATGTAACCAAATATATGCCGCCGGATAATTCTGAGTATTATACAGTATTTGATCATTCGCTTTAACCACTATTCAGAGCGTGGTTTCAGCGAATAACCAAATAAGAGCATCTCTAATTTTATCAGCAATACTACATGGTATCCACAATGACCAATGAGCCAATTACAATTAACCTATCAAATACCCACAAAACGAGACACAATAGTAAAACAATAACACCGCGGTCTCATAGGACCGGTCGGGGATTCATGAATTAAACCAAAATTATGTACGAGTAAGTCATAAGTGTAAATAGACTACAGTATAGATGATTTCAATTTTGGCGTCATATTATAATTAGGACGGACTAGTGGTGGCCCAGTGGTAACTGCACCGATTTACGAGTTGTAGGTCGCGGGTTCAAACCCAGCCAGGTGCATTACTTCGTTATTCGTGAACATCGTGTGGAAACCGGCATATCTTAGAACTAAAAGTTCGAAGATATGTGACATTCACCACCCCGCAGTGGGCCCGCGTGGTGGATAATTCCCTCTCCTAGAGAGGAGACCATAATCCCAGCAGTGGGAACATTATAAGGCTGATGCTATTCTATGCTAATAATTAATGCAACATGATATTTAGTAATATCGGCGACTGCGAAAGAATATTAAATCATTTGAACTCGATAAAGATTTCAATACAAAGGTTTTGTAACTTCCTCAATAGTATTTATCATATTATAAAATTAACGGATATTTTTATAAAATTGTTAAATTTACAAACCTAATAGTCATGTGTAGTGAGGTTATGCTATTTAATTCTTTTTTTTTTAATATTTAACTAATTCAGTTCATTGCCATACAACGTGGCAATGCTGCCAGTCTTTTGGGCACACTTCCGGTCGACAGCGATGCGGAGCAATTTTTTGACGCCATATTTTAGTTTAGAGTAAGAGTTAGTTTTAATTAGTTAAGTGTTTTAATTTTTAATGTTTTTTCTCTGCATACTAATTCAGTAAACTTTGCTCTGCCGTATAAATCATTATCAAAGAAAAAGTTTGGTATAAGGGACAGAACAAGGAAAAATAGCCATAGACCACATAAAATTCCATAAAAATCAGTCAAGCCGTTTTGGAGAAGTTCGATAACAAACTCTGTGACGGGTGTTGGAAATCTTTCAAATTGACGGTATTTCTCTTCTATAATATGCATATATTATACACCTAAACCTTCCTCATAAATAATTCTAACTGTTGGTAAAAACCGTATGAAAACCATGTTCATTCGTTTCGCTTCCGAAGTTCGTACAGACAGACAAACGCAGTGAAAGACTTTATTTTTATAATTATTATTAATATATTTATTTCAGATATCATTATCTATACAGAACTACATCTCAAAAACAAAGCAAACATTAACCTTCGGTATGCCTGGTAGCAAAAAGTTACATGGTATGCCTGGTGGGTCTATCAGACCCGGATTTTCAACTTGTAATTTCCCAAATATTTATGGATAAATATGTTATTAAATAATATCAATATTTTTACTAGAGTTGTATATTAGAAAATAAAATAAAAAAATATTGCAAATCAACAACTTTTAATTATTATTTTTTCAATTAAACTTTGGCAGTGTTTTTAAAGGTTTTTAAACTTACGTTACTATAATAACACACTGTACTTATTAAAAACTAAAGAGATCTCAATCAGAGTTTGGAAACATATAAGGCACTTCTATATACTTATTAATTACTAAACAATAATCAGTCTCCATCGGTTCTATCAATATTTTCCAGGACTTTGGTTCTAAAGCAAGTTTCACATTGGTAAAACCGCATGATCTAGACATAAATGACTCTTACAAGTCTCACAAATATATTGCGTTTTGTGATCTTTTTTGACTGGGCACACGTAACATCTGCGTTTCATACCAGGATTCGATTTTTTCAATGGTGAGTCATCTTGGGTACCCAAATGGCTATAGATAGGCGATCGTTGTTTTTTTGACTGCAAATGTTGATCGATTAGTGTAAGTCCCAAGTTTTTTATGAAACTTCTTCGACTATACTTGTTTTCTGGACAATTGAGCTTTTGCATAATTTAGCCTCTCCAAAATCATGGTTTTCAACCTGTGAATCAGATGCTTCTCCACTTGAATAGAAAATTACGTCATCATCTTCAATCGCGTCGTGTAATAAACTACTAATATTATCATCGCACAGATGGATTCCCTTTTAAATCTCAAATAATGTAAAAAAATATAATATTTTATATCAAAAATAACTTCAATTTCCAAAAACGCAGACAACAAATACTTACATAGAAATGTCACGTCGTATGCCTGGTCGGGTCCGTGAGACCCGCACGAACTCTAAGCATGTCTTACTACCACGGGAGCGCGTTCCGGGCTGAGGAAGCGGGTGGCGAGCGTCTAGCAATTCATAACGGCCAGCTACTAAATGCGGATAGGCACGAAATTCGAATTCAAAGGAAATACAGCGCTTTACGTACACAGGTGGGTCTGACGGACCCTACCAGGCATACCGAAGGTTAAACATACAATAAATCATTCAAATATTAAATTCAATATGTGGAAACAAAACATTGATTAAAATTAAAAAATAAAGATTACCGTTAGCTAGTGTCCAAAACAATACGCCTCCATTTATTCTGGATTAGGCAATCGGTTCTATCGTATTATGCAATAAGGACAATAATGAAATTACAAATATTTATAACCTAAAATGTAAATATATTATTATTATAATTATACGCAAAAATAAATACACTCAGATGTCGAAGTACTCCTCCACATTACTATCACCTGGGGCCGACGGAAAAGTGCCCAAAAAACTTTCAGCCTTGCCACGTCGAATGGCAAAGCAGATTTTTTTGGCACAGAATGAACCAGCCCTCTGGTTACACAAAGTGTCAATCAGTTTTATTATTGATTTGGAAACTCATCCAATGACTTTGCCTGCTCTGGGTGGAGCGTACGAGGGCGTATAAGACTGTTACTGACTGAAATGTTAAGAAATAACAACATATCAACTATTATTTCTTTGGGCAACTAATTTTAACACTACTGCTCTCAAAATGGTGAACGAAAACGTCGTGAAAAAACTGGCATGTCGTAGAAGTAAAAATTCGAAGACATTAGACATCCAGCAATCCGTACTGGGCTCGCGTGGTTGGTTAGGGCCTGAATTCCAGCAATGGGAACATAATAAGGCCCATTATAACATATATTATAATAAAACAAAGTCCGTCACCGTCTATATGAACACAATAAACTCAAAAACTACTAAACACATTTCATCCAATTTTCACCAATTGACAGAGTAATTTATGAGGAAGGTTTATAATACTTACTGACTTTATCTTGATTCATATTATAGTAGAAACAAGCTGGCCAACATTTTTAAAGATTTTCAACACTCAGGCAAAGTTCGTATAAGGATAAATTAGCCAAGAAACAAATGACGGTGTGAATCTTTCAAAATAATCTGTAGTAATATTTCTACGGTGTGAAACTCATCATGTTTTTTTTTATTTTTTCAATCTTAAATCTATTCAGAATCTAAAGTGCCAAGAGCTAAGATAATAACCGTCAAATACACAACTTAATTAAGTTAATAAAAAGAGATTAGCAGCGTTAAAGCCGGTACAAAACATATAATATCGAGCGTTCGTTATGATCGGGCGATACTCGAGATGTGCGCGATATCTGTCATCTTATACAAGTTAATATCACCAGTACTATCGATATATTACCATCTGTTGTAGTGCAACTATGAGTGCAGGAAATAGACGATTTGAGAAGTTACTGATTTTGAAGAAAGTAGTTTAGTACGAGTGGAGTACCAAGACGGCATTCTCCCGAGCCTAGGCGAGGGTGTTATGGAATCGGCTCCATAATACCTTCTTCAAGGCTCGAACTCGAGCTGCAATGACAAACCACGTATGTATATCAAACGACGTTTTAGTACTATTACGAGGACCTAAATAAACGGATGCTGACGTGCGACTCGTGGCGGTCGACGCGCGCCCAATCGAAACAGAGATTAGCCAAATACGCAAATCATATTATAATGCAGGAGTCTGTGTGCAAACACAAGTACTTTCTTCTTTTACTGTCATAATATAATGGGTTGGTAATCCGCCACGACTGGAGCCGCAGGACCGACGGCCTTACCTGCTTTCTGAGACACGAAGGTGCCACACCACCAACTGCTGCTACAGAGTAATTCCTTATTCAGGTAGTTTGTCTTAACAAGTAAAATAAAGATAAAATAAAGCCAAAGAGTCTACTCTTTCTTGGCTTAATTGTATTAGTGTATTCAGAGTATAGATTTAACAACCCAATCCATACTTAATGTTATACTTGTAAAAACATTTCTGTCTACCTGTCTATTTAAGACCTATTCACGTTTTAACGGCTGAACAGATTTGCTTAACACAGAACAGATCACATCTACTAAATAATACACAATACAGAATTACCTTTTTATCGTTTTCGTATAAGTTTTCTGGGGATAGGTTTAAATTTCACGCGGGCAAAATATTTCTCTTGTCTTTATAGGCGCAATTTATTAAAACTAAAAATGCATAATTTTGGAATTTAACAAAAAAAAAATCTGTATCTAAGATTAAAAAGTATAGAATAGAATAAACTTTATCGTAAAAGTCTGACACCCAGAGCGGGCAAAATTATTGAGTAATTTCCTACCTTAAAAAAATAAGTCTTCTAAGTAAAACCTGGTCATAACCGAAACTGTACTTATTTCAACTTCAACAACAACATATCGATATATCGACGGGCCCACAAAAACTCCGAAAAGTTTGAGTGACAGGACCGCCGTAGAAAAACGATGTCGATAGTCGATAGTGCAACAAAGCACCCGCCAGCCCATCTCTATTGACAGGACGGCTAGAGCGTGTGCTACGTGTGAATGCTATCGATAAAATCGAGATGTGTTCATGTCGATAGCTTGACCATTACGTGCAGGTAGAAATATCTTGGGAACCGAAATGAGACCGATTTTTTTGTAGTAACTGTTAGTGAGGTGTATGAGACAGGGAAAACGGACACTTGTATCGCATTTTTTACTGAAATTATAGTAGCATACAAATATTTTGTTTGTTACCAAAATAGAATTCAATTATCTTTTAGATTCTGCGAAAAAAATCCTCAGTGTGGAAACTTCACTTGACAAATAGAAATTCTTAAAAATACAAGTCAAGCATAGCACCGTTTTATACCAGTTTACAGGCGGACAAAAGACAACACTACAAAAATGGTTACAAAACAGAAGTCTCAATTAAAACTGGCCAGTAACGAAAACACAAAACCAGAAACAAAGTAAACAGATCGCTCGCTACCACAAAAAAGATAGTGTTCCTGAATGCGACAGACTAACGTGTTCGTTGACCTCTGAGCGGCGCGTGCGACGGACAGACAGATGTGCCAGTCACTTCATAATCATAATGGCGGATAAAATACAAAGCAAAATCAAATCTATGAGATATCTCGACAGGATTACGTTACAAATTTTAACTACAATTATGTTACTGTTAACTCGAGTAACGAGTAATGAACTTCAATCTGATCGAACACTCCGAGACGTTTTAACTTACATGAAGCGTCCTGAAGAAACGTAAATATATGACAGACAAACAAAGACTAAGCGAAAATCAATTTAGAAATCGCGCGACGCAATCGGGACGCGCTTCGATTGACGATTTCGTCGCGGACAGTGGGCGTGTGTAGCCGATGAAAAAAACATATCACTCCCACTCCGACCGGTTACACAACAACCATCTTAACGAAGCGCTAATGATGATAAATATCAACCTTTGTGACACGGAATAAGAGTCACGCTGCATGAACAGTTACGATTGCAGATTCGCACTGGCCATACCACGCCTCGACACCCGTCATTGGCAGAAATAAAAACGGCGACCACGCGTAACTCGTCACGTCTCGCCGGACAGTGAAATCGTGCGACCGGTGACAATGTGTCACTTTGCCAATTCACCGAGAGCCCCCCTGCCCCGGCAACTGTTTCATGCACAGGTGTCGACACGAGGGTTGCGAACCCCACGAGAGGTCAGCTAGAGCTGGACGTGTTATTGTGTGCGGCATTCGTGCCGTTGCGTCGCCGTGCCTTATGAAATGATAGTTGAAGCTTCAATGCGCAGACGTTTACCCGCAAAAGGAAATTTCATCGATCACGCTCACAAATTGCTACGTAACTATCGAGATGTAAATCGCTTATGGCTACCGTTATTTTGAAAAATCGATTCTTGATAATCGATTCGTCACAGTTGCGTTCCGTTTACGCAGTCGAGTGTCCCACGGTCGGCTGTGTGCGACAAAGTTTCAAGGCGACACTGCGCGACACTGTGACCCGTGTGACGGTACCGTGTCGACCTATCGTGCCACTACGAAATAATCGGCTGTAAAATCGTATTTGAAGGACCATTAACAGTTGCCACACACAGAATTTCCACAGGCATTCGAGTTGCTGAAAGGTTTTTTGTCTAATACATTGCATAGGATTAAAATAAAACCTCATACCTAATTCGACAAGATTGCAACATGAACTGCTGGTAACAAGGTCCTCAGATTGCCAAATTCAATAGTACAGTATTTGAGTAAAAACTAGTGCATTTGTAATCCGTTTGAATCGGATAGCTCTATCAGTTCCAAAATTGTTAAATTGGTGAGCAAATCGAAATGACCTGAAAAAAGTTTGTAGCGGTGAAATAATGATTCACTGAAGGCTGAAAATAGACTGAGTTACGATTCGTACTTTGTAGGTTCAAACCCAGCCAGGCAGTTTATTTGGTAATATTTATTTGTCACCACTGCAACTGCTCTGATAATGGTGAAAAAAATATCGCGTGGAAACTGTCATGCCCAAAAAACAAAAATTCGAAGACGTGTGACATAAAGCAACCTGCAGCTCACTTTGTAAATTAGAGGCCCATTTTCTCAGAGGGAGTCTGATTCCCAGTAGTAGGAAAATTATAAGGCCGATTAAATTTTATTTTTTATCACAATACTAATATTATAAAGGCAAAGGTATGTGAGTTGATTTGTCACGCTCAAACTGCTGAACAGATTTGTATAAAATTTGACAGACTGGTAGACTATAATATCCTGGAATGGCAAATAAGATTTTTATCCCGGTAGTATGTTCCCTTGGGAAAATTTTCTACTTTAACGGTAGGGTAATGAACTTCGGATCAAATCAAGATCTAATGACTTCTCCCGCTTTTGGATGGTACGGGAAGTCATGCCAGACTTTTACCGTACCTTATTCGCCTTGTGTTTCAGGGCCCTAGGTTTTCCTTTCAGAAGCGAACCGATGGCCCAGGCTTCAACCCTGCTGAGCCCCTACGGTATTCCACTTTAACACTGGCAAAATCGTTAACAGCATGTAGTATTAACAAGCAAAATATGTATAAGTACAAAATAAAGAAATCCCTCGTTAACAATTTATCATATACTCGATCAACTTACTTGGACTTTCCAGGAGTGTTGGTCACATGTCACATAGATATTTAGTACTGTTTCATTTGATCTATGGTTGGGCGGATTTGATCTAATAATAACATTGTTTTTCCTGATATACAAGGAAGAAATTAAATAAAGGATTATAAAATTGAAGATAAGACAATAATCATTTATTTGCTTAAACATAAGTACAACACTCATCACAAAATAGATTGTCAGCATACAAGAGATGTTACAATACAAAACAATCGTCATATCTGTCATGGACAATGGCATGCAAATAATAAAACAATTCTAACGTGTCATTAAGTCAAATCATTCAAAAATATTTAATATTAAAACAAGTCAAAATAAAATTATAAATCTAGAATGAAATGAAATTTAATAATTTTATTTTTACAAAAAATAGAAACTTGTCCAAATATGACCAATATATTTAGATTAGTTTCTATTTTCTTAACTATAAAATTGGCGTTTTTTAAAACGGGATTAACTTGGAATTAAAAGTTCAAGTAAACTTTATATAAAAGGTGCGATATTTTTTTATAATTAGTTATTTATTTTTTCCTTTGTGATTTGTATTTTCCATTATAACCTAAGAAAACTCCTATTATTTTAGAATATAAGTTCTGCCTTGTAAACAATGGTTCTTAAATGGTGTTCAATATTGATTACATAATATATAAAGTTAGAACTCTTAATGAACTCCTATTATTAAATTAGATTTTATGATCATAAATACAGTGATATTACAAAAAATACAAAGCACAAAGAAACTTAGTAATTAATTGCAAAAAAAGAATAATATACTTAATATAAAGTTTATTTGAACTTATAATTCCAAGCCAATCTGAAGATCTCCAAAACCAAAGTAACCCATTTAAAAAAAAGCCCATATCATACGTAAAAACATAACATGTTTCCACAAAATTCAAACCATTCTTCGAATTAAAACCCTTACAACTTCAAAACACATACCTACTTCTAAATCTAATCCACTACAAAGTTCCACCAAATATTTACATTAATAACTTAACATTAAACACCTATTAATCTAAACTCATAGTAACTGTCAAGCCTAATAAGTGAAACATCGTAAAACTAAGTTTCAGACGTAGTAAAAAGTATTGCAATAAAACCTTAACTTTTTCATGTATTCACACACACAAAAATAGTCATTATAACAATATCGATTTATGTTTATAACTTCATTACAGAAAGAAAAGTTAATAAGGTCTGAATTCCCGTGAAGTCTCATTAGTTTGTATTGGGCAAACATTAACAGTCGTACAGGCATACGTGAAGACAGCCGGCAATTATACAGGGTGTATCGAGTACGGC
Source organism: Mythimna separata (assembly GCA_030763345.1). Taxonomy (NCBI): domain Eukaryota; kingdom Metazoa; phylum Arthropoda; class Insecta; order Lepidoptera; family Noctuidae; genus Mythimna; species Mythimna separata. The sequence continues at coordinate 5,639,272 of CM061187.1, forward strand.
CTGGCACCAAACTACCCGAATTTACACCGTTTACACCGTCTACAGGCAGTTTTTTTTTTTTATTGACCATGAAATACTTATTAACAATAAAAATGACAAGAATTTATTGCTTAATTTTTTGTACCTTTTGACTGCAAATTCAATTGCATTCGTATTGATCAATTAACGTTGAAAAAACTTTTAAGTATTAAAAAATGCAATTGATATACCTATCTTGTATTCATGTCACACTAATATTATAAATGCGAAAGTTTGTAAGTGTGTTTGTAAGTATGATAGAAATAGTATGTGCGTTTTTTGTTTTAGGTGGGATATTAATTATTAAATGACTTCTCCCGCTGTAGGCGGAGCGGCAAGGTGTGTCAAACTTTTACCCACTGAAACCCACTACTGTTCCTTCTATGCCTTCGTTCTATGGCCCCAGGGTATACTTCGACAAAACCCATAGTGTCCATGGTGTGTGCGTGTGTATGTATGTTTATTACTACTTCACGCTCAAACAGCTGAACGGATTTGAGTAAACCATCTCCTAGAATATCAGATCTATGTGGATAAATATAGAATATAATTTATCCCGAAAGTCCCTAAGTTCGCCTTCGAATAAATTTTCTACTATCACGCGGGCAAAGCCGCTAGCAACCACTATTAAATAGCATAGAAGTTTATCAACATACAAAATTGACCCATAGGATACTATTTATCCCAGGAGTAATGTTTCCTTGGAATGACTTTCTACTAACACACTAGCAAAGCCAATGGCAGCCACTAGTAAATAAAACAAAAAAATACCACACACAAAATTACTAGTTCAGTCCAATCCTGAACAAAAATAAATTTATAACTTTATAATCTATACATATAATAAAATCGTAGGAAAGTCAAAACTGTACATTGAATATTTTTTTAAAAGAATACTTGGGGCGTGATCTACAATCGATACCGAAGCCAAAAATATAGTTTTTAGAATTCATGTCTGTTTGTCTGTTTGTCTGTTTATCTGTATGTCCGGGCTAAACTCAAAAAGTACTGCATGGATTTACTTCAAATTTTGCATGAATATTACTGAGAGGTCGGGAAAACAAATAGGCTACATATTATCACGCTATCACGGAGGAGGAGCTGTGAATCTTTATTTTTCTTACGCAATATGTGGCAGCGTGTAATCTAACGACGCATATATAAATGTTGTTTTTGAGTAAGCCATGCTATTATTTAGCTTTACAATATAAAAACTACGCCATTTAAGTAACTTGGGCAGAAAAACATAATTTAATGAATGTTAGTAGTATAAAGGAAATTTTAAAGCAGCGCCATCTATGACATTTCATAAAAATCAAATCAAGTTACATATTAACACTTTTTGGAAATTTATAATTAATATTTTATCATGTTGGCGAGGTTTGTAGTTAGTTATTCTTAAAATTCATAGATGGCATTTTGCATTTTCTTCATAACAGTTGTATCGTATAGTTCGTTTGACAAATACAAGTTCCAACAAAACCTTCAAAATCTTGAACAGAGTTGAGGAAGACAATTTAAAAAAAATGCGGTGTTAAGTATTACAAAAAAGTGATGTTCTTTGATGATGAAGTGACATTGAAGCTCATTTATCGAATAAGATCGCCTGTGTCGTGACATAAATCAACTTTCGACATCTGATGTTCAAATGTTGAATCGTTGAATCCACGGTTTACGATATCGAAGAGCAAACGGCTAAGTAAAGAAGTAAGTAGATTTATCTACAATATCGTGATTAACCTTGCCGCCCATGGAGATATGGTTGCCTTAAAAGAAGTTTGTTCCCACTGCCAAGTCCGCAAATGGAAAAGGGGACTAAATGGCGAGCATTCGAAGTCCAGCCATTTTTTGAAATACATTCGAGCTTATAACAGCGCCTTCTAGATGACTTCGTTTGGTGAAAAACAAGCAAGTGTTGAAGTAGACACATCCTCAATTTGATCTGGTCTGTTCAAAGGATTGCAAAGTATGTTGCATAACGTTAATCCGCAAATTAGCAACTTCAAAGCAGCCCTCGCGTCGGTGCCTGAGAACGAGCGCAACCACTTTAAGTTTGTCATCAGATCAGATAGAAGGCCGATCACAGCCCATCCAGGGTGGTATAATGCTCCAACGACGAATGAGGTAGCTGTTGTGTTAGTCGATCAGGAGTGTGATAAAAGAGACATCGTTTTACGCACGCATGATGACCGGCTTCGAAGGATCAGCGAGACTCACCGTGCGTACGATTCTCTTCAATATCCTCTCATTTCAGTTCTGTCGCGGAGAGGTTGGCTACCATTTTGCCCACTATAATGTAGACCCCCAGACAGGCACCCCAAATCATAAAAAAAACCATCCACCATGCATTTCTACAGCTTCTTGATCCAGCTGAGGGTAAACAATGGTTCTTATCTCCGCCATTATCGTACGCTCTTTACTCAGTTTCTTAGGACATGTACGCCAAAATTGAGGGAGAGCGTTTGGTATTTATAAGGTCCAACCAAAGAAAGCTCAAAGCTGAGAACTACGTCTATCTCTATGCAGAATAATACAAATGCTCATTCATGGTTATTCTCCCCTCCACCTTCACAAAAGGTCCGTGGTACATGCACGAGAGGACCCAAGATGCATTTTGTTACGTGCGAAAGTTTGGTTGCCCGGACCTCTACACTATCATCACTACCAACCCAAAGTAGCCTGAAATAACAGCTCAACTCCTTGCAGGATAAGCTTCGTACGACAGGCACGACTTGATCTCTCGCGTATTCCAACCTGAAGTTAAGTTCAATTAGAAATGCTAATTTTTAATGCTCAGCTTGGAGACAATGCACGTGTTCAGGAATTTTACGATGTCCTTCTAAGTCATGGCAAACGCACACAAGAAGAGAGAGGTGGACAGGTGGTGCTGCTAGAGTCTCTCGGTAGAGTGGTACACTCTCTTGGTAGAAGTACAGAAGCGGACTTAATGCCTTAGGCATTTTCTACCAGTCAACCTTTAGGTGATACAAAAAAATAGTATCCAGCTTAGAAGAACTCATTCGCTGTGTGTACGGGGATGTCAGTCGTATACTGCACCAGTAGAATTCTTGGGTGTGTGAGTAGGCCATTTAGATGCCCATAAATGATCACGCTGCAGCAATTAACGAATGCATTCTCTGGGAAATTGAGGGGAATGATGTGGTCTACACCTCGATAAACACTGTTGTCGAGCAAGATAATTATTTTTAAAAAGCAAGATATTAATAAATAAAGATAACGCTACACATTATCCCGTGGAATTTCTGAACACCCTGTCAGCAAGTGGACTTTCAGTGCATATCATCGAGCTGAAGGTCAGTGTCCCAATTGTGCTGCTTCGGAACCTATCTCCTCCAGAGCTGTGTAACGAGACTCGCCTTAAAGTCGTCTCACTCCACAGACACACCATTGGAGCAGAAATTCTTATGGTTGTGCCATCGGCGAGGCAGCATTTATACCACGCATTTCCCCTACCTTACAACTTCCCGTTCCAGTTCAACCGCGTACAGTTCTCAGGACGAGTTGCTTCTCACAAAGGCAACTGTACGGTGCTTGCTCCCGCGTCACCAGTCCTGATTCTCTTTACATTTTGGCACCTGGCAACGAAATTTATAGGGAAGTGTTGTAAGGTACGATATCTTTGTACGTATTTTTACACTTTTGTGTCCTGGAATGGAATACATTCCACACATACATCACCATCATCATCTGCCTAGCCTTTTCTCAACTATATTGGGGTCCGTTTCCAGTCAAGCCGGATTTAGCTGAATACCAGTATTTTACGAGGAGCGGCTGCCTACCAGACCTCCATATTTCCATAACCCATTAACTGGGATAACACGGTACTTCATGGCAAGACTGATATTCCACACAAACATAATTTTCTCTATTTCCTTCAGTCACAACTTATGACTGAACTTAGCAGGATTCCCATATAATTCTCTAAACTTGCTTCGCTTGCAAAAAAACATGTATTTTAATGCTATTTTAAAAGTTGTTTACTTATAATGCTATAGCGACATCTTAAATATTTTTGGTGCTGTAGAGCCTTCACGCAGACGACGTCGCGGGCAGCAGCTAGTACGTTAATAAAGTTATAAAACAAACAAACCTCGATCCACGACCCAATTATTCGTCGCCACTCACAAATCCACAATAAAAGTGCGTTATTAATTACAAACGGTGGCATAATCGCCATCACCCTATAAAGAGTTAATATGAAAGGTTATTCATTTGCATTTGTCGTGGCGAGCACGTGTGCGGCTCGCGTGCCACCGATGTATTACGAAAAACGAATATTGCGCCTACATCCTGTGTATACGATACTGAGTATGTTGTGTAGATGGGTAAGTAGGCATTATACTTAAAAAACTTCAACTCTACGCCAAGAGGTTTCGGTTTGTAAACCTTTTACACGTTATTGTCATCTGGTTTGTGCATTTATCATCATCGGCGACAGGTCACGGGAACAACCTGTGACCCACGGATGCCCCTCAAGTTGAAGGGTAAAATTTACAAGTCCGTAATAAGACCTGTCGTACTGTATGGATCAGAATGTTGGGCTGTGAAAAAGACGGATGAAAAAAGATTGCATGTAGCGGAGATGAGAATGTTTAGATGGATGTGTGGTGTGACGAGAATGGATAAAGTGAGAAATGAGTATATTAGAGGAAGTTTGAAAGTGGCACCAGTGACTGAAAAGCTGAAAGGAAATCGTTTGTCTTGGTATGGTCATGTAAAGAGGAGGGATGAAACACATGTTACGAAAGTGGTTATGAATTTACATGTGGACGGATGGAGAGGAAGAGAAAGACCAAAGAAAAGATGGATGGATTGTGTGAGGACTGATATGAAAGAAAAGGGAGTTGATGATAGCATGACAGGTGATAGGACAGAATGGAAGAAGAAAACATGTTGCGCCGACCCCAAATAATTTGGGATAAGGGCAGGAAGAAGAAGAAGATCTCAGCCGAAAGATGTCCACTGCTGGACATAGGCATCCCTTAAACGTCGCCACATCGACCGGTCCTATGCGTCTCGTATCCTTCGGATTCCGGCGACTCTATGCATTGTGCAAGTGGAAAATTTTGAAAAAAAATATCGATTTTGATTCTGCATAGTTATAATTATTCACTTTGTTTTGCATTGAAATGGATGTAACACATTTTAATATGATTAAAGCATCGGGCAACAAATGTTTTGAGTCAGCCTTCTCGGCAAGCTTTGCTAAAGTAGTTGAGTACTACAATAACATTCTCAGCTCTATTTTACTGAAATCGCACCTGTTTCAACGACTCGATCATATTGTCTAGTTGCGTAGATATTTGAGATGAAAAACTACACCAATTTGTCACTAGAAATATTAAGAAGAATTATAATCTAGCCACCGAACTTCACTCAAAGAAATCCCGCAAAAAAAAGCAAACGTGTCACACTTTACCGTCACGACTAACAAAAATATGAGGCAATGCAGCACTTTATAATGTATAGAAGATATCATGTATATATGATAACTATATGTCAACATATAGTAAACATATTTGTAAACTATAATTTCTACATTCCTTCGTGTTTTTCAAGTATACATTGGGTTTCATATTATTTCTTTCTTCACAGTCATTACATTTGACCTCTCTACCATCCACCAAACTTAGTCTACACCCCAAAAGCGATTGCAGGCCTGTATGGGCCGATGTATCACCGTTAATGAATCACAACCGAAACAGGCGGGTTACGGGTAACTCGCTCATTAATACGAATTGTGTGATCGATATCACGCTCGGTACCAGGCTATCATAGCGTGTGATATATGTCATTTTTATACTGAATGCGACGGATAGGATAGTACGCAAATTGTTTGAGCTACGGAGTTGTTCGTAATGTTTCCACCGAAAGTAAAAGGCAACTGGATGAACAAAAGTTTTTGTCAGTAAAAGTCTGTTAACCTTTCTGGTTCCACCTAGAGCGAGAGGAAGTAATTTGATGATGTCTCAAATCACATTATTATATTAGTAGTGCCTATTCTAATGGAGCATTGGTTTTATGAATAACAATTCTTAAAATTTTTAGAACGATAATATCTATATATATAAAAATCAATTGCTGTTCGTTAGTCTCGCTAAACCTCGAGAACGGCTGAACGGATTTATCTTATCTTGGTCTTGAAATGTTCGTGGAGGTCTAGGGAAGATTTAAAAGGTGATGAAAATTCGAATAAAAAAACCGCAGTTCGAAGTCCGCCGGGTCCGCTAGTAATTAATAACTGTTACTTATGAGCCCCTTTCGACGTCAATTGTTTAGACAGGTACAAACAGAGCAATAAACAATATATTACGGTTAATTTGTCTGTTAATTCTCGTCTCTTCTCTATTACAATATGAACATATTACACACTTAAACCTTCCTTACGTATCACTCTGTCTATTTGGGAAAACCACATTTAAAAAATCTGTTGAGTACTTTTTTTTAGTTCTTACAAACAAACAGACAGACAGACGCAGTGGCGGACTTTGTTCCATAACATATTAAGACAACTACCTGCAACCCTGCCGGTACAAACATGAACGCTCAAGGTTGTTTAATTACATAATGATAAATGATAAATGATATTTATTTTGCAAATAGGTTTTTTCAAACTCTTTTACACGTCAATTTTTTTTTCTTGGACTTTTTTTTTTTGTTTTTTTGTTACTAGATGAGGCCGGTGTTTCCTAACTGACTACCCTGAGAAGAAACACCGAAACAAACTCAGGGGTATGTATGGTTACCATACAGTAATAATATTAACTGCCCAAACTCACTTTCCCTGTAAAAAATCACACGCATTCTACAGGAAGGGCATTTAAAATAAATTACACTGTTACTTATGAAGCCCTTTCGACGTCAATGTTTAGACAGGTACAGTCAGAGCAATAAACACTATTTTACGTTTACTTTGTCTGTTAATTCTCGTCTCTTCTTTACGGCAATATGTATGTTATTATACACTCACACATTCCTTACGTATCACTCTGTCTATTTGGGAAAACCGCATAAAAATTCAATAGGTTCTTTTTTACTTCTCACAAAACAAACAGACAGACAGACGCAGTGGCGGACTTTGTTCCACAATATATTAAGACAAACTACCTGCAACCCCGCTGGCACAAACATGAACGCTCAAGGTTGTTAAATTACCATACAGTAATAATATTAACTGCCCAAACTCACTTTCCCTGTAAAAAATCACACGCATTCTACAGGAAGGGCATTTAAAACAAATTACACTGTTACTTATGAAGCCCTTTCGACGTCAATTGTTTAGACAGGTACAGTCAGGGCAATAAACATTATTTTACGGTTAATTTGTGTGTAAATTCTCGTCTCTTCTCTACTGCAATATGCATGTTATTATACACTCAAACCTTCCTTACGTATCACTCTGTCTATTTGGGAAAACCACATAAAAATCTGTTCAATAGTTTTTTTTTTGTTCTCACAAACAAACAGACAGACAGACGCAGTGGCGGACTTTGTTCCACAATATATTTAGAAAACTACCTGCAACCCCCTGCCGGCACAAACATGAACGCTCAAGGTTGTTAAATTACCATACAGTAATAATATTAACTGCCCAAACTCACTTTCCCTGTAAAAAATCACACGCATTCTACAGGAAGAGCGTTTAAAACAAATTACACTGTTACTTATGAAGCCCTTTCGACGTCAATTGTTTAGACAGGTACAGTCAGAGCAATAAACACTATATACGTGTACTTTGTCTGCTCGTCTGTCGGCACGTTTGTACGAAATATTACCGAACTTAACTTACCGATAACGTATTTATTTCAAACAATAACTTTTTACATTCTATGGATAGTAGGTGAAAAAATTACAAAAGAAATGCGAGTCGAGGTGATGGTACATGCATGTTGTAAACTTTTGTTTCGTTTTTTTTTTGCAAGCATAGAGTATGAAGTTTTTATGAGGCCTCGTTTTGACAAATGGCTGGCTGGTTCGTGTAAAAAACATGTATATGTTCTGGGGAATTTTCGGTGGTAATTTTTCGAGTAAAGCTCGGTGCCGGTTTTAATTATTCGCAAATAGATTTCTAGTCAATATTGTGATGTAAAATTCGTGTAGTTTTATTTTTAAAGTGTCTGCAGAGAGCTGAGATTGTTATCATAGTTGTAAACTACCTTACCGAAGCTTGTCAAGAAGACTAACTTGATATTTTTACTACCAAATACTGTAAAAACATTAGAAATTTACATCTACATTCTAATGGAAAACAAATTCACTGTATGCCGTACCAAAAACTAAATACTTTCTGAACTTAATAAAAAACAAATGCCCCGAATCTTTAAGAAACTGTATAACCTTTCTAACGCCCTTCCTTATTTTTAAGGATAAACTTGTACATTAAAACAACACTTATTTATAAAAATAATCCATTTTTAACACCCCTTCAAACACCCTTAATGCTCTATTTTTCCTTTATACGTCAGCGACACAAGAAACTTCTAAAAAAAACTTACAAAATCACGTGCCTCCAAAACTTCTAACATTCCATCCCTTTTGGGAATATAACCTTTCTATTTCTGTGGGACGAAAAATCTAAATTTGAATGTGAAAGTTGGCGAGTACGATAAATATACGCGACACTTAATAAATAAGTCGATAAAGTCGTAACATAATGTACTCATGTTAATTATAAGCTATGGCAACTAATTTCTAGTTAATATGAAATTTACAAGTTTTTTAATGGGCGTCCAAAACTAGTTTTTACGGTGCAAGTCAAATTTCGGCTTTGATCTCAGTTTCGGCCAAAAACTAAGCCGAAACTTCCATTGAAGTCATGTTTTCATGAGGGAAGAAGAAATCTTGATTAATGCTTTTTAGTTTCTAATTACGTATTATATTGCATTAATCTTTAAAAAATTAAAAACGTCGTGAGGAAATCGGCATGTCCTAAAACCAAAAATTTGAAGGCATGTGACAACCACCAATCCGCAACGGGCCTGCGCGGTGGATTATGGCCCATACCCTCTCCTAGAGAGGAAGCCTGAGTCCCAGCAGTGAAAACATTATAAGAGCGAAAATGCTATGCCATGCTAATCATTTACTCTCTGATATTAGACACAAAACAACATTATCTTTTACCTAATAAATAAGGTGCAACACAATATGTTCGATCGCAATACGAAACCTCTCCAATTCAGTTTCAGTTTCGGCCTTTATTAAGGCTGAATGGTAACTGAAACCCGAAACTCCTTTTTCTCCGAACTCAGGCCGAAAACCGAAACTAAAAGTGCGGTCGAACACTAATATTTTCGGTTCCCACTAAACGCTCACTCTTGACAAATCACAGGCTATTTCAGCCTTTCAAGCTATTTTAAAAATAGGCCAAAAAGTTTTTGTTAGTCGAGAAATCATTACGTAATTTTGTTAGCACGTAAAATTGGATTGGGTTTAAGAATATCGGGTAGTAAGCTACCCGATATTCTAAGCCTGTTACATAAAGGCTGGTAGAAGGTCCTAATTGCTAAGATTATCTTTAAATGTAAACAGCCTTTCCTGTGCCTTTTAATAGCCTTTTAAATTACTACAAAGGACATTTAGTGAAGGTCGCGGGAATACGATGGATACCAGACGAGTAGGAACGGTGATTGTGGCAACGCCACGGCAATGGCAACGGGGGAGGCCTATGTCCAGCTGAAGACGTCTTATGGTTGAAATAAAGATGATGAAAACTTGTCAATAAAGCTGGTCCTAAAAGCACTACCATGTTACGTATTTCTTGGTCTCTCACTTTAAAAAATAAATAAATAAGGGGTGTACCGGGCATCAAAAAATTAATCCACTTTGATGTCAATAGGAACAGTGCCCAGAATGCTAGATTCGTGTAATTTTATGGTAAATTTTATTAAAAATTGGTCACAGTGACCCTGCGATAAGTTCTGTTAGAGTTAAGATTTAGGGTGCCAAAATAAAGGTTTATGCGGAAAGAGAGATTGATAGCTATAAACTAGGCAAGTATCTTTACTTGCCCTTATTTGACTAATATTCCTGGAATAGCAGGGGAGGGAGCTTAGGTTAGACATCTAATAAAAACCTGCCTTCAAGGTAGAGTTTCAAGGTAGGTTCCCCCAGATCGATGGCAACGAAGGAACGGGGTAGGGGTTTAGTCAGTAAGAGTCTGACACGCCCTCCCGCTCCGCCCAAGAGTGGGAGAAGTCATTCTGATGATTCCCCTACCGGGAAAAAAAAAAAAGGTAGAAGGGACCCTGGGAGAACACAGTTCTTTGAGCAAAGGAAAGGTGGTACATTCCTTTTCTCAAAGGACCTTCCAAGAAACCACTTTCCTTCATCAGTGCCAACACTCGAACTACCCACAACTTATTTATCAGAGAGCACCATCAATTAATCACAAGGGTCGACCAATTACTGGCAACATTAACCGGGGGTTAACTATAGTTACGCGTACTTAACCGTAGTTTGGACGATAGTTTAATCGTTGCCTATAACTCGTCTGATGTTTATGATAGTTAGTGTTGTGGAATGGGCCAACTATTAATTTTGGTTTTTGATACGACAATGATGTACAAGGGTTACAAATGGTTTTTGGGGGTGAGGAAGAGGGAATTATGGGGAGGGGGAACATGTCTTAGTTTGGCTATTTAGAACCACCATATGGATTTATTAGTTTCCCCGTGAAAATCCCATTCACAAAAAAATAAATTAATCGTAAATCTGCGTAAATTGTAACAGGAATAAATATCTTTTGTTTTTACTTTTTACCTCAACAATAAACAGACGCAGAAATAAAAACTCTAGCAGCATCCATAGTACTCTACTTACAAAGACGAAAGTGTCACAGATGCCTTTCTTAGGTGGGAAATCATTCAATGACTTCTCCCACTCTAGGGCGGAGTGGGAAGGCGTATCATAGTTTTACAGACAGGAACTCACACCTATGTTCCTACTTTGCCTTGCGTTCCAGAACCTCAGGCTTCCCTTTTGGAAGCCAGCCCATGGCCCTAGTAAGCTTCGACCCTGCTATGCCTATAGGGGCACAGGTGTTACTAAAATCTTTTTCAGGCGTGTGTGGAACACTCCCAAGTAGGGGCTCACTTCCACTCACAGATGATTGTTTTCTGAAACTCCAGGATATCAATCCATTTTCTCATTCGAAGCAATATCCCGTATATGTATAACTAACAATGCTTGGCACAATTTGCCCAATACCTACTAATTTGCTGCAAAACCTACTAAACCTCATATAAAGGTTCTGAAAAAAGGGTCACCCACATGAATATAGTCCAGCTAAACCAGCACTACCAACATAAAAATACTTTAATCCTTAAAGCTCGCGTGTACCAACCTACCATTAACACATGACCTCAAAGACATACAGCCAACACCAACATGCTATCGAAAAATGCTAATGCTTCCGATGCTTATCAGGACCTTAACGCGTGCGTCCGACCACGCATACTTGACTAAATGTAACCCTTGAACTATCTGATAACACCCTTAGTCTTCCACCAAGTTAACATGACCTACAACTGAAAAGAATTAGTTAAAGCTTAGAGGTCTTTTTAGGCTGGGTGTTGCCAGCATGCGACGTTTGAAATATGTGTAGTGACGTCACATTTATGTCAGCCAATCCATTAATGTCCTTATCTGGACTTCCGAATTCGTGTGTTTCCTAAGGAAAGTGTGTGGCTTTATTGACGCGGGACATGACACAGCAGGTTTTTTGGAGCAAACTGTATCTTTTTTGGAGGAAAATGTAGGTTATATGTTGACTGTATACTTAAGTCAAGCGTGAACAAATTTACTTCTAGGTAAACGTCCTCCGACGCGAGAGCAGTGGCGTCCCATTGGTAACTGTTCCGACATGTAAGTTATAGGTCATGAGTTCAAACTCAAGTAATTTATTTCATCACCGCTGCTATCAAAACTGCGAAACCGACATGACCCAGAACAAAAAAATCGAAGACATGTGACATCCACCACTCCACACAGGGCCCGCGTGGTGGATTACGGCCCATTCCCTCTCCTAGTGAGGAGGCCTGAGTCCCAGCAGTGGAAACATTACAAGGCCGATAATGCTAAGCGTCATCCATCGTCGACCACATCATAGCTTACCATCAGGTGAGATAGTGGTGAATTGCACAAAAGTTTCCGTGGTTCTACAACGTAAAGGATGAATGAAGAAAAATACAACAAAAGTTTGATAGCGATCAAACGCGAGCCTAGCGCCACTAAAATTAGAATTGACTAATTAATTCTATTTTTAGTGCTACTAAGCTCGCTTAGTAGGAAGTTAGTTGTTTGATCCTTTTTAAAACATTGTGAACAAAATAATGTTATTAATAAAGTTCTCAAAGTATAATCAGCCTTATAATTTATTTATTTATTTATGTACAATGGTGGTACTCATAGGCGTACTTAATGCAACAAGGCATTATCTACCAGTCAACCTACGGGTTGGGACTCAAGCCTCCTCTCAAGAAAGGGAATAGGCCATTCACAAGGCAGGTCCAATGTGAATTGGTAGATGTCAATTGTCTTTAAATTTTTGCTTCTAGGCCATGCCAGTTTTCCCACTATGTTTTCTTTAACCATACCAGTAATGATGAAATAATGCCCAAAGTAATATTACTTTGGGCATTATTTCATCATTACTGGTATTACGGGTTCAAACCCAGCTAGGCATATGCCTAGCTGGGTTTGAACCCGTGACCTACAACTCGTAAGTTAGGGGTTATTTTTAAATAACACTAGGTCACCACTGCTCAAAAAAGTTCTCTTACTGTACGTATTATTTTTTTTTAATAAAAATATTATCGTATAAAGCAACATTGAGTTTAATTTAACTTTTCTTTACATCTGTTCCTGGATTTTAAACGCAAACTACTTCATTATCAACGGTATCAAATTATCAAAATCAAGCCGACTCTATGACTCATATACCTGTATATTTCCATTCAATATAAAGCATAAATGAGTAAAAATTACCCCGTCCCACGCTTCAACACTTAATCCCTCAAACACATTGCCAAAATACCGTTAGGTACAGCTGATAATATTCTCAAGAAATATTTCAAATAATTCTCATGTGCTGTAAAAGTTTGCCCATTTAACGTACACCCTCACATTGTTCGTTCTCAGAACCCTTAATAGTATAATTAACCACTCGTATGCCTGCGTACAGTCAGGTAGACGGATTGTTTATAGATAACACAAAAGAAATGGTGGTCTCAGTATTAAACTTCTTTGTTAAAATTAACAAAAAGGCAATAAAACAGTCAACGAACGATCCACAGTCGTGCAAATAAATAGTAGGATTAGTATCGACCGTCAATTGTTTCGATGTATCTGCCAAAAGGAAGTGTTGAAAAATATGATTATTTGTAACGAATAGTTTTGTAGAAAGAGATTATAAAAAAACTATTTTTTTTACCAGTTGCAGGGTGGGCATGCAAGTAGAATAAAAATATGTAAAAAAAACTGGCCAAGTGCAAGTCGGACTCGTGCATGAAAGGTGCCATACCGTCCGTAGCAAAAAAAAAAACGGAAAAAAATATCATGTTTCTTGAAATATGGCCTAGTGACCGACAGACGGACAGACAGACAGTGGGGTCTTAGAAATAGGGTGACGATATAGCCTTTGGGTACGGAACCCTAAAACTCTCCGAATGGTATCATGATCTTTTTCGTTTCTAGAACAGTCTTGTCATCACCAAACGTTTCTCCAAGAAATATAACAAGGTAGTCACAATGACAGCAATTCCAGACTTCTGCCACTTTTATTTGGGTACATTTAGGATAAGCAGCCTAGATTATAATATGGAGAGGGAGAGGGTAGCCGAAGAAAAAATGGATGGATTGTGTGAAAAGTGTTATGAAAGAAAAGGGAGTTAGCGATAGCATGACGTCCCCAAATAAAATGGGAAAGGACAGGAAGATGATGATGAAGCACAATCAACCTTGTAATATTTCCACTGCTGGAACTTAGGCCTCTCTAGTATGAATAAATCAAATTAGGTCTAATTAAGTACAATAACGAACACATAATTCCCAAATCCACATTGAACCCTCAAAAACACAGCCAAACATTGAAGCCCACAAAAACAAAAAAGCAACATTCCCAGTTTTCCACTCTTCTACAAAATCGGAGGTAGTACACTAAGTTTAATAACTCGTTGAAGTAGACTGGCAACAGAAAACGAAATAGACAACCGACTAACTACGTAACTGTAATGGCGAAAAATAAGCAAAACCTACGTGTAGGGGCAACGAGCAACGAGCAACGGGCAACCAGCCATGCCTTGTTACAACGTGCATGTAGAAAACGTGGGGAGAATGGGGAGTGTGGAAAAATTCTACTATTATAGCTTTTTTTCCTTCCTAATGGTAAGAAACAAGGCTTGGAAAAAGGCAGCAAAATTTTAAGTATCACAATAACATTTTTATACTATAGTTTGCAGTAAATGTGCTGGTTATTGACTATACGGACATTTAGGAGTAACTAGAGTAGAGTTACAAAATAAGGTCTTAAAGGTAGCCCGTGAAATTGACTTTTTCATGGAAACAGTTGAATTCATGATTTTAATTATGTAATAAAAAAAAATAGTATATTTTAGTAAAAGTGGAGAAATTGCAGTGACCAATTTCCACTTGTATCAAACGACAGGGATGAAGATCGATTCATGGAAGTTTTAATATAACGCTCAGCCTAATACAATATGCTGTGGCGAGGTTAGCTCGGGCACTTTTCCACACTTATGCGGAAAAACAGTAAATTGTATGCCTAAAAGTGGTAGGATCAAGAGCGAGTTTTCGAATAAGTGTATTAAAAAATAATTTCTAAATTTGACACTAGCACAAACGGTGCAATACCAAAAGAATAAAAAGGCTTCTGAAAAATATCAATATCTACTGATCGTCGATCATTTTACTAACTTCGTGACAAAACTACCGAATATTTGCCAGCCAAAATAAAACACAAAATTTAACTTTGTATGGATTATATTTTTCTTCAACTAAACCGATTCTATCCACGCAAAAACTCTAACTTCGACTGGCTAACTCGTGTAACTTATGCCGATGATAATACGATAATATTGTTAATATTGATCATGTACAAGATTACATTGACATTCTTCTCCACAGAGATCTAAACTTTCGCTTTTTTTACGCGACTTCTTAACAATTGAAAAGTGCTTGGTTTATTTGAAATAATTATTGATGATTGCCAAACCCACTCGTATGTTCCTTCTTTGCCTTGCGTTCCAGGATTCCGACTTTTCTTTTCAGAAGCGAACCCATGGCTCTAGTAGGCTTTGGCCCCGCTGGACCCTTACGGTTTTATTTACATCTCTTTGAGGCGCACGTTACTATGTGCCGTCGACGACTTGAACTCGCTCCGGACGGTTATCGGATAGCCGGACGATGAGCTAATTATTGCCAAACCCTGGGACGTGGTTCTTGATTAACAACAGCGAGCTGCAATGATTTTTGACTATCCAACTTTGAATTCCATAAGCAACTAACACTTCCTCAAAAATCTTTCCCTTCTATATTACCACATCCACCCCTACCCTAATTTTCTGACCTCCCAAATTTATAAACACGTGTGCTATGCAGGTACACGGAAAGCGAACGGTTAAAACTGTAGGAAAACATTGAAAATTTGGGCGCTTATCAGTCGGCGTGCTAACTTTTATTTTTGGCGCCTGAGGCTCGCTCCGTGTGTGCACGATTTGTTTGTAGAGCTACGAAGCGGTTAGACACGGCTTTGTATTGATGATTTTGATCATTATGGCCTACTATCCATGGATGCTTAGCTTCATATTTTACGCTTGATGTACTGTCTGTGTGAAGCTTATATACAAACCTATGGGACTGTGTCGAAATAGCGACAGTGACATGACGGCACGACGCTGCCTCTGAAACTACGCGTCCTTAGATAGTAGAAACCTTAGCCTTAATTTAATGACAACACCGTATTGATGTTTGTGGGTGTTGTAATAAATGTTAACATTTTTTTAGCCTATTTTATGTCCAACAGCAGGCAAAAGCATCAAAAGAAAAAAAGAGAAAGGGCTCTTTCCAAACCTCTCTGTCATAACGTGATGTGATTTCTTTCAACATTTATTTACAAAATATATGAGTCTACGCTTTATTTTCTCACAATATATGTCATGTAATATTATGCTTATCCACTGTCACTACGCAAATAAAAGACGTCACTTGCACTGCGAGCGCTCACTCATCAATGACGACTAAAACTGCAGCCACGTCAAACAAACATTTTAAATCATCGTTTTCCTTTTAGAATAATTAACACAAAAGTTATGTTGAGTAATATTCCAGAGTATATTCCTTTTTTCCACCTCTCTTTTCGTAGATACATTTTTATCCTTATTATTCAAATAGGTTTAAAAAATCCAAGCCAATTTAAGCTACCTAGATGAGGCCGTTTCCCAGCTTACTGGCCTAAGAAGAACCTATGAAACAAACTCCACCTGCAATGAGCTTAGAGAAAAAAACTCCGGGGTCAAAGAGTCTACACATATGTATAACTTAGCCATTAAAGGAAAAGTAATCGACAATTCATATATTATCTTAGATAGTCTTTTGAGGAAAGAACCACTCGGATGACCACTCAAATGACGGACCTTAAAAAAAATTGCCATATCTTTTTCAAATTAATGATCTTTCAAATAATTCTCCTCTGCCGCCTCTAAACCATTCTTAGGCAGTTGTAAAGCGCACGCGAGCCAGTATTTACGGGCAGTATTTTGGCCGTGTGTTCTCACACGTCGGCCGATACCCATCTGATTCATTACCAGCTGTTCTGTCTATACCCGTACACGTAAGCTCGCTTTGATTTAGACCTGCGAGTTTTGGAGCGAGTTTAAAATAGATTTTTGGTGGATTTTAAGGGGGATATTTTCTATTCCATCCAATCTGGCAAGATTGAATAGAAAATAATTATAAGGATAGAATAGAAAATAGTTATTCGACATAGATGCAAAAGCAACAGACGCAAAGTATACCTTTCTAAAATCGGTTAAAAAGAAGAATATTACAGAATTACTCTAATCATCACATCACACTAATATTATAAAGTCGAAGGTTTTTGAGTGCGTTTATATGTTTGGTACTTCTTCCCTCGAATGGCTGGACGAATTTAGATGTGGTCCACGGTTAGACAATGTCCTGGAATAGCTCTAAGTATAGCCCTTTTTATCATTATACTAGGAAGGTTAATTTGGGATGATTTTCTACTATCACGCGTATCATCTCAGCTTTTGCTGGACGTCAGACACCCAGTGATTGTTACTGACACAGGAGTGTCCTAGTTGCTATAGAGTAACTCTCCCACAGTCGGATGTCGCGCTTGTTACCACGAGGCAAAACCAGCTTTATAATGTTCCTACTGAGTCTCAGGCTTCCTCTCCGTCAATATTACAACCGAATAACTTCCAGTACAAGTGTGCTTGTCATACTCGATAGCCACACACCATCAAGTTTACCAGACGCCACTTCAAGCGCGCTGTAAACTTGACGATAAACTGGACCATGTGTGGTTGGCGTAATTTAACAAGTCATGTGTCAGTAATTAGGTAATTACTGCTAAAACAAATTTTCACAATCAACCTACAAAACATAACTCCAAAAAAAAAAGCACACGATCATTATCTTGTCATCCTTACATCATCATTCGCCAACGAAGACATTATCAAAGACATGTGAAAGTGCGGAAGCACTCGTTCACAATGAATGACATTCCGTGTCCTATGACTAGCCATGACTCATGTACTGACATATTGATTGGTGTTGATAAGCGGCCACTGAGTGTAAGTAGGTATTAAGTAAGTTTATGTAACCTTTTTTGTATTTTTATTATCATTTATGTTTATTTAATTTTTCTCTATTTTCAAATAATTAATTCGATTTAATTGCGTCTCAATAGAAAGTCTATGACCAGTGATGACATAATAATATAGCTCTGAAACGTGGGCGCTTATTATGGACCTCGTCAGAAGGTTTAAATTCACCCAGAGGGCAATGGATTGGGCTGTGCTCGGAGTTTCCTTAGGTGATCGCATCACAAATGAAGTTATCCGCAAGAGAACCAAGGCTACCGACATAGCCCGAAGAATTAAGTAGCAGTGGGCAGGGCACATTGCTCGTAGAACGGATGGTCGATGGGGACGAAAGGTTCTGGAGTGGCGGCCACGTACCGGAAGACGTAGCGTTGGAAGGCCTCCCACAAGGTGGGCACTTTCATTTTACGTGGGTACTTTATGATCAGAGAACCAAGGTTACTGAGATAGCACAATGCTCGTAGAACGATGACCTGGTAAGGAGCGCGAATTCGATGGATGTAAGACGCACAGGACCGTTCATTTTGGCGACACTTGTGAGCGACCTATGTCCAGCAGTAGACGTCTTTAGACTGATGATGATCATTTTGAATGATAATTTTTTAATTAATTATTTAGATCCCTATTATTATTTTCCCAGCTTGACGGCGCGCTCGCGTCCCTCAAATAGTTCTGAGCGTGACTTAAACCGATCACTAACCTAGGGGTAGCGGCCCGTCTCAAAAAACCGTACAAGTTCCTTTCACAATTGACAAAGTATTACCTAATATTAGTGTCTATTACATTTTTTTATTTGTATATAAAAATATAACTTATTTATGTTGTGCACTGGATCATACTTGTGCACTAACCTCAATTATGATCTCTTCCTCTCTGTTATTCAAAGGCTTTGCTGGAAGAAAACTAAAAGTTGAGTTAAGCAAAGTACAAATTAAAAAAAAAAATCGAATGACTATTTTAATGTTAAGTTTTATGAACAAAAAAGAATTAAAATACAAGAAAGTATGCAGTGTCTGTGGCACTCATCAAATACATTGAATACTGGGCCCAAACAATGTAAAGAGTTTACGATCGAAGGACAACGATTCGTGTCGTGCTGACCTCAAGTAACATGGGATAAGGGCAGGAAGAAGAAGAAGAAGAAGACCATTGGAGGACACAAGAAAGCCTTATTTTAAGAGATAAGAAAGAAGATATTTTAAGAGATACACCTCTTTCTTGAAAAAATCTAGAAAATTCATTAGTCATTCACCGTCAAGTTCACTCAATGTTCATATTTGATCAACTGAACGGTCAATCCGAGGTTATCGTTCTAAAATAGTAAAACCAATCTAATTTGCTGTGGCTACCGCTGATTTCGTAGTGTCGCTGTCGTCTGCCGCGACCCTAACTGTTTCTTATTGTTGAGAGAAGAATCTCAAACAGTGGCTTTAGTGATATTTCACACGGTGCTGTTTTAATGTGAGAAGAAAATTGTTTGGTAGCGATTTGATTCATTGCTTTAGGAAATGATTCAGAGCCCTATTGTGACTTTTTTTTCGCTTGCTTTTGACTACTATATCACCTGATGGTAAGCGATGATGTACTCGACAATGGAGCACGCTTGCATAGAAGTAACCTATTCATTCTATTCTTTTGAGGTGGGATATCATCAAATGACTTCTTCTGCTCTGGGTGGAATACAAGGAAATGCCAGGTTTTTATTGATTAAAACCTACCCGCATCACCTGTGCCCTTCAGTTGCCCACTAAAACGCAAAAGGCAACTTAAGATCACCCTTTCTAACGTTCACGCAGAACCTATTCAATCTGGACTTAAAGAACCCGTAGGTTGTAGCTATCAGAAAATATAGGTTTAGCTGTCAGGAAACACAGTCTATACCAAATAATTCCATTTCTTAAAGTCAATATTAATTCGGTGTGTGAAAAAAGGATACGACGGAAAAGCATACGACCGGTATAACTCCATCTCGCTCTCAAATCTTACAATTATTCGTGGGTTTTGTGCACTTTTTTAGAATATATAAGAATTATTCGATCGGAACTGCATACCTACCTATATGTACCTGATTAGCTGAAGGCCACAGTGACCCCAAAGTTAACTAGACTGTATCTTTGTAGTTTAAAAACGTGATATGTTTTTGTGTGGTTTAACTATTAGTAGAGAAGTTTAGTCTGAAAAATCTTTTTGAGAAATCTGATTTGCATAATATATCGTCCCAATTAATAATGAAATAATAGTAGGTAGGTAATCTTCTAAAGGATAATAATATAATTTGCATAATTAGATATGTCAAGTGGTTCTTCATATAATTTGATGTGAGCGCGTGATTTGACTTCAAGATTATGCAGTGTGATCATAAGATTTTTGAAACAGACAACTCCACACAAGTATTGATTTTAAAAGTACACTAATAATGCATTGAATTCGATGAATGCGAGACGCACAGGACCGGTCGTTGTGGCGACACTTGGGGAGACCTATATCCAGCAGTGGACATCTTTCAGCTGAAATGATAATGATAATGAATACATTGATGCATTTCTTCAAACATCTGTACCGGTCATGAATGTATTTTAAGCCGCAATCACTAATCAAGTAACTAAGCTTTACGAATTATCTTCCATTCATCCTCTAAACCCTCCCTTCCCTAGAGCGGAGGCTTTAGTCCCAACAGTGGGAACATTGCAGGACCGATAATGCTAATGCATCGTCTAAACATAACCAAACCCCGAACCACACTTTCCATTTTGTCCCCACACCTTAAAACAACCACACGACGAACCTTCTAATAAAGCATGCAAAAAAAAACCAGCCACGAAAGTTAGCGAAGTGAACACGACTGTACCAGTACCTACAAGTTGGAAACTAATCTAAGTGGCGAGTACAAGTTGGTAGACAAGTGCCGACGTGGACGGGCCATGTTTTTTTAGTTTTCACCCTTCAGCCAACTGCTCCGAGTGATATGAGCATCGCATGCATGGAGGGGTCACAGAGTAGATGAAGATAGAGACGGGAAAATAATTTTGGAGATTTTATATTGAATGAAAAGTAAATTGTGAATATTTTTTAAGGTTTTAACTTATGAATGTTTTAAGGCGTTGCCAAAGATGATATCCGTGGACGTCTAATTTTTATTAAACAGAAGAATTACTTTACAGAAGTCTGAATTAATGCACAACCTAAAAACCAAACATTTAATTTGATTTAAAATTTTCTATTTTGAAGTAAGAATTTACATGAGTTAACAAGCGACAAAGAAAAAAAATCGAAAGCGAAGTAAATGTATTAGAATAACTTATAGCTTTCTAAAAAAAGCTAGACAACAAACAACTAACACAGAGTTAATCTAACAAATAACTCTTAACTCAACATTCACCCATTTCGTAATTGTCACGGAAAACCGCAATAAAATAGATTCTAAACCACTTCTTTTTATTATATCAACTGCTCTGCCTTTCGAAAATGGTGCCAAGAGCGTGTTGCAAATATTATGAACTTTTTTATTTAGCACTTGACAAGCAACACCTACATTTCGTCAATTATATTTAAGACCGAACTAACTAATCACTATCATATAAACACACACTTTTTGAATTTATAATTTAAAGTCAAGTGTTAGTTAAACTTTTTTTTGTTTTAGTCAAAAAACATGTACAACTTTATTACCTAAACTAGAATTTATATAATAATGTATATATAAATATATATATATATATAAATAATATATATTAAACTAGAATTTACACGTTCTTAACTAACTTCTAAACCTTATGTTACTTTTTTGGCATACAATAAAGTTTATTATATCCAAACACACACACAGTTTAGCACACTTTTTCTATCTAAACACACAATTGGGATATGTATTCATTGCACTAGCTCCTAATATAAAAAAGCCCGTAGTCTCTACCCCAAACTACTCTGTACAAAACCTTCGAAGACGTCTGGAAGGTAGTACGTGCTGCCAAAATATTCATTTCTTCCGCATCCCCGCTCGCTTGAACGTTCAAGCTAGCATTCTGATTTATACGGGACCCACTACACCTTGTTATCTTCATATATGTCTTACTTACAGCAGCTCTGGAGTTTCCCCGGTCTTGCACGCTGAAGATCGAGTGGTCTAGTCGTTTTGTCTGAAGAATGTTTTTTGAGGACTATGTATTTGCATAATTTATGCTAGGACTTCGTGTAATTTGAATGTGATATGTGTGCGGTGGTCGATGGGGACGGAAGATTCTGGAGTGGCGGCCACGTACCGGAAGACGCAGCGTTGGAAGGCCTCCCACAAGTTGGACCGACGACCTGGCGAGGGTCACAGGAATCCGATGGATGCGAGACGCACAGGACCAGTCGCTGTGGCGACGCTTGGGGGAGGCCTATGTCCAGCAGTGCACGTCTTTCGGCTGAGATGACGATGATGATGAAGATGTGAATGCGTGATTTGGCTTCAAAACTACAAAGTCAGTTCATTCTGATTTATACGGGACCCAATACACCTTGTTATCTTCATATATGTCTTACTTACTACTCTGAAGTTTCCACGGTCTTGGACGCTGAAGATCGAGTGGTCTAGTCTTTTTTGAAGACTTGGGAGAGGTTTTGTCTGAAGAATGTTTTTGGGAAGTATGTATTTGCATAATTTGTGCCAAGTCTTTTTTCGTATAATTTTAATGTGATGATTGGAAATGTGAATTAATAATTCGGATACTCGGTCTGATCGTAAGGTTCTTAGGCAAACTTCAGATTAAAGACTATCTTGTCGTTTTCTTTTTGATAAGCTTCATAAGACGGTTAGCTAATGAGCTAACCAGCTCAACAAAATTGGATACTATAACTGGTCTATAGTCCACTATTCTTACTGATAAGGTCGGCAAGAATAGTTTAATAATAATTGGTGGCTCCCTATTTTTTTTAAATATTAATAGTCATGCGTTTGACCAATAACTCACCTGATGATAAACGACGATGTGGCCGACGATGGAGCACTCTTATCTAGAAGTAACATATACTCTTAACTTTAAACCCCTAAGTTATAGCTATCAGGAACCACAGAATGAGGAACCAAAACCATTTCTTCCAAAAAACAGCCAACTCTTTTCAAAACCACCTCTCACTATACCCCTATAACCTAACCCTCTCCAACCGCGCCACAAAACTTATAACCCATATTTAGTCCAATAAATCACGGTACATTATTAAGAAAGCCGTGCTTTCCCTATTACGGAGTGAGGTCAGATGTTATCAGAAACAATCCCACATACAGGTTACACACGTAACTCCTGATTCTTAAATTCTGACGTGTGACCACGCACGGGAGGGTTAACACCAACACACATGCGAAAATCAACCTTAATACCTACGGAATAGAAGCGTTAAAATGTTGCAGTAAAGTGTATGTTCGTGACTTCGTGTTAAATCGGTTGTAAGGTGTTTAATGGGTGCTTGTGTGCACGTATGTGCTTTGTTTTCTTTTTTTTTAGGTTTAAGGGTGAATATTTTGTTGAACATATCGGAATAATGTTAGGTTTAGAAAAACGCGAGTTTTTCGAAAAATATATCAATGGAACACCTACTACGAATATGTTAGGCTTTTTCCAAAAGTTGAAGTACACGCTGAGGGTGCAGTTGCTTGAGTCGCACCGGAAGGTCAATTTCAAGGCGTTTGTGGAACGAGTACCGAACTGTTTTCTGCATCTCGCTATGGATGAAGACTTTTGGCCACAGGTCGCTTCCGTGGACAGGTACCACAGGACAGTACCAAGAAAATATAGTGCAAAGTGATGTGTTACTAACTAACATAGCTTAAAGTTGTATTTACTGACAAATTAACTTAAGCAGTTGAAATTATATCAATATGCATAAGTTTATTATTATTATTATTTTCTTTTGGGACGTGAGAAATCATTTAATGACTTCTTACATCTTCCTTCTGTTAACTTCATTCCAGATTAGGAATTTCTCTTATAACACATTTACATTCACAAAAATAACAACTTACATACACGAGACCCCCAGACCTGTAACAACGTATTCCTTGTACGATACGAACCCACGACACGCAGCACAGCAACCAATCGCTCAACCACTGTGCCAACCTTCAAAAACAACCTTTAACTAAAAGGTATGGATATTATGAATGCCAGCTAAGAATATCCAGTTGATTTCTCAGCGTGGGAGTCGCTACGTTTACGTGGGTGACGACTTTCTTAAGGTAAAGGAAAATCTAAATAAAATTTACGGGTGAACTTTATCACAAGATTACGCCTTTTAAATGAAATCCTATATAATACACCTTTTAATAATTTCTAAATACATATTAAAAAATCTCCTAACGTGTATTTATGTTTGTTCGCGATAACCTCTAATTTACTGAACGGATTTTCATGGAGTTATTAATAATAGATAGAGTGATTCTTTAGGATGGTTGATGTGTTAGTATTTAAATACATGCATATTATAGTAGAGATAAGACGAGGATTTAAAGAATTTGTAACATTGTAACAACTGTACAGTCTAAGATAAATTATATTTCTTAGTTAGTTTTTTAGTCTAAGGCTGGATTTCCTCTTTACCGCCGGCGCTGATGGTCGACGCGTAGCTACAAGCTACGGCCGTCAGCGCTGAGCGGTCAGCGTTAGGGACTACACACACTTATTCAGCTCTATTCGCGTTTCGCTGAACGATTTTGGTCACACTTATACAGCTCTACTTCTATCAGCCGCGTACAGCGGCGTAAGAGTGTTATCTCCGCTAAAATACTTCTATCTACTACGTACGGCGATGAATATGCTGCGAAGACGGTCAGCTACTCAATTAGTATTGTGTCCTCAACATGGATGGTTCTATGTGCGATATTTTTGTCGTTTCGCTACTTGTAGAAGAAATAGAAAAAAATAACCGTATAAAATTACAACGCTAACAACAGTGGGTCGACTCATTTTGGGTAAATAGAAATTTGGTTGGATAATCGCGATATTGGTATCCCAATTAAAACAAAATGATATTAAATTTAAAGAGCATTTTCGGATAAATCTAATCTATCCAGGAACTATGCAGGTCGCAACTTGTTGACAAGGAGTTGAGAACCATATGTGTACAGCGCTGTTCTGCTGCATTCAGCGTCGAACGCGGCGGGACAGCGCTGAACGCGGTGGAACAGCGCTGAACGCAGCAGAACAGCGCTGAACTCTATCTAAAGCACTCGCATGATAAAAACACATTTGTTCTCATTTTATACTTGTTTGCCGCGAAAGCTGAATAAACGCGGAAAGCTGAATGGATGCGTACGCGTTTTCATACAAAATCGTTGTTTTCTATGGACATTAGCTGAATAGAGCTGAATAAGTGTGTGTAGTCCCTTACTCAGAAACGCTACCTTACTATATAGCATATTGACCCACTGCTCTGCACTGATCATCCGCGTGCGGTCAGCGTGACAGGAAAACCAACCTTAGATAAATATATTATGGAAACTTACACATACGGCCTACCTTATAAAAACCGGCCAAGTGCGAGTTAGACTCCCACGCAAGTGATTTTTTTTCAAAAAATTTCTTACAATATACACTCCTAAAGCGACCTCTACATTCCGAACTCATATATGTGTATAATGAATTCAGGTTCCGTTTTTGTCATTTGAGCGTTCAGAACCCTAACAATCACTACATCATTTTATATTAGGTACATCATCATCTGCCTAGCCTATTCCCAACTATATTGAGGTCGGCTTCCAGTCAAGCCGGATTTAGCTGAATACCAGTATTTTACGAGGAGCGGCTGCCTACCAGACCTCCACAACCCATTAACTGGGGTAACACGGTACGCCATGGCAAAACTGGAATCAGATTTACTGGCTTCTGACTATCCGTAACGACTGCCAAAGATCTCCAATTTTATATTAGGTACATACTATAAATAAAAACTTTGAAAATATTATTGAAAAACAAAAAATGATCACAAACGTTCGAAGTTCAAAACCATGAAAACTCTAAACAGAAACAAAAGAAAAACCAGCACATTCTTCAAAAACTCTTACAACACCGCATCTACTAGTTACTCTACAAAAACCCGGTATGCCATCACAAAATAAGTTTCCCATATCTGAGGCGGCCATTGACAAATTCATTTCTTTTTTTTTTCCGCGTAAAATGGGCTAAGACCCGGGAAAGTGACGGATGCTTGCACGCCTTATCTTTGAATGAAACCTTTTTACTTGATTCTAACTATTTCAGTCCCACGATTATTATTTTATGGTGAATTATAAAACAATCAATAGATTTATAGGAATATAATGTAAGACAGCGGATTGATTTTGCCCTTGAAGTGTTTCAAGTTTCAAGGTCAGTTGAAGATGGTTAGATACTAAATATTTATTAGATATCGAGGTATTTTTAAGCTAGCTTCATTCAAATTGTCTAGGGTAATAAATAGTGTAAGTTTATTTTGATGATCGAACCTATTTCTAGTATAAAACATAGATTGAATACAGTAAAATAGATTCAAATACCACATAATATAAATATAACTACAGATCGTAGGTTGTTTTCCATACTTTTACATTTGGTTATCAACCTGTGTTCAGAAACTGATACCTAATAAAAAACCGATGAATCTACATATCAACTAGTTTCTAATAGAGACTTCACCGCCCTGAAAATTGTACTAAGTATCGGGGTAAAAAGTCCTATGTGCTATTCCAAGTTATGGTCTACCCATGTGCCAAATACCATCCAAATTCGTTCAGCGGTTTGTGAAGTAACGAGTAACAAACATACACACATACATACATACAAATTTTCACCTTTATAAATATTATGAAGTGTGATAAAATTTCGTTACTAAAACGTAGTACAACTCAGAAATACGAAATACTACGATATTATTTGCAATACGAGACATTTTTCATTTATCTTTTACTAACGAATTTTTTAAAGAATGTGATTACTAACATTTTATTTATTTTCTTTATCTTTACAGATTTTTTATTATCCCCAAGGCTACGGGCTAAAATAAAGTTTTTTTTTTAATTTGTAATATTTATAAACATTTTTTACAATAAGTACAAAAAAAATACCCGACAAAAAAAAATAACCGCTCTATAATTCAATGATCTTTTCAAAAGATGTTTATCTTGAGAACAAATCGCGAAGTAACTGCCCACTTATGTTCTAAATAAATGGTTCATTTCATTCGTACGCATTGCCACGCGAACCACTAATTAGCTCCGTTCCAAATGTATATTAATACGACTTTAATACAAATATCATAAACTTTGTTAAGAACACTTTGAATTAATGTTTTGATTATGAATTTCATTGTTCAATTTAACTTGTGACCCGGTTTACTAGCTTTTGTCGGCGACTTTGTCCGTGTCAATATCGGTTACTATTCTAGCTGACTGGGCAAACTCTGTTCTGCCAGATAAATTATTAAAGACATGTAACATTTCGGACGGAAGGTTCTGGAGTGGCGGCCACGTACCGGAAGACGCAGCGTTGGAAGGCCTCCCACAAGGTGGACCGACGACCTGGCGAGGGTCGCGGGAATCCGATGGATGCGAGACGCACAGGACCGGTCGCTGTGGTGACGCTTGGGGGAGGCCTATGTCCAGCAGGCTTTCGGCTGAGATAATAATGATGATGTCACATTTTGATACAATATTCCAATTTAGGTATCGATTTTTTTTGACATAATATAGCATAAGTTAATTACTCAGTGACAATATAGCTTTCTAACGGTAAAATAATGTTTAAATCGGTCAGCTTGTTTTTGAGTTAAATGGTAACACACAAACAAAAAATCTAATACTTTTTCTTTATAATATTAATTTAGAATACAGACGCAAAGTTGAAGTTGAAACATGATAAACAGTAGCCTATGTCCTTCCTTGGGTGTTGAACTGGATTTCTATTAATGTACTAATGATACCTGCTCCCGGGATAAAAAAAAATCCAAAGGACTATATTCTACGACATGGTCTATCCGTTTACCATAATTATAAATTTCATAAAAATCCGTGTAGCCGACTCACAAACTTTCCTCTTTATAATATTAGTCTCATGACTGTCGCACTGTCGCGTCACTCCTGTCTGTGGGGAACTCTAAAAGCTACCAGATTAAAAGACCAGTCATGAACCAGAATGACGTATAGAAAGTTCTAAAGATTTAGTCAGTGAGTCATCACCAATACTGAGTGACTGAGTCAAAGTGCCTAGCTAAAGGAAAACACCTTGAGAAAACTGTCGTCAACACGTAACCAGCGACCATGATGATCAATGTTCTTCTCTGTATAGGAAAAGGTCATTGCACTGGCTGGTAAACAAAATTGACATTTCTTGTTAGTGTAACTTAACAAGGAATTCTTTATAAGGTAAGTAAAGTTGTATAATAGTAACAAATACATTAAAGTTGTTGTATTAATGAGGATTAAATAGAAATTAGTTGAAAATTAATAAGGTACGTTATAAAAAAGAGTATGGATGGAAGCCAAAGAAAAAACTAATGGATTGTGAGAGGAGTAATATAAAAGAAAAGGGAGTTAGTACTTACAGAATACGACGGGTGACAGGACTGAATGGAAAAAGAAAACGTGTTGCGCCGACCCCAAGTAATATGGTACAAGGGCAGGAAGATCACGAATGTATGTTTTAAAAAACAAAACTAAATATTTATTAATGCGTTAAAAAACTAACTATTGACGGAAAGATTCTCAAAAGTTCTGGTAAAAAAAACTTTTTTCAACACACAATAATACAGTCAGTGTTTTTGGTTTTGTTTCCTCGTTATTTAATACAAGCTGTCCCATGCGGTTTCACCCGCATTTTTCGTCACTGCTCCGCTCCCGTGGGTCGTAGCGTGATGTTATATAGCCTATAGCACTCCTCGATAAATGGGCTATCTAACACTGAAAGAATTTTTCAAATCGGACCAGTAGTTCCAGAGATTACCCCCTACATACAAACTTACAAACATACAAATTTTACCTCTTTATAATATTAGTATAGATTTCCTTCGTAAATGTCGTTATTTTGTACTTTTTTGTATTGAATTTGGTTGTATTTTTCTGTTAAGTTTTTTATTTTACACTTTTAAGCTGTAGTACTCTTAGCTAAACCTAAACAGTAATACAATTGTTTAGTAAAATACTGGTAACATCAGATGAACAGATTAGGTCCGCTCAACACTGAATTACACGTCGCACTTCATGACGCCAAGAACCGTCATTGATAGCGAGACACATTACCGGGTTTTAATGTTACCACTGTTGGGACTCCTCTCTAGGAGGGAGAATGGGCTGTAAATCCACCACACGGACCCAGTGCGGATTGGTGGATGTCACATGTATTCGATTTTTTGGTTCTAGGACATGCCGGTTTCCTCACGATGTTTTCCTTCACCGTTTTGAGAGCAGTGGTGATGAAATAAATTATAAAAATTAATGCGCCTCGCTGGGTTTGAACCCGCGACCTACAACTCGTATTTCGGGGCCACATATAAGTATATGATAGTTAAGTATTTTTTAAATATGTAAAAACTATATTTTAAACACAAAATAAGAAAGTACTCTACTTTCACGCGGCCGTAGCAAAAGCTAGCGAAAAATATTCGTTCAAACGATTACCTGCGTTTTATTAGGCAGGGTAAGTACGTAACATCACTCATTTACACAGACCTGTGTTAGTGTGTAACGTTAGTGAGAGTACCCTGCCCAAAGGTACGTACACAGATAAGAATGCCAGTTTGAAACAATAGCTCAGCCCGCCATTGACTCCAAAACTTTACCTAATCCCCTACGACAGCAGAGGTTCTCACATAAGAAGCTTTTAATTATTTTTCAAATATATAAAAACTCTAAATTTTAAACAGTCAAACGGGGTGAATAGGAACGCAGGGGTAAATAGGAACAAAACTTTGAAGTGGATTTTCTCGTTATTTAACAGGATTTCCCAGCGTTTAAGTACATCTATTTATTCATTAATTGTAATAAAAAGTAAAAATTCTAATCAAAGTTTTGTTCCTATTCACCCCTGCGTTTCTATTCACCTCGTTTGACGGAACCTAAAATAAAAGTATCTTAGTAACCTACTTTCACGCGGCCATAGCAAAAGCTAGCGAAACATATTCAATTATTCATTCAAACGATTACCTGCGTTTTATTGGGCAGGGTAAGTACCTCAAAATAACATCACACACTTACACAGACCTGTGTTAGGTTGAGTACCCTGCCAAAAGGTACGTACACAGATAGGAAGCCCAGTTTGAAACAATAGGTCAGACCTCTATTGTCTCCAAAACTTTACCTGCTGGTGACGCCGAGCCACCTACGAGTATGTTTTACTTAGAATTATGTCCGCTTCTATCAGGGCTTAGGACTAGAGGAATAACACCCGCATGCATCTTTCTACGAGGTTAAGCAATACCGGGCCTCGCTAAGCACGTGAAGTCGACATTTTTACTAAAAAAGTTGACGTCGTTTCATCTCGTCTTTAAGTAAGAATATTGAGAAGTCGTAGGTCCCGGCTGTCATTTGTAGATCGTTGGCAGTCGTTACGGATAGTCAGAAGCCAGTAAATCTGACTCTAGTCTTGCCATGAAGTACCGTTTTACCCCAGTTAATGTGTTGTGGAAGTCTGGTAGGCAGCCGCTCCTCGTAAAATACTGGTATTCAGCTAAATCCGGCTTGACTGGAAGCCGACCCCAATATAGTTGGGAAAAGGCTAGGCAGATGATGATGATGAAATATCTATATTAAATCCCGTGTATTACTGCTTCGCCCTCTTCCTCTCCGCTAATTATGCTGTACCCGACAAGGTCCATATTGATCTTAAACAATCTTTTTACCATATTCGTACATATGGAATGCAAATAAAGTATTGAATAACATTAACAGAAGAACTTAGATAACAATCAAAGTAATTATCCCAAGCACTACACTATCAGTTACAAGTTATGTACTCATTAAAAAGGATTATTGTTAAGTCTCTTAATGACTTTGAAACCGAATGAGCAAATAATAATAAAATAGAGCTAGACCACCCAGAAAAATATTTTGCTAATTCTTGGAAACTTAAAAATACATGCTAATAATCTGTTCTATATATCTGTATCATTAATTACATTATTATTTAATATCACTTTTATATTGTTAAGGGGAAATTCTGTGTTTGTTACTTGTTCACGCTCGGCTGGACGTATTTTTTATCAAACTTGCAAACCAAGTCCTTGAATAGCACATAAAATACCTTTTATCACAAGTGTAAAACTATTTTCTACTTTTACGCGAGCGAAGCCACTGGCAACTAGTATAATAAAACCCAAAGTCAGTATGTATTTTTGTTACTCCTGTATGCTCAAACGGCTGAACAAATTTAGATAGAATTTGACACGTGGGTTGACGGTACCCTGGAATAGCACTTAGTTCATAAATCCCCGACCGGTCCTATGAGACCGCGCTGTTATTGTTTTACTATTGTGTCTCGTTTTGTGGGTATGTGATAGGTAACCAGATAAATTTGGAATAACGGTCATTGACCCTCCTACAATTTTATATAAAGGAAATGCTGTATTGAATAGACATCTATCGCGATCCTTTACATTCTCAAATAATAAAAACAGTTCATTGTTAGTTTTTCAGGTACCTGCGCAGAGATGTTAGGAAAAGGTCAATGTACTTTATTATACGTTTATCTGACGCCATGTATACCGTGAAAGAGCACAAAGGGATTTCTATTGATGAAGTATATTCCCCTGGGGTAACTTTTTACTTTAATATTGGTGGTACCTGTTAGTACATCTGTATTACCTAGGTACATCAAGCCTTATCAGGAAAAACCCTTTCCTGCAAAAAATGCAAACTATCGCTTACTATTATCTTTCTGAAAAGACTATAGAGCTTTATTCTTACTGGTGAAATATAATATTATGTATGTATGTGCAACTCTGTCTATGTCATCTAAGAGTACAGGTATGGAGTCATCATCATCATCTTCAATTTAGCTAAAAGACGTCCACAGTTGGACATAGGCCTCCTCTAAGTATCAATACAATGAATGCACCTGTATCCTCCCCAATAGCACCCTATATTCTGAATTTGTGCCTTTTTGAAGATAGGACTTTTTTTCCAACCGATAAGTCAAATGTAATTATTTTCTTAGGGTAACATACGCTGGGTCACAGCTAGTAACGAATCATCTGCCTAGCCTTTTCCCAACTATATTGGGGTCGGCTTCCAGTCAAGCCGGATATAGCTGAATACCAGTATTTTACCGGACCTCCACAACCCATTAACAGGGGTAACACGGTACTTCATGGCAAGACTGGAGTCAGATTTACTGGCTTCTGACTATCGGTAACAACTGCCAAAGATCTACAAATGACAGCCGGGATCTACGGCTTAACGTGCTTTCCGAGGCACGGAGAAAACTCTGTATGTTAAGATGGTCACCCATCCACAGACCAACCTTGGTAAGCGTTGCTTAACCTTGAAGATCGACCCGTGCGGCTATTATTATCTAGCCACGAGCTCCTAGACAGCTAGTAACGAATAAATACTGTAAAAATATCTTATTTTCAGTTAGACTGGAATTTAAAAATATTTTTTTTACTTAAATCACTACGAACTTTACTATTTGTTTTAGATTTAAAAAAGTTAAACCAACTTCAAAATAGAGTAAAATTATGTGAAACAATGTCTCAACTTTTTTTGTTGTAGCTTTGCAAAAGCATTTAGTGATCAAACAGTGTCAAGTTTAGAAAGTATTTCGTTTTTGATATCTTTAAAAAATGTAGTCACTTTGTTTTTCATTAGAATGCGGAAGTATCATAGTTTAATCCTTTTTGCAGCTAATGTATCGAGTCAGCCTTCTCAGTAAGCTTCGCTGAGGTAGACAATACTCATCACCATCATTTCAACCGAAAGATGTCCACTGCTGGACATAGGCCTCCCCCAAGCGTTGCCACAGCGACCGGTTTTGTGCGTCTCGCATCCATCGGATTCCCGCGACCCTCGCCAGGTCCAGATCCGCATGGTATGCAGACACTTGAGATATACAATTACACCAACTTTTAAAATTTACTTGTCTTCCCGTCCGTTTATGATTTAGGTGTCTTCAAAACTAGAGTGAATAAGCTCTTAATAAACTAGTGTGCCTCACCATCAACGATTGTATCATTGCTTACCATCAGGTGGGGTCGCGGTCACGCACTAGTTTATACCACTAATAAAAAAAAATATCACAATGTCCACAAGGAATCAATCAAAACAGCCATTATACTTCATTTGAAAAATCCCGCCAAAAGTCCCAGTTCTGAAATCATGTGGTATTTGTTTTTTTTTTTCGTTAACAAAACTCCACAGACATTAAATGAACTGCTGACACTTTTACAACCAGCCAGCACCGGTCACTATACAGGTATATTCTATTCATTCCTCAAGGGCCCATTCATCCCGCACTGAATGAGAAATCATGCGAAGGCGGCGTGATAATTACTTCTAAGTAACTCAAAATTAATATTTTTCCTTAATTCAAATGTTAAGGAAATGTTAAGTCTTTTCTGTACGTACGTAGGTACGTGGGCTTAATACAAAAATCTCGTCGTTAAATCAAAAAGAATAAACTTTTCAGAGCATTAATAAATTAATATTTAATATTTTGAATCAAATATAATATTAAATTTGTTTAAAATAAATCACCTTAATCCAATTTATCCTTTTATCAAATACTTCCTCAAATAAAATCTCTATATTAATAATTTTGTTCGTGATTTGTGTAGTATGTCCATCGGGCCGCGTTATCTCGGACATGTCCTAATTTTCGCTCGAACTCGGCTCGACTGGGGTCGCGCGACACCGACAGCTCCGCATTTCGGATGCAAAAAAGTTACGATCTTAAATTCTTCATTTAAACAACGAAGACACCCGAACGACCAGTAAGTAGCTTACTGCTATCTCAGCGTAACATTTCTGCGTACTTTTAAAAAAGTTGCCGAAAAACTTACGGTAAAATTTTCATTATAAAACTTCAGAGTCAACAGATACATAAAGTGCAGGTAACCGAAAAGTATATATTGTGAAGGAGGCGTCACATGTGTGTAGGTATTCGAGTAATGTGACACATGTGAGGTGGCGGCGGTGGCGCGGGGGGGGCGTGCCGGGCGCATGTGTGTGTGTGTGTGTGTGAGCGGGGCGGGGCCGGGCCCGCCCCACACCGGCGCGGGCGGCCAGTCCCGCCGACCGCACGCCGACCCGATATTCGGCATTCGCGCGACACCGCCGCACCGCGCGCTCGTCTCGTCAGCTCACTCCGCGTCCGCGAGCCTACCGCGACACACGTCCGTGCGTCCGAGCTCCCGTCGCCACCCTCGACGACAACGCGCAGCCACACGACGCGAACTGTGTAGTGCTACGAAACTTTTCGGTGACTCAGTGCTTACGGACAGAACTGTTGTTGAAAAAAAATCTGTGTGAACTCAAACGGAATAGTGCAATGCGAAGATTGCGGTCCGGCGGGAAGGCGATTCTTTGAGCGACGAAAGGGTTGGGGAGTGCGGGGTGCAAGCGGGCGGAGGGCGGCGCGAGGCCGCGCACGCGCCCGCTGCGGGACCGCGCCGCGGAGACACACACGCGTTCTACCCGGCGCGCGCGATGGACGACAAGCCGACCGCCGTCGGCGGCGAGGAGCACTACAGTCTGCGCTGGAACAACCACCAGGCGCACCTGCTGCGCTCCTTCGAGGCGCTGCTGCACGCAGAGACGCTAGTGGACGTGACGCTGGTGTGCGCTGAGCGCCGAGTGCGCGCCCACAAGGTACTGCTGGGCGCCTGCAGTCCACTGTTTCGCCGGATATTCAGCGAGAACCCATGTAAACACCCGGTGATCGTGTTAAAAGACTTCCAAGGATGGGAGGTGCAAGCCGTTGTAGACTTTATGTACCGTGGAGAGGTGTCTGTGGCGCAGGAACAGCTCGGAACTGTGATCCGCGCTGGAGAGTCGCTGCAAGTGCGAGGCCTGGCTGACCAGGACCGTGAAGAGCATACGAGGTCTCCGCCGCCGACGCCACTGGCACGCAGTCCGGTGCAGACGACACCGCCGGCGCCGTCGCCCCCGGCGAGCCCGGCCAGCCCGCAGCCGCGCCGCAAGCAGGCCCGGCCGCGGCGCCGCTCCGGCGAGTCGGACACACCGGAGAACCTGTCGATGAGGCGCTCGCCCAGCGGCGGGCTGAAGGCGGTGCGGCTGTCGCGGCCGCGCTCGCCGCCCAAGCAGGAGCCCGACGAGCCCGAGGTGGAGGCGCCGCCGCCGCCGCGCATGTTCGCGCCGCACCAGGACATGTTCCCTCCAGTGCCGCCAGCCGCCGTCTCTGCGCTCTCACTCACACCACCACACAGTAAGTGCACTACATATCTATTAAATTTTATTTTCAACCGAATAGTTAAATGTTTTGGTTAGGGCGACCATATTTTCGAAATTAGGAAGTATTTGTTTATTTTTTATAAATTCGTGTTATTATTTTTTGTATCGACAAAATATTTTGTTTTTTATAAAATACATGCTATCAAGTGGGTAGTTGCTCAAAATGATCGTGTATGTCAAAAAACAAAGGTCGATCATACCAATGCCGTCATGGGCGAACAATTACCAAGTAAACAAATAATTAGTGGTAAAAACTGACCTCGATCACTCATTGTCAACATCTCCAAAACCAATCTGGAGATGTTTTTTGCCCTAAACGTATTTGCACCACATTTTAATCAAGTATATGCAATCGACCTACAAAGTGTTTACCAAAAAAATTCAAAATGATTTTATCAATATTGTTAAACAAGAGCAAATCTGTTATTGTAGTGCTTCCAAATAATACTCTTGTAATTAGAATCCAGAGAGATGTGATCTATGTTACGAACGCTTAATCGAAGTGGTCGATGTGAATAAATCTAAAAGTCTAATTAAACTCGAATCATCAAAGGATCCGTTATCGAAGTCTTATCGATTTCGTAAATCGCAAACAGGTTACCGGTGATTCGATTAGCGACCGATACCAAGTGTTAACCGGAACGGTTCTCAGATAAATTAAGATCACCTATTCATACGTCGGGTGCATTATCTCTCAGATCGCGTGAAAGGTTTTAACTTTATAAAGTCCATTAAGTGAGCATGTCGCAAACATTCGCCGTAAAATATCATTATAAATGGTCAGTGCACGAAGCACGGTGGTGCTCAAGCCATGATCGTGTATGGTACCCATAAAGGTGTGTCAGTGTAAATTTTACACCTCAATAATTATTGCTTGTGGGTCTCCTTATGCGTATAAAAGAGGAAGCAATTCCAGCAGTCATCTTGGTTTACGAGCCCTTTTCGATTTCTAAACTTGTTTATGGTAGAAATTCTCTGATTGTCATAATCTAATTTAGGAATCGCATTTAATTCTCGTCCGATCATTACTCTTTATTGTTTTAGTTTGTATTGTCTGCTATATAAATATCTACTAAAGGATATGTTTACAATGCGGAGAGTCGAGAAGATTTTGACTATTCACGTATTTAGTAAACACACTAAACTTTTCCAAATACAAACTGAGAAATATTTTGATCAGCCTAACTTCATTCTCAGCGTAAAGACATTAATTTGGTCAATTAATGTTGAGTGCCCAATCTATTTGGAGGCACACTCATAAATTACTGTTCTAATATATTTTACACAACGGACCGTCGAGGCTCAGGTTGAAATTAGTCCAGGGAGTGGTTTTATACGTCAATTTTGTTTTATTGTTTCCTCAGTTTCGCGTATGTGCCGAGTGCTTGATTGCGCCATAATAGTCGTAGGTTGTAATGAAGGGGTGCACGCAGTCGGCGCTCGCCGCGACGTGCGTGGGGATACTAAGCGCAAGGGGAGTTTGAACGTTTCCGCACTTGTCATTCCGTTTCGAAAATCAAATTTCAAATTGCCTCAACTTAAAATGTTTATTCGTGTTTACATTTTCGTATCTGGCAATTGGAACGTTCTTTAGTGTAGACTAAGCTTTTTGGTCCTTTTGTTGTTAAGCTGCCGAATTCGGTGGAGAGAGGTTTTTTGTTGAAGTAATTTTTAAGTGGTTAGCTTCTGTGGCGGTTTATTACAGATGTATATTTTATTGTATCCATCTCGTGTGTGATGAGCTTGATTACAGTTAATGGTGGTGCGTAAATGTAATAAGGGGTTGGCAGAGCTGCTGGCAATCTCGGAGCGTCGGCGAGCCTTCCTGATTGGACTCGGGCAAATCCGAATTTTCTGGCTTATTCTTTCATTACTGTTTTACTGCTATATGATTTGAAGTAATATAACATTCAATTTGAAGGATCAGAACTCTCAATTACGACTAATGTGCCGGGAAATGTATTTGGTTGTTGTTTGAATAATTTATTCGTTAATGGGATATTTTTTGACACATTGTCAAATTTTAGATACCAAATAGGTACTAGAAATGGGGAAGAGGATGGAATGAGGAGAGGAGCTTTCATCTTAAAAAAAAGACTTTCATCTTTCCAAGTCAAAGTGAATACTTATACTGAAAAAACTGTCAAAATGAGATGAGTTGATAGAAATCGGGCTGAAAGTTGCCAATAAAATCAACAATCTTGACTACTTTTTACCTATTTTAAATGTAGAACTTTTAAACATGTTTATGTTTCTATTTAAACATGTTTAATCATAAATATATCATTATATGGTCAACTTTATCAACGTCAAGGCGTAATAAAATAGTAGCTGGTATCACATGCACACGTAAGAGTACATATAAAACTATCGGCTTCCATTGTTCAAGATACTCACAAACTGAACCGGTTTGAAAATGTCTCATTGATGACTAGCTTTTTAGCACGCCAACCCAATTATAAGTTCATTAAATACGTGACATTAAATGTCACGTATTTACGTTATCAGTACTTTTATCAATGTGATAACATTGATAAAAGTACTGATAAAATTTAACAATAATAAAAATTGTTAAAAAAATCTTTAACAGAATTCCCAGAGAAATGTAAAATCAATGAACAAACAACATCTCTTTTAAACGACAATTTTAACTTATAATATCCACTTTGTGATTAGTAATTTGTTTACATTAATTCATCACCTGACACGCGAGGTTTTACATCAGGTACACGACCTTCAAGGGTGGCAAAAAAATAAAGAAAAAACTGCGCAAGCGACGACATTGGCACGAAGCGCTAGATACCGAGTGCGCACGCAAGGGCGACTACGGGCACTATGCGTCACTGCACTGTACGGGACAATCTACCTACTTTTGTCACTGGTGGTACTTGTAAAACACAACAACATTGCCAAGTTTTTTCTCGTCAAACGATCCATGAAAGGGCTACTTGGTCCGCTGGCTTTAATGTGTAGGGCATCCAGTTTGGAGATTTACTTTACGCGTAATTGAAACTCAATTGAGGATAAGTCTTCAAGTCGATGAAAGATTAACGTATAAATCTTTAGAAGGTCTTTAGTGTTGAACGGTGTTAAAATTTTAACTGTAGTTAGCTTGGCTAATACTTTCTCAATAAGGGAATGTTTGAATGAAACTGAACCTGTACATCGACGTCATAAATTAAATGCCATATATTATTACGAAATACGTAATATTGACAAGCGTAAGCGTGTCATTACAAATATGCGGTCATTAGTGAGAATTACTGTCAGTTTCTAATTAGTCATCCTGTCCATTCCAGCAATTAAACATTATGTTTTGAATAAATTATTGTCGGTTGACACATTGTACACAAAATAATTAGTAATCATAATGTGAACAAACGACCTACCTTAATGATGAATGGCTGTCAATCAAAATCATTGTTTATTGCCAAAGTGCAAGTCATCTACTACAATTTAAACTATTCAGTATTTTTATTACGTATCTAACTGTTTGTTGTTTCTAACGCATTTTATCGAAACATAAACCTGATAGAACAAGACGCCGAAAATTTATAACACGGAATCAAAATATAAAAATGACACAAAAAAGACAACAAAATAAAACTTTATTTTAAATAAAACAAACTTCAAAAGAAATAACAAAGAAAATGTTTTTACGAAACAAGACTGCAAATCATTTGTCCTGTTTGCGAGCAAAAAGATGCGCAACCTACAAAGGATGAGAGCGCGGGCAGCGCGCGCGCATTTACATTCAATCGACACCGCGTCTGCCCGGTGACCTACTTGTACACTACTTTTCAGGCTAAATGAAATGTTATCATATTTCAAAAAAAAACCTAAAGACTCTACTTATATTCCTATATTTTATTTAGAGAGTCGGTAAAAAATAAAAAGAATAAATACTACTCTCACTGCTCATATTAAAAATAAACTCGCGCCCTTAATTCCCACATGTTTAACAAAAAAAAAACATCAAAATAAGGGCCAAACAAAACCATACATGATCTTTTTAAAAGAGACTTACACGCGAGAGAAAATTTACAAACAACTGTTGTAAAAGGAGTCTGGTCTTTAGAAAAAGTAATGTCTGCAAAAAGACTAAGACCGAAACTCGATCATTGCCTGAGGGGTGTATAAAGTCTGTCTGGGCGAGCACCTGCCTGACGGTTAGTCTGTTACTGACCTAACACAACAGACTTACCAAAAGTAAAACCTGTTTTCTAAAAAATGTTGCGAAACTTTATGGTCTTCTGCGGAACATTTTTCATACAGTCATGAAATTTTGTTGATTTTTTTTATTTTGATATTAAAATAGTCCATTTACGAAAACTCGAAATATCAATTAGCGAAAATAAAATGACATAGGCAAGACACATTGGCATTAGCAAAGTTGCAAAAAAAAGTAACAACTCTACCAATAGTTCAAGATACAATCTTAAAAAAAAAACAACTCTAAAAATATTGTAGACCATTTCAAAAGGCAAACTCTAGAACCGAACGGCGCTAG
This sequence comes from Mythimna separata, assembly GCA_030763345.1. NCBI lineage: Eukaryota > Metazoa > Arthropoda > Insecta > Lepidoptera > Noctuidae > Mythimna > Mythimna separata. Next base: position 5,679,095 of record CM061187.1, read on the forward strand.
TTCTCATCAAAATAATTTAATGGCTACCATAAAGTAAATGTTAGGTTTACGTCGACCAATTGTTATAAGGTCATAAAAACTAGTAATAAAACAGACACACATTACTAATCCTACAATTATAATCACGTAACATATCTGCGTGTCGCGAGCCCAAGCAATTAACATTCTAATCAAGCATTGTATTACTTGAGCTGAGCGAGCAAAAAAAGGGAACAAGCGTAAGCGTTCCCCATATAAAATGGTTTCGTATGTTCTCTACTTTTAATCATCACTATTTCCGACACCCGTTATCTTGTCTTACTTCTAATCATCGGTATTTCAAATACCTGTCTTATTAATATTCCATTTTTAAAAACACTTAAGAAGTTTTTCATCATCTACTCGTAAGAAATTCAGTCAGCAAACTGAGCTCAGAAAATGAATACAATAATATGTTTCAGTACCGAGAAATATAATTGTAAGTCTAACACTAAGAAAGTAGAGAGCCAGGCTATCTACTTCGCAAACTATGCTTGAGCTTCGTTATTAGAAAACGGGTCTAATTGATTCCTAGAAGAAGGGTAGTTACAAGCTAGAGGTGAGATAGGATATTATCTCTAAACAATAGAGGGTGAGCCTATCACCTAGACACAATAATATTCAACTAATGAGTTATTACTAAGAATCCTAATGAAAAAAAATAACATCTCGTCACCTGGGGATTCTATCTAAAATCCCATGTTCGATCATTAACACTACAAGACAAACAAAGAAAGGAGACAATTGATTATTTTATTACGGAACCCTAAAAATGTTGTGAACTTTTTGCGGCGCCTCCTCCAAGCTACGTGTTGATACACGTGTCTAATTAATAGTTGATGATATGTAGAACATACAAGCTACCGTAGGAGGCAAAAATAAATTGAATTCACTAGACGGACCCATGAAAAAATCATTGAACCATTATTTATTTTGTATAGATTCAATTTCGACTAGTTCAAATACTATAATCGTTTTTCTGCCAAGAGGTTTGCTTCTTGAGGTATAACTGTTCTGTTTTATGTTTTATTTACAACTAAACCACTGCCAAGTGCTGTTAAATTTCTCATTTCCGTCAAAACATATACAGACCACTCTACGAGTATAAACAACAAATAAATAGTTTCGCAAAAACTATAATTTCTGTGAGCAAATGAAAAATCAATCTGCACTGAGAGCTATAAAAATGAATGATTGATCATAGGAGCGAAAATCAATAACAATTTTAAAGACATCCGCTAGGGAAATCTAATATCCTAGTACATAAAAGTGGGAACGACTCATGTAAATTTCGTTGAACGCCGCGTGATCAAAATTGTTTAAGACCACTAATGAATTTTGGAAGTAATAGAGATTGAGAGGCAAAGGTAACGATAGATGGATATTGAGAGGAGTGATGTGAAAGAAAAAGCAGTTAGTAACAATATGACGTTTGAAAAGACAGAATGGAAGAAGAAAGAAAAACCATATAGCGCCGACCCAAAATATCATGAGATAAAGGATAAACAACTATTTACCAGGTTTAATGAACAGCCACTCCTAAAACACAATCCAAAGACACAAAAGTCCAGTCGGACAATAGTTTACGTGTACAATATCTATCAAGTAGAATTTATTCAGCAGGTGACCGCGTCGTGAAAGGTGAGAGTTGTCGCAACGATACACGGCCACACGAGCATGGCCGACTTGAATAAGTGATATCGCGAATTTCAATTCGCGTTTACATGTAAAGGCTGTTTTACTAGCACTAGAGCGTTTTGAGAAAAATAGATGGACTAGAATAAAGTATATCAGCAAATGATTTGGAGATACTGCATAAGATGTTTGTATAGACAAGTCTAATAGATTCTGGTTATAGATGATTGCTGTTTTGATGACTTGATATAGGTTTTCTTAATTTGATATTGATAAGGAAACATTGGATGTTGGAAAGTATTTATCATGTTTCGACTGAATGTTGAAAGTGATAATAATAGTGTGACTCCGAAAAAAAAAAACAAAGTACACTGAAGATTAATCAAGTATTTCAGATACAATACAAAAACAGCAATAATTGTACACATACAAATGCATAACAGGTCAAACAAATATAATAATCTAGGAATAGGACCACAAAAAGCGTTACACCTTATATAAGTTTCTTAGATTTCCTGTACTCCTAGCTCTCGATAGTCTAGCTGGCTACGTTAACAAGTCCATAACAACCGCACTATATCACAACGAATTTAATACCAAAGATAATGTGCACCGGACACATAATTACAAACTTAATATATTAGCAATTACCCGATTAAAAGCCCATGCGGACCAGATTAAAATTTTATGTATCAATTAATGCCTCATACTCATTCACTTCTCAATTGACAATAATTATGAACCGTTATGTGAGTAGAACTAAAAATTATAAACAGGTAGAGAGAGAAAATATATGACTAAATAAACGACGAGGGATTTGGTATATATGGATAGAGTGTAAGATAGGGTGAGTATGGTGTTGAGTGATAGATAGAAATGAAAGAAGACATTCTATGCTGATTTCAAACAAATTGGTCTTGCTTGTCATTGTTATCAACCTGATAACTGACGAGGAGAATACTGGTTATCAACATCATAATAAAACGAATGTTGATTCAGTTGACTTTGATAATTCAAGATGCCAATTTATAATAGACTCGTGAAAAGATGTAGGTATGTATAATATGAAAAATTAAATAGCATTTGTATAATATTAATAAAATTAACTAGTATTTGATCACTTCTGCAAATCATTCACGCAAACGATTCAAATTACTGTCTGATATTCATACATATTAACAAACCATTTTCTGCTGCACAGTTCTGTCGTAAAAGTCACAAGTAGCGATTAAATCTATGGCATATTAGAATTTCTTAAACTAATTAGCAGAAACAAATCGAAAGGTTTGCAGTGGTCTGTTAAAAGCTTAACGCGTAAATCAATGAGATATTTTTCAAAATATTATGTATCTTCTTAGAAAGACTTGCAAAATGAAGCATAAAATTATTTAACAATTCAATGTTTAAATTATACAAAATAATTTGACACATAGAACTGGAGAAACCAAACTGGCAATTATTTAAAAAAAAATGTGCTAAAAGATTTGAGGACAAAAAGCAACGTAATTTTAATGGTTTATTATATTAGGTACGTACGTACTTAATTCAATTGATTTTGCCTCATTAATGGAAACAGTATTTAATTAATTAAATGTTTTTCCCTTTCTGTCATAACGTTCCTCAATGGAATATTGTAGTATTATTTTACTTTTAATATTTATTTACTTCAAAATATATAATTTATTGAAGCACAATTGTTATATAATGCCTACGTATATGCTTAGTGATAGTGACGTCAAAAACCTATTACGCGTAATAACACATATAGTTTAACCACAATATTGATATGACGTCAGTTGTCGTGTGATGCACTTCATGAGAAAGGATAAATCAAGAAATGCAAATGACACTATTAACCAACATAAGAATCATCATCATCTACTTAGCCTTTTCCCAACTATATTGGGGTCGGCTTCCAGTCATGCCGGATTTAGCTGAATACCAGTATTTTACGAAGAGCGGCTGCCTACCAGACCTCCACAACCCATTAACTGGGGTAACATGGTACTTCATGGCAAGACTGGAGTCAGATTTACTGGCTTCTGACTATCCATAACGACTGCCAAAGATCTACAAATGACACTATAAACCAACATAAGAATAAAGAATTAACAAAGCTTATAATGTATACGTTATTGTTTTGTGTTTCTTAAATTTTCTTCTTTAAAATAACTCTTCCGAAACAGAGTTTCGCAACTGTCTTAGACCAGAAATGTAACTATGGAGCTTGGAGTCCCCCTGGGAACTATTTTAGATCCAGTTAGGAAATTAATCTTGATGAAGATTTATGAAAAAATGGAAAGATAGAATAGAATGAAGAGGTTTTTCATGGTTTTTTGATCTGAGAAACTATTGTCTCTTGAAAAGTTATTGTGACTTGGATATTGATTATTGCCAAACTTCGATACAAGAAGGGAAAATGATGAAACCTGGAAAAAAATAGGGACCTCTCTCTAGATGCATTTATGGTTTCTTGCAGATTTAACTGCTATATTAAAATAGTAGAGTATTCCAGGGCACGCAATCAAGCTCTTTAGATTATAATTATTGGATTACGAGTACAATACTTAACAGTTTCCTGCGCAATAAATAAAATATGAATTTAGAGGCTCAACAATCAATAATTGCTATTATTTGTGCTAAAATATTAAATTAGTAGAGGGAAATACGATCAAACAATGGTAATAAAAGATAATTTTGTTTTTTATTATGGTAGGCTCGCTTTTGAGCACCTCACCTGACGGTAAACGATGATGTGGTTGACGATGGAGCACACTTCCCTAGAAGTAACCTATTCACTCTTGACTTAAAGATCCCTAATTTGTAGCTATCAGGATACAAAAACTCTGACAAGGAATTCCATTCCTTAGCTGCCTACATACTGGGCATATTTTGGCACGGTTGGCGCTAGACGAAGAAGCGGACCCCACCATAGTTTTTAGTTTTACCCAACTAGGTTATTAGTAGTAGGCTTGGCAGATCTTATTCTTACGATACTTTCGTGATTAGTGAAGACTTGACTATCTACTCCGAATACTTCTCCTTGTTATTGACGAGGGGGAAAGCTCCTTCTCATAGGTATTCGTAAACCTTTTGGGTTACGAATGTGCAGACCAAGACCGACCAGCTTCATTTCACTGAACTAGAAGCAGAGGCATAACTAGATGGCCATCGGCCCAGGGACAAAAAAAAATGAGGGATAGGGCACGGGTGGGAGTGTGAGACTTTTTCTTTAGATGTGGGAGTAGTCCGTATTTACCGCTAGTTCAATAAGAAATTTATTAATGAGTTTTGCTCCCTCCCCCTCCTCCCGAACTTGGGGGCCCTGCCTTGCTCTTCCCTGCCTTTCGATGACTACGCCAGTTACTAGAAGTCTTTAAGAACATATACTAGAAAGAAACAATGAGCAAATTCCTCAGTAAACTGCCATAAACTCCTTAGTACTGTGAGGATTAGATTCCTTACATGCGCGCGCGCCTGCCGTCAGGGCCGCGTCGTTATTCACGTGCATTGACAAATACTCGCAGTTAATTGGATGAAAACGCGCACTCGCCGCCGTCCGCGCACTAAATAACGCACTTTACGACGACGCACTGTTATCAATAACCCTTGTATTGAAAGCTGTTCCGTTTATATGTTCGCTATTTGATAGGTTCGGTTATATTCGCATATCCGCTTCGTATGTCATTTCTACTGAGTTTCTAGCGAGTTTAGCTGAATGATTTGTCGGTGCGACTGTACTCGCTCCGTCCGTTCGCAGAACTTTCGTTGTGGTTGTACACATAACAACAGCTGTGACACACAGATATTTTTCAGGAGTACAACTCGTCATAGGAGCGTTAGCAAATCATGAATGAATGGCCAGGAATATGGTATTTTCCTTATTTCCGTTCTCGTCTGGTAGTGGAGTGACTAATGCCATGACATGGGATGTACGTAGACGCCAAGTACATGATAGTGCTGCGTCATTCGCTCCGCCGCCGATACCGCCTCGGTGACGACGTTTGTTGTGCGTTCGCCGAGCCAGCCAACAGCCCGCGTCTTGCCTTTTTATTGGGAAAACCCGCTTGCTTAAACAAACCTACGTATTAAGTAACTGTTATGCAGCACATTAAAAACAATCTAACAACTTAACCTGTAATTATTATTTAGTAAAACAACGTCATTAAGATTAATCAAACGCGTTTAATAATAATTATAGAAATGTAGATAGCTATCTCCGTAAATACGGAAGCATCAAAATTATATGTAAATCATTGCCATTTCAGAACACAGGTTTGTTTGTTAGAAAATCTCATAGAGAACTGTTATTCGGGTTCCCATCGTGAAACCGGAACTGAAATCACACATTAGATTTAATTTTATACGAATTTAATAACAAGTGAGATGCCCGCTCGTCCATTGTGCTCCGTGACCATGAGAAAAAAGCACTGCTCGATTTTTTTGTTGCCGATAAAGAGGTGCCGACGTACAATTCGGAGCAAGATTGATGCGCATGCATGATCGTATCTGCCCGCTGTGCGCGCCGCGGTAATAATTAATATTCCATAATCCATTCATCCCCACATTACGCGCGACTCCTCTCACCGCCTCCTGCGCCGCGCCGCATCTCCTCCGCGCCACTCGCGCTCCACAGTAGCAATATGTAATCGTCACACATCCGTAATTGATTCTGCCCGTTAAATTCGAAATTTGAATGAGCTCTCGCTGAATGAGAACCGAAATAAGATCACGAGTGTAGTGCGCTCAGCCGCTCAGCACCGCGGACGACGCTCGGCAAGCTCGGAGTGAGCGGCACAATGACCGCGGCGCACACCGCCAGATCTCTCTCTTGATAAACTCATAAAAAACGTAACGAAAAAACTACATGTCATGCATCTACGTGTGCTAGTCAATTTCACAGCGACCGTCATGGGAATCGAGCGACGAATGGACTTTAGAAAGCAATTAAAATTTGTGCCCACGAAAAGGAACGCGACCAAAAATCGACACATGAAATCGGCAAACACGTCGCATTTTATTCACGAACCTCTGAGATGTGACTCCACGCTCAGCACCGGGCACACGGAGCCAAATAGTTCTCAGAACTGAATGATTTTGACAAAAAACTTACAACGCACACCGGTAACGAGACATAAAGTAGACAGGAAAAAGAAAATCTAAGAATGATCTCGTCTATTTTACTCGACGCAATTGGTTATTACTTTAAACAACCATGAGGCGAATAACTGTTTAACGTTTTAACGATTTTTACCTTGGCGCCACAAGTTTTATTTGGTCCTAAATCAAGTAAAATACGTTTGCAAACAACTGTTCAACTTTCTGTACCTTCTACTTTAGAAAGACGATACAAAGGGGGACTACTTAGAGACCAAAAGTGGACTTTACTTTTTTACAACCACAAAAAGGCCGGTATGAAATCGAAATCAGATTAGGGATCCTGCGATTATAAAGTTTCGGGCGCGGACAAAGGGACGGTAACCACAAGTTGGTCGCGACCACACCACCATGCATTATGAAGATACGTTAGTGAACGTACGTGTTACTTGGGACGTGACTTCCGAGATTGAAGACGATGACAAAAACTCGATTGGAAAACAGTTTCCGCGCCGTTTTTGGGTTCAGTAGTTACAAAGAGAAACTGACCGCAGAGGATTGTCGTTGATATGTTTGCGGGTCATGTCGACATTCGTCATGGCACAGATGATAACTGCCCGATGTTGGAATGTTGTTAAGACTTAAAATGCAATAAATCTTGTAGGCGGACATTCTATTCTTTCGTTATTTTCGGCACAATAATGAGAACCGACTGCCAGTAGTTTTATTTAGGTCTCAATCAGATAATTATATCTTTGAATGAATCAGAGCCAAACAATTCGCTGGTGAAAAGCATCAAACTAATTAATTAGTGCTATGCAAACACGTGACTTGCGACGTATTGACATATTTGGCGTCCAATTAATCTTGTAAACACATGAGTTAAAAACTTTACTAAGAATGAATGGGTGTCATTGCATTATTCCTTGTAATTTAATTACAAATTACACAGGTTTATTTATCTGCGCACGAGTGAGTCACTCATGTGAGTAATAATGGCGGCGCAAGCGCCGGCTGCCAGTGTTGCCAGGCGAAGAGGATTTGCCCATTTTAGGGGACTTTGAATTATAGCTCGGGTGTGTTTGTGGATAAACTGTGGGATGTTTAGAAAGCGATTGCATGTAGGTGATAATTATGTGTATGGTGGACGATGAATGTTCTCTGATAAACATTAGCAGTTTCGTCATTTACTGCATTAGAGTAGAAACTAGTTTAAGCTTTCTAAAATACGAAATAACTATGCATTTTATACCTACTTTAAAATTGAGAGTGAAGCTAGTAACAAACATAAAAACACACTCACATACATACAAACTTTCCCCTTTTTAAGATAGATATAAGTATCTGCAGAGCTTATCTCACAATATATTATAGGCTTTCCATATAGCATATGTTCAGTTTTTTTTTCAGAAATTAAAAAAAATAACGTAATGTGAAGTTTTAATTTCTGAACTGGCAACACAGGTTGCAACAAACCATTTGCGCGGTCAACCGCACTTGCAAACAGCAATTTTGAAATCAATTTCAACTTTTTCTACAGGAGATATCAATAAACTTTTCTTTTATACATATGCTAATTTACCTGTATCAGAAATGAAAGATAAAATTCGAAACGGCTACATACCTAATTATTAAGAACAAACTTCTTTTTTAATAATAATCCGATTATAATATCATTTACATACTTTTGAAGTATTTAACTAAGTATAATAATTATATACTCGTATACTCAAAAAAACACTGATTAATAAGTCACTAATTATGATCGAAATGCTCCTAAGCTTTGCTGTCGACTAAAACACAGGAGACTGGCGCCTTTGTCACACTGTATGGCAATACTTATCTAGCATATCTCTGTACAAGGTAAAATGTTAGCCTTAATTTCCAAAATGTCAAATAATTTTCATAAATTTTCCTTCGAGTCAACGATTAAGAATTAAGAAATTTTGGCAACTGATATGATATCAAAACAAAACTGGCAAATCCTTTATAACTCAATGGTTTGCTGGAAGAAAACTCAACTTTGAGTTAAGCTCACCTATGTACATGAACTCTGTTATCCATACATGCTTATAATTTATCATGGTGTACAATAAATAATTAAATCACTTTATAACTACAAATAAATACATACGTAGAAAAAGTAAACAACAAATATCCTATTAGATATTGCGTTCCATAAATGGTGGCTACCAACCTAATCACATAACGTCACATATACCAATACTTTCCTCATGACGCAAAATGACGATGTCAACACGAAAACAAATGAATATCGGACGCACTATACCACATAGAAACATTATTGAAATACATTTCCCTATTACACGCTTACGTTGTATTACAAATGTAATCAACACATTTTCCAAATGAAATTATTTTATTTCATTTAAACGATCAGTACTGCTCTGGAAATGGAGGAGGAAAACATTATAAGGAAATTGGGGTAGCCTTGAACCGAATTATAGGAAGACATACATGTGACATCCACGTGGATTCCGGCCCATTCCCTTTCGTAGAGAGGGCCTGAGTCCCAGAACTGGGAACATTAAAAAGCTGATTACCTATGCTTAAAAACAGGGACTTAAAAACACCTTCATAAAGGTTACAGAATTATATATGTGTTTCATGTTGAATTGGTAACATAATCATAAGTGTAACAGATACCTAAACGTAGCGTTGTCATACTAACTGTGGAACTGATTATTTATCTTATTAACACTGATTAACACATATAAAAGGTTACAGTTTGATTCGGTAACATTATTGTATCTGTTACATTTAAAAGTGTTTTTCGGTTAAAACAGTTTTAAAAGCAGTGTTAAAACAGTTAATAAGGTTACAGTTTGAATCCCTGCTTATAAACATACGGTGGCACTTATGGAACGTCAAAAGCGGTTTAAATTAGTCCTTTCTTGTCCGTGGATCGTTTGGCAAGAAAGTTCTATGTTACTCTTTAAAAGAAGGTTTCAATCAGTGTTAATAGAATAATGTAGACCAGATAAGAAGATAATGGAGACCAGTCAATAAAGTACTAAGTAAATACGAGTACATAACAAAAACGTTGATCGAAACAGATATAAATACAATGAGTCTAATATAAAGTATGTACTGGGGATGTTGAGGTTCGAAACTAATGTTGTAAGTGACCTCTCTCTCTCGATAAATGTGCCAATTTCTTTTTCATACTTAAACATAACTTAATTAGGTATATATCTAGCTTATGCTACTAATAGTTTTGTTGTATTTTTAGGGAGTAAATAGTTTTTATATTTATTTTTTGTAATATTTCTGCAATAACATCTAAATCTTTAAAAATCACAAAGCCACCTTTCTGTTGAGGACTCCTTTCTCAAATTATATCATAAAAAAGAAGCTGTATAAGTAAATATAAACCAATTTAAAACTTATGACATTCATGTTATTTACACTAACATACACATTCACTCTTTTGTATAACATATTAAACTTAATAACATTCTCCGCATCCAACATAACAAAAGGTACTTAATTTATAATTGCACCTCACTCTCCATTACGCCAGCATAATTTATGTAACATTTACTTTGCAAAAGAAATAATTTGACATTTCATTTTATAATGAAAAACACGAACATGGACGAATTGATAATGGATTTCGGATTATCTTGATTGAATTGTGTGAGGTGTCTACGATCTAGATAGCCACCTTTGTTGGCTAGATTGGCTACCTAACTATTATCCGTATGAAAGACTTCAAATAAACTGAACGTGAAAATACTTGGACAGTAGCGGCCAATTTGTGATAAGAGCAAATTGGTAAGCGTTCTTTTAATTGTCTTTGATCTGTTAAAAGAGGTGTTACGATACTGGCAACTGTAGTCTATGATTGTTTTTACTTTTCAAAAGCTCGAAGAAAGTGGCTATGTAGTTAGATCTATACGCAGAAACCTTTCGCTATATTATTTTTTTGATGTGGGGAAATCCTCTAAACACTCTGAAATTGAGTGTCTGACTTTTACTGAATAAAACCTTTCTGAGTACCTTCAATTGTTCTTTGCGTTCCAACATTATCTACATTCATATTCAGCTACAGTAATACTTAAAAATGCTTTACGTTTCACACAGCTTCAACTCACAAAACCATATTTTCCGTTAATTTCCCAAACCTGTAAAACTCTTTCCTTTCCCTTCCTGTTCGTCATCAAACCTGTGTCTGAAATATGCCTCAACTTACTTCTACTAACCATGCGTCAATAAGTTTGAGTCTTTCCTAGTAATAAGTATTTAAAAATTTTTTTTTTTTTTTAATTGTTATAAGCTAGTGCTTGACTGCGATCCCACCTGATGGTAAGCAGTGATGCAATCGTTGATGGTGAGGCGCACTAGCTTATTAAAAGCCTATTCACTCTAGCCTTGAAGACACCCAAATTATAATCGGACGGAAAAACCGCAGCAGGCAAATTGTTCCAATCCCTCGATGTCCGCGGTATAAACGACGAAGCGAAACGCTTAGTCCGGACCGTAGAGGTTTCGACAACGTAAGGGTGAACACTCGCCGTACGACGGTTTGTCCGATGGTGAAAGCGGGATGGCGGAATCAGTTCATGCAATTCCTGCGCACACTCTCCGAAATGCATCCTGTAGAAAACCGAAAGGCTGGCTACCCTACGCCTGTGCTCAAGGCTTTGTAAATTGGACTTAACCAGATCTGGATCTCCAATTAGCCTCTTCGCACGCCTTTCCACTGAGTCCAAAGCTGCCAGGTGGCATTTCGCAGCTCCAGCCCATATGTGGCTGCAGTACTCCACACACGATCGGACCTGCGCTTTGTACAACATTAGAAGCTGTCCTGATGTGAAGTACCGCCGGACCTTTGCCAGAACGCCGAGTTTCCTAGCAGCTATCTTGGCCTTGGACTCAATGAACCGCCCAAAGTTGAGGTCGGAGGAAATTTCAACTCCTAAGAGCTGAAGGCGGTCGGTGCATTCTAGGGATACATTCCGGAAAGCAGGAGCCAAGGTGAACGGGCTCCTTTTAGCGGTGAATAGACACGCTTGTGTTTTGGCGGCGTTGAATCCCACCAGATTGGTTTCGCCCCACTTGGAGACTGCCTGAAGTGAGTCATTCGTACGCTCCACCATGGCCTCTCTTTCGGACTGGATTAGCTCCTTACTAGCCCGATTAAGCGGCAAGTATCTCTCTACAACTGTGCTATCATCTGCATACCCATAGATACCGGGCATCAGCAGATCGTCGATGTGGAGCAGGAAGAGAGTTGCAGAGAGTACAGAACCCTGAGGAACTCCGGCATTAGTCCACATGGGCTCCGATGAGCACCCGTCGACAACAACTCGGAGGAACCGTTCGCTCAGGAAGTCTTTTATCCACTTAATCAGGCCAGGGGAGATGCCGTACGCTGGAAGCTTACTCAGTAGGCTAGCGTGCCAAACCCTATCGAAGGCCTTCGAGACGTCCAAGGAAACTGCAAGACCTTCCCCATTCTTCTCGAGGGCCTCGCCCCATAGGTGAGTGGTATAGACCAGAAGGTCCCCAGTAGACCGATTGCGGCGAAACCCGTATTGTCGGTCACTGAGGAGATCGTTACCTTCCAGGTAAGCCATGAGGCGCGAGTTCAATACACGCTCCATAATCTTACAGAGTATGGAGGTGATTGAAATCGGCCGATAGTTGGCAGGGTCGGCACGACTGCCCTTTTTGGGCACAGGTTGCACGTTGGCAAGCTTCCAGGACTTGGGCACTATACCAGTCCTATATGAGAGGCGATACAAGCGCGTCAGTACAGGAGACAACTCGGGCGCACATGCCTTGAGAACAATCGCTGGAATACCATCTGGTCCACTAGCCTTATTCACATCTAGACGACACAGTGCTCTCAGAACCTCTTTGTTCCTTATACGGACCTCGGGCATCGAGGTGCCGCAGTGTGGCAGAATCGGTGGAGTAGCACTGCCAGTGTCAAGACGAGAATTATGGGCGAAGAGAGATGCAAAGAGACCTGCTTTCTCTCTCGCCGTATGAGCTAGTGTTCCATCTGTCCGAACCAGCGGAGGCAATGTGGGCCGACAGAAGTTTGCTTCGATCGACTTGGCAAGGGACCAGAATGCTCTGCTACCGGACGGTTGCGCAGAGAGCTTCTGGCCAATGTGGGAAATGCGATCGAAGCGAGCCTTCCTTAGTGCCTTTTTTGTAGGACTTGGCAGCATGGTTAAAGGCTCTCTTCTTTGAACTCAGGTCCGGAGCTTTGCGGTCACGAGCATCCACCCAGGAAAGAAACGCCGAGTGCTTTCGCTTTTCAGCTTCAGCACAGTCGGCGTTGAACCATGGGCGGGCTGAGCTACCGACGGGTACGTCACTATGTGGGATGTAATACTCCATAGCTTGACGCACCACATCGGAGATTGCCTCCGCACAGCTCGACGGATTTTCCGAAGAGAAGCAGACCTGCTGCCAAGGATAAGACGCAAAGAAGTGCCGCATCTCATCCCAATCTGCTGACTTGTAACGCCACATTCGCCGTTCTCCGCGAGAGTCGCAGTCGGGCGGGGAGAAGGACGTTACAGATTTCACCAGACAGTGATCTGAAGTTCCTAGTGGCGAAGAAACTGTTACGATACATCTGTCCGGATCGGTGGTCAGCAGAAGGTCCAGACAGTTGGCAGTATGACCATCTACATCAGGCACCCTTGTCGCTTGCCTTACCAACTGGGAGAGGCCCATCGAAACCGCAAAGTTTCGCGCTTGTCTCCCAGCGTGGTCGGTCCTCTGGTAAGGGAAAAGCCAGTCTTGATGGCAAGCGTTAAAATCCCCCAGAGCGACGAGCTGCGCATCAGGGTGCCGATGCAGAGCCGTATCGGCGGCCTCACTGAGGTGGTCAAACAGGCGAGTTGTCTCCTGATCACCGCTATGCGATCGGTAGACACCGGCATAGACAATTTTGTCCATACCAGTGTCCACCAATAGCCATAATGTCGAGAAACTAGGGTCTTCAAGGTGACGGAGACGCTGGCAGCAGATGTCATTGCGGACGTACACACAGACCCCGGCACGCTGCAGGAAGTGATGCTCCAGTGAGTATCCCGGGTAGTTGAGGTACGCCGCATCTGACGGACATCTAATCTGCGTCTCCGTCAAGAAAAGCAAGACACCTGCTTTTCTTTTTACCTTTCATTATATCGGATTTTGAGCGAATAGGAGAGATGGAAGATAGCAGTTGAGCGAGGTGATGTGATGTTAAGCCCAACAATACAACCAGAGTTGCTGCGCCATTGGAGGTTTGATCTGGAGACTGCGGGGACGCCCGAACCCCCCCAGGGATCGCCATCGGGTCCTCCCATCCGGTCGCCAACCGGCACGATGGGGCCACCCTGGGATTTTTCGCAGATGGCGGGGCAGCCTTTCGTGTGTGGCTGGCACACTACTTGGGCCCCCAACTGTCTACGGTCGGCCAGCGGAGCACCGTGCTTCGGATCCCGCTACCCTCCACGATCAAACATCCGACACAACAACACCGGTGCATCGCACCCGGTATACATCACAACACAACTGCTCAGACCCATCCTCCACCGTACGGCTTCACCAGACATCACACCGGAACACGACGGATCGTTTGGCGGCATGGTTTTTGTCTAGCGGGTGGTAACCTTTAAGCCGGCGGCCGATGCGATGGCCTACCACCGGATTTACTGCTCGTTTAGCACTACCCAGGGGACACGTGTAGGGTGGTCAGATGTCAAGTAAATCCTACGGACGCAAGCAGTTCATCCCCCAAAAAGAAATGCTTTATATTTCACATGGCTTTCTGTTTTAAGTACCATATTTTCTGTTAATTCCCCAAAGCTGCAAAACTCTTTCGTTTCCTTTCCTGTTTGGTCGAGCTGGTCATCAAACCTGTGTCTTAAGCATGCCTCAACTTAATTCTACTAAACATGCGTCAAAAAGTTTGCGTCGATTTGTTTTTGAACAATATTATTGACGTCTTGTTGACGCATGAGGAGTAAGAAGTCACTCTGCGTAAGCTCGCATCTTCCGATAATGTGTAACATAACAACATGGTCGTTTGACTAAACAAATATGTGTAAAATAATGCATTTTGTATTGTAAGTTGAATTGATTTAAATGTAAAATTGGTGGCTCTGGCATGCAAAGGGCAACTAACATACCCGTATTAAAACTTTGCACTCATGGGTAAACCTTTACTGACTAAAACCCACCCGGGTCAGTAAAAGTGGTGCACCCTCTTGCTCCAGAGAGAGAGAGAGAGGTTATTTATCCATTTGATGATACCCCTCCCAAGTTGATTCAGATTCCAATAGTCAACTAATCTAATTTCAGTGTTCAAATCCACAACACTAACTGAATTCATTTCTTCTCAGCGTCCCACGTTACAAAAAAAAGTTTACTACCAAAATACGATCGAACAAAACATTAATTATATTTTAATTTTCCGTTAATAAACTTGATAGAATAGACGAAAGGACGCCACCAAATTCTATTAATATCCCATTCAGAAATTACGTCACAAACTAATTTCATATAAATTACAATGAACTCTTTGTTAAGTTCACAGAGAAAGTTGCTAACACTTGATTATAAACCGTATCGATTTTTTATTTGCTCGTATCGTTTCAGCCACTCGGAATCGATTCTCGCGAACGACCACAATCGTTTTGGATATCATTCCACATGCTAGATTACTCGTACATACGCAACGGAAGCGTGTAACCGCAAAATATATTATGAGAAACTGACTTCCATTTGCAAAGATCAAACAAATAATTAACTTATTATATAGTGCAACGTAAACTAGTTATAACTGCTTATTCAATCTGTGGCAGAAAAATAATGAGTATGACAGTGAAGGCTGTATGACGAATTACTTTTGCCTATACTAAATAATTGTATGATTCATAACCTCAATAAAAAATTAACCCTTTGACTGAATCATTTTTGTTTATGGTATGCAGGTTTCGTTTTATTTCTCATCAACATAATATATATTAGTATAGGTACGTAGGTAAGTCGCAAATCTCTTCAAATATGAAATATGATTGTTGGATATAGTATATCTTAAACCTGCGCTTGAATATAACGCGGAACTTTGAAAGGCTGAAAGTTATAGTGTACTTAAACATAACGTACCTACGGTGAAAGTATTTTAAGATTTAGCTGTTAACCGCATTATTTATTCATGGCTAGCAGTAAACGTAAATCGCATTTTAAACAAGTGCATTTTATAACACTGACTATAAAAAGTACTTTAAGTAAATTACGATACTAAACTTCATCTCATGATCTCGTGCACTCTGTGCTGTCTTCCTTCAAAGAATTATTATTATAACTATTATATTTCAGTGAAAAGCTTTATTTGCTTTTTAGGAATTCATTTTATCTTAAGTGTTTCTGAGAATGGAGCTTTTCAACGATATTTTTTCTTGTTTCTAGTTTTAATAGGGAAGGATAATGTTAACGAGTGATCATTGGGCATTAATTTGTGCTTCAAAGAGATGAATAGGTCATCTTTTATCAAAATAAACGTCGGTAATGTAATCAATATTCCAAAATTAGAATGAGGTGCTTCCTCTTTCAAATTAAGTTGATTAAACTCGACCGTTACGGAAAAACGGAGCAAAATTCCAATCAAAATGATTTCCCTTCAAAATCAATCACATATGTAATTAGATGACTGGCCCAATCTCGATACAACAATGGCCAATTCCCCGCGCTAGTGTGAATGCTGTGTGGTCTACTAATCGAGCATCGAAAAATGAGATGTCTGGTATTAAAGCCTCATCTATGGTATTCTGTGCGCATAGACAATGAACGACTCATTTTGGAAGCTCGTTCGGAAACAATAGAAAGTGCCTCCTCGAACTTCACACGGGACGCGCAACCGGTGGAAAGTTAACGAAAATACATTTCAATAGCTAAAAGCAAAATTGGATGAGTGGCCTTACGAAATTATCGCGTTAGCCGTAATTCATTTGTGAGGGAACTCTCCCAGGCGTCGTGTGAGCGTGTGTGATCGCACTAATGTGATCTTGTTATAACACCTCTTGCGCTTCGTTTTGAAATGCTCTGTCATTGTGCAGCTTAATTAAGATTCACACATGAACAAATGTTCCGAAATTTTTTATACTTATCATTTTTTATGAACCAGTTATTTTTATAAAACACAAGATTACATAAAAGAACATTACAAGTAAGCGGCCATTGTTTTATCAGTGATAATCAAACGGTACTCAAGGTCTACCAGTCTTATAAATATGGAATTGCCTTTATGAGCATTCGCCGGTATTTACACCCCATATTATTTATGTAATGGGGACTTATATTGGACACGCGATCTTCTCGAACAATGCAAGGAGACGATGCCCATCATCGGCGACCTAGACTTCTTTCCACTTTAATTGTTCCTCACATCGATTATAACGTATATTTCACTGAAACAATAGATTAACCCAGTTGCGGCATGTTCTATAATAGTTATGGCGTTTCTCGTCCCGCGATATTATTGCTTTCGTATCCTTGGCGTGAGCGGCTATCTATCATGTGATCTATTGTACGTACAGTCGACATCGGTATTAGATTAAAGCGATAATTAATGCTGATTCCATACGACCTAGATTCGGGCCCGCTCGATAAAGTTAATTTACAGTTATAGTTGTAAATCTCGTTGCAAAATAAACGGCGAGCACGCGCGCCTGCCTGACCGTAGACAACACGCGGAGTCTCCCACACACACCGACACGTCAGCGCCCCCGTGTGTGCCGCCCGCGTGAATGGGCCCTTCCCGGAGCGTAAACACCACGTCACGTGGCAGCATGCGCGTATAACCCGACCCCGGTGAAACACTCCCTCGCAGGAACTCCCCAGCGCGCAACAGGGCATTCTCAATCCCGCCGGGTTACAGGGAAAACGCACGCATGTGTGACGAGACAGACGGAACAACACACGTGCGTGAGCCACGCGCGAGAGAGAGGGTGCGTCACCGTGGTGAATGAACGGGCACGGGGTGAAGTTTGACAAGTTGTGTACACATGGCCGCGAAAGGCTTGAGCCGAGTTGCGAACTAAGTTTGTGAACGCTTTCGGTTTCGATGCGTGTTGCATATGGGGCGAGCCGATCGATCGCTAACTTTGTTGTAGACAAGTTCACTGGGTATTTCGCTTAAATCAAATTAATGGAGTGGAGAACAACTTTGTTAACTGCCTGAATATGTTGCGAAAAGTCTGTTGAACTTAAGTTGTGAAAATTGTGGAAAAAATGTCGTATCGAATCGTCGTCGCCGCGCTAACGTATTGCGTCCACGTCTGGTTATCGGGTGTGTTTCGTAAATCATTGTTTATGGTCGAATAGTTCTCTGAAGGGGTCCGAGAGACCGGAATTAGAAAGCGTCAAGCGCGCCGACTTCGCTACGACTAATTGACCGCAAGGTTTACGCGATTCTGCTAGAAATTGTGACGTAACATAATACTACTGAAAATGCCACCTGCTATATTTGGGCTACCGAAATGAAGTTTATTTTCAGAGACGTCATAACTGCTTTATTGGTCTAACGACTCAATTGCACAATGTCGGACAACATAAAGAAGTAAATAGGAACTATTTAAAAAAATCTTATTTAAATTTAACGTTAAATTAGTTTACGAGACTGGCAACTTTCGCGTTAACTCGATCCTATTTTCGAATCGATATTTCGCTTGATGCGATGATTGAATTCATTTCGGATTATATTAAACTTGAAAGGCGAAGTATTATAATCTGCTATATTTTCAATTTTAATAAGAAAAGTGGAATATTATAACAAAAAATTGTACACTTTGCACCAGAAGTATTTGTTACCTAAACGCGTTTTTGTCACGCCTATTTATATTATACAGTTTAGGTAATATGTAATAAAATAAAATTGTTTTTTTTGTGTAAAAAACTTATTGAACTAACTGTACTACACCAAGTTTCCTTAGATACTAACCTTGTGCTTGCGTTATAATAATAATAAAATAAAACAATGATAATAATTACCATTATGATATCAGAATTGATTAATTTAACCGAGAGGTACAATATTTTGCACAAACTAAAGAGCTACTAATTAAAACCGCCCAGAGTATTTGCACATCGATCTAGATTTGTCCACACTGATTGGGGTCCCGCAATTAAAACATAAAAACCATTTACAGCAATTATATCGCTATAATTATACTTCATAACATCTCAAAAAGTTTCATGTTATGTTGTGTTCCTTTGCAGAATGCATAAATCTAACGTTTAAATATTTTGTAACCACCGTTTTAAGTATCTACGTTTAAATCTAAGATTACCGCGATAAGTTTAAAAGGGCCATGGAGTGGAGCGTGCCATGTTAGGCATATCATTAAGAGCTCGCAGTCCGAAATACACCGATTCTATGTCGGACCGAATTCCAAGACATCGGAAAACACGTTTGCTCTGAAATAATGACAGATCAGATTCAATAAGCGCTAAAAGAGAAATATAAAAACTGCAAGCAGATGACAACTTGCAAGGTGCGGGATTAACCTGGGATTGGCTATGCCTTCCAACTTTTGTCTGGTAATGTTTACCACAACGGGAAAAACCTGATATTAATTACTGACAATTGAGGGAATAAACAAGATTTCCCAATATCATTTTAAACCTAACATTTCTGTTAATATTGTTTACTTTGCCACATTTTCTGATCACCAAAGAACCGCCATTCATCTGACGACCTTCCGATCCTAAGTTATATTGCCCAATTATAAGAAACTACAGTAAACCACTTATTCGAAAAGGCAAACGTAATTATACGCTGCATTCAAATAAAATAGAGGCAGCCAATGATCTACGGAACCCACTTTCCTCGACAACAAATGCACTTGAAACGTTTATTTTTTAAGTCTTCGATATGAATGTGGGATTATTGATTGTCGGTAATTATGCAAAATAACTAGTCGCGGACTGGCTGGCTGGTCTGTTCACTAGTTGACTAGTCGCTGGTCGAACTAGTGACGCGTATTAACGGTTCGTTAGGAACGTCAGCAGTAAAAGTTAAAACCGACGTTACAAAGACACTGCGTGCGGAAAATTGAATTAATTTAACACACCATAAGTTGAATTCGGAATCAACTACTAAGTGTAGGTTGAATGTAGTTTAAATAACGAACATAATTCTTCGGTTTATTAGTCCCGAGATGATGCAGACCGTACACATTATAGTGGGTAGTAAAACTGCTCTGTGTGCACATATCATGGCAATGTACGTATCTGCAGTTTACCTAATTAGACTCACCGACGTTTAGTGTAGTAATGCAGGAGATAACATGGGATTATGGCATAAATGAACAGTTACACCTAACTGTGAAGAAAGTTGCTTTTAGTGGCAAAAGCTACACCGCCTTGATTGGATTTCCATATGAGTTAATGGCGAATGGAAATGGACATGAATGCGCTGCAGAGCTTATACAAATAATTTTAAATTGTCAACTGGAAATGACTGAATATTACAATATTATGGTATATAGATGAATGATGATAACTTTCGTTTATTACTTGCAGTATATCAATGCAAATGGTCGATTGGATGAAGGTGCCTCATCGGTACCTTATAGGTAACCCAATAGCCTTCGTATGTAAACCGTTTTTTCTTGTCATTACCCGTGACGAAATCTGTGCACTAAAAGCCGCCAATTAAGAAATTCATTCAGTATCATTGTAAACTAAAGTTAAAACCCAAACATATAAAGATAAAACGCAACTAGAATTTAGGCACACGAGGGTAAAGGTTTCCGAACATATTTTGAGTAAGGAACGACCCTATTTAATTTTGACATTTATGATTCGCCGATTGGACACACTGAAGTGTAATGCTTTTTGGTACTATAGGCGTAGGCGTTTAGTACGATAGCTATCTTGTGTATCAGCTCTGTGTGTGTCTTTTTAATTTTGTATTATACGCTATAACTTATTACTAAACACAGCGATTTGACAATTCCGTTACAAAGGCGAGCTTAACTGAACAATGAGTTTTCTCCCTTTGCTGGGAGCTTTGCCTTCTCGTGAGGAGAAGGTTGAGCGAAACATTAAAAAAAAAATCGAAAACCTTAATGACTATAAATTAACATACATGCACTTGACAGTTCACACATTTGACAGTACCTAAGTAAATCATAACTACGACAGGACAACGTGTCCGTCAGATCAGCTAGTTCCTTATAAATCTTCACAATAATCTAGAAAATCTATGGATCGTACATCTACATAAGTTAGCTGGAGGTGTCTCGGTGTAAAACAGCGCCACGATATCGATTCGTCGCACAATACGTTGCAACTCCTTGGATCGCTCCTCATCTGAATACGGAGCAAATGCTGTTCTTCATTTCTAGATCTGAGAATTTTGTTAAATGTTTGCATTTTTAGTCGGTTTGTGTCTTGTTGAACGGTCCTTTAAAGTGTTGTATGTATGGTTTTTACGATGATAGTCCGCATTGTGTCTTTTTGAACTTATCTAAGTATAGATAGTAGTAATATAATAAATTTATTTATTTGGTCCAAGAACATCCAATTTACACACAAGAACTAACCATTTGAACCTTAAACTAAGCAAGAGATGCCTGTATTTTGGAAGTTCAATTAATTCCTTATAACTCACAATATCTTGCTTATACTAATTTGTAAGTTTATAGATAAGATACTTCAAAATATAGCATAGCATCACCCTTATAATATTCCCACAGTTGGGATTCAGGCTTCTTCTCTAAGAGAGGGAATGGGCCGTAATCCACCACGCTGACCCAGTGTGGGTTGGTGGATGTCACATGTCTTTGAATTACTTCAATATTGGCCTTACAAAATTATTACAAAACAAAGTATGCTTGACTGTATAAATGCCATAAACTCAAAAACTATTAAACGAATATACAATCGGTTTTGCATCAATAGACAGAATGATTTACGAGGAAGGTTTAGGTGCATAATACTTGCATATTACAGTAGAGAAAAGCCAAGAATTTCAAAGATTTCTATTGCTTTAGCGGGACGAGAATATGGGACGAGTTGCTAGTCTATGTACATCTTTCCTTCTTATAATGTACTAGTCATCTATAGAGGAAAGATTACTTTGATTGTTTTATTTTGGTTTCGAATGAATAAATTCGAAAACTACTAAACCGATTTAAAAAAATTCTTTCACGAAGGATGCGTGAAGCCGCTGGCAGAAGCTAATGTGAGATAATTCTTTAAATAAAACCAAACAACGTATGCTTTAATTTAGAAGAAAAATCTTGTATTTTTTTATTGATTTACTAAAGTAAATAAATTTCTCTACGATCAATGTTACTTGTTCTCTTACATTCTATTATAAAGAGTTCTCAAGGACTGATAAAGAATTATTTTAGGATAAGAAAATTACCATTTTTGATAAACATTTAGGGATTTGTCACACTGGATGCGTTCTGCGGTCTGCGGTCCGGTCAACGTTGTCGGTCGGTCCCTCGCCTCCGCCCCGCCGGGCCAACATGCGTTCTTTGGTTGTGCTCGCGCGGTCAGATCGCATTCTATATAAAATATATTAATACCAACAATGCTGTGCATACATGATGCGGGCTGCGTTCGCTTTGACCTGACCGCAGACCGCAGAACGCATCCAGTGTGACAAATCCTTTACAGTGTCACTAGCGTGTTTTTGTGTGTTCGTCGGTATCAATATCTACCGATAATCTACCAATGTAGTGTGTCGACGTCTATATTGTTCACCCTACAATAAGCATAGTTAATTTCTTAAAAAATCACCGCCAAATACATTTAAGTAAAATTTCGGCACTTACATTATGATTGTAACTTAATTTCCTAATTGAGGTGGTATAAAAATGTGCATTATTCCAGTTACATGTTGGATAGTGTTCATTCTATTCCCATGAATTAATCGTAAATCTACTAATTTCTTCTAACTCAAACATAAATTACAATGATAAGTATCACGTTAAATAATTAACCAAATCAAAAATTCAAAAGTTCTTAGCGTCAATCTCAACTAAAAGTACTAGGCACACATAAGTTCGAAGCACTACACTACAGAACAAAAGATTCGCAATAAAGCAACGAAGGCGATCGATTTGTCGCATTCGATTAGCGGCCGACGACACTAGGTACTGGAGATGTTATTTATTGTATCTATGTATGTAACCGTCTTGTTACAATTCAAAACCAGCTTTGGAGATAGAATCAAATAATTATTAGTTCGATGATTTTAAGTCCGATCGTAAATTATGAAACTATTTGTTTGTTTGCAATTTAAAGTTATATTAATGATTCACCAATTAATTTTTCATGACCTATTTGTAAAGAAAATAATTAGATACAAAGTATTTAAGTGAATAGCGTGAAACTACATAAATATTTGAAATGCCACTGGGTAGTTCGGTAGATACTTCGTTTACTGCACTAGTAGTGCTTTAATATTTACTAACTAGGCTGTAATAATGATGCAGATACATAATGTGAAGGTAATAAAAAGTAATATTAAAATAATAGTCAACATCACATCATTTCATGAGACAAATAGCATAAACTAAACTTTCGCTGTTGTGACTAGTAAGCTTTGCATCGTGCAGCTAACGCCATCTAGCGTCGAGTAGCAACACTACTCGCCGTATTATCAAGCGCTTTGAAATAAGTATTTCTAATTTGAATTCTGCAATTTTAAATGAAAAATAAATATTATAGTTTTGACTTTGCTCAATTAAATTCAGTTTCATTTAGGTACATAGTTTACTACGTAAAACTAATTAATTATCGTAGAACTTGCGTTTCTTTTAACTCGATCGGCAGCAAAGATAAAAATGTATTTTTGGTAGCAATTAACCGTGTTAAATAAACCCGTCTAATCCTGTTATGACAATAGTGTTTCCGACCTAAATGTAGGCGTCTTTCCAGTTTAGTTCAGGTTCTTAGACAAGCGTAGGTTTTTAGTTTCGACTCACGATAAACGCGGCCATGTGTAAAATGAATAGTTTCCCGCTAAAAATTTTAATACTGTATAGGTCATCGCTCCTTACTTTCTGAGTGGACAGTGAATTTACTGATTAGAAAATATCCGTATTCCTTCAGTTGTCTATTGCGTTCTAGGTATACGGAAAATTCTCTTTAATCCTACAGTCCTAATAGGTATTAACCCTGCTTAGTTTCTTCAGCAATTTAACAAGTGGAGCAATCATTTAAAGCTACGTTCTTTTATGTCGATCATTGTCATAGAAAACACAATTTTTCTGAAAGAAACTTAAAATCAGTTTGCATCAATGTTGGGATGTTTTCAACCGGATACTTTTCTCTGACAGAACAAATAACCCGAAAATAAATTTTCCTTCAAGTGTAAAATTCAGAACTACTACTTGATGTCCTATTATCTAACCTTAGTTTGATCTTTGTCATAATTAGTATTCTTAGTTAGTGATATGATATTGCACCAAAATTGATGATACTTAACATTCTATTTCAAATATCTACTTATTATTTATTTATAGTGCACATAATTATAACCCAGTGCAATCTTTTTTAAACCAAAGGTAAACTAGTATAGAATGCCTTGCCCTGACTAAATATCTCTACTGTACATAAAGTTTAAATAAATAAAAAAAGAAATGCAAACTTTCGTAAACCATATTTCAATACTTGCATACCACAGGTTAAAAACCCCTGTAATGAAGAAGTATGGTCTGTCAATCACTTTCTAAATTTCGAATGTCTCATACTTACGCCCAAATACCTACTGAAACTGTTTCAGGCTACTACCTAAGATGTTATATCTCACGTTCTTTAGCAAACAAAAAAATTCCTTACTTTCGACAAGTAATATTTGGGTGACGATACAAGAGTCATTCTTACGCTGCCCGCCCAGATTTTTTGAAGGTCCGATAATCGTCACTAATTATAATCGTATAGTATATTCTGACCGACTTTTTGTAGGCCGTGTGCGTTGCACTATTGCTATCAGTGTGTTCTATTTTTCACCTACAAAAAATCGTTCACCGATTGTCGGTCGTGGGCGGGCAGCGTTACTGTGGGACAACGATCCTTTTTTTTAAAATAGTTGTTCGACTCATCATCAAACACCACCATCAGGTGAGATCCAATACCAATTAAAAAATCTTTATTTTTTCCTCTTGTAACACCGTGTTCTGTTTTGTTGCAGTGTTCGGCATGGACTCTCCGCTGGGCCTGTTCCCGCCCGGCATGGAGCACAAGATGTACCCCATGATGGACGTGGAACACCGCGCGCCGCTTGATGCACAACTATTTACTAACGTAAAAAAGAAATGTAAGTGTCTTCTCTATTTATTTCAGCATTCATATGCAATAGATTTAAAAAAATGTGGGCGGTACGTAAAGAAAATAACTTTTAAAACAAGACAACAACAGATTTCAGGAATAAAATATCAAGCACACCAATATTCGCCACCCCAAACTAGCGATGAGATAATAAACATCACAGCTTCAACTTAGTTTAATGTTCTAAACTTCGAACACCCAATCAACAATAATAAACCACCGGTTTCTGTATTACGCCAGAACAAAAGCCTACAGCAAATATTCTTTGAAAGACTCACATACGTATTCAAGTTATCTGTGAACAATGGCGCTCGTACACTCACATCACAAATAGTAGACGCGTGCCGAGCCGCAACAAAGGATCGAAGCGCAATAATGCACGAGCTGCATCCTCGGTCCCCATCACACATCGAGTGGTCCCGCAATCTCGCCGCGCGAATGTTAAACGCCCATTGTTTCTGAGCAAATGTTTATTAAGACGATCTGATAGCGTATCTCATAGGGGAACAGACGCCGACTCTAACGTATGCTTTGAATACGCGCCGTGGCTGGTCGCCGAGCGCCGACGGCTGCGGCACAATAGTCGGCGATCGATTAGCGCCCATCGCTCCCGACGGGCACACGTGCATCAGCTCCCTCGCTAACGAGCTACAAATAGAATACATCCTTTTTAATTTTCCAAGCTCGCGTGACCCCCGACGACTATTAAAAGAAAAACTAATTTCCATAATAAAATATCATTTCTCCGACGACGTTCCGAAATGTTCCTCGAATTATCTGATCGGAATCGAGTTAACGTGCTCCGTTGAAATTATAAAACTATAAAGTTAGGGGCGACGTCGCCGGCGTATGCATGTCCGCGTTTCTTTTTGACAAACCGCCGTAATAGTCGCGTGCTCGCATCGAATTAATGACAAATCGCCGCCAACAAAATGTCGCCGCAACCCGCTCATTTCGCTCGTTCGCTCCGTACACAGTTATTGCTCAGCAGTCAGCCGAAACATGGTTATTAGATAATGGTGCACTCGCGTAATGCCGTCGCGGTGGCGCGGCGCTCACGGCACATGTCGTGCTCCAGCCTGCACTTCGCGCTCGTAAATCACAGAACTCCGCGCTCGCGGTTGTTTCCTTACGTAATTAGTTAGCTAAACATTTCTGTTTCGTTGACACGAAACCTCAAACCGCATTAATAGACTAATAATGTTATCTGTTCTGCAGGGCGACCGAAGGGTCAACACAGCGCGCCGCGCGGTGGTCCGCCTCGATCGTGGACCAACGCCGAGCTCACGGAGGCGCTGCAGCACGTGTGGAACAAGAAGATGACGACGAGCCAGGCTTCCCGGATCTTCGGCATCCCGTACAACTCGCTGCTCATGTACGTGCGCGGCAAGTACGGCAAGAGCCTCAAGCTGGAGCAGCTCAGGAAAGACTGCATCGGCGGACCTCTCGACGTGTTAAACCTGAACTCCGGCAACAACAACAACAACCAGCCCTCAAGCAAACACCACGACAAAGACGACCACTCACAACGACCAGCGAGCTCCGAGCCCGACATCGCCTCCAATCCCATGTTCAATCCATTCCAGCAAGGGTTCTACCCAGAGTTCCCGCCAGGCTTCCCCATGCCGCTCAACATGCTGCATCTACTGCCACCCAACGACAAAGCGCGGGAACTGTACCAGTCGATGCCGATGGCTCTGGACTCGCTGTCAGGAGTAACGAAAGAGGAGGATTGCAAGAGTGACAGGTCAAAGGAGAACTCGGCCGACGAGGAGGGCGACTCGTACCGCGCGCCCTCGCACCCGCCGCATCCGCCCGACACGCGCCAGCTGCTGCACCACAACGGACAGGACTAGGTCCGCCGTCATGTCTCCGATTGCATGTACCTTCACCTGTTAACAAATAATTCAGTGTCTGCACGAGCGGGCTCCGGTGTCCGCCGCTGCTGCAGCTAGGCATCTTCAGGAACTCGCCTCTCCATCCGTTGACGGACTAAAACTGGAATTTAGTTAGTGTATTAATAAGTCTCGTAACAAACATATTTACGTGTTTTAGAAATTAATTTTATATCTTGTGGTCGATCACAGGCGACAGAACTTAAAGTTGGTGTGCTTAGTGGTACTATAGTGGAACTTTTAACAACTTTTTAATGTCGACCAGCCAAATGGTTGGGTGACACGTTATTTAAAATTGATGTAAGTCGCAAAGGTATGAGAAATGATTGGGAGCGGTTACTTTAGAGGCGTCAATGCATTTTTCACACTTGTGCGACTCGAACTATTAATTGTTATTACTTTTGTAGAGGTATCACTCGCGAGGAAATCAATAAGGATCTGGCGAAGCGGCCACATAGTGTAATATTTCGATTGGAACCTAAAACTCGCTTAAATAACTTGACGGTAGCTGAAGCCCGTGTATAATTGCTATTGTTTTGATGTGCAATATATTTGATCTTACTATGAATACACTAGAAAGGTTTCAGTTTTACGGTAACGTAAATTGTATTAGGAAGTATTTGTGAATCTCCGGATCGCGACCGGCGACGTCCGCATAAATTAGTTAAATTTATATTTAAAAGATGTGTTAATATTGTAAATGTATATTAATATCGCGTACTAAGTGATAGGCGATCATTTATTTTGAAGGAGTGCAATAAGTATGAAAGGTGTTGTGATTGTTATCGTTAAGACATTCCGAATTTCATTATTGTTAACACATTCCGTTACATTCCCTATTTTTAGATAATGTACTATAATTTCTTACGATTTTAATTATTATTGAATATAATAATGCATTGATTTCTTCATTCATAGTGAACCTTTGTAGATATAATACGTTATACGTGCGAATTCACTTCTGCATTTCACCAAAGTTTGTAAAATATTTCGTAATAATAGTTATAATTCGATGATAAACAATTTTTAAATGTAAATAGTTATTGATAAAAAATTAATGGGATATAAATTTTTGAATTAACCAGTAAATAAGGTGGACATTTATATGTGTCTAAAATGGTAAATAGTAGTGTATTTGTAATTGTTGTAGTGTTAGTGATGTGAATCAGTGAGCTGGGCCGAGTGGGGGACAGATGACGTCACAGGAGGCCGCGACGCACTAGTCACACACACCACTCACCAACGCTCATAGCGTTCCAAACTCAAACGTCACCAGTTCTACAGACTACCCTCGATACAGCACTAACTGGCGCAACATAACGGCGACGTCCAACGAATAAGGAAATATTATTTCATTCAAGTTTTTTTTATCAATGATAATATTTACTGAGATGCGGAAAAGAGCTGCAATAAATTGTTGTCCTGAATGAAAATCATTGTTTTATTCTTACAAAAACTGTAAGAAATAACATTTTTAACGTTTCTTAAGGCAAAGATGCCTTTTATTTATATCTCAATGATATCATGTAATCATTGTCAGTCTCTTCAACACATCATAAACAATTTCAAAGAATTTCCAAAATGACAGTGCGCGCCACGTTTAGACAAATAATGTATCTGCACTCAATGTTCAAATAAAAAGGAGCTTTCAAGATTTTAGTAAATAATGAAAGTTAGAATAAATCGTTCAATACTATCTGGCTTTAGATAAATGTATACATTCATCACTAGAGATACCGTGTGGTTACTTAGAACACATGATTTTACCTGTTGTAAATATTATTTGTATAATAATGAACTATATCTGTTGAATAAATCGTTTCCTTTATACGCTATACCCAAATCTAACAGTATTTACGTTCTATGACAGT
Organism: Mythimna separata; assembly: GCA_030763345.1. Lineage (NCBI taxonomy): Eukaryota > Metazoa > Arthropoda > Insecta > Lepidoptera > Noctuidae > Mythimna > Mythimna separata. Next base: position 5,707,935 of record CM061187.1, read on the forward strand.
TCGATTCCTTTCAACATAATGTTCCCGCGTGTTTTACTCGGAACTCGATATTTTCATCCAAATTAACTAACTATAGTCGAACATGAAAATCTCTCAACAGAAGACTGAACACTATTTACGATTCTATTTTGTAAAAAATATTGTACATTTCACATAACAGTACAGCAACAATGGAATCCTCATACCTACATACAGTAGTAACACATAGTGTCACTTCATAATAACAATATTATCATTACAGGGATTTTATATATTAAACGATTAAATATGATTAAAATATTGTAATAGTTTTAACAGATTTTATATTGCTTTTTTCTCATTCCGTTTACGCTGGCAACATTGAAGAATGCAAAAACCGCGCACTTTTGTATTTAAATGTAACGGATTCACATGTAGATAATAAAGTAAGGTCATGTATTGAATAAATAAACAATTGTCTGTATGAAACGTAAATACATGTGCCAAAAATTGTAAAGAAATGATTTCACGAGAGCGTTGACGTTATGTTACTGTTCTACGAAGTTCTTCGAGCTTGTGTTGTGACTTGTGACCATAGATTACGTTCAATATTTACCTAATTCGTACAAATTCAGCAGTATTAGAGTGATTTTGTTAAAGTTTTAATTGAGAAGTTTTTTTTGTAATTAAGTTTTGTTATTTGTTAATGTGTACGTTCTGCGATAGACGAAATGGTTATGATAAGAGAATGTTTTACAAGTTCAAACGGAATATGTTTTGTACATGTCTATGTATGTATATATTTGTGGTTCTGTGGTTTACCTTATTGCTTTAACACTTCGTTATATAGTAAATTCTGGTTTATTCTCGACTCTACGCTGCTAGACACGTTCTTATAAAACTACGTTCAGCTTTTCAGCACTGTTCTCATTAAGCATAGGTGACATCAGGAGCCAAATGTAATAACGTAAAGAATTAATAGATAATATATTGTACGACATTGAGTACTTATTTTTAGTTGATAAAATGTGATTGTATTAATTTTTAGTGAAAATTCAAAATATTTAGTTCCTTCAATTTTTGTTACGAGTATTTATAAATTGTAATTGCAATGATTTTTAGCTTTTAGATAATTGTTCTCTCCGATAAAGAGTATAATTAATTGTAAGTTTTATTTTTTGTAATTTAATTTGTTGTATTTTGCTTAATATAATGACAAATTAAATTAAATGATATCGTTACATTAGGGTGTAAAAAAGATTATCTATTTGATCTTAAATAAAATACGAAAAAATATTTATGTTCTAGTATCATTCTAACGTGTAATTGAAATCGAAAGATGGAGCGTTGTAGTAAAATTCGTTTACGGTCACCGACGTAAAGTGTAAAAAATAAAAATATGAAATACCAATTTGTCGTTTCATTCTATTTGTGACAGCGCGACGCTCACGAGCCCAATTTGCTCACGTATTGTATTTCATCTCCATTTGTTTATTTTTATTAATGGCAAAAAGGTGGATAAGGATACAATCTATGTATTTCGAAGGTAACCTACCTTGACTGCCAGATCTCTGATCATGATTGAGTGATAAATTAAAACCGAACATTATAAAAGAGGGATTCCTTACCTTGTCACCTAAAGTTGTCACTTGTACATTCAGCAATAATTATGACTGCATAGTTCATACTATGCAGTCATATAGCTGAATACGTAGATACGACAGTAGTCTTCATTAACTAACTTCGCTCGCGACGGAGTCGACCGTATTGACTAAATAAAAGGAACATGGGCGATTCCTTCAACTTCCCTTTGCGATCCAGGGCCACTGTGTCTCTTGCTGACAATTCCCCAGCTTCGTACGAACTAAAATACGGAAAACTACCCACAAACGACAAAGCTAATTAAAGTTTATCGACAAGATCCTGCGAGCTAAACTATAAAAAACTGCAGTGAAGTCTTACTCATCACCTGCTTGCGGAGGACGAGCAATGGATAGCTACCCATTCGAAATTCTACAAAGAACGCCAAAGTACAGATTGACTACTTCACACAAAAGGTTACCGTGCAGACCAAGCCCCAATCGTCGACGGTGCGTAGTGTTCCACGCGCGCCTACTGAGGGCTTCGGTCCTGTTTAGGCGGTAAACGTAGAAAAACATGCCAAGATGCTATATAAAATCTTACCACTTCCGAATATTCCATAAAGGCAATGACCATTGCTACATCAGGGCAAAACAAAAGTTAAAGATTTTTCCAACCACCGTAGGTGCAGGCTTGCGAACGGTGAGCAACGCGTAGCCTGCCGTCCGGCAGTCCGGTAATAATCTGGACCAAACCCAAGTCATCCACGGCGCGTACTTTTCCACACGAGCCTCAAAAAGATGTCAGCCAACTGTAAGAGCCCAGCAGGGTCGAAGTCTCTGGGGCCATGAGTTGGCTTCTGAAAGGAAAACCCGGGACCCTGAAACGAAGGCAAAGAAGTAACGAGATGGGGCTTATTCAGCAAAAGTCTGACGCACCCTCAGCTTAGCTCAAGAGCGCAACTTAAAAAAAGAGAAAAGTTTAAATTCGTTATCTTAAGTAGACTAACGGCCGAAACCAATAACCTATCTCCAGTTTTGGCTTACTGGAGATTGTAAAACAAATGATACAATACAAAAATTATCACGTTTTCTGTTGTTTCATTTGTTTTTCTATCTCCGATATGTGACAGATAGGTTATTGGTTTCGGCTGTTAGTAGGGCAAGACAGGTGCTTGATTTCCTGGCTTCTGTCTATCTGTAACGACTGTCAAAGATGTAGGTACAAATGTTTCCCCTATATTTACGATACTCTTTGTACAAATGCCATCTTTCCTAGGCACGGGGCATCTCGTAAGCGTTGCATAAGGTCGAAGCCACGGGCCCCGAGCGTCCCCATGTTCTGCCTAGATGGCGCTGAACGCAATGTTTTGTTTGGCTTCTGAAAAGAAAACCCAAGACCCTGGAACGAAGGCAAAGAAGGAACGAAGGGGTGGGTTTTAGTCAGTTACAACTCTGAAACGCCCTCCTGCTCCGCCCAAGAGCAGGAGAATTCATTTTGCTGATTTCCTACCTAAAAAAATAATAAAAAAAGGTCCCCCTTTAGAACTACGCCACAGAAAAATAATGATGGTTTTTAAGGCGATAATTTGACTAATTACAATAAAGTGGAAAGTCCGGTTTGAACAAATATCATTTCCTTGACATAATAATAGTTTTCCCTGGTTTTCCCAACTACTAACAAAATAATAAGTGTTAAGATCAGCACCATCTAGTGAAACTGTGATGTAGCTTCATTTTATAAACATGTTTACAGATATTCATCACTTATTATGAGGCGTCTATTGTCTAGAGGCTAAAAAGTCGATGTTTGACGCACTCTTAAGTTTTTTACCCTAGGCTAACTACCGTAACGTTTGTGCTTTCACTAATATGTAAACACACACACACACTCTGTAGGCCATACAAATTACCTTACGAGGAACATAGCAACCAAGCGCTCAACTACTGCGCCAACCATCGCCACTAGTTTTTTTTTGTTGACTTTCAAATCGGATGAAGCAAACCTTTATGTATGGTTTGTGGCATATGTTACCCGACTCGACTTAGGAAAATAAAGAGAGAAAAATGGGTCAGATAATAAAAAGCACTGACTACTAACGCAGAACTTAGAAAGATAGGTAAAAAGAGTAAACAATAAAACAAAATCATTGATATCACATGAAATCATACCCTTTTATTTTCAGTTTCATTAAATATGTTTTTATAAATACAAAATTATACACTAACCAAACGGTGGATTATGTCAGCGCTTACAAATCGTACATACTCCTCTTTGAGCAAATGCAAGCAGTATTTATATTAATTTTACACACATTATAATCTGTCTTACAATTTTATATTTTTTTCATTGAAGTTCTATCTATTGAAATTAATATCGATTTTGATTAATCTGTAAACTAAAGTAGAGGGAAAATAATACTTCGTTTATTCGAGTTTTTTTTTTATTGTTATTTTGTCGAACGCATCCGACCTCTTTCGTGCACGCTTTATTATTACTTGCCTGTAAAGATGCTTATACTCTATTTACTATAAAATTAGAAATTTAAAGAAACTTATTTTACTGCCCGTTCAACCGATTTTGACCTTTATTGCGTTGGTGGCATGACAAATGACGGCTGCAGTAAATAGTTGGTATTGTAACCACTTTCTTGCTTTTAAATTCATCCTTATATCAATGGAATGCAAGTCAAAATCGGTTGAACGGACAATAAAACCAAAAGAAAAAAGAAAGAAAATTGCATTTTTTTTGTGTTTTGCAAGTTTTATTTAAATTTCTAATCTTATAGTAAATAGAGTATAGTCGATATGATAATGTCATGATATATAATACAGGAGTCATTGTATAAAAATATAATTAATACTATAAATGCCAGGCTTTTTCGTTTATGTGCACTTTTTTCATTGTGATGGCACTTTTTGTTAAGACAATGAAGTCGGTTTAAAAGCGCCACACATTGGATATATTGGCTCCAAGTTATAGTCTTGGATCCAATACACCAATGTGTGAATCGGTCTTTTTATGCCCAGTATCGGGCCAAGACCGATCCACACATTGGTGTATTGGATCCAAGACTATAACTTGGAACCAATATATCCAATGTGTGAAACCGTTATTAGATAAAAGAAAACTATTATAGTTCACAGGTTAATCAATTAATCCTCCACCCCCTTTACTTACACATTTACGTTATAGTTCACACTTTTAATTCTATTTCGACATGTAAAAAATTGCACATTACTATACAGCGTCGAAATGACAGATTCTGATGGACTTTTCTTGAAAGGGGTCACTGTACTTATTAATATGAACAAATTTTACTAGAGTGCGCCTAATGAAAGCGCGACCTGGAGTTTTTTTTTTTTTTTAATGAAATTGGCAACATTATTCAGCAACAATTGTATGAAATAAAAAAATTGTCAATTCTCAAAACATGATTCTTCTACCATGTTAGTAAAACCACATTCAAAATCCAAATTTTTGGATCTAAAAATATCACGTTTGTTGTATGGGAGCCCGACTTAAAGATTATTTTATTCTGTTTTTTAATAGTTTGTTGTTATAGCGGCAACAGAAATACATCATGTCTGAAGCAGGGGCTAATTTTTTGTAATTTTAGGGCTGTGCGCATAATGAAAGTTGTTTCTATTAATGAGTACAATGACTCCGTTTAAAGAAATCCCATCTGTCATTTCAACGTTGTACAACTTGAGACCAAAAGGTCGTAAGTGACGTTACAGTAACACCAGTTACGCCTTCTCGGCTCAAGAAGTAAACGGGGTACGGAAAGTTTCTGAGGTAACTATTTTGTTAATCGTATGGGCTATATGTTGAGTATATTCCATCAATATCACACGGCTTTGTATCAATTTATTCGATATATATTTAGTTTTATGTACACAATTTACTGAAGAAATGTATTAAGTTAATATAATTGAAGTATTTTAAGTACTTATAAACCAATATTAATGTTTTCTTCTTACTTATAAGTTATGTGGAATTGAGAGACCTTATAAAGGTATAATATTACTAGCTGTCCCCTGCGGTTTTGCCGGCGTTTTTGGTAATATTCCGCTCCTATTGCTCGCAGCGTAACGTTATGTAGCCTTCCTTGCTATTCAACATTAAAATATTTTTTTATTTATTTTAACCAATAATTTCAACAAATTAACTTTTTAGCTTCATTATACTAATAATATACATAATTATAACAATATAAAGATGAAAACGAACATAAGTTGGTTATTTTCTAAACTTATTTTCGGACAGCTGAGTAACATGAAAAAACTTACTAAGCTTTTCCAGTTTTCTTTGAACATTTTTATAAGTAAGAAGATTTTAGTAATTTTTGCAAGAACTTCAAATAGCAGTTAAAATTTCAGACCATGCACTTGATTTTTTACTGCAGTGACGGTTAAAATTGTAACTGCAATTTTAACACTTAGTCCCATGTAAATAAAGGTCAATCTCATATGCACCTAATCGATTCGATATTCACAACTCGTATAAGATCGCATCCACGTATTAGAAGCTCCCTGTCTTATCAGTAGAATTTGATTTGTACACTCAATTTTGAGCCTTATTAACAGTGTGATAAGGTTTATTTTGCGAGAATGTCAAGTGAACATTTATATACTGTAATGATCATTAAAATTCGACTTGAAATTGTAGTGTACATAGCAAAAACTACTGCAATTAATTATACATTTCTTACTTTAATTACTTAACGATCCCATTTTGTTATTGTTTAATTAGATAATGTTTCTTACAATTTTATGTCAAACTTTTAAAACATTTTTCACACATTAGGTACTGTCCTTAAAAGCCTACTCTCAAACAAATACTCAAAGCCTACAGGTTTTAAATATCTGTGCCTTAATATTTACTCGATTAACACGTTAGTTACCGTGTCGGACACATGGTGACCGACACGAAATCCCCTACTTTGACATACATTAGCAGGTGACTGTTCACATGCGCAACGCATAACAAAAAATGCGGGACGTCAAAAACACAAGCGTGTCCGACAATCAGCCGCGCGGCGCTGATAAATATTCTTTCGGTTATGCCACGGCTCACTCATGTAACAGTAATAGTAAATAAATATCTGAAACCTCGCAAATAAGACGGTGGCTTTTTTTGTAACGGACGATATTTTTTATGACATTTTTAAGATTTCCATTTGACAACTAACGTGTTAATATTCGACGAGTTACATTTATAGAACAAACCGTTTTTAAACAACCAATGGCCGTAAAATACATCCATAACATCCATCCTAAACATTTGCTATCTAAACAACATCAATATTCCAATTATTTCTTTTATTAAACAATCCAATAGCGACCCATAAATTCGGATGGACACGATACCATAAAACGTCACGGAAAAAAACGAATAATAATTAATAATTTAAATATAAAATTAATTAAACATGAATGAAAAATGTATCTAAAATTTAAGTTAATGTTAGTGTAACCTTAGACTAATTTAAGCAAGATACGTTAGTTCAGCTTATTTGGTAAAAATCTATTAAAAAAATCGCAAATCAGTGCACATTTTTTTTTACTATCACACCTAAAAAGCCAAATTGTTTATAATTTTGGTACTAGAGGACTATGAATTTTATTCTGAATAGTTTATTTTTAATAGGAATTTAGATTTTAAGCTCGATTTATTTGATTGGCCGTTTAGTTTAAAAAAGAGTTAGCGACTATTTTCGATACAGATACACATTATTATAATTTAATAAGGCTTGATAAATGAGCTTTAGTTTCCCGTCTATTTTACTTTATTTTAAATACACAATATTTTATTATTTCACTAGCATTACCTTCGCTTTCCCTCCTTTGGCCTATCCCGCAGAAATCAAATATTTTTCCGAATAAAACAGCTTATGGTATTCAAAAATTAAAGTTACATCCAACTAAAGAATTGCATAGTTTTCTCAATTGTTATTACTATTTAGTAACAAAGTAACTTGGTCCAAAATCTAAAAGAGAAAGAATTTTCAATTCCGTTCAATATAGATATAAAACGTTCCAAATCTGGTGGAAGGAAAATCTGTCAAATAATTTAAATGTGACATCACCAATACATTATTATATTTGAAATGCTACTATAATAACTAATTTTGATGGTCTTTTTTTTTCAGAAAAAAAAAATCTTTTTAATTTTAGTTATTTTTTAACTAGAAATGATTGTAAACCACTTATGTCCCTTAATGGGATCAATACTGTTGAAGACAGTCCAGAGGGAATCGCGTCCAAGGTACAACAAACACACAAACAGTTTATTACTACACATCTTAACAATATTACTATACCATAGCAGAATACAGTTGTCAACCAGTCAAATACCTCGAGCCCATAGCAAGCGCGCATCATTGAGATACGAAGCGAACAGTGACGTATATACAATGTAATACAAACCTTCTGTACATATCACAGACCAGCGGGTTTACTCGTTTAGTTTTAAACCTAACCTAGGAGTCTGGTTGAAATGCTATAGGAAATCTTTCTTGGTACTGGTGACCTTTGGTTCAAGTATTCACCTTCTATATCACATTGGTCTTTAAGGCCAATTTTGATACTAGCAAGCCCCCCCCAGGAAAAGCAAGCACATCTAACTTTTTTTGAGGTGGGAAATTATCAAATAACTCTACCCGCTCTAGATGGTGTGAAAGGGAATGTCAGGACATTTACTGACCCACCAGCGTTGTCTGAGTTACCCTTTGCGTTCCAGGGCCGCGAAATCTCTATCAAACTATCCTTCCTAATAATTATGTCTAAATGGACTGATGATCTGGTGAAGGTCACAGTAATCAGCTGAACGCGAGAAGCACAGAGAACCGACCAATATGTTGACACTTAGGAGAGGCCCCTGTCCAGCAGTGGACGTCTTTTGGCGAAAATGATTAATGACTTAACGTAGATGGTACGTCACGCAAAGAACCGTTCCATAGTAAACGCAAAATAAATAGTGATGGTTACAGTTTGGTAACATTTTAATTAAGACCGAGTACCTTGCGACTTTATTAGTACCACCTTAAAGTATACTGTGCAGATTCAACTTATCTGTAGGCTCAATAGCTTCTATAATCAAAATAATTTCTTTTGCGTACAACGCCATCTTTTATCCAATTGCATGAAACACGAGGATTAAGTCCAAATAATAATAATATGGCAGTGTTTTACGAGGTACTTAATGTTCATGCAATGACGATGCTATTTTAGTTGTTCGAAAAGAATAAATAGTAAGGATATATAGGTATAACCCCCCTGTCATCCCCCATGGTGGATGGTCAACCCCCATCTTAAACTCAAAATAAAACAAAGTATTTTGAACCTACTGATTATTATAAACATAAGAGTATTTGGATGACATTACGAGCGTTTTCCTCGTAGGTAGTAGTAGGGCCGAAACCTACTGGTACCATGGGTTGACTTCCGAAAGGAAAACCAAATGAAAAGAAGGAACATAGGTATGATTTTAGTCATTAAAAGTCTGACAGCGTCCACCTTAAAGCGGGAGAAGTTATTGGAAAATTTTCTACCTTAAAAAAGCATGTGACATTTAATGAAATGTGATGTGATGAAATGTGATTAATACTGTTTTATAATATATTCTGTAAGGCAGATGGTGTTATCTAGTCTGACACTAGGACATACGAATTACACCTTATTAGATTTATTTCGTAAAAAAAATGCAATCTATAGCTCTTTAGGTTCATCAATTAATTAATCCAATAGCATTTCAATCAGACATTAAATATTGGTAATCTCACTCACAATTTGGCTTATTAGGAATGGTTAATGTTCGACTATTATTTGGGTAACACAAACCTGACGAAGCACAAACTATAATCAACTCAATGCCGTTGAAATAAAGTCGAAAATCTATCGACACAACCTTTTCTCACTTTCATAAGCGATTTTTGAACTTATTCCAACCGCGTAAAGTACATTTTTGTTTGTAATGGAGCGTTTCTTCGTCACGTTTGCATCACTCGCCACTCATAATTCACACTTACTCTTTATATTATCGCAAAGCCGTTTAGGCAGTGATCGGTACGTCCACATTGAGGACCACAACATTCGTCTTTTTTAATTTTTATCGAAGTTAGGATGAGTGTAGACAGACTATAGTTAGACATTCAAGTACACATAACTTTCTTTAAGACAAACCTACATACGAGTAACATATCTAGGCTTGAAGATAGCAGATTGAGGAGAAATCTAAATACAGTTTGTCTATACTTACCCTTAAGTGCCTCATCCATAAGAAAGATCTAACGCGTTAAGTATTTTTTGATATTTGGTAGCAGTGATGGCCCAATGATAACATGCCCGACTTACAAATCCAGTTGTAGGTCGTAGGTTCAAACCCGCGCAAGCGCTTTACTCCGTGTAATTTGTTTCATCACCACTGTTTTCAAAATGGTAAAGGAAACTATAGTGAGGAAACCGGCATGCATGACCTTAAAAAATAACTAAGAGATAAGACTTCCAGCAACCTGGGCCTAAGCGGTGGATTTTGGCCCAATCCTTCTCCTAGAAGGGAGGCCCGAGTCCCAGCAGTGGGAAAATTATAATACCTATTATGGCACATACTTGTGCACACAACTAACGTTACTGGCGATCCAGATTGCAATTGCAACCAATGAGTTAAGCTCTATGCTGTCTTACAAAATTATTGGTGACACGGTTCAAGCAAAATGGTCGACTTAGTTCTCTTTCTCTCTTATGAATGAGGCTCCTTCAGATATGATCGAATTCGTATAAACATGGAATGTGATATTCCCAAGTTTTCAACTACGACCTATACCTACTGATGGCAGTTAATACTAATGGTAAATCGATACTAGAAACACTATCGATTGTTATATCGATACTATTTCGAAACATCATTTAGAATTTTTTCGACATCGTCTTCGATGTTGTAGTTTACAACCTTTACTGCTTTTAAATTAATATATTGTTCCGTTATACAAAGCAAGACGCAGGAAGCATTTTAACGAACAATTCGTGAAGTTGTCATGGCCGTTACAGCTTCATACATAAGATTATTCAATTTACATTATTAAGAATAAAACTCGCACAATTATTTTGTTCTATTCATTTACAACCTGCCTTACCCTCGCGAGTTTTCATATCAACGCAACCTCCTTACGTCACAATAATAATAATAAAAAAAACAAAAACCTAACAAACGTTCTCTTTTCAAATTATTCACCCTCGAACATTCTGATGAACAACATTACTCTAAACCTCATTTGTACATTTAACCAGGCTTACGTTACGACAATCAATTTGAAACGACAAACATAACTTTTTAACTTACAATTTTAGTCCAGGCGGCCATTTTGTCGGTTCACTTCTTGGCGTGTTGTAGGTACCTGGCGACTGTGGCGTGAAGTTCGTGCGGTAACTTCGTTCTGTCGTACTTCGTGGAGTATGATTGGACTATGTGTGTCATTTGCGCGTGCAGATCTAAGATGGCCTCAAGCCCGATCGTTCGCAGCGTTTTCGCGTTCTTATATACAACGTTATCTAACTCAGTCTTGTTTATCAGTACTTTCTCCGTGTCTGGAAAGGATGGAAATAACTTGTTAGCCTTTTGGAAAGAGAATATTAAGAACTTTCTCGAAGAGAATCATTTTACTGAAGATTTTAAAATAAGCAAGACATAATGGCGTTATCATTATCAGGAACCAAATCAAACCAAACAAGAAAAAAATAATAGTTTTCCAATAGAAGATTAACAAGAAGTTTAAAGTTTACAAACCTCCACTATGGTCGTGCCCTGAATTCCTCTTCTTTGGTGATGTTTTCGACGGCGTTTTGTCTGTTGACTTCGTGGGACTGGAAAAATAAAGTCCAATATGACTTAATATGTCCACAATACTCATATAATTTGCTACAAAAATAGCAACTTCAGGCAGTTGAACACAAAACTCATCTTCGGCTAGATGTTGATGGAGCTGTCCGTCGAGCATAGCTCTGCGTCCCGTCGTTGTTGACCCCACACACTACCACACGCACATATACATACACATACACACACTCACGCACGCAGGCATACACAGGATACACATAGGTTGTAGTGACATTGAACATGTGGTCCTTGTCTTATGGACGTCTTGGCTTAGCACATCATTGTCTAAACTTGATAAGGTAGTTATTTCACCTCGAGAACCTTCGGCTAGAATCGGAAGTATTCGTAAATTTACTTAGCGATACGCGTTGTATTGTCTATTGTTTCGATTGTTTAAAGATCTCGATAGTTCTCGATTGTTTCGACTTTAACTCAAGTCTGATTCGGTCTGTTATTTATTCCCGAGTTGTTCCTCGATGGTTTAGAGTATCGAGTAAGAGTGACCGATTCGAACAATCGAAAACTAACGGTCGATTCCATTGACTCGAAACAATCGAAAAATAACTCGATTATTTTGTAGAACAGCGAATCGATGGTTGACTCGATGATTTATTATAACGACTCGGATACTTCCGTTTGTTTAAACATATCGAACTCACCTCTCCAACACATGGTTGTTGACGACAGACTGCGCAGTGATGTTGAACATGGTGTCATCTGAGCGGCGCGTCATCATCTGACGCTGATGACGTCGTCACTTCACCTCGGGAATCTTCGGCTAAATTCGGAAGTGTTCGTAAACTCACCTCTCCAACACATGGTTGTTGACGACAGACTGCGCAGTGATGTTGAACATGGTGTCATTGTCTTGTGGACGTCTGAGCGGCGCGTCATCATCTGACGCTGATGACATCGTCACTTCACCTCAGGAATCTTCGGCTATATTCGGAAGTGTTCGTAAACTCACCTCTCCAACACATGGTTGTTGACGACAGACTGCGCAGTGATGTTGAACATTGTGTCGTTGTCCTGTGGACGTCTGAGCGGCGCGTCATCATCTGACGCTGATGACGTCGTCACTTTACTTCGGGAATCTTCGGCTAAATTCGGAAGTATTCGTAAACTCACCTCTCCAACACATGGTTGTTGACGACAGACTGCGCAGTGATGTTGAACATGGTGTCATTGTCCTGTGGACGTCTGAGCGGCGCGTCATCATCTGACGCTGATGACGTCGTCACTTTACTTCGGGAATCTTCGGCTAAATTCGGAAGTATTCGTAAACTCACCTCTCCAACACATGGTTGTTGACGACAGACTGCGCAGTGATGTTGAACATGGTGTCATTGTCCTGTGGACGTCTGAGCGGCGCGTCATCGTCTGACGCTGATGACGTCGTCACTTCGCCGTTGGGCAGCGGAGTTGATGTGATCGGCTTGTTCTCTTTCGACTCTTCGTCAGTTATCGCCATGCTTGAATCTTTGAAGGTCTGTGAAGAATGAGAGAGGTTTGTTTTATCGTAAAATACAACATAATTATCTTTTTGCAACTTAAAACCTTAGGTTACTAAAGATACTACAAAACTTGGTTATTGGGCCTTAGATATGTAAAAAACCTCCACTCCAGTTCCAGATACTTTTGCATTGAAATACTTATCAATTACTCAGAATAATAGACATCATTTACTGAGATATATTTTTTAGATTTCTTCTATGTTTACACTAAACTTGGGACTGTTTAGTGCTGAAACTGTCGCGGGCGTCCGCTTTACGCAGTTTCAGCCCTTAGTTTAATAACCTCAGTAATTGAGACAACAAATTAATATTTCAGCATTTTGAAAACAGCAGAAGTGGCAAAACTTTTGTTTGGACATACAAAGACAAATCTTTGATTTTAGAAAAATATTTTAAGGGTTATTGCACGACTGCCTATAAAAAGGGTTCATATATTTTGAGTAGTTAAATACGGGCCAAGTACCCAATTTTGACAGCTATGTAAAATTGCAAACAATGAAACTATTCCCATTACCATCTAGCCAAATTCTCTTATTAATATTGTGGAGACAACTTACACCATCACTGCATACCTTAGCAGTCTTCTGGCGCTTGACGACGAGTCCCTTGGACCACGCGTTCATCCGCCTGCGCTTGCGCTTGGCCGACTGCGGGTCGCTCTTGTCGCCGTTCTGTGGAGTCCGCGACTTGTCACCCACTATCGAGTCGAAGTGATCTGTAAAACAAATAACAAAGCAGCTATAAATAAGAACTATCAATCTTCTTAGTCGTGCACTCTTGACAGAGTGGTCGTGGTCATGTTTCGGTCGAGTCCTGCGCCACCGCCTCTCTAGCGATACGACGCCATGCAGCTCTGTGTTTGGCAGCTTGGGAGTTGTGATTTATGCTGCAGTGTGTAACCAACTTGATGAGATCAGTCCACCGTGTTGGAGAGCATCCACGTGATCTATCAATATGTATGGGTTATTTGTACAACACTGGCAACCTCTCAGAACTATGCTACTATCGTCATAAATAACAACTTTTGTTCTAGACTTCTGCCATGTTAACGATGGATCAATCATTTGTGACTTATTCCATTTCACCAAGTCAAAAATCTAAAATAAATATATCATGATTGGTATTTGCCATGTAGCCTTCCATCGTCTTCTCTTCACAATCTTCTGACATTCAAGCTCGAGATCTCTGTTCACTTTTATGTCAAAAACCGCGCCTTATTAAATTAGAAGCCATATAAAGTGTTGTAGATCACTGCCGACGTGTATAAGCTTATGCGAAATCAACTCTCATCCAAACTGGTTAAGTCATACAATCAAATAGCAACGTTACGTATTCGTACATTATACTTACATTAGACCGGAGCAGAGTTGAGATCGGAGGATTACCAATACGCAAAAGCAACAATTTACAACATAGAAAGAAACTGTATGTGACAAGTTATTGTCCTCCGCATTGGTCTCATTCTATCTGCAAGCCAGGTGACGTTCGAGCTCAAATTCGCTGTCCATCTCAACGATAACGAGCGCTTAATAATTTAATCCTTATTCCCTGCACACAAATCTCTAAATCCAATAACAAAATAACACTTACGTAGATTAGAAGCTGTATAAATGAAGTCCGGCAGATCATTGTCAGCCATATTGCCTTCTTCCTGTCTCTTCTTGGCGATCTCTTGGCACTCGAGCTCGAAGTCGCTGTCCATTTCGACGTCGATGAGCGCGTGCGCATGGTCTCGTAACGAACAGGCTTCGTGGCGGATTTGTTTGTCTGATGATGTTCTGTTTTTAAAAAGAAATTGCTTATAGTAGTTGAGGTATGAATTGGTTTGGTGTTGAAAGTCTTGGATTGAGTTTCGAAAGGTGAGTTCTAACCATGCCCGTATTTTTATTAGCCATATTTACAAGAAAAGTGATAATTTATTCTGATGTTATAAACATACGGCCGAACCCAATAACCTATCTATCTCCAGTTTTGGCATACTGGAGATAGTAAAACAAATGATACAATTAATAAATTATACATGTTTTCTGTTGTTTCATTTGTTTTTCTATCTCCGATAAGTGATAGATATGTTATTGGGTTCGGCTGTTAGTGGCCAGGAAAAATTTACTGAGGTATGATGTCATCCTAATTGTTTCAAAATTTGTAAATAATTTGGGACTAAAACACAATTCAAGACTATTTGGAAACCATGCTACAATTTGTCTCTTTAATGTGTTCATTATTTAAAACCAATCTACTTGCAAAAACTTTACTAAAGCGCACAATCACAATTACGATTTGAAAATTACGATGTTATTTCAATGCAAATATACCAAAACGCATCTTATACAATCATAGCATGTTTTTCTATATAAACTAAATCGAAAGAGGAGCGCTTACAAGATAATTCTGAGAACATTACTGCCGTCCAGCCCCTAATGGCGCATTTACATTAGATCGGTCACCGAAGGTGGCGGCCGCATTCGGTTTAACTGAAACGCTTATCTAAATTGAGTTGTTTACATTGGTCGGTTAACCGAATTCGGCGACGGAATTCGGACACGGCGCACTCAACACCGACAACGGGCTCAACCGAATACGGCCAAACGAATACCTGTTTATATTAGTCGGTGACCGAATACGGCCTGCAGCCAAATATAGTCTAACCGACTAATGTAAATGCGCCATAAAGCGCAGTAAAACATGGGGTTTTTACTCTTTTTTACTGCGCTTTAGGGGCTGGACGGCAGATTAGACATGTATGATGTTAGTCACTATGCCCGTACGCGCTATTCGCAGCTCTTTGCGTAATATTTTGTAACTTATTATTATGTTAATCAATAAATAAATGAAACTAATTTTATGATGTACAAAAAATTCGAATTTTGAAGAATCGGGTTTTGTCAGTTTAGAATAAGAAATCGTAAAAGTACTTTCAAATGACAAAATGTACAATTTTATTTGGCATAGATATTTTGGTTACTTAAATAAATGTTGACTGAATTTCGCTAACGAACTTAACGATAATCGATTTCGTATGACGACATAAAAGGGATGTTCTTATTTATACATTCAACCATTACAAAAAAGGGTGACGGAGGTGTATTTGGTTCACTCTGACACGCAAATTTAAAAGGTAAATAAAATATTATTACCCATTGAATAGTAGTATTTTAGTAGTAGCCTCAAAATAAAACAATCTTCAGACGTGTAAAAATTTCAATTGTAAATACGATATTTGCATTATTTTTGAAGCGGTTGATAGCGGTATAGTCATAAAATTAGTTTCACTCATTATTTCATGAATATCATTTAAAAAGAACTAATTATATCTAAGCTTATAAATACTTATGTCTATCTAAGACTATGTTAGTCGCTATCTATGCTACATTACATGCTACGCCGCTACATGCACATTGTCCGAAATATTACAATTAGCGGACAAAAGGTTAGAGGTTGTGGTATACACACGGAAGCTTTCGATGTTTTAGAGACGTGACACACTTACTCGATTAAATACTATCGATATTTTGTTGACATACAACTTTGCAAATCAGATTTAGAATTCTAATCAAACAAGAAAAAAATGGATATATTTTTGTGTGTGGAAGTTTACCATAGAAAAATTATTTAGTACAAACGTAGAAAAATTATTTAACGAAAAAAGCATTGTATCGTTTGTGTTTTATAACCTAAGACTTTGACACAGGAAATGTCAAAATTACTATAGGAATGATGCCAGTTCTTTTGTGTAGTAATGTCATTTTAGTCTCAGGGTATAAAAAAAACAGACTAATAATCTTAGGGTCACATTTTTATATCGATTAAATTCAGTACGTCACAACTCTAAAACAACTCCAAACTGCGTGTGTATTCATATATTTATATCATATCAGCAATATACTTAAATAATAATACGTTTCTATTGTAAGTGTGCTATTAATAATATTGTTATTTACAAAGCGTTGGTTTTGCTCATACCTATACATCCCTCTAGCCCTTTGATTGGCGCCGGGAATGTGGAAAGAAAACACGTTCAAATAAATTAAAAATTAATGGTCGTTTACACAATGGCGTAAGTTTGTAGAGAGAATATCAAGTCGAACAATTTATGTGTTGAAAATAAGCCTTTGTATTTCGCTTTAGTCCAGCGCAAGCTTCCATCGAACATAAAGCTTTGCAAACATAAAAGTAGGGTATCATCATGATAATATAATCACAAATATACAACGTCGACGCGTACTTTGCTTATTTAGAGCGGTTCTGCACTACATGTCATTTCACTGTATTTATTTTTGTAAAATATCTTATACTACATAACAAATAATACAGTGGCGAGGGGTAGACTTGAGTGCGAGTTAATCCGCTACTTATTCCAAAAATATTATAAACCTGACCTAATTAAGCGACGGAAAATCTTAACTGTGAGATTCAGAAACCGTCGCTCAACTAACAACGCCATCTAGTGACCGCGTTCCCAACTTTTTTCACAAATTCACAATTTCCTCAAAAGATGACGCAGTGAACCAATATTTATGTAAACGCAATTTTAAAAATAGTATGTAAAATATATTATTAAAGTTCACTCACCAAATGCAGTTCGCTCAATGATGCAATAAATCCAAACCGGCGTTTTTATTAATTGTCGTAACACTCGTAACTTAATTTTGGGAACAGGATTTGGTTGCAATACAAAGAATCTATTAACAATATTATATCTCTACCATGAATTAATGCCATTACTAAATAGCACGAAATATATGTACAGTAACGTTAAAAACAAAAAAAAAACAACTACAAAACAGAAAATGAAAGATAACCGCCATGATAATTCGGTTGTATAAAAAACCCTACCAAATAAGATGTATTACTCGCCAATATCAGTTATTATGCAGTGAAATTCATTCTTATTTTGGAATCATTATAATTGCACAATGAATGAATTTTTCTTTCTCGCTTGCACCTATGCAATGTTTACTGTCTTCTTCCTCATAACTCGGTCCGGATCGAGTTATATTGAGTTCAATTTTCTACGTGCGAAAACGAGACGGCAAGAGTTCGAGTAATAGGCGTTAGTTTATAGGAAAGAAAGAGATAGATGCGTATTATGGGTTTTAGTTGTTTGAAAAGGTAATCCGGTGTTTTTCGGCTTATGATTTTGGCATTGACGACAAATGTTGTATACATTTAAAAAAATCGAAGTAATTGAACAATAGAAGGGTTGTTGACCTATAGATTTCTGTTTCAAAGTGAACTCGTAAGGAATGGAGTTATATGAAGGCTTCGCGACTGAAATAATATTAAAAAGAAATCTTTTCCTGAAAACACCATCAAAGAAGCAGCAATTTGGATTTTTTTGGAGAAAGAGTGGACGCGTGGTAACATCTTGCTATCTCTTTTGTACATACGTAATCATCACTGTAATGTGATGACAGTTACATCACATTATAGTGTGTGCATCCTTATTTATTTAGACCTAATAGACGCGTCATTTACGCTTGGTGTACGCCTGCGAGAAGCTTGCATACAAAACTATGAAACCGTATCGACGACGCGACGTTTCTCCTTCCACCAGATTTGAACTGTTTCTAACTCAATAACGAAAGAATTTGAAAATTTTCTGTGAGCTACGTTACCATTTGCAATAGATAATATAAAAAAATTGAATACAGACCGACGGATCACGAACCTAAAGCGCAAACCCTAACGCCTACACTAGATAGCAAAATTATAAAATACATAGATAAGTATTCTACTACTGATTTTTATTAGTCCGATTAACCAATAGACGTTTGTCAGTGCAGAACCGATCTCACACAGCGTTTTTGCGGCGATGACACTTTTGCAGGACACACGCTAGTCATTAAAAAATCAGTTCACTTTACGCCATTACGTAACAGACAAAAGGTATGGAATGGAATGGTTAAGTAAATTAAGATGGCAGTGAGAAAATAAATTAATCAAATGATACGTCAATTCTTGTGGAGGGACGTAAAATGTTGATTGCAATGTGGGGTTGTGTTTTCCTAAATGGCACAGTAAACGAGTCGCGTTATGTATTAAGTGCCACTTCCAAGAGCGAGTGAATTGTCTAACTATCATCAGGTGATTTACACGAGATAATTATTCTTCGAACAGAAGACAGACGGCCTTACTAATCAATATCACTCGGCGTAACGCCGTACGCCGCAATGTCAACGTCTAGAGACACAGTCAATTAGGGTCTGTACACACCGAGACGCGACGCGACGCGACGATGCAGGAAGGCCAGTGACTTCGCGCTACGCCGCGCGCCGCCGCGAGACGCATCGTAACTTTGCGAGGCGCATAGTAAAATCGTCGGCAACCCGACGTCGCGAATGTAAAAACGTTAAACTTAATGTGTATCTTTTCGCGTAGTAAATAAAGTTCTATTTTGAGTCACTCTATTAACATGTGCGTGCAGCTTCGCGTCGCGTCTCGATGTGAGCTGACCCTTAAGGTAAAAGCGAGGACCGAGCGAGGCTTTGTTCTCGCTAAAAGCTTAGTGTATGGGAAGTCATTCCAGTTTATTGAACTTAGTCTTTGTATTGCTTCAAAATCCACTTGATTATGTTGTTATATTTAGAACGAAGTGAAAAGACGATAATATCGCTGTGATTCACTCGCTTTTGGAGGTGGCACCTAATACAAGACGAGGATTCCTAAATTTTTTGGAACTATTGCCAATGTTGATGTCAAATGTAATAGTGCCAAATAAAAATACAATTACCTATGTATCTTCTTTATAAGAAGTCAATATTATTCTATTAGAAATATGTACAACATAGTTTTGATAATCATAATCTGTTTCTGGAGACTGAACAAACATCTTTTTTTAAATCAATTTCGCCAATTATCCCTATTATGTTACATTCATTGAAACATTCAAATTCAGGGATGGCGAACCAATGGCATGCTTGCTACTAGTGGCACGCGATTAAATCAATTTGGACACACTGATGTACTGTCTTGTTTTTCAACGGTAATAATCACAGTAATTTAAATTGAAATAACTTCGGGTTGCAAATTAATTCATAAATTAATAACACTAATTAGTTAATAGCAACCATTTTGTTTTAATTTTTGTCCATTAACCAAACCAAATTCTTGCATGTTTATATGTAATAGCACATTCAACATAGGTCTGCCATCCCTGGAATCAAAGTATAAAATAGCCTATCCCTCTCATCATGTACTATGACGTCACAATACATTACCTGTCAGGGTTATACTCGAGCGCGTTGGCACAAATGAGGTCGATGTCATCGAGGAACTCTTTGGCGCAGTTGTATTTGTGCATGTCCACCTTCGTCATCATTGTCTCTAGATCCATCGGCTGCTTCACTATGTCAAGGTAGTCTGTCACCTGGTATTGGAAAAGTTATGATTGAGCTGGTATAGTTTCTTTATTTATGTAGGTGAGTTAGTCTTTCTGTAAGGAATTTATTAGTTTGAATATTCGTGGTATGTGTGACACCTCTTTAAAATCACAGATAGTCCTGCGCTTGATCTCTTCTGACTGTCCCATCGGAAAATGAGAGTAAGGCCTGACCACGGACGCGTAGCTTCATAGACGCGTATTCGTCACTATACACTTGGTGTATGTACGCCTGCGTGAAGCTTGTACATAAAACTATAACGACGAAACGGCAGCGTTGTGCTATCATGTTCTTGTATCTTCGTCGACAGTTTGTCTAACTACTATAATGTTTTAGCACATATTATAGATAAGGTTAGTACTTAGGAGTTCTAGCGATGAGATTAGCCTCCAATACCGAAATCAACCAAGAAAATTATTCTATTATAAAGTGACTGACCTCCTCCAAATCCACCGGCTTGGTGAACTTATAGAACCTCCTGTTGGAGGCGAGCTTGCGGCAGATGTCCCGCAGGAAGATGCGCAGCTCGCGCAGCTTGTAGTCCTCCTTGCGCTTGCGGCGCGTCACCTCCTCTGCTGTCTCGCGCGGCGGCGGCGGCGGGGGCGCTGCACAGTCACGATATGGTTAAACCGGGACTCCACGAAAGCGGAGACGAGACGAGTGAAGTGGAGATGTTTTTTAAACAACCAATAGAATTTTGTTATTGCCACATGTCCTCTCCGCTCAGCTTCAGTGGAGATCGCTGTGTATTTGTATGGCGCGATGAAAGCGGAGATGTAAGCTGTGCGCGGACGACGCGCAGTCGAGAAGAGAGATGTAACAGTATCACACACATCTCCGCTTTAGTGGAGTCCCGGCTTTAAGGTAGGCGTCAGTTACTAGTGCGCCTCACCACCAACGATTACATCACTGTTTATCATCAGGTGGGATCGTAGTCAAGCACTAGTTTATGTTACATAAAAAAAAGATAAACATGGAATGACGGTCATTGACCCTCCTACATTGACTGACATTCTTAATTTCAAAACCGGAAATCAAGACAACATAAACCTATTTTGAATCGACATCTATCGCGATTCTTCACATTTTCTAGTAATGAAAAACAGTGGATGGTTTATTTTTGTAGTACCTTCACAGAGATATTAGAAAAAGATTAATGTACTTTATTCCACGCTTATCTGGCGTCTTGTATAGTGACATAACTTCTATGAAATGGATAAGGGGATTAGATGGAAGAACTTAGTTTGAGGTGAAAATCATCAAAATAATTTCTCCCATTCTGTGTCACGCAAGAGTGTCACTTTTACAAGCTAAAACCCACCTGTGTTCCTTCAGTTGCCTTTAGCGTTTCAGGGCCACGGTAACTCTTACGAACAATTCCGCAGCAGGAAGATGAAAGGGTTAAGTTAGGGTTTATATTTAAGAATAGATTTGTTTCCTAGCCTATTAGCATTATCGGCCTTATAAAGTTCCCACTGCTGGGACTCAGGCCTCCTCTCTTGGAGAGGGAAGCCTATAAAAAATTAAATTGTCGTAACAGTATGTCAATACAGAATCGGACACTGTGCGTTATTAAATTACAGTATTCAGATACAAAAAAACGCCCAATCTTTTATTTTTTTTTAATATACCAGTGCAGTAGGTTTTTTATTCGAAATTTCGTCTACAAAAAATTAAATTTAGAACCCGCTCAATATATAAACTCTGTTATATTTTAATCGAGTTTTTCAAAAGAGTATATTCCATGCCATCATAAAATATACTCTTTTGAAAAACTCGATAAAAAAAACACAAGGCATTTTCATGCATGGCTTGTGTTTTTTATTTTGTCTCAGTCTCTGTGTTGTCTTATGCAAACTTACCTCTTGGCAGTGGGGGCGGCGGCTCATTGCTCTCAATAGGCGGCGGGTCCAGCAGCGCGTCGGCGAGCACCGGCTTGAGGAAGCTGATGACTTCCAGCGCACTGGGCTCGCGCACCCGGTACACGCACTCTTTGTACACCGGGAACAGCTCTTGTAGCTGAAACATTAGAACATAGAGGTAACAACACAACTGATGTATTTTTTTACCAACAATAAGCAACGCCTAACGTTGAGGAGCTCATCATCTGCCTAGCCTTTTCCCAACTATATTGGGGTCGGCTTCCAGTCAAGCCGGATTTAGCTGAATACCAGTATTTTACGAGGAGCGGCTGCTTACCAGATCTCCACAACCCATTAACTGGGGTAACACGGTACTTCATGGTCCTCCCTAACGTTGAGGAGCTCGTGGCTAGATAATAACAGCCGCACAGGTCGATCTTCAAGGTTAAGCAACGCTTGCCAATGTTGGTCTGTGGATGGGCGACCATATTAACATATCGAGTTTCCTCCGTGCCTCGGAAAGCACGTTAAGCCGTAGGTTCCGGCTGTCATTTGTAGATCTTTGGCAGTCGTTACGGATAGTCAGAAGCCAGTAAATCTGACTGCAGTCATACCATGAAGTACCGGGTTACCCCAGTTAATGGGTTGTGGGGGTCTGGTAGGCAGCCTCTCCTCGTAAAATACTGGTATTCACAATGACTATAAAACCACTTGACCGCTCATACGGGCGTCTCAGGCTCGCGACACTTTCATGATATAGTACTTATATTAGTTGCGGATATAAGTGAATTTTTTAGTACTGACCAGTTGTTGGATCTGTGCACACTCCTTAATTTTGGTACCTTATAAATATTTATTGAATAAATCCGAAACAAAAATGAGTACCTGTGCAATTAAATGGTGCGGGAAATCAACTAGAATATCTAGTTATAAAAAAAGATGGCATAAGTTTTCATTGGTAAATAAAATTTGATATATTTATTTACAATATTAGCAATTATAGAGGGTTCAAGCTAAATTGGTTGGTTACGGAAAAAATGATACCGCGTTGATGTCTTTTGAAAAAGTCCTTTACTTTCACTAGAATATTAGATAAGTCTATCCCTTTCTATCCGTAAGTACTTTCTACATAGTGCTGAAGTGACGTGCTAACTTCAAAACGCAGTTGATAAATATTATTTTATCGATGATTTCAAATAATAAATAAAAAATAATATTACGTTTTAATGTTTTCGATTTCCAAATAATTCGGAAGTTAAAGAAAAGTGGATTAATGCTATTCTAAACTAATATTTCTTTTTTCATTGATATAATTTTGATTTAGAACAAAAACGTACCGATGCGCACTCCACTATTTATTTGCTACATATTGTTTTATTTACATCCAGTTAAAACCCTATCAATATAGTTTTAAAAAATGTAGAATTTGTAGATATCGATTTTATCGATATCGATATTATTGTTGCAAAACTGACTTGCGAATCACTATGTTTGGAATATTCGTCCTGACATTGTTGCATCGGCCAATCGCAACCGCTATATTTTCTTCGTCCCCCGGCCCGCAGCGGTGAGTCGTGTGCCTAAACGAAATCGGTCTATCAGCTCTCAAGTGGTTTAATTCTCTTTGGGTATTCAGCTACCGGCTTGACTGGAAGCCGACCCCAATATAGTTGGGAAAAGGCTAAGCAGATGATGAATAAGCAACGCCTTAGTTTGAAGTGTCCCCATCGCGTAACATTGACCGTTGGAGTCGCGTCGCATCAATATTATTTGTCGGATATATCCAACATAGGCGGTGAAAGGGCTTGGTGTTTCATATAACGTAATGTTTTTTAATAAAGAGGCAACGCGAAAAGAGAAAGATAACGCCTGAACGCTATGTTAGGATTCGGTGATTCTGTCAATCATTGGAATATTTCATAAAACTTGATCCAGATTTCTTTTTAAACTTTTAATTTTTTTTGGATATAATTTTCGTCATTCAGAATCTTTACTAAATTTAAAAGATGTGTAAGTACTAACTGCTACTTTTTATGAAATAATTAGAATTTTTTCACCATTTTTAACTCAAAACAATATACAAGAAGACAATACCTCTATCGGCAGCTGGTCGTGTCGGCAGTCAGCAGTAGCTAGCAGCAGAGTGTTCTCGCCGGCTGCTCGGGCGCGACACAACTGCCGCAGTAGTGTAGACAGCGCGGTCCACACTAACACTATGTCGCGGATGAACAGCACGCAGCCGCGGTCTGCTCGCCGGCACTCCGAGAATACCTGTGAATTTTAAAAAAGAATTATAAATAAATTGTCTACTTGGCGAATTCTTTTTTATTACCTCCCTCGCTATGCTCGGGAGTTAATTATATGTGCCTGTCACTAGCGTTCGGGATTAAAACTTAGCAATCTATTGGCAGGGAAAACTGTCAACAGAACAAGGATACCCAAACTTTAATATTCCACGCGTAAAAAAAACTGTGGTGTGTATCACTGTTTTGATTTCCGCACAAAACAAATATTGACTACTGGTACTAGTACGAAGGACCGTTTTGATAACATAACTATTTCAGCTGAAAGACGTCCACTGCTAGACATAGTCCTCTCTCAGATGTCACCCCAACAACCTGTCCTAATCTTTGTTTTCATAACAATCAAATCAAATAGCATAAATATACTGACCGATATGAGCGCTTGTTCCTGTGTAAACGTGTGCGCGGAGTGTAAGGTAGACATGCTGAGCTCCTTCACAGTACAATGTTCTAGTTGTGCCAGCAGGGCCGGTGCTATGTGCGTCTCCGCGCACTCGCCTGTGATGAGCAGCATGCTTTGTGATAGCGACGCCGAGCAAATATACTGACCGATATGAGCGCTTGTTCCTGTGTAAACGTGTGCGCGGAGTGTAAGGTAGACATGCTGAGCTCCTTCACAGTACAATGTTCTAGTTGTGCCAGCAGGGCCGGTGCTATGTGCGTCTCCGCGCACTCGCCTGTGATGAGCAGCATGCTTTGTGATAGCGACGCCGAGCAAATATACTGACCGATATGAGCGCTTGTTCCTGAGTGAAGGTGTGCGCGGAGTGTAAGGTAGACATGCTGAGCTCCTTCACGGTGCAGTGTTC
The DNA here is from genome assembly GCA_030763345.1 of Mythimna separata. NCBI lineage: Eukaryota > Metazoa > Arthropoda > Insecta > Lepidoptera > Noctuidae > Mythimna > Mythimna separata. The sequence goes on from CM061187.1 coordinate 5,733,220, forward strand.
TAGCTGCGCCAGCAGTGCGGGCGCTATGTGCGTCTCCGCGCACTCGCCTGTGATGAGCAGCATGCTTTGTGATAGCGACGCCGAGCAAATATACTGACCGATATGAGCGCTTGTTCCTGAGTGAAGGTGTGCGCGGAGTGTAAGGTAGACATGCTGAGCTCCTTCACGGTGCAGTGTTCTAGCTGCGCCAGCAGTGCGGGCGCTATGTGCGTCTCCGCGCACTCGCCTGTGATGAGCAGCATGCTTTGTGATAGCGACGCCGAGCAAATATACTGACCGATATGAGCGCTTGTTCCTGAGTGAAGGTGTGCGCGGAGTGTAAGGTAGACATGCTGAGCTCCTTCACGGTGCAGTGTTCTAGCTGCGCCAGCAGTGCGGGCGCTATGTGCGTCTCCGCGCACTCGCCTGTGATGAGCAGCATGCTTTGTGATAGCGACGCCGAGCAAATATACTGACCGATATGAGCGCTTGTTCCTGAGTGAAGGTGTGCGCGGAGTGTAAGGTAGACATGCTGAGCTCCTTCACGGTGCAGTGTTCTAGCTGCGCCAGCAGTGCGGGCGCTATGTGCGTCTCCGCGCACTCGCCTGTGATGAGCAGCATGCTTTGTGATAGCGACGCCGAGCAAATATACTGACCGATATGAGCGCTTGTTCCTGAGTGAAGGTGTGCGCGGAGTGTAAGGTAGACATGCTGAGCTCCTTCACGGTGCAGTGTTCTAGCTGCGCCAGCAGTGCGGGCGCTATGTGCGTCTCCGCGCACTCGCCTGTGATGAGCAGCATGCTTTGTGATAGCGACGCCGAGCAAATATACTGACCGATATGAGCGCTTGTTCCTGAGTGAAGGTGTGCGCGGAGTGTAAGGTAGACATGCTGAGCTCCTTCACGGTGCAGTGTTCTAGCTGCGCCAGCAGTGCGGGCGCTATGTGCGTCTCCGCGCACTCGCCTGTGATGAGCAGCATGCTTTGTGATAGCGACGCCGAGCAAATATACTGACCGATATGAGCGCTTGTTCCTGAGTGAAGGTGTGCGCGGAGTGTAAGGTAGACATGCTGAGCTCCTTCACGGTGCAGTGTTCTAGCTGCGCCAGCAGTGCGGGCGCTATGTGCGTCTCCGCGCACTCGCCTGTGATGAGCAGCATGCTTTGTGATAGCGACGCCGAGCAAATATACTGACCGATATGAGCGCTTGTTCCTGAGTGAAGGTGTGCGCGGAGTGTAAGGTAGACATGCTGAGCTCCTTCACGGTGCAGTGTTCTAGCTGCGCCAGCAGTGCGGGCGCTATGTGCGTCTCCGCGCACTCGCCTGTGATGAGCAGCATGCTTTGTGATAGCGACGCCGAGCAAATATACTGACCGATATGAGCGCTTGTTCCTGAGTGAAGGTGTGCGCGGAGTGTAAGGTAGACATGCTGAGCTCCTTCACGGTGCAGTGTTCTAGCTGCGCCAGCAGTGCGGGCGCTATGTGCGTCTCCGCGCACTCGCCTGTGATGAGCAGCATGCTTTGTGATAGCGACGCCGAGCAAATATACTGACCGATATGAGCGCTTGTTCCTGAGTGAAGGTGTGCGCGGAGTGTAAGGTAGACATGCTGAGCTCCTTCACGGTGCAGTGTTCTAGCTGCGCCAGCAGTGCGGGCGCTATGTGCGTCTCCGCGCACTCGCCTGTGATGAGCAGCATGCTTTGTGATAGCGACGCCGAGCAAATATACTGACCGATATGAGCGCTTGTTCCTGAGTGAAGGTGTGCGCGGAGTGTAAGGTAGACATGCTGAGCTCCTTCACGGTGCAGTGTTCTAGCTGCGCCAGCAGTGCGGGCGCTATGTGCGTCTCCGCGCACTCGCCTGTGATGAGCAGCATGCTTTGTGATAGCGACGCCGAGCAAATATACTGACCGATATGAGCGCTTGTTCCTGAGTGAAGGTGTGCGCGGAGTGTAAGGTAGACATGCTGAGCTCCTTCACGGTGCAGTGTTCTAGCTGCGCCAGCAGTGCGGGCGCTATGTGCGTCTCCGCGCACTCGCCTGTGATGAGCAGCATGCTTTGTGATAGCGACGCCGAGCAAATATACTGACCGATATGAGCGCTTGTTCCTGAGTGAAGGTGTGCGCGGAGTGTAAGGTAGACATGCTGAGCTCCTTCACGGTGCAGTGTTCTAGCTGCGCCAGCAGTGCGGGCGCTATGTGCGTCTCCGCGCACTCGCCTGTGATGAGCAGCATGCTTTGTGATAGCGACGCCGAGCAAATATACTGACCGATATGAGCGCTTGTTCCTGAGTGAAGGTGTGCGCGGAGTGTAAGGTAGACATGCTGAGCTCCTTCACGGTGCAGTGTTCTAGCTGCGCCAGCAGTGCGGGCGCTATGTGCGTCTCCGCGCACTCGCCTGTGATGAGCAGCATGCTTTGTGATAGCGACGCCGAGCAAATATACTGACCGATATGAGCGCTTGTTCCTGAGTGAAGGTGTGCGCGGAGTGTAAGGTAGACATGCTGAGCTCCTTCACGGTGCAGTGTTCTAGCTGCGCCAGCAGTGCGGGCGCTATGTGCGTCTCCGCGCACTCGCCTGTGATGAGCAGCATGCTTTGTGATAGCGACGCCGAGCAAATATACTGACCGATATGAGCGCTTGTTCCTGAGTGAAGGTGTGCGCGGAGTGTAAGGTAGACATGCTGAGCTCCTTCACGGTGCAGTGTTCTAGCTGCGCCAGCAGTGCGGGCGCTATGTGCGTCTCCGCGCACTCGCCTGTGATGAGCAGCATGCTTTGTGATAGCGACGCCGAGCAAATATACTGACCGATATGAGCGCTTGTTCCTGAGTGAAGGTGTGCGCGGAGTGTAAGGTAGACATGCTGAGCTCCTTCACGGTGCAGTGTTCTAGCTGCGCCAGCAGTGCGGGCGCTATGTGCGTCTCCGCGCACTCGCCTGTGATGAGCAGCATGCTTTGTGATAGCGACGCCGAGCAAATATACTGACCGATATGAGCGCTTGTTCCTGAGTGAAGGTGTGCGCGGAGTGTAAGGTAGACATGCTGAGCTCCTTCACGGTGCAGTGTTCTAGCTGCGCCAGCAGTGCGGGCGCTATGTGCGTCTCCGCGCACTCGCCTGTGATGAGCAGCATGCTTTGTGATAGCGACGCCGAGCAAATATACTGACCGATATGAGCGCTTGTTCCTGAGTGAAGGTGTGCGCGGAGTGTAAGGTAGACATGCTGAGCTCCTTCACGGTGCAGTGTTCTAGCTGCGCCAGCAGTGCGGGCGCTATGTGCGTCTCCGCGCACTCGCCTGTGATGAGCAGCATGCTTTGTGATAGCGACGCCGAGCAAATATACTGACCGATATGAGCGCTTGTTCCTGAGTGAAGGTGTGCGCGGAGTGTAAGGTAGACATGCTGAGCTCCTTCACGGTGCAGTGTTCTAGCTGCGCCAGCAGTGCGGGCGCTATGTGCGTCTCCGCGCACTCGCCTGTGATGAGCAGCATGCTTTGTGATAGGGACGGTGAACAAATCCTGTGGACAAGATGTAAGGGATTAGAATATGGTGGTTTAAATTTCAAAACAAAATATAGTTTCAGTAAGTATTACACTGTTTCATCTGGAAATTTTATAATTTGATTTGACAATTACATAATTACTGCATTGAGTCTGTTTCGGTGTTTCTTTTCAGAGTAATCAGCTGAAACGCCGGTCTCATCTACATATGTAGTTTAAACTGACGAAAAAAATATTTGTAAATAAAGGAAAATTAATTTATTGTAAAAACATTAAAAATAAAAACACTTAACTAATTAAAACTAACTCTTACTCTAAACTAAAATATAGCGTCAAAAAATTCCTCCGCATCGCTGTCGACCGGAAGTGTGCCCAAAAGACTGGCAGCATTGCCACGTTGTATGGCAATGCTTAATCTCTGACCGAGGTAAAAGCCAGCCCTTGGGTCACGCGAAGTGTCAACAAGACGCTTCGAAAGATCTTTAAAAAGCGAATGAGCACTCGGGCCCCACGGTCCAAGAGTTTCAACCCCAAACGGCTCAAAAATATAACTGCCGACGAGGTTGTTACATTTTCGCCGCTTGAGGTTCTCCGCAGCCGCAGCGGCAGCACCAGCAGAGCACGACGAGCTAGGAAGATGGGATGGCGCAAGAGTGTCGACGCAGGTAGCGTCCCACACTAAAGGCCTACCCATCTTCCAAGGAAATAGAGACATACCGTCCGGTCTCTTACCATCGTCGCGTGCCAGGCCATGAGGTTCTAAAACAGCCGGAACGCCGACGGTGACAAGGGCACGTCGGATGATGTCGTTAATATTCGCGTGCCGTGGGATTCGTCCAGCGCTTCGACTGCATGACAGGCCGTGGTGACCGAGGCTGTTGACAACTTCGCCACAGTGGCAGCGATGAGGAGAACAGCAAGGAGCGCCTAGGCGTAGAGAAACAGCTAAGCGGAAAGTGGTATCGTCGAACAAGGTGCCTATATTCGACGACGGTAGTGCGTGAAGCCAAAGACCTGACTCCCACTTTCCCACAGCCAGTAGGCGGGCACACTCTGCAGCAGTAGTAGAAGTTAAGAGTAGATTTTCCTGTACAACTTTGCAGAGCGGCTCATCCCACTGTCTCTGGGAAGAGGGGTTGTCGGGCGGATTTGTATTCGGGCAAGCGAGTCTCCAGGCATCCATAGCCTCGGAGAAGCACGGCACATCAAAAGGAATCAGTGTGTTAGTAAGAATGTTCCTGATTAATTTATCCGTGCCGTGGACCGAAGATATGAATGCCGGTAAACTAATACTGGTAATTTTGCGGACGCCGAGGCCTCCCATACGGATGGGAAGAGTAACTTGATCCCAAGCTCGATCGTCCAAGGTTACATTTAAAATTAACGTAAGGGTATGCCTAATGATTTGGTCCATTTTTTCCAAAAGGTGAGAGTGCTTACATAAATGGGAAGCACGAAGGAAATATATTAATTTGGGACCGAAACAACAATATCGAATTAGGGTAATGGCCGAATGCATGTTAATTTTGAGCAATCTTTCCGAAACGTCATTGAAATGTTGTATTTTTTCCTCCACAAAACTGGGAAAAGAATCCTCAAAGATTGGAGACCCAAGGAGGCGAAGAGAATTATCTATAATTTTGATTGCTGGGGCTATGGCATTAAATTTCGAAAGAGTCAAAAGTCTGTCAGTACTGTCCGATAGAAATAGTTCACATTTACCAAAATTGAGATCTAGTCCTATAGAAGAGAGTTGGTGTTTTAAATATTGAAAATCATTTAATAGGGTCTCTACATCCCCTCCCAAGGTTCCATCGTCAAGGTACCACACGTTAAATTTGGAATTTAGTTTTCGAATGATTGGGTGTATAGCTAGGCTAAAAATCACTGGCCCGAGGGGGTCACCTTATCGACAGCCAACAGCTGATTCCAATAGGTTGTCCTGATATAGTAATTTAGACGGTTGTCTATAACATTGCCAGAGAAAACTAAAAATTTGAGGTATTTCTTTTCTAGTTTCTGACAGCAAGGTGTCCCTATTAACCGAATTAAATGCATTTTTGATGTCAACCTTTAGGATAGCCTCTCCTTTGCCAGAATTTAGGTAGGTCGATAACGCGTGTACGGCAGCCTCACAGCCCCCCTTGGAGCCGTAACCAAGCTGGAGGGGCTGAAATTTTTCCGAAACTACCTCACCAAAAAATTTACAGCAAATTTTGGCTGCCATACGACGGTAGGTAGTTCCCACGGCAATGGGACGGATTCCGCCATCCCTCTTGCGTAGGGCACACAAATTAGCCCCGTACAAGACGTCGATGACGGTTCCGTTCACCTTGCCAGAGAGCATAAGGTTAATCAGAGGCTTTGTAAATAAATATCATTTATCATTTGAAAAATTGATTATTAATATTATTTCTGGGCGCAAATAAAAAGTAAACATCGCAATTTTACATGCCAAGTTTGGTAATACGCGACCTCGTTTGCAAACCCAAAGCAAGGGCTGCCATCATTATTTATATTTTTTTTGACTAAACATTAATCACTTGTCAGTGACAGTGTGAATAGGAAGTGCTATTTGTAAGAACGTTGCTGTAACGTACCTCTTCTCAGACATAGCGTGTAACGGGAACACGTTCTGCAACACATTGTACGCGGCCTGCACTTGTGCTTGTAACAGCGGCGCGCAGTGAGTCGGCAATCTTTTGGCAGCTACTGTTATTTAAGAACGTTGCTGTAACGTACCTCTTCTCCGACATAGCGTGTAGCGGAAACACGTTCTGCAACACGTTGTACGCGGCCAGCACTTGTGCCTGTAACAGCGGCACGCAGTGTGTCAGCAATCTTTTGGCTGCTAGTGCTATTTGTTGAACGTTGCTGTAACGTACCTCTTCTCAGACATTTTGTGTAATGGGAACACGTTCTGCAACACGTTGTACGCGGCCAGCACTTGTGCTTGTAACAGCGGCACGCAGTGTGTCGGCAATCTTTTGGCTGCTAGTGTTATTTGTTGAACGTTGCTGTAACGTACCTCTTCTCAGACATTTTGTGTAATGGGAACACGTTCTGCAACACGTTGTACGCGGCCAGCACTTGTGCCTGTAACAGCGGCACGCAGTGTGTCGGCAATCTTTTGGCTGCTAGTGCTATTTGTTGAACGTTGCTGTAACGTACCTCTTCTCAGACATTTTGTGTAATGGGAACACGTTCTGCAACACGTTGTACGCGGCCTGCACTTGTGCCTGTAACAGCGGCACGCAGGTGTCGGCAATCTTTTGGCTGATAGTATTATTTGTTGAACGTTGCTGTAACGTACCTCTTCTCCGACATAGCGTGTAACGGGAACACGTTCTGCAACACGTTGTACGCGGCTTGCACTTGTGCTTGTAACAACGGCACGCAGTGTGTCGGCAATCTTTTGGCTGCTAGTATTATTTGTTGAACGTTGCTGTAACGTACCTCTTCTCAGACATTTTGTGTAATGGGAACACGTTCTGCAACACGTTGTACGCGGCCAGCACTTGTGCCTGTAACAGCGGCACGCAGTGTGTCGGCAATCTTTTGGCTGATAGTATTATTTGTTGAACGTTGCTGTAACGTACCTCTTCTCCGACATAGCGTGTAACGGGAACACGTTCCGCAACACGTTGTACGCGGCCTGCACTTGTGCCTGTAACAGCGGCACGCAGTGTGTCGGCAATCTTTTGGCTGATAGTATTATTTGTTGAACGTTGCTGTAACGTACCTCTTCTCAGACATTTTGTGTAATGGGAACACGTTCTGCAACACGTTGTACGCGGCCAGCACTTGTGCCTGTAACAGCGGCACGCAGTGTGTCGGCAATCTTTTGGCTGATAGTATTATTTGTTGAACGTTGCTGTAACGTACCTCTTCTCCGACATAGCGTGTAACGGGAACACGTTCCGCAACACGTTGTACGCGGCCTGCACTTGTGCCTGTAACAGCGGCACGCAGTGTGTCGGCAATCTTTTGGCTGATAGTATTATTTGTTGAACGTTGCTGTAACGTACCTCTTCTCCGACATAGCGTGTAACGGGAACACGTTCTGCAACACGTTGTACGCGGCCTGCACTTGTGCTTGTAACAACGGCACGCAGTGTGTCGGCAATCTTTTGGCAGCTAACGGGCTTGTTCGGGCTCCGGCTGCTACTAGAGAATGCATCGCTTCAAGGAGATCGGTTCTGGTAACTTCTACCTGTGATTATAAAAGAATTCGATTTAAAATGCTATTCTTTTCGCTTTGGATGGAGTTCAATTACACTTTTTAAGTCGATAAAGCCAGGGTAGCCAGTAAAATTCAATTTTTCTAAAGTCGTTCGCAGTGTCAAGTTGTATGTAAATTAAAATGATTGAGTGAAGCCATATTATTTAATAGGGTCTATTATTCAATAGTCATTCGGTTATTTTATGAAAAACTCATTCAATAGGGTAAGACGAACTGAGAGGATTGTATCAATGATTATCATTATTATAATTTTTTATTAAGGCCGCCAATCATATTTTACATACAACTTGACACTGACTCGACTCCCTTAAAGAGTAGATTAAACCATAGAACAGGTGTTTACTTACATTTTTAGCGTCAATCATCAACGCGTGTTCACTTTCATAAACTTGTGGGTATACCCGACGCAGTGCTTTGAGTACTGCTTCTGAACATAGCGCCTTCAGATCGGAACCTGTGGACAACTGTTGTATTAGAAACCGTGTAAAATACGAGTGGCCAAGTCGTCACAACCTCCCCCCCCCCCCTCCTTAAAAGTGGCACTTCGCCACCACAGGTCTTAAAATGAGGAAGAAACCATCGTGAGAAACATGTGTCATATCTACGAAACTGCATTGGGCCCGTGTGGTGGATTACGGCCCATTTCCTCTCTTACGGCCAGTTTTTTCATCAAAGGTAACAGCCAAAGTAACGACATAAAGTAATAATAACGGTTAAATTCGTTTCTTCACAATTTTAACCATTGGTTTGACTGTTACTTTAGCCCTTAACCTTTACTGCTCATTGAGGGGCTGTTAAAGCTATAGTCACTGTCATTTTGACAAAATTGTATTGACTTCACTGCATTCATTATGGATGCGTTCAAACTGATTTTATTTCTAAAAATAAGATTTTTTTTAAAGAAATAGGGTAAAGGCGGGAATAAATGCCCCGGTGGCATAGATTCCTCGTCATCAAAAAATTACTAACGGCAACGGAACTCTCAGTGCGCGAGTCAGACTCACACTTGCCCGGTTTTTTTTTATTTTTAATATGTACGATTGTAGCAGAACCATGCCACGAAAATATAAAAGAAAAGAAGGAGCGCGAGTTCGTGTAGCATTAGCATTATCAGCCTTATAATAATCCTACTGTTGGGACTCAAATCTGCTCTCTAGGAGAGGGATGGGCCATAATCCACCAGGTGGACGTGGGCCCGGGGTGGACTGGTAAATGAGAGTATGTTCGAGTTAGAGTATGGAATACAAAGCAATTACAGTCAACTTTCGAGGAAATGGACAGAAATACCATGGTGGGTTAAAATTCTAAAATCACAAATGCTTTTAGAATTTTAACAATAGGTACAAAAATATTTAAAGGATTAAACTAGCTAGCAATATATATCCCGCCTTTACCCTAAACATCAAATGACATTTGACATTTGGCACTACTGGACAGTGATGTTGCGATGTTGTCATGAGTAAAAAAAGCTCCCCACGTGTTTTTGGGGTAATTACGACGTTTGCGTAGCGGCAACTCTATTGACTTTTACTTTAGCTGTTATTTGGATGAAGAAACACATTTGCCATTATGACAGCTATGGTCAAGTAAATGTTAATGCTTTTACTGATAGTTTCAGTTTTTGATGAAAAAACTAGCCGGTAGAGAGGTCTGAGTCTAAGCAATCGGAACATTACATGGCTGATTATCTACGTATGTATGTTATGTGCAAAAAGAGATAAAAAATATTCCCTATCAGAATGTTAAAGATGGGCATGTCTGCCGCATGTCGGCAAACTGAAGGCAAAAGTACCAGAAAATTAATGCTCTAAGACGGAGACCACGAAGGAAATAGCAGGACAAACTGGAAGGATTTCGTCACAAGTTGAATAAGAAAGCGAGGAAAAAACCAGTTAGTAAAAAAAAAGTTTATTAAGTTACTCTGCAGAAACTTACCTCCATACCCTCCAGTGACTTCCGCCAGATAATCCAGGGTGTCCTCACTGGGTCGCGGCTGCCAGTCCTTAGTATAAATGTCGAGTATGTCCCTCCGGGCGTTGGCGTGAGGGGGAGGGAAGTGCAGCTCGCGGTCGAAGCGCCCCGCGCGCCGTAGGGCGGGGTCTACGGCGTCCAAGCGGTTGGTCGCGCCGATTATCACAACTTCGCCTCTGAGAATAAGGGTGGATTTTGAGTGAAAATTTTGAAGTGAATAATAAATAAATATAATCGATCATGAGGCCCTACCAAAAGCTCTTAACGCTATCCATTTGACGATTGCAACTGAATGATTAAAGAGATGGAGTTATGTAAGGTGTATAGTTCCATCACGCTTACTAAACTCGTTCGCACGACTGATATTTCAACTTGTCATGGTAAGGCCTCTGATTGTTGAAATCAGCCTTTAGGTAGCAAAGTTGAACCTGAATATATTTGTATATTTCAGCAGACGCTAAGCTTCTTTCGTTATTTTTTTACTATAACTTACTTGCGTTAAAAAAATAGTGACTCATCAGTGCAACTGCAAAGTAAAAGCGTATTCGTACAACCTACTACGTTGCACTTAGCGGTACATCAAATCTTACTCTGCTGCTTGATAAATCATAACTATGCAATTTTGAACCCAACTTCACAAGAAGTAGGGTCCATATTTCAACAACAACAAAAATACATATTCTAGCACAATACATACCGATCACACAAGCCGTCCATCTCAGCCAGTAGCGTGCCGACGACACTAGTGTGTACTTGTTCTTGTCGCACACTCCTCACTGGCGCAAGCGCATCGATCTCGTCGAAGAATATTATCGAAGGCTTCATCTTGTTCGCCTAGGGAACGGAAAGGGTATTTAAGTCATTAAGTTGATTCAGAAAAGCTGTTTAGGATTAAAGAATCTGGATTACAAGTATTAAACAGTTTATGTTAAGTCGCCTCATAATCAGCCTTACAATGTTCCCACTATTGGGACTTAAATTTACTTTCTAGAAGTCGGATTGAGCCGTAATCCTCCCCGTGAGACAAATGCGGGTTGGTGGATGTCTCATGTCTTTGAATTTTAGGTTCTAGGACATACCGGTTTCTTTACGATGTTTCCTCCCGTCGTTTTGAGAGATACATAAATTAAAGCACTACTTTGGGATTTAACCCACAACGTATCACTCGTAAGTTTAATTCTAGATGCACTTGTATTATTGATGTATCTGATAAAGAATTTAAAATGGCCTGCCGTTTAATTCAGTTCTTTGAGACATAAATGTTAATAGATTCAATAAAGTGTAATGTCCGATTACCGCAAATACCATTTCGTTGACTTGATAATACGCTCATAAAATAACATGAAAATAAACTACAAAAATTAACGTCAGCGCCATCTAGCGTGAACATGGCTACAATCATAATAAAAGCTTTAAAAAACACCAAAAAAAAAAGAAAACAAATCTAACATCAAATCACCTGTTGGAACAGTAACTTCAGGTGCCTCTCGCTCTCTCCGACCCACTTCTTCAGACAATCAGCTCCCTTCCTCATGAAGAAAGCCACCTTCCTTCCCCCTACTAACGTGCACTCGTTGGCTAAAGCTCTGGCTAGCAACGTCTTGCCCGTTCCTGGAGGTCCGTGGAATAAAACTCCTTTGGCCGGTCGAGTCTTGAATTTTTGGAATAAGTCTGGGTACATGAGCGGGAAGAGAACCATTTCTCGGAGACATTTTATGTGCTCTTCTAGGCCTCCAACCTGTAAGAATTTTTGTGTTTAGTTTGGTTTTAGAAAAAGTTATAAGCGATTTCGATAAAAATGTTGTTTTGAATTGAACTTTATCCATAGAGCTTCAAAAAAGAAGAAGTTGAATATTCGGCTACATTTTTTTTAATGTAAGTTTACCGATTTCTCGGTCAATTGTGGACCGATTTAGTTTTTTTTTTATATTGATAGACGTTATATATGAATTTTCCAAGAGTTAAATCGAAAAAATGCTAGGGTACCATATCAAAATCCAGCAATTTAACATTTCTATTAAGTCAAATGTGAGAAGAGCTGCAAAATCAGTACACGTATGAACTTACCGACGTAAATCTGACACTGCCGTCAACTTCTACAGGTTGTATATCTCTCAACGCTCTGTCGGTCTTCTTATCATCCATCGACTTTGACTTTTGCCTAAAAGTAACAAAATAGGTATGAAATAGTTGGATTTCGAATATATTGAATAAACTGCTTGACGTAAACTAAACTAGTCTCCTCTATCTATAGCCTGATACAGGTTTATAAATTAGTGTTTTACGGCCAAACCCAATAACTTATCTATCTCCAGTTTTGGCACACTGGAGATATTAAAATAAATGATACAATACAAAAATTATACATTTTTTCTGTTGTTTCATTTGTTTCCTATCTCCAATATGTGATAGATAGGTTATTGGTTTCGGCATTAGGGAATCCAATCCCGCATTACAATCGCAATTTTGCAGGTTTTCGGGATCGAAGCCAGCAATCCCGCGTAATATGCGGGATTGGATTTTTAAACATATTTGTTTTTTAATTATTTTTGAGGACTCTTAAATTAACAATTCTACATAAATTTTCAGGAGTGTTGTCCTAATCTGGAGTGTTAAGCAAAGAAGGTTTGTGTATATAACTTCCACTCGTGTGAAATGAGCTGGTCGCTAGCTAACAGTAAGATAACTTACCTGCCCTTGGTCTTATTCTTCATCGACACATTTAGATCCTCCTCCGTGTCTGAACTTGATGTACTACTACTCGTCGAACTGGACGGCGATTGTGCTGCAAACAAACAGATTCATAGAAATGAAACAAAAACCGGGAAAAGTGCAAGTCGAATTCGCGCACGAAGGGATCCATACCAAAAACGGTACCACGTTCGTTGTATGAAAGCGCCACATAAATATTGATTTTATTTATCAGCAGACAATAGAAATATATCATCTGTGGAAATTTCAACTATCTAGCTATCATGGTTCATGGGATACAACCTGGAGACTGACAGATGCACGGCGATGTTAGTAATAAAGTCTCGTTTTAATATTTACTTCATAAAGTATTACATTTTTATTCTATACACTTTTTTATATATTTATAACCTATTTTCAATATAAACATTATTTACTAATTTTACAGGTACAACTTAATAGCTAATAGTATAAGACTTACATCTGATTGTCTTCCGGCGCAATATTTTTGGTTTCCTTTCTCTCAGGCAGTACGGTTTTTTTCGAATTGTAAATGTTTTTGCTGTAAAAGAAAATAACATTATATGATATATGACAGTAGTGGTAAATGGTCGATAGGCGTAGGAAGAAAAAGTTTATCTGAAATCATTAGACCGACGCACACCTTAGTGATGACTGAGTCGTATAATGGGCGGCACGTAACTTGGCAAGAGTCGTTCGATGCGCAGAAATCGTTTTTTAGATGTATTCGGTGGTCAAGCGGGACGCGGGGTGTGAGGTAGCGCCGATCCGGCGCGCGATTTGTGCAGTATTATAATAGTAGTCTATGATTGGTGCGTTAGTGGACTTTTGCTCCCGCACTGCGTTACGTCCCGTTCGCTCATTCGCTGTTTTGTGCACCATGCGCGAATTTACCCCCACTACGTCAAATTCTTGTCAAGTTACGTGCCGCCGATTATGCGTAGAAACGCGTCGCATGGCATGGGACTAAAGTAGCTCTACAAGTCTAGTTGTCTTTTAAAATGTACGGAGACCGACACGCCGAGGTGTAAGTGGTCTACGCGAGCCCAATGTAGTTGTACCTTAACGAGTTGTTCAGAGTGACATACCTCTGGAGCGGGTCTCGTCCTGCGCGATCTGCACGAAGGCGGGCTTGGGCTTGCGCGTGCGCTTGGAGCGGCGCGGCGCGCGGCTCAGCGTCAGCTCGCTGCCCGACTCTGATAATACAATAAGTGTGGCATACCTCTGGAGCGGGTCTCGTCCTGCGCGATCTGCACGAAGGCGGGCTTGGGCTTGCGCGTGCGCTTGGAGCGGCGCGGCGCGCGGCTCAGCGTCAGCTCGCTGCCCGACTCTGATAATACAATAAGTGTGGCATACCTCTGGAGCGGGTCTCGTCCTGCGCGATCTGCACGAAGGCGGGCTTGGGCTTGCGCGTGCGCTTGGAGCGGCGCGGCGCGCGGCTCAGCGTCAGCTCGCTGCCCGACTCTGATAATACAATAAGTGTGGCATACCTCTGGAGCGGGTCTCGTCCTGCGCGATCTGCACGAAGGCGGGCTTGGGCTTGCGCGTGCGCTTGGAGCGGCGCGGCGCGCGGCTCAGCGTCAGCTCGCTGCCCGACTCTGATAATACAATAAGTGTGGCATACCTCTGGAGCGGGTCTCGTCCTGCGCGATCTGCACGAAGGCGGGCTTGGGCTTGCGCGTGCGCTTGGAGCGGCGCGGCGCGCGGCTCAGCGTCAGCTCGCTGCCCGACTCTGATAATACAATAAGTGTGGCATACCTCTGGAGCGGGTCTCGTCCTGCGCGATCTGCACGAAGGCGGGCTTGGGCTTGCGCGTGCGCTTGGAGCGGCGCGGCGCGCGGCTCAGCGTCAGCTCGCTGCCCGACTCTGATAATACAATAAGTGTGGCATACCTCTGGAGCGGGTCTCGTCCTGCGCGATCTGCACGAAGGCGGGCTTGGGCTTGCGCGTGCGCTTGGAGCGGCGCGGCGCGCGGCTCAGCGTCAGCTCGCTGCCCGACTCTGATAATACAATAAGTGTGGCATACCTCTGGAGCGGGTCTCGTCCTGCGCGATCTGCACGAAGGCGGGCTTGGGCTTGCGCGTGCGCTTGGAGCGGCGCGGCGCGCGGCTCAGCGTCAGCTCGCTGCCCGACTCTGATAATACAATAAGTGTGGCATACCTCTGGAGCGGGTCTCGTCCTGCGCGATCTGCACGAAGGCGGGCTTGGGCTTGCGCGTGCGCTTGGAGCGGCGCGGCGCGCGGCTCAGCGTCAGCTCGCTGCCCGACTCTGATAATACAATAAGTGTGGCATACCTCTGGAGCGGGTCTCGTCCTGCGCGATCTGCACGAAGGCGGGCTTGGGCTTGCGCGTGCGCTTGGAGCGGCGCGGCGCGCGGCTCAGCGTCAGCTCGCTGCCCGACTCTGATAATACAATAAGTGTGGCATACCTCTGGAGCGGGTCTCGTCCTGCGCGATCTGCACGAAGGCGGGCTTGGGCTTGCGCGTGCGCTTGGAGCGGCGCGGCGCGCGGCTCAGCGTCAGCTCGCTGCCCGACTCTGATAATACAATAAGTGTGGCATACCTCTGGAGCGGGTCTCGTCCTGCGCGATCTGCACGAAGGCGGGCTTGGGCTTGCGCGTGCGCTTGGAGCGGCGCGGCGCGCGGCTCAGCGTCAGCTCGCTGCCCGACTCTGATAATACAATAAGTGTGGCATACCTCTGGAGCGGGTCTCGTCCTGCGCGATCTGCACGAAGGCGGGCTTGGGCTTGCGCGTGCGCTTGGAGCGGCGCGGCGCGCGGCTCAGCGTCAGCTCGCTGCCCGACTCTGATAATACAATAAGTGTGGCATACCTCTGGAGCGGGTCTCGTCCTGCGCGATCTGCACGAAGGCGGGCTTGGGCTTGCGCGTGCGCTTGGAGCGGCGCGGCGCGCGGCTCAGCGTCAGCTCGCTGCCCGACTCTGATAATACAATAAGTGTGGCATACCTCTGGAGCGGGTCTCGTCCTGCGCGATCTGCACGAAGGCGGGCTTGGGCTTGCGCGTGCGCTTGGAGCGGCGCGGCGCGCGGCTCAGCGTCAGCTCGCTGCCCGACTCTGATAATACAATAAGTGTGGCATACCTCTGGAGCGGGTCTCGTCCTGCGCGATCTGCACGAAGGCGGGCTTGGGCTTGCGCGTGCGCTTGGAGCGGCGCGGCGCGCGGCTCAGCGTCAGCTCGCTGCCCGACTCTGATAATACAATAAGTGTGGCATACCTCTGGAGCGGGTCTCGTCCTGCGCGATCTGCACGAAGGCGGGCTTGGGCTTGCGCGTGCGCTTGGAGCGGCGCGGCGCGCGGCTCAGCGTCAGCTCGCTGCCCGACTCTGATAATACAATAAGTGTGGCATACCTCTGGAGCGGGTCTCGTCCTGCGCGATCTGCACGAAGGCGGGCTTGGGCTTGCGCGTGCGCTTGGAGCGGCGCGGCGCGCGGCTCAGCGTCAGCTCGCTGCCCGACTCTGATAATACAATAAGTGTGGCATACCTCTGGAGCGGGTCTCGTCCTGCGCGATCTGCACGAAGGCGGGCTTGGGCTTGCGCGTGCGCTTGGAGCGGCGCGGCGCGCGGCTCAGCGTCAGCTCGCTGCCCGACTCTGATAATACAATAAGTGTGGCATACCTCTGGAGCGGGTCTCGTCCTGCGCGATCTGCACGAAGGCGGGCTTGGGCTTGCGCGTGCGCTTGGAGCGGCGCGGCGCGCGGCTCAGCGTCAGCTCGCTGCCCGACTCTGATAATACAATAAGTGTGGCATACCTCTGGAGCGGGTCTCGTCCTGCGCGATCTGCACGAAGGCGGGCTTGGGCTTGCGCGTGCGCTTGGAGCGGCGCGGCGCGCGGCTCAGCGTCAGCTCGCTGCCCGACTCTGATAATACAATAAGTGTGGCATACCTCTGGAGCGGGTCTCGTCCTGCGCGATCTGCACGAAGGCGGGCTTGGGCTTGCGCGTGCGCTTGGAGCGGCGCGGCGCGCGGCTCAGCGTCAGCTCGCTGCCCGACTCTGATAATACAATAAGTGTGGCATACCTCTGGAGCGGGTCTCGTCCTGCGCGATCTGCACGAAGGCGGGCTTGGGCTTGCGCGTGCGCTTGGAGCGGCGCGGCGCGCGGCTCAGCGTCAGCTCGCTGCCCGACTCTGATAATACAATAAGTGTGGCATACCTCTGGAGCGGGTCTCGTCCTGCGCGATCTGCACGAAGGCGGGCTTGGGCTTGCGCGTGCGCTTGGAGCGGCGCGGCGCGCGGCTCAGCGTCAGCTCGCTGCCCGACTCCGACGACGACGACTCTGACATAATAAAAATAATACGTTTTATTAACTTAAGGATCCTGCGTAGATCGCTCGCTACTTCGAGTTGAGATGAAAATAAAATACGTTCGCGGTATATTGCTATCTCTGTTTGGCAAAAACAAATGCGAAATTGCATATGTGTGTGTACGTGTGAGTTGGACAATCTTCACAGCATAATATGGAACAGTTTTGAACTTGACAAAATAATTCCATCAAAAACACAGCTTGTAAAAAACTCAAGTCTCGCACTACTCTTCTACCGTAAAAATATATGAGATCCATATTATACCAAGTCAAAATATCTTGTATGTTTTAAATAAATGAATTTAGCTTTGTAATCGCATGAAAACACAATGTATCTCAAAAGTAATTAAGTAAATCGTTTAGTGCGATTACCAAGTCAAATCTTAAAAATGTAACTTTGTAATCCTATACATTTACATGGGATTACTAAGTTATATATGCAGTTGGTGTATCTAGAAAACTAGGCCGAAATTGCAAAATATTTTAGTGTTCCCTTGGTTTGTACAGTAAACACTAATTGTAATCAAAATTTGAAACTTCTGTCTCTATGTCTGCTAAAAGTACCTTAGACTTTTTATGTTCGTTCAGTCAGTGAATGACAAAATTTAGAAACTTTGATAAGAAAATTTAATGAGATTTGAAATATATCGTCTTTTTAAGAAGCCTGCTTGATCTAGTTTCGTCCACAACAAATTTATAAGAGGTTGAAAATGGCTCGAAATGTTTCGAGAAAAGGATGCCACATTTTTGCGTGACTTGGTGGGTGGGACACTACCGTGCCCCCAGATTACCTATGCTCCATTGAAGAAATAGGGTCGTCACTTTTAATGTTATCCTAAAAATAAATTTAATGCAAAAAAAGTGTTCTGTAGTGATCAATCTATCGAATGGAAATCAATAATATTTTTATTTTACGTGGGCCTACATGGACAATTATGAAACGTCAGAATCTAGTGCGTAGTTCCAATTCGTCGTTTCCTATTGAGAAGAACTGGCAAGAAACTTCATGGTTACTCTTTTCAAAAAAATATTGGGTTTACAATATTTCCATACTAGCTGTGTCCGCGACTTCGTTCGCGTGGATGACAAAACTTATCAATAAGTTTTTAGTGTAGTACCTTCACTTCTATGTCTATCAATAAATAAGCAAAATGCCTAAAAAATAATATCTACATAATTATACGAATGACTAATCTTACCTAAGCATACTAAAATACCCTACGTTACTTACACACTATCAAATATACTACCTACACTTGAAATTAAAATCTATACGGTCTGCGCCCTATAAAAGTAAACCTAAGTACCTACCTAATTAAAAAAAAATGAGTTCGGTGTCGGTCTCGTAACACCCCCTGCCATTATTTTTTTTGACATTTTCAATGTACAGAATTTATACTTCTACAAATTTATTATAAGTATAGATTACAATACTACCAGCAGTGGCGTAGCGTGCCTTGTCGGGGCGGGGGTTTGGAGGCCCTTATATGGGGGTAAAAAAAATTCACAAAAGAAAAAAAATTGTTAAAAGAAATATTAATTATTTATCATAACATAATTTAACCATTTTACAAATAAAAATCAAAAAATATTCACTCTCCTTGCCTTTTTTTCGGCAAACTGATTTATTAAATCAGTAAAACGGGAAAGTCCCGCAGCCCGCCATAACGATGTAGTGTTGCCAACTTTTGAACGCACGCTTAAGGCGGGAAAAAAAGTAATTGCTTTATAGAATTTTGTCATTTGTAAAATAATAGTTATTTGTAATACAAGAGTGCAAAGTTGCTTTTAAACCGCGTGTTCAATTTTGATGACCGAGCAAGCGAAGGATTCTAAAATTGAGGTGCGGCTCGAGGTGAAAAATCTTTGCACTCGAGTGCAACACGTAACTTTTCATTCCACCTCAGCGAGGAAATGACTAAATGCAAAAAAAAACCGTTTTCTGAGAAAGTTTTGGCTCCTTTTGCTAGTCGCCACGTGTTGAACATATCGTACTGTTTTAAATACTTCTCGCGTGATTGTTGAGGGAGAAAGCTCATTTGCGCATTATTAACAGTTGCAGTCAATTCTGTTGGCGTCAAACAAACTTTCTCGTCGCTAGAATCACTCATTTTAGTTTTTTCACTTGTTTTCAAGTTTCTTGTTTTTAATATAAGGTTTAACAATGACGTGAAAAAATGCCGCGTAAAGAACCGCGTATAAAGCAAATTGAAAAAAGAACACCAAGAAGATTCCGAGTCTGAGTTTTTAACAAATTAAAAAAAAGTTGTATGATATATTCGGCACCATAGAGGTAGCAGTAAATAGGTTTAGGGCCTGTTTCACAATGTCTGAGTAGCCACTACTTCCCGGATAAATTAAAAAATGGAACAGAATTTGTATGAAATTATCTGCCAAGTAAGTTATTGGCATCTTATTCATAGGTGGTGAAATAGGCCCTTAATGTTTTTTTTTAATTCAGAAACTTAGTGCATACGATGTTCTAAATTCAATTTACTTTATCCTCTAGAGAATAAAAACGGCTTTTCCACTCAGATATTGAAGATTAACCTGTAGGACCCCGTGGCACAAAAACGTGCCAGTAAACAAGTAATTATCTTTTAACGAGAACCGCTGGAAAAAAATTGTGCCACCAAACCCCGACCGATTTAAAATTGTACTCTAGTAGTATAATTACAGAAGCAACAGAAACAGAGCAATAACAGTTTATATTATTAATAATATTTATATTAATTTATTAATATTAAATAAATAAATAAATAATAAAAAATGGCGGTCCCCCCAACGCCCCACAGGTTAAAAATACCCTTTCCGAGATGGTGGGATTGAAAAATAAATTAGAAAGTTTTTATTTTTTTTCCTTACACACTTTGGGGGCCCCCGTGGCCCGGGGGCCCCGTATAATTGATACGGCAGATACGGCGGTAGCTACGCCCCTGACTACCAGACAGATTAAGATTGATAACCAAAAGTACAATAAAAATAATATTTATCAAAAAGCTGTCGAAATAGTAGTAATCATATCGTAGTCTAGTGTTCCCACATTCACACCATAAGAGAGAATATAAATATAAGAAAAAAGAACAAACCTATTAACATGAGATGTAACTAACAAAAATAAATCACGACTTAATGAATCTATGGTGATTAAAATCTAAATAATATAAGGAACAAACGCTCGCAAACCGCTTGTGCGATATGACCCCTACGCTAGTGTGAATGCCTATAGGAGGGGAACCGATTTTCTAGAGGCGTAACTACAAATTTTCAGTTTTCAGACTTTTCCCTATATTTGCTATAAGACCTTTTTTATGCCAAATTTCATGATTCTAGGTCATCGGGAAGTACCCTATAAATTTTGATTACTTAGAGAGTATCAAAACGTACGTTTTTTGCGATATAAACGGTTGTAACTTTTTTTTTCGATAACTTATATGTTTGATTTGTGCACAGCTTCAAGAGAACACGTGGAGTTGTCGAGTTCGAGAATAGGTTCTCGAACTCGACAATTCCACGTGTTCCCGAGATAGAGGGTCTTGACAAACAAAGGTTTCGTTTTTGCCCGTTGAGGTACGGAACCCTTAAAACGAATCGATAATTGTTTAAAATTTTTATAGGAAATGAATTTCGATCAAATATTTTTCGAACCTATGATAAGTAGGTAACCCTGTAGGAGCGACACACACGCAAGGACTTTGTGTACCCTGGAATGATTACGAAGTAATATCACACAATCTGAAGGGTACTTCATTTTCATTGCCATTAAGTTCATATTTTTGATTGACAAGCAAAAATGGAAAAAATGTACCCAGCAAGACGGAGCATAGAAAGAGGTAGCGTGTCCCTTTCTTACTCGTCTATGGACACCATGGTAGAAAGAGATAAGATACCCTTTTGTGAGTACGATTTTGAGGTTGACGTAATCAATCCAGATAGTATAAATAATTCTGAGACACACTGACTGAGGTAATGTCATACCCACACACTGACATTTGCCTGCTGCGATAGCAATAAAAACTATTGAAAATTTGGGAGAAATTTGGATGTGTACCGTAATACCAAAAATGATATATGAAAAATTAATTATTTTCCAATTTCTTTTCTTTTCTTTATAACTTGATAATAATATCTGTGTTCCTACGGAGAGATATCTTGAAGTATTGTTGTTTATAATATAGAAAAAACAAATAAAAACATGACATTTTCGGTGTAAAAATGTGCAAAATTAAATTCGCTTAAATTTCGTTTGGGGTAAGTTTTTCAACAGAAAGACGACGTAGGAACCTAGATAATTATTGTCTGAATCCGAATAACATCATATTATGGTGTAAATATGCTTAAACTGCAAATGATTTTGGTATTACGTTTGTATGGAAAATTGACACTTCGCGCCAGCCTTAAGACTAGATCAAACCCATTACAAATGCTTCCACACATTTAAAAAAAAAATTGAGTTTAGCGCCATCTAGCGAGAACCTCCTCAGAGCTTCCACCTTAGAGCCTATGCACACCACGTTTTTAAACGCGCCGTCGACGCGCGTTTCAGGAACGCGCGTCGCCGGCGCGTTTTTATCCTGCAGAGCAGTTTGTTGTCGTTTGTATCGATACAAACGCGCGACACCGGCGCGTCTAGCGCGCGCGCCTTCCCTACGGACGGGGTCTCCCCCGCAATGAGGGAAATGGAAATGTGAATCTACGCTAGTAGCAATCGAGCGATTTGGTGCACCGCACGTCTTTGGAACAAAAAATGGAGCCTTTCGACACAGAAAAGTTCATAACTGAAATTCAAAACCGGCCAATATTGTGGAATTCACGATTGCCGGATTATTTGAATAAAGTGCTAAAGAAAAGTGCCTGGGAACAAATATGTAGTTTATTTTGTGAGAATTTTGAGGAAAAAACCAAATTTGTATCAATACACACGCGCGTTTGCATCGCGTCTGTATCGCTACACACGCGCGTTTGCATTGCGTCTGTATCGCAACACACGCGCGTCTGTATTTATACAGGTGTGCAAAGGTCTACAGGCTGCGTCTGACTTGCGTGCGTATCGCTACAAACGCGCGTCGACGGCGCGTTTAAAAAACGTGGTGTGCATAGGCCCTTAAGCTTAACGACTTTGTCTTTAATAAATAAAAATAATAAACTATTAATTACCTGTTTCTTGTTGACTGTCCCCCTTCTTAGCTTGTCTGCCGCGGACGCATTTTCTTCTACTTCTCGTGGTAGCTTGATTACTGAAAATTACAAAAACATCAGACATATCTGTCCTCAATAACTTAAAGTAGAGGAGGACGAGAACTTTGACCTTTTTGTTTTTTTTTTTTTTTCCACAGTCTTACATAAAGGAAACGCACAATAAATGTTACTGACATGACGGAGCTTGGGCTAAAAATCATCAAGCCGTAGAACAGCAATTTGATTTATACAGGCTGAAAGAGCCTAACAAGTATCTTCAGGCTAAGCAAAATAACTCTAAAAACAGTACTACACAAGGTTCAAAATCGCATATCAAAAGCTTAACATACCTTTCACTATCCTGCCCCTGCACTGGCTGTTCTCCTTCCTGCTTAACTTCTTCTTCCTCTTTGTCCTTCTCATTCTCGGGAGCTTCTACCTCCATCTTCTCATCTTCTTTCTTGGGTTCCGCTGGTTTCTTCTCGATGACGGTCTGGTTGTTATCCTCATCAGAATCTGACTCGGTCGCGTCCTGGGTAATATGATACAAAAATATGTATGTGTATTGTAAATTTTTTTATGGCTATGACTAGGATAGATTGTTATAATTTTAAGAATTAACTAGCAAAAGCTAGCAAGTGGCTTCATCTGCATAAAAGTTGGAAAATATGGCAAGGGAATACACTTTTGGGATTAGAAGTACCCTAATTGGGGGCATCCTGTTCTTCGAGTCAGTCAGTAAAAGTCTGACCCCCAAATTCGCTAGACCAGCTTGAAAAGTTAATTGATGATCCACGTCCAAAACAAAAAGGACATAATTAATGACCGTTAAGATGTGAAAGGTAACAAACAGTTACTTTCGCATTTCTAATATACTGTTACGCCGTGAAACTTGAGTACGCTATATCTTCGACGAAACCAAGAGTAGCATCAAATAATTAAAACGCATTGCTGTGCGAAGCTTCGAGAATAGGAGTACATACTCAGGCCTGGCAAATTCCAGAAAAGTCCGACATACGCTATTATTATTAGATAACATTCAGTAGGTAGTTATGTGGGTGGATAAGGGAATTTGTACCTTAGGGTGTTAGCAATAGAGTCGAAATTTGCATGTAAGGTGGTAGATAAGTACCTACTTACGAGAGTAATAATAATGATTTATGGCCTCCCGATGCGACTATTTTGTGCTAGAATGTCCTTGAAACGTCGGTATCGAGAAATTTCGATGACTTCGCATATAAATACGGGTCCCCGGCTAGAAGCAGTTCAGTTTGATTTCGTCAGCGATACAGAGCGAACTACCTAAGTGCTTGAAGTGATACCTAGCGACCTAAGCGATACTAAACGGAACTCTGAGTGTTTATAGTGATTGGTTATTCGTTGATTGGACTAATTTGTCATTGTTTTGTGGTGAATAAAGTTCTCTGCTAGTAAACCGGCATTTAATTACTCACGTTCGTAACAACTGGTGTCAGAAGTGGGATGCCATTACTACAGAGGGACGACGAACAGGGACCACGAACAAGGAGGCAAGTGGAGATGGATGCTGCACGTCAACGTCTGGAAGCGGAAGATCGGGCTGGTATGGGAGCAACGGCAGCTACTGAGGCGCCAACAGGGCCATCCTCGGAAATGAACCTCGCCGCAGTGTTGGCCGCCATGCAAGCTAGTATGGAGGCTAACCAGCGTAAGCTCCAGGATCTAATCGCGGCTAACCAGGAAGAAGCCCGCCGCGAACAGGAAGCTGCCCGCCGCGAACAAGAGGCTAACCAGCGTAAGCTCCAGGATCTAATCGCGGCTAACCAAGAAGCAGCCCGCCGCGAACAGGAAGCTGCCCGCCGGGATCAAGAGGCTAAGCAGAACCTGATCCTCGAAAAAATCGATCACGGCCTCGTCACGTTGGGCGGGAAAGTGAAAAATCTCACCTTAGAGGTCAAGGAGGTTTCCGCCCGAGCTGATAGCCTCGAAACCAGAATTGTCAAGCTCGAAGCACGCGAACCGTCCGTTGCTGTTAGCGCACCATCGCACACCCACTGTGCATCAGCCGCAAAATTTGATATGCCGCGTTTTGATGGCACGTCGTCCTGGACGGCTTTTAAGTACCAATTTCAAACACTGGTCAAGACGAACCGCTGGGATGATGACCAGTCTTTCGCGGCGTTAACTTTGGCCCTACGAGGGGACGCTCTGCTGGTCCTAGAGAACCTTCCTCCAGACAGCAGGACGTTGGAGCGTCTAATGGATGGACTAGACACTCGTTATGGTGACAAGCACCTCGAACATGTTTTCCGCGCGCAACTTCGCGAGAGAACGCAGAGGTCGAACGAGAGCCTTCAGCAGTGGGGAGTAGAGGTTGAACGGCTGGTCCGGCGGGCATACATGTCGATGACACCGGAGACGGTGGAAGTAAATCTGGTGCAAGCATTCATCGACGGTCTACGGGATACTGAAGTCAGGGCTACGGTGCGACTCGGACACCACCAAACTCTGAAGAGTGCGATGGCCCACGCTTTGGAAGTGGAAGCCGTACGACAAGACTCACGTACGCACAGAGTTCGGGAAGTGGTGGTCTCACCTTCAGTGCAACCACGTCACCGAGAAGTGGCTCTGTCGGCAAAGTCCCGCTATATTCCGACGTGTTATGGATGTGGAGAAAAAGGGCACATTCGTACCGATTGCCCCAAGAGGAAGAGGGGAAGTGTGGACTCCGGAACTCAAGTTAACGAGGAGTCGTTAAGGGCCGCGGGGCGGGTGCTGGCTGGTCAACTGAAGGCCCCAACCATCACCATCAATGAAGTCCACAACGGAAATAGTTTGATCATCGAGGGAACGCTGAATCAACGTGCTTGCAATTTCACCGTTGACACCGGGGCGTCACGGACTATTATAAGACCTGAGTTGCTGAAACGCACCATCTTGTGGCAAACAGAAACCCCAGCCTACCGACTTCAGACAGCCACCGGCCAGCCAGTCTCCGTCCTCGGTGATACAGAAATCGAGTTTAAAATCGGTGATCAAGTGTACACCCATTCAGCGTTAATTGCGAATATTACCGACGATTGCATACTGGGTCTCGACTTCCTGCGGAATTACCGATGTGTTTTAGATATCGATAAAGGAGTATTGAAATTCCCAGACCAAGAAGTCTTCCTGCAAGGAATTAACACATGCAACCTCTATTGCTTAAAGGATACCACATTGGCTCCAAGAACGGAAACCTTAGTCGAAGTTAAATTTCCTAAGAAAATTAGGCAACGCAGATGTGTTATGGTTGAAGACATTGGCCGGCACCCGGAACTTATCACCGCGAGGACATTAGTTATGACGAAAGGAAGATCCAAGGTCAGGATTGTAAATCTTGGGAAAAAGGAGATCCAGTTGAAGAAAAACAGTGTTGTAGGAAGATGTGAAGAAGTGAAGTATCTCCGCCAAATCAACACATCTTCAGTAAAACAAGACGCAATAAAAGGTAAACCTGATCACATCCAGCAACTTCTGGAAAATTCTAAGAGCAATTTATCAGTTTCGGAACTACAGCAAGCCAAGGAATTTCTGCTACGGTTCCGGGATATCTTTGCAACGGGAAAAGATTGCGGAAGAACAGGTCTCGTCAAGCATGAGATAGATACAGGTGATGCTAGACCAATTAAACAGAGACCGCGCCGCATACCCTGGGCTAAAGAAACTGAGGTAGCAGAAATGGTAAAGGATATGGCTGATAGCGGAATAATTGAACCTTCTACGAGCCCATGGTCTTCTCCTGTCGTTCTGGTGAAGAAAAAGGACGGCAGTACCAGATTCTGTGTAGACTACAGAATGCTGAATGATGTAACGAAGAAGGACAGTTATCCCTTGCCTAGGATAGACGACACACTGGATATGCTCAGTGGTATGAAGTGGTTTTCAACCATTGACTTGAAAAGTGGCTACTGGCAAGTGGAAATTAGCGAGAAAGATAAGGAAAAGACAGCGTTCAGTACAGGAATTGGCAACGGCCTGTGGCAATTTAACGTCATGCCTTTTGGGTTGTGCAACGCTCCGGCGACGTTTGAACGCCTCATGGATAGAGTCATGGTAGGCCTTCTTGGTGACGTCTGTCTGGTATATTTGGATGACGTCATTATAATGGGCCGCACTTTTAAGGAACACCTGAGAAATATGGAGAAAGTATTCTCCAGGATACGGGGGGCTAACCTAAAACTAAGCCCAAAGAAGTGTGCCCTGTTCAAGAAGGAGGTCAGCTACCTAGGACATGTCATCTGCGCCGATGGAGTGAGAACCGATCCTGAGAAGATAAAGGCTGTCCAACAGTGGCCGGCTCCAAAGAACAAAACAGAAGTACGTGCATTTCTAAGGTTGTGCACATACTACAGACGGTTTGTTATGAGTTTTTCGGACATTGCAAAACCTTTACATCAGCTGACTGAGGATAAACGAGATTTTATCTGGGACAAGAACTGTGAGTCAGCATTCAACGAACTAAAGCAACGGCTATGTGAAGCGCCTATACTGGGGTATCCGAGCAGAGATGGAAGATTTGTCGTCGATACCGACGCCAGCAACACAGGAATTGGTGGAGTGCTGTCGCAGGTGCAAGAAGATAGGCAAGTCGTGATCGCTTACTTCAGTAAGGCACTTTCAAAACCAGAAAGGAACTACTGCGTGACTCGACGAGAACTACTGGCTGTTGTAAAAACTTTGCAACATTTCCACAAGTACCTCATAGGGAGACAGTTTACGTTGAGGACGGACCACGCTGCATTGAAATGGCTTTTACAATTCAAAAACCCTGAGGGTCAAGTTGCAAGATGGCTAGAGCAGCTGCAGGAGTTCAACTTTGTGACGGAACATCGTAGTGGAAAAGGGCATAACAATGCTGACGCCCTGTCGCGACGTCCATGTAATGAGGACTGTAGACATTGCCAGCAAAATGAAGCCCGGGAACACGTGAACTTAATTAGGGCTGAAGGCAACTTTAAGAAGTCCCAGGAAGAAGATGACGATATTCGACCTATACTGGACTGGAAGCGTAGTGGAACTAGGCCTCAGTGGAATGAAGTATCGTCACATAGTCCTGTCACAAAGAGCTACTGGGCACAGTGGGACAGTTTAGTCCTAGAAAATGACGTGCTTTGTAGGAAATGGGAATCGAACGATGGCAAGGAGGTGACCACACAAGTGATAGTACCACGACGTGAAGTGGTCCCCCTGCTTCAGGAGATACACGATGGCGCTTCTGGTGGACACCTGGGAATCAAGAAAACTCTACTGAAAGTGAGACAGCGGTATTACTGGCTCAATTGTAGAGAAGACATAGAGCAATGGTGTCGGAAATGTACAGCGTGCGCATCCGTGAAAGGACCACAGACTAGGAGCAGGGGCAAGCTTCAGTTGTACAATGTAGGAGCCCCATGGGAACGCATTGCCATCGACGTTGCTGGACCTTTCCCAGTGACAGATGACGGAAACAAATACATAGTGGTGATACAGGACTATTTCACAAAGTGGCCTGAAGTTTTCGCCATACCCAATCAGGAAGCGACGACAGTGGCGAAAAAGGTGGTCGAAGAAGTAGTATGTCGGTATGGCGCACCTTTGGAGATCCATTCCGATCAAGGCCGCAACTTCGAATCTGCGCTGTTCCAGGAAATGTGCACTCTTCTGGGGATTTACAAGACACGCACAACACCTGCGCACCCACAGTCGGACGGAATGGTGGAGAGGTTTAACCAGACCCTGGAGAATCACCTGGCTAAGGTTGTCGATGACCATCAGAAAGATTGGGACCGGTATATTCCACTATTTCTGATGTCTTATCGATCAGCAGTGCATGATAGCACGGGCCATACCCCAGCAAAAGTGAATTTCGGCAGGGAGATGAGACTTCCAGTCGATACCATAACCGGCGTGCCACCTGACAAGACTAAGCCAGTTACGGACTTCGTAAGTGACCTCCAAGATCAATTGGATGAAGTGCATAAACGAGTGCGTGAGAATAGCCTGCACACCAGCGTTAAAATGAAAACTCGATACGACCGCAATGCCAACGCCAAGGGATTTGAGGAAGGTGCACTGGTTTGGCTCCACAACCCACTTCGACGAAAAGGGAAGTCGCCGAAACTTCAAGCTCGATGGGAGGGACCCTACACCGTGATAAAAAGGATCAACGACGTTACCTACCGCATCAAGAAAGGGTTACGAGGGAAACCTAAGGTAGTCCACGTGGATAGATTGGCGCCGTATCACGGATCTAATAATGCTCGGGACGAGCATGACTAAGAGGGGGGCACTGTTACGCCGTGAAACTTGAGTACGCTATATCTTCGACGAAACCAAGAGTAGCATCAAATAATTAAAACGCATTGCTGTGCGAAGCTTCGAGAATAGGAGTACATACTCAGGCCTGGCAAATTCCAGAAAAGTCCGACATACGCTATTATTATTAGATAACATTCAGTAGGTAGTTATGTGGGTGGATAAGGGAATTTGTACCTTAGGGTGTTAGCAATAGAGTCGAAATTTGCATGTAAGGTGGTAGATAAGTACCTACTTACGAGAGTAATAATAATGATTTATGGCCTCCCGATGCGACTATTTTGTGCTAGAATGTCCTTGAAACGTCGGTATCGAGAAATTTCGATGACTTCGCATATAAATACGGGTCCCCGGCTAGAAGCAGTTCAGTTTGATTTCGTCAGCGATACAGAGCGAACTACCTAAGTGCTTGAAGTGATACCTAGCGACCTAAGCGATACTAAACGGAACTCTGAGTGTTTATAGTGATTGGTTATTCGTTGATTGGACTAATTTGTCATTGTTTTGTGGTGAATAAAGTTCTCTGCTAGTAAACCGGCATTTAATTACTCACGTTCGTAACAATACAAATTCTATGAACACTTTTATACTACTGTAAAGAATGGGGTAAAAACACGTTCATTTACAACTTACATTAGTTTTCTTATTGTTAAATCTAGCTGAAGTTCTTCTCTGTCGGGACAGCTGCGTGTCTTCATCGGTGTTAGTGGGAGGGTGACTACTCCGAGCCTGTCAAAACAAAACCCAAAGTTTAATAAAAAATAAACAGGATTTTTTTACTTGTCTCTCCTTCTTTTTTTTAAATCCATCCAATGGTCTTTAAAAAATCTTTTTGCTTGAAAATCGAACGGCTATAGTGTGAGCTAGAGCCAGGGAGCCCTACAGAGGCTTTACCATAACGTGTTAAAATGTCAAGCGTGCGAGCGAGAAAGAGGGATGAAGCTATACAACCTGTATACTTCAAGGGTATTGCTTATCTCTGTTGGCAGCCCAAATGATGATCACTCATTATACCTAGCATTTCGGATTGCAATCAACGGATTGCACCAGCTGCTTCTTACTGGCGACCCTGGCCTCGTCAGCCGAAGAGAACTCGTCTGAGGAGCTAGAGCCGGGGAAGCCGTACAGGTCGGGGTAGCCCTTCACTTTGAGTGGACACACAGACTCACCAGCTGCTTCTTACTGGCGACTCTCGCGACCCTGGCCTCGTCAGCCGAAGAGAACTCGTCCGAGGAGCTAGAGCCGGGGAAGCCGTACAGGTCGGGGTAGCCCTTCACTTTGAGTGGACACACAGACTCACCAGCTGCTTCTTACTGGCGACTCTCGCGACCCTGGCCTCGTCAGCCGAAGAGAACTCGTCCGAGGAGCTAGAGCCGGGGAAGCCGTACAGGTCGGGGTAGCCCTTCACTTTGAGTGGACACACAGACTCACCAGCTGCTTCTTACTGGCGACTCTCGCGACCCTGGCCTCGTCAGCCGAAGAGAACTCGTCCGAGGAGCTAGAGCCGGGGAAGCCGTACAGGTCGGGGTAGCCCTTCACTTTGAGTGGACACACAGACTCACCAGCTGCTTCTTACTGGCGACTCTCGCGACCCTGGCCTCGTCAGCCGAGGAGAACTCGTCCGAGGAGCTAGAGCCGGGGAAGCCGTACAGGTCGGGGTAGCCCTTCACTTTGAGGGGACACACAGACTCACCAGCTGCTTCTTACTGGCGACTCTCGCGACCCTGGCCTCGTCAGCCGAGGAGAACTCGTCCGAGGAGCTAGAGCCGGGGAAGCCGTACAGGTCGGGGTAGCCCTTCACTTTGAGGGGACACACAGACTCACCAGCTGCTTCTTACTGGCGACTCTCGCGACCCTGGCCTCGTCAGCCGAGGAGAACTCGTCCGAGGAGCTAGAGCCGGGGAAGCCGTACAGGTCGGGGTAGCCCTTCACTTTGAGTGGACACACAGACTCACCAGCTGCTTCTTACTGGCGACTCTCGCGACCCTGGCCTCGTCAGCCGAGGAGAACTCGTCCGAGGAGCTAGAGCCGGGGAAGCCGTACAGGTCGGGGTAGCCCTTCACTTTGAGCTCGTTGGTGATCCAGCTCTCGTTGAAGTTGTGATGCAGGAGTTTACGCTTGCGACAGCTGCGACGGACATCTGAGAAAGAAACGTTAAAATGTTGAGTGAGAACAATTTTAGGACAAGTATAAAGCGGGAACTACATTAGACCAACATGCACGGGCGACGACTGATTTGTACGTAGAACTACGTCGTGTGGCGTGGATCTAATATAACTCAAGTCTAGTTGCCATAGAAAATGTATGGAGACCGACGCGCCTAGATCGGCGTTCACGCAATCGACGATCATGACCGGCGAAATTTATTTTCTCGTTTATTAAATAATCTAATAATGTGAAGTACCTAACTAAAAAAAGTACATATTATGAAGCATATAATCCATGCCAATACTTACTCTCCTGTATGGGCTTGTCCTCACTATCTTCCATATAGTTCTTCCGGGGACCGCGGCTGCGCCGTATTTTCACACTTCTGTTAGTGGTATCATTGTCATCGGCGAAGAACACTCGGACTTGTCTGGATCTAGAATTAAACATCATTTTAATATCAGTTCTCTTCGAAAGGAGAAGGAAGTTCGCTAGGTAACAATGTACGGCCGACAAATTACGCATGCTCAGTAAAGAAAATATTCCTGTGCAGACGCAGGTACAAAACACGAATCAATTGATCGACCCGTAGGCCGTCATATGTATTTATCGTTGCTCTCCTTAAGGACCTCGCGGAACGTGCGATCATACATTGCTTACTAACAGCCGAAACCAATGACCTATCTATCACATATCGGAGATTGAAAAACAAATGAAACAACAGACAACATATATAATTTTTGTATTGTATCATTTGTTTTACTATCTCCGATATGTGATAGATAGGTTATTGGGTTCGGCCGTAACTCAACTATGAT
This sequence comes from Mythimna separata, assembly GCA_030763345.1. Classification (NCBI taxonomy): domain Eukaryota; kingdom Metazoa; phylum Arthropoda; class Insecta; order Lepidoptera; family Noctuidae; genus Mythimna; species Mythimna separata. The sequence goes on from CM061187.1 coordinate 5,764,399, forward strand.
GGGGTCGGCTTTCAGTCAAATCGAATGCAGTAGAAACCATAGTATTTTACATGGAGCGACTATCCGACTTTCAGAACTCAGTAATTGAGTAACACAATACTTGGCGACACTGGTGTCGGCTTTCCTGGCTTCTGACAATCCGTAACGACTGAAAGATCTATAAATTTTAAAGACACTCGAAACCAACATCACGTGCGTTTCAAGGCACGGAAGAACCTCTCTTGTTAGGATGGTCACCTATTCACAGACAGACCTCGTCAAGCATTGCTTAACTTTGGAATGTGCTCCATGCGGCTGTTATGACTTAGCCACGAGCAATAATATTACAAAAATCAAAACTGTATTTCTGAAAAAGCTGTTAACTGTTTCAGTTTGTACATCAACCTCGATAACATTGTGGTTGCAATGAAAAACAGAAGCGTTCCGTAGCGACAAGTAGGTCTAACCGCGAAGATCCGTAAAGGGTCACCGACGTGGTAGCCGTGGTAAGCTCTGGACGACCTGTGTTACATTACGCGATCCACTCAAGTGCTCAACTACCACTCTAGAGCACTTCGGCACAAGAGATAGGTACGGATGACAATCTAGATACAAAGCGCACTCGAGCAACGCACACATAGACACCGCTAACAGACACGATGTCTTGGACCATACGCGCTTGGATTAGCGCCCTGCACACGTACAGTTCGGACCGCGCATCTTGGACTGCGTTCCAAACCGCAGTTAGATCTGTACGGTTTGGACCGCGGATCAAACTGTTTTGCTGATTACGATTAAAAATGCATTCACGGTTTGGAATGCCGACGAAACTGACATAATCTAGACAAACGTTCCGAACTGTGCGTGTAAATTGATTTTCAAGAGTTTGGACTACAGTTTGGACTGGCGCGTGGAACGTTATAACTTTTAAAAGTTTTTTACACAGTAGTGAGAAAAATGGACGATCGTTTGGTCATAGCGTTAGCTGGATTTGTAGTTAGCTTAAACAGCCGAAAAAAGCGACGAGTGTGGGTAAAGAAACACAGAAAAAGATATCCAGGACATTTACCGATGTTAATGGAATTACGACAGTGTCATCCGGAAGATTTTAAAAATTACCTACCTACCTTAACCTACCCCTTATTACCTTTTTTTATTTTAATTATTCGACGGAAGAGGACGATCGTTTGGTCATAGCGTTAGCTGGATGTGTAGTTAGCTTAAACAGCCGAAAAAAACGATGAGTGTGGGAAAGGAACACAGAAAAAGATATGGACCTTTACCGATGTTAATGGAATTACGACAGTGTCATCCGGAAGATTTTAAAAATTACCTAAGAATGGATAGTGATGATTTTGATACGGATGTTCACGGAACAAACAAATTAACTCTGTGATAGCTTCGACGCTCCAAACCGCCATTCTTGTAATTTACATTTACACGTGATGCGCGCATAAAACTGTGAGACAGGCGCTCGCGTCGACATGCCAGATCTAGCTGTTAGACCCGCACATCTACACGTACAGTTCGGAGCGAGGGATGGCACGGCGCGTGCTGTTTCCCGCGGTCCGAACTGTACGTGTGCAGGGCGCTATTATGCTCGGACTGAGGGCCGGTGCCAACTCTAGTGCGATCGCCGAGCGTAGATAAGAAAAGCGAAGTGCATACATCAGATTGCCTTATGTTTCTATCTATTTTGTGGTTTCGGCCATCCGTTCTGATACGGTAACAAGGATGTATGCACTGTAGGCAGGCCAATAGTCACAAAAAAAATCTTTACCTTCTAGAATATTTTCTGGTTTCTGGTTCTGTATCACTTTCGGGAAAGACGATACGAGGCATCTTGATGGTCCGAAGACGGCGGCTATCTGCAAAAATACTTAAACATTAACTCACTGGTAGGATGAAAGGAACAATATAGCATTTTGTAAAAAATGGCCCTATACGGGAACTTTTTATCTTGGTCGTGCTTATATCTCGACAAGCTTCAATAAGCTAAAAGTGAATAAGTTACTTCTAGGCAAGGAAGCTCCACAGTCGACTACCTACATCATCACTTATCAGGTAAGGCAGTGGTCAATCGCGAGCCAGACAATAATAAATTTTAATATTAAAAGTTGTGCCAGCAGCTAAATCTGCGTGAATGGAAAATTATCTTCTCCAGGGTTTAATACATCTAGCCTAGTTTCCTCTCCCTTGCATTGTCTCTGCGCTTAACACTCTTTAGAGCACGCACCCTCACTGTGATGGTCCACATGATGGTCTTGATGGTTCTGTGAGATTAAATCAAGATATGGATCCTAGCACTGATTAAAATGTTGCTATAGACTAGGATCAATCTACGTCAAGGCAACAGTAACATAGCTGGTGTTATGACTGTATATTAAATATAATATCATCATATCAGCCATAAAACATCCACTGTTGGATATAGGCATTTTCCAAGCACCCGGTTATGTGCTTCTTACATACTGACTATTCCTGTGGCATTCACAATCCACTTGTGGGATGCCTTCCATCATTCTGCTTTCAACTGTTTAAATTTTATTTAAAAGAAATAAATACTCACATTTAGTAGGCCAGCGTTGTATTTTCCTAGTAACTTTATACTGGCTACTCCTCAACTCTCGTGGTGTCCAATTAGATGGCTTTGGGGTCTACAATTATTCAAATAAAATTACTTTTGTGACTACACTAACAAAAATATTAAATAAATAATGGCACGGTAGCAAGGAAATGTTTAGCAGGAGCATAATATAGACGTTACTCCTGTGGGCCCCTCAGGGAAACTGTGCTGTAACCCACAGTTGGCAGGTGACAGTATGAGGTCACAGGAAATAGGGGGCTAGTCTAGTGCATAGCAGGTAGACACACCTATCTGAATTCAGTTCAAGTACAGAAAAGCCAATTTATACTTTTGATATTAACATGAAATGGAATTTAGTCTGGAATATCATAGTTGCTCAGCCAAAACAAAAAGGTTACATTATGGTTAATAGAATCTTAAAAACATGAAATAATATAACTGATTTAAGTATTATAATAATTTAAATCTTATATTATTAGTGCTACATAATAAAACACTAAAATAATATTAAAAATAATAACTTATTTGAACCACATACACCCCATGCGGATACTAAATAGATTTCTTAGCCCTCTCAAATTATATGGTTATTACATTTAGAGGAAACTTAGATACATGTTAAGGTGTGTGAATATTCCATAGGGTTTAGGGGATGCTACAATATTTTGATAAAAAAATAAAATAGTGTAACATTCAGGGAGAGGTGTGGTTTAAGGCCAAATTAATCTTACAAAATTTTGTTTGAAGACTGTGTGCTACGAAAAGGGGCATACATAATATTTAGTATGACATAAAATTATGTTATTGTTCCTAAAGTTTTGTCTGTGTCATAACATAATATAATATACTATTAGGCTTGTTATTTGTTATAAGGTAAGTTCTTCTTATAGTATTGATAAGAAGTAGATGTATTAGTTTTGTGATTCATTTTCAATCACATCATCAAACCTAGGACAATAGCGGTGGTTTATGCCAAGATAATTTTCCTTTAATAACAGTGAGAATTTAGCCGTAAAACCGGCCTGTTTGCAGTGAAGTAGGAATAGGAATCGGCATAGTGGGGATTTAACTACCAGTATTTTTAGTCTTGAGTATCGCTCAAGACTGACAGGCTATATAAATATTTAGATATGTAACGTACCTAACGTACAATATCTATGCCTTCCATTTGATAATCCAATAATCATCTTCTATATAATAATCATAATTTCATCTTCTATATAATAAGTTGTGCAAACATAGAAGATGAACACACAAATGGTTTAACCATAATAGAATTACGATTTTTCATCACATTTTATAGAAGCCTGTAATACAATTAGTGGGAAATGTAGTCTCCCTGGTCCAAGAATTTTATTCCTTGTTCATACTGTACTGTATCTGCTTTATAATCACATATCAGAGATACGTCATAAATGCTAACACTAGCTTGTCATGAACCGTACTTTACGTAGCATGCGGTAGAATGATGGATCAAATCTAGTGTTTTTTTTCTACTGCAAAAATAGTTAGGGACCCTACCTATGCCGATTTAAAAACATCTACGAACACACCCTACCATAGGGTGTGTACGTAAAAACATCTACGTATACACCCTACGGTAGGGTGTTCACGTAGATGTTTTTATATGACTATAGTTAATAACTGCACTGGAACCGACTGTATTGGCATAATATTATGAGAAGTACACGATGATTGATTGAAAACATCTGTGTATGTACAGAGTTGGACTCAATAAACAAATGGGTATGTGAACAATTGACGTTTAAGTACGTAATGTGCATGAAACATACCTGAATATGTTGTCAAAGTTTTTTGACTGAATTTAAACTTATTATGTGTTTGTAACAATAGATCCAGAGCTTTTGCTCATTTGTATACTTGGTATTCTCAGCACAATTTGATTCATACAAAACATGCATGTTATTTTTGTAACATTACATATCTGTGTTCATGTGAGTACTTTACAAACTCTTTACTAATATTATAATGTAAAAAACATCACAATCTTCCTTCTATTCCTCTATGCAGTATTGAAATGACATCAATGATGCAACATTCACTATTGACATAAAATGTGTAAATTATCTATGTGTATTTGGATATCCATGTAGCATTCATGTTTATATAACATACTTTAGAACTGACATCATAGCTATGCAAAATCATATAGATACATAACAATCAGATAATAATTACACATTCAAGTACATTGCAAGTAACCAATATAGTTTGTAGACTTACAAGTAACCAAAAAGGGGACAACTTATTCACTACAAAACCCCAGCTGTATTCATAACAACAATATATTTCCAACAATAAGCACTAAAAGCGCATGCATCAACGTGCACTCGCGACAATCAGGTACCTACGGGGAAACAAGGACAGGAAGTCAGTACTACGTGTAGTATACAAAAGCCTTGATATACCAAACCACTGCACAACAAACTTATGGCTTCATAACGTCACCTTCTCATCAGTCACGATGCTCACGTCGTTCATAGCGTAATTCCCATCGTCAACCTCCCCGTTTTCTCCATTACTGCGACGGGTTTTCACCATTGCAGTAGCTGTGTCGTAACTTTATATACAAGACCCAAAATCCGTTATGTAACTGCCCTACGACGTTACAAACACACGCAACTCGTAAATCATTAACAACACAAATGTTTTACACTCAAAATAGAAAACTAGCACGACAAAGGACGAGCGTTATCGCCCGCACATGTCGTTACACAGCGCCATGTTAAATGAACAATGTACTTCTGCTCCCAGCTACTTTTACAGTTGATAACTCACCAATCGAACGCACCGTGTTCTCTAATACACTTTTGATTATTATAATAAACTATTTCATTAACAAAAACCATGAAAAATCAATTAATTAAACTGATATGAAACGAAATTCACAACTCACGATGTTTTTATTGACAACTGTCAAAAATTCCCGCAAATTTGTCATTTTTCAAATTGTTTGGGGAAAACATCGTTGTAAGCATTGCAGTTCGTCGATACTCTTTTGACTTGCAGAAAATCGCATTGCGTAATGGTGGTGCAATTCTTCTATGGTCATGCTCAAAGTTGTACTTTGTAGAAACCGGAATCGTGAAGTAAATGGTGGTGAAGTCCAACAGATTAGAATCTATTTACCTATTTATATAAAGTATGCTCAAAACAAACTTCTAACAACAAAATTCTAAGATTTCAAAAATTTAATTTTGATATCTAATTCATGTATGAAAAGAAGAACACATTGAATCGCAACGTTAATTTATTGTTTAAAAAATTAAGCCAACAAATCTCGGAGTGAAGGCTTTTTGTTTAGTCTTCTGTTTGTAAATTAATGAATTACTTATTATAACCAAACGATTCCAACGCATATTGGGCCCGCCGCCCGCGTGATGGAATAGGGTGGCCCTTTCACTCTTCAAGAATGGTTCTGTTTCAGCTTGAAGCTCAGCGTTGGTGGCAATGTTATGCATGTCTCAAAAATTATTCAATATTAGTGGCGGCGACAGATTAAATAAGTGTCGGACCCCACCTAAAATGATTGACTTTCTCATCTAAATTTCCAGAGTAGTGTTGTGAAATTAAATTATTCGTTTTTAGTATCAGTTAACGGTTTTATATTTGTATTTTACATGTTAGGAATGACTCTCGTAGAGAGGTGGCCCGATTCCCAACAGTGGGAACATCATAATGCTAATGCCATGCTAGAACGACGAGAATATCAGCACTCTACAAGCCAGTAATTCTGTAACCTGAGACTCCTTGGCAAGACTAGTTTTTGACTTCAGACTATCCGTAAAAACTGTCAAAAATCGACAAATGATAGCCGAGACCAAAAACTTCAGAAGATTTTTTGAACCATTAGGAAATGAGTATGGAAATCTCAATATGTTAAGTTCATCATTAGCCAGTTAACTGATGATGGTCTTGAATCAGAATCACCATATTTCGCTTTTGTTGCTTATTATTTAAGATGGACCATTGAGCCTGTTATTATTTAGTTACGAGCTCTTCGTCTTTAGTGTTTATAAATTATGTAAAATGCTCGGATGGACTGTTAAGTTTTGTTATTTATTTTTACTTTGTCTTTACTGCAATATTGTTTTGTAATACAAGGAATATGTGGTATTCCTAAAGGTTGACACCGAGTCCCCCCCAGAACGAAGGCAACGAAGGAACGGGGTAGGGGTTTAGTCAGTAAGAGTCTGACACGCCCTCCCGCTCCGCCCAAGACCGGGGGAAGTCATTCTGATGATTCCCCTACCATAAAAAAAAAATTCAAGGAATATACTTCGTGATTTCTTTTAGTTAGACAAAACTGCCCCATTGTTATTTAACGCTAGGTACGGAAACAGCCCTTGCAAAAGTTGTTCCAAATCGTCTCGTTTAAAAATGGGGATTATAGATGAAGGAGAAAAGACTTTCAGCCTGAAATACAAAAAAAAAGAAACATGCATACAGACGAACATAGAACTTACTTCTTTTTAAAGTCGGTTAATAAAAATTACTTGAATGCGATTAATTTCGAAACAATACAAATGCAATTTGCAGTTGTTATTGCTTTAAAAACTGTAACTGGCATTTTTTTTTTTTTAAACCTTAATTTTGTATGAGTTTTCAAGCGTCAAAATTCGCAGAACCTATATAACTTCAGACACGCCAACGGCCAATTTATGACGGCCGTACTGTAACTATCTACTAGCAGAATCGACTTGAATACTCGACTCGATTCGGCGTCATGTCTTCGCGTGCCGCGTGCATCACTATACGTCAAAAAACCAAATCTCTGGAACAGATATTTTTTATTTATTATCAATTTCTAATTTCATGTTATTGACGTAGTGGTTGAATGGGAATATTTAAAATGGTGTTTATATATTTATAGTGATAAATACTAAAAAACCTCATATCTTTAACTCTAGTACTATTAAAATGTAAGTTCCTACGAAATTTCTATAAGTTACAATGTTGATTTGGTTACACCCGCCGATAAGAACAATACTGAAAATATTATAATTGAATCCGCCCCAATTTAACCAGATTTAATGCCTGAATTTCAGATTATACGATGGCCGAAAATCCAGACCAAGTTTCTCCACTGCGAGAACAGAAAGAAACATTAAATGACTCAATAGGCAAACAGTTGTCTGAGATTGATTTGGAAGAAGAGATATCAGCAAGAATGACAGCATCTTATAGTGAGATATCATTCCACTCTGATCAAGAGCAACCTCAGGAACAGGAGAGGGTTGCTGGCCCCTCCAGGCCTTTTGACTTACCATCTGAAAACAGGAAACAAGAAAAACTTCCACTTGATATAGATGGACATGTCAGATACGAGGGAGAAATGACACACTATGTAGCAGATGACTTAGAATTCAAAATAAAACTTTCAAGTCCAATAGCAAAAAGAGGTGAAACACCCGTGTTTGGTAGTTCCAGTGCCTCTCGCTCTAGTACACCATCAGGGAAGTTATATAAGCAAATACTGGCTCCTCAGATTGGCCAGATAGACATAACAGTATTACATGACCTAGAATATGAAGCACAGAGGATTGCACAATCTGTAGATAATTTAATTGAAAACCTTTCTAGTATACTGCACTCAAATTCTTTGCTCACTGCCGAGAATATGGAGGTATATAAAGATGCAGTTGGCAAGACTTGTGACGCTATGGATAATAATATTAAGAGTATGTACACAATTCTAGCTAAAGGTGAAGAGGTGTCTCAAGCAATGATCCCCGTGCAGGCACAAGCGGCAAGAATAGCAGAAATAAAGAGACTACTCCAACTTTTTGAGGATAAGTTCTAGTTGTTTAGAATTATGTTCAATGAGTATTATATTATTATGTAAGCATTAAAAGACGAAAATCATAAGTTGTTTTATTTCCATATCCAAAATCAATGTATCTATTGGCTAGCAATTTTTTTTTTTATTCAGCTGAGCTAAAGATCTCAGATGGTTTTTAAGAATATTCTATTAAATAAAGCCCTTATGTTATATGTACAGTAAGGCCCGGCGCCCACTATCGGTGGGCATCGGTGCGGCTCGGTACAGCTCGAGCGCTTTACGCCGGCTTCGAGCGGCTTAGGGCGCCTTAGAGCTCCGTCGGGCGACTTCAGGCGGCCTCGGCAGCCATAAGCATGGCTAAGGATGCCGAGGCGGTCTTCGGGTAGCTCGGGTGGCATTTTCGGATCAGACATGTCGCAGAACAGTCATTTCGATCACTGCACGCGCCTTCATTATCGTATCGTACAAGTAGACGCAAAATCGAAGGAGCTCGTGGCTAGATAATAACAGCCGCACAGGTCGATCTTCAAGGTTAAGCAACGCTTGCCTAGGTTGGTCTGTGGATGGGTGACCATCTTAACATAACGAGTTTCCTCCGTGTCTCGGAAAGCACGTTAAGCCGTTGGTCCCGGCTGTCATTTGGAGATCTTTGGCAGTCGTTACGGATAGTCAGAAGCCAGTAAATCTGACTCCAGTCTTGCCATGAAGTACCGTGTTACCCCAGTTAATGGGTTGTGGAGGTCTGGTAGGCAGCCGCTCCTCGTAAAATACTGGTATTCAGCTAAATCCGGCTTGACTGGAAGCCGACCCCAATATAGTTGGGAAAAGGCTAGGCAGATGATGATGATGATGATGACAAGTAGACGCAAAATAACTTGGCAGTCCTGAACATAGGCTCTGCGAATTTCTGCGCATGTACATCCGTAAAGAAAACTGTTATTGGCATATTTTTTTTTTAACCAAAATACTAATAAAAATGTCCTAATACAGGGACCAAGTAAAAATAAAATAAATATCAAAACATTTTGAGACTAAAAGCTACAAAGCTTGTTCACCCAAAATCTTCTTCTTTGTCTTAAGGCTCCAAGTTTCTCTTCTTCTTCAGCAAGATGAACAATGAGAACTAAGTCCCAATGCACCATTATAAATACACACACATAACTGTTTTCACGGAACGTTACGAGTGACTGCTCTGCGATGTTTCTGCAGCCAGAACTATTCTTAGGCTACCCAAAATCAACTACAGCGTCCTTAGGCGTGTTTACGACTGCCGAGGCAGCTCTCAGGCGCCCAAAGCCGCCCGAAGTCGCCCGACGGAGCTCTAAGGCGCCCAAAGCCGCCCGAAGCTGGCGTAAAGCGCTCGAGCTCTACCGAGCCGCACCGATGCCCACCGATAGTGGGCGCCGGGCCTAAAAGATAATATGATTATAGTGAGTTTTTTCTATCTAGAGGTCAAAAACTCAAAACCACGCCCTGCTGGAAGTTTGATCGAAATTATTCGAAACGAATGAAATATTGTGGCGTTTCTAAACGAAATAGTAAATGTTAAAATTAAGTAAGGTATACACAAGCAGGCTCAATGTAAAAGATAGCTTTCATCTTTTTCTTTCTAAAGTTCCAATCACGGTCAGAAAAAAACAGATCACAATGTTTTTATTGTGGTCTGCTTTTGAATATGATATGAATGTCTATCTAATATAGTATCTTAGAATTTTACCCGAGAAGTCAGATCGTTTAAAAACGGCAGTGAGGACAAAGCTTTTGAATTTTTTTCTTTGCCACCCACGAAAATGCGCGATTTGCAGTCAGTATGTGAGTTTGACATTGACATAAGTAGTTGTCATTATCATTCCGTCATATCGCATCGACCGAGGTGGTTGTAAAATCAAAAAAAATGTATTTTTAATCCAGAAAAATGTAAATTGAATTACTAACATGAATGTTAACATCTTTATAAGATTAACTGTGCAGTCTTTGGTCTCATGACCATTTAGTATTCAGCTGCCATACAGAAATAACGTATAAATGGGTGACGTTCTGAGTTTATTTTCTGTGATAATAATGAAATTTAAATCTAAGTTTAATGAAAGTAAGATTTATTTTCACTATGATCTTCCGTGGGAGAAGCTGAAGACGGTGAAGTGGATGAATGAGAAGGCTACTGCAAATAGGGCTTATGTGCCCACGACGGTAAGTCTTTTTTTTATCCATAGCAAAACACAAAAAAAATATTATATACACAATCGGAAAACTCGTTACTGTTGTTATTGTTTGTGGAAACTGAAGGAACGGAGAACAATAAAATGCGTGTCGGAATTTTAGTGCCGCGTTCGATTTTTATACAACTTATGCAAACTGATTTGTTATTATGTTTAAAAAAATAATAATATTAGAAAGTTACCAATATTTTTTTCTTATTATGATTTTTATAATTTTTCGTCGTATTTCTGCATTCCAAAATTAAATTGTTTGTTGTCAATCATAGCCAGTGGAGACACCAGGTATGTAGTTCTGTCCTTTCCCAAATATAGAAAATTGGAGAAAATTTAACAATAACAGGGGCAATGGATAGGATAAAATAATAACTACCTGAGTACACTATTTTTCGAATTATTACCTTCCTCAGTACTTTGTGATCACAATGTATATTTTTTATTGTTTTGGAATATACATGCCCTGTAGTTGGACAATGGGGCTTATTAAAAAAAAAACACTATTTGTATGCAAGGGCGTCGCCAAGGGGGGGCAGGGGGGGGCAGCTGCCCCCCCTAGAGATCAAATGTAACTAGCCGCAAAGCGACCAAAGTGCGCGCAATTGACTTCCTTAACTATTCATAAATGCAGAAATTATACTAATGCAGCTATATTATAAACTGCAAGAAATTATAAATTTTAAAAAGCTACTAAAGAAACAGCGATGCGCAGGGTTGTGACAGTCGTAGACAAGATCCAGCAATTGGGGCTCAAGGTGGCATTGCGCAAGTCCGAGGCCATGTCCTTTTATGGCCCTCGGGCCGCGCCACCTCCGAGTTCCCAAAGATTGGTAGGGGGGGGGGGGGGTCCACATCGGCGTCGTACGATGAAGTACCTGGGACTCGTTCTCGACAGCCGGTGGACTTTCGAGGAGCATTTTCGACGTCTGGCTCCCAAACGTCGAACGGGGTCGGGTTTAGTCAGTAAGACACACCCTCTCGCTCCGCCCAAAAGCGGGAGAAGTCATTCTGATGATTCCCCACTTGAAAAAAAAAATCATAATCGAGGCAAAGACTTCCAAAGTGCTCTCGGCGTTCATATTTTTTATCATCCATAATATTGCCCCATTGCCCCCCCCTTTGTCATAAGCTGGCGACGCCCTTGTTTGTATGTTGTGCCATTTACATAAACATAAGATTTCCGGACCCAAAAAAAATGGTCATTGACATTCGGTCAAAGAATAAATTATTTTGAAGTAATTATAATAGACTTGATTGTTATATTATTTTTTTGCATTGTTCTAAAGAGTTCACAGTCTCATGAACCACATAATGATCTAATCTTACTGTTTACTACACGGTGAACAGTTTAATGTATTGAAAAAATTATTTATTTATTTATCTAAACTTCATGTACAGTAGTGGTACTTAGGTGGTCTTAGTGCAACAAGGCATTCTCTAGCAGTCAACCTTTGGGTTAAAATGGAACTTCCTCCTTTTTGAAGTCAGTTAAAAAATCAATATTTGCTAATCATTTAAATCTATTTGTTAAATATTTGTTATTTAACATTGTAGATATTGTTAACTTCTTGTATTTTTAAATTATTCTTATATAATTACAAATATTGAATTAATTCATTGATTATACTTGTAAATTAATTATAATTGCACATAATTATTCATATCAGTTTACGAGTACTAATATACATATAATTTTTTATTTAATTTCTAGCTACAATCAATGAAATACAAATGAATTTCGTATTACATTAATGAAGTGTACTTAATAAATATACTATGGATGATAAACCACATTCTTGAAACAATAGCTGTTTCACAATAATTAGGTTACTACACCATATTACTTCATTGATATTTAATGTACTACATACATATTTAGATATGAAACCAATTATCTCGAAACTTTCAACTTAATCTAAGTATTTAAATAGATATTAGGGCATGAAACAATATGTTATGATTGGTCTTGCAATCTGTTGAAATTATTTGTCTCGTTTTGAAAACTCTCACATTCTCAGCATGCTTGGGACAAGAAATGTGATTTAGCAGTGATAGTGAATAAAAGACAGGTATTTATGCCCAGCAGTGGACATCTTTCGGCTGAGATGATGTTGATGATGATTTATTTCCTAAACACCCCAAGAGCAGGCCACAATCATAGCAATCAGTCTCCTCTTTGATTGAGATCTGGCCAGGTCCTCACCATATATGGTTGTTGTGAGAGGTTCCTATTTCGAGTTCTTTTGATTGAGGTTTTTGTAACCATTGTGTCGATCACCAGAGGTCCCAGCATGAGTTCTGCCCCGCTTGGGCGAAGCACCGCGCGCCGTCTTCTCATGTAGGGGATCGGCGCACCGTTGGTGGCTCTCGCATCTCTCGCGTCTAACCCTAGTGTTGGCCATGGTTCGGAGCGAGAGGGCATGGGAAATATTTCTCCTCTTTTTGTGAAGCATTAATACGTCTTTCCGCCACCTCCCTCATTCGTCCACCCCTAGCCGCCGCCGCTGTAGACGCCACGGGACCTACATTGTCACACCACGCGCGTGGCTCACAGAGCTGTCAGTATAATCAACGAGGCACGCTATAGGGCCGATCCCTGCGGGGCTGAGGGATTATTCGAAAGAATTACCGCGACTTTAGAACGTAAAAGGCAACTTCTTTTTCTTTAACTAAATTTTCTCTGACCAGTATCAAGATGTGTCACTTATAGAACACAAACCTTAAGTCTGATACGGTGCAGTCTCGCTCTGACCAGAGGGAGAGAAAGAAGTCATATGATGATTTAATTTACGAACCCAAAAAATTTCTAAATGATTGTACAACCAGAATTTTCATTATTTGTCTGAACTGACACTCTGATAATAACTACAAATAGTCCAGATAATTTTACCCGCGTAAAAATGTTTTGTAAAACGCCACTCACTGATAACATAATTAAAATAAAATAGAATGTCGGCAATGTTTGCTTTCCTGATACGACACATAATTCGTTGGCAAACACGTCAAATTAGTTATAGATAACTAAAGTCGATTGTGTAACATGTGTTTACATACAAAATTACCATGTCCTACTGTTGACATGCAACGTAAATAAACCTATCATTACGTTTAACTAAAACATACATTTCTTTATAGACAATTAATTTATTGTAATCAGTGGCGTAGCTAGTCCCTAAGGGGCTTCGTGTAATAAAAAAATGGGGGCCCCTCTTTTTTCTGATGTGATAAAGCTGATGCGGTAAAGTTCAGTGCTAGTTGGGTTTAGGTATTTCGTAAAATAAACCCAAATAGCGCCTAAATTCAGCAATTCGACAGGCCTATAGCCTGTAAGCCTCAAATTAGTAAGAATTTGAGTTTTTGAACAGCAATTTTATACTACATACCAAGCAGGGCCCTTGAAGCCTGGGGGCCCGTATAATTGATACAGTGGATACGGTGGTAGCTACGCCCCTTTGTAGAGTCCTTGATCACCGATTCTGTAGCAAACTTTACGGGTTGACACAGTGACCCAATTTTGATTTGTAACAATGACGACCGGCCCGCTCAAGTCAGAAATTCTCCGAAAATCCGAACTATTTCTTCTTATATTTCCGTGTATTTCTGGTTATTTCATGTTAGGTATATTTCAGGGGGTTGCTTGGCCTTTGACGTATTTGGTTTTAATCAGTAATCAGTATTTTGACGTCTTTCATAGAATTAAGTTTCGGTAACGCAATATCTAGATGGGTATTAGACCAAACGGGGGTGGCAGCGGCCTACTAAGCCACCCCTATATTATTATATGCCTGCACTAGAAGTGATTGGAAATAATATTCGTTTTTTTTTTATTATCGATAAGCTCGTGTTTGACCGCTATCTCACCTGATGGTAAGCGATGATATGGCCGACGCTGGAGCACGCTGGCCTAACCTATTCACTCTTGGCTTAAAGCCCCCTTGGTTCTGTAAGTCATGTCTATTCCGGGTCAATTTACATGGTTTACAAGTGTGCCAAATTTCATCCAATTCCGTGCTTCTGTTCAAGCGTGAAGATTTAAGACAATACAAATACCAATATACCCACTCACATAATGTGCTTTCCCTTTTATGCCTTTTATGATATTAGTGTTATGTTAGCTGCTCCGCTTCCTTGAATTTTAGTCTCATAAACCTATCACATATCCACAAAACGAGACACAATAGCAAAACAATAACAGCGCGGTCTCATAGGACCGGTCGGCGATTCATGAATAAATGCATTTAAACCAACAAAAAACTCATCTGCTTTATTGTATTAGTATAGATTATTGTTATAGTAAACATATTGTGAATGCATATAAATTGAATCACATTCACAATAATTGTTGTAGGTATTCATAATAATTGCTTTAACCGTATCAGTCATATCATTGGACTGAAAATCCGTTTCTGTGTCATGTCATCCGACTAGCATGTACTTGGTACTGTAAGGTCAGATTAATTCAGATTAAAACTAGAAACTTTCCGTAAAGGGTCGACAATCCTACTACAGACTACGTGTCATATTACGATTGACATGGTGTCTGAATTCTCCTACCTGTACCGACTGCCGGTAACCTAGCGGAGCATCGATGACGGAAATTAACAAGGCCTATTTGAAACCCGATGACTCGCGGATACCGTATGTCTGTTACTAGCTTGCCTATCTATTTCGTTTGTAGGTTAGCCATTTATACTTAAGGCCTGTTAGGTTCAAGTATATCAGCATAAAAAACAGTGCCTTTAAATGTTATAGTCAAGCCATCAGCACAATATTATTGTTGATGTGACTCAGAAAACTGCACAGCTTAAGTGTGACTGAGCTGGACAAGGCTGCATCATGTCGATCGAGCAGCGGGCTCGTAAAACTCAAAATCGAAGACATTGCAGTCAGAGCACCGATTTTCGGTTTTATGGGGTCTATACGATGGGGTCACAAACATAGTGAGGAAACCGGCATGTCTAAGAACTTAAAATTCGAAGCTTAGAACTGTGGGATTGCACCGAGTCCGTGTGGTAGATTACGGCCCATTCTCTCTCCTAACGAGGAACCCATCTGTGGCAACATCATAAGGCTGATTATGTTTTTTTAAATAAAGTACATAAACCATACAGATTTTTCCACTTTTCATTTGATTGCTTACAAAGGAAGCAAAGCAGATATTTACACAGTGCGCTCGCAAAGAGAGTGAAGCGTATGCTGTATAAATATTATGTAACTCATGTTTACATACAAAATTAACTGTCTGTCGGTATCTGTCTCGTTGATATGAAGAATGATGTACAATCACGAAACGCGACACGCGATGAGGGGATGTTATAGACTTAGGCTTCTTGTACACGGTACGTGTTTTTATAAAACGTAGCGTGTACAATAGGCAATAGACTGCGATACAACACTGATGACACACGGCGGCAGTACCGCACCGTAGCGCCGCTGTGTATGTTAACAAGCTCCCCCAGTGATTGACAATCGTGTCTACACACGGCGATAAAACGTACCGTGTACAAGAGGCCATAGACTACGATACAGTACTGATGAAGTGATGACACACGACGTTGCGGTACCGTGCCGTAGCGCCGCCGTGTCAGTCAACAAGCTCCCCCAGTGATCCATACAACACTGACAACCGCGTACTATAAGGCCTCTTGTACAATGCGAAAAAACGTGCCGTGTAAAATATGCCTTATAGTACTACGCGATTATTTCATGATCGTCAATCATGTACTCCGATACACCGGCTTATCGTAAATATTCTCATTAACATTCGGATTATTGATTGTTAGTTCTTTCCGATTCCTTTCATGCGCGTCGTCGTTCACTCGTTATGTCAACTCGTGTGGTCTCGATATCTGATTATATCTTTATGCTCGCGTAAATCTCGAAAGTAGCTGGAACTGATTGGCGAAGTTTCATTATATTTACAAGGTTTCCCAACGCTTTGTTTTAGAACAGTTTTATGATGTTCTCGGGTTAATAGCGCTCGTAGAAAAGTGTAAAAAACTTGGTTCTGACAGGGAAACATTCTTAGATACTAGTTTCATCTAGCAGCTTCGTTCGCGTGAATGTCGATTATTACGGACGTGAAGTCGAAGTCGAAGCCAGATAAGTAGCCTATGTCCTTTCTTGTGGTTCAAGCTTACTCTGTACCGAATTTCATCAAAATCTGTTCGTAAAAGCATAACAGGCAGAGTTACTTTCATAATTTGTAATATTAGTATGGATGTATAATTCTTCTGTATGTGTATTTGTATCCTAACTCCTAAATGGCTTGACTGATTTGGATAAAATTTTGTGTGCCTATTCGAGTGGATTCCTAGATGGTTTGAAAATACAATTGGTCACATAAGCCAGTATTCGGACAGAACAACGTCTGTCGAGACCACTATTAGTGTATATATTTTCTAGAATTTTTCATGAGATTCACAAACTTTAGCGTTAACAGCAACAGGCATCAGCATCGTTAGTACAAGCAGCACGTAACAAAAACTTGGCGAGTAATTCTCGTCGCGAGTAACTTTGTCGTGTTTGTCTTTAGCTTCTGTAATACGGAGCGTCACTTCTACAAGCTAATGTTTCTTTCTCATCATAAAGCTTTGATGGTCTTATCACTTCGTTTGTTTGCATTTATTTTTTTATTATTAGTGATGGGCTCGGGTTTTACCCCTATCTCGCCTGATGGTAAGCGATGATGTAGTCGACTATGGAGCGTGCTTGCTTGGAAGTAACTCATTCACACTTGACTTAAAGACCCCTACAGTCGTGGTCACTTGATCCATCACCGGATTGTATCAGAATGTCGTAAGGTCCTTACCACCTTTCTGCTTTTACCCTTATGAATATAAAGTGGTCGCAGAACGCTTGATTACACTCTATTTCTAAAAACGCTAAAATCAACAAACCCTTACAGATTTTAGCGTTTAGATCCTGCGTGCGTATTCCACGCATTACAATAAATACTTGTATGAGAAGGACATTCGCGGGGGTTACGCGTGGGGCAATCCGCATGCGAGATCAAAACCGCACGATATTAAAAGCACCCTAAAAGTAAGTGAGTTAAGTCCTTAGAAACCAAAACCATATAGCCTTCTAACTGGCCCAATTACAGTAATTAATACGGGTACGCATGTAACAATTTATTCATAGTAACCACATAATTGCGTTAGCCTAAGTCACGCTAACTACGAGTAAGTATACAGCCTTGAACGTAAATGTAGTGACTCTTAATATTTCTTGAGATTCTAGAACTTAAAAGACTCTAGAAATCTAGAATCAATTATTTTTATAATGCCCTGATTGCTTACAATGTAACTATTTAATACTAAAGTAGAGAGCAATGGTCGCGGGTTCAAATCTAACTAAACACATTATTTTGTGTAATTTATTTCATCACCACTGCTTGTGAAAACGGTGAAGGAAAACATCGTGAGGGAACCGGTTATGTACTTAGAATCAAAAATTTGAAGACATTTGACATCCACCAATCTCAATCTGCACTGGGCCCGCGTGGTGGATTAGGGCCAATTTCCTCTCCTAGAGAGGAGGCCTGAGTCCCAACAGTGGGAACATTACAAGCCTAAAAAAACTAAAGTAGAACGTTAGGTGTATCCTAGGACACGCATTTCAAGTGTCCCAAAATATTGCTACCAAGCGAGCACCCGACAATATTGAATAAATAATTTCGTAATTAGAGTCCCCTAGGTACATGCCATGGGTCCCAGGCGAATCACGGCGGCCGGGAGCTAAATTAAGCGCCTCCGTAAAGGTCTCACATCAATCGTATTTGCCATTTTCAGGCCCTACCCTTAGCGTACAAACAGAAAACTTTCCTCTCTATATATTGAGTGGGTACGGTCAACAACGTAAGCGTGGGAGGCCCCTATGCGGCCGGTCGACGACATTAGAAATATTACAGGTCACATGTGGTACCGATTAACGGCGGGAAAGTGACCCGAACAAAGGCGGGTCTATACTGCACTACGTAGATATAGTAGACAAGATGGCTCTTATAATACTGAATGAACTCTTTATTTGTACCAGTATCTATATACATTTTTGCGTAGGGGTTTTGTTATTGGGAATTGGATTATGCGTGTTTATGAGATCGAAAATATCTTCACTGCAGATACATATACATAGGAAGGCTCCAAAGCTGACCATTCTAAAGAGTTACCGTGGCCTTGCATTCCAAAATACAACTAAAGAAACACGGATCAGTAAAAGTATGACACTCCTTCTAGCTTCAAATGACCACAAAAAAAAATTAGGAAGGCTATGCAGCCTTACCATGACTTAAAATTATAGGCTTGCGAGTGAGAAAGTGGGATGACTCTATATACCTCAATTCCTTTAAAAATTCAGTTTAGATCGTCAAATGGATCGCGTAAGAGCGTTTTCGCATTATCCGATCCGATATCGGTATCGGACGCCGATACGATATCGGAGTAAGTAAAATGTATGAAATGCCGTGCTCCGATATCCGATATCGTGCCGGACAATATGAAAGACAGGTACATATTTCATACATTTTACTTACTCCGATATCGTATCGGCGTCCGACACCGATATCGGATCGGAAAATGTGAAAACGGTCTAAGGAGTTTGAAGTAGGACCTCTGATCTGGACTCATCCCGAGTCACACTCAGAGAGTCGTTACACTCATAATGATAGGCGATTGTTATTGTGTCATCCTCATCCCAACCTCTTGCTGTGGTTGACCTATCAGCGACCTGATTACACTTTGAGCAGCTTTTATAGGTTCAGTGTATGCGTGTCTACATTCACTGGACGTATCGGCACTAGCTGTGTTTTAACCAGTTTCTATTATTATAATATGGGTTATATAGCTTATAATTATACTTCTAATGTTAACACTACCTGAACACGACACCTGTGTTGATGTGTTCAGGCAGTGTGTTCCAGAGTTCAGGTCACTACCTGAACTCTGGAACACACTACCTATAAGAATCCACTCCCTTTCCTAGAGAGGCACTTCTTTCTAGGAAAGGGAGTGGATTCTTATAGGTACTTTAGCATTATCGGCCTTATAATGTTCCCCCACTGCTGGGGCTCAGGCCTCCTCTCTTGGAGAGGGAATGGGCCATAATCCACCGCGCGGGCCCGTTGCGTATTGGTGGATGTCACATAATACTTACAATTTACATAATTATTATGCATATTCATTTATATTGGATTTTATAGAGTTTTTAGATGTTACATAAATACATACTTAGCTAATTTGGTCTGATTGTGTGATTAAAAATAAAATAAAAATTAAAAAACAAAACTGAAATGTCAAACAATTTACACCACGCGGGTCCCGTGCGATTTGGAGGACGTGAATTCTAAATCTAGTTCTAGTGTTCTCTAGTTAGGTCTTTTAATAAGCCATGTGTTTTCTGATGGCTACAACCTAGAAATCTTTAATTCAAGAGTGAATAGGTTACTTCTAGGTAAGCGCACTCCATCGTCGACCCCATAGTCGCTTTCCATCAGGTGAGGTAGCTGTCAAGCGCAAACCTATCAAAGATATAAAAAAAAAACATTAGCATTATCGGCCTTGTACTGTTCTCGATGCTGGGACTCGGGCTCCTCTCAAGGAAAGGGAGTAGGCATTAATCCACCACGCGGGCCCAGTGCCGATTGGTGGATGTCACATGTTCTTCGAATTTTTGGTTCTAAGACGTGGCGGTTTCCTCACGATGTTTTCCTTCACCGTTTTGAGAGCAGAAAAAACACATAATTAGGTCAAATATGTTAACAATTTTTTCATGCCACGATTTAACTATACCTGTGTCTTTGTTTAACCTTCCAATGATCTCGCATTAGCGACGGCTACGAGTAACAATTAACAATCGATGAACTTTGACTTATCTTTATCCTTAGCCATTTGTTATAAATTCCCTCTCTATCATTATCTCAGTGCTGAGTCAACACTCAAATCATTATGTATTACTTACATTACTTATGATACATGTAATAACAGTTTACATATCATTCATCATTTACTTTGATGATTCATCGTTGTTTTTGGGTCCTCTAATATCAGTTTTTTTTATGCTAACTTGCTTTTTTTGTCTTCTTAACCTACACATGAAAATCTTCTTGAGACACTGCGTCATATAGAGCGGCTATAGTGTCTCAAAACGAAATTCTACGACCACTGCGTGTTGCCAGTTATGGCATATTGCTCTGAAACGAGGTCGGTCATGATGGGTCTCACCAGAAGGCTTAAAGCTACCAAAACAGACGGAGTTTCCTTGCTTGAATTGAATTACGAATAAACATATCTGTAGGAGAACGTAGTTTACCGACATAGCCCGAAGAAACGCCAAACTTAAGTGGCAGTAGTTAAGGTGCTCCCACATTGCCGTTATAAAATGTTTGTAAACATTTTATAACACCAAAACATTTACTAACAAATGTTAACAATTGTTGCACTTTGTTAGAAACTGTTACATGTTATAAGTGCTCCTACATTGATGGAAAATGTTTAAACATTTTATAACATCTAGTATTGGCTCGCAGTTTGGTTTCGCCTTCTGAGGGCCGAGGACGTCTACACGAAAAGGGAAGAAGATTTGCTCATTGGAATAGCTTTTATTTTTTGTTTAAAAAAGAAGAAAAAGCGCTCTTATTGGATGCGCCAAACGCTAAAAGCTAGAGGAAAATATAGTGCCACAGACTATCTCAAGGATTTGGGTATTGACGGTTGCTTAAAAGATTTTATAAGAATGAACAGTTCCGAATTTGAATATCTACAAAATTTAATTGGGGCAAAAATAGGCAAACGAGACACTACATTTAGAAAATCTGTAAGTGTGACGGAAAGACTTGCGGTAACGTTAAGATTTTTGGCAACTGGTAGCAATTATAAAAGTCTTGGAAATGTGTTCAAGTTGTCAGACCAAGTGATATCTATTATCGTACCAGAAGTGTGCGAGGCTCTCAATGAGGTTTTAAAGGAATACATACAGGTAAGTCAAACAACATTTTTAATTATTTTTTTATTTACTTTTAATATGATCTAATCTAATCATACTTTAGGTAGGTACCTACCTTACCTTACTAATAATTTTTTTAATAATTAACAAACCAAACATGTATTTTTTAATTTTTGATTGATTCCAACAAATCGTTTAATGATTGGGTCGAATCTTGGCTTGATTCCGATAAATTAGACGGACTCTGTGTTCTTGCGCTGGTACGAGTATGTGTCCTGGAGTTATCCGAAGAACTGGTTTCAAATGAAGCCGAGGGACTCGGTGCGGTGTAGTATCCTCTCGAGCTACAGTCAGCATTATTTTCCGAAAAAGTGGATAGATTTGGTTCAGAGTTGTATCCCCAGGAACTACTAGCGGTTGGGTCTGAAAAGGTTGTTGGAAAATCATATTGTCCCATTGTCGCATTGTACAATATATTGTTAATGTGATGTTGAGCAGTATTCTTAGCATGACTGTTTTTTATTTGTTTCAGTTTCATCGAGACATACTCTCCAAATGCGTCATTTTCATCCCTGCTTTTTCTAGATTCGTACATTCTTTGTAAAATATTTACAGCTTCTTGTTGTGTTGGATCTTGTTCTACTTCAGGCCGTCTTCCGAAATGGTTTTGGGGTGGCGAAAGGCGTGCCCGTAGTTTCATCAGTGACAGTATTTCCTGTTTCGTTCAAACTGAGAGTGTTTTCTGAAGCAATTCTGTTTTCTTCGTTACCCTGAAAGAATAGAATTAAACGATAATTTCAAGTTATAGGCGCGTCAAATTAGCTAAAATTGTAAAAAAATCTATAACCGCGATTTTCTTTTTCTATTACTTAACAACCCTTAACTGAAATCATATTTTTTTATAGTGTATTCTATTAATATTTCATACTTAATAAAAATATCCAATAAAATTTGTTAGAATAACGAGTTATAAATTTATTTTTCGCGCCTATTTCTTAATCTTCTATTTTTGTTCCAGATACCAACAACACCTCAAGAGTGGCTACACGTGGCAAATTCATTTGAAGAAAAATGGAATTTCCCAAATTGCTTAGGAAGTATCGATGGAAAGCACGTAGCCATACAAAGGCCAATTGATAGCGGCAGTGAATATTACAACTATAAAGGATTTTACAGCGTTGTACTTTTAGCGATAGTGGACGCAGAATACAACTTTCTGTACGTGAATATTGGCTGCCAAAGACGCATAAGTGATGGCGGAGTTTTCGCAAACACAAAATTTCGAAATAAAATTAACGACAATAGTTTGAAAATACCCAGTGACAGCTCACTACCAGGCAGAAACAAACCTGTTCCTTATGTGTTCGTAACAGATGATGCGTTCCCTTCAGAAAAATACTTATTAAAACCTTTTCCAGGACCACAGGATAGCAATTCTAAGGAAAGAATCTTCAGTTATAGACTGAGTCGTGCGAGGAGAACAGTAGAGAACGCATTTGGGATTTTGTCAGCCAGATTTAGAGTTTTACGAACTACAATATTATTAGATCCAGAAAAAACTACTACTTTAATTATGACATGCGTGCTACTGCATAATTTTATAAGAAAAACTGAATCGAGCATGATTTACGCTCCATCTCAATACTATGATGGAGATGACATAGTAACTGGTACACGTATCGATGTACAATGGAGATTAGAACAGCAGCAATTAACACCACTTGAAGCATGTGAATCCCTGACAGATGATGGGAAAGAAATAAGAAAAGAATTCGCAGAATATTTTTCAAATGAAGGGTTTTTGGACTGGGCATCTAAATATTATTAAAAGACGTTAAAATAAAACTCACCTGCAACCCTCCATCGACAGTTAAACTTGGAATATTTTTGCCTTTAAGGAACATGAGTTTTTTAAATGCAAACCATTTACTTGACTCATTAGCTCCTGCACCAGATTTATTAGATTTACATTCTCGGTTAAATTGACCTACGAGTGATCGAATCTTTTTTTCAATTACTTTTTTATCCATATTAAATTCACTGGCAATTTCCATCCAAGCATCGTGTTTTTTATTTCGGTCTTTGTAGCTCTCTGACATCGTGTTCCATAGTACTTCTCTTGCTTGAAACCATTTCAATCAGTTTGTAAACATCATCGTTATTCCAATTACCGGACATATTTTATTGCTTTGCGCACGCGCAACCACTAATACACACGCACAGCGATGCACGCTGACACAAAGGGACTGACACGCGAGACACCACGCGCAGCGACCTGCGTACTCTAACCCCCACCGCACCGCACCGCCTATCCCGCCATCACCCTTATAAAATGTTTACAAACAAAAGATAACACATGTTTTATTTTGTTATAATTTGTTTTGTTATAAAATGTTTACTAACATTACTAAACATTTTCTAACATGAAAATTTATTTGTGATTAAATGTTTGCTAACAAATGTTTACTAACGTTATTAAACATTTTCTAACGGCAATGTGGGAGCACCATTAGGCAACATTGCTCGCAAAACAGATGGTCGATAGGGCTGAAAGGGTGACAAACGCGTACCGGAAGACGTAGCGTTGAAACTTTGGAAGGCACCTGACAAGGTGGATGGATGATGTTTATTTATTGATGGGCATCGATCACTAATAAGATAGATGTTGATAAGTCATCAAAAACATTAATATCATTCCATCTCTAACGCAAAACAGGTTTGGAGACAAAAACCTTAATACTGTTATTAATCCTAACTTCCCCGAGTCCATAAACTGAGAGTTATTACATTTCAATTAAAAAGATATTTCTGAAGCTTCCGACTTATTTGAAAAAAAAAAGTAGACTTGCATTTTTTCTTTTACAAAAGGAAGGAACTTTTAATACAATCTTATTACAGTGGCAAAGTAACGCCGAGTTGTGAGTTAGCAGTAAGCCAGTTAGTGATGGGCGTACTCGAGCTGATCCGATGTTTCTACGTGATCCAATTTGAAGAGTGCTCCATTTTCTATTATTATGTCAGGTCATGTTTATTCAGTAAACTGCTGAAGACTTATATAGGTTTGTCATGATTATCTTTACCCACTGGTCTTATTAATAGTGCATAGTAACTATTTTTGGGGTTCTGTATCCAACGGGAAACATTACTAAGGCTCGTCTGTTAGCGGCCTGTATCTCATGAACCGAAATAGTTAAAATTTTAACAGAGTGTGTAGGTATGTCTAGTTGCCAGCAGTGGTGACCCAGTGGTACTTACCGAGTTAGGTCGCGGCCTCACGGGTCGAACATGACCAGGCGTATTACTTTGTGTAACTTATTACATTACCACTGCTCTCAAAATGTGATGGTGATGGAAAGTATCGTTAAGAAACCGGCATGTCCTACACCCAAAAATTCAAAGTCCATCCACTCCGCACTGAGCCCGCGTGGTGGATTACGGTCCATTCCTTCGCAGCAGCGTGAATATTATAAGGCTGATTATGAGTATGTATAGTAGCCGTTATACTAACGATTGGACGGAACTTTTCGTATAACCAGCTCTGTGGACTAGTCGAACTATGCCCACGGCATCATGCTGAGCGACCGGCCGTTTTGCGCGGACGTGTTCCGTGTTTTTTTTTCAATTAATGTTTGTAAATTAGTCACTGTTCCAACAAATATAAGGTTTCTTTCTTTCTTTATTTCTGTATAAAAGTCAAACTCGCACTTAACCAGTTTTATTTTTATTTTAAGCTGCAGTTGCAAACTTGATAGATGACATTGAATGCAGATGGCGTTTTTGTAACCAATATTGTGAAGAAATTCAATAACTTAGCGACTAAGGTAGTCGAAGTTAGCTACGAGTATTAATTCTTATTTGACGGTGGCTCGTTTTCCAGAGGGATTTAACTTTTCTTTCTTTACGATAAAAGCTTTTTCGTGTTGCGTTGTCGTAGTTTAAAGAAATAACAGTTCTAGAAAATCCAAGTGTTATTTTGTCATGACACTAGTGCATCATAAGTATCTTACTTCAGGCAATATAATTTTAGTGGAATAGAAGTAAACAAATCAGGGGTCCCGCTTTTAAATGGCCGTAGTGGAACAACAAGAAATAAAAAAACTGAGATTTTACATTACGTATGATGTTTTCTGTTTTACTAATTAATGTTATTTTTGGTTTATAATTTTTTTCGGTTTAGTCCTCAAAGCGGGCGATAAAAGCAAAAATTCGATGATAGATTCGTTTTTGATTGTTTTAATTCTCTAACTGAAAAATATCATAACATGGCATGGACATAAATGTATTTGAAAATTCCGCTGTTTGAATAAACGATATATATATTTTTTTAATAAAAAAAACATTTTACACGTCTATTTCTCATTAATTTAAACTAGATGAGGTCGGTGTTTCCTTGCACACCTTGAGAAGAACCACCGGACGTTGAAGTCTCTTTTAAAGGGCATACTGCAAACCAATAATTTTGCAGAACGTCCAACCTAAATTGGGACCCCTCATCATCATCATCATCTCAGCCGAAAGACGTCCACTGCTGGACATAGGCCTCCCCCAAGCGTCGCCACAGCGACCGGCGGTCCTGTGCGTTTCGCATCCATCGGATTCCGTTGACCCTCGCCAGGTCGTAATTGGGACCCCTACTCCCAAACTAAAAATACGAAAAAAGTTAAAACTGACTACGATTGACCCAAAAGTTCAGTTGCAGTTTCCAGATTTTATTACGATAGGAGAAAATTGGAAGGCCGATGAACTGTTACCGAAGGCTGTCGAGATAGAAATCCAATTTACTCGCAGTAATATCCCACGTCTATGCCAGGCGGAAATGTGGCTGTTTTTGACAAGCCGCCAAGACCTGCCCTTAAAAATATCTAGGGTATGTTTACCTAGCTAATATGTTTTGAAGGCTCCGGGTTACCGGTAGTTTATGTCAATACTTAAAGTGAACCATTTTATAGAGATGTCCGTTTTTTTATAGAGTAAATTCTCAATAAAGTAGAACTGTGCGGTGGGTGAGTGCGAGTTGTTTTAACGTTAACGCACGATTGAATCGTTGACTGCGTTCGGCTCTCTGATTGGTTAACAGCTTAAAGCGGGCCAATTGGAGCACCGAACTGTATAACACGTTAACGTAAAACTCTATTCTTTTTGGTAGATACTTGTCTTAACGTTTGAATCCCCAACCGGTCCTATGAGACCGCGCTGTTATTGTTTTACTATTGTGTCTCGTTTCGCGGGTATCTGAGTAATTAAGGCATTAGCAATCGTATAGATTATTATCACTGTTTTTTTTTGTAAATTTACAAAAAGGCACCGTCTACGTTAGACTGTCAAAGCTAATTAAAGTCGGTCAGTCAAAGTGTCATTCTATTACCAATAACTAGTTATTGTAGGTACCTAAACGAAAAATATATAAATAAAATATTTAGGAATGCCCACGTGACATTTCAGTAACCAATTTTATTTTAGTTTTCTCTTGAGTACAAACATTTTTCCGTCATATAATATTAGTTCTAACCTGTGGTTCTAACTAACATATACCCTCCCTTGTCCGCAGGTGGAGAATGTAGCGAACGTGTGCACGCACGCACTATGCGTGGCGCCCGCGTCTCTGGGCGCGCGGGAACTCCTCACCCGCTCCGTGAACGCGCCGCAAGCGATCGCCGCCGTGGTCTATGGCCTGGCACTGTGTCTGCTGTTCGCGGTGTCCACGACCTTCCACTCTGTATGCTGCTGCAGGTCTGATACGTGAGTTGAGATAGAAACTGTATTTTGCGCTTGAATGCTTCTCATCGCTTTGCTTGAGAGCGCGAAACGAGCGGCGACAGAACAATTTTGTACTATGTCCTTCGCTCCATTCTGTCACCACTCGTTTCGTGCACACAATCTCAAAGTCTATCCTTTTTAAGCAACGCCTCGTAGTTTGAACAACCATTTTCTGACCAATTTTATCATTGCAAACCGACGCGTTGTTAAGCTAGGATAGACATAAAATATCTTCCTGAAATTCATGTTGTTAACATTAAAGTTGCAAACTAACGGTAATCAAAAGATTTTCTGAGTGCCTAGTGTGAAATGGTTTAACATTAACGCGATCGACACGTTTATGACGTTCGGCGCTCCGATTGGCCCGTTCCAAGCGCTTAACCGGCTTATTGGACGATTCGCACGAATTTCATTTATTGGCGTGCGAATCGACACCCTCACAAATATGTAGTAGGCTATTCGCACACGTAGTTTTTTTATGAAATGCAGTTAAGATAAAGTACACTTGAGCACAGAAGTAGTAAGGTCAAATATGTTTTACTCGTAATAGATAGAAAATAAAAACACAATCTATTGACTAAACTTTTATATACAACTAACAAATCAACAATAATAAATCAAGTCATAACAATAATAAAATGCTTACTTCTAATTTATATATATGTATAAATAACAGGTTAAAAAATAAATTTACGAGAATTATCTATAAAAATAGATATTTGGCTTTAATCACAATCAAAATTACAGTCGTTACCTTTTAGGAATAAAATAATTAGTTATATATGTACATATACAATAAATATTACCAGCACCTAATTTCGTAATTTTTCAATACAAAGTTAGAGTTAAATTCGTGCGAATCGTCCAATAAGCCGCTTAACCAATCGGAGAGCCAAACGTGGCAAACGTTTAAATCGCGTTAACGTAAAAACAACTCGCACTCAGCGCACCGTACAATATTAAAGTTAGCTGTGTACAGAGGCCCAGTGAATGCGGTCCTAAAATTCATGACATAGCGTTTTGAAAGCATTTTCGGGCCGAAAATAGTTACGGTACAGAATTCAATTTACTCATGGTACCTCCTAAATTTTCCTTTGTAACGTCTAATAAACTCGATCGCGAGTACTTTGTAACTTAATAAATGAACGGAGCGCTATTTATAGGCCTCTTTAGATTCAAAATATTTGTTACTTTCGCTGTCACAGAATTAGGGATGGTGAACTGGGTTTTTTTTTTAATTTAATAAGGGCGTTTTATCCACGCGGATACGTCAACCCTGGTGATTTGTGAATTGATTCAGTAATAATCGAAGTCTAAAAGATTGTTTTCCTAAAGATCGGTTGATATTGTTACCCTTCCGGTACTGAATCCTAAAAAACGGGGTGTGAATGATCAGAGAACTGGTGAAAATGATTGTACCACATTCATATAAAAATGAACTTGAGGCATTTTGGGTGCTTTCAACTTATTGTAAAATAATAACATGTTTGTTTCCCGCATCCGAAATTATTTGTAGATACTGTTACCGACACAAAATAAAATTGAATCTCGATTTCGATTGTGTTGGAATTGTAAAGGTTTTTAAAATCTTTTGCAGCTATAAATATAATTCAAAAGCGGCTGGTTACGGTCCTTGGCTCAAATAGCCAGCTCCATTTACAATCACTTGTATCGAAAGTAATAAGTCTAAACTTGGCACTCGTTCACAAAGTTTGGCCGTTGCGCCCAACTTGTTTCCACCCAAACATCTGATGGCTAGCTCAAAGCAACAGCTTGGCCTCTTTACATATCTTTACAATGACCCACCCCATATTTTACGTAGGGGTTGGCCTCGATTATAAGTAATGAAACATATTTTTCCACCCTCACCGTTACTAGACTAGCAAAACACATACATATTTAGATAAAACATCTATTTACCTAAGTATGTATTGTCTTTCGGGACAACAATATCGCATGGACGGTATCCTTTACGTACATAATATGAATGTTGAGTGATCTAAGTATACTAATATTATAAAAATTTGTAAGTTTGTATGTAGGGGGTAATCTCTGGAACTACTGGTCCGATTTGAAAAATTCTATTAGTGTTAGATAGCCCATTTATCAAGGAATGCTATAGGCTATATACCATCACGCTACGACACACGGGAACGGAGCAGTAACGAAAAATGCGGGTGAAACCGCAGGGGACAGCTAGTTCCCAAATAAAGGTAGATATAAATAAGTTATAGCCCTGACCCCGGTTTCTAATTGAAAACCGGACCGAATACACAAACTCTGACGAGATAATTAAAAGGTCCCTTGTAGCGCAACGACTTTGCATACCTTATGATATGCTCAAAGTATAATTACTTTTGCGAAATAATATGACCTAGGTGGCGTAATGAGGTATTGAGGTGATTAAAGCTATGACTGCCTTTGATACACCTAAGGCCCTACCACGAGCGCTTAACGCGATCTATTTGACGACCTAAACTGAACTTTTATAGAGAGTATAGCTCCACCCCTCACTCTCGCTCATCCGCCAATCATTTTAACAAGTCACAGTAACGCCCCTAGGCAAATCAACGCAACTGAATTAATCAAGCAACTCAACGCTTCGAATTTCGGAATCTGTAGCAAAACCACGTGTGGAGCAAACACAGCCGCCCCAGTTCCGATAAAGCTTTATACGAGCTACGAATTTCCTATTTATTGAGCCATAAATTCCTCGAGCGTATCGGCGAGGGATGGATGCGCTAATTAATTAGGACAAGGTCACACCGGAATGCAAGTAATGCTTTAACGCTCGCAATTACAATTCCCCTGTCAGTAATCACAGGAAAACTGGTATTTGTTCTACGGAATCTCTGAAATAAAACCGTTGAGAACCAATTAACTTAATTAGCTTTTAATCAGTCAAGCCACATTTTGGTAAAGGCTTTTGAAATTGCAAACGAGTGTTGAATAGCGTCATTACTGTTTGTGCCGTTTTTGGTGCCTCGTTTTATCTTTAAAAGAACAAAGAGAGGAAAATTTTCATCTGCTATCCGGAAAGACAGTTGAAGTACGAAAAACCGTAATTGCAGCTGCCGTGGTGGGCTCATTTAGAGACGCCTTTTACGTAGAAATTGCATCTTTAAGTAGAAATCTAGGTAGGATTATGTAAATCTTCCTAGCTTGAAGCTTCCAAGTTTTAATACTTACTTTGTAGAAGTTAAAATAGGTACATGTAAAACTTCACAACAAATTTTGCTTATAAGTTCAGTTTCTTGGAAAGACTAACTCACGAATGAATAAGCAAACAGCGACTGTTTTTACACCCCCTTTCACAAGGATATAACTTTTTAATTCTTCAGACGACGATCTCGTGATCCATAACAATCAAATAAATTCAATGTACCGATCCGTGGGTCAAAGGGCGAAGAAGAATTAGTAAGAGATCTTTGATCTTTTGACATTGATAAATATGTCTTCAAGACTACGTTGTAAACAGGCCTAGACCTCGCTGTTTTTGCTCAAGTCAAAGGTGACCTATTAACTGATGAGCAAGCAATCATCTACAGCTACTAATGAAGTACCAACAGCCGTAATTCACTGATAGACAACTGGTAAACAAACTGTAGGTGCAGTTGGTTTTTAAAGAAAGTTATTATCATCAGTCATCGTCAATATCAAATAATCAAGAAGAATACGAGTATATCGCAGAAACTAAAAAAGAATCGGTTTAGTCTTACTACCTATGTTGAATTCTGGTTCCAGTCTAGCCAAATGCAACCATGTGTATATTACTAATATACGGTTGCATTCGGTTGACTGAGCATTAAGCGACTCCAGAAACCAACCCAATATACTCGTAAAATACGGAAACTACAATCACAGGCGTCATCTACGTTAAATAATGGCCTCTCCAAACAATGCTTAACTATAACTATGCTGGGAAGTTTGCCAATTCAGATAGTCTCGCCATCTGTGGCTCGTCAGTCATATTCCCAACTGTGCTCTACGATCACTAATTGCTCAATAGGCACCTGGTAGAAAATATAGGGCATCGAATTATAGACAACGTTAGGAGTCTCTGAAGCACTACTCATTTGCACGACCAGCGGAGGTGCTCAGGCAGAGCATATGTATCTGGTAATATTGTAAACCCAATAATTTTTTGAAAAGAGTGAACATGGGGTTTCTTGCCGGTTCTTAAGACTCTTTTGGAAACGACCAATTGGAACCGTGCACTAGCTTCTGACGTTTTATAAGTGCCCATGTAGGTAGGCCTATGTGAAATAAAAACAATTTTTTATTTTGATTTTCTGTTGTCAGCTCAAATGATGATCACTTATACCATTCCGTTCTAAGATGCGATAAAAGTGATAACATCGCGAATCCGACCAACGCACGACGTCAAAATTATTACTCAATAGCCCTTATATTTTGTGACTATTAAATTTGGTCGGATTCGCGATATAATCACTTTTTATCGCATTTCGGAGTGCTAGGTATAACGAGTGATCATCATTTGAGAGAGATGTCAACAGAGCTGTCAACAGAGATAGACACTACCTATGTACACACGGCGGCGGAGATTGCGTAGCAGGTTATAAATGTGTGCGCCGTGTACCGCGTGAAACACAACAGGTATTATCGTTGTGTGCTACAAAGTAACTCGTCGTTTCTACACTCACACTCTTGCAAAAAGCAATTAGTAGCCGTATACCACTATGAAAGTACCTACAGCAAGAATTGGCTACTGTTGTTATCGGGCGCCCTGGCGCAATGCGTATGATACGTGACTGACGAGTAAGAGGTCCCAAGTTCGATTCCAATCGTCTGGTGTAACAGAAAGTTTGCTTGTTTTTATTTTCTATTTGACCTTTTTTTTAATAGTAATGTTATAGTTACTCTCATAATAATTAAAATATTTTGAAAATATTGTGACAAAGAAAACTGCGATAACGATCCAATTATGTTTATTACAACTTATTAATTACATACATTAAACGGAATGGTCACAATTAACGAATCTGTTCATGATTATCCTTAATACAATATATAAAGTGAAAATATTCTAACGGCTGAACGCATAGTCCAGCTAATGGTTCATTAGCGTCCATTAAAGTTAAGTATTGTCAAACCTTCACTGAAAAACTGTGTAAAACTGTCAATGTGACAATTTCTTAAGTGATGATTAACGTTAATGAATGTCCCTGAGTCGGGCCGTTAGTCAGACAAAGATGGACGTCACTTTTTTTTAAGTTTTTTATTAGTGACATAAATCAACATGTTATCAAGAATGAATTATGATAGATATCGCAACTCTTGATCTCAATAACAATAACATCATGTCACATAATACAACAACAGTATAATTACCTACAGCTTACTTCTTAGTCTTTTTTTTTACTTATCAAAGTTATCAATCAACATGTTTTAAAAAATGAACTATGATAGGTATCGTAACTCTTGATGTCCAAGTAACCTTGACTGGTATTGCGACCCCCTACCTCCACTAACTCACCGGGACCCATCGATGACATCCAGCCCCAATAACTAAGGTGAATGCTTCAGGTCAGCCCGCGAAATTCAAATTTTCTTACGTTTTTTGCATTTTGTAAGCCAGTGGTATGTTATATGAAGTTAAAAATACTTACGCGACTGTAAAACGTAACTAGTTATATAATTATAACCATAAAAATCGTTAATACAAGCCTCCAAGCTCACTTAGTTGCAGGAACGTTTTTGACCTCGAAAAAATCGTTCCAACACTTAGGTGAGCTTCGAGACTAGTATTGATGATTTTTATGGTTATAATTATATAATTAGTTACGTTTTACAGTCGCGTAAGTATTTTTAACTTCATATAACCTACCACTGGCTTGCAAAATGCAAAAAACGTAAGAAAATTTGAATTTCGCGGGCTGACCTGAAGCATCCCCCCTAACGTAATGCGACCACTAGACCTGCATGGGAGAATATTTTTGTGATGGTAACGTTCTCCATTTTTTCTGCATAATATTTTACGCCCATCCTTATCTGACTTAAAACACTTTTCATCACTAAATATAACTACATATGTTATTGCACCAATCGAAATCTATAAATTTTCTTGCAAACCGCATCCTTTCTTCCTTATGCAACGCCGTCAGTAAAATTTTTTTCGCGGGCTTGCGACATTTAATTTTAAGTAAGTGGCGCCGAACAATTGTCATAGACACGTCGTGCATAATTGCAGTGTTTCTTGTTGTAGCAAAGCCGTCAGCGTTATACGTAGCAACAATATTTGCACCCAAAACTGCACAGTTTTCCTCTGTAAACAATCACAAAATTACGTTAAAACCTTACAAATATCAACAATGTTAAATTATTTTGCATTACCTATTTTAAGTTTGGATTTGTTACTTACCGGTAGCATTAATCTCCTCGAAATTTCACTTATGGATACATTTTGTTTATAATACTATTATGTCAGCCCTCAAAAGTGTAGACAAAATAATGAGACATGTTGTTTATTATTTGTAAAAAGTATCACTTTCCACAACGATTAATTATTTTTTGTCTCGGAGTAAGTTGTAGAACACACGATCGTGATAGGCAAAAGCGTTATGCCAGGTTAACTTATTATCCGACTCATTTCTTAGTAAATAACTAATAAAGTGGGTAGATGATAATATTCATACACTTAGTTTTTAATTATTCAGATACCCGCGAAACGAGACACGATAGTATAACAATAACAGCGCGGTCTCATAGGACCGGTTGGGGGTTCAAACGCTAAAGCAAATATTCTAAGTTTTAGTTTTATTAAACTTCGTTATCATTATACTACAATAAAGTAGAAAAAGAATGTTTTGTCAATGGCTAGGATCGAACTCGATACACCTTTAACGGCAAGCAAGCACTTAATAATCAGTGCTAAATTACCATCTAATGAATGAAGCGAATTTGGTTATCTGATTCGTAGCAAACACATATATATGTGTGTGTGTATATCGAGTAGTAAACGAGTTTTATTTTGTTTACGAGTTGAGCTGGCTACATAATATTACTTGAATAGGTGAATTGGTTGGTGGTATGGTTTTACTTTATTTTTGATTTATACCCACAGCTACTTGATTATTGTGAACATTATTACTGATTACCTACCCATATCATAAAAATATACTTTCCAAAGATTAAGTGTAAGTGTTTGATGTTATTTTAAATAACTATAATAATTTCATAAGTGAATGTTTGCGAAAATAAAAAAAAAGTTGACAATGAAAGTATTGTCAACTAACAATAATTATAATAATAACTTATCTATTATTATATTACGTAAATAATATATGTATTATATATATATTATAAAATTATTTATATTACAAGTTATATACAAAAATTTCGTTAATTAATTTCGTAAATATACATAGTTTATATGGGTGGCACGACATTGGTCAAGTCGGTAATTCGTCAAGTACGCAGTTCGTCCAATCTGAAATTGGTCAAAGCTGTAGTTCGTCTAATCGGAAATTTGCCAAATTATGAAATTCGTCTAATTCGTAAAAACGCGAAACGTGTACCATCAAACGCGGTACATAGGAACGCAGGGCTGAATAGTCTTTGATTAGAATGTTCACTTTTGTATTTATTTATATTATTATTATTATTGATTTCTATCAGTTATTAAATGGTAGGTAAATTAGATGTGCTACAGTGCTTAAAACAGTTATGTTGGGTATAAATAATTAATACGCAACACAAATGTTTCAAGTACTGTAACACATAATAACATAACTTTTTTTTTCTTTTCCAATGTCCGATAAAGCCAAACAATTGTTTGAGTTAATTTAAGGTAGATTGTAAGTTTTTTGTGTTTTTCCCTACTGGGCGATGTGATCGCAAAGCGACAAAGCCCTTTAAGCAAATAAAAAAAAACTTTTTTTTTTAATGGAACATAAAAAGTGTAATCAGGATTTTTACATTTAGTGTTTCATGCCGTTTCGTATCCGTTTCGTAGTTTTAAAGATCTAAACATACATAGGGACAGACAGCGGGTTTTTTTTATACTATGTGGTAAATAGTGATAATGATTATTATGTACATAAGTGTAAATATAAATAAAATATATAAGTTAATATAAACTACCTCGGCACTTTCATTTTTTAGCCGACTGTACTTAAATCACTTGACCAATTGCGTATTAGACGAATTTCATAATTTGGCAAATTTCCGATTAGACGAACTACAGCTTTGACCAATTTCAGATTGGACGAACTGCGTACTTGACGAATTACCGA
Organism: Mythimna separata; assembly: GCA_030763345.1. NCBI lineage: Eukaryota > Metazoa > Arthropoda > Insecta > Lepidoptera > Noctuidae > Mythimna > Mythimna separata. The sequence continues at coordinate 5,799,934 of CM061187.1, forward strand.
CTTGACCAATGTCGTGCCACCCGTTTATAAGTATAAAATTACAAAATTATATTTCGAATATTTTAATTATTACAAGAGAGTAACCATAACATTACTATTAAAAAAAAGCATGAGTAAAACAAAAAGAAAATAACAGATAATTAATTATTATGGGAGTAACTATAACATTACTATTAAAAAACGGGTAAATCAAATAGAAAACAAAAACAAGCAATCTTTCTATTACATCAGACGATAGGAATCGAACTTGGGACCTCTTACTCGTCAGACATGTATCATACGCATTGCGCCACGGCGGAATGACAGTGGCGGCGCGCGCGTAAGAAAACGGAACTAAGCCGCACTTCCCCTCTGGGCCGACCAATCGTAGCCGCTCGCTGGGATGACGATGCGCAGACGAGTTAATTTGTAGCACACAACGATAATACCTGTTGTGTTTCACGCGCTTGCGTTTAAACACACACATTTATTACGTTAGTGTGGGGGTGCTACGCGAAATAAGTAACAGAGTGTACCTGTAGCTATGGTAAAATTTTCGCACCAAATCCTGAAGCAGTTTCTCATCCGTGCATGACAAGCGTCAGCGTGTTATTCAAAACGCCACAGTGACAAGCCGCCTCTTGTATACGGATGTCGGTCTCCGCTAGACGTGCAGCTGATTTATTGCCACTTTGCACGTACCCATGTTGGATCGCCTGACAGCTGACTAGATTAAAAAATAGCCCGTCTTCTATCAAGACAAGTGTTCACTGTTTCTCGCTCTGAGTTCATGAATCTGTAATGTGATTGCGCTTTCTGCTCTTTTATCCAGGCGACGGTTTATTGACAGTCGTATGGATGTTTCTATGTTTGAATATCCTTTAGGGTCTCAGCCGTTCTCATATTAAATTTTTTCGCATACAGTTTTTTAGCTGACTTTTCCGGTGATTTATTAAAACCTTTATTAAATTCTTTCGCTGGCATTGAAAAAGGTCTAGTGGAATTTAAAGCGAGTGTGAAATAGTAGTCTGACTCACTTTAAACTATAATGTCAATATTAATTCTACGTAATAATAGAAGAATTAGACCTGATGCCTTTGGGGGGTCTTCAGACGAGACTACTAAGAAACTTTGGTCCCTTGAAACGTATTATCAACTACCACAGAACAGAGTTATGATAATGGCCCTAATGTACATGTATACTTTGGTATCTAAGGTACCTTGACATTTAGGAATTCGTGGAAAAGACAACATTCAAAACAAAGTTTGGATAAAGGAAAGAGATGTCTAAATAAAGATATGTCTAAGTGTCTAATCGAAAATAACTCCCATGATAGAGCAGCATACGGAGAACGCTAAATCCAGATAAAATGCATGATATCCAAAAACTAAAATTAAATAACGCTACTATATTAAAATAAACAAACATAGTCGCAAATGAAACTGAAACTAATGAACAAAACAAACAACCAGAGTAATTGATAGAGAGACCTAATGAACACGCAATTTTCGGAATAAACATTAACCTAGTAACGAAAACAACAGGCTATTTCATTAACAAGTACGTGCTGCAATTATCACAAAATGCTTTCCAGTCCGCACGGCTTACCCAATTGTTTCACAGAATTATTTATTTATTACCGCTTCGGGTCTTGGACTCTTGGCGCAGAGGGTCTATTATTGAATTCTATTTTTGAACTCAGACCCTACCAAGAATTTGCAATATTATGAAGGTTTTCCCTATTCTTTGTCGTTTCTAAATTAACAATTGTTAGGCCTGAAATTTGGCTCTTATACAAAGTTCTAATGAACAATGTTCGGTAGTTAAAATTAAAAGTTATATAACAGCTTTTCCGCTCCTCATCTCTAACAAGCACCAGTTTCCTCGCCAACTCCTTCACTTCTGTGTTTCAGCTTCATCGTCCATTTTAATGTAACATGCAATATTCAAATAATTTTATGTAACCGTCTTCAAGGGTTTATCCTTTATCTATTAAATGAAAACTTGTCATGCAAAGACGGTCTTTACAGCCAGTGAGCGAAAGGGGACGCGCAGCGAAGCAAGAGGGGTGCAACTGCCTCGGGATGCCTCAAAGAGATTAATCCTGGCTATAGACTACACAGCTGACAGTTATATTAAGGACCGGTCTTATGTACATGTACTGTGCTATGTATAAATAGTATCTGTTTACAAAGGGCTGGCTAATTTTGGAACTCTGCCGATGCCGGATTTAAAGATGAAATAATATGACGCTCTGACTTTGAAAATTGAAATAGATTCAGAAATTGTGATAGTAGCTAATATTCTTTAACTTCAAACTAAATTGTAGTTAGTAAACAACGGAACTTAAATTGCTTAATAAATAAACAAAGTATACAGTACGTAATTTCCTTCGGAAAGTTTCCAAATGGCGGGCATTCGTATTGAATGATAAATTACGGGGTATTTTCAATGAACGATGTCGATCGTTTACCAAACGCTACAATTTTGTCGTCGAGCACATGATCGCTGGTGACTAATGATATCAATTCAATGATAATGTCATTGACATTTTACTTTTTATCGCTTATTATGTGAATAATTTGTCGTCGAACTTAGTAAACAATAAACATTTAAATGTTGACATCGATTAAATTATCGTTAGAATGTAGATCGTGGAATGTATCGTAAGAAAAAGCAAGATAAGATAAATTGCTGTAGTCACTTTCTAATTTTTGATGGTAAAGTAATTTATTAAGTAAGATATATCTAGTTTGACAGAAATTTGATAGCGTGGACAATAAATAGAATGAATAGCCCTTTGCGGAACAAGATTTAATCTTTTGATGATATTTCATAAAATGAGCTTTGTTATGGAACAACATAATTAATTAGTACATTAAGTGGATATCTCTTTTTGCCCTTTTGACAGCTAAGCTTCGTAGTATTATTTTAAAGCCATATTACTTACCTGGAACAATAAAGAAATAATATTCCCCAGGGTCCTAACGTAATAAAAACCTAAGCACGTCTTAGAACTTATTACTTAAGTGATAAAAATATTAAGAACGGATATTAATGTTATAGACTGTAACTTTTAGAAAATGGATCATTGCCTCGTTAGATGTTATGTTTTAGTATCTCTTTATTTATTATAGCTTTAACCTTCCGAGCCTTTGGTATGAACTACTAACAATTTTGTATCTTATATTAATTCTACTCGAGTATTAAAAAAAACCCTTACTAAGGATGATTCCTGTAACGTTGGTGTGTTCACAAACATGTAAACTCACATGTATACACAAGACTCCCAAACCCGGAACAACAATCTGTAGGCTAAACAAATACTTATTTACACGAAATAAATTGACCTACCGTTTCTGATATACCCAATTCCAGCCACTCGACCCATTTTCTGTTTTATCCCATTTCCTAAGTCCTTTCCTTCATTTACAGGTTGCAAAATAAAATTATAAGAACTAAGAATCTTTGGCATCGGCAGTTGAATATAGAATAGAATACTAAAACTACTACTAGAAAACAACACAAATACTTAATTGACACCAAAATACTAACAGTTCATAAGTACAAACATATAAGTACAAACTTATCTCTAGGTACCTACAAACTAATTAATTAATTGGAAAGCAATTCAAGCATTCTAGACGTAACACAGTACAAGGTAGAAATAATAGAAACTCAGCTTGTAGTCGACATAGTTTCATGAAGGGTGTTTTACATAAATAGCACTCAAAGTCCTTGTGAAGTCCTAAGGCTTCATATTCTTTGAGCAAGGCCGTTCGCAGGAAGTAGCTTGTTATAAGACCACTTAGGCCGTTTAGGCCATTCAATTGTGGTACCACTTCGTTCAGATTAAATTAGTCCTGTGTGGGCGCTGAATAGGCAAAGATGGATTACCTAAATTGGATTTAAATTTTCCGCTTGCTAAGTCTCGATTGAGATCGTTGTGGGAGTTTGTTACTTGTAAAAGACAGTTTTGTATGTTCTGATTGTTTTAGATCTTTTTTATTATTGATAGGCTCGTACTTGACTGCTATCTCACCTGATGGTAAGAGATGATGGGGTCAACGGTAAGGACGGTAAATAAGGATTTTTTCTAGTATATACCTTGTTTGCTTCTCCAGTCTTCATATCAAGTTTGCGTCAATATTTAAATACCTATCTTCAACAGCAACGGATAGGGTCCAAAACATGTTCATACTTGAAGAATTCAATGAACCAGATCAAGGGTCAAACGTTTAGACATTTCGTTCTTTCGTACCCTAAGGCCTTCATTTATTGACGGTTCCAAAGCGGGCTTTTTTAAACAACATGTAAAGCATTTTAAATATTTATTGATAACCCCTTCCGCTGTATTGGCTAGAATACAGGTCGATCGGTAGCACCGGGTCACCAAGACCGCAGATAGATTACACAATCTACTCAATCGACCATTGTTGTCTTTAAATATGCAGCCATTTAAATATTTTATTAGGACATGCATACGATTAAGATATTAGTACTGTAGACTACTGTTTCAGTTATTGCCTTAATGATAAGTAAATGAACTTTTTTCAAAACACACAACTGACTTCATTGAAAAAAAAAAAAAACACTTAAAAATTTAAATGAACTTCTTCATTTCGAAAGTCGGTTGGCGAATTTTTCTTGACTTTAGATTTGTTTTTTTTTTTTGTTTTGAACTCGGAACTTGAACTCTATCGTATATGCTTTGATATTTGGACAGGTACAAAAATATAGTTTTCTTATATTTTTAAGCAGTTTAGTTGCCGTCAAAGTAATAAAATCTTTACTGGAAACACACGGATTTATAAGAAAAATATGGATACTACGCCCGCAGAAGCCGGTCCAAGTTATTGCCTTGCTCGAAGCAGGCCATAATCAAAATGAAGTTGGTCGACAAAAGAAGTTACTTTATTCGTCGCGTATGCCAGAGGTCCATGAGACCTGTGGGTACATTTGGCGACCAGGATCTGGCCAATGGCCCATAGAATCGAGTGTGATGATCGCTTTCTTGAGTGAGATATTGGCAACTGAACCGAGACAACTTTAAGAAGTTCGCAATGTCAGAACAAGTCACTGAAAAGTTAGAAGAAGACTGGTTAAAACAGGCCTGACTGCACATCACCCAGCAAATTGTCCCATATTGACCACATATCACTGTTAAGCTCGGTTGTAATTTGCCACGGAGCAGTTAGCGGTCCCCCGTTGGTTCACCTCTTTAGTTACTGCTCCACTTCTATAACTCGTGCTGTTATATAGCCTTTGGCCTTATTCGATAAATGGGCTAAACACTAATAGTAGATTATGATACAAGTGTGTAATGTGGGTCATTTTCGTCGCGGTGGTATTAAGACCCGAGCCATGGCGAGGGTCTTAAGAGAACCAAGAACGATAATGACTAATTACTCACGTGTGTCATACGACGTTTTTCGACACACTTGAGAAGAAAAAAAGAATCAGCTTTATTTAGTAGGTATATGAAAAGTTTATTTAGAGAAACAGTAAATGTGCAGTCAGTAAAGTTATAATTAACTATTTTTGGCGGTATAGCGGTCCCATGACATAGATTTTCTAATTGAAGGCGTACAGCACAAATCATGTTCCTCATAAATAGTTGTTTTTGTAAAATTTGTATTTTATTTTTAAATATGGTGGCTAAAAAATTGACGCGCGCATGCGCGAAAAATTGCGGCCATAGACTAGCTACTCTAGCTCTTGGTTTAGAAAAAATAAGAATGAGGTTGCTTATAACAGAAAATACAAATTTGATGAAAGATTTAATTAATTAAATATGTTAAATTTTAAACAGTTTATTTAAACACGAAATTGCATGAAATAAGTAAGAAACACACTAATTTATGCTATAGAACGCAATAACAAATGTTATTTTTTTTTGTCTTAAAACTTTTTTTGCCAAAAAAGAGGTTAAACAAAAAGGTTCTAACTACATTACAGCACAAGTGCATAATAGTAATCAAAATGTCACAGTTTGGTAACGAGCCCCTTTATATACCTAAGTGCAGTGCAATAATAGCCACTTTATGAGCAAGTGTGTCGAAAAATAAGTTTTCAATTCAAACCAGTAGTTTCTGAGATTAACGCTTTCAAACAAAAAACTTCAGCTCCGTAAAGTGTTGACCTTTCAAAGTCTATCGCGCGAAAAGTTGGTGCCTGTTATAGAATTAAAATTCAAGCTTGAATAATCTTTGTAAGGCGCAACATCATAATAAATTAATGAAACTACTTATTTGTTTAAGGCAACGCTTTTGGAAACTAAATTACAACATAAATCTCGGTGCGTTTTCAATTTTACAAAGTTAACAACAATGAACTTCCTTCCTGTTGTGGAAATTCAGAGAAAATGTGGTAAAAGTTAACTGAAACTCTTAACCATTTTACGCGGAGTGCAAAAAGGTCGGATAACTGCGAATAACTGCAAATCACGTTTGTTGTATGGGAGCCTCCTTAAGTATACACTTTATTCTGTATCTTAGTATTTGTTGTTATAGCGGCCACAGAAATACATTATCTGTGAAAATTTCAACAGTCTAACTATCGCAGTTCATGAGATACAGCCTGGTGTCAGACGGACGGACAGCGGAGCCTTAGTAATAGAGTCCTATTTTACTCTTTGGGTACGAAACCCTGAAAAGTATCCATGCTTGTCCCAAGCTTCCACTCTGTAAGAACTATTAACTCGACGATTAATTTCTACTAATTGTAAAGCGTCCAATGTTTTTGTCAGTCCTTGTAATTTTACGCGAAACAGTTTTAAAACCGCGAGCTTTTGGATGGTCTCGTGTCACTGTGTCAAGTTTTGCTTTTGCGCTCTCGTCTAGAGAGTCGAGTAGGCTTATTTTTGGCTGAGGACCTAAGGCCACAGAGGCTTTGTCTTGAGACGAGAATAGCGCATTCAACGTTCTTGTGCAATTGACTTAAGAAGGTTAAAAGGGATTTTGAGTAAAGGTTATCTTTTTTGGAGGTGGAAATCATCCAAAGACTAGCATTCTAGGATTAAAGTGAGAAGGTGTATTAGACTTTATATATACATTTTAATACACCAAAACCCACCTGTGCCCTTTGCGTTCCAGGATCACGGTATCCTTTTGAGAAATTCCCTAGAGAAAATCCTAGCGGACATCAGCTCTTCTGTGCCTGAAGTTACAAATTCTTCATAATACATTCGACCAACTCTGCTCATTAAATTGGATAAGCCATTCAAAGCTCCTGACTCGTCAAACGAATGTTCAACGTAATTGGTCTACATTTGCAACTTTATCGTTAGAAACGTAAAATTCATCTCCACTCATGCACGCTCATCACCTAAGCAATTAATTGATCAGCTTTTTGTACCATAAAACCTAGCTAGCTACTTATACTACTAATGTAATGTATCGGCTGACATTTTATTCATTGAAATCCTTCAAAGGTATGAAAGAACTACGAAAACGATAAAACAATATTTATGTGAAATGCAATTACTTACATGCGAATATTATTTTTACGACGTACGGATTTTATTTTTCTATGTTTCAAACGTGGCACTATAGTTGGCCCCTGTAGTACTCTTTCAACCCTTCGAAGGTTTAACAATGAATCAAAGTCAGCCTGCATAACACAACTAAACTGTATGTGCTAAATGCAAACTAATTTTCACAGTAAAATGAAACACTTCCTACACCGTTGCGACCGGGCAATGATTTACATATTCATCGCGAGTTCCTACTTCCCGTGGCTGACGGTCGGCACGCTATCGTGTTGGATGCTGAGGGAGCTTCGGTGGGTCATCTGGTTGCTGGCAGTCCTCGGCATCACGTACCAACAGATCTTCCACGAGAGATACAAGATGTTGGAGCTCCTCCTCTATCTGATCATGGGGCTTGGTCCGGCGGCCATCATTGTCACGTCTAATGTACGTCCATGGCTTAGTAACGCGATATTTTCGGCACGTTTACTGCTTTGAGGATAAATCTGCTCGAAGTTTATTGGTTTTCCAGTATTAATTATATTTTGAGTAATGTTGCGTAACTGCAATGCCGCAATAATTGTTTATGTATCCAAATTTTCCCTAATACAAATTTTGTCTTGGATAATTTTTCAATCTGTGCCCTTGCGGTTTTTTATCGCATGAAGTTGGTAATCTGTGCTCTCTAGTGCAAGTAAACGTGACCTATCAACTATCAAGTGCAGTTGCGGTGCTGAAAATATCACGTGCAAGTGTAGCCTATCTGTTTGTGCACGCTTTGTACTTTGAGTTAGGGCTAGAGCAGATAGAATGCGTACCTATATACATTTGAAACACAGGATTACTTTTTATTTGAGGTGGGAAATTATCTCAACTCCTCCTATTCCTGGTGGAGCGAGTGTCAGTCTTTTACTGACCACCCGTGTCCCTTTAGTTGAATTTTGCGTTCCAGGGTTATGGTAACGCTTTAAAAAAACTCCGCCTAAATGCGAAAAAAGAAATCAGGTACCCATAGACATAGAGCTTCCGTGGACAAAGAAGGTCAAAGGCTCGAATCCAACAAAAATTTTATGGTTTTTCCAATAATTCTCATATACCATAGAGAAGTAGACTGAGCGTATTGATTTTTTATTGATCACCGGTTCTACAAAGAACGCATTCCGTCTGACGCATTCTCTCTGCTCGCTCGTAGTTCTATGCTTTTTGCACGTGCATGTGTGTTTGCTTGCGGTGATGTAATATAACTGTGTATTTACTTTTCATATACGGTGAGTACTAAGTAGATTGGATTAATATTTCTTGTGTATATACTTTTTACTGTAGCGACTTGTTTATTGTGGCAATTTATTTAAAGTGCTCTTTGTAAGGTTACGGTCAGAGTTTGCGCAAGTTTTTTTAGGTTGCTAACGATACTGTAATACGTTTGTTTTTTCTTTTGTTTCGTAAATAATTGAAAATGTAATTAGAGTAGTATAAGCTTCTTAAGATGGCTTTAGGCAGGGTTTATTTATAATTTAAATTAAAGTAGTATTTACGAAAAGTTTCTAAACCAGAACCGAGCCTGGTGTAAAGATTAAAAATTAGTATTAGTTTTAAAGTTAAAGTAAATACTAAGCTACAGGCTATTCCTGAAATATCCGTATCGCTACTGAAAATATTGAGCCATTCTGAGAATAGATTCTTCACATACAGCTCAGTTTGTGGAAAGGTGAGGCAGTGTTTCTCAAGAAAATATATCTCAATTTTATATTTTCACATATTCCTTGGCAGACAAAGCACACCATAAAACCACCCACCAACTTGATGGAAAACCAAGTAGTAATTGCGTAGTAGTACAAATTACCTGTATCTCTGTGATATAAAAATATAAATAGAAATAATTTTTCAAATCCATTCAAAATTAAGTAAGTTAGAGCCATTTCTAATCTGGCGGAACGGGGAACTGTCAAGGAAGAGAAAGAGGATGCACACACTGAAGGTTGACGTCACTACTATTAGGTTAAGCGCGTACGAACTAAAGCGAGATGTTGTCACCACGCCTCCACTCCTCCCCATACAGATATTTGAAAGGCTAATTCCTGTTTCATTTAATTACTAATTTTGATGCTGTTTTGATGAATGGATTTATTTTTAGTGGTATTTTTCAGTCAGTATAAAAATAAATATCCAATTTAGCACTAAGTAGTACCTTTATAATTTAGGGGATTTCAGTCTCGATAGATTCTAGAATCCAGGGATAAAAAATCGAGACTCTGCCAACGCTCGGGACGCCTTGGAAAAAGAGAGACTTTCGAGCCTGGTTTAAAAGAAAAAGATTTATAATCAAAATCTAGAGGAGCAAGGAGAAAGGATTCAGTATAGAAGTCCGTCATTTTTGCCAATGGGCAATCCCATTAGGCACGCGTAAGTTATGTAAGAAATTTCACGATATCATAAAACGGTATAAGTGCGCATACGTAGGTACTTTGCAGTATTCCTAATGGTTTTACGTAATCACTCTCTTTTATAGTGTGTCGGGTATAAAGTTCATGGCGACTCTTATCAACCGCCCACAGAGCTAGGTCACCTAGAAGTCACGCTTACAACGTAGGTATTCAACTGTTGAATACCTACGTTGTAAGCGTAGTTACAGTTGTCAAGTATTCCCTCTGTTTGGGACTCTTATCTCTATTAATGTATGACCTGCAAAACCTCTTTGTGTGCCGTTAGCTTTGAAATATAACGCCTCGGTGGCCTTAAGTTGAAAATACGCAAATAAATAGTATGCTTTTACCGAGTTTTCATGTTGAAGTATGTACCTAGTTATCATAATGCTGTGTGTCTAACTTTCTAATCCTTATGCGGTATTTGTTATTTGCTTTTGAGGACATTTTATTAAAGTCTTTGTTTGTAAGTTAAAAATTTTCAGTATATTTTACATAATAATATATAGCTTAAAGAAGCTTGAAAATAGGGGGTAGTCTGCGGTGTACTGCTAGCAAATTAATCAAGCATTGGTAGCTACGTAGGTATTAGCCCGCGCGGTGGATTGTGGCCCATTCCGTTTCCTAGAGAGTATGCCTGAATCCCAGCAGTGGAAACATTATAAGGCTGATAATATTTATGCTATGCTACCTATTTAAATATTGTAAGGAATTTAATGAGTCTGAGTGATGGCTACATGGTTTATGAGTTTGCTTGTTAGTTATTAGTTTATTTAGAGAATGTTCAGTGGACACAGAACTAAAGTTTAAGCTCGGAAAGCTAGAATATTTTCATTGCAGTAATTAAAATCGTTCTACGGAGGCGGAGTCATTTATAGACAGTATAATGTCAGGTATATACTCGTATTAGAGTTTATAAATAGTAGTTTGTTTATATGTTCAGCTGAAACTGAATGGAAGCATTGATTGTATCGAGGTGGGTAGCTGGGTAGCTATAGTACCCACCTCAGATGTATCTAAACATTAGCTGAATGTCAGTTCGGAGAAATTGCTGGTACTGCCTGCAATTGGGGCAGACTTGTAGTTGTAATCAGTCAAATGTTGAAAGACGTAACCCCAAATATTGAAAACCAATACATAGTAACTACCTATAAACCAATGTAGATTTTCTGTGTATTCAGATTCACGAAAGGAGTGCTTGGGTCTAGTGACTGACAGAAGCTTCGATTTTGGGAAGTTTCGGCAAAGTGATCTAGTTCCGGCCTCAGTTTCGGCTTCGGCAGAAATTCTGCCGAATCTTCAGCCGAACCGAAAACTGCTCTCAACCGAAAGACACGCGATAATTGACGAAGTTGACTTCCGAGTAAGTTCGCGACTCGTGAGTCACATACACGGTCACAAACCGGTCTCTTGGGTCAGTCGGTAGATATACTCAATTGATGAGATCCTTCCTTTATAGAAGCGTAATCAATTTTGATGCGGTTTTCACTCATACAAAGAGTTGCATGGTTCAGGAGGAGTTTTCAGATAAACAGACAGACCCGGAAATCGACTTTATATGATTTTATACTATTTAAAAACAAGCTTCTGCCACTAGCTTCAGCCGCCTACAGTCCGTGTGAAAGTAGATTTCTCCATACAGACTTTGGATCCCCGTTTTATCCCTACCGAGGTGAATTTTGGAAAATTTCACCCTCGCCCCTTATTATTTGTATATGTCGTAGGATAATTTGATACTTCGAATCTTCGCGAAAATCCTAGGGGTTTTGCGAAAACGCGGATAATTAGACATAGGCGAAAAATTATCAAATCTTACTGGACAAAGTCAGCATTTTTGCGAAAATACTCGTTATTATAGCAATATTGCGAAACGAAACGCTGGCTGTTATGAAATAAGAACGCTGATTGGTCGGTCAGCGCGTTCAATAAGAGATCGTCTCTGATTGGTTGACGTCTTAAATGTCAATCATTTGTTGCCGCACGTTATTTGTTTACGTTTGTGTCTGAGTTAAATTGCAGAAGTGTTTTGTTTTTTATCGTAAATAGTGTATCTACTTGGACTTAAATAAAGTGGTAAATAAAAGTGCTACACGGATGTACATAGTGTCATATATCATAAAAGTCTTAGTCAACCACTCAACAACAACAATGCTTTCGAGATTGGTTTAGCGGTGTTTTGTTTGTCATCACTATGATACAATACTTGAAGTTAATCATCGGCAAACTAGGAACCAATTAGAAGTCAGCCAGCAAAATTGTAGCCAATCAGTGTTGAGCACATCAAATCTTACTATAGTAACGAGTATTTTCGCAAAAATCCTGACTTTGTCATGTAAGATTTGATAATTTTTCGCCTATGTCTAATTATCCGCGTTTTCGCAAAACCCCTAGGATTTTCGCGAAGATTCGAAGTATCAAATTATCCTACGACATATACAACAAAACCGGCCAAGTGCGAGTCGGGCTCGCGCACAAAGGGTTCCGTAGCAGCAAATAAAACTTATAAGGTTCAGCCATCGTTTTCAGTGTAAGCACAATAACTTAACCAAAATTACAGTTAAATCAACCTATCTCAAAAACTATAAGAGATACTTTGATCAAACCAAAAATCGTTGAAAGAGTTAATTAGCATGCATCACCTCTATTTTTTTTAGAATTTTATACCCCGTAGTTATAAAAATAGAGGGGGGGGGGACATACTTTTTACGACTTTGAGAGCTGATATCTCAAAAACCGTTCACTTTAAGAAAAATGTTTTTTAGAAAACTTTATATCATTTTAAAAGACCTTTCCATTGATACCCCACACGGGTATGTACATCGAAAAAAAAATTTTCATCCCTCAGTTACATGTATGGGGGGCCCCACCCCCAATTCTTTTTTTTACTATTTAGTGTCATAATTTTGTAGCGGTTCATACAACACATATTCCCATCAAATTTCATCACTGTAGTACTTATAGTTTCCGAGTAAATCGGCTGTGACAGACGGACAGACGGACAGACGGACAGACGGACATGACGAAACTATAAGGGTTCCGTTTTTGCCATTTTGGCTACGGAACCCTAATAAAAGGAATCTCTGTGCTAAATTTCAGCCTTTTAGGTCCAAGGGTTTGGGCTGCTGAGGGTTTGACTTGTACTTGACCGGTTTCTTTAAATGCTCTAAGTCTTAGAGCATTTGAAAAAAGGTGTTTCTATTGAAGCTTAGTTTCTTCGATACCGACTTCCACTACTAAAAGCTCTTCACTAATAAAACAAAGTTTTACATTAAGGTACCTACAGGAGGACCCATTAAAGTCATGTATAGCCACAGTGCATCACATTCCCATTAAAATGAGCCCAAACACGACTAGGAAACATTGTTTTATTACGGAGTTCCGGTGCCTGACCTCCGGTTTCATCATCAGATCAGTTCAATGATACCAGTTTTATCAGATCGATACCGGGAAGTGCCAAGTTATTTAAATTTGCTTCGTCGTAATCGTTAACTTTTTTGATCGAGATATTTTATTATCATCTAGAGTTGACTCGTCTGATGGCCACCTGTGGTCTTCATCATCAGATCCACTTCAACAAATCGAAACAAGCTTTAGCATTCAGAAACTAGGTACTAATTGCAAATGCTTGACTTGTTTATAAACATACAAAAATCGCTATATATACTCATACAGAAACGAATGTATGTATGCCTATAATATTTGAGAAATTCCTCAATTCCTCGTGGATACGTCAATCATCAAATCTAGATTTTGAAAAATTGTAACAATTTGGATGCAGGTATTTTAAATAAAAACAAGTGTTCCACATCGTTTTGTAAATATTAGCAAACATGAAAAAGATTTGAAAAATTACATTCTAATTCAGAATTGCCTCATATGAAGTCAGTTGAAAAATTCCAACGATCGAGGTCGGTCTAAATTAATTTAGAAAAGAATTCAGCCTATACTAATTTTATGTTAGGTCATGCTAAAAAATTTAGGTAGGTACACTAGATCGCTCCGACCGATCTATGTCAATTTATAAGTCAAGGACTTAGTTTTATGGAATTCTTTGAAAGAGTCACCGCGACTCTGGAACGCAAACCGCAATTGGAGTAAACCGGGTGGGTTTTAGTCAGGAAATCTGACAATCTCTCTCTCTCACTCACTCTCTGTCTCTACCTAGAGCGGTTATCAGAAGAAATGACCAATTTGGAAATAACTTTTGGTGGACGATTTTACTCGGTATGTCCTGCCTATTGATAGTAAATATTTAATTTAACTTTGATTAGATGATTTCCCAGACTCGGAAAAAAACAGTTCTGGTCAGAAACTAATTACGTAACTAGGTACGTAAGCATTTTATGCTAATATTTTTCTTAAATTCTCACCGGAGTAAAACAATGTGCTACTAAATAAATAGATATTAGCACAAACAAGTATGAGACCTCTCCACCTTGACCTTGTATGACTAGGTATACACATATTACTTGTCTATACTTATTTACATAGTGCCTATTCAGCTTCCGTAAGTCCATTTAAAAGTACGTAGTAGAATCATCTTGTAAGAATCGTTCTATAAAATCGGTGATCGATTTTTTGTAGGTTAAAAATGGAACACATTGATAGCAATAGTGCAATGCACACGTCCTACAAAAAATCGGTCAGAATTTATATAAGATTATAATTTGTTCCGATTATCGGTCCTACAAAAAGTCTGTCGTGGGCGGGCAGCGTAAACGAGTGGGGGTTAGAACTTCGTAGGTTTGTAGTGAGGAGGTTTCAGGAAAATTCTTACCACAAGTTGGTGTTACTTAGCCGTTAGGTCTTTTCCTTTGAAAACGTATGCATGACGTTGAAATCTGACGTTGACGTTCATGTCTACCTAATGTCAAAACACTTATGTTGGCCTCTTTGCTGTCACCTGATGCACGTCATTTTAGAACGCCTTCATTAACCCGTTCAGCGGCACGTGTATAACCCTTTGTAAATAAAAGGACGTTGTAATAGTGAATATACGTGAAAAATAATGTAATCTAACCAGTCTATCAATCGAAATTTACAAAAATAGAATACTAAATGTGAAAACAATATTAAAATTGGCAGGAGTTATACAAAGAATCCTTCTTCGTTTACTTATTGCTTTAGAATTAGAGAACTTTTGTGGGCTTTAGCCTATCACAGACCCTCGAAACGAGACACAATAGTAAAACAATAACTAGTTAGTAAAAATCGGACACTCCCTCCCTTCACTTAAAACGGGAGTAATTATTTTGATGATTTTCCTCTAAATTAAAAAAAAACATTTTTTTAATGTAAATTTTTTCTTGGTAGTATTTATTCATTTATTATAATAATACAGTACTCTATTGTAGGTAGATACTTACAATAATAACATAACAAAGAAAATTAAATTAATATTAAACCACATCGATATCGCTGCACATTCTCGTATTACTCCAATAACGCCCGTTTTCAATACGCTATCTATCATATATCGGAGATAGAAAAACAAATGCAACAACAGAAACATGTCAAATTTTTGTATTGTATCTTTTGTTTTACTGTCTCCAGTAAGCCAAAACCGTAGGTAGATAGCTTATTGAAAACGGGCGTAAGTAGGTAATTTAAATCTCCAGTTAAAAGATTGGAGACTTCGTACGTAGAACGCAAAATATTTGCCTTGTGGTTTGCCTTGACTCGCTTTTAAAAATGAACGTGCAGTAGGATTAATTACTTACTAGAGGAGTTTGTTGATACTTGTGATAATGTTGTTAAATGACACCCAATTATTAACTTTGTATTTAAAAAAGGTTTCTTTGAAAATTATTGAGGTAAATAAATAAATATTTAAAACAGTAGTTTTTATCATTAAAATCGCTAAGCAATCAATTTATAGGTTAGGAGATTAGGAGACGCAATATAAATAGTACTAAAATTAAATAAAGTGACGTAAATTCCAGTATCAAGAACGCGTAATCTCTATATCATGGTCGATTTAATCCCACGGGTACTTACTTAATTATAAAAGAAAGGGATGGTCGTGGTCCTGGAATGCAAAGGTCAACTAAATTACACAGATGAATTTTCATCAATAGCAGCGGAAGAAGTTTCTTGAAAATTCCCAACTTGAAAAAAAAGGAAACATTAAAAAAATTGGAACAAAGCTCGTTTTAAAGTCATAAAGGTGTGTCTACGCAAATTCATATAGAGTCGGTCCACACTACACTAATTTGAGCTCGGTTTGTGCTCGGTTCATCTAGCGTAGACCCACCTTAACATTATAGCTGCCTAACTTTTACGCCCGAAACCAATAACCTATACACCATACAAAAATTTACATGTTTTCTGTTGTTTCATTTGTTTTTCAATCTCCGATATGTGATAGATTGATTATTAATTTCGGCCGTAAGTCTGTAAGTAGTCTAGTCAGTGCGTTTAATCTTTGTACCTGTTGCGCTATCTGCTCCTAAGTATGAGTTATCCGGTTACATGTTATTAATATAACTACCATCTACATCTATAATTATGCGTCTTTCGTAATAGCTCGCGTCGGACACGCAAACACCGTGTTTTTACAAACTACAGATAGATAAACCATACGCGGATAGTAAATCAAAGTGAATTCGGTTCTATAAACAAAAGAGCAACTGGTCGCCTATGAAGTTGCAAGGACATCAAATAAAAACAATCGAAGCGTGTGAAATGTTGTAGAAGAGTTTCCTCACACCTACTAACGACTTGATTTCAAAATTGATTGCAATTTCATGCAATATACTAATGAAATATTAACTTAGGTACTTATTGTTTTTTTTCTTTGATCGATTTGTTTTATTTTAATTATCTGTTTAACAATTGCTATACACATACGTCACACCTGCACACTTATAAACATACAATATAGAATAAAGACGAGAAGAAGGCAAACAGAAAAATAAGTAGGTACAAAGGTGAATCTTATTTCTCATTGTTATTTCTAAAGTAACCTCTTCAGTACAACTGCGAAAGAAGAGTTGGAAAAAAAGAGATGTAGACAACAATGAATGCACTTTCAAATATACCTTTATTCTTATTATTTTCTTTTGTCAAATAGCACCTGCCATGATCTGTCTCTAAAGCACTCAAAAATTGTCAGGTAGAAAATCCCTATTGCATTAAGTCTACCTTTAGTTTGTGCATTGTTTTCTACTTGTTCATAAAGTTAGTAGTTAGCAGCTGGATAATCTTAAGGTGGAATATGTTTCTGCTAAGTTACGAGTAATTATATTAATTAGACTGAACCGTCCTGTAAACTGGACTCAGTGTCAAGGCCGTTTTATGCACTTTATGTCGCACTCAACTGAAAACCGCAGTCAATTAGTGGCTGCTCTCTCGATTAATACGGGACACTTTTAACATACAAGTTATATTAAGTATACTAGAACTTTGTCCGCGGCAATATTTTCATAAAAAAAACCGGCCAAGTGCGAGTCGGGCTCGCGCACAAAGGGTTCCGTAGCAGCAAATATAATAAACTTATTATGTCAATTTATACACCTGGTGAATGGAGCCTAACCTAAATTACAGTTAAATCAACCTATCTCAAAAACTATAAGAGATACTTTGATCAAACCAAAAATCGTTGAAAGAGTTAATTAGCATGCATCACCTCTATTTTTTTTAGAATTTTATACCCCGTAGTTATAAAAATAGAGGGGGGGGGACATACTTTTTACGACTTTGAGAGCTGATATCTCAAAAACCGTTCACTTTAAGAAAAATGTTTTTTAGAAAACTTTATATCATTTTAAAAGACCTTTCCATTGATACCCCACACGGGTATGTACATCGAAAAAAAAATTTTCATCCCTCAGTTACATGTATGGGGGGCCCCACCCCCAATTCTTTTTTTTACTATTTAGTGTCATAATTTTGTAGCGGTTCATACAACACATATTCCCATCAAATTTCATCACTGTAGTACTTATAGTTTCCGAGTAAATCGGCTGTGACAGACGGACAGACGGACAGACGGACATGACGAAACTATAAGGGTTCCGTTTTTGCCATTTTGGCTACGGAACCCTAAAAAGTGATCCTATAAGGGTTCCGTTTTTTCTTTTTGAGGTACAGAACTCTAAAAATTAACAGCCTTTAAACGGTCTTTTGACGGTAGTTTTGAAAAACTTCAGTCGTCTTCGTCAGTTTCAGATTTCAGTTTAAGTTTTTTCATTTAAGTTTGGGCCAAGTTTCGTACTAACTATTTGTGCTAACTTTCAAATTGATACACGGAATGACATTTTCCATATAAGCGAAAATCCCCCTTTTAACCCCTTATAGGTAGAATTTCCAAAAAAGGGATTCTTTTTTTACCGGTAACTTATTCAGTACATTGTCATTCAATTTCTTTGCTCCACTTCTCCTCTTCATGCATCAACATTTGTATTCATCAGTCTCGCATTTTAATCGGTGTACAAATATTCATTAGGCATAAATTACAGCATTGTAGCGTTCATGTTTCATTGCTGTAACATGAAAGTCGGAAACTCACCCGTCAACATGTCTCTCATGAGTTGCTAAAGTGCCTTTCTGCACCATTCCGGCATTAAAAGTTCTGGGGTGTATTTGTAGGCGAGGCTTTTAAAATGTAGATCATGGTTGGCTGGCTGTTGCGACTTGAATTCATTTTTAGTCGACTTCGATGAATCAGGAGGAATGAGCAGGGTTGTGATTTTGACCAGTTTGTAAGTATGTAGGTTCATCTGTTCTCATAAAACTTCTAAGCTTGTTAATTTAACAATGAAGTTGTTGGAAGCGGCTTGATCTTCGACTGGTGTAAAGGATATATTGTGTCTTTATGACAAGGTGACATACGAGCACAACTATTCTTTAAAAATCACTTTGTCTAAGAATATTTTCTGTATTCATACTTTTCAGAGCGCGTTTTTTTTTTAACAATTCATGCACACACGTAAAATATTAAGATAAGAAGAAGGAAACAGTAAATATAGGTACAAAGGTATACTTATTTCTATAGAAATCTCCAAGCACACCTGCGAAAGGAGAGTTTGAAAGAAAGAAATGTAGTTACCGTGTGCTAATAGGAAAATAAGTACACAGAAAAAAGTTTTGTAGTTGCGTTGGGTTGTTCCCATGGGTTAGTTAGGTTTTATTTTCTTTTTTATGGGGTGATTAAATAAAGGACCTATACGAAACGATGAAAAGGCTTCGTTGAAAATGATAGGCTAGAAAGCAAGGAAAACCGATAAGACGAATAGAAGCATGAGATGAACAAAAGAACAGACGAGCGCATTATCCCAAATAAGTAAACTGCAATAAAAGCAGGAAGCTATGATATGAAACCAGAACTTGAATCTCAATTAGAAATCATTAAAATTCATGGCTAGCTTTTAAATAAAAATACTTCCAGCACTCTGGCCATAAACTTTTCACTGTCACCCGGCACGTCCGTGATACGTCGCTCTAATTACATTTTATCTGTTGTCACGTCAAGCCCTACCCTCTCCAGGCTACCCTTGAGTCTTTGTATCATGTTACATAAACTCCATTTAGAACCTGCCTCGTGTCGAGAGATTGAAATGTAGTTAACTCGGTGCTCGCATTCCCAGAGGAGACTGGAGCTCTACAATGTTACGACGTACATTGTGTTCATTGTTCACATTACGCCGGATGTTCTCGACTCCCATTTTATATGAAATAACTATTCAGTTTAATTTAGCTGCTGCTTCCTTTAATGAAACGAAATGTGGTTGTGAGCAAAAAATCTCGGATATATTTACTGAATGTGATACAGACATCTCTCACGCTCTAACGTAAACAATGCAATTTGTTTTTTAGTCAAACTTTTGCTAGCTTATTCTTGCGTCAAATATTATTCCAAAGGAATGCGTTACTGGAATAAAAGATATCGTCAACCCTCATTCATATTATAGTCTACCAGTGTATCAAGTTAAGCTCATTCACCGGTTGTGGCGTGATTCTTTAACAATGAATACCCAAACTACACATTTATAATATCAACAGGATGTCATGTTTCAGTCATTGTTTCATTCAACTTCCTTCCATAACATCTGAAAGGTCCGTTCGGCATCAAAACTTTCTTATCGGCTACAAGAAAAGATAATTTCGGTGGCCCATATTTTGTCGTAACCTCCGCACCCTGACGCTACTTGCACCCACAAAAAAACTAATGCACGGTGATGAAAGTGCTATCCATGTGGCACAGGGCAATAGTTCAATAGATAATTTTTTTTTGTCATTAATACCATATACCTACATCTTACATGGATAGAAGACATGGCTAGAATAATTTATAAACTGTTCTAATTATAGATTTAAAAACGTATACCGTAGAAGTGTAACACCACCATATTGATTTCACCTTAATAATGCATGGCTAAAATTTACAGCGGTCGTTTTCCAATACGTTTTAGTTTTCAGTGCCCTAATTAGGTAATAGAAACATGTATAATTAAACGTATAATTTGTAGTTACGTTAACATTATAGTTAGTTTCTAAAGCTGTACTATCTTCTATTTATAAATACTTTAGTTTTAGATTCGTATTTGTGTATTGCGATATTTATAGTTAGTGTTTCAATATGTGTGGGTTTATAGTAAAAGCTTTCGCGTTTCTCATTTATAATAATATTTACATTTCCAATATCTATTTCTTCCTACGTAAGATGCAGATTGCATTTTATGTAGCGAATTGTTACATCAGCAGCCAATAGAAATTCTTTCTAATAAATGTTGGTTTTGTGCTACAAAATGAAACAATCAAAACAAATTTATAGTCCGTGTACATTATCATTGTATGAAAGTTCATCAATAGTATACCACGTATTGATATTGCTGTGTTGTAAATTAATGGTCTTTTATATGGAATAATATCGTGTAGCGAGTGTAATTACTTTTCCGAGGACAGAATATTAAATGGAAGCGGTGATTGGTGAAATTTTGGGGCACTTTAATTATAGTGGCTTTTGTAACGTGGAGTTTCAGTAATAACCTATTATTTTCTGTTAAAACTTAAAAGTTAGTGGATATTTCCGAATATATCTTCTGTAGAACATGTAAATATCTTCAGGATGGTCAGAAGCCAGTAAATCTGACGCCAGTCTTGCCGTGAAGAACTGGTAGGCAGCCGCTCCTCGTAAAATACTGGTATTCAGCTAAATCGGGCTTGACTGGAAGCCGACCCCAATATAGTTGGGAAAAAGGCTAGGTGGATTAGAACATGTAAATATCTTGTCTAATTACTATACAGAATTAGGATCTGCTTCCTTGTCGTCGATTTCTTTATCGTCCACCTTTTATTTTTCCTGTCTTGTTTTAGACTGTTTTCATGTATCACTTCTTATTATATGGCCTTTCATTTTCCACATCGCACGTTCTTATCGGGACAATCGGTTGTTCCTCAAATACCTTTCCACTTTTCCCTCTCGCAATTTTCATAGTCAACTACAGATGCATCATGTTATATGAAATGTTTGTTCGCCGTAAAATGTTTACCTTCCACTTTGAATCCGCGGTGTAATAGCACTTCAGTAGCACGATCAATCAATTATTGAGGAAAACGAATTTCAATAATACATTGGTCCTATCGACGTTTTGATATAACGATTATTTATGATGATTATTAACGTTCATCATGTTTGTTAATGGTTACAGTTTTACTTACGAATGGGTTTGGGTTAGTTCGTCTAGTTTCTGGCACGGAGCCCTTAAGGGCTGTATCGGACAAGCTATTTTAAGCATCAACGACTTTGAAGCTTCGTTTATGTTGTATTTCATTTCAGTGTCTGCATTTGAGCGCACTAACTTGGTAATGTTTATCACTAGTCGCTGCTAAAAAATAGAAAATAATAAACTTTGTTTTACACCATAGTATTTTTTTTACAGAATCTTAAATCTACGGGTACAATACCGGTCTTATTGCTAACAGCGATCTTATTATTATAATCTTAGGATAAACCCTTAGCCATACAGTCTTGTTTTTCGCGTTGACCGTACCAGTTCCCCTTGGATACCAACAAAGTTCACGCTCCATTTCTTTCACGAAGTAAACAGAATTCTGAGCACCGTCACTAAACGTTGGCACCATTCAAATCCACGTGTATTCGTTTGTGAAGCATTCTCAATTCTTACATGCCGACTCTTGCCAATATTCACATTTCGTTCATTGTGAACAACTAAAGAACTTGTTGAGAATGTTCTTTTTAACATCAAGCAAAGTGATCGTAAGCCAATACTTATAGACATCCGCTTCTCGACATATCGTCTCTCCAATCGAAATCTAATAAATTCAATCCTAAATTCCTAAATCAAAACATCCCAAATTCCCAAGTACCCATGTATAAAACCAACACATACAAAACGGCTTCGGGAAAATATTCAATGTGTTTACAGCTTAGAAGTGGAAATCCCTTTTGAATTATGTGTTTCCTGATAGCTATAAACTGGTGGTAGGTATTTAAGTGTGAACCTATTCACACTTAAATACCACCAGCAGTTTATACTTCTGGATAAGCGTACTGTAACTGTAACGTTGACCACATCATCGCTTACCATTAATTAGTGAGATGAATCAAACGTGAGCCTATAAAGAATAATAATTAAAAAACAGATGATTACATTTAGGTATTTGAAGCTTTAAAAGAGTCGTTGTTTTTAGATAGGTACATACAAGGAACGTATAGCATCGTCGATAGCGGAGATCGAAATATGTTTAATAAAATCAACTGTATACCTCGTATTAAGGTTTATGAGACAGCCCGCCGACAGACAGTAAGAGGGCTCTGTTGGTTACCCATCGAGTACCCTTATAAACGTTCTATTTATAATCTTTCTCTTTGATTAACTTAGCTAAATTGCCAGTATTGTCCAACTTAGGACTTTTTTGTGTGTATTTGCTTTGTTGGGCAATTTCGAGCGGTGTAGGTTGTTGAACAAAGAGAATTAAACCACTTGAGAGCTGATAGACCGATTTCGTTTAGGCACACGACTCACCGCTGCGGGCCGGGGGACGAAGAAAATATAGCGGTTGCGATTGGCCGATGCAACAATGTCAGGACGAATATTCCAAACATAGTGATTCGCAAGTCAGTTTTGCAACAATAATATCGATATCGATAAAATCGATATCTACAAATTCTACATTTTTTAAAACTATATTGATAGGGTTTTAACTGGATGTAAATAAAACAATATGTAGCAAATAAATAGTGGAGTGCGCATCGGTACGTTTTTGTTCTAAATCAAAATTATATCAATGAAAAAAGAAATATTAGTTTAGAATAGCATTAATCCACTTTTCTTTAACTTCCGAATTATTTGGAAATCGAAAACATTAAAACGTAATATTATTTTTTTATTTATTATTTGAAATCATCGATAAAATAATATTTATCAACTGCGTTTTGAAGTTAGCACGTCACTTCAGCACTATGTAGAAAGTACTTACGGATAGAAAGGGATAGACTTATCTAATATTCTAGTGAAAGTAAAGGACTTTTTCAAAAGACATCAACGCGGTATCATTTTTTCCGTAACCAACCAATTTAGCTTGAACCCTCTATAATTGCTAATATTGTAAATAAATATATCAAATTTTATTTACCAATGAAAACTTATGCCATCTTTTTTATAACTAGATATTCTAGTTGATTTCCCGCACCATTTAATTGCACAGGTACTCATTTTTGTTTCGGATTTATTCAATAAATATTTATAAGGTACCAAAATTAAGTAGTGTGCACAGATCCAACAACTGGTCAGTACTAAAAAATTCACTTATATCCGCAACTAATATAAGTGCTATATCGTCGCTGCGCGTGCAATACCGCGAAAGAGCAGTTTGTAAAAACCGCGTATCTGCGTTTTCGCGAATTTACAGGAGAAAGAAAAAACATAATATATCTGTCATTTACCTACATTTTGCTGACTGAACTCTGTTGCTACTACTTTGGGACTTACTTTATGGAGAACGAGTTTAAATTTATTCGTAACTTGTTTGAATTTCGTGTAAAATCACTTTAAATAACATACGCGGTTTTGTTGCAACAAATGATAGAAAAAAGTGGTACAGTATCAGTAATTACGCGGGTTTGAAATGAAACATATATTATTAGAAAACATTATTTATTGTGAAAAAAACTTTCAGAAAGACAATATTAGGTATTATCTTTCTATTAATAATAATCAACATTATAAAGAAAACTTTTTAAGTTAAAGATATGAGCTCCTTTCAAAAAAAAATCTTCTAATCTGTAGAAAATTAACATCTTAATCATAAGTTGCATGAAGAATGAATAGAGATATTGATTTGAAGACCTTTTTAATAAGTAGTTCACATCTTTTACTTACAAATACACAGAAAAAACTTTTTATAAACCTTTTACAGGTACAGGGAAACTATATTTTTTACTATTCTCTATGAACATTCATTCATAATGAACTTTATTTAAGGAAAACTTTTTTATTGGTAAGTTTAAGATTTGTACTTTTAATGCAGTTAAATATTTTCTAACTAATTCTCTTTTAGGTTCTGTGACTGATGTATCTCTTGGTTCAGATTCATTACTTTTATTCTTCTTCTCTCCTAGCCAATATCTAACCGTCCATTCCTTTATACCCAACGTTTCCAAAAATGTTTTTAAACAGACCCTTTCCTTTTTATCGTTAACTTTTAAATAGTAAATTTTGGTATCACTTCGTCTTGAGTTTGACTTTTTAGTTTTTCTAGTTGTTGGTTTCAGATCCACCATAGAAGATACATACATTTTCTTTTCTTGCCAACTCATATTCCAAAAGGCTTTAAAAATGTTTGATCGAACTTCTTCTGTTAATTTTGAACAATACATAGCTTTACCGCCGAAACATCGTGATGACATACATAATGGACCCATTGTTTTTGCTGGTTTTGGATCATTTTGTACATATTTATTGCCGTCTTTTTTAAATCCTGTATACTCCTGTCCCATCATCCTCTGTCGCTTATTTTTCGTTCTTTCCCAATTATTTGGATTCCCTTTGCGCCTCTTATTATTTTTCTTTGATGTTTGTTCTATTTCCCTTTCGGGAAACCATTCCACATTTTCTGGTGATAATGGCTTTAAATTCGTTATATCTGAGAGGAGAACGAAAGAAGGATCTGCAGATGAATCATCAGACGGAAAATCAAGGCCATCGTTATTGTGCTCTATTACATTAACGTTTAATTCAATGGGATAAGTAATTCTGTCATCTTCATTTTGTGTTAAAGCGGGATCCAAAACAGTGGTAAGTGTAGTAAACTCGGATGTTAAATTTTGATTTTGACTTGCTGGGTTGAATGACGCAGGGATGGGAACTGTTTGTGATTTTGTTTCATTTTGATAAGTTTGTTTATTTAATATTTCTCTCTTCTTTTCTAGCAATATTTCACGCCGTTCAGACAGATCTTTCAGAGTTACCACATCACTGTTTATGTCAGCATTTTCTAGAAGAAACACATCTGTATCTTGATCTTCCATTATTATGTGCTTACTTGATACCTACTTGAATGTATTAATCTAAAAATAAAAAATAAAACTGTTATTGTAATTAATATTAGCTGATGAACTTAAATAGTATTATTACCTAGTGGCGGGACATGGCTGAAAATTGTTTATATTATTTATAACTTATGTACCTGTGCTCCACAATAAAGATATTATTTTGATATGATTTTTTTGTAACGCAATACCGCGTAAATTACTCAAATAACAAAATAAAGTTAAAGTTAAAGACCGCGTAACTACGCGTCAACAAATGATTAAATAATTTGACGTAATGTACAGCATTCAAGCAGAAACGAAAGCTTAAACATGTTTATAAATGAGTAAATAAAGATTATAAAACAATCAAAATGTACTTACATGGTCGTTATCATCAATAAAACTTTTTCTTTCCGGAGCACGCGTTAATCGTGTCCTAACTTCTTCACCGTTTGGGTAAATACGCGGACTTGCAGCCAACTTCAGGCATACTACTGTTCCGCTGCATTGCTGCGATGGAAAACAGAGGTTTCCCATTGGCTAATTCAAATCGGGTGAGAGCTAGTACTAAGCAAATCCGCGTCAAGGATCTGTTGGCGCGATATTTCAATTTTGTCCCTTTTGCTGTTACGCGGTATTAACAAAGTGCTCTTTCGCGGTATTGCACGCGCAGCGACGATATCATGAAAGTGTCGCGAGCCTGAGACGCCCGTATGAGCGGTCAAGTGGTTTTATAGTCATTGTTGTTGAACTACGTCCTTTTCATTAAATGAAGGGACTTTGGTAATTTGTGTTTTATTAATATAGTATGGGTTAACTTTTATTAAGCTATGATAGCGTTATTTTGTTATTATTATGGTACCTATCTTTAGTTTTGGTGTGTTGTGTAATTTGCATGTTATGTAGTGATCTTGTTTGTATTGTCAATGTTTATTTGTTGTTTGCAGTGAGATAGCCAAATCAGGAGTTTACTAATAATCCTTTGTTATGTAATTGTTCAATAATAAATCCCGGGTGATCATAATTATTACTTGCATTTTCTTACGTTTCTTATTTGTGTGTATTGGACTCATAAGAAAGAAACGTTGCCCTTTTAAATTTAGCAATAGAACATCGATTTGACTATCCGCTGCAAGATCCTTGCTCTATAGTTGGTAGCATGTTAACGTGTAACCTTTGTTTTCCAGCACCAGTTCCCCGCGATGTCGGACCTGAAGCTGGGCGGCATGCTGTACCTGGCCGGAGTGTTCTTCTTCAAGTCGGACGGCCGCATCCCGTTCGCGCACGCCATCTGGCACATATTCGTCGCGCTCGCCGCCTCCGTGCACTACCTAGCAATTCTGCGACATCTCTTCCCAGAACTTAAATCTTATTGAAGACTGCCCGTTTAACCTATTGAATCTCCATTATTAGAGCTCTCTAAAGCTATTTTTGTATCCTAACTCGACAACAAGGCCGCAGATTAAATAATTCAGCCGACAATCGTCCGACGTCGGACGATCGACGGTGGGTCGGTGATGCAGCTGATGTCTGCGGCTTTGTTACCTCGTCTTCGTAATGTGTGTGTGAATCTTTTATGTAGTGATCTAGAATATACTAAAATAGACTCTGTAGGTACATAAGTTTTATGCTGTTAGCCGGAACCGATCGTAAATGTATACCTGTGACCTAGGCTGCCAAAGCGACGTATAATCACTGATGGATCTGATATTTTCGGTAGGGTGCGCGTTATGATTGGGGTTATTATACTGAAAGTGTTTTGTTATCATAGGTTTGGTTTAACTCATATCATAATTACGAAACAGTGGCATTAAGGTTTGGTTAATCTATTCGATCTACTAACCATTATAACCTAAATTCGACCTTTTGCGTTTCCGGTACATCGACTGATTTGATAGCCAATTTCGCATATAGCCTCATGGGACATTACCTATATCGCTAAAATAATTTGGTATGCAAGTAGATTAATATCATATCGTAGAGAGTGCTTCAGTGCGAGTATCGGGTAGTGGATACGGTGCCCCATGGTATACAGTTACGAGAGCTTCCGGCCTCAGCGCGCCGTACTGCAATCAATATTGTCATATCAAGGTCACACAGAGCAGCATCTATACTGGATACGTTATTTATATACTTTGACGCCCTGTTATTTATAAAACAGTCTTTAGGGTTGATGGATATTGAGTAGATATTTTGGTGAGGAATTGATTTGATGAAAAATTCGAATGTAATGAAATAGTTACAGCATCTAGGAATCTAGATTTGATGCCTTGATATCGATCTCTCAAGTGATTTATTGATACGAGGCTAGAGCCACTGAAGGCACAGTGCAGTTCCTATTTATAGTTTAAATCAATCCACGTAGTTTTTAAATACGCACTCGTTTTCGGTAGCAAATTCTCTGCACTAGTTC
This sequence comes from Mythimna separata, assembly GCA_030763345.1. Taxonomy (NCBI): domain Eukaryota; kingdom Metazoa; phylum Arthropoda; class Insecta; order Lepidoptera; family Noctuidae; genus Mythimna; species Mythimna separata. The sequence continues at coordinate 5,827,714 of CM061187.1, forward strand.
AGAGCTCTTAATCGAATAATTGATCGATTAATTCGTTAGGAAATTGCGCAGGAAGTTTATCGAGTTACCGCACGCCCACATTCTTAGCCACCGTTATGAACGGCCCGTAAGTCATTTACTGAAGAACGCTGTTGGTACTTATGAAAACTTTTCAATTGCTTCAACTCCATACCATTCTTGTTTATTATTTATAGACAAATGTTTGTCAGAAATGACCGTTGTTGTCCTATCACGAAAGCGATAAACACCGAGCAGGAGCTTCTTTGAAATAGAAAGCAATTTAAGTTTGAAAAGGGCAAGTGTTCAGAAGGCAGTACATCAATTTAAATTAAGTACGCCTTCGCAGTTTGCACACTTAGAAATTGTTTGTCCTTCATCGGTTTGATGGGTCTGCGAAATGTATCGAATTTTTTGTGAAGTCCTTGGGCTGTTTAGAGCGTTTAGTGTAAGTTGTGTGCATATTTACGATTCTCGTCGAGTCGTGAAAATTATAACTATCTGCATACTTTACACTAGGGGTTTTTTGAAGTGGGAAATCACCTAACTTCTCCCGCTCTGTTTTGGGCGTGCAGACTCAGAAATACATCTGAGTTTCTTCAGTTGTTCTTTGCGTTCCAGGGCAACGGAAACTCTTTTAAACCATCCCGCGGCCTACACTAACGGTTCGAATGACTAAGTGACTCCCACGAGTTTACGGTTTTATGAGAAAGGGGAATCATCAGATACCTTGCTAGCTCTGTGTGACGGTAGCGTATTGGAGTGCAGTATGTCGCGTTCTCTCACAGATCTGTTTCCTAACGCAACCACTCTAGTTCTAGAAGTTAGCAGCATGAACCACGTTCGGCCAAACGTTACTACAGATGATGGTAAATGTGTGTATATTTTGTAACATATTGTTGAACTTATTGTACTATTGTTGTAGTCTTGTAGTCGTATCTCAGAATCTCGAGACCAATCCAACCCTTTTTAGAGTAACTATTTAAAAAAATCGTATTGAGGGTTTTTAGAGACGTTTATATACCTATTAACTTAATATACTTATATGAAATCCAGTTTTTTCAGCGAAATCTTTTATACACCTCAATGTGACTTTTTCCTTAGTATTAGTAGGTACGTTATAGTGTAGCTAGTTGAGTGTATATGTCGTAGGATAATTTGATACTTCGAATCTTCGCGAAAATCCTAGGGGTTTTGCGAAAACGCGGATAATTAGACATAGGCGAAAAATTATCAAATCTTACTGGACAAAGTCAGGATTTTTGCGAAAATACTCGTTATTATAGCAATATTGCGAAACAAAACGCTGGCTGTTATGAAATAAGAACGCTGATTGGTCGGTCAGCGCGTTCAATAAGAGATCGTCTCTGATTGGTTGACGTCTTAAATGTCAATCATTTGTTGCCGCACGTTATTTGTTTACGTTTGTGTCTGAGTTAAATTGCAGAAGTGTTTTGTTTTTTATCGTAAATAGTAGGTACACTATTTACGATGGACGTAGTTACTCAGATACCCGCGAAACGAGACACAATAGTAAAACAATAACAGCGCGGTCTTATACGACCGGTTGGGGATTCAAACGTTAAATAAAGTGGTAAATAAAAGTGCTACACGGATGTACATAGTGTCATATATCATAAAAGTCTTAGTCAACCACTCAACAACAACAATGCTTTCGAGATTGGTTTAGCGGTGTTTTGTTTGTCATCTCTATGATACAATACTTGAAGTTAATCATCGGCAAACTAGGAACCAATTAGAAGTCAGCCAGCAAAATTGTAGCCAATCAGTGTTGAGCACATCAAATCTTACTATAGTAACGAGTATTTTCGCAAAAATCCTGACTTTGTCCAGTAAGATTTGATAATTTTTCGCCTATGTCTAATTATCCGCGTTTTCGCAAAACCCCTAGGATTTTCGCGAAGATTCGAAGTATCAAATTATCCTACGACATATATATACCATCTCGTGTCTATGGAATAGGATTTAAAATTTTAACGTCTTCAATATTTATTTAATTTAACAATTATTTATTTAGATGTCCCCAATTTAGATTTTTTAAGGATTGCTCAATCGTTCGTGTGACTAGGTAATATTTTGCCGGACTTCCAGACGTTTCACTAGAATCTCGATTATGTATGGTATCTACCGTCGAGGTAGTAGTTAATGTTTGAGCGTGTATGCGAGTGTTGTGAGGAGACGCCGACGTAGTGGGCACGCCGCCACCCGCCGCCATTGTTCGCTGTGTCGACTGGCGATAGTTAAACAATCGAGGCTGTTTGCAACTGGGCCGACAGCACCTCCGCACTTAGACAGTTGCTCACACAATGCACAGCCAACAAACATACACTCAGACCTTTAACCCGTTTGGACTAGAAAATACTAAAGCGATAGCATTAGGTACTGTATGATAAAATGTGCTAATTCGTATCTTACAATAGATTACCTAATCGAAGGATTTTTAGTGTCACATGAATTAAGTGCTATATTTTGATTTTGTAATAATTCTAGTCATTGTATTTGCTACAAAACATTTAAGTGTGTTAAATGTAAATTAATTTTATGCAATGGACATAGAGTCGCGCAGTCAGAGATCAATACCGCCTGCCAGCGTGCACCGCACTGTCACGGATACATTCGGCTAGTGATAGATGCGCGGCTCATGACATTTTAGTGAATTGGTTGAGAATAGAATCATGAGAACCGGTTAGCCAAGGTTATCACAGGGTAATAATCAAAAATTACAAGATTGCACAAAAAATTAAAATTGTAAATTCATTTTAAACATAATTATCTCACTACGATTAGTTGAAATAAAATCAAATTTATTTTAAAATTAGGGATAATGGTATTTTCTTTTAGAGTTCTTAAATCAAATAGATGAGAAATCCTCTAAAGTGCAAAGTATTTGTAAGTAGGGAAGGGTAGCGTCGGATCGCATTTTAACTAATGTTTCGGATATTATTAGGGTCCTATTATAAAATACGTACGATGGAGACAATTTTCCGTAGGCATTATAATATCTTAGTGGAATGGTGTGGCGCCGACAGTACCGGTATGTAATACTCGTCGCTTTGATTGTACCTAGCCAAATACATGTGCATATTATCTTATTACGGCTGTTGAATGTCGTTGTAAATGTTGAAGTCGCTAAAACAAGTATTGTTGCGTGTCTCAAGTCTTCCAGAGATACTATTGGTAGGTCTACTAAATCAAATTAACATTCCTTACTTATTCCATACTTTTGAAAGTAATCAAACTTTCTTGTGACAGTCTTCCCTTGGATTTATTTTTTTGATTTTCCAGCCACCTTGGGGTCGCAAAAACCTATATTTTCAAAACTCCGTAAACAAGTTAAATATTTATCTTTTAACGTTCATATTTTTGTAGAAAAGAAATGTTAACTGCAACTATTTTATAGGAAAAATATTAGTTATAAAATTTTTATTAAGCGAAAAAATTGTGCCCATATAATATTCACTTGTTCAGAAATAATTGTGACGTCAGTATATCCAATACTAGATTTTGATGTATGTATTACTAGTGCGAATAATATTTTTTTATTACTTCGCTGGAACGTCCGTCATATGCCAAAATGGAGAACAATGATTTGTAATTTGAGATCTTTGTGTATTGATTTAAGATTGAATCTCGCATGCGGATGTATCGGACGCTCTTGCGGAGTAGTAACTTGTTGTCTGTACGATGTTTAATGTGATGTAACGTGTATTGTTATAGATGGTAAGGTAATACAAGCATCTGTTAAGGCAGGTAACGTTGGACATATCAGTAGGTAGATACATTTCAACTATTTTCAACAAGCGGACTTGATACAACTACTCGGGCTCCTGCACGCTTTTCAATATGTCGCTCACACAACAGAACCATGACGTAATATAATATTACAACATTTAGACTATTTTCGGAAGAAGCAGAATATTTACTGACTAGGAAAAATGAGGGGTTGGTGTGATGGGAGTTCAGGTGGGAAATCAAACGAAGTAACATCATTCGAGTTTTCTTATATTTTTACACAAATTCACGCTATCTCAAATTCCAGCTACTTTACAAGCGTCGCTCAAAAAAATCTAACCAAACTCTCGGAAGTCAAAATACCAACCCTTTTCTAATGTCACACGAATTATTTCAATAAGTCATAAATTGACAACATTATAAAACAAATTAAGGTAAAAACAGGTGTTGGTGTACCAACCTAAAATATTATAATCAGACGTGATTAACAGTAATATTTCCAAGGTAATTAATTAATGTCAAGAGAATTAAGTATTTAAAATAACTATTATGAATATACAATTATCTGAACAGTGTCTCAATGAATTGATAGATGGCGCTCTATTGAAGTTTATAAAGATTGTCTATATGGATTGGGCTTCTAGTACACCAGGTGTCTTTATTAGCCGGTAGATGGCGGGTAATTGTAACACTCGGCCATCCTGTTCACATCGTGGTCCTCCACGAAGTTAAGCTCCCGCTCCCTCAGCAGTGGTAGAGATATCAGAATATCTTTTGTGATATCTGGAAAAGAAGAACAAGCCCACAGTATACTGATATAAATAACAACCTAACTAAGTATTTTTTTTAAATTTTGCTCTTATTATAATAACTGCAAGATAGATTTTGATCATTATACACACATTCACATACAAGTAACAGCTTAAACAGGTTTTTTTTTGTATTTATCACATAAATCTTCTATCACTACAGCTACATAATAAATTCTTTATCCTATAGGTACCATTCATGTAGGTACAAGTCTCAGCTTGTGAGTTTTTTATTTTTATTTATTATTATATTCATAAATCACATTTGACCTTTTCTATTACTACTGTAGCATTTCTTTATACCATACCATTCATATCTATTTATTTAGTAGCTATAATTCTGATGCCAACAAGGTATATTTTAATTTTCCTAATGAGATTAGTGAGACATCTCACATCAATGGATGTGTTCAGCCTGAGGATTAATAAAGTCTAGTTAGAAAGATATTCACTCAGACTCAGATGCAGCATAGCAGATCAGTAGTAGTATTCACATAGATCTAAATGGCACAGTATAGCAGAATAGTTTTTCTTATGGAGTAGCAGGATAGTCACACAGATCTATCTGCCTTATCACACAGTAGAGCAGTATAGATATTAATCACACAGATCTATCTGCTAATCACACAGTAGAGCAGTATAGATATTAATCGCACAGATCTATCTGCTAATCACACAGTAGAGCAGTATAGATATTAATCACACAGATGTATCTGCTGAACACACAGTAGAGCAGTATAGATAGTCATCACACAGATGTATCTGCTGAACACACAGTAGAGCAGTATAGATATTCATCACACAGATGTATCTGCTGAACACACAGTAGAGCAGTATAGATATTCATCACACAGATGTATCTGCTGAACACACAGTAGAGCAGTATAGATATTAATCACACAGATGTATCTGCTGAACACACAGTAGAGCAGTATAGATATTCATCACACAGATGTATCTGCTGAACACACAGTAGAGCAGTATAGATATTAATCACACAGATGTATCTGCTGAACACACAGTAGAGCAGTATAGATATTCATCACACAGATGTATCTGCTGAACACACAGTAGAGCAGTATAGATATTCATCACACAGATGTATCTGCTGAACACACAGTAGAGCAGTATAGATAGTCATCACACAGATGTATCTGCTGAACACACAGTAGAGCAGTATAGATAGTCATCACACAGATGTATCTGCTGAACACACAGTAGAGCAGTATAGATATTCATCACACAGATGTATCTGCTGAACACACAGTAGAGCAGTATAGATATTCATCACACAGATGTATCTGCTGAACACACAGTAGAGCAGTATAGATATTCATCACACAGATGTATCTGCTGAACACACAGTAGAGCAGTATAGATATTAATCACACAGATCTATCTGCTAATCACACAGTAGAGCAGTATAGATATTAATCGCACAGATCTATCTGCTAATCACACAGTAGAGCAGTATAGATATTAATCACACAGATCTATCTGCTAATCACACAGTAGAGCAGTATAGATAGTCATCACACAGATCTATCTGCTAATCACACAGTAGAGCAGTATAGATATTAATCACACAGATCTATCTGCTGAACACACAGTAGAGCAGTATAGATATTTATCACACAGATGTATCTGCTGAACACACAGTAGAGCAGTATAGATATTCATCACGCAGATGTATCTGCTGAACACACAGTAGAGCAGTATAGATATTCATCACACAGATGTATCTGCTGAACACACAGTAGAGCAGTATAGATATTCATCACACGTCCTCGTGTGTATCGCTCTCATCTGTAAGCCGAAGACATAGTCCATTACAGTAGACTCCGTTCGGTCTCCCTGACCCCTCAAATTGACTCCCAATCAGGCAACGCCACACAGGCAAGTCAGTGCCACACAGGCAAGTCAGTGCCACACAGGCAAGTCAGTGCCATACAGGCAAGTCAGTGCCACACAGGCTAGTCAGTGCCACACAGGCTAGTCATCGCCACACAGGCTAGTCGTTGCCACACAGGCTATTCATTGCCACACAGGCTACTCATTGCCACACAGGCTAGTCAATGCCACACAGGCTAGTCATTGCCACACAGGCTCGCCATTGCCACACAGGCTACTCATTGCCACACAGGCTACTCTTTGCCACACAGGCTACTAAGTACAATTGAAAGGAAACGTAATTACTTACCATCGCCGTCATTGGCACATTCTGTATCAAATTGGTTGGTTTGGATTTCTAATCCGCCACTTAACTCTAATGGAACATAAAACACAGTAAACCTTCTACCCTGAAATAGTGACGAAAATGCTTGACAGCGTTCACCACTGCAGGCGTGGCGCACTTGAAGTTCGGCGGCTGTAATATTCAACTACATGCAGTTTGCCATCGACTCGCTGCATTAGTATTGAACCATAACCCTCAGCGCCAGCGCATCCGTATACAGCTCTTAAGGTCCAACAACTTCATTATCATCCGAAAGCCTTCCACAGACGGGACGTCTCGTCCGTCTCTGTATTCATCTTCATAGTCACCATCTCAGCTGGAAGACCGCTGATGAGACTTCCAAAGAAGACGTCATTCCCTGTGTGTTACTGTTTTATAACTCGTCATAATTAACATCAGTAAAACTATGCTGAACTTTTTATATCTCTCAAGACCCCATGAAACTATCCATTGCATGTACCTACACCAATTAACTGGGGCGATTCAAACCGCATTATGTTACGATAATGTATCTTTTTTCATATCTACTTATTGTAATCGCCATATCTAGGAGTGACTTTGCATTGCACATTTAAGTAGTGTACATTTAAGTAACTGCTATTGTGGGTTGATAATGTTGATATTCATGCAGGAAAACATGATTGTTATTTACATCCTAGACCACATCTGAAAATTTCTCAACCTATGTGCATTCACATTCAATGGTATTATTGAGGCCATTTACAATAATTCTGTATTCCATAATCAAATGATAATTTAAATGAGGACAGGCAAATGTATATAATTGGAAATATCTGAAAACTGACTTGTGAGTGTTCTCTTCTATACAATATTCTGCGGAGATTGCCAAATGTACATAGTAAAATTATGTTGCACCTGCACTACTTATGTCATATGTCATTATTATATATATATGTCATTATACATCCTAAAATTGTTACCAATAATTAAACTTGTAGAGCTATTTTCAACCATTCACTCAAAATAAGGTTCCGTTGATAATAGAATAAAATTCCAGTAAAATAAGGTTTAAGACCAGCATCCGGCAACTGCCATGTATTGTTTGGCTTTGTTTTGCTGAACTGGACCTATTTAGCGCAGCCATGTTAGTTCTTACCTTTTTTTTTATAAATTATTTGTTGTTTCTACATTGTGTGTCTGTGTGTCGACAAATATTTTCCTTTCCTTCTTTTTCTATATTACTTTTTGTTTAAATCCTTATTATTAAAAAGAATATCTTTAACAGCCCAGACAAACAATTCTGTAAAGGACTCAATAATTACAGTTATTATCACTAGGTATGTAGAAGACAACAGAATTTTGATACAGTCGCTGGGTCACTAGATGATCTTGATATCAAAATCCTGGATTGTGAACCTCAATCGGACTAGGCAAGGGCTCCCTTTTTTTTTCTATTCTATTCTTTATTCTTTATTGTACACAATACCTTATTTACAAAAATTAATTGGACAATTCATGGTTCCTTGTAACATACATTAGGTGTTTATCATAACTGAGAAACCCTTCTTTTGTTTTTTACTAATTTTAGAATGGAGTTTCACTATGCGAGTCATACATTGCCAGAACAGGGCGTCAGCCAATGTGTATTTTAGAAAGCTGGAAGAATATTCTTGTTCTGAATTCTGTAAATATCTTGGGTATGGTTCTTTACTTTTCTAGTGACTTAAGAATACGACATTGAATTGATTGATCAACACGTTTCATGCACCTACCACCTGCATGTACTTCCCTAGAATTCATCATCTGCCTAGCCTTTTCCCAACTATATTGGGGTCGGCTTCCAGTCAAGCCGGATTTAGCTGAATACCAGTATTTTACGAGGAGCGGCTGCCTACCAGACCTCCACAACCCATTAACTGGGGTGACACGGTACTTCATGGCAAGACTGGAGTCAGATTTACTGGCTTCTGACTATCCGTAACAACTGCCAAAGATCTCCAAATGACAGCCGGGACCAACGGCTTAACGTGCTTTCCGAGGCACGGAGGAAACTCGTTATGTTAAGATGGTCACCCATCCACAGACCAACCTAGGCAAGCGTGGCTTAACCTTGAAGATCGACCTGTGCGGCTGTTATTATTTAGCCACGAGCTCCTCATGCAGCATGTACTTCCCTAGAATTATTAACACTAATTATAGTGGATTAACTGTTCGTACAGAGCCCATCAGTGACCTTATGACCTAATTAGCATGAGAAAGAAGTTATATTAAACCAATAATAAAAGGAGGAAAGATTTGACTATTTTTTTGTATGTATGTTAGGATTTAACTCAAAAACTACTAAACTGAATTTTTAAATTCTTTCACTAAGCATAAGCTATAATTTTCCATGAGCACAGGATTCGAAATCGCGTGGAACATCTACTAGTCTTTATATAACTTTATACCTTCTTGTATAATAAGTAGTATATGTACTTATTAGATAGGTACCGTCACTTTACGTGAATTACCTCAGGATCTAAAGCTTTTCGATTAAGCCTTTTTTTTTAAATATAATAATAATTTTGTAAATATTGTTTAATTCCTCGCACCTTTTAGGTAGGTCGCCTCGGTCAAAGGTCATTCACCCTTTCCTGTTCAATTTCACAGGGTCCTGCTGTACGCCTTACAAAACAATAGCAACTTCTGATTAGGTTGCAATATGCATTTCAATATTCATTGCTACTTTTTAACTAGCATTCTAACTATAGGTACTTCTTTAGTAAGTCTAATTATAATTTAGAAAATTTTCATCTACATCACTAACAATTGGTAAATAACTAGATCAGACCATAAAATGTCTTGTTCGGACGGATGTACTTATGCAACTGTTTATTGTTATTGTACCTACCTACTATTTTGTATAGATAATGATCTCCAAATTAATTTTGGTCTACTTTCTAAGATAATTTTTGGAAGGAACCTATATTGTTGAATTCATCGAACAGAATAATCTTGAGTTGGTAATGAGTAGATATGTCAGTTGACGTTACCTAAATAAATTACGTGTAGACGCGTACCTAAACCTATGTATGTACAGGTGCTCGAAAGCGGAGGGTCCTCTAGCAAAACTAACGTTGACATTAGATCAAACGAATAATTATGAATGGAAATTTTTGGTCCCGTCTGATTGATAGTCATATTTAACGAGTAATTAAATGTCGCACTCATTCATCGTTTAATTATTTTATATTCATTCCACGGATTTAGAGGTTTAATAAGATTTACGTCCCAGTTATGAATCTACTCTACTCGAAGGTTAAATTGATATCATACAGATTAACGTTTGTTAAGGTTATCAATCTCCGTCCTGTTTGTATTTACATGCCCTTCCATCATCAGTGGTTTGTTTTAAAACATTTCCAAGCACACTGCCAAAGCCTCTTTACTGGTAAAATATTTAATCGTGACCTTCGATTGCTCCTTACGTACCTAGTTGGTAAAAGTCGGAAATCACTTCTGTAATAAAGTGATAAAATAATGTACTCTACCTGATGATATCTTTGGAGTGGCGGTGGCGCATCCCGCTAGCTACTCCCGGCTGCATACCAGTAGGTGTTGGCGGCGTGTTCCAGGTGCTGGTAGACCTGGCAGCGTACAGTCACTGTAGCTCCGCAATTCTCACGCCTCACGACCCCGTCGTCGCCAGTCGCACACACTTTCGGAGCCAGGTTCCCTGCAGAGCCTCGTTGACAAGTCCACCTGTTCGGCTTCTGGTTGGAGCGGCGTCTTCACTTTACAGTCGTCGGTTTCACTTCATTGTACGTTTTCTTCATTCGTAGCTCTCTCGGGTGTTCACCATCTTGACGTGCTAACATGACCAACGATCGACGAAATTGGTGGTACGCGGAAATAACATCGTCAGCCACTGTTCCCACCCAAGTATTCCCTCGTGACGTTGTAATCCTTCAGGTCGTCATAGGTACCAGATGAGCACCGCGCCGCGTAGGCGAGTCTGCGTAGCAAAAATCAGTCACTTGTTCCTTATTAAAGATTTTATCCAAGTTGGTCGTTTCTGTGGAGCCACCTTTGCATTTAGGAATTAGGAATTTAGGAATGGTTTCTGTATCCAAGTAAGTTTTCTCTGGTATTTTGTTGGTAGGTTAGACTGGAGTAAGAACCGAGAAGAGAAAAAAAAAAATGGAACTTTTTCTCGCGCGGCGTCCACCATTTTCTTCCGACTTCACACTCGGTGATTTTCTCAAGCCGCGATGATATGGGCAGTGGAATTCTTCAATCCCACTTCTGAACTGTGATGGGAGTTCAGGTGGGAAATCAAACGAAGTAACATCATTCGAGTTTTCTTATATTTTTACACAAATTCACGCTATCTCAAATTCCAGCTACTTTACAAGCGTCGCTCAAAAAAATCTAACCAAACTCTCGGAAGTCAAAATACCAACCCTTTTCTAATGTCACACGAATTATTTCAATAAGTCATAAATTGACAACATTATAAAACAAATTAAGGTAAAAACAGGTGTTGGTGTACCAACCTAAAATATTATAATCAGACGTGATTAACAGTAATATTTCCAAGGTAATTAATTAATGTCAAGAGAATTAAGTATTTAAAATAACTATTATGAATATACAATTATCTGAACAGTGTCTCAATGAATTGATAGATGGCGCTCTATTGAAGTTTATAAAGATTGTCTATATGGATTGGGCTTCTAGTACACCAGGTGTCTTTATTAGCCGGTAGATGGCGGGTAATTGTAACATTGGGTTAGGAGGGTGAAACAATAGCATAAAAATCGGTAATTCCGTTTCGGAATAGTTCGATAACAAACACTGACGAGATTTTTACTCATAATTTTATTTTTTATGGAACGGATTATTTATGTTATTGTCTTAATTAATTTATTTATTGACTACGAAATACCTATTAAGTTATATTTTTATAGAAAATTAAGTAATCTATACTTATTTTGTTTCAATTTCGATTACAACTTTACGTCATAGTTCTATTACTATGAGACATAATGTATTTATAACGTACCTAGCGCAACGTCCCACGTACTAGTGATGCGCAACGCTTTTATCGAGAAGTTGTACTAGAGTTTTTCGGTTACTGCCTTCTTACTTTCATTGAAATGACGAATTTCATGCAAAGTACAGAATGTATACGTATAGCCCGAGTATGTTCTTTTGCCGAGTTATTTTTATCTCTTTCTCAACGAAATCACTAGCACCAGAATCTGAATGTCCGATACGCTACTTGCCTTACAAATAAATTCCAGTGACTATTCTATTTCATTTTTCAAACAGATAAAATAGTGTTACGATCTTGAATGTTACCATTGACTACGGACCCTGGTATAGTTTTGTAGAGGTTTTTGGGAACTCAATAAATAAAAATTTTACAAACACATTTATGTCTTATTATTTAAAGTACAAACTTTAGGCATTAGTTATATAAATTACTGGTACATAAATAAGAATTGTGATATGCCTAAAACTAAGTACCTACTTTAAGTAGTTACATCCTAGATACTGTTTTGATTCCTAAGATGTCTAAACATTTCTCCATGATCCTGGCTGTTGCTTCACAGAGCATTAGTCTTTCATAGATTATTTTGACAATCTTTCCTTCCTTATCTTTCTCGACGCAGTAGCATTTGTCGTAAAATTCGGTGAATGCAGAACTTATTTCATATAAATACTCGCACAGGCTGTGTATGTAGAGATCAGCTGACACTTTCAATATAATTTCTGGGAACCTAATTAATACTTTTCCGAGTTTCCATTCTGCGTCGTGACCAAACTTGAAGCCAGATTTTTTAATTTCAGCTGCAAGTTGTTCCTCGGAGATCTGAGCTGTCCTGGCTATTGACCGGATACGGGTTAAAGCATACAGTAGGTAGACAGCGGTGTTGCCTTTGTCATCTAACATCTTGTCAAAAGAGAACACATAGTCATTTATCCTGTTATGTGAGAGATCAGCATACTTAATACATCCATAGGCTACTGCTTCCTGAGCTCGCTTCAACTGTTCAGGTGTCAAGACTTTGTCTCGTCCCTTCTCAATAAGCTTGTCCAGGGCCCTCTTCAGTCCTTCATCAAGTAATTCTATAAGTTTTATAGTGTCACCTGACCGTGTTTTGAATTTTTTCTTATCCTCTCCTAATACTACACCAAAGCCAACATGCTCCACCTTCTGATGGTCTTTGAGGATACCAGCCCTGCGAGCACAGGCTTCAATGATAAGGAAATGCGTGGCTTGGCCAGCATCTGTGACATAAATAAACCTGTCTCCTTTTTCTTCTTGCACCCTTTGTTTGATTGTTGCCATATCTGATGTATCATAAGTGTAACCTCCGCCAGACTTTACAATTGTCAGTGGTATACCATCATGGTTGTCAGGGTTGCCCCACATAATCCACCTGCCTTCATCCTCTTCTAGAAGCCCAGCATCTTTCAACTCCTTTACTACAACATCCATTCTATCCTGATAGAAGGACTCTCCTCGGTTGATAATCTTGATCTCAAGACGGTCATAGATCTTCTGGAACTCCTGTAGAGAGACGTCACAGATCAGTTTCCAGGCCGCTATGTAATCCGGCTGATGTGACTGCAACTCCACCACACATGCATAGGCTCGTTTCTTAAATTCCTCATCTTCATCAAATCTTTTCTTGGACTCTTTATAGAATGCTTGCAGATCTGAGATAGGTGGAGAAACAGTCTTAAAGTCAGGGAATTTGTCTTGTAAATGTGCAATCAACATGCCAAACTGAGTTCCCCAGTCTCCTAAATGATTTATCCTTAGGACATCATGACCTAAGAACTCCAATATACGACAAATGCTTTCACCAATGATGGTGGACCTCAAATGACCTACATGCATCTCTTTAGCTATATTTGGAGAAGAAAAATCAACGACAATCTTTTCTTTTTTGACAGGAGGAGGCTTTACACCAAACCGCAGTATACAGTTCAAAATATGTTCGGTCATCAACTTGTTAATATAAATGTTCAAGTATCCAGCACCGGCTACTTCCATCCTCTCTATGAATGGAGACGTTGGAGTTTTATTTAAGATATTGTTAGCCACTTCTCGGGGGTTGGTCTTGACATTCTTAGCTTTAAGCATTTGTGCAATGGCCATGGCAGAGTTGCATTGATAGTCTCCGAATTTCGGGTTGTTTCCAGACACTGTAATCACGACTGGGGGATCCGTCAAGTCAGGATAGGCTGATGCAATAGCAACCTCAAATATATTTTTAAGTTCGTCTATTAAACATATGTTGCCTTCAACAGAGTTGACGTCAGTGATGAGCGTAGGACGTTTCTTTGATTCTTTTTTGACAGCTGTTGAGTTGATGCCGGAGCATTCTGCCTTGATTGCATTTTCTAAAATAACCAAGCGATGTTTGAGCTTTTCGTTCTCAGTGGATAGTTTCTCCAAACGAGGATCACCAATAAAACTGAGATCGCCTTTAGAGATCTTGTCTAATTCCTCTTCAATTGCCTTCGCTTCCCTCTCTGCCTTGATAGTCCTTTCCTCTAACTTCTTCTGATCCTGATCGGCCATCTTACCAGTAAAATGTACCTTGAAACACAATTATTGTTTTCAGTTAAAATTCTATTGCTACTTTAATGTATTTCACTGAAAACTTGATATAAATAGAATGAAATTTTAGGTTATTTGCCACCGCAACAAGCAACAAGAACAACACATTGATCTGTCATAGTTGTCAATTATTTTGTCGTGTGTTGACATTGACGTAAAATGTTTCGTTTGGAAATTATAAAAAATCCATGGAATGTGGAATTAATTATTGTACTCCGGAGATCCGTGATATAATTCCTTGTGGGTTTCTATAAATAAATTAGGTTACAACACAAAAAAAAAACAGGTTTCGGCAAAACCATAGGGTTAACTCTTAATATTTTCTACAAAATAAGGTAGGTATGTAGGTACGTAGGAATCGGTAGTCGAATCCCTACATCGTAACTATAGCAACCAAGGTCAAACAAACAGCGGCAAAAATATGTTTCAAAAGAGGCAAGTGTGAATGAAGATTAAATTATCAATAATATTTATTTATAAAAACGCGTTTTTATTCTTTGTTTAGAGTGTTCACGTAGATCAGGCTTTAAGAAGTATTTTCAATAAATACCGCATATCGTATTGAGTGAGTGAAATAATGTGTTTAAGATTCAATAGATTTTTACATTCTCTTCAAAGATAACAATAATCTCATGGCTCAAGGATGGCACATCAACAAAATGGACTTGACTATACAAACAAAGACAGAGATGGATTGCCATACTGGCTTGAAAACCTTACCAAGTAAGTTCGACCTTTTCTTATAAGCACTCAGAATGATTAATGAACTCGTTTATTTTACCGACATAAAGGTAAGACGTCAATATGGAAATTCTTCGTACAATGCACTCTATAACTTCCGTGTCAAGGCTGGGCCAGCCAATACTTGGTCGAACAATGCCTATGAACGCCTGCGTTAAACAGTTGATGTGTTACAGGGAGATGAAAGAGACGCATATTCGAAACAGCAATAGTGAATTACCAGTTTTAGAGGATACAAAGTATAAAATTGATAGCTCTCAGTTGGAAGCACGCAGGTAAGGCATAACTACTTAAAGGATACCTAATATTTATGTCAAAACTTACCCCTAAGCTCTTTGTTTTTGTTTACTTCTTAGACTTTCGCGTAGAACATCATTGGACACGACGATGGATATCTTAATGAAACCACAATTGGGACAAGTTGCGCACTCCGCTGGTACTATGCGTCAGTCCAAAGGTAAACTACTATTTTTATTATTAACTGATATTACCTACGAGCCCCGACTGCTTTCGGCGAAAACTAAACTTTGCAATTCCAGGTCCTTTAAAATAACGACATTGAAACTGAATGTTCTAGCTTACAACCAGAATGGAAGAAGAGTATACAATGTAAGGGGTAAATTAGACTGGGGAGACTCTTCAAACGCCTCCTCGAACGACTTCCTATCAGATTTACTGCCACACTACGTCACACCACGACACAGACGAGTCAACAACACAATCGATGATGACTTTCACGACGTCATTTTGGGTCCTAGTAAGTAGGGCATAAAGTATGAAATGGAATACTTATGGCAATTGATAAAAACGTAGCCATTTAAATATTTTTTCCATTTAAGGACCTCAAGAATCAAAAACTCGTAAAAAGCTCGTCTCTAAAGAAAGCTCCATGAATTTACAACAGAGTAATTCTATCAAAAGGACTAGTTCAAAGAATTCAACAAAGAAACCGGCATCGCTGAGTTCTTTCCCAACAAAGCATGGGCAAAAGGACAAGGTCAAAAACGAGTTCATTATACCGGAACTGCCAGAAGGACGTCTGTTGGAACTGAAGATATTCTCCAACTGGGGTGACAAATATTTGGTTGGTTTGAATGGAATTGAGCTCTTCGATTCGGATGGCAATGCCGTTACAGTTGAGAAGGTAAGTATCATTACTAAGACTGGTTTTGCTGTTCAGAAAGCATAATTTCAGCCAAAATACGTCCACTGCTGGAAACGAGTCTCCCGCAGGTATCGCAACAATGACCGGCCCTGAGAGTTTAGCATCCATTGGATTCCCGCGATCAGGATATCGAGCGGTCCACCTTGTGGGAAGCCTTCCAACGCTACGTCTTCCGGCACGCGGTCGCCACTTCACAGAACCTTTCAGAAGCAATGTGCCCTGCACTTAAATTTGGCGATTTTTCAGCCAGTACCATAGTTAAACATGTGCAGTTCAACTTTTCAAGATGTAAAGCTTGTTAAGCTAGTTACAGCAGAGCCTGAAAAAAAAACAAAAGTAATTCCATTTACAAATCCTAGGTATGGACGGACTCCGACACAGGGGACCAATCTAAGCACGGTCGAGCAGAGAACATCATAGACGGGGTCATGCGTACTCGTGATGAGAGACACGCGTGGACCGTGCCCGCACCGCGAGGCAATCCAATTGCACTCTCCGTGTTACTGGCTGGAAGCGCCAGGTTGGCGTTGATGAGAATATGGGTAAGTGGAGCGGGAAAAGTAGGGGCGTACCTACCGCTGTATCACAATACCCCCAGGCTTCAGGGGCCCCGGTCGGAAGCATAATATTACTGTCCAAAAGCTCGAATTTTTAATAATGAGAGACTCTCCGGCTATTAGAGTTGTCGAGTTGTCAGCCAATTTGTCATAAAAATAATATAAAATGGATATTGTTTCTATTATGAAATACCTAAACCCTAAATCTAGCACTGGGCTTTACCACAATCAGATAAAAAAGAGGGACCTCAATTTTTTATATGGCGCTACGGATTAGCTACGCCACTGTGAAAAAGAAAAGATGTTTCCTTGCCACATTGAAAACTTTGCGTGGGGTTGTAACGTAGGCATTGTTATGGTACAATTTCATGCCCCTTGACAGCAAATAATAATCCGGCCTCGCGTGACAATAGACTTACAAATGAATATTTTTCATGAAGCCTTGTGATGTCACAATTTGTTTTTATCGGCGGGGCATAGTAATCATAGCTTTACAGGAGGGTTACCATGATGTTTACAGTAAGAATGTTTTATTCTTATTCCAGTGTGGGTAAGAGATGACGCTAGATAACCTGTATAGCTCTGTCTCTTAACTGCCTCGTTGGTCTAGTGGTTGCAAGAGCGACTGCTGAACAGGGGGTCTTGGGTTCGATTCCCGGATCGGGCAAAAAGTGCTAAGTATTTGGTTTTTCCATTAGGAATTGCTCTGTAGCTGCTCGGAATTTGGAAGTTCGTAGTGTGATACCCCCGTGCCTCGGAAAGCACGTAAAGCCGTTGGTCCTGCGCCTGATCTCTCTCCGGTCGTGTCGAATTGCCGTCCCATCGGACTATGAGAGTAAAGGAACAGAGAGTGCACCTGTGTTTGCGCACACACTTGTGCACTATAATATCTCCTGCGTACTTAGCTGATCTCTGTTGAGATTGGCCACCGTGACCGAAATTCGGTCGGAGGAGTATTATTATTACAGCTCTGTCTCTTACCTAAACTGGAATAAGAATAAAACAATTTTACTTTAAACGTCATGGTAACCCACCAGAATCCAGAATGTTATTGTAATGTAAACTCCCAGACGAACGAGGAGACGAAACGAGGTTACAATGTTCTTGTTCAATTTGTTTTTCTTTTTACAGAATTACAATAAATCACGTATTTATTCGGCTCGTGGCGTCAGGTTGGTTCAGATCAAACTGGATGACCAAATCATATTCCATGGAGAGATAGCGAGGTCGAGTGGTGAGCTGAAAGGACCATTGGCTTCTTTTGGCGATGTGAGTATCCTATTGAAGAACACGCAGAAGGACAATTGGCTCCTTATGTAGTCCAAGTAAAAACTCTTTTTCACATGGATTAGATTTTCTTTGAAAAAACGTTGCCCCACACTAGCATTTCCTGGGGTGTTGCTGTTTATCGTTTAAACAAACATGTAAACTCATATACGTAACACACACAAACCCGGAGCATCTTTCTGTAGGCCACACAAATATTTGTTCCGTGCGGAAATCAAACCCGCAACTTATAGCGCACCAGACCATTTAATCGCTCAACCACTGCGTGCCAATATCCATGAAAAATGCTTAAAATATGCATGAAACGTGTCAAAATATGAACAATTAGTTACTTACACAAAACAAAAAGAAAAAAATATTTGTTTCAAAATTACGTAGTTATTAATTAATTTAATTATATAACAATATTTAATTTGAAATAGCCTGGCGTATTCCACCAACTAGGTACGGCTATCTAATTTAAAAATTAAGTAGGTAGGCGTCGAAACCTTGGTTCTTTGTATTTATTCCGTTTCAAACTTCCGAGTCACTTTGGATCTACGCACATAACATGCCGACGGGGTGCTACTTATAGTCACATACTTATTAATAAATTCATAGACTGACATCAGCTGTAAATCGATTTAAATTCGTAGAAGTTCCGGTACGAGTATCGATTGCAGCTAATTAGATGCTGGTAGCAAACACGTGTTGAGATTTATAAAATTTCTCGTAAATTATGTATCCACTTAAGGCGGGCGCGACGTTAGAATTATCCATACAAACGTAATACCAAAATCATTTGCAATTTAAGCATATTTACACCATAATATGATGTTATTCGGATTCATACAATAATTATCTAGGTTCCTACATCGTCTTTTTGTTGAAAAACTTACCCCAAACGAAATTTAAGCGAATTTAAATTTGCACATTTTCACAGCGAAAATGTCATGTTTTTATTTTGTTTTTTAGGGTTCCGTACCTCAAAAGGAAAAAACGGAACCCTTATAGGATCACTTTGTTGTCCGTCTGTCCGTCCGTCTGTCAAGACCCTTTTTCTCAGGAACGCGTGAAGGTATCAAGTTGAAATTAAAACCATATATTGAAATCCGCGGTCCCTTGAAGTTGTGCAAAAATCAAACTTGTAAGTTGACGGGAAAAAAAGATACGCCCGTTTATGTTGCAAAAAACGTACATTTCGACACTGTCAAAGGAATCAAAACTCATAGGGTGCTTCCCGTTGACCTAGAATCTTGAAATTTGGCACGAAGCAAGGTATTATAGCACTAATATCGGGAAAAGTCTGAAAACTGAAAATTTTTAGTTACGTCACAAGAAAAAAAAATTGAAAAGTCTTCAAGACTCGATTCGAGAATTAAACTTTTTTCATAGGTAAGTAAGAGGTATCGAGTTGAAATTAAAACCATATAATCAAGTCTGTAGTCCCTTGAAACTGTGCAAAAATCAAACTTGTAAGTTGACGGGAAAAAAAGATACGCCCGTTTATGTTGCAAAAAACGTACATTTCGACACTGTCAAAGGAATCAAAACTCATAGGGTGCTTCCCGTTGACCTAGAATCTTGAAATTTGGCACGAAGCAAGGTATTATAGCACTAATATCGGGAAAAGTCTGAAAACTGAAAATTTTTAGTTACGTCACAAGAAAAAAAAATTGAAAAGTCTTCAAGACTCGATTCGAGAATTAAACTGTTTTTATAGGTAGGTTGGTACGAAACCCTCAGTGCGCGAGTCCGACTCGCACTTGCCCGGTTTTTTCTATATTATAAACAACAATATTTCAAAATATCTTTTCGTAGGAACACAGATATTATTATCAAGTTATAAATACTCGAAACAATAAAGGAAATACATTAATTTTTCATTCATCATTTTTGGTATTAAGGAACCTCTCCCAAATTTCCAATAGTTTGTATTGCTATCACAGCAAGCAACTGTCAGTGTGCGGATGATGACTTTACTCCAGTCGGTGTGTCCAAGAATTGTTTAAACTATCTGGATTGCTTCCATCAACCTCAAAAACGTGTTTTATTTCGTCTCAACTCGAGATAGCGCGCGGTCTCCGCAGGCCTCTTAAGGCTTATTGATTTGGAGTTCGGATGTAAAATAAGTTTTCAATTAATTTTTAAAAAATATTTTTATAGTACCTATTTAACAAGACCATTCCAAAGAGCTCAAACACGATGGGGTTACCTTCTGCTCTCAATAATTTCTATGGCTAATATCCGACTCCATCATCAGACCACACCCATGGTACCATATTAATGCATTTCTTTCTAAAATTGAATATTCAAGATTCCTTTACCGTTGTTTCCTGCAGGGACTTTCCATATTCTCTCTTCACCACCCTAGGTTGATTGGTAGAGAATGCCTACGGCATTAAATCCGCCTGTGTACCTTTTATGTTGCATGAAGTTTGAATAAATAAATAAATATTTGCAGACAATCCTCTTCACAAAAGACCCAGCGATCCTGGAGTCAATAATGCTAAACGACAAGAACTTTCAAGCGTTGCTCAAGGACAACGAGCCTATGAGCGACTACCCTAGCACAATTGACAAGCGACCGCCTACCGCCAACGATAGCAACCACAACATGAGCCCTACGGCGCTGTTGGACGCCCTGGACATTGAGGAGAAGGAGATGAAGTACGTGGCCAAGAAAGTCAAGCTGACCCTCATGTCTAACTGGGGGCAGAAGCATCTGGTGGGGCTTACAGGTGAGAATTTTCAATGAACTTACGTCATGGGTTGTGATGAACCGATTTTCATTTTAGTGAGGTTCTGTGACCAGATTGTGACGGTACTAAAAGCACATGATATTCGGGCTTTTATATTTAGGTATAAAACCGTTTTTCCCGTAACTGCCGATGAATTTACATATTTACATGTATGTAAGTTATGACTTAGGAACCGATTTTTACTGTGACCAGATTTTAGTTACCTACTGAAAGCACTCTTATTCTAGGATTTATATTTAATTCTACAAAACCATTATTCCCGAAATTACTGAATACAGTCCGCATTTACGAGAACTGGCGATGACCTTCACTTAGCAAGGGTTTTTAAATACCTACCTACTCACTTCGACCTTTTTTATAACACACATCGCAACGTACCGACTTCACGCATTTTTTTCAACCTTTGGCAAATACCAAACTATAATATGAATTTGTAACTCACCAACATATTTCACAGGCATCGAACTCCTCTGCTACAACGACCCTGTCAAGGTCCACCGCGCGTATGCCTACACGGCCTTCATAACGGAGGACCAGGCGCCGGAACACAGCAGCCTCATAGAGTGCAAGGGTCTGTTCAGCGGCAGGAACATCACCACCGACTTCGAAGATATGTGGTGCACCAACTTCGCGTCAGGGACCAAGTTCTGTCATATTGTTATGGAGTTGCTGGAGGCGACTGAGATTACTAGTAAGTGGAACTACGTAGTCTATCTGTACCTACTTGCGTTTCTTTTTCAAGTTTTAATGCCATCCTTTCTTATCCACTTGTACTTACTTCTTGGTGGGTTATTACTCTTGTTGTCTGCTTTACGCGAAGTTAAAGTGCCTTCATTGTTAATTTACGAAGAAGCGATGGTGCTAGGTATTTGTGCGGGGTGCGAGGTCGTATATGATAAACAAAGCACTGATAGGTTTTGGATAGTTTATTGAAATGTTCTACAAATGTTATGTTAATGTTACGTTATAATGTTATGTTATAATGTTATGTTAAATGAATGCACCCGGTCCGTTTGGTTTCTCGAAATGCACTGATGTTAAAGTACAATTATTGTGGTAAATTGCTGCGTTTGCAGGTGTTCGGTTGCTTAGACCGAACATATTCCGGGGCGGCAAAGATGCTGTTAAGATGAAATGATAAAATTACAATCATGTTAGTTAAAATGATAGTAACCTAATGTTAGTGGTGATTCTTAAGATAATACAAAAATATAGCGTTTAGAAAAGCTAATAGATAATCTTAATGTCTCTAGTTTTTGTTTAATATTGGTGAACACCCTTTATTTTGTTTTTTAACCACGCACACTTGCACTGCACTTTGAGCACTGGGCTGACGGTCAGACCCGTTACATTGGCGCGCACAAGCACTAGCACTCGCGTCGTTAACACTTCGTAGCTCGATGTCTGGGGAGATCAGCACGCGTCGCATGCGGCGTCGTCGCCACCGCCACAGGAGCACGGCCGTGCCCACAGCTGCCGCCAGCACGAGGGTGTAGCTTACCACGTACTGATGGATGTCATGTGGTGACAACATCTCATCTTGTTCTACGTCACTGTTTCTGAGTTGTTTGATTTGTTTGTAGATTTTGAGTAAGTCAGCATCTAACTCGTCCTCCTCAGTTTGATTATCGTGTGCCTTCTCGATCGGTAAGCTCACATTGATAATGTTGTTAAGTTGGTCGATCTTGGGTACGTAAATATTTGACTGAACCGTCATGTTATTGTCAAATTTTGTGTTTGCATGCAAGGTAAAATCTTGCCCTTTGATAACACAACCCAGGCCGAGGTATATTACTCCTGCTTGGCTGAGTTGTTCGACTGTGATATGCTCTCCACAAATTATCTTAATAGAATAGTTGTTACAGCAGTGATATAAATACACAGAAGGATCGTTCAATGGTATCCACATGTTTGAACATAAAGTTTCTTCAACTTTACATTGGTTAGTTTCATGATTGAGATTGCAGTAATTGTCGTCACTGCCTAGATGGTACACAGGCTTCTTTAGCAAGCACATATACGTCTCTTCCTGAGTGAGACATCTTGAAAGCTCATTGTTGTTTGTCGGTATGTACTTGTCCTTTTGCAGATTCACTGCAATGTACTCTGATTTTGGCACAATGCTTGTCATGTTCTTACCGTATTGTTTCGGAATTGGTATCACCCTGTATAATTTGTATCGATCTCTGCTAATCAATGGGAATGTAATTTGGAATATAAGATATTTTTCTGTAGTCCGTGCTTTTATTTGCAATAGATGATACAGTTTTTTCACATCAGTTTGATCGATAGGTAGCATAACGACGGCGAAGTGCCAATACCTCCTATCTGTAAAATCAAAAAATTCCTGACCCAAATACGTTAGGAGGTAATACTAAAAATAGTCATGTTGGATTAGTTGGAGAAGTATCTACAATTTAACTTCATTCAGTTGCAAATAAATATCCGTTTCGAAGATTTCAGTATAATATGCGGAACCATACATATAAATTATTATAGCTAAAACGTAATTGTCCCAAAAAATGTCAGTTAGGAGGTATTGGCACTTCACCGTCGATAAGATCATCCGTAAGTTGGCCAGCGATGACATTGAGTTCTTGTTGTAGTTGTTGAGGCGTTAATAGATGTATGTTAAACTGACCATGGCGAATGTCCGTCAACGTGTCAAGTAAACTGTCTTGATTACCCCTTAATGTTTGGAACAAAGTATTTGCAGTTAATGCAGTTACAATTTGTTCTTGTATTGCACTCATGTTAGTCATTACTTGTTTTACTCCATTTGTTAATTTGTCCAATGTATCTAAATGATGATTTATAGTTTTGTGTTGTTTATGGATAATCTTTTCAGTTCGTTTCAAGATGTTGTATTCCGACTCTACAACAGATGTTTGATTTTTCCATAATTTTGCCAAATGATTTTGATTTCGCTTTATGAGTTCAATGTCCTTAGTGTATTGTTCAGCGAAACGCTCATCTAATACACCGAAAAGATAATTCGCTGCGTAACCTAACCCATTGATAAGGCCACGACGCTGTCTAGCGTGTGCGATGAATTGTTGTGTCATCAAGAGCGTGTTGTAGTATTTCAGTTCGAGGAACTGGTGCTGTAGTTGCGGCACTATCATGTTACAAACGCCGCTGTTTATATTAGTACACGTGTTATTTAAATGTGTTAATAGTTTTTCTAGCGCTGTTGTGCCCTCCCAGTAGGGTGACATATCGTAATAGACGACTAAGGTCCATTTATCACGGATGAGATTCATTTTGGCCACAGGATCGAAATATAAGGACTGATTATTCCTTAATTTTGAAATGTTGTACATCATGCCGTGCGCAGTGTTGATTGCGATTGACATAAATAATGTTAATGCTAGGGCCAAAGAAATGAAGTTGACATGGCCTTGTCTGCTCGACGGTGTACGCTTTCTTGTTTTGTTTTCTGCTTGTCTGTTTTGTGTTTCATTTTCTTGTTCACTTGTTTCCGGTGAATTAATAGGTAATCGAGAAAGTTTTATGATGGGTCTCTTCACGATTCCATTTTTCGTTCTTAAAGTTACCACCCGTACAAGACCGTCTTTGCCTGGGTAGGTTTCCACCACTCTTCCCATAGCCCATTTTCCAGGAGGTATGTTGTTTTCTTGAATGACGACCAAATCGCCTATTTTCAAGTTTTGTTGTGGTTTCAGCCATTTGCTTCTAGCTGTTAGTTGGCTTAGATATTCAGACTTCCACCTCCTCCAGATGTCTTCTGATAGCTTCTGGATTAAATGCCAACGTGTCCTGGCATCCCTTTCTGTTTCAATAACTGTTAATCCTACACGTCCTGTTAAAAAGTGTGCCGGTGTTAGAAAATCAAGGTCTTCTATGTTTTCTGTTATAGCGCACAGAGGTCTAGTGTTCAAGCAAGCCTCAAGTTGAGCAAGAATAGTCGAGTATTCCTCATATGTGAGTTTCTGTTCACCAATTACGCGTCTCAGGTGGAATTTAAGGCTTCTTACCCAAGGGCGTCGCCAGCTTATGACAAAGGGGGGGGCAATGGGGCAATATTATGGATGATAAAAAATATGAACACCGAGAGCACTTTGGAAGTCTTTGCCTCGATGACGATTTTTTTTTTCAAGTGGGGTATCATCAGAATGACTTCTCCCGCTTTTGGGCGGAGCGGGAGGGCGTGTCAGCTCTTACTGACTAAACCCCACCTCGTGACCTCGTTCCTTCGTTGCCTTCGATCTGGGAGGACACGGGCTCACCTTTCGGAATTTCCGTGTTCCCCAGAGGCTTTGGCCCTACCTGGCCCCTACAGTTTGCTGACATCTCCCTGAGGCGCGCGTAGAACAGAACTTGTTTTTGACAGTCGTCAATAACCCGGACCAAGCCTAGTCGGGCTTGGTCCGGGTTATTACAGGACTGCCGGATGTGTGAGTGCTCGCCGTCCGCAAGTCCGCGCCTACGGTGGTCGAAAACTGGGATCGGGATCTCGGCGGCGGCGGCGTGAGGGCCGTTCCCTCGCGCTCGGCAACCTCCTTCGCTAGCATTACTGCTTCGCAGAAGGAGGCGACCGCCAGCCACCCCTTCTCGCTCCGGACCATGGCCTGTACCAGGGTGGCACACCTCTACCGGGTGGTCCACACAGTGGCGACACCCGGGCGTACTTTCCTCCTTAATCCGATGCAGGAACCACCCGAACTTACCGTGTCCGGTGAGGACCTGCGTCATATGGAACGAGAGGACGCCGTAACCTCTTTACTTCATCGTACGACGCCGATGTAGACCGCCCCCTACCGATCTTTGGGAACCCGTGGTGGCGCGGTCCGAAGGCCATAAAACATGGCCTCGGACTGGTGCAATGCCACCTTGAGTCCCAATTGCTGGATCCTGTTTACGACTGTCGTAACTCCGCGTGTTGTGTTTCTTTCGCTGACTTTTTGCGCAACAGCAGTAGCTTCCTTAAATTTATAATTTCTTGCAGTTTATAATATAGTTGCTTAAGTATAATTTGGCTTTGGTCGCTTTGTGGCTAGCTACATTTGATCTCTAGGGGGGGGCAGCTGCCCCCCCCTGCCCCCCCTTGGCGACGCCCTTGTTCTTACCGCTCTCTCCCACAAGCCTCCGGCACTCGGCCACGATGGTGCGTTGAAGTGCCACTCGATCTTCATCTCGGTTACTTCTGCCAAGAAGCTATCGTTGAACATTTGTTGTAGTTGTTGATATTCACTTTCTAAAATGTTGCTGGCGCCAACAAAATTAGTTCCTTGGTCACTGTACAGATGTCGTGGAGCTCCTCGCCTTGCTGCCATCCTTTTCAACGCAGCCAAGAAGGCAGAGCTTGTTAAGTCCGAGACTAACTCCAAGTGTACGGCTTTAGTGACCATGCAAATGAAAACCGCCACGTACCCTTTAGTTGTTCTAACTCCACGTCCTTTGTTTGTTTTGATTTCTACAAACCCGGTGTAATCGACGCCTGTGTGATAAAAGGGTGGAGCGGGGTTACATCGCTCCTCGGGAAGATTGCCCATTAGTTGATATTGTCTTCCCGATTCTTGTTTTCGGCAAATCACGCATTTTCGTATCTGTTTCTTGGTAGCATTGTTCCCGCTCGTTATCCAATAGTATTGTCGTATTTTGGCGAGGGTCACACGTGGTCCCCCATGAAATGATAGTTGATGTGCTTCGTCAATGAGAATCTCCGCCAACCGACACTTATGTGGTATGATTATCGGGTGCCGCATTTCCTCACTTATGTTTGCGTTCTTTAATCGTCCACCAACACGTAACAATCCGTTTTGATCAATAAAGGGATCTAAATTCAATAACTGACTTTTTGAGCCAACGCTACCGTGTTTGCGCAATTTTTCTATTTCCGGTGCAAATTCCTTATTTTGCACATGTTTTATAATAATTGTTTTTGCTTTGTGTAACTCTTGTAATGTGATATAGCTCGGTAAATGTTTACGGCTACGTGCAGGTGTGATCGCACGATATACCCATGCTAATATATGAGCTATTTTCTTTGTACTGTTGTATTTTGCTAAGAAATTGTCAATGATATTTGGGCAATTTTGTACGATGTTGACTTGTTCTTTGATGTTTTTGATCTCCTCGTTGATGATGTATATTTGTTTTTCAGTTTCATCTTCCGGAGTCCATGTTTTTAGGCATTGTGGGCCTTGCCACCACAATGTATGTTGTATTAGCTGCGATGCTAACATTCCACGGCTGGCACAATCCGCTGGATTGTCTGTAGATTTAACATAACGCCAACAGTCAGGAGGCATTGTTTCTGTGAGTTTGACAACCCTATTTGCGACGAACGACTTCCAACGATTAGGCTCACCCTGTATCCAACCGAGTGTTACCTTCGAATCCGTCCATCCAAATATTTGTAGTCTATTTGTTAAGGATTGTTGAATTTTATTTATTAGTTTAGAGAGTAGGTATGCGCCACTAAGTTCCAGTTTTGGCAACGTAAGGGCTTTCTTTTGCGGTACGAGTTTAGCTTTTGCGGCAATGAGTGTTACGTCCGATTGATGTTTTATGCGCGCATAAACTACGCATGCATAAGCTTTCATAGATGCGTCACAAAACCCATGAATTTCGATGACGTCATCACTGTTGTTCTTCAACCACCTTGGTACCTCACAGCTGTGTATGTGGTGTAGGTCCGCTTTTATTTTGGCCCATTCGTTGAAGATGTCATCGGACACTTGTTCATCCCATTGTAAATTGATTTTCCATAGTTTTTGGAACAGTAATTTGAGTTGAGTGGATAATGGCGTTAACCACCCTAACGGATCGAACAATTTCGATATTTCCGATAGTAAGTTGCGTTTTGTTGGCCTTGAATTCTGTTTAAAAAACTCGCAGCGAAAGAAAAATTTATCAGTTTTTGTGTTCCAACACAGACCTAGAGCTTTTGATGATGTTGACTCCGATTTAGAATTAAATACAATGTTTGTGTCTGGATTTTGATGACTCAGTATGTCTTCAATTAATGTTGGTTCGTTGGAGGCCCATTTACGCAAGTTAAAACCTCCTGAATGTAGTAAGGTCATCAAATCTGATATAAGTTTCTTCCCCTGTTCGATAGAATGACACCCGTGTACAAGGTCATCCATGTAAAAATCTTTGTCTAACACCTGAGCCGCATCAGGATAATTTTTCTGTTCGTCAGCTGCTAATTTCTTCAGCGTCATTAGAGCTAAAAATGGAGCCGCTTTAGTTCCGTATGTTACTGTTGTGAGTTGATAAGATTGTATAGGACATTGAGCGTCGTTACGCCAAATTATTTTTTGTAGAGGTTGATCCGATTCATGTACTTGTATCTGCCTATACATCTTCTCGATGTCCGCTGTATAAGCGTATTGGTATTGCCTCCATTTTAGCAGTAATATTTGCAGATCTTGTTGAAGGTTGGGTCCTTTGTGCATGAAATCGTTGAGGCTATGTCCTGAAGATGTCCTCGCAGATGCGTTAAAAACAACCCTGTATTTTGTTGTAGTAGATTCCTCTCGTAGCACACCGTGGTGCGGTAAATAGCATTCCAGTGTCAAGTTACTTTGCAAAGCTAATTTCATATGTTTTAATTGTAAATATTCGTCCATGAACGCTTTGTATTGTACGGCTAGTGTCTCGTGTTTCTGAAACTTGCGCTCCAAATTTCGAAATTGAGCTAAAGCCATTTGTTTTGAGGAACCCAATTGGTTTTCTATGTTGTCCTTTAAAGGTAGCCTGACCTCGTAGTGCCCGTTTTGTTTCCTAGTTGTGGTATTTAAATAAAACGTAATGCATTCTTGATCTTCGACCGATAGATTAGATTGTTCTGTTATCTCTTCTATTTCCCAGAATTTATGTATATCTTCTAAGTTGTGCAGAACTACATTACATTGGAATGTTTTTGTTGAACCTCCACACAGTATCCACCCCAAGTGGGTTTGCTGAGCGATAGGCTGTGTTGTGTTAGTCCCCTTGATGACTCCCTCCATAATAATGTTCGCGTAAACTTCGGCTCCGAGTAACAAGTCAACTGGTCGACTAATGTAGTACTCCGGATCAGCCAAGTTAATGTTTTCTGTAAATGACTTAAGGGCTTTGACAATGTTTGGTTGGGGAGATTTTTAAGTAAGTTGTTCATGATCATGACTTCTGTTGTAAAAGAGTAGTCACTATGTATGGACTTGCACTTTATGTTGAGCGACCCTTTGCAGTTGTTCTCCTTTGCGCCTACTCCTAGTACAACCCCATTGCATTTTTGGCGTTTTATCTTCAATAACTGAGCGGCTTTTTCGGAGATCAGAGATATCTGTGACCCCTGATCGATAAGGGCTCGCATGTTGTGATAAGTCCCGTCGGCTGCCATAACCTTCACGAGAGCAGTTGTAAGCAAAACCTCAGCATTACCGTCTTGTGACGCGTTAGAGACCTTGACCGTTGGCTCGGTATGTTTAGACACTTGAGACCCCGTCGGCTTGACAAAGGCGTCATGTAATATCGTACTGTGATTAGCTGTACATTTGCGGCATCGTTTTGTAGAAGTACACTTGTTACCTGCAGTTTTTGCGTAATTGCAAACTTTTGTTCAGTGGGCAGTTCCAAGAAAGTTTTGCAATTGTAGAGGCCATGTTCGCCACTGCAATATGGACATTTGAACTTCGACACGTGTAGGGTCTTTTTCAAGGTCCCGTTATTCCCACCGTTGTTATGTTTCTTGAAACCTGTTGAGGAATGTTGGTTGTTAGACCCTTTTTGTTGAGGGTTATCTTGTTTGCGACGAGCTGACTCCAAACTGATGAATTTGGTCTCCAAAAAGTCCAGAAATTCTTGAAGCACTGGTAGCTCCCGCGAATCTTTTAAAGACTCAATGTAATTAGTATACGTGTCAGAGTCTAGTTTTTGGGATAAGATGTGTACCACCATGGGATCCCAAGACGTAGTGTCAACATCTAAATTGCGAACAGCATTCAGACATTCTATTGTTGTGTCATGCAGTTTTTTGATTTGTTGTACGGACTGCTGTTGCATGTTGGGCAGTCCTAAAAGAATGTTCATTAGAGAAGAGAATATAGCTCTTTTGTTGTTGTATCGTTTTTGCAGAATTTCCCAGCATACGGAATAGTTATCTGCGCTGATTGATAAATGTTGGATGAGCCGTTCAGCTTCCCCTTTAACTTTCCCTTTTAAAAACTGCATTTTTTGGCCACTTGAGAGCGACGGATTGTTATGTATGGCTTCTTGGAACAAATCCTTGAAGCACGTCCACTGGTTATAGTTACCGCTAAATACCGGTATATCTAGTGTCGGTGTTGTTTTTTCTCTGTGAGCCACGGACCACATTTTAGTATTAATTGCCTTCTTCAGACTGTTGTATTGTTTTTCGTGACTCAAGAAAGTTGTTTCATACTCTCCATTTTCTTCGCATAATTCCGAATCAATTTCCCAATGCAGAGTATCGATTGCTATCCACCTAGATTGCAGTGTTTTGAGAACGTCGTCAAATTCCCATTTGTCAGAAATAAGTTCTAAGTTGATGTTAGATACCGTTCGTCGAAAAGCCTTAAAATTAGCTGCCTGCTTGCGAAGCATTTCATCCAGTCTACTGTTTGTACCCTGATTTACCATCCAAGCACGACGAGCTCTTTGACTTAACTCTGAAGGTTGACCGTCTTCTCCCGGCTGCTGTTCCTCTTTACACTCCTGTTCAGTCTCGAATTCTTTACCAGAAAACGTACCTTCTTCTAGCAGTCCTTGATCATCACTCCTAGATGGAGCTTCCAGCAGTTGTTGATGCATCTGGTTGATCAGCGTTTTCACAGCTTGGTACGACTTGCTTGTTTTCTCGTACTCCTGTTTCGTAAAGTAGACATGCGTCTTACTTACTTCTGTTGTAATGCGATCGTGGTTAAATTCGTACTCCTTCCAATGTTCTTCTAGAGAATTCAAACACTTTTTCAAGTATTCGAAGGTTCGACGTTGGACACTGGTCTTCTTTAAGTTCACCCCGATCTTTTCGATGTTGATGGCGAGCGTCAGTTGTTCGTCGTAGAGCTCTGCCATTTCGCACGTTGTTTAAGGACGTAAAATCTCCCAAAGTGTAGAAAATAATGGAAAGATCTTACTTGTGGTATGCTGCTATGCCACCGTTAATGTTCTCCTTGGATCAGGAGCGTATTCCAGTCACCTTCCAGTCCAGAGTACCACTTTAGTCCACACACACCACACTGTTATACACACCACTCGCGATTACTTTTCGAAACTCGCGCGATCCGGCTCGAAGGACCAATATGTGCGGGGTGCGAGGTCGTATATGATAAACAAAGCACTGATAGGTTTTGGATAGTTTATTGAAATGTTCTACAAATGTTATGTTAATGTTACGTTATAATGTTATGTTATAATGTTATGTTAAATGAATGCACCCGGTCCGTTTGGTTTCTCGAAATGCACTGATGTTAAAGTACAATTATTGTGGTAAATTGCTGCGTTTGCAGGTGTTCGGTTGCTTAGACCGAACAGTATTATTACAAATTTCATTAGGCCCTTGCAAGATTTAATCGTCCTTCATTGTTGTATCCATAGCTGCGATGTGGCATTTAAGTTCCACAATCAGCATAAACTTCGCACTTTCCAATTTTGAAACAAAAACGTAAAGGTAGCATTCGGCCCTTGGCCACCGCGAGCGATTCACGCGACTCACTGCTTAGTAGGTATGGATTTACATCGCACCGGTCGCACGACGCCGTCGCCTGGCTTTTTTAGTATCTACTCTATACAAAACCATTCTAAACAATGGGTCGCGCGTAACTATGTATTTAGTAATCTGTGGCGCGACCCAGGTGTGGTTGTGCGTCGCGGTCGCTAAGAACCGGATGCTACCTTTAGTAATAAGTTTATGGGTACCTAGTTTAGATCCCAATTTCTCTTCTCCACCCAGGTATACGCTTGTGGAACTACAACGCGAACATGGAGCTGTCGTACATCGGCGCGAAGCACGCGCGCATCAGCCTCGACGGCACGGCGCTGCACTACCGGCCGCTGCTGCTGCGCAGGGCTCCCGGGGACACCTGCTACGACTACGTGCAGCAGATAGAGTTGCAGGCCATTGATGATAGGTAACGACTACTATAATAAATAAAGACGTAGACAAATAGATTAATTAACAAACAATTATGAAGGATTTGGGAGAGTGTAATCCTAAATCAACCTGGAGCCGTATTTCATGCAAAACTCATGTAAAAAAAAAAACAATAAAAAAATATTAACCTACCGTCCCTTGTTTCAAATATAATAATTTTGAGTTTTTTTCTAAAATTGATTATCCGGTTTGCTTACCCGAAAGCTCGAAGAATCCCAACCCACTACAGGATTGCTATGTTAGCAAACTGTAGGGGCCTAGCAGGGCCGAAGCCTCCGGGGCTATGGATCGGATATCCGAAAGGGAAGCTCGGTGTCCACAGATCAAAGGCAACGAAGCAATGGGATGGGGTTTAGTCAGTAAAAGTCTGAGACGCCCTCCCGCTCCGCCCAAGAGTGGGAGAAGTCATTCTGATGATTCCCCAGTTGAAAAAAAATACTGTTGGATTGCTTCCTGTTTCTTAGAGTTTATCTAATACGAAAAAAGCTTAAAGAAAAGCCACCCTTATGTTGCTCTTTTAGTCATAAACCAAAGTCTAGTCATTGGCGTCTTCTGCT
Source organism: Mythimna separata (assembly GCA_030763345.1). Taxonomy (NCBI): domain Eukaryota; kingdom Metazoa; phylum Arthropoda; class Insecta; order Lepidoptera; family Noctuidae; genus Mythimna; species Mythimna separata. The sequence goes on from CM061187.1 coordinate 5,860,264, forward strand.
TCACCAAGTTTCAGGTGAATAATCTTCTCAAAAAATCTTTTAACGCAAAAATTATTATTCCCCTTCGTAGGTTGGACGACGCCAACGACACAGATAGTTTCCGTATGGACTGTCTGGTGTACGGAACTAATCTGGACATGGGCGCCCCGACCGGCTTCGTGCTCCAGCTGAACATATTCTCCACCTGGGGAGACCCGTACTATGTGGGGCTGACGGGCGTCGAGCTCTACGACCCGCATGGAAACCTCATACCGGTCACGGAGACAAGTAAGTGCTGGTTTACGATGTGTTTGATTCTGTTGTAGATTGATAATGTATGGTTATTTTTTTATAAAGTTAAGGGCTGTTCGATTCTCTTTTCTTGTAAAACCATCCGTACAAAAAGGTGATCTTTAGCCAGCTTTAGGACTTTTTCCTCTGAACTCTGAACCTGCCTACTGTTTTTTTTTATTGCGTTCATTTTTATTTAGATTTCTGTGGACTGAGCGGATCGGACATTCAATAAGACTAGATTTTTTTTATTACACTGTCATTTTCTTCATCTCATATTTAACTCTTTCCATATCAGATCGAATGACAAACTCCTTTACTTACTTTGCCGCCATTTTAAATTCGCTTCTACAATATAATACGTCCGTTATAAGTTGGCGAGTGTGAAGTTAGGCTCTGCGAATTTTGGCGCTTGAAATATCGTACAAAAACAAAGGTTTTAAAAAAAAATAATGCCAATAACTGTTTTTAACAGCAATAACAACTGCATTTTGCATTTATTTTTTTTAAACCTTTATTTTTGTACGATATTTCAAGCGCCAAAATTCGCAGAGCCTAACTTCACACTCATCAACTTATAACGGACGATCTGTACCTACTGAGCGCAGTAGGTAGCTGGTTCTAATTAAAAGCCATTATGAATTATCCACTAGACGTATGCGCGCACCCAGCCAGCGTGAACGTGTTGGATCCGCGCGCGGGAGACGTGCGCACGCCCGACAAGCTCATCGACGGACACAACGCGCGCGTCGGCGATGCGTCGCACTCCTGGCTGGCGCCCGTACTGCCGCATACGCTCAACAGGTTAGTGGCACTTTATCTTGAAAGTATGCCTTAGTTTTTAGACGGAAGTCAATGGAGGGATTGTTAACCTCCTTTCTGGGAGCTAAACTACGGGCCCAGGCCGTAGTTATATTTTCGTTAGATTGCGCTAAACTCAATATCGATAGTTTTTTTTGTTTGTAGTGTATACGAGTAAGAGCTAAGCACTATTAATAGTTAGAGACATGCACAATCAAAATTAGATGGTTTTTTCATTAATTTAATCAAATTCAATGGAATGTCCGATTTTAGAAAATATCATTTCCTTCACTTTATAATCCTCCCATACACTAAAAACAAAATTAACTATAAATTTGGCGTGAAAAGGGTCAATTGCGTGTAATGAAATCTACCTTTTTTGGTGATGATCAATCTGATCACTATCTTCTGAAACGTTATCCAAGATCTCCCTAACATAATCTTCAATTCTTCCAGGGTATACTTTGTATTCGACGTCCCTGTTTCCGTGTACGGCATAAAGATCTGGAACTACGGGAAAACTCCAACGAGAGGTGTTAAGGAGTTTGGAGTAAGTAAACAGTATATTTCATTACGAGTGCGGAAAGCCTGTCATTGCAAAGAGTTCCGACAAATGTCTACCCGAGCCGAGGCGCAGCCGAAGGTGAGGGTTGACAGTCGGAACAAGTTGCAATAACGGTTCCGCACGTGTACTGAACGACTATTTTTAATATAGTTGCGAAAAAATGAAGCAATTTAATGAAATAATAAAAACACAATAAACTCAACTAATCAAAATGGCGCCAACCGTAAAATAATATAAGCAGACATTTTTTTTTCTTCACCCATTCTGGGTAAGCAAAGGGAACTAAGCCCATACAGCCAAGTCTTCAGTAGATTTTTTTTATTGATATGAAATGAAAATAAAATTGAATGAGATGAAACCTAACCTACCTCATTGAATCAAATCATTAAATTTGATATTGAAACAAATTAGTAGCTTATTTTTAGAAATATTTGCACTAAAAACTTTTTTTAGTAAAAACGTCGCGATTGATTTTTTCTTTTTAATAGACATTATTTTGACAGTTGGGAAAGAGAACGCACGAGTTCGGGAATGGTAAATAAAAAGCACGAGTGTGTAATAGCCCACTTTCCGAACGCTATACGTCCCTGCATTACGCCACTTTTTGAGCAACTGTATTAAAAACGAACATTTCGGCTTACCTGCTAGTTACTAGATACAGTATCTTCTTCGTCTTGCCATTGTCTCATATTACTTGGGGTCTTGGGGCGCAACGTATTCTTTTCTTCCATTCTATCCTGTTACACATCACGCTACCACTAACTTTATTTTCTTTCATATCACTCCTCACACAATCAATGGACCATTATCTAGAATAAAAAAGAATAGCTACTTATGTCTACGACTATCAAGGAACCTTTTCTGGATTGATTTTAATCTAATATGACAATAGTTTACCTTCAAATTTGTTCCAGGTTTTAATGGATGATCTGCTGTTGTACAACGGAACTCTGGACTGTGCCAAAAACGATGAGAACCTCAGCTCGCAGTGGTTCTGCCTGCAGAATCTAGACGTCGACACATTAACTCCTTCGTGAGTAACTGTATTTATTATGTTGGAAATCTTATGTTTTCTGTAACCTAGGTAGCCATCATTATGCATCAAATGGGCAATGTATAGCTTTTGTATCTACACTAGCCCCTGTCAGCAGCCTTGGGATGGTGTTCTATTTTCTCAAGGGTTGACACTCGGGACGTACTCCCGGATTTCTTTGTGCTATTCCAGGACATTTCCAACCCGTGGAAAAAACTTCATTCAAATCCATTCATACGTTTGAGTGTAAAGGAATGACAAACATACACATACAAACTCTAGAATATAGATATTAATTGGTACCAAAGTGGTTATCGATATACTGTTTTGTGTTGCGTTTATAAAAATATAGCTTACTGCATAAATACTTGACTGACTGACTTGATGACTTTTAAGCCTTTGCATAATCTCAGTGGCCCTTTACTCTTTATCTTTCAGTTCGTCAGACCTGAGTCAGCGCACGACGACGAGTGGGTCGAGCGAGTGCGCGGACCCGTCGGCGCGGCCGCACACCAGCGTGCACGTGTTCCACAAACACAGGCAGTAGCGGACTCACGGCCCCACCACTCTCTGTCAAATTCCCGTGCACCCTTCAAGCTATTTCAACTTCTAACATCTTAACAATAAAAACTTAATTCTCGTGATTTTGACAGACAGGTACTACTTGCCTAAATGTTCGTTATGTTAAGGTCAGTTTTGGACTACGAAGATGTAACTGTTCTTTAAAATGTTGTGCTACAAACGAATTTGCCCCATTTTAGAGAGTATTTCTTACTTTTAAGATTTGGTTTAAGGAGTAGATCGCATTGATTCTGAATTGCTAAGACAATGCTTGAAATTTTAAAGATTTTTTGACGGTTTTGTGTAAAAAATGGAATTGTTTTGAGACAAGAGTAGAGTCCACATAAGCACTTGGTTTCATTGAGAATGTATTATCTTAGTTATTAGTAGGGAATGCAGGCATGTAGTAATTTCGTAGACTGCGCACTCGCCAAAATATTTTTTACGTTTATTTATATTCACTTGAACTGTTGTACCTCATAAAGTTATAAAAACCGTAAAAATTAAAACGCTTGGACGTAGTATTTAAATTATGGTTAGGTTGAAACTTAGTGAAGAGATCCGTTGTATGTAGTAGCGCCCGAGTGACCGTGATGTTGCTGGTCCAGCGTGTTGTAATAAGTTACGTGACCGTGTAACGTGAATTTTGTACCACAAATAAATGATGATTTATATTTTGACGGTTTATTATTTTATAACATTACAACACAAACCACATGCTTAACTTCTTTTTCCAATTCCTGAATCTTTTATGACGTTTTCTTAATAGGAACCTTAACTCAAGGGGATAATGTTCAGTATAGAATACCATCTCAATTACATAGACATACGTGACATTATTGTAATAAAACAACAACAACTATTATTCAGCTTAATTTATTGTTCAACTACTAACAATCACAGTTTTATGTTGCTCTCTCATGGCAACTAGATAACAGGGCAAAATCGATGGTTTTCAACTTTGCCAATATTTGGTTCTCTACTTATGGTACCTAAGTATATTAAAACAAATAAATTGCACGGAAGGTCGAGTAAGTAGTATCCTTTAAGTTTAACCAAACAATAAATTGGTTCTTCATTAATACTAACACAGCAATTTTTGTACTCTACAAGAGTCAACTAAAATTATATTATTATCGTCATTTGTACGATAATCCAATCCATAACAATGCATTTCTTCATCTTATAAAAGGCCTGCCTTTTAATAGAAGATATAAAATTCAAAAGAAAGTTATAAAAAATCTCAAATGGCAGCAGAATAAACTCAAAATGGCGGCGCTTACCCCTCCCGCGCACGTGATGCATCACAGTCCTCGCTTAGCGTACCGAATTCTTTAATCTTTTAGCTATCCAATCCATTGATGTAATTGAATTTTGGTTGGAGATAATTAATGAAGTTTTAACACCAAACTGAATCCCCTGATCTTGTTATCATTCGATTTTAAGTTTCATTCCACTATGGAATCAATTTTAAATATGACGTATTCGGGCCAAAAAAGTTTTAATCTGATGACATAATTTATATTTTGTATGGCAGTTAATATGGCAGTCAAATCTTGTATTTATTATAAGGAAAATATAGTTCAATTTTGTTTGAGATCTCATTTCACTTGGCAGTTCTCTATGGTCTCGGCAGTGAGTTAGTTTTTCAATCACTCATATTCAGCAGTCGAAACCACGGGTCGCAACACACAATTACGCTTTTGCCAGTAACAAAAACATGTAAGACTCAATTTTGATTAATATCTCATTTCGTTGGCAGTATTCTTCAGACACGGCAGTGATTCTAATTTATTGTTAAAATGATCTTTAACACATAAGCGCTAAGATCTAATTTTGTTTGAGATCTCTTTGAGTTTGGCAGTTTTTTAGGCACATACCAATGGCAGATTATTTCGATTTTTTTCTGGACGGTTCAGTTAAGAGATTGGATTGACGTACAAATAACTAGGTTCGTTACTAAATTATTAAAGATTTGAGACAAAACGAACTAAACACAAAACCAGTCTCAATAAATCAATGGAAGAAGGAAATAATAAGAATGTACAAAATTCCTTAGTATAGTTACCAATAGTAACAATGTTTAGAAAATTACAAAAGCCTTAGTTTAAGCGAATAACCACCACAAGTTTACTTCAGTCCTTTTCTTAAGGTAGCCTTTCGAACCGAGCGTCTATAGCGTCAGTGACGCCGCGACAGTAATGAACGTATATATATAATTGAAGTTTAGTAATAGTCACATTATATTGAATTTTGCCTGGACCTGCGCGGCGTCAATGACGTCACTGACGCCGCGTCAGTGTCGCTGGGTTCGAAAGTCGTTCCCTAGAATTCCATACATTTGCATAGAACATCTATCTGTCGCTCTGTCGCGGCGTCACTGTCGCGGCGGCACTGACGCTATAGACGCTCAGTTCGAAAGGCCACCTTTAGTAACATTTTGGAATTACTCCAGTCAGTTCCATTTTTAGTCGTCTCTTTTCCAACACAAGCCACATGGGGTTGTCATTTCTTTCCATTCAATGCTATCTAGTCTACTTCTTCATCAATTCTTTGACCTTCTTTCCTAGTTTTCATACAGTGGCAGTACTATCTTCCTACTTATTTATTTATGTGTGCTGAATACAACAATCTGAATCTAATATTCAATAAGAGTCGATACTAAACAAAATGGCTCATTTGCTTGGAAGTTTTTTTTTGTTTATTTCTTGTAATACAATTGTTCTATTAAGAAAATTAGGCAAACAATATACTGTTCCCGCCTCTAGCAATTCTAACATTTCCTAAGTTAACTGTCTTATCCAATATTAAGTGTATTCATAATACTATTTCATCATTATTTCGAGTTGTCCATTGAAACGCAAGTCCTTAAAAATTATTTGTGTAATACCAGGGCGTTTAAATGACATACTGAGCTTTAGAGACTCTTACACAGGTTATGGTGTTATAATGTATGTTCTGCATCTAGCAAGATAGTGGTCAAGCGCGAGCGAATTAGTAGATAGTAGTAGATAGAAAAAACCCTATCGACGTTTCCGGGGAATAAAGTCTTATTGCCCAGGTAATAAAGTCGATAATTGAAAAACTGATCCCTGCAATTTCAAACTTATTGCCCGGAGACGTCGCTATATAATACAGGAGTCTAAGTCCAGAGCTCGGTGGCGATCACCACGACCACTAGACTAGCGCGTTTGCTTTCCTGAAGACGCATTTGTCATATTCACACCCAGGTAAAGTGTTTTCTTTGGGTTACTGATAAAACCTATAGTTACGAGGTAGGGAACCCTAAATACATATTTCATAATATCATTGGTCAATAAATTGTGATACATATTTGACAGTGTTTTGAGCCTATAGGAAATCTCAACTAAATACTAATTCGTTCAGGTTACCTAACTGAAGAAGTAGACAGATCTCAGTACGCTGTTTAGGTCGAAGTCTCCTTTGCTGGGCACTTTTTGTAGTAAGTTGTTGACGCGTTTCTTGTTCGCTGCACCCACGCTTCTGTCCTCGAGTTCACTGGAATAGATTAGAAATACATGTTGAAGAAATAATATTCTTTCATATTTGGCCAACAATATAAAACTTTGTATGTGTATTACAAACACAGTTACTATTTTTTTAAAAGCTTGGGACTGAGATGTTTGTTTTTTAGAGCAAAATTGGCAATAAAGTTACCTTTCCTAACCGTTTACCCCAATACATGACTAGCTAAATGATGTCATTGACGTCAGTTAAATCCAATATGGAAGGGTCCTAAAGATGGCGGACCTGTTATTTTTATGAACCCCATGATATATTAGGTATTAACAAGGTAAAACATATCCAGCGAAAACTTAAATAAAAGAAAAAATAGTTTTAACAAAACAAGCTGCAATTCAATTAATTTTTTAAACTTTTTTTTGGGATGCTGTACCCCGGGTATAGTTATATATTTGGTATGTAAGAACTCACCTTTCGGCATAGCTATATCGTTTTGTGAGAAACTCTGATAAATCTTCTAATATCGGCTGCGAGTGTAGAGCCACGAACTGTTCCCGGCAAATCTAGAAAGAAATCAAAAGCATTTGTTTTACTTGTGTATCAGACACAGGTTGTATGTTAGCTAAGATCTAGGTTAAACAACCAGTTAGGTTAGGCAACCAGTAGCGAAACTATAATAAAATCACGACATTTAATCATATCTGGCAAACTGAGAAAGCATCATGTATTGTCCACTACCAAGTAGTAAGAAGTCGTTACGCGTTGATGTGCAGACAACTGCATACACATGCCCGTAACTTGTACTAAACTAACTTAATACTAAAGTATGCAAGTAGCTAGCATGCCATAGTGATATCCACAAATCAGAATTTACTTTAGGTCTCTGGTATGCAAGCTATTTGTATACCTTTGTACCAGCTTCAGACATGTGTATCTTTGTCCTGCATCATGTTACAGACCAAGAGATAGCGATGCGCGATAGCGAGAGGTTTTATTCGATTGTTTTGATTGTTCAAACATCTAGCAGGTTCTCAATTGTCTCAACTTTGATTCAAGCAAGGCTCGGATACCGGTTAAATTTCCAAACCGTTATGATGTACTTGACGGAAAAACCTTTACATTCGGTTTCGTTCGCAAAAACCGGTTTTTTTAAACCGGTATTTAGAAGAGTTTTATATAAAGGTTATTTCGGATTAAACGGTTTAGAGCAATAAAAACCGTTTAATGCGGACGCACTATAAAGAAACGCCGCACGGTGTTCAGAATTTTTTGTTTCGGGACGGACGTTTACGTCATCTATAGGTACTTTTAATAAATCTGTAGAAGTGAAAATTCTGTACAATGAAAATATCAAAAAAAATTAGTGGCTAGCGGTGTTACTACAGTCTGTACTGTAATCCCGGAGACAAAACTGACAAATTCAAAACTTCCAACTTACAAATAATATTGCCAGTTCTTGTAGGTAGTGTTGCACCTACGGTACCGGTTTGTAGAATCGTAACTTTTTATATTTATTAATCGATTAGAAAAAAATTCAGAAGCTATCAATTTTGTTCCCGTACACGATAAAACCTATTCAGGTTATAAATATTCGTTTTATCGTTTACTACTTTCCTTACACAGCGGCAGAACTTAAAAAAAATAAAGCAATTATTGGAACTTGTCACCATACAAACATAAAATTATAAAAATATATATAGATCCTTTCAAAACCCAACTCATGGACCCAGAGGGTTCGACCCTGCTGGGCCCCTACGGTTTTGATGACTCTCTCTGATCTCTTTGAGGCGCGCTTAAAACAGTACGCGCCGTTGGGTCGTGAAGGCCATGCCGTCTCGTGTAGATCCACCTCATTTGCTAGCATTACTGCTTCGCAGTAGGAGGCGACCTCCACTCGTCTTATCTCTGCGTAGAGCCTACGGCAGGAGGCGTCGGGACTCACCAGGTTCAGCAGGAGCCGCTTTAAGGCAGCTCCAGTCCTTCCAGTTTGGAAGCCAGACGTCGAAAGTGCTACTCGAAAGTGACACCGGCTGATGTGAACTCCACGTGCCGTTATTATTCGAGAACTCGGTGATGGCGCGTTCCGAGGGCCATGAAAGCACATGGTCTTAGACTTGTGTAATGCCACTTCGAGTCCCAATTACTAGATCCTGTCTACGACTGTCGCAAAACTACGTGCCACTACTTCTGTCGCCGGCTGATATAACTCTCGCCGCGCCAGGACCAGCGTGACGTTTGCGTAGCAGACCAATCTGGAAGCAGCCACACTAGAAGCGCGGGTGCAGGGCGGTCGTGGCGCGGCAATCTCAAACATAAAGCTTCATTTGAGTATCAACAGTGGTGGCGAGTTGCAACCCGAGTGCTGGAGAGGCGACCACGTACTGGAAAACGCAGCGTTAGGACGTCTCCCACAAGGTGGAATGATGATGCTCAGGACAGGTCGTTGTAACGGCGTTTTGGGGGAGGCCTATGGCCAGCAGTGCAGCAAGAACTGCATTCGGTCCAATCCAATCTTTATATCGATTAGAATTCTGAGTTTGTTTCGGTGTTTTTTCTCAGGGTAGTCAGTTAGTAAACACCGGCCTCGTCTAGTAAAAAAAAGTCCAACAAAATTTACGTGTAAAAGTATTTGTGAAAACCTATTTGCAAAATAAATATCATTTATCAATCATTAAATATTTTTTAAATGTTTAATATAAAAATATACGTTATTACTTTTGTATTTTTTTCATTTTAAATAGAAAAAATACAAAAGGAAAATAATTCAGGAAAAATAATTATTAAAAAACGATACTACTTGATTTTATTAACGGCAATTTACGGTAGAGGTACATCACTATTTAAGAATTGCAAAAAAGTGACAACATTCGTTATGTCATTTTTGTCGCGCTGATTAAAAAACAGCCTTTAGACCGATACCGAACCTAAAAATGAGATTAAAAAACATTTTTGTCTGTCCGTTTGTCTGTCTGTCTGTTTGTTCAGGCATCACGTAAAAACTACCAGTTTGATTACGATTAAACTTGGTATAATTATTCTTTAATATTCTAAGCACCACACTGGGTACTTTTTATCCCGGAAAAGTAAATAGAATAAAAAACAAACTTAATTTTGCGGTTCGATCCCTAGACCCGACTACTGTACCAACCGAAAATATAAGTTTGTCGTATGTTGTCACCCGCAGTGGAGTTTACTAACGCCCCTTAGACTTAATTATTTTGATTTTTTTAAAAGTCTTAGGTATAGATTTTAATTTTATAGTTTATGTAGGTAGTATATTTTGAAAGTGTACGTAGTGACCGTAGGTTATTTTATAATACTGTTAGGTAGGATTAAGACCAACCCTGAAATCGCGAAAAAAACTTCAGCTGTCCCATACATTTACGTTTGCATGAGTCGACAAAACGTAAGGGTCAGCTGAAATCCCATACTAAAAGTTATTCATAATGATGAGTATTGCCAGTGTTCGCATCAAATCACCATGAAATACAACCATCTCTCGGGTCTGGATTGCGAGGTCTCTTTAGCGCATATATGGAGAGGGGCCAGTTCCACCTTCGCTGGAAAACTGGGAAACTGGTCCTCATTGCAAAGGCAAGGCGCCCTGCGGACTCTCAGTTCGCGTACCAGCCTATCGTGCTGCTCGACGACGTGGGCAAGTTCTTTGAAAGAGTAATTGCAGATCGCCTAGTCGGGCATCTAGCTCGAGTGGGGCCGGATCTTGCGGACGGACAGTTTGGCCAGTTTCACATGGGGCGCTCCACGCTGGACGCCATCATGAGCGTGAGAGCCCTCACGACGGGGGATGCGGTGATCCGGGGCAGGGTCGTCGTCATCGCCAATGCCTTCAACTCCCTGCCCTGGAGTTGCATTGGGGCGGCACTTCGGCACCACGAGGTGCACCCTACCTCCGTCGCGTGATCGAGGCATACCTGTCGGATAAGTTCATCATCTACCCCGGCCACCAGGGAGAGTGGAAACGGAGAGAGATGTCGTGCGGTATTCCGCAGGGATCGGTACTAGGACTATCCCTGTGGAACATCGGATACGACTACGTGCTGCGCGGAGAACTCCCCGACGGGATCTGCGTGGTCTGCTACGCAGACGTCATGCTGGTCCTAGCGTGAGGAGAGTCGTACCAGGCGGCGACCGAAACAGCGACACGTCGGGTTGCGACAGTCGTAGACAAGATGCAGCAATTGGGACTCAAGGTGGCATTGCATAAGTCCGAGGCCATTTGCTTTCATGGCCCACCGGATTCCCAAATAACGGTCCATATCGGCGTCGTGTCGACGATGAAGTACCTGGGACTCGTCTTCGACAGCCGGTGGACTTTCGAGGAGCATTTATGACGTCCCAAACTGGATAGGACTGAGGGGGGGGGGGAGGGTTTGTATGGGTCTGCTTGCCAGAGGGTCATGGCCATCCGGACGGTGCGGGGATACCGCACGATCTCCCGCGAAGCGGCGAGCCTCCTTGCTGGCCTGCCACCGTGGGACCTGGAGGCCTTGCATGTATGCACGATTTGTGTGTGGAGATGCACCGCCGGGGCGAAACTCCGCTGCCGCGACAAGTCATAGTATGGCGGACAGAGTCCCGGCGGGACTTCAGGGTGGCATGGCGACTGCGATTGTCGCAACCCAGTGCTGGGCACGCCGTCATTGCGGCGGTGAGTCCCCTCTTTGAGGAGTGGTTGGAAAGAGGTCACGGCGTCCTCTCGTTCTCGTCTCGTCTCTGGTGAGACGGTAAGTACGGGAGATTCCTGCATCGAATCAAGCAGGAAAGGACGCCCGGGTGAAAACCACCCGGAGGACACGGTAGAGGTGTGCCTCGCTTGGGCGGAGCACCGCCTTGTCCTTGTGGAGACTATCGGCGGAGGCGACTTCTCACGCCGGGGCCTGGTACAGGCCATGGTCTGGAGTAAGAAGGGGTGGCAGACGGTCGCCTCCTTCTGGGAAGCAGTAATGATAGCAAGGGAGGCTGCCGAACGCGAACGCGCGAGGGAACGGCCCTCGCGCCGCTGCAACCGAGATCCCGATCCTGATTTCCGACCACCGGTAGACGTGGGCACACAGAAGGCGAGCACTGGGTAGCTCGCAGTCCAGTAATAACCCAGACCGAGCCTAGTCGTCAACGGCGCATTCTGTTCCACGCGCGCCTCAAGGAGATGTCAGCAAACTGTAGGGGCCCGACAGAGCTGAGGCCTCTGCTGAACACGGAAATTCCGAAAGGTAAGCCCGCGTTCCCCCAGATCGAAGGCAAGGTACGGAATGGGGTATAGTCAGTAAGAGTCTGGCACAGAAGAGCGGGAGAAGTCATTCTGAAGATTCCTCACTTGAATAAAAAAACTTGAAATGTTCGAATACTGCATGAAATGATCAATTCCAAGATCGGACTACAACACAAAGATATGTAGATGATCTAAGGTCCAGTTTTCATTGGTGGCATTAAAGACCAGTGAAACTGTGGTAATGAAAAACTATTTCACTGTTTTTTCAAACAAATGTGTATTATTTTATTAGGTACTTTGTAACAGGTGAATCACGAAAAAGAAGACAGAAATATTCTGATGATGAAGATCAATCCCAATCATTGCTAGCACCTAAAAAGCGTACCATCAATGCATCTAATACGTATTAAATAAACACGAATCGAATGAAAAGAAAATAATATCACAAACAACCTACGTCTTCATACCGCGCTTCTTCTTCTTCTTCTGAAGAAAAGTTCGGAGTAAAACCGAAATAAACCGGTGTTAACCGGTATTTTTCAAACCGGTTCCGAGCCTTGGATTCAAGTCTGAGTGAATGAAGTTGTTGTAACTGTTAGATGACGCACCTTGTTCATGGTGTCGACGGAGCGCGGGTGCGTCCAGAAGCAGTCGTGCACGGACACGAAGGTGACGCCGCCCGCCTCGCAGTGCAGCCCCGTCAGCATCATGTGCGACGAGTCCAGCGAGTGGATGAAGTTGTTCTAACTGTTAGATGACGCACCTTGTTCATGGTGTCGACGGAGCGCGGGTGCGTCCAGAAGCAGTCGTGCACGGACACGAAGGTGACGCCGCCCGCCTCGCAGTGCAGCCCCGTCAGCATCATGTGCGACGAGTCCAGCGAGTGGATGAAGTTGTTCTAACTGTTAGATGACGCACCTTGTTCATGGTGTCGACGGAGCGCGGGTGCGTCCAGAAGCAGTCGTGCACGGACACGAAGGTGACGCCGCCCGCCTCGCAGTGCAGCCCCGTCAGCATCATGTGCGACGAGTCCAGCGAGTGGATGAAGTTGTTCTAACTGTTAGATGACGCACCTTGTTCATGGTGTCGACGGAGCGCGGGTGCGTCCAGAAGCAGTCGTGCACGGACACGAAGGTGACGCCGCCCGCCTCGCAGTGCAGCCCCGTCAGCATCATGTGCGACGAGTCCAGCGAGTGGATGAAGTTGTTCTAACTGTTAGATGACGCACCTTGTTCATGGTGTCGACGGAGCGCGGGTGCGTCCAGAAGCAGTCGTGCACGGACACGAAGGTGACGCCGCCCGCCTCGCAGTGCAGCCCCGTCAGCATCATGTGCGACGAGTCCAGCGAGTGGATGAAGTTGTTCTAACTGTTAGATGACGCACCTTGTTCATGGTGTCGACGGAGCGCGGGTGCGTCCAGAAGCAGTCGTGCACGGACACGAAGGTGACGCCGCCCGCCTCGCAGTGCAGCCCCGTCAGCATCATGTGCGACGAGTCCAGCGAGTGGATGAAGTTGTTGTAACTGTTAGATGACGCACCTTGTTCATGGTGTCGACGGAGCGCGGGTGCGTCCAGAAGCAGTCGTGCACGGACACGAAGGTGACGCCGCCCGCCTCGCAGTGCAGCCCCGTCAGCATCATGTGCGACGAGTCCAGCGAGTGGATGAAGTTGTTCTAACTGTTAGATGACGCACCTTGTTCATGGTGTCGACGGAGCGCGGGTGCGTCCAGAAGCAGTCGTGCACGGACACGAAGGTGACGCCGCCCGCCTCGCAGTGCAGCCCCGTCAGCATCATGTGCGACGAGTCCAGCGAGTGGATGAAGTTGTTCTAACTGTTAGATGACGCACCTTGTTCATGGTGTCGACGGAGCGCGGGTGCGTCCAGAAGCAGTCGTGCACGGACACGAAGGTGACGCCGCCCGCCTCGCAGTGCAGCCCCGTCAGCATCATGTGCGACGAGTCCAGCGAGTGGATGAAGTTGTTCTAACTGTTAGATGACGCACCTTGTTCATGGTGTCGACGGAGCGCGGGTGCGTCCAGAAGCAGTCGTGCACGGACACGAAGGTGACGCCGCCCGCCTCGCAGTGCAGCCCCGTCAGCATCATGTGCGACGAGTCCAGCGAGTGGATGAAGTTGTTCTAACTGTTAGATGACGCACCTTGTTCATGGTGTCGACGGAGCGCGGGTGCGTCCAGAAGCAGTCGTGCACGGACACGAAGGTGACGCCGCCCGCCTCGCAGTGCAGCCCCGTCAGCATCATGTGCGACGAGTCCAGCGAGTGGATGAAGTTGTTGTAACTGTTAGATGACGCACCTTGTTCATGGTGTCGACGGAGCGCGGGTGCGTCCAGAAGCAGTCGTGCACGGACACGAAGGTGACGCCGCCCGCCTCGCAGTGCAGCCCCGTCAGCATCATGTGCGACGAGTCCAGCGAGTGGATGAAGTTGTTGTAACTGTTAGATGACGCACCTTGTTCATGGTGTCGACGGAGCGCGGGTGCGTCCAGAAGCAGTCGTGCACGGACACGAAGGTGACGCCGCCCGCCTCGCAGTGCAGCCCCGTCAGCATCATGTGCGACGAGTCCAGCGAGTGGATGAAGTTGTTCTAACTGTTAGATGACGCACCTTGTTCATGGTGTCGACGGAGCGCGGGTGCGTCCAGAAGCAGTCGTGCACGGACACGAAGGTGACGCCGCCCGCCTCGCAGTGCAGCCCCGTCAGCATCATGTGCGACGAGTCCAGCGAGTGGATGAAGTTGTTCTAACTGTTAGATGACGCACCTTGTTCATGGTGTCGACGGAGCGCGGGTGCGTCCAGAAGCAGTCGTGCACGGACACGAAGGTGACGCCGCCCGCCTCGCAGTGCAGCCCCGTCAGCATCATGTGCGACGAGTCCAGCGAGTGGATGAAGTTGTTCTAACTGTTAGATGACGCACCTTGTTCATGGTGTCGACGGAGCGCGGGTGCGTCCAGAAGCAGTCGTGCACGGACACGAAGGTGACGCCGCCCGCCTCGCAGTGCAGCCCCGTCAGCATCATGTGCGACGAGTCCAGCGAGTGGATGAAGTTGTTCTAACTGTTAGATGACGCACCTTGTTCATGGTGTCGACGGAGCGCGGGTGCGTCCAGAAGCAGTCGTGCACGGACACGAAGGTGACGCCGCCCGCCTCGCAGTGCAGCCCCGTCAGCATCATGTGCGACGAGTCCAGCGAGTGGATGAAGTTGTTCTAACTGTTAGATGACGCACCTTGTTCATGGTGTCGACGGAGCGCGGGTGCGTCCAGAAGCAGTCGTGCACGGACACGAAGGTGACGCCGCCCGCCTCGCAGTGCAGCCCCGTCAGCATCATGTGCGACGAGTCCAGCGAGTGGATGAAGTTGTTCTAACTGTTAGATGACGCACCTTGTTCATGGTGTCGACGGAGCGCGGGTGCGTCCAGAAGCAGTCGTGCACGGACACGAAGGTGACGCCGCCCGCCTCGCAGTGCAGCCCCGTCAGCATCATGTGCGACGAGTCCAGCGAGTGGATGAAGTTGTTCTAACTGTTAGATGACGCACCTTGTTCATGGTGTCGACGGAGCGCGGGTGCGTCCAGAAGCAGTCGTGCACGGACACGAAGGTGACGCCGCCCGCCTCGCAGTGCAGCCCCGTCAGCATCATGTGCGACGAGTCCAGCGAGTGGATGAAGTTCGGCGGGAAGGCGTTACGTTGCTTCATTGTGCAGGGACGTCTGGGAAATACAGAATAATTAAGAACTTAATGATACCCCAAGGTATCTCGGACAGCCTAGCAAAATTAAGAAAATAGTGACTCATTAGTGCAACTGCAAAGAAAAGGCGTATACATTATACACCGTGTCCACAGCATTTGTTTTTGCGTCGATGTCTGACGATGTATTCTGACGACGAGGAGCTCGTGGCTAAATAATAACAGCCGCACAGGTCGATCTTCAAGGTTAAGCAACGCTTGCCTAGGTTGGTCTGTGGATGGGTGACCATCTTAACATAACGAGTTTCCTCCGTGCCTCGGAAAGCACGTTAAGCCGTAGGTCCCGGCTGTCATTTGTAGATCTTTGGCAGTCGTTACGGATAGTCAGAAGCCAGTAAATCTGACTCCAGTCTTGCCATGAAATGCCGTGTTACCCCAGTTAATGGGTTGTGGAGGTCTGGTAGGCAGCCGCTCCTCGTAAAACACTGGTATTCAGCTAAATCCGGCTTGAATGGAAGCCGACCCCAATATAGTTGGGAAAAGGCTAGGCAGATGATGATGTCTGACGATGTATTAGTATACGCCTTACATTGCAGTTGCACTGATGAGTCACTATTTTCTTAACGTGCATAGACTGTAGTTCCAGTACTGATACGTCACGGCATCGGCTAGACGCACCTGTTTAAATGCTTAGGATTTCCATCATTAGTTAGATAGACTACAACGTTATTTCGTAGGCTATGTTTGTCAAAGAGATGTCAACTTGTGGCGAAGATTTTTCTAAATGTCATTGGGACACTAAAGGCTGATAACTTACTGGTGCTGATCTAAGGCCGGTCGGTACTGTCCGGTGGTGACGCCGGCGCGGCGGTAGTAGGGCTGCACGACGGGCAGCCCCAGCGGCGTCACCCACTCCACGCTCTCGCCACAGACCGCTGATATCAACCTAGCAGAAAAAAAAAAATTATTATATTTTTTAACAAGGACGTTATCACAATGGAAGACTAAAGGTATAGCTAAACTTAAGATATATTGAAGTGGGCTGCAGGATTGTTCTAAAGAGCCACCATGGCTCTGGATTGCGAAGAACAATATTGAAAGAATGCAGGTGGGTTTTAGTAAAAGTCTGTTACTCCCTCTCGTTCCACCCTATGCTACAGAAGTTATTTGATGATTTCCCACCTCAAAAAAAGGAAAAACTTTTTTATGATGTACTGATATGGTGCTTTCGTTTTTATTTTTGTTTTCTCACGTTGGAAAGGACGAGACGTGAGTATAATCATGGTTATAGTACCGAAAAAATTGCAACCTAACATCTAAGGTGGAGCGGAGTATGTATGACAGACTTTTACTGACTAACTACACCTATATTCCTGTAATTGCTTTTTAAGGTCTGCGACCACTTTTGCCTCTTTCATATTTTTTCCCATGGCCCAGCATGCCCTGCTGGGCCCTTATGGTTTGCTAACATCTAAGACTTACTTGGCGCAGTCGGTGAACCAGTCCTGTATGAGCTTGGTGGAGGTGAACATCTCTCGCAGACTGTCGAACGTCTTCGTGGTCAGGTACTGCGAACACGTCCATACGTGCTCCTTGGGGAACTCGTCTATATCTGTTGGCAATACCAATACAACTTAGTTTTGCACCGAGAATATCGCTATTTGCTGTGAAAAAATCTTGTAGAAGATGAACTATTTTTATATTTCTAAAGTCTATTTTATAATCCTCGAGACTAAATTGACAAAGGCAAATGTCAAACTTACAATAATAATGATGCCAGTTCTATTGTGTTGTGACAAGTGTGACAACTCGTGTATTGTCATTTTAATCTCAGAGATTAAAAAACAGACTTTAGGGGAGATCTAATACAGCAAGCCAAAGGTTGTATTTGGAGGGAGATGATCGCCTGAGGTCCTGAAGTGGGGAGCTAGTGTGGTGGTGACATCAAATGCGAAATATTAAACAAAAAAATCCACCGCTTGCCCCCAGTGTGGGCGCGGCCAACGGACGCACCCAGCGTCAGAGTGCGCAGGCATTTCTAATGGTTCTGTGCACTCGTTGCAACCACATTAGCCAAAATATAATCCAGAAAACCATACGAGCATAAATTCGAAGATTCTTGCATACGACTGTAATCGAAGGACCTTATCTTATAAATAAAAAAACCGTCATTTAGGAAAGTCTCATCCTCCGTCTCTCTCTTTTCTTGGCCCACTATCTCGAGCAGGAATAAAAAAATAGCGTTTGCAAACAATTGAAGAAGAATCTTTAAAGATTCTCACTTTGAGTGAATGTTGTTTTTAAAAACAACATTCACTCAAAGTGAGAACTACCCCTTTTTTTCAAATAAATTAATGTAGGCTTTAGTTTTTTTGTTATACTATATAATACATATTCTTATTATAATATTTTACCTTTCAACTGCTTAGCTATCTGCAGCCTGGCGCCGAACTTGGTGACGCCGTACACAGTGGTCATGACAGTTTGCTTGATGACCTTCCTTCTCACGAAGTTCTCCAGGATGAGTGCGGCGGGAACGCCGGCTGCTGCGTCTCGAATTCGCATCTCTTCCACCTGTGCAAGAAATGTCATGGTTAATATTATGTTAATTTACATAAGTATTATATTCATTGACCTACTAAATGGAATGGGTCAAGAAATTTGTTATATAATATGACTATGGCATAGTTCAAGTATCGCGTGAGGTGCGCGTGTAGCCCTACACGCCGTCAACGCGCTGACGGCCGGACCGCAAGCCTACACCTACGGTGCGACTGCCTTCTTCGTTAGCATAACTGCTTCGTAGAAGGGGGTCTCCTGCCATTTGTCTTTTTGTTCCGGACCATGGCCTGTACCAGGGCCCAGCGCAAAAGGTCGTTGCCACCGATTATTCTCACGAGGACACGGTGGTGCTCCACCCAAGCGGGGCATACCACTACCGTATGCTCCACCAAGTTGACGGCTAGGTGGGTTACGTACCATAGCGGCCACAGCGCTGTAGACGTCCTGTGGCCGGTCGAGCGGCGCGAGGTTGACGGCGGCGGCGCCGGCCGCGTCGCCGCCCAGCGCCGCGTAGTGCTGCAGACCGTTACATGAGCCGTCCTGGTGCACCGGGAACCCACACATGTATTCTGTTGGGAAGAAAAGGAATGAACTTAATAGTAAACACAAAAGAGAGCAAGTGAATGCTAGGCCCGAACGCAAACACGGACGCGGAGCGGGTGTAACGCGGCGAAATCAATCATAAAAACTTCATTGGAGTGACCATAGTAAGTAGGATGGCGTGGGACGCGCGCGGGCTACTCACGCCATAGCTCGTTCAAACAGAGGCTGCAGTAAATGGGGGGGGGGGGAAGGGGGGGTCGGTGAGCAGTGACCAGCGCGGGAGCGGTTATCTTAGAGTAAATAGCCGCGCCCACGTATTATGATGGTTTAACTGCGGATAGGTAACAACACAACC
The DNA here is from genome assembly GCA_030763345.1 of Mythimna separata. Lineage (NCBI taxonomy): Eukaryota > Metazoa > Arthropoda > Insecta > Lepidoptera > Noctuidae > Mythimna > Mythimna separata. The sequence continues at coordinate 5,879,370 of CM061187.1, forward strand.
CGCACAGCTACCCGCACCCCACTACCAGTCTAGCCGAGCACTTATGATATCTTGGCTTGCATAGTAACAAGTAGCGTAATTCTGAAATAAGCCAAATATATATTGAATGCATTTTTAGCGTAATTTTGCAAATAACCCAAAAATATATGAAATAAATGCATTTTAGTTCAATTTAGGAATAAAATTATACATAAAGTATAATTTTAATTAGTAAGTATATCAATAAATAATACAATACTTTGCGATGTACTTACATCGGACTTTACAACAAAACTAAAAAAAATAAGGAACCGGAAAAAAGGTTAACGTATTTTGAAAAGAGAAAATCCTAATTTTGGTGTACCGGTAAAATTTAAAATCATCATCATTTTCATACATATTCAAAACTGCGCAGTAAAATAATCACATAGTTACCTTCAGGGTTAGGAGAGCGGACCGCATTAGCGATCTCCATGCAGCAGGCGAGCGTCTGCCACGGCTCCTCGGACTCGGCCCACCAGCGCGAGCCTTCTAACGGACGGTCCGCAGAGTCCAGGATCTTGTCCATTATGCTGTCTGCGTACGCCAGTCTAAAGAAAGACTACATTTTGTAACAAGTCGAGAAAATTTGTCATTGCGACCGAAGCGGAATTCGCCCGAGCCGCAGGTAAGGGTGTTATAGAATTGAGTACTACAGTGACAAATTTCAACGTGTATCAAACGAAGATTTTTAACACATTTACGAAAAAATAAATAAACGGGGGCTGAGCAGCGACTCGTGAGAGTTTCTCAGCGCCCAGCTTGATACGGTAATTGTTATACACACTTTTCTGCACTAGTGCGAAAAACAGCAAGTTGTCTGTGTAAAAGCGATAGGTGTAGAGGAGGGTTATTAAGAAATATTGAAAAATAACAAATGGTAGCAAATCTTAAGATGATTTTCCGGGCATTAAGTCGGTAATCGTTTTTTTTTACACAACTGCCTAATAAAGGAGTGTTATGTTTTCGAGACACTTTCGCATCAAACTTACCGCTCATCAACAGTACTCTTCTTCATGGTGCCCGTCAGGTTGATGGCATGCAGCTTGAGCCACCGCAGCCCGCGGGGCCCGAGCGGCTGCTTGCGCGCGAACGTGAGCAGCGCGCGCTGTGCGTCGGCGCCCAGCGCGGACACGTGCGGCCCGCACGCGTACACGCGCCCGCGGAAGTCCAGGTTGTGCGGTAACCAGAATATCGAGTCCCTGCGGAAAGGGACGAGGGTTTAGTATGTACGAGTATAAAAGACCTAAACCACCGGTCCACTGGTATGAACCTGATGGGCAAGGTGCCCTTGCCCGACGGGTTGCTACAGTTGCCGAACTGTGGCTCAAATTAGCTGAAGAAAAAAAAATGTTACCTTTTTCAAGGACGATTTTCGGATGTAAAAATGTTTTGGAATGTCACTATACTGTGGGAATATTATAAACCATAATAAAGCTCTAATAAAAGACCATAAAAATTCAAATTATATTAATTTTGCCCGAAATTTTAGCATAAACACACATTACATGATAGTGAGATCAGGAAAGGAAGAGTAAAAAAGATAACAATCATAGTAAGTTAATTACTAACTTCTGCCAGCGGCTTTTTGCCCTTGTCAACGCAAATATAAAGGGTGTAAAAAGACCCTTAACGAAAACGAAAACCCCATATTCTACTCATCACTAGGATACTTTTTTTCTTCTAGACCATACCTGGGAATTCACTGGTTCTGGAGATATTGAAGGTCAAAGTCAACATTTTTTTTTCGTTCTTTTTTCAAAATCGTATTCCAAGTATCAATTGTAAACTTTCTTCCGAACAAACGTTATCAAAATTATCAATTTTTCATAGTCAATTACGAATTTGAAGTTACTAAAATGCATTGAAAACTAAACACAACGAGAGCCTCACACACACAAGCGTGCGGTCGGTTCAATGACCAAGCGCGAGCGGCCGAACGCGCAGCTGATCGGAATTATTATTAATTAATTATTTTTTAAAGATGAAAAAAAAAAGTTTTTTCCCAGCAATATTTTTTGGTCCAAGTTACTTAATTACACGTACAGAAAGTGTAGTTATCGGCTTTGTGATCGGTCTTTTTACACCCTGTATAGGCAAAGTTACAGAGACATAGAGAAGCTCTGTAGTGGTGAGAAAATTTTTAAAATTGTTTCCTGCATTTAATAACCAATCTCTACGACTAACGCTAGTTTACTGACATACCTGTAATGGTTGGCCAGCGACAGCTTGTAGAGTGCATCACACCACAGCGAGTGCATCTCTGCGCGCGCGCGGTTGATGGCCACGCGCCGCTTGAAGGCCGCGGCCGCGTCCGCGCCGCCCGCGAACTGCGACGTGTCCAGCTTGGAAGAAGGGGGGGCGATGTCGAGTTTCTTGTTACCGCCGTTTCTGAGGAAAGGAAAATAATATTTACTAAATGTCGGTTTCTATTGCTTTCAGAAGAAGCAAATGCTATTTGTCATTCTGAAAAACTTTCTCTAGGAGAAAAATAAAAAAAAATTGTGACAACCTAAGCATCAAACTTAAATTTCAGTCAAATTGACGAGGTCCACTAAGGCCTACCAGGGTTATAGAATTGTTCAAAAGATTAACAGAGAAGTCCGAATGTAATTATGACGTCATATTACATTGGACCGACGACCTGGCGAGGGTCGCGGGAATCCGATGGATGCGAGACGCGCAGGACCGGTCGCTGTGGCGACGCTTGGGGGAGGCCTATGTCCAGCAGTGGACGTCTTTCGGCTGAGATGATGATGATGATGATGATGATTACATTGCGCCAGTTCGACTGTTATAGAAAATGGCGTTGTGTTTTACTACTAATTGTCATTGTTTTCACAGTCAGTATTCTATTTTTGTATATTTATTGAAAAAAAAAAAAATTCATGTATATTCCCTATTGTAATGTGAATAATCACGTATCGTTTAATATAAAGTAAAGATTTTAATCACTATTGAATGAACCATTTCCTACAAGTCTTACCTAAAGATCTGTATCTGCAGGTCGAGTATGGGCTTGTTGATGAGCCAGGGCACCTCGCCCAGCTGGTTGAGGCTGTCCAGCACCGGGTACAGCGTCTCCGCCGGCGCACACTCCAGCCGCTTCCACTGGCCCATCACGTAGAACGGCATCCTAGAGGGTAAGTCTTACCTAAAGATCTGTATCTGCAGGTCGAGTATGGGCTTGTTGATGAGCCAGGGCACCTCGCCCAGCTGGTTGAGGCTGTCCAGCACCGGGTACAGCGTCTCCGCCGGCGCACACTCCAGCCGCTTCCACTGGCCCATCACGTAGAACGGCATCCTAGAGGGTAAGTCTTACCTAAAGATCTGTATCTGCAGGTCGAGTATGGGCTTGTTGATGAGCCAGGGCACCTCGCCCAGCTGGTTGAGGCTGTCCAGCACCGGGTACAGCGTCTCCGCCGGCGCACACTCCAGCCGCTTCCACTGGCCCATCACGTAGAACGGCATCCTAGAGGGTAAGTCTTACCTAAAGATCTGTATCTGCAGGTCGAGTATGGGCTTGTTGATGAGCCAGGGCACCTCGCCCAGCTGGTTGAGGCTGTCCAGCACCGGGTACAGCGTCTCCGCCGGCGCACACTCCAGCCGCTTCCACTGGCCCATCACGTAGAACGGCATCCTAGAGGGTAAGTCTTACCTAAAGATCTGTATCTGCAGGTCGAGTATGGGCTTGTTGATGAGCCAGGGCACCTCGCCCAGCTGGTTGAGGCTGTCCAGCACCGGGTACAGCGTCTCCGCCGGCGCACACTCCAGCCGCTTCCACTGGCCCATCACGTAGAACGGCATCCTAGAGGGTAAGTCTTACCTAAAGATCTGTATCTGCAGGTCGAGTATGGGCTTGTTGATGAGCCAGGGCACCTCGCCCAGCTGGTTGAGGCTGTCCAGCACCGGGTACAGCGTCTCCGCCGGCGCACACTCCAGCCGCTTCCACTGGCCCATCACGTAGAACGGCATCCTAGAGGGTAAGTCTTACCTAAAGATCTGTATCTGCAGGTCGAGTATGGGCTTGTTGATGAGCCAGGGCACCTCGCCCAGCTGGTTGAGGCTGTCCAGCACCGGGTACAGCGTCTCCGCCGGCGCACACTCCAGCCGCTTCCACTGGCCCATCACGTAGAACGGCATCCTAGAGGGTAAGTCTTACCTAAAGATCTGTATCTGCAGGTCGAGTATGGGCTTGTTGATGAGCCAGGGCACCTCGCCCAGCTGGTTGAGGCTGTCCAGCACCGGGTACAGCGTCTCCGCCGGCGCACACTCCAGCCGCTTCCACTGGCCCATCACGTAGAACGGCATCCTAGAGGGTAAGTCTTACCTAAAGATCTGTATCTGCAGGTCGAGTATGGGCTTGTTGATGAGCCAGGGCACCTCGCCCAGCTGGTTGAGGCTGTCCAGCACCGGGTACAGCGTCTCCGCCGGCGCACACTCCAGCCGCTTCCACTGGCCCATCACGTAGAACGGCATCCTAGAGGGTAAGTCTTACCTAAAGATCTGTATCTGCAGGTCGAGTATGGGCTTGTTGATGAGCCAGGGCACCTCGCCCAGCTGGTTGAGGCTGTCCAGCACCGGGTACAGCGTCTCCGCCGGCGCACACTCCAGCCGCTTCCACTGGCCCATCACGTAGAACGGCATCCTAGAGGGTAAGTCTTACCTAAAGATCTGTATCTGCAGGTCGAGTATGGGCTTGTTGATGAGCCAGGGCACCTCGCCCAGCTGGTTGAGGCTGTCCAGCACCGGGTACAGCGTCTCCGCCGGCGCACACTCCAGCCGCTTCCACTGGCCCATCACGTAGAACGGCATCCTAGAGGGTAAGTCTTACCTAAAGATCTGTATCTGCAGGTCGAGTATGGGCTTGTTGATGAGCCAGGGCACCTCGCCCAGCTGGTTGAGGCTGTCCAGCACCGGGTACAGCGTCTCCGCCGGCGCACACTCCAGCCGCTTCCACTGGCCCATCACGTAGAACGGCATCCTAGAGGGTAAGTCTTACCTAAAGATCTGTATCTGCAGGTCGAGTATGGGCTTGTTGATGAGCCAGGGCACCTCGCCCAGCTGGTTGAGGCTGTCCAGCACCGGGTACAGCGTCTCCGCCGGCGCACACTCCAGCCGCTTCCACTGGCCCATCACGTAGAACGGCATCCTAGAGGGTAAGTCTTACCTAAAGATCTGTATCTGCAGGTCGAGTATGGGCTTGTTGATGAGCCAGGGCACCTCGCCCAGCTGGTTGAGGCTGTCCAGCACCGGGTACAGCGTCTCCGCCGGCGCACACTCCAGCCGCTTCCACTGGCCCATCACGTAGAACGGCATCCTAGAGGGTAAGTCTTACCTAAAGATCTGTATCTGCAGGTCGAGTATGGGCTTGTTGATGAGCCAGGGCACCTCGCCCAGCTGGTTGAGGCTGTCCAGCACCGGGTACAGCGTCTCCGCCGGCGCACACTCCAGCCGCTTCCACTGGCCCATCACGTAGAACGGCATCCTAGAGGGTAAGTCTTACCTAAAGATCTGTATCTGCAGGTCGAGTATGGGCTTGTTGATGAGCCAGGGCACCTCGCCCAGCTGGTTGAGGCTGTCCAGCACCGGGTACAGCGTCTCCGCCGGCGCACACTCCAGCCGCTTCCACTGGCCCATCACGTAGAACGGCATCCTAGAGGGTAAGTCTTACCTAAAGATCTGTATCTGCAGGTCGAGTATGGGCTTGTTGATGAGCCAGGGCACCTCGCCCAGCTGGTTGAGGCTGTCCAGCACCGGGTACAGCGTCTCCGCCGGCGCACACTCCAGCCGCTTCCACTGGCCCATCACGTAGAACGGCATCCTAGAGGGTAAGTCTTACCTAAAGATCTGTATCTGCAGGTCGAGTATGGGCTTGTTGATGAGCCAGGGCACCTCGCCCAGCTGGTTGAGGCTGTCCAGCACCGGGTACAGCGTCTCCGCCGGCGCACACTCCAGCCGCTTCCACTGGCCCATCACGTAGAACGGCATCCTAGAGGGTAAGTCTTACCTAAAGATCTGTATCTGCAGGTCGAGTATGGGCTTGTTGATGAGCCAGGGCACCTCGCCCAGCTGGTTGAGGCTGTCCAGCACCGGGTACAGCGTCTCCGCCGGCGCACACTCCAGCCGCTTCCACTGGCCCATCACGTAGAACGGCATCCTAGAGGGTAAGTCTTACCTAAAGATCTGTATCTGCAGGTCGAGTATGGGCTTGTTGATGAGCCAGGGCACCTCGCCCAGCTGGTTGAGGCTGTCCAGCACCGGGTACAGCGTCTCCGCCGGCGCACACTCCAGCCGCTTCCACTGGCCCATCACGTAGAACGGCATCCTAGAGGGTAAGTCTTACCTAAAGATCTGTATCTGCAGGTCGAGTATGGGCTTGTTGATGAGCCAGGGCACCTCGCCCAGCTGGTTGAGGCTGTCCAGCACCGGGTACAGCGTCTCCGCCGGCGCACACTCCAGCCGCTTCCACTGGCCCATCACGTAGAACGGCATCCTAGAGGGTAAGTCTTACCTAAAGATCTGTATCTGCAGGTCGAGTATGGGCTTGTTGATGAGCCAGGGCACCTCGCCCAGCTGGTTGAGGCTGTCCAGCACCGGGTACAGCGTCTCCGCCGGCGCACACTCCAGCCGCTTCCACTGGCCCATCACGTAGAACGGCATCCTAGAGGGTAAGTCTTACCTAAAGATCTGTATCTGCAGGTCGAGTATGGGCTTGTTGATGAGCCAGGGCACCTCGCCCAGCTGGTTGAGGCTGTCCAGCACCGGGTACAGCGTCTCCGCCGGCGCACACTCCAGCCGCTTCCACTGGCCCATCACGTAGAACGGCATCCTAGAGGGTAAGTCTTACCTAAAGATCTGTATCTGCAGGTCGAGTATGGGCTTGTTGATGAGCCAGGGCACCTCGCCCAGCTGGTTGAGGCTGTCCAGCACCGGGTACAGCGTCTCCGCCGGCGCACACTCCAGCCGCTTCCACTGGCCCATCACGTAGAACGGCATCCTAGAGGGTAAGTCTTACCTAAAGATCTGTATCTGCAGGTCGAGTATGGGCTTGTTGATGAGCCAGGGCACCTCGCCCAGCTGGTTGAGGCTGTCCAGCACCGGGTACAGCGTCTCCGCCGGCGCACACTCCAGCCGCTTCCACTGGCCCATCACGTAGAACGGCATCCTAGAGGGTAAGTCTTACCTAAAGATCTGTATCTGCAGGTCGAGTATGGGCTTGTTGATGAGCCAGGGCACCTCGCCCAGCTGGTTGAGGCTGTCCAGCACCGGGTACAGCGTCTCCGCCGGCGCACACTCCAGCCGCTTCCACTGGCCCATCACGTAGAACGGCATCCTAGAGGGTAAGGGTACTTAAATAATTTTGTATTTGAGGCCATATAAAATTACTTTAACGTAATTTACAGTAGTTACATAAATAAAAAAACTGATATATAACGACGATATCGTGAAAGTGGCAGGGGGACGAAGAAGTTTATTACGACGCTAAAACAACGTAAACGTCTAAGCGAATTTAGCACGCGGTCTACCTATCGTCTGTTTTTTATACCCTGAGACTGAATTGACACAAGTAATGTCAAACTTACTATAAGAATGATGTCAGTTCTTTTGTGTTGTAATGTCATTTTAGTCTCAGGGTCAAAAGCAGACGGTAGAGGTCATTTGTCATCAACACATTATGGGCATACAGTTTTTAATTTTTCATCATTGACCACCTACATCAATGAAAGTTCTTAATTTTGGCAATAACCACTGTTGGGAAGCTAAAAAAGCAATAAAATAAGGTTAGTTCAGAGACTTACCTGACTAGCGGCGTAGGGGTGACAAGATAAGCGCCCCTATGCGTGGCGGCCCAGGGCGCGGGCGGCGCCGCCGTGGGCGTGAGCGCCGCGCGCATGCGCAGCCCCGCCGCCGCCGCGCCCGCCCACACACGCGCTAGCACCGGGTGCGGCTTTAGCTCCAGCCGCACCATGCGGCCCCACGGACGGTGGACCTTGTATACTGCGGGTAGTTTCTTCCTGTGACGGAAAAACGAATATGTGATGAAATAATGACTGATAGGAGGGTTAAATCCTAAAAGTCGCATTATACCGCTTAGGTTCATAAGAAACGACAACACCTTACGTTCAAAATACTTGCATGAACCCCCCGAACTTCCCATGACATGCGTCATGCGGAAGGTGAGAACGTCGTGTTGCCGTTGCAACCACTCCTCAAAGAGAGGAATTACTGCCATGATGATAGCGTGCCCAGCACTAGGTTGCGACAGTCGCAGTCGACATTCCACCTTGAGATCTCGCCGCAATTCTGTCCGCCGTGCCGCGATTTGTTGCGGCAGCGGACATTGTTGCACATCAACATTTGTTCCTTCGAACCGGAATCGAAATCAAAACCGAATTCGAATGTCAGTCAAACAGTCTAGGCGGATCTATTACTGTATATAGAAGAAAAAAAAAATTAGTATGTACTCACTCTTTAGCAGCTTTACTCTTGAACATGTTGACGTCAATCTTGACGTCGTTGATGATGATGTTGTACAAGAACTTGCCGACGTTCTGCCGCATTTCCATCGGCCACGGCGATTCTTCGATATCCTGAACAAAACAGTCATGGTGAATCTCTTGGTCACGTCATCACGCGTGAACGGCTCGATCGATTTTGTTTTTTTTTTTTGTGTTTTTTATTGTCAGGAAAAAGTTTTTTCGGAAAGAAAAATTTAGGAAGTAGTGCAGAAAATTTCAGATTTCAGAATTCTACAAGACACTTACTCGAAATTAAGTAAGACCTTATGAGCAACAATTTGACAATGATTGTTAATAAAAATATTAATACGCCTGGCGGCCGTTGTACGGCAGTCCAGTGCCGTCGACCGACTGCCGCCCCACGTACCACTCGCAGTACTTCTCGTACACTTGCTCAATCTTCCTCAGAGTACCGTTACTATACTATGTACTCACCAAGCTAGCTCCGTCTCTGTGCATGTGCACGAGCGCCTGCCACGCCTGGCGGCCGTTGTACGGCAGTCCCGTACCGTCGACCGACTGCCGCCCCACGTACCACTCGCAGTACTTCTCGTACACTTGCTCAATCTTCCTCAGAGTACCGTTACTATACTATGTACTCACCAAGCTAGCTCCGTCTCTGTGCATGTGCACGAGCGCCTGCCACGCCTGGCGGCCGTTGTACGGCAGTCCCGTACCGTCGACCGACTGCCGCCCCACGTACCACTCGCAGTACTTCTCGTACACTTGCTCAATCTTCCTCAGAGTACCGTTACTATACTATGTACTCACCAAGCTAGCTCCGTCTCTGTGCATGTGCACGAGCGCCTGCCACGCCTGGCGGCCGTTGTACGGCAGTCCCGTACCGTCGACCGACTGCCGCCCCACGTACCACTCGCAGTACTTCTCGTACACTTGCTCAATCTTCCTCAGAGTACCGTTACTATACTATGTACTCACCAAGCTAGCTCCGTCTCTGTGCATGTGCACGAGCGCCTGCCACGCCTGGCGGCCGTTGTACGGCAGTCCAGTGCCGTCGACCGACTGCCGCTCCACGTACCACTCGCAGTACTTCTCGTACACTTGCTCGATCTTCTTCAGAGTACCGTTACTATACTACGTACTCACCAAGCTAGCTCCGTCTCTGTGCATGTGCACGAGCGCCTGCCACGCCTGGCGGCCGTTGTACGGCAGTCCCGTACCGTCGACCGACTGCCGCTTCACGTACCACTCGCAGTACTTCTCGTACACTTGCTCGATCTTCTTCAGAGTACCGTTACGGCGGTATTGCTCGATTTGGTACCTAACAGAAGATAAAATTTTTGGTTAGTTCGGTTCATTGAAAATTGGATATATGCTTGGTTTAAGCTTAATGCATCTTTGGAGGCATGTGGGATAGAGAGTGAACGGCCTTTGAAAAGGGAGAATCCTTCGGCCAAGTTGCCCAAACAGACATAACTGTCTGTTTGGGCAACTGCCTGATATATGATTTTAGGCTGTTCTAATGTTCATGGGTTTTTGTGTGTGTAACTTTCATTGCGCGATGCAGGATTTCGTGGTTTAGGTCATGTGGCACCATAGACATTGCTACAAAAAGACACAGCTAAACAAAATCTATACTAATATTATAAAGCGGAAGAGTTTGTTTGTTTGTTTGAACGCGCTAATCTCAAGATCTACTGGTCCGATCTGAAAAAATCTTTCACTGTTAGATAGCCCATTTATTCTATATAACATCACGCGAGGACTAATAGGAGCGGAGCAGTAACCAAAAATGCGTTTGAAACCGCGGGGTTCAGCTAGTATTATAATATATTGTGAACACTTACTTTTGATACACTTGCGTTCCTAGATCTCTCTGTAACAGTTTGAGCGTAGGGCTGTACGTTTCACTTCCATCCACCAGCTTGCTTAGTTCTCCCATTATTAGTTCTACGAACTGATCTACCTGTAACATAATACAGAGTGAATTTTAATTAATTATTGCAACTTTTACTAAGAAATTACTATGAAAGGAGAAATTGACTGCAACACACAGCAGAAACTATATAGGGGCACTAAAAAATAATTTTCCAAAAATCATAGGGGGATGAAATGGGGTCCAAAGTATCGATGCGGGATGGCGATTGGTTTTATTCGATTGTTTCAATTGTTCGAATATCGATGGTTCTCGATTGTTTCAACTTTGACTCGAGTCCAACTTGGTCTGTTGTGGCTGATTCCAATAATAGAAAATAACGGTAAACAAATGAAAAACATCTAGATTATTTTGTAGAACGACGAGTCGATGCTCGACTCGATGGTTTATTTTACTCTGAATCTTTCGATTGTTAAAATATCTCGGAATCGCCCATCGTATGTACAAACGCGAGCGAAACCGCTGGCAGAAACTAGACTAACATAAATAAACAACAGATTTCTCTTTTTACGTCAAGTATGGGAGTTAATTACCTCTAAAACAGTAAGATAGGGGTAGAGCGTGATGGCGGAGTGCGAGGCGCAGCTCTGCGACTTGAGCGTGCCGAGGTTGCGTACGAACGACTCGCGGATCACGTCGCGCCATTCTGCTTCCGTCTCTGACAGCTTCTTCCTCTGATAAAGAAAAGAAAGAATAGTGTTACTTGTCAACATCGGGTTTGTAACAAGTGGGAAATCTTTCTATTCCTTCGCATTTATAGGGCGCGCCAGACAAACGTGGAATAACGGTCATTGACCCATCTACATTTATTGACATTATTAATTACAAAAACGGAAATAAAGACATAAAAGTGTCTTGAATTGATATCTAACTTGTTCCTTTACGTTTTCTAGTAATGAAAAACAGTTATATTTGGTTTTCAGGTACCTTCGCAGAGATATTAGGAAAACTAAAAATGTTCAGTAACTTCAGCGCCATCTAGCGCAAACATGACAGTTTGGGCTTGTAGTTTTCACCTGAAAGAGCTTTAGGTGTACTAACCAATGGCTACGTCATGTACTACATCATGAGTTCATGACTAAGTTCCGATTGCGTACGAACTTTACCATGACGTGTTAAAATGTAAAGCATGCAAGCTACAAAAAGGGCCTTAACGACAACAGTTCAGTTTAGGTCATCAAATGGATCGCGACAAGAGCTCATAGTCTGAACTCAGAATTCGATAGAATCAAAGTAATTAAAGCCAAATACTTACACAAAACTTCACTGACTCCGACTGCTCATCCTTGACACCAATATTCTGTATTTCAACCTCCCCTTTAATTTCTATATTCAGCTGTTCCTTGCCTTTCTGGATCATCTCCTCCAAAGACAATAGACCTTCGGCCGGTGACGTCAACAGTCCTTGTCTATTCTCCGGGTGGTCAAGCGTGATCTTGTCAAGTAGAGGACATTTGTAGTCTAGAATAGGTGCTGTGTATTGAGGCTGAAAGTCGGGCCGTATTCTGTGGATCGCTTGAAGAACCTTCTCGCGTTGGTCGTAAAGGAATTTTGTTTTGTCTAGTAAGTCGTTTAGGGTGATATTCTGAAAGAAATAATTGAGAATATAGAATATCCATGCGATGTAACATATTGTCTTCAGTACAAAAGCTGTCAAACCATCATTTCAATTTCGCCAAATCGGTGAACATACGTTTAAAAAAAAACAGTCGAACATTGAAGCTCCTCCTTTTTGAAGTTAGTTAAAATATCTGATATCACAATTACATGAATTTGTTAGATGGTAACACCAAGACGTTATTTTATAGCAAACCAAGACGTTAGTTTTATGGCAACACCAAAACGCTATTTTATGGCAACACAAACTTGACCAATTGTAATTCTTCTTTTAACTTTTAATAAATCTCAATTTTCTATAATGATATATTAACAACAGATTCCTAAAAGACATTCAAACAGTACCCGGCACGTAAGTTGGTAAGATTTTGACGTAGTGGGGGTAAGTACGCGCATTGTGCACAAAAAAGCGAATGAGCGAACGGGACGGACGCAGTGCGGGGGCGAAAGTCGACTAACGCACCAATCGTAGACTACTATTATAATACAGCACCAATCGCGCGCCGGATCGGGGCCACCTCATACCCCGCGTCCCGCTTGACCACCAAATAGACCTAAAAACGATTTCTGCGCAACTAACGACTCTTGCCAACTTACGTGCCGGGAACTGTACGGTCTATTTAAAAACTTCCAATGCAGCTATAATACAGCTGACAAGACAAAAAATCAACATTACTTAGACAATACATACCTTCTGCTCCATCTGCTCCCTATAATGCTCAAGTAGCTCCACCTTATCCTCCGCGTTACTCCTCTCGATGCACTCGAAGACCGCCGCGAACGTCTGTGGGGTGGCTTCCACACTGTCCTCAGACATATTCGATAGCAGTTCTTTCGTGTTGTCCAACATTCCCTGCGAAAATATTATTATAACTTGTTAGTAATTCGTTATATTGGCCTAGCAGTAGTTAAATTGTGCAGTTCAGATACATAGTCGGTCCACGTAAAATACTAGATGGATTAGTTGCAAAAATGCTAGTCACAAATGATGAATTTAGAAATGATATTTTTTTTTATCAAGATGTTTGTTGATTCCTGAGTAATCAACAAGATCACAAACAACAATCAACAAGATTGGCGAACGGTTAGCGCTGCAATGCGTTTCGCGTGTTCGATTCTAGCACAGAAGAAATTATATAAAAAACAAATTTTGAGTTTAGATGTTTGTCGCATGATGCATCCATGATACAAGAGTAATTTCTAGTGTGGGTCAAAATGTAAAAAAAATAAATTAGTGAGAATCGATTAAGAATGATAATAGAAGCCAACTAAAAGCCAGCTAAAATCCAACCAATCCAGTCCAGCGAAATCTAAGCCCCACTATGCCTAGTTTTTGTTTAACTCATTTCATAGAAAACGTGATACTCACAGAATGTGCATATCCATGTAAAAGAGTGTTATACACTCTGACGTCATTGAGTTTCGGATGGCTGGCGACCCTCGAGCCTCTCTGCCTGTAATACTGTAACACTTGATGGGCCTGAAACAGACAATATTAACCTGTAAAGCTTCTGGGTACATTTTCCAATGGAAAGTAAATTTTATTACAATAGGAATAGGGTATATTTTGTTTATTCCACTAACTTTATGGCACTAGACTTAAAAGTGTTTGCCAATGCAAAGTATACTTTATTCCTACATCATGATAGAAATCTTGTTCTGACAATTATGAACACTACAAAAAAGAATTAGCCAATTTACACCTTGTCTAATTGTTTTTTGTTGTATTCTGAAGTGACATGAATACGTAGGCAGTTGGTAATTGAATTTTTTTTATTTATAAGTATAGTTAGATGAATAGGCTTATGATAATGCTTATTCGTTTGGTAGTAGTGAATGGTGATGAGGTCATTGACCCATTGCAGTCTTTTTGAGGAACATTCGCCTTTTAATCTCACTTTTGAGTAACGAGTATCTTCTGCTCATTTACAACATTCCTTACCAGGTCATTAACGTTCAAATTTTAGTACATAAAAAACGATATTGTTAAACATACACATTCGGGATTTATTACGACTCAAATCAGCTTATCTCGTTTCACGCGTCTCGGCCACAGACATCCCTGATAAGATAACAGAGATTTCGCATAAAAACTAGGTTACAAGTGGCTTCTTTTGATGCGTAAATATTTTGTTTAGTATTATAATCTTATAATATAATAGTCGAAGTCCAATTTTAAACAGAAAGACAGCCGTTAATTTACAAGTACGCGTGACATGATTTAATTTGAATCCTGAAAGAATAATATTTTCTATTAATTTAATGAATAGCTTATTGTCATTTACATATTCAGCTTAGAAACCTGATCTTAGATATTCTCGTCAGTTATTCAGTCAAATAGACGTAACCTACATACAGTCGTCAGACGTAAACGTTATGAATAGATATGCTAATTGACACAGAAACTCATAACATGAACTTTGTTAAGAAAACTATGTACATTTTCTGAAAGCAAATCACTCATAGAATGGAAAAAGAACTTTAAAGCCACTAGATTCAAAATCAACTTAGGTACCACATTCTTTAATTTAGTAATGTAATTTATAGAGTTTACTTCCGAAGGTCCATGTATATCAATTACTATTCAAATTAAACACAGCACAAAAGGGCTTCATATTATGTAGATTAAACCCATGCAAAGAAGAAAGTCTTGAAGCTTTGGATGTAAAGTCCCACATACTTCAGTTGAACGGCATGGATCTTCCGACCAGACGGACGTAGTCTAATATGGGCAGTTGCGCATACCTACTAGACAACCCGCCCGAGAGATGATTTCGGGCTATTCTACATGATCAAATTGCGCGGAAAACTCTAATTGCGGGATTGTGCTCCATCGTCGACCACATCACCACTTACCATCAGGTGAGATAAAGGTCAAACGCGAGCCTATAAATTTCTTTTTAAATGCAGTATTTCGGGGTTTAATTTTATGTGTCGCTATAAACGTCACTACAAAACTATAAAAGTATTTGCTTTATAAATATGGTATCCTCACCTCTTGTATCATATTAAGTGAGCAGAGCAGCTGCAGATGCGCGGTGAGCACTCGATGCAGGGACTCCTGCTTGCCGCGCCGCTCCAGGTCGCGGAGATCGTGCTTCATGCTCAGCTCTTGCTTCGCGCGCCGCTTGTCGCGTCTCGCTTTGTTCTTGTCACGGATTGCTTTTTTACTAGAAAGATTATTAGAATGGTCTCATCTCATTGTCATATTGAAGATTGTGTTTAGGTACTATGGGGATGTGTTGTTGTCTCTGATACTTTACTCAAAAATTATTGTTACAGATTTATTTATTATTAAGGATCTCTAAAGGTTGTACATACACAAGTAAAAGTATAATGCAATTAAGTTTAAAATTAGTCCACTCTCTTAATTACAGGAGGTCAAAGCATGGTATGGAGTTTTAGGCGGACCCTGCCAATAGCTGGGATTAACGCCAGGTAGAAGAAGACAGCATGGTATAGAGTTTATACACAAACTAAAATTTACTACTAAAATAAACTAAACTAAACAAATGCTGCCTAATATGTTCACAAAGTATAGGTATGATTATTATATTTTTAATGTCTGGAGTTATAAACATCAATATCTGATTAACTTCTAAAACAGCTTGTGTGAAAAAATAATAATAACATAAAAATGAATACAATATCATATTTGCATTATAGATATCCTTTCATCAACTCATAAGGAAGTAAGGATAAAACCATGTTAAACTTACGCTTGCTTAATCTTCAAAGTAGTAGCAGGTGCGGGTTCCACGTGATCAAAGTCCAGATCCTCCCTGGTGTCCACTATTTCATTGTGTAGGGCTGGGTCATCATAGATGTCCTCTATAGCTGGGTGTGCTAGCCCTTGTGCCCTGAAATACAAGAACACACCTTGTATTGAGTTTCAATTGGATGATTAACTAGAGAATGATGCATTGTTCAGACATACTGGCATTTTTATTGCAAAAACCATCTCAGATCATTGTAAAAATGTTACTATTAATGATTTCAATAATAAACCTTCCACTAATATATAATAATATAATGAAGGCAAAAGTTTGTGAGTGTGTTTGTCACTCTTTCACATCTGTATCTGCAGGTATTTGGGTTAAAAGTGGCACATAGATGGACCATGTCCTAAAACAGTGTATACAACACTTTCTATCCCAAAAGTATATTTAGGGTATTTTTCTTTATTCATACAGTTGAAGCTGAAGCATGAAGCAGAAGCTAGTAGAATATAAAATCTTATACTTTTACAATCAATAACAAAAATAAAATTGTACTTACTGTATATTAGTGATATGGCTCATCAGTTCTTGATCGTAGCTATCTAAATGATTATCTACAAACAATTCTCTGAACACTGCATGAGCACCCTTAGGTAAAGGACTAAAGAGGTTGTCAGACATGAGGTCTGTTTTATCAGGACTTGTGTCATTCAGGTTCAACTCTTGGTTGACCCCTTCATTTATAGCATATCTCAGGTCTTGCAACTTCTGATCATAAAGAGTAGCTTTCTGAAAGTCATAATAACTCTCTTTTATCATATTTATATACTGTTTAGTCTTGAATTTGTCTTCTAAATTTGATAGGTGGCTTGTGTAGACAAGGGCACATTTATCATCTTCTAATATTATTTCGGACAGGTTTGACTTTCCAGTGACTGCCTTAGAGATCGTTTTAGCAGAGCTTTTCTTCAATATTTTGTCTCTAACAGTTTGTAGTAGCTCAGGGTCTACTTCAGCTACTTTTAAATTCTTCACGGGCTTGGTGGTGAGCTGATGTAACTGGCCAAGGGAGACAGGACTAGTAGCTAACTTTGAGAGATGTACAGCTCGTAATTTGCTAATTGACACCTTAGTTTCAGTCATAGCTTGGTCACCAACTAAAAAATATTAAGATAAAATGTATTAAATTATTTGTTTATCGGTGTAGTTTGTATAATCAATGTAAACAAACACTTACCTTCAAGTAATTCTCCATATTTCTTATAGTTCTTATGTTTAGACTTTTTTCTCAGTTCTCTGAGTAGATTAGCCGTTTTCGTAGATTGGTGTCTCGCAATATAAAAGTTTTCTAGAAAAAAACAACGATATTTTGGAAATGTTATGCAACTCAATAACCTAAGTATAGTACAGCTATCTATTTTATGTTACATATGAGGTCTATATTGGAGTATTCTTGATAGTTTTAACAAAAGAATTACCTGCCCCGAGGCGCCCTAATAAAATCCTTCGGCAAAACGAACATTTTATTTCCGTATTTGATGAACTTTTGATTGAATTGCTCGCAGGCAGCGAGATTCCATGAAAAGAACTCTGATAAACATTCCTGGCAGACGCAAGCCGATGCATTGTCGCCAATTTAATTCAAAAGTAGAAGAATAATATGTAAAACATGCCGAAATTTGTAAAACCACGTGAAAATTATAGGACAGATCGCAGAACCAAAATAATATCCTAGTGATGGTCAATAAACCGAACTTGTGTCAATGTCAACTAACGCAAATGTCAAATATGATAATAATTCCGGTCTTCTTAACTCATCAAACTTACGAATCGAAAATCGCAAAGTCGATTTACATTGGAAAATGTTGCCTGCTATAAATAACTGTCAAACCAGGAAAATAACAAACAATTCGCCAACTTGTCATAATTTTATAGAGTTAAATATATTATCATTTAATCAATTAACAGGATATTTTATTATTATTTTTACAAATTATATTATTATGCAAGTCTAAAATATTAATATGGAGGATAAACCTTTCGTTTGTGAGTAGTTATGGCCCGTCGAAAAATCATTTTGGAGGTTCCCATTATTTACTCAAGAATTCAATACATTTTGTGTGTTTCGTATGTTTTAGGGACGTCTGAACTCAATAAGAAGTTGTTCCAACTTCGTTTCCAAAATGACTGGCTATTTAAAAGCAAAAAGCAACCGTGGGCGTAAGTTTTGTATTACAAATATTGTACATTTCTGTCTCTACCTAGAGTCTGTTTGATAACACTGAGTTTAACAAGGAGAGAAGTTGTTGTTTATGTTGGAGATAATCGAGACATAAAAAAGAAAAATATAAGCAATCACAGTTGTGTAGCCAATTACTAACTGGAGTCCACTTTATATTGTTTATTAGTTTGCAAGATGAAGAGTTTTATGTTTGATCATTTGCGTTCACATTTCATGTAAGAACAGTTAACCGCACATCTGTGATAAGACTAGCACTACGAAAAATCAGTCTTACTGCTTCAATAAAATGTTATGTAGATCCCACTGGTATGCATAGAAGGCTTTCTAGGACATATTTGTATGTAGAGAAAAGCAAAGAAAGGAATACTTATTGTCAACACTACAATAATAACATCAAAACCTACATGCATAACATTTAACCTAACAATCTCCTGTAACCCGTATGTTATGTTTTCAAAATGTAGAGTCAATTAATTCTCTCCAAAAAATGATTCTTTTCAGGGAATTTCACAAATTACTTCTAGAAAATGGATTTCCTAGTGAAATGACTGTTGATCATGTCAGAAAAAAATGGTCTTATACTTATGATGTGAGTAACAATTTTATATTTTATTTTGTAATGAGAATCCCTCACAAAATATTAATTACCATACCTAACATGACCAGGTGGTGTAACTTTGGCCCTTGAGCACATTAACTAATAGAAACACAGAAAACACAAAGTCCAAGAATATTTCTATTGGTAAAAAAGGCCAAAGTTGTACCCCAGGTCTAATGTAATCCAGCTTTTCTGTTTAGAAACATGTGTACTGGTACTGTACTAGTGTAATACTGGTAACAAGGTACAGAGCTAAATACAAATGTTATTTTCTACACTATGAATTAACCTACCTTCACATACCTGCGAAACAAGACACAATAGTAAGACAATAAAAGCTTGGTTACATGAGACCGGTTGGGGCATTCATGAATTAATTATTACCTAGATGCCAACTACGTGAGCTGGCTGGAGAATACCTGGAAGGAATTGGGGAGGCCTTTGCCCAGCTGTGGGAAAGTATAGTCTAAATAAAAAAAACATGAAGTAAGGGGTCCATTGCACAATGAAATAGATGAATAAGTTAGCAACTGCTTAATTATTGTTATTTTTGTTTTAGATGTACAAAATAGCTAAGAAAACCAACAATAAGAGCTGGAAGCATTTCAAGGTGTTTGACAAACATTTTGGCAAAAAAGAAATATTAGACAAATATGAATCTTGTAAGTATTCATTGTAATAAAAGTCCAAGTAGGGACAACAAAACAAATTACTTCAACAAAAATAGTCTATGAATTTTTTTTTTCTAAAAAGTTGTTTTTACGAATTGTTTTTTCAAAAAATTGTTTCGACGATTTTGGTTCCGAAAAAAGTTTTTACGATTTTTCATAATTTTTTTTTACGATTTATTCAAATAATTGTGATTTTTTTTCGAAAAAATAAAACAAGTCTACCTAGTTGACTGAATGTGATCTAATCTGAAAAGTCACTTAAGTTTCACGATCCTAATACATAAGGAGAATAAAGTGAATTGTAAAATTACTGCAACTTACGATTCTTCCTTGCAGGGAATGACGACTGGCGCCTAAAATTAATTATCTGTGTAACAGAAGCCAAGGAAATGAAGCTGGATCCTCTCATCATGTGGAGGTAACTAATGCTTACTGGAGTTCTGTAATATTTAATATTATGTGTGTATGTCTTGTACTCCTTTACACTCAAACAGCTGAATAATTTTGGATAAAACTTGTTCAGAATATTAGTTGAAATTGGTATATAGACGAAAACCATATCATGAAATACCAGGCACATGGGTACTTTTTACAAAATATTTTTTTTATTTATTGTCTCATGAGATACTTTCACGTATAGCCATTAGATCATAGTAAATTAGAAAAATAAAATATTATAAAATGTAACATACATTAAGAAAACTAAATAAATATTCGAAATATAAACCAAAATGCTGTTTCGACTATACATGTAAATAACGTAATATAATTGAAGAATATTTTTCAATTGGAAGATACATTCATAAAAATGAAACAGTGATAGAAACAACCTATATACGCTGATTAGACCCAGTTTTCTAATGAGCGGCCCAATAGCGCGCATTTGCGCGGCCTAGTCGGAACGTTACATGCAAATTGTTAACCGACTTCTTCACGTTCCTAATTTCCTACTTATTCTGCTCGTACATAATAATTGTGCGACTATATTATGGTACAGACTTACGTAGATATACGTTTATAGAATTTTGTCTGTGCAACATAGCAGTGCAGAAAAATATCGGCACATATTCTACACAAGTCTGTAGTCTCCATCGTTGAGTACATCATCGCTTACCATCAGGTGAGATAGTGGTCAAACGCGAGCCTATCAATAATAAAAAAAAACTTGGCAATAGATTTAGAGCCATAGAGAAATTCATTATTTTTTTTGCTGCTTTGGCCTTTAATGCAATAGAAATACTGCACAAAAAAACTAAATCGTTGAACAAGTATTAGTAAAGTGTCATTATTTTATCGAGACATATTTTTACAGGACAGTTGAAAGAGCCATGCGGTGTCAAGACCTGCCATTAGATTGCTGTGTTCAAGACATGAAAGGACTGTGGCACCATATCAGAACTGTTTTTAATGTAAGTTCAACCTAATATATTACTTAGTGAATGCAAGCTCCTGCCGAGATTTTGCGTGTTAAATCTGTAGTTGTGATTCCGATATTAACGAGATTTTGATATTTATTTTTCTCAAATGCCCTTAATCTCTAACCAAAACTTTAGAAAAACTCTTTAGATACTACTTTTCAGGATGCCGTTGTAATATATATTGTGTATAAAATAAAATGTTTGACTATTAAATCATAGAAAAAATTTTTGTCTACGACATGGCAATGACGGCATTATGGCTTATAGGGCTTTTTACTAAAAGAAATTTTACTTCACTAATTAAAAAAAAAAAATCACATATCTAGAAGTTATGAAAGTTACAGCAGGGTACGGTATGTACATGCCTACATTATGTTTTTATTGTTGCAGAGAAAGCATCGCATGAGAATAAAGAAAGGCTCAGAGCAAACCGAGTGGCCGTTATACGATGCAGTGTTGAACTACAACCAGAAGTTCGATCCTGATAATTTGGCCTCTTTAGATTCACAGGCTCCGTGCACCTACAGAATAAGAAGCTCAGTCAGATTCTCCAAGCACGGTAAAAAGAATAATGACAAGAATGACGACGAAAATGAAAATGAGTTTCATTGTAAGTTTGAATTTGTCTTTGGTCTGCCTCTACAACCTTTTTTTATAAGCTTTGATACAAAGGTAATTTATCAGCCAGTCCATATCATCATCTAATTATGAGCCAATGACCTATGAACTTTCGCGAAGAATGAATGCTTTAAAAAATCTGTTGCATTATTTCTTTTACCTTTTCGTAAATACTTTTTCTGTTACTCTGACAAACTTACGTGCACGAATTTCCTTACCACCTGTATTGGAAAATATCACAGAAATAAAATTAATCTAATATATAAAAATTCCGTGTCACTGTGTCTTGTCGAATTCCTCCGAAAGGGCTTGACCCATTTTTATATTTTTTTGCGTATATTTGGTTAGTCTGAGAATACGTCGTAGGTTATTTTTGACCTTCCTACCCCCCACTCCCCGTTTTTCGCTTTGAATTTTTATACGACAGAAAATCGTTTGCCGGGTCAGCTAGTTTAATATATAAAAATACCATATAAAATGCGTGTTTTTCCTGCAGGGTCTAAAGATATTACAGAAACGTTCATTCAGATCAGACTGCAGCATGACTGGTTGTTTAGACAAAAGAAATGGGCGTGGAAGTAAGATATTCCTTATTACATTATCATCATCCTCTTGCTCTCTTCTTATTCCTCTTGCACTAACTATCTATTGGTTATCTCAGTAGTTACTCCTTTCTAACCATATCACTACCATGTCCCTTCATCTTTTCTTTGGTCTTTTCCTACTCTTCTAGCTTTCCACATTCATAAACTAATAGTATCGATTTTATAGTAATGCGTGTAGTGTTCGACATTCACAGTAGTCTATGTCGAATACCATTTCATATAGTGAGACAAAAACGTGCTTTTAAATATTTATTGATGCAACCTGTACACTATTCTTCAGTTAATATGAATCAGGATCCTAGAAATAAGAAGATAAGAATTGGGTACTTACAAGGAAGGAAAGCTTAAATTGGTTCAGGTCGCTTATACTGCACAACAGTGTACAGTATATAGCACAATGCTCGATATCGTGCAAACAGGAGTAGGCAGAGCATTGATCCTTGAGAAACACCTGCGTGGGTAGAGCTGCAGCCCCGTGTTTGCGTCCTCAAACCTTATAGGATGCTAAAATTTGGAAAAAAAAATTGTAATAACTGTCGCGAGACGATTGGACACTCCTAAAACATAGCGTAAACGTTGCATCGTTGTGGTTTACTTTGTCAAAGGCTTTGGACAAGTAGAAAGAAAAGCATTTAATTTCGCTTATTGTACTGAGTAATAAACGTTTTAAGTACTCTTTTAGTGGTCGATATTTCACAAAAAGTCTGGTATCATATAAATGATTTTGTACCACGGTATTTTACAACTATTGACATCGCAATCGCAAATCTAACACATTTCAGTGACTGATAAAGTAAGAGTAAATGATATTTATTATGCAAATTCGTTAAAAATAAATATTGTTTCATATTGACTGGAGAATACAAAGTATGGTCTCAGCTTATGGTTTTAACACATATAACAACAATAAATAACAATCTAACCTAGATATAATAATAGATAAACATGACGATATGAATTAATTTGAATATTTTTTCTTCAAATAGTGAAATGCTAAAAATCATGATAGAAGAATATGGATTCCCCAAAACGTTAACATCAAGAGAATTAGGGAGGAAGTGGGCAGCGACCTTTTCAGTAAGTTTTATTTTCTTTTATTCCTCTATAACAGTACCCAGGCGTAAAAACGACACATCGAACGTAAGACAGTTATATAAGTTTGAGAGATATACAATTAGGTAAACAAATAGCAATATTTAATTCAAATCCTCGTCCGTACGTCACTGCGGGATGCCAACTGAAAACCAGCCTTGGGTGTCTGACGCCTAGCAAACGCTGAGGTGATCACCATTTCGGTACGGGCACGCTCGGCGCATTTTCACTTTTATTCTTTTTTACTTTACGTGGGACCGTTTTGCTGTATTTGTTTTGAATATAAGTTATTAAAAGTACATATCTCTATTTTATTATATTCTAGATAGAGGAGACAGACAAGGCCTAAATGTCCTAAAACTAGTTTTTTTTTACTACACATGTAACGTTTTACGGCCGGGTAAAGTGCAGTCCTACAACTTAGAGTACCTATCAATAAAAAATTGTCTCTTTTCACCAGGAGTATCAAAAAGCAAAGGCAACAAACAATAAAACCTGGGTGTACCACAACTTGTTCGAACTGTACTTGGGTGAATCATCCAACCTCAGTCTGAATCCCCTCGTTGATTGTAAGTATCAATAACACTCCATCCTGTCCACTTCCATTTACTTTTAATGCTTGACCTAAAACATCAAACATGTATTTTATTGACGGTTCATTATTTAGAACATTGTCGTTAATTTTAATTCAAAATTGAATGCGTGATTCTGAATGACAGCTATTGATTTGGTCTTCTCTAATTTACGATGTCTTTTGTTTCAAGTTTTGTGGACCTTTAATATTATATTAATTTAGTTTAAGTAGCAGTACCTGTTCTTGTATATTGAAGTATTAATGCCTTGATTCCTGCCCCAAAAGGGGATCGAAAAGGTTATATCGGTACTAAAGCTATGTACAAAGTTAGATATACACATCTGTTCGGTATGTTACTTATGTGTGGTTGAAGGAAAATAAATGAAATTCTGGAGTCTATTAATAACAATTACTAAATCGGAGTACATAGGTTTCTTACACTAGACAAGAGGATAAATATTCTAGCCACGGATGCGAGAAAACGACTGGCGTTTAAACTAATTGCGCAGTAAACATTACCTTTGCATAGTTGGCATATTTGATACTTGTAATCGCACTAGAATCCTGATGCAATTTGGTCTTTATATAAATATTTGGTCTTACGCACCGTTTCTTCCATTATGTTAATTAATATTACATCATATTTATTATTCCTTATTCCTTTGACTATGTGAGTGTACCTAGTTCAAATGACTAATTAAATATTATTCCTTTAGGGCGAGAAGAATGGGTGTTCAACTTAATCAACGCTCGAACAGACTTAGAACATACATTCAAAACATTTAAAGACCCACTTCATGGATGGCGGTATGTAACACAAAATCAGTAATCACCTATTTTTGTAAAACTAATTAGTATAGAAAAATAATAATGAATATTGACTTTTTTCTTAGCGAGGTCGAAAAGTCTTTGAGAAGAATCGGTATACCACTGGACCACAGTTTGTTGGACTTAGAAGAAATATGGGTTCATCTGTTGAAGACTTTTAGGGTAAACGACTTTTTCATTGTATTACACATAATCTACAGCTCACTCATATTGTGCATACAATAAACAATTATTCATTTTCTTTGTAGTGGAAAACAAAATTTGCAAACAAGGGCATTCTAAACGAGCAATGGCCTTACTTCGAAGCTATGAGCCGTTACTCCGAAATTCAAGAAAAGAATGCGATCAAAAAGCAAAAGATACAAGATATACCTAAAGAGACAGATATTAAGACAAATGATTACGCCGACATCACAAACGAAACCGACATCACACACGACGCTGACATCACAAACGACGCCGACGATGACATTGAAGATGATATGAAGTTATATGACCTTAAACAAAAGTTGGAGCTTCAGCTCAAACCTAAGTTTGAAGTAGAAGAGGCAGATCGATGCAGGTCCTGCTCTATACTAGCAACTTGTGTGGACATATTCGAGCAAAAAGATGATGAGGGTTTCGATGTGGCTTACAAGCTGAAACTTATTGCTGGTGTTGAGGTAAGTGTTTATTAGATAAAGATAATCCATTACTTTGTGTTGGACAAAAAAGGTCAGTTCTCATTATTTCGTGTTTATTCTAGGTAGAGAAAACAGACACTTTACCATCACACATGTGTATGGAATGTCTTCAAGAACTAGAAAACGCTTACAAATTCAGACGGAAATGTCAAGACGTCGACAAAATGTTCCGATGTTCACCACAACAAATCAAAGTAGAAATAATCGATAAACACGATGTAAATGAAACACAAGTCGACATCAGTAAAGAAGACCATGACAGTCACGATGATACAGCTGATATAGAAGTCACTTTTGATCAGGAAAGTGAACCAGTCGAAGCAAATGAAGAAGTCGACGACACACCGAAAGTAAAGAAAGAAAGAGTTATGAGAAAGAAGAAAAAGCTCCGAAAACTAAGATACGACTACTGGAAAATTTGTGAGGTGTGCGGAAAACATACGAGAAATCTTGTGAGTCATTTAGACACGCATTCTACAGACAAACTGTACTCGTGTGATGTGTGCGACAAAAAGTTCAAGTTTAAAAGTGGTTTGATCATACATAAAGCGGTCCACAATCCTACGCCGAGGAAGACTTGTGAGGTTTGTGGAAAGACTTTTCATATAATGGCTCAGTATAGAAGACATTTCGTGTATCATGCCAACGAGCGGAAATATGGTTGTGAGACTTGTGGGAAACGGTTTAATACTTTAGACATATTGAGAGTGCACCATCGAACTCATACGGATGAACGACCCTTCACTTGTCAAGAGTGTGGGAAAAGTTTTAGGACGGCCGGCTGCGTTAGTAGACATAAGAGAATTGTACATAGAAATGTTAAAAAAGTTCAATAAAATCTATATGGGAAGCGGCCTTGCTTGTTTGACTTGATCTTGCGACCTCTTATCGTGTGTATTGCACATAGCGTTATCAGTTCTTAATTTCTCAGATGCGTTACGATTTCCTAGAAATGACTTCACTACTATTATGAGTATATTTGCAATCTTCACATAAATCATGAAAATTATGTCAGTATTTTGCAATATCTAGCACATACCTGGGCTAAAGAATTATAAGCGCCTACTTCAAAGATAGCGCCTGACGCCAACACTTATGTTGACTTAACCGAAATTAAAAGAGCAATGTCCTAGCTTGTTAACCTGGTGTTTGTCATGGTCTCATCAGCAGAAGTGATTTATTTGAACAAGCAAACATTGTTTGGTAAGAACATTAATGAGGCTTTACTCGGAGATTAACAAACTGTCTGTCTGTAATACACTTATTGATTGACGGCTAGTGTCCGAAAATACAGTCTCTTAACCCTTGGAATGTTGATCGAAATAATACATCAATAAGTGATTATAAGCAGGCGCATTGGGCACCGGCGGTGGCGCTGCACCGGCGCCGGCGCAAGCTCTATAAAGTTCATCGTCAGTTCGCAGCAGACAGCGCTCGCGGACGCAGCTCGCGCGCTATAAGCTAATTTAGAATCATCGCCGCGCTCGTCCACGTCCAGTGCTACAATAAAACGAACAAAGGGTGCTTCCTAGTTTAATTTAGAATTAAAAGGGCGACATGGCGATATACAGCCCGGTAAGTCTTTTTTTTATTTTATATTTTTTCGTGTTGTCTGTTTAGTCGAGATGAGATTATAATAAGCACTTACTCGAACGTGTCGTATGTGATTACCATTTTAATGAGATGCTATAATAAAATGTCACAGCACGGATAGTCTTTCATAGGCTGCGGTTAATTAACTACATTCTTTCTTCCATGCTTGGGAATATTTGTTTAGACTTCCTACGTCCGAGGTTTTATTCAAGACATCCAGTCGTCTTAACGGCGCTTTAAATATTTTGAATTATAATAGCGCCGTTTTGTTTAAATAATTATTTATTTATTAAAGATACTTAATGAAACAAAAACAAAGATTTTGCTGAAGAAATAATTAGTGAAGTTACGTAAGGAAATTCAATAAGAACTTGATTTATAGGAAAACACTATCGTCTGTCTGTAGTTGTGGAGCCACAATGCCGGCCTAACTAATTACCTATTTACATTGATAAATACTTAAGCTACTCGAAAACCGATACAAACACAAATAAAGCAGATCGTAGAAATAGTTAACAATGATTGTTATGTTAAATTAATCAGATGACATTCGGGTCAATGGAATTAAGTCACACATTATTAGAGCAAAGACACGCTTATCAATGTTTAATTGCTAGAAAAACAACAAAGTAGGTGTATACTCGTACATAAGTATATCTTTAAGATTAATAACGTAACTTTATTATAGGGAATGGCGCGCGTAAGGTAGTGTCTACCAAACACTCGTGACATTATTGACCTGAGAAAAAGAGGTTGAATCCAAAAAAAATGTATGTGGTATTTACTAACTAGTAGGAGAATCATGTTTTGACACTTCACAATTTTTTTATTTCCTACAATTGCGGCTGAATAATGTCGCAAATTAAATTAAAAAAAAAAAACTCCAGATCGCGCTTTCATTAGACGCACTCTAACGCCCGTTTTCAATAAGCTATCTATCATATATCGGAGATAGAAAAACAAAATGAAACAACAGAAACATGTCAATATTTTTTATTGTATCTTTTGTTTTACTGTCTCCAGTATGCCAAAACCAGAGCTTATTGAAAACGGGCGTTATTTTATTGTCGAGAATGGCTCGCGTAAGCTTGTGTCTACCAAACACTGGTGACATTATTGCCCGGTTGCCATCAATACGCAAGTTTATTGCCCTAAGGTGTTGCATTAACGCCTGCTTTTCGCACCTTCGGAAGCACGTTTTGCGCACACGCATTTTTAACGAGCACTTTGTTTGTTTGTCGACGGCGGTAATTGGACCGCATATGGTACTTTTGTTGCTTTAAGTATTTGTTTACTTACGGGAGTGTGTCGTTTGTTTGTGGACCCTGGTTTAGCAATAGTTATTTATGATGAAGACGCTAAAGTTTCTAATTACGCGATTCCAGTAAGTAGTTGTTTTTGTTTAGATAAAGTTTTGTTTCAATAATAAAATCTCTATATGCTTATTATGCTAAACTTTTAAGTATAATAAACTAGCTTCTGTCAGCAGCTTCATAGAATTAGAAAATTATCCCAAGGGAACATAATTCCGAAATAAACCTAAAAACTAAAACCACTTGTGTTTCAATTTATTGTCATCTAAATTCGCTCAGCCATTTGTGCTTGAAGGATTAAATAACAAACACGCACACATATTTACAATTGTACCTACATAAAAACCTTCACCTTAAAAATATCAGTGTGATTCGTATTTTAAACACAAAAAAAAATCTTGTAATGGTTTTATCTGGGAATGTTTACAAAAAATACCAACATGGGTACCAAACCTTCACCTAATATTCGTGTGATTCATATTAAGTAGGTACATATAAACACAAAACAAAAACTTGTTATGTTTTTATCTGTGAATGTTTACAAAAAATACCAAAATAATGTAACAAACAAACGTGAGTACTGAGTAGTTTTCCGAAACAATCGTAGCCTAGTCCATGAATGCCCGACCGGTCGCATGAGACCGCGCTGTTATTGTTTTACTATTGTGTCGTTTCGCTGGTATGTGATAGGCTAGAGCGAAACTAGGACTAACAGCTAATCACCTTTGTTAAGTACATATAGGAATAGGTGATACAGTTACGGAGAAGCACCGCGAGAATGTGTCACAGTTTGGATATGGTTCACTACACTCGCACGCGCACCCGAGACAAGTTTACTGTCACGCATATTGAGTTCAACACCTCTTCTAGGTATCTATTTACTTTTGTGTATGACGTGAGTAGAAAAGGGGCGACTGCTGAGATGATGAAAAGAAAGAAATATAAACAAAGGAAAGAGAGCAATATTGTGCCGTTCCTAAAATCCCAGTGGTCATTGCGATCAGTTCTAGCTTCGCACTGGTGCTATAAATGTTTGAAATTCAGATTTTGCAAAATACATACATACAATTTACATGCATACTACAGTAAATGTAGTATGCATGTATATTGTATGTATTAAAACCTTATTCATGAATCACTCTGTCTTCTGCTGGAAACTGCATGAAAATCTGTTAAGCAGACTGGTGCTATGGAGGACTTTGTTTTAGAATATCTTCTGTGAATAATATAAAAGGCAAAGTCCTGACTTAGGGAGGCCAAAGAAAAGATGGATGGATTGTGTGAGAAGTGATATGGAAGAAATGGGAGTGAGTTATAGCGTGACGAGTGACGAGTGACAGGACAGAATGGAAGAAAAAGACGTGTTGCGCCGACCCCAAATAAAATGGGACAAGGGCAGGAAGATGATGATGAAAGTCCTGACTTACTGACTCTTCAACGACCAACCAAACCCTTCGGACTTAGAACGTTGTTGCACACAGATTCCTTTTATGAGATCTACAAAGAATAAGAAAGGATATTGCAATATTAACCTCCAAAACCCTCTCGAAACGGGGGTTCAAAGTTTTTAAGAGTGGTTTTATTTAACGCGGGTGAAGCCACTGGCAGAAGCTAGTGTAAGGCAAGAGCCAGAGAATTTTGGATATGATCAGTAGCTTTAACCCTTAATTTGCATTTCTGTCTCAGAAGATTTAATTTCCTACTAACTAACGAAGTATATGTACGAGTATTTAGAGTGAAAAGAAAATTTGACAGTGTTAAAACAAAATTTAAGTGCCACTGATACATGGTGGACCCACCCGTACACACAAAACGTTTTGAGAATTTGGGAACTACTTATCTCATTGTGCTTTCAGCCAAGAAGTGGAATTTCTTGCTAGAGTCTGTTTCTTAATAGCTACAATCTGGTGGTTTTTAAGTCAAGAGTGAATAGGTTACTTCTAAGTAATTCTGCTCCCTAAATGCCAAGAACGACACCATCAACAAAAAAAAACTTACAGATTTTTCCTATCTATGCAGGCAGTTTTTCTAGTCTTCCCGATATGGCAACAGACAAATGTGCCTGTCAGCGGTCACGCCAGTTGGTAGGGCAAGCAGGCCAATGAATTACATAGTTCTCCGAACGCTTTGTCCGCCTGCATGACTGGCCGGAGTCGCCTGGATCCCGGCCAAGGTCTCATACGCCGGTTCCTTTCGCTTTGTGACATGTTTACTCTAAAATAGGATTACCTACACTGCCATCCAAAAGTCTGGAAGGAGTCTGTAAAATCAAATAACAGGAAAACAACGCCGTCTATTATTTTTATTAGTATCTTAAATTAAGAACTAAAAAAAAATTGTTTATTAAACTAAATAAAAACTGTAGTAGTCTACAACTACTACTACTTTGCCTTACAATCCAAAAGTGGATTTTAGTTGTAAAAATCTGACACAAAAGACCGGGAGAAGTCATTGGACTATATCCCACCTAAAAAATTAAGACACTGTCTTTAAACCGTTGTTATTGAAATATAATAATATACTTGATGAATGTGGGATTATAATCTTATTGTTTTTGTGTAGACAATCATAAAACTTAATTTTGTTACCAATTTACGCTTATTATCGACGATGTTTTATATTGTTAAAACAGAGATATCTATATGTTCTCAATCTTTTGAACGGTAGTGTACGTTATTAATTACACGTTATTACCGGTGCTTATCTACTGGTTACTCGAACAATTAATTTAAATTAACTTTAGATTTAGGAATTTTATTTTATCGTTTCTTGTTACTTTTCAAGTTCACTGTTTTCGGAAGGTCGAAGTCACGGGTCACAGGGTCAATCTCAACGACTTGTGTATAATTTTTCTCTGTGATATCATCATTGACTTAATAATAAAGAAAGTAAAACAAAATGACGCAGAACCATAAACCATTAAGGTAACTCAATATTTTATCTCTGTAAGACTGAAAATAGCATTTTTTTTAATATCTGCTCATCGACAAAGTAGGATTTGTGGATTCATTCATATGTCGTTAACTGTGCCATTCCAAATCGCTATTTTCACTCTATTCATTGAAAATAGGTTCAGGTATTTTGTCAAAAATACGTATAAAATATTGTACTAACTTCTGAAAAAAAATCTTTCATCAGACTTTAATTATTATGTATTTCAATCGCACGGCCATTCATTAGTATTCGGTCATTTTAATAAACTTACAAAGTAGAGGCGTTAATAAGATTTATGGACGTCAAATAGACGTCCGATATATAATAAAAAATTAATAAATCACCAGAGGTTACCTATAGTATAATTTGGTGTTCCTCAAGGTACCATCTTAGGTCCACTTTTACTACTACATTCGTCTGTCTTATATAATAAATATAGATCTTACAAGCTAACTGCAGTCTAATTAATCATAACAAATACAAAAACAGTTACTAAATTATGCATATCACTTCATCAGCTCATGATACTGACTGCCCTACCAACCAGCAACCCACGTATTAATTTACAAGTAAAACAAGTTTTAATCAAGTATTCTAATAACATGACAGCCTGCCGATACCTACCGGAAGGGGGAAAAGTTTGAAGATTGAGGATTAACCAGTAAATGCGATGCAATTATGAGTAATAAACTGCAAAACCGGATGATCATCATAGTATGTTTATGAGATGCTTAATTGGCATACGTAGGTATCTCTATACCAACTTGCATAATTATTTGAGATGCGATTAGTACTTAGAACGTTAGTCCATCGTAGGTACTCTTGCGCAACAAGAACAAAGTCAGTAACTCATCTAGATAAAGTACCTAGGTCTGTATGAGTAGGTATATTTTGTTTAGTTTAGTTAGGTGTCTAGATGCAGTCTGTTATGTTGCGATTAACTTTCTTGTTTGAGAGAGAGAACAACAGTTCCTAATCATGATCAATCATAATCCCTTCTGCCCATTTCCTATTCAGCATAATTATGTAGGTACACATGACTTCTTGCTATAGGTTAGCCGTAATCTCAGTGTTCTTTATCAGCTATAAATTTTTTCGTACATCTGTTATTGTGCGTGTAGTCTTTCCCTACTCTTAGTTTTACAACCGCCTCATTCTGTCATACCCGAAATAATCCTTCGGTTCTATTTAGGCACTGATTTAGATGGCATGCACAAAGGTACACAAGCGAACTAAATGCCACTTGTGGCTTTTTGGAGGAATTGTTTCGAGTCTAATGGCTGTATTAATTATTAGCAAATTGATTACAAATAAAAACATATGAAGTCTTTACAACAAGTGCGATATTTCAGACTATTTTTCTAAACTGAACACTGGGCAAAATTCACAAACCGTGCGAAACCCGCGAAACCAGAAGAAAATAAAACTATTGTGGCGCATTCACATTAAACAGAGATTACAGTTTCCCTTGACAACAAACAGCTTCAATCAATTCTTATATCACAGTTTCATTCATCTCGATGTCAAAACTGTTTAACCAATAATCAAAATCAATGGCTATCAATAACTTTCACTGTTACGTCCAGCAATTGCCTCATGGCTCCCATCAATACTTCTAACCATCAAACTGCACTGGAACGATGAAAAATGATTATTTTATTGACCGGTTACAACATCCCATATGCACTGACATAATTGGAGATCTATGACCAAAATTATTAGAGCCCCCATAACGAGTTGAGGGCATCGTATCAAAGGTCTTGTGTAATTGATCTTCCAATCGAAAATGCGTGGTTGTCCCTAATCTGTATGCCCACAACAGGTTCATATTGAGTCCACGGCTCGAATGTATTTATTGAAATGTATCTACTTGGGCAGAAACAGCAATATTGTACCCTTATTAGGTCAAGTTAATGCTAAATACCTATTAACTGTAAGATAAGTTTATGTTGAATGAATGTGTTGACTACGTCGATTTATCTCTTGCTTACGTCGTTTCGCAGTATCTATTAAGTAGTTGTTAACTTGTTAATTATGCTTTTTCGTGGGAATAAACAGCAGTGGTGGTTCAATCGTAACGACCCCGATTTACGAGTTGTCTATCGTGGGTTCACACTCGGGCAGACACTTTACTTTGTACAATTTATTTCATCACTGCACTCAAAACGGTGAAGAAAACTAACAGGTCTTAATGCTGCGGCCAGACTATGCTCCTCGCGCTGCTCATCGCTCTGCTCCTCGCGCTGCCGTGATTTGCCGCGATGTTGCTCTCTCTCTCTCGCGCGCAAAGACCGACAAGATAGGGAGCAGTGGGCAGGACGAGGAGCATGACGAGTGGCATGACGAGTAACGTGGCCACACTATGTCTCTGCCTCCTTTCCTCGTTACTTCCCATGCTACTCGTCGAGTGTGTGGCCGCGGCATTAGAACTAAACCTTCAACCAAGTCTGTGTGGTGGAATACAGATACAGCTCAAGCCACCTCCTAGCGAGAAGGCCTGAGTCCCAGCAGTAGAAACATTATAAGGCTATAAAAATAATATCACTTGATAAAACATAATCGTAAACGTCTTCAGAAAGCGTTTTGCTGGTTTGAGTATAATTTTTATGAGTCACGAGTGTCATTCAGAAAGTCGTTATTACATTTTTAATTAGGCGTAAGTACTTGTGTATTTATGGTGTTCAATAAACATCTGATTTACGTTTTATTTATTCAAATTAGGCAGTAAAAGTCAACTTTCACCTGGTATTAGTGAATTGGTCTCGTTGTGGTACTTAGGTAGTACGTGCTCACGTGCTTAGGAATTCATTTCCGTCCATTCTTCTCTTAATTTAATGGCCTAGGTCTCAAAGCGTCATTGCCTATGTATGAACGAAATTTATGGCTTTCAAAGTGACTTGTAGAGGGTGGGCATAAAGGTGCACCTTAGCTTCGAGATCCTGTTTATGCACCTAGTATTTAATGCATGTATTGAATCATGCTGGTACCACTTCGCATTCGTAGATTGCCATCGAGGTAATTATTAAAAATAAGAAAAAGACACAGTTACTGGTATTAAGCCAAAAGTTGCTGAAAAACTGAAAAGTTTTCAGTTTTCCCTGCAACTTTTGGCTTAGAAATAAGAAAAAAAAATCACAAGAGTAGGTACCTACTTTATGGAGTTTAGTCATCTTAACTATGTTTTTATACCATCTATATATATGTAGATACATATGGAATGCAATAAAGTATAAGTATTGTATACTTACATACCTTTAAAGGTAAAGATAGAGAGAGATTATATAAAAATTGATCTCATACAGAGCTTTCACTGGTTGAGAGTGTTGAGACTTTGTAATTTTGCCGATGAAACATTCCACGACTGTGCATGCCCATGGAATGTTCATCAGGTTCTTATTTCATAATATCATCTTAGGTATTCTACCTAGATACCCATGTTAAACGAGATGTAAGATAAAGATCTCTGCACACAATACTAATAAGTATTAAAATTAACTTTACCCAAGCTTCAACTGTTAAATATTTATTGCTCATTAAGTAAAGTATTTCTATTAGCTACGCAATCATTTAAATTGTAAATGCTTTTGGTATTAGAATGTCAAAAAGCACATAAAGTATATTGTGGGTAATAAATGCTTCACATAGTGTAGTAAAGGTGTGATTAACAATCTGATTAGGTGTTAATCTACCTAGCCAACTAACCTAGCCCTTTTCCAACTATG
Source organism: Mythimna separata (assembly GCA_030763345.1). Taxonomy (NCBI): domain Eukaryota; kingdom Metazoa; phylum Arthropoda; class Insecta; order Lepidoptera; family Noctuidae; genus Mythimna; species Mythimna separata. The sequence continues at coordinate 5,914,034 of CM061187.1, forward strand.
GGGTCGACTGCCAGTCTGACCGGATGCAGCTGAATCATACAAAAACTGGAAAGTTACTTTTTAATGTCAGGACGATCAAAATTGTTTTTGTGTTGACACACAAAAACTATCGCCAACTCGCAAGCAGAGCCAGAGGAAGACAACGGTAGGAGTAGGACCATCATTCATCACCATCATTTCAGGCAAAAGAAGTCCACTGTTGACCTCCGCCAAATGTCGCCAGAACGACTAGTCCTGTGCTCTAAGAGGTGGTGGTTCACAATGGGATTAATCAGAAGGTTAAATGTCACCCAAAGGAAGGACCATCTCTAAAAAGGTAGTTGTAGGCCGGAGTAGAGAAAGACATTCAAGAAATTCCTGATTTAGAAATCCTAATTCTCTCTGTCGTCTGTCTACCTGCGACTACTGTCAAAGATCTACGAATCTTAATTGGGACCAATAGCTTTAGATACGTACTGTTACCTACCGAGGTAGGGAGTATCAATAATATTTTAGATAAAAGAGTCTGTTATGAATTGGAAAAATCACATCGGTACACCGCCCGGTTTGGAATCCTCAACCTCATGCATCAGAGGCGGGTGAATTACGTACGATTAAGCACCTACTTACAGAACATAATTACTCCAGTGTAATGTTGAGTAAGTCCTTATGCCCCCTGTGTTAAATCTCATCGGCTCTACAGTGTACAGGTCAGTGCCGGAACTCATTAGCGCCGTATGCGTTCATTCACGAGTTGCTTATAGGTACCTATGTAATTACTTACGCAGCGTGTAGATATATTTTTAGCCTCGCGTGCAGTGACTCCTTAACTACGGAGGCGCATAAACTACTTGTAGGTAACAATCACTTAAGTCCATTTGAAGTTATAGGTTTTTACCGAAATCCACGAAAATAGGTCTATATACGAATATATGTAATTGTTATAAGTAAGGAGTAAGTAATGTTGCAAGGCGTGCGAAGAGGCTAATTGGTGATCTAGATTTGGTTAGCAAAAATCTACAGAGCTTGAAGCACAGGCTTGGGTAGCCATAGTCTTTTAGTATTTTACAAGTAGCATTTTGGAGAGTTTGTGCAGGATTTATATGACTTAATTCCGCCAATAACCTTTCTACCATCGGACAACCCTTTGCCTCTCGTTTATACCGCGTCAGATTAAAATTTAGGTGTCTTCAAGGCTAGAGAAAAGACGTTTAATAAACTAGCAACAATTGCAACACTGCTTACCATCAGGTGGAATCGTAGTCAAGCACTGGTTTATAACACAAAAAAGTATTAGGGTAAGTATTAGCCTTTAGAATTACATAAAATAATCCCGCCAAGCCCGTTTCGTTTATCGCACCACCATTCTTATGGCTACGTGCCACCAGTACATGGTGGACGGCCCACCCATACGCGCAAACCGTTTTAGCAACACTTGCATTGCATTGAGTTCCCCTGCCGGAGTCTGAGTATCCTGATAGCTAGAACCTCGTAAACCGTCAGCTGAGATAGTGGTCAAGCCGAAGCGCAAGCCTATAAATAATAATAACAAAAAAAATGTAGTAGGTAGTAAGTACCTATAATATGCCAACATCACCGTCAGTATTCCCAAGACTCCAAGATCCAAGATACCCGCCCTGAAGATGCCTGTTTACAGGTTTACGACAAAAACTGACAACTGACATAAATATATTCAGCTGAACAGTTTTATGGTGCGGTAACAGTTTAACATATCGCCGCGTCGCCTTTTGAAACCGCTAGAAAGCGAATTCACAAATTCACACCGTGTTCACACCTCTATATTTAACTGCTATGAACTCGGATTAGTTTCACATTTTGAAATTCCTACTACTTACATATGTAGGTGGAACAAAAACTCTAGCTATATATGTAGGTTACTAAAACTCAGTTAGCGACTTCGTTCGCTAGAATGTTTTCATAAAATCTTTAACACTGCTTAACGAGCTTGTACGAGGGAGTGTGATACTTTTACTGACTATAACCCACCTGAGCTCCTGAAATTGCCCTTTGCTTTCCAGGGCTGTGACAGCTCTTTCAACCAATCTAGCCCATTTTTCGCAGCCTATTACTCCCCATTTATCATACTAGCTACCGCCCGCGTGGAATTGTTACTTTGGGCTAACGCTAACTTTCACTTAGGCTTTGCACATTGTGCGCGCAGGACTCGATCATTAATTTAACAAAAAAGAATCGGGATAAAAGCTAGCCTATGTTCTTTCATGTCAAAGGCCATATGCATGCCAAATTTTATCCAAATCCGTTCAGCCGTTTTTGCGTGATTAAGTAACAAACATCCACACTTTCACATTTATAATATTAGTTAAGATTAGACTGTTCGGCATTTTTTAAGGAAGAAACCTTCACCTTTAGTAGTGGCCCTCCACCTTGAAATAAACTATAGCAACTTGTAGAATAGATAGAGTGTATTAAACTAAGTAAACACGCTGATTCCACGGCGGCAGGCGAGATAGTGTGACGTAACCGTCAAAGGGTCACATTATCGTGACCTCACGCTCAATTATTCACTAGTAAATCATATTTCACACCGCGACACGCTTATAACGTAGGGCGGATTTGGTCGGTGTAACGTGTCGTGTCAGACTTGTAACGTGGCACGTTCTGTGACCGAGAATAGTTGTATAGACAGATAAAGTCCGTCTAATAAAAGCGAGACCTGAAAAAAAAGTTAAATCCAAAAATATTGAATGTGGTAATACTAACAAATACGAGAATCATGTCTTGACACTTCACAATTTTCTTTATTTCCTACAATTGCGGCTGAATAATGTTGCCAATTCATTAAAAAAAAAAAACTCCAGGTCGCGCTTTCAGTAGACGCACTCTATAGTTGTATAGGCACACTCAGGGTTACCGTATTACGTCGGCTGCCTGCGGTCAAGTACAAATTGACCATCAACTGACCAAAATGACCCATAACCATCCAATACTTGGCTACGTCCCACTGGCTAAATGAGGCCTTCATTTAAAGTTATTTAGAACTGTTCTAATACAGAATAGAATACAGATAGAATAGTATTTAGAAGCCGATTGAAGATGATGAGAATTGTACCACACTTGAAACTTTGCAGAAGTCCCTTAAAATGTAAAATAAGTGCACTGTAATACGTTTCTGAAGACCTGAAAGACAACCTCTATCATGAGGCTTTCCAGACAGGGATAAAGACAGCAGGCAGTCGTAAAAACATAGGACACATCTGTTATGAAAGAAAATAAATATTAATGAGCCATGGTGGTCACAGCGATAGATATTACACAAAACCAAAACAAAGTGAAACGAAAACATAACGAAAAAAGAATAAACGAAAATATAATAAAGTTTATTTAAACTTAGGTAGGTAATTCCAAATCAATTCGAAAAGCCGTAGTCGTTGCAGGTTCTTCAAAGTAACTGTTTTAAAAAAGGTCGATTTCAAAGGTAAAGTCCTAATTTACAAAGTCTGTTGTAACTCCGTATATCACAACGCTCTATACACGTTTTACTGGGTGAACAGATACCAGTACCTACTTAAACATATATCTAGTCCGTCTATCTTAATGTAAGGTCGGTGCATTTGTACTGTCACTAATACAATTTATATGCTCCGATAATGTCATCTAATGCACTCAGGCTGTCCGACGATCTTGCTTTAGATTTATGTTCTTACGTACTAACTAGATCAATGCTCACCAATTAGGTAGGTATGCTGCACTTAGGCAACCTATACTGATCTCGAAACTTAGGATCTATTTCTACTGGGATATGAGATTATTCGGATGATTAACCGCGACCCTGGAACAAAAAGGGCAATTGAATGATGGGTAGCTTTTAGTCAGAAACCATCCGACACTCCACCAAGAGCGGGCGAAGATATTCATGATACCCCACTCCAGAAAAGACTAGATAAGATAGATATAGAAGAGATAGAGAAGATAGGCCTATGCGGAGGACCCAGCTCCTTGATATGATAGTGCAGCTTTCTATAAGTGAAAGAGTTTTCATAATTGTAATAGGACTTCCAGAGATTACCTCGTCCTACCAGGACTGCGGGATTGCTCCCACTAAAAAAAAATCTTACAAACAAACAGTTGTTTGTAAGCTTTTCACTTTCTTCTCGACGAAATCTACACTTAAAATAAAAAAATTCAGAATATACTTAATTCTGCAATCAAAACGCATCATTGATTCGTTCACCAGTATAAGGTCATAGGCCTAGACACTAAACCATAAACCAAGGAGCTATCAGATCAAAACGATGTGTTGAATAAAGCTCTTACAAAGTGAGCTCATCACAGCTCACGCCGTCACGACTTACTTAACTCATAGTTTATTTAATATTCAAGTTAATAAAGTTGGTGTTTGTCCCCAGAGACTATGGTGGTTCGCCGTGGCGCTTCTGTTGTGGGCCCCGCACACACACTGTCGAGAATTCACGTAAGTAAACTAGTACGGAAGAACTACAGTCATATTTGGTAAAGATGTTTGGTAAACATGCATCAAGTAGGTAATCAGTGCAGGGTGGCAAAGTAAGTAGATATCTACTACACCAAGAACTCTCAAAAAAAAAAAAGGTCATCAGACTACGTCGATCGACATCGTCGTCATCAACATACTTTCAGTCGAAGATGTCCACTGATGAATATACATAGGCCTAGGTACCCCTAGTGTTACCCTGTGGGTCTCGCATCTATAGGATTCCCGCAACCCTATTACCACCACCTTACACCTTATAGGGGCTTTCCAACACTTCGTCGCTCGACATTTCCTACTAAACTAAATCAAAGAGAAAGCTGCCAAACCCATAATTATGGACAGCAACACAATACAAATAAATTAAGCCAATGTAAAGAATATTATTTTTCTCTGAATTCCAAATAGCTTGTTCGACTGTAGTGTACAAGTACATACACATACCTACCTAATATACCTATAGGTAGCAATGTTCAGCTTTGTTACATTTCTATTTGAGCCAGCACAAAGCCTCAATGGAGCGTATTGAATGCAGTATTCATGTAAGGAGGCGGCCGCACTGCAGTGCTCCTGAATTATTTAAAACCAGAGTCACATTAGTCGGGGAATGTGGTAAGATAAGGAAAGCTATAATACAATCATTTTATGATAGCTTTTGCTACTGGGCAAAACAAACCTCGCCTAATTTGCGAATAACAAATATGTAAGTATAGAATACCTCAAATGTTTCAAGTTTATGTGACATATCCGCAGAGATCGCATGAAAAACATTCATTGTTAGCACGTGGGCTTTAAACAAATATGTCCTTAAAGAGTGGTGCTTTAGAAGTGGATAATAAAATAAGAAATAAAATGGGTAAATTATTGTTTTACGGAAGTATTTTGAAACATGTCAAGCACTAGTTTAAAACAATTAAAAAAAAATAGTTATGCAGTAGTGCCGAAAATTATAAAGTAAATATATTACCCCGAAATTATCTTCATAAACACCAGATCCCCTCACCCCAAACCAGAGCTACAGCCCTCACAGTATTCTTTTTGTTTACTTTATTTCAGCGGTCAATGAAACAAAACATTATTTTTACAGGCCGTTAAATATTTAGGTGGTCATGCTAAACTGAAAAAGTCATAAAATTAACGAACTCAAAACTGTTTACGGGTTAATAATCGAAAATTTAGCATAAACTGGTTCTTTAACTATGACTAATTTTACTCAGAATGGGAGGAGAGCCAGCAAAACAGTCGAACGAATATGCAACACACGGAACCCACATTAAACATTTTCAAAACCTTTTAGCGGTTGTAAATTGTATAGGGACTCATAAAACTGATGAAGGGATTAAAATCAAACCAAAGAGACAAATAAATACACAGATTTTCTTTGAAAGTTATTTTTATTATTAAGTGGTGTGGTCGCAAGAGCGAGTGGTGAGCGTGTGGTTCAGAAGTCGATTTCCATGTCGGGCAAAAAGTGCTAGTTATTAGGTTTTTTCACAGTTTTTAAAATATCCGGAAATCGGAAGTTGGTGACCCGACACTCCGGTGCCTCAGAAAGCAAAAGCGTAATACCGTTGGTCCTGCGCCTGCTCTCTGTTGTATCAGATTGCCGTCCCATCAGACTGAAACTAAAGCCACCATGGCCGAAATTCAGTCGGGAGGATTTGTATAAGTATTACTAGCAACCCGTCCCAGTTTCGAATGGATGTTCAAATCTTTGGCAATCTCTTATTTAATTGGTGAAAAGTGAAAACCGCATGAAAACGTGTTCGGAGTATTTTTATTTATCGAACATACAGACAGACGCTAATAATATGCGATTGGGGACTTTGTAATATAACATAAGGATGCTATGTTAATAGTAGATTATGTGACTAGGGAGTAAAGCAGTGTCTTAAGGCGAGGGCGGCATGTTGAATTCCGAACAAAACGAAGGTTACTAAGTTTTAATCCCGAACGTCAGTGAGGGATTTATATAATTAACTCCCGAGCATCGCGAGGGAGTTAATAGAGAAACCTGAGTGAAGTGAGGAATTAAAGCCGCCCAAGACAAAGACAGCTTTATTCCCGTGTTGGATACTCTACTTTTTACATCATCTGTGAGATAATTACAAGTCTACTACGATTAATTAACGAGGTATTATACATCGTATAAAACAAATTATAAATAAATTAAAAATATACAGCATTATTTACAAGTTTACTCTATAACTTTACTCTTTTTTAGAACCTCCTCAGTATGTAACCACATTTATTATTCTTTTTTTTTGTTAGTGGCCAGTTTCATTTTTGAATAAATTTGTTTGATGCACGTACATTTTAAATTACCTACTGAAGGCGTATTTGACGTTCTAAATTAAAAAAAAACATTATTCCCTAGAGATCGGCCATACTGTATTATCTCCCTAGGTGATAACGAGTTGCTTTAAGTGCAGGCTACATGACACATAATAGGGCCATTATCGAGCAGGTGGTGTAAAAATTAATTTTAACTGGGCCTAATCTAGGGAATCGTAAACCAACGACACGACATAAAATGAATATCAAAAGACTTAATGGCAATATGCAACCACACTGCACGAATAAAAGCCGTATAGATACAGTTGATGTGAACCGAAATGGGCTGGCCATAAATCTTCAAATAATATTTTCATCTCTCTATAACTGAAGTGCATCGTCAGATAGCTTGGAAAGCCATAAATCTTCATTAAACGGACCACTAGGAAGAGACCACTACATCAACCGTCTCTATTAATATCGTGATTGAAGTCCTATGAATAGAAACTACTAATAACTATTTTTTCTTTTTTTGTAATGCACTCTGTCATGTAGTGTCTCCACTATCCTGTTTCTTCATTGTTGATAGACAATGCCAAAGGCATTACGTCCGCCTTTGTACCTCATTTTTAGATGAAGATCGAATTAATCTTTTAATTAAAGTTTTGTTTATGTATTAGGATCTACTGTCCACGGATGCGTACCTTCACAGACGCGTATTCGTCATTCTCTTCTCTGTCGACGAAGCAGCAACGTCCTTTCGTCGTGTCGTTGCCTCTTCATCGACTGAGTTTCATAGTTTTGAGATTTTGTATGTATTAAGCTTAACGCAGTCGTACACCACGCATAATTTATAATGACTAGTGATGTTCCGGAGATCCGTAACCGTATCAGTATCCACGGATCTTGACTCTAAATATCCGGATCCGTGTCCGCGGATATACATTTTTGACGATCCGGCACATCACTAATAATGACGAACGATGTGTCTGTGAAGCTACGTAAGCTATGCATCCGTGGAGAGTACCCAGGTCTTAGTGGACATGCGTAGGATTGATCTGTTTACGATGTAGTTATAATTTACGATATTCAATAAAGAAACATAAAAATAACCGACCTTGTTTTGTTTTTGCATAAAGGTGAAAGACCAGACTTTATCATTTGACGTATAATTAAATAACATCATAACAAAAATGAAAAAGCGGCAAAAATGTTATCTCAGACCTGAATGTTACCTATGTCTACAAATGAATAAATTAATATGAATATAAGTACACTGACAATTAATTTGAAAAGTGTAGTAATATAAGTAAGTGATATCTTTTGAGGATTTCAACTACGACATTGTAAGTCGCAGAGTCGTAGAACAATTCCCGGCCACCGGCACCGTAGGTTTGGCAGAACCTAGCGCAAGCAAATTGTTCGAAAGAGATACTGTAGGTTTTAGTCGCAAGTAGAAGTCTGACACCTCTCACTCCACCCAGAGTGGGAGAAGTCATTTGATGATATTCCACGTAAAAAAAATATTATTGTTTATCGCCTTTTGGATTAACCATCCAGTCTGTCGAGTTTCGCTGGTTTATTGCTATGACACTGTTTACTTAGATAATAATCACACAGAATTGATTTTAAACATGTAAAGATAACGTCATCAACTGGTTACCCCTTTTCTAAGTTATTTTAATGTGAAACCCCACCTACTCAATTGATTCTGCTGTCCGTACCCACCCAAAAGTTAAGAGTGAATTTTAATGAAGCCTACTTACTGGCCTTTCATCTCAGTCTACGATGCGCGAACCATTGCACAAGTCACACACAGTGCACATTGCATTGCAAAGCCAGCTGGAATGCATTATTCTCCCGTGCAGTTTAGTAACTAGAACTTGGGCTATTAATAATATACACTGAGCCAGTTCTGTTTTCTGCTTTTCGTTGTATTTTAGGCGTAGTGTTGCCTGCCTTGAAATAGATTCGACAGATCTCGGGACGCGTTTTACGGCCTGTGACATGGGCCACTTGTAATTTGAGTGGTTAATTAGTTTATGCGTGAAGTTATACCGCTTACTTTGTATGCAGACAAAGTAAAAGGTTCAAGAAGATTTTAAAATTTTCATAGAAGTATTTTTTTTTTTATAAATTTTGTAGAATTTTGCTTACTTTTAGCTCCTCTATCCCCCGATTTCTGATTTCAGCATTTGAACTAAAGTTTTCTTAAATTCTGCTTTAGCCTGCAAACCTGTAAAAAATTCGGAAACCCGCCCTATATCATATCTTAACCTATCAATACCCGCGAAACGAGACACAAAAGTAAGACAATAACAGCGCGGTCCTATGAGACCGGTCGGGGATTCATGAATTAATATTTGCCTGCCAACTCATGGCGAAAAGTGTCAGAGAGTAAAAAAAAATAGTATTTCTTGTACCTACCGCATTTAATACGAAAAGGGGCATAGTTTTGACTTTGACTTTCACTAGGCTACATTGATGTGCCATATTCAATTGGGCAACCCAGGAACTCGAAATCTCAAATGCTAGAATGGTTCGTACTGCCAGCCGAAGGAGCATAACGTACCTACTTAATGCTCAAGAACCAGAGCCTTAGCCAAAGGTAGCTGTAGAATACCGTATCTAGAACATGGTATTAGTCATCAAGTCTCGCAGGAACCAGCACCCGCCCCGGAGTGGATAACATTCATGAGACTTTCCACACGTTAAACAAACTTGATTGTGGTGTATTGGTACTCTTCATTTTTTCAGCTTTGTTAGCAGGACATTTAGTCGTTTCGTTAGTAATGTGTAGATATGTATGTACATCTAAAGAAATAGAAATAGACTATATACTAAAAAATTCTTAATTAAATAGAAAAATGAAAGTTGTTTTTGGTATTCCCCATAATTTAAACTAATCAGTGAGCAAGTTCGATGGCAATAGGAATAACAAAATACCTATAGTCAATCAATCTACACATTGGTGCTGATTGTGAAATGTCTAAGCGTGAACTGTTAAACACATCTGCATAAGTTTTCAGAGCGTAATGTTATGTTATGAAATGGTTTAGGTACTTAAAAGTACTTAAACAATAACCAAATAGACATATGGGTAAGATCGAAGCATTAAAAGGCAATGATATATTATAAAAGGTCATTTGCTGTTAGTTATTGATGAACAGTTCCATTGTCTATCTCCGGAGATCTTCATCAGACCCTTATTTACGAAGTATTCCTGTCTTGGCACCAAGTTTTTCGGTACCAAGGTTACTACCATCCAAAATACCTATTGATGCCGAAACGGGAATAGCTTGGGTGCCGAAACCCTTTGGTGCCGAAAAACTTGATGACTCGAAACAGGAATGGTTCTTATTTACTAAGTAAATATAATATATATTTACGGATCGGATACAGAACCATCTTTTATGCATATTAAATTCTCATTTATCTTCGCCCACTTCTCATTATAATTGCTATTTAATTGGAACAAGCGATTTCGAAATGTGTAATATCCGTATAAATGAAGCTTGATGAGACATGGGATATTTTCCAAACGTAGATCGAGTTAGGAGATCTATAAAATCAAGACAGTGTCTGTTAATTTAATAGGTACGTACCACCCAGATATATTACCTACTTGTCTAACTAATCGCAAGATTTAAGTACTCGTATTAAGTTAGTTTCAATGTTAATTTTATCTAGGTACACGGGAAAATCATGTTAAGCTTTTATATCTTAGAAATTGTGTAAAGACGTTGAAAGTTAATTATAAAAGTTTTAAAGAAATAGTAAGTAGATTACGATACAAGAGTGTAATGTGGGTGATTATCGTCGCGGCGGTAATAAGGATTTAAAGTGATGTGACTTTATTTTTCGAGTTACTCTCAGAAATTCCTTTCATTTCATACCAATATTGTAGGCTTTGTTTATATACACGTGTGCATTAATAAATTTAGCCATTTTGAATTTAGAATGACACATAGCTAACCCTGTATTGTCATCCAAATTAAAAGTTTATACAAAAGAAGAATGGCAAAACCCCATGTACTTTCAGTATCACATACAGGCTTAACGTACAATAGAATGAATATATGGATTAGAATGCTACAATAGAGTATAACAAAATATGTAATGGTAAGACATACATTAGAGTTGGGGATATAAAATGATTTATAGACACAACCTCAAAATGGACCACCAAAAATAATACAAGGTGACTACCTAATTATGTAACTTAGAGCTTGACCAGAAGGGGCGAATTCATCGCGATTGCGCGTGCGTATCACGCGCGACCGTTGCGCCCAGAAAGAGCGTATCAACGCTGGAGCATTCAACAATTCCGAATCAAATGTAGGTGCTCAATTTCCCTGGATATGTGCACTCGCTCTGGAGTTCGCGCGTTTAACTGGACGCAACAAGGGGTCCCTAGTATCTCGACTCGCGTGTAATACGCGCGAGTTGAGGGTCTGGCGTTGTGCACGCGATTTACGCGCGTATTTTATCGTATGTATTGTATCGTATCGCGTATTTGTGCTAGTATCTTACTAGTATATTACTAGCGCTCGAATGAATTCGCGCGAAACGTTTCTAAACGAATTCGCTTCTTCTGGACAAGGTTTTAAGGCAGACCCTCAAGCGTCGTCCTATTTAGCTAACTATCATACGATTGAACGATGTGATTTCGTCGCACGATGAGATTAGTTTTATCGACGAAACCCTGTGCTCATGCGATGATTTACAAGCTTCTATTAGGACACTCTAAAGAGTTTGTGTTTAATCACATCGTTCAATCGTACGATGGTTAGGGTCAGCTCACACCGAGACGCGACACTGCGCGCACATTTTAATAGAGTGACTCAAAATATAACTTTATTTACTACGCGAAAAAATACACATTTCATTGTGAGAATTTAGAATACGTTGCTTCATGCAGCGCTGCCCCTCGTGATGCCACGCGCCATCGCGCTGCACCTCTCGATGCCGCGCGGCGTCTCGTAACAGGTAAAAAACAAAACCATAGTATTTATAACATTTTTTTATTATAATTGTAACAATACATTGTCAAGAAATACCGCAGGGAGATTGTTCCTTCGTGTCGATCGTAAGCTAAATACCAGACTACACTCATGACATGTGAACAACAGCCCACGGTTCTGAGTCATACTTTACAATTACAACAGTAGCCGATAATGGCTTCGGTTTTCTCCTTTAAACTGGTCAAATCAAGACACGTCGGCGAAGGCGTGATAAGCGCACATAACAGTTTATACACCGAAGATCAACTGCTGACATTGTTTAAGCATGAAAAACATTCACAGAATAAATAAGAGTCCTATTTCAGTCCTGCGCAGGTTTATACACTAAACGCAAATTGTAATGTACTAAAGTAACGTGGCGGCACAAAATAAGAGTTCACACTTCATTTATAGATGCAGACAACATTACAAATAACACGAACGACGAATTATGTTTAGGCAGGGTCAAACAAAAATATCATGACAGTTTATATTTTTTTTTGTATTTGACATACCTAAGTAACAGCTGACGCAATAAGCCTATTATATGCGTTTTATTTTTACAGACTTCACAAAAAGGACGAGGTACTATTGCATTATTGCGTTTTGTTTCCGTAACGGGACTGTACCCTAAAATTATGGTTTTTTAATTACTCCGGACTGCTAATATTGTATTTTAGCTTGGAAAATAACTAACGATATATGACCCATAAGTTGCATATAACTAGATTTGTGTATGTTTGGATTTTGATGTGATACCCAGCTCGCCAATCTTCTTTAAGCTAAATCGGCAGATATCGATCTACAACCGAATTAGCTCTCTTTTTATCTTCAAAATAGAATTTGCAAAGTTTCACCCGAAGAAACATTGTTAAATATTGCAGTTAATAAAACGAAAGAGTTTTCTTGTTTCTGGAACTTCCAGTCTGATTAAAAAAAACTTAGGGATATTCATGACAAGGTACTAGGTACTATAGGCTATAGCAACATAAAGCTACGATCCACAGAAGCGGAGCACTAGCAAAAGACGCAAGTGAAATCGCAGGGGACGACTAGTATCCAAATAAATCTCTAGACGGCCATATTTTAGGACAAGGAGGTTACTACAATCTCAGTTCCATTCTGTCTAAGTTGGCTTAGTTAGTGTGCACTTATGGCCGAAATTAATAATCAATCTATCACATATCGGAGATTGAAAAACAAATGATACCATACAAAAATTTACATATTTTCTGTTGTTTCATTTGTTTTTCAATCTAGGTTATTGGTTTCGGGCGTAAGTCTATAAAACCCACTTAAAAAGTTTCTGTTAGTCATATCCTAAACTTACCGAACTTTCTCCTTTAAAAAGTAAGTCCTAACAGAAAATTTAACGGTAGTGTATTTCGATCCTTTCAAACTTTTTAAGCGGACATCATATTTCACATGTCGCTATGAATAAGGAGTCGGCCTACGCTAACCAGTCTGGCCACATCCATTTCCTTGGCAGCGCGATGTTTGGTCATGGAATTAGAACCTCTTTTGTATGAATCATTACTGTCAAATATTAGGGTCATTTACCTTTGTTAAAAAAATAAAGCAGCTGAGGTCTATAGAAATTAGGTTTGTCCATCTGGACTAAAAAGTAACAAGCACATTTTAAATTTCTAAACGGCAGCATTTTTTTTAACCAGAAATCATCAAATGACTTCTCCCGCTCTAGTTGGAGCGAAGGGGCCCCACGTTTCATGCGATCCGATGAAAGCATAAAATCGTAAAATGTTTCCCACTTTAAAGATGGAAATTGGGCCTCTTTCGTAATAAAACAATATCCCTTTTGGACTTTGCCGTAGTAGGGTATAGGGCTGCAATTATATACAACCATATATACAAGGCCTCTTTGCGACTAGCTACGTCACTGAAGAGTGTCATAACTCTACTACACTAAATTTGTTATAGGATGCTGGAGCTGTCAGATTCATACAATGTAGGTATCTATCTATCCTCTTCTCTCATCCTAAAGAAGCATATTATCGTTCTGCTGTCACCCAACCCATGGTATGTAAAAAAGACTATGCTAGTATATTATAGTCTGTGATTCTACTAATGAGACTCAAAAACACGCCTTGTACTCGTCAATTGCCCTTTCCTTTCCAGAGACGTAATGCCTTTTTCGTATAGGTAGGGCCCTTGATTCTGATTTTTTGCCGGTGATGACAAGAGTACCTAGTACCTAGTCCTACTGCTATTGGGTACATACTGGGACTTGAAAAGATACATAATTATACTATACCTAATGTAAGTGTACCTAATAAATCTAAATTTCGTTTATCCAAGTACGCTAGTGCACAAATGCGTACGCAAACTGTATTTCCCTTTACTCCCATAGTTCGATAGTGTCGGATTCATCGGACTACGGGAGAGAAATCAATTAGTAAATACAGCAGGATCAACGGGGCATGTGCTTTCAAAGTACGTGTGTGTCATACCACTAACTTCGAAACTCCGGCCTGCAATATTTACCTGACCCGGGAATCGAACCCAGTCGGAATCGAATCGCGCTCAACAGTTGCGCTTGCGACCACCAGGCCAATGAGGCAGTTGAAAAGGCAAAATTCATTCATTCTATATCTAACTACCTTACCTTGGTTAGTTATCTGCTTTGTCAACTACACCTTCTTAATGTTAATGCCATAATTTACTAAGTGATGTGCCGGATCGTCAAAAATGTATATCTGCGGATACGGATCCGGATACGGATCTTTATTATCTTAGTCAATCGTTATTGTATTTTTAGAAACAAAAAGGGTTGTTTATTTTTAATTACCTTGTATTTATAAAAGTAATGATCTCATAAGATAATTGATGTAGTATCTTTGGGTTATACTAATATATACTATTGGTATGAAAACTTACTAGAATATAATATATTTTTGCAATTAACGTTTGAATCCCCAACCGGTCCTATGAGACCGCGCTGTTATTGTTTTACTATTGTGTCTCGTTTCGCGGGTATCTGAGTAATTAAAGGTGTCAAATAATTGATTTTAAGAAATAAAAAATACTCTGAAGGGATTATTTTTTAAATATACTACTTAATCACATAATCTTAGTTATTATGCAGCATTTTATCCTGTCAATTGAATATAAAAGATCCGCGAGTAAAGTGAGTGATATGGATACAGACACGGAACTTATTTCTCCCGCGGATATCCGCAGATACGGATACGGATCTCCGGAACATCACTAGCATTTACTACGTACGGTTAACCCCTTCGGTGCCGTGATGTTCTTAATTTATACAGGGTGTGGCGTAAATAGTGGTCCACCGTTAAGGATTCGATTTACCAGATAATTTACTATAACCTACTAAAATTTTAACCATTTTTACCCATGGGTTCCGGAGATATAATTTTTTTTTCCTTTTTTAATAAAATTTCTACATTTTGTTATAAAATTGGTTGTATTAAAAAAAAGAAACATCTTTTTCTTGTTCTGATTTCTGTTAATAACTGCTGAATACTAGAGCTATCGTAAATAATTGTCCTTATTTAAGTATATTTCGAGAATTTGAAGCAAAAGCAATTCTTCTCTATTATTAATCCAAATTTTTTACATTATCTGCAAGTTTGAGAGCGATTTCTGTAAAAAAAATGTACTATACTCTCAGTGCCCATGAGTTATAAAATATGCCTACTAAATACCGATTCTAAAAAGGTATCATAATAGCAGATCCTATTTTTTAACAGAAAGATATTCAATTTTAATCTGAGAAAGGAAGATTTTCATTAAAATAAATTTTAAGTTCTAGTTACGTTATTATTTCCAATTTTCATAAAAAAATACTACACTGCAATGCCAATAACATTTTTTCACTATTATTGCAAAGTGATACAATGCACCCGACCTATTTGGCCAAAGCAAAATAAAACAATTCATACTTGTCATCATTTATTGAAATCTTAAACATGGTTAAACAATATTAATTCATGAATCCCCGACCGGTTCTATGAGACCGCGGTGTTATTGTTGTACTATTGTGTCTCGTTTTGTGGGTATGTGATAGGTTAAAATTACACAAAATATTCAAAATAGCCCCTATTCGCAGCGATACACGCTCTGCAACGTCGAATAAATGAACGTTTAATCCTTCTAGCATACCCGCTTGCGCTGATTTCTCTAGCTGCTGTCTGGATTCTAGTCCTCAATTTCTCAATACTTGTTACTTGTTCTTTATAAACTTGTTCCTTTAGGCAACCCCAATAAGAAATCCAGAGGATTTAGGTCTGGCGAGCACGGTGGCCACAATATTGGACCTAAGCGCCCTATCCACCTATTTGGATACACGATATTCAAGTGCTGCACGAGCATAGTGAGCGGGACAGCCATCGTTTTGCAGCCACATGTCTTCTTGGACTTCAGGAGCGACATTTTTCAAAAGCGACGGCAAGTCGTTTCGCAAAAAACTCAAATACCTCTCCGCATTTAAATTGAGAACAAGAGAACAAGTTACAAGTATTGAGCAATTGAGGACTAGAATCTAAACAGCAGCTAGAGAAATCAGCGCGAGCGGGTATGCTAGAAGGATTAAACGTTCATTCATTCGACGTTGCAGAGCGTGTATCGCTGCGAATAGGGGCTATTTTGAATATTTTGTGTAATTTTAACCTATCACATACCCACAAAACGAGACACAATAGTACAACAATAACACCGCGGTCTCATAGAACCGGTCGGGGATTCATGAATTAATATTGTTTAACCATGTTTAAGATTTCAATAAATGATGACAAGTATGAATTGTTTTATTTTGCTTTGGCCAAATAGGTTGAGTGCATTGTATTACTTTGCAACAATAGTGAAAAAATGTTATTGGCATTGCAGTGTAGTATTTTTTTATGAAAATCGTAAATAATAACGTAACTAGAACTTAAAATTTATTTTAATGAAAATCTTCCTTTCTTAGATTAAAATTGAATATCTTTCTGTTAAACAATAGGATCTGCTATTATGATACCTTTTTAGAATCGGTATTTAGTAGGCATATTTTATAACTCATGGGCACTGAGAGTATAGTACATTTTTTTTACAGAAATCGCTCTCAAACTTGCAGATAATGTAAAAAAATTGGATTAATAATGGAGAAGAATTGCTTTTGCTTCAAATTCTCGAAATATACTTAAATAAGGACAATTATTTACGATAGCTCTAGTATTCAGCAGTTATTAACAGAAATCAGAACAAGAAAAAGATGTTTCTTTTTTTTAATACAACCAATTTTATAACAAAATGTAGAAATTTTATTAAAAATGGAAAAAAAATTATATCGCCGGAACCCATGGGTAAAAATGGTTAAAATTTTAGTAGGTTATAGTAAATTATCTGGTAAATCGAATCCTTAACGGTGGACCACTATTTACGCCACACCCTGTATATATGTACGACTATGTTCACATATGTGTATATATATGTATATTCTGAGAAAACGTCTTCAACAAGTAATAGGTAATAATTAGGATAGTTAGAACTTTTGCTCGTTACAATCAATTGTGAAAAGTGATTGCGTTTTATAATAAGTCGAGTTGGAGCTTTCGCTCATAAAAATAGTTAAGTACCTATTAGTTAAAAATATTGTTTATTTAAAAAGGTGTAGGTAATTCTGCCCGGTCGTTTTGAAATTTTCCTGAACAACTCCTTAAAAAAAAACCTTGCCCGCGCAATAGGATCGTGGCTACCTGTACAAACATGTAAACCCACATGCAAAAAACAGCCGTAAGAACAAACATTTATTCCGTACGGGAATCGAACCCGCGGCACACCGCACAGCCAGTCAATTACTTCTACTACTATCTATCTATTAGTACCTATCAAAACACCTTCGCACAGTAAATCCATCCAAAGGCTGTAAAAAATCGCTTGTAGCGATAAGATCGCCCATGGTTCATCATCTCCCTAACCTTTTCCCAACTAGCTTTGGGGCGGCTTCCCGTCTAACCAAATACGGCTGAATACTTTACATGGAGAGACTACATATTAAATCTTGCCAAGGTTGGTCTGCGGATGGGTGACCAATGTGACCATCTTAACATTTAACGAGTTTCCTCGGTGCCTCGGAAAGCACGTTAAGCCGTAGGTCCCGGCTGTCATTTGTAGATCTTTGGCAGTCGTTACGGATATTCAGAAGCCAGTAAATCTGACCTCCAGTCTTGCTATGAAGTACCGTGTTACGTCAGTTAAGGGGTTGTGGAGTTCTGGTAGGTAGGCTCCTCGTAAAATACTGGTATTCAGCTAAATCCGGCTTGACTGGAGGCCGACCCCAATATAGTTGCGAAAAGGTTAGGTAGATGATGATGATGACTACCTATTAAATCTCCACAACCCGGATACTAGGCAACATGATCACTCCTTAGATAGTCTGATTGTCAGACTTTCTGGCGTCTGACTACTTGTTTATGACAGTCAAAGATCTACGAATGATAACCGCAACCAATGGCTTCACGTGCTTTCCGAGGTACGGACGTCAATAATGTCGAAACTTAGAAAAGTATCTACAAATTAATTGAAATACTCGGTCGTTTCGAACCCGACAACTCATGCATGAGTGGTACCTTAACCACATAGGCGATCAAATATACAAAATTATAGTTTGTTTAAGTAAATAATAAATATTTCTATCTGATCCCACTAGCAGGTGCCTAAACTGGGAATCGAACCCCAGAAGGAACAATTTGTAAAGCTATGCACTTACCCATTAGGCAAATAAGTGATTGTAATCGGTGTATTTACGCGGCCCACTCGTATCGGAACAGTGCTGCGCCTATTTATAAATTATGTATTTTCTTCGAATCGGAAATCGATTTGTAAATAGTGTGCTTAAATATGTATTTACTGTTTTCCTTGTAGCATGGACCAACAGAAGTAAATTTAGCTGCTTAAGTTGCACAACTTTATCCATTACATCTCATCCGTATTACACCTCTCAAGTTTTGAGCAAATACATTTCGCCATTCTGAATCCGGCACAAAACCGAATTCGCTAATGGGCTGATTTGGTACCTACTGACCAGTGACCACCCCAAACAAAATCCTTGCCACTGTTCATGCAAATAAAGAGTTTTTCTTTCTTTCTTTCTTTTCTTTCCTTAACAATTCTAATTTATTTCACAGGCACGAAGACATCAGAGAAGCAATGCTGTCACTAGTCCACATGATCAGAATGTCAGAAGACAAATTAGAAAGACACGAATTCAGAGAAAAAGCGCTCGGAGAAACGGTGAAGAAGATGCTTTCGGGCCTGGACAAGAAGCACAGGGCCCTGGAGCCGCTGAAGGGCATGATCTCCAGGCTGGATGAGAGGCTGTCCAATGTGGAGACTATTCTTTTACAGGTTTGTATCGTGTTTTGGCTATTTCGATCATTTTCATGTAGGCCAATTTGTTCAATGATTATAGCGCGGAGTGGGGCCAGTTTGAAATAAAACTTCGAATCTCGCCAATACTCTATTTACGGGTATCTATATATCCTTTAGCCGTCAACTCTACAACAAGCATAGCTGGGTTAAAGATTAACCAAAATATTCTATTTTATTTATTAATAGATATTTGTTATTGATGTTTCTTGATATTGCGATTCCCTCAAAACTCGCGCAATAGAGTATCATCCTGTCTTGTATAATTATACCAACTGATTATTATTTATTACAACAGAAATAGAAAATTGATTTTTCTTTTATTTGTTTCTCTTACTAACTTAGTATGTTTAAAATGTTATTTACAGAAAGAAGAACGCGAAAAGACTTCTCAAGCCAAAATAAATGACGCGTTAGAAAATATACAAAAGGCTCTGGTTGCCTTGAAGCCAGCTCCGGCACCACCTGCAGACCTGGACAACAACCTGTCAGCCACTGACGATGCCTTGCAGAGGAGGCTCGACGCTACCGACTCGAAGATTGACGCCGTCAAGAAGGAGATCAAGAGTCTGAAGAGTAGTTTAAGTCCGGTGAGTCAACTGCACACAAAAATGTACTGCAAATATACTTTGTCTATAAGAGTGAAAGAAAGGAAGAAAACGCTTTTATTGGGCCCACAATTAGTACCTGTAGTTTCCACCTTCCCCCTTTACACCTATACTGTGGACCATTCTTATTCTTGGAAAAAAAATACAAGGTGGCTCCTGAGTGAGTCATCCATAAAAAGAAAAGGGACGAGAAAAAAGAAAGATTAAAAATAAGATAAGAAGAACAATAAGAAGACATGAAGTGTGCTTTCTGGCTTCAGAACTTGTAATATTACTTATTCTGTAATTCAGACAGGCCATATAGTCACAAAGCACACTATCCATCTTCTTGTCAATTCTTCCTAAGAAACTGCACTGCAGTTTTTTAGACAGTCTCCCAACTTCCTCCTTTTTCCAGGAATCGCTCCGCTCCATGTGTCTAGACGTGGCGTCAGACATGAACCCGTTCGAGAAGCACATCACAGAGGCTGAGAAGCTGCTCAACAAGTATGAACTGAAGCTGAACGAGTACAACGGCACCACCAAGGTGCAGACCGACTTCGTGCCCTTGAACGAGGTCTCGCTGGCCGACGAGGCGTGGCACAGCAAGATGAGTGAAGGTACATATTGAATTGTCTTTTCACACATTACCACCAAAGGTGGCAGGTGTGTTTGGGCTACCGTTCGAGAAGCACATCAGTGAAGCGGAGAAGCTGCTCAACAAGTACGAGCTGAAACTGAACGAGTACAACGGCACCACCAAGGTGCAGACTGACTTCGTGCCCTTGAACGAGGTCTCGCTGGCTGACGAGGCGTGACACAGCAAGATGAGTGAAGGTACATATAGCTTCTCTTTTCAAAGCAATATCCAAGGTGCCAGGTGTGTTTGGGCTACCGTTCAAGAAGCACATCACCGAAGCGGAGAAGCTGCTCAATAAGTATGAGCTGAAGCTGAACGAGTACCACGCCACCACCAAGGTGCAGACCGACTTCGTGCCCTTGAACGAGGTCTCGCTGGCTGACGAGGCGTGGCACAGCAAGATGAGTGAAGGTACATATAGCTTCTCTTTTCAAAGCAACATCAAAGCACATCACCGAAGCGGAGAAGCTGCTCAACAAGTACGAGATGAAGCTGAACGAGTACAACGGCACCACCAAGGTGCAGACCGACTTCGTGCCCTTGAACGAGGTCTCGCTGGCCGATGAGGCGTGGCACAGCAAGATGAGCGAAGGTAGGTATAGCTTCTCTTTTCAAAGCAACATCATGCCGGCGCCACACATTGGATATATTGGCTCCAAGTTATAGTCTTGGATCCACTACACCAACGTGTGGATCGGTCTTTTTATGCCCAGTATTGGGCCAAGCCCGATCCACACATTAGTGTATTGGATCCAAGAACTTGGAGCCAATATATCCAATGTGTGGCGCCGGCATCAAAGATGCCAGGTGTGTTTGGGCTAGCTTGAATGCCTCGCTGTGTTCGGGATTGTAGCCTAAACTCATGGATATATTTTGTTTTGGTAACCATAGATGCGTGGCCATAAGGTCGTTTTAAAGTCTTCAGTTTTATGCGATTGATAATGATTTTAACCTGGGCGTAATGATTTTAATGGGCTTATAGGTTTAAGTAAACGTGCTCAACTTTTGTCTTCTTATGCCACATACATAATTATAGTGCTTTTATTAAACAAGGATGGGCCGCAATGACTTAGAGTTAAATAAAACTAGATTTCTGTCTAATAGTATCGATATGAATGGGACTCTTGAATTTTTGACAGATGGGCAGTTTTTCAGTAGTTTACTAACTAGTGACGTCTTCAAACCTCGCCAATTCCCTAAAGAATTACTCCGTAAGCTGAGTACCATACAATACCTACTAGTAGGTCAGAAGGTTGAGTCCAATTGGTATATAGGCTGTAACGGAAGGTACCGCCATATAATTATGTTATAATTGATATTCTAGAATTGATATTCTTCAAGGAAGTCATAGTCAATTCCCAAAAATATCTTTAAATAAAAATTGCAACTCCCTTACTACTTAGGTAATATTAATCGGCTCATAATAATTTTACACGGAAAGTTCGTTTTTGTTTAGAAATTATTATTTAAGAAGTTCTTACTATGGTCCGATAGACCATAAGTTCTTACAATATAACAGCATCTTTCCGATACTCTACACTGTACAACATAAAAATCTATGTAGGCAGGTACACATTAATTTAACTGCTCATAGAAGCTTGCGGCATTTTAAAATGTAGGTAGTATTCATATGAACCCTCTCTACATTCATGGCTCAACTTAGAGGACCCGAGATTTAATTGCTTCTGAATAATGTATCATGCATAAATTCTTTGGCATTACCGTAATCAACATGCGTTCCTATTCACACTACAGGTATAGGTACCTACCTTTTTTTTTTTTTTTTCGCGGTAGGCCTTCAAAAGGTGTCCGGACTTTTGGGGGTATTCCTCAAAGTGCCAATATAAGCGCAACCAACTAAGCGCAACTAAATTAATCGTCAAAGTGCAACCAGTAGTTTAGCTCACAAATTCAAATCAACTTGAAGAATACCCCGGACTTTAGGCTAAAAAACTAGTTAGTGTGAGTATCAGCTTATGGAAGGAGGGCCTCGTGAGTCGTGACCTCCAAGAAACAATTGTCCCATGTTATGTTATAAATAAATATAAACAATATGTCAATATGTCTCCCTTTCCTAGAGAGGAGGCCTGAGTCCCAACAGTGGGAACATTGCATACAAGGCCGATAATGCTAATAAATATACAATATTTTTGCTTATGTTGCCAAATGTATGGGACAATTGCTTTTTGTGATTTCAGGGTTGGTCTCATACTAAAAGTTATTTATAATGATGTCTATTGTCAGTGTTTTCATTTATTGTTGTATTGTCATCTCCACATTGTACAGGAACTATAAGTTTTTGAATTCCCCAGTGATGGAGCGCCAAGAGATTGAAGTGAAGAAGATCCAGCGCCTGCTGTCTGACGCGGAGAGCATGTGGAAGGACCTGGCGAGGCAGTCCGACCTGTTCCGCTTCACCAACCAGACGATAGAGGCCGTCAACAAAGCCACGGAAACTGTACTTGGCAACAATGAAATGGGTGAGTTTATAGCTAAAACTTTTTAAGCTTAAGAAAAAGAACGTTGCCGTTACACTAGGAAATATTCCTGTATCGTGGGTGTGATTACAATTATGGAATCCCACAAGACGTCTCCAGACCCAGAACAATTACCTCTGATCTACAGGTGTAGACCATACAAATATTTGTTCCGTGCGGGAATTGAAGCCGGGACACGCAGCGCAGCGGTTTATTGCTAAACCGTTGCGTCTATGGGGGCTTTGATTAAAAATTAAGTAAACTAGTTTCTGCCAGCGACTTCGCTAGCTTGGTTTTAGAACCTATTATTTATTTATTATAGTCTTTATTGTTCCCCCAATGATAAATTATAGCCTATCTAATTGTTATAGCTTATCTAATTGTTATTATTTTCTGTTTTTTCATCCAAATCTGTACAGCCGTTTGCGCGTAAAGGAGTAGGTAACAAAAATACACAGAAACGAAATACATATAATTATATCTAATGAAGTTTTTCATATAGTAGGTATAGGAACTCGTCCACAGAAAAAAAAAACGGTTTCAATCATTTCGGTTATATTTGGTACCGTCAGTAGTATAGGTCAGTAGCCTTGAAGACCATGAGATAGGCAGCAATGAGCACTTAGCACCAGACAGGTCATCACCTAGCCTATTTGTCAGCCACTCGCGACTAGAATCAAATCAATTTAGAGACAGTGAAACTCCGTAGACGTGTTGGATTATGGGTGACAATTGACGATACAAAAAAATATCTCTCAACTCTACATTAAATGAATGTCAAGTACCTACTATGATTTTGTCTCTCTTGATTTTTTTTTTATTTATAGCTAAATATATTATTATCGGCCTTATAATGTTTCCACTGTTGGGACTTAGGCCTCCTCTCAAGGAGAGGGAAGGGGCCGTAATCCACCACGCGGGCCTAGTGCAGGTTGGTGCATGTGACATGTGTGTCTTCGAATTCTTGGTTCTAGGACATGCCGGTTTCCTCTCTATGTTACACAAAGTAATGGCTGGGTTTGAACTCGCGATCTGCAACTTGTAAGTCGGGGACCACTCAGCCACCACTGCTCTCCTATATTCTTTAAACTGCTTAATTAATGAATTCTAAATTCAATTGCTCTAATTACTTTTTTTTATGAACTTTTAGTGACTGCTGTTTTTATACGAATAAAACCCAAGTTTAGAGTCGTTTTATCACCTCTAAATATCGATATTGATCACATCTGCAGAGTTTGAATAACTAATTCTAACCACCAGATGTACCTAATAAAATGTTACGGTAAAAATTCAGTTTACTTATGTTGCCAAAAATAGTAGGTAAATAATCACCAAAATTAAATCCCCATTTTAGTGTGAAATAGAAACCAAAAGTTATACAACTTGTGAAAATTATGATTGTTTCATCTAAAAACTAGAAACATTTAATATTTAACTTAATATTTTCTTGGTGATTGGTCTGGCTGGTCTGTAATCTATATTTGCGATGATAGTAG
Source organism: Mythimna separata (assembly GCA_030763345.1). Lineage (NCBI taxonomy): Eukaryota > Metazoa > Arthropoda > Insecta > Lepidoptera > Noctuidae > Mythimna > Mythimna separata. The sequence goes on from CM061187.1 coordinate 5,938,365, forward strand.
CTTTCTTTTTCAAGTGGGGAATCATAAGAATGACTTCTCCCGCTCTTGGGTGGAGCGGAAAGGCGTGTCAGACTTACTGACTAACACCCCCTCTTTGCCTTCGTTTTGGGGTCACGAGCTTCCCTTTCGGAATTCAATCCATGGCCCCAGAGATAATAGTGGCTATAGTCACAAAGTTCCTTTTGGTGGTCATAATATGTAGCATTATCGGCCTTGTAATGTTCCCACTGATGGGACTCAGGCCTCCTCTCTAGGAGAGGGAATGGGCTGTAAACCTCCACGCGGGCCCAGTGCGGATTGGAGGATGTCACATGTTCTTCGAATTTTTGGTTCTAGGACATGCCGGTTTCCTCACGATGTTTTCCTTCACCGTTTTGAGACCAGTGGTGATGAAATAAATTACACAAAGTAATGCGCCTGGCTGGGTATGAACCCGCGACCTACAACTCGTAAGTCGGGTCCGTTACCACTGGGCCACCACTGCTCGCACGGTCATAATATTTATCCCCATTCAATTTGACGACGTACAAACAAAATTGAGTAGATACCAAAATATCGCCATCGGTACCATATCGCCAACCGAGGTTTCTTCAAGCCACCTTGAAAAGGCGGTGGTACTACGTCCATTCATCGATTGCTTTCCGATTTACGTAGTCGCCGTATAATAATAACATTCGGCCATGAATTGACCTACATCGTTTACTTACCTCCTGCATTCGGATTGTGGAGTCACGTTGAATAGCTGTACGGTTGGCAAAAAAAAGCAGTTTAAACTTTGCATATTAAATATTAAAATTGTTCCTAAATTAATCTAAAGTTTCACATTAAAATAGCACGCGAAACTTCAAACACGTGATCGAAACAGTATAAAACATAAAACTTTGTCATTGCTACCGAGGCGGACAGACACCCAAGTAACAGTCTCCGAGTTTTAGAACCTAGGGACTGCAACGACAATTTACCTAATAGCAAAAAAATATCAAATGACGTTTTTCAACACACTTGCTTAAAAATTATACATAAACTATCAAAAATAATATGTGAGAAATGCCTCGCAGTTTTTTGTAGTTGATTATCTTTCCACCCCAGTGTGAAATGCAGTAGGAACGTTGCAAGCCAAAAAGGAGTGGTAACAGTTTTCTCGAGTTATCTTGAAAAACATATTTTTAACGAAACAAGTGTTTTCTGTCTTCAAGGAGGGGAGGAGGAGGGTTCAAAGGCTCAATACTTGCACGTAGTGCGGATATTTTTAATGCATATGCACAGTTTTTTTCAGAGAGCTTCTAGATTATAATGTGTGTTTTAGTAGTTCAAAATTTAACCTCATATGGTGCTGTATAGTGTATAGGCAAAAATGTAATCAATTAATTATAACTAACAACTCCCTATCCCTCTGAAAAAAAACTGCTAAAATGAATTTTCTGACTGTACCTGCTATATTCAACGTAATTAGGCGTGTGTGTAGCCAGGTACCCACAGTAGGAATTACGTTTTATGAATTTTCCAATTAATCAATTTCATAAGCTTTGTGTTAGCGGGTAGGTAGACGCCATGGTGTATGGTGATGTTTTTCGTAACACATTGGTAATTGGTAGCAATCAATATCTGAGATGCAATTATCATGTGCCACATTTATCGATTACGAAATTTGGTGCTTGTAAATATCAATTTTCGTAAATGTTACTGTTGTCGGTTCTTCTCAAATTATATGTCTTCTAAGACATGCCGTGTTCTAACAGGGCATATAGCTTAATTAATTTAATAGGCGCCAGATTACTTATTAGGTGGTAAAACTATACCTAGTTAAGGTACCTACTAGAGTGGCCGCATGGCCTTTTGGATATATCCATATATATTTTGGTTTCCATGTTATCACACGGAAACCATAATACGGTAGTCGGAACAGCTTGGTCTGACATGCGTAACACCTGAACATTGTCCAATTCAAGGGTATTTTTTTAAGTGTTACTTTCATTTCAGCTGTATCAAAGATAGTGGTGAAACTCCGTGAGATGGGCGACCGCCTGGTGGCCACCAACGAGGACGTGCAGCGCAGCCTGACGCAGAGCAACACCATGACGGAACACGCCTATAGTGACATCTCCAGGAGCTACGAAACTCTAAGGGCAGAGGTGAGCATAGAACAGATATTACTTTCCTTGGGTTGAACGAAAGAGAACCCTGTAATGAGAGCAAAAAAGGAACAGGAGTGGGTTTTAGTCAGTAGAAGTTTCACACACGCCCTCCCGCTCCGCCCAGAGCGGGAGAAGTCATATCGATGATTTCCCACCTAAAAAAAAAGACCAGATAATACTTAGGTACATGATTATATTATTCTCTTTCTTTTTATTTATAGTTGTAACAGGTCCTTGAATTATTTAACGTAACGTTTAGTCTGTGTAAAATATGTGGTATTCTGCGAAGGTATATAGTCCGTAGGCCAGGAGCTGTAGGTAGTACGAAATGCCAATGCCTACAGTAATTCCATCGTGATAAAGGGACAGTGCAAATCGACCTGTATAGTTTCCTTACTCTGTTACTTTACTTACTCTTTCAAGAATTTTAGGTAGCTATTGAGAAATTACTAACGGCAACCCCAATAAAACTACCCACAGTACCCACCAAGGGAATAAACTCGGGAACAAAGTTCTGAAATCGCGCCCATTTGAGAAGTGCGGCTACCTCAACAGCTATGAAGTCTTATTTTTGAGGTGGGAAATCATCAAATAACTTCTCCCACTCTGCGTAGTGACAGTGTCAGATTTTTACCTACTGATTAAAACTTACCCGTGTGCCTTGAGGTCCGCAGTGACTACAAGAACAATCCTGTATTCCTACTTACTACGAGTATTTCACTAACACAATTTAAGCCCCTTCTATTAAGAGTCTTATGCTTATGTAGGTAGACGTTGGAGGTCCTCAACAAAAGTGCATCAGCGTAAAAGCTGACGATGACGTCACCTAGTCTAGTCTAGAATCTTGATTGATTGGATGAGCCGACCTCTATTAGGTGTCTCGTGTCTGCGGCACAGATCTCTGTGGGTCGAGTGGCGGTTATATGTCGAGTGGCGTCGCGAGCCGTGTATCTGCAAGCCAAGCACGGTTCGCAGAGCATTTTGCTCGAGAGCATTAGTAGCGGTCAATGGGGATGTTCTGGTTTTTAGTAGAGAATTAAGGAAAAGTTTTTATGTAAGCGATTCTTATTCTTTATTGTACACAAAACTTAATATGACACAGTGAAGCGATGTTAGTGTTTTGCGCTTCGTCACCTGCTATGCTATTCTCTAGAAGTCATTTTCATGGCGACGAGCTCTTTAGAGACTTAGAGATTAGCACCGCAGGGTTATGTAAAAAAAATCACGACTATTTTCCTAGAGACCGCAGACAGAAGCGTTTATCTAATGCTGGGTAGTCATTATGCTGCTTGATCCAACTAAACTAGCCGTGTGGGTGGAGAAATTTAGGCATGTCTTCTTGAAATTCTATCTCACATACCTGCAGTAAAGTTAGCTTGGTCAAGCCACTAGATTATTGTTCGAATCAGCATTGGCTGCGACAATGAGAAATTCGTAACTGAAAATCCGATAACACTGCCCAACCAGAAAATCGAACCTATAACCCCAGGTTTTCATTAACAGCCACTGATCTAAGTAATTATACCTTCAGGTTCAACTGCTATCGAAGAGCGAGCAAGTGATCTTGGAGACGGCTGACAACGTGATCGCCACCAAGAAACGGTTCGAGTATGGCGTGCACCAGATCCTGATGGAAGTCGGCGAACTCATCAAGGGTCAGCACAAAAATATGAACAGGACTGTTAGCGGCAAGTGAGTACCTATCACACTTTTTTTTCAAGTGGGGAATCGTCAGACTCTTACTGACTACTTCCCACCCCATTCCTTCGTTGCCTTCGATCTGGGGACACCGAGTTTCCCTTTCGGAAATCCGATCCATGGCCCCAGAGTGAGTAGGTATCACACTAATACTATAAAGGTGAAAAGTGATTGTGTATTTGTGATTCGGGTTTTTTACTTCTTTACGCACGAACGGCTGAACGAATTTCGATGAAACTTGGTACACGGGTACACCGTGTCCTGGTATAGCATAAACCCTTTTTATGGGTTGGTAATTCATGAAATAACTTCTCCCGCGCTGGGTGGAACGAGAGGGAGTGTCAGAATCTTACTGAATTAGACTCTCCCGTATACCTCCAGTTGTCCTTTGCGTTCCAGGGCCGTGGCAACTCCATGACAGCTCCCTCATTAAATTATATTGTTGGGATGCAAAAAAATTGTAAAAATTTTAATGCCTCCTCTTTTTTCAGGTTAGACCACATTGAGACAGAAATAACAAACAATCAGACCATTGGCCTGAACGCCCTGGGAGCCAAGATCGAGTCGGAGATGTCACAAGTGTGGAGACAGATCGGCATCATGCACCAACAGATTATGATGACTAGTCAAGCTCTTAACAAATTGTCTGTAAGTAGAACTGATGATTCAAGTCTTTCCTTTTTTATAGGAATTGCTCCTGTATAGTGAGGGTGTTCACAAACATACTGTTCCGTGCGGGAATCGAACCCGCGAACCGCAACGCAGTAGGTACGCATTCGCTCAACTACTATGCCAACCGTGTCGTCATAACTCTTCGTTCGAATCAAGCCGAAATAAGTTCCAGCTGTAAATAACATCGGTTAGGTGGCAGTAGTAAAGTTACTACCTTACACAAACACTAGTGTGATTGAACGCTGAATCAAAGTTTGGGTGATCTGGCCAATGAAGTCAGTAGTAAGCTGGTGCGACTTAACATGACCGATATGACAAGTTCCAAATATGAAACGTTGTGACAAGTTTTTATGAAGTTACTCACCGCAAGGTTACAATGTAGGCAAGCCAGGCTTAGCATTATTTTTATGGGTCTCGAAAAAAGCCCAGTAAAGTCTGCACGTTACATGCAGGTATTTTAACTTTATTGGCCAATTACTGAAATGTAATTTCTTTAGCAACCTAACTACATGTCTATAAAAACTGCCATTCACTGAATACCTAAACTTAATAGCTTGTCATATTTAATTGGAATAAAAACCAACTAATAAACTCTTTCGTCCACAGGCATCCTCAGAGGACTACGTTAACGCGAGTACCTCAACAATGGACAAAGTGAAAAAGGAGGTAAACTAACGACCTTTTATGGTATTGCAATAAGCTCTGGAGTACCAAGCAGGTTTCATTAAGCCAATTGCGTTCGTTCCCAGGTGACCAACATCACGACACGCATCGTCGAGTTGCAAAACAACGTGAACTTTGTAGTCGGTGAAATGTCTGTGGCCAGCCAGGAATTCCGACAAATGGCAGCCGGACTCACGAAAACCCTAGATAAAGTTAATAATAAGTCCACCACCGCTGCACCTCTGATCGAAGGTAAATAATTATACTAATTGGTCTGCTAATGATGCACTAGTAATTGTATTTACAAGCACATTCAAAGTTCGGTAATTATTCAACCATTAATGATCATTACCGTCCTCAGTAATTTTTCATTAAAGTACAAACCTTTATTTCAGGCCCTGGACCTCACAAGATCGCGAGTGACGAGGCAGCAAAATAATTAAGTAATAACTGATACCAAATAACATAGGCATATTTAATTAACAATTATAAATAAGTTATACCGCTTAGAGATTTAACGTAAGTCGACTGATGTGAGGTGTTTTGTATGAAAATGAAATAAAACTCGTACGATATTAACTTTTGCAAATATTTAATCTCTTTTATAATTGTGGATCTATATATTTATATTGTACAAGTTATATGATACAATGAAATTTTATCGTGACAGATATCCCAACGTCACATACAAGTGAACGCATAAAACCAACAATATACAACTGACGGGGATTCTCTAAGAAAACGTGAATCAATCAACTGTACAATCATAATAATATTGATATTAATTAATATTTATTATTGATCTTAAATAATATACACACAAATTATTTGTCATCCGTTTTTGGTTATTTTTATTAATCCTGAATACAACCTCAGTTTCCTATGTGCAATAAACATTTAATATAACAAATGAATGACGCTTATTGATTTGTTAAATATTTACGTAAATAATTAGATAAAAATTCGTGCCCTTATTTATTGAACTGTTCCATTATATAATACGAACATTGAAAACAGAATACACGATATATCAGAGAACAAATAAACTCTCGATACATAAGTTTAACTTCGGCTATGTGTCTAATAACTGTGGTTACGTATTGTTTACGGTTGTACATGGTTACTGTATAGCGCATGACTCGGAGTGGTGTTGGGAGTTCACTTAAAGGTAAAACACTAGACACATTCGTTGTTAGTGAACAGCCTAACTTGGGACATCTCTAACCTACGATATCACGGAACAACAAAACATGCCCCGGGACAGGAATGCTCAACGTCGAACAAAAGGAATGTTAATTATTATTTACTAGGCGAACCAGTCGCTTCTCGTCTTTGGAAACTTATCTACTAAGTAGGATTTCTTCAGTTTACTATAAATGTATTGTATGCACTTTATTTTTTATTTTTCTTATAATGACTTTAAAAAGAAAACGTCAAATCGATCATTAACCCAAGGTAACAAACAGGCAAATCTTATGGCAGTGGCATACGTAACACCCATACACGAATAGCACTTGAACATTTTTACATTATGAGTCATTATGTACATGGATAAAATGTACATGTACACTATATTAATGCAAAAAATATTTACACTTCCTTAATTAATTATGTGTTAAAAAGCACTTAATAGCCAACCCTTTGCACCCCTGAGAACAACCCAAAAAGTAATAAAAAGCAGTAAATAATTATATAATAAGCAGTAAAAACAAACAATATAACACGCGAAACTAGAAAATTGTTACATAGTACATTGATCATGCATAGTAGATAAAAGTATTATATTGATAACTAATAAACAATATATCCAATCGAAGCATAATTAAGCTTTATAAAGCTGTTTAGATAATTCCAAAAACATTTCCTATGTCTATATGATCAGAAAAACTTAAAAAATCGTAAAGTTTAACGTGAATCTATCAAAAGCCCGAATATGAAGGTACAACAAGCTCCCTAAGTGAAGTAAGTCTAAAGTCCATGAGATGGACGCCTGTCCGCGCGGCGACGGCGCCAGACTGCTACACTTTGTACAATGCGGTATCAAAACAAGGTGTGCGCGGCGTGACGGCGCTCGCGTGTCGCGTGCCGTGTCAACACCGCTTATATTTACTTAACGCAACTGTACCCTACTATTTATAATTTATTAACTCCTAACTAAGTTTCAAGTGTAAAATTGTGCCACACAAGCGATCTCGATGGGACATCTAAAGCCGAACGCAACGAAACGGTCGCGGCGGCCGCAGCGCCCGCGGCCCGTCGCGTGGTGCGCGGGCGCCGCCGTCGTCTGCGAGCTCCGCTCATGATGGAATGTCGAACATGGAATGAATATTATAAATTCCTGTAAAACGACAGGGTTCTCAACCCTGTAAAATGAGTGAATGAATTACATTGTGTAATTTCCACTACGACTCGTATCATATAAAACACCCGCTACTGATTACTCCACCTGATAACTATGTATAATATGACTATGCTCAAATTTAGATTCAATTTAGAGCCCCTATCGCGATAATTTCATTACATTATCTAATTTATATAGATGTGGCCGGATATAAAGGTGATGTTTGTATACCCTAATACCGTTCACATTGTTACAATATTCCGACACGTTACGCTAACTTGTTCTTATGTGATGGAGCTTACATAGGAAGACATACAACTAGACATATACGTCTTTATAGACATCGCGAAATTAAATCGTTTTTACAATATTGTAGTACATTTTGTAATTAGGGAAATGATTGCATCTGCAATATAAACCACGTAATAAATGTGTAAACGTTGCAACAGATGAGCGGTCAGTGGACCGGGAGCGGAACACTTAGGAGCCCTGTGCGCCGCAGTCTCCAGCCTGTCTGGCGCGACTCATTCCGAGTCCGGAGTCGAGTCTGCAAATTATACGTGACCACCCCATAAATCCGAGGCACTTACATGATCTTAAGAGTAATGATATACAACTACTAACTAGTGGTACCAAATGTTAGCTCATTGTCATCCCGCGAAGGACCCGTTGATACAACGGGTGTGACACAATTAAAGCTATGGACATGTTCCACGTACTAATCGTTAATAAAGTCTAACCTAACACGGAGAGAGAAGGGAGCTATCGTACACGTACAAAGTACTTATCTATATAATCCTACATTCAGCTCTTAAAACTTACACGAACTGACCGTTAACCAGTGCGATTACATACAAAATTGGTGTCGTAAAATGAGTGTCCGAATCCATAAAAATGTCTAACGTGCTGCCATGTTAAAAAATAGTGTCTCCCAGTGTACATTGAAAAAATTTAAACGAGTGCAGTAGTGAAAATATTCGATCCATTCAAATCATTACTCCTTATATCTCATACTTTGTCCTAACGTAGTTTATGATTAATAATGGTGGGTGAGTCGGTGCCACATGAGCCTGTCCAACGACCGAACCGAACCTACGAAGCGGATGTCACAACGTCCACGCGTGATCTATGTACATTATATCGACAAGTTGCAATAACAAAACAACAATTACTTTATGTATACTTTAAAACCATCGCACATAATGTTTATGTACAAGTTCAACGGGTCCAGTGCTGCCGCCTGAACGTAACATTATTAGGTTTCAGTGATCGCGCGCCGCCTCGCCGCGGGACGCGAGTGCGAGCTATGGGCGCCGGGACGCCTTCAATTCCTATACCGCTATATTACAAAGAGAGCGCGGCCCCCGCGGCTGAGGGCCGGCCGCTAGAGGGGCGTCCCGCGCGAGGAGGCTCGCGAAGCGTTACAAAATATTTATCTTATGTACATATTGTCTTCGAAGATAAGAGTAAGAACTATGTCTATATTAGGTGCGGGATATAAAAGGTGTCGGCGCGGGGTTTACCTCCGCGTGCTTTTGGAGGAGGGGCGCGAGTGAGAGTGAGTGTGGGGGGTCGCGCCCCCCCCCCGCTCCTAACTGGAACACGACGCGGCCGACACGGGCGACAGTGGTGAGTCGCGCGGGCAGCCCGACAGCGTCACTACCACCTGCAACCAAACAATACTGTTACAACAACACATCAAGGGATATAACATTATGCTACGACCAATATGAGCAGAGAAAGGACCTAAGACGCGGGTCAAATCGAAGAGATTAGATGTTTAATATACCAAGCGACACTCAACCAGCACAACACAACAGTCACCTCAGAAGTAAGGAATTGACTGTTAGTTGGTGTCCATACACTCGTAATAAATCAAACCTGAGTTACTCCTTATAACATCAGCTGCCTACCAGCGAAAGTCCCACCAAAATCGGTCCAGCGGTTTCAGAGATTAGCCAAAACAAACAGACGAACAGCAAAAATTTTTAACATTTGCATTTTGTTATAAGGTATCAATACAGGGTTACTGGTAATTCGACGTATATCCGGCAGGGGCTGATAAGGGGGCCAAAATGCAACAAATTGAACCCCCCATATGTATGGCCGAAATTCAATAGTTTTCGAGATATTAGAATTTTAAGGGTTTTTCGATATTTACCCAAAATTTGACATTTACTTCCAAATAAAATAAAAACTACATATTTGAATGGGTACTATTAAAAATAATGATGTAGCTGGCAATTCAATTAAGCTATGGACATAATTAAAACTACTTAATTTAACAAAATACTGAAAATAATGAGCGATATAAGAATAATATCTTACCAATATTTTCATTTTACGCTTCAAAAATGTTGTCTCGTCACAAAAATTTCTATGACATTAATCGTACAAATAACTAAAACAACTTGCTTATCCTGTAAGCTTTCCAGAAAGGTATAAAAGTCAATTTTAAAATACATAATTCGTGGCATGGCATGTGTTTGAACCGGCGCGGGGAGAGAAATTATCTGTGTTTTTAGTTTATAATCCTCGCTAAAACAACCGATTTTCCTGGCGAAATTCTTCGCGATGGGGCGGGGTGTGAGGGCGGGGTGTGCGGGCGGGGGAGTACACGGCGTCTGCTGCGCTCGCGTCGCCTTCCTTAGTAAGTTTTGACTCTACTAATCTCTCTACCAATCTCTCATCCCGTTAATTTGTTATCGATCATTATTGTTAATTCTTGTTTCTCTTGTTATTCTTTTTGTTATCATTGTTATTTCGAATAACATGGCTTCGTATCCTAATAACGAATACGCAGACATAATGTTTTGTTATGGTTTTGCCGATGGAAACGCGGCTGCGGCTCGGCGAGAATACCAACGCCGCTTTCCCGATCGTCGACTTCCCCACGTTACTGTTTTCGGGAGCACCTATCGACGATTGTCTGAAACTGGCAGTGTTCAAAGAGCACAATTCGAAAACAGTAACGTGGGGAAGTCGACTATCGGGAAAGCGGCGTTGGTATTCTCGCCGAGCCGCAGCCGCGTTTCCATCGGTAAAACCATAACAAAACATTATGTCTGCGTATTCGTTATTAAGATACGAAGCCATGTTATTCGAAATAACAATGATAACAAAAAGAATAACAAGAGAAACAAGAATTAACAATAATGATCGATAACAAATTAACAGGATGAGAGATTGGTAGAGAGATTAGTAGAGTCAAAACTTACTAAGGAAGGCGACGCGAGCGCAGCAGACGCCGTGTACTCCCCCGCCCGCACACCCCGCCCTCACACCCCGCCCCATCGCGAAGAATTTCGCCAGGAAAATCGGTTGTTTTAGCGAGGATTATAAACTAAAAACACAGATAATTTCTCTCCCCGCGCCGGTTCAAACACATGCCATGCCACGAATTATGTATTTTAAAATTGACTTTTATACCTTTCTGGAAAGCTTACAGGATAAGCAAGTTGTTTTAGTTATTTGTACGATTAATGTCATAGAAATTTTTGTGACGAGACAACATTTTTGAAGCGTAAAATGAAAATATTGGTAAGATATTATTCTTATATCGCTCATTATTTTCAGTATTTTGTTAAATTAAGTAGTTTTAATTATGTCCATAGCTTAATTGAATTGCCAGCTACATCATTATTTTTAATAGTACCCATTCAAATATGTAGTTTTTATTTTATTTGGAAGTAAATGTCAAATTTTGGGTAAATATCGAAAAACCCTTAAAATTCTAATATCTCGAAAACTATTGAATTTCGGCCATACATATGGGGGGTTCAATTTGTTGCATTTTGGCCCCCTTATCAGCCCCTGCCGGATATACGTCGAATTACCAGTAATCCTGTATAATATGTTAAGCATGCATATTTTTTATTTAGATAAAAAATATATTTTGATACAACAATTTTATTTTTATGTATGTACTGACAAGTAAAATTATTTAATCAGTCTAGAAATCAAGTCCAGAGACCAGAAGAAGTCCAGGGACAGGAAAAAAAATTGACAGATGTACAATTGACGCTGCTGCGCTGCGTGTCGCAAGTTCGATTCCCGCATGGAACAAATATTTGCAGTTAGCAGTTTGTGTTTCAGGGACACCCAGAGTGTCTTATCTATATGAGGAGTACACAATACAGGAGTACTAGGAATATCGTTTATATTAACAGTAGGGCATCATTTTTCTTCACAAAAGAATCTTTCAGATTACAGACATAGGATCAATTTACGGCAATGTTAATTTTGATTATGATAGTTTGAAGTTTTAAAGCTTTTGTTGCCCATTTTTTTTTATCATGATGTCCACAGATGTCATATTAGGGCTCACTGCTCTAATATCTACTTGAGTATAACTAGCTACGAGTAGCACAAAAAGGTATATGTAATAGTAGTACCAGCTAGCATTCTTTAGTTTCTGTCTGCTGTGGAAGAAATGGTGTGAGATTATGGATGTTATACAACAATTGGCGGTGTATGCCCTCTCACAGAATGTAACATCACATACATTCCCTAAGGGTGTGTGTGGAGGTTTTATACAGTATAAACTTAAAAAAGTAGAATTAAGAAAAAAAAATTTTAAAAATCCTCCACAGGGGTATCCAGAAAGATGTACTGGATCCAAGGTTTTTTGTTTATGTGTTAATGTCTGACACACATGTATATAAAGCTATGTCTATAGCATTATACTCTTCAATTAAATTTCAAAGGATTTCAATGAAAGTTTGTACACGGGTAGACCATATCCTGGAATAGCATGTAATACTTTTTATCCCAGAACTATGGTTCCTTGGGAACATTTTGTAGTATCTAGCAGGCAATACCACTGGCAGCAGCCAGTAATATAATAAATCACAGTATGACAAGCCTTCAAGTCATAAACAAAACTATTGATACTATTTACTTAACACTTTGAGTGCCAAGAATACAAAAACTTTTTGGTTTACCTATGAACCACCTCTCCAACCACTGGAGAGGTGGTTCATACCGTTAAACATAGCTATTTTTAACTACTGTTAGTCAGTACCTTGTTGTGTGTACTTAGTTTTTTTTTTATATTCTGAATATTACAAAACCTGTAAATAAAGACCTTTAATAACATAATAGTATATTAATTTAATTTACCTTTCGGCTGCCAGCGTGATTCCTATGCTCGCAGAGCCAAACCCCTTGCCAGGTTCCAAGATTTAGCTTCCCGTCTGTGATGGGAATTGTCAGCGAAGAACCGAGGAAGCAAGCCTTGACATGAGCCGGCTGTGAGACAGAAACCTCAACAGTTACATTCATTGCATAGCATAATACAGGACAGAATGAAAGAAAAAAAACATGTGTCCCCAAGTAACACGGGATAAGGGCAGAAAGAAGAAGAATTTTCCCACTGTTTGGACTCAGGCCTCGTCCCTAGAAGATTGAATGGGCCATAATTCACCACATGGGCCCAGTGCAGATTGGTGGATAGCACATGTCTTCAAATTTTTGGTTCTAGGATATTATTATGCTGGATTCTTTACAATGTTTTCCTTTATCCTTTTAAGAGCAATGGAGATGAAATAAATTAAACTAACACAGAGTAATAAGTTGGGATGCAGCAGATGCAGAAATGCAGTGGTGGCCCAGTAGTAACACCACTGGGCCAGTAGTTTATAATTTATAAGTGTTCAAGCTTTATTTGTCAACAGAGGTCATCTTAATCTATAACCCAATAAAAATGCCTCAAATAATATAAATAAACCACTAATATACTGATTTAACCTCTGCTATCAGTGAATAAGATACCACAAGGTCATTTCTGCATATCAGTTAGCCTTTAACACCACATCTTTAGCACTGATATGATTATTAAGTTAATGCACAAGCACACATCTATGTGATGTGATGTCTAATTACTATATATAAAACATTTTTCAGTAAACATACCCAGTATAGAGTAAATATGAATAATTAACTAATGTTAATTACAGTAGAATGTAAATATGATCTAATAGCTGCATTCAGAACATTTTATACTAACAATTTTATGTTTTATTTTCAATACATAGTCAATTTTACACCAAGATATAAGCACTGCAGTAAAAGCTGGCAGGCTAAGGTATACTACACCTTACAAACACACTGCACTAACTTTAGAACTTCATTTGTTAACAGGTTTATAGTAACAAACAAAATCTTCCAAAAAACAAATGAATAATATATGTTCCACATTCAAATTAGACATGCTGCAGTATTATGCATGGCTGATGTGATAGATAAAAATGTTACAAGTGATTAGCACAACAAACACTCACCATGTCGTCAGGTCCCTCGCACGAGTGTCGATAAGGCAGGCCCTCTGGCACTATTTTGTTGAGCATCATCTCCATATCGTCTCTGACATCGGGGTCCCAGCTTTCGTTGAGCGCGAGACTCGCCGATGTATGCATTACTGGAAACAACATCCATTGATCAGCTGGCTACCGCGCGTCTATCACATTCATAAGATTTCACAACACTTGTTCGTATCACTTCACAATGCACTATAAAATAGCGCGAGATTATATTATGTAGAGTAAGTATGACAGTCGGCAAGGATGCAGCATCGGCGGCAAGACAAGAATGCTGTCAAGGCAGTGGATACTCACTCTGGATATGGCAGAGGCCGACAGCGAACTGCGAGAGCTCCGGCACCTGCTTGAGGATCTCCTCAGTGACGAGGTGCACGCCCCGGTGCTGCGGCCTCAAGTTCAGCTTCCGTTGAAACCACGCGGATCCGATCTGAATTCCTCGGTTCGAGGCCATGTTTAATTTTTTAAAACGCTACAGAGTGATCGCAAGAACACAAACGATCTTACACAACATCACTTAGAACAACCTGTACATGAATTAATCCACAATTATCATAAAAGATTCATCTTCGATCTTTAAATAGTAATAAATATAACGGAGGTTATAGGACAGATTCGACACCCTATTTTCTGCGGGAAAGTGAAACAGTCTTCAAACGAAAGAGAAAAACGAATAAATGTTGTCAATGTAAAAAAATATTACTGAACCGCCATGGATTTCATTCATAAAATAATGAAGACCACTCGTGCACTCGAACGTGCGAGGTGAAGTCGACCCAAAAAAATAAAATGTTTTCAAAAGAATACTGCTTGAGTTAATTAAATGGTCTTAAAACTTATAATTCCTTTATCAAGCTTTCTACAAAGACTATTTTTATGTAAACAATAATTATACAAGAACTTCTGATACCGTTTGTTTTTAGAAAGCATTGACTAATCGCAAAATAACTTCGAATTATATACTAATATAAGTAATACTGTGTTATTAATATAATGTACTTATTTTGTTTTCATTAAAATCCAGAAAAATCATTATTATTTTGCCGCAATGACGTTCCACAGACGAAAAATTAATATTTACAAATTTTGTTAACATAGCAACATTCATTGCTGGCGCGAATTTTCAAATTTTACGTTACAAAACTACAATAGTTATTTTGTTTACAAGTTTTTATAAAGTTTACAAACTTGTATTTTGTAACTTGCTTTTACCTAGTTCGAAGAAATTATTTTACTTCTAAACCCCGAAACCAAATAAAGTGCTTTTAACAGAGAAACCAATTATGATAATATGGGAGTGCCGAGGGGTGATATTTCTAGGTGCGGCAAACAACCACTCCTTGGAATTGAAACAATAATAATTAGTTCCCACCGCAATCGGGATCATTGCGGACGTGTTCTTGATCATTTTGTTCTTATTTGAGATAGTCGTTTGTTTCTACTGACACAATGGATCCGCTTATGGATATTATCAATAATTCTGAGGAGCCAGAATGGCTTGAAAGGAGAGTAGCAGGTGACTTGAGACTATGGCAAGTAATGTTTCTGTGTATGGCTTGCCTTGCTTCACTGGGTACGTATAAAAAATGTTTCAAGAAAACCTGTAGTCCGATTTTTTGAGGTAATTTATCTACTAAATAACTTATGTTTTTAGTTGTGATAGTATGCTGTTGCTTCCGGTTCCGCATTCCTCGCACGAAGCAGCAGATAGAAGCAGACTATCAGCGCCGAAAGATCACCACCAAGTTTCGCGCAAAGCTGGAGACTATACAGGACGCTAAGATGGACGCGATGTCGCTAAAAGACGGTAAAATTGTATAGAGATTATTAATTACTACTAACTATATGGTGCGTAATCTTCGTTTATAATCGTATTTAGTACCATACAGCTGAAGAATTAGTTTGTTTGAACGCGCTTTCAGAAACTATAGGTTCGAATTTAAAAAAATATAGTGTTATTGGTGTATAGCTCATTGTTGAGGGAGCTATGACTCTTGAGAGTGGAGCAGTACTTACTGTAACCAAAGACGCGGGTGAAACTGCGAGGGACAGTTATTATCTTGTAATCTTACTTGTATACAGTGGCGTAACTAGGTGACAAACAGCCCTAGGCCAAAAAAATCGGGTGCCTCTTATATGTGGGAAATCATCAAATAACTTCTCCTGCTCTAAGTGGAGCGGAAGATAGGTGAATTATATTGCCATGATTCAATTAGTGTTGCAAGTTTGCTACCTATTTTATTTATTTACTTAGATTTTTGGTGTGAAATTTTTCGCTAGTTCAAAAAGAGGTTTGCTAATCAGGTTTAGAGGGCCTACCTGGCCTGGAGGCCCCCGGGAACTAGCCTAGCCTTTTGATAGCTACGCCAGTGCCGCTATAATAACAAGAAGTACAGATAGCAAATGCGACAAGTTGACCGACATTGGCAAGTGTGATATTAATGATGAATGAATGGTGAACATCTGCAATTAAACTTTAATCATGTTGGGCGTTTGCTAAAGTCTGAGTTATGGTCATCATGTATTTATGCACGATGGAATGGACGATCTTGTAATTGGCCTTTTTTGTAACCTGTACACAACAAGTTAGCACTCAAAACATAGATAAAATGTTAAAGGTTAAAAAAACATTTAACAAAACACTAAAAATTATTGACTTTAAATTCGGATATCGGTGTATCTGGTTTTATTTGTTCGACTGCCGAAACTGGTACATATTACTAATGTTTTTTTTTTTGCAGTTCCGTCAGTCATATCTGATCTTCTTCATCAGATCAATTTCATGAAATGATGTAGATGTCGATGAAGAATCACTATATGGCCTATAATATTCAAGGAGAGATACGTAGGTACTCTCAATACCTCATGTATCCCATCATCAGAACTGAACTTGAACAAAATGGGAGCAACATGGAAGCATATAATTTTAAGTAAAAATCTGCACTTCAGTTTATATGACTTAGTTCTGAGAACATCTTCCTTTTTTGAAGTCGGCCAAAAATCTCAACTGCAATCAAGAAACAAACAAAATTGTAGATCTTTTAATTTTTAAAACAAACACCAAGGAGTCTACATATCTCCCAGTTTATTTATCACCAGTCCACTCCACATGACACTTATTTACACAAAATAAGATCTAGAGATAAGATAAAAAAGACATTCAGTCTGGTATTCTCTTGTGTGTTGCAGCCTTGGATATACTTCACCAACAAACCAACGTTAATATGGAAGGAGAAAATCAGGGATCACAGCCAAGCTCGATCATGTCACCACAACAGAGTAAGTCGACTTTAAATGATTGACATTGAATCTTAAAAAAAAATTGTATTACCTATTAAAAAAAAGAAAAAAAATAGAATTACTTTGTCTATTATATTCTGCCGGCTACGTTTTGTAATCTAGTAAAAGTAGGTAGTTAGCTTTCGAATAAGCCGGAACTAGATAGAAGCCTTAATTATGTTATTTATCTTATTTATCAACCCAGGATTATCTATAAAGGCAAAAAGATTTGGCATGATCCACACTATCTTACTTTCCCTTCTCCCCTTTTATTTGTGATCGGGCCTCGTAAGTCTACATCAGAGAGCTTTACTCGGGCTTGTTTGTTTACAAGTTTTGGTAGCTGGATCTCTTTTAGAATAATTGACCACCAGGTGGCGGGTGGTCGTCTTCTTCCTCGTGATCGGTCGAGGATACTTTTACTTCCACTCTGCCTTTATTTAATTGAATGTCCGTATTTACTAAAGTGTATGACTCATCTCTTGATACATAGTAGGTACTTGAGTGGCAGAACACAGAGACACTTACAAATATGTTATAGCATCTAAATTGTACCTGTGTGCACAAATAAACTTTTTGTATTTGTATTTATTTACATATTATTATGATGTTTTCGCCAGGTTCCCTGGACGCGTCTTTCCAACCTGAAGGCGGTCAGAAGCAGCAGGAGCAACAAGCGTCAGGGCTGAGCTTCGTCAAGTTTGCGTCTAAAGTGGCCACGCTGTCCAAATTAGGGCAGCCCAAGTCACCGACATCGCCCACACCCTCCGGCAATGACAACAAAATGGACTTCTGAATTTCGATGTATACTTACTCATTTTAATGTTTTGATAGTGATTATTACTGTGTAAAATGATTGTATATTTATAGTGAAACATTGTGCATATTATATTTTATTTAGGAATTGATGTTGGAGTGGAAAAAGGATATATTAGGTGTCTTATAAATAAAATAAACTTGTAAAATGCAGTAAGTTTTCTTTAATCTAGAAAATAAAAAATACAGTATAAACGGATTTTAAATCACAAGAATAATTACATATTCACAAATAACTTCGGTATTCTGCGCTGTTTACATAATCTCGCATTAAAACTGACAGTAAAAACAATCTTCCAATGTAAGCGATAACTTTAAAGCAACATTTAACTTACACTTTATAATACATAAATAATACATCTTGCAAATAAAAATTACATAAATTCAAGTTAGCTAAATTTTCATTAAATAGTTAAATCGTTCTACATACTTGTATTACGTTCCTTCTTAACCATATATTCAACATTTTGCTTTGAGAACCTTCAAGTTTATTCAGGTTTAATGTCACTAACTTTTCATTTATCTGACTTAGTGAATTATATTAAAATTTTATTGTAATCCCTCTGACTCGACACTCTTCAGATAGCCTAACCTCTCAGTCCATGACTCAATATAACTTTACCACAATCTCATCCCAACACAGGTAATAATTTATTTATCGTATCTTATACACTAGACATCGCATCTACTCCATGTTGTACGAATGTACGCTGTTCTATTGTTTCACTCTGATATCCTAGCTCATTGGTGTTGCAATAGTTTGAGCAATTATTATTTGTTGGTGCAAATGTGACACGAACACAATACATACTTGCGTCGAATGAGAAGTGTTTAGCTACGGGACGAAACTAACTACAAAATAGACTCAAAATGTGAAATAAATTTTTGCTAGAAAGTATTTTATAGAGTTTTTATTCTCTGTCTAAAACTAAAAATGCAATTTGGAATAAAAAGAATGTGGCGTGTAATAATTGAATTGCACTTAAACGTTAGATACATAGTGTATCGTGTTCTAAACTAGCGACTCTAGAGGACCGAAGCCCCGACGGCTCCGTACAGAGCAAACTGAACTCAACCTCCATCATAAATAAGGCCATTATGATTTGTTCATCGAGTTCCTTTTGACTATGGAAGATTCTATTGAGAAATACTATACACTTTCACTTATATTATAATTGAATCGGACCTACCTAAAACGTAAGGGTGAAACTCTTAATAAAATTATTGTTCGTATATATTGCGTAGCATTATTAACTAAACATAGGAGCGGCGTAAAATTATTAATTGAATATAATTCGTACGAGTTTTGTGCATGATACCTGTCTCGATATTCCAGTGATATACATTTTTACAAGTTTGTAAACCGAAACGGTAAGTATAGGCTAGATTTTATAATACACGTTTACCCTACATGAGGATTGGTAATGTCATAACTTACAACAAAATTACGTAAGCTACGTGCGGTCGCTCTCGCGAGTCGATGGACACTACGCCGTCTAACGTAACATGATGAGGGTGTATGCTAAACATTTTAGGAACCCAAGTTTGGATGTCGCAGTGCCACCGCTATAAATAGAACTCTCGTTATAATAAAGCATAATTTTGTTATCAACAAGAACTACGGCAACATTATTTATTGACTTTAACGCTATGCTTGAAGAGTTGACAATAAATATTTATGATAAATACAATGTGCACATTTCTTTGCTAATATAAACGTCGATGGGCAGTACACAAAACGTTGAGCATAACTGTGATTATTTGGCAATTTTTACTTTATTAGAAATGGCATCGAGATGATTGTTAAGAATAAGTACTTTGTGACGTTTGAATGAAACACAAACAATGTATTTTAATAAATAATTATCTTATATGTCATTTCATTTAAACTTGGATATATGAAATACGCACATTGTCGGAGTTTCTTCGTGGGTAACGCGTCCACTCGAATAATATCTCGTATCGTGTGACAGAGGAGTAACTTACAAGTCGGGCGTGGGGCGGTAGTGACTGGGCGGTGTGCCCAGCGCCGGGAGATGTTACCGGAGTGGCGCGCTAGAGAACGTAACGTAACGAGTGGCGGCTGAGCTGCGCGGCGCCTCCGCGCTCACGACGACGCCTCCGCGCTCCACTCAGTCTCGCCTCACAAATGTTCTTCCCCTGTGACCACACAAACAAACACCAATCAAATCAACTGTGCGGTAAGCAGTTTGCGCAGAGATCAATACCATATCAAAAGAGCCGGTTGTGGAATCATGGAAGCTTTAATGAATAATCTTACAATTTATCTCTTAATTTCTTTATTCCTAACTATCTCATTCGTCGCTAGCGCACCTTCTGTGCCGCAGGTTCGAGGCAATTTCAGGTCAGATTTTTCCTGTAAGGATTTATTTGTGTGCAACAAATATTTGCCTAGTTTGTTAGGAAAAATAGGCGTGATACGAGGCAATGCTGAACATAGGGCAATAAAATTAATTACACGCCATCAAACTTGTTCGTCGTTAACTCATAGTCATCTTCTAGCAGGCTGCGTGCGAAGATTGACAACACGATTAACCCACGGTTCGACGTCGACATGCCTGGCCGATAATAGCTTCATCATCATCTCAGCCGAGAGACTTACAGCTGGACATACGCCTCCCCAAGCGTCGCCACAACGACCGGTCCTGTGCGTCTCGCATCCATCGGATTTCCGTGACTCTAGTCAGGTCATCGGTTACCTTTTAAGAGGCCATCCAACGCTGCCGATTATAGCTTACCTATAGACAAATATATAAAGTAATACTAACGTGATAGTCTTGCGCTCGGTGGGGCGCGAGGTGTTCTGCGGGCGCGCGCGGTTGAGCACCTTGAGCAGGTCGCCGGCCTTGGCGCGCATGCGCGAGTGCACGTACACCTTGGAGCACTTGATGTGGTAGTGGAGGTAGTCGCGGAACATGTGCAGCAGGTCGATCGTGTTGTCGCGCGCCGCCGCGCACGTGTGCCGGGGGAATAACACTGCAACAACACACAGGACTATTATGCTGGGGCTACATTAGCGGGCGAAGATTTATTTATTTATTAGGATCTCCAACAAAAGATATACACAAATCATGACACTTAATGTTCAGCAAAAAGTATTAAGTAAGTGTACTCCTTTACTTACAGGAGACCACAGCATGCACATAGAGTAATCAACTACTTAACAAAACAGTTGTGAAACATATCATATACTTTATCAATAATAAACAAATCATAAAATTATGAGAACAAAAATAAGAAATTAAAAAGATTCAATTATGAATAAGAATATACTAATGTCATACAGTTATAAAATTATACAGTTATTTATATTATTAAATTATACAATTCTTTCTTTCAAACAACATTATAATAATTCTTTCAAACTTTTTTTGAAAGAATTATTAGATTCGTATCACATTGGCGCGCAAAACATCCGTTGTCGGACATACACGATGTTCTTGTCTACATTGGCGGGCGAAAATTCAGAAAGCGGCCTAAGGCGAATATTTGTTGTTTATTCGTGCGGCTGAGACGATGGAGGAGGCAGTGGCTTTGCCTTTTCGTTACTCCACTACATAGTGTACAATAACACAAGAACGTTAGTCCCGCTTCAAAGTCAGGACGACACTAAAGTGACGTAGGTGTGGCCACTCAAGCGAATATTGTCGCGACAAGTCCTTTGAAGCACGCTAGTTTACCGAGAGTGTCTCGATGCTACATCGTCTGCGCGCGTTGCGATTATATCGCGTTGCTACGATGTACCCGGCCACATACACCATTGCTGAATCTGTACAAGACTTCAGTGGGCCACATTGAGCAATTAATCTAAAAACCAATCATATGCCGAATTCCTAGCAGATCATTAACAATTCTTCTAATATTCGTAAAATGGTTTCACAAATTACTAGTGCGCCTCACCATCAACTATTGCATTACTGCTATCTATCAGGTGGGATCGCAGTCGCTAGTTTATGACACACATAAAAAAAAAACAACTGAATCATACTCAATTCGTATCATAGCAGAATCATATTCCGTGCAAATATTGCCGCACGAACAAAATGTGATTTATTTTATGATCCAAATATGATTCTACTAAAGTGGCTTTGTTAGACCCGCAGCTCCACCGTAAACGTAAAATCAGTAGTAAGAAAGGAACAACCAGTATAAAAATTATATTTTCCGAGGAGAAAGTTATTTAACACAAATGACTCCACATTCATTATGAACGCTATGGGATAATAGTTACTACAAAATTGTTGAATGTTCCTAAAAAGAAATATAGACTTACGTCCATCATAGTTTTACTGCCAAAGTGGGCCTATAGATGTTTCACATCAAAAAGGCATAATTTGATAACTTACCAAACGTAACATAACTGATATTATCGCCTACTCTCGCATCCGTGTCCATTAGTTCTAAGGGCGGTTCCTTGTGTGAAAACAATACCTGAAAATAAAACAACATAACAATGAGCGCATTCAAATATCTAAAAGGCTATAGTCTAGACAGTCTTGAATATGATTACGCGTGTGATACCAAATATGATTGATATCATTCAAGTATTATATACAGCTATAATATATATTTTGATATGTAACGTTGTTCTACTACTTATAGGTATTAATCCTGTATCGTGAGTGCATTTACAAACATGTATGCTCATATACAAAGACACTCAGAACCGAAACAAATATCTGTAGGTCATGCAAATATTTTTTTGGTGCGGGAATCGAACTCGCAACACGCAGCGCAGCAGACAATATTATATGAATTTTAATTCGTTCTTACGAATTTTGAAATTTCGCGTGTTGTCACAACTATGTAAATTCCCCACTCCTAACCTTTGATGTGTTTTAACCTGCAAATATTAATGGATTTTAAGACGAAAAAATACGTGTCCAATACTTATTGAAAATGTAACTGACGAACACATAAATTTTATTCAGAAATTCTCTTTAAAATGTTGCGATCTACATTTTTACAATTATTTTTTTTAGTTGTAAAAACAAATTTATTCTTAGTATCGATAGCAATCTATAATAATCTAATAATCGTAATTTACCTTTACATTGATTGGGTCCAGAACGAAACTAAGTACTCAAACACACTGTATAATGCTTGTGCCAAAATTCAAACTTTAGATTCATGAGTCGATTTATGTGGCACTACAGATTAGAACTCGTCAAGTCAATGACCTCTTCCTGGGTCGCGCGGGATACGTGCCGTATTGCCGCTCGGCCGGCGCGCTGACAAAAGGGGGAGCTGTAAGTGCGGCCAGGAGAGGCTCACTCAAATATGTATTGATGGCGAGTTCATTAAGAGATCATTTCAGAGACCCGCTTTGTTTCCATCTGATCATTTGAAGTCTTGCCTGTGGAATAGAAGTGTGCTTGCTTATAAGTTTGGTTTGTTAGTTGGTTGCGAAAAACTTTTCAAATAGGTTGATTTTTTTTTCTGCTCAGCATTTTCCCACTAATTAATTTGGTACAGGCCACACTGCCTCTTTCAAAACTTCTATTCTATTCTAAGGTTTATACTTTCGGACGACCTTGACTCCTATCAAGGTCGTCCCGTCATCTTCTATAACAAGTGAATTTTAACAAACTATGCAGGAGTTCGCTGTCGTTCGTCGAGGCACACTCTTGTCGAGAGTCGGCCGGTGTTGGAACTTTGAACTTTTGACGTGACAACGTCTTAAATTAGGTTGCGGCTGGGAGTCACTTATGAAAAAGTGTAACGCTCGGTAACGTTACGATGAGTCACCGAACCAGAGAGAGGCCCGCCGAATGCCTTGCGTCTCTCTCCCACTCAACTATGATCGGTCTGCCGCGCGCGCAGCACTAGAGAATTTTAGTAAACAAAATATATTTCTATAGTTAAAATTTGTGCAATTCTTATTTTCATTCAATTCCTTGTTCCTATTATAATTGTGCAATTTAATTATATTCATATCAATAAATATTCTACCGAGAAAAAGACGTTGTCACGTAAAATCTTCGCCCGTAAAAACGACTTTACAGGCAACCATTTTTTTTTACTAATAACTAACACTTTTCCTTTGACCTAATAACGTATGACTTACTTGTGGCGCGGTGTGCGACGCTCTCCGTCCCTCCTTGAGCTCCTGCATGAACACCTTGCCGATGACCATGTCGTCCTCGTGCCGGAACACCGTCGAGAACACCACCGTCACGCGGTCTTCTTGCGCTTCCACGTATCTGAAACACCAAATAATTACATGAGAAAAATAGTTTCCAAAACTGATGGCATCATTATCATCATTTCAGCCGAAAGACGTCCACTGCTGGAGATAGGCCTCCCCCAAGCGCCGCCGGTCCAGAATTATGCAAATAGTAGATACCAATGCTACGCAAGTGACGCTTCAATTTGTCAGAATCATATACCATCCATCCATCCACCTAGCCTTTTCCCAACTATATTGGGGTCGGCTTCCAGCCAAGCCAGATTTAGCTGAATACCAGTATTTTACGAGAATCATATACCAAAACGTACTAAACTGTCTGCATTTTACACTAAAAATCATAAAGTAAAACTTTTCCAACTTGTATTAATTCGGGTATTGATGAAAAGAATATATTGTTATATAAAAGATATTGTTGATTAACGTTTTGGCATGCATAGACACTGCATGCAAAAGTTTGAATTTAGTAGTCAAGAAGCATAACTTAGTGAACTCTCCAGACTAATAAGGATTGGCCAGTCACAATGTTCACAGCTTTGTAACATGCGCTTCCGCCGGGGATACCTAATAATAGAGGCGCGAAGCACTACTGGATACACACTTTTTAGCATATACCAATCTGCACTGGGTCCATTTTGTAAATGAATTATGGCCCTCCTATTAAAAAGGAGACCTCATTCATCCCATTAGTTGAGAATGTTAAAGGCTGGCTGTAATTGTACACTTCACTAAACAAGTTTTTTTTTAGAAAGAAAAATATTTTTGATTTTCAAATATGGAATACTAACAGCGTCTCGTCCTGCCGGTAGTTGATGACGGCGCGTTTGTGGCTGACGTCGCCATCTTCTTGCAGCCGGAAGTAACGCTCGAACACTGACGCGAAGCAGTTCCTCTTGAGGAGTCCAACCTTCTTCACTACGTCCTCCCAGTCGTCAGGAATGTTCTCCAAGTCGAGCAGCAGGGATATGTTGTAGCCTGTAGATGGAATTGGAATGATTAGATAGTAAAGTGGTACTAAATTTTGTCTGGAATTAAGCTCTAGCCGTGCTCAGGGGACTCCGCGCGTCAATTGTTTTAATGATTAGGAAGTCACGCGACTATTCGCGCCATTTTGATACCTCAATACACGTTAGCTGAGAGACCGGTGCGATTGACATTGTCCCTATTTTTTGTGCATCCAGCTGTTTGATCTTTGTCTGCATGGCCAGGTGGTGAGACAGCCCTGCTATGTAGTTTAACGAAACTACACAATTGTAACGTGCGGTGAGTGGGTACTCACCGTAATAAATTTCATATCGATACAGTCTAGTTGAAGATACGTTCGAATCCAGAGCCTTATTAGTTCATTCTGACAAGAGCTCAACATTAATCGCTACGTGATAAAACTAGGGAAGAGTATCGCATTCCGTCGCCCCATAACGACCGCCAAAACACGTCCGTGCAACATAATAATGCATATTATGCACACTCCATAACTGTAGTACATTACGAGTATCGTAGTAAGCTCGTCAATATGTATTTCCACAAAAACATTTTTCCCTAGAGACACAGTTACTATGATGATTGTGCTAATGTGTGTCGCTTTATGACTAATCAATACGAGAGTTCAAAGTACCACTTTATCATTGGCAGTGAATATTTTATGTTAACAAATTGTCGTTATAAATTCGACCTGCCTAAAAATAACGAAGATTGATTTGACTGAATACTATTAGAGTACTTTTGTAGGTCATTGGAAACATATTTTAGAAAATCATTCATTTATATTCAGTGTTTCGTCTGCTCATTGATAATTCGTATATTATTGGCGAAGTCATACTGTAATTTCAGTTTAAAAATGCTAAAAAAAGGAAATTCGAATTGAAGCGAAAAATACAGCCATAAGATAAGCTTCAAGTTCCAAATTAAAACATGTCTATCTTATCAATACTTCCATACTTGCCAACTAATCTTATCAATATGTTTCCAATACGAATGTGTACAAATAAAGAGCAATATTTTTGTTATAATAAAATAACATTTAGTAGTTGATGTTCCCATTGCAATGACAAATAAGGAGTTAATCGAATGCAGTCGTGTTACTACGTCGCGTATCTCTCATTGCGATTACTTGACGACCTAGACATGAACAGGTTCAAGTGATTGTATTAGTCTCTAGACTAGTGTATTTTTAAAAGGTGACTAGGTAACGCCAGCGGTTTCGCCGCATGAAAATAGGAAATTATACTAAGGTCCTCGACGACGCTTTCCCTTTGCCGGGCCCACTGCGTGGCAACGTTTGCCCAGCGGTCTCTGTGCATGCGGTAGACGTGACCTGCCTAATCCCATTTGAGCCTAGACGGCGGGATGATCTGGACGTGTAATGTGAGGACTGGCGCGGGAGATAAATGCCCAGCAGTGGGACAGGCTAGGTAAAAAAAAAACCTATGGAACATTTTCTCGGTATAAAAAGTACCCTACACGCTATTCCAGGATATGGTCTACCTGTGCACCATTTACCGTGCAAATTTTGTCCAAATTCGTTCTACTGTTTAAGCATAAATCCGTAACAAACATTCGCCTTTATAATATTAGCGTCATAGTTCTCAATATAAAATTAATATATTTTTATGTATGTATATGGTTGGGGTCAAATAGATGACAAATAAATTGAATTGGTATTGGTTATTATATTTGGGTGTGATAATAAAGAAGTAGATTTTCCTATTTAGATTTATTTACACTTGGAGGCAACGCAATTAATATTCTTTAATACTTTCGACAAAAACAAGCTATGATGTTTATTATGACACTTTTTAGTTCAAATAAACAATACAACAATAGCATTATCTAATTCGTGACTCAATAAGGAAGTTCACCTACATAAAGCATGCCTGTAACCATAAATAAATTATCCTTAAAAGCTAAGGAAAAATAAGTAATATTAGTTAGATTTAGCTGCTGTATGAACTGTAACAATGACTGCTCCAGTGAACACTGATAATTATGCAATGCATAAAAACAGGCTCACATACTCGCTTTCATTTTTATGCAACCGTTGAGGAACAAGTTTTATGTTGCATTGGAAACTGTGCATTACTTAGATTACAGATTTATTTGACCATGTTATTAACAGAATTGAAAAATTATTTGGCACATATTTTCCAGAAAAATTATTGGTTCTGAGTACTAAAAGTTTAAATGAATTGTGAATGCTATTGAAATAAATGAAATTCAATAAATATATTGGTTTTGAAGCATGCTTTATGGGTTTAATTTATCCTTATAGGAAATATTAACAAGGTGTACTGAATTACTAAGTGACCTCACCGTTGTATAACAGGAATAAATAATAGGTATATATAGTCATACACAAACAACATAAGTCCTAAAGGGATTGGCCGTGGTGTCTACTACATTAATATTATTATTATAAGCCTGTTGTGTCCCACTGCAGGGCAAAGGCCTCCCTTCCATTCTTTTCTACTGCATTGGTATATTAGCTAAATATGGATAAGCCCCTTATAAGTAATTGAGGATAAAAAAATGGGTTATGGGTTTATTGCTAACTAAGACCAACTTCTGTCCTCCTCCTGTATTATAGTTATTTGAATTGAAGTTTTGTTTATCATAGATTTTATTAGTTTAATTGCCAGATATATTGACTAAGGGCCTGTTTCACTACTTTTGATTAAGTTTCCAATATCTTACTCAGCAGATAATTTCATAGAAATTCTTTTCCATTTTTGAATTTATTCAGAAAGTAGTGTCTACTTGGACATTGTGAAACAGGCCCTAAGCCTCTTATAGTAATTGATGATAAAATAGGGGATGTGTCTATGCTAACTAAGCCCAATTCTTGACCTCCTACCATAATACAGTTATTTCAGTTTCAAGTTCTGTTTATCATAGTTTGGATTAGTTTAATTTCTTACCCGACTCTGCCTCAGTGAGGAGGGGCCCATATACTCTTTTGAGGAGTTCATCTGCTCCATGTTCCTCTAACTGCTTGTAGAACTTCAATGATATACTAACCTGTAAACAAATCAGGTATCAACCTCCATATTTTCCTTAGACTAGGATATTAGTTTACTGCTAAATAAAAAAAGTATGGTATATAAATTTGATAGCCAATAAATTTACAGAAATCTTGGAACCAGTACACTATAGAAAACTATTATTGTGAATCTATACTCCGTCGGTTTAGGTAGTTAACTAAAGGTAAACAATCTTGGCATGTCTTTTTATCTAAAAGTTGTCTATAAATTGTATGTAAAAATCTTTGCAAATAGGTATTTACCTAAATCGATGTTAGCTAATAAACTAAATTTAAATAATCTTTGTGTATATTATATACAACCTCTTTAATATAAAAAGACATACCAAGACTGTTTACCTTTAGTTAACTACCTAAACAAACGGAGTATAGAAACTATCTTTGCAAAGTCAAACAACAATTTTACATTCTAAAATTGGGTTAGATTCTTTATTAAGATTTATTATGAATTCCTCTGAATTATTGTTGACAGTGAACTAATAAACACATCATTGAATGAGTAACTGTATTGGAATGTTACTTTTAATTGGATGTAGTCAAGGTGTTTGGTTTCTTAGAGAGATGCCTTGATATCAAGTTAATCACTTCTTTAAAAACATTATGAACATAAATGGGAATTTAGAAACACAATATTTAAAGTTGTTTGTTGATCACTTACCCTAACTTTGGTTTTATCTCCATTCACATTGGATATATGAAAGAGTACTCCATCAAAATCTGCAACTTTCACATCTATTGACTCTGGCTTTAAGCTGAAAACAACAACATCAATAAGAGATTTGTGGGATGACAAATCAACACCAAATTACTCATATCCTGGGACATGTCACCATGTTATTATCATGGCATTCTTGCACTATAGCTAATGGGTATCAGTTTCATATATCAGATTCATTACATTGTTTACCAGCACTGGAATCCAAAAACATTATGGGACGTATCCGCACGCACACTAGAGCACCAATAAACAACTGATATGACTCATGCATGCTGAGATAGCCACTATCACGTCATATTCACTACATGACATAATACACACCAAATCACTATATGCCCAGCTTCTATACATTTATATGAACCTGCTGTGATGCCCGCGGCCAACGTGGGCCCACCCCAGGAATTTGACACTTGTCAAGATACTTCCAAAAAGGGGTTATGGCCAGGAATCACCCCCTCGTAGACAGTTCCACTGCAGCAGCCGTGTAGCGAAATTCACGCATATGGACTGCATGCTCGTTAAACACATCACAATTATGAAAAAACAGTACACTTTCTAAGCGTAACGTACTCACCGCGCCAGTGCATTTTTATATTTAACTGTTAAAGTCTCTTCTATAATTCTATTATTGATCTCGAGTAAGATCATTATTTAACAATTTATAACCTACAGCTTTTTCATAAAATCAACGCTTATAGCACCTTCATTTAATAATTTATACGGAAATCTTCAACGATGACCGCCCGTATATAGATATCCATAAACGACAGAAAGAAAAGGAAGCTCCAAATGAATGAAATATCGGCCATGTAACCATAGAGCTTAGTTTATTTTATTACCTCAGGTACTTACTGGATATAACACAAATAAATTGATCAAACAATTTTGACGAATTTAACCAAAAATAGTCTTTAATAAAAATACTAAATATGAATTTTCTCTTTTGATAAATATTAACATTTTTGTACAAATGTATATTATATAAAAAACCGTAACTTAGCAAAACATATGGAAGTACCCATCTCTAGAATTGTGACATTTGGAAACAAAAAAAAAACTTGTCTAGTCTATGATAGTTTTCGATTCGGTGTGGAAAATACTTTGTTTATTTATAAATTGAATGAAAAAAAACGCGTGATAAGTAACGCGAATTCATTTGCACGTGCATTATGAAATAAAATAAAACCAAGATGTCTAATCAAGTAGGTGGCTTCGTTGCGGGACTTAAGTCCCGTAACGTGGAAATCCAAATCAAGACAGCTCGGGAGCTTTATCGCTTTGCTAAGACAGAGCTGCGAGAGGTCCCGCAGGAAGAACTTACTCAATTTCTCGATGAGTTCAATCACCAGATTTTTGAAATGGTATCTAGTAACGATGTCCACGAAAAGAAAGGAGGTGTTTTAGCTATAGGTAAAAAACAACAATCCTCATCAGTTTGTTGTATTTCTCCACAAAATATTGAATCGACGCGGCGACAATAATGTTGTTAATTCCTATTTTCAGTATGTCTCATCGGTGGTGACTGCGACACGACCAAAACGCGCATCACAAGATTCGCCAACTATCTTCGCAACCTTCTACCCTCATCTGATGTGGGTGTTATGGAGCTGGCCGCAAAAACTGTCGGCCGGCTCGCAACGGTGTCAGGCGTCAAACGAGCTGAATATGTCGAGTTTGAAGTCAAAAGAGCATTTGAATGGTTGTCTGAAGAAAGGAATGAAGGCCGACGCCATTCAGCAGTGCTGCTCCTAAAAGAACTAGCTATAGCCATGCCTACTTACTTCTACCAACAAGTATCAGGCTTCTTCGATCACATCCTTGTAGCGCTGAAGGATCCTAAGCCACAGATCAGGGAAGCTGCTGCAAAAGCCTTGAGAGCTGGTTTGGTAGTGACAGCCCAGAGAGAAACTGCTAAACAATCAACAGCTAAACCTCAATGGTACATGCAGTGCTATGAAGAGGCTATGCTGTCATTTGAAGAAGTTCCTTTGAAGGAAAAAGGAATGTCCAAAGAGGATAGAGTTCATGGTGGCTTGTTAATACTAAATGAGTTGCTGAGGTGCTCAAATGCTGTGTGGGAGAAGAAGTACTCGTACCTGATGCAGAGCCTGGACACACAGAAGGATAACACAGTATCTGATGATATTATCTTTATAAGCACCAAGTTGCACAGCCCCTCAGTGAAGAGAGGGTACTTGTGTGATGGCTTCAAGACTGAGAATGTTACATACCCAGTTCCTATTTATGAATCTGAAGTCTGCCAAAAACTACTGAATGAAAAGTTTGAGAGGATTTGTAAAGGTGAGAGTTATGAGGAATTATTTATTAATAGTTTTATCTTCAGCTTACTACAGATTAAAGGCATCCTTTACTTTTCAACTATCTGGTATATTTGGTGGTATCTATAAGTTTCAAGTTTTGTTAAAATTACAACATAGTTGGTGCAGCTTGTTGAGCAATTTGCTGCTGCGCTGTGTGTCACACAGTACAAATATTTATATGGCCTGTATATAGTTGTTCTGGGTCTGGGTGTTTTGTCCATGTGGCTTTACATAGTGTGCGTAGTAGGGAAATGTTTTTTAAATGTTATGCTAACTGCATTGCTTGGACCATTTTCTTAATTGTTAAACAGCCAGAACAAAATAATTAAAAATATGCTTTTATTATCTATTTGTTGGTCAAAGGGTCAAGTGAATTGTTGTGATAGTTCACTTCACTTATCATAAAGGCTAAATTTATTCATTTTAAGTTGCAAAAATACAAATGAGCATAAGGAATGATACACTAATAATATATAGGCAAAAGTTTGTATGTATATAAAGTTGTGGCATATTATTATTATTATATATTTGTGGCTTCTTCATACTCAAATGGATGAACGGATTTGTGGGAAATTTTCCATACTAGTACCATACCCTAGAATTACACAAAGGATATACAGGATATACATGTCTTGGAACAAATACTCTATTGGTTGATTGATGGATATACTCTTTATTTTCAACCATAGATACAATTACAGTAGGAGCTTTTTTGACATTCTTTAATATCTGTTTTCATGTGTGTAATAAATTAAAAAAAGAACATATTATGGAATTTATAATCAAAAAGACAGTTACTGCCATAACTGAACCTTCAGTAAAATGTTATATCTTTTCCTCAGTGCTGAGTTTATGTTTACAGATGTTATGAGCCAGCGAATCCTCAAGACTCAAGGAGTGCCCCAAATACTGTTGGTCATAATCCCAAGACTAGCAGCATTCAACAAAGACTTCTTCTTGAAGAAATACCTTACTTCTACAATGAGCTACTTGCTCTCCTGCCTGCGAAGTAGAGAAAAGGACAGGAATATGGCATTCACCACCCTAGGCCTCATGGCCGCTGCCATAGAGAATGATATCAAGAACTACATCCCCAGCATTATGGATGTTATCAAACAAACTCTGCCTATAAGAGACACACAAACAAAAAAGAGGGTCTGGATTGACCCATCAATTTTTGCTTGCATTACCTTACTAGGAAGTGCTGTTAAGGACCTGGTTGTCACTGACATTAAAGAGTTATTAGATGCCATGTTTGCTACTGGCCTAAGTCCATCCCTGACTATCTGCCTGAGAGAGTTGAGCAAAAACTTACCTTCTCTGAGAACAGAAATATCGGAAGGTTTACTAAATATGCTTTCTCTTGTGCTGAGAAACAAACCTTTCTTACATCCAGGAGTTCCAAGGAGTTTGGAACAGCAGATGAGTAATATGAGTTTGGTTATGGAACCCCAAGACACTGCCAGCATTGTTCTAGCTCTTAGAACCCTTGGGTCATTTGACTTTGAAGGTCAACACAGTTTACTCACCTTTGTAAGGCGCTGTGCTGATCACTTCTTGCAGAGTGAGCAACAGGAAATCAGATTAGAGGCTGTTAAAACTGCTGCAAAATTATTAGCAGATTCTACTATTAGAACTATGAATACCCCTTCAAGGACGCTTACTCTACTGACAGCAGAAGTAGTAGGCAAGTTACTAGTTGTGACAGTTACTGACCCAGATTACGAAGTTCGTTACTGGGTACTTGAGTCTCTATACAACATATTTGACACACATTTGGCCCAAATTGAAAACTTGAGTTTCCTTTTTATGGCAATGAATGATGAGAACTTGCCTACCAGAGAGTTGGCCATCTGCACTGTTGGACGGTTGAGCACAGTTAACCCTGCTTACGTCATGCCAGGGCTTAGGAAGACCCTGATACAATTTCTGACTGAATTGGAACATTCTGGAATGAGCAGGAATAAAGAGCAGGCAGCCAAGATGTTAGACAACCTCATAAGACATGCTCCAAAGCTAGTTAAGCCATATATGGAGACAATTCTAAATGTTCTTGTGCCTAAACTACGAGAATCTGACTCGAATCCCGGTGTCGTCATCAGTGTTTTGAAAGCTGTCGGAGATCTAGCCGACGTACACGGTGATAACAGTGGACTCAAGAAATGGCTACCAGAACTCCTAAGCATTCTTCTAGAACTGCTTTCTGATGCAAGTGCTACAGAAAAGAGGAGTGTTGCTCTCTGGGCGTTCGGACAACTGATCAGTGCTACCGGCTACGTCGTTGCGCCTTACACCGAGTACCCAACCCTTATGGATGTTCTTTTGAACTTCTTGAAGACTGAACAGCAACCAAAGGATAGAAGAGAGACTATACGTGTTTTAGGTTTGCTAGGAGCATTGGATCCGTACAAACATAAGATTACTAGAGGTCTGATTGGCGAACAGCCAGACTCCAGCTTAGTCCCGGTAGCTGATAGCAAAGCAGAGGAAAATAACTTCGATATGACTACTAGTGAGATGCTAGTCAACATGTCATCTCCAGTGTTAGACGAATACTATCCAGCCATTGTTATATCTACACTTATGAGGATATTGAAAGATCCAACGCTGCAGCAACATCATACGAGTGTGGTACAAGCCGTTACCTTCATCTTCCAGTCTTTGGGAATCAAATGCGTGCCATACATATCTCGCGTAACGCCAAGTCTTTTATTCGTAGCGAGAGCTACCGACAATAATAACTTCAGAGAATTTTTATTCACTCAACTGGCGAGATTGATTGCTATTGTAAAGCAGCACATCCGTAATTACTTAGACAAAATATTTGATTTGATCAGGGAGTTTTGGACGCCAAATAGTCCTTTCCAGCCAACTTTGATTCTGTTGGTGGAGAACATCGCTGTAGCACTTGGATCAGAGTTTAAAGTGTACTTACCTCAGCTAATGCCTCAGATTCTACGTGTTTTAGCACACGACACGAGCAAAGATAGAATGGTGACTGAAAAACTGCTTTTTGCTTTACAAAAGTTTGAAGACAACTTGGATGATTACATGCATTTAATTATTCCATCGATTGTGAAGTTGTTCGACGCGTCAGACTGCCCAATAAATGTGGCAAAGGTGGCCATGGAAACTGTTGACTATCTCTCCGATACTTTGAACTACAGTGAACTGGTTTCCAGAATCATTCATCCTTTAGTGAGAAGTTTGGACACTTGTGCGGCGTTGCGTCCGACTGCAATGGACACGTTATGCGCGTTGATTGTCCAATTGGGTCGCAAGTTCACTGATTTTATTCCGCTAGTACAGAAAGTGGTGGTGAAACATAAGATACAACACCAGAACTATGAGTTACTGCTTTCTCGGATGCAGTCTAGTCAAACATTGGCGATGGACGAGTTCTTGCAAAGTACGAGGCGAAGGCCGAGGAATAATAATCAAGAGGTAATTTGTAGTTTGTATTCTACATATTCTTATTCATACATAAGTATATATTTATAAGTGCATTTTATAAATGGAAGTCCCCCACCGTTTCTGTATACAAAAACTCCTGAAACTGAGGGTAGATTAAACTTCATGCGATTGTTACTAATAGACAAAGTAATTCATGAGGAAGGGTTAGGTGTATAATACAACCATATTACAGTATAGAAAAGTCGAGAATTTCAAAGATTCGTAATCGGGTCGCTAGTTTTTTTTACTATTGATAGGAATGTTTAACCATTATCTCACCTGATGGTAAAAAATACCTGTGTTGTACTCCACAGGCTCGCATCGGCTACAACTGTGACACATCGCAGTCGATCCGCAAGCTGTGCGTGAACGCGCACAACTTGAAGCTGGCGTGGACCGTGAGCAGCCGCGTGTCGAAAGACGACTGGCTCGAGTGGCTGCGACGGTTCAGCATTGGCTTGCTGACTGAGTCTCATAGCCCAGCTCTTAGGTAAGTGCTTAACTTCCTTCTAAACTAACAGATAATGACGTGCTACTACGCTAAACAAAATACATATTATTGATTATTTATTTAAAAAAAGGAAAGAACCATGGGCAACAATGTATGAAGCGTGGGCGATTTTACCAACAGAGATATTGTAAAGGATTCGGTTAGTACTTAAATTGTTACTATTGGCACAACTTTCAAAAAAAAGATATGCACCTAAATAGGTTTGGTTGGAGAAGACCGATTTCTGGGCCACTTGTTGACAGATTTTAAATTATTTATTTTATTTGAAAGAGTATATTCCCGAATTAGTCTTATACAAAAATTTATATCATCTGATGATGAACTTCGGAGATATGGAGGTGTTATGACAGTTCTGCTATGGTCCTATGAAGTTCCGTTAACTTACGATACGATACTTTATTTGCAGGGCATGTCTAGCCTTAGCACACAACTACTCGCAACTTCTTCGAGATTTGTTCAACGCAGCTTTCGTCTCGTGCTGGACGGAACTCGACAACACATCGCGCACCGAGCTGTCGAACGCTCTGGAACAAGCGCTCACGGCGCCCGACGCACCAGAACTGGCGCATACGGTGCTGAACCTGGCCGAGTTCATGGAGCACTGCGAAGGAGGCACTCTGCCGATATCCACACATCTGCTCGGCGAACGAGCGATGCATTGCAGAGCGTATGCTAAGGCGCTGCACTACAAGGTATGCGTGAATTTGTTCTACACTAATATCTAGATAAAGATTGTTGTTTGTGATTTCTTCAAGTTTTTGGTAGCCTTTTGACTTTATTTTTGTTACTGTTTTGTACAAGGTCACATTGTTTTCATTGTATGTTTGCGAACCTAAGGCAAACAATCCTTTTGAACCAGTAACATCCGTTTTGGTATCTTAACTGCAACGTATTTCCTTACAGGAGGAAGAGTTCCGTAACGGCGCAACATCTCAGGTCGTGGAGGCTTTAATCCATATTAACAACAAACTGCAACAGAAAGAGGCCGCGGAAGGTCTGCTGGAGAGAGTGATGGCACAGCGCGAAGCAGGCGATGCCAGCCTTAAGGTCCAGATAAGATGGTACGAGAAACTACACAACTGGGAGAAAGCTCTAGATTTATATGGAGAGAAGTTGAACGACGATGTAAGCGATATTGACTCTTATCTCGGGGAGTTAAGATGCTTCGAAGCTTTAGGAGAATGGGTTGAGCTATATAACACAGTTTCCAAGAAATGGGTCAAAATGACCAACGAAGAAAGATTCAAAGCGGCAAGACTTGCCGCCGCTTCAGCTTGGGGTCTCAGCGAATGGGATTCCATGTCTAAATACGTTAATTTCCTCCCAGAAAATACTCAGGATGGTGCATTCTATAGGGCAGTTCTCAATATCCACAATGGATCATTTGATCAATCTAAACTATACATCGATCAAGCGCGTACTTTGTTAGATTCCGAGTTAACTGCTGTGGCCGGAGAAAGCTATCAGAGAGCTTACGGCGCTTTAGTAAACGCTCAACTATTGGCAGAATTAGAAGAAGTAATCACTTACAAATCGGTAATGGAGAGGAGAGAATCTATCCGACAAGCTTGGTGGACGAGACTGCAAGGAGGTCAACGATTAGTTGAAGACTGGAGAAGAATTTTACAAGTTCGCAGTCTGGTACTTACTCCTCAAGAAGACATGGCCACGTGGCTCAAATTCGCGTCACTGTGCCGAAAGAGCGGCGCCCCTCGCCAGGCACACAAAACATTGGTCATGTTGTTAGGAACAGATCCCAGTAAGAACCGAGACATGCCACTGCCAACACACGAACCAAGACTGACCTTAGCGTATGCCAAACATTTGTGGGTCGCTGGTGACAAACAATTGGCGTATGATCAACTTCAACGATATGTTGACACGACTGAAACGGGTGATTCTGAGCACTGCAGACTCCTTGCTCGATGCCATTTAAAACTAGGCTCCTGGTGCGAATCCCTACTCGGTATAAACGAACTCTCTATTCCTGAAATTCTTCGGAATTATGCGGCAGCCACAGATTTATCTTCTGATTGGTACAAAGCCTGGCATGCTTGGGCTTACATGAACTTTGAAACAGTTTTGTTCTACAAACACCAGGACACAAATATAACAGGTGGCCAATCAGAAAGAAGACCTTCTCCTGAGTGTATCCAACAGCACACAGTGCCAGCTGTCGAAGGATTCTTCAAATCGATCAAGTTATCGCACGGCAGCTCACTACAAGATACTCTCAGGTTGCTAACTCTATGGTTTGACTACGGCCATTACCCAGCCGTTCACGAAGCCCTCGTTGAGGGCATCAGAACTATAGAAATCAACGTGTGGCTCCAAGTAATTCCTCAACTTATAGCGAGAATCGACACGCCAAGAGCGCTCGTCGGGAAATTGATACACTCTCTATTAATCGACATTGGAAAGTCTCATCCTCAAGCTCTAGTCTATCCCTTGACTGTAGCTTCAAAATCATCATTCATAGCTCGGAAGAACGCAGCTAATCAGATCCTCAAGTCAATGTGCACTCATTCAAGCAACTTGGTGAACCAGGCTGCTATGATTTCCGAGGAGCTTATCCGAGTGGCTATTCTATGGCATGAGCAGTGGCACGAAGCTCTAGAGGAAGCTTCGAGGTTGTATTTCAGCGAAAACGACGTGAATGCCATGTTCAAGACGCTAGAGCCTCTGCATGCCATGTTGGAGCGTGGCCCGCAGACTCTAAAAGAAGTGTCATTCAGTCAAGCGTATGGAAGAGATTTGAATGAGGCGCAGGAGTGGTGTAATAGATACAAGGTATGTTTCCAGTTGTAATTACCCAATCAGATGTCTTAGGCGTAACAGTCTTCAAAGCCGTGTGATTTTTATGTCAGTGCTGTGAGATCCAAATTGCTTTGTTCCCTGTTATATAACCTATTAATATTGTCTATTTTTGATTTTTTTTGCCAGGAATCCGGCTTAGTCCGAGACTTAAACCAGGCCTGGGACCTGTACTACCACGTGTTTCGTCGCATCAGTCGGCAGCTACCACAGTTGACGTCTCTGGAGTTGCAGTACGTCAGTCCGCGCCTGCTCAACTGCCGCGACCTGGAGCTCGCGGTGCCCGGCTCCTACGTGCCCGACCAGGACCTCATCCGCATCGCGCACATACAGAGCAGTCTGCAGGTGAGTGCACTACGTACTAGCATGTGTGACGTCACTGAGCTGCAGTACGTCAGTCCGCGCCTGCTCAACTGCCGCGACCTGGAGCTCGCGGTGCCCGGCTCCTACGTGCCCGACCAGGACCTCATCCGCATCGCGCACATACAGAGCAGTCTGCAGGTGAGTGCACTACGTACTAGCATGTGTGACGTCACTGAGCTGCAGTACGTCAGTCCGCGCCTGCTCAACTGCCGCGACCTGGAGCTCGCGGTGCCCGGCTCCTACGTGCCCGACCAGGACCTCATCCGCATCGCGCACATACAGAGCAGTCTGCAGGTGAGTGCACTACGTACTAGCATGTGTGACGTCACTGAGCTGCAGTACGTCAGTCCGCGCCTGCTCAACTGCCGCGACCTGGAGCTCGCGGTGCCCGGCTCCTACGTGCCCGACCAGGACCTCATCCGCATCGCGCACATACAGAGCAGTCTGCAGGTGAGTGCACTACGTACTAGCATGTGTGACGTCACTGAGCTGCAGTACGTCAGTCCGCGCCTGCTCAACTGCCGCGACCTGGAGCTCGCGGTGCCCGGCTCCTACGTGCCCGACCAGGACCTCATCCGCATCGCGCACATACAGAGCAGTCTGCAGGTGAGTGCACTACGTACTAGCATGTGTGACGTCACTGAGCTGCAGTACGTCAGTCCGCGCCTGCTCAACTGCCGCGACCTGGAGCTCGCGGTGCCCGGCTCCTACGTGCCCGACCAGGACCTCATCCGCATCGCGCACATACAGAGCAGTCTGCAGGTGAGTGCACTACGTACTAGCATGTGTGACGTCACTGAGCTGCAGTACGTCAGTCCGCGCCTGCTCAACTGCCGCGACCTGGAGCTCGCGGTGCCCGGCTCCTACGTGCCCGACCAGGACCTCATCCGCATCGCGCACATACAGAGCAGTCTGCAGGTGAGTGCACTACGTACTAGCATGTGTGACGTCACTGAGCTGCAGTACGTCAGTCCGCGCCTGCTCAACTGCCGCGACCTGGAGCTCGCGGTGCCCGGCTCCTACGTGCCCGACCAGGACCTCATCCGCATCGCGCACATACAGAGCAGTCTGCAGGTGAGTGCACTACGTACTAGCATGTGTGACGTCACTGAGCTGCAGTACGTCAGTCCGCGCCTGCTCAACTGCCGCGACCTGGAGCTCGCGGTGCCCGGCTCCTACGTGCCCGACCAGGACCTCATCCGCATCGCGCACATACAGAGCAGTCTGCAGGTGAGTGCACTACGTACTAGCATGTGTGACGTCACTGAGCTGCAGTACGTCAGTCCGCGCCTGCTCAACTGCCGCGACCTGGAGCTCGCGGTGCCCGGCTCCTACGTGCCCGACCAGGACCTCATCCGCATCGCGCACATACAGAGCAGTCTGCAGGTGAGTGCACTACGTACTAGCATGTGTGACGTCACTGAGCTGCAGTACGTCAGTCCGCGCCTGCTCAACTGCCGCGACCTGGAGCTCGCGGTGCCCGGCTCCTACGTGCCCGACCAGGACCTCATCCGCATCGCGCACATACAGAGCAGTCTGCAGGTGAGTGCACTACGTACTAGCATGTGTGACGTCACTGAGCTGCAGTACGTCAGTCCGCGCCTGCTCAACTGCCGCGACCTGGAGCTCGCGGTGCCCGGCTCCTACGTGCCCGACCAGGACCTCATCCGCATCGCGCACATACAGAGCAGTCTGCAGGTGAGTGCACTACGTACTAGCATGTGTGACGTCACTGAGCTGCAGTACGTCAGTCCGCGCCTGCTCAACTGCCGCGACCTGGAGCTCGCGGTGCCCGGCTCCTACGTGCCCGACCAGGACCTCATCCGCATCGCGCACATACAGAGCAGTCTGCAGGTGAGTGCACTACGTACTAGCATGTGTGACGTCACTGAGCTGCAGTACGTCAGTCCGCGCCTGCTCAACTGCCGCGACCTGGAGCTCGCGGTGCCCGGCTCCTACGTGCCCGACCAGGACCTCATCCGCATCGCGCACATACAGAGCAGTCTGCAGGTGAGTGCACTACGTACTAGCATGTGTGACGTCACTGAGCTGCAGTACGTCAGTCCGCGCCTGCTCAACTGCCGCGACCTGGAGCTCGCGGTGCCCGGCTCCTACGTGCCCGACCAGGACCTCATCCGCATCGCGCACATACAGAGCAGTCTGCAGGTGAGTGCACTACGTACTAGCATGTGTGACGTCACTGAGCTGCAGTACGTCAGTCCGCGCCTGCTCAACTGCCGCGACCTGGAGCTCGCGGTGCCCGGCTCCTACGTGCCCGACCAGGACCTCATCCGCATCGCGCACATACAGAGCAGTCTGCAGGTGAGTGCACTACGTACTAGCATGTGTGACGTCACTGAGCTGCAGTACGTCAGTCCGCGCCTGCTCAACTGCCGCGACCTGGAGCTCGCGGTGCCCGGCTCCTACGTGCCCGACCAGGACCTCATCCGCATCGCGCACATACAGAGCAGTCTGCAGGTGAGTGCACTACGTACTAGCATGTGTGACGTCACTGAGCTGCAGTACGTCAGTCCGCGCCTGCTCAACTGCCGCGACCTGGAGCTCGCGGTGCCCGGCTCCTACGTGCCCGACCAGGACCTCATCCGCATCGCGCACATACAGAGCAGTCTGCAGGTGAGTGCACTACGTACTAGCATGTGTGACGTCACTGAGCTGCAGTACGTCAGTCCGCGCCTGCTCAACTGCCGCGACCTGGAGCTCGCGGTGCCCGGCTCCTACGTGCCCGACCAGGACCTCATCCGCATCGCGCACATACAGAGCAGTCTGCAGGTGAGTGCACTACGTACTAGCATGTGTGACGTCACTGAGCTGCAGTACGTCAGTCCGCGCCTGCTCAACTGCCGCGACCTGGAGCTCGCGGTGCCCGGCTCCTACGTGCCCGACCAGGACCTCATCCGCATCGCGCACATACAGAGCAGTCTGCAGGTGAGTGCACTACGTACTAGCATGTGTGACGTCACTGAGCTGCAGTACGTCAGTCCGCGCCTGCTCAACTGTCGCGACCTGGAGCTCGCGGTGCCCGGCTCCTACGTGCCCGACCAGGACCTCATCCGCATCGCGCACATACAGAGCAGTCTGCAGGTGAGTGCACTACGTACTAGCATGTGTGACGTCACTGAGCTGCAGTACGTCAGTCCGCGCCTGCTCAACTGCCGCGACCTGGAGCTCGCGGTGCCCGGCTCCTACGTGCCCGACCAGGACCTCATCCGCATCGCGCACATACAGAGCAGTCTGCAGGTGAGTGCACTACGTACTAGCATGTGTGACGTCACTGAGCTGCAGTACGTCAGTCCGCGCCTGCTCAACTGCCGCGACCTGGAGCTCGCGGTGCCCGGCTCCTACGTGCCCGACCAGGACCTCATCCGCATCGCGCACATACAGAGCAGTCTGCAGGTGAGTGCACTACGTACTAGCATGTGTGACGTCACTGAGCTGCAGTACGTCAGTCCGCGCCTGCTCAACTGCCGCGACCTGGAGCTCGCGGTGCCCGGCTCCTACGTGCCCGACCAGGACCTCATCCGCATCGCGCACATACAGAGCAGTCTGCAGGTGAGTGCACTACGTACTAGCATGTGTGACGTCACTGAGCTGCAGTACGTCAGTCCGCGCCTGCTCAACTGCCGCGACCTGGAGCTCGCGGTGCCCGGCTCCTACGTGCCCGACCAGGACCTCATCCGCATCGCGCACATACAGAGCAGTCTGCAGGTGAGTGCACTACGTACTAGCATGTGTGACGTCACTGAGCTGCAGTACGTCAGTCCGCGCCTGCTCAACTGCCGCGACCTGGAGCTCGCGGTGCCCGGCTCCTACGTGCCCGACCAGGACCTCATCCGCATCGCGCACATACAGAGCAGTCTGCAGGTGAGTGCACTACGTACTAGCATGTGTGACGTCACTGAGCTGCAGTACGTCAGTCCGCGCCTGCTCAACTGCCGCGACCTGGAGCTCGCGGTGCCCGGCTCCTACGTGCCCGACCAGGACCTCATCCGCATCGCGCACATACAGAGCAGTCTGCAGGTGAGTGCACTACGTACTAGCATGTGTGACGTCACTGAGCTGCAGTACGTCAGTCCGCGCCTGCTCAACTGCCGCGACCTGGAGCTCGCGGTGCCCGGCTCCTACGTGCCCGACCAGGACCTCATCCGCATCGCGCACATACAGAGCAGTCTGCAGGTGAGTGCACTACGTACTAGCATGTGTGACGTCACTGAGCTGCAGTACGTCAGTCCGCGCCTGCTCAACTGCCGCGACCTGGAGCTCGCGGTGCCCGGCTCCTACGTGCCCGACCAGGACCTCATCCGCATCGCGCACATACAGAGCAGTCTGCAGGTGAGTGCACTACGTACTAGCATGTGTGACGTCACTGAGCTGCAGTACGTCAGTCCGCGCCTGCTCAACTGCCGCGACCTGGAGCTCGCGGTGCCCGGCTCCTACGTGCCCGACCAGGACCTCATCCGCATCGCGCACATACAGAGCAGTCTGCAGGTGAGTGCACTACGTACTAGCATGTGTGACGTCACTGAGCTGCAGTACGTCAGTCCGCGCCTGCTCAACTGCCGCGACCTGGAGCTCGCGGTGCCCGGCTCCTACGTGCCCGACCAGGACCTCATCCGCATCGCGCACATACAGAGCAGTCTGCAGGTGAGTGCACTACGTACTAGCATGTGTGACGTCACTGAGCTGCAGTACGTCAGTCCGCGCCTGCTCAACTGCCGCGACCTGGAGCTCGCGGTGCCCGGCTCCTACGTGCCCGACCAGGACCTCATCCGCATCGCGCACATACAGAGCAGTCTGCAGGTGAGTGCACTACGTACTAGCATGTGTGACGTCACTGAGTTGCAGTACGTCAGTCCGCGCCTGCTCAACTGCCGCGACCTGGAGCTCGCGGTGCCCGGCTCCTACGTGCCCGACCAGGACCTCATCCGCATCGCGCACATACAGAGCAGTCTGCAGGTGAGTGCACTACGTACTAGCATGTGTGACGTCACTGAGCTGCAGTACGTCAGTCCGCGCCTGCTCAACTGCCGCGACCTGGAGCTCGCGGTGCCCGGCTCCTACGTGCCCGACCAGGACCTCATCCGCATCGCGCACATACAGAGCAGTCTGCAGGTGAGTGCACTACGTACTAGCATGTGTGACGTCACTGAGTTGCAGTACGTCAGTCCGCGCCTGCTCAACTGCCGCGACCTGGAGCTCGCGGTGCCCGGCTCCTACGTGCCCGACCAGGACCTCATCCGCATCGCGCACATACAGAGCAGTCTGCAGGTGAGTGCACTACGTACTAGCATGTGTGACGTCACTGAGCTGCAGTACGTCAGTCCGCGCCTGCTCAACTGCCGCGACCTGGAGCTCGCGGTGCCCGGCTCCTACGTGCCCGACCAGGACCTCATCCGCATCGCGCACATACAGAGCAGTCTGCAGGTGAGTGCACTACGTACTAGCATGTGTGACGTCACTGAGCTGCAGTACGTCAGTCCGCGCCTGCTCAACTGCCGCGACCTGGAGCTCGCGGTGCCCGGCTCCTACGTGCCCGACCAGGACCTCATCCGCATCGCGCACATACAGAGCAGTCTGCAGGTGAGTGCACTACGTACTAGCATGTGTGACGTCACTGAGCTGCAGTACGTCAGTCCGCGCCTGCTCAACTGCCGCGACCTGGAGCTCGCGGTGCCCGGCTCCTACGTGCCCGA
Organism: Mythimna separata; assembly: GCA_030763345.1. Taxonomy (NCBI): domain Eukaryota; kingdom Metazoa; phylum Arthropoda; class Insecta; order Lepidoptera; family Noctuidae; genus Mythimna; species Mythimna separata. The sequence goes on from CM061187.1 coordinate 5,982,421, forward strand.
CCAGGACCTCATCCGCATCGCGCACATACAGAGCAGTCTGCAGGTGAGTGCACTACGTACTAGCATGTGTGACGTCACTGAGCTGCAGTACGTCAGTCCGCGCCTGCTCAACTGCCGCGACCTGGAGCTCGCGGTGCCCGGCTCCTACGTGCCCGACCAGGACCTCATCCGCATCGCGCACATACAGAGCAGTCTGCAGGTGAGTGCACTACGTACTAGCATGTGTGACGTCACTGAGCTGCAGTACGTCAGTCCGCGCCTGCTCAACTGCCGCGACCTGGAGCTCGCGGTGCCCGGCTCCTACGTGCCCGACCAGGACCTCATCCGCATCGCGCACATACAGAGCAGTCTGCAGGTGAGTGCACTACGTACTAGCATGTGTGACGTCACTGAGCTGCAGTACGTCAGTCCGCGCCTGCTCAACTGCCGCGACCTGGAGCTCGCGGTGCCCGGCTCCTACGTGCCCGACCAGGACCTCATCCGCATCGCGCACATACAGAGCAGTCTGCAGGTGAGTGCACTACGTACTAGCATGTGTGACGTCACTGAGCTGCAGTACGTCAGTCCGCGCCTGCTCAACTGCCGCGACCTGGAGCTCGCGGTGCCCGGCTCCTACGTGCCCGACCAGGACCTCATCCGCATCGCGCACATACAGAGCAGTCTGCAGGTGAGTGCACTACGTACTAGCATGTGTGACGTCACTGAGCTGCAGTACGTCAGTCCGCGCCTGCTCAACTGCCGCGACCTGGAGCTCGCGGTGCCCGGCTCCTACGTGCCCGACCAGGACCTCATCCGCATCGCGCACATACAGAGCAGTCTGCAGGTGAGTGCACTACGTACTAGCATGTGTGACGTCACTGAGCTGCAGTACGTCAGTCCGCGCCTGCTCAACTGCCGCGACCTGGAGCTAGCGTCACGTGTGACGTCACTCAGTGACGTGTGAGCAATACAAGTAAATAAGCCCGGCTTTTATGTGAAAATGAATGACACCCAACATCTAAATCATCGAACATAACAAACTTTAATTATATATAGTATAAAATTATATATAGTAACCAGATATCACCAACAACCTCAATGTATATCTCTTACAGGTCATCACGTCAAAGCAGCGTCCCCGCCGCCTCTGCATCCGCGGCTCCAACGGCAAAGACTACATGTTCCTACTCAAGGGTCATGAGGACTTGCGCCAGGACGAGCGGGTCATGCAACTATTCGGGCTGGTCAACACGCTGCTGCAGGCTGATCCAGACACCTTCCGCAGGGATCTGGCTATCCAGAGATATGCCGTCATTCCTCTGTCCACGAACTCTGGCCTGATCGGATGGGTGCCGCATTGTGATACTTTACACTCACTTATAAGGTTCGTTTTGAATTGTGTTTTCACTAATAAATTGACAAAATTCATTTTTTGCAGTTATTGGCAAAAAAAAACATGTTTTCGTGTGACTATTTGAAATTAATTAGACTCTATTGCCAAATAAATTTCATTTTAGTTTCGCTATTTTATCAATTTAAATAGAGTAATCGTAACAAGGTATATTTCAGTGTAGTTGTCAATGCTACATCAAATATAATTATCAGTATTATTTTGATTGTTTTTGATAGGTACTTGAAATAGGGTACAGTTGATTAACATTAAAACATCAAAGTAAAGAATGTGATAAAGTAAATTTATCACAGACTTTATACCAGTGTGTATAAGGTTCATATTTGTGGTAGCTGAACCCGTGCCTAGCACATCCTAAGATTTGTTTAGATCAAAGTGTTTAATGTGAGCAACAAACTGAATAAAATATCTTTTCTGTTTGAAGGGATTACAGAGAGAAGAGGAAGTGCTTGTTGAATATTGAACACAGAATCATGCAAAGGATGGCCTCTGATCTTGACAAACTCATGTTGATGCAAAAGGTAAGATGTTGTCATTTTGACTATTCGAATGTGCCTGTTTTTATCCTGACTTTGTTTTCTCGATTGTACAAAATATAAAATGCACAATCGGCGGTGTAATGTTCACACTCAGGCCTGCTATCTAATAGAAGGAATGGGCCCCAGGCCCCATGTGGATTGGTGGATGCCAACTGTCTTAAAAGTTTAATTCAAGGAGTCAAAGATTTCCTCACAATAAACCTCCTATTTATTTATGTAACAAACAATACGGTACGTGTACGGACAGCGTCATCAACTGATGAGTGGACTTCTAAGATGCGCCTGCAGCAGTTAATATATCAATATCAAAAACTAAATGTATCTAAAGACATAAGAGGCTTGAATCCCAACAGTGGGAACATTTACAAAGTCGATTATGTTTATGCTAACTGGAAGACATGACGTGCCTTAACTAATACAATGTTTTATAGGTGGAAGTCTTCGAGCACGCCCTAGAACATACAGCAGGTGATGACCTAGCCAAACTACTGTGGCTGAAGAGTCCCTCCTCCGAAGTGTGGTTCGAGCGGCGCACCAACTACACGCGCTCGCTGGCCGTCATGAGCATGGTGGGCTACATCCTGGGGCTCGGAGACCGCCACCCCTCCAACATTATGCTGGACAGAGTGACAGGAAAGTTCCTGCATATAGACTTTGGTGACTGCTTCGAAGTAGCCGTCACTAGGGACAAGTTCCCAGAGAAGATTCCCTTCAGATTAACTAGAATGCTCATCAATGCTATGGAGGTAAGAATAATTCGTCAACTGTTATGACGATTTTTTAACATTATTATTTCTCTAATTTAATCTATATTTTTATACAATATTTTATTCCAAACAACAAATAACGGTACAAATAAATCTAATTCTGAAAACAGCATCAAAATTGATTATTCAATGAAGCAACAATTGGCATTTCACAATTTATAGAAGAAATTGTTATCCTCATCGTATCGGTTTCCTACCGTAATGCTAGTCTCCCACATAGACTTATCTGGAAGATAATGTAACCAATAAAATGTTATCTAGTGTAACACAAATGCAATAAACTTGTTGTTATTGTCAAATTAACTGATTAAATCGACAAGGTTATTTTACAATCGATATTAATCTGAATCGATAAAACGTAATCTATTTCTTCCCCAGATAACCTTGTACAAGGTTTTCTAAATTTCTTCTTCGTCCTGCCCTTATCGCATATTACATGGGGTCAGCGCAACACGTTTTTTTCTTCCAATTGGTCCTGTCACCCGTTGTACTATCACAAACTAACTTTTCTAAATTTAAATTAAGCTAATTATACTGTGTTTTTGACCTTGTACTCAGATTTATCATGATTTGGTTAGTGCTAAATCTTGTCTTATTTCGCTAGGTAACCGGCATCGAAGGCACATACCGCCGCACTTGCGAGTCGGTGATGGAGGTGCTCCACCGTCACAAGGACAGCGTCATGGCCGTGCTAGAAGCGTTCGTGTACGACCCTCTGCTCAACTGGCGACTTATAGACGCTGGACGACGCTCGAGAGCTGACGCAGAAGTTTGCTCTACTTCAGACCCTGCTTCCTCCCCGCAGCCCAGCAGAAGCAGGATACATATTGGACTTAATGATACCCTTGATCAACCAGCGGAGACTAATTTGAACAAACGAGCGCTGGCCATAGTGAACCGAGTGCGGGACAAACTGACTGGACGAGACTTCCCGCACATCGACGAAATAGTCTCCGTACAGAAGCAAGTAGACCTGCTTATACAGCAGGCGACTAGTAACGAGAATCTATGCCAGTGCTACGTGGGGTGGTGTCCCTTCTGGTAATGTTATTGTGTATGTACTACATTGTTTTGTATGACTTTTGTAAGCGTTCGTTTCTAATTCTGATAGTAAAAATGAAAGGTATCGTAGGAAAGAGAACATAACTCATAGTGATTCGTTTATATGTATCATCGGATTATTGTAAACTCATTAAAATAATCTTAATAGGTATACATTTCGAATACAATAAAACCCAATAATATATACTTTATCAGTATCCTACTGTGAAGAAAGAGTTTATTATAATTTTACGATATTTATTAACTAATCGATTCTGCAATTACCCGATACCATATTGTGCACGACGCCTTAGTTTTATTGTTGTTTGTGTATTTAGAAAATGTAAACGCACATAAATCATTTTAAACTAGGTAGTTGTGCCTACACCATAGATTTTAAGATAACATAGGGGAGGCATCATGAATTTGAAAACATAAAGAAGTAAATAAATGCTAAGTTATGATGCTTATTCAAATTGTATAGAATTCTCCATAGATGTGTAATTGTGTATACGTCAATTCAAACTTAACGACGTCTGTGAAGTTCACTTCACTTTTCGCAGCGTAGTACACCACCTCTACTGTCACAAGAATGTACTACTGTGTTGCGACTCGCGGAGTAGTAGTATATTCATGCAGCCGCCATTAGGTACAGCACCATAATTCACTAATTAAGCGTTTATTTACTGCTTATTGATCGAAGTAGATCCTAATATAAAGTTTGATAAATAATGGTTACTTTAGGCACTGTACAGCATGAAGTTTTCAAGTCGGCGTAGATGACTAATCTTGACTGAAACTATGAGGAATAGCGAAATACTCAAAAAAGTCTTGGGCTCGATTTTGATGACAAATAAAACGGCATCGATGGATTTTTGATAAACTACAAAAACAGGCTCCTTTGAGTATGTTTCCTATTTGGCACTTCTACACCCTCTTGAAAAATTCACCTTATATAAACATATTACATTATTGTCTATAAACTACTGTAACGCATTTACATAACTGCACTCAGAATTTAGTCCTAACTCATTAGTTAAAATAATAATTAAAAAATTAGTTGTAATTATGCTAAAGGAAATATAAATGACTTTAGGTAGATCGGCAAAATTGTATCATGACGCCATCGAATAATGATGTATAGAAATAATAACTACGCCATAAGAGGGTATCTGGAATCAAGAATGTGCAAAGAGTTGGTTAACGGAACAGAAACACATCTGTACTTATATTATAAAGCTGACGAGTTTGTTTGCACGCGCGAACTCAGGAACTACTGGGCCGATTTGATATTAATGATTTCAGTGTTAGATAGCCCATTTATCGAGGAAGGCTATAGGCTATATATCATCACGCTAAGACCAATAGGAGCGGAGCACCTCACCTGTATAAACGAAATCGTGGGCGGAAGCTAGTTATAGATAATGCTATCGACGAAGACGCACCTCGATCTTCTTCTAATTTTCTTGCAATGCATGCGCCTTTTTTACTGCTGACTAGTTGTCCCTCGCGTTTGCGACGCTAATCAGCGTCGGAAAACGCGAGGGACAACTAGTCGGCGTAGCGTGATATTGTATAGCCTGCCTAGAAAAAGTGCCTGCCTAAAAGAACTAGTATTTCCTGAGATTCGAGCAAATGTTCAAATACACCCTTGGATGAGATGGGCACGTCTTCGTGAATCGGCACTATTATTTTATGTAATAAAAGGACATATATTCGCAAAAAAATAGCGGTAGATCTTTTTCAACCTTATTAATTCTTATTAATAAGGCATAAGGTTGTAAAATGGTCACTTTCGCTGTAGCTTTCGTAATAATACCTAGTGATGTTTTATTACGCAGATGTTTATAGTGGAAATTCTAAATAATTTGCACGTCTGTACCTACTAAGTTGACATGGTACGCATAGCAATGCGCTAAACGTTAGACGAAGGACCGCCGCCAGATTCACAGTTATAGCAGCTAACTGTCTCTTGCTTATTATAAATTAATTGACACGCACTGTCTGTATATCCTAGCTAGTGAGTAGAATTAGATGCATTTTAATCATGTAGGATTAATCATACTCGTACCAAATGTAGGTCATAAAAGGGCTGGCAATCGTCACTAAGTCCATCATCTGCCTAGCCTTTTCCCAACTATATTGGGGTCGGCTTCCAGTCAAGCCGGATTTAGCTGAATACCAGTATTTTTACGAGGAGCAGCTGCCTACCAGACCTCCACAACCCATTAACTGGGGTAACATGGTACTTCATGGCAAGACTGGACCACTATCCCACTTGATGGAAACCGACGATAGAGCGTGTCCAACCAAGTTACATTTCCAGCTGAATTAGTTAGGTAACTGTATCAAAATCCATTTATAAAAACCCTCAACATACTACATATAGACATTTCAAATTGAATAATAGCTTATTAAAAAGGTTGTTTTCCATATAATTGTAACGATGACATTTAGTTTAAGTTGTGTAAGAATAGGAATAAAATGGGATGTAACGTTCTTTTGTATAGAACATTTATAAAATTGTGCCTATATTGTGATAATATTAACATCGTTTCCACGTGGAAAAGATATCATGCTACTTGTAAATAAGCTATGTTTATTGTCTTAAATTTGATTGTTTTTTCACGAAATAAACGATTTGTTGGTACTTTGGTGGTTTCTTTTACCAGTTAGAATTATGGACATCCTTAGCATGATGTGTCCCATCGCGTGTCTCACTTTGCGATAAACTCGAAAACGAGTACCTTTTTTTCAATTCAGTTCCATTCAAATATTTATTTGCAAGAAATACATCGTTCAGGGGGTATCATCAGAATAATTTCTTCCGCCCTTGGGTGAAGCGAAAGAGCGTGTCAGAAACTCGAAAACTACTGAATGGGTTACAGTGCCGTAACTAGCCTATTATGCGCCCGGTGCGAGCTTTCAAAACTGCGCCCCTAAAAATGCTCTAACTAGGCTCTGAAAATAAAATGGACAAATGTGAATACAAATAAATCTACCGAAGGGGAATCATCAGAATGACTTCTCTCGCTCTTGGGCGGAGCGGGAGGGTGTGTCAGACTCTTACTGACTAAACCCCTACCCCGTTCCTTCGTTGCCTTCGATCTGGGGGGGGACTCGGTGTCAACCTTTCGGAATATCCATGTTCCCCAGAGGCTTCGGCCCTGCCGGGGCCCGGGGAGCTCCCCTACAGTTTGCTGACATCTCCTTGAGGCGCGCGTGGAACAGAACGCGCCGTTGACGACTGAGCTCGGTCCGGATTATTTCTAGACTGCCGGACGGCGAGCTACCCAGTGCTCGCCGTCCGCGAACCCGCGCCTACGGTGGTCGGAAATTGGGATCGGGATCTCGGCGGGGGCGGCGTGAGGACCGTTCCCTCACGCACTCGCGGTCAGCAGCCTCCTTCACTAACATTATTGCTTCGCAGAAGGAGGCGACCGCCCGCCACCCCTCCTCGCTCCGGACCATTTCCTGAACCAGGGCCCGGCGCGAGAGGTCACCGCCGCCGATAGCCTCCACAAAGACACAGCGGTGTTCCGCCCAAGCGGCCACACCTCTTCCGTGTGCTCCACCGTGTCCTCCGGGCGGTCCACACAGTAGCGACACCCAGGCGTCCTTTCTTGCTTGATCCGATGCCGGAACCTCTCGAACTTACCGTGTCCAGTGAAGACCTGCGTCATACGGAACGTGACCTCTTTCCAAACACTCCTCATAGAGGGGACTTACCGCCTCAATGACGGCATGCCCAGCACTGGGTTGCGACAGTCGCAGTTGCCATGCCACCCTGAGATCCCGCCCAAACTCTGTCCGCCATACTGCGATTTGTCGTGGCAGCGGAGTTTCGCCCCGGCGTTGCATCTCCACGCGCAAATCGTGCATGCATGCAAGGACTGTTGCCTCCAGATCCCACGGTGGCAGGCCAGCAAGGAGGCTCGCCGCTTCGCGGGAGATCGTGCGGTATCCCCGCACCATCCGGATGGCCATGACCCTCTGGCAAGCGTTCAGTTTGGCCGCCGGTCGCTTACCTAGCGATGGCGCCCAAACCGGCGCCCCGTAAAGGACCATGGACCGAATGATCCCCGCGTAGAGCCTCCGGTAGGGGGCGTCTGGACCCCCTAGGTTGGGTAGGAGCCGCTTCAGAGCGGCCCCAAACCTGTCCTGTTTGGGGGCCAAACGTCGGAAATGCTCCTCGAAAGTCCACCGGCTGTCGAGGACGAGTCCCAGGTACTTCCTCGTCGACCCGACGCCGATGTGGACCCCCCCTACTGTTATTTGGAAACCAGGTGTTGGCGCGGTCCGAGGGCCATGAAAGCACATAGCCTCGAACTTGTGCAATGCCACCTTGAGTCCTAGTTGCTGGATCCTGTCCACGACTGTCGCAACCCCGCGTGTCGCTGTTTCGGCAGCCGTCTGGTACGACTCTCCCCGCGCCAGGACCAGCGTGTCGTCGTAGCAGACCACGCTGACCCCGTCGGGGAGGTCGCCGCGCCGCACGTAGTCGTATCCGATGTTCCACAGGGACGGTCCTAGTACCGATCCCTGCAGAACACCGCACGAGATCTCTCGCCGTCTCCACTCTCCCTGGTGACCGGGATAGATGATGAACCTATCCGACAGGTATGCCTCGATCACACGACGGAGGTAGGCGGGCATGTCATGGTACCGAAGTGCCACCCCGTTGCAACTCCAGGGCAGGGAGTTGAAGGCATTGGCGATGTCCAAAGACACCGCCAAGACGACCCTGCCCCGAATCACCGCATCCCCCGTCGTGAGGGCCCTCACGCGCGTGATGGCGTCCACCGTGGAACGCCCCCTGCGAAAGCCGAACTGACCGTTCGCAAGATCCGGCCCCACCCGCGCCAGATGCCCGACGAGGCGGTCTGTAATTACTCTTTCAAAGAGTTTGCCCACCTCGTCGAGCAGCACGATGGGCCGGTACGGGGACGGAGAGTCCGCGGGGCGCCCCGGCTTCGCAATGAGGACCAGTTTCCCGTTCTTCCAGCGAAGGCAGAACTGGCCTCTCTCCATGCAAGCGCTAAAGAGCCCTCGCAATCGAGACCCGAGAGCCTCCATGGCCAGGACCCATACCCTTCCGGGCACGCCGTCGGGTCCTGAGGCGGTGTTCTTGACACTGAGTCTTCGTACCACCGCCCTCATCTCTACCTCTGTCACCTCTGGAGCGTCGTCTTCGTCATCGCTGGTGTGGTCCGCTACGGGCACCGCAGGTGGCGGAGCCGTGAGCGGGGGAGAGTGCTCCCATCGCTCAGGGAACAGATTGGCCACCACACCCTCCACAGCCTGGGGCCGGAGACTCTGAGTCAGCGGGGGAGCCCACGGGCGGAGCTTGTTCCGCACCACCTGGTAAGGGCGTCCCCATGGGTCCCAGTTCAGGGTCCCCAGCCACACTTTGCGGGCCTCCAACTTGGCCCGCTTTATCTCCGTTCGGAGGGTGCGCCTTGCCGCTCTGTACCCATCCTACAGCTCCGCCTCTCTGGCCTCCGCATCCGGCGGGCGGGTGCGGCGCCTGCGGAACCTGGTGCACGCCTCGCGCAGAGCCGCGATCTCCGGCGACCACCAGTACACCTGGCGCCGAGCACGTCCTGGATACCTTTACATGTGTTGTTGTTTCAAGTTTGCTTGAAAAATGCGATATAGATATAACTATATCGCTGCTTACCATCAGGTGGGATCGAAGTCAAGCACTAGTTTATAACAATTTAAAAAAAATATATATATATATAGTACAGTAGGGCGCGTCTACACCATGTTCGTAATAAAACAAAATGTACCTACTAGCTACCATGCATGAGGTCATTTCTGCGCCCCTCCAGGGTCTGCGCCCTGTGCCGGGGCACCGCTCGCACCGCCCTAGTTACGGCACTGATGGGTTATAATCCATTCAGTAACCATAGTAAATTTTGGCCTATGAATTAATATATGTACATGAAATGAAATATGTATCTTAGATGTTGTATGGTTTTTATACAATTAAGAATTGAGAGACTGATTAATCTGACATTTTAACGCACAGCTGAAACTACTAGGATTAGGCTCAGAAATTGTACACAAGGTTTCCTTTTATGACGTAAGCGAACACTCATCATCATCTGCCTAGCCTTTTCCCAACTATATTGGGGTCGGCTTCCATTCAAGCCGGATTTAGCTGAATACCAGTGTTTTACGAGGAGCGGCTGCCTACCAGACCTCCACAACCCATTAACTGGGGTAACACGGCATTTCATGGCAAGACTGGAGTCAGATTTACTGGCTTCTGACTATCCGTAACGACTGCCAAAGATCTACAAATGACAGCCGGGACCTACGGCTTAACGTGCTTTCCGAGGCACGGAGGAAACTCGTTATGTTAAGATGGTCACCCATCCACAGACCAACCTAGGCAAGCGTTGCTTAACCTTGAAGATCGACCTGTGCGGCTGTTATTATTTAGCCACGAGCTCCTCGAACGTAAGCGAACACTAAGAGAGGAATTCCCAAAATTAACGCCCTAAAGAAACTGGACCACCGCTGCGGGGGTCCAAAGTTTGTTTGGAGAAACGTAATGTCATACGGGCGAAGCCGCTGGCAAAAGCTAGTATATGCACATTATAGTGGAACACCTATACGATCACTACCTAATCTTATAGCTGCACTCTATAAGATAAACATTAAACAACAATCAACACTCAATTATCACTAATTAGTATTAGCTGAGCACCTTGATAATACAGATAACACTACTATAATCAACGTGTGAATACGCATCGATTATTTTGAAAACGAGTGGATTCATAAACCATAGATAAAGTAATGATGAGTTTAATATAGGAAAGGATAGCTTCCTGTTCTATTGTAGTCTATATTATGTGACATTCAACAATCTGCACTTTTTTTATGGTAGGGGTCAATCATCAGATTGACTTCTCCCACTCTTAGGCCGAGCGGGATGGTGTCAGACTCTTACTGACTAAACCCCTACCCCGTTCCTTCGTTGCATTCGATCTGGGGGAAACTCGGTCTCAACCTTTCGGAATACCCATGTTCCCCAGAGGCTTCGGTCCTGCCGGGCCCCTACATTTGCTGACATCTCCTTGAGGCGCGCGTGGAACAGAACGCGCCGTTGACGACTGGGCTCGGTCCAGATTATTTCCATCGGACGGCAAGCCATCCAGTGCTCGCCGTCCGCGAACCCGCGCCTACGGTGACATTCAACAATACTATATTAATGTGACATTCAACAATCTGCACTGGATCCGCGTCTGTGGCTAGCTGGCGACTGTTTTCTCGTGCGTTTCCGATGCTTTTGTTCTCCAGGTACTATACGCGATGGCAACATCATCATCATCTGAGCCGAAAGACACCCACTGCTGGACATCGGATTCCCGCGACTCTCTCCAGGTCATCGGTCCACCTTGTGGAAGGCCATCCAACGCTTCGTCTTCCGGTACGTGGCCGCCACTCCAGAACCTTTCGTCCCCATTGATCATCGGTTCTACGAGCAATGTAATGGCAATATGCGTCTGGCCTAACACTACCTATGAGGCTATGAATAATGTGTAGGTACCTACTTAATTAATTCGACTGCACGTACATGAGTAGGTACATACGTGATTACAATTATGCAATTAGATTACAAACTTATAAAGGACACGACCTATTCAAGGTTGCATAAAGACAGCAATGATTGACCGACTCATTGGCCATTGCAGTCGCACGTCCGATTTATTAGGAAATAAAAATAATGGCATTGAAAATGGCCCCGTCTGAACTTTAATAATATGTAGGTACCTGTTTTCGCTTTCACTTGCAGTTGTTAAGTAAGTTTAAAAAATGTAGAGACCTATGTTTAGTATAAACAGACCGTTCTTGGGTGTCGTAAAAGGCGATTTATCTTTAGTAACAATCAGGCCCACCAACTGGCTATACAGGGTGCTCCGTTGACGACCATTGAAATAGTACAGTCTGAGAATATCTGAACTAGATATTTTTAACTAAACCTTTCAATAAGGTAGGTACCAATAGACCACCCCTAAATAGGGGTAAGCATTTTTCTTTTCTATCGACAATCGATTAAAAATGTAAGTATTGATAAATTGTTTCAATCGTTTAAAGTAAGCGCGATATTGTTAAACTCCATTGATCGTTTTGACTTTGTAAGGGAACTCTATTCTCTGCCTTTCTCGAGGAAGTCACGTATTTCGAGAACAGTTTTCCTGTCTGATTCCTACTTCAATTAGTTTAGGTTCGTGTTAGACAAACCCAACCACGGATCCGACTCAGCATTTACACAGGAAAAACGCATGCATGTTTTATTTACCTTAACATTTGAAATAAATAGCGCAAACGCTAACACTATGTACCTACATCGCCGTATTCAGCAATACAAACGCGATCTCCTCATGCGTGAAGAAAGTGATTGTTTCTAGTGCGCGCCGGTCGTTTGAAACAGAAACACCACGCTGTTTGTCACAAGGGATATTCAATCATAAAGCACTATCTAATCAACGATCGTTTGACTTAATCAGTTGGCCGCTGACCGCAGAGAGCGCAGGGCGCCCCTTCTCCGCTCCGTCCGTACGAAATAATACGCGAACACGCGCACATGGCTAATTACGAAATTCGTGACTTCAGCTCACTGAGTAAGTTTTGTAATATTTATTGCCAAATGCACAGTTTTTTATATCGTCTTATTTCTTGCACAATTTCTGCAAAACAATGACCTAATGTTTATGTCTTTATTTTATTGTGTTTAGTTATATCTTACCTACCTAGTGTGCAAGTTTTGTATGACTACTATCTAATAACATTGAATAAATATGCTTACCTACTAAATATTACCGAGACGACTACTAATATTTTACTGACTATTTAATAACATTGACACGCGACTGCTAACTCGTTACCCTTCGAATAGACTCAAGTGTAGTAGGTAGGTAGGTACACTTGAGTGAGGCTTACCTATGTATTCATGTTAGATCAATACGGAAACGCGCACTATTTCCTTGTTAATCTCATTTAAAACTGTTCTTATAAATAAGTGAAAGAAACAGTTTATTAGAACAACCAAGACGAGTGACAAGTGATCCTATAAGTGTACCGTTTTTACCTTTTTAGGTACGGAACCCTAAAAAGTGTTTGTAATAAAGAATACCTAGGTATTCTGTCTCTTAGGTAGCGAGGTTATTCGAAAGAGTTACTGTGACTCTGGAACGTAAAGGGCAATAGTAGGAACACGGGGGAGTTTGACATGCCCACTCCCTCCAACCAGAACGAGAGAATTTATTTGATGATTTACCACCTCAAAAATTGCTATTCTTCTTTCTGTTAACATCATAAAATTTAATAAATATGTATAAGTAGAGCCTTTTCACTAACTGTCCCCCGCTTAGCCGCCCGGGTTTTTATGCTACTCCACTCCTATTAGTCGTAGCGTGATGTTATATCGAGGCTATAGCTATAGCCTTCCTCGATAAAAGGGCTATCCAACACTATACTATTTTTCAATATTGCAACCTACCTACGCAATAATAAATCAACACACCGAACAGATGAAAGGGAAATCGATTAGCGCAGTAGCTAAACGTTTGGTTCCTTGGTTACGGGTTCGATTCCCAAACGGAACTCTTTGAATGAATGTCTAAGAAAAATGTACAGCATTCCAATGCTTTGATACTGGGGTTTATTAATATTTACCTTTAGGGAAAAAAGGAATAACAGTTTACGAATGCAAATTAAATACTCATCTATAATATACCCTATAACTGAAAAGTAAACAATTTAGTACTCTTTTTAAGGGAATCAAATGTCTGTTAGACTGCCTGTCAGACCCACTTAGCTGTCTTCTTTTAGTTGTCCTTTGGGTCCGTCCGAATTAACAAAGAAAAAAAGGTTTAATGAAGTTAAATCGGTTTCCAGGTGAGACTGTGCAAAATCTACTGAGAGCAGCCGCAGATGTAAGGCAAAAGTCATACTGTCCGTATTCCAACTTCGCCGTGGGGTGCGCGATATTGACTGAACAAGATGAAAAAGTTTACACAGGGTGTAATATTGAGAGCTCGGTGTTGTCGCCGACGCTGTGCGCCGAGCGGACCGCTGTGGGGAAGACGGTCTGTGACGGATACCTGAAGCTGAAGACAGTCGCCGTAGTGGCCCATCAACAAGACTTCACCGCGCCCTGTGGAGTCTGCAGACAAACCCTCAGCGAGTTCAGATCATCAGACGGAGACATCGACATATACCTCGGCAAACCCTCACACGACAAAGTATTCTGCACAAAGCTATCATACATGCTGCCTCTAGCATACGTAAGTTATAAGGTTGATAGTATTAAATCGTAACATTGATTTTTAATAGTGACGTGAGTATTAAATATATCGAATTATCGATATCGATAACTTGTATAAAATATCCCTCTTGAAATGTGAAATAAAAAAGTGTTAAAAGCTTTAACGTTTTTATTGCGTAAATAATGTATTTACAAAACTTATAAATAATAGTATGGGTCCAATATACAGCGTAATGGCAACGCGTTTAACGTGAAGCACTCATGTTTACTTAGTAGGGTATATACAATAACAGAACCAACACGAACATTCGCTTTGGCAATTGCTAATAAAGTTAAAACAGAATACCGAAATGAAAAATTATAATAACTTTTACATACATAACATTACGCGCTTTATCGATATTTACCCGTGGTAGTTCTAGGCGTGTCATGACGTTTAAAGTAAGATTGTTTTTTTCTTATTCCAGTGTAGGTAGGAGACAGAGCTATACAGGTTGTCTAGTTGCCATCTCTTACCCACACTGTAATAAGAATAAAACAATCTTACTTTAAACGTCATGGTTCGGGCCTAGGACGGTGAGTATTTGTATCGAGATTTCTGACAACTTGACACTGTTTTGCGTGGCCTTACTCTTGCGTTTTATGACTGCAGCTGTTACTAACGTTGACTTTTGATAAAGAAACTTGAACGCTATCGTAAGCGTGGATTTGTTTACATACAATTCACAATATCGGTATTTGGTCTACACATGCATTTGTTGTTGAAAAATGTTTGGTAGGTAATAACTCGTGTTAGTCATGAAAAAATCGTAAAAACCTCAAACGGTTTTCAATGTATAGTCGTGCTGATATTATACAATACTGTATAAAACTCCAATCCGAATACAATATATTGCTTTTTTGGTTTCCTTGTTCGTTTTTTCTAAACATTGCCCCACACTAGGAATTACTTCTGTATCGTGGGTGCGTTCACAAACATGTAAATTCTTATAGGTACATATTTTCCACGTGGATGTCTCATTAAATACCCGTAGTTGACGTCGCATATCTTTTGAACTACAATTCGGTGGTAAAGATAAAAAACAAATACTGGAGTCGTTGAATAAATGCTATAAAGTTTATAATCATTGTGAAACAGACAATATACTATGATACTATCTAACGAGATAAGTAGGTTGGTAATTAGAAGTTCATAGTGTGACTGAGAAAACACATTTCGCCAATTACTAACGCATAATTAACATAAACAAAGTATAACAAACTTAAAACGTAACCTTAATAAATACTAATAATATCATAACATAATTAAAATAATAATTAGTCTTATTTAAGTGACTACATTTTTATGACATTATATTAAAGAAGTTTATATAGTAAGGTGCAAATAGAGATAAAACAATATAACTGTCGTAGTAATAAAACTGTGTTCACACCTGACATAACAAAGTTATTTACATGAAATAGCGAGTTTATTTATACACTCACGAACGCTTTTTGGGCATTCCAATAATACGTTAGAAGGCTAGCGGACAATCAGGCGCGACGCATTGCAAAATCTACCTATCATTTTCGTGCTGTCAGAGTACAGCTGGGCCTTACCATTTCGCGTTAAAATGACAAGCGTGCGAACTAGAAATGTGTGTTTTTCATGAAAATATGTCGTGGTGCGAGTTTTCAGGAACATGTCTAGAAAGGAACTAATGAGATGACTGCTAATTGAAAAAAAAAAAACAGGAAAAAGAAGGCAATAGAATATACTAAACCAATAACCTATCTGTCACATATCGGAGATAGAAAAACAAATGAAACAACAGAAAAAATAATAATTTTTGTATTGTATCATTTGTTTTACATACTCCAGTATGCCAAAACTGGAGATCGATAGGTTATTGGTTTCGGCCGCTAGACATTACATATTATATGAACTAGGTATCACACACTTCCCGCTCGCATAGGACGCCTTTGTTTTGCAATGCGAAGCACTGACTATAATACACACTAGCCAAAATAAATACTTATAGTCCACCACACTCAATCACCAATAAGGGCACCATCCAATGTAACACTGACACAAATTCTCATTGTTCGTGGCCTGTTTGATGAGCAAGTCGACTTGCTTAGGAACGCTGACCACTGCCTCTACATGCGGGAAGTCTCTTCCAGTCAACTTGTCTCTTATCCTGTTCAGTATGGAGAGAGCTCGTTTGTTTAAGTTCGCTTCGGGAGGTATTTCTAAAGATTCGTAGTGTATATGATTGCGGGAGCGACTTGGAAGCGTGTAGGAAGAGTCTATGTCCGAAGAGAAGGAAGATTCGGTGAGCGAGTGGTGGTCGTTGTCAACGAGCCTCCAGTTGAGAAGCGGGTCGTAAACGAACGCTTCTAGGACGGCCATCACGCTGTCTCGGTGTTTGTGTAGTACGTGCATCACGGATTCACAGGTTGAACGGTATGTGCCTTCGATGCCGGTTACCTGAGCAAAAAATATAAATGAGTCTCTTGAGAAAATAAAATATATTATACTTATGTTCATTCATAAACAGTTTCTTTTTTATATAACATAAACTAGTGCTTGACTGCGATCCCACCTGATGGTAAGCAGTAATGCAATCGATGATGGTGAGGCGCACTAGTTTATTAAGAGCAAATCATAATGATCTTTTTAATTAGAAGTAATTATGGAGTATTGTTTTCGTCAGACTTTTATCTCATTATCTATTCTCGATTGTTCCATAATTCTAGAGGCTAGAGGTCGCCGGGGAATTACATTAGATACGTCATGGATGCACATTAACAAAACAGAAGTCTATTTAGCATAATAGCTATATTATGGTAAGGTACTTTTACATAATAGGCAACATGACAACCATACATATAAATATAAAATTTAAGTATCTGTTTGTAATACCACATTTTTTTTTACTAAATGCGTACCAAAGTAAATTCAAAACCTAAAACAAAAACACAATTTAAAAAAAAATTGTCCTTCTATCTGCCTAATCTCCGAATCAGATGGAACGATTCTGAAGGGACTTTCACTAGTAAATAGCTGCTAATATTTTGAAACGGATGCGGTCGCGTCATTTTCTGTAATTATAAAAAAAACAATCCAGTGCATCTATCGGATGACCCAAATAGCCTGACATTTGCACAATTTTAGGCTTTATGAGTTTTAATAAAGTAGATACCTATTTAAAATTACATAAAAAAATCTACACCACACATTGTATTAACAGCTGATGACACAATAAAATAAAAACAACACACAATAGGTTGAAGAGTTCATGGTGTTTCAGATGAACCAATTTGATCTAAACTCGAGGTCGGCGGGAGCAAATGGATTTAGTAACCGACGCAATTGCCAGTACTGTGTCACCCGTTAATAATTCGCCTGACTTTAATGCGTAACACTGAATTACGATGATACTAAATGTTGGTCATAAAAATTCTTGAGTAGCGCAATTTTCATAATTCAATTTTGTAATGTAAATATGCACTCTACTGTAGCTAGCTAAATTATGAGTAACCTTTTCTTTTGGATTACATAATAACTGGCGAAAAAAAAAGAAGGATAGTTTTATTTTGATTCGTGGTGATTAATTGAGCCATTCCATTCTGCTTTTAGATCTGGCGATAAAAACAAATATTTACTAACTAAACAAACGGAAATAATATGTCATCTTTTTATCTGGAAGAGATATCTTTAGAAATAAGCATCATTTGTTTTATTTCTTTCTTGTTGTCTTATATAAATATGTACATACACATAAAAAGAGTTTTAATACAATAATGTCTAGGTATGATAATGATAATAGAATCTGATCAAATAGGTCTAGAAAAATCTCTATAAATAGTGGTCTATAAATAGAACTTTGGTTTTAACCAGGTGGTTTAAATTTAAAACTTTCCAATTGTTATGTAACATGATGCAAGATGATTTTAATTATATGTATCAGTTATATTTTGTTTGTTGTTGTTTCCTGGATTTGCTATTAAAAAACAATTAGGTGGTTTAGATTAAAATAATGTGGTTGCCCAATCACTGATTAAGTAAAACATTGTTGAAACCTTTACAGTCCGGATTAAGCGCTTTGCCTCGTCGTTTATACCGCGTCCATAAAAGGACTGGAACATGGAACAATTTACCTGCTGCGGTCTTCCCGTCCGATTTTAATGTGAAAGTTTTCAAGGCTAGCGCGCCTCACCATCAACGATTGCATCACAGCTTACCAGGCGCGATTATATAAAAAAAAATCAATAAAATCAAAACTTACCTCCATAGCACTAATAAGCATCCTAGTCAATCTGAACGGAATCTTCTCTGGGAACTTTTCTCTCGACTGGGTAACTTCGAAGCAGTCACCAAAGTCTATGTGCAGGACTTTCCCGGTGACCCTGTGCAGCATAATGTTGGAGGGGTGGCGGTCTCCGAGCCCCAGGATGTAGCCCACCATGCTCATGACGGCCAGCGAGCGCGTGTAGTTAGTGCGCCGCTCGAACCAGGCTTCTGCTGACGGACTCTTCAACCAGAGGAGCCTGGATAAGTCGTTCCCGGGAGTTTGTGAGAGGGTGTACTCGAATACTTCCACCTGTGAGGGGAAAACAATTATCATATTAGTTTTTAAATTAAATTAAGCCATAGGATATGTGTAAGTATCGTACAGGTGGCGTTCCATAGTAGATAAGTCTACCTAAAGCCAGGTTTAAGTAGCCCCTGGCGGAGGATAGGGATTCTCATGGGGAAAAGGTGTGAGTATCCCACCCACACTAAATATTTTAGGTACACTTCCACGGAACGTTCGGACAGCGTAAGTAAAGGTCTTAAGTATTTTCATATGAGATGGGTACCCAATTGATTCAGCTGTCGGTACAAAGGAACAACCAGGAGTATGTCGAGTCGCTACGGTACCTCGTGGACATTTCACCCATATTCATATAACGTTTGTCAATAAACACGTACATTGTGCGTAGTCAAAGAGTGGATTCTCTACTTGGAAGTATGTGTTTCTTACTAGATAGAACTTAGGGATCTTTAAGTTAAGAGTGAATAGGTTTCTTATAGGCAAGCGTCCTCCATCGTCGACGACATCATTGCTTACTATCAGGTGATATAGTTGTCGAACGTGAGTCATGCAATTAATTTCTGTGAATGACATTCAAAATAGAACAATATTACGTATAGTGCATCTGTCGTAGGTGGCAACTATGTAGATTGCATTTGATTGACGACGTAATGATGATCTGTTAAGTTGGTGTGCATGGATTACCTACGTTTATCAATGGATCATCGATTATAATTATTACTGTTTCTGTTTTGTTTTATATTAATTTTGTAATAATGCAGACCAGTATTATAAACTTATTATTTTTATGGAGTATGCAGTGACAAAAGTACAGAAGTTGTAACAAGAATCATAAATCAAAGAAAACATTTATTGTTAATAATATTATACCGTTCGGCTCATACGAAAAAAATATCGAAAATCGAAGAAAAGAAATATTGAAGTTATGTCGTCCGACGGCAAAACTTTAAGCTTGCACCTAACAACCGATGGCGATCTGATATCAATTTATCACAAATCAGTACCTAGCAGAAAACTAGGTACAAAACATATTTTGAAACTAGCTATTTATAAAGTGCACAGGACTAATCGTTATGGCGACACTTAGGGGAGGCTTATGTCCAACAGTGGACGTTTTGGGGCTGAAATGATGATGATTATGATATATAAAGTAGTTGTTGCAATGGTTTTTAATGGGAACAAAACTTCTGACCTCCAGTAGAACTGATAATATAACGGACTGGTACATGAGAAATGGTTCGAAACAATTTAGAGAGGAAACAAACGTTGAGACGATATAGTGAAGATGGCTGGTTCTATTAAGTAGAACAAAAAGTAACAATCAACAGAAACTCACTTTATGCTTCAACATCAGCTTCTGGTAATCGGATGCCATCCTCAACATGATCTGCTGCTCCGTACTCAGCGCCATCTTGTTAGACTTCTTGTCTCTATAGTCACTGATGAGGTTGTAAAGCGTGTCACACTGGGGCACCCAGCCTATCAGCCCTGAGTTCGGTGACAGCGGGATTACGGCATACCGCTGTATGGCTAAGTCATGTCGGTAGGTGTTCGTATCAGCTTGTAGTAGTGTGTTGACCAGCCCGAACAGTTGCATGACCCGCTCGTCCTGGCGCAAGTCCTCATGACCTTTGAGTAGGAACATGTATTGTTTGCCGTCGGAGCCTTGGATTGTAAGGCGGCGGGGACGCTGCTTTGATTTTATTACCTGTGGAATTGAGTGTTGAATTAACAAGGTGCCAATATGAAACTAATAGAGCAAATGGGTCCTATAGGTCATAATAAATTCTGTATTAAACACTACAAGGGCCCCCCGATATTAGCCTAATTAATATATTGAGTTACAAATTGCTATCCTGGAGCTTTCACCATAAGGTTTAATATTATTAAAAATCAAAGACCGGCAAGCAAGATAAGTTTTCGACAAGTACGATTCAAACTTAATGGCGTCCAGCGCCGTTGTCACATGAATTTACTACTGCTCAGTGACTAGCATTGTCTTATACTGCGAGCCTCCATTACTTTTGACTTTAGCAATAACTACTGGTAACAAGCTGTGTAACGTGTCATTGGCCTAGTCCTTCTTCTTCTTAGCGTGTTGATGGCAAAACCTGTTAAATTTCTTGCCTGGCCTAGAGTTCGGCCATTGAGTCCCTACGTGACCAAGGAAAAAGGCCTAGTACTTGTGGCGCCCAAATGGGACCAGCAATATGCTTTGCCAAAACCATCGCGCGTTATGACACTTATGCTATTGACATAAAGTTTAAATTGCAATGATTGCAGTGTTAGATGTTTATAAAATAAAATACACATTATTATGATCTAAAACTAGATAAAACTACTCACTTGCAAATGGCTATGTATATGCGATATCCTGATGACCTTCTCATTGGGCACGTAGGAGCCCGGCACAGCGAGCTCGTAGTCCTTGCACGTGTGCAGCCGCTTGCTGACGTACTGCAGCTCCAGTGACGTCAGCGAGCGGAACTGAGACGCGATGCGCCGCACCACGTGGTAGTACAGGTCCCACGCCTCGTTCAGGTAACGGTTTTCACCTGTCTCCTGGAATAGAGGATAGGTTTGTTTGAGAACTTGGAAATTAAAGAGGTGTCTGTAGTCTTATTGGTAGTTGAGAGAATTTGATCATACTGGGGTTGAGGACAAGGAAAAATAACTAAACTAAATTCTTCTTATATAATAATTATTCTTCTTATATGTTAATATTGTCTTGTAAATCAAGAATTCGAAATTATTGACAAAATTTCAACAACTATCTCTATTTGGTACTAAACAAGGTTCTAATTCCTTTGTATACACTTTTGGTACTTGTTAGGTACGCAAGTGCGGGGAGCGGGGTACACAAGTGAAAGACTCAGTAGCTAGCAACGCACTGCTTTATTCGGGCATTGGATCCGCCATGACAGTTATCGGCGCGCATGCGCCTACGCGGTGTGCGCATCGTAGGTATGCATACATAACAATTCCTCCCCTTAGTCCAAAACCCCGAATACAAAATAATCAAAATCTTCTAAACAACTATACTCTTAAAACCGACTAATATTAACATATTACATATTATAACATCTGATATCTTAGGCTAGAAGTATTTTTTGTAACAAATAACAGGGCGGTTACGAGTAGATCTCTTTGGTGTGTCTGTTATTAACTGACCGCCTTGTGTGGTCTGGGTATCGAGTTCAACCTCTGCTCTGTTGGGATTCGAATGTCCTTGAACATCTACGTCGTATGTACCTGCTTGTTGTTCGTCTTCATGGGTCTGATGAGGGTCCCTCTCTGACTCATCCTCTCTCGACGATGAAGTACTTCGGTCGCACCATTCTGTCCTCCTCCCTCTGGCTGAACTTCCCGGCACAGGATTCGGTGAATGAACTTCCGGCTGGGGTACGTGCTTTTCTGAAGCAGCTGGTGACGTGGGAGACGGCGGTGATGATGGAGGCGACGACGGTGATGAGTATGGCGCTGATGGTTGTGGTGCAGCAGAACAAGATGACCCAGGTAAGTTCCCATTCGATACATTATTATTATTGCTTGATTCTTTATATCGCATCAACTGATTTATATGTCTTTTGTAACTTTCTGAACTATCCCAGTCTTTTATTAAGTACACAACTTTACCTATTCTTTTAAGTATGACGCCCTTACACCATGTATAACTTACTTTATTAACAAACTTTTTATATAATATAACATCGTTTTCTTTAAAATGTCTTGTTTTATTTTTCCCTTGTAGTTTAGTTTGCATACACTGTTGATTTTTTAATACTTTGGCCGCAGACGGTGACAAGGGTAACGTAGACTTTGGATCTATCAGATCCAATCGCGATCTTAACTTGTGCCCAAACACTAATTGCGCAGGGGACAACCCCGTTGCTGAGTGGATCGAATTCCGATAATCCATAAGATATCTAAGTAATTTTAATGATGTTTCTTTCGCGCTATTTGACGACATAATACAAGACTTTATTCCCTTTTTAATGACTTTAACAAAACTTTCCGCCTGGCCGTTACTAGGTGGGTGATAAACTGGTGACGTAATATGCGAAATCCCGTTTGCCGCGCAAAATAATTTAAATTCCCGCGAACAAAAAGCTGTGCCATTATCACTTACTATCGTTTCGGGAACTCCGAACCGCGACATGAACTCGCATAATTTCTCCAGTACCGCGGTCGACGACGTAGCCGTGTTCATGTTATACACCTCTACCCATTTGGTATGTGCATCTACCGCTACCAAATAAACGCATCCTTTGATCGGACCTAGGAAGTCTATGTGAACTCTGTAAAAGGGACGCGGTGGAAATTCCCAGTGAGCCGGCGGCGCGCGCGGCGGCGAGGGGCGCAACTGGGTGCACACATCGCATGAACCTATCATAGTTTCTATTGCTTGGTCAATTCCCGGGAACCAGAATCTTGATCTCGCTTCAGCCTTAGTTTTTACTACGCCTAAATGAGAAGTATGTAGTTCTTTGAGAACGATTTGGTATAAGCTTGAAGGTATAATCACTTTGTGACCTCTCATGACACAACCATTCTCGTAGGATAATTGTGATCTACATAAATAGTATGGTTTTACCCTTACATCGCTTAACTTCGGCGGCCATCCATTCAAAATAAAGTTTTTTACTATTGTTAATATTGCGTCACTACTAGTCTCCTCGCGCAACTTATCCAACGTTACGGGCATGCCTCCGTCTACCACAAAACAAACATAAGTCGCTCGGTCGTACGCCACTTCGCAATCACAACACTTACACTGTTCGGTGCACGCGCACTCGTGAACTGTACGCGGCAAGCTCGCGCGGGAAAAGTAGTCGGCGCTGTTATCAGCGCTGCGGACATACTCTATTCTATAGTTATAACTACTTAAAAACAAGGCGTACCGCTGTAATCTATTTGCCGATATTTCTGGAATGCCCTTATGGGGTCCAAAAATTGCCAAAAGGGGCTTGTGATCCGTTCGAAGGATGAAAGGTTCCGATCTTCCATACAAGTATTGATGAAACCGTCGCACGCCATAAATAATGGCGGTTGCTTCCTTTTGGATCTGCGCATAACGTTTTTCAGCTGAATTTAAGGTACGCGAAACAAATGAAATAGGTTTTTCCACCCCGTCTGAACCTATTTGTGAGAGGACTGCCCCCAACCCACTAGGGGACGCATCTACCGTTAATATTAACGTCGCATTTGGGTCAAAATGTGCGAGGACCTGCTCTGATGTCATGAACTCTTTTATTGACCTGAAAGCTGAGTCGTGAATATCAGTCCATTTCCACTCACAACCCTTTTTTAACAGGTCGTACAACGGGCTGAGAATTGTGGATGCGTTAGGTACGAAATTCCTGTAATAGTTAATTAACCCTAAGAAGGATTGAAGCTGGCTAACATTTGTAGGCACCGGTGCTTCCAACATTGCTTTAATTTTTTCCGGGGCTTTTTTTAAGCCATCTTTAGTTATAATATACCCTAGATAACTAATTTCATCCTCGAAAAAACTACATTTTTCTTTTTGTAATGTTAACCCCGCTTCTTCTAAGCGCTTCAACACCAAATTTAGTTTTTGTAAATGCTCCTGCCTATCCTTCCCCGTTATTAAAATATCGTCCAGCAGACACAACACTCCGTCTATCCCGGATAACAACCCCTCGATAGCCCGCTGAAATATAGATGGCGCGCTCGCCAACCCAAACACTAAACGCGTAAACCTATATAGTCCGCGGTTTGTGTTTATGCAGGTTAGATTTTTTGACTCATCGTCTAACACCAACTGATTATAAGCCATCGATAAATCCAGTTTGCTAAACTGTTGACCCCCGTGAATCTTTGTAAACAGTTCGTTAGTTGTGGGCAGCGGGTATTGTTCTACTTGCAACTGTTTGTTTATGCTAACTGAATAGTCGGCACATAATCGGACTGTCCCGTTTCGCTTTAATACTGGAACTATCGGTGAAGCGTATTCCGAATATTCTATGGATTCTAGAATCCCTAAATCGACCAATCTATCGATTTCTTTATCGACTCTTGCACGTAAGGCAAACGCTACGGGGCGCGCTTTGCAAAACACCGGTTTTGAACCTTCTTTTAACGACAGTTTTACCTTGTATTTATTAAATTTCCCTAATTCATTTGAAAATAGTTTCGGGTATTGCAGTTGCACGTCAGATATTCCACAAAAGTTTACCGGCGTTAGCTGTAACCGAAATAACGATAGGAAATCACGACCGAGAATGGGCGGGCCGCCATCGCGGACTACATAAAAGTACATAATATTCGTGCGTTCCGCGTAGCGTACCGGTAGACGCAACGTACCTAGGCACACAATTTTCCCGCCGTTATAGGTTACGAGCTGTTTAAAAGTATGTGATAATGGCACCCTTTTGAAATTGGTTGTGTAAAATGCTTCCGAGACTACGGTTACTGCGGACCCACTATCGATTTCAAATTTAAATGGCACGTTATCAATCCAAACAGTTTCTACCATGGGCTCCCCCTTACAAGTACGGATATGGTACAACTTACCGTCATCGTCAACCTCACCCTTGTCACCGCCATCCACCTTTACGTAATTCACTGGGCACATTTTACGCAAGTGGCCTTTTACGTGACACTTTTTACATACATATTTTGCGAACCTACAGTCAGCTGCTTTGTGATTCGTATAACCACATACACTACATTTCACTACACCACTACCACTTTTTTCTTTAGATATCTTGAACAGTTGCTGGTCAGCCGATGCCAGTGCCAGCGCGCCCGCACTGGCCGCGGCGGCCGCGCGTGAACACCGGATGTTTTCCGCCATCTCCACGACCTTGGCCAGCGTGAGGTCGGCCAGGTCTTTCGTGTACAGCTTCTCCTTTTCCTGTCCCGGCTGCATCCCCATAATGAACTTGTCGCGGAGTGCTTCCTCCACGTTAAGGAAGGCACATTTTTCTGTGAGACCTCGTAATCTCGCTGCCCATTGAGAATACGATTCTCCTGCTTCTTGTGACGCCGCGTAAAAATTGTGACGCTCACCAAATCCGACACATTTGGGGGTAAAGTGGTTGTCCAGTTGTGATAATAGGTCTTCGTAGGGCACGTCTTCGATTGTTTTTGGTAATATTAAATCCGTTGTTAACTTGTAGGTAGCCTCAGTGAGTGCGCTGAGCAAGATGGCCTTTCTTTTTTCACCCGCGGGGTCCGTTGTTTTATTTATGTCATTTGCCACGAAGTATTGCGCTATCCGTCCTTTATACGTCTTCCACGTTTGTGTATTGTGGTCGAACGTACTTAGGATTCCAAACTGCACAGAACTAGACATTTTATAGACAATTAAACACGTGGTCCGTAAACTTCTCGTCGCCAATGTTAGGTACGCAAGTGCGGGGAGCGGGGTACACAAGTGAAAGACTCAGTAGCTGAGCATTTCTCAAATTTTTTGACCGTCATTTTAAAAATCGTCTTAAAATATATTATGTATATTTAGGACATATTATGATAAATACAGCTAGCTAAATCTATACAGATTCAGAATTTTTGTTTGGTTTTTTGTTTTAATAGAGTTTTTATATAAAAAACCTGTAAAATATTAGTTGAGGACGAAATAAAAGTTCTTATTTTGTTACTTGGAAATGAGTGAAAACCGTAAAGAAACACGCAGAGTATATTATAAATTTATATTTTTCTCTGTAGATCATAAATTAAACAACATCTTGAAAAAGCGAAAATTGCTAAAAATATGATAAAATAAATTGTTTTAGCAGTATTGGGTATTTTTTGTTACCATTAGAACACTTTCTAATCAAAATGTTTAGTTTTCCTATAAGATACAGAAAGAAGGATGCTATATTTTCTATTTATAATAATAATATTTATCATGAAATTGTTTTAAATGATTGATTATAGCGTTTCAATTTAAAGAAAAAGAAATATCTATCAAAATTATAAGCATAATTTTGGGACAGTATCAAAACAAGAAGCTTGGGTAACAAAATTGGAAGTGTAAGGCTTAGCATACACACACTTGACACTCTATCATAAAATGAAAACAAAATAAGCAAAAATTAAATAATTTATTGCGGATATCATTCCTAAAACAAAACTTTCATTAAGGAAACAAATAAAAACGTCTAATTAATCAGTTAAATCTTCATACAGTCTTAATGCTCTTTACCTAAAATCAACATTTTTAATGATATAAACAACACAACATATATTTTTTAATCTCACCAAAAAATTATTGCGAATATCATTCCAAAAACAAAACTTTCATTAAGGAAACAAATAAAAACTTCTAATTAATCAGTTAAGTCTTCATACAGTCTTAATTCTCTTTGGCTAAAATCAACATTTTTAATGATAAACAACACAACATATTTTTCTTAATATCATGAAATCTTATAGAAGGGCTAAGTGGACAAAGATGTTATCTAAAATCTAAATTATAAAATCCGACTCTTTTGTATGCATACATTTTAACAGATGATAAATCAATTCATGAACTTAAAACTGCAACGAACCTATCGTTGCAGTTACAGACAGAATTTGGAAACGGTTCGCAAATGTTTTCAGCAGATATTTGACTATTATTATTTTTTAACTCTCATTACTCGATTAATACTTTTTGCTAGTTATCACCTTTATCCACTTAACCCTTTTTTAAGCCCGTAATTATTATAAAAACAACGCCCTTACAGAGCTTATAATCAATATCTCAAACAATTATGCCCGTTTTCACCAACAGCCCCTAAAATTTAAGTGTCTCTTAAGCCAATATAATCACGGTTTTTGCAAGTTATTAATAAGTTATTATTCTGAATTAAAGTATGACATCTTTAAAAGTGTTCGATTTCATACTTTGATTCAGAATAATAACTTTATAATATGCAAAAACCGTGATTATATTGGCGTAAGAGACACTTAAATTTTAGGGGCTGTTGGTGAAAACGGGCATTAGGCACCAAATTAATCACATCTACATATTAAATCTAAATAATTATCTTTGGTTGGAAATATTTTAATTTTAATGTCAGTAAAGAACGCTATATGTATTTTAATACTGTAACAAATACTTAATAAGCATTTAAAATAAATTAAAAAATTAGACATTACTACAAAACACACACTCATCCTCAGGATAGTGGTCGTAGACACTGAAACTTTTGCATGCCTTACACCAGAATAAATTACTATCTAGTAATAGTCTGATCTGTTCAGGATTCATTGCTACTACAAAATGAGGAAAAACACTATGCAATATATTATCAGTTGCACTTCCACATCCAAAACATTTTTTTGATAGTACGAAATGTGTGACTGACCAGGGCCATACAATATTATCTTCTAAAAAAGCAAGAAAGTCGGTTTTCTTCAGAAACTTATCAATATCAAGGCAAATCACCATTTTTGTGACACACCTTAAGGTGATTTTCCTGTAAAATTAAAAAAAAATCAGAAATCTGATAAAAACCGCTGCTTACCGTTCGTACAACATTAATTTAATCATCTTCAAAACAAAAATCACATATATAATCAAAATATGCTTGTCCTTCTGTGCACTTATCACAGTAATAGTTTTTGCAAGACATACATTTTACCAGATGATGCAATGACGTGGGATTTTTGCACTTATAACAAGCCATTTTTCTTGTCACAGGAATCTGCAATGATTTTTTTGCGGCATTACGAGTATATGTTTTAAGTTTTGAGTTTTTAACTGGATCCCGACTAACTTTAGATGTTGATGGATACGAATCTATGGCATTAAATGTAATATTAGGTGTAACGTTTTCTTTGCTTTTCATTAATTTGTTTGCATCATTTTTAATTGTCATTTCACTAAAATCCTGACGAACATTATTTATTTTACTAATATTAGATAGCATTGAGAGTACATTTTTATTAGAATCAATTTCTCCCATAACTGGGTTTGAGTCAATATCACTCAGGTCTATAATGTCAAAGCGATTTTCAGCGGAATTATCTTCGCTAGCAACGTGTTCTTCTAGATCCAAATCATCAATACTGTATAATATTGGCAAATCATCTATCATCTCAGTATCGAAAATTGGTAACTCATTTAATTTCGGCGATAACGTTTGGTTATCTGTGGGCTCATTGTTTTCAGATTCTTGGTGGTTAACATGTGTAAAATTTGGGTATTTGTGTGTTTGTGGATCATAACAACTACAGACATTTTTACTACAAAAACAGCTGAGGATACGATGTTGGATTTCATCATTACCTTGTTCAGAAATAACTTGATGAATACTCATTGTCCCTTTTATGGTCTTTAGGCCAGTAGGTATAAGTTGGCTTATCGCGTTGATCTCTGTGTCAGAAACGTAAAACACTTTTACAGCTTTTACATACGATTTTAACGTCAAGTACACATCGGTAGCGCTTATAATATCTTTTCCATATGCGATTTGCCTATCAAGAGCCCTCTTGACGACCCCTCCAATAGCATCAGCCACACCCTTTCCGTGCCCACTTTCAAAAAATGACCACGAAATATCAACCCTGTAGAAAGACGAATAATATTTAATGAGAAAAAAGTTATTTTTCTGACGGTATTGCGAGCTAGGTCCATCAGAAAAAAAAAATATTTTCTTTAGATTAGGAACTAAAGATTTCCCCAGTTCTATAATAGGCTTTAAGTGGGCCCATATGGCCTGTGGCTGATGTATATTGGAGGGGGAGACCGTACAAAAAGACTTCTGTCCGCCTTTATAAAATATAACTCCCGTATGTAAAGTGACTTGCACTTTGGAGGCACCGAAATGCATTGCCTGCACTTCTTCTGCCATTTTGCATTCAAAGTTTTCAGAAAAGTCACAATGCACAGCCATTTCATCTTCATTTAAGTTTTCAATACAAGTTTTATATTTCTCTGTTTGATGCCACATATTAAAACTGTGAACTTTAAATAATTTTAAAGATGCTTCAAAAGAAATGATTAGTTCTGTAATTGTACCCTTTTTAAGTGATTTAACAGTTCTTTTAGTTTTCACTTCCTGTTCATCATCTTTTGTTCGTTTTTTATAAGTGTGCTCCTGAATTTCCCACATTTGCCACGTAATTTCTTGAGATGATTTATCATTTTCCAAATTGTAGTCTAAAGCTACACTTTTACATGTTTTGCATTTGCCATACATACACGTGAATGATTCAGTATTACACACTACTTTCTTTAGGAGATCATGAGTATTACTAATATCAACCACTTTGTGATGTTTAAGAGCCGCCAATTTAAAACTCATATTGCTGTGTTTAATACAGAGACAAGTATTTCGATTATTTAAGTTAGGTGAAATGATGTAAAATGGTCTGTACCGGCAAAAAGAAGCAAAAGATGCAGAGCCACCATCTGATTTGTATTTTTGGTATAGAATTTGTAATGAATTATTAAGGAATCTTATTTGCTGTTTATTTTTCTTAAAAGTTTTACATTCTCGTTTGCCAGAGGTGGCTCTGCTTACATCATCTCTAATATAGAAATCTATTATAGAATTTTTGAGCTTTAAAATTCTATTCTTTGTTGTTTTATCTCGAACTCGTGCACTTAGACCTATTTGTTTTGAAATTAACGACTTAGCTTTATTATTTTTCACGAGATCATTAGTAGCGATTTTCTTTATAACGTCTCTCTCTTTATTAGTTTTACATTGTTTATAGGTTGACTTTAGAGAAGCTTCTAAAATTTCATTCCTAGCTTTCAACTTGTTAAGTTCTACTTCATACTTTTTCTTTTCTTGCATTTGGCTTTTCTGCGATCGGTATAATCTCTTCCTCATAGTTTCTAAGGCTCGATTTAAATGTGTAATACGACATTGGGCGGCAGTGTATTTTTGTTTATAGTTAATTTTCGATGTCCTGGAAATAGAACGTTTTGACGTGTTTGCAGTATTCGATGTCTGTTCGTAAGTTTTCTTCTTATCTTTTTGCCTTTGTTTCTCCTCTCTCCATTCTTTTCTTTTTTTATTTTTTTCTTCTTCTGTCATTTCTGAAACCTTCTTGTACTTATATTTCGATTTTATTCGTTCTAAATTTTTCTTTCTTTGTTCTTCTAATTTTTCTGGGTTTAATTTTAAGCGTTCTCTATAGCGTTTCATCTTCTCAGCCGGCGTTAACGGCATTTTTGCGTAGAGTAGGTACGCTGGGTTGTTAATAAAATTGTTTTACTGTGAGGATAAAATAACAATGTAACTGTTCATACCTGATGTTTCTTAGTAGGTAGGTATTTTCCAAGTACTGGGCCCCTTATGATTTTTTTACGAGAATAAGTTTTCTCACCTGCAAGCAATATTATAAAATTATTTTTTCAAATGTTTAAACAAAGAACTCTCCATCTCTAAATACGATCATGGTGTTGTCAACTGCGAACACAATGGACGATTTTTGAAGCTCGGGCAGGTGAGGTTAACCTATCACATACCCGCAAAACGAGACACAATAGTAAAACAATAACAGCGCGGTCTCATAGGACCGGTCGGGGATTCATGAATTAAACAAACATAAAAAAACAAATGTCGGGGTCGGACCCATTACCGTACTTTAATAAATATGCATGAATTAATATTATTTTTATTTTATAATTTATATTGTAATATATGTGATCATTATTATTTAGTTTAATCCTGTGTTATAATTTTCAAATTTTGTAATATAAACATAACAAAATATAACATTATGGAAGTGAGATTAAACGAATATAGATACCTACCTGTAGTACTTATAGCAATTTCGTGAGATGTGTACTTAGCTTTAAAAACTCCTTTTTTGTTACCCCTCGTTCTGGTTATACGTTACTACGCGAAAGTAACAAAAACAGAAGTAACGAAATGAGGGGTACAGATTTTCAAAAAAATACATATTCTTTAAAACTCAATAGTTAAAACAGTATTTTACATCAAATTGTAGTCCATAAAATTAACTATTTATCAATTTTAACAAGAATATTAAGTATCTTGAACTTACCTTCACACAGTATAACAAAATCCGGATCAAACTTGTCGCAGTGCAGGGCACAACGTTAAGTCGCGGCTGTTTTCGACACCAAAATGACATCACAACAAAATGGCGATGTGAAATATCGTCAATAGTGTTGTCAAAAGAAAAAACACTGACTAAATTAGTAGTTTAAAAAATCTTTCGACCCAAAAATCGGTAACAAAATCTGAATTCCGTTTTGGAATTTTTTATGGGACAATATTATTTTACGAAAACTAATTAATTTACGACGTATTTCACTATATACTAAATAAAACATGTATTCTAAATACTTTAAGTAGTGTTTTAAGCCTGTAACATATATTCAGTTTCTTAGAATGTAATGAAATAAATGAGTTCAAAATTACCGCGGTCACAATGGGACAACTTATTTTCCATACTACGAAAATTTTGGTATTTTAGATTATTAATTATTTATTATAGTTATTGTGGTTTATCTATAATTTTGACATTTTCTCTGATAATTAAGTAATATCGTTGAAGTTACAACCGTCATGTGTGTTATTTATGTTATCGTAGAAAAAAAATAATCAAAGACCAAAACATGGGACATGGACATTGCGGTTGCGGTCAAAAAATTTGAGAAATGCTCAGCTAGCAACGCACTGCTTTATTCGGGCATTGGATCCGCCATGACAGTTATCGGCGCGCATGCGCCTACGCGGTGTGCGCATCGTAGGTATGCATACATAACAGTACTATAGTAGGACCTTTTTAATACATTGATGGTACCTTAAAACTCTACTTTGAAGTTCTTCAAAAGAGTTCGAATATATGAGTCGTTATTTAACTAAGAAATAAACCTAAACAAAGATCTAAACCAAGAAATTCCGACTACTTACTTTGTACAGGTCGAGCCATCGATGTGCCTCCTGTAGATCTCTCCCGTACATCTGCAGGAATGACACCTCTTTCAAAGTCTCCGGCGGCTGGTTCAACATCACATGCATTTTGTCTAACGTCTTGAACATTCCCCGGTAGTCTTTTTCACTGAAATATAATCTGAAAATATTGAAACATTTTGTTAGTATTAAGAAATTTCGGTTCTTATTAACATTATTTTATAATGAAGAGGATATAATATTTACCTAGAAGCCTCATCCAGCGCAATAAACACTTGATCGTGCCACAAAATGGCTACCTTTATAAGTTCCTCTGATATAACAGCGGCTTCATTCACTAAATTCTGTGAATGCGCACACATCGTCTTCAAAATATAGTTGGCGGCATTCTTCCTGTTCACGAAAGACGACTTGGTCGCCACCGTCAGAGGATACACCAACGCTTGAGGGTGCAACTTGCCTATATCAATAAGGAGTATATGGACGAGCTTGGCTACTAAACTCCTCGGTGAGTCGATGCGAGCGATCAGCTGTGGTATCACTTGCAGCCATATCTTCACATCAATCTGTCTGATACCCTCGAACAACGCGTCGTATACCGCCGGATGATGGCCGTGGTCGAACCACAACGTCAGCAGTCTTAGAGTATCCTGCAACGCACTACCATTCGACAAGCTAATTGATTTAAAGAATCCTTCAATAGCAGGTATGGTGTAATCATTAATAAAGTCAGCTCTGGAAACCTTCTTTTCACCAGAACCTCCAGCCAAACTGCTCTCGGAAATGTTGTCTTGTTGTTTGTAGAACAAAACTGTCTCGAAGTTCATACAAGCCCACGCGTGGCACGCCTTATACCAATCCGGAGCACGTTCTGCCGCTGCGTAGTAGTTCCTTAGTATCTCGGGTATAGACAGCTCGTTGATTTCCTGAAGAGATTCGCACCAGGATCCTAACTTCAGATGACAACGAGCTAGTAACCTGCAGTGCTCATCGTTATCCGTATCCGGTTCCGAGTTATCTAAGAACCTTTGTAAGACGTCATAAGCGTATCGTTTGTTTCCAGCATCCCACAAGTTCTTACTGTAAGCTAAAACTATTCTGGGATCCTGCATTCGCAGTAGTACATCAGGGTTTGTAATAGGGTCGCATCCTAATATTGATAGCACTATTTTGTGCGCTTGGTTGATAGCGCCGGTCTTCCTACACAAAGACGCGAACTTCAGCCAAGTCTGGAAGTCTTCCCGAGGAGACATGACTAGACTACGAATCTGCAGCATCTTCCTCCAATCTTCGACCAACCGCTGCCCGCCTTGAAGTCGTAACCACCAACTCTTACGGATAGGACTTCGTCTCTCCTCTACAAGTTTGTATGTAACGACTTCTTCAAGTTCTGTCAAAAGTTGTGCGTTGACAAGAGCTCCGTACGCTCGTTGGTAGGTCTCACCGACTACAGATGTTAACTCAAGGTCTAACACGCTTCTAGCGGAGTCGATATAGTGCCTGGACTCCGGCCAGTGTCCTTCATGGATAGCGAGAATGGCTCTATAAAATGCGCCTTCTTGGCTATCCTCGGGGATGCACTCTACGTATTTACGCATAGAGTCCCATTCTTGCAAGCCCCAAGCCGCTGCGGTGGCTATTTTAGCAGATTTGTTCCTGACGTCATCGGTGGCATTGTCCCACCGTTCGGCAGTATGGTTGTATATCTTCCTCCACTCTCCTAAAGCTTCGAGGCACCTCATCGTTCCCAATCGCGACTCCTCGTCTAATGGGTCTACTTCTAACTTCTTGCTATAAAGCTCGAGTGCTTGGTCCCAGTTGTGAAGTTTCTCGTACCACCTCACGTGAACATTTAGGGAGGCGTCTCCATTTTTCTTCTGTGTTATAACTTTCTCGAGGAGACCGTTGCTCGCTTCGTTTCTTTGGAGTTTGTTATTTATGTGTATGAGTGCCTCTATGACTTGTTTGGTGGGATTTCTTTTGTACTCTTGTTCCTGAAAAACGTAGATGATATTTTATCTACACGTATCAAAATAACTTTGGAATCGAGTTGAACGCAACTCATGACGATGCTTTCAAGCAAGAATTAGGGACAAATTCTCGTCAAAAATTCTAGTTGAGAGTTAAGAAATTGTTCTAAAAATATATCTTACCTTATAATACAGCGCTTTGGCATAAGCTCTGCAGTTGATAGCCGTATCACCCAATAACTTGATGGGTATAGGCAGCGACCCCTTCTCACAGTGTTCGAGGAACTCGGCCAGGTTGAGGACAGCCAGGGCCAGCTCCGGCGCGTCGGGCACCGTGAGCGCGTGCTCCAGAGACAAGACCAGCTCCTTGCGTGACTTGTCGTCCAGCTCCGTCCAACACGACATGAAGGCTGCGTTGAATAACTCACTCGCTAGTTGCGGGTAGTTCTGGGCTAGGCTTGAACATGCTCTGGAAGATGGAAGGTAAAACTGATTTTTATGTTTGTTTTACAGAATAATGATAACTGAACCGTCTCATTGTTGACACTCAGCTTAGCTACACCTCACAAAATAATTATGTTCCCACAGCTGTAACTCAAGCCTCCTCTACAAGCGAGGGAAAGGAGCGTAATCCACCACGCGGACCTTTGTGCTCATTGGTGGATGTGACCTGTCTTCGGTTTTTAGTTCTAAGACAAGCCAGATAATATTTATGGATTTATGCATATACATGTTTTGCTTTATTATTATATTTTTTTTTTAAAAATAACGTTTTAACTTTGTAGTATTGACAAGTCACTATTTTCTTAATGCAAATGGACTATAGCCGCTTATATTATCTAAACGAAACACGCAATTACTGAAAAACCCTTTCTCATTCTCAAGAAATCATTACTTACACTTAGCGCTCTTTAGATTTTGATTTCGCTTTACATATGCGAACTGCTAAGGGTCTGCTTACCTTATAGCAGGGCTATTAGACTCCGTGAGAAAGCCGACACTCAACTGCCTCAGCCATTCCATCCAGTCCTCTTTGGACACTATGTTCTTTATTGTCCAACATTTGCGTAAGTTAGCCACATTCAGTGATAATTTCTGAATGGTTTGGATGTCACCCGGTCCAACCACCTAAAAGAAATTGATAAGATATTAGTAGGTACACCAATGCTTAGCTAGTCAAAATATTGTTTTATTCAGTTTTAAACCTATACTTACATCAGTCTTTTGATTCCTCAATCGAAGTCGAGTTTCATCCAAATAATCGTCATCAGAAGCCAATGTAGATATAGCTTGCAATCTCGTCACCAATACGATATAGTTAGGACATTGTATCTTATGCTTTATCAGTATTCTGTCCACCGACGGTATGTAGTCAATGTATTCACGGCCCAGTTGAACAATCAACGCGCAAAGTGTATTCATGGCGGTTTGCCTCAACGAAGGATTGTTATCCAAAACTTTGGCCAGAGCTTGTATTATGACCGCCGAGTATGGTCTGAAGTACAAATACATCGACAAGTGCTCCATAGTCTCCATTGCAAGCTTCGATATTGACATCGGAATGTTTCTGCCGTCAAAAAGCGCGGTCACGGCAGGGACTATGGACAACAACACATCGTCCAAATTATTCTCAAACTTCTGTATTGTCAACAAAAGCTTTTCAGTTAAAACTTTATCCTTGCTATTGTCGTACTTCAAAACCCTCAGGATATTCGGTAGAATTTTCCTAAGATACACTTTAAACTCTGGCCCAATCGCTACAGTGATGTGTTCCACCAACATTATGAGCGTCGGCTGCAGCTGACTGTTTGGAGTCCAGTACTCTTTGATTATGTCAAATATATCTTCCAAATAATTTCTTATTTGTATTTTAACTACTGATATCAGTTGTGCTAGTTGAGTCAACAGAAACTCGCGGAAAGTACTGTTGTCTGTTGTTCGTATTACGTTAAGAAGGCACGGCGTCACTCGAGATATGTAGGGCACGCACTTGATGCCCAGAGATTGGAAAATGAATGTAACGGAGTGCACCACGCTCGTGTGGTGTTGCGTCAGCATCGGGTCGCGCAGCATTCTCATGAGCGACGTGAGAACAATGGCCGGGTAAAACTCATCGAGAATGAGAGGCGACATATTAACCACCATTTCACTAATATTTGCGTCAATATTTTCATTGCTAGTGTCAGAGACAGGAATCAAAGTGGATACGGTTTGGAAATCGATCAGGCCCTGATTGACCTTGTGCTTGTATGGATCGAGGGCTCCGAGTAAGCCTAAGACGCGAATAGTTTCACGTCTTTCTCTTGGCTGCTGTTCTGTCTTCAAAAAGTTCAGCAGCATGTCCATTAGATGCGGATATTCCATATAGGGAGTAACGACGTGACCCGTGGCGCCGACTACTTGGCCGAACGACCAGAGGGCTACGCTCCTCTTTTCGGGCTGGTTAGGGTCCGAAAGGATAGCAATCTGGATCGACATGAGTTCCGGCAACCATTGATTGAGAGCAGTTCCACCTCCATTCACTTCCGCTAAATCGCCTATGGCCTTCAATATTGTTGAAACCATAATAGGATTATCTGCTTCTGCTTTTAGCTTCGGTACTAGAACATTGAGTATGGTATCTACAAATTGCCGCGTAATTCTCGGTGCGTGGGAAATTATGTTATTCACCATTCGGAGCGCCTGTTCTTTATTACGTGTAGATTCTGAGTGCTGCAGTTCCATCAACACTTGCACAAACAATTGGCGCAGTGTCGGTATGGTGTAGCTTGGGTTTATGTTACTCAGTCTTCCTACTAAACACAGCGCTAGTTCACTAACATCGTTGTTAGAATCATTTATCGCAACAAAAAGGCAATTAAGATGTTCTTCCACAGCTAAATATCGATCGAAGATAGGATTGGTGAATATTTCTAGTACTCTATAACGTACTTCATGATCAAAGTCGGAGCGGCCCACGGATAATAATTTGCCGAGCGACTCGTCAACGATTACGGTCAAAGTTCGTGAATTAGTCTGAGCGCATCTTTCAACGGCTTTTATTAGCAACTTTGAGGCAGTTTTAACTGCTTCTATTCTGATGTCATGCTGTTCACTCAGAAGGTAATGGTCTGTGCATCTTCTGATAAACGACATCAGTGTATTGTTCCATTCAAAATCGAACGAGCCGAGCGTGCGCAACGCTAGAACTAATTTAGAAGCGTCGTGCGGCTCCACTAACATTGCTGTTGTAAACATGTGAACTATTTGGTTTTCACCATTACTTGGAGCGTACGGCTTCTTTCGCAATATTAACGACAGCATGTTCAGGAGCCGGTCTGTTATTTCTTTCTTCAATGACGGTAGATTCTGGCTGAGTTCTTTGAAACACGTCGTGAGTTGAGGACTTAGACCTGTCGCACACATTGGGTCCAGTAGCTCTTTGACTTCATTAGCGACGTCTTCTTTCATAGCAAAACCCAACAATGTCACGCAATTAAATAACGGCGTATCAGAGCCGTTACGCTTTTTGGGAGTATCTTTGATTGGTAAAGTGAACTTAATGATTTCGATAATCCTGCCCAAGTATTGCTGGATATCAGACTCTACTGCAACACAAATAAGGCCTAATGTAGTGAATGCCATTGCTTTCTCCTTTTCTCGTCCGCGTAAGAAGGTAATTAAGTGATTGATGGTGGACTTGAGATGCCTCTTAGCATAAGCTTCTCTGTTAAAGGCAGCGAGCCTTGGTATCATTAAGAGGAGCAATTGATGAACATTGTGGGCTCTTGATATTTGTTGAGCCATCACATCTGGAAATAAATAAATATTAAAAAACAATATTCTGCAAGGTGCAAACAACAGAGAATTTCAAAGATTTCTATGCATCCGTGTAAAGCTGCGACGCAAAGCTCACAGTGAAGATTAGCAACTTGTCCAAGTTGCTAATCTTCACTGTGAGTAAGATTTTGTCTGGGGGTACTTTAAAATTTTATAAGGAATAACTGGCTCCTATATTTTTGAGTTTTCTATGCCAGCTTGAAAGCTGTTCAATTCTGACATTTCATTCCCATATTAGGAATTACTCCTATATTGTGAGTCAGCTCAGAAACATACACCCACCTCACATACATAAAACACCCAAACCCAATACAAGTATCTGTAGGTCATACAAATATTTGATCCTTGTGGGAATCATGGCCTACATGTAACACAACAGCCAATTACTATTGATCTCAACTGTATACTCATATATATAGTAGACTAAAGTTTAAATAAATTTATGAGTACTCACCCAAGCAAATCTTCTCATACTGCTCTCCAATCAGTTTTTTACAAATACTTGATTCATAAACAAGTGTATGTTGACTTTTATCTTCAGGAAATTGTTGAACTGTCCAAGAGTTTTGTACCTTTGAGTTCAGCGAGGTCATCTCATCTGATATATCTTGTTCCGAGTCAAGTTTCTGCATCAATGTCGTGTACTTCTTTTCCCAAGCAGCATTGGAACATCTCAGCAGTTCGTTGAGTATCAAAAGGGCCCCGTGAACATGGTCATCTCTACTCAAACCCCTCTCTCTCCCTGGTTGCTCAGCAAATGACAGCATGGACTGTTCAAAGCACTGTATGTACCAATGAGCTTTGTTACTCTGCTCCGGAATCTCCCTCTGGGAAGTTATAACTAAAGCAGCCCTCAACGCCTTAGCTGCAGCTTCCCTGATCTGCTCTTTAGGATCTCTTAGAGGTATCATGATATAATTAAAAAAGCCATTTATATGCTGAAAGAAATATGAAGGCATGGATATAGCCAGCTCTCTCAGTATCATCACAGCTGATAGTCTTTTTCCTTCATTTCTCTCCTCTGCTAGCCACTCGTAAGCCCTCTTCAGTTCAGACTCCACATATTCTCCTCTCTTGATGCCAAGTGTGACTGCAAGTCTACCCATAGTCTTGGCTCCCAACTCCAACACATTCAAATCAGTTGATGGGAAGACATTTCTGAGGTAGTATGCATAGCGAATGTTTCTTGTTTTTGTTGTTTCTGTATCTCCACCAATCAAGCACACTACAAAAAATGCAATAATATACATTGTTTATAATTTTTTAAATCATAACAAAGTTTGTTTTGATAGTAAGTAAAAGAACCACACATAACCTAGTTTGCTCTTAGACTCTTGTGCATGGCTTAAATTAACGTAAACTATCAGTTTTCGTACGAGGACAACATCGTAGTATCCTCATTTTGAGGAAGATTGATAGTGCTATAAAAATAATATAACCTCTAAAGTACACACCTATGGTTAGAATTCCTGCTTTCTTCTCATTGTTGTCGTAGCTGGAGGTGAGAGCATGTATCTGTTGGTTGAAGTCGTCGAGCACCTGCGTCAGAGCCTCCTGGGACATCTCCCGAAGGTCTGTTTTGGTGAAATGCAACAGTTCTCGAATGGCCTTATGTCGCGTCTCTGCATGGCGCGACTTCAACCCCGACACCAAATCGGATACTTGATAACTCGTCATTTCGGTATATCTTAATTAGAAATCCAATCCACCACCAAATTAAAAGATAATTCTATCAAAAGAATTACATTATTGACAAACTTTAGATGCACTTCACATTATTAAAATAACATTATTTCGTTCATGTTTAGTAGTAAACATAAAGAAGGAATTAATTTACGTTAAAGTAAACTTTTCATAAGAAAATGTAAATAGTATTACAGCAACTTTTTAACAATCCAAACGTAAACAAATTAACGATACATGCGGCCATTGACCACATAACTTTCGTTCTGAAATATTTTTTTTAGATAGTGGGTATGTTTTTCTTTTATTTTCTCTTTGAGGCATGAAACAACCGATCAAAACAGAGTGTTTTTCTTAGATAAAACATGGATAAAAATTTCAAAACAGTATTTGACAACTATTTTTGAAAATCGATCTTTGATGCTGATAGTTGATGCAGTGTAAAGTTTTTGAACGAATTTATTGTAATGTATTTTTTCGTCTAATCCAAAAACATTCCAATAATGATGTTAATTGAAAATATTGCATAAATCAATGTACTAAGTAAGACCTGTTTAGCACTATGAAAAGAAAATAATTAAAATAAAATGATCTACCTTTGGAAAAAAATACATGAAAACGAATACGCTTTAATATACATAATAAACAAGCATATAACCAGTATACATAGATATAAATTAGATATTACACCATTCACTATCTCTTTCGGTCTTATATGAATTGAGGGTGAGAGAAAGAGAGAGAGAACATATAAAGCTTTTGTTGGGGCTGGAGTTCGGACAAGGATGACGCGTGTATTTTCAATACTTTCTCGTCATTGTACCAACCACAAACGTCAAACAGCTGAGCGAGGTGACTGACTCGCCGTTGTGTGGCTTGCTCTTCTTTCTTATCCAAAATTTTGAAACTAAATTCAAAAGAATAGTGGTTTCAATAGTTATTGCTCAACGTGCATAATAGTAATCTTCAATCATGAGTGAGCTGAGTCAAGAAGAGGTAAGTAGAAAATTTGTTTTGTAAACGAACCTTGGCGTAATGCGTATGGCCAATCTAATTTCGTAACAAAACAAAGCGTTGGTGTTTGACGTTGTGCGCGCATAAGGTTCACACACGTGCTGCAGGACCTCATGTTGGTTGTTGCAGATACGGAGACGTCGCCTGGCGCGCCTCGCCGCGCTCGGGGGCGCAGGCTCAGCGCCGTCGCCCGCCAGCCCTCCGGTCACACCTGGTGCGTCAATGCCCTCGCCAGACCTGCAGACATCCTCACAAGCTCGCTTCTCCCCTGCACCAGTTCCTCGCAGCTCCACAGAACCCTCCACGCCTGATGCCAATACAAACAAAGAACCAAATTATTCAGATGAAGTTAAAAGTGAAGTGGAAGAACAGACAAAGATTACAGCTGATGGGTTAATTGTCACTGAAAAGGCAGACAATAATCTGTTAGATGAAATGCCTGATACGAAAATGACAGATCTGTCACAAACAAGACAGTACAACAGTTTTGACTCCATGGGAGATGACACGTTGTTGAGTTGTGGATCAGTGAGAGTGGCCAGTTTACCACAGTCAACAGTTGGTGGCTCAGAAGGTGCTTCCACAAGAGAAGACAGCACATCACGGTCAATATCCCCAGCACAGTTTGCCGAGCCATCACCAGTGCGGCCGCGGCCCAGTAATGCCTCGCCTAGTTGTTCTCGACGGTCTCTCTCCATGGAAGTTGATGATGTGTCTGAGAGAAATTCACAATCAGAACAACAGCAGGAACCAATGGAGGTTAGTTACTTACATAATAATTCAATCTTCACTAGGTGACATAAGTTTTAACTTCTGAAATGTGTATTTATTTGTTGATGTTGTGTTGTTTTTTTAATTTTGCATTGAACAAAGCCTGTTTAGGCTCTGTTGTTATAAGTACTCTCATGTATTGTACAGAAGTCTTATAATAAGAATGAAATTCATGCCTAGGATTATACAATCTACCTTGGTGACTGTTGAATTTGATTATCATCTTGCATTTTATTTTTTTAAATTATTATTAGTCAGCATGAGTTGCAGTTAGGTGAAATTATTATATTCTTCTCCTACCCTTCATTTAGAAAGTCCAAGCAATTTTGAAAAATCATGTCTGTTGTCTGTCTTATATGAATTTATTATGATTGCTTGTTATTATTTTGTTCAACCAATCATAACAGGTGACATGCGATCATTAGCTTTTAAATAACAGAAGCACATATAAAATACTGGTTTTGATATAGCTCAAGATTCTTTTGCAGATAACAAAATGTTTTCTAATGTTTGTTATCTAAACAACTATCAAAAACTGCACAATTACAGGAAGCTTACAGGCTGGAATTAACTATTTTGTTTCATAAAATAGATAATTACCTGTTTGATTAATAACTTAGTAATACAGCATTCAGAACAGTTCTGAAAGCCTAAGCCCATGTGTAATTATGTACAATAAGATTTAACTGAAGTCGAAACGCAGTGGGTGCCTGAGGATGAACGACGGCCCCGAGGCAGGCTTATGAAGCGTGGGCGCGGCGACTTAGATGACTATCCCAAAAATCTACAGGTGAAGGCAATATAAAGAAAAGTTTAAACATTAAAATCAATCAAACTTTACACTTTTATTAGCTTAGCTCAGGGACAACACCGGAAAAATGATTTCGAAGTGATCCAGACTGCAGTGATCGAGTAAAACACAAATGTCTAAAACTAAGAACTATTTTAACCTATCACATCCCCGCAAAACGAGACACAATAGTAAAACAATAACAGCGCGGTCTCATAGGACCGGTCGGGGATTCATGAACTAAACTTATAATAAGAATAGCTCTAATAAGGACTACAACCTCTTTATCCGTACAGCTCCTTAGTAAAGTATAGCTTGACCTGCATAAAATGTAAAATTACCCTCCAATTTGTTTGCTGACCATCTTGGCCCTTCAATGTACCTATGTAATGACTATTTTCTTTTGATTTTGAACATCCAAAGAACAACTATATTGTCTATACAAACTGTAGCACATGTGTATTTCTCTTATTAGACAATTTGATCCTAGTGGGTATTACAATACGTCATCAAGTAAAACGAAACAGCTTTTTTAAACGTGTGTGTGTGTTGTTAGGTGGACGATAATGACAACCCGACGGCGTCGCCAGCTCGCAAGATACACCGGTCGCGTACAGTGAGCTGCACGGAGCTGACTGAGGAGCAGCTGAGGGGCATTGTCGCCAAGATCCTACAGGTGTCCTGGTCGGAAGATAGTGCAGGTTAGTTACGTAACCAGGTATAATATGTGGTAGTACAATGAGCTGATAGTAGACCAACTAATAAACTTCCTAGCCATGATTCTACTGGTGCCCCTGGGGATAGTGCAGGTTAGTTACATAACTGGGTTAACACGTGGTCTTCTACACTGTCTTATGTCCAATACAATGAGCTGACTGAGGACCAGCGTAGGAGCATCGTTGCCAAGATCCTACAGGTATCCTGGTCGGAAGATAGTGCAGGTTAGTTACGTAACCAGGTATAATATGTGGCAGTACAATGAGCTGATAGTAGACAAACTGATAAACTTCTTAGCCATGATTCTACTGGTGTCCCTGAGGATAGTGCAGATTAGTTACATAACTGGGTATTATATGTGATTTCCTACACTGGCTTATGTCCAGTACAATGAGCTGGTAGAGGACCAGCTAAAGGGCATCGTCGATAACGTCCTACAGGTATCCTAGCCGGAAGATAGTGCAGGTTGTTTACGTAACTAGGTACAATATGCGGTCTTCTGCACTGTCATTTGTCCAGTACAATGAGCTGACAGAAGACCAACTGATAAACTTCTTAGCCCTGACCCTAAAGGGGTCCCTGAGAGGTAAGTTATATAACTGGCTACCATATATTGTTTCTTAGGTCTAATATAATGATGACAGAGAACCAATTGAAGAAAAACCGCCGATCGGTGTCCTGGACGGGACACAGCGCAAGTTTGTTACATAACTGGCTACAAAATATTTTATATTGTACTGAGTTGTACACTGATTGTGTAATACGGCTTATACAGACCTATCTAAAAGAGATATAGCAAGCTCACCTTGTTCTGGACTGTAGGAGACTGGTTAGCGGTTTACGCGCCACGGTCAAGCGGCCTTGTTACCTCTTTTTATTCTTCCGGTGTATAAAAGGATATAATGTTCATAAAACATTTAACATTTCTAAGATTCAAACCATGAAATGCCTTAGATTAGTTAGACATAAAATTTTCGACGTCTTAATAACCAGCGTTTTCCTTAATCCAAAGGTACCAAGTAGAAATCCTCTTTTTCACAAAGTCATTAATTTCAGGTGGTATTTTTGTGCCGTCGGTCGCAGCATCACTTCTCGATAACCCTAAACTAAGTTTAGATGAACTGGCATCAGAGGCTTTGATTGACGTTATTACTCAAATAGCGGATGGTTCAGACCCCCTCAACCAGAAACTCATTGCGATTACCGAGACCACCAAGAGGCCTAGTGAAGATTGTGGAGACGATGTGCTGACCAGTGGACAGACCAGTTCTGAGACGGAAGCTGAGAAGCCGGATTGCCCCGCGCCTTCGCTGCCTTTACCCAAGACGATACCGACGCA
The DNA here is from genome assembly GCA_030763345.1 of Mythimna separata. Lineage (NCBI taxonomy): Eukaryota > Metazoa > Arthropoda > Insecta > Lepidoptera > Noctuidae > Mythimna > Mythimna separata. The sequence continues at coordinate 6,026,979 of CM061187.1, forward strand.
AGGCCTCGCTGTGAGCTACATAGTGCGATTCTACACTAATATCAACTCGTATGAACGGGAATATTCCAAGAAGAGTTCGGAGCCGCCTTTGAGCGACTTGCTTCAGAGTTTAAGAACATTACTAGTGAATCACTTAGTGCTAGTGCTGCAAGGCAAGTTCGAGCTGGAGAAGTGCCGGAAGTCGGCCTTGCTGCCGTACGTGCTGGTGGTGTCGCCGCCGACCGGGCTCATACCCGAGCTGCTACTTGCCACCTACAATGATAAGGAAGTGTTTGAAGAGGTGAGTGGAGTCATAGTTGTATCAGTAGTCTACCCTTTCCTCCTGTTTGTACAGAGTTTTGTTTACAAAAACTATATTTTAAAGGTTTCTGGCTAAGTAAACATATGGACCCTGTTAGGGCACAGCACATTTAAGTTTTAAAACAAAATGGAGGTTGATCATCTATTTATAATTATACTCTTTATTATACACTATGAATGCATTTATTATTGTGCATTAATGTGATTGTGTTAGCTCACCGATGAAACTATTCATTGACCATCAAAACGATATTTTACTGTGAAATATCCTATACCTTTCTTAGCTATCCTGTTTGACCATAATGCACAATGAGTACTCTCGACAGTTGTTTAGCGGCAACAGTATACATATTACTGGGTTTGTGTGTGCAGGTATTCATCCCACTTGTAATGGGCATCCGCGAGGAGATGCGGCGCGCAGTGTCCCCACTGGGCGGTCGCGGCGCGTGCGGCGGGGGCTCGGCCCTGCGAGCGCTGCGCGCGCTGTGCGAGTTGCGCGCTGGTCCCCGGCATGCCCGACGTCCGCTGGCAGAGCTGCTGGCGCGCCTGCCCAGTCTGTGCCCAGACCCCGTCACTACGGCGGCTGGCCGGGAGATCGCCCGTGTCTCTTTCCTTGGACCTTTCTTTGCGGTGAGAACTTATTAAAATTTTATCTTAAGATTATTATTTCCTTCTTTTAATAAGCGACCGACCGATGCAGTCTTCAAACGAAGGTCGGATGCTCTTAGGCTAGGTGGAGCGAGGATTTTGCAGGGTTCAGCATCGAAATGCTGATATCATTGTTTAGGCTTATGCATGTAAGGATAAATAGAGGACAGGATATCGGTACACAAAAACGCATCGGAACGGATCGGATACCATTAAACGCTCATTGAACCTCAACTCTCCGAATTCTTTTAAAATAAACTCCTTTATGTCTGAAAATGGACGATAAAACACATTGTTTTCATTTTCACGACTATAAAATTCAGCAGCATTTGTTTACGCAGAGAATCTTCGTTCATAATAGAGAACTTAAGATCAATTCGCAGTTACAAGACACTTGATGTCAACAATCTGCCAAGTGCCAGCCAATGCTCCAATTCGAATAAGATAACACGCTAAATACACACAAATGTAACATCAATCGTCTCGCGCATCGACGCCGAGTTGCTAGTCGGTTTTCTACCGGTTGCATTTTGGGGAGTGTGCAACGGAATTGCATAGCCTAATTCCGCCTTGCCCTTTCCATCATCGGATCAGCACTACCAGGCGTGGACAGGTGGTTCATGGTGGACGTCCCATCTATACAAAACGTTTTGGGAACACATTCTTTGTGCGAACAGCTCAAGAGTGGAATTGCCTGCCGGGTTCTGTGTTCCCTGATAGCCAATTAAGCTCAATCCGGGAATTTTTACGTCAAGAGTTAATAGGTTACATCTAGGTAAGCGCGCTCCATCGTCGACCACATCATCGCTTACCATCAAGTGATGAAGCTAGTGGTGAAACGCGAGCCTATATATAATAAAAATAAAATAAAAAAAGTACCGGGAGACGCAGCGTTGGAAGGGACCTCCCACAAGGTGGATCGATGACCTGGCAAGAGTCACGGGAATCCGATCACGGGATGTGAGACGCACAGGACGCTTGTGGGAGGCCTATGTCCAGCAGTGGACGTCTTTCGGCTGAGATGATGATGAAAAAAAATACACACAAATGTAACATGAACATGATTTTCAACAGATATCGCTGTTCGCTGAAGAGAACCCTCGCTTAGCGGAGCGTCTATTCGCGAACGGTTCAGGCGACCGCAGCCTGGCGTTTGCCTTGCAACGCGAGGTGGAGGCGAGCCGCAACACGCTGCACAACATCTGCCACAACATCCTGCTGTGCCCCGACGCGCGGGAGCCGCTGCTCAACTACTTCGCCGCCTTGCTGCAGAGGAACGAGAGGAGAGCGCAGCTGCAGACTGATGAACGATCTCTGGCCGGTGAGTTGCCTTGCTTCTAGCAACATATAGCACATTCAGTCTTATCATTTTCCCACTGCTGAAACTCAAGCCTCCACTCTGGGAAAGAAAATTTACCATAATCCACTATGCGGACCCAGAGCGGATTGAAGGGGGTCACATGACTTCATGGCGGTTTCCTTAGGATGTTCTCTTTCACTGTTTTGAGAGCAGTGGTGTTGAAATATAGTTTACAAAGTAATGCGCTTGGCTGGGTTCGGACCCGCGATATACAACTCATCGAAAGTCGGTGCCGTTACCACTGAGCCACCACTGCTCTCCTTATTCTTGCTTGTACAACGTACGATTGTGGAGATCATGAATACATGGGCATCGGAAAATTATTTAATTTTGAATTTTTCCCGATTCGATATAAACACACACAGTACCGACGATTATCTTATGTCCCATACCAGTATAAGCATATTATGGATACAAAAGAATAACTATTTTCGAACAACCTCCCAGTCCTAGACATAAGTATAATCTGCTTTATAATGTTCTTACTGCTGGGACTCGGGCCTTCCCTAGACGTAGCATAAATTATATAATGATGGACCCTACTCAGTGAACCTTATTTGTATCAAAATGAAGATATTTACTTTCATTAGAGTAGTATCTCCATGTTTGAAACAAAGCGATTCGAATCTTTTGTCTTTATAAACAAAACTCAAATTTTCTATATGTGGAAGGTGATGAGAAGACACAAAACTCGTACAGTAACAATGAAACGGCAACAAACCCGTTGCTCAAAATAATTTTATTGCTAAAGATATTATCATGAATCTGTAAATCTCGTTATTGTACAAATCTGTTGATCGCGCCTCAATAAACAAGACAAAGCACGAGAGCGGCCGCAGCTTGCGCAGGAGATCGCACACGACTGCGTATGTAAGAGTATTTCCGTACACCAATTGCATACACTTTAGGTACACGTTTAATTTTACTTTGTTCTTTTATTTATTCAGAAATGTATGCCAAGACCTCGGTGATATCGGCCGGTTGCGGCTCCTAACTAATTGATAAAGTCATTACTGAACTTTATCAGAACACTGACAATATAATAAATTGAAGCGTTATGTGCGTAGTTGGGCCCTGCTAGTAATGACTGGCGAAAATAGACCACATATTTCGTTCAAATGTCGCTCACCTCGCCTTGTCTATTAGACGAATTTGTATTGGCACTCCGCCAAATAATTTACTTTCCAAGATTCGGATCGAAACATTAAGCGCAACTTGTTGACGGTTCTCGGTAAATATTTATGTTTGTAGCGTTGTCAGGTGTTCGAGACAAACAGACCTCGGCCGCGGACGACACGCGAATTATATTACGCTCACTATATTTGTATCTGATGCTTCACTTCGAGAGCTTCGTATTGACAAAACACTGTCCGCAACCAAAGATACAATTCTAGTAAACATTACAGAAACAAACATCTTTCGTATCGTGTTTATTTCCCTAACAATTTGTCAAGCGCCAAAGTACGAAATTATCACAGTAAATAAACGAATTATATGGAAAACAAGGAAAATTATTATTAGAATAATTGCAGGTATTCTATGAACTGGTTGCTCACAGCACAATCACAACGGACATAATAAACATATTCTAATTCCTGCAATGTATTTCCGTGCATGGATTACAAAGCATAATACTGCGAAGGAGCTGCAGCGTATTAGATGATACGCTAAATGAGTACGATCACAAAACTACGCATCGTATTGGCAAAAGATTATTGTGTAGGTACTGAATATGACAATGGCGGTAAACAAAACCATAATTCCTTCATAAATCTATAGTTTAATAATAATAGACCTAAACGACAAGTACACCTGCGCGGGCGCACTCGGGCACTAACAATCGATAAAACTAACATGCCGAGTCGAATATGTCGTAACGATTCAGCGGCGTAGAATTAATCGGTATGTTTAAATGCGAAACAACTAACTCATGGTAGCCAACTTGTATATTGAACATCTCTGAGGATCCATTGATAACATGAACATATTTTTTAAGTTTGCTGGCTAACCGCTAATGCGCAGGAAGTAATTCTTAACTTGGGATCAGTCAGTCTGATGCCGCGAATTAATGAACCCCAAGAGAGACTTCGCCACTTAGGGTAATGGCCGCCAATTTTTCTCTTAAGGGGGAACTACATTACACTCACATACTACATAAGAGGGAACTACATACACACGTGGGCCACGTCCACGATTGTATGTAGATCGACGTCGCGTGGCGTGGATATAATGTAGCTCTACAGTACTCTAGTTGCCTTAAAAAATGTATGGAAACCGACGCTTCCAGATCGGCATAAGTGGCCCACGTGTGTGCAATGTAGTTTTACCTTTATTCTTCTAGCATTTTTAGAGTTCCGTACCTCAAAAGGAAAAAACGGAGCCCTTATAGGATAATTTTGTTTGTTTTCATGAGTCAACTCAGGCTGCTAGAATCAGACCTTGCAGCTCGTGTCCAGGTCATCTCTTCCACTATTTAACAACACGTTGCATTGTTCCAGGCGACGGCTTCATGCTGAACGTGTGTTCCGTGCTACAACTGCTGTCGGTGCGCATCAAGTTGGAGCGCGTGTATCCGCTGTACACCTTCCAGCCCGACTCGTGGGTCAACGTGCGCGATGAGACCCGCCTGTATTTCACCGCGCAAGAGGCTCAGGACTGGCTGGATTCACTCAGTAAGTAGAGACAGTAATATGTTTTAATTAAGATCCACCTGCACTTTTCAGGATCTATACGAGGCTAATAATTGGCTTATACGACGCTAGCATTGCTGTAAGGCGTTCCGATGTGAGAATAAACAAATAAACAATCTCAGCCGATAGACGTCCACTGCTGGACATAGATTGAAGGTTGCCAAATACGGGTCAGAAAAAAAATTGTAAGAGTACATCAACATGATAAGAAGGAGTAATATGTTTAGTTTAAGGGTTTTCACTATTTCACCAATGAAACTGTCGCGGTTAGCACATGGTGGATGCTCTGACATATATCAAATTGCTGTGGAATAAGTCACATTCACACGAGTATATTTTATTGGTGAAATTCAACTTTGGAAAGTACCTCATAAAAAAGATAAAGAGAAATGGGTCATATCTCTATCTCTGTTGGTTTATTATATCACTTGCTTACACAGTGGCTTGTAGATAACACGAGAATTCATGATTTATATTTTGACAGATTCTTTTAAATAACACATGATATACAAATAATTAACTAATTATGTTTATTAGTAATTATATAATTTATTTATTACTCAGTTGTTATATAAGTTAAGACTGTTTAATATGGGCTATAATCTTCTGAAAGTTGTAACTTGTAACAATCCACAGTCTAAAGCCTAGATTTCGTCCTGATGACACCAAAATGGAGAAATACAGTTATGTAAACGCAAGCTTACATCGACACCACTAAACAGTGTGCGAACTGTACAGTTATAACCACACAGCAACTGTACCGCGCCTGTCAGCACTCACATCTGATAATATCCTAACTGTACCGTGTACGTTAACGTAATTATAACGAATGACCTAGGAGCAAGCTCAATGACCCTTCATTTTACGTTGACCCAAACACGTCATCATGGACAATTTAGTTTTAATTGTCTGTCATAGAACTAAGTTCAAGAACGAAATACCTTTAGCTGTGGTTTTATAGTTCTAAACTTACTGTTAAAAGTAAGTTTATTACTTCTTACGGTTTCAATGCTCATACATTTGAAACTTAGAAGGACTTGAGCAAATGTCATGTCACTTGTCAGTGATTTTAACATATTTTCACTCGCGACACTTATTGATAATTTAATTTGCAAGAATTACGAAACTGTTTTTTTTTTAAATAATCTATATCTAGGTATACTAATATTATAAAGAGGAAAGATTTGTACCTATTTTTGTATGTTTGTAATGAATAGGCTCAAAAAGTACTGGGCCGATTTAAAAAATTCTTTCACCAATAGAATGCTACACTCTTCCAATTTGACATAGGCTACATTTCATTTTGAAAAAATTAGGGATCCTTGGTAAAATTTGAACAATGTAACCGAAGGTGTAGAAAACTAACACTAAAAAAAGTGTTTTATATCCAAATTTCCAAAAATAAATAATTGTCTACCCCGTGCGAAGCCGGGACCGGCTGCTAGTATTTTATATATTCCTATTGCGCATAAAATCCGATTTGCCGGTTCCCACACAAAGCGGAGAGTATTTCGATCAATGTAGGTTCGGTTTTTTTTGACATAAATCAACGTATCTTGCTTGCAGTTGTTGCATTGTGTTCAAGACATGTTACCACTTAATTTGTGAAAATTGAGCTCTATTCATAAAAACGCAACATTTCACCCTTACTTTGTAAAAATATTTCCGTTGACCGAGAACAAAGAGACGGTAAAAAAAGAACTATCGCTTTCTGACATATATTCTTTCCCTTCAATCAGACAAGGACCCGGCTCACAAGTGGCCCGAAGCGAAGTTCCAGACAGTGTGCTGGTTCCTAACACTTCACATGCATCACGTGGCGCTCATCCCCGCGCTACACACCCACCAGAGGCGCATCCGGTAAGTATACGAACGTGTTCAGCCAAGAATCACAACTGCTATAAGGTCTTGTTTAAAATAACCTTAAGGCAATGACCGTACAGCCCATATACGCTCATACAAGTTGATCTAACGTACAAGAATTAGGAATTAAAAATTAATGAAACTTTGTACTATGTAATGTTTTTGTGTAGAAAAGTATAGTAGAAAAGTATAGCGCTTTATTTAATAACTATGGTTACAAGACATGAACAGTCAGAATTAGGAGGACTTCAGCGCCATCTAGCAGGAAAATAGTCATACTTACACATACCAACTGAGGTTAGCTTTCACACTTTAGTCAGCTGCTTACCTCACAATTAATATATACCCATACTTTATACAAAAACCATTAAAAATAATTTTACGCTCATCACTTAGTAACACAAAAAGCAAAGTTTTAAATTGAGAATTTATTGTCCGCAGAGCATTCCGTGATCTACAAAAAGTGATCGAAGAGTTGATGGCGGCTGAGCCACAGTGGCGAAATAGTTTCTCCGCTCTGCGCAACCGTGAGCTGCTGCGCAGGTGGCGCCGACAGATCAAGAGGCTACACAGGTAAACAGCTTTTCTTTAACCTATCACATACCCACAAAACGAGACACAATAGTAAAACAATAACACCGCGGTCTCATAGGACCGGTTGGGGATTCATGAATTAATTTATAGTAGCAATGGGCGATTCCGAGATGTTTTAACAATCGAAAGATTGTAGTCGTTAAAATAAACCATCGCGTCAACCATCGACTCGCCGTTATACAAAATAATCGAGATATTTTTCGATTGTTTCGAGTCGAACGGAATCGACGGCTTTGTGAACGCGCTTTGTAGCAGTCGCTTTGTACTTCGTACTTTGTAACAGTCCGAATCGGAATCGATTCAAAAGTCGAAACAATCGAGAACGATCGAGATGTGTGAACAATCGAATGAAATCTCTCGTCATCACGTATCGCTAATTGACAGGTTTTTAGGTGTAACAATGGATGTGATATAAACCCTGAGAACTATTGCTGGTATACCATCTGCTTCACTGGCATCACGTTTTTAATTTTTTTTTAATCGCTCTGTAATATAATACCCGGCAAATACGTTGGCAAGTTTCGCGCATGGTGCACAAAACAGCCAATGAGCGAACAGGACGTAACGCAATGCAAAGGCAAAAGTCGTCTAACGCACCAATCATAAACTACTATTATAATGCTGCACCAATCGCGCGCCGGATCGGCGCTACCTCGTACCCCGCGTCCCGCTTGACCACCAAATAGACCTAAAAAACGATTTCTGCGCATTGCCAAGTTATCTACCGCCGGTTATACGAACGGAGTTACCCAGTAACTGAGTTGTGTAGGTTAGACAGGAGCCGTATCATGTGGTTTACTGGTTTTCAGTGGGACTTGGTTTGACTTGAAGCCGATTCCAACATAGTTGTACAGAGGCTAGTCATGAGATTCTAAATTCAAATGAGTCCGTGAGCCAGATCCACCCCCGCTGACACACATTGTTTTAGTTTTCCTTACATTTTCTTTTTATTTTTAACCGTATTTGTTGGTTGTGTGTATCTATGTGTGCCAAATAAATATATTTCTTTCTTTTTTTTCGTTTAGATCGAAGCAGTGCGCGGAGACGGCGCTGCTGGAGGGCGAGCTGATGCGGCGCAGCCTGCAGTTCTACGCGTCCGTGTGCGCGCTGCTCACGGCGGCGCTGGACGCCGCGCGCGACGCGGGCGGCGCGCGCGCGCACGCCTTCGCCGCCACGCCCGAGTGGTACGTCGAGGACATCGCCGAGTTCATGCTCTTCGCCGTGCAGTGAGTCTCTTTTACTTATTTTTCCTTAGTACCCACAAGCTCTGCTTAGTTTGGAACTAGATGGCGTTGTGTGAAAAGTTGTGGAATATTCTTATTTGAGTACTAGCTGCGCCCCGCGGTTTCATCCGCGTGGTGATTATATTAGTAGGATATCTTTATGAATTGTAGCTTACGTGTTATTCCAATATGTAAGCTATATTATTGTGAAGTTTCATCAAAATCCATTCACTAATTTTTGCGTGAAAAAGCAAAAATTACTGAACACACCCACACAACACACACATAACTAGTAAGATTTCATCATCATATCGGCCGAAAAACGTCCATTGCTGGACGTAGGACTCCCCCAAACGTCGCAACTACGACCGATTCTGTGCGTCTCGCATCCATCGAATTTCAGCGATTCTAACCAGATCATCTTACCACCTTGTGGGATGCCTTCCAATGCTGCTTCTTCCAGCATGTGGTCGCCACTTGAGCTTGACGATTCTTTGGGTTATTTATGAGGGTTGTTCACGTACCCTAAAGTACCTTAACCTATCACATACCCGCAAAACGAGACACAATAGTAAAACAATAACAGCGCGGTCTCATAGGACCGATCGAGGATTCATGAATTAAAGGCGAATTGACTGGTTGTCATCCTGATGTCTGTCTGTATGGTGTTTTTTAACTACTGGACTCATCTTTGGAAGACCTGTTCTAATATTTTTGCTCACTAGATGGCTAGATTGATCTTTTATTTCTATCGTCTCTGCTTGATAACCAAATATAATCGAAGATCGAGAATTATTTTTTTATGACCAATGTACGAGTACATTGTATTTTCATATCAGTCTATCGTATAGGTACGGTTGAGAACACTTTAGTAAAACTAGTAACACTTAGATTATGAGAACTTGCACCTTTATTTTGTAGCCTTTACTGCTGCGAAATAAAGATGCTGCTATATAAGACAAAATATTTCCATGATTGTATTTCTACTAAGTTGAAAACTTATTGCATAAATACTTATAACCATTACTTTTATTTTTAAAACAACCCAATTTTCATTTACAGATACGTTCCACAAATAGTGGCCGACTACATCGAAGACCCGATCATAACGTGGCTACTAAGTGCCATCTGCCACTCGCGGCTCTTCAAGAACCCCTACCTAGTCGCGAAGATCGTGGAAGTTCTCTTCGTGATCAATCTATCCGTGCCACTGAAACTAAAGAACGTGTACGAGAAGTTCATGGACCACCCGATGTCGCAGACAGCGCTGCCCAGTGCTCTCATGAAGTTCTACACGGACATAGAGACGACTGGACAGAGCACGGAGTTCTATGACAAGTTCACCATTCGGTTCCATATCAGTATTATACTGAAGGGGATGTGGGAGAGACCTATTCATAAACAGGTGAGATCTTTAACCTCCAGAAATCAATTTTGATATTTATCTTGTTAGCAATAAGGTTTAAAGTCGCTTATACTCCTAAGAGTGGCTAAGAGACATAAAGTGGCTAATCGACGAGCGTGTAAAACCGCGGTTTTATGGCTCGTCGGTAAAGCTCGCCGATGTATCATTGCCTAGCTCATGGCTCGTCATGTTTGCATAATTTTCTACGATTTGACTGTTTTACTCGCTTGTCGACCAGCACCAACGAGACGCGAGTAAAACCAATATACTTTAAAACCGCGTTATAGACTCCTACGTCGATTACGCACTTAACTCTACGAAAACCAAGTTTTTTTTTGACAACAAGAAGTCACGACTTCCTTATAAGGGGGTTCTTATAGAATATATAATTACCTCAAAGTGTTTGTATCGAATGGTTCAGTTATATTAAAATGTCATTATTTTTCACCAGGCTATAGTGAAGGAGTCCCGTTCGGGCCGTCAGTTCGTGAAGTTCATCAACATGCTTATGAACGACACTACATTCCTTCTTGACGAGTGTCTCACGGTATGTATTTTCTCTCTCTCTCCCTTTTCTAATATGCAATTTATCAAATTATGTTCTCAATTAAAATTTACTTTTTATGTCAAAAATTGTCATTGATGGTTTGTGTAAAACTTGTGATCCCACTTGAGTTTGAAACAAGGGGCAGTCCCAATTGTGTGTGAGAAGATCACCAATTCACAGGAATCAATTTGCAACTTCAGCAGCATCTACTTGTCGAAAGATCTGCGCATTTATTGTAGATTCATTAATAGGTAATATGCATGCATTTTTTTTTTATTTGCTAAATAAATACATTTTCAGTTCTAGTAATCAAATATGAAGGAATTTTTAAAATATCTTCATCGACAACCAAGTTATAAAACTTCAAAACTGCTAATAAGAAAGAGAAGTCCTAGTGTTATTATGACGTCATATTACATTGCGCCCGTTTTAGTGAAAGAGAAGATAAATATTTGTTATAAATCGTTTGTTTTTCTACTAATTTCAATTTTATTTTCACAGTTAGTATTCTATTTTCGTATATGTATTGGTCCACTATTTATATAGAATGGTGTAACGTGATAATGATATATTGTTGCAGTACCTGAAGCGCATCCACGAAGCTCAGGAAGGCGCGGCCAGCGGCGCGGGCAGCGGCGAGGCGCGCGCGCGTGCGCTGGCGCAAGATGAGCGGCAGTGCCGCTCCTACCTCACGCTCGCCAGGTACGCACACTGTTTTATTTAATTTCTACCAAGGGAATGCCGTGAATAACTTTACAGGGTTATTCATAACTAAAAACATGGTGCTTAAGCTTGCGAAAAATCGCTTCTTCACAGCTTAGCACTTACACAATTAAATCGCCTCTCATCTAAATTATATGATCTGTGTCTCAGTCCATATAATTTTAATAGATAAATAACCAAATTTCAGAATGTTCGTTTTGTGTGTACAGTGTCATCTCTATCACTCATGCCTAAAAACAATAACACAAATACAGAACTTGGCGAAAGAAAGTTCTAAACGCATATGAAACTTGTCCTTATCAGAATAACGTAGCAAATTAAAGACTATGTTGAAGACAAATTTTGTCAAGAAATGAAATTTCTAAACTACGAACTGATTTAATATTAACGTCCAAGTCATCCTATTAGTCAACAAAGACTAAAAGTACTATAACTTATAATGTATTCCTACAGAGAAACCGTGGACATGCTGGAGTACTTGACGGTGGAGATCAAGGAGCCGTTCCTGCGCGCAGAGCTGGTGGACCGCCTCGCCTCCATGCTCAACTTCAACCTGCAGCAGCTCTGCGGGCCTAAGTGCAAGAACCTCAAGGTAATGTTAACCTGTTGATCTAGTCGTTAGTGGCCCTGACTGCTATGCTGGAAGTCGTAGATCCGATTCTCACCCAAGACAAATGTTTATCTGATGAGCACTATTATTTGTTCTGTGTTTGGGTACAATTGTATAGAAATATATAAGTATGATTATACAAACCTAGATTATAGACATCCTGGAGTACCTAACTGCCGATCTGATGACCACCTGGCTCTGACATGCTCCACTTCAACTTCAAAGTAAATAATTACCTTGAGATTGATAGCTTCTTCAGAAATATACATTGTATGAGGTACCAATCAGAGATATTCCTTTGCGGTTATCTCCCCTTTAGAAGTCTTAAAAGTCAAGTGATGTAGGTAACAATTGGCAGTACAGCTCGAATCGATTGCTTTATAGCCAATTTGTTATTTGACTGGGATAGAACCCGAGACCTACATCTTTAGTCGGGGCAGTTACCAATGGGCCTTTACTGCTCCGTTGCTCTCAAAACGGTGAAAAAAAACATCAAAGGAAATCAGTATGTCCAAGAACCAAAACATTCGAAGGCATATACATATGATATCCACCAACCTGCACTGGGCCCGCGTGGAGGAGTCCCAACAGTGGGAACATTACAAGGCCGATAATACTAATAATAATGCAAGTAATTGTAATGAACTGTTCATTAATCTCCTTATTCCTTGTGCTTAGGTCCGTCGGCCAGAGAAGTACGGCTGGGAGCCGCGACGGTTGTTGAGCCAGCTGGTAGACATCTATCTGCACCTCGACTCGCCACAGTTCCACGCTGCCCTAGCCGCTGACGAGGTAACTTATTTTACACTTGATTTATGTTTTTGGTGTGCTGTAGGTACCAGTTTGGACTACTCTGTGGTTTTTTTTTTAAATTATATTCTGCATACAACTTAGACGCCAATACGGCTAAGGATACTCTAATAGGACAGATTCACCCTAGTTAAGCAGAAGGACAGGTTCACCCTAGTTCAGGCAAATAAGCAACTGTGTTATTTTTATTATTTAATGTACTGTATTGTAAAGATGCCCAATTTTATAAATAAACGATTATTATTATTATTATTAATAGCTACACAAGTTTCAATTAATGTGAAATATTATAGATAATCAGATTTATATCTGGATATACCAATTCTATCGTATTGGGAGGTTGTCTTCTCCATTGGGCAATACGTCTACAGTTGAAATGTTTGTAGACCGAGTACAAAGCTGTCGTATGAACCAAACGTATTGTATTGTACTTCGGACTGGTATCCACTACTATTTGCAGGCGCGTATTTTGCGTACGAGTGGGACAAATGTGTTATTTGCTCCACCCCACGTCGTCAAGTAAGGCCAGCAGCGTTCTGGTGCTACTGACCATTTCATATAGGGTACCGAGGTTTCCTAAGTACTTTGCTCGTTACATTAAACGTACAATAATGTAAACGTTCTGTTCCGTTTCCAGAGATCATTCCGCAAAGAGTTATTCGAGGAGGCTTCAGTGAGACTCGCCAAGTCATGCATCAAGACGCCCTCAGAAATAGAGCGCTTCAAGGCGCTCGCTGATAATGCATATCAAATCGCAAGTAAGTACATCATGTTATTTGACTAGTAAAGCTTTTCGAAATTAAAAATATAGTGAAAACTATCTAGGTGGTTGATATATGAGAAACCTTAGCAACTGGTCAGGACGAGACTTCTACACTTTTGAATTTAATTACCTTTATTGCAGTCTAATAATGTTCTTTATCTGACATATTTTTTTAGATTGTTTGTGATTGTTCTATGTTTACCTCTATAAATGGAACTTTTTAGCTCAGTAGCTCCAGCAAGTGAGACAATTAACCTATCACATACCCACAAAACGAGATACAATAGTAAAACAATAACAGCGCGGTCTCATAGGACCGGTCGGGGATTCATGAATTAAGCATTTTGAATTTTGCTCTGGACAGACTGAGACATGTTTGTTTGCAAACCTTCGAATTTCTTCGCAAGGCCTTCTGACAAGACACCGTCACTTTAAGCCTGACCGTTTGGCAAATTGTAAATATAGAAAAGTTAACATAAGTGTAACGCTTTTGTGAAGTTCACGTGATTATATCAAAAGTTGCGTTAATACGGCGTCAACATCATCATCATCTGCCTAGCCTTTTCCCAACTATATATTGGGGTCGGCTTCCAGTCAAGCCGGATTTAGCTGAATACCAGTATTTTACGCGGAGCGGCTGCCTACCAGACCTCCACAACCCATTAACTGGGGTAACACGGAACTTCATGGCAAGACTCGTTAATACGACGTCAACGATGAACATAAAACGCCATTTAATAACACAGATATTTATTATACTCGAAAGATATTGTTGTAACGATATTGCTTTGTTCCAGTATCCAATCAACAGAAAAGCGATGAGTTCGCCGACGCGCCCGAGGAGTTCCGGGACCCGCTCATGGACACGCTTATGAGTGATCCAGTTTTATTACCCTCTGGAAAGGTGAGTCTTTAGACATCTCACATACAAAATATCCGACAGTCAAAATTACACATGGAGGAGCTTTAGAAAGTAAAGTACCTACGGAAGACGTTCTTCATCCAAAGTTATATTATAAATGTGAAAGTAACTTTGTCTGCCTGTTACGCTTTCACGGTAAAAATGCCGAACCGATTTTGATGAAATTCGGAACGAAGCGAGCTTGAACCCCATGGCATAGGCATCTTTTTATGTCGACATCTATCATCTATCTTTTTATCTTCGACGTCGACTTCTCTTCAATTAATTTGATTAACGTTTGCAGATAATGGACCGATCGGTGATTTTGCGTCACTTGTTGAACAGCGCCACCGACCCCTTCAACCGACAACCCCTCTCCGAGGACCAACTACGTCCAGGTAAAAATTATTACTTTTAAATTATTATCGCCTAATTGCAATTGAAATATTTGGCTCTTTGAGGTTAGAAATCATATAACTTCTTCCGATCTGGATGGAGCGAAAGGGTGTGTCAAACTTTTTCTGGCTAAGCCCCACCTGTAATCCCTCAGACGGCCTTTGCACTGCAGGGCCACGGTAACTCTTTATGCATAGCCCTAGTAGGTATGTATTTGGGCCTAACGTAATCTCATTTGTTACAGCAACTGAGCTCAAAGAGAAGATCATCCAATGGCAGCGCGAGAAGAAAGCGTCGACGTCGTAATCGTCCAAGGCCAACACTAAAGTCTGATGTATATAACGTAACCCATATATAAAGACTACCGGACGGATTTTTCCGCCTTTGATGGGACTATTGTCCGTATGCATGAATGTGAGATTATTCCATGTATGTTATTCAGTGCGAATGTTTCGCCAAGTTGAAACTACGAGTATTGTCACGGTTCCGACCTAACGGATCATTTTCATTTCATATACAGGTGTTAATTTAATCATTTCTTTCGCTCTCGTATTGTCACAAAATTCTTCCATTAGTATTACCCACTGTGACAAGAACCAAATTTTATCTTACTCCACCATTAAATTAATATATTTTACAACTAAATTAAAGCTTTAATGTCTTCACGGAGTATTAAACTTGGCATCTATTTTTAGCTTTAACACTAAATGCACGTGAGTCTCGAAATTTTATATAATTAAATTACATGAAGTTTAATTAACTAAATTCTAATAATAAAAAACTTAAATTAACATCTGTATCATTATTTAACCTTTGAACTGTGGCGTGGTGGAACGCCGGATACGTACGTTCATTGAAACTACCATCACATGTAGATGTAAAGGCCTAAATTCTAAGATACAAGAACATGACATTTCTGAGTAAGATAAGTGCTTGTCGTGTCGAGCCCCAACTGGACGACTATGGAACATGAGCACTACATTAGAGTATTTGGTGTGAAACTTGTAAGCTGGACGTCTTTTCTGCATTTTATAGGAAATCTCTGTAATGAAAATCGTGAGCAAGTAATTTCGATTTTAGATTGGTTAGTCTTGCATTAGTTTAACTAATGGTTATACATTAGGATATAAATATATAAACATATAGGAATTGTATGGAATGTTGAAGACTTCTTATTTTTGTGCAAAATGAAAATTAGTAAAATGTATTTAATTATATTATGGATTTGATTACTATTTGATTATAGTGATATTATGTTTAGTCTTTGTTAGCAAACATGATTTTTGTATTATCATTTAATACATTGTGATTTGTTCCTTTATAACTTTAGATATGATTTGAAATGGATTTTCACTTGAGAATTAGGAAGTAGTATTCATTATAATATCATTAGCATAATTCAATTAATAGTATAATTAGAATCAGAACGGCCTGTCGATCTTGCAACGTAAGGAGCCTTAGCAGATGGCAAGTTCACTTGTCTTAGTGTGTGTTGACGAGGGTAGACTTGAAGCATGCATAATATGTTTTCACAGTGGGCACACTCGTCCAAGTGCTGGCCTGGCGCACTGCGGCGCCGCTGTCTCAGTATAGTATGTGTGTTGCAATGTATCTCAAGTTGATCATATTTCTCCAGTCACTGCCAATATATTCAATGTAGATTTTAGAACAGGCATTCCTGAATGAAATCCATTTCTTTAAATTACATGGTCTCACTTGTATGATAATTTGACTTGTAATTTATCATTATATTATTATGAAGATTCTATATTATAGAGGTCTCCTATGTTGATTATATCAATAAAATTAAATAAATGCAAATAAATAGCGTTTTTGTCATCACAAATAATAAACAAAGTATTTTCACTTCTTCATGCATTATATTTGACTAAATTTTAATTCTTTATCTAGCTAATAAATAAATTATTGTCAATTCACATTTAAGAGATTTCATTGTATTCAAATTACAAAATTACTACAACCACAAATCTTGATATAAATCAGTAGCTCTAAACACTATAAGAGGTAGATCATATTTAAAATAGTGTAAGGGCCTATTTCACCACCTATGATTAAGTTTCGACTATCTTACTTGACAGATAATTTCATACAAATTCTGTCAAATTTTTGAATTTAATCAGTGAGTAGTGCCTACTCGGAGATGGTGAACGAGGCCCTTAATGTAACAATATATAACTAAAGCAAAGTCACAAAAGCAAGATTTGATTAGAATATTGACTAAACATTCATCATTCAAATTCAGATTCCATTCTATACAATAATAACAGTTAAAAGCCAGTAGTGTGTACTTTTGTATTCATAACAATTTAGCATTTGTTAGAAGGTAGGTTCAGTGTCAGCCACCTCTATTCATAACATAACAAAGCCATTTACAATAATTATGATAATCTGGTTTCATCATAACAAAGAAATAAAGAGAAAATTTAGACCTTATTATGCTACTTCTGCTTACACTTTGAGGAAAACCAGCACATACACTTCTAATGAGAATCCAAATAGTATCAAACTCAGCTAGCAGCAGAATCATTTATTAAACATGGAACTGGAAATAATGAGGGAAATGCTAATTCCTTTTTTTACTTTTCAATTTATTAGATTACAAAAATATTCAATTTTTTATATTATGACTTACAAAACTGATCAGTCACTTTCTACAATCAAGTAACAATAATTAAAAAGGCCATTCTTGTACATTTATTTCATAAGCTCAAGAAAGATTATGAAGAATTAATTTAATGGTTGTTTCTACTTTATCAAATAGAAACGGTCAATATTTCATCGAAGAAGGAAGGGCAGACGATAAGCAAACAAACATGAGATCATGTACAGCATGCCAAAATAAAAGTTTAACCTGGCCGTCTGCCTCGGCACATATCTCATAGTCTCAGGGCTTCTAAACCTCCTCTCAATTTCAAAAGCTCTTGGTAATGTCAACATTGGAATTAAAAACCACAAAGAACAGCGCACAGAAGCTACCACAAACATGATGTAAGGAGTAAATAATAAAAATGCATACAACAGATATGAAGCAGTTCTGCCAATCAATATTGCTAAGGTCACAATTTCTGCTTTACTGTCTGTCTCAAGGTCTCTTGTGTTGTTGCTATGTAATATAGCCTCAGTGTTGAGGGCAAGTGGTATTGCATAATAAATTATTTGCCAGTCCACCCTCCCTGTCTGAGCTAAGAAAGCAAACACTACAGACACTGGTCCAAATATAACTAAAACTAGAATATCACCAAGAGCTATATACTTTAGTCCAATACCACCAGTATACAAAAATGAAGAAGATAATCCACCAAAATATACAAGAGCCAAGTGCTCCATGCGGGCTGGAGATAATATGACCAGTGGAACAAATGAGGCACATCCAGCCAGATACAATATAGCACCTAGGGACACTACCTCATCTATACTCAAAATATGATCAACAAGAGTTCTGTCATCAGATTTACGGTTATCTATCCCTTTTACAAAATCAAAATAAGTGTTAACAACATTGCCTGCACCATGAACTGGAATAATTGTACATAGGGTCAATAACAAGGTGCACCAACTGAAGCCACTTTCACCAGGCAGACGGTACGCCAGGGCAGCCCCCAGAAGAGTCGGCAGCAGACTCGCACTCAACGACCATGGACGCAGTGCAAGCACGTAGGTACGCACTTTCATCAGCGGATTTCGAGTTGGTAATTTTTCCTCTTTCGGTTGCTGTAAAAGGTTCCCTTCAACGTTTGGTATATCCATATCTTCAGTTTTCTTATTGTGATCCATTTTGATTTGATTAGATGTAGAAACTACAGAAACACCGCTGATCACGAAACTTGTATACACTTAAATCATTGTTTTATAAATGAGAGGGTGGTTATAGCCATCACTAAACGACGTTTAGATCAAAACTGTTAGCTCATAATCCCGTTATTATTTGTACCGGTGATGACCGATATTCAAAGAGAAATCATAAAATAAATTCTGCGAACTTGAGTTCGCGAGTTGATCTGTCAACTAAGCTGTCATTTTGACTTCTCAACACCTGTTTTTAGTATTAGTGCTGTCAATGTGTGAATCGATTTATTATCTCAAAGTGCGGTTTTTAAAATGTAGCTACGGGATTGAATTTAACGTGTTCTCTATCTATCTATTTAAGAATAGCAATTCACACAGCATCAGTACCACATATGCTAACGCTATAATTACATTTATCTCAGGCGAGGCGATAGACTTTTTAAACAAAGAAAGAAAAACCAATTCCGAATTGCAGGTAATAAGCATTTCTTGTTATTGCACGATATTACCTCAATAAAATCAGTTTTTTTCTAGGAAATTACTTTATTAACCTTTTTTTTTCATCCAGACGATATATTGAACCATTTTTTTTTCATTGCTTGAACTAAAACTAGGTACTGATAGAGCGGTAAAATAAAAATCAGCTGAGCAATTACTATGATTATTGTTGCCGGGGTTAACAACCTAATAACACCATTGTACATTGTTATGATTCGGTTAAAATAAACAAACA
The DNA here is from genome assembly GCA_030763345.1 of Mythimna separata. Lineage (NCBI taxonomy): Eukaryota > Metazoa > Arthropoda > Insecta > Lepidoptera > Noctuidae > Mythimna > Mythimna separata. The sequence continues at coordinate 6,046,352 of CM061187.1, forward strand.
TGTCATTAACAAGGTCGTTCAGTAGTAGTGTAAATATACTTGTAGTAAGCTTAATCTATACTAATATTATAAAGAGGTAAAATTTGTAAGTTTGTAGGTTTGTAAGTTTGTTTGTAGGGGGTAATCTCTGGAACTACTGGTCCGATTTGAAAAATTCTTACAGTGTTAGATAGCCCATTTATCGAGGAATGCTATAGGCTGTATACTATCACGCTACGACCCACGAGAACGGAGCAGTAACGAAAAATGCGGGTGAAACCGCAGGGGACAGCTAGTATTACATAAAATAAAAGCAATAGGGTTTCATTGTTTATTTTATTAACACACGTTATGTAGATCAGCTGTTTACAATGGTATTCAATTTACAAGGTTTTAATTTCTTTTTAATAATGAATGTTGAATAAGACCAAATATATTAGCTTCTGCCAGCGGCTGCGCGAGCGGTACAAGTCGGAAATGATCTCTAGGATAATCCCGGGGAAAAAGTACCTATACAATGTCCTAATCCTGGTCATCAGGTACTTGGGGTACCTACTTAACTTACGGCTGGACGAATTTCATCCAGACGTAACGGTAGCACGTAACAAAATTTCGCCTTTATAATATTATTTTTTATTCAAATAAATCGATCAAGTCTATTCTCCCACGCGTATCTGTTGGGAGTCCAACTGTTTGTACAAGTGTTCCTAAGGCAGGCGGTGTTTTTTTTATTTCGGTTGAATTAATAAAAGCGACGAAGCGTTAATGAAGCAGGCTATGCATAAAAAATCTCTCTTTTGAAATACACAGTTTGAGATATACTTTCAGGTCCTATTGGCTTGTAGTTGGTTCCGTGTCGTGTAGTGTATGTAAAAATTAAAAAACCGGCAAAGTGTGAGCCGGACTCGCCTATGAAAATGTTCCGTACCATATATAAAAATGGCAAAAAATCACGTTTATTTCTTTCTGCCGTTTGCCTGGGCTGCCCACAGCCGTCTTGAAAATAAAATTTATTGTTTTTTAGTATTTTTGGTTCTAGGTAGCGGTAACAGAAAAAAATACATCTGTGACAATTTCAACTATCTATCATGAATTCATGATTCATGAGATACAGCCTGATGACAGACACCGGAATCTTAGTAATAGTAGTTTTACTCTTTAGGTACGGAACCCTAAAAACGGTGTGCATTCGCGCAGCGGAATTTTGTTGAATTTAAAGATTTTAAGTATGCAGATATTTAGTGTATGACGTCGTGTAATTGTGTATGGTAAAAAAAAATTTGTGCACGCAGCCATTGTGGAGAAATTAACCAAAAACTGATTCCGCTGGGCGAACGTTGTCCTGGCGGAACTTTTTTTAATCCATGGACTTTAGAAGAAAAGAGATGTGTCCAAAAATTAGTGTGTATTTGTGTGTAATTGTGTATGTATGAATAAAAGTAGTGCATGCATAAACTTCGGAGATATTCAAGTTTCCGCTACGCGAACGTTTGGCCATTAGCTAGTTTTCATATAAAGCGCTTACATAGAGAGCTGTAGATTTTTACATACATTGTTTTGAATTTGTTTATATTTGTTTAAAAAACAGATTTAGAAAAAATCGTAGGGCTTAAAAGATAAAAATATAAACGTAAAATACGCTTATTAGGTCTTAGTTCTTAAAGTATGCAATTTGGGGTCTAGATTTTCACGTTTATACAAACCTTGTAAGTGTCTGCAACATGTTGCCAAGTATCAATGATGTTCCGTTAGTAATTAAAGAGTTATAGGACAATTTACCATGAATAGATCACTGTTTACAAAGCAGTCAAATATCACGACGTTCTAAAGGCATTGCATGGTAAAATGTATGTCAATAATTAGTGTATTCATTCAACTATTCGTATGCAAAATTTCATGTCATTAAATTCAGTAATTAAAGAAAAACAATTATAATACTGACGAAGCATCGAAAACCTACATAACCCGACCAAGTTTGGATAGCTACAAAAAAGCGGCCGTGCAATGCAATGAATACACTAATTATTGACATACATTTTACCATGCAATTCCTTTAGAACGTCGTGATATTTGACTGCTTTGTAAACAGTGATCTATTCATGGTAAATTGTCCTATAACTCTTTAATTACTAACGGAACATCATTGATACTTGGCAACATGTTACAGACACTTACAAGGTTTGTATAAACGTGAAAATCTAGACCCCAAAGTGCATACTTTAAGAACTAAGACCTAATAAGCGTATTTTACGTTTATATTTTTATCTTTTAAGCCCTACGATTTTTTCTAAATCTGTTTTTTAAACAAATATAAACAAATTCAAAACAATGTATGTAAAAATCTACAGCTCTCTATGTAAGCGCTTTATATGAAAACTAGCTAATGGCCAAACGTTCGCGTAGCGGAAACTTGAATATCTCCGAAGTTTATGCATGCACTACTTTTATTCATACATACACAATTACACACAAATACACACTAATTTTTGGACATATCTCTTTTCTTCTAAAGTCCATGGATTAAAAAATGTTCCGCCAGGACAACGTTCGCCCAGCGGAATCAGTTTTTGGTTAATTTCTCCACAATGGCTGCGTGCACAAATTTTTTTTTACCATACACAATTACACGACGTCATACACTAAATATCTGCATACTTAAAATCTTTAAATTCAACAAAATTCCGCTGCGCGAATGCACACCTAAAAACGATAGAGGAAGCTAGGTACATCGCACTAGTCACGAGCTCACAAGGCTGGCAAATAATTTAAATTGTCACGACATCGTTCATAAGACAATGTCGGAGCGAGGGGTTCTTAAATAGGTCGCTTCCTAATTTTTGCTCTGTATTTATGAAGGATATAAAACTTTATGAATACTACACAGGTGATACATTGGCGTTTCTAATAGTATAATAACTCACTCAGGCGGATGTTTTGCCCACAAACCCCTTAAATAAATGTTCGCAGACAAAATAAACGACCAACTAAATGCTGAACAGCAGATGGTAATATGACTCACGTTTTTTTTTTGCATTTAAACCAAATACCGGTTCACGCATTTCATGGTTTGCATGTAAGTAGGTATTCACAGTAAAAAGGCTTAAAATTATTTGGGTTTACTTTTATTAAAATTTTTAAGCTTAGCTTCTACTAATTTAACCCAATTTTCAAATTGTTCATTATGTTCTTCGTCTAACTCGTCACAGAACTTGTCTATATCCTCGTCTTTTATATCGTCTTCATTTTCTTGACGAGGTTCATCTTGATTAGTTTGTTTTCGTCGCATTGTGGTATTATCGACTTCAACTGGTTCACCATCGTCATCGTTAAATATTATTTTTTTATTTTTCTTTGCAGTACTAGCTTTGGTTGGCTGTGCCTTATTTTTCATTTTTCGTTTTAGCTTTTTGTCTTTAGTAGTTGCAATGTTTTCCTCTGAATTAGATTCACTATTTGCATCCGCAGTATCGGACTTCATTTTTTTATTCTTCTTATTTTTGCCTTCTTCCAATAAGCCGGGTTCACTAGCAGTCATAGCCGATTTGCTTCTTGTCCCGGCCATGGTCCTGAATTATTCTGAGAAAGAAAAAATGCGATTTTATTTGATACTTTTGGTCATTGAGGCACCTACTTATACACCCAGCATATAATGCTTGATTTGTCTAATACAACAGCAAATTCTCGTATCAAGTTTAGTCATCATCTCCCTGGACTTTTTCGAACTAGCTTAAGAGTCAGCTTCCAGCCAGCAGATTTTCGTATTTCATATACTTAATTACTTATTCAGCAATTAACTATTACCTAAGACTCAAATACTATTGAGCTTTCGTAAGAGTTATTTCTTACTCATATTTTTTTAAATACAACATTTTTACTAGATAATTACCCAGATGATGAAAGTGAAAATCCGTGATATTTTACGTCATGTATGCCCGTCTTATCCTATCCTACTGCATATTTTTTACAGAGTTGGCACACAAAATGACTGAAAAACAATACGGTCACAAGATAATTGTGGGTAAAAGCTCATACTATTAATTAATGCTGTCGGCACGTTGTAGCGTTTAGATTGTAAATAAAGTTAATCAATTTCTTTGACATAAATGGTGACAGAACTCTGACGTCAGTCGCTACTGTTATCACGTTTTCAGACTCAGATTACACTAGACTCGGAGTAATTGCTGGAGTCTGGTTTGAGTTTGTTACAAATTGATTAATTATTTATTTAGCTCAATCAGAAAAAGACAACATACAAAGTGCGCAAATGTTTACATGTGCAAACAAAAAAAAAACAATTTGTACCTGTTATCGTAAAACTAATATCAACTGAAGTTATTTATTAGCTGTAAGTCAGTGAATCGTTGAAGTGTTTGATAAACACATCGGCCACTCAATGAGATAAGGAATACAAACCTAATCTTTACGTAATAACTAACACGAGGCCAATGCGGGCGCATTGCCACCAGACGCGACCACCCGCCACCCACTTCTCAGGCGGGCTGCCGTGATCGGGCAATCGAAACAAATTGCCGCGCGGTTTGTGTCGTCTCACTGCTTTATCGAGAGCATTATTTTTTAACTTACAATTTTATTTAACAGCACCATGGCTGAGAAGAGTTATATTTTGGGCATGGATATTGGAACGACTTCAGTGAAAGTTTGTGTTTATGATCCTAACGCAAAAGAAATTGTTGCTAAACAAAATAAGGATACCGCAGCAAACATACCGAGTGACCAGGGTATTGAAGGCAACAAGCAAGACGTGCCAAAAATAGTATCAGCTGTTCACTACTGCATCTCCCGTCTTCCGAGAGATGTATTACGAAATGTCACAAAAATTGGGGTGTGTGGACAAATGCACGGAGTTCTGTTATGGAAGAAGGGGTATGTGTTTACACTGAGTTTTTAAATATATTTCTCCACCAGCTAATTGAAAAACACTGTAAAGTTTAATGTTTGTAAGTTTTTATTTTGTTTATTCATTGTCACTCTCTTTTTAATTTTATTTATCTTTAACAGTTAAAGTTGAGTACCTACTTTATTTATAAACATTGGACCTGTCGTCAGAAATAGAATTCTCTCATTTAAATAATCATTGCATTTTTTAGCGCCTGGGAAAAAGTTGAAAAAGATGGAGTAGTAATGAGATTTGAGGCGAAGAGAGAAAATATGTCGGCGTTGTATACCTGGCAAGATACAAGATGCAAACCGGAATTTTTAGATTCACTCCCAAAACCTGATTCACATCTTAATTGTTACTCGGGATACGGGTGCGCTACCCTTTTGTGGATGCTTAAGCACAAACCCGAGAAACTGAAAAATTTCCAATATTCTGGAACAGTACAAGATTTTGTTGTTACAATGCTCTGCGATTTGGAGGCACCAGTTATGTCTGACCAAAATGCCGCAAGTTGGGGCTATTTTAACACTGAAAAGAATGAATGGAATATCGATATTTTGCAATCAGTGGACTTTCCAGTAGAACTCTTACCAAAAATTAATAAAAGCAGGGAATTTGCAGGAAAGTTAAATGCTTCTTGGAATGGGATCCCTGAGGGAACGCCTGTAAGTGTTGCTATGGGCGATTTACAATGCTCTATAATTGCAACGCTTGAAAGTCGACAGGATGCTGTATTAAACATATCAACTTCTGCACAACTAGCATTTGTCGTGGATAAAATGTCAGACTTAGGCTGTAAAACAGTCGAGCATCTACCATATTTTCATAGTTCATATTTGGTAGTTGCTGCGTCTTTAAACGGAGGCAACGTTTTAGCGACGTTTGTCAAAATGCTTCAACAATGGATGCTGGAACTAGGATTTCCTACGCCGCAGTCAAAGGTATGGGAAAAATTAATTGCTTTGGGCCTTGAAGCGCAGACATCAAGTATGACTATAGTTCCACATTTACTAGGTGAAAGACAGGCACCAACAGCTAAAGCTTCAGTGGAAAATATCGACCTTTCTAATATACATCTGGGTAGCGTATTTAAATCTCTATGTGAAAGTTTAATTCAAAATTTACACAACATGATGCCCAAAGAAATATTGCGAAGCGCCAATGTCAAGAGAATTGTTGGAAACGGTTCAGGATTATCCAGAAATGCTGTCTTGCAAAGGGCTGTGGAACATTTTTACAGTTTACCACTGGAATTTACGTCCGGAGGAGATGCAGCGAAAGGTGCAGCTATAGCTATTATATAAGTTGATAATAGTTTATTACTGTTATCGGTCGCTTGGTCTTGTCGTCATTTGTTATAAAATAATTTATGTTATATTTACCCTCATTTAAATGAGAAGCAACGTCACATAGATTAATATCTTAACCCACGATAATTAGATAGCAAGCACGTTAGATCACGGATTTATGAAGCAAGGAAAAATTTTAGAGTAGAGAATTTATGTGGGCTTCCATTATCCTTTTTTTTTATAGACTTTTTCAGCTATGTAAACATCAGCTTCCAGTCTAAACAAATGTAGCTGAATACTAGTATTTTATGTAGTTCATGACTATATTTTGATCTCTACAACCCAATGACTAGGTAACACAATACCTCTTAGTAAAACTGGCATGGAGGAGTATCAATATGAAATGGATGATTGCCCGTCCACGGGCCGACCTTGACAAGCATAGCTTAAATTCATTGTTCGGACCGTGCAGCTGTTATTTCAAGCAATACGATTATTTAGTACGGATCCAAATTCCATAAATCATAATATGATTAGGAATGCTTTCAATTTATTATGACAGTTCTGCAGACATTTATGGGGAATCATTTCCATATTTTATTAGACAGATCATTCCATTTGTTTTATTATTATACCACACAACAAACTATTTGCATATCTACGCAGGAGTAAAATCTAAAGCCCCACAGAGATCCGTACAGCAGTAGCCTCTGGCTTACATAATTTATTTAACAAATCAGTGCCAGGAAAATATAATATTTGTTTGCGTTTCAACAACTCGCCTCCTAAACTGTTGTTATAATATAATAGCTATTATTGACTTGTCTTCATGCCGAGTACGGATGAGCGAGTCCAATTTTAAATAAACTTAGTATATTTAGATTAAGATTTTTGTATTATTGTATGTTTTGTATTATTGTTCTGAGTTCCTGGCACTGAAAGGGTTAAGTTAAATGTATAATTATTACTATAAATATGTTTATTTTTTACTTTTGTTACTTTCACTGTGTTTAAATTATAGTCCCTACTTATGAAGTGAATGCAGTTGTTCATCATTTAGCGTTACCCAATTCCTAGATCTATTTTTAGACATTCTTGTGTCATTTGTAATTTGGTACTTGTTGCTATTGTAACAACATAGATATCTGTTATGCATCAACATTGCGCATACCTATAAATTGATGTGTTGATAACCATATGTCATAAACATAATACAATCAAGTGAGTCTATAGTTTGATAAACAAAGACTTGATATAAGATTTTGACATTGACAAGAATTAATATAAAATAGACATTTATAAAAGAACCAGTGTATGATGAGTTAGACACATTAATTAGAAAATTTTCTTCCTCTTTACTTAACTATTTATGTGATATTATTTGTTATTGCATCTATGTGTAAACACATTCTATAAACGAGATGCTTGAATCGTGAAAAAAATATTAAAGGAAGTGAAATCCATACGAACATTTATTTAGATTTTCCGATGATATCTAGGTCTTAATAGAATGTGTCTCACAGAGAAACGTAAAGCGTACTTTAATTTGAAAATCTAGCTCAATCTTTTTCATAAAAATGGGGCATAATAAAAGGTTTATCCCAAGATTTATATTATATAGATATCTAGTTGATTTACCTGTTGAAATTGTAAGTCCTTGCCAGATTTTTCTAATGTGTCAGAATGAGCTTTTATAACGTTTAATAAAATTGTAGATGAGAATTAGATCTAATATTTACAACTGGTTTATTAATTATAACCTCGAAATTGCAAAAAACACCTTGTAAACATTTGACTAGAGACGAATGAGGTGTATTAAGAAACCGTATATTACCGTTAATCGACTAAATACGCGATTTTTTAAATTAAAATATTGGGACGTCTGGACGTCACAACACAGTCAAGATATAAAATCAAAATAAAATATGTATATGTACTATAGGAAAATACAAATCTTATTCCCTATTCTTACAATCACAATTGCATTATTTTTTCTATTAATTCATAATAGAAAAAATAATGCAATGTGAAATTATTATTTTGTTTGGTTGGTCCGATTTTTAGTATAGTTAAAACAAACTCTGGTAGTCTGATGACTAGCAGTGGACGTCTTTTGGCTGAAATGATGTTGATGATTCATTTCAGCCAAAAGACGTCCACTGCTAGACATAGGCCTCCTCCAAGTGTCGCCATAACGACAAGTCCTGTGTGTCTCGCATTGATCGGATTCCTGCAAGGCTGCAACCCTCACTAGAGTGTATCGGTTCACCAGACTTCACCTTGTGGGAGGCCTTCAAACACAAACACTACTCATGGTTGTCACCACACTCGCCATTGAACACAGAGCCATTCATCCCCATCGACCATTTGTTCCATGACCAAGTTCTGGTTGTGCAAGATTTGATTTAACTTCAGACTATAGACTTTTAGTACCATAGTTTGATTTACAAAAAAAAATAATGCCAATAACTGTTTTTAACAGCAATAAGAACTGCAAATTGCATTTATTTTTTAAACCTTTATTTTTGTACGATATTTCAAGCGCCGAAATTCGCAGAGCCTAACTTCACACTCGCCATAACGGACGTATTGTAAGCCTGTTAAGTTTCGGTGACTGTTTCAAACAATCCTGCTGTCTACTGTCAAATCGTCAACGTCAAATGTCAGCTGTTCTCAGTCATGCGCACATGTCAAAGGACATCAAATTGACATTGCATGATTGCACTGTATTGCACGTGTAGGTTGTAAACAGTTTAAATAATTACTGTATTAAAAGCAGTCTATTTAGAATATATGCAACATGACAAGGTTTGCTAGAGCCAAAGGCTCGAAGTCTTCAAACGAAAGAACCCCTGAAGACAGCACTCCATGGGAGGTTATGAAAGAGCAATTGTTGCAAGCCAAAAAGGAAGGTGATGAATCCAAGAAACGGAAAGAGGTATTTATATCTTACTTATTTACTTTTTCTTACTATAGCTTGGAAAATTGTACCATCAGAGACAGTAGAACGCTGTGCAACACGTACACATTTATAGTTATTTACTTTTCATATACTAAATTTAATCTTTCGTTTCAATGAATAATAAAATATTATTATTAATATATTCTATCTTCTCTTTCTATTTAATTGCTCTCTTACTTATCGTTGTTTTTATCTAATTCCAGGCTGAACAGCAACGCATAGAAAACTATGAGAAATTCCTCAAAGAACACAAAACTCAGAAAAGGAAAGCAACATGGTGTGATTTTCCAGAAACAGAGGTTAATAAGAAAGCAGTTAATGTGCCAGAAACACATGGTTCACCTACAAAAAAGAAAAAGAAAAATAAGAAAAAGGATACCATTGCTGCAGAACCGCCTGAAAATTCCAATGCTGACAATAGTCAACCAAACCAAGTTTCTGAGAATTCTGAGAGCATAGGGAAAAAATCTAAAAAGAAGAAGAAAAAATCTCAAGTTATAACAGAGCAACAGAATGGAAACACTTCTGCAGAAGTAACAGAAGAGGCTGTTCAAAGCCCTAAAAAGAACAAAAAGAAGAAGAATAAGCAAAATGCTAAGTCTACAGAATCTGCAGAGGTTTCTAAGGTTGATGGTCCCAATCCTTCATCCCAAAATTATAAGAATAACAATAATCCTCCGAATGCTAATAATCATGAAGCAAAACCTAAAAAGAACAAAAAACTATTGAACGGCAAACCAATACGCAGGAAGGAGATAAATGACAATAGTTTCCAACTGATTGTACATGGCAAGGAAATAGAACTAGTCAGATTTGATGGCTTCCCAGTCATGAAGAAGGATGCTGAAAGACTGCAAGAATTAAAAAATAACATGATCAAGAAAGGAATACCGAAAAGCGAGGTACAGAGGACTATGAAGTTGGAAAGAAGAAGGGCAGAGAAAGCTTTGGCAAGGATGAAGAGAGAAGTTTGCTACAACTGCAGGAAAGGAGGCCATGTGTTGTCCGACTGTCCCGAGTTGAAGTCTAAGATACCCGGGGATACGGCAGACGGAGTTTGTTTCAAGTGTGGCTCTACAGAGCACAGACAGTTTGAATGTAAAGTACAACGAGAGGAGAGTAAAGAGTTTAGATTTGCTACATGCTTCATTTGTAGAGAACCTGTAAGTACACATTTATTTATCAGCCAACCAGTAGCATTGGTATTGTCATTACATATTATTTATTTATTATTAAAATGTTTACACCCAGTAGAACTAAAGGTAGTTTTTGTACTCTGCAATTACTTCTACTAGGTGAAATCATTTTTCATAACAATAATTCCAGTGATTATTCTCCATGTATAAAGATACTCATAAGATTCCAATCTCTCTTTACTTATTGATTTCTTAATCTTTTATTTCAGTCTCAGCCACTACTGGGCAAAGGCCCCTCCTCATACAGAAAAAGTAATATAGTAACTATTTTTATTGATATTTTCAGGGTCATATAGCGAGGCAGTGCCCTGACAACCCCAAAGGTCTTTACCCCAATGGAGGAGCCTGCAAGCTTTGTGGTGATGTCACACATCTGAGAAAAGATTGTCCTACTGTAAGTAACTAATTCAAAGTTTTTATTTCATATAGGCCTACATGGGTACTCATAAAACATCAGAAGCTATACTCCGTCGGTTTAGGTAGTTAACTAAAGGTAAACAATCTTGGCATGTCTTTTTATCTAAAAGTTGTCTATAAATTGTATGTAAAAATTTTTGCAAATAGGTATTTACCTAAATCGATGTTAGCTAATAAACTAAATTTAAATAATCTTTGTGTATATTATATCCGACCTCTTTAATATAAAAAGACATACCAAGACTGTTTACCTTTAGTTAACTACCTAAACAAACGGAGTATAGTGCTATATTTAACAACTGCATTCCAAGTATTTTTTTTATAGGATTATTTATCTAAAAGCCCTCATCAGTTAAACAATTTGACTGTGATTTTTGCCTTTGAACTTTGGCGTTCTTATTCAGGGACACAGAAAACTTTGACATATTGAATGGTGATTCTTATTGGAATCGCCTTCCACAATTTTTCCTTATCAGTTTATATAGTCAAACTTTAGTAACATGTTTTTCATAAATTGCACTACAGCACATTTGTTATTAGCCAGTTTTCTATATTCTCTATTTTTCAGTTTGTTTTATGTTTTATATTCTAATGAGCAAATAATAGCAATACTAATGGGAGCATTGCTTCTGTTTCTAGATGATGGACAAAAAGGAGGAGTCCTCGGTAAAACTACACACATTAGACAGTTCAGAAAATATTGAAGATGTAGGAATACAAAGCAATAAATTGACACCTGCTGACACAACTAAGAAGCCCAAGAAAATAACATTCTAAAATGTAAGAAAATAATTACGAAATAAAACAAACATTATAATCATATAGGCTATTTTTTATTTATTGAAAAATAAAATATAACTTGAATTTTGAGAGATCATCTAATTTTGTCTTTTTATAGCTTTTTGCAAGAAATGTTAGAATAACAATTGCGTCACACAACTAAATTAAAATACGAAAGTAATGTCTAATTAAGTCAAGGTTAAATGGATTTCTGGCACTTAAAATATAGTTACAAACTACAAAGTAATCTCTGACTAGAACTGTGGTTCCCAACCAATTGTCATAGGCGCCCCCAACATCTAAATTAATGACGTCCTCTTGCCTGCCTATAAATGAGTGCGGAATGTGTAATAATAACGACAAGTTTAGTTACATTTGGGTCACTGCAGCTTCAGGGTTTTTGGCATAAGATTTTTATTGTAATAAGTACCTACCAAGAACATTTTTACATTAGCTGCTAGCTACTAGCTGTCACCCACGGTTCTACCCACTTTGGTAATGGCGGCTACGACACAGCTCCCGTAGGTCGTAGCCTGATCTGATATGACACATAGCCATCATTAACGCCTTTATTATTTCAATAAATACATTGAAATATTTAAAAAACAAATAAACTCTTCATTGGATAAGTCAAGATTTATAAAACTGAAGAGTTTAATGTGTTAATCTCAGGAAACACTGATAGGAATTGAAAAAAAAATTGACCACTAGTAGCGGAGCAGTAGGTAATTAAAGGACGGGGGTACAGCTAGGTAGCAAGGGTATAAAATAACTAGCCTTGTTTTACTCTACGACTGCTAAGTGGAGGCGCGCCATGCGCATTGAGAACTCATGACCTAGAGTTCATAAGCACTCAAGACTGGCTTTTAGTTGTTCCATGGACTGCTGAGCGATTTGTCCAGTGATTCCTTCAGGACTGTGCGGGTCTTCCCTCATCAGTATCCTCGCGGCTTCGGCTAAGCATTGGATGGGCTCTTGCAACCTTTCCTTCAATTTCTCTTGAGTGATGAGGCCGGCTCCGAACTCGTTTCTCGCTAAGAACATCAGCGGTGCGTGGAGCTCGTATAACATCATACCTGGAACAAAGTAAGTACCTACCTATAGATTATACGAAAACTGGGTGACACAAATTAATGCCTATTTAAAATGCGGCTGTTGAATTTTCTAGTTTCATTGCTAGGCAGAATGTTCAAAATCCAAAGGCGGGCAGTACATAAACGTTGCACAATTACTTTTCAGAAGTCATAAAAATAATTTATATGCATCATATGTGTCAACCATTTTATTATGTATGAACAACAATTGATTTTATGAGTGCAATAATAAAGTGCATAGGCCGGTAGGTACTTTAGTGGACTATGATTTTCGATTTATATACTTTGTACACGGATCGAATCGAAGCATTTAATAGATTTAGAAACATTTGCAGCAACTGTTATGTAGATTTCAGTTATTTTCTATTAAGACGTACGTTTAAGTGCAAACGGACGCACGTAGAAAAGGCGCCGTCACCTTGTGATCATCCACATCTACGTGATCACTGTGCTACAACATTCTCTGGAACCACTGGAACACCTGCATTTTCGCGGGTATTCGGTGTCTTAGACTTCGAAGCGGTTGCCTATCCAACACGATGCCGATCGAACACCATCGTGGTCTAAAAAAAGGAGGGCAGTTCTCTCCAGTTTTCTGTTTCCGCCAGCATAGCCCTCACTACTACTGGCAGAGCCAGATCTCGCCCGATTGGTAGGCCTGAACCGGGTGCTTCAGACCTGCCTTTAATTCTGCTATCTCCCGGCGTGGTAAATATTAGGGTGTTGAGCACAAGCCGTTAGACCTCCGCCTTCCATTCGAAATTGAGGTTAGGCAGTTCATAGATGCCGTACCCTTTCATTCAGTCATACGTCTGGCCTATCGAGTGCTTCAGACCTACCTCTCATCCGGGTCTCTCCCGGCGTTATAACGTCCAAGGTCTTGAGCAACAGCCGGCAGAACTCCGCCTTACGCTCCAGCATGAGGTCTGGCAGCTCATCGATACTGTACCCTTCTACTCGCCCATACAGCTGCGCCAGCGAGTGCTTCAGGGACAGTAGGAGTGAATGCCGAGGGTGGAACACTGATTTGTACTGGAACAGAAATTTAACATTAATTACGGCAGTCAAGGACTGCCCAAAGCTCCGCGTCTCCGTAAACGAACAAAGCCGTGTCTTATTGGGACACCGAGGCGGTGTAGCGAGGTCAAGGCGTCAATAAAATGTATGGTTGACTACGTGAACAACAGAGACTAGGTGAGTTTGCATCACTGCTTACCATCACGTAGGATCGCAGTCAAGCATTAAGGCTCCCCCACACAGGCGCGTTATTATCGGTCGATAATATCGCATGCGGTATTGCGTTAACATCCCGTGCTTCCATTGCGGCGTTATTATCGCAGCAGTGTGTAACTACATGACCGTCCTAATACAAAATGTACTGAAAACAGATATCGCAGTAACGCATGCGATATTATCGACCGATAATAACGCGTCTGTGTGGGGGAGCCTTTACTTTATGTTACTGTACAATGTACTGAAGCCTACTGATTCTTTCCTTAAGAATCGAAGTGTACTGTCTTTATACATAGATTTTTTCGTAATACCGCACTATGATAGAGCTGGGGGTAGGTACTATTGTAAACAGACAAGCCGTTATGACAAGCAAAATCTAGTTAGATCTTTGCGTATCCTTATACCTTATTAATAGTAGCCTCCCTCTGTTCAATAGCGCCTGGACCGGGCTCCAGCAACTCAAGCTGATCGATCTCTGCCTGCACCACTGCCAACATCTTGCGCATCGCGGCATTCGATGTCTTGAAGCCACAGTTTTTGTCCGTACAGGTCCATGACGTGTCTTTGTCTGAAAACGTATAATGAAGAATGCTTTAACAGCTTTAACAGCACAGTCAGGGTCAGGGTCAAAGCCAAGGTTATCATAAAAAAAAAACAAGGAAGGTATTCTTTCTTTCTTTGCCTTTTAAACCCGACACTTAGCGATGGCGTCATGATGGACAGTAAGTACCTGCCTAGTCTAATAAGCTTAGTGGCCTAGTAGGTAAGCCCGCTCTTGGCATTGTCAAGGGTTAACCTACTTTTCAGAACTCTGTCCGTCGTAATTAAATATTCGCGTCAGTTTTTCAGCTTATATTAGAATAACAATTAGGTCGCCGATGTCAATGTTGGCTGGAATTCAGTCTTTAAGTAAACAATACAACCCACAAATCAATTTCATTAGACCTTCAACAAAATAGGTAGGTACCTACATGTATCTAGGCATATAATTAAATGTTTATGAAACTGTTCCAAAAGTATTATATAACATGTTATTTATTTTTACATTGAAAGCACCGGATGAAGGAACTATAATGACCGTAGTACCTATCAACTCTTGTCCCATTTCCGTTGCACTGTAAAATAGCGAGATGAGAAGTTTAATGAGACACAATCAGGGACTTACCTAGAGGATTCGTCGCCAGTATAACACCATTGTCACATTTACTGCACTTGAGCGTACTGAGATGTGTGCCAAGTTCAGTAGGATCAGCGCAGCGGGCACAGTCGCACTGGAAGAACTTGGACTCCATCAGAAAGTCCCGACGAACCACGGTAGGAGATAATGCGTACGTGTAGCATAAATGGAGACCGTCCCCCTCTTTTATTGGGACGGCTGCTCTAACTTGCACCCTGAAAAAATGTGAAAGGAGACATCAATCACAATCCTGTCCATTATTCCATCTGATTAAAAAAGCCGAGTGCAAAATCTTCAAGCTCGCTTCAGTGTCACGAAAGCATTAATAGGATAGGTCTTCTTATACTTACTGGTAATCATTCTGCAGTATGGTGTGGACGATGTTGGGGACACAGTTGTGCGCTGCGATGGCTAACCGAGGATAGAGGGCACGTATGCTGAAGCCACCTCGAGACGGGATCTCTACGGAATTCACCTGTGCACAAAATAATGATAAGTTTCACAAAAAAATCTCTTGGAAGTCGGTAGGTATCCATCACAGCCATATCCTTATGAACACATGGTGTGGTTGCATGTGGATGTAATTTATTCACACACAGGTCACAAATAAATAAACTTAGATAGGTACTTATTTGAAGTTGAATTTGAAATCTAAAATTAAGAGGTAGATGACCATATATTCGTTTACTAACTTATTCGTATGGAGTCTATACTTTAAATCATCGCACCCATTACAGCAATCGATAAAATGTTGGTTTTTGAAAGTTGGTCCTAAAATGCGCACAAAATATCGACACTTAGGTACTTACCTCAAGAATGCCGCAGACTTTTTGCACTGTTTCCTTATCAAATCGTTGGCCAAGTTTACAGTGATCGATGAGGAAGTCTGCGATGTTCACTTGGTCAGCGCCCCAGGTCGGCCTCAGCTGGCGTTCCTCCGTGTGCGTCTCCATAACCTCCAGCTCGCGCTGCCATCGATCTGGGTATTTTTCTTTTGCTAAAAGTACTCTGCACCGAATATTTAAAAGATGTGACGATATGTATTAGGTAGTCTGTGTAACGATCGGTTTAAATTTCTATGTAAAGAACTTCTTGCTGGCTCATTAATTTTAAGCACTCTATTAAGGAGTATAGTAGGTACAGACGAAATAAAAATATATCCGAATGTATAAGAATGAGTTCTGAGATCGCCAACATGCATTTATATGGGTTTTACAACAGATTTTATAGACCTTTACCTAAGCGGTGTAATACAATCAAGTTGCGGCGCGCTGGCAGTCCAGTCCTCGACCGGCTGGAACTTCACCCTGGCGGCGGAGAAGAAGGCACATTCATCGGCATGCACGGGCGACTTCCCGCACTCCTCGCTGCAGACCGGCCAGCCGCAAGAGGAGCACAACGTGTTCTCCACGGGGCAGTAGCAGCCAAGACATAAAGGTGGAGTGTCTGTATCAAAAAAAATCTTTGGAATTCTCCAGATTTAGGTCTGGTATTAAACCTCACTTTAACCTCATTTATAACTATTTTATGGTTATGCTTGAGTGTTGAGTCATAATTTGCTGGACATGCGACAAAGAAGGGAGTAAAGCGTCGACTGGTCCTGTGCATATCGAATCACCTAGTCCATCTTCTGGAATTGGGCTTTCGCTAAGTGGATGTTTTGAGTAATGTCCCCGTAAGCACATACGTCTTCATTACTGTAGACAATATTCTTGCACGAGTTATGGCAATACAAACGACACGAAAAAGTGTTAATAAATAAATATTCTGTCTGGCACTAATCATCTCATTAATAAATCATGCTATGGTGCTTAAAATATTGCATGAATTTATGTGCGTGCCATTGGCTGGAAGAAAATAGCGTGGGTGGCGTCAACAGAAGTTACCTATCTCGTTCCGCTATTATAAACCTAGGTCATGGAGGCAACAATAAGACAGCCAATTTAGGAGGTTTTTATTATCACATTGCTCATCGTGGACCCAGAAACACTAGGGTCTTGCGGCCCGCAAAATTAACTGTCTCTGAAAGTTAAGCACGAAAAAGCAGTTCGCAGACCAAAAAAACTAACTTTCTACATTCAATACAGTACAACAAGGACCATCAGTGGATAAATTGTGTTATGGCATATAGGTATAAGACTTTAAGAGTAGGTGAACAAGTTATATAATAAATAAATTAGAGGAACTTGAGGTACATACTCCTAGAAAACAAAATAGCATCAGAGGTAATTAGTACCTTAAATAACAATTGATAATAGACAGCATAATTAAGAGTTTTAGACTAGTTACTAAAACATTTACTTGCCTGGTTTAGGTCCTACAGCGAATGGTGTATCGGTGAATATTAGTTCGCCGGCCACCAAATCCTTATTCGCGACCAAATATCGTCCATATTTATCGTTCTGCTGTACTTCGTAATGACGCACGTCTTCACCCATTTCGTTTGTAAACTACACAAGTGCTCCTTGGTTTGATCAGATAGAGATTGAGCGTCCGCAACTGTTAGCCGAAATGCCGACGAAGATTGCGTCTAAAATAAACTTCGGTCCATTCGAGAATCGGGCCGCTCGAACTTTCGAAACGTTCCCATATGAAACGATATAAGTTTACATCCCGTAATATCTATTGTATTCTATATTTATAAGTATTTATAAGTTGTCTATACGTCCACTACTAAAAATATCTGGCGTCTACTCAAGCGGTCGAATCGCTAATTGAGCGCGCGCCCAGCCGGAAATGCTCTGAGATTTTTCAGTGACAAATGAAATTATTAAGAAGACTCGAAATTTATCTAACTAAGCATTTGATTTTGAGGCTATAAATCAGATTTAGTACATATGGATAGACTGTAAACCTACCAGTTAATATTTTATAGGGTGTAATATCTTCCCGGGTATTTTACTAGGTCTATCACAATACAGCAACATCTTTGGGTTTGTCGCTCAGCTCCTCCTCGCAGCCGCTGGGACTAGCGGCAGCCGCGAGTCCGCGAGAGATGCCGCTGCAGTTGCGTAAAGCTCGAGCGACGAATTATTCTCGCCACCGACGACACCACCACCAGCGCGTCAACAGGGAAGAGGCCGACCTCCGACCAGCTTAGGACTTCAAGGTCCACCGGCCTATGTCAGGGTCCCACTGCCGGTAGAAGTGTGCAGCGCATGCGTTGGATACTAAATGAATGGAAGGAAAATGTCATGCGTTTATACTTTGGGTCTACAGAGGGGGGAAATAGCCACTGCGTACCGTGGTCGTATGCTCTCTCTGTTTCAGGTAATGTGAAATTTTCACAGAAAGGTACTGTGAAAATTTCATCTGTCTAGCTATCATGGTTATGAGATAGGTTCAGCCTGGTAACAGACAGATAGTGGAGTATTAGTAATAGGGTCCCGTGTTTACCCTTTAAGTACGGACAACAGAATAAAATAAATATTTAAGTGTGTATTGGCCGTTTGTAGGGTTCGATTTTTTTGCAGTGGATGTTACGGAGCCCTACTAGTACGTGAGTCTGATTCGCAGTTGGCCGGTTTTATTCATCAAATTAGTGAAAACCGCATCACAATAAGGTAGTTTCGTGATTTAGGTGTAATAATAATAATAATAATAAATGATTAATTAGGTAATGATAGATAGAAATTTAGGTGTAGTTAAAGAGACAGCGAAAACGCGACTTTGTTAGGAATGTAGAGAAGAGATATTTATCTGGTCAAATCAAATTGATGAAGTTTGTTTCTCTCGTTTGGATGAAACGGCTGTCAAGTGCATACACTCACCAGATGTCTAGTTCTAACGTCTGTGGAGTGTGGAGCAATGCCAATAAGATAGGTATTCCATCTATAGACTAACATGCGGAAAGGTTATACGCGGCACGGTCCGGTCATTCACATATGAGTCGTATGCATTGACGTAGTTAGCGTTAGTTTTCAGAGGGGGCTTGGTCCCTGACGTAAGTATCTGTTTTTGTAGGAATCAACAGTATTTTGGCATCCAACATAGCATTTCGAATAGCTACACTTTACCGGGTTGGACGCTAGACCATACTGACCATACTATACGCTAGAAATACAACCCCATTGGCGTAGCTAGGAGACCACGGGTCCTGGGGATAAAAACTTCAGGGACCCCTAATTTTTACGTGAGAAATCTTCAACCTCCTTCGTGCACCTTCTTTGACCTACAAGTGTTATAAAGTTCCGAAAGCCCTTGCCTGTTCATAATAAGGTACTTTACCCTTTGGTTTTTGGCCCTTGCCCTTATATTTGTTTCAAAAAACCACAGAGTACCTACAGCTTATTCGGAATCGCAATCTTGTAGAACCGGAAGTACCGTACTTATAATGCTAATTCATAAATGTGAAGCAATCGCGCAGAGCCTAGTGGATTTATTTGGTTTAAAATTTCCAACAAGTGATCTAGTCATACTCTCTTGTCATATATTTTTCGTTACAATATTATAGTAATTTTAATGTTTTTTTCATAATTATGTCATATTTTGACCAAGTATTTGATTTCGCTATTTCTGTATTTGGGGACTGTTGTCGTTACATTAGATATCCTATCGTAAGCGCAGCAATTTTCAATCGAGAAAGCAGTCCATGCACTATATCAGTAAGTAGTCTTATCGTATGATCTGCCTTTTTATAATCAGACTTCTTACTTATGCTGTTGCACTCTGTAAAGGCCAATTTACATCAGACGAGCGAATGCTCATTCTATACTCACTCTATTAAGTTATTTTAGTGTAAATGGACCTAGAGCACTCTTTCGTTGTTCTGTCTGCGTTCTTAAAGATTCTACAGGATACCTATTCTAAGATTGCTCGCTCGCTTGATGTAAACGGCACTAGAACGTGTGAACACTTGCTTGTTAGCGTTCTTCCGTGTTCGGACGTGCTCGCTCCCCGGAGCGGTCTCTTCAATGTGTTCTTGTGTTCTTGCTCTGTTCTAGTTCTTGCTCGTTGATATTTATGTGTAAACGCTAAAAATGAGCTTTCGTTAGCCAGAAAGAATGCTCTTGTTCTAGCTCTAGCTATTTGTTCGTTTGGTCTAAAGTTCTAAACCCACCTTAAGAGAGCTCAGTGCAGGTAGATCTGTAGGTACCTACCTGCTACATTATTCCAGCAGGACCCACTTCTCTCATTTTAGGGTACCACTACCTACTCACATATAACAATGGTCTATATATGCCTATACTAGCTGGTGCCCGCGACTTCGTTTGTGGAGGATTAGTACATACTTCGAGTAGCTTAATTTCTTCTCAAAGGTTCTCTTTGGACTTGGAGGTTTCTGGTTGGACAATTTTCACAATATCTTTAACAATTAAGGCCTATGTGTTATTCTGGTATAAGCTATATTATTGTAAAGTCTCATTAAAGTCCATTCAGTAGTTTTTGCGTGAAAGAGTAACAAACATCCATACACTCTAACTTTAGTGTTTATATGTATAATATTAAATAGCATGTGAGTGGTGGGATGCAGGAAATTATCTCCTTAAGGTCTGGATGTTCCAGAGTAACCCGCGAAATCCATTTTTATTTAAGTTTTTTCAGGTCGGTACTAAGGTGTATGTTGATTAAAATTTGGCGGCCGTAACACTAATGAAGTACGGAATTAATAAATTAAAATCACCAATTCAACCCTCTGAGTTCGTCTAACTTTATTGAAAGGCGATTTCATGAAAAGTCATCTAATAGTGTTAGCTAGACACTGACCTGCAAAATGCAAAAGACGTGGTTTACCCTAGTGCTTTCACTTTAATCACTCACTTAATCATTAAATCTTCCACAAATTTTCCATAATGTACATAATCAAAAGGTTTATTTGTAAATACTCTTTATTTTCCTCTTAGGACGATACTTCAGAGGAAGTCTGCAAGGATCCATGTGGGAATATCATAGATTGCAAAAACTCAGGCCGAAAAGATGGAGATTCATGTGGAATTCTGTGCTTTGTAACAGAAACTCTTGGATTTGGATCATCGGTAAGTTATAGAAAAATGGGTGTTCTACTGTTTTGGTCCGTTCAATGTGCCTAGGGGCTTCAAGTATTTGGGAGGGAGGAAGCCAAGGGGGTCGTCCTTATTTTTGATGGTAGAATATTAAAGACCATTTCGTCAGCAATACCTAACACACGATTTTTATAGCCAATTATCTAGAAAAAAGTCTGACTTATTAATTACTTAAAAATTGTACTTTGATAAAAAAATTACGTACCTAAGTATTTCCTTCTTCTTTCATAGTTTTTTGGATCGGTTTTTCTTATAATAGACATGTTAGGTAACTCCGCAACATGTTTTCGTGCCAAAGTCCTTGATGAAAGTCATGAACACTTTGATAATGCTTTCCCTGTTTTGAAACTACCAACTCTAGTCTTAACAAACCTAGCAAAGACCAATAGAGGGATTCTTGTATTTTGAAGGAACATATACAACGTGTAACGTTAAATGCGCAAAACCTGAAATTAGTTTGTTCAGAATAACGAGCAGAAGCAATAAAACCACTTTTTGATATAGGTCATATTTTTCAAAAAATAATAATTAAAAATTTTGCTTTGTCTATTTATTAACAAATCAAGTCATCACGTGCATAAACCTGCGTAAATAGGTAAACAAACACAAACGGTTGTCGTCCAATTTAGATTTTCTCATAAACGGGATAATAATCATACTCATTTCGATGTAAATACGAATCTTAAACAAACTAAAACAGCACATAAAACCTTCAATTCTTTTTAAATATTTTTTTTTCTCTCAGAATTAGGTCAATTGGATTAAAAATCGTTTGGGGTGTCTGAGGTTTTGCGCATTTAAAGTTACACGTTGTATAGGTACCTAATATTCGCAGTCGCAATCTGTGAAAAACCAATTTCATTTCCTTAGATTTCCAAAAATATTGATTGAGACATGAGGTTACGACTTGAATTGTATGGTTTTTTATCGAAAGAGTGGCTCTTGACCACTATCTCACCTGATGGTAAGCGATGATGTGATGAATGATAAAGTAGGTACGCTTGCCTAGAAGTAACCTATTCATTCTTCAGTAAAATCCTCTGGGTTTTAGCCATAGTCCGTCTAATTAACTCTATCAGGAAACACAGATTTCGACAGGGAATTGCAATTTTAGCTGTACGCACTATGAATGTATTCCCAAATCGTTTAGTGCGTTTGGGCGGAATATCCACCACTAAGTATCGTTGGTGCATCGCCGTATGTCTGGTGGTTCGATGATGAAACTGGCTTGGAGAAATTAAATTATGCAATTCCGAAGTACCTACACTCCCTAAAATTCAACCTGTAGAAAACCGACAGGCTAGCAACTCGGTGTCGAAGCTCAAGACTTTGAAGCTTTGATTCAACGAATGCATCACTACCAATTGCTACCAATGATCCTCTTGGCTCGTTTCTTAATTGACTCAAGTGCATCAAGCTGGCATCTGGCAGATCCATCGCAAAGATGAGAGCATACTCCACACTACTATCAGCAATACTACCACTACACGATCCAACTTGCGCTTGATAAAGTTTGAGCAGCTGTTCCGTTGTGAAGTAGGATACTATCTCACCTTTGTTAGGATTCCCTACTTTTTGGCCGCCGGCTGAGCATTTTCCTCAATATCGAGTCCAAAATTGAGAGTCGATGTTGGCGTAATACCAAGAAGATCAAAATGGTTGGTTATGGGCACTGTTTCATCTTGGAAAGTTGGAGCAGAGCGGAATCGTTTTTTTTTTTAGCGGAAAAACGACACGTCCTCTGCTTACCCAAAGGTACCATTTATATGCAGCAAGAATAATGTTGCCGAAAGCTCTGACCCCAGAGGGACTCCTGCATTAGGTAATAGCCAATTGCAAACGCTAAGAGACCCACCGCATTCATCGAAGGACTGGAACAATTTGCCTGCTGCGGTCTTCTTGTCCGATTATAATTAAGGTGTCTTCAAGGCTAGAATGAATATGCTCTTAATAAACTAGTGCGCCTCACCATCAACGATTGCATCACTGCTTACCGTCAGGTGGGATCGATCGCGGTCAAGCACTAGTTTATATCAATTTAAAAAAAAGATCCCCAGTTGACTTCGGCAAAAGTCGTACCTATTGACAAACACTGATGATGTCGTTATAACTTCTAGGTATGCGAGGAGATTAGAGTAGGTAGGTACCTATCTGGTTTCATACTTACCGCTATAGCTTTGTTCACATCAGGGTTACGTATCACCCTAAGGATTCCTTTTAAACTATGATAGATGTGAAATTCATTGAAGCTACTGTAGGTACTAATTTCTAAAGTGATTAGACTTTATTTTGAGGTATAAAGCAGAACATCAAAATATGACGGCATGGCTGGTGGCGCTGTGGTTGAACGTTTGACTGCTGCTTATTTTAGTTCTCTAGATGTCTTGCGTATGCGGTTGTGACCTACTTTGAGAACGGGGGCGTACGATACAGAAGTAATTCCTATGGTGTATCCACACATGCCGCCGGCTTATGCCGCCTTCTTTCACACTGCTTTGCAAAGTTGGATCAAAAATGTGCCGGCGGCATGGGCGGCGCGCGGCGGCACGGCCGCTGGCCAGCAGCTGGTTTGGCCGCCGGCCGTGCCACCGGGCATGTGTGGATGCGCCTCTAGGAACAGGTAACGTTTTTTTTTAAATTATATTCACCCAAGGAAAGGGTACTTTGAAAAAACACAGTAAAAAAAATTGATGTGTCATATTTCCGTGTAGGCAAGGCAGTTTTATAAATATTTTTTTAAGTATATAAGCATATTTTTACTCTACCTAGGCCTAGTTCCTATCTTGAAGGAATATACATACAATGTAGGCTGCATTTCTTTTTAAAATTTGCGCCTAATTCACGATGCAATATCATCGGCGCGCGGCGGCATCTGCCATACTGTATATTTTCAGACAGCTTAGTACCAAAAGACCGAAGTATCACTGAAAATTAATATTAAATCATCAAATAATTTCCATAACATTTTTTGGCACGTTGAAAAATAAATCTCGTTACTTATTAATAGAAATACATTTTAATAGGACATCAAATTACACAGTGCGCTCACCACAAAACGTCACTGAAAACATTAAGAGTCAAAAGCATACTGAATATTTTTAAAAACCAAATTGACGACCTAAAAGGTTATATTAAATCATATTATATTTTATGTAATGTAATAACTTTAATAAAATATAATAAACTTCATTTGCAAACAAAGTGAAATGATTATCAATAACATGAATTCCGGAAATCACGCCCTCTGTCGACGTTTTGTCAAAATTGAAATTGTCTTGTGGTGTGGTAGAGTGTAGGAGGTCTTGTTCTCAGCTTCTCCTAAAATTGTCTGGAATTCACAGTGAAATATTTCAATCATGGCAGTAAGTACTCTTCAAGCTTCTCGTATTGCTTTTCAGTCATAGTAGGAAAACATTCAAAGCTTTATAGAAGTTTACAATTTGCGAGGCGAGCCGGTGATAACGAGGAACAATCGACGTCATTTTCCAATTTTATTTATTCTTCGCCTTCTCCTTCAATTAGAAAGGGTGTAAGAATAATTTATAGGATAATACCTTTACTGTTTTCAGTATATTGTACATAATTTCTCTCTATTTTCTTAACTGAGACACCACCGGGGTACAGGCTAATTGACGCATGTGATTTTTCAGCTCAACTTGGGCCCTTTTCTCGAAGGTCAAGTTTACGGCCTTACAGATATACTGCGCTGTAGGTATTCATGTTCATGGTATCTCTGTGCTGGAACATATTAGTAGTACAGCTTCAGTCATAATGCATTGATGTTATGTAATACCTTGTGTAGTGGCTTGTAAATAAGTCACTAAGCCGATTTCGACCCTGACACAGCTGGCACTGATTGCAATTTCGCGACTCTTGAACGTTTAAAGATTCACCTTGGTTCGTGTGACAAGGGTCTACAGCTGAGTTTTTTCATATGGATACCCACTATTTTAAGGTTATTGACCCGCTAGCCACGTACATTTCTTATGTCTCATAACTAATCATAAAATGTTCTTTAGGATACCCCTACCCCATACTATGCTGATCTGGGAAAGAAGGCCAATGAAGTCTTCACCAAAGGCTACCACTTTGGTTTGTTCAAACTTGACCTGAAGACCAAGAGTGAAACTGGTGTTGAGTTCACCAGTGGCATCACCTCCAACCATGAAAGTGGGAAGGTAAGTAAGGTATAAGTGAATATGGAATGATTTGTAGCTACACTCATTTAGAAAATGTATAGATGAGCTAGCTATCATGTCAAAATCATATTTATAGTTATACCCATGTATATCTAGTCTATTTGTGTCCTTAAATTTAATCTTATTGGAATTCATTCTAACATTACTGTTTGACTCCAAACTAATTGTATGAGGTAAACTAGTATTTATGAAATGTAAAATTAAAGTAGATAGTATAAAGACGTAAAAATAACTTAATTTTATTAATAATGAGTCCAATGAAGCAAAAATTGCCATATCATACAAAAACTAAGAAAACTTTAACTTTCAGGTGTTTGGCAGCCTCTCATCAAAATATGCAGTAAAGGACTATGGTCTGACATTTACTGAGAAATGGAACACAGACAATACACTCGCCACAGACATTACCATTGCAGACAAAATTGCTGCCGGACTTAAACTTACGCTTGAAGGTACCTTCGCGCCACAGACCGGGTAAGAAATTGGGCCAATAATTAACATATTCCTTGTTTCAATGTTTGTCTTAACAAATATTGCCTAAATTTTTTCTAATAAAATCCAAAATGTTGTAAATTCAAATTCAAAATGTCGTAAATTATAGAACAATATATAATTTGCAGGTCCAAGACTGGAAAACTGAAGACCCAGTTCGCCAATTCAACTGTTGCCGTGAACACTATCTTGGACTTGGACCTGGCTGGTCCCGTCGTGGATGTGGCTGCCGTCCTCGCCTACCAGGGCTGGCTTGCTGGTGTACATGGACAGTTTGACTCACAGAAGGCCAAGCTTTCCAAGAACAACTTCTCTCTTGGCTACCAATCCAAGGACTTCAACCTCCACACCAATGTGTAAGTCATTCTTCTATAGGCATCATTTAAATTTTGGATATGGTTATTACAACCAAATGATTAACTTTCTGTTTAAAATGATTAAAATTGTAAGTTTATGAATTTCCATGCTTATAAATTGAATCCCAATAACTGAACGAATTTGGCACAAATTCATATTTCCTCCCAGAGTGCATATTCAAAATTCATAAGCAAAGCCTCTCGCGAAAGCTAGTATGTTATAAGAAAAATCAATAACATATTCACTAAGCTCAATCTAGGTCTATAGGGCACTTGATAACTACATGCTGAGTCACAGCTATTGATTTTATATGATTGCATAACACATGGCCTAGTTAAGGTTTAGCAAAGGATGTCCTCTCTTGTTATGCAAACCAGTTAATACTAGCTTTACACTGAGCCATTAACATGAATTGTTCCTTGTACATTGAAAGAACACCTCTTTGTACAAGGAACAATTGAGTTTCGGTTCGTAAGACATAGTGTTACTTTTTAGAGCCAAATGTTTTTATAACTAGCTTTTGCAAACAATGATCCATCTGTTCTTTTAGATTTTAAACTAAACATAATTTGTTTTCATTGGCTACAATGTTGTTTTCTTATTGGATACAGTGACAATGGAAAGGAATTTGGTGGATCTATCTACCAGAAGGTATCTGATAAGATCGAGTGTGGTATCAGCATGAAGTGGACCTCCGGATCTTCCGACACACTCTTTGGTGTTGGCACCAAGTTCGCGTTGGACGCGGACGCGTCGCTGCATGCCAAGATCAACAACAAATCTCTCATTGGTCTTGGATACCAACAGAAACTTCGCCCAGGTGAGAATCTCATTATTAGTATAAATATTTATTAATCTAACATCTGACTATCATTAACCTTTTGATCTTAAAATAATTTACACAGCTTGATAATCCATATTAAAATTATAAATCTGTAACACTCAGGTTAAACTACTGGATCTATTTTGATGAGATAAGGAAAGAACGGCTTTTATCTGATTTCGTCTTTGCATATATTTTACCCGATAAGCATGTATATGAAGCCATTAGCAGAAGCTAGTCGCTATAACTGCACTAATGATGAAATTATAGATAAAATTGATAATTTATGATGTAATGTATCATGTTATGGACAAATTCAGATCAGTACTACTATTTAACATCATTTCATACTTTTACTTTCTACATTTCTATTTAGTGATCTGTGATAAGAAATTGTACAAAAGATTGAAATATCATTGTTCTGTTATATCAGATCATATGATCTATAAATCACTGTCCCTCTCATGTGCGAGATAGGCGTTATCTCTGTTATCAGCTCTCACAGAAAGCCTACTGCAGTGGAGATGTCGTTATGTAACGTTGTGATTGTTCGCAGGCATCGTGCTGACGCTGTCGGCGGCCATCGACGGGCAGAACTTCAACGCTGGCGGACACAAAGTGGGCGTCGCCATCGACCTCCAGCCCTAAGCACTCAGAGGCGCTTCGGCTTTTAGTCTTGTAGATAATACATAATGCCACATTTACTGTTATATAATAATAACAGAAAAAGCGTAACTATCAATCAATTTATCAAACAGTATCTTCAAGTGTTCTCTGTATAGTGTATTCTGCGTTCAAAACGCAACAATAAAATTGTCATACACCTAATTACTTGTCTCAATGCAAGTTTGCGACGTCAGTCAATATTATTATTTCTATTTCAAGGCGACGGACGCTTTTTTCCTCGAAATGTTATTAGAGATCTTAATGTATTATGTATTAGCACGCGGCGTATAAAGCATCCCCGTTTACCTATATATCAATATGAACCTGCATTACGTCTCCCACGTCAGTTGTCTTGTAAATAAGCACCAACGGTGTATCCTATTGATTGAATGGTAATAAAAACGAATAGTCTGTTGAAATCAGCGCTCTCGTTTTATTGGACCTTTACCTTATCGTTTGCTATGAACTCCTTTTCGCATGTCCGTTGCAATAAGTGGTTTTTCGAAGTTTTTTTTTTTCTGCCATGTTTTATAATGATTTAATTTTACAATAAAGCTGTTTATGACATAGTTCTGAGGTGTTTCTAATGCGATTAATTTATCGTAGGTAGTTAGTATTAGTTGGAGGTGTGACGAGACTGGATAAAGTGAGAAATTACTATATTAGAGGAAGTTTGAAAGAGGCACCAGTGGCTGAAATCGTTTGTCTTAGTATGGTCATGTGAAAGGAGGGAGGAAATGTTGCTGAAGCAGTTATGAATTTACATGTAGACGGATGGAAAGGAAGAGGGAGACCAAAGAAGATGATAGATTGTGCGAGGACTAATATGAAAGAAAAGGGACCTAGTGATAGTATTACGGTTGACAGGACAGAATGGAAGAAAAAAACGTGTTGCGCCGACCCCATGTAATATGGGATAAGGGCAGGAAGAAGTGGTACATAGGTATTAAAAAGAAACTTCAAAGGTACTGAAAAGAGTTATATTTTGGTAAGAACAATTTCGTTGGGGTACTATATCTAGAGCGCTACTGTATCATTTCCTCTTCCATGAGCTTGGCCATCCACTCGGGCTCGGCGGCCGCTATCTTCTCTATCAGACTGTTCACCTGGTAACACAGGCTCTGTATCTGTTTGTCCCACTGAGGTAAGATCTCGCGTGCTGAAAAAAAAAACATTCGAATGAAAGATAGAAAATGAACAAGAAATTCAGGATAGGATATTGGTGAAAAAAGTTGATAATTAGCATTAGAAGTTACCTTAACATTTACGAGTATCTGAAAGGCTATTCAAACATTAATATTTTAGGGTTTCTTAAAAAAAAAATGATTTAGGTATACTAATTTTACTCGTAAGGTATGCGCGTCTGAAGTATAATGCGGTTGTAGCATTATTTATTATGCAGTCAACTAACGAAATATGTAAGAACCATCCACAAATGATCCGACTGTCCGTTTTTTTACCCATTTAATTGATTTCATCATACAAGATTTTTAAAAGGACAATTGAAATTGAAAATCATGCCTATATTTCTGTAGAGAAATGCGAATGCGTATGATACAACAACCTAAATAGATAAGAAGTCAAACAGAATGTCCCCGTTTTTGTGAGATGGTAACAAACAGTGTATTATTTTGTATCATCTTTATCACGCGATATAGTACTCATCTCAGACCCTTCCGAAGAGCCCAAACACGATAGGGCGCTTTTGCGCAAAGTAGTTCCTACAACCTGTATCCAACTTCATCAAACCAGGTCCATGGTACGAAATCAATTGCATTGTAGTCCAAGTTGCATAGGTGTACCAACTTTCAACTGAATCGCTTATGTGGTAACAGTTTCAAGGTTCATTAGCTAGGTTTTTCCACATACAATCATTGCAAGTAAATAAAAGCTAATAATATATTGACTTTAATGGTCGACCGTCCTTAGTAGGTACTCGTAATCAAGTCACTACCTACATACAAATCATAAAATAGTCCCCCACCGCGTTTGCCTCTATGTTCACGAAAATCTCAAAAACTACTGTACGGATTTTCATGCAGTTTCACCAATAGACAGATTGGTTCATATGGAAGGTTTTGGGTGTATAATACATAACATAATTATAGCTGAGTATTTCAAAGATTTGTAACACCCAGGCGACACTGGGGCTGGGTCGATAGTAAACACTACTCGCTCACTGATGGTGGTAATTAGTTCATAGGGTTCTTGTTTACCTCTGAGGCAGTGCGGAGTTTTATATTGGTCGATGACGCGCAAGCAACGTCTGTGACAAGCGTAAACAGTTGACGCGTCTGCCGTGCCTTTATTATTAGACAAAGAATAGGTGTGTGCTATCTATCTACATATAATTAAAAGTATATTGAGATAGCTTTCTATTTCATTTCTACGCTAATATTGCCCGCGTATTTGGCGTTACTATGCCGCAGTCCGATCGATATAATCTTGGAAATCGTTAGTTTCTGAGAGAAACAGCTTATTGGAATCTAGCAAAACTTGGACAATGTGAAAAAAAAACTCTTAGGTGATCACTGACACAACTTACTATTGTAGGTACCTACCTATGTGATCAACACTGTAATCGCGAAATAAAATCGGTTGTCCTACAGATCTTGCAGAGTTTCGCGAATTTTTTTTATTTGCTGATTTTAACTTTGATCGCTTGCCAATAATACCTTTGGCATGTAATCTTTCTTTTTTTTTTGAGGTAGAAGACTATAAATTCTTTCGCTCCGGGTGAAGCGAAGAGTGTCAAACTTTTACTGACTAATAAAACCCAATATTCCTTTAGTTGCCGTTTGTGGTCTAGGCCGGCAAGTATCCTATTTTCCATAGCCGAGGGCTATGGAAAATCGTCTAGGCACCGGCCCAGCTGGGCCCCAACGGTTTTACTGGCATCTATTCGCGACACCCTTGGGACACTACACAACTTCAACGATTTGGGCTCGATCCTTATAGGATGGTGAGATACCCATTTCTCGTCGTCATGGTTACTTTTTTACACATTCCTGCAGCCCATGTAATCATATCTTTGCTAAATATTTCTGTCTTATCATTGTCAATGGATTGTAGAATTCCTACCTACTTGTGTGGTGTTTATCACGCATTTATATCTTGAAAGTATTTACGATGCCTATGCGTTGATCGATATTGATTGATTATGATGTTTTGTAGTTGTATAGTATGGTCCGATGTTTTTTTTATTGATTTTTATCAAAACTGATAAAGAACTTTCGGCATAAATTGACGTTTGACCGATTAAAAATGATGAAAGTTGAGAAAAATATGTTTAGCATAATCAGCCTTTTAATGTTCCCACTGCTGGGATTCAGACCTCCTCTCTAGGCAGGACAATCGAGCCTGCGAGGTGTAGTAAGGCTCATTACACGTCGCGGGCCCGGTGCGGGTTGGGTTGGTGGAGGTCATATATCTTCTAAGTTTTTAGTTCTAGAATATGTCGGTTTCCTCACGATGTTTTCCTTCACCGTTTTGATAACAGTGTTGATGAAATTGAATTACTCAAGCGCCTAGCTATGTTTGAACTTTGAACCTAATACTGCCAATTACCACTGGGCCAACACTATTCTAGTATGTTTGATACCTAATAATTATGTTAGTATTATATAAAACGCTTAGATACGACTAAATAATTATGTTTTCAAAATTGGTGATTGTTTAACCTACCTATAGAATTCTATAGGTACTAATTACAGCACTGATTGATACTTCAACGGCCGGTGGGACGTCTATGACTGACAGAGAACATAAACCAAAAATACTTACTTTCAAAATGTACAACGGAGCTAATCTGGTCAATATATCCATTCATGCGTCCTTCACTGATCATGTGGCTCGCAATCCTCTCCGCTTTGGCGGGCGGGGTCTCCAACAACGCCCCCAGCTCTTCAAAAGTTATATTATTGTATAGTTTGCTAGCCGAAAGCAGGTTGTGCTCGAAAACTGCACGATCCAGGATAGTCGTGCCATCTGAAGTAGTGGCCTGTTGCAAACAAAAAAAAGCACGTCAATAGAGAAATAAAGAGTATAAAAGTACGAAATATCAGAATAATATGCGGGTCATAAAGTACACAACGCTAGATCAAAGCCATTTTAATGTATGTTGATGTTTTGATTACGGCGAGAGGATAAGAGTGATTAACGAACGAACTCTGATTAAAGGTCAGATGCGTAATAGTCACTACTACCGCTACCGGCACGTGTGCAGATAAGAAAAGCAAAAGTGTGTAGTAGATAGTAAACTCGATGCATTCCGTGAGAGTTGAGTTGCCAGGTCTTATGCCGCGGCCAGACTATGCTCCTCGCGCTGCTCATCGCTCTGCTCCTCGCGCTGCCGTGATTTGCCGCGATGTTGCTCTCTCTCTCTCTCGCGCGCAAAGACCGACAAGATAGGGAGCAGTGGGCAGGACGAGTGGCATGACGAGTAACGTGGCCACACTATGTCTCTGCCTCCTTTCCTCGTTACTTCCCATGCTACTCGTCGAGTGTGTGGCCGCGGCATTAAAACCGAGAAGCCGGACAGACCAGCTGATTTAATCTTAATTTACTAATCTTAGTATTACGATATAAGTCTACCTCATTTATGCTGAAAGACCTCCCCAATTGTCGATACAACAACGCGATGTCTCGCATCCATTAGTTTCCGACGACCTTCACCAGGTTGTCGGTCCACGTCGTGGAAAGCTGACCAACGCTGCGTCTTTCAATACGCGGTCACTCTAGAACCTTTCGGACTCTATCGATCTGTTCTGCGGACTTTGTGCCTTCCCTCACGTCACTTAAGTTCAGTAATTCTTTGGGCTGTGACGGTAACTTTGCCTGTGTTTAGTTTTTTAAAGTAAATCTTGGGGTTTTTTTTAATAAAATTTATGTTAAAGTACCAGCCTATCTGTTACGTTTTAACGGTTTAACTACTGAAGCAATTTTAAAATAATTATTTTGTAAAAATACCTAGTAATAGCAGTATCTAATTACTATTTTTAGACCGCTCCAAGGGCGTCACCAAGGGGGGGCAGGGGGGGCAGCTGCCCCCCCCTAGAGATCAAATGTCAAAGCGACCAAAGTGCGAGCAATTGACTTCCTTAACTATTAATAAATGCAGAAATTATACTTATGTTGCTATATTATAAACTGCAAGAAGTTATAAAGGAAGCTACTGCTGTTGCGGAGAAAGTCGGACTGGGGTTAGACATTACATCGATGCCTCGTATTACGGGGGAAACAACGTCATAGAAACAATCATTCAGCAGAAAGCCCTTCAGAATACTAGAAGAGATCTTTAGTAATACCATACTTAGATTCAATTATCACCTCCTATAAAGTCCCTGGAGTAACATCGAGGCGGCACTTCGAGGTGCCCGCCTACCTAAGTCGCGTGATCGAGGCCTACGTGTCGGATAGGTTCATCAACTACCCCGATCACCAGGGAGAGTGGAGATGGCGAGAGATGTCGTGCGGTGGTCCGCAGGAATCGGTACTTGGACCGCCCCTGTGGAACATTGGGTACGATAACGCTGCTCTGAAGCGGCTCCTGCCTAACCTAGGGGGTCCAGATGACCCCTGCCAGAGGCTCTACGCGGGGATCCTTCAGTCCATGACCCTTTACGGAGCGCCGGTTTGGGCGCCGTCGCTGAGTAAGCAACCGGTGGCCAAACTGAACGCTTGCTAGAGAGTCATGGCCATCCGGATGGTGCGGGGATATCACACGATCTCCCGTGAAGCGGCGAGCCTCCTTGCTGGCCTGCCACCGTGGGATTTGGAGGCAACAGTCCTTGCACGCGTGCACGATTTGCGTGTGGAGATGCAACGCCGGGGTGAAACTCTGCTGCCACGACAAGTCGCGGTATGGCGGACAGAGTTCCGGCGGGATCTCAGGGTAGCATGGCGACTGCGACTGTCGCAACCCAGTGCTGGGCACAACGTCATTGCGGCGGTAAGTCCCCTCTTTGAGGAGTGGTTGGAAAGAAGTCACGGTGTCCTCTGGTTCCGTATGACACAGGTCCTCACCGGACACGGTAAGTTCGGGAGGTTCTTGCATTGGATCAAGAAGGAAAGGACGCCCGGGTGTCGCCAATGAGTGGACCGCCCGGAGGACACGGTGGAGCACAGGGTAAAGATGTGCCCACTTGGGCGGAGTATCGCCGTGTTCCCTGTGGAGACTATCAACGGTGGCGACTTCTCACGCCGGGCCCTGGTACAGGCCATGGTCCGGAGCGAGGAGGAGTGGCGGGCGGTCGCCTCCTTCTGCGAAGCAGTAATGCTAGCGAAGGAGGCTGCTGACGGCGAGCGCACGAGGGAAAGGCCCTCACGCTGCCGCGGCTGAGATCTCGATCCCAGGTTCCGACCACCGTAGGTGCGGGCTTGCGGAAGGCGAACACTGGGTAGCTCGCTATCCGGCAGTCCGGTAATAATGCGCGCCTCAAGGAGATGTCAGCAAACTGTAGAGGCCAGGTAGGGCCGAAGCCTCTGGGGAACACGGAAATTCCGAAAGGTGAGCCCCGTCTCCTCCCAAATCGAATTCAACGATGTAACGGGGTGGGGTTTATTCAGTAAGAGTTTGACATGAAAAGAGCGGGAGAAGTCATTCTGATGATTCCGCCCTTGAAAAAAAAATGTCATCGAGGCAAAGACTCCCAAAGTGTAATGCTTCATGCTCTCGGCGTTCATATTTTTTATCATCCATAATATTGCCCCATTGCCCCCCCTTTATCATAAGCTGGCGACGCCCTTGGACCGCTCGCTTGGGCTAGCGATACAAGGAGAGGCGAGCGTAGCGGAAACAACATGGAAATGTACAAAAATGGTATAATTTAAAAAGCCTGACTATGACGGGCTATATCCGGACGCCTGGCAACTACGCGAACCGTGAATCTATCTCTAGGAGTCGAAATGACGGAAATTGCAAGTGTAATGTAAGTGAGTATTAAAAAATCGAGATGCCGGTGACCATTGGCTGTAGCACACACTCCATGACTCGCTCGTTCCTACTTAGCCTGTACCGAATGATAAATATGACAAGTTGCCTTCTGGTGCGTCTGCATCAGGGCCTCGAACTCATGCAGTTCTGACCGCCTGATTATACGGTCCAGGTACATTTTCTCTAAGATGGAGTATGCTGGTAACTGCTGACATCTTTCATCTTTGAACAGGGTTGCTAGCATCCTGGAACGCTGCTGACCTGCAAGCCAAATGCAAAATAAGGAAAAAAACATACAACGTACGGGCCACCGTTATTCAGGCAATCACCACGTACAAGTTTTTGGGAATATATACGTAGTTTCATTGTACTTATAAGTATGGAGTACACATTCTTGCAAGAGTCTGTGTTTCGTAAAATAAAATAATAACTTGGGGGCGCATAAAGAGAGTAGGTATAGGATAGCTCTAGACAAGCTTATAAGGTATAATGCGGGAGACGATAAAGCTCGTCGAGACGTTAACTACATGATTATCATCAAGTTAGAATACCTAGTGGTAAAAAGGGAGTCGAGCCTAGAAGTAAAATATGTTAGTTAGCCTATTATGTCCCATTGCTGGGCGAAATCCTCCATCTCCGTTTTCCACGCACATCTATCCTTAGCCATTGTAAAACATGCAAATAAAGAATAAATATAGTAATTTTTGTTGAAAATAAAATGATATTCGTAATGCTACGGTTATTGTCACATCATCTGTCCAGCCTCGTCCCAATTATTTTGAGGTCAGCTTCGTATCGACTAAATGAAACTGAATATCAGCATTTTACATGAATACCTCCATAATCCACCTCTTTCTTCAATAGCCAATGTTACTTGATAACAAGATACACCAAGAGTTGTTGGATTGGCAGAATTTTGAGCTTCGGACTACCTACAACGACTGTCAAAGATCTACAAATGACAGCTAGGACCGATGATCTATTTTGCAAAAGATCCATCCATGGTTGACTTCGGTAGGCGTAGCTCAGCGAAATTGGGTCCTTCATATATTGCTACATGAAAGAAACTTTAGAATTATTTATTTATCAAAAGGAGTTTTCTAAGATCAGTGGTTTCCAAAGTACGGGTCGCGAACAAATATGTAGTAGGCCTTGAAAATAAAGGCGACAGATTGACCGACGGACCAATGTTCTATTGGCTATGATTTATTAAAAGTTCTTCTTTCATGTAGTTCTGCCTCTTTTCTCCTTCATTAAAACCAGGAGGTGAGTATCGATTTTGGTGTTTTTTGTTAAGGTAGTCGCGGTCCAGTTAAGTTTGGGCACCATTGTCTTAAATAGTTATCTTAGCGGGATTGCATGATGGCATTGTGATGTTTGCACGAAAGAAACGTACGTTTATTCAAGCCAAAACGAGCGTGACAATTACGTACCGTTAACCTATTGTATTGGAGTGATGTAGGCAAAATAAAGAGAACTGTTCAAGTTGACGATTCGTGTATTAATGACATAAATTAGTGTGTGCAGTTACAAATATAAGGTTAGGCGAGCTGCACACTACACCTCCCCTTTTCAGAAAAAAAAATGATATTATTACATAATGCATTTTTTTTTTGCTTATTTAAAATTTTCAAAAACATAATCTTATTACATAATCTTATTATACGTTATACAATATAAAGATTAATTCCAAAAAAAGGTATCATTATTTTAATCTACAAACAGTTTTGTATTATTTTTATGAATAACATACTCTTTATTATCTTTTACAATTTTCACATTTGGAGAGACATCTTCAATGACTCTGTATGGTCCTAAATAAATCTTATCTAACTTATCTCCTACTTGATTTTTAATTAATACCAAATCTCCTTTCTTATATTTTAATGAGTTAACATTCTTGTCAAAACTTATTTTTCTTAATTGTTTACTTAATAACAAATTGTTTCTTGCTTCAGCTTGTGCTCTTTGAAGTCTGTATTTTAGTTCCAAAGGGTAAGAGTCTGAATTATACAAAGGATCAACATACGAATTTTTCTGTATGTTTGATGGTAAATTACATTTTTTTCCAAATACTAATTCAAATGGAGTGTATTTTGTCTCAGAGTGAACTGTAGTATTAAATGAAAAACACCAGAATGGAAGCCAACTGCTCCAATCTGTTTTATTATTATCACACTGAATCCTAAGATAAGCTCCTAGAACCTTATGTGTATTTTCTAAACCTCCAAGAGTCTCATGATGATAAGCTGTTGAATGCAGTTTATTTATATGCAGCAAATTACAAATTTCAATAAATACTGATGACATAAACTCTGTTCCCTGATCTGTTATTATCTCTCTAGGGATACCATATCTCAGAATAAAATTATTTACAAATGAGCGGGCTACTGAAACTGTATCTTTTTTCTCTAAGGGATAAGCTTCAACATATTTAGTTAGATCACACTGTAACGTCAGAATATACTTATAATTAAAATTATCTACATCTAATGGACCCATTAAATCTAAACTAACTCTCTCAAAAGCAGTAGATGCCGTGGATGTGATAACCATTGGCTCCTTTGTATGTCTATTAGAATGTTTTTGGATCTGACAACTTTTACACTTTTTAACATATTCAGATACGTCATTGGTCATTCCTGGCCAATAATAATACTTCCTAATATTATTTAACATTCTGTTCACCCCCGCGTGGCCACTCGTGGGTAACAGGTGAAAGTCATTTAAGATCACAGTTTTTGTGTCTTTGTCAGAAATTCTTGTCACATCTTTAATAACAAGTAACTTGGGAATATCTTTTAATTTACTTACTTCCTTTATTATATCGTTTACAAATTGTTCACAGCGCTTGTTTTTAATTATTATGAGCTCACTTATTTTGATTTGCTTGCAAAAACGTTGTAATTCTCTCGCTAACACACTTACGGTAGATAACGATCGAGAAATCACATATATTGCTGATTTTTCAGGCACATATTTGCAATTACCATTATCACTAGTGAAATGTTTTAATTTTTCTACCTGATTTATAGTATTTTTACTACAAAATAAAATCAATTCTACGCTATCAGTTGGTCGTTTGAGGATTTCCACTACCTTAGGTTGATCAGGCCTTGGGGTAGAGGATACCTCGGTAGTCATGTCGTTGTTGTCACAGTCACTACGTAACCTACGAGCCTGTGCTCTTGTCATGACCGATACAACATGCTGTTGCATATTCTTTAAACTGTTGGTCGTAACAGGTATCCGGCTCAATGCATCTGCAGCTGCGTTGTGCCGTCCTGGGACATAGCTGATTTCAAAATCATACTCTTCAAGATAGAGCCTAAACTTAGTTAAGCGGCTTGAAGGATCGGTCATATTAAATAAATAAATCAATGGCTTATGGTCAGTTTTTATATAAAACTTTTTCCCATATAAATAAGGCCTAAAATGACGTACTGCCCAAACAATAGCTAGTAATTCTAACTCAATCACAGGGTATCGCGTCTCAGCAGGTTTCAAGTTACGGCTAGCATACGCGACCACCTTGCCATTGCTATTAGACAGCACGGCGCCTAAACCAAGTTTTGATGCGTCAGTCTGTAGCGTAAATGTATTTTTGTCGCTAAAATCTGGATAGTCAAGGACAGTCGGACTAACTAGTATCTCTTTTAACTTATAAAATGCTCGCTCGCATTCATCACTCCATACGAACGCTACGTTTTTCTTACATAACGCATTCAAGGGATAGGCTATTTCAGCAAATTTTGGAATAAATCGCCTGTAGTAGTTAGCGAATGCAACAAATCTCTTGACTTCGTCTACATTCTGTGGGACTGGGTATTTTTGCAGGCATGTGACCTTTGATGGATCGGGAAATATACCTTCTGAAGTAATTTTGTGTCCTAAATAAACTATTTCCTTACGCAAAAATTCACACTTTAATGGATTTAATTTCAAATTGACCTTTCTTAAACATTCTAAGATTTTTATGAGATTCTTGTTGTGCGTTTCCAGGCAATTACCTACGACAATACAATCGTCTTGATATAAGAAACATGATTTATAATTTAACCCTGACATTGCTATGGTCATAAGTCGTGCAAAAGCACTTGGCGATGTCTTTAGTCCCATCGGACAACGTTTCATTTGATACTGCTTGTCTGTTGTGAATGCAGTATATTTTCTAGACTTTTCTTCTAATGACAGCTGATAATAACCTTGACTGAGATCTAATTTTGAAAAATATATATTATTTGATAGCGAATCTAGAATCTCAGTGATGTTAGGTAAAGGAAACTTATCATCCTGTATCCTATTATTGAGTTGGCGATAGTCCACTACAAGTCTCCATTTTCTTTCTCCTGACCTATCTGTCTTTTTTGGTACTAATAGAATGGGACTTGACCACTCTGAAATAGTCTCTTCTATAATATCGTTTTTAATCATCTCATCTATCTGTTTTTGTACTTCGCCTTTCAATGCTTTTGGCAATCTGTAAGGCTTGACGTATGCTGGAGATGCATTTTCTTTTAGTTTAATTGAATGTTCTACTAAATTAGTTGTTGTGAGCGTATCTCCTGGCAAATGAAAAACATCAGCATACTTGGCACATACGTTCTCAATACTTCTTTGCTCCTCTTTATTCAAATATGTATGCAGTTGCAAAGTAGTGAGCAAAGTTCTAACTCTATCCACTGATATACTATCGTCATCAAAGTTACAAACATAGTTATTATCTAGACAACTAATACTTAATTCTGAAGTTTTTATACTAACTGAACTATCTGTTGTATTTAATATCCTAACAGGTATAAGCCCATTATGTGGCTTCGACACGACACCCGCTGTATACACACCCTTATAAATTTCCTTTGATAAAATAACGCAATCACTGTTGTGTGACGTCGGGATGTGTTTGATTACTTCGCAACGCGGTGGAATAGTAAATGTATTTTTGTTAACACTAACTCTAACAGACTCGTCTTGGGTTTCTAGACTCAATGTACCATCTTTGTAGTCTAATACCGCGTTATATCGCTCGAAAAAATCCTGGCCGAGTACACCTTCTGCGGCGCAAGATAAATGTTCAAAAATGTAGAATTTCTGTTGAAAAATCACATTATTAATTATAATATCTAAATAAATATAACCCATAGACTCTAAATTACCACTAATTCCTTTTATAACTATTTTATCCTGTTTTACTAAATTCATTAAATTCCTATGTCGCGACAACCATTCATACTTAAGTACACATAAGCTAGCTCCACTATCAATTAATAAATTAAGGTTAACATTATCAATTTTAAGTTGACAATTAATTACACAAAAATTACTATAACTAAAAATAGAATGAGTTTGTTGTTTAGGTACGAAAAAATTCTAACTCTTCATGGTTATTTTCGTAATTGTTGCGCAAGTTGTCTTGGACATTGGACTCTTGCGTGTTGTGCTGTACACGCTGACAACGCACCGGACGTCCGCGGAAATGCTGACGCTGGCGCTGATCGCCTGAGTGTTTACCTCGATTTACGCTATGTGAGGTTCTTTGACCTGTGCTATTTTCATAATTTTTACAATTTCGATTATAACTATTTTTATGGAAATGGCTATGGCCTCGGCCTCGAGGACCTCTGTAGTTTCCGCTTTTGACGTTTTGGTTAGCTCTAAATTGCATAACCTGCTCTTGTGGCTGGAACGACATGGATTGCTCGTCCACTGCAGCCGTAATAGCTTCAGACAAAGACGCAAACTGACGCGAGGCAATTATTGTACTTAACCGTTTGTCTGTCAAACCATCACTAAACCGTTTTATTGCAGTCTTCTCATTGAGAGGACGCAAGACCTCATAGGCCTCACGCTTTTCGTTAGCCTGCGCTATCGTCAGATTTACAAACAACTCCTCAATCTCAGTACCAAATTTCTCTATACTCCTACGACCTTGGGTAGTTCTAAATAATTGTGTCTGTAATGCTACAGCCGATTTTTTCGGTAATAAATAAGAGCGAATATCTTTTATCAAACTTTCAATGTCAGCATAAGTAGCTTTAAGACGCAGTTTTGCACTAGGTGAGAGACGAGTTTTCAATACAAATTCTATTAACTGGCTTTTGCTGGCATCATTTATGAGTGAACTATAGAGCAAAATACCATCAATTAGCTGATTTGTCACCTGCTCCTGGCCATTCATTACTGGCAAGAGGGAAATTGCAGTTTTAATATCAAATGAGTCAGACATTTTGGTAGCTAAATTAGAATGTTCTATTAAATCTTTTGAATTAGTTTGACTACTGCTATCTTTCATGGAAAATAATCCCTTTATTTTTTGAAAATTAAGCTGTATCTCTTCAATCAATGTTTGAAAAACGTCACAAGATTTTTTATCTAATTTGCGATCTTGAACTTCTTTGTTCAACTGAGTCAAAATACAATCCAATTTACTATATTCCTTTTCAGCTTCTACTAGTTTCTTAAGTGCTAATTCTTCTGTACGCCTATTTGGACCAAGTTTCACTAGATATTCTTTTAAGTATTTTAAATTAGCGTGTAAATCTTGCAATTGTTGGGACATACCTAATTCTTTAAACTTGACATAATATTATACTGCATGACCTAATTATAATTACATATAAAATATCGTTTAAAAATCGATATTATTGTGCAAAAACTTACATTGCATTACGCACATATTTACTGTCAACGTATATGTAGGTCATGACGCCTCACGTAGAATGGGTGAATGAACTCCTCAGTACTGGACTCGAACTGACTCCCAGCTGCTCCACATCGGACCCGTACAATTTATCTCCCGGCGCCCTGCATATCCTCTCATCACAAGGCTTGAGCATTCTCCTGGCACCCGGCAGCACATCCTTTTCTGTCTTCTTATAATATTGTCTTCATCTTCTGCGTGGTTTTTTCCTGACTTCTATTACTTTCTAATCTTCTTCACTTTCTTCTTATTGTTTTTCTTCATAAACTTCTTATATCTTCATAATGGTTTTTCTTCTCAATCTTCTAATATCTTCGTAATTGTTTTTCTTCATAATTTATGCAGCTATTTTTGTTTCGTGCGCATGTTGCAAAATTTTAACTGCTGGCTAAGGGTCGCCATGTATTGGAGTGATGTAGGCAAAATAAAGAGAACTGTTCAAGTTGACGATTCGTGTATTAATGACATAAATTAGTGTGTGCAGTTACAAATATAAGGTTAGGCGAGCTGCACACTACACTATAGGTACATATTTAAAACTGTCACAAGTACCATCATTCAACGCCGCTTGTTTAATAGTAACTTAGGTAGCTAATAATATAAATCATACTATGCAGATACTTATTACCTGCGGAGGCCAGTACCGTGCAGATGAGGGCGTTCCTCAGACACGTCATGCGCTCGTCCTCGTGGATAATGTTGCGGTACGACAACTCGTTGTACCTCTGTGCCGCTTCTATGAACTTCCTGAGTAAACAATTAAAACATGAGCAGGGTTTATTGCGTTTAAAGAAGAAAAAAAA
The DNA here is from genome assembly GCA_030763345.1 of Mythimna separata. Lineage (NCBI taxonomy): Eukaryota > Metazoa > Arthropoda > Insecta > Lepidoptera > Noctuidae > Mythimna > Mythimna separata. The sequence goes on from CM061187.1 coordinate 6,088,355, forward strand.
ACTAGTAAACTTTGGTTAAATTTATTGCTGTAGCATTCAAACTAATATAATAGGTACTTACTATATTTTAGCAGTCAGTTTTTTTAAGCAACATTGCATAAAATAGCATAGAAATGTTTCCACTGAAGGAACTCAGACCTCCTCTATGAGATGTTATGGGCCTATACGCTGGCAGTGCAGGTGCAGGGGATGTCACATGACTTCGAATTCTTGCTTCAAGAATCTGTATGATTTACTTATGTGTTCCGGGAATCAAACCTACGTCACACGGCGCAGTAGTTAATCGCTCAACCACTGTGCCTAACCGTCAAACCATTGCTCTATTAAATTAATTAATAGAGCAATGTAAGTAAGTATGTAAAGTATGTAAGTAAGTAATTTTTCCAACTTTGTGGGTATAAGTTCTCAGGTTCGACAGATGCAGCTTACTAGTAATTCCAGCATTCACATGAAGCGCCTTCCACCAGTTTGGAGGTATGCAGAACAGGGTGTAAAGTTCTGCAAATCTCCATCGGAAAGTGAGGATCGTCCGACCAGACGGGTGTTATGTCTGATCTGAGCAACTGCCTGAGAGATGATATCAGGCTTTTGTAAATGTTCAAATCTCATGGAGAGCTCTAATTGCGAGACGCAAAATTTCGTAGTTTAGTTCGTATGTGGCGCCATTGATGACGCAACACTATCAAATCTACATAAACCAATTACTTTCAACAGGCAAGGTTGACACAGTGTTCGAGCGTATGGCTAATGCGTGTTACAGGTTTAATTTCCGCACAAAACAAATATTTATATGGCCTGCTGATATCTGTTTCTAGGCCTGATTATCTCGTTAGTTAACTTGTTTGTGAACGCACTCACAATCCAAGAGTTATTCCAAGTGTGGGGCTAAGTATAAAAAGATTTTTTCTCAGGAATACCTTCTATAATCCAAGACCCTGGCATAGCAGACTTTGTAGTAGATCTGCAGCTGTTCATTGGTGGTCTCCGCCTGCAGCAGCGAGGCTCTGTTCACGAACGCCTCTGCCTGCACTGGGTCGTCCACCTCCAGGTACAATCGTGCGATCTTCAGGTATGTTTCTAGCTTATAGTCTACTGAGTATTGTCTGAAACATACAATTTAATTTCTTTAAGTAAACACAACTCTGCCTATTGATGACTGTTATGGCTTCAGAATTTTTCGAAACTGTTACAGTAACCCTGGAAGACAAAAGGCAATTGGAGGAATGCAAGTGGTTTTTAGTCAGTGAAGTCTGACACTTGCTCTTACTCCACCCAGAGCAGGAAGAGCTATTGATTTTTGTTCACAAAACAAAAAAGAAGTCTATGACTGAGACCTAATCAAAGTAAAAGGGCTTTTTTAGTGGACTGGTTATCTCTTAACACCCAGTGGCTTTTAAAATTAATATTCCACAGTATTGTAACTCATAATACATTTTAGTCATTTTAGTTATAATTTTGTTTATTTGAGTAGTCTCATACAGCTGTCTCAGACACTGCACCAGTTAAGCAGTAGTCCTATGATGTATAATTTTACATTATTTTAAAGTAAACTGTAGTAAAAGTGACGTACTTCTGTCCAGTTTCCAATGGTATTCCAACTAGCACATTGGCAGCTTCTTTCCAATTCTGATTCCTTTCATAAATATCTGCTAAGTGTTGTCTGATACTGGCCACCTGGAAAATGAGTAAGGAAATTATTATTTATTTATTTATTCTTAGGAGAACCAACAGCTATAACACAGGGATAGCAACAGTATAAGATACGTTGAGCCAATTACAGGTTCTCACGGTATTGGTTTTATCTTTCTGGTTTTTTTTATCTCTCTCTGTTAATACATGAATCCCCGAGCGGTAACCGGCGACCGCGCTGTTATTGTCTTACTATTGTGTCTCGTTTTGCGAGTATCTGATAGGTTAAATATAAAATCTACAAAACCTGTTTATATCATGTTGATTTTGGTTCCTAGTCTAACCAAATCTGGCATCCCTAAGCTAAAGTGCCATTATCTGTCATTTGGAAGGTTTTCATATTTAGATTTCATAGTAATCAGTCAAAAAATTTCTCTTTCTAAGGTTTAAAAAAAATATTACTTAGAGTCAGGAGTAGTAGCTTTCTATTATCAATAGACTAGAGATAAATAAATAAATATCTCTTTTGTCATGTAATAACATCAGACCTTGAAGACAACAGAGGTATAGCTGAATACTGGTACTTTAATTTTGTAGACAGTACTTTAAAAAATACAACAAATGGACATCATAGTTTCATATTTATCACATTAATTTCTTTCTTATTTCAGTATTGGAAAACAAGAGGGTAGATCAACAAATATTATGTTAGTAGTTACTCAGATACCCGCGAAACGAGACACAATAGTAAAACAATAACAGCGTGGTCTCATAGGACCGGTTGGGGATTCAAATGTTAATTCATGAATCCCCGACCGGTTGCATGAGACCTGTTATTGTCTTACTATTGTGTTTCATTTTGCAGGTAACTGATAGCTTAATCCTTTGAGTACCATAATTAGAGACATAATAGAAAGACAATAGGTGTGTTACCGCTCGGGGCTCAACAGATTAAAAAAACCAAAAAAAAGATTGAGAAAGAAATTGATTTAAATGACTAAAAAAATTAATTTTATAAGTATATACTATATCTGCAAGACATTAACTTACCTGTTCTTCAAAGGAAATGACTCTAGGTTGAATAACATCCAGTGCAAAGTGTGAGACCTCCTGGGACACGGGGTCGGGCAGCAGAGCCAAGTGAGTGCTCACATCCGTCAGCAGCTGCCGGGATATCACCAGACTCACATTCTCATTCACAACTGGAAACAGAAAGCAGTATAGGTTATTTCAAGATTGTATGTACAAGAACCACAAAAAAATAATTTGACATTTGCGTTAAAGTAGCTTATTTAGATAAAAATCTCATCTCATGTTATCTTGAGGGTGGGTTGTATGCATGGCGGTGAAATAATATTAGAAATTGAAGAATGGGGTATATTTCACATAGCCCTTGCTCTATTTTTTGTAGTTACATTAAAGAAATCCATGGCCAAAAGTAAACAAATATATTATTTGACTTTGATAGCAAAGAATACTATTAACCTATCACATACCCGCAAAATAAGATACAATAGTAAAACAATAACAGTGCGGTCTCATAGGACCGGTCGGGGATTCATTAATTAAATCAAAATTGTAACATAGACTGACTTCGGTTCTACCTAATCAATAAAGTATTAAGAATTAATGAAATATTACATACTTGCTTCCACAAAAGCCTTTAGGCAATCAGCCATCTCTGTTTCACTTTTCAGTATTTCCATGAGAACATTTCGGTACCTAAGAAAGATGTTTACAATTGTAATACAATAAAGCTTTGCTTGTTGGTAAATAAAAGTAATAAATTTTATAGAAAATTGTGCAAATAAACTGTGTCTAATAAGTGAATCTTTAAAACATCAATAACTGTTGAACTTACTTTTCGGCTTGATCTTTATGCAAGCCGCCAGAATTCCTCAATTCACTTAGATACTGACGAACACTTTGTACAGTAGTAGGCATATTTAATATCTTATAGTTTATAAAAATTCGAGCAACAAACACAAATTGCACATTTAAGTTTGACAAATAAATTGACAATGACAACCACTTGACAACAAAAACCGTCGGTGAAAATTAGGGATGAGTCGAAAAATCGATATAGTAGACTTGGAAAATCGATTTTAAGTTTAATTTTAAACAAGGAATTGATTCAGTAATTCGAACTCAGTCAAACAGTAAAAAATATTTAAATTGAGATTCAACTTTTTTCCAACCTTATTATTTACAACCTTCAAAGCAGCGTTCAATACTGTACACCCGAGTACTCACTCACCAGATTTAGGACTCAATATCGGCACGGTAATCAAAGGGTCTACCTATTCCTATAGATTCAATCTTAAAGATATAAGGATCGGTCAATTAATTATTGATAAATGTACTTCATTTATAATTATAATTGATTCTTTGGATTTTTATTCAAATCGAAAAGATAAAAACTTTTTAGGAAGAATCACATCCCTAGTGAAAATCGACAAAAAAGATAGAACCACGGGATTCTGGCGGGAACTTTGAAAAAGCGAGGTTCAGAAAATTTTTCAAATTTCTTTTTTATTAAATATTCGCAAGTTTCTAGCTTAAAAGTTACATAAAACAAACTGTGCTAGGTGCGGTAACCTGTAGAAATGGTGGGTAATGAGGGGGGCGGGGATAACCCGCCCACCTCACATAAACGTCCTCGGCCTGAGGCCGGAGGCGGAGGGACTGAGATGGACTGTGGCGATGGCGGCGGCGGTGAGCGATTTGACTATTCTCCGTATATTAAACCTGACTATAAAAGACTGTATCCAGAAAATGCCACTTATACCGAGTTTAAAGTTTTTATAGAAGCTACAAACAATAAAGATAGAGTAGGCAATAAGAGTCCAATCTACCTGAATCACATTTTCTCAAGTGAAATAAAAGGTGTGACGGCTATCCAAAGGATTAATGCCAATAAAATAGCTGTTATTTTCAAACAATATAATACAGCAAATAATTTTATAAATAATACAACTTTCCTCAACAAACATGAATTTAAGGCATTTATTCCGGCTGCGCAAATAGAAAAAACAGGTATAATCAGATTTGTACCAGCAAATATATCCAACAGAGAGCTTTATACAAAACTATCATCAATTTATGAAATTATAGCAATAAGAAGGTTCACAAAGAAAGTTGGTCAACAGCGTGTACCACTACAGACTGTAAGCATTACTTTCCTATCTAACATACTTCCAGACAATGTACAATACGATTTATTTTCCTACCGAGTCTTTGAATATGTACCCCCATTGCAACAATGTTTCCGATGTTTTAAATTTAATCACTCTGCCAGAATTTGCAACGGTAAACAAAGATGTTCAATTTGTGGAGGTGAGCACTTATATAAAGAATGTGTCAAACCGACTGAGATCTGCTGTGTAAATTGCAGTGGACCTCATCTTGCTATTTCTAGGTTATGCCCAATAAAGATGAAGAAAATATTAGAAAAGAAAAATAAGATCACATATGCAAGTGCTACCATGACCAAACAACTAAATAACGACATAGAATTTCCTCCACTCTCACCTCCAAAAATTGACTCTGTACATAAACCTGTAAATAAGCCTGTACATGCATTTGTAAATAAACCCGTATCTGTAAATAAACCTGTACATAATGTAAATAAATTTAAAGATATCCCTACTAAAGAAGACATCAAAGCCCAAATAGTTGCCAACAACGATGTACTTATGGCCCTGGTACAGACGTTGGTGGAACTGGGTAATAAGGGAGATAATACGCCTACTACCATGAATAGTATAAGAGAAGCACTACTAAAAAATCTTAAGTAATGGATCCAAGTCAGCCACTGTCTAAGCTACGTATTGCTCAGTATAACATTCAAAGTGCTAATAGTAAGAAACCATTATTGATTCAATTCTTAAAAAAACAAAATATTGACATTTGCTTACTTAACGAAACATGGTTTAAAGATAATAGTTTCAGAATACCTGGATACAATATTTACAACAAAAATTCCAATAATGCTCATAACGGTGTAGCAATACTGATTAAACCATACCTAAAATACAAAGTTTTAGACACCAGATTCTATGAAGACATTCAAATTGTTGCTCTGTCCTTATCCACTGTGCATGGTAGCTTGACTATTCTTTGTGTATACTGTCCTCCTTCTGGTGGGCACATTAGGATCAACAGACTACGTAATATAATTAATGATCTTCCGAAGCCCATCTTTGTCAGTGGTGATTTTAATGCCCACCACATTGCATTTGGTTGTCTATCCACTAAGAGCCGAGGTCAGGATTTATTTAATATCATTGATGACTTGGATTTATGTATTTTAAATGATGGCAGTTTTACAACTGTTAAGTACCCTAGGCGAAACCCTTCTGCCATTGACGTTAGCTTTATCAGTGCCAGCCTTGCATCTATATGTGAGTGGTCTGTACATGATGATGCTATGGGTAGTTATCACTACCCAACAATAACAGAGATTTCACTGTGTATAGATAAATATCATATTAATCCCCCCGTTGATAGGTTTATATATAAAAAAGCAGATTGGGCGAAATACAAAACTATTTCTAAAACAATATTTAATGATTTGGCTTTTAAACTGTATGATCCTATTTCAACCTATAATGATTTCTGTTCTCGATTAAATACTTTAAAAGAAATGACGATTCCTAAACTTACTAAACCAAATAATTTTATAAGCAGACCTCCGGCTCCTTGGTGGAATGACATTTGTGAAAAAAGTGTAATTGCCTCTTATGATGCATTAAAACTTTATAGGAATGTGCCTACTATGGAGAACTATATAAATTACAAAAAAAAAGATGCACTGAAGAAAAGAACAATCTCAGAACAGAAAAAATTAGGTTGGGATAACATGTGCAATACTTTCAATAGAACTACTCCCATAAGCAAGATTTGGAATCTTTTAAAAATGTTCAAAGGTATAAGAGCTGGCAATAAATCATACAGAGATGAGTTTATTTCTCCGTTTTTAGATAAATTATCCGACAATAGCAATTTAACTGATTCTGATAATATTGGAAATATTTTTGAAATGAATAATGACAATCAAAATTCAAAATTTTTACTAGATCCTTTTACATGGTCCGAACTTAAAATGAGTTTGTTATCTCGAAGAGACACAACTCCCGGTTTAGATGATTATCCCTATTGCATTATTAAAAATTTAGATGAATCAGCGCAGAAACTGTTTCTCAATGTTCTTAATTTACTCTGGCATTGTAAATGTATTCCGCAATCGTGGAAAACACAATGTGTCATTCCAATACTCAAACCAGATAAACTACCAGAGCTTGCTAGCTCTTATAGACCAATTTCACTGTCTTCATGTATAGGGAAGATATTTGAAAATTTGATTAAAGTACGTCTAGATTGGTATATGGAATCTAATGACATCATTCCACATGTCCAATATGGATTTCGTCGAGGGCGAAGTTGTGCAGACAGCTTCACTTCCTTAATTGCGGATCTGAAACATGCAAAGGATAAAAAGTTACACACTGTTTGTGTATTTCTAGATGTTCAAGGTGCATTCGATAGTTTAGATCCTGTTATACTTGTACAAGTCATGTCTAGGCTAGGTGTGCCTGGTCAATTATGTAAGTGGATATTAGACTTTTTAAATAATAGAACACTCTATATAAGGCACAACAATAGATTATATGGTCCAAAATCTGCTTCTAGAGGTACAATGCAGGGTGCTACATTATCTCCTTTGCTATACAATATATACACAAGTGAAATCTGTAAATTTGTAAATAATAATGTACATATATTGCAATTTGCTGATGATATTGTTTTGTACAGTAGTAATTATAATTTAGAAATTGCAATTGATAATATCAACCAAGCTTTGTTTCAATTATTTCAATATTACAATGATTTGCTACATTTAAAAATCAACCCCTCTAAAAGCAGTGTAATGATATTTGGCAATGAGAATCCGATTTCAAAAGTGGTTTACAATGGTGAAATTATAAATCCAGTAAATTCTAAAAAATTTTTAGGCATTGTAATAGATAGAAAGTTAAATTTTGAAGAACATATTAGATATATCTCAAAAAATGCTCTAAAGGGATTAAATGTAATAAAATGTCTTGCAGGTGTATCTTGGGGCGCAGACCCAAAAATACTGTCAATTTTGTATAAAAGTATAGTTAGGAGTCATTTTGATTATAGTTCTTTAGCTTATTTAAATAGCTCTCATGTAAATAAATTAGATCTTTTGCAGAATAAGGCTTTGAGAACGATTTCTGGTGCAATGTGCTCTACTCCCATAAGGGCCATGGAAGTGGAGACTAAATTGATGCCCTTAATTTTGAGACGAGTTTTACTTGCAGAGAGATTTTGTCTTAAATTAATAGCTGCAAATAACAGGCAAATAATAAATAAAATTGTACCTTCTGTAGATAAAACTCCCGGGCCACTGACAACAGGAGAGAATCTTTTGAGTGGCAACTCTCCAACATTGTCCAAAATATTTCTGGAAATAGAGAATAGTTTTTCTGGTATTAGAAAACAGTGTCCTTGGCCATGCTACTCCTTCTCATATCAGTGTATTTCACATCCAATTAAAGTGTTCCAAGACTCCATTAATAATAATTCAGATATGTTGCAGTTTTTGACGGAAAATAAGATCTATTATGTTATATACACTGATGGCAGTAAGGGGAGTGATTATGTGCGTGCTGCTATTTATGATCCACATGTAAAATTCTCTCAAAGCTTTGTTCTGCCCAATCCATGTTCTATATTTACTGCGGAGGCGTATGCGGTTTATCAGGCATTAATGCGAATTCGCCAAATGAACAGTTGTAAATATTTTTTAATAGTTTCTGATTCTTTGAGTTTGATAAAAGCCTTAGCTAACCTTAAAATTACATATAAGTCAAATTATATTTTGTATTTTGTCAAAGAAATAATTTATCAATATTACCTTAAACACATTAAAATTGCTTTCCTGTGGGTACCTTCTCATAGAGGTATCTCTGGGAATGAAATAGCTGACAAAACCGCTTACGATGGTAGTAACGCTGTTGATGTTACGAATGCTATGCACATTCCTATGACTGATTTTCTGCAATGTATTGATCAAAATATATATAAGTTATGGTTAGAAATGTGGAAGAAAGACCAAGACATCAAAGGAAAGTGGTACGGAAGTATTCAAGAGAGATTACCTGTTAGACCTTGGTATAACCAATTGAAAGAAGCCAGCCGAGACTTTATCACCACGATAAATAGATTGCGTTTTGGCCATAATACTGCACCGTCACACCTTGCAAGACTCGGCATTATTGCCAATAATATATGTCCGCATTGTGAATTACGAGAAGGAACCATGGAGCATCTTATTTTTGATTGTCAAAACTTCTTGATTGACAGATTAGTGTTGGCTAGTGATCTCAGTGATGTGAAAATTAAGTGCGATTCTTCATCCCGCCCGCCGCCACTTGAACAGTTATTAAAAGACAAAAACACCTACAAACCTATTTATAAATATATTAAAAATACAATTAAAACTATCTAAAAAGTGATGTGTAGTATCGTGTAGTGCTTTGCCAAAATACAAAAACAAATAAGTCTTGACCTAAAGGTCTTAGTTACCAGGTCATAAAATTCCAAAAAAAAAAAAAGATAGAACCACAGACTGGCACAATGCCATAGATTTAGAAAGATGCAAAATCCACAGAATTTGACGTATCTTTAAATAGTCTATTGATTTTTACGGTATTTCAATATCGGTTTTTTTAAACGATTTAAACTTTCTTAATGTTGAGTTAGTCGATTAAGGATTTGGAACTTGTAATCGTGAAATGAACACAACATTTTCAAACACAACATGCCCCTCCAGTTGAAGGGTAAAATCTACAAGTCCGTAGTAAGGCCTGTCATGCTATATGGATCAGAATGTTGGGCTGTGAAAAAGACGGATGAAAAAAGATTGCACGTTGCGGAGATGAGAATGTTAAGATGGATGTGTGATGTGACAAGAATGGACAAAGTGAGAAATGAGTATATTAGGGGAAGTTTGAAAGTGGCGCCAGTGACTGAAAAGTTGAAAGGGAATCGTTTGTCTTGGTATGGTCATGTAAAGAGAAGGGATGAAATGCATGTTACTAAAAGAGTTATGAGTTTAGATGTGGATGGATGGAGAGGGAGAGGGAGGCCAAAGAAAAGATGGATGGATTGTGTGAGAAGTGATATGGAAGAAAAGGAAGTAAGTGATAGCATGATGAGTGACAGAACAGAGTGGAAGAAGAAAACGTGTTGCGCCGACCCCAAATAAAACGGGACAAGGGCAGGAAGATGATGATGATTTTCAAACATTGCGAAGCCGAATGGTCCCACTAGAATCCCAACTACAAAACGATACATACCTAGATTTTTTAATTTAATGTGCTTGCTCTTTACAGCGAGACGTGATTAGAATAAAAATAATTTAATCAACCAGATCTTAGATAAAGAACGAAAACACCATACTACTGTATTGGGTTCAGTGTGTGTATGTTTAAATAAATAAATAAAATTTCTTGTCCAAAGCGCGTGACCAAAGTGATAAGACAGTATCCACCTTATATAAGGCAATATGGGCTTTTACCAGTTGCTGCTGTATAATTTTATGGTTTCTCGTAAAATTACTATTTCATTTAGTAATATTTAAATCGATTTAAAATCAAATCAACAAAAGTTTGTTTTCTCAGGTTGGCAACTTGTGACATCAAAAAATTGAAAGAAGCGCCATTATAATTTTTCTCGCTTTTGATGCATTTTATAAGCAAATTGTTTGTTTAGTTCACATGTAATGCATCACAAACTGAAGAATAATTGGTCTATTTTATGTATAAGTGATATTTACTGAGTGCGTCAAAGACTTTTGTCGAATAATATCGTTTTGTGTTTGTGTCGATTTGTTTTTAACCGTGGCGACTTGAGAGACTTCGGAGGGCTTGTCGGAGGAATTTGACAACTTAAAATGGCGGCCTCTTTTGAACTCAAAAATGTTTTTGATTTTTCCCCAGTATGAGCCGCTTTGTGTGTGTATAAACTATTTAGTAAAATCTTAAGGTTTCAAGCTTCATCATGGAACACAATTTAGACGACTCACTTAACTTGGAAAGTGCCATGGGAGGTGTAAGTAGTGAATAAAGATTCCCTTGAATTGCTTTATTTATTTCAGTCTTGTTGCTAGTAGCCTTTTCTGTACTCAATTGAGTAATAAACTACCAAATTCTGAATAAAAATCGTGCTGTTTATAAGTTGTAGTAGTTTTCTCCTAGCTATTGATGTATTGCTGCTTTTTAGTCATCTGTATTATGGTTATTAGTTAGTGTTTTCAGTAGAATCTACAGTAAGTGTAACTATTGCCTCATCAATAATATACCTACATGGTTAACAACTTGAATGTCCAATAAAAGCCCATGCAATGCATTGCTGCTTTTAGCATTTTTTTATGTATCTAAGTATTTGTATGAACTTTTTTTTAAACAGTATTTAGTAGCAACATGAATTGTAATTGCAGTCTTCTGGCTACCTTCAAAAGAGTTTTAGCTGCCATCACCAAAATATCAGCTAACAAAGGCCCTAACATTAATTATAGCTAAATCTGGTCTTCACCTGGTTGCTAAATTTTAAATAAATGTAACAGATTTATCAGATTAATACTACCCAATCTCCTGAAATTCACCCAAAACTAACTTTGATGCATATACAATTGTAAGCAATGTCGAAAGGGCTATACATAATATATCCACCCACCAAAAGACGTCTGGCCGAGATCAAACAAGAAAGTGACACATAGCCATTTAGGAATACTGATAACTGGCGATTTTAATTATAGTCCACCTGTTAATACCATTTTTGGATTTTCAGATGGACTTTGACCACTCGGAAGTGGTGGTGCATGAAGATGACATTTCTTTGGAGACTACTGGTCATGAACCAGACATACCTATGGAATTTGAGAATATTGCAGATCAGCAGATGCTTATGGATACTGGCAGCGAGGAGATTACAGGTATATCACACCGTATGTTAATTGTTGTTGTTGTTCTTTATTTTTCTTTATGGGTGTTGTAATGTATCCACAAAATTTATGACCAGGAATGATTCATTCTTCATGGTTATCTATGGTACTTACCCATTATAAATTATAGTCTAATGTTATGCTGATGTATCAGCTATATTACTGTAAATTTTCATCTAAATCCGTTCAGATGTTTGGTTGTGAAGAAGTCACAAACATACATACACTAACTTTCCCCTTATTAGTGTGACTGCATGTTTTTTACCTTTATAGAATTGAATTTTATTTTGTAAACATGGGTAATACACAATAGTTCTGAAGATTCAATATAGCTCAGCCAAATTTTACCATTTGGCATGTAAACTCATACATTATTAATAATAATAAATGTCATTATAAGATACACTAGGTTAATTTATAAATAAGCAAAATGTTAAAATTATTAAAAAGATATAATGTGTACATCTAAAAATTCTGATCAATTTATTGCAATACTCTTGAGAGGTTTTATCTAGGAATAGTTCAAAACTAAAACAGGGCTTATAAGTGATAAATGTTACTTATTTTTGCAAATCTGTTCTACAAAGACACTTTGAATTCATGAATCCCTGACCAGTCTCATAGGACCGTGCTGTTATTGTCTTACTATTGTGTCTTGTTTCGCAGGTATTGATTGGTTAAGGGCCTGTTTCACAATGTCCGAGTAGCCACTACTTCCCGCATAAATTAAAAAATGGAACAGAATTTGTATGAAATTATCTGCCAAGTAAGATATTGGCAATCATAGGTGGTGAAATAGGCCCTTAATGTCAAAAGCTTTCTTATAATCTGTTATATTGGGTAAAGCTTAATATAATATAGCAAATTATAAGTAAGCCCTATATTTTGGTCTGTATAATTATGCTTAAGATTTAAGTCTCAAGGCCAAAATGTATTTTTGTAGCTCCTTACCACACAGGCATAATTTAAACATTAGTAATTTAACTTTGAACCCACCAGAAATTGAGTTATGAAGGTCAAATGAAAAAAAAACTAATACATATGTCACTGTATGTTAAATGAGATAAAACTGAGAAGGTTGTGTTATTTATATTATAATAGCATAAAGTTCATAGCACAACAATATTGCTGAACATTCATTTATTAAGAAGTTCTTAATAAATGAATGTTGAGCATGTGTACTTAATAAGTACACATTCACACTTTGCTATACCACACATCGTTATAAATGCAATATGACACATGCACACACACACTTAAACACTCAAAGACACACCACAACACACCATCACACACTCACATATAACTAAAACCTCATTACACTTTACATGAATTTAACTTTTGATTATTTTTTCTTTTAGCTTCTTCTTCCACTATTATATAACCTGAAGCAACAAATTTTTGTTTTTTAACTTTCGTTAGATTTTCACCATTTATAATGTTGTTTAATACGATATAAAGTTTTATTTTGCTGCTAACCCTGTAGAGAGGAGCCCCTGGTATCCTAAAATACAAGCCCCGGCTTAGTTTAGGCGCCAGTCTCCCACAAATTAACATTATTATATCACATCAATGTTATAAGTTGTATTTTTCTACTGTTGTTGTTATTTGTGGAAGAGAAATAAATTATTATTATTATTATTAAATGTACCTATGATGAGCGATATTTTTGTGCTATGAAATATATGCCTTATACTATATATTATTGCGTTGTTTCAAATGAGCTTCATGACACTTTCACACACATACATTTTTGATTCAAAATCAACATTAATATTCCTTATCAGCACCTAGATATGTTAATAGAAAATCAGGCAGTAATTATTTAAATTGTTCAATTTAAAATTCAACATGCAATTTTGTTCGCAAAATTTAATACTTTATTTTCAGTTTCAGATTTCATGAATGACCAATATACATTGCAAGAGTATTCTGTTCAAGAAGATTCTGTACCAGAAACTAGTGTGTTGGATGAAGGCCATGTATGTATACTATTCTGTAATATATTCCCTATCCTAAAAAGTAAAATGATATTGTAAGTGACATGGGAATGATGAACTGGTAACGGTTTCACTGTGATTTTTATTCCAGTTACGAAATTTGCAATATCTGCCTTCTTGGTATAGTGCTATTGTCTGTTTTTTATACCCAGGGACTTAATTGACACAAGTAATGTCAAATTTACTATAGGAATGACGCCAGTTCTTTTGTGTTGAAATGTAATTTTCAATGTCTCAGGGTTTAAAAAACAGACATTAGTAATAGTTAACCACCACAACAGCACACAATTCGACTAATTTTCTTCACGGCTCTTTGTAGTGCTAAACTTTCACCTGACAAATCTTGTTATTTGGTACAGATGAAACCAACAGATTACTTCAATTTAATTACAATTATGACTATTGTAATTTACAGGGGCTAAATGTACAAGGCGAATCAATGATAGACTTGCAGTTTGAATCAGATATACCTCACAGTGTGACTCAGGAGGTTACCACACAACAACCTAAATATATTTCTGTCAAGGTAATTATTGATTTCAAGACATTTATAATTACAGAAGAAAACAATAAAAGTAACACTGTTTTTGCTGCTGATTTTTACTATTGATTGACAATATTCTCATATTTACTGGATGACACTCTGACTTTTTTAATTTTGAACACAGTTAACAAACACCTAGCACAAAAGTCAAGGCCTTCACGCGAGTTTTAACATTTTTAAATCAAGATAACGTTATGATTTATCATTATTCACATGTACAGCTAAAACAAACAAAAATTACTTTTTCAGGCAGCACCAGCGCGTAAAAAGAACGAAACTATAGTGACCAGCAACCCACCGCGGCAAGTAGCAATAGCACCCAAGCCTCCAAAGCTGGTGCCCGCCACGCCCGCAACGTTCTCGACTGGCAAACAGTATGCTATAGCGCCTAAGCCCGTAGCAATGGTCACTAATAAGAATCCTAGTTTGGTTAAGAAGATGTCTCTAGCAAGCGTCTTGCAGAGCGGAATGAAGTCTGGAAATTTGTTAAGTGAGTTTATTTGGAAACTGTTTAGATTTTCTATTACCCTGCTAGGGCAGTAAGATTGTTTGCAAGAGCAACTGAGGGATTATGCGTCTGTTTAATCGGCAAAAGACTCTCTTGGTTACACACTTTACAAAATTGTTATATTTTAGAGCAGCTTGTGGCCAAGTAATAACGCACGATTTTGACTTCTAAAAAATTAAAAAAAACTTACTTCATGCTTAAAGAAGTAAGTTTGTTTTTATTTTTTTTTATTTCTTATAAACTAGTGCTTGATTTGCGGTAAGCAATGATGCAAGCGTCGATGGAGAGGTGCACTAGTTTATTAAGAGCCTATTCACGCTAGCCTTGAAGACACCCAAATTATAATCGGACAGGAAAACCGCAGCAGGCAAATTGTTCCAGTCCTTCGATGAACGCGGTATAAACGACGAGGCGAAACGCTTAGTCCGGACTGTAGAGGTTTGGTCTTCAGATGGGTGACCATCCTAACATAATAAGATTTCACTGTGCCTCAAATTATATGGTAAGGCATTTATACCAAAGGGCCATTTGCAGATCTGTTACAGTCTTTATGGATACTCACGTTGACTCAGAAGCCAGAAAATGTAACACCTGTTAAATAATGGTATTCAGCTGCATGATTATTATATTTTATTTTCAGCTCAAATAGGGAAACAACTGGTGATGGTGCCAGCTGGATCTGGGCAGAAACTCAAACTAGTCACGTCCAGTTCAGGCATGCAATCAGTGCAATATCTGCGTACTAATAGTGATCAGGTATTTGGTTTATATACTAATATTTACGCAGCGTTGGTAAGCCTCCCACAAGGTGGACCGATAACCTGGTGAGAGTCCCGGTAATGCGATAGAAGCAAGACGCACAAGGACCGCTTGTTGTGGCGACACTTGGGGAGGCCCATGTCCTAAATGATGATGATTACAAATATTTAATAATACAGTCTGTGGAAAGAGATAAGTATCCACCTTAACCAGAAAACATAAAATGTGTATTTATATTAATCCAAGAACTTTTAAAAATATTTCTGTAGTAATTATTTTATGTCCGACTGAAATGGTCCCAAGGCACGGTTGGCATAGTGGTTGGGCGATTGGCTGTTGCACTGCGGGTCGCAAGTTCGCTCGGACACTAATTTGTGTGTTTATTTTGTGTTTGCAGGCTGAGCTGACTAAAAACGTTGCTGGTAGTACACCAAAGCCTGTACAGCTAGCGAAAGTAATCATGCAAGGTATGAGTTGTAACTTTTAACAGAACCTACTAACTTCGTATTAAACGCGAAGCTCGTGCCATCCCGGTTTGATTACGAATGGTTAATACATAGGTAAGGTGTGAACCTTTTGTGTGTGCCATAAAGTTCAAAATCTTAGATACAACAAACAAAGTTCTAAGAGCGTATCTCTGGTGCTGAAATGCTTTTTGCACTTTAGGATAAGTCCTACATCAAAGTTTATTATTCTATGTCTTCACTAAAAACCTTGCCTTGCTTGCACTGAGCTTTAGTCTCATAATTATTTAAGTATCTTTGTCAGATATTCTCATCATAAATCTGTGTGCTTGTTTGACAGGGCAAACTAATATAGATCCGTTGGGCCAATCGGCGGTGATAACGAAACTGATGCCTTCGTCATCTACGGGCGCCACGACGCAGACGCGATACGTCATGCAACAGAAAACTGTGCCCATCTCAATAGCGTCGAATAAGGTCAGTTGATACTGTTCAACATTA
Source organism: Mythimna separata (assembly GCA_030763345.1). NCBI lineage: Eukaryota > Metazoa > Arthropoda > Insecta > Lepidoptera > Noctuidae > Mythimna > Mythimna separata. The sequence goes on from CM061187.1 coordinate 6,104,793, forward strand.
TCATCACAACACGCGTATATTTTAGGGCTGCGGGCGGTGTTGTTCGAAAGAGTTACCGTGGCCCTGGAACGAAAAAGGCAAATGAAGGGACCGACGTGGGTTTTAATTAGTAAAGTAGTGTAGACTACCTCTCAGTTCACCTAGAGCTAGAGAAGATATTTAATAAATTTCAAACTTTAAAAAAATTATTTGTTTTCCTAAAATTGTGCCTGTTTAAAGATCCATTGCAATACATTTTTCTCAAAAAATACTTTTGAAAGTTCATTGTCATTTGGAGATTTGGCAGCATGCCATGCAACATTGATAAGCATGAATACTTTCAGGATTTTTTTGTAGTCTCATGAACCTTTGTTTTTGGATAGATACTAATTTACATACAATACAATATGAACTTAGGTTTTTTTAATATGGTTAGGCTCAACTTAGAGCACAATCTAACCTGATGACACGGGGTCTCATACAGAACAAAGGAAATTTGGTTCAAATAAATGTCACTAGATGGTGCGACATGTATTGATCTGTGGTTGAAGTGTGAATCATTTTCAAGGTTTTTATTTTTTTGACTTTTTTAAGGTTTATTCATACATAACTCATAAACACAAAATTATATAACAATAGGCTCTTATTTCAAATTTTAAAGATGATTGTAGTGGACAATTAATATTTATACCAGTAGATGGCGCTGTATCCAATTTTAAAGGTTAACATCTGGATTTTATAAATTTTGTTTTGTTTAATAATATCACTGATAATATGAGTACGTAGCAGTAGTACAAAAGTACAGTGTACAGTGCGCTTTTAACGTCATCTATTAGGAATAAAAGTATAATGTAACCCTTCTTGCAAAGTCGCTGCTAACACCATCTATTGGGAACGAACGCGAACAAAAATAGCCAGAATAGCCAGTTGAAATCCGCTCTTTGCGCTGGGACAATTTCTTTGTATGGGATGAGGCATCTGTATGCTAGTATATTATAGTATCTGTGCTGATGATAAGCGATGATGTGGCCGACGATGGAGCATGCTTGCCTAGAAGTAACCTAGGTTGAAAAAATAAATCCAGCTACCTATAATGATGAAAAGTGATAACACGTTATTATTATTTAAATTGCAGGTGTTATTGGCGTCTCCAGGCAAACAAGGAGGAGTGAAGTTCGCAAAGAAACAAATAATAGCGATAAAATCGCCGACGCCTAAATTGGTACCGGTGACGTCACAAAGTAAGCGCTACTTAAACACTATTCAGTTTAATTGCCTTACTATTCTTATTTATACAGGGTGTTTGGTTCATCGTGTGCCAAATTGATATGGTCGACTAGAGGGGTCATCTGCTATCCTTTCAGACCCTCAAACACTACCCATGTCCAGTGGAATTTTTTTGATCGACTTTTTAAAGTTTTTCGAAAAAAAGACCCGATTTTTACATTCAAATACAAATATAACAAAATGTATAAGACGTAGAGCCTCAATTTTAATTTTATTTAAACGTATATTGTATAAAGGTACTTTTGAAAACAAAATTAGTGATATTAGACATCTAGATTTTTTTAAATTTACCCGTAAAGTTTCGGATTTAAATTAAAGCTGTTCATGTTACAGCTATTTACATGGCTGCAAAAAAAGAACCATAAGAGACTAGGATCTTCAAACTCTCTCAATAATTCTCTAGTCTATCCTCTTGCTAGTGATGTGCCACATGTTGTAAAAATCTTATTACAACTATGTAAAATCGCCAGTTTTGTGAATAGAGTCGGATAAAATTAACATTCAAAATTGTGAATTGTAAAATTATTTTTGCTAAAATGGTATCTGAAACACCTACTTAATCTGTTATATCACTCTTAGAAGGTGAAATCTGTCTCGTATTTCACTTTTCGTTGGTTTTACTTGAAATAAAAAAATAAAATTCCATATTTACAAACATTTCATGATTTTTACAAATACTGCTCAAATTTTGGCATCTGTTGCAAGTGCAGGCCCGACATCTGTTTTGTATTTCGTCACTTAGTTGTTGTACGAAGTCATTTTCCCTCTTTAATTGTATTCAAAGCCGTTCCAATGCTTTGAACTAGTACTTCCCTAGTTGGAACCTCCGTCGCGTATACCAGCTCTTTGGCAGGTTCCCCAGACCCTGCGTACAAGTGTAGACCTAGAAAAACTGAGTGTCGAAATACGGAACAGGTGTCGGGTCTGCATTTGCAACAGAGGCCAAAATTTGAGAGGCATTTTTAAAAAATATGAAATCATTGTAAAAGACGCTTTTTTTCTTTTATTTCAAGTAAAACCCACAAAAATAGGGTGTTACGAAGCAGGTTTTACTTTATATGAGTGATTAAACAGATTAAATAGGTGCTTCAGGTACCATTCAAGCATAAATCATTTTTCAAATCATAATTTTGAATGTTAATTTTATGTGACTCGACTCACAAAACTATCGATTTCACATAGTTGTAATAAGATTTTTATGACATGTTGCACATCACTAGCAAGAGGATAGACTAGAAAATTATTGAGAGAGTTTGAAGATCCCAGTCTCTTTTAGTTCTTTTTTTGCAGCCATGTAAATAGCAGTAACACAAATAGCGTTAATTTAAGTCCGCAACTTTGCGAATAAATTTTAAAAAATCTAGAGGGCTGATATCACTAATTTTGTATTTAAAAGTACCTCTGTACAATATACGTCTTAATAAAATTAAAATTTAGGCTCTACGTCTTATACATTTTGTTATATTTATATTTGAATGTAAAAATCGTGTCTATTTTTCAAAAAACTTTAAAAAGTCGATGAAAAAAATTCCATTGGACATGGGTAGTGTTTGGGAGTCTGAAAGGATAGTAGATGACCCCTCCAGTCGACCATATCAATTTGGCACACGATGAACCAAACACCCTGTATACTTAAAATTACCTTTAGGCAGCCCTGTAAACCATTTCAGTAAAACATTTACTCAGCACCATAAATGGTGTAGAGTGCGGTTCTGGGTATGGAGTGGGCTAATTGTATAATATTGTATAACTGAAAAAAAAAATGTGTTTGTGTTACAGGTGCTGCTACCGCTACTACTACCAAGAAGGTTGTTATAACGTCGAATCCAAGTCAAAACGTCATATTGAAGACCACTGCCCCTCCTAAAACTGCACAGGTAAGCAACAATTTCTTTTTTATACATGTAAATATAATATTTATTTGTCCATTTACAATCAGCCATCCAGCTATAATAAAAAAATTCTGACCTCATATATAATTTTTGAGATCAGCCCATCCAATGATATGTCATCTCATTAAAAAAAATAACTTCACATTGAAGAAAATCTTATTCTTCTCAACCGGAATACGCAATTCTCTATGTTCATGAGTACTTTCGCCAATTTGTCTTTGTTGCGCTTGAGTCTTTCTTTGTAATATTTACAGGGCCTCAAGTCTGCTGTTAGAATTGTATCTGAATTGTCATTTTGACAAGTTGGTATTGTTTTTCACATAATTGTTGATTTTGACAAGTTTGGTATTGTTTACTCTGATAGCAGACTGGAGGCAATTCTAATAGCAGACTTAGGCCCCTAGCTTTAGTGTAAAACATGAAAGAAATGATAACATAGCATAATGAACCTTATATTGTTGGGCTGCGGGATCGTTTCAAAGAGTTACCGTGACCCTAGAACAACTGAAAAACTCAGGTGAGTTTTAGTCAGTAAAAGTGACAGACCTTCTCTTTTCATCCAAAAGCGAGAGAAGTCAGTTGATGATTTTTAACCTCGAATATAATAATACAAATGAGTCTTCTAACGTTTACACTGTTGAGACTCGGGCCACTTCTCTATGAGAGGGAATGGCCTTTAAACCAGTACGGGAGCCCGTTACGGGATGATGGAAGTCATAAATGTGTATGAAACTGTAATTCTAAAACATTGAGGTTTCCTTAAGGTGAATGCTTCAGGTCAGCCCGCGAAATTATGTAATATAATATATAATATATTCCACAATATAATATATTCCACTATACAGGGTGTAAAAAGACCGATCACAAAGCCGATAACTACACATTCTGTACATGTAATTAAGTAACTTAGACCAAAAAATATTGCTGGGAAAAAACTTTTTTTTTTTCATCTTTAAAAAATAATTAATTAATAATAACTTCGGTCAGCTGAGCGTTCGGCCGCTCGCGCTTGGTCATTGAACCGACCGTACGCTTGTGTGTGTGAGGCGCTCGTTGTGTTTAGTTTTCTTTGCATTTTTCTAACTTCAAATGCGTAATTTGGTATGAAAAATGATAATTTTGATAATGTTTGTTCGGAAGAAAGTTTACTAATGATACTTGGAATACGATTTTGAAATAAAAACGATCAAAAATTTTTGACTTTGACCTTCAATATCTCCAGAACCAGTGAATTCCCAGGTATGTCCTAGAAGAAAAAAAGTATTCCAGTGATGAGTAGAATATGGGGTTTTTCGTTAAGGGTCTATTTACACCCTTTATACTATTCCACACACTTAGTTGCAGGAACGTTTTTGACCTCGAAAAAATCGTTCCAACACTTAGGTGAGCTTGGAGACTAGTATTGATGATTTTTATGGTTATAATTATATAACTAGTTACGTTTTACAGTCGCGTAAGTATTTTTAACTTCATATAACCTACCACTGGCTTGCAAAATGCAAAAAACGTAAGAAAATTTGAATTTCGCGGGCTGACCTGAAGCATCCCCCTTAACCATTTTGAGAGCAGTTGTAATTAAATAAATAAATACGTACATATTCAACAAAGTAAAAGGCCTACCTGGGTTTGAACCCGCGACGTACGACTCTCAAGTCGAGGCTGTTACTACTAACTGCTCCTTTTATATTAATAATTCACGATTATTCACATAGATTCGATTGCAAAGGGGAAATAACAAACGCTCAAGTTGGGAAAGTGATAGCGTAATGTAGCGTTTGACAGAACGGAATGGAACAAGAAAACGTGTTTCTCCGAACTTGAGTAACACTCGATGTACGTACCGATTTTATTTCCATATTATAATATAAAAACGTTATTGTTTGTTGTAGATTACAAAGGATGGTAATGTGGTAATCCAAGGAGGTCCGAGGACGCAGCTACACCAAATAAATGTACCTGGCAAAGGCGTAAGTATTAAAACACACTGGCAACTCTTTACCAATGCTTTTCGTAACGTAAAGTGGATGATAAGAAAAGCATTATCATATACATTAGTTCATCTACCTACTTAATTATAGCAAAATAAAGTAACTTAACATCCTTCATATTATATTTTGTGTAATACACCAAATTAAGGCATCTAAAAAAGAGATTCCTTCGTGAATATGGACCAATTACATATCACGAAATCCTAACTAGATCCATATATTGACATTATTTATATTGCAATAAAAAACTGATTTTACATTTAATTAAATGTAAACAAGAAGAATCATTGACAGACAAGCAGGAAATAGTCTTAGTTCTGTTTTACTTTGTTTTGCTGTCAGTGTCAAGTTTATCTTGATATGATCATGTGCAGACGAGGGATAAAATGCATGTTATACTAATCAGGGACTGAAAAGATATATGAAAGAAATGGGAGTGGTAGCATGGTAAAAGGACAGAAAGAAAAAAGAAAAACGTGTTGTGTTGGAGATGCGGTCACTGGTTACATTAAAAAAATTGTATGTTTTTGTTGTAGATCCAATATATCCGACTCATCACCAATCCCACGGCCGCGCCACAGAAGATTGCCGCCAAAGCGCAAACGCCTACAATGCCCGTTCCTGGGAAAAGCTTCGTTTTAACTGACAATAAAGGTATGTCATTGTTGGTTACTCAGATTTACTGTATGTTATGTCTAGTCAGATTTTATGTCTAGTTAACTACCTAAACCGATAGACCATAGTTAGTTACACGTACAAAGTCTAAACTAATATTATAAAAAGTAGTTATCAAAATAAAGAAAGAAAACACGTTTATTCCGCCCTAAATGGAAAATCTTTTGCTTAAAAAAATGCTAGCATGATGGAGTGTCAAAATATTTTTCATTCCAGAAAACTTAACAGTTGTGTGTAAAATACCTAACCTACAGGAGCAAAGTCAATATTTTTCGTGTGTGTCTTAACATTCGATAGCTCTCCAAATCCCTCGTGTGTGTGTTCTTCTCTTCTTCTAGAAGTACTCATTCCGATTATTACAAATTTTTAATTGTTTCAGGTAATCTTATTCAAATGACGGCAGAGAAAATGATAAGTGGTCAGCCTCCACCATTAGTATTAACTGGAAATACGACCGCCAAAAGTAAGTAGCCAAGCTTTTTTTTTTATAAAATATACAATAAAATAACTAAACGGTTAAATTAAATACCGTAAACTCACACTTAACTTTTTTTACTGTGTGACATTTGAGAATATTAATTTTAGAAAACGAAAAACGCAAAATTCAAATAATATTGACACCCAAATCTAATTACAAAATGTTTCTCTATTTGAAACTTTAATTTGAAAATATTAAACATGGAACTAACTTTGGAATAATTTTAAATCATAAAAGTCAGTTGTCAGTATAAGTTAGCATATTTTGTTGAAGAGCTCACACGGAAATAAATGTTTGTTGCTTTGTTGTGTAGTGACGACGAAGCCCCAGAAAAAGTTGGTGCGAATAGCGCCAGTGGCTATGAAACCTTCGCAACCCGTTCAGGTATGTAAGTGTACGGAAAACTAATGAAACAATTATATTTGTATACCGTGTCTTGCTATAAGTTCTTTGAAAGTGAATTTATAATAAAATATAAACGTTGCGAAATAAGTATTTACCAATCAATGCGTGAAACTGCGTGAAAAGAATCTTAACAATTTTCGATTATTTTAGCTTCAATTAGATTTTTTAACAGCAGTGGTAGCACTGAGGTAACAGCCTTGACTTATGAGTTATAAGACCCGGGTTCAAACCCAAGCAGGCGCTTTACTTTGTGTAATTTATTTAATTACCATTACCTATTCTCAAAATTATGAAGGAAAGAACTTTAAAATTACGAAGCCATGTGCTTCGTGAGCAAAACCGATGTCCTAGATTATTCTGATTAATCGCTTGGAAATGCAATCTTCTTGTTACGAATTACCACGTTCGAGGCTGCATGCGTCTTTCTTTATAATGAATAGTTTTAATTTCGTTGTACAGAAGCGCCATCTATCAGAGGTTTTTTTATTTCAGTTTCAATTTCAAAAGTCTACATTATAAAAGTGTCAATTTGACGTCACTCATACAATGTCGCGCTTGAATCATTATTAGGGATCGGCAGATTTTTCAGTCCCATATTTGCACTGTCCCATATTTGATATTTCCCTGTATTGACATACAGGCCTGTCTAATTTGGGCTTCATAAACTGTATTACCTTATGATTATGCCAAAAATGATAATAGTATTCTTAATATATTTTTTAACAGCAGCAGCAATCGTCCCGATCGTCACAAAGCTTACTCGCGCCCTTATCACCAATGGCTGAAGCAAGTTTGGACGACGTATCAGACCTTATGGAGAGTCGGACGTTGACGGAAGAGGTGGAGATCACACTGACGGACCCGCAAGCTTCGCGCGACGTGGAGGAAGAGTCGCGGCTGAGCTCGCAGGTGCGCGAGTCCAAGGCGGCCCTGCGCGCGCTCATCGCCGACACCGTGGCCGACCACGAGCACACCCTGCACGAGGTCGAGGTGGACTTCGAGAGGCGAGATGTTACTAACAGTGAATTGGTTTGTAAATTAATGTTTTATGTTCTAGTTTTAATAAGTAGATGAGTTAGTTTTTGTTTTGCACAGTACAGTCAAATGAGGTGAATAGAGAAAAAAGATGGGGATGTTTGCGTTGTCTAACGGTTTTTTTCAGCATTAAGTATTTCAATTTATTTATTATAAAGTTTTTTTTTCTATTCACCCCATTTCGCGACTCTGAAAAAGGTACGAACACTGCATCAATTGGGTACCCCTTTCATATTAAAATACTTAGAAAAGGGGGTGGCCAGCTGATGACGCTGCGCGCTCTAGGTGAATATTAAAGTATCGTCAATAGCAAGTGGATAGTATAAGTAGACTTAGAAGTTAAAATTATTTTTTTTTCAACCCGGTTTACCTTGTTCTGAACGAAGTTTTATTTTATTTATCACATGTTCTAATGCATATGTTGCCGAAGAGTGTGTTACATGATTCCGAAAAATGTACCTAACATCGAATAATACGTCCCTGGAAGTTTTCGTGGGAACAAGTTATTCGATATTACATTTTTCTGTATCATGTCATTCGAAATTGTATGGATATAACGTTAAGTTTTTCGTGGTAGCTTGCATTCGGTGTTACATGTTTCGTATTAGCAAACTTACGGGGTCGCGTTATACGATGTTACATTTTCCGGAATCATGTAACACACTCGTTGCCGAGGTCGGTCTGTGGATGGGTGACCAGTCTGAACACGCTAAGATTGCTCCGTGGTCCCGGCTGTCCTAGTGCGTCCTGACGCGTGATGTCTTGTCATCAGACTCCCGGCGAGGACGAGAGCAGCATGGAACACGACAGCAGTCAGCGCTCGGACGAGCATCCGCTCATAGTGATACCTTCCGGCTATGACAAGCAACAAAACCAGTTAAGGGTATGTTACCTTTAACCCTTCAATTGACGCATGAACCGCTCAGGTTCATAAGAGACAACGCTCTTAAATGCCAGTAGAACACAGTAGGTTTAGAAGCAGTACGTTAGAATTCAAAATACCATTAATACCGGGGTCCCCAGGGGTCTGTACGCTCGGCAACATTGTTCTTGCTGCACATAAATGATCGCCTAAAAACCTTTAGGTATGCAGACGACAGCATTGTTGCTGAGAGCTACATGTCTACGCATGAGATAGTGGGTTACAGATCCGGTTTTTCCAAGACGCTATGGTTAAGTGCTTGAACTTGTCCTTGAAGGAGGGCCCTGAATGGGGCGATGCCAATATGGTCATGCGATAAACTGGTCGAGACGACGGTTGCATTTCGGGGAATGTGCATTGGAATTGCATAATTTAATTCCGACCATCCCGTTCCATCATCAATTCGTCAGACGGACGGCAGTGTGCCACCGGTGTATGGTGGACATCTCACTCATACGCACAAACCGTTTTGGGAACACGTCCATTATGTGGTACGGCTAAGGAGTGGAATTCCCTGCCGCAGTCTGGTTCCTGATGGCTACAACCTGGGGTCGTAAAGTCATATAGTGAATAGATTACTTCTAGGTAACCGTGCTCCATTATCAACCACATTGTCGCTTTTCATCAGATGAGAGAATGGTCAAGCGCGAACCTAATATTTAGTTTTTTTTTTGCTTTTGAATTATACAGTTAGGCTATTCAGGGGTTCGAGGGGAATGAAACAAAGAACTACATTTTAAAAAAATTGAGCTTATTTTTCTAGCTACTTTATCGTTCATACATGATCACCATCCATCATTTCGCTTCCTTACCTTTATATCCCTCCACATACCTACATTGACCATACTTATAATTTTATAGTAGAAACGGTCGGTAGCTTAAATAGAGATATATAGTAGGTATGTCATTTGTAGATCTTTGGCAGTCGTTACGAATAGTCAGAAGCCAGTAAATCTGACTCCAGTCTTGTCAAGAAGTACCGTGTTACCCCAGTTAATGGGTTGTGGAGGTCTGGTAGGCAGTCGCTCCTCGTAAAATATTGGTATTCAGCTAAATCCGGCTTGACTGGAAGCCGACCCCAATATAGTTGGGAAAAGGCTAGGCAGATAATGATTTAAATTAGACTACTGAGTACTGGTTCTAATTAGCTTCTCCGTATAACGCTGCCCGCCCACGACCGACAATCGGTGTGCGATTTTTTGTAGGCGAAAAATAGAACACACTGACTGATTTTAAAATCATCTTGAAAATTGGTCAGAATCTAATTACGTCATTGTTTGGTTGGATGTTCAAGCTTATTATTAGTGATTTTCCCTAAAAAAAATATTGTTATTAGCTGTAAGCTTTCTGTAAAAATAAACATCTATAATGCTAGTGCGTGTTTCCAGGACGACTACTCTAACATGGAACAAGAAAACATGCCGTACCTCTCACCGCGTCAGTCGTCACAAGCACTTTCTGAAAGTGGTAAGTTACGACTTTGCCAGAGCTTATTCATTCCCGTTTCTAACTTATTTTGAGAAAAACGTATATAACATCATGGATATGCTATGATATACTCTTACATAACATCACGCCCGTGTTTATCGAAGGTCTGTAGAGGTATATTTGTTATAAACATATATTCTATATGCTGGCTTCTTCTTGCAGCTTTGCTCGCGTGAAAGTCCCACATAAACCACCCGTTTCATTTCCGCAGGGAGTGAATTTTGGAAAATCTAATTAATTATATTTAGTTAGTGTACAACCGGAGTCTGCCGTTTTGCCGAAAAGAATTTGCCAAATTTTCATTACCCAAAGCAATTTTCGAAACCTTTTATTTTACCAATGCAATATTTGGAAAAATTTTAGTTCGAAAATTTTCATTTGGTCAAATTTTTACTTCGACAGAATATTACCTAGAATAATTTCATTAAGGCATTTGGTCTTAAATCAAATGATTTATTACGGCAAAAAATCTTTAGAAAATGAACAGTTTATCAAATTAATTGCTATGAAAAAAAAAATAAAGACGGTTACAAACGACGAATGAAAAACGAACTGCTACCAGAACTATAGGTTAGGTTAGGTTAGAGTAGTGACCAAACCACGCACGAGCCGAGCGAGCGAAGCGAGCGGTGCCGCGGCAGCGGCCGGCGAGTGCCAGAAGCATATTTTTATATGTAAAACCATAAACAGTAAACTGAAGATACCAATATTTGGCTAATTTTATTTTGGGTAAAATATGTTATACCAACTGAAATGTTTGACTACATAAAAATTGGTAAAAGAACTAGTTGGTAAGCAAATTATTGCTGAAACGTTAACTTGCCAAACATTAGGTTTGCGTCACATTTATTTGTGAAGAGTTTATTTGCTAAGTAATAATTTGGCAAATGAAATTATGCGAAAAATTGTTTGGGAAGTGATAATTTGGCAATTTCTTTTTGGTAAAACAAGGGAGACCCGTGTACAACAGAATCAGCACTGATTATTTCTTAGTGACCAATATTTCGTTCTTCCAGACTTAGTATCCGGCGACCTCGGTCTCAGGCCGCGTAAGGCATGCAACTGCACCAAGTCGCAATGTCTGAAGCTGTACTGCGACTGCTTCGCCAACGGAGAGTTCTGCAACCGCTGCAACTGCAACAACTGTCATAACAACCTGGAGAATGAGGAGCTCAGGCAGAAGGCTATCAGGGCGTGTCTCGACAGGAACCCTAATGCTTTCAGGTGAATAAACTTAGAATTTGATTAAAGTCAACCTGGTTTTTGGGTGTGACCAATTGATGAAAAAAAAGTTGGCTATCCAATAAAGGTTTTATATCAGACTGGTCTGCTAAAAAATAAAATATTTTTATTTCACATCGGCCCATGCACTTGTTTTAGCGACAAACTAGATTTAGCATACAAAAATTTGAACTCCTAGGGTGGTTTAATAGTTCGATTTTCTCTTGAACATTTGATTCAATACAACTGTTTTACTAGTAATTAATATATTTTTGTATTTGACTCACGATTATTTAATTATTAATTGTAGTACGTGCATTACATTGAATAATTCTTATCCTGTGTTATATATAGGCCGAAGATTGGTAAAGCAAAAAGTGGTGGTCCAGACATTATTAGAAGGCATAATAAAGGATGCAACTGTAAAAGGAGTGGCTGTCTGAAAAACTACTGTGAATGCTACGAGGTAACTACTTAATTATTTTTTCCAATTCTTTAAGTTTTTTTACGTCTCTTATTTCGCTCAATCGCGTGTTTAATTTTTCCGGAATAAAAGCGACAGAGATCGCGTTTCATAGATTTGAGATCTGCTATTTGATTCGCCTATATAAACGCGCATAGTCTGAAGACTACAGAATCGCCTCACGCCTGGAGAGGCGATGATGGAGATCATGAGTTTAGGAGTTAGATCAGACAGGCTTTTGTTCGTGTTTTGAAAGAACTTAGACCCTTTTCCGAGTGTATACCATCAGTGCTAGATGCATATTCTCAGTGTAAATGTGGTTGTCCAGGCTAAGATAGCGTGCACGGCGATGTGCAAGTGCGTGGGCTGCCGCAACGTGGAGGAGACGCTGGAGCGGCGCCGCGACGCCATGCGCCTGCGCGACAAGCTCGCCGACCCCATGTTCCGGCCGCCGCCCGTCGGGCAAGTCAAGTGAGTAGCACATAGCGTACTTATTCTGTAGGGGCCCAGCAGGGGCGAAGCCTCTGGGGCCATAGGTGGACTTCCGAAAGGAAAACCCGTGACCCTGGAAAGACGGCAAAGAAGGGAGGACGGGGTAGTTAATATTGAAAGTACAAAATTGAATATCATATTATCAGTGTTTGTAAAAATTTGTTTTTAGCAATCAAGATTTGATTACTCCTTCGGTTCTTGTTTTGTATCATGGGAAATGAAGATGTTTACGGCATTTTTGTTTCAGCAATATTTCACTGATTACAATTCGCATTTCCTTATCTGTACCTACAGACAACCATGCAGCTTCATGACGTCGGAGGTGATCGAGGCGGTGTGCCAGTGCCTGCTGGCGGCCGGCGCGGAGGGCGCGGACGCCGAGCCGCGCGCCGAGCCCGACGCGCTGCGTGACGTCATCGAGGAGTTCGCGCGCTGTCTGCAGGACATCATCAGCGCCTCGCACCACTCCACCGACCTCGACCTCCGAGATGAGGTGAGTTCTACCTGCTAGCCGCCGAGCCCGACGCGCTGCGTGACGTCATCGAGGAGTTCGCGCGCTGTCTGCAGGACATCATCAGCGCCTCGCACCACTCCACCGACCTCGACCTCCGAGATGAGGTGAGTTCTACCTGCTAGCCGCCGAGCCCGACGCGCTGCGTGACGTCATCGAGGAGTTCGCGCGCTGTCTGCAGGACATCATCAGCGCCTCGCACCACTCCACCGACCTCGACCTCCGAGATGAGGTGAGTTCTACCTGCTAGCCGCCGAGCCCGACGCGCTGCGTGACGTCATCGAGGAGTTCGCGCGCTGTCTGCAGGACATCATCAGCGCCTCGCACCACTCCACCGACCTCGACCTCCGAGATGAGGTGAGTTCTACCTGCTAGCCGCCGAGCCCGACGCGCTGCGTGACGTCATCGAGGAGTTCGCGCGCTGTCTGCAGGACATCATCAGCGCCTCGCACCACTCCACCGACCTCGACCTCCGAGATGAGGTGAGTTCTACCTGCTAGCCGCCGAGCCCGACGCGCTGCGTGACGTCATCGAGGAGTTCGCGCGCTGTCTGCAGGACATCATCAGCGCCTCGCACCACTCCACCGACCTCGACCTCCGAGATGAGGTGAGTTCTACCTGCTAGCCGCCGAGCCCGACGCGCTGCGTGACGTCATCGAGGAGTTCGCGCGCTGTCTGCAGGACATCATCAGCGCCTCGCACCACTCCACCGACCTCGACCTCCGAGATGAGGTGAGTTCTACCTGCTAGCCGCCGAGCCCGACGCGCTGCGTGACGTCATCGAGGAGTTCGCGCGCTGTCTGCAGGACATCATCAGCGCCTCGCACCACTCCACCGACCTCGACCTCCGAGATGAGGTGAGTTCTACCTGCTAGCCGCCGAGCCCGACGCGCTGCGTGACGTCATCGAGGAGTTCGCGCGCTGTCTGCAGGACATCATCAGCGCCTCGCACCACTCCACCGACCTCGACCTCCGAGATGAGGTGAGTTCTACCTGCTAGCCGCCGAGCCCGACGCGCTGCGTGACGTCATCGAGGAGTTCGCGCGCTGTCTGCAGGACATCATCAGCGCCTCGCACCACTCCACCGACCTCGACCTCCGAGATGAGGTGAGTTCTACCTGCTAGCCGCCGAGCCCGACGCGCTGCGTGACGTCATCGAGGAGTTCGCGCGCTGTCTGCAGGACATCATCAGCGCCTCGCACCACTCCACCGACCTCGACCTCCGAGATGAGGTGAGTTCTACCTGCTAGCCGCCGAGCCCGACGCGCTGCGTGACGTCATCGAGGAGTTCGCGCGCTGTCTGCAGGACATCATCAGCGCCTCGCACCACTCCACCGACCTCGACCTCCGAGATGAGGTGAGTTCTACCTGCTAGCCGCCGAGCCCGACGCGCTGCGTGACGTCATCGAGGAGTTCGCGCGCTGTCTGCAGGACATCATCAGCGCCTCGCACCACTCCACCGACCTCGACCTCCGAGATGAGGTGAGTTCTACCTGCTAGCCGCCGAGCCCGACGCGCTGCGTGACGTCATCGAGGAGTTCGCGCGCTGTCTGCAGGACATCATCAGCGCCTCGCACCACTCCACCGACCTCGACCTCCGAGATGAGGTGAGTTCTACCTGCTAGCCGCCGAGCCCGACGCGCTGCGTGACGTCATCGAGGAGTTCGCGCGCTGTCTGCAGGACATCATCAGCGCCTCGCACCACTCCACCGACCTCGACCTCCGAGATGAGGTGAGTTCTACCTGCTAGCCGCCGAGCCCGACGCGCTGCGTGACGTCATCGAGGAGTTCGCGCGCTGTCTGCAGGACATCATCAGCGCCTCGCACCACTCCACCGACCTCGACCTCCGAGATGAGGTGAGTTCTACCTGCTAGCCGCCGAGCCCGACGCGCTGCGTGACGTCATCGAGGAGTTCGCGCGCTGTCTGCAGGACATCATCAGCGCCTCGCACCACTCCACCGACCTCGACCTCCGAGATGAGGTGAGTTCTACCTGCTAGCCGCCGAGCCCGACGCGCTGCGTGACGTCATCGAGGAGTTCGCGCGCTGTCTGCAGGACATCATCAGCGCCTCGCACCACTCCACCGACCTCGACCTCCGAGATGAGGTGAGTTCTACCTGCTAGCCGCCGAGCCCGACGCGCTGCGTGACGTCATCGAGGAGTTCGCGCGCTGTCTGCAGGACATCATCAGCGCCTCGCACCACTCCACCGACCTCGACCTCCGAGATGAGGTGAGTTCTACCTGCTAGCCGCCGAGCCCGACGCGCTGCGTGACGTCATCGAGGAGTTCGCGCGCTGTCTGCAGGACATCATCAGCGCCTCGCACCACTCCACCGACCTCGACCTCCGAGATGAGGTGAGTTCTACCTGCTAGCCGCCGAGCCCGACGCGCTGCGTGACGTCATCGAGGAGTTCGCGCGCTGTCTGCAGGACATCATCAGCGCCTCGCACCACTCCACCGACCTCGACCTCCGAGATGAGGTGAGTTCTACCTGCTAGCCGCCGAGCCCGACGCGCTGCGTGACGTCATCGAGGAGTTCGCGCGCTGTCTGCAGGACATCATCAGCGCCTCGCACCACTCCACCGACCTCGACCTCCGAGATGAGGTGAGTTCTACCTGCTAGCCGCCGAGCCCGACGCGCTGCGTGACGTCATCGAGGAGTTCGCGCGCTGTCTGCAGGACATCATCAGCGCCTCGCACCACTCCACCGACCTCGACCTCCGAGATGAGGTGAGTTCTACCTGCTAGCCGCCGAGCCCGACGCGCTGCGTGACGTCATCGAGGAGTTCGCGCGCTGTCTGCAGGACATCATCAGCGCCTCGCACCACTCCACCGACCTCGACCTCCGAGATGAGGTGAGTTCTACCTGCTAGCCGCCGAGCCCGACGCGCTGCGTGACGTCATCGAGGAGTTCGCGCGCTGTCTGCAGGACATCATCAGCGCCTCGCACCACTCCACCGACCTCGACCTCCGAGATGAGGTGAGTTCTACCTGCTAGCCGCCGAGCCCGACGCGCTGCGTGACGTCATCGAGGAGTTCGCGCGCTGTCTGCAGGACATCATCAGCGCCTCGCACCACTCCACCGACCTCGACCTCCGAGATGAGGTGAGTTCTACCTGCTAGCCGCCGAGCCCGACGCGCTGCGTGACGTCATCGAGGAGTTCGCGCGCTGTCTGCAGGACATCATCAGCGCCTCGCACCACTCCACCGACCTCGACCTCCGAGATGAGGTGAGTTCTACCTGCTAGCCGCCGAGCCCGACGCGCTGCGTGACGTCATCGAGGAGTTCGCGCGCTGTCTGCAGGACATCATCAGCGCCTCGCACCACTCCACCGACCTCGACCTCCGAGATGAGGTGAGTTCTACCTGCTAGCCGCCGAGCCCGACGCGCTGCGTGACGTCATCGAGGAGTTCGCGCGCTGTCTGCAGGACATCATCAGCGCCTCGCACCACTCCACCGACCTCGACCTCCGAGATGAGGTGAGTTCTACCTGCTAGCCGCCGAGCCCGACGCGCTGCGTGACGTCATCGAGGAGTTCGCGCGCTGTCTGCAGGACATCATCAGCGCCTCGCACCACTCCACCGACCTCGACCTCCGAGATGAGGTGAGTTCTACCTGCTAGCCGCCGAGCCCGACGCGCTGCGTGACGTCATCGAGGAGTTCGCGCGCTGTCTGCAGGACATCATCAGCGCCTCGCACCACTCCACCGACCTCGACCTCCGAGATGAGGTGAGTTCTACCTGCTAGCCGCCGAGCCCGACGCGCTGCGTGACGTCATCGAGGAGTTCGCGCGCTGTCTGCAGGACATCATCAGCGCCTCGCACCACTCCACCGACCTCGACCTCCGAGATGAGGTGAGTTCTACCTGCTAGCCGCCGAGCCCGACGCGCTGCGTGACGTCATCGAGGAGTTCGCGCGCTGTCTGCAGGACATCATCAGCGCCTCGCACCACTCCACCGACCTCGACCTCCGAGATGAGGTGAGTTCTACCTGCTAGCCGCCGAGCCCGACGCGCTGCGTGACGTCATCGAGGAGTTCGCGCGCTGTCTGCAGGACATCATCAGCGCCTCGCACCACTCCACCGACCTCGACCTCCGAGATGAGGTGAGTTCTACCTGCTAGCCGCCGAGCCCGACGCGCTGCGTGACGTCATCGAGGAGTTCGCGCGCTGTCTGCAGGACATCATCAGCGCCTCGCACCACTCCACCGACCTCGACCTCCGAGATGAGGTGAGTTCTACCTGCTAGCCGCCGAGCCCGACGCGCTGCGTGACGTCATCGAGGAGTTCGCGCGCTGTCTGCAGGACATCATCAGCGCCTCGCACCACTCCACCGACCTCGACCTCCGAGATGAGGTGAGTTCTACCTGCTAGCCGCCGAGCCCGACGCGCTGCGTGACGTCATCGAGGAGTTCGCGCGCTGTCTGCAGGACATCATCAGCGCCTCGCACCACTCCACCGACCTCGACCTCCGAGATGAGGTGAGTTCTACCTGCTAGCCGCCGAGCCCGACGCGCTGCGTGACGTCATCGAGGAGTTCGCGCGCTGTCTGCAGGACATCATCAGCGCCTCGCACCACTCCACCGACCTCGACCTCCGAGATGAGGTGAGTTCTACCTGCTAGCCGCCGAGCCCGACGCGCTGCGTGACGTCATCGAGGAGTTCGCGCGCTGTCTGCAGGACATCATCAGCGCCTCGCACCACTCCACCGACCTCGACCTCCGAGATGAGGTGAGTTCTACCTGCTAGCCGCCGAGCCCGACGCGCTGCGTGACGTCATCGAGGAGTTCGCGCGCTGTCTGCAGGACATCATCAGCGCCTCGCACCACTCCACCGACCTCGACCTCCGAGATGAGGTGAGTTCTACCTGCTAGCCGCCGAGCCCGACGCGCTGCGTGACGTCATCGAGGAGTTCGCGCGCTGTCTGCAGGACATCATCAGCGCCTCGCACCACTCCACCGACCTCGACCTCCGAGATGAGGTGAGTTCTACCTGCTAGCCGCCGAGCCCGACGCGCTGCGTGACGTCATCGAGGAGTTCGCGCGCTGTCTGCAGGACATCATCAGCGCCTCGCACCACTCCACCGACCTCGACCTCCGAGATGAGGTGAGTTCTACCTGCTAGCCGCCGAGCCCGACGCGCTGCGTGACGTCATCGAGGAGTTCGCGCGCTGTCTGCAGGACATCATCAGCGCCTCGCACCACTCCACCGACCTCGACCTCCGAGATGAGGTGAGTTCTACCTGCTAGCCGCCGAGCCCGACGCGCTGCGTGACGTCATCGAGGAGTTCGCGCGCTGTCTGCAGGACATCATCAGCGCCTCGCACCACTCCACCGACCTCGACCTCCGAGATGAGGTGAGTTCTACCTGCTAGCCGCCGAGCCCGACGCGCTGCGTGACGTCATCGAGGAGTTCGCGCGCTGTCTGCAGGACATCATCAGCGCCTCGCACCACTCCACCGACCTCGACCTCCGAGATGAGGTGAGTTCTACCTGCTAGCCGCCGAGCCCGACGCGCTGCGTGACGTCATCGAGGAGTTCGCGCGCTGTCTGCAGGACATCATCAGCGCCTCGCACCACTCCACCGACCTCGACCTCCGAGATGAGGTGAGTTCTACCTGCTAGCCGCCGAGCCCGACGCGCTGCGTGACGTCATCGAGGAGTTCGCGCGCTGTCTGCAGGACATCATCAGCGCCTCGCACCACTCCACCGACCTCGACCTCCGAGATGAGGTGAGTTCTACCTGCTAGCCGCCGAGCCCGACGCGCTGCGTGACGTCATCGAGGAGTTCGCGCGCTGTCTGCAGGACATCATCAGCGCCTCGCACCACTCCACCGACCTCGACCTCCGAGATGAGGTGAGTTCTACCTGCTAGCCGCCGAGCCCGACGCGCTGCGTGACGTCATCGAGGAGTTCGCGCGCTGTCTGCAGGACATCATCAGCGCCTCGCACCACTCCACCGACCTCGACCTCCGAGATGAGGTGAGTTCTACCTGCTAGCCGCCGAGCCCGACGCGCTGCGTGACGTCATCGAGGAGTTCGCGCGCTGTCTGCAGGACATCATCAGCGCCTCGCACCACTCCACCGACCTCGACCTCCGAGATGAGGTGAGTTCTACCTGCTAGCCGCCGAGCCCGACGCGCTGCGTGACGTCATCGAGGAGTTCGCGCGCTGTCTGCAGGACATCATCAGCGCCTCGCACCACTCCACCGACCTCGACCTCCGAGATGAGGTGAGTTCTACCTGCTAGCCGCCGAGCCCGACGCGCTGCGTGACGTCATCGAGGAGTTCGCGCGCTGTCTGCAGGACATCATCAGCGCCTCGCACCACTCCACCGACCTCGACCTCCGAGATGAGGTGAGTTCTACCTGCTAGCCGCCGAGCCCGACGCGCTGCGTGACGTCATCGAGGAGTTCGCGCGCTGTCTGCAGGACATCATCAGCGCCTCGCACCACTCCACCGACCTCGACCTCCGAGATGAGGTGAGTTCTACCTGCTAGCCGCCGAGCCCGACGCGCTGCGTGACGTCATCGAGGAGTTCGCGCGCTGTCTGCAGGACATCATCAGCGCCTCGCACCACTCCACCGACCTCGACCTCCGAGATGAGGTGAGTTCTACCTGCTAGCCGCCGAGCCCGACGCGCTGCGTGACGTCATCGAGGAGTTCGCGCGCTGTCTGCAGGACATCATCAGCGCCTCGCACCACTCCACCGACCTCGACCTCCGAGATGAGGTGAGTTCTACCTGCTAGCCGCCGAGCCCGACGCGCTGCGTGACGTCATCGAGGAGTTCGCGCGCTGTCTGCAGGACATCATCAGCGCCTCGCACCACTCCACCGACCTCGACCTCCGAGATGAGGTGAGTTCTACCTGCTAGCCGCCGAGCCCGACGCGCTGCGTGACGTCATCGAGGAGTTCGCGCGCTGTCTGCAGGACATCATCAGCGCCTCGCACCACTCCACCGACCTCGACCTCCGAGATGAGGTGAGTTCTACCTGCTAGCCGCCGAGCCCGACGCGCTGCGTGACGTCATCGAGGAGTTCGCGCGCTGTCTGCAGGACATCATCAGCGCCTCGCACCACTCCACCGACCTCGACCTCCGAGATGAGGTGAGTTCTACCTGCTAGCCGCCGAGCCCGACGCGCTGCGTGACGTCATCGAGGAGTTCGCGCGCTGTCTGCAGGACATCATCAGCGCCTCGCACCACTCCACCGACCTCGACCTCCGAGATGAGGTGAGTTCTACCTGCTAGCCGCCGAGCCCGACGCGCTGCGTGACGTCATCGAGGAGTTCGCGCGCTGTCTGCAGGACATCATCAGCGCCTCGCACCACTCCACCGACCTCGACCTCCGAGATGAGGTGAGTTCTACCTGCTAGCCGCCGAGCCCGACGCGCTGCGTGACGTCATCGAGGAGTTCGCGCGCTGTCTGCAGGACATCATCAGCGCCTCGCACCACTCCACCGACCTCGACCTCCGAGATGAGGTGAGTTCTACCTGCTAGCCGCCGAGCCCGACGCGCTGCGTGACGTCATCGAGGAGTTCGCGCGCTGTCTGCAGGACATCATCAGCGCCTCGCACCACTCCACCGACCTCGACCTCCGAGATGAGGTGAGTTCTACCTGCTAGCCGCCGAGCCCGACGCGCTGCGTGACGTCATCGAGGAGTTCGCGCGCTGTCTACAGGACATCATCAGCGCCTCGCACCACTCCACCGACCTCGACCTCCGAGATGAGGTGAGTTCTACCTGCTAGCCGCCGAGCCCGACGCGCTGCGTGACGTCATCGAGGAGTTCGCGCGCTGTCTGCAGGACATCATCAGCGCCTCGCACCACTCCACCGACCTCGACCTCCGAGATGAGGTGAGTTCTACCTGCTAGCCGCCGAGCCAGACGCGCTGCGTGACGTCATCGAGGAGTTCGCGCGCTGTCTGCAGGACATCATCAGCGCCTCGCACCACTCCACCGACCTCGACCTCCGAGATGAGGTGAGTTCTACCTGCTAGCCGCCGAGCCCGACGCGCTGCGTGACGTCATCGAGGAGTTCGCGCGCTGTCTGCAGGACATCATCAGCGCCTCGCACCACTCCACCGACCTCGACCTCCGAGATGAGGTGAGTTCTACCTGCTAGCCGCCGAGCCCGACGCGCTGCGTGACGTCATCGAGGAGTTCGCGCGCTGTCTGCAGGACATCATCAGCGCCTCGCACCACTCCACCGACCTCGACCTCCGAGATGAGGTGAGTTCTACCTGCTAGCCGCCGAGCCCGACGCGCTGCGTGACGTCATCGAGGAGTTCGCGCGCTGTCTGCAGGACATCATCAGCGCCTCGCACCACTCCACCGACCTCGACCTCCGAGATGAGGTGAGTTCTACCTGCTAGCCGCCGAGCCCGACGCGCTGCGTGACGTCATCGAGGAGTTCGCGCGCTGTCTGCAGGACATCATCAGCGCCTCGCACCACTCCACCGACCTCGACCTCCGAGATGAGGTGAGTTCTACCTGCTAGCCGCCGAGCCCGACGCGCTGCGTGACGTCATCGAGGAGTTCGCGCGCTGTCTGCAGGACATCATCAGCGCCTCGCACCACTCCACCGACCTCGACCTCCGAGATGAGGTGAGTTCTACCTGCTAGCCGCCGAGCCCGACGCGCTGCGTGACGTCATCGAGGAGTTCGCGCGCTGTCTGCAGGACATCATCAGCGCCTCGCACCACTCCACCGACCTCGACCTCCGAGATGAGGTGAGTTCTACCTGCTAGCCGCCGAGCCCGACGCGCTGCGTGACGTCATCGAGGAGTTCGCGCGCTGTCTGCAGGACATCATCAGCGCCTCGCACCACTCCACCGACCTCGACCTCCGAGATGAGGTGAGTTCTACCTGCTAGCCGCCGAGCCCGACGCGCTGCGTGACGTCATCGAGGAGTTCGCGCGCTGTCTGCAGGACATCATCAGCGCCTCGCACCACTCCACCGACCTCGACCTCCGAGATGAGGTGAGTTCTACCTGCTAGCCGCCGAGCCCGACGCGCTGCGTGACGTCATCGAGGAGTTCGCGCGCTGTCTGCAGGACATCATCAGCGCCTCGCACCACTCCACCGACCTCGACCTCCGAGATGAGGTGAGTTCTACCTGCTAGCCGCCGAGCCCGACGCGCTGCGTGACGTCATCGAGGAGTTCGCGCGCTGTCTGCAGGACATCATCAGCGCCTCGCACCACTCCACCGACCTCGACCTCCGAGATGAGGTGAGTTCTACCTGCTAGCCGCCGAGCCCGACGCGCTGCGTGACGTCATCGAGGAGTTCGCGCGCTGTCTGCAGGACATCATCAGCGCCTCGCACCACTCCACCGATCTTGACTTAAGAGATGAGGTCAGTTTTACCTACTAAATTGGACCTAGCCTGCTATAACAACCTGACACCAAACACACATTACACCATACAGACAGATTGTCTACCCTTTAATGTCATTAATTCTTACCAGTTTCTTTTAAGAAATATGTATACTAGCAGTACAATCAAGGATTGACTACTTGTGCAAGTCAGCGTTTGTAAGAGCTGGCATACCAGCACCATCACTTAAGTGAATGCACACTTAGCAGTGGTCTCGTATGTCAAATGCAAAATTGGTGAGTCATCAAACAAAATCGGTATGAATTGGACCATGGGGTATTCGGAACGTAAATCAGTCTCTAAAAAAACTCCACTGATAAATTAACAGAAATATATCTGTAAATTCAAGACCGCTGGCCAAGCCTGCCATCAGAACCTGACACTAAACAAATTGAAAATTGTCTACCCTTTAATAACGATAATTCTTACCCAGTAGATCGATTCACGTAAAATCAAATATAGTTGCAAGTTAACTGTTACCTACCACTTTGCTTATATTTTTTTCTTTCATTTGCAGGGACCGGCGTAGCAAGAAATGTATAATGTAAGCAACCATTAGATGAAAGTAATTTTAAGAATGGTCATAGGATGGCAAATCTCAATAGTGACAGACAGGGGCGCTGACTATGTGGGTGCCTGGGGACTTCAAAATTCCATGAAAGCATAAGAAATGATGTGCAGAACCGTCAAGGAGCTCAGTTGCTTTCCTCTAGCGTACAGATCCGTAACTTCTAGTTGATATAAATAAACAATTTCGATGTTGCTAAAATTTTTGAGTACACTTCTCTCATTCTAGTATGAATTTTGTTTAGTATTGGTTTGGAAAACTAACATAAAATGTTTCGATACTCGATTATTCCACAGGTATGATAATTTATTCTCACACTTTCCAATTTATTAACACGAGTCGAGCAAGAGCTTTTAAATTGGGCGCCTCTGGCAACAGAAAAGTTTATATGATTCCATATGTAATGTCATTTCATGTGATGAATACAATAACTAACCTAAGTTTATAATAACACAAATAACATAGGATAGCTCCCCAATAACACCAACTGTACCGCTTTGACAAGACTGTTGTAATTATTGTAATATTTGCGATGCACACGTATCCATTACAAGAATGGAATAAAACTAAATTAATTTAGCGAATTTTCAGATTTTTATAAATTGTTTTTTTATAGACGTGTACATAATGTTGTTGTAAATAAAATAGTTTACTAGTCATAAGATTACCTTTAATGTAAGGTAGACATTACTGTAAATATATATCATAATAAAATACAAAAGTTCTTTATACGAATGTCTTTCATTTATATACACAGACTGTGCTATAATATATAGCATATCGCATATAATTCATAGCACTCACTATCGCTCGCCATACATTTTATTATAATAATTTATAGTATCGCAAAATGTGAACGTGTTCTAAATAAATTTATGGCGAGCTATATTGTTGTGCTATAATAAACACATATTTCACAGTATGCTATTATGTTATAGCATAGTGTGAAATGAACTTAACGCCCGCGAAGATCAAAACAAATACTACGATACGATACGAGTAATTAAAATATAATCGCTCGGACATAAAACAATAGACAGTGTACAAAATCAAAGCATCGGCTGTCAGAATTTCGCGCCGTAGAAGAGTAATGGCCCTAAAAATAGCACTCCGACTAGAAATACGGGCAAGTCTTCAGTTAGTCGCGTCCGTGTGCGGTTACCGGCAGCTTACCTGTGACCTGCCGCGCCATGGCCGCCGCGGTGCCCGCGCGGTACGAAGTGCACACCTCGGACAAACTCGGCAGGTGTGTTACAAGTTACATTCCCTATATGGACTACATGACCTTTCCTAGCATGTATGTCTGTTGCCGTATATTTTATCGGCAACTTAACTACCCACCTGTAAATTCCAAATCATTAAAATCAGT
The DNA here is from genome assembly GCA_030763345.1 of Mythimna separata. NCBI lineage: Eukaryota > Metazoa > Arthropoda > Insecta > Lepidoptera > Noctuidae > Mythimna > Mythimna separata. Next base: position 6,128,944 of record CM061187.1, read on the forward strand.
GTTATTCAACAATACATCTAATATTTCCCTGGCTGACCTACCCCGGAAATCGCCGCAAGTCGATGCTTCTAGTGATTTATTTAGGACATGCGCTGTGACATAATGACATAGTGTTAGCAAAAGAATAACTTGTGGCTATTATTATAAACACCGAGTTCGTAACGAGGACAATAGTTTTTAGAACTACATGATTTGTGTCGTAGGTTCTAAGGCAAAACTTAGATCCCCCATCTAAGTTTTGGATTCTTCTAGTTTGGGATTCGCAAGATGTAAAAGGTAATTTTAGCAAATTAGTGGAATTGAGATTCGTAGCATTTAATATTGCTTTATATATCCCCGTAAATCCTATGAAAAGTAACGTTCATATGAATAAATAAAATACAATAGGCTATGTGCAGTACCATAGTATAACATAGTGGCTATTGAGCTAATAAAACAAAAATATCTACTACAGTTAAAGTCACATCTGTCACCATCAATAATGAAACGAGAGGGGATTGAATTCATTGCCTTTCGCTGGCCAGTCCACAGTTTATCAATTGGGCTATAACTTTATTGTACGCGACTGCCTCAAACGATAATGTTTTGTGAGCGGTTTATTTATTTACTACTAGTTTCTGCCAGCGGCTTCTCCCGCCAAAACATAGGAAAAACATCAACGGAGCCAACTCCCTCGATGAAAAGTACGTCTACCCGTTTGCCAAGTTTCATTCACCCAAATTGGTTCAGCCGTTTGAATGCGAAAGAGTAACAAACACACGCAGATGCAACATACATTTAAGTGTATCAATATATCTTCTGTCTTCAAGATACCTAGTAGCCGCAAAAGACCTAAAGCCAGGGGAGACGATCCTATCAGATGAGCCGTTCGTCCTCGGGCCCAGCACCGACACGTCGCTGGTATGCTTCGACTGCTACCTGCCGCTCATGAGCAAGTTCGTCGTGTGTAAGAAGTGTGCGGTTGCTCCTATATGTCCTGGGGAAGGGTGCCCGGAACATCTAAGGAAGAGTAAGTAGACTAACAGGTATTACGTCCCTAGCAAAGACAAGGCCTCAGTAACAGAAAAACGTGACACGAAATAGATCTTTTGTCGCCTGATATGAAGAATGAGCTATTCTTGTTTTTTTTTGTGTGTGCTAGATTATATTGTACTTACTTACGGACTCATCTAGCTAGAATAAAATGTCAAAAAAAAATTGACGTGTAAAAGTGTTCGTAAAAACTTAATTGCAAAATAAATATCATTTATCACTTCCATAGAAATTAATAACTTTCTTCAAGGAAGAATAAAAAGGATTTTTCGTTCAAAGTTTTTATGAGCTAGGTACTGGAAATTCTTAGGAGGGAGAGTGAGGTGCACTTTTTGGGTTGTTCCCGTTCGTCCACACCCCGTCGTCCACACTGCGGACGACTGGGAATGATGCGTTCCGTTCGTCCACAGTGTAGACGAACAGAACGCAATATTCTCACATTCCCAGTCGTCCACACCTCGTTTCATGTTTAGTTTAAGAGTCAGTGTAAAGAAATTTTAAATATTATAGGTTATGTTGTTTTTAAATTAATTAAACCGTTAAATCATTTATTTAATTTAAAATTTCTTTACACTGACTCTTAAACTAAACATGAAACGAGGTGTGGACGACTGGGAATGTGAGAATGTTGCGTTCTGTTCGTCTAAACTGTGGACGAACGGAAAGCATCATTCCCAGTCGTCCGCAGTGTGGACGACGGGGTGTGGACGAACGGGAACAACCCCACTTTTTCAGAATTGATAGTGACTTTCTTGAACAAAGTTACGTCTAATTCGTAATCTGTTGTGTGGAGTTGTTTTTAGTGAGCAGTGCAGCAGCTCTCATGAAGGTCCCACTAGGCGCGAGCTGTCTTTATTCGGTCCAGTTCTATAGACAGAAGCACTAAGTACCAATATAAAATATGGTCACTCATTTCCTTCACACTTTGTATATCTAGTCGATGTTGAATCAGTGATAGATAAAAACTATCATCAATTCTGCATGCTGACGAAGTGACGAACGAATGCAAGAAATCATTATGCGGGTGGCTGTTAGTACCTATCTAGTCCCCGTCCGTTACAATCCTTTTAGTTTGTTAGCCGGTGATGTGATCAACTAAACAAAAACAATTCTCTTTTTCAGAATGGCACTCCGACATGGAATGCGACTTCTTCAGGAGTGTCAAACTGACCAATGGCCTACACCCAATGACGATGGTCCAAAATGTAGGATCCCTGCTAGTACTGCGCGCTTTCATGAAGAGAACTGTTGACACTCAAGCTTGGAACGAGTTTATGCAATTAGAAACACATTTAGAGGAAAGAAAGGGCACTAGTGTTTGGGAGTTTTCAGAAAATACGGTTAAGGTGAATAGTCTCATGCACATGATCTTCATAATTTCAGACGAAAGACGTCCACTGTTGACCATAGGTCTCCCCTAAGTGTCGCCACAATGAAAGGTCCTGTGCGTCTCGCATCCATCAGATGCACATGATAGTAAACCTATTTCCATCTCGTCTCTATGGTTAGTCCATAACAATAATAGCAATGATTCAGTTTTATTTTTGGGGTGGGCTTTGCCCATCTGGCTAACCCCCAAATTATTATGGCTTATGGCATTGATCGGCTATTGACTTTGCTTTGTATGTAGCCCAAGTATTGAATGAGTAGCCAATGCTGCGGGATTGGTTGAAACATTTACCGCGATCCTGGAACGAAAACGGCAACTGAAGGGACAAAGGGGTTTCAGTCTCATTCCACCCAAAGCGGAATATTTAATGTGTATATTGCACTTGTATTCCTCGAAGGGCTTAGCAGAGCTCTAGGGCCAGTTATTTTAAGAACCACGTAGGTAATAGGGGGTGAAACGGTTGCCTTCTACCAGACACAAATCCACACAGCCAAAATGAAGTAGCAAAGTACCTATGCTGTGCCTTTAGCTTACTTTTTATTCCAGTTCATCCAATCACTAAGCATAATGGACGATATCCCGGACGCTGACTTGATACAGAAGATTTGCGCTGCGATCGACGTGAACAGTTTCGAGGTCCGCGGCCCTCCCCTGCCTGCTATCGGCTGCGCAGAAGTGTTGCGCGGAGTGTACTTGAAAGCTGCTCTACTTGCGCATGATTGTGTGGGCAATACGCACATGTCTATCAATGATAATAATCTGTTGGTCTGCCGGGCTAGCACGGATATTAAGAAAGGAGAACCTATTTTTTATAATTATACGGATCCTTTGAAGGTGAGATATTTTGTTTAGAGATAGTATACTTTAACTCAGCATAAGATAGGTAGAGCCTGACTTGGGAGAAGGCTATAACATAGGTTAGATTAATATATATAGAGGTTATTAAAAGTATTCTAAAATGTTCAGTTGTAGTTGACGATGTTTAAACATCAATGCCGTGAAACTCTGACAGCGATTTTTTATTTTTATTTAAGTATCATCATCTCGTTATGTACCTAAAGATTTTAGCTACCTACTATACCTAATGCAAATTCATGGTGTTCATTGATAGTAAAAAAGCGAACATTCATATCATACGTAAATTAGTACCTAATAAGCTGTTGAGTTTCTAAGTAAATAAATTTATAGAAGTCTATTTCAAATAATAATTCGCGATAAATGAAACTATTACGAATTTTTCATTCAAACATAGGTACCTACTTCTAAAACTCAGATATTCCATGGTTCACCAAAACCAGAGGCGAAGTGTAGACTAATTTAGATGTGGGCACATCAGGGCCTTTTTCTTTTATAAATTCGGAAACGAGACAGCGACTGTCGCAACCCATAGTTCGACTACATCGTCGCTTACCATTAGATAAAATAGTGGTCAAAAGATTCCCAAGCCTTCGCTAACGCGAGGCGTCTTTGGGTGCGTGGCGAAAGGCGAGGGCTCACCTCGCCCACGCCTAGCTACGCTTCTGACTGACCAAAGCGTTTCTTTAAACGCTATTATTTGACCTATGCCTTCTTCTACAGGGAACGTCAATACGCCAACAGCATCTAATGATTGGTAAATACTTCAAATGCACGTGCGACAGATGTTCGGACATCACAGAGATAGGCACCCACATGAGCTCCGTCATTTGCCCCGACTGCAAGACTGGCTACGTCTCTCTCACTAGTCCTGATGAGTGGACCTGTGACACCTGTAGTAAAGCCTTCGAGGACAATAATATTGGCTTCAAAGTTAAATGCTGTATGGATAAACTTGGAGTTATAAGTAAGTAGACTATTCTTTTAGAAGTAGACTTTTCTATTAGGGAAAATTATAAATGTAAGTTTTCTTAATATCTCTCTTCTTAGTCGGGCACACACACACAAGTCGAGGGCCCGACTAAGAAGAGAAATAATAAGAACAGGGATAATACGAAGAGAGTTAATAAGGACAGGGCTGCGATGCGCTGTCGTCGTTTGCCTTCAAGACTGCGGCATGTCGAGCGACCGATACCGATATCGATATCTCCCTTTCTGTCGGCTCTTGGTAGTTCGCACATTGTAGTGTGGTCGATTGCTGAGGTTGATCCAACGAGTCGGGGATAGACCGCGGGCTCTCTTCCCTGCAACGTGGCCATGATTCACAAGTCTGCCCAACGAGTCCTCGTTTCTGGAGATGTGCCGCAAGAACGTGGGTATTCGTAACTGTTCTGCTCAATCAACTAAAGTCGAATTATTATTATACTACATACCATCCGGCTGTTCAAAGTCAACAGTTAACTACGATACGTTTTATTAAAAAAATGGGATCGCACGTAACTATAATAAACATCCTCATGTAATTATCCCAAAATAAATTATAATACTCAGTACAATATCGTATACCCGTGTCGATGAGGCGCAGCGGCTGCGATGAAAACAAATTGAAATAAACACAATCTTTTCAGAATTAAGAAATTGCTCTAATGTATCTATTTTTCATGCAAGGACTGTTCTCGCCGTCGTTGTTGTTTTTAACTTCCGTACGACTAGGCCAGTGGTCAGGGCTCCACAGAAACCTCCAAACAATACCTATGAGCTGAGTCTAGAAGTACCGCTTTCTAAATAAAACGCTTGCATGATTCAGCCGCCTAACGAGGTCCTTCTAAGATGTTTGTAACGCAATCGCGAGTTTCGTTACGATAATGTCGCCGACACCATATTCCAAATATCAACAACTACGCGAGCCAAATAAAGATTCTTGTTTTGCTTCTTTCTCGTCTTTCACGAGGTTCTTATCGTCAATCGTCATTTGTTATTCGTTTATGCGTTCCGTTTATATACTCGTAGATTAATATTATAAAGCTGAAGAGTTTGTTTGTTTGAACGCGCTAATCTCAGGAACTGCTGGTCTGATTTGAAAAATATTTCAATGTAAGATAGCCCATTTATCGAGGAAGGCTATAGGCTATATATAATCACACTAAGACCAATAGGGGCGGACGACGTCGCGGGGAGATTCTAGTAATTAATATTTTCGTCATTATTATGTTTTATATGCCAAGATAATTTTTTTATGATCTCTTTGACAGACAAAAAAGATGAGAAGGAACTCGAAGAATACATAAGAAACGTATCACTGATTCTTGCTCCGAACCATTACTTACTGCTGGATGCTAAACAACGGCTGGCCGGCGTTTTACGAGACACAATAAACAGAGAACCGAGGCCTACGAAGAAATTAATGAGGCGTAAAATGGAACTGTGCAAGGAAATACTTCCTATACTTGAAACACTCTGTCCGGGAATATCTCGAACCAAAGGTATAGGAACAGATTATATTATTCACGAAAAAAATCTTTCATACAATCAATCGCAACTGTAATAATATTTGAATTTTTGAATATTACAGCGATCACATTATATGAACTGCATGCTGCAATGGTCCAGTTAGCCAAAAAGCTCTTTGACGGGCGAGAAATCACAGGCACCGCGTACTTGGTAAGAATGCAATAAAATAAAGTAAACGTAACTGGCGAGTGTTTAACTTTAGAACCGAGGTTTGAACTAAAAATACAACTGTTTACAGGATGAATTAATGTCTGCCGAGAAATATTTAAAACGATCTCTGGAGATGCTGTTCATCGAGCCGGGTAACTCTCCGGAAGGCGAACTATGCGCTAAGGCACTCGAAGAGTACAGAGCGCTGAAAACCACGATGAGTAGTGTGCTAGATGCCTTACATGCCGATGGCAAATCATACGTTGGTGCCGCGGAAGGAAAAAGCCCCGACCAGCACTAATTATATCTATTTTTACCAAGAAAGTTTTCTTTGTTTTTTTATTTTTATCATACTGTGACCGCATTCCCTGCTTATCCCATTTTCTTAGAACTGCGTTATGTAACGTGTTACAGACATACGAAAATATTCGTCTAGAAACGAATGCACACGGAAACATTTTTTACAATAATAATTAATAAAAAGGTAATAGATGGAATATTAAATAATTATATTATTAATTTTAAAAACTATCTATAAAATTATAAATTAATTCGTACATCAATGAAAACATCGACTATTATAATATGTACAACTGAATGTAGAATAGATATATTACGTTTCTGAACTAAAAACCACTGTCAAACGCATAGCGATGGGCCAACTCCCATTTTTGACAACTCGAGTTGTTTGAGGTAGAATGATGGCTTACTCGAGTTGCATCTCGATTCTATGAGCAACATATTAAACCAGAATGAAACTTAAAATTACAACTTTTTTAGTTATTATAACTGCACTTTAAATTGTACTATTATTATTTAGTAAAACACGCTAGCAGCTATTAACTGATGCGTGTGTCTCATATTATAATATGTAGTTTGGAGATGTTTGGACTAAGATTACTTCATGAGCAAAGTATTACGCTATTTCTACCTAAATAAATAGTTTGTCATTTTTTACGCGTGGCTATTGGATTTGGTTGCTTTAAATACGACAAAAAAAAACTAATTTCAGACTAAAAGGTTATAGCTTGGCCAGAAAGAGTAAAAATTAAATAAATATGAACTAAAACTTTTCCACATATAGCAACTCGAAAAACAATGTCAAACAACAGTCAAAATACCAAAACAAAGAAAGTGATTTGTGAATTATTGCGATTTTAGTAGATATTATACGTTTTAGTCAGTAAATTGTTATTAAAAATGGGCAAGACGATAAAAGGTGGTGCCGGAGAAGTAATTTACAATGTTTTTAAACGATGTTTGGCGAAGTATCATGCCGGAAAACTTCTAACCGAGTTGGACAAACTTTACAAACGAGTTGCTGATATGCCAGGTATTTATTCACTCTAATTTTATATAATTTAAATAGTTCATGATCCAAGTTACTGTTAACCTCAGTTAGGCCTTTAAAAAGATCCATATCATCGACATATTTTACGGATTTAACATAACATTAGGTGTTTGTTTACATTTGGAAATTTCTTTCACAATGACTTTATTTTATAGAGCGATTGCATTTTTTGATCGTCACCTACGTCATTCTAAATTCATGTTTTATTTTGATTCCAGGAAAAACAGAAAGCGGTGTCCGACGCATAATAAACGGAAGTAATAAAAACGATGGCAAATTTACAACAGCTTTTTTTAAGTTGGCTTAGCAAAATGACAAAATTTTAGATCACACGCCTTAAACCTCTTGACTTGAGCCCTAACGATTTTTTTTACATTCCCAAAATTAAGCAGTCTTGGTGGTCAAAGTTGCAGCTTACCCGAAAAAGCTGTTGACGAATATTTGTATTCGTCAACAGCTTCTTCGGCCATTTTGACTATTCCCACTTCAGAGTGGAATAAATGTTTTAAAAACTGGTTTTGGACGCACGCAAAAGTGTAATATAGTGGAGAATTCTTTGAAAAACAATAAATGGTAATAATCTATTAGATTGTCTGTACTTATTTCAAACGACACAACTTAAAGGGCAGCCCTAGTAATAAAGATGTTTAAACTTTCCTAAGCTTTTTTATTTAAGTATCAATTATAAAGCTACACCTTACCACTCATTATTTTCCATATTCTCACATTTAACAAGAATTCTTAAAGTATCAAGATCGTTTATGAAGTAGAATAAATGATACCATCTAAAAGCATCTAAACGATAGTTGCGACCTCAATTTTTTTCTACTCTTTCTGGCCAAGCTATAAGTCCAATTTGAGTGATCATTTAGTATTTTTTGGTGATTATTTACTTTTTTTTTTGCTGTTTATTTACTTAATCTGGTGGTTAGTTAAACATAACCAATATTTTAAAAAACCTTACTTTTCTAAGGAATAAACAAATCGAGTTGAATCGTTTAGTGTATACCACGACTAAATCGATTAAAATTACTCGAATGACGCTACCCTACAAATGAAATGTCATTAGAATAATGCTATTTGTGCGAAACCGAAAAGTCGTCGATGTAAGAATAAACAGTAAATTAGCTGGTATTTATCGACCGGCGCGCACTAAATCCTAACATCAGAGCTATAAAATCTTGTGTTTACCACAAAATATTCATATTCATTCATCATACCGCTGATCGTGAGTGTTCACTTGGATTTGTGGAGGTGAATAATTGTCCGTAACAGTTGTGTAGTTGCTGTTACTTTTATTTAATTATCTTATTAACGTGTGGTATTTCCTCAGTCCGGTTATGGCGGATCAGTCGTCAGTGTTGGCTTTGGTAATCCTGGCCGTTGGGGTCACGGTGCACTTCTCCTTGCACAAAGTTGAAGAGGGACATGTCGGCGTCTATTATCGGGTAAGTAATATTCACTAATATCTATTTTAATAGTAGTATCTAGGTTGTAATCGAACAGATTGTATTATTCAGGTAAATAATAAAGTATTCAGATATTATACCTGGCTCTGCACTAGGTCCTGTCAAGAATGTGCAAACAAACTTTTTTTTTAGTAAATCACCATGCCTGTAATTCCTTATACAATTTAGTAAATTGTAGTGTCTGTGAAAGCTTCTTTGCAATTTGGAAGAACTTGTTGCTCTATCAAATTAGCTAAAGAGATATGCAAGTAAATTAACAAGTTTTTCAACTAAAGATTTACACTTTTAGTGCCATTTGTGGGTAATACAATAATTTGTTCAATAATGCTTGAGTACCGGGGTGTGTGCCCTCATCCTGCTGCTCTAGTCATTGTTACAAGTAGCTGCTATTGACTTGTGTTCAAGTGCAGTAGCCAACTAGCAAAGCGAAATCAAATCTGTATGTTTAATATAATTGTTTGTTTTAGATTTTTTAGTTATTATAGGTCTCGGCTTTAGGGCCCTTGGCACAGTGTATGAATGTGTTAAAACTGGTATTTCAAAGTTGTTTGGTAACATAGTTATATATATATTAAATAAATTAGTTTTTCATTGCACACAATCTAACTAATGGCTATTGTGAAAGGAATTCAAAGTCACTAATTATACCATTTTGTCATTAGCTTGTCAACAATACATTAGCATGATGGATAAGGACAGTTGAAGATAAAAATCCGTTGACGTATTTGGTTGACTAGTCACTTTGTTTTTGTTTGTTGAATGTCTCAAGTAATTAATACTAATAGCTTGAGCCATTTTATTTTGGCTTTGAGTGTGTATGAATGCACTCAAAACAATAATATTATCGTTAAAATGTTGTTTGTTTTAGGTGTAATTGTTATTTAATAAAACAAGTTGTAGTAGGTATAATGTTTAATGAACAAGCTTCTTTTAATCACCCTTGAAGTGTGTCCTTATCACAAAATATCTTACTGTCTGAATGTTTTGAACCTAGTGTTCAACTGGGATTTCAACCCTTTTGCCTTGTGAGCCTGTGTGGCAAAGGTAAAAGTTAAAGGCTGGTACCACTGTCTGCATTTAACTGTTTTGTTGACTTACTACTAAAAAGTAATCATGTTCAGGTTTAGTATAATGGCGCGGTTGTGGTTGATAAATTAACTGCTGTGTTGCGTGTCACAGTATTAATTCTGTACAAAACAAATATTTTTTGCGGGTCTGGGTATCTTGACCCGCAAAAACTAGTCATTATTAGTGTGAAGCATCATTAAAAAAAAAACTTGGTTTATAGATCATTGGTTATTTTAATCGGTAAAAAACTGCCTGTTTACTAATATTACAATCAATTATTTTGAATCAGGAAAAATTCACCATTATTAAAATCTATTTTTACATGCTAAACATTTTCCTTGTTTGCAGGGAGGGGCATTGCTCCCAGTTACCAGTCAGCCTGGTTTCCATATGATGATCCCACTACTAACATCTTATAAATCTATACAGGTAATATTTCTTTTTTTTTCTTCCTTAGTTATGATCAAAATTACTTTATGCTTGAATGTAAACACATATGTGTAAATGTCTTATACTTATTTGATGACGATTTTTCACAAAAAGAATGGTTGATTTCCTTCTAATAATTTTTCGGCTCGAATCGAACAATCATTGACTACTCTATTATGGTGGCCTATGTGACTAAAAGCACGTGGGTGCGGTACGTCGATGAGCGAAGCAAAGCGGCCGCAATAAGTTGGTTTGATATTCACGAATTTCTTGTTGTGCGGTGAGTTGTTTTATATAAATGGCGGCTGAAGTGGTGATTTCACGCGCACATAGCGCACAGCCTTCGCCTCGCGTTGAATTGGCGGGAACGGCATTGGATCGCTTCGCAACCGCATTCGTGTTGAATGGGACAGGTAGGACGCCGCGTTAGGGTCAATAAACACCGTACGAAGTTTAATTTTCCTGGTAGGTTCTGCTGTCAAAATTGAAAACAATAAATAATCCTCAATTTAGATTTCAACAAGCAATTTCTTGATACAATAGGAAACGGCAGTGGCTTATCAATAAATTGATCAATCCAATTGACTAATGTGGGCTGAGTAATGTTCATTAAGTAAGTAATTGGCAATCATAGTCGAACTGTTTCTATGGACTACTCACAAGTAGCTTGTAATGTCTGTGTCCAATTAATAAATCATCATTTATTCATTGGAAAGCCCATCGGCTTTCTGTCTCAAAAACATTTTTGTATGCAACACAAAGATTTATATGATCTACGAAGGAAGTATATTTTGTGGATATATATATTTTTAATAATTTATACTAGTGCTTAAAAACTGCGATCCCAGCGTATGGTACGGTACGGCCGTTATAAGTTGGCGAGGGTGAAGTTAGACTCTGCGAATTTTGGCGGTTGAAAACTCGTACAAAAATAAAGGTTTAAAAAAATATATGTTAATTACAGTTTTTAACAGCAATAACAATTGCAAATTGCATTGATATTTTATTTTGTAACTTTTTAGACGACTCTGCAAACCGATGAGGTGAAGAATGTGCCTTGCGGGACGAGCGGCGGCGTCATGATATACTTCGAGCGGATTGAAGTGGTCAACAAACTGGAGCCTGTCAGTGGTACGTGTTCTTGTTTCTCATACCTTATTCACTTACATGAGAATTGTTGGCGTATCGCGGGTTGGAATCTGTACGGAAAAAAAAATTAGACGATATGATTGGCGCATTGGTTCAGTGTGTCATGGGTTCGATTCCCGCAAGAAACAAAAATTTATATGGTCTACAGTTTCTTATTTTTCGACCACCACACGTGATTTACATCACCCCTATGTTCCCGAAAAGTGGTAGGTAGATAATGGTATGAACCGTTTCTTTTATTTATTCGTTTCGTTACCGATACAAACCCATCCGCGTTATTTCATTTAGATACGATAATAATTACATTATATTGAATAGATAATAAATTGTGACAGCTCTTTTTCGCACCAGTGCGGAACAAGCAGTACGTGTTCAAAAGCGGTAGAGATAGAAGCTGGTTTTGGAGTAACTGTATTAAAAACCATGTTTAAACAATGCTTGTAATGTTCCAGTGCTGGACATGGTGCGCAACTTCACGGCCGACTACGACAAGACGCTGATCTTCAACAAGGTGCACCACGAGCTCAACCAGTTCTGCAGCGCGCACACGCTGCACGAGGTCTACATCGACCTCTTCGATCAAATCGACGAGAATTTACGAACTGTAAGTGTATATTTTCATAGTTTTTGTCCATTGCTAGCCATATGCATAAGAATTCGAACGCTAAATAATTTCATCTGCTACTACGAGACAAAATTCTATCATAACTTTCTACGAGTACCCTAAAAATTGCCCATCAGAGGTGTTTATGTTAAGGTGAACAGTCACCATCATGTCGTTTCAGAAAAGCGTGAAAAACTAATCGCGTGTAGAGAAATTTTTTGGAAGAACAAGCTACTAGACGGAAGGATCGATGATCGTGGACTGACGCTGCTTTGCACGTCGTCAGTGCTCAAGCGGCGACAGTGATCACCATTTTAAGTGCCGCTCATGTGTACTTCAATAATATCGACTCTTGTAAAAAAAAATCGAACTTGTAACAGACAGAAGTGCTACTGGGTTACTTTGTTGTATCGTTCTTATTTTCTGCTTTATTTAAATAAATAACTTGATTTGTTTTATTAATGTTTTGGCAGGCTTTACAAAGAGATCTCCACGAAATGGCGCCGGGGCTGAGGGTGCAAGCAGTCAGAGTAACGAAGCCAAAGATACCCGAGTCGATCCGCAAGAACTACGAGTTGATGGAAGCTGAGAAATCTAAACTGCTTATTGCTGCACAGCATCAAAAGGTAACAAAGATAAAAATGCGCAATATGCTGCCTTCCCTTTTTATAAATTGCATCGCATTTCACTATTATTAGCCAGAATTGACCCCGATAGTGGGTATAACGGCCATTTTGTGGGTTCCGTACCTACTCAAAGGGTAAAACGAGACCCTATAACTAAGACTCCGCTGTCCGTTCGTCTGTCACCAGGCTTTATCTTATGAACCGTTATAGTAAGACAGTTGAAATTTTCACAGATGATGTATTTCTGTAGCTGTTAAAACTACAAATACCTACCTAAAAGCCAGAATAAAATTAATATTTAAATGGGCTCCCATACAACACACGTGATTTTTTTGCCCTTTCCCTCGTGCGCCGCGTCAGTCCGACTCGTACTTGCGTCGGTTTTTTGTAATAAAATATCACAGCTTTCATTTTAATCTCTGTCCACAGGTTGTAGAAAAAGAAGCAGAAACAGCAAGGCGAAAGGCCGTCATCGAAGCCGAAAAGGAGGCCCAAGTCGCAAAGATCCAATATGAACAGAAAATCATGGAGAAAGAATCTTTGCAAAAGATAGAACTTATTGAAGACAGCATACACAAAGCTAAGCAGCAGACGAAAGCAGAGGCTGACTTTTATCATCTGAAGAAGCAGGCAGAGGCCAACAAAATGCTGTTGACGAGAGAGTACTTAGAACTGAAGAGATACGACGCTCTCGCGCGTAACAATAAGATATACTTCGGCAATGACATCCCCAACATGTTCCTGCAAGCGACCGTCGGCGACAGTGTTCCTATACCAAACGGTGTCCAGGTTGAATGAGTGTTAATTACCCTGAAACACCTGCTAGTCACGGAATAGCGGAGAAAAGCCAGCAAGATTGCCTATAGGTGATGAACTTTATAGCCTCAACATTTGTGACAAATGTTGTGTGCGAAGGACAATAATGGCCCTAGCAGGAGCTTCACACATCAGTTCCATGATGTTAGATTTGTACAGACTGCTTATCTTTTTAGTTTTTTCAAATGCTAATCTACTCGGAACTTGGTACTAGTTATCAAGAAATCTCATAGAAATGGTAAATGCATTTTTGGCTGATTAAATACTTGTGCTATTGTAATATTATGACAATTTGAAGTATCCTAATCTCATAGTATTGTGTGGTTGTTTATAGAATGAATAATCCTTTCAATGTTTGATGAATTGTGATATTTATTATAAATACTATTACTGAATGTTCAAAAGACACTATGTAGTTAGAGTGAACAAATAAGGAATTTTGTAAATGTAAATGAAATGTATCACACTGTCTGCACTCAGTTTATTTGACTGACTATTGTTCTGGTGTTAGATTGTCAATGTGTACATAGCTTTTATAACTGTATAATAAAAGAAATATATGTGGAAAAACTTTGATTTTATTCAAAAGTTAACTTAAAATTAAATTAAAGGCTCACACATCTTAGATCTTGTTGAAAGCAGCAATATCAACAGACTGGACGTAATCTTCATTTTCCTGGATCTTTTCTGTGAGGATGTCGACGGAGACTTTGTCGTCTTCAATGACGCACATGATCTGCAGTTTGTTGATACCGTACCCTACAGGGACGAGTTTGGAGGCACCCCAAAGGAGACCATCCATCTCAATGGCACGGACAAGGTTTTCCATTTCCTTCATGTCAGTTTCATCATCCCAAGGCTTGACGTCAAGGAGTATAGATGACTTGGCAATAAGGGCAGGTTTCTTGGATTTCTTGGCAGCATATGCTTGGACGCGTTCCTCACGGATTCTCGCAGCCTCTGCGTCCTGTTGGTCAAGAAATTTTTATTTATTTATAAGGAAAAGGTAATAAATTAAAACAAAATAGTACAGTCAGTGCATACTTATTATTGTCTGACTTATATTTCTCTCTTTATATTTCTAAAATGGGTCAAGTAACATATGGTACGTATTATAATAAAGTTCCAGGTGAAAGGTTACTGACCTCTTCCTCATCGCCAGAGCCGAATAGATCGACATCATCGTCGTCGTCGTCGGCGGGCTTGGCGGCGGGTGCGGTGGTGGGCTTGCCGCCGGCGGTCAGCGGGCTGGCTCCAGCGCCCCAAGCTTTGCGTTCATTGGCGTTGTACGAAGCGATCTGGTTGTACCACCGAAGGGCGTGGGGCAAGCTTGCGCTCGGGGCCTTGCCGACTTGCTCGAACACTTGAACATCGGCTTGAGTTGGTGTGTAACTAAAAATAACCAAGATGATCGATGAATATGGCGATTCATACTGCACAGCTGGTAACCAAGGTCAAGTTCCTTTGGTCTTATCAGAGTTGTTGAGATAAAAAAAATACGAGTTCTTAATACCGGCTTTCAGAGATGCAGGTAAGAATTTATAATTTCCCACAGTTTTAGATGTCTTTGAGGTTACAATTTAGTTTCTCACTATCTGTGTCAGGTTGACGTGGATTTCTATTTTATCTAATGAAACAACTTACCCGGACACATAACTCTTATCAGCCAAGAATGTGTTTAGCTCATTCAGGCCTTGTGCGGTTTTTACGTCTCCAATTGCCATTTTTGTATAAAAAAGTTATTCTTTTCGAGTTACAACCACACGCCCCGGCACAATGTGAGCGAGAAGGAAAGAAAAAGGTTGGATTTTGACAGTTGCTGAACGGAATGGTCTAGTGACGCGCATATAAATATTTTTCAAAAATGATATAGACTTTATTATTTGAGACGATTAATGGAATAAGTATTGGTGTTATTTCATTATAAATAATATAATGACGAAAAATAAGTTAATTATTATTCAATTAATTGTATTAAGTCAAAGTCAGCAAGAAAGACCCTGGAAAAAAACCGTAATTACGCAGGTATGTCTCGCGCTTGACCGATTTGTGACACTGGTGACAGTTCTTGTATCTGTCACTTCTCTAAAGATTTTCGATACATATTTTTAGGTACGAATTTAACGAAAATACGACGTAAATTATAATAAGTAATTATTTTTATAAATATTAAAACGTGATTTTATTCCAAACAGACTAGAAACAGCCTTACTTTTAATTATATTTATTTAGGTTAGGTGTTGATTCTTATGTAATAATAACAGAAGAATTGCTTGTATTTGGGGTGTTTTAGAAGGTTTTTCATATTGCTGTAGTGTCGTATAGTGAAAAATATACTAAAAACATATATCGAATCCGTACATGTGTGAAAAGTTATTCAATTAGCGTGACGTACGTTGTTAAACGTATTGGTGTTTGCTGCAGAAAATGCTGCGCCAGCCGCTATCCAGGGCGCTTACGCTGAGCTCGCCGGTGCGTGCTGCACCGCTGGCGGCTCGCCCTTATGCCGCACAAGCTCCACCTCCCCCAGAGAAAGTCGAAGTCTTCATTGATGACAAACCAGTCCATGTTTTGCCTGGCACCACCATCTTACAAGTAAGTTATTGATAAATACTGCTCAGAATGTGTAGTCTTATTTTATTTTTATAATATCAGATCACATATTTATTCTCTAAAAGTATGAAAGACCTTCAATGGTTGTAAACCTGGTTGTTATAAATCTTCTGAAGCAAAATCAAACCTTTTCAATTTATTTTAGTATACAGTTCCAACAGCTGTATAGTAGCTATGCCCAATATTTGATGAAGAAAGATTGATGCTAGAAAACCAAATAGTTTTTCTTCTGGTTGTGTAATTGTTTTTTTTTCTAAATAATTTTGCAAGAGATAGATTTCACATTCATTTTTATAATCAAATTTCAGCACATCCCATTTGCAAATAACCAAATATATAATTAAAAAATTGTGAACGATTTTCAGTAAAATCAATAATAAAAAATTACTATATAGTTTCAACAATTAATTTGCTGACATGACTGCAACGGTACTTATAGTACAAAATTCCATCATTCATCTTTCCATTGAAGGTTTTCAGTAATAAAATGGAAAAAAAGATTTTAAAGTGTGATTGAGCTAAACAAATTTTCACATTTGATTTCATGCCATCATCATCATCATCTGCCTAGCCTTTTCCCAACTATATTGGGGTCGGCTTCCAGTCAACCCGGATTCAGCTGAATTGCATTGAAATGCCATCAACTGCACTCAAATCCTTTTAAAGTTTGAATCAGTTTAGATGATTTTTATTTGCTACATTTTAATGAATTTATAATCAAAATTGCTTCTTCAAGCTTTATATTTTGAAACTCCATATCAAACATCATGTCACAATAATATAATACTACTTACTGAATGGCACAATTTACACTTTGAGGATCAAGACCAATCAGATGGTGCCTCACTTTTTAGAATCCACCAACCAAATCATCCATACACATATGACAAGAAACATAGAAAACATTTTTATACTGTAAAAAATTCATTGCCCTCCTGTGGCAGTTGAGTTTTTGGGTTTTAGCTTTAGTTTTAAGTTGCTTGGATGCTAAAAAGTTGTGTCAGTTAATAACAGCCCTTCATCAGTGAGTTTCATCTTTAGCATAGTGTTAGATACCTACATGTAAACATGTAATGTACTGTCTAGTATACTGTTTACATGCGTATGTGCCGTTTATATGTGTATATAATACTGTATATCGACGGTGAAGTGCCAATACCTCCTAACTGACATTTTTTGGGACAATTACGTTTTAGCTATAATAATTTATATGTATGGTTCCGCATATTATACTGAAATCTTCGAAACGGATATTTATTTGCAACTGAATGAAGTTAAATTGTAGATACTTCTCCAACTAATCCAACATGACAATTTATAGTATTACCTCCTAACGTATTTGGGTCAGGAATTATTTGATTTTACAGATAGGAGGTATTGGCACTTCGCCGTCGATATGTAATTAAGTATAGTAATAAGATTATATAATGTTAAAAGGTACGATGGGGTTGGCATATCTAATTAGATAAAAACCCTAAAAATAAAATAAAGAGGAAAAAAAAAAAAAGTTGCTTGAACTGAACTATATATATATTTTAAAATTTTGCTTTTTCTGAGACTAGGCTCCAAGGCCCTATCCTACAAGAATGGAATAAAGAGTCTATAGCTTTAGGGATACTGTAGCTTAAAATCAGTGCAAGAATTTTAGCAATGAGAGAACACTTTCAGAGTTTGTATCCTACAAAAACTCAGGCCTTATAATTAATTTAAATAAATTTCAATGATTTTTTTGTTTCATTACCAGGCAGCAGCCCTCGTAGGAGTAGAGATCCCTCGCTTCTGCTATCATGAGCGTCTCGCCGTCGCTGGCAACTGCCGCATGTGCTTGGTGGAGATCGAGAGGTCCCCCAAGCCTGCTGCCGCCTGCGCCATGCCAGTGATGAAGGGAATGAGGGTCAAGACCAACTCAGACCTCACGAAGAAAGCCCGTGAGGGTGTCATGGAGTTCCTTCTTGTGAACCATCCCCTGGATTGCCCCATTTGCGACCAGGGTGGTGAATGTGACTTACAGGATCAGTCGATGGCCTTTGGCTCTGACAGGAGTCGCTTTACTGATATCCATTTCTCTGGAAAGCGGTGAGTATTGATTTCATAAGTATTTGTTAGTAGTTTAATGTCTTGGCATAAATGTTTGTCGTCATTAAATGGCGAAATTTTGTGTACTTATCCCAAACTGAGAATCTTTTGGTTCTATTTATCTGTATACAAAGTCTCTTGCAGAGCTCTCGTTAGTATAATTGTGTTTTGTTTATTGTCGTGTCTAAAATATTGTATTTTTAGCCGATTTGTTCTCAAGAGGCCGATGATTTAAAGTGTTACCATAACACTTTAAATCATCGGCTGTTATGCACTTGTATAATAGTAGCAAAAAGAACAGAACAAAACCACACCTCGTAGGTATATGTTGCTGAATACCTTTATTTTTATTTTATTATTTTTTTACCTTCGCAAGTGCCGTGGAGGACAAAGACGTGGGACCCCTGATCAAGACTATCATGACGCGCTGCATCCACTGCACGCGTTGTATTCGGTTTGCATCTGAGGTGGCCGGCGTCGACGACTTCGGAACCACCGGCAGAGGATCTGACATGCAGGTTAGAGATTGGGTTCTTTGATTTGAAAAATGGTGTGTAGAATAACTTAAGAGGCACGAATACAGAGAGCAGAGAGAATTAACAATACACTTTACTAGCTACTATTCTGCTAGCGGTTTCGATTGCGTGGAATTAGAATATTATCTCTAGGGAACATACTCTTGGGATAACAAGTATCCTTATGCCCATGTAAGGACATGATCTATCCAACATCAAATTTTGTGTTAACTTTTTTAGGGTTCTTCCTCAGTCTCAGAAACGGAACTCTTATAAGATCACTGTTGTCTCTCTGTCAAGATGCTTTTTCACAGGAACATGTGGAAGTATCAAGAAAATCTGAAATTAATATCAAATACTCCCCCCTTTAGAGCAGACTAAGGCCGTTTTGCGCTAATTGGAACTTTAGTTTAAATCTTCGCTGTTTGCTGCAGGTCGGAACATACGTGGAGAAGATGTTCCTTTCTGAGCTGTCCGGCAACATCATCGACTTGTGCCCCGTGGGCGCGCTCACCTCCAAGCCCTACAGCTTTGCTGCTCGACCCTGGGAAACCAGGAGGGTAAGATATTACACCTACATTTTCTTTTGTCGAGGATTCTAATCAGAGGACTTCTGCAATGCCTACCATGCCTCCAACCTAATAAGCGGGTACTACGAGTATATTAGACCGACGCACACGTGGGTTACGACTGGTTTGTACGTAGAACCACGTCGCGTGGCATGGATCTAATGTAACTCTACAAGTCTAGTAGCCATATGAAAATGTATGGAGACCGAAGGGACCAGATCGGCGTACGTAGCCCACGTGTGCTCAATGTTGTTCTGCCTCCAGAGTAGTCCGCAAAATTCAAATATTCTTAAGTTTTCTGCATTTTGCAGGTTATGGTCAAGTTGTCTAAAACGTGATTGGTAAACGTAAAACGTATTTATTTTCGGAATTATAATTAAGAGTTTTCTTTCTGTAATTATAACCAGACGATGGCTATACAGTTTTAGTAAATATCTACGTTTACTCTAACATGGCCAAGTCTGTTAAAAAACTCACACTAGAGGGCTACTATTGCGCTACGAGATTGTTCCAGAGTTATCGCGGCCCAAGAACGCAAACGGCAACTGTAAGAACACTGGTAGTAACGCCTACTTTCATCGTACAATCCTTATCAAATAGGACAAAGCCTAAAGTGAAAGCTACGAGCCCGAGCGTGGCCATGTTCTCGCTAGACGCCCTGACCTCCACATTTTAGTTCATTTGGTTTTTAGTGTAGTCAAAGAAATTGTATTTGCGAAAATAGGACACATTGACATATTCCACTTTATAAAAAAGCCCAGTTGCTTTGTAATAATGATATTAATGTTTTGTTACAGATTGACTCAGTAGATGTGTTAGACCCCCTGGGTAGCAACATCGTCATTGCTACTCGTACGAATGAAGTGCTGCGTATTCTCCCGAGGACAAATGAGGTACGTTCTTATTAAATATCGCAATACTAAAGATTAAAGAGTACTTCCTTTAATAATTTACATAATGTTAGTTAGTACATTTTTGAATATTATAAAACAAGGTCCACCATCGCATGGCGTTATGTTTGTATGAATGCAATAAACTTAAAAAACTCCTGAACAGATTTTCATGCAGTTTTCACCAATAGATAAGGATTTGAACTGAGATGATGTGATGAGCAGTTTGGTTCAGTTTGATAAGTTTGTAAACAGTCAACTTAATGTCATACGCGATTTTATTACAAAAAAAAATATTTTAAACACGAAGTTTTAATTCCATTGCAATCAATAAAGGAGAGATCAAAAAGGGGTTATTATTCCGAAGAAATTTGTCCACCAATGTGTTATACCTTCTAAGAAAGCTTATTTATTACGCTACTCGACCATGATTCAATAAGTAATTTTGCTTTCTTCCGTTTATGTAAAGTTGAAAATTATTTCAGTAAAAACTACCTACATTTCACGAAATATTGACTTTCATATACGAATGTTCTTCATATCGTCTTTAGGAGATCAACGAGGAATGGTTATCGGACAAGTCCCGCTTCGCGTGCGACGGTCTGAAGCGCCAGCGGCTGGTGACGCCCATGATGACCGACAGCCGCGGGAACCTCACGCCCGTCGAGTGGGAGGACGCCATGGTGGCGGCCGCTAGGGCTCTGAGAGACTGCCCGCCTGGCAAGGTATGCTCTTCAAACTCTTCTATCATGTAAGCATATAAGAAGAATTAAGCGTTGCAGACGCCACAGCGATCGTCAATCGTCGGATCGAGTCGCTCTTATGAGAGGCCTCTCTATGTTGCTGTAGTCGCTATTCTAAATAAATAAAATAATAATAATAATAATTTATTTGGCTGCAACATTTTGTACCAGCAAACACTTAAACACACAAAAACAAAGACATATTGGAAATAAAAAAATAATACGTTATAAATGTTTGTAATGAATTCTGGTACCCAAGGAAAGATTTAACTTGTGTTATGGGTACCAGGATTCTCACATAGTGTTACACCAGAAGGAGCAAAGTAGATAATAATCGGTCAAAAGCCAAAAAGTTAAAAATATTCTAGAAACCTTCCGTTCAATCTGCCATCAGTGTTGCAGTAACTACAGCGTTTTCTTGATTAAACATGTCTTTCAGCTGTATACACCGTAGCGATGGGCGATTCCGAGATGTTTTAACAATCAAAAGAATCGGAGTCGTTAAAATAAACCATCGAGTCAACCATCGACTCGCCGTTTTACAAAATAATCGAGATATTTTTCGATTGTTTTGAGTCAACGGAATCGACCGCTAGTTTTTGATTGTACGAATCATCCACTCTCACTCTAAAGTCTAAACCGTCGAGGAACAATACGCAAATAAACGCGCCACGCGTCAGTCGCAGTTACAGACCGAGTCGGAATCGAGTTTAACTCGAATCAATCGAGAACCATCGAGATGTTCGAACCCTAAAAATGTTACAATAACGATTTTATACAGTTTAAATTTAAAAAAGTGCAGGTTTTATTCTTTACAGATTTCGATGTATTAATAAGTTTGCTTCGTTCAGCTGCTGGCCGTGGCCGGCGACCTGGCGGACGCGGAGTCGCTGGTGGCGCTGAAGGACCTGGTGAACCGGCTGGGCTCGGACAGCACGTGCACGGAGCAGTACTTCCCGCTCGACGGCGCCGGCATCGATCTGCGCTCCTCATACCTCTGCAACACGAAGATTGCCAGTGAGTACCCATTAATCTTTCTTTTCTTTTTTCAATTGATATAAACTAACGCCGCGTCTTCCGGTGGCCTCCCACAAGGTAGACCGATGACCTGGCGAGGTTTACGGGAAACTGATGGATGCGAGTCGCACAGGACTGGTCGTTGTGACGACGCTTGGGGGAGATCTATGTCCAGCAGTGGACGTCTTTCGGCTGAGATGTTGATTTAACAAGACTGGGTTTTTGGTGGGATTTTTTTCCTGTTTAGTTCGGTGGTTGTTTTAATTTTTGCCAATCGATTTCCAATGTAAAATTGATGGAGTTTTGTATCAAGGCTACGAGAACGTTTCAAAGTTTTCATGGCCATAGAACGCAAAAGTCAACTTATTTGATGTGGTGTTTTGCATCTAGGCCATTGCAATTATACACTCTAGCCTAGAAGGCACCTAAATTATTATCAGACAGGAAGACAGCAGCAAGCAAAATATTGGATTAATAAACTCATAAACACTTGAGTTGTTGGTTGGTTTTCCTTGTAACATTTTATATCGCATTCCTTCTTCAGACGTGGAGGACGCAGACTTCGTGCTCCTGATCGGCACCAACACGCGCTTCGAGGCGCCGCTGCTGAACGCGCGTATTCGCAAGGCCTTCATACACAAGGACACCGACGTCGCGCTCATCGGCCCTAAAGTTGACCTCACTTATGAGTACATCGTAAGTATTGTTAGAAGGGACAGCCCTCCACAAACTTGAAGGGCTTGCTCAGTAGACGAATCTAAACATACTCCCACAATTTTTTTTTTTAGGACACGAAAGGAAATTCAGCCTCACCATATAAAATTATAAATTTTATCGAACATTTTGTATGCAGAGGTCCATTTATTTTTGTTTCCTAAAAAAAAATTGTAGGATGATGTGCAGATTCGTCTACTGAGCAAGCCCTTAAAGTTTGTGGAGGGCTGTCCTTTACACCCAGTATTAAACAGTCCGAAATCAACTATGGTGCAGTTGCCGGGACCAGACACAGCACCCACCTGGTCGGAGGGTCCTCCCTTATTAATGCTGGATTACAGCACTTACACTCTTTTTCTTTTCACTTTTTTATCTTTGATAGGTTTGCTTCTAAACAATAAATTCGCCAAATATCAATAAATAAAAACATTCAATTTCTACACAGCACGTAGGCGACTCAGCATCGGCAGTGAAAGACCTAGCCACCGGTTCCTCATCACACGAGGTGATGAAGCGCCTGGAGGCAGCCAAGCGGCCCGTGGTCATCTTAGGAGCCGACCAGCTCAAGACGCCCGAGGGAGCTGCCATCCTCGCCTACACGCAGGAGCTGGCGCTGCGTCTGCAGGACAAGCTGGAGGACAAGAAGTGGAAGGTACGTTCATGATATTAACAATCCGGTCCGGTCATGTATAAATTATATTTATATTGTGTTGTATCTAGATTCTTTTTGTATATTTTTCAGTATTAATTTTTCCTATCTTTTATTGCACCTACCATTAATATTCTCTCTTCGTTAAATAAATAAATCAACTTGACGCATCTCTGAAATGTGAGCATCCCCCCGTTTACCTCGCATTCCCTTAGCTCACCCGGCAAGTGTCAGGTATGGTCAGCATCTTTGTTATCGATACGCTCGTCGATAATTTGGCTAGTTTTCTGTTGTTGTTATATTGTTTTTGGACATTATTTAATCGGCGCCAAGCGACAAGTTAATGTGAAGAAGTTGTAATACACTAGAATCTAGTGGAGGGGTGATCAACTTGATTCGATCTACAATCTACTGTTTATTCATTTAACTCGGCGAGGTTTACCAGCTACAAAATCAATTTAGCAATCAGAAAAGAGTGTTGTTGTCACATAATAATGTATTAGATATGGATATTGTTCTTATAAATATTTGCATGCTATGTTTAATCTTGGCAAAACATGTCGGCTCTATTTTTATACTGTAAGATCTTTTTATACCATGTATTACGCAAATAAATATTATTGTTATAAAAATAAAAGAGCGACTAGGTTCCAACATTTGAGCAACCTGCCTCAAATAATTTAGATCTTCTTTTGACGAACAAAAAGTTACGCCCAGTGAGCCTTAGGGTCAGTTCACACCACAGAGACGCGACGCGGCTCGACGATACTGGAAGAGGCCAGTGATTTGTGTGCGCCGCGCGTCGCATCGCAACGTAGCGAGGTGCATAGTAAAATTGTTGACAACACGACGTCGCGAATGTAAAAACGTTCCGCTGCGCAGCGCGACGCCGCGCGGCGTCACGAGGCGCAGCGCTACATGAAGCAATGTATTCTAAATTCTCACAATGAAATCTGTATCTTTTCGCGTAGTAAATAAAGTTCTATTTTGTGTCACTGTATTAAAATGTGCGCGCAACGTCACGTTGCGTCTCGGTGTGAGCTGACCCTTAGCATAATTTAGTCTCATCAAGAGCCTAAGGAGAGGAAAATGAGTTATCCAACACAAATAATTTTTAATTCGAATAAAAAGTTTCTAAGATTATTGCATTCAACAAAACATTTAAAAATATGTATGAACGGTAGACACGTGGAAGAACTCGTGGCTAAAATTTAACAGCTCCAATGTTGTGGGTGATACTGTCACGCTGTGGGCGATACTGTCACTTTATTGGGATATTGTAACGCTGTGGGCGATACTGTCACTTTGTGGGTGGTACTGTCCCGTTGTGGACGATGCTGTCACGTTGTGTACGATGCTGTCACGTTGTGGGAGATACTGTCATGTTGTAGATAATGGATTATTATTGTGAAAACGATAAGAGTAAAAAAAATTACATCAATCTTGCACTACCATTTTGATATCCTATTCATCCTAGTATCTTGCTCCAGGTGTTGAACGTGCTCCAACGCACAGCATCCCAGGTAGCCGCGCTGGACATCGGCTACCAGCCCGGAGTGGGCGCGGCGCTGCAGGCTGGGCCTCAGGTCGTGTACCTGCTGGGAGCCGACAGCGGAGTTGTATCCCGCGACCAGCTGCCTAAGGGCGCTACTGTCATCTACCAAGGTAGGAAGCTGGATGTAATTTAAGTCTTATTTGGAGGATGGTAGAGTTCGTTTTTGTTTGCTAGACGGTATAAACTGATAGTTTAGTTAAGTTGTTAATGTAGGGTGTATTTGTATAGCAATGCTCATGTCTCAACTCTCATAGGTGACTGTGGGCGTCGTGAGACGCAGGCCAATTCTTAGTCACGATTAGCGCAGGCTAGTGGTAATCATTGAGTTGCTCGCTGTCCGATAAGGGCCATATCCCGCTTGACAGCGTGTTGTGTTCCACGCGCGCGTCAAATAGCGATCAGCATAATTGACAGGGCCCTCTTGGGCAGTCTAGGGCAATCAGTCGTTAATTCAGTCATAGAATTTAATTGAAAAACCTTTATTCGCTTCAGCATTTACTGGGCGTCACACACCCAGCGCTGGTTTTCAGTTGACATTCCGCTGTGATACACGGACGAGGGTAAAGGATATAAACACGATAGTAGTCGGGTTATTCTTCACGAGTTATCCTTGTTCTCGAGTGGAGACTGCGAATCGTGAGTTAGAGGAACTTAGGCTAGGCGTAGTAACCATAATCCTGGCTGGATATCTGGAAGTACACTGCTATAGTACAATTCTAATTATTATGCTTCCTTGGAGGTATGAGGAACAGATTGTAAAGTCCCACATATAATACCCGGCAAATAAGTTGGCAAGAAATTGACGTAGTGGGCGTAATTTCGCGCATGGTGCACAAAAAAGCGAATGAGCGAACGGGACGTAACGCAGTGCGGAGGCAAAAGTCGACTAACGCACCAATCATAGACTACTATTACAATACTGCACCAATCGCGTGCCGGATCGGCCCTACCTCACACCCCGCGTCCCGCTTGACCACCAAATAGGTCTAAAAAACGATTTCTGCGCAACTAACGACTCTTGCCAAGTTACGTGCCACCGGTTATACCTCCGTCGAAAGCCGTTAATTGCGCACTGCGGGATTAGTTCTTATGCGACGTCATAAATGTCGCTACATTTCTGTCATTTATTATTATTTTTGTGAACTTTTAAATAATATTACTGTGTCGTCAGGTCACCACGGCGACGCAGGTGCAGCGATCGCCGACATAGTGCTCCCGGGAGCCGCCTACACAGAGAAGCGCGCCACGTACGTGAACGCGGAGGGGCGCGCGCAGCAGACGCTCGTGGCCGTCACGCCGCCCGGCAAGGCGCGCGAGGACTGGAAGATCATCAGGTACACACATATACTGCCTAGCTATACCGAGGAATAGAATAAACTTTATTGTACACCAAAATACCTAGATACAAAAGGCGTAAGCCTTAGTACAGTGTGTCTTACTAGTGCCTTAAGACTGAATAAATAAATTAAATTTAAAATAATATGTTGTCCACAGAGCACTATCAGAAGTAGTAGGGCAGCGCCTGCCATACGACACGTTAGACGAGGTGCGCGACCGCCTCAGCGAGATCAGCCCCGCGCTCGTCACCTACGGCGACGTACAAGACAACAACTACTTCGCGCAGGCCCGCTCTCTCGCACAGGTACATGTCTAGTCCACAGAGCTAACAGAAGTAGTAGGGCAGCGCCTGCCATACGACACGTTAGACGAGGTGCGCGACCGCCTCAGCGAGATCAGCCCCGCGCTCGTCACCTACGGCGACGTACAAGACAACAACTACTTCGCGCAGGCCCGCTCTCTCGCACAGGTACATGTCTAGTCCACAGAGCTAACAGAAGTAGTAGGGCAGCGCCTGCCATACGACACGTTAGACGAGGTGCGCGACCGCCTCAGCGAGATCAGCCCCGCGCTCGTCACCTACGGCGACGTACAAGACAACAACTACTTCGCGCAGGCCCGCTCTCTCGCACAGGTACATGTCTAGTCCACAGAGCTAACAGAAGTAGTAGGGCAGCGCCTGCCATACGACACGTTAGACGAGGTGCGCGACCGCCTCAGCGAGATCAGCCCCGCGCTCGTCACCTACGGCGACGTACAAGACAACAACTACTTCGCGCAGGCCCGCTCTCTCGCACAGGTACATGTCTAGTCCACAGAGCTAACAGAAGTAGTAGGGCAGCGCCTGCCATACGACACGTTAGACGAGGTGCGCGACCGCCTCAGCGAGATCAGCCCCGCGCTCGTCACCTACGGCGACGTACAAGACAACAACTACTTCGCGCAGGCCCGCTCTCTCGCACAGGTACATGTCTAGTCCACAGAGCTAACAGAAGTAGTAGGGCAGCGCCTGCCATACGACACGTTAGACGAGGTGCGCGACCGCCTCAGCGAGATCAGCCCCGCGCTCGTCACCTACGGCGACGTACAAGACAACAACTACTTCGCGCAGGCCCGCTCTCTCGCACAGGTACATGTCTAGTCCACAGAGCTAACAGAAGTAGTAGGGCAGCGCCTGCCATACGACACGTTAGACGAGGTGCGCGACCGCCTCAGCGAGATCAGCCCCGCGCTCGTCACCTACGGCGACGTACAAGACAACAACTACTTCGCGCAGGCCCGCTCTCTCGCACAGGTACATGTCTAGTCCACAGAGCTAACAGAAGTAGTAGGGCAGCGCCTGCCATACGACACGTTAGACGAGGTGCGCGACCGCCTCAGCGAGATCAGCCCCGCGCTCGTCACCTACGGCGACGTACAAGACAACAACTACTTCGCGCAGGCCCGCTCTCTCGCACAGGTACATGTCTAGTCCACAGAGCTAACAGAAGTAGTAGGGCAGCGCCTGCCATACGACACGTTAGACGAGGTGCGCGACCGCCTCAGCGAGATCAGCCCCGCGCTCGTCACCTACGGCGACGTACAAGACAACAACTACTTCGCGCAGGCCCGCTCTCTCGCACAGGTACGAACAATATGAGGCTTCTAAGAAATATATGAGTTGATTGTACTACTATTATGGTCTCGAACCTGGGAATATTGTAACGGAATCAAAACTAGCGTGGGCGATTCCGAGATGTTTTCATAATCGAAATAATCGAATCGTTAAAAGAAACCATCGAGTCAACAATCGACTCGTCGTTCAACAAAATAATCGAGATGTCTTTCTCGAGTCAACGGAATCGACAGCTAGTTTTCGATTTTTCGAATAAGTCACTCTCACTCGAAACTCTAAACCGCCAGTTACAATAACAGACCGAGGCAGACTCGAGTGAAAGTCGAAACAATCGAGAACCATCGAGATGTCCGAACAATTGAAATAATCGAATAAAACCTCTCGCCATCGCGCATCACAAGTACTACGTCCTTGGTCTCGAATCTGATAATATTGCAAAGTGAAATAGCGGGATAACCGGTGGAGTTAGCAGAATATCTGTAAAACATTTCAACTGAATTCTATAAAACCTTATTTGTACAGTGTTACTGTTAATTTTCCTATAAAATATTTGATCAGAAAGCAAAATTATCATTGTTGTCTGTCTTGCCACGGTAAAATAAGTAGTTGAACTCGTTTGATATTTGCTTTCATGTCGAATATCGGAGATAATGATGCTGAATTTCGTTCAGTAATTAATATTATAACTCAATTACTGCAATTTATACTTTATAATAATGCCATAAGATTAAAAATAGTTGCAAGGTCTATTATTAACAAGACCATATCTCCACAGAGCCTTCAAAAGCCAGTGTCGGGCAAGGTAGACGTGCAGCTGAAGAAGCTGGAAGACTTCTTCATGACGGACCCCATCAGCCGCGCCTCGCCCACCATGGCCAAGTGCGTGCAGGCCGTCATCAAGCAGAAGTCCTCCAAGTACTAGACCATACGCGACCTAGGACTACAACACACCTCCTTGAAGAAATACTTACTTGTTAACAAGAGGGTAACAGCGCCTCTATATATCTACCGGTAAACACCTTTACATATATAAATACGTACTTTAAATATGCTTTTTGAGATTCACAAGGATGTCGTGTGTTGTACAATTTATTTAAGAATATATTCCCAGCTTCATACCCTTGAGTTTTGTCCATCAACGCCGTTTTTGGTATTGGTACAGTTTCAAAGAAATTCTACGTTTTAGACGGCGGTTGGTGCAGAAAACTCAAGGGTTTCAAGTTGTTTTTAGGGTAATTATAAAATTTATATTTCGCCTTTCTGCAATCATTTTTACGAAGGAAATACTACAGAAATGCTGTGTGGTCATATGTCCGTGTTACCTCTGTACCTCAACAATATTAATAATGGCAAGACTATTGACCGCGCATGTACATTGTGATTTCTAGCTATTTATTTTGTTATTTAATAGAATAAGCATACAGTGTTTCAACAAATATAAAAACAATAAAAAATCATATTAAATTATTAATGGAACTCATTAGAAATGGATTGTGGAAATGAAACCGCTCGTAACTTGAATGTAAGGACAGATATTTTGTAAATAGTAATGTTTGTAGTATAAAATAAAACGTAGTATAATGATTGTCGAAATTGATTTTTATTTTTCACCCAAAAATTTCGTAAAACATGTAATAAACGGTAGGAAACATCTAATAGTAATTCTCGATACGTAGGGTAGTCTCATCCAATGCATTGCGTTTTCTATATTCCTGGAAAAAGTAACATCAAATAGACAACACTTCAAACACCTACTGACTATGCATATATAAAAAACAAAAACTTTGATTTCCAAGTGGAAATCAAAGCTCCGGGATTGTTCGAAAGAGTTTAATCACTAAAAATCTGACACTCTCGCTCTACTCACTGGCGGGAGTAGATATTTGATGATTTGCCACACCTCAAAAGAAAATTGTAGCAATCAAAAGACTTCTGGTATAAAAACAATATTATATCATACTATCATGGTGTCAAGAAATTAAATAAAAGTAGGCTAATAAATTAATAATCGACACATCATTTTTCTGACCGGAAACTAGGTTTGACGGTGTGCATGAAATGGCGCGTTCACATCGATTACTGCGCAGCCATTTGCACTGCCTACATAACGACTCCACGGTAAACTTACACGACGAACTGTTTATTCGTCATCATAAGATGCTATGATGATGCCACCTAGCCGATTTCGACCTCAGCGAGTGGATGACCGCATTCCTTGGCTCCCCATGGCAGTTTTGAGCTCAGATGTGGCCGGAAAAACCCGAGCACAGAGCTGACATGTCAGAACACCATTAACGATATACCGTCAAACGAGGTAAATAGGAACACGGGGGGTGAATAGGAACAATACATTCGTTAGGATTTTTACTTTGGTTAAATATTGTATATTGATTTCGTCGCATCGACTGTTATTACTGGTTATTGCAATTAATGAAATAACGTAAAAAACCGGAAACTCCTCCAAATTTTTGTACCTATTCACCCCTATTTTTTGAACGTGGGTCGATCCAATAATTTCATCTATATGACTTCTCCCGCTCTGGGCGGAGTAGGAGGACGTGTCAAACTCCTACTAAATCCCGCTCCTGTTCCTTCTTTGCCTTCATTCCTAGGGTTCTCTTTCGTTCAACCCAGAGCCCCAGTAGGCTTCGACCCTGTCGGACCCACAGAACATAAATATCCTTTATATGTTCTGTGGTCGGACCCCTACGGGTTGCAGACATCGCTTTAAAGCGCGCTTGGAACCATACGTGCCGTTGACGACATGGGCTTGGTCCGGACTGTTACTGAATAACCGGACGCCCGGACGACCTTTTCACACCTGCGTTCCTAATCACCCTGTTGGACTACCAAGTAATAATACCCACATCAACAACTTTCCTCGCCGGTATCTTGTACTTGCATTCGGCTAGCGTTCGATTGGCGTTCCTCATGAACAGTAAATGCGTTTCCTCCGCGCGGGTCCATGGAGCAGGTAGCTGCTCGCGGCGGTGCAGCGCTGTCACCAACTTGTTGCAGGGCCCGAAGTACGGTGGAGGTGGTTCTAAAATATAACCATGTTTATGTACAAAGGTGGAGTCAAGGGTAAGCTATGTTTCAGCTATGTTTCATCAACTCTATGGGAACTTTCACTGTGCATACAGCTAATGAGTGGAATTCCCTGCAAGAGCCTGTGTGTCCTGATAGCTACAACTTGGGGATCTTTAAGTCAAGAGTGAATTGGTTACTGTTAGGTAAGTATGCCCCATCGTGGACCACATCATAGCTTTCAATGAGGCGAGATGCAGTCTGTGTGATTGACTGTGGTATTCCAAAAAAAAACAATGTTTACGTTAAACCTACCTTTAGATTCAGGTTCCATTTCACAATATGCTTTCCTTACGTGGCGTGGTTTATCAGATTTGGTAATTAAGCATTGTCGATCACAATAGCATTTGTTGCTGCATTTTCTTTGGTTTACGTATTCAGCCATTGATTTGTTGATCTCTACTGTCGTCATTTTGTTCTTCCGATCTTCTTTTATTTTATCGTCATCTTTCTCGTATCTTTTAGCAAATCTAGAAAGGATTTCAATTTGGTTATAGTAGCTTTTATAGTGTCGTAAATTTAAGTCCTTTTCTGACTAGCCCCGAATGTTTTCTTTCTATCTTCATCAGGATTGGTAGCTTCTTTGTACCCATTGCTTGGTATCAGGCCTCCTCTGTCTTTGTTCAAATATTTTTTGCATGGACTTATGCTCCGTCTGTCTGGCCAAGATACCGACCAATGAGCTGTTAATTTGACTATTGTGCCTACTTATTATGATTGTGAATTATGTTTGTATATTATGTAGGAGGTACTCGTAGAACATGTCTCAGATTTTTAACAGATCATTAGTGCTTATACCAAGGTTTTTTTTTACCAAAATGTAATTATATTTAATTTACCTTGCCTCTCCAATCGTACAAATTTTGCTGATAAAGTCGTCGTATAGTTTCTTTTCTTCCTCTTGACATTTTTTTACGGTTTCATAGGTTCTAGATCCTGCTAAATCTGCTCTCTCTTTGACTAACTAATCGGAAATTATTAATTCATTGGATTTATCATTAAAATAGAAAGAAGGTATTAGGTTCTTAATGGGATAAAACTAAGAATGCTGCTACCATACTACAATTTTGGCCAAGCTCGGGACTGCCTTCAAAACATGACTTTTTGGCCCTATGCCCACGGGCTGCTGGACATAGGCCTCTACCAAGCGTCGCCACAATAAACGGTTCTGTGTGTCTCGCGTCAGGGATGTATTAGTTCACAGAAATATAATAATTGCTCACCCGTAAATGTACATTTCTAATTTTACAATTCAGTTCTTCTTGCTCTTTGCGGCACTTTTCTATTTTGGCGTTATACTCTGCTTCCCATTTAGCTCGTTCTTCTTTCGTCTTCTTGTATTCAGCTGCATATTGTTCTAGGGCTTGCTTTTCTAACAGCTTCATGTTATCCTAGAAGTTTCAATAGTTAGATAATTTATTAGTAACGATTTTTTTATCGCTATGTCTTGTTCTTCGGACTTTACAGCGGAAAAGGTGCTTAAAAATTTTGTTTCTGCTCTACAGTTTTCTGGTCAATCCTAAACCTCCACATATCTTAAATAACGTTTTAAGTTCCTTCATGACATATACTGGAAATCTAAGGTTATCAGAAAACCTGAAGCTGGATATATGGCTAGCCATTCCTCTAATTTTTGCGATAAGTCGTCCTCAGTTCTAGCAGTGCGTCTATGCAATGCTTCGCCCGTGTCAGTAATAAGCACAAACTTACTCATAGTTGGTAAGGTACCTACACTGCAAACTACTTCTGTAAGTAGGTATATTTTCACATTCTCTGTAAAATCCATATTAAAGTTGTCTATAAAATATCACACTTAGCGATAAGACTGCCAATATTATAATTGTTACACATATTAATTTTAAGATTCTACTATTACACTTTTTATAGTGTAAAATAAAGAGTATATCTATCTATCATTAAGAATTCTAAATTTGATTGCTATGTTCTTTGGTGTCTAACCTCAGCTTCTTGTTCGCGGTCGAGAAGATATTTCATCATCTGTGCGTCTGTAAGGTCTGCTAGCTTTTCTTCTTCTTTTGCTTTAACTTCATCTTCTTTTTTCTTCTCATACCTTGAATAATAGTTAATTTAGGCAAGATACTAAAATCTCGAGTCGCGATGAACATCCTTATCTACTTATCCTGCTCTTAAGTCCATCTGCATACCTTCAGTTACTCTTTGTGCGCTAGAGCTACAGCTACGTTAAGTCTTTCGAATAATTCTGCAGCCCTGTAAGTCTGCTAGCTAAAGTCTCTATTTGATTATACTTTTAAATGATATTGAGAATCAAGTAAAAACATAACCTGCTCAATGTAACTAATATTATAAAGGCAAATTTTGTGACTGTGTACATGTTTCTTAGGCATTCTTTACGCTTGAACGGCTTGAAACTTGGTACACAGTAAACCGTATTCTGAAATGTTACATAGAATACTTTTTACTTCAGGATTACCCTTGGGATGATTTTATATTATCATGCGGGCGAAGCCGCTGGCAGCAGCTAGTATTATCATATTTTTTTGCAAAAATTTGGGACGAAAAGCTCAATATAATTTCTTACATTGCTTTATTTTCTTTAGCATTTTGTATTCTTTTAGATTTCTGTAGTTTCTCCGTAGCAGTTGCATTTTTGTCCAAATCGAAAGTACAGGACACCTTTGGCTGCCGTTCTACTGCAACTTGTTTTTCTTTTTCTTTTAATTCTTTGGAAAATTGTATCTGTGCATCTCTTTCTTCTAATGTTTTGGATGTCAGAAGGGCGCTGTAGAAATTCAAGAGTAGAAAGTAAGAAGAAGTCTTGGGTGGTTGGTCATAGGTACTTTTACCGTAAAAAAGTTAGAGTTTCGTTTTAATTCTTTCTGATCTAAGCTAAATCTACTCGTACTAAAACTACTGATATGATGTCAAGAAATTGCTTTTGTAATTTTTTAAATGACGTCTTTTCTGAGGTGGCAAATCATTATGTGACTTCTTCCTTTCAAAGGTAGAACGAGAGGACGTTTTAGACTTTTACTGATTAAAATTCGCCTGTGTCCATCCGTAACTCTTTGCGCTCTAGGGCTACGGTAAACTCTTTCGTACATTCTCGCAGTCCTAGCAGGAATCGGTCTTTTTGGGTTAGCTTTGCTGACATGTCTATGAAGCGCGCATGCAACAACGCGATCGTCGTAGTCGACTTGGACAAATGAAAGCCTAAACTGTAAATTAGTTATCTATAGCAGCTTCGTCTTACTGTTCTTTGATTAATTCATGAATCCCCGACCGGTCGCATGAGACCGCGTAGTTATTGTCTTACTATTATGTATGTATGTGTAGGTATGTTTGTTTGTATAGTTATTCAATGCCTACCTTATAAGCTTGGTGCCATAACAGCTTCTGTCAAAGAGCATTTGTCTCGCCTTTTGGATGTCTTCTGCGTTGTGCTTACGGAGTTTCTTCCTCTTTGAAAACTTTTTGACTGCAGCTATATCGTCAGCACGCTGTTTTTCTTGTTTCTTTTTATGGAGTTCGACACACCCCTGAATGTTTTATAATTTAAAATTAGAGAAGTGTTTAGGTGATTTTCATAAGATAGTGTCTATACTCATAATATACAGTGGTGTAGTGTGTCGTGGTAATGGAAATGGACAATTATGCACTAGGTAAATGTTTTTTTTCTTTTGAGTAGCAAACCATCAAATGACTTCTCCCGCTCTGGGTGAAGCGAGAGGAAGTGACAGACTTTTACTAACTAAAACCTACTTCTGTTTCTTCAATTGCCGGAACACAGGTTCCTACCCATACAGCCATATGAAGTAGCAGTTACGACTTATGTCGACATTTTTTGTGTCGTAACGGAATTTATTTGACACATTGTTCCGTAGCATAACGTCGCCGTGTCGACTTGTGATTCGACACCGTTTCGAAAAGTGGGGAATAACCGTAACAGAATAACAGTAACTTTCAGTCGCATTGTGACTTCGCCGTGTCGACACGTCGCGACTTACGCGTTCACTTTGTATCGCACATTCAATCATTCATTTTTTCGTTTCGTTCATTCTATACTTGAGAATGAACGAATTACAATAAAATTTTATTGTAATTCGTTCTTTTTTGTGGATGTCATAGACAAATCTACGCCGCCATCAGAATAAAATGTAAGTATTTATTTTCGTATTTCTGTGATTATTGCATCTTACTTGATCGAAAATCCTCTGCGAAATTAAATGTATCGTGTAGTTTTATGTCAGTGTAATAAATTAACCGATGCGCTCTTCTGATTTACTAAAATACTTAAAATATTTCCTGTTATTGTGATTGTTTTCAATTAAAAAATTACAAAGTATCGTATTTCCGAGCAACGCAGAAGATTCTATTGATGTGGCTTACATAAATTTAACCAAAATATATTATAGAATACTATAATAATAATATAAATTGTGTAAAATGATGTGGATAATTTTGTATCTACTTGAGAGATGAAGCCCAACACAATGTTTCTTAACTGTGTTTACATGTGTCGACATTTTGTTAAGTTTCGTTACATTGTGACTGTTTTAACAAAATGGAGTTTTATTATTGTATGTTTGCAGTGGTTCTCAACATGCCGCACAAGTTAGTTTTATCAAAAATGGAACTAGTGAGAAAGTACCTAACTGCGGTGCCGGAAGGATGGAAATTTTTCGCCATAGGTTTAGCAAGAAACCTAAATTTAATGATGGAACTGAAAGAAAAAATATAAATATATAAAAAGAACAAAATTTAATATTATAATTAATGAGTAGGTCAAAATTGGGATAAAGATTATGTTATCATGGTAAATTGACGAAAATAGTTTTCATTTTATACATTTTAACGTGTATGTTTTTGATTTTCCGATTTCATAATTAAGTGCAGTTGCATAAATTTTTATAAGTATTTGAAGAATTAAATGGTTTCTCAAAGAAATTAAACTTTTTTTATTACTTTTTCTTGGGATTTTTATTTCCCCTTGAACCTTTATTGCATATTCCATTTCAATAATATTAAATATAAAATGAATAATATTCAATAATATCAAATATAAATTAGTAGGCATCAGATTTTTTGAGGTGGAAGGCAGTGGAAGCGCATTTTCTGGATTTGTTACTTGACTTACATTACTTAAGGCGGACGGCAGTGTAAGAGAATTAATTGCCTGCAAGATTAAAACGGGCTGTCATGAGTTTACGAGAAATTTAATTAATTAGGTAATTAATATATTTTTCATATTTTTTTTATATGAGGGATATTCGAAAATCACAAATAACCTTGTTGGATCATATTGCTGACATCATAAGACCTTTTGACACAACAATAAAGTTGTTCTACGACTTTCGAAAATTAAACAAAAGATCAGCTGATCCATACGCTTTTGTTCACAAAACGCGACAAAATGTGTTATCAGCAGATTTTTTGTTGAATTTTCAAAAGTCCTAAGTCTAAAATGGTCCTGCAAGGTGTTTGTTAAATAACGCTGTGAATTATATTATTTTATCAATGAAAAATTCTTAAGTACCTTGTTGTCTATTTTCTGAACTTGTCCTCATCTTTACTTTTCTGTAAAAGCTCTAAGATAGATGAAAACGCTTTGGTTGCTTACGACTCATAGTAATAAAATAAAAGATCAATAATTATATTAAATACAATAGCACACTTTGAGAACCCCTGTTTTCTGTTTGGTCAAATTTAACACTACATTTTCGTAACCGTTACTACACTTGTGTTACTCCAAAAGATACTTTAAGTAATTTAGTTTCGGCAATGTGTCGACAATTTAATTTTAATATTTACACAGGAATTCAAAGTAAACACAATGTGTCGTAAATTAATTAATTATATAATAAATAAAAAAATTGTCGTAACTTGTCGACACAGTTAAAACACTTATTTACTGTAACATTTTTCAGTACAAAGTGTTGATATCGTTCCTACACGCTGTAACCAAAATTTGCCAAGTTATTTAGTTACGACACTGTTACGTTGTCTTGCTAATTTGTGACTACTTGAGAATTTTTGCGACCGAAAATGGTTGTATGGGTACAGTTGCCCTTTGTGGTTCGGGGCAGCGATTACTTTTTCGAAAAGTCCCGCAACACAACCAAAACCTCACAACCAAGGGTCTATTAAGTCTATTCTACTTTGGGAATTCCCTTAGGAAAGAGAACGTATAGACTCTAAAAGCCAAGAAATTGATAACATGTGTGTATTCAGGTCCTAGTGTATGCTATGATAGCAGTAAGTATTATGTTAGGAAAAGGGGAAAGTGCAGGATCATTTTTGTAAACATACTAGAACAGTATCCGGCCAAGTTTTCATCCATGCCTGTGACTTCTCTATCAAACCTTTCAAGTATTCATTGTCCTGTGTCGAAGGTTTCTCTGGAGCACTGGCCTGCTTCTCCAGTCGGTCCCATTCGCTTCTATGGAAAATAACCGTGCTAGGACCACCTCTAGTATTTTTACAAAAGTATATTTTTGATTGCGTCATGTCTAAAATGGAATCTTAGAAATCTATGTAGCTTCGACCTTAAATATTTTCTTATTTTGATTTTGAATATTTAATTTTTATAGTTTGCCGTATATTTTGCGAAATACTTTTTTTGTGGTGTGAAATCATAAAATATCCTCTCACGATCTGGGTGGAGTGAGAGAGCGTGTCATACTTTCTTTTATCTATTGACTCACTTGTTTTTCTTCAATTGCCCTTTGCGTTCCAAGGCAACAGTAACTCTTTCAAACATAACTGCAGCCCTAGCAGGCTAAGGTCCTTGTGGGCAACGCCATTTTGCAGCATGCGTGGAACACAATGCACCATCTACTCGGGTTTGATCTTTGCTGTACGGCTGGACAGCATGCTTCCCATTGCTCTCCGTCCGCAAGCCCGTGCCTACGGGGCCAGGATATCGTCCTGCGACTCCGGCGTATGGATGTCAATTCTATAACCTAGCTAAGGTTCATTATATTAATAGGATAACCTACTAATTGCTTGTGTTAGTTGTTTTACATAATAACCGGTAGATGGCGCTCCGCTTATCTACTCATATCTGCTTATCGTCTAGGTCTTACAAAACATGAACTAATCAATGTTTAATGATATCATAAATGATCACATTAACCCTAGAATACTAATCTGCGTCCAAACGACTCGCATCGCACACATTTCTTGCTATTTCTCTGTAACGAACGCACGGATCGTTTTGATTATTTATGTCAACTCAGTCGCTAGTCAGATGTTTACGACAGCGTCAGCATTGGTTTTCTAAGTGTCACCATTTTCTAAATACGATGTACTTCAGAGTCGATTCGACTCATGATTAGTCTTTGTGTAACTTTTTAGAATTTATCGTACGGTCGTATTTTGAGTTTTTGTTTGTTTTATTTACTTTTTTATCCGTTTTTAGATTGATTATGTCTTCTTCAGATCCTAGGCTAGGGTTGAAATTTCAAGGATGCAGAATTAGTACTTGGTATGTAATTTTTTTGTTGTGTCGGTCCTTTGACACCATTGTCATACAAGGTCTAACCTAATGAGGTGGATTTATTTATAATCGTCATGTTTTGAAGAAGGAACTACAAATGGACAAATAAAAAAGACAAATATGGTAGAATTTTATAATTAGACGAAAGGTGGTGTTGACACTTTAGACCAAATATGTTCAACAATACACCGAAACCATTTTCGGTCAGTCTTTACTAATGGACGGACTATGTGCCTATTTTATGTAATATTTATATGCTGTATATATAATATATATACATATACATTATATATATATAGTAATATACCGCTAAATAAAAATATATTTGTACATATTTTGTACATGCAACTTGTAAATTATTTCCTCAAGATACGGCTTTCTATTCCAACCCAATCAAAAAAGCACAGGGCTCATATCCAGGATTTGGTGTTTACAAATATTAAGGAGAGCCTGGAAGATAAACTTTATTCAAAAAAAAAAAAATCACTTTGCTCATACAAAAAGAACCGGTTTACTAAAGTTAGATGTCTGAAGTGCCTATAAAACATATGCGTAGATATGTAGGTAGATATATATATTATCTGTGTTAAATTAAAACAATTTTTATTTTTTGTGGTTCTTTACTTCTTATTTTATTATATTTATGTGTAAAATAAGTCGACTTTTATCATTTTTGTTATCCTTTTCTTTTTTCTATGACTAACTGATGATTGTGATCTGAAAAAAGTGCTATGAGGTTAAAAAAAAAATTTTGGGTTAAAGGTTTATAATATATAAATTTTTTTTTGTTTAATACCTGCGTTAATATAGTTTATACCTATATAAAATAAAAACATATACATTAAATTAGTTTTCATGTTCAATTTATACTCTTATTCATGTGTGTGTCTAAACGACTCATGATTAGTAAATACGTTTGTAAAATATGATTAGTAGTCTAGGGTTAAATGAATTGAATGTTTAGTAATTAGACATGCGACATGCACTTAATAATTTGTACGTATAACATAAATTCTAAGTCACTTATCAGCTCATAGGTTCCAAGAATTACATTGTCTTGTGTTACTCAGATACCCGCGAAACGAGACACAATAGTAAAACAATAACAGCGCGGTCTCATAGGACCGGTTGGGGATTCAAACGTTAACGCGGGTATCTGAGTAACTACGATAGTTCAACCTCTAAAGTCAAATGTACATGAATACATTATATACATTGACCTCAGTACAGTACTCCGAGCACATTTTCTTAGTGAAGACACTACTTATTTCATATTTGCATAAAACATCTTAAATTAACTAAATCCACCTGTCACAAATACTCATTTTCTAGAAGTTGTGGGGTATTCGATTGTCCATGCAAAGTATCAGTGGCTGATGTTAATGGTGTTCCATGACCTAATTGGATCATAAGGGTAAAGAAAAAAACATCTGTCACCTTTATGCGGACCTCTCAAAGGACACTGTGAAGCTTAGGCCGAGCACCTTCGAGAGTCTTCGAAGAGTCGGTCCGGGGCGACAACTTCTCGCACCAGGCTCTGGTTCAGGTTATGGTCCAGTGCGAATGGGATGCGGTCGCCTCCTTCAGCGAAGCAGTAGGTAATGCTAGTGAAGGAGAGCCGCAACTTAGGAACGACTCAACTCAACTGTGAGGGAATGGATATCATCACACCCTAGCTCCTGCGACAGGAGACGACCCGGGCGTCTGGAGTCGCAAGGCGATTCTCAGCCGTGGATGCAGAATTGCGGATGACGAGGAATGGGTAGCACACTGTCCAGCCGCCAGGTAAGAACCACAAGCACTTCAAAAATTTGTCAGTAATCCATAGGAGCCTTGTTCGGTTAGGATCACGGGGAATTTATGTAAGGGAAACTGTGGTCCTAGAATGCAACATGCACAGCCAACCTGCATCCAAATAAATCATAATTATTATGATTTATTTGGATGCAGGCTGGTTTTAGTCAGTAAATGTCTTAAAAGCCTTAGCTCCACTCTAGAGCGAAGAAGAATTGCTTATTATGATTGACCACTAACAAAAAGGGATAAAGTTAGATACACGACTCGTTATTTGTATCTACACATTTAGTTAGTAGCACTTGATCGTAGGTACGATACTCCTTCAGGAATCCGCCATAAATCTACTTATCTAAAAGTAACAAACCGCATCTATATCATTACTATGGGTACACCATGGATACATTCGTACAGACAAACCTCAGTCTCATTCGAGCCGACATCAAATGCACAGACTGCTTCATGTGGTTATTTCGGTAAACATATTAGCTCTTTGATATAAAGTTTTATTTCGCGCCGGATAGCGTTAATTAGATTAAATAACCGCCATGCTATGGTGTGGGATAGGAAATTGAGCGGAGCGGTGGACGGGCACCATTTGAGCCAGCGTGTTCGGTGTTGCGCTCATTCGTCAATGTCACCCCACAACGTTGTTTG
This sequence comes from Mythimna separata, assembly GCA_030763345.1. Lineage (NCBI taxonomy): Eukaryota > Metazoa > Arthropoda > Insecta > Lepidoptera > Noctuidae > Mythimna > Mythimna separata. The sequence continues at coordinate 6,169,703 of CM061187.1, forward strand.
CAGTATATTTTTGCATAAAAATAACTTATACAGCACTAGGAAATGCTGTGGAAATGATAAATTGTTCAGTCCCTGTGTGCGGGAAATGCGAATAAGATGTAAAATCTCGTAGCCGTTTACTAATATATTTTGTTGTTCACTTATTGGTAGTTAAGATTTAATGGACCATAAATTACTTTAGCTTAACGTTTATGTTTACTTTCACGGTAACTTACCTACAGGGTAGGTAGGTGAATGATATTCTAAGAGTTATTGAATACCTATTGATTGTTTTCTGGAAACTGCTTCTGTTTGAGAACGATATAAAACACTGTCATTTACAATTCTGTCCAGTGCCGTAACTAGCCTATTATGCGCCCGGTGCGAGCTTTCAAAACTGCGCCCCTAAAAATGCTCTAACTAGGCTCTGAAAATAAAATGGACAAATGTGAATACAAATAAATCTACCGAAGGGGAATCATCAGAATGACTTCTCTCGCTCTTGGGCGGAGCGGGAGGGTGTGTCAGACTCTTACTGACTAAACCCCTACCCCGTTCCTTCGTTGCCTTCGAACTGGGGGGGGGACTCGGTGTCAACCTTTCGGAATACCCATGTTCCCCAGAGGCTTCGGCCCTGCCGGGGCCCGGGGAGCTCCCCTACAGTTTGCTGACATCTCCTTGAGGCGCGCGTGGAACAGAACGCGCCGTTGACGACTGAGCTCGGTCCGGATTATTTCTAGACTGCCGGACGGCGAGCTACCCAGTGCTCGCCGTCCGCGAAGCCGCGCCTACGGCGCCTAAATTGGGATCAGGATCTCGGCGGGGGCGGCGTGAGGACCGTTCCCTCACGCACTCGCGGTCAGCAGCCTCCTTCACTAACATTATTGCTTCGCAGAAGGAGGCGACCGCCCGCCACCCCTCCTCGCTCCGGACCATTTCCTGAACCAGGGCCCGGCGCGAGAGGTCACCGCCGCCGATAGCCTCCACAAAGACACAGCGGTGTTCCGCCCAAGCGGCCACACCTCTTCCGTGTGCTCCACCGTGTCCTCCGGGCAGTCCACACAGTAGCGACACCCAGGCGTCCTTTCCTGCTTGATCCGATGCAGGAACCTCTCGAACTTACCGTGTCCAGTGAGGACCTGCGTCATACGGAACGTGACCTCTTTCCAAACACTCCTCATAGAGGGGACTTACCGCCTCAATGACGGCGTGCCCAGCACTGGGTTGCGACAGTCGCAGTTGCCATGCCACCCTGAGATCCCGCCCAAACTCTGTCCGCCATACTGCGATTTGTCGTGGCAGCGGAGTTTCGCCCCGGCGTTGCATCTCCACGCGCAAATCGTGCATGCATGCAAGGACTGTTGCCTCCAGATCCCACGGTGGCAGGCCAGCAAGGAGGCTCGCCGCTTCGCGGGAGATCGTGCGGACCATGGATCGAATGATCCCCGCGTAGAGCCTCCGGTAGGGGGCGTCTGGACCCCCTAGGTTGGGTAGGAGCCGCTTCAGAGCGGCCCCAAACCTGTCCTGTTTGGGGGCCAAACGTCGGAAATGCTCCTCGAAAGTTCACCGGCTGTCGAGGACGAGTCCCAGGTACTTCATCGTCGACCCGACGCCGATGTGGACCCCCCCTACCGTTATTTGGAAACCAGGTGTTGGCGCGGTCCGAGGGCCATGAAAGCACATAGCCTCGGACTTGTGCAATGCCACCTTGAGTCCTAGTTGCTGGATCCTGTCCACGACTGTCGCAACCCCGCGTGTCGCTGTTTCGGCCGCCGTCTGGTACGACTCTCCCCGCGCCAGGACCAGCGTGTCGTCTGCGTAGCAGACCACGCTGACCCCGTCGGGGAGGTCGCCGCGCCGCACGTAGTCGTATCCGATGTTCCACAGGGACGGTCCTAGTACCGATCCCTGCAGAACACCGCACGAGATCTCTCGCCGTCTCCACTATCCCTGGTGACCGGGATAGATGATGAACCTATCCGACAGGTAAGCCTCGATCACACAACAGAGGTAGGCGGGCATGTCATGGTACCGAAGTGCCACCCCGTTGCAACTCCAGGGCAGGGAGTTGAAGGCATTGGCGATGTCCAAAGACACCGCCAAGACGACCCTGCCCCGAATCACCGCATCCCCCGTCGTGAGGGCCCTCACGCGCGTGATGGCGTCCACCGTGGAACGCCCCCTGCGAAAGCCGAACTGACCGTTCGCGAGATCCGGCCCCACCCGCGCCAGATGCCCGACGAGGCGGTCTGTAATTACTCTTTCAAAGAGTTTGCCCACCTCGTCGAGCAGCACGATGGGCCGGTACGCGGACGGAGAGTCCGCGGGGCGCCCCGGCTTCGCGATGAGGACCAGTTTCTTGTTCTTCCAGCGAAGGCGGAACTGGCCTCTCTCCATGCAAGCGCTAAAGAGCCCTCGCAATCGAGACCCGAGAGCCTCCATGGCCAGGACCCATACCCTTCCGGGCACGCCGTCGGGTCCTGAGGCGGTGTTCTTGACACTGAGTCTTCGTACCACCGCCCTCATCTCTACCTCTGTCACCTCTGGAGCGTCGTCCTCGTCGTCGCTGGTGTGGTCCGCTACGGGCACCGCAGGTGGCGGAGCCGTGAGCGGGGGAGAGTGCTCCCATCGCTCAGGGAACAGATTGGCCACCACACCCTCCACAGCCTGAGGCCGGAGACTCTGAGTCAGCGGGGGAGCCCACGGGCGGAGCTTGTTCCGCACCACCTGGTAAGGGCGTCCCCATGGGTCCCAGTTCAGGGTCCCCAGCCACACATTGCGGGCCTCCAACTTGGCCCGCTTTATCTCCATTCGGAGGGTGCGCCTTGCCGCTCTGTACCCTTCCTACAGCTCCGCCTCTCTGGCCTCCGCATCCGGCGGGCGGGTGCGGCGCCTGCGGAACCTGGTGTACCGGCGCTGCGCGGCGGTGCACGCCTCGCGCAGAGCCGCAATCTCCGGCGACCACCAGTACACCTGGCGCCGAGCACGTCCCTGGATACCCTTACATGTGTGGTTGTTTCAAGTTTGCTTGAAAAATGCGATATAGATATAACTATATCGCTGCTTACCATCAGGTGGGATCGCAGTCAAGCACTAGTTTATAACAATTAAAAAAAAATATATATATATAATTATATATAGTACAGTAGGGCGCGTCTACACCATGTTCGCAATAAAACAAAATTTACCTACTAGCTACCATGCATGAGGTCATTTCTGCGCCCCTCCAGGGTCTGCGCCCTGTGCCGGGGCACCGCTCGCACCGCCCTAGTTACGGCACTGATTCTGTCTAAGATTTGTTACAATATTATTGTCGTTGATGCAAAATCGTAACGACCACAAAACAATCTAAATTCCATTCTATATTCAAATTGTTTCTTTATGTCCATACAAGTCATAAAAGCTGTACACGTGTCGCTATCAGTAACACGATTGTGGAACGCGTCGACTGGGACAAATAGGCGACAAATAAACAAAATGCTCGCCCCTCGCGATTCCAAGTTCCGACACATGTGAGCTTTGCCCGCTTTGTAACTGTCCTAAGTTTTTATGCAAGCCTGGTACCGCACGCTGCTATTTCAATTACATTGCTTGTATGTTTGTATGCTTTACTTGTGTAGGTTTGAAAAAGTGAGTAATGCGTTGATGTGTGGTCCTGGGTACGAATGGGACCACCCCTTTTGCGTGCCGTGGATGTCGTAAAAAATAATATTCAAAGAACTATAATTTTGTAGAGGATGTGAAGCGGATCATGCTATCAATCCTCAATCACACCTTCGCCTACAGGGATGATTCTGGTAAAATACACGATGGTTGATGGGAATTAATTGCGCCTAATAGTAGTGGAGAGACTAGATAGTTAGGCCGTTAGGTTCTAATATAGGAAGTGCGTAGATATTAGAAGTGGTTTATGTATAAGTAGCAGTAAACGACAATGACCGTAAGCGATAATAATCGTAAATGAAGCAAAGGCGTGTGTATGTGTGTAAGGATCATAGCCGTAACATAGTTTTTACCTAATCCCATGGGAAACGGTATGATTTTATGTAAAAGTAAAGGTAAATAAGTGATAGTCCTGTCAGGGCTACGGGATTGTTTTAACAAGTTATCATGCGAAAAAGTTGCCATGGTCCACGCAAAGGGCAGTTGAATGAACAACACTGCGTTCTAGTCTGTAAAAGTCTGACACTCCAAATCACTCCACCCAAACCGAAACAAGTCATTAGATGATTTCCCAATTAAAATGATATTGCTAAACCTCGTCTGAGCTACGCAAGGCAGGATTTAGGACACAGCTATAAAGAAGATTTATTCAGTGACTAAATAACATTACCATAAAGAAAAACCCTGAAGTTTTCGAATCCGTTAGGTACACACACCTCCAATTCGAACGTCTAAGGAATCCATCGCTTTTGAAATAGAAATACGGAAAGCAGTGAAATACAAATTGAATTGAGCGCCAATTCCTTAGACGTAGTTGCCGTGTGTATAGTAGAGGAAGTCGGTATTTTAGAGCTGACATTGGTGGCAATTTGTATTGTTTTTCTTTTGATTATTCATAGGTAATGATTTCGCACTGATGCTTTCTTGGTAGATTTGTTTTAGGACATGCTCGAAATTTAATTCATGAATCCCCCGACCGGTCCTATGAGACCGCGCTGTTATTGTTTTACTATTGTGTCTCGTTTTGCGGGTATGTGATAGGTTAATTATGACTAAGGTGAATTTAGTTAACATCTTAGTTAATATTATAAGTATAATAAGATTACACAAGCCGATAGTATCATCCTGTCTTTATTTTTTTTTACTTAGTAGGTACCTGTACCTGCTTAAGTAGGCTATTCCGTATTGTGTGGCATGGTACGGAGATGGACGGCGAGCAATGGGTAGTTTTAATTCCAATATCCATAATGGGATTGATTGTTCCAACAATCCCCCGAGTAGATCATTGTCTTCTACTCGTGCCTCAAGGAGATGTCAAAGAATGGAGGCCCCATTAGGGCCGATGCCTACTAGAGCTGCGAGACCGTTTGAAAGAGTTACCTTGGAACTTAGAGTACAGCTGAAGAAGAAAACAGGTGGATTTTAAACAGTAAAATTCTGACACTCGGTCTCGCCCAGAGCGGTAGAAGTTATTGGAGTGTTTTCTGCTTCAGAATAATGGTAAAAGTTAGTAAGATTTTTTCCTAACATCTTAATCGAAGCATCTTAACAACGTAGAAGGAAATAATAGAAACTACTAGCATCGTCGTGCTTTTTTATTTACTTACTACTAAGGTAAGGTAAGGTAAGGTAGGCAAGGCATAGGTAATGGTCATGTAAACGGGTAAATAAGTAGATTCCTAGTAGTTCAAAATACTAATTTCGGAATGATGGAAAGCATATTGCTTATTGAAGTAGGTACTTAATTATTAAATTCTAGTGAGTACTGAGTTGTAAGAGCCACTATCCACTTAGCCAGGCGATAAGCGTGCCTGCGCTAGTAAAGGGCGGTTTGGTTCCGTACACACCTTGGCCAAACCACGTATTACCGTGGCCAAACTCAGGGCATTACCCATTCGTCATAATTTACATATATTTCTCGTATTTGGGGTAGCTTGTGTGTGTTTGGGGTATTTGCGGTACCCTGAATGTTACCAAAGTTATGGCGCAATTACACTTGGTCGTTAGCCTGCATTCGGGTGCACGTAAAACGTTACTCGAATTCGGGCACCCGATGTGTTAATTACATTATTTTACTAACGTTCGGTTATTGGAACACGGGAAAACAAGCCTGTCAACCCTGCGCCCGCATTCGGGTTCGAACGTACTGGCAAAGTACGGCTTTTTTACTGACAATTTATTGAAAGGAAAAAGGGCTTCGGAGTTACCAAAGCGATAGCTCTTCGAATACGGGTTTTGGAATTTGGTAAAATTTAGTTTAGATCTTGTAGAGCCACCTCATCTTTATTCCACTACCATATATAACAGAGCTGCAAATCTGAGCTCACAACCACCATAAGAAGTCATTGAATGCGGTCGGTGTGACGCGGCCGAAATCGGCTAGATGGCATCATCATCATCATCATCGTTCTACTAGCGGTAACATTGTCATGACTAGCAGTATCACAAGGGAGGAATCAGAAAAGGCTTTCTCCTGTTCTAGGGTAGAGCGAGAGTGCGTGTCAAACTTTTACCAAAACCCATCTATGTTCCTTAATTTACCCTTTGTGTTATAGGGCCACGGTAACAAGTCAGAAGCTCGAAAAACAATAAATGAAGAGTGAACTCACAATATTTCAAATACCAACAAAAAAAACCGGGCAAGTGCGAGTCGGACTCTCGCATTGAGGGTTCCGTACCAACTTACCTATGAAAACAGTTCAATTCTCGAATTCGTCTTGAAGATTTTTCAAAAAAATAAATCTTGTGACCTAACTACAAATTTTCAGTTTTCAGACTTTTATATTTGTGCTATAATACCTTGCTTCGTGCCAAATTTCAAGATTCTATGTCAACGAGAAGCACCCCACGAATTTTGATTCCTTTGACAGTGTTGAATTGTACCTTTTTTGCAACATAAACGGGCGTATCTTTTTTTCCCGTCAACTTACAAGTTTGATTTTTGCACAGCTTCAAGGACCGCGGACTCCATTATATGGTTTTAATTTCAACTTGATATCTTCACGCGTTTCCGAGATGATGGATCTTGACAGACATACAGACAGACAGACAGACGGACAACAAAGTGATCCTATAAGGGTTCCGTTTTTTTCCTTTTGAGGTACGGAACCCTAAAAATAAGTGAAAGAGTTATCCACAAAAAGCACAGGTTAGGAAAGTTTCCCACGTGACAGACGTATAAACTTGTTTGTACCTCCAACCAATATAAGTTTCGATTAATATTTAACGGAACCGAAATCGAAATCAGCCGTGCAAAATCAATCGGAAGTTCCGAACTTTCGGAGTCGGAGTTGTACATTCTGTGTTATATATACGAAAGTAAAGTTTGTTTGTTGGTTACCTTTTCACACCTAAATAGAGTTCGGAGAAGTGGTCATCATTAAATTATGCATATACGTAGTCAGGGGTACAAAAAAGGACTTAGGGTTAACTTTATTCCAGAAAAAATACTGTCCCCGAGGGAAAGAACAACAACTTTCGACGGTCACAATTGCTTAAGAGTCGCCCCACACGGACCACCGGCTACAACAACAAAATGTTGCCACACTCATAAATATCCCACAGTTTTCATACATTTCATATATGACACCAGTTGCCGCCACAAGCTACAAAATAATGTTCGGCCGCTTCTAACTTCTCGTAGCGGCGTTTTGTTGCTGTCACGTGCTGCCAGTGTGTGGCGAACCTTAGGATGTAAGTGTCGGTCAAATCATGATTGGTTTAATTATATTATCAGAAACTTTAGTAGTGTGATACGAGTTATTTAAGAAAAAAAAAATTACGCTAGCGGTGCTGCGGGCAAAAGTTGGTACTTAATACCTTTTTTTGCGGTGGGTAATCAACCAATGATTTCTTCCGTTCTAGAGTGGAGTGAGACATTTACTGACTAAAACCACACCTATGCAATTCGGTTGCCCTTCGTGTTCTAGACCATACTAGGTTTCCTTTTCAGAAATTCCCCGCAGTAGGAATCATTTGGGGAAAGCCTTTGCCCAACACGAACAGAAATCGTAGAAAAAAAGTAGACAAAAAATATAAATAAACATTATTCGCTATGGATTCTTATTAGTTCCAACGTTTGAAAATGCGGTTGACGGCACCTAAGCTCAGTAATCAGCATCATTTCAGCCGAGTGACGTAAACTGTTGGACATAGGCCCCCCAAGCAACAACCAAACAAAAAACCATAAATAAACATTATTCGCTATGGATTCTTATTAAGTTCTTATTATTTTTCTTATTACGTCTGAAAATGCAGTAGACGGCACCTAAGTTCAAATCATCATCATCATCACCATTATTTCAGCCGAAATACATCTATTGTTAGGCCTCTAGTACACGGCACGTTTTTCGCCGTGTGTAGGCACGGTTAATAAAACGTACCGTGAACAAGAGGCCACAGACTACAATACAACACTGATGAAACACAGGGGCGATGACATGCCGTAGGGCCGCCGTATATTTATGTCCCCCAGTGGTCCGTACAATACTGACAACAGTGCATACGCACGGCGAATTAATCGTGCCTACGTACGTGCCGTGCACAAGAGACCTTAGACATGGCCCAAACAAAATCCCAACAAAAAAACAATAAATAAACATTATTCGCTATGGATTCTTATTAGTTGGAACGTTTGAAAATGCAGTAGACGGCACCTAAGCCCGGCTTATGTAGTCCTGGTCCCAGTGCGAGTTTTATCGGAAAGCCGTGAGATACGTCCACTGTTGGACATAGGTCTTCCTCCAAACAAAAACCCAGACAAAAAAAAAAACAATAAATAAACATTTGCTATGGGATCTACATAATATTGTATGGAGTTCCAACGTTTGAAAACGCAGTAGACGGCACCGAAGCTCAGAAAGTCAGAAATCATCATCATCATTATTTCACCCGAAAGACGTCGACTATTGGAATTATATCCTTCAAATAAAATCCAGACAAAAAAAACAATAAATAAACATTATTCGCTATGGATTCTTATTAGTTGGAACGTTTGAAAATGCAGTAGACGGCACCTAATTCGCATGGAAATTTATTCATGGAAGTGTGTTTCTATGCATTGATACAGATCTGTGCAATAAAAAATTGTCTTTGTGCATCATGTATCAATGTATGAGGCGGGACGAGGTGATGGAATGCGCTATTTTGGTTAAGGTTTATGGTTTAAGGTTTAATATAGAGCATAATCTATGGGTAGATACTTGGTAGATACGTATACCTTTTCTTAGAGAGGAGTCCTGAGTCCCAGCAGTGGGACTGGGAGCATTATAAGACTGATTATGGTATGCTTAAAGTTTTCTTCGTCATCTTGATTCTCTAATATAATAAGTAAGTATATCATATTGTGGTCATTTTCTTGATATTCACAATTCATTTTGGTTAAAAGTTAACTACCATCTCGATGCAACAATAAATAAGGAAAGTTGTATTTCTGAAGTGTATTCGTGAAGAAACATTTAGTTAGTATTTTGCTAATGAATGCATTGAAAATAATCAACTGGTTTACTCATACCTAATGAGCGATTTCCGAGTTGACTATTGAGGAGTCAAGAATGTTTCAAACCCCATACTTTAATGTCCCATTACACCTTTTTACGAGAAACTAGCGTTTAATTTTAATTTTGGGTTTTATGACCTGGTCATAAATATTTATTGTAATTGAATATTTACTTTATTTACCATTAGAATATGAATGTAACATATTCGAATATCTTTCTAGTATTTGACAGCAACTGTATTGAATCAGCCTTCTTGGCAAACTTCAATGAGGTAGTCAATTCTACAATAAAATTCTCAGTTCAATTTTTACGAATTTGCGCCTATTTCAATGATTCCACATATTCTTCAGTTGTGCTTGAGATGCAAAACTATACCATATTCATATCAATTAGCGAATTAATTAAAAAAGCCACTGAACTTCACTCGAAAAAATCGCACCAAATCGCTGCTTGCTACTAAAATTTAATTCAGAAATTAGAACTAAAAAAGACTTAGCTACAAATCGCCATGACAGTTTGTTAACAAAACATTAATTTTCGGATCCAACTCAATAAGAATAAGGTCCAACGATAGAGTTCTTAATTTAAAAAGTTAATGAAAATTCTTTGTTCCATTTCTAAAATTAATTTAGTTTGTCGAAAGTCGAAACAAGAGAAGCGGGTGGTTCTGTATAATGACAGACGTATTGCGTGGCGCCACTCTCCACTCAAGTGGAGTCGTTCTGTCCGTCCGTCTGTCCCACGTTCGTACCACTTGACTTTCAGCAGGTAGCCGCCCGGCGCTAACAAGGATTCCAGCCATTCTTCTCTGCATGTAAGTATTACGGGAATATTTTTAATTAAGAGCTCTGCTTCTCACCGATTTTTTTAAAGTAAATTGTTGGTACAGATTTTTTATTTAATGTTTGCAAATCTTATTATTTAAACAGTTTAATTTCCTGAAGTCTTGCAGGGCAAGTAAAGTCATGAAATAATTATAAATACAGAAGATATGAAACACTGTAAAATTACATTCAACAAAATATTAAATGCATTGGATATTCTTTTAAAATATAATTTAAAGCAGCCATAAATCACAAGAACTAAAAAAAAAAACATAGAAACAGTTTATTACCAAGCTCTCTGTAACTGAACAAAATTGGTCACATCTGTGCACTGTTTAAATTAAAAGTAATTTTCTTATGCAGAATTAATTAATGACTAACGAGCTCAATAGGGTTCATCAGGCGGAAGCGTTAGAAAGGGACAGCAATATACACTTTGTCACACGAGGGACAAAGACAGAGTGTGTAGAAGCTGGAGTTGAATGAATTTATGCCGGTCTATTTAGTAACGCGTCAATTTGGCGCGAGAAAGGTTGTGGGGGAGGTTCTATTACGAACATTACGAAAAGCGCGCGAATTATACTATCGTGAAGTGTCTGTGGAAAATTAAAAAGTGAAATAAAAAAAATATTATTGTTTATGTCTCTTTTTTGTTAATGGTTGATTTTAGGCGCGAAATTAGTGTTGTGTGGTGACGAATTTAAAATAAACTTGTAATAATTATGAAGAAGAAAGATTAAGAATAAATAGAAAAGATAAGAGACAACATGACCGGGACTAAACTTTGAATACACGAGAGATGAAATGAAACAGACTATAAATAACCGGCAGATACCAGAAAAAAAACAACTCAAAGCTTATATTGGTAGGTAAGTACCTAATTACACATTCGAAATTTTATATATTTATTATCGAGAGTACCTACGCTTAGAATTATATCAAAAGAAACTTCAAATAGTCATGGTCGCGATCAAATATTTTTAACAAAATATTAGGTAATTCGGCAATCTCTGTGATCTAATTTCCCAAAGAAAATATTCTCTTTGATGTTTTTAACGACGAAAATACTTAGATAAATTATACCTACTAAAATTTTGTTAGATCTGTAAGATCTCTGTAATAGTTTAGATACATGAATTTAGTAATTATAGGCCTTTTTATCTTGAGTTATTTCCGACTTTTAATGAGTCCGTAACAGGATTTTTTTATGCAAGTAGGTTTATTTTTAAAAAATAAAATCCAATCGCAAATAAAATCCTTAATTCTAATATATACTGACTAGCGGATTGTAAATTCAAGGTAAAATATGTCTCATCCATCAAATTCAGGGAACACCTTTAAATGATTGGTTAATAAGTACGTTACTATTCTATTTACTACTCTACCCTATCTTACCACATCTATCTTTCTTTCGCGTAGAAAATTTTGAATAAAGAACCTGCTAATCAGTGTTTAAACTAATCGCATGGGTGTATTTTTGAAATAGTAAGGCTCTATATTTTTCATATTTATTAAGATAAAAAAAAACATTTGTAAAAATAAAGAAGAATTTATAGCCGATCGTACCTAATAATTCCAAATAGTAACTTAACTTTTATAAAAAATTAAAAGATAAATCTAGAAGGTTTCACGTTTATTCATAATCATAATTTATGTTAGTTCACCGCAAGCGTATGTTTTGAAGTGAGTAAACAAGGGGTTTCCCTTGTATTAATAATTTGTCAATCAATAAAGCTTGTCACAGTGAGTCGCAGTTTACAAGCCTACATTTAAACATAGGTAATATATGTAGGTAACTAGCTTTTGCCAGCGGCTTCGCCTGCGTGACAGCAGGTTTCTCCATACAAACTTTGGAGCCTCGTTTCATACCCTTAGGGGGCGAATTTTGGAAAAATCGACCTAAGTCATAAAAGAAAATTTGGTTCAAAATTATACGCTCCTATTCCCAGTAGTTTCAACTGTTTGTTGATATCTCAGTCAGTCAGTTTCTCCTTTTATATAGTTTTGATTTAGATTGACCCTCCCCAAGTTATAAATTCACAAATCGATACAGATTATAAAGATCAACACTTAAAAAAAGTCTTCAGAATTAACTTTTTGCTTCATAATATTTTCTTCAACAACTTACGCACGTCAACCTAAGGGTTTTAAATTTTTCTTTAGAACTTCAGTCATTAACAGACTTACTTTCACGCTTGAATTTCTGTTATGGAGGCAAACGTACTACTTAGTTGTGTCTTAGGGAGCAATAAAAATGTAAGTTTTATCGCTAATGTGCCACGCCGGATTCTTGCTACATTTTCTACGACAAATTGTACCTGTGCGCTTAAACATAATTTTATTACAAGAAGCTTAAAAGCTTTAATAATCCTTCCTATCAAAATCTACCTTAAACCAAAGTTCCCTCGCCTAACAGTCACAGCCATAAACTTTTTAATTTGCATTACGGAAATCCAAGTTTAAATTCCTTTTCAAATATTTACGGAGGTTGCTATAACATTCTCAAAGACAAACTTCTAGACAACACTTTACGGGGTAAAAGCCTAAGTTTACTGGGAGTTAGTCCGCGTAGAGCCATAAAGCATTTTTATTTTAGTTTGGTAGATTCACACGGTCCGCCGGTTTTACTTTGATTTGTGCGAAAAGTTTGGACGAATGTGAACGCAAATGGTCCACGTACTACACATTAATGTGTGCACATGTTATTGTGGCCGCTTAGTTACATGTGTTCTTAGATACATTTGTTTCAGTCATACGATTCCGTTTGATTCGCCGACTATTTAATTAACATTCGGAATATGGGTCGCATAACTGGCTTTATAAATGGAACACTATTTATTACAAAAATAAAAAAAAAACAACTCGTCAGTTATTAACGCCCCTGTTCATCTCTCAAAAGCTGATGACGGCGACGGGAAAATGAAAATATTTTTCCGTCGGTGTTCATTAATTTACTAATGATTTCGTTATCCGGTTTGGTCCTTGATGTCACGGCTTGTTTCTTTTTCTTCCGTTCTTTTTGTATCACCTACGCTTAGTCACTGAAACCGTATACAGGAAAAGGAACAAACTTATTTCTGTAGATGTTTAATTGAGTGTTTTCTCTCTCAAATTCTTTAAATACATAATTTAATTAGACGCGATAATTACTCAGAGGACCACTTACAATGTTGGCATCTCCCTACACAACGTTTACAGACTCATAAAGTCTTCAATTACGCGTGCGATGTAAACTGCCGAATATCTCTGTTCTCTATTACGTTTAATCAAGTGCAACGTACGAGTCTCGGCCGTGTCGTACTTGTAAATGAGAACGCGCCCTAATTAGTCCCAACACGGCGATAAAGGCGGTAATGTGATAAATTAACGACTGTTCCTCTCACCGACTTTGATATCAAAAGCTTACGTTACACGCTTGTAGGGCTCGTAAAATACTATGTTTAGACACTAATATGATTTGTTGACGGCCTACTAAAGTGAAGGCTTAATTATTTTTCTTGTTCATTAAGATTACGGTAATGACACTTTTGTTGGCAACAGTTTATGTTTTGCATGTACACAGTAATAAAAGTAAATAGTTCCGCTATGCGTGCTGGATGCGAGTGTACTTAATCGAGCATCAATCACGAAGGGATTGCTTGATTTATTGATGCTATTGATTTTATTGGCGATTCGATCGGCGATGACTCAATGTAGCTGTATTGTGATTGTACAGTACTCAAAGTAGATACCCTGCCTATTTATGAACATGAGATTTTGTGATCAGCCGCCGTTTAAATATAATGAAGCAGAGTCAAGGCATAGCTGCGCTTTATCATTTAAAATAGATTCCTATACGTGTATAGAATAATAGAAATGTAATTTTAAACAGTTTTAAACACGACAATAACAGAAAAAAACATTCAGCTTAACAATTTTATTTTACAGATGTAGAAGCATATTGTGACAAGGATATGGAGACCATTAAAAGTTGCAGCAGATTTCGAAGAAGGCACGCAGATATGCTGAAATCCAGCCTTGTATTCGTCGTAGTTACACTGGCCTGTGTAAATTCGCAAGGTAAGGACAATTTTCTATATCTGCTGTTTAATATTTTTCGTCTTTTGAGCTAGTTGTGACCCTTCTAAAGTATACGTACTGTCAGAACTAATTCTTTCAAATTAAATTGGTCCAAAAGATATGTCCTTTTGATTTCAAAATAAAATCAAGTTAATTTTGTCAATCTTCTATGAAATCAAATTTTTGCTAAACCATGGCAGCAAGTATTGCCCGTGGAATAAAACTTCTTCAAAAACACAAAACAAGTAAAAAGGGAACTCCATTACAAAACTATACTTATCAAGGCGTTACTGAAAGACTTTATAAAAAAAAAACATATTCTTTTTATTTTATTTCAATCCGTAGAGTATACAAGCTCCTTGATTTCAATAGAGATAAACTTTTTAAACTAAAAAAGAACGTCATACATTCAAATTATGTCATATTGAAATGACATAAGCGCGGCAGAAAAGTGGCGCCAAGCTCATACTATTCACTGCACTTGCTTCCAGTGCCGCGATCCAACTTTTCTCGTAATTTCAAAAGCGTCTCACTTGGAATTCGATCAGTAAATACCCTTATCGCGTTTCTGGTATGAAGAGGAAATTATTAATAGCCCTTTAAACTATATTTTGCGTCGAGTGGCAGTACGGAGTCCAACTACCAGTGTATCATACGCTTCAAGTGATGTAGGTTGTAGTAAAGACATCTTATAGAATATGATGCGATTATCCGGTTTAGCGACGGAGTAATCATAGGTCTGAACTGAATTATCCTTCTATAACGGCTTGTGTACACTATCGTCGAGTTTGGTTTTGATAACACTTTGTTTTCTGAAGCGGCAGGAAAACAGTCATTAATCAAAGACTTAGTGCTGTCTAAACATGGAATGCAGAGATAAATCGTAAACTTTTAATAGATTACTGGATGTGACTGCGGTGTCATTTTACCTGTGTTATTTTTCCAGTCTAGTGAAAATATAAAATATTTATCCAGTGTATTTGCTTAGGCGAGCGCAGCAAATGTAACGCCACTGCTGAGACTAATTTTCAAATTATCATCTCAAAGTCGTAACATCTTCATCTCCCGTTAGTTTCCAAATCTTGTAGGACCCTTCGAATTAATATTTGAGACTGATACACCTCGTTACAGAACTCAGTACTCAAACACATACGCCTAGGTTTGCCAGGTATTATTTCCAGAAACAGGACTGTTGTGTTTAATTTTTTCACAAATAAAACACAACTTCATTCGAAATAAACACTGAATAAATATCTGAAAACATTCGCTGAAATGTGTAAAGAAAAAGTGAAAAATAGGTTACTTCTATTTTTATGTTTTTGTAGTATTATTTTTCGTTCATTATTAGATTTTTTTATAACAATTATTCGTTTTTCGTAACAAAATTACATATTGTATCTCTTTAAAACATTGCTGAAAAATAATGATTGCCAGCAAATGCCGCCCGGAAGATTTGTTGTAAACTACGATATCACACGACTGTGCACTTAATTTTCATTTTGTAGATTACTCTTTTTACATTTTTTTTGAGGTGGGAAGCCAAGAAATGACTTCTCCTCTCTAGAGTGGTGCGAAAGGGGGTGTTAGACTTTTACTGACTGAAAGCCACCCGAATCCTGCCCTTTGCGTTCTAGGCCTTGCGGCCCACTCTTCGCACTAAATAATTATGTAGTTTAATGTTGATGTGTATAAAATAAACTAAGATTCATAAAATACAGGTTCGAAAGTAAACCACTATTCTGTCTATTAATATAACTTACTAAAATAGATTAAAGATTAGTTTATGAAATTTTTGTCCTTGTCTAAAAAAATACCATATACTACGGGACATGTTTCACAGAACTTTCCGCCTAAATCAAGATACCTGGCAACACCGTATCCGGCAGAATAGAAACGTCCGAGTCAAATTTGATTACGGTTCGTTCAAATATTTGTGCTAGGAGCTCTGAGATCCGAGAACGCGATAGTGTAGAGCTAGCCTGGTTAAAGTACTCCTAGGTACGCTAGAATCCGCTAGGTCTAGTATACTTCCTATAATTTGGTTCTAACAAAATCGGGCTCTAGGGGATTGGCTTATTAAACTGGTTTGCCGACAACTTTGTAAACATCTACTGCTTTCTCCCTGTTATTGAAAGTAATTACGTTGGTATTAAGCTAAATATAGTCTACTGTGTTATGCTTTGGGATTTAATTAAATTAATTTGCTTTGACTTTAGTAGATCTTTGGCAGTCGTTACGGATAGTCAGGAGCCAGTAAATCTAACTCCAGTCTTGCCATGAAGTACCATGTTATCCCGATTAATGGGTTTTTTAGGTCTGGTAGGCAGCCGCTCCTCGTAAAATACTGGTAAATCCGGCTTGACTGGAAGCCGACCCCAATATAGTTGGGAAAAGGCTAGGTAGATTATGATGAATTTGCTTTGACTTATAGAATTTTAGGAGCTTCTGGCTCGGTCGGCTTTAACAGGGCTTTGTGCAGGTGGTTGATTTAGAGGATTGTCAATCACCTGTGCAAAGCCCTTTTGAAGAAGTGATCTTCTACTCGTATAACATGAAACAATTCCTCCAGTTTAAACCTAAATGAATTTTAACTAGGTATAACCAAAATTTGCATGTCATAATATTTGATTATACATATAGGCTAGGCATTGCTAAGCTACTATTATATATAAGTATTTATCTCGGTACGACTCGGTTTTCAAGGTTAAGCAACGTTTCCAGAAGCAATTCTGTGAATGATTGAACACACTGAGATTTCCTTGTACACGTTTCTTTGCAAAGTTAAGACGTTGATTGCGGCTGTCATTTTTAGATCTTTGACAGTCTTTACGGATCGACGTCTTTACGGGCAGACGCCAAGAAATATGACACCAGTCTTGCCAAGGGGTATCGTATTACCCAATTAATGGATCAGATAGTTTACTGGAATATTTACTTCTGAATCTGATTAGACTGGAAGCCGACCCTAACATAGTTGGGACAAATCTAGGCCGATTGATAACTTAATAATTCAATTAATTTGAAAGCTCTTCACCTGTAGAGTTAACAGCTTACATATCTATCGTCTTCATGAAGAAGAAAATGTGATAGGTTTTTATCATAGTTAAAAAAAAAACATGAATGTTCAGCTTGATGTTTCTTAAAAATGTCAGTAAGATCATACAACAAATAAAATAACAACATATTGCTTCTACTATAAGCAGGCGTAATATGGCATCTACAATAATTATTTATTAGCATGAGAAGCACAATAGGCAGTCCAAGAGCGTACATTACATTGTGGCCGGTATTCATCCCGATATCTAAATCGTGCAATAACCGGGAGTGATATGAATAAAAGCGGTCGTTAGAGGAAATAGATCAAAAGCTTTATACCGTCATCTGTAACTGTCACAGCTACTTTATTGTGGTCTGGCACCAGCTGTTGTGCTCCAGCCGACTGATCCCTCGCCTATACAAATAACTTGGGTGCTATAAAACATTCTGTATTCATGTTTCTAATTTTGTTCCAGACATAACAGCTTGCTGCGACAAAGCCGAGGGGACGTGTCGCAGCGTGTGTGACAAGGTAGGTGATCTTCATCACTTGACCGCATTTTCCAGTGGCGTAGAGCTGCATGCTAAAGCTGCGATCTAATCGATCGCATTTTCCCATGTGCGCCGCTGACCGTGTCATATCAGGCACGTTCCGCTTAAGCATGTAGGATTCCTTCTGTTCGTGTTAACGCGTTCCTACATTCTTAGCACCGACGTTCCCCCATTTACCCTTCGTCTTCAACCGTTAAATCTTAATCCCTAAAGATTTCCAATCAAAGTTTTCAGTGGAAAGCTAAATTGACTAATTAAGTAGATTTATTGCTTCCCCCAAAACTTTTCGGTCGTCGTATATTTTTATCCGCGTCTGCCGAGGTCACTCAATATTTTGTTCAACATAATGGTATCGTACAGAAACCACAAAAGCAACGCCAGTCTTTGAAATGTTTGAATTCCTTTTATAGTGTCCGTCCGCGTCTTTGATGTAACGTTTCATCTAAAACAAATAAAGAATACGTTGACACCAGTCATCTATGAAATCGTCTATGATTTCCTTGGTGGCGTGTCTTCCTGCGTTATTGAAATATTATGCTAAGGAAATTATTCGAGTCGGCGCGTCGATCCTAATCAAGAATCGCGTCACAGCGCGGTCCGTTCCGAGAAAGCGCGCCGAGTGAATAAAAGTTAAATTATTAAAGCGCGTAAGAAGAGACGACGCCGTGCACTAATACATTCGTATTTAATTCCGTCTTGTTAGGGAACACCGCGTGACGGCCGCTTCCTCCCCCGCGACACTGTTAGAATAAGTTACGCGCCACCATCGATACTTTGTTACATTCATAAACGTACTCGATAAACTTTTATGTTGACATGCACTCCTACGATATTCAATATGATAGTGTTAAAGACACTTAAACATGCACATAACATTACTTTGTAACTTCAACTCTTTTCGTAGAATTGGGTAATGTTTCCTTCTCCTTATTTCCAAGATTCGATAAAAGTTAGTGGCAGTAGCTATCCTGGTAGATGATCGATAGATAATGACGCCACAACCCTACTCATCCGGTGATTTGGTACGTCACTGCTGAGCGGGGTCGAGACGGAGACAATCTAAATAAAGTGGCTGCTCGTTAAACCAGCTATTAAACGTACTTAACCCCTTGTGAAGGGCCTTTGACAATTAATTGAACCGATATGAAACCATATGCTTTCTATGAATAGAAAAATAATTAACGGACAAATAGATCAGTCTGTAATTTGAGGTACATGGAAATATTATTGTTTACCGCGTGTAGGAATGTAATTGGTGGTAGATGACAAGGCAGCGCTATTCAGTGTGTAATGGCTTAATAACAGCGTCAGCCATTTTGCTGTGGGGTGGACAGTATAGGGTAATGACACCAAAAAGTAGCTGGAATAAAAGCTATGCAGTATTTCATGGGGGTTTTTCCCAATTTCCTGAAACAGCACTATTAACGTTAATGTTGTGAAGCTATAAAGTTTTATGTAAATAGCGCAGCTATCTGATGATGGTGACAACGAAACGGACTTTATTTTATTAGGTGCAAAGAAGTTGACGGAGTTTATTGAAGCATTCAATTAACTCTTGAAATAGTGTCAGGTGGTTCTTTTCTAGTTAGTTTAAAATAATTAAGAATTCTCCGGAAACTCTATAATCGAAGGAAACGGGGCATCTTTGTAAAAAAAATATTCCAAGTCTTCAGAATTATTACCGGGAACACTTCATCCGGTGTCTTCAGGATATAACTATTCGGACAAAACTATATAAAACAAATTGCTAATACGAATTTTATTACATAGATCATTACATAGTTTAAGTATCTAACAACATCTGTACGGTTTATTAAGATGTTACAATCTAATAAATTGTCTTGGAATTTGTAGTGTGACACTGATGAATCTAGCGAGCGCGAGTACTCTGCAACACACTATGAGCTTAGTAAAACACACTACTCACGCTAAAATTATAACAAATTCCTCTGTTATCAACGAGCCACGCGACTCTACTATGTGGCACACACACAATTACACAGGAATAAAAATAGATTGGAATAATGTAAAATACAATTTACACAGCAGAAATAATAATATACATCAATAATGTTTAAAGTAGCTACGTTTGTTTGTGGCGATCTAAAACTGATAGTAACTTCGTCCTTTATTCCAGGCTGCGACAACCCTATCAGCGTAATGGTTTACTCGACCAGTGAACAAGCGAGTTTATTAGATACACGATGCGCAATCTTGTACTTGTTACTGTTAGCATTCATTGAAACTGATGTTGTTTATTACGCGACTTGTACCACCGCCATTGACCGAATGAAAAATACATTTTATTAATATTTTCAGCTGTAAATAGCTTTGCGTAGAACAGTTTCAGACGACTACATCAAAGGCAGCGGCATCTTTGATTTGCGCTGCGAATGGCCTAGCTTGTCACGAGACTTTCAAATATATTTGTACCTAGACCATAAATATTTTGACGACGACACGCGCAAAAATGAGAATGAAACAGAAAAATAATTTATCACCGACATAAAACTGTCACCAAGTTGTCGGTCCTGGATTACGTCAATGTGAATTGATGGTAAGGGCATATGGAGTCAGGCAGCCGACAAATGTATAAAAAGTCCTTGTTTTCCGTAATGGTGTTATGGGATATGTCGGTCTCGCACTGTTCCAGCTCCCATTAGATAACATGTTCATACGGAGTGTAATATGTTTTGATTTAGGATTTGAGTCGGTCTCTGTTGTCCTTACAAATTAATAGTATGGAGCTTTTCTTTGTAACACTGTCCGATTATCATAAATATTCAACAAAGCTGGGTGAGTGTTGACGAGCGCTCATGTCAACTCGTCCGCACATTTACATGGTGTACAGGGACTGGATGCACGTGACGTTTCGTTGCAGGGATCGTCAACCGTGACAATCACGCCGCGGTCCCGCCGTATCGGGAATTTGTTAAGCGTGATCGGGATGCCGAGGACGAGGCCGAATCTATTGGATGCCGAGCACGTCTCTCAACTTTAGTGGCGTTTACCCGACATTCACATTGCCTGTCCCCTCGAATAATTTGTAACAGATGTCCAAATAGATGCATGTTTTTTGGAAAGTGTGGTAATGATACTATCTCAAATTTGTATTGAAAACAGTAAGTATTCAAACTTACTAAAGTGTATGATGACTTGCTCCCTAAACCAATTTTTTTATTAACACAATTAAGCAGCCCGTATGACTAATGGAGTTTCCAGAATTAGTAACCAACAACAAGTGTTGTCGTAAACTTGAACTCTAACTACCAACCTAAAAATGATCATGGCACGCAATAAATTACGAAATAAAGTCTTAAAGTAATATCATAATCCGTCGCGCATTCCCCTTCAACTTGAAAGTTGCGAATACAAACAAACAAACACGTCCGATGGTTCAAAGCGGGTGAAAATAGACTCGTCTGAAATCCTTTCATGTCTGTCCGTCCGTCCCACGTCCGCGACACCGCGACTCTCGGAATACGATATAGGTACGTAATATCTTATTAAAATTGACACTTTGAAACATTTGACTTGCTAAAGAGAGGTAGTCAGTCACCACCAACCATTAAACCCACATTTGCGCATCTTGACGAAAAACTTATTCTCCATTTTAAAATGAAATTCTCCTCCAAACCATAACTTCAAAGTTTCACGGGACTTACACCTGCAAATAAATTATTTAGTTCACGATTTCGTAGCTCGGCCCGCTTTCCAATTAAAACTATACAAACTTATTTTCAGTGACAATTCCATTTTAAAATCTATTAGTCGCCCGCCACGACGGGGAAATTGCGACAGGGAACAAATTCGTGCCATCAGTATCAAAAATAAGTAGTTCATTATATTCATTAGGACGAGCACTCGACTGTTGGACACTTTTTTTTCGTCTTTTAAATATATTTTTCTGAGTAGAGCAACAAACTCACTACTAGCACGTCTGGGAAACTGGGATGGTCTGTGAAAATGGAACCTACCGCATTATTGTTGTATCAGACAAGAACATCTCCGGGGAGGCTGCGGGGCGAGGGGGAACGTCACCAGCTCGTTAATCACTGCTGTCACCGCTCTCGTGACGTCTCCTACGTTTTGGCCAAACTTTATTGCTTCTCCGACAAAAGAGTTTAGTGAAAAAGACACACATTCCACGTCGTAAATGTCCCCACTGTTTTAAAATAAGCATTCACAAATAAAATATCAACATTACAGTATACTCTTCGCCTTGCTTGGTTATTTTAATAAGAGATGGAAATTCTTCTGAAGAACGAAAATTCTTCATTTTGAACATAATGTTTACGGTGTCTTAGTAGCAACCACCGATAGTGGTGCGTTTGAAATACTCGATTCAAAGTTAGTTATTTCCAAAGGAACCGTGTAGGTTGGTATGTAAATCAAGCCATAGGAATGGTACCAAAACACAAAGAAACATCAAAGCTGCGACGGTGCCGCGTTTTGATTCCGTCCTTTGATTACTGGCCGAGGTTGTCCCGGGTTTGCTATTTTGGTGCTGTTTGTTGTAGCGCGACGCTGATAAATTGGAACAATACGAAACAAAAATGTTCGGAATACTCTCAACGGTTTTGTTCATGTCGAACATGGCTGAGCAATTGATACATACATACATGTCGAGGCAATTGCATTCGTGACAGCCCTGGCACATCACTACATCAGAAGCTGGTCGCCACGCGCCGTCGGCTTCCCCGTGGCAATAATTACAGGCGGGTAGTTGCTAAACTATTTAGGGCGTCGTTCAGAGTACACTGCGTGCGTCGTTTTATGATGTCAACTGCAAACCCTTTGTGTTTTAATTAGCCCCGAAATGGTACTCGAGATCTTTATTGGGTGTTGCGGTGTTTTAAATTATCATTCCCTGCCAGTTGATTTATTGGTATATTAAATTGATCAATTGATGTGCAGCTTACTGAAGTGGCGTCGAGTGATGTTGAAGAATTTCTTTGCTGGTTTTCTATCATTTTTTTGGACTGTCTCTTTAATGATCTCTGTCTGATTATAGTTACCTTCTGTTCTCGTCTTGTCTTTAATTATATTCGGCATAGAATATTCAGGCCTGTGTACGTTTGCTTAACCAATCAAGGCTCAATCACAGTGATGTATGCTTGACACCTGGTGTTTACCTGCGTTGGCACGTAAGGTAATTCACACATCACAGGTGGCCTTATCTACCGCCGTTCTCAGGACATTACACGCAACCTAGTTACATTTTACTGTGCGTTTTCTCCACTGGATATATTTCTCACGATCATTCGCACATTTACGAAAGAGCATTTTCCAACATCCATGCTTAAATGTTTAACATTCAAATAAGTGGTTTAGTAAAGAGATAGAGTACTTCGTCTTGTTTAAATGGCTTTGTTCTTAGGAAAGTTCCACTGAACATTGTAGATTAATTAAAGATTTATCTCTACAATACACCGTGTTAAAGTAAGTGTCGCCTGAGACCATTAATTATTTCCAGAATATTTTTGGTTAAGTAGCCAAAACGCTCGTGAATTTATCTTTAAGAAAATGGAAAAGAACAAGTGTGAATGAAATAGAAATGATACTAGCTGATTAAGAAAAACAGATTATTTATAATTTTACTCTATTTATAATACCTATACAGGAAAAGAAAGTTTAGTTATAGCGCTGATAATAGTTGAGCCTGGAAGTAAAATAGCAGATAATTTACAGGTTTCACAAAGTTAATGAACACATAAACCGCAGAGTAATCAACACTCACCAATCGACAACGAGCGGGGTAACGCGCGAATTCACCGCAAACTGCACTGGAGAGCAGTTAAATTTTATTAGAGCTACATTTATTATTACGTTGTATATGCAGAATGGTGGTCGTGCGTGTGTGCCGAATTCTAATAGATTCATTGTCTTCGCGGTTCCGTGAATGGTGCTATTTGTCACAAAACCTAGGTCGAGGACCTCACTGTTATCAACTCTTCATCACTGATCATGGGACTGCGCTACCGGACTTCGTATGAATGTTGATCGTGGACAGTGAGCACACTGCCAGCCTGCAAAGTACACGGCAAAGTGAAAGGTGACAACTCCTCCTGTATACAAGATATTTCTTTGATTTATAGTGTGATGCAACACCATCGTGGCGGCGAGATACCGATGAGTTGTGTTGTCTTCTAAGCTTGGAACAGACAAACTTAATTGTTTTCGCGCCGAGGTGGCAGAAGATTTATGGTCACAATATAACCACGTTTATGAGTGATTATGGAAAGAGTAATAAAAGTGGCTAATGATGACTGAATTAGCATTAACCAATTATAATACAGAATTATAAATTAACATAAATTACTAATAGAAAAACAATAAAAATAAATTCAATGGGTCACGTCTTGTCGTTAACTTATACAGTTAAATAGCCACCTACCTCGGCTTCGCATGGGTGCAAATTACATACGCAAGCCTTCCACGTTTATCGTTCTTTCTTTTACTGAATACTAAAGAGAATTAAACTGTCTAAAATTGTCTTTGGTGACAACAGTATCAAACTCCGTTGTGTGTTTAGGAGGAGTTAGCGGATGAACAAAAAACACACACGGAAAGCGACTTTGTGTTATACTACGTTTACTTCAATAAGTAAACAAATCCAGGAAGCAGAGGTGATGATTGAATACTTGCATAAAACTATCATTCCGGCCACGTATATCACAGGACGTGTCAACTGTCATGGCGTCAATGCCAACGCAATGATGTCAACCACATCCGATTGTCTCCATGCTAATACCATGGGAGACCACCTTAGTATCAATGTGAAACAGACGAGGATTTTTTATTCCTACCACCATTGACAAATTTTAATGTTCGTTGTGGATTGAATATTAACGTATTTTTTTCGACTGTATTTCTTCTACTTTATGATTGTTTTTGTGGATCAGTCGCTTGTCTGTCGTCTGCGTTTCCGCAGACACATTTTCGTGTCCGTTATTCGGAAGCCTGGTGTTTAATTATCGTCGTATGACGCCATTCCGCGATTAATTCTCTTAATTTGTACTGTTTGCTCTTGGCATGCGAATGGGAACTGTAATATATCTGGCTTAGACTGACTTTCAAGAATTTGTCTTTGATCAGTGTTTGATCGATCAGGCTCAATTGTTGTAATTGATTGTATACTTAGTTGATTATCTTGAAGAATAGAGTTAACGTTATCGTCCTAATCATCATCTGTATTTCACCCGGCAGTTATTTACTTATAAGCTTTTATTTTCTGCCAGGTTTCAGTTTTAGGAATCCAAACTTTTGGTTAGTAATCCCGTTTTGTCCATTCCCAGAAACAGCCGTAATGTTTCACAATGTAGGTATTGTTAGAAATAGTAGAGTAGCTACTAACTAAAAGTTCTTGTGTCTGTTCTACGAGCGTTTAATTGTGTCTGTCGCATTAGGAAGTTATATCGGAGTGCGGCGGTGAATGCTGCCAACACTCATAGTATGTCGGTTAGAAGTGCTCTGCCGACTGTAGTGACTCACGGCGACAAAACGATCTACACTTAAAAATAACGCCACATTTGCACTTTTTAATTAATTAATTTCCGCGCAAACGACAATTACTGTCAGTTACTGAAACAAAAACGACATGTTAAATATGCCACAGTGAAGGTACTTGTAATCTATCTAACACATTATTCGTATAAAAAGAGAATGAAATTTTGCTCCAAACGAATTGTACGATGAACCTCGGAGGGCTTAAATTCTTAAGTGGGCGTTTAAATTATGAAATCGCTGACGCCGAGAAGGAAAGGCACTTAATTTGAATTGGCATAGTAATCAGTTAGAACAGGAATTAATTAATAAAGCTATGCAATCCTTTCTGCTTATTTCTCGAGGGCTACGCGGCCTGCGTACTGATGATGTTTAAAATATTATATGACATTAACATTCAACTTGTTGTTGAATATCAATTTGCAGTTCGTCGATTATCGGAGTATAGACCGTGATTGCAGATTGTGTGGGTTGAATTAGTCTTGTTGGCACCATCTGATTTGTATACAATGATCATTGTTCCGACACTTCATGTGCGAGCTTCGAGCTCGTAGTGTGCCCATAGGTTAATCGATGACATTATTCGATACCTCGGAACTTGTAAGACGTAAGAGCCATTAACGTTAATGTCTTAAAAGGCCTTTGAGTTCAAAGGTATCGTCATGTTATACCATCACAAATTAATATTTACTCTGTGATCTTATTGTGACAGTTTTATAACTGGGAATAAAATATGCATTCTGTTTTTATTTTATGGTCGTGTCTTCGTGTTTGTATTTTTAAACACTCTCGCCTTTGCCTTTCGTCACTAAGGAAAATATCGTAAATTATGCACTCAGAATTGTCAGCATAGACGATTAACTTCTAAATGATGGCTGTTTCTTTTTTGTGCAGAACTGTGTCGCATAATAATTATTGTTATTTCATCCCTAATGTTCGTTCTTTAAAATATCGAGGTTATTAACGAACTTGAAATGTTTTAAAAGACGAACAGTTTCTGCAGTATTTTTAACTTTGTTGTCTTGGAGTATGTTTTGTTATTCTTTATCTTATCCTCATTTTATTTTTAAATGAGACCATTTAATAATTCTGACAATATGAAAGTTTCATTATTTTGTGTTACTTTGAAAGTTTGCAGAAGTTATAACAACCTCGCCACTTGCCCGAGTCCCCTGACCTTTTGTGAACTCCCAGTACTTAGAAGTTGTTCTATTAGTAAAAAATAATTAAACACTCCTTATCAGCGGGCAGACATCGTGTGTGTTTATGTTTGTGTGCTCACCTCTACAACGACTGTTGATAACCCCACAGCACCGTCTGCGAGATAACGCGACCCACCAGATGCACATCTCCGTATATTTATGCATATTACTGTGATTTCGTAAGCTGCGTAGGGTTATCTAATAAATGTGATTGCTTCCATAAATTTTGACATGTGAACATAAAGATATGTTTTCTTCAGATTAAGTGGACGAATAGTGCTGTTTGTTGATGTGTCAAATTGAGAATTGATGGCATAACGGAATGGACATTATTTAATCCCACGTGTTCCATGTTTTACGTGAAGATTATTTATGAAAGCAACATTAACGTAACATCGTATAACTAATCCTAAAAATGAAGCCGGATAAGAATAACTTTCATGTTTATTACAATAATCTAAACAGTCATTTGTCATAGTGACTTACGAGAAACTACAACAAACGTTACCTAATACAATAAAATAAAACAAAGATATGATGTCAAAATAATACCAAATTTATTACTATACAGCAATTCATATGTAATTCCCAAACAAATCGGCTGTGCAATTTCAAAACCTAGTATCTGACAAATCTTAAAAAAAGCGTGTTTTTGCATTTTTCGACCTTATAGACCACTCTCCACATACTAGGATAGCAAAAACCCCCAAAAACAAGTCAAAAACGAAGTTACACAAAGTTGGAAACCTAGTATCTACAGTAAACGTTTCCAAAATGCAAAAATTACAAGATTAAAACATAGTATCTAACATCAACCATTTTAAAAACCTAGCAAGTGCTTGTAGTTACTTGGATATGAAATGGTTCATGTAGATACTAAGTAGTAATGAAATGGTTGCAATAAACGTCAAGTCCCTACTCAGTACATTTTAGAACTAGATGAATACAAAGCAAGTGATCTTACTAGGTTTTGAAATTGTCACACTCAAAAAGTTTAGTCTAAGAAAACAATGTTTTTATTAGTAACTGCCCCTCTACGTACATATTTTGTGATAGACGCATTAAAACTATTTTTTTTTAAAGCCTGTTATGTACCTCAAATTTTGCAATGACTCCCAAGAAGATACGACTAATATTATTGAAACGGCAAGCTGTCAAAGATATGAAATCGTTTTTCGGCTCTCCTGTAAAATTTGGTTTTATGCAGATACTGGGTTTTGATATTTCACAGCCGAAATATAGTCAATGAACTTTAACTTAACAAGATAAAATGCAATGAGACAAATCTATTGCCCGCTGCCCAAACTCTTAATTAATAAAAACAGTGAGAGACATCTAAATTGATAACGTAACTGGATATTTTAAAAGGGACGTGGTCGTATGTTGGTGTTGAGCAATGTGTAGCGATGTGTCCGGACATCAATTAATATCATTAAGCGGGTGTAATGCGTGCTCTTGAGAAACAGATGTATACAGAAAATCTGGTTCGAACAGTTTTTTGATAGCAGCAAACTCAGATGAAAGTATTGGAGGGAAGTCTTAGGTTAGTGGGCAAAAAGGCATAATGGAAACCCTCCTAGAACAAAGGCCGACGTAGATATGACGGAAATGCTTGGTTTTCGCGTTGATTGAATTCATCGTGCCGTGCAGGATGCCTTTAAACTTATAAAAATAGAAAAAATAACCTGGAAGTAACCTATTCACTCTTAAAAAACACACTCCATACAAAATTTGAATGTATATTAAACATTTACGATGTCAAATAATCCACTATGTAATTACATTTTATATTCAGGTATTCATTAACACTGTAATAGGCCTTAGAAATCAGAAGTTTTTTACTGTACTTTTAAAAACCTTCAAAGATCGTATCTGTAGCAGTTCCTTTGGCAAATATTTATATAATTTTGGTTATACAATCTTATGAAACCCCTGATAGAAAATGCATATTTTAAGTTTCTTCATCGGTCAAAAATGACAAACCGACTAAAGTCGAACTTAGATCCGTCGGTAGAACGTCTCCAGATTGAGTTTTGAGTTTTCTGTACTTTCTCACATGATGGTACGACGTCCTAACCGTAGGGAACATGTGTTTATATACCACTAACATGCTCCCAGGCAGTTGCGTAACTTTTTATTACCTACATCTTATTTGGTGCTAACATTAGGAACTTTCAATGTGGTAATTAGGAGGATGTGGATATATTTTGCGTGATGCTGTATAGTTTGTGTTTGATGGCTAGGAAAGCAGATGTGCTGAGGAATGTTAAGATTGTAATAAACACTGATGTACTTACACAAAATTACCATGGATTATCGTTTTACTAGCCGCACCATTTCACACAAGTATTCATCATCATCCTGCCCTTGTCTCGTTTTATTTGGAGTTGGTGCAACACGTTTCACGCAAATAGTAATATCGATAAATGGGATCAACGTTGATTTCATTGTTGATTTCAGGACCTTTAACATCTGTCTCCTTGTAAGCTGCTGTATTATTATTTAAATTGAAATGTGTTTGTTTCAGATGTCTTTGGTAGAGATAGCGTCAAATACATCTACTTTTGAACAATGGGTACCAAACATATACAGATTTTGTACACCACGCCTTGTAAGTATGCGAGATACCTTTCAGTTTAAATTGTCCGTCTGGATCAAAAGATTAGAAATTTTATTATTAACTTTTTTTAGTTTAAAGATACTTAGTGATTTTAAGACAAACCTCCTATTTTTGTACGATGCTTACTATCCAAATTGAGAAAACCATAAGATGACGCCAAACCACTTCAAAGCACTTACCAAAAACATTAGCCCACGAATAAACGTTAGCATCAAGTGGGATTGTAGAGCGTAGGCGGAGCACAGTAAACCGATACCATCCATTCAGACAATCACAGTTTAGGCCGCATTCAGTTCACTCTCTGAAATAAATCTTCATTCATTTTTGTCAATAAACCGCCTATCGGCATTGTATTGTAATTGGGGTGGGTATTGAGTTTCCTGCCCTTACAACGTACTGCCTAAGTATAGAGTTACTACAAACAATGGTGGATAAGAAAAGGAATGATAAAAGACGTAATTTGATTTACAAATGATAGGTTGTATAGGTATGCCATGTGCTGTGATTGTGGTCTCATGTGCTGTTTTTGTTTCAGATTGAGTTTTGGATTTGTATGAATAAGACGATTCAAGGTAATATTTCTTTGTTTCTTGTATTTTTATTTTCAATGCTTACCTACTTATAAAGCTGTTTTTCCTACAAAGCTCTATGTTTTTTTAAAAGCCTCTTTTGTGTCTTTCCTAAACTTCTCTGTCTAAGGCAATCTCTTGCCAAGTTTCTGTTCATGTTCGCGGAGCTCTACATTTGCATTCAGTAAATCCTTTACTTATAAAACATTACTTTTCCAAGTTCTACTTTTGCTACCGCCAAAGAATGTAATGACATCATCATTTTTCCACTAAATACTTACCTAGTCATCCCATTATAATTTCAAATTCCATTTTCAAGCAGAAGTGGTGTCCGGGTCGGGGTGGTGGGGGCGCGCGTGTTGCTCATTGGGCCGCCTGACGCCGTGCCGGCACGCATGCGCCATGGCCGCCAATGAGAGCGCGCTCGTCGGCGCCGGCGCATGCCGCAGGTCCGATGAGATCGCTTTCTTCGACTGTGTGCAACGGCAGGAGGAGGCGCAGCATTGCTGTTGTGAGTAGTTAGTTCATGAAAAAGTATGATAACATAATCGATGGAGAATCGGGATTCGTCTATTATTATGAGTATACGGGGTGTGCGGCGCACAATAAAAAAATACCATGGATCCAGTATAATATGATGCTGAACCCCAAGTCCCCAATGTGGTGGAACTTTTCATCGGCTTTTTCGTAATTTAAAATATGGGATAATGGAAATTACACAACACAGCCATAAGGATTAAACAGGAGGTTTTAAAATAATAGTGATAGGAAACGTAACTCAATTTTTTTTCGTAAAAATCATGTTACGTGCTACTAAACAGTTATTTGCATTCCTGAAAGGTTCCGATTTGGACGCGTCGGTGTTATAACTTAGACCAACTGCCCGCGGACGCGTAGATTCATAGACGCATATTCGTCATTATACGCCTAGTAGTTAGTTATACGCCTGTTTGAAGCTTGCATACAAAACTATGAAACTGTGTCAACGAAACGGCAACGACACGATGCCGATGGCACGACATTGCTGTACCATCACAGGTGTACACGAAGCGTATAATGATGAATACGCATATAAAAAGCTACGCGTCCGTGGTCAGTAGGCTTTAAGCGACGAAATTGTATTATTTTTAATAGTAGAATAGAAGAAGAAGAAGAATAGAAAAACATTTTTTCGGGATAGACACAGCACAACGATTACAAATACAAAGTAAATTAGAAAAAAATAAGTACAGAATGCGTCGGGCGTGCCCGTACCGAAAGGGTGACCACCTCAGCATTTGCTGGGCGTCAGACACCCAGCGCTGGTTTTCAGTTGGCACCCCACAGTGAGTCACGGACGAGGGTAAACAATATATAATTAAATTAAATAGTTTTATAAAATACTCTCACTCTTAGTAGAAGTTTTACTATTCATTACCTATACCTTAAATAATGATTCCTTTCGTCTTCCCGCAGCGCAGACGCAATCCATGACATGTCACGAGGAGTGTCAGAAGGCACTATGGCGTCTTGGCCAGTCACGCGTCGACCTGCAGGCCAGGGCTACAGCACTGCAGACCTGTGAGGAGTCGCCTGATCTCATGAGGTGTCTGAGGGACCTCACGGATTCCGTCGTTTCTACGGATACTACTAAATGTAGGTTTTAAATAGTACCTTATTTAATATAATTTTGATTTTATTGATAGGAGCTGGTCTATCTTCTAACTAGAAGATTAAATGTAGCTAAAATAAAATTCCCTAAGCCCATTTAGTTTTTAAATTTATTTACGAGTCTCTCCATAGCTTTTTGGTTCCGTAGCCAAATGGCAAAAAACTGAACCTTTATTAATATGGTAGGTTTACCTAAACCTATTTTCAATATTAAATTCATATTTAAAACTTGGCCATATTTGTAAACATTCAGTAGTTAATTTCCTGCTTTTACCCCATAACTTGTAATTAGCTGAATTGATTTTGATGAAATGCAAGCAAAGATTTTGATAAAAATTATCGGTAGAAGATCTTATCTAAGATCTAGTTTGATTCTGATCCAGATCTTTCCTGCTGTCGAGAATCAAACAAGCCAGAATGCCAACCGACTTGTGAACGAGTGCTTCGGAGTAAAGGCGTATTGCAGGAGATCGTAGAAGCTTTAGAGGTGGACTGCGGAGCCCCATACATACTGGACGGCTTCTGGCAGTGCTTCCTGAAGAAGGATGCGCCGCCCGAACCTAAGGATTTGATCCCCCATGATATTGCTAAGCTGCATTGTTGTCAGAAGGTAAGAAGGGACTTATTTTCTTACAGATGAGTTTGTCAAAAAGTATGATTATTTTTTGTTTTAACAGTTTTTCTTTGTGTTATATAGAGGGGACTACTAGAATCCCATAGACTATTTATGAGGCTTTTAATAACTAAACATATAGCCTACGGATAGTATTCGGTTCTGGGTGCCTTGAGCATGTAAGTTTACATATTTGAAAACGATACAGGATTACTCCTGTTTTTAGTGTGGGGCAACGTTTTTTTATACCTTTTTACCGTCCTTCTTTTGTTTTTGTAACTCAATACCAAAAATATGATTGAGCAACGATATAATACTTATATCAAGTCTTTCGGATCAATAATTTTAGGAGTTCCAAACGTCACGTGTCCTTGATCCACTAGGGAATCAAACTTTCGCCTTCACAAAATTCTCTAACAAAGTTCTGATTTCTTTAGAAAACGTAGTGCCAAAGAAGTATTGGCGAAAGTAAATACGGAGTAAACTTTGTTTCAGGCCGTGACAATAAACTGTCGCAGATTATGTTTCGAGACGTTCAACTCGGGCTGGCAAACTAACTGGCAGAAGTTTTACACGGAATGCTTGGGCGATCCCCAGGAGATCACGCTGTCGGAGTGTATGGACGACGGTAAGCTTTATTTGGAACATTTTATATATTTTACTGTTTTTGTATTCATTTATTTTTGAAATTACCCTAACTACTTACATCAAAATATATTCATGTGCTAAGGTAATCTTTCCTCCAAATCGCGGTCATCCGGAAACTTTTTAGTAATGTATTCAATATAACAGTAATTCCTTGGGCAAAGAACGAGCTAATTCTCTGGTCACGCAAAGTGTCGATCAGTCAGCGAAAAAGAGACGCTAATTCGGCGCTCATAACCCAATCCTTTCTACCTCAAACAACTAAGTACTATGATTACCATAAGATTATCATCTTAACAAGGACACGGCGGAGCCTTTATACTACCACTAGTGAATAGTGGGGCTTCTCTAACAACTCCTCAAAGAGAGGAATTTTTGCCACTATTATGTCGATTATTGGACGGTAAGGGTGGGATATGTTCACCAAGTACCGGAGCTACTAGCTCCTAGCTAGCTAGCTAGTAGCGGGCTTACCTCTGGTGGTTTGACAATGCAGCAGAAATATAAATCACAATCAACACCTCTACATCACTTTGTGACTTAATGAGGAGAATCTCAAAGCATTCATTAATTCCTTCAAACCGCGATCATACTTCAATAAGTCCATCAAACGGGTCCTACCTTAAATCATTCAGACTGCAGTGTCCTCCATCTTAGCTATTCACACGCTGCAACTAGAAAAAGATGCTAAATCGCTCGCATCCATATTAATGTGACATTCCCGCGCCTTGATGAGACGATGCGTCGACCATGCAGATTAGGCAGCTGACTTGAATATGCCGTTCTGATTACCTGCCTGGGCTCTTTAGCGGTGCTTGTCGGTACTTTAGAGATTCTTTGTGTGTTAATCTGTTTATAATTTGCAATTGTGGCATCATCAGTTCAGAAATATCTATTGCGTTTCTTATAGTTCTAATGAGATTAGTGAAGGTAGGTATGCATGTATCATTTACCTTGCAGATTTGTGTTTTGTCTCTTGTCGTTTACCTTAAACAGCTACTCCAATTCGATCTACTAGTACTCGTGCAAACAGTCTAACCAACTTCGCTGAAATTAACTTCTTCAGCATACTATTTAGCTATTCTCGTAAAACTTGTATTGACAAAAGAAGTACTGTGATGCTTTGTAATGTGTGATAGGTCTTGCTATTCCCTAATAAATTCATCATGATCATCGTCTTCCTGCCCTTGTTTCTTGGAGTCAGCGCAGTATTGCATCTTCCATAATTTCCTTCTCGCCATAATTTTCGATTCTTAATATATTTATCATCTTGAGCTTCATATCCCTCCTTGCTCTTATGTTTAGGAAACTTAAGTATAACTGATTTTACGAAAACTCTTTGGTCTTACCGGATAAGCTTGGGGAAACTTATAGCCATTGGATTTTATGAAAACTCTTTGGAAAATCCGTTAAGAGATTTACAGAAATGATTCCCTTTTCTTCCAGTGGATGCGCCCTGTTCCCTCGGCTGCGCCGGTCTGACGTACTGCAACCAGCTCAACAGTAGACCGACGAATCTGTTCAGATCGTGCACCGCGCAGGCAGACCTCGAGGCACATCTAGCGGTCGCCGAGCAGAAGGGAAGTGGGTAAGATTTTGAAAGAAAGACATTCTTACAGAAAGTCTGCTGACAGCTTAGTTATTAAACCGATTACTTAGGTCCCCTGTCCCTAGACGCGTAGTTTCATACTTGTAGATGCGTATATTGGTTATAGCTTGCATACAAAACTGTGTCGACGAATCGGTAACGGCACGACGCACGACGCTGCCGCTTCGTCGTCACATTTTTATAGATTTGTATGCAAGCTTCATACGCCCGTACACCAAGCGACTAATACGCGTCTATGAAGCTACGCGTCCGTGGACAGGAAGAAAGGATTCTTCGATTTTCCGCAGTTTTCAAGTTTTTCAGAACTGCAAATACTTGCATTGATATTGTCATTGGAATAACGATTACTGAACAATACACATTTTTTGTGCTACGTCAAGAAAAACCTTACTATCTACCATCAATGATAGATTAGATGCTAGTTATTTGTTTTAGAAGACTGAAGATACTGATAGTGGAATTTTTTTTGTTACTTACAGGGTTTTGATTATATCTGGTATGGAGTTACCTCTGAAGAACTCATCACAGTGTCCTATTGACATTTGGAAGAGCGTTGCCTGCGCGCTACACGTCAAACCCTGCACGGCAAAGGTGAGCATTTGAGCAACCTTTCTTTTTCACATAGATTTTGCACACTCTTGAGGATTTTATAAATAAACTTTGGCTTCCAAATTTTTTTTTGGGGTAAAGTCGATTCTACCTTTCAGCCGTTTTAAAATTACGCGAGTGCTCCATATTTTATTTTTGGTTTTGAAATTTCTATGTGGTTATGTCCTGGCTAAATAGTGGTGGTTGCAACATTTTAGTGTATGGGGAAGTGGGGTTTGCTAAAATCGGAAATTCTAATTTATTGAATTTAGTCAAAGTGTTGACTTTAAATCTATCTAATTCCGACTGTTCATTTCTGTATCTATATCTAGTACGTTAAGCTAATATTACACAAATTCTTAAAATTAACTATGGATTATTCTATGGGAGAATGATTTGTCTGATGTTTGTTGTATTACATTTTAACTGGGATTTTCAACGCGAACTCTTTTCATAGATTATCTGATAAAGATCAAATAAATAAAAAATCATGGTTGCTAAAATAGATCTCGTTGGATACATTCACTAATACTTTTATTTCAATAATAACTGATGACAATTCATAATCGTGTGTCCCCAGGGTCACAGCAGCCTGCTGTGCGCAGAAGAGTGCGCTAGCCTGGTATCTTCGTGTGTCGAGTGGTCGCGCGCACCTCCGACATTGACGGCGCGCGCGTTGTGTGCGCGGCTAACTCCCAGCGACGCCAACGCGCCGTGTGTGCCTCTGCATCAGTTCATGTCTCCTAGTAAGTAGAATTGGTCAAATACCTTCGTATTTCCCAGTTCCTAATCGTCTGTTTAGAGTTCTTACGTTATATTTAATCGTTATAGAAAGTTTAGGCTTTAGCCCCCTCCCTCCTCACCTCCGAGTTTTAAGTCTTTAGCCCTCCCACCTCCAAGTTTTAAGTTTTTCGCTAGTTTTACAATAATTTAATACAATCTGCCAAATTACACAACAGACCGTGACTCAGTTATAGGGTTGTTTTGGCCTTGGTAATTGGTTTATTTAGGTCAGATAATGCAATCGCTTCATATGGTTGGGAAATCTAAACGACTAGTGTCGATGCTATTCACGTCTGAGTAAAAAAATCAGAAAATTATATCGTTGTTATGTACAGGCAAAAGCAACTACAGCAGGATTTTAAAATACTGTATCTAAATTCCTCAGGTACAGAAGCCCCTCTACTCTCAGCAAAGGAAGTGGTAACATCACCGTGCTCAGGGTCTCCGTGCAGCCCCCCTCAGACATGCGTCATCAACAGGAACTGCCTGCACGGCGGATCCTGCCCGCGGTACTACTGCGTTGATGGCTGTCCACTCGGTAAGATATCAATTAAATGAATCGACGAAAGACTGCAAGAGTGATGAGATTTTATTAGCCCATCAGAAAGAAAGAAAAAAGAAATTGTGTCGTCATAGTATGTCTATGTATACGTTGAACAGAGAGGATTCCTCCAACTGTTTTGTGATGTGCCGATCTGGCCAACTGCCCGAATGATTTTCGTTCTATATCTCCAAAGTTCAACACATCATTACAATATTTCTACCAGACACATTCGGAAGTCAAACTCTTATATAGAAACAAAATGTTCAGAATTGTTACATATTTGATCGAGAAATTGGTGTAAATATGTTAAAAAAAGCTTTTCAAAATTAGTTGAAAATAAACGAAAATTTGAAATTGACATAATAATAAAACAAATATTAAAAATTGGAATAAGTACCTACGTTTAAAAATTACCTTTTTTTAAAATAAAACCTTATTCCTTTCCAGGAGACTCGTCCTCACAAATAGTACCAGTAGGTTCCTGGGTGCGGGTGCCAATGCCTTCCTCTCTTCACAAGGCCTGCTTCAAGATCTGTCGCTGCGGCCACAAGGGACTGATGGACTGCCAACCTCTGCCTTGTGTGGAAATGGAGAACTGCCAGTTACATGACAGAGAAGTTATGCAAGGTAAGGCGATATATAATTTGTTTCAGTATATTGTCTTTTATATTCTGTTCAATAAACCCGGAGACTAAATTGACATAAGTAATGTCAAAATTTCTATAGGAATGACGCCATTCTTTGGTGTTGAAATGTCATTTTAGTCTCCGGAATTATTGAACAGAATTTAGTAATCTCACAGATGGTTTGACAAGTAGAGTACCTAACTCTGGGATAAAAGTCATCGGGGTTGATAAAAACATTCTTCTAATCAACCCGTACGACATTTTCAATTTAAAAAGTATTTTTTTTTTTCTAAAAATGTTACAATAACAATTTTACAGTTTAAATTATAAAAAGCATAGACATTTTTTTAAAGAAGGTAAAGCTGGCGAAATATTTTATCACCGGGGCGTCCAGAACCATGTACTAGATCCTTAGTATTCGTTTGTGCGTCGATGTCTGACACACCTTATATATATTGGACACTATAAAACTTGCTCAACATTAAAATATTTGGCATTTCATATTATAAACTTAAATCAAAAATATTAAATTATATAAATGATAAACAAAAGCGGCCCCAGAATAGAGCCCTGTGGAATACCTGAAGTAATACTATCAGAGGCAGACTGATGACCGTAAACCACAACCCTGTGTGTGTTTTCAATATAGGACACAAACCAACACAACTAATTTCCACGTATTCCATTGAAGGCAATTTTATTCAGCAGTATTTCATGATCGACCTTGTCAAAAGCTTTTTTGAAATCTGTGTAAACTGCATCCACTTGTGATCGCCTAATAATATTTTCAACCCTGTCATTTGAAAATATTAACAGGTTTGATATTGTGGATCGCGTTTCACAAATCCATGCTAATAAAAGTCAACACACCGATTGAGAAAGCAGATTTTTTGTTCAGTGTTAGAGCGAAGTCGGAGATCGCATAAGTTAAAGATTTTTAAGTAGAGCTGCAGAGAGGCAATGTTGCATTATCTTAAATAAATGAATTAAATACAGAACGGCAACTGCGTTGACTAGTTGTACGTGCGGTAGATTGGACGTAAAGCGCGCGATTACGCTTAGGTTTTTATTTAATTGGTTTGTTATGATCGTATAGTTTAGATGATAGGTGTCATGTACTCGTACATAAATTCACATAAAAACTGGGTTTATTTAACTCTATTGCTTGCATGTTCCTGGTCATCTGTGTGATGTTATGTAAAGCATAATGGTTTGCTAAGATTTCATTGTCAATAAAACCGTGTCGTTATTGCAGGTGAGAAATACTACATGGAGTGCAATGCGTGTGCGTGTCGCGGCGGGGAGCGTGTATGTGCTCGTCGTGCATGCGCGCGCGCCGCCTCGCTGCCGTGCTACTGTCCACCGCACCACCTGCCTGTGCGGGCACGGCATACGCCCTATCCCAACGCTTGTCTAGCCAAGTGAGTATGATAATATATTTAAACGAATAATGACGTAACAATGACAATCTTAACTTGGTACAAGACG
This sequence comes from Mythimna separata, assembly GCA_030763345.1. Classification (NCBI taxonomy): domain Eukaryota; kingdom Metazoa; phylum Arthropoda; class Insecta; order Lepidoptera; family Noctuidae; genus Mythimna; species Mythimna separata. The sequence goes on from CM061187.1 coordinate 6,207,757, forward strand.
AGAGAGATACTTCTTACATAGATTTATAAACATTTTTTTATTCTAGATGTGCAGGCGCCTCAGATGGAGAGATAGAGTTCGGCACAAGTTCCCCCTGCGCCGGTGCGACGTGCGGGCGGCGCCACGTGTGTATGCCGGCTCCTAACGTATGTTTGTCGCGCCTGCAGACCTCCTGCCCACAGTACCACTGTGGTAAGTGTCCTGTAATAACGCCACACGGAGAGATAGAGTTCGGCACGACCTTCCCCTGTATAGTAAACTTAAAAAGGCTTTTGATACAGTAGCCATCCTATACTGCTGCAAAAGCTAAAGGACATAGATGTGTCAGTCGTTGCGTATAAGATGTTGGAATCTTATCGCAACGACAGGTCTCAGATAGTTAAGATCGGAGAATACCAAAAAGAACCAAGCGATATAAATTTTGGAGTTCCCCAAGGATCACTGCTAGGTCCACTTTTGTTATTGATCGATATAAACTTCATCTCCAAAGTTTCATTACATGGGCACATGTCACTGTATGCTGACTTGACTTTTTTACTTTGGTGCCTCTATAACGGACTTAATGAGTTAACGAGATTTAAACTCACTATCTGTTTGATACCAACTGAATCATCTAACTGTTAAATACAACCAAGGCAAGCTTTGAAATATTTAAAGCTAAAAAATATAAGCTAAGTCTATTTTCATTACAAAAAAGTTAAACGAAAAAAAAAAACATGAATCTCTTGAAATAAGTAGTAACTTATGCACAGTTGTCGCAAACACACGCTACTGAGTTGCATACTTGCATTGTGGCAACGCGACGGGACCCCGCATTCTTTTTGTGCGAGCGATGTAGTTTGCCTTGGTTATCATTATTTTTGGGAATATAAAATAAATTAAAATAGTGTACTACTGTACTGTACAGAAATCGTTACTTCTGTTCATCATTTAGTAGTAACACAGATTGTAAGTCCGATCGTCAAAGTGTGATGATTAGCCTACTTTAGTTAAAATTTTGTTCTCATTTAAGCAAAAGCAATAAATATCTTTAATCGTAAAACTACGTTGTGTTAATACGACCTAATAAAGATATTGCTTTGTTACTATCTATCTTTGCTATTCCTTCGTTTAAGCTCACTTAGTTGCAGGAACGTTTTTGACCTCGAAAATATCGTTCTTACACTTAGGTGAGGTTGGAGGCTTGTATTGATGATTTTTATGTTTATAATTATTTAATAAAACTAGTTACGTTTTACAGTCGCTTAAGTATTTTTAATTTCATACAACTTACCACTGGCTTACAAATTGCAAAAAACGTAAAAAAAATTGGCTAACCTGGAACATCCCCCTTAATCTAAAATTTTCATTTAATTTTCAGTAAGCACAGTGAACTGCAACTCCCAACCGGGAATGCCAGTGTGTGACACAGACGCCCGCACACACAGCAACCCGTGTCACCTGGTCATGAGTGGCCGTAAGTTCGCCTACTGGGGCGTCTGTCTCGAGGGGTGTTCTGCTGTGAGTACATCACCTTAGTTCTAGGTGCCATTCTGTTGTCTGGACGACTATACTTTTTTTTTTTTTTGGTGTGGGAGATATCCTCAAATTTTTCTCCTGTTTTTGGTGAGGTAGTGTTGGACATTTGACACTGACACTGACTAAAACCGATCCCGTTCCTGCTGTTACCCTTTGCGTTCCAGCAACCCTAGCAAGCATCGGCCTTTCAATTGTGTTCTCTTTAAACTCAAAGTCTTTTCGAGGGTTTCGAATACTTAATTAGTCTTTCATGCTGTAGTCCTGTTTTGTTTCAGAAATAGGCTCTCAGATTATTACTTTTACTTAAAGAAAATTCATTTTAAATTAATATTCTGCAATCACAATCGTTCTGGGTTAGAAAAACTCCCTATACTTATTTTACGAAACAAACCATTAGATTCTCTTGTAAATTTCAGGCTGGTCCAGTATGCGGCGTGAACGGAGTGTCTTACATATCAGAATGCGCTGCGTGGTCAGAATACGTCAGTGTAGACTACGCAGGCCCTTGCCTCGCTGTAGGCCCCATATCCGACCTCATGGAACCAAAATGTGCCTTGATAGACAGAATCAACTGCCCTCCACTCAAGAAGCCAAACTGCCAGGGATTCACTGCGCCTGGAGCCTGCTGCCCAAAATGTGGAGGAGCCTTACGGATATTATATTCAAAGAAACAAATCGATAGAGCGCTATACGGAACTAATATATCCGCCACAGTTATAAATCTAAATAATATATTGAGAGCTCTAGAGAGACATGTCAAGATAGCCGAGTGTGCTCTCAGAGGGTACCTCACTATTGAAATGGAAATATTCGTCACAGTTGAAACAATGTTGGACAACCCAACTGACTTGCAACTGAACGTGTGTATCTTAGAAGCCGAGAAGATCGCAGACATGATAAACAGAGAGAGTGTGATGATAACTAGTGATCTAGGCTTAAGTTCATTATCGTACGCGTTGACTGTTCACACGTACCCCACACAAGGTGCAAGTACTATAACTCTATCCATAGGTGCTTTATTAGCAAGTTTAAGTATCTACGTATTAAGATAGGTATTTTATATAGCGTTATTATTGTGTAAATTTGTACAGTAGCTGTAAATATTGAATGTTATGTATAGTATTTTAGTGCCATCGTTAGAAACTTATACAAAGAATTCAGAGATTATGCTTTGGTTTGCTTTAAAATCAGGCGCAAATTATTTAGTCATGTTCGTCACGTGAGTTCGTTGTGCCATCGTAGTTGTAATGAGAGTAATGTCTTTGACTTAGGGTTTGGGCACACTACCACGGCATGGTGTTATGAACACGAAACGGTGCGGTGCCTGTTGCTAGAATCTCCGAATCTGACCGAAGATTCGATTTAGGTATCTGTCAAAAAGTAACTGAATATTCGGCTCGACCGAAATGTGCATGTTTTAGTTGACGGTTGTGATAGATACTTAAAACCTGAATTATAACTCGTTCGTTTTCGTGTGCTGTCATTTTTACCTAATCCTCGATATATTCATTATAATTATGATCAGGAATTTAAATTGTAGGTGTTGGAATATTATTTTCATGATTTGTCAGTTTTTCTGTAACGGCGTCAGTTTTGGCTTGGGTTTCCCGTTTCATTTTAGACAATGTGCCATAGTAATGTGTCCAGACCCTTACACAAGTAATGCACGATAGACTGTTACAAGCATTTTGATAACATTTTTACAAAAGACATTTTTATAAAGTACTCGTAGTCCTTAAACCAAATATGTATTACAATTATTACTTTGTTATTAATTTTTAGATGTTTAGCTATTTTGAAAATGTGAATACTGTTTACAAGCTTAAAGATTATTGAAATAAAAAAATACCATTATTATAAACATATTTTATTGTCCCACATAGTACGTACTCGTCTCGATATCTCTGCTATTTAATTATTGGCTTAATCAACCTGCCTTTTTCTATTTGGGTCCGAAATACTAAGCTTCTGGTTAGGTTAGCTTCCAGTGATATCGGATGCAGCTGCATAGTTGGGTACTAGCATTTTACATGGAACGACTGCCTATATAACCACCTCCTCTTCTTAGAATCATATTCCACGTTACTGAGGGTCGTGAAGATCACAGCATTTTGTTGAAAAAGTAGAAATGTTGACGCAGTTACCTGTGGAAATTACAAATATTATGTGTGTATATGAATATAATGCAAAATGAACATTCTAATCAAAGTTTTGTTTCTAGTCACCCCTGCGTTCTTATTCACCCCGTTTGACGCGTGCGGTACATCCTACTAATATTATAAATGCGAAAGTTTGTGAGGATGGATGTATGTTTGTTACTCTTTCACGCAAAAACGGCTGGATCGATTTGGTTGAAATTTGGTATGTAGTTAGGTTATACCCTGGATTAACATATAGGCGATAGGAAAAAAAAGCGTGATCTTATTTATTCTTCGATTTTGTTGTTGCGGGCGAAGCCGCGGGTGGAAGCTAGTAATTAATACACGCAGGTCGCACGCGTAAAAATAGAAAATTATCACAAGGGAAAATACTAATATATTTCACGAAATCAACTTCCAATTTACTTCGGGCATCATACTAAAAGTTATGAAACCAATAGCATTTTTTGTCCGAACTGGGAGCCAATCGAACCCCACAGTACTCGTGTTAGAGACCACAAGAACGACTTTCTGGAATACACCTACCTACCGTAAAAATGCCCACCTTTGCAAAATTTTGAATCTTTATAGATTTGGTAGATACCTGCTTCTCATGGCATCGGATCTCGTAGCTGCTGAGTCACATTAAAACCTGGTGCCACGTGGACATGTATTTTGTTCTCGCAACTTGATGCGGTGATAATATGTGGTCCTTAAGTACTGGAAATATGATATGACTTATAAATATATACATCAAAACAGCTTCGCAAATTTTTCCTCTAAGACCTATCAGGAACTCATTTACCGTCCTGTCAAACCAGCTATGGTGGCTCGAAGTAGCGCGGCATAAAACTGGCATGGCAGAGAACGACTAAACAAAAAATTACATCACAACTTCATGGATATACCAGTGTTTTCCGCTCCTAAAATACTCATGGGCAATAAAACATCTTGAATCTTGATTTCTTCACTACTACTGTTGAGCAACATAAGATCGATGTATGAACCAAGACGAGACGGCCAGTATAACCAATCTTGGCGGGCCCGTCTTGGCCGACGCATCAATCCGAAAATCTGAAGGAAGACGTCGTACAGAAATATAGCACTAACAATAAAACGCCATGACTAAATCTTGAATCTTGATATCTTCATTACTGAACAGCAATCATAAGAAAGATACAAGGATCCAGGAGTGGGCCACCAGCATCATATTTCGATGGAGGCCCACGGCTGGGCATTGCATCAATTCTAAAATAACAGCGACGATGTTGGTCCTGCAGGGTCGTCCATCATGTTAGTAGAAGAAAACGTTTTAACAAGGTATTTTTAGTAATTCCGAGATGTTATATATACTACGCACACGAACGATCAACAAAAAATGGTATACACCATAAGTTTAGAGTATGGTCAAAAGATTTAACACATTGAAAAGTAATTAATTTACGCGGACGCAGCACTTTGTCAGCGTGGACCGAACGGCGGACACGACGAATTGCAAATATTGATTTAGGGTGGCCTACTGCACTTGTCTGAAGACGACCGACCTTTTTTAATCCTTGTAACATATTTTTACATAATATTAAGTTTTTCGATGATAATAACTTGTTGATATACAAACGTAGGTTATCAATGTACATGTTCCTTGATATGCTAATGATGCCTTTCTAAAGAATTTTAGTAAAGGATTGTAGACGAGAGATGTATTGTAATTTAGGGTGTAGATAATAATACACTCGTAGGTACACAGATATAAAATTAATATCTTGGTAGCGGTATAAGGTAGGTACCAAAAATAATATAATAGCCAACATTATGATGCTTAAATTTTATTCGAAGGATAAAACTGGTGGTATAATAAGTGTTACAGCACAATTTTTACTACTCAGATCAAAGATATGTAAATACCTGAAAAAACAGCGTTTAATAAAATAAATTGTATGTCCTTATGAGATACAGGATTAAATAAAATACATCACCATTATAATATGATTGTATTTTTCACATAACACCGAACAATCGAGGAATATAATATTATAATGTGAATTTTATAATATCACAATTAATTGATCACTTATAATTAAGTTCAGATAAGTCTTTTTTATCGAAAAATATATTGATTCTATCGAGTAGTTGTGGGTCGGTGACCGTTTTGGCAAGTTGCACGAACCCACTCTGTAGCACTGGGTGGATCAGTTGGAATCTTTCCAGCGAAAACGTCAGGACCAATTCCAGATATGCCATTAAAATATTTTGGAAGCAATTACGTTGCACCTCAGTATCCTGAAAAAGACAAGAAGTGTGAAGTTTGCGTTTAGACCAGATTATAAAAAATTATGATAAATATGAAAAAATAGTCTATTATGGATTTTTCTAAACTTGCGAATACGTTATTTTAATTAGTAAAATATCTCACCTTGCTAATACTCAAAGCTCGCTGTTGCTCTATTTCAGGAGGCACGGGTTGCGGTGGTAATATCGGTTCAGCTACTTTAGTCTTTTCATACGAAGGCCCATCACAGATCGTAATATTTACTTTACGACTATCTATATTGTGATTTTCTATTATATCTGGGATGCTACCTTTCTTTTCTTTTATAGGAGTTTCTTTGTTTATCTTTACATCTTGTGATATAACATCGTTCAAAGGTTTATTATCATTTGTCTCAGAGTTTTGGTCGTTATCCAAATCAGTTTCGGATGTTTCTTTAACTGTTTCCTCCTTAACTTTCTTATTTGATGGTATATTTTCAGTATGAATTTCCACAGTGATAGAACCTTGGCTGTTAGCTTTGAAATCAGCAAACGTGAATGGCTTTGGTTTTTCAATACCTTCTTCTGGGGTGATATTATATTTTTCATCAATTACAGGCGGTTCTTCAGTGTTCTCATTCGGTTCTTGTGCATAATACTGGTCGTAATGATTTGACGAGTTATCACTTTCCACGGAACTACAAGACATTCTCTCTTTAATATCATGGTCATCAAAGTCTGATACACTTATTAAATGTTTCACGTAGTTGTGACATAGTAACTCCCATGTATGCTTCAGATCAAATATTTTTGTCACAAATCGATCATATTCCAGCGTCAAATTTAACGTAGTTGTATAGTTGTGTAATATTATGGAAATATCCGTTGACTTTAGTTTAAATTTATGTACACCATTAAAAAATATTTCAGTCAAAGCAATTATTTTTATCAGCCATGAAGAGGTGGTTTGTTTGTATAAGTTAGCAGCGTGGTCCAAGTTGGACACTTTCTGAACGAGGAACTTTAAACCGGGCCTTGAATCAAATTGCATGGCTCTCGTGAATGAAAGTTCCAACCCCCTTAGCAATAAATCTGTGTTGCTACTGTTTAGGAAAAACTTGTAGTTACAAACATTGGAGCCTGTTTTGAGGCTATCTAGTAGGATACTGTTTATACCTTGGAAGACATCAGACGATGCTTGGATGAGAACTGTAGCTATTATTTGAACCAATATTTGATGAGCTAACAAACCGACAACTAATCCTCTATGCGGGATTCTTACAGTGTACAGATCTGGGTTTAGAGAGTTTACTGACTCGTGGAGATAAATCAAAAATATGTAACTCCGATCATCAATTAGCATCAAATTCTGGGATGAATTTTTAGGAGTGATCTTAGCATGCCCATCTCCTTTCAATTGTTCAGTTAGGAACACTTGTTGTGCCATGGCATGCAGTCTCACATTATCGTTTACCGAACAATCCCGTCTTGCAGCTACTTTTACTATAGCTAAATCTCCATAGAAGCTGTTTGAGTTCTCTTTGAAAGCATAGGTCAGTTGCTTGAGAGGCGTCAAACTAACGTTGCAAGCTCTGTGCAAGCTTGTGCAAACGATTTCCCATTGATTGTCAGTTAGAAGATGCCCTGATGTTAAAATAATATGTCTTATGCACGACGCCCCCAGTCTAGCAATTGGTTCTTGAGGTTGTGCGATACATTCAACTAGAATCAGCATGATTTGCTTCAAAGCGAAAGTTGCTTCTACGCTCTCGATGGGTTCAATTTCCTCTCCCTCATTTTTCTCATCGACCGTTGATCGTTCAACGTTAATTTGCTGCAAATGGTGTAAGTATACGACGATAGTATCTGTTGTCATACCACAGCATTGCTTGAAGTTTGGCATCACGCTGTCCCAGTGAGTATTAACATTTGCAATCTGCCTTAGCCAGTTCTGAACTGTTGGCAGAAGGAGGTGGTTTATGCAGTGTAAACCAAAATGTGTACCAGGTACTTCGACTGTATTCCTCAACAGCTTGAATAAGGTTTCCATAGCTGCTGGTTGATTCTTCTTCGAACAAACGACGGTAGCTGAGATCAACCCTTCAATAAGAACGTACCATACTTTGAGTATGTTGCTTGGCTTATCAAGTTTCAAAAGGCAATTGTTAGTTGTATTGGAAGGAGGCAGACTAGTAGATAGTTTTCTGTATGAGATGAGATCTTCTTCATAATGATCGTTGGAAATGAACTTGGTGATATCAAGAGAAGCACTGGGTATTATTGGATCAACAACACACAGCGGCATATCACCTTTGATCCTGTTACCCGTATTAAATATAGGACATTTTGGCATATTATACATCATTGTCAATATATCTGCGCAGCTTTCCAAGTGGTACAATGCCTCTCTACACATATCTACGATGACTTTCTCAGATTTCTCTTCACTAAGGGGTATGAATTTGCTGTTCTTTGAGAATTTTAGACTAAGACTAGGTTTAGGTTGAGATGGTGTTGTAGCTTTCTTAGGCTTTACTTCAGTTGCTTGGACCTCTTCATAGTGCAGTCCTTTGATATGACTTAAAAGGCACAGTATACAGTCAAGAGCTGCGTTAGCGAACACAAGAGTGTTGTCTGTGCTAAGAAATACTTTGAATATTTCCAAAATGGCGGAGTATTGGTTAGAATTGTTGGCAGCTCGCAAAGTGTTAAAGAGTGGTCGCCAGCCTGATCTTATTTCCATTCTGTTAGTTTCCACGAATTCGCAGATGCAGGATATGATTTGTTCCTGGAAACAAGAGATAAAGATAAAGAAAAACTCTACTCAAATAATGATCTTATTATTTTAAGTTACGTTTCTAAACTATCATCTGCCTAGCCTTTTCCCAACTATATTAGGGTCGACTTCCAGTCAAGCCGGATTTAGCTAAATACCAGTATTTTACGAGGAGCGGCTGCCTACCAGACCTCCACAACCCATTAACTGGGGTTTTTTTTTTAACTGGGGTAACACGTTACTTCATAGCAAGACTGGAGTCAGATTTACTGGCTTCTGACTATCCGTAATGACTGTCAAAGATCTACAAATGACAGCCGGGACCTACGGCTCAACGTGCTTTCCGAGACACGGAAGAAACTCGTTATGTTAAGATGGTCACCCATCCACAGACCAACCTAGGCAAGCGTTGCTTAACCTTGAAGATCGACCTGTGCGGCTGTTATTATTTAGCCACGAGCTCCTCGTGCTCGTCGTCGCTCCCCAACGTTTCTAAACTATCAAAAAGTCAAATTCTTTGTTTGTAAAAGATATTCTCGAAATTACTGATCCAATTAGGAAAATCCTTTCGATGATGACAAGCCATATTACTTATTGCTTAGTGCTGGGCTTCTTTTATCCTGAAAATGTCAAGGGTTCTGAAGGATGGACTACCAGAGCAAAGATGCTGCAAAAAGCTGGCAGTAGTTAATATTTACCTGTATATCATCATCACACAGCTCCAAGCACAGAAGGTTCTCGAAAGGCTTCAGCAACGCCTCGTTGAAGTGGAAGTGTGGAAGCTCTACTTGTTGGTTGAGTAGAGCTGTTGCGCAGTCATGCAGACACTGGATCGCTAAGCTTGCGATCTGGATGTCCTTGTGACAGGCCGCCTGAGGGAACGGATAAAATAGTTTTTAGAAGAATGCGGCGGAAGTATGCTCTTTGTTGAGTGTAAAGTCTCACAAACTTCGATAATCCGGAGTGACGTAGGACGGCCGCGGTTTTTTATACAGAGTATAGAGACTTTAGATATGCTTTTTAAGGATATTATAATAACTCGGGTATGTTTAAGTTATTAGCGTTTTGTAAAACAACACACACAATGACAATTCGATTAGTAAGGAAAGTCAAATGTGTGCAAATTATATATGTCTTGAGAACCACTTTTAGCAGAGTTGCTGCATACAATTTCCAAGGCATTAGCTGATAGGACTTTAACAATATTTAACGAAAAACTGATTAAATTTTACGTGGCAAGGATTCATTAAATTCCGAAGAAAGCTGGTAAAACTTTGTTTGCCAAAGACCATGTGTACCTGCATGAAGTGCGGCCCCACGACAGTCCATATCGCCATGCGGTGCGCCAGCGGGCGTGCAGCGCGCAGACAGCGCAGCGCCACATCTCCTGCGCGACACAGGGCTCTGGCAGCCTCCCCGCCCGCGCCCCTCCCGCCGGCCCCCGCGGCCCCGCGGCGCCACCACCACACGTTGTTGTTGGCTACGTCGGCCTCCCAGGAGCAGAACAGCTGAGAAGATATAGTATGCTTGAGTGTTATAAATACTTATTCGTACAGTAATAATTATTGTAAACAGGTTGTCCTACAAGATCACCGATGATCTAGCGAGTGTCGCGTCAATCCGATGGTTGCGAGACGCACAAGACCGATCGTTGTAGCGACGTTTAGGGGAGGCCTATGTCCAGCAGAGGACGTCTTTCGGCTGAGATGTTGATGTTGATGAGGTCGTTCTATTCGATATTAGCTGGTGTGCAAACTTAAAATTTTACCAAAATTTAAATCTAGCCATAAAAAAGGTATATCTTTAGATGCACATCTATATAATTTATTTATACCATTAGTTAACTGAATGCATACCTAAAAATATAAATTACGACCCGAACATACTCATAGTCGGAAAAACAGGCTAGACAGATTTGATTTATATCGTGTGTATGGTATATTACTGATTTAGCAGATCTACAAAATGAGTCCACATGAAAAAGCAAGTGCTTACTAATCGATGTTGATGCGCCACCAGCCTCTGCAGCGCTGCCTTCAGCGTAGGTAGTGTAGTAGTGGCTGCCAGGCGAGTGAACAGCGTGTCGGCTGCAGCGGTCAGCGCGCAGCACACTCGGGCCGCTCCAGAACCGGATATCACGTTGCCTCCCTAGGTAAATTATAAAAAAAAAACCGGGCAAGTGCGAGTCGGACTCGCGCACTGAGGGTTCCGTAGTAACTTACCTATAAAAACAGTTCAATCGAACAATTCGACAGTCTCGAAATGTACGTTTTTTGCAGTATACACGGACGAATCTTTTTTTCCCGTCACTTTACCAATTGAATTGAAAATTGATTTTTGCACAGCTTCAAGGGACCACGGACCCAATTATATGGTGTTAATTTCAACTCAATACCTCTAACTTACCTATGAATAAAGTTCAATTCTCGAATCGAGCGTTGAAGATTTTTCAAAAAAATAATTCTTGTGACGTAACAAGAAATTTTCAGTTTTCAGACTTTTCCCTATATGAGTGCTATAAAACGTTGCTTCATGCCAAATTTCAAGATTCTAGGTCGACTGGAAGTACCCTTTAGGTTTTGATTCCCTTGCGAGTACTTGCGAGTTTCAAAATATGCAGCTTAAATTGCTGTTTCTTTTGATTGCGTTGACATAGAAGTTTGATTTTGTTACAGCTTAAAGGTATTATAGACCTGAGTATTTGGTATGAATTTCAATGTAATACCTTTACGCGTTTATGAGGAAATGCGTAGTAAGTTTAAAATTATTGAAAAAATATATATTATGTGATGTAACTAAAAATTTATGGTTTTCGTAATTTTTCCTTTATCTATGCTATAAGACGTTGCTTCGTACCAAATTTCAAGATTCTGAGTTCACGGGAAGCACCCTGTAGGTTTTGATTCCCTTGCAAGTGTCGAAAATTAGCGTCATAAACGGCTGTATCTTTTGATTGCGTTGGCTCAGAAGTTTGATTTTTTCACAGCTTCAAGGGACAGTAGATTTGAGTAATTGATATAAATTTCAGCTTCATACCTCCACGCGTTCCTGAGAAAAAGGGTCTTGACAGACGGACGGACAGACGGACAACAAAGTGATCCTATAAGGGTTCCGTTTTTTCCTTTTGAGGTACGGAACCCTAAAAACATGGTAATTTATAAGCATTTCTAAAAAAGGCAAAATAGTTAAATTCGATGTTCTTCAGTGTATTATGTAGTGTGTGTGCCCGCCTCTATTTTAGAGTTACAAAAGTATAAAAAGTTGTACAAACATAAATTCTTATTATGGGGTTACTTTTAAGGGGCAAATATTTTTTTCATATTTAAAACAAAAATATACAGAAAATGATATTCCACCTTACCTCTTGTCTGCACGTTTCTACAATTTTCGCAACTGACATGTCATTGTTTAAGTTATTCTCGAATACGGGCTGCAAGAAGTTGAAGACATCCACGCTGAGGAAAAAACAAACAAATAGACGTTAAAAAAATACATACAATCATTAATAATTTAATAATGTAAATGGAAATCATATTTTAGAAGAAAGAAAAATCTAACCACAGAGAAGACGAAATTGAAATTAAATCTTTATGTCCTAACTTTAAAAGCTTCTTCTAAAATTGGTAAAAATGCTATTATACCAATGCTCTGTTAGATGATTGATATGGCTAACCTAATATAACCTTTGAACCCTATAGGTATAATATTAGGTTACAATTGCCAAGAGATTTTTTGTTTTCAACTCACCAGGTTTCATCATCCCTTCCATCTAACCCCAACTTAGCATCAGCTTGTAGTATAGATACAGTTTTATTTCTGCCAGTCTGCATGGTCACTATCGGCGTGGCATTATTCCCTTGATGCCCGAAGAGAGAATGTTCGAAACTGGACACGTATTGACAGGCTGCAAAAATATGCTCCCAGCATTCTGGAGCTTTCGATCCGAGTTCTAAACCACCTGAAAAAATTGATAATATGTGTATAATACTGCGATTTAAATAAAATACGTATATTTCGCTAGAAGAATTTTTAAATAAGCTGTCCCAGTTGGGCGCAATTGCGTAAATGGGATTCATAAAGCATTTAGTACCTACCCAATCTAAAATTAATAAAGTCTCGCAATGAACTTTAAACACACATGTACAAAACTTAAAATTGAATATCGTACACGTTGCCATTAAAAAAATCTAGCCCGAAGTTAAATCCCAGTTGGGCACCATTATTTACCCATACAGTTTTTTTTTTAATGGGCGCCAATTTTAATTAATATGAGTCTCAAACCAACTTATTTAGGCAGCAACAAAAATAAAGTGGAAGCTACGGGCCCGAGCGAGTGTTGGCCACGTTTTTACTAAAGATAACGATTTTAGTGTGTTAGTCATAGTAATGGTATTTGCAAAAACAAATGAACATTTTTCTTTATTGACCTTAATACTACTACTGTTTCTTTTAAATTCTATGTGGATTTTCCAAAAATACTTAGGGTCTGTTTCACAATGTCCGAGTAGGCACTACTCACTGAATAAATTCAAAAATGTGACACAATTCGTATGAAATAATCTGTCAAGTAAGATACTCGAAACTTAATCATAGGTGGTGAAACAGGCCCTTAAACTACTATTGGTATTATATTTAATAATGATGTCTCCAACTTACCTGTAATCAATATGTCTAAAGACAGTGCATGGGTGGATAATATCTTGCCGTTCGGTGGCTGTGAGATGGCCGAATTAGCCAAAAGAGCCAGAATACTACTGCAACGATTTTGTAAGCTCAAAGTGTTGCTTACTCTTGCAGCCTGTAATTGTACCATCAAATGATTTTAATATTTATTTTAAGCAGTAAAAATAAAAGTTTAATTTAACGAGGTAGTCTTTGAAATGAGAAAATAAACATGTACATCAAATAAGGAACACAAATCTATGGGTACATGGGTGGTATTATCGCTGACATTGATATCTACCAGACTAGCTTTAGATGTAAAACTGAAGTAAGAATTTAAAATAACTGTTAAAAGACTGAACTGTTGTAAGAATATAAAATAACAAAGAGTAAGGTAGCCTGTGGTGTACTAAAAGTAAATTAATCAAATTAAATTATAATATTCTTGTACAACAATACCTTGTGCAGTCCTTCAAGGCATTGTATAGTTAGCCCTTCCCAAGCAATGCGCTTCCGTTTCCCAAACGTATTTATTTTCTTAGAAATCATACCGTGCAGTTTTTGTTTTTTGTTACCATAGCCCGTTAGGGGCACACTTAGTACTGTGACCATGGAATCCCAAATACAGGTTAGTATTCTGAAAAAAAACGGCAAATTGAGAAAAAAAAAATGTTAGACCAAATGTTTCACGAATAACAAAAAAGATATGTATTTTATTTATTTTATCATTTATGTACAGAAATGTAAACAGCGACGGAAAAATTATAATAAAAATTTGTACAAAGGTACTGCTTATTTCAGAAGAAATTTCTTCCAGCAGACCTGCGTAAGGAGAGATTATAAGAATTGTAGACGTATATAGGTATGTAGATGTATAATATATTGTTTTAAATTTTATTTTACCTTCTAGCCCACCGCAAGCTCGCATCATGCTGGGGTGAGTCGATGGTGTTGTTATATAAACAGGAGACTTCCTTTAACTTCTGCCAATCGGACATTACTGGACTTTGATCCAAACCGCCGAGATCTGTTGAAGAAACAATGATATCATCAAGTAAACTACTTTGTAAATTGAACTTCGATTTTTAGTTCTAGGTTGAACTTCGATCTTCTATTTTATTTGATTGGTCTTCGTGTTTTATATTTATAAAACATACGAAGAACATTTATAAAACACATTGTTTATGGTTAAATGTTAAAATATGTATTAGTTTAAATTTCGAGACCCTTTTAATAATAATAACTGATTTAAAACCTCTTACCTGACAGTAAATGAACAAGGGGATGGTCAGTAGTAGGAACTTCTTTGAGCAGATCACTGGCGAGCACTTGCTGGTATAACTCCCTCAGCCAGGTCGCCGACAGGTATACTAGGACACCGCTGCCTTGCACTTCTTCCACGAACTCATCTTCTGTTAGAGATACTTGGACCTTCTGGAATAAAAGAATAATACTTGTGTATTTTGCGCCAACGATAAATCATAGTTAGCTTACAAATTTTAATACTAAAATTACCCTTAAAATATTCCAACTGTTAGGAGGACTCAAGACTCCTTTAAAAGAGACCGAATAGATCGTAATCCACTACGCGAGTCCAGTGCGGGTTGATGGATTTCAGATTTCTTCAAGGTCATGCCAGTTACCTCATGATGTGTTTCTTCAACGTTTTGAGAGTAGTGGTGTTGAAAAAAAGGGCTTGAACTCGCGACGAGTGGGGCCGCGTGGTGCTGTTACTAAACTTACACTGGGCTGTGTGTAGTAGTGAGTTCTCCTCTGCTTGAGAGTGAGCAGCAAGGCGGCGTACGTAGCGAGGTACACGCCGTCCGCGTTCATGATGCACGCCGTGGCCGCGTGGTGCTGTTACTTACACTGGGCTGTGTGTAGTAGTGAGTTCTCCTCTGCTTGAGAGTGAGCAGCAAGGCGGCGTACGTGGCGAGGTACACGCCGTCCGCGTTCATGATGCACGCCGTGGCCGCGTGGTGCTGTTACTTACACTGGGCTGTGTGTAGTAGTGAGTTCTCCTCTGCTTGAGAGTGAGCAGCAAGGCGGCGTACGTGGCGAGGTACACGCCGTCCGCGTTCATGATGCACGCCGTGGCCGCGTGGTGCTGTTACTTACACTGGGCTGTGTGTAGTAGTGAGTTCTCCTCTGCTTGAGAGTGAGCAGCAAGGCGGCGTACGTGGCGAGGTACACGCCGTCCGCGTTCATGATGCACGCCGTGGCCGCGTGGTGCTGTTACTTACACTGGGCTGTGTGTAGTAGTGAGTTCTCCTCTGCTTGAGAGTGAGCAGCAAGGCGGCGTACGTGGCGAGGTACACGCCGTCCGCGTTCATGATGCACGCCGTGGCCGCGTGGTGCTGTTACTTACACTGGGCTGTGTGTAGTAGTGAGTTCTCCTCTGCTTGAGAGTGAGCAGCAAGGCGGCGTACGTGGCGAGGTACACGCCGTCCGCGTTCATGATGCACGCCGTGGCCGCGTGGTGCTGTTACTTACACTGGGCTGTGTGTAGTAGTGAGTTCTCCTCTGCTTGAGAGTGAGCAGCAAGGCGGCGTACGTGGCGAGGTACACGCCGTCCGCGTTCATGATGCACGCCGTGGCCGCGTGGTGCTGTTACTTACACTGGGCTGTGTGTAGTAGTGAGTTCTCCTCTGCTTGAGAGTGAGCAGCAAGGCGGCGTACGTAGCGAGGTACACGCCGTCCGCGTTCATGATGCACGCCGTGGCCGCGTGGTGCTGTTACTTACACTGGGCTGTGTGTAGTAGTGAGTTCTCCTCTGCTTGAGAGTGAGCAGCAAGGCGGCGTACGTGGCGAGGTACACGCCGTCCGCGTTCATGATGCACGCCGTGGCCGCGTGGTGCTGTTACTTACACTGGGCTGTGTGTAGTAGTGAGTTCTCCTCTGCTTGAGAGTGAGCAGCAAGGCGGCGTACGTGGCGAGGTACACGCCGTCCGCGTTCATGATGCACGCCGTGGCCGCGTGGTGCTGTTACTTACACTGGGCTGTGTGTAGTAGTGAGTTCTCCTCTGCTTGAGAGTGAGCAGCAAGGCGGCGTACGTGGCGAGGTACACGCCGTCCGCGTTCATGATGCACGCCGTGGCCGCGTGGTGCTGTTACTTACACTGGGCTGTGTGTAGTAGTGAGTTCTCCTCTGCTTGAGAGTGAGCAGCAAGGCGGCGTACGTGGCGAGGTACACGCCGTCCGCGTTCATGATGCACGCCGTGGCCGCGTGGTGCTGTTACTTACACTGGGCTGTGTGTAGTAGTGAGTTCTCCTCTGCTTGAGAGTGAGCAGCAAGGCGGCGTACGTAGCGAGGTACACGCCGTCCGCGTTCATGATGCACGCCGTGGCCGCGTGGTGCTGTTACTTACACTGGGCTGTGTGTAGTAGTGAGTTCTCCTCTGCTTGAGAGTGAGCAGCAAGGCGGCGTACGTGGCGAGGTACACGCCGTCCGCGTTCATGATGCACGCCGTGGCCGCGTGGTGCTGTTACTTACACTGGGCTGTGTGTAGTAGTGAGTTCTCCTCTGCTTGAGAGTGAGCAGCAAGGCGGCGTACGTGGCGAGGTACACGCCGTCCGCGTTCATGATGCACGCCGTGGCCGCGTGGTGCTGTTACTTACACTGGGCTGTGTGTAGTAGTGAGTTCTCCTCTGCTTGAGAGTGAGCAGCAAGGCGGCGTACGTGGCGAGGTACACGCCGTCCGCGTTCATGATGCACGCCGTGGCCGCGTGGTGCTGTTACTTACACTGGGCTGTGTGTAGTAGTGAGTTCTCCTCTGCTTGAGAGTGAGCAGCAAGGCGGCGTACGTGGCGAGGTACACGCCGTCCGCGTTCATGATGCACGCCGTGGCCGCGTGGTGCTGTTACTTACACTGGGCTGTGTGTAGTAGTGAGTTCTCCTCTGCTTGAGAGTGAGCAGCAAGGCGGCGTACGTGGCGAGGTACACGCCGTCCGCGTTCATGATGCACGCCGTGGCCGCGTGGTGCTGTTACTTACACTGGGCTGTGTGTAGTAGTGAGTTCTCCTCTGCTTGAGAGTGAGCAGCAAGGCGGCGTACGTGGCGAGGTACACGCCGTCCGCGTTCATGATGCACGCCGTGGCCGCGTGGTGCTGTTACTTACACTGGGCTGTGTGTAGTAGTGAGTTCTCCTCTGCTTGAGAGTGAGCAGCAAGGCGGCGTACGTGGCGAGGTACACGCCGTCCGCGTTCATGATGCACGCCGTGGCCGCGTGGTGCTGTTACTTACACTGGGCTGTGTGTAGTAGTGAGTTCTCCTCTGCTTGAGAGTGAGCAGCAAGGCGGCGTACGTGGCGAGGTACACGCCGTCCGCGTTCATGATGCACGCCGTGGCCGCGTGGTGCTGTTACTTACACTGGGCTGTGTGTAGTAGTGAGTTCTCCTCTGCTTGAGAGTGAGCAGCAAGGCGGCGTACGTAGCGAGGTACACGCCGTCCGCGTTCATGATGCACGCCGTGGCCGCGTGGTGCTGTTACTTACACTGGGCTGTGTGTAGTAGTGAGTTCTCCTCTGCTTGAGAGTGAGCAGCAAGGCGGCGTACGTGGCGAGGTACACGCCGTCCGCGTTCATGATGCACGCCGTGGCCGCGTGGTGCTGTTACTTACACTGGGCTGTGTGTAGTAGTGAGTTCTCCTCTGCTTGAGAGTGAGCAGCAAGGCGGCGTACGTAGCGAGGTACACGCCGTCCGCGTTCATGATGCACGCCGTGGCCGGTGGCTGGGCCGCGTTGTGCTGGCAGCACTTTGATGCGAACTCTTGCATCGCTTCGTCCACCTGCCAATTTATATTTATTTATATAATTTATCAGAGGTTCAGTCCCGTAAAATTAGTGCTGTAGCGACATCTATGGCTACTACTATTCAAAATCCTGCATTTAAAATCCACCTTCTTTCAATTCAGTTCTTCGCACGATTCGAAAGAAGTTTCTCCGAACAGTATGTAAAAGTTAAGTAGTCAAAGTTAAGCAGTGTTTGTTACTGACCTCTATACAAGTTCGAAGGTTCAGAAGCTTCGGAAGAAGCGAGTTTTGTAGAGTTTTGATGAACTGCCGCGCGTTGTGCCTTTCCAAATCTACGTTGCATTCTGTTATGGTGCATCTGAAAGTATAATATAAACTGATGACGATAGTTTTAGCGTCTATGATATTATAAACCAGTAGCGATATAAGAATATCTTATCTATACATATAATAAAACAGTAAAATTGTGCATCGTTTGCCGCAAATGGCGCCAAAACTACTGAACCGATCCTGTTCAAATTTTGCATACATAATCCTTATAGGACCCTTTTTGCTTTAGGCTATATTTTATCACGCTATTTGCTATGGGGGGTGAGCAATATTGCATTTTGTCGGTTTTGAACGAGTTGCCCCGAGTTCGAATCCCACCTACAATTTATATTTCTGTCAATGTTTTATCTTATTGTTTTTGGAAAAAAAATACTTTTACCATTTTTTCATAAAAAAATCAACATTCCTATTTGATTTTTCCCAAATATTTTGTAAAAACTAATCAAAACACGTTATAAAATCCAAACGTCCACGAAATTCACATACTACAATGTTACATTAGTCCATTTAGCTGCAAATTTATCTACTGAAATGAAAATCATCACGCTATCATCGACGAAGAGCGGGGCAGTCATTTATGACATTTATATGAGAACATCTATTTTGCTTGGTTTTCATCGAACACTGCAGCGTGATTGATTAATGACTAGACTGGGACGTAACACGGTGGTGGTTCGAATCCCAGGAGGTGTTTTAGAAAAAGCTTTTTTTTATTTTTGTATATATTTTTTTTTCACATATTTTTGCATTCTCACAATTTTTTTAACAAAAATATTACCTAAAAATATTATTATTATTGTTTAACCAAAAAAAACCATGGTGACAAATTTTACAACTGCGGAGTTGCACCCCGTTTTCAAAATACAAACAATGACATCCTTCTTCTTCTTCCTGCTCTTATCCCGTATTACTTGGGGTCGGCGCAACACGTTTTCTTCTTCCATTCTGTCCTGTCGTCCGTCACACTATCATCTGCCCTTTTCTTTCATATCAGTCCTTACTACACAATCCATCCATCTTTTCTTTGGCCTTCCTCTCCTTCTCCATTCATCCACATGTAAATTCAGAACTCTTTTGGTAACGTGCTTTTAATCCCTCCTCTTCACATGACCATACTAAGACAAACGATTTCCTTTCAAAATACAAACATCCATTTAATTTTTTTTAACTAAAGGCGATTTATATTTTAGGTGATTTCTTCCACTCTAGGAAGGAGCACGAGGGGATGTCAGACTTTCACTGACCAAAACCCACACCTTTGTATGTTCCTTCTTCGCCTTGCATTCCAGGACTCCGGGTGGAGGTGATCAGCAGTAACGACCTCTCACGTCCGGTCCTGGTACAGAGAGAGAAGGTATGGAAAGCAGTCATCACTTCCTTCCGCAAATGAAGCGAAGAAGGTAGCAAAGCAGAAAGCGCAAAGATGATGCCCTTGGCATTACGAGTCGCAGGGCGATTCCATGATACCGTTAGCGCGGAGTTTTGGACGGTGCACTATTGGCATTTCGCTGTTGAATAAAGACTGGTCTTAGTCGACTGACGTTGCGTTATGTGCCACGCGCACCTAAAAGAGATACGCATAAGAGAACGGCCCTAACGGGCTTCGATAGCTGGAAAATTGTTCGTATTCTAAAGGAACAAAGTGGGTATTTTTTACTGCTCTGCATGCTCTACCCGTAAAAATCGAGAGTTTACAGACTGCGTTCGATCATCAGCATGTGAAGTCGACTAGGTGAAAATACTCGCACACAAGAATTCGTTTATTATTCTCACTAAAGAAAAACATTTATTTGGTGTATTAGGGTGTCAGTCAAATACCGCACCAGAAAATTCCTGCCTGAATAAACAGGTAATATAAACACAAAAAAATGATGGTGATCGGTAAACGCCCTATACATATGACACCTGGGAAGTGTCCAAGTGGCGATGGGAGGGGTCTAAGGATGTCCTGTTTCGCACGGTTTCAGCCACGTTGCTTCACTCTAGGAGGTGACTGCTTTCCATTCCTCCTCCCAGCTCATACCATGATCTGAACTAGGGTAGGAGGATTCTGATTTTGACCCGCAAACAGTACGGCGGTAATCCGCCCTAGCGGGGTAACTTCGATCGTAAGGTCCACCGTGTCTTCCCGCCGAATCCAAAACATCTACCTCCCGAAACACTCATGTTCGGTTAGGACCTGCGTAAAGCGCTTGCGCTTAGAGTGAATTTATCATAGTAACAATCATGGTGTGCCAATATTAGTCGCCCTAGAATGTAAATTGCAACTAAAAGAACACTGTGGAATTTAGTTGGTAAAAGTCTGATACTCTCTCTCGGTCCACCTAGAGTGGGAGAAGGTATTTGGTGGTTACCCAACAAAAAAAGAGGCAAATACTAAAGGTGATTATCGGCCCTAATTTGGTTTTTTGAAAAACAAATCATTTTCATTTTGGTTTTATCGCAATATGAAGTAAACTAACGACTTTACCCATAGAGTAGGCAATTAACTATTTAGAACGTGAACTCTGCGGCTCTGTGCTTCGTTGATGTTTTTAAGGCAATTGACGTCGTGCGGAAGAAAAACCCGGGTGTTACCATTGGGTGGATCGCCCGGAGGACACGTTAGATCATAAAGCACTGGTGGGCCACGCTTAGGCGGAGCACCACCGTGTCCTTGTGGGGACGATCGGTGACAGCAACCTCTTGCGCTGGGCACTGGTACAGGCCATGATCCAGAGCGAGGAGTAGTGGCAAATAGTCCACTCACGCCCCAGTCGTTGGGATTCCGACCCCGATTTAGAGCCACCGTAGGAGTGGCTTGCGAATGGCGAGCAATGGGTAGTTTACCATCTGGCTGTCCGGTAATGATCCAGACGGTCAACCGTGGGTATTGTGTCCACGCGTGCTTCAAAGAGATGTCAGCAAACTGTAGGTGCCCAGCAGGTTCGAAGCCTCTGGGGCCATGGGTGAGCTTCCGAAAGGAAAACCCGGGACCCTGGAACGAAGGCAAAGAAGGAACGGGGTGAGGTTTATTCAGTAAAAGTCTAACTCACCCTCTGAGAAGTCATTCTAATGATTTTCCACCTAAACAAGAAACCTGGGCACGCCGTCATTGCGGCGGTAAGTTCCCTCTTTGAGAAGTAATTGGAAAGAGGTCCTCACGTTCCGTATGCCGCAGGTCCTCACCAGACACGGTAAGTTCGGGAGGCTCCTGCATCGGATTCAGGGGTAAAAGGCGCCCCAGCCAGACTTGGGCGCACTGTCTGGACCGCCCGGAGGACACGGTGGAGCACACGGTAGAGGTATTGCGGTCGCCTTCTTCTGCGAAGCAGTAATGCTAGCCTAGGAGGTGGCCGGCCGCGAGCGCGAAAGGGAACGACCCTCACGCCCCCGCCGTCAGGATCACGAGAACGATTTCCGACCACCGTAGGCGCAAGCTTGCGGACGGCGAACACTGGGTAGCTTGCCGTCCAGCAGTTCGGTAATAACCCGGACCGAGTCAAGTCGTCAACTGTTCCACGAGCGCCTCAAGGAGATGTCAGCAAACTGTAGGGCGCGGCAGGGCCGAAGCCTCTGAGCACGTGGATCTGTATTCCGAAAGATAAGCTCGGTGTCCCAAAATTGAAGGCAACACAGGAACGGGGGTGGCGTTTAGTCAGTAAAAGTCTGACATGCCCTCCCGCTCCATTTAAGAGCGGGAGAAGTCATTCTGATGATTACCCATCTGAATAAAAAAACCTAAACAAGAAACCTACTGGGGCTATAGTTTCGCTTCTGAAAGGGAGACCCTGGAACGTAAGGCAAGGAAGGAATATAGAAGTGAGTCTTAGGCAGTAATAATCTGACACGCACTTCCGCTTCACACAAGAGCAAAAGTCATTAGATGATTTCCCAACTAAAAAAAGTACTAATTGGAGTTTTAACTTAAACAGTTTTATGTAAAATTAATTAATCAGATCTTTTCGGAAGTATAGGATTAGATACTTAGATTACTTTTGTGCAGTTTTACGAACTTAACGCGGACGAAGTCGCGGGCAACAGCTAGTACTTATATAAAATTCTCGTGTCACAGTTTTCGTTCCCGTACTCCTCCGAAATGGCTTGACCGATTCTCATGAAATTTTGTGAGCGTATTGAGTAGGTCTGTGAATCTGCCAACATCTATTTTTCATACGCATTAGTGAAAAAAAAAATTATGGCAAAACATCGTTTGCCCCGGTCAGCTAGTCTTATAAATATATAAAATTTTCGTGTCACAGTTTTCGTTCCCATACTCCTCCGAAACGGCTTGACCGATTCTCATGAAATTTTGTGAGCGTATTGAGTAGGTCTGAGAATCGGCCAACATCTATTTTTCATACCCCTCAATGAAAAAAAAAATATGGCAAAACAACGTTTGCCGGGGCAGCTAGTACCTATTATATAGGATAATCAGCCTTGTGGAGTAGTATGTAAGAAAAGGGAGTCAGTGATAGTGTGACGGTTGACAGAATAGAATTAAAGAAAATAAACTCCAACATACGACAAGGGCAAGAGAAGGTGATAATAGTATAATCTGCCTTATAGTGTTCCAACTGCTAGCACTCAGGCTATCTCTCCGCTTCTGAAGGTGGAAAGCCATGCCACGGCCCTAAGGCGGGTTTTGTTGGATGTCACAACAAAATAGATTTTTGGACCTAAATCATGCTGGTTTCTTTATGTCACACATGTCCACAGTCATGTGATGAAATAAATTTCCCAAAGTAAAACATATTATATCCCTAGGTTTGAACCCACATTGGGAATCTTAGAAGGAACACAACGCACAATTCCTAAGTTGTACGTTGTGGGTTCAAACCCAGTATCACTTAGGAATCGCAGTCGTTGGCTAATGACTGCGACTGATCACCACTGATCTCATCCTTAGAGAGATATTACAAACGGCAATCAATTTACACAATGACTGCAGATAATATGAAATATATCAGATTTAGACTTAATATCTGCATTGACTGAATAGATTCAAACTCTATTATCATCAAAGACCGCTACGCTATAGAATTTCTTGTATTTTTCTAGATAACTTCAAGATCTAGAGTAACTCTCTCACCTGCCAAGGTTCAAAGTCTTGGGCACAGCCTTCGGCTTGTCATGCACAGTACTCTTATCATTATCATTTGACGTCGGGTTACTGGCACGAGATGGTAGGAACACGTTGTCAGCATCCGAGTCTGCTTCTCCGTCGCTGCCAGAGCTTACGTTTTCTGGGCCAGATGTGTCTGAAAAAGGATATAGGTCTTTCCTTTACTTTACTTACGATTGCATTTATCTCGTTTCTTACTGTTTTTAATCATTGATTTTATTTTTGCTTTCAAATAAAACCGCCCTAAACCGAGTTACCCGTTTAAGAGCTACGGTGCTACAGAAAGAAAGCGGAAGAAATTACCTGACGAGTCATGTTCTTTTGTTTCGTTGCTTTGTAATACAGCCACTACATCCCTGAAACAGATAAACAGTTCAGTAATATAACTTCGCTTTAGTTTTATAGATCAAAGATTTAAGTAGGCACTTAAATGTGAAATTGAATAGCAGGTCATAACAAAAAGTTTCAAGCATTTGTGGTACCCATCACCTCTAGTTCCTGAGGTACCTACCGCTAGGTAGTTAAGAAATTTATCGTCATGCGTGTGGTAGGCATTAACAAAAAAGTAAATTACAAGAAAATAATGAATTTTGTAATTTCGTTTCAGAATCTATCACGAAATGCGAGACACATAGGACCGGCCGTTGTGGTGGCGTCCAGGAGGGAGACCACGCACTCCTCTGCCGAAGCCACTACTTACCTATAGGGACTAGGCAGCCTCGCCAACGTCTGGTAAGTCAAAGGCCCAGTGTAGTCGGCGTCGTGCAGCTTGGGCCAGTGGCCCAGCATGAGAGCAGCCATCTCCGGTGAGATATACTCCGTGGAGCCCGAGCACAGCTTCTCCAGCGCGTCCAGGAGGGAGACCACACACTCCACTGCAGCTGCCACTACTTCTGGGTTACCGCTGCGCCCGCATTCTTCTATACCGTCCATTATTCTGTAAATTGAAACAGTTGGGGTAAAATAGTATCCCTTTTCCCGCTTTTAGACACGCAATTTATTGATTTTCAAACTAGTGTAGAAAAGTGTGCTAGCTTGCCTCTGCCATCATTTCTTTCATTGAACGTATCAGGTTGAGAGCCACGCTGTCCCTATGAGTCACCGCGTAGCATCTGTTTATTTATTTCTTCGTAAGACGTCGTTTGATTTATATGTGGAACTTTGTCACTGCAGCATTCTGCTTCATGTTCACTCGTGCCAATTCCGCCTTGGTCGCAATGACAAACTTTTTCCACTTTTATCAAAAGTTACTAAACGTCGTAAACTATTATTTTTAATCCGTTTATGTGTGGATAAAGCCCTGTTGAACACTATCCTTGAATAAATTTTGAAACACGAAAATGTTACCATTAGATACGTACAATCTCACAATCGCCATATCATCACTATGCCTCTCATGATGGTCCACCTTCTTCAGCAGCACCAGCTGGCACAGCCGCTTGGGGTTCTGCATCAGCTCGCGGGTGCTCCTCAGCGGCTCCACGCGGTGGGACACCGGCGGGTACAGCAGCATGCGGTGGTACAGGGCCTCGAGGACCGGGCGCAGGTTCGAGGTGGATCCCACTAGGCGGACTAGTTGGTTTGCTATGCTGGAATTTTGTAAAGAATTTTATGGGTGGTGTTGAAATTATGCCTAAAACAGTATGTTCCACTATTCTTTAAATTTTGATTAGTTCTTCTACAAGTAGCATCCACGAAAATATCCTAAAAATATTAGGTATTAATACCAGTTTCTACCACCGGAAATAGAAAATTATCTCAAACGAACATATTCTAGAGATAAAATATATTAGATAAGTTCCAGTTGTGATCATTCTGTGTGCCGAATTTCATCCAAATTCCCTGTGCCGTTTGAGCATAAACGTATAATAAACATAAGATTTTATAACATTAGTGTGACGTTAGTATTGTCACCATCCTTGGCTAAAGATTACCCAATTCTTTCTACTTTAGTCAGCGTATACTCATAAATTCTTGAAAAATCTACAAGAAAAGTTCCATGGGATAAAAATCTATAGAAAATGAGTCGTCTGTAACTGTACCTGTATATAGCTTTAGCCTGTTTGCTGTTGAAGCTGGGCGCAGAGTTCAAAGCGCCTGATCCTCTGCCGGAGTCATCAACTAGATGTCCGTCGTGCTCTCTGAAATTTGTTTTATCAGAATCTCTATTATTAAAATCTTTTAAGACAATAGAGTAGAGAGAATACCAGTAAAGGCAAAAACCCTAGATGTTGAAGTTGTATTAGTATAAGCAGATTGTTCTTCTGCTAGAGCATTAAAGTAACCACTGGAACGTTAAGGCCATGGATACGTAGATTCATAGACGCGTATTCGTCATTATACGCTTGGTGTACCTACGCTTGAGAGATTATTACACGTCCTTTGACAGTAGGCCTGAGGTACCATAATCAAAATACATCTTGTAAATAGTGTAGTTTGATACGAACGGATACTGAACGGCACCGTTCAGCTAACAACCTGAATTATATTCAGAATTTTAATTAAATAGTTAGGCAAATGACTTAATTGGAACGATAAAGTTTAATTACTAATCTAGCCTAGATATTTCAGGTATTAAATTTAGACTAAATGGAAAATTTAGCCAGTTGACAGGACCTATATTATGTAATACATACCTTGATTTAATATTCTTATCCACTCTTGGAGTTCCAAGGAAGGAGATGAGCGAGGGACAGAACTTCTGCCAGAGGAAGGTGGTGAAGTGCGAGTTGCCGCACACGCGCTCTGACAGGCTCGACATGAGCGTCAGCAAGCAGTCCAGGAAGAACAACGCCAGGGGGTTCTGTTTTGGAGTCCTGTGGATGAAAATTGGAATAATAACTTTAAATAATAAATAAATAAATAAAAAATGCTTTTATTTTACATAGGCCTACATGGGCACTTATAAAAAGTCGAAGCTAGTGCACGGTTCCAAATTGGTCGTTTCCTATGGAGAAGAACCGGCAAGAAACTCCATGGTTACTCTTTTCAAAAAAAATGATTGGGTTTACAATACTTTCATATTACAAAACAGACACATATGCGAGGACAGTGTAGACCAATCAGAAATGTAACCCAAATAAAAATAGATTCAATCAAAAACTGGGTTGAATTAAGTAGTAATTAAAATTCGTAGTCTACAGTGTTCTCTCATTCACACTTTAAGAGAGAGGCTATATAAATATGAGAGAAAAAAAAAATCAAAGCTATCAACAAATTAGTTTTTATCAAAATGAAACCATGACTTAATAAAATTAAGGTGATATCCAAATAATATAAAAATATTGCAAAAGCAACGTTTTAAATGAAAAATAAATTTATGAGTAATAATAGTTTTTATGAAATGAAACAAACATGGAGCAGTTAATAGATAAATTTACACAATAATGTTACCAGGGGGCCACATGTGCAGAAGCAGTTATTTCCAAACAAGCGCGTCTTCGATATAGTCTCTAACCTTGTAATATGGTTTTTTGGTTAGGACACGCTTAATAGGGTTTTGAACTTTCCCTCGCTAAGTTCAATAACCGACTTGGGCAACTTATTATAAAAGCGTATACTATTGACAAGGAATGACTTGCTGGTCTTAGCTAGTCTCCATTTAGGTAATACGATTTGGTGTTTGCTACGCGTATTTTTGTCATGTAAATCGCTTCTAATTTTAAAAAGTCCTAGGTTTTTGCGTACATACAATATACTTTGCAGAATATAAAGCGAGGGCAGAGTTATTATATCAATTTCTCCGAATGTATTTCTAAGGGACTCACGGGGACCCATTTTATAAATAGCCCGGATTGCTCTCTTTTGCAGTATGAAGACTGATTCCACATCAGCGGCAGACCCCCACAATAAGACGCCGTACGACATAATACTGTGGAAATAGGCATAGTACACTAATCTAGCTGTAGCTACATCTGTCAATTGCCTTATTTTTCTTACTGCATACGCAGCTGAGCTTAATCTACCTGAAAGAGTTCTAATATGAGTGCCCCACTGAAGTTTAGAATCAATATTTAAACCTAAGAACACAGTGTCCGTAATAGTATCAAGTTTTTTGCCGTCAAATTCCTGTTCCAATGTTCCTCAAGTGGGCCTTAATTTAAGGCCCACTTGAGGAACATTTGGTAGTGAAAACTTTATACATTTAGTTTTGTTCGCATTTAGTAAGAGGTTATTAGCTGCGAACCATTTCGAAAGAACAGCCAGACTTTCGTTTACATGCAAGACATCCGCATCTTTTCTGTCTACTTTAAAAATAAGAGAAGTGTCATCAGCAAATAAAATTATATCAGATAAACTAGCCATCATGTAAGGAAGGTCATTAATATAAACCAGGAAAAGGAAAGGGCCAAGAATTGAACCCTGGGGCACACCCATCTTTACTAAAGACCCCGAGGACGTCGCCCTACTAATGGTTACTTTTTGCTGCCTGTAAGATAAATAGGAAAAAACAAGATCAGCAGCTCGTCCACGAATTCCGTAATGATGTAATTTACAGATCAGAGTATTATGATCAACACAGTCAAATGCTTTTGACAGGTCACAGAATATGCCAATAGCATCCTGGGACTTCTCCCAGGATTCCAGAATGTGACTGATGAGCTTCACTCCTGCATCTGTCGTTGACCTTCCTTTCGTGAAACCAAACTGATGACTATGCAAGATCCTATTAGAATTAAAATGACACAACATCTGGTCAAGCATGATTTTTTCATAGATTTTACTCAATGCTGGAAGCACAGATATCGGTCTATAATTAGAGGGATCACTCTTACTTCCTGATTTGAAAATTGGTACTACTTTACTATGTTTCATTAAATCAGGGAATGTACCACTGTCTAAACATTGGTTAAATATTCCTGTTAGGATAGGAGCAATTGTGTCAATAATATCTCCAAGAACCTTAACGGATATACCCCATAAGTCCTCAGTGTTTTTTATGTTAAGACTTTGGAATGTTTTCTTGATTGTATCAATAGATATACGCTTGAATTCAAAGGTTGGTATATCCTTAGCGAAATTTTCTTTCAAAAAAGATTCAGCTAGCAAAGATGAAGAAGGGAGAGATTTCGTAACTTCTATTGGGACGTTGGTGAAAAAGTTTTCTAATGTCTCCGCCACTTCTGACTTATCTGAGATGATCCTATTATCAATTTTTAGTGACAAATCATTCCGATCTCGTTGATTTGTCTTGTCTCTTTACTTTATTAAACCACCCCAGTGATCTCCGTTTGCACAAGACCATCAAAGATCACCCTGAAACCCCTTTGTACAATGCCTGTTAGGGCTTATCTCAGCGGAGACTTGGAATAAATACCTAGGCACAGCTGGTAGTAATGTAATAGGGTGGCCTGTATCTATTTCTCCTTTTCGTCAGGAGTCCAATGTCCCTGAGGGATGCCACCCGCCGTGCTGGTCTAAGATCGATGATGGTCATAAAAAGTTTCATCTGGCCCCTTTTAAGGAAAGGGGGACAGATGAAACCGTTAAGGTGTGAATAAAGTTCGAACTGTCCCCTCATTGCTACCCGGGGGACAGATCTAATTTTTTTTTCCGATCTGTCCCCCTCAGGGGACAAACCGGGGTGACAGATCGGAATAATTCGTCAGTTAGATGCACTACCGAAAGGGTAGTACTTAGAACCCTGTATTATTGACTGTTCGATTAAACTTTTTTGAAAGTCTTGCCACACATGAATTTACAAGTCGAAGGTTTAACAAACTTATCAAGTCAATGCATTTTTTGCATTGACTTGATAAGTTTGACTGAACACAAATTATTGATAGAATTTTATGGCAAATATAAAACGGCACAATTCATTTCGTTCCAATATTTAATCAGAAGCTTTTCTTAATAACCACGGTGAAGTCGAAGGTAATATTTTTTGTACCTTTGTCAAAAGTATGTTGTGGTACACTCACAGTTGTGTTTCAGACAGTCGGCTGCATAGATACTGTATGACTGGTATCACTTCGCTGTAGCAGCCCACGGCTACGATGTGGTTTCTGCCCAGAGGAGAACCCTCCGACAACAGTTCTTGGCACTCTTCATCTAAACGGAACAATAAGCACACGTTTACTATAACGCGATGGTTTGTTTTGATTTATTTTGAAGGTAAACAGTCAGTCGGTTTCTCCTTTCATCATCATCATATACATAGATGTTTATAGTTTTAAGTGACTTACCTAATTGAGCGCAGTAAGCTCTAAGTGCTTGAGCAGCAGCAGCTCTGGCAGCTGCAGCCACATGAGGAGGCGCGGCCGCGGCTTCCCCACAGCGTCCACACGCCCATACGCAGAGGCGACCGTTAAGTGTGCGACGCGGAGATAGCGCCAGCGAGAGATACATGCGGAAGATTTGGACCTGGTAAATGATAAATGATTTCTTTATTCAAATAAGCTTTAGCTACACGAAAATTTAAACTAGATGAGGTCCAAGTTTCTTATCCGACTGCCCTGAGAAGAAACGCCGAAACAAATTTAGGGGTTTTAGTATCTTTTAAAGTCCTGAAGAGAACCGTGTAGATTGGAGACTGAGATGGTCTTTCGAATAAATAACTTCAGAGATTTGAGTGGACTTGTCCAGTCAGTGCAAGCATTCGTCAGTATTCGTGTAGCTCACCTGAGTTGTACTACCATTTGAGCAATTTGGCAATGACGTTATAATAAATACCCTAACCTATTTCTAGTTTACGAATGTTTATGATTTTACCTGTGTATCAGGTAAGTGGTACATGACGGAGGCTGTGGCGCATAGCAGTTGTGAAGGCATCCATAGTGAGTCATCTTCAGGCTCGATTCCACGGTGGAATCTGTCATCACGGAGAATTTTCTGTAAGGGAAGAAAAGAACATTGTTGGAGAATAAACGAACTTTTATGGGCTATGCGGTACTAAGCTGTAAGAAATTGTAAACCTAACTTTAATTATAGGTTTTTTTTAATATGCTACAGTATATATATCTATACGATTGTTGGCTGGCCAGTAAAATAAATAGGGAACTGCTTTATCCCCATAATTCTTAAATAATGCACCCCAAATCCAACTGGTTTTAGTAGCTCCCACCGCCATGCTCAGGAACATTGGCATTATTAATTCAAGGTGCTATCTCTGCGGCACATTTATCGGTAAGTTTTGACCTACTTTAATATAACCAACATCAGGAGTTACGAAAGTCTAGTATGGTGTGAGAAAAACAAGAGCAGAATAAACTTTATTGTATACCAAAGTAGTAACAAAACTTTTACACAAACTTAAATCTATGGGTACAATCAAATGGCGGTCTAATCACTAAAAGCGATATATTATACTAGATACATCAAGTTTCTGAATTGGAGGAACTTAAAATAAAGTGAAAAGGGGGTAAACAACACAGGATTGCTCAAACCCTACACATTAACTCATTCCTCGGTGATTTACATCAAACTGCTTCTAGCTAAGTGTGAGTGCGTTCTACGGGTACTGTACGTAAGGATGTCGCATGTGCGATTGAAAAGCAAAATCAAGAATCTGATTCCCGAAATCCTCTTTTCGAAAATAAGCCCCTAGCAGGCTTAAGAGCCGGAAGAGCTTTTTTCGTAGCACACAGGCCATCCTTGACCCACCATCTACAGAAAGAATAAAACTTTGGGATGAACATCACCTACCACCATCCGAATTCTTGAAACCCCAAAAACATCTCCCGCCTGGACGTGATTTGCAGTGACACTAGCACTAAATCAGTTGCGTACCCAGGTAGGCCGCTGCAGAGATAACTTGGAGAAATGGGGATTTCATGGACCCGTCTTCGTTGAATAAGAAGAAGAACTTAACGTGAGAGCGGTGCCCTTGTTTAAAATATAAGCCACATGTTGGAGTGACCAAGTAGCCATACTCCTGTACTTTGGAAAATCCAATGAGTGCCACAGACGCTGCAGTTTAACTTGACCACTTACTGGGTCCAAACAGTTTGACGAGTTTACCAAAGATTCGAAAAGAAGAAGAAGAAGTGGTAGGGTACTTACATGGAAGCCCTGAAGGGCATAGGTGACGAGGCGAGGGCGCTTGGTCTCCAGCGCTGTCTGCAGCGGCAGCAGGCACGCGTGGCGGAGCTCTTACCAGCTGGTCGAGTGTGTCCTACTCTTGTCTGTCTAACAGTGGTGGGTTAGATGACTTACATGGAACCCCTGAAGGGCGTAGGTGACGCGGCGAGGGCGCTTGGTCTCTAGCGCCGTCTGCAGCGGCAGCAGGCACGCGCGCCGGAGCTCGCACGAGCTGGTCGAGTGTGTCCTACTCTTGTTTGTCTAACAGTGGTGGGTTAGGTTACTTACATGGAAGCCCTGAAGGGCGTAGGTGACCAGGCGAGGGCGCTTGGTCTCCAGCGCCGTCTGCAGCGGCAGCAGGCACGCGCGCCGGAGCTCTTACCAGCTGGTCGAGTGTGTCCTACTCATGTCTGTCTAACAGTGGTGGGTTAGGTTACTTACATGGAAGCCCTGAAGGGCGTAGGTGACCAGGCGAGGGCGCTTGGTCTCCAGCGCCGTCTGCAGCGGCAGCAGGCACGCCCGCCGGAGCTCGTACGAGCTGGTCGAGTGTGTCCTACTCTTTTTTGTCTAATAGTTGTGGGTTAGCTCACTTACATGAAAGCCCTGAAGGGCGTAGGTGACGAGGCGAGGGCGCTTGGTCTCCAGCGCGGTCTGCAGCGGCAGCAGGCACGCGCGCCGCAGCTCGTACGACGCACGACGCGCGTTGTTCTCTTGCATGCATAGTAGCTCTACACAGAAATACGACGACATCTGTTAATTTTATTATTTCGTAAGACATACTAAAGAAGTGAATATGTTTCGAATAGATGAAATAATCGTTTATTTACTTAGAAAGTAGGCACATAAAATATTATGTTAACAAAAAGTTATGGACCCGGTAAATTTACCTTAGGCAATCAAATATTATCAACTAAGAGATAATAATATTACCAGTTAGGTAGTTCTTGAAATATTTTGGAGTATTAATGTAAACTTAATCCTCGTATATAAATCGCTTAAGCTTCTATATAATTAGGTATAAGTAATAGCAGAACAATCTCTTTCCAAGGTATAAGTTTTTTCTGAAACTCAGGTGACAAAAGTTTGTTCGCTACGCCTACGTAATTTAACCATTAGAGAGTCGAAGGAAAAATTTGTAATTGGTATATTTAATAATTGTAGCAGGTTGCAGTCATTGAAATAACTAAAGCATTTGATTAAGTTTATTGTGAAGACCTTGTAAACAAACACAAAAGTAAATAGATATTCGCTTTCGTTACAGTTGGCAAATATTCAGGAATTAGATACATTATATCTCTCTGTATAAGTCGAGTCGGAAACGTAGAACTTTGAAAGGACTAAAGAAAACTAAGATGGAGTTTCTCAAGGGTGTGTCTTAAGCTCACATCTTTTAAACAGAATTTCAGAGCAAGTTACAATCCATAAGTTGTGAATAACGAATAAATTGATTGACACTTTATTGTAATATTAATATAATTAAGTAAGTAGTAGCTATGACCTAGCTGCAATTAACATAAAAATGTTATAGTGGTTCTAGTTAACTACCATTATAGTTTTATGACCACAATATATTATAGTTTTATGCTTCCATATGGTAATAGAATTAAACATGTTTGGTAAAGCCACGAAACAAAACGATTAGTAAATATCTTTTAGCTCGGTATATTCATAAATCCTTAGTATTGAAAAACTGCATTTCCGATCATGACGCAGTGGCGATCATTATTGCAAGTATTGATTTATGTCTAAACTGCACAATGTGTAAAGCATATAAATTGTACCTCGAAAAGAGAATCCCGCTTCGGCTAATCAAAATGTTTACTCACCTAATGCGTCCTGACATGATTTCCTGAGAGACGTAAACTTAACACCCGATGCTTCCTTGAATATGTCCTGGAGAAGCTCCTCCATTTTAGCACTAACGAAACATATGATAAATGACTCACTTCCCTACATTTACAACATACAATCGGTTCACATTCTTCCAAAACTATTTAAACTTATAAAGAATAATATTGTAAACTGTTTAGCTGTGAATTGTTTTAGAAAACATGAATAACTGCGAAATAACGTTATTTGAGTGGGTGGAAGTGTATCTTATCTGAATCGTACGTAAGCACGGCGACGGAGCATGCTCAGTGCGGGAAATCAATACTTCCCGACCGACGTAATGTTTGCGAAAAAACTTTACCAACAGGTGGTTTGGTTGGTACCCATATTTTCACGCTACGTCTAAGTCGTATGTGCTAAATTCTTTCTTATTTTTGTGGAAGAAACTGAGAATCTGACTTTGCACTACTGCTTCACCTACTTTAGTTTTGTTTCGTTCTATTTCCGAAATGAACCTAATAAAATTTCTGTTTAAACGGACACACACACAATAATATTGTCAATAAAGTACATATTGACAATAATTGTGTGTGTGGGCCTGTATTACGGTATTATTTTAATAATAAGAGATTATTTTAGCATTTGTAGCTGCATTTCTATTTTTAATTTGACAGCAGATTAGGTACACCGACTGATGGTGATTCCTTTTCTTGTTTTAAATAAAAGGAACCGTTTTCTTTAATTTTAAAAATGTGTAAGTAACAACAGGCTAAACTTGTCTCGTTGCTTTTTCGGGTTCTACATTTATAGCCTTTTAAAACTACCAAAAAGTTTAGCCAGTAGGTATACCAAAAGTACACACAACCGTTGATCCAGTCCTCGATAATATTTTATTGAAAAGAGAGCTGCAGATTTTTCGTGAGTATGGTTTCATCAAATTCGGGTCCTAAGCGAAAGCTTCATCAACCACAAAAACGTAAGGAAATAAGATTGTCATGTTTGGGAGATAAATTGGGTTAGGCTAAGTTAAGTAGACATTGCCGTCGTTAAGTGCCAAAACTTTGAATAGGACTTCATCATCCGACCATTGATACCAACATCAAAAAAAAAAAAAAAAACTATCATTAATTTTTTATGAGTATTTACTCATCATCATCTGCCTAGCCTTTTTCCCAACTATATTGGGGTCGGCTTCCAGTCAAGAACTTAGCTGAATACCAGTATTTTACGAGGAGCGGCTGCCTACCAGACCTCCACAAATCATTAACTGGGGTAACACGGTACTTCATGGCAAGACTGGAGTCAGATTTACCGGCTTCTGACTATCCGTAACGACTGCCAAATATCTACAAATGACAGCCGGGACCTACAGCTTAACGTGCTTTCCGAGGCCCGGAGGAAACTCGTTATGTTAAGATGGTCACCCATCCACAGACCAACCTAGGCAAGCGTTGCTTAACCTTGAAGATCGACCTGTGCGGCTGTTATTATCTAGCTCCTCATTTTATGAGCATTTACTAAAGCTAATATAATAATGCCCTACGTGTGCGTTGGTCTAATAATGTAGTTCCTACGTGTGTATATATTACCATAACTTGCTACATTTTATGTAGGTACGGTACGTTTATTGTTATATTACAGAAAGACAAAGAAAATGATGAAGACCAACATAAATATTCAACTACCTCAATGGATCCACCTCAAACTCCAGCATTAGGAACGAAAAAAAGAAAAAATGATGATGACCAGCAAAACATTTCGAGAAAGATAGTTGTGAACTTTTAGAAAACTATTAGCCAAAGTCTGGGCCACTAAGCTCAGAAAACTGGAGGGTAAAATTTTATGTAGAAAAAGCAATACTTAAACGATATTTTATTTGAAGCACTACTTGGAAAACTAAACCAAAACTCCGTAAAGTTAATGAGCATGCACCATAATATACTTCATCCGATTGGTCACCACTCTAGTGGTGATTGTTGTTGGTGAGCATTCATCATCGCCAATAAGTTCATCGCCAAGCACGAAAGATGATCCACTCTGTTAAGCATTTTTTACTTCAAAATGATTGCGACTGGTCGCAGTAACTCTACTGGCAGAAGAAGCTTTGAAGATCAGGCAATTTTATTAGTTCTCCGTGGCGTACGTGATTTTAACCAAAAATTATTTCTGGGAATAACCTTTTTTTTTCATCTTTAAAAAATCCATCTGCCATCTGCCTAGCCTTTTCCCAACTATATTGGGGTCGGCTTCCAGTCAAGCCGGATTTAGCAGAATACCAGTATTTTACGAGGAGCGGCTGCCTACCAGACCTCCACAACCCATTAACTGGGGTAACACGGTACTTCATGGCAAGACTGGAGTCAGATTTACTGGCTTCTGACTATCCGTAACGACTGCCAAAGATCTTTAAAAAATAAT
Organism: Mythimna separata; assembly: GCA_030763345.1. Taxonomy (NCBI): domain Eukaryota; kingdom Metazoa; phylum Arthropoda; class Insecta; order Lepidoptera; family Noctuidae; genus Mythimna; species Mythimna separata. The sequence goes on from CM061187.1 coordinate 6,243,553, forward strand.
TAATCAATAATAATTTCGATCAGCTGAGCGTTCGGCCGCTCGCGCTTGGTCGTTGAACCGACCGCACGCTTGTGTGTGAGGCACTCGTTGTGTTTAGTTTTCGTTGCATTTTTCTAACTTCAAATGCGTAATTTGTTGTGAAAAATTTATAATTTTGATTATGTTTGTTTAGAAGAAAGTTTAGTAATGATACTTGGAACACGATTTTGAAAAAAAAAACGAAAAAAAATTATTGACTTTGACCTTCAATATCTCCAGAACCAGTGAATTCCCAGGTATGTCCTAGAAGAAAAAAAATATCCCAGTGATGTGTAGAATATGGGGTTTTCGTTTTCGTTAAGGGTCTTTTTACACCCTTTAGATCAAAAAATGACTTGGAAAAAACAAATAATTAGAGCAGATAAGTAATAAATTAAACAGTTATTAGTTTGCTTTACGTGTCTTAGAAAAATCGTGGAATTACAACCTTGGTAACTACTTACCATGGCTTTGTATCGTCTACCTACTCTTCGATACGGTGTTATTTTTTGGGGCAAATCCACGGATTTGGAAAGTGCATTCAGGGCACAAAAAAGATGCGTTAGAGCTATAATTATGTAACATATCTGAAACCGATTCAAGTGAGCCTCATTTCAAGATTTCTTTTCCCTCAGATTTAAACTATTAACACTGCTCTGCATCATTTATGAGACAGCAATATGTAATCCCTAGCAAATCTTTTTATCTTTCGCGCCTTCGCGTGTTGTAAACTGGGTTGCCATTTTCATAAAAAGACATATGATATGTACACACTAATTTTGTTAACAATTTATTTACTCCCTATATTATTTATCAGGTGAAGAACATAGGGAAGACTTGGAACGAAATGAAGCGAAGTTCAAGATTGGACGGAATCGCGGCGCACTACGAACGCCCACTGCCCCATCAAGGGGACATTTGAACTTAAGTTAAAAGTCAATATAAATTATAACATATTATATCTCGATCCATTTGTAATCTATTTTCTTATTTTTTTTATATTTTCACAAACCTTTTTATTTTTTCAATTTAAGAATTTTAAAGGTTCGTTCAAAAACCATTTTTTGTTGATATGGCAGCACCAGACTGACTTTGACAGGAGCTGTCAAAATATTCTGCAATTCTTGACAAAAAATGGTGTCTTGGAGTGGTCTGGGCCGATCTTTCGGCATAAACTTGTTGAAAAACCACACCAAAACACTCAATAGTGTTCAAAATGTAACCTTTACAACAAGTAAAACCTTATTGGATGCCCATGGGCATAAGACTTTTGTCATTCAGCCCTCCAGGTAATGATCGTTTTCAGTGATTACCTAACCAATTTTTTTGGTTATTGTTTGTTATTTTCTTAATATATTAGGACTGTCCAAAAGAAAATGCTCAGGATTATCTAAATTGTGCATTTTTTTGCGTTTATACTTAGTTATATTATTTGTAATTTGGTTCCTAACCTAAACTCTTGTTTTGCAGATGGCAATGGCACAAGTTCAAGGATATGTTCCACTTCTACGCCATGCTGGGTCTGATCCCGGTTGGCGCCATCATCTTCTACAGCAACGTGTTCATTGGACCAGCCACATTGACTCCAATTCCTGAGGGCTATGAACCAAAACACTGGGAGTACTATCGTCATCCTATTACCAGGTTTATTGCCCGGTACCTTCATCAGAGTCCACAACAGGTAACAATACTTCCCTTGAATTACAAAAACAATTGTGTTGTTAAAACTAAACACATTATTGTTTGGTTTTGTTATTGATGTAATCTGTTAGTTGTTGTAGCTATACAGTAATAATTGTGTGTGTAATAATTAACACAGCCACTGTTAACCTATCACATACCCGCAAAACGAGACACAATAGTAAGACAATGACAGCGCGGTCTCATGAGACCGGTCGGGGATTCAAACGTTAAAAATTATAGAGTTTAATGTGTCAACCCACATGTTCAAACAAATAGTGAATCATAGCGTTCAGAGAGAATTTGATGAGTTGTCAGAATCCCAATTTATATTGTTATTAAATTTTATAATCTGCTAGGCAGATATACTGCTTAATTCATGAATCCCCAACCAGTCTCATGCAACTGCATTGTTATTATCTTACTATTGCGTCTTGTTTCGCGGGTATGTGATAGGTTAATTGGTTTAGTGGCAGAGAGTAAGTCTTCTGCTGGGCATGTCCTAGGTGCTGCGATTTCTGAATTGGGCATCTTAAAAGTGCAAGCCTAGCAATAATTATGAATAATATGTGAAAAAAAATATTTTCCTATTTGTGCTTAAATCTTCATGAAATAGAAACAAAGTATATAGGACTTTAGCATAACTCGTAAAATGTGAGTGTATTAATTGATAGGTAAATTATATTAGTACACCAAAATTGTAAATTATGTTTATATGTATAACACAGATTCACAAAATGTAGAGACAAATATGTTGAATCTTAAATAAGAAAATAATATTAGAATAATAGGTTCTGATCAGCAAAATTCCTGAAAAAGACTAAGTTATGGATTTTTTATAGCATAAAACCAAACTGTAATGATTATATATACTTTCTTACACATATTCCTTGAAGGATAAAGAAGAGGTTGCTCTGGTACCGATAATTAGCTCATAAGTTCCCAACGGGGGTGGCACCGCCGCCTATTAGGCGTTGGTGCTTTTCGGTGGGGGGGGTGGCGATACTTAGGACCCTCAAAGGCAAATGGGGGTGTAAATCTCCGAGCGGTAACTGGTGACGGCACCGTTATTATCTTACTATTGTGTCTTGTTTTGCGAGTATCTGATAGGTTAATTTGTGATTATTAGTAGCTATTATTGGACTAGGAATCAAACTCAAAGCAAATGTATTTGGCTTATTTAAACTTTCAGGTATCACTCAATACTGCTTCAGTAGGTATGCATATGAGAATATGCTTGAATTGACAATGGAACACCATAGTAGTAAGGAGAGTGGAGCTAGAGGGGTTAACTTTGGTATACTCACCACAGGCGTAGCTACCTAGATTGGCTAGACAGGGTAGTGCCCTGGGGGCCCCCAAAAACCTGACTCCCAAACCTTTTTGAGGTAGTGCAAACTCTTCCACCTTCGACATTTCAATAAAATAGATTAAAGTATTATTTTAATTATGGCAACTCATCAAAAGTGTGACACCCACTCCCGCTCAAGCCAAAACAGGAGAAGTTATTGGAAAGTTACCCATGTCAAAAAGGGGCCGCAGAAATTTGCCCCAAGGCTCTTTGTCACCTAGCTACTCCCTGATACTCACACTTAGTTTTCAGAACTTAGTTTTATATTGGTTGGTTGGTTGGTAGCTCGTGGCTAGATAATAACAGCCGCACAGGTCGATCTTCAAGGTTAAACAGCGCTTGCCAAGGTTGGTCTGTGGATGGGTGACCATCTTAACATAACGAGTTTCCTCCGTGACGGCCAAGACCTACGGCTTAACGTGCTTTCCAAGGACGTTAAGCCGTAGGTCTTGGCCGTCATTTGTAGATCTTTGGCAGTCGTAACGGAACGTGAACGTCGCACCCATAAGTATGTACAAAGCGTTTAGGAAATAGATTGATTTATTAGACGTAGGTACAGCTAAAGAGTGGAATTCCCTGCCGGAGTCTGTGTTCCCTGATAGCTACAACCTAGGGGTATTTAGGTCAAGAGTGAATAGGTTACTTCTAGGCGAGTTTGCTCCATCGTCGACCACTTCATTGCTTACCATCGGCTGAGATAGTGGTCAAGCATGAGCCTATCAGTAATTAAAAAAAAAAGTTAAAATTTCAAGCTCTATTCTGCTGTCCTCAAGCTATAATAACTTTATCTTATAAATTCATAGTCATAGTAATTTATTGGTAAGGGGTTCATACAAGCGCAAAAAGCTGCTCAGAATTAGGGATAATTACTGGTGGATTTATTTATTTATTTCTGAAACTATTGACAATAATAGAAATAGGAAAAGTAAAGGGACACGAAATGATAATTAATTTAACTGTCACTCAACCAATTCAATGTAGACCCTTTAGATCTTCTTACGCAGACCGAAAAATAATTCGGGAAATGGTGGATGAACTTTTGGAGAACAATATCGTACGTGGAAGTAAATCGCCATACGCGAGCTGAAGAAAAATACTCTAGATTCAAATAAATGTTACTAAATAACATATTTGTTGCTTACAGGACTACGAGAAGTTCATGCACTTCCTTGATGAAGAAAAACAGAAGCAGAAGCTTCGTCAGCTAGAGAAGCAGATCGTGAAGAAGATGGGCGAGCGCCAGGATTACCAGGCCTACTACTACAAGCCCATGATCAACAAATACCTCCGCATCAACAAGAAGACCGGTGAAGAAATGATGGACCGTATCGGTGATGACTACAAAGATTAATTGCTCTGCCATGAAAGTCGTGCAGACCGTAGAACCTATATTTAGTAATCAAGTGAGTTGTTACATACTTGTGTGTAGATAAAATAAATTATTAATTGTTTGTAAACAATTTTATTTGAACAATTCAATTTATTACATCTGACAACCCAGTGCTACAATCTATTATCTATGGCACTTTTTGTATTCGATTTTGTTGTTGTTTATGGACTTACTTTTTTTTTGTGCACCCAACATGTCTATAAATTAGTTAATCTGTAAATGTACTAAAGATATTGGGGATAAATAAAACAGTAAGGCTTATGGTAACATTGTTATTTATTTTACAGGAAATTTCTAACGATTGACAATAATAAATTCCGACTCGTGGAACCCTTACAAAATTAATGTCAACACTTACCTAGCAGTATGCTAAATGCCTGATATGATGCTACTTATTAAACTTTAATGCAGTAAGGTAATCATGTTCATGTGGTCATATTATGGAATCTGTAGAAATAGGAAAGATTTATCACTATTAAGGAAAATTATTTTAGGTGTCCAAATAGATGGGATTAGTTATTTTGTATCATGAAGATTTAGAATCATTCAAGAGAGCATAGAAAACTATGGGAAAATCATACGTTTATTAGCACTTAATTATTACGTTCTCAATTTCAATGTTGAAATGGTAACATAGTCTGAAATTAGTAAGTAATCAATACTCTAATATAAGCTTCACCTACGGACAAACTAAGATCGACGAAAACTACATAATAAATAAATTCTTCGGCGGTGCTGTTTGCACGAAGCTCTTAATTATACTGTTACACAATTAAATTACAAAACGATATGATTTCATTATCCCGTTCTTTCAGTCTTCGCAGTTTGTAGAGTTCCAATTATGACCCAACAACTATGTACTTAGATTGCTTCTCATAATAACATTTTTTTGACTTTAAAAATATTTACAACATTCCTAAGTTAAATAACAATTTCGATTGGAAATTGCAACTAAGCTAGATAATTATAACAAAATTGTAAAAATCAGTATCAAAGCGTAAACACAATCATCATATCCGATCGAAGTAAAAAAATAAAATATAAACTAACAGTATCTAATTTACCGTAAGTAATATGGACTACAATAGACTGTTAGATATACGCTATTTAAAATTGTTTTTACGATTTCTCAATGATAACAATTTTCAAATCTAAAAGTTAAGACGGCTACGAGTTTCTACAATGTAAAATTTAAACATTATATTCTATTTGCTTTTTTCCTTCTCAGCTTGCGCGGCGAGCTTTGCTTCCTTTTTGGCTTTTTTCTTTTCCTCCTTTGCTTTTAGTTTGGCTTGTTTCTCTTCTTCCTTAGCTAATAGTTTAGCCTGTCTCTCCTCTTCTTTAGCTTGAAGCTTAGCTTCTTTCTTCGCCTCCTTCTCCGCCTTAAGTCTCAACTTTTCTTCTTTCTTTTTCTCTGCCAATTCGTTTTTTCTATTGTCACTACTTTCGTCCTTTTTGCTTTTGTCTTCCTGTTTTGTATTTTCATCATCTTTCTTCTTTTTATCTTCTTTTTTGGGCTTTGATTTGGGGTTATCTTTTTTCCGTTCAGTCTCTTTGCTGTGATCTCTGGAATCGGGCGGGTCGTCTTTATTTGAAGGTTTTAGTGGCCGGAAGAAGTGTTGCTTGTCTTTTTGTGGCGACGTTTCTAGTTGCGTTACAATTTTCTGGGCACACCTGTAATGAAATACACAGTAGTTAGTTATAAAATAATGAATTCAGAATCTTCAAATACAATTCAAGTGGGATATTTTTCGAGTTACAAGATATTTAGAAATGGGGGATGTCTTTTGGTTTACTAACAATAAAGTAAAAAAAAACATACAATTGGTGGCCTTATACTCTTTTCTAAAAATATATTTTTGTCTATACTCTATTTACTATAAGATTAGAAAACAAAAGAAACTTGTGTTACTGTCCGTTCAACCGATTTTGACTTCCATTCTGTAGACATAAGGATGACATTAAAAGCAAAAAAAGAGGTTACAATACCAACTTTTTTTGCAGCCGCCATTTGTCATGTCACCAACGCAATAAAAGTCAAAATCGGTTGAACAGACGGTAAAACAAGTTTCTTTAAATTTCTAATCTTATAGTAAATAGAGTATAGTTGGAGTACAGGTGTGATTATTTTGTTTTCAATTAACAAAATTTCTTAAGCGGCCTTCATTAGTTGTGTACAAGTGTTGAAAGTGTACCTTATTCTAGTAGAGGCAGAAGCAGCCGCAGCGCTCTCTCTTCGTCCTTCACGGAATTCCCTCTGGAACTCTCTGATGGGAGGTAAGCGGCCTGAAGGCTCCCCCGCCGCCGGGCCTCCTGTGTAGCTATGGACTTGATAATCCTGTAACCGGGCCTGTACAAAGAAAGAAAAATATTTGAAGCTGTTGTTAAAAATCGAACAACCGAATATGGTAGATATATAATTATGTGGCCCCCACGTGGCCCCCACTCGCACCATCTGTCCGTACGCACTTTGGCTGGTTTTCCTCTCACACCGCCAGCGTTGACGGTCGGCGCGTAGCTCGTCAAAAAAAAAAAACAAAAAATACATTCCAGCTACGGAAGTACGGAGTGAAATTCCCTTTGAGTCTGTGTTTTCTGATCGCTACAACGTAGGGGTCTTTAAGTTAAGATTGAGTAGAGCAAGCATGCTGCATCGATGACCACAGACCCGGAACAGCTATCCGTAGGTCATACAAATATTTATTCCGTGCGAATCGAACGCGCGACACGCAGTGCTATACTACGCCACTCACTCAACCACTGCTCCAACCCGATAAAACTTCTGACGCAAATCTCTTAGCCAAAGCCTTATTTCCGAATTAGAATCGGTTGGGTCGGTATGTCGTTAGAATTAGTTCGTCTATAGTAACGGCAGTCGGTTCAGACTTACCTAAACCCTATATTACAGAAACTAAACAGTTCAATATTATAGTACATGCTGTGCTGTCAGGAATGTCAGAAGTATGAAATACTGAGTTCCTCCTGTCTGGTCGGAACTTACCTTCATACTATGATGCTGCGAGCGTCTCAGCGAGTTCGAGGCGGGTTGCCTAGTGCGCGGCGGTACGGACGCCCGGGGCACGGCGCCCAGGCAAGCTCCTCCGCACTTCGCGCCGCCGCATAGCTTCGTCGAGCAGCTGCTGGCGACGTTCCCTCCGCTGTTTGAAGACACGGAAGACACTCCTGGAATCAGAGACGTTGGATGAGTACCTATCAGAGAGTCAGCTATGTTGGTAGTACTAACTAAAGAAATGTAGACGGTATGTGGGTACAGGACAGACAATAGTTTGCGTTTTTACAGAAAAATTTTAGTGTTAATTTAGGCAGGTACTAAAATTGGCACACAGCAGTTTTATACCTACCGCTATTTGTTATTAGTTACTAGTTAGGTAGGCAGCTTACCTACTATACAGAAACCAGGTGACAAGTAAGTATGAGAGCTGGTGACTGCAGAGCCTAAGGTATAGCCCAGCCAATAGGTTTTAAATTTACAAGTTGGCAGAGTTCAGCTTTATGATAATAAAGCTCGAGCTTTCATAAGGCTTTCGTACAGTGTTAACCAATTCGAGGTGCAAAAAAGATTTATGTTTTAGTACTAAAATTCGTTGGTCTGTTCTCTGCAGTAGCGTCTCATGTAGGAGGCCGTAATATAATGGTCCTGTGCTGAACTTACCAGAGAGGGAAGACTCGCCACTAGTAACGGAGTAGAGCGAGGCCGAAGCGGGCACGGAGCGAGCACCCACCGAGTAACTGGACACGGAGCCTGGCACACCCCACGACTTCGCACTGCCGCTCGACACCTGAAACGTACAGCAATAGGGTTAGTGGGTTTTCTAGTGACGGCATTTTTTTTTATATGGCATATCATTAGAATGACTTCTTCCGCTCTTGGGCGGAGCTGGAGGGCGTGTCATACTTTAACTGACTAAAACCTACTCCTATGTTCTTTGTATTGTGTTCCAAGGTCGCGGGTTTTCCTTTCAGAAGTGAACCATGGCCCCAGAGGCTTCGACCCTGCGGGGCCCCTTTACTGACATCTTGAGATGTGCGTGGAACACTACCTACACGCCGTCGACTACTTGGGCTCGGTCCGGACGGTTACCAGACGGCCGGACGGCGAGTTGCCCATTGCTCGCCGTCCGCAAAACGGTCGATGGCAAGCGATGTAATTCAATGTTTTGGTTACACTGGTTACCGATTGATACGTGATCTTAGGCTGATTTTACAGTTTTCCAAAGCATTGTCATAATTTAAAAAGTGGAATATTTATTTTCCTCACCTGCCAGCTTTTACTGGTAACCAGCCTCGGCGCCTGCCGCAGTCGAAGGATCTTGGCGCGGCAGATGACGCAGCGCAGCGGCAGCAGGCGCTGGCTGACGGCCATCTGGATGGTCTTCACGAAGCAGCGTCGGCACACCACGCGGTGGCCGCACGGCGACGTCTGCATTGTCGCCTTCGCGTTCACACATATTACACACTGGAATATAATGGGGAAGACGGTTAGAATGCTATTTTTGCTGTATATAGTACCGCCCTCTATAAGGTGAGGGAAGCGTCATGTCCCAGAACCAAAAACTCGAATCCACACTGGGCCCGCGCGGATTACAACCCATTCCCATTCATAGACAGGAAGCCTGAGTCCCAACAAAGGGAAAATTACAAGGCCGATAATGCTAATAGGACCACTAGACGTACGGCGATGCGCCACTGGTACATGGTGGACGTCGCACCAAAACGTATATAAAACGTTTTGGTATCACATTTAAGGTAAAAGGCCCAGTAACCGTGAAGTTTTGAACTTCCCTGACTTTGCATGCGCGCTAGGCTAAAACTAGTAGAGTTACAAAAATAAATTTGATATGACTAGTTAGATAATTTAATATACTTTTAGTATATTATAATGCTATTAAATTAGTGTTAATGTTAATTAACAATAAAACAAAAAATATACAAAAACAGCTAGTTGTACCAGTATCCGGCAGAATTGTACTAGTTAACGTTAAATTGTCCCAGAATCCGGTAATTTTAACCGCGAATCTGAACTCTATTCCCTTACGTTAAAGTTCATAGAAATAAAATATTTTCAAATAAAAAGAGTAGTGAAAATAATTGGGGTCTGTATTTAACAAAAAAAAAACATGTTTTGTTTTAATTTCTTTTTAATTTGTGTTACACAAATTATAGGTTAACACTAGTAATATTTTAGTTTCATCTTGAGTCGAACCTTAAAAATATCTTAACTTAATTTTTTATATCTTTAAAATAGAAAAAGCAAACATAAGTTTTTATTTCCATCTCCTTAAATCTTCTTAATGATCTTCTTTTGACAAAACTGTAGCAGGTCCTTTGGAACATTTAATAGACGAGCGACCGCGTATTTTGTCGTCCAACGTTGGCCGTGGAATATTGTACTGCCTGGCTGCAGCTGGAATTGAGGCTCCTTTTCTAACTGCCTCCATGATCTTTGGTATGGCCTTTTGTTTGTCACTCATGACTAGCTGAAAGAAAATTAACAGGCTATTTGCTAATTTCTGATTTGAAATCAAAAGGTACGAAAAAGTCTAATGAGAGCGCGACTTGGAGTATTTTTTTAAATTTAATTGGCAACATTATTCAGCCGCAACTGCAGGAAATAAAAAAATGGGGAAGTGTCAAAACATGATTCTCCTACTAGTTAGTAATACCACATACAATTTTTTTGGATTTAACCTCTTTTTCTCAGGTCGCGCTTTCATTAGACGGACTATAGTAACATTTTTGTGGTAATTCCATTATTTAAAAACAAACATCACCTAGCTTTTTCTCCTTTTTTTCAATTTCAGTTGATGCCAAGCAGTTGTTTTAAAAAATAGAGCAAGTAAACCCATTAATAATGACAGACCAAGTTGTCACTAGTTTGAAGTAATCATAAAGCAACCCAGAAGTAGGTCACAGATTGGCCCAAAATTAAAAACAAACCCATGCTTTAGTTCAGGAAAGCAGCAGTACTTTACTATGGCACTACTCAAGTAATTAAAAGCTCGAAGCTTTTTACGGCACCAGAAGTTCAACTTCGAAAGGTATACTCATAGATGCCTCGAAAAATTATTCAAGGTTTAGAGGCAAATAAATACGCAAAATAATTTACCTTTAGACAGATTCAATCATGGCTACGATTTTGAGACAATTTTTAGTACCTATCAACGATTTTTTATCATCTGGATAACTTCACAGGTCTGACTGACATCTTGCACCCAAATCTGAACTCACGTGAGTTCAGTGACTTAATAAATGAAAATGAAACTGCAAGAAACATGGAATGAGGCATATTTATAATATAACAAATTTTGTCAAAAAAGACAAAACTAGTACTGAAAAGACACCAGGTCAAGTGTCACCATTAGTCAAGTCTTAAGCTGCAAAGCAGTAAATGAAATAGAAGAAGACCTTTTTTGCCCTTGCCTAAATATCAGCTACTATCAAGCAGTATACCACAGTGAATGTTGCATGACAAATTATACGACCACTATTCTGTTGAACCCCAAAACCATGTTGAAATAATTGAATTACCAATGACTTCCGAAACGAATTATTCACATTTTAGTCGCATTTGGTTTTTACTTTTATATAATGACAAAACTCCGAGAGCTATCAGTTCCGAGCTGATAGCTCTTGGAGTTTTGTACTCGTAAAAATAAGAACAACAGGCTTTCTGATCCGACTCGAAGAAGATGCGTGCAGATATTGTGATACGTGATCTTCGCCAATTTAATTTCGAAAGGGGTAAGGACGCTCTAGAGCGGAAAAAGGGCTCCAAACTCTTTGCGATAGATGTCTATTGGGCAGAGCCAGCTCACGAAACTGAAGACCGACGATGGCAGAGTCATATCCTCTAAATCGGAGCTCCTGGGAGAGATCGAGGCATTCTATGGAAAGTTATACACGTCTATCTCTAAACCCACGGCAAACCTAGCGAACGACCCAAGAGCTAGATTGACCCGACACTATATTGAAGATATCCCGGTCGTCAGCCTGTACGAGATTAGGATGGCTCCGAAACAACCTAAGAATAACAAGGCGCCGAGTGAGGACGGAATTACGGCCGAACTTATGAAGGCGGGTGGAAAACCGGTACTTAAGGCCCTTCAAAAGCTATTTGGTTCCGTCATACTCGAGGGAAAAACGCCATAGGAATGGAACAGAGGTGTGGTGGTATTTTTCTTTAAGAAGGGCGACAATGCCCTGTTTAAGAACTACAGGCCCATCTCATTTCCAGAGTCATCACGAATCGTCTCGCGCGCAGGTTCGACCACTTCCAGCCTCCTGAACAAGCCGGATTCCGAAAAGGCGACAGCACCGTAGACCACATACATACGCTGCGGCAGGTTATACAGAAGACTGAGGAGAATAACCTGCCACTCTGCTTAGCATTTGCAGACTACGAGAAAGCCTAAACACCGAGACTTGGGCGGTACTGCAGTCTTTTCAACGGTGCCAGATTGACTATTGGTGCATCGAAGTGCTGAAATGTTTGTACAAAAACGCCACCATGTCAGTCCGACTTCAGGACCAGACCTCAAAACCTATCCTTTTACAGCGGGGTGTGAGGCAGGGAGACGTTATATTTCCGAAACTGTTTACAGCCGCATTGGAGGATGTCTTCAAGGTTCAGGAATGGGCGAGGCATTAATGTCAACGGCGCGTACATCACTCACCTTCGGTTTGCCGACGATATAGTAGTGATAGCTGAGACTACGGAGGAGCTCAGTACAATACTCGGTGATCTCAGTCGTGCCTTCGAAAGAGTGGGACTCAAAATGAACATGGACAAAACCAAAGTCATGGTAAATATCCATGTAGCACCTACTCCTATCAAGATCGGAGACTCTACACTCGAAGTTGTGGACGACTACGTCGACCTGGGACAGACGGTCCAGTTGGGTAGGTTTAACTTCGAGAAAGAGATCAATCGTCGAATCTGACTTGGCTGGGCAGCGTTCGGGAAGCTGCACGGTATCTCCTCGTCCAAATTACCACAGTGTGTGCTCGGAAATGTGGTCGCTCACAATGCGCCTCATCAGAAGGCTTGTCTAGAAAAGTCACCCAAAGAGCAATAGAAAGGGCTATGCTCGGAGTATCCTTGCGTAATCACATTAGAATTGAAGATATCCGCAAGACAACCAAGGCTACCGACATAGCCCGAAGAATCGCCAAACTGAAGGGGTCAGGGCACATTGCTCGCAGAACGGAGGGTAGATGGTGAAGGAAAATTCTGGAGTGGCGGCCACGTACCGGGAGACGCAGTGTTGGGAGACCTCCCACTAGGTGGACCGATGACCTCAGGGTCGCAGAAATCCGATGGATGCGGGACGCACAGGACCGTTTGTTGTGGCGACGCTTGGGGGAGGCCCACCACTGGACGTTTTTCGGCTGAGATGATAATGATAATGACTAACTCAAGAAAACCTTACATGGTAGTGAAACACACAGGCCAGCTTGGTGAAAAGAACAAGTGTGTCTAGAAAAAATATCTACGCGGGTAAAACAAGTACGTACCAATTCACATCATGTAAGTTTGTCGTTCTAAAGTACGCTACAAAATATTGCCCAGTAGTCAATATTCATATTAATGTACTAAAACTGCGCCCCATAATAAAGGAATAAAAAAAAACTGGTTTTAGACCAGCAGAGCTGTAACGCAAACTGTACAAAAATCGGGAAATCATACGGCAAAACGCACAAGCAACCAAATGCATGAAGTGACAAAACAAACAAGATATCTAGTAGCTACATTCTATTGAGTCAACGGAAAATAATACTTAACTCAAGGCAATAAGAACCGTGACGGATTTAAATGCATCTGTTAATGCATGTCCCATTATCCGGCAGAAAATATTTAATATAAAAAAACAAAAAACTACAGTTTCAAAGGAAAATGACACCTATTTCAAAGCAATAAGGATACAATAACGGGTTTCCGTGCAACGTATGTTACCAGGTTGATAGTGTACCAGAAACCGGCAAAAAACAGACGAATTTACCGGGTACTAGGTCAAGTAGGGGTTTGTGAGTACCAATAGATGTAACATGCAAAAATAATTACTTTTCGATGAGATTTATCTTAATTTATGGGTTAAATCGTTAAATAATACACACAATTTTTTATAAATATTAACACTCTTACCTTAACACTGTCCGTCGAAGTACGGCTAGATGATCTCTGCGACGGGGTGGTCTCGTAGTTCACTGACTGAACTTTGAACTTACAGATAATTTTTTAATAACGAATTTTTAAACTCGTACAGTTTTGACATCATTAAACTTTTTGATGAGTGTTTTCATTAAAATTGTATAAAATAGTACCAAGAATAAAATACCATTTGCAAACTTTAATTTGATTTTGATAGAAAGCCGTAAAAATTAAAAAACTGACTAGTTAACGGGTACTGGGACCTTAACGGAATTACGTACTTTTACCTTATTGTATGTACAGCTAAAAAGTGTAATTCCCTGCCGGAGCCTGCGTTTCCTGATAGCTACAACCTAGGAGTCTTTAAGCCAAGAGTGAATAGGTTACTTCTAGGCAAGCGTGCTCCATCGTCGACCACATCATCGCTTACCATCAGGTGAGATAGTCAAACGCGAGCCTATTAATAATAATAAAAAGTGTTAAAAAATAACACTTTTTATGAATTTTTGGTTAATTGTGGCCCGATTTTGAATTATTATTTTTGAATTAGCAGGTATATCCCGGACTGATCCCATGAAAATACCTATTGTCATGATCTGATTCAAACTTGGCAGAATTTTGAAGATGTGGTTTAAAACTTTGTGGAATATTGAAGTTAGTTGGTGGTTAAAAAGTTTAGTTTCAAAAGGGATCAAGCGAAGGTTCCTGTCTGGTTTCCTTTGGGACATTGGCATTTTGGCCAAATTTTATTTGCGTGAAGCGTGACCTCTTCAAACTCAATGGTAAGACTGCTAATTCGTCAAATATTCAGCGGGTCTAAATTTAGTTTTCCTATGAAATGAATTAAAATGCATTATGGAATGAGTGACATTATAAATGTTCGTAGTGGTAGTTGAACTGACTGCAACCACCTAGTACTAATAGTAGGTAGTTAGGCCTTATCTAGGTTTCCTAGAACTTTAAATATTCACCTGATGTCTAGTTACTTACGTGGCTCGGACCTTCAGAATACCTATCGGTCACTTTGATTAGATTAAATCGACCTTTACCTATTACCTAAGTTCTAGAACATATCTATTACCAAGTTAATTATGTATTTACTTATTTAATTTGGTTTTCATTGACTGATATACCTAAATTAAAATAAATTAAGCAATTAGGTAAGCTAGTAATGGTGTGGAAGCCTTGATAGGTATCCGCCAAGGTTGGTCGTCAGCTGTTTGCGTCGGAATCGGTATTGTTTACCGTCTCTAGCTTTCACTTGTTTCCCATTTAAATCGTTAGATCTATTATAGATTAAATAGGTATTCTTGTTTGGTGTCGAACTGAACACACTATTTTGTTGCGCAATAAAGTTTATTCTTTTATTTATTCTACTCGTCACACGTTAAAATATCAAACTCAACTATAACTAGAAAAGAAGATTATCTAGGTACCAGTTCATGACGCTGTCCGTACCTTCTCAAAGCCCAATGCTTACTACTCTTACATAGTTATTTCAGTTTTAGTGTTATTAACAATCTATAATTTGTAACCGGAATAAAATGTAAATATTATATTATATTGTCTACTGCTAAACTGGTTCTAACTTCTTCTATTTTTTTGTCATCTAAAATATAAATAAAATGTATGTTTACTATAGGTACAAAATTTCCAACTTAGATATGATTTATTCGTATGACGAACACTTTTACCAAAAAAAATAAGGGTAGTAATAAAAGCTCCGACAAAAAAAGAAGAATTACCCTTACTCAAAATATTAAATCTACTGCCTAAAATACTAACTTTCCGACTACTTTTGTCCGAATAAAAATGACGAAACGACCGAATGAGATACTGAAATCTTCGAAAAATAAACTTGACTGTTTATTGCTATAATACTTTTCTTCCGGCATAAATTACGTTCTACCGAAAACTATGCTTTGTCATTTTTATCTATATTTGCCAACTATTAATTCATAAATTACCTTTCAAATTTCATAGACTGTGGTGCTATTTTAACTGTAACACTATACTAAAAATATTATTCTGAGTGGTTATACAGAAACTTATAAAAAATATAAAAATGTACTTGTACAATAACTTTTGCTTGTATCGTATATCATGAATTTTACTTACTACAAGCATACCCGTATGCTTGGGTATCGGTAAGTAGTACCTATTTCGGGCGTTAAAAAGTTAGAACGGTCGTATTTATGCTTTAATGTAAAACCACGTAGACTTTGGTTTCCTAGAATATTTACGATTCGAAAAATTGATTAAAAGGCGTAGTCGGCGGAGCCCCGCTGCGCGGGGCTCCTACTTCTGGGTGGTTTAAAAAAAAATAACCTCGAAGGAGGTGGCGGGGTCTGTGTTCGCTCGCTTCGCTCACTCACTACGACCCCGCCACCTCCTTCTAACCTAACCTGTCCGAGTCGGGTTGCCCCCAAGTCTTGAGCTCGCTTCGCTCGCTCTTGCATCTTAAGTTATCCTAGCAACCGAAGAAAAACGTATCAGAATAAAAATGTAGTTTAAATAGGTAGTAAAAAATGTCTAAACCCGATCTCACGGGCCGAACAGTTAAGGTATTTTCATTATTATTGAGAGTTAAAAAATAAATTTGATAACCAACAATAGAAATTAAATCAGTTCATGCAAGTTGTAAAAATATGATTATTATGACAAAACCTCTGTTGTCGGTAACTTAGTAATTTTGTCGGAGGTTCAGTATTCCATTCGGAAGTTTAGTTTTGTTATTCGACGACTCATTTTTTTAGGAGGAGAACAAGTAATTTGAACATGCTCTAATTTGTTGTTAAATTAGGTATTTTTTTTCGTTAATGTTTTGGGTTTTTTGTCGGTAATTAATTATAATGCTGGTTAATTAGAATAATAGTCGGCCACAGATCGCTGGAGATTAATTTGTTTTTCGGAACCATTATTATTTCCCAAAAAATAAGCACATAATATTTTTCCGCTTGTTTTCCCTATTCCTTTCAAACGGCTTTGATATTTACATAAATGTTTATACAAAAAACATACTGGTTAAATGTTCTTCAGATCGTACATAGCATATTTAGATCCACCAATATTTCGCAAAGAAAATGAATTTAAAGGTCAACGGGGCTCTATCCAAGCGCAGCCGGAATTAAGTGCACAGATGCTCGTACTGGCGTCTAGGCGATAGTACCTACGAGTATGGCCAGAGTTAAGCTCGGATATTCCAGGGACTATAGAAGCATACACCTTAAATGCATATACAGACTGGGGTGGCCGATCTGATGTCGAGAGGAAACGCATTCCACAGAAGTATACTATGGATTGGATTGTATTAGTCTAGTCATTAATTTCTGAACACTGTTATCTAACCTAACCTATCCATTTAACCTTTATTAAACACTTACCTAACTGACTGCTGACTAATTAACTGCTTAAACCAGTTTTTATAAAAATACAATATTGCAGAGAAATAATGTAGAGTGGCGCATTGCGATATATGTAGGACTAGGTACAGGGGACGTGTATCCGCCACCGGGAAGTAACGCAAACAAAAATATGGAACGCTCCATGCCGTCCAAAGCAAAGGAGCGCATCTGCCCTTTTAGACAAAATTGAATTATTTACATATGCGGAATCTGAAAACATGCGCTTCTACAAATATTACTAGTCCCCCGCGGTTTCAACCGCATCTTTGGTTACTACGTCGCGTCTATTATATTTTCGCAGCATGATATTGTTAGTAACTGTTATGTAACCTATTATTAAAAGTCTTTTATTTCTTGCTTATTATCTACAGTTACATTCATTGTTTAAATTGCTTATTTAATTTACTTCCTACACCTAATCTTGAATTTAGTACAGACCTACTCTTATTTACTGCTTATTGATTTGGATATAGCTAGTAATGTAAGTTATTTACAGGAATCTCATTTTGGCTGAAAAATATGCCCCATTGTTTTTATCTTGGTCTAACTGCAAACAGGCTGCTGCTTGCAGCTAAGACCTGTCTAGAGGCTGTCCTTGTAATTTCATCAGTTTTCCTCTGCTTCCTTTACCTGGGCTTTAGTTATTGACCTTATTTTTATGTGTTTTATTTTCAGCATACTGCACTTCAGTCCTCGTTGACAACCAATGATTTTATTTCATAATTTTGAAGTGTATTTTTAGATCTAGACAGGATAGAATTTTTGACATCCATCCGGATGTCAAAATGTAGACTTTGAGATTAGCGCGTTCAAAAAAACTATCTAGACCTGTCTAGAGGCTGTCCTTGTAATTTCATCAGTTTTCCTCTGCTTCCTTTACCTGGGCTTTAGTTATTGACCTTATTTTTATGTGTTTTATTTTCAGCATACTGCACTTCAGTCCTCGTTGACAACCAATGATTTTATTTCATAATTTTGAAGTGTATTTTTAGATCTATACTCTATTTACTATAAGATTAGAAAACAAAAGAAACTTATGTTACTGTCCGTTCAACCGATTTTGACTTCCATCCCGTAGACATAAGGATGACATTAAAAGCAAAAAAAGTGGTTACTATACAAACTTTTTCTGCAGCCGTCATTTGTCATGTCACCAACGCAATAAAAGTCAAAATCGGTTGAACGGACGGTAAAACGAGTTTCTTTAAATTTCTAATCTTATAGTAAATAGAGTATAGACAGGATAGAATTTTTGACATCCATCCGGATGTCAAAATGTAGACTTTGAGATTAGCGCGTTCAAAAAAACTATCTAGCTTTACAATATTAAGTAGAGACGATTCTAGAGTTACACTAGTGAAAACTGAAAACATTAATTCGTTTTATTATATTTTGTGTGTTCGGTCGGATATGCCGTTTCTGCTTGAGGCAGTAGTACCTACACAAAAGCTTGGTTATGGAATTAAAAAGTTAATGAAACCCGAAAATGTTCGTAATTCAAGTTTAATCTCGGTGCTGCATTAATGAACTTCGTTCTAACAGAATGAGAGAGTTGCTTAAGTATTTCTTTTGTGTTGTTTAGGTATCTGTTCCTTTTGTTTACCGTGTAATCTCGTTATCTTCTACTGATGAACATAGTCAAGTAATTATGAATCATCAGAATGACTTCAAGAGAAGTCATAGGAATGTCATCGAACTCTTGGGCGGAGCGGGGGGGTGTGTCAGACTTTTATTGACTAAAATCCACTCCTTTCTTTGGGTTTCCTTTTCAGAAGCTAACCCATGGCCCCAGATGCTTCGAACCTGCTAAGTAATAACGGGTGGTGTGTCCAACTATCCCACCCATACTGGCGTGGCGAAAGTACGTTCCTTTTGTGTGTTTATTTGGATTTCTTCACGCTCACGCGGTTGAATGAATTTGGATGTACCTATTAACACATACCTAGGTAAAACATGTCTTGCAATAGCACATGGAATACTGTTCATTCCAGGCGGAGCTGCTAGCAAAAGTTATACGTTAACATAGCTTGAGTAGTGGTGGCGCGGTCCATCTCCTAGAGAGAAGGGCTTCCAGTGTTCTGGCAGTGAGAACATTGGCTGATTATGATATGCCATACCTACATAGTTATAAAAAGTAAAGAAAGTAAAGAATTGGCTACCGGAGAGACTTATTTTCGGACCACTTAATTGTAACTTTTTCTTATAAAACAAGACAGCCAAGCACTTACTTCCTCATCAGGCGAAGAGGCGAGTTCCGGCTCATTTTCTTCCAGCTTATTGAGCAATTTGTCCTGAAACAAGAGAGAAGGCTTTTTAAAAACATTATCCTCCTTTCTGAAGCAGTTGGGCAATACGCCACCGCCATGAAATATGTAAACCTGCCTTAAAAGTTTTAACTTGGCTTGATGTTTCCTTTGAAACGCAAAGAGCATAAAAAACAACTTTGCTTCTTGTTTATTTTATGGTTCTTCTTTTATCTTGAGTTACTTGGGAATAGAGTAGTGGTGGAGCAGTGGTAAAGGGCTTAATTTACGAGGCCAACGTCGCGGGTTCGAATTCAGGCAGGTGGTTTACTTTGTGTACTTAATGTATTTAATCACCACTGATCTTAAAGGGTGTGTAATGTTTGGCATAATAACAAATCCACTAATTTCACTTGAACTAACGTTCATATGACATAATTTTCATATGACATAATATCAAATGACATAAATTCATATGACCTGATGTTTCATATCATATAATATTCATTTAACATAATAACATTTAGTATAACGTTAGTTTTATATAATTTTCAATATGTATAATATTCTTTTAATATAACGTTCATTTGACCTAATATTCTTTTGACCAAAAAATATTTGATGGGCACAGTTCTAGCCTAACTCAAATGGCACTTAACCAAACCTTAAAATATTCTATGCATGGTCGAGGGTAGGCTTGGTCGACGGAGCCCCGCTTCGCGGGGCTCCTACTTCTGGGTGGTTTATAAAAAAATAACCACGAAGGTGATGGCGGGGTCTATTCGCTCGCTTCGCTCGCTCACACGACCCCGCCATCCCCTTCTAACCTAACCTATCCGAGTCGGGGTGCCCTAAAATCCAGATTGCATCCAGTTTCCCCTGGTAACAATAGTTGAAGATAGCAGGTGTGATTTTCTAAATTATATTAAAAGTTACTTAGAGATTATGAATATTATAGTGAATGAATAATATGCTAAATGAATATTATGTGAAATGTGCATTATAGGAAATGTTCATTATGTCATTTGAAATTAGGTAAAATGAAATTATATCAACAATTCATTATGTCAACTGATCGTTATGTTAAACAAAATTATGTTAACTGAAATTATGTCAAGTGAACGTTAGATATTTTGTTATTATGTCAATCGTTACACACCCGATCTTAAAACGGTGAAGAAACAGGTCTTAAAACAGTTGTCCAAGAATATTAGTTCTAGAATAAAAAATATCGAAAATAAGGCTCTCTTAATTAATTTATCGGTACTTGTAAATATCTGATATTGTATTTTATATCAACAAAGGGTATACAGATCTGAGCCCAATGAGATAGATTGGCTCGCTAAAAGTTGTGAGTGCGACCTCAGTATGACATGAATCCATAAGAAATTAAATAGAACCTAAATGAAAATCAAGATCTTGACAACTTCACAACTTAAACATGACTCTATTTTTTTTTAATTTTTGGTAGGAAATCATCAAATGGGTAGATTAAGATGGAGTGTCAGACTTCTACTGACTGAAACCTAGTCATTTAGTCATGTTTCAGTTAATAGTTTAGTCCAGTTCCGTTCTAGGACCGCAAGTTAGCCGCGCTGGTAAATCTTTCGAACTGTCCTGTTGCCTACCTATTTACTTAGGCAACAGGACACCCGACTTTTACTTTGTTTTTGTTAATCATCAAGAGAGCCACTACCACGTGACGTTTTCAGTTAGACCCGTAGCATAAAATGGCACCGACCCTACTAATGGCGTGTTGTGTGGGCAGGAACGACTTATTTCAAATTAAAATACCTTCCAAACATAGCGAACAAACCCATAAATGTTGGAATGCTTGTTCATGTGTGACTGATTTATTTTGTTTTCAACAATGGTTTTTAATAAGGAATCTTTTTATTGGTTCGTTTAGAGGTCGCGAGCGTTACTGCTATGCATAGGTACGGTTCTGGATCATCATCGTCTTCAACATCATTTCAGCCGAAAGACGTCCACTGCTGGACAAAGGGATTCCGTAATCTCGTGGTAGGGTCTCAGTTTGCTTTTGATCCTAGGTGGTTTATGTTTGTCTGATTATTTTTTCAATTTTCCCGCTCTAGGTGGAGTGAAAGAAGGTGTGAGATTTTTACATATGAAATTCCACGACCATGGAAAACTGCAAAGCTTCCTTCAAAATATTATCAAAGAGGTCCAAATTCAACAGCTCATAATCTGTTGGCTCCAGTTCAAAGCTATTAGAAGACACATTAAAATTAATATTCGTTTCGCGCCTGACTTACTCTTAGTAGTTTTAATTGCATTGACAATTTATTATTCGTCGTGCAACAGAGGCGTGGTGAGACTTCCACATAAGGGCCATCCCACACCAAGATATTAAGATGTCGCCACGTGTACTTTTTGACCGATTTCAAAAATGAGGAGAAAAATAAACATAAAAACATACTTCTATGTAAAAAAATCGTTCACCAGTACTACTTAATCACTGAGTGATATAGGTGATTATTTTCTTCTTTCACGCGAGCAAAGCTGCTGGCAGCAGCTAGTTACTTGTTATATATATATTTTATATACAGGATTATTTGTATTTACTACTTACACAAATAACAAGTATTTGTATGTGCAACGCAGAAGTACCTACAGCAAGTGAGAACAAATAAGTGTTTACTGCAATACATAGCGGAATTTAAAATTCGTACAGAATCTTCATCATCATCTGCCTAGCCTTTTCCCAACTATATTGGGTCGGCTTCCAGTCAAGCCGGATTTAGCTGAATACCAGTATTTTACGAGGAGCGGCTGCCTACCAGACTTCCACAACCCATTAACTGGGGTAACACGGTACCTACTTCATGGCAAGACTGGAGTCGAATTCACTGGCTTCTGACTATCCGTAACGACTGCCAAAGATCTCCAAATGGCAGCCCGGACCAACGGCTTAACGTGCTTTCCGATGCACGGAGGAAACTCGTTATGTTAAGATGGTCACCCATCCACAGACCAACCTAGGCAAGCGTTGCTTAACCTTGAAGATCGACCTGTGCGGCTATTATTAAAATTCGTACAGAATAAAATTCTGTATAATATATTTATTATTGTTATGAAGAACGTGCTGCACTGCAGCATTGCATCTGGTCGGTCGCATTGCTTCTCGGTGTGAGCTGACCCTAAAGGGACGGCCATTTTTAAGTAAGGCACGTAAATGCAGTCCATCTGTCAGGGATATAAATAGCAAATATTTCTCGGTGATGATACGATTACTGCATTGTTGTCGATGATAAGTATATAGACTATATAATTTATGACTGCCAATACAATCGTGAGATAGATGCAAAACACAGCCAGGCGCAATACTTTGTGTAATTTAATTCATCGCCACTGTTCTCAACATTGTTAAGGAAAACATCGTGAGGTAACCATGTTGGTTCTAGAACTGAAAATTCGAAAATATTTGACATGCGCCAACCTGCACTGGGACCGGGTGGATTACAGAACATTTCGTCTCATGAGAGGAGGCCGAGTCCAAGCAGTGGGAACATTAAGAGATTTTTTATCACGTTTTTACTTGAAACTTTTTTTTCAACGTAATAAAAAATCTGCTCTCCTCTCCGAGCCGGTCTGTGTGAACAGACCCTAAAAGGTGATATGCTATGCTTTTATGGAACAACACACAAAAAAGCAACCCTTCTTACAGGCCATCATTTGTTTTGTGAGATTATACCTAATGCCAGGGTCTCGTTAAGTTTATGTTTTAGTTTATCAAGACGATAGTCTCTATCAAGAATTTAATATTTTAGAATTTCTGACAAAACTACACTTATATAATTATATACACACAATATTACACACAATATTGGTAACAAAATTAAACTACGACATAAATCCTAATTTTGTTTAAAAAATCAATACAACAGCTCAAATAATGTAGTTAACTTTTATGTTTCTCATCCGTTTATATTAATTAATGTAGGTACTTAAATAAATATATTAATTTAACTAGAATACACGGAAGCATCAGCCAAAATTAACAGTTTAATAAGTCTGGCGTATAAAATATCTGCAGTACAGTTTAACGAAGCATCCTTATTCCTTAATGAAGCCACCGCCGGCTTACCCAGAATGGATCTAACCGCAGTTTAATTAACTGCTCGGTAATCGCTTACGGAACACAGCTTAACAGAATAGGTACGTTTAATGTAGCCGATGCACAAGGAAAACGGAATGATTGTATCAACCTGTGGAGATTTTTGGTGCTGTTACATATTGCATCTTATATAAACTTCCGTGATTATTCTTGGTTATATTAACACACGTAACATTTTTATGCTTGTCACAGATTTTACTTATTTTTCAGACGTAGGCATAGGCTTATTTGTACGTCTATGTATCAGCATCAGTTTTATTCAAGTTCCTATAAAATTTCAGGGGCCTTATCTTTTCCTTGGGCCTTAGGTACCATCTGTTCCGTGGGACTTACCATGGCGTGTTAAAACTTCAGTTCTGCGAGCGAGAAAAAGGGATGGAAATATACACGCTGTATAGCTCCATCCGGGATGTCCTAGTTCAGGCATGTAACATGTAACTTGGGAACTTTACATAGAATTAAGAAAAATGTGTTTATTGTATTACTTTATTTTCTGAATCATCATCATCATCTGCCTAGCCTTTTCCCAACCATATTGGGGTCAGCTTCCAGTCAAGCCGGATTTAGCTGAATACCAGTATTTTACGAGGAGCGGCTGCCTACTAGACCTCCAAACTGGGGTAACACGGTATTTCATGGCAAGACTGGAGTCAGATTTACTGGCTTCTGACTATCCGTAACGACTGCCAAAGATTTTCTGAATAAACTTTGTTATTTATTTATTTTTATTTTATCCCTTTACCAGTTCAGTTTAGGTCGTAAAATGGGTCGCGTTATGAGTACGTGGTAGGGCCTTCTGTCTTTTGCCACCATACCCGGTTCTAATAATTTGATGTCCTTCTATATGTTGTTTTGTATTTAAAACATCGATGCCTTAATTAGTAATTAATAATATTATTGTAATAAGTGAGTATTTAGGTTGACAGCTCGATTGGCGTAGTGGTTGAGCGATTGACTCCTTCGCTGCGAGTCGAGATTCGATTCCCGCGCGCAACTAATATTTGTGTGACCTACAGATATGTTGTAAGTACATGTTTGTGAATGTACCCACGATACAGTAGTAATTCCCAGACCGGGGCAACTTAATATCTTGTTCCTACTTACATAAAATACCTAGCTAAAATAACTTTTTCTCTTACAGGCACCATTGAAAAGGGGGAAACCATAGAGGTAGTAAGTAGGTACTTTTTATAATTAAAGGCTTAAGACAGGTAGCATTAAATTTATTTTTAATTTTCTCTTGCTCTACATTTCGTGGGGTCGTCCCTAATTTACCATAATGTTAGGAGGAAAATTAAAAAACAACGTTACGTTGCCTAAATTACCAATGTACTTACCCGTGGTATACCTAATGTAAACAAGTGTGTAGGTATTTTGTTGGAATATTATTTTAATTAACATTTTAAAATTCCGAACAGATAAAATAAAAATCACGATTCATAATGAGATTACCTTGAATCAAACTGATTACGTTATAGCGGAATTCGTGACACATTAAAACCTTATCGATTCACCGAATCTGCAATTGCACTTGTCTATACGGACCAAAACGATTTCAAAATACATTATTACAACTCTATTTATTTATCTAGACTACACTGATTTTACTAGAAATTGATTACCTATATAATTTAAGTAGTGAAATCAATTCGATCGACTAAATTATTTCGTAGCGTTTTTGTCTTACAGAATAGCTTGTGTAATCATGGCGGCCATTGGTATCACCGCGGTCGAATTTAACTGTAACAACTAAACAGTTGGCAAATACCCTTCGGCGCAGACAGTTCGAATTTTAAATAGTACCAAACCTCTTTGCATACCGATAAAAAAAAGTTAAAAGGTTCGAACTTGAAAAAGGAACGGATGAGACTGAACGCATATACGATCTTCGCCTATTAAAAAAAATACTGCATATATGTGAGTGTAGTTCCGTGTCTAACAACAGTAGCCGGTGAAACCTAATAAGCTCCGGTCCTGTACACTTAATCGGGAAGTTTCTCCGGTAAAAAGGTTTTTAACGAGTTGCAAAGCATTGTACGAGTTCCATTGTGCTGTGTTCCCGTCTCAGCGTCGCAGCGGGAAAATGCTTCGTTCTGAGATGACGGGTTTCAGCACTAAAGTGTGTTTTTAATCGTTATTGTTGTAAAGTTACTGTGCCCGGAATATGGTGGTGAATGCTACGTCGTGTCAGCTAGCTTCGTTTTTTATAGGTGAGTGTTTTACTTATGGGACGTGACCTTCTTTTAAGCTTTTTTTTTAATTTTGTTTTTTTTTTTGGGTGAATCTTGCAAATGGATTTAAACAGTTACCCCTAATCGATCGATTGTGCTGATATTTGGTATACTTATTAAATTGAATGACAATACATTAATATGGTCGAAGCCTCTGGGGGGAACACGTGGTATTCCTAAAGGTTGACACCGAGTCCCCCCCAGATCGAAGGTAATGAAGGAACGGGGTAGGGGTTTAGTCAGTAAGAGTCTGACACGCCCTCCCGCTCCGCCCAAGAGCGGGAGAAGTCATTCTGATGATTCCCCTACCAGAAAAAAAAACAACATAGAGCTGGTCTGATGATGGAGTCGGAGAATGGTTAAGAAGTAAGAACTACAGAACGCTACAAGATAGCCCTATTGTGTTTGAGCTTTTTATAATGATCTCAATACTACGCTATAAAAGAATGTAATAAAAAGAACTGTTTTCATTGAAAATGTATTTTATAGTTATTTTTTGCCGTAGTTGGATACGATTTTAAGATGAATAGATTTTTCATGAAGGATTGCTATGAAATAAAAGAAAAGGGAGAAAATAATAGCGTGCTAGTGGGGAGGGGAAAATGGAAGAAAAACCCTTGACGCGGTGATTCCAAGCATATAGGTCAAGGTCACGAAGATGATGAGTGAAACTTGAGTTCCATCTAAGTAAATGTTAGTTTTTGTGAAGAAATAAAGCGATTGTCAATTTTTTTTTCGATTAATGACGAAATATTTAATTAAAAATAGTTGTAGTATCTGCTTTTTATTGCTATTATTGTAAAAAGGCTATTTGAACAATTCGTGCCAGTGAATGAAAAACTTTATCTTGAGTAAAATAATTATTTTTAAGCTAAACAGCAAATTTTCATAATATGAAAATTATTATGTTAATTTAGTTAGTCGAATTGTGTTTTTTCCTCGCACTAGGAATAACTCGTGCGTTCACAAACAAGTAAGCACACATACACAAGACACCTAGACCCGGAACACCTATCTATCATCATCTGCCTAGCCTTTTCCCAACTATATTGGGGTCGGCTTCCAGTCAAGCCGGTTTTAGCTGAATACCAGTATTTTACGAGGAGCGGGTGCCTACCAGACCTCCACAACCCGGAACACCTATCTATAGGTCATACAAATATTTGTTCTGTGCGAAAAACGAACCCGCGACACTCATCTCGGCAGCCAATCGCTCAACCACAGCTCCAATCGTGTCGTCAATTGCACGTAAAACTGTGGTACAAGCTATGGGAATTTTTGAAAGATTTACCGTAGCTCTGGAACGTAAAGGATAACTAAAGAAACATAGATGGGTTTCAGTTAATAAAAGTCTTGGTTCACCCAGAACAGAAGAACTTATTTAGTGAATTTCCACTTCAAAAACCGAAAAGACTGATATATTTCTCGAAAGAGTAGAAGAAAGCAGAGTAATTTATTTTGTTTAACCTAAAAATAAGTCCAAATGACCACCTTAGTCGAAGTTGTCGTAGATAAATATAGATAATAAAGCAAGGCCATTGACCAATAATTACTTTTATAGTTTAGTTACGTTCATACTTAGAAGTATATAAAAGGAATGTGGGTCGCATTGGGACATCAATCATACACAAAAAGCCGTAAGTTGATCTATCATAATACTACCTTTGCATCAATATAAATGACTTGCAGAAAATATTATAATGGTTGCTAAATGCAGATTCGTTATTCGAATCGAAATAGTCGGAATTTCATCATTTGGCCAAGCCCGTTCTATCATCAGACTACTAGTTGTAGGTATGGCGACAGTAGTAAATATATGGTGGACATCTTCTCGTATATCGTTTGTGTGGTGCAGTGCTTGAGCTATTTACTACTGTGCTACGTGTCGCGGGTTCGATTCCCGCACGGGACCGATATTTGTATGTCCTACAGATGAGTTTACTTACTTGTTTATGAACTGATATGATATAGAAGTTATTTCTAGGGTGGGGCATTTTTTTTTAAATTGTTTATATGTGCAGTTAAGGCTTAACTGCACGTGCAAAGAATTCTACTGCTTAACTTAAGCAGTAGAATTCTTTGCCGGAGTCTGTGATTCCTGTTAAAGGTATAACCTTGGTGTCTTGAAGTCAAAAATCAATAAGTTACTTCTAGGTAAGAGAGCTCCACCGTCGATCACCATCATCGTGAGATAATGGTCAAGCATGAGCCTATAAAAAACAAAATAAAAATCAAACTTGCCAATTCATGGTTACACTATGTATTGATATTGACTTATAAATAGTGACAAATGTATACTTCCTGCATAATATCTATCTACATCATTTATAAGTTATTAGCACATCGGTACTAGTTGTTTATCATACTCTTTAGTATTTATACGTCGCGTTTACTACATCATTCATAGTCATAGACTGATGTGATTATGAAGGTCAATATGTGTATTGCCCTGGTAGATGCTAAAGTTGCTGGATTAGCAGGCATTCGTGGTGCCGGAATAGGTAAAGAGTTTTAGAAGTATGCGGAACAGGTGTCCCAAAAATCTGCGTTGAAAAGGGAGAATCCGTCGACCAGACAGGTGTTTGGTCTGGTCCGGGTTACTGTCCGATAGTTGACTTCGGAATGTTGTTTCTGTTCGATTCGTGCGGCTACCGTGATGCTGGATTTTGAACTTTAGTTCTTATTAACGTCATAGATGTCACTACAGAGTTAGCCCTGCATCGCAAAGGACAACGGACATAGTATGAAAGAAAAATGCAAACTTGTCAGATTATTAATTAGACTGCCACATGCCAACTGTCGGCTTTTTTACGGCCCTTAGCTCTTTTGCGATCGCCAATAGTGTAGTAATCGTACATCTATGAAAAGTTTCTGCTGAAAAAGGATTCATTAGGTATTTTTCAGCTTTGATACAGAACAAGTAAGCTGATTGCTGTTTTCACGAACAGTTTAGAACTCAATTATTAACAGAACGTTTCAACGGAACCCAGCGCAATTTACAAGAGCTTTCAACAGCAAGTGAGCAAATATTATTTTGTAGCTAAAGCAACTGCAAGTTTGTAAGGGAGTATCTACCTACTGGAAGTTGAGTCCATGTTTTCAAAGCCAAAGTATAGGGCCTTGGGCCCTTCTGTGACGTTGTTTTGAAACCATCATGTGTAAGCGACAGGCGGAGGCATACAGGACCTGGGCACTTTTGAAAAAGTAACACAGGGTGGTTCTAGTCAGTAAAAGTATGCACTGATCTTGGGAAACTGATAGATGCGAGATACGCAGGACCGATCGTAGTGGACTTCTTTTGGCTGAAAGGTTGATAATGAGGTTGGAGGCCTAAGTCACAGCAGTGGGAACATTATAATGCTGATTATGCTTGTGCTTACGCAGATACACTAAAAGAAGAAATAATAAGTTAAGAATTCTACATTGGTCAAGCACACAAGCAAAACTCAGGAGGTAGAAAAATATCTCGCAACTTTTAAAATTTCAATACATTCGCTATATTGTGGTGGTTTGTTGACATTTGCTCTTCGAAAAATCTGAAACTAGATGAAGCTTAGGTTAAAAGAGAAATGAAAAAAAAAACACTTACTTAATAATGTAACCCAACATGGTAGTTACAGTTTCCATGAACTCCATTGTGAAACTAACTAAAGCTAGTTAACTTCAGTTAGTACAGGAAATGAGCTAATATTGTTCCGTAGTTAGTCTGTAACTTGTAGTGCACTAGACCAGCTGTTTCACTTTGCCATTTGGTGGTTCGTAGCTCAGTTACGGGCCATCAAAATAAAATACAGGGTTACTGTTTTCTCGTCTTGTCTTAAAAAATAATAGCTACTATTGATCGACGAACGCATCATAAGGTACTAGTTTTGATAATATGGGACAAAAAGAATCCAAAACTGTAAAAAAATAAACCAAAACTCTAAAAAAATGTATTTATTGATGAATAAAACAAAGTATTCGTAAATATTTGTATTTGACCTCTAAAGACTTTCATCATTTGCCGCGAATTCCGTGCGATTCTTTTGTAAACACCAAATGTTATTGTGCTGTTTTGCACTCTTCTGTTCTCGTTTTGCGGACGAAGTTGCGGGCACCAGATAGTAGCATAATATATAAACATACTACGGTACCCGATGATAGGGATTAAAGTTTTAGTTATTTTCAAAAACCTTGCCCATAGGAAATACTCCGGCTTTGTGAGTGCGTTCACAGACAAGCCATCTGGAACAACTTAGTCTAGGCCATATCTATAAATATTTGTGGTAAAAGTGGGAATCGAAACCACGACACGCAGCGCAGCAGCCGTTCGCTCAACTACTGTGCCAACCGTGACGTCATCTTTGGTCGATTTATTATTACTAGAAAAAATATTGCATTTTCATTAAAATAATAAATATATAAAAAAAAAAATATTCAAATAACAACGTTCACTAAAATAAGCATAAGCTAACAGTAAAAAGATTTTCCATACAATTATTGTGCCTAAGATTAAAATTGAATGGCAATTGTAAGTAAAACTACATCGTGGATCATGTACGCCGATCTGGGTGCTTCGGTCTTCATGGCCTCGCATGGGGATGCGTGGCGTTGCGTTCGTGGTGTTGAATTATACAATTTATATGGCAACTAGACTTGTAGAGTTATATTACATCCACGCCAAGTGACGCCACGCCACGTCTTTCTACGTACAACTTTTCCTTCAACTTACTTTACGTTCAACGTTTAATGTAAGTAGTTCCCGCTTTATTTATTTCGCCATACTCATGTAGTGATGGTAAACACAGAGACGTAAAACCTTGAATAACTGCAGGCTGTTGAAATTAAAAGTAGATACGTCATTAATTAATTAAAATGTTGTATTGTTGTCTGTCCGTTATAATTTTACACAAGTACGTACCTACGTAATACTATTGTGTTCCGAGATTAAGATCAAGCAATTATATATGTTAAATATTTCAAAACAAACAAATAAAAAGTTTAAATGACCTTAATAATAGATTTTGATCAGTTGGGGGAAAACGCCAAACACGGCGCAGTGGTTGAGCGATTGGCTGCTGAGTTGGGTGTCGCGGGTTCGATCCCCGCACGGAACAAATATTTGTATGACCTACAGATGAGTATTCCGGGTCTGCGTGTCTTGTGTATGTGAGTATACAATATAAATGTCTGTGAATGCACCCACGACACAGGAGTAATTTCTTATGGGGGGCAAAGTTAAAAAAACACTACAAGCTAAAAACATGATCAGCA
The DNA here is from genome assembly GCA_030763345.1 of Mythimna separata. NCBI lineage: Eukaryota > Metazoa > Arthropoda > Insecta > Lepidoptera > Noctuidae > Mythimna > Mythimna separata. Next base: position 6,274,430 of record CM061187.1, read on the forward strand.
CGTTGTAAATTCCTGTTTTAGAAGATTTTGTTTTGCAGGATAATTTGTTCATACCAAACTGAGCTGTTTTAAAAGTAAAAATCTGCACTGTAACTCGAACAAATCTAGATTTGCACGGATAATCTGTGCCAAACTTGCTGAAATTCCATACCTTCTTTTGTGTCGAAATGCTCTCAAGCACTTTACCCAGTGCTCCAAATACTGTAATCGTCGCATTAGTACAGTTATCTATATTATACCCCACTCCCCGACTGTTGCAATTAATTAAAATCCATTTTTTTTCAATGCATTTGTGAGTGTCGGTCTACCGAATGGATATGGATTTGTATTTAGAACATGAATACGTTTATGGGGGCTCAAGACGCTTATCTATTTTACACTGGCAGTTTATAGAACTTTTTTTTCTGCATAGGGTCGGGCCCTTGTAAGGCTAATGAAACTTCCTGTGATTTATTTACGGTTTTTACATATCTCTGTCTTAATTATAATTTCAGATTTTTTGTTCTGTTTTTGATAAAATTCACTTGATAACATCATTATTTGTTTTTATAAAGGAGAGAGAAAAATACTCTCTCCTTTAGACATAAAACATATTTTCTGTAAGTCTCTACACTACACTGCCTACTTTAGTATACACCTAAGTACTGAAAAAGAACGTAAATAGAACAGAAAGAATCTGAAACTATTAATAGTGACAGAAGTACTAGCAAACCATAAATAGATCAGCGGAAGTTTCATCAACCTTTGCGAGCCGGATTTTACGCAGAAAAAAAAATAACGAACAATGAACAGCCAATACCTGCCAGCATTGTACAGTAGCCATTAGGTGACATAATATCATTATCTGTGGGTGTTCCACTTTTAAGTTTACGAGGGAACGATAATGCAAGTCATTCACTACTCGTTCGTTTACTTTATTTTTTTATTGTTTACTTTTACTATGTAACGGTAAATTGGTTTCACTTTTTTTTTCACAATGAAGTTGCGAATTTTTTGTCGCTAAGAATATTATTGTATTTTTGTAATAAGTTGCTATTCGAGTTATGCTTTTGTTTACGGTTACTATTCAGTTGTACTAAATACCGAGAACAATGCAGATATTGAATTGGAAAAATGTAGGAAATGTAATGTACGTAAGTATGCATTAATTTTTTGTTCCAATTGTCGTTTATACCGCGAACATCGAAGGACTGGAACAATTGGCCTGCTAGGGTCTACCCGTCTGATTATAATTTGGGTATCTTCAAGGCTAGAGTGAAGCTCTTAATAAACTAGTGCGCCTTACCATCAATGATTGCATATCTTCTTACCATCAGGTGGGATTGCAGTCACGCACTAGTTTATGTCACACAAAAAAATGTATTTTTAGTATCTTCAAAAGGGAGAGGTTAGCATTTACCCGTTAGATTTAGTGGAAATCAGATTATTTCTGTCTCACTACCCTACTCGCACTCTTTTGACTTAAGGGAAATAAGATTATTTCTGTCTATCTAATCGCACTCTTCTTTAGAGAAGGCATGAAAATAAATCAACACGCCTAATCAAAGCTGTTGTAAGTCTTAGTTTCCTCACGAATTCTTTCTTCACAGATATCAGTGATACTAACAAAAACCTAATCACGATTTTAAAAACAATTTGCAAGGTCTTTCATTACTTTTTTCGTTTGCTGCGGGATTGTATGATATAGTTATTATGGTTTTGGAATGCAAAGGAAAACTAAAGGAACATAGGTGGATTTAGCCAGTAATACTCTCCATGGGTTATGCGGAAGAGAACCCCGAGTTTCTGCAACGAAGGCAAAGAAGGAATAGGTATAGGAGTGGGTTTTAGCCAGTAAAAATCTGATGCGTTTTCCCGCTTATAGCGGGAGTAGTCATTGAATGAATTCCCATAAAAAAAAGTTAGTAGAAGTCGGATACTCCCTACCGCTCCACCCGAAGCGGAAATGTTATTTTTTTAAATCTCGTCTCAATAAAAGCCTTTGTTATCCTTAGCAGCCAGTTTGATATTAACCTAAATATTGTAGCGCCCTATTTTTGAAAACCTTTTACTTATGGGACGAAGGAAATTTTTAAATTAATAATGTACGAAATTAATGTTGCAGAGAATATGCAAAGTTGTCAGCCGTGAAACATGCTTGAATTAATTTTCGGAGACCCGACGACGGCGTTGTCTTGCCACAGGACCTGGATGAATATTATTTTTGCTTCTTTTAAAAATTACACCTCTTAAAAAGGTACAACTTACGTTTACAATTTGCTTGTTATAAAATTAGGTATCGGTATAGTAACTAGGCTGCAAATTCACGCACATCTTATATAAAGAAGGAAATCAAAAATAGCTTTGTTTTTTTTTTAATAAAGCTTATTTTGCATATAAATTTCTTTACAGTTAGTTGCAAAATCGTCATATGATGTACATGAGTATTGATGATTACCGCCCTCGGCTCTCTAAATACCGCCTCAGTGGTAATCACCTACATTATATACTTATGAAATACTTAGAATAGAATAAACTTTATTGTGCACCAAAAAAGTAACAATTTTATAGGATCTTAAATCTAGGGTACAATGGCGGTCATATCGCTGACTTATGTCATAAATGTACGATTCTTGCACACATGCGAGCTAAGGCGTATCACCATTATCTTGAATCAATCTCTCTAACTCTTCTCTAACAGAAAAATCCTTGAAACGCTAAGTAGTATAATATTCAAATTATTCAATTCGCCTATAATTTGCAGGAGCAAAGGGCACCACAATAGAAACGATTGCAATTTGTTTAACTTGCCTGTTTGCGTGTTACTAATGGTTTTACATGGCATTATGTTATTATGGCAACGTGAACATGGGATATGGACGCTCTTTACTCGTAAACTGATTTACTCCGCCATTTTTCTTCAGGCGTAATATTTGTATGGTTGCATTGAAAAGTTATTTACACTTTTTGGTCTCTGTCTTTTAAAGGCTCCCGTGGACAGGCGTGAAATAATTTTGCGACAACATTCGCGGCGTGAAATAGATTGATGGTTGGAAACGCGTTGTCGCATTGTGATGTCGCACGATGGAACTTTAAAAAAAGAGGATCATAAAACTATTAAGTACATAATAGTCATAACAAATGCTTTCAAAAATAGGGTTCTATTTTATCATATTACCATTACCAAATATATTGGAGCTATTTTTTTTGACTTGGGAAATCATTAAATAACTCCTTCCACTTTGGGTGAAGCGAAAGGTAACGAGTCAGATTTTTACTGAAAAAATCCCAATTGTGTTCCTTCAATTACTCTTTGCGTTCCAGCAGCGTTGATTCTTTCAAACAGAATCGCAGTCCTGGTAAGAGACCCTACAACCTGCATATATCAATTCTCATTTTATTTACAACAGAAAATATCAAAATACAGATTTCACTTTTCCTTTGAAATAACCTTGGGACATGTACATTATGGTGGTCCATTTAATGTAGACTCGCAATCTGATAAAGGCATTGAATTTTTACCAACAACGGCCTTCGAGTTCAGGGGAAAAAGTCGTGAGGACAGTGGCATTATAGTTTTTTGTGTGACACAAAAAAACCTTTGAACGATTTCTTTTATACGAGTATGTGCGAGTAACGGAACTTGTGTGAAAGTAAACAATAAAATATTTGTAATTGATGTTTTAATTACAAAACAAATAAATAATAAAAACTTTATTCTGTTTATAAGAAACCTTTAAAATGCTATATTTTTTGGGATGATGATGGTGGCGATGGAGCAAGTTTTCTAAGTAGGTACCTATCTATAGAAGTACTCTTGGTCTAAAGACCTCCATTACGAAATACAGACGATGTAAATGATCTGATGATACGGCAGATTGACACTTTTAGACGCGAACAAGAACCTCGCAAAATGCTCTCTCTTAAGCCTTATAATGACCCAAAAAGGGAACAACTACTAAAACCGGGTACAGACTGAGGCAAGAGTGAATAGGCTCTTAATAAACTAGTGCACCTCACCACTAACGATTGCATTACTGCTTACCATCAGATGGGATCGCGGTCAAGCACTAGTTTATATTAAAAAAAATGCTCCTTTCATGTAACGTTACAGGCGTTACAGCAGCCTGAACCCGGCTTAACATAACTCAGTGGTGTAAGTTTCAATCAATCAAGCCGGCTTAGAGGTCCATTCCTGTACAAAGAGCTTTGTGACAAAGGAGGTAGGACCTGTGTAACTTCGTTAGATGAGCGGGTCGGTGACCGCTAAGCCAACCTGCTCGCAGCGGGGACGGTCAGGGGTCTGGGATGATAAGTCGGCTGGCATTTTTTTTAAACATTTTTGGCTTGGATACTAAGATATGTCTGCGTATGGAGTAGTTCTTTTGAGGTCAATTAGAATGTGACTTGGGAGGGTCGCCGGAATCCGGTGGATGCGAGACGCACAGGACCGGTCGCCGTGGCGACGCTTGGAGGCCTATGTCCAGCAGTGGACGTCTTTCGGCTGAGATGACGATGAAGATGAGAATGTGCAGTATTTTGTACAAGCAAATTCATTGATTTTAACTTCTCAGCAAACTTCGCAGAGGTAGTCAAAAGCTGCCTAGTTACAACAATAAATAAAATAAAACATCTAAGCTCCATTTCACCGAGATCGCGCCTGTTTCAATGATTCTACATATATTATTGTTCAGTTATGTAGACACTTTAGATACAAAATTACACAAATTAAAGAACACAATATCCACTACGCACCAATTTGGGAATCTTAAATTAGCCAATGAACTTTACTCGAAAAATTTACCGTTATTAATGTGTGGCTGGTGTTTTGAAAGGAACAGCTATCGCTCAACCACTACCCCTATATGTTACCTATTTCGTTGATCTGTAGGTAAACATACACTATACTCCGTCGGTTTAGGTAGTTAACTAAAGGTAAACAATCTTGGTAAGTATGTCTTTTTGTATTAAAGAGGTCGTATATAATATATACAAAGATTATTTAAATTTAGTTTATTAGCATACATCGATTTAGGTAAATACCTATGTGCAAAGATTTTTACATACAATTTTTAGACACTTTTAGATAAAAAGACATGCCAAGATTGTTTACATTTAGTTAACTACCTAAACCGACGGAGTATAGAGTGCGTCTAATGAAAGCGCGACCTGGAGTTTTTTTTTTAAATTTAATTGACAACATTATTCAGCTGCAATTGTAGGAGATAAAAAAAATATGAAATGTCAAGACATGATTCTCCTACTAGTTAAGTAGTTAGTAATACCACATACAATTTTTTTGGATTCAACCTCTTTTTATCAGGTAGCGCTTTCATTAGACGGACTATACCAATTCCGATCTTTACAGATGAATGATGCAGTAGTTTCTCCGAGCATGATGTGGCAATTTCAATCGGTACAATCAATCACTCTTGTTCCAGGAATAGCAGAAATATGTTTCATGTCGGCACCGGTTGGTCAGTGCAGCTACTGCTGCCAGAGAGATGACGCCCGGGATATTCAGTACAAGTTATTTACTAGGTATGTATGGTTTTTCTTGTAAATATTTAATGGTGCACCGAATAGTGCCAGCCCCGACTGAGCAGTGCTGGCCTAGTGGTAGTCTCTGCTTGCAAGGTCGCGGGTTCAAACCTAGCCAAGCGTAATGCACCTTTTAATTTGTTTTATTTATTAATTTTATTGCCGCTGCTCTCAAACGGTGAGGGAAAACATCGTGAAGAAACCGACATGTCCTAGAACTAAAAATTCGAAAACATGTGACATTAAACAACCCGCATTGGGCCCGTATGGTGGATTACGGTCCATTCCCTCTCCTAGAGAGGAGGCCACACTTCTGTTGTTCATATGTGTACTATGGAAATTACTGACAGTTTTGCAACTTCCTTATAGTTACTTTTATATTAGTACTTACTTATATGCGGGCAAAGCCGTAGCCGCTTGCAAAAGCTATGTAAATTATAAATATAGAAAGAGAGATGATCACAAAATTGTAGGTGATTTGTACTACTATAAATAGTACAAAAATACTTTACTATAGTTAGCTTAAATTATAGAATCAAAGACCCCATTACAATAATAAGCAACTCCATAAAAATACCCATTCGTGTTGTAGTAACAATTTACGGAGTTTAAAATCCTACGATGAACATTACAGTAAACTACCAGGGTAGCACATGACCGAGGAGGTTCAATTTCAAGGCACTGCATGCAAGCATTTGTTCTAGCGATGGGCGCTTATTCCGAGATGTTTAAAAATGGAAAGAATCGGAATCGTTAAAATTAACTATCGAGTCAACCATCGATACAAAATAATCGAGATGTTTTTCGATTGTTTCGAGTCAACGGAATTGATCGCTAGTTTTTGATTGTTCGAATCAGTCACTCTCACTCGAAACTCTAAACCGTCGCTGAACAACTAGCGAATGAACGTTCTATGCGGCAGTCGCAATAATAGACCACGTCGTCGACGGTGCGCATTTTCCCACGGGCGCCTCCAAAGAGATACCAGCAAACTGTAGGAGCCTGGCAGGGTCGAAGCCTACCTCTTTGGTAGAACGAAAGAAAACCCCGGGACCCTAGAATTAGGGCAAGGAAGGAACAGGAGTGGATGTTAGGCAGTAGATATCTGACACGCTCTCTCACTCCGCTCAGAGCGAGAGAAGTCTTTTTTTATATTCCACAACTTTTTCACACAACACCATCTAGTCCCAAGTTAAGCAGAGCTTATGTTATGTGTACTAGAAACCTGATAAACATACTTTTAAATTTCTGAATACATACATATTATAGATAAATTACACCCAGACACAGAACAAATGATCGTGCTCATCACACAAACATTTTTCTTGGGTGGGAATCGAACCCACGACCTCCGGCGTAGCAGTCAGGGCCACTAACCACTAGACCAACAGGCCAGTCCATTATGAAGATTTACCACCTTAAAAAAAAGCCCGAATCAGACAATCGAGACGTTCGAATAATCGCAACAATCGAGTAAAACCGTCTCGCGTGCATCGCTAATTTGTTGATTTGACGTGCAGCGTAATTGATATAACCTTATAGTCTAAGAGCCAGCAGCCCGCAGACCTTCGGTAAAGTATAAAAGCTGTAAGTTTCTCAATGTATGTCCCCAACACAGGTAAGAACGAATCCCGTCTATGTAACTTGGGTCGCGGTGGCTTTCGCAGGTATCAGGTAATAAAGATGTGTAAAATTGTGTGTTAGATTTGGTAAAATATAAAACTCAGTTTTTACATATTTTACTTATAATAATCCCAAAAGTCATCTTGTCGAAAGCCAGACACTTCGTACGGTTCCAACCCTCTGCCAGACACCCTTAAAGTATATTTAATTGTTACTATACTTACGGTATAGTATAAAAGCTGCATTTTATATATGTTATTTGGATAACTATAAAATAATGTTTTTTCAATAGCCAGACAGTTTCTGTGGTTCCTCTATGTTGCCAGGCACATAAAAAGTCTAATGTAGGTGCGAGCGCGAGGGATATATTAGTCAGCGGGTGCGACTGAAATAGTGCGTTCGGTCCATTGCGACATTTTACTGCGTATCAGCTGTCATTTATTGTGTATAATGAGAACTATTTTCTAGATTTACTATGAAAATTCATTAATAAAATACATTAGTAAGGGTATAATAACTTAGAATCAACGAATAAATGTTTAGAAAATTCTTTAATAAAATTTTCGTGTTTAGGAATCATAAAATTAATAATCCAATAATATATTTAAATAATTATTTTAATAACAGTTATTGGAATAATACAGTCAAACTGTGTGACCCGCTATCTCCAAAGTTGTTCACCAGCACCCTTGAAGAAGTCTTCAAGACGCTGGCAGACAAATGGGAGGAGAAAGGTATTGCCATTGGCGAAGCGAGATTGACCAATCTTCGTTTCGCGGATGACATTGTCCTCTTCTTTTCTTCAGCCACTGAACTAGGGCAAATGCTACAAGACCTTAGCGACGCAAGCCTTGAGGTTGGACTCAAGATGAACATGTCGAAGACCAAGACCATGACGAATAGTTAAAAAAAAACCATATATGTGGGGGGGGAGAATGTACAATATGTCCAAGAATATCTTTACTTGGGCCAAGTGGTTTCCTTCCAGGCAAGGCAAGATAAGGAAATAACACGCCGAACATAAAACGCCTGGAAGAGCTACTGGAATTCATCGCAATTTTTTAATAGTTTGTACGCTTTCAATTTTCCTTTCCTGAAAAATGCGGGATTGTAATCACATCCTGTGATTGCATGAAATCCAGGTAAGCTTCGACACATAGATTCTCCTAACTCTGAGTGTATCTTCGTCAGGTTCACATATCTTAAGTTATTACCAGTTCCTGTGAGCATCCAAACGAACGAATCATCTCGTAGGCGGTGCATGTGACCAAGCATTATGGCAATAATATCTGTGTCAACACTTCGAATAACTATATTCGCTGGATAGTTGATGTTGCACACGTGGTATATTATCTTGGTGTCAGCTTCTTCATGTTCCGGACATGATAATTCATCATAAATACTTGATACAACTTTCTTGGAGTTATTAACGCTGAAAGAAATGCATTTTTTAAAGTTTATATATATAGTTTTGTTACCAATAAAGGGCGCCATTTCATCAGTAGCCCAATGTAATATAAAGAAATTGACAAGAGCTTCTTTAAAATTAGAGTTTTTCAATTCTTGCAAGAAATCACTGGGTCGAACTTGTTCAGGTCCAGATATGCAGTACGGTAATTGTGCGGACTCAAACCGTTGGGAATGTTCATAATCCTTAATTGATGGTGTTAGGTATTGGTCGAAGATAACATCAATCCTCAATGCTTGTAACTGAGTAACCATTTGCATCATTTTCTTCGAAATACTTCCAAATTTCTTTGGAACGTTTTTCATTGTGTGTATTAGGAAAAAACCATCTATTATCAATACGTCAACATGACGTGGATGCTCATGCTGTACCTCTTTTTCCAAGCACTTCATCAATGCTGATTTATCTGTTTTGCAAATATTTCCATCTAAATGGCACATTGATAATGGCACTGGGGTAATTGGATAAGACAAAATCTTTGATATATCAACCATGTAGTCTATAGATATTCCAAGCATACGGCCAAATAAATCTCTTTGAATTTTCATTTCTTGAATTTTTCCACCTACTTGAATTTTTTTCTTTTTTTCATTCAGAAAACAATATTATTTTTCCATCACTTTTCTTACACAGAAAACAAATTAATTGTCCTTCCATGATCACACTGATTTTCCCTTATTATTATTTTATAAACTGAACAAAACAATACTAAAACGCTTCTTGTACGTATGACTATTCACCACATAATACACAATAAATGACAGCTGATGCGCAGTAAAACGTCGCAATGGACCGAACGCGCTATTTCAGTCGCACCCGCTGACTAATATATCCCTCGCGCTCGCACCTACATTAGACTTTTTATGTGCCTGGCAACATAGAGGAACCACAGAAACTGTCTGGCTATTGAAAAAACATTATTTTATAGTTATCCAAATAACATATATAAATTGCAGCTTTTATACTATACCGTAAGTATAGTAACAATTAAATATACTTTAAGGGTGTCTGGCAGAGGGTTGGAACCGTACGAAGTGTCTGGCTTTCGGCAAGATGACTTTTGGGATTATTATAAGTAAAATATGTAAAAACTGAGTTTTATATTTTACCAAATCTAACACACAATTTTACACACCTTTATTACCTGATACCTGCGAAAGCCACCGCGACCCAAGTTACATAGACGGGATTCGTTCTTACCTGTGTTGGGGACATACATTGAGAAACTTACAGCTTTTATACTTTACCGAAGGTCTGCGGGCCGCTGGCTCTTGCTCTATTAGCTTAGGCCAACATCACGGCTACGCTTGCATGTTTCATGACCGTACCTCGTTATTAGGAAATGGCTGGACTGAGCGGATACCGTGTGATGTCATGTTCGTGATAGCGGCCTTTCAAATATCCTGGTGTGAGGTGTGGGTTTTGTTGGAAGGTTACTAATCTTCTATGTCATACTAATATTTATTATAAAAGCAAGTTTGTGTATGGATATGTGAATACGTGTTATTTTTTCACGCTCGAACGGTTGAATGGATTTAGATGTTTGGCACGCGGGTAAACCATATCTTGGAGTCACATAGCGTCTTTTTAACCCCTGGAGGTTTTAACTTTCAACACCATTAAAACACTGGATATTTCTTTTTTCGAACAATTAGAAAAATATAAACTTTACTGTACACCAAAATAGTATCAAATCTTATACAACACAACGCATATTTCTTTTTACCCGACATGCGCTACACATGTCAGGTTTCAGCTAGTTTCAAACAAAACGAGAACATCCCATACAAATCAAAATCAAATTAAGCCTTAGATACATTAGAGGACACAATGCCCCTGACATGACGCGCATCGCTAAAAACTAAACGCTATAAAATGTACTGTTAGTTTTTGGTGTACAATAAAGTTTATTCTATTCTAACGCTCAATCTACGTGAAACTGCAACGTTGCGTTGGGGTCTTACAACAGGCCCCCCAACATTCATCGGACGCTGACATGTTATTAGACAATTTGACGGTGTTTCTCTTCATATTGGGGGTAATTTTTTCCCCTAATGGATCTGAGGCTTAAGGATTTGTCACACTGGATGCGTTCTGCGGTCTGCGGTCAGGTCAAAGCGAACGCAGCCCGCATCATGTATGAACAGCATTGTCGGTATTAATATATTTTATATAGAATGCGATCTGACCGCGCGAGCACAACCAAATAACGTATGTTGGCCCGGCGGGGCGGAGGCGAGGGACCGACCGACAACGTTGACCGGACCGCAGGCCGCAGAACGCATCCAGTGTGACAAATCCCTTAAGCTTAACATTTTAACAGCCATTTGGCTTTTCTGAAGCTTTCCTTATCCTAATAAAATTTTCTTATTTATTTTTCCAGGTCAAATCCCACACAATTCCAGATAATACCACCGAATGACGTGAATGGTTTGCGGGCGACAGCGTTCGACTTCTCCAGCCCTACCGTCATATACCTCATGGGGTTCTCCGAGTCCACTTCAGGAGTCGGCACTACTACTGTTAGAGATGGTAAGGGGAAGTTTTGTAGCTTATGGTGAAAGTAGAACTAAGAAAGTATTTCAACAATCATCACTGCTTACCATAAGGTCTTATCGCAGTCAAATACTAAATTATAGGAGAAACAGTAGAATGGCTTGGCTGACAAAACGGGTTATTTTTTTTTTAAACTTTGCCCCATACTATGATTTGTATTATGATTATTCTTGTACCGTCGATGCGTTCACAAACATGTAAACTTACATACACAAGACATTCTGACCCGGAACACCTATCTAAAGGCAGTAAAAATATTTGTTCTGTACGGAAATCGAACTCACATCCGCAGCGCAGCAGTCAATCGCTCAATCATTGCGCCAACCGTGCCGTCAAATTATCAAGTTGTGTGTACTCTTAGAAGATAGGTACAATGATATTGAATGGTACCTCTCTTTTATGGCTTCGTGACCTTTTACATTATGCAATTAAAAGGTCTATTTTTAACAAAAAAAATCAGCCACCCTCCACGGTAGCATGGTGGAATTGTTAAGGATTCTGTATCTCGATTGGCAGGAACGGAAACCTTATAGAATTATTCTGCTGTCTGTATATTCATCTGTCAAGACTCCTTTTCAATAACGTGGGGAGGTATGAAGCTGAAATTAATTTGACGTTCATTTCTGCTACTCACGCGGATGTATCAATGACCAGTATAAAATAAAACATCTTAGTAACATAATTTAAAGTAAGACTGTTTATGGCGCATATTTTGACGTTCCCAAAGAAATGAAAATTTATAGGGTACTTCTTTTTGACGTAGAGTCCTATAATTTGGAAAGAAGCAAGGTTTTGAAGCATCATTAGAAAATAAAATCTAAAAACTGAAAATTTTTGGTTACTTTACAAAAAACAAATACCTTTTTGGGTACGGGAAAATTCTCAAACTATTTACATAGATACATAAGTTTGTATGGAACTGTCGGTGTGCGAGTCTGACTCCCACTCACCAATATTTAGTAAAAATCCTCTTTTTATTTCAAACAACAATATCTTAGAAGATATGCTTTCCACTCGTCCTATGATAAAAGGTCGTCATCATCCAAGTAAAAGTCTTTCATCCAGTTCACAATAGGTACTCTAAAACCCCTATTACTAACTTGTAGAACGGATACAACATTTCAATAGCATCCGTAGATTTCCTGCACAATGCATGCACGCGACTTCACAAAAGAATGAATGTAGTGGCTTTAGTAAGTTCCAGTGACGTCACGGAACCCCATTCCGTGTTCTAAAATGACGATCACCAGGTGGCAGCACTGAGGCATCTTCCTTTATATGTTCTGTGGAGGCATCAAGTCTAGGCACCTGTCAAAACGCTTATGTTAATGACTTTATAACATAGCATGGGTTGGGTGACAGCAGGACGAAAATATGCATCTTTAAGATGAGAGAAAAGGATAGATAGTTACATTGTATAAAACTGACAGTTGTCGCCGAAACCATCCTATAACAAATTTAGTATAGTTAGGTAGATATCGACGTCAACGTCATGTATAGGTTTTCAAAGGAAAAGACCGGATGGCTAAGGGGCACCAATTGGTGATGTGAATTTTCCTTAAGAGGCCTGCGGAGACCGCGCGCTATCTCGAGTTGAGACGAAATAAAATACGTTTTTGAGGTTGATGGAAGCAATCCAGATAGTATAAACAATTCTAACTTGGACACACCGACTGGAGTAAAGTCATCATCCGCACACTGACAGTTGCTTGCTGTGATAGCAATACAAAGTATTGGAAATTTGGGAGAGGTTCCGTAATACCAAAAATGATGAATGAAAAATTAATGTATTTCCAATATTGTTTCGAGTATTTATAACTTGATAATAATATCTGTGTTCCTACGAAAAGATATTTTGAAATATTGTTGTTTATAATATAGAAAAAACAAAATAAAAACGTGACATTTTCACTGTGAAAATGTGCAAATTTAAATTCGCTTAAATTTCGTTTGGGGTAAGTTTTTCAACAAAAAGACGATGTAGGAACCTAGATAATTATTGTCTGAATCCGAATAACATCATAATTATTATGGTGTAAATATGCTTAAATTGGAAATGATTTTGGTATTACGTTTGTATGGATAATTCTAACGTCGCGCCCATCTTAAAACTCTTGTAAATAATGGATTGTTACTTTATCGTCAGTGACACAAAAAAAAACGAAACACTAGTAGAAGACAGAATTGTGTAGAAAAAGAAGGTCGTTGCCCTGCAATAGGATGAAATTTTAATAGACTAGACAGATAGGTTTCACAAGTCTCGCAAACGAACCAATAAGTTAAATAAACTCACTAATTAGACAGTAAATCGCTTCTGGTATATTTTATTAAAAAATCAAGTAACTTTATACTTATTGGGTTTCTTAAAGATACAAAATTCTGACATCTTTCACCACAAAGGCCATTTATATTTTACAGTTTATGTATTTAAAGAAAGAAAGAGAGAATAGAAAAAATTCAAAATCAATTCATTTTTTTCAATTTTTTTTTTTCAAATTCAATTTCGAGTTTATACACCTGCATACCGTGACCACTTGTCGTAGCCGTCGTAGCCGTCGTAGGCTCGTAGCGATAACGAGGGTCTACGGCGTAGCACGTCTCACGTGTGTGTGGGTTGGCTAATAGTTTCTCGCTACATTTTACTCCATTATTGTAAGTGGTTACATGAGTTTACAAGTAGTTAATAATTTTGTGGGATGTTCAGTCACAGCTGGTTTGTTTGGAAACTGAACTTAATATACGGTCTATTTCGGAAGTAAACTAGGTGTGAGTACACAGGCACACGAATTTAAGCGATTAATATAACCAGTGTTGTCTAAGCGGTGATAGTAACTTTATAAAAATAAATCTCAATTTTCGATATGACCGATCATCGGTTTTTATCTAGACAAAGTAAACAAAAAAATTGTTAACTGTTTTGTAACAGATGTTAGTGTGTAGTTTAAAATTACTATGTAGCAGTGGTGACCCAGTGGTAACGGGCTCGGCCTACGACTTATAGGTAGTGGGTTCAAACCAGATACATTTCTTTGTGTAATTTATTTTATCACCACTGCTCTCAACACGGTGAAGGAAATATCGTGAGGCAACTAAAAATTTGGAGACATGTGTCATCTAACAGCCCGCCTTGGGTCCATGTGGTGGATAGGGTCCATTGTTTCCTAGAGAGGAGGCCTGAGTCTGTGTGCGGCAGTAACGTAAAACGTTATAAGGCTGATTATGTATTACTCATGGAATGATTATCAATGAGGAGACCATGTGTGTCCGTCGAGTCGGTGAGATTCTTGCTAATCCAAAGTTGAGTTGCACGAATACTGAAAAATTCTTGCAGTGGCTGGACAAGTCCACTCAAATCTGTGTGGTTCTTCTCTCAAAAGAAAACAAAGATATAAATGATACACTGGTATCTTTAAATTGTCGGTACTCTCTTAGGTTAATTAATGTGTACTCGATAGTTCAGTCTGCGAATATACGCCCTGCAGCTAAGTCTTTGTTCCATTTTATCCTGATATTCCTCACACATAATAAAATCGTGATTTCATTGATGTTTATTGACACTATGACGTCAATAGTGCATGCCCAGAATAGGCAAATATGAATACAAGTTTATTTATAGATATAATTGAAATAATGCGGCAACTATGCTCGCTTCCACGTAGGGAATGCAGTGGTATCGACAAAGTCAATTAGTGCTGTGTTTATATCGATAGTGTGCTAATAGATTACATCGCGGACATTGAATGTGTCATGTCGGTGATTCATAGGTGTGGGGAAATTCAACCAAATACTGTATATTGGAAATACTGACGGCGCTTATTTACCTATACATAATAAAAGGCATAATATTCGCGTGAAACTAGAAAATTAGCCTAAGGGAATATACTTCCGGTGTAAAATATTTATCCTGTCCACATTATGAGGTGTACAATAAAGTATACAATAAATAAATAAATAAAAAGTGTTGATTGATTAATATGTATACTTTTTATTGTGCACCATAATAAAAAAAATATTATAAAGTTTGTTTTTTAATCCCCGAGACTGAATTGACACAGGTCAGACTTACAATAATAATGATGCCAGTTTCATTTGTGTTGTGACAAGTGAGTGTGACAACACACGTATTGTCATTTTAGTCTCAGGAATTAAAAAAAACAGACCTTAAGAGTTTAAAATGTGAAATGAAAATGAGTAAATGAGAGAAGAAAAAAAAAGAATTAATGAGTAATGAATCACTATTCTAAGATAATGGTCTACTATTGTACCAAGTTACATCGTAATACGCACATCCGTTTAAGTGTTAAGAGGCCTGCGGAGACCGCGCGCTATCTCGAGTTGAGACGCAAAAAAATACGTTTTTGAGGTTGATGGAAGCAATCCAGATAGTATAAACAATTCTTGGACACACCGACTGGAGTACAGTCATCATCCGCACACTGACAGTTGCTTGCTGTGATAGCAATACAAACTATTGGAAATTTGGGAGAGGTTCTGTAATACCAAAAATGATGAGTGAAAAATTAATGTATTTCCAATATTGTTTCGAGTATTTATAACTTGATAATAATATCTGTGTTCCTACGGAAAGATATTTTGAAATATTGTTGTTTATAATATAGAAAAAACCAAATAAAAACATGACATTTTCGCTGTGAAAATGTGCAAATTTAAATTCGCTTAAATTTCGTTTGGGGTAAGTTTTTCAACAAAAAGACGATGTAGGAACCTAGATAATTATTGTCTGAATCCGAATAACATCATATTATGGTGTAAATATGCTTAAATTTCAAATGATTTTGGTATTACGTTTGTATGGATAATTCTAACGTCGCGCCCACCTTAAAGAGTAACACACACGAATATATTCAATGATTTCATAGTGTTAGTGTGATACGAGTAGGTATGTATAGATCGTTGCACCTGGGTAGCTTCACAGCCACTACCCTTGGAAGTATGGATATTAAGGGGAGTTATTTATGTGAGGATCATCCCTCCATATGCGTGTGGTCAGCCCAGGTTTGACCCTCGTTTGTCAAGCCGGTTATGCAGATGTGGCTGACGTCTGAGATAAGGGACACGAATATTTCACCTGCAGGAGAGAGGGAGTACTGCTCTCTGTGTTTATAGTATACACGTACGTAGGGTTTATACCATAAAGTAACACATTAAAATAATAAAAGCGAAAATTCATGAGCATGTGTGTGTGTCGGTACTTTTTTTCACTGCTATACGGGTAGACCATGTCGTAGGATAGCACTTGACGTACTTTTTATCGTGGGAGTATGTTCTCTTGGGATAATATTGCCATATTATAATTAGGGTAGTTATTTTTTTTACAAAACACTACTTAATTGCATTTTGATAAAATTTCAGCTCTTAAATTACGATTGTAACTTAGTTTCCTATGCGGAATATAAGTGTGTGTGGAATAATTTCCAGTTACGAGTTTTATGCAATGGGCCCGCACAGGCTCCGTGTCGTGTGTTAGGGCAGATTCCTTTTTTTCCAGAGAGGAGGCCTAATTCTTAGCAGTAGGACCATTGCTAGACCGATTAGTCTGTAATATGCAGTCAAACATAAAACAAAAAACTTTTTAATAATTACTTAAAAAACAATGCAAAAGCAACTTCAATCCTCTATAGTATTTTATACTGTTAATCATAGCTAATGGATAGTACACGTTCATTGATGGCTGATAATATAATATTTATGGAAAGCAAACACGGTGGCAATGTGTTGTAATCAAAAGATTTTATCGCCATCGACAATAACGCTATCTTTATGGCGGTGTCAGTGTTAAAATTGTTAGCGGCCAGTCTGTGGAGTAATTGACATTGTAAATAAGCGAGATGTTTGTTTATATTTGAATTTACATAGATACTTGTATAGATGTTGATGGGAATGTTGTACCTAAGAATAAATATACTCATAGATCATTTGAAAGGAAAGTATTATAAAACGTTGTTTGATACAAGTGGAAATTTGTCACGGCCAAACTTGGTTCCATAATATCCTTGCCTGCGGATCGAGAGAATTCTGCTTCGGTCGCAGTAACAAACTTTCTCCACTAGTGTCAAAATGTACCAATAATATAGCATATTTTGCAGCGGTTCCAAAAAAGGTTCCTAAATAGGAAACAAGTAGTAGATAGTAATCTAGCGACATCAGAAACTTGCGAGTTCATATCACTTCGGAGTCGCCAATTTAGGGTATGTGGAACAGAGTGTAAAGTCCCACATGCCTCCGTTGGAAAGGGAGGATCCTCCGACCAGACGAGTGTTATGTCTGGTGGGAACTGCCCGATAATTGATTTCGGGTTGTCTTATCTATTCAAATCGCGCGGAGAATTTTAATGACACAATGCAGAATTACTTCTTATATGACGCCGTAGATGTCGCTACAGTAACAATGTAAAACTTTTCCTGATTTCTATGTTTCAGCCCACTTAGCAGCAGGCAACTACAATTTCATCGCCGTTGATTGGTCTCGGCTCATCGTGTTTCCTTGGTAAGTTTATATTTGTTATGGAACTGATATAATTTGATGATGACTTGATTATTGCACGGTATAGACCTTAATATCAATTCCTTATTGTATTTTTTTAATTGGTAATTGTTTATTGAATTAAGAGCTTACTAACTTTGAAAAGAAACTCAGTAAGACAAATAATTGGTTCACGGGAACACAGAATGTAATGGGTTTTCTTTGGCTCTACTGGTGTTGTTACTCTGTATTGTACTTTACCTACATGAAAAAAAAAAAACGGGATTGCGGAGGCTCAATAATGACATTCCTTTGGCATCCTTCGGGCATGGAACTCTAAAAAATGAAAATGAATTGTAATCAATTAAAATAACCCAAGCGAATTTCAATCACAGTAGCCAATCTCAACAGAAATTAGCTAAGTACGCAAGAAATATCAAAGGGTAACAAGTTTATGCGCAAATACAGGTGCACTCTGTACTGCTACACTATTCCTTTAGTATCATATTCCGATATGGATGGCAATCCGACACGAACAGTGAAACATCAAGGGCATATCACTTTTTTGCCTGACCAAGGAATTGATTCCAGGATCCCACACTCAATAGTCGAGCTATTGCTGTAATAGCTTTTCCACGAAAGCGAATGCTCCTTGCAAAAAAACAATTAAGCCGCAAATAAATTGTAAAAGATACAAAAATGAAATTTAACATCGAGCTTCTAATCACACAAACATACTGCCATAATACACTCCATTATGAACCCCAAAGCATTACAATATAACAATGAATGGCGCAAAGCGATGCGAAACAAATGACTGCGGTCCAATAAACCGCGTACGTAAGCGAAATCCAGTTGTTACAGCGTTTAACATGTTACTGAAACGTTATGATTCCGCATACGTGAGGGCGAATGCGACCCGATATTCGCCCCTGAGGAAAACGTTATAGCCTTAGGCACAGGACACACTGACGGAGATAGGCTGAGGGGGGAGAGAAGGGATAGCAACTGACGTATTTTGTTTGGCGATTCTTTGCGCTATGTCTGTAACCTCCGATATGAAAGAAAAGGGAGTAAGTGATAGTGTGATGGACGACAGGTCAGAATGGAAGAAGAAAACGTGTTGCGCCGACCCCAATATGGGATAAGGGCAGGAAGAAGAAGAAGAGTCTGTAACCTTAGTTCTCCTGCAGATATCTTCATTTCTGACGTGATCACGCAAGGAAACTTCAATGCTCTTTAGGTGACGTTAAGCCCTATGATCCTTAGTCACATACTTTTCATTATGATTGGTAGGTTCGCGATTGACGTAATGGTCGACGTGGAGCATGCTCGCCTAGAAGTAACCTACTCTTAGCGACTCCTAGGTATATTTTTTTCAAAACCTTCTTCTTCTGGCTAATATACCTATCCCATTTGTTTGTAGACGGCCTTCGACGGATTTGGTGCCATGTTCTCTTTTAAGGCATCTTTGCTTCTACAGCGGATATCTTCAATTCTGATTCAACCACGCAAGTAAACTCCAAGCATAACATAGGGCATATTTCTTTCTATCTATTTTGTCGTTGGTGTATACTAGGCCTTATATAGGTCCCTTATTTATTACGCAGCTCGCAGTGGCTAGTAGCCAACAGCGTTTCTCTAGATTTATGGTCATTCCCACGTTCAGGCACAAAGGCTCGCTCTGTTTTTCTTTGCTGTTTTTGTTTTGCCAGTAATTAATTTCAGGCGTTTTCGTTAATTACTCGTTCGATGGGGGTTCAATGTTTTGGGTGGGAACGGGAAATGGGGTTGCCTGAAAGGTTGCTACGTAGGAGAGATACGAGTATCAGATCATACTAATATTCTATAGGCGAAAGTTGGTGAGTGTGCGTTATTGTTTGTGTGTGTGTATTTGTAACTTCTTCAACGGCTGAACGAACTTCGATAAAACTCGGTACTAAAAGACGTACTGGTTCGAGTCGTGACCACGAAAATACTGTTACTTACCTATTTCCGTTAGCTTGTACGTTGATCTATGTACAGTCAATGAAAGAGATAAGTAACCCGTGGTGTACTAGTGCATACGACTTCAATAAATAAATAATTTAGTGGGATCTAAATGGGAAGAGGCTGTATGGTTGATAATAATACAGATACATCAGTTTACACTTCGAGACCCCAGTGCTAGTATTAGTGTTTGGTGTTTAGTTTTCATTAAATTTTAGTAAAGAAATAAAAACTCTTTATTTGCAAGGAATAGAGGCAAATTTACAAACATTTTTGAAAAAAAAAACAACAAGAAATATGCGCCACGTCCATGCAAAACGGCCGAACGCTGCATCCACTCTTGCTGTTTTCCACTCAAAAACTGTATAAATAACAGTGCTGCCTACCAGAATATCATTATTAATTCTCTTGTTTTATTGTCCAGGTACATATCAGCAGTCCAGAACTCCCGGTACATGGGCAGGAAGCTAGCAGACTTCGTCCAATTCCTGGATTCTGCCGGCGTCCCTGCCGCGACTATCCACGTGGTGGGGTTCTCCTTAGGAGCTGAAGCTGCAGGGTTTGCTGGCAAGCACTTGAGGTCACGAGGTTTGCTGCTTGGCAGGATTACCGGTGAGTTATATGTTTATTTGATACTAGGTGCTGCCAGTGGTTTTGCCCACGGGAATGTAGGAAGTTGTCGCAAGGGAACATAATCCCAGGATAAAAAGTATCCTATGTGCTATTCTAGTACATGGTCTACTCTTATGCCATATTACATGCAAATACGTTCAGCCTTTCGAGTGTGAAGAAGTACCAAACGTATACACGTTACGTATGTGTGTGGGTGTGCGTTTGCTACTCTCTCGTGCTCAAACGGCTGAACGAATTTGGATTAAATTTTACACATAGGTAGATCGTATCTTAGAATGGGACTTGCTATAATTTTCTACATTCAAACGGTCGAAGCCGCCGACCGAAGGTAATAACAATAATGAAGTAATCATTGTTTGTAGTTAGTAATATTGAATTAAAAACTAACATCAATGCATTCTTTTTGATCTTCAACAGTTCGATAAACTTACCACAAAACGCTGAATTGTTAAACAACAGACGTAAAACTGTGAACTTAAAAATGAACAGCAACGAAAGCGTTTGCAATTAATTACTATTTAGTTCTCGTGATTTTTTAATAATGCGAACAAACGGCTGATACACGCGTGGTAGCATAAACTTTATGAATGGTTTATTACGTTGCACTACCGGATAACTACTGCCACTCTACTACGCTTCTTCTTCTTTTTGAATCGATGGTGAACTCATTAAATTATTTGGACCCAATAGGTAGCCACGTTAACTGCAGCATCGGTGGTACTCATAAAAGCCCCCAAAGTGCTGGTGTATGGGCAATTGGAGTATTCCAACCTTCTACGCTAAAAGATGAAATATGTCTTGTTTTTTATTTTTTTTTGTTAGCCTATTCTGTTCTACTTCTAGGCATAATTTAAGATTCCTCCATTCCCTCTATCTTTCCCGAGGCTGCGCTTGCTAGTTCTGGCGAAATTTATCTCGTTCTTTCCGCCATCTCGTGGTCTACCGCGACCCTGTCTCACTGATTTGTTTATTTATTATAAAATAATAAATTTACATTTTTTTATTGTTTTAATGTCTGATTTAATTGCCCGCCATAGTCATGTATACATGACAGATTAAAATTTATTCAGCACGCAGTCACTACTACAAGACAGACTGAAGGATGTAAATTCCTCAAGATATCTGTGTTTCTAGAGAAATATATGTAATGACGTTATAATTACGTAAGTGCTTTAAGGGTTGGGTTCTTAAATCAACCTGGAAGCCTAACATCCTAGCTCTATATTCCAGGTCTAGACCCAGCCTATCCCGGCTATAGTCTCTCCAACAACGACGGTCACCTCGCCAAAGGAGACGCGACCTTCGTGGACGTCCTCCACACAAACCCTGGCGTCTTCGGGTTCCTGCGGCCCATCGGCGACGTGGACTTCTACGCCAACCCTGGCAGCTGGATCCAGCCGGGCTGCTGGGTTGATGAGCTGATTAAAAATAGGGAGTTCAGGTTTGTTTGTAAGTACCTCATCATCATCTGCCTAGCCTTTTCCCAACTATATTGGGGTCGGCTTCCAGTCAAGCCGGATTTAGCTGAATACTAGTATTTTACGAGGAGCGGCTGCCTACCAGACCTCCACGACCCGTTAACTGGGGTAACACGGTATTTCATTTTTTAATTGTTTGTTGATTTTATCAAAGGAATTGAGAGGAACGAAACGTACATTATTGCCCCCATGAACCATTGTGACAATGATTTACAGTGTTTCGGTTGAGCAATACAATTGACTGCAGTGAATTCTAGTTCGTAATGGAAACCTTGTTTGAGTATGTAGTTCTATCCTAAAAAATGGAAAACTGAGACACTATTAGAACCAGAACTGACGCATTATTGTTGTGTGTTCTTTTGGTGTACAATAAAGTTTATTCTATTCTATGGGTATCCGTGACTCTCTTGGCTTCTACAGCATGGGCCGCTAGAATGATGTTAACATAATCCGCATTTTTTATAATCCGCGGTTCTGAGTATTCTCACCAGATATTAGATAATACCTGTCCATATCATTACGACCAAGTCAGTGTTAAAGTCTTAACTTTTTCGACTAATTGAACAAATAATTAATATTTTTCATAATACAAAAGGTTTGTCAGACTTCTGCATATATAAGTGAACCATTGCCACACTTTGGGGAAACCTATCTTCACTGCCTGAAATGCTGAAGTGAACGCTACCAGGTAGTGAATTAGTAAAGACCCCATCTGAGTGAGTACGCTCGTACCATAGGTTTAAAAAAAGAAAGAAAACATTCCACCCATCCACTCTGCACCTCTTTTACTTTTTTGACAGAATTTTTAGTGCACTGCAGATATTTTCTAGTTCAACAGGGAAACTCTTTCAATGTTACACCGTAAACTTTTTTACACTGCCGATGGTACAAAGTTTTATAACCATAACCATTGTTGGTCGTTACAAATATTCGTTTATGGTCGATTACATTTCTGTCGTTAGTGAGCAATGGTGGCCCAGTGGCAACGGCCCCGACTTACAACTTGTAGGTCGCGGGTTCAGACCAACCCAGCAATTACTTTGTGTAATTTATTTCATCACCACTGCTCTCAAAACGCATGTTCTAGAACCAAAAATTCGATGTCATGTTTTTTTTTTTTTTCTGGTAGGGGAATCATCAGAATGACTTCCCCCGCTCTTGGGCGGAGCGGTCCACCAACCCGCACTGGGCCCGCGTGGTGGATTACGGCCCATTCCCTCTCCTAGAGAGGAGGCCTGAGTCCCAGCAGTGGGAACATTATAAGGCTGATGCTATGCGTTCGTAAGACTTCATTACATGCTTGATCAGACTCATGACATTGTAATACGCGTTAAATATACAGTTCAGTGAGCAATACAATTCACACGTGTCGTTATCATATCGCAGGGTTGTGGAGAATCGGATCTGTCTTCAATGGCCTTGATAACGCAGTTGTGTTTAGCTAGCTGTTCTAAAGAATCATCATCACAATAACAACTTCCACTAAACTTTAATCACCACCCTTCGCAAACAGATAGGAATGTTGTAATATGTGAAATATAACAATCTCCTCAAATAAAAAACCTTTTTCTTGGTGTGCATGTCAATTAATGCAATAACTCCTATAAAGAAATAACATAACATAAACAAAAAAGGGGCGCCCTTTTTAGGGTTCCGTACCTCAAAAGGAAAAAACGGAACCCTTATAGGATCACTTTGTTGTCCGTCTGTCCGTCCGTCCGTCTGTCAAGACCCTTTTTCTCAGGAACGCGTGAAGGTATCAAGTTGAAATTAAAACCATATATTGAAATCCGCGGTCCCTTGAAGTTGTGCAAAAATCAAACTTGTAAGTTGACGGGAAAAAAAGATACGCCCGTTTATGTTGCAAAAAACGTACATTTCGACACTGTCAAAGGAATCAAAACTCATAGGGTGCTTCCCGTTGACCTAGAATCTTGAAATTTGGCACGAAGCTAGGTATTATAGCACTAATATCGGGAAAAGTCTGAAAACTGAAAATTTTTAGTTACGTCACAAGAAAAAAAATTTGAAAAGTCTTCAAGACTCGATTCGAGAATTAAACTGTTTTTATAGGTAGGTTGGTACGAAACCCTCAGTGCGCGAGTCCGACTCGCACTTGCCCGGTTTTTATTAGTTTTATTTTATTATTTAATCGGAATTTGTTTCAGTTTACGAAACGAGCGACGAGTTTCGATTCACTCCTTGACACTTGATGGACTGATTGCATCTCGATTGCATAAATTATTATCGTTGACAAAAAAAAAGACACGATCCGAAATTCGAAATGAAAAGGCGCGTTCGCTTCATGAGCCCCCAACTGAAAGCCCGCTTACTAAAGAAACATAAGAGCTTTTGTTACGCAACCTTTACTTCGGAGGCAGGTTTTACAGTGACCTTTACAAGGTTAATAAATGTTTTTTGCAAATAACACCGTCAGCCCACCAGGTGTGTAACACAGAATTTATTTACGAGCCAACTACATCAAGT
This sequence comes from Mythimna separata, assembly GCA_030763345.1. NCBI lineage: Eukaryota > Metazoa > Arthropoda > Insecta > Lepidoptera > Noctuidae > Mythimna > Mythimna separata. The sequence continues at coordinate 6,298,667 of CM061187.1, forward strand.
TTCTATTTAATTGACAATTTGCGTGTTACAACGAACAATGCTGCATCAGATACAGATAGTCTGGGACTAAATGAAACCGCAATAAACAATTTAGTCTGCACTAAACCAATTTCTCGTCGAATTTGGCGCGTTAGCTGATCACAGTATGATGGTGCAACCCTAACAACCGCACATTTCGGCGGGAGGGTGGCGATCGATGCTCTGACGTCACACGCGGATGCTGCGGGGAGGGGGCGGCGAAGGACGAGGCGCGGGGGGGGGGCACGTTACTAGTACGCCAACCCCGATTATTTGCCTTTCAAAAAGCTATTATTAGCGTTCGTGTTTTTAGCTGAAATTAAATTACATGGTATTTTTTGGCGCATTTTATCCGCCTGTCGCTTCAGCGTGCCCCTCTCTATATAATTTTGGGTTATCAGGCTAACGTTGTCGTCGTCCCTGCTTTTGCTACGGTTCGATTTTTATGCTGTTACATTGTGAAGAAGTCTTTGTAACTATTTTGAAAGTAGATTGGTGATCTTTTTAAATATTAGAATTTTGTTTAAAACAAATGGGCTTGTATGTTAATTCCTAAAATACATTTAAATATTTACTTCATTTAATAGGTAAAACTATTTGTTATCTACCAGTTATATAATAAAATACCAACTGTGTAAACAAAATTGAAATTGATCAAAACGCAAACGAGTTTTGACAATTTTTAACAAATATATATATCTCTTTAAAAACGCAGTTTTCTATGCCGGCCATATTATTATATTTAGACTTACACACGTGTAAGTCTAGAAAACGCGTTGAACAAGGTCATTGTTAGCACACTATCGTATACCTCGTTCATTGCTTTGAAAAAAAAAACATCAAAACATTCCTTCACATAAAAAAACCGGGGTAAAAATGTTTGAAAGGACTTAAGAGAGGCCTTTTAAATATAAAAAAAAACCTCTGCCCAGCTGTGGGATAGTTTACAGTAACGGTGTAAAAAAACAGAATTGTCGATGTCCATTTTGTCTTTAAGTCAAGAGTGAAAGATACTTCTACTCAAGCATGCTCCACCGTCGACCGCATCATCTCTTTCCATCAGGTGAGATAGCGGGAAAATGCGAGCCTATTAGTGTGTTCCAGTTTTTTTTTAATTTTCGATTTTTCTCTTTGCTCGAATTCTTTATAAGTACTACTCATGCACAGTGTTCTTATAATACCAATTTAGAGATTACGCAACGTCAATAAAGTTTCTCATAAGTACAGCTAGTACCTACGTGATAAGTGTTGGGTAAATTTTTAATATTATTATATTTTACAGTGGAAGGAAGTAAGTGTTACTTTACTCCGTGGTGTTACTAGACACACACAACACTTACTATCGTCCACTTTCGGTATATGAACTTGGGCGATATCAAGAATTCGAGCTAAGTCCTACTTATATATCCTACTTAATATTATAAATGCGAAAGTTTGTGAGGATGGATGTATGTTTGTTACTCTTTCACGCAAAAAACGGCTGCACCGATTTGGTTGCAATTTGGTATGTAGATAGGTTATACACTGGATTAACATATAGGCTACTTTTTATCTTTTTTTTTCGACTTTGTTATTTTTTCTATAGGCTGCTTTTTATCAACACACTATGCGGGCGAAGCCGCGGGCGGAAGCTAGTCGAATATAAAAACCGAAATGTTTTAAAAATAATTACTCCCTATCCGTAATAAAATAAAATAGACCTCAGCTTATTCTAAGAGTAGGCCATGTTTTATCCCTTCTAACTGAAACTAAGAATTCAGTAGCTGTAAAGGGTGAGTCGTGCTCGGTGCGCGCCTGAAGAGGTTCTTGTCCTCTGCCATTTAGTCCTTGAGCTACTCCCATGCGGTGGCGTAGTTCAATACGGTTTTATGGGGGTAAAACTGTGTCATTGCACTTTGGTTGCATTGTGGTACGGTAGTATTTGGATATGGTTGTCAATATCGTACCAAAGTTAGGAATAATAATAACATATTTATTTCAAAATTAAAATATAAATCTAATAAAGAACCTTTTTAAGAAGAACATAAGCGATTTTTTCTTATAATTTCGATATACGTTATTGCACATTTCAATCAACATGACATATACACTCGAAGATATATATCGAAGATTGCATATCTTAAACGAACACACACACATAGGACAAGCAATTATAAAAATAAGTGTTACTATAGGCGATTTCATCGCACAGGGCAATTTCTTACAGACAACCTTAGGATGGACTGAACGAAAGTAAAAAAAAACACGTTTGGGATGTGTTGTGGTGACTCTGTCCAACAGTGGATTTCTTGTTAATGATGATGACTCTATGCATGACATGTAATACCAACAGCTTTTACACAAAAAACATCAAAAACATCATACATCAAAACGATCACAACACGGATTTTTAATCTCGTTTCTTTTGCCCTTTGTACGTTCCACAATTACGTTCCGTTACTCGAATACGAGGAAAAACATGGCTCGTGTACAACAAAACACGTTTACGGACCGTAACAAGTACTGTTCGTTATAAAAATCGAAATGGTCCCCGTAGAAAGGAATGCTTCATAAAGCAACCATACAAACGAATATAGCCTTTATGTACAGCCATAAAAGAACTTTAATTAAAGGTGATAATGCGAAATTATTTGGGCCACTCGTAAAGCTCCACTTTCGACATGAAACGACTCGTTTAATGAGGTAAATTATGTGGAAGTGAGTTCGCGAAGAAGTATCAGGCTTTTCAGTGAACCGTTAATTGAATTGCAAATAATATGAAGTTATCTTATACAGAAAAAAAAACGTATGGATGTGGAGTTAGTGCATGTTGATTGACAGGACAGAATGGAACAAACACATTTAACACGGAATAGGGGTAGGAACGGTAGGAAGATGACAATGATTATAGATAGGTACAGAGATAAAATGGGCTTTGATTGTCTTTTTGTTTTGAAGTGCAAAATCATCAAAAAAATCTTCCGCTCTGGTTGGAGCGAGAAGGCGACTCGGACGTTTATGCATTAAACCAAATTGTGTGCCTTTCGCATTCCAGGGCCACGGTATGTCTTTAGAACTTTCCCGCAGCCTTTTTGAAGGATGTGTTGGCATATAACATTGCTTTATTAATGTTACATGCCATATTTTCATATTTATGTCGTGTAGGACTGTAAGTATGTAAGCATAAGTAGGTTAGTTTGGTTTCCTGCCAGTATCCAACAGCTAAAAATAAATAAAATAGTCACAGCCTACTCCCAGACTCCCCTATGGCATCCATAAAACTACAAAACGTGTTTTATTTCCCCTTTTACATAAATATGTAACTAAGAGAACGAAGCAACCTCGTGGAGATTTGTCGAGTTATTCTGCACTCTGAATTTTGATAGCAGCTCAGCATATTTTGTTGGCATGAAGAATTTATAGGAAGTAACATATTTCAAATAAGTATTACTATCCATATTTTCTGAAAGGTTTTTGGCAACGGACAGCGGGTGGTTTTAGGGAGTGAACAGTAATCTGAGATTTACTGCCCCAAATTCAAGCCGGAGATTGTCAAATGGATTAGCAGTTAGATGAGTGGGTTCAGCCTGGCTGGTTAATTCAGAATAGAAGTGGGTCGGGTCTGGGTGTCTTGTGTATGTGAGTTTATATAATAATTTATATTTTATAGTGTAGGACAATTTTTTTTTTATTCAGCAAAACCGAAGGGACCCAGTAGTGTTGAGGCCCGCTACGGCTGCAGGAAAGTTTAAAAGAGTTACTACGACTCTGGAATGGAAAGGGCAACTAAAGGACAAGTAAAGTTTAGATTAGGAGAAGTCATTGAATGATTCCTACTTCAAAACAGATCTATACAGACTGTTTTCCTGACAGGACACTCTATCGAAATTTTTTAACTTATCGAAGCGAAAAGTTCATTTTATCGAATCTATTATCAATTTAGTTCGTTCAACCCTAGGATAGCGATAACCCCATATTTTAGCAAGACGGTCGTAGGTACGCCACTTGGCTTTCGGCCAAAGATTGATCGTTAGAGCAAAATGTCAATAGCAGATTAGTTACAGGCGCTCCGTATTTCGACCCCCTTGTGCCCTTACAAAATATACAATGGAATTAAATGCTAGTAGGTTGCGAGTTAAATATGTAGGTTAATCCTCGAATGTGTGTTTAGGTGTGTTAGAATGGGCTGAGGGAACGTTACGAGTTACCGCGGCATTAGAACGCAAAGGGCAATGCTCCATCTTAGAACGGGAGAAATCGTTTGATAATTCCCCACCATAAAAAAGTTGAGTTAGGGTCAGCTCACACCGAGACGCGACGATTCAGGAAGATGCCAGTGATTTCACGCTGTGCCGCGCACCGCCGCAAGATGCATCGCAACGTTGCGAGGCATATGATAAAAATCGTCGACAACACGACGTCGCGAATGTAAAAACGTTCCGCTGCGCAGCGAGACGCCGCGCGGTGTCACGAGGCGTAGCGCTGCATGAAGCAACGTATTCTAAATTCTCACAATGAAATGTGTATCTTTTCGTGTCGTAAATAAAGTTCTATTTTGAGTTACTCTATTAAAATGTGCATGCAGCATCGCGTCGCGTCTCGGTGTGAGCTAACCCTTTAGAATACACAATGTTACAATGGTCTCTGTTGAGGAGCTCGTGGCTAGATAATAACAGCCGCACAGGTCGATCTTCAAGGTTAAGCAACGCTTGCCTAGGTTGGTCTGTGGATGGGTGACCATCTTAACATAACGAGTTTCCTCCGTGCCTCGGAAAGCACGTTAAGCCGTTGGTCCCGGCTGTCATTTGGAGATCTTTGGCAGTCGTTACGGATAGTCAGAAGCCAGTAAATCTGACTCCAGTCTTGCCATGAAGTACCGTGTTACCCCAGTTAATGGGTTGTGGAGGTCTGGTAGGCAGCCGCTCCTCGTAAAATACTGGTATTCAGCTAAATCCGGCTTGACTGGAAGCCGACCCCAATATAGTTGGGAAAAGGCTAGGCAGATGATGATGACAATGGTCTCTGTTGGTTATTCGATACGAAATAATATGAACTTTTGCGGCTCATTGATCCGGTAGCCTCTCCAGAGGCTTAAATCCTGTGGTCTGATCCGTAGGCCATTGGATTTTCTGTCGGGAAATTAATGGAAAACCTAGCTTCGAATTACATATCAGATTGGAATGATCAGGGTTGAAGAACTCCTCTTATCGAGGCTCAATAAGTCTGCAACTTCTTCTAACTTCATGCAGAGATGGATTGGCATTTCTCTAAAAATTTTAAAAACAAAGGATATATTTTTTTTATTAAGAAAAAGCCAACGAAAAATTACACCACTAGGGGTTCAGAATCATGTACTGGATCCCTGATATTCGTTTGTGCATCGATATCAGACACACCCGATAAACATCACCATCTACCTAGCCTTTTCCCAACTATATTGGGGTCGGCTTCCAGTCAAGCCGGGTTTAGCTGAATACCAGTATTTTATGAGGAGCGGCTGCCTTCCAGACCTCCACAACCCCATTAAATACTTAATTAAATTCTTGTCATGAAGTACTGTGTATTTCATGACAAGAATTTACTGGCTACTGACTATCCGTAACGACTGCCAAAGATCTACAAATGACAGCCGGGACCAACGGCTTAACTTGCTTTCCGAGGCACGGAGGAAACTCGGTATGTTAAGATGGTCACCCATCCAGAGACCAACCTTGGCAAGCGTTACTTAACCTTGAAGATCGACCCGTACGGCTGTTATTATCTAGCCACGAGCTCCACGTATACATACACACCCGATATACATATCTATAGGTAAATATTGAGAAATACTCGTATAGCTCTTGACTTATCCTTCTGGGAAAAGAGGGACAAAAATAATGCGGTACAGCTCTTCCCTGCTGATCTTTTGAAGAAAAATAAACAAAAAAAGCGATAAAAAATAAGTGTGTATTACATTCTTCCTCGGTTGTTCATCGTGTGTTCTTGTCGTGTGGGACTTAAGAATTAACTGGCGGCGTGGGTGTTAAATGTTACTTCAGAGAAAATAACTTGGAAACACGGTTGTTTTATCCGATAACTTCTTTTGTTCAGAACAAGAGTTGTTTTGTAATTTTAACATGTTGTTGGTTTTTTAAAGGTTGTAGGTGGGAGATCATCCAATGACTTCTGCACTATGGCGAAATGGGAGACGGAACTATCAGACTTTAACTGACTAAAACCCACTCCTATTTTCTTTCTTTGTCTTGGGTTCAAGGACCCCGGATTTCCCGTTCAGAAGTGAACCCAAGGCCCTAGTAGGCTGACCCTGCAGGACCCCTACAGTTTTGCTGACATGTCTATTGTGGATTGCAGTATAAGGAACAGGTTACAAAGCTCCATTGATAAGGGAAAATTCTCCGACCAACTGGTTTTGGGCCTAGTCCAGGCAACAGCACGAATGTTGATTTCGGATTTTGTTTAACTAATATCGCGATGTGGTATTTTGAATTTTACTTCCAATGTGACATTATAGATGTCGCTACATTTCTTCTACTGGTTCTGATCATCATCATCATCATCTGCCTAGCCTTTTCCCAACTATATTGGGGTCGGCTTCCAGTCAAGCCGGATTTAGCTGAATACCAGTGTTTTACGAGGAGCGGCTGCCTACCAGACCTCCACAACACATTAACTGGGGTAACACGGTACTTCATGGCAAGACTGGAGTCAGATTTACTGGCTTTTGACTATCCGTAACGACTGCCAAAGATCTCAAATGACGGCCGGGACCAACGGCTTAACGTGCTTTCCGAGGCACGGAGGAAACTCGTTATGTTAAGATGGTCACCCATCCACAGACCAACCTAGGCAAGCGTTGCTTAATACTTACCATCATATAATTAAAAAAGATTTTTTTTCCAGATGGTTGCAGCCACGTGCGGTCGTGGCGTCTCTACTCAGAGTCTCTGCGTAATCCTAGTGGGTTCCCCGCAACCCTGTGCACAGACTGGACCTCTGCGACCAGACCCTGCAGCTTCCAGGTCCATGGGTACATGGGGATTGCTGCTGCGCCACCGTAAGTAAATATATATACTTGAACTTTTATACTTGAATTTGAGTAGCACTGTGAGATAAAGGAAGAAAAAACTAACTGAACTAGTGTGCCTCAACATCAACGATTGCATCACTGCTTACCATTAGGTGGGATCGCAGTCAAGCACTTGATGATATTATTATAATAATATCAACAATTGCTCCCAGCAGGAAACACGGGAGTGCCTAGTGCGAGTTTGTTTTACGTTTACGCTATCGACACGTATTATGGCGTTCGGGACTCCAATTGGCCCGCTCCAAGCTCTTAACCAATCGAGCCAAACCAGAAAGTCGAACGCGGTAAACATTTCGATAGCTTTGACGTAAAAACAACTCGCATTAATTGAAAATACCATATTTCTTTCATAAAAGGTGACGCATGCTATCCTCGGCGAGATTAGCAAACTTCCATGATCATATTATTTTGTTTGTTCAGACTTAAACGATTACGGCCATGTTATGCTAGAAACGGCCATTGTGCACGTTTCAAAAGTCCCAAATGGTACCATAGACATTTACGAGGTGGCTATGGGTACCTTTACTGACCTATTTTTCCACTTATCCACTAACTGAAGGGGTTAAAGTTCAATGTTTCGTAATATTTATTTTCTAGATTACCTTAATATCAACTCGCACACTGAATTATTTTAATGTAGTATTTTGTCGCAACGTTATAAATAATCTATAGACTACATTATAATGGATTCTTTTGGGCATCCGAAATACATAGTTTCGTGTAGGTCCTATTATAAGTACCACATAAACAGAGTCCCCTTGACCTTTAGGTCTAAACATCCATTTTACAAAGACCCATAATAGACCTTTTAGCCTTTTTCGTCACGATTGACTGGTTTCTGTGATTGAAACGTTCGAGAGGTCTCTTGATACTGGCTCAGTCAATATTTGAGGCCGTTTTACGACTACAGTGTACAAAGCACGTCTGTCGCTTGAATCTAACTGTGTACAGACATGCCAATCACGAGCTCAATAACAAGATTTCTGTTCTCGTACAGATATTGCGGCCTAAAGAATCGTTTTCATGTCTCTGGATCAACGGGATTAGCATAGTATTGCATTTTTTGCGGCTTGCGCCAGCAGACTTATTACGTTTTTTCTGGGCTTTTTTCCTACTTAATTTTAAGCTTATTTATGCATCCAGAATAGCGATTACTTTTGTTTCCATAATAAATGAAAATTGTTTCTTATTTTCTTACAGGATGGCCGGAAAAATGTACTTCAAAACAAATGGGAGTCCACCGTTTGCAAGAAATGGACCCTAGATTTAATTTTAAGTGTTACCCGTGATAAATAAATTAAAACAATAGATTTTTTAAAGATTTCTATTTATTCATTTCAAAATTTCAAAACTTCAACTTTTTTCAGTTTTACACTTTTTATACTTACATTTTTTTTAAATAAAAAACACAGCGACAACAAACTTGTGACGTATAAAAAAGGCTTTAATTTCTGCGTGGACGTGTTAAACCTGTGCAGAAAGCTTTTGAAAGGGAACTAATTTATTGTAGGATGAATCCCATTGTAAATGGTAGTGAATATAGCTAGTAAATTACGGGCGATTCGAGGTCGGGATGTGGATGGGTGCGCGCTTTTAAGAGGACAAAACGATTTATCTCGATTTCCCATAAAACTACAAGTCCTATGGAAAAAGTTAAATAGCAAAGTTGTAGGTAATAAAAAGATCTACAACTTTTGTTTTTACACTTTTTTCACCTGACCTCAAAACACATGTGAGAAAATATTCAAATAACCATGATTTTGGTTTTTAATTTTCATGTTTTACAAAAATTATTTTCTTTTCACGAAATGTGGCGAAAATTTACCTTTTTGTGTCTGTATTTTTTTAATTTAAAATATTTATTTTACACCTATATTTTGATTGCTTATCGAAAAACTACCCTAATTTTCAATCGAAAAACCTCACGTCAAAATATCGGATTTTTTTTTATTCGTAGTATAGTCATTTTGTTAGTTCAATCCTCTACTTTCCGATGGTGTAAAAAAATATATACCTTACTATGGTAATTTTTCTCAGTAAAGGCAAAAAACTAAAACTCGAATCCGAAATATGGTGTCAAAGCGTCTGGGTAGCCCGCGAAATTCAAATTTTCTTACGTTTTTTGCAATTTGCAGGCCAGTGGTAGGTTGTATGAGGTTAATATATCTTTTGCGACTGTAAAACGTAAGTAGTTACATAATTATAACCATAAAAATCATCAATACATTCCTCTTAGTTCATATAAGTCGAGGAACGATTTTTTCGAGGTCAAAAACGTTCGTAGACTTAAGTGAGCTTGGAGGCTTGTATTGATGATTCTTATGGTTATAGTTATGTAACTAGTTACGTTTTACAGTCGCAAAAGATATTTTAACTTCATACAACATACCACTGGCCTGCAAATTGCAAAAAACTTAAGAAAATTTGAATTTCGCGGGCTACCCTGACGCTTCCCCCTTAATTATTATGCACAATTTTGAGCAATTTATTATATAGTAGTATATTTTAATTTGAAATAACTGATTTATCATTGTAACATGAAATAGCTCGTTTTTCGAGTAATTAAAGTGTAAATTTGAATAAATAACTCAAAATTTTACATAATGATTAAAACAATGTTTCGGATTCAAGTTTTCGTTTTGTGCATTTTCTGAGAAAATTTACCATAGTAATGTCATATATTTTTTTACACCATCAAAAAGTAGAGACTTTACCGAACAAAACGCCTGCCAAGTTAAAAAAAAACATTCCTTGACGTGACATTTTTCGATTGAAAATTAGGATACTTTTTCGATATTAAGTCAAAATAAAGGTGAAAAAATAAATATTTAAACATAAAAAAAACAGTGTGTTTGGGACACAAAAAGGTAAGTTTTCACCTTTCGTGATAAAGAAATAATATTTGTAAAACAGTTTTTTCCTCTTAAAAGCGCACTACCATCCACTTCCCGACCTCGGATCACTCGTAATTTATTTTTCCTTTTATTTTCGCTATATTCACATCATTTACAATCATTTTTTTTCATTTTTTTTATCATTTTCAATTTGTCTCTGTAAGTCTCCAAAGGTTGACTGGTAGAGACTGCCTCAAGGCATTAAGTCCGCCTCTGTATCTTGTTTGCATAAAGAATAAATAAATAAATAAATTTACAATGGGTTTCATCCTCCTTTAAACTAGTTCCTTTTTTGACCGATAACGACGCTATCTGCACTGGTCTATGTATGTTAACTTTACTAAAGCAGTTTAACATACTTTTGGACTTGTCGAACAAGTATCTAATCGATCATAATGTTTAGGTATGCAGAAATCCTTTATCATTTGTGACTTGCCTGAGTCCATTGCGTGTTTCAGGTTAACACAGTGCCAGTGTAAGGCTATGTCACAACACCGCGTCACCGTACTTAGTGAAAAGTCTAATGAGTTTAGCTCTAATGGGGTCAAGTTGGGAGGATAGACAAACCTTTTGCAAATGCCTTTATTGTTTAGAAGCAAGTCCGTTGCCATATATCTGCGTTGGAAGTAAAAGAAAAAATCATGTTAAATATGCTGTTCTCAATCCTACTAATATTATAAATGCGAAAGTTTGTGAGGATGGATGTATGTTTGTTACTCTTTCACGAAAAAACGGCTGGATCGATCTGGTTGAAATTTGGTATTTAGATAGTTTATACCTTGGATTAACATATAGGCTACTTTTAGTCATACTTTTTTTATTAATTTTTTGGATTTTGTTATTTTTGCTATAGGCTGCTTTGTATCAACACACCACGCGGGCGAAGCCGCGGGCGGAAACTAGTAATATTATAAATGTGAAAACAACTTTGTTACGAGTTCACTGTTAAACTACTGAACCGCTTTTGTTAGTTTCAGGCTTTAAATAACCCCAAGGAAGGACATAGGCTACGTTTTATTTCATTTCGAGTTAAATTAGCATCTGCTATAACCGAAATTCTCGTGAACTAAGTGGTGGACATAAGCCAGTATAGAGTTCGTCTAATGAAAGCGCGACCTGGAGATTTTTTTTAAATTTAGTTGGCAACATTATTCAGCCGCAATTGTAAGATTTAAAAAACATTGTGAAGTATCTAGACATGATTCTCCTACTATTTAGTAACACATATTTTTTGGTTTTAACCTCTTTTTCTCAGGTCGCGCTTTCATTAGACGGACATTAGTATATAATACAGCCTGAGATCGAAAAATTTTCCACCACTGAGGGGTTCCGAATCATGTACTGAATCCATGGTATTCGTTTGTGCGCCGAAGAGACACATCCTGTATATAGCAGCCGACATGGATACTAATGAGTGCTCTACTTTTAGGTAGATTAGGTTTTGTCATCATCATCATAGCCGAAAGACGTCCACTGTTGGACATAGGCCTCCCCCAAGCGTTGCCATAACAACCGGTCCTGTCACCTGTGCGTCTCGTATTCATCGGATTCCCGCAACCAACGTTGCGTCTGTAACTCTGTTCCATAATGAAAATCCGAAAATAGGAAATAACCACTTTATTTTACAAAAACGGTAATACATACTCACACATTTAACAGAATAGATAACAGTAGGACCCAAAATATCAACCAAAAATTATAAAAACACCCACAAAACGAATTCACCAGAACATTCACATATTAGCGTACGCGCAATCGTCCATTTTGTTATGATGCTTGGGATACCAGAACTCGAACTGGCAGGTGTCGAGTCGAGGAGAGGAGCAGTGGTACCTGCAGTACCAGTTGTACACCAGTCTTTGTTTGTGACACAGACTGCTCAAAGCCTTATCCAGTTGGACCATTTCCGCTTCGCTCATCTTCGGCAGCCCGATATTCCTCCTGATGCCACCCCCGCCAATTTCCACCTTATTTGCGATGTATCTGGAGGCAGAAGACCTTGATGTACTCTCCCATTAAAATACCGTTATCACGTAACACTGAACCACATTCTGGCTATCAAATGGCCGTGTTTTGAAGCCACGGAACGTAGTATTTTGATATTGTAATAAAATTTTATGGTGACCGTAATATTGACTGTAAGCTAAGATGTAAAATTTTTACGAGTGTACACGATTGATATAATGCGGCCTGAACATGCAACCGAGTGCAGTTATTATTGTAGATATATAGAATAATACACAACACTGATAGTTTATTCATTTCACACCATGTTAAGATTTTGGGATTTGATGTGTCACGTCAGTCGCATACATGTTGATCGTCCAATGCCATCTCCTAGCGTGGAGCGGGAGGAGTGTCAGAATTTTACTGACGAAACCGCACCTGTGTCCTTCAGTTGTCCTTGAGTTCTGGGACCGCGGGTTTTCTTCTCAGAAACTCCCCGTGGCTCTAGAGCCGGCAGCGGCTTTGAGTCCCTACGGTTTTGCTAACACCTTTTTGAGGTTCAAAAGTCTCCAGGATGATGGACGACGCTGCCACCGCGGCCGACCTCAGGAAGAGGTGGTGAGATGACTTAGACACCTATCACAAGGGCTAGTTCGAGATTGCTCGAGAAAAAAACACTTAGAAGAAGTTAGGAGAGGCCCAGAAGTGGGAAACTGAAGGCTTGAAAAAATAAAGAGGGAACAAAAACCACTACACAAAATCATTTTATCGCCAAACCTTTTCGGTTTGGCGTTGATAAATGAGTCTATCAATCAAGTCGCCACTACCCTTACTATTTAGGTAAGTGTGGGGTTAGATAGTTACGTAAGTTATGCTGCGAAATCAAGAACAATTTTTTACAACACTGTTCAAAATATGGGTAACGACGATATCAAGGTTATAGCCGAAAGAGGTGAAGGTCATGTCAGTAATGCAAAAGTGATTAATTTTGCCTTATTTTCATGGGTGTTTTGCCCTAGTAGGAACAGTATAAGATTGTCACAAAATGGAATAACAGAGGAAGACTTTATATCCATTCCGGACGAGGTCGTTTCTCCCCGCGATGGCTCAAGATTACATCACGATACGTTGGTAATATTATTCCACCAATAGCAATGAAGATTGACTATAATGTCGAAGCTTATTGGCTCACCTGTCCTTATACACGAGCTACGTGAAGAAGCTGACATAGGACGACATTATAAAAATTACCACAATGATGAAAAATCGTGAGGAATGGCATGCCATAGGACATATATGACATGTCCTAGAACCAAAAATTCGAAGACATGTGACATCCACCAATTCGCATTGGGTCCGAGTGATGGATTATGGCCCATTCGCTATCCTAGAGTGTCGAAACAGTGGGAACATTACAAGGTCGATAATGCTAATGCTAATGACAGGTAAATCTACATACAAGCACAGCAGTTTAGAGTTACCGCGGCCTTAGAACGAAAAGGACAAATTGAAGGTACAAAAGTGGGTTTTACTATGTCCAGATCGAATAAAAGACACAAGCACAGGACCGGTTGATATGGCAACACATTGCAGAGAGGTATATTTTGCACCTTACTCATCAGCGTAGCTTGTGTTAGGGCCCCGTATAATAATAAAAATAGGGGTCCTTATTTTATCTGATTGCAGTAAAGCCCAATGCTAGTTGTGTTGAGGTATTCCGTAATAAAAACAACATCCTTATTACAAAAACAATAGTTTTTATTACAAAATAAACCCAAATAGCTTCTGACAATTCGGCAATTCCACAGGCCGATAGCCTGAGCCTCTCATTTATAAGAATTTTGTTAGTAATTTTATCCTTCCAACTGGAGCCCTTGAAGCCTTGGGTCCCGGACAATTGATACGGCCGATACAGCGGTAGCTACGCCCCTGATCTAACTGCTAAATGATGATAGTAATGAAAAAACAAAAGAAGAAGCATAATAACCTGGCAGGAGATATGACATGTCCAAGATCAGTTTCAACGAAACCGGAGACCCTTGGGATATCGTTGCACAAGAGCGCATGTGCAACCGCAGTCACCAGTCCTGCGAGAGCATGAGCTTCACTAAGGTCTCCGACCCTCGTGCAAGGTCCATCACACCTGGACACCGCCTGAGGCGCATTCCTTACTGCTTCCATCATCATTAAAGCATTGTGCTGGAAAAGGAAGGGACTTCGGATTAACAACTTAACCGAGGATTAAGCGGATTTCACGGTTTAATACGAAGTTGTGTTGATCGATGTTGAAGGGTTTCGCATTGATTTTAAATCGGATTTGGTATTACAGAAAGCAGAAAGTAAATAGTACGTTTTCAGCGAAAGTGATTTCATTTGCTGAATTGGCATTTTTGCCCTTCATTTTATTTTGGATGAATTGATTTCAGAGACCATCCTACTAAAGTGATTTAAAAATGGCTACTACAGTACCTAAGTTTTAATATGGTAAATTTAATTTTAGCAAGAGATTATGATAGAGGTCACGGAGTGCCTAATGCGAGTATATTTTACGTTAACGCGTTCGTCACGTTTATAACGTTCGGCGCTCCGATTGGTCCGCTTTAAGCTCTTTAACCAGCCAAAGAGCCAAACGTGGTAAACGTTAAGATCGCGTTAATGTAAAAACAATTCGCACTCGGCGCATTGAAGGCTAATATCGTCGCGGTACATGCAATTTGTCGAATGTCACACTTAACAGGAAGAACTAGAAACAGTTTCTTAAGGTTGACAAAATAAAATGAACGAACAAAACGGGACCAGGACCGAATTGGATGACGACAATGATGAGGGTCAAAGCTGTAAATGGGTCTGAACTCAAAAAATTTAGCTTATTTTGTAGTTGTAATACAAAATAAACTAAAAAACGCTTCTGATTGGATGGAAGACATTAGTCTTTGCCAGACTCCTTTGTCTCATTTATTTCGTTACCTAGACGCACAAAAAGAAAATGTATAATTTTTCACATTCGACATCGTACAGCAGTGTACCACAACGACATTCCATATCAACAGTCACATACCATATCTACCTACAAACAACACAAACAGTACCTCTGCAAATTCGAAGTACTCAACAGCCTTAGAGAACAAAGGCACCAGTGCCTCCCCCTCGGTGCCTCCGACGCAGGGCACCCTACAGTAGCGGGGTTCCAGGCAGAGTGCCCGGGCAGCCAGGGTGCTGGCCCGCATTTCTGGCACTGCCATCGAACCGAGCACCTTGTTCGGGTCGTACCAGCCAGTTTCTTTTAATGTCTGTGTAGAAAGGAAAGGGATATATAGATGGGAAGGTAAGGAGGAGGATAAGGAGTTTGTTCGTTGGAGTATTGTATACAAAACGTATGTAGATGACCCTGATGCATGCCAACCTGACTTGTGTGTGTAGAATGCTTGCAAACATCAAGGAGCCTATTTGACTGGTTCCTATCCCTTTAGATGTTGGTCTGGTATTCGTCCAGGAAAGGATGATATGAGTAGATAGGTATCTAATAATTGTTTTGCGTTGCAGATATAGTTTTTTGTGTTTATACACCTATGTACTTATGCTACAGCAAGAAGAAGTAAGCGAGCCGAAAAAGACTGCGATAATCAATATATAACAAAATAATTTATGCATAATTTTCCAACCGCGCCTCCCAATGTTCTCAGTTCAGTAAACAGAATAAATTTTATATTTTGGGTACAAAATTTTACCGTGTAGACAGAATTCATAAAATCAATGTTGTTTGACCCAAAAACTGTACGCTACCAACTGAAGATAAGCAAAAATTTAGATTAGCGATAAAAATATACATATTGAGTTGCGTGACAAATTTGTGCTTATTTGTTTAATAAACCAGTTATGGCTTCTTACGCAAGAACTTCGAAAACGCAATAATGAAGCCACAAAACATGCTTAGTTGTTGTATAAGGAAATAAAATGAAAAGAGTTCGTGAACAAAGTTTCAATACATGAAAGTTTTTCTCCTCGGTCGGGGAGCAAGAGTCTGGACGAAGATCGTACAAAAACCGTGGCTTTTTTTGCTGCAAGGAGGCCTAGTTACGTAAGCATTGGAGGAACAAAAACAACAGATAATTTCTTGGCGAGCTTCACCCTTGCTTCCAAATTTTATGGCCATGTAGAGATGTAAACAAAAAACTAATCTGCTAATATCAAAGTTTTAGTTCATGTTTATGTTTACTGTGTTCCGCAGTCAAAACAAATAAAAACCTAACATAAATTATGCTGATAGTACAAATGTTAGGAAGTCTCTTCCCGATTGTCAATGTGAGTTTGGTTTAAAAGCTTGCTGTCTCATTCAACGCAATATTTGGCATTCGGTAATTCTGTTACTTGCTTGAAAATAATGATTTAGGATTGAAGGATTTAGAGGTGCTAGTTCAATATAGAATTGTTATAGAATTATTTGATACTACTTATTTGCTTGTATAGTAACAGAAATATCAAGGTGATTATTTCGCCGGGATGGACACTTCCCAGCGCAACCGCTTTAAATAAAACTTTACGTCGAAACTAGAGATATAGTTTTTTTTTAATAGGGCTAGATCTTTATTAAATAGACATTTCATAAAATTATTCATGTAAATTATACTTGTTATAGCAGGGTGGTTTCGCTAGGGAGCATGACGTCAAAATTTTTTCAAAACTTGTTTCAGTAAAAAACGTGTTTTTTAAAAAACCTTAAGCATTTTTTGGAAAAGTGATCATCAGTCAGAATCTTGATTAAATGCACAAGGTTTATATTTTATTTACTGTATTAGTCTTACAAAATTGATATTTTGATTTTACCATAAAGCTAGTGTAATGTAATAATCCCGTAAGAGCGGTGGCACCGAAATGTATCTCAGGTTTAACGTTAAAACCAAACGGAACTATAGATTAATTTAATCCAACAATCACAAACGTTGCCAATGTTAGTGTAATCATTCGATCTCGAACCAAATATGGATAATGCTAACATGAATTTGAAAGCTTTAGCGAAGCATAGTAAATACAAACAACAACGTATTTGGCCAGACAATTACTGAACTGAGTAAATATTTACTTGCCAAAATTACTGACAAAGATAAACAGTAATATGGGACTGACGTAGAAGGAGGAACAATTTGGTTTATTAGTAGAATTGTTTCATTACCGTTAGAGGACGAGATAAGACCCACATTAGTGGAAAGATGTCTAGTAACGATTCGGTTGGAGCTTATCTGTCTGAAGTCGGAGTTATCTTAAAGTTGGTTATGACCGGTCTTGGTGTTCAATGTCAGGCATCTTTATTTAAGTATGTTTTTTCGCACTTAGTCGTGTAAATGCGGACTATCGTGTGTGGGCTATGGCGACCAAAGCCTTTGTGGACTTATTCCAATCAGGCCACCTTTCTTCAAAAACTAATTTGTCCTCTCAAGTTTTCAGGGCGTCTGTGAGGGAATCCGGGGATATTAATGTTCGTGTATTTCTATCAGTGACACCTGTGCAGTCAAGATCACATGTACAATTGTCTATTCCTCCTCTAAGTATATTTTGCACAGGGGACTGTCTGTGATAATATCAGGCATATTATTGGAGTTTCTGAAGCAGGAACAAACAAGACTGATGGTTTCATAGGAAGCTAGCATTAAACAAGAATGATATTACACTTGCGAGTAACAAATCGATTCAATAAAACTCCTGAATTGTTTAGAAAAAACTGTGAAAAATCTCAAAACTTTAAACTATCAATTTTAAATGATTATGAAAATTGATACAGGACTAATTTTACTAACGCTGCCTGAGTCAAAATGAATGTAAATATAAGTTTTTTAATAACAAGTTCACTATTTTTAAAATATAACATCTGTAAGTATACACTTATTACAGAATTTATAAACCTTGCATTTAATGCAAATAAATAGGACATTTCATGGAGATAAAAGTGACTTTATTCCTACACACAGTTGACACAAGTACTCAAATTATAACAAAACCAAACTAATTTTAAATCTTTGATAGTCATGTGTTAGACTATTTACAGATGCCCGTAGTACACATTTAGGCGACCTTCAATTGTGTTTCAGATTCTAAAGATACAAGCAAAATAAACAGAGCCAAATCATAACACTATCAAGCAAACCTTTCAGATCACTAACCTTTCTCACATAACCACCACAATTTGCCAAGATCAGCAAACAACGGTTTCAATGTACTTTTGACAAATTCCTCTTGAGTTACAAATAGGATTTGTGAGAACAGCGCAATCCAACTCGGCATTGAGAATGTTCACCCTCAGGGGACGACGAACAATATTTATCACTTGCTTCTTCTGATTGCGCGAATTTATTTTGAAGTTAAACGGACAACGGTTAACTTTCAAGCAGTATTTATTGTTCGATATTTCATCCTCGGCACAGTTTGCGAGCCTGAGATGCCTTGCGAATATTAGTAAATGGGTGAAGGCCTTCGGTAAATTGGTTTCCTTTTTGAACGATATTTTTAAAGTGTCTTGGTTATTTTTTTGGAGCGATTTTTGTAGTTGATGTTACTTTGTTAATAATGTTACAAAAAAAAAATGATTTCACATGTGAATAGATGGAGAGGAAAGCTAAAGAAAAAGGGATGGATTTGTGAGGAGTGATATGAAATAAAAGGGAGTTGGTGATGAGTGAGTGAGCAAGACGTGTGACAGGACAGAAAAGTTTTGCTTATTTTTATGAAAGGTTTTTGTAATTGAAGTAACTTAGCATGTGGATGGATTAAGACGGAGCGGGTAATCAAATAAATAGATTAGTGATATGAGAGAAAAGGGAGATAGTGAAAGTGTGACGTGTGACAGGACAAAATAGAAGAGGAAAAAAAATGTTGCATCGACTCCAAATAACACGGAATAAAGACAGGAAGATGATGAAGTTTTTGTAACTAAATATTGAGTATAGTCAGATCTGCAATTGACCATTTACAATTATAACATCAACAATACTTAACAACAACGTTGAAAGAGATGGCAACTAATTGAATACAACACAGAAGTTGATAGCGTCTTTATCGCAACCACCTTAATGGGTCGTGTAGCTAATAAATTGTCGATATCTGACATTATTAGTCTATAAAATAAATGATGTAGTTATTTTCTAAACTGAAACATTATGGCAAATAAACCGATAGATAACTGCAACATTTTTAAATGATAGATACAAGGCAATAGGACATTGCATACATCTCTTGAAGAAAACATGGAAAACTAGCTCCTGTAAGAAGATTAAAAAAATAAATTTAAAGACACCTTGCACATTTAATAAAAATTCTGAATTCTTGAGGAATTTTTTTACCTAAATCTTTTAAAATTTTTGATAGGAAACAAGTATTTCCTGGAACAAGTTTTGTAGAATATTAAAGTGAATGACACAATTATCGAATGTCAATACAGCATTCAAGTGTTATCTCTATTTATTCGCATTGTGTCTTTATCAAACCTTGCTTTGGTTGAACCAAGAGGCTTTTAAACCAAGCCCAGCTTGTCAAGTGTGTATTTATTTATTAGTTTATCCTCACAATAGAACGCCTTGCGGCAATTACATCAATGGAGCACAAGTCACGACTGAATCTGCTACTTTCCAACAGCCTCTTTACAGCATATGCACGATGGCGATGGACTGATGGAGTGGTAGGTGGCGATGGGTCACGTACGCTCACCAGCCATCAGGCCAGCACTCCTCCAGAATTCCGTATTGTTTATACCATAACTTGAACGGGTTTCAATGAAACTTTGTACACGATTCGATCATGTCCTGGAATAGTACATAGGATACTGTTTATCCCGGGAATATGTTCCCTTAGGACAATATTCTACTTTGTTGCAGGCGAAGACGATGACAGCAGCTAGTAAAAATAATACACATTTCTTTGGCACGCGCTGACGAACAGGTCGATAGGGAAAAAAATATTGATTTCACATTTTGACCGACAGCCATTTATGTCTGTTGCTGAAAGTTTCGCGATTATTATCTGATAGGCTGGTTTAGGTGCTATTGTAGCAAAAGAATTTCCCGTTCTCGTTGTTAATGGTTTTCTAGGAATAGTGTAGTGTAGTATAGTGTGTGTGTAGTATAGTGTGTGTGTTGGTGATCTTCAAGGTTAAGCCACACTTGCCTAGGTTGGTCTGTGGATGGGTGACCATCTTAACATACCAACCTTCCTTCCTCCTTTCCTTCCTTGTTCCTTCTGCCTAGCCTTTTCTCAATATAGTTGGGAAAAGGCTAGGCAGATGATGATGAGAATAGTGTAAAAATTACGTATCTTTCTATCACGTTAGTGTTATAAAAGGGAAAGGTTGTGAGTGTGATGGTGTCTGTATATGTTTGTTATATCTTTATGCTTGGCTGACACGAGTAGACCACGTCCTGGAATAGCACATATTATATTTTTTTATCCCAGGGGTACGTTCTCTTGCTGCTAGCTCCTTGGGCAATTTATTTTCTCAGAATTTATGTATTATCATTTTGTTTAGAAAACGTATTGTGTCCTACTTGTTACCTTGGAACCTCGTGTTTATTATTATTTGTTCGTCATTCAGAACAAACATTTCATCTTTATTGATTATAATTATTTTTAGAGAAGTCTTATTTTGATCAAATTGATCTTATAAGCAAATATTAATAGAAATGGTTCTGACAATCCTGCGTCAAAATCGCTAACTTTTCAAAATTTCAACATTACGCAAAACGCCAACTTCGCAATATGTCAACTTCATAGAACGCTAATTAAGGCGAATGACAACTTCGTAGAACGACAACTTAAAAGAATGACAACTTCGTAGAATGAAAACTTAGAAGAAAGACAACATCGTAGAATGAAAACTTAGATAAATGTCAACTTCGTAGAACGACAACTTAGATAAATGTAAACTTCGTAGAACGACAATTTAGATAAATGTCAACTTCGTAGAATGACAACTTAGATAAATGTCAACTTCGTAGAACGACAACTCAGATAAATGTCAACTTCGTAGAACGACAACTTCGTATAATGAGCACTTCTCAATACCCCAACTTCGCAGAAAGTCAATTTCGCAAAATGATGTCTCTGTGCATGTTAGAAGTTTTCGCAATAGTCTTTTCGCTTCATAAATGCAAGCTAAGAGCTTGCTTCCGTAATACCGAAGATGTCACACATGGCGGGAACATTAATCTTCTCCAGAAATAAACCATATTTTCGAGCTACTAAGTAGTATTTAAGCTTAACGGCGGATGAAGGATAGCTTGGAGGATTTTCTATTTTTATCGTTGCACTAGCTGTTGCCAGAGGCTTCGCTCGCGTGGTAGTAGAAAATTAATCCAAGAAAACATACTTCTTTGTCAAAAAGTATCGTATGTGGTATTCCTGGATGAAAGAACGGATTAACAAAAATAATAAAAACCATTTTCATTGGAAAAAGGTTTTTATTATTTTACAGGCACTAGACTTCATGTACTGGATCCATAGTATTCGTTTCTGCATCGATAACACATGGGTATAAATGGCGAGAGACTCACTCAAACTAGCTCTAGTATGAAAGAAAGTGCGTAAAGGTGGTGTGAAAGAGAGTTGGCGTCATTATCTACTACCTATATGTACAGTTGTAAACTAACAAAATACCTCTATCTGTAAGATACATGAATATTGTGTACATCCTTACTTGTAGATCCTAAATAAATCTGTGTAAATAATACAGCTACAGCTAGAAGAAGTGGCTCGAAGCCGAGAACGATGGAAGGAATGGAGGGCGGCTTTTGCCCAGCAGTGGAACAGCATAGACTAGGTATAATAATATAATAATACAGCTATACTATCGTTACGGATAGCCAGAAGCCAGTAAATCTGACTCCAGTCTTGCCATGAAGTACCGTGTTACCCCAGTTAATTGGTTGTGGAGGTCTGGTAGGCAGCCGCTCCTCGTAAAATATTGGTATTCAGCTAAATCCGGCTTGACTGGAAGACGACCCCAATATAGTTGAGAAAAGGCTAGGCAGATGATGATAATGAATACAGCTATATTATTCTCATAGATATACCTCCGCAATCAAAGGCACCATGCAGTCTATAGGCGTGGCGCACACTATGATGAACGCCTTGGGGCACTCGTTGGCGATGGCGTCCGCATACGCCTTCACTATGGGCGCCTGGTACTCGAACCTCTTCTCGTAGGGCATGTCTACGTTCAGGTAGCCACTCTCCAGCATTAGCACTATGTCTGTGTTCTGGGGGGATGAAGGGATTAAGGGAATGGGGGTTAGAAAGGGAAAAATGCTAAATAAGCTTTTGCTAAGCTCTAGTGCGCCACCATCGACGATTGCATCTCTGCTTACCATCAGGTGGGATCGCGGTAGCTTAAATTTTAATTTATACAAGCTTTGTTACTGTAAAGTTTCATCCAATTCTCTTCAGCCGTACCTATAAACGTGGATGTGTAACAAATATACATACACGTCATCACCACCGTCCTGTGGGGATTTTCTGAAAAGGAAGCCTGTAATCGTAGAATGCAAAGAGCAACACAGGTGTAGATTTAGTTCAGGTAAAAGTCTAACACTCTTAAAAAAAAACAAATACCATCACACATACTTTATATGTAGGTAAGTATAGAGGTATACAAACTTTCACCCTTATAATACATAATAATCTGATACTGTACTGTTCAGGCGCTCTGCTTAAATAAAATAAACAACGAATACTCAAAACTAAGAGTGAAACATAAGTCTAGATTTTAATCTAGCTACTATCAAGCTACGTTATCTAGTTCATCTTTCTCAAATATCAAACATTCATCCTGTGCGGAAATGGAGAAAACTTGTTTAACTATTTTCTCGTTCGCAGATACTGCGAATATCTCTGGTAAGTTCGTGATGAATGAGTGAATGAATGAATGAATGAATATTTGATTTATTTCTAGTTATAACAAACAATTTACATTCTATCAGTTTCAACACCTGCCCATAATTTATTGCGGTTGTTATTATTATATTTATTGTTAATTTTTACATATTCAATACATTTTTAAATATTTTTACAAAAACTTAAAAAATAAAATACATTTAAAAATATAAAAAATAGTAGTCCATCGGCATCGGTAACAAGGGCCCCTGAGAGAGTACCCTCCGGACAATACGCGCTGTGTCCAAGAGTACTGCTTTCTGAATCAATTATAATTATTATTATTCTTGTCTGTTATGCGCCATGCCGGATGAAAATACATACTTTTTCTTTCTTATCTTTTTCTTTCCATTTAGCATTCTTATTCATTTCGTAAAACTTACCTAAAGAAATATCAGTCAAACCGAAGAAGCTATTGCCCTCTTTAATCCCAGCACGACATTTTACTACGTGGATAGAGGCAGTCATAATACATGTCGTATTGTACCCTTTTACGAAAAAACACGTAAAGGAGGAACGTGGAAAAAAATATTTACGTCGTTTGTCGGGCGTCGTTTTAATATAAATCTTGGGAATACGAGTTTGGAACATTCGTTCTCATTGTCATGCATTTTACATTCGTAAATGTGTAGCCAGCCAATGAAATGACGGACGAAAATCATTCATTCATTCGTTCATCATCTTTTGTTTGAAATCAGAACATTGATCGGATTGGAGCGGTTGATTGATTTAGTTGACTAATGATTTTGGATTCGCTTTCCGTATGTAACATGGAGTGATATGATATGATGTTTATTAAATAATTTCAGCCTGTTACCTACATACTTGAGGTTTGGAAGAGTTAACAATATATTTAGCCAGCAATATACTAACGACAGTCGTCAGTAAGATTTCTGTTAGCAGAGTCTAAAGGCACCTAACTTCATATTTGGTTTTTTTAAACTCGAGGGAATGACAAAAAGACCGTCTTCCCTTTCAAACCTACTCGGTCCGATTCGAGGTGCCCTATGATCCTAAACTTGTTTCCCTCGCTCTTGGGATAATTATTTTAAGAGTTTTCGGGGTCACACATTCAACCCTGTCACACATGAGTATTTTAACAAAAGATGTTTTATTTGTATCTACTTCATCGTGTTTTACCTGATGCCTTCGCGACATTCTACACAATGCCAGAGATTAATACGTTACCGTTGACATAATTATGTTAATATAATAAATAATTCTAGAAAAGTTCTCATTTAATACAACAAAATCTACGAGGTATGGTTTTATTAATGTTGCGAATATGAGTTTGGAATGCTTGTTCACATTATCATATATTGTGTATGCGTACATGTGTAGTACACATACGTGAACAATGCGTTGACAGACAAATTAATATCATTCATTCACTCATTCATCAACTTTTGTTTGGAATCAGGACGTGATTGGCTTGGTGGTTGGTTCATTCGGTTGAGTAATTATGGATTCGTAAACCGTATGTAATGTAAAGCGACTGAGCGTTAATTCCTTTTGAATTTTTTACTAAAATAAATTCTTTTCATTGCGTCAGATCAGATGTATAATGATTTTACAAGTTGTTTATGTATATTATTATTGATTAACGTTTTAGCTTTAAAATATTAATTCTAATGGAAAAAAAATCTCATGTCACAGTGTTTGTTACAGCGAGTGAAATGTGTTTGTATGCTTCATGCTAATTCCTTGGTCTAATATACTTATAACTTTGGACAAATACAAGTTAGTAAAGTACTAAGTAAAAGTTTTCATTATTCGTTATTGAAAACCATCTCTATAAAACGACGTGTGTTGGCTGTGTTTTTCAGGGAGAAAAATGCTAGAGTGCGTCTAACGAAAGCGCGACCTGGAGTTTTTTTTTAATTTAATTGGCAACATTATTCAGCCGCAATTGTAGGAAATAAAAAATATGTGAAGTGTCAAGAGATGATATTCTCCTACTAGTTAGTGATAGCACATACAATTTTTTTGGATTTAACCTCCTTTTCTCAACTTTCAGCGCTTTCATTAGACAGAGTATAGTCTTACATACTTATAACAGCCTTCCATATATGAAAGTGTTCTTTTTCTTTTCCGAACCTTCACAAAAAACTAAATCAATCTAGTTATATTTAGTCCCCATTTTACACATAAAAAATCTACGACCCAGTCCAAAGAATAATGTGTATAATCAGTGTAGTGGGTCGAATGCTATTGATTAGCAAGGTGGGGTCAACGACACCTACCCGCGAATACCATGCATGGTAGGGTAACCAAATAGAGTAAAAAAAAATGCCCTTAAACCATTGATTCAACCGCTATTACGACGGCGATTGGTTCGTTTATTTTTTACTATTTGGTTTTGTTGCTTTTATTATTTGGTTTTGGTTTTCTGTTTAGTTGGTTTCATTATTCTGCCCGTTGCTCGAGTTTTGAAATAAGAAGAAATGGTATACTGTACACTGCTGTACTGCTGTGCACTGTGTGTGGTGCATTGTATTGTATTCGAAAAGTACTCAAATATTTTAAGATTCAAAACTGGCATCTGAATTGCGTAACTCTTTATTTTCTGTTTTTATTAGGTTTTTGAAGGAAAATTCTAATCGCTTGCTTCACCATTATCTTCTTGCCCTAGTCTCATGTTATTTGGGGTCGACGCAACACCTTTTATTCTTCCACTTTTTCCTGTCAATCCATCCACTTCATCTTAAATTCGAATTAATAAACTAACCAATTCGTTTATTTTTTACACTGTGGCTCGGGTGGTTGCTTTTATTATTTGGTTTTGGTTTTCTGTTTAGTTGGTTTCATTATTCTGCCCGTTGCTCGAGTTTTGAAATAAGAAGAAATGGTATACTGTACACTGCTGTACTGCTGTGCACTGTGTGTGGTGCATTGTATTGTATTCGAAAAGTCGGTACTCAAATATTGTAAGATTCAAAACTGGCATCTGAATTGCGTAACTCTTTATTTTCTCTTTTTATTAGGTTTTTGAAGGAAAATTCTAATCGCTTGCTTCACCATTATCTTCTTGCCCTAGTCTCATGTTATTTGGGGTCGACGCAACACCTTTTATTCTTCCACTTTTTCTTGTCAATCCATCCACTTCATCTTAAATTCGAATTAATGTCGTTAAATTGGCAAAAATAGCCTTGCCTTTTTTTATTT
Source organism: Mythimna separata (assembly GCA_030763345.1). Classification (NCBI taxonomy): domain Eukaryota; kingdom Metazoa; phylum Arthropoda; class Insecta; order Lepidoptera; family Noctuidae; genus Mythimna; species Mythimna separata. Next base: position 6,324,668 of record CM061187.1, read on the forward strand.
AACGTTTTCGCTCTCTTTTAGTGCACCTCCCACTAATCTTCTCTGCATCACTCAGAGGTTGAGTGGTAGAAAATGCCTAAGGCCTATGTACGTCCGCCTATGTACCTTTATGTGCATCATAAAGTAAGTATAAATAAATAAATAAGCCTATAATAAAAACCGCTGCTTATTAGTAGATATTATGTGTATTTCGGCTGGTTATGAATTTAAATCGCTCAACATTTTTAGTTTCCGTTTAATTGTTATTTCACATGGTACGAGTATCTTAATCAAGAGTTCGTTTACTCGTTTACTAAGAATCCTACTAAAAAAGAAACGAAAGCAAGACTTGTAATACAAACAAAAGTTTATTTTACCGTCTTGCTCCGCGGCGATCTGGCGATGTCGACCGGAGGCCCCTTCAGGCAAGTCCTGTGGAACTTGCTCCTTCTTCTAGCACGACTACGAAAACTAACTGCAGATAATTAAAAGTTCAGTGTCCACACTTTTAATTACGGAGGCTTTTGTATATTTTGCGTGATTGATATATATGATATATATGAATTGATATGAAAAGAGTAATGTTTCGAATGTATGCCCGATTTTTGGTGTTACAATAGCGTCAATAACATTTGGCATTTGCTAAAATTACTATTAACCTTTGATTTAATTAAATAATTTGCCCCACCCTACGTGGAGCGAGACACTACACTTCCTGTTAGACCTTTACTATTATATCTTATCAAATAAAACAGTATCTTTTCTTTAATTAAAAATTATCTGAGTATTGTATATTATCGTTCAGCAAATTGAAAATAACAAGCTACTCGTAGCTTAGGTACGTATATATGTACTCGCATAATTAGAACGTCAGATTTTATACTTCTAAAATAAAGGTTACTACTACGGATATACACACAATTTTGCATGATAATTTTAATTAGGCTCACGGCCACAACGCGGCGGGCGCGGCTTTTCGACAACACGAATCACTACGACTAAATTAAAACTTCTACTATACTATTATGTTTCATTAAGTCATGGTTATTTAGAGCTACTTTTCTTTCATAGGGAATAATTTATATTTTGGTCTTTTTACGGAACCTAAGACAATGTGTAAATGACGTAAATGACACCCACGTCTAGTCAATGATGTAGAGGCGGTTGGTGGCAGTAAACCCTCGCATCGGGCTCTAGTTCAGGGCTAAGGTCCAAAGCGAGAAGGAATGGGGCATGGTTGCCTACTGTGAAGCAGCAATGCTAGCGAAGGAAACGGTTAAACGCGTATGGGCTCGGACGAAATCCCACCCCAGCCACCACGACAGGATATTGCCCAGGTGTCGGAAGCCACAGGACGACTACCGGCTACCATAAGCATGGACTTGCGAACTACAAGCAATGGTTAGTTCGCCGTCTGGCCGTCCTGTAGCAGTCCGTATCTAGCCATGGGGCATATTTATATGGTAATCTCTAATCTATAATTAGGGTTCCGTACCTCAAAAGGAAAAAACGGAACCCTTATAGGATCACTTTGTTGTCCGTCTGTCCGTCCGTCTGTCAAGACCCTTTTTCTCAGGAACGCGTGGAGGTATGAAGCTGAAATTTATATCAATTACTCAGGTCTACTGTCCCTTGAAGCTGTGAAAAAATCAAACTTCTAAGCCAACGCAATCAAAAGATACAGCCGTTTATGCCGCAAATTTTCGACACTTGCAAGGGAATCAAAACCTACAGGGTGCTTCCCGTGAACTCAGAATCTTGAAATTTGGTACGAAGCAACGTCTTATAGCATAGATAAAGGAAAAATTACGAAAACCATAAATTTTTAGTTACATCACATAATATATATTTTTTTAATAATTTTAAACTTACTACCCATTTCCTCATAAACGCGTAGAGGTATTAAATTGAAATTCATACCAAATACTCAGGTCTATAATACCTTTAAGCTGTAACAAAATCAAATTTCTATGTCAACGCAATCAAAAGAAACAGCAATTTAAGCTGCATATTTTGAAACTCGCAAGTACTCGCAAGGGAATCAAAACCTAAAGGGTACTTCCAGTCGACCTAGAATCTTGAAATTTGGCATGAAGCAACGTTTTATAGCACACATAAAGGAAAAATTCCGAAAACCTTAAATTTTTAGTTACGTTACAAGATTTTCTTTTTTGTAAAATCTTTAAGACTCGATTCGAGAATTGAACTGTTTTCATCTTGATAAATTGGTACGGAACCCTCAGTGTGCGAGTCCGACTCGCACTTGCCCGGTTTTTTTTATCTATTTAGACCCTAAACTGCGTTTTAAAGACAAACTTATCAAACTGTCATCGACGTCTAAACCCAACTACAAAGTCTATGCAACAGTGAATTTGAAACAGAAAGTTTAGTAGTAACAAAACACGCCAAGTTCCCTGTTCGCGAGTTTGACATCCACGTTGAAGCTGCACCGCCCGATATGCTAATGTCAGTGGCACCGACAGAACTAGAAGTCAACTGGATTATGTTACTGTGACCTATTGCACTCGTGTTTGAAGTGATAAATGGCGACTGTACGTTGGAAAGATGAATTTTGTAGCTAGATCTGGCTGGAAAATGGAACAAATGTATGTTGGTAGTTGTTTTTTTCGACTGAAAATTTGGACAAACTTTGTATAATAACTAAAGGTTCAGCACTGAGGCTGCTTGCGCCGCCCGATATGCTAATGTCAGTTCCACCGACAGAACTAGAAGCCAACTGGATTATGTTACTGTGACCTATTGCACTCGTGTTCGGAGTGATAAATGGTGAATGTTCGTTGGAAAGATGCACTCTGTACCTAATTTTGGCTGAGGAATGGAACAAATGTGAGTTTTGTAGAAGGGGTAGGTTTTTTTTCTGAAAATTCGAACAGTTTTTTTATGACAATAGAAAGACGTAGGAATAGGTAGAGCTAAAATTCTCTAAGTTTGTGCAAGTCCTCGTAAGTAATATATTCGTAAAATTAAATTTCAATTCTAATATCCAATCTAAAATCACCTTTTAGCTAATAATTACCAGAAAATCGCAAAATTGAAGATAACTTTTTATCAATTTTTAACTGTCTAAAATACGCGAACAACATTTTTCTAATCTGCCACTACTTACATGATTCTCCAAAATCAACTGTACCCCAAAAGAAATAAACCACAATATCTACCTGCAAGCACCGTTCAAGCTCAAAGCAAGCGCAGCTGAACGCTTGTACCACACAGTTGGTATTGATATGCTGTAGGTCCTGCACTACGGAGCAGAGGTCCCGGTTGCAGCCGTGGTTGTCCTTCGCTTCGTATAGACGTAACCTGGAATTTGATTAGCATAAGAGATGGGTATGGATTACTTTACTAGCTTTCGGTAGTGGCTTTTCCTTTTAAAACGAGCAAACATAGTCCTGGGATCAATAAGTATCCTATCTGCTATTATTTCAGGATGTGGTCTACTCGTGAGCCAAATTTCATTGTCCAACCGTTTGAGCGTGAAGGAGTAACAAACAGGCGGTCGGCTGTTCTTCCGTTTGTAACAGTATTTGTACTCTTTTATGAAACGACTCACCGATAACTATGGAATTATCATGTACCGACATGTACACGATAATATAAAAGCAAATCATTCTTAAAAACAAGCTTTTAAGAAATTGTCTGCCGTATTGGATTTATGTAAGTATTATTTAATTAAGTTTTTTTGAAGGGCTGCATAAAAATAGACCTAATTAAGCCGCCATCTTTAGGAGGCCGCCATTTTGGATTTAGATTGACGAAACTTAAATGTTAACTTAAGTGCAAAATTGCAACTCCATCGGTTAGGGGTACCATGGGTTGTCTGAAAGGAAACCCCAAGGTAGGTAGGAATGCAAGGCAAAATAGGAAAACGGAATGAGTTTCAGTCAGTAAAATCTGACACGCTTTCCCGCCCTGTCATTGTCACGTCATTAGAAGACTTTTCACCTAAAAAAATAAAAATAAACCCTAATTCCCGAATTTAACCTAAACAACATACACACAAACAGTGCAACTTAAATAAAACCCTGTAAAAGTCACAAGTCAATTTCGGTATCAGACAAAACCCGCGCATGTTGGCACTTGTTCGGAAAACTTGTCTACTTTGCGGCCAGTGCCGAAAGCCAGCAAACAACAACCCGCGGTCGGTTTACTTTACACCAAAGGAATGACCTGAATCTTCTCATCTCTTTAAAATTGCAGTCTAAAGCGCACACTCGTGCGGCTAAGTGAGGAATGTTTCAATTTGGAGCTTGAAAAGTCCTTCTGTCTGAAATGGTCTTATGTGATTAGAGTAATGAAGAATAATAACAATTCTTCATTTGTGGTTTTCAATTGAAAAAATAATTATTTATGTAATAATTTTTCATTTGTTGTTTTGCCTATTTGTTGATAAGGGGCAGTCACATTTTTAGCTAGGTAGGTAGGTCGATGAGGTCAAAACCTATTGATAAGGTCAATAGGTTTTGGAGTGACTTATCAGATGAGGCAGCTGAGTCGATATATCCTTAAAAATATCTAAGTATGGACAAATCTATTTTAGGAAAAATTGACTGGCTGACAAAATATATCAAATTACTGTCAAAACTTCTGGGAGCGTGAAATTTTAATCAAGGTTTTCTTTTGTGACAAGAGAGGTTTTCTTAAAATCCATCCCCCAAGAGATGAAAGGGGGTCCATAGTTTGTATGGAGAGATATACTTTCATGAGAGCGAAGCCGCCGGCAGAAGCTAGCCAGTAATACGAGGATACTATTTATGTAATGTTCGTATTATTTCCCGAAATGATTGGATGAGCGAAAGCAGCTTTTATTTTATTTTCGATAGAGATTAGATTACGTCGTGACGCTTTTCGTTGGGGAAAGGAAATCGACTTCTGTTCGATCCGAAAAATATGATGAAAATGTGTCTCATTCGAGGGATTCTGATTTGATTTTTGGTACCTGATGTTTTATTTTCGACTAGTGACCCACCCCAGCTTTGTAATAATGTTAAAAATACTTGGAACTCTCGGTTTTTCTCTATTATAATGTGCACGTATTATTACGCCTAAATCTTTATGAAAATCGTTCAGTGGTTTTGCAGCGGTGACTAATTGCACGAAATTCTGTAATATTTGTAATAGGTTTTTGAGTAAGATGAACATTTTGAAATAATCTACTGATAGTATAAGTACGGACATTTAGGGTTTTTTTTTTTAAATTGTATAAGCTAGTGCTTGACTGCGATCCCACCTGATGGTAAGCAGTGATGCAATCTTAGATGGTGAGGCGCACTAGTTTATTAAGAGCCTATTCACTCTAGCCTTGAAGACACCCAAATTATAATTGGACGAGAAGACCGCAGCAGGCAAACTATTCCAGTCCTTCGATGTACGCGGTATAAACGACGAAGCGAAGCGCTTAGTCCGGACCGTAGAGGTTTTGATATTCAAAGGGTAACCGACTATAATGTTAAGACACATTCGTCTGTCAGTAGTTTGTATCTCATGACTAATTCGACTTTTCAAATACAAAACAATGAAAACTTAATACAAAACGTATTAAAACTGAAATTAAATTACAAGAATACAATTTCTTAGCAATAAAAATCGCGATAAAGAGTTCCCGCCGCAGCTCGCAGTAGTCACGACCAGCTCGTAAAATCTTTTCTCCTTATACATTGAATGATCCATATAATGTAAACTTCTTACTAAAACTACATAGTAAATTATTAACAGAGGTTCAACGGGAGTGTTTTTGCAGAGAAAATTTGTGGACAATCGTGCGGGTAGGCTCCATCTAGAGCTTAGGTAAAGAAGAAAAGATGGAAAGAAAGAGGGAAGAAAAGGGAAAAAGAAGGAAAAAAAAAGAGAAATGCACCCAAAAGTCAATTATAGTTAGGATGATTGTCACTGGTGTTAGCCAAGTTACGTTATTCGAAGTCCAATATAGCGGACTCCTGAAAATTATGGACTATTTGGTTATTTTTTAGTGCACTGCCACGATATTTGTATCAATTAAAAAAAGGTTTATTAAGAAAAATAAGAGAAAAGAAAAACAAAACCACGCCCAACACAAAATGGCAGACCATTTTTAAAGGTTGTTTTTAAAAATGTTTTTTTTTTTAATATAGTCCTGTTTACATTTCTCTGGTCCTGTCAAATGAGCAATGAATCACTGTCAATTAGGTACCTACGAGTATACTGTGGTACTGCGCTAAAACATTGAGGTATTCGCTCTGAATGCCTTCCACATTCCTGAGCTATGGTGGGAAATGTGGAAATGTTTGATGGCAGTACAATGAAACTGCTGAATACATATTTTATGGGTGTTCGGGCGTGTAGACGGATTATGGCGAGTTTTCCGGGAAAAGATTTTTTGTAAGGAAAACTAATGTTTGGCTTACCTGTTTCTATACGATTTATTTTATTTTCTTTAGGAAAACTTACAGCTAATATATAGTTATGCGTGCTTACTTATTTAATATATAAAAAATCCCATTTCACACAGTTGTTATCGAACTCTTCTGAAACGGCTTGACCGATTTTTATGAAATTTTATGTGTGTATTGAGAAGGTCTAAGAATGGGCGGGTAATTTATACGAAAGAAACGGTACGATTACGGTAGACACGTTCTACAATGAATATTCTCCACTAAAGATGAAATTATGGTACTGTATATTATATTCGATCAAATTATGGTAGGTACTGAAAATATTCGATAAAATTGTTAGAAAAAGGGTGGGCAGGAACCGCTGGCCCAGTTTACACAGGTAGGCTATGGGACAGGTAGCTATAAGGTAGGAAGCGGAAGTTACAAGGGTTTTCATAATGCACTTTGGATTAAAGTGATCTAAGAGGGGCATAATCAAGTAGAAAATGGGCCGCTGTGTAGCGATATCAATGACGTCACATAAGAACTACGAATCCTGCATCGCTACATTAAAGTTCTTTGCGCAATTTGAATAGATACAACAGCCCGAAATCATCTATCAGACAGCCCACTAGACATAACACCCAGCTGGTCGGTTTTTTTTAAGGTGGGGTATCATCAGGATGACTTCTCCCAGTCTTGGGTGGAGTGGGAGGGCGCGTCAGACTTTTACTGACTAAACGTAAACGCCACCCCGTTCATTCTTTGCCTCGGTTCCTGGGTTTTCCTTTCAGAAGCCACCCATCGCCCCAGAGGCTTCGACTCTGCTGGGCCCCTACAACCCATCTGGTTGGTGAATCGTCCCTTTTCAACGGAGCTATATAATAGAACTTAGTCTCTGCTCCATATACCTCAAGCTGCAATATTATTTTCACTTTTACCATCACACATCCGATTGAGCAGAAACAATGATTTATTCAAGTACCCTCATATATTTAGTGTCGTCAAAGCTGCGGCTGAGCCGTTTGGGTCATAAAACGGACGGACAGACATCAAGAGTCTCCCATAGGAGCGGATTCATGAGCCGTACCTTACGGCCAGAGTCTGTTGTGCCTTATTTTACGGCTTTACGAGGCGAGCTATTAAATGGGAGAACAGGAATGGCCAAGCGATGTGTTTTTAACTTAAAAGTGGTGCTGAACAATGGATTCTGGTGTTACGTAATTTTGTACTTCAAATATCGACTACGGGCCCTTTTTAGGAACAACACCGTAAGCGACCATTTGCGGTTTTTGCAGGAATTGATTTTCTTTCCCCTAATTATAATTTCTCCCTTTATCCTCTCAAAGCTCTCTGGGGCGCTCTCTGGCCAAATTTGCCCTGCGAACAGTTTCACAAACATGCGTCACCTGCTATGCTCCAATCTTGTATCCTTCCAGGATTTTACGAGGCCCATGACAGAAAGATTGCCAAATACCGAGATAACTTGAGTCTCATCTCATCTCATCTGCCTAGCCTTTTCCCAACTATAGGTATTGGGGTCGTCGTCCAGTCAAGCCGGATTTAGCTGAATACCAGTATTTTACGAGGAGCAGCTGCCTACCAGACCTCCACAACCCATTAACTGGGGTAATACGGTATTTCATGGCAAGACTGGAGTCAGATTTACTAACTTCTGACTATCCGTAACGACTGCCAAAGATTTACAAATGACAGCCGGGACCTACGGCTTAACGTGCTTTCCGAGGCACGGAAGAAACTCGTTATGTTATGCTAACTTGAGTCTATTGACACAAAAAGAATAAGATCTGAATTTCAGCTGTCCGTTTGCTAATATTTAATATAATAACCAATTCTGCATAATTTGCTAGCCAGACAAATCAAACCCCGACCAGCTAACTCGGTCATCAGTCAATCCAAACGCTGGTTATCCCAGACGAAATTGAATCAAGCCTCTAGAGTTTACAGCCAAAATGCCTTCGTCCGCACTCTACAGACACAAAACAGTTTATGGGTGATCCGCTGGCCAGCCGGCTATGACGTCACGAACCCTCAAGACATTTGTCACTAAAGAAGTAGATACAGAAAACCTTCAAGACTAAAAACTATAGACAAAGGATTGGCTGTGTTTCAAGAGAGAAAACTTGGGTTGTTAGACGAATAGACACGTGTAGATCCATTTGCTGATTCCAGCATCCCTATTGTATTAAGAGTCGTTTTACAGCACTTTTCGTACATACTCTTCCATAATATGACTTGAGCATTAGGCGTATGTTTTAAGCAATGTTCTATGGTCTGTTTAAACCCTGAGACTAAAGTGACATTATAACACAAAGGAATTGGCATTATTCCTATAGTAAATTTGACATTACTTGTGTCAATTCAGTCTCCGGGTTTAAAAAACCGACCATAGGGCTGTTTAAGAAGCATGGTGAGCTTTAAAAACTCCACCAGAATTGCTTCTTATACAATACAGTCGATTATTAAATAGCGATTAGACGCTCCATCAAGATATTGTTCTAGCCAGATAACCTTACCTTCAAACGCAAAGAGCTCTAGTCTAGTCAGCAAGATTTACCAATCCCCCTAACTCCATTCAGAGCAGAAGTCAATTGTGGAATTCTTTCCCAAGAAAAATTGTTTAAGAAGATGGGTTGTTTAAGTTAGAAAACTACCTGAATTGCTTCTTATTGTGCAAAAAGAAGTGAGTATTTTAAGATTTTCCACCGGAAGAAAAAGCCAGATATCAATGAAAGAAAACACCATTACAAATCGTGGACTATACCAGTTGTTCTTCTCCGTAATTTTTTCTCGATGGCCCTACACGGCTCATGAAATCCCCGGCCCTGAGGGACCGTTCGTCTCGCCGATGTCACAACACGACTGTGTGCGCAACGGTTCACTTGCCCGGCTGAATTTATCGCTCCACATCAGAATCGGGGTTCGACGTTAAAGAGAGGATATGGATGGGTTTCCAATCTTGGATGGATGGGGGTAAGGAGAAAGGGTTAGCAGAGAACAGTATTTCGGTATTTGGTTAAGAGTTATGAGTTTAAATTATCACAGAAATTATTGAACCTCTCCAATGGGTTCAAATGGGTGGGCAGTGGAGATTTATGCCTAAACAAGATACCGCCAGAGGCTTCGCCCGAAAAAAAAAAAATACCCTATATGTTAATCCAGGGCATATCCTATCTACATACCTACCAAATTTCAACCAAATCGGTCCAGCCGTTTTTGCGTGAAAGAGTAACAAACATCCGCACATCCATTCTCACAAACTTTCACATTTATAATATTAGTAGGATTGACAAACAACTACAAAGCCGTTTTCAGACAGTCTTCGAGATATGACTAGTTGAATCCTGAAAATTAAACACTCAGTCTTCATTCAGTAGGTAGTCTTTTATTGTGAAGGCAGTAACTCCTTCGAATAACCCGCATCCGCAGCCTAGTTGTACCTAAGTAACCATACCTACTTAAATGAAAAGTTTATCAACCGTCAACACCATATAGACTGACCTACAACCGCTTCAAGGTTGAATACGCCATTTAGTAACTAGCCTAAAACACTATTTTACATAACAATAAAAAAATTGCGATAACAAAACTAGGGCGACAATAACAAAACAGGGTTAGAAAAGAAATGACCTAAAAAAACTAATTAGGCATCCCTTTTTCAAGCATTAGGGTCGGTTCATATCTGACGGAAAATGCGTCGAGCGTAACATCGGTCGCGTCTATTCCGTCAAATTAGGCCTTTTAAAATAAGCGTCTATAGTCAGTTTGTTCGTTCAGCATCTATAGATCAAATACTTATTTATTTTTATTGTAAACTCTAGAAATAGAAGTCTTTAGAATACTCGCTAGATTTTTTTGTCTTTAGACAGATAATTTAAGCCAAGATCTAGCGAAAAAGACGCTAATTGGGCACACTGCCTCTTACATCGACCAACAAACAATGCGTTGACGGAAACGGAACAGTAGCTGTACACTCGACGCACCAACGCATCATCGGTTAGGTGTGAACGATTGAATGTTTTATTATACATTTGTCTGTTTTGGCGCTACAACAAGTTATAGAGTTCTGAATTTACATGTGGATGGATGGAGAGGGAGAGGGAGGCCAAAGAAAAGATGGATGGATTGTGTGAGGACCCATATGAAAGAAAAGGGAGTTAGTAATAGTGTGACGGACGACAGGACAGAATGGAAGAAGAAAACGTGTTGCACCGACCCCCCCGATAGTAATATGGGATAAGGGCAGAAGGAAGAAGAGTCTGTTTTGGCGTTAAGCGACCGAAAACACGCGACGCATTTTCCGTCAGATATGAACCGACCCTTAACAAAATAGAAGCAAAAGGTCATTTCTGCTCGAGCGGGCTCGTTTGCGGGAAATGTCCAATTAGGTCAAACGGAATAGGGAAGCAATAGACTTTCCAGTCGTGTGTTTTAAATGAGAGTAATGGAGTTCCTTCGGGGGAGTAATTAACTTTTGCTAATGTATCCTGCGAAATTAGTGAGGCAGTACCTACTCGGCTTGGTAAAGGTACGGATGTGAAGTAAAAAAAAATTGTTGGCTTAAAATTTACTTAATGCATCTTGAATATTTTAGTTTTAGAATAGATCCATTTGTTTTACATAACTGTTTAGTAAATAGTGTTAATATCGTGTTATACTTAACTAGCTTCTGCCAACGGCTTCGCCCGCATGACAGTAGAAAACACAAAACTCATTTCTAATAGAAATGTTCGTTACATTTGAAATAATTGGTTAAGTAGTTTTGTGTTCAATCGTAACAAACCAAACAAACAATTATAAGTTTAGATAATTATATGGTTATACCGTCATTACATTCAATTGTAGGGGACAGCCCGATATTTTTGCGTAGTCTAAATAATACTTAATCATTATTTTATGTCCTAGAAAACTTTCCTACTGAATAAGTTTTTGTTCTAAATACTAGTCATAATTGTTATAAAATTTTGGACGAAGAATGTCGTTCTGAAATGGAATGTTGTTTCCGTAAATTAGACCTAAGCTGTTAAATAGAACGCATTTTTATTTGAAGGAGCATCGCTTCAGGAGCAAGGCGATAAGAGGTTCTACCAGAAACTTAACGCGATCCGTTTTACGACCTAAACTCCCTTTATTGTTAAAGGGATGGAGCTTTGTTTTATTATGCATAGGCTCGCGTTTGACCACTATCTCACCTGATGGTAAGCGATGATGTGGCCGACGATGAAGCACGCTTGCCTAGAAGTAACCTATTCACTCTTAACTTGAAAACTCCTAAGTTGTAGCTTTCAGGAAACACAGACCCCGACCCCGGCAGGGAATTCCACTCCTTAGCTGTAGGCATAATAAATGTGTTCGCAAAACACTTTGTGCGTATGGGTGCTATACGCTCTATACCCCCTTCCTCTATCTCACTCGCACGCCTAAATCTAACATGTCATGGTAAGGCCCAAATACTGCCTGAAGTTCTGATATTGCTGTGTGTTTTTGTGAAATACTCGTACCTAAATACTATCCATTCCAAATTGGACCTAACGTTGAAAACTATAGAACTCACTTTTTAATACACGAGCATTGCTTTAGCAGCAAGGCGACGTACTGCCCGATGGCGGTGTCTGCGCCAAGCACCGATACCTGCACGCCCGGCCGAGCCGCCGGCACTGGAGGCAGTTTCTTCTCCTGTGGCGCCGGCAGCGCGATTTGCGGTGCTTTCGGGCTACACACTGTCTTTTTGCACTTGACCCGACGAAATGGCGCTATTGGTGAACAAGAGAAGTATAAATATTTGTTTTCTATCATAAGACGGTGTATTGTCACATGGTATTTAACACAGGTAATCCATATAAAGTATTGGTACCCAGCTGCATCCAGATAATCTGGATATTTTTAGAAACCGGGTCGCGTATCCTTTTGCTTAGAGCATTAGCGCACTAGCGGCCAGGTCACGGCGGCCATCGAGATACATACATTAGTATGAAATCGCCATAGAGCGCGCGCACTGCGGACAGATGGAAGGAGCTAAAGAAACTTGGTATCAAGGCAAGTGTTAGGTGTCCACTGGACAGGTCCAATTGTGTAGGTTGGCTAAATAAGAACTGCTCGGTACATGAGTCTTATCAAGGAAAGCATATTTGCATAGACTCTCCAATAACTGTCTATTGGAGCGGGTATAATCGCTAAATTACGATAAATGTCAACAACTTACTCCCAAAGTTTGATCCTCCCTCAGCTATCTTCAGTTTGATCTTGTGTAGGATCCCTTCTTTTTTCTTCTTCGGCCTCTTACAATCTAGAGGACAGTTCGGATCTGGTTGAGGACGGATGTCTACTAGAGCTCTTCTGCAGCCTTTCGGATTTTTCGTATCCGCGAATTCTCTGCGAAGCATCCGGTCTGTCCTAATATTCAAATTCTTTGAGGAATTTACGATGTACGACCAGACCCCTCGGGTTTTGGACATCATTTTGGTGGGATTGTAATTTTTATTTTGTTTTCCTTAAATTAATAATTTATTTACAAACATGTGGTTGTTTTTGATGCATCTGTGAATGATTTTTAGCTGTTGACGTTTTTGGTTTTCATTGCTTTATATTCTTTTGTTGAAATGTGACAGAACCATGAAATGGCCTGTTTATAAATTCAAGGAGGTTGTATCAAACTCTTTAGGAAGTTGGTAACGCGGCGTCTTTGTTGACTGTGGTTGCGAAGTGATCCGATGCGATGCGAAAGAATTTGTCTGAGCTGCAAATTCTTTGCTTAGACATGAACTCAATAAAATTATTACAATTCAAGATTTGGGAGTATGCGTCGGAATCGCCTTATTACCTACGTAGGACCATCGGACGTACAGCCTTCTCACCCACACGCAGAAAACGTTTTAGGAATACATTCGTTGTGCATACAGCTAAAGAGAGCTGCTCTCCTTAGTTGTTCCTAATAGCTACAATCTAAGGGTATTTAAGTTAAGAATCTTCTAAGCAAACGTGTTCCATCATCGACCACATCATCGCTTATCATCAGGTGAGCTAGCACTCAAGCGCAAGCCCATCAATAATTAAAAGATATATAAAAACAGCTCATTAAAGTAATTAACCATTCATCCGAGACCACCAATCAATGACTACATTCATATCTCAGTCCACTTCGAACTTGTTAATTAAAACTACATCGTCGAATATAAAGCCTGCATCATATTTATAGTCCAGCTCGTCGAGAGGGAAAGCCGGCGTGAATGCTCTGCCTTGACTCTGCCGTATTTATAGTCTACTCTCGGCTGTTATTGGCCTATTTCCTCACTAGCAATACTAAAATAGTCTCATTCAATCAGTGGACCTTTGTTTACCTCCGCTTTTGTTCTGTTGAGATGAGAGTTTTTAAGATAGGAGGTTGATTAAGTTTTTTTTATTGAATGCGAAAGTTAGGACGTAGGTTTGGTTAGTAATAGCGGCTGCCTGTGGCTTCGGTTTCAAGTAGAGAACTGTTGAAAATACCCCCGGGGCAAAAAAAGTGTCTTGGAATAGAGACAGTCTACCTGTGTGCCAAATTTCATCTAAATCCTTTTTATTGTTCGTGCGCAATGATCGACATTTGGTTAGGAAGACTATTTTTAGGTTATCAACTCCAATACAGTGTTTGTAGAAGCGTATTCATACTTTCTGATGGAAGTGATAGATATAATTATCTCTCCCTTCAATCGTCGAATGAGCTGTGGGCTGAAAGAGCCTACTCGTATTATTGGGTCGTAATAAATGCTAGGCGACTTTGCGGCAGCCCAATATGAAGGTGGAGAGTTAACTTGACTCTTGCTGAATGGCTGGGGCTCGCAATGGCCGAAGACTGACTGATTTGAGAGGGAGATGAAGGCGTTGACTTAGCTTTAGGACTTAACGACTTAACTTAAGGGTTCATTATTTTAAATGATAAACATTGTTTAGTATTAGTTTAAAGTCTCTTTTAAATTATTTGAGAACCATACAGATTGGTGTCAGAAAGAAAATTAACTAAGAAGGTTAATTAGAAAGTTGGAAACACAAACAAGATATCTCAAGTAATCCAGTCCTTAAATCAAACACTCTTATAAGTCCTGTTTGAGTTTGAGACAGAAACACGAGAAATGATTTATGCCAGAAGCTTATTTTGCAAGAAATTTTAATCAATTCAATTCAACATTGGCACAGCAATATTTCAATTTATTTCCCGAAACCAATAAATTAACTTTCGTACACCAACAAGGGTCAATTTTACAGCGAATTAAAAAGTTTGCCAGTAAAAAAAATACAGCTGACTAAGACGAAGTTGGCTCGGCGTAATGGAGGGAGCAATTATAGAATTTAGCTGAGCTGGCAATACCGGTGGAGTTGGAATAATCTGATAAAATGGAGTTTGTACTGCATTCTGGAGTGGCTTCTTGTAATTGGAAGAATTGGAACATTAATTTGTTGTGGGATGTCGGTTGTTGTTATTCAATAGCGGTAACATTTCTAAAGTTTTTGTAAAAAAAACTCAAGGAAAAAGTTATCACTAATTTTTCTTACTTTTTTTAAAAACTTTGCCGGATACTAGGAATTACTCCTGTATCGTGGGTCTGTTCACAAACTTGTAAACTCACACACATAAGACACCCAGCCCCAAAACAACTACCTGTAAGCCAAACAAATATTGTTCCGCGCAGGAAACGAAACCACGACACGCAGCGTAACATTCAATTGCTCAACCATTGCGCCAATCATGAAGTCCATCGAGATCCAACAAATTAAGTGGCAAATCTGTATCATGCGCTGAAAGAAAGAACATGATATTTCGTACAATAGATTCGCTGATCAATAATTTAGTATTCTGCATAAAAGTGAGGACACATTGTCGTACGAACATAAAACGCCCTTCATGACAGGGACATATCAACTGCCTTCAAGAATATTAAATGAATGTAAGTTTACTAAATCAATAACTGTGCTGAATCGACTCGACGGCTTGTTCAATGCAAAACATGGGCTAACAAAGTACCTATACTGGATCACTGAAAAACGACAAACCAACCGAAAAATTCACGCAACTTCTTTGATCTGTGGTAGCGACATACGACTTGAATTTATTTTTGGTCAAGAGTTTCAGGTCCAGGATTCCAGGTTTTATTCCTTAATATTTTTGAGTGCGAATATGATAGGAATTCGTAATACTTTAAGACATCATTAGTAGTATCATTGTGCGTATATGGACTTGAATGCCCTGCTAGAATCCGCGTTTCCTGTTACCAAAAACTTGGGTAACCGTGTGTAAGGAGTTTGGTTTTTAAACGGTTTTGTCTACAAATTATCGACTTAATGTGCGATAGAATTCGATAGAATGCAATAGAATTCAATTGACGTGCCCCACGGTTTTATTTTAGTCTAGTCTATGCTTATGTTTATAATTCCCATGACTGTATCTATTTTATTATTTTTTGGTTTTTAGTACATTTATCTTAAACATTGCAATGTATGTTTAACATAAAACCGTTTAACTTAAAAAGTTTTTTTACCTATTTTTATTTATCTAATAGGTTATAGGCCAACAAGGTTCTAGAGTGGCGACCACATACCGTTAGGTAGGTAGACGCAACTTTGTAGGCCTTCCCACATGGAGTCACGATGACTTGGTGGGGGTCACGGGAATCCGATAGAAGCGAGACAAACAGGACCAGTTTTTGGCAACACTTGGAGAAGTCCTATAACAAACACTGGACGTGTTTCGACTGAAATGATGATGATGGTATTGAAGCATGCTCCATCGTCAACAACACCACCGCTTACAAAATGCAAGCCTATCAAAAGTAGACCACTGCCCATCCCTTTAGGCTATACAGACATGACGTTAACTTACGTGAATTAATGGTAATATTCGGTGATCAGTCAAGATGTCCGCTTCAGGAAATTGCGTGACAATCGTGAACTAATGGTCACCGAACTGTGTTCGTGATATGAAGTATTAGAAGTAAACTGACCGCTACTTTAGTAGGCCCATAAACTAGGCCTTTTAAGGTTTTTGACCTTTTAAAAGAATCATTTGGTGGAATCTAGCTTACCTGACTGTTTTTTTTGTGTTTTTCCTGGGTGCTTTTTGTAGGCTTTTATGTGTACCATGACTTAAAACTGAAAAATATAAAACTTTTTACAAAAAATATAACCGACAGTGAAAAAGTTTTTTTTTTCGATAGGCAGCTTTAAAACTCTTGTTTGAAAAATGTATATTCTACTCGTATACATTTTTAATAATTTGTTGACTGTCATTTAATCTGTATGAGTTTTGAAAGAATCTCTTACTCATTTGCCTAGCCTTTTCCCAACTATATTGGGGTCGGCTCCCAGTCAAGCCGGATTTAGCTGAATACCAGTATTTTACGAGGAGCGGCTGCCTACCAGACCTCCACAACCCATTAACTGGGGTAATACGGTACTTCATGGCAAGACTGGAGTCAGATTTACTGGCTTCTGACTATCCGTAACGACTGCCAAAGATCTACAAATGACAGCCGGGACCTACAGCTTAACGTGCTTTCCGAGGCACGGAGGAAACTCGTTACGTTAAGATGGTCACCCATCCACAAACCAACCTTGGCAAGCGTTGCTTAACCTTGAAGATCGATCTGTGCGGCTGTTATTATATAGCCACGAGCTCCTCTCTCTTTGAAAGAATCTCTTACTACTATGACTAAATATATCTAGATTTCTTAGAAAAAACATTTCTCTATTATGTTAAGTCCGCCTTTCATTGTAAATGGAAACAGGTGAATACCAGAATATAAAACGAAGCAACTACATCTCTGACCCCCAAAACCCGGTTATTGGTACTATACCATACTAACTCTGCGTGGAAGTAGAAAAATATTCCAAGCGAACATACTCTCGGGATTTTAAGTATCCTATGTGCTATTCCAGTATAATAATATGGTCTACCCATGCGCCAATTTACATCGAAATCCGTTCAGCCTTTCGAGTGTGAAGAAGTTACAGACATACAAACTTTCGGCTTTATAATATTATGTGTGGAGTGTAATTTATTTATTACTTGTAACGTAAAAAATATTGATTCGAAACACCAACCCCAAAAAGGCCACAAATGTATGTGTGTATGTCACAAAGCTTTACACAACGACACATTAAAATGGAGCAAAAAAGAATAAAATATCAAAAAACAATGGCGGTAGCCGTAACAATGCCTAAAAATAGACAGGCTGTGTTCTGTTAGCACATTCAGTAAAATTCTATATTTGTTGCTTTTATTTCGTTGACAGATATTTTTTTTCCATTGGGCTTCCGCTTTAAGGCTTCAGTTATTTTTTTTGCCGCAGCCTGATATAGATTTTGTATTTTACGAACGTTGTCAAACTTAAGTGGCAGTGGGCAGGGCACATCTAACTTTAAGTGGCAGTGAACACATTCCTCACCAAAAAGGTTCTAGAGGGACGATTTATGCCGGAAGACACAGCGTAGGAAGGCCTCCCACAGGGTGGACCGATGCCTTGGTGAGGGTCACGGGAATCTAATAGATGCGAGCACAGTACCGGTTGGGGGAGATCTATGTCCAAGAGTGGACGTCTTTCAGGTGAAATGATGATAAAGATGATTTTACCAAAGCAGGTCTTGTGAGAGCAATGGTGGCCCATTGGGGTGCACTTACGAATGTCATGGGTTGGTAATATATTTCATCACTACTGCTTTTAAAGTGGTACAGGAATACATCGTGATAACGCCACAAAATCCGTAGACATGTGACCTCCACTAATCCGCACAGAGCTCGCGTGGATTACGGCCCATTCCCTGTTCAATTAATTTTCTTTTGCTAAGAAAAAGGTTACGGAGAGGCTTATTTTTTTTAATCATCATGCTCTGCTCTGGGTTGAGCAAGAAGGCGTTTCAAACTCTCTGACTATATCCCATTTGTCTCTTCAGGGAGATGTCAGCAAAACCGTAGGGGCGCAAGAGGGCGAAAGTGAACCCCTGGGCCTTGGAAATAAAGCAATGGAGGAACATAAGAGTGGTTTTAGTTAATAAAAGTCTAACAAGCTCGTCTGCTTCAGCCTTTAGCCTGCGCTCCTTAAGTTACTCCTTGCGTTTCAGGGCTAAGGCAACTCGCCGCAGCAACAGAAAAATGTACTGTAGAACTGTATGTAAATCTATGTTAATTTAGTTGTGTATTCTAGGTTCAAGGCAATGTTAGATGCGAAGAGATATGCTCATTAAAATTCCGAAGCCTTGTTCTGTCCATTTGACGATTGGACGAGTTGATAGCTACGCGGTGACATCCTTTGTATTGTTTTCCGACCGAAATTTTCAGCGATTAGTTTTTAGTTGCGTTTTTGAACTACGAGTTGTAAACTGGGTCTGGGCCTGGGGAATGTAGGATTATTTGCTCAATGAAACCACATCCCTCCTACGATCATTTTTTTAAAGACGCTATAGTTTTAGCTAAGTTTGTGTGAAATTCATATTTAAACTATAACATAAAAAATACAATTTAAAATGACATATCATTAGGTTCATTCTTGTTAATTTAACCTCAATAAAAATATTCCGAAGAAAAATGATAAATTGAAGAGCTACTCAAAGGCGCCTTCGTAGGATCGAACAATAAAATGAAAGACCAGACCGTATTGCATAAAAGCTATAAAACTATGATTCATAGGCACTTCTGCAAATTACTACAGTACACACTACTAGTCTACGATAATACTACGAATTTCTCGGGAACGGCTGACTCATGGGAAAGCAATTGTGGTCGCCACATCGCGTGTGTACCACACCCAGTCTGGTTTGCGTCGACAATAGACCTTTTTATCATTTTTGGGTTCCGTAGCCAAAATGGCAATAATGGAACCCTCATGGAAAATGAAAGAAAACACGCGGTACCCGGATGTAACAACCTGATTCCTGAAACTACTGGTTATGCTATACTTTGAAACCCAGTGGTGAAAAAGAGCCCGAATTGAGTGAGAAAGAAACACGGGAACGATACATTTAAAAAATAAACAAACAACAAACAAACAAATATGAAGAAACTTACGATAAACAGACAAAAAACAATAAGTAGCGACTTCGTCTGTCCGTCATACATACTCGTAGCTGAATATATATGTAACAGGAACGTAGTTTAATTAACTTAATTAGCATGAGCAAAGAAAGTTGGGTAAGTATGTGTCTATATGTTTAATTATCCTTTATGTTTAAAAGGATTAACCTATCACATACCCACAAAACGAGACACAATAGTAAAACAATAACAGCGCGGTCTCATAGGACCGGTCGGGGATTCATGAATTAAAGAAGAAGAATGCTTTTGGATGAAATCTGGCACTCGGCCGAAGGCATACCATATTTCCAACTACGTCATGAAATAATACCTTCTATGCCGCTGGAATATGTTCCCTACAGATTTTTTTTACCGTCACGCGGGAAAAGCCGCTAGCAGAAGGTAGTTAAGTAAATAAAATATTGTATACTCACACTTGGCTACTTTTTTGTACAACTGACCTTTGAAGGACTTGATTTATAAGGCAAGTTGATGGTCCGCCGGGCTGACAGACATTTTCATGAGCCGAGGTCAGGGGAAGCCGGTAAAGTAGGTTTTGGTTGGGGTTTTCTTGACAATGATGGTGGCGTTATCGGTAATAAGGTAATTTCCTATCTTTTCTTAGTTTATATTTTTACAGATAGGTAACTGAATGACTGATGTATTATATAGTAATATTACTATATAATACATCAGTCATTCAGTTATCTGACCACAATTTGAAATGTATTTTTGGGAAAAAATATCCCAAAGGAACATACTTCCGGGATAAACAGTCTACACTTGTAGGTACCAAATCCGTTCACAGGTTTGTACGTAAACGAGTGACGAACATAAATAAATATTTGGTATCGAAAGAGAGCTTTTCCGGATCTGACTATATTGTGTAGGTGTGTGAGTTTAACATGTTTGTGAACGGATCCACCATACAGAAATAATTCCTAGTATGGAGCAATGCAAAAAAAGAAAAGAACAGGATAAAATCCTTGCTTACATACCTACACTGTTTGCAAAAAAAAAAAATGTACAGCAATGTATTCATCATTTCTACAAAATCAGCAAGCAAGTATACCCCTTAACATAATCTGATTAAGCGTCATAGTTCTTTCCACTCAGAAGCTGTAACTCTTGACGGCGTCTTAAGGAGCAGTCTCTACTTAACGAAGTGCTTTAATCTTAAAACTTTTAACTGGTGTGTTTTTAAGAGAACCGTCTTCCTTCTAAGAGCTGTAGCGAGGCAGCGTTAAGTACCTACCTACTAGTATTAAGCAAACCAAGTTTTTCCTCTATTTACTTATTTTATTTCGATTAAAGCGAAACCTACAAGCGCGATTGTGGCTCTGATGTCACTAGATGGCGCTGTTCGAAACATTTTAAGTTTATTTTGGTTTTAACACATGATATATTATTTAGTTATTTAAAATCCGTTGATTTTGTAAATCAACAGATTTTAAATAACTATATACATTGAACTCAGTTGTCATGATGGTTGTCACATAATTTTGTCCTTGAAAAGTAATTTAGGTACATCAAAATACACGGTCACGTACCCAAAACCGTAGTTAAAAGGCGAGTAAATAGTAGCATTAAGTTGAAGTCACTATTACTGAAATGTCGCCGCAAAAACTTCACAATAATACAATACAAAAAATGTAGACCAAGTAACGAGTACAGTCGTTGACACAATATTTTGACGTGCTATTTTATTTAGAGCAAAAATTACTTCATTCAATAATATCAAACACGCGTGTTTTGTTTTTAATTAGCTTAATAAATTAATTGTAAGTTAAGTAATAAACATAACACACCTTCGCTCAAATGTGTTACTACTCAAAAAATATATGACTGAGAAAAGGATATACAAAATAGAACTGGAAACTATTCTAGCCAGATCTAGCTTATAGGAAGCCTACCTCTACTGGTCCGTGGTCACTTCTCCAGAACATTTCGTTCCCATCTTTTCTACGATTATTTGCCCTGCCTACTGCCACTTAAGTTCGGCGATTTTTCGAGCTATGTCGCCAACCTTCGTTTGCCTGCGTATATCTTCATTCCTGATGCGGTCCCGCATGGAAACTCCAAGCATAGTTTACCTATTATATTACATGTTGTACTTAATTACTGTATTTTTAAGTTATGACCAGCCTTAGCCAAAGTATTTTCAGGACAAAGGTCTATTTCCTTATGATCACACCTCTGTAAATACAAAGAAAGGTTCGTTCTGATTCGCAGAGGAAAAACTCGAATCCAGCAAACAGTGCATTTTCTCACCCTATACGTTATCTACCTCTTATTTTATGTTTTTTTATGAACCTCTCGCCTCTTCATGGCTCAGCTATAAAAATACATCACGCGCCGACGTTTGGCATAGTATGGTTTTCATCGCACTCGCTGAACTGATTTCGTAACCGAGATTTATTTACAGTATGACTAATGGCTGCTGTTTATGATCAATTTGTGGTTAAATCTGGTTTGAGTTTTGTTTTTTATGGTGATCCTGGTTGATCCACATCGCCTTACTTTTGAATTGAATTGTTCTATTGTATGTTTTTGGTTTCTTAAGTATTTGGCAGAAAAGATGAATTTGTAATTTATGGAAAATTTAGGTTCTTAGCTAGGTATTTTAGAACAAAGTCCAATCATGTGTCAATAAAAAAAAAGTAACAAATTATGCAATCTCTGTGCATAGGTTTTGCACACGCGCTTTTTTTATTGAAGTTTAGTTTTTTTTTCTTCGTTTTAGAATGTTGTCGCCAAATTTAATTTTTAATTTAAAAATTAAAAACTTGATAAGTAAATAAACTATCAACTAATTACTTACGATTTTGGTGTTCAGGTGCATAAGCTCGCGCTCGGTGACTCGGCGCCGCGCGGTCTCCATTTGCTGCTGACGGTACTGGTTGTACTTATACAGCAAATACATTCCGGGCAGGGCCAGTACCACGAACGGTCGCATCAAGTTCGATGACGTAGGCGCGCGCTGCGGCATTTTCTTCTTAACATTATTTAATTAACCAAACAGCTATGCACTTCTGCCTCCGATTGTACGCTCCAAAGCGATCCACGATAACTCTTCTTCTAATTTAAACTTTATTACCTCAGTATTAAAGATCATTTTGATTTTTGAATTAACAGTTACAGTCACGCCATATTTTATATTTAGTTAAAATATTTATGGAAGATTTAATTTTTATTTGTAACACTAAAACTATTGCTTATAAGCACTTTATATAGCGTCACTACGGGGTTTCTACGTTTTTTAAACCGATTATTGCTTTAGTAATAGACCTATTTATTTACACTGCGATGTTTTAGGACGTTACCGGTGTGGTATCTGAAACAAACGAACACAATGTTAGTCAAATTGATTTCAGTAAAAAATCTTTTTCAGTCAAAAAGTTAGTAGCATACGGTTTTCTATACCCGTCGGGTACCCTAGGTGAGTATGGTGCTTCTGTTCAGAATATGAGCCATATTCTGGAGTATCCCTAGTGCCCATACCAAATAAAATAAATACATCTGCACTTGGTTGGACTTAGGGTATGAACACCGATGCTGCAATGAAAGTAGCCTTTTAGAGTAAATTAATGAACAGATTTTTATGAGATTGGGTCCGAAGCTAGCTTGAATCCTTTAAATAAATAAATAAACCCCATAGATGGCTACCTACATTCCGGTGGACGAAGCAGTTGACAGAAGTTCGTGTTTGTTTAATTCCTGTAAGTAAAACGTGTACCTAATCTACAGACCAATTTTTATATTTCCTCTTCAGAATATTAGAAACACGTTACATTCCAGAATTTAAAATGTTACTCAGACATGAAAATATTCTCGACATTGCTTTTATTTACGGAATACAATATCCAGCGAAGAAATTTCTTTACAAAAAATAGCTAAGCTTTACATGTTATGTAAACATTGCCATCGCATACATATATAAATATTTCAGGGCACGTAAAAAGAACGGTAGAATAAACGTATGTGCATACATTAGAGGCCTGGCCTTCCGCATGCCTGCATACTGTCTCACTAATTAGAACTAGCTCACGATTCACGAATACTTATATCTAACTGAAAAATAAACTTGAAGGAATGTTATGAAGGCAATAAAAATGAAATGAGACTCTCTGCTGAAAAAAACGTGCATATCTCTGACTAGATTATTTTCTGCACGAGTGCAGGTTTGAAAAGTAAAAAGAACGTGCCTGAAATATACTGCATTGTGAACGTAAAAACGGTTAAATATTAAACCTTATTTTTATTTTTAGGTTTTGTGTGAAATTATTTCTCTACCTTTCTTTTGGTTACTTTATTTGAGACTTTGTCTTCCATTCAGTCCTACCAGCAACTTTATTGCTGAGAGTTGGTGCCCGTGACTTCGTCCGCGTCAAACTTTTCAAATAAATTAATGCTACTTTTTTGTGCGCAATCCTATTTTAAATAACTAAATTAAGTTACTCCTTATGTTATTTTGATATGATATGTCAATAATAAATCCGTAGATAGCCAAAAAAAAAACTGAAATGTTACAAGTTTACTTATCATTATCACCATAAAGTCATCGCCCCATCTACAAAACACTCCGTGAGCAACGAAATGATTCCTAGGATGCAAGCACTTAATACACAGTCGACTGCTCGAGTGAATATCAAAGTAAACGTACCTACAAAACAAATCGTATTTCCTGAAAGCTATCGTAGAAACAACAGTCGCAGTAAAGGACCGACTGTGGTCAGTCTTCGAGTGTATTTAAGCGGTCAAGTGAACTCAAGTGTAGCTAATACTGGCAATCCGTTTGTTCATGCGAAAGCTTTGAACTTTTGAAGTTAATCACGGCACTGTCGGAAAAAGGAGTGTGTGTGTGTGTGTAATGACACGATACACTGTCGCAAACAGAACTATGTGTGTAATATGACGATACATTACACACACGGTTCTTTTTACGACAATGCGTAATAATAATAATATAATCAGCCTTATAATCTCACTACTGTTACTCAGGTCATCTCTTTAGGATAGGGGATGGGCTACCACGCTGGCCCAGTGTAGAGTACGACAGTGACGTCAAAAGATAGTATTACGCATATCAGCTGCAAGTTTCTAAAAAAACTCAAGAAACTATTTTTATAACCAGGCAATCATAAATTTGAGGAAGCCTTGCGATATAGCGAAAACGACAGTGTCCCGAAACCTTTAACTATAAACTAAGTACAAGTTTCTAAAATGCTCTACTTCATTGCCTTTAAAATAAATTCTATTTTTGCTTCCCAAGTTACCACAAAATTGTTTTATTTTAGTGTGCAATCATGAATTGATGGAAGGTTTACGATAACGGAACAAAAACAAAAATCCTAAAACACTACAATTTTCTAAAAATCTTTACTTCCATAACCTTTAAAAAAGTATTTTCCAAAAAATTACTACGAAAGTGTTTAATTTCAGCCTACAATGTACCAGGCTATCATAAATTGGTGGAAGCATTCGATAACAGCGAAAGCGATACCATCCCGAAACATTGCTAATAAGCGTGGGACGCCAATGAGCCGATTGATAGCTTCCTCTAGGGAGCAATGTGGCCAGTGTAATAGGTTATTTTCCTCGTATCGATAGCTATAAATGTTCGTTATACTGTATTTAATAGCGTATCGGTTTAATCGGAGAAAATGGCTGGTATTATGGGGTGTTAATTAGAGAAACATTGAGGAGGAAAGGTTTACGTTTCAACCTGTTTATATCGTTGTATAGTAGTATATCCTAACTAAATTGGGATCCGTTTCCAGTCAGACCTGAGACAGTACTTTACATGGTGGTGGTGCAACTGCCTATTTGATCTCCACAACCCAGTAACTGGGTAACACGATTCTTTTAGCAAGACTAGTGTCACATTTTCTGTTTAGTATTTTAATAATTACTAGCTGTTTCCCGCGACTTCATCCGCGTAAAAGTCGAAGACAGATTATCAAAAAATAGCCTATGTGATCTCTCTTATTCAGGCGGTGTCATTCGCAACGACACCGTCTCAGCAGGGTCGAAGCCTGGGGCCATGGGTTCGCTTCTGAAAAGAAAATCTGGGGTTCTGGAATGTAAGGCGAAGAAGGAACTTTGGAGTAGGTTATGCTCAATGACTTCTCGGCTCGGCGATTTTGAACTTAAAAAAATCTTTGCTCGAAAAAAACCCGCGCAAAACTCCAAGTATATACTTAACACAAGGCTAACCATACGATACGACAGAAGGCGAACATTGCATCGTTATTTATTGTTCCGGCCAACAAATCTGATACAACAACTATAGGACACCGACCAACAACACAACAACAACTATAGGATACCGTGTTCGATATTCAAAAAGTTTCGTGCCACAAAGTCGTATCCAACAAGACTCAACAGGGTGTCAAACTGCAAACATTATGAGACGGAAGCGAGGAAAATGGAGCCCTAATAATATATGGCGAACCAGTTGTTTAATACTATTGTAATTTAAATATAGGTTACGGAAATTAGGTTAAAAGTGAAACGATCCATGTTCACGATATGATGAATAAGTTGATAAATTCACGCAATTTAAGTAAAAACTGAGAAAGCGAAAGTCAATTAAAAAAAGAAAATTTTGTCTGTGTAATAAGTTTAGACAAAAATAGACTTTTACTATAGTCCGTCTCATGAAAGCGCGACCTGAGAAAAAGAGGTTTTTTTTTTACTAGCCTATTCTGTCCCACTCCTGGGGCCTCCCTCCACTCTTTCCATCTTTCGCGGGCCCGCGCTTCCTCCTACCAGTTCTGGTGAAATCTATCCAGCTCATCGCGCCATCTCCTTCGTGGTCTGCCGCGGCCCCGTCGCACTGTTTCAGGGCACCAAAGGAGACAATTTTTTTTGGGCCCCCTGTTAAACGGTAACGTTTATTAATGATATTGCACATGAAAAAAGTGTTCATCTTTTTATAATTAACTGACCAAAAATTATATCGATACGTAACCGGAATAATGAAATAATAGTAAAATAGTATTACGGCAAAAAATGCTTGTTAGGAGCGTTTTTAGGTTTATTTTCAAAATCACCGTGGAACAAAACGTAATTAATAGCCCGTTGCAGATACTCTGTGGTCCAGTTTCCACACCCAGCAGCTGCCTTCAACCTTCCAGAGATTTTCCTCAATTGTCATTCCAGGACCTAACTCTATTTTCTCTAGGAATTTATCAAATCAAACAATCTCGTTCATACTATGGAGAGCATGTCAGGGCCTCCGGACAATTTAAAATCGAGGTACCTGTCCATGATTAAGGTCCAAATAATTATCTCCTACAAGATAGGATACAATCAAGGCACACAAGTAGGAAAACTTATTATATTTATATATTAGTTGACACCACTCCATCAATTACTAACAATTAAATAGAGCTGCTCTTACTGGATACTGTTGTAATTGTTAAGTGGGCAGACGCGCTGTTGGTTGCTGTGCACATGTGATGTGTATAGTGTGGTATTTATCTTGGGCACGGTGTCAAGGTGAGGACGAGCCACCTGCATCTTTTTAGGGTTCCGTACCTCAAAAAGAAAAAACGGAACCCTTATAGGATCACTTTGTTGTCCGTCTGTCTGTCTGTCTGTCTGTCAAGACCCTTTATCTCGAGAACGCGTAAAGGTATCAAGTTGAAATTAAAACTATATACTCAAGTCCGCATTCCCTTGAAACTGTGTAAATATCAAACTTGTAAGTTGACGGGAAAAGAAGATACGCCCGTTTATGTTGCAAAAAAACGTACATTTCGACACTGTCAAAGGAATCAAAATTCATAAGGTACTTCCCGTTGACCTAGTATCTTGAAATTATGGTACGAAGCATGGTAATTTTAGCACAAATATAGAATAAAGTCTGAAAACTGAAAATGTGTATTTACGTCACAAGATTTTTTTTTTGAAAAATCTTCAAGACTCGATTCGAGAATTGAATTGTTTTCATAGGTAAGTTAGTACGGAACCCTCAGTGCGCGAGTCCGACTCGTATTTGCCCGGTTTTTTAGATGAAATACTGCTTTTAAGAGATAAACAGTAATAATATTTCTTGTGATGTACCTATAATATGTTTTTTTTCCCAACCAGCTTATAACACATCATCTTATTATTTTAGATTTACAGTATTGGCCGGCAAAAACCGCGCTATTTCGAAACGAATCTCATCATCTAATCCATTTTCATGAATAAGTCTATCAAGTCGTGTAAATCACATCAAAATCTGTCACGTAGTACAGACGTGACTTTGTTTTATACTATATATTATTGAAAAGTGCAGTATTTTGACTTAAAATACCAAGGAGACCTATCCACTCATAAGACAATAGCTCTTGTGAGATTTTAAGTTATTATGAGAGTCATGTTTTGACTGTCGTATTTCACTGTATCCCGGTTTCATAAAGTTTTGTTAATATTACCACTGTAATCTATAGATTATAAGCAATAAACTAACGTGCATTTCATTGCTATACGCCACAATTTGTAGTGGGCCTATTTCCCAAACAAAAGAAATTGTCTCCTTTGTGCTACATTGGCCCACAGTTTGTCAGGCATGCGGCAGACATGTCCTGCCCAGTCCCATTTTAGTTGGGCAGCCTTTTGATCCACATCAGCTATAAAAAGAGGTTAAATAAAAAAAAATGTATGTGGTATTACTAACTAGTAGGAGAGTCATGTCTTGACACTTCACAATTTTTATAATTTCCTACAATTGCGGCTGAATAATGTTGCCAATTAAACTAAAAAAAAAACTCCAGGTCGCGCTTTCATTAAACGTACTCTAACTTAGAATAAAGTAGAAAAGAATGGATTAGAATAGTACTGTAAAGTATCCCACGTTACACATATAATAATAATCTTTTAGTTTTGATATAAATATAATATAATAAAAACAGGCATGATATAAAAATTGAGAGTAAATAGCAAACATTGCTACAGAAAAATAAAATATTGTCGTATTTACAACGCCAATATGTAAAATAGTCCCGTATTTTCCGCGTGGATATTTTTGTACAGCATACAATGTATAGTATAGGGGTATTCAAATAAAGGTGCTACACAATATATTTGTATTCGCTACAAAACTTTTCAATTAAACATTTCTGAACAAAAATGCAGCAATATTAAAATACCATTTTCATGCAGCTATACTAACTAACGCTAGCCATTTTGTTTGCTTTTTGACGTTGCATTGAGTTTTATATTAAATTCTAAAAGTTTAGGTACGAAACTTCATGTTTAAATGAGTTGCAGGAATGTTTGAAAGAGTCTCCGTGGTTCTAGAACGCAAAGGGTAACTCAGGTAGGTTTTAGTCAGTACAAGTCTGACACTATCTTTTGCTGAACCCAGAGTGAAAAGTGAAAATAGATATTTGACAATCTCCCGTTTTAAATAAAAGCAAAGTTGCATTCCTATTAATTAATGGCTAATGTTAAATATTCTTGATACTAGGTAATAGAAATTAAAGTTCTAGAAGTTTTGTCTCACAATGGTAGAAATTGCACTTTATATTTACAAAGAAAGGTAGCAATAACCATTAGTAAATAAAATAACAACCTTTAAGAACTAACTAAAAACTCTTCACTCTAAAACTTATGGCGACGAAAAACTCGTCCGCATCGCTATCGACTGGTTATGCACCCAAAAGAATGGCGGCATTGCCACACACATAAAAGTGCATTGAAACACGAATTTTTATATTATTATGTTATTATTATTACGTACTATTTCATTCAAGTAAAAGAATAGGAATTATCTTCATTCTATTCACCTAGTTTATATAAATAAAAACGTCTTCACATTTATGACTCGTATTTTTTTAAGAAATTTCTATTTATATCCTGTCACGTTAGAACGGGTCAACGTCTTCAAAGGACGGATATCTTAAAACAGAAACACGTTTATTTCGGCTTATTCCACTTTTCCCCGTTGGATGATCCCCATTGATGGGGATTAGTGAACTTTTTGTTCACTATTCCCCGTTGACCCAAAATTTTTATTTAATGGGGATAATTGAACTAAAAAGTTCAATAATCCCCATTAGGTAGGTACGTTAAAAAAATAAAATATATGAATCATGTTACATTTATTAATTAAAAATATAACTTTCTTATACCTAATAAAATCACAGATTGTTACAATCATTAATTTAAAATTGTAGCATGAAAATATTTCTTTCTTATACCTTGTAAAATCAAAGATTACACTCACTTAAGTTTTTCTAATTAGGTACGTTAAATAAAAACAATATAAAAATAAAATATATGGGTCATGTACTTTTATTTTTATAAGGTAAGAACAAAATTTTAAATTACCTACATACCTACTTTACGATTTTATTAGAACGAAAAACAGATTGTTGCCCCAACAAAATTGTTCTAACGATGTTTGGGAATAAGACCTTATATCTATCTATCTAATAAGATACACAATACTGTAAAAGATGCTCATTTTCTAGAGGCGCGCGCGCAAGGCGGTGGCGGAGCGGGGTGCGAGTTAGCTCGTATGTGATTGGTCGACCCATCTTTTGTTTTTGTTTCGTAGTCGTTAAGGGTTAGTAGTGTGTAGTGTAGTTCAAGCGTGCAGTTCTTATCAGTTCGCAGTTATTAGTTTAATATAGGAATAAATAAAGGAAATGGCTGGTAGTTCAACTGACGTTTGTTTAGAGTACGTTAAAAAAGGTAAAGCTACCATACTTCTCCGGGCCGGACATCAATACAGTAAAAAATGCAAAAATAAAAATGGTGGAGTTTTGTGGGAGTGTACCACAAGAAAACAAAGTAAATGTGCCGGATCCATCACTGTCATGGTAAGTTGCTTATTATATTTTGTGATTAATAATGAAAATAATAACTCAGGTTATGTGTGTTATCAATATCACGTTTATCAATATCAAAATTTAAAAATCAACGTTAAAGTTTAAACACTGTTTCTGTCATGGCGGCACGTGTGACGTCATTCTTTTGTCAAACAAGTCTATTACACCTAGTGTAAAAGAGTGAGCTGAAGTGAATTGTATATATTTAATTATTATTACATAATTATTTTAGTTAAGCATAAAGTGAAATATGTTTTGTTGAACTATTCTGATAGGATAACAACAATTTGTTATAAGTTTTAAAGGTTGTTAAATAGCCTATTTAATTTTGTATTCTATGTAAGTGCAATATTGTTTACTTAAAAAATAATGTAAAGTAATTAATTATTATTACTTAATTTTACAGGACAATCAAGTTGTAGCTGAGAAACGACACAATGTTTGTGAACCTGATTTTGCGCGGAATGAAGTTACCTTGAGGTTATTCAAACTAAAAACTACACTTGCGGATCCAGAAGCACCTGCTATTCCCACTGCTTACAACGCGGCTGTGAGCTCAATAAAAGATACCGGAATTGACAAAATAAAAGAATTCCCTGCCCTGAAGTCTATCAAAACAACATTATATAAACACAGAAATGCAGCATTTGAAGTAAGTAAAATTGAGTTCAAAAATGTTGAAGAAGTTAAAGTACCTCCAGCTCATCAGGAATTTATTTTAGCAGACTACAATGACAGTGGTATCCGTGTAATAGCTTTTTGCTCTGAATTTGCCCGACATCAAATGAAAAATTTGAAGATGTTCTTGGGTGATGGAACGTTTTGGATCTGTCCATCTCCCTTTTACCAACTCTACACCATTCATGGGGATTTGGGCAGTACAGAAAAACACATAAACATTGTGCCACTTGTTTATGCCCTCATGAGCCATAAAAATCAACAAACATATGAAATTTTATTTAGTATGCTAAAATCTGCATTACCTGATTGGAATCCAGAAATATTTAAATGTGACTATGAAGTGGCTCCGATGAACGCAATGCGAAATGTTTTTGTAAATATATCTATTAGCGGCTGTTATTTCCATTTCACCCAGGCAATATGGAAGAAAGGAAAACAACTCAAACTAACAAAAGATAAATTAACCAGAAGACAAGTTGCACTTAGCACTGCTTTGGCTTTGTTACCATCAGATAAAATCATTGCGGGTTGGTTTTATGTTGCCTCTCAAAGCCCTGATGATGATAATAGCAAGGAGTTTAGAAATTAAATGCTCAGACAATGGCTACAAGATGATTTTATTAAAACGTGGTGTGTATTTGGACAGACTCATCGCACTACGAATTTAGTCGAAGCATGGAATAATAATGAAATTACGATTGGGCACTGTTTAGAAAAACTTAAGTGAGTGTAATCTTTGATTTTACAAGGTATAAGAAAGAAATATTTTCATGCTACAATTTTAAATTAATGATTGTAACAATCTGTGACTTTATTAGGTATAAGAAAGTTATATTTTTTATTTTAAATTAATAATTGTACAATCTGTGATTTTACTAGGTATAAGAAAGTTATATTTTTTATTTTAAATTAATAATTGTACAATCTGTGATTTTATTAGGTATAAGAAAGTTATATTTTTTATTTTAAATTAATAATTGTACAATCTGTGATCTTATTAGGTAAAAGAAAGTTATATTTTTAATTAATAAATTATGTAACATGATTCATATATTTTATTTTTTTTAACGTACCTACCTAATGGGGATTATTGAACTTTTTAGTTCAATTATCCCCATTAAATAAAAATTTTGGGTCAACGGGGAATAGTGAACAAAAAGTTCACTAATCCCCATCAATGGGGATCATCCAACGGGGAAAAGTGGAATAAGCCTTTATTTCAAACTAGCAGCTCGTCCCGGCTTCGCACGGGGTAGACAATTATTTATTTTTGGACATTTGGATATAAAACACTTTTTTTAGTGAGATTTAGTGATTTTACCAAGGATCCCTAATTTTTTTCAAAATGAAATGTAGCCTATGTCAAATTGGAAGAATGTAGCATTCTATTGGTGAAAGAATTTTTTAAATCGGCCCAGTACTTTTTGAGCCTATTCATTACAAACATACAAAAATAGGTACAAATCTTTCCTCTTTATAATATTAGTATAGATATACCATTTACAGGCACTTTTGGATTGTCAAAATGTCCGTCAGTCAAAAAAGTTAAGCTAAATTGCACGTTCCAAAGCGTAGATCTCTATGGAAAAGAACGTATGAGAAAGTTAATGAAACAGAAATAAATATAGTTGAAACATTTTTCCGGAACAGGAGTGAGTTTTAGTCAGTAGAAGTCTGACATGACCTCCCGCTCCACCCAGAGCGGGAGAAGTAATTTTGATGATTTCTCACCATAAGTAATAGCGTAGACCACTATGGAGAAGAACGTACAAGAAACCCCATGAAACAGAGATAAATAATATTGTTGAAACATTTTTCTCCTCAACAACAAACTATCCGCCAACTATCTACTAAGAATCTTGTCGTGGTTCGAGATTGGAATATTTGCGGCGTAACGTCGAAAATCGACGAAGATGCCAGACGAAGTTCGGACAACTCCCGAAGTCAATCATTGAGCAGCCGAATACGCACGAACATTCCCGATCTCATTGTTCGAACAGAATGCCTTGGGTGCCCTCTGATTGTGTTGACGATGTGCAAAACAAGTAGCTGAGTTGGGTATGAGGTAAAATGTGAGGAAAAAAGTTGTTATCAGTGATGTTAGTTGGAATGGGGGCCACCCTATTTCTGGCTTTTTCTTTACAGTTTTTTTTTGTAATGTCTTTTGATAGGATAGTTAATATTCTGCTGTATCCGTGTAAAACTAATGATCCGTCATCAAATAAAGTTACTGCTATATATATTATAGAGTTAAAATTGTCTTTTTGATCTTAAGTTTGTAAAATGTAATACCGAATTAATACATAGATACCGGTAAGTATATGGTAGACATCCCACTCATACGTACAAAGCGTTTTGGGAACACATTTATTTTGCGTACGGCTAAGTAGTGGAATTTCAAGTCAACAGGATCTTTAAGTCAACAGTAAATGTGTTAAGTACTTACTTCAAGGCTAGCATGCTCCATCGTCGGCCACATCATCGCTTACCATCACGTGAGATAGTGGTCAACGGCGAGCCTGTGCATAATTTAATTCATGAATCCCAGACTGGTCTCATGCGACCGCGCTGTTATTGTTTTATTATTGTGTCTCGTTTCGTGGGCATGTGATAGGTTAAAAAAAATACTGACTCAGGTACTCAATCATTAGGAGGTTTCCAAAGAAAATTTGGTAACCCAACAACAACAGACTCATTCTCCAAAACATTCTCATAAACCGACGATACCCTTAGACCCTAGCATTGATCAGTGACGTCACACAATTGGAAGTATCGAACGCTCTCAAGATTCATAGTATCGGTATAAGTCGGTGCCAGTCCACGGTATCGACGTAGTACAACGATGCCACCAATCACTGTGATCGACAGCCAGTCAGGCTTTCTGGTGGTGGTTTTGTAGTCAATGGGTGACAGGTGTAGATGTTTTTTTTTGGAGTATTGGTTTTTTATATTGACAGAGAAAATATATTATAACTGGACAAGAAAAACATTGTGAACTACGTAGCTTCTGCCATCACCTTCGCCCGCTTGTAAACATTTTTCTCCATACGAACTTAGACTCCTTTCAAAATCGTATGCATCATAAAAGGGAAAAGAGTAATGGAAAGAGCTATGCTTGGAGTTTTTTTATGTATGTCTTAATTTCTGTTGTGATACCATCAGAAATGAAGATAACCGCAGGAGCACCAACTTTACCTACACAGCCCGAAGAATTGCCAAACTTAATTGACAGTGGGCAGGGCTTGGCTTGCTCGCAAAACAGATGATTGATTTGAACGAAAGATTCTAGAGTGGCGAGCATATGCAACGTTGGGAGGCCTCCCACAAGGTGGACTAATTACCTGGTGAGGGTCGCGGTAATTCGATAAATGCGAGACACACAGGACCATTCATTGTGGCTACACCTGGGGAGGCCTACATCCAACAGTGGACGTCTTTCGGCTGAAATGGCGATGATGATGATCGAAGTAAATGAGTGATATAAGCACCTATGAAAGATGGTTGTAGTAATAAAGCAGGACAAAAATTAATTGATAAAAATGATAACTCTTGCTTCTTTGGTTAATCATCGGTTTCATTCATTTGAAACCGATGATTAACCAAAGACCAAAAGCCCAACTAAGGCCCGTTCAAATAGAAATCCGTGTAATACACGCACAACCCCGAGAGTTCTATCGATCAAGCAACAATAATATCCGAGATATACATTTGACTTTCTGCCAAAACAACCTTGAATAAACAATCAAGCAATTCGTATTCGGGGAAAGCATTTCTATACGTAGTTAGCGTATCAAACTAATTACAATAAATTCGTATAAATGTAGCTATAGGTAGGGTAAGACGTAATCAGTAGCCATCTTGTTTTCACAAAGGTTCATTGATCAGTTACTATTTTTTTTTTGGTTAGGGAATTATTAAATAACTTCTGCAGTGAAGCGAGAGGGACTGTCAGCCTACAACTCATATTTTTTTTGAGTTAATGAAAATCAGCCAATGACTTGAAGGCGTATCAGACCTTTACTGACTAAATCCACACCTATGTCACTTTTTGCCTTGCGACCCAAGGCCACCGTTTTTTCCTTTCGGAAGTAAACCCATGTAGGCTTCGGACCTACTAGGCTCCTACTATTTTACTGACATCTCTTTGAGGCGCGCGTGGAACACTACGGTCTACGTGCCGACGGCGGCGACTTGAGTTTGGTCCGGACGATTACCGGACACAAGCCCTCGTTATTCCGTTCTCTTGTTTACTCACCTTCTTGAGATGGAAGCTACAGGAATGAGCATGACTCTTACTATAGTTTTGTACTGTTGATGGGCTCGCGCTTGATTTCTGTTTCGAATTGAAGGTGTCAATTTGACTGAGAACAATGAAATGAAATTTTCGATTTTAGCAAATAGGTACCTAGGTACCTTTTGCCTTGATAATGTTTCCATAATAACTAAAAATGTTGAATTTATATAGCATTTATATAGCTATTCGAGCTCATAGTTTTCATCTAACATTATTAGGATCATACTCTCGTCAACTTTTAATTTTCTTTAAAATGCCTTATCGTAAAATGTCCGTCTTTTTCTAAAGGTCGATGTCTACCATTCTATCATCTAATGTGCTTCGAAATTCAAATATTCACTCAGCTTTTCCCAATACCAAAGATCTTTCAACTTCCGCGTAGCTGCCAGTCTTCCGACTTTAGCCGAATATGAATTTGAAGTTTTCCTTAGAATAATTTCGCTTTGCGCGCCAAACGTAGAACTCTTGAGTTCGTGCATTCAGTCTGAAGTGTTAGTATGCTAATGCATTAGAACTTGCATCTGCTACCAGTTTTCAAAACATACCAGAATTGAATTTCTGTGAAACTGACTGTAAAATGACTAAACTAAAATGATTGATGACGTCATCAAAACCACTTCAAGCATTCAAATTTGTGAAAATTCATTCTTGTTGTCATACTTTCTTAGTTTAATCACATCAATATTAAAACCCAATTCTGTTTCAAGAATTCAAATTTCAATAAAGGCAAACGAACATGAAGAGCTCCTTCACAAATCTGTGCGCCTAGTACCATCAGTTTAAACAGCTGGAAGGCTCTAGTGTGAACGTCAAACGATCCGGTGCGATGTCGAGATGGCTTTCGGTTGATTAGGCTTCTGTTAAAACAACTGGAAGGAATAATTTGACAAAATTAAAATGATTGATGACGTCGCCAAAATCACTTCAAGCATTCAACTTTGTGAAAATACATTCTGCTTCTACAACATCAATATTAAAACTGATTCGAAAATTCAAATTTCAATAAAGTCAAATGAACATGAAGAGTTCCTTCACAAATCTGTGCGCCTAGTACCATCAGTTTAAACAGCTGGAAGGCTCTAGTGTGAACGTCAAACGATCCGGCGCGATGTCGAGATGGCTCTCGGCTGATTGGGCCCGGGATAACAAGCGTGTAACCAGCTTATGCTCAGAACATCGCTGCCGACTGTGTCGGGCAATTGTCCTTAATTCCTCGTTAGAAGTGTCTTATTTGAGGATTTGGGAATCAAAGTTTGAAGGGTTTTTGATAGACGATTGATTTGATCGATGATTTTTCGTTGAAAAATTCGCACTTTGAATCTTATGCAAACCGCTTTTTATTGTAACACTTTATTGTATGTAATAGGATTAGTAATAGGACTGCAGACGATCAAATCGTCTCCAGTGCAATAATAATAGTGTCAAGTCCTAGTTACCTCACATACAGATTTTACAGAAAAACTTAGTTTAGGTTCTTCCTCAAATTAACTGTATTGAATTGTCTTTCGACTGTTTACCTATTGACCTTCTTTGTAATTTGTGATAAAGTGAAAATATATTATATAAAATTATTAGGAAAAATAATTTTCTTTCGAAAAATTAAAAGAATACGAGCAGTACCTTTTATTTCAACAATTTTAATCGAATTTCGAAATCCCTGATCCTGATTTAGCAACTTGTAAAGGCCCAAAAGCTGTTAATCACAAAATCACATGATTAACGTGATCCATTAATTCCTAATGAGTTCAAAGTAAGTATAATGAGATTTTAACAAAACCGAGTACCTATTAATATGTTAATTCGATTACTAATCACAGACTCAATATTTCACACGAATGAATGAACGTATAATTATTATGTAGGTTTTTAGG
This sequence comes from Mythimna separata, assembly GCA_030763345.1. NCBI lineage: Eukaryota > Metazoa > Arthropoda > Insecta > Lepidoptera > Noctuidae > Mythimna > Mythimna separata. The sequence continues at coordinate 6,361,747 of CM061187.1, forward strand.
TGAAATTTTCTGTTTATAATCAATAATTATGATTAGAACATTAGGGCCAGTGCACACCACGTTTTTTAATAACCCCTAGAAGATTGTGTGAACGCCGGCGGCGTTTGCGAATTAATGTTATGCGACAACAAAAGAAATACGAAAAAAACGATTCACGACGACGAAAACGAAAACAATTCTTTTTGATAAAGCCATTTGTATATTTTGGAATTAAAAACAATTGTTTTTCACCGCACGCGTATTTGCGAAAAATTCGTGAGCTTTCGACATGCGCGTACGTCGACGGCGCGCTTTTATCTTACAGAAGGCTGCGTCTGAGCTGTGTGCGTATCGCGTCTATATCGCTACAAACGTGCGTCTACGGCGCGCTTAAAAATAGCGTAATGTGCCACTGCCCTTAAATGTAAAACCATTAATTAACTTTTATTTTGATTAAATGGATTTGCACAGCTATTAGATTTTGGGTGATTTCATTAATTTATTGTGTTTTTATTCATGCGATAATTTTTAATACCGGATCTAATTAATCGTGTTACAATTTTGTATTCTAATTAATGGTGTTTAATGTGTTAATTCTACGATCTATATGTATTAGTATGACCTCTCACCAGTAGGGATTTGTTTAGTGTATTATACTCTACACTTTATGGAAATAACTGCCCTAATCTACAAAGTTAGACTGAGGATATAAAATTGTATAACAATACTATACTAAATTTAGTGTATTATACTCTACACTTTATGGAAATAACTGCCCTAATCTACAAAGTTAGACTGAGGATATAAAATTGTATAACAATACTATACTAAAAAAATAAATGTCAAGTTAAACTCAATTTGGGCTGCGTGATTGTTTAAAAAAGTTCCCGAGGACTTGGAACACGTATGGTAACTAAAAAAACACAGGGTTTTAGTCAGTAAAAGCCTGACACTTCCTCTCGCACCATCCAGAGCAGCATTAGTCATTTGATAATTTTCCACTTTAAAAAAATCTAGACAAACAAGATTTATAACCTTGTACAGCGCTTAGCCAAAAAAAATCTTGAAGTTTCTAAACGTTACTGAGTCCAATAAGCCCCTTAGAATCATAATAATAGTTGTATACGAGGTCTAATAGGCCCCGTACCGCTGGAATTAGAATAATATAAAAATAGGAGCCACAGTCAATGTGTTAAATTACTGAAATGTACAGTAGATACTAAAGAAAGTAAACTAACAGTACTGCCAGTAAAATAAAATACATAGCTGTCAAAAAATAAAATGATAGATACAACTATCCTTGTACGAGTATGTACGCTGCACGAGAATTCACGAAGCCAAGTCTTCAGTGCAGCCGTATCGACAGTCTAACATATTGCCTTACTCAATATTCAAGGCAGACACATGTATTTGACTTCACTGATTCAAAGTTAGGAAAACGCCTTAATTCCCAACTGAGATACATTTTCGAGAAGTTGTAAAATGTTTTAAATGTTTGTGGACTTTGAAAAAGAGTGTTTACCGTACAGTTCATTAACTCATATATATCTATGAAGAAATTAAAGGAGAAAAGAGAAAACAAACTCAAGATGGCGTAATGAAGAGGATCCTCAAAATATTGAATACGGCAAATTCAAAATGAAAGAATATTGAAAGTGATTTACGAGTATAATATTTACTTTTTTGTGTCTGTAATACCACAATCTAATCTTCTCAATTTCCTCACATCATTATTCAACATCATTTCAGCCAAAAGGTTCCTGGGTTGCTCAAAATAATCACCATGACTGACCGTTCGTGGCCCTTTCCTATAAGGTGGGAAACCATGCAATGACTTTTCCCACACTAGAGCGAAACGAGAGACCGTGTCAGACTGGCTAAAACCACACCATGTTCATTTTGTTTCTACGGGTTCGGATCGCTGGATCCCAAAGGGCAAATGAAGGTATTTAAGTCAGTAAAAGTCAACCACATTAATATTTCCCTCACTCCGCCTTGTTTAGAACAGGATGATGTTAATAAATAATTTGTAAAAAAAGAATCAACAGACGTTCTCTGCTGGTTCTATAAGTATCCCACAAGCATCATCACATTGACGGGTCCATTTTCCTAATTTAACACTCTATAATATACAAGAAAATACGACCCTAATGACAAAAACACAAATAACACACTATTACACCACCCAATCTTCAAAGACTTAACTGATGAAAAGGTACCGCATCTCAAAAAACCGGGCAAGTGCGAGTCGGACTCGCGCACTGAGGGTTCCGTAGTAACTTACCTATAAAAACAGTTCAATCGAACAATTCGACAGTCTCGAAATGTACGTTTTTTGCAGTATAAACGGACGAATCTTTTTTTCCCGTCACTTTACCAATTGAATTGAAAATTGATTTTTGCACAGCTTCAAGGGACCACGGACCCAATTATATGGTGTTAATTTCAACTCAATACCTCTAACTTACCTTAATTCTCGAATCGAGCGTTGAAGATTTTTCAAAAAAATAATTCTTGTAACGTAACAACAAATTTTCAGTTTTCAGACTTTTCCCTATATGAGTGCTATAAAACGTTGCTTCATGCCAAATTTCAAGATTCTAGGTCGACTGGAAGTACCCTTTAGGTTTTGATTCCCTTGCGAGTACTTGCGAGTTTCAAAATATGCAGCTTAAATTGCTGTTTCTTTTGATTGCGTTGACATAGAAGTTTGATTTTGTTACAGCTTAAAGGTATTATAGACCTGAGTATTTGGTATGAATTTCAATTTAATACCTTTACGCGTTTATGAGGAAATGGGTAGTAAGTTTAAAATTATTAAAAAAAATATAATATGTGATGTAACTAAAAATTTATGGTTTTCGTAATTTTTCCTTTATCTATGCTATAAGACGTTGCTTCGTACCAAATTTCAAGATTCTGAGTTCACGGGAAGCACCCTGTAGGTTTTGATTCCCTTGCAAGTGTCGAAAATTTGCGGCATAAACGGCTGTATCTTTTGATTGCGTTGGCTTAGAAGTTTGATTTTTTCACAGCTTCAAGGGACAGTAGACTTGAGTAATTGATATAAATTTCAGCTTCATACCTTCACGCGTTCCTGAGAAAAAGGGTCTTGACAGACGGACGGACAGACGGACAACAAAGTGATCCTATAAGGGTTCCGTTTTTTCCTTTTGAGGTACGGAACCCTAAAAAAGGAGAAGAAAATTCTTCAAACGGCTAATCAGCTTAAAAGCTACTTCAGCCTTTGACAGCCATCCTGAATGGGAGCCAAATGACATTAGAGTAAGTCGGTACATGTTTGTGTACGTCAAGTAGTTGCGGGGAAAATACTGTCTTGTGACGTAACACTATGTCTGTTTTGAAATTGGAACGTAGTAGTACAAACACGAGTAGTGGAGGGGGGAAGATTTTGTTTTATGTAGGTGAACTTGTGTCAAACTAATGTCACATTTAGAGGACTAAATTGACACAGGCAAATGTCAAACTTTCAATAAAAATGATGCCAATTCTTTTGTGTTGTGACAAGTGTGACAACCCACGTAATGCATTTTAGTCTCAGAGATTAAAAAACAGACTTTACTAATCCTTCTTTATTTTTGGTGGGATCCAAAGACTTCTCCTGCTCCAACATTTATAGGCTTGTCAGTACATGTTTGTGTACGTCCAAAGTAGTTGCGGGGAAAATACTGTCTTGTGACGTAACACTATGTCTGTTTTGAAATTGGAACGTAGTAGTACAAACACGAGAAGTGGAGGGGGGAAGATTTAGTGATTATGTAGGTGAACTTGTGTTAAACTAATGTCACATCTAGAAGACTAAATTGACAAAGGCAAATGTCAAACTGACAATAAGAATGATGCCAGTTCTTTTGTGTTGTGACAAGTGTGACAATCTTCGTTATGTCATTTTAGTCTCAGAGATTAAAAAACAGACTTTACTTATCCTTCTTTTTTTGAGGTGGGAAGTCATCGAATAATTTCTCCAGCTCTAATATGGTTAGGCTTGTCGGTACATGTTTGTGTACATTCTAAGTAGTTGTGGGGAAATAGTGTCTTGTGACGTAACACTATGTCTGTTTTGAAATTGGAACGTAGTAGTACAAACACGAAAAGTGGAAGAGGGAAGGAGGGGGAAAACAAAGATTTTGTGGCTATATAGGTGAATATGCGTTGAATTGCGTGTATGAAGTTAATGTCTAAGATCTAGAAGAGACTTATCCTTCTTTTATCCATCGATTTTTCCGTTCTAGGGTAAATAGAGGTTTACTGACTTAAAACCTTTTGCTTTCTAGGACTACAGTATCCCTTTCTGAAATTTTTCGTGGCCCTAGCGGCCGATGCCCGCTGTATGAGGCACGCTCGTTAATATGATAATCGATATTCATTGTGCAATGGATTAAAAAATACTTTTACACGTTTTTTTTATTTTTGTCATCAATTTAAACTTGATCAGGCCGGTATTTCCTAGCTGACTACCCTGAGTAGAAACACCGAAACCAACTCAGGGCTCACAGTCTCAGTTTTAAAGTCCATAGATTACACATACCTCAGACTACCAGTCCCTACAAACAGTTTCCGCTTCCACCTGATTTGAAAGGATTCTAACACTATTTTGAAAAATTCTTTCTATTTACGATTTTGGATAAAATTACTGTTTGACAACAATATTAACTTATAAAAGTCAACCTACCCAATTTGTCACAATCATTTCTCAATAATTTTGTTCCAGAAACTGAACAGGACAAATCACAGATCGTCCGATTTATTCTGAATTTATTGGACAGATATAGATTTTTACTTCATTGTGAACTTAAAAGAATATTTTCTTTCAGAATCTCATAAATAAGAAGAATATAAACGACAGCCTTGTCACTAAAAGCAATTTCTTTCAGACGATCAATGGGACACGCTTTTACTTTTTCTTGGCAACTAAGAAAATCGCAATAGCACTTTTCAGATTGAACAGATGGCCTTCGCTCCTTCGTCGGTTTTAAATCAATAGTCGTACTTTTCGTTAAATTGACTATATGATTGTTTTAACTATTTTATTGATATGGTCATGTTAAACTACTGTCTCACCTAAGGTACGCGAAAATATGATCGCCATTAAGTACGCTTGTCTAAAATTCTGTTTGGACATGATCCTTAGGAATTCCACTTCAGAACGGATAGGTTGTCCACTAAGCATCGAGTAACAATGTAACAGTGGAGTTTCTTGCCGCACCAATTGGAACCGTGCTGAACTGTTTTTCACATCTTATAGTAAGATGATGAAACAAGTTTGGCGAAAAAAAAATTCATTACTCAATTCACACACAACTTTCAGGCACACTCTTCTAATTGTAACTGGTACAAATGCCAATAATACTAAAATAAATATATTTCTTTACAATTCTTTTTAAAAAAAATCTCTTATTAATAGGTAGGTAACAGCAGTTAAACCAACACCGGCGCCCATTCTCGTCTCAAACTTCTCACTACGACCACTTCAGTGAGTACTGCGACTTTACTTTCCATTTATTTTCTGGACCGTTCCCATATTCATAGCTCTAACGTGGAATGGGTATCACAAAGGAACGTGACGTGGTTTCCTCAAAGTAGTGGGGCCTAGTGGCGCCCTCTAGCGGAAAATGACTGGCAGTCTGCAAGCCCGGCCGCCATCGCACCGCCAACTTTTAATATTCGACTTTCCTTTTAAAAGATTTCTGCTTTCTTTTGTTATTTGGAATGGGCTTAGCTTTTTTTAGGTGAAAACGATTGTTTGTGTTTTTGTTTGGTTCGTCTTATTTATTTCTGTAGGCAAAACAATCTTGAGGGTACGGCTGAATCTTTCTGCTAACTTAACGTCTGTTTTTGGCTATATTTTCTGATGTTTTCAATGGAAAAGTTACAGTCTAATGAAGCCATCGTCTTGACAGATGCCCCGAGAAGATTTTATAAAACAACATATCATCTAATTGAGATTTTCGTTAACAGAAAAGATTTTTTTTTAGCTTTATATGGTTAATATAATATGTGAAACTAGTTTAGCAGCAGCGGTTTAGACCAAAATTGACCATAATTGGGGATAAAAAGTGTATCTTATATGCTATTCCCATTATGCATGCATTAAATGTAAAAATTGTCCACGAAAATTTGTCGTAATTGGTATATTCATAATTGAATCAATCATTCATAACAATTGCTACTTGTTGACTCAATTGCATGATTAATGATTACTATGAATAAAATAGCCTGAACAATGTTTCTAATTGAATGACATTTTAGGATATAAATAAACGCTAATAACTTGGCGGTTTTTGAATATTATTGACTGAGATTTTACACATATAATAATTTGAACTTTTCTAATAAGCCGTAGTAAAGTATTTGTATTAATTAATAATTGGTGGTGTATAACACATTTGAATGTGGAAAAGGGAGAGGGAGGCCTTCGCCCAGCAGTGGGACATTACATACATGATAGGTTACGGCGGCAGTGTTTTGTGGAAGGATTGGACCGTAGGCTCGGAGGGGCGACGCGACGGGTGACTCCCGGTCTAGGTCGTTCTTGGTGCAAAGGATAGCCATCGCTATTAAGCGAGGCTATGCGGCGAGTGTTATGGGCACCTTTGCACCGGGCACGATCAGAGGTGGGTTATTTGTTGACATTTGATATGTATATGTATTTAATTTTGTGTAAGTGTAATTTTTGACCTATTGGCATATATTTAATTATTAAATTTAGAAATAGACTATCTAACATATAAGTGATTTTATGAATACACAATATAGTAAAAACTCTAAACAACTAGTTAACTAAAACCGAACTAAAGTATGGCGTCAAAAAACTCCTCCACATTGCTGTCGACTGGTAATGTGCCCAAAAGACTGGCGGCATTGCCACGCTGTATGGCCATTCTTATTTTCTGTTCAAACTAACACAAGACATTTAAAATTCCGTGAAATGAAATCGTTCCCACATCAAGTGACTTCGCGCGTAACACTAAGAGCCTCCTAAGATGAGACATTGGTAAGGAGCTACACCTACACACACATGTTCATCATCCCACTCGTCCATTATCTCGTTATGTTATCCCCATTATTGGAACACAAGATATTGAAAGGGAAACCTGATACTATTATACGTTGGTAAGTAAACATGTTATTGTTTGAAGAAGGATAACGTGGAGAAACAAATACGATCGTAAGCATAAGCAGACATGTTGGGGCTGTCTGTAATACGAATTAGAACACTTTAAGGGAATGTTATACCAGTTTAGTGAATAAATAATATATTTTCCTGCTGATTAAATAGAACAGAATGCTGGAACTCAGTTCTCCTCTTTAGGAGAGGGAATGGGCCGTTATTTGCCACGCGGGCCCAGTGTGCACCAAAAATTCGAAGACATGCGACATCGGTAGGTCGGTCGGTGTGTCGGTGATTTTTGGTACTAGGACCTGTTGGTTTCCTCACGACGTTTCCTTCAACGTTTTGAGAAATTGTTCTCTGCAGAAGTAAATTACACAAAGTAATTCGCCTGGCTGGGTTCAAACTCGCGACGTACAACTCGTAAATCGACCCTTTACCACTGGGCCACTCTAAAAACAAAACGAACGGGAAACAAATACGATCGTAAGCATAAGCAGACAAGTTGTGGCTGTCTGTAATACGAATTAAGACACTTTAAGAGAATGTATGTAGTTTCGTGAATAAATTCAGGGGGAAAGGTGATGTACTTTATCTATTTTCTGCTGATTATACAGCTTGGACTGAACCATTTTTGTTATTATTATTGACAGGATTCATTTTGGAGAGTGTGCAGCCATCACCTTTCTACCATCGGAAAACCAGACGTACGGCGATTATCCACCCTTACGTTGTTGACATATCTACGGTTCGGACTAAGCGTTTTGCCTAATCGTTACACCGCGTAAATCGAATGAACAATTAGCCTGCAGCGGCCTTCCCGTTCGATTATACTTTAGGCGTCTTTAAGGCTGGAGTGAACAGGTTCTTAATAAACTAGTGCGACTCATCATCACCGTTAGCGTCACTGCTAATCATCAGCTGGGATCGCAGACACCAAACTATTTTACTATTGTAATCGCTATCGCAGTTGATGGTAAGCGATGTTGTGGGCGATGATGGAATACGGTTGCCTAGAAGGTAATGTATTCACTCTTGAGCAAGGATCACACAAAGCGATTCTGCGATGCGATTTCGTGCTGACAAGCATGGGTTTAGATGACCATAAAGTATGCGATACGAATCAATTCGCAAGTTCTTGCGATGCCTCGTTCAAGCTTCGTAGCTTTTATGATGCGACGCGAACCGTAATTTTATGTTTGGATCCTTAAAGAACCCTAGGCTATAGCTATCTGGAACCGCAGACTATGACAGGGAATTCCATTCTTCAGCTGTTTAGATTACGAATTTTTTGTATCTTCCTTTTCACGCAATATCATTGGTATAAAATATGTAATGGATAACGGGAAAAATAGCGATACTTAAAGGCAGTTAAAAATATCAAAGAGATAAGTTCCTTACAAAAACTGAAAAGATGGTAATTATGATATCTCTCAGCAATGATAATAAAATTCCTTTTCAATGAGAATGCCTTTCAAGATTTCGCCATTTCCTCAATTGAATAGTTTTTTTTTGCAGGTTTAATCTATGCTAATGCCTCAGATACATTAGGGGACAAAATGTCCCCCAAAAGGCCCCGCCACTTGGGTCCACTAATTAGTTTTATATTTTCAATATTTTTATTTATTTTAGAAGAGATGCTGTTGCCTTCTTTTTCTGTTGCTTTTTTTTGCTGTTGTTTTTTTCTCTATTGTATAGAAATAGAGGACCTTTTATTTCTGTCTGTGGGGTTTATAGGTAGTAACCTAACACGATAGGGGGAAAATGGAGGCTTCGTTCGCTCGCTTTCTTCGTTCACTCTAGCCCACGTAATCCCCTTCTAAGTAATCTGTCCGTGTCCAGGTGCCCTTAAATTCGAATTCGCTTCGGTTTATCTTTGACTAAGGCTAATTAAGTTAATGAACCAATTCTGGTCGACTGATTTCTAGACAATACCAAACTGCCTGTAAATGGTCTAAAATATTTTTTTGATTAGATTTGATACTTTATGCCAAACTTTACATTGACGAGCCGTCGTCCCACAAGTATCAAGACCGTTTACAAAGCCAACGTTCCTTTCTACTCTACCCCCAAGACCCCCGTTTCTTTTGTCCTTCTCCCATCTTAAACACTTTTATTATGACTGGAACTCAACGGAACGGAAATTTCGCAGACGCCACGTTCACGAAATATGAAATATCTTAGAAATGTGTGCAACTACGTGTATCAAATTGACGTACGCGAATTCCTTTGATACAAAAGCTTTATAACGAGGTAGACTTTCAAAGGAATTTTGTTAGAATAATAATTGAGTTTGAAAGTTTGAATTTTCTATGTATGTCGGCCATGTTGGGTTGTCTCGAATAATTTAAATGGATGGTGTGTTTTGACAGCCGCTTATTAACTTTGACAACTTTTTATTATTGAATGTGAGTAAGTAATGTAAGATGCCGCATTCATTTTTGTCAACAATGTCTTTTGGATATACTTCTAAACAAAGATGTTTAGAAATTTAGCCGTACTAATGTAGTAAATGTGAAAATAACTCTTTCTGTCTGTTACGCTTTCACGATTAAACTAATGAACCGATGTTGATGAAATGTTGATGATGTTTATCCAAGGACATGGGCTACTTTTTATTTGGCTTCGACTAAATCTGCAATACTTACCCGACATTGATGTGGTTAAACAAGATAATCATTAAAATTATCTCTATAACCCTCTTAGTCCGTGTCCTATTCTATTAAATGGGTTAAGACGAATTGAAATCCGCAAATCACATTTTAATCAACACACAACTTGACCTGCAAAATTTAAATTTTCAAGGACTAGTGCTTTTACCTTACCAGTATTAAGCGATTAGCCTACCTAATCCTAATAAGATTGATTTACACTTTAATTTTAGTTGGCTTGGCAAAACATTTATAAATATAAATAAGTTATTCTTCATTATCATGCAAGATAAACCACAAACGATAAAACAAAATATATCTTTGTCACACAAATTATTTATTGCTTGCGACAATGCGGACTCTACCCCGCCTAGTGTTTAGGCGGCCGCGGCCAAGGGAAGGGAAACGATGACGTCACAGCCGCATCCGCCGGCCATGTCGCAGAGCCACGGACATTCCTACTGTCCGACGCGAATTATTGTATTGTCCGACGGACGTACGACCTTTTGGAACGAACCGTTTAATGTATTGTTCAAGAGTTATACGACCTTTTGGAACTTAGGGTTTAGGTTGTCACTATTTGTCTAGTAGGCGGTGAATTGGGTTTTTCGTTACGTTTTGTTTTTAGGTTTGCAATTGTTTTTGATGCAGTTCTTTCACATAAATTTTATTAAAAACTAGCTGCTGCCCGCGACGTCGTCTGCGTGAAGGCTCTACAGCACCAAAAATACTTAAGATGTCGCTATAGCATTATAAGTAAACAATTTTTAAAATAGCATTAAAATACATGTTTTTTTTTGCAAGCGAAGCAAGTTTAGAGAATTATATGGGAATCCTGCTGAGTTCAGTCATAAGTTGTGACTAAAGGAAATAGAGAAAATGATGTATGTGTGGAATATCAGTCTTGCCATGAAGTACCGTCTTATCCTAGTTAATGGGTTGTGGAGGTCTGGTAGGCAGCCGCTCCTCGTAAAATACTGGTATTCAGCTAAATCCGGCTTGAATGGAAGCCGACCCCAATATAGTTAGGCAGAGGATGATGGTGATGTATGTGTGGAATGTATTCCATTCCAGGACACAAAAGTGTAAAAATACGTACAAAGATATCGTACCTTACAACACTTCCCTATAAATTACGTTGCCAGGTGCCAAAATGTAAAGAGAATCAGGACTGGTGACGGCAACTGTATGGTGCTTGCTCCCGGCAAGCACCGTACAGTTGCCTTTGTGAGAAGCAACTCGTCCCGAGAACTGTACGCGCTTGAACTGGAACGGGAAGTTGTAAGGTAGGGGGGAAATGCGTGGTATAAATGCTGCCTCGCCGATGCCACAGCCATAAGAATTTCTGCTCTAATGGTGTGTCTGTGGAGTGAGACGACTTTAAGGCGAGTCTCGTTACACAGCTCTGGAGGAGATAGGTTCCGAAGAAGCACAATTGGGACACTGACCTTAAGCTGGATGATATGCACTGAAAGTCCATTTGCTGACAGGGTGTTCAGAAATTCCACGGGATAATTTGTAGCGTTATCTTGCTCGACAACAGTGTTTATCGAGGTGTAGACCACATCATTCCCCTCAATTTCCCAGAGAATGCATTCGTTAATTGCTGCAGCCTGATCATTTATGGGCATCTAAATGGCCTACTCACACACCCAAGAATCCTACTGGTGCAGTATACGACTGTCATCCCCGTACACAAAGCGAATGAGTTCTTCTAAGCTGGATACTATTTTTTTGTATCACCCAAAGGTTGACTGGTAGAAAATGCCTAAGGCATTAAGTCCGCTTCTGTACTTCTACCAAGAGAGTGTACCACTCTACCGAGAGATTCTAGCAGCACCACCTGTTCACCTCTCTCTTCTTGTGTGCGTTTGCCATGACTTAGAAGGACATCGTAAAATTCCTGAACACGTGCATTGTCTCCAAGCTGAGCATTAAAAATTAGCATTTCTAATTAAACTTAACTTCAGGTGCTATACGCGAGAGATCAAGTCGTGCCTGTCGTACGAAGCCTATCCTGCAAGGAGTTGAGCTGTTATTTCAGGCTACTTTGGGTTGGTAGTGATGATAGTGAAGAGGTCCGGGCGACCAAACTTTCGCGCGTAACAAAATGCATCTTGGGTCCTCTCGTGCATGTACCATGGACCTTTTGTGAAGGTGGAGGGGAGAATGACCATGAATGAGCATTTGTATTATTCTGCATAGAGATAGACGTAGTTCTCAGCTTTGAGCTTTCTTTGGTTGGACCTTATAAATACCAAACGCTCTGACTCAATTTTGGCGTACATGTCCTAAGAAACTGAGTAAAGAGCGTACGATAATGGCGGAGATAAGAACCATTGTTTACCCTCAGCTGGATCAAGAAGCTGTAGAAATGCATGGTGGATGTTTTTTTTATGATTTGGGGTGCCTGTCTGGGGGTCTACATGATAGTGGGCAAAATGGTAGCCAACCTCTCCGCGACAGAACTGAAATGAGAGGATATTGAAGAGAATCGTACGCACGGTGAGTCTCGCTGATCCTTCGAAGCCGGTCATCATGCGTGCGTAAAACGATGTCTCTTTTATCACACTCCTGATCGACTAACAGAACAGTTACCTCATTCGTCGTTGGAGCATTATACTACCCTGGATGGGCTGTGATCGGCCTTCTATCTGCTCTGATGACAAACTTAAAGTGGTTGCGCTCGTTCTCAGGCACCGACGCGAGGGCTGCTTTGAAGTTGCTAATTTGCGGATTAACGTTATACAACATACTTTGCAATCCTTTGAACAGACCAGACCAAATTGAGGATGTGTCTACTTCAACACTTGCTTGTTGTTCACCAAACGAAGTCATCTATAAGGCGCTGTTATAAGCTCGAATGTATTTCAAAAAATGGCAGGACTTCGAATGCTCGCCATTTAGTCCCCTTTTCCATTTGCGGACTTGGCAGTGGGTACAAACTTCTTCTAAGGCAACATATCTCCATGGGCGGCGTAGTTAATCACGATATTGTAGATAAATCCACTTCCTTCTTTATTTAGCCGTTTGCTCTTCGATATCGTAAACCGTGGATTCATCATCAGATGTCGAAAGTTGATTTATGTCACGACACAGGCGATCTTATTCTATTTGTGCCGCACGCTGTTCTCTTGGATTCTGTCACGTTCTTGCGATAAATGAGCTTCAATGTCACTTCATCATCAATGAACATCACTTTTTTGTAATACTTAACACCGCATTTTTTTTAAATTGTCTTCCTCAACTCTGCTCAAGATTTTGAGGGTTTTGTTGGAACTTGTATTTGTCAAACGAACTATACGATACAACTGTTATGAAGAAAATGCAAAATGCCATCTATGAATTTCAAGAATAACTAATTACTAACCTCGCCAACATGATAAAATTTTAATTATAAATTTCCAAAAAGTGTTAATATGTAACTTGATTTGATTTTTATGAAATGTCATAGATGGCGCTGCTTTAAAATTTCCTGTATACTACTAACATTCATCAAATGATGTTTTTTCTCCACAAGTTCCTTAAATGGCGTAGTTTTTATATTGTATAGCTAAATAATAGCATGGCTTACTGAAAAACAACGTTTATATATGCGTCGTTAGATTACACGCTGCCACATAATGCGTAAGAAAAATAAAGATTCACAGCTCCTCCCCCGTAGGTGATAGCGTGATAATATGTAGCCTATTTGTTTTCCCGACCTCTCAGTAATATTCATGCAAAATTTGAAATAAATCCATGCAGTACTTTTTGAGTTTAGCCCGGACATACAGATAAACAGACAAACAGATAAACAGACAAACAGACATGAATTCTAAAAACTATATTTTTGGCTTCGGTATCGATTGTAGATCACGCCCCAAGTATTCTTTTAAAAAAATATTCAATGTACAGTTTTGACTTTCCTACGATTTTATTATATGTATAGATTAATTAATTAATTAATTTTATTCAAAATACTACCTACCTGTTATTATAAACACGAAAGTTTGCATGTATGGATATTTGTTACTCATTCACGCAAAAAGTACCATGTCCTGAAATAGAACAAATAATACTTTTTATCCTGTTATTGCCTTGGGATAATCTTCTACTACCACGCAGACGAAGACCCTGGCAGCACCTCGTATATAAATACTCCATAGACTGCAGTTTATTTTGGAGTATCTAACCTATTTCATTTTAAAAGTTTCTATAAATAGTTTTGACGGCCTCAAATTATTATTGCAGGTAATGTCAGTAGTCTTACGACCACACGACCTTAAAGCACGAATCGGTTGATGTGTCGGCCCACGACTCATATGACCTTTAGGACTGCAGTGTTTTGTTTGTCACTATTTGTCGAGCAGGCTAATTGAAGCCGGTGCCATTGAATGTTTTAGGGCTGCGTTTTATGTTTTATCTTTTGTTGCATTTAATTTAGATACAATCCTTCGTTAGGCAACATGCCTTGACTGGCCTGTTGGTTTAGTAGTTAGTGGATCTGACTGCTATACCAGAAGCCGTGAGCTTTTTTTTACTAAACTAGTGCTTGACTGCGGTCCCACCTGATGGTAAGCAGTGATGGTGGTGGTGCTCGATTCCCACTCAAGCTAACTCAAGCTAAATGTTTGTGAGATGAGCGCATGATTGTTTCAAGAGTTCCATATGATCTGTTGCGTCTGTAGCCTCGGTAAATGCACTTTAGTAATAAGATCTCGGGACTAAATTGCGGTGAGAAGTAATAAGGTCAGTGCTGCAATTCATTAGGCGAGATGAAAGACCTTGGGTTCAACGGCTCATTAATTTGATACAAACTAACTGGCAGTCAGTGGGCAGGGCACATTGCTCGCAGAACAGACGGTCGATGAGGTCGAGTGGTGACCACGCACCAGAAGACGCACGTTGGAAGCCCTTCCACATGGAGAAGCGATGACCTGGTGAGGGTCACAGGAATCTGATGCGAGAGCACAAAATCAAAGTCAAAAGCATTTAATTCAACTAGGCATATACAGGCAATTTTGAATAATCAAAATGTCGTCAGTCAAAATTATTCGTTCGAAAGCATAAATTTGAATGTAGAAGAACGTGCAAGAAACTTCATGGAAACTCTTTTAAATCATATTTTGTATTAAAAGAGTACCTTCTCTTTCTTTAATATTAAAAGAGTACCTTCTCCTTCTTTAATATTAAAAGAGTACCTTTTCTTCGCAGGAGGAGGCGACCGCAAACATTCGCTCTCACTCTGGACCAAGGCCTGAACCAGCTATGCTATTCCCTAAAAGTCATTTTCATGGCTGTAGGCTGCGACAAGCTCGACGTCAAAAAAGCCTTGAGCCAGCGAGCGCAGCGCTGAATTTAACGGCTTTCATGACCAGCGCCAATATGTATGAAGAACTGTCATTTTGCTCGCCGATGAGTAGGTGGTTCTAACTCACAGTCGTCACAGCATTAATCGCTAGTTGAGCTTCTCACAGTTTAGGGAATACCTATTTGGAATTCGTCGCTGCGGCAGTGCTGTGCCTAAGGCTTTTTTAGGGTTCCGTAGCCAATTGGCAAAAACGGAACCCTTATAGTTTCGCCATGTCTGTCCGTCCGTCCTCGCTTAATCTCTGTGACCGTTAGCTCTAGAAAGCTGAAAAATTTGGTACTGATATGTATGTCAATCACGCCGACAAAGTGCAAAAATAAAAATTGGAAAAGAATGTTTTATTAGGGTAGCCCCCCTATATGTAAAGTAAAAAGCGATTTCTTTTTAAATTTTAATCCTAACGTGTGATATATTGTTGAATAGGTATTCAAAAATGAATTGGGGTTTGCTAAAATAATTTTTTGATAATATCAATAATTTCGGAAATAATCGCTCCAAAAGTAAAAAACTATGTGTTTCCCCCCTCTAACTTTTGAACCATAAGTTTAGAAAATATGAAAAAAATCTGGAAAGTAGAGCTTTATAAAGACTTTCTAGCTCCACTCAGAGTAGTAGAAGTCACTTGTGACATCAGACCTAAAATAAATATTTTCCTAATGCAAATATTTCAGTTTGCTTGAAAAATATCGTGGTTTCTCTTCGCTAACATAGCATTAAGTTACGTTCGACAGGTTGGCTTGAAAGGTAGACCGTAAACTCATCGATATACCGTCACGTGCAAAGAAATGCATGCACTTGGCAATATTCAGAAGTTTTCTTGTATACGTAGACTATCAATTCAAATGCATTATTATTATTAACCCAGTACCTACGGGTTACTAATAAAGTAATAATAATAAAACCCTTCCACACACATCCTACGCTCCTTCTGATTCTACACGATTTTTCCCTCCTTCTTTCTTTCTTATTTCTCATTCATGCATGTTTAAATTATTATTATAAGGAATTTTAATGTTATTATTTAATTTATATTACCTATTAGACTTAATTTTTTGTGTGTATGTTACGATTTTTTATTCAGCATTAGAAAGCTACAACTTCACTGATTTGCAACATTATTTTCTACTTTCATACGGGCGAAGCTGTTGGCAGAAGCTAGTCTAGTCATCAATATTATTTACAGACCATTTTTGTCAGAATTACAGTAAAAAAAGACAATTGGTTATAAATATTTAGAAGCAAAATAAAAACTCCTGTCCATGAGCAAAATCACGTCTTTTGTGTATCGATCCATTTTGTAGCCATTCTGCGATTCAATGTGAGCTGTCATTTACTTTCTTTCATATGTAAATGTGTGTGAAATGATGCATGGCTATTAGATATTTATGAGTTGGTAGAATGTGACTTGTAAAAATTGAAATGATCATTAGCAGTACATGAACCAAAGAAATGTTATGGTTTTTATTTATTTCACCACAGCCCTCATGGAGGCCTGCTTTGGAATGCTACTCCAAAGCAGGTGAAGTCATTTTAATTTTAATGATTTCCCACCTAAAAAAAGCTCTTATGGGGGGCGATACTTAAAATCCTCCTTTTGCAATGAGCTTTTGCTTGACTTATGCCCGTTTTCAATAACCTACCGGAGTTGACAGATAGATAGCTATCCCCGATAAACAATAAGATTCTATCTATCCATCCACAACTTTTGTAGGAAATGCTATCCGTCGGTAGGTTATAGGAAAGCAAGTAAGGGCAAAAGGATAGATGTGTTTATGTTTAGTAGCTGCAACTGTAGATAGATAGCTTATTGAAAGCGGGCGTTAGGCAACTCCTACATTTGCTATTTCTAAGTATATAGTAAGACACCAGCTAGTACAAGAACCAGATATTGGCTTTAGGAGATAATAATTAAGTCTCTCCAACTGGTTTTTTAAATAGTTCAGAGTTTGAGCTTATAAAAGCTCAATTTTCCAAAATCAGGTCTTCTTTTGGAAAGTTTTATAAACAGTATGGAACAGATTACATCCACAGAACCTAAAAATGAAGAAAGAAAATTATACTAGCATTGGCCAAGTCTCTACTTCATAAATAATGGCGCTGCACAGAGAAAAGCTGAGCTTTAAACCTATTTTCTTTGCAAAATATAAATATATAGAATTTACATGTACTATGTACATTTTGAAGAACATTTAACCACCACCTCAATTTGTCTGCGTAAACATATTTCTAAAGATCAAAGCCGGTTGGAAAGAGTAAGGAAAACATGCGAAAAATATCATGTGTTTAAATATTTTTCCTTGCAAAAAGTATTCATCATACGAAAAAATTCGTAATATATTTTGACATACGGAGTATACATGAATCTGTAATAAATATATATTTTTTCCAGATCTTTAATAGATCTGGAAAAAATATATCAGCCGAGGAGTAGGATTGTGATAGTGACTACTTTATACCACTATTCGGAAGTTAGGGCCTTAAAACAATCTGGATGTAGGGTTTTAGATCGGGGTAAATAAAAATACTAACCGACCTTCAATGGCTCTTTTGTGTACTCTTACGAACTTTCCCATAGGCATCGGCCCTAGTGCAATTTTAACCCTCTCATCACTCACCTGTTAATGTTTTGGAAATTATAAAATAGGACATTTTGCGTCCCGATCAGGCACAAGTCACGACGCGTCCCTAGACAGGGAAAAAAGGGATAATCGGGACACCTAGCAATACTAATCACTGCTATCTTTTTTACGCTGCCTGCCCACAACAGACTTTTTGTAGGTCCGATAATCGTTACATATTATAATTCTACAGTATATTCTGACCGACTTTTTGTAGGCCGTGTGCTTTGCACCATTGCTATCAGTGTGTTCTATTTTTCACCTACAAAAAATCATTCATCGATTGTCGGTCGTGGGCGGGCAGCGTAAGTCTAAACAGACTTCGCACCCAGGTTGGGCGCAGCAAAGACAATCTCCTCAGATGGGGGTTCTCAGACGGTTCAGATCTTCAGTGTTTGTGTGGTGTGTCCCCGCATGTCCCACCTTCCATCCTGCATTGCGTGCCCTGTTACATGCTCACGCCATGACCTAATGACAGCATCAGTGGACGGCATTGCCGTGGCCGAATACTGGGCCAGGTAACGTATTTGAAGAGTTTTGCCATCGACACGCTAAGAAGAAGAAGCGAAAGTGTGCGTCCACACTGAATGCGCGGTGACTGGAGCCTAGGCGGGCGCGGTGAGCGGGGGCGTGCGGTGGCCACAGTGACGCGCGAGCTCTTGTAGCTGTTCGACGTATATCACCGAACTGATCGTCCGAACTGTTTTGATATCACCGCTACCCGCGCATAAGGTCGCTTGTTGACTAGGCCCGTAGTGCGGCCATAACGCGCGGATAGGAACGTTGGAAAACTACGCGCGCTAACTCGCTCATGACCGTCGCGCTAGGCTCCCGCCTTAGTCACTGCACTATGGACGCAAAGGGGCGTTTCATATGTTTGATATTTCGCACCCGTCATCGCAACCGCGTTAGGCTTGTAGTGTGGACCCCGCCTAAGTCTACGTCAAATTCTTCGTAGCTCTGTATAGTCTGTACACTACATTACTACACTGTCACGTCACTCGTTCGCCGTCTCTGTAAACACGTCACTTGCCACGAGTGTTAGTCTACGTCAAGCTTTGATCCTTCATCACTGACAAGATGAGTAATCTCTACTTGTATTGTATCACCTACAGGCTATAACTTACGTATGTATAAGCCTAAACATGTAACTTATAGCATAACTGTAGTGTGTAACTATTTATTTATGTAGATAGCCTTATTTATAGTGCTTCTTCAGCAATACTGTTTAGTAACTAATTATATATTTTGACACCATATACTGAACCTTGAAAGGTTAGTAAAGGCTTATTATTCATAGTTCTAACTTAACATGATCAGACCACGCTACATTGAAATTGCAAGTTTATCTGCACGAATTATTCCAAGAGACATAAAGAGGAAAAGTGAAAAGTGAGTTAAGGCAGAAAAAAATATTTTAAGATTATTATAAAGCCCTAGCTGCCGCCAGCGGCTTAGCTCGCGTGAAAGTAGCTAACTGTTCCAAGGGAATCAGGTATTCTATTTGCTTTACCAGAAGATAGTCTACTTGTGTGTCAAATTTTGCCAATAATGCCAATGCCATTAGGCATTCCAGAATAAAGAAGTAACAAATATTCATACATATTCACAAACTCTCACCGTTATACTTATTAGTGTGATGGTAATCTGTCCAATCTTTTGAATGCATTAAACGTTGACAATTACCATTAGAATATTTTTAAAGTAATTGCTAGCACAATTTCCCTAGAGACCAGCATTTATTTCAACTCAAAAAAGATAACACACAAAAGCTTCATTTATTTTGCTTCCTTTTGCGACAATCCCATTGTTTCCATTCCCATTGCTAGCAATCTCTTTATCGCGTTGCAGCGTGGTTGCAGAGACAACTAGAGTAATACCGTGACACATAAATTAAACGCCAGTTCGTCTCGTCAGTCGTCTGTCTCTACAAACACGTCACGCGTTCTTTTGTCACGCTTGTGTTGTTTGTTTTGTCTCTGTGTAGAGATAGAATGTATAATCTATTCTTTATTAGACAGACATTAAATATACATATCATTAGCAATCTCTTTATCGCGTTGCAGCGTGGTTGCAGAGACAACTAGAGTACCTAATACCGTGACACATAAATTAAATGCCAGTTCGTCTCGTCAGTCGTCTGTCTCTACAAACACGTCACGCGTTCTCTTGTCACGCTTGTGTTGTTTGTTTTATTTCTGTGTAGAGACAGAATGTATAATCTATTCTTTATTAGACTGACATTAAATATACATAATATAAGAATTAGCAATCTCTTTATCGCGTTGCAGCGTGGTTGCAGAGACAACTACAGTAATACCGTGACACATAAATTAAATGCCAGTTCGTCTCGTCAGTCGTCTGTCTCTACAAACACGTCACGCGTTCTCTTGTCACGCTTGTGTTGTTTGTTTTATTTCTGTGTAGAGACAGAATGTATAATCTATTCTTTATTAGACAGACATTAAAAATACATATCATTAGCAATTTCTTTATCGCGTTGCAGCGTGGTTGCAGAGACAACTAGAGTAATACCGTGACACATAAATTAAATGCCAGTTCGTCTCTGTAAACTCGTCACACGTTCTCTTGTCACGTCTGTGATGTTTGTTTGTGTAATCTGTGCTTTAGTAGACAAACATTAAAGATAGATACATATATTAGTTAACTGGTAGAGAATTCTTTGTTGTAGAGACTTAACTATGTCATCTGAGGCCCGCAGCAAATTCATTGGAGAGGCCCTAGAAGAATTAGGAATTACGTCAAGTTTTTAATAAATTTTGTAAAATAGTTTGGGTTACTTCTTCTGAGCTCGCGAACTCTTGGACTTGGGTTCCGTCGTCGAACCGGAGGCCCTTGGCAGCATCGCCACCTGTCCTCCACTGCCTTGATGCATAAAATCCGCAATTTAAATAAGATAGTAACACAAAATGCCAGTTCGTCTCGTCAGTCGTCTGTCTCTGCAAACACGTCACGCGTTCTCTTGTCACGTCTGTGTTGTTTGTTTGTGTAATCTGTGCTTTATTAGACAGTCATTAAAGATACATATATCATTAGTTGACTCATAGAGAATGCCTTGTTGCAGTAGCGTAATTACTTATAATATATCATCTGAGGCCTGTGCGAATTCAGTGCCCCAGAAAAGTGTCACGTTGTGATTTAATTTTAATGTTTAAAATCTATTTTTGGCTTTTTCTTTATTTAATTTTCCGTTAAATTTTATTTTGATTTCAAATAATAGTAAAGAAGTAAATAATAGTCCGCCCTCGTGGATCAGGAGGCCTGCTTAGCTAGCCTTGGCACCCTAAAGTTACCATCACTGCCTTGTTGCAATTAGTCCACCAATACATAAAGTACCTATTAATAAATTTATTGAGTGGTACTATACTTCGAAAGCCGTTCAGCCGTTCCAGTGTGAAGAAGTAACAAATATTCACACAAACACCATCACACTCACCAACATTTTTTATGTTTTATTTGTTTCGCCTTGCAATACTGATGGTTGATAATAATTAACTACTATGTCATTATTTGTTTGTTATCTAAGTTATAAAGCATGGTTTTTTTTTCTATTATTACATGTCAGCATGAATCATGAAAATAACCATAAATAAAAATGCATAATCAATATCGCACGCTTAGTAAAAAATGAGGTATTTGATGATTGAAACTTATAACAAATGTTTTATGATTTATCAACACGTAATCATCTAAGATCTCACATTTGATTAATGCATTTGATTATGATTAAGCGGGCGATATAGGGTCTTTTAATATCTGCCCCTAATCGGCTTTTTTTAGTCGGAATACAGTGTGATTTAAAAATCCTCCCTATACTGCTCATAGATTTGATCATAATATTCTACTTCATGAAAAAAGTGTAACTATCTAAATAGCCTAGTGTACCTACGTAGTGTGCGTAGAAAACACTAAAACTTATTTTGATTTTTGTTTTGCTGGATCGTTCGAATTCGCTTAATCCGTTCTGCGTTAAGCTAGAAGGAGTGTCAGATCTTTCTTCACTAACATTATTTTTGAAACAGTCTGATGTAATTAGTGGTATCAAATCTGTGATTAAACGCAAATACTTAAAGCCCTCAACTGCATCAGACTGCTTAAAAAGGCTCTACTTATAAACTCTTTAATTTTTTCTTACAATCGACTTTTTTAATATTTTTCCTTAGAACTCCTTAAGCTTATT
The DNA here is from genome assembly GCA_030763345.1 of Mythimna separata. Classification (NCBI taxonomy): domain Eukaryota; kingdom Metazoa; phylum Arthropoda; class Insecta; order Lepidoptera; family Noctuidae; genus Mythimna; species Mythimna separata. Next base: position 6,383,681 of record CM061187.1, read on the forward strand.
GAAGGAAACCGGTTTTACTTAGCAGAAGTCTCATCCCGTAAGTAGTTCCCTCACCCGTGAAGGGACGAGTCCCATGAGGATCGATTGACCTCCGCGACTTCAACCTTTTTGGGACAACCCCTCTATATGATGGCTTTCATATAGTGAATACTGCGAACTATCAATATGTGGAATGGGGACCTTTTTGCGATTATAATGTGAAAGGATTGAGCTTGATCAGCTGCAAGTTAGTTAATTTTGCAATTTTCATACTTGGCACGGTTTGGGATGATTTTTTGGTCTTATGTTGTAGAAGGGAGATATTTATAAACCTTCGACTGGTCGGGTATAACTAAGCAATCATCATCATCTGCCTAGCCTTTTCCCAACTATATTGGGGTCGGCTTCCAGTCAAGCCGGATTTAGCGGAATACCAGTATTTTACGAAGAGCGACTAACTACCAGACCTCCACAACCCATTAACTGAGGTAACACGGTACGTCATGGCAAAACTGGAGTCAGATTTACTGGCTTCTGACTATCCGTAACGACTCCCAAAGATCTACAAATGACAGCCGGGACCTACGGCTTAACGTGCTTTCCGAGGCACGAAGGAAACTCGGCATGTTAAGATGGTCACCCATCCAAAGACCAACCTTGGCAATCGTTGCTCAACCTTAAAGATCGACCCGTACAGCTGTTATTTTCTAGCCATGAGCTCTTCTACGGGAGAAAAAACAAGGACCTGGGAGAGACCTTTGAGCAATCTGGTAATGCCAAGAAAACAAAGGTATCCAACTATTTAAAACTTGATTCATAAACATAGACGGGTTGAAGAAAACTTAGCCCCATTCAACAAACATTTAACTCATTCAAGCCGACGTGAAGCCCAGTAGGTCAACCAAAACAAAATGATGTCACGTCAATAATACACCTTCAGGCGTAGACGTCAGCCGACTACTACGAAGTATCATTGCCATCATGAATTCGCTATGAGAAAGAGATGGCAATACTAGTCTTGTATATGTCTAGAAGTTGTCGCTGGTACCATATAGTGAGAGCTATGCTGACGACCGAATGACTTCCTTCTGTAAAACCGTGAAAATCCAGAAGGGCTTTTAGAAGGACGCCACCAGGAGTGACCTTAAAAGGGCCCCATCCAATTGGAGAAGAAGGTATCGGAAAGACCTAGCACGGGGAAACCCTTCATGCATCATTACACTTTTAATACGGTGTAGGTGAAAATCATAGACGCTCAAAATGAGGACTCTGGACTGTCGAACGAAATGGTTCCTCAAAAGTCCCTTACGGACAAACTCGACCATAACTTTGTTCCAAGAACATTTCCAACTAAAAATTAGATTTACAACTTGTCCCATAAAACCTCAGATCAAACTCCACTCGAAGTTAAAACTAAAACTAAAAAAAAACCACTCGCAACAGTTGAATCCAAAACCAACTTGAGCTTTGATTAAACCAACTTCTGTACATCGCATAGAAAAGCCAAGCAATCAATTTGTACAAGCCATTCCCACCCTTATGACTGTAAGTTTAGGGTCATAATTGCGTGTACAAAAGTTACAGCAAGGTTGAAACATGGTAGGCCTATTTCAACTTGTGAATAGATTTTCAAATATCGTTCAGTGTGGAGTCGAGAACTGGTGAACATTTAACTGAGTATAATTAACTGTGTGTGGGTCGGTCTGTCTGTTAGGTAGGGTTCCGGGTGACAAATGTGGAACATACGAGTATGTCATTCATGACTGTATTGTCTGAAGGTTTAATCAGATCTAGACCAAGTTATTGGGGCTGTGAGTTTGATATCAATTAAGTAACAAGCATAACTTATAAGGCTTTCATTGTGTTTGTAAGATTGTTTAAAAGAGTTACTGTGGTCCTGGAACACAAAGGGCAATTGAAGGAACAACAGTGGATTTTAGTCGTTAAAAATAGTAATTTTATTTTTAACATTATAATGTATGGAGTGTATTTTAACATTTAGGTATTATTTTAGTGATTTGTGTTATTTTTTTTATCCGTTTATTTTTAATAAAACGCAGAAATTTCATACTGGTAATATGAAATTGCTGCGTTCGACAGTTGTTAAACTATTTTTTTAAATTCAATTCCTTATTAAAAATTACACTTGTTTTACATTATATGTAATTTTGAATTGAAAAAAGTCTGATACTCCCTCTAAATGATTACAAGAAAAGTTATATTTTTACTCGAAACCCCAGATAACAGAAACAGTTTCCTGGTGTCGAAGAATTGTAAAAATAAATACAGCAAGCTCAATGGAAACCTGAATTTAATCAGGAATTTTGTTTAAAAAAAACAAAGTGTAAAAAATATAGTCACTTTAACGTCGAACAAAATGTTAACAGATATATCGTTTCATGTGTAATGCATGCTGTGGCAGCCTTTAATTAAGGCTACACTATAAAATGTAAGAATACTGAATCTTTAACATGTATAATGGTAATGCATGCTAGTATAGGTATTATAATTATCTGTGGTAATGCTTTGTTGACTGTCCTGAATAATTAAAAGCGGAAAATGTCGATGCATTGCAATCAATTTTTTATTAATAAAATACCTCGCCCTTAAAATAGTGGTACAGACCTACGCTTCGGAGGAAGAGGTTATCTCTTATCTGTTTATTTTCTTCATAGATTTTTATGACCCGAAACTATTTACTGAGAAATCTCGACATGAAAAGCGAGGTTATTAACCTTTATTGAAGGTAATGTACTGCAATAACCTGCATGCAAAACTTACATAACGTCATTCAAGGAAATACCTATCGCTAACTATTCATGTATGTATACTACGTCAAGTACCTACGGTTATTACCCTGACGGAGATGCTCCGGGTATGCGGGAGTCGCAGGGCGATTCCCGGTCATAGTTCGCGTAGGTGCGGGCTTGAAGACGACGAGCAATGAGTAGCTCGCTGTCCTGCTTTAAGTTCCAAGTTCCAAGTGCCAGTTCGAAAGAGAACCTGACCCTTGTAAAGAGCAACTACAGAGTGGGAAATTTCATATTAAGTTATAGTTAAGACGAAAGTTTGTGATTGCGTTAGTACGTTTGTTACTTCGTCACGCTCGAACAACAGAATGCAATTTCCTAGACGGGTTTTAGTTAGCATAGCACATAGGATACTTTTTATTCCGGGAGCATGTTCTCTTGAGGCAATTTTCTATTTTCACACAAACAAAACCGTTGGCAGCAATTAGAACTTCATAATAAACGAAATAAGTACCGTAAACATCTCAACATTAACACGTTAATTATCAACTTATTCAGTCCAGTAAATTCCTTTAACATAAAAAAACCATTGTCCATCCACTCGTCCCACGACAAAGGGGCTGCTAAGCCCTGTCAGTCTTCGCATTAATCATTCCCTTTCGCAAATCCTTTTAGTTGACGTCCACCTTCCATAACTGAGGAGGTAAGCTGCTTACAATACGCACACGACAAAACAACATTGTTGTTTTGTCGTGTTGTTCACCCTTTTTATGGTTTAGAGTGAAGGGTTCTTGAGGTGGGTTGTGGAATTGTTCGAAAGAATCAAGAGTGAAGGGTTCTTGAGGTTTTTTTTTTCTGGTAGGGGAATCATCAGAATGGGTTGTGGAATTGCACAATATAATCAAGAAAAATGGGTCCTTATTGTGGGTTGTGGAATTGTTCATAAGAATCAAGAGTGAAGGATTCTTGAGCTAGGCTGTGGATTTATTCATAAGAATCAAGAGTGAAGGGTTCTTGAGGTGGGCTGTGGAATTGTTCATAAGAATCAAGAGTGAAGGGGTCTTGAGTTGGGCAGTGGAATTGTTCGAAAGAATCAAGAGTGAAGGGTTCTTGAGGTGGGCTGTCGAATTGTTCGAAAGAATCAAGAGTGAAGGGTTCTTGAGGTGACCTGTGGAATTGTTCGAATGAATCACAAGTAAAATTTTCTTGAGGTGGGCTGCGGAATTGTTCAAAAGAATCAATAGGTAGTGAAGAGTTCATGATGTGGGCTGCGGAATAGTTCAAAAGAATCAGGAGTGAAGGGTTCTTGACGTGGGCTGAGGAATTGTTCGAAAGTATCAGCGCGGTCATAGAATGCAAATGGCAACTAAATTAACACGGGTATTTCTTCTCGTTCCAACCAGGGTAGGAGGAGTTATTAGATGATATCCCACCCACAAAAACCAAATCTGGAAGGGTTTTATATTTATTAAGCTAGTTGCAGGCCAGCTACCTGTTTCGCCCATATTAATATAAAACATAGTCCCAATAAAAACTAGATATCCTGTGCTATTCCAGGACACAGTCTACATGATATGTGCCAGATTCCATTCCAATCCGTTGAGGCTTTTGACTAGGAAGGAGTAAAAACACACACAAATACATAAACACAAACTTTTACCTTTGTAATAAACCTATAAGTGTGATTCTCATTCCTAATGACCTACAAAACCAAATAGTACTTAGTTCAACGACACCGCACCACCAATGTTTTGACAGCCCAAAAATATCTAGCAACTTTTACAATCAAGTAAAACTATAGCCATGTTCGACACCGATTCCTTCGCTATTATTCATTCATCATACACATAATGGAAGTCATTTGGATCGTGAGTAACTCTTGTTATGGTTTTCTATAATATACTATGATTATATTGCAATTACATGTGTGAATTAGTCAGAGTATTTTTCTTGGCCTTGATGTCATGGTTTTCTGTTCGCCTTGTGACCTTTTGCGGTGTTATTGTGGACAAAGCATTTACTAATTCTTTGTTTTGTGATTGCATTCAACGCTTGTTTCTAACAATTCCTTCCATTGTTCGCGGAAAACATCCAAGTCGTTCCCCAATCTTGCTTACAAATTGTCCGCTGCGGTCTTCCCGTCTGATTATAATTTGGGTCGCTTCGAGGCTAGAGTGACTAAGCTCTTAATCAACTAATACGCCTCACCATCAACGATGGCATCACTGCTTACCATCAGGTGGAATCACAGTCAAGCACAAGTTTACGTTACACAAAAAAAAACCTCCAACGTGGTCTGTTGCGACCCTGTCTTGCGATTTGAAGACAACCACTTTATTTTATACGGGTCCACCGCTCGATCGACATAAGGTAGCAAATAAAACATATACCAGTTTAATGGATTTTGTGAAAGAAACGAAAACTACTGGGAAGACCGTGTGGACCACAATATAAATGACTAGAGCGCACAGATTGTGTGTTGATTTTGCAAGAGTTAGAGGTTTTTTGAAAATACATCATCAAAATGTATGTCAATACATAAAATAAAATACAGGAGTAGAACAGGAGATGGTTCGTATAAGATTTGCCCGATTTGACGATGTATAAACATCTTCACATGATTTGTCTGGATGTTTAGAGAATGCTATTCCGTAGCTCTTAGATTAGGATTACTTGTATCTACTCGAGGCAGTGTTAGAATAATACTGACTAAAATGCACCCGATGCTTCAGCACGGCTAGTGCCCGCGATTTTCTGAATAGGAAACCCGTAGTCCTAGAACGCAAAGAGCAACTGAAAACTGGTTTTAGTCAGTAAAACTCTAACATGCTGCACCTTAAAGTTTCCAGAAAGCTGATTGTTGAAAGACAACAACTGGTTTTCCTTTGAGCGCTAACAGCAGCTCCGCCGATATAAATATTGGAACAACGCCATGAATAGTTAAACACAACCTTTACCACAACAACGAACGCGGCTGCATGTGTTTGAGTTATATCAATAGTTAATTGTTTTTCATAATACGTCACTTAAGTCTGAACTCTTGTATATGTGTTTTCTTCCCATTTTGATGGTGCACAGACATTTTGACCAGAAGCCAGTAAATCTGACTCCAGTCTTGCCATGAAGTACCGTGTTACCCCAGTTAATGGGTTGTGGAGGTCTGGTAGACAGCCGCTCCTCGTAAAATACTGGTATTCAGCTAAATCCGTCTTGATTGGAAGCCGACCCCAATATAGTTGAGAAAAGGCTAGAGAGTCGACGACAGACATTTTGACCATGATTAAAGAAACCTTGACCATAGTGATGCACTGTAGCTTTTTTAAGCAAGTCCATGTTAGTACTATTCTGGAACGGACACCTGCAAGGCCTATTTTTAAGGTGCCAATCTACTCACTTCTTCCGTGTCCTTTGGAGTGCCCGTAGTATTTAACTGACATCTAAAAGTACAAACTGTGTGTCACCAGCTACAACTAACACTCTATGTGTTAACTAACGCAAAAATTGGTGTTAACTAATGGAGCACGTTCGGAACACTATACTACATTCCAAAACACGAATCGTTGACGTGGTTCATAAAGCAGTCCAGCTAAGATGGGCATATACTGGCTGGCTGAACATACACACAGCCTACTCTACTTCAAATTACTGCAACTACTATTAACCGGAATTTACAGAACTGAAAACCAGTAATAACCTGCAACAAGACTTACAATGCCGCAAACCCCGCAGCTTTTCAAGGAAATAAATGAAATGTCACGAATTCCCTGCCTGAGTTTGTATTTCCTAGTTATAAGCTAGGGGGTCTTTACAAGTCTAGAATGAATAATTTACTTCTACGGAAGCGTGGTCCATCGTCGACCACATTATCGCTTACCATCAGATCAGGCGACATAGTAAGTAAGCGCGAGTCTATCAAAATTTGTATGATGTTACTTCTGCACGCTCGAACTGCTGGTTATGTAAGTACTGTAATGGCACACAAGATATTTTTTATGGCAAGAGTTTGTTTTTATTTTTGGTTTCGTTTTCTACTAATACGAGGGCAAGCCTTAATTTTTTTTATGCACCTGTCATGATTTCTCTTCACTACCCTTGGTTGACTGGAAGAGAATGCCTAAGCATTGAGTTCGCCTGTGTACTTTGGTGTAGAATTAATCTATATACGTATATATATACGATATATTAATCTATATAATAAAGAAATTAAATTTGTTTTTTTGTTTGTATGGAATAATCTCTGAAGATCCTGGTTCGATTACATAAATATATATATTGATAGAAAGCTGCTTTCTTCCTGAGTGCTATAGGCTATATTTTATGTAAAAAAAGTGAACTAAGTAAATTCAGAAAAACTTTCACGCGGGCGAAGCTGCGGGCAAAAGCTAGTTTTTAATAAATAAACCTACTGGCTGCAGCTAGACTACCGCAAGGAAAATAATTCGAGAATCAAGTTGCAGAAGTAGAAAATAACAGTGCTAGTTTCGACTGTATTCGACCTATGTTAAGCTACATGTTACAGTATGCATAGAAACTCCAGCAAACGGTTGTACAAGGGGATTACAATCAACGCAGCGTGTTCCAAGCTATGTGTAAGCCATTTGTCCCATATTCTTATGTAATATCTGAAATGGGAAATCACAGTAGGCTGGCTATATTATATGTAGTTTAACCGACCATTGGGTTGTAGTGCCAATAATTTGAATTGAGTAGTAGTGCTTGAGCTGTAATATACTAAAAAAGAACTTTGAGTGTTCGTCTTTGGACGAATGGAGAGGAAAAAGGAGGCCAAAGAAAAAAAAGTGATCGCGTAACGGGACAGAATGGAAGAAAAAACGTATTTCACCGACCCCAAATAATACGGAACAGGATGGAAGATGATGTTTGAACTGTTAATAGGGTACGAATTATTAAGCTGTAGGACTGTACGAAAAAGTTACCGGAATCCCTGGAACGCCAAAGGCATCTAATGGAATAGAGGTGGGTTTTAGATAGTTAAAGCTTCACACAGAACGGGAGAAGATGTTCGATGATGTCTCACCCTCAAAAAAAGAAAGGCTCCTCATAGTGTCTCAGTAGTTACGGGTTATCAGAAACAAGAAATAACGATTTATTTGATTCCCCAAACTAAAAAAAGGGGACTAAATAACAACAGCCAAGCCGAACTAAATCACCTACATTCAGCCCACTCCTACATTCAGCAAACTATGCTAAATTAGGCAACCGATTTCCATTGTCCACCTCTGTATTGTACTATTGAACGTCCGTGTCACTGCGATTCCAAAGCAAATCTATTATGTTGTACACGGTTCAGGCGTTTTCATGGCTCGGCTTTGGTAATTCCAGGTTAGTTCATTCTTTTCTGGGAATATATTTAGCGTGCAAATTCATTTAAAGAAAAAAAACTGCAAGGAGTTTTGCGGTAGATGCAGTGTAAACGATTAAAGCAATCCTTTCTAAACCAATCAAAGCTCTAATTGACGGGATTCAGCTTTTAGGTAGTTCCAGGACTTCAGTTATATTGCATAGGTCTAATGTCCTCTGGTCACTGGGCACTTCCTTTTGAAAATAAAATCAAAACACAATCATGTCGTAGCTAGTGCAAAGGCACTAAAGTCTGTTTTTTTAATCTCTGAGATCAAAATGACATTACGTGCGTTATCACAACACAAAAAAACTGGCATCATTACTATTTTAAGTTTGACACTTGCTTGTGTCAATTTAGTCTCAGCGATAAAAAAATAGACTTTAAAAGTCCGTAAGTTTACCTACAGCTCAGCCTTTTTGTTCAATAAGTTATCATTAGATAAGTTTTCTCACTGTGGGTGGAACTAAAGGGAGAGTCAAATTTTCACAGACTGAAACCCAACCGTCTGCTTTTATTCTAGGGCCAGGGTGACTCTTTGGGACCATTTCGCTGCCCTGACTCATTTATAACCTTGAGGCGCTAGCGAACTTCTTTTTTTGTTTCAACCTAATTTCTTTAGTTACGCACCTATAAGGCAGCCTTGACAGTAGTAGAGAAACAGGTCAATCTAATACTGTACAGGTGAGCTTGATTCTGATCCAAGACAATGGCCTCGTGGTAAGAATAGGAGATCTGAATGAATAATTGTCGTACACTCAGTAAAGTTCAGAAAGAAGAAAGAAAGAAAAACAATTTATATACGCGAAAATGACGATACAGCGTCAGATAGTAGTATGGTCAATTTGTCTCTGTATCGCCCAAAGGTTGACTGGTAGAGAATGCCTCAAGGTATTAAGTCCGCCTCTGTATCTTGTGTGCATAAAGAATAAAATAAATAAATAAATAAATATGGTATTACCACGTAGTTGTCTGGTATTTTTGTTAAAGTCTTTTTGGTTTTTTGGTACAGTCGTGAGACATACAGTGTGTCAGTATTTTTTTTAATTTCAAGTTTCAAAATATTCTTTCTACAGTGTGTGTACCTATCTCGTGGGCCAAATAAAATATTTTTCTTTTTTTCTTTTCTGTTTTTCTATCTAGGTCTCATTTTCAACCAATGTATAGTCACACATTATAGCTAGCATATAGGTAGCACTGTGTTGTAATCTGAATTTGATTAACCAAAGACATTGTAATTGCAAGAGTTACCTTTCAGTACAGTCGAAATCCACAGTTTGCAAATCAGCAGTCCAAATCTACACCGTATTGAGAAACTTCTGTAATCATTGAGACTGGCTTAATTTGAAACTTAGTGAAGGCAGTAAAATCGATTTTGATCAGGCTCTTCCGATGAAGATTTTAACTATCTCATATCATATTCAGCCAAAATGGAATGAAAACCAGAATAGAAGAAAAAAAACGTGTTGCGCCGATATCTCTCTGCCATTTAAAGGTTTCCTGGGAGGTATTTGCAGGAGTACATTAATTGTCAAATCTGTAGATAATAATGGCAAGTTTTATCAAAAACAAAATACTTTTTAAACTTAATTCATGAATCCCCAACCGGTCCTATGAGACCGCGCTGTTATTGTTTTACTATTGTGTCTCGTTTCGCGGATATGTGATAGGATTGTCTAAACTCTGTTCCGTGGTCTAAACGTACATATATACATACGAAACAGAAAGAAAGAAATTTAAATTTAATAATATCCTAAGAAAGATTGATTCATCAGTAAATTATTAGGAACATCAGAGAATCTTTTAACTAATATAGGTTAACCTAAAGGTGACGATAATCTATTCGGTTATTTACTTAACCAATCAGTAAACATATACAGCAGTGTTCCCGCGTAATAATACCATACTAAGCCATATTTAAGAGGAATTAAACTTTCTTAAGCATGTGACTTATTGGTAACACCAAGGTTTACACCAAGGAAAGGACCGTTACTTACAAGGATTGACTTTATAAAAATATATATTTACATCATCTATGCGTGTAAGAGAGCTGGCCTGAATAAAATGTGGGCCCAATAATAATGAGGATGATAAACGAAGAAGAATCAATAATTTTAGAGGTTTCAGGGGTTTAGGAAGATCTGAGACTTTGCGACAGAGGACTGAGATATCCGAGAGAGGGAGAGAAACCGATCAATGTTCTAGACTGACCTTAGTCCGAAGTTTTAGACCGAAAATTTTTGGGATCATTATGAGAGAGAGGGAAACCCTTCGTCCAATAAGAATTTAATTCTCGAAGAGGAGTTGGTCTTGGATATATTTGTAGACTCACTTGTTCCTGTGTCACCATCATCAGCATCATTATTTCAGTTGTAGACATGTGAATACATATTGTTCCTGTGTTATCATCATTATTTCAGCCGGAAGAAATTCAAGTGTCGCTACAACAACCGGTCCTATGAGTCTCGCATCCATCAGATGCCTGCGACCCACGTCAGGTTGTCGGTCCTCCTTAAGGCCTATCAACCTACCTTCTGTATGCGTATGCTATTTTAGTATTTTCCATGACCAAAAGTGCTACGCAAATAGAACACTACTATAAAAGATCATGAGATAGAACTACTTTACCATTTTTTATTGAATTAAGTTTCTTTATGTTTCACAAAACTTTAACTGACTTCACTATCGAAAAAAAATGTCTGCTGTGTGAATTTATTTATTTACAAGTAGGTATTACTTGGAGTACCGTGTTACCCGAGTTAATGGTTTGTGGAGGTCTGGTAGACAGCCACTTCTCGTAAAATACTGGTATTCAGTTATATCCGGCTTGACTGGATGCCGACCCCAATATAGTTAGGAAAAGGCTAGGTAGATGATGATGATACCTACTTCATGTACCTACTACAGTAGTCGTGCATAGGCGGACTAATGCAATAAAGCATTTTCTACCAGTCAACCTTTAGGTTAGAAAAGAGTATACTGTGGTAGGTGATGGATGCAAGTAATCTTAATATTTAAAAGGAGAAACAAACTGACTGACATACCTAACCACTCACAGCCGAAATTGCTGGGATTAGGAGCGTGAAATTTTGCACAAGGTTTCCTTTTATGACTTAAGCGAGCACTAAGAGGGGATTTTTGAAAACTCCCCCCTTATTCTATCACATACCCGCGAAACGAGACACAATAGTAAGATAATAACAGCGCGGTCACGTGAGACCGGTCGGGGATTCATGAAGGAGATCGGGATTCCAAGGTTTGTATGGAGAAAACTACTTAATCGCGGTTAAAGCTACAATCAGAAGCTATTAAATAAATAAATCTGATCGCAGTAACAGAACTTGATAGATAGGTTTGCGCCATTTTTTATCTGTGAGCGTTTTTGTTGGCGAGTTTTATAGCTCAGGGTCAAATTATTCCCGGGCGGTAAACGTCGAAAGAACTTCTTTTTCACTAAATGAGCTACATATTCCATCTTTGTGTCTTAAGTTTATGAAGGAACATCCCTTGCCAACCCTTCGCTTTCCAAGGGTGACGTTAAGGACGGTTATGTCAAGTTGTCCCTTTTTACATAACCGCTCTTTTTCTTTACCTGGCCAATATTGACGTTTCTTTTTTTATATTCTTCATTATATACCTCCTGATCTCATAATGTGCTCGAATAACAACACATCGATACGAAACTACAGATTTAATAAGCAGTTTACGAGTGTTTGATTGCCATGCTGTTTTATGAGTCATAACTTTATTCTTGTCGGAGCACGTTCTGCAATATTATTACACCCAGTAGCCGTCCATTATTCAACCAATTTATAGCCTGACATCTCCACAATTTCATTGTTAATACAGCCAACGTTTATCGTATCAAATCTCCGCAGGCATGAAAAAACCTTCAGTGCTATGTGGCAGCAATTTTCTGAATGATTTCACCTCAGCTGAGTCACGCGAACATTTCGCCACTATATGTGCTGCCTACATACGTGTGTACTTGCCATTACCAAGGGCAACCTCCGACCTTAAACCAAGAACTCACCTTATCAAAACAACGACATTTTTAACAGTCAATCACGTCTATTCTAGAGGAAGACACTACGGGCAGCTAACATTACCGCGACACTCACAGATACAGCTAAATTGACAGGTTAAGACAACACACACGATTTTAACACTTTAGGACATTATTTTTATTGATGAAAATGGAATTCGGCGTCCGCTAGGGGTCCGAGGGCGACCGGCAGGCGAGCGCGCTAGCCGGCGCGCCGCCTTACTTTAACTGAAATACGCGCTCGCGAACAGTTTTTTGCGCAGGCGTAGTACAACGCAGGATCGGCCGAAATTCACCCTTACACACCTCCATGGAACGGTTAAACTACCTATTTTTCGCCACAGAGAAATACACTTTATCTCGAAACAAGAAAGTTCAAATTCAATTGATCAGAAATTAGTAGTTGTAGCATTCTGAATAGGTAGTTGCGTGTGCCGCACTGCACACGATGGTAATTAAATATGTGTTTGACAATAGTATCGAGGCTCCGGCGGCTGTGCTCCTGATGACGTCAACGGTCCAAACGCTCATTGGAGAGCGTTCACGTAGAAACCGTTTTGCGAAAGTTTGCGAGCGATCCGCGCTCAAAGCGACCGAGCGAAAAAAATGACGGTGATTTGCATTTGAAATTGGAAAAAGCTTTTTCAATTCGAATGTTCTTTTTTTAAATTTTCTTTTGACGTTTCCCGGTTTACGTGTGTGATGAATTTCGATGAATCAGCGTTTTGTTTGGAAGTTATGTTTAAACTGCTCTTTGAAAGGTGCGACGCTCATTATTGATGGGGTCCGTAGTCGTTTTTCACAGCTGATTGATGTGAATCAGTTAGCTAGCTAGTGTTTCTGTTGGAAACCAGCGTCAGGCAACTGCTACATAGTTGTCTGGTATTATGCTGTACTAGACCTTTTTAGCATAGCCGAAACAACAACATTCTATGTCTCACACACAATGTTGTGGCTTAGATTTTTTTATTTAAGTTTCTAGGTATGTCTTCATTTTGTTCGAAATAACTTTATATAACATTAGAAATCTTTGAACTCATCCAATAATTTTCCCAAATGAAACAATTTTATTATTTTTTGGGCTATTGTATACCCATGCAGCTAGTTACATTTCTTACAGCTGGAAAATGGCCTGTACACTCCCTAAAGTTGGTTACGTCACAAAAATATGTCGTATTCGTAGTGCAGGCAATTCTTCAGTGTCACACGCCGACGGTGCCAGAGTAAACACAGAGATACACGGCGCGATGTATTCTGACTGTGCGCCTGAAACGTTAGCTGGGCTAGCTGTGCGACTAACGAGTGTGTTTGTAGATCAGCACTAGTGCAATACAGAGTTTCAATTTTTTTACTTGTATACTTACCTATACAATAGCCCAAGTAATTTTTTCTTCAAAATGCGTAAGTATATGTGGCTTGATTCGTTTTGCACTTCTGGAAAATGGCCTGAACATGCTAAAAAAACTCTTTTTTGGACTATTGTACCTATACTTATGCAGCTTGTTACATTTCTTACAGCTGGAAAATGGCCTATATACTCCCTAAAGTTAGTTACGTCACAAAAATATGTCGTACTCGTAGTGCAGGCAATTCTTCAGTGTCACACGCCGACGGTGCCAGAGTAAACAAAGAGATACACGCCGCGATGTATTCTGACTGTGCGGCTGACACGTTAGCAGTAGCTGCGACTAACGAGTGTGTTTACAATATAATAATACAATAATTGTGAGCTATACAATACCCCAAGTATTTTTTTTAAACTGCGTAGGTACGTAAATGCGGCTTGATTCATTTTACACTTCTAGAAAATGGCCTATATTATACTCTCTAAAGTTGGTTACGTCACAAAAATGTGTCGTATTCGTAGTGCAGGCAATTCTTCAGTGTCACACGCCGACGGTGCCAGAGTAAACAAAGAGATACACGGCGCGATGTATTCTGACTGTGCGGCTGACACGTTAGCTGCTAGCTGCGACTAACGAGTGTGTTTGTAGATCAGCACTAGTGTAATACATAATTACACTTTCTTGGCTATTGTGTACCTACCTATACAATAGCCCAAGTACTTACTTAATTTTTTTTTCCAATTGCGTAAGTATATGTGGCTTGATTCGTTTTGCACTTCTAGAAAATGGCCTCAACAATTGCCTAAAGTTGCTTACGTCACAAAAATAAGTCGTATTCGTAGTGCAGGCAATTCTTCAGTGTCACACGCCGACGTTGCCAGAGTAAACACAGAGATACACGCCGCGATGTATTCTGATTGTGCGCCTGAAACGTTAGCTGCTAGCTGCGACTAACGAGTGTGTTTGTAGATCAGCACTAGTGCGATAAAATAACGTGTGTAGGTATATGCGATTGTACGTTGCCCTAGTGCTTGAAAAATTAACTTTTTTATTTCAAAGAATAGCATCTAATCTCCTACAGTGTTTATTAAGTATTTTTATTTATTATTCAGATATAAATAAAGAAAAACTACCTTTTTCTGAGAGAGTTTTTTTAAGGATCTTCTGACTATATCCATAGAATTTAAAAAAAAACTGAAACTGGAAACCGACGCACTGTGTTTCGTCCAGAACAAGCTAGCTGGACAAAAACAATACTAAGATTTCTTAAAATCATTAATGGCGGTAAATAGGTTATTAGTTGGTAATTACACCCACAACTATTGTTTTGGCATAAGTCATACAAAACATCGTTAATGAGGGTAAGTATAGCAATAGATTGGGTCAAATGCATAATATTATTTGTTTTTTTGCTACTGACACGATTGCATCTCCTGCGGTTATCTTAATAGTTGTGGTAAATTTTAGTGATGGATTCTATTACTAAGGGTGAGTACATTTTGTTTATTTAGTTAGAATTAAATAATATTCATACTATATTAGAATCAGAGCGTCACAAATCCAGAAATTGAGTTTTTTATTCAACAATTCAAATTCAAAAGACGGTAACTAAAAACCCCCTCGTATCCCCGGTCTGTATTTTTTTCAGTTGATAGGCACATGCTTCTAAATTATAATGAAACTTTCTTTTTTTGCTCGTTTTTGCTCCTTTTGGAGTTTTTAATTTTTCTGCAGGTAGCAGTTTTACAGTTTCAAAAATGCAGTTTTTCGAAGAATGGATGAAACATACAAAAAGTGACCGAAATAAGACGCTTTTCATGTTTGTTTCACAAAAACATGATCTCAGTGATGTAACAGAAGCATCTGTGAAGGAGATCAAAAATATTATTTCCAGTTTTTCTTCGAAATTTTCGGAGAAATGGGAGAATTCTGGCCGAATACGGAATCGTTTTTTAGCTTGTGATGCTAAGTGGCTAGAAGGTGAATACATACAGTTTAAGGTGTCTTATGACCTTGCAGAAGCATCAACGTCTTCACATTCACAGCATGGTCCCGGAAGACCGCCAGTGGATATGGCAAACGCAAGTGCCAAAACCACACGGTGAGGCGTCGATGATTCGGTTCAGTTACGAAGCTCTGAGGTACTTTTGGTTGCTGCTGAAATAGCGTCTCGTCAAGCAGATAAACGCAACGTCGCAAAACTGATTCGAGAACTTAGTGAGAAACCTGAGAAATTCGTTTTTGAAGATTGCAGCAGGTTCTGAAGGGCTAATACCCGGAAACGGTCTCGTATTGCTACGAATACAGATTTGCTTATGTTGATCATCATATCTGCTTTTGCTCCTTTTATTAACAGTCTCAGAGATATCCCCAGAAAAAAATCAGGTAGCCTCCCTTCTGCAGTCTTAGACCCTGTAACCCCACCCGTAAATATTGTAAAAATGTAAATACTATAAATATTAATACCGAAGATTGTTATGTGGAGAATTTTTCTGAGGATGAACTTAGTGACAATGAATAATTCCTGAGTTTGTTCTCAATATACATAATCCAATGGATAGTCGTTTTCTAGTCGTAAGTTATTTAATATAGGTTGATTTTTACGAGTGTGATTTGTTACTTAACTTACAAATCGGAACTGTTGTAAAATACCTATATAAATTAGTTTTATTTACTTATTCTTATAATATTAGTGTAATCGTTATATAATGTAATTAGCTTTAAATACCCCTGATTGAATTGATATTTCTTATGAATCGTGCCATAAACACCATTCGTTTTAATTAATTCATTTTATTTTCGGAGTTTCGCATTTTTATGAGTTTCTAAGTATTTTAAACAACGAAATCAGTCATATTATTAACTAGCAGAGGCTATGGAACCTATATCAAATAAAAAATAATTTTGTCCAGCTAGCTTGTTCTGGACGAAACACAGTGCACTGTGTTTCGTCCAGAACAAGCTAGCTGGACAAAAACAATACTAAGATTTCTTAAAATCATTAATGGCGGTAAATAGGTTATTAGTTGGTAATTACACCCACAACTATTGTTTTGGCATAAGTCATACAAAACATCGTTAATGAGGGTAAGTATAGCAATAGATTGGGTCAAATGCATAATATTATTTGTTTTTTTGCTACTGACACGATTGCATCTCCTGCGGTTATCTTAATAGTTGTGGTAAATTTTAGTGATGGATTCTATTACTAAGGGTGAGTACATTTTGTTTATTTAGTTAGAATTAAATAATATTCATACTATATTAGAATCAGAGCGTCACAAATCCAGAAATTGAGTTTTTTATTCAACAATTCAAATTCAAAAGACGGTAACTAAAAACCCCCTCGTATCCCCGGTCTGTATTTTTTTCAGTTGATAGGCACATGCTTCTAAATTATAATGAAACTTTCTTTTTTTGCTCGTTTTTGCTCCTTTTGGAGTTTTTAATTTTTCTGCAGGTAGCAGTTTTACAGTTTCAAAAATGCAGTTTTTCGAAGAATGGATGAAACATACAAAAAGTGACCGAAATAAGACGCTTTTCATGTTTGTTTCACAAAAACATGATCTCAGTGATGTAACAGAAGCATCTGTGAAGGAGATCAAAAATATTATTTCCAGTTTTTCTTCGAAATTTTCGGAGAAATGGGAGAATTCTGGCCGAATACGGAATCGTTTTTTAGCTTGTGATGCTAAGTGGCTAGAAGGTGAATACATACAGTTTAAGGTGTCTTATGACCTTGCAGAAGCATCAACGTCTTCACATTCACAGCATGGTCCCGGAAGACCGCCAGTGGATATGGCAAACGCAAGTGCCAAAACCACACGGTGAGGCGTCGATGATTCGGTTCAGTTACGAAGCTCTGAGGTACTTTTGGTTGCTGCTGAAATAGCGTCTCGTCAAGCAGATAAACGCAACGTCGCAAAACTGATTCGAGAACTTAGTGAGAAACCTGAGAAATTCGTTTTTGAAGATTGCAGCAGGTTCTGAAGGGCTAATACCCGGAAACGGTCTCGTATTGCTACGAATACAGATTTGCTTATGTTGATCATCATATCTGCTTTTGCTCCTTTTATTAACAGTCTCAGAGATATCCCCAGAAAAAAATCAGGTAGCCTCCCTTCTGCAGTCTTAGACCCTGTAACCCCACCCGTAAATATTGTAAAAATGTAAATACTATAAATATTAATACCGAAGATTGTTATGTGGAGAATTTTTCTGAGGATGAACTTAGTGACAATGAATAATTCCTGAGTTTGTTCTCAATATACATAATCCAATGGATAGTCGTTTTCTAGTCGTAAGTTATTTAATATAGGTTGATTTTTACGAGTGTGATTTGTTACTTAACTTACAAATCGGAACTGTTGTAAAATACCTATATAAATTAGTTTTATTTACTTATTCTTATAATATTAGTGTAATCGTTATATAATGTAATTAGCTTTAAATACCCCTGATTGAATTGATATTTCTTATGAATCGTGCCATAAACACCATTCGTTTTAATTAATTCATTTTATTTTCGGAGTTTCGCATTTTTATGAGTTTCTAAGTATTTTAAACAACGAAATCAGTCATATTATTAACTAGCAGAGGCTATGGAACCTATATCAAATAAAAAATAATTTTGTCCAGCTAGCTTGTTCTGGACGAAACACAGTGCGACGGCTAAAACCCAAAACTCTTTTTAAGTTCTCGTGATTTCCTTCTCATTTAATTTTTTCCATTATTAGCAAGAAATAAGTGAAATAACTGTAAACATTAGCCACGGAAAAATGTGTGACGCGAAGAAACGGCTGAAGTCTACAGATCATAGAACGGCGAGCGGACAATGGATGCGTCGCCAGTATGTTTTGTTATTACAAGAAGTGCTCCAGTAGCCAGTAAATATACTACCTACATTAGTAAAATTCTTCATCATTTTCGGACGAGACAGTTACACGAATAATTTCAATCGATCAGCGCTTAGCAGGTAAGTAATAATAATAATAATAATAATAATATTCCACAACTTTCACACAACATCATCTAGTCCCAAGCTAAGCGGAGCTTGTATTATGGGTACTAGATAACTGATAAACATACTTATATATTTCTAAATACATACATATTATAGATAAATTACACCCAGACACAGAACAAACGATCGTGCTCATCACACAAACATTTGTCCTGGGTGGGAATCGAACCCACGACCTCCGGCATAGCAGTCAGGGTCACTAACCACTAGACCAACAGGCCAGTCAAGTAAATTTGATTGTTCAAAAAATGTTTTCTGAACCATTTTCACACTAGTCGATTGGTTACCTAATCAAGCACTAGGGCAGTGTTATGACATGGTCAGTTAAAGGCTTAGGTACAATCCTTTAAATTGCGGGAATTGCTTGGAAACCAAGATTTCGATTCATTTCAGGGTTGTGAGCAAAGAGCGACTGAAGGAACACGGGTTAATTAGAGGTCTGACTGTATTTAATGGTTTCCTAAAAGAAAGAAAGCGATTTCCACGCGTTTCTGTTAGATTCTGAACTCACTTTCATTATCCTACTAAAGGGAAAGCTACTTTTTAAATATTCTTTGATTAGTCTTCCCCGGCTGACCATTCAAAGAAGAATCCAAGTCGTCGCGTCGGCAGCGTTCCTGAGCGTTCCAAAGTCTTTTGATAAGGCCCACGGTTACGTCGCACATTTTCAGGCACCCACTGTGTAATTTTACAACTAAAGAAAATTATAATAAAACGTTGCTGTCCTAAATTATCAGTGACGAATATGCCAGAGGGTGTTTCCCGTACCAACGCCTATTTAATTCATGAATCCCCGACCGGTCTCATTGGACCGCGCTGTTATTGTCTTACTATTGTGTCTCGTTTCGTGGGTATTGATAGGTTAAATTACTACCATCTTATTCCACCACTCAGCTACCTGAGCACTAATCAAGCGTGGGAGTTCGGCGTAGGTATCACCAGTGACGTTTCACGCCTGCCCTATGAATCATCGGCGCCCGCTGAACTTTGCTGGCGTGGCCTGCAAACCTAACGTTGTTTGTAAACGCTACCCACTGTGATGAAGCTGTGAGGGAACTTACGTAAACTGGGCTTTTATGACTTTAGAACTGTTTAATTAGGTTTCTTGAGTGATTTAAATTATGTTTTTGATTTACTCTCTAGGTAGACGCGCGTGTAACCAGGGGCTCGAGTCTGCTATTGCAATCGTGTCTCAATGATCGGTCATTGATCGAATATTTGACAACTTTGACAGTTTTTGTATGGGAAATGTGTCATAACTTCATAAGTTTGACGTTACACGTCAAAAATCGTGGACCGGTCATTGAGACACGATTGCAATAGCAGACTCGACCCCCAGTAGGTATGTTATCACTGGCAACATGCATGACACACAAACGTGGTCGCTTACAATTAAACTTATCAGAGTGCCTAGTGCAAGTTTGTTTTACGTTAACGCGATCGACACGTGTATGTTATTCGGCGCTCCGATTGGCCCGCTCCATACTCTAAGTACCACTCAGAGAGCCAAACACTGTAAGAGCAATAGCGCACTAGCGGCCGGGTCGCGGCGGCCATCGAGATACATAAATGAGTATGAAATTGCCATAGAGCGCGCACATGTCCTGTGGCCCTGGCCGATAGTGCGCTATTGCTCTTAACCTTTCGATCGCGTTAACGTAAAAAGAACTCGCACTCAGCGCTCTTCACCCCTTCTCAGGATATGCGTCTCCTCCTTTCCTACTGAGTATGTACAGCCACTTTCACCTTCTACGACTAAAACAAAGCTAATCAGCTAATGAGCTTTCAGTCAATGTGCCGCAGAGCGCCAGATCCCCTATTTGTATTAATCAAAATTTAAAAATGTTATTCGTATGTGTGTTGTAAAATACTGGTATTCAGCTAAATCCGACTTGACTGGAAGCCGACCCCAATATAATTGGAAAAACGCTAGGCAGATGATGATGATGTTTCGAATTAAGTCGAACTTTTTATTATTTGATGTATTAAGACTTTGAAAGTAGTAGCCAGCTAATTATAAACGTTAATAAATAGTATTTAACCTGTAGAACCCCGTGGCACAAAAACGTGCCAGTAAACAAGTAATTACCTTTTAACTTTGAGAACCGCTGGAAAAAAATTGTGCCACCAAAACCTGACCGATTAAAAATTATACTCTAGTAGTATAATTACAGAAGCAACAGAAACAGAGCAATAACAGTTTATATTATTAATATTATTTATATTAATTTATTAATATTAAATAAATAAATAATAAATAAATAATGGCGGTCCCCACGGAGCGCCACAGGTTAAATTTTAGAATTATAAAAACAGGACTATTGGTAAATCGGAGTTGTTATATTAGGAATTTTGAACCATTTGAACTTATGAAAATTAGTATTTGTACATTCGTATTGGTGGCTATGCGAGGAAAATGAATTTTTGTGGTGGACTCCTCTAAGTGCGTCAGACAAAATTTACAAAACACAAAACCAGAAAAATATAGGAGTTCCACAACCAATCACAACGTTTCTATTACCAGCTTTTCACCACAATAAGAAAACTAGCCTAGAAAATTCGCCTCACAACTTTCCAACTTCTACTACGGCTCATGTTACTACCTGAGGGATGCTCTTGAGGTCTATTTCAGTTTGTTTATTTGCATAGTCTGGCGGTCAGTGTACTTGAACCGACTGCCTGCCGGATCCGGCTCGTATACGGCTGTGTGGAAATAGACTGTATTGATTTTAAACGTGTACGGTGTAGTAGGATTTTGTGGAGTCACTGATTTGACGGTGAGTGGTCTGGTAGGTATGTTATTTGTTCGCGAAAATTGATTATGAGTAAGAAATTTATTGATTATTTTTTCTGTGAGCAGTGGTGGCCCAGTGGTAACTACCCCGACTTGCAAGTTGTAGGTTGCGGGTTCAAACCCAGTCAGGCGCATTACTTTGTGTAATTTATTTCATCACCACTGCTCTTAAAACGGTGAAGGAAAACATCGTGAGGAAACCGGCATGTCCTAGAAACAAAAATTCGAAGACATGTAACATCATTCTACCAATCCGCACTGGGCCTGCGCGGAGGATTATAGCCCATTCCCTCTCCTAGAGAGGAGGCCTGAGTTCCAGCAGTGGGAAGATTATAAGACCGTTAATGCTAATGCTAAGAAATTTATAAGTAGTTGCAACGTGTATCGTCCTGTCCTGTATGGATTAAAAAAAAACAAGAGAAAAAATTAAAAATATGACTACAATTATTGTCGTGCATACTCCTTACTAGGGACTAGTACACAGCCTTTTTGTCCCCAAGATAGTCCTTTACCTACAGCGTAAAAAGCTTTTCGACAAAGTTTTTGTTTTACAAATAATTTGGAATCTACATATTATGGCTTAGTTTTTGCACATTTTAATAAATCAAAAAAAGCAAAAATCATTATAAAAACTATCGTGTGTGCATCACGACTGCCAAAAAAAAGGTCAATATCAGCAATGTTGACGGACAGTTCTGTCTGATGGTGGTCTTCCAATGAACCTAATGGATACGTGGCTTACGAAATGATACCAGATTTCGTTTGCATTAGCATTAGCATTATCAGACTTATACCTAATGTTCCCACAGTTGGTACTCAGGCCTCTCTAGGAGAGGGAATGGGCCATAATCCACCGTTATCGCTTGATTCACCGATTTCGTTTGTTTTTTTTAACCCAAAGGTTGACTGGTAGAGAATGCCTTGTTGTATTAAGTCCGCCTATGTTCCACTATTGTAGGTACATGAAGTTTAAATAAATAAATACCACCAAGTAACACTAGCCTACAAATTATTTTTCAAAAATGCAACAGAATTGAGTATAAGTGTTCCGATAAATGCTCCTTAGTTCGATATTTATAGTAGAAAAATTCAATCACGCCTAGATTTTCTAAAGATTCTTGAGTTAGTATTTCTCAAAAATACCCTTACCTACATGCCACTAATGATTATAAATGGATCTTGTATAATATCTAAGTATTAAAAGATGTAGGCAACTAAGTATTTTATTTTGAACTAAGTATTATATTGTGTTTTGGATTTTTTTTTATATTAGGTAACTGCCCAGATTTATTCAGGATAGCTGAAATAGTCAATATAAAAGTACTTATTTAGTATATTTTAGACAGTTTTTGAGCATGTGATCTAGGTGAATATGACCCTAAAACGTAAAAAAACCGGGCAAGTGCGAGTCGGACTGGCACACTGAGGGTTCCGTACCAATTTATCAAGATGAAAACAGTTCAATTCTCGAATCGAGTCTTAAAGATTTTACAAAAAAGAAAATCTTGTAATGTAACTAAAAATTTAAGGTTTTCGGAATTTTTCCTTTATGTGTGCTATAAAACGTTGCTTCATGCCAAATTTCAAGATTCTAGGTCGACTGGAAGTACCCTTTAGGTTTTGATTCCCTTGCGAGTACTTGCGAGTTTCAAAATATGCAGCTTAAATTGCTGTTTCTTTTAATTGCGTTGACATAGAAGTTTGATTTTGTTACAGCTTAAAGGTATTATAGACCTGAGTATTTGGTATGAATTTCAATTTAATACCTCTACGCGTTTATGAGGAAATGGGTAGTAAGTTTATAATTATTAAAAAAATATATATTATGTGATGTAACTAAAAATTTACGGTTTTCGTAATTTTTCCTTTATCTATGCTATAAGACGTTGCTTCGTACCAAATTTCAAGATTCTGAGTTCACGGGAAGCACCCTGTAGGTTTTGATTCCCTTGCAAGTGTCGAAAATTTGCGGCATAAACGGCTGTATCTTTTGATTGCGTTGGCTTAGAAGTTTGATTTTTTCACAGCTTCAAGGGACAGTAGACCTGAGTAATTGATATAAATTTCAGCTTCATACCTCCACGCGTTCCTGAGAAAAAGGGTCTTGACAGACGGACGGACAGACGGACAACAAAGTGATCCTATAAGGGTTCCGTTTTTTCCTTTTGAGGTACGGAACCCTAAAAATAGACCACAGATGTATTTTCACAATGTTACGAGTATAGTTAGGTATATCTAAGTGACTACGGGTTACTACAGTAAAAATGTTACATAATACGGACTTTCTAACCACGAAATCATATTTGACATGCATTCATGAATATATAAGCACCCCAAAAGCCACTCTGTTGCATTTTGGCTGTAGACAAACATAATTTTAGTTACTTTACTAAGTTTAAACGCCTGACAAAATACTCGAGCAAAGTTACTGAACTGCAACAAATTGCATTAAAACACAAACTGTACCTTGCTACCTAATAACATTTTAAGCATGATACATTAGTTATTCCAATAGTTTATGAGTTTTATTAACGTTCATATATTAAGTAAAGTAATATTATATATTTCAGAGGATATTAACTAGAAACTACTGGAGTAGATACGATAAAATATGCAGGAAATGGCACAGATCTAACAAAGTTATTGCAATGTTTGTTTTCTGTTAGTTTATTGAATAGCAATTCAATTAGGTACATTGCCAGTTTAAATTTGTTTGTTTCTGAACGTGTGACCCCTATAGTCCAGTACCTGGGAGTTTTTACCTGGAACTTGATTGACTGTGGGTTGATTTTAAATTAAATATACACGTTAAGATAGTTTTCTTACACAAAAACATTGTACTTATAGCCTGAAATATATTACTCGTTGTACCTCCGGTTTCATTCACGTCCGTGGTTACTACTCCACTCCTATTTTGCTTATCAGTTTTTCTTTTTAAAATCAACCCACAGTCAACCAAGTTCCAGGATTTGGTGATTTGAACGCCCCAGGCACCGGACCACTAAGTTTGTTTTGGTGTTTTGTAGTCACCTAGAGAACACCAGCCTCTTCTAGTTTAAATTAATGAAAAAATTTACGTACTCGTAGAAAGGATTTTTGAAATTCTATTTGCAAAATAAATATCATTTATAATTTAACGTGGTGTTTTGTGTACTTAACACTAATAAGTACCCGTCTTTACCTATCAACGAAACAATGCTAAGATGATATGTAAATAGTTAATTATTATTGTGGTACACCTGGTATCTAGAAATAAGTCAAAGAGCATATCACAGTATGAAATCACTCCTAGATTTACCCATAATTATCTATTTCAAATATAATTAATTATATTTAAAAAGTCGAGTTAATATGATTTATCACATAAATCACCTACGTGCTGCTTACCACATAAATATAACTTTTATTAAAAACTAAAATACTATTTTCATACTTTCTTCTTGTTTAGTTGCCAACAAATTATTTTCTAATTCATGTTCCATATAAATAATACTCATACGTCATAAATTATGTATTAAACAGAGTGTGCCTTTCTATTTCGCCCCAAGTTACTAACCTTCGATAGCTCAGTTGGTAGAGCGGTGGACTGTAGAGTTAAAATCGTTGATATCCATAGGTCGCTGGTTCAAATCCGGCTCGAAGGAATCTTTTTGGTAATTTTACCTTTTTAATTTTATTTGGGTTATTTGTATAATATATTTTGATTATTGCCATCATAATTATATTATAAATAAGAACAAAATATCGATTTCTTAAAAAACATCTTCATAAACTACTTCAATTAACGGATAATAATTAAGAAATACTTAGTTATAATCGAAAAGTGACGCTGATTCTTCTCTGTTCAGTACCAAAAGAATACGCTGCGGACAGGATTCGAACCTGTGCGGGTAGAACCCAATGGATTTCAAGTCCATCTCCTTAACCACTCGGACACCGCAGCTGATAGATTTAGGGCCGAAATTACAGATCTCATTAATTGATCGTTTTGTATCCCTTACGGATTAACAGTTAACGCATTGTTTGATGGATAATTGAGTTTTTGTCAAGTTGTTAAAACGTTTTAGAAACTATTACATAGTCATAGAACCCTAAATACTATGACAAAACTGTAGTTATTACTGATCGTTATCTGTATTATGTAAAATCATTATGATTTTTAGTCGAACAAAAAAGTGTTACAAATTCAAGGTTATTTTAATATAATTTAAACTGTTTTGTAATTGTTCTAACGATATAAATAATATGGACTAAATACAATGGATTAAAATGTAATTAATCATATGAATTGAATAAAATCATTGACAATGTTATTTCAGATAAATAAATAAGTCGAATTTCACTGCGTACAATTATTTAGGTAGCGCCATCTAGCTTCACAACACATCAACTAATGTTGAAGATACGTGTGGCATTGTAGTTTTTCAACTCGATAGTAGGTGGCGCTAGTTGAGAACTCACTCACGGTTTACGCGTTTTTGCTACTCCTCAACAGATGTCGCTACTAGGTTCAAATTAAACGCCGTTTTATAAATACTTAGGTAGGTACCTATTTTTGCTGCAGAAAACCGAAGCTCATCTCATTCAAAAATATTTTACCGTTTAATAATTTAAAGTTACACATCAGTCGACAGTTGGGAATAACAGTTTTTTTTTCTTAATCCTATGTACTTAAGTTGAAAACTCAGAAATTGTATTTATTTACAAAGTATTACAATATTCCCTACTTATTTATAACTTACTAGCTGACGCGGTAAAAGTTCTACTAGATAAAATATCAAAAAACAATTGACCACCCCTATTTTTTTTACGTTGAAGGCTAAAAATTAGGTACCTACGATTTTTTTGGACATATTTAGTAGGTTAGAGTAAACCTACTAAATATGTCCAAAAAAAATCATAAAAATCAGTCAAGCCGTTTCGGACGAGTTCGATAACAAACACTGTGATTTTAGTATGCATATTACCTATATTATGTTGTAGGCAGCTGATACCGCAATCACACAGTCGCTTAAAATAAAATTGTAAACAAACTTCACCTTTCACTTTTAGAAACCGCACTCATGTGCTCGAAGCTGTTGAAAACGTCATTTATGGAAGCCTGTAGTGAACTGGCAGTCGTCAGTGGACACGGGCCGTAATTAACACTTCTGTTTACTACTAAATATAGACCCCGAGGGCCTAGGGTTACCGACGCACCTGTCCTACACATCTGTAGGGGCCTGGCGGGGCCGAAGCCTCTGGGGAACATGGAAAATCCGAAAGGTTGTCACCGTGTCCCCCAGATCGAAGGCAACGAAGGGACGGGGTAGGAGTTTAGTCAGTAAGAGTCTGACACACCCTCCCGCTCCGCCCAAGAGCGGGAGGGGAATCATCAGAATGACTTCTTTCTGATGATTCCCCTACCATAAAAAAACCTGTCTTACACATGGTTACGCGGTGAGAATCTTTGAAACGAGGGACCGAATTTGTACATTTAGTTCTGGTGAGATAGTGGTAAAGCTCGAGCCTACAAATTATTGTATACTCGGGCCCTTCGGGTCCTTTTTGTTAAAAAATAACAGTAATAATTTAAAGAAAGAATACGGATTTATTTACTTAGATTAATCAAATAGTGATGAAGCGTGACCTGAGAAGAGGAAAAATTTTGAATGTTGTATTAACATAAATGTCTCGATACTTGATTAAAAAAAAAAATATTTATTGAATTGTAGAATTCGGGTGAATAAGATTGCCAATTAAAAAAAAAACTCCAAGTCACGCTTTCACTAGACGCACTCTAACATATATTTACATTCGCATTCGCGAATGTCAGAAATCTAACATTAGGTAGTAATTTACGAAAATTCGCATTTACAAAAAAATATTCGCAAGTTTTTTACATTCGGTTCCGCGAATGTGATAAATCTAACATTTATTACATCACTAATAACTGCTCTAATTAAAATACTTTTATTCTTTAACCCTCATCCTTGTCCCCAAAACCTCGCCAACCCTATCAACTGGTCCCATCAGGTGCGCTTTCATAACGTTTTTTACTCAGATCTACCACCGTTACTATCGTAGTAAAACTACGATACCACGCCACCACGCCTATGTCACGATACCACGACACGCCGTATATGGAGCACCTACCTACCGATGTTATTATTAGTTCAGTGGGTCTGTTTGGTCAACTCGTCCTATCAGGTGCAGTTTCATAACTTTTTTACTCAAGTCTACCACCGTTACTATCGTAGTAAAACTACAGGAGTATTCCCGTTTTGGCACCAATATTTATTAATTTATTAATTTTTTATGCAGACAAGAGTACAGAGGCGGACTTAATGCCAAATAATAGGTAATAAGTATTTTGGATGGTAGTAGCTAATACAGTATACCTAATCCCAATCCAAAATACCTATTTGTGACGAAACGGGAATAGCTTGGGTGCCGAAAATGTTTGGTGCCAAAAATGTTTGGTGCCAAAAATGTTTGGTGCCGAAAATCCGGGTACCTAAACGGGAATACTTCAAACTATGGCACTACGACACCACGCCTATGTCACGATACCACGACACGCCGTATATGGAGTACCGATTGTATATTATTTATTAGTTCAGTGGGTCTGTTTGCTTGTTTTCTTTCAATAGGTACTTGTTTACTGCAATTTGCCGGCTGCCATCGATAAATTGAATCAATTGGTTGAGATAATTATACTCCGTCGGTTTAGGTAGTTAACTAAAGGTAAACAATCTTGGCATTTCTTTTTATCTAAAAGTTGTCTATAAATTGTATGTAAAAATCTTTGCAAATAGGTATTTACCTAAATCGATGTTAGCTAATAAACTAAATTTAAATAAACTTTGTGTATATTTTATACGACCTCTTTAATATAAAAAGACATACCAAGACTGTTTACCTTTAGTTAACTACCTAAACAAACGGAGTATAATGGCTTTTATTTTTGTTTCACTATTAAGCTGTTGAACGTGAAATCGGTGAATGAACATACATTTAAAACCGGTCAAGTGCGAGTCGGACTCGCGTATAAGAGTTCTGCTTCCGTACCATTACTTATCTATTAAAATCACAAAAAATACGTTTGCCCCCGTAAAAAGTTTATTTTATTCTGTTTTTTTATATAGATATTTGTTCTTTCAGTGGCAATAAATATGGCCTGGTGACAAACAGTTAGTAATAGGGTTCCGTTTTATGCTTAGGGTACGGAACCTAAGTTTAAAAATAATACGTACCTACCTACGGCTGAACATATTATTATAACCAGTACCACAGATTACTAAATAGTATGCCAGTACGGTAGTAGGTACCTATTCTAATATTTTTATTAGAGGATATAAAATAATGAACAAAAATCTATCAATGCTAGCAACCTACCGGCTAGTTTTTATAATCACAAAATTAAAACAAAGGAGATCATAATCAAAACATTTTACGCGATGCCAGTCCTCCACGTTAAAGGTGCTTCGACACAAATGATGATTCATTTATAACACGAATTACATAAATTATGCCTTAATAACTAAACAATAAGAGTTACTCACACATTAAATACGTACGTCCGTCCGTCCGTTTAAAAACTTCCTAAAACTAAAACAAAAGAGTCGGCCATTTTGTTTTTTTTCCCGCTATAATGTGAAGTCGTTCCAAATGTTTATTTCCTCGTTAGATTGGCATCACTGGACTAAAGTATGACTGCAACGTATTATTACCAATTATATTGTGAATTAATAAAAAATAGTTGAGATCTAAATCATGTAATGGAATCTGCGTAGGCTTGTTATTGTTATTATGATGATTCATAATGCTTAGCGGTTATATTGTTATGTATGCTAACATAACTAATTAAGTACCTACCTACCTAAGGCATTAACATTCCAACATAAATATAAGAGTTTTTTTTTGGCGTTGCACCCTTTATTAAATTTTTGATGTTACCATTAGAATGCGAATGTAAAACGATCTAGTGATTTTGAATCTAGTATTTGACTAGCAAAGGAGATGACGGCAAATGTGAGGAAATGTGTAAGTAGTCGTGTAGGCGCAGGCTTGCGGACGACGAGCAATGGGTAGCTCACCGTCTGGCCGTCTAGTAAGGACCAAGTCTGGCGCAATCAAGGGTGCGCAGTGTTTCACGCGTGCCCGGCCGTCAGTAGGCCCGGTGCCCGCTAGGGTCACAGGAGTTTACTGAAAAGGAAACATGGTGTTATAACGCAAAGAGTAACTAAAGGAATCAAAAGCAACTAAAGGCCTCTCAGACTCAGTTTTAGTCAGCAAAAGTATAACAAGCTCTCGAAAAAGATAGGTACTTAACTAACGGCCGTTTTCAATAACCTACCGCAGTTCATTGATAGATAGCTATCCCCTATAAACAGTAAGATTCTATCTATCAATCCACAACTTTTGGTAGGAAATGCTAACCGTCGGTAGGTTATAGGAAAGCCAGTAAGGGCAAAAGAATAGATTTGTTTATCTTTAGTAGCTGCAATTTTAGATAGATAGCTTATTGAAAACGGGCGTAAAACGGTAACGTTAACTTGATTACTGACTAGTTAAATTTTTTTAGGCAGCAAGGTCAAACAAAAACCAATGTCTATCCAAAATCTATCTAATAACATAAACAAATTGATGTTACACAATCTCTCGCGTAGTTACCAGCTAGACACAGAGTTGCCCAGCCAGTTTGTCCAGTTTTTGCCCAGAAATCGTGTAAACAACACACGTTGCGTATGAATGATCGAAGAATGTAAAAGTGGTAAGTTCCATGGAAGATGCGCACGATTGATCGCGTTTCTTTTCTGTTGTTATACCAACGATTTATCGACTTTTTGTGCAGACAGCATCATAACTACTGGATTGTAGATAGGTACTCCTTTTCAATTATCTAAGAATTTTAGGGCGAGAAGAAACAAAATGGTGATGCAATATTTGACCACACCCCTCGGCATTATTGCGTCAGACTTCGTAACAGATACAGAATTTTGGTTATTTAAATCTAACTATGCAAAGTGGTCTTCTCTATTAACGGTCCGGTGAAGAGGGTTGTTCCCGTTCGTCCACACCCCGTCGTCCACAGTGTAGACGAACGGAACGCATCATTCCCAGTCGTCCGCACCTCGTTTCATGTTTAGTTTAAGAGTCAGTGTAAAGAAATTTTAAATATTATAGGTTATGTTGTTTTTAAATTAATTAAACCGTTAAATCATTTATTTAATTTAAAATTTCTTTACACTGACTCTTAAACTAAACATGAAACGAGGTGCGGATGACTGGGAATGTGAGAATGTTGCGTTCTGTTCGTCTACACTGTGGACGAACGAAACGCATCATTCCCAGTCGTCCGCAGTGTGGACGACGGGGTGTGGACGAACGGGAACAACCCGGTTAAGATCTTCTTCTTTTGGTAGATACATCAAAAAATTAATTCATCAAAAATACTTTTGCTTTGGGTGCAGCAAAAAAGTATCGCTTTTGCGTTTCAAGACTGCGCTATCTCTTTTTAATAATTGCGTAGCTCTCGCAACTGAAGTTTAAGGTTAGTCTGGTGCGTCCGCACCACAGTAACCTTAAGAAAAGTGGTTGATAAATTAATTGATGATACTACACAACTTAATTTGGAAAGGGCCTTTGACACATTTAACATTTTAAATGTATAACTGAAAAAGGGCATGTCCAAAGAGTTTGTACTTTCTGCCAATTATATCATGTAAAATTTCTAAGTGTTTAGAAATTTTGCAATTTTGCACAAAATTAATAAAAGAAATTTATGAACAACGTGGCTGCCAGTTTCCATTTCTATTCCTTTTAAGATTATCTATCGAGTCCAATAGGGCAGGTGTTGTCCCTCCCCCACACTAACCGTACATAATTATCTCTTGCATTTATTAACAGTACCTTATAAATTAAAGGGCTCTATAAATCTTAGATATGACCACATAGTCAGGCTAACAACTTGTCCTACTGCACTAAAGTCATAGTAATTTATTGCTTTTCTTGAAATACTAGTTTGTGGTCCCCACAGTGATAATGATAACACAAAATAGATACAGAAGGCAATGTCATGTACAACTAGGTCACATTAACTTGACGCTTGGCGTCGATGAAAATAATGTCCAAAAAGATATAACAACTACAGAGAACTAACCAAATTATCGACGAGCGTATCGATAACAAAGATGCTGACCATGCCTGACACTTGCCGGGCCAGCTAAGGGAATGCGGGGGGAAACAGGGATCCCCCCGTTTCCCCCCGCATTCCCTTGAATTTCAGAGATGCGTCAAGTAAAAGACATATTAAACCACCCGTTTTTACGACCGGTCTACGCAGACTGTCGTTGAGTCTATGTACTTACAAGTTAGACCGTCTTACCCTCATTACACTACGCGATTTCTAAGACCGTTCGTAAAAACGAGTGGTGTTAAGGCCTTTTAATGTGACCAGATTGTACTTCACTTTTCTTACCTACGCTCGGAGATCGCGCTAGGGTAGACGCAGTCCGAGTACTGTCCAAGGGCGTATGTTCCGAGACATCGTGTCTGTGAGCGGATGTACTAAAATTTGTGCGTTGCTCGAGCACGTTTTGTATGTAGATTGCCTTCTGTACCTCTCTCTTTTGTGGTAATCGCAAACAGTGTAAGCGAAAATAGAGATTTCAAGGACATTGTTAAAGGAAGGAAGGAAAGATGGTTCTTAACAATGATAGATCGACGGAATTGGATTCCTTTGTCAATTCTCGTTAGGAACTAGAGAGAGAACTGCCGGAATTCCGAGACTGATTGTTTTAGTTAGGCACTGTCTTGCAGTGTCGGACTTAGTCTTGTCTTCGCGGGCCCCGCGCTTTGGAGTGGGCCCCCCTTTGGACGTAAGGGTACAAAAACAAGTCACAATATAAAACATGCAAATATCGTTCGAGTACACATGTTCCGTCAATGCCAGAAAAGTTTTGATTTTATTTTTTTTATTTGTTAATTTAAATCTGATTTTAATTTATGGAAAACGATTTTAATTTGATTTTAATGCATTCCAATTGATTTTCATTTATTTAATTTGATTTTAATGTATGAAATCTTATCACATCCGATTTTCCGTAAAGCCAATGTTACCAAGTGCATGCTGCGGCTTTTCTGCAATATAAATGAAAGGAATGAAGGGAGGGTTATTTATAGAAATTTAAGGGGCCCCTTTGGTAGAAGTTGTTTCTGACCCCTCACAGGCTTAATCCAGCTCTGCTGTCCTTTCCGGCGAAGTTGTCTCTTTGAAAGTTGCGAAGCAACTGAGGCGAGCAGAGGGAGGAAACTTCGATTCTAAATCCGATTAGTAACAAAGTACGAGAGAGTGGTGACTGAACTTTCTAAACTCGAAATATACTTCAAGAGTACAATAAAGATTATTTGTTTGAAGTTTTTTTGAGTAGGGTACTTGAAGATCTTATGTAATATTATTAAGTCATTTTAACGAGTGTCATTGGTGCTTCTTGCACGTTCTTATTCAATTAGCTGTCTACGCCATCTCGACAGTGAGTTCGCAAGTATGAAAGTAGAAAATTGGAAACTGTAGGGGCCCAGCAGGATCGAAGTCTACTGGGGCCCTGGCTTGAAAGAAAGAGAACCCCAAGACCTTGAAAGGAAGACAAAGAAGGAACAGGAATGAATTTTAGTCAGAAAAAATCTGACACGTCTTCCTGCTCCGCCCAGAGCATGAGTAAGATCTGTTTTTTTATACCCTGAGACTAAATTGACACAAGTTATGGTAAATTTACTATAGGAATGACGCCAGTTCTTTTGTGTTGAAATGTCATTTTAGTCTCATGGTTTAAAAAACAGGCAGTCATATTGATAATTTCTAATCTGAAAAACTTCCTAATCAAACCGCTACACATTTAACATCGTGTACCTGTACTACTACCGAGGCTGACCACGTCTCGTGCAACGTGCGTGCGGTTGTCACGGCATCTCGGCTGTAAGTGATACGGCGCGGGCGCTGCTTGACCGCAATACCTCACGGGGACGCGCATGCACAGGTGCAGGTGGACGGAGGAGACAGAGCTGGGAAGGGACTAACTGGCAGCAGACAAACCCCTTTTATTTTTGTTTTCGAGGGGAAACCTTCAAAAGGCGCCCGGACTCTGGGGATAAGTCCGGGGAGTTTGGGATTTTTACCTCACTAAAACCACCCCGGTGATCACCATCAGCACGTAGAGGGGGCGCCGTTCCCTCTTAATAGACCAAACCCCCTATACGCTGTTTTCAGCCATTGAAAAAACCAGCAGTAGTGGTCACCAGAAAAGCACTGAGTCCATACTTACAGTCTGAAGAGTTTTGAAGCAACGATCGTTTGTCTTGGATACCGTTACGAAATTGTTTAAAAAGTAACGCCAGCGGAGAATTAAATGGCATTTCAATTTTATACTAGTGACCCATACTGATTTTGCACGAGTGCAAATGATAAAGACATCGTGTATCAGACATCGACGCACAAATGATTACTATGGATCCAACATATTGGACTTGGTGAGTCGAGAATCGTGTACTCGATCCATGATCATATAATATACAAACCTTTCTCGTACACAGTTCATTCAGTGAAAACTGCATCAAATTCTGGTGTGGAGTTTAGGAAAAATTTGCCCAAGCCAGTTGCGAAAAAGTTTAGGAAGATGATGATCAAGTATTACCAATGCCGCCTCTAGCTTCTGCCGCCGATTAGTTTTCGTGTTCTGTGGAAGCTGTCGTGTGATAGGTTTGCTCAAGTAGTGGGTAGGTGAAGCCGTATAGAGCCTGAGATTGTGAGGAGGATTGTGGGATGGAACATGGAATGCTGTGTTGATGGGGAGGGCGTTGAAGGTGGACTTTATTACTATTGATGATTTTGGTGAAAATGAAAGTCTTTGGGGTTAACTCTATGACCGAATTTATTTCTCTGATAAAAAACATACTTAGATTTTTTGTTACTTGTGACATCTCTAAATTAACTAACTTCGATACTCTGCTTAACTTCGATCCCGCCTGATAGTAAGCAGTGATGTAATTGTTGATAGTGAAGCGCACTGGATTATTAATAGCCTATTCACTCTTACCTAAAAGGCACCTAATTATAATCGGATGCAGTAGGCAAATTGTTCCAGTCCTTCGATGTAAGCTGTATAAACGACGAGGCGAAACGCTTCGTCCAGATCATTAAAGGGTAACAATTTAACAGATAAACATATTTATTTATTGGTAAAAATTGCATTTACACGTCAGAATATCTTTTGAATAACTGAAATCTTAAAAAGTAGGAAGGACGGTAAATCTATGTAAGTGCAGTTCAATCAACACCAAAAATTGCTCCAGTTTTCTAGTTTCATCATTAATCCTTTATTAGAGACAATAAAGGGTAGTAGCACATATCGCCCAATTCGATTCTAATTATTTAACAACATCGATAAAACTAATCCGACCAGCCTAGGGCTAGGTGATCCGATGACCGATTAATATTATCAAAACATCACTAATTACGTGTTCCCCGTTATCGATAATGATCTCGATACCGCTCATTCGATAGTTTTCTGTCATTCGATATGGACTATCCGATTCTGATGGAGTGATGTTTCTCCGAATCGAAGTGCGTACGTGACTGCGTCGATCGAGACATGCGCACGCGTCGATGGATAAACAAACAATAGTGAAGGAAGAGTGTTAGATGGAATTTTGTAAATAGGATTGTATTCGAATTTGCGATTGTGTTTTGTTCCTGGTTTATTGTTATTGTTTATTTATAGAATTTGAGATGATTAAGGAATTCTAGACATATAGTATTTGATCCTATCTGTCACATTAGTTTTTGTTTACCTAATAATCAATTCAATATACTTTTTTTTTCACATATGCCTATATGGGCTAGAAGTTAATGCTTAATGGGTTAAAATGGGCCACCATATTATCTCTTCACCACCCTAGGTTGACTGGTAGAGAATGCCTAAGGCATTAAGTCCGCCTATGTATTTTGTGCATGAAGAATAAATAAAATAAATAAATGGGACGCTATTGCTAATACCTACTACCCTGCCCATCTGTTTGTCAACAGGCTGTACCTTATGAACCGTGATAGTTAGACAATTGAAATTTTCACAGATGATGTATTTCTGTTGCCACTATAACGACAAATACTAAGAACTGAATAAAATAAATATTGAAGTGGGTATTTTTTCCGGCCGGCCGGTGGTTTTTCAAATGTTTGATTTTATAATAATGATTTCTATAATTATTACAATGTACTTAATAGATAGTCATCTTTTTAATCGATTAAAAATGAAGTCAAAAAATTAAGGAAGATGCTAACTTATTTTGTATGTCTTTAGCTCTTCGAATGAGATAGGTATCATATTTGACTCTATCCCAAACACAAACAGAAAATAATGCCAGTGCAATTGACATATCTATTTGGCCAGTCCATTACGATTTTGAGCAAAACCGTGCTTTACTTTCGAGGTGACACACGCGCCCAATTTTTTGTGCGTCTGGTCGTCTAGACATTCACTTTACGTGTTTAGATAGCATTGTTTATACGAAGAAACGGAAGGTTCTATCGTATCTCAAATATGTGACTTTAACTGAAGTTATTTTGCGTAAAGAACCACTTTAGCACGAGCCACTGAACAATAAAAAAACCCTTAATTACTCATAGCCAAACGTATCCATAAAAAAGTAAGCATTACTCTATGGCGCCAAGTCCTTTTATCTATGCCCATTATATTTACTTTAAAAAATATAATCTCTTCGCCAAACAATACAAAAAAAGCTTCCAAAAGCCGATAATAGACAAACAATTTCAAACAGGCTTTGCAATCTTATTTACTTTTTAAGAACGTTTTTAAATATTTTATGGCTGAGCACGTTAAAGGACAATAGACATTCAATAACTATAAAGTTCCTGAAGCATAGAGGTTTCATCTCTAAAGTATTATTTTACAGACATGCACTTGAGTCTGTAGTCTTTGGTATTGAATAAAAGTGTAGCCGCTGGCAAAAGTGTTCGTGGATTACATTTTTTTTAATATTCCGTTGGAATTATAAAAAAAAAACTTGAAAGGTTGGATTGCTTATTACTTTCGGTCTAATAAAAGTTGGGTAAAAAACAAAAAAAAATATCACATCACCCTAAAAATATATATTTTTTTAATGGGGTTGCCACCGTACGGCTGTCTACAGACCCTGCTAATGTGTCAAGCTTCTGTATATTATTAAGAAAAAACTTTCTTGTCGGACTGCTAGTCGCACAGGATCGTTCGTTTTGGCGCCGCGTGGGGGCGAGATATGTCCAGCAGTAGATGTTTTTTGGCTGAAATGATGAAAAAGTCTTTTGTCAAAAAGAAAATTCAACTAGAATCAATTTCTAGAATAAATAAATGACTACGGTTTATCCATGTCTTTTGAGCTAGATACATATTTTACATTTACAAGACTTTCTTTATTATAAATGCTACTTGAAGTTACTAAACACAGTCCTAGATCTAGAATTAACATTATTATGTAAATAGAACATGATACAACTCAATCAGTGTTATATTTTATGGACACTTAAAATAGTTCTACTTTTATAATTGCCTCTGTGCACTAATTATATTTTGCAGGATATAATTTCCTTTTGAAATCATATTAATTATAGTTCAGGGGTTCTACAAATATGCAGGTTTCCTAATTAATGGATACGAATTTTAGAATAAATAGCTTTATATAAATTGTAATATCCCTCAAGAAACTTGAGTTTTGTTTTGTTTGAGTGACATATTTTTTTTTATAATTTAATTTTCTATAAAACTGACCAGAAACCACATGCTTTAGCTGTAGTGTGGGAGAGTGCTCCAGTTCTGCAAATAACGATGTTTTGCATCACTCATTTGCTTGAAGTTTGGCGACTGATTCCAAAAAAAAAAACTATTTTATTACTACACTGTGACTTAATATATTTAATTTCATATAATTATGCAATAATTTAGAAACTGTCATGTCCTAGAACTAAAAATTCGAAGATAATTAACATCTAAGAATCTGTACTGGGCTCGCATGATGAGATTAGGCCTTAGTCCCAGCAGTGGGACCATTAAGCTATAATAATTTAGACTACCGATCTCATTTTGTATAAGCAAAAACTACTAAGCTATGCTAGGATATTGTAGCTTAAACCTAACGCTACAAAATTCTTGCCATATAATTTTTTTCCTTAACACTTCTGTACCCACATATACTGTTTACGTTCTGTAATCACTTTCTAATGCAAGTTTTACGAGCAGTTATAGTGTATGCTTTTGTTTTTATGTCCCTCTGTCCCTCCTACCCTAACTGAGGCGCTGAAGTTTTACGTCCAGAGGTTTATTACTTTCCTGACTTAAAAGGATTTTTATCTTAAACTTTTATTTATAGTTAAATTGAGTTTAAAACTGTGATGGATTTTGTTATTTGTTTTTGTGAAGATAAAAGAAAAATGGGGAAAGAAAGAAGGGGAAGGTGGGAGGAGAAGGGAGAAATGGGATGACTACTGAATGTCGACTAAATGAGAAGTATTGAAAAAGACATTTTGCGCAGATTCCTATAAATCCTTACATATTGTAAAATAAAGTCCCTCGACCACGTCGGTCTGTATTTAAATTAAAAAACTACTGAACGGATATTCATTTGGGTTTCAGCAATAGCTCGAGTAATGAATGAGAAAGATTTGGTGGACTATGCATATCGTAGTAGATGAAAATCGACAATTTAAAGTTTTTGTTAAGGACGTGCAAAACTAGGGGATGACTCTGAGAGCGAGAGGATTTGATGGTGATTTTGTTTCTACTGCTGGATACAAAAGATAAAGAAGATTTTACAAATAAGATATTACTACGCCTTCCCTTAAAGTTATAAAAAAATATGCAAATGCGATGATAAATATCAAAACGAACCTTTTATTTATTAACAACTTTAAAATAATATTCTGTTATCCCTGTTGTCTTAACTATTACGATGTTAAAACAATCGTACAGCTGACACCACACGTAATCTTCGCTTGATCAAAACAACATGATGACGTCAACCGGTACTGCAGTGGCAGTCTGCATCGTATTCCACAAACATAAACCATAATAGAAAACCTGACTATAGCAAAAACAACACGACGTGCTATATAGGAAACCTGAAACTTCATTTCTCTGAAACTAACTCTATTAATAACAAAAAACATAAAACATACATATTTTAATTTTTCGGGAGCATGTCTGAGTTTTACTGATTAAAACTCACCTGTGTCCTTAAGTTGCCCTTTGAATTTTAGGACATCAGATTTCTGCAGGCGTTACTAAGGGCCCTGGGTTGAATGAACAGGGCTCTGGAATGAAGGAAAAGTAGGAACAGCAGAGGGTTTTAGTCAGTAAAAGTATGACACGCCCTCCCACACCGCCCAGATTGAGAGAGGTTATATCGGGATTTCCCACCTTATAAAAAAATGGTTCCTGCAGGCGTTGCTGTTTCGCAGAAGGTTCCATTTCCTCTCACTCCGTACCATGGCCTGACCCAGGATCCGGAACCCATACTCACCTGTCTCCTTCAGTTCTAGTTCTAAACTTAGCCTCCACAGTACTGATATTTAAATTACAGCAACTAAAGAAAAATGGCTAGTTGGCGGTCGTGTATTTGCAGGCACATTGTATTAGTTTTCAAGAAAAACTAACGGTAAACATTTCTTATTGATGTATTGTCAATTGGAGTAAGCACCGTGAAGGCTAGTCCGTGCTTCCTGGCTGGACGGTCTGAAGAAAAACTATCTGAAATATCTACGTAGGTAATAAAAAAGTTTGTAGCACCTACAAAGTACTTGAATGTACAAAGTACAAAGCGTGTGAAGCCAAATAGAAGAAAAAAAGTTGTTAAACATTTGTATATTTTTTTCGATTTTAGAATGTTTGGCGGCAACTGCCCTTGACTTAAAATGTTTCTTTTATTACCTTTTTTTTTAAATTTTCTCGCATATATACTCGTAGACTATGCGTGTCAGGGTCGTCTTGGCGGTGTCTTTCGACAACGTCAACGCCTTCGACTCCCTGTCCTGCCCAGTAGCATTGGGGGGCACTACGGTATCACCAATTGCCCGCCTACCTCCGTAGTGTAATCAAGGCCTACCTGTCGGAGAGGTTCATCATCTACCCCGGTCACCAGAGAGAATGGAAACGGCGAGAGATGTCGTGCGGTGTTCTGCAGGGATCGGTACTAGGACCGCCCTTGTGTGACATCGGGTACGATTACGGCTGCGCGGCGGCCTCCCCGGCGGGGTCGGCGTGGTCTGCTGCACAGTTGATGTATTTCTATTGCCATTTTAACAACAAATACTAAAAACAGAATAAAATAAACGTATAAGTGGGGTCCATAGAAAAAAATCGTCATTAGTGACAATCCACACTTTCAAGGTTCAGCCAGACCCTTTGAGAGACACATACTTACATAAGATTTTGAAGGTTCCATTGCGAAACAGAATACAATACATTCTAGTAGGTCGGTATTACAAACAAAAGAAATCTATGTAGGTACGTATCGATGTTGTAATATTGATAGTTTTGATATGAAGACAAAGGGTGTGAACGTACTTATTTAATATGCGTGTGATGACTTGGAGAGAGATGTGTCAATGTCAGTCATGTCATGATATTGATATTGTATCTGATGAGTGGAAGATAAGATTAGTATGTCGATGCACTTTATGGATAGTGGTAATCGATATCATCCGTGTAAATCCCTCGTTATTTTTGAAAGAGTAACCATGCAGTTTTTATGTTGTTAAATGCATGTGAAAGTACATTTGATATCTATAATAAATATCCATGATTTAAAAAAAAAATCAGCCTTTTGTCTCCATTTCACCACTTTATGGTAAATCTGGTGTCATCAACAGGGTTGAAATCCTGACTCCAGGTTTTGTCTTAGAAATCCCATATGGAAAAACCCAATGAAACTGAGAATCCAGAATCTTCAGCAGAAACACTTGCGACCACTGGAGTAGCAGAGCTGAACTTAAATAAATAAATATGAGACCACTACTGCAATTAAACACATCTTTTTGTCGTTAGTAGGCTGTTTAATGTCAGAATTTGCTTAAAAAAAAGGCATCTATTAGCAGCATTATCCACGTGATAAAATTCATTTTGATGTGCTTGGTACTTAGTAGCTTACACACAATACGTACCTAGTATTATTTATTATATACATAATACATTGCTTACCAGAGCTGACCATTCTCTAGATGCTATCAGGGCTCTAGAACCATTATGGGTTTTAGCCGAGTAACATTAAAGGTGTTTTAACCTATCAATACCCGCGAAACGAGACACAATAGTAAGACAATAACAGCGCGGTCCTATGAAACCGGTCGGGGATTCATGAATTAAGGAGGGCAGTTATCACGGCGTTTAAAAGGCTAGTTAAGGCACTGAATGGAAGTACTTACTCTGTACTAAAGGTACCATAAAGTACCACCCAGTGATTTAGTAACACGAGTAACACCCATGGTACAGCCAGTAGGTACTCATAGTATTGCATAGTGCCCAATGTCACGAAAGTGCGGTGTCATTGACACTAGTCGCCATTCACCAGCGATCCATTACCACGAGCTTTCTAAGACAATGAGTAATTACCGACTTCTGTCTTTAGATGAACATCTAATGGAGGATTCATTCACTTTGCTAAGTAATCGGTAAAGTGGTACTTTTTTTTTATAGAACCTTGCTCGACTGTAGGAATATTTACTAGCCCTATATTGAAGGTATGTTCACAAACATGGCTCTCTGATGGTAGGCCATACAAATATTTACTGCGAGCCGGAATCAAACCAGCTAGATATGCAATACTAGCATCAGATTTGCGCAAAACGGCCGAACGCTCAGCATAATTTCAGATTATTCGTAATTTGATTTTTGCTGAGCCGGGCCGATACTGAATCTACCACAAGCTTTTAACGCGATCTATTTTACAACCTAAACAGAACTTTTAAGGTAAGGTATAGAGGTGTACCTACTGTCTGTCCCTGTAAGAGGGTGTATAGCTTTCTCACTCGCACGTCTGTCATTTTATCAAGTCATAGTAAGGCCCCTGGTCTTTTCCCTTATCAAATTAAGAGAGCTTTTACTGTCTTTCTTGAAAAAAGGATTAAATTAAACCATTCTTCGATTGAATTGATTGACACAATTAATGGAGGGGTAAAAGTCTCTAATGAAATTATTCTTCGTTAACGTTTTTACCTTTTGTAAAATTAAGCAAGGAATTTTTATCGAGCTTTTCGGACTAAGAATTTCGAAAGACTACGAAATTTTACATTCTAAGTTACAAAACCAAATTGTTTTATTTTAAAAGCAGTGGCATTGCTTGCGTGAAAGTAGAAAATTATTCCAAGGGATAATACTCCCAGGATTACAAGTAGATAACCTATATTGTATTCCGGGACATGGTCCACCGGTGTGACTCTTCTTCCAAATCCGTTCATCGATTTGAGCTTGAGGGAATAACAAAAACACACACATAAAAAGCACACACACATACTTTTATCTACATAATAAAAACTTACCTAACATATAAGTAAAGTCCGTCTAATGAAAGCGCGACCTGAGAAAAAGAGGTTAAATCCAAAAAAAAATGTATGTGATATTACTAACTAGTAGGAGAATATTGTCTTGATACTTCACATTTTTTTTATTTCCTACAATTTTGGCTGAAAAATGTTGCCAATGAAATTGAAAAAAAAAACTCCTGGTCGCGCTTTCATTAGACGCACTCTATTCTATTCCAGGACATGTTCTATCGGTGTTACTTTCTTCCAAATCCGTTCATCCGTTTGAGTCTGAAGTAGCAAACAACACATACACATGCAAACCCAAACATTCGTCTTCATAATAATAGTATGATTACCAATCGCCAGATATTATTTTCTCACACAATCCCAGCTATTAATACTCATGTCATTCTGATGTAATACAAAAATAGAACTAACTGAACTCACATGCATAAACATGAAGGCATATCATATGCAATATCATGCTGACAGCCGAATTTGCAATCATATGCAAATAAAACAAACACTGTCATGTTAACCTCAAAAAGGCCGTACCTATGTATACTAAGCCACACCTCTGTGGTAACAAAACCATTATAACCTGACCTGTGATTCAATTTCAATACCATACTATGATAGACAGGTAGCCTGATTCATCATCATCTGCCCAGCCTTTTCCCAACTATGCATATTGGGGTCCAGTCAAGCCGGATTTAGCTGAATACCCGTATTTTACGAGGAGCGGCTGCCTACCAGACCTCCACAACCCATTGACTGGGGTAACACGGTACTTCATGGCAAGACTGGAGTCAGATTTACTGGCTTCTGACTAGGTAGCCTGATTCATATTATTTTAATGAAACAAGTCAAATATCGTTGAAGTTTTATAATCGTTCGGTGTTCGATCGAAGTGCTACCTAAAATCGGTATTCACGTGTTCCTTGAACGGGATTCGATTGAACGACAATTCAATTGGTTTGAAACTAAACGATCTATCAACGACTTATTACCAAGTACATTTCTATGTATTCTACCAGGGTAATGACTGACATAGCAGAATACGATTTAACGACATTTCGTTCAAGATTGATTGATGTTTTTTTAAGGAGGGAAACATCAAAATGACTTCTCCCGCACTAAGCGGAGCGGAAGAGCGTGTCAGAGTTCTACTGACTAAAACCCACTCCTTCTTTGCCCTAACTCCAGGATCCCGCGGTTCGGTCTCGTCAACCCAGGCCCCAGTAGGCTTCGACCCTATCGGGACCCTACAGTTTGCTGACATCACTTCAAGCCACGCGTGGAACAATACGCGTCGTTGACAAACTCGATTGATAGATGTGAATACGATAATGGACTAACCGACTAAGTCGCAACGATATCGTTACGATTTTGAATACGTGAATTGGGCTACAGCTCATCATAGACTTGCAGGCGATGATACAAGCTATATCGCCTTTCTATCAGTCTATTGTTCAAGAACATAATGTTGGTATAAGGTACTCCTACTTTGTCTTTGTGAGACATTTTTTTTATGAACAGTAGGACAGTAGCTGTCGTGCCAATATTACAATACAATTCAGATTGTAAATGGTTGTTTGAGCAAGTCAATGAACTCTCGTTGTAAGGCGAAGTTCCAGTTGAAGCTAAGCGAAGATATTTAAATGATGGCAACAAAGCTACAAAATAATGATGATCGACATAAGTGAACGTTTACGCTAATCGAGTTCGTTTTAAATCTCTTCGCCGTTCGTCTTCCTAGGCTCTTCTAGCTGACGGCAAAATACTTATTTAATTTTAATAGCCGGTGAAGATCTCTTCAGTATTACCTTTTGATTAGCGTCATCCATCTCAAGATAAAAGAGCCAGGTGTCTAGATATGCCAAAACTAACTCATCATCCAGGTAGACATGATCTTGCGAATGTCGTGGTAATCACAGGACCAAGGAGACACAGAAACAGCAATTAAGGAGATTATTTGACTAAAAGGCTGAGGAAGCTTACATAGCATAGTAACCTTATGATGTTTCTACTGCTGGAATTCAGGCCTCTTCCTTAGAAGAGGGAGTGGGCTATAATTCACCACGCGGCCCCGTGCAGGTTGGTGGGTGCCACATATCTTCGAATGTATGGCTCTAGTACATGCCGGTTTCCTCACGATGATTTGAGAATACATACAGTATATTGTAGTTCTAGCAATGTACAGTATAGCTAACACTGGACTAGGACCCTAACGTTTGGCACAGTAGTAAGTCCTTCAGTGCTGTAGACTTGGAAGTCTGCCAGACATTTTGGCGAGCTAGCACGACCCGGCCACTTCGTATGGACTAGATCAGGGGTGCTCAAGCTCTCGACCGCGATTGAACACTTGAGCAGTCGATTGTGAGAGCTTTCCGAGGCGATCGCAGAAATTCCTACCAAGTATAAAAACGACAAAACGGTGGTATTATAGTGGGTAAAACAAAATCAAAAAAGATTATAAACAACATGTAAGTACTATCAGCCTAAGAAAGTTCTGTTGTACACAGTACTTATGAAAATATTAAAAATTCTTTATGAGAAATATAAAACGGCCGAACAGATCGATTAGAATATTGTTTAGATTTCTGTGATTAGAATCCAAGCGATCATTTAGTGCCGCCAAAGTGCGAGGTATTGGAAACTGAGCATAGGCAGCAGCACGACAC
Organism: Mythimna separata; assembly: GCA_030763345.1. Classification (NCBI taxonomy): domain Eukaryota; kingdom Metazoa; phylum Arthropoda; class Insecta; order Lepidoptera; family Noctuidae; genus Mythimna; species Mythimna separata. The sequence goes on from CM061187.1 coordinate 6,428,212, forward strand.
TGAGACATAGTAAACATCCTGCGCTTTTTGACGCGAGATATATGTAGATTCTTTGTTCTTTAGTCACCATGCAAAAACGGAAAGTCGTCGAAAGAAAACGTCAAAGGAATCGAAGAAACATGGATTTTTGTAATTTTAGAGGTTGCTAGTAGAGTAGAGTTTCTATGTTTATTGTAAAAAAATATATGCAACTTGTAGTAGTCATCATCATCTGCCTAGCCTTTTCCCAACTATATTGGGGTCGGCTTCCAATCAAGCCGGATTTAGCTAACTACCAGGATTTTACGAGGAGCGGCTGCCTACCAGACCTCCACAACCCATTAACTGGGGTAACACGGTACTTTTATGGCAAGACTGGAGTCAGATTTACTGGCTTCTGACTATCCGTAACGACTGCCAAAGATCTACAAATGACAGCCGGGACCTACGGCTTAACGTGCTTTCCGAGGCACGGAGGAAACTCGTTATGTTAAGATGGTCACCCATCCACAGACCAACCTAGGCAAGCGTTGCTTAACCTTGAAGATCGACCTGTGCGGTTGTTATTATCTAGCCACGAGCTCCTCAACAACATGCAACTTGTAGTTGTATTGCTGTTTAAAACTGTTATTGGCATTTATTTTTTTAAAACCTTTATTTTTGTACGAGTTTTCAAGCGCCAAAATTCGCAGAGCCTAACTTCAGACTCACCAAATTATAGCGGCCGTACTGTTCTTATACTTAAAAAAGAAATAAAGAAAAAGACTTTTAGGTCTAACCACCCCTGGACTAGAAAATGAGGGGTTGACAACCCTTGCACTGTGTATTGACTAGTCAATGGGGGTTGCCATGTAAGTCTAGGTTCATGTACGTGCTTGCGGTTAGTCTCTGGGGATCTTACGGTTTTAGAATTTCAGTAGTTTTACGTTGGAACGAGAAAAGTTGGCTGTAAATTGGATGGAAGTTTTGTAGTGAGGTGTGGTGGTAGAAGGTTGTTAACCCCTGGCGAGGATGCGAGATGTATGTTTGACTTTAATGCATTTGAGGTTTAAACAGCCGCATCAAATTTATAAGTCATCAATATCTGATAAAAAATAAAATGATAAAAATAAAGATGTTTTCTTTTTAGGTAGAAAATCATCCAATGCGGCAGAAGAAGTCAAGTACTTCTTCCACGGCGTTGGATGATTGATTAGGCGGAGCGGGAAGCCGTGATAGACTTTTACTGACTAAAATCCACTCCTTTTCCTTCTTTGCCTTTCACGGGGTTCTCTTTCGCACAACCCAAGGCCACTAAGTTCTGTTTTTTTTGGTTTGAAATACGTATTATTTTTATAATATTTACGAGTACCACCACTGCTTTATATCTGTTTTATACTTATAGCCTCCTAAATTACAACTGGGTTAAATTTTGTATAATTTTCCTTTTAATTCCTTTAATAATACCTACAAATAATTTTATTTGCACCAGATTTTTTAACAAAAAAATTCGTTCCATCCAAATAATTCAATCAATGAAATCAACTACTTCATTGAATCAACAAATTCACCGAAGCATTATAACAATAATTAATGATTCTTAATTCTGACGTATCGACGATGATGACGATACAAAAAAACATGCTAATCATCGAACTGACAGATGTGCGATGATCGATCATTTATTATCTATGGTACACAGCTACTTAATTATGGAAGCATGCGTTTATTAATTAATCCCATACCATTAAGTGACAACGATGATGTCACTTCAAGATGGGAACAAAAAAACTTACCGTTGATAGTGAACAAGAAGTTTGTTTTAAATGAAGAGGGCTTCAAAGGTTACGTAATACTAAGTTAGATGTTTTGTAGCGACATCTAAGTTATCACATAGGAACTAAATTATACAATCTTGCATCGTTGTGTCAAAGTTATTTGCGCGATTGGAACATTACGGTCCAAAAGCAACTATTGGGCAGTTGCCTGGAATAGACACACAACCCGTCTGATCGGTGGATACTTCCCTCTCAATGGATGTATGCGGGACTTTATACTCTGTTCTGTATTTTTCTTTTTTTTTAAGGTGAGAAATCATTTAATGACTTCTACCGCTCTTAGGTGACGCACAGGACCGCTCGCTGTGGTGACGCTTGGGGGAGGCCTATGTCCAGCAGTGGACGTCTTTCGGCTGAGATGATGATGATGATGAAGGTGAAGTAAAAGGGTGTAACAGACTTTTATTTTTCCGTTTCAGAACCCCGGTAGCCTTTTAAAAAAACTCCGTCGCAATCCCATAGCCCTGATGACGTAAGACCCTTCCGTATCAAATCCCGCATGACATTAGATCCCCTCTTCGCAACAGGATACTCGCATTAAGAGTAGAGAGCGCACACTCGCACAGTTTGTCGAGGGGTTACTTCTAACGGCTATGAGAATCGGATATCATATCGTGACCGATCATTGTGCCGATGACGGTGATCGCTGGATGTTCGCACACTTGTCTAAATAATTTGGTTTTGACCGGCTGAAACTCGAAGAGCACCTACGTATACAGATCGGTCAGTCCACTGAGTGCGAGTCATTTCTACATCAACGCGATCGAAACGTTTACTGCATTTGGCTCGCTGATTGCTCAGCTTGAAGTGGGTCAATTGGAGCGCCGAACATCATCAACGTGTCGATCGCATAAACGTAAAACAAACTCGCACTAGGTAGTCGGGCGTAAATTTTTTCATCCCGTATTCATCTGTCTACGGTGTTGCTATAAACGAGCATATGAAATATTCCTATTTCTTTTCTTAACCGTTCCTGTTCCAATGCTGGGCAAAGGTCTTACTAAAAAAGTAAAGGACGCTGTAACCGATGTTGTGGGTTGAATGATTATGCAATGGCAAAACCCATCATTTTATCTTGTAACACGGCATTATAAGAACAAGAGACAAGTACATAGAGCTTTCTTTTAATTAATCCATTCCAAGTTTAAACTACAGATCTGTCAGAGAGCTAAATGTAAAGTATCAACTTAATGGAAGTCTTAAACGCATCCTATTAATAACAGCCAATTTCTTTCCTTTGTTCCAAGTTTAGAACATAAACAAACGCTTGAAAGTGCAGAGCACTCCAATTAATTAATCCACTCAATTTAAAAGCTCTTGCACAGAATGGATGACTAATCGTACGTTATATCCATACATTTAATCATACAAGTTCATACAACCCACGTGGTTGTATGTCTTTGTATTGCTTTTTAAGTTGTACTGCATGTAATTAGTACTTTCGTCCCACGGGGAGCGATGACCTAAGATTTGTAATGGTTGAAATGAGAGATCTTATGTGAAGTGTGACGGTTGAGGAATTGATATGCTTGAATTTGGCTTATGGATATTTTTGTGCGTGGTCAATATTAATTTACATCATGGTAACGTTCAATGCGATGAGTGCGAGTTGTTTTCATGTTAACACGATCGAAATATGATAGCTTTAGAGCTTGAAGTCGGCCAATCGGAGCGGCGAATCCTGTGAATCGTAATGTAAAACCAATTTCCACTAGATACCTACTCGGGAATTGATTGATTGTATCGTCTATAATGACAAACAGCCATGTCGTTGATAATTTTTGAGCAAGACTGCAGGTGCAGAGGTTGACAAATACAAACTCGATTGATTGTCCAGACATTCTCTCGGCCGGGTGACCTGAAAAAAGAGAATAAATTCGTAGAGTATCTCTCGCAGATACTCTACGAATTTATTCTCTTATACTTAACAAATAAACAAATTCTTTAGACCTGTACCTACAGGTCCAAAGGACGAGTAACTAATAGGCTAATTTTGCCCCTTTATTTCGTATACTCAAAGTGTTTGGAATTTATATGTAATCTGGGGATCTTTAAGTTAAGATTAAGAGTGAATTAGATTACTTTAAGGCAAGCGTGCCCCGTCTTCGACCTCAACTCACCTGAGTTAGTGATCGTAACCTGGTTCTATTCAAAATCAATAATAATAAAAACTAAGTCACTGCACGTGTATAGCAATTTGAAATTGTTCCTGAATGTTTGTCAGGAGAAGGCAAGATATAAAGAAAATTGATAAAACATGAAAGAGATTGACATCAAGAGATATTCCCTACCGTATCCATCTTATTTCTATGATTCAAGTCAAGTCAAACACCCATTGTTTAAATCCTAGAATGCCTTTTTGGAAGTGAAGTTTTTGAATTCTTTTTAATTAGCAATTATTGCAGCCAAGTTAGGTTCAAATTGGAGGTGTGGATACAGTGGATAATAAATTAAGAGAAACAATGGTTCGGGCCTTGTTCTTTCTATATGGCTAGTTGGTTTTTATTCTTATTTTCTTGAATATTATTGTGTCCTGAAATAGAGATGGGAATGGTTTAACCATTCGAAGATTTAATGAGTAAAAAGATAGCTAGGTATTGTGAAAAGCATATAAATATTGTTAATATTTTTTTTTTGTCAATTTTTGCAACTTAGGGCCAATTTAATAAAACTGATGAGACACATTTGTCAAAATGTGATATTGTTATTTATCATTTGTTGATGTTATTTTAAATTTTTTGCAACCGGTGCAGTTTAATAAAAATGAAAATACTATTTAATGAAAGAGAATAATAAAAATGACTGTAATTTTTAGCAAGAACTAATAATTATGTATTTTCAAAACTTGGTACAGGCCACTTAAATGCAAGAACCGTGCAAAGCCAAAAAGGAAATAAACATTTTAATTTTCACCGTCACATGTCACCTGCCAGTTGTATTAAAAATTATGATTTATATTTTTTTTTATAAGGAATTTTTTTTATAAAGTTGAAATAAGTCATACACGATTACTGGTACTTTCCGATAAACAAATGGAGAGAAGACGTGTTTTTGTTTAGTTACCCCAGAGCAAATATTCCTTACCTTTTTACTGACTTACCCCCAGTAATAATAACCAAATTATTGATGTAAATACAAGCTTTACGATGTTTGCAGTTAAAATGGCGACCAAAGAGATCGTTTGTTGAACCATAAACCCATTATTTGGTGAGGTCAACCACTTGTGGCATGTCATTGCCACCATGACAACATAATGAACCTCGTTTCAACCTCTAAACTCTTTGGTTAAAACAAATATTTTAATTACATGTTTTTTTGAAATTCGAAGCTTCTCTAATTGATGGTTATGTTACTGGCAGATTGTATAAAGAAGCTTGCTGATGATAAAATGAAACTGTCTGGTCTGAGGATCCTTCCTTTTCAAAAATGGAGTTTTGCAGAACTTAACACCCTATTTCGCATACCTTTACAATATCAAGTTTAAATTTCAGAGATTGCTTTCTGCTTAGATGGCGTTTAAGAATGTTTACAAAACAAAATTTGGAACATCAACATACGAATCCGTCGGCAGGTCACTAACAAAGGGAACTCACGGGAAGCCGACTGTAATCGTATACTAAATATATAATATTTACTGTAACATTACTTCCTCATATTTCGTTTGCTCATATAAAAATTTACATTTCTGCTGAGCAAACGAATTTGACATTGACACCTTTTTATCACAAACAGATGCATCATCTTACGTGTAAATAAAGACTCCTTGCGTTTCGACTCATTTAAAGGTATATTAAGAACAATATTTAAAAACAAAACGCTATTATCGGCGTTTTTGGCGCGATTTCTTCGAGTAAGGTTCAGTGGCTGTTTTAATTATTTGCGAATTGATTGAGATGTATAATTAGTGTAGTTAGTTTTGTATATCAAGTCTCTGTGCAACTGGACAATGTTTGGAATAATTGAAGCAGACGCGATCTCGGTAAAATAGAGCTGAAAATTTGATTGACTTACCTCAGCGAATTTGACTGAGAAGGTTGGCTTGCTGCCAAATACTGCAAAAACATTAGTATGTTATATCCATATGGTAATAGAAAACCAATAAACTATTATTACGAACATATAGTTTAAAGGACTTGGTATCCAAGCCAAAACATTAACAACAATAAACAACGTAGCACAACAGTCCAAAGACAAAAAAAATGTAACTTAATTCAAGTTAAATTATCAGGAAGAACAGTTATAACAAAACAAGATTCTTACGTAAACTGTAGCCCTGGGAAAATAAGACGGAAGTAAGAAATCAAAGAATTGAGAACAAAGAATTGGCGGTCATAAATCTGGGGACTGCAGAAAATTACTGCCGTTCGGAAGCTCAGAAGTGATATCTCAATTTTTTCGAATATTCCGCTTTTTTTCGCAACGGAAAGTTTGATTTTTTTCTGCATCAGGCATGCTTGACAAAAGACTTAAAAAATATTTTTTTTAGTTTGGAAATCATCCAGTGACGCTGGAAATATCATTCCCACTCTGCCCGGCAGAGTGGTGTCCGAAACGCGGACTGCGTTTTACTTTTACCGACTAAAACCCACTCCTATGTTCCTTCTTTGCCTTCATTCCAGGGCCCTTGGGTTCTCTTGTAACAATGAAAATAAAAACACATTACTTATTTTATAAATGCGTATAAAGTATGCCTCTCCCACAAAATTGATTTACCGAAATTAAATACATAGACATAGCCTTGGGCCTGAAGAAATACGTATATAGTTTTTATCAACATTCCATGCGAATGAAGCCGCGGACCGAAACTTTAACTTTTCTACACGATTCCAGTTTTCCCGAAACTTAGTTTTTATTGAGTTACCACTTTTTGGCTTCCGAGGGAAAATTACTAGGTCGTTGAACTTGTGAAATTCAGAAAAATATTGGATGAAAAATATTACATTGACAATTCATTTCGATTTTCATGTCTTATTTTATTTTTTTCTGTTATAGTAGCCTCATTTACACAATTGGTCTGTCATCAGCGTCTCAAAAATATTTAAAATTCGAATTGCAAAAATGGCGCCCCAGTTTGAACCATCTCATCTTTCTTTCGAAGTAATTTACAGTTACTTTAAATTGACGTGTTTATTCATGTGTAAACGCTAAGTTGTACAAAATTATAGTAATTTCAAGGAAAGTAGCGTAATGCACTTGGCTCAAGTAATTATTTTGATAACCATCTTTACGGAATCGTTTACGGTTCTTTCAGTAATATGATACTTTCAGTCGTAAACACATTATAAAGATTGACAGATAATGTGTAGTTTTTTTTGTTATGGCCCTGTGATAAATTAGAGCCATTAATTACAAAAACGGAGCAATGTTTTTGAAAGTAATATGAATCTTGTTTCTATTCGAAAGGTTCCTAGAAATCGCAGTTAATCTGTTGACTTATTATTCGGGTGGGTAGTTCTTTTGTTTTTAAGATGGCCCATATGTTGACAAGGCGGTGTCGTCTGAAACATACGGATCTCAAATGGCAGTAAATTATTTGGACAAAATAAACAAATGTGTGTGGTCGGATGCCAGACGGTTTTTTTTGTTTTTTTTTTCCGAGGCAAAAGGGACCATACGGGATAATTAAGATGAATGTTGTTCTTTCAGGCGTTTCAGTTTCAGGTTCGTTAAGCGTGGTAGAATAATTAACACTGGCAATTATTTTACAAAAACAGTGAGTGCGCTGGTATCTCTCTTTGTGAAATAAAGGAAAGATAGAAATGTTATTTGTCCTTTCTGAAAAATGTGGTAAAATGTGTGTTTTCTGGTCCTGCTTGTGTAGAATTTGAAGATATAAGACAATAAATATACATACATAATTCTCAGTTCTATATTGTATTCAAAACACAATATAAAACATGGTGATACTGTGATACAGAGAGTTCATGTACAAAGGTGAGCTTAACTCAACAATGAGTTGTCTTCCCATTAAGTAGGTATTAAAAAATAAAAGACAGTAAAGTATTTTTATAAAATACTTTGTGCTACTGATCTTTGTCTAAAGCGGCGGGCCTAATAGGGTTTCTAGGATAAATTGTAATAATGGATAATTCAGTGTAAGATAATTTTAGGCAATTCGCCACATTTCCGAAAGTCATTTTATTTGATGAAATTACAGAAAGTCTGAAATGTGAGCTGACGAGAAAAAATATAGTGAAATTATATGTACGGAGCTGTCATTAACTTTCTTTATAATGTCAATAATCATATCACACACGGAAAGTGTTTGGTTGAAATATAAAATTATATAAATGGCGGAATTTCCAGAATGAAAGTACAATACTCTCACCTTTCTACAATAGATTAGGATAATATGGGCCTGTTTCACCACCTATGATTAAGTTTCGAGTATCTTACTTGGCAGATCATTTCATACAAATTCTGTTCCATTTTTGAATTTATTCAGTGAGTAGTGCCTACTCGGACATTGTGAAACAGGCCCTAAGAGTAACATCCCACACATACGCATAAAAAGTTTTAGCAATTACTACGCGCGTCTCAAAGAGATGTCAGCAAACTGTAGTGTAGTATAGTTTATTGGGGCCCTGGGTTGTACGAAAGAGAACCTCGGGACCCTGGACCGAAAGCAATGAAGGTACAGGAATGGGTTTTAGTCAGTAAAAGTCTGACACGCCCTACCGCTCCACCCAGAGCGGGAGAAGCCATAATTATGTTTTCCCATTAAAAAAACTGTCGACCACATCATCGCTCATCAGCCGAGAATGTGCTGAAACATAAGACTATCAATTAAACGGTATTCGATATCTAAGATAAGTACATTAATGAAGAACTCGGAGGTTGATTGATTGACTGTTGCACAGTCATTAGCAAATCTCGGCTGTCAGCGGAATTTTTAGGACACCCGTTACGAATAATCGGCGTGAATGAAATTCTGATCTGATTCTTGGGACGGCCCTTGTTTGACCGCTTGATATAAGCAAATGAAATATTTTTAATGTCATTTCCTAAATATAAATATAACGAGCTGTGGTGGCCCAGTAGCTACTTGTACTTACAAGTAGCTACGATGCTATAAGTTATACATTGCTTTGTACGATTAATTATTTTACTGCTACTGCTCTCAAAACGGTAAAGAAGAACATCTTGAGCAAATTGACAGGTCCTTGAACCAAGATTTCGAAGACTTGTTCTATCCATGACCCCGCACTGAGCACACGTGTTGAATTACGGCCCATTTCTCCTCCTAGAAAGGCAACCTCAGTCCCAGCAACAAAAATATGGCTTTTATGCTTATACTTTGTTCTAAGCCCTACCTACTTCAGGCTAGTCATTATCATATTATTATATCACTAGCTGACCCGGCAAACGTTGTTTTGCAATATATTTTTTTTTTTCATTAAGGGGTTTGAAAAATAGATGTTATCCGATTCTCAGATCTACTCAATACGCCCACAAAATTTCATGAGAATCGGTATAGCCGTTTCGGAGGAGTATGGGAACGAAAACTGTAACACGAGAATTTTATATATAAGATTATTTAAACCAAAAGACGTCCACTGCCGGATATAGGTTTCCCCTCATTCGTCACAATTATCAGTATTGTGCGGTTTGGGGCAGAGCTATACACCCTACATAGCTTCATCCCTTTAAAATTTCAGTTTAGGTCGTCAAAGGATGGATAACATTAAGGGTTCGCGATAAGGCCTTCGGTAAGTGTGTAATATAATTTTTTAACACCCTACCCACCCTCAAACAGTACAATAGCTCCAAACGACACTAAACTCGTCACCATAACTATAAACTTGGTTACTTCAGCAAGGTTAATGCCAGTGTAAAAACCTTGACACTTCATACCGACCTTCCGATGTTAGATAATACATGTAACTGCTTAATGTAGTACGAATCTGTTTTTAGGGTCCCGTACCTGAAGGGTACGAAGCCTTCTGGGGCCTGGGTTAACGAAAGAGAATCCCGGGACGGCAGGGACCCTAGAATTAGGGCAAAGAAGGAACAGTGAGTTATAGTAAGTAGTCTGATATCCCTCCCGCTACGCCCAGAGCGGGAGAAATCATTTTGATGATCTCCCACCTTAAAAACCGTAAAATTGTAACGTCATAAAATATTTTCATTTTTGCAATTCGGAAAAAATTTCGAGACTCTATTCGAGAATCGAACTATTTACATAGCTTGTACGGTACCCAGAACGCGCGGCTCCGACCCGCACTTGACCGGATTCATAATCGTCACGTTTGTTTCCGTTGTGGCAGTTCTATTGTATCGTCTATGAAAACCTTGATCGTATAAAGAACCTTGTCACAATAATAAAAATGGCTGCACCAATGATGATGAGTTACCATTTTAGATGATAGATGAACCTGATGATTTCGACGTTCGATTTTACTGAAGATCAAGGACTCATTATTGTTATTCAAAGACTATACGTACCCACCAATGTCGTGCCATTTTTGTTACACTAAAAATGAGACAATTTTTATTCTGTGGCTGACTCAAAACTAAAGATGGGCATTTTGAGTACTCGTTCTGTATGTATGTTTAGATTCTTGTTCTTATGTATGTATGTTTAGATTGTCTATATATTATGTAACAGTGTAGGTACAAAATTATTCTTAGAATATTACTTTCGTTTTTATGAAGGCGTTATGATTTTTTTATGAGTGAGTAAAAGAATTTATGGCCACATTCGGTATATACTATCTTTTTTGATAGGAACGCTCCTCCCGCTATAGGAAAAACGAGAGGGAGTTTAAGACTTTTACTGGCTAAAATCCACCCGTGTTCCTGCAGCAACACTTTTCATCTCTACTTCCTCCTGAATTATAGGCCTACAGCTCCCTTATGCACCAATCTGCGCGCTCCATCGTCGACCGCATCGTCGCTTAACGCGAACCTATCAAAGATAAAAAAAAATCTATACTGTAATGAGTTACTTAACTAATTACAGTAAACATTGGTATAGTTAGTACTCTGACACAAACATGATTCCTCCATCAACGTGCCAGTTCGGCAGTTGCCGGGTGCCATCGCACGTGCTTCGGTAGCGTTTATCTCCGGCCTTCACGGCGTCCGCGCACTAACCTGAATGAAAAATCTTCTCACAGCATACACCCATGTAGTGAAAGAGGGAGTTTCAGACTCTTACTGGCTAAAACCCTCTCGTGTTCCTTTTAGCGCCCCTTTCGTTCGAAGGTCACTCGAATAATCCCTATCACTACTTCCTCCTGTATATAATAATCCTTCAGCTCTCTTATGTGTAATGACCTGTATAACTGCTCTAACATAAACATAATTCCGCCATCAACAACAAAATGCGAAGTATTCCCGTTTCGTCACCCAGTTTTGGCATAAAAAGTTTCGGCACCCAAACCAATCTCGATTCGGCACCAATAGGTATTTTGGATGGTAGTAACCAATACAAAATCTCAATCCAACATTGATATTGGTACTTCGTAAATGCCCGTGCAAGTTCGGCAGTTGTCGGGTGCCATCGCACGTGCTTGCGCAGCGTTTATCTTCGGCCTTCACGGCGGCCGCGCACTAATCTCACCACTTCCTGCTCCGGTTGTTACTCCTATTAGTCTTAATGAATACAACACTTTTTGCTAAAATTAGCGGGAACTATTCATCTCTGTTGGCTTAGGAAATGTTTCAAGTTATTCCAATTAATTTGTCGAGTATCGCTTTTATTGTGGCTTGGTTTTTAGGGTTCCGTTGCAGCAGCGAAAGTTATTGCTGTGATGTTTTCTTTGACCTGTTAAGAAATCTGAAGCCTTTAATTTAAGTTAGGCCATTTACAGGCACTTTTAAATTGTCAAAATGTTGGTTAGTCAAAAAAAAGTGGAGCTAAATTGCACGTTCCACAGCGTAGATCTCTATGGAGCAGAACGTGCAAGAAACTCCATGGACACTTTTAAATAATATTATGAGTTACACTTTATTCTAGTTTTATCTTGATCACATATTTTTTTCAATAAAGATTTAACTTTAGGTCAATATATGTATTTGCCAGGGTTTTGATATCACGTTTAAAAGAGTCGCCTTGACAGACGAAACACAAAAGGTATGTAGGTTCTGACACTTTCCCTCGTTCCATTTAGCGATGACGTCACCGATTATTACTTAAAAGTAACTTATTCACTCTTGGCTTAAATACCCTGAAGAATAATAATTAAATATTGTGAAGATGCCAACTTCAAAGTTTTATTACTAATCACCCCTGCGTTTTAATTACCAAGTTTGACGATAATAATAAAAAGATGAAGAAAATAGACCAGAGGTGGCCCATTGGTAACTTAGAAATAGGTTACGGTTTCAAACCCAGCCAGGAACATCACCTTGTGTAATTCATTCATCACCGTTGCTCTCAAAATGATGAAGGAAGACATCGTGACGAAACTGGCATGTCCTAGAACCAAAAAATCAAAGCACATCCATCAATTCGCACTGGTCCCGCGTGATGGATTACAGTTTATTCTCTCTCCTAGAGATGAGACCTGAGTCCCAACAGTGGGAACATTACAAGGCGGAAAATGTAATGTAAAAAAACAGATAAGTACGGAACTCTTTACCACACAAGTATTCCAAAAACAGTGTAAGCAAACTTTTTCATCTTCAAATCACTCGTTAGATTACTCGGAGCGTTAACTCAGATCCATGGATACTGTGATACCGTAAGCTTTAGCCCACTTATGAAATTAGTCGTGAACTCGTGATTACGTCTCGTATCTAGATTATCAAGCACGAAGTAACGACAAATACAGTAACATTAATAATGATGAGGTGATTTTACAAGATACCATATACTACTTATAGACCAGACCCTTGAAATAATAATAATAGCATAACTATCACCAATCTAGTCCCAAACTAAGCAGAGCTTGTGCTGTGAGTACCTACTAGATAACTGTTAAACATACTTATACATTTCTAAACACACACAAATTATTGATAAATTTATACAAGAACAGAATAAATAATTGTGCTCACTATACAACAATTTGTGGCAGTTAGACCGTTTTCACATCATCCGATCCGATATCGGTATCGGAGGCCGATACGATATCGGGGTAAGTAAAATGTATGAAATGCTGTGCTCCGATATCCGATATCGGGTCGGACAATATGAAAGACAGGTACATATCTCATACATTTACCTTACCCCGATATCGTATCGGCGTCCGATACCGATATCGGATCGGAAAATGTGAAAACGGTCTTAGGGCCACTAACTACTATACCAAAGGGCCAGTATTTACATCTATGATTAAAACTGGCCTGCAGCCATTCTGGTTATAGTGAGAGAAAATATCAGACTAAGCTGTTGACGGACACAGTTTGCATGTTTGTTAGTTTGTTACTCCGTCACGCTCCAACGGCTGGTTAAATTTGAATGATGTGTGGCATCAGGATAGGAGGATATTGTAGCGAAAATTTAGGAAAGGCAACTCCTAAATTCACTCTGGTGGAGCCGCGTGAAGCTACTAGTTTCTACATAGATCCCTGAATAAAACTGTTTATCAAGTTTGTTTTGCAAATGACGCAATTCTATCCTCTCCAATAGAGGCCAAAGTACAAAAGCACCCACCCATACAGAGATAACAACGTAATTGCGATCAGCAATGAACCACAGAACCTGCGCAAACACTTCAGATTAACTCCTTATTACTGTTTTATCTGGAGGCTTGAACATCCGGGCAATACTGGCTGATATGAAACACGTGTTAACTAAACGTTTTGTTGTCAAAAAAAGGCGTGGAAAAGTTTTAGCAAAAAAAGATATCGCATCGGTGTCATAGTTGTTTCGTTTTAGCTTTGGAATAGTGGTCATTGACTCATAACATTTTTATCCTGTGTTGACATCTGTACGGTAATTTCGAAATAGTTTCTTTTTTTAGTTATATGTATAAACTAGTGATTGACTGCAATCCCACCTGATGGTAAGCAGTGATGCAATCGTAGATGGTGAGGCGCACTCTAGCCTTGAAGACACCCAAATTATAATTAATCGAACGGGAAGACCGCAGCAGACAAATTATTCCAGTCCTTCGATGTACGCGGTATAAACGAAGGACCGTAGGGGTTTGAACAACGTAAGGATGGATACCCGCCGTACGGTCTACGGAGGTTTGTCCGATGATTTCAACATTATTTATTACTAGCTGCTAAGCTGGGTGTCAAAGCAACATGCTCTCTGCATGAAAATAATCATAATTATATGCTATTTCAGGACATAGTCTACCCGTGTATAAAAAATCAAAACTTTAGCCGTTCGACCGTGAAGAAGTAAGGAACAAATATACACACACTCACTCTCACTGTCTTATAATAATAGTGTGATTGTGGTTGGTAATGTTTGGACTGTAAAAAATATGAGGGAAAGAGCAATAACCGCCATTGGCATGCTAAAATGAAACTACAATAATACAGTTCCTACCAGAAGCAGGTAATGTCGAGAGAATATTTCCACCAATCCCCCTCCCCACCTCCCCCCCTTAGTGACAGCAATCAAGGCAAAGGATACTAATTATGTATACTGTAGTTCCTTGAATTCGTTCACGGAAGCCCGCATGGCGTTCATTTCTGGGTGTAACATCAGGAACCACCGAAACTCATAATTTCCTTCTGATTGCTTCGTAACTGATGTTCTCAGAAGTAGACATGATGATTTCAAGGTGCTTATTTGCTTTTAAAGTTTAACTTTGATTTGGAGCTAATGTTTGGTGGTTGAGGTCGATAGGTCGTTGTGTTATATTTTTTTTTAAATCATCAGTTAGGTGATAGGTCGGCTAAAACAATTGAAGCTCGTTATATACATTATACTAGCTTCCGCCAGCGTTCTCCACACAAAAATTTTCTTTAACTGGTATAAACTGGTATAAAAGGCCCAGTGAGAGCAGTGGTGGCCCCGTGGTAACGGCCCCGACTTACGAGTTGTAGGTCGCGGGTTCAAACCCAGCCAGGCGCATTACTTTGTGTATTTTATTTCATCACCACTGGTCTCAAAACGGTGAAGGAAAACATCGTGAGGAAACCGGCATGTCCAAGAACCAAAAATTCGAAGACATGTGACATCCACCAATACGCACTGGGCCCGCGTGGTGGATTACAGCCCATTCCCTCTCCTAGAGAGGAGGCCTGAGCCCCAACAGAGGGAACATTTCAAGGCCGATAATGCTAATAATGGTATAAACTAGGGCTTGACCGCGATCCCATTCGCTCCGTTTCCTTCTCTACCTTACTGGGTGAATTTTGGAAAATCCACTCTTAGGGCTCGGTCGTCTTAAAAGGAAATCTTGGGTAAAATGTCACGTTCCTGGAACCAGTAGATTCGGCTGTCTGTTGATATGTTAGTCAGTTTTTCTTTTTTAGTATAAAATAAAAAGCATTTTCTTCAGGCCACCAACAGCACCATTAGCAATTAGAAAGGAAAAAACACACACATAGGGACGCATTAACATCATACAATGCATAGAAAAAAAAAATAACAATAATATTTTTTTTAATAATAATCATTATTATTATTCTAGCGAAAATATAATATTCGCGTCTGGCACACATATGGTGCATAGCAAAATTACCGTAGGTGTTATAGCTAATGTCAATCGCTGGGGCAGATTGACCGTGTTAGTACCTCAAACTTACCGTGTTATTGCGTTTCACACTTGAATCACATTGGATAATGGAGTCCTTAGTCACTTGCAAATGATGACTTTGTGACGATCAAAAACATTAAAAGAAGATTAATTTTACAAACACATGAAGGAACAGCAAGTAAATAACGATTTTCGAGGAGTCAGCCTCGAAATCCGCCAAGCCTGTTCCATTATCGAACCAATAGGCATACAGCGATGCGTCACCGGTGTATGTTGGACAAATGGACATCCCACCCAAACACGGAAAATCTTGTCATCGTGTCCCCCAGATCGAAAGCAGCGAAGGAACGGGGTAAGGGTTTAGTCAGTAAGAGTCTGACACGCCCTCCCGCTCCGCCCAAGAGTGAGAGAAGTCATTCTGCTGATTCACCTTTCAAAAAAAAAACCCAAATATGTATTTTGGAAACACATTCATCGTGCGTACAGTTGGAGTGAATTTCTTGCCCGGTCTGTGTTTCCTAATAGCTACAACCTAAGACTAGTAAATAGGTTACTTCTAGGCAATTATGGTCCACCGTCGACCACACATCAACACTCACCATCAGGTGCGATAGAGGTCAAGCGAAAGCCTAGCAACAATGATAAAAAAGCTGTATTCTACAGCTAATTAGCCGAAAGACGTCCACAGCTGGACATAGGCCTCCCCCAAGCGTCGCCATAATAACCGGTCTAGACTGTCTCGCATCCACCGGATTCCCTCGACCTTCACCAGGTCATCGTTCCACCTTGTAAGAGGCCTTCCAACGCTGCCATGTATCTTCCGGTAAGAATCTTAAACCTACTAGACAGTTAGGAGCAAGTACTGGTATCTATTCACAAATCCTGGTTGCTCAACCAACCGTGCGGGCGTCGCGCAACCTTTTATCAGCACTTTCACTGATATGAGCTGAAATTGCGACATTTTCATGTCAGTGTCGTAATGTAGGAACTGCGTAAAACATAGATTGAATTATGCGAGCTCTAGGAATGGGGTTTTCCTGAATCGTGTGTTTTGTGCTGCTGTAAATTGTAATGTATGCCTTTTGTTTTTAATAACTGTAATAATTAAGTAAAGTGGGTTATTATAAAATTGAGGACAAATACCCTCTCATAATAGTTATGGTGGTAAGTCTTCACTTTGAAAAGTGGCAGGTAAGACGTCACGGAGTTCGCATCTTCCGTATGACGCAGGTCGTCACCGGACATAGTAAGTTCCTGAGCCAGATTCATGTGGAAGAAACGCCCGGGTACCGCCCGGAGGAGCCATATGCCATATGGCAGAGGTGTGCCTTGCTTGGGCAGAGCACCACTGTGTCCTCTTGCGTGTGAAAAAACACTACCATCTTTGCGAATTTTGTAACTCAAAATAAACATGATAAATCAAACTGAAATGAATGAAATATTTAATTCGAATCAGGCTCCTCTATATTCATAAATCAGCAATATCATCAAAATGTCAATGAAAAACGCGCTTAAAATGTAATCAGAACGTAGGTATAATCTTCACTAGGTTTCGCAAATGGATTTTTTTGGTGACTGCTGTGTGGGAACTCGGATCATCAAAAGTAGAAATACTGTTCGAAGTCTATTTTTAAAACAGTACCTACCTAGCAAAGTATGACTTTAATTTTGAGCGAAGTCGGGGCGGGAAGCCAGTCAATAATAGGTAATATTAAAAAAAAAGTGACCGAAACTCACGTGCTTCAGTCTTTATTGTATAATAATAATATTCCACAACTTTCACACAATGCCATCTAGTCCCAAACTAAGTAGAGCTTGTGGTATGAATATATTTCTAAATACAAAAATATAGATATTATAGATTTACTTACACCCACACTCAAACTCACAACAAATGACTGTACTCATCACACAAACATTTGTCTTGGGTGGGAAACAAACCCACGACCTCCGGCATAGCAGTCAGGGCCACTGGTTACTAGACCAACAGACCGTAGAGTACTGATCGGTTGTCGAAAGAAAACAAGAAAGTCCCAGGTACACTACCCATATCTGTAAAGGAATAAAATTACTTTTGTAATTACGTCTGATTTCTATAATACGGAAAACATTATATGGAAAGTTTTAATTTCCGCTCATTAATATATGAATTTATCTATTAGTTTAATAAAGTTATACAGCGGCAATTAAGCTGGGTTCTTACATATGGAATTGCTATCTAGATTTATAATCCAAAATTCATCATTATCTACCTAAACGTTTCCCAACTATATTGGGGTCGGCTTCCAGTCAAGCCGGATTTGGCTGAATACCTGCAGTACCTATTTTACGAGGAGCGGCTGCCTACCAGACCTCCACAACCCATTAACTGGGGTAACACGGTAGTGATGTAGTCATGGCAAGACTGGAGTCAGATTTACTGACTTCTGACTATCCGTAACGACTGCCAAAGATCTAATATAATTCAAAATTAATCACCTAAATTCCATCCTTATCTCACTTATTTTGGAAGTTCAGTTTGATCAGTAGTCTCGTGATTTCCGGCGCATGCAAACGTCTCTATGGAAGAGGAATTTATTCATACCAATCGTATTAATTCTGGCAGTGTCAACTGACAAAATCAGAGTGTATGTGGAGCATACCTATTGTATGGTATTCCGGTCTTTCTGAATTACGAATATGAATTCAGATTATGAACCAAGAGTGCCTTTCCGGATGTATGAGGCAGGCAATAAAAAGAAACTGTTTTAGCATTCATTAACTTTATTTTCATAATAAGTGCAATATGTCTGCGTGCTGCCATTTTTTTCTCTCCATAACACTAGTTATGACCAGTTTGTCCATTAGTTATCTAAGACGAATGTAGTGTTATTTAAATTTTCTTACACAACATACGTAATGTATGTATCGTGTGTTCGCTTACTTAAAATTAAGTAATGGCTATTACATTTTGCTTTTTATATGCGTCCTTCGGAAGCCCGAAAGTTGTAACAGGATTAATCATGGTTTTTGTATGAAGTGTAGGTCCAAGGCTGTTTGTAGGTTAAAGGCTATGTGCAGGTCTAAGGCATATGTAGGTCCAAGGTTCAGTGCCGTAACTAGGGTGGTGCGAGCAGTGCCCAGGCACAGGGCGCAGACCCTGGAGGGGCGCAGAAATGACCAGACTAAGCCTGATTAGAGCATTTTTCAGGGGCACAGTTTTGAAAGCTCGCACCGGGTGCATAAAAGGCTAGTTACGGCACTGCCAAGGTTATGTTAAATTACAATCGGTTTAGGGGCCAATGTGGACACATGAACACGAACGCTCAGGAATTACTGGTTTGAATTGAAAAACTTTAAGCGTTGGATGGCCCGTTTATCGAGGCTCGATCTACAGGCTATGTAACATCACAATACGATTAATAGTAGTGGAAGAATAGTATGGACAAGTAACCAAAGATGCGCCTAAAATTGTAGAGGATAGCTTGCAATTTCACGTAAAATATCACGTAAAATACGCACATAAGTGTTTTTGTCCACCAGCCTGATATACTCATCATCTGCCTAGCCTTTTCCCAACTATATTTGGGTCGGCTTCCAGTCAAGCCGGATTTAGCTGAATACCAGTGTTTTACGAGGAGCGGCTGCCTACCAGACCTCCACAACCCATTAACTGGGGTAACACGGCACTTCATGGCAAGACTGGAGTCAGATTTTACTGGCTTCTGACTATCCGTAACGACTGCCAAAGATCTACAAATGACAGCCGGGACCTACGGCTTAACGTGCTTTCCGAGGCACGGAGGAAACTCGTTATGTTAAGATGGTCACCCATCCACAGACCAACCTAGGCAAGCGTTGCTTAACCTTGAAGATCGACCTGTGCGGCTGTTATTATCTAGCCACGAGCTCCTCAGCCAACCAGCCTGATATACTCGTACACTAGAAAAGATACAAACTCGTACTATAGATAAAAGTTCTAGGTTATTGAACCTGACACTATCCATTAAAAACCATTTACGTACACTTCATTAATTAACAAATGACTTTTTAAATGTACTACCTACAGCATTAAAATCGCAAGGGAATAATTTCATAGACCATCAGTCGCGCGTCGCTATGCTTCGTTTGAACGACTTACACCTTTCACCTGTGGTCAAGCGTAGTATAGTAGGCAAGTAGCATTGTACTAAGTAGACATTTGCTTGCCTCATTAGTGATGGCATACTTTCTCAAAACACTTCCTTTATTATCATTTGTTTTGATATTTGCTGTTGGTTCCTTTTTGCTTGCTAAATGTCGCGGTCGATGTAATTCTTTTTTTATAAGTTCGTGTTCAATTTAGTTTTGCAATTTTATTGCTTTATGGAGATGAAAGTTAATTTAGAAATGTTTCTGTTATTGTAAAAGGAGAGCGCTACTTCCTTTTAGTCTTCAACTTTCTTATACTAAATTGGAAGTTAATGTAAAAAGTACTTTGTTAATAAATTGGTAATAGCTTATCAGGTGGAACTAATTAGGTAACTGATACAAATAAATTGTGTTTTCTTTGATCTATTTTACTGCATGTTAATATTAATAAATTATTAATAACCTCTATTTCCATAAAAGCACATTCAAAAAACCCCAAACATTATATTAAAAAGTAAATATATATTATAGTATAGTAGTATAATAAATTAGTTTAAAATAAAAAACTGAATTTAAAAAAAAGAAATTATTATCTAAAGCACAAAATATCATCAAGTTTCCCCGTTGTAAACTGATTATCAAACCACATTAGTGGTTAACACGCAAAATAAGAATACCTACTTTCTATAATTATGTTTTTCTTTATCTAACGGTCGATGTTACATGGATGTTACTAAACTGTACGCAAGTTATGAACCAGGTGTTATGATGGAAACCAGAGCAAAAAGTTCCCAGATAACTCCATGTAACTACTGCGTATCATTTGAATTGTAAATATGTTGATGTTATTATATGTATGGTAGGTAACTAGAGAACCGCCAATTAGTAATGTGTAATGAAATGTTTTGTTGGTCGGTTCGCTTGTTTGGAAAGAATAAATGTTAGTAGAGATTAACATCTATAAAAGATACTTACTTCAATTCTAAGACTCCTATTGCAGTTGTGTGTATCGTATTTCTTTTTTTTATTTCGTAGCTTTATGGAACTGCTCAATTTCCTATATTCTAGTACACTCAGCGTAAAAAAAGTTATTGTTAACGCGTTATTGTTGTAAACTTGCCATATACTACGAATCTAATATGTAGGAAGTTTACAATAACCCGAGAACAGAATTAAAGTATGTGTGAATTTTATTTTAAACCATCGATTAGATAATTAAGTTGCTTCAAAGTCGGAAAGTTTGTTCCTGTGTTTATTGAAGCAGCAGGATCAAACTCTAAAAGGATTGCTCATGACAAGCAATAGTGGAAAGTATTAGACCTTTGCCATTATGGCACATCGAATTGAAAGACTTTCTGTAATAGAATTTTCAAAGTTTAATTGAAAGCTATCAAAATTCGAAACAAAGGGCTTTTATTTTTATTATTTTCGCAAGCAAAGTAACAGCAAATCATAGTTAAATATAAGTTGTATAGTACTAAACACGACACGCAATGTATTACATACTCCAACTTGTAATTATCTCAGCTTTTTGTGCTCTGCCAATTTTTAATGGAAAGTAACACGGTCGAGTAACGCAAGCAAGTCGACTTGCTCAACTAAAAAAACATTGTTGTGCTAGTAACATTAAAGTTATTAGATTAGTCTTTCTAGGACTGTGCTTATAAGGAAGGAATATTAATTAGATTTTTGTTTTGTTCTTTTTATAGGCAGATTCAAAATTGGATTAGTGTAGTCTGGACTAAAATTCTAGATAAAAGATCAAGGCTAATCAAACTGTGTACTAATTATGATTGAAATTATAATTTTAGAATGTCAGTTTTCTCTGTGCAATTGAAATTCTTTGCTCCTACACTCAGATTAGATACTAGATTAAGGCTAATCAATATGTGAACGAACATGACCTACTGGTTTAGTTCCAGTTAAGTGTCGTTGCTCACAGAATAGATAGTCGATGAGACCAAAAGGTTTTAGAGTGACGACCACATGGTGGACTCACAGCCTGGTGCGGGTCACAACGGGGAATTCGATGGTTGCGAGACGCGCAGAGCCGGACGTTCGTTGTGGCGCGACACTTGGGGGAGGTTATGTGTCGTAGTTACTATCTATGCTTGCCATCAGGCCGGTTCGCACTACTTTATTAGTATAAAGTAAGCGTTCAGAAAAAAATAAATAGTTGAAAAATAAGCAATAAGTTATTTTGAGACATTGAACATGACAGATTTTAAAACCTTATTTTTTATTATTATGTGCCTGTACCTGACATTTTGAGTTGTTTCACTACTGTTCTCAACTGACGATATAACTATTTAGTGCTTTAAATCTTTTACTAACAATATTAACAGTCAGCTACTGTTCAAATGCCATCACCAATACTCGCTAACTTATCAAAAGGTCACCAAGCTTTTACCTAACTAAGGGGCCAGCCATAAATTACGTCAGACAATTTGCATGATTTTTTTAATACAGCTGTAACTAGTCACATGTGTTAGACTTCCTCTCTTTAGAGGCATATTTTGCAATATTATAGAAATTATTATATGTATTAAAACAGTAGTTCCATTGTGTCTTCCGCCTGAATCTGGTACAGAAACCTACAGAACTTACCATGTCCAGTAGGGACGTCAAGTGGAAGTTGAGGATGTTTAGACGTCTCTCTAGTCTTGTCTCTCTTTTCAAAGAGGGGTTTTACCGCCATTATGGCGTGACTAGCACTGGGTTACGACAGTCCCAATAGCTATTACACCATGATCGAATGCGGTCGGACTGCTAGTATACATATTATGAAACTTATGCCTCCATCCACCCCCATCACACAAAGTTACATATTTTCGACCTCCTCCCCTTCCCTCAACTTGTAACGTAATTTACAGACACCCCCTTAGTTGCTATCAGCAACAAAATTGCATTTGTCAACTGTCAAACCATTAATAACTTTATAACTGCCAGCAACTATCGGAAATAAAGGTGCACGCCAAACGCAGGGCACGTTTCGTAACAATCAAGTCGTTCTGGGAAGCGCCTTTGTCCACAGTGTGTCGGGGGCCTTACGTCCGGTATTCGCATCGTCCTGTGTGTGATCACGAACTGCATAGGGTAATGGAATAGACGAGAATCAGGTATTTAAGTTTGAATGTGAATAATTAATTTTATTTATAGGGTTTTATTGTTGATTAGGTACGACTACATTGTAAAGAGTAGGACGTTGTTAAACAGCTACGGCGTGCGAATGAAAATTTATTTATTTTATTTTATTTTTAATAACAGGTTTATCCAAGTTAACAAATTACTGTAGTAATGGCTACACTCAGAGACGCCGCTCACTGATCAGATTCATATTAGTGCAGAAAACAAACATAGTCGGTCAGTCTTAAGCAACGCCTTGGAGAACTGGCACAAGTTAAAATATAATAATGAGTGTCTTTCTCTTAAAATCTACCAGTGCTTTTCTACTGCCCAAGTCAATGTGAACTTTAACAGCATCGCACGAATTACCGGATTGGAAAGGTTTTTTTTAATACTATGAATGCGAGAACAATGTAGTCTCTGAAAATTCATAGGTTACCCACCTTTTTATAATTTTTTCCTTTATTTCACTTTATAACATACATCTTACATTTTTAAGTATTTACTTAATTATAAAAAAAAAAACATAAAAAACAGTAGTGTATCAAGGTAACGGGCTAACTAATTCCTAACTATATGAGCCAAGACTTTTTGAATCAAGACTATTAGACTTTTTGATCCCGTCGCCTAAGGAGAGCCTCCTAAGGTGTTGGTATACTCGAGCATATATGCTTCTGTATATTTCATACGATGTAGTTATGATATTGAATATGCATAGGGTTTATTAAAGCGCCAATTTTGCATATATTCTCGCTTAGTAAAGCCGTCACTGATTGGCCTGATCCAATATTCCTGAAAGCTCGGCTGTAAGCTCCTGATAAGCCGCAAATAATTGCCAATTTGTGCAGGCTTCGGCCAAACAATGCTTTGTCATTTTCAAATAGATGAAATCGACATAGTTACATGTATGAGCTTATAGATTTTGTACGAGGAAATAAGCTTAAACTGAAAGGCTTTTGTTTAGGCAACAAAAGGGGGTTTTAAGTAAATAGTATATAATTAGGTTACTTCTAGGCAAGCGTGCTCCACCACGACATCCATGCTCGCAAAATGACAGTCGTGCAAGGGAGAAACAAGGATAGAGATATGCACCCAATATAAGTTCTATCCCTTTAACAGTTTACTTTAAGTTGAACTATATTGGTTGCTAAATGGATCACGTAAAGAGCTTTTCTGCAACGATAGCTTCGACATTTGGTCGTCGAAGCATTTATAACACGGAAACCACTGCTTACACAAAACATACATATAACAATATATATTATTTAGTAATAACTAGCGATCTGTCCCAGCTTTGTACGGGTTTTTAGTTTTTGAAATTCTCTACTATAGTACAGCTAAACCTTCCTCATGACTCACTTCGTCTATTGGTAAAAACCGCATGAAAATTAAGGTCAATAGTTTTTTCACGAACACACAGACTGGACTTTATTTTATAAAATGTAGAGAAAGATCCAATAACGATGATAGTCCAAGTAATTACTTGATCCATTATCCGTGCATCGCCACACACATCGCACTCAGGATCAGTTAATGTTTTAAATATAAATGCAAATGGCGCAATCCATCACTCCAGGTGCGGCACGCTCGCCTACTAAGTAGTAAGTAGTGAGTAATGTAACGTGTTACAGGTTTACAACTATATTACACCTGCTCGTTTACACGCTCGTGGATTAAGGACATGGACTTGATGTTAGCGGGCAGCGGGGCGGTTCGGCGATGGCGTGGTGAGCGGCGCAGTAGTGAATAATGTAACGTGTTACAGGTTTACAACTATATTACACCTGCTCGTTTCCACGCTCGTGGGTTAAGGACACAGACTTGATGTTAGCGGGCAGCGGGGCGGTTCGGCGATGGCGTGGTGGGCGGCGCAGTAGTGAGTAATGTAACGTGTTACAGGTTTACAACTATATTACACCTGCTCGTTTACTGCAGGCTCGTTAGTTAAAGACTTGGACTTAATGTTAGCGGGTAGCGGGGCGCTTCGGCGATGGAGTGGTGAGCGGCGCAGTAGTGAGTAATGTAACGTGTTACAGGTTTACAACTATATTACACCTGCTCGTTTACACGCTCGTGGCTTAAGGACACGGACTTGATGTTAGCGGGTAGCGGGGCGGTTCGGTGAAACGGTACCGGTGATTGGCGCGGCAACGCAGACTTGATATCGGAGGTAGCAGATCGCGTGGTAATAAAGCGGTGTAGTGTTGATAGATGAGAGATTTGTGACTGTTCACGAACGAAATGTCTGAATAGTGGCGATAACATCTTCATAACATCTTTTTTATTTTTTTTATCTTTTTTTTAATTTTTTTTAATGTTAGGTTTATTTTGTAACAATTTGAATATTCGTATCACACTATGGCAATGTAAATGCCCGGGCACTGCTTAACCGGCCCGCATCGCTCGTACTACATTTCTTGCGGTGCCGCTACTTTCGAAGCCAATTCCTTATAAATCGAAGCATAGGCACGCGCCCGCTGTCTTTGTATCCTTGGCCTTACTGTCCCTTTTTTGTTACGTGGGAAAGCATCAAATGACTTCTCCTTATTCGGTGGAGAGGGAGAGTATATGAGAATTTAACTGACTAAAACTCACAGTGGTCTTTCTGTTGGTCTTTTGTGAAAGCCATGATAACTCTTTCGAACGATCCGCAGCCCTGGCAGGCATCGGCTCAGACTAACCCGACAATACGGCTTACATATTCTCTTTGAAGCGCACGTGGTAACACGACGCAACATCGAGTCGGACCTGGTAATACGGCTGCCCGAAGTTTGCACATTAGTGGTGAGATAGCCTCGCGCCTTTAAAAGCATACGTATAAAGCCGGTGGTCCTATACCTGATCTTGACCTGATCATATTGAATTACCGTCCCATCGGTCTATGAGAGTAAACTTACAGAGAGTGAAAAGTTATAACTTTGCTATAATTGCTATGTGCTCTCTCAACTTCGTCCACTCTCGAGTACCTTCAATGGAAGGGCGTGTAAGACTTTTGCTGAGTACCCTTTCGGTACTTACCTTACTTTTACCCTTCTAGTAGTTACCCTTTGCGTTCCAGAGCATTAAAAGCTCTTATTTATGCAAGTGGAACACCGTTTATTTCTGTCAGAGCATTAAGAAGTACGTTATATATCTTTATTTTAGCACAAAACATTTTGAAACACAACTATTTTCCTCTACAAAAGCGTTTATATAGTTTTACCTTGTATTTCTAGTAAATAAATTAGGATTCTGGTGCCGTACGTTGCGACAATGTTTCGCGTCCCATTTATGTACAGTCGCGTGCAGATTTATGTAACACATTTATTATTTATGGCTCCGTTTATTTGTATTCTGTCCTTTAGAACACCCTTATAAGGAAGTTTAAAGGATTTAGTATGTATGTGTCGCAGTTTGTGAAAGTAAGAATGTCTCTGTAGATTTTGTTGTGAAATTGAGAGCATTTCAAGTTTTGTTTTTGTTTTTCACTTGTATTAACTGGTGTTATAATTTCTTCTATAATTTCTAAAATTATATTTTTAAAGTTACGAAAACTTACAAAATCGTGTTGCTGAGATAATACTGTTTCTGAAGGTATAATAAAATAAAATTCCACAAATCTCACACAATGCCATCAAGTACCAAACTAAGCAGAGCTTCTGGTATGGGTACTAGACAACTAATAACATACTTAATACCATATTTCTAAATACAATACATACAAGTACTATACATAAATTTTATTACACTCTAACACAAAACAAATGATCGCGCTCATCACACAAACATTTGTATTGGGTGGGAATCGAACTCAACTGGCCACTATCACTAGACCAACTGGTCACTTAAAAAAGTGTCTTATGGTAAGATTCTCATGACTTCCGGATGCGGCTTATAATGGGTCTTTTAAGGTGAATGCTTCAGGTAGCCCGCGAAATTCAAATTTTCTTACGTTTTTTGCAATTTGCAAGGCAGTGGTAGGTTGTATGAAGTTAAAAATACTTTAGCGACTGTAAAACGTACCTAGTTACATAATTATAACCATAAAAATCATCAATAGAAGCCTCCAAGCTCACTTAGTTGCAGGAACGTTTTTGACCTCGAAAAAATCGTTCCTACACTTAGGTGAGCTTGGAGGCTTCTATTGATGATTTTTATGTTTACAACTATATAACTAGTTACGTTTTACAGCCGCGTAAGTATTTTTACCTTCATACAACTTACCACTGGCTTTCAAATTGCAAAAAACGTAAGAAAATTTGAATTTCGCGGGCTAACCTGGAACATCCCCCTTAATACATCAACGCCTATAAGGGCAGGTGTCTACCCGAACAGCGGGATGGTTCAAAAGTTATCGTGGCCTTGAGACCGTTTTCTCATTATCCGATCCGATATCGGTATCGGACGCCGATACGATATCGGGGTAAGTAAAATGTATGAAATGCTGTGCTCCGATATCCGATATCGGGTCGGACAATGTGAAAGACAGGTACATATCTCATGCATTTACCTTACCCCGATATCGTATCGGCGTCCGATACCGATATCGGATCGGAAAATGTGAAAACGGTCTGAAGTGCAAAAGGCAACTTGAAGGAACACAGGTGGGTAATAGTCTAAATCTCCCTCTTGCTCCACCCAGTGTGGGAAAGGTTAATTGATGAAAAAATTAATTAGGTTATGACTAAGTATATTTATTTCTTAAATAAAATAATAGAAGGTATCTCAACTTCAACAATAAAATTAATGAGTTGAATAAGTAAGTAAATTAATAAAATCATCAGCAAAAGTGTTCAAAAATCACTTTTTGCAATAAGATACACACGCACCACCCCGGTATCCAATACGCCGGCGGAACCGGTATCGGTACTGCAGTGTCACAAATTCACAATGGCGTCTGCCGCGGTCATCGCAAGGGCCGCGTGTGTTTATTTACGACTTTACGAGCGAACACGTGGCAGGCGACCTTCAAGGACGCCCGGTTTTGTAATGCTGGACAATGGACTAAGTTATTTCTAGGAAAAATACAGTGCTTGAATTTTTATGTAGATTTTTACGTGTTTTGTTGCAAAGATATATGTTTCTTTTATCGTGAAGACGTTGTTGGACTACTAGTGGGAAAGTTTAATGTAATGCAGTAATAACAACAGATCTCCGTAACCAGTAGGTACAAAACTGAGGGCAAACGTAGGTATAGAACAGTTTATCAAAAAAAAGTAATATCAAAATATAATTTCTTTTTTGAAGCTGGGAAATCATTAAATACCTTCTCCCGCCTTAGATGAAGCCAGGGAAACCCACCCGTATACTTTCAGTTACCCTTTCAGTTCAATGGCAAGCTATTGTTATGTTAAAATTTCACGAAAATTAGAAAAGCGTCACTCTCAAGCAAATGGTTACATCATTTTCAGAAAAACAGCATAATAGTGTAAATATGAAACAATTACAAGTTTACGACTAATCAAAGTGGATAGGTACTTCCAAAATGTCAAATAATTGTGATAAAATTATCAGGCTATCATTTGTCAGTATACTAAAAGCTCCATTAACATAAATGCTACAATGAAAGCCATTCAAAACCTGTTCAATGGAAACTACAATCAAGCAGTTAAACTTTTGATAGGTATAATATTATAATTCATAACTTACGTCATATCAAGCCTATTCATAAACCTAAAGACAACTACTAAACAAGCCATATAAAAGTTATGTTTGTTTATAATTTTGTAACACCAATAAGCAGTAGAAGTCATAGCGTCATCGTATACATTTTAAACCTTTTTCACCACTTTAAAATTTACTCCTGTATCGTGGGTGAGTTGACAAACATTTAAACTCGCGTTATACAAAACACCCAGACCTAAAACAGGTATCTGTAGGCCATACAAACATTCATTCCGTGCGGGATTTAAATCCACTGCATGCAGTGCAGTTGTCAATTGCTCAACCACTACACCGATAGTACCACCAAAAATGCACTTTTCTGTGGTAAAGACAACAGAAGCCGTGAGCAATAAATAGTAATTTACAGCGTACGTAACATTAAACCTATTCATAAATCTTACGATAACTATAAAATATGTTATTAATATTACAAGATACCAAGATGGGCGTGGCTTTTATCTATACATAGCCGTTTAGTCTAATGGACATGGAGCCTAATGGCTACGGTCGTAAATTATATGAATGTAATAAACAAATCAAAACAATGTCGCCAGAATTTATCGAGTGTGCGCAGTTACTAGTGTTAATTTTAATCATTATAAGTTTAGTTAAAGATCACTTGTACTTAAGTTTGTCTGTCTTAATTTTATTTTGAAAGATTATAAAGTAATGGAGGACCACCTGGCGCCGTCGGGGTCGACCGCGGCGTAGTTGGTGGGAGGATGATCATGTTCGCTGGACAAACTTGGCCAGAGATTGCCCTAGACAGAGAAGTTTGGATGGAGAAAAGGGAGGCCTTTGCCCAGCAGTAGGACACAAATTAGGCTATTAAAAAAGAAGTAATGAAAAAAACCAATCGAAAATGTTATGCTTGGGGTTTCCTTTCGGGACCGCAATGGAAATAAAGATATGCTGGGGAACCAAAATTCGCCGAACTTAAGTGGCAGTAGGGAGAGCAGTAGAGATGCACAGGACCGGTCGTTATGGTGACACTTAGGGGAGGTCTATGTCTAACAGTGCACGTCTTTCGATGATGAGAGAAGAATAGTACAGAGTAATACAATAAAGTTGCGTTGGTCACACCAAATGAGGTTATCATCTCTACATTGTTCTTAAATTGCTTTAAGCGCAGATATAGGTAATTTTGTTGTTTTATAATAATGACGGCAAGGCTAGCGCAGTGATTGAGTTATTGACTGCAGCGCTGCAAAAAATCAAAATCAAAAATATTTTTATTTTACATTTATAAAACGATGACGAACGAACTGCAAGTTACGGGTTCGCTTCCGGCATGGAACAAATATTTCTATGGCTTAGGTAGCTTTTATTTTCGGGTTTTCTAGGTTACCTGTGTATTTATTGTTACATGTTTGTGAGCGCACCTTCGATACCGGAGTCATTCCTAGCATTTGATTACGTATAAAAAAATCTCTAATCCCATCAAATGTCAGTTGCTTAACATTGACAAATATGTGGTTCTCTCAAGTTTATCTGCGACGGCCAAGTACGAAACCGCTTTAAATAACTGTCAAGAAATATGAATATTAATCCAACCTTGGCTGAATAATTTATATTGTTTGTAACCACATTCTTCAATTGACAATATATTAAATTACAATCGGACAGAAGATAATCTTATCAAAATATTTAATAACGTCCTTGTTCTTAAGAAACCGATCTCATTATGATATGACAATAAATCTTAATTGATCTTGAAAATTTTAATTGGCGTGAAATTAGTTTATTCTTTTGATTGTTATATTTTAGCATATTGTTAATGTTATTTGTGAAATGGTAATAATTATATTTTATGCCTAGTGGAACTGGTTAAATTAAACAACTCTTGTAGAGAAGTTGTGACCCAGTGGTAACTGCCCGAACTTACAACTTGTGGGTCGTGAGTTCAGACCCAGCCAGGTTCATTACTTTGTGTAGTTTATTTCATCACCGCTGCTGCTAAATAATTTCATCACCGTGAAGGAAAACATCGCGAGAACACCGGCGTTGGTTGGTTCTAGGACATCTAGAACCAATAATTCGAAAATGTGACGACCACCAATCCGCACTGGGCCCGCGTGGTAGATTACCATTCCCTCTTCTAGAGATGAAGGTGAGCCCCAACAGAGGGAACCTTACAAGGGCGATAATGCTAATGCTAACAAACAAAAATAACAATACCTATGCTAAAATATAACAACATTAGTAGGTATATACAACAAATGTAGGGCAAGTCAAGTAGTCACAGTGTCCGCCCCAGGGAACCACTAGACGTCACTCTTGAAATGTTCCTAGTTCATGCCGGTTTCCTCACGAATTTTTCCTTCACCTGCTGATGAACCCGCGACCTACAACTTGTTAGTCGGGGCAGTTACCACTGGGCCACCACTGCTGTTTGTTAAATAGCAATAATAATATTGCTTGTTGGAATAATTTAAACATTTGTCTAATTCGGTTTGACAGATCAATTATTATGATTTAAGTTATTTTACCTACTATAGTACAAACCAAGTTATGTTTTAACGAAACTATTAATAATCATACGATTAAGTAAGTTTAGCCAAGTCATATTTGAGCTGCCAAATTGTTCGAAAGAGTTATAGAGAGGAATGGTCAAGTGTGAACTTTACAAATACATATGTAAATTAAGTTTCCATTTTGGGGACATCAAGATTGTATTTACGAAATATTATTTGGGGAATTTGGATTTTGGGGAGACAAAGCTGGTGCCCTGGTGATCCCATGTCGGTACCCGTGTCGTGCACCATTAAAGATTTGCGATTCCAATAACCTTACATCTCTGAGAATAAACTTACGTTCAACAAAAGTAAGCACATGACATGATTTTTTTTAAGGTTAAAAATCGTCTAATGATTTCTCCCACTCTAAAGCGGAGCGGGAAGGCGTGGCAGACTTTTAGTGACATAACCTACACCTTTGTTCTTTCTTTGCCCTTTGCGTTCCAGGACCACAGGTTTCCCATTCAGAAGAAAAGTCATGGATCCCAGACGATTACCGGACGCAGCGAGTTACCAATTGCTAGTCATCCGCAAGCCCAACATGACATAAAACGATCCTAGTCGGCAACAAGACAAAGAATACAATCATCTACCTAACCTTTTTCTCAACTGTATTGGGGTCGGCTTCCAATCAAGCCGGATTTAGCTGAATACCAGTATTTTACGAGGAGCGGCTGCCTACCATACCTCCACAACCCATTTAACTGGGGTAACTCGATTCTTCATGGCAAGACGAGTCAAATTTACTGGCTTCTGACTATCCGTAACGACTGCCAAAGATCTACAAATGACAGCCGGGACCTACGGCTTAACATGCTATCCGAGGCACGGAGGAAACTTGTTATGTTAAGATGGTCACCCATCCACAGAGCAACCTAGGCAAGCGTGGCTTAACCTTGAAGATCGATCAGTGCGGCTGTTACTATCAAGCCACGAGCTCCTCAAGTCGGCATTAAGACAAAGAATAAAATACCGTAACTTATACTGTCATACTTACCCCGATCACTAGTACTGCCCTAATTTCAATGAACAACCGCCTAACGACCTAACCGCGCCCGATGTACTAAGAATTCCACTCAGCTTATGTATTATGAAAACCACCAAACGTCTTCTAATGACTTCTTCCGCTTTAGTGCGGAGCGGGAAGGCGTGTAAGACTTTTACTAACAAACAAACTAAAAAACCAAACCTATATTCTTTCTTTGCCCTTTGAGATCCAAGACCGCGAGTTTTCCTTTTGGAAGTAAACCTATGGCCCCTGACAGTTATCGGACGGTCGAAAGGCGAGCTACCCATTGCTCTTTGTCCGCTCAGTCAGCAACAAGAACGAACAAAAAATAAAACACCGTAACTCTACCTAACCATTATATGTATTACATTGTCATACTTAACCCGATCACTAGTACTGCCCTAATTTCAATGAACAACCGCCTAACGACCTAACCGCGCCCGATGTACTAAGAATTCCACTCGGCTTATGTATTATGAAAACCACAATAATGATTTTCAAGTCCCAGTTTCGAACGGCCAGTGTAACGGGGCCTTAATGACATAATAATAGTGGACTCGCCGTCGCGTGTGTAATTGCCCTAACTCGGGTGTTGGGGGCAGACGATGCTTGGATTTGTAGAGGTTGGAATAGAAAATTGCTGACTGATATTGACTGATGAAAAAAACGTAATTTTTAGAATTCTTACGGATTCACCACTTGTTTGTATTTGTGATGATGTTTGATTGGAACAAAATTGAAAACAATTACGAGTACACCATTTCTTTTAAGATCCAGGAAATCAACAAATGACTTCTACCGCTCTGGATGAACTGAGAGGAAGGGTCACACATTTACTAATTAAAACTCGCCTGTGTTTCTCCAGTTTACGGTTACACCTTTCAATCAAGAATACTCAGTTGTACTAGCACACTAACATGACAGTTGGCACAACGTCAATTTGCTCGTCATTTCTTGCAATCACCATTACAAGAGTTAAAAATCGGTGATTATACTCGTAAGCTCATAAAAGTTGTACAAAAGTCACTACTGACCCTGACAACCTAACCTTCCTGATAACCTAAAAAAGAAATTTACTTTTACCCACGACTCATCCACGTTTCTCTAATCCAAGACGTAGCATTTCGCGTGATGATTTTGGGAGCGACACCGGTCGCGACTCGAGATAGTAATTCCATGTAATTGGACCGGCGATTAGTACCGTACAAAGGTATACGACGACCAACACGTCTTGACCCGCGGTAAACTAGAGAACTATTTTTAATGTACTGAGCTTGACGTAAATTTGACGTTTTTCCTTTGCAAGTGGCGCCGCCATGAAGTGCCAAATTACGTTGGTTGTCTAATAGTAGGCAGTAAAGTTCTAGTATTGTATTGTGTGAACTAGGAACTATGTAACCGTGTCTCAAATGTAGGTAATGTTACGTATAATCTTTTTATGCGACCTTTTCTTTGGCAATAAGTGTCTAAATGGCTTGTAGCTGTTTCCGTGATTTGTATTTCCTTGATCGCTGAACTAGCTCCCCGTGCGGTTTTACCCGTTTTGGCTACACTTCCATTGGTTATTGTGTGATATTATATGGAGCCTTTTTCTGTGAATGAGCTATCCAACACTAATTCGAACCGGTAGTTTCTGAGTTCAGTGAGTCCAACTTTTTTTTATAATTTTTAATTTATTTAACCGGGTATCTGTATAATCCGCTATTCTAAACAATACCTAGGCAATCTACTGAATATCTAAAACGTCTAGGCAATGAATGAAATATTATTTGTTTTATATTTTGCCTTGGTATACAATACCATGTATGCTTGGTATATAATATGTTTGTGTGTAACCGGTAATGTGTGTTAAACACGAGAGTAGGGAAGGAGAACTACGTTGCACCTACTTATTTTCTGATTGCACACGTGGGCTAATCCAATCGTGTAATAGTGCGCCAATCTGGGCGCGTCGGTCTCCATACATTTTATATGGCAACTAGCAGCCCGTCCCGGCTTCGCACGGGGTAGACAATTATTTATTTTTGGAATTTTCCCCGTCAAATGACTACCCTACATATCCTACGCTACCCTACCCTACCTTCCCTACACTACCCTATACTACCCTACACTACCCTACTCTACACTACGCTACACTACACTACCCTACACTACCCTACACTACCCTACACTACCCTACACTACCCTACACTACCCTACACTACCCTACACTACACTACCCTACACTACCCTACACTACCCTACACTACCCTACACTACCCTACACTACCTAACTTTTTTTTTTTAGGTTTAAACTATCCTATCTCTCAAGTTGGATCGAACTGCACATGGTGTGCGAATTTTATTATAATCGGTTAAGTGGTTAAGGAGTCCATTGAGGACAAACATTGGGACACGAGATTTATATATATTAAGACTAGACTTGTAAAGCTACGTTAGAACCACGCCACACGACGGTGTTCGACGTACAAATCAAGCGTAGCCCACGTGTGCGTCTGGTTAATGTAGTTATTATTGTGTGGCGACTGACGGTCTATAAGAGCGTTTATGAAATTGATGTACGTTTTCTAGTGGTTTATTCTCCGTTCGTCTCACTGCGTTCTGTCCCACATAAAAAATTCCTGGTTTGTCCCAACCCATATGCTTCGTTTGTCCCAAACTATTATTTTAATTATTTTGTTCTCGGTTCGACCCAGTTCATATTCCTTATCTGTCCCATATTTTTTTTGTATAGGCTTAATTTACGTTTTTGTACAGTCAACAAAACGGATATCTAACCATTTTATTATTACTATAGCTTTTACCAGCAGCTTCGCTCGTGCGATTTTAACGAATATTTACCTAGCTATCTAGTGGTGGAAGAATTTTTAAAACCGGTCTTGTAGTTTTATGTTTTATTACAACTTAATCATTTGTTTATTTTTATCAAAATGCAAATCTTTTCTCTTTATAGATAATATTAATATAGAAATAAAGATTTAACGTCAATAAACTATTTAAATCATCGCTCCTCTCTCGGGTAGTGGAGGTATACATTAAATATTTCATCTGTAATTTTATAGTAGAAGTTAGCAAAAAAAAATTGAATAAAAGTTGGTCGCAATGATACCGAAGTGTATGTATGGAAGTGTATGAATGGATGTGTATGTATGTTTGTATATATGCGTACGTATATAAGTGTAAAGGAGTGTATGTTTCGTCGAATGGTATCTGGTGATTTTTTACGCAGTGGATTCAAATAATAGTTCTGTATTGTCATAATTCAATGAATTTAGAAGGTTAAAATTTCAGTTTTAGAAGCATGTTTATTAAGATGGTGAATTTGAGTCAAGTAGTACGACAGTCATCACTGGAATCTGTGTAGAAGAGTTTACCTTCCCTAATGGTCAATCCCTTTTTTATTGCATACTTTGTTTTTTTTTTGCTTGTAATGACTAATTTGGTCAATAGTATTATTATTCAGCTTCAACTGAAAAGTGGTTCTACATTATGCAATATAATAATACTCTCAATAAAAAAAAAAGTGAATTTACTTGATTTTTCGTTTAAATCGGCTTATGCTTGGGAGGAGCTCGAGGCTAGATAATAACAGCCGCACGGGTCGTTCTTAGTGGACTAAACCTTGGCTAGCGTTGCTTAACAACGCTAGCCAAGGTTGGTCTGTAGATGGGGTGACCATCTTAGCTCGGTAAGCCTTAGAACCCGGCTGTCATTTTTAGATTTTTGTCAGTCGTTACGGATAGTCAGAAGCCAGTAAATCTGACTACAGTCTTGCCATGAAGTACTGTGTTACCCCAGTTAATGGGTTGTGGAGGCCTGGTAGGCAGCCGCTCCTCGTAAAATACTGGTATTCAACTAAATTCGGCTTGACTGGAAGCCGACCCCAATATAGTTGGGAAATGATAATAACAAATGAAGAGAGATGATGAAGAATTACAAGTACTTACGTGTTTTTGTTGACTGTACTTTTAAAGAACTTGGAATGTGGGACGAAACACCACTTCAAAAGTGATGTGGGACAAACGAGGATTTTTTTGGAATGTGGGACAAAAATTCGGGACGAACGAAGAACAAACCTTTCTAGTAACAATCTATACCTATCTAATTAAGGAAGGATGTCTTCACATTTATACTCCGATCAAAGGTGACAGTTTACACTCTCTACTGCCGTTCTCAAGGCATTAAATAGCTAAGTCTTAATCTAATGAAAGCGTGGATATCCGGCGATCTTGAGCCGTTACGACCGGCACTTCCCGAGGATATTGTACAAGGCGAGGAATTAAACGGAAAAGGTAATGATAAATGTTCCATCGTTGGCCACGTCCATCTGGGCGCGTCGGTCTCCATACATTTTATAAGGCAACTAGACTTGTAGAGCTACATTAGATCCACGCCACACGACGGCGTTCTACGTACAAATCAAGCGTGGCCCACGTGCGCCTCGGTCTAATATAGTTCTTGCTCAAAAGTACTGTATGTGTATTGTGTGGTGACGGTATATATGAGCCTTCCTGAAATTAATGTAGTACCTACGTTTTCTAGTAACAATCTATCTGTCTAATTAAGGAAGGATGTCTACACATTTATACTCCGATCAAAGGTGACAGTTTACACTCTCTACCGTCGTTCTCAAGGCATTAAATAGCTAAGTCTTAATCTAATGAAAGCGTGGATATCCGGCGATCTTGAGCCGTTATGACCGGCACTTCCCGAGGATATTGTACAAGGCGAGGAATTAAACGGAAAAAGTGATGATAAATGTTCCATCGTTTGCCACGTCCATCTGTGCGTGTCGGTCTCCATACATTTTATATGGCAACTAGACTTGTAGAGCTACGTTAGATGCACGCTACGCAATGCGACGCTACTTACAAATCAAGCGTGGCCCACGTGCGCCTCGGTCTAATATAGTTCTTGCTCAAAAGTACTGTATGTGTATTGTGTGGCTGACAGTCTATAAGAGCTTTTATTAAATTGATGTACGTTTTCTAGTAACAATCTATCTGTCTAATCAAGGAAGGATGTCATCACATTTACGCTCGTATCAAAGGTGACAGTTTACACTCTCTACCGTCGTTCTCAAGGCATTAAATAGGCAAGTCTTAATCTAATGAAAGCGTGGATATCCGGCGATCTTGAGCCGTTATGACCGGCACTTCCCGAGGATATTGTACAAGGCGAGGAATTAAACGGAAAAGTGATGAATGTTCCATCGTGGAATTAGAGGTTATGCACCTTTAGGTCTAGTTTTGCTGACGCTAAGCATGAGACATCATTTTTCTGACTACGCGGTAGGTGACGCCTAATTGGTAGACTGTGACTGATCGATAGGTCTAATGTAGGTACTCGTATAAGGCCAAACTAACAATATTACTTTTCACTTTTGCAAAATTGCCCTTATCTTATAATATTAAAATGAATCGCAAAATGTGTTGGTAAGCGCATAACTCAACAACGCCTGGACCAATTCTCCGCCCAGAGCGGGAGAAGTCATTTTGAGGATCCACCTTAAAAAAGGGTTCGTTAGTTTTGTATGGGTAAACTTATCTTATAGACCTAAATCTTCTGTTCACAAAACTATGTTCTGTCAATATTTATAGACTTTAATATTAAAGGGGACACTGACTGACATATCAATGTGCAGCCAAAACTACTGGTACTAGGACCGTGAAATTTTGCACTAGGCTCGGAACCTTGTGCAAAATTTCACAAAGAATCATTATGAACACATTGCTAAGAATTTCCAAAATTGACCCCCTAAGGAAAGGAAACGGGGATTTCAAAATTTATATTATGGAGAAATCTACTATCACGTGCGCAAAGTCGCTGGCAGAAGCTAGTTACGTACATTGTCACTAAATAAATAAATATTCCATTCTATTCTAAAATATTCTATAGATTTTTGTCAAGGGAAAGTGTTGACCGCGCATAAAGTTCAAAGACTCCAACCGGTGTCTATGGAAATATTAAAAGAGGAAACTTATGGTAATGCAATGTTCGTGTAGTGTATTTCGTAATATCAAGCTACTGGCTGGTAGTAATATTTGTAAGTCAGGTTAGCCAGGCTTCTGGCATTGAATTTGAAGGCGTTATAGCGGCCCTGGAATATAAAGAGCAGCTAAAAGAAGACGC
This sequence comes from Mythimna separata, assembly GCA_030763345.1. Taxonomy (NCBI): domain Eukaryota; kingdom Metazoa; phylum Arthropoda; class Insecta; order Lepidoptera; family Noctuidae; genus Mythimna; species Mythimna separata. The sequence continues at coordinate 6,466,154 of CM061187.1, forward strand.
GAAGGTTTTAGTCAGTAAAAGTCTGACATTCCCTGTCGCTCCCCCAAGGTCGAGAGGAGTTATTTGACGATATCACTCTTCAAATAATAATAAAAAAAATGCTTCATGTGTAATCGAACTTGTGTGTGTTAGCCACCAATCCGCACATTCCCTCTCCTAAAGAGGAGGCTGAGTCCCAACAGTAGAATCATTACAAGGCTGATAATGCTAATCATATCTATTGCTTGTACCTTTTATGCTGTGTAACCTCGATTGAATATGAAAGCTTGAGTTGCATCTCAAGCTAAATAGGTTGAGTGGATTTAAACTTATAAAAATTAGATATTTTAAAATTAAGACAGTTAAGTTTTAGGCATTAAAAGTCTGACACGCCCTCACGCTCCGCCCAAAGCTGGAAAAGTCATACAATTGCTTACGGTTTAAAATGTGCCTTTTCTGCTGATTCGATGTAGAGAAGGGCAAAATAAGAATATTTATTTTAAGTACAAGTGTGTAACTGGTTTTATTAAAACTTACGAAGCATGTCCTCCACAATTTTGCTCAACTCCGCTGAATTTAGGATCAGTTTCGTAAAATTGAAAACATTAGTCATTTCGCCCGGCCGCATTTTGATAGTGATTGTAACAATTAACGAGGGCATGTATATTTAGATCAGAACAAACATATTTTACATAGAAAGGCGGTTATTTCGGTTACCATGGAGCGTGACTCATTGCTTCAGAGAAGTTTTGTGATAACGTAAATGAAATCCTATTTTATTCAATAGAACTTACTTCTTACTGAGAAGCGTCGAATTCTCTGTTATTTTGATGATTTAACACAGACTAAGATGTTCATTTCTTTGAGCAGAAGGAGTACTTAAATTATAACCAATTAAAATTAAATTATGGTCTATATCACGTCGTAGAGGCAAAGGAGTGGAATTGCCTGCTTCTGTTACCTGATAGCTACAACCTAGAGGTCTTTAAGTCAAGCGTGAATAAGTTACTTTATGCAAGCGGTCTATCGTTGACCACATCGTTGCTTATCATCAGGTGAGATAGTTGTCAAACACGAGCCTTAATTTAATAAATAGTGAAACGGTAACAGTCTGGTATTATTGATAGATAGATTTTTATGCATAAACCTTAGTCTCACGAAACTATAAAAACAGCCTGGACATCTTAATTTGGACAATTTTTTCCTCTTTCTTTCTCATCCTGTTTCATTTGTCATTTTAGATCGAAATGAATAAATACAATGATGTTTCAGATACCTTCATCTTCCACTAGTTTTATCTGCATGAAAGTCGAAAATATACGCGTATAGTCTATGTTATTCAGTAACAAAATAGCATTCTGCTAGTGAAAGAATTTTTTAAATCGGTACTTAATAGCTTACGAGTTTATTCATTAAAAACAAAAATACAATCCATATTAATCCTTCCTCTTCCCTCACAGCCAACAAATATTAAAACTAACTTACAAACATTGAAAACGAGAGAAAAATATTTGTAAGTAACCTAAGCAAATAACCTATTAAGTTTCTGTAAGTCAGTAGGTAAACAAGGCATTTTGGTGACAAAAAACAAAACATGGCTGCCCAAGGACGCACGTACGAATGTTGGTATTGGAATACTTAAATATAACACGATCAAATCATCAATCTCCTGTGTGTACACTGTGGATAATTTTATTTTGCCTTTTTGGGGCCCCTTTGGTTTTGAGATAATTGAATAATGTAGCTTGGACGATTGAGACTTTGCCATAAATTATGCTGTTTTTTTTAGGTGGTTTTATAGTTTATGTTAGAAAAAACTGCCAGTATCAAGTTTAGAAAGTGTTTAGTTCTTAAAATGACAAACGTGCGAGCGAGAAAAAGAGATGAAGTTATATACCCTATATTATAAAATTTGATGATACCATACAGTAATATTGCTTATAAATAAAAAAAAACTTAATTATATGAATAATTAATATCAGAGGAAAATACTAATTCCTTAAACTTATCGTTTTGACAATATCTCATAATTAGAGATCATGCTTTTAATGAATGTACTTACGGCCGAACCCAATAACCTAAGTAGGTATATTATCTCCAGTTATATACTGGAGATAGAAAAACAAATAAAGTACAAAAATTATACATGTTTTCTGTTGTTTCATTTTTTTTCTATCTCCGGTATGTGATAGATAGGTTATTGAGTTCGGCTGCTAGTGTATACTTAGATGGCACTCGCGCAAATATAATATTTGTTACCAAGCTGTCCTCTAATGCTGCAAATTGCAAAATTCATTCGATAATTTTTGAATTTAGCGTTTCACACACGCATACACATTTCACGTCACATTCAACTAGCGAACACCATGTGTTCGAATTTCGAATCGTACCAAAGAGTACGGACATCGTGTGTCTTTTTTTGCCGATGTTTTTGTCCCGCATTCCTTTTCCAACCGTTTCGAAAAAAAAATGATTGTCTCTTTGTAATAGAGATCACGTACCGACCCAAGGACAATTTCGATGTGTCTCTCTGTTTATTAAGTAAGTATTATAATTTTGAGTTTTTATTGCAGACTGTGGCTTACATTGGTAACGAGTTTTTTCGCCTATTTTAGCTTTGGTTTTTTTTTGTAAGCAAAGAGCTTCGAGTCTTTTTGGTTGGCAATACGTATGCGATACTCATTTTGAAATAATATTTTCTTAGCAACATGTGGCATGCATATATCCTTAAGAAAAATATACAACTTAAACTTGTATGTATATTGTAATAAGCAATTCTTTCAACACGTGCTCCTCAAACTAGTTTTGTCCCAGCAACAGTGCAAAAAGTAATTAAATAATTAAAACATCGCTTTTACAAAAGGACGGCTTGCATCCAGGTGGATTATAAACAGTTTGTCAGGTCAGGTGTCAGTATATGTGAGTGTCTCTACATCCAAACATAGTCATCTTTTGTGATATTGAAAAAACATAACGGGATGCTCCATTTTTAGGCTGGGAACATACTTCACACCTGGCAGCTGTACACCTGTAATATACAGGGTGAATTTTGTAAGTGGGGTCTTTTTTTTTTTGATGGCCAGATTTTTAAAACTATGAGGAATAGCTACCAAATTGTTATTTAAATGTTCGTATTATTTCACCATTCGGAGTTCACTATTGGATGGTGTTATGAATATACTGTTTTTGTGTGAGAAGGTACAATAAAATTGTAGGGCTGTAAAATTTTTCGTAAGTGTTACTGAAGGAGTGTTCTTTTAGTTGCTTTTTGCGGTACAGAATACAGATGAGTTTTAGTCAGTGAAATCTGACACTTTCGTTCCATTAAGAGCAGAAGTACCTAGTTATTTCATAGCTGAAAAAGGTATTGAATTCTGGACAAAAATATATTTTTTTAAATCCAATGATGCTGTTTAATCTTTTTCTTTAAATCGAGCTCGAGTGCTGAGTATTGTAATTATTCATATTTTAATATTTGGCCATCTGCGCTCTCTTGAAAAAATCACCCTGTAAAGTTGAATTAAGCAATTAAAAGTAATAAGAGTCTTGTCTCTTCACTATAACATGAGACTTTAAGTTAGAACAAAATCTTAAACAATTAGGGGAAAAAATCGATTAAAACCCCTCCTGAGCGCAAGCGTCGCCACAACGACCGGTCCTATGTCTCTCGCCATCCATCGGATTTCCGAGACCCTCACCAGGTCATCGGTCCACCGTGTGGGAGGCCTTCTAACATTGCGTCTTCCAGTACGTGGCCGCCACACCAGAACCAAAATGAATTAATGAATTTATACTAAACTAGCGACCCGCCCCGGCTTCGCACGGGTGCAATACTTATGTAAATATACCTACTACAAAATGTCCTTATTGAATGGATTACGACATTAGAGTCTGAAGTATCTACTGGAACACTCTCAATAGCAGTTTTAAAATATTGAATGTAGCTGTTATGAGAATGTAACATATCCTGGAGAGATCTGATTAAATCTATATCTATTGGCTGTGCGACAATCGAACACCGCGTTGATGCTTGTGTATCTGGGTCTGCAATAAAAAAAATTGCAGAAATTTGTGATAATCTGGTCGAAGTGGTAGCTAGCTCCCAGCCAAGTGATACACTTGCCCCTGAATTTTAAATGTAGGCATAAAACTGCGCTCAACAACTTGCTTACTTTTGAAAGAGGTCATTTGAAATGCGTTATTGTAACAGCGTATATTGCGTATGAATTGTTTGGATTTCGGATGATCACCCGTAAGCAGAGAGTGAAGTGGTTCAGGTGGAGGAAGAATTTATTCTAATTTTACTTTTCCTTGTAAGCAACACAAACCTTTCGATTCGTCCTTGAATTTCAAAGCCAAACAATGTTCACACACTATACTGGCATAGTACCTATGGACACAATACGGTCGTCCTTGTAAGAAATCGAAGGATCGTAATTCATGGCAGAATTTTCTTTATTTACCCAGCCGTTTTGTTCAGCGTTACTGTGTCTGTGCTGATTCTCTCGTTCTCTGTATTCGATGTCTGTCCCTATCCTGGCTGAGGCGAGCCCCACGCTCTACAGACGACTCTCTGTTTCTTTGAATTCGATGGCTATCCCTGTCTTGGCTGAGGCGAGCCTCATGCTCTACAGAGGATTCTCTAGCTCTCTGAACTCTATGTCTAACCCGATCCTGGCTGCGGCGAGTCTCACGCTCTATTGAGGATTCTCTTTCACTCTCGACTCTATATCTATCCCGGAGCTGGCTGAGGCGGGCCTCGCGTTCCGTTGACGATTCTTCATCTCTTGCTGAACGTGCTCTTCTGGCATTCACTGTACTACGATCTATTTTCGAACGACGACGTCTTCCAGACATGACTTTATAATTTCTGTTCAAAATTGAATATTTACTCAGTTCTTGATTAAACTCTCACCTTAAAACTATACGTAGGCATGATTATGAACAAATTGCACTTATTAGTAAGTGCTGGAGTAAATAGTAGATTGTATCATAAGAGAGCGCCACAGGGCGGTGGTCGGAGTTAAGTTCGTGTATTGCTTCTATAGATTGTAACCGGAGGTTGACATTCTTTAGAAGTGCCACATCGAGGACATCAGGGCTATGGTTTGGGTCATGGGGAAAGTGAGTATGACACATCGGGGCGATGATGTCAAATTGAGGGAGACACCAAGGTTGAATAATACTCTACCTTTAGGTAATGTTGCTATTCCAGGCGGGGTGCTTGGCATTGAGGTCTCCTGCCATGATGACAGTGTCACTCAAGCCAAAGAGTGCAGTGAGGTCGCTAGTGATAGCGATGGATTCGTCTGCGATATGAGACGAAGAAGAGGGAGACGGGTAGTAGGTGGAGATGACGGTGATCGGTTGATGACCGGTCATGCCTACCCGGCAGGGCGAGAACTCCAGGAGAGAAACTGGCGCGGGTGGAGTTATGGGGACGCAGTACAGTTCCTTCCTGTAGTAGATTAATATGCCCCCACCATGGCATCGAGTCCTATCATTGCGAACTATACAGTAGTTGGCAATTTTAGGGTCTTTCCGGTGTGGTTTTAGGAGCGTTTCCTGGATTAGGAGAAGGTCTAACCGATGGTCGCGGAGGAAGGTGGCGATCTCATCAAGCTGGGTGGTAATGCCGTTGGAGTTGAAAAAACCTACTTTTAGGGATCGGGGCCTGTGGGTACAAATTACCTGTGTTCTATACATGACAGGGTAATTTGTCCAGCTCCTTGGCGATGGCGCTGTTCTTGAGGAACAGCTCCATGCGCTTCTCCATTGTTAACTGGCCCGTGACTTCAACGACGTGAAGCTCATGAGCCAGGTTTCGGGCCGCTTGGGTGCGGAATATGGCGTAATTCTCTAGGAGAATATAATCGCATACCAATTTGGTCATGGGGGGGATGACAGGCGCTGTCACTTTCGTGACCGCGCTCTTGTGGGCCTTTTGGGGTGCCACGGCCGCGGGGGCCAGTCGGGCAGGGGTTGGCGCTTGGATAGGCTTTGCCATCAGCGCTGCCACCAAGGCCGGGAAGGCTTTTTGGTGGTTCAGCAGATTCCAAGGTGATGGCCTCTGGAGGGGTTAGGCGCTCAGGGAGTTGGGAAGAGGGGATCTTCCCAGATGGGGCCTCTCACAGCTGGCGTGTGACGGCACGCTTTGCTAGCTTTGGGGCAATCTTGGGGGCTTTAGAGCAGCCCCGGTAGTTGGCTGGGTTACCAGCCTGACCGCAGAAGGACGAAGCGCGGCCATCAACGCGCTATTTATAGGCGCGGCGCCGCACCAACTACGTTCCTGCATTTTAAATTTGTAATATCTTCGGAAATATTCACTTAAATTACATGCTGTAAAAAGCATATTGATCTATAATAAATGCACAATTTACTTAAAGTACTTAATTGGATAAGGATTAATGCTGTATTGTTTAAAATCACTTCGTAAATAACAATTTTTTAGTAAAGGATAAAAAATGGTTATGATGAGTTATCCCTAAGAGATAGACATATACCATCGCGGACTTTTTTGTTGAAATTTTTAAGGTGGACAATACTGTAGTACATTATTTTGGTCTATCTCGTAGGGTGCAGCCAGCGTTTGCAATATAAGCTCAAAAAAAACGTGCTTATTTACGACATCACATTAGAAACCTCAAAATTTATCTGTGTTTCTCTACTATATTATGCATGTATTATACATGTAAACCTTCCTTAAGAATCACTCTATCTATTAAAAAAAACCGCATCAAAATCCGTTGCGTAGTTTTAAAGATCTAAGCATACATAGGGACAGACAGACGGCGTATAGCGACTTTGTTTTATACTATGTAGTGATACTAGTATTCAGCTAAATCCGGCTTGACTGGAAGCCAACCCCAATATAGTTAGGAAAAGGTCAGGTAGATGATGATACCTCCAGTATACATTCTCCGGTATAAATACCTCCAGTATAAATTCATTTAAAATAATAAGTACCTAAACACATAACCCAATGAAATTCCAACCCTTTAGGGTCAACTAACAATGTTTATTTAAATTAACACAGTTAAAAGGGTCTGCCGTTGATGTGTCCCCTGGCTATTGTGTGAAACGGTGAAATAAACATTACAAAAACCTATCCAATTAGTGGGTTAAACAACGAAAATACAGGAACAAAGTGCTGTGTATTTAAATGATAATGAACTAAAGGATCAAACAATTTAATCGGATTAAAAGCTTCTATGCAACCGTTTCAACACGGCACAAAAAACACTACAATATCACAATACTTTTTTAAGCAACAATTATCTAGAGGCGTAATTAAAAACAAATCTAAATATCACACAAACTCTTTTGTCAAACTTATCTCACAGGCCACAAAGAAATCTTCCTTCGCCAGTTTAAAAAAAAACTTCCTTTTGACACTGACAGTTAACAGTAGCCATCTTTTCGTGTCCTTTTGAATTTCGAACAAAACTAAGATTAAAGACCGTTGTTAATTAACAAGCCAACAGGGCTTGGTTTAAGTTGACGTTTAAAAGGGGTTAATAGTCATGTCTGCAGGGCAACTGGAGTGACTGACAAACATACTAAGGCCAGACAGAATAAGAGTAAAAGTTCGTCGCGTTTGATTAATTACTGATGGGGGGAGTTGATCTTTCTATTTATATGGCGGTTGTATTCTAGAGTTTGCGGATTATAATAAATATTTTTTAGAAGCGGTTTTTATTTTTGAGGAAGTGTAAATACGAATATAATTGTGATATGCATAGAAAAATATCTCTATAGCGACGACTAGCTACTCTATAGTTACTAATTCACATAACAGCAAAATAATTATGAATTTTCAGTGTAAGAAGATAATGACTTCTTCTCTTTGCACAGTTTACTTACAAATATTTTAAGAGACATCTTTTTAATTATCATAATTGCTTGATTATTTTATGGGCATTACAAATATAGTTCAAGATTATTCATTTATTTCTCTCGGAATATTCTTTTATAAGCAGCCTTTAGTTTTGTCTATTACTGATTGCTTTTTAGTACAAAAATAATAAAATCAATAAATTATTAGGTCAACTACATTATCCTTTTAAACATGTAAATATGAATAAAACAAATGTTGACAATAGCGTAAAATTAAAAATGTTTTCAGAGTGCTTAGTGTGACTTTATTTTATGTTAACGCGATCAACACGTTTATGACGTTCGGCGCTCCGATTGGCTCGCTCCAGCTCTTAACCAGTCAGAGAGCCAAACGCCGCAAACGTTAACGTAAAAACAACTCGCACTCAGCGCACTGATTACAACTTGGCTGTGGGATTATAATGCAAACTAGATTGGTATTTAACTCATAATTCAGGTTTCTGAAGAAATATTTACCAAAAAAGATATTTCTGGAAAAATCTAGGATCGGTGCCAAAACCTACAAAATCTGTTGCAGTTGAAAATATTTTAGTTAGCTCATAAACAAACTGACTGGCAAAATATTTTGCATAATTTTTCAGGGAAAATTTTTGGTAGAAAAATTAAACAAAATTGTTTTGAAGTTTCATTATACAGGTGACTCATAAGACTAAATCTGATAGCAAATATCTAACTCCGTGATCTTGAAATTCTTTCAGGAAAACTTTGCTTGAAAAACATTTTGAATGACGATGAAAACCAGATAAAATTCCACACGATACATTAAATATTTACAATTGAAATAACGGATTTATATCTACGTGGAAATTTTATTACAAAATATGCAACAGTAAAAAAGTGATTGTATGTTTTGCTCGTCACTCGCTTGTAGTACTAGGTATGAAAAATGGATAGCTTTTCTCTTGAGACTTATCAAATTTTCCACAATCATTTGAAGTACGGCTTCTAACGGCTCCTAAATCCATTCATTCCACTCCTAAGTCCATTATTATCACAGCACACTATCCTTATATTAAAGTCGGGACAAGGAGATACAATTCTTGGGAATCACGGATCAACGGAAAATCACGGAGTCGATCGGTGGCGGAGTCCCTTTCTTTCCACTAAGGGGAAGAATATATTAAGTTCTTACATTACATCCTAAGGATGTCTGGGAGATATCGCTATCAGTGATAAGACCGCTTTTGTACCCATAGATATAAGTTTTGTAGGTTTTAATTGTGTTACTTGTTTGGTGTACAATAAAGTTTTTTACTTATCTATTTTATGAGTAAGAAAATAATCAGTAGCGCTTAAGCATCACTGGTTTATTTGTGATAAAAAGAGAAGAGTTTAGTTATCTAATTAAATTTTAAAGGAACTAAAATACTATGAAAGATGGTTACTAAAAACACGGGACTAAGGATGTGAATGAGTTTGTTCGCAAGAAACTTAGTGCAATCAAATGCATTACTTATTGATACTTTCAGTAACACTCTCACTCCTGACTCATGAACACTTGTCACTTGCAACAAAATGAATAGACAAAATTGATTAAAACATTACAAGTGGCGCTATTCAGAATAATGACTAACATAAGATACGCTGTCTAAAAATATGTCTACCCGTGGACCGTCCCCGTCTGTACTACAAACGTTTACTGGACTTTGAAATCCAGAACTTTTGCATTAAAGCTCATTATTTAGTATCCATTGCATGCTTCCTACACTCTGATTAAAGCTACATCCGAATAAAACCAGCAATGTAAACGCAACATTTCATTTCGAACGTCGTAATTCAATTGTGTTTCGGTATTGGTTCCTATCAGTGGCCTAAATGTGTCACACTGTGACTCAAACCAACTGTTGGTTTGTTTGGTATGGTTTTCACAATGCAGATTTACAAATATCTGTAGTATTTCTGCGCCGGCACATGGCGTGTGTGTCACACACGATGTTTTCTCTTCGATGGGGACAAAATATATGCTTTTGTTTATGATTTATGCGTTTATTTTGCAGTTGTGGTCGAAAATAGCATGGTGAGAGGAATCATTCGATTGCTTTATTCGGTATTATCTAAGTTGTAGAAAAAACTTAGAAGGAAATGATACAGTCAATAGAAAGTAATGCTTTAAAGGCAGCAAGTGTGTTGGCAGACCAGCAACCAGAGGGATCGATTACGGATAAAAGCCTGGATATAACTAACACAGAGCAGGAAACTGTAGGTATCAGGAGACATCCGTATTCATTCTGTGGAACTAAACAGTTAAGAAAGATTGAATACCAATTGCATTATAAGCAGTCCAAATGAGGGAAATGGTAATGGTTAGCTCGCGGTCCAAACGTCCGGTAACCATCCGGACCGAGCCCAAGTCGTCGACGGCGCGTAGTGTTTTAGTCCTCGCGCACCTCAAGGTGATGCCAGCAACACCGTAGGGATTCAGCAAAGGTCTGAACCTTACCCATACCAAAGCCTAAGTCTACTGCGGCCATGGATTCACTTCTGAATGAAAAACCGGAGGACCTGGAAAGCAAGGCAAAGACTTACGAAAGGGTTACAGTCAGTAAAACTCCCACTCCACCCTATAACAGATGAAGTCATTGGATGATTTCCCACCTAAAAAACAAAAAGAATATTGTATAAATTTACCTTAATATAGAATAGAATAGAATAATATTTATTTGCATAAAAACACGGTATAAAAGATGGTACAAAGTTGAATATAGAGCATACATGTTTTTGCTTAACATTATAAGCGTGCAAAATCGTACATACAATTCATCAACATTTTTTGTCAAAAAACTCTTTAAGTCTATAAAAACTATTAGTAGACAGCCAATCATACAATTTACTTTTAAATAATCTGATATTGAGAATTTTTAGACAACTAGGTATCCTATTGAATATTTCCACACTATACACAAACAATAATCACAACAATAAACTGACTATCCCACGAATTGGCACATAGCTTAAACAGTCATAGGTGAGGCTGTTAATAGAGTCACGTCTGGCGATATTATTATGATGTATTCAGGTACAGATAGTGATCATGTGTTAAGTACCAGATAGGATTGCGGACCTATAAGCACTGTAAATCTTAACACACCATATATTGAATATATTTGGCTAGTGAACTAAGATATAATCAAAAAAGTCTAAGACTAATAATAATAATGATGATACAAGTTGAAGAAAGTATTTTTTTGACGAAAGTGTTGCCCCTATAGATATTATAGCAGTCCAAATAATAGACAAAAACTTCATCATCATCATCTCAGCTGAAAGAGCTCCTCTGCTATACATACCTAGACCTCCCCCGAGCGTCGCCAACGTGATCGGTCCTGTGCGTCTCGCATCCATCGGAATGACCATGAAGATATTACAAGAGTCCAAATCAATAAGCAAGAACTTAATAAATCTAAATCTAAAACAAACATTGTGAAATATAATAAAAACCCTACTAATAAACTTAAAGTTCTACATACCAATACATTAAACATAGTCGACAGTTAGCACATAACTCAAACAGCCGTAGGTGAGGCAGTTAATGAAGTCACGTCTGGCGATATTTTGTCTTCAGATACAAATAGTAATCACTTGCTAAGTAGCAGACAGGTTTGCGGACCCTTGAGCATTGTAACACAACGAATAGTGAAAATATATTTACTGCGTTTAGTTGATAGGCTAAGATAAAATCAAAAAGTCAAAGACTAATAAAGATGATGACACAAGTGGAAGGTGAAGGCAAAAGTGTTGTCCCTAAAGATATTACAGAAGCTCAAAACAATAAGCAAGAACTTAATAAATCTTAACCTAAAAGAAACAATGTGAAATATAATAATAACCCTAATCATCATCTGCCTAGCCTTTTCCCAACTATATTGGGGTCGGCTTCCAGTCAAGCCAGATTTAGCTGAATACCAGTATTTTACGAGGAGCGGCTGCCTACCAGACCTCCACAACCCATTAACTGGGGTAACACGGTACTTCATGGCAAGACTGGAGTCAGTTTTACTGGCTTCTGACTATCCGTAACGATTGCCAAAGATCTACAAATGACAGCCGGGACCTACAGCTTAACGTGCTTTCCGAGGCACGGAGGAAACTCTATTGTTAAGATGGTCACCCATCCACAGACCAACCTAGGCAAGCATTGCTTAACCTTGAAGATCGACCTGTGCGGCTGTTATTATTTAGCCACGAGCTCCTAGTAATAACCCTAATAATAAACTTAAAGTTCTACATACCAATACATTAGACACAGTCGACAGTTAGCACATAACTCAAACAGCCGTAGGTGAGGCAGTTAATGAAGTCACGTCTGACGATATTTTGTCTTCAGATACAGATAGTAATCACTTGCTAAGTAGCAGACAGGTTTGCGGACCTTTGAGCACTGCAATAAATCAGAATGTCATAATAGATATAGATAATTATAATGCTATATATGTCAACTTGGTATTATTGTAGTGGTTGCAGTTTTGAGACAGGCATTCGGTGGCGAGATATGCAGACAACTTTATTGTAGCTAATAATGTTGATAAAGGAGTCTGGGGCTTTGCGCATAAAAAAACAGCCCAGTAGATAACAGTGCTTTGGATGATGTTGATGAAGTGATTAGGGTATAGCCAGAAATTAAATGAAAAGGTAAGCAATGCCTATCCGTAGAGGCAGAAAAGAGCAAACATTTAGAAGGCTATTGATACATTATTCAAAGAAGAAAATATCTTATAAACTGTTAAGATAATCAAAAAAAATATATTAAGCAAGAAAATAAATTAAATAGCTAACACATATTGGCAAAAAGGGCAAAAATGTAGAAGAATTAAGGCTTAAGAATAACATTTATATCCTGTATCCTGTCAAGTTAACGAAAACAAAACACCTTATGAAAAGCCGTTACTTTTTCACACAAATAAAAACAAAATTATTCAAAAAAGGAACCAAAACAAAAAATAAAACTTCTGTTAAGCATTATCGATTGATTTCCTTATCTCAAATCTGATCTAAGAATCATGAATACTCCTCGAAGTACCCACTCCTTATTAAAATTTTTGAACACCGCATTGTCGAGAACCCCACGCATTTAATAAAAGATTTATGTACATGAGATCATAATCGTCTCTAATTATACTTTGTAACCAATAAAATTTAATCAACCGGGAAATAAGTATAATAGTTTTTTTTTTGTTCAAAGGATCTGTGGATGGGATGATCAGATAAAGAGGATTTTTTAATTCTCTTTATTAATTTTGTTAGGGATTTAAGGATGCGTTAATGTATTTTCTAATGGAATATGTATAAGATTACCTACCTGTAATATTTCAAAACAGCTTTAGTATTGCGCTAGATTAGTTTATTTTATTAGATACTTCTAATTTATATAAATCTCGTGTCACAGCTCGTCTTAAGACCGTTTTCACACTATCCAATCCGATATCGGGCCGGACAATATGAAAGACAGGTACATATTTCATACATTTTACTTACCCCGATATCGTATCGGCTTCCGATACCGATATCGGATCGGATAATGTGAAAACGGTCTAACGGTTTGACCGATTTGTACGAAATTAGGCTTAGTAGGCTATTTTTTACCCTCCTATTACCCCTTCATGTTTGTCTTTGATAACTTATAATTATAGTAGAAAAATGTCGGCCGGGGCAACTAGTAGTAATATAATTTGTTCTTTATATTTATAATTTTTAAAACTACTTTTTACAACACCTGCTCGATAATGGTCTATGACATATTAACGTCATACAACCATCACTTCAAGCAAGTCGTGTCCTCGCGTGTTCGGGAGTATTTTTATACTCATTGATATTCGGGATTAAAACTTCGCAACCTTCGTTTCGTTCGGAATTCAACATGCCGTCCAGGAGATAAAAGACATTGCTCTATCTCCTAGTCACATTATCTACTATTACTTTTTGTTAAATCTATACTAATATTATAAAGAGGTAAAATTTGTAAGTTTGTATGTTTGTAAGTTTGTATGTAGGGGGTAATCTCTAGAACTACTGGTCCGATTTGAAAAATTATTTCAGTGTTAGATAGCCCATTTATCGAGGAATGCTATAGGCTATATAACATCACGCTACGACCCACGGGAGCGGAGCAGTAACGAAAAATGCGGGTGAAACCGCAGGGGACAGCTAGTTGTATATATTTGTTATTGTATATTTATCCTTTTGATCTGTTTACCAAATATCGTTTACATATTTACTTTCAGACTCATACAAAGCATGACTCATCTAATTTATTTCTGACAGCTTACGATTGAACGAATTGGAGACTTTCACTGGCAGAAGTAGTAAATCAATCATTTGTTTAAAAGCTTTTAAATGCTGCAGAAGTTGAAATTAATCAATCCTTTTATTGAGGGCATGTTAAATCATAATACAAGCTGACTTATTATGATATACTAAATGGTTTCGTTTTAAATAAGATAACAAGACAAGTATTTACCTCTATGTACATAGGTTAGCTTCTAAAAAGAAAACACGCGAAGACAAAGAAAGAACGGAGTAGGTTTTAGTCAACAAAAGTCTGACATGCCCTCCCGCTCCACCCAAAAGCGGGAGAAGTCATTCTGAGGAAAACTCTATTAGCAATTTGGCTCAATAAATTCGTATATTAACATGCGCTAGGCAACAAATTAGGTCAGCTAGGTCTAAGGGGTTTGTTCAAGTGAGTTACCACAGTCCTGAAAGCTAACTAACTTCGCTAACTAACTAAACTAGCCAACTACGAGTAACTAGCGTACCCATGTACTTGGGTAAGTAGGTTAGTAAAGTCAATAAAAGTTTGACACTCCTTCTCGCTTTCCCTAGAGTAGGAGATGCTATTTGATGACTGCACAACTCAGAGAAGGAGCTCGTGGCTAGATAATAACAGCCGCACAGGCCGATCTTCAAGGTTAAGCAACGCTTGCCTAGGTTGGTCTGTGGATGGGTGACCATCTTAACATAACGAGTTTCCTCCGTGCCTCGGAAGGTCCCGGCTGTCATTTGTAGATCTTTGGCAGTCGTTACGGATAGTCAGAAGCCAGTAAATCTGACTCCAGTCTTGCCATGAAGTACCGTGTTACCCCAGTTAATGGGTTGTGAAGGTCTGGTAGGCAGCCGCTCCTCGTAAAATACTGGTATTCAGCTAAATCCGGCTTGACTGGAAGCCGACCCCAATATAGTTGGGAAAAGGCTAGGCAGATGATGACAACTCAGAGAAGGTTCGTAAGTATTCAAAATCAAAGTAATGTCCAACATTTATTAAATAAAGATTTAAAAAGCTCTGGAAAATATTTAACACCCAAAAAGTAACAAAAATGTTGACCTTAATTCGATATTGTAAAAATATTGGACTAAAAAATGAAATATAGGTAGTACCAGTATTTTTATATTTTTATTTTGTAAAGATAAATAATAAGTACGTCTGGTCAACATTGATAAAAGCATATTGCAGTATTTAAACATTATCAGCTTTATCTTTGACTTTATTATTTTATTAATGGAAAGTTTTGGGAGCGAAAATAATCTAGATACTATACGATACGATACTAATAATAAAGATCTGATCTTTATTATTAGGTTTAAAACCTATGTGTGTTCTTTCAGTTGCCTTTTACGTTATAGGCCCACTATGGGATCTAAGATAGAAATCAACGCAGACTTGGATCTTACGCTAACTTTTTTTTTGAGATGGGATGACATCAAATAACTTCTCTTGTTCTAGGGTGAAGTGAGTCGGCGTGTCAGACTTTTACTGACTAAAACTACAATTATGCTCCTTTAGTAGCCCTTTGCGTTTAGGACTATGTGTATCCTTTTTTTCATACTTTCCCCATGTGAGGCGTCTCATATTGATTAACACCCACCATCTAAGACTGCGGTTATCCTTTTTAGGGTTCCGTACCTCAAAAGGAAAAAACGGAACCCTTATAGGATCACTTTGTTGTCCGTCTGTCCGTCCGTCCCTTTTTCTCAGGAACGCGTAAAGGTATCAAGTTGAAATTAAAACCATATATTGAAATCCGCGGTCCCTTGAAGTTATGCAAAAATCAAACTTGTAAGTTGACGGGAAAAAAAGATACGCCCGTTTATGTTGCAAAAAACGTACATTTCGACACTGTCAAAGGAATCAAAACTCATAGGGTGCTTCCCGTTGACCTAGAATCTTGAAATTTGGCACGAAGCAAGGTATTATAGCACTAATATCGGGAAAAGTCTGAAAACTGAAAATTTTTAGTTAGGTCACAAGAAAAAAAAATTGAAGTCTTCAAGACTCGATTCGAGAATTAAATTTAAACTGTTTTTATAGGTAGGTTGGTACGAAACCCTCAGTGCGCGAGTCCGACTCGCACTTGCCCGGTTTTTTTACTATCCCCATGGCTCTAGCAGGCCACGACTCTACTCGGCCTCCTCCCACTCTATGGTGGAGTGAGAAGGCGTCTCACATTGATTAACACCCGCCATCTAATACGCTTCCTGACATTTAAAATGATAACCAATTCCTTTTCCATTTCCTACGGAATTGAATTCGAATTGCCACTTGGCATTTCCAACGCCTCATGATTTAATAATAAAAATTTCCTTTACTCGCTTCCATGAAATTCGCGAGATAAAAATGACATTTATTGATATCGGACTTCCTTTCATTTCTTACTTTCTTTTGCAGTCGTTTCTAGGAATATAATAATATCGAAAGTATAAATTGGCAATTGAGAAATGTTTGTAGAGTACCTACCTACTTATTTGTGACCTTTTGATAAAGACAATGGTGTTTATTTTATGTCAACACATTGCAGAATCGAATTTATTTGAAAACAATTTTTGCCAGAGAAGTCACACGCGTGAAGGTTGAAAATTACCCCTCGAGAAAATAATCCAGGGAAAAAAGGAAAGTATGTTACGTCCCATTCCAGAACATGGACCATTTGCTAAGGTTCTATTTTCTATGACTGACCACTCCCAGCAGACACACACAAAGAAATAAAAGTGTACGTGAACATGCGATGAACATACACTATATCCAAAACCATATGTAGATACTTCATTGATGAGAGAGAACAACTACACATACATTTTAGTTTATTAGCGAATCGCTTGTTAAGACTAAGGGGAAATGTGAGTTGTTATATTTTATGTCTGTGAAGTACAAACTAACACTACATAAAATAAATGTAATTACACTTAAAAAACAATTGCCTTCTAAAACAAAAAAAACAATACTTTCAAAGATCAATTTCAAAATCTATTCTAAACTAGCTTTTACCCGCGGCTTCGCTCCCGTCAAATGACTACCCTACATATCCTACGCTACCCTACTCTACACTACCCTACCTACCCTACACTACCCTACACTACCCTACACTACCCTACACTACCCTACACTACCCTATACTAACCTACACTACCCTACACTACCCTACACTACCCTACACTACCCTACACTACCCTACACTACCCTACACTACCCTACACTACCCTACACTACCCTACACTACCCTACACTACCCTACACTACCCTACACTACCCTACACTACCCTACACTACCCTACACTACCCTACACTACCCTACACTACCCTACACTACCCTGCACTACCCTACACTACCCTACACTACCCTACACTACCCTACTTTACCTAACTTTTTTTTTAGAATTTTTCTCTCCGTAAGAACCATCACTGAACTTCAAGGAACATTTAAAAAAAAAATCAGCCAAATCGGTCAAGCCGTTTTCATGTGATGTCGTGACAACGAAAAACGGGTTTCATTTTTATATATATAGATATTATAAGCAAAATACTTAAAAGTACCTTTACCCAGCCAGTCTGCCAGCTACTAAGAAAAACAAATCATGCGACCTCCTTCGATATCACACAATGTTCCAAAAGCGAAAGAAAGAAAGAAAAGAAAGTGTCAATATCTACGAAACAAAATAATAACAAACACTGATTGTTTTCATTTCGAAGATGGAAGACGAGTTATTAATAACTCTTCGTACTGTGTTTGATTGAACTGCTCTCTAAATCAGCGATTCCTAAACTTTTTTTGACTTCGGACCACTTTAGTACTTACACGTACTTAGTTGATAAATTTGTTTGTGTTGTACCAGTGGACCAATGTTGTCAAAATAAATAAAGTATGTATATTATTATTACTTAGATTTTCCATTTCCATTATCATCATCATCATCTGCCTAGCCTTTTCCCAGCTATATTGGGGTCGGCTTTCAGTCAAGCCGGATTTAGCTGAATACCAGTATTTTACGAGGAGAGGCTGCCTACCAGACCTCCACAACCCATTAACTGTTGTAATACGGTACTTCATGGCAAGACTAGAGTCAGATTTACTGGCTTCTGCTAACTGTAACGACTGCCAAAGATCTACAAATGACAGTCGGGACCTACGGCTTAACGTGCTTTCCGAGGCACGGAGGAAACTCGTTATGTTAAGATAGTCACCTATCCACAGACCAACCCTGGCAAGCGTTGCTTAACCTTGAAGATCGGCATGTGCGGCTGTTATTATCTAGCCACGAGCTCCTCACTTAGATTTTCCAAAAGTCATTATCATAAATTCAAAACTTATCACACTCCTACGTATTCTTTAAAATCAAAAGTTTAGCACTACTTTTAGAAAGCATAGAAAAAACCATATTTCTGGTTTAACTTAATATCAGGGGCCTTACCAAGACGTGGTAGTTAAAACGTCAGTCGTGCGAACGAGAAAAAGGGATGGAGCTTTACAACCTATACATACATATAGCTCCATTCCTGTAACAGTTCAGTTTAGGTCGTCGAATGGATCGCGTTAAGAGCTCGTGGCAGGGCCTCTATTCACATCAATGCTGATGTTACTGTTTAGTTGAAGAGTGTGAAATTTAACAAAAAATACGGATAGTCCGTAAAAGGAACCTATTTACATATTTTGCGAACCACTTATGGTCCACGGACCAAAAGTTGAGAACCACTGCTCCAAACGAAAGTGGTATTTAGTCATTGTTATGCCTTAAGCAGAAATCTTCAAAATGTATCCATCAAAGGCATTCTAAGGCTTTATAAATGGAAGGATATTAATAAGGCCCGATGTTTTTTTCCATATAAATAATGGTTACAATGTAACGCTAACCTAGTTGTGGCCACACCTCAATTTCAGCCTATTATTTGGGGCACACTATAAAATAATTACGATCTGGTCCGTTGACCTTTGCGATCGATTGGAACTCGGAATTTTATTGAAACAGATAAAGTGTGATCGGAAAAGTAAAAGTAATAATATATTTTTTCGTAACGGATCTACAGGCTACGTAAAAGGGCTTCGACAAAGTGTCATTTCTATATATACGAAATCAATTTTTATGACTGACATTTATGCGCTTCGAAATGTCACGAAACTAATCCATTATTTATTCATTTACCTAAACTGTAGTGGTACATAGGAGGAGTTAATTAAATAAATGGTATATTTATTTTGCAAATATGTTTTAACAACACTTTTACAGGCCAATTTTTTCTTGATTTAAATCTTAGTGAAGCCGGTATTTCGTAGCTGACTACTCTGAGAAGAAACATTAAAACTAACTCAGGAGAATTAACATGTTGACATCAATACTCAATACTTTATTGCATTCCATAATGTTACAAAGGTGTTAAAAGACAACCACAAAGGCACATCGTACTGGGCTTGTACACTTCAATGAACTCTAGGTCTATGCCGGTCGTACTATTTATCATTTCATTAGCCATTTCATCAAGATTTCTTTGCAAAACAAATATAGCATAGCAAAGCATCAGCCTTATAATGTTCCCACCGCTGGGACTCAGGCCTCTTCTCTAGGAGTGGGAAAACCAAACAAATTACCATTGTACCCATAGATTTAAGTTTCTGTACAATTTATAACTTTTTTTGGTTTACAATAAAGTTTATTCTATTCCATTCTATTCTAAATATATTAGCCTAGTAATACAGTGAGGACCTGTGAACAGACTTCAACTACAGCCAAGGGACTGACAATGTACTTCATTGTAAGCACTTTAATGGGTAGAAAGTGATGTGTGGTTAGCCAGACTGCTGTTACTTTCAACACTTTGTTTCCGTAAAATGTACCTACTTAAGTCAGAGTATTTCGCAATGAAGGAAATCTTGTTAAGTATTACTGTACCGTGTTTTTGTAACTTTCTGTTGAAGTATAGGAAAAACAAATCTAGCCAACTTCAACACTATAATTGTGCTCTTTCTCTTTTTTTACCCATACTCTTGAATATTGTTTTTAACGAGCCGAGATCTTCGTCACCGTCATTTTTATCATCACCTGGTTTCTACTGCTGTACATAGGCCTTCCCCAAGCGTCGCCACAATGACCGGTCCTGTGCGTCTCGCATTCATCGGATTGCCACTACTTGGTTGAAATGCCTAGTCTGGTTATTGTATTCATCCTTGGCTAGCATCACACGTCTTACAAAATATAATTGAAAAGCATGAACATAACTTAAACCGATCCCATCTAGCGGCGATGAATTTCGAACCTGCTCACAAAATTCTTCAAATTCGAAAAATGATGTAATTTTTTTATAGATACTCACAGTAGATAAAATGCGACGCAAGCTCCCAAAATCTCGTGTACTTAAATGATTTTGACGACCTTACATTGCGTAAGCGCTGGCAACATAATTTCGGTTTCTTTAGCCATTAAATAACAACCATATCTCACACTTAGTATAACAAATACCTGCATGGCTTTCAGAGCTTACGCTTTAATCTACCATAATCTTAATTTATTATAAGAAGGGGGACACATCTGAATAAGCAACTGGTATTAGTGTATTGAAGGACAAGTCTTACAACTTTATAAACATCACTCCCCAAACACATCTTTACTGAACTTTGAACTCTATCTTTTTGATTTAAAGGTTGTGTATCTTAGTTTGGATGGTAAAATTATATGGTGAATTATTTGTGAATGGCATGGGGACAAAGTTATTCATCAGTGTTGAAATAAGACGCTGCGGTGGTTTTAGTAACCCTTTACTTTTGGATGCTCTTCGCGTAGTGATTAATATGTCCCGGAGACATCAATATATGAATGTATGAATGTTTTTGGACTGAGTAACTTGCGTTCAATGTCTTGGAGACCTTCGGTTGCCTTATGAGGTGGTTGGTAGAATTTTATGATTAATTTGGTTTCTTTGTATTTGAAACTTGCAAAGGCAATGTCTATAAAATACAGTAAGTGCCTAAGTTTTTCGATGTAAGCGGGATATAGTGTCTTTATACTCTGTCCTGGAAACAGGAAACCTCCATTGTAAAGTAGGATCCTTGGACCAGATGAGTGTTGTGTTTGGTCCGGGCAACTATCCGATAGGATTTCGGATTTGTTTGATTTAAGCGTATCACAAGTTTATAATGTATTTAGTTTTTGATACAGAATACAGCCTTAGTAGTTCGTTTCTTATTAAAATGCAGAATTAACACGTTCTAATATTTTTGCAATATTTTACCGAGATCGCACTTATTTTAATTATTAAAAAATCTCGCTAAAACTTGATATTCGAAATATTGATTTGTCTTTTTGTCAAGGTGTCGCTAGTTCTGAACTTCTGAGTTCTGAATAATGCAGCTATGAATCGCAGCGGTGTTACAAACAGAAAACATAAAATTTTAACACATATTTTACAGCGGAATATACAGTTCACACAGGGTCACTGGATCACCGAATTTCCTATAATAAGCACAAACAACAGCTTACCTACATAAAGTAGAACACGTCATAACTTAAGATCAGACTTTTATCGTTCAAAGCCATAAAATTCTGTAAAGGTCACAAATTAACATCCCTAATAAAATGTAACAAAATGTTACAAAAGCCGAACGGTCTACAAAAGGGGATGAAAACTTTATGACACTCGAAAAAACCACATTCTGACGATTTTTAAAACATGTTTATTGTATTTAATTCACTATGAAAGGGGACTTCGTTCCCAAGGACATAACTTTTATATTTGGACCTCGCCCCTTGATCACGTACTTACACACACACACATACACACACCCGCAATCACACACTCACAAGATCTACACAGGATGCACTTATAACTTCACTAACTTTCTAAATTCAACTTTGAATTAATACAGATAAGGTTCAATCTCATTTGAAAGGTTTTGAGCAAACAAGAAACTGTCACATGTGATAGAGGTCGGATTTTCGACAAATCTTTCTGAGAATCAGGATCAGAAGGTTATTTGTTTAGAAGCAAGATTAATGTTCGTGAAAGTGTGAAGTTAACAAGTGGCTTGTTCTAAGAATGAACCATAATTAGCCCTATAATGTGCTCCCGGTAAAAAAAAGAGGAAAGAAAAACATTTATTTGAGACTAGCATAGGAATAAAACAAAAATGTTAACAGATCACATAAACTTAGATAAAAACATTAACAACGAAAACATTTAATAAGAACAACAAAAAAAACACGCGCGACGCCAAAAAAGTTCCTTTCACAGATTAGTTTTTTTTTTAATAGCCTCTCTAGCGCAGTACACAGGCCTTCTTTCTATGAGAGGGAATGGGCCATTCATTCCACCACGCGTGCCCAATGCGAATTGGTAGTTAGTTGCCACTGTCTTCGAATGTTTAAGCCTAGGACATCGTAGCTGCCTAATTTTTTTCACCGATTTTACGAAGACCACACCTAAGTTTTTGCTATCGAAATAACGTATTGTTTTTTTTTTTAGTAAAAAACATTACCTTACACTAGAAATCGTTCCTGTATCGTAGTTCACAAATATCAAGACACAAAAATTCGGAACTAGTTACTATCTGACGCCCAAACACACTATTTGAACCGAGCAACAAAACCCACAACACGCAATGCAGCAGCCAATAACTCACACACTGAGCCAACAGCACCATCATCATCTACCTACCTTTTTCCCAACTATATTGGGGTCGGCTTCCATTCAAGCCGGATTTAGCTGAATACCAGTATTTTTACGAGGAGCGGCTGCCTACCAGACCTCCACAACCCATTAACTGGGGTAACACGGTACTTCATGGCAAGACTGGAATCAGATTTACTGGCTTCTTACTATCCGTAGCGACTGCCAAAGATCTACAAATAACACCAACATAAATTAAAAGAAAAACTTTTCACAGTTTATACATTGTTCGAACAAACATACGCATGTAACATGAACCGTTGCACGCTTGTGCGTGGAATTGAACGCAGCTGTGCTAAGCTGCTAAACGATAACAAGCTTTAATTAGAACCTTTAATTAAAGAGCTGCTTATACTTTCTGGAATATGAGTTATGACTTGTGTGCGGGTAAAGAGTAGCCCAGTGTTATAGAAAGCACAATCTGTCTTTCCTAATAAATTCAGCCGAGTAGTGATGAACTGATGTAATTTACCATCTAAATATACTTAAACTTAAATATTTGATTGTACACAGTTAGATCATGCCCTCGAATATCACACAGAATTGTTTTCAATTTATTTAATTCTTTATGCACACAAAAGTACAGAGGCGAATTTAATGCCAGTCAGGCCAGTCAGTCTTTTATGCAAGTGATGCCACTGGCGGAAGCTAATTTACAAAGTAGTACAATAAAATTAATTTCTTACCACACAGAAGATACGTTTACTACCTTCCAATATCTATCCTATTCAAAAAAAAAAATCAGATTATTAATTTAATTATATTACCATTACAGCCAATCCTAAATTCCTGATAAATGTTATTGAATAACGATAAACATTCATTTTCCAACTTCGATTCCCAACATAGGGAAGGACCTTTTTCTAAAAAAGTGTCGATAGAAAACAGGTAGCCCCAGAAACCCAGCGATTAGCATCAGAGTTTTTATTTACATTTTTTATAATATATGGATGATTTATGGTCCGTGTCTTTTTTTTCTTTTTGGAGGACTCGCGTTGGTAGCCATCTTATGTCAACACAGATTATTATCGAAAACATTATCTGGTGTCAAAAAGACGGATTTCTTTCGTGTTTATACAAAGTTTTGATGACGGAGTGGTATTTTAGGATACATCACAAGTTAGATATGCCAAAGTTTTTTTTATTTGTCATCTTTTTCTTGGTAGGAAATCATCCAATGAATAAATAATGAATTCTCCCGCTCTAGGATGAAGCGGGACGGCGTAAAATATTTTTTATGACTAAAACCCACTCCTATGTTTCTTTATTGACATGCGTTTCATTTCAGAACCGAACCCATAGCCACAGTAGGCTTCGACCCTGTTAGGCTCCTACGGTTTTGCTGACATCTTCTTTAGACGCGCGTGTAACACACCTTCGACGACTCGGGGTCGGTACGGACGATTACCGGACGGCCGGACGGCGAGCCACCCATTGCTCGTCGTCCGTAAACCCTCGCCTACATTCTATCTGAATTTTGCATGTTAACAGCTGTATTACATAGTCACTTTTGGTCAAGCTTGATTAAAACCGAGGCCACCATTTAGACACAAAATCATTAGAATATCAATACGAATATCGTGATACCTACTTATATTATGTGTATTGAGAAATAACTCCACACCCCAGAAACACATTCATATTCTAAGCCCGCATCGCTTAGAATAAATTATAATACAAAATGGGCGATTTATATTATCCTTTTGTCAGTTATCTCGTCCTGTTCCAACCGTTAAAATTTGATAACATAACATAATCAAGTTAACTTTTATTCTTCGGTAAATAAATTATGTCCAGAGTATTATCATAATAATAGAATAAAATATAGTGAGCTATAAAATAACATTGTAAAACTTAACGACTTTAAAGGACTAACGTTAAAATGTAATAAAATGTTGCCACCCGCTTAAAAGATATGTTACCATAACAAAAATTAAAGGCAGATGCGCAAAATAAGGATAAAACCATAAAGTTTATATTTATATGAGAACTGAAATGGATGTCCGGGTTTTAATTATTTGTTGTTGGACTCTGTTGATAAGAGCGATATCTGCTGTCGATTTTATTATAAAATTTTATTTATTACAGCTGTTGATATAAATAATATAAAAATAATGACTGACTTTAATAGGAAAGTTAAATAGGTAGAAAAACAATAATTATCCTCGTTAAATACAAACAAGTAATCAATACTATTATTTATTTATGAAATATATCTTTCAGGTATAACCAAAGGTTTTTGTGTTCAGTATTTTACAGTTGGCCTGTTCAATTTTTATTTCGACACAACTGAAATCGGCAGTGTTATAATGGCTACAGAAATACATCATCTGTGACTGTTTTGCTATCGTGTTTCACGAGATACAGGCTAATGACAGATAGGTGCATAGCATGGTTGCTGTCCAAATCTAACCTTTTGGATATGGAATCCTAAAAAAAGCCGAATCATTGTCTTGGTCAGAACTCCGAACGACCATGCAGATTAGTTTCTGACATAGTCATTTCAGGAAAAATACATCCTTTTAAAGTAAACGACTTTATACCTGACTCAGCAACTCATTTATTCACAAAACAATGATTTTCACAGACATTCAGTCTATCGAAAAGGACAATGACCATTTTATTTCACACTCCATTGAAACTTTGTTAATGAAAATCGGTCGGAAGGACGACTCGGCAATGACCTTTTGTACCATTAATGTTTTTTTAGCGATATCCGCTGAAACTGTTTTAAAACAATCATTGAATGGCTGGATTAATTAATTTTAATGATTCTGCAAAAAGATGACCAGTAGGTACAGTCCAGACTTTGTAACAATATTTTGGAAGTACATTTATTATGCGTACAGCTAAAGAGTGGAATTCCCTGCCGGGGTCTGTGTTTACTTTTAGGGAAGCGTGTTCCATCGTCAACCACATCATCGCT
Source organism: Mythimna separata (assembly GCA_030763345.1). Taxonomy (NCBI): domain Eukaryota; kingdom Metazoa; phylum Arthropoda; class Insecta; order Lepidoptera; family Noctuidae; genus Mythimna; species Mythimna separata. The sequence continues at coordinate 6,491,875 of CM061187.1, forward strand.
TGCCATTAGGTGAGAAAGTGGTCAAGCGCGAGCCTATCAATAATAAAAAAACCGGCCAAGAGCGTGTTGGGCCACGCTCAGTGAAGGGTTCCATAGTGTCCCCAACTTTTCAAAAACTGTTCGTCCCATAAAGTTCAAAATAATTTTCCTAGAAAGTCTTTATAAATCTCTACTTTCCAGATTTTTTTCATGTTTTCTAAACTTATGGTTAGAAAGTTAGAGGGTAAATAACAATGTGTCCCCCCCGGACACATTGTTATTTACTTTTGGAGCGATTGTTTCCGAAATTATTGATATTATCAAAAAATGATTTTAGTAAACCCCTATTCATTTTTGAATACCTATCCAACAATATATCACACGTTAGGGTTGAAATTAAAAAAAAAAATCGCTTTTTACTTTACATGTAGGGGGGCTACCCTAATAAAACATTTTTTTTTTCAATTTTTATTTTTGCACTTTGTCGGCGTGATTGACATACATATTGGTACCAAATTTCAGTTTTCTAGAGCTAACGGTCACAGAGATTAAGCGAGGACGGACGGACAGACATGGCGAAACTATAAGGGTTCCGTTTTTGCCAATTGGCTACGGAACCCTAAAAAAGATAGAATCTCATTAAGAAATGTTTGATTTCTGCTTGATTAGCAAAAGTACCTACTTGATTAAGCTAGATAACGTGACACTTTGTGACACGTTATACATGGGCTCCTATACACCAAAATCAACAAACGTGATTGATTTACCGATTTTTGCGGGCTGTACGGAATCCTTCGTGCGCGAGTTGGACTAGCACTGGGATGGTCTGTTTTTTAGGGTTTAGTGTATATGATCATATCTGGTTAAGCACTTTTTCAGGTTTTTGGCGAATACTTAAGAAAGAAGAAACAAAGAAGAAAGAATAAACACACTGAAAACAATACAAACTTTCAGATTCCTTTTTTTTGTATTGGTTTCGCACGGTTTGTGCATTTAGCCAGGGTTACATTTAGAAAGTATTTAGTTTTTAGTTACTTATTTTGAGTACCATTAGAATTTAACGTTTGAATCCCCAACCGGTCCTATGAGACCGCGCTGTTATTGTTTTACTATTGTGTCTCGTTTCGCGGGTATCTGAGTAATTAGAATGCGAATGTAACACGTTCTAATATTTTTTTGGAGTGTTTAGCAGCAAATTTATCGAGTCAGCCTTCACGACATGCTTCGTTGAGATAGTCAATACTACAATAAAATTCTTAGCTCTATTTTAAGAGATTGCTCTTGTTTTAGAGATTCCCCATATTGTCCAGCTGTGTAGACACTTCAAATAGAAAATTGCACCAATTTTTCATAACAAGTACATGCATAATCTATATGCCAATAACTAAAACAGCCACTGAATTTTATTCAAAACAATCCCGGAAATTCTGTAGAAGTTATATTTCTACAGTTTACCCATTAAAAAATAATAACAACTTCTACTGCAGTCTCCGTGTACCCAACCATTTCGCACTCTCAATAACTAATAGCTATATCATTATTAGCACATTCTATTTACAAAAAGCCGGTGGCCGACGGAAACCGTATTGACCTCCGGCGTGGTGATAATTCACCGACAAATATGTCGGGTTTCCGACTGGCGCCAACTACCAGATAAAAACTCCTTTTGTTTTAAACGCACTGAAATACGATAATGTTCAGCTAATGTTCAACTTGACAGATGAATTGTTACAGACTTTAACCAATCTGTAAATATACTGAATGTTACGAAAATATATAGTCATATTTTAAACTTGGTGTTTGTAAAAAAGGAACAACATACTTTAAGAAAGTTATAGTGTAATTCGAAAAAAAATTTGGACATCGAATACTAATTTTTAACTTTGTACGAAACTTATCAGTTCTTGGGAATTTTCTTTATTTTCCTTGAAGATAGATAATTATGTTTACGGGAAGAAATACATTTTCAAATAAATGGCCCCCCATTACCTGCTGTAGATTCATTACTATGTAGACTCGACTGAGCACTGAGCATTAAGGTCACAAACTTTACTACTTAGAAGAAAAGTCGGGATATGACACTGATATTCCGACTTATTCAGAATTCTAGAGAAAAAAAAACATCAACCGGCTTTACTTATCCTTTTGACCCTTTCACATTTCTCTGACCGTATTCACTTGACAGCCAGACAGAGAACGCAAAGTCTCGCACTAAGACGATAATTCTCTACATCTAAGGTCAAAAAAAAATTGTTGACTTGCAAGCAGACCGACGCCTTTTACGTTTGGCGCCATTTTTTTTTAACTCGTAAACATATGGGCCATGATTGCTATAGAAGTAAAGACAATAGTTAGCCGCTTTCTTTGGCAACGTATTTGTATAGATCAGACGTGCTAGAATTGACACCGAGAGTTTTAGTATTGTTTTGGATTGATGAATGGTATGAGGAAGTTCATTGAGCGAAATCGTGAAGCCACGGGGAGCAGAAATGTTGTTTTTTGTCTCATTTTGTGTGACCCACTGTTTTTGTATTCAATGCAAGTATGTATATTGTATCACTTGTAACCTCAAAAAATCCGTATTACCAATTTAGAAGTTTAAAAAATAAAATATTAAATGTTTTAGTCCAATTTATGACAGTAGTGATCACAGGTTTCACCTGCATAAAGGTAGAGAATTGTCCCAATGGAACATTCTTCCGGGATAAAAAGTATCCTAGCTGTTATTAAGAGTCAAGGCCAGACAAATCCGTTCAGCATTTGAGCGTGAAGAAGTAAAAACCTACACACATAGGTACCTAATATACTCGTACAAACTTTCACCGTTGTTTTTAAGCGAAATTTTATCATTGTTTCTATTCAGTTTCATTACACAAACACTAGCTTTTACCCGCGGCTTCGCTCCCGTCAAATGACTACCCTACATATCCTACGCTACCCTGCCCGACTTTCCCTACCTACCCTACACAACCCTACACTACCCTACTCTACCCTACACTATCCTACACTACCATACACCACCCTACACCACCCTACACTACCCTACACTACCCTACACTACCCTACACTACCCTACACTACCCTACACTACCCTACACTACCCTACACTACCCTACACTACCCTACACTACCCTACACTACCCTACACTACCCTACACTACCTTACACTACCCTACACTACCCTACACTACCCTACACTACCCTACACTACCCTACACTACCCTACACTACCCTACTTTACCTAACTTTTTTTTTTTAGTATTTTTCTCTCCGTAAGAACCATCATTGAACTTCAAGGAACATTAAAAAAAAAGAATCAGCCAAATCGGTCAAGCCGTTTTCATGTGATGTCGTGACAACGAAAAACGGGTTTCATTTTTATATATATAGATTAGCACTGAACCTTGAAAATTTGATGCACAAAGAAATGCTGGAAACGCTTAAATGCAAATCGGAACCAAAGATATATTTAATACGAACAGGAAAAAAACATGAAAGACCCTGAGTTTTATCAATGACTGTTGACATTTAATATTCTTGTAAATTGGAAAACGTATCTTTCAATAGGTACTGAAATATTAATATAATTTATTATCCTTAATTAATGCCCATAAATGAATGGAATTTCTGGGCTATCACCAAAACCCAGTGGTAACGGCCCCGACTTATGAGTTTTATGTTGTGCTCTTTATTTTGTGTAATTTATTTCATCACCACTGCTCTTAAAACCGTGAAAGAAAAACATCGTGAGGAAACAGGCATGTTCCAGAACCAAACATTGAAAACATATGACATTCACGGACCCGCACTGGGCCATCTTGGTGATTACGACCCATTTTCACTTTTAGTAAGTACCAGTGGGGACATTATTAGGCTGATTATGTTTATGTTATAATTCTAATAAGCAAAAAAAACAACTTTTTAGGGTTCCGGCCAAATAAACGGAACCCTTATAGTTTCGCCATGTCTGTCCGTCCGTCCGCCCTAGGGAATGCAATCCGGACTATCCGTAATCCGAAAAATCCGGATATCCGCACATTTTTACTCGACTTGTAAATCCGGATTTGAAAATCTAATCCGCGGATTTTCTGAATAATGAGAAATTTTAATTCGCGATGATATTATCTACTTTTATTATTAGTTTAGCACTAGCTTTTGCCAGTGGCTTCACCCGCGTGGAAGACGAATAACCAAATTCAGAAAAAAAAAAATCGTAACGTGGGTCTAATATAATTCGTGGTCTACCCGTATGACAAGTTGCAATGCATGCGTGCCCAAAAAAGACTGAATGTCTTTTAAGGCGCCAAGCGTCATCATGCTGACAGAAAAAAGTATGAACTAATTACCAACCCTACTACATTCTTTGGGCACGCCATAATTATGGCTATAAGTCGAGGGGACTTGAGAAGTGGATGGAAAGACTTCACTGCGTCTTCACCTTCCCCATGACACAGGTCCTCACCGGACGTGGTAAGTTCGTGAGGTTTCTGCGCTGGATTTGTGCGAAAGAAACGCCCAGCGGATCAATCGCCTGGAGGACACGGTGAAGCTTATGGTTAAGGTGTGACGTTTGACTGTCTTGTCGGACGAACACTAGGTTCGTAAGGGCGAATGCTGAGCGTGGGTACTGGACTCGAACTAGAGGTCAAGCAAATAGTGCTATTGGGTTTTTCCACTAAGAATTACTCTACTCCAGCCTGGAGTGTTTTCAGAGGCATGGTGGTATGATACCCCCATGCCTCTGAAAACACGTCAAGCTGGGGTCCTGCACCTGATCTCTCTCCGGTCGTGTCGAATTGCCTTCCCATCTGACCAGGCCCGCCGCTAGCTGCTTAGGCGCCCGCGTGCAATACCGATCACGGCTCCCCATGCCATCGGTATCTATCAGTCAATTAGGTACCAAAATGTTGATCTTTTTTTGCGATTCCGACTATAAAATCGAAGACTTTTCTCACTATTTTTTAAAATAGATTCTTATTTAATAAAATCTAAAGGAATATCTTTTATATTATAACAGGTAGGTTGCTGAGAAGCCAATTAACGTTTGAATCCCCAACCGGTCCTATGAGACCGCGCTGTTATTGTTTTACTATTGTGTCTCGTTTCGCGGGTATCTGAGTAATTAAAAAAAAATACTCGTAGTAAGGTAATTTTTGAAGACAATCATCAAATAAATGACCAGTAGGTACCTAAATAAAGGTTTTTTCGTACAAATCGTAATTATCAACATACCATATTTAAATAGATTTCGCCTTAATAAAAATAATAGGGGTTAAAGTATGAAATTGCCGTTTTAATGTAAGAGGTACTTAAATTGACGGAAACTTTTTTCACACGTTGAGATCTTCTTTTAAAATATATGCAACATTGGGTTATCGACTTTCAGTTGTTTGTAGAGATCAGTAAGTACCTCAAAAGGAAAAAAACGGAACCCTCATATGAAGAATTAGTTTCGAGGTAGGATCAGTTATTAGGATCACTTTGTTGTCAGTCTGTCTTTCAAGACCCTTTATCTCAGGAACGCGTTGAGGTGTCAAGTTGAAATTAATTACTCAGATACCCGCGAAACGAGACACAATAGTAAAACAATAACAGCGCGGTCTCATAGGACCGGTCGGGGATTCAAACGTTATGCTATGCAAAAATCAATCTTGTATGTTAGCGAGAAAAAGATTCAGCCGTTTATATTGCAAAAAACGTACATTTTGACACTCTTAAAGAATCAAAATAAGGTACTTTTCGTTGATCTAGAATCCTGAAATTTGACATAAAGCAAGGTCTTATAGCACAAATATAGGGAAAGTCTGAAAACTAAAAATTTGTAGTTACATCACAAGATTTTTTTTTTTGAAATATCTACGAGTCTCGATTCGAGAATTCAACTGTTTTCACTCAGATTACAAAATCTTTTGTTTTGTAATTTGAATGTTTTTATTATATACTAGCTTTTACCCGCGGCTTCGCTCCCGTCAAATGACTACCCTACATATCCTACGCTACCCTACCCTACCTTCCCTACACTACCCTACCTACCCTACACTACACTACCCTACCTACCCTACTTTACCTAACTTTTTTTTTTTGAATTTTTCTCTCCATAAGAACCATCATTGAACTTCAAGGAACATTTAAAAATAAAATCAGCCAAAGCGGTCAAGCCGTTTTCATGTGATGTCGTGACAACGGAAAACGGGTTTCATTTTTATATATATAGATATGTAGGTAAGTTGTTACAGAACCCTCAGGGCGCGAGTCCGACTCGCACTTTCCCAGTTTTTTTTAAATTCAGCTTACACAAGGAATTTAGTTAATTAAAAATATAACTAATTTTCATTTTTCAGTACAAACCAGCAATTTCATACTTACCCCTAATACTAAACACTCACTTTCAAATCTAGAACAAATACTAATGCGCTTATTTTAAGTAAAAAAAATTGTGACAGGGATTCCCCGAAAGTAAAAGTAATTAATAATATTTCCATACATGTTATAGACCAAAAGTAATGCGAAGCTTCAAACAAACGTTTTTGTTTATTTTCACGATATAACCCAGACAAGTTCAAGTAGTTTCGGGTTTCGTTCTTGCCAAAGATACGCACATACCTAATGATTCGACCTGTAAACATCTTTTGATATTTGAGATGTCATAACAAAGACTACAATGTCCAAAATAGCGCCATATATTTATATTTATAGGTTCTTTAAAAATCAAGACAGCGAATATTAAAAAAATATTAATTAGATATTCAAATATCTGTTTTGGCGCCCCTCGAATACGGCGCCCGCGTGCGCCGCACGCGCTGCACGCCCGCACGCGGCGGCCCTGCATCTGACTATAAGATTAAAAGAACAGAGTGCGCCAGTGTCTGCGTACACACTTGTGCACTATAATATCTGCAGTATACATCAGGCTTCCAGGTTGTAGTAGGCATCAGGCTACCGTGATCAAAATTCGGTCTGGAGGACTACTATTAAAGGTATGCTCCGTTTGGGCAATGACCACTCACGCTGGGTCCTGGTACGGCCCATGGACCGGAGCGCAAAGGAATGTGACCGGCGGTCACCTGCTTCTGCGAAGCAGTAATGCTAGCAAAGGAGGCGGCTGCACGTGCAAGGGAATGATCCTCACGCTCCAGCTCCCGGATCCAGACCCCGATTTGCAGCTACCGTAGGCACAGGCTTGCGGATGGCGAGCAATGGGTAGCTCATCGACCCCGCCACAGCGCGTAGTGTGTCTCAAGGTGATACAAATCGTAGTGGTCCAGTTGGGTTGAAGCTTACTGTTGCCATGGGTTACGTGAACGTGAACCCCGGGGCCCTTCGGAGACGAAGGCAAAGAAAAAGAAGAAGGAAGAAGAGTGGATTTTAGTCAATAAAAATCTGATATCCCGCTCTGCCCAGAACGGGAGAAGTTATTGGATAATTTCTAACCCAAAAATGGAAAAAATATACATTCTTTGTCTTTACATGTTGGGTAAACGGCTTCTTGGAAAGGCCGTAATACACCAGGCGGGCCCAATGTGGGTTTGTGGATGCTACATGTCCTAATAGTTTTGGTTCTAGGACTTGCCGGTTTCCTCACGAGGTTTCCCCTCGCCTTTTTGATAGCTACTGCTCTCAAAACGGCGAAGGGAAATCGTGTGAAGGGAAACATCTTGTTAATAAACTAATATTAGTAGATTTTTGAATTTTCATGAAAAATCCGTAAAATCCGTAAAATCCGGATAATCCGGATTGGACCCAAAATCCGTTTAAAAAAATCCGGATTTTTAAAACACGACGGATTTGCATTCCCTAGTCCGCCCGTCCTCGCTTAATCTCTGTGACCGTTAGCACTAGAAAGCTGAATAATAAAAAAATGGGAAAACCGGGAAACTACGGAACCATACACTGAGCGGGTCCCGACACGCTCTTGGCCGGTTTTTATTTTATTTTAAAGTTAGTTTCATAGATTTTTTTTAATAGCAAACGCCTAATTAGAACCTGGCACAGTGCACTATCCTCTGACGTTTCCTACCTACCATAAGTACCTACTTACGTCTTTATTACTGTCTATGTACAACAAAATGTTTTAAATTTGATTATTGCCGTCAGTTGGCCTAATTTGCGTCATAAGTATCTACATTATGACGTAAATTAGGTGTTTTTTTAATTATTTTCATAGAGACCTACGTTAATAGAGTTGATAAGAGGAGGAAGAAAATTTATTATTTTATAACTGCCGAGACCAACATTAATTGACGAAGTACAAATGCTTAAAATCAATTTGTAAAACTCGTTAAATAATAAGAACAAAATGTAACGGAAATGACGTTAGTTCCCCGTATTAGGGATAGCAAGTTGAGGAAGAAAACAAAATTAATTGGTGTTTTATCTCTCCGTTTTGCTTATGACGCGTTAGAAAACCCAACGATTCATAGATTTTGTTGCCCGATTGTGCCAGAAGTAGGATTATGTTTTTCGAGTGTATGTAAGTATACTAGCTGAGGAGCTCGTGGCTAGATAATAACAGCCGCACGGTTCGATCTTCAAGGTTAAGCAACGCTTGCCAAGGTTGGTCTGTGGATGGGTGACCATCTTAACATAACGAGTTTCCTTCGTGCCTCGGAAAGCACGTTAAGCCGTAGGTCCCGGCTGTCATTTCTAGATCTTTGGCAGTCGTTACGGATAGTCAGAAGCCAGTAAATCTGACTCGTCTTGCCATGAATTACGCCATTTAATGGGTTGTGGAGGTCTGGTAGGCAGCTAAATCCGGCTTGACTGGAAGCCGACCCCAATATAGTTGGGAAAAGGCTAGGTAGATGATGACGTAAGTACACTAGCTACTGCCAGCGGCTTCGCCCTGATGTTAGTGGAAATTTATTGCACGAGAACATACTTCCCGAACAAAAAGTATCCTATGTGCTATTCCAGGATATGGCATATCTTAGAGCTTAAACGGCTTGTTTTAGTTTAGCTTGGATAGGTTTTGTTAAATTCGTCTTATTAGTGAACCGTTCTGAAAAAGGTTTACGAAAGACATTATATTTTTTTATTAATTTGTGTCCCACTGCTGGGCAAAGGCCCTTTCTCCTTCCAAACTTCTCAGTTTTGGGCGATCTTTGGCCAAGTTTGCCCCGCGAACATGATCAGATCGTCACACCACCTTCGCCGCGGTCGACTCCGACGGCGTCGACCACCCTTTGGCGTCCAGTGGGTGACTATCCTCGCCCATCTATCCGACCATTATCTTTCATCATCATCACCTCAACCGAAAGACGTCCACTGCTGGACATAGGCCTCCCCCAAGCATCGCCCCAGCGACCTGTGCGACTCGCATCCATCGGACTCCCGCGACCCTCGCCAGGTTGTCGGGCCATTATCTTTAATCATGAAAAATTGACTCCATTCATGAATGCTAGTGGTACATAAACAAAATCATTGTCCACTGCGGAAATTAATGATGCTGCGCGGTCTTCCGGGTGAACAAGAAACAGTGTGTTATTTGTATTATTTCCCATGCGAATAACACACACATTTATATGTAATCATATGCTCGTTTGCATTCACGTGACATTGTTATCTGAAGCATCTGTTGTATCTTGGGTACAATACTGACTGGTCTACACTTAACTGTCCTCTCATAAACATTAATAAACATTACCTAGTAATATGGAAATATTGTAAAATCAATCAAAATGTTTTAAAAGAAACATAAAATTTCTTTTTTGTGGAGGCCGCTTTGACATTCTCTATCGCGAATGTTCTATCCTTTAACTGTGCGGCCGCCTTCTTTGCATTACTGCTTTGCAGAAGGAGGTAACGGGCAGTAACGGCACGCCAATACCTCTCACTCCAGACCATGGCTTAAACTAGAGCCAGGTGCGAGAGGTCGCCGCCACCGATAGCCTCCACGAAGATAGGGTGGCGGCGGTGCTCCGCCCAAGCGGGGCATACCTCCACAATATGTTCCACTGTGTCTTCCGCATAATGGTTTCTTCGTTGCGTGCCCGACTTATTTGAGTCCTTATAAGTTTGTATTACATTTATTAATTCATTTGGTGCGTTTAGACGTAAGAGTCTGTTTGAAATGTACCTTTTGTACCTCAATCAGAACCGTAGCAACTTCACAAAAAAAGATTAACGTTATTTTGAGGATCTTTTCATCTCACTTCACATAAAACAACAAACGTCGCGTTGTTCTGAAGATATTTTCATCTGTATTCTGTATTCTGGAAGTATATTTATTTTTATGATCATAATAAGTACTTACATAACAAGATACAGATGTATTACATATTAAATAACGACACCTGAGTGTCTGGTTACGCTGACCTTGTACTCACAGCACTCGGGTATCACCTGGCCGTGACAAATGGCAGAGATCGTCTTTTTGTTATGTTGTATATTTGTTTGTATGAGTATGTATATTACAATGAATCTATACTTCCTTAAATAATAGGAAAAACAAGTTATTCACCACGTTTGTTTGTCTGTTGAACGTGAAAACTGATTTTAACGAACAATTATCTGATCTATGTACATTTTTTGTTTGGAATTTTATGATAAAACTTACTATTTTGTTGAAAATCGCGGAATCGAAATCGGAAAACCTTGTGGCCATTGACCCTGAGTAAATTTTGTTCAGGCGGATCGATGAGTATTTTTTAGGTTTCATTTATGATGGTGTTTGGAGGAATCCATCCAAATGTCAGCTGGGTGCGATTTTTTGTAATTTCACTCCTATTTTTTGGTCTAATTTGACCGAACTGCTATTGCGGATTTGTATGCTGTTTTCACCAGTATGAAAGTGAAGGTTTAGGTAAAATAGGCTGTAATTTACCAAACAGGTCCATTTTAAGGGTATATAATAAAGAATATATCTATCTATAGGTACTAAATCTACACTTTATAGAAAGTGATCAGGAGGAGCTCTTGGCTAGATAATAACAGCCACACAGGTCGATGTTCAAGATTAAGCAACGCTTGCCAAGCTTGGTCTGTGGATGGGTGACCATCTTAACTTAACGAGTTTCCTCCGTGCCTCGGAAAGCACGTTAAGTCGTAGGTCCCGGCTGTCATTTGTAGATATTTAGCAGTCGTTACAGATAGTCAGAAGCCAGTAAAACTGACTCCAGTCTTGCCATGAAGTACCATGTTACCCCAGTTAATGGGTTGTGGAGGTCTGGCAGGCAGCCGCTCTGAAAATACTGGCATTCAGCTAAATCCGGCTTGACTGGAAGCCGACCCCAATATAGTTGGGAAAGGCTAGGCAGATGATGATAGAAAGTGATCAGGAATGCTAAAAAATTAAACAAGCTCACAAGGTTTGATTGGTATGCTGTAAACAAAACGCACAATCGGATACTTGCGCGTGCATATCTAAATTCTATCAATGAAAAATATGCGGAACTATTGTTAACTTTTATTTTAGTTTTAGAGTAAAAATAAACAAAACTATAAGAAATGATTGTTATGTTTTATCGTTTAAGAAACAAATGGCTCCTGTATTGTTACTTTACACGTTAAATGGTTAGTGTTTACGTAAACAAACTACAAAGTAAGATAGTTTATGGTAGTCGTAAAGATTAGTTCTGGTCACTATTTTAACCAAGGAGAATAGTACTATCATCACGTAGCTTAGCAAATATACAAGTCCGAGATAAGGCCTGTCATACTGTATGTATTAGAATTTTGGGTTGTAAAAAAGACGGGTGAAAAAAATGGCATGGGGTGCAAATGAAAATTTTGAGATGGATGTGTAATGTGTCTAGAATAGATAAAGTGAGAAATTAAATAGAATCATTGGTCTCAGTATTGCCATGAGAAGAGGAGGGATGTTACTATGCATACTGGATGGAGAGACAGAGGGAGACCAAAGAGAAGATTGATGAATTGTGGAAGAATCTAAAATGAAGGAAAAGGGTGTTAGTGATAGCAAGATGGGTGACAGGAATGGAAGAAAATCACCAAATTTTTGCAAATATGCATGCCAGAATATTACGGCCCGTTAAAAATATTCCAAGATCTGTCTTGCTAGTGGCCACCTTGTGGCCTTGTAGGATTGAGAAAAACTATGTTCTATGTGCAAAATAATGTAAACAGAACATAGTATTTGTTTGAAATAAAACCACGCACGCAGTCTACTGCAGTACCAAGAGGATTGATGGCAAACAATTGATTTGATTCACGCAGCCTTGTGCACGTGTGGTTGGTTCTCACGACATCCGCGCACGCGCAGCCTAGCTAGCCACATCCACTAGTACTCGCTTGGTGTTGGGAATCTAGGAAATTGACAGGATACCTACATAGTGATTGAGTTCGAAGACCTAAGCATCTTAAAAAAAAATGCTGATTTCTGTAGCAGTGGTGGAAAAAATGGTAGAGGTAGAGCGAAATAATATCTATATTTGATGGTCGACACTAAACATTTTATTTTGGAATTGTAGTCTATCATGATCATCTCAGCCCAAAGACGTCCACTGTTGGACATAGGCCTCCCCAAGCGTCGCCACAGCGACCGATCCTGTGCGTCTCGCATCGATATTTATAATAAAAGGAAATTATTTTTGTTTATTCCAGATAATCTCCGAAGCGCCTGGACCAGTTTTGGAGAGACCTTCAGCGGTAGATACGTGATGTTATAAGCAGTAACATAGAAATTAGGGTACCTGTGCAAACAAAATGTTTTGTATTTGTATTGTGTCCAAACATTGTGCTGTTTTACGAGCCTAATCCGGGCAATAACAAATTGTGAGATTTTATAGATATCGATAGCAGTGTTCCACACAATTCTCGTTCACCAAGGCAAATACTCTTCGGCACAGTGTAATGTTACCAATCGATTTGATCCAGTGTAACCTTGGTGAGGCAGTACTCTACACGTGAGCTGTGAGCATCGTTCTCACGGCTGTGGCACGCACGGTACTACTGATGGACGAGCACCGATTAGTATCGGAACTTCAATCAATTGCCAAGTGTTGTTCTTAAACAAACAGGTTTAAGTAGGTTACGTTATTTTTTAGCTATAACTAAAACACAACAGTCGCATAGGTCGATCTTCAAGGTTTGACTGGAAGCCGATCCCAATATAGTTGGGAAAAGCTGAGGATGAGCTAAAACTTAGACGGATTTTATGTGGTAGTCCGCAAAAATGTGTTTCACTTCTGAGTAGAGTGAGAGATGGTTTCCATAGCATTTTGAGAACTGTGGTGAAGAGTTATAGCTCTTTGATTGTATGATTATTTCAGCTGATAGACGTCTACTGTTAGACATCATAGGCCCTCCCCAAATGTTGCCACAGTAAACGGTCTTGTGCGTCTCGCATCTGCCAAATATCCGGAACCCTTACCAAATCTTCGGTTTGCCAACGACAGTTCGAAGTGTTCAGCACAATGCGATCTCAGCTTCCGAAAGAGTGTGTCTTAAAATGAACATGGACAAAACCAAAGTCATATACAACCCGCGCCCTGCTGCTCTGCCCTAGAGTGGGAGAAGTTTTTGGTGCAGCCATAAGGCACACAACTATTTGTTTTTTTCGTTTTGTTTCTATTTTATTTTATTTATTTTTTGTTTCGTGTCACATTAATTTAAAAAGTTGATTTTCTGTGTCTCGTGTTGTGTTGTACCAAATAAATTATTTTTCTTTCTTTCTTTCTAAGTATCACATCAAGAATATAATATTCTTTGTAATTTTCATCTAACGCGTAGTTTACAAACTAACTTTGTAAACTACGCGTTAGATGTGGTCCAAAGTTATCATAGTTGTTCTGTACCGTCATTCATGATTGAATGTTAAAATCCAACCTACACAGTAGATAATAAAAAACTGCAACAGCAAGGCAATACCAATCAAATTGATGGCAGCTTTTAATTAAATTCACTTGTTTACATGACGAGGCTAAATACGGCATTTCAATTACTCTGTACAATCGGAAACAAAAGGTTAGTGTTTAATTGTTTTCCTATCCATTACTGTGGTATCTTTTGCTAGTTCCGAATAATTATAGTTTTTTGTCTAGGTTTCCAATTATATGAGGATATCCGGCCTATCATTGCATTTAATTGGTTTACATTCAATTGATGGGTTTTATGCGTTTAAGGTATGTCCAATTGAAGTTCAGGCTAAAAACGATTCTAAGTACAAGTACTGGGCAATTAGTGCGCAAATATTTAATTAATAGCTCATCTATCTACCTATCAGCTTTTCTCGGTTTTTACTACAATTTATTTTCCATGAGCTTTTGGGACACGGACATCCTCTTGCCCCAGCTGCCGAGACCCTAGACCCCGATTTACAGCCATAGTAGGTGTGGGCTTATGGACGAGGAGCAGTGGGTAGCTCGCCGTCCGGCCGTTCGGTAACCATTAGAACCGAGCTCAAGTCGTCGACGCGCGTTTAAAAGAAATGTCAGCAAAATCGTCAAGGCCCAGTAGGCCCGAAGCCTACTAGGACCATGGTTTGTCTTCCGAAAGGGAAACCCGGGATCCTTGAACGCAAGGCTAAGATAGAAAATATGTGTAGTTTTAGTCAATAAAAATCTGACCCGCTCCGCCTTAAAGCAAGAGAAGTCAATATTATAACTGAACGCGATTGTACTGCAAGTCATGTCAGCTGTAACGGACAGTTTTAGGATAATCTAGTGTGCAATATGCAAGGAATTTAAGTCAACTTACTAAACACTGACTAACCGCTCCGTAATCGAGTTTATTGTAACAGTATCTAGTTCAGGGATGGCAAACTTTTATTGGAGAAAGTGCCACTAAATTATTTTAAAAAATCTTGTCTCCAAAGAAACTTAAAGACAAAGAGATGCTTCTAATTCATAATTTGCAACTCGAAATTCATATATCGTAAATTTTTTGTTTATTTAGTTGAGTAAAAAGAGAAACTTAGTGATTAGTTCGGTTTCAAATGACATAGATATGAAACCTTTTTCATTACTGGCGTGCCCGAATTATTTTGCCGGGTGCCACCACTGATGCCAATGTTTTGCCGTCCCTGTTCATCATTTTCCTGCCCTCGTCCCGTTTTATTTGGGGTCGGTGGAACACGATTTTCTTCCATTCTGTCCTGTCACTCGTCACACTTGACACTCTCACTAACTCCCTTTTCTTCCATATCGCTTCTCACACAATCCATTCATCTTTTCTTTGGCCTCCCTCTCCATCCATCTACATGTTAACTAATAACTCGTAACGTTTGCCATCCCTGTAATGGGTATTTAAATAAGTACCTATTCACAATTGTTCAGCAATAGTCCAGTCATTATAGTACTTTCACCTCGGAATTCGAGATACCCAGCTGTAAGTCTGTAAATAGTTGTATATTGACACCCTCAAAGTTGTCTCAAAACCTACCAAGGGCGTCGCCAGCTTATGACAAAGGGGGGGGCAATGGGGCAATATTATGGATGATAAAAAATATGAACGCCGAGAGTATGAAGCTTTACACTTTGGAAGTCTTTGCCTCGATGACGACTTTTTTTTCAAGTGAGGAATCATAAGAATGACTTCTCCCGCTCTTAGGCGGAGTGGGAGGGCGTGTCAGACTCTTACTTACTAAACCCCACCCCGTTCCTTCGTTGCCTTCGATCTCGGAGGACACGGGCTCACCTTTCGGAATTTCCGTGTTCCCCAGAGGCTTCGGCCCTGCCGGAGAAGGAGATGTCAGCAAACTGTAGGGTCCCTACAGTTTGCTGACATCTCCTTCATGCGCGCGTAGAACAGAACGCGTCTTTGACGACTGGGCTTGGTCCGGGTTATTACCGGACTGCCGGATGGCGAACTACCTAGTGTTCGCCGTCCACAAGGTGGTCGGAAACTGGGATCGGGATCTCGGCGGTGGGGCACACCTCTACCCTGTGCTCCACTGTGTCGACCGCCCTGAGGACCCTCCGGGCGGTCCACACAGTGACGACTCCCGGGCGTCCTTTCCTCCTTGATCCGATACAGGAACCTCCCGAACTTACCGTGTCCGGTGAGGACCTGCGTCATACGGAAAGAGAGGAGTAGTTGGAAAGAGGTTACGGCTAACCTCTTTCCAACTACTCCTCAAAGAGGGGACTTGCCGCCGCAATGACGGCGTGCCCAGCACTGTGTAGCGACAGTTGCAGTCGCCATGCCACCCGAAGATCCCACCGGAACTCTGTCCGCCATACCGCGCCTTTTCGCGGCAGCGGAGTTTCACCCCGGCGTTGCATCTCCACGCGCAAATCGTGCATGCGTGCAAGGACTGTTGCCTCCAGACCCCACGGTGGCAGGCCAGCAAGGAGGCTCGCAGCCCCAGTCCTGTCTAGTTTGGGAGCCAGACGTCGAAAATGCTCCTCGAAAGCCCACCGGCTGTCGCGGTCCCAGGTACATCATCGTCGACCCGGGAACCTGTTGGTGGCGCGGTCCGAGGGCCATGAAAGCACATGGCCTCGGACTTGTACAATGCCACCTTGAGTCCCAATTGCTGGATCCTGTCTACGATTGTGGCAAAACCGCGTGTCGCTGTCGCGTTTCGGCCGCCGCCTGGTACGACTCTCCCCACGCCATGACCAGCGTGTCGTCTGCGTAGCAGACCACGCTGACCCCGTTGGGGAGGTCGCCGCGCAGCACGTAGTCGTATCCGATGTTCCACAGGGGAGGTCCTAGTACCGAACACCGCACGACATCTCTCCCTGGTGACCAGGGTGGATGATCAACCTATCCGACAGGTAGGCCTCGATCACGTGACGTAGGTAGGCGGGCACCACATGGTGCCGAAGTGCCGCCTCGATGCTACTAAAGGGACTTCATGGGAGATGATAATTAAGTCTAAGTATGGTATTACTAAAGATCTCTTCCAGTATTCTGAAGGGCTTTCTGCTGAATGATTGTAATACGCGGCATTGATGTAATGTCCAACTCCAGTCCGACTTTCTCCGCAACAGCAGTAGCTTCCTTTATAATTTTTAACAGTTTATAAATAGCAGCATATATAATTATGTATAATAACTGCATTTATTAATAGTTAAAAGGAAGTCAATTGCTCGCACTTTGGTCGCTTTGCGGCTAGTTACATTTGATCTCTAGGGGGGGGCAGCTGCCCCCCCCTGCCCCCCCTTGGCGACGCCCTTGAAACCTACATATGGTAGGGTGTACGCAACTATGAAATTTCAAGGTCAAAGGGCCCAAAAATCGTTTTTTTGCGCTTTTTTTGTAAATATCTCATTTCCTAAAGGTTTTTTGCTATTTGTATATTTCACAATATTGTAGAATACAAAATTCTCTACAAATTTTGTATAAAAACTTTTTCCTTCGGTGAACCGTTTTCGAGATAGAGGCCGGAGAGCGCACGGTCACAGCATCACTTCAGGTCAACTGGTTCCTCCGGTCGAAAACGCCCCATATAAGTTGATACTATCGATAAATCAATGATTATAAATTATAAATATTTGTCAATTTTTATTAACTACTAGCTTTTACCCGCGGCTTCGCTCCCGTCAAATGACTACCCTACATATCCTACGCTACCCTACCCTACCTACCCTACACTACACTACTCTACACTACACTACACTACCCTACACTACCCTACACTACCCTACACTACCCTACACTACCCTACACTACCCTACACTACCCTACACTACCCTACACTACCCTACACTACCCTACACTACCCTACACTACCCTACACTACCCTACACTACCCTACACTACCCTACACTACCCTACACTACCCTACACTACCCTACACTACCCTACACTACCCTACACTACCCTACACTACCCTACCTACCCTACTTTACCTAACTTTTTTTTTTTTTTGAATTTTTCTCTCCGTAAGAACCATCACTGAACTTCAAGGAACATTTTTTAAAAAAAACAGCCAAATCGGTCAAGCCGTTTTCATGTGATGTCGTGACAACGAAAAACGGGTTTCATTTTTATTGTATATAGACTAGCTTTTACCCGCGGCTTCGCTCCCGTCAAATGACTACCCTACATATCCTACGCTACCCTACCCTACCTTCCCTACACTACACTACCCTACACTACACTACACTACCCTAAACTACCCTACACTACCCTACACTACCCTACACTACCCTACACTACCCTACACTACCCTACACTACCCTACACTACCCTACACTACCCTACACTACCCTACACTACCCTACACTACCCTACACTACCCTACACTACCCTACACTACCCTGCACTACCCTACACTACCCTACACTACCCTACACTACCCTACACTACCCTACACTAACCTACACTACCCTACACTACCCTACACTACCCTACACTACCCTACACTACCCTACACTACCCTACACTACCCTACACTACCCTACACTACCCTACACTACCCTACACTACCCTACACTACCCTACACTACCCTACACTACCCTACACTACCCTACACTACCCTACACTACCCTACACCACCATACACTACCCTACACCACCCTACACTACCCTACACCACCCTACACTACCCTACACCACCCTACACTACCCTACACCACCCTACACTACCCTACACTACCCTACACTACCCTACACTACCCTACACTACCCTACACTACCCTACACTACCCTACACTACCCTACACTACCCTACACTACCCTACACTACCCTACACTACCCTACACTACCCTACACTACCCTACACTACCCTACACTACCCTACACTACCCTACACTACCCTACACTACCCTACACTACCCTACACTACCCTACACTACCCTACACTACCCTACACTACCCTACACTACCCTACACTACCCTACCTACCCTACTTTACCTAACTTTTTTTTTTTTTTGAATTTTTCTCTCCGTAAGAACCATCACTGAACTTCAAGGAACATTTAAAAAAAAAAACAGCCAAATCGGTCAAGCCGTTTTCATGTGATGTCGTGACAACGAAAAACGGGTTTCATTTTTATATATATAGATTATATTATATTTTATGATTTTTTTCCTAACCTATCCACTTTTTATTCAGTATTCATTTATTTAACAACACTTACCTGGCGTGTCAGACGTTTACTGACTAAAGCCCACTCCTGTTCCTTCTTTGCCTTTATTCTATGGCCCCAGTCAGTGTACCCTTTCACATACCCCATGGCCCCAGTGGATTTCGACCCTGCTGGGCACCAACGATTTTCTGAAATGTTCTTGAAGTACGCATAGATCATTACGCGTCGTTGACGACTTGAGCGCAATCCGGATGGTAATTGGACGACAGGACGGCGATCTACGCATTGCTCGCCGTCCGCCGTCGCCAGCATGGGCTTGTGAACAGATGTACGATGGAAAGGAGCAGTGCGTACTGAACTGAACTCACTTACTGAGAATATTTAGTTTCTCTTACTATGCTTTTTTAACTTAAATATCTCTATCTTGCTTTATTTTCAAAGTAAATAACTAGGGTATGTCATTCATTAATAGAAATTGTAGCAAGAACCTATTTTGGGCACGTAGGAAAAGTGATTACTGTTAACAATAATTTAAGAAATTAGTTTCTTGTTTTGAACTTGTATGGATATTATTTTTTTGTGGCTGGTTTTAATAAAGTAGTATACCATTTTGGAAACTTGATTAGTTGCACCAATTTTCAAAAAAACTTGCCATACTAGTGTTCATACTTTTTTTACACCAGGACAAGCTAAAGTTGGCTAAAAGTAAAAATCTTCAATAAATTTGGGTAATCACATAAGTTTCATTCATTTTTATGAAGAATCTAGAAGAATTCTGGATTTTTTAAGAATAGCAGTAGATAGCAGTTTTATTCAGGTTGTCGCTACAAAAAAAAGAACAGCAATATTTAAACAACTGTGGTAATGGTAGAGGAAAATATCACAACAGATCTAAATTTAAAAAAAAAATATTTGTGTTATTTCACTTATTACTTAAAAAATATTTGTGTGATATTTTTTTTTGTATTTTTCTCTGAATAGTCGTGACAAATATTTATAATCATTGATTTATCGATCGTTCATTAACTATAATATGGCGCGTTTTCGATCGGAGGCACCAGTTGACCTAAAGTGATGCTGTGACCGCGCGGTCTCCGCCCTATATCTCGAAAACGGTTGACCGTAGGAAAAAGTTTTCTGAACAAAAATTGTAGAGAATTTTATATTCTACAATATTGTTAAATATACAAATAGCAAAAAACCTATAGGAAATGAGATATTTACAAAAAAAGCGCAAAAACCCGATTTTTGTGACCCCCGACCATGAAATTTAATAGTTGCGTACACCCTACCATATGTAGGTTTTGAGACAACTTTTAGGGTGTCAATATACAACTATTTACAAACTTATAGCTGGGATACCCAGCTATAAGTTTGTAAATAGTTTTCGAATTCCGAGATTCTTACCTTAATTGAGCTAATTTGACTGGACTACAAACCTTTTTAAGTTATAAATGCGGTACACGAGAATCGGTTTATCTTTTAATGTTAATTGCATTGATATCGATGAATACCTACCCTACCGACACGTCCTCCTGCTAAGAGCGGGAGAAGTCATTTTGATGATATCCCACCATAAAAAAAGTCCTCGAGTTCTGTTATTGTGTAAAGACTTTGCAGCGAGTTACATGTTTGTGTTTCTACTTTTAAGGATTTATTGTATGTATTTGTTGTTCCAAGCAATTAACTATTTTTGACCTTAATAATATATTTTTTTAAATCTACAAAAACTTAACATCCATATTTAGTCTTGATTGATCATCTGCAAGTTCCATACCACTTACAGAAATATGCAATTTGATATTTCCATAACTCCAAATCAAACAATACATAAAAGGCTTCCTACTAAGCAGCCATTAGAACAAATAAAGCTATTTATCATTAAACTAAACAGATCTAATGATCCAACACCTTGACATGACTCATTGCCTTCCAAATCCATCGCCCACTTCATTCCATCTTCATTTTATACTCCTTAGTTGAGCACAGGCTGGTTATACTTGATCAGTTTTACCTTCAGGTTCTAACTTATCTCCTTAGTAACACAAACTATGACTGCAAGAGCAAAAGTACAAAAGATAGGACTTTCAAGAGTGTTATGTAGATACTAACTTGTACTCTCGCCCGAATCTCGATTATGTGTGAGATATTATACACAACAATACACAAGTGCAGTCTCATAATCCGACGAGATAGCAATCCGACACGACTGAAGAGAGACTAACGGTTTTACATAATTTCCAAGAAACGTGAGTATAAAATCACCAACTTCCTAACCCCGACTGCTACAGAGTAATTCCCAATAGGAAATCTCTGCAGCACTTTCAAATTAAAATTAATTTATTGCTTCTTACAGGTGTATGGTCAATTCTTATAATTATTTGTTACTAGCTGACCCGGCGGACTTCATACTGCCGAATATATTTTTTTTTCGAATTTTTCTCACCTTTTACACCTTCCCTAGACCTCCACGAACATTTCAAGACCAAGATAAGATAAATCCGTTCAGCCGTTCTTGAGTTTTAGTAAGACTAACAAACAGCAATTGATTTTTAGAAGATAATTTCACCAGCGCGTATCAGACATTTACAGACTAAAACCATAACTGTGTTCTTCAATTGACCTTTGCGTTCTAGGATCAGCACCACAATCACTTTGTGGAACAGCAAAGTATTCCTACCAACCCGCACTGGGCCCGTGTGGTGGATTACGATCCATTCCCTCTCCTAGAGAGGAGGCCTGAATCCCAGCAGTGGTATCATGATAAGACTATGCAATGCAAGCATTCCTATTGCTGCACTATCTATAGCGTAGACCTTATGACGCCCACCTTCGTAGTCAGTCAAGAGAAGATCACGTCACCATTCAAAACTAACTGACGCACGTTGAGCTTGACTGTCCATAAACGAGCAGCCTAACCTAACTCCTTAGTCGGCTGGTAAGGCCAGTGCATCGTTTATTATCAAAAGCAAGTCTTTGTAGGCGTACCGCCGGAATGCGTCACTGATTGGCTGGGGCTACGCGAAGAATAGGATGAGTCGGGTGATTGTTGGCGCGTGGTTTTCTGAACTAGTGCAATTAAGTGTAGAGGTAAAATTGATTATTTTAAGGGATTAATCTCAGAAAGTTGTGATGAGATTACGATACCTAATTGGTTCACCTAATTTCTTCTTTCCGTTTTTCTTGCTTTTGTGTATCAGAAGTTCATCACAATAAACAAAATTAAGGTAGGTAGATATGTCCTACTGTTTAACCAAACTCGAGCAACCTATATCTTGAAATAAACTCAACAGGCCCTTTCTTAGGTACCTCTTCTACCCCGAAAATCATGCATTTACTTTCTTGTTCCTTCTTGCGTCATTTGTCCTAAATGCTGAGGGTCATGACCTCGACGAAAGACTGTGTTGAAGACAATATTTATGTTATATGTTGTGATGAGGATCGTATCGCAGAGTGTCGAAGGATTTCGATGTCTTGCATAACGGGATCCTGCTTCTGGGTATTTACTTTTCTACTTCTTTTTCTTCTTTCCAGATTTTGCCTGTCTTAATAGCAACGGCATATGAGCAAAGTATACAAAGCTTCTCCTTTAGCCTATGATGGCGAGTCTCATAGCTACTTACCAAACGATTTATCTCCTAAACAATCCATCGCATTCTCGCAAGTCATAGCCAGTAACAAGCCGTCTCTCCCTCCATATCTTCGTATCATTGTCGCTCCGCAACTATTCGCGATACTTAATATTATTGATTGGCAATTACATCGATCATACATGTGTGCCGATCACGGTCAGTGAACTTGCGTACATACATTCCGTAATGTTATATTGTTATGTGTTGCAGGAGATAAGGAACGAGTATTTACCAGTGGTTAATTGGTTTTAATGTTCGTAATCGGAAAATATATCGAACATACTTTCGCTTCATCGTTCCTTTTTTTAATTCCAGAATACATATCTGCAGTTTAGTATATTCAGTCTTATAAACACAACTAATTTAATCCTTGTACCCCTTTTTATCTTAAAGCACGCTTTAAGTTTCTCTGTAACACACATATGAACACGCTTGAGATCATTGGGAAATTATTCGCATGCATACCATTTCCTTCGTTTGAGAAATCTTACACGCTTCAAAAAAACTAAAAAATTGGAAATCTTAGCAAAGGTGAAACAGTACTTCACGCTGAAATAGCTGCTCAACTTTTATCAAGCATCAAGCGTCTTTGGGATAGGTCTGCCAAATATTAGATTGATGCACTAGAGCCGATTGAAAAGTGAGCGACGTAACATTGGCCTATGCTTTTAGTATAGTGGTCAATCGCAAGCCTAACACAATAATCACTAGTTTATTCAAAAATATTCACCCAGTACCAATAAAAGAATTAAACAGTTCTGGAGCACTTTTGATCGCGCGCGAAGTAAAAAAAAACAAAATACTTTAGTGGAAAATTTGTCACACGAATAAACGCAACATTCACAGATATAGTAACACTATCCAATAATGGAATCTTTACAAACATCCAAGAGGAATTTGCATTTATTGCTCAATTCTCTTTAACAGCTGGCTCTAATAAACTCAGTGGAAACTTACACAACGGAGAGGATACAACTGATATACTTACGCCTGTTTTGTTATGCTCCCCTAGTACCTATTGCTGGGTAAGTAGGTAGGATATGACAATAACAGGAAGGTTCCTGGTATGGGAAGTGTTGTAGCTAATTACTTAGGTATTTTCCCTAGTAAATAGACTTAATGTTTACAATTAATACAGATTTCTTTAATTTATAGTAAAACATAATATTGCTGTTTGCCGAGATCCGTGATTTTATATTTTAGAAATAAACATTGCATTGACTTGTCTAATGTGATATACTTATGCTGATTTGTATTTTGTAAATGAATGAATAATAATTATTTATTGATGTTTATTACTCGTATATGGGTAAGTTGGGGATAATAAAATGTCATTATGTAAATCAAATGTATGAAAATATTTATATGCAAAAATATTAGCAACTTATTATTCATTAGACAAGATTGCCCTCAAAATCACCATCATATCAGATATCTGCATTATTGACAAATAGGTGATTTCTATTTTCTCGGACAGTCCATAACCCAAACGAGCGTACTTGCAAATTATTTTTACCTGTTCGCAGAATGAAATATTTTTGCATGTTTCTATAGTTTTTATTTTTCTCTCTCTCTACTCTTTCTACTTCTGTTTTATTAATGGGTGAGTTAATCTACCAAAGTACCATGTTTTATTGAAATCTGTTCGAGCATGAAATATCCTTGAATATCATGTCAGCAATAAAAACCGATAAAAGCATCTATCTATTTGTTTAAATGCATTTAAAACATTAAGTACCATCATCTACCACCTACGCATCGATTGTTAGGTCCACCACCTTGAGTAATTGCCCATTGTTGCTCTTGCCTGAATGTGGTAACACCGGCAATGATGGTAACACACAGTGGCGTAGCTACTCACTAAGGGGCCCCGTAGAATCATAAAAATGGGGGCCCCTCTTTTATCTGATTGCGGTAAAGCCTAGTGTTAGTTGGGTTTAGGTCATTATTATCATCATTTCAGCCGAAAGACGTCCACTGCTGGACATAGGACTCCCCCAAGCGTCGCCACAACGACCAGTTCTGTGCGTCTCATGGGTTTAGGTATTTCGTGTAAAAACAATATCGCTTTTATATTGTTTTTATTATGAAACAATCCCAAATAGCACCTAACGATTCGGTAATTCGACGGGCCAATAGCCTGAGAACCCCTCATTAGTAAGAATTTGAGTTTATGGCCGGTAATTTCATGCTTCTAACCGGGGCCCCTGAAGACTGGGGGCCCCGTATAATTAATACAGCTGGTAGCTACGCCCCTAGAACACAGATAATTGAGTAGGATCTTCATATCCTTCACTGACACTGACAGACATGGCGTAGGATTTCAATAGACATTGAAACATTTGTGAATACATTATTGAAATTGATTACCTTTTTATTTGTGAGTGTATGTATGTACATGTGCCTGTACACTTATGGTAAGTAACTAAATTGGTAAATATTTGTTTGGATAATATTGTGAAACTGGGAAATAAGGTACCGCTTGTAATTATTTTTCTATAATGTTATAAAAATAACATTAAATATTATAAACATCGATGTATCAATGAGTAGGCATAAATCTTTTTCTGAAAATCTGATCTACCTTGGTTACAAAATGTTTCGGACTCTTGATAGTAGAAAATTATCCCAAGGGAATATATGTACCCCTGCGATAAAAAGTATCCCATGCGCTATTCCAGAACATCGTCTACCCAAATACCGAGTTTCATCGGATTCCCTTCAGTCATTCGAGCGTGAAGAAGTTACAAACACACACACACACACACACGAACTTTTCTTTCACCTTTATAATTAATTTGATATCAGGAACAAAATGAAAAGAAAATTGATTACCTATCTAATTAGACATTAATTTCCTCTATAAATTAACTTCACAAAATTAAAATTAATTGGTCAGTATAATTAGTCGGTAAGAGGCATAAGTATAGACAGGCTACACAAATTAATGACATAACTATTCATCAACTTGCATAAGAATCAGTAATCAATATTATGCAAAAATCAATCAAGAATATCATTAGTTAACGCTAACATACCAATTTACATAAATAAAAGTCATCACCTACCTAGCCTTTTCCCAACTATATTCGCTTCGCGGCTTCCAGTCAAGCCGGATCTAGCTGATTACAAGTATTTTACGAAGAGCGGCTGCCCACCAAACCTCCACAACCCATTAACTGGATAACACGGAACTTCATGGCAAGACTGGTGTCAGATTTACTGGCGTCTGACTATCCGTAACGACTGGCAAAAATCTACAAATGACAGCCGGGACCTACGGCTTAACGTGCTTTCCGAGGCACGGAAAAACTCGGTATGTTAATATGGTCACCCATCCACAGACCAACCTTGGCAAGCGTTGCTTAACCTTAAAGATCGACCGGTGCGGCTGTTATTATCTAGCCACGAGCTCCTCGATTTACATAAATAAAAGTAAAATTGCATAACCCGTCCGTTGGGTAGACTGCGCGGCGCCGCACCTGCGCCCGGGCGTGTGTCGCGACTGGTTCCTATTGGCCGATGCGATGACAGCGATGGCATTATGGAGGTCAGGTCAGAAGGTTTAATGGAGATAGGTAAGGTTTTGTAACTTGCAAATTATTGGGTGGAAGATTGAATAAGTAGATTAGTCTGATGTAGTCTAATCATTTTTGAATAGTTCAAGATCAGGTCTGATTGAGGTTTTGATCCTCAAAGACAATCGTCTAGTAAATTGCTATAAGAAAACCCAATTGTGTTAATTGGGTTTGATTGCATCACTGCTTACCATCAGGCTGGATCACGGTCAAGTACTAGTAACACTAAAAAAAATTGTAGGTTAAGCTCGCGTTTGTATACTTATCAGCTGTCCTATGTTAGTCAGAATCAGTGTTGTGTAAATTAAAGAAAGAAGAATAGAAAGAAGGAACTGGACTGGGTTTTAGTCAGTAAAGTCTGACACGCCTTCAGCCGACAGAAGTCATTTTGACGATCTCCCGCTTTAAAAAACAGAGATTACAAAGGAAGACTCCCAAAAATTAAATCCTTTTCCATTTCCTTAGATTCGAACTGCAAAAGCCATATTACGACTAAAACTGTTGCCCTATGACACAACATATCCATCTCTGCTCTCAGGTTTCGTTCTCAGGTAATCTGACAGACAGACATCAGATGAGGCAATCGACAACAATCTTAACAGTTGGCTAATCTCTCGCAGACAATCAATGAACACACTAGTTCTGGGAAATGGTTTGTGGAACGATGGCGCAAGCATAATTTACATAGGTAAAATTACAGGACGGTAGGAAACGTTACTGAAAAATAGATTAGGTACTAAAGATGATCATCACCAGGTTCAGGAGAGCTACGGTGGTGGAGAACGGACTATGGATTCCTGGAAGGAAATGGCCTCTTTCTTTTGGACCGATTGTGAGTAACGCTGGACTATGGAAGCTCGGGCGCCCAATGTGGGGATTCTGATTGCCAATCAAGTGATTCTAGGGAGTATGATGGCAATGTGATCACGTGCTGCTGTGCATATCGAGGTTTAGGAGACACCCCTTTACAGTCTCTTCAAGGACTGACCTGTTGGTCAATTGGTTAATTGACCCTGACTGCTATACCGGAGGTCATGGGTTCGATTCCCAACCAAGAAAAATGTTTATGTGATGAGCAATGAGCACCAATAGTTGTTCTTTATCTGGTTGGAATTTATCTATAAGTAGGTAAATTATTCAATAATTTATAAGTATGTTTAACAGTTGTCTAGTACTCATAGCACAAGCTCTGCTTTGTTTGGGACTAGATGGTAGAAAGTTGTAAGAAAAGATAGAAAAGGACGTACCCTAACAGGCGTGGCACAAATGGGTTTCCACACTTCCACAGTGGTCTTTTATTGTGATCATGGTGGAGGAATAGAATGAGGTTAGAATCCCAGGAGTGAGTCTTCTGTCTATTCCTACATCATGTAGCTGACCGGTTTCCTGCAGGTATTTTCCCTTTAATGTAGTACAAATGTAAATAGAGCAAGTGACTAATGGTAAGTGCTTTGCTTTCTACGTGTTAGATGCGTAAAAGTGTGAAGAAAATGGTTACTTTGTATTTTGCTTGTAGTAGTGGCATATCTATGTATCCACTTCTGTCTTTCGTAATAGCAATCTTAAAAGTGAAAAGAAGCAAGTAGGTGGTGGGCCCTACCAAGGGTTCTTAACGCGATCCATTTGACGACCTAAACTGAACTGTTAATGGGATAGAGCAAGATAGGGGGTATCTGTATAGCTCCATCCCTCTTTCTGCTTCCTTTCTCTTTCCTTTTATTTTAACAAGTCATGGTAAGGGTCCTGAAAAAAAATACAGAAAAGAGGATTAAGTTGGCAGCTCGTAATTTTGTGTGCATAATACTAAATAAACTGTCACTTTTACACCTACCTACTGTGTAACTGTGTTCGGTGTCGATGCTTTCCTCATGATTGATTTCAAGTACATCTTGTTTGAATCAGAACAGCCTACCTCGTGATAACTATTCACTTATTTATGATTCAAAACATGATTGCATAGATAAGAGTATCAACATTTTATTGGACCTACGCATTATGTACTAAAAATAGCAAAAAACTAAATGACTTATTAAAATCGGAAATACCATCATAGGACGAAGGATTGACGAACTTAACTATCAGAAGGCAAGACTCTTTGTTTGCAGAACAAATTTCGATGAGGCCGAAATCAGAAGACGCAGCAGGAGACATCCAAATGTCTTCTACAAGATGGACCGATGACCTGGTAAGAAACACGGGAATCCGACGGGTTATTATGGCGGCACTTGGAGAAGGCCTATGTACATACAGCAGTGGACTTTTTTCGCCTGAAATGATGATGATGATTAAACTAAGGGCAGGCTAACCTCGGGTAATCTCCCTGTCATACTTGCCTTTCAGAATAGAATAGTTTTATGTTCACTCTGTATTTTTGCGGCTGTATCCATCAAATCAGCTGTCTTACTAGTGATGGGTAATTTTGGTTTTTTTTTCTGGTAGGGCAATCATCAGAATGACTTCTCCCGCTCTTGGGCGGAGCGGGAGGGCGTGTCAGACTCTTACTGACTAAACCCTTACCCCGTTCCTTCGTTGCCTTCGATCTGGAGGGGGCTCAGTGTCAACCTTGAAAAGTTTGTAAAAACAACGCACTTATGAGCAATGCAAATTCATGAGATAACCTAACCTAACCGGATTTACTTTTTCTATTTATACTTACTCATTAATTTAGTGGAACTTTGATTTGCATGTTTATAAATAAAAAGTTCGCAAGTTCTGTTCGTTCGTTTTTAAGACAATATAAATGGTCATATTTATTTATTGATCATCATCATCAACATCATCTCAGCCGAAAGACGTCCACTGCTGGACATAGGCCTCCCCCAAGCGTCGCCACAGCGACAGGTCCTGTGCGTCTCGCATCCATCGGATTCCCGCGACCCACGCCAGGTCGTCGGTCCACCTTGTGGGAGGCCTTTCGACGCTGCCTCTTCCGGTCGGAGAGTCTAGAGAGAGTCTAGTTCTAGAGTGGCGGCCACGGACCGGACCGGAATTTATTGATACTTATAAGTCATCATCTGCCTAGCCTTTTCCCAACTAAGTATATTGGGGTCGGCTTCCAGTCAAGCCGGATTTAGCTGAATACCAGTATTTTACGAGGAGCGGCTGCCTACCAGACCTCCACAACCCATTAACTGGGGTAACACGGTACTTCATGACAAGACTGGAGTCAGATTTACTGGCTTCTGACTATCCGTAACGACTGCCAAAGATCTACAAATGACAGCCGGGACCAACGGCTTAACGTGCTTTCCGAGGCACGGAGGAAACTCGTTATGTTAAGAAGGTCACCCATCCACAGACCAACCTAGGCAAGCGTTGCTTAACCTTAAAGATCGACCTGTGCGGCTGTTATTATCTAGCCACGAGCTCCTCCTACTTATAAGTAGGTATAGTTATATCATATGACATACTTTCAGAGTTCTAAAATATCTTTTTAATTCAAATCAGAAGATTGATGATTACATTGATAAACATAATTACGATTTAAAAATCTATAAATTATTGTTTCTTTTACGCAATACGCATATTTACGTAATACATAGTAGCCTAAAATATCTTCCGAAATATAATAGGTAAGTATCGTTGACTATTAGTATACTAAGTCAGCAAAACTATTTTTACTTTACAACAAGTATACTAATATACTTGATGAGTATAATCACAAAAATAAATTATTTACAATATATTAATTTACACACATACTTACATTAATAGCGAAACAAATTATTCAAGACAGTAAATAAATTAGTGATAGTATAAAATAACTAAAACTTTTTAGTATAACAGATACTCACTGGAAATTTTAATAACTTATTTTTTGTAATTTTGGTACTTATATTTTTAAAACGTCTAGTCTCTTACTACTTACATCAAATTTTGCTGTGCTCGGTTAGATTCTATTTATCTATACTAATATAATAAAGAGGTAAAGTTTGTTTTTTTTGTTTGTATGAGGTAATCTGTGGAAGTACTGGTCCGATTGCTAAATCTGCGTGACATAGGCTATATTTTATGTAGGCGGGCGTAACTGCGGGCTAAAGCTAGTGTATTAATATTTACCAACTGTAAACTATACTTGTATGATTGTAATAAAGGTTCTAGAGATTTAAGTTTTGTTCCCAATTAGCTTCCGTGAGCTTTCACTTTTTCTATTATTTATAACTCTCTTTGTTACCGTCTCTGATTGACAGCAATATATCGATGTTCTCAGTCAGTTAAAATAACTATCATCCCAAAAGACGGCTTTTCAAATGATAGTAAAAGTTCAACATAGATCATGGTCAATAGGCTGTTTGGTTTGTATTCACGATGCTGTTTAAAAAAAGAACATTCGAAATTAAAAAGAAACTAATCTCGCTTTTGGAACGATACCGTTTCGAAGTTGCCGCCAGTTTTTTTTAATTTCGAAATTAGAATCTTTAAATAAAAATAAAACAAATGAGTTCTGTTCTGAATTTAAAAATAAAAAGTTATTCAAAAATATAGCTATGGCTAGTTGTGTATATAAGTCTACTTTATTCGGATTTTTTTTCAAGTTCATATTTTGAAGGTGTCGGGATTTTTTATAATTTTGAAAGCACGTACTTTTAAAACTTAACAAAATGACACGATTTTTTAAATAGATAACAATATGGTTCAATTATTATGCCCTTATTACGTATGGTTCAATTATAATTGTGTGGTTAATTCCGATTATGAAATAAAAGTTGATCTATTTTTTTTTGTCCTTTTTAATGTACAATCACGGTATCGTATCCTAACCTAAGTCCATAGGAAATATGACCACAAGAGGTCGATTTACCCGCGTTGTGTTACTTGTGGTCCCCTCAATGAGTAATGTGTTTACTCAAGTAAGCGATAGGCACTAACAGAAAGTGTCATAATATTACGTACATAAGTAGAACTTGTCTCGGCTGCATATTACATAGTAAACAGACGTATCTATTCTACCAGACAAGTTGACTTCTGCTCTCATTAACGCTTGGTTATTAATAAATCATTTTATTACTTTAACAACTTTGTGGGCATTTTAAAAACCTGTTTTTTCTGTAGTTTTGAAAAGTGTTGCTCATTTTAGTCTTAATCTAGACTAATCTTTGAAACAACTGGTTCGAATGGAATAATTCTTTTAGTGTTGAAAGTCCAGTTATTGAGGTAGGCTACAGACCATATCGCATTTCGCTATGACCCTCGCGCAGTGGTGGGCCAGTGGTAACGGCCCAACTTACGAATCGTAGGTCATGAGTTTAAACCTAGTCAGGCAAATTACTTTGTGTAATTTATTTTGTTGACGCTGCTCTCAAAACGGTGAAAGAAAACTTTGTGAGTAAACCGCCATGTCTTAAAACTGAAAATTGAAAGACATGTGACATCCACCAATCCGTATTCGGCCCGCGTGCTGGATTACGGCCATTACACCCTCTTCTAGAGAGGAAGCCAGAGTCCCAGCAGTGGGAACATTATAAGGCTGATTATTTATTTATGCTTTGACCCACGAAAGCAGAGCCATGATCCAAGACTCACGTGAAATAATAAAGCAGGTTATAGACAACCATGTTCAAATTGATTTGACATTTGTTTTGCCATGGCAAAAAATAACATTAAGGCCAATTGTGTGGCAGTTTTTGTATGACTGAAATGAAATAATAATATCACTATCATAATGTTATTTTGATACTGCAAAAAATATATAAGAGGCTTGTTATGTTACTGCCGCTTCTAGCTGTTTTTTTAAGATTTATGAGTGATTTATTGTTACTATTTTTTTACTTTTTTTTGGTGTGGTGTGATTTCAAACGCATTAGTAGATACATAATATATAAATTGTATATAAAAAAATCTAGTAAGTACAAAAACACAGTAGACAACTTGTCGGTGGTAGCACTTTGACATTGACCTCTTCTAGCGTAGTAACTAGCTGTAATAGAATGCGAGGATAACTTATGTTGAATTGATCACAGTTAAGAAGTATGTATATTTAAAAGAAAACCATTAGTTTTTCAGTATCTCAATGTTGTACAGCTGAGCCGCGGTATTTTTTTTAAGTTACCATGACCCTATATTTTTTTAAATGTGGGAAATCATCTCATGACTTCTGATGGGACTCCTCCCTAGAGAGGAAGAAGTATCTCCGATGTAGGTCTAGGCTATGTAGGGGAGAGGTGCCATGAAAGGGACGCGTATTGAAAGGGACAAGTCGAATAGAATCACATCGGGCAACCAAAATAACACCGGTAGATTTTTGATAGGTAGAGGAGATTGATTATTTCCCAAATAATAAAAATATACTAGTTTCCTTGGTTTTAAATTTTTAATAAAAATAAAACCAAGAAACATCCATCTACTAATAGCGTTTATACCATTGTCCTCTGTCTATCATAAAAACTAAGAGGCTTACCAGACAAGCAGAAGCCTACCTGTTAGAAACAGCATCCCACATGGATTCAAGATGATCGATCGATCACGCCAAGGTCACGGCCATTTGACAACACCGCACCGCGTACGCATCCATCTTATTTACAATATCACACAGAAATGCCGCCGATCGTCAACTGGAGATAATGTTTAAAATCTTTAAATGTTATTATGAGGTTTTTGTTCCTTTTTCCTGTTTCGAGTATTGCAACATTTCTTATTGTAGTAATACTTAATACGAAGTTATTTTTGAATGTCTTGTTCAAGAAACGATTGTGTAAATGATCACTAATTGTTTAATTTATATATGCAACATGTAACATACGAATAATTAACGCACATCCTCTTGGGGGGTCATTGTACTCATAATTATGAACAACTTTTAGTATGGGACCAAACCTGAAATCCCCGAAAAACTATCAGCTGTTCCATACATTTATGTTCGCCTATTACGTTAAAATGTATGGAACAGCTGATTATTCCATACATTTTCCCCATCGTTTACCACGTTCAGGTAGGAGTAAAACAATTTACCTGCTGCGGTCTTTCCATCCAATTATAATTTAGGTGCTTTAAAGTCTTGAGTGAATAGGCTCTTAATAAATTAGTGCGATTCACCATCAACGATTGCATCACTGCTTACCATCAGGCGGGATTGCGGTCATGCGCTAGTTTGTCATTTAATAGTACATTACGATATTAGTGCGTAATGATGGTTATAACATGCGAGGCGGAATTTCAGCCCGAGCCGAAGGCGAGGGCGTAACTGAGCCGAGCATGTTATAACCAATACGCACGTATATCGTACGACGTTTTTTAACACATTTGCGAGGAAACAGAAAAAAAAAACATTTAACATCTTAGTGTTTAGCGCCAAAGAAATCGAACGCAAATATTGTTTGGTAAAATGACAAAAATTACAAAAAATGACGAAAATGACAAAAAATGACTGAAATGACAAAGAGTGACAAAAAATGACAGAAAATCACAACAAATCACAAAAAATGACAAAAAGTGTCAAAAAGTGACAAAAATGACAAAAAGTGACAAAAAATGACAAAAAATTGCAGAAAATCACAACAAATCACAAAAAATGACAAAAAGTGACCAAATGTGACAAAATTGACAAAAATGACAAAAAAATGACAAAAAGTTACAAAAATGCCAAAAAAAGACAAAAGTAACAAAAAATGACGAAAAGTGACAATAAATGACAAAACATGATAGAAAATCACATAAAATGACAAAAAGTGACAAAAATGACAAAAAGTAACAAAAAATGACAAAAAAATGACAGAAAATCACAATAAATCACAAAAAATGACAAAAAGTGACAAAAATGACACAAAGTAACAAAAAGGGACTGAAATGATAATAAATCACAAAAAGTGACAAAAAATGACCAAAATGACAAAAAATGACAAAGAGTGACAAAAAATGACAGAAAATCACAACAAATCACAATAAATCACAAAAAGTGACAAAAATTACAAAAAATGACAAAAAATTACAAATATCACAAAAAATTACTAAAAACCACAAATAATCACAAAAAATGACAAAAAGTGACAAAAAGTGACAAAAAGTGACAAAAAGTGACAAAAAGTGACAAAAAGTGACAAAAAGTGACAAAAAGTGACAAAAAGTGACAAAAAGTGACAAAAAGTGACAAAAAGTGACAAAAAGTGACAAAAAGTGACAAAAAGTGACAAAAAGTGACAAAAAGTGACAAAAAGTGACAAAACTGACAAAAAATTACAAAAAATGCCAAAGAAATACAAAAAATTACAAGAAATGACAAAAAATGATAAAATATGATAAAATATGACAAATGATAAAATGATGAGGCTATTCAAAATTTCGAACTAATCGCCGCGCACGAAATGGCAAATAATGCTGTTATGGAATTTGTATGGGCTATAACTTAACTATTTGCTTTGGTATAACACACGCGTTTTTTATGACCCGCTTTACATATCTAAAACCGGTGGAATTACATCAGCTTTACGAGCAACTGTGTTAAAAAACAATATTATACAACTGTTATGACTAAGTTATGTTATGAGGAAACTATACAGGTAGGCTAGGCTTTCTAATGTCATCCTTTCAAAGGTGCTAAAAATTTAGTGAATTTAGAACTTTGAAGAATGTGATAATTTTTAATGTCAGTGACATGTTTTGAGGTCAAATAATAACTTTTAAGATACCTATACATATTTATAGTTCTTGTAACCATTGTAGTTGTATTTGCCGTTCAATGAACTTTAATGCTATATTTAAAAAAGGTTCCGCTGTAACCAGGGCCCCTCGAACAATCAGACCACCGGTAATTTGATGACACTTTTAGAAACAATAGACTAGATTGGTTCAGGCCTATACTACAATATAAATACCATGGTGATACGTAAATACCGTGATCCGTGACAAAATCTATTGGACTGCGGAAAAAAATGTCATCACAATAGAACGATTCAAACTTCGGAACGACTCGCGAAAATTCCAAAACAAAAGAGTTTTGTTCGCGATGATACTTCATTTTCATTATGAATATTATTTTGGTGTTGGTACTCTTTGCTGAAGAATGGCTGATTAGTGTCGGTGTCAATCGGTTTTCCGTTTTCCGTAGTAACGAGGTTTTAGTATATAATTAGAATTAATTTAAATAGCTTGATCCTACTCGATCGTACCGTAATTTATAATACTTATTATTTATTTATCCTTTAGTACAACAAAATTTTAACTCTAAAAGACCACTAACACTAAACCATTAACACTAAAAGAGAAAAAAATACGTTACCTAATCTTGTCTTCTCACAAACCGCAAAGTCTCTAATAATATCGTCTTCCATTCATCAGCAAACAAATCCAATCCAGGGTTGGTCTTCATAAGCGTATTGATCCTCGTTAGCATACGCGGTATAGGGGAAGTGGATCAGGCTACAGGGCGACAAAATGGCACATTAATTAATATTTTATGCTTTCTAGAGCAATTGCATTCGAAAAAAATAATTGACACAATTCTGCATGTATGTCGGACGCATCAGTACACGTATAACCATTAGTAATTTTATAAGCTGTTGTAATTCGGTCATCTGCTCGCCTAATCTGTAACGAGTTGTAATTTAAGCATCCTAGGATAAACTTAGAAGGATACATATACGGATAATATCCAAATAAACGCTGGTACCAGGTAAAGGCAGGTAGGAAAGAGAATATTAGCTACATTAATTTTATAAATGCGAAAGTTTGTAAATGTGTGTATATTTGTTACTTTTCCACTCTAGAATGGTTGTTGGCTTTACGTACATTTCGAATAATACCTTTAATCTTTATATACGCAGAATTAAAAGCCTTTCACTTTCCAATCCCGTTCGTAGTTATCATTTAAAGATAATGCAGAGAATATTACTCCGTCGCAATTATATAAAGGAAGTCAATTTTCCAATAATAAGAGCAATTTGTCTGACGTTTCCATAAACTAACATTAGTATGGTAGATAATTTAAATCGACTAATGGTCTCCTGATTGTCAACTATGGTAGAGTAATTTCTGAAGTTCGATGTACGATATAAGGGCGGATACATGTAGATGGAAACGCTATTAAGCATTTCTTTCCCAAGTTTTCTAACTGGCGTATCCATGCGGCGTAAATATCAATAACCAGCTGTCCCCTGCGGTTTCACACGCTTTGTAGCGTGTGTTATCAGGACACATAGCCATACTAGTATGGCCTCGATTAATGGATTGGTAGGTCGATAGGATGGCACAGTGGACGTTGTGGTTAATCGACTGGCTGCTGCGCTGCGTTTCAGGGATTCAATTCTCGCATGGATCAAGTACCTAGTTGTTCCGAGTCTGGGTTTCTTTTATATGTAAGTTCATATGTTTATATAAAAGAACCCGCAATACAGGCATACATATATACCATTCACGATATATTACAAGTACGAGACATCGTTTCTAAAAAAAAGATAAAAAAAATCGCATCGAAAAGCGGTATGCTATCGGCTTTACACGAAAAATTTTGTCGTTCCTAAGCTTCTTCCATTTAAATCGAAAATGGTTCGTCTAATGACATGTGTTTTAAGTTTTTTGTGAACGTCATCAAACGTTGAAAACGATTCGTCATTTAGTGTCAGCAATTCTATTTTTTACAGTAAAGATGAGACTTGAAATTATGGCTTTGGACAGAAATAGACTTGGTAAAATATTTGGTTGATAAGACTGTTCGACGGAAATGTGATCCGCAGATCAAAATAGGAAAAGTGAGCAAAACTAGATTTTAAAATAAACTCCGAGCACAAAGGAAAATTAAACACAGAAAAAAATATGTTACGTTAAACTCGCAAACACAATACATACATATTAGGGAATGCAAATCCGTCGTGTTTTAAAAATCCGGATTTTTTAAAACGGATTTTGGGTCCAATCCGGATTATCAGGACTTTACGGATTTTTCATGAAAATTAAACAAACCTACTTATATTAGTTTATTAACATGATGTTTCCCTTCACACGATTTCCCTTCGCCGTTTTGAGAGCAGTAGCTCTCATAACGGCGAGGGGAAACATCGTG
Organism: Mythimna separata; assembly: GCA_030763345.1. Classification (NCBI taxonomy): domain Eukaryota; kingdom Metazoa; phylum Arthropoda; class Insecta; order Lepidoptera; family Noctuidae; genus Mythimna; species Mythimna separata. Next base: position 6,528,994 of record CM061187.1, read on the forward strand.
AGGAAACCGTCAAGTCCTAGAAACACAACTTTTGGGACATGTAGTGTGTGTACAAATCCTGGTGGATTACGGCCTCTCTAAGAAGCCGTTTTCCCAATATGTAAAGAAATTTTTCCATTTTTAGGTTGGAAATTATCTAATGACTTCTCCCGTTCTGGGCAGAACGGGATATCTGATTTTTAGTGACTAAAATCCACTCCTCTTCCTTCTTCTTTTTCTTTGTCTTCGTTCTAGGGCCCCGGGGTTCACTTTCACATTACCCATGGCAACAGTAGGCTTCAACCCAGCTGGGCTACTACGATTTGTATCACCTTGAGACACACTTCGCGCCGGTTAGAAAGAGTGTCCCCCAGATCGATGGCAACGAAGGAACGGGGTAAGGGTTTAGTCAGTAAGAGTCTGACACGCCCTCCCGCTCCGCCCAAGAGTGGGAGAAGTCATTCTGATGATTTCCCATACTGGAAAAAACACTTCGCGCCGTAGCGGGGTTGATGAGCTACCCATGCTCGCCATCCGCAAGCCTGCGCCTACGGTAGCTGGAAATCGGGGTCTGGATCCGGGAGCTGGAGCGTGCGGATCATTCCCTCGCACGTGCAGTCGCCTTCTTTGCTAGCATTACTGCTTCGCAGAAACAGGCTTGTCACATTCCTTTGCGCTCCGGTCCATGGGCCGTACCAGGACCCGGCGTGAGTGGTCATTGCCCAAACGGAGCATACCTTTAATAATAGTCCTCCAGACCGAATTTTGATCACGGTGGCCTGATGCCTACTGAAACCTGGAAGCCTGATGTATACTGCAGATATTATAGTGCACAAGTGTGTACGCAATCACTGGCGCACTCTCTGTTCTTTTAATCTTATAGTCAGATGGAAAGGCAATTCAACAGGACCGGAGAGAGATCAGGTGCAGGACCTACAGCTTGACGTGTTTTCAGAGGGAGGTATCATACCACCAAGTTCCAAACTCCGGGCAGCTATAGAGTAATTCCTAATGGAAAAACCCAATAGCACTATTTGCTTGACCTCTAGTTCGAGTCAAGTGGAAGGTGAGGACACAGTGACGTCTTTCCAACCACTTCTCAAAGAAGGGACTTATAGCCATAATTATGGCGAGCCCAAAGAATGTAGTAGGGTTGGTAATTAGTTCATACTTTTTCTGTCAGCATGATGACGCTTGGCGCCTTAAAAGACATTCAGTCTTTTTTGGGCACGCATGCATTGCAACTTGTCATACGGGTAGACCACGAATTATATTGGACCCACGTTACGATATTTTTTTTCTGAATTTACTTGGTTGTCCGTCTTCCACCCGGGTGAAGCCACGGGCAAAAGCTAGTGCTAAACTAATAATAAAAGTAGATAATGTCATCGCGAATTAAAATTTCTCATTATTCAGAAAATCCGCGGATTTGATTTTCAAATCCGGATTTACAAGTCGAGTAAAAATGTGCGGATATCCGGATTTTTCGGATTACGGATAGTCCGGATTGCATTCCCTAATACATTTATTGTCCCAGACCCAAAATCCCGCATTTACTCGGATCTTTAGGTCATACAAATGCTTTTTTCGTACAAGAATCGAACTTGAAACCACTTACTTAATTTGATTTACGAGTATCAAGATGAAACGGTAAATGAAAACATCGTGTCGAAACCAAAGTCAACCAAAAATACGAAAACCTCTTGAAATGGGCCATCATCCACCACGCGTGCCCAGTGCGTATTGGCGTACTGGGCACGCGTGGTGGATGATGGCCCATTTCCTCTCCTAGACAGGAGGCCTGAGTCCTAGCTAGCAGTAGGAACATTGTCATGCTATTATAATACATTTTTATTCATTTTGCCTCTTTTTGGTTGGGTGTTTTATTGTAGTGTCGTGCATGTCTGGGGAAACCTTTAAATACCAGCGTATTATTGCTTGATAACTAACATACAATATTACCCGCATGTAAAGAATATAGGTATTATAATTCGAAAAAAAAATACCTCACATTGCCAGATCAAAGACTGTGTCTACACAAAATCGTAACTGGCCTCCCACTTTAGAGTGACTGCGGCTGATCCAAAGTTCAATAATTTAAATAACATGCGGGCCATTTATGTCAAAACCCTTATTTTAAATCACTCATATTATTATCACCAGGTGTAAAGGGGAAGCTCACAGTAGGAACCAGAAATAGCACAATAGGGGTTGTTTTGAACGACAAACTTTACCCAATAGGTAAGTACAGGGTACATTTGTCAAGTGGGCAATGATGGCCAAATCTGCAACTATGTAAAAGTGCGAAAAACAATCAAAGTATTTAGAAATTTTATAAAAACTAAAACTGCATCAATCGCATAAAAAAATTAAGCCAAAATGGTCAGCTGATCGTAAATAGTCATTCACGACCATTTCACTACTCTGTATATGAAGTATTACACTACACTATGACATTTTAAAAGGAGGAAGGAATTTAAAGGGGGATTTCTTTCTTCTTTTTTAGCACAGTTTAAGGCTGAAACTGTGCTATTTATTACTGGTGTACAAAAAATAAGGATTTTGATTTTTAAATTTTAGCAGTTGTCTAAAGATATCGTCGATTCAGCGATATCGCAATGAATGTTGTAATGTTGTTTTTTTTCTCCCATCGCATCGACAGGAGACCATGGCTAGCACTCTGTTGCATCTAGCAGCGTCTTGTTGTGTTTATTTTGGGTGGTTTGAAGTGAACTGTAAAAATCAATATTTATTTATTTATTTATTTATTTATTGTAACTTAATGCACATTGTACAAAGGCGGACTTAATGCCATAGGCATTATCTACCAGTCAACCTTAGGGTGGTGCAGAAACATTGTGTAGTAGGTGCAACTTACGTAAAACAAATAGAAAAAAAAAAACGAATACAATCATAAAAATACATACTTATATAAATACATACATATAACCACAATTGTTATGAAAACTGAATCCAATAACTTATCGCTGTGATGATTCTACCAACTTCTTGCGAATGTGTTCACGTGCCATTATTTTAAAGGAGAGGCGACTGGTTGCCATCCTGATGTTCAACGGGAGCGCGTTCCAAAGAAATATCGCCTGTACGAAGAAGGAGGACTTAATAAACCCAGAGCGATGCGAGGGACACCGCAGCAAACGATTATGCGAAGATCGGAGATGTTTACTATGGGCAGAGCAAAGAAAATTAATTTGTGAAGTAAGATAAGAAGGAGAAGAAGGCTTGTCTAATAAAGAAAACAGGGTAGTCAAGGCCCTTAGTGCTCTACGCTCACGAATAGGTAACCATTTTAAGAGCGTGCGATGTTCCGATACATGGTCGTACTTACGAAGGTTGAAGACAAATCGAATGCAGTTATTCAAAAGGCGGTCAAGTTTATTGAGCAGATCTGCATTCAGGTCATAGTAGCACACATCACCATAGTCAATAATAGGGAAAATCAGGGACTGTACAAGCAATACCTTTATGTGGGCAGGGAGAAGATTTTTCAATCGATAGAGTGACCGTAACGTTCCAGTTACTTTCCTACTGACACTCGCAACTTGCTTCCGCCAGTCAAGGCAGGTGTCGACATGCAGACCCAGATCCTTAACTTCAGAGTCAAACGGAATCACAGTGCCGTCAAATATTACCGGTGGAATAGTTAGACCAACAAGCTTTCTCAAACTATGGGGGCTCCCCACTATGATTGCCTGACATTTTAGAGGGTTAACTGCCACCCCAAAACGGTCAGACCAGTTTTTTATTGATGTTAAGTCCTGGTTTAGCTTACTGATCGCATCCGACAAGTTGTCAACACTTGACTGACAGTAGAGCTGCAAGTCATCGGCATAAAGATGATACGCACACTGAAGCTCAGAAGTTATAAGATTGATAAAAATTGAAAACAAAAGAGGAGATAAAATACCGCCTTGAGGGACGCCAGCTGAAAGGTCACACCACCTTGATGAGGAGTTACCAGCACGAACAGACTGCTGACGATCCTGAAGATAAGAAGAAAACCACTCCAGTACCTCCCGAGAGACCATAAGATAAGAAAGGATAGACAAGAGGACTTCGTGACTGACGGTGTTAAAGGCATTCGAAAAGTCGATCAACACTAAGACAGTAACCTTAGTATCTTCCATTCCTCGCCTTATGTCATCAGTCACTTTTAGGAGAGCTGTAACGGTGCTGTGCCCGGGCCTGAAACCGGATTGAAATGGGCTGATAAGGGTGTTGCGATAAATGAAGTTGGAGAACTGTTTATGTACACAGGCCTCGAGCACTTTAGACAGGAACGGAAGGATGGAAATTGGACGAAAGTGACTGGGAAGTGTAGGATTGGATATCTTAGGTAAAGGACGGACAAAGGCTTTACGCCACAGGGAAGGAAACACACCAGAGTAAAGAGAGAAGTTGATGATGTGGGATATAGCAGGAAGAAGGTGATCCAAAGCCGACACGATCATATAACGACTGATATTATCGCAGCCCACGGCTTTGGATTTAATGGATAAGATAATCTTTCTGATCTCTTCCGGATCGACTGGAGTGAAAACGAACGGGGTAATATTGGGACGCGTCAGACCATCAAGGTAATCAATAGTTTGACATTTGGTTAGACTATCAAGCACAGGAACGGTTGAGAAATGGCAGTTAAGCTCGTCCAAACCAATTGTCTTAGGAAGGTCTGAATGTCGCGGTTTACCGACACCTAGTGTTCCGAGGAATTTCCAGATATCGGCAGGAGAAGACGAAGTTATGTTATTAAGAATGTGGCGGCGTTTAGCATTACGTATCATCTGATTACAGCGATTCCTTGCAGTCTTGAAGTTGGTCCAGCTCTCCGTAGAGCGATCCCCTTTAAAGCACCGAAACGCACGGTCCCTCCGTCGCATTGCCATCCGAATATCAGAATTCATCCAGGGTGCAGGTGGACGCTTCAGCTTTACTTTCCTGACAGGCGCATGTGTGTCATACAATTTGGTCACTACACTGTTGAAGACACAGACTTTGTCATCCACTGTAACAGCGTCCTGCAATGGTGTCCAGTCAATATTTTCAGCATCTATGAGGAGTTGGTCATTATTCATCCGCGCAAAGGCACGCCTGTACAAGAACATGGGTTTGGGTTTGGGAGGTTTAAGAACATAGGACAGGTAAATAAGATCATGATGGGAAAAACCAGGAGCATCAAGTTGACCATGTAAGGCCACTAGGGAAGGATTAGAGGTGAGGATAAGGTCAAGCCAAGTATCATCACCAACTTTATTATGATGAGTCGGTTGGAGAGGTACTACATGCAAACTAGCAGACTCGACAAGATGCAGGAGTTTACGGGAGCGAGAGGAGCTTTGGGCAAGGAGGTTGGTGTTAAAATCTCCCATGATGATGTGATGTGCATACTCTGAACCCAAAGATTCGAGTACCGATTCGAATTCGGTGAAAAAATCAAGAGTAGGGGGACAGTAGACGACGCCTAGAACGGCTTTTGCTCCCTTGACACAAACCTCTAAAAAAAGAAATTCAGCAGTATTAGTCGAAGAAGAAGAAGTTAGGATTTTAAAAGGGAGATCACTGCGAAGATATATAGCTACACCACCCCCTCTCCTACCAATCCGATCATTCCGAAGAAGTACGAACCCAGGGAGAGAGTAGGTAGTAGATAGAAGGTCAGGTTTGAGCCAAGTCTCAGAAATCAGGATGGCATGAACGTTATTGTTGGTGAACGTGTCGTACAGTTCATTGTAGTGGCTAGGGATGCTTTGGGCATTTATGTGGCAGACGTTAAATAAACGGTCTCGATTAGGATCGAACCTTTGGCGTAACGAATCGCCAAGGGTGTCCGTCAGAGAGCCAAAACTGACATCGCAAGAAGAGGCAGTAGAGTCGATAGCTGAATAAAAGGATTCATTATCGGAATTCATAAAATATAAATAAAAATAAAATAGATAAATAATAAAGCTACACAAACAGACTAGTACAGCGTTAGCATTTCTGCACCACCCGCCAGCTCACATCGTATCACAAATAAAAATTAAAACCACTGAAATCAATTAATCACACAGATGAAAATAGTATATGCAAAGCCAACGATAAAAGAATATAAAAAAAAAAAATATATGTTTATAGTGGATAGTGCCAAAGCAAAAATAACAGAATATATAACACCAAAAATTTTAAAAAGGTACCTACTTTGGACATAAAACTAAGAAAACGACAGTATTCCGAACGCACCTCAAAAACAATCCGTGAGACCCCGTGAACGTATCCGATCGCCCAGGTTATAAACGTCAGTCGACAAAAATAAATATAACCTCAATCCTCTGTTTAACGTGACACTTTAACATTATAATATAATTTTAATATTTGTGGTTAGCCATGTTAGATATAACAATTTGGAGAAAAGGAAACTTGATGAGGGTAAACAGCAACTACCCAAATAGAAAAACAAAAAAAAATACAGGTCAAAGAAAAGCTATGAATAACATTAAACAAACAATACGTAAAGAGGTTAATTGAAATCGGCATAAGATATTTATTAGAAAACAATAAAAGGATTGCTCTGGTAAGTGACTATCCACTGTGTTGTCAGAAAGATGATATAAAATAATAAAAGTGGAAATACCATGGCTAACGTGGCTTCTTCAATATTGTGAGCGTGTTCGCGAATACACTGATTTCCTAGTTCAAAAAGGTTGCCCTAAGAGTATCTTACAACATGGCAAGGGCAGAAGACTATTACCTATTTACCCAGATAAATTATTACTTATTGTTCCACATCTATTACGAAAATGGATCAAAAAACTTCTCAATCAAGTGATTACGTACAGAATACAATGGATGCAGTAATTATGAAGCGTGTTACAATTCTGTGTGCAACGATAATCATACGACATATTACGACAGCCTCGTTGAGATGTTTACACACTCTCGCTAACTCGGCGACACGGAGTAATGAACGAAAATGGAGAAATACGACATAATAATAATTAAAATTATTGATCCAAAAAATGTACTGACTTTTAAAAAGTTGCTTAAATTAGTGAAACCTTATCTATGCAACGTTTGGGGAACCTGTGAATTAGGAAAACGAAAAATGAATATTATTTAGCATACATATAGGAATCAGTGTTCTGCTGTTACACCATGTATGAATATTCTTTTGGTGTCTGATTATTTATTTAACGTTTATTATTAGGTACTTTATAAGTCCAACTACAAAAATTGACCGGAGAAAAGGTGGTGCTATTGATTAGCTGACAGTGGTAGGGGGCCGACCATGTTGATAGGATGACATAATATAGCCTGTAAGCAAATAAGTCAGCTTAGAGTGGAGAGGAGACGAGTTCAAGATATGTAGATCGGATATACGTAACAGTTTACCAAAAATTCTACTAAGAATAAAATTTTATTTTATTTTAATGTTTCTTTTAACGATATTATCTCGTAAATATCAGCAGCGATATTGACGAAACAGACCTTTGAAACATGAATCGGACTTATAGCATCAAGTAGTCAGAGCTAATGATGGAATAGGTGCAGTGAATGCTTTCTCCCAGAATTGTATAAGTGGATGTTTGCATTCTCCATTACTTAATAATAATAAAATAATACTCCCCCGACCGAATTTCGATCACGGCGGCCAATATCAACAGAGATCAGCCAAGTACGCAGGAACCATCCATCCACCACCACACCACCACACCACCACCACCGCCCACCCACCCACCGCCCACCGCTCCATTACTTACTATGTATATGGTCATGGTAGAATCACATGATACCAAGGTGTAAGGAAAATGTCTTAAGGAAATATTTCTGAGATGATGATGATGATGATGATGATGAAATATTTAGAAATGGATGTGGTTAATTGTTAGAGTAGGGAAAGACCAAACAAACTATGAATAGACTGCGTCAAAGGTGATATCACTAGAAAGGGGAGTTTTCTGAGTCATCGTTGACAACTGATCGTTGACTGCCTTATATGACATAATTTTTTCAAAGATTTAAAGAAAACCTTAAGAAACTTCCTTTGAGTCTTTATCTCCGAAGTGCAAACGAGTACTTCTGAGATGAAAAATATTAGAGAAATATGGAAAAAACATTTAGCGATGACCCCCAATATATTAGAGTAGGTATTTTTATGATGTCGTGAAGGTAACGAAATGGTGGGTATTTTTTCAGTACATAAAAAATAGTATGATGTCGTTAAGATGTGCTTAATAAGAAATGGTACAGAAACGTGTATATTGACAAGAAAATCAATAATTTATTTTGTTAAACATAGGTGGGTTAACAGGTGGTGTTTACAAAAAAAAATAGTGCACTATGCTTTGGCAAGAAGAATGGCGTACAAAATTGAGGCAAAAAGCCAAGCAAATTTTTAAAATTGAGACACAAAGAAAAGGAGGAAGAGGCCTTTACCTAACAATGAGCGAAGTTGACCTTTGGATGATTTTTTTTAGGTGGGAAATGTCCAATGACTTCTTTCGCTGTCAAGCGGAAAAGAAAGGCGTGTCAGACCGCTTCTGACTAAAAATCGCTCCTATTTTCTGTCTTAGCTTTCGTTTCAGAACTTTTTTCGACCCTGCTGAGTCTCTACAAACCTGTGGATGATAAGATATTCATTATAGATATTCCATTTATATACCTACTCTATGACACTCACAAAATACAACTTTACGTCGAACAAACACCCCATATATTTGTTTAGCTACATAATTGTAAGTGTTGTAAGTTTGTCAAAGGTTGTCTGTATGTCAACTTTGTTGGCTATTTTCTTGTGACAAATAGTTGGTGACCGCATAATAACCTCGTGTACGGTCAGCCGCCTCTATTGTTAACAGTACTTACTCAATTAACTGGCCATATGCCAATCAAACCACAATTGCCATTGAAAGCAAAAAGAAAAAAATATGTCTTTTTATTATTATGCCAACGTTTGGTTTTTATTTAGAAGAGTTTACCTACCTTTGTTACTTTTTCCTTCAGAATCATCAAGTCCAATACAGTTGCCATCTGTCCGGGTTTCCCCGGATTTGTTCTAGTGTTAAAAGCGTGCGGAAAGCGTCCAGGCGGGGTCTTATTTATAGTCCAGATATAAAATTTCCAAGCCACGATAAACCGTACCACTGGGCGTCAGTATTTTATTTAAAGAATTAATTTATATACTTTTTTAACTGTAAGTAAATTCTGTTTTATAACAGTAAGATAAGTAGTGAAAGATGTGGATATGTTTTCAGATTTCCCATTATAGAATAACGAAACTATGTAGGTTCAAATTAAAAAAGTACTCATGTTTTTTTATTAGAAAAACCTGACGAAAAATTCCACCACTGGGGAATGTTATTTTGTCTAGCCTTAGGTCGATGTCGTCAAAACATTGCATCCGCATCACATATTAGTAAAACTAACAAAACGTCGATACACGACTTTTTTTCTCGTGACCTTCTGTTTATCTGTCAGACGACAACTCCTAAACATAGCGGGTAACACGCGAATCACGCCTTGATGTTTGAACACCTTGTTTCAATATCACGAGCTTTTTAGTTAGGTTAGGTAACGTTATGCGGACTAATTTTGTTATGTTTAAATAACTATTAGAATCTGTTTTGCAGATATTAAGCGAAAATAATTCAAAATTATAATTTAGGTGTCTTCAAGGCTAGAGAGAATAGGCTCTTAATAAGCTAGTGCGCCTCACCATCAACGATTGCATCACTGCTTACCATCAGGTGGGATCGCAGTCAAGCACTAGTTTATGTCAATAAAAAAAAAGTTAAATCGTACAAATTAAACTGTACCGTCGATAACTGATGGCGATAAAAAGTCTTTGTTTTTTGCTTCGCCCATTTGGGTGCTTAGTTACAAACTAAAAGCGGCCGTCGACCTCGTCGTCAGCTGTTACTTGAAGATTTTTTTGTTTATTTTGTTAGGTAAAAATACCCTTTACATCTTCGGAATTTCACTTAAGGTAATCTAGGAAACACGGCAAATCACACTCAAGTACACTAAGGGCCTGTTTCACCACCTATGATTAAATTTCCAATATCTTACTTGGCAGGTAATTTCATAGAAATTCTGTTTCATTTTTGAATTTCTTCAGGAAATAGTGGCTACTCGGGCATTATGAAACAGGCCTTTATTCATATGAAATAAGTATTAATTCAATTTGGACTTACACATGCCTAAGAAGGCTTTGAAAATGACGATGCTGTTTTTTGTATTTTTGTTAACATATTTGTAAAATTGCCACTGTTTTGTGCAAATAAAGAGTTTTTCTTTCTTTCTTTCTACATACCATACTCTTGTGAAAACGATAAAAAGAGTGACTGTGGCCCCAGAACGCAAAGGGCAACTGGAGGAAGTCAGATATATTTTACAGTCCCAGCTTGCTCCATACAGAGCGGGAGAAAAAAATAAGGGCTGGTATTCTCATGTTTGATTTTTCTATCAGTTTTCTTAAAAGCAACTTTGATTTGATCTCGTAATGATAAATGATATTTATTTTGCAAATAGGTTTTTTCTAAACTCTTTTACACGTCAATTTTTTTTTGGACTTTTTTTTTGTATTTGATGAGGCCGGTGTTTCCTAACTGACTACCCTGAGAAGAAACACCGAAACAAACTCAGAGGTCACAGTAATCGAAATCTATTTATGTTCATCACTTCTTATTCAAAACTGTTAAGTGAATAATCGTAATCTACCTTTCTTTTTACTAGAAAGATACAGACGCCAACAAATTCCGGAAAAACCTTCACTCGTATAGGAAAACCCACTCTAATAAAAAGGAAAGTGATGCTTTCTCAGAACAATTCCCATACAATGAACGTATCTCTTGAATGAATGAATGAATGACGTCGATATAGCGCCAACTGCGTCATTGGCCTTCGTCAGCGTTCCTGAAATTAAACGTCAAGCAGGAATTAAAGTTACAAGGTAATATTCTGGAAGACTGAGTTGAGATCGATTTTTAACTAGAGTTGCGTAGATTATGTCTCGCACGCTTGATCATAAAAATACTTAGTAGGTAATTATAAAATGTGGTTTAAAGATTAAACGTTACTTTGATTTATGTGGAATCCAGAATATTTCTCTTAGTTGCGTAGATCATATTACTTGGTAATATTATGAACATTATCATTGATGATTACGATTACATACATACGATTGATTACATTATCATTTGCATTGAAATCCTAGACAATTCAAAACCTCTGGTAGGTACAAATAAACGTCGATCTCACGCGTCCGGCCCTAGTACGAAGGAAATGGTTGATACCGAGATGGAGTTTACGCCCCAGCTACCACGGCGGTGGCGCTACCGCAGGGATGGATAATTTACCCCCTGTGGATGCACGCATCAACTGAATGAACACCATTTGGTTTTCATTCAAAATCTGATATTCCCACCTCGCTCCACAAGCAATTTAGATGATTTCCAGTCGTAGTCGCAGTAGTCGTGTTTTGTCGCAGTCCGCGACAAAACATTCTACAGACTTCTTCAATCTCTTATTACCATCAAGTTATCAACCATTTTCACTCTCTACAACTCTCATCCGGTTGCCACCAGCCACCCATTGAACTATGTAGCCCACCTAGCCTGATTTTCTAGAATGCAGACCACAATCGTCATTTTTAAATAACTCTAAAAGACCAAACACGCCTCGAAACACGTGTGGAACACGGTTAGCAGGTTTTAAAGACCTGCAATTAAATCGTTAGTCTTTAATAATAATAATTACATCTCAGGCACGCGTCGTTGATATTACGAGTGTCTGAGGCGTAACTTGCTTTATTGGCATTTTTGAAGAGAAAGAAAAAAAATTAGACCATCGATTAGTTTTTTGACTACAAAATGCCGAGCCTGTTTATCCGGTTGGTGACCAGTGTAGTCGTTGGTAACCAGAGTGCCTAGTGCGAGTTTGTTTTACGTTAACCCGATTGACACGTTTATAACGTTCGGGACTTCGATTGGCTCGCTCCAAGCTCTTAACCAATCAGAGAGCCAAACGCAGTAAATAATTCGACATTTCGCAATGGTTGAGTGATTGGCTAGTGCGCTGCGTGTCGCGGGTTTGATTCCTGCAATAAAAAAAACTGTAACGCCCAAATGGGTCTGGTTGTCTCGTATATTAAGTTTACATGTTTTTGATTGCACCCACGATACTATAGTACCAAACTCCTAAACGGAATTTGAAAAAAAAGAAAAAAGTAAATAAACTGTCAATATGATTTTCCATACAACTTTTCTCACAAGAAAATTCAATCAAGCTAGAAAACAAATATTAGTACACTTCAACTAGTTTATCAAATAGACCTGTTGCTTAACGATACTAGCTATCAGTCAATGTAGTCAACCTGCGTTGAATGAAACCTCTTATCTGATAACTTTCCTAATCTAATATAATAATCTAATCTAAACCTGTCAATACACGCGAGTCAAAAAACGTTGAAATCACTTTTCCTTCATCGAACTATGTGTGTGGCCTTTTCACTTTAAAGTATAGGGAAAATTTTCGTGAAATGAAAAGTGCTAACCACTTTTCAAGGAGATGACAGCAAACCGTACGGGCGCAGTATGGTCGAAACATAACCCGGTTGTGCGAAAGAAAACTAAAGGCAAAGAAGGAGCCAAAGAAAACTAAAGGCAAGGAAGGAAAATAGGTCTTAGTCAGCAAAAGTATTAAACGCCCTCACTTCACCCGAGCGAGAGAAGTTGTAAGTTGATTTCCCAACTAAAAATCTAAAGGATCAACAACTTTAAAATGGTATTTATTTATTTCAATTGTATGTGTAGAGTTGTATGTAGGTAGTTAGTAAGAGACTACACAATTGCGTACTTAATGCCTTAGGCATTTTCTGCTACAGTGTTGTGGGTAGTACGTCATCAATCCGGGAAGACAAAAGCGGTAAACAACAACACATCGTATATTAGTGATAACATTAAATTATATTATCAAAAGTGCGTAATATATGGGAATGACTACGTAATATTACGTAGGTAATAATATTTATATACGATACAACGTTTTAGAGTTTTGACGATTGCAATCACTAATAAAATGCCTCATTACCTTGTCTATTTATGTACTTTTCAATTGTCCTTTGCAATCCAGGGCCACGGTAAGTCATTTAAAAATCTACCATTTGCTGACATCACTTTGAGTCACGGGTGGACTGCCGAAGCCTTAAGCTTCAACCTTAACTGGGGCCTTAGTCTGCTATTACAATTGTGTCAGAATGGTCGACCATTTTTTAGTGCAGGCGGGACGGAGCTATGTAAGTTGTATAGCTCCGTCCCTCTTGCACTGCTCAATAATCGACCATTCTGACACAATTGTAATAGCAGACTAAGGCCCCTGGTCCCTACAATTTTTCTTTATCGTGCGTAGAACTCAACGCGCCGGAAATCCGCGATTGATCCTTACCAGACGGCTCCACTAGCTTTTCATCCTACCCCAATACCGCAACCCACATAATTTCATCATCATCATTTCAGCCAAAATACGTCCACTGTCGGACGTAGGCCTCCCATCTATCACATTCACATTCTCGCAAGTCTCTGAACTAGAGGGCTTGCACTGTAAGCTTCCCGAATGCTGCCCAGGCGAGTCTAAGTCAACGGTTATAATGCTTATGTATTACTAATTGATTCTTATAATCAATTAATGACGTAAACTTGACCCACTATTTCCTCGTTGTTCCTTTACCTGTGTACTGACTTATGTCACAATTCCTTAAAGATGACTTAATGCAGTTGTTCTCTGTAAAAACTTACAGTTAGTATGAATGGACTGAACATTTTCTTATCTCTAACGCAAGCGATGATGCCTTACCTACGTCATGAGGTCACTGGAATTCCCTTTGAGGTAAAGAATGCTTTTACTTCCAACCATAAACTGCGACATTGAAATGTAAAACCAGGAGCCAGTGTCTCTAAAACGTTATTAATAACTAGCTTTAGCCCGCAGCTTCGTCCGCGTACATAAAATATAGCCTATGTAACTCAGGAATACAGCAGCTTTCTATTGGTGTAAAAATTGTAGCAATCGGACCAGTACTTCCACAGATTACCTCATACAAACAAAAAAACAAACTTTACCTCTTTATTATATTAGTATAGAAGTATAGATTATGTTGTCTTTTTTAAGGTGGGGAATCATCTAATGAATTCTCCTGATTTACTGTCTGAAATCATAAACATCGAAAGTCCGATGATGGCATGGACTTTGCGGAATTTAATTCTGCAATTCCAATGCACACTCCACAAATCGATGTTCAAGACTTTCGACAGGTTCATCTTTACCGAAGATCTTCTTGACTCGCTTCTGAATCGACTCTAGTACATCAAGCAGATATTTGACATACCCATCTCAGAATAAAATTGAATTAATACACCTGAACATTTTGCCATCCCAAGTTTCTTTCCATCATCATCATCATCATCATGATTTCAGTCGACAGACGTCCACAGCTGGACATAGGCCTCCACGTATAAAAATAATCATCACAATAAAAAACAGCTAATCAAAACAATTACAGCTTGCAATTTGTACCGCTCCCAGAGGTCGCTTCACATTACACCGATATAATGTAGACAAGACAGATTGAGGACCCACGCTGATATCATCATCTGCCTAGCCTTTTCCCAACTATATTGGGGTCGGCTTCCAGTCAAGCCAGATTTAGCTGAATACCAGTGTTTTACGAGGAGCGGCTGCCTACCAGACCTCCACAACCCATTAACTGGGATAACACGGTACTTCATGGCAAGACTGGAGTCAGATTTACTGGCTTCTGACTATTCGTAACGACTGCCAAAGATCTACAAATGACAGCCGGGACCTACGGCTTAACGTGCTATCCGAGGCACGGAGGAAACTCGTTATGTTAAGATGGTCACCCATCCACAGACCAACCTCGGCAAGCGTGGCTTAACCTTGAAGATTGACCCGTGCGGCTGTTATTATCTAGCCACGAGCTCCTCCAGGACCCACGCTGATAAATAGTCGATAATGAAGACTTACTTGGAGGAGCTCGTGGCTAGATAATAACAGCCGCACGGATTGATCTTAAAGGTTAAGCAACGTTTGCCAAGGTTGGTCTGTGGATGGGTGACCATCTTAACATAACGAGTTTCCTCCGTGCCTCGGAAAGCACGTTAAGTTATTGGTCCCGGCTGTCATTTGTAGATCTTTGGCAGTCGTTACGGATAGTCAGAAGCCAGTAAATCTGACTCCAGTCTTGCCATTAAGTACCGTATTACCCCAGTTAATGGGTTGTGGAGGTCTGGTAGGCAGCCGCTCCTCGTAAAATACTGGTATTCAGCTAAATCCGGCTTGACTGGAAGCCGACCCCAATATAGTTGGGAAACGGCTAGGCAGATGATGAATGAAGACTTACTTGGATTTAGGCATTTTGTAACAAAAACAAAATCCCTTTTATGGTGCTTTAAATAGCACCTGACGATTCGGCATTTCGATAAACCAATAGCCATCTAGTAAGAATTTCAGTTTTAAGACAGTCATTTTATGCTTCAGTTCGGGCCCCTGAATCCTGGATGCCCCGTATTTGATAGGGCTGCTACGGCGATAGCTATGCCCCGGAATGAAATTGAATTAATACACCTAAACGTTTTGGCATATTTATTTACTCTTTATTGTACACCATAAAAATACATCTTTTTTGCAAGGAATTTAAGATTAGTAGGGGTGGTACAATGGGCGGTCTTATCGCTAACAGCGACCTTTAACAGACAACCTTTGGATGGATTTGACACAGAAGGAGAATAGATATAACCGGCGGCAGATAACTTGGCAATGCGCAGAAATCGTTTTTTAGGTCTGGTGGTCAAGCGGGACGCGAGGTACGAGGTAGCGCCGATCCGGTGCGCGGTTGGTGCAGCATTATAATAGTAGTTTATGATTGGTGCGTTAGACGACTTTTGCCTTTGCACTGCGTTACGTCCTGTTCGCTCATTGGCTGTTTTGTGCACCATGCGCGAAACTTGCCAACGTATTTGCCGAGTATTATACGCAGTTAATTTGTGGTGTACTATTTACATATAGAATGCATAGGAAGTTTGTTTCCATCACCTCCTACAAAATACTGATCATAATAAAAATAATTGTGGCTTGCAATTTGTATCACTCGATGACTCGAGCTCCTAAAGGTCGCTTCACATTCGCACCGATAATGTAGACATGACAGATTGAGGACCCGCGCTGATAAATAGTCGATAATGAAGACTTATGTCTGTATTGTCTGCGCATGCCTTGCAGTTCAGACTCTCTGGCTGTCAAGTAAAGTTTAGTAAATTAGTAGATTGGCCTTATTTGTCGATTTGTACTGGGGTGTGTAGGAATGTTTGTGATTGTCTTTTGTTTATTTTTATCTGGCAATCCACTATTGAAATTCTCGTTTTTTTTCTCTATTGTAATATGTAAATGTATTGCACACCTTATAATTCCGCATAAAACACTTTGTTTATTAGTGAAAACGCATGAAAATCTGATCAGTAGTTTTTGAGTTTATTGCAAACATAAAAGACATCAAAAATCCCGGTGGGGGACTTTGTTGTGTATGTTATTATTATTATGGATTTTTCATCATCTACCTAGCCTTTTCCCAACTTTATTGGGGTCGGCTTTCAGTCAAGCTGAATTTAGCAGAATACCAGTATTTTACGTGAAGCCGCTGCCTACCAGACCTCCACAACCCATTAACTGTTGTAATACGGTACTTCATGGCAAGATTGGAGTTAGATTTACTGGCTTCCTGCTATCCGTAACGACTGTCAAAGATCCACAAATGACAGCCGGGACCTACAGCTTAACGTGCTTTCCGAGGCACGGAGGAAACTCGTTATGTTAAGATGGTCACCCATCCTCAGACTAACCTTGGCAAACGTTGCTTAACCTTGAACATCGATCCGTGCGGCTCTTATTATTTAGCCACGAGCTCCTCTATTGTTATAAGTTATTATGGATTTGTAGTTATTTCATTTTTGGACCGTGTTTTGTTTTGCTTTTTCAATAATTTTGTTTATCAAATGACATATTAGGTCCAGTGTCACCTTTGGTTTCGCCCACAGTTCTGCATTTTTTATTTATTTATTATTTTTTGCTGTATTAATTTAATTTACTGTGATTAAAAATCCTATACAGGACCAAATAAAATTGATAAGTCAAATTTACTGTGACAATAAAAAAAAACTGAACTAAGTTTGAAGTAGATAACTAGATATTCTGCTAGAGGCCATTGACTCCGTAGACACTTGACTTCTGATCAGTATCCATCGCCTGTAATATATCCAAAGGTACTAAAATAAACTACAATTCTAAACTACATAATATTCAGTTCGAAGTACCTACGTAACTATTCTACTAGCGGCCATTGACTCCACAGACAGCTGACTTCTGATCGGTATTCATTGTCTGTGGAGTTTCGAACCCTACATCAATTTTTTTTCAAATAGCGCGCGATGTAAGTTTTTCTCTCCAATATATTATCATCTCAATTTCTTTCGTATGTGTTAATAATTTCATAATTGCTATGGATCTTTATTTTCAGTAGGTAATCATCAAACGTCTTCTCCCGCTCTGAGTAGAGCGGGAGATGCTACTCATCCCTAGCCGTCCTCAAGCCTACGGGGGCTGTGACGTAAAGATTAACTCCTCCTCAAACTTTCCACTACCTTAGGTATTACCTTATTTCTTCGCTTGCAATTCTACTTTGCAGAAAGAATTGACTGTGTTCCATTTCCTCTCGTTCCATATCGCCTGAAGTACAACCGGACGCGAGAGGTCGTCCTCGTCGAGGATATGGCGAAGCTGCTCTGTATAAGCGGGGCAGACCCGTACCAAATGTTCCACTATGTCCTCCAGATCTTCTTCTTCCTGCCCTTATCCCATATTACTTGGGGTCGCCCACTATGTCCTCCAGATGATCCGTAGTTTTTCCTTCCGCATCCACAACAAGAACTTCCCAATTTCTAGAGTAGGAACTTACTAAACTGATAAATAAATTAATAGCACCACATTCTTCCAACTGTTGCTAAACTTTTAGGATAAATCTTTGACCCGAATGTTATGTCACGCTACCAGACGGCAAACAAAGAGATCACATACTAAGGGTAGATTTATAGGTAAAATAATACTAAGATGTTTTTTCTGTAAGAAATCTTTCAGGGGTGAATGTACTCGTTAAGGCGATTCCAAACCGCTTTGCGAAAAAGAACTATTGTACGAGTTCGAAAATGACCGATTAGTCTACCAAGTTTCCGATACCTAGATACTTAGCTAGAAGAAAAACAAAGGGGAATTAATAGTTGGGTTGGTAGGTTCTGTGAGGAGAAAGAGTGAAAGTATTGACATCCTATTTTAATGTTTGTGGCGATTTTGCTGTACATGCCAAATCTCATATATTTAATAGGAAAATCTGACTGACTGACATATCAACAGCCGAAACTACTGGTACCAAGAGCGTGAAATTTTACATCCAGTTTCCTTTTATAACGTGCCCACGTTATAAAAGGAAACTGGATGCAAAATTTAGCAAGAGCAGGACAAAAAAGCTCTAAGAGAGGATTTTCCAAAATTCACCCTCTAAAGGGGATCCAAATTTTGTGTAAAAAATCCCACTTTTACGTACGAAGCGTGGCAGAAACTAGTGCAATATAAATTAATTATTTAAAGAAAGCAAATATCTCATAGGATATTTACCCAAGATATCTGTATTGGTCGTCCGCACTTCCGCTCCTATCCGTGTGAAGGTCGTTTCAATGTCACAGACATTTGACGATTCTAGTTAATTTATTAACAGTTTTTATTGAGGTGTTACCCCAGTTAATGGGTTGTGGAGGTCTGGTAGGCTGCCGCTCCTCATAAAATACTGGTAATCAGCCTTCGATCACTTATTTAAAAAACAGTGATCCAAATCCGGCCTGACTGGAAGCCGACCCCAATATAGTTGGGAAAAGGCTAGGCAGATGATGATGATATCTGTATTGGCCGTCTTTCTTCCGCTCCTATCCATGTTAAGGTCCTTTCAATGTCGACACACACATTTGTCGATCCTAATTAATTTATTAACAGTTTGTATTGAGGTCGCTGATTCACAGTTTGTTATGTATTTACTGAATTGGGTTAATGTACTGCAGTTACTTTATCATTCGATTCGTTTGGCCTTCGTGTGATAATGTTGTTGGTGTTTGCAAATGCGAAATTCAAATTTTCTTATGTTTTTGCGACTTTTTCATGAAATAACTCATTCAATAGAGTATAACTAAAACTAAAAGGGTGGTTATTAAAGAGTTTAATGATTACCTATAGTTCCGTAAATAGATACGTACAACGAGCGCCAACCATTTTGCATTTGCGTTACAGGAACACGGAAAACCTGTGTTCCTGTAACGCAAAGGCTAAGAGGCTACTTACAAGTATGTTTAATTTTAGTCAGTAAAAGTCTGAGACACCCTCCCAGTCCGCCCTAAAACGAGAATCATTGTAAAACTTCTCACTTTAACCTACGAGTATCAATACCCGCGAAACGAGACTCAATAGTAAGACAATAACAGCGCGGTCGCATGAATCCGGTCGGGGATTCATGAATTAAAAAAAGCATACTCTTTGCAGAATTTCATTCATAGGATAAATTAAGGCCGATACTGGAGTGTTTGAAGACGGACGTCTTAACTGAAGTAGGCTTATGAAAATATCTAGGTATTAGTTGTTTTTCGTATTAGGTATATTTCTTGTTTACTAGAGAGCTTCCAATAGATCCGTTTGAATAAATATTACTTCAAATTGTTTGTCTCTTTTAGTTCGATCGTTGCTTTTATCTGAAGCTTTAAGGAAGGATAATTATTACACAAAGGATAACATTGCAAAGTTTTACACATTAATACATATCTATCTTTATAATGTTACTGAGAGGAAAAAGCTACAAATATCTATTATGTAATTATAAACTTTGCTCATATCTTTAAGTTTATCCCACATTGAAAAATCAACGGTTTATAAAATTCATAGTGATTTGCGATACAAATACGAACATAGACAGGTATAATAAGCATAATCAGCCTTTTAATGTTTCCACATTTGAGACTCAGGCCTCTTCTCTAGGAAAGGGAATGGGCCGTAATCCACCACGCGGGCCCAGTGCGGGTTGGTGGATGGGACATAATTATATTCAAATTTTTAGTTGTAGTATATGCCGGTTTCCACACTATGTTTTCCTTCGCCACATAGAGATCAGTGGTGATGATTTACAAAAAGTAATGCGCCAATCGCAAGTCGGCAGTGGTCTCGATTTATATGTTCTGTGGTCTCTAATCTACCGATTTTTCGGTATTTTAGTTTCAAAGACTAGTGCAAAATAAATCATCAGCGAAGTTTTTTTTTATTAAAGAGACTGATTTATGTTCTGAATACCTCACGGTCCAAATAACCCATGGTCCAATTAATACTGATGTTATTTGGTGAATCACCAATTTCGCATTTGATATTCGAGATCACTTCAAGTCAGGGTAATTACCACCATTGTTCTCTGCGCAACTGAAAACTTTTAATTGGGATTTTTATAAGAGGGATTTTTCTTTTCACCATTTCATAAACAAATGACTAATAACTTTATCGGCTCCAACCGTATGTTTTATTATGAATCTTTCAACAGGGATTTACCTTATTGCCTCAATAATACCATGCCTGAATAAATAAATGATATTATTATAAACCTAAATACTTTATTAGTGACAACAATATTCCCCATTTGTCATGTAAATTGATATTTTGCTATTTATTATACAAGTAATCAATTATTTTATAAATTTTATAGAAGTCTTTTAAAGACTTCTTCTCTCGTCAAGACGCCACTCGCTTGTAAATAGAAAATTACCTCAAGAAAACATGACTGTGTGTTAATCCAGGATATGGTCCACCTATGTCCCATTCATATCTACGTTTCGAACGTGAGTTACGAATATGAAGTAACGAAATAGAACTTTAAAGTAAAATAGCGTAGTTGTCCATCCTTTCGTCCGTCTGTCTGTCAGTAGGTATTTAAAGAATTTTAAAAGTTGAAACTTTCATATTAGGTATACTGTTTTAATTTTTCGGTTTAGGTATGAGATGAACCCTTATTGAACTATAGGCGATTCGGACTTGCACTTGACTGCTCTGATTAATTTGAATAGCAGTAATTTTCGTATTGCTTACTGAGTAATGACTGCGCACTAACTAGGGCAGCATAACTTGAAGGAAACATAACATTGCGTCAGATCTGACGAAATTTTAGGAGCGTGCGGCCAATGTTTGTACATGCACCAATATTTGCAATGTTTATTGGCTGTAATAAATAAATGTGTTATGTAAAGGTTAAGCTATGACCACACGGATATTATTTGCAATACCTAGATGAATTTGGAGTAAATTATATGAATTATGACAACTCGCTTTGTTATGTGTAGAAATCACAAAATGTAGTAAGTATACAAATGAGAAATTTTAGAGTATGAAGTAGATATAGATTATGTACTTTAGGGTAATATTAATATTATTTTTAACTCTCACAACCCAGGCCCGACTGATCCTCCAGTAAAAAAAAAACTGGCTGGTAAAAGTGAAAATGGTGAATTTATTTGGAAAAAAGATTTAGGGTTCTAGTTTTGGGAGTCTTAACCGGATTGTTTACCAAGAACTGTAAAGACCCCTGCCTGAACAATATTTGTCAATGTGAGGAACACCTAAGTGCGTAATAAGAACGCCTAGGTCACATTTATACTACAAAGACGGTAGTTTAATATTTATACCACAATCCAGACACTGATCCGTAAAGTTTAAGGAAAATAGAATGCTCTATTGCACAATTATGTTCTCTACTCTACATTGGTACCTATCCAGGATAATACGACTTTCTGAGCATTGTTATATGCCCTTGACTTTTAAAAAACCCCATCCTTATGGGGCTTGACACAACACGGAAAATAAAGGGCCATATTTGAACTACACACAGAAACATTATGGACGTCTTTAACCACACAAATCCATGGTCATTGGCTTTTATTGATAGTGCCTTCACACATTATTTACATTTTTTTTTATATTTCTTAGACAAAATACACTAAAACTTGACATATATAAATGTAAAAAAGGCTTCGAGAATTGGGTTCAAGCTACCACGTGACAATATTATTGATCTGTATGATCGATTATACATATTATTAACGAGACTCACAGGACTGGTCATTATGCCATCGCTTCGAGGAGTCCTATGTCCACCAGTGGACGTCTTTCGGATGAATTGATGATGATGATTATACAAAGAATGAAGAGCCAGACAAAGAGAGATACTCGTAAAATTCGCAAGGTAGTTTTGTGGCAAACTGTTGGGCATTAGCGACCCCACGGACCCCGTCTCCTGTCAGAATTCTTATTCTTCGCAAAGCTAGAACCAGAGTTTACCTTTATTGATCAGCCATTGTGAACACTGCTGAGGAGGGAGTTCAAATTTTCACAGACTGTGTATTTCTATTGCCACTATAACAACAAATAAAATTCAAATAAAGTTAAATATAAAAGGGGGTCTCCATACAGTAGACGTGTTTTTAATACCCAATTTACATTACCTACTTACCATAGGTTAACGACACCATTTCTCGTTAGTTCTCAATAAATCTAACAGTCTGCAAAAGGTGTGAAACTCTGCATTAGCAAATAAAACGATGATTGACAAATATTGTGAATACCGTTCTTAGAAAGATTCTGCAGACAACTGACATATTTAAACAGTACGATATGCCACAAATATGTCTGTAGAAAAGGAGTGATTTTTTCAGTTGAAAGTCATCAAATAACTAACTCTTTCTGGTCTGGTCAAAGAGGACAGAATTATTGACTAAAAAACTTTCGAGTGGTCTTTATGTTCTATTGCCTTGGTAACTCACTAGAGCAACCCCGCAGTCCTGGTAAGCATCAGGCCCAATCGTGCTCATAATTAATTTTGCTGACATATCTTGGAGGTGAGCGTGGAACATGACGAGCTGAAGTCTCTGTGTCGCATCAGTCCTGGTGCAAATGGTACTCGACATTGTTTTTAATAAAAAATACATACAGCTGAACATAGAACCGCCTCTTTTTTTAATTCGGTTGATAAAATGTAAGTACTCAAGTCAGATAGGCACATTAAAAAACTAGATAGGATTAGGAGACATTAGGATTTAGCATGGGCCATAGGTACAGTTGTAATCTAGCGCAGGATTAAGCATGGGCCATACGTTTATAATCTAGCGTCCAAACAGAGTTCACCTTGGTGGGAACCTGTGTATTGTCACAGATAATAAAATATACTAGCATGTATTGTAAACCAAACCAAACTTTGTGTTGATTGTCGGTTTGTAGCGCGAGTCAAAACCACAAACCCTTAGTTACGCGAAAACAGGCTCTATATTAAGGGAAAATACGATCTAAAATTGCATGCTTTCGCCTGAAGTCGTACGTGCTAAGATTAACGTAGTACGAGGAAATTACTATATAACTAAGCCTATGAATGAACCGGTGGCCACAAAAATGTGTAATGTTACATATTTCAGGTTTACCCTATTCCTGTGTATTCATAACATATGTACCTATCCTGTTTGTGTTATTGTGTTGAGGTAAGTGATTTAGAGAGTAAGACTCGTAATTTTTATGTATCGGTTTAGATATTATTTATAGTTTAACACTACGTACAGTCAGGGGCAAATAATAATAATAATAATAATAATAATAATAATAATTCTTTATTGTTGCGATAATTTGACAAAAAAAGTGAAACCCTGACTCCTGAGCTAGGTTAGGTGCCTGTATTTCAGGAGCCAGTGACTTCTTCCATTCTCTTTATACAATTTAAAATACAATTCCAATAACTCCATAGAATTAAATACAAAATAAAATGGTTAGTAAATTAGAATAAAAAAAAATAAATAAAAATAAAAGTAAATTAAAAATACAATTCATAATAAAAACAAATCAAAATTAGAAATTAAATCAAATGTAAAATTAAATTAGTTCATAAAAATTGGTTTATTATTATAAAATGAAATGAATGAACTACAAAGTCAAAGTCAAATAAAATAAAAATTTAAATCAGATAAAAATTAAAATTAAAAATTCATTCAAATGTAAAATTAAATTAAATTAGGTCATTACAAAATGGGTTTAATTTATGATTAAAAATGAACAACAGTATCAGATGTATATGTGAGTGAATTGTGTAAATGTGCATGGGGATCAATACCAATGTAATAATCTAATTGTACTCCTATAATCAACTCGGTAGCAACAGGTTTTCAGTTTCATAGTAATCCTTTGTCAGCAGCCAGGTCTTAACTTTGGTTTTAGTTTCATGAGTTGTGAGAGGATTTATGTTCAGGATTTTATTCATCTTATTGTACAGAAAAGTTGCGAGAAAGGGCTGTTGTCGCCTAGCAGACGCCGTATGGCAGAGCACAGGTATGCAAGCGTTCGTAATGGTACGTCTCTTATTTATTTCAGAGTTATACGGTGTGCTACAATGCTGTTTTATAACAACCTGTAAAATAAAATTTTGTCTTACCGTTAGCAGCTCACATTTCTCATATAAAACCTTGGTGGGAAATCTAAAAGGTCTAAAAGTCATGACTTTAAGTAGGGACCTTTGGGCCCTCTCAAGATGTATCATAAAAGTCTTGCACCCACCACCCCATACAGCAATGCAATATCCCAACACTGACTGAACGAGCGCAAAATACACAGTTCGAAGAAGTTGAAAGTTTGCTGCGTGTCTTAGTTTTTTGAATGTCCAAATAAGTTTCCTAATACGTGAAGTGGTGATATCAATATGCCTTTGCCAGCCTAGCTTTTCGTCCACTATCACACCAAGGTACTTAACATGTGTAGACTTAGAGATTGCTGTGCACGAGCATTCCAAGCAAGATGTTAAGTCGCAGACATGAAGCTTAATGCTTACGAGTAAGTCCACCGGTTTAATTTTGGAGAACGAGAATTGAAGGAATGTTGATTTAGTAAGGTTCAATGTAAGGCGGTTAGACCTTAACCAATGCCCTACCTTATGCAGTCCCAGTTCAGCACTCTGTTTAACTTCGTGCCAAGTCAACCCATGGAATACTAATGCCGTGTCATCAGCGTAGGTAAAAATCGTACCGTTTGAAAGAGGTAACTGACACAGGTCATTTATATATATTAAGAAGAGACTTGGGCCGAGTATACTGCCTTGTGGGACGCCGTATGAAACCGACGCATCAGAACTAACATACTCCTTGATCTTAACTCTTTGTGTGCGGTCGGTAAGAAAATCTTTAAAAATTTTCAAAGCAATACCGCGTATACCAATTTTCTCCAACTTGTCCACAAGGTAAGGAATCATGACGGTGTCGAATGCTTTTGCCAAATCAAGAAAAATGCCAACACATTTCTGTTTTTGGTCTAGTTTATGTGTGACGTGATTTACCAATTGACTTATGGCGTCTTCTGTACTTTTTCCAGGCCTAAATCCAAACTGGGCGTCAGCCAGTATGTTGTTACGTTGCAGAAAGTTCGTAAGTCTATTATTTAAAACCTTTTCATAAATTTTGGACATGGTCGTAAGAACTGAAATGGGCCTATAGTTTCCAACATCGTCCTTCTTCCCCCCCTTGTGGACAGGAGTAATAAGGGACTTTTTAAAAACCTTTGGAAAAACGCCCTGGGTAAAGCAGATTTCTATTAGTTTTGTAAAATGGGGAACTATAATATGTCTAGCAATTTTGAGAAAATTGGCTGGAATAGAGTCCCAGCCTATGGCACAGTCATTCTTGAGACCCATTATCAATGTATCAATTTCTTGTTCATCTGGTGGTAGTAACACGATTGAGTTTGAGACGGGGGTTACCTCAAATTTATAATTATTTTGTTGCGGCACTATTTTATCTGAAAGAAGTTTTCCAATATTAGAGAAGTAGGTATTTATGTCGTTTACAGAACTTGACTCACTTTTCTGAGGATCCAGTAGGTGGTCCGCACCTGATTTTTGTTTAGGAGAATTGATAATGGTCTTGACAGCATGCCATTTATCTTTATTACAAGATGCATTTTCGAGCAATGATTTTTCATAATTTCTTTTCAACTTTTTTAGAAGAATGTTACAGAAATTTCTGTACCTTTTATATACCAATCGCGCAGATTCATTTTGAGGACTATTGGTGGAGAGTTTATGAAGCTTATCTCTATGGCGGATACATCGTAGCAATCCAGGGGTGACCCATGGTTTAAGCAATCTTTTCCTACAGGGTCTTGAGATTAATGTGGAGTGTTGCGATAAAGTACTTGAAATGTGCTCAACAAAGCGAGCAGCGACTGTATTTGCATCCGCATCACTGTTTATGAAAGAGAAGTCAATAGTTTGTAGATGTGCAAGGGCTGACTCGTAATCGATTTTCTTGTAAACATCGTTTCTACTTGATCTGTGACTTGAGTAGCATAGACTTAAGAGAACAGAGGCATGGTCAGTAACAGTAGAATCCATAATACATAAATAGCCCAGTTGTACTGTACCAAACCTAGTGTCTTAAACTTTGTAGAAGGTTAATGGTTAGGTTCTTACCTGCATGACTTAATTTTTATCATAGAATTTAAAATATTAAATAAACTAAAAAGTTGCGGATCATTCACTCAGGACAGTAAAATGGCAGGCCGATTAAAAAAAAAATCAGCCATTACATCACACAAGTAGAGCAAAAAAAGCCTGGGTCCTGCAAAATCGAAGCCTCTGGGGCCATAGGTCCAACCCGAGTCTCTGCACGAAAGGCAAAGATCCTTCTTTGCTCCTACAAAGCCACTACACCACCTAAACTAAAACCCACTCCTTTGTTCCTACAAAGGAGTGGGTTTTAGTTAGTAAAATGGATACCCAATGTGAGTGCTTCTGTACAAAACATGAGCCACACGTTGGAGTGCCCCAAGTGCGCCCACCTGAACTTTGGAGGATTTAATGAGTGCCACCGATGCTGCAATTAACGTACCTATCTACTGGGGCCAAACCATCTAAAGAGTTTACCTTCGATTCTAAAAGAAGAAGAAGAAGTTAGTAAAAGAGTGACACGCACAAGCGCAACTGATTATTTCCCTCATAAAAGAAAGCTACGAGTAGACCAACACGTATTCACGCCTAACTAGTGACTGGAACCTATCATACTGCGTACTATCTTCAGGAAAAACCTATAACATTATCCTCTAAACTCGACTACAAGTACTTACGCACTAAAAGCGTAGGTAAATGTTCAGGTACACTCATAAAAACGTCTCATAATTACTAAATGGAGAGAGTTACGAGTAGGTACGTGACTTTTAGGTGTAAAACGATTAATAAAGTTATTGTTATTTCATTTTATTAAGCAAAGTAAAAACCCAAGAACTTGAGATGGGAAATCATTAAATAACTTCTTTCGCTCTGGATAGAGTCATAAGGAGTGTCAGACTTTCACTGGCTAAAGCCCATCTGTGTTCTTTTAGTTGCTTTTTACATTACAGGGCTTCCGTAACTCTTTCCAAAAATCCTGGACAAAACATTTATTAATATCACATCAAAACAAAATGATAAAGTTTAGACATATATTGTGTTATATTCATATTTGAAACTCTATTTTAGAGTTGAATCAAGGAATCTCCATTTGGCCAGATGGTTTGGTGGAAATAACTACAAATAATTAGGTAGGTAATTCCATACATAACCGATAAGGCGCCTACAACGACTCGAGCTTGTATGAACAATATGGTGACCAATAATAACTCTACGTGACATTACGCAGAACTACCATAGTGAGGGATTGACGAAATATTAGTCAATCTATACTAATATAATAAAGAGGTAAAGTTTGTTTTTTTGTTTGTATGAGGTAATCTATGGAAGTACTGGTCCGATTGCTAAAATTTTTTCACCAATAGAAAGCTCCTGTATTCCTGAGTGACATAGGCTATATTTAATGTACGCGGGCGAAGCTGCGGGCTAAAGCTAGTAGGTATTAAACAAATGAAGAGTCTCAAGACGAAAATCTATCTAGATCAGTGCGTGTTTGCAGTGACGGCATATCGCACTCAAACGTGGACGCTTATACTGGGCCTCATCAGAAGGCTTACAGTCACCGAAAGGGCAATGAAAAGGGCTATGCTTGGAGTTTCCTTGCATGATCGCGTTAGGAATGAAGATATTCGCAAAAGAAACGAGGTTGGCGACATAGCCCGAAGAATCATCAAACTTAAGTGGTAGTGGGCAGGACTCCATGCTAGGTAAAAAATTGGACGTCCTTTGGCTGAAATGAGGATGATGTACGGAACAGTTGGTGCTGTGGTTGAGCAATTAGCTACTACGCTGCATGTCGTGGGTTCGATTGCCGTACGGATCAAATATTTGTATGTTCTACAAATAGGTGTTCCGGATTTGGGTGTCTTGTGTATGTGAGTTTTCATGTTTGTCAACGCACCCACGATACATTGCCAATTGCTAGTGTGAGGCACAGTTTGATAAAAAATAAATAACAAAACACGTAGGTAAACTTCTTCAACTCATCTATATTTAATTTATATAGCAGATTAAACAATAACCCAGTTTATTTCCTGCATACCGTACGTACGTAAACACCAAGTGAATAATTATTAGCTTTATATACCTAGGTATTATATAGTACGGTCACAATAAACAATCAAGATGTGATGGCAAATAGCCCGAGGCGACGTATGTAGGTACTGTCAACATAACGATCGTATGGGCGACGGTGGACGAGTAGTTTAGGAGACAGATTGTAATGATAACCGTCAGCTTGTGCCTTATATTTTGGAAATGAGTTTCATTGCTCCCTCAAATAAGAATAAACTAGAACCTACATTATCATCATACATTACTAAACAGTATGCTAGAGCCTGATTTCTGTCTTAGGCGCTGGGTTGCGGACGGCGAGCAATTGGTAGCTTGCCATCCGACTCCCGCTAATCATCAGTTTGCGCGAGAGAAACTACCAAAGTGGTAAAATGAGACCCCCCCTGTAACTCCTAAAATAAGAGAAAGAAAACATAAAAAAATATATGATGTGGGTACAGTACTATGTAAACTTCCACAGAAAATTGGGTTGAACGAGATCTAGTTAGCAGATTTTTTTAATAATTCATAAATCGTAAACCGTAATTAAGTTGGTATGGAACCCTCGGCGCATGAGTCCGACTCGCACTTCCCGGTTTTTTTCCTTTTCAGGTACGGAAAACTAAAAAAAATTACCACTAGGTACAATTAAAGTATAATCAAGAAAAGTTTTTGCAAAGTCCTCCACCGTTTCACATGTTCTTTCTACACAAAATTACGTATGACTGACCACAACGTCCTTAGTGCCGTCAATCAACGCAGTTTTTTCAGAAATATAATACATCATCTTCTCACGCCGATATCAGTCAACTCCGAGACTGATTTATTGGCATACTCCTTTGTGTGTTAATAATATTTATAAATGGCTTTTTCCAACGGCTTTGCTCCTGTAATCACAGAGACCTTGCATTTTCCGGGATAAAAGAAGCTCGCGTGTTATGATTTTTCAAATATTTTTTTAGATTACTTTTTCCATATGGGCTATCCAACACTAAAAGATTTTATTAAATTTTAACTAGCAGTTTCTGAGATTAGCGCGCGTGAATGTGGTGTAACAATGGACGGTCGTAATGTCTCGTTATATTATATATATTCCTTTGGTCGTAGGTATTTCGGCTGAGATGATAATGACGATGATAATATTCCTTTTGGGATAATACTCAACTTGCACACGGGACAAGCCCTTTGCAGAAACTAGCAGTGATACTAGAAAAAAAGAGGAAATACTTCCCCAGCAATGAGAAAATAAGGGCTAATAATAAAGGTGGAGAGATGAGTTGGACAACTATCGGAGGAACTGGCCTGCAATGGCTGAGGATAGACATGTGTGGAAAAGGGAGAGGGAGGCCTTCGCCCAGCAGTGGGACACAACAGGCTAACTAACTAATAATAAAATAAAACTTACAATAGATGAATACGCTAAGTAGTTACCTCCTAGCTCCCGCACTACACCATAGAGTATAAAATGAGTGCTACATTCCTCCGCGTTCTGCACACATGAATTAACCATAGAGTTACGTAACGAGGCCTTGGTGACCGCAGCTGGACACAGGCTAATATATGTAGCAAGGACTTTGATTAAATCCTCGTTGATGGGGATTGTAGCTTTAAAGTGTCTTCGACGTGGTGTAATGGGTATTCTCCAGGGTGGTGTGATTTTTCGAGAGACACACCGCGCCTCTAGAGTAGTAAAGTAACTAAAAGATCACGTACGCTAGAGTGCGCTAATGAAAGCGCGACTCAGTTTTTTTTTAAATTTAATTGGCAATATTATTCAGCATGTAGGAAATAATAAAATTGTGAAGTGTCAAGATATGATTCTCCTACTAGTTAGTAATACTATATACAAAATTTTTGGATTGAACCTCTTTTTCTCAGGTCGCGCTTTCTTTAGACGGAGTATACCTAGGGATATACTCGTAAATCAGAAAAAATCTAATAGATAGTAGTTATTAGATTTTTAATCAATTAACTCCTCCGCTCCATCCAGAATTAGTGGATTCTTACACCCGAAAATTAATTGATGAACTAGTTATTTATTACACCGACCGAAAAAAGGTATTCTTGCAAATAATAATAGTAAAGCTCATGATTCGTCGTATGCATATCTCACAAAGAATTGAGATCTTACTTGGTTCTTCAAGAAAAATGACTTGAAAACGGAAAACCACTAAAACAACATTTACTTTTTAGGGTTCCGTAGCCAAATGGCAAAAAACGGAACTCTTATAGATTCGTCATGTCTGTCCGTATGTCACAGTCAGTTTTTTACGAAACTATAAGTAAAACGGGAAACTTGGTAAGTAGATGTATTCTGTTCCTGTAACTTCCAAAATAAGAGAATGATAAAACTAAAAAAATATATGATGTAGGTACTACTATGCAAACTTCCACCGAAACTTGGTGGAAGTTTGCAGTGAGTAATTTTTTTTTTAATACGTCATTAATCCCTCAGTGCGCAAGTCCGACTTGCACTTGCCCGGTTTTTTCATTTTTGCATTCAGACTTCTTGTTGCTAAATTACTTTGCAATTAAATGAAGCAATACTCAAAAACGTGATTTGTTTGACTAACCAATAATGCAAGACTAAACTCAATCTAATGCATAAAGTAAATAAATAAAAAAACAAATTAACTTATGTAATTACTAAAGCATTAGTGCAGACAATCTGTCTAGGATAATTGATCGATCGGTCTGAATTGATTAGTCTGCAGTGAGTTGAGACATACAAACGAGTCTTGCCATCTATCAAAAAAAAAAAGTTTATTGCAGTAACATGTACAACTTTTACAGTAAATCTTACATAGGGATCTCCTTTATGTAAAGATATACCTGTGCTAGGAGACCCTGCTCTTCAGTGACAAATTATAAAATGGTTAAAGTGGTGTACCCATAATAGAATTACAAAAAGAAAATAAAAAATCAAAGAAAAGAAAATATCTATGACGGCAAACACCTAAGCGTTGGTGGTGGTTGGTTGGTGGTTGCTCTAGTTTTTCAAACTTTTGATTGAACGATTTTGTGCAGTGGCATAGCTAGGTCAGCAACGACTAATCGTCAAATAACTTCTCATGCACAGAGTGGAGAGGGAAGGAGTGTCAGACTTTTGCTGACTAAAACAAGTGGCCATGATTAAAGTAGTGTTGCAAACTGTTTTATTTATAGTATTTCAAAGGTGGGAGAGTATTTCGATTGTTCAATAAGAGGTTTGCTAGTAAGGTTTTACCCTACCCCGCCTTGCCCTTCGGTAGCTATGCTGGTAATATTGTGCTATGATATAGTAATGCGTTCGATTGATGTAATCGGTGTCATAACAACCTGTACATAAAGTATGAAATATTTGGTATTAATAATCACTATTTATTTATTATTATTATATAATAATATTATGAATAACAAACGTATGTTTGTTTATATAAGTAAATATTATTTGGTTTGTTTATTTGATATAAATAATATTTACATACCTCATACCTTTCTATAATAATTATAATAAATTGATTGTTTTGTTTGCAATACCAAATACTTTTATGATTAATACGAAAAGTATTTCCAATAATCCCTTTAGCACTTAAAAACTAATTATATTATGAATCATTTGCGGTCAATAATATAAAATGCATTTTAGTCTTTTGCATGCCTGCATGGTAAAATATGGCTGAACCTATATTCTTCTGTCATCTTTCACTGTTACCCATATTTGCAAAATAAATTATCTTTTATTTTTTTATTTTCCTGTCTTTTTAACCGTCGTTCATTTCTTTCAAGTAGATCAGGCCCGTCCAACATATGGCCCTCGGGCCACCATCTGCCCCACATAGGCCGACGTGGTTAAAACCTAACCGAAACCTATACATTACCTGTATATAACCTAATACATTTTCATTTTATTTTAGCTATGAAATTATTTAAGCTATGGGGCATTTCTTTTGGCCGCTACGGTTACTAAAATATTAAACCGAGC
This sequence comes from Mythimna separata, assembly GCA_030763345.1. Lineage (NCBI taxonomy): Eukaryota > Metazoa > Arthropoda > Insecta > Lepidoptera > Noctuidae > Mythimna > Mythimna separata. The sequence goes on from CM061187.1 coordinate 6,561,594, forward strand.
CCTACCTAGTAGATTATTATTTATTTATTTATATACTCTTTATTGTACACCGTAAAAATACATTTTACGGTGGTATTATATTTATTTAATCTTTAATGTCAATGTCTCCTTTCATCTATTGATTGAATCATTTCACGATATCGACTCTTTGATGTCAAAACAATTGAACGCGTTCTTTCAAAAAGAGATATAAAGACTTCTCACTCGAGTTCTAATTACAAGATTGCAACACTTTCATTTCACATCTCATACAAAAGTTCCTTTGTGTCACAAAGTAATTGGAAACCGTTGCAAAAGTTGTACTGTGTCGAGAATTGTAATAGTGTTGTACATTATCTGAATGAATGGGTGCAGTCGAATGCGGACTAATTATAGCAATGCTGTGACCCGTTGATAACCTTTGCAAGGCGAGTGGCGAGCTTGCGAACACGCTTGGCGTTTGTACAGCAGGGTTTTATTATTGTTTATCTGTGGTAAGACACTTTAAGAATTATATCTACGAGTAGAATTTTGACCTGTGTATTTGATAAAAAAGCTGCGATTTAGATCTTGCGAAGAATGCTGCAAGGGTTTAGAGTTTATGCTTCCTGCAGCAAAGATTCAGACTTTATTCATTCAGCTGCAAGTGGTTTAAGCATTCTGCCACAAGGGATTTAACTCTATGCCATAATTAAGTCCGGTCTCAAAAAAATATTTTGAAAAACGTCACGGCGTTCTTACCTCCTCACCGGTCACGGTAAGTTCGGGAGGTTCCTACACCGGATTCGTGCGGAAGAAACGCCTGGGTGCCATCATTGTAATGACGACCAAAGGACATAAATTTAGTTAATTCTATATATTCTACCACAAGGGTTTTAACTCTATGCATTCTGCCGCAAGGGTTATGGTTTTTAAAACTTTTTCCTTTAAAAACTTAAAAGTATATACTTTTTCAGTCTTTTCATTAAATTCAAGTACCTACGCATAGGTTACTACTGACCATAACTATAGATTGCTACAGATCATCACAGGACCACACACACATATACAGGTTAAGGTTCTTATGGTTTTTCTGAATATTTAGTGAAGAATTTATATGTAAACAAGTTCTTGTGCCTTATTCATATTAATGGATTCTCCCTAGAATTAGGCTACGACTTTGAGAGCTTAAATGTCTTAAAAGCTTGTAGTAGCTTCATGTATTATTTAAGAAAACCTGCGCGCCATTTTCTCTCCAGTTTTCAGTTTTATGAAAATTACGGTAATCCATGTAAAGCGTCTCATAAATTTTCATGTCATGAAAATGAGGTAAGGGCCCATGGCCACGGCGACTTTTTGTAGTGATGCTGTCGCGCGTTTCGTAAACGCACGAAAAAACTCCTAAAAGTCCAACACGCGTTAGTCGCATTTGCAACGCATCTGTCTGTATCGATGCAAACGTGCTACAGTTTCAGTCATTTCGACATGGCAGAGAGAACGAAGGGAGGCTGGAACGTGAATGAAACGTTCTACACATAAAATCTTAATTCTTGTGAAACTGTAATCAGCGCGACAGAAGCATGGTGTAGACGAGGGCAAACAACTGGCGACCGCATTGCGATTGTATCGATGCGAACACGCCACAGCATCACTACTGCATCGCACAAAATGTCGCCGTGGGCGAGAGGCCTTATCTCTTTATTACCTGAAGTCGTCTGAAACTAGGCACGAACATAAACATATATTTTATTATTAAAAGCAAGTAAAATACCACATTCTATTTGAAATGTCTGTTATTTATTGTGCAGACCTACCACATTGTTGTCTTCTTTAACCCAAAGGTAGACTTTGAAGGAAAGGGAACCCCGCGACCCTGGAATTAAGGCAAAGAAGAATCAGAAGTTTGTTTTCGTCAGTAGACGTCTGACACGCTCTCTCGCTCCGTCCAAAGCTGAAGAAGTTATTTTGATGATTTTTCACGTTAAAAAAAGATTGACTGGTAAAAGAATGCCTTGATGAATAGTCCGCGTATTAAAATAAATAAATAAATAAATAATAATGGTCCCTCCAAGCAAAAATTCAAGCACCCTGTATCTTAAGCGCCATCTTAGCAACACGTGAAAATATTTATGTAATGCCGATTTAATTAACCGATCAATTAATACAAAGTTAATGCTCAATAAAGATGATTACTGTATCCACAGTCATAATAAACTATTCATAATTTCTAAGAATTACTCGATACATCTATATTTAAATGAGGAAATCGAGAAAATTGTAACTGATTGAGATTATCATTTATTATTCTCGTGTTTGGTTGCTAACAGTCATAACGTGATTGGCATGTGTAGGAGATCCCTAGATTTTGAACTTAAACTGTGTTCTGAGTTATCAGACAGAGTTTCAATCGAAATATCATTTAGCGTAATTGTAATATACCTACGACACCTACCAAACCAAAGAGTTTATTTTGCAGGAATTTGTTTTCGTAATCGTCAATTTTACACAATCCCCCCAAAACTCAACGATAAGCTGACACCGGAGGATATATCTGCCTATAACTGCTCGGGGAAAAATGAAAAGAAATATAATTTAATTTTTCTTTAAGATAAAAATTTATACAAATTCTTTAAAAATTAAGACATGACCACCACTGTTTAAATATTTCTGTTCTTTTTTATAGGCAACCTAAATAGAATTCTTCTTCTTCCTGCCGTTATCCCATATTACTTGGGGTCGGCACAACATGTTTTTTTCTTCCATTCTGTCCTGTCACCCGTCATAACATCACTGACTCCCTTTTCTTTCATATCAGTCTTCACACAGTCCATCCATCGTTTCTTTGGCCTCCCTCATCTAACCTAACTAGAATTGCCTATGAATATTTTATTTTATTAATGGTTGAAGTAGAAACATTTCCTTGTATGGTGCCAATGCTGTAATTAATTTGGAAACAAAGATATATAACGATCTATTACAGATCTACAAAGATTTAATGATTCAAAGCATTTTATTTCAAATAAACCATGTACTAATTGTGACGGAATTGCATGGAAGATTCTAAACCAAAATCGTTTGCACAGGGTTTCATCGTCTTAACCTATCACATACCCGCAAAACGAGACACAATAATGTCAACTGTTCTGTGGCCTTAATAATATGTCTTTTATGACATAGATGGCGCTAGTATAGTAGTAGGATTGGAAAATATACATATCTCTTTAAAGAACATTACTTTGTTTTTTGCTATTTACAAAATTACTTAATCTTCACACAAAGTCTCCTACGACATTACAAACCTTATAAAGCAAAGCACGTAATAACTGGGATTCGAACTCGGTGGCATAAAATTTACCGATTCCATTAGCCACTAGACCATCGAGTCATTACGCAATGAGTTGAAATTATCCTACTCTTTATTATATTGAAGTTGTTTAGCGACTTTAGCCCGTATCATAAATCTCAAAAGAATTGAGGGTAGTTTAATATTAACTGTATAAAAATTAAATCTTTTTGTTCAATCATAACGTTCATTACAATCTTTGAGTGAGTTTAGTTACGATTGCGTTTAACAAGTTTTTAACATTTATTTTATCATGAGTTCGCGATCAAATATTGATATGGCTACGAGGGCCCAAATAATACCATTGCATAATCAAGACTTAAACGTAAGTAATATTTTAAAGTCACGGTTCGTTATTTATTTTATTATCCACGATTAACGATACACGAAAATAATAAATAATATATTATTATTTCCTTTATAGGTAAAGACTGTCACTTTTGGATAAAGCGGTTTCAAGAAGAGGGTTCGTTGGAACATCGTAGTAGATCTGGTAGAAGACGCCATATTGACTCAGACCAGCGTCAGGTTATGGTGCAAGGTTATGAGGGAAATGGCTTTACACCAACCAGATATTACGCAGAGTTGTTTGATACATCTTTGTGGACGGTGTATCGTGCTCTTTATAGTGAAGGGCTGCATTATCATCGACCTGCTACTAAGCCATTGCTAACCGAAGCTCATAAAAGAGCACGATTGGAGTTCGCTAAATACAGAAATTTCGACTAGAGCAACGTCATCTTCAGTGATGAAATACTTTCAAATCCAGCACGGGCAAGTTAGGTTGTGGCGTAGGAATAAAACGCGTTATGACAGTGATCACGTTGTGCCTACCTCTGGATCCGGTCGTGTAACAGTGAACATGTGGAAAATGGATGAGTGCTGACCAGGAGAACTTACTGTAATACTCAGTCGTGCAAATAGTGCAAACTACATAGATGTGCTGAATGACGTCATGCTGCCAACCGTGCGGAATATTTTTTCCTGTAGAAGAAATGCCTGTAGTGATAACGTTCGTGCAAGACCATAAAATTGTCCTATACACCGTTCCATAATTGTGCAAGAGTGTGTAATGTTCAGCGTTCCTGTTAAACCGAATAAAAGACGAACACGGTCAGTACAACCATTTATGCACAAACTCTCAACTAGATTAAGTTTAACAATCAATCCGCATAAAATAAACAAAGAAGCGCAATTCTTGTAACAAAAAGGTTATGTCCGTATGAGTCCGGATCGAACCAGCGGCATGTGTCCGCCAGACCACCGGCTGTGCCTCGAAACCAATCGCTCCGTTATAACTGCGGCGATTATGACGATGACTAGTTTGACAGACGGACATCAAATCTGTTTAGCCAGCAATCGGATATACGGATCATTCCTTGGCCTGTGAGATTACCAGATTTAGGGTCCGTTCACACAGACCGGCTCGGAGACGAGAGCAGATTTTTTGTCAAGTTGAAAATAAAGTTTTAAGTATTTGTAGTAAGGTTTATTTTTGCATGTGCACTGCGCGTTCAAGCATTCTTTATGACAAAACAGTGCACATGCAAAAATAAACCTTACTACAAATACTTAAAACTCAGTTTTCAACGTGATAAAAAATCTGCTCTCCTCTCCGAGCCGGTCTGTGTGAACAGACCCTTAAACCCCATTGAAAGTTTATGGGGCGTTATAGTTCAAAGGTGGGACAATAGGAACGAAAGGACTTAGGAATCACTGACTTTACGGTGTCAAAGCTTATATGAATAATTAATAAACGGCGGACACACGAAATATTAAAAAGAGAATATAAAGTGTTGACTATTGGATTGAGTAATAACAAAGACCGGGGTAGCTATAATTTATTTGATAAATTACAGTGATCAAACTTAGTGTAAGTGGGATTTTAATCACTACTTTATAACAACAAAATGTTATTACACTATGATTTTGATTTCTTATATAATATAAGAAATTAAAATAAAAACAATATAATCTATATTTATATTGTATTCCTTTCCAATATAAAAAAAATATTTATTAAAAATATATTTTATATATTATACAAATCAAACAAAAAAACAAGTTAAATTAATGATAAAGAAAGTCTACTCAAACAACAATAAATATGAAATAAATCAAATTATTAAACAAAACAAAATCAAAATTATATGCACAAATAATAAACCGAAACAATTGTATTAAATCGCTTATATTCTGCACTGTGGCGTAGGCCTTATAGGCACGCAGTAATCATTCAATTGCATCCTACCCTCATAAGTCAAATTGTTTTGCGGTTCCTTGTGTGAAACCTACCTTCTTATTTTTGGGAAATAAATACCTTAACCGTAAGTAGAAAACTAGTTAAATACACACGCACGCACACACCACGCATACACTATACATAAATTATTATGCACACCATACTTTTAATGCACAAACCTTCGCGCTAAGAGGCAAATTAGCGTTTAGATACTAAATTAATATCTTGCCACAACAATTTTTTTGTTTTTAAATACATGTTATTTATATTCCTCGTTATGGTATACCTGATTCCGTGGGGTAAGGACCTGGTGATCTGTAATACAGGTTTACACCTATAATAGACACCAGCTCCGCACACTAGACTGAATTTGTTTTGTTATGTTAGTTAATTTTAATCATGTAAGTCTTGGTTTGTGGGTGGAATAATGATATTATTATAAACTACTCGATCCCAAAATTACAGCTATAACCCGGTCTTACAATTTATTATTGTTATTGATTTGAGGTCAAGCTTCAATTTCTTCCTCGTTCTGGAACGAATACTTAAGCTATGAACCTTAGTCATAACATAATGCACAAATCAATCATTATAGTCAATACCACTAACCATAATCATGCAAAACGTAATATTTTTATAATTTATGAGTGGGTAAAATATTTACAGAACTACCGTCTAATGATATTACAACACAAAAGAACTGGCATCATTCCTATAGTAAGTTTGACACTAATGTGTCAATTTAGTCTCAGGGTATAAACAACAGACGATAAGGTTGCATATTTATAGGGAAGGGTATTGTAACATTATGAATCAAACTAAATAATAGGAGAATGGCACAATACAGTTTTCATTTAGAATACTTATAATATCTACTACTAGTTTTATTTTTTTAATATCTTCCATTTTGTAATAGAGTTATTCAGTTATAAATTTTGCTTGTATTTCTCATAACAAGTGAATTAAATAATTGTTAATTGGGTGTAAAACTGTTAAGTTAGGTTATACACTGTATAAATAAGAAAGAAGTAAAAATTGTATTCTTCTTTGAGAATTAAATGTCTTAAACTATAATATCACTAAAATAGTTTCATTTCTTATCCTTTACTAATTCTCGTAACTTAGTAAATCTTAATCTGTAAGAAAAAATAGTTTTCTTACAGATTAAGATTTACTAAGTTATAATGCTAATACTTACCACTATTTATGAAAGTTATTTATGTATATATATTTATATAGTGTTAATATATAGTAGTATATGTATACTTGTGTATTATGCCTTTATTACATCTTATACCTCATATTTTTATATTATTTATAACAAAAAATAAAATAAAAAACGTTTAAAAATATAAAAAAGAGAATATAAATTATATTATACAATAATTACATTTTAAAAAAGTCGACTTAGAACTGGGATTTGAACCTGTGCCCTGAGGAACTAGCTTTGATATTCTGCCATGCTAATCCACCTGAGCTACCGGTCTAATTATTAGAATATGCGAAAATGAGAGCTACTTTGTGAATCTAGGGATTTTATTATTTATGATCTACGCCATCTGTTGTCGAATTAAATAATATACCAATTGGCTTTTTTGCTTTAGTATAGATGGCGCTGTATTAAGTACTCGGAAATAAGAAAATAAAATCATTAATGTTTTTTTTTATTACATTATTATTACTTAGTAATTATTTTAGGTATTAAAAACCATATTAAGTGCCACTGCGTAATAAGATTTTTAAGCTATGCTGTGTTTTTTAAATGTTTGAACAGCGCCATCTAGCCGTCTCATGAAAGTCATGAAAGGTTTTGCAAAACCTCACAGTCAAATGTCGACCTAAGGTCTGCCATGCAGCTTTGTCAATGTTAGTACAGGCACTTTTGATGTCGAGAAGTCAGTCCGAAAATGATGCTAATTGCACTTTCCAAAGGGTAGATCTCTTACAGAAGAACGTGGCAAGTATTTTTATAAATTGACGCCACTAATCAAGACTAGCTAAGCGTCTGGCTTCTCAAGTAGAAACACTGTCTTTCTCTGGTGTCCCATATGACCTCAACTAATACAGGTCAGTTAAGTTTGCAGATCAACTGTTAATATGACGCATCACGCAACTCGCCCTGCAAGGGTCAGGTCGTGAGCACAGTCCGCCGTGATGGCAGATAACCCGCGGTGCAAAACTGCACATGAATGAATCTTCTCATCGTTACTTTGTAAATATTGATGCAGATTCTTGAATTAATCATTGTGAGTCATGGTTTGTTCGTCATTGATATGTTAAGCATGTCATGTCGGCATGTCCTAGAACCAAAAATTCGAAGACGTGTGACATCCACCAATCCGCAATGGGCCCGCGCGGTGGATTATGGCCCATTCCCTATCCAAGAGAGGAGGTCTGAGTCCCAGCAGTGGGAACATTATAAGGCCGATAATGCTAAAAAAAAATGATATGTTAAGGGGATGATTAATTTTTAGACAGGGAAGGAAAAGGCAATTGAAGGAACATGGTTTTGTTTTAGTCAGTAAGAATATGTCATACTTTTACAGACATAGGTCTCCGCCTATCTCCAACAGTCGTCGGCTTTTAGCTAAAATTATGAATATGATGATGAACACATATTATAATAAAACTAAATCCTCTCTTATTATTGCACACACCTATATTTAGTAAACGGACATATGGTTTTTATAATATTTTCCTTGACCGTGAATTTATTTACAAATGTAATGTAAGTAGTTAAATCATGTACGAGTATGTCAACATTAGAGAGGTAGGTATAGGTACTTACCGTTATTTATTTTTTAAATTAATGTTAGTCTAAACGCCAGGCAAATATAGAGAAGGCTTTGGAAACTTAAAATATGATGATAACATACATTTTTAGCCTTCTAATAGAGGTGACAACCTTGCAAGATTGCTAAAGAACCAACCAGTAAAGATTTTGATTGTTACTCACACCTTTTTTTGAGAAGGAAAGTCATCAAATTACTTTGCCCTCTCTAGGGTAGAGTGGGAGGGCATTACAGGTTTTTACTGACCTTTCGTTAAAAAACGTTAAAACGTTTTCCTTCAGTGGCCCTTCCCAATAACTTATCTAAATGTCAAATGTCACCATAGTGCGTTTAAATTAATGTGTCTCGGACAAATTAAGTGAGAAATTAATATACATGGAATTTCCAGTCTGCTATGGCAGTCACATGTAATAAATTGGCTGTGATAATTTAAGGAAAATATTGAAGTTTTAGCTTAATTAATTTGTCTTCGACGTGCAGCAAAAAAAGTTTTGTGGGCAGAATATTATAAATAGGTTGCTACTCGGCAAGCGTGGTCTTTCTTCGAACACATCATCGCTTACCATCAGGTGAGATAGTGTATAATCTGGAAGCCGATTTATTGTAGCTTCGGAGACCCAGAGGTACCCTCCTTGATAAGGTCAGTAACACCAAGGCTCTGCTGGCATTTCTTGAGGAGCTGGGATGGATCGAATGACACATTTGTCCCACCCATACGCAAAATACGCGCTTTATTCGTGGAGTTGTGGATACCAGCCCGTTACACCATACCATACCATATCGTTCATCTTATGGTAACTAAAGTAATACCAAAAATTGTTAAAGTTCATAAGGGCGAAATTCGTTTACAATTTTACGTTTTTGTCACTGAGCTTTTAATGAGGATTGGTTGATGTTACGTAATTAAAATATATCATTTTTTAGTTATAAGACCATGCCAGTTTCCTCATGATGTGTTCCATCAACATCACTTTGAAAGCTGGTAGAATACCATCATAATCATCTGCTTAGCCCCAACTACATTGGGGTCGGCTTCCAGTCAAGCCCGATTTAGCTAAATACCTGTGTTTTACGAGGAGCGGTCAGATTTACTGGCTTCTTACTATCCGTAACGACTGCCAAAGATCTACAAATGGCAGCCGGGACCTACGGCTAACGTGTTTTTCCATGGTGGTGTGGATGGTCACCCATCCACAGACCAACCTTGGCAAGCGTTGCTTAATAGCTGGTGGAAGACTATTTGATTTAAAAACCCAAGGACCTAACCATACATCTTCATTTTAAAACAATACCTGTCATAATAATCAAACAATCGTGATCCTTTGGACATAGAACTTTGAACCGTAATTTGTAAATTTTTCAGAGATGCAGCGGACTCACGACTGGCCTTAATGTAAGATGTATGAACAAATGTTTTGTACATGATTCGTATGTAATTGCATTTACGGTTTGATCAATAATTAAGATAAATGTTTTGTTTGTGCATTTTATTTTAAGGCGCGTTTACAATGAACGGCTAGTTAATTATTATTAGTTGACTCGGCAGACGTTTTCATGTCTAAGCTATTATGAACAGTACTCGTATGAACAGGAACTTGGGTATGGAGTAATTAAAAATAAATATAGATTATAGTGTGAAAAAACAGGACCATAATTACATCACACATAATTATCCCCAGTGTAGATTGGTGGTTGGGTGTCCTCGAATTTATGGTTTTAGAACGTGCTGTTTCTTCACGATATTTTCCTTCACCGTTTTTAGAGCAGTGGTGATGAAATAAATTACACAGAGTAATGTGTGTTTGATTTTGAACCCGTGGCCTATAGCAGAGAGACATAGAAATGACACTATTTCTGTGGATATAACTTACAATAAATACTTATATGTATATAAATAATATAGATTATAGCGTCATAAAAAGAACTACGCTACAACTGTTACACCAATCTATACACAGCTTAAGTCATTCGCTATGGCTAAAGCAAAAATCACGTTTATTCATAAATTCTAAGTTTTGTATGGTGTAACACAATATGATGGGTTTCGCAATTCAATCAGAAACCACCGCAAGTACTTTGGTGGGAACCCATTTACCTCGTCAAAGTTGGTAACCCTCAATCAAGCAATTAGCATAGCATAGCATTAGCCTTATAATGTTCCCACTGCTGGGACTCAGGCCTCCTCTCTAGGAGAGGGAATGGGCCGTAATCCACCATGCGGGCCCAGTGCGTGTTGGTGGATGTCACATGTCTGCGAATTTTTGGTTCTAGGACATGCCGGATTCCTTACGACGTTTTCCTTCACCGTTTTGAGAGCAGCGGTGATGAAATAAATTACACAAAGTAATGTACCTGGCTGGGTTTGAACCCGCGACCTACAAATGTAGGTATCTCTGTATAAATCAAGCAATTGGTAGAAGAATCAATTGCTTGATTGGTTATAATTGCATGAGGTGTTGTGGCCAAACTTGGGTGGTCTAACTTGGCCCTTCATGGCCAATATAGGCCATGTCCAGTGCTGAACCGCGATATGTTAGTAATTGAATGATAACCCTAGTATTAGGTCACCTGATTCATTTCTATCTATATCTTAAGAGGTGACCAGGAAACTACCGGAGAAATGTGTTTTATTTATGCGCGTGATTATCATTATATGTAGGGTGATGTGAATTATATGTCAATGAGTGTTGTGAACCAAAGGTCTGCATGGAGACACATTATGCTATAGACCGTAATAGAATCCGTATCTCTATAATTATGCTATGTAGGATTGTAGGTATAAAGTGAAGTTACTTTTCACTATCTTGTATAACCAGTATTTTTTTCAAAACGCTGCAACTCATTTTATATTTGGCGAGCGTAACACCACCTGCTCGATACTGCCATTTTTTATGTACAATAGGTACTCTTCTAAAGCTCACAGTACTCGGGAGTTAATTATATTAATCCCTCGTAGTGCTCAGGAGTTAATTATATAAATCCCTTACTGTGTTTGGAATTAAAACTTAGTGACCTTCATTTCGTTAAGAAATCAACATACCGTCTGCGATTTAAAGTCACTGCTTTATCCTCTAATCACAGTCATAATCTACTATTATCTATTTAGTTATATAAGATATATTACAGAATACCTGTTTTACAGTATTGTAAGGCTTATAATAGGTTCATTGTAACTGGGATTTTAAAGCTTTTTTTAGTTTTATGCAATTTATATTCAATTACACTGACTGACCGATAATGATATTATAATTTAATGCAATTTAAATATAATCGTTTCAATTTTATGGTCCTACCTAATTTAATTTCCTTATGATGTAATTTAATTTGTCTGACATAATTTTATTATAATATTGGCAACACACTGTATATTACGTAAGTCCCAAAAAATGATATTATAACCTACTTGAAATAAATTAATTTGACCTGAATTGGATTGATGTGGTTGTTACTAATAGATAAGGTTTTAAACAGGGAAAGTTTGATAAAAAATACACCAAACTGATAAAAAATATCTGTGAGCCGATGGATGCGAGATGCACAAGACCGCTCTTTGTGGCGACGCTTGGGGAGGCCTATGTCCAGCAGTGGAAGTCTTCCGGCTGAGATGATGATAATGACCTGTGAGTCAACCAATATTTGTTCCTTACAGGAATCGAACCCACAACATGCAGCGCAGCAGCCTCTAACTCAACCACTGCGCCAACCGAGCCATCAATTAACCTTTCCATAGTCAAACAAAGTAGTCTAGCAATGAGTCAGCGACAGTCTCCGCAAGAGGTCCTTGACTTTATCTCTGAAGCCACGAATTATCTTGTAAGTACATCGTAGGTAGGTACCGACTGTCTCTCACCTTGTAACTTGTACGGTAACAGTTCTAGTGACTCATCTGTGTTTTGTTTGTCTAGGTTTTTTATTTAATATGCTTTTATAGTTTATTTTTGTTTCTATTAGGTAAGTGCTAGGTGTGACTATTTTTTCTGAGTGGAAAATCATCAAATAATTTCGATAATAATAAGTCGTGATAAACAACCATGTAGCACCTAGTCCTGTGAAGATCTATACTGGAAGTTGTGCACTACGTATAGGTACGTGGATTACGTTTACCTGAGACAAATGATCCAGTTAGATAGGTCTAACTTCGAAAACGAGCTCAATCACCATCTGCCTCTGCTGGGTAGCATACAGGAAGCTGTGTGGTATCTTCTCATTCAAAAGATTTCAAGAGAAACTAGTGCGTGTTGCCAGTGGCAACATAGGTATGGCTCTGAAACGTGATCGCTTGCAATGGCAGTGAATTTAAACCTTCTGATGATGATCAGAAGGCTAAAAGTTACCCAAAAGCCGGAAAAGGCTATGCTCGGAGTTTAATTGCGTAATTGCATCAGAAATGAAGATACCCGCAGGAGAACTAAGGTTACCAACATAGCCCAAAGAATCGCCAATCTCAAGTGGCAGTCGATGGGACCGAAAGGTCCTGCAGTGTCGAGCACGCAGTGTTGGAAGGCCTACCACAAGGTGGATCAATGACCAAATGGGGTACGAGGAAATACGATGGATGCGAGATGCGTAGGACTGTTTGTTGCGGCGACTTGAAAGCAAAGTGTAAACTAGTCCTTTGGATAGGTCTTTAAATATTCTATGAGGTTCGTCGCACGTTCCTCTAAACTCCAAACGCTTACTTTTGATAACAATTCAACACTGACTCAACTCTGACTGTTAGTGCAGAGAATACCTATTTTAAAAATAAGTAAATAATATTTTCTGCAAAAGGCTCTACTACTAAAAGTTTTTTTTAAGGGGAATCATCAGAATGATTTCTCCCGCTCTTGGGCGGAGCGGGAGGGCGTGGCAAACTCTTACTGACTAAACCCCACCCCGTACGTTCGTTGCCTTTGATCTAGGGGACATGGACTTACCTTTCGGAATTTCATTGTTCCCCAGAGGCTTCGGCCCTGCCGGGCCCCTACAGTTTGCTGACATCTCCTTGAGGCGCGCGTGGAATAGAACGCGCCGTTGATGACTAGGCTCAGTCCAGGTTATTACCACACTGCCCGCTGTCCGCGAAGCCGCGCCTACGGTGGTCTGCTACTAAAGGTTTATAAAAGGGCATTTTATAATGAGTGTATTTATTACGTGATGATGAATATATTAATAGCCAAGCAGTTATATCAGCAAGCAGCAAGACATTATGTCCGTCATAAAGATCGCCTAAACAATAACCCTTCCTGCACTTGGGTGAAAATCGATTGTTCTCTTTGCAACAATAATATAATCGATTTATTATTTAAATATAAGAATGTCTGCTTTTCTTTCTTTAACGTAATTGTTACTTACTGTATGTGTCGAGTTGAAAATTAGTAATATTATAATTGACATCGCGGAAAGCTGGTTTATCAAAAGTTATCTGCCGTTTTGTTACCACACTAATAATCATCATCATCATCTGCCGAGCCTTTTCCCAACTATATTGGGGTCGGCTTCCAGTCAAGCCGGATTTAGCTGAATGCCAGTATTTTACGAGGAGCGACTGCCTACCAGACCTCCACAACCCATTAACTGGGGTAACACGGTACTTCATGGCAAGACTGGAGTCAGATTTACTGGCTTCTGACTATCCGTAACACTAATAATATACATATATATATAACGGAAGTTTGTAATTGTCTAATTTGCTTATTTCTTGAAGTTCGAACGGTTACAAGAATTTGGATGACGTTTGGCAACTCCCTGGCATGTTACAGTGGATAATTTTTATTCCGGGACTATGTTCCCTTGGGACAATATTCTACTTTTATACGGGTGAGAATGCTGGTAGCAACAAGTTGTCTGATAATTTCAGTACTTTGAAAGTAGCCAGTAGGTATGTCAAAAAAAATAGATGCCGCCATAATATATTTTATTTCATTCTAACACGTGAAGTATTAACTTACTACAAAATCAATGACTATCACGCCTGCACCTAGATTTATCTAACAGATTACAAATCGCCCTCTGAACTAGCATCTAAAAATATCACTAATCAATAATAAACTGATAAACCATTCCATCACTACTCCTCCTACTGATCAACTTTATACACACATACAAAACCATTCATAGATTCACTATAAACATGTGCAAAGTACCGAATACATAACACTCATCTATCTTCTACATAGCCTTTTCCCAACGATATTGGGGTCGGTTTCTAGTCAACCCGGATTTAGCTGAATAACAGTATTTTACGAGGAGCAGCTGCCTACCAGACCTCCACAACCCATTTACTTGCGGTAACGCGGTACTCCATGGCAAGACTGAAGTCAGATTTACTGGCTTCTGACTATCCGTAACGACTGCCAAAGATCTAGAAATGACATCCGGGACCTACAGCTTAGCGTGCTTTCCGAGGCACGAAGGAAACTCGGTATGTTAAGACGGTCACCCGTCCACATACCAACCTTGGCAAGCGTTGCTTAACCTTGGAGATCAACCCGAGTGGCTGATATTATCTAGCCACGAGCTCCTTAAGTAACACATTAAACTGATATGCACTTTATTATGCAAATGTCAGGTGCATTAAATGCCCTGAGGTCAGTGTGACTCACCCGTGTTGATGCAAGAAAGTGCACTACTTACGGCTGGTACTGTTCGTAGTGTAAAGTGCGACAGTTTACACAAAAGGCGCTTCCATTAGTTCGATCTCTAAGTGCATGTGTTTATTAGTTTAATAGGTGCTGATAGTATGTGCTGTAGGCGTGGTGAAGAAATATCGGGAAGGAGACGTCTATCAGGGATATTTTAGTAATCAGATCATACTATATCACATGACACTTCTACACTAATATTACTAAGGTGAAAATTTGTATAATGTGTATCTTTGTTACCCCTAGATGCTCAAACGGCTGAACAGATTTTTATGAAATTTTGCATAAGGGTAGACCATGCACTGGAATAGCGCTTACGGAAGCTGTTTATGCTGGGAGTAACTTCTCTTGAGATGATTTTCAAATTTCACGCGGGTGAAGTCGCTGGCAGAATTATTCTGACATGCCCTCGTGCTTCCCTCTATAATGGGAGAAGACACAGGAAAAACTCCCTTTCAAAAAAATTTACTGCCTGACTACTTCGGTAGGTAAAGGAACCGATTTTCGCAACTACTTACCATACTTGTGATAATATTGTCTGTAAAACCTTTAAAACAATGATGCAAACAGTATTTTCCCACAATACCAGATCATCTTTCATACAAGCCCATGTAACAGGTAAATACAATTCGGATTGTTCACGCAAATTCTTACTCAATAAACTGTAGCATTTAAAAATTCAAATTTGGAACTGTAGAACCGCCCATGCATTGCGCATGCGCGCACAATATGGCGTTAACATAAACTTGACAGCTGCATAATACACTCTTCGAGAAAGTGTTACGTCACATATGGCCTTTTACTTATATTTCGTCGCCCACTGGTCTAATGTAAAGTGAATATAGTATCCCACTTTTACCACTTTATTTAATATATAAAAATAAACTTTAAGTTTTGCGGTACAAAGTTCAAATCTCTGTGTAGGGAACATAATTTGGCCAACTTCTTCTTCATTCAAAAATAAAGTGACAGAGCATTGATAAATAAACCTTTAGTTTTGCAGCACAAAGTTCCAATCTCTGTGTAGGAAGCATTATTTGGTCAACATCTTCTTCATGCAAAAGTAAATCGTCAGTAGAAGAATAGAAGGTTTTAATTTCTTTGTCGCTTGTTGGTGGTATATTGAACATAACTTATGTAAGCTTTGTTTGATCAGTTTAATGCAATGTGTGAACTTTTCAATTCGCTTATTTGCTATCGGTTTGCATGTCAACAATCAATTAGGTGCTTTTTGGGTTTTCAAGCTTTTGTCTATGTAATAGGTGTATTATTGGTTATTATACATAAGAACATCACTTAAGTGCGTACGATTATAACGTTAATTTATGTCAAGTGTAGGTAAATTATGACGCTGGCCTGCTGGTAAAAGAAAGAGAACAAAACAAAATGTAAAAAGATAGAATAATAATAGATAACGTAGATATTTCTCGAATGGAGGAGCTCATGGCTAGATAATAACAGCCGCACAGGTCGATCTTCAAGATTAAGCAACGCTTGCCTAGGTTGGTCTGTGGATGGGTGACCATCTTAACATAACGAGTTTCCTCCGTGCCTCGGAAAGCACGCTAAGCCGTTGGTCCCGGCTGTCATTTGGAGATCTTTGGCAGTCGTTACGGATAGTCAGAAGCCAGTAAATCTGACTCCAGTCTTGCCATGAAGTACCGTGTTACCCCAGTTAATGGGTTGTGGAGGTCTGATAGGCAGCCGCTCCTCGTAAAATATAGGTATTCAGCTAAATCCGGCTTGGCTGGAAGCCGACCCCAATATAGTTGGGAAAAGGCTAGGCAGATGATGATGATGATGATAGATATTTCTCGAATATTTATCCATTCACTCATTATCATCATTTCAGCCAAAAGACGTACCTACACTGGACATTTTAAGCCTCCCCCAAGTGTCACCACAATGGTCGGTCTTTATGCGTCTTGCATCTATCGGATTCCTGCAACCCTTACCAGGTCATCGCTCCGCCTTGTTCCGCCTTCCAACGTTCATACATCACTCGCTCTCTCATTCATTCACTCACACCACATTAACTGCATTGCATGCAGCTGAGCGCGACAGAGCAATAATAACGAAAGAAATTTCATCACCTAAAACCATAAACGTCCCTTTAAATCAACGAAGAAATCAAACTTCTTCAAGCATAAACATCTACTCAACTCCCTTATACAAAGCTGAGAAGCCCTAACTTAAACCAAAGTATTCAAATCCACTTATAAGTACTACTTGTAGTAAGACCACCCGCTGACTGCCTATTCGTCACGTCACTAGCACTGAATGACGTGGGAACGTCACTAGTTCACTTACTAACCCTTCAGTGCACAATGTGTGAACGGTATTGCATTTATGAGTTAATGACGGACGGATGCAAAGCGTGCATGATTTTTAACTTTTTGGTGGAGGGTGGGAATTGTTTTAATAACTTGTCCCGCTCTGGGAGGAGTTAGAGTGAGCGTCAAACTTCTACTGACTTCCGGAAGACATGGTTTAGCATATGATAGAGTGGTGCTCCGCTTAGGCGAAGCATCAACGTGTCCTCGTGGGGGCGATAACACATTCGATATATATGTCATATCGTATGGAAAAAGGGCATTTTTCACCAGAGAGCGCTTATGCGTGCTAAAGACACTGGACCACAGGGTAACTATTTTCCATCTGATAAGTTGGTAGAATGATACCTTTTTTACAGTTCAAATGTGTAATTGTAAACAAAAATTCCTTACGTGATACGTCCAAAGAATATCCAGCTGTGACATTTTTTTCAAAATCTAGCGAAAATCAAAAATATTCCGAAAGAAATATGTCTCCCTAAATATAATAATAACGGTATTATCTCCCAATAGGATAAGAATTCTAAAGACATTAATAAAAAATTAAAGGCAAGTGACAAAGTTTAAATGTACCATTGATGGCACCCGTATTGAAGATCAATCGTTCGGAAGTAAACTCTTTGTGTGCCTGACAATTTGGGGGAAAGTGTGCCGAAAATATACGTCCCATTAGACCTAATGAAGCGTGCTCACATTTTTTTTAGAAGATTTTGAACCCAAAGGAAAGATAGTATAACTAAGTCAGATATTGACGCAAAAACGAATAAGTAGGTACCATGGATCCAGTACAGTACATAATTATTACACGATGCCGTTTTGATTTTGCAAAAAGTAGGAGCCAATTACGTTAGTGATTCTTCACCCGAATCAACATTACAATGGGTAGGTATTTTTGTCTTATTAACGGAAACTAGTAAAAGCGTTTCGCAGAGTAAGTGGGCGGAGCCTGTTTTTTTTTTGCTTTTTTTTACGTAGCAAGGGTTGAACTTCATATGGCTGCACCGGAGTGCATTTTCCTATGCCTTCTTTTCCTTCTTCTCCTTTAGCCGTAATTTATGAGAAAGAGAGTGGGAATGCGATTGCACGCGGCAGAACCGACGATTCGGTGATCAATGCTGATAGATGTAGCACTTTCCGAAATATATATCTAATAAATTGTGCCCTACACTGACTGCCGCACTACCAGCACTAGTGCGAAATAAACTACATAACAAGCTTTAAACCGGTAGGAGTAGAAGCAGGTTTTGGAGTAGGTTAGTGTTTTAAAAAGTAATATTCTTGTTCTGAACTTTAGCTGTTTCCGCCCTTACATTGTTGACGTCTTTTATACCGCATATATCGAAGAACTGGATCAATTTACCTGCTACTATTTTACTGCTTTCTCATCTTATTATAATTTAGATATCTTTAAACCTAAAATAGGCGTGAATAGGCACTTAATAAACTAGTGCGCTTCACTATCAACATTTACATCACTGCTTACCATCAGGTGCAAGCACTAGTTTATCGTTTATCCACCCGTTTTCGATAAGCTATCCATTTACAGTCTCAGCTACTAAAGATAAACAAATCTATCCTTTTGCCCTTACTTGCTTTCCTATAACCTACCGACAGACAGCATTTCCTACCAAAAGTTGTGACATTGACAACTACTAGAATCTACTGTTTATCGGAGATAGCTATCTATTTATGAACTGCGGTAGGTTATTGAAAACGGGTGACAGCCGAAACCAATAACCTATCTATCGCATATCGGAGATAGAAAACCAAATGAAACCACAGAAAACATGTATAATTTTTGTATTGTATCATTTGTTTTACTATTTCCCGTATGCCAAAACTGTAAATAGATAGCTTATTGAAAACGGGCGTTAGTTTAGCATGCTACCTACTAAGGTTCAAGAACAAAACACGATCGATTGAAAGAAAGGACAAACGTAACATTTGGGCAAGTTTAGGGGACAGCAATGAGTTTGCTAGCACACCTTGTCCTAACATGAGTGTAGGTGCGGTCGAGTAACATGCAATATCTGTCCCAATTTCTAAAACGTACCAACCTACATGTTACGTACAGTCGATAGACGAGATAAGTAACCAGAGTTGAATGAATGAACGTATTTTGAATGAATGATTTTTTTTATTTATCAAATGAATTTTTTAGCAGTAGTTGTGTGTGTTGAATTTTTTAGTGTATTCTTTTGGTGTTTTTTAAAAATACGTTTCTTTCGGGTCCTTCGAACGGTTTCCATTAAAAGTTTAACTATATCTAACAACCCTGGTTACTTATTCTCTTTGTTACAATAATATAATATGGATAATATTCCACAACTTTCACACACAGTTATTATAAGTTTATTCCCAAACTAACGTTTGAATCCCCAACCGGTCCTATGAGACCGCGCTGTTATTGTTTTACTATTGTGTCTCGTTTCGCGGGTATCTGAGTAACTATGCAGAACTTGTGCTATGATGTTCTAGGCAACTAATATACCACCGATAATCATTTTCGATAATGTATAAATTTCCAAAACATGCATATTTTAAATAAATTACACCCTATACAGAACAAATGAGCGTACTCATCACACAAACATTTTGTCTTAGGTGGAACTCAAATCCTCCGGCATTGCAGTCAGGGCCACTTAACACTAGACCAACAAGCCATTCGAAGTCTGTTGACTGTACTGTAACATACGACGGATGTTACAAATAATTTTAATTAAAAAACGTGTTAGCCATAATAAGTCATTCATATCTAGTAAATATATCAATTAGTAAATGTTGTTTGGAAATTCAATGAGTGGTTGCTGCTATGTTATCACTTTTGGTGTTGCTTTATTTTATTAGTGAGAGACTTACTACTATCTCACCTGATGGTAAGCGATGATGGAGCATCATAGAGAATATAACCACTAGAGAGCGCATAGCCCGATTTCTTCTAAGTAAACAACTCACCACGGCGGGCCAGGGGACGAAGAAAAATGCGCGGCTGCTATTGGTCCGTTCAAGGTCAAGTCGTGTACCTTTAATTTGATTCGCTTAAAAATCGGGAGCACGTGACGTGCATACTGCATTTGCTCCTGCCGCTTCTACTAGTTTTAGCATATGTTTGGTGAGCGCAATAGCATCGTACGCGCACTCCACCGGTTATTTGCTTCATGTGGAGCATGCTTGCTTAGAAGTAAATATTCGTTGTTCACCTTTCATAATGTGCAGTAATTTAATTTTTATGATTACCTATGTTTCGGGCTTGTGGAAGTCTGGTAAGCAGCCGCTCCTCGTAAAATACTGATATTTAGCTAAATCTGGCTTGACTGGAAGACGAATCTAATATAGTAGGGGAAAGGCTAGGTAAATGATGATGATTACCTATGTTTCTGTAAATTAATTAGGCAACACGGTTGGTGCACTGTTTACGCGAAGGGCTGTTGCGTTAAAACGAAGATTTAAAGACCCCTAAGTTTGTAGCTATCAGGAATCACAGTTTTTGGTAGGGAATTCAACTCCTTAGCTACGCACAATGAAAGGGTTCCCAAAACATTTTTTATCGTATAGGATTTTCACCAAATTATCTTATTCCTTGATTGATATGATAATATCGGATTATTTGAATAATTTTCAGTTGATATATTGATTTATTCATCAGGAATCTTATGAAATAAATCAAGCTTAATTCCCAAATAAATTTGGTTTTACTTTCGGTCTAACCGGGGACAGTTAATTACCGAGTTTTACACGAAGTGACTGCCTGATTAACCTCCATAACCCAGTAATTTAGTAACACGATAACCCTTGGCATGATTATGACTATGTGTAACAACTGCCTATAATGTAAAGAAGACAACCGTAACCAACGACTCAATGTACTTGCAGAGACACGGAAGAAACTTGGTAGGTTAAGATGGTCACCCCCTCCCCAAACCGATCTCGACCACCGTTGCTTTTCCTTGGGTATCGACCCATATGGCTGTTATCTATACTAATATTATAAAGAGATAAAATTTGTAAGTTTGTAGGTTTGTAAGTTTGTATGTAAGAGGTAATCTCTGGAACTACTGGTCCGATTTGAAAAATTCTTTCAGTGTTAGGTAGCCCATTTATCGAGGAATGCTATATTCTATATACCATCACGCTACGACCCACGGGAGCGGAGCAGTAACGAAAAATGCGGGTGAAACCGCAGGGGACAGCTAGTTACTTAATAACCAGCACCTTCTCTCTCTATCGCTCAATCTTGCGATAAGCAACAGTACTTATATCACCTATCGGTACTCATTTAATTAAAGCCATCTTTAAATGATTGATATCAAGAGTTCCCAAACTATGCGTAACGACGCCCCAGTACACTCAGGTTGCAGGCACTTTCAATTTTCGACGGAGAACAGCCATCTTTGAATGTTCTTGTGATATGAGCCTGAAATCTGGTTAAAGATAATACTATCCCGCACTTTTTTTTACGTTATCAGAAATGCAGGGTTACTCGTGCGGGATCCTGCACGTTTGCAGAATAATTCGATTTCTTTTTTAAAGAAAATTGTGTTCAAACTGCACCTTTCTGACTTATTTACTACACCCAGCGCGTGGCACTCACACTTTGACTCTAAAATTTATACCTACTGTTGTACGTTACGTCTTAATTAAAAACCTTAAATAAAGTCACTTTTAATTACTAAAACGTTATGTGGGATTGGATTCACTAATCTCAAAAATATCATGTTACTTAGCGAATATTATATTAGCATAGATTTTGTGCTTATATAATACTCGCACGTAGGTATACCAATCTTTTACAAGGATGTCGCAAAAAGAACATTTAAAGTAGGCGCTATGTAAAAAAGATTGGGAACCACTGAGTTACACTATAAATCTAAGCCCAAGAATTTCTAGCTGCACTTAATTTTTTATGTTACGGCCTCGGCAACTCGTCAACTTAAAATTCAACTTATGTTAGTTAGCAATGTCAGTTACAACATAAACTGTAAGTATGTTTATTACACTAAATATATTAAATAGTAAACTGTTAATGGTTCCTGTTACTTGTTCTTGAGCTAAACCCAAGTACCGTTTCGTCAAGAATATTACTATCGTACATAATACCTTGGTCTTACTTACAACATGCTTTTACGACTTAACTGCTAACATATATAAATTAGAATACTCATTTATAATCTCTTGATCAAGATGTCGGCAAAAACGCATTATTTTTAAGTAATAAAACGTGAAATTTTAAGAATTGTCATTGAATATATTTTATTACAGTAGCAAGCATGCAGGAAGGTAATAAAAATATTTCTCTAGATTTTATTCGTTAAAGTATCATAAACCTTGGAAAATCGTGCCTGTATATTTAAGTAATTGAGCTATGTCAAATTTATATTGTTATTTTTATTGTTTCAGGAAAAATATCAGACAGACTGCACAAAGAAGTATCTTCGCCACAAAAACTTCAAATAAATAAAAATTTACAATGGACCATCAAGCAGAAATGAAAAAAAAATCCGAGAAAATAATTAACCTATATTATTTTTATACGATAAAAAATTAAATAAGTAAATAAATATCACACAAATATTATAAATGCGAATATTTGTGCGATAATTTGTGTGTGTACTTCTTTACGTTCAAATAGCTGAACGGATTGCCATGAAACTGGTACACGAGAGGATGTCCTCTCATCCTCACCCATGGGTAACCAGTCCACTTCTCTCTAGCGCCGACGCGACGCAATGAAATCGACCATACCTAAAGAAGTACTCAGGCCCGAAGGAACTGAGAATATACACGGACGGCTCAAAGACAAATACCGGAATAGGAGTTGGAGTCTACTCCGACGACCTGAATATCAAGATATCCAGACCGCTAGGCACACTAAACTCTGTCTACCAAGCAGAGTGCATTGGCATCACCCTCGCAGCCCACGCTATAGTAGCCAGAGGAGTCAGAGAAAGTCATATCCGCATAATCTCTGACAGTGCCTCAGTACTACAATCGCTAGGAAAAACTGAAATAACCTCGAAACTCATACAAGAGTCTCATTTTGCACTGGAACGCGCCACGGTGCCATACAACAACACCGTGACGCTACAATGGATAAAGGGACACAGTGGCTCACTGGGCATTGACGCGGCTGATGAATTAGCAAAACCACGGTGACATACATGCAAACTGTAATCCATGTGCTTAAGTTGTCGCTTTTGAAACCAAAACACGTTTTCTTCTTTTCCCTGTCCTTGTCCCATATTACTTGGGATCGGCGCAATACGTTTTATTTTCCAATTCTATCCTATTAAATAACCCATCCATCACCATTCATTTCCTATTATTATTATTTAATTTTATACTAGGAGCTCGTGGCTAGATAATAACAGCCGCACAGGTCGATCTTCAAGGTTAAGCAACGCTTGCCTAGGTTGGTCTGTGGATGGGTGACCATCTTAACATAACGAGTTTCCTCCGTGCCTCGGAAAGCACGTTAAGCCGTTGGTCCCGGCTGTCATTTGGAGATCTTTGGCAGTCGTTACGGATAGTCAGAAGCCAGTAAATCTGACTCCAGTCTTGCCATGAAGTACCGTATTACCCCAGTTAATGGGTTGTGGAGGTCTGGTAGGCAGCCGCTCCTCGTAAAATACTGGTATTCAGCTAAATCCGGCTTGACTGGAAACCGACCCCAATATAGTTGGGAAAAGGCTAGGCAGATGATGACTAACAACAACTCCAATTTCTTTCATATCACTCCTCACACAATCCATCCATCTTTTCTTCGGCTATCTCCCTTTCCATCTGCCTACATGTCTAATCTCTTTATACAGTTTTGAAACAAAACCACAACTAAACCAAGTAATAAAATATCTCTCGTCAGCATCCGTACACTTACAAGAGCCCCCGTCCTATGCTAAGCACGAAATGACTTTATCTAGCTAATCTTCTAGCGAGCGCTCCGATACCATCAACTCCTGCGCAGGTTGTGCAATACCAACCGGAGTGCATTGTACTGTTTCACCCTTGTGTAAATATTATGTAGCCATTTTATTTCACTAGGTTTTGCATTTTGAATGTTAAATTAGTTTTTTATCTGACGTCTTTGGGAATATCAGGAGATTAGTATGGTTTGAGACTCGGCTGCTAGACTGCTACCGTTTACTTTAAAACGGTAGACAGTCTGTCTCGCTGCATTGCTTTTTTATTGGTTTTAAAAAACATTTTTTTTTACTATGAATTAATTATAACTAGCGACCTGTCTTAGCTTAGCTGGCTTAGCTTGTCTGGGGCCTTACCATGACGTGTAATATGTTAAGCGTACAAGCGAGAAAGAATGATAGAGCTAATAGCCCTATTGAGTTCCATCCCTTTGTCAGTTTAGTTTAGCTCGTCTAATGGATCGCGCTAAGAGTTTGTGGTATAGATTCGTTATAAATTCAGTTAAGTACCTATAGATTCGTTGATTAAGCCAGAAGCCCACATTAAGCTAGTAAGGAAAAAGGTAGGGTGATAATAATGTATCGCAGGTCCTTGGGATCCTGGAGGTTTGGAAGTCGTACGAGGGCTGAAGCCAACTCGCCAAGGTCATTTAAGCATTTTCCATGGAACGTGGTAATAACCGACCATGATCTTTGTTACCTACTACCAGCGGCTTCACCTACGTGATACTAGAAAATTGTCCCAAGGAATTTGCTCCTAAGATAAAAAGTGTCTAATGTGCTACTCCAGGATATCAATAAATGTACCCGTGTACCAAGTTTGATCGAAATCCGTTCAGCCGTTCGAGCGACAAATGACAAACATACACTCACAAACTTTCACCATTATAATATTAGTGTGATATTAAGCGTGATTCTTATCTATACAATACATATACAATAGACATACTCGTATGTATAAGGTAGGCCTTAAAGGCATTTCTAAATAAATAGACATACTAAACCGACTATTTTATCCCCACTTTTATGGTTAAACATAACATAGGTTAGTGAATTCAAAATTGTCTACAACGGTACATTTATTCATGGGAAATCAATAAACAATGCCGTTAAAGTACAGTTTATATTCTGGACTCGGTAGGAGCCATAGGGGTTTTATTATTTCATTGAGATTGTTCGGAAGAGTTACTGCGGTTCAAGAACGCAATAGGTAATTGAAGGAACACTAGTGAGGTTTCGTTTGTAAAGATTGACGCTCGGTTTTTGCACTCCACCCAGAGCTTACCCAGAGTGAGAAAAGTTAAAAAAATACATGCGCATTTTGTACCTACCTATGCATTAGATAACGACTAAAAAAAAAAAAAAAAGATGCCTGCTAAGGATGCGGGATTGATAGAGTTACAGTGGCTCAAGATCGCACAGGGCAACCGAAGGAACAACGGGATTTAAGTCAGTAAAAGTCTGACATTCCCTCTCGCTTGAGCTAGAGTGGTAGAAGTTATTTATTGATTTTCCACCTTACCTCTTACCTTTATAACAAACCACAATGGACAACATTATTCTGAATCCAATAAGAGTAACGCATATCACATCACGATCCCTCAAAAAATAATTTAATAATAATTATATTTCACTCAAACGGACTTTGACTGAAAACGGACGAACGTATTTATTGACTCAAAATGTTGCCTAAAATGTAACTTTCATTATTCAAACCTTGTTATAGAACGCGCTCGAAATTCAAAATAAAAATAAAATGATTGAAAGAATCGTCAGTAACTACCTATTCATCTGTAGGAACAAATTAATACTCTTTCTAAAATATCCTGCTGGGCCCAAAATGATGGATGCATTATGTGTATTTGAATGGTAAAATATTAGTTGTAGGGTGACTCACATATCAGTAAATAGCGTGTAATGATTTCGAAGATTTTTGTGTAACGAAAAATAAATTGAGTGAAACTAATATTTGATATGTATTATTAATAAAATCATTTAGTAGGTATGAGGTATTTTGGCTCATAGATTACTTTTATGTAAGCGTGATCCACCCTCAACCTCATCATCGCTTACCAGCCAGTGGCATAGTGTTCAAACGCGAGTCTATCCATAATTTAACCTATCACATACCTGCAAAACGAGACACAATACTAAAACAATAACAGCGCGGTCTCATAGGACCGGTTCATGAATTAAAAAAACTTATTGTTCGTAACACACACACACACACATTGCTCTATATCCCAGCTGCGAAGCACACAAATTATGTTTTCACTTACATACACTAACCTAACTCAATTATTTCAAATCGAATTTCAGGGAATTAACTAGCTAAAACTACAAATTGCTTTCAAATTAAATTATACTGAATCCAATTAACCTTTCAATCAGGCCTTTCAGAACTTTCTCTACAATAAATTCAATAAGCACTTTCATTTACACTGAACCCCAATTCGTGAGACCCATTCAAAAAACAAAAAAACCAACGGGTCGTCAGATTCCCGCTGTTCTAAACACCCATTCGTCATTCAGCAGCATTTTAGCGGCCCTCATGTCGCAAAACTGTGCAAAAAACAAGGATCGTGTATACGCTACGGACTGGATTGATTACCAAGCAATACTATACATTCTGAAATGTACTTTATTTTTATTGTAGTTAAGTCCATTTTTATTTTTTTATTATGTATAGGCTCGCGTTTGACCACTATCTCACCTGATGGTAAGCGATGATGCGACCGACGATAGAGCACGCTTGCCTAGAAGTAACCTATTCACTCTTGACTTGAATACTCCTAAGCTGTAGCTATCAGGAAACACAGACTCCGGCAGGGAATTCCACTCCTTAGCTTGACAAGCAAAAGGGAAAAAATATACCCAGCAGGACATCGAGAAAGAGGTAATGTATCCCTTTCTTACTCGTCTATGGAGACACTAGTGGAAAGAGATAATAAGCCCTTTTACATTGTAATCTTCGATACGTTTTTAAGATTGACATAATCAATCCAGATAGTATACAAAATTCTTGGCTACTCGTAAAACAAGCTAAAATCAGTTGCACGGTCACACCGCCTTGTTGCCGGGAACGTAAGTATCTTGTAAGTATATAGGAAGGTACGTGTAGAACAACTTTCGCAAACGCTACTGAACAACTTAATAACTGTCGATCAAGGCTGGTCGCGAGACAATTGTGGTTATTAGGCATTTTTGTTCATTCATTTATTTGTTACTTTAATTTTAGCGTAATTCACTTATAAACACACGTTTTTTTTAAAGTGGCAGTCATCCGATGACTTCTCCCGCTCTAGGGTGGAGCGGAAGGGTGTGTTAGACTTGCTCTCCAGGACCAGAAGGTACTTCTCCCTTCTTACTTTTCCCCATGGCGCTAGCAAACACCGGTACTGTTGGGCCCTGCCCTACGACTTGCTGACATCTGTTTAAGGCGCGCGTGGAATACTATTTCGCCGTCGACGACTTTTTTTTTGTATGGGAATCATCAGAATGACTTCTCCCGCTCTTGGGCGCAGTGGGAGGGCGTGTCAGAACGATGTGTAGTCAGTAAGAGCTGACTAAACCCCACCCTGTTTCTTCGTTGCCTTCGATCTGGGGACATGGGGCTCGGTCCGGACAATTACCAGACGGCCTGACGATAAAAAGTATCATAGTTCTAGTCCAGGACAGGCTCTATCCGTGTGTCAAATTTCAATCAAATCTGCCAAACTGTTTGAGCGTGAAGGATGAACATACGCACACACAAACATACAAACTTTCGCCTTTACAATATACGAGTACTTACTCGTTAGTGTCTCTAAAAAACCTACACTAATATAATAAAGAGGTAAAGTATGTTTTTTTGTTTGTATGAAGTAATCTGTGGAAGTACTGGTCCGATTGCTAAAAATTTTTCACCAATAGAAAGCTGCTGTATTCCTGAGTGACATAGGCTATATTTTATTTACGCAGGCGAAGCTGCGGGCTAGAGTCTAGTGTTATATATGTTGCTACATATGCCAATATACGTCAGTAACATTGAATGACGTTTGACAATGATTATATGTATATTGAAAGATCTGACAAAGTCGATAAACAATCGATAAGATTTAACATTCATATTCATTCTCAGAATATCAGATTAGGTATTTCTGAAATATACCTACTTCTTTTTCCTTATTAAACAATGGAAACGAATTCAGTATTATTTTCCTTCCTAATTCTTCTTAAAAAACGTTACCTCCTTCGCTAGCACTACTGCTTCGGAGAAGGATGCGACAGCCGCCCACTTTCCTCTCTAGACATCCTGCATAGCCTGAACTAAGGCAAAGTGCGAGATATCGAGGACACGAGGCGGTGCCAACCGACCGGAGCATACATCCACCATATTCTACGGGCTACGGACGACCTGCACAATGGTGACACATGCGTTTTGCGTGAACCAGGTCAGAAACAGCCCGTATTTACCATGTTCAGTGGGATTGTGCAATGTGGAAGGCGGTTTTTCAGCCAAGACACTGAGACCTGGAACCAGTATCTGTAAGCCATACATAGGTCAGTGCGGGAATCAAACCCGTGACACAGTAGCACAACAGCCATTCGCTCAACTAAACACACACACAAAACGAATAAATAGCTACCTGATAAACGAAGCCAATGCAATGAATATTGCAACAATCTACAATGTAGACCATTTCAGTAATGACGCTGTTGCTATATCCTCCACAATTAAAACAGACGATAATACAGGGAAGTTGAAAGGAAAGGAATTGTTCTGTAACATATTCTGTATAATTATTTATTAGCCATATTAGTCGCCAGTCGATCGTGAACACTGCCGTGATCGTGATGTCTAACTTTAGACACGAAACAATATGCATGGTAATTAGAACTGCACTCCAAAGTTATAGAGTGGTAACTCAATAAAGTCACGTTTTGAGACAACAAGGATTTTATTTATTAATTTATTTAAATAATATTATGTATGACTTACAGGTAAAAAATACAGGTAGAGTAAGTGACAGTTATAGTAAAAATGTTTCCCTCTTCATAATTACAGTAAAATTATAAGGGGGAAAATTTGTGAGTGTGTCTGTATGTTTGTTACTTCTTCACGTTTAAATGCCTAGGCGAATTTTGAATATAGCTTCAAAAGTGCTTGTCTGCCTGTAAATGTTTTATTTAAAATAAATGTTTATGATTTCGATGAAACTTAGTAAACTCACGAGCTGTAAGACACATGTATACATTGACACATCTTCTATCTGTCTTAACCTCTGCCATTCAAGAAATAAGTGTACGGCAATTTGTTCTAAATGAACTGTTTGAATCGAGCTACATTCGTATTTATAAAATTAGTACGTATGGATAGTGTTTTTCTGGGCCTCATCAGAAGGCTAAAAGTCACCCAAAGAGCAATGGAAAGGACTATGTTCGGAGTTTCCTTGCGCGATCACATCAGCAATGAAGATATCCGCAAGAGAACTAAGGTTACCGACATAGCCCGAAGAATCGCCAAACTTAAGTGGCAGTGGGCAGGGCACATTGCTCGTAGAACAGATGGTCGATGGGGACGGATGGTCCTAGAGTGGCGCCCACGTACCGGAAGACGCAGCATCGGAAGGCCTCCCACAAGGTGGACCGACGACCTGGCGAGGGTCGCGGGAATTCGATGGATGCGAGACGTGCAGGACCGGTCGCTGTGGCGACGCTTGGGTGAGGCCTATGTCCAGCAGTGGACGTCTTTCAGCTGAGATGATGATGATGATGATAGTTTTTTTCAATAAAGTTACGATTCATTCGATGAGAAAGTTTCAAGGTCCACGATCCTAAATTCGATATTCTAAAATTTTGAGATATCGCTGTTTGGCTTTGAGGGGCAGAGCAGATCACACCTTCATTTGACTTTCCTTGCTTTGTATTTTCGTCATGTATGTCTAAACATATTATTAAGCATAGAAACATAGCTGAGAATTTCTATTGTGATTGAAATTATTTCTAATAGAAGATGGTTAATACATTACGTGGCTGGTAATGTATCTTTGAAATGCAATTCAATATCATTCGCTACGCTGGCTGCAGGATTGTTCGATAGAGTTACCATGGCCTTGGAATGCAAAGACTGACTAAAGGAACACAGATGGGTCTTCTTCTTCTTAAATCAATGGCTTCTTTTTTTTTCTTTTCGTTCTTGTATAATTATACAGTTTGTTTTTTCGTGGTTATACCATATGGCTGCGAGATTGGCATAGTTTTCTGTGAAATCCAAAGTTTAAATCGACTTTAAATTTACAGATTAATAATATCTTATTACGTCAAGATCATATCCTTCAAAAAGATAATAACGATTATTTTTTAATTCTCATCTCACAAAAGATTCAGCTTTCTTTTACAATCTGAAGTCCTTATCATAAGGTAAAAGTCACCAAATTAAAGATAAAGCAGACACGATCAATCCACAGCTTCTCACATTGACGTCACAAGAATCAATCATTTCGTGATACTATTGACACAATCACTGATAACAGAGGATGGTCTGATAGTGCAAGGGCATGATAAGAATGAGAAGAATTTTGACAGCTGTGATAACAACATTTCTTTGAAAAAATTATAGGTAAGTGTATTGGAATGTGCACTGATTCATATTTTTGAAAATGAGGGTAAGGACGATGCATGTCTCAGCTTGGTTTTTTTATTATTTACATACTAGCTTCCGCTCGAAAAAAAAATTAAATAAAAAAAAGTAGCCTATATGTTAATCCAGGGTATAACCTATCTACATACCAAATTTCAACCAAATCGTCATGGTTTTTGCGTGAAAGAGTAACAAACATCCACACATCCATTCTCACAAACTTTCACATTTATAATATTAGTAGGATATCGGCCTTGTAATGTTCCCACACACATACGAGTATTGTTCATAGAACGGATGGTCGATGGGGACGGAAGGTTCTGGAGTAGCCACGTACCGGAAGACGCAGCGTTGGAAGGCCTCCCACAAGGTGGACCGACGACCTGGCGAGGGTCGCAGGAATCCAATAGATGCGAGACGCACAGGACCGGCCGTTGTGATTGCGCTTGGGGGAGGCCTATGTCCAGCAGTGGACGTCTTTCGGCTGAGATGATGATGATGAATGTTCCTACAGTTGGGACTAAGGCCTCCTTTCTAGGAGAGGGAACAACTTAGTTATTGTATCATATTATTATAATACACTAATTATTGAAAAGAGTGGCCATGGAGTTTCTTGCAGTCTTTTTTAAGGAGATATACGCTTTGGAATGTCCAATTAACATTATTTTTCTGATTGACTGACTTCTTGACATTTCAAAAGTGTCTGTTAATGGTTTATTAGAAATAAAATACTTTGAACCTTATCCAATTTAAAAGAACATGAATTTAATAGATTTATAATGAATAATAAAGGGAACAAACATCAAGGAACTATACGAGCGTAACGATGACAAAGAGGCAAAAACATAATTCTAAATACTTTATTGTACACAAAACTTAACAATTTTCATTAAACGTTTTCTTGTAATATTTTAAAATGTGTAGAGTAATAAATCATTTTATTAAATGTAACAGTATTAAGCACAGTTACCCCAGTTAATGGGTTGTGGAGGTCTGGTAGGCAGCCGCTCCTCGTAAAATACTTGTATTCAACTAAATCCGGCTTGACTGGAAGCCAACCTCAATATAGTTGGGAAAAAGCTAGGCAGCTGATGAACAGAACCTATACCATGCCATGGCACAGATGAGTTGTGCGAAAGAGAATCTCGAGACCCTGGAATTAGGGCAAAGAAAAAAAAAGGAGTGGGTTTTAGTCTATAGGAATCTGCTCAACGCTCAATGCTCAATATTTTATTGCATTCCAATATAGTATAGATGGTACAAAAACATAATTAAGATCAATATGGACCCTGTCGGGCACAGTAAAGTTAGGAGAGATAATGAAGGCTAATAAAAAAAAGATATTTCAATTTATTTTTGTCATTAATACCTATCTATTTAAATAATATATATATGCATACACATGCATGCTATTATATTATTATGACTAATTATTGGTAAGTATATTTTATTTATTTATTGTCGTCATTATTATTAGATTTTGTTATTATTGAAATTAATTTATGTATGTTTATTATTATAATGTTTTTATTTAACTAAATTATGTCGTTAATCTCTATTTAATTAAATTATGTATTTATTTCAATTAATCATGTAAGATTTGGTATTATTGAGTCTATCTATCAGGTTGTTAAATTATGTCTAATATTTTGTTTATATTTTGTCAATCTGACACGCCCTCGTGCTCCACCCGGGGCGAGAGAAGTAATTTTGATGATTTCCCATCTTAAAAGAAAAACCCATATCTCAAATACTTTATAGACCGACATACAAGTTTTGTCAGTAAATATGAATTTAGAACGGTTAGTACCTACCTAACACTACACCTGTGACTACATTTTGCAGTATATTTTTAGGGTTCCGTACCTCAAAAGGAAAAAACGGAACCCTTATAGGATTACTTTGTTGTCCGTCTGTCTGTCAAGATCTTGGGAACGCGCGAAGGTATCAAGTTTAAATTAAAACTATATACTCAAATCCGCGGTCCCTTGAAACTGTGCAAAAATCAAACTTGTAAGTTGACGGGAAAAAAAGATACACCCGTATATGTTGCAAAAAACGTACATTTCGACACTGTCAAAGGAATCAAAATGTACCTATTGGGTACTTCCCGTTAACCTAGAATCTTGAAATTTGGCACGAAGCAAGGTATGAGGCACAGATATAGGGAAAAGTCTGAAAATTTAAAATCTGTAGTTGTGGCATACACTTTTTTTTTTAAATATTCCAGCCTGGATTCGAGAATTGAACTGTATCCATAGGTAAGTTGGAGGTATCGAGTGTTGAAATTAAAACCATTATAATTAAGTCCGCATTCCCTTGAATTGCACAAAAATCAAACTTGTAAGTTGATGGGAAAAAAGATACGCCCGTTTATGTTGCAAAAAACGTACATTTCGACACTGTCAAAGGAATCAAAATTTCCGTTGACCTAGAATTTTGAAATTTGGCACGAAGCAAGGTATTATAGCACAAATATAGGGAAAAGTCTGAAATCTGAAAATTTGTAGTTACGTCACAAGACTTTTTTTTATATTCTAGATACGATTCGAGAAGTAAACTGTTTTCATACGGTTGGAACCCTCAGTGCGCGAGTCCGACTCGCACTTACCCGGTTTTTTTTTATATTGTTTTGATTCTGTCTCGTGATAATTATCCACTGTGGCAACACCAGGCGCTGTGGTTACAAATTTTCTTCTATAACAAGGTGCAGAAAACAGTTCAGTTTGCCTTAAAATAATTGACGTTATTATAAACCATAGCCAAGACAAAGGAGAAGGAATAAGAACAATGAAATGTATTTGAATGACAGTTGCAGATTATTCTGACTGCTCAACAGGTAATGACAATTCAATACATGTCAAGACATTGACGTTTCAATCAAGAACTGTCATCTTATCGTATGATCGTTTCTTGTGGTAGTACTTGGACAGAATTATTAATGAATAGTTATAGGCACAGTAGTATAATTATGTAAAACATCATCGATTTATTAGGTCTTTACCTATAAAATTGCAGTTTTTTTAAATGAGATACTTTGAATTGAGATATTTGATTCTGATTGAAATAGTTGTTATTTGTTTATTGAGCAAACCCCCGACATGTTGTGTTTTTCAAACCCAAAGGTTGACTGCTAGAGAATGTCCTGTTGCATAAAGTCCGCCTATTTACCACTACTGTACAGGAAGTTCAAAGAAATATCTTTTCTGATTCAATTGGTTCATAAAAATTCATCGATATTACAAAAAATACGAAACCCAAAGAAGCCAATAAATAATTATTAAGTACCAATAATAGAATAGCGTACCTTTTGAACTAACAATTCTAAGTCAATCCAAAGATATCACAATTCAAATCATCCCGTTTAAAAAAGATAACTTTAATTTAATATGTAGAGACCTATAAGGTATAATGTACTAGGATGTAAACAGTAGTTTTGCATGGTCGGTCGCTTGCAGACTCACGGAAGGCAAAATGTTAATTACTGCATTAATTAATTGTATGGTGATAGTGATCGACATTCATCATCACGCCAATATTATCAATAAAGGTGAAAGTGAATGTGTGTATGTTTTTTTATGGTGGGAAAGTATCCAAAGGAGGAAGGAAGGTGTATCAGACTTTTATTGTATTAAATCTACTCCTATGTCTTTGCCTTGTGTTTCTGGACCCGGTTTTCTCTTTCGGTAGTCAACCCATGGCCCCGGTTGGTTTTGGTCCGGTTGGGCCACTACGGTTTTGCTGACATAATATCTTTGAGGTCCAACATTCGGTTGTCCGTCGACGATTCAGGTTCGGTTCGAACGGTTAACAGATGGCCGGGATGGTAAGCTAACCATTACACGTCGTCTTCAAGCCCATGTCTAGTGACTTATTCATAATCAAACGGCAAAACAGATTTAAATGAAATTTAGTACATGGGTAGACACAGAAGATAACTTTTATCCCAAGAGAACTTACTCTATCCCTTGGGACAATTTTTACTTTTACGTTGACAAAGCCGCTAGCAACTGATGACAATAAAAGTGAAAATGTCACTTTTCCATAAATATTGTGTCGTGTCTCACGCAGTAAAATATTAACACGGAAGATGATTTTATTGGAAGAAGTGTACGTTATTTGATACACCAAAGTGAATTAACATTATTTTCATATCACACCGTGTAGAAAGCGGCAGAGTCTTAAATCATGGGAAAATATTTGATATACCGAGTACAGTCATGCTCACACAATTATTAGAGGTGTGTGTTGCCACAGAATTTGTTCACAGATCATTAGAGCTATGATTTAGCTGTCTGACATGGTTTGAAAGAAAATCTTGAATTTCTTCTTTTTTTTTTGTTCAAGACGATTTGGGGCATGAAGTAGTGGTTTTCAGCATTTTTCGCATAGTTGGACAGAAATATTGGTTTAATTCATGAATCCCCGACCGGTCCTATGAGACCGCGCTGTTATTGTTTTACTATTGTGTCTCGTTTTGTGGGTATGTGATAGGTTAAGACGTTGTAGTCTGATTATGAGCTTAATGATGTTCATTAGTTTTATTTATAACTAGCTTTTACCCGCGGCTTCGCTCCCGTCAAATGACTACCCTACATATCCTACGCTACCCTACCCTACCTTCCCTACACTACACTACCCTACACTACCCTACACTACCCTACACTACCCTACACTACCCTACACTACCCTACACTACCCTACACTACCCTACACTACCCTGCACTACCCTACACTACCCTACACTACCCTACAATACCCTAACTTTTTTTTTTTAGAATTTTTCTCTCCGTAAGAACCATCATTGAACTTCAAGGAACATTTAAAAAAAAAATCAGCCAAATCGGTCAAGCCGTTTTCATGTTATGTCGTGACAACGGAAAACGGGTTTCATTTTTATATATATAGATTTCTTTAATTTCAATAATATTGTGCCCTCGTGGAGGCGATTGGCGACAGCGACCTTTCGCACCGGAGCGAAAGCGAATGGGACGCGATTACCTCCTTTTACGAAGCAGCGAAACAAATGATTGCAACAGTGCGAGAACGGATATCCTTGTGCCCTAGCAGTGTCGGGAGTCGATCCCCGGCCATCGTAAACGCGGGCTTGCGGACGACGCAAAAAGCATAGCTCGCTGTACGGCCGTCTAGTAGATTCGTCGACGGCTCACGATGTTCCAAATTTGTTACAAAAATCTTTGTATTGAAGTGCAACTATCCTTTTCTTCCTTCCATTCAAAATAGAACCTTACCTTTTTTATAATTGTCTTCTTCTATCATATCGCTACATTTTTAAACATAATTATTATACATATGTATTTACAAAATAAACTACTACTTTTGGATAAAAATAGATTATTTATAAAGGATCCAACAATACCCAAACCAACCCTTTTAGTACCTTCCAAGTTCCAATCTACTAAACACGAAACACTTCCAAAAATGTCAAACAATATTATTTTAACTAATCTACCAAAGCCATTAGACTTCGCTGTAGGTCTTACAGCGTCAACAGATTTCACGGTGATCGGTCGGACGATTGACAGCCGAGGTGCGTCGGGACCTCCAGACACAATAAGAGGCTATTATACGAATGTCCTATTATCTCATAATACGGGTCGGGTTACGCCGGGTTACTTCATAATAGTACGTCTTTAAGATGAATTGGTTTAGATTAGGAATGCAGGAAGGGCGGGGGACACATCAGGACATTTTGGAACGTCAACTTCGAATTTGAGAACTGGTACTCTCGAAGCAGATGTTGGAAAAACGACGAAAGAAATCTAAATGACATCCATTGCCGCACTTGTAGACGAAAAGAATGTCAAGACACTTAGTAATAATTCGATGAACATGGATCATTGGGTTAGGTCAATGAATGTGTTGAGGTAGGATTCGATACTTGATTATTCCAATTGTAATCCAAACCTGAACCGTCACTCGTGTAATAAAAGAAAGAAGTGTGTCAGTAAGTCTTTCTTCATAGCTGTAACAGTTGCAAAGGAAATTGGTAACTCGAACGCTCATAGTCGGTTAGCTAATATCCTGGCAGAACCCGCACATGTTGATATTTTATTGTTATTAACTTACGTAACAGCTGAAGCCCGAGTTAATGTCACAAGTTACCAATCTATTGATAGACTTTGACATTTGGTTTAAAAGGACGAGATGCAACACCGTTAGTTGGTTGAGTCACTTCAGACTAGATTTGCACATTAGTTTTACCTTATACGGGGTCTCCTTTAAGTTCATCTGGTTAAGACGATCTATTAGCTTCGTTATTTGGTAGGTCTAGCTTACCATTAACTTCATAGTCGTGTCCAATCATGTCCGGAATTTAACTTGTTACATGTGACATTCCTGTAGCCAAAAAAGCCCATTTATCCACATTTTTTCCTACGCATTGTCAATGACAGACATTCCAGCGTTAGACATGCATTGGATAATACATCAAAAAGTTTTACGCCTGCTAGTTTGGAGTTTGTCGGAAAGGAACGGCAACCAATGAATAGATAACTATAAAACGTTGGCGTCCAAGTCTTTCGTGTCTCACTCAAAGCACAGACCGATCGCATTGAATTTTTTGTCCGGACAAAAAATTGTAACAACAACATTGGAGCGTTGGCGCCAATATTTATAGATAGTCTCCTGATTAACGGTAACAGCTCCAACATTGGCCCAATAGGAGCTAACTTTCTTTCTAAGTAATTAGTCATAACAAAATGCCAAGTCTAGTATTTTTTATTACTATCTAACATAAATATCGATACATACAGCCTGGAGAAAGTCAAGTAATTAGAAAACGGTTTGATGAATAAGATGTAACTTACGTCACTTAAACGATATGTTGTAAAGTTGTTAGCAAATTAATTATGTCTAGTAACCTGTCATGTTGACTACATATTTACTGTCTATAGAGTTTCTTATTGGCAGGAATTACTTTTAACTCATTACATTCTAATCAATAGTTTTATACATCGATAAAATTAGCTCTGTCACTTTAGGAGCCAGTTTTCATTAGGCCGTAAATTTAATGGGATATGAAGTACAAAAGTGGATTAGTTGCGAGTTATTGAGAACAAACTGAAGACAAGCAAGAGATCCTAGGAAGTAAGAAACATAATATACTTGTTTTAATGATGAAAGGGACCGTCTGCTGGACACATGTGGCAATACCGATGGGAGCAGCCCGATAAACCGTACTTAACATGAACTGAATCAATGGCCTGATTCATACAAATGAATATCTAGTCGAGCTTGCATACATAGCAGTGAACATTACTGGGAAATGTCAAACAGTATCCGATAGTGTCGGGCTGAATTGTAATTGTTTTGGTCAGAATCATTTAGTAACTGACCGACTTGATGCCGATTCCAATGAAGAAGTGGAAAGGAATACTATAACTGCAATAAAGATTGCAATATCGTCATTAAATAATCGTTAAATCCCAACTTTTATCGTGCAACCCGTGAAGGTTAATTCTGTATTGTTACAAACAATCAAAAATCCAGATAAAAGAGATTGTTGAAGCTTTTCATGACTAATGGTAGATCAAAATAACAATCACCGGACAACAGTCATCTCCGAAAAAAGTATGTAAAACAAATTATTCATCTATTGTTCCCGACACATCTCAATAAGCATCAAGCGGCCGTTAAAGGAGCATCCGAGAATCCGAACTATCAATTTAAAAAATAGAAAAAAACGAAAAAACTATTATTCAACTCTTGTCCAAAGACACCACCCCAATAAATGTACAATGACATAGATAAAAGTGCAAAAGTAAACAAGAAAGCAAAGGCGTCATTAAAGCGACATGGTGACGATAAAAAATTGGAAAGGGACAAATATCATGGTAGGGAGACATCTGACAAAGGTCGGCTATGCACCCGTGGGAATGATCGAATGTGCTCAAGCCATAGGGAATTTGCATCGACTAGATCCCGTACTACGAGTGTGTATGACGATGAATAATAAAATCATTGTTGTTCCTTAGAAGATGGTAATGAAACGGAAATATTTGCTATTGTTGTTATTGTTAGAATTCATTTAGCGGTTACCAGAACCGGTTTTTAAATAACTATGGCTATGATTAGATGGAAAGGTAAGATCATTTTCAATTTTTATCGCTTAGCCGTGGTAATTGAAGATATGGTTGCTTTTATGCGTTCGAAAGGTTGCAAGGTTACACATATCTCCAAAATTACAAGGTCATTTTTTATTATTATTGTTTCTAATTTACTAAAGCACGCAACTGATTAAAATTCTTGAGAATTGAGTAATCTTTAATGGTGATTGTCTCTTACTATCGTTACTTCATACATTTTTTTACGCGTGCTACACAGTAATGAATTCATGAATATTTATATTTTGGTTGCTAAAATCTTGCGGTCACAGTACTGCAATGTTGAAATAACCTTGAAAAAATATAATAAAATGGTTTTTAGGTCGCAGTAACGCATTGTCACTCATTTCTGATTTATCATCATAATGCGATATATTTTAAAGTCAGTTTTCTTGTGATATTGAAAAGACTAATCTTTAAATTTTTTCGTATTATTTATTTGTCTTTTAAAATAATTTATTCTTTATTTTATCTAAAAACTGTGCCACACGCATTATGGATTAATACAAAAAGTAATAATAATATTCCACAATAATAATATGATAAGATGACTGATTCATAAATAAAAACGTTTTTTGTATTTACTAAACTAAAAATAAATCACTTTTAACTTCGATATTTCCATTTTCTATGTGACCGATTATTTTTTGTGTCCCAGTGTATTGTGACTAAATAGTTTTCTAGAATTTTATCACTTTTTCGGCCTCTCATCAAATTAGCCTAACCAAATATTTGTCTGCAATTAAAAACGTTGCCGTTCGTAATGATTGCAAACAGTGTTAATGAGTGATTGCCAAACAATACAACTGTTCCGCCGTATCTAAATGGTACCTGCATATTAGGCTGAGGCTACAAACAGTAGCCAGCGATTGCGATGCGACTGAAAAAGCGAAGCAAATATCACTACTAATATTTGTTGAACAGTATAGCCATAAACGTGAATATAAATTGTTTAATCGCTCATGTATCGCAGGTCGCATCCCAGTCTAATGTAGCCTCTGCCTTAGACTACAGTAGCTAGTGATTTGCGATGCGACTGGAAGAGCGAAAGGAGTTAAACATAGTATGGCTATTATACGCGAAAATCGATCGATGATGTTTTTTGTAGGTGGGAAATTATCATTATGATGCTTGTTCCTTCTTTGCCTTCGTTCCAGGGCCCCGCGATTCTCTTGCGTGCAACCCAAGGTCCCAGTAGGCTTCGACACTACTGGGCCCCTACGTTTTGCTGACATCTCTTTGAGGCACACGTGGTCAACTAAGCGCCGTCGAAGACTTGGGCTCGGTCCGGAAAGTTACCGGACGTCCGGACGGCGAGCTACCCATTGCTCGTGTGTTTTCTGACTTACTAAAAATAAGTTGTATTTAACGGAAGACGCAGCTTTGCAAGGCCTCCCCACAAGGTGGACCGATGACCTAGTGAGGGTCGCTGGTATCCGAAGGATGTGAGATGCACAGGATCAGCCGTTGTGGCGACCCTTATGTAGGCCTATGTCCATCAGTGACAGTGTTTTTGGCTGAAATTATTATGATAATGAATCGTAAAATACTGGTATTCAGCTAAATCCGGCTGGACTGGAAACCGACCCCAATATAGTTGGGAAAAGGCTAGGAAGGTAGCTGATGATGCATTCAGCCTATCATAGACTACGCTGACGCATGTTATTTGGATGCCACCGAGGAGCTTTTAAATAAACTTGAGCGTCTGCAAAATATTTGTATTCGTTTTATTTTAATCTTAAAAAGTATGATCATGTCTCTGGCTTCCGTAAGGTACTCAAGTGGCTCCCTATTCGACTTCGCAGGAACTCTCGAATATTATGTTTGCTATTTAACATCCTTCACAATCCGAAAACGCCCTCCTATTTGCGGGATCGATTTTCCTACTCCCGTCCTTCTGACGCACCTTGCAGGTCGCATCTGAAGAATCTCCTAAAATCCCCTCCCCACTCCACCGATTTCTACTCCTACTCCTTTACTTCGCACGCCGTACGGCTGTGGAACGCACTGCCACCTGACATCAGGGGCAGTCAAACTCTAGCTGTTTTTAAAGGAAGAGTGAAAGAGCACTACCTGTCTATTTCGTCATAGTTGCATATTACTATATTTGTATATATTTTATATAGTATTATTTAGTATGTATTTTTGAGATATTATTTATATTATGTATAATGTCATATGTATATAATTATTATATGTAGTTTTTACTTTATCTATAACTATTCTGTTTGTATTTATTTTCCTCTTACTGTTACACACTGTTGTCTACATCTCTTTTCTTCCAACTATCCTTTCGCGGTATGCTGGAAGAGATTTCTTTAGAAATAAGCATTACCTTGTACCTATTTTCTGTCTCCTCTTTATTATCGATTTCATATGTGTGTGTACTAAATTGTTAAATAAAATAAATAAATAAATAAATGATGATGATGAATCGTTTGTCGCTTTTTATATTGTAGCCGCAGCCTTAAGCAAAGTACGCCCCGTAGTTTTGTAACTCCGAAGCGTAGGTAAATACGCTTGGTTTAGTAATGAGGCGTTAATCGGCATGCACTTCATTACCTTACATTTACGGAATAATGCAGCAATTATACTCAGCGCTGGTGATAAATATTTGTTCGTTTTGTTAATTTTGTTAATATAGCTCTACAACGCGTAGGCGATTTGCAATTTGTCGTAAATATATCTTGCAACGTGACTTGATCGTTATGTTAGCTTTATTCCTAACAATATGCAATAGGATTTACTGTTGTTGGGTTATTTCGATGATTGTTCTTAGTAACCCCACCAGTAGGATTGCATATAATACATATGCAATCCTTCTGCAATCCATTAAAAAGTTGACATATCTCCGTTGAAAAACCTAATTAGTTTTTTTTTATTGTTATAAACTAGTGCTTGACTGCGATCCCACCTGATGGTAAGCAGTGATGCAATCGTTGATGGTGAGGTGCTCTACCTTATCGGCGATTACCAAA
Organism: Mythimna separata; assembly: GCA_030763345.1. Lineage (NCBI taxonomy): Eukaryota > Metazoa > Arthropoda > Insecta > Lepidoptera > Noctuidae > Mythimna > Mythimna separata. The sequence goes on from CM061187.1 coordinate 6,603,528, forward strand.
AATGAGATCATCAGTGTAAAATATGGTTCCAAAACAAGAAAGAACCGTCAAAATTGGTTCACATTTAGCGGAGATATCGCTGAACATTAAAAAAAATACACTTGAATTGAGAATCTTCTCCTTCCTTTCTTAGAAATCGATTAAAAAAAGCTAAAATGATCTTATATTATTATTTATTAGCTATAGTAAAGACACACTTTATTATATAGGTCCTCTTGACACAATAAGATATTACAAACTAATGAATTCCATTTCTGTCTCCAAGATTAGTTTAGAACAGATGGTGACAGTAACAGCGTTAATAAACGAGGTTATGTGAATTGTTAGCACTCAAGCATTCCATGCAGATGGATTACTTTGAGAATCTCACGAACTGGGCGCCTACTAGGATGTCTTAAAGCTGTCAAGATTTTAATATGAGAAAGCTTTACTTTTACTTACTTTTCTTTTATGAGAAAAATCAAGCGCATGACCAAAGCAACGGCTTTGTGCTTTCCGAGGCATCGGGATGTAACACCACTAACTTCCAAACACCGGACTGTTACAGAGTAATTCCTAATAGAAAAACCCAAAAGTACTTTTTCAGGACACCACGAGAACAGTTAAGGACACGAAGGAGACGGAGTTAAACAGGCCATCAAACATTATCCCATTTTATAAATATTTTTCTTTCTGTCTTTCTGTTTCGCAAGGGTTCAACTACATCTGTGAGACTCAAAACTAAATTACACTTTCTTATGCTTCTATTCATTGAGGAGCTCGTGGCTAAATAATAACAGCCGCACAGGTCGATCTTCAAGGTTAAGCAACGCTTGCCTAGGTTGGTCTTTGGATGGGTGACCATCTTAACATAACGAGTTTCCTCGTTAACGAGTGCCTCGGAAAGCACGTTAAGCCGTTGGTCCCGGCTGTCATTTGTAGATCTTTGGCAGTCGTTACGGATAGTCAGAAGCCAGTAAATCTGACTCCAGTCTTGCCATGAAGTACCGTGTTACCCCAGTTAATGGGTTGTGGAGGTCTGGTAGGCAGCCGCTCCTCGTAAAATACTGGTATTCAGCTAAATACGGCTTGACTGGAAGCCGACCCCAATATAGTTGGGAAAAGGCTAAGCAGATGATGATGCTTCTATCCATTCTGTTGCGACTTCGTCAACTCGGTAAATGCGATTGCATCCCTAAATGCATTAGCGAGTTCTCGATCTCAGTATAGTAAGTAGTAGTAGACAAATGCATTGGTAACTGCAATTCGCTGTGGACAACCCTGCGTCAGTTTCGCTCTACATCAAGCGCGTCCCACGCATGTTGTTAGAGTCAACTGAAACAAATTAATTAATTAGTATTCGTAATCGTAATCGGTCTGGCGTACTGACCTGCGTGCGTTCGCGCAATAATTGCTGTCATTGTGGGCGATACACATGTTTGAGTGGCCATGCTTTTAGTATCGTAGTTATTTTAGATTGTTGGTTTTTATTCTTGCAGCCGCTGCAGGTTTCGCGGGCATACTGGGTCAGGATCGATGTAGGTGACGTTTAATAGAAACTATTGTTTGTTTTTCAAGTTTGTTTGTATGTTAAGCACCATGAGAAAAGGTGTGTACAGAACCCTAAAAAGGGCCACGACAAATCTTTAGTTCAAACCTGCTACCTATTGTTGAACCATTGCAATTAAACCTACTGACGAACTAATAATGGAAAATGGGAGCTCGTGGCTAGATAATAACAGCCGCACAGGTCGATCTTCAAGGTTAAGCAACGCTTGCCTAGGTTGGTCTATGGATGGGTGACCAACTTAACATAACAAGTTTCCTCCGTGCCTCGGAAAGCACGTTAAGCCGTTGGTCCCGGCTGTCATTTGGAGATCTTTGGCAGTCGTTACGGATAGTCAGAAGCCAGTAAATCTGATTCCAGTCTTGCCATGAAGTACCGTGTTACCCCAGTTAATGGGTTGTGGAGGTCAGGTAGGCAGCCGCTCCTCGTAAAATACTGGTATTCAGCTAAATCCGGCTTGACTGGAAGCCAACCCCAATATAGTTGGGAAAAGGCTAGGCAGATGATGAAAGAGGTTTATTACGATTTTTAAGTGTCTTCCTTGCGGTGGCTAAGCAAACTAGAGTGTTTTCTGACGTGCGGAGGGTATAACTTCACAACTTAAGATAATTTTAAATAATCTCTCATTTAGACCTCGTATCATCATCATATAACTTCACAACCTAAGATAATTTTAAATAATCTCTCATTTAGACCTCGTATCGCACTTATCAAATAAAATGTTAAACGTTGCGGGCTCTAATAAAGCCCTTACCGTCATATTGATAGTTTTCAAACGATGCCTTAGCCGCCGTATACCGCAAGAATGGGAAAACAAAAAATATGAGCGTAAGTTAATTGCACCGTGTTAAGGAAGTACTGAAGCCTAGCCTCAAGAACCGTTTAATATAATAATACTTCCTCCTTCAGATTTCCCTAGTGACACCAGTATCATAGCTGGAAAATCAAACAAGGAAGATCTAATAATCTTTGCCAATCATCTAGGTCCTAAGAAACCCTATCAATAATAAGCCTACTGCCGTCAAGAGCTTACGAGAGCTGCGTTTGATCAGTATCTATATAATTATATGAAAGGAGAAACTGACTGACTGACATATCAATGCACAGCTGAAACTTCTGGAGTTAGGGACGTGAAACTTTTGGAGCGGGAGATTCCAAAAATTACGATTACATAATTATAAATAATAGAGCGAATAGGTATGTTAGTTAAGAATAAAGCTTCGAAAACAAATTTTATTTTTAATTTTTTATATGTGGTATCTAGGTATGGGCAATACGCACAGTAAGTCTAACTAATTAATTATAATAATGAGGTTTATAACAGAAACTAAATGCTGCTCCTCGTAAAATACTGGTTTGCAGTAAATCCGGCTTGACTGGAAGCCGTCCCCAATATAGTTGGGAAAAGGCTAGATAGAGGATGATGATAACAGAAACTAAAAATCCAAACATCATAATTAAAAAATAATATTATAACTGAGACTAAAGTAAAAGCACAGATTATAGATAGTCAACAAGTATTGCACTGTTCCCAGTAATGTTCTCACACGATGCGACAAGATAGAAACAGCAAAAATAAAATCGTAATATAATTAATTTCAAGCTTATTAAGTTTAAAGTAACCTCTTATCTTCACCATTTGCAATATTACAGATGGATATAGAAGATAGACTACGCAGCACCATATAATACTTCCGAATTATGTAACGATTCAATTAAAAGTTCTATATTATCTACGGAAATCGCAGTTTAGGGTTCCGTAATGAAACGGCAACATATACAATTACAGTATGGTCATAGATATTTAGCAACAGCTATTAAAACTTCACGGGTAATATGAAAGATCGTTTATCTATAAGATAATAATATATGGCGAAGGTTATTTCCTTTTTATTAGAAGTTTTATGAGCATTCTACGTTTCTATTGTTATTTTTATTTCCGAGTTTTGCGGGTAGAAAGAATTTGTCTTTGAATGAATTTGATCATAAATAAGATATGGTTTTCGGTGTATTGAACATAAAAAAATTACGTAAACACTTTCAATTGCAATTTGTTCGATTCAATTATTAAGCATCATAACCGCTACCTGCCAATATACCTACTGCTTCTGTCTATAGAAATGAACTGCTTTTAGAGAGACTTTGACCCCTGAGTTTGTTTCAGTGTTTCTTCTCATCTAGGAACACTGACATCATCTAGATTATAGTGACTAAAAAAATCTATTGTTTTTTTTTTAAATTTTACCTCACACTAAAAACTCCTGTATTCTGAGTACAGAACACCTATCTGTTAGGGCGTGGACCCATGTCAACGGTGCGGCGCCGTTTGCCGTGCAACGGTACGGCGCGGCGCCGTGCCGCACCACGGTACCGCGAACGGTGCGCCATCCATTGCCCCTCAGTCGATCGAATCAAAAGTGAAATATCGACTGAAAGAGGCAATGGATGGCGCACCGTTCGCGGTACCGTTGCACGGCAACCGGCGCCGCACCGTAGACATGGGTCCACGCCCTTAGCCATACAAATATTTCTCCGTGCGGCAATCGAACCCGCGACACACAGCACAACAGTCAATCTCTCAACACCTGCAACAACCGTGCCTTGACGACACGGTTCATTGATGAAAGGATTTGATATATAATTTTTGTTTTTTTTTAATTGTTCATCCAAAAATATTTATACCCCAAAAAAAGTTATGCCTATTCGATATTATGACACAACTAACCACTACAACCTACTACATCAGCAACATCAGCAACAATGTAGAAAGAGATTACGTTTCCCACAAAACACAAGATATTTGTGTCAAACCGTTGCCAAACCTTCAGTTTTGCGCCTGAGTCATGTCATAAATCATTCGCAGTTACTTTCTTACCCAACCTCGGCTTTGGTTAACCCCTATAATATTATCAGCTGTATGTTATCTCGAATCTCAGATTCTCTTGATCTGGTCGTTGTCAATTGTGGTGTGTAGGGTCGGTTTACATCGCACGGGGGCAAAATATTACTATTTATTATTGTACTATAGTTATTAATGATATTAAACTCTTTATTTGTCGTATTTAATCATATTCAACCAACATTTAAAAATATAAAAAATCCAAGTTCACCGGTGTCGGGAGCAGGGTACAAGCTACCGATGGTTAAAGCTCCAGAGACAGAAACTTTCTCAGGATGCGAGCCGTATAAAGGAGTACTGCCTTCTGTATATTAAACTTATTATTGATATTTATGTTTCGATCAACTAGTACATTGTTGATCTATATATTTATGTAAAAACGAACGGCAAGTGCCACAACGACCGATCCTGTGCATCTTGTATCCATCTCCAGGTCATCGGTCTATCTTGTAAGAAACCTTCCAACACCGTCCTGTCTTCATGTGTGGTGTAATATAATTATGATGTGTATATTTAGACTTAGTTAAATTTTATTTTAACTTTCCTAACCTATTTTTCCACCACACTGCCTATATTTCTTACTTCATCTTCCTTGTCACGAAAGGTGACCGATCGGATTTTACTAAGCTTCTTCGTAGGCTCACCCATTATTACTATGATTACTATGAACCGAAGGTGAGTGATGTACTGACTATTAACATTAATTCATGAATCCCCGACCGGTCCTATGAGACCGCGCTGTTATTGTTTTACTATTGTGTCTCGTTTTGTGGGTATGTGATAGGTTAATGTCCAACCTTCTCCAGTCCAGAACCTTGAAGACATCCTCCATTGCGACTGTAAACAGTTTCGGAGAAATCACGCCACTGCGAAGAATAAGTTTCGAGGTCTGGTCCTGAAGTCTGACTGAAATTGTGGTATTCTCGTACAAACACTTCAGCAATTCGATGTGCAACACATACCTACGCTAAGTAGAACAACAGCGTATGTTTTCGGTTCGGTTCTGGAGGCTTGAAATTGTCAAACCTGCGCGCGAGACGGTTTGGGAAGGTTTTTTCTTTCCTTTTTTTCAATAGTGCAATATTCATATTGACATTATTGATCAAAATGAGTTACTATGCCATCATAAACTACTCCATTATCAAGCTAGGTAATCGAATACTTTATTTACTAACCTTTTTTAAATACCAGTCGAGCAATTTAACTTAGTCAGTCTTTGACAGCGAGTATCAAGACTATTATGCGATGACATTATGATAGCTTTTTGTAGAAGGAAAATTAACTGCACCTTCTTGAAAAAGTACTATTTCTAAAGTTAGTTATTGGTGCAATCGACGTCACACTAAAGTTGTGAGTGTTTGTTACGGATAGTCAGAAGCCAGTAAATCTGACTCCAGTCTAGCCATGCAGTACCGTGTTACCCCAATTAATGGGTTGTGGATACAGCTAAATCCGGCTTGACTGGAAGCCGACCCCAATATAGTTGGGAAAAGGCTAGGCAGATGATGATGTGTGTTTGTTACTTCTTCACGCTAGAAAACCTTTTAATAGATTTTGATGAAACTTAGTATTCGGAAAGAAGAAGTCCTGGAACGGATGTCCTATTTATACTGGGAGTTTTTTTTAAGTTGGGAAATCATCTAATGACTTCTCCTGCTCTAGGGTGGAGTGGGAGGCCGTGACAGGCTTTAAGCCTTTGCATTCCTGGATCACGTTTGCCTTTCGGAAGTAGGCCCCGAACCCAGGCGAATGTATTCTATGCTCTATCGGTTTAGGTACTTAACTAAATGTAAACAATTTTGGCATGTCTTTTTATCTAAAAGTTGACTAAAAATTGTATGTAAAAATCTTTGCAACTAGGTATTTACCTAAATCGATGTTAGCTAAACGACCTCTTTAATATAAAAAGACATACCAAGATTGCTTACCTTTAGTTAACCACCTAAACCGATAGACCATAGGGATATTATTTTTATTCACTTCTGTGAAATCGCGCTGGCTACAACTAGTTTTCAATAAATACTTATTGAGACACTGTTTAAGATACGGTTTATTTTAATATCGCGATTTTCTCTTTGAAAGCGAAATTAACTTTATCTTTGTGACAATATTCATGAGTCATGACAATTCTAAAATAAAATGTTTGAATTGAAATAAATGCTATCTCTGACTTTCTCTCTTTTTTCAGTAACAGTTTTGAGAAATCTCTTGTCTGCAACAATAGGGATTACACAAACTTTTACAGATGATTAATACCTACTTATTTAAATTGTGTTTAGCCGAAAAAATTGAAACGTTTCTCAAATAAAAGGCACGAAAGAGCGACAAAGCGTTTTAGGAGTACCTATGTATATTAACTGTACATACATAGCTCAGGAATGGAATTCCCTGCCGGATTCTGTGTTTCCTGATAGCTTGAAACTGGGGATCTTTAAGTCAAGATTGAATAGGTTACTTCTTGGCAATGTAGGTCATGGGATGATGTAGTCTACAATGGCGTGTGCTCCATCATAGGCTACATCATCGCTTATTATCATATGACAATAGTGACCAACGCAAGCCTATCTATACTAATATTATAAAGAGGTAAAATTTTTAAGTTTGTAGGTTTGTAAGTTTGTATGTAGGGGGTAATCTCTGGAACTACTGGTCCGATTTGAAAAATTCTTTCAGTGTTAGATAGCACTTTATCGAGGAATGCTATAGGCTATATATCATCACGCTACGACCCACGGGAGCGGAGCAGTAACGAAAACTGCGGGTGAAACCGCAGGGGACAGCTAGTCGGTAATAAAAATGAAGTGACCAAAACTCGGTAGATAATCTTTTCAGTTAATATTTTGAAATTGAGCTAAAATAGTAGGTATTCTTTGTTTGATTGCTGGATATCATGAAATAATTTCTCCCTCTATGGCTTTAGCGTGTCAGACTTTTTCTAACAACAACTATTTGTAAGTACTCTGTCTACTTTTAGTTATTTTTAAGCAAGTCTCGCAAGCCTAATTGATAGTATTTTATTAAATAAGTTTTATAAGCGGCATATTGAGCCAACCACCATCTGTATTCTTTCAATTTCCCTTTGCATTTCACGGACACGATACCTCTTTCTAACAACCCCCTAGCCTTGTAAAAATACTACCCTACCACCCCAAAAACGGTTATTACACAACCTCTATCAGAATCAATGCATCAGTGGCTTGTAGTAACGAGGTAGTGACATGTAAGCCGTCCAGCGCGAGTGAAAGTCCCAGCTGGCTCACACTCATTCATCACACGGCAACAACCGTGTAGGAGTGTGGTGGGGCCACTGTAGAGTGGGCTCAGAAGGACAAGGGACTGTAGGCTGACTAATTCACTTTTATTGTTGAAGGGTTGCAATTGAAAATCGAGAAAAAAAATATTGTTATTTTCAGCCTATGAATTTTTTAAATTTATATATGTACTTACTTTTCACATCCATCTTTTCTTTGGTCTCCAATTCCCTCTCCATCCATGGAATAGGAATTTATCATTATAATGTAATAAGTATTTGTGTAATCTATTTGATACCTATATTCTGTATTGAACACTATATAATAATTACTTTTCCAATACACTTGATCAAAAACCCAGTCTTATCTAGCCGCTTTTTAGGCATGAAATTTACTGTTTTTCGTACTAGTTCAGTCCCACGGCACTCGCTCCCACTGCAATTTATTCTATTTATCATATCACAGTAATAATAATAATAATAGTTTATTCTGAATTAAAATATGGTAAAATAGTTACATAAAATCTTAAAAATAATTAATAATAATAATAATAATAATAATAATAATAATAATATATTTATTGGAACAAGAAACACATACAGATATAATCAAGTTGAAAACGTTGATAACAGCAGTAGTATAATACTGTGTCGCGGTTATCAGCGCCCTTCTCCAGGTAAGGTAAAATAAAATTGTTCCAGTTACTTAAAAACTAGGAATACTGAGATATTGGATATAAATCTATACAAAGTAATCTTAAAGGGTATTTGTGTGAAAGGAAGAGTGGTTGCATTAATGTGTGTTTGCGTAATTTGTGTATGTATCATATTTATGTTGGTGTGTATAAGTGTGTGTGTGTGTGTGTGTGTGTGTATGTGTGTGTGTGTGTGTGTGTGTGTGTGAGAGAGAGAGAGAATGTGTGTATGCAAGTGATTGTGTGAGTTACACTTCCACCAGTCCTTCTGTCTCGTCATAATTTAAGTTTTTCAGCCAGATGTTTAATTTGGTTTTCAGTTCTTTCTTAGTTAAGGAGTAGATATTTATTTTCTTATTTACTTTATTATACAGTTTGGAACTAATGTATTTAAAGTGACGCCGTGCCGCATCAGTTTTGCGAACTACAATACCACATATTCTATCGGACCGGCGATTGGTACTGCAGATAATCGGATCATAGGAAAGCTGGCAATGTTTACGGAGTATGACCTGCAGAACAAATAACTGTCTCACAGTGAGAACCTGGCACAGAGAAAACAGCGATTTGGTTGGATACCGTATCGGTTTCTTCGCCAGAACCTTAAGTATAGCTCGCTGTCCGCGCTCAACACGTAGCATGGTCGTTTTATGAGCTCCTCCCCAAACAACAAGGCAATAACCCAACACCGATTGGGCCAGCGAGTAGTAAATCGAAATTAAACTGCCAAAATCAACAACGGATCTAAGTTTCTTAAACACATAGATTAGCTTCCTTAATCGTGTAACTGTGGCATCAGTTTGCTGTTTCCATTTAAGGTGACTATCCACTACCACCCCCAGGTATTTGATAGTCTGAGTACTATCAAGTTTAGGACAGTTACAGGTTTTGTTTGGTGTAGAGGAATCGCATGTGTGAACACGAATCACAACAGGAGTTGCAGGCTGACTAGACCTGTTGGTTGAAAAGGTGATGAATTTTGTCTTGCTAATATTTAGTGTTAGAAGATTTTTGGTTAACCATTTCATGACAGAGTTTAAGGCCAATTCTGAGTTTTTTTGAACCTCACTCCAATCACTACCGCGAATTATAAGAGCTGTGTCGTCTGCATAAGTAATAATTTTGCAGTTGGGTAAGTGTAACAGACACAGCTCATTCACGTATATGAGAAAGAGGGTTGGGCCCAGTACACTGCCCTGTGGAACACCAAAAGTAAGAGATTCTTCTCGACTTACATAGTTTCCTATCTTAAGGGCTTGTTTGCGGCCTGTCAGGTAGCTTTTAAACAAGTCATATGCTGTACCACGAATGCCAATGGCGTCCAGCTTCGAAAGAAGGGTGGGGACAGAGACAGTGTCAAAAGCTTTTGAAAGGTCTAGAAAGATACTAATAGTTTTTAGCTTTTTTTCAAAATTGTCCACAATTGTATCGGAAAGTTCTAAGACAGCATCATCTGTGGACTTACCACTTCTGAAACCAAACTGATTTGGTGCTAATATCTGGTGTTTGTTAAGATAATTAATGAGTCTAATATTTATAACTTTTTCGAAAATTTTAGAAAAGGTGGGAAGTACCGAGATGGGTCTATAGTTTGAGACACTGTCTCTGTCTCCGGATTTATAGATAGGGTGCACAATCGCAGTTTTAAAAACGTCTGGAAAAGTACCTTTTGAGAGACACAAGTTAAAGATATGGACAAGGATAGGTATAATTACATCTCTCGTAGCCTTCACAATAGCAGAAGTAATACCATCAGGACCAGCAGAACTTTTGTCTTTAAGACCTAAAATAATGTTTTCTAGCTCAGTACTGTCCACTTCCAGCAACATCATAGAATGTAAAAGAGGAGATTGAGAAGAACTGAGATATTCACTGGAAGTAAGATTTTTATAGAAGTCCGTTTGTTGAATATTATCAGCTAGCTGTTTGCCTATGTTCGAGAAATAGTCATTCACACTATCTACCGATTGGGAGGGATTTGCACAACAATTCAATAGTTCCGAAGCTGCAGTTCTATTTTGACTAAGGTTTGCGATTTGTTTAATAAGCCGCCAGGTGTCTTTTGGATTACTCTTGGCCTTCTGGAACTCAATACGTTCATATTCGCATCTAACTTTTTTTAAAATATTATTGCAAAAATTGCGATAACGGTGAAAAACCAACTTGTGTGACTCGTTATCCGGATGGTTTTTAAACGCACGATACAATTTGTCACGGTGTCGTATACATCTCAGAAGACCAGGAGTAATCCATGGTTTAATAATACGCTTGCTACTAGGGATAACTGAGGCATGGGAGTGAGATTTAATGGCAGCTGACATAGTTGACACAAAGAATTCCATAGCTAAGTTCGGATCCTGAGCTTCAAAAATTGACGAAAAATTGGTATTTTTAATATATTCAACAACCGCAGGGAAATCTATCTTATTAACAGACTGCTTATGAACATTAGTTTTAATATTTAGGTTACAGTAGGTAACAGTAGGTGAGTGGTCGGTAATAAGCGAGTCAAGCACAAGAGTGGTGGCAGTGGTATGGCAGCGAAGTATCACATGATCCAGGCAGTTCGAGAGTCTCGTTGGAAAGTTATGAGCGGGAAGCATTGCATGAGAAGCCAAGAGGGTCAGGTATTCCTCAGCGTAGGAGTCAGTGCAATTAGGTATAATATTTATATTTAGATCACCAATTACGGCAACAGTCTTATATTGTGACAAGTTTGATAGTAAAATGTCGAGACTACCCAAAAACTGTGTCAAGTCTTTTTTAGAAGGAGATCGATATATAGCAACAAAGGCTGATATACCATTCAACTTGAGTACTAAACAGTTTGCATCATTAAGCATGGGTTGTTCGACAATAACATTTAAACAGTTATTAATGTAGGCAACCACACCATCATTTTGACTTTTAAACGACGAGGAGTAAGAAGTGTAGCCTTGGATAGAGGGAATTATTTGACATTTACTTAACCAGCATTCACTTAAAATAATAATATCAGGTACACAAGTTAGTCTACTCAGATATACCAAGAGATTATTAAAATTACAGTTAAGACTGCGTATGTTAGTATGGAAAATTTTAAAATCGTGCAAAGCAGAATTAAAGAATTTGTCACTTTTTTCTGGTGAGCTCATATGGCAGTTAGAGACGGAAACACTTTCGACTTCGTTCGTCAAAGAAGTTAAGTCATCCATTTAGTATTAAATTGCTAATAGGGGACACAAAGGTATACTATTGTTATGTGCCTGTACTAGGATAAACCTGTATCACAGGCAATAAAAGCTCTTATAATACAGTGGTCGCTAAGCGAAACCCACGCATCGCCGGTCAACACCCGTTATTTTTTTTTCCTAAGTTTACTAAAAACGTCGTTTGATAAACATGAAAATTTATCACAGCACTATACAATACCCTCACCCGCTGCTCGGGCAAATTCTGCCTCGGTCGCAATGAAATACTTTCTCCGCTTGTATCAAAATGTACTACTATTAACCTTTCCTTTTCTGTGTTGTTATTAAATAAATGTATTAATTCATGAATCCCCGACCGGTCTCATAGGACCGCGCAGCTATTGTCTTACTATTGTGTCTCGTTTCGCGGGTATTGATAGGTTAATAAGTTTCTGACACCTCGTTAGACAAATTAGACTCGGGGAACCAAATCTTAATCTAATTGTTAATTACTAACGATGTGACAAATTTTGGTTTGACATTTGGTATTTGGTTAATTGAGGAAAATCATCGTCTATAGTAAAACTAATTTACTGTAGTTTGTTTTTACTAATGGTATTGCTAATGTCCAAACTTCTCAGAAGAATATAAAAATGTTTCGTGGTAGTCTGCGGTCCAATATAATAACTCGTTCAGTTCCAAATGTTAAAGAGTCACTACAGTGCATCAGGTATATTTGCAGAGGTACACATTGATGGCTTTTACGCCACCGTCAGATAGCATTTTTCCTCTTTGCTCTGCAGAGTGCAGTGCACCCACTCCATCCTGAAGGCCATAGCTGAGAGATACGATTTTCCTGTGTTAGATGATCTTCTTCTACTTGGCGTTAGTCCCGGCTTTTGCCAGGGTCCGCCTTCCGGCTTAGCTAGCTCCACTTTGCCCGATCTTCTACATCCTTGACAGTAAGGCCACTGGCTCTCATCTCGGACTTGACGACGTCCAGCCAGCGCTTGCGAGGGCGACCACGAGACCTAGCGCCAAGGACAGCCATATTCATGCATCTCCGGCCAATGTACTCCATAGGGCGGCGCATGATGTGGCCATACCATCGCAGACGACACTCTTGCGGTTTTTCCCCCACGTCACGGACACCAAGACTGCCCCTGATGAATGAGTTGCGTATGCGATCGGATCGCGTTACGCCGCTTATCCACCTCAGCATCTTCATCTCCGTGACGCGAATCTCCTGGGTGTGTCTGCTTAGTGCTGGCCAACATTCGCCGCCGTACAGGAGGACAGGACGTATGATGCATTTTTGTTAGATGATATTGTTTTAAAATAGGTAATAAGTTTACTAACATGTGAGTAGATAGATATAAGACTTTTTTTTGTTAACATATTTATGGAAAATTGACAAGGATTAGTTACTACTGGTCTTAATTACAAATCACTAGCTGCTGCCAGCGACTTCACCCACCTGACAGTAGAATATTATCCCAAAGGAACATACTATTAGGATTAAGAGTATCCTTAATGCTATTCAAGGACATGTGTCTGCTTGTACACTAAGTTTCATCGAAATCTATTTAACAGTTTTTGCGTCAAAGAGTAAGAAACATTCACACATCTGTACTCCATGCGTACAAACTTTCGCGTTTATAATAGTAGTAGGATTTTATTTTATTTTTGACATTGTGACGAGTGAACCTTCTGCATATCCATTCCATTATACCCGATACGTCCATTAAGCCGTCCATCTGTCCATCTACAGCATTAGATTCCATTATTCTGTAAACGGGCGTGTGGCAATACGGAACCGTTTACAATGGTGTCGGTTCTATTTATGATGTTTGGGTAATTTTGCCGCTTTATTGCATAAATGGATGGTTTTAATGGGTTTGTATGGCAGTCTTTTATTTCTTCTAAATATGTATTCATTCTAACATTGCGTTCTAATTCTTCTTCGTAGTATTGATGATTACAGTTTGTTTTGTTTTTTTTACTAAAATTCCATAGTTTTAGCTCTTGCCTAGTAGAGGTTTTTTTTAAAGAACAGGGAGTTGTTGCACAGTTGGTTTTTATTTCTCTCTATCTACCTTGTTCCGACAGTTAACCACCTGGCTACCATTCCACTAGACAAACCTAGGTGGCTGACGGCAGTTGATGGCCCTAGCATAGGGACCTTTGCGGCAAACTCATCATAGTCAATTGAAGGGAGATATCTGAGGGTATTTTTTCTTTGCCTCACTACACTTGTTGTCATTTATTAGTTTTGTCGACGTCAAAACCGGTCCTGTCTTTTCAATCTGCCCAACAAAGCCCTGTAATTCTTTAAAAAATATCCTGGATGTAACATTTAAGTTAAATTGTATTTAAAGTTAATATATAATTGCACTTAAGTTTGGAAATAGCTCAGGCTTTGTCGGCAAGCTTGGTTCTTCTGCTCCACGGAGTTGATGGAACACAGGTAGGCTTTTTTTAAAGCCACAGCCGCTCTTCGCAAGGCGTTACAACATTTCATATCCGCATAGTACGACCCTATTCTCTGGGGAACACGGAAATTTCGAAAGGTAAGTTCGTGTCCCCCAGATCGAAGGCAACGAAGGAACGGGGGGGGGGGGTTCATTCAGTAAGAGTCTGGACACGCCCAAGAGTGGGAGAAGTCATTCTGGTGGTTCTCTACTTGAAAAAAAAATCGACCCATAGAATAATTTACAACTTTCCCGGGTAAACTCGCTCATAAAAGCTAGTGAAATATAAACATTTTAGTGTCACGTAGTGGTTTTTGCAATAAAAATATGTCATTTTAACTTTCATGAGCAATCTTACTTCAGTAAATGTCCCTTTAAATTATACTGTGGTAGATATTTTCTTCATTTCCTTTCCTTTTACGATTATACGAGTAATAATACATAGTTAACATTGTTAATCATACTAATAGTATACCTAGAGGTGAAAGTTGGTATATACATATTTGTATGTTTGTTACACCTTAACGTTCAAACGGCTTCACGGAATTAACTAACATTATATATTGTACACTAAATAAAAATAGAAAATAAAGACCCTCAACAACTAACTAAAATAATCTAAATCTAAAGTACTTATGGTGTCGCAAAAATTCTCCGCGTCACTGTCGACCGGTAATGAGTAGGTACATTACCTACCAAAGACTGGCACTGATATTGTCACGATGTATGGCAATGCCGCCTCGTCCTCTATCCTAAGTAAAAGTCAGCCCTTGGGGCAATCTAAATGTTAACAAAGAGTTTGGAAAGGACTTTAAATAATTTGTGAGCCAAACGGTTCAAAACCATAACATAAATTATGTAAAAATATAATAAGTATATGTTATAATGTATATTATTAAGTTAGGAAGTACTTATTTCATATTACATAAACAAACAATAATTATCTTCCTAACTTAGCCGATAAAATTAAAGTTAAGGTCGTAAACCGAATAAATAAATAATAAAGAATAATAGAGCATGCATAATTTTTTATAGCAAACGCCTCGTTGCCTAATACGAGTAGATTCTGTAGTTTCTTAAGTAATGTTACGAAATTACTTTGTTTTAAACAGTGGCGTCGCTAGTCGCTAAGGGGCCTCTTATAATAAGAATAATGGGAGCCCCTCTTTTATCTGATTGTGGTAAAGTCCAGTACTGTGCAATTGGGTTTAGGTATTTCTTAACAAAAACAACATCCCTTTTATATTGTTTTTGTTAAAAAACTAGCTGACTTCGTACTGCCGATTTCTTTTTTATAATTTTTCACACCTTTTAAACCTTCCCTCCTCCGACCTCCACGAACATTTCAAGACCAAGATAAGGTAAATCCGTTCAGCCGTTCCCGAGTTTTTGCGAGACTAACGAATAGCAATAGATTTTTATATATGTATAGATAATCCTAGGGCTGTGGGAATCTGATGGATGCGAGACGCACAGGACCGGTCGATAAGGTTGGGGGAGGCCTATGTCTAGCAGTGGACGTCTTTCGGCTAAGATGATGATGATGAAACCCAAATAGCATCTGACAATTCGGTGATTCGACAGGCCAATAGCCTTAAAAAACTTAAATCCTTACTAATCAGAGGCTCCTCTGATTAGTAAGGATTTAAATTTTTAGATAGTACTTTTATGCTTCTAACCGAGGCCCCTGAAGTCTGGGGATATAATTGATACTGCGGTAGCTACGCCACTGGATTTAAATTAACAGTGAGGAATGTAATTAGCTTTGTTAATAATCACTTGTTATGTTTACTTAATTGTTGCGACAAACAATGCGTTTACAAACACAATGAACAAATTGCACAGTTTGTTCGTGTAGATGTGAATTTGTTAGATAGAAAAAACATTTACATGTTCTATCAGATTTTTTGTGTTGACATATCAAATTATTTATTGTTTACTAGATTCTGCTAGCAGCTTCGGTAGCGTTGGACATGACATAATTATGGTGGTAAGTCCCCTCTTTGAGGAGTGGCTGCAAAGACGTCACAGCGTCCTCACCTTCCGCATTACGCAGGTCCTCACCTGTCATGGTAAGTTTGGGAGGTTCCTGCATCGGATTCGTGCAATAAACCGGAACAAACGCCCAGGTGTCACCATTGTGATGACTGCCTGGAGGACACGGTGGACATTACGGTGGAGCATAAGGTGGATACGGTGGAGGTGTGCTCCGCTTGGGCCGAGCACCGCCTTAGACTGAGAAACCGTCACCACCTTCTATGAAGCAGTAATTAATATATGGGAATAGACTGACGGACTTGTCCGAGCTTAATCTATACTAATATAATAAAGAGGTAAAGTTTGTTTTTTTGTTTGTATGAGGTAATCTGTGGAAGTACTGGTCCGATTGCTAAATTTTTTTCACTTATAGAAAGTTGCTGTATTTTTGAGTGACATAGGCTATATTTTATGTACGCGGGCGAAGCTGCGGGCAAAAGCTAGAGTAAAATATACAACGCGGCAAACAGAAAGAATCCTTTTTCTTTGACTCTGAACAAGTTTACAACCAAAAATCATTTCCTCACTAACTAACATAAAAATCGTCCCGCATTCTTTATTTGTTATTAAGACAAACAGTTGCCAAACAAGACCACTGTTAGCATAATTGAATGAACGTGTATTTGAAAGTAAAAGCATGCGAGTTGACCCGTCAAGCCGAGCGTCAAACCGTCAAGCCAACCGTTTGTAATTATCGACGCCATTCATGGCACAAACGATGCGCTGCGCCGGCGCATCCCATCACTCTCACTTTCTGCATTGTAGACGTGAGAAGGTGTAGAAGGGATTTTGAAATTGCATTATGTTTTTGTTAGGTGAATTTTAAATGGTTATTGTTGCATGCAAGTTTGTTTTAAGTTCTAGCAGTCTTTCCTAAGTTGACAGTTGAAGTGATAGATATCGCTGTTAGCTATAAGACTAGCAATGTACCCATGGATTTAAGTTATCGTAAAACTACTATACTAGTTTTGGTGTGCTATTAATAAAGTTTATTCTATTCTAAAATAAAATGTCAATGTTTTTTTTAATAGGTTAAATTATCATCAAATATCTTCTGTCGCTGTGGGTAAAGCGAGAAGGAGTATCAGACTGCAGCTGCTGACTAAAAACTGTTTTTTCAGTTGCTTTTTGCGTTCCAGGGCGGAGTCAGGGTGAGTCCCTGGTGATCTATCACAGTACTCTAGTCTTCAACAAGGGTTCTCATTTTGTGCATTATTTGTTATTTTTAAATAAGGTAAATAAGTAAGTCTACCATAGTCCTCTCTGAAGAGTGTTTTTTTTTATTATTATTATTCTTCTTTACACCCACAAAGCCCAAGACAACTCGTTAAAATATAACGAATGCGACAGGATCATTAAATAGAAAGTCAAGTAAAGTAACTGGATACATCATTCACAGACAAAAAATACCCATATCAAAAGTGATAAATGAGGTGTATTCCCCTAATGGGCTGATCCGTCAAGATCTTGGTCACAGACGCTTTTCAATTGAATCCAAGTATGTCATTTGCAGAAATGGCAATTTCTACACAATTTATCAATCTCGGTGCAACGGTGAAGGCGGCCCACGCAGGTAACAAGGAGTAGGAAGTTAATGATGATGCGACGGTATGGTTGTTAACGGCCAAATTGAAATTGAAGCCACAGAGTAGGTGTAAGTTTATAACTTTATGTTATATGATATAAACGAATGCTTTACTAAAATCCTATCGGATGGTATGCAATCGTTGATAGTAAAGTGCAATAGTTTATTAAGAGGCTATTCACTATAGCTTAAGTTTGTGGAAGTAAGTCACATAGAGCAGATAAAACCTCCTCAAAGGTTCCGGAATTAAAAACATAATTATTGAATTTTGGGCTTTTAAAATTGCGAATTTTTATATTCGCTTAAAATTCAAGCATTTTTCATAACAGTGACAACGATCCAAAAAAGTGTATATAAACAAAATGCAAAACCTTTTCTTAAAAAAAAAACAGTTTTAAAGTGCATTCAAGAGTATGAAATACGTAGTCTGGAATCCTTCGTATAAAATTTTGATCAGCTACCTACCTATTACAAAATTGACTGTTCCTCGTCTATCCGTTCTGTGGTCTGTGCAGGCCTACCACGATTGTTTGCGGTGTGCTTTGTTAGCCTCCACTCGGCGTCGTGACGGGCTTGCTCGTGAAAAAGCTGCACTTTCACGAATTGCGGTAGGGCTGCGAATTTCTAGAGGTGTCGAAGCAACTCGATGCGTTAGTAATCGATTTCGAAGTAGGTCATAGATGAATTCGTACTTTATCATTTTATTCATTCGGCCTTAATTCATGAATTCCCGACCGGTCTCATAGGACCACGCTGTTATTGTCTTACTATTGTCTCGTTTCGCGGGTATTGATAGGTTAAAATGCTTCGTCCTTCATTTCGCTAGACAGGCAAAGGGCGGCGCAATTTGAACGCCCTCAGCCCCATCTAAGGGCCATAGAAACTGTAATTGTAATTTTATTTTTAAAGATAATCATCTTACTGTTGGTAACGGTGGCCTTAAGAGGCATCCTTTTCTAGTTCAATTTAAATAATTTAATATTTCAATTCAATTATCGCCTCAATAATTAAATTAGTTTCATTTCGATTACGATTAATTACTAAGACCGCTGTACAAAATCGATTAACAAATCGATTAATTAACCGATTCGATTTCGAGTATCTTCCAGAGCAGCCCTATTCCATAACCAATTGCTACTTCAGCTAGTATTGTTCTTGTTATTATTTCGTTTTTACGCAATTTTGATTACAATCGCGACTGTCGCGGTTACACAATGCGAGTCGCAAGTCGAGTTGATACTTTTTACTCAAACCCATGTGAATGAGTTATCGTTAGGACATTATCATACTAGCGGAAAGCGAGCTTCTTCAAAACGGAGTGAGTGCGCAACGCATACGTTACGGGCGCACTACGAGACCGCCGCAATAGCAGCGCGGATGCTATTGTGTCATCATCATCTGCCTAGCCTTTTCCCAACTACATATATTGGGGTCGGCTTCCAGTCAAGCCGGATTTAGCTGAATACCAGTATTTTACCAGGAGCGGCTGCCTACCAGACCTCCACAACCCATTAACTGGGGTAACAAGGTACTTCATAGCAAGACTGGAGTCAGATTTACTGGCTTGTGACTATCCGTAACAACTGCCAAAGATCTCCAAATGACAGCCGGGACCTACGGCTCAACGTGCTTTTCGAGGCACGGAGGAAACTCGTTATGTTAAGATGGTCACCCATCCACAGACCAACCTAGGCAAGCGTTGCTTAACCTTGAAGATCGACCTGTGTGGCTGTTATTATCTAGCCACGAGCTCCTCCGCGGATGCTATTGTGTACTGTCTCATAAAATTCTAGTCTATAAACACGCGACATAGACGTTGCGAATTGGCCACGCGTCCGCAACAGCCGCAGCGTGGTCGCGACGCATTCGCTGTTCACCCGCTCCGCCCTGCAGCCGCTCGCAAACCGCTAGTCTGGAGGTATTCCTCGAAGCGCACCAGTTTTGAAGCGCACCAATGAAGCGCACCATTTTTTTCTTCGAAGCGCATCATTTTGGTGCGCTCCCGATAGCAATTAAAAATATTAACTTTTATTTCCTCGAAGCGCACCTATGAGTAATTTTCGAATAGATATAGGGTACTTTTGGTTAAGCAACTTCCCTATTTTTAAACGTGGGTGCGCTTCGAGGAATAAAATTTCAATATTTTTAATTGCTATCCGAAGCGCACCAAAATAGCGCCCTGCACACGTACAGTTCGAACCGCGCATCTTGGACTGCGTTCCAAACCGCGGTTAGATCTGTACGGTTTGGACTGCGGATCAAACTGTTTTACTGATTACGGTTAAAAATGCATTCACGGTTTGGACTGCGGACGAAACTTACATATCTAGACAGACGTTCCGAACTGTGCGTGTAAATTGATTTTCAAGAGTTTGGACTGCAGTTTGGAATGGCGCGTGGAACGTTATAACTTTTAAAAGTTTTTGTTCCGTGTCTCCGTTACTTTCTTCAATTCTTTGCGAAATGCACCTCTTTTTTTATTGTAGGGGAATCATAAGAGGTTTAAAAATTTTATGATCTAAAAATGTGAGTTTTTAGTTCATTTGAAGCTGTTGAAAGATGGTTTTGCTTTATCAAATTATTTCTCCCACTGTGAGTGGAACGAAATTGTCACTCTTTTAAGAAACTCTAATGTGTGTACCTTTAGTTCCCTTTTACGTACCAGAACTGTAGTTTTTTTTCGGGTGGGGGAATCATCTGAATGACTTCTCCCACTCTTGGGCGGAGCGGGAGGGTGTGTCAGGCTCTTACTGACTAAACCCCTTGCTCGCTGTCCGCGTCACGTTACTATACTCCTTACTTTTTATCTTCCAGAGACACGGATGTTCACGGAACAAACGAATGAACTCTGTGATAGCTTGGACGCTCCAAACCGCCATTCTTTGTAATTTACGTTTATACGTGATGCGCGCGTAAAACTGTGAGACATGCGTTCGCATCGATGTGCCAGATCGGACTGTTAGACCCGTACATCTACACGTACAGTTCGGAGCGCGGGATGGAACGGCGCGTGGCGTTTCCCGCAGTCCGAACTGTACGTGTGCAGGGCGCTATTGGTGCGCGTCGAAGCATAAAAATGGTGCGCTTCATTGGTGCGCTTGAAAACAGGTGCGCTTCGAGGAATACCTCCTAGTCTGATACGGCCCTAAGATTCTCTTATTACGTGTAACAACGCACATTGTATCCACAATGGGGGCTCATTATGTTTTTAACATCGTATGTTTTAGAGGCGGTTTCAAAATGGATTTTCTCTTGTGTGAATTTTCTTGAGTAATTAACCGGTAATTATTAAGCTAAACATGGTGAACTCACTTTCGTTTTTAATGAAAAAGTTGGATTAAAAAGTCTTGGGAAATGAAAGGCCCTTTTCTTGAATGTAAATAGAATTTGGTCTTGACGAACTGTTTTCAGAATATTGGAGTTGTAGACCAAGAGTTACTGAACTGTTATACGTATGTTTGTTTAAAATACATAAAAAAATTAACAAACAAATATATACAGAATTCGTGTTTTAAGGATTTGTAAAGGAGAAACCAAATGACTGACATAAAACCGCACAGCCGCAACTAATGGGCACTAAGAGAGGATTTCCAAAAATTCACCCCTCAAAGAGTGAAACGAAAGTGCAAAGTTTGTATGGAGAATCTGATTTCTGATACTCATAATTCATGAATCCCCCCCCCCCGACCGGTCTCATTGGACCGCGCTGTTATTGTTTTACTATTGTGTCTCATTTCGCGGGCATTCATAGGTTAAAATAAAATCATCATCGTCCTGCCTGCTCTTGTCACATATTACTTGGGGTTGGTGTTACACAATTTTTTCTTTCATTTTAAACTTTATTTTCTTAGAAAACAGATAAAATGAATAGTAAATGACAGACTCATGAACGATCTTTACTGGTAGTAGTAAGTATTTGAACCTTGCCTAAAACATGTAACATAATTAACGCACATCCTCTTGGGGGGGTCATTGTACTCATCATTATGAACAACTTTTAGTATGGTAGTACACCTGAAATCGAGAAAAAATAATCAGCTGTTCCATACATTTTGACGAAATAAGCGACCATAAATGTAGGTCTGAATGACCACCCAAGAGGGTGTGCGTTAATTATGTTACACATCATCATCTGCCTAGCCTTTTCCCAACTATGTTGGGGTCGGCTTCCAGTCAAGCCGGATTTAGCTGAATACCAGTATTAATTATGTTACACATTGTATATAAAATGTGACTCAAAAACTATAATCTGTAAACCACACTAAATAGACTTTTATCCTACTATCTAAACAGAACTAGGTATTAAAAGGCTGAAGCTATCTATAAAGGATGTATTACCCCATCGCTCTTTTTCACTCGCACGTCATGGTAAGGGCCAAGTTTCTAAACGTTGTTTTTACACTATTTTGTATCTGTGTGCCAAATAAAATATCTTTTCTTTCTTTCAAAATGTTCACAAAATTCTTAATCTTGCTACCAAATCTGAGTTCGGAGAGGTCTTAATAAACTGGTGGAACTATAATGTCATTGTGAGGCACCGGAATTATATGCGCAAGCGTAGCCGAACAACTGCCATTTAATTTCCTTAAGTCCGTTTGCAACAGTGTTGCCATTGTGAGAATAAGCGTATAAAAATGCGTAGGTGATAACAAAAGGAAAATAACAAATTTATTTTTACCCATTCTACAAGTTACAAACTGCCACGTAACTTTGCAACTTGATGACGCGTGGCGCCAAAACAAAATACGATCAACTTGACGAACAACTAATTTACCGTCTGTTTTTTATACCCTGATACTAAAATGACATTACAATACAAAAGAACTGGCATCATTCCTATAGTATGTTTGACATTATCTGTGTCAATTAGTCTAAGGGCCTATTTCACCACCTATGATTAAGTTTCGAGTATCTTACTTGGCAGATAATTTCATACAAATTCTGTCAAATTTTTGAATTTATTCAGTGAGTAGTGCCTACTCGGACATTGTGAAACAAGCCCTCAGGGTAATAAAAACAGACGATAGGATCTGATTTAAGAAATATATTTCCTCAGCTGTTATTTAATAATGATAAAGATTATAATTTATGCTTTTTGTAAATTGATACATTGCGAATAGGTTGCCTAGCTAAATCATCAATCAATCATTGCTAATTTCGTATGTCTAGGTAGGTTGATCCTGTAAATGCGACTCGGATTAGGATGACGAAATTCTGACATTGGGTAAAAACTTCCTTAACCGTTGGGTAAAGGAATTTAGAATATTGAACACGTATTCCGGACAAAAAACATGCAACACTAACCTGTAGTTTACCGTCAATCTGCCGAAGTCTGGACCTCCTTGCTTAAATTAAATATTTCAAGACACAAAGAGGGTCCACACACAACTTTCACCACATATATGTCGCCTGAAATCCCGGCAGATGTCGAATATTCTTGTTTATTACGTCTTCTTACTAAAATTATCTATATCTACTGGGATTTCGTGATATCCCGAGAGATTTCGTTAAATCCTTAATATCCTCTTTTACCTGCGACATATACACACTTCACACACGGCTTCATATTTCAGGAACCACTCTTGAACAAGGGCCACAAGCGTCCTTCAACACACAAGCACGCACTTTTCATTATGTTTTCGAACAATAATTCGGATATCACTAGCGTTTAGGTTCGAAATCGAAAAATGTAATAAATACAATACTTATAATTATTTTGAGACCGTTATAAGAACGCTTTCCTTGATATTTTTTTCTCAAATTGTTCTAAGTATCGAAAAGAAAAACTTGTCAATTGTGCAAGTTAGAACGGGATAGGTATATGATAGTAGTAGTAGTTCACTGCCAGTCTGTCGAAGATCCATATTTCAGGGGCAGCACATGATCACATCACAGACATCTTTAACTACACTTACACGCACTTTTCTTACTGTAGTCTGGATATAACTCGCGTTTAATTTCGAAATCGAAAAAGATAAAAAATAATAAATGAGAACGATAGATAAACGGATCTTCTGAAAGTGAGGACGGAGAAAAAAGCTAGTCAATTGTGCAAGTTAGAATGGGATGGCTATAGGGTAATGTGGCATTTGCGTTTACATATCTACCCTACAATAAACATTTTGACAGCTACGAAACCCAACATTAATCATTATTATAAAAGCTTAACAAAAGGAGATGTTTGATTTTGGGCCAAAAAAGAAAAATATGTAGACTTTAATATAGATACAATCAATTAATTTGAATAAAACTAATTACTACAAAATGAATTAGGTACGCAAAAAAGATTTTTAGCAAGAGAACCCCGTTTTTAACATAGCCATGGCAGTTATGTTATGACGTTTGAATGACGACTTTGACAGTTTTAAGTAGTGGTTATAATATGATTTCTGATTCGCCTACGATCTGGATAACATCGTATGTGGTGTTTTATCTAAAATAACAAGTCCAGTTTACACAAGGAATGATTTCATTAATAGGAATTTTGGAATTTATTAATACCTAAGGGCTTGTTCGAACAGAGAGGCAAGGATAATATGTAACGGTATCTAATCCTATAAATATACCTTGTCTATTTTTCTTCTACACTCTATGTATCTATGCATGTGCCAAACAAAACATGTTTTTCTTTCTTTCAAAAATCACCCAACTACAATATGTTTCAAAATATAACCATGTCTGCTCTTTCTCCAAAATACGAAGTTTCGAAAGAAATCATTATACCTGAAACTTGAATTTGTCTCGTGTGTAACGTAATGTAATTGTAAGCATGTTGTATTGCCCCTTGCGGAAGAGGAGCTTCTCATCGCTCGTCATCCGCAAACGAATGCCATCGGTGGAATTTGTAACGCGATAACCTCTCAAAGTTGCGAAATATAAATAAATTGGTTTCATTTTTAAATCTAAATATAATAAAATTTATACTTTTCTACGATATGTTATACTATTTATGTACTCTAAGTATTTACACTTTTTACTCGTAAGTATGGCCACACTGTATCTCAATAATTGTGTAGTAGTCCATTGTCTCGTGTGTAACGTAATATAATTGTAAGCATGTTGTATTGCCCCTTGTCGAGCCATTGTGTAGTGGCGGAAATTAAACCAGATCTCAGATGGTGATAGCAGACTTAAATACGTACATTAATCTGCATAGATTTTATTCATAATTTTATGTTGGTTGATATTAAATGTAAATTGTGAGTTGTCTTATCGTAATTCTTAAAGTTATTTGATCTTCAAACGATTTTATGCCAAAAAGATTAAAATAAGAATAATGTTTATTGTTCATTGTTACAATAAAAATATCATAACTTAAGACAAGATCATCAATATTATCTGTAACTATTTTAGAAACCAGTAAAATGTTTGAATGGTGGTCCCCAAACTAGGTAAAAACTGTATCTTTGGGACCTGTAATAAATATAAGTAATACTCAGACTTATTTAATTTAAGATGTAAGGGAATTTATTATTATTTCTTAATCATAAATACTACCAATGGATACCACAACCATAGCAATTTAGTATTCATCTTATTAATAATAATAAATCATTTATTTTCAAGTTAGAAGCTCTTAAAAGAGCTAGTAACTTCCTTAATTCATTATTCCAATCAAATTGCAGCAAAATAAAAAAAATCAATCGGGTACTTAATCAAGTAAAATAATAAAACCAAATAAAATAGATGATATGCAGAATATTTTATACCAGCACTTTTTAAAGTTTTCAAAATCGAACGATTCCATATTTAAAATCAAATTTCTCCAAATTCAAATTCATTCCAAACAGACCATTTCTACCGTTATCAATACCAAAACTGGTTCGCAACCAACCCCACTGCCCCACAAATAAAACTTATCATGTTTACCTTTTAAGGAAATAGTAAATAACAGTATTATCTAACTATGTACTATCATTTAGTTCATTTACTGATGTTTGTATGTTAACTGCCATCATTTCATGGTTGTTAAGATTTGTAATTAGTTTTGTTACTGTATCTAATTACATATGTACTTGGTATTTGTACATTTGTTTTGTACTAGTTATTGCTAGTGGGTTTGTCCGTGTGAAAGTAGGAAATTATTCCAAAGGAACATAGTTACTCTTGGGTTGAAAAGTACCATATCGTATCCAAGTTGCAAGAGTGAATTGGTTACTTCTAAGCCCCATCGTACATTTAAGTGAGTAACATTTTTTAAATCATCTCCTCAAGCTCTATATTTTTGGTACTCTACATATCTATTATCTATATCACAAAAGAAACCTAATTCGGTGCTAAAAGTAGGGCATTTTTTTTTTGTAATCAGTGTTACTCCCACAACATTCGAAAAACTCTCCTTCAGGCACAATCAAATAAAAAATGTACAATCTCTCTGTACCTATACTTACTATAAAATTCATCGAAATCCGTTCAATGGTTCCAGTGTGAAAACATACAGTCCGTCTAATGAAAGCGCGACCTGAGAAAAAGAGGTTAAATCCAAAAAAATGTAAGTGGTATTACTAACTAGTAGGAGAATCATATCTTGACACTTCACAATTTTTTTTATTTCCTACAATTACGGCTGAATAATGTTGCCAACTAAATTAAAAAAAAAAACTCCAAGTCGTGCTTTCATTAGACGCACTCTAACAAATAGACAAACAGTCAAGACTATAATTGCATATAAAGCATCAGTATGGAAATGACCCAATTAGTAATAGCAGCAGACTTTCCCTTGTAGATGCTTCATTGGGCCCGACACGCTCGGCAGGGCTCCTTGAGTGTGTAATAGTGTAATAGATCACTGATTTACATTAAATGTATGCTAATGTGCCTTTGTGTTGTACATGCTATCGATATATTTATTTATTTATTTAAACTCCATGTACAGTAGTGGTACATAGGCGGACTTAATGCTATAAGGCATTCTCTACCAGTCAAGCTTTGGGTTAAAAAAAACAACATATAGTAGGTAGGTAGGTATGGTAGGTTAAAAAAATAAACAAATGACACGAAATACGAAATTCAAAGAAAATAAATAAAATTAAAATACAAGGGAGTTATAGCCACAGAACAGTTTTCAACTGTTAAACTCGGTTATAGCATAGCATAGTAGAACATAATCAGCCTATAAAGGTTCCTACTGTTGGGACTTATGCTGCGACTCTATTAGGGCCCGTTCACACGATACGCGCACGCTCAGCGCACGTCTCCCGCGTCTAACTCACATTGAAATTTGATAAATAAGAATTTGAGTCTTATAATCCATCAATAGATCTCGAATTGCATTTAACCTATCAATACCCGCGAAACGATACACAATAGTATAACAATACAGCGCGGTCCAATGAATGAGACCTGTCGGGGATTCATGAATTAACGAGGTCTACACTCTACACGCGCACGCCAAGCGGACGCCCCGCGCCCTCCTCGCACCAACCCTGCGCTCGCCCTGCCCGCGCTCTGTACCCTCTCCTTCATACGTTGTGACACCTGGAAGCCACTATGCCTAGTAAACGAAGTAGTCCAGTCACTAGTAGTATAAGTGGGCGCGAGGCGTGTGCGGGTTTAACGCGGGCACAACGCGTGCGCGGGTGCTGTGCGTGATCGGCGCGTGTCATCTGAATACGCCCTTACTGTTTTTATTATTTTTCACATTTGGGTATTTACCCGTGCTTATTTTTGTACAATATTTTGAACAACAAATACCACAAAAAACAATATTTTCCTGAAAACAGCATAAACAAAGCAATTTCACTTGTTACGACGGTTCTGTTCTAAAATGATCCTATGAGAACTTCCATTCTATATTCTTTTTAAGAAGTTTATCATCAGATCATAACAATATTTCTAAGGGACCAATTCGACAAATTGCGGTATGGCGGACAGAGTTCTGCGGGATCTGATGAAGTCTTACCAAATTGCAAATAAGTTACGTCACTTGAAATACATAAAAATTGTATGACGTGCACTAATACCGTATTCAGCTCCTGCTCTATAAATGGGCTTATACGCTCTCTTTAAGAGCCACATGCACCTACACGAGGAGTTGTTAATGGCGTGTACGTTTCCGCGTGGAATCGAGGCTAGACATTTTTATATTAAACCTACATGATAATTAGTTTGGAGATATTTCATGCTGTCCTTCGCGGTCTGCTCCCGTGAGTCGCAGCATGAATAGAGCCTTTAGCCTTTCTCAGTAAATGAATTTATCATCATCATCATTTCAGCCGACAAAAGTCCACTATTGGACATAGGCCTCCCCGAAATGTCGCCACAATAAACGGTCCTCTGCGTCGAGCATACATCGGATTTCCGTCACTTTTTTTTAAACTAGTGCTTGACTGCGATCCCACTTGATGGTAAGCAGTGATGCAATCGTTGATGGTGAGGCGCACTAGCTTATTAAGAGGCTATTCACTCTAACCTTGAAGACACCTAAATTGTAGTCGGACGGGAAAACCGCAGCAGGCAAATTGTACCAGTCCTTCGATGTAAGCGGTATGAACGACGAAGCAAAACGCTTAGTCCGGACCGTAGAGGTTTTGACAACAAAAGGGTGGATACTAACCGTACGACGGTTTCTCCGATGGTAAAATGGGGATGGCGGAATTAGTTCATGTAATACCTGCGCACACTCGCAAAAATGCATCCTGTAGAAAACCGAAAGGCTGGTTACGCTACGCCTGTGCTCAAGGCTTTGTAAATTGGTCTCAGCCAAATCTGGATCTCCAATTAGCCTCTTCGCACGCCTTTAGGTACCTGCTCATCGGTCCACCGTACAGGAGACCTTCCAAAGGGTTCCAAAAAATTAGTTACCTAACACTAAAAGGATTTTTCATTTCTAAACAGCAATTCCAGAGATTAGCGCCGGAATACCTGAAATTAGATTATTATAAAGCCTAACTTCTCTAAAACAAGGTTAACTAAATGACATTTGAAACCGACATTCTTACCGCCTACTCTAACCACGACTATAATGCTGAAATCATCAAGGAACTGAAGTCACAATCCCAGAAATCTAACAAAAGATTTTCTAAGAACATCAACTGTGACTTCTATAACAAACCAATTCTTTCACAAAAAGCTAATTCTTCTACTCCCCCCCGCCACCCCTCCCTCACTGTGATGTGTCAACGTCATCATGATTCCTTAGTGAAAAAGAGATAGCGCTATCCATATTGTATAGCTCCATCTCTCTCAAGTTCAAGATGTCAAACCCAGGCCCCAATTCCTGTAAACGCCTGTTCTTCCTGCATGAGTAATTTCAAGGCGCCATCGACTGTCAACTGGATTAATTTACGTCTGCTCGACCCCTTGAGTCACTGCCTTGAAGATATTCTTTCCTAAATTGGGCTGGTGGAGCCGTGACTCAAATTATAAGTCATTGTTTGTTCCGTCTCACTGGCTTTCATGCGTGATGCAATTGGATGAACGGGAATTATTTTTAGCGTTTACGGTGTATGGTTTCGGCTGAGATTCCTTATGATTACACGGGTTTTTTTTGTAAATATCTCGATAGTAATTGAGTAATAAGTCGTTACCCGATGTCTGGCTGAGCTTCCTAAGCACTCATCCTTATTACTAAAATAACAACTATAAAATTGCAAAGGTCTACTTACTCTCTGATATTCAGCGTCAATACACGTTAGGGCCACGGGGAATTTCTGCAAAGGAAACCTGTGACCCTAGAACGCAAAGTCACAGTTGTGATTTTAGTTAGTAAATGTCTGGCACGCTCTCTTGTTTGATCCTAGTGGGATAAGTCATTATTTGATTTCCAACCTCAAAAAAAAGTATGATTATAAGCCTAAAAATTATAATAACTGTAAAAACTTAAAATTGTTACAAAACTTCACTTAAATCTATAGTCCAGTGTCACATTTTTTACAGGTTCACATACCTAAGGGCCTGTTTCACAATGTCCGAGTAGGCACTACTCACTGAATAAATTCAAAAATGTGACAGAATTTGTATGAAATTATCTGTCAAGTAAGATACTCGAAACTTAATCATAGGTGGTGAAATAGGCCCTAAGTATGCTAAAACGTACAAAATGATTATATGAACAACTCGACGGTAAAACTTAGACACTGTAAATATAATACACAACAACACAAACATTTCTAAGTTTATTTTGTATTAACAAAATATTAAAGTCACTCAAATTTTGATTTACTACTTTGATACTCGTATCATAGAATTATCAGAGCATTTCGTATGAAAAACAAAGATCTTATAAATCGCAGACTACTCGTATGTTTACGTTTTATTGCAGCTATTTTAAGACAATTAAAATAGCTGCTTCTGGTTGCATCAGTAGATCTAGTTATTTCATCGTTTTACGGTATTTTTGTGCAACTACATGTAAACCACGGCTTTTGTAAACGAAGTTTACATGAATGTATTCGGACATAGATTGCGTGATTGTTTTGTAACTAGTTAGTTTTAATTATAAAGGTATGAAGTCTTCATACCTTTATTGAAGATATCCGCAGAATAACCAAGGTCGACATAGCCCGAAGAATTGCCAAACTTAAGTGGTAGTGGTGCCTGGCATATATTGCTCGTAGAACGGATGGTCGATGGGGACGACTCAGCGATTTCATTCTTTAAGGAAACAAATAAAAAACCTGGCCAAGTGCGAGTCGGACTCGTATACAAAGGATTCCGTACTAAATAATTCAGATCAAGCAAAAAAATAACGTTTGTAGTACGGGGATACTACAACCGTGATTTTTTTTTGCATGCAAGTTGCAACACAATCACAAACCTTCGTCTTTATAACATAACCTCTAAAAAAAGCTATTATAAGCTGTACCTATACCTTTTTGCTACTTACACATTCAGAATGTAAATCAACAGTCACTCAGCGTTTCGTACAGTAAATACCTGCTTAGCCCTTGGGCCTAAAAGCTTTTACTCTGAGAGGAGTCCTTGAGAAGGTATCTAAATAACAATGAACGATATTCGGAGAGGTAACATTGAAGCACTTTAGTTAGTGGACATTTTAACGTTTGAATCCCCAACCGGTCCTATGAGACCGCGCTGTTATTGTTTTACTATTGTGTCTCGTTTCGCGGGTATCTGAGTAATTAAGCATATTTTGAAAGGCGCCATATACTTTCAGAATCTTATGAGAGATTGCCTTTATTGTGATAAAAAACGGTTTAAAAAAGTGGACAGTACCTATCTAAAACTCCACCGCATATAAAAAAGATGCAGTTGATTGGCTTAATTTTAATTCAATCATAGTTCTATGTCTTTAACTTCACCAAGTGACTTGTTTTGAACTTTTTAGTAGTTTTTGACACTCAACTTTTTTGTTTCCCTACGACAGAGTGTCCTTCACGGAAACTGGCTTTTCATCAGAATAAAAATGAATATCGGATTTCAGTGCCATCTTCCGGGTCCAATTATATTTTCCAAAACCATGTAGGGACTTAAATATACACACAAAATTTTATCCAATTAGTCAAACCGTCTAGGAGGAGTTGTACCTACTCGTATATAGATACACTAGCTGTCTCCTGCGGTTTCACCCGCATTTTTCGTTACTGCTCCGCTCCCGTGGGTCATAGCGTGATGTTATATAGCCTATAGCATTTCTCGATAAATGGGCTATCTAACACTGAAAGATTTTTTCAAATCGAACCAGTAGTTCCAGAGATTACCCCCTACATACAAACTTACAAACCTACAAACCTACAAACTTACAAACTTACAAACTTACAAACTTACAAACTTACAAACTTACAAACTTACAAACTTACAAACTTACAAACTTACAAACTTACAAACTTACAAACTTACAAACTTACAAACTTACAAACATACAAACTTACAAATTTTACCTCTTTATAATATTAGTATAGATATACCCGAAAAACATAAACCTCTTTCTCTAACACAGTCCAGTAAAAACGGAAGCCTACCTCAACACAGCGATGCACGACCCGGTTCATTGAACACCCATACCGAAACCTGACTAACCTTGACTTATATTCCGAAGCAACATGTTATAAAACAAGCGAGGCAGTAACTAAACTCCACTTAAACTGCCGTTAGACGAATTAAACCACGTTTGATCGGACGTTAATCTGTAATGAGGTTGATGTGCCGTGAAAGCTGGTCTACCATAACCTTAGTTACTAATTTATGTGTTAAGTAATGAGTTTTTATTACATCCTCACTTCTTGTGAGTTATCTGTAAGTATACCTACCACGTATTAGTTATGTAGCTTCCGCCCGCCACTTCGTCCGCGTGGAATTGTAACTTTGGGCTAAATATAATTATATATTTAGCGTTTAGTTTTTATCACTACATAGTATAAAACAAAGTCGCTTTCTTTGTCCCTATATCCACATGTATGCTTAAATCTTTAAAACTGCGCTACGGATTTTGATGCGGTTTGTTTTTTAATAGATAGAGTGAATCAAGAGAAAGGTTTATATCTATAATACATGCATAATATAGTAGAGTAAGGGCCTGTTTCACAATATCTGAGTAGGCACTACTCACTGAATGAATTCAAAAATGTGACAGAATTTGTATGAAATTATCTGCCAAGTAAGATACTCGAAACTTAATCATAGGTGGTGAAATAGGCCCTAACACTGATAAATTTGCACCCGTGCGAAGCCGGGCGGGTCGCTAGTTAATACTAAATGGGCTTTCTAAGACTGACAGAATTTTTCAAATCGAATCAGTAGTTCCTGAGATTAGCGCGTTCAAGCAAACAAACTTATAATATTAGTATAGATATGTTGAACTTTTTCTCCCACTCTAATGTGAAATGAGAGGGCGTGTTGTCACTGCTCTGGAACGCAAAAGGGAATGAGGAACTCCGGTGGGTTTGACTCATTAAAAGTGGAAGTAATAACTCTTAGGAACAATTCCGCTCTCCTTCTCAATTAGAAGTTACTGTGACAATATCTATGTAATAATATTTTTATTTGTTTCTCTTGATACTCAATGTGAGTGCTATACATCTGCTCAAAACATGAGTCATAAACTCATAAGTTGGAGTGCTCCAAGTGCCCATATACCCTGCACTTTAGATGATTTAATCAGTGCCACCGATGCTGCAGTTAACTTAGCCACCAACTGGACTCAAACAGTTTAACGAATTTACCATCGATTTCTCTCAAAAACGCTTAGCTTAGGTACCATGAATAGTAGCATACCACAAGCCTAATAAATTTTTATTATTATGCTATTTATTTCATTTACAAATTGCAGATTACAATATTTCAAAAATAAAAAATAAACATTTCATAACAAAAACAAATCAGTAGGTAGGTATCCCACGGGTATCGGGATCAGGTTCCAAGCCAATGGTGGTCAGGGCTCCAGAGAATGGAACGTCCTAACTATAAGAGCCGTGTACAAAAAGGTTAAGCCCTCGCCTAACCTAACCTAACCTAACACGAGACTCATCTTGTGTTGGTTAAGATTTCGAGACTCTTGGCTATTAAATCATTGGCTGACATTTTATTAATTATTACCATCGGACAAAGATCACACATCCTTTCTCTATTTAGAAATTGTACCAAATTACATTAGATACCAATTCTATCTTCAAAGTGATACGGAACCAATTAATATGTCGTCGCCCTATCACTCGAGATAAGGGTTAAAGCAAATAAAAGAATCAAACATCCGTTTCCGACTACCCATCCACTCAACATAAACTTATATTATTACGATGTGTCAAGTAAAGTTTACGACATTTTCTAAGAGGCCTTAAGAGTCTTTAATGCGATCCATTTGACGACCCATACTGACTGGTTGATGGTGAGTAGTGGTGGCCAGTGGTAACTGCCCCGACTTACAAGTTGTAGGTCGCGGGTTCAAAGCCAGCCAAGCGCATTACTTTGTGTAATTTATTTCATCACCGCTGCTCTCCAAAACGGTGAAAAAAACATTTTGAGGAAACCAGCATGTAGTATAGCCAATAGCCTAAAACCGAAAATGCTAAAATGACGGGCGTGTGAGCAAGAAAGAGGGATAGAGCATGTAGGGTGTATATATAACTCCAATCCGTTATCAGTTCAGTTTAAGTCGTCAAATGGATCGCGAGAAGAGCTCGTGGTAGGGCCTTAGATGAATGATAGAAGTTTTTCCAAAGCTTTATGTATGTTCCCTTTTATAGTAATTGAGAAATTGATAGCTTTATTTTTATCGGTGATTTAAGAACGACGAGTTAATGGAAGAAAGATATTAAACTTAACGGTGGTACTCGCATAGAGACGAGAATAGTCAGTTCCTTGTATGGGGATGTGTTGGAATGGGAAATGTACATAAAAATAATATTTTATCAATTCAGTTTGTCAATAAACTATCATATACGTGTGGTGTGACGAGAATGGATAAAGTGAGATATGAGTATATTAGAGGAAGTTTAAAGTGGCACCAATGACTGAAAAGCTGAAAGGAAATCGTTTGTCTTGGTATGGTCATGTAAAGAGGAGGGAAACTCATGTTATTAAAGCAGTTATGAATTTACATGTGAAGGGACGGGGAGGAAGAGGGAAACCAAAGAAAAGATGGATGGATAGTGTGAGGACTGATATGAAAGAAAAGGGAGTTGATGATAGCATGACGGGTGACAGGACAGAATGGAAGAAAAAAACATGCTGACCCCAAATAATATGGGTTTAGGGCCGGAAGAAGAAGAATTCAGTTTGTCAATAAACTAGCTTCTGCCAGCTGCTGCATGACGTCTCTGTTCTTCTGTCTATCACCAGGCTGTCTCATGAACCGCGATAGTTAGACATAAAAAAAAAAATTCTCGCCGCTGTGTGTAGTGTCTATGTATAGAGTAGGACTGTTGCGAAAAATGTATGAACAGGCTATCGGAACATCCATCTTAACAACAAATACAATGGGGAACACGGTATCCGAAAAGTTGTCACCGTGTCCCCCAGATCGATGGCAACGAAGGAACGGGGTAGGGGTTTAGTCAGTAAGAGTCTGACACGCCCTCCCGCTCCGCCCAAGAGTGGGAGAAGTCATTCTGATGATTCCCCTACCGGAAAAAAAAACAACAAATACAAAAAATATAATAAAATACCTAATTATAAAATTTAATTGAGGCTCCCGTACAAGAATTGTGTTTTTTTTTCGTTTTGTACGGAACTGCCGTGCGCGAGTCCCAATCGTAATTGTTTTTCAGACAACCCTTGTTACTTCAGGTGCCCTTTGTTTTTCAGAACCGTAGTGAGTCTTTGAATCAAACCCGCATAAAGGAACGTTTATCTGACTGTTTGCAAAAATCTTTGAGCAACGCGGTTTTTTCCTTTACTCATTACAACCGCGTGTGGGTGGTATACCGTACAATTTGGTCTCCATTTACTTATAACTATGTCGGAAAGTAATTTTAGGCTAGGTATCTTATTAGGTATACCGTTATATGACCTTTCAGAGAACAAGGCAAAGAAGGATGAACTGGTTTCTCCTAAAACCATTCTGCATGCCCAGTTTGGTCTACCTTCCGATTATTATCAGGTCCAGGTCAAACCCTTAATTTTTCTTCTTCTTTTCGTGTCTATGCACTTATTTTATTTTTCTTCTGACCAGTATTTGGCAACCTGTACGGCTCTGTCATTGGCCTCGCATAGATCCTGAAAAGTACAGGTGGTAGTGCAGGATGAACATTGAACAGTTTAGCAGGAGACGTATGTCCTGTGAACCATCTCCACACTGGCACAAAGAAACCCTCAATGAGATGACTGATGTTGTTTATCTGTAAATAAAATAAGGCCTTTGGCCTAAAATGGGAAAGTTTCTGGCTTAAGTCAATTGAGAAGCGAGCCAAGGATCATTGGTGAATGCACCCATCGAGACAATTTTCAAAGTCTAGAGCATCGACTCCAAGTTTCTAGTTGCTACCCTGTCGGTTTTCTAACGGTTGCATTTCAATCAATATAAAAAAAAGGAAAGAGGCATCATCAAGAATCATTAACATCATTTCAACCGGAAGAAGTATCACCATGACGATCAATCGTGAAATCGTACTACTACTTGCATCCATCGGACTCTCGCTACCCTAACCAGGTCATCAGTCTACCTTGTGGGAGGCCTTCCAACGCTGCGTCTTCCAGTACGCAGTCACCACTCCAGAACTCTTCAGTTTCCTCGACCGTCATCAACAACAACTATCTACCTAGCCTTTTTCCCAAGTATATTGGGGTCGGCTTCCAGTCAAGCCGGATTTAGCTGAATACTAGTATTTTACGAGGAGCGGCTGCCTACCAGACCTCCACAACCCATTAACTGGGGTAACGCGGTACCTCATGGCAAAACTGCAGTCAGATTTACTGGCTTCTGACTATTCGTTACGACTGCCAAAGATCTACAAATAACATATCATCAACAACAACGCAGGTCGTTATTTCTTAACTTTATTTTTTAAGCAATACTATTTTTTTTTGTTACGTGCGATTAATGTGAGAATTTTTAAGTTTTGTCTTTTTAAAACAATGGGCCACTGCAATCAATTATGTAAGTATGTAAATTGGTTACAGTTGCTTAAGTTTTCGTTAAAATGGAGGTTTCAAAGATAATACTTTTTGTTTTGAAACGGAGCTTTAATAATAAGTTAGGTGTTGAATTTTGTAACAGTTAAATTGTTGGTTGGTGTATGTGAAGATCACGAAACAATTTGGACGACCGTTACCTGCACAATGTTTTTAAATCCTTCTTTAAAATAGTTAGTAAATTTTGCTTGCGCTTCTTCTATAAGACCAATATTTTCTGAATCTTCATCTCTCAAGACAAACGATTCCCTTTTAAATTTTTAGTTTCTGGCGCCATTTTCAAACCATTTTCAATATTTTACTTTATCCATTTTCGTCACACACCTCACAAGTGTGTGACAAAGTATCATGAAATACGTCTTATGATAATCACGAGCATTGATGATTACCGCCCTCGGCTCTCTGAAAATGCTTAAGGCTGGATATTTTTTACCTACACATAAATTCAAATTACACTATTATACAATATACACACATCAAAAGTGTCTAGGGATCAACATATATTTTTGCAATAACTTTTCTCCTGATTGATATTAATTAAAATTTTCTTTAAGGATTCATCAAATAAAGTGTTTTCGTTTGTCACAGTAACGATAAACCAAGTCACCTTTGCATTAATAAAGAAATTTGCCATTTTCCTAATAAAGGGATTTTTGACATTTGAACCACTAACATTAAAGTTCGAAAAAAAGACTGAAATAACAGTTTTCATTTTATTGGGTAACTTAAACAATTAATAATCCGTGTTTCTACCGCGAACACTAACAACACAAGAACATCGGTTTGGCATACTCAAAATGAGTTCATCCAAATCACGCTGTGGAATGGCCGCCCATGTTCGTTGCAACAACAAAAAAAGGTCTTCTTGCGACTAGATACCCTCCATATTCGGCAGAGCTCTTCTCTGTAGCATATCCCATGCATGCTCAATCGGGTTCAAGTCTGGCGACTGAGCATGCCAGGGCAGGACATTGATGTTAGCTGCGGCGAGAGTCTGTCTTACAACTCTTGCGGTGTGCGGTCGTGCATTATCATGCATTAACTGAAATAAGGGACCGATTTGCACTTGTAGAGGAACGATGACGTCTGATGCAATCGTCTCAGCATAAATTTGAGCGTTGAGGTTGCCTCTGATCCAAATCAACTCAGTTCTTCCGCCGATCCAAATACCCGCCCATACCATGATGGTGCCACCACTATAAGGATGGACTTCCTGGCAGGATTTTAATCGCTGTTGGCGTCCAGGGGTTCTCCAGTGTCGTATACGTCTTGTATCCGGTCTCATACCAAAACGAGACTCATCAGAAAAGCACACGAAACGCCATTGTTCTTCTGCCCAATTTCTGTGTTCAAGAGCCCATTGATATCGAATTCTACGATTGTGCATTGCTATAGGTGGTACCCGTAGCGGTCTTCGGGAATGAAGGTTCACTTCATGCAAGCGGTTTCTGACTGTTTGGTCGCTAATTAAGTTCCCTGAAGAGTGATGAAGCCTCACGGCTAACATCATGGCGGTTATTGTTGGAGCTCTTCGAGTTAAGATTTGAATGTATCGGTCTTGTCTCCGTGTGGTGCAGCGATACCGTCCTCCATGGCGCTCAGCCACGGTACCAGTGCTTCGGTAACGTGTCCAAAGTCGACTGATAACACTCTGACTTGTATTCAGAGCTAAAGCCACAGTACGTTGCCGGGAACCAGCTTCTATCATTCCCACGGCTCTGAGCATTTCTTCCCTGCTTAAATGACGTCGCCGCTCCATAATAACGTTGGTTTTAATCAGTAGTAGGGAAACAGTAGCACTAATAATGACTTCAATGCGTTGTATGTTTTTATAGGGAAAATATTGACAGCTGATTTTCATCTTTTACTCGAATTTGATTCACAGTTCCTGATTCAAATTATGAAATGCACCAAAAAGGATCCATATAAATTTATAAAATCATAAATTTATTACAAAGCCACATCTCAATCTCAAAAAAATCCGCATAAAAATGCTTGATCCCTAGACACTTTTGATGTGTGTAGTTACAAAATTTTAATGGTTTTCTAATTTAGTTTGACCATAATCGTATGACCGAATCTTTTTTGGAACAGTACAATTTAGTACAGTTTTTGGCCTTATAATAATATAACCAAACATAATTTCCTTAGGTCATCGTCTATTGTATCATTTATTAGATATAATACAGCCTGGGAAAAATAACGGTGTAATCTTGACATCTTACAAATGTGATGAAAGACACAACGGTTGGCCGACTTGTATAGCCATAAAAAACGATGTATTCTTATTTATACATTGCCAAAATTGCTGTCGTTTGAAATATTATTGTTTTTCTATTGTAGAGTTGTGGCCTTTTTATGGATTCGCTTGTTTCTTACAATGCTGGTTATCATAATTAATTCTACGTCAAATAACTCTTTGACTTAAAATATCGGAATGACAGGTGAAGTTGAAGCAAATATTACCGCTGCATACAAATGCAATATTAATAAATACTTAATTTGTCAATTTTCTATCTAAAAAAAGTATGTGTTGTACACATACTTTTTTTAGATAGAAAATTATCAAATTACTCCTTTCGCTCTGAGTGGAGCCACTACTATGCTTAACAGTCACGCTTGTTAATATAAATAGTAGCAGGAATAACTAGGCAGTTCAATACAATTATTATTTTCATACTAAGCTAATCAGGACCTTCGCACTAAACATGGTTAAAAATTAATCTTGACTAATTAGCGTCTGAAAAACCTGCTATCTCTTCTTTTCAGAATTATGATAATAAAGATAGCCCTGCACAGTAAGATACGGAATTATTGTCCAAGTCATATCTAAAAATAAAAGACAATAAATAATGACTAACTATATATTATTATCTGATAAATAAAATGTTATCTTAAGATTTACAATAACATAATCAATTAGCAATTCCATGTATAATAAAGTGCATAATAATATAACAATTATGCTTACATATTCTGTTCTACTACAGTTTACTTAAGTGGGAATAAAATGTATTTAGGTACTTAATTAATTTTCATTGAAACATGCACACTGTCGGTCAAACGAACCAACGACCTGGCGAGGGTCGCGGGAATCCGATGGATGCAAGACGCACAGGACCGGTCGCTGTGGCGACGCTTGGGGGACGTCTTTCGGCTGAGATGATGATGATACACACGGTACAGGCCATGGTCCGGAGCGAGGAGGAATGGCAGGCAGTCGCCTCGTCCAGACGTTAACGGCGTAGTTTTCCATCCGCGCGTAGGTGCGAAGCCTCCTGGAGCGACGGGGTTATGTGAAAAAAGGACCTCCTGATCCACTCACTCCTGTGAGTTTTAGTCAGTAAAAGTCTGATACGCCCTTCCGCTCCACTCAGAGCGGGAGACGTCATTGGATGATACACCTAAAAAAAACACAAGGTATGTTACCTATATACCCTCTGTATTCTACCAGTCAGCATGAAAAGATGTCACATCGCACGGTGGTCCAAGCGCCCTACAAGGGCGGTCATTAATATCTTACTTTACTAAATTTGTTAAATGGGATGTTTTCTGAAGGGTAAATTATAAAAAATACTTCACTAATGTACATTAATGCTTTATTTACATAATTTAATACATTATGTACAATAAACTGTAAAATATATACTATTTAATATACATTTAAATTGTCAATATTTGAGATTTATTCTCCCTCGCTCGGAAATACATCTGAATATGATATTAACGCTGTTTATGAAGGGGTTATCATTAAATATGTATTCTTTTATATATTATACATATTATGTACAACAAAAGGCAAGAAAACTAAAACTACAATTTACATATTTACAAACGTCATCACAACCACAACTAAGTTAAATAAGTACAATAACTAACCTAATTTGAATTTAAACTAATTTTTTAATAAATCTAAAACCTGCCTTGACATAACGCTCTTTTTCTTACGGGGAAGTTTCCGAAGACCAGTAATGAATGCGCAATTCGTGCACTTCTCATTACCCTTTACTAATTCAACACATTCAATTTCATTTAACCAATCTGAATACTTATTCAAAAATTATGATTTACTTCTAGAGACAATTTTCCAAAATCTATCTAGACTTTTACATAAGTTGAGTATCTTACTATTTAAGTTCTTAATGTCTATATTTTCGACCTCATCCAGTAAAGCTAGA
This sequence comes from Mythimna separata, assembly GCA_030763345.1. Taxonomy (NCBI): domain Eukaryota; kingdom Metazoa; phylum Arthropoda; class Insecta; order Lepidoptera; family Noctuidae; genus Mythimna; species Mythimna separata. The sequence continues at coordinate 6,643,884 of CM061187.1, forward strand.
ATAGTTTCCAACACGTGTTGATATTTTTGAGGAACAGTTCCAGTTATGGCAGACCAAATCTCAAAGAAATACATTCTTGAGAAAGAACATTTAACCAAAGTACCTGAAAAAAAAAATATTATTTATTTTCGTAAGTTTCGTAGACCGTGCTACGCCAGAGCCTACGCAGACGTAGAGGCTATATAGCGACTATAGTCGCAAACTGAAGCAAAAAAACCTTTTAGATTTTCAAAATAGAGAGTTCAATCTTTAATATAAGATATGTGAAAGTATTCGATTATGGTTGAAATTTTTTGAAGGTCTATGTAAAGTCAACTATAAGATAAAAATTTAATAGAAATACTGTGTGGCGTAGCACGTAAAAATACGTCATAATAAGTAAAATAAAACTTAAAAATATTACTAATTAGTAATAACATACCTTGATCTTGAAAATCCATGTCACAAACACCACTCAAAAACAATGCAATTTTGAGAATTCACAGTTAAACAAACAGTACTGCCAATGAGTTACAGATAAGGCGCGCGCAACGTAATGATGTGTTCACTTCGGAGGTAGAAAAATAAGTGATAATTAGGTAAAATGGGTGACATGTTTATACTTTAAGGTAGCTTGTTTATTGGTAAATCATTATAGATAATTAAATTGGGTGTAATTGATGATGAAATTTTTGCATTAATGACCTACGGAGGAACCACCGTGCATCGTAGAGAAACGCTTAGCCTATTCCATTATAAAATAGCAGTACATAATATATGTACAAATGTACATACCTACGAGTATGTATTACAACTGTCAATGTAATGCAGTGACTCATTCAATTAGATTAGATGTCCACAGATAACTAATTACATGGAGATTAGTCAACAGCATTGCACGCGTCGCGCGTCGGTACGGATTACATTATGCAAACAAATAATTTAGCTGTGGGCAGATAGATATGGATCATAGTGAGACTGGCCGAGACAGGTTTTAGAGCACTTGATGTAAATAGAAGATTGTTGACCTATGGATATTCCAGAGAATAAACCAAATGTAGAGTTGAAAGACCTCACACAGGCTAAACCGATGACCTCGTGAGGGTCACGGGAATCCGATGGATACGAGACGTGAAGACACTTGAAGTGAATAGTAGACTATTGAACTCTGGATATTCCAAACTATAAACCAATGGACCGGGGACCTGGAGAAGGTCGCGGGAATCCGATGGATGCGAGATGCACAGGACCAGCCGTTATGGCGACGCTTGAGGAAGGCCTATGTCCTGCAGTGGATGTCTTACGGCTGAGATGATGATGATTACACGTGTCGGTACGGATTAAATTATGCAAACAAACAATTTAGCTGTGGGCAGATAGATATGGATCATAGTAAGACTGGGCTAGACAGGTTTAGTGCACTTGGAGTAAATAGGAGATTGTTGAACTGTGGATGTTTCAGGCCATAAACAAATTACCTCACCAGTTCATCGGTTCACCTTATGGAAGGCCCATAAGGTGGACTGATATGAACTGGTGAGGGTTACGGGAATCCGATGGACGCGAGATGCATAGGACCGGTTGTTGTCGCGACGCTCGGGGGAGGCTTTTGTCCAGCAGTGGATGTCTTTCGGCTGATGATGATAAAACCAAATGACTAAGGCACAATGTCCACTATTGGCGTACTTCTTCTTCTTTTTGATTCGATAATAAACTCGTTAAACTGTTCAGGCCCAGTTAGAAGGTAGTAAGTAACGTAGCCAGTTATTATAAGCGGTAACGTCATACCAACCACACAAATTACCTTTTATTTACCTGACGTCCTCGTTACACAGTTGACAACTGACTGACTGCTAGCCCCGTACAATTAGATTCCAACACAAGATACCACACTCCACCCTAGAGCAGCAGAAGTAATTTGATGATTTCTAACCAAAAAACCCTAGTGAACGTAAGAAATGTTAGATTAATCATATTCACGAACGTGAATGTCAAAAACACTAGTTCATGCAATGCTATAGACAAGGTTATCAAAAACACTTAGTATTTTACTACTAAACGAAGGGCAAGGACAATGTCATGTCACAGCACTTATTGTTTATCAAACCCATGATAAAGACAAAGTAAAAGTGCCCACAGCTATCAGATAAGTATGTGCCGTTATTTGATAACTATTAGCAATTGATAATACTGAAGTAAATACACGAATTACCAATTTGACTGGCCTGTTGGTCTAGTGGTCAGTGGCCCTGTCTGCTATGCTGGAGGTCGTGGGTTCGATTCCCACCCAGGGCAAATGTTTGTGTGATGAGCATGATCATTTGTTCTGTGTCTGGGTGTAATTTATCTGTAATATGTATGTATTTAGAAGTATATAAGTATGTTTATCAGTTGTCTAGTATCCATAACACAAGCTCTGCTTAGCTTGGGACTAGATGACGTTGTGTGAAAGTTGTGGAAAAAAAAAATATCTAAGTATTAATAAGTTCACAAACAGTCCACAATGCGCATAGACTCATAAAGCAGCTGTGTTTGGTCCATTAATTGTGGCACACTACGCCCCCTGACGCGACGGTCACGACTACAAATATTTGATTGTTGTAGAACTGTAACGACTTACAAACAATTAATTTGATTAATGTTATGAGGTAAAGTGTTGAAATTGTTAAATATAATCCTGGCCTTAACGTGGCTGAAAATTTCATTTTTACAGATGGACAACAACGTGATCAATGTGATCATATAAGAGTTCCGTTTTTTGCCGAGTGAGGTATGGAATACCTTATAGGATCACTTTGTTGTCTGTATGTCCATTTTTCAAGAAAGACCCTTTTTCTCAAGAACGCGTAAAGATATAAAGCTGAAATTAATATCAATTACTCAGGGCTGATTACAACCTGCTTTAATCTATCACATACCCGCGAAACGAGACAAAATAGTAAAACAATAACAGCGCGGTCTCATATGACCGGTTGGAGATTCAAACATTAAGAGAGTTTTATAGAGTTTCTTGCATGTTCTGCTCCATAGAGATTTACGTTATTTTTCCGACAGACCGACTTCATGATGTCGTGGATCAGGACATTATTTTCAATTCGTATCCCGGCGGTTCCTTCGGGATAATTTACTCCTTTTCCAGAAGGTTACTACATGTTATTCTGTGAAAGTAGACAGAATAACATGTTGTATTACATCATTTTAATTGATGCCGTAACAATTACTGTTATCAACAGACCGTTAATGTCCACACACATGCAACATACGTCCCCTTTTGTCGCATAAAGGCTCATAGGGGCATGCAGTGATGGAGGCAACAGCCGTGGCCATCACGCTTGGCGGGGAATTGTTCATCAAAGTATACCGGTGCGTTCGCCTGATGTAACCCTTTGTTGTATGGAGTGTGTGGTTTTAATAATAAATCTATACATTGAAGGATACTGACTGATTGACTGATATATTAACGCACGGTTGAAAGTAGGTACTGGGGCTAGAAGTTTAAAATTTTACACATGGTTTCCGAGTGTATGGTTTTAATAATAAATCTATATATTAAAGGAGAAACTGACTGATATATCAACGCACAGTTGAAATTATGACTAGAAGCTTGAAATTTCACACAAGGTTTCCTTTTATCTTAAACTAGCTTTTGCCCGCGGCTTCGCTCCCGTCAAAGGACTACCCTACCTATCCTACTCTACCTTCCCTAAACTACCCTACACTACCCTACCTACCTTACACTACCCTACTACACTACCCTACCTACCCTACCTACCCTACACTACCCTACACTACACTACATTACCTTACTCTACTCTACACTACCTTACACTACCCTACACTACACTACCCTACACTACCCTACATTAACCTGCATTACCCTACACTACCCTACCTACCCTACCCACCGTACACTAATCGATAAATAGAAGATCAAAAGTTTTGTATTTTTTATGTCCTTCTATGTCCTTCTCCTGGCTCTAAACTATCTCCCTGACAATTTTCAGCTAAATCGGTTCAGCCGTTCTTGAGTTATAAGTGGAGTAACTAAGACGATTTTCCAAAATTTTCTTCCTAAATGGATGAAACGGGAGTCCAAAGTTTTTGTAGAGAAACCTATTTTCACGTGCACGAAGCCGTTTGCAGACGAAAGTTTGTGAGTGTTGAGTGTTTGTGTGTAACTGTGTATATTTGCAGATGTTTGTTGAATGGATTTCGATGAAACATGGTACACGGATAGGCTATGTCCTGGCATAACACAGAGAAATTAATCCGCCTGGATGCCAAAGTTTCATTAGTCATCTTATCCATCAACTCCAAACAACATTATCAATAAAATAAATTACACATACAGTGTAAACTTTATATAACGACACTGAAGGGACTTGTGCATTTTATGGCGTTAGTGAGAGGTGTCGTTAAATAGAGACAAACAAAAACAGAATTAGAAAAGTAAAAGTTTATTTCAGACTAGTTCTCTTCCGTTGCTATTGCACGTATCAGTAAAAAAAAATATTACTAGCCATATTTACAGTCGGTAAGTTTGTGAGCAACTGAGAATAATGATAACGTATAGATAATCTTGATAATCTAAACAGTCACCACTTGCAAACAATCCCAATTTGTAAATAAAGGAACGAATGTCGATATGCCGACAGTCAGTTTATTGCTGACTAGGGCAACAATGCCACAAACGAACGTACACAGCTGTACAGTTTATATCAATTTTAGCAACTTTAAAGGTACTTTTTATTACTTAATTGTAGTAATTGAGAGTGGGTGTGATGCTATGTGGAGTGTATCAATGTATGGTAGACATGCTTGGGTTACCAACCAAAGTCAATTAATTTCGACGCTTTACAGGGTTTGTCGTTAAATCGAGTGATGTTACATAGAGTTTACACTGCTTTTCTAATTAACCATTAGGTAGGTACTTCTACTAGTACTCGTATTACCTACGCAAACAAATTATAAAATGAATATTTGTATATTGTATAAGTACTTCACTTCCAATCTATCATCATTCGTCTCTATCAATTAGCCGCACGCCTTCCATAAATAAATAAAAACTGGCAGAATGACTGAAGCAGCAGCAACATGACTGATTCATGAACATCCGACAATTACTCGTGGACGGAGAAACCGCTTGACTTATATATTTTTTGTGAGTGGCAATTACTCAATTTGATACATTATGTATTTGGAGCTGTGGTTGCCAAACTATACGAGTATGGAGCAAAGGAATATCTGGTAGCCGTGGACGATGACCAACGAGTAGCTCAAAGTCTGGCCGTCCGGTAATAAGGATCGAGCCCAAATTATCAACAGCACACGCACTCTTCAAACCGATGTCAGCAAACCTATGGGGCCGATGCTCGCTAGGGTCACGGGCAATTTCTGAAAAGAACAGGAAAACTGAAGGATGCAGATTTGGTTTTAATCAGTAAAACTCTGACACGCCCTACCGCCCCATTTAGAACGGTATAGAAGTCACAAATTCTTATAGTAGGTATTTCTTATAAATCGTAACTGCATGAACTGCTAAAACAAGAAAGAATGAAGAACTCTTCTTTCGTATCTTCTGCCCCCTCCTTCATTCGGGAAAATCAAGACCTGAGACCCGAATTTATGTAGTAATATTTGTTAAATGATCCGCGGTTTATTTAACTTTGAAAATCACTGATTTAGAGAAATGCGGAACAGAGTGTAAAGTCCAGCAAAGCAAACTTGCTTGAAAAGAAAGGATCCTTCGTCTAGACGGGTGTTTTGTTTGGTCCGGGACTAGAGATGATTTTGGGCTGTCGTGTCTATTCAAATCGTTTGGAGAACTATAATGCGCTAAAATAACTAAGCACGCCCGCCCGCGAGCGAGAATTCTCTGGCCCAGCAATCTGTCTCATTACTTATTAGTCTACTTAATTCAATTTTAAATTTACAACTGCAAAAATCGCACACAATACACCCACATTACCGCAAGCAGCATCAGCAGTAGGCGAAAATAATAAAGAAACAAGTATCAAAACGGCTGTCTCATTCGGATACCGCAAGTATCAAAAATGTGCTCTACTATGTCGTTACAGATTTCAATAACTGTACCTGCTAAAAGGCCTATTACACCACCCGTTTTTACGACCGGTCTACGTAGACTGTCGTTGAGTCTACGTACAAGTAAGACCCGTCTTACCCTTATCCGCCTCCTACGCGACGTAGACTAAGACCGTTCGTAAAAACGAATGGTGTAATAGGCCTTTAACTTACCTACCACGTTTTATATGAACACGTAATACTGGAGAATCCATGTCGGTAGGTAGATACTGACTTATCTGATGAGATATTAGATAAATTTAATTAATTTTGGTGTCGAACTAATTAGTGTCAATCATAATCTGATTGTCTGAAACATTCGCATATAAAGGCTATCTCTCGAAATCCTGTTGTTAGGTAGAAATGAGTGGTTTTAGGTTTCGTACTGTACTCAGCAAAAAATGAACCCTTATAGGATCATATTTATTATTGTCCGTCTCGTCGTCCTGAGGCTGGTACTTATCGGATGCCGAACTGCCATTGCTTGTCGTAAGCAAGCCCGCCTTCAGTGGACGTAGTACGATTTCCAGACACTAATAAATACGAGTGTAAGGACTATTGCGTAATAATTGTGACGTTACGCGTTGGTCGGATTCGCGATATTATCACTAATTTTATTGCATTTCGGAACGCTGGGTGGCTATTGGCGCAGTTATGAGACACATTGTTGCTGTTGGTTAAAAAAATATGTTTAAGTAATTTAAGTTTTCTATATTTGTCTCTATATAGAGGAGCACGTGGCTAGATAATAACAGTCGCTCGGGTCGATCTTCAAGGTTAAGCAACGCTTGCAAAGGTTGGTCTCTGTATGAGTGACCATCTTAACATACCGAGTTCCCTTCGTGCCTCGGATAGCACGTTAAGCCGTAGGTCCCGGCTGTCATTTGTAGATCTTTGGGAGTCGTTACGGATAGTCAGAAGCCAGTAAATCTGACTCCAGTCTTGCCATGAAGTACCTACCGTATTACCCCAGTTAATGGGTTGTGGAGGTCTAGTAGGCAGCCGCTCCTCGTAAAATACTGGTATTCAGCTCTAGCTAAATCCGGCTTGACTGGAAGCCAACCCCAATATAGTTGGGAAAAGGCTAGGCAGATGATGAATATTTGTCTGATTGTGTATAATTGTGTGCCAAATTTAAGCATGTTTTCTTTCTTTATTTGAGTTGTTAACAGGGCATAGGCAATAATAATAATAATATTTATTGGTCCATTGTTACAGATTATCCCTTATTATTTAACTTATAATAATTTATATTTATAGTAACAGGTAAAATTTAAATGAGTCATTTGAACAATGGTCCCCAAACTAGGCAGCAATGCACCTGCTGATCTTATTATTCCAACAGCAGGGATACGTTTACAAAAGCCCTACCCTACCCAGGACCTTGGAACTCCACCCACATCGAAGAAGACGTAGGTACTTACCTACCGTAAGTATTCAGCTATTGCGTCAATATCTCCCCTCCCAACAACCCCCAACTGTGACAGTACAAACAACATTAATGAAAATAAACAGCCTTGGCATCGACTAGTGTCGCCAGGCGTTCGGATAAAGCCGGACACGGTCAGGCTTTTTGGTTGCGTTGCGTTGGATCAGGCGTAGTCTTACCAATCCGGCTTTTGTTAGGCTTGATAATTTTTTTAAGTGTTCTGCCTTACCTTGTATTGCTAGGGCAAACGGAGCAGACCTACAATTATATCAGTCAATCTTTTCTTGGTTGGTTTTTTTTTATTCCTTTTTTAATATTGATAGGCTTGCGCTTGACCACATTTCACCTTTATGCATCTACCATAATATCTTTCGACCACTCTTGGTGTCTTAGGCATCCTCTACAAGTCAACTGGTAGAGAATACCTAAGACGATTAAATCCGCCTTTATACATTTGTGTTGTATGAAATTTAAATAAAACAAAATAAATAAAATTGTATTGTTATTTCATTACAATTTAAATACTAAGGGCCTATTTCACCAGCTATGATTAAGTTTCAGATAATTTCATTCAAATTCTGTTCCATTTTTGAATTTATTCAGTAAGTAGTGCCTACTCGGACATTGTGAAACAGGCCCTTATTATAATATTAAAAATTGGCTTGTCTTTAATAAAAATATCGACCTTTTTACTCAAATTCTCTGTTAAACCGGCTGCTTTGTCCGGCTTTTCAGTTTGAAGACCTGGTAACCCTACCATCGACTGATTTCGGTATTTTTAGATTGCCATAACACGTCAATCACCAACGCTACGACAAACAAAAACAAAGGCTTATTTATCCTAATCAATATATTATTTGTCAAAGCCGCTTTTACTCTTTATTTACTTACTAGCTTCTGCTAGCGGCATCGCCCGCGTGTAGAGTTAGTTTAGTCTTAGCGTGATGATATATTATTATAGCCTTCAATTAATAGAAATTTCAAATCAGACCAGTAGTTCCTGAGATTAGCGCGTTCAAAAAAACATACTCTTCAGCTTTATAATATTAATATAGCTATATAGATTTAACACTTTATGCACATAAAAGTACAGCGGCAGACTTAATGTCTTAGGCACGTCCAAGCAACCTTTGGGTGATGCAGAGAATTTTAGGAGTAGGTGCAATAAAAGAGGAAGAAAAAAATTAAAGATATACAAATCCATTCCCTCTCCAAAGGAGGCCTGAGTCCCAACAGTGGGAAGTTTTGTAATCTTAATAAGGCCGTTGATAATGATGATGTTAAATATACGTATATAGGTAAATACTATATACTCAGAAAATACATCCAAATCAAGAAACATACCTAAATATTAATGCTGTAATGATACTGCTTTCTGGCAATCAATACAATATTTAGGTCAGGAGTCGTAATCCTCCATCAAACTGTTATATCATCCATTTTGGAATGTTTGCTCGCAATCATTAGTGTGTCAGTCGGCAGCTGTAACATGGTTTGATGTAGCTTTTATGATAGCTCTTAATTTTTATGACATCATTAAAAAATCAGTCAAATGCGAATCGAGTTTCGATTTTTTTATATTAAAGGCTTCGACCCAACGGTTTTGCTGACAACTCCTTGAGGCGTGTGTGGAACACCACGCCACGTTGACGGCTTGGGTTCGGTCCTGATGATTAACCATGAAGCAAATAAATTCTCTATGTGATTAACGGACAGCGAGCGACCCATCGCTCGCTGTCCGCAAAAATCCCGCAAAAATTAAGCCGAGCTTGTGGTATGAGTACTAGACAACTGATAAACCTACTTATGTTTTTCTAAATACGTAGGCACATATTATAGATAAGTTAATATAGGTACATAATATACACAACACATAATCGTGCTCATAAAATTTGTCTTGGGTTGGAAGTCTCAGAATCGAACCCACGACCTCCACCTTAGCAGTCAGCGGGCCTCTAACCACTAGACCAAACAGGCCAGTTATTTAAACTAAGTATATAACAAAAACACTATAAAAAACATATTTATACATTCCTAAAAGCAAGAAACTGTAAATGCACCTAATAACCAACTTTTTATCCCGGTAACAGTGTAGGGTCAGTCTCAACGCGCAAATCACCACCGCACCTGGCTTGGGGGCGTTCCAGAGCGTTGATTACGGGCCCCATGCAAGGCCCTTCAATTATGCCCTTTTGGCAGATGTGACTGCCCATTGCCTTCTCAGCTGGATGAATTAAAATCTTGTTGCAAAATATGTAATTTTAGTTGGTAGATATTTGACCCGACAGGAATAAAATTTCTATTCTTAAGTACTCTATAGTTAAGTAGGAATTTATTGTAATTTTTTTGCAATCTTTTTTTACCTTATTCCAAAAACGATCGTCAAATACAACTCTGAATAAAACTGAAATGTTTCCTATCATTTGAGTGACTTACTCTCCAACGCGGTTTCATCTGCGTCTTCGGCTACTGTTCCACTCCTCTTGGTAATAGCTTGATGTTATATAGCCTTCTTTGATAAATAGGCTATCCAACACTAAAATATTTTTTTCAATTCGAACTCGTAGTTCCTAAGATTAGCGCGTTCAAGGAAGTAAACTTTTCAACTTCATAATTTTACCATAAATCTATTAATAATTCAAATTTTCATAATTCAAAATAAGAACATCGATCGTTCTAAAATACGGATAGCAACAATAAAAAAATCATCTACTATTGTAACTGGCCGGCAACAAAAAAAGACATTCCATTTTCAAACGGGTCAACTAATTAAGAACAATAAGAATTGGAATAAGATTAATTGTGTCGTCCCCTTTACTACTGACCTATCCGAACGCAACCCAAAAAAAAAACTTAAAAACGTGACGAAGGAATAATTCAATTATTCCTTCCTTTTCAACCCTTTCTACTTACCCCTTTACGGTTGTTGGAGTCTTGTACTTGGCTTAATCCAACAACTAGACTCTGTTCTCATAGACACAATGGTCCTTTCTCTAGTTTTCTGGTTTGTAAAGACGTATTTTGATTCCCACAGATATAACTGGTTTCGAAGGAAGGATTTAATTGGATTCATAGATCTTCATGCTGAGAATGGCTACTGGTCACTATTTACAGTAGCCATTCGACTATTATGAGTTGTAGAATGGATTCGTCACTTCTGACAAAATGTTTCTCAGATACTGGTTCGTTTTCCTTATTATTCTTTGTGTTGTTCCCAGGATGGTAGTTCAATGGATCTATCAGTTATCTTGCAGCATGTATCGGCATTCGATATTTGAACTGAATGTTCAGTCTTAGAAGAGAATTTGATATAGCATAGCATAATCAGCCTTTGATGTTCCCACAGCTGGGATTCAGGCTTCCTTTCGGCGAGGGGTCTTTGGACCGTAATCCACCACGCTGGTCCAGTACGGATAGGAGGATGTCACATGCCATGGATTTTTTTTTTGTTTTAGCATACGTCGGTTTCCTCGCGATGTTTTCCGTCACTGTTTTGAGAGCAGTGTTGATGAAATATATTATACAAAGTAATGCCTGTCTGGGTATAAACTCGCGACTTACAACTCATAAGTCGGGACCGTATCGGATCGGATAATGGGACCAACACTGTTCATCTTCAATTTGTTAAAGAAGGCAATTTAATGTGACTGGATACAAAACTAAAATCAATCTCTCTCAATCATTTAACCTAAGCTTCAAGATATATCGTTAATCGTGACTTAATCGATGCCAACTCGACAGCAACTCGCCATAAATCGATGTTTAATTGAAAAATCTTAATCGTGGACATGTAAACGCGAATAAGCACACTAAACCCTTCTAAACAGTGGGTTCATGGTCTTGTCTGTCTACATTATTCTCTATAGCTTTATGACTGGCAGTGGCATTTAGGCTTGCCAAGGGATTTTGGTCCTTGTGTTCTGTAGTAAGGTATGAGCGTGCATCAGGCGAATCGATTGTATCAGTCACGACGTTACTAACCTTATTTGATTCTACGCTAACCTTGCACCTGCTGCTGTCAGGCGAAACATTCTAATCTATATGTTTTTTGTCAATATAAGTTCGTTTGGTCCGTGTACTAAAGTAGAGCAGTCGAAGGTGACTTTGTATTGTATAATATTTCAATCAGTTTAACGTACAGGGTAATATACAAAATTAGTGAGAAAAATTCAGCAGTTGTGAAAATTGAATGGAATGATTACCAATGAACGCAAAAGGCAACTGGTTTTTTTATACAACACAAACTAGTGCTTGACTGCAATCCCACCTGATGGTAAGCAGTGATGCAATCGTTGATGGTGAGGCGCACTAGTTTATTAGAGTGATAGAATACAGGTGGGTACAACTCTGATGCTCTGAGGAGGACATTAAGATGAGTTAATTTATGATTGATCACCTAAAGAGCAGAGTTTCGCCTCATCGTTTATAACACGTACATAGGACTGGAACCATTTGCCTGCTGCGGTCTTCCCGTCAGATTATATTTTAGTTGTCTTCAAGGCTAGAGTGTCAAAGGCTCTTAATAAACCAGTGCGCTTCACCATCAACGATTGCGTCACTGCTTACCATCAGAATGGGATCGCAATCAAGCACATCATCATCATCTCAGCCGAAAGACGTCCACTGGAGGACATAGGTCTCCCCCAAGCGTCGCAACAACGACTGGTCCTGCGCGTCTCGCATCCATTGGATTCCCGCGACCCTGACCAGGTCATCGGTCCCCCTGTGGAAGACATTTGAATACTAAAACCCCAAACTCTAGTTTATATCATTAAAAAAAACTTACCAGTTACCAAAATCTAAAGACTACTAGCTGTCCCCTGCGGTTCACCCGTATTTTTCGTTACTGCTCCGCTCCCGTGGGTCGTAGCGTGATGGTATATAGCCTATAGCATTCCTCGATAAATGGGCTATCTAACACTTTAATAATTTTTCAAATCGGACCAGCAGTTCCAGAGATTACCCCCTACATACAAACTTACAAATTTTACCTCTTTATAATATTAGTATAGAAGTAAGTATACATAAAAAAGGTGAGCTTGCTAATTACAAATAGTGACTAAGTATTCTATGCTGGTGATTAGGTTCTTGAAATACTCCTCAGAGTTAGGATTTTTTATCGTCATTAGGAACACAACAATCGTATAATCATTACGTCTCTCTCTTGACCTCTGTCCGACCTGATGGTAAGCGATGTTATGGTCGATGATGGAGCATGCTTGCTTAGAAGTAGCTTATTCACTCTTGACTTAAAGCTACCTACTGGGCCCAAAAAATTTGACAAGTTTACCTTCGATTCGAGAAGAAGAAGAAGACTTAAAGTTTTTCTGTTTACACAACAAAACAGCCAACAGCCGTAGGTCCCGGCTGTCATTTGTAGATCTTTGGCAGTCGTTACGGCTAGTCAGAAGCCAGTAAATCTGACTCCAGTCTTGCCATGAAGTACCGTGTTACCCCAGTTAATGGGTTGTGGAGGTCTGGTAGGCAGCCGCTCCTCGTAAAATACTGGTATTTAGCTAAATCCGGCTTGACTGGAAGCCGACCCCAATATAGTTGGGAAAGGCTAAGTAGATGATGACTTAGTTTTTCTGTTGGGAAATGATCCAATGACTTTTCCCCTTGTCCCGCTATAGGGCAGAGCGGGGAGCCGTTTAAGACTTAGGTATACTTACTGATTAAAACTATACTAATTATCCTTTTTTGCCTTGGTTTCCAGGACCCTGCGTTTCCCTTTCAAAAGTCAACTTTTGACTTCAACAGGTTCCGGGCCTGCTGGAGGTGTCTGTGCAAGCAGATGAAGCCGCGGAGGACAGCTAGTGATGTATATATTATCTTTTAGGTCACAACTACTTTAGGTAAAGTCAGACATTTGTGTCTATTTTGAGTAATTCAATGTCGACTAGCTATCTAATTAGTCGATGTCAATGCCATAGGCATATTAGTCTTGAAGGTAATTAAAATTTTAATTTATTCATGATCGTTTTTGTTTAGTGTAGAAAACCTTTTGCACTGGGTCAAATGAGGGATAGTCGGACATACTTACTGATTAAAGCTCACCCGTGATCCTTCTGTTGTTCTAGAAACTTGTAGCCCTGGGTTTATTCAACATAACCATAATTTTCACCGGGTTAAACATGATACGATATTTCTACAGAGTTGTGTTTCATTTCATTAAGTATCAGCCGAGCAGTAGACTGCTCTACTGGTAGATCTAACCCACTCCGATTCCAACTTCTTTATTATAATTTTCCAAAAAAAAAAACAAATACAGAAGTATAATAAAGTGGGCTTACTTTACGTTTATTGGCTGATGTCACTCATCATTGTCAGTCATCATACCGAAATCACCTACAATCAATATCATGTCAACATCAATGAAAATGTACTTATTATCTAGGTATTCAGGTCAGCGCCAGTAAAGGGTTCACAATCACTACACGAATGCACGAGGAAGGCGACCATCAAAGAGAGGCGGCGTGTTGTGAAGCTTAGTACTAGTACTTTACGAGGAGCGGCTGCCTACCAGACCTCCACAACCCATTTACTGGGGTAACACGGTACTTCATAGCAAGACTGGAGGTCAGATTTACTGGCTTCTGACTACCCGTAACGACTGCCAAAGATCTACAAATGACAGCCGGGACCTACGGCTTAACGCACTTTCCGAGGCACGGAGGAAATTCGTTATGTTAAGATGGTCACCCATCCACTGACCAACCTTGGCAAGCGTTGCTTAACCTTGTAGATTGACCCGTGCGGCTGTTACTATCTAGCCACGAGCTCCTCGTAAAGGACTCATAATCACTACACGAATGCACGAGGAAGGTGGCCATCGGAGAAGAGTGGCGGCGTGTTGTGAAGCTTGCCACCAACGCCTGAAGTGATGACCACGACCACTCTGTCAAGAGTAATACCGACGAAGAAGAAGGAAGTATTTCCTTCTATGGTAGTAACCCATACAAAATCATCATCATCTGCCTAGCCTATATTGGGGTTGGCTTCCAGTCAAACCGGATTTAGCTGAACACCAGTATTTTACGAGGAGCGGCTGCCTACCAGACCTCCACAACCCATTAACTGGTAACCCATTCAAAATCCCAATCCAAAATACCTACCTATCGGTGCCGAATCGGGAGTAGCTTGGGTGCTGAAAATGTTGGTGCCGAAACAGGAAAACTTCAGTAGAAGATCAATCTTCTCAACACGCTTGGTCCGTTACCAGCCTTTTCAGATTTTTTTTTCTGGTAGGGGAATCATCAGAATGACTTCTCCCGCTCTTGGGCGGAGCGGGAGGGTGTGTCAGACTCTTCCTGACTAAACCCCTACTCCGTTCCTTCGTTGCCTATGATCTGGGGGGGACTCGGTGTCAACCTTTCGGAATACCCATGTTCCCCAGAGGATACCCATGTTTTATCAGATGACCAACAGTCAAATACCTGAGTTTCTCAGATCCAATACCATCCGACCTTCACGATCCATCCTCACTAGGTAACTAGGTTTCTTCCTCAAATTCGTCATCTCCAATACCTCATACCGGTAACCAAACACCGTAACAGTAGATTTTGTACGAAAAAACGGTACAGCCAGTCACGTTCAAGGTCCAAGCATTCACTGACCGAGTTATAGTATCGGCATTATAATAGCTGCTGGACAAACTACAATAGACTGTTATATAAAATGGTAAATTGAAAATGTGAACCATAAAAACTTAATTAGCCATGAACAGAATTTGAATTTGACAAAGGAAAGGTTATTCTGCGTGGAGACCGGTTAAGATCAATGTTACAGATTTGAATCGTTCTTAGAAAAGCTGTTAAGTAATTAGAGAGCGAAGTGACTACTACCTACTCTTTCCATTTTATTTTCTTTCTTTCCTAATTTAGTTTTACTAACACACTGCTGATGGCACGATTGGTGTAGGTAATGGTTGAGCGAACAGTTGCTGCAGAGCTTGTCGCAGATTCAATTCTCGCACGGATATTTGCATAGCCTACAGACAGTTTTTCCGGCTCTGGATGTCTTGTGTATGAGTCCACATGTTTGTGAATGCGCCCATGATACAGGAGGAATTCCAATAGGACGGTTTTTTTAAACTGAATCTTTATCTTAATAAATTTAACCTTTTTTCCAAATATCAGTCTCACGGGGCTGAAGCTTACTGGGGCCATGGCCTTGGCTGGCTTCTGAAAAGGTAAACCGGTGTCCTGGAGCGCTAGGAAAAGAAAGGACTACTCCTGTACAACCCACGTTTTGGCCAGTAAAAGTCTGACATGCCTTTCCGTTCCGCCTTAGAGCGGGAGAAGTTATTACATAATATCCCACTTAAAAAAAAATTAAGTCAGCACGATTGTCTTTTATCAGGTACATTTGCTGTTCCAACCAATACCAGTAAGTTCGATCACCCATAACTACGATTAAGTCCGTTATACATCTTCGATACCCTCTACTATGTTCATGCTCATATCTGTTCCTTTTGATCCGATAACTGTCTCATTCCTCGGTTTCAGTCCCTATTCATCAGAAAGCTCCCATCTGCTTTTACCCAAACTTTTAAAACATTGAGTTAGTTTTAGCCAGTAAAAGTCCTATGCCCTCCTGATCCACACAGGAGCGGAAGAAGTAATTAGATGATAACCCACTTAAAAAACAAAAAAAAGTGAAAACTCAACTGGATTTTCTTTTACACTTCACAGTCTCAACTAAGACCAGTTAGTTCGAACACCAATAACTACGATTAAGTTCGTTAAACATTTAGATACCCTCTCACATGTTCATGCTCATATCTGTTCCCTTTGATCCGCTACCTGTTTCATCCCCCGGTATCCTTTGTACTTTTTCTATCCCCAACTATCTCTATTGTTAGTTTTTTTATAGATCAAATTACGGGTTTGTGAGGTTGCAGCCAACATTCGACACGGTCGCATTCCGGCTGCTAATTTGGTAGTATTAGATACAACAGCCATGTTAGTTATCTATCTCTTTCTTACTTTGTGTAGTAGAAAGGGATGGAGAATGCTATCCTGTATCATATTTTTAATGGGTCTTAGCGTGCGCCTGATTGTTATTTTTGTAGGTGATGTGGGCTTGAATGAATTATAGTAATCTCTACTACACTTGTATAAAATGGGCTTAGGAAGTTTTGAATATTTTGATGCTACAAGGCACCTAATAAACAGACGTAGCTAAATACCTAAATATATGTAGTATTTTTAGGTTTCCCAAGGAAATACAAAGTTTTTAGCTGAAATACTATGAAGGAGTTTTCTACCTAGTTTTAATTAACGTAACACATAGTTAATGAGTGTCTTTAATTAGGATTTGGTTTTCTAGAAAAAAACATGTTGTTTATGCAAAAAAACTGTAAAGGAGCTTTCTACCTAGTTGTAATTAACGTAAGTACCTAGGCACCTACAAAGTTAATTATAGGTACTTACTAAGTTGTTTGTTATATTACCTACTGATTTAGTTACTGCTTAGATTGTTAAGCAATTGTTATTCTAAGCAAGACTATCGCAAAATGGATCTAGTACAACTAAGTGCGGAAATTCGGTCAATGTTTTATCCAAGCTTATTATTTAATGTTGCTTTTGATTTCCTTAATTCATTTTATCAACAAACGAGCCCATTTGATCCTGAGTTTTATTAAACTCAGTGTCTCTTCTATCATCAGTTTGGTAGACATCCAGTCTGTAGGTACGTACCCTGTTTTGTATAGGTTCGATTATTTTGCGATATATGCAAAACTTACAGTACTTACTTCAACCATCAGGAAATCGATCCAACAAGATTCCGTAGACCTTCCACGCTAACTTCTTCTAGAGAACTTCACTTCTCCTAATCCATACTGCACCCTTCTCATAGGAACTGAGCTGAAATTCCGACATGCACCCAAAGCGGCTTAGGGCGGGCATATTCTTATAGAACTTGTGACAGCCCCTACTCATCAGAGATCTCCCATCCGTCTGCTTCTACCCGAATTTTATTATAAAACTATGTATTTGAGCTTTTTAAAGAAAGTAAACACTTAGTGGAAGTCTTTGACAACACTCTGTTCTGTTCTTAGGTCACATTTAAAAAGGTAATTGTTATCTAAAACAGCTGTTCTCCGTATCTTAGGTTACTGCTTCACTCCCTTAGGTCGTAGGGTGATGTTACAAAGCTTACTTATCTAGCCTTTCTCAATTAGCGACGCTACCCAAAACTACAAACTACAAGTATTTTTAAATTCGGACTAGGTAGTAGTTCCCGAGATTAGCTCGATCAAACTCTCCAGCTTTCGAATATTAGTTAGTATAGACAAATAGTCACCAGTTAAATGATTCATAAGAAAAAAAGCTACTTTATCTAAGTTCATTCGTTATCATCGCTTGCGTAACTTTCGTTATATTTTAGGAATCTTATCATCTAGTTCGTGCATTCCACTTTCGTTTACGACCAGTTTAGTAACAATAGGAAGGAGAAACAAAGCTTGTCACGACGTCGAACACACAGATAACAGCTGTGGGACTGATTGTGCAAAAGTACATCATGCATGTGTCCGGACTCCGAAGACGTCCTACTTCTACAACAGTTAACGTTTATCTTTACGATTTGCATAACAGACACGCAATTCTGCTCCATATTATACTCACAAGCTGTTGCCGTTTTGACACAATTCGCAAAATGTGAACACACGACAACAATGGCTAAATACGCTGTTTAACATTTCGCAACGTTATGTTCCTTACAACACAAAGTTAACTTGGAGGACGCCCGAGCTCCGTGACGCGCGACCTTTGCTTACCCACTGACATTTCACCGCCGTACTACCTTCCAAATGTTATTTAATGACTTATCGCACCAATTGTCTCGTGACAAATTGAATTTTCAATAAAATAATGCCTCAAGACAGAACAAGGCTACAGCAACCATTACACTCGAACGAGTTTTCGCAAGACACTCGCATCACGCAAGCTTTTACTAGCAAACAGTTACTGCTCTTCAATAAACAAGGTCACAGGCTGAATCAAACGACTGAATATAATAGACAATACATCTCATTTTATTTATATTAGGTACTTCTATAACAATACTTTTAACAGTCTTAAAACAAACGACTTAGTGAGATAGCGGTCCACGCCGGTTCTATCTACAATATGTACAACAGAGTATGCGTCAAGCACACGTGAGCGAGGCGAAGGCGCGCGGCGCGGCGTGCGGCGCGCTGTGCCGCTGTGCGCACGCGCCGCCCGCGCCGCGCGCCACCGCCTCGAAGAACTGCCGCAGGTCGGACACGGAGCGCGTGGGCGGCGCCTGCAGGTCGTGCAGCGACGCGGCGCGCCGCGGCGTCGTCTCCGGCGACCGCTCCACGCGCGCCAGCTGCTCGCTACTCCTGGCGAGCCCTCCACTGGTCCGCGACAGTGATTCAAACAAAGCACGACGTTCCCGCACCGGGACGTATTGCGCAATAGCTTCATGGACATTCGGGGAGCAGGATCTCGCCCGATGTTCTAAAGAGGAAGTCTTCCGCCTGGCAGCCTCCATGGCGTACCGGCCCCGCTCGGCGCCTCCCGCCGTCCCCTCCCATCTCTTCAAGTACCGGCGACCTTGTTCTGATTCGGATCGCGCGGCGCGTGGCAGCGTATGATGCTGTATCGCACCCGCATTTAATTTACTACAGCTGTCACATTTGATCACCTCTGCTTTCCGTACTGGCGCGTCGACCACGTCCGTGGTCTTCAAAGCGTCGAGGGAGAGGGTTAGGTCTAAGCTGCGATCGGACGATGAGTCGTAGTCGTCGTCTTCGACGACGATGCCCTCATCCGTGGCGGCGGGGGAGTGGTCCCTGCGCGTTAGCTGCGTCTCCGTGGAGGTCAGTAACCTCCGACGAGCTCGCGGGGGCGGTTTAGGGGGACACGAGGGTGTCTCGTGGTGAGGTGGCTCCTTCTTGAGTTCCCGGCTGGCGGTGTCGGCGGCGGGCAGCACGTCCAGGAAGCGCACCTGTGGCAGCGGCGTCTGGCCGAGGATCTCGACGCAGAGCGCGCGCACCCAGCGAGCGTACTCCGCGGCGTTGCAAGTCTGTAACAACATACTTAATTGAAACATTCAGCTGCGACGAGTCCGTATTATAACAGTAAGATTTATGACTTAATCTGTTCAAGAAACGTTACAATTTGCATATAATACTCGTATATTTTTCATAAGGTAGATATTCTCCACGTGAATCATAAAAAATGAGCATGTAGGGTCGGTAGGGTGACAATAATGGAACATCTGATCGCAAGGTCTGAACTAGTCACGGTCACATTGCATTCATAGATGTTTTTTTAAGCGAGCGAGTGGTATAGAGCGCAGTTTTCATAAAACGTGTTTCCTTTACGTGTCAACACCTTCGCGTTCTAGCCCTTCTTATGGTAAATAGCTACATCAAAAGCTCGCAATGCACAAAGGCCTTTGAGTTACGGTTGTTTCGGTTTATTGAGGTCTATTTAAGTGCACGAATCGTGAGAAAGGCGTTATTTTGAGGGGGATAGAACGTCTTGGAAGACGTTGTAACCGCATGATCTATGACAAGTTACGTTAATTTTTGGCAGGACGGCTTGGTCGAAGTCTCCATAACAGACATGCATATTTTCAAAACCGAATTTACAAAACCGATAGCATTCTAGAAAAACAATAAGAAACCTTCCCACTAACCAAAATCAAACAACCGGACCGAGTCAAAATATTTTCTTCTCCACGCTCAAATAGTATATCTCATTAGTCATGTAACATTGGTCTGCTGACAATTATTTATGTGGCATTGTCTCGTGGACAATGACCGAGCCCCAGTAGCTTACAGAGTACGTGACATGATATAATGTCCAATACAGATACTACAAGTTAATCTTGTGAACACGAATCATTGATTCATTACGTTTTGTATCGAGAAAGACAGGAATGGATAATTTGTGGCTTTTAATAGCCACTGTAGCAATAACTTAGGATAAACGATTTGACGTGGGTATTGACATAGCTTCAATAACCAATTAAACTATAATGGTGGATTTTTTGCTACAGAAAAATCCCCATGATCTTAGAACCAGGAAAATATTGACAAATAACAATGTATAATTTAACGTCTTATAAATCAGAGCAAAGCGCAGGAAAATACAGCGGGCAATGTGACAACAATTAAGTTGTTGAATGCAATTTAAAATCTGACGTAATAATTTATGACAATTGAAAACTACAAGAGGGGAAATCCAGCTTTAACAGTTATAATGGAAAATAATCTTAGCCTTCTAATCTTGGAAGCTACAAACTAGACTATACTCTAAAAGAAACTCCCTCACGAAGAAGCCATTTGCAAATGACGACTTTTAGACAAGCGTTTCAAAGACAGCTTTAGATAAAACAAAGCAGGCTATCTTCATATCTAGCTCATCTTCAGACTTCACAATCATCACGGCAACATCTACTCTGGTTTTAGTGAAACTAGTCAGCAATCAGCAACTCAGAACATTACCGCCAACCACGCACGCCACCGTAATACCACAAATACCCGCTATTCTTTTATTTTTTGCATCCACCCACACTTCCCGGATACAAAATCAATTGCGACGAGGAAATGAAAGCAGTTCTCAGAGAATAAGAACTGCAAATGTCCGTAAATGTAGCAAAAATTGAATATAGTACGGTATTGTACTATCCTGTTGTACTATATGCGTTTAAACTGTCATATAATCATATTAGAACGGTGAAACACTATATTAAGCTCACGTGTCTTCAAGGATCCCCCCAGTTCTTAGATTTTGCGTTATAACACCTATTATGTTGGATTGACAAATGACATTCTATACTCTTGCTTTAGAATTATGACTAAACTGCATATATGATGAATTGGCATTTTCAATAACATCGTAAATAGGGACGATGCTGTGTGGGATTTATCGAAAATCATTAATCAATTCAATGAATAGGCGCCTAATTGGCAAATAAATTGCGAGTCTGAAGCAAAATCAAAGGTACATTTGAAGATATCCCTAAGTAAATATTGGCTGTCGTGAATAAGTGAAATAAATATGTCGTTTAGAAGCGAAATGTAATTTTGTATATTTGTATCAATCACATGATTGATAGACGCTTAGTATATTGACAGATTTAAATCTGTCCTACCTAGACATGTAAAATGAAAACTCGTGACCATTTGCATCACCGCCGTCTATTCACGTGTTTAACCACTTCGCACTTTTTTTGCTGCTCAATCGACCTTCTAAAGGAAGTCTATTTTCATCAGTTAACCAAGTATGCAATGGTTCCTAGTTTGGCTAGTTCCGGCTGTATTTGTGAATACTGATTTTGGTAGAAGAAACAGCTGCCGTGTTTAATTGATCTAGTCCACAGTTCCTCATTTTCTGCTCTAAAGGTACGCAACGTTGCGCATCTATCGAAAACGACTCTGATTATTTTTTTACAAGAAAAGCCAGAAATAGAACTTCATAAATTTTTGTACATACAAGAAATTTGGAAGCTTCAGATAGTTCAATTTATGTTTACGTTTTGCTAATAATACACATGGAGAATTCACCCTCAAAACGGAATAAGTCCCTCGATCTCTTTGCTACATCTTTATTACAAAAGCAGTATAAAGTAAAAACATAAATCGGGAATCGAAAGTGAAATCTGATTTTAAATCCGCTCCGCTTATTGATTCATCATCACTAAAATTCTTTTTATTTCTTTTAGTAAACAATGATCAATATGTACGGTACTTACTTGACTACAAGTCAATCATCACAACTTGGACTAACATCCTAAAACCTAGCCAGAAGAGTCGTAGTTACTCAGATACCCGCGAAACGAGACACAATAGTAAAACAATAACAGCGCGGTCTCATAGGACCGGTTGGGGATTCAAACGTTAACAGATCCTCACCTGAAACGTGGCGACGGCAGAGTCGTCTCTGAGGCGGGACAGCTGGAAGGCGTTGGGCAAGATAGGGGCAGTCCGCAGGTGCAGATCTCGAAGCGGCAGCCGGGCAGCAGCCCTTCTGGGCAGGGTGCCGTCGCGCCACGCCAGGAGACAACCACCACGGACGGCCGCCCGCACCCAAGCCCAGGATTCGGTGTCGTCATTGTAATACTGGCGGAGGACGCCTGCGGAAGAAGAGAGAACTGGTTAGATGCGGTCTGATACAGGTCAGCTATAGAGATTAGTTAAGTTGATGGACAATATTGAAGATTCAAGGGTTAAAACATATTTTGTCATTTTGAATGTTTTAAAATAAAAGGCTTTTTGGTTTTTCAAGGTGGGAAATCATCGGTAATGACTTCTCCCGCGACTTTTACTGATAAAAAACCTACTCCTGTTCCTTCTTTGTTTCATTTCATGGTCCCTGGGCTCTCTTTCGTTCAACGCAGAGTTAAAAGAAAAGGTGGAGGGATTGAATGAAGAGTGAAATGAATAAAAAGAGAAAGTAAATGATGGCCTGACGGCTCACAGGATAGAATGGATGAAAAAAACGTGTAGCGAGACAAAGACAGGAAGAAGAATAATCTTCTTCTACTTGCCTTTCTGCATCATGGATATTGGTCTCTGCTTTACTGCTTATAATATAGGTATTTGTTTAATATACAGCATAAATGAATATAACTTTATGACAGTGTCAAGTGCAAATTATGTCATAAAATGTACCGAGAAGCGTAATATATATGAATCATCGATAAGGCTCCCGATCGATTTGTTCTGATGCAACTGTTATTGCAAGGTCAACTAGGATTAATTAATCTAATCGGGCATCAAATAAAGCTGGCAGGTTGTTGAGCTGGAAAATACCTTGTGAACAGGTGAAACTACTTAATACAAGCGATTTTTTTAGATTTTATTGTTTGGCTCGCGCTTTTGACCACTCCTTCTGAACCTCCCTTGATAGAAAGCGACGCTGTAATCGTTGAAGGTGCACGTTGGCTTAGAAGTAACCTAGTCACTTTTAATTTAAAGAATATATATCTGATATTGTATTAAGAAAAGGGAGTTAGTGATAGCGTGACCAGTGACAACACAGAATGGAAGAAAAACGCGTGTTGCGCCGACCCCAAATAAAACGGGACAAGGGCAGGAAGATGATGACGAGGATTAAGTAAACTATATGACAAGTCTTTGATAAATATCAATAAAGTGCAAATGATAATTAAACTAGCTTCGCCCACGTGAACGGAATGGACAGGAGTATCCTGAGATAAAAAGTAAGTAATAGACTTAGCAAGTAACAAGTTAGTAGTAGTAAGTATCTTACTTATGCTTGTCCCAGGACATGGTCTGCACGTGTGCCAGATTTCATATATTTCATATAAATCCCTTCTGGCATATGGACGTAAAGGAGTAACAAATATACGCAGACACACATACATAATAAGTATAAACTTCCGTTTTCATAATACAAGTGCGATCACCAGCCTTTCCCGTAGTACACGTGGATAATAAAAGGGCATTCTACTGACTCACATTGTAAAGCAAAACTTGCATAATGATCTCATTCTCGTCATTCTACTCATATTCAGCGTACAGCTAGTTATCTTCAACAGTTCATCTTTCAGACTTTGAGTTTAGCTGCAAAGTGTTAAGGTATAACTAAAATAAAATTAGGGTATAAAATATGGAACTGTTATGAGGTGATAATTGCACTGACAGGTTCACTTAAATCTGTGTGGTTCTTTTCTCAAAAAACATATCAGACACTGATCTGCATGCTTCTCATACCATTTGATCATTACATAATTTACAGATCTAAATACTGGTATTCAGCTAAATCCGGCTTGACCGGAAACCGACTCCAATATAGTTGGGAAAAGGCTAGGCAGATGATGACATATTTTACAGATCATACAGTAAATGTATTGCACCAATTACAATAAATGTATGATCATCATTATAAAAGAGACTCGACTTCAGAATATTATTTCGGTGTTACCACCGAAGGACTCGGAACAAAATAGACAGGAAACACGAGCCTGATTTAGATTAAATTGACGAAAAAGACGTGTAGAAGTGTTATTTATAACCATATTGCAAAATAAATAACATTTATCGTTAAAGCAGATTCAGAGCCTATTCACTCTAACCTTGAAGACACCTAAATTATAATCGGACGGGAAGACTGCAGGAGGCAAATTTTTCCAGTCTTTCAACGTACGCGGTTTAATCGATTAGTCCGGTATGCACTTGACTTTGAACAAAGTCACTACTCTAAACTTAGCTTAGCTTTTTATGAATACAAATTCATTACGTGAAACGAATTTATCAATCCAAACGAAGACGATACGTCATAATCATGGGCATAATATCCAACTGCCGGTATTTTGCAACGCCTGTGCTTAAGAATGAATGTGGTATCAAAATGCTGAGGCGAGAATGCGAAAGTGTTACGTTACTAAGTCAAGTTCATAAAAACATAGGACATGGCTGACAAGGTATGTTATGGTGTGGTCCCTGCGTTCAAAGAGTAAACGATCAGAGTGAATCATGTCTTCAAGAATGTCTTTCGCTGTTTTTTTATTTGGGAAAAGTTTAGAGAACTATGTGGGTGAGGAGAGTAAGACTAAAAAATGGGTAAATGAACTGTGACTGGAAGATAGGCTAGAAAAGAAGGTTGGGATAGTATCTAATAGAGAGGTCTTGCGGTATTGTTTAAGGGTCACCGCGGTTCTGGAACGGAGAGAAGAAAAGTTGGGTTTTAATCAGTCCTTCGCATCACCTAGTGCGGAAGAAATTATTTAATGACTTTCCAAAATTCCAACCCACAAAAGAGAGATCTTGAAGAAGACGTCTCGTCCTAACGAGATAGAAGAAATGAAACGAAAAAGAAAGAGATTGAATCTTAGCGACGGCCTTGGAAGAAACCTATAGTATATTCAGAAACATAAATATTCTTCAATTTACTGAACATGGTCACAGAATAAGTAATTTAATAGTACAAGGCATGGTCGAAATACTGACTTTTCGTTCCCTGTATTGTTCTCCAGTCACACCGCAACCAATAAATAAATTCACAGAGCATTGCAATATATTTTAATGGACCAACATAAACATTGTAACTATTCGAAGAAAACAGCTTCAATACTTCACATGTTATTTGAGTACCGCGGTTTACTTATCGAAATGGGAGTCACAGGTCTATTTCTACAGAAATTTCTCAGAAAACAGACTTCATAATAATAAAATATGTTACTTAAGTAAAGCAAGAATTAATTTCATAAATCTGGTTACGTTTAATGAGGTCAGACGTTATTGTATTGGACACAATGCTATCACAATTTCAGAGCGGCTTGTGACTTCGTTAAAGGGTGCTTACCGCAATTGCGGGCAAGGTGTGTCAACGTACCGGAGCGATTATTCATAATTTTAACATTATTACATTCATTATGTTTATGTAGACTTGTAGTGTAGACTTTAATTACCTAGCTATTATCTGCTAAGAGTGCCTACGTGACAGGTTTTGTGTAGTCAGAGGTAGAAAAGCCTGAATGTCTGTAGGTGATCGAGTGCCTTACTTAGCTATCTTACTACCCATATCTTTACTGCTCAAATACTGTTTGACGTTCTGATGCTAAGCTAGCATTAACAGATTGATCTGACAAGTGTTTTCGATTCAACAGGTTTGTGTCTTTACGACTGGACCGTCCTCCATCTCGGTTAAGTTTTTAATTCCCATACATCAATGAACATCAATTGTCATATTTTTATATTTTGTAAATGTTGTGTACTATGAAGAATAAGAATAAGAAATGATTGGAAAGCAGACAACATGAAGTATTTAGTCGTAGATGTTCGACCCTGGCGAAATTGACACGAGATTGTTTGTCGGATTTATTCGACGTAGGCGGTTAAAGGGTTAAATTCCCTCGGTTTATAAACTTTAGAGCACACTAACTAGAGATGCACAACGCAATACCATTTTACCTAGACAACCCAAATAAGATACTAAGCTACAATCGCAGATATTTTGGCAGCCTCCAAATTCCATTTCAAACCGAGCTTATCGCTAAAGAGCACACATCCAATCCATACAAGCCCCAAATAGGAAAATTCAATTTAATCCATATGACCCGTAGTGACGCTAGTCCAGGCATAATGGGTTTGATTGGATTTCTCTATCCCTATTGAACTCAAAATCACAATATGATCCGAAACTCATCACTAATCTATATATTTTGTACATATGTATAATAGGAGAAACTGACTGACAATATTGCACCGCACAGCTAAAACTACTGGGACTAGGAGCATGAAATTGTGTTAAAGGTTTCCTTTTAGAACGTAGGCGAGCACTAAGAGAGGATTTTCCAAAATACACTCCCATAGGCGCAAAATACTCAGAAGCGATGCAAGATTCGGATGCGATGCGGATGTGGATCGGATTTTTGTCGCTTCAAAGTTTTATTCGTACAAAATGTATGAAAGAGATCCATCGTAAATTACACAGAAAGGATGCGGCGAGGATTTATACACGCATGACAAATCCGCGCCGCCATAAAGAGAGGAAACGGAGGTCCAAATTTTGGTGGGTGAAGCCGCTGGCAAAAGCTAGTCACTAATATAGCTAAAGAATGGTACGATACGAGGTTCTATTTTAATTTGAAAATAATGTGTACCTCTTAGAATTGTCAAACAATTCATAGTTTCATAATCTTTTAGACTCATCTTGGGCTATAAATATTGTATCTTCACGGCAGATTACTGGAGTAATTAAACAAATCGATTTAATGCCAGTGTTTCGTGGATAATCGGACGAAAGTTTGGGAATCGACTGTCTTTCGGTTCCTTCCATATAATGCGTGTAAGATTGGACAAATGGGTCTTCTATTGTGTGAGCATTATTAATGGAGATTTAGATAGACCTTTGAAGTTAAATGGTTGAGCAGAAGCGGGTGGTCCTTAAATCTAAGATAGGTCAGGGTAGGTCAAGAATTTCTTCTTGATAGGTCGGTTCGATGACTCGTAATGGCTGCGGAATATCATCCAATTTAGATGCTTGTAGAATTTTAATATGCCCTTGACATGGGAGCATGAGTACTGACCGGCTTCTGGCTTAAGCCTTATCAATTGTGTACAACTGTGGCTACAATGGGATTAGATTGTGGAAATATGTATATTTGCGTGGTCGGTGACAAATCTCATTATTTCCCGAAATAGGATTACACAAGATAAGGAGAATATTTGCCAAAGATTTCATTTAGAGATAATTACATGAGTATTGCCCGTGGTATTGCATTGAATAAAATAAGTACTAAAACTAAAATATGTCGAGTGATTCAAATGGAGAACAAACTTATAACGCTCAAAAGTCACACACACTACACTCCTTTTATTAGAAATTTATTTATGTTATTTTCGATTTTGGACAGTTTAGTAGGCAACGCCTTGTCAGAAAACCATACGGTTGGTCCAGCGGTTTTGAGCGATTGGCTGTTGGCTGCGAATCGTGTATCAAATATTTCCTATATTGTGTCGCGAATCAAATATTTGTATGGGCTACCAGTACAGATAGTCGTTTCGGGCCTGGGTGTCTAGTGTATCTCAGTTTTCATGCATGTGAACGCACCTATGATATAAGAGTAATTAATAAAACTCCTAGAGTAGGGCAACGTTTATAAAACATTGGTTATTGGAGTATTTTTCCATTGACGTATAGGTAGGTATCTATTATATTATCACAATGTACGTGATAAAGATCGATTGCATTTTATCATTGTGCCAATAAACTCAAAATGTTGTAGGTCGTCTGTCTCATGACTATAAATTATTGATTTCCATATCTTTTTATGTTTCAGTTGATTAAAAACCTGTCTTGTCTCAATGGGAATAACGTCCCTTTTCGAAATATTTTATTTCACACTAGCTGTGGCCAGCGGTGTCGCCCGCGTGATTGTACAAAATTATCCCAAAGGAAAATATTGACTCCCAGGATAAAAAGTAACCTATAATGCTATTCTAAGACGTCGTCTATCTGTTTGTAACCAAGTTTCATCGAAATTCATTCAATAGTTGTTATGTGAAACAGTAAAAGACATTCATACATCCATTCATATAAACTTGCGTGTTTATAATATTGGTAGGATGGACACGTGTAAAACGTGACCGTTCTAATAGGATTTTAGACAGAATAGGTTATTTGTATGTCCATGGAAAGCTATCAAGCGAGATATTTTAGGGAACATTTCCGAAGAATTATTTGTCGTGGTACGCTATAGAATAGAATAAACTAACGCCCGTTTTACGACCGTTTTCAATAAGCTATCTACCTCCGCATGTCGCCACAAAATTGGGCGAAGGTGACAACGGACTGGGTTCCGAACAGCAGGAACCGGCGACGCGGTAGGCCCAGAAGGAGATGGCGTGACGACTTGGACTCCTTCCTAAAGGATTGGCCGGGAGTGGCTCAAGACAGAGAAATGTGGAAAAATGGAAGGGAGGCCTTTGCCCTGCAGTGGGACACGACAGGCTCATAATAATAATAATAATATCTACCTCCGGTTTTAGCATACTGGAGACAGTAAAACAAAAGATCCAATACAAAAATTTGACATGTTTCTGTTGTTTCATTTGTTTTTCTATCTCCAATATATGATAGATAGCTTATTGAAAACGGGCGTTAAATAACCTACCGCAGTTCATAGATAGATAGCTATCCCCTATAATCAGTAAGATTCTACCTATCAATCCACAACTTTTGGTAGGAAATGCTAACCGTCGCGTCGGTAGGTTATAGGAAAGCAAGTAAGGGCTAAAGGACAGATTTGTTTATCTTTAGTAGCTGTAACTGTAGATTGATAGCTAATTGAAAACAGGCGTAAAATAACTTTTATTGAACACCAAAATAGTAGGTATCAATTTAACAGAATCTTCTATCGTCGTTATAAACAGCTGATTTTATCTCTCAAACAGCTGATGTGCGTTCCTATTGTTAGTTTTTTACGCCAAAACTTCACGGTTCTACCGAAGACTGTGATGATGAAATATGGCGACGTTTCCAGGTAGTATTGGTTGGGGTCATGGGAACTTTATCAGACAATGCATGGCTAGGAAGGCTTTTGAGATTTTATTTTGGCATTTACTTTATGTAGGCAGTAAAACAAAGATTAACTGTTTACGAGGGCGTAGTGCATAATAATGATGTTTTTTTTTTAGATTTTGCATAATATTTACGATACCATGGAGTTTTAAGTCAAGATTTATTTTTAAGCGAAATATCTGTTTTTTTTTAATGAGGAAAACGAGGCTTTTGCCCTGCAGTGGGTCTTCAATAGAATCAGATGTATCGAGGTTAAAAAGAGGTTTAAAAAGATTATTAACGTTAAGAACTTTAGAAAAACCAGATTTTTTTTAAGACCGACCTTTTCGCGAGTTGTACGTATTTAGGTGTTTATAAATAATACCTAGGTAATTGTTTTAAGATTAGGACCTTCATGGCAAGGTAAGGTGCTTTAATCTCGTAATAACCTTAGGTGCACAGTGAATCAAAACTATCGATCGCTGCCTGTCTAGCGTCTAGATTAGACTGCAGACTACGACTTGCCTTTGCATGTTTGCATAGACTAAAGACGATTTTTTTTCAAGGGTCTAAGGGCCTGTTTCACAATGTCCGAGTAGGCACTACTCACTGAATAAATTCAAAAATGTGACAGAATTCGTATGAAATTATCTGTCAAGTAAGATACTCGAAACTTAATCATAGGTGGTGAAACAGGCCCTTAGTATTGCATTTAGGTACCTACCTAGTTAGATGGGCGAGTGTCTTTTTCAAGAAACGAACCAATGTATTGATTTTCAGCAATGCAATGCACATTTACAGAAAAATGACAGAACAGGATTCAGTTAATGAAATGGATATTTTTGTGTGGATAATTAATTATTGTGTGTGATATTGAGAGAGGACGTGATTGTAAAAGTAGGAAAAGGGCTACGGGGTTGTTCGAAAGAGTTACCGAGGTTCTGTAACGCTATGGGCAACTGAAGGAACAGTGTTGTGTGTGTATTATAAGGGTAAAACTTTGACTCTTGCTGTTACCCCACCCGAAAACAGGGAGAGACCAAAGACTACAGATCAACTGTGTAAACATGGATTGAAAGGAAGTAACTGCAGAGATAACCATAAACAGAATTACCGAATTATCTACCTACTTAGAGGTACTTTATGTTTAAAGAAGATTTGCGTAAAAAAGCAAATAAGTTTAGTTTAGCTATGGCCAAGAGGCAGATAAAATGGATATTTTACGCCTAACCTAACTAAGCAAGTAAATATTGCCCATAAAGGTACTTACGTATAGGTGTGTACTTAGGTTAAACTTAGCCAATAGAACTAAGCTAGGTACACAAATGATCGTGCCAAGTGCACCTGCGAATTGCGATGCATGTGCCTATAAGACCTTGTTAGGACATCGCTAGCTATGAGCACATTAGCGCCTTTAGTTAGTACTTCTAACGCTATTTATTGTGAGTAATTTATGAAGTAAACAACTGGGCATTGGTAAACGCTTTGTATTATTATTTATCCTGTGATTTATTACACATAGTTATGTTTTTTTCCTGCTTTATGGTACTTGAGAACGGCAGTACACGTTTTCCTTTGCCAACTTTTCGTCATGTCAATCTTCCCTTTTCTTTCTAGTCTATGTACGCTTGCTTATATACCAACCGAACAAAACGAGTCTCATATTAATTTACTGAATGTAACCTGCAACCTCTTTGCGAATATGCAGTAAGTTGGCACCACTGTGGATGATATTTTATCTAAAATATTCAAAGGATGTGCAGATATGGCAGTTATATTTGTTCGAGTACCTACTCTGCAAGCTATATCTATCAAGTGTGTAGGTAACATGTGCCTAACAGCTGACGTCTGAATAGCGAATGTCGGTACCTAATTTATTTAAGTACACTGTTACTTTAAAATACCGAGTATCATTAGTTTCTAGTCGCCAGATGTCCGCCACAAAAAACTGAGCTCAAACTAGGCGGGAGCCTGTTGTTTATCCGATATTATTACTTTGTATTTTATCAAATAGCAGTTTAGATAGGCAGGCGACCGTTTATGAATAAATAATGAATGGGTTTCAAAATCTAGTTGGTTATGAATGAGAATGTTGCAACATTTTTTACCACAGATCAGACTAGTTATACCACTTCACATTTACTGACCTGATATCCTAAAATCAGGATCTACAGGCGTAGGAATAGGTCCAGGAGTTAATTCTGGTCGAAGTTTTCTTAAACCGGCCACCACCCGCGGTGCCGGCGATTGTTCTCCTACAAGCATCGCCTTATCACAACATTGCACACGAAAACACTTTCCACAACACTCAATAAACAATTCATCACTAATATTTCACAATAAACAATCCAGTATTTCGAGTTTTGTTACAAATTATTTATTTACAATCCCTTCAAGTCAACTCAAAACAATAACTGTCAAAATCGTTTTTTAAAATTCGAAGTTCGTTACAAATTGCGCGCAGCACATTTTGTTATTCGGTCTGTACGACTTGCCGTCTCGTCACTATTTTACCGACTGGCCGGCCGGCCGGCGTATCAATGAATGAATGATGTTGATTTGCTGCGCGCCCCACTTCTTTACGCCATTACTACTACGATACGGGGCGTCGACAGCGCATGTAAAATTTAAAGACCACTGCTGCCATCTAGCGGTGAGTAGATTAGATAGTGTAATATTAGACGTAAAAAGTAAAGAAAAAAATAATTTTTCATATCAAGCAAAAAGTTTTTGAATTCGTACCTATATGTCACTGTAAATAATAAATCTTTTCTAAAAACAAAAAGAATCGGTCTGAGTGTAGCGCCATCTAGTATTCAATAGCGAGCGAGAAATATTTGGTTCCCTAACTGCTGCCATCTATGAAAACTTTGTAGATTTACAAAAAGATTGTATAGATGGCAGTAAAATAGGCAATGCTGTCTTCGTAAACAGCGCCATCTAGTATTTGATATAGGGATGATTTACATACGTAGACAGATTGAACGAAACACTTCGTTATACAAATAATTGAAAGATGGCGTTGTTTTTAAATTAGAGTGATATGGTCAAAAATATTGGGGAAAGCTACACTATACTTTTCTAAGTCCTTTCATAGAGGGCATTGGGAGTAGCATTGTATAAAAATATGGTTATATTCATCAGTCGTAAGCCGTAAGTTTTCAAAATAGGTGTATTGAACAAGTAAGTTAGTTATTAAATATTATGGTAATTTACAATCCTGAGTAACTAATAATACTTTTTAGGAGATGTTATGTTAAGTTATCTACCCACATGAGCAGATATCTACTTATTTCGATTGATAACCCGCTGAAAAAAAATGTTTGTCTATTCATAACAACAATGCAGTATTCTTTACCAAAGGTGGTAAGTACACAAAAACTATAGGTAGGTAAACTATAGGTACCCACAATTCTCTACAAGATTTTTTTTCTAAATTACTAGGTAGGTACTAGTTTTTGTTAGGTACGATATCGGGGTGCAATAAAGTTTATTCTATTTTATTAGAATGTAGTTTATTCATACTATACAAGTTTTTCATGATTTCCGGTCTCCAAAACAATTAAGTAAAGAAAAACTACGACTGTTTTACGAAGTCTTTACCTTGTGGGTTAACTTTTCAGAAAATAAATGTATGAATTTTCTGAAGAGGCAGTTTTAGGAAGAAACAGAAAGTATTACTTATGCTTTATGTTAACTGATTTCCTGTAAATAGATACCTACTAAGTTAAATTGAATGACGTTTGTAATCACAAAGATCATTGTGTTATACAAACATTTCATTTATCATCTCAAATGTAATATTTTTTAAAGAAAGGAAACTCAAACACGAAACTCGATACATACATCATTTATTATTGTAAGGTTCATCAATTGTTATTGTACATGGAAGACTGCATTATCCACATAAGTACATTTTCATAGGAAGACATCGAGATCAAAATAAATGGCACATAAATAACGTTCGATACACAATAAACAATTTAAAGCAAACATAAGGCACTTAGGGACTAAACACTAGACTAACATACATAAATTAAAACAAATTAAAGCTTTTTTATGGAAGAAGAGACTATTAATATCACAATAGGCGAGTGGTCGGGGACTCTCACCACGGACGCCATTTGCTGTCCTCGTCCGCCGGTGGTCCCTCGCCATGGCGTTCCTTTTTTTCATCGTAAAAAGCCTCGAGCTGCCGCCGGGCCGCCTCCTGCTTTTTGTACTCCTGGTACTCAATCAATTTCCTTTTCTTTTTAGGCGGTAGGTTGCTGTAATCCATCGGCAATTCGCAGTGTTCCGGAAGACTGGGTGTCACCTCAACTTTGCTCGGGGGAGTCGCGTCTAATTGATTAGCTGCGGGGCATGCGACCGCTTTTTTCGGTGACTGCGCAGCCTCGCTCGCCTTCGCTGGTGATCTAACCTTCCGCAGATCGAGCGTGTCGGGGTTCGTGCTCGGCGGGGAGTACTGGTACGAGTACTCGCCTCTGTACGGCTCGTCTCTCTGTAAATATTTAGGCTCGGGCGCCGGCTCCGCGCTCATGTTCACGTCAGCGCTGTCGTTGCTCCGCTTGTCCATTATGTGTTGCCGTATTTTTTGTAGAATAACATCTTTCGCCTCGGCCGGAACTCTTTTGAAATAAGCCCCATTTCTTTGACCATTCATTTGTTCTGGCGGACTGTGATGGTTAATAGTGTCGACCGTTGTGAGCAGCCCGGTGGGAGGTACTTTATGGGGGACCCTCGCAGCGGGTCTGTTGTACGCCCATTGTTTCGGGCCTTCGCCGGAGTACACTGAATCCTCTGCATCTGAGGATGATCTGTCGTGGTCGCTGTAGTAGTGTTGTCTATCGGATATGACGGAAGATGGCGAGACCGGTGGAGAGAAGTTAGGTCTCTCCGGTACTTGTATTGTTAAAGGTTGAGCGGTGATTAGTCTTGATAGGTGGCTGATTAGATTTTGGCTGACGTTTGCGTCCAAGTCGGGTACAGACATGATAAATCTGCACGCCTCGGCCGCACATTGTCCGAATCCGGCTTGAAACTTCTTGGCTTCCAAAACCGGGTCTCTAGGGCTGTGTAGCTTGGTGAGATGGTTAACGGTTAACTCAAGGATGTCTGCCTTCTCCAACTTGCTCAGGTTGTCGTCATCGATCTGTGGCAAAAAGGAACAAGTGAGTAGAGTGGCGGTGCGCCGGCGCAGGTGCGCGGCAACGTTCTCACGGTGCGAGACGTCACATTAATATAACTGTACACATATGTGAATAAGCAACTCCTGTTTCTTAATGGAACTTGTACTTTTATATTCCAGTTTCGTGTCGGTACGGCGCTTGATAAGTACCAGTAATAAACAGAAGGACGACCGGTTCTTGATAAATGTAAATGCTGTGTGAATGAATGATGGATTACATTTTGATGAACAGTAAATGAAGGATAGTTTTTATGCAAACATATTATGGGTAATGGAATATGCTATTAATAGAGTGTGATATCTTTTGTACGTGGCTGTTATCTTTTATCTTTGATGGCACTTTGCTATAATTAGAACACTTGAGCTTAATATAGTGATACTCAAAATAATTGTGTAACTAGTCATATTTATTGAATTCATTCGAGATTATATATTGAAATCATGTCTGAGTCATTTCTTTCTACTTTTAACATGTAGATTCCATAGTAATATTAGTACACAGACAAACACACAGTTTTCACAACAATATATCAATTATTATTTAACTTATGAATATGGAATTTAAAACTAATGACATAATATAAAACAGATACATACCTCCAAAGCTCCAACCATGAGATCTTTAAGTTCATCTAGGCAGCGGTTGATGCGCGCGCGCCGCTTTCGTTCCAACAGAGGTTTTGTGATCTTCTTGTACTTCGCCGTCTTCGACAGCGGGGCTGGGTCCGGAGACATTTTGTATCTAATCAATAAAACATTCAATTAATTACTTTTAATTTTAAGCACGAATATTCGGGGATATAATTAATTTTATTTGACCTTTGCTCTGTTATCAGTGGTTATAACTAATTTTGATTCATAAATTATGTCATTAAAATGTAAACAAACTAACGCATATGGATTTAAGGAAAATTCTACAGAAATAACAACACAAACACGGAAAAAATATAATAAATCACAAATGGATGCAAATGCAAAATAAATATTCAACACTTCAACATTCAACTAATCCCTAACAGCATTGAAAATTGGAATATTACACACCAAAACTTGAAAGAATAAAAGTTCAAATACTTACATGACAAAAAAAAGGGTCTCCTCGTGAACACTGTACACACACTAACGTAAGCGTCTCTGCGGGAGCTCGCAAGCACAGGACGCGCGTCTCCACCCGCGCTTCGGCTCCAACTGCCTGAAAAAAGCCTCCTTCCCTCCCCTGCCCCGCGCGGCGGCCCTTCCCGCCCTCCGCCCTGTCCCATTCATACTGCTAAGCACGTGTGGCCAACCGATCGAGTTTCAACCATGCGTAACATACTTTCCCAGAGAATTCTTCGAGACCACTTTGCTTTTTTGTTGTTATATGAAATATTTTAATAACAGCCAGTTAAACAGAACTTTTAGTTTTGGTATTTTCATGTGGGTATAAATCAAAGGGCACGTGGATATTTTTTTTTCTCAGTGACGCTACCAAGAATGTCGTGTCGGACAAGATTTTGTATGCTCAGGTAAACTGTACTGGAATGTTAATCTTGATTCAAATGCAGGACATGAATTTGAATGTACAATTTAATTTATTTAAATAAATCACTGTACAGATCTTGGTTAAACAAATTACAGCCGTTATTATTACGCCTGTTTATTGAATTGGTAGTGTACAAGTAATCCTTGATACTTAGAAACATAAATCGTGGTTTTATAATAGTGTTGTGCCACCCAAGACCACTTTTCCTGTTAGCAGTGTCTATTCACAGTTTCTAAGCTATTGTCTATAAAAAACTTATTGTAAACATAAATAAACACAATAATTTTTATGACCCATTGGTAGAGTACTGTTTAAAAACCGTTCTGTAGGTAATTAGTACTACACTGTTAAAACAGTTTTATCTTTAATTTAATCTTTTCTAAATTTGCTCTTTGTCGGCGTTTTCTTTAAAAGAAAAATGACGTAGACAAAAGGCGGTGTTCAAAAAGGTTCTCTGTAATAAATGGCACGGCCCAATCTGGGTACAAGTTTAAAAATGGGCCCGGCACAGATTCGTGCGGTATTTCTTTTTTCGGCGTTCGCTGTCGGCCAGGTAGTGAGGCGCGAGCCGAGGCATTCCGCGATTGCTCTTATCTTTTGTCATTCTTAAAATTGCCGTTTAAAAACTATATAATTATAGGTTATTCGGCATTTAGAGACCTTTTGATTTTTTAATGTTTGTCTTAAAAAATTGGGGTTGCCTGCGTCTTGTTTTTTGTTTTGTCCTTTGTTAGGATCGGTTTATGGAGGTGATGTTACTCAATGGATGATAATTATAATCAATTAGGGTAATGAGGAAAATGTGTTTTGGTTTCTGGTAAAAAAATATTAGGCACCCGTTTTTGGTTTAGATAAATATTAAATAAAACTAGTATTTACGAATATTTGAATAAACAGACATACAAACCAGTAAACATCGGGTCGGTCGTCGAGACCACGCGTGGGGGAGGTCTATGTCCAACAGTGGCTATCTTTCGGCTGAAATGATGATAATGACACCAATCCACCTAATAAATAAGATCGAATACGTTTTACCTTTTCATACAAATAAAAGTGACGAAGATCAATTCAAATTGCTGATAATGTTAGGTTAACGTAACGTCTCACCATCAACGACAGCATCACTGCTTACCACCAGATGGGATTGCAGTCAAGCACTGATTTATGTAATACCAGCTTTAGCCCGCAGCTTCGCCCGCGTACATAAAATATAGCCTATGTCACTCAGGAATACAGCAGCTTTCTATTGGTGAAAAATTTTTAGCAATCGGACCAGTACTTCCACATATTACCTCATAGGTACAAACAAAAAAACAAACTTTACCTCTTTATTATATTAGTATAGATAAAAAAATATAAAAAAAACTCTTATTTTTGTAAAAACTCGTTTTTTAATTTAAACGATTTAATGTAACACATTGTTTAAAAACAACTAATAAAACCTTAATCTGCTACGCGTGCCAAACTTAATGTACTTAGTACTGATTAGTCCTGATTTAGATAGTATGTGTGTCATAGTGTCTAATTAAGTAGGTACAAGCGCACTAGATGACTAGACGCATGGCAACCACCCATATCGCATTTTAATTATGTAATCCATCAGACTTTACCTACCGGAAAACGTGTCACTAATTTTAAGGAAAAAAATAGGTAGGTATCAGTCTAGTCAGTGAATCTTGATTTTATTTGTTATATTTTTATTGTAGATCGCATAAACAAAAAATACAGCATAAACGTTAATAAAAATAAGTGTACAATGAGCGGTCTTGTCGCACAGGGCAATTTCTTACAAACAACCTTTAGATGGACTGAACGGAAGGAGATAGATTTAGAGCCGTCATTGTACAAACATCAGAAATAATATTAATAAAATATAATAACTGAAATTATAAACATTAAACTTTAAATACAAAAATCAAAGTTATATCTATCTGAAATAATTTTTGGATATGTTTTTCCTGCTTATTCTGCATTGGTAGGTATACATCCCCCTTGTCAGCAAAAGTAAGCAAAGCTCTTACCCCCTTCTCCCATGCTTACGTAAACATTTTTCAATTATAAATGTTTTATTTATATTGTAATTATAATTTTAAAAAATAAGAAAATAGATTTAGGATAAAGATTAGATTTTACTGATACAGTATTCAACATAGAGTAAGGGACAAAAATATTATAATCTTACGAACATAACAAACTTATTTCAAATTTTTGGTACACATATTAAATTCAAATTAACAGTCTTCAGTCCATGAAACCCGATGACGTAATCATCATCTAGACTCCCCTACCTTCCATGTCATCCAAAATAAGCAACACAAAGTGTTACCACCCCCACATAGTGCTTACGTAATACTTGAACGCCCCCCTATGTCCAGCAGTGAACGTTTTTCGGCTGAGATGATGATGCTGAATTTCATTTCATTTAAGGCAAGAGTAAATAGGTTACATATAGGCAAACGTGTGCCATCGTCGACCGCATCATCATTTACCTGGTGAACTAAGTAGATATGAGTCAAGCGCAAGCCTATCAATAATAATAATAGAAAAAAATATCTGTACTAAGAACTAGTTATATGAAGATAACACATATTATTATGTGAAAAGGTTCACCGTCACCTTCGTCTGGAGGTCTCTTCTGAGAAGTGCATTCTCAGTTATATTGAAGACTAAACAATGACGCACGCTAGTGCCTACTCAGTGAACACTAGACAACTGATAAACATACTAATTATGTCATATACCTACATATTTATAATTTAATCCACATTACAGATAAATTACGCCCAGACACAGAAAAAATAAACGTGATCATCACACAAACTATGTCTTGAGTGGGAATCGAACCCATGACCTCTAGTATAGCTTTCACGGCCACTAACCTAGAGGTCTTGACTAGCCCATTAGTCTCTAGACACAGTGAATTTTTTTTCGCGGTTGCATTTTTTCAGTACCTAGTCTTAAAACGCCTTCAAGACATTCCCAATGTATGTATTTTGTACTATACATTCATGTTTTAACGTTTGAATCCCCAACCGGTCCAATGAGACCGCGCTGTTATTGTTTTACTATTGTGTCTCGTTTCGCGGGTATCTGAGTAATTAAATGAGTATTAATGTTACTGTTCGAAACCTTGTTTAGTTTTTTACCAATAGATGGCGTTGTCTTCTTTAATCGCGTGATCATTAAATTGTCCGTGATCTGACTAGGCCCACGATGATTGTAGTTTAGAGTAAATTAGTTCTGAATTATAGGTAGGTTGCATTGCATTTGTTTTACTGTTGTATCGTTACCCTTACCCTTGTTATGGTAACGAGGGTTGCTAAAACAATGCAAGATAGTAAAAAAAATTGTCTTGTCCTTCGAGCCGGATCGCCGGATCTTGTACATATTACATTTTCCTGCGGTCTATATTTACGTACCAGAGCCGGATCGCCGGATCTTGTATAATTATATTTTATTTTCGTACGGTCTAATCAGTACGAATATAGGTCCTTATGAAAAAATACATAATAATATGTGACTGTTCCTAAAGGACCCTAGGCTGTTAATATTTTCGTTTTCCCTGAATTATCCTACATGAATGTGAGAAGGTCGGTTTCCCCCTTACATTCCCAAGTTCTACCGTCTGTTTTTTATACCCGGAGACTAAAGTGACATTACAACACAAAAGAACTCGCATCATTCCTATAGTAAGTTTGACATTACTTGTGTCAATTTAGTCTCAGGGTATAAAAAACAGACGATAGT
Source organism: Mythimna separata (assembly GCA_030763345.1). NCBI lineage: Eukaryota > Metazoa > Arthropoda > Insecta > Lepidoptera > Noctuidae > Mythimna > Mythimna separata. The sequence goes on from CM061187.1 coordinate 6,683,840, forward strand.
AGTGTTTTTTAACATAATGTTTATCGTGTCGTCTACACGTGGATGCAATTTTAATGGGATATTAATGTGATATCTATCATATCGCAATATTATTCACAAATTAAAATACGTGATAACTTAGATTACATTATGATAATACACAGTAGATAGTAATTAATACCTAATTACCTACCTTGATGATACTAGCGTATCTATTTTGGTTTTTCCTTATTCAGATTTCGATTTATATCAGTCAATGAATGTATTGTTTTTTTTTCATTCATTATTAATAATGCATTTTTTTGTCTGTGGTCATCTAGGTATAAGAAGGAGCCCGTGTCTAGATAGTAACAGCCGCACGGGTCGATCTTCAAGGTTAAGCAACGCGTACCAAGGTTGGTCTGTGAATGGGTGACCATCTTAACATACCGAGTTTTCTTCGTGCCTCAGAAAGCACGTTAACCCGTAGGTCCCGGCTGTCATTTGTAGATCTTTGGCAGTCGTTGTGGATAGTCAGAAGCCATAGTAAATCTGACTCCAGTCTTGCCATGAAGTACCGTGTTACTCCAGTTAATGGGTTGTGGAGGTCTGGTAGGCAGCCGCTCCTCCTCGTAAAATACTGGTATTCAGCTAAATCCGGCTTGACTGGAAGCCGACCCCAATATAGTTGGGAAAAGGCTAGGCAGATGATGATGATTTTTAATATTTTTATTTTTCTTCTTGTTTTTTTTGTTGTTCACCTACAAACATTTGATTTTGTCAGTGGCTGCCTTCGCCTAAATTGGTTGCTATTTTAATTTGGCAGCTGAGTTCCATACATTAACTTTTTTTTTTAGCTGAGAAATTCTTTAATGACTTTTCCCGCTTTTGGGCAGAGTCGGAGGGCGTGTCGGACTTAAACTGACACTAAAACTCACTCGTATGTTCCTTCTTTGCCTTTCATTCCAGGGCCTAGGGTTTTCCTTTCCGAAGCGATAAGTCATCAGCAATTTGTGTTTTAAAACCTAGTTTACCCCCCAACCCGTAAAGATTATAAAAGAATTCAATTCTCACCAATCCACAACATTGGCTAACCTTGGGCCAACAATTGGACAGTATCAGCCATTATATTATTTTAGAATTGATTATAGAATTATACTCCGCTATAACCTTTGACCCATCAATGCCAGTTTTATGCTCCATCAAGAGATTAGTAGGTACCGGACAGTTGGAGTATAAAATTATATTTATGTCAGGTATAAAATGTGTGAGAACGGTTCGGATTGTGAATTCCTCATGTGTTAAGTCATTAAGATGTTTTACAGACTCGTTTTATGGGGTAGATTACCTTCTTTAGGTATCATTAAGATTTCCTAGGATTTTTGTTTTTCTTTTGAGATGGAAAATCATTAAACATCTTTTCCCGTTGTGGAGTGAAAGGTTGTTTCAGACTTTTACTGACTAAAACTCACCTATATCATTCACCTATCACATACCCGCAAAACGAGACACAATAGTAAAACAATAACAGCGCAGTCTCATGCGACTGGTCGGGGATTCATGAAGAAGCTCTTTGAGTTTCTGGGCCATGGTAATGATGTCCATAAATCCCGTTGCTGACATCTCTTAGAGGCACCCTTGGAACAGTAAGCGCCATCAACTCGGCCTACTCAGCTAATTTTCCTTCTTTGCCTTCATTCCAGGGCTCCAGGGATCACTTTCACCGGAGGGGTTCCTCCTGGGAGTTAGCCACGACTACCATCCATTCCTTTGTAATGTGGAAAGTTCCTGTATTGTAATATGGAAATATTGTAAACCCAATCATTTTTTTTTTTAAAAGAGTAACCGTGGAGTATCATGCCGGTTCTTCTCTAGGAAACGACCAATTGGAACCGTGCACTAGCTTCGACTTTTTATAAATGCCCATGTAGGCTCATGTAAAATAAAAACATTTATTATTATTATTTAAAAAATTCGCGATGTCCACCTGCGAATATTTTGTCAGTAGAAACGCTTCAATACTTGTCCCTTCTGGTCACAGCAGAGGGCACAGGGAAGAAAAAGAAAGAATAGCAGATATCTAAATACATTATCGCTTTCAGATCGAGAGATCGGTCACTAACCTTATTTTTTTTCGAGGGTGTGAAGTCATCAACGTACTTCTGCCGTTGTGTTAACCGAGGACGGTCCGATTGTAACTGGAGGCCACTCGTGTTCCATCAGTTGCCTTTTGCGTTCTAGGGCACAGATGATTCTATTGAACATACCCGCAGGCCATCAGGTACATACTTAACTACAAGATAAACAATATAAGACCTGTATCAGACGCGTCTAAACCCATCAAGACACATTAATCCGTTGGTATCGACCTATCATTTCGGATACCGAAAATCTGGTAGGTATCTAAATCCTATAGATACCTAATTGCTTCGTTATCATTTCGGACAGCCGAAACTCGTGCGTGGGCGCCTTTGTTTATCGTTGGCACGCGTGGGAAATGAGCGCCGATCTGTTCCCACATGAGGACAGATACCTACCGCTGTACCGACTGACTTATAGTGATGCGAATAACGTGACACTTACCGAAAAGCGGTATCGATCTTTTTTTGTGATATCGACTTTAGCAAAATTTTTTTTTTGGCAAATTTTGTTAGATTTGTTTGGTGGTTTTTAAGGAATTGCTAAAACAACCTTTAAGTAAGTAAGTATTTTAAGTAAAATCGAAATTATAAAAAACAAAATTAATTAAATCTCATCAAATAACGTTAGTGTTATTAAAAAGTAAGTACCTTATTAATCGATACTTCACATTCAACACCGTATTCGAATACTCACAATCGATAACCTTTCACACTCGCGTCACTAGACCGAAGTGAGTGTGTGCGTCATCACAGTGATGGCTCGAAGATGTGTGAAGAGACCGTAATTGTTTTATTATGGTAAAAAATCGTTGAGTCACTTCGAGAAAAGTAATCTGTGGTCCGTTTGATGTTAGGTTAAGACAATTTCTTTGGCAGTGGCGGGTGTACCGCGGCTGCGGAATTAGGTATCTAAAAAGAGCCACGCGGCCCTGGAACACCATTGCGTTCCAGGATTGCGTGACCTATTCGTGTTCCTACAGTTGCCCTTTGGTAACTGAAGGTACACGAGCAGGTATTATTCAATAAAAGTCTGAAACTGTCTCGCTTCAACTAGTGCCGGAGAAGATTGACTGATATAAATTGACTCTTTATTTATTGTACACTATATTCCCTATTAATTATTAGACACCAAAAATACAAGAAAAGGAGAAAGAAAAGTAATTTTTTATTTTGAATAGGCTTGCGTTTGATCACTATCTCACCTAATGATGAACATGATGTGGCCGATGATGGAGCATGTTTTCCTAGTAAGTTACCTGTTCACTCCTGACAGGCCCTAGGTTGTAGCTGTCAGGGGAACACATACGCCTGCAGGGAATTCTACTCCTTAGGTGATAATTTCCGACCCTCATTAAAGAAGACCGTTTGCAGCTAAAATTTAACGGAACTTAGTGACAGTTCTGCCGGTAAAAGGAAACGCCAATTATACTGTTAACTAGGGATGTAACGGAATTACGGAAGTGGAGTTTTTAAATTTAATTTATCGGGTGACCATCTTAACATACCGAGTTTCCTCCGTGCCTCGGCAAGCACGTTAAGCCGTAGGTCCCGGCTGTCATTTGTAGATCTTTGGCAGTCGTTACGGATAGTCAGAAGCCAGTAAATCTGACTCCAGTCTTGCCATGAAGTACCGTGTTATCCCAGTTAATGGGTTGTGGAGGTCTGGTAGGTAGCCGGTCCTCGTAAAATATTGGTATTCAACTAAATCCGGCTTGACTGGAAGCCGACCCCAATATAGTTGGGAAAAGGCTAGGCAGATAATGATGGATTGGAAACGGAGGAAGAGGCAGAAATAACAAATGAAACACTACTAAACTAATCAGAAACTTATTTAAGTAGGTAAAAATATAGCGTAATCTCATAACATGGCAAATACGAAACAAAATAACTAGTGATAAAGTAGATAATAACCAGTAGGCACGGGGCTTTCCCCGTGTGACAAGTATAAACTGGTTTGTACCGAATCGAACCTCCGTAACATTACTGCTGGCAACTTTACTCTGAGCATACGGTGTTTAATATGAAACTTCCATAAGTATTAGGTACCAAACAATACATATAATTTTATGTGACGATTTCCCGTCTAATTGCTGAATAAGTCTTGATGAATCTTGAAAAAGAATTGGCAAGCAATAAAAATTGAGCAATGAAAGAAATGTTATCGTGGCCCTGCCGCGCAAAGGGTACGTCCTGAAGGAGCACAGTTTCGGGTCCCTGTTTGGTTAGTCCGTAATAGCACAGAATAAGGTAATAGTCATACAGACACTCCCTCTTGCTCCAGCCAGAGAGGGAGAAGTTATTAGATGATATCGCACTGAAAAAACTCCCCACGAGTTACTGTTATACTATATCATTACATTTAATCATCATCTTCCTGCTCTTGTCCCATTTTAATTGGGGTCGGCGAAAAACGTCTTTTTCTTCCATTCTGTCCTGCCACTCGTCACGCTATCACTCACTCCCTTTTCTTCCATATCACTTCTCACACAATCCACCCATCTTTTCTTTAGCCTCCCTCTCCCTCTCCATCCATCCACATGTAAACTCATACATTTAATCGAATCTCTATTATTTTGTATCTATCGATACTTCTAAAGCATAGTCCCTAATGACTCATGTTCTACCACACAGTTTATTTTTGCAAACGTCAAATCAATCATCCTAAATATATTCTCATAGTGTAGTTCCCCAATTGTCCACATATGCCAACTTATCCGAAGCACTATTTACTTTAGTAGTGACGTCATATGTTATGTATAGTACTGCTTATAGTGCTGATGAATCATGGTTATCCTGAGAAGAGAATCTTGTTAGAGGTTAAAGCCCGGGAAGATAAACAAGCTAGGTTGTTTTGCAGTCTTTGTTTTGATATACGAGTTTATAATATCTCTACATGGGGGGTTGCAGACGATGAGCAATAGGTTGCTCGCCAGTCGGCCGTAAGGTAAACACCGGAGTCGTCGATGGGGCGTAGTGTTCTTCGCATGTCTCAAAGAGAAGTTTGTAAAACCATAGGGCCGATGCCAGGTAGGATTACCACTACAGCTTGATCTTGGTCTGGTCGATCGAGCTATCCAATGCTTGTCGTCAGCAAGCCTGGGTCTGCCGTGTTTGGTAGTTGGGGTCGGGTTTCTTTGGCTGGCACGTAATGATGTCCGTTTCCTCACGCATGCGACCTTTTCCTTCGTCAGCATTACAACCGGGCGTTTCTTCGAATTCTTTTTCACGAATTCGGTGCAAGAACCTCCCGAGTTCACCATGTCCCGTGAGGAAGTTTATGCCATGTGGACGCATTATCTATAAGCTAATAATTTTCGTCCACTGGCTGATAATTAATACACTTTGTAAAAAAGAATGTTTTAGTGAGTGATCCGAAAGTTCATTCATCATCTTGCCGTTGTCCCGGGGTAATGGTTGTTCATATAGCACATTTGTTATTTTCTCTCTATCCTGTCAACCGCCACGCTATCACTAACTCTCTTTTCTTTCATATTCTGGTAGAGTAAACCCGTTATTTATTCCAATTAAAACTAAAATAAAAGAGCATAACAAAATAAAAATTAAAAACATTAGCAACGATTGTTTTAATTCGTACCGAACTATCAATTGTACAATTCAATTTACGTACCGAGTTTTTTTAAACATTCTTTTCGTACAAAAACCGTTATTTTCAAACAAATGAAATCACGAGGATATTGAGCAGAACAAAAAATAAAGGCTAGCGATAAAATTTTGCGCAGTTTAAGTTATAACAATTCATTACAGTTAGGTTAGTTTTTAATGTAGAAGATAGTAAAGGCGTTTGCCGCCCAAGCGTTTTTTTTTCTTCAGTTTTTGTATGAAACCTTCGAAGCGTGCGGTTGTTGACGTTTATTAGGATAATAGTCGTTAAGTTTTTAAGGTTTAACGGCACGTTAGTGGTGGTTTGTTTAGGGTCTTTGTTTGGTCTTCATAGATAATCATAAAAGTACTGTTTTTTGAGCAGTAGGCTACGTAATAGGCGGCGTGGGCGCTACAATTTTTTTCATTTTTGACTGTTAGGTTTATCAGTCTTTGGTTTCTACGTTACGTTAGATAATTCAAAATTCTAGCATGTAAAAATTTCTTGGTTTAAATATTTTGTGTTAAAAAAAATATTTTGCTTAATTTCTTTAATCGTGTCCCTTTCAATAAATCTACATACTTTAAACTCAAAACAGACACGAGCCAACACTCCCAAAAGACCTCGTACTTATTTTTTTAACGAAGTATAAAATCTGCTACCACTACCCCATTTAAAAATCTCTACAAACATAAAAGACCGCTTTCCACCAGCGGTTCAAAGACAGCAAACGGAAGCCGAACTCAACGTCAGCGTTTATCAGGCCGCTTATCAGCCGGTGTGCACGCACCCTAAACCGATAGTTTACTGAACTAGTCCGCCGCGCCGCAGCGCCTGCGCGGCTAATTGAACGACAGTCTTCCACGGCGGAAGCGATAGCAAAATAATCAATGTGGTTAGTCTTTTCTGTATTTTTTTTGTTTGTTTTAAGTTCTATATCAAATATGATAGGAATTTTTTTAGTTGGCAAATCATCTAATGATTTCTTCCGCATTTTTGCAACGCGTGAAGGTGCGTCTGACTTTTAATGACAAAACCCTACTCCTATGTTTATTTAGTTAAATAACTAAGCTCATATACTACAAAACTAATCAGCAAGCCTACATCCACACAATATTAACACAAAATACATATTATAAGGCAACAAAGGAACGGGGTGGGGTTTAGTTAGTAAGAGTCTGACACGCCCTCCCGCTCCACTCAAGAGCGGAAGAAGTCATTCTGATGATTTCCCCTCCAAAAAATATTGTAATAAAAAATCATAAAATCTGTTTAAATTTTTACAATTATTTTCATTTACACTAAACTCAATACACGGAAAAATAAAAGTCAAGATCTGACAGTATCACTCAAGCACTGAACATCATGATGTTGAAACTACTGTTCAGTAGTCAGCAAGTGTGGTAGCTTGCCCCCAAGCGGTTATTAGAACGCACGGACGACTCATCTGCTCTAATAACACCATCCAGATACATTACAAATAAAATATAAAAAATACCAGCACTAAATACCGGATGTACGTAATTGCCAAGTTATATTACGGCATTAGACGACTATTTACAAGTCTTTTAACGCTTCATAATAAACATCTAGGACAAATTAAATAACTAAATAACAATGAAATTGTCGTTTTACACCGAATATTTCAGTATGGTAATTATTCGCAATAAAAGTTTTTACAGATAATAACATTTCTTTTTACTTTTTAAATAATTTGCAAGGTGCAAGGCAGCCCTATATTACTGATTCACGGGGCTATGTTTACCTACAATCTCTTAGGGCTGTTGCTAAAAGAAAATAATTAGAATACTCAAGTCAGTGAGTATATGACTCTAATAAAACAGAACTTGATGATCAAGTACACCGAGTTCCATCTTACGTAGAATAAGTTTTTAAGTTCCTGGCGAAATTTTTACGTGAAAATGGTGACAATTTTTTGAGTTTATGTTGATAATTTACAGCAAACTCGTCATTTGCCCGATATGTCATAAAAAGGTATGCTGTCAGATAAAAAAAAGGAAAGTTTTCGTTTTGATTACAATTCTATCAAATGTACTTTTTTTTGTTCATTAGTAACATCCAAGACCCCTTCTAATTTTAATGAAGTAGCGTCAGCTTTCAGGTGTGTTGTGCGACAGCAGAATGCCAATACGTGTCAAAGGAAAGGTTTACAAAAATGCTGTCCGTCCGGCTCTAACCTACGGTGCGGCATGTTGGCCAATGAAAAAAACCCATGCCACAAAAATGCACACGACAGAGATGAAGATGCTGAGATGGGCAGGAGGTGTCAGACCGTTTTCACATTATCCGATCCGATATCGGTATCGGACGCCGATCCGATATCGGGGTAAGTAAAATGTATGAAATATGTACCTGTCTTTCATATTATCCGATCCGATATCGGATATCGGAGCATGGCATTTCATACATTTTACTTACTCCGATATCGTATCGGCGTCCGACACCGATATCGGATCGGATAATGTGAAACAATACTCACTCTCAACGATAGGGTTAGAAACAAACACATCCGCGGAAGTTTTAAGATCCGCCCAATTTTAGAGAAACTCAGTGAGACGCGATTCAGATGGTATGGCCATGTAATGAGAAGGTCTGAAGATCATATGACTACGCAAGTCCTACACATCAGTACTGGTCCAAAAAAGCGTGGTAGACTCCTTCTAAATTGGATGTCTGTAATCAGCAATGACCTAAAGAAAGCCCAAGTAGATGATGACTGATGACCCAGAACCCAAATGTCTGGTGAAAAATGACGAGGAGAGCCGACCCCAAGTGAAATGAGGTAAAGCTAGGCAAAGAGAGAGAAAAGACCCCTTCTAATATATACTACAATTATAGACCTTCACCAACCAGTTTTAATTTTTATTGTATTAAAAATAATTTTATTTTTATTTTATTTCATATCTTTCTTTATCCCAAACTATTATCTCATATAAACATGTTGTAAATCATTCTCACCTAATTCAATTATTGAGGTTACAAAAAAATAAGAACAGCAAAAATCATGCGCAATTTCAAAAGCAAACATCATTATCTCATTAAAACATCAACAATGCAGTTGCCAAACAAGTTTAACGACAGTAAAGAACTTAATCAATCAACTGCGATCGATTTATCATCGAGTCTGCTGACGGTACCGATATAGTTAGTACCGATTCTGAAGACATCTGTCAAAATTCGCTCCGGCCGGAAGGCCAGCCGTGGGAACCGGGGACGGTCGGTTTTCTCAAAAACAACTACATATCTATCACAAATAAAGATAACTCTTTCGTTTTGATACATTTTTTATTCGACTCGCGAATCGAACGAATGGAAAATAGTTTTTTATTCCGGATTTTTTTTTCCGATATTAGATGCCGTGATCTGTGCTACTAGATTTAGTGATACTCGATTTAACTTTTTATTGTTTCTAAAGAAGTTTGGGTCATGTACTCCTTTATGATAATGCTTATTTCATATGCCTGTGTGTTACAGATTTTACGACTATTTCTGTTTTTACTACCAACAAATTGACAGCGCCGATATTCTTGATACTAAATTAAGGTGACCTCCTTTAAATATAGTCTAAAGAGCTATTCAATTGAATTGTTCATACACATGGGTTATTTTGTTGCATAAGGAAAGTTAAGACCGCCAGAATATTAACCTGGATAACACAAGGAGATGACTGCATTTTAAATCAGCTGATGGCTTTTGGCAGAAGTTTTACAGCTGGGTCTTAGGGCTTCTTCTTTGATCTTCAAACCAAAGCTATATTCATTTAAAGTTATCTACATATTATAATATCTGGTACTATAACTGTTTATTACAAAACTTTGTAGGTGTGTGTATGTTTGTTGCTCCTTCATGCTCAAACGACTGAAGAAATGTAAATGAAATTGGGCACACGGGTAGACCGTGTTCTGGTATAGCACATTCTATCTCTGAAATATGTTCCCTTGGTATAATTTTCTACTTTCACGCGGACGATGCCACTAGCAGTAGCTAGTATGACAATAAAATAAAAATATGATTTGACGACACTAAAAACCCTAACCATGTAATTAATACAACTTTACTCGTTTCACGACCGATAAATTCCTCTTAAAAAACATCAGAGGTCACACATAATTACACACAAAACCACGCAACTATACCGAACATCTATAAAAAAACAACATTAACAAAATCGTATTATTTTTAAAAGGTTTATAATGAGATAATTTTGGTAGTCGTTAAAATTTGATGAACTTTTAACAATTTTAACTGACCTCTAATTTAATTTTATGTCGGTAAGTACAGGTTAAGAAGGAATGAAATGGGCGGCACGGGACATTGATTATACATTTCGTGGTTATCCGCTACTTTAGTATACAGATTATACCCTTTGAACGATATCCGACGACTTTTACTGCACCTAATCAAGTTCGGCATAAATCAGTGTTGGGTAAAAATGGGTTTTAAGATTACTTTTAATGGTGACTTTGGTTTTTAGCTTTGAAACGTGAATGGGTCTGGAGTGTGCGGTGTTTTATTTCTGTATGATCTGGTTGAGAGTGAATCAGTCTGTTATCTTTTGGGCTTTGAATGAATAATAAAAGAAAAACACACTATTTTTATAAAGGCGAAAGATTGTTCACACTCATTCGAACGGTTGGACAGATCTGGATAAAATTTCGAGGTCGACTATCCCTACTATAGCATAAGTATAGGATGCTTTTTATCCCGGAAGTATCTACCCTTAAGATAATTTTCTAGTATTATGTGGACAAAACCGCTGATGTGTGGCGACCACATACTAAAAGACGCAGCATTGGAAGACCTTCCACAAGGTGGACTAATGAGCTGGTGAGGGTCGTAGGAATCCAAAGGATAATAATCAATTGCTGACTAAAACCGACCCTTGTTTCTTCATTGGCTCCTTGAGCTATGGTGTCTCGTTCGAACAATTCTACAGGCTTCAAACCAGCCCTAGCTTGGCTTCTAGGTTGCTTTGCTACCTCTTCTTAGCCCACTCTCGGCGATGGAATCGTCCATGTTCAAGCACCTACTTTTCATTCTGTCTTCTAAAATCAAAGAGGCCAAGAACCTACTAACTTCATTCTGAAGACTATTCTTCTGATTTCCCCGATACAGAAGATTAACACTCCAGGCTTTCTTACTGAAGTTTAACACTTCTTAACTTAAGGCTTGCTTAGTTCTCTGGGGTATTGGGACAACAGTGAAAGTTAAAATGCATTCCGTGACTACTGAGAGAAGTTAAGGCGTAAACTGTTGCAAGTCTAGATACGAAGTGAATTCAAGTTTTGTTTTGAATTTTACTTATTAATTAATTTAAATAATGAAACAAATGACGTAAAAAACTACCTATTTACAGTACAAAATGCCAAGCTAAAATTTATATTCCAATTCCAATGTTCCTTCATTGCCTTGCATCCTAGGGACGCGGGGTTCCCTTTCGTAAAACCCTTGATTCCAGTAGGCTTCGGCCCATCTAGACCACATATAGTTTTGCTGGCATCTCTTTGAGGCACGCGTGGAATACCACGCGCCGTTGATGACTCGGGCTCGGTCAGGACGGTAAAATTTCTATGGACGAATAATCAAGACTAGCTGTCTCCGTTGCTTGAAAAGTGCGGATCGACTTGGCGGTCACAAAACTCGCTTTTTCGGAATATTACCAATAGATCCTAGTTCACAGACCAGTTACATAACGCCACCAATATACTATAATAGATAGAGAATAGATAGCAAACGTGACTCCTCAAATTAACAAGCGTGCGACCAGAAACCTCATGTAAATTGAGTAATCAACGTCAAAACACGATACATCTTCCCACAGAGCTGATAAATTGTAATTTTATGCATACGAGGTCTACGTCCTGTAATGACAATGTTGTCAAAATAACGATCGACAAGAACATCACCTATTCAAATCTAGTAAAACTAGTATATATTAGCCAGTCTCGGTCTATTAAGAAATGAATTGGCAGTCGTTACCGCAAATGCTACGCTGTCGATTTCAGAAGTCTCCTGTTCCTTCGAAGTGTTGAGTTAGAAGTGGAGTTTTCATCTTGGCCGTGTAATACGGTAGGTGGTGAGGGGCGGGTATGCAAATGGCAGAGCTATACTTGGCCACGAAGCCAGGCCGCCCGCGACCGTGGGAAAACTATCGCCTGTGGCGAGTAGTGCGCAGGCGCGGATTTGGATTAACGGCTTTTTGATTGGCCATTGTAGGTGATTGATGATTGTACGGAAGTTATGGCGGAAGATAATGATAAGTGGTTGATGGGCTTTGATAACCGTGAAAGTGGTGGGTGTTTTAATTAATTTAAGTTGTGTTTCAGTGAGATCTGTATTTGACTCGGAAGCTGTATAAAGTTAAGATGATTCTGCCAATCTAAATACTTAAACAGCTCATGGTATTGTAGTTCCTAAAATAGAATTGCAAAGTAGATTGTCTGTGAAATTTCGCCACAATGACGGGTCCTATGCATTTCACATCTAGGAGTCTTTTCACCGATACGTCTTCTGGCACGTGCTAGCCATTCCTGAACTTTTCGGCCTTATCGACCATTTGTTCTACGAGCAATGAGCCCAACCCACTGCCACTTGAGTTTGGCAATGCTTCGGGCTATGTCGGTAACCTTGATCCTCCTGTGGATGTCTTCATTCCTTTTTCGAAATATGCCTGCCTATCTCAATTTTCGAATTTATCAATCCTCATTTTTGCTAAGTAATTTAAACAGCAATGATTCTTTTTTTACCTAAATAATTCGTAATTTCTTCCAAGTTATTTCTTCCACAGTTCGTCCCTGTGCGCTCGTGCACGACCCACGGGCGCGTGACGGCGTTCGGCGCGCGCCGTCGTCACGACTCGACTGACGTGCGACTTTTTGACGCAACTGTACCGAATGCCTAGCGTAACACTAAGATACTTTTGTTTTTTTTTTTGTTTTACTGCAAAATAAATAATAAAGAAGTTTTGTATAGTTTGGGGTTCAATTTAGGTTTTGAAATTTTTGGGTATGGTGTGTTGCAAAATTGTTATAAAAAGAAAAAAAATATTAGGTGTGATGGCTTATGTATTCGTCAGAAAATAAGATGTTCTATACTTTTACGCAAACCATTATTGTCTAGTTGACCCTTTTAAATTATGAATTTTGGAATATCTCTCTTCAGTATTCACTAAGAAAAGGAACTCCAGTCTCAAAATATTTGTGGGACTAGGTGCATGATTCTGTAGCCAACACTTTAGGCTTTATATTAACTGTCATTTTTTTTTAAATTAATTACCAATATTATAAAGGCGAAAATTTATAGGTTTATTTGCTTGTTTGTTACTCCTTCACGCTTAAACTGCCGAACAGAATTAGACGGAATTTGATGAACGAGTAAATTATAGCCTGGAATACCTTACAGGACAACCTTAAAGGAGGTTACCTTTTTACCATATTTATACAGGATACCTTTTTACCGTGTTACCCCAGTTAATGGGTTGTGGAGCTCTGGTAGGCAGCCGCTCCACGTAAAATACTGGTATTCAGCTAAATCCGGCTTGACTGGAAGCCGAACCCAATATAGTTGGGAAAAGGCTAGGTAGATGATGATGATACAGGATACCTTTTATCCCTGGAGTACGTTCCTTTAGGATCATTTTCTACTTTTACACGGGCTAAGCTGCTGGCACGCGCTGGTAAGATATATTTCGAAACTCCTTATACTGTTTGGTGTACTGCCTTCAGGTGGAAAGCCGTATTACCTAATTAACTTCAAATCCATTAAAACCTACGACAGTTTTCATCAACGCTTGGCTCGATTTCTTGTCTTTTGTGTATTGAGTCTGGGCCACTTTTTGTCACCACTGCATTTCTGACATGTTCTAGTTGAGTGCACTGTTTATGTAAATGTTTGGTCCATCTGTCAGACTCCACTGCGCTTGCGTTACTCAACTGTGTTGCGCTGCTCTTGCGTGGCGCATGCTGTCAGGGCTGACGGTTTTTGGCTTGTTTCCTTCCTGGCATATGTTTTTTTAACGTAATGCTCAACTAAAATGGGACTGGGCTGGACATGTCTGCCGCAACTCCGAATAACTAGCACAAAGTTAGTGCCCTGAACCAGTGCGACGGGGTCGCGGTAGAATTAAAAGAAGATAGCGCGACGAACTGGATAGATTCCACCAGAACTGTCAAGAGGACGCGTGGGCCCGCGAAAGATGGAAGGAGTGGAGGAAGGCTTTTGCTCAGGAATGCAACAGAATACGCTAAAAAACAAAAAAAGAACTAGTGCGATCCCACCTAGTGGTAAGCAGTGATGTAATTGTTGATGGTGAAGTACACTAGTTTATTAAGAGCCTATTCACTCTAGCCTAGTTGACACTTAAATTATAATCAGACGGGAAGGCCGCAGCAGTCAAATTTTTCCATGCACGATGCACAGTACATTCATCCGAATTGGTTAAGCCGTTTTAGAGTAAGAATTAGATATACAAAGATATCTGATTATGTTTACGGAGCTAACTTGATTAGCAAACTTGTTATGTATCGATAAGAAAATTATAATTCAATGTCTAGTAGATTGCGATCAGTATGTGTCTAATAAAAGACATTATATTATTGGCATTACTGCCTTCTGTTTACGAATGAGAACGAAAGTGGATTGCTGTGCATATAGGCTTATTTTGAGGTAAATAATGTCTCCCACTCTGGGTGCAGTGAGAGTGAGTGTCAGGCTTTTAATTTCCCTTTTCTCATTTTCCTTTTTACATTTTTCTTATCTTGATGAAAGGATGAAACTTCTTGGATGAAAAAAAAATACAAATAATTACAATACAAGGATTGTACCTAATATTGTTTGTATTTTTTTAAATTATTCTTCTAAATAGTACGTGTATTATATCTGGAAAAATTAAGTGAGACACACAACACACAATTAAAACAATAACACACAATAACAACAACAAAAATATCATACACGCAGACCAGGTTAATTTATTTTCTTCTTCAGTTAAAATTACCAGCCCTACCACGACGGAACTCTCAAAACCAACCATCTCGACGTCCATCGGAGCAGAGTTTTGCGCGTTTTTTACAACAATCAATTAATTCCATTTTACTTCGAGCGAGAGGTCGTCACGATTCTAATTACTTTTTATTTTTTATATTTTTAAGTGCGAGTGCAATGTTGCGTTTTCATAACACAATGATGTCAATGATTGGAATTGAGATGTCTTATCTTGTGTATGGGCAAATAGAAATGTAATGGACGGGTCTTGTGAATAAAGTGGGAAGTAAAAGCGAGGAGGTATTTGATGTGTGTTTGTGTGTGTAGAAAGGTGTGGATGTGTGTAATGAGAGTGAAAATTATGAGATTTTTAGTTCTGAGTACAGGGAGAGGGTGTGTCAAAATTTAACTGACTGAAATCCACCTGTGTTCCTTCAGACGGGCCGGTGTTCTTGCTGAGCTGATATCTCTTTGAGGTCCTCGTGGAAAATATCGCGCTGTCGAGCCTTACTATAAACCTTACTATATTTACCGGACTGTGATCTACCTATTGCTCGCCGTCCACAAGCTCAAATAGTAAGCCAAACACCCAAAGGTTGACTGGAAGAAAATGCCTAAGGCATTAAGTCCGCCTCTGTACTTCTATGTGCATAAAGCATTTAATAAATAAATAAATAAGCTTGCATTCGCTTCAAGAAATACAGCCACGCTGATTTTTTTAAACATAGAATACAAAAATACAAAGGCGGACTTAATGCCTTAAGCATTGTCCACCAGTTAACCAAGAGTGATGAAGAGAAAACAGGGTAGGTGCATTAAAAAAAGAAAAGGTCATGTTATATTTATTCAGGTTAATTATATCAGTTTTAATTTATGTATCGGCCACACACGTTACGAAATCTGTCTGTGAGAACCATAAGATTATTTAAAGCTAATAATTGATTGGCTAGCGCTACAAAACTAATTTTAAACCACTGCTAACATTAGCCTCGCTAAAATGTGTATAATTAGTGAGGTGTACTAAAATTATTTTATTATTTTTTATTAATTAGAAAAAGTTCTAATCCACTAATACGAGCAAAGGCTCGTAGCCGCTAAAGAAATAATTAAGTAATCATTTTAGTTTTTTTTATATTGGGTACACTGTTATATGCGTAGATACACCAGCAAATACACCTACTCTATTTTATATTGTATATCATAGACTTCAAACGAGGAGTAGAGATTTTGGAGGCAAGATATATTTTTCCTTTTTTGATATCAGGCAGAAATCTTTAAAAGGCGACTATATACCAGTAAATGTGAAAATTTGCCTCTCTGGTGGTCATCATCAGCACATAGAAAGGGCAAACTTCTTCTGTATAACACTGCATTAGGGAGCATACCTGAGCAGACTGTAGAGGGCTTTCCCTTGGACTCTCCCTCCCTTCTCCCTTGGGCCTCTTAAGATTCCCTACCGGAGTCTGTATTTCCTGATAGCTACAACTTAGTGAATAGATTACTTCTAGGCAAGCGTGCTGCATCGTTGACCACATCATCGCTTACCAGCAGGTGAGATAGTGGTCTAGTGGTCAAACACGAGCGTATGCATAATTACAAAAAGATATCTACCACAGTGTAGAGAATGCCCTGATGCATTAAGTCCGCCT
Source organism: Mythimna separata (assembly GCA_030763345.1). Classification (NCBI taxonomy): domain Eukaryota; kingdom Metazoa; phylum Arthropoda; class Insecta; order Lepidoptera; family Noctuidae; genus Mythimna; species Mythimna separata. The sequence continues at coordinate 6,700,192 of CM061187.1, forward strand.
ATGTACCACCACTGTACATGAAGTTTAAATAAATACCTATAGACACTGAAAAACTGAAAATGTTAAATGTCACCGGTGAACTTAAGGCAGCAAAAGAAACAGACGCATAAGCTTCACTTGAAACGTATAACCACATACCTAAGTGAAAGCTAACACACGTCCATCGTAAGTCACGTGGGCATGACAAATCGATGGGTTTTGAAGAAAATCATCAATTCTCACGATTACTTTGATAAATACTTAATAATCTATGCATTATTCAGTCCTCCTACACACGCCCACTGGTCAAATACCGAGATGGTACTCGGGGAGTTGAGCATGTGTTTGTAGGACTAGCTTTGTAAACTTTGGAATATGTCGAAGGAAGTGTTGGTATGAGTGATGAATAATCTATACTAATATTATATGAACAGGAAAGATATGTATTTTTGTTTGTGATGAATAAACTCAAAAATTTCTAGACAAATTAAAAGAAATATTTTAGCAGTAGAATACTACTTTATCACTGAGCGACATATGCTGTATATTTTCAAATTTTACGCATATAAAACCGTTGGCAGAAGTTATGTTATATGTGTAAGCTAAATAATGATTACCAGAATATCTGTTGTAAAACGGATTTGGTTGACTTCTTTTAAAATGGACAATTTTATACTTGATAACGTTAAAGCTGAAGAGAAGAAACTACAAATTTAGAAAAGAAACCAGAATGAATAAAAATGCAATTTATTTATAATTATTACATTAATAATACATTCTACTGACACAAGTGAAGTATTGGAACTCATTGATACTTCACAAAATAACAACGACAGTTTCCCAGTAGCTGTACCGATTTGGCCTCCATCAATCGGCTACAATAGTACAACAATAATAATAGTAATTTTTTATCACTACATCGTGCTAGTGATGTTTCAGTATTCAATTCTGATATCGATTACAAAAATCACAATAGAATCGAAGGAAAGTAACAAAACGGACGATCGAGACATCAGAGTAGAATCGAAAGGGACTTACGTAAAACTGGAGGCAGATTCGTAGAGCAACGCAATAGAAAAAAATAACACTTTTACTTTTTGTCGAGTTACGCTTTCGTTAGTTATAGGTAATGGTTTTAGGGTACGATAGAATTTTGTTGTAATAAAAGATGGTTGCGAAATACAGGAGGATAGAATTGAAACTTATAACCTGACTGATGAGATATTGGCAAATGTGAAACTGATTTTTTCTTTTGGTAGTACTCCTAAAAAAATGTATCTATAGTGAATTTACCGACAGCTGATAAGAACGGTAGTGGCTTCAGTATATTGCGAGATATATAAGTCTAGTCATTATGGTGACACCTCGGCTCCCCAAGTCCAAAAGTGGACGTCTTTCGTTTGAAAAAATTATGATGATGATGATGCTATCGCATGGCGAAAACTTTACACAAAATTTAAAGACCCAACTGATATAATATATTATAATAGCTAACAATTTGACTAAATGTTCACCATAAAGATACGGAACTCAACAATGCAAGCTATATCGTACTTACCATAACCATTGATATAGGAAGTCATACATTCAATTACTTATTTTGTTTTATGTAATTAAATGATTGCGATGTGAAGAGACAGGCACGCGATCAAAAGCACTTGTTTTTGCCTCATTCAACGCCTTTACAAATAACTCTTGGCTATCCTAAAGAAGATGTGGCAAGACAAGGTTGTGTAACTCTTTTGAAGTTAATGTGTATCTTTTATTGATCTGGTGTGCAATGAAACGTTGTTTTCTAGTCATTATTTTGCTTTGTGATCCGCTACTGAACCAAATATCTACTGCAACTTCGTTTCTATACTGTCAAAATGATTGGATTTCACTATGTTCAATTTATTTTTTACATTTGCTAGGTATTCTTCTTGATTTTATTGATCAACAATCAAGCATTATTGTCAGTCAAATCTATTAATTAATCTTGTTTTTGAGTGATCTAAGATTGTTTGGGGATTTCCGCTGATTCTTAAACTAATACTGTAAAAAGGTTTAGTAAGATAAGGTTTAATAAGATTGTTAAAAAAAAAACAAAATTGGAGTACTGGCCGATATTAAAAAATGCCACAGTAAGAGAAAGCTAGAACGTCGTTGAGTACCATCAGGCTATTTTGTCTCGGTAAATGCACGATTACTGAGATTTTATAGGCCATGGATCTGTTTTCTGTTTGAAACACAGACTCCAGCTGTACGCTTATTTTTATTTGCTCTTATTTATGCATAAGAGAAAACAAAATAAGCGTAAAGTAAAAAAGATTGATGGAAGATAATCTTGAAAGAAATTAACGGCCCGACTCAGGGACATTCATTAACGTTAATCATCACTTAAGAAATTGTCACATTGACAGTTTTACACAGTTTTTCAGTGAAGGTTTGACAATACTTAACTTTAATGGACGCTAATGAACCATTAGCTGGACTATGCGTTCGGCCGTTAGTGTAAGTTATTATTTTAAGACTTATTAAATTATTTATGTTAGACAAAAACATCCTTAAGTAACAGTAAACTTGTAAGTCAAAGAGAATTTAAGTTTTTATGGTAAGGGGTCATCTTAGAAACATCTTGTTTGAAAATGGCAACAATCTGCCGGTGTCTGTGTTTCGTGATAACTACAACATAAATCAAAAGTAAATATGTTACTTGTAGGTAAGTATCCTCCATCGTCGACCACATTGTCGCTTTTGAGGCGGATAAATTATCATAGGTGAGGTAATAGACTATCTTACATGTGGATGGATGGAGAGGGAGAGGGAGGCCAAAGAAAAGATGGATGGATTGTGTAAGAAGTGATATGGAAGAAAAGGAAGTGAGTGATAGCGTGACGACTAACAGTACAGAATGGAAGAAGAAAACGTGTTGCGCCGACCCCAAATAAAACGGGATAAGGGCAGGAAGATGATGATATGAGGTAATAGATTATCGTAAGCATAACAAAAACATTAAAAAAAGGTATTTTTAAATCCCTTCTGTGCCCTTACATTTACTATTATAACCTACGAGTAATATAACACTATGAATTACATGCAATCCGAGCAAGTTTCTAACGTAACGTTTAGTCTAGACACCACTAAGATAAGCTCATCGACTCACATAAGCAGCGGATACATATTATATAGCCAAGATTAATCTTAGTCTGTATTATTTCCGTTTACTCATATAAACTTATGTTTCTTGCTGTAATATCTATGATGGTGTCTACATTGCACGTCTTCCTGCATTTGGCGTTAATTATTATCTAAATAGTTTCCTGTGTAGATTTATACTCGCTTAGTCGGTTAATGGATAGAAGAGATATTAATCTTATTAATGTAATTAGTTGAGGTCAGACTTGTGTTTATGAATTTGAGGTTTTGAGTGAAGACCTTACCTAGATATTTTTAGGGAATCATGAAGATCGATGAGTTCAAAAACAACCAAGTTTTTTTAAAAGTTCTGGATTGCACAGTAGCGACGTATATTCAGCAACAAATACCTTAAAAATACTGCAGGAATAAATTGGAGTCACCACAGTAATATCCAATTTTGTAGAATTAAAAAGGGCTTATAAGTTTTATTGACGTGGGCTTTATAATTATGTCCTTATTTGTCCGTCCTTGCGACCTTTATTGCAAATTAATCCGTTGCAAACCAGTTGCTCTTGTATGCACTTTCGATATCCATATATCAGTGTTTTTTTAACAAAAACAAAACACGGTCGTCTCGGAGAGTACCGTTATGGCTGGACAATGGCCTGTGTTAAAATGTTAATGGTTATCGCTCCATTTTAGTGAAGATGTTGATCAGTGATTGTTAATTAGTGATCCGGTTACACTTCATATCAATTTGTAGAATGTGTTGTATATATTTTTTACACTTTGTTGATGAACTTTACTTGTAGCATACTCATAAGAAGTCTTTAATACCAATCATATCTAAAAATTGGTCTTAAGTATAAGTATTTCCGATGAATTCGAAGATGTTAACGATGCAAATGATGATCCATGTTAATATAAATAAAAATAAACGATAAAAGCCTGGCATTATTAGCATCTTAAGTGTATTTTTACGAGAATGACGCAGGGGACTATACTAGGACCTGTTCTGTTGAAATTCTCCTGACGATGTAAAACCGGGATGGCCAACTTTGTCCACGTCACTGGACATCCTGTAGGTACTGGTTTAATGAAAGGGATTGTGTGTTAACTTAAAGGACTTGTTAGACTAGTAGTGTGAGCAAGGTAATCTGTCTGTCAAACGTAAGGAGTTGAAAATAATTTCTAAGTTTAGTTTACACCACAAGTTTTTGTTAATGTTAATATTGTATTTGGATGAATTGTAGTTTTCTGTAATTTTTCCTGAACTGGACCTATTTGGCGCATCCGCGATACACAGTGTTCTAGACTTTTTTCTTTTTTTTATTACTTTTTTATATTTGTTGTTTCTACATTGTGTGTGTCTATGTGTGTCAAATAAAAAAAAAATCTTTTTTCTTTCTTCAATTCAAAAGGAATGCATCATTTAGGATTTTAGATGTTAGTTTAAATTAGAATAAGCGTATTTACGTTGGGGAACTAAAAAATTGGTATGAATGATGTTACATGAAGGAATGACTAGAATAGTTAAACTTCATATCACTCCTCCGATAGAACTTGATACCGCCTTTGAACCTACATTAACAACACCAAGTTTTTATTCAAAATTCTTGCCTGGTTCTAATGAGACACCTTTCTACTCAATTAATTGGCTTCCAAGACATGAAGGTATGTTAATTCTCAGCTAATAAAAAGGTTAAACAGTGGGCGTCTATTATGGGAGCCTGCCTTGATTGATAATGACTGCTAACAATGCAATTGTCAGCCACAATCAAGATTGTGTTCCTTTTTGTAACAATTATTGTCAATGATATTGGTACCTACATTGATTAAGTCACTCTCTACTTTGTTTTGTCTTTAATGTTATGTATGTATATTACAAAATTTGTTCCTGTTTTGGTTTCTTGTTTGGGTGTTTATGAGGCAAGCCTTGTTATTATGTATGTATTTGATAATATTGTTGATGTTGATAATTATGTTTGTGTAGTACCTATAAAGTAAATTTTAGTTAATATTTAAATTTGTTACGTATTTTGTAAAAATTGTTAACTTGAGGTTAGTCTTAATAAAAAAAAATTAATAACCTTATTGAAACAAATATAAAATCTTAAGATGGCGTTAAGATCTGTAGGTCCAACTGACCTACAGTTAGCTAAATATTGCCCAAATGTATCTAAGGACAGAGAAAAGTGGAAAAAAGGAAGGGAGCTTTTACCCTACAGTGAGACAACAGATAGTATTCTACTATTATGCGGGCGAAGCCGCTGGTAGCAGCTAGTAATAAGTAAGACCATTTCAATTAAGTAACGTTTCCAAACATTTCACAATTTTTATCTTTATTTTAAAAGCAACAATTCTTTTGCATTTTGAAAATTGCAGACTTGCAGACTGGATGGCTTTAAACCTGACCATTTAAGAACTTATATAAATAAAAAGCCTGTATATGAACCTATTAAAAGATCCTAGCTACCTTGAGCTATCAGTTATATAGGTTTTTATCGCCCGTTTTCAATAACCTACCGCAGTTCATAGATAGATAGCTACCCCTGTTAAACAGTAAGATTCTATCTATCCACTAAGATGAATTACTTGTAAATGCTATCCGTCGGTAGGTTATAGGAAAGCAAATAAGGGCAAAAGGATAGATTTGTTTATCTTTAGTAGCTGCAACTGCAGATAGACAGCTTATTGTAAACGGGCGTAAAACTGTATTTTTAAAAAACTAGACTCCCATCCGTCCCAATACCACCCAATAATTCATCGCACGTCAAAAATTACGTTCTCCGGTATCAAAAAAAGCTTACCGCCGTAACTAAATCTCAAATTGCGGCGATCCATAGTATTTTCACCGGGCGTTCCCACGGCCGCGCGCACGCAACGCCGCCGTTCCAATTAGACTGTACCGAACTAATTCCTGCGCTTGCGCCGCCAGTGGCTAGCCGCAGAAGGTTTAGTATAGGTGGATTATTTGTTGTTGGTGTAAGGAGTAGAATTTTAAATAGCAGTGGTTTGGGATTTACAAAGCGTTTTGGAATTACATTCATTGTGCATACATCTAAGCAGTGAGATTCCCTTCCTATCTGAGTTTCCTGATAACTATTACCTAGGAGTCTTTAAATCAAGACTGAGTAGGTTACTTCGAGGCAAGCGTGCTCCATCGCTTACCATTAGGTAAAATAGTAGGCGAACGCGAGCCTATCGATAATTTTAAAAAAGAATTTTAATATCAGCCGTCCACCATGTCTACACTTTACACACTTAGATACACAGTATTTCGATTCTTTGCGAATATTTTTTTTAAACGATTGCAATCTTTAAGTAACTATTGAGATGAGCTAGACAGCTACCGGTGGGATCGGTCCACATTTCCACAGTGACTGAGAACAGACGTGTGTGGAAGAGGGAGGCATTTGCCCAGCAGTGGTACATAATAAGCTAACTAACTATATATAAATACTTATTGTATATTGTCGTGCTTCTGTATCATCTGGCTGCGCGGGCGCCGCTTCTCCGCCCGTAATCGCTCCTTCTAAAGGTCTGGCAACACGAACGGCTTTTTTGGATGCGCTCGATTTGGTCACAACGATAATTAAATAATACTGTTTGTTTGATTGTGAAGGGGCTTTATTATTAGTGCTAATTTTATTAATTATTTCCTGTAGCTATGTTTTGCAAAATTTTGAGTGATTAGCGTAATTAGAGATGGGAGAGTAAACGAATTTATGTTCGAGTCAAAATGCAATGTAGGATTTTAGACAGCAGCTAGAATCTAGGAGTCTTGAAACCAAGAGTGAATTGGTTATTTCCAAGGAAGCGTGATCTATTGTCAACTACAGCTAAATATTTTCTAAATATTTGTTTTATTCTAAATTTATTTTTTACTTATTTCTCTTCTCTCCTTTGCTCTTTAGTTTCACTCGCGTAGATTTATATTTCGCCTTGGTAATTTATTAATCCAGGATATATTCAGCTATCCTGATACGAACTTTCATCCAATTCAGTCATTTGAGAGTGAAAAAGTAACAAACATACAAACCTTTATAACATCAATATGATGTAATATCGTTAAATACAACTTATAGATTATATCATGAGAAAGGTGGTATCGTCCACTAATCTGATAATCCTGATAAACTGCGTCTGGTAATCCGTCTGCCAAACAAGCAAGCTAAAATGAAAGGTTAATTGGAAAGGCCTGAGAACTGTCATAGGCAGCTGCAAAGATGGAAATATTGGCGAAAGTATGATATTTTTGAGTTGATATTTTTGGCTTGACCAAGAATTTGCAGATTTTAAATATTATTTTTGGTATTATTATCGATAATGTCGCGCTTAATCAATATCTCATCTGATAGTAAGCGATGATGTGTTCAATGCGAGCCTATGCATAATGAGAAAAGTTTGCTTCTTAAGCTTTGTTGTTATTCATAGTCTCGCGTTTGACCACTGTCTCACCTGATGGTAAGCGATGATGTGACCTAGGATGGAGCACGCTTGTCTAGAAGTAACCTATTCACTCTTGATTTAAAGACCTAAGCTGTAGCTATCACGAAACATAGACTCGAACAGATTGTTGAAATTTTCAGACAGGAAGATGCTTCAATGACCTCTTGCAATAAGAATTTAAAGCTACTTTGACCTATAGATTTACTGTTACTTAGTGATGTTCCTTGTCTAACGTAAATAATAATCGAATTAGCTTCGTAGTGATGTTAGTGGCACAAACTCGAGTAATAAGTAGCACAATAATTGCTTACCGTTAATTTCAATCACGATATTTTAAATAATAAATTCTGAGTTGCAGTTGATGATTGTTTACATTTTATAAAGTAAAATATTGTGATTCATTATTTAATGCTTTAGTTCAGGTTTTATTATAATACCTATTTAAATAAATGGACCTTGAACCGCTTGTGACATAATTATGTGATTTTGTGTGTATATTATTGTTATTAAAGAAAAATAATAACAGAGATTTTTAACTATTACCGGAGTTTAAAGACTTTTTTTTTAACTAAGTATTTCCCTACTCTCTTGTATAGTATGGCAGTCATGGATTTTTTTTTTAAATCACCATATGATTTACCCAAAGAGTTTTTTATCTATGCAAGAAATAAGATTCGCTTTTAAAAAAAGCAATATCTATGTCTCTTACATAGTAAGAAGGCAGTTATTGCCAATTCTTTTTGTCTTAGTCAGATATATATTTATATTTTTTACTATTGATTAATATGTTGAATAGATATAACGTTTTCAAAGCAGGTCGTTGGTCTTAAGCGGAATCATTTTATAGATGACGCTCTTAGGCAATAAAATCTGGCACGGTTGTTGAATATCGTGTGAACTACACCAACTTACAATACAAAGAAATGTACAAGAATGTTTAGTAAAACAGTTCTCCATTACATTACAACTGAAGATGTGCAATGATAACTTTACTAAAGCAATTTAAACTTAAACAAAAAACGAATAAGACATCTTTTACTTTGAGCTGAAAGATTTTTTCTGTAGCAACTGGAGATTGTAAGGAAATAAGACCTTTAGTTATGAGTCTAACTAGTGCAATATCTAATTAAGATGTGAATTAAGATGATAAGGAAATGAAGAGTCAGTCGTATTTTAGAAGTAATTAGTTGGTAGATGAGATATTGCGGGGTTTTGATGAAACAAGTAATGGTAATAAATTGGAGAAGATTATAAGGTAGAGTTATTTGATAAATAATTATATATATGGTTAGTTATAGATAGAATATGAAATGTTCATGACATTGTAGTGGCGTCATTAGAGTTAGTACAAGGTGGCTAACAAAACAAAACAAATATAGCTGCAAACATTGTTTATTTCCTTTTTATCATTCGAATAGCCTACAGTACACATCCTCTACGAATTCACTAACCTAACAACTCCTATCAACGATAACTATTTATCACAGTACAACTTAGGTGCTAACTACGCTACGTGGTACTTAAACGTACAAGTAAATGCTTTAACCGACGCGGAAGACGTTGAAGTTAGGAATACAAAAATAACAGATTACTACTGAACAAAAAAAACCTTAATTTATTAAATTAATAAAAAAAAAAGTAAAACTTCAACAAGCAAAGCGAGAACAACCCATACTTCGTTAACACACAGTTCTAGGAACGTTAATAGAAACAAACAACAACATTAAGGATATCACACGTTGTCACACGGTCCACATGCGGCCAGGAAGCAGGCGCCACTGTCACACCGGGCACCATCCATCAGTCTCCAGACCAGCGGTCAGCTCGGTCACCACGGCCGCCACATCGACTGGGCGGAGTCGGGCTCGGAGGCGGGGCTGTGAGGCGGCGAGGGCGGCGCGTACGCACGCTTCGCGAGCGCCGCTTCCGAGTCCATCGGCTCCGCCAGCCTCTTCAACCCTCGCTCTGGTAACGTGGTCCTCTGCATCACCTGCTGCTGCTGCTGCTGCTGCGGAGGCGCCGGCGCAATGGCCTGCAGAGGCGTCGGCCTCGCAACACCATTAGGCGCTATCGGCTGAGGCTGCACCACTTGAGGATTCTCCAACCTCCTTATACAATTACTAAGATGCTGCAGCAACCTTGCTCCAGCCTGAGGATCCACTGGACCCTGACGCTGCATAGCAGTGGCAGCTAACGTAGCGTTCGCAATAAACTGAGACACTTCTGTAGCACACTGAGTAAATCCAGCACGAAAACGTTCTTGGTATGACATTTCAGGTTTCAGCACTAACTGGCCTCTCCGTTTGAGGCTGTGGAGGTGTCGGACGGTGAGTTCCAGGATGTCGGCTTTTTCTAGTTTGGAAACATTTTCTCCTTCAGCTTGCAGGGCGGTAACCATGAGGTCTTTGAGTTCGTCGAGGCAGCGGTTGATGCGTGCCCTCCTCTTTCGTTCTAGCATGGGTTTCATGACTTTGCGGTACTGGTATGTGCGGGAGACGGGCTCCTCGTCGGGCTGCTGGTGCGCGGGCGGGTGGAAGGCGCCGTGCGGCGGCGACATGCTTCGGGCGGGGAGGATCATTGGAGCGCGCGCGACGGTCTGTGAGCGAATGGCGCGCGCGCCGCCCGTCGCTCCGCTTTTATGCGCCCTACACCGATTGTGGCAAAACGCCCGTGATAAAGCAGGGGTGGCACTATCCGAATGTTGAGATTTATAATTAATATTATTCTTAGATGGTTCATGATTTTAAAGATAGATTATATTTTTTAGATAATTTATTTTTTGTTATTAAACTTATATTATACGATATATTATTAAGTAATATTATTATTAATATTTCATATCATAAATTATTAATTAATAATATCTAAATTATTAAGATGTAAGGGTATTTTTAAAATATGAATAATTTTAATTTGTTCCAATAATTATCATTTAGAACATTACGTACGATTTTAACACTTTGTTATTGTTTATATAAATTGTCTGTCAACAGCTTAAAAAAAACACGTGCAAAAATAGGATATTCCTTTCCTTTCTGCCTTCTAGCTTTTTTTTTGTTTTACAAATTATCAGGAAAATAATTAGAATATATTATAGGAACCTATTAAATAAACAAAAAAAAAAAATTAGCATATTTGTGTACCTAAATGCAAAATTAAGGGTATGAAACTACAACTCAGAAAAAATCGTTATTTCACCAATTTGGTCAAAACTTCGCGCCATTTATTTTATTACTATTATTTACTAAATCAAAGTCGCTAAGATCAAACAGCTGTACATCCAAATGAGGGTCTCAGCTGATAGCAGCTGGCTAGCACAAGTTCCCACGCGCACCCTCCTTACTTGCCCCCTTACCCTGCGCGTACGCACGCCAAGACGCGACGCTCCCCCATTCGCGCGCCAAAGAATAGGTATACTCTGACGTCACAAGGTGACTCGTGGCGATGAATTAAATAACTGTCAGGGGATGAAATTCCCGTTCTTTTTTGTAATATTTAAATACTTATTACGAGTTTTGTAGTCATATTTTTTAATTGTTATGCTCTGGTCAATCGTTTTACAATGCTTAAAGATTTTTTTGTTAAGTGTTGAATTTGCTATTGATGTGCAAATTGTGGCACAAACGAACAAATGGAAAAAAAAGTTAAAGATGTAAGCATACTTTAATTTTTAAAAGTTGTATAATTTTTTGGTGCGTAGCAGCCCTGAGTCAGCGGCGCGGGCGCAGTTCTGCGGCGACATGAGGCGCGTTATCGCCTCCGTCGGTCATACAGACAGAGTGACGAATAGAAATTATTACTGTCGCACCGACTTTTTACCGCTTACGTGTGTTATTAATTATTATTTGTGCCCCGTGGCCTACTTCCAGCAATGTTGCCGTGACTGCCTGCCCGCCTCATGACCAACTCTGCTTGGAAACCAGCAATGTGAGTTAGATTTTACAAATATTTCTCCTACTACCAGTTTTTTTTCCCCTGTCATTTATAGAGAAAATCATATTTCTTACAAGCATTATTTATTACAGTTGACATGATTAATACTGTCTGACAACCATTTAACTTCTAACAGATGTTTCTATAAATATAATTTAATAAGGCTATTTTTCAATTTTAATCCTAGAACACGACATAAAATTGTCATTTGTCATAAACAACATCCTTGAGTTACAAAAACATCATCCTAATTAGTCAGTCAAAACAATAACATTGAGTATCACCTTGCCGAGGTGTGAGTTTGTTCCCAGCACCGCTAGTCGACTCGACACCGACCCATTGTGCGGTCGAAGCCGCCGTGACGCTACTTACTCCAATTCTGTCTTACGCCGCTAGACACCAAAACGTCCTATGTGTCAACACTGCCTTCGGAATAGGCGAATCGTGCCCCGAGCGCGGGCCACTTGGGACTTACGACCTGTCGGAACTGAGGCCGGCTTGACACGCGAGCGGATAACGGCGTAAGCGACGCTTCTCATCGCAGCCAATGAGACGTTCTTCTTCGTAGCGCGGCGTCGTGGGAAAGCCCGTGCCGCGCGCGTTCCCACACACTCGGCCGGCACAAGCCAACCGATAAATTATCATAATTCCATTGTGAGTGAGACGGTACTAAGAAATTTTATACTTCATCAATCGCCGCGTTGAATACATTAGCGCGTGGGCCCCGCTTTGTTGATACGGTGACGCAAGGAGCGAGGATACGCCTGCCCGCCTGGCCGCGACCCGCGGGTGTCCTTTTCATTTTTTCTATCACGTATCTATTTTATGACAAGACCTATAAATTCCGTGAAGACGACGTAATATGGTGTTGATATACACCATAACGTTGGGTTTTTTTGTGTGAAAAGTAAACCGAGAATTCCACCCACGTTGTTGAGCTAGATACATAAAACATAATATGTACAAGGTGCAAGTAACGCTAAGTGAGTAAATATGTGCTGATCATGTAGTATCGATAATAAACATTCCAAATACTTACTTGACTAGGTAAACTGACTTTCGGAAAATTCCGAGTTACTAGGAATATAATTATTGAGGTTTATTTTAAAGAAGAAAATATTTTTTTAGTATTTTTAATCTTCAATATCTGAGTGGAAAAGCCGTTTTTATTCTCTAGAGGATAAAGTAAATTGAATTTAGAACATCGTGTGTATTAAGTTTGTGAATTAAAAAAAACATTAAACCTTTTTACTGCTACCTCTATGGTGCCGAATATATCATACAACTTTTTTTTAATTTGTTAAAAACTCAGACTCGGAACCTTCTTGGTGTTCTTTTTTCAATTTGCTTTGTACGCGGTTCTTTACGCGGCATTTTTTCACGTCATTGTTAAACCTTATATTAAAAACAAGAAACTTGAAAACAAGTGAAAAAATTAAAATGAGTGATTCTAGCGACGAGGAAGTTTGTTTGACGCCAACAGAATTGACTGAAACTGTTAATAATGCGCAAATGAGCTTTCCCCCTCAACAATCACGCGAGAAGTATTTAAAACAGTACGATATGTTCAACACGTGGCGACTAGCAAAAGGAGCCAAAACTTTCTCAGAAAACATTTTTTTTTTGCATTTAGTCATTTCCTCGCTGAGGTGGAATGAAAAGTTACGTGTTGCACTCGAGTGCAAAGATTTTTCACCTCGTGCTCTTTTGATTCCCTCGCTAACGCTCAGGATTCTAATTTTAGAATCCTTCGCTTGCTCGGTCATCAAAATTGAACACGCGGTTAAAAAAGCAACTTTGCACTCTTGTATAACAAATAACTATTTCATCCCATCTATTCGAAAAGGACGACTTTGTTCGCCTGTAAGTGCACCCAAAGGCAGTGGTTTCTATAAGAAACTTTTAGTGGACAGTAATGAGTTTTCAATCCTCTTTATTAAAAAAAAAGTGCGTCGCAAACATTTTTGCCGCTCACTTTTTGAATTTGGAACATCTTAGTGTTCAGCGCCAAAGAAATCGAACGTAAATATTGTTTGAATAAAGACTGACTGGGATGAAGACCTATAGTCACGCTGCCGGCTGATTAAAAAAAAATAGAAATAAAAATTAAAACAAGCGAATGAAAGCCCGCGTTTTCGTCACTTTTCATGGATTGTTAGAAACTTTTGGTTATATTTGAATAATGAGTTCTTCAAGTGACAGTGAACAAAATATGAGGCGCCTTTTATTTCCTCATAGAGGGTGATGAAAATTAGAGTGTATCACTCGGGCGCAAGGCGCAAATACATTTGGCGTGGGCGACGTACTTTGAATCCAGAGCGAAGTGAGGGATACTAGAGTAGAATCCCGAGCATAGCGAGGGATTATTTAGTAGAATCCTGAACGTAGTGAGCTAGAGAAAAAAGCGCCGTAAAAATATTATGTGCTCCATTATTATACAATCTACTATTTCTGACTAGCAGGCTCTGTGTCACTTAAACTGGACTTTAGAAATGCTTTTCTCGGAGTACTTTCTTTCACCCACAATGAAACATTTTACAAGATAATGATGATTTTTATATTTTATTAAATAACTAACTTTACTCATAATCTTGCTCATAAAAATGGAAAAGACACATAAACTTCTTCTTAGAAGGTTATGTTCCTTTTACATTTTTCTAAAAGTCAAACAGTTTACTAACGATTTAGTCATCTAAGAGTCAGTATTAAAGTCCTATGTACCAGTAGTTTACAGGGTGTAAAAAAAGTGTAGTCAAATTAAAAAAAAGAAAAGATACCTATATGATAAAAAAAAAAACTAAAAATATAATTATGATTTAAAAAAATATTCTTGCTCATCGAAATGAATAATTTTTTCCTATACTTTTGTTTAGGTATATTGAATTTTTGGATGCATAGTGAGTTATTTTTCTACACGTTTGTAAATATTATTATTTTCAGTTTCTACTCGTATATAGCTGTAATATTAATTAGTTGTGATGAGAAAAGATCTACAGGATAATACCTAATTTGGTACGGAAAATACAATTATTTTTTTCGGAATTTTCCGTATCTTTCGTAGCACCTAGTTGTTTGTTTTATGCAGTAGGTACTAGTTTGTCAAAATCGAAATCGGAGGCGGCCAGAAAACTGTCGTTTAACAGCGGTCCCTCAGCAGTGATTCATCCTATTAATATCTGCGATGTAATGTAGTTTATGTGTATAAGTTAACCAATCACATACCCGCGAAACGAGACACAATAGTAAAACAATAACAGCGCGGTCTCATGCGACCGGTTGGGGATTCAGTAATTGTTATAAGGTACGATGGTGCTGACATATCCTTTTTGGACAAAAGCCCCTAAATGAAAAGTGGAATAAAAAAAAACATCCTTTCCGTAACACCCTGTATACCGCAGCTCCTGTTTCAGTGAGATTCCCTGCATCGTCCACATCGCTGTGGAAAGGTTAAGTCGTGCCACGCCTCACGATTAGATTTGCTCAGGTTTATTATATTATTGAGGCTTCTGTTTCGAGATAGTTTCGTGAACTTCATTCTAATTTAAGGTTAGCATACTTAGTAGTTGAGAAGGATTTGAAGTAAAGTTTTTAATAAAATTAAGGACAGGACTTCTCGTACAGTTCAAAATTACAAGCTAAAATGTTTATAGATTTTTTTTAGGTAAGATATCATTTAAGGACTTATCGCGTTCTTAGGCGGAGCGAGAGGGTGTGTCAAACTTTTATTGGCTAAAACTCAATCCACGCCACACGTGATTTCCTTTCAGAATCGAATGCATGGCCCCACAAAGCTTCGACCTTCTCGGTTTTGCTGACATCTCCTTGACGTGCGTGTTGAACGGGTTCGGTCCGGACGGTTACTAGACGGCCAAACTGAGAGCGTCCATTACTTGCCGTCCGCAAGCCCAACAGACTACAAGGCTTGAGCTGTGAAATTGTTCAAAAGAGTCTCCCTTGCAGCCCTTGGTCACTGAACACTGCAGAAAAAATTACTTATGAAATTTATTTGAACATACAACTAAGCAATTTACAAAAAACAAACTACAATGTGGGAACTAAATTAAAACGAACACGCGGGCCACGGCTTAGAACCTACGTCGCGTGGCGGCACGTGGCGTGCATCTAATGTACTCTATAAGTCTAGTTGCCATATAAAATGTATAGAGACCGACGCGCCCAGATCGGCGTACGTGGTCTACGTATACGCCTTTATAATTCTACCTTAATTCCCAGCAATCGTTCTTAAAATATTTATTTTTCAGTTTCGGGAGTATTGACCTCTAAACACGCCTTATTGGAGTAATATCGGCGTTTAATCTATAAAAAATCAACACTGGACGTATTTGATATTTGCTTTGAGCACTTGATATTGAAATTATGTTATCGATGAGTTAGTAATAAAATTCTGGAGTAAACAGGTGTGTACTTAGGTTACTTAGAAGTCACATTATAATGTTACTGGTAAAGTCAAGTCTGAGTGTCGGTATTTGAAGCGGAATTACTTCATAATTTTTTGATTCTCTGATTCAGGGTTATATATTTTATTTGATCTGCTAAGAGCACTTTTATGTTGTTGTAGAAAATAAATATTAGGAGTGCCAGCAGTTCTAGAGTATTTTGAGTTGAACATTTGATGATTTTTAGCAAGCAATATCTGTAGCTTTCTCTTTACCTAACTTTCAATATATTTTTATCGTGACTGACTAACCCAAAGTTTGTAAGAGTGGTATGTACTTATAAATATGAGACTGATATAACATTTTACACATTAGTAATGTGATACGTGATAAGCAGTCGTTCTACATAAAACAAAGGTATCTATACAGCCGCATCCAATTGATATGTAGCCGACCCCACGCTATTTCAAAAAGGGCTAGAGAAATGATGACACTTTATGACAGCACTTTTTGACCATGATGATGATTCTTAGGGTTAGCCTAAGAAATTTAAAAAAAATACGAGTTATAAAAAACATATAGGTTTTCTATTAAAGAAAGTAAATGCCAACTATGTTTCGTAAAACTAGGTCTTCAACACAATCTAGTCAGGACTATAGGTTAGGACTATCACGACTGTAAACTGTCTCATGTTCTGAGATATGTTGAGACATTGAGACAAACAGCTGTCCTGATAACAGTTGGATTTGGACTGTCTCTGTTTTATTTGTTGGACATGTTTTAAGTAATGTTTAATGTGCCGTACAATTATTTGTGATTTCAAAACTCGGAGTTTTGTTTTCAATTGGGATAAGACTCGAATAAATTGCACTTTTAGATTTCTCTTTATACCTTTGAGGGACATAAAATGATTTCAAAGAGTGCATTTTCAGAGATTTTTGTAGATCTTAGTTTTGGGACATCTATCCTAATTAATCAATGTAAATAACGTTTAATAGATGACCTGGTGCTCTGAGTGCAAGTAATTTTTACGTTAACTTAATTTAAAAGTTATTCGCGTTTAGCTTTTTGATTGGTACAGAGCTTGGAACGGACAAATCGGAGCACCAAACGTCATAAACGTGTCGATCGCATTAACGTAATAACAACTCGCACTCAGCGGCTCTGTTATCGCAAGTTAAGTGAAACTGGTCACATTTCAGTGAATCAATAAAATTGAAATTAAGTATTTGTTTTAAACTGTTTATACTAATTGGTGGTATAATAATATTATCCACGATAACGTAATACCGAGACGGACAATCGTAAACATTGCTTATTTTACGAAAGTAGTTATTGAAATTAATTGAAACGGTCCATTTTCCATCAGGATACACTAAGTAAAAATCAAAGTAAATGACTATAATCACCTCACCATCAACGACTGCATCACTGCTTATCATCAGGTGATATATTGCAGTCAAGCACTGGTCTATGTAATATAAAAAAAACTACTGATTTGAATCAAATAAAATCTTATAGTGTTTTTTATGGTGGGAAATCATCAAAATAACTTTTCCCGCTCCACCTAGAGCGGGAGAAGTTATTTTGTTATGTTGTTAGTAAAAGTCTTACACGCCCTTTTGTTCAACACAGGGAAGAAGAAGTCATTGGATTTCCCACCTTAAAAAAAGACTTAATATGTAAAAAATAGACTGATAATAGAGAAGAGCATAGAGGTTGTAAAACCTCATAAAACCTAGTACCTCTATGGTAGCCTTGTCGATGGTAGGTACTAATCAACCAAACAACTTAATCCCTGTCCCAACGGACATGGCTCGTTCATGATCCGCTACACTAAATATTGACCATAAATATTGCGCGTCCGCACTTTACTTCATAAAGCAGTACCTAATAGGCGTGTCCTGTTTGTCTATGAATATTGCTGGAGGTTATAAAACAGGAAAACTTATACCTATAAAATAACGAATCAAGAAATTTCTTGAACATTTCCTGCTCTTTTGGGTCGATGGGATATCAGATTTATGTTGCATTCGTAACCGCCAATTTAATCAACTCTTGGATATAGGTCATTCCCTAAGTGTTATTACAATGACCAGTCAAAATTCTGGCCTATATGGGTACTTACAAAACATCAGAAACTGGTGTCTCTTGCATCCTTTAGATACTCGCAACCCTCGCCAAGTCATTAGTCCATGGGAGGTCTACCAACGCTGCGTATTCCGGTACCTACGCGGTTGCCATTCCAGAACCTTTCGGCCCTGTCGACTATCGGTTCTGCGAGCAAAGTGCTGCGCATTTCTATTTTAGTTTACCGATTCTTTGAGGTATGTCGGTAACCTTGGCTCCCCAGAGGCTGTGGACATCTTCCTGATACGACAATCAAGAAATTAATACCATTTTGTAAGGAAATAATAAAATAACACGTCTTAAGAGCTCTTGTTTACTGAGCTCGCTATTGGTGATGTCTGTCTCTGTTTTGGAATTAACCTATGAACGAATGAACTATCAAAACAAGAAATATTTATTTGCCAGCAATGTGTAGGTACAAGCTTGAGTTGGTGCAAGATATACCACTACACCTATACCACTCTACAACCCTAAAAATATTGTTTAAAGGATTGTAAAAGATTTTATGGAAATTGCTGGCAAAGTGCTAGTCGCTATAAGAATGTTACTAAAGTTTTTTTTGGAGTCACCAATTTGCGCAGTAACCATCAAACTAACACCTACCAAAACCTGTCCAAATATACTGAACAAATCCTACCTAACACCCAATTGATACAAGTATCACACTTGCTACATACAGCTACCGCCTACCGCCCCGCCCGCGCTGGCGCAGAGTTGTACAAACACTGTGATGTTTACAGATACCTGTGATTGTTCGTCACTCCTCACAGTCACTTGACGGGCAAATGACTCGGTTTTTTTCACAATATTTTGTTGCATTTTTATGAGTGGTGAGTTTTATGGTTTATGATATATTGAGATGAGGTAAAAGTTGAGAATAATAATTTCCTCCCGCGTTGTGTCTTCACATTATTATAGGTTTAATTCATTAATCCCCGACCGGTCCTATGAGACTGCGCTGTTATCGTTTTACTATTGTGTCTCGTTTTGTGGGTATGTGATAGGTTAATCTACATTCACAGACAGCCTGAAAGTATAAGGGCCTGTTTCACAATGTCCAAGTAGGCACTACACACTAAATAAATTCAAAAATGTGACAGAATTTGTATGAAATTATCTGCCTAGTAAGATACTCGAAACTTAATCATAGGTGGTGAAACAGGCCCTAAATGTGATAAAACAAGAAAAATCTAGAACTAGATTTACTTTATTTTATTTTTTTAAACTTAACCTGACTTTGCCTCAGATTAGGAATGACTCCTTACTCCTTGAACGTGGGTGCGTTCACAAGCATGTAAAAACAGATAAACAAGACGTCTACACATGTTTAAAAAAAAGCGTTCTGATTTTGGATCTGTGAAAACAAAAGTTTTAATCATTAGTTTATAGTATGAATTGCATTACCTATAATGTTCGTTCAAAGTGTGTCACCCTGAAAAATGGCTAAGGGCCTGTTTCACAATGTCCGAGTAGGCACTACTCACTGAATAAATTCAAAAATGTGACAGAATTCGTATGAAATTATCTGTCAAGTAAGATAGTCGAAACTTAATCATAGGTGGTGAAACAGGCCCTAAGTCTCCGCTAAAACTCAAGTACCTTAGCGAATTATCGCACGTTTTGTGTAAGTTACTACTAACCAGGTGTCAGTTTTGCCAACGCAGTCTTAAGCGACACTTACGCAAAGTCCCCAGTTCCCAGCCTGTAATATAAAACTTTGACTACACTCTACTGAACAATATTAATCTCGAACCTCGTAAATTGTGGCTAAAATTACCACTTTTAGTCGATTTTGTCTCACTTTAAAAATGGAATAAAATGAAATTTTGACGTTTAGGTACTAATGCTTAAATATTTTTTTTGGCTTTGCACGTTTTGTTGATTAAACCAGTGTGGAGTTTAGAAAGTAGGTATTAAGTTTTCAGATGAAGTTACTTTTCGTAACGCATCCTAATGTTTTCGCAGTATTAGGCAGCATGAAAATGTGTATCGAGTCAGCTTTCATTGTAAGCTTCGCTGGGATAGCTGCGTCTCTGTCCATGATTCCATAATAACTATTGTCCAGCTGCATAGATACTTGATTAACAAAACTACGACAATTTTACAACACAATGTCCATTAGGAATTAATTAAAACAGCCACTGAACTTCATTTGAAAAAATCTCGCCAAAAACTCATGCTTGACAGTTGAATATTCTAAAATGAAATGTTCTAAAATCAAATATTTGGATTTTTAATTTCTGTTCTGGTCACAATGCATGGGCAAGCTATCAAAAAATCTTAGTTGATGTATCATTGCAATATTTCTTTTTGTGGTTCTTAAAACCTCTGTTCTGCAAAATATTTTTTTCTTGATATCTTAATCATGATTTTGACGTTAAACAATCTAATTCCCCAGCAAAATTATCATTAAAAAAATCTAAAAGGGCCTTGATTAATCAGTTACACAATCTCGAACAGTTCGTTTAAAAAACAGGTTACGTATTCTGAGAATATCTCTTTTGCTATGAATATTCATATTTCCTTCAAACTATTTTATGTAAAGGTTTTAAGAGGCGCCTAATTGGTTGTTAGAATAATATCCAGTGGTTGATCTACTTGGAAAGTCTGTTATTCTGTTTATTACGTAAAAGGGTCGAAAAGGAGATCGTATCATGGAAAGTGATGGAATTGTCACTTTCTATGCGGTTTAGGTAAGATAAGGATTAATTGACTTGATTAAAGTTAAGGGGGTAACTGATTAAAATACTAATTGGTTTGTTAACTTTTATTTTTAAACACACCAGATATTGTAGTTTTAAGTGGTGTTAAAAAAAAAATTCGGGGAAAATAATAGACAAGCCATCTGTTATTTTGGCCTGTAGTATTGCCTGAAAACAAAATAGTAACAGTTTTACAGAAACTTACTTCTTCTATGGGCGCAATGGCGGTCTTATCGCACGACCACGATATCTACCAGATAACCTTCGGATGAACTATAAGAACTTAAATTAAATAAAAAGGTGGTAAACTGCGGTGTACTAAGTACTATACTCCGTTTGTTTAGGTAGTTAACTAAAGGTAAACAGTCTTGGTATGTCTTTTTATATTAAAGAGGTCGTATATAATATACACAAAGATTATTTAAATTTAGTTTATTAGCTAACATCGATTTAGGTAAATACCTATTTGCAAAGATTTTTACATACAATTTATAGACAACTTTTAGATAAAAAGACATGCCAAGATTGTTTACCTTTAGTTAACTACCTAAACCGACGGAGTATAGCAAATATTAATCAAACAAAATTATACAATTAAAATATACGATACCTTAGATACAAAATTATAGTTATACAAAAGATAGCTGACAAACAGATAGATACATACAATAGGTGTTTTAGTTTTATATACGAATTTACCGATCCAAATCACAGTAGTAGTACATATAGTGATTCACACTATAATGATATCATCTGAACGTTTATTTATCTGCGAATATTAACCCTATTTCAATAACAGAAAAAAAAACTGTTTACAGAACATCGCATCCTAATTAATTTGCAATGCAAAAATCGAGTTGCCATAGTAATTATTTTATAAAATACAGGATACGGGTCTCACGCTATTGGGCGTTCGTTCACTTATCACGTCCGTGTGAAATCGGACACGTTAGAAAAAACACGCCGACCGGTCCAGGGTCCGGCTGTCGGATTTGCTAAAACTCAGTAGCCACACAAATTGGCATGGACCACTGATGAGTGAGTTATTGGAGTGCTCAGAAAAATTAAGTAGTGTCAGATTTATACTGACTGACTCTGTTCCAGGGCCGCAGTTCTCTATCTCAAACAAACGCTTTCAATATAACCCGCAGCCAAGAGGATATCTTCGGTGTCACCATTAAGAGATAAAAGTGTTCCAGGCTAACGCTACTTGACAAAACCTCGACAGATCACCACTGTGGGTTGTATAAGATGACTTCTAAATGTTAAAACCAAGTGTTCTGTAATATTTTCCGGTGTTGTAATTGGCTTTAGAGTGTGAATCTTTTCGCTCGTACCATAGAATGAATTTCGATTAAACTTGATACGCGACCATGTCTCGGAATAGTACATAGAATACCAGGAGTTTTTCAGGAGTATATTCCCTTGGGGTAATTTACTACTGTCACGCGGGCAAAACTGCTAGCAGCAGCAGTGTTTCTTGTGTGTTTCTCATGCAGAGTTTCTCAGTAGTATATTTGTATAACATCCTATTATACAAATATACCTGATACTCATATTTATCGTTTATTTTTGTTTTATTTTCTTTAACAAACTCAATCCTCTATAATTAAAACTTCAGTCGGTTCCTTCATACTAACGTTTTTACTTAACACTCCATGTTTTAATTCTCCGTGGCGCAAAACATCAATATATTGATGACAAGAGTATTTATGTCCCCGTTTATTAATGATCGGTACCGCTGTGGCGATTTTACGCCGATTTATCGATACTAATCCTAATTTACGTCTGATATGTGCTAAATCTTAGTTTTGTATGTGATTGTGGTCACCCTTTATGGTAGGTTTATTGCTTTTAAACGACTATCGGCGTTATACGCAATCGGTAGCTAAGTACAGAATAATTCTAAGGGCTAATGCCCACGGACGCGTGACTTCATGGACGCGTATTCGTCAGTATATGCTTGGTTTACGCCTGCATGGAGCTTGTACATAAAACTATGATACTGTGCTGTGTCGACAAAGCGGCAGCATCTTGCCGCCTAGTTTTGTAAGT
The DNA here is from genome assembly GCA_030763345.1 of Mythimna separata. Classification (NCBI taxonomy): domain Eukaryota; kingdom Metazoa; phylum Arthropoda; class Insecta; order Lepidoptera; family Noctuidae; genus Mythimna; species Mythimna separata. The sequence continues at coordinate 6,722,960 of CM061187.1, forward strand.
AAGCTTCACGCAGGTATGCACCAAGCTTATAACGACGTATACGCGCCTATGAAGCTACGCGTCCGTGGACAGCGGGCCTGAGGCTTCATGTCCCTATTGAAGGGGAGTATAATAATTGCAGTTTTTATGCTGACTGTTGAGAAGAACTTACATCAAAGCTAAGCGAAACAACAGAGTGGTGATTCGTTAAGAATGAAATTCGTTTGTCGAGATCGGTCACAGACAGCAACGGAGATTAACAAAAACCGGCCAAGAGCGTGTCGGGCCACACCCAGTGTAGGGTTCCGTAGTGTCCCGTCCGTCAAAATAAGTTTCCCCATTTTTTCAAAAAATGTTCGTCCCATCAAGTTCAAAATAAATTTCCTAGAAAGTCTATACAACGTGTAACGTTAAATGCGCAAAACCTGAAATTAGTTTGTTCAGAATAACGAGCAGAAGCAATAAAACCACTTTTTAATATAGGTCACATTTTTCAAAAAAAAAATAATTAAAAATTTTGCTTTGTCTATTTATTAACAAATCAAGCCATCACGTGCATAAACCTACGTAAATAGGTAAACAAAGACAAATGGTTGTCGTCCAATTTAGATTTTCTCATAAACGGGATAATAATCATACTCATTTCGATGTAAATACGAATCTTAAAGAAACTAAAACAGCACATAAAACCTTCAATTCTTTTTAAATATTTTTTTTTCTCTCAGAATTAGGTCAATTGGATTAAAAATCGTTTGGGGTGTCTGAGGTTTTGCGCATTTAAAGTTACACGTTGTATAAAGCTCTACTTTCCAGATTTTTTTCATATTTTCTAAACTTATGGTTCAAAAGTTAGAGGGGGGGGGGGCGCATTGTTTTTTACTTTTGGAGCGATTATTTCCGAAATTATTGATACGTATTATCAAAAAATGATTTTAGTAAACCCCTATTCATTTTTGAATACCTATCCAAAAATATACCACACGTTATGGTTGAAATTAAAAAAAAAATCGCTTTTTACTTTACGTGTAGGGGGGCTACCCTAATAAAACAAGATTAAGCGAGGACGGACGGATAGACATGGCGAAACTATAAGGGTTCCGTTTTTGCCAATCGGCTACGGAACCCTAAAAAGAAACAGTTTCCACAAATTAAAGCGTAAATCATGCCTAGTTTAATTAATTAAGACTGCAAAATAAAGATATATAAATCTTAGTAAAATTGCTTTAATTTTTTTTTAACTGTTGCGTGAACCTGTTGGAGGTTTGCAAGATTCCGATGGATGAGAGAAGCATAGAATCAAACGATGTGGCGATGTTTGGGGGAGGTGATTGTCCAGCGGTGGACGTCTTTCAATTGAAAGATTATGATTTGTTTCATCACTGTCGTCCACAGCCTGACTTCACTACTGCTGACAAGACACCTCTCTCTTCTCGAGCGGAGCCCCACGTTTCTGGGCCAGCCTTTTTTTAGTCTTCCCATCCGATTATGATTTGGGTGTCTTCAGGGCTAGAGTGAATAGGCTCTTCAACTAGTTCACCTCTTCAGACGTAATCGCAGTCAAGCAATAGCTCATATTAATAAAATATAAACCCCTGTCCAGGTTCTACCCACGATGGCAAGAATATTGTCTGCCAATCTCACCTCAGGACGTCCAATATTTCTGCTTCCGAATATCACCCCCCCAAACCCAAACCCACCTCCACCAAACCAAACTGCCAAATGTCCTGCATGATACCACTTGAATTCCATTATTCGTTTTCCTATGTAAAAAACCTTACTTAAACCTTTGTACGTCTTACTTTTGAACTTTATTTTTTTACTACCGAAAAATTCATGGAATAATCCATGAATTTTTATATGCTACAAATTAGGAGTGTCGATACAACATTTTTCAGAGCAAAAAAACAAAGTTCAACACTCTAAAATGTTTGTCCGTGCATTGGCTATAAACAAGACAAATTGCCTGAATATAATATTCCGTTAGCACAGTTTAGAATCTCCATGTCAAGTCTCGAGTTACACGAATTTCGCCGTAATTCTTTGGCAAGACCGCGACACGTGCATCTAGTATGTATTTTGTTTAATGTAATACACATACACATGCCAAATGACAAATTGAAGGTCATGACACGTGCCTATTTGGCTTACTTGTGGATATTGCTGTACTTGACAGTTTTATCTGGGTGAATCATATTTTGCTGATGTCTTAATGTTGGACATACAACTCGGTCATATTAACTTGACGCTAGGCGTCGATGAAATAATGTCCAAAAATAATATACCAACAACAGAGAACTAGCCAAATTATCGACGCGCGTATCGATAACAAAGATGCTGACCATACCTGACACTTGCATCTAAGGGAATTCGTCAAGTTAATGTGACCGGATTGTATATTTTATTGTTCTTCAGGCTTATATTTTCCGAAGCGGTCAGTAGAAAGGCAAAGGTGATGTTCAAAAACTGAGAAAAGATTAAAAATCAGCAATTATTTTAAAATAATTTGTACGAGTATTGCTGTTTCTTTGGTGTAATTTGAAACTCTGAAACTTTAAAACATAAAATATTCAGTTTAAAAAAAAAACTCGCAATTATTATCTTAGGTATCAAAACGCTAGGAATTCTCACTCCGGCAATGTATCAAGAATTTGTAGGAAAAATTTAGAAATTAAAATTATATTTTATGGTTATAGTCTTTCACAAACAAGTTCCCGCTGACCTTTCTACCAGTTTAGATTAATAAATGTTTTTATTTGGAATTAAGCTGAGATTAGTTTTACTAAAAACTAATCTAGACTCGACTAACGAGATTCCATTCTATCAAGATTTGCATTTAGTTTCAAATGTCTGTAGAGCAAGATTGAATGGAACAAAATCATCATTATTATTTAGCCGTCCCCTGCTGAACTGCCTGCCTTTTGAGGTGGTAAATCATTAAACAGCTACTCCTGTTAATGATTTGCCGGCCCACGATGAAAACCAGCGCGGGCCGGCAATGTGTGAGGGCATGGCATTTTTCTGAGCGTTTGGCCTTATTGCTCGGAACTGACGAATATTTTCGCATTTTTTTTTCACTATTATTATTTTCGTATTCGTCTTTCCGTGTTAAATAAACCGTTTTCCTTACTTTCTATCTTTCTCCCTGGTCTGGGTAGCGCGAGAGGAAGGGATAGACTGGATAAAACTCACACGTGATTCTTTAGTTTCATCGTTCTAGGGTCCCGGTAACTCTTTAGAAAACACCCGCAACCCTGGTAGTCATCCGCCCTAGCGAGACCTGTCACTTATGCTGATATCTCTTTGCGGCACGCGTGAGCCATAAAGCACAGTCGATTCAGACCTAGTCTTCCGTAGACGACGAGGTATACTTTACATGCCGTTTGCAAGCTCCGACGGCCAGGGTGTCTCCTGCGGCGGCTGGTGCGTGAGTATATCCTCTCCCTCTCGCTTTCCAACACCGCTTTCGATTGCTTTACTGCTACGCTGAAGATGACTGTTTCCCATGCCCTTTAGTTCCTCGCCATGGCCTGGTGGTCCAGGATCTGGCGGCCGACCCAACAGGGACCGACCCACCGACTACCCGATCGTCGACATGGCGTTGTTCTGTTCAGACAAACCTTCACCATATATATTTTTCTACTATCATGCGGGCGAAGCCCCTAGCTGCAGCTAGTAAGAACAATCCTACCTTTTCAAACAATCACAAGTCATGCCCGATACAGCTTATTAATAACGTGCGTGATATGGCCGTTTTTTTCTAAATAAACAAACAAACCGTAAACCTCACAAGTACCGTAATAAGAGATATAATTATAAGCCTCGGCCGTCCGTCTGTCTGTAACAATCACCGCAAGTCAAACGCGATGTACCGAACGCGTACATTACCTATCCGTTCTAAAAAAAGAGTTACTTTGAATGTATTGTTGATGTGGGCGTCGTTTTGTGTGTTTGGCAGACATCGAGAAGGTTGGGCAGAAATCTCTTAAAACAAGTAGTTAATTAAACTATTTGTTTTTAAAAGGTTGATTTACCGGAGTGTTGATTTTAAATAGCACTGTATTATGCTATTATGTGGAAAAAACAGATATTTACATTTACGTTTGTCTGTTTTGGTTTGACCTTTTTTTTACGAGAACTTTATCAGATTCCAGTTTTAGCCAAGGTAGAAATTTTCACAAGAAATTATTATAAATTAGTTCCAATCTGTTGTTAAATGGTAGGGAGTAGAAATTCTCAGCTTTTCTCTTCTATAATATGCATGTATTTTGCACTAAAACTTTCTCATGAATCACTCTGTGTATCGATGAAAATTTCATGAAAATCTGATTAGCGGATATTGAGATTATCACGTTCATACAGAAAAACACGTGGTCCGGGACTTTTTTATAATGTTGGAGTATCTAAAGCGGGGCAAAAATCGTCATTCGCCGTCGGCGAGAAGACATTGCTGCAGCGAAGGTAATGTGAAAAACTATTCACGTTCGTGGATCAAGCGAACTTGTAAAAAGAAAGGAGATACCTTTGCCCAACAATTGGATTTAAATTAAACACAAAAACCAAATTGGTAATAATAAGGTAGGTAAGGACTAATTCATCCGCCTGCCTAGCCTTTTCCCAACTATATTGGGGTCGGCTTCCAGTCAAGGCGGATTTAGCTGAATACCAGTATTTTCCACAACCCATTAACTTGGGTAACACGGTACTTCATGGCAAGACTGGAGTCAGATTTACTGGGAAGGACTAATTGAACTAACTAAAAACTAACTAAAGTATGGCGTAAAGACTTCATATTCTTTTGTAGAAGACAGAAATGTCTGGAAAAAGCCAACCGAACGAAAGGGACAAAAAACCAACCAAACGAAAAAACAAAACCATATAATTGGCGCCCAGAGCGAGTCGACATATTGCTCGTAAAATATAAACCAACAATAACATAATAAATAAATACAGAATCGCTAACGATCCCTATCGACACAGACCTATTTACGTTCTTAAGGTCCGGACACATTGTGCATACTAAGGGCAATGTAATAAAGGGCTGGTTTTATAATAAGCCCTTTATTTTAAGGCCAGTTTTCCCATACGAGTATTATTCGTAAAAGTACATAAAGTTGTCAAAAAATAATAGGCCCGTTGTGACATTTGAAGAAATTGCATAAATTAGTGTTAAATAATATGACGGAATATTTATTATTTCGAGTATTATTTTTGCACTTACTTTATAGTAGCACTATTAATAGCATGCATTTTCTTCAAATGTCAAAACAGGCCTATTATATTTTGACAGGTCTAGTTGTAGTGAACTATAAAATATTTGTCGATATTTCCTTTTAATTGACTTACTTTATGAGTTTAATTTTATAAAATGTCCCTAATGTCTGTATAACTTAAGTCATAGGCCTCCTCTAACTCTTTCCATTACTGGTCCAGGATGGTCTTGCGGTTAACTTTAGTTTATCTTTCCATCTTATAAGTTGATGTCTCTTATTACATTTACTATCTCTAGGATACCATTCTGTGACTGCGTTGAAGAGAAGGGTTGGTTTTAGTAACAAAAAAAATATTAATACAATATTTCTTAATGAACTGATGATATTTTATGTTCATGTGTTCCAATAATATAATTTGAAGCCTTGCCTAAAAAGTCTGCTATTGAAATTATATCAATAGGCTTTTAAGCGTCATTAATAGTTTAGTGTCTCTTCACTTACCAGTATTATTGTTACATTACAGAAGAAGTTAACTAAACTTGATATATTATTTTATTTAAGCATCTTAACTGTAACGTTTCTTCATAATATTAACAAAACCATACTTTCTTATCACATTAAATCAGTCCATCCACCACTCTTTACAAATCTGTAACACGAACAATCAACATTTTTCTCTAACAACAAAATGGCTTCGCAAACTATCAAAGGAAACGTCTCCGTACATCAGAGCCCTAGAATACTTTATAATATTATTTGTTACGATGCTAATGGCCGGCTTTTATTGGACAAATTGCCGAGGGCAGGCACCAGCACTAACATTTAAATCAGACTTAATGGAACCCATTTCCATAAGTAATTCGAATGTCCTAGGTGGTGAGGTAAGAGTGTGTGTAAGGTGTGGATGTGGTATATCATCATAATATGAATAAGTGGAGTATCGTCGAAGGACTGGAACAATTTGCATGCAGCAGTCTTCCCGTTGGTTTATAATGCTTACCATGAGGTGCGATCGTAGTCGAATGTTCTTGACGCTGATATTTTATTATGAAAAAATCCGTGTCTGATTCTGAGTTTGGCAGGTTGTCTAAAAGTTCAAATTCACCATTTATGTGGAGTTGTTTCAGGAAAAACCGTTATAATTTTTTTTTATAATATTTTATAAAATTACTAAATTAATGTTTTTTTTATGGAACACCAGTTACTCTGTCTGATTTGATTGAAACATAGCTCATGGGTAAACCACTTAGATTACCACACTTTATCCCGAAAAAATTTATTCTTATTTATTCTCCTTAGAATTTCACGCAAGTGAAGCCGCTGGCAGAACCCAGGACATAAATCAAAGGATCTACTCAAAATTACTTTTCATTTCTATCAAGACTCTTCAAAACTATTCTACTATCAAATTCTCAAAATCTACTGTCAAAAGACTATTCAAAATTCTTTTCTATTGAGACTCTTTATTCCAAATTCAGACCAATTTTTATTTGCTTTAAAAAACAGTTCACCCGGGAACAGTAATATCCAATCACTTCCAACTTAGTAGCTTCTTGTAGTAAAATTACAGATTCATAGGTCTGTAGGCATATTCCGCGTACAATTGAGTTATCACACTAATGCGATTTAAATTGGCCCTCGAGCTGTTTGACACCTGTGCCGACCTATGGGAACGATTGGGCGACAACAACCATAATCTACATGTAGGGATACTGTGAATATTGAGAGAATTTGGACACGGGAAAAGAGGTTAGCCTATAAGAAAATTGCTTGAACTTTTCATGTTCTTATTTCTTGATTTCAGGAGCTGCCATCACTTAAAATTGTAAAATAATAAGTTCAGAATTTTTTATTTTTGAAATAGGTTAGCCTTAATTAAAAATTGATGAAACGTAGAGTGGCGTTTTTTTGTCAGTATTGATGATATTTAAGATTATTAAGTACAAATTGAATAGATTAAATAATTATGTTTTTTGAGTTTGGGAAGTTATCAAATAACATACTGGTACTTACTACTTAACTGGTAGTGTCAGAATTCTGCACTTAGCATTTCGGAACCGTAATGAAATCTACCAATCCCGCAGCCCTCTTTTAAAAGCATGCATGCATCGCTCACAACATAACGCTCCTCTTTAACTATGAGCTAACATTCCACCTCATTCTAAAAAGTCCGTTCACTCGTCTTCTAAGAAGATGGACCAGTATGGCGATGCGATGAGCAAATTTACCAGAAGTCTGAGGTCAAGACATGTCCTGAATAAATCCTTAACATGGCATACCTACCGTCGTGTGACTTATTGTGGTCAATCCAACAGCCCACGCGATCCGTGCATAATTCGTCCGCAGCTTATTGCGTTTTTGCGTACATCTACGTACAGGCAAATACACAAGTAAGTCGAATTAAAGACTTTTTGTGACGCTAATGTGGTCATTATAATGTATTATTGGTAGTCGATTTTGTCATGGATATACTTGGGTTTCGATTTGTAGTAACGAATTGGGTATGAGCTTGTTATGTTGCAGGTGGTTAAAATAACAGCGAATTTTATATGAATTATGAGTATCATATAATTCGGATGAGAACAGGATTCTTTATAAACTGAGTATAAATAATTTTGAACTAAGCAAAAATCAACAAGTTGTTTTTTTTCATAAAATGTGTCACAAATCTAGGAAAAACAGTAATTCGGCGAAACCTAACGTTAAAATTCGTTCTTCCAAAGTCCTAAAAATAAAACAGAAAAGTCCAAGCATTACGTTAATGGATCTAAACTGCTTTCTCATGTTCCTTAAATGAAAGTGCCATTTTCAAAAAATAAAAAAAACGAAAGATTTTCCGGCGTTTTAGCTAACATTCACACTAATCTAATTTGCGAATGGTCTGTGAAGAGTCTACCTAATACCTCCTCACTAACTTATCGAGATATGAACTTTTTTATCTGCAACTGTAAGCACAAAATTAAAGTGTTCCCAACTGAACCATCACAGAATTTTATGACATTGCCTAGGTACTAAATATTAGAGAGTAGAAACTAATATTCTGTGTCTTTAAGGAGAAACACACAGAATATTATTTTCTACTCTTTTTTATTGCCCAGCCGAAGGGGCTTTCTAGAACTTATCTCACACATTTAATATTATCGTCGGTTTAACAGCAGTTTAACGATCCCTCAACTGTTGGTTTTACGAGCTTTCATTTGTTTCAATGCGCCGACCATCCATCGTTTGACAATTGTCGTGATTACAGGATGGTGATGACTAAGAATGTAGGGCTGCTACGGATCTAAAATATGTTTAAAATTGGTACCCCTATTATTTTCCCGTTCGATTATAATTTGAGTGTCTTCAAGGCTAGACTGAATAGGCTTTTAATAAACTAGAGCGCCTCAACATCGACGATTGCATCACTGTTTACCATCAGGTGGGATCGCGGTCAAGCACTATTTATAAAATTTTTAAAAAAAATCTTTATAGGCAAGCTTATGTGCTTGTTCGCGGTGAATGTCCAAGGTGTTGTACTATGAAAACTTACAAACTAAAAATAAATTTAATAAAACAATATTAATCTAAAACAATAAAATAAATTTAATAAAACAATATTAATCTAAAACAATAACACACATTGAAGAAATAAAAGTGAAAGCATTTTTGGTGGAAAATCATACACACCCCTTTCGCCGTTATATAATTAGTGAAAAATACTCGTAACATCTACCAATGTATTGCTAATTAATTCATTTGATTTTGCATCGCAATACATACGAGCTTCCATAAATAATAAAATAGTAGGTGCAGTACAAATACACCAAATATCTTTACTGTTCCGAACTTCGAACAATTGGCTGCGCAGTAATTATTATTTTAAAGAATCATATTATGACGAACGCGTATTGCGTATTTTTTCAAGTATGCGAAAATTCTAAATGCCATCTTCAGAGTGGCAAACATTTTGATCGTACTGAATCATCATCATCATCATCTACCTAGTCTTTTTCCCAACTATATTGGGGTCGGCTTCCAGATAAGCAGAATTTAGTTGAATTTTACGAGGAGCGGCTGCCTACCAGACCTCCACAACCCATTAACTGAATCATTCCTAACAATAAACTTCGAATACGTTACTTGAATTCCAACACAGCCTCTTCAAAACTCTAAAAACGACGCTCAAGAAGGAGCACCGACTTTATGAATGACATGAACAGTCCAACATACCGGAACAACAAATATTGGAGCTTCATCTCAAGCGGCACGTGACTTTTGCTCTCTTTTCTCGATTCAAGCGCATACCTTTCACTCTTAAGTGTACACTACTTGGTAATAGGCAATGTGCTTTAAAAAGTACACTTTGATTCAAGTGGGCAAAGTTTGCATTGCAGTCGATGTGGAATCAGTGCCAAGCCCGTATGGGGCACGAGGAATTTCTGGAAATGAAACTTTGGTCCTTGAGAGCAAAGACCTCACTCCACCATAGAGCGAGAAAAGTCTTTGGATGATTTCCCGCCTGAAAAAAGAGCCGACATTGGTATTTATGGAGCTAAGAAAACGCAATAACAATTGCCCACGTGTATCAAACAAAGTTTTACAACAAACTTCCCCGAAAATAATAAGTGAAACTTCAGAACTCAATTATAGCCAGAAAATTGTAAATTGTGGCGTGGGGGCTTACTCTAAGTTTCAATAATAAAAGCAGTAGGAGTTTTTTTCAATAAATACGTAAACATAAAAGATAAGTAACGAGAAAATCTAAATTGATCGAAAAGCAAACGAGATATTAAAAGCGAAAGACCTATTTTTAAGAAATCGTACTTCGTCTCTCTCGCAAAAATGCTGTTTTTTTGTTTTTTTATAACTTCGTAATTTTTCTTAATTCTTAATTCTTTATTGTACACAAAAATAAACATTACAAGACATGGTGATTAAATAGTTAATGTACAAAGGCGAGCTTAACTCAGCAATGAGTTTTCTTCCAGCAAACCTTTGAGTACGATTTTTTACGATATTTAAAAAAAAAAATGTACGTGTATATTTATCAAAGGTAATTAAGTATTTTATTCAGCACATCAAAAAAATACGTGCATATTCTATATCACCCTAGATTAAACTGGCGATGTAGCAGCCCTATAAACGAGGTATAATTCAATGATTCGCAGCCACAATTGAAGCACAACTGTAATTGCAATTAAATTGTGCGCGACATTCGATGTAGACATTGACGGTTGCACGCTAATTTAGTCACTAACTGAGTTACAGCCACTTGCCTACTGGGCTGGAGTAGCGTGCGAAAGTGTTACCACGGTTTTAGAAGGCAAAGGGTGACTGAAAATTTACAGGTGGGTTTTAGTCAGTAGATAAAAGTCTGATATTACCTCTGGCTCCACTTAGTGCGGGAGAAGTTATTAGTTGTCGATTTTCTACCCAAAAACAAAGCTATTTTTTAGTTTACGAGTATCTACTGCTTGTAAAGACTACATTGATAAACTCGGTTTTTAAAGTTACCTATACTCTATTTACTACAAGATTAGAAATTTAAAGAAATTTGTTTTACCGTCTTTTCAACCGATTTTGACTTTTATTGCATTGGTGACATGACAAATAACGGCTGCAGAAAAAGTTGGTATTGAAACCACTTTTTTTGCTTTTAATGTCATCTTTATGTCTACGGAATGGAAGTCAAAATCGATTGAACGGACAGTAACACAAGTTTCTTTTGTTTTCTAATCTTTTAGTAAACAGAGTATAGTTAATTAAAACAACAGGCCAAGAGCAAGTTTTTATTATACTTACCAGACTGCTTTACCTAAAGCGTTCGCGCAATGATAAATTGTTTGAGCCAAATTAGTTTTTATCCATTTTGTGACAAATTGACATTTAGGTTAACCCGTAGAAGTAGTCAAGTATAATTAAAAACTTACACTATAGTGTAATATATTGGAATAGGTATATAGTCACCTTTGTCTTTGTATTTTTGTTGGTCTATTGCAACGGTTTAGTGTATGTCTTACTTTTAACTGAAGATTTTGTATTGATTAGGGATTTTTCAGATGAGGAACTCCAGTTATTGAGAACCTCTTTCAGACTTCGGCATTTCACACTGGGCCCGTGTGGTGAATTATGGATCAATATTTTTTTCCTAAAGATGAGGGCTGAGTCCTAACAGTGTGAACATTGTAAGGCGCGGACTTCGCTGGAATTCTCGATATCAGTTACTCCTACTCAATTTAATGATTGTACTTAATTTGTTGGCATAATTGTATCTATTTAAGATAAGGAAAGGCTTCCTGTATCAATTTACACGATTTATGAACCTAATCTCCATAGTAAAGACAAATTGGATTGAGTTGGGAGGAAGTCCGATATATTTCAACAGTAAAACAACGTTACTTTTACCAGAAATCAAGAAATTTCTGAAGAAAATGCGCCTTTATTTTTTTAAGGCTAAGAGTTAATGGTAGTTTTATGAATTGTAGAGTTAATGTTGCAATTATATTCATTTTAAAACCAATATTACGCTATAAAATCAAAGAGCCGGCTACACACGGATTCATGGGGTTTTACAACGTGCAAGTGAAGAGTTTTTGATTAAAACTCCAGTTTCAACGGATATGAGATTAACGAGACAGATGCATCTTTTATATTCATAGGAAATAGTCAACATGACACGTTCGTTTTGGGCAACCTTAATGAAAATGATTAAAAAATACTTTATGATAAGGTTAAGCTTAGCGGTGGGTATATAGGGGGAAAGGGCCACGCCCACTCCAGAATCACCTAGCACCCATCTCAGGATGTTGACCAACTGATTCAAAATTTTATGACAGACCCCAAATACTGATAACTTCACATACAATAATTATGGACAGGTCAGGGCTCACGTCCCCCTGAAAAATATATCTTGATACGTCAATGGCGGTAGGCCCCTAAAATACAAAATTGGTGTCCTAAATACACGAGATGGAGTTCCCACAGACCATGAAAGAGATGGTGGGAGACAGGTGTCTTCATTAGGAATCAGCAAAAAGTGGCCAAATGCAGAAAACAATGCAAGGGATGACAGACGGCAGCTCCCGAGTACTCCCGACCCGATCGGAAGGTAGCATTTACTTACCTTTAGGAAGTTACCTGTTAAATCCTACTTCCTACTAATATTATAAATGCGAAAGTTTGTGAGGATGGATGTATGTTTGTTACTCTTTCACGAAAAAACGGCTGGACCGATCTGGTTGAAATTTGGTATTTAGATAGTTTATACCTTGGATTAACATATAGGCTACTTTTTTTATTATTTTTTTCGATTTTGTTATTTTTGCTATAGGCTGCTTTTTATCAACACACCACGCGGGCGAAGCCGCGGGCGGAAACTAGTATTATAATAATAAAAACCTAAGTAAATCAATTTACTGTTTTTGTGAATTGTAAATATCATTTAAATTATCGTAAGCAGAAATACTGCAAACAGATGTGTTGTAATGTACGAGTAGGAACTTAAAAATTGCTTTACCTTTTTATCTTTGTTCTGATTTAGAATGTTCATCATAATGTTCATATTTGTAATCTATTTAGTTTAGACAGGCTAATAATTAAAAAAAAATGGTCAGACTTAAGCTTTTCGGAGTTAAAAAAAGTAAAAGAATTATAAAACAAAATCATCCTATTAGGGTTCCGTTTCTTTCTTTTGAGGAACGGAACCCTAAAAATACAACACAAATCGTGAGCCAATATTTGACCCTACACAAAAAATCAGTGCTCACCACGCACAATCAAACACACGAAACATTTAATCATAAGAAGTCAACACAAAATGGCTTCTATTTAATTAATAGTCACATCTTTACAGCCTCTCTCTGCTACCGATGATTTATCTGTAGCAGCGACGATAGCTGGGTGGTCTCTAGAACCTTATTATTATAATAGTAATTAATAATATACAAACACCTGCTTCGAACACTGTTAATGATGCCGACTCTGATTGTTTGGAGGGCAGTCAGGAAATTGGGTAACTGTTAGGGTTCCGTGTTGAAAGGTTAAAACGGAAACTTTAAGTCAGGAGTGAATAGGCTTCTAATAGGTAAGTGTGCTCCATCGTCGGCCTTTTCGTCGCTTTCCATCAGGTGAGATGAAACGCAAACCTATAAAAAAAAGACGAGACGACCATATTACTAAGACTCTAAGACACTGTCAATCTGTCTGTCATCTGGCTATATAATTAGAACCGTGATCGTTGGACAGTTGCTATTGCTATAACTACAAATACTAAAAATAGAATAAAATAAATATTTAAGTGGGGCTCCCATACAACAAACGTGATTTTTTGCGGTTTTTTTGCTACAAACGGTACGGAACCCCTCATATGTGAGTGCGACTCACACTTGGCCGGGTTTTTCTTAATAATTTGTTTTCTATTAATTTAAAGTTTGATTGCTGTTGAATTGGTAACATAATATGAATATGATTTCAATATTTCATGTTAAAATGAAACCAACAAAATTAAGCTACAACCTGGGGGTATTTAAGGCAATAGTGAATAGGTTGCTTCTAGGCAAGAGAGCTCAATCGTTGACCACATCTTTGTTTACTATCAGATGAGATAGTGGTCAATGGCAAACCTATTAATATAATAAGCCTAACGGAGTAAATGCTTACATACAATCATCACCTTCATTTTAAGTAAGAAAGGAGGAAAATCCTAGCCTACTGATAGCTAGGATTTTCCTCTAAGTATTACTTTGGCCAGAGCTGCGGGAATTTTTGAAAGAGCTACCATGATCTGGGAATGCAAAGGACAAATAGTAGTAGGAAAACAGGTGGGTTTTAATTGGTAAAAGTCTGACCTACCTTCGCACTCCATCTAGAGTAGGATTACTTTGGATAAGATACAAAGTATTACATACAATTAGGGTACGAGTGCTGCAGCCAGTGCCTTCACTTCTTCGTGATAGAATAAAATTATCCCAAGGGGACATACTCCCGTGATAAAAAGTACCTTATGTGGTATTCCAGGACATGGCCTACCCATTTAACAAATTTTCCTAGAAAAACATTCAATAGCTTTTGCATGCAAGAGTCGCAAACATCAATACATTTATTTATTTAACCTTAATTACAGTGGTATATACCTACATAGGCGAACTTAATGCAACAAGGCATTCTCTACCAGTCAACCTTTACATCCATAGATAATTAAATATACACTTATGTACATAGAAACTTTCTCGTTTATAATATTAGTAGGATTTGTATACCTTATTGTAAACAACAAACGAAACGGTTATAAAAACAGTAGCAGAATTAGAAGCAGTATTTTCTATCAGACCGCTTCGCTGCCCCGCGGCGAAATCGGACGGCTCCGCCTTCTACTAACCAGGAGAATAACATTTGAAATAACATAACGCGGTTTATATAAAAAAACTCACAAAAAGCTACCTGCCAGTTTGTGTTTTCATTACGATACTAGAGTGCGTCTAATGAAAGCGCGATCTGGAGTTTTGTTTTTAAATTTAATTGGCAACATTATTCAGCCGCAATTGTAAGAAATCAAAAAAAAATTGAAGTGTCAAGACGTGATTCTCCTACTAGTTAGTAATACCACATACAACATTTTTGGATTTAACCTCTTTATCGCAGCTTGCGCTTTCATTAGACGTACTATAGTAGTTTTCCTCAATGTATTCCTTTTTGGAAAATTGGAAATGAGGAGGTTTGATAAAAGGCATTCATACAACACAATTTTTTAAAAAAAGTTTGTTTATCTGTTTAGCTAATAATTGCTTTAACTTACTAACTTCTGGCAGCGGCTTTGCCCGCTTGAGGAAATGAAACCCACTGTTTCATTTCCTTACTAGCTGTCCCCTGCGGTTTCACCCGCATTTTTCGTTACTGCTCTGCTCCCGTGGGTCGTAGCGTGATGGTATATAGCCTATAGCATTCCTCGATAAATGGGCTATCTAACACTGAAAGAATTTTTCAAATCGGACCAGTAGTTCCAGAGATTACCCCCTACATACAAACTTACAAACCTACAAACTTACAAATTTTACCTCTTTATAATATTAGTATAGATAAACTTTGCAAACCCGTAACATTCCATTTGGGAATGAATTTTAGAAAATCCTCTCTGAATGCTCACCGACGACATAAAAGGAAATCTTAATGCAAAAATTTCGCACTTCTAGTCCCAGTTATTTTGGCTGTGCGTTGATATGTCAGCCAGTTTCTCCTATAGGTGTATAGATCACATAAACGTCACTAAATAAAATAAAAAATATCTTTAACTATAAAATCCATATCAAAATATTGGGAAGCAGAATTTTTTCTTCTGAGTGTCCCTTCTTCTTAAACGTAATACGGTATCTTTATATAAAATTACAATAATATTCTGCTCGATCATGTAACAAGTTATAAACAATAAAACAAGTGCATCAAAAGTTTGTTCGATAATTAATTCAAACAAGATAATTAATGATCTTTGTTTAATTGACCAAAGACACGAGCGTCGACCTTTTTCAAACAAGTTTGATCTCATTATGGGGGATCATTTTTTATTG
The DNA here is from genome assembly GCA_030763345.1 of Mythimna separata. NCBI lineage: Eukaryota > Metazoa > Arthropoda > Insecta > Lepidoptera > Noctuidae > Mythimna > Mythimna separata. The sequence continues at coordinate 6,738,690 of CM061187.1, forward strand.
ATTATTATGTCTCGTATCGACACGCTGAACAGATAGCATAACATAATATTTAAGTAATCATTGTGTATAAAAAAACATTTATACTGCACTTTAGATCTCATTTTTATCAGAAAAAAAATCTTTTTATCGGCTTTTCTTATACGGGATTTTCTCTAATACTTCACCCGAAAACTTCTTCCACTGCGGAGCGAAAGAGGATGTCAGACTTTTACTGACTAAAACTCACCTATGTACTTTCAGTTCCCACTTGCTTTTCAAAACCACTGCGTTCGGACTAAATGTTTCTCAGAATAGATACATGATCATTATGTCCCTTGGTCAAATACGAGAGTTTTGGTATACATAAAACTCTTTAGAAAACAAACAATAAAAACGCGAACTCTAACTTCCTTACATAGATGGTAAATGTCTTTTATCATTATAATATTAGATCAATCTTGTGCCGTAATTGTGCCGTGCCGTATTTTCAGCAGTTGTGCTTTCAGAGCTAGCACGGTTGGTGCAGTAGTTGAGCGATTGACTACTGCGCTGCTTGTAGAGAGTTCAATTCCCACACAGAAAATGTATTTGTATAGTTTACAGATTTATACCTACATATTCTATGTTCACTGCTTTCATGATTAATATCTCCTTTATAAACCGATAGATGAAACAACACCAAAACTAACATCAACATCATCTATAAAGCGCTGCAGAAAAAGGGCAACTGAAAGACACAGCGTTTAGTAAATACATTTCTCATACTTACGCCCTATCACTCCATTTTAAAGAGAGAGAAGTCATCATAATTCCCAACTCCAAAGAAAAAATACTATCTATATTGATATCGATAGCATCGCTAAACTGAATAGACAAACTACTTACTCACACCTCCAACTTCCCTTTAATCCTATCACAAGTCCTGACGTCAACACTAGCACTCCTTACTAAACTCCATCCAAACAAATCACACAATTATCAACAGTAAATGCATTTCATTTAACACACGTAGGTGTTCCACGATGTACGTATATGTTTTCAGATAGCTTGACAACCGGCATCCGTTGCGCTGTGGGAAAAGTAGACAGGTGTTGTCACGTATTGCCTCTAAACTATCGTAAAACACTTAATTATATACTTGATACAACTTAAAATATACCTTAACATCTTTCAATAAAGGTATATTATTGCGTGTGGTGAACAGTGAGATAAGATCTTCTGGTTGGCAAAGAAGTCAAGTCAAATGAAAGACTAAGTGCAATGAGGTATCAATACAGTCAGTATTGAAATGAAGATATGTTCCATGTTTTTTTTTTTAATACACACTGAGTTTTGAATTACAGCATTAATTATGCGTGGTTAGTCATTCTGCGCGATAGTGTATCATATCAATAAAAAATAAAACAGTAATTGTCTTGTGTCGTTTCTCTTTATTTTCTTAGATTAGTTCACAATTTTTCCAATGTGTGTTGGCCATCAATTCATTTTCGTGATTTAAGTTTTTTTTTTAATTACATTTTTGACCGTCTCATCCCGAAAAGTAGAAATCCTGAAAGAAGAAAATAGAATTCTGGAAGTAAGTATCCTGAAACCCCTGAAACCAATGGAGTTTTCGAAATGGAGCTTCAAGTTAAGGATTTTTTTTTGAAGATTTAAACTAGTGCTTGACGGTAATCCCACCTGATGGTAAGCAGAGATGCAATTTTGATGGTGAGGCGCACTATTCACTCTACGCTTGAAGATACCTTTATTTTAATCGGTCACACACAATCGTATACACCTAATTATAATTTAAATAAGTATTAATATTTTCAATGAGTTTGAAAAATAACTATGCTTAAAGCTTTCTCATTTTTACTTAGAAAATATTTATTTCCAAATGCTTTTTCCATAACACCTTCATTTCTTTTTAAAATATCTTAAAAAACCGTTAACCCGCGCACGTGATTTCCACAGTAGGTAAAGCACCCTTTCAATATTCATATCCTTTCGCCGAACTCTTCGGCGTGTGAACGAATCCATATAAGACTCACAATATCATGTCCCTACCACTTCCTTAACGGCCTTGAAATCTGTCAGAAGTGCAAAAAATCCACATTAAGTATTAACTTACGTAAAGCCTCACAAATGCTGCAAAAAACCTTTTTGGAGATTTTCTGTTGGTCACACGCTTACTCACTTGGCTGTAAGTCTTGTAATGAATGGGATTCCCTGTCAGAGTCTGTGTTTCCTGACTCACCTGATAACCTGGGGTTTTTGAGCTAAGAGTGAATAGGTTACTTCTGGGCCAGCGTGCTTCATCGTTGAAATCAGGTAAGACAAGAGGTGAAGCACGACATTATTAAAATAAATATTGTATTTAATTAATGGCACTTTGAATGGAAATGCTAATTATGTATTTGAAATTTCTTGTGGCCCTAGCGGGCATCGGTCCTGCTGGTTCCCTACGGTTTTGTTAACATCTCTTTGAGGCACGAGTGGAACACTACGTGCTGTTACCAGCAAGCACGAGGAAATACTGGAACACAGGTGAGGTTTAGTCAGTAAATTTTGTAAGCAGTAGGATCTATTTGAACTAGCTAGCCTAATTTCAAAAATAAGGCTAGAACAAATTAAAAATCAAACCAACTATCTTAAAAACACACACAAAACTATTATCACTTCGTAAAGTCCGTAACTACCTCTAACAGATGGAATCACAGCCACCGGCGAGCCGTTATCTCGTCTTCCTGACGTCATAAAAATAAAGAAACACACTTGAAACACGCCGATAATATCACACTTCCTACAGCCGCTAATTACACTGCACACGTTAGAAAAACGTTTTAATTAAGTTCACTTTATATCTTGCATATAACTTAGGTAAGTAGGTACCTACTGATGGGCAATAAACCTGATTTTGGAATTTAAATGGTTTGAAAAGCCCTTTGAATTTTCAGCAATTTTTCTGAGTTTAGTGTGTGAACTGGGAAAGTGTTATTTAGTTTCTGTTTTACGAATTTCTCATTAAAAGCCTAGAAACTGGTATAACACCTTGTAATTTTAATGAGAATTAAACATCACTGAAAAATCAAGCCTTTTCAGGGACGTAGTAAGCGACAATTCGCTTTTTTGCAGAAGTGGGTTTTCACTTCATGAAAATATATTTATAGCCACTATTTTGTTACATCAGTAGTTGAATAATGATTAGTTAGTTATTTTATTTTTTAAGTTATGAGTTTGTTACAGTATAGGCCCTATACCGCCTATGCCGCTCTTGGAAGCTTAAAATCGGTAACTCAATCTAAGTTAGTTTCGAGAAAACAGAGATTAGATACCTATTATGTAGAAAAGTTAATACCATTTTCATGATGACATACAAAATTATACATATTTAAAAGTAGCTTCGGCCCACGACTTCATTAGCATTAGCATTATCGGCCTTATAATGTTCCCACTGCTGGGACTCAGGCCTCCTCTCTTGGAGAGGGCATGGGCCATAATCCACTGCGCGGGCCCATTGCGGATTGGTGGATGTCACATGTCTTAAAATGTTTTCCTTCACCGTTTGGAGAGCAGTGGTGATGAAATAAATTACACATAGTAATGCGCCTGACCGGGTTTGAACCCGCGACCTACAACTTGCAAGTCGGGGCAGTAACCACTGGGCCACCACTGCTCACCTCACCACAGCTTCAGTTCGCGACTTCCCTGCCGCGACTCCCCTGCGCATAAAGTCGATAATAAATATATCAAGTCTTTTTCCAGGTCCAAGCCTGCATCTACTGTTAAAAATTAAGATAATTTAATTAAAGCGTACTTTCAAACCCGATTACTTTCGCAGTTATATAATAAATGCGTATGTGTTTTATATTCGTTATTTTAACAAAGTTATGGGTTTTTCGACAAGCCTACCTTATGCTGACAGTTTCAAGTTTAACGTTTGAATCCCCAACCGGTCCAATGAGACCGCGCTGTTATTGTTTTACTATTGTGTCTCGTTTCGCGGGTATCTGAGTAATTAACAAGAAAAACAGAACTTTAGAAATATTGAGATGTCAGTTCCGAGGGTAGTATAAACACATCTCTGTACATACCACAGAAAAATACAGGGCAACGTTGAAGTTATGTATAAGATACTTATCTTACACTTACATTACCCGCAATACCGAGTAAATCTAGCCGCATTACATTACACATACTCACGTTAAAACATAACAAACTTCTTCAAAAAATAAACTCCAACCCAACATTTAGTACATAACGTAAAATATATAAAGTAATTAGGTGTGATATCTCCGAGCCACGTGTGTGCCGACCGTGAGAACCGCTCCCTCGGGACATCTTACACAAGTAGGGATATTGTTTCTTGAGCACATGCCTGCCACGCGTACGGCTTAATGTGGATACGACGGACTTTATGTTTTTAAATTTTTTGTAGCAGATATCATTACATTGTAATACGAACAAAGTTCATCAGCCATTCCTTTTTGTTTTTAGGTGGGAAAACATCAGCCGTCTTCTCAGATGTCTTCTGCCGCTCTTAGATGGAGGGTGTGTTAGAATAAAACCCACTCCTTTGTTCCTTCTTTGCCTTCGATTCCAAGTCCCGGGTTTTTTTAGAAGCCAATCCATAGCCCCAGAGGCTTCGATCTTGTGACTTGAACCACTGTTGGGCATAGACCTCTCAGCACGCTCCTGTTCATATACTTATCATTTTTGTTCTCTGATCAGTAACGATGTCTATGTCGTCCACCATTATTGCCGCTATAAAAAAAAGTATAAACTTGTACTCATTAAGTTTGCTTTAGTTAGTTGCATAAGTTGATAAAGTTATACAAAATTTAAAATAAATAAGAAAACATGTCCACAATGCTCTTATAAATGTACTCTGTATTTTTTGTATAATTAACTAAAAGTACAAGAATAAAAACAAAATAACCAAAACGGCAAATTGCATCGGACTTGTATGCAAAAGATGCTAAACTAATTATATTTTCTTTAAAATTATTGGCCAAGTCAAATTCAGAACGCAACTGTCATAGTAGACTGCACATTTACTGCCATTGCCTTGTGCAGACAACAGACAGCATATTTTTTATTTCAAAACCATGTTTTTGTTTGTATGTTTTACTCATTAATCATAAATAAACGCAAGGATGAAAATATGTCACTTGTCAAAAACATCTAACACAATAAACTCCGGTTATTTTAAGAAAATTTTGTGCAGTTTTATTTACCTTTTTGTGAGTGTTGCCGGACGCCGTTTTTTCTTGAGTGGCATATACGTCATGTTCATTTTTGTTTTGTGTTGTGATATTTAATTATGATTATGAATAAGTCAATATTTATTTCAACCTGACTTTTGATATAAATTAAAATACATCGAACATTTTTTTATAATGCACTTAGTATTTTTCGGATCTTTATTAATATTTGTGTAAAAAATATATTATCAAAAATAAACGGTCGTATCCACACTATCCCTCCGCAACTCCCGTCTGATTGAATAAGTCCCGCATAAAAGGATGATTCGCCATCTGCCGCGTCTCCGCACTCAATCATAAACATAACACGACACCAATGTATACATATACATTTTATATATATACAGATACATCTACGTATACATTTATACAAGTATACTTTCAACGACTCACTGTTCTCGATATTTGACCTAAATGAATGTAAACAGGATAAATCAAATGTGCAATCTAGATTATTTGTGTTTAGTCTGAAGAAGTTCATTTGTTTTTGCAACATCTGGGTTTAATTGTAGTTTTTGGAATTTCTTTGTCCATATAGAGTCAATTAGGTGACCTAAATGTTGGTTTAGCTTTATAGTACAAGAAAAAAAAAATGCAATCAAAAGCTTGGACTAATAAAAGGTTGCCTCATGTTATATTGCACTAGCTTTACATAAAATATAGCCTATGTCACTCAGGAATACAGCAGCTTTCTATTGGTGAAAACATTTTAGCAATTAGACCGTTACTTCCACAGATTACCTCATACAAACAAAAAAAAAACTTTACCTCTTTATTATATTAGTGTAGATTAAAAGTAAAATAATAATAAACAATGTTACTAAAGACTAGGTATTTATTTATTTTATTCTTTACCTACTTTGCCAGCAACTTCGTTCGTGACAGTATCTTCATGAAAACTTTAACGCACCCTAAACCAAGAAACAAGATTCTCTCATATAACTTTTAACATCCCCTAAAACATTGAAAAAATAATTTTGAAAGCCTTTTTGATTTACTTTAGGTACTATTATTATATGCTTAATATTTATGTAGACCCGTGGAATACAATTTTGCATACAATCAAATTTCCTCCTTTTACCCCTAAAAACCCTTTCTTAATCTGATGATTAAGAAAGAATCATCTATCAAGCCTTTTCCCAACTATTTTGGTTTCGGCTTCCAGTCAAACCGGATTTAGATGAATACTAGTATTTTACGAGGAGCGCCTGCCTACCAGACCTCCACAACCCATTAACTGGGGTAACACGGTCCTTCATGGCAAAACTGCAGTCAGATTTACTGGCTTGTGACTATCCATAACGACTGCCAAAGATCTACAAAAAACCCTTTCTTAATGCTCACTCCTAAATCCAGAAGAGAGAGAGACTATGCGTCGATATATGTCAGTCAATCCTTTCATCTCAGCCAATTTTTCAAGATCGCATCAAGATCCAAAATTAAAAGCTCTACCTACTCTTACGATGACTTTATCAACAAATTCTAGTTAATTTTCCGCAAAGAACACCTAAATATGCCGTAGTATTGCAAAAACTGTTTTAACAGAAAGTGATAAGCCACTAGTAACAAAAAAATTCATGGCGTATTACTTAGAACAACAAAAAAAAAAGCATAAATAAAACAAGACAAATTAAACGGCCTTTTTACGAGTACTTTTTCTCCTAACTACAATTGTGTTACAACCACAGATTTCCCCAAAAGCTACGAATTGCTACGAAAAAATTCGCTACGCACGCGTAGACGATCAATATCCCCATTAAAGACACAGAATCAAAAGCATGTTACATTAAATACTTCTCAAGTATAGAATGTCCCTAATTCGACGTACGGTATCAACCGAAAAATTAGTGTCCGTTCAATAATAATTGTGAAGTCCGAGCCGCAGCCCACGTGTCCCGTATAAAGAACTATTATTACAATCAAGTCGTGTAGGTAGCAGCGTGCGCGATCATAATTGTATTAATCATTCAGCGCGACCGGCAGACGTCGATTTTCTTCAACAAAGTGCTCTTGTTTGTTTTTTTCGTAAGGAAGTCGGCCGAAGGTAACCGTGGGAACGCCGGGCGGGTGCACTTCCCAAAACATCGACGCACGGCAGCGAGTCCGACATGCGCCCAACAGAACGAGATAAAAAACCCAACCACCCAAGCCTAAGAAAGAGACGGAGAATCTGACGTGTGCGCGCCAAGCGACAGCTCACAATCGCGTGATCATCTACAAGAAATAATAAAACGGCAATAAAAGAAACACGAGACAACGGTAACGATGGCCCACGCGCGAGAGCGGGACGGAACTCGGTGGCCGAAGGCCTGCGCGCGCGCCGCTCGAGTTACCGCATTCGAATTTCAAAGATCAATGATCGATGCGATAGGAGCGAGACGCGCGACAAGCGCTCTAATACCAATGAGTGAGAGGGACACGAATATTGTAGCTCTGTTGTGAGAAAAGGACAGCACTATCAGCTTGGCTCGTGGCGGTTTCAGCACGGGCCAGCTCTCCTTCAACGCTCCGTTGACAGAGGGCGCTGTTTACATTTCAGTAGCCGTATTGAAAGGTTTTATGCTATTGTTATCGGCGAGTTTAATAACAAATCGTTTTCAATGGCGTTAAAGTGAAATTTGCAAACAGTTATGAGTTTTGTAAATATACAAAGTGGTTTGTCGGTTAACGTTTTCCTTTGGAGATTTTCCATTAGTGTGAAAAAGTATTTATATGTAGTTTTAATATCATGCTTTTCAGAGGATTATATTTTAATTTTAGTAGGTTTCCAGTTTTTCATTATTATAGACGGCGTGTAATAAAAATAAACGAAATGCGCGTAATTATCGATTTGACCGGATCAGGTCACGAGCATCACTAATTGAAGTTCAAATATTTACCGTTGTAAAATTTCAATCAAAATCATCGATTTGGTCGTGAAATCGATATTTTCTGTGACACTATCGCGTGAAAACCGCGTTCAGTCGTAACGAACGGCGACGACAGCGCTCGCGTGGGCGTTTCTCAAAACATTTAGTTCCGTTATAACCACATAGATGGCGTTATGAGTTTTATTTTAAGATAACTTTGTCATGTATGCAATTAAGTTTTTCAATGTTGTAAGATTTAGTAATAAGTATAATTATATATTTACTGTGCATTATTAGACCGTTTTCACATTTTCCGATCCGATATCGGTATCGGACGCCGATACGATATCGGGGTGAAGTAAATGTTTGAGATATGTACCTGTCTTTCATATTGTCCGACCCGATATCGGATATCGGAGCACAGCATTTCATACATTTTACTTACCCCGATATCGTATCGGCGTCCGATACCGATATCGGATCGGATAATGTGAAAACGGTCTTAGACTTAGATTCGATTATTCATCAAGTAACTTTGATTCGGAACTAGTTTTCCATTTTCGCGCAAAATAAAATAACATCTGAATATCTTCATGAAATTGCTGATACCTACAGGTTACTGTTGTGCAAATCATGTTAATAATGTTTTATATTATGTATGCATAGTTTTGTTACATTTTCACGTTCAAACGACTGAATTGATTTAGATTAGGAACCTGGAACCTGTTTTTTTATACGCTTTCCCGCTCTAGGCAGAGGGCGTATCAGATTGCTACTGACTTTTTTTTAACGATTATAAACTAGTGCTTGACTGCGATCCCACCTGATGGTAAGCAGTGATGCAATTGTCGATGGTGAGGCGCACTAGTTTATTAAGAGCCTATTCACTCTAGCCTTGAAGACACCCAAATTATAATCGGACGGAAAAACCGCAGCAGGCAAATTGTTCCAGTCCCTCGATGTAAGTACTTAAACTGTTTTATTCCTTCTTTGAGGGCCTAGTATACTTTTAATTGGGATATTGTATCTACTGGCATAGATGAGTCCATCAGTCACAAGTTTTGTCATATTTTCTTGGTATATATCAACTATATTCTCAAAATCTCGCGTGCCACTCATCTCTTAAGCACAAAAACAGTCATTTCCGCGCTCAAATGGTAGGTGATCACGAAATGATTTTATATGTGAATGTTCGACAAAATTAGTGAATCGTTTCTATAAGCAATCGAAGTATCGTGTGTTGATTCTAATTTCCGGTGCTGAGCGTGTGATTTTTATTAAGTAAACTTGAATGTTTTTTTTACTTATTGGCATCTGGTTGTGTGTGACCAGTAGTGCAGTTTTTTTTTCTATTTTTTTTTCTTTTTAATCAATTGACACCAAGAACCGGCACAGATGGCGAGACATTAGCAGTAAGAAGTTATTCTAGAGGGATCTTGACGTCCCTCAGTAATAAAGAATACGACTTAAGGAGGAAGAGGAGTACAATGGCGGATTTTTGTGCGCCAAGTTATAGGTAATTTTTTTGCGTTTCATATTCCATGATGACAGAATTTTTTTAATAATAGTTTTGCGCTTGACTACTGTCTCACCTGATGGAAAGCGACAATATAGTTGATGATGGAGAACGCTTGTCTAGAAGTAACCTATTCACTTAAAGACCGCGAGGTTGTAGTTATCAGAAAAGACAGACTACGGGAATTCCACTCCATAGCTGTACGCACAATGAATGTGCTCCAAAAATGTTTTTTGCGTGTAGGTGGGATATCCAACATGTACTTACCGGTGGCGCATTATCGTAGTGCTTCTGGCGGTCTGATGATGGAATGGGCTTGGCGGAATAAAATTATGCAATTCCTCCGCAAAATGCAACCGGTATGAGTAGGTAACCGACAGGCTAGCAACTTCGCATTAATTTATTTATACTTGTTTTATATTTTTTAAAGGTGACTGGATTTACAGTTTTTAATTAAAATATATTAAGTATTTCTTGTTAATTAACACTATTAAGTTTGATACTTCCTTCATTTCACTTTTGCTTTGCTTTATGCGGTTTTGATGAAAGTTGTCGCGCAAATTTTTGTAATCAATGAAGAGTACTACATGAATATTTGGCCTAATTAAAATAGTTTAATCAATCAATAAATTAATGTAAGTACTGCATGATTGATTACTACCATAGATTCAGAGAATCCAAGGAAAATCTATTAAGTACCTAAAGATTTTTGTAGTCAAATCAGTTTTCTTCGTACTTTGAAACTAAAAGATAATTAATCATAAACACCACGTGTAGTACCTCATCAACTCCAAAAAAAATCCAAAATAACTTGCTTCACATTAAATGAGATTAAAGATTTACATGTGCGTGTATCAAGATTTCGGAATCGTTCATCTCATCGCTCGTCTGACGATAGCACATCGCTCGTCAGACGATAGCACATCGCTGCGTGATGTTAATTTCCGCTACAGTTGATTTATCTTCTGATTTATGTGTTAATTGATCGTTACGTCTGCGTCGGACTTTTGGAGTAAGCTCGTTAGTAAAAGTGTGATTGACTTTTATTTTAATTAGGGTATTTTTTAAAAGTTTTTTTTTTAGGATTATTGGGTAATAGTGTGAAAATTGCCTTAAGAGATATTAGGAAAGGAATGTACGGAAGAGATCGAGACAAAGGCTTCGAAACAAAACATTTGTTTTTTGTGGCTAAAATAAAAATATTAGTCTCATATTAAACTGTTCATGCTTTGGCATATAAAAAACGTCTAAGTTTTGAAAGTCGAATACCGTCTAATTAACATACGAAAGCTCTCTTGATCCACTTATTCAAACCATTCAAATAAACTTAACGCTCTCAAAAGATCTGGCCAGTTAAACAAACACTTGCCAAAATCTACACATCGTCGAATAACGGTCGAAATTAGAACGCCTCGAACATCTATTTGAATTCAAAAATAGAAGTTAGGAAGGCGTGCATTCGCGCTTGACGCCCGTGGGCCGAAACAAGCGTTACTATTGGCCAGAGGTGAGCCAATCACAGCCCGACACTGGCCTAGGCGTGATGAGGTTTTCCGCGCAAATTGTTTTAATGTTTGGGAAAATCTGCGCTAATATGATTCTTATTAGATTTTCGTAGTGTTTGATTTGTAACCGAATGTTATTAGTAATTACGTATTATTAGAGATTTATTTTTGTTACTGGTTTAGAAATTAGTATTAAAATTAATTAAGAAACAGTAATTCATATGCCTTATTTTAAATATACTCGTATATTCATACTCCTATATGTGTATATTTAAACATGAAATCCCATAAACTCATGGGTTATAACATGGGTATATAAATTTAATTAAACATAGCAGTTTAACTAAAATCATAGTATTTTTTATCTTGACTAAAATATTAGCAACATTTTGTTTCATTACGGAATTTCCTTTCGCTAATCGATCTTTCGCCAATATTACCAAATATAAATTGAAATAGCATTTTTTTTTATTCGATATCAGATCATATTTCAAAACTGCCCTTGTCAAATCACAAAAAAATTCAAAAATCGAATTACCCAAAAAACGTGACGGACCAAATCCTGCGTTCGCGGACAAAAAAATTACCAAAGTCTGCCCTAATGCCCTCGAGGCGAACAATGGGGTACAAAAATACGAAACCCATGCATATTTGAACAATAACAATACAACACCTGTTGGATTATTGGCCTTATATTCTGGTCACATCACTGTTTTTTGCTCATCCACCATTTTTGTAGACGATTTCAATGTTCAGGTATAGTTTTTTAAGGCTGTCATTCTGATTTTCAAAAGGATTACGAAAGAGCAAAAGAAGTGTGATTGATATGTGTGTAAGAGTAAAAAACTACGTCGAAAATGCAAATGAAATATGCTCTAAAATAAACAATATAAATAATAATAATAATAAAATAATATCTCAAATTCAACTTCGAAACTTGAATTTGAGATTTGTTCTCCGATAAATATAGTATGTACCTGGAAAAATCATTAACGCAGCGTAGCTACTTATATTAAAATTCCAAAATTTTGGGCACGCTGGAGAACTAGTTCAGTTTGCAAAATTAGAATTATTAGAAAGTAGAAAAGGTTCGACGGCAAAATTGACGTAGTGACTGCTGCGTTACATGTCGCAGGTTCAACTCCCGCATCGAACGGTAACGATATATTTGTTTGATATATTTACTGATAGTTATTCCGGGTCTGGATATCATGATTGACCACTGAGTTTGTTTCGGTGTTTCTTCTCAAGGTAGTCAGTTAGGAAACACTGGCCTCATCTAGAAAAAATGACGTGTAAAAGTGTTTGTAAAAACCTGGTTGCAAAATAAATATCATTTATCATGAGCACACCCACAATACAGGAATGTCTGCATCCTACTGTGAGGCAAAGTATCCTAATATCTAAAGAATGAATGAAAAGAACGTATCCAACTCATTAACACACCATAGGTCAATCCACTCACCTTTACACGCAGATTAACTAATGACAAAGATTGTTAGTAAAATATGGCTTCCTGTTAAGGTTACTGAGGTCAGATGGCAATCGTACGCATAGAATTATTAGAAAATAGCTGTGCGTGATACAATCACTGCTGATACTAACTTTGCTAATGAGGCGTAGCCTTAGCAAAAAGTGTTTAGTTGACACCATTGGTTTAGCTGATGATAAACGAAGTCTCACAGTTCGTCCAAGATGGAATAATATATTTGACATTGACACTTTATTTTTTTTCCATCTAATTAGCGGGTTTATTCCAAGAAACATAACTTTATTGGATTTTTAATGTAATATTCACCACTCATAACAGCTTGAGAGCCGTCCTAAACTACAATATCTAACTAAAAAAAACAACTACTTATTTGGCTTTATCTATCAAATTCAAATAAGTATTCTATAAAGTATTCAGCCAGTCGTTAAGTTTATAGGAACTATTTTTCATACGATCTCTTTCGATTTCACTAAACGTACTCAAGAGTCAAATCAATTCTAGAATTGATATTAATTCAATTAAGGAAAGTATTATTAAATAAATTCCTTAGTACTTATTCTTATTATTATTAGTATGCCTAGCCTAGATTTTCCCAATACTTTTTCTGCAAATAAGGAAGTCAATAAAGCATGACGAATAAATTAAATCTCTTAAATTAAAAACTACCGAGCCGCAATTTTTTTTTTTAAATAATAATTTAAAAGTCATATTCCTTATAATTTGAGCTATACTTAGCTTATTTGCACTCAAGACTTTTTCCGGAAAAATAATAGAAACACCAACAGAAATCTGAAAATCAGTTCAGTGTTAAAATTCCTATGAGCTGCACTGAATAGCAGTGCTCTCTCTCACTCTTCAGTGTCTTTAAAAATATGGATTGAGCATTTGGCCAATATTTACAATCAAATGTCCATAAAGTCATGACAGATTCAGATATAGGTAATTATTATCTAAGGGCGGGTTTCCAATTCGAATATTTTGAGTTAAGAACGTCTCAAACCCTATTTCAATACCTTAGGTTAAGAACTCAATAGTTTGAAAAATAGTAATATTTAAATGCACTATCAAAAAAAAAAGAGTCCAAACTCAAAAACTTGCAAAAATATTAGCAAAAACTGGCCGTTAACTAACAGCCATAAACGTGCCATAAAATAAAAGACGAGGTGTGCTCGCACGAAAATTCAAAATTGGAAGGAAAGTGGTTATTTTAAATGCAAAAAGGCTGTTTAAAAAAGGTTGTGTTACACCGTGGGAGAATGGGCAGGTGTGAGCTAGCGGCTACACTCGAGATCGCTCGCGTACATTTTTTGCAAACCACTATATTGATTTTTAATTAATGCTCCTCGAATTAAGTTTTTTTTTGCTTTTCGTAAAATTGAGCCCGTTTTGGGGTTTCGTGTTTTGATTGGGTAATTTTGTTTTTGATGGGTTATTTTGTGCGACAGGGAGGACTTTGATGTAATTAGGTTTTTGGTTAAGTTTAGGTAAGGATTTATCTTTATATATTCAAATATTGCATGTCTTAGCTCATATTTGGACTGATGATTTTCAATTTTAGTTAGTATTAGCTTAATTAAATTCTAAGTTGCCGATACAATGGCAATGACTGAAGTTATTTTTTGGTGATTGATTCATCTAATAAATTTCTAAAAAAGAAAATGTGACTTTTGTTGGCTAAATCTACCTGTGTACTGCAAATTGCCCTTTGCGTTGCAGGGCCGCGGTAAGTCTATTGTAAAATTCGGCAACCCAAATAAAGTTTCTCCAAGACCAATTTCTCAAAACAACATCATCTTTACCTCTTTTATTTCCAGTCCAAAGCCATTATCATTAAAGAACACGGTCTACTAATTAGACCAAAATAAAACAAAGCATAAAACGACTCGACTTTCATAGTCCCGATGATTTGTCACAATACAGTCCAGCACCGGTACCCATAACGGTTAACCGCTTCGCCATTTTGTTTTTCTTTTTTTTTTATTCAACTAGGTCCTACCTCAGTCAGGTTTAACAACTTGTTTTTTAAGCCAAGAGGACAGTATGATTATTTTTCCTTCCATTTTTGTTTCTCTTTTAATGGTAACGGATCGGACTTAAATATAGTACGTTAGACTTTTTATAACCGTTTAAGGATCGGTACGGTTTCTTATTTGTTTTGTTCGGCATATAGTTTATTTTGAGACTATACTGGGAACTGGGAAGATGTATTTTTAACTTTGAATAAAAAATATATACAACAGACGTGTTTGTGCGTGCTGTGTTTGTTTAATTTAATTTGTATAGGAGTATCGGTTTTTAGCGTTTTTCATGGTTTGAGGAAAATTGGAAATGGTTTTGTTTTTTTCCTAAATTAACTAATGTGATGAACCAATGTATTTCGTGAAACCTCAATTACCTTTGAATTTAGTAATATACTTAAGCCTTTTACCTAAACTACATTAAGTCCTCGTCGAAAAGATTTGATAAAATTATAGACTCACAGAAGTCACACAACTTCATGATACACCTTTTTTTCTAGCTACTTAGACTCAATGATCAAAACACAACATCATTATCAACGGCCACTCGAATAATTAGATAACGAATGTAAAACTAAACATAATAAATGAATATTATTCATGGGCACGTCATGTCACGCACATAAAGGCATTAGGCTCGCCCCACAGATTTCGTCGCGTGACAAGATAAGCGCGCGTGTTTATATCACTGTAAGCGTCGCAGGCGCACCCGAGCGCGCCCGACTCTACCCGAAGACGCCCGAACGCTGTCGTGGGAAAACGCGGCAGGTGTTACGGATCCGTAGCACTTCTTACTGAGTAAACATTCAGCGTATACAAAATTATAACCGCCTCGGAGCGTCAGTGTAAATGGAAAACATATTTTGTGTGCTTAATGATACTGCTTACTTTTTTGGTGTGGCTCGGTTATCAGACGACAATGTTTTTTGCGATGGTTTTGAGGGGCTCATATGTTTCTGGTTTTTATTTTAGTTAAATTTATTGAAGGACCCTTAATTGGTATGTTTGTATGAAGTGCGTTAAGTGTGCGCATGACCTTTCTGTTTACATTGTGATTGTGAACTGGCTTTGTGAATATGGACGTAAATTAATGCAATTTTATATGTACGTTTTGTGAAACGGTAACCAAGATAGGTCATGTGCGCATTAATGTTCATCGCATAATTATGTTTATGTATTTTTTCTGAAGACGAGTAACAGTCACAATAAAGCCTAAAGTGTATTTTTTGTGCGCTTTTAAATGGTGAAAGAATACAGTAAGATGCTTTTTGCTCCATGTTGACTTTGACATTAATCAATATTTACCTAATGCGGGTCAATAGGATTTGATCATTTTTTACTCGGTTGCGCCAGAAACCCCATCTGGACTCCTAAATCTTAATGGATTTTATAGAAAAAAAACGGGTACGGCATATACTTTTTTTACTTTTTCGTATTTCATTTATTAAACAGAAAATTTAGTATAAACAAGAAAACCAACAACCAATGTATGCACAAAAAGTTTTGGCAACACATTAATGTGCAATCAGCTAAGGAGTGGGATTCCCTGCCTGCCTGGGGGTCTTTAAATCCAAAGTGAATACTGAATAGATAACTTCAGGATATGCGTAATCCATCATCGTCCAAGTTCACATTTTTGAAGCTAAAAACTGTCAAGCTAATCAGAGACTGTTTTAATATGTGTTGAAACTCGAATCGCTTAGTCAAACCGTATTTTGAGTTGGATGAAGTAATTTCAGTACAAGACTTTCTTAATACTAAGTATGTAGTTATATTTTCCAATCGGAATGAGAACTTGATAAGAAGCAAAAGAAATAAATTCTTGTACGAAGCTAATTTTCTCGCGGGATAAAAATAGTAATAATTGATTGTTTTTCAGGTGGGTTTTCTCGCTTTAAGGTGGCGTGAGAGGGCGCGTGAAACTATTACTGGATTAAACTCACTTGTGTCCTCAAGTTGCCCATTGCATTTCAGATCCAGGTTTCCCTTTTAGAAATTCTTTGTGGCCCTAGCAGACGTCGGCCCTGCTAGGCCCCTACGGTTTGCTGCGCGTGGAACACTACGCGCTGTCATAGACTCAGACTCGGTCCCGACGATTGCTGGTCGAAAAGCGATGGCGATCAGTCGACATGGCGAACTACACATTGCTATTCGTAAGTTGACACTGACTGACTGAAGAAAACGTGTGAAATTAAAAAAAAAGATCAATGCACCGATTTTTGTAAATGAATCACAGATAGATACCTATTACTAACAAAAATACACTAAATAAAAACAAACCCTCAAGAACTAACTATAAGTAGTCTAAAGTATGGCGTCAAAAAACTCCTCCACTTCGCTATCGACTAGTACCCAAGAGGGTGGCGGCATTTCCACGCTTTATAATAATAATAATATTCGTTTATTTCAGGCAATAATAAACCCATATAAAATCACAAAAAATAAATAAACTTGTACATTTAAGATTATGTAGTATGTTTTATTTATGGCAATGCTTATTCCCTGGTCAAGGTAAAAGCCAGCCCTTAAAACAATAAGGCGTTTTGAAAGTTCTTGAACAATTTGTGGGCACCAACTCCACGATCCGAGAGTTTCAAACCCCAAACGGCTCGGCTCTCTATTACTTTAATTTAGTTTAGATTGAAATCAAATCATCCTGCAAAAAATCTAGTAATTTTATTCATCTCAAGAATATGTAGGTATATATGTATATTTCTGAGAGATCAACATGACATTTAGAGCAGTAATCTCTTGCCATGAAAGTACCAGTACACTTGTACAAGCCCTTAATTACCGCAAGCAATTACTTACTGGCACAGGTGTCGTGTAATTGGCTAATATTATTGTACCTACTTCATTTAAACACGTATTTCTGCGGTACTTAATGACCTGTCATTGATTCTAAGTACTGGTACGGTAATGAGAATTAATACGGGACATATGGGCTTACAATGTTGGAGCTATCGTATGGTGATGAGGTATGTATATCAAAATGGATAATGGATTAAAATGGTCAATATTTGGTGTAGATATATGTATTTATTTAGTACAGCTTGGAGGACTTGCAGCTTATAAGTGACGACTAAAAGCCAATTCAACAAGTGTTACATAATAATATACTGTCATGTTTAATGGTGGTATTCGCTACAATTTAAACGATAACAAAAGAAGTGCCTCTTTTTTGGTTTTGCACGATTTATGCCTGTGTCGAGTTAAGAAAGCATATAGTTTTAGATAGAAATAGAATACAGTCACTCTATTTTCTATTAGAATACAGATTACACTTATTATAATTTTGTTGCAGTATATTGCATTTTTTTATATTAATTTATTTTTCCTTCCAAAGCTTTCGTCTTCAGGTGCGCGGGCGCTACTCTAAAACCTTTCAGCCCCATCGACCACTGCCACTTAAGTTTGGTGATTCTTCGGGCTACGTCGGTGACCTAAGGAAGGTGGACGAAACGAGACGCACATAACCGTTCGTTGTGGGGATACATGGCGGAGGCATATGTACACAGCGTAACAGTAGACGTCCTTCGGCTCAAATAATGATGGTGATAATGATGGGGGCTTGACCATTATTTTATCTAATGGTGAGCAATGATGTGGTCGACAATGGAGCCTGCCGCTTGCTTAGAAGTAAGTTTAACATCCCATTTAATATAATATAATATCTGCTACACAATGTTATACTTCTGCAATTATTATCATTAAGATGTTCTCTGAAGGAACAACACTTGTGAACAAATCACAAGTGTTGCTCCTAAACAAAAAAAAAAAAAAATGTGGATTTTCGTTAAGGTTACTTGCCGCTTTTTCGTAGTAAGCAGTGAGCGTTCAGGGCTTGAATCCACAACCTACGACAACACAAAGTAATTACTCGCTGAAGATACATTAAAAGAAAACATAAGTCCGCAACCAATCATTACAACACGAGAAACCAATTACAAAGAAACGTCCAACTTCACAGAAGTGAGATTCTAAAAATACCACATAATGACCAAAATACAGGTCTATTAAACACACCCCATAATATGTCCTACTCCCAAGTGTTTAAAATTATTGCCTAGGAACGCAAATAGTATAGAAAAATGGCCGTCAAAACGCAATTTCAGTCCTTAAACTGGATATTTTCTTTTAGCAATAAATGTAATTACTGTCATATTTTAGGGTTCTTTGTGTTGGATCATAAATCGATTTTAATGGCTCATAATATATCTGACATTTTATTTTACTGTCTATGTTTAAGGGCTGGTATGAAAATTAAAATATGATTAACATTTATTAAATATTTTTGATGGCTAAAATTGGTAAAGGTGAGTTATAAAATTGAATTACGGAGAATCATTATATTTATACCAGATGCTGCTCATGGCTTGCGTAGTAGTAGAACATTCTTTATTCTGATTAACCGTTATAATTATTGAAATCTTTCTCTTACTATTTCTAACTTAAGGTTACAAAGAGCTATGATATTATCTCCTAACTCCCACAAAAAAATCATCAATCTAGTTCTTCAAATGATAAACACAACTATAGTTACCTACGTAGGTGAATCATTTAATCTCTTTCTTCGAATTACCGCGATATATTACTACGACACGTGAACCAACCTCCAGCTAAAAACACGATCTATCTAGTCGATAAGACTTAAGAACAACATTAATAATTAAGCACACAGTTAACAAGTAAATGGAGATGCATCTGTACCAATTATAAAGAAGGATTGATGAAGCCGAGCGGCCGATGTTATCGTTAATCACTACGGAACCATTTAACCTAATGCGAGTTCGGACTTGCGTAGAAACTGGTATGGAGTAGGCGTTTCTTATTTTCTAAGAATTCTCGCCTCCATCTCTGTTATTATGACAAGTATATTTTTTTAATATTTATTTTGATTGCATGTTGTGGATCTATGTTTATGTATTTTATGTTTGAATGCAATTATTTAATATTCAGAAATACTTATTGTATAGCCGAAACACTATAAGCGTAAAGATTTACTTTATTTGTAGTAGGTACTAAAAATATTTAAAAAATACAATGAAAATTATTTTATCATAAAAAAACAGATGGATGCAGCATTTTTTTTTAAATCATTCAATGACCTTTCTCGCTCTGGGTGTAGCGGGAGGGTGTGTCAAACTTTTATGACTAAAACCTGCTTCTTTGCCTTTTCGCCCTAGGGTTCTCCATGAACAATAGGGTTCTCAACCCATGGCTTCAGTAGGATCTTGTTGATCATGCACTGTATAAGCTAGTTTTGGAGAAATCAACACCAACCAGGAAACTATAACTAATGAGAGCAGCAACCTTCAGAATCACATAATATTATGGCAAGTGAGACCCATAAACAGTAGCTCAAGTACGACAAGTGAAGAGATGATTACAGCCCGGGGGCCGCCTCAATACATAATTACGAATGAGGAACTCATTTTTAAATTGCAAACAATGTGGAAAAAATATTTTTGCTTTGTAACAACAAACTTGACAAAATGAATATATGCAAATAACTTGTTTTCTTTTTTTGACTTTACTTTCAAAATAAAAAAAAAACAAAAAATAAGACGACTATATCACATTGTTGTATGGCCCCAACAGGGTCGAAACCTTTGGCGCCAAGGATTGGTTTCTGAAAGAAAAACCCCGGAGCCTGAAACGAAGGCAAAGAAGGAACGGGGAGAGGTTTAGTCAGTAAAAGTCTAACACACCCTCTCGCTCTGCCCAAGAGATTCCCCACTTGAAAAAAAAACACTGTAAATAGCTGAAATTCCTAAAGCCATTTTATAAAACACTAGCTTTTGCCCGCGGCTTCGCCCGCGTGGAAGTCGGATAACCAAGTAAATTCAGAAAAAATAATAATATCGCAAGTGGGTCGCATAAAATATAGCCTATAGCACTCAGGAAGAAAGCAGATTTCTATCAATATTCACATTTTTGTTGTCTGACCAGGATCTTCAGAGATTACCCCCTACAAACAAAAAAACAAACTTTACCTCTTTATTATATTAGTGTAGATGTAATTTACTTCAAAAACGATTTTTTTCAACAGAAAATCTGTCCTATCTTCGAAATAATAATAGCAGGTTAAACAGCAGCTCAAGTACGACAGGCGACGAGATGATTACAGCCTCAGGGCCGACCCCATACATAATTACGAGTAAGGAACTCATTCATAATTATACGTACTGCTGGGTATACAGCACCCCTCTCGTCTTAATCTGACAGTTTGGGGACAATTTTTCAATATTGACGGCGTAACTACTTACTGTATGAAATAAAACGCCATTTAAAAAAAAAATAGCTTCTCAGGACTTGGGGTAGCCTTTGCTCAGTAATGGTTAGTTAGTTCATGAATCCCCGACCGGTCCTATGAGACGCGCTGTTAATGTTTTACTATTGTGTGTCGTTTTGTGGGTAAGTGATTGGTTTAAAAAAAAAAATCTTGACTGTGATGAGCAATGATGTGATCGTTGGTGGTGAGACGCACTAGTTTATCGGGAAGATCGCAGCAAGAAAATTGTTCCAGTCCTTCGCTGTACGCGGTATAAATGTCGAAGCGAAAAGCTTAGTCCGGGCCAAGAAAGTAAGTTGATTGTCAGGTGATAGAACGGAGATGGCGGAATCAAGTCATACAATTCCCGCGCACACTCTCCAAAACGTATAAGCGAAACACCGACAGGCTAACCTACTCCTGTGTTTAAGGCTTTCTCAATTTTCTCAATATTGACGGCGTAATAGTAGTATCAAAAAAAAAACGACATTACTGTCAAATTCTGTCCTTTTAAAGAGACCATTGCTCGTATCTTTTAGCCGATGATAATGACGCGTCACACGGTAGCCCAAGTACGCCAAGACGCGATGATTATACCCTCAGGCCTGTCCAGCTCATAAATTACGGTTAAGGAACACGTCCAAGGATATACTTCGTAATATATAATCACTGGAGGAAAATGTCACTTCGCCTAAGGACAGGAGTTTAATGGAGATCGGTTATCAATTACTGCAGTCTCAATGTCAGTTGTGTGTTATTTTGTAAGGGAAATGGTCGTGGATGAAGATTAAGGAGATTTGCCTTGGTTACTTTAGTGTTTTTATTTTTGAGAAAAGAAAGCATTGAACTGTTTCACGCTCCACCCAGATTAAGCAATTTTCAGCCAAGACATTGTCGTGACATGAGTTGTTATAATCTCCTCTAGATTCTGTCATTTTAAAGCCAAAGTATTAATTTTAAATAAACCATAATTCGGCTTTGAATTGTCTAGAATCGGTCAGTCAGAAAGATGACGCCAATTGTATACCAAAAGCGTAGATATGGAGAAGAAAGTGCAAGAAACTCAGAAGACACTCTTTTAAATCGTAATAATATGTTTTGTAAAAATCCTGGTTACATACTCGTCTATATTTCTTGTCGCTTGTGTTATGTGAGAATAATTACAATACATATTTAAAAAACAATTTAAAATACAGAATTATTTATTAATTGTGTACATAGGCTAGCTAACGAAAACTAATAACATTTTCAATTAATCGTGTGGGCAGAAGTTGACGTGGATAATAATTATATTTCAGGCTTCGTCCTCAAGATTAGCATTTTATACACATGTAGTATCGCGTAGTACACACCATTCCACACTATTTTGAGAATTGATTTCTTAAAACATTTTTTTTTTTTTTGAGGGTATTTGTAATAGTTAACTTGTTTCTTGCGCCCGCATTCTGTCTCATTCGCTTTTTAGTGCTGCGCCGTTCCACACTCGCTCGCGTTAAACGTTTGTTATTTTTAAAGTTTAAATAGTGTAATTAAGCATAATAATGCCTAAAAGAAGGGCCAATGAAAGTGATCGAATAAAACAAAAAATTAGAAGATTAGAAAGAAAATTAAAACGCAAACGGCGGCGTTCGCGTGATCGGTATTGTTCGGAATTCTCAGAATCATCGTCAACAATAAGTTTATGCCGCCGGACACCGTTAGATTATGAAGGTATGTACTTGCTTGAAATATTTTTTCGTGTTTAAAATTCGAATCCGTGTTTGACCTAGATACGAGTTTACACTTCCTGTTTTTAGGGTTCCGTACCTCAAAAGGAAAAAACGGAACCCTTATAGGATCACTTTGTTGTCCGTCTGTCCGTCCGTCTGTCAAGACCCTTTTTCTCAGGAACGCGTGGAGGTATGAAGCTGAAAATTATATCAATTACTCAGGTCTACTGTCCCTTGAAGCTGTGAAAAAATCAAACTTCTAAGCCAACGCAATCAAAAGATACAGCCGTTTATGCCGCAAATTTTCGACACTTGCAAGGGAATCAAAACCTACAGGGTACTTCCCGTGAACTCAGAATCTTGAAATTTGGTACGAAGCAACGTCTTATAGCATAGATAAAGGAAAAATTACGAAAACCATAAATTTTTAGTTACATCACATAATATATATTTTTTTAATAATTTTAAACTTACTACCCATTTCCTCATAAACGCGTAGAGGTATTAAATTGAAATTCATACCAAATACTCAGGTCTATAATACCTTTAAGCTGTAACAAAATCAAACTTCTATGTCAACGCAATCAAAAGAAACAGCAATTTAAGCTGCATATTTTGAAACTCGCAAGTACTCGCAAGGGAATCAAAACCTAAAGGGTACTTCCAGTCGACCTAGAATCTTGAAATTTGGCATGAAGCAACGTTTTATAGCACTCATATAGGGAAAAGTCTGAAAACTGAAAATTTGTTGTTACGTCACAAGAATTATTTTTTTGAAAAATCTTCAACGCTCGATTCGAGAATAGAACTTTATTCATAGGTAAGTTAGAGGTATTGAGTTGAAATTAACACCATATAAATGGGTCCGTGGTCCCTTGAAGCTGTGCAAAAATCAATTTTCAATTCAATTGGTAAAGTGACGGGAAAAAAAGATTCGTCCGTTTATACTGCAAAAAACGTACATTTCGAGACTGTCGAATTGTCCGATTGAACTGTTTTTATAGGTAAGTTACTACGGAACCCTCAGTGCGCGAGTCCGACTCGCACTTGCCCGGTTTTTCTTGTTAACGTACCTACACATTGATTGCTATTTTGTACGTTACAATGTATTTATTTATAGTGATTTTAACTGCTCGAGAAAATTATGTTACGGACAGTACATGGGGACTGTTTTTTCATAAACACGAGCGTGATCGTATTAAATATTATAGGAAATACAGGTTTGCGGACAGTACATGCTAGCATTGGGACTGTTTCTTACCTACTGTTCTAAAATCTAAAGATTTAGTTCAATGACTAATCTTTTATATTAGTTTTATGTTTTATTGAAACAATAATTATGCAGTCATTTCTCGGCCCACCGAGCAGTACAATGGGACTGTCTCATGGTGCTCGATAAATTTGTTTGTGGACAGTACGTGTTATCATAACTGGGGACTGTCACTTACAATATAATATTGACTTGCGGGCTACATGGGATTTTACGTCTT
This sequence comes from Mythimna separata, assembly GCA_030763345.1. Lineage (NCBI taxonomy): Eukaryota > Metazoa > Arthropoda > Insecta > Lepidoptera > Noctuidae > Mythimna > Mythimna separata. The sequence goes on from CM061187.1 coordinate 6,762,768, forward strand.
CTTTCCAGACGAAGAATACGAGTTGGTTAACAATGAAGCGGTCATGTCAGACCTAGATCAGCGTTCTCCCGACCCACAATTAGATGAAGAATTAACACTACCAGAGGTGGAGCCGGAGCCAGATCCAACCCCAAGCACATCACGTGATGAAAACTCAACTCAGATTCCGTCTGTCGTGATAGTCCCGCCGGATCCTGTTGATCCGTCGACACCAGTAGTCTTGGAACCTGTAGTTCTTACAGACCCAACCGTATCGGTAACAGATGGCCTTGATAGTGACCTGTTGGACATTTTAGGCGCGGATCCTACTACTGATAAAAAATATGGAAATGAGATAAATAAAGAATTATCAATTAGGTTACAACATTGGACTACGATGGGGATAACAAAAGAGCAACGTAAGGAGCTTAAAGAAAAATATTTAACTCCCGAAAATGCCAAGCTGATTGATCCTCCAGAACTAAATGCTGAAATAAAGGCAGCTGTCTCAGATATCATCACAAAACGTGACAAGGCTATTGAAAATAAGCAAAAATTACTTACCTTAGCCATTTCCTCTTTAGGAGAGGGCATAACTCTTCTATTGTCTGACAAAGAGAAAAACACAGCCTTACTTAAACTTTTGATGGATGCCACTCGTATCATCTGCGATTGTCAACACGCTGACTCGGTGACACGGAGAAATTTCCTATTAAATGCTGTGAAGAAGGAACTTAGGGAACAGCTTCAGAATTCGAAAATTGATACGCTTCTTTTCGGTGAGAACTTAGCCGAAACAATTAAAACTGCGAAATCCATCAATAAATCTGGTACTGACCTTAAGCAACCGCCACAAAAACCTCCAAATAAGAAGTTTGCAGCTATGCCTTCAAGGAATTTAAACTGGCGGAATCCAGGTCCGAGTCGCAGGCCGACGGGTCCACCAAGGATAAGGGAGCCTGCAACGAGCTCGACGCCCACTCGGCCGGCCAACTCATCGAAGCAGTCTCAGCATCCGCCACAGCGACCTTACTACAAGCGACGCTAAACAAGGTAAAACCTGCGGGTCGATTGTCCTTGTTTTATAAAGAATGGTCAATGATCACTCACGATCCTATGATCCTTTCGTATATAAATGGTTATAAGATTCCATTTTCTCGGTTACCTTTTCAGTCAGTGCCTCCTAGCATACGGAAATATTCTGAATCAGAAAAAGCCCACTTTATTGAAGCAATTGATAATGTATTATCATTAGGAGCTATTTCCGAATGTGAGGCTCGACCAGATCAATATTTGTCAAATATTTTTTTAATACCCAAGCCAAATGGAAAGATGCGGTTTATCTTAAACTTAAAATCTTTAAATAAATTTATCGATACTAATCACTTTAAACTGGAAGACTTAAGAACAGTCATAAAACTAATATCAAGAAACTGTTATTTATGTACTATTGATTTAAAAGACGCATATTATTTAATAAAAATAGATAAAGATGATCGAAAATATTTAAGGTTTCAGTTTGAAAACTCTATTTATGAATTTAACATTTTACCTTTTGGCTTGAATACTGCTCCCTTTGTATTTACAAAGGTTATGAAACCAGTGGTTAAAATATTGAGAACACGTGGATACTTATCTACAATATATTTAGATGACATCTGTCTTATTGGTCATGATTATCAAACATGTTCTAAAAATCTGCAAGAAACTAAAAAACTTCTTACGAGCCTTGGTTTTATCATAAATGAGGAAAAAAGTAATTTCACTCCTTCTCACACTTGCAAATATTTAGGATACATTTTGGATACGAAAAAGTTTCAGGTCAGTTTACCAAAAGAAAAAATAAGTAGAATAAAAGTAGAAATCAAAAAAATATCATCATTAAAACAATGCAAAATCAGAGCTTTCGCTAGTTTTGTTGGTCTTTTGGTGTCTGCCTGCCCAGCTGTGGAGTACGGCTGGCTCTATACAAAACTATTTGAACGATGTAAATACCTTAATTTAAAAATTACAAATAATAATTATGAACTAGTTATGAATATACCAAACTCATTAAAATTAGATTTTGAATGGTGGAACAATGCAATCGATCGCTCTTTTTGTAAAATTAAAACAGATAATTACGACCTTGAAATTTTTTCTGATGCCTCAACAACGGGGTGGGGAGCTGTGTGTGGTGATCAAAGAGCTAGTGGCCAGTGGAAAGACGATGAGCTCAGTCAACATATAAATTATTTAGAAATAATGGCTGCTTATATTGGTCTTAAAATATTTGCTAAAGATCTATTCAACTCGCAAATTCTTCTTCGTATTGACAATACCACCGCTATTTCCTACATCAACAGAATGGGAGGAATTCAGTTCCCACATTTAACTAACGTTACAAGACAACTGTGGCAATGGTGCGAACACAGAAATCTTTTTGTTTTCGCATCATATATTCGTTCTTCAGAGAACGTTGAAGCAGACCAGGAGTCGAGACGTACGCACCCAGATATTGAATGGCAACTCGCTGACTATGCTTATCGTAAAATTGAAACAACATTAGGTTCCCCAGACATTGATTTATTTGCCAGTCGGTTAAATAATAAATGCCCAAGATATGTCTCCTGGCATAGAGATCCGGATGCGTACGCTATTAATGCTTTTACAATATCATGGTCAGATTTTTATTTTTATGCTTTTCCTCCGTTTACTATGATATTAAAATCACTTCGCAAGATTCAGTCCGATAACGCCAAGGGTATAATTGTTGTCCCAAATTGGCCAACCCAACCGTGGTATCCATTATTTAAAACACTTTTATCGTCAGAAATGATAATTTTCAAAGCCAATGAAAATTTGATATTATCATCTAATTGCAGTCGCCGCCACATGCGCAACAACATTACCCTGGTGGCAGGGATCTTGTCCGCGAGGCGATGATAAGAAGAGGTATCCCACTTACGTCTATGGATATAGTACTAAACTCTCTCTCGGATAACTCTTACAAGCAATATGAAGGGTGCTATAAAAAGTGGTTCATTTATTGTAATGAGAATAAATTGAACATGTACGAGGTTTCAATTCCAAATATTATAGACTTTTTAACAATTGCTTATAATGATGGCGCCCAATACGGAACGCTTAATTCGTACCGGTCGGCTTTGAGTTTAATCAGTAAAGAAAATATTTCCGGAAATGAAGACATGAAAAGATTCTTTAAAGGAATTTTTTGATCTAGACCTCCGCTACCTAAGTATAACGAAACTTGGGACACATCTCTGGTATTAAATTATCTGGAAAAATGGTACCCTAATGAAGCACTTAGTCTTGAAAAACTTTCCAAAAAATTGGTAACTCTGCTTGCTCTCGTTACTGCACATAGGATGCAAACTTTGTCAAAGATTCGTATCAGTAATATTGAAAAATTTCCAAAAGAGATTAAAATTAAAATTCCTGATTTAATAAAAACATCTAGAATTGGAGCACTCCAACCCATGTTTATTATTCCATTTTTCGATAAAAAGCCAGAGATTTGCCCAGCCAAAGCTATACTAACCTACCTGGAAAGGACTGAAGGACTTCGTGCCAATACAGACCTTTTATTCATTAGTTTTATAAAGCCTCATAAGTCGGTTGGTGCACAAACATTATCTAGATGGGTAAAACATACTCTAAGTTTAAGCGGAATTGATACCTCCACGTTCACTGCGCATAGCACGCGCCATGCTGCCACATCTGCTGCGCAAAGGCTAGGTGTTAATATTGAACAAATCAGAAAATCTGCTGGTTGGAGCTCTAGCTCCCAAACATTCGCCAAGTTTTATAACAGACCTATTAATAATGTGTCTAGTGATTGTATTGGTACGGTTATTTTGAATGATTCAATCAACAAGTAATATTTTGGTTATATTATATACTTCATCAAGGAATGTAAAATGATGTGATTGTATTGTTTTCTTTTTTCGTTATAATAATATACGATTCATTGCAGCTTATAACTTTTTTATTTTATTTTATTACATTTTACGATTTAATTATATCTCTAAAAGTCTACATGTGTATAAAATGCTAATCTTGAGGACGAAGCCTGAAATATAATTAGAGATTAAACGAACTTACCTGTGAGTGAAGTTCGATCCTAATTATATGAAGGCTTCGTCCGAAGAGATTAGCATCCCTCCCGCCCAGTCAATCAGTCTTTCCCCTAATCAATCGTAAAATATAAAATGTATAGTCTAAACAGACTCCAAACTAAATGAGACAGAATGCGGGCGCAAGAAACAAGTTAACTATTACAAATACCCTCAAAAAAAAAAAAAATGTTTTAAGAAATCAATTCTCAAAATAGTGTGGAATGGTGTGTACTACGCGATACTACATGTGTATAAAATGCTAATCTCTTCGGACGAAGCCTTCATATAATTAGGATCGAACTTCACTCACAGGTAAGTTCGTTTAATCTCTAATTACCTGAGGAAATTACACTATTGACCAGCTCCTTGGAGAATAAAAATTATTATCGTGTCTTGGGATAAAAGCTAATATTATTGAAAACATTTATCTTTTCTAACGTCAAAGGCAGCCCTCATTAATCCTATACAAGTGGTCTTCACTCATTATAAAATGTCAACCCTAAAAAGTGATACAAAAAAAAGACAATTAAATTTAAAAAAACCCCATTTAGCACTAACAAAAAGTTAACATAATAATAACAATCACTTATCGAGTTAGGGGTGGCATCAACGGACATAGCGCACGGGCCGGAACGGTCCGTACCGGTCCGGAACAGGTTCACCGGAACAAGTGGAAAGGTCAACGGTGAATACCGATTGTTATCGAGAACTGTAGCAAGTATGTAACGACATTTGTGAGGATTTGAAGGTCGAATGTTTGTATAGATTTGTAATTCGAATTCAGGTGTTCCTTTTTTAAATTCTTAGTACTCTTTTGGGGTAGTGCTTTGACTTTATGATGTTGGCTTGATTTTTTTTTAATAAGGTTTGGGTATTGTTTTTAAACTGATTCTGTCGGTGTTGTTTATTATTTTTGAATTTGAAATTGGAGCTTGTCATTTGTTTTCCTATTTCAAAATGCTTTTGAAGTAATGATTCGTTCGTTTTGTTTTCAAAATAAATCGTTCGAGTGAATAACTTTCAGTAAGCAATGAAGAGAAATGTTAAAGCCAAGCCTTCTTTGGTTTTTATTGGTCATGTTACAAGTACATCTAATTTAATAAATTCTGTTCTATGATTAGATTGAGGATTGACAGTTTTAGAAAAAAAAATACAAGACGTAATGTGCACCGTTTAAACTTACCATAAAAATAACGACTGTTCACACCAGACCACTCTTGAAGCCGTCAATCAATTACTTGGCTTATCATTAAGGTTCTATTTACAGACAAGTCCAATGTGTCGGCTGTAGGTTGATAAGATTGGAAGCAAATCAGCAAGTCGTGTGCGTGTTGAACTTGCGCGAGGATAAGACAAACACGTTTACAGATCGCTTGATACGCTAGAGGCAATTGACTGATTACGCTGATAACATCAAAAGCAATCTAGTTTAGCTGTACGGGGAGGTTTTACGAACAAGCCCAGTAAGACATATTTTTTCCAGTACAAGAAACAAGTTAGCAAAAACCAGAATCTTACAGACTGATGCATAAATACATAATGAATGAAATTTAAATGCTTAATTGCCGTTAATGAGTACTGAATTCACGAGAGAGTTCGAGCGTTATTACAGCTCAAAGAATAAAAACTGGTCACCGACAATAACCATTTAATGACTTTTCTATAACACGAAATTATTGACGTAATCGATTAACTGGGAGAAATCTTCATCGACACACCCCCGTCCCAATCGCATCAGCCCGCTATCATTAAGATAAAATTAATTGGGCTCCACCGGCTTCCGTGTCCTCGCCGAGATGAAAAAACTGGGCACACGTGGTCACTACCGTTCATTTACGAACGCGAATTATGCGTAGTACGGCAGGTGGCAGGTGGTGCGAGCATGGGAACCCGGGGTTGAGGCGAGTTCCCACGGCCGCGTCATTCACCACGCCACACCTGCGCCCCTTAACGGGGATGTACACACACGCCCGCCACGCGAAGGAAAGCGCCGATTAGAAGTGCCACGCGTGTGTGCCCGCGCCCTGTGTCCCCATGCGCTGCGCCAGTGTGCGCCCGGCTCGTCTTACACCATCTACTCCGCTAAGTGCCCGTGCAAGGGCTGTTTACGTTATCCTCCACTCACTCGTATGTGTTTCTGTTTTCACAGCCCTGTGTGAGTTGGCGTTTGATTTATTCGCTTATGTTAGCTTTATGATAACGACGACCCTGTTACATTTTCTTTTGCTTCTGTAATTTATTTTTATAGAGTGATCTGTATGATAAGTACCCGCACAATGTTTTTTTTAAATTTCAATACAATCAACGGAGGCTGTCACATAAAATCTTCAGCGCATGACTGTGTGACACTGTTGATGTCCTCTCTAGAGAAGAAGCTATTATGCAAATGTGAATTTCCTTGAAAGTCTTGTCCCATTACGCTTTTATATGAAGTTAATGATAATCTTCGTATACATAGTGGTAGTTTTACAATTTACACCTTAAAAGTTTAATAAGCCAATACCTATTCAGTGAGGAATTTATCATTAATAAGTGTATGCATTTATGCATGAGATATTCAATAAAAGTTAAGCGTAGGTATGTTGACGACTTGACGAAGTGTCAACGTCCTAAATGAGATAGCATCGTTATTTTATTAACGTCGGTTTTATTAATAACCAATATAGATTTGGGGGCTTATCGTAGTTACCATGACGGGCTTGCATACTGATGGGTGCCCAGCGGTGGACAATGGGGACGCCGGCGATCTAAATGAGCGGCGCGCGGCGCGGTGGGTTCATGATCGCCCTCACTAATATGAACGCGTGTAGGCGCGTGTTTGGTTGCCGATAAACTACTAATTTGGGAGAGTTGAGAAATGTCATCAATGTTTTCAGGGTCTTCGATTATTCCTTTATTTCCTATGTTATGCTTATTGAAGGAAAGGAGCTGGAAAAGAAACTTATAATGATGCTGGAAAGAGTCACTGAAAAATTTATCTCCTGGAAAAAATCTTCACTTACCGTCAGGTATGATAGTGGTCAAAAGCGAGTCTATACACAATAAAAAAAAGAATAAAAATGATTCCAATTTTACAAAGTTTGCAATTTTAGAAAAAAACATAACTTTATTTTGGAGCAACAGGTAGACATAAGATAGGCAGAATATTCTCTTATCGTCTAACAAAAAAGAAAACAATTCCAAAATTAAAATTCATATTCAAAGACAAGCCTGTTACCTTTTTTTTTCTTGGCTTTACAACACTCTTCAGCAACCTAACAACAATAAAATGAACCCATATCTCGCTGGTCTATTGTGACGAAACACGCGAAGGGCTTGTGGCGTGCGTACGCGCAGGGTTCGGCCACGTGAGCTTTGTTTACTCATTTAGTAATCCTGGTTGAATTTAGTTGGAGATGCGGACTAATTATAGGTTTTTGTATGTTATAACGTAAGTTTGCGTAGAGGAGCTCGTGGCTATATAATAACAGCCGCACAGATCGATCTTCAAGGTTAAGCAACGCTTGTCAAGGTTGGTTTATGGATGGGTGACCATCTTAACATAACGAGTTTCCTCCGTGCCTCGGAAAGCACGTTAAGCTGTAGGTCCCGGCTGTCATTTGTAGATCTTAGGCAGTCGTTACGGATAGTCAGAAGCCATTAAATCTGACTCCAGTCTTGCCATTAAGTACCGTATTACCCCAGTTAATGGGTTGTGGAGGTCTGGTAGGCAGCCGCTCCTCGTAAAATTCTGGTATTCAGCTAAATCCGCTAAATATAGTTGGGAAAGGTTAGGCAGATGATGAACGTAAGTTTGCGTATAAATATTTTATCGTGGGAAGTTGGGAAGTATTTTTAAATTTTAGTGTAAAGAAGAACTGAGGTTCGGGACACTTGCCCGTTCAACTCCTTAGAGATCTACGCTTTGGAACGTGCAATTTCGTTGCACTTTTTTTTGACTGACCGACATTGTAACTATTCAAATTTCAAAAGTACCTGTAAATGGTCTATTTGAATTCAATACACACTTTTAACTTTGACTTTCAATAAAAATTTTGCAATTTTTTGGAGGATATGCGACAAAAAAGTCGCCAAAAAAAGCTATTACAAGAGTACCCAGAAGCTCAAGAACAATAAAATTACCCCGTATCTCGCCACTCTATTGTAACGCCACACGCAAGGGGATGGCATGCGTACACGCAGGGGCTGACCACGTGAACACTTTATTTACTGAGCAATCGCAATTCGTAACACAATTCAGTTGTAATTTGTAAGTGTGGGCGAACTGTGAAATATTCTACAGATTAAGACATAAATGTATTACATTGATCGGAAAACAGGTTATCAAATGTATATGGACAGTAAGTAAAACTGATCAGAAAACAGGTTGTCAGCGTGGTTAAATAAAACAACTGTCAGCTTTTTATCTTAATTACTGATTCGATTTTTTGATGAAAGTAAGGATGGGATCAAATGAAAGTCTTGCTAAAATATACTTATGTAAGGCTCGGAGTTGACTTGCGTGATCGAATCAGGAATGAAGATATCTGTAGGAGAACCAAGCTTACTGACCGCCCGAAGAAACACCTTAAGCCGCAGTGGGCAGGGCATTGTTTGCTGAGCAGATAGTCAATTGGGCCGAAAGGTTCTAGAGTACCGCGTACTGGAAGACGTAGCGTTGCTACGCCTTGCACAAGGTGGACCGATGACCTGGTGAGAGTTGCAGGAATCCAATGGATGTAAGACGCGCAGGTCCGGTTATTGTGACGACACCTGGAAGAGACCATCAGTAGATGTCTTTCAGCTGAAAGGAATGATGATAGTCTCCCAGTCATTTCCACAATTTCCCGATACCCAAAAACAACAACAACACATCACCAATGACAGCCCGCATCGTCTATGGAATGTCATTGTGAGGACGCGTGTCTTGCGCTCAGCACACTTATCTAAACGTGATTGTTTTATTGACGCCTCTGCCTCTTGAATAATTATAGCCCATAATGATTTAACGAATAGCATTGTTTTGGTAAATAATAGTTATGATGCGCATGGAACTATGGAGTGAAAAGAATACGCCTATTGTATGGTAAGTTGTGTGAAGGAAAATCTTATTAGAAATGGTGATTTTCTTTAACCATAAACAGGCGAGAAATTGAATAATAATTTTATTGTAAAATTAGCATATCTTTATGGCAGATTCTATTGTTCAACATCTTGGCGAGATTTCATCATCATCATCGAGAATCATGCATTTTATGTATTTTATCTTTGAACTGCGGAATTGTTCGTAACTGTCCCCATGTCCCTGGAACGTAAAGGGCAACTGAAAGAATTCGTGTAGGTTTTACGGCATGTTTAGACTGCCAGATGGAATCGATTGCAAGGCTGCGTCTCGCGGGTTCGATTCTTTCACGGAATAAATATTCGTATAACCTAGAGATAGGGACCAGTCTGGGTGTGGGGCATTTTATTTTTCACCCGAAACTATTATTTCATGATTTTCAACCAAAAAATAAAGGCAGATCATCTTAAATATTTTCTACAAATCTGTTAAGAAAACTTCAGGTGAAAATTGTGTCGTAAATTGCACCAATTAACTCTTCAAATCCTTAAGTAACACCCAAAAACCTCTTTAAAAGAGCACTAAAATGTCCTTAATCAAGCGCAATTAATATCAAGCCTCACCCTTCATCAAACAAGATAATAAGCCCGCGCTATCACGCAATACCGACACCAAATCCCTTAAACTAAGTCAACAGTGCCCTGGCGTGTGTTGCCCACACTTCATACACACACACACACACACACACACACACACACACACACACACAGAATACATACAGATACAATACACACAGATACAATACATATTCATAAGCACCATTATACCCCTTACATACAAAGTTCCATTTTGTAACCCTACCCTGGGGCGACGGGGCAAAAAGTGAACAGTTTTTTTTTTCTTTAAGCAATCGCTGCACGTGGTTGGGTTGTGGTCGAAGGTTTTTTTTTTCTTTTAAAGAAAGTATTACGTTGTGAAATTCTTCAGTAGAGTGGAGGATATCGGTTACCCTTTAGGTTTCGAGTTGGAACTGGATTTTTGTTTAGTTTTACTTTGGTAACTTGAGTAGATAACTTTTTGGAAGTTTTTGGTGGGTTCTGTGTGAAAGTTTGTTTTAGTATCCTGTACTAGATATTTTGAGATTGAAGATGATTGCATGTAAACCGTATTTGGTCTTTAAGCGTGCTTGCTGGTGAAACGAAAAAAAAATAGGAATTATTAAATCAGTTTTTCATGATCCATGTAACAGGAATGACACAAGAGTATTACAGGAGTAGTAGTTAGAAGGAGTTCTTCTTCATAGACACCAGATCTTAGGAGCGCACACTTCTAGCCTGCACTGCAGTCCTTACATTATCTAAAAAATAGACACTGAATATGCATGAAATACTGGAGAAACTGTGTTTGTGTGTGTATTATACTTTATTCGCTTATAAGAAACCCTGAACAAGTCCAATTAGAAAAAAAAATATTGTTTCAGTATTCCAATTAGAAAGTTGAAAGTTTTGGCTTTATTCGTGGTTTATAACTTCGTCCTTTAAGATTTCATTATTATTTATTTGTTGAATTAAGTTACGATCATGGCATTTATTTGCCTAATCACAATTTAAGCTCTGATATCCTATTTTTATTATTGATAGGCTTGCGTTTGAGCACTATCTCACCTGATGGTAAGCCCTTGCCTACAAATGTCATTATACTTTTTAATTTTACATACTCCATGTAAAATTAAGGACTGTAAAAAAGTTATTACAATAAATTGGATGGACCAATATATTTCGTTAATTAGCTCATTTTATGGCACTATGTTTTCGACAACGTCTTAATTAAAGCTAAAAAACAAAGAGCAGCGGATTTTTAGTATCGAAGCGACATAAAACTTTTGGTACAAATAAAAGCCCTTATTTTCATCGAATTGTGATGTGCATTAGTAATCCACTCCGGTAATAAGTACTGGCCAATATAAAGTTAAAACATCAGCTTTCGTAGACTTCTTTTTAAATGATATAAACCAGTGCTTGACTGCAATTCCATCTGATCGTAATATTTTTGTTTAAATGCAAAAAAGCATTGAGGTTTCATTCTCATTTTAATTTAGATTTGATGCATTTTTTTACTCAATTCTAAAATTGAGTGCAAAAAATATGGGCCAATATAAAAGTCAAAACATAGGTAGTTTTCTCAGGTTCTGCGATCCCACCTGATGTTAATAATTTCTGTTTAAATGCAAAAGGGACCGTATGGTCTCATTCCTTTTCATATCATTCTAATTTTGATTTGATGCATTTTTGCAATCGACTCTGAAATTGAGTGCTAAAAAAAATATACGGGCCATTATAAAGTCAAAACATAGGCAGCTTTCTTAGGTCCTTTTTTAAATGCTTAACTGCGATCCCACCTAATGGTAATATTTTCTGTTTAAATGCAAAAAAAAGTATAAGTGTAAGTATAGTCCGTCCATATTATGAGGTGTACAATAAAGTATATAATAAATAAAAGGACCTAAGGTCTCATTCCTTTTCATTTTGGTTTGATGCATTTTTGGACTCGATTCTAAATTGGAGTGCAAAAATGCATCAAATCAAAATCGAACACTCGATATTTAAACACATAAAACTGTTATCGCATCCGTTCGCAATACCCAAGTTGCACAGTAAACCCATTAGAGTACATCAGATATGAAATAGCGCACTTAAAACTAACTGCCTTTAGATATTGATTAAAAACAATTTTATCAACACCAAATAAATATTTAGTTTTATTAATCATTAAATAACTAAAATAATGGTACCTTTGCGCACGTTTAAGCGATAGTCTGATTGTGTTTTTAGGGTTCTGTACTCGAAAGGTGGCAATATAGCTCTAATACTAAGCCTACATTGTACATCCGTTTGTCTATCCTTCCGTCTGTCAGCAGCCTGGATCTCATAAATTGTATGTTGCACAGAATATGTATCTACGAGGTTGGTATTGCCTTTACAAAATCAATTAATAAAGTTAAAGAAAAGTGGATGCTCCATACAAGAAAGTATGAAAGTTTCTTGTATGAGCATCCCGCTCATATAAGAAACTTTATTCATAGGCGTTTTTTTTCTCGATTTTAATAATTTCTATAACACGGAACCTTTTGTCTTTAAGTCTGTCTTGTCCTTGGCCAGTTTTTTTTTTATATAATAAAGTGTGGCAATTAAAAACGGCATTTAATTTTTATATTTCAATTTGAGAGTATTACTTTTTCATTTTAATTCCAGTGTCGGCAGTAAAATGCGGCCAGTCCAACGCTAGTCTCGTAAAAATTGTTTTTAGTGCAAAACCTCGCACTTTTCTTAGCGTTATTAAAACAGGCTAATAATCTGAATAAAATACGATAATGTTTGGCCTATAACGATACAGTATTTAATGTTTGTTTACCGACTCTTGTAATCACAAAGATGGGAATATCGTCATCCGTTGTTTTATTGCGAAGTTGAGTTTTATAGCGAGTCTTAAAGGATCTTAATTCATGAATCCCCGACCGGTCTCATAAGACCGCGCTGTTATTGTCTTACTATTGTGTCTCATTTCGCGGATATTGATAGGTTAAATTAATATTACAAGAACTAAAAGTTTTTATCAAATCAATCTTATTAGTCTTAGGGCCTATTTCACCACCTATGATTAAGTTTCGAGTATCTTACTTGACAGATAATTTCATACGAATTCTGTCACATTTTTGAATTTATTCAGTGAGTAGTGCCTACTCGGACATTGTGAAACAGGCCCTTATTGGAATTCGTCAAGTACGATGAATAAGAAAAATTTATAATCTAAATTATATGTGAAATAGGTGCTGTGTGAGATTGTTCAAAAGAGTCACCGAGGCGTTGGAATGCAAAGGGCAACTGAAGAGACATAGCTGGGTTTTAGTTAGCGGGGAAAGATATTTGACAAGTTGCCATTAGAAAACTGGAACTTTCTTTAAAACTATTATTAGATTATGATTAACCCTAGCCAATACTGTCTCATTGCTGGGCAAAGACCTCCCTCCATTCCTCTAGAATAATGAACAAAAATAAGAACAATGAAGTAAGTGAAATAGGCATTACAGATTCATTTGCGTAATTAAATATACACCTGTTTCTAAAATCACATTACACACACAACGTTTCCAATTCTTGAAATACTTTTCGTCTAAACAATATTAAAAACAACAAACAATTAAAGTAATAAAATAAAAATCAAACAACGGATTCCGTGATAAAATGACAACGATTAACGAAAAATATCGTGTTTTTATACCGTGTCCTATTACAAAATGTTTTTTGGGCAATTCGTTTTGCATATTATACGCATGATATCCGGACAATCGATCGAGAGATTATATCTTATTATTAATAAAATTTATAATCAGTAGCGTTTTAAAAGCGCGATCAGTTATGTAAAATGGCTATTCAAAAAGATAATCATCAGTTCAAAAATATTTTTGGAATTCCGTTTTAGTTGAATGAGGTGAAATCGGAATTATATGTATATTCGTAATTTTAATTATAAACTTCCGTACAATAAAATATTCGATTTTCATTAGCTAAGTTGGTCATTGATAGTTAAATTTCCTTTTGCTTTATTTTCTTGAAATTTTCTACTGCTGACTAAATACTTTTATTACTGACACAAAATCAATGTGATCCCTACACATATTTTCTGGTTGGGTCGTCTACCTCTTTTATATTGATTTGGTTTAATGTGTGCTTAAAGTAAGTCTTAAAAAAATCTTATCATTTATAAGTTTTGTTTAAAAAAACTCTCATTTTACGCAAAGAAACTCATATAAACAAACATCAAGTAAGTAAAATAGTGTCAACTCAGAAACAAATGGCGCCATACTAAATTATAATGATAACTAACATTTGAAACTAAAACTGGCTGCGAGATAAATATTATTTCAAAGTAGAACACGATATTATCTTAGTGAAGGTCTACGAGATTTGGTTCTACGAAAGTGCTACGAGCTCGTAGCACGCGTAGACCGTAGACTGATTTTTTTCTCAAGTTATTTATTTGTTACTGATTAGTTTTCTTTATTGATACTTATATTAGCTACTGTAAAAAGTAATATGATATGTGCCGCAGCCTTGAAAGTAGCTTCTTCGAATTTTTTAAACGTGACTCGTAAAGTTTTGCAACCAAAAAATTTGTTCGTCAAAAATACCCATTTTTTCTTAATCTTCTTCGAAGTACATGACTAGTTTCTATAACCTAACAATATAGAACGTGCCCATTTAACCGTCACACACAATAAACGCTACCTTTAACGGTCGTTTCATTCACACGGCGCGGGCGCAAACATTGTTCAATTCAACAACTAGACATGCGATTTGAAAGAAATATTGTTGATTGTACTGAGAATTGATGAAAAATCATATAGATCCAGAAACATACTAGATCTAACTTGAGAAAAAAACTATTTTCTAGGTTCACAACCCTTAGCACTATAATCCGTCTAATGAAAGCGCTAACTGAGAAAAAGAGGTTAAATCTAAAAAAAATGTATGTTGTATTACTAACTAGTAGGAGAATCATGTCTTGACATTTTTTTATTTCCTAGTAACAGCTATGAAAAATCTATTAAAAATAAAGTTACACAGATTAGACTTTGAAGTTAGATTATTTCGTTATTTTTAAAGCTAATTAAGTACTGTCTGGAAGCAGAAAGTCACGTGTTTTTTAGTTCCTAAAACATAAAACGGAAGTAAACATTCCACTTGCCTAATTTACCGATAGCTACGAAGGTTTTTAGGACATGAAATACCGCCAAAGCCTATGTCCGGTTTCCGGACGAGGATGCCCGCTGACAGTTGCTTCATGTAAAAAATATGCATACTTAGCGTATTTTACGCATTCCAGTATCGGTGAAATGTAGCTTCAGCATTTAAGAGACCTGTTTTCTTTTTGAAATACTCACATATTATAAAACAAGTCTTTATCTGACTGTCTGTTCAGATAAAATGCAAAAACTACTACTGAACAGATTTTCATGCGTTTTCTTCAATAGACAAAATGATTCATGAGGAAAGTCTAAATGTAAAATACATGTGTATTACAGAAGAGAAAAAAATGTGAATTTAAATGGTTTTTAACACCTATGCAAAGCTAAGGCGTATCGGTAGTATAAAAAAACATTTAGAAGTCAACCTTAGAGAGACTTGTCCTTTTCTCATAAGCCAAGAAAATTCAAAATATTGTAATACATCTAACATTATTATAATTTAGCCGTCGCTCGCTCAACTGACCGGAGGAAATGATTTATCAGTGCTGTGTACGTGATTTGCGAGCGCGGGCGCAAGCGATTTAATCACAGGAAGCAACACCGGCGTGCCGTGATAAATCTGCAGGAACTTATCTATCCGATGGCCAGCTGCGGCCCGTGATTCATAATGCAGCGATACTGCTGTTTATTTTCCTAGGAACCGCCGTAGGTGACGGCTCTGTAAACTAGTATACACCATTACCTATGCCAGACATCGGCCCCTTTGTACGTCAAGTTTTATTGTACACCCACAGATTTATGACTAGAAAACTAATGTCAAATTAATTCAATGGCCACTTTAATTCTTTTTTAGCTGGCACTCTGCCAAACTTCCTTATATGGATTAGTTTATGCAGCCATAATTTATGAAAATGGCGCGACATTCCACCACCGAGCGAGCATACTGATTTATACACGACGCTATCGGACACAGAATCTAAAATAACTACAAGTCATCAAGGCAAAGAAAAACAAAATGTATCAAACTCATTTTGTGGAGAAGAGAGCCCCATATCAGAGCAAGTTAGTCATCAATAAAGCTTTACGAGCACAATCTTGTACTCTGTAACTATTCCAAGTCGCGGCACGTCAAAGCCTCTATTCGTAGAAGTTGTTCGTAAAAACGGGTCTTGCGCGCGCGCTGCGCTCGCGTGCTGCGCGCGCGTCGCCCCGCTCCCGGCGCACGCGTGCGCGCCCGGCCCTGCTATATAAACCCCCTCGCCCTTCCTGATTCAATCATTCCCTGCTGACGCATCGTGCGCGCATGACGCTCTGTATCTCAGCACAGTAGCCCTGTAAATACGTAGTCGTAACTTGTTTAGTTTAAGTTCCTAGTTATAACAGTAGTAAATAAATAGTTAACATGTGTTTGGCTAAGGATGACACGCAATCGCCGCAGAAGGAGGTCCCGTCACCTCGCTCGCCTTGGGCGAAGCTCCTAAGCCGACAGGTAAGTTTCAAGACCCAACCGTCTCTGATTTAACCACTTGCAACCTGTCCCTCCCTCAGCTCACGACCTGTTGTCCAGTTACATGTGTACTTATTATGTTTTCTTTGTTTACAGAGCTCCAAGCCCCGGCTTCCCCGCAAGGTGACGTCCTCTACGCGGGTTAATCTTAATAAGTGCTGGTCCAA
The DNA here is from genome assembly GCA_030763345.1 of Mythimna separata. Taxonomy (NCBI): domain Eukaryota; kingdom Metazoa; phylum Arthropoda; class Insecta; order Lepidoptera; family Noctuidae; genus Mythimna; species Mythimna separata. Next base: position 6,779,326 of record CM061187.1, read on the forward strand.
GTTGGGAGAGTTGATTTCCAACTCGGGCCCGCGCACTGACCTACCATCGCAAAAGACTGCATACCCCGAGGAACCTGTTCTTATACCTTTCTCGAACTTCTTCTACCCTGTGGAGCCGGTGAAACCGGTGCCCGTCGAAGAGAATGACAACGCTGAAAACCAGAACATCGCCAACCAGCGCTTCGAGCTGATCAGCGAGGAGCCGGAGATCAGCGACAACATGGCCAACGAAGTGCGCGAGATCTGCTACACGGCCACTAAAACTTGCTTCGTATGTAAACTTTGTTATTAGTTACTTTTAAAACTTGACCTCAGTTCTTCCTTCGATACTAAAATGCAGTGAAAACAAAATCGCGTCTTCCTTCAGTTAGTTGTAAACGTGCGTGCCCGTCGGTAGCACAGATCCAATGTCTTCCATTAGACTTAGTGATGTGATTGGTGCGGCGCCTCTGCCTGTGATGTAGCCTAATGTTTGTGATCTCTGCTAGATAGTAGTGAGGCGTTGTGTCATCCTTTTAAATTAGTGTTGTAACAGTAAATTGTCACAAGTTTTGGTAGACAGCTTTAATTGATCTGCACTGTATAATTATCATTGCACCAATCTCCGGCTATCCACTGAACTTCTTATGCGTAACAATTCTGCTTTATTGTCTCGTTCTGAATCCAACGTCTTCCAGTATTGTTAAGTTTTGCCTGTGATAAAGATTTTATATAACGATTGAAAGCTTTAACTAGATGTAAGTAAAGTCTATTATTGTATAAGAAATATTTATTAGTAGCTAAGCGGTAGATTCGTTCGCTAAGTGTTCATAAACATCACTTAATATCGTGTAAGTAACTTAAGTTTATTTTTCATGTGATATTTGTAACACTGAGTGAATTTTATTATTATCACACATTTAATGATTAAAATTATTACATTGAAACATATCGTGAAATGAAGCTTTAATAGTTTGTAAGACATAGGTTAAGTAAAATCGTCGAACTTCCATTTTTATATTATCGTGTAATGTTTAGATAACCTTTTTCGAAATTTTTGTTAACAATTTTAAGTTTCGCAGAAGTGGGCCGAACGTGCCAATCTTAATTAGTTAAGTTTAAGTTATTACTAAGGACTCCTTACTTGTTAAGTTTAAGTTAAGTTGCTTTTTTGTAAATGAGAGTGCATGAAAGCCAGATTTATGTTAAAAGTACACACGAATCACACACGTATCTTATGTTTTTTAAAAATCACTTTAAATGAAAAGGCAAGCAAATGTATGTTTACCTTATTAGTAGGTTTACATACATTTGTGTCACGGTTAAAATGTGTTAAGCTAGTTATGTTTAAGTTGTCTTTCTATTCTTTTATTATGGCCCCTTATTATTAAAATTATGTTAAGTACTAATTAAGTTACATAAGTACACACATATCGTAGACTGATAGCGTTATGAATTCAAGACTTTCGTTTGATCTCCGATTCTTAATAAACATTAATGTATAATTAAATATGATTCTTTATTTTGATAACCCTATGACCGTTAAATATAACACATACATCGTAAAACGATTAAACACACATACTTACACAAATAGCTGTGGGAAACACGTGCTTAATGCAGCCTTACAGTTGTTTTCAAGTCATTGTAAATGCAGACAGAAAAAACACAGAATCAAATAATAAAACTAGATTGACAACAGTATTCACACTTACACACACAAACACACACACAAACATTTGAACACAAAAACAATGAACAGTTAACAACAACAACTACTTAGTTCAACAACTGTTTGTTGATAACTTCTGTTGATACGAGTAAGTAATTTGCGCGGGAAGGCCAAACTTCCCGCGCTTTGCAACCAGATTCAACAAAATTGTCGTAAGTACATAGACATGTTTTTCTTTTTGTTTATATTGAACAGCACACCAAAAGTGACGGAGGTGTGTAACGTTCACTATGTAAAATAAATTTAAAAAAGAAAAATACATATTATTACCTATTCAATTTGAAGGTTTTGGATACTTTTACCTATTTTACTCATAAACTTAAAATACACACAGGAACATAGAGGAATTAATTATATTCTTCCCGGGAGAAGGTAGTAGCTCCTTTAACACAAGGTCATCCTAACACAGGAATCAGAGTGTTCTGACTTCCGAAAAAATGTTTTTATGTAAATAAAAATAGCACATGCACCACACAGAAGAAATTTTAATAATTGTATGGTTTAAAGATAGTCATCCTGGGTCTGGATGTCTTTTGTATGTGAGTTTACATGTTCACCCACGACACAAGAGTAATTAGTAAACGTGGTACCGTTATTATGAAAAACAAAAATTACTTAGTGATTTCTGATATTTCATTTAAAAAAAAAAAATTAAGGACACATTAATTGCACAGAAACCTTACCGAAGTCCTGATAACTATAACTTACGGGTCTATAAGTCAATGGTGAATAAGTTACTTCTATGTAGTCAAGCGTACTCCTTCATCGCTTATTAACATCCGAGATAGTTGTCAAGCACAAACCTATAAAAAAAAACATCATACCAAATCACCTCTAATGTAATACACCGACTGTGTGCCTGCTATTCTCTCTTCTTAGTCGTGCACTCTTGACAAAATGGTCGTGGTCATGTTTCGGTCGAGTCCTGGGCCTGCTATTATAAATTATAAATTCGCATGTGTGTACAAATCCCGAAGTAATTTTCACTACATTACTGCCACCCTGCATACTATAAGTTTCACTTTTTTACTAAATCCCATTCTGAGTTTTTAGTCAGAAAAAGTCCTTCATTAGCCAGATAGATTAGTTTCTAACGTTCTAGAGTCACGATGACTCTTTCAAACGTTTTTGCAGCCTGAACAAATTTCTATGTTGTGGTGGTTGTGTTATTGTTTTGGATTTTACTGTTTCACACAACTACAGTCCATGTTTTCCGTCCCACGTATTACGTTACAAACAAGAATTAAAAGGTCAATCAATTCTATGACATTTTGTGAATTCATGAATCAATTAAAATAAAACACGCTTTCGTTCATGTATTCATTTAGGCGTGCAATACTCAATGCATTTGCTAGTAGACGCTTGTGCAAGCGTATCAAAATTGCGCGCGAAAACTTTTGTCGACATAACCTATTTTGTGGAATTTCGATGAAATATATTCCTAAGGAAATTAATAATGTTACAATTTTATTGAGCATCGTAATTAAGAATAATAATCCATACTAATATTATAAACGTGAAAATAACTCTTTCTGTTTAGCCAACAACCCCAATATAGTTGGGATAAAAGGCTAGGAAGATGATGCTGTTTTACGGTTAAACTACTGAACAGATTTTCATGAAAATAATTTAGTACGAAGTAAACCTGAATCACAAAGGAAGCTTTTATCTGGCTTTTACTTCCATTTTGCAACTGCTATAATTGAAGACAAAAACTAGTTTAAAAGAAAAGTGGATCAAAAATATTAGTAAACTGTTCAAAAACAAAATCTTATTGAAAAACCACTTGCAATTTCATTTAGAGCGTATCTAAAAACGACTTTCTTTCCTAACGTTAAAGAATATTTTTTTTAGTTATATAAACTAGTGCGATGCGATCCCACCTGATGGTAAGCAGTGATGAAATCGTCGATGGTGAGGCGCACTAGTAATTATTATAAAAGCAACTCTCAACATTCAGATTTATTAAAAAAAATAACTTGCAAACTCCACACGCTAACCTTATTCCAATATTAAAGCATCATGATACACGCACCGACTCGCATCAACAAGTCGCGACAAGTTCTGCAATCAACGCCTGCGACACATCATACTCGTACCTGCTACCTACAGCTAATAATATATGAAATAAGAAATGTAAGACGCCTGACACATTCAATATCTTTTTATAAATCCAATTAAGCCATGAAACTTGTTCTTTGGGTAGAAATACTGGAGATTATTGTAATAGTACTTTTTTTTATTAAGGTGACTTCTCCCGCTCTGGGCGGAACGGGAGGGCGTGTCAGACTTTTACTGACTAAACCCACTGCTGTTTTTTCTTTGCCCTAATTCCGGGAATCTCTTTCGTCAACCCTGGCCTCAGAAGGGTTCGACCCTGTCGGGCCCCTACAGTTATTGTAAGTAATAGGAGTTTGAATAAGGTTCGAGATTTATCTGAAACCGTGCCTAGGTATTGTAATACGGTTGTGGAACTCACTACCTTCTGACATTAGGGAGTGCCAAACTCTTGAAAGTGTTAAACGAAAGGTCAAAGAACATTGATAATTTATAATAATAATAGTATCACATTACTACATCTAGTCCCAAACTGAGCAGAACTTGTGCTATGAGTACTAGACAATTGAAAAACATTTTTATATATTTCTAAACACATATTATAGGCAAATTACACCAAGACACAGAAGAAATGATCGTGCTCACTAACATTTGTCTTGAGTGGGAATCGAACCCACGACGTTCAGAAAAGCAGTCAGGGCCACTAACCAGACTAACAGGCCAGATAAAAATATTATAATTAGTTAAGTATCTTACTCGTATAAGTATATAAATAGTATGTAGCAATGGCTAAATGAACAGAAGCATTTTCACTCGTTTACGTATATAGTCCATTCTAATTTCCGTAAAGAAACTGAGACAAGGAGTCTGTGTTCAGATCCGCCTTGAGTAGTACTAGTATGTTTTAACAAGGAGAAAACTAGGCGATGTTAGAATTATTCACAACAATTCTTGTATAAACTGGACTAAACTAAACTAAATGACAAGAGACAGTTACTAGCGGGCACTATTGTAAACCTAGTTACAATTCTGCAGTTTACATTCAATTGATTAAATTAAATAGATATCCTTGTTGTAGTTTTGAACCTTAGAAAGATCCATAAATGACGTCACACAAACTACATGATTTATTGCTGGTCACTTTTGTGAGAATGATCCCCACCCTATTGTGACGTCACACATCTTCATCATCATCATCATCATTTTAGCCAGAAGACGTTCCCTATTGCGTCTGCCGGCACGCGGTCACCATTCCAGAAACTTTCGACCGTGAGCCCGCAGCCCACTGCCACTTAAGTTTGGTGATTTTTCAGGCTACGTCGGCAACCTTGGTTCTCTTGCGGAAATGGTTCTATTGGAACAGAATTCAGAATATGAAAAATTCGGATTTTCGAAATCAGAACCGAAATAAGAAAGAAATAAATAAAATGATTTATTTGGTACACATAGTGTAGAAAAAAAGAAACATGTAGTAAGAAACTAAGAAAGAAGAAAAGAAATCAAATCGGTGAAGGCAGAGCGTCAAATAAACACTATCAAAAACAAATACAAAAAAACTCAGATAAGCCTCAATTGGAAGTTTCAACTTACGGAATCAGAATCGAACATTTTTTTTTATTTGACTAACACTATCTCAACACCTACAATCAGAATTAATCAATAATAAATTAAGCGTCATAATCGTTACTCAGTTAGATATATTTTTCTCACCACCTTAGATAAAGCTTAAAATAATGTCCAAAATACATTTCAGGGTAATAACAATGAAGATACGTATATATTGACCGTTACATTATATCGTAGTAAAAGAAACTCCTTATCTTCAAAGACAACTCTGACTTATTTCCATTCGCTATACCCATAAAAAACAACGACGGCCATCAAGTTTTACAACCAAATAATTATGTTATTTAAAGCCCATTTACTTATCTTATACATGGAAGTTTTATTTTATTGGTGTAGATTAATATTATAGTTATTCATTTGATTTTAGAGCCAATAGGCATTTTGAGTTTTAGAAAAGAGTTTTTTTATTATTATTGATAGGCTCTCGATTGACCACTATCTCGCCTGATGGTAAGCGATGATTTGGTCGTCGATGAAACACGCTTGCCTAGAAATAACCTATTCACTCTTGACTTAAAAATCTGGGTTGTTTGCTCTCAGGAAACTGACTGCAGCATGCAGGGCATAATGAAGGTGAACCCAAAAGGCTTTTTGTCTACCATAATTTGGTATTAAATAAACATTCATTGCTTTTATGAATACGCATCACCATACTTAGGTACGAGTATCATACTGAAAATGAGAAATAAGCCAAACTTGTCCAAACAAATAGTAGAAAGAAAAACTGATTGACGATACGTAAAGTCGAATTTGCAATTTACCCACAATATAACGCAAATTCACCATATTATGCAACATATTTTCTAGGTAAGCGTAGTCCATCGTCGACCATATCATCACTTACCATCACTTGAGATAGTGGTCAAACGCGAGTATATCAATAAAAATATGTACATATATTTTAGGAATTTCTTTGGGAAATGAAATCTGATTGTAAAAGGGTCCTTTTTTCTCACCATTATCTCCAAAACGAGAAAAACTAGCTCGACTACCCCTAAATAAAACTTGTTGAAAGATTTGTAATAATGTTGTTTTGAGACAGGGGAGACCGACAATAGTACAACTGCTGGGGTGAGCATTCACTCATTCACTCACTCAGTAGAAAGGTCAGTTGAAGAGGTCGTGACCCTTGCATTGAGACGTCTCGTGGCACATTTTGCGGAGTTCGAAGGGTGGAAAGAAACTCATTGATGTATTATTATAATACAAATACATTGTTAAACTTCTTTGTGAGGTGTCTTATTATTAAGCAAAAGGAATGCATAAGGGTATTGAGTACCTATTACAATATTCAGGGATGCAGATATCTAAAGAACTACTTGTTATTTATTGTTTGACTTCCTCTAATTCTAATTAAATATAATTTGCTCAATTGCGGTGGTTGTAGTGGTAAATCCTATTAGTTCTTCTATCATAGGAAGTTATTAGGTATACGTTTTCTATTAATAACCTCAATTCGTAACTTCAGATTTTATAAATATTAATTATATGACTACTACTAACTATAAAATTTGATATTTGCCCCTTATTAGTTGGACAGTCTGTTGATGCATAAATAACAACAGCTCGATTTAATTTTGAACATAATTTTGCTGTTCGTGCTTAATGAAAAAAAAAGAAAATATTTGTAAATATTATATATAAAAGTACCTGGCGCTTTAAAAAAAAAAGCTTATTACAATAAATTAACTTTCTGCACTACGTGGAAAAAACGAAAAATTGATTATATTCTGCGACCAACTGTGCAAATAAACTTTTAATCATCATCATGATACCGCCATCGGTACAATAATCGAAATCCAAACTTATCTCCCATCTTAATTAGGCCTTAATTGCAAACCTCTTAGCACAGAAACTTTTTCTTAACATAAGTTACGTCCACCATCCTTTCCGAACGCCAATTATTCCCAATTAATATTACTTTAAAAAACCAATATTATTATAAAAAATAAAGAATGTTTCGCAATAAAATAAAATGCGTTTTCTTGTACGATCATCCCGTTATCCATTATTTTAAATAATTATAATAATCTTCAAAAGGTTTTCGTCATAAAATTTTGAGTTGCATTTAAATGGTGTATTTCAGAATTAAATTGGTTCTGCTCGCTAATTTCTCTGTTAATTATTTCGTATTAAAATTCTCGTAAAATGCTCGCTGGAGCCCGCTGTCCGTTTATCCTGTAAGTAGGGTCGGGTGTCTCACATTGAACCAGGCAGCTACATTGAACCACCGCCGAATCTCGAAAATGCGACATTGCCAAACCGCACTAACATGAGTGAAAGAGAGGTATTTACGTTCCTTTCCTGCCCACTAGTTTGCGTGGCGATCGCGTGCAAAGTGGCTGTATGAGGTGTATTCGAAAGCAAACTGACTCAAAAAGTAAATATTTTTTGCCAATTTCATTCTTTTTTAGCTTTTTTCGTTTAAATAATATCAATTTATTTATATGTACACTGTTTTCTACGGTTATTTAGCAATTAAAAGCGCTATAATTCGTGATTTTAAGAGATTGATTCGCCGGTAAAATTTTGAGTTTAGTGATAAAACGTGGTGTGTCTCACATTGAACCACCTGAGGGTGTTACACATTTAACCACGGTTTACTATGTACACCCCAGTCGTTAAAGGAGTGTTTTTTACAATTATTTTAATTTGTTATATTATGGAAGGTACTTTTGTTTTTATAATTAAAAACTGTTACTTTTGTTTTTATTATTAAAATATGATAAGAATTTGACTGAAAAGGTTTTGTGATGTATAAAACTAAGACTCTCGGTTTAATTGCATATGATTTAAAGTGATTTTTATAAATATAAGGCTGATTTTTATTATAACTGTTTATTATTATTATTATTACAAAGTATTTACCTTATAAATTGAACTAGAAGACATCGTTAATAAGGTGTCTCAATGTGGACGATACCCTGGTTAAATGTGTACCACCGGTGGTACACATTTAACCAAAAATCATTTTTCATAAAAACCTGTTTTACACCGAAACTAAAAGGAATATGAGAAATTAATGTTTTACAAAATTGAAGCTAAATAAATATGCTAACTATACACAAAAAATTAAAGGCATTGATTGAACATCCAGCCCACTATGAGACTTTGAAATTTACCTGGTTCAATGTGGGACAACTTACCATACTTAAAATGGTGGCGTTTGTACATTTAAAATGATAAGCAGGCTTTGGCCACAATTTAAATGAAAAATATCAATTCAGTGCTACTTTTCACACTTAATTTAGGTTCGATTAATTGTACTTCGTTTTAATAAGTTCGGTTTTTTTTGCTTTTGTAGTGTGTTAATAGTACAATTATAGTAGTTATAGTAGTTTGCACGCTGAAATCAATATTCAGATTGTGACGAAACTTTCGTAAAGTACGAGTAACAACCGAGATAAAAGTGATCTAAATAGGTTAGGCACGTTGGTAAACGCTATTTGCTGGTTATTTAATTTATAGCAAGGTAACTAACATACATATAAGGCTAAAAACTCGGCAAAACCAATTTTATATCGGATGTGTCTGACTGTCATCGAGGTTGATCAGTATAACGAAATCATACAGTTAAAATTTAAATAAATACAGTTGTTTTTTTTTTAATTAGCAAAGAGCTGACGAAAAATTCCATCAACGGAGGGTCCAGAATCATGTACCTACTTTATCTATGGTATTCGTTTGTGCGTCAATGTCTGACTTATCCTGTATACCTATGGTTTTATAACCTCACAAAATAAATCGCGGGGGGTCACCTAAACTCCGTTCTTCTCTATCACGTATTCTATAAAAAATTTAAACTAACGTGTCAAGTAATAGTCAAGAATACGTGACGTCTACGAAGGACGAGGGATGTCCATTTAGTTCGCGTCGCACAAAGACGACCAACGAACAGCGGTTAAGGATGATAAATCGGTCGCTATTTTGTCCGCGATTCGTTCCGATTCGGCGGCGCTCGCTAAAGTGCGACACCTTAGGTAGACAGGGGTAGAAAACCTTTTATTTGGGTGGGTTTTAGTTTTATAGATTTATCTATTTCTACACTTAAAGTTCGCTCCCTGTCTGTGAAGATTTGATCTTCCCCCTTTTGGCTCAGTCATCAGATCAATTCGATGGTACCTTATAGCCAAAGTGCGTCTCAAAACAAATAGTCCCAAACACCACTAGCATACATTGATTTATTACAGAATTCTGGTGCCTACCTCGCTGTTGATTTTACAATAAATACATATTCCACAATGTTAGGTGTTAGATGGAAACGGAACCTCGTGATGCTGGGACGTAAGACAAAGAAGTAACACAGGAGTAGGTTTTAGTGAGTTAGTCTAACAAGCACGCCGGGAGAAGTCATTTGATGATTTTCCACCAAAAACAAAAACATACCTGCAACAAAAATCCTAGCTACAAAATAACTACTAAAAACGGACGGCGTAACGTACCAAAAAAGGTTGACAACTCCCACGCACACCGTCAAAGGTTTTATAGCACGCAGGATACAGTAATAGGGCACCGTGAAATCGCGCGCGGAACGAATCGCTGAAAAATTTCGGTTTTTCGGTTATTTCTTAGAGATTTGTACGGGCTTTCTTCGTTGATTCGACACACTGAACGGGTGTCAGTATTACAAACACATGGCCTTTGATTCAGGGTGTATAAGCCATTGAAAGATGTGACACGGCTTTTAGATTTTCGCGCGATTTCACGGTTTTCTAGCCGTTACATTGATGTTGACTTACCTTCCGTCACAGCTGCATGCTATGTATCTTAAAGTTGGCAGTTTTGCAGAATTCTGTAATCCTTATAATGGAGGTGTGTCATTATTCTTGTTAACTATGTATGTCACATGTCCCATAAAATTATATAGATACTTATTATTCTTCCTTAGCTAGATCTGTGTATGTTATTGTGATGTCTTCGTAGATTTTCTTAACGAAAGAAACTATGGTCGTTAAAAGTAACAAATAATAGTAGTAATAGTTTACATGCCATGTAAATCCACATTTACAAGATTCAGAAAACTAAATAGTTTTCACAGTAGTAGTATAAACATAAATTCTTCAAGTAATCCATGTTCTTGATTTTATTCCACAATAAATAACATTAATAAGTGGTCGATGAAAAACACTTTTTCATAACAAGTTTTCATGCCATAGCACAAATCAAGAGTATTTTAAAGGTGTTTACCTAGATAGGGCTATCTTGTTGCCCAAAGCAACTGCTTATGGCTAATATCTGACTCGATCAATCAGACTAGCTCTATGGCTCCATTATATTTATATTGTTATTCAAGTTTCACAGGTATACATTCCAGCCCATGTTAGGGTTAACTATTTCAAAATCTATTTGTACGTTGACCTAAGACCCTGTACTTTGACTAGAAGCTAGGTCACAGTTTTGCCATTCGGGGAAATCTTCGAGACTCGATTTGAGAATTTAATTAGGTATATATGTGTATGGTTAATTTTGTGTGCACGAGTTCGACTAGCACTCACACTTCAGCTTCATGCGGATAAACGGACAGACGGAGAATTAATACAGACAGAATATATAAGAAAACATACGCTTAGTACATTTTAATGCTTCTGCAGTATTTGAAAGCAAATGTATCGAGTCAATCTTTTCGGTAAGTTTCAAAGAAGGCATTCAATACTACAATAATATTCTCGGCTTCCAAGATCGTGCCTGTTTTAATGTTTTCACATTATTTATTATATATTTAAAATGCAAAACTACGCCAAATTAAACATAAAGCATTAGAAAACAATTTGCGAATAATTTAACTGAACTTTGCTCGAAAAAATCCAATCATTAAACTCTATTACGCAATTAAGTTAACAGTTTAAGAAGACAACTACCTCATAAAGATCGAATATTTCTCAAAAGATAAGACACAGACACAAATACACAGTCACGGACAGGGATACAGTCATCATCATCATCTGCCTAGCCTTTTCCCAACTATATTGGGGTCGGCTTCCAGTCAAGCCGGATTTAGGTGAACACCAGTATTTTACGAGGAGCGGCTGCCTACCAGACCTCCACAACCCATTAACTGGGATAACACGGTACTTTACGGACAGGGATACTTTAAAGACACGGCTGACCAGCAGCTTAAGTTTTATAGAAATAATACAATTTAGTAGAGTTTTTAGGAATACACCCAATAATTAAATGCACAAAAATCGTTGCTTAGTATCCACTCCGGCTTGCCTGGAAGCCGACCCCAATATAGTTGGGAAAAGGCTAGGCAGATGATGAGTATCCACTCCCAACGAACGAGTGTTTGTCTAAATTCAAAAACCTATTCTATATTTGCATAATCTCTAGAAAGTATAATAGTATCGCCAGTCCATTATAGCGAAACCTCCACCTATTACATAAAGCTATGCCAAGATAAGCCGCATAAGGATCAATCGCTCATGTGTGGCTGAGGCACGCCGCCGCCGCGCGCGACTATTTGTGACCACTGTGTGAGGACCGCCGCCTCTTTGTCGGCGCGTTTGTGTCATCCGACTGAGACACGCAGTTATTTAGAGCGGTGCCGTATGGTTGACAAAAAAGATTGTATTGGTTTTGATTTAAAAAAATGTTTAATATTGATGCCTTAAGATAATATGATCAAGTTACTTAACTACATGTTTATATACAAAAGCTATGGCAGGTTTTATAGGTAGATTTACAAAAAAATCAAATTCTTCACAACGGTATTCAAAGTCTGAAATAAATAAGTAAAATCATTTAAGGTATTATAATTTCAGCCAAAAGACCCATCCATCCTACTATTACATCAAACTCTTAATTTAAATTGAATTACTAAAACGAGAGCCATGGGCTGTTCTTGGATTTACTTTATTTATACCCGTATGGAACAAATATTTTTGAAGGCCACAGATTGTTTCAGGAATGGGGATCTTGTGAATTAATAATTATGTTTGTGAACTCACGCACGACACAGAAGTAATTCCTAACATGAAGCATTGTTTTAAAAAAAAATTGATTGACTAAAATATTACAACCTTATTTGCTACCACTACCCAACAAGGACGCAACTAATACCGATCACATCAACTGCATCAAAATGAGACCAAACACCCGCACGGAATCACAAGTCTATGGAGACCAAACCGATACCGCCACTTGGCTTGTTAAAATTCACGGCCCCACACCATTCCTTTAGAAACAGCCTCATCTAAAACAAATAATTCTTGCGTGAAATTCAGATAATATTGTTAGTAAAACTGTTGAAATACCAACTTATTTTTTGTATCTACATAACTCCTCACTGATCTGAAATCACTTTTAGTACTTTGAGATAAAGATCAATGTTTCCCAAAATTGAGTTCAGTAACGGTATAGATAAGTTGGTTTTACCAGTTCACGCTTCAATGTTCCAACAAGGGAAGCTAGCCAAAGTGCCGTATTTAACAAGTCCTCAAAGTTTTTGAGGGTGCCAATGACTGGTTCACGGGTCTTAGGTTTGTTAAAGAATAAGGCCAATATTGATTCATGGTCAAGGCGTGAATTTTTCTTTAAGAAACCGGTGGTTATCGGAATAATTCAATACAGCTTTTATTTTGTTTAGGGACAAAAGAGATTAGATAACACTGGATTGAGATATGCATTTAATATAATAAGGCTTTTGGAAAGGAAAAAATAGGAAAAAAAATTTTTAGTCGTGCCTCACACAGACGTATATTGAAATGAAAATAAATATAAAAAGTAAACCAACATTTATAATTTGTGTGAGGCAAAAAGGTGCTAAATTCATCTTTTATATTTAAAACAAGAAATATCGTAGCTCTGGATTTTGTTAGGCCCCACTGTGATGCTACAGATATACATTACATAACGTTACATAGTTATCAAAATGAATATGTAGTGAAGAAATAGAGAAAATGAAATGAAATAGATTAAAAGAACTGAACTTGAACAAGGATTGTAGTCTACAAAATAATATTTATTTTTTTGTGGACTAAGACCGTTTTCACATTTTCCGATCCGATATCGGTGTCGGACGCCGATACGATATCGGGGTAAGGTAAATGTATGAGATATGTACCTGTCTTTCATATTGTCCGACCCGATATCGGATATCGGAGCACAGCATTTCATACATTTTACCTACCCCGATATCGTATCGGCGTCCGATACCGATATCGGATCGGATAATGTGAAAACGGTCTTATTCAGTTAAAGTCTGACACTTACCGTCGCTATAGTCCGTCTAATGAAAGCTCCACTTGAGAAAAAGAGGTTAAATACTTAAATTTTGTATGTGTACTAACTAGTAGGAGAATCATGTCTTGACACTTCACAATTCTTTTTATTTCCTACAATTGCGGCTGAATAATGTTGCCAATTAAATTAAAAAAAACTCTAGGTCGCGCTTTCATTAGACGCACTCTAACCACATGTTCCTTCAGATGCGCTTCGCAATCCAGGGCGGTGATGACTCTTTCAAATAATCCCGCCAATCATGAAATTCTGTGAAACCTGTGTGAAAATCATTTCGAATTCTGAATCATATCGCCCGACCATTTAACGTTTGAATCCCCAACCGGTCCTATGAGACCGCGCTGTTATTGTTTTACTATTGTGTCTCGTTTCGCGGGTATCTGAGTAATTAATGCAAGTATGTAAATGTTCCAACACCCAAAGTGAGAATTGAAGAGCCCTTAAATCCCATCTTTAACACATCTGTCCATAATTAACAATCAGCATAACTTCCTCCTGGACCTTAAGAACAGGAAGAAACTAACACAAAAAAAAAACAAAAATGGACAACAATTCTACACCCATTAGATCAAGTGCCAAAAACCCTTAAAACCATTAGCACTATACACAATTGTAGAAAAAGAAAACAAAAACGCGTCATTTCCACCACTACACAACTACAAGTGGTTCCCACTGTGTAGACAATGGCCGCCATTGACACGAAACGCGCATTAGTGGTGAAGAGGCTCGCTTTTCGCGAAGCACCCGTGTACAGGAAGCTATTACTGTGCGCAGATAATTAGGTGCGTCGGCTAACACTTAGGAGCATCCGATTTGAGTGTAGGGTGACTGTGGGGTTGCGAAAAGTGATAGATTTTAGAAGATGGAATTATCGGACATAACGAGAAGTTTAAGTGACAGATGTATAAAATAAAAATATATTTGGATGAGTTATTGGGTGAAAATGGATTTCTTAGATCTAGCGAGAAATGCTGGAAAATATATTAAATAAAAAAAGCGATATAAAACATATTAAATATATGCTATATCGCCACATTTGGCAGGCGAGTTGGCGATCGCAATGAGGTGAAAAACAAATCCAAATATCATCATCATCATGAATGATGATGATGATATTTAACCTTTTCATAAAGTTGTGTGTACTACGCATCTTCTTATAGTTAAAAATAAAACATAGCTTCACTTTCACAACACACCTAGAGAGATAAATTCGGAAACTAATCTCATTAATTGAGTTCGTGTGGAATTTGCTTTACTTTCATAATTGATTCCACTCTATTTGAAACCACACAATCTTCCGAATCAGACAGAATTCAATAAATAACTAGAAACAATATTAAAAAACTTTATAATCTTTAATCCCACATCTAACCCAAATTCCTAGTCATACGACCAAACAGCAAAACCAGGCGCCTAAACTGCAATATTTGACGCAATCAACGAAAGGAAATGTGGCGACAACACGGCCCCATTAGCCCAGAACACAAATAGACACAAATCAGAAACACGTGTCACAAAATACTCCATAAAAACACAAACCTACGGATTCCAAGTTTCTTCTTCCTTTTTGTAACTTTCGCATTCTTTTTTGTTACTTTTGCATAACTTTTTTGTTACTTACCAATGTTTTTTCAATAGCATCAAGTGGTACTTTTTATTTGCACGTGTGTGTAAAGGCGGCAATTTCGTGCGGTTTTAAATTACTCCGCATTCCAATTTTTTTACCGGAAACTGCGGATTTTTGTGCGTTCACGAAAAAAGCGTTGACGAAGACTGTTAACGTCGTTATTGCAGTTTTTTGAAAATTGCCTGGAAGCTGTGATGTTCCGTTATTTAATTTAGTTTGGAAGAGTTCTGATTTTTTTTCAATATTAATACAGTCATGCACTTATTTCGATTAAGTACTGCAAGGTTTTACAGTTAACGAGTAATTACTGGAGACAGTCCATTTAAAATCAAAACCAATTATTGATCAAAATTTAAATTAGGACATCTGATTTTTGAGGCACGATTGGCGCAGTGGTTGAGCAATTGGATGCGTTGCGCTGCTTCGTTTCCCGCACCGCACAAATATTAGTACGGCCTACAGTTAGTTATTTTCGGGTCTGGTTGTCTTATATGTATATAAAGATAAAGATAAAGATTTATTTATTGTGTAACTGTGTACAATAAGATCTTATTTCTTATTTCTTATCCTAAGTATCAACAGTCTACCCAAGTCGGATATGCAATAGTATGAATATAATGTATAATATGTATGTATATGTAGTGGAAATTATAATATTCACTTTCATTTTTATCGAAATGAAAAGTAGTTACTCAGAAATTATTATATTTTTTTATCAAAGAACTCATGCAGATTATAAAATACATTATCAATTAAGAATATTTTTAATTTATTTTTAAACATACCTCTATTTAATTGTCTAATGGCTATATATGAGTTTACATATTTGTAATCGCAGCTACGGTACAGAAGTAATTCCTAGTGTAAAACATCATATAAATAAAGATATTTACCTGAGTCTGTGTGTATTTAGTCATGCAGCAGGTTCTTCTTATATAGATCACGTTATCACCGCAAGACTAGATCCATGTAATTTGAAGACAGTACATAGGAGGCAGGTGCATTTTATCAATAAACTGAGACGTCCAATAAAAACCAGGGCTACTTATCTCCAACAAAACGTGTCCATTCCAAAAGATAGATTTATACAAAAAAATTGCTAAAGAAACCCCAAAAACTCACGTATACTGCAAAACGGTTTTTTCTCAAAAAACTATTTTATCTAAGATTCGGTAACTTAATACTTGCCGACTGACCGAAAAAGGAAAAAAACAGAAAAAAGTTTAATTGTTCTCGCAAAAATTTGGTCGAAATCCTGGCCTCGGGCACAGGAAATGATGGGGCGGCAAAAAGCTCAATAGAAGTCTTCGAAATGTCTTCGATTTGATGGATCACCGTAACACAATCATTTTACGAGAGAACTTAGAAGAGCCTTAAAGTGCCCCTTAAAAATCAAGAGATATTCTTCACTTTTATTGATGCTGAAAATATGTATCTCCCTGTACCAAGCCCAACCAAAATTCAACTTAATCATCCCTTCATAAAGTACAAATTCAAAAATACAACCAGAGTCGCTTACAACATTTCACTGCGAAAACTTTTCACAAGTGCGAAAAATTTACCCAATGAAATTTGCACCTTATCTCGTTCAATCCAGAGTTGAATCTTCGCTGTGCCTTGGCAGGTTATTGTGTCAGCACAGTTAAAGTAACAAAGCATTTTGAACACGTGTTAGATGGCCACTAGAAGGCATTGGAGTTTGTTTTGTGTGTATCCAGCAGATAATGGGGAGTTGTTATCGCAAGTAGAACGGATGCCACAAACAATACGAGTGACCTATGGATTTATTGTTTGTTATAATGGTTTGGTTTTGTGTTTAAACTCTGGAAAAATGATATGTGCTTTAGAGATAACAAAGCGTAATTTAAACTTTGTGTATTTTCAGCATATGACATTATAGGCTTGTAAAAAAAAATCAGCATGAAAAGTACTTTACTTTCTAATTAGGCTATTGAAACTCATATTTGGCGGTTGATTAGAATATTTATTGTATAAATAGCTTATGCCTGTGGTTTCATCTGCAAAAGTAAATTCCTTCATACAAACTTTGGACTCCCGTTTCATACCTTCAAGGGGTACATTTTAGGTATTTCTCTCTTAGTGCTCGCTTATGTCATAAAAAGAAACTATTTGCAAAATTCCACGCTACTAGTCCCAGTAGAGTTGGTTGTGCGTTGACATTTGAGGCAGTCAGTTTCTCCATTTACATAGTAAATAGATTATGTGTGTTCTTTTAAAAGTCCTTTAAAAATAAGTTCTTCAAGTTTTAGATGAACTTACTTTCTTAGACTCTAAGACATATAAACAAGGCATCAACACATAACCTCACTATCACAATAAAATGATACATAATACGTGCATGCAACCTATTATATCATCAAAGCTTCACTGCCACAAAAACGGTAACCATAAACTTATTCTTTAATCTTTAAAAACTTTTGAAGACTGCACAAAAAGGATCTAAAAAGTGGGCGTAACTTTTACTGTCATTCCTGCACTAGCGCATAATAGGTGATGCCTTAGCTCGCGCCGGCCTATTATATCTCCTAACAAAAAATCTACCCCGCCTCATACAATTCAAAAACTCGAAACGAAGCGTAGCCTTTGCGAATCTGGGCAATAAATTCCTTTTGATTGAATTTCGGACCCATGCTGAGTATAGGGGCTCATTATAGTCCCAATAATTTTCGTAATTTTTTATTGGATATTATTTTTTTAAGTTAATTTTATGATGTCTAACGATCTCTTGGCGACTGTCCTAAAGTGGAGCGCGTTGAAGTCTTTTGTATTAGTGGTTGTTAGTTGCAACTGTTTTTCAACATCTTCAGTTTGTAGGAATCTACTTTGACGGGTGCGAAGCCGCTGGCAGCAACTATATATACAATCAATATTATAATCAGCTTTCGTTAGTCCTAAGTTGGTTGGTTGGTTGGTTGGGTTGGTTGGGTTGATTGGCTGGTTGGTCTTCTGTAAAAAAATCTCATGTTGAAATACAGAAAATTTAATTTAGGCATCGATTTATCTTTAAAGATGTCTAATGCTGATTTTTTTTTTTTATTATTGAACTAGGTATCTCTCAAGTATCATCACATCGATCAGTGTCGTGTTTCTCCCATCAAAATGCACTAGGGCATTAGTATACTTACTTTGCAGAAGAAATTCCAAAACGGCGTCTACCGTTGATGATGTACAATAAAACAGGGAGTGGCAAAGCAATCAATACTCTCACACTTTGAAATTATATGCTATGCTAAATATGAGGAATTCTCAGCCTTCTGTTATTGAAAACTTCGAGCGTAAAACAAACCTCTTAGAATGGCGCTCGAGCACATCTCTTCATATTTGCGTTTCGCTAACCGATTGTCAATTTGCTTAAAGTTGGAATTAAGCGGCAGGTTTTTTACCCATGACGTACTTGTTTTTTTAGTTTCATTTAGCAGCACAGTTGAGAGAGAGTTGAGAGGTTTAATTTTTAGGAAGCACAGAAATATGAGAACTTTTCATCACGAAATGCCTAGCACGACCGTAACCTACCATGGGTTGATAGCCAAAAGGGAAACTCGGGGTCCTGGAACGCAAGGCAAAGAAATAACATAGAAGTAATTTTAGTCAGTAAAAGTCTAACACGTCTTTTCACTCTGACCTAGAGAAGTAAAAGTCGTTTTTTTAAAAAAAAATTACTTAATTCATTTCAAACATTACTAAGAAATGTATATCGCTGTATTGTCCAACCTTTACAAGTACTCCGTATCATCAACAACAATAAACTCCATACACTATACCCCTCCCCCTTTACGTAACACCACTTAAACGACGCGTTCATTCAATCTTAAGGATCTTAGCATCGCCTCATGAATGGACGGCGCGCGCGCAATCGATTTCACAAGACGCAACGGTCAAGCCCAGTGAATGGCGGATACTGACCAAAAAGCCTTCGCGGTATTCGTGAGAACATAAAATTGCTTCTTCAGAATGCCAAGTGAATTTAAGGCATGTAATCGGCGCTTCCTTCTTGGGTCCAGTATCGGTTTGTGTTGGAATGAAGATGATGTAAGGTCCATGTTTGAGTCTGTTAGTCATGCTCTGCGAATTAGGATTGAGTATTGATTGGTTACGTGCACGTATCTAATTTATACTCAATCTTAATTCACGTTACGGTTTTTCACGGGATGATTCCTGAGAAGATTTCACCCGAACTTCCAATACCATGTGTAAAAGAAATGCTGAGGTCCTGGATCATAAAGTAAAGGAGGAACATAGGTGTGGTTTTAGTTAGTAAAAGTCTGACACACCCTCCCGCTCTATCCTAGAGTGGGAGAAGTCATTGAGTGATTTCTCACCTTAAAAAAACCCTTCCAATAGCTATGTCTGACATCTTTGGATTTAATATTTTTTGTTACTTGGTGGTTTTTGTAACTCGGTACTTATACTTTTGTGCAGTTCAAACATATCTATCCACCGATATAATACACGTAGCTATTAGAAGGTGGACTCAGGATTTGCATCCTCCTTTAGTATTTTTTTACAAAACGGTTTCGGGCCACCACAGTCTCTACAGGGGAATCCCTGTAGAAATTATGGTTTGCCACATTACAAAGATAAGATGATAATTATTGTTATCTGCGCAACAATATGAAGATTAGTTTGACACTCAACTCAGACAAAAAGATTTAAGTACTTTTAGGATTACACAGAATTTGTTTAAGCCTCTTAAAGCCTCTCGAAATGCCTTGAGCGAGCTTGTGGAAAGATCAAAACTGTCCGGCCGTCCGGTAACAGTGTGGACCGACCTCAAGTCGTCGACAGCGAGTTATAGAGTTCCACGCGCGCCTTAAGGAGATGTCAATATCAACCCTTGGGGCTCAGCAAGGTCGAAGCCAAAAAAAATCATTTCTTTTTTCTTAACATATACTTTGCTCCACACTAGGAATAACTCCTGTGGAGTGGATGTAATCACAAACATGGAAACTCAGTTACACAAGACGGGTATTGAGACCCAGAACACCTATCTGTAGATCACACACAAAATTTTCCTCCGCGCGGGAATCAAACCTGCGACATGGTAGTGCAGCAGCCAATCGCTCAACCACTGCATCAGTCCTACCATCAAATTATTGTATTGTTTTTGTCTGAATAAAAAGAACATCAGAAGGCTTTCAAAACCTCGTGAATGAAGGGACCATGGAATAGGCATTTCCTTATTATCTCCTAAAGTATCTTTCATACAAATTATATAAGGTTGAAGTACAATGTATTAGAACTTTCATGAATGACTTTAAAGTACATCAGTAAGTATCCGTGAATGAAGGAGCATGGAATTGGGATTCCCTTATTATCTCCTAAAGTATCTTTCATACAAATTATATAAGGTTGAAGTACAATGTATTAGAACCTTCATGAATGACTGTAAAGTACATCAGAAAGTATTCGTGAATGAAGGAGCATGGAATTGGGATTTCCTTATTATCTCCTAAAGTATCTTTCATACAAATTATATAAGGTTGAAGTACAATGTATTGGAACCACTATGAATGACTGTAAAGTACATCAGTAAGTATAGTGTAGATTAGATACGCGCACGTTTGTGATTCTTTGTAAATCTGTGCGTCTTTTGTTGACAATATTCATTGATATCCATTTTATGTCACTTTAACGCTTTTGCGTTGTATTTTGTAGAAGCTATTTATCTTGCTTTAATGTCAAGTTTGTATGTGGTTTCTGCGAAGTATTTACTCGTCGGAAGTCGCAGTCGATTCTCGGCCAACGTAACGCCTATGAATGGTGAGCAATGGGTAGCTCTCCGTGCGATAAACCAGACCGGTGCTAAACGGTGCGTTTCTACTCCTCGCGTACTTAAAAGAAACGTTAGTATAAATGATGTGGCCCGCTAAAGCTGATGCCTGTCAGGACTCTATGGGATCGGCAAGGGGTATCTGAATGAAAACCGTTGGGTTTTACTCAGTAAAAGTCTTACATTTCTTCTCGATCCACCCAGAAAGTGAGGATTTATTTGCTGATTTGCCACAATATTGCTTAGTAGTTAGTACACCCATACCCAGCAATTGTTAGGGCCCCCACAAGGTGAATCAATGACCTAGTAAAGGCGCTTGTCCACTACACGGAATTTTACTGTCCGGCAGTGCGATTTCTTACAATTGTCAATGAATTTCAATGAATTCTCAATGAAAGTTGATGTAAATCTTACTGCCGGACAGTAAAATTCCGTGTAGTGTACAAGCGCTCTAAGGGTAACGGGAATTCAACGGCTGCGAGACACTTAGGGGAAGCCTATGTCCAGTAGTCGACATCTTTGGTTGATATGATGATGATGAATATATTAGTAAAGATTTGTTAATATCATCCTCATTTCAAATATACTTATTTGTAAAATATGTTTAAAAATACGAAAACTCACGTTAAGCACTAGTCTTACATATAAGGACTGAAAGTAATGTGTAACTGATACATTCCGCTTTCCTTTCCAGAGCAGGATGGACGGATAAATGAAATAGCTAACCATTAAATACATAGACGACCGCATATTTATCAATTTGTGTAAATAGCGACACATTAGATGTATGGACTGCATCAATTCTTCGAATAATTTTCTAATGTGTAATACTTCTTTGACGATGAAATATTTCTTTGACGGTGATGTTTGGCGTAGTACTGCGTATCTCGAGTTCGATTCATGTACGGAATATTAGTATTTGTATAACCTTTTTAGAATCAGTATTATAATGTGGTGTGTAATTTTCCCACTGTTGGGACTCAGGCCTCTCCTTTAGGATAGATAATTATTTCAGATCTGGGTGTCCCGTATCCCGTCTCGCAATTTCAGGGCACTGATTTTGTGTTTTACCGCCCTACAGCTCGATCAGCATGAGGCAGACATGTTTCAATAACATTCTGCATATTTAAAATAACCTACAACTCTCAAAAAGCATTCTAGGGCCATGGCTTAGCTTCTGAAAGGAAAACCCGGGACTCTGGAACGAAAGCCAAGAAGGACAGGGGTGGGCTTTAGTTAATAAAACTCTGACACGCCCTCCAGTTCCAATCAAGTACGGAAGAAGTCATTTTGATGTTTCCCTACCTGAAAAACAAAAAGCATTAGCAAAGAAATATAATCCTAACCTAATTAGCTAATCGTATAAGGATTTGTGCCATATTAAGGTTTAGTTAAAAATGCATACCATATTCATATAAGTTAGCCACTAAACTTCTTATCTAATCCAACAAAAAAATAAACACTCCTACTATTAAAATAACTTCCAAAGTATTCTAAACCTTCCCGTAACCTACACAAACATTTGGTAACCCGTATCTCGCTGGCGGCCATCTTGCTTCGCCCCCGCACTTGTTTGCAAAGATAACACGATCCTGAGACCAATACAAATATGTACACAGCTCTCAAGGACGGCCGTGTTTGCTGATAGAACAACCAGTGTAAGTAGGCCTGTAGGGGGAGAAGATTTGGTGGGATAAAGTTTGGTTTGAGGGTCTGGATTGAATGGTGTATGAAGATGTTTTTGGATTTATAAAAGTATAAGGGGTAGGCACGCGAATTTTAGTTTTTTAAGTGGATCTGATAACTTAGAAATTGAGTTTATTAGATAATTATCAGAGAAAGCTCATAGCAGACTTCAATGATTTTAATCAAGAACTATGTAAAGAAAAAAACAAACGAATCATTTCAACAACTCAAGATACATTAAAAATATTGTTCAAACTTTCTTCAATCTTTGATTGATGACAGGATATTTAGGTGTACTTTTATACTATACATAAATCGTCAGCTACGCGTTAAGCCAAATAAATTCACTTCCTTAAACTTTACCACCAATTTACATACCAATCATTTCAATTCACAATATTACATTACACATTTACGTAAACATAAATCCAATCAAGATTAGTTTACGAGCCCGTATCCAGCTAACTCCCCACATACCGCCGCATTCAGAAACAGCACACAAAACTAATTACAAAATCGGATCGCTATCGCCCTCATAAGGCCGCGCCCTATAATTCAATTAGGAGACCAAAACATAAATAGGGTTGTCAAATCTAAGATACGTTCTAAGGGCCCATTCATTGCGCACGTGTGCCCACAATGGCGGGTTAACCCGACAAGCGCTGCGGGTCGCCAAGACCGAAGTGAGAAGTTTCACAATAGTGTCAAAGTATTGAAGTTCGGCGTGACGGTTGAAGGATAATGTCCCAGTGTGAGGCCATTGGTGGAATCTTGATTTGTGCACTGATTGCTGATCGCTTTGTTCGCGGTGAAGCTATTTGGGGCACAATGGGGTTTGGATGTTGGCGTGGTTGCAGTTTTGATGGTGTCTTGTTAGAGGTTCCTTGGAGAGTTTGGTTTTTAGGGTTCCGTACTTGATTTGGCAAAAACTAAACTTTATAGGATCACTTTGTTTCCTGTCGATCCATGTAAGATCACTCTTTTTTGCAGAAATGCATGGAGGTATCAAACAAATCAAACTTCTACATTAAGGCTAAATAAGGCCGTTTTGCTCCATGCTATTTTAATGCTCGTAATTGACTTAGTTTCACAATAGTGTCAAAGTATTGAAGTTCGGCGTGACGGTTGACGGATAATGTCCCAGTGTGAGGCCATTGGTAGACTCTTGATTTGTGCACTGATTGCTGATCGCTTTGTTCGCGGTGAAGCTATTTGGGGCACAATGGGGTTTGGATGTTGGCGTGGTTGGCAGTTTTGATGGTGTCTTGTTAGAGGTTCCTTGGAGAGCTCGGTTTTTAGGGTTCCGTACCTGATTTGGCAAAAACTAAACCTTATAGGATCACTTTGCTTCCTGTTGATCCATTTGAGATTTTAACTCTTATCCTCAGAAATGCGTTGAGGTATCAAGCTGAAATTAATATGAAACAGAGAAAAAATCAAACTTCTACATTAAGGCTGTTTTACTCTATGCTATTAAGATGCTAGTAATTGACATAGTAATTTCACAATAGTGTCAAAGTATTGAAGTTCGGCGTGACGGCTGAAGGATAATGTCCCAGTGTGAGGCCACTGGTGGACTCTTGATTTGTGCACTGATTGCTGATCGCTTTGTTCGCGGTGAAGCTATTTGGGGCACAATGGGGTTTGGATGTTGACGTGGTTGGCAGTTTTGATGGTGTCTTGTAAGAGGTTCCTTGGAGAGCTCGGTTTTTAGGGATCCGTATCTGAGTTGGCAAAAATAAAACCTTATAGGATCACTTTGTTTCCTGTCGATCCATGTGTGATAACTCTTTTTCTCACAAATGCGTGGAGGTATCAAACTGAAATTAAGATGAAACAGAGAACATTAAGGCCATTTTGCTCCATGCTATTTTGATGGTCATAATTGACATAGAAGATTCACAATAGTGTCAAAGTATTGAAGTTCGGTGTGACGTTTGAAGGATAATGTCCCAGTGTGAGGCCATTGGTGGAGTCTTGATTTGTGCACTGATTGCTGATCGCTTTGTTCGCGGTGAAGCTATTTGGGGCACAATGGGGTTTGGATGTTGGCGTGGTTGGCAGTTTTGATGGTGTCTTGTAAGAGGTTCCTTGGAGAGCTCGGTTTTTAGGGTTCTGTCCCTCAGTTTACAAAACGGATCCTTATTATTAGGAACGTGCAGAGATATCAAGATGAAACTAGTTATATAGAGCAGAGAATATATCATACTTCTACGTCAACGCAATCTAAGGATGAGTCTGTTTAATACTCCGCTTATGGCATAAGGCAATTTCTTTTGACCTAGAATGATGAAAAACAAAAAGCATGCCTGCCTATATGGCATTGCTTCTTGCCAGCACAAGTAAAGGAAAAAGTGCGTTTTTCAGTTATATCCCTTTTTCCGTTTCAGAAAAAACTTTGCAACTCGATTTGGAATTGAAAAGTTCGTATGGATCCCTCGGTGCGCGAGTCCGACTCGCACTTGACTAGTTTTTTTTCGACAATCTATTTCCTACAGTTTGTCACGTTTAAGAGTCGTTGTATAATTGATAGTGCTTCGGCCCGAGGTAAGTCCACGATCATCAATGGACTTGAAAGATCTACGTTGTAATTTATACCAAGAACTACTCTTAGAGATTCTAACGTACGGCGAATGTCCACTCTTGTTGACAACCTCCGTAGAGGTTGTCACTCACTAAGCGTTTCGCCTCATCGTTTATATCGCGTACATCGAACGACTAGACGAATTCGCCTGTTGTGGCCTTTCCGTCCGATTACAATTTAGGTGCCTTGGGGGCTAGAAAGAATAGGCTCTGCACCTCACCATCAACGAGGTCATCACTGCTAACCATTAAGTGGGATCGCAGTAAAGCACTAGTTTCTATATAATTGAAAAAGAAACTCATAATTCATGTACTGTTTTCTTAAAAGCACGTAGCCATACATATCCTATCTAAAGTACCCCAGTGTCTCACTGCTGGTCACATAATCAACCATTCATTCACTTAACGTAATCTGGTACTTTAAATATTGGTCCCATAACACCAATATTGGGCGACAACTCTTCACAAACGGGTTAAAACTTATCTAGCAACTCAGTTTTAATCCCAACCTTGTATCTCCCAAAATAGAGTTCAAAATCGTTTGTCTAATATGTAAATTAAGATGGCATTCTTAACCTAAGTCAAGTATTGTTTAAGTAAACCGACAGTATCTACACAGGATGCAAGGTTGTTAACGGGTTTTATCACTTCCTTCTAGGTATTCAAATGTGGTGTTCGTTCTTATTATAAACAATTATGTGCATATGTGATAAGGTTGTGTTATGTGTCGGTGCGAGTTATGAGGTAGTCACGATGGCGGCTGTGTTTCTTGTGTGTAGATAAGAGGGAGTTGTTAGATATGTTGATTGGTCTAGATTTTAAACGTACTAGGTGATATATTAGTTTCAAGCATAAAAGCGTAATGCTGGGACCCAGGCTTGGTCTCTAAGAGAGGGAATGGGCCGTAATACACCACACGGGTCCAGGTGGATGTCACATGTGTTGGTTTCTAGGACGTGCTGGTTTCCTCAAGATGTTTTCCTTCACCGTTTTGAGAGCAGTAAAAATGCAGCAGTGCTAATCCGACTGCTATGAAAATAATATCATCATCTGCCTAGCCTTTTCCCAACTATATTGGGGTCGGCTTCCAGTCAAGCTGGATTTAGCTGAATACCAGTATTTTACGAGGAGCGGCTGCCTACCAGACCTCCACAACCCATTAACTGGAGTAACACGGTACTTCATGCCAAGACTGGAGTCAGATTTACTGGCTTCTGACTATCCGTAACGACTGCCAAAGATCTCCAAATGACAGCCGGGACCAACGGCTTAACGTGCTTTCCGAGGCACGGAGGAAACTCGTTATGTTAAGATGGTCACCCATCCACAGACCAACCTAGGCAAGCGTTGCTTAACCTTGAAGATCGACCTGTGCGGCTGTTATTATCTAGCCTCGAGCTCATAATAATAATAATATTTTATTATCAAGCAGCTAAGACCAATAGAAAAATAACACAAATAATCTTACTACATATAAAATACACTATAAACGAATTATAAATACGTGACAATTTAAGTTTTTGTTAGCCTTAGAAGTAGTTATGGCGTTAATCAATAATTACCATTTTCTTCTAACAATAAAGAATCTTTTTTCTTTTAGCTATGACATTACTGTCACCCACGCGTGGTTCGCTATGATAGTTGGTACAGGTCAGACGCCAGAAAGTCTGACCATCGGTTTACCCAAGGAGTTTCGTGTTGGTCGGGGAGGACTGATAGGCAGTCGCTCTATTTAAAACAGGAGTGGAGAT
The DNA here is from genome assembly GCA_030763345.1 of Mythimna separata. Lineage (NCBI taxonomy): Eukaryota > Metazoa > Arthropoda > Insecta > Lepidoptera > Noctuidae > Mythimna > Mythimna separata. Next base: position 6,806,397 of record CM061187.1, read on the forward strand.
TGGAAGCCGATTCCAAGCTAGTTGAGAACATGCTAAAGAGATGATAATTTAAAATTAAAATAAGATAAGGTGCGTCTAATGAAAGCGCGACCAGCAGTTTTTTTTTAATTTGATTGGCAACATTATTCAGCCGTAATTGTAGGAAATAAAAAAATTTTGAAGTTTCAAAACATGATTCTTCTACTAGTTAGTAATACCACATACAATTATTTTGGATTTAACTTCTTTTTCGTAGGTCGCGTTATGCGCAGGTGCGACTATAAACAGTCATAATCTAATAGGTTTTAATTGATAAATTAATATCTTCCGGGAAAATTCGCACTTAAAAGCACTTTTAAAATTCAGAGATCCTATAGAACTCAGCAACGTGTCCATGCTAAGAATATTTTTAATCGTTATTAAATGAAAATGAAGGCTCACTGCGCTTCGAAAGCTCTTATCTTCCCATTTCATCGGTCAACCATACATTGCAATTCCATAATACATAAGCGAGCATAAATAAAACATCAACGACTTCTATTAAATCAAGCCACGTTTGAAAGCAATTAATTCCAATACTCGTGCGTTCTCAAAAATAACAAAAGACGACTTAACGAGACAAATGCTCGACATTTCGCTGCAAATCACGCTCGTGCTTGCAAACGACTTTGTTAAAGGCATTTTAAAGTACGATGGGTAAATAGAGGCACAATGAATGCTCGGTGGTCGAACCTCCCGCGGTGAGCGTCGCGGACGCGCAAACATAGTCGCCAAAATTTTTGTTAAGGTGCAGTTTCGATGATGCGATTTGGTCGTTAAATTATTTTGAATATTTAGAAATATCGTATGGAATTTAAAATGAATATTAAATGTAGGCCAATATGCTTAAGGCTTTTGCAATATATTAGTACAACGAAGCCATATTAGAGGTTTCAGATTTGCGAAAAAAATCACTGTGAGCGAAAAATTCTAAAAATTATATAGAAAAAAAAACAGAAATTAAATGCAAAAATTAAACTATGTTTTAGACTATAATTGATTCTTGCTTTTTATAGGATCGATTATATTTTTTTAATTCGAATTCATTTTTCAACTCAACAAAATAAGAAAAATTAAAACACCCCGTTCGCTTTAACGAAACCTCACCTTAACATTGTCCCGTGACTCACAAGAAAACGCTAACTGTCCCACCGGAGGCATTGTTTCTTTCATTCCTACGGCAAATATTGGTCGAGGCTTATTCAGGCCGTTTGCAAACATTGCCCTACTGGGTGGCGACATACAATGCTCTTCTTAGAAACTGCGTGACAACACTTCAAATATAGTGATTATACACTAATTGTGAGCAAACACCTGGACTTTTATATAGTTTTTAGCGTGAACGACATATTTTGTGTATTGGTTTAAATGGAGCTGTCGCATCTAATTGATGGTACGTATTGTACTTGACGAACAAGTCGCGAACATGAGGAAATTCGTGTTGTGACGAGAAAACATCTGCTGTAGGAAATTTATGAAGAGGACCCCTTTGAAACATGTTCGTTAACGTGTCAAAATATTTCTGCAGTGCTCGCTTTTGTATTATTTGATTGTTACACAGTTGTCATCTGTACTCCCAAGAAGTCTTCAGCTTGAACCAGCGTGAGTCCTCCAACAGCTAAGGTTAAACTTCTGCATACGTAAGCGTGGTAATACCGCAATACGGTGAAAAAAACAGCACATTTTGATAAAGGGATTAGGGCAACGACCATACAACCACTAGACGCCTAATACTCGATCTATCGCACGAAACCCATTCTGTCAACATGCTGAGGTGCGGGGGAACGGGGTACTGCGATCTGATTGGCCCTTTCAAGGTCATTGCATTTCTCTAGGGATGGGCAGGTTTTAAATCAAACATAAAAGTATCGATATTTTTTTAATTGTATTTATTAAAATACGTATTTACATAAATAACTTGCACTTAAGTAAGTACCTTCTTTATTCTGAATATGTTTGAATCATGTAGTATAATTCAAAAATAAATATAACCTATTTTAAAATTATTTCCGTAATTATTCTGAGCTATGTTTGAAGTCTTTAGTGAGGACTATCTAAATTGAATGCAGCGCGCGATGTGAACATAATTATTACACTATACGTAAATGGAATCCAGTTCTCTCGCTTGGTTGCAACTAACCATTTCTTTTTTAATTTAATATACCATTTCTATATATTTTATTAACCATTTCTTTTTTAATTAATATTTTAATTTAATATTTGTATAGTTATAGGTTTTTTTTGCTTTCTCGATAACAGAGGTGGTCATACGATTTGGAACATCACTAATTATGTTTATGTAAATTTGAGGAAAAGAGATGGCGAAAAAAATACTTACAAAAGAAAGAGATGTAATCATAAAAGACATCAACGCGCGCTCCTCGTAAGTGCTCTGCATACAAGGTTGACCAGTATAAGATGAACTCCGAAAAATAATGCCAGAATATTAATTTTATTTAGATTATGGAACTATTAATTTACCGATGAAATGTGATACCGTCTTTCAGGAAACTTGAAGTCCGGCTTTCTTTATCATATCAACGTACTGTACACGGGGCCATATTATGTTTATTTTCTCGAGTATTTCAAAGGCGTAGTGCGGAAGTGTTTACAGCTCACAGGAGTGGTCGAAACTAATTCGAACTTTGCGAGTGACGACCTGTATAAGACCTATAGCCCTAATGTGTTGACAGACATCGGTCGCCTGTTATTAGGTGTCTAGTGGCTGTATGGTCGATGGATTAGGGCTTGCAAAATGATTAACGAAAAGTATCATGATTAAGACCAGTGATGGCCCTATAGCAATGGATCCTACTTACGAGTTGTAGGTCTCGGGATCAAATTCAGCCATGCGCATTACTTTTTGTAATTTATTACAGCACTGCTCTCAAAACGGAGAAGGAAAACATCATGAGGAAACCAGCATATCCTAGAACCAAAAATTCGAAGACATGTGACATCCACCAACCCGTACAGGGCCCGCGTGGCTGATTACGACCCCTTCCCTCTCCTAGAGAGGAGGCTTAAGTCTCAGCAGGGGGTACATTATGAGGCTTATGCTACGCTATGCTATGCTATCATAACAAAATATTCGAACTCTAACCATGGTGAAACCATCTACCACGATATCCTAAGCTATGCTGTCAAGATAAAATGCACTGACTTTTCAAAAAATATTTTCGTATTGGTTATAAAATTGGGTGGCCTCTGCCGTGTTTACAGTTACGGAATATAACTTAACTAATATTTACTTCTGTCCTTATTTCAAAAACGCGAATAGATAAGTGCTTATTTATTTAATGCGAAAACCAAAAAGGCATGCAAAACATACTTATTTATTTTTCCAAATGTGCTCAAAAATAAGAACAGAATACATACATAATATTTGTTACGTTACCTAGCACAATAAATACAAACCTTTTGTAAATTCCACTTTTCATATTTCTAAACGATACAGGGTCTTAACAATGACAACGGACGATCCTTTTCGGCCAATGTTTGGTTAGGTGCATAGTACATTGTCGACTCCGAAATCAATTTACGATAATTGTCATTTATTATGAAATAAATATGATGCTTTATCCTCTACCCCATTGTGTAGAGCTACCTCCAAAAGATTTGGACCATTGATCGCATTTTATTTTGCGAAGAAATTCATTGGTGCGAAAGAATATGCGCCCGCGCGGATGGCATTTGACAATAATTATATTAAAGGAGACCATAACTTGGAAGATATTAGGCGGAACGCGAAAGGTTTTGACGGGAGCCATGTCAAAGGATGTTTTCTCAGCTTATAAGCAGATGTTGAGAATATTTGTATTGATATTAAATGAAGTGAGGTCTTGAGATATGTTTGTGAAGCCAATTAAGTGGATCGACATCAATTAGTTTGTATAAATAGGAAGAGCTTGGAATAGAAATATTACAATCATTGTGGACTCTTGACAAAAAAAGAAATAAAAGCATCAAGAGTTGCGAATCTTTGCAACTAATTACGCACGATTTGACGTAGTACATATTTATTCTCAAAACCACAACACAAGCCACGCCTCGTGAACAAATAAAACCTGTACCATCACTTCATATTTCATGCATTTGAATTTAATAAATACCTACCTCACTTCAAATAATCATTATGTGATTAATAATCAGAATTAATTTCCCATTTACTTGTAAAACATCGCCGTTTGGAATCGAATTCCCTAAAAAAGAAATCAATTTCAGTAAATATAAACATTTATCACCATCCATACAATGCCATCTTACGAAATGTCAAAATAATTCAGCATTAAAATATTTTATTACTAATTAATTTCCATCTTTAACAGCTTGAACATCATTTTAGCTCCATGGTTCATAAAAAGATATATTTGAATGTGACAATGAATGTTATCTTTTTTGAAATTGTGAGATATTTATCACTATTGGTCTCACAAACACGATAGAATTGGCTTTTAAAGTGAATTTGTCTCGTTTTTGACTACTAAAAGGTCCATTAGATCGCCTTTTGTTGACTATTGATTTGTAGGTGAAGAGACAAACCGTGAACGAGATACAGGCTGTTTAATATTTGTGTAATATTACTTAAATACGATACAAGAAGATCTTTGTGTTATGTTTTAGTATAAATGAAGACAGTGCGTGCACATCTATTTCGTGTTTAGTACCGCGGAAAGGATGATAAACAGAACTTTGAAGAAAAATAGGCACTAAGAGAGGATTGTCTTAAATTCACTCAATAAGAGGATGAAACGGGATGCCAAAGTTTGTATTCAATGAAGCGACAAAAGCCAGTCATACAAATGTAAACTGATGAAATAAATCTCATATAGAAAAGAAAATTATTTTTATCTTCAAATATTTTCTTTGTATTTCAGTAAAACATGTAGCTTATAACTAACTACAATTTTCAACCTGAAAACCAAACAAACTGTACTATAAGCACTAATTTTTACATACACCATGTATATCCAAAATCGTTTAGCAAAAACTTGAACCGTGTAAACGACAAAAGAACTAATAACATCAATAACTGACTCGTATAATGACTTCAATTCTTTTGCTTGAGCGAAGCCTTTAACTTGAAGTCTTTTAGCGACTTCAAATAGCGACTTTAATAAATTTTAACACACCTTTAAACGTTTGACAATGATGAAGAAATTTAGCGACAATGAAGACAAATGTCTTGATATCCAGTTCATTTGAGCGAATAAATTGGAGTCTTTCGCATTGTGTAAATTATAAAGCGGGGCAAATAAATATATTATTTTCTTTTGTGACTATGTAGTAAGACGCGCGTGCACATTTTCTAAGAACTTTTTGAAGTGTTTAATCGCGCATTGGTAAAGTCGCTTTATTAAAATACTTACATATATGTCAGTCTGATTCTTTCGGTATTGTAGGGATCAGAGTCCCTACCACAAGCTCTAACGCAATCCATTTGACGACCTAATTGCTTCATCCCTCCCCTCTTGCACGACTGTCATTTTAACACGTCTTGTGTCTATAATTATAATGTTTTTTTTTTACTTATTTGTTTTGTAAAGAAATATTTAAAAATAAAAAAGACATGTAAAAAAAAAGTTACTAAAGTAAATAATACAAAATCACTCTTATGCATTAGTATGAAATTGTTTTTAACTGGTAGTGTATGTATGTTTGTTTAGTTCAAATCTTGCAAGGGATTTTTAAAAGAGTTACCCTTAACCGTTTAAGTTGAAATTTTTCAGATGTTATCAATACCTACTCAATTCTTTATTGCATTACACAATATAGGCTTAGGTGATAAACACTTCATATCTGTTTACATGACAATGTAGTCATGCAATGAATGATTGCATTGCCATAATGAATTCTAGATTCTGAATTCTAAATCCATTATGGCAAGCTTCTGAGGATTTGTTATTTTTTTATGTACCCATGATATGGGTATCAATTACGGGTCCTTCTTCAAGGTTAAGCAACGCTTGCCAAGGTTGGTCTGTGGATGGGTGACCATCTTAACATAACGAGTTTCCTTCGTGCCTCGGAAAGCACGTCAATCCTCCTGGTCCTGGCTGTTATTTGTAGATGTTTGACAGTTGTTACGGATAGTCAAAAGCCAGTAAATCTGACTCCAGTCTCGCCATGAAGTACCGTGTTATCCCAGTTAATAAGTTGTGGAAGTCTGATAGGCAGTCACTCCTCGTAAAATGGGGTATTCAGCTAAATCCGGCTTGACTGGAAGCCGACCCCAATATATAGTTGGGAAAAGGCTAGGCAGATGATGATATGGGTATCAATTAAAATAGTTTATTGAGAGGACTACAGAACACGCGGTCACTCTCGTACTGCATGCAATAGAAAGAGTTTCGCAAACACAATGCTTGCAAATATGAAACATTTTAGTGATTTACTAATAAATATACATTGCTTGTAGATTTGTATATCATTCTGATAATCTGAAAAATTTACAGAATGATTGCGAATATATTAGTCCAGTTTTTAATAGATAAATTATTTTTTACTTTAGTCTAAATTACTGGTGCTGTGTTTTGAACACACTAATTTTCTAACATTTATCCTGAAGAATAACATATATTTTTCTGATTCTATTTACTGCACGCATTTACTCAGATTTGCAATTAGTTCCTGTATTTATCTTAAGAAAATTAAAAAAACAGCACATTTAAAAAAAATCAGTCTTAATTTTAGATTTTTTTAAGTCATTGTTTCATTTTAAAATTTTAATTAATGTTTAAGTTTTATATTTGTAATATTTAGTTCTTAACCCTCTAAGAGGTTCCTTTTACTCATGGAAGAGTCTCCTCTTTCATTAATAGGTACTATCCATTAATATTTGAAATTGTTGATGTTGATGTAAAACAATATTTGGAAATATTTGAGAATGTTTATTTTCTTATAGTTTAATGTAAATAAAAATAATATAGAAAAATAGATACGCTTTATAATGTTTTTCGTATTTACGGAAAAGCAGAAAAGTAAATAGAAACTTTACATCCGATCCCAATTTCCTTCGATAAAAAACCCATTACATCTTCCATAGGCTTTCCAATTCACTAAAAATGCACCATCTACAACCATCTAATGCTTTTCCGTATTTAAAACAACCACAAAACATCAACCCAATACATCACTGTCCCAAAAACAATACATTAATACGACTAACAATAAAAAAATCCCGATCATAATGCCCAATTTGTCCCAGTCCACGTGTCCCAATGATTCGCCCCATTGTTCGCCCAGCACTCGGATTAAGGCCCGAGCACCAGCGATAACATCTTGGTCCTTTCAAACCAAAGACGTAGATGCAGAGATAAGAACATTGAGCACTTATTGTGTGGAACAAAGAATGGATGCACTGAAAAAATGAGCCAAGCCACTGTTTGTCTCTCGCCTTTTCTGCTTAACTGTACTTTGAAAACGATTGTCACGAGTTTTTCCTAAGTTTGGTGAAATGATGGCGCCTTGTTGAATAAAAAATGTGCTGGTCATCGGTACTTGAAGTTGACGAGCACTTTTGTTTGTGACTGTATTGTTTAGGAGACAATGATGGTCATCATCGGTTTTTATTCTCAACTGACTTTGTGAAATCAGTGTATAGTGATGAAGGACGTACTTAAACATATTATTTTTATATTCGTGAGTATAGAATAGTAGGTAACCAGAATAGTGATTAATCGCGAGTTGATTATCTTTTTCACGTGTTTATTCGTTTGGTTTCACCCGTAAAAAAGTAGAAAATTATAGAAGGTAAATATACTCTCAGCATGAATAATCTTGCGTCTTATTTCACGGCAGGGTCAAAACATGTGCCAAAGATCAATTAAAACATGAAGGAGTAACAAACATACACTCTCACACATATATACAGGAACATTTACACGTACCCATGTCAGTGTGATAAAATGAAGTTTATAAGTATAGTTATAGAAAAACCAATTAAAAGCTCAATGAGAAACCGTCAGTGTAACTACCGGACTTCATTTCCGTTAAAGTACCAATCTTATGCCGTCGTTTTCTAAGAAAATCTCTTGAATCAAACCAGCGGACAATAAACAGCCGCCATCGAAAGTGCACATTACACTTCACTCACAAAGCGGTACAAGCATAGAAACTTTGCACAAAAGAACCAATCTTGACCAAACAATTTACATGTCAACTTGTGAGTGAAGCACCGCCTTAAAATACTTAGCGGGTTGTGTGGACCCGGCCTTATTGAATAGTCTGAACACCTCTAGTGTTGGGGCGCAACGAAGGTTCGCGCGTTAGGCGTGATAGGGCGGGGCACTTCGTCCTAGGGCGGAGAACTCCAAACATCATATTTGAACTCGTAACTACTTCTAAGAACTTAACCAATTTGTGAAATTAATTTCTGTGTGTCAAAAATGCCGACGCAAGCTGCAAACCTCGGTTTATGTCGAGTCATCCAAGAAATAAATATTTTAGATTTATAATCGGCAATGATAAAATTTGACAGCACGCAATTTGTAATTTTTGTTAAAGATTGGTTATCTTGCCGAATGTTTTTTCTTTGCAACGATTTTTATTATTAAAAATATCTTGAGATATATATTACAATGTATGATCAGTCTTCAATAGCTTAATTGAGTGAAAAAAGCTATAGAAGTTTTGATTTTACCAGTTATCTGCTACTACTCAGTCCTAACAACTAGCGTTAACTGTTAACCTATCACATACCCGCTTAACGAGACACAATAGTAAAACAATAACAGTGCGGTCTCATAGGACCGGTCGGGGATTCATGAATTAAAGGGATGGATAACTTCGTCATCCATTCACCCCTAAAAGCATCCTCGCGCGATTGAAAATTTTAACACCTCATGGTAAAGCCCCACGACTCATACTATGTCTGCATAGCCTTATAATATTCCACAGCTGGAACTCAGGATTCCTCTTTGGAATAGGATTTGGAATGGCTTCAGGATGCCAAAAAGTCACGAGGACACAGTGCGAGTTGCTGGATTACATGTCTTCTTGATTCTTAGATAGTTTCCTCTGAGTGATGATGTGAGTTGATGAGTTCTTGACCATTTTGAGAGTAGAAGACAAAGTAAAGCGCCTGCTTAGGTTTGAACCCACGACGTACAACTAAGTGAGCACCACTACCACTGAGCCATCATTCTTTATTATTTCCTTCAATCACCCAAAAAATTCTTGATACAAATCAACATAATAGCCCAAAATTAATAGGCTCTCTAACAAACAGGCCAGCCTATTTCGCGGGAAACTTGTTACATCCACCTGGTGGGCGGTTCTGGGCGGAGAACCATCCTTGGGCGGGGACCTATCACTGACCCATTTATAGGCTCTTATAGCCCCTTATAGCCCATTATTGCCTCTCCAAAAATAGCCCAGTGACTCACATAATTAATTTTAGGGGGCGTGGTTTCAAAGCAGCTGTAACTTTTTAATCAGCATTGTTTAACTAGGTTCTCTTTAAGAGGTTTGCTTAGTAAGCAATATAGCCTTTTTAGATCTAAATTGATATTGAATTTGATATGCCTCCAATATTTAATAGACCATTGGTATTTTAATTATGTTATAAAAAAGTGCTTAAAGAAATAAATTAGCTTTTTAAAACACTTATTTGGACCTTTACATAAAAAAATTATAGGTACTTTAGCAAATGTTTACTACCACTTACTATAGCTTAAAGTTCAACAAATAAGTCCCAGAAAGGTTCTCATTGACCCAATTTAAGTTCCGCAAATATTTAAATCACTAAACCTTTAATACCTATTACAAAAATTACGCCAAGCATCCTCGAGACATCGTCTAAATATTGAAATAGTATTAAAAGCATTATTTTCATACAATATGTTCGGAACAAAATGGAATCTCCACACAATGCGACCGTATTTACCGTAACTCATATTATAAATGTGTAAAACCATTTAAATAGCAAAGTATCAATAGATGAATGTTTCTTTGTATGGTGAACCAACTTGGCCGTGATATTCACGCACATTTTATTTGAAGATTTTATTGAAATTGTCTTAGAAATTCCAAACTTGAAAAGTGAACTTTAACACAACCTCTTTAGAACTTAAAATTCAACACACATTTCAAGACTGCGAATACAGCTTAGCCAGTTCAATTTGAACTCTATGTCTACAAAAATAAAGTTCAAATTTAATCGGCAAATTCTCATCAAATTTACTTTTATTGGAAGGGCTTTCAGAGGCAGCTAAAGGTATACGTATTGTCGATAATCAGTGAAGCAAACACTTGTTATTTTAAGAGATCATCCACCCTTAAAGCTTCTCTTTGAGTGTAACAAAGAGGTGTATAATGTATTATTTATAGGACACAGTCGGTAGGCACAACCGGGGCCATGAATGTGTATTGTCGAGTATTGAAGACTCGACATTGCTAAATTGTACGTCCACTGTATCATCAATCAGATGGATTTATTTCTTGACAATTGAGCTACAATATTGTTTGGGTTGTTATAAGTTAGGTTTAGTATCTTCGGTGGAGTAGAAGAAAGGACTGTGATTTGCGATGGTTTGCCTTTATAGGATTTTAGTTTACACTGAGGGATAACATTAGTTTTGGTTCTAAATAATGATGAGTTCGTGGACAGTTGGTTTGAATAAGGTGACAAAAAATAGTAGTCGGTTCATATGATAATATTTTTTAATGGAATAATTTTTATAAAAAATTAATAGGTTTAGAAATTGACCAAATAGGATACCAGTTTGTAAAATTATCGACAAACGTCCATCCAAAACCCAACTGCCTATAAATGCCAAAACAGTTTTTTCTACCCAAAATCAATTTCAGAGGACAACAAAAACTCCCGTCGCCATTATAAAAATATTAATATACAGCAACTTTTTCGTCCTTCTATTTGTTATTTATAAATGTCCCCGTCACGAATTTTATAAAAAAGCTCGCTCCAAAAAGTGAGTCACAATGCTGACGCTAATCTCTTCAAGGCACGAACGAAGCATGTCAAACCAAAAAAGGGTCCAATTCTAATACTTAGTAACCATTAAATAAATTCTATATACAAAAAAGTCGAAGAAAAAATTGTCCGTAGCCCTGGAGGTAGACCACTTTTAAATATTTGTGCGCATATGGCTTCCGGTTATTTCGAGTGGGTTATGCTAAAAAATGCATTAGACCCTTGGTTTTTATATCACGATGAATTGAATGTCCTATGATATATTTTCTTTTTCGATTGAAAAGGCGAGAGGTTCAAGGAAGATTAGGTACGGTCCGAACTTCTGAATAGATCCCTAATCCAAATATATGACTGTCCTGTAATTTACAAGGTTTTTTAGTTGGTCTGAGAAGCTTGCATGTGTCCTTACAAAAGGCTTACGATTCGGTATAATTTCACGTTCCACTTTATATAGGATTTAAGCTATAAAGTGATATTACAGGAGTTATCTGTGTCGTGGCTCTCTGGAGATGCCTCAACTTATTTTTTAAGGAAGGATTAGGCACTTGAGTCGGTTAACTTTTTTAAAGTTAAGAAATAAATCAAGATTCCTCATTGAATGAAAAAATATCTTGTTGCTATGGTAGGATAATTCTCTCTACGGGATCATGCATGTAACTCCATGCATAGAAATAATAACCGGCCGGTACAAAATAATAATTTCTCATTTAGTTACTCTTTAATTTTATTGCCTAGACATAGGTAAATATACATATTCCATACTTTGTCGACCAAATCATTGCTTACATCGGTCAAACGCGAGCCTATCAATAGTACCTAATAATAAAAAAAACTGATAATGATGTATAACACCTCCGGCCTTATTATTGTTGAACCATTCAGTTATTCATCATATCATAATCACGAAAATCATAAAGGTTATAATGACGAGAAGCCTCATTTCTGCATAGTGCAGGTAGCTTTGACGAGGCTGTGTGAAATATCGAGTGCCTCCTCTAATAGAGCCTACTGCAGTTCGTAACACAGTGAAAATTATTGCGGACCGCTGCCGAAATAGTAGCCCTGTATATAACGAGTAGTCGCTATATTCTGGCTAGTAAACAGTGGTGACACATGATGTTTACTTATTTATATATCCGTCAATCAGTTTCTCCATTTATATATTATAGTTTATATAAAAGGAGAAACTGATTGACGGATATATCAAGGCACAGCCAAAATTACTGGGACTAGGAACGCGAAATGTTGCACAAGTTTTCCCTTTATGACGGAGGTTAGCACTTCGAAAGAATTCTCTAAAATTCATCCCCCAAAGTAGGGTATGGCTGAATATGCTATAAACATAGTGACATAGTATTAGTTTATATCGCACAGTGTTGCGATAAAATTTTGACAGCACGATTACCTAATGGCTCGTCGAGCGATTGGCTGCTGCATTGCGTGTCGCGTGATCAATTCCCGCATACCAAACATTTGTAAGAGCTTACACGTTAGTGAACTGAACACACTCACGAAACAGGGGTAATTCCAAAGGTGGAGTAATTTTTTTAATAGAATTAATAAAAAGGATAAAATTATGTTGAATGTAAGATCTCACTGTACCATATACTTAGTAATAAATCATTCTTTCTATAATTCATGAATCCCCGACCGGTCCTATGAGACCGCGCTGTTATTGTTTTACTATTGTGTCTCGTTTTGTGGGTATGTAATTTTTGCTTTCAAAAGATTTAAAATGAAATTAATTTTATTATTTAGCGTAGCTTCTGCTTCAAATTTTCCTCTAACCCACTGGTATTTAAAACATTTGGCCACAAATTCAAATTAATACGACTTTCTTCCCAATAAATATTCATGAAACTGTCGCCTAACGAGTATACACGGTGACCTATCGTGTTGAACTATCGCCAGACGCGCAATTTACACGAGATTACGATCATAACAGCTACCTGCCGACGTGATGCTGTATTAAGATATTATCTCCATCAGATAAGCTTCACAGAAAGCGTTATAAATGTATGAGGAAAAAGTAAATTACTTATAAGTTAATTCTGCTTAAACCTCTGAGAAAATTACTGAGGAAGGAAACTGCGTGTTTGTTGGTTGAAGGCTTGCCTGAACTGGCTTGCTTGATGAACTAATGAAGTTCATTAATTAATTGAGATAAGGAGAGGAATTGCTGGTTCATCATCGTGCATGTACGAACGCACTTATTTATTTTTCTTCCACTGAATTTCTTTTAGCTAAAAAATATCGTGGTAGCTCTTAGTTCCATAACACCTTAGTCTGCGGCTCGGACTAATTCCACCTCAGTTGAAATGACAAACTTCCTCCAATTGTATCAAAATGTTAATTTTCTAAGTTTCCAGTATTCTATTGATAACGACATCGTTGCTTGAATCTTATCATTACCATCTTTGCTTACAAGTGCCCAATAGAAGGTTTAACGAACGTTGAGTTACAAGGAACTACAGAAAATCAAATAAAAAAACATCTACTAATACTCAACAAGGTCTAACAAAGCGCAACAAGGCAGCGGAACTTGAAAGCTCTTTCAGTCTATTGAGAACTTAAGGCATGAAACAGAAACGAGCCCATTCACCATCACGTAGTTCTGCGTCAAAGGATACAAGGACCATACGGAACCCATTCAACAACCGTAAAATGGGTGCTTCTATGCCACATAACACCGGCCCGCGTTATAATGTAATTCCGCTAACCGACAAAGGGTTTCGAAGCTGTAAAAACAATCTCTGTCTACCCCCGAACTTAATCCTTCACAAAGTGCACCGACTTACCGAAAGTATTTTCAAAACAGTAGAAAATCCCTTTCGGTATCAATTTGCCGCCTCAACTACTCCGTTCGTGTTTTAAAAACATTCCTTTTTTGAACGACGTTTTTTCGCATTTCCTTTTCGCATTGTTGAAAAACTGTTTGCGAAATTAAGATAAATGCAATATGGCGGTAAATCGTTTACCGCCTTTTATAAGGTTTTTTACTTATTTGTGTTGTAATGCGCCTTTGATAAGGTAAATATTTAACAATAAGGATAACAACATGTACCTAGTATTATTATGGGTATCGATAATATTTTTGGAGCTGATAGCTATTTTTGCAATTTCACAGTTTTGGTTTTTGAAATAGAATGAGACTAGAAAACCAAGCGACAATTACTGACCGAGATATTTTTATTTATTTATTGAAGCTTATACCCTAGTATGCACAGAGGCAGACTTAATGTTTTAGGCATTTTCTACCAGTCGACCTTAGGTTGGTTCAAAAACATAACATGGTAGGTACAACATAAGTACGGGTAATTTTTATCTTTTACCCAACTGAAGTTACGAAATTCTTTCTTGCAGCATCCTCATATTTCCTACTTAAGTTCCTTCCATACAATACACAGTTATCCGCCCACAAGTTTTTATCAACGCAATATTTATTGCGGAACCGAGCGAAACTTCAAAACAGTTTTTTTATAGTGCTACCAACCTTAACAAAACGAAACGTTAGATAGGACCTAAATTCTCGGCGCACAATCGACCACGCCCATAAAATGTACCTATTATAGTACAGTACACTGTTAGTAGAGGTATTTCGCATCTGTTCGCACAAAGAGTTTCCTGTTCGGATTACTAGATTGCGATTGGTATCTTGCCTTAGGCTACGGTGCCTTTATACAATTTACTATATTGGACCGTCAATTCGCAAGTGTGATTTGATTGATGATGTTCCGCTACCGTGATCTTTGTTGTTGGATCTATTGTGATTTGAACTTAGTTCTAAGTACAATAAAATTTATGCAGCTAGGCATATTTAAGATGTCTTTTGGGAATAATACTCTTTTAACCTCGTAACAAAAGACAAAGTATGGAAGGCCTCTTACAAGGTAGACCGATGACCTGGTGAGGGTCGCGGGAATCCGTATTAAGTAATTTATCATATATCTGATACGCACAGGACTGGTTGTTGTCGTGATACTTGGGAGAGGCCTATGTCAAACAGTAGATGTCTTTCGGGTGAAATTATGAAGATGCTGATGATGACTCTCTTCATGATGGTCAGCCACATCATCGCTTACCATCAGGTTTTTTTTTTGGAAGTTAAATCATCAGAATGACTTCTCCCGTTCTTGGGTGGAGCGGGAGGGCGTGTCAGACTCTTACTGACTAAACCCCACCCCGTTCTTTCGTCGCCTTCGATCTGGGACATGGGCTTAACTTTCGGAATTTCAGTGTTCCCCAGAGGCTTCGGCCCTGCCGGGCCGTATAGTTTGCTGACATCTCCTTGAGGCGCGTGTGAAACAGAACGTGCCGTTGACGACTAGGCTCGGTCCAGGTTATTACCAGACTGCCGGACGGCAAGCTACCCATTGCTCGCCGTCCGCGACCCCGCCCCTTTAGTGGTCGGAAATCGGGATCGGGATCTCGGTGGCGGTGGCGTGAGGGCCGTTGCCTCACGCGCTCGCGGTTGGCAGCCTCCTTCGCTAGCATTACTGCTTGGCAGAAGGAGGCGACCGCATGCCACCCCTCCTGCGGACCATGGCCTGTACCAAGGCCCGGCGCGAGAGGTCGCCGCAACCGATAGCCTCCACAAGGACACGGTGGTGCTCCACCCAAGCGAGGCACACCTCTACCGTATGCTCCACCGTGTCCTCCGGGCGGTCCACACAGATCGCTTACCATCAGGTGAGATAATAATGCGAGCCTATCAATAATAAAAAATATATTATTAGATAATTATTATACCCAAAAGCTTGAAAGCTGGTTATCTCTTTTTTACACTTGACTCGACTATTTAGTTTCATCTCACACGTTAAAAATAACCTTCTTCACTCAATCAAAAACTTAAAAAGCCTCGTTCCATCAACTGTTAATGTAGGAACTAATTAATGAGAAATAATAAAACGCGAAAGAATTTCTTTGGAATTCTGACAGTTCCTGTAGCATACCGACCACCCCGATTCGTTCCGCACTCGAAATAGATCCTGCCAAAAACTTCACAGCCTAATTATGAAAAATAAGACATAGTTTAAAATTCACGTGCCTTTAGTTAACACGTGCTCCCATTTTTTTTTCTCACCAAATTCCACTAAAAATTAATTTCGGACGAAATAGGTTCGCAAAAAATACTAATTGCTTTTTGTATCGCCGCGTAGGTTTTTGTGTCTGTCTGTATGTCTTGCAGCAAATGTGGGCTTTGTCAGTGAAAAGTGTCAAATTACTTGGCACGAGATTGTAGATAAACATTAGGGCTGGCTCTTGGATGTGCTTTGAACTTTGTTCTTATTGAGAATATTTAAATTGTGTAACTTAGACATTTTTATGAAATAATATCAGTTAATGTCCTCAGCAAAGATTTTTTTTTTCTAAATTACCCCAATATCTGTTTCTCCGAAAAAAAAAACTCTAGTATTGGGAATTAACAAAACAAAAGTTCGTATAAAACTCGACAAGGTCTCTAAATCAAAAACCGATGCATCGCTATAAATAATCCAAATCCAAAAGAAATAAATTCACCCATAATATTTTAATGAACTTAAACCCATCAATTTAGAAAATTAACGATATAATTAAATTAAATTTATTTCACAGCCCTTGCATCCCTAAACTGGCGACCTTTTTGCGCGCATCCATTTTAGTTTTTCGTAAAGATTTTGCTGCAGATAATAATATACTACCAATCCCACAACGCCTCAACTACCTGCTATTGCTCAATCCAAAATGCACTGTAACTTAAGTGTTTTAAGTTCAAATTAATATGCGAGAGTATGTTGGTTGTGGTGGATAATTTTGAAGAGGTAGTCACGATGCAATAGGCAACTAAACGGAAAGGATCGGTAGATAAAACGGCGACAAGTTGGAGAAATATTTCCAAAATATTTGTAAGTGAAGCCGGGGACCGCCCGGGGGCGGGCAGGGAGGGCGCACTAGATACCGGAATTCATCCGCTGAATAGCTGAATATTATGAACTCAAAACCGCCTTTTTTTCATGTTTGCGAAAAAATACGATGCAGTTTGAAAAAATGGTAGCTTTTTTCATTACGATTTTGAACGTGAGTTATAACCTAAGTAATATTTAACTTAGGTATGTACACACTAAAGACTAGATAATGACTAGACTAAATAATGTTTATGTTAAGTTAGGTTAGTAATAAGCAATTTCAAAAACACATAATTATATGTATAACAGATTCATAAATTTTAATTATCAAAAACTATTTTTAGTACAGAAAAAAACTTGATGTTTTTAGATGTAAACAGAAAATGACTGCCTTAAAAAAAATAAAAGGACTAACGAATAATCGTGTAACCAAACATTTTCAGACTGTTTTTCCATTATGTGTAAAATTACTCTTACGCAAATCAGCAAAAAGTAACAGCAACACAAAAACACTATAATAACGATATTAATGATGAGAGAAAACCAACCAACCATCAATTGACGTCTTAAACTTATAACCAAATAATTACAAACAAAAACGTACATCTACAAAAAAAATAAGTGCTTATAGCACAAAAAGATATAAAACATGGCAAGAAAACCTTAGATTATTACATCAAAAAACCTGGCAACACATAAAAGAAATGTTATTCTTATTTCAAATTAATTCACGCGTGAATTTTGCATTGGTAGTACAAAACCGGAGGGTTATTCTTAAGGTTTATATTGAATTGGCAGTTAGTAGAATGTCTCATTGTAACAGGACACCGAATAAAGATGGTGTCCGCAAGATAAGCAAGGATTTAGGACGAGTGTACCGGCTGTGGCAGATTTACACCGCGTTTCTATAAACTATTATTTGTGAGGTTTAATGGTAGTGTTACATATTTGTTGTAAATGGATCGGTTATGTATTTGCAAAAGTAAATAATTTTTTGATAGAGAGAAGAGATTTTCAGATTTTCGTCAAAAGAACTTAATAATTTACTTCAGACACTAAAATGAAACGGTAACTTTAGTTATAAAAGTGTGAAAAATAAAACATTAGAACCACATTTCATTGACTCAATTCAATAACTAGAACTAAAAACGGAACGTAGAAAAAAAACTCGAGATCCTCAGAGTCTTCCAAAGTAAGAAGTTCTGATTGAGTCCTTCGCTATGTAAATCAACCTCAAGAATCTCAGAAAATCATCTAAAAAACCAACCAACAGCATGTAAACCTATGTAACCAAACGCACGCACTGCGCCCACGCATTACCCTCACATATTTGCACAATGCTCTAATCTCGTCACGCTACACTTGACACCAATAACGCTGCCATTCATCAAGGATTACCACCTAGATGTTTATCAATATTTCTCTAACAAATATTTAGAGATACCTTCCATAAGCCCGTGTGTCGAACATCTTACGACAATGACATAATATTTGTATAGCTGATACATAATCTCCGCATTGTATAACGACTTTTAAAAGAAAAAATTTGCATGACATTTCATTTTTGCGAAATAGTTTGAAAAAATTGAAGATGAGATACAAATATTGAAATTGGTATCTTAGAACCATCTTGAGATTCCACGAAATGTTATTATTTGAATATAAATAATATTTTTATACTTTAGTATCATCCTCATCAGCGGCTTGGTTTGTTTAAGCTTTATTCTGAGGTGGTCTTATACCCGTTATAACCAAAAATAAATATTATACAGAGGAAAATCTTCAGGGTGCCGCTCATTAATAATATTAACAAACATCGTAAAAATGTTTACTCTGGAAGAAGGCCAATATGAGCCTTTAATTGGATATAAAAGTTGGCAATTTGTTTAAGTATTTTTAGTGCCGCAACAATGTAGATACTTTATCATTTTACATTAAAAGTAACATGTGTAAAAACACTTCAATTTTATTTTTACCGTCCTTGCTACATATTGACACTTCCATAAAACTAATATTGTAAGTCTACGGACCAAATAAAGGACTAAAACTGGACCCAATAAGCCGAAACAAAATAGCCCTACACAATAAATACAATTAAACAGCATCAAATAAAAACTGGACCCTTCACAGCATCATTGGTCCAGAACTTTTTTCACTCGACCAGTTTTAATGTAATCAAACCGAATCCCGGATCACTGGAGCAGAAATCACTCAGTCTGGGGATATCTGATAAGACGTCTCGAACGATAAGTTGTCGACATACAGACTCGAGATCAGATAAGGAGACATCATCGGAGATCTCCGTATTGGCGTACACTCGCCTGCTCGGTGTAACCAACACCACAGATCCAGAGATTTGAGATAATTAAAAAAATGGAGCGTGGAGGTCCCATTTGTTTAAGTATTTTTAGACGATTTGGGGTTGAAATAAATGGGTTGCGTGTCCCCTTCCTATTTAAGTTTATGTTCCAAAGTTTTAATCGCCTTTATTCGAAATAGTGACCCACTACAAAAAATAGCCTAAAAATCACTCCTACAGACTAGATTAGGTATATTTTTTTGTCATCATAACCATTTCTGATATCTCATTCTAGTCTACCCAATCAAAAACCATTCCAAATCAATTAAAACCACCTAAACACAAAGAACACATAATTTTCTATTATTAATAGGCCTATAAAAACAAAAGCACAGCTAAGAAAGGAAAGAAAACAAGAGGGTTGCTATCCCAAGGGGACAGGCAAAGTAATCAAATTAGAATTAACTAAGTCGAGACTATCTGTCATCGTTGTGTTCACGAAAGCGGGAGTCCTGGGGTAATATATCATGGAGTAATGACAGGAAGTCAGGGTTACAGGGACAGGATCGGAATCTGGTGACACATGGGTCTGAGATGTTTGATAAGTTGTTGTGTCAACTGTGCGTTATTTATAGTCGATTTAGGTGAAATTCTTGGAAGAATATTGTGATTGGCGTGATGTTATTTTACTTTAGGCTGTAAGTCAAATGCTTGGGCTGTGAGATTAATCGACAGAGCTACCACGGTTCCATGATGATAAGGGTAACTGAAAGATACACCCCTCACTCCCAGTGCGAAAGGAGTATTCGATGATCTGCCAAACCAAAAAACGGAATAAAAATGTTGTTAACTGCTTATTGTATTGCAGTCGCAATGTATAATTGAATGCTAAAATACAAACTCTATAATCTATAACTGGTTTAGTAGATACCATTTCATTTTTTTTTAATTACTGTTTGTTCTATACTACCTACCAATCCAAGGTATCAGATACCTTTATACCTAACAATCTTCATAGATGTAATTAGTAATTCCATGTTGTTATAGTCGATGACGCAAAATACGTACTTTGATCTGTTCTCGTAAAGAAATGACGACGATGACAGCCCAGTAGATGTTTCATTTATTCATGTATGTCTTGTCCAAAAGCCGCTAAACAAGTTGATGAAAACGTACCAGAGTTCAACCAGAGACTTAAGAGATTTGCGGGATTATAAGGATGTAACAGCTTTGTTTTTTGTTTGAAACAGCAAAGCCCTAAAAACAACAAGGACTGTCAAAAGAAGCTTAACTTGTAATCCTCTACATTTACTGGTCAAAGTCTTCTTTGCGGGAATGTTTGAAAGAGAACGCAAATCTACCACCATACGTACAAAGCGTTTTAGGAGTACATTTATTATGCGTACAGCTAAAGAGTGGAATTCCCTGCCGGGGTCTCTTTCCTGATAGCTACAACGTAGGGTTCTTTAAGTCAAGAGTGAATAGGTTGCTTCTGGGTAAGCGTGCTGTATCGTCGACCACATGATCTCTTACCATCAGGTGAGGTGTGGTCAAGCGCGAGCCTATCAATAATAAAAAAAATGAAGAAAGCGTAGCTCATGATCCTCGATCTTCACTGATCAAAGTCTGCTTTATGTAACAAAACACTGTGATATAACATAATACTTTGCGAGATGTTAGAAAAAGTTATCGTGCCTCCAGAACGCAAAAGGTAACTGAAAGACGCATGTTTTCGTCAAGAAAGAGGGGTACAGTAAAAGAAACAAGTATAAAATTAGTTATTAGATTTTTTCTCGCTTAATCACTATATCACCTGATGATAACTTAAAATAATGTGGAGTACGCTTGTCTAGAAGTACCTATTCACTCTTGACTTGACTTGACAGACCCGTAGGTTGTAACTTGTAGCTATCTAAAAACACAGACAGGGAATTTATTCTACTCCTTAGCTGTACACACAGTGAATGCAATGACTTTCAATCAAATAGATGTATTTTATTTCTATCTACTAACTTCGCAATACTTAGTAATTCATTTAGATATCTCAATATAACACCATAGGTGTTTAAAAGGTCAATTAAGAGAACAGTAAAGCTTAAGCCGATATAACCATTGAATGGTTTAACAGGGGCCACACCTAGGCCACGTGTTCTTTGCAGCAGTAACGTGTGGAATTAAAGATTTAATCAATTAACTAAGTGGGACAATTGTATTGTTTGTGCAATTCGGGGAATAATGAATAATGCCTTCTGAATTGGATTTGTTTATTTAGACGATATTAGGTAAAACTACGGCTTTTGTATTAAATCAACTGATTTTGGTAGATTTAATCATTAAGTATATATTATTAAGTGTATTTATAGTTAAGATAAAAAATAAACACTGCCTCGCACTAGGTATTACTCCTGTATCGAACTTACAAAGTTCGAGGTACGTAAGTAGAGAGCATAGTGGCAGCTAAATAGTACTAAGCACTTACATAGTTCAATAAAAGAAAAAACAGTCAATAGAGACAAAAATAATATTAAGTATACAGAAAGTCTCCCAACTTAAATGTCATGAGTAAAATTATGAGTGGTGTCAAAGAAGTGCTTCGACATTCTTACTAGGATAACCCTGCAACACGAATGCTGTCACCGCCCGCTGACATACAAACTTTGGACCTACGTGTCACACCCTTAGGGGGTGAATTTTACAACACCCTCTCCTAATGCTCGCCAACATCATAAGAACAAACCTTGTGCAAAATTTCACGATCTGAAGCCCTTATAGTTTCGGCTGTGCATCGATAAGGCTGTCAATCAGTTTCTCCTTTTATATACATAGATTAATATGTGGAAGAACAAGCCAGCAAAGTTATCAGCGGCCTTCACAACAGCGGTAGTTCAAAACCCGAACAGCAACCCTAAGGGCCTGTTTCACAATGTCCGAGTAGGTACTACTCACTGGATAAATTCAAAAATGGAACAGAATTTGTATGAAATTATCTGCCAAGTAAGATACTCGAAACTTAATCATAGGTGGTGAAACAGGCCCTGAATCTTTCATCTCTTATCCACTACGTACCGTAATAAGAACGACATACTAATACCTACACACAAAAAATCAAACGAACCCTACATCCATCGTGTCAGCCGACTCACGAAGCGCTCGTACTTACCACACGTAACAATTTAGTCACACCCACGACTTCTGACCCCCGGCACGAGTTCGCGACACGAGTCGCGACACCAGTCACGATCAAGGCTCGAGGCCGTTTGAGGTCGCAGACTTAATGCTAGCGTGAATACTAATGATGTTAATTTTCTGTACATTTTGAGGAACGTGAATGTTTTCATGGGGAAGGGGATTCCACGTTTCTTGTAAACGGTTTTAGGTCAACCAGTGTTTATTTTAGTTTAATATGCGACTGTTTTATGTCAATGTAATGTTCTCAAGACTAGTGTTATAACTATTGATTCATTAAATAATATTTCATTTTGAATTTAGTGTACTTCACCATTAGGTTATGAAGGATTTTATATAGGAGTTATATAGTATTTTAACGTTTGAATCCCCAACCGGTCCTATGAGACCGCGCTGTTATTGTTTTACTATTGTGTCTCGTTTCGCGGGTATCTGAGTAATTAAGGTGGAATTTCATCCAATAACTTCTGCCATATTAGGGTAGAGCGGGAGAGGGAATCAGACTTTTACTAACTACCACATTTATGTTTCTTCATTGCCATTGCGTTTCAGGACCCCGGGTTTCCCTTTTGGAAGACAACCCATGGCCCCAATAAGCTTCGGCCACACTGCGGCCCTACGGTTTTGCTAAAATCTCTTTGAAGCGCGCGTTGAACACTCGACTTGAGCCGTCGACGACAGGTTAAGTCCGGATGGTTACTGGACCACCGGACGACGAAGTATTCATTGCTCGTCGCCTACACGCCCACGCTTACAGTGGCTAGAAATTGGGGTAGAAAAATGGACTTGACGTAATTACTTTTAGCATCACTTATGATAACAGTTTTCATATCTCCTCCCTATCAAGACACAACAATAAATAACGCTAAACAATGCGCTACAAACAACCCTATTGTCTAAGAAAACTTTAACATTATCTCCACAAAAAATCACGAAGGAATTTATAAACAAAAACAGATGATTGTGTCGGCCACGTGCCGATCGTGGTGAGATAACATTGTACCGCAGCGGTTGTGGATGTGGTGTATCACAGTGTAACTGCATACAGTACTTCAACGCTGGTAGTACGCGTTCGTTTGATATGGCTTTAGAAATTAATTTACTCATCTACACTAATATAATAAAGAGGTGAAGTTGGTTTTTTGTTTGTATGAGGTAATTGTGGAAGTACTGGTCCGTTTGCTAGAATTTTTTCACCAATAGAAAGCTGCTGTATTCCTGAGTGACAAAGGCTATATTTTATACCAAAGCTTCCTGAGTCTCTGAAGCTACGTTGTAAAAGTCAGATAAGCATTCATCAAAAAGCATCATCATTTCAGTAGCCAAAAGACCTCAATTGCTGGACATAGGCCTGCCAAGTGCCGCTACAAAGACCGGTCTTGTACCCGGGCACAGAGTCCATCTTGTAGGAGGCCTTATAGCGCAGCGTCTACCGGTACGTGGTGGCCACTCTTTCCCCTATTGTCTACTGCACTGCCACATAAGTTTGGTGATTCTTCGGGGTATGATGTGGTTCCTGTGGATATCTTCAATTCTGTAAGTAAACACTGACCAGTATTTACTTGTCAATTGAACTGCTTCAAAGAGAAAACAGACCAACTGATGAGACGCACAGGACCTTTCATTGCGGCGATACCTGGGGGAAGCATAGATGTCCAATAGTGGACGTCTTTCAACTGAAATAATGATGACAATTATGATTCTTCTTTCATAAGCAGTGCAAGCTTCGTACGAACATAAATAGAAAAAGGCCTGGAGATAGAAGAAGATTATGCTTGTATCACTTAATGACCTCGACCCATATACCGCGCACGCGATTACTTTTTGACTAACGTTGTAGATTAGATACCAGTTAACAGACTGTAAAGCACTGTGCGGTAGGCTGTGGCCCAACAATGCCCTTTTTATTGAACTCTTGATAATCGCCTACTGAGTGATATGAATTTCGAAACAATAGCGTTTTTTGGACACGCGCTTATTATATTTTTGTGCCTCCAAATGACAATGGGGTATGATGAATGGAAGTGTAGATTAGGGGTTTTTGTTCAAGTTATTGTTATCGTTTTTATCAGTTTTATGATAGTAAGAAATGGTTAAGTAGTATTTAGTCTATGAAGAGTTGAGCTGTGGAGTGTATGTGAATAGGAGTCCACTTCCCAAGGCTTATGCTATTCAATGTTAAAACTAAAATAATATTTGTTTCTAGCTTCAGCCACCGGCTTTGCTCGCGTGAAAGTAGATAATTATCCCAAAGGAATATACTCCCAGAGTAAAAAATACCCTACGTGCTAATCTAAGACATAATTGTCAAACTTCTTTTATAATCTGTTTAGCGGTTTCAGGGTGGTTAAGTTACAAAAATACTTACATAACACACACACATACAAAGTTTAATCTTTATAATATTAAATATATGTTTAGAGTGAAGTGTGACGACTATTTTTTTCTTTTATTTGTCGCTCAACTCATAGGCTTTCAGTTAGGTAATAAATATATTGGTTTAAATTCAGCCTAGTGAATACTTCCATTCATAGCAAATGCTTTTATACCAACTGAGCCATATTTACCCATCTTTACAATCTTTATTCATTGCCTAAATTAAACGCAAAATAATCACAGGAAACGAGACATAACATTTACGATACTCTAAAAGCGTCGGAACATAATCACGTGTTTTCTTAACGACGCTCCTGAAATCAAAATATTCTAACACACAATATCTAAAAGCATTATCGGGCAGTTTGAAAAAACCTGGTAAAAAACCGTGGTGAGGAACCCTGGACCCGGCTATTATCTCAGAACACCGAAGTCATTTTAGCTATAATAAGATAACATTAAGGGAAGACGAGGGCAGAGATGCTCAAAGTTTAAAGAGGCTTTTAATTATTGGTAGAATTTCGAATTGATTTTTCTTTACTATAGTAAGTTAATTATTATTCTATCAAGAACCAAAGCCTTTTTGTATAGGTATTTCTAGACGGAAACGCTTCGTTTTTCGACTCTTATCTTTATTTTCTTGACAAAGGTTTTTAATATTAAATGCCATTTTATTGGTATGTCTTTTATTTTTACTTTCCATTAGAAAAATTGATATTCAAGCAACTATTGATAGATCCTCAGAATATTTTGAAATAATTGCTCTAACCCAGCAAAGAACAATTAAAAGACGTAGCTTTTAGTCAGTAAAAGACTGTTACACTCTCTCGCTCCAGCCTAGAGCGGTGTTCGATGAATTTCTACAACAGAAAAAAAAAAAGAAAAATACGGCAATCACTCATCTCATCCTTTTCAAAGTCTTTTCCATAACTAAACTACCCTTTTCCCAATACACTTCTAAACATTTAACTCTACTTCACAAGCTCCCCAAAAACTTTGAGAACGTACCTTCAAAAGATCGTGTCAGCGGACCTGTCGCTCTCGACTCTCAGAAACAGGTATTAGTTTTTTCTTTTACGTTTTTGCGCTTGCGCACGTGTGCGCACAGCCCCTTAATTACCGACGCATACCATAAACAGATCTTTACGCTCCCTTAAATAAATCTTCGGAGATTTTTTTCTTGTTTTCTTAGGCCGTAATTTTGGAGCACAGTTTTCGGTTTACCAAACGAATTGGACAACGGAACGGGTCTAGAAAATGATCGATGATGACTCTTTGTTTTTACAGGTTCATACGTAAGTCGATTTTGTTGTTTATAGAGCTTTACGGGTTGTCGGATGTTTGGATCAGATTAGGAGTTGATTTTGAGGGGTCATGAATTTGTATCATGATTTATATTGGAGGTATTTTATTGCTTTTTATTTTTTTTATAATTTTTTTTTGTTTTTGGCTTGGTTACTATTACTCTTTTATGCCATGTTTTCATGTAAATAATTAGTTGGTTTACCATTAGAAAATGGATAATATGCAATTCTTAGTATCAAGTCAACCTTCTTGGCTTCGCTGAAGTAGCTGTGACTACAATACAATTTACAGCTCCATTTTCCTGAAATCGCGCCTATTTCAATTATTCCACATAATGTCCAGTTGCACAGACACTTGAGATACAAAACTGCACCAATTTTACATCACAATATCCACTAGCATTAAATTTGCGAGTAATTAAAATAGGCACTGAACTTCACTCGAAACAATCCCGCCAAAAATTCTATTGCATAAAATCTGCAGCAAATATACAAATATTCTCTCCTGTGTTACCACCAACCAAAATAAATAAAAGTTCCGTCTTTCGGTCGAAACATTTAATATGTTAGCAGATTACGAGTACAACCTTAGAACCCTTGATAAGGGTATATTTTGTGGCCTCCCTCGACCCGAGATAACTCGCTCCTCTCCCTTTCTTGTTTTATTGTAGTGTTAAACGATATTTTATTATCACAACGATAAAATTCCTCCACGAAGACACGACATATATTTATCTTTGGAAATCTTTTTTTATTCGGCACTTTATCACTATTATTTAGGGGCGTGATAAAATGCTAAAATATGTCTTAGGCTTATTCTTTATTAGGGTGGAGTAAAAGGATTAGGATATTAAAATGGATACACTTAATTATGGAGGAATTTAATCCTGATCAGCATACGTAACTTAAATTAAGTTTAGGGTTAATAATAAGGACTTACTTAGATTACTTTTAAATATGGCTCTAAATTTATAAATGTGTAAAGACAGCAAAAGTAAGTTTATACTTACTAACATGTGGTAATTGTATAAAACTACTTTAGTTTTGATATTAGATGTATTTTTATAGACCGCTCTAAAAACAATAAAGGTTCTGAATAAAATTGTAATGAAAGCAAAAGAGTTTTTATACTAAAATATGTAATAATCTAGAGTCATTGTTTTAAATACTTTAGCGATGTTTAAATGCCTTTTACATGTTGCTCTAAAAACTAAATGTACTGAGTAAAATTGTTAAAACAGCAGAAGTAAGTTTACACTAACATAATATGCCATAACCTAGGCAGTAATTGTTTATAATAAAAATTTGCACTAAAACTTAAATGAACACTAATAATAAACGTAGTGTGGTGCAAAAACATTGCTCAAAGATGAGCCTCTACACAATTATTTATTTAAAAGCCCTTAATGACACGGTTTCCGCAGATATCTAGATTAGATCTAAAGCTAAACCGAAAGATTTCAATTAAGTCCTAAGTGCCAACGGCTTACGACATAATTATTGCCAATTAAAGCAAAACGCTCGTAAAATTTAATAAAATAGTGTAGCTAATGGTGGTCGGCAGGGGCGTAGCTACCACCGTATCCATAACATGGGCCCCCAGACTTCAGAGGCCACAGTTGGAAGCGTAAAATTACTGTTCAGAAACTCAAAGTCTTCTCACTAATGAGATTCAGCAATTGCTCCTAGGCTAGTGGCCTATCGAATTACCCAATTGTTAGGTGCTATTTTTGCTTATTTCATAATAAAAACAATATTTTTATTATTTTATTACGATTGCACCACTGCTTACCATCAGATGGGATAGCGATCAAGCACTAATTAAACTCAATAAAAACATCGTAATAAAATCAGTGATTTTAAACGGGATGTTGTTTTCATTAAGAAATACCTAAACAAAAAGCCCAGTGCTATACTCCGTCGGTTTAGGTAGTTAACTAAAGGTAAACAATCTTGGTATGTCTTTTTATATTAAAGAGGTCGTATATAATATACAGAAAGATTATTTAAATTTAGTTTATTAGCTAACATCTCGATTTAGGTAAATACCTTGCAATACATACAATTTGATTTTTGACTTTTACATACAATTTATAGACAACTTTTAGATAAAAAGACTTGCCAAGATTGTTTACATTTAGTTAACTACCTAAACCGACGGAGTATAGTTGGGGTTTTACCGCAATCAGATAACAGTGGGGCCCCTTAGGGCCTAGCTACGCCACTGATGGTCAGCACGTAAAACTCTCCGCGAATGTTTCGAGCACAATTTCCAAGCTGTGCTGCACGGGCGGTTGATATTTTACTGCTGTAATTTACCATCATTAAGACAAATCAAGCTGAACGATGGCAATCATCGTAAATTAGGTGTTCCGGGACTGCATTAGCGCAAAAAGGTGTTATACTCAAGGCTTTTAAACCCGTTCGTGTATTAAAAACTCATATGAGCGGACGGAGGGTTAAGTGTATCATTTACACTAAAAATATCGTTTAAGGACATGTAATTGCTGTGGTTTGCTAACAAGAAAGAAATGTGGGGGGAAAGTGGGAGGAGAGAGCGAAGTCGTGGTTTGGACACATTTGGTAAGGTTATTATTCGTAATGATCTGGCAATGCGTGGAAATTTTTGTGTGATGTGTGTGTGATTACAGGCAGGTGCTCTAAGTACAGACAGTTACAGCGAGGAAGTTCTCGCAGTCACACTGAATGTAATTATTGGGGAGATGTTGTTGAAGTACCGAGACCTAAGGCAATCAGATACAAATTGAGCATAACATGTACATTTTTTTTACTGATTCAAACCTAATTATGCTCTTTGGACACCAGGCGAAACTTCAAGCCTGACACAGAAACTGAGAAAAAAAAACCAAAGCCATAATAAAGAATTGATTTATTTAAAAGTGCTAATCTCAGAAACTCCATTTATCAAAGAAGGCTATAGAAATAACTTTACGCTACCACCCACGGGAGCGGAGTAGTAACCTTAAGATACGGGTTCACAACAACTAAAACTGCTACACTAGTGAGGAAAACTAGTTTATAATATTTTCTTTATACGCAATCACTATTGCTGTTAATTTTTGCTTTGATTTTTAAGTCATAGAATAAATTATTCTATAGGTACTATACGCTAGCTCCCTGCTAGCTTATATTTTCTTCTTAAATAATAAATAATTATTCCATTCATACTCTCATAAAATCACAGGAATCAATAATTCCAATCAAAACACTCCTAACTTAGTGAACCACCAAATTAACTTAAATACCCAATTTTGCCCCATAACCTGACAAATTGTTTCTTAATTGTAGTAATCCTTAATTTTTAACCGATTGATTGCCAGGTAACCGAACCCTAAACGCACGTGAAGGGTTAAATTGCCTACCCTTCATAACAAAGGGGTTAATTTGATTCCAAATCAGGAACAACCCTTTATTGACGTGTTAATATCGTAATAAATAACAACATCGAGGTAAAACGAGGTTTGTTATGGAACATCTTTTAAATATAAATGAAGCATCGAAAATTGTTATCAATAAAAATGTAAAAGGAATAAAAGAATTTTATAAAAAAATATTCCTTGGAGATGTTTTGTATCACATTATTTTCAAGGCTACTCTTCTACGTATACATCAATTACATTTATTTTGTAAGTAGATTTTCACAAACACTTTTACACGTTAATTTTTTTTTTTTTTGTCTATATGAGGCCGGTGTTTACTAACTGACTACCCTGAGAAGAAACACCGAAACAAACTCAGGGGTTACAGTCCGTACAAAATGTATTTACTGCGCAGTATTGCAGATATACTGCAACACTGCGTATATCTGCAACGCCACGCCACTGATACGCCTGACACACTGTGACCCGCTGCTACGGAGCGTCTACGTATCAGTCTGTTACGCCGCGTCTATAATACACTGCTACTATGTGTGAACAGAACGCCGCTACATTGCATGTCTACAAGTCACTGCTACGCCGCATCTACGAGGCAATACTACGCTGCGTCTACGAAACGCCGCTACATCGCATGTCGACAAGTCACTGCTACGCCGCATTTATGAGGCCATACTACGCTGCGTCTACGAAACGCCGCTACATCGCATGGTCTACAAATAACTGCTACGCTGCGTCTACGAAGCAATGCTACGCTGCGTCTATAAATTGCTGCTATGACGCGTCTACTAAAGCTGCTACGGTGCATCTACTTAGTAATACTAAGCTGCATCTACATTACCCTGCTACTTCATGTCTATGAATCGTACCTCGATTTTTTTGGGGTCAGATTCTTAATTTTAAAAAATACCAAAAATAAAAGTCAAAAAAAATTTGATGTTAGTTTGGAAAAAACCTATTTGCAAAATAAATATCATTTATCATTTATAATCAAAATGGGGTAAATCTAATTGTTGTACAAAATTCTATTATACATAAAGTTTATAAACTACTAACTATTATAAATTATTATTATATTATATCTAGCCTATATTGTCCCACTGCTGGGCAAAGGCCTCCCTCCATTCCTTCCATCGTTCGCGGCTTTGAGCCACTTCATGCCAATTCTTAAGGAAGGCATCCAAGTCGTCCCGCCATCTCCTTCTTGGTCTGCCACGACCCCGTCGTGCGATTTCAGGGCACCAACCTTGTGTTTTACTGGCCCACCGCTCGATCGGCATGCGGCAGACATGTCCAGCCCAGTCCCATTTAAGCTGGGCAGCCTTCTGAGCCACGTCAATGATCTGCGTTTTGGAGCGCAGTATAGTGTTTCTAACGCGATCCGTTAATTTAACACCTAGTATACTGCGCTCCATAGCACGCTGGCAAACCTTAAGTTTGGACCTTTGGATGTTAGTCAGAGACCAAGTCTGTGCACCATAGGTTAGAATTGGGAGAATGCACATGTCCATTAGCTTACGCTTAAGTGATAAAGGCAAGTTGCCTTTAAATAGTTAACTACTAACTAATTACTTTAAAAACAAACATCAGCGTTGCCCTGGCTCTTGTACTAGGAGATCCTAGTCAGATCAAATTAAGCTTTGTTTTATATATCGGAAATTAATTTATTACCGCCAAAGCTGTACGATCCTTTTCCTATCAACCTTTTACGATGGACCACCAAAGTAGATCGTTTATCTGTCATAATAAAACCTCAATGCCTTACAAACTAGGCTCGCTTGAATTAGTTAATTTTGTAAAGAAGCACGAGAAGTGAATCGCTTAACATTCTCTCTCAAGCGCTAACGACTGTAATTATTTCTAATTTTATTGAACGCCGGCTTCGGATAAAAAGAAGGCGCCTTCATCTTGCTACTACTTTAAGCTCTGCTGAAATTGTAATAACATTAGCAACAATATCGCCATGTAACCCAATCCATCGCCGGTTTTGTTCAACGACGAAAAGCTATGAGTCTTCAAACACCCATCATTGGACTGAAAAGTAATTAAAGATGTCGTTTTTAGTTTCCTCGTGTTGAGTTCTGCAATGTATTGCAATTACAAGATAATGAAGCCGCGTTTAGATTGGTATACGTTTATTTGTAAGTTCGCTTTGTAATGAAAGTAAGCATTAGTACGAGTCACCACGATTCGTCCCCTGCAGTGAGTACGTGCGCGCGTTTTGTAAGTGCCGCTTTCAGCTTAGTATTAGACGTTTTAGTTTTTTTTTGCGATGATGATATTGTATTTTAGTTTCAATTTTTCCTTACTAGAAATTACCCTAAGTGTATAAAAAATAAGGTTTACTTTGTGCTCGAGAGGTATAAAGACAAAACATAGCAAAGGAGTGTGGAATTCCCTGTTGGAGTCCACGTCTGGCGTGAAAACTCCAAAACTTGAGAAAATTTGAACTAAACCAAGATACCTACCTCCAATGCATAAAGCCGTAAGAGTAATCACGTATTATAAAAATGTAGAATATAATTCGATATTGTTTCCTATTATCTAGCGTGTAATAAACTGATGATTGATTAAATAATGCAAATACAACGGTTAAAAGGATTTTCACGAGTTATTTACGTAATTAACAATTACAAAAACGCTTCTTGCCTTATGAAGTTATGACTATATGCGTGGGAGGTGTCGACCAGTTCAAAAGACGCATAACCTCTTCATATTTAGTATATTAAGTCACCCACAAAACAATAAGGTGACTTACCAAGAGGCCTTTTGGTAGGTTAAGTCACCTTCTTCTTTATACTATCTGGGCCGTTTTTAATAGATTGGGATACCGACCTCAATCTACCAAAAACAGCCCAGATAAAACAAAAATACCTGAATGACCATTCATACATAAGTTTCAAGATAGCAAGCGAACCAACTTTGGACTCAGTTGGGCAACCCGATTAGATTAATATGGTAAGGTTTATATTTATGCACGAGTCAATATTGTGCAAGCCTGCATAGCCTTTTTGGTGATAAAGGAATTTGAATTGTGATGTTTTGAAACCATTAATTTTGAGCCAAATCGTTAATTAAAGGTATCGTGTTGTCGTTTGTTTCTTGTTGAAACCCTATCGGGGAGTTTGGTTGTTAATTGTTTTTGTGAGTGATTGATATTTCCTTATTAATGGAAATTGAATATGACCAACATTCCGTTATGTTGTATTGTTTACAAAGTGTACTTATTGGAATATTAATAAAAAAAATGCGAGTCGATCTCGTGCACCCAGTAATGTAAACTCTTTCGTAGTTACATCACAAGAGAGAGAACTCTCTTGTGATGTAACTACGAAAGAGTCTTCAATTTTATTCCTTTAGTAATGCTATGAGACCTTGCTTCATGCCAAATTTCAGGATTCAGGACAACGGTAAGTAGCCTTTGATTTCTTATAGTTTTTGATGAAATCAGGTACCAAAACGGAGTATAAACGTCCTTATATTTTTATATAGATTGTGTTGACTTAGAAGTTTAACTTTTTCGCTGTTTCAAGGGGTAGCAGATTTGAGTATATCGTATTAGTTTCAGCTTCCTAGCTCCACGCGTTTTTTTTTATAGCAAAGTGATCGTATAAAGTTTCCGTATGCAAAAAATAAACCTAAAATTATAATCTGTGCAAGACCAGAAAGGCTAACTCAGCTTAAACTGGAAAAAACGATAAAAGGTAGGCTAATAGGTATAAGCAAAAGAAACTATTACAAATTAAATAATTAATTCGACATCTCGTCCCATGATAGTACCAATAAATAATTTCTCCCGCCATACGCTAGGCTAGGCGATGTTTCTTTTCATCATTTTATAACCATCGTGTTCGTCATTAGTGAGTTTTTTCTCCTCAACTTGTAAACTAATAACGTGATGCCTTCAATCTGTCTAGTAGGATTTGTTTTTTACTTTTTAACAAGCTCTATAATGATGGAGTTGATTGATACTGCAACAAAGTATGGTATACAGGTCCTGGGTAGTCTACATCAGGGATATTATGAAGCTACGTAACTGGAACAATCGGATATACGGATATCCGATTGTTCCAGTTACGGATATTGTTTTATTACGGAATAAAACAATAGAAACCGATAGAACTGGTCCATATAGTTTCGGATAAAGGCGAAATCTAAACGGAAGTTAGGACAGGTTTTGTTTGTTTTTCCCGCAAACAAGTTAAGTATAATTGAATCTAGACAGTCAAATCATTCTATTTTATTTTAAAACTCTAATACGCTTATCTAAATTATCCGAAATTGGTACAATTTATGCCTATATCCGTATCCGTATCCAGATCCAAACGATTATAACATCCCTGGTTTGTATGCTACAATTATCCAGTCATTGCTCATCTACGTGCTGATTACATGAAACCTTATTTTAGTTATTTTCTTTAAACAGATTGTGAATTGTAATTTTATGGATGTCGATGAGGAGCTCGTGGCTAGATAATAACAGCCGCACAGATCGATCTTCAAGGTTAAGCAACGCTTACCTAGGTTGGTCTGTGGATGGGTGACCATCTTAATATAACGAGTTTCCTCCGTGCTTCGGAAAGCACGTTAAGCCGTTGGTCCCGGCTGTCATTTGGAGATCTTTGGCAGTCGTTACGGATAGTCAGAAGCCAGTAAATCTGACTCCAGTCTTGCCATGAAATATCGTGTTACCCCAGTTAATGGGTTGTGGAGGTCTGGTAGGCAGCCGCTCCTCGTAAAATACTGGTATTCAGCTAAATCCGGCTTGATTTCCAATCAACCGACCGACCCCAATATAGTTGGGAAAAGGCTAGGCAGGCAGATGTCATGACATGGTATGAGGTATAATCTTCGCACTATAACTAACTACGCATCATGATGTATACACTGTTTTTCCAAAGCAATATTCCAACCGCGTGACGGTTCGAAATAGGTACTGTAGCCCTGAAACGCTAAGGGCAACTGAAGGACACAGTTAAGTTTCAGTCAGCAAAAGCAAAGGTGCAGGAAACTACTACTAGCCATTACTCTCCTAACTGCATATTGCAACATTACTAAAATTACCTCCACATTAAATAAGAAGTAAGCAATAAGCAGTACGTAGTTGCGCACTTGTCTACAGAACATTAAAGTCAAAGATTTTCTTTAACTAAGCTAACTTCAGTACATAAGAAAATTCCTTACAAGAATCAAAGGGTTACTACCGACAGTTTTTCCTCTAATAATCTCTTTCAATCAGCTCGAGTCGCGATGTTTTCTGCTTTTATATACTAGCTGCTGCCAGCGGTTTCGCTCGAATGATAGTAGATTTATTTATTTATTTATTAAAGCTTTATGTAAACTGTACAAAGTTGAACTTAATGCCTAGAGCAGTTTCTAGAATATCCCAATATAACATACACCCAGGGTAAAAACTATCCAGTGTGCAATCTATTCCTAGGCATGTCTACCAGGGCCAATGTCCTTGAGGACCGTGGACATTTTCTGAAAAGGAAACCCGTGATTTTAAAACACCGTCACAGATGGCGAGACACAATCAGTAAGAAGCTAATCCAACGAGAACGTCACGACCTACAGTAATGAGCAATAAGACTGGAAGAAAGAGGGCAACTAAAGGATAAAGGTATGGTTTTAGTCAATAAATGTTCGATTGGATGATTTCCCACCTTAACAAAAACCGAAGAGCCCAATTTTATCTAAATCAGATCAACCATTCAAGCGTGAAGAAGTAACAAATATACGTACAAACTCTCTCTTCAATAGTACTAGTGTGATTACTAGTGTACTAGGCTGCGCAGGCGTCTCTAATTCGCGGCGGCCGGTCTAATGGGCCGGCTCGCGACATCTATTAGCTGCAATTACGTGGTACGTGCGAGGGAAGGCGCAGAGTATGAGAGGTAGCGATTTTTGGTTGACTTGTCACTTGGGACACCGAACTTACCCAATATGAGGAGAGATAGAGAGGTTGGTTACTAATATGGATGGATTGTATAACAGGAATGAAACGATAAAAAAAAAACAACTAAGTGGTAGGTGTGCACAAGAAATAAAAAATAGATACCCATCACCAAATAATAATAATTGCAAAACAGAATAATAAATACTAGATGGTACTACTTACTGGTACAAGACTTCTCTTTCGTTTCTAAACACGACAGTAGCTTAGTACTTTTAACTGCCTAAGTCTAGAAGAACTAAACAGAAATAATTGTCACTAATCACAGTGGATGTCCAAGAGACCGACGTGCGACAATTTATTAAACTCAACCTGCTACGTGTGGTCGTGGGTGGAATGTATAATCATCCGGCGTTTTAGCGACAAGTTCTTACTCTAAGTCACATAGAAAGAAAAAAAAAACCTTTTCATTATGTACTATTAGAAGCACACGGTTTGAATACCCTCAATCTAACTATTTGGTGGAGTGTATGTAAGTACACTGCGTGAGCAAAAATCTTGTGACAAGTTTCAAGTATTAAGAAGAAAATGGTTTTATGGGAGTAGTTTTGAATTTTACTAAAAAACTGCATATAAAAGAATTTCTCCCTTTACTTCAAACTTTACAAGCCTACATCATAAAAGGCAGCATTGTACAAAATTTCATGTTCCTAAACCCAGCAGTTTTGACTGTGCCTTGATGTGTCGTGTGAGTTAGTCAAGATCTAGTAATTTTCAACACTTAAAAAAATATTACTAAGGGCCTGTTTCACAATGTCCGAGTAGGCACTACTCACTGAATAAATTCAAAAATGTGACAGAATTTGTATGAAATTATCTGTCAAATAAGATACTCGAAACTTAATCATAGGTGGTGAAATAGGCCCTAAAAGTTATATACATAGAGGTTTGTGATTTGGGTATCCTTTTGGTAGCTACTTAATTTACAACATAACATGCATGATAAAAATCCTTTCAGGAAAT
Organism: Mythimna separata; assembly: GCA_030763345.1. Taxonomy (NCBI): domain Eukaryota; kingdom Metazoa; phylum Arthropoda; class Insecta; order Lepidoptera; family Noctuidae; genus Mythimna; species Mythimna separata. Next base: position 6,842,712 of record CM061187.1, read on the forward strand.
AAGGTCGACGAGAAGCCTTAATTAAAAATTTAACAGTACAATGTAAAACAATTATAGTCTGTTACGTAAGTAGATAGCGGTCATCGGCGCTTACCCGGTCGCGGTGTAATGGCCGCTCTGCGACAACTATTAGCCACAATTACAGACTACTGCGTGTGCGCACGGTCTGTAAGTGATGAGAGACGAGCGATTTCATTAGTTGTGAGGTTTAATTTGAAATAAGCTAACATAATTAAGGACGTACTTCTAAAAAGCAAAATCAAAGACATCTTAAGACGAGCTAGGACAGTGTTCATCAATAGTACTCGTACTACTAGGCTTGCTCGAAATGTTTTATATTCTAGTACTTTAAGTAAAAAAGAGCTAGATACTTTACATTATTAAGGCTAAAATTTCTAATTGTGTGTCTATAGGTTTGTAACGCCTTCACGCTCAAACCGCTGAATAGATTGGGTGAAAAATGAGAATGCTGGTAAATCATGCCTTGAAATAGCGCATAGAATACCTTTTATCCCAAGAATCCCCTTGTCCCTTTGGGAACTTTCTACTATTTTACATATTTTCTTACAAGTATAAAATGATCTTATAAAGGTCTAGTAACTAAAAATCAGATCCTCAGTGTTTGGAGAAAAAAGACTACGTTATATTTTGCTCGAAAGAAGAAATCTCGCTTGACATTTCAAATCGCCACCCACCTACACCTTACATCCCATTTTTTGTACCAACAACAAATTGCTGGAATTAACCGTCCGTTGCACTTAACTATTTATTTATAGCCGTTGCTTGTTGTTGCCGCCCGTTGCCGGCGTCAAGTGATTTGACTGGAACAGTGGAACAATCAGGACGCAGCCTAACACTTGATGCCAGTGATGGGGCAGTTTAGGAGTAATTAGTTAGTTGTTGGTGGTATTATTGGTGGTCAAATTAGTGATGGTTACGAATCAAGTTTAGTTGTATGGTCATTGGAATTTGGAAGAGCGGTCTTTTGGCTTTGTATGCGTGAATATAATATTACTATGGCTAGGTGAATAGTCAATATCTGATTCTTTTTTTATCTTATTTGGTAGTCACAAGCTTGTGCCAGCGGCTTTAGCTAGTAACCTAGTAGGTTTTTTCGTATACACTTTGGACCACCATTTCGTCCCTTTAGGAGGTGGATTCGGAAAATATTTACTTCTTCTTTGTATAAGTAATAAACGGAACCTCTCTGCAAAATTGCAGACCTTTAGGTCTAGCAGTTTGTGCTGCGCGGTGATGAGTACTGACTCATCGACGCCTAGCACAAAACAAATTCTTCCACTAACACTTAACTATCTTCTACTGCCACTAAAATCTAGACTTACTAAATCTATGGTCGTCATCATCTAAGCCAAAAAAAAATCTCCGTTTTGGGGGTAAAGCGGAGTTTTTTTTTCTGGTAGGCGAATCATCAGAATGACTTCTCCCGCTCTTGGGCGGAGCGGGAGGGCGTGTCAGACTCTTACTGACTAAACCCCTAACCCGTTCCTTCGTTGCCTTCGATCTGGGGGGGACTCGGTGTCAACCTTTCGGAATACCACGTGTTCCCCAGAGGCTTCGGCCCTGCCGGGCCCATTCTTACTAATAAACATATTTTCGTAGTAGGGGTAGTGACATTGAAAAGGTTAGGAACCACTGATCTAAGCCGAAAGACGTCCGCTGCTAGACATAGGCCTCCCCCAAGCGTCGTCCCAGCGACCGGTCCTGTGCGTCTCGCATTCATCGGATTCGCGCGACCCTCACCAGGTCGTCGGTCCACCTTGTGGGAGGAAATCCAACGCTGCATATTCCGGTCTATAATCTACGGTGTGCTAACATAATTATAGTTCTTCTGGTACAACAATTACGTAATTAATCGTCCAGCACAGGAAATAGAAACGAAGATTTTTATTAAAGCTATAGCATTTAAAAGGACTTGACAATCTTCATGATTTTAAAGATAAGTTGTAATTAACAAATAAAAAGTGTTACTCACAAAATAATAAACACGTTAATTATCCATTTCTTTAATAAACGTTAACAAAACAGGTGAAAAATTAACATTTAATGAACATACATTTTACGTCTTAAAACCTAATGAACAATTTTACGACACCATCTAAAGTTGTAGTAACAAACGCCAACAATAAAACAGAAATATCGTATAATAATATGTCTTCATAATAACTGAGGGTAATTTCTATGAATGTGGGATAGAATAAGACAAAGTATAAGTTTGATTTTTATTGTGTACCGTCAAACAGAGCGCGTCGAATCTGTAATGAATACTTTAAAGGTATAACGATCCTTTTTACTGAGTATCGTTATTAAACTTAATATCCGAGTACAACTCCCAGACTATTAAGCCGCAGTACTCCCGAACTCATCTTCCCGAAGTTTCAAAATAAAATACTGATGTAAGGCTACGTCGCACTGTTGGCGGTTTTGTTTTGAAAAACAATTTAATTCGGTTGTATAGCTCACTGTTAAAGGTATGAGCAAGTGATGATGACGTCACGATGTGGTAGCTACACCAAGGCTGTGCTACGAAGACGCTCATAGTCAAGAGTCACCGATATTGAGAATAAATCGCGCGGAGAAATATAAATGTGTGACGCAAAATTTAGTAGTTTAGTTCATATGTGGCTCCATACATGTCACTACTAACTTATTAATCTCTTTTTCTTATATCATTTTTAATTACAGGGCCAATAATTTAATTTTAAAATTTAATTAGACGTCATGTCTTAGTTTAAGCCAAATTATACCACTGTCACTTACTGTTTTTTTTTCTATGTTGTAGTTGATAATTTGTAGGTATTTAATACATATAGTGGATAATTTGTACCTACAAATTATCATCTTTATCTAAACTTTTATTATCAAATCGCTCACATTGGCACCGTAGCTCTAACGAGAGTATCCGAAAATGGAGGCTTATTATCACCTCCCTCCCCTTTAGCTCCTTTAATGACGGCCTCCTCCTCATTAGACGAAGTTTCTTACATTTCAAATAAAAACAAAACTTCATAAACCTTACCCTTTTCTTACTATGGAGATTGTAGCAATCAACGAAAATCAAAAAAGGTTTATCTAAAAAACTACTGGTTTTATTAAAGACGAGATAATTAAAATTATCTATCAGATTAAAATTGATTAAAATTTAGTTCTTTAAAACTAGAAAAGGATTTAGTTAAAAAAATCTTTCTATGAAAACTATGTGCAAAATTGCATAAAAATGCTTAAATAGATTTCATTTTAAAATATGTAAAGGAAACACTAGGTATCTACCAACACATGAGTTTATTAATAAAATATTGACACATTTATTTTAGAATAAATTAATAACAATAGTTGTATAGCATATTAGATCGATTATTTAAATACATCATCCATTTTACAAAGGTTCGGGTTCACGAAAATCTTATTTTTTTTTTCAATTTAATATAAGTTTACCTGTGATTCACTTAATTGTTCGACAACCCCTAAAATTTACCGCCCCCATATTCTTTGGCCCCTTTTACCAAGTAGCAGCCTACACGTCACTACATATATACATGATAAGATCACATTGAACCTTAAGTCATCGTAATAAGGTGCATGTTAGTAAGTACTAATTTTAGGGGTTGTTAGTAATAAGTTGGTTCAAAAATCTCATACAATGTGGTGATGCAACAAGTGTAGAAGCCAACAAAAGAAGCGATTAGGGGTGATTTATACATTCTTTTATTTTCCACCCCCAAGTTCAGTTCAAGTGATACGGTAACTGAAATTCCCACGCACGCAATAGAGGGGAACGTAGTGATTTTTTTCTCTTTTTGACAGTTGGAAACTGTCGTTTTTCAAGCTTAGATGAGAAGGTTGTTTTTTTTGTGGTAATTGAAGTAAGATGTGGTTGTTAGTAAAACTAACTAAATTTTGATTAGTAGGAAATCTTGAAGTCATTATTTATAATGACTTCAAGATTGTGAATGAACTAATATTTTGTGTACAGGTTTTATTTACATTTTTATTTACAATATACTAAATTTAAACTATTAGGAGATCTAAGGGCATTATTTACAACTTTTTACAAAGATAAACATTATTTACAACTTTTTACAATTATAAACATTATTTACAATCATAAATATTTTTACATAGGTTTTATGAATATTTTTTAATAAGGTACAATTGTTTTTAAGGCACTATCAATCAATAAATTAGAAAACATCTTCAATCAACATTCGTAAACTTAAAGAAATCTAAAAGAGTAATATACTTTTTATAAAATTTACTTATGAAACATAATAGAAACGCCATTATTTACTAATATTAACTAACTTCTTTAAAATATAATAATGTATAAACAATAAAAAAAACTCGAAACAATCTCTATGGGCATTTTCTACTAAGTACTCGTATATTCTAATAAGACTATGTATTAAAGCATTTTTTTTATTAATAAAAAAAATGTTTTCTGGACCTATGGAAGGCTTACGAAGGGCCGAAGCCAACTATCAATATTATAATTATACAGATTTGATGAATTATTAAAATTTGGACTATTTTCATTATATTATATGTAGGTAATACGAATGCAACACATTCTAAAGCTTTTACAGTATTTTGCAACAAAGGTCGATAAACTTCACTGAGGTACTGAGGAATTCAATACTTACTGTAGTATAGTACACTCTCAACACCATTTTACCGAAATCGCGCCTGTTTATAATTTCACATTTTTTCCAGTTAAATTTTAAATACAAAACTACACACCAAAAATTATCTACGTTGAATCAATTAGCGAATAATATATAAACAGCCAATTCCAACACCCCCACTTTGCAAAGCTAATGGACACCTAAACTGTTATCTTTTTGAAATTAGTGGTAAAGGTGCAAGAGTTTTATGATACTGTTTTTGCATTAAGTAATCTCTTAAATATAATAATTACTATCATTTATTTAAATATATACAAACGTAGTACATAAAATTCCAAGTATATTCTGATCTGGCTAAGTGAAAATTACAACAATGGTTTTCCATTTTCAAAGCGATGGTTTACCAAAACAAGACTGTTGCGAAAACAATACCCGCTATAACTATATTACTACATAACTATTTACACTATCTTTAAAGTACAGAAGTATTTATTACATTATTTACATTTTAGTAAGTTACTTATTACCAGTATTTACATTTAAAATATCGAAGCTACATATCTATTGTCACACACCAAAAATAAAACCTCAAGCTCAGCCCAGTCATATTTCACAACCCGAAAAAAAAACTAATACAATCTGACGTCACCCTCACGCAACAAGTGGAATCACAAACAGCTAACAATAGGGGCTCGTCATTATGCACCCCACGCTACTAGACTATGACGTCACTACACACTTGTCACGCCGAAGGGACACAATACCTCGCTTTTTAAATCACGCAAACTATCTTCCCTGTATCTATTCTTTCTTTTGTAGTTTTTGCATCTTCAGAACGTGGGAACCTGGACTCGTACGATGACCTGAAAAAATGACAAATTTATAGCCAGGTAAGTATGGGAATATGTATTATTTCATGGTAGATTCGCTACGTTTCCTTCACGCTGCGGTGATTACGCAAAAGGTGAGAAATAGTAATTAACCCATTAATTGTTAGACCTAATTAACTCCACCTCTTGTCGTTTAAGGTTTGAACATATATAATTAACGAGCAATAAAACATATTCAAGTAATTTATAAGAAACCAACTCATTCTAATTTGCATCGTAAATCTTCCTCTAAAATCATCTAAAGAGATCTTTTGATCGCCATCATTATAATGATAACTTCAACCCCTAACAATATCTCCTAATCATCTCAAAATGCTCCTAATAGACATTTAATTATAGAGCCGGTCGAGTTCCACTGACCCCTTTTACACTTGTTTACATCTTCATCCCCTCAACCCCCGCACAAACGCGATGAGCCATCAAAATGGTATGTTTAATTCGAATACCCGATACGATTTATTATAACAAAGCTGAGCGAGGACGATCCACCGCTTGCCATCTGTCGTCGTTCCGAATCTCGAATCGCCGAAAAAAACTCAATGTGCGCACAACCCTGGGAACCTAGGAACGAGCAGCATTCCCACGAACAACCCCTCAATTTTCAATAACCAAATTAGCCTTTGCGTTACCCTATTTCGGATATGAGGGAGTCGTGAATCTATTCATATCGATAAAAAATATCGCGTGTCTCGCTCGCAGCCCCCGCGGACGCGTATGTTTGTCCTGTTCGAATGCACGTGTTCAAAGATCGTACACTTAGCTGCGTGCGTGTGTGTGCGAGAGCCTTCGGATCGCAGCACCTGCCTGCACGCGCGCACCCCATTGGCCGAACAACCACTATCACCGCTACACTGATTTCTTTTAAACTTAATTTTTTTGTAATACTCTCTTCGGACATGTTAAGAAAAAATCCTACATGTTTGGACCGGTACGAGCCGAATATTTTGTGTGTAGGTGGCATCCTACTTTTAATAATTCTTTTTGTAAACAAAATGCTAATGAACTTTGACTTGGATGATTCAAATTCCGGATCTAAGATAGGGGTACGTGTAAGAATTACAAATGGAAATACTTGAATTTATTGCGCCCTATTCTTGTGGGCGAAGATTTTATCATGGCACAGTCATAGCTTAATGATAGTATAAACAAGAAAGCATCAATTAATAACTGAGGTTACCCTAAATCGAGGCTTTATTAGGGACTCGTGACGTACGCGTGAGCAGCGCGTGAACTGGCGCGAGGGTCGGCCCCCCTGACTCGGTGACCTCGCTAAAGGGATAACAATCACATTGTCACGGCCACTGGACTCCACCGGGGCCATATAACTGGGGGGCAATCAACATGTGTTGTGTTTGCCCACACTTGGGCGTGTGGACGGCACGTGACCGATTTTCCCATGAAACCCCTTCACACACTTGTTTGATATGATAATAAGAATCAAATAGACACATGTGAAAATTAACCGACAAGTGCTCGGTGAATTCACAGATGTAAATAAACACAGCAAAACTTGCTTCTACAAAGTTGTTAGAAAATCTTAGTCGCTTGGCACATAACTAAGACATCTCTTTAAGTTAAATGTATGCCATATCCCAATAGCATTAAAATCTCCTACAATCTCTTGAATCTACTTGTTTTAAGTTATAAATAAGCTGACAGTAATTTACTCATCCCCAAAAATATGATGTCCAAAAAAACTTGTCTCAACTCTACCAAAATTATGAAGACCTGTCACGAAATACGAAATGCATATCGGGGTATCGAATAAACCACTTGACTCACCCACACATACAGAGGGGAGCTTTTCACGCACACGGGGCCTTTTGTGCCGGGGGCGGCGCGCAGACTATAAAAGCCCGACCGGCCCATGCAGCCCCACATTCCCGCCTGTGATCTCACTAGCGACACACGCTCTCTACTATTACTATTTATCTATCAAATCTTTCAACATGTCTTACTACGCCAACAACGAATACATCATCGCGACAAACAACTCGATCAACGAGAACAGATACAACAGTGAGAAGATGAAGAACAGTGGCATCAAAGCGCTGCTGCGGCCTCTCATGAAGCTGATCAAGAAGTCGACGAAGCGCGCTCCCGCCAAGACTTGCGACACGTGCTTCGAGGAGGAGCAGAACTCGAGCAACGAGATGCTGGAGCGCAAGCTGCGCGAGGAGATGGAGGCGTGTCCCTCGGGCGCCGCCTTCCTCGTGTACAACGAGGACGAGACCTGCGACCTTGTGCCAGTGACCCCTGATAACTTCTACGTACCTGTCCACTTCGCGCGCACCGACGCCGGCACCTTCTTCTGGACCACCGTCTCCAAGACTGAGGCTGACTTCGCAGCAGCTCACTGCTACACCGAATGCCAGACCGCGGAGCAGCAGTACCCCGCCCTGCAGGACCGCTGGGTGCAAGCCTAAGCTGCAACTCAAACTTGACAACAATCAGTGTCTTCCGTGAAACCAGTGCTGCTCCGTTGGTTTCCGCAACCGTCTGTGATCTTAGCTTTAACTTAGTTCAAGGTGCCATATAGGGATAAGTTAGGATAGGCCTGCTCAATACTCGTGATAACTCCTCGAAAGCTTTAATTGTAATTTCGATAGTGTTTTGTGATATTTTTTGAAAATATTTTGTATTGTATAAATTATTAGTTTAGGGAATTAGTGAGCTTTAGTATTGTGATCTTCCTAATCGAGCTTTAATTGTTTTAGGGATAATTTATTGACGTTTACTCGTGTTATATGATATGATATGATGATAAAAATACAAGAATTGAAATGAATTTGCTATCTTTTACTACAACTGCCTCCCAAACCCTTACACTCTACACCAAAACACAAACACATTACAACACACAATACAGTAGCAAAGTAAAACCGCAAGGTTCAGTACTAATAAGACGAGACAGAATCTCATATAAAACATATTTGGACTTTCTTGGGCTCGAACCAAAAAGTGGTCGGACGGGTTGGTCGCGGGCCGTGGCGCGGGCGACGGCGCGAGCCGCCACGCCGGTCCCGCAGACCCCGCCACGCCGGTCCCGCAGACCCCGCCATACTCGGCGAGCAACATTTCGTCCGCACGTGCAGGCCCGCGGGCCCGACGCACGGCTACCGGACATTTAATGGTCTCTTTTTTTTAAGACGCCGACTTAACTCTCTTGTTTTGAACTGTTATTTATTTTATACAATTAGGCACGTACTGTGCTACGTTACGTAGATGACGGTCGTTAAAGTTAATGGGTTCTAATCTGGAAAGATATTATGCTGAGTAGAGAGAGAAATTATGTTTTGATTATGATATTTTTAGGTTTCGGATTGATAGACAAGGAATTGTAATTTTTTTATATCTACGTATGTATTTCAAAAAAATGTCTATCTAATATTTTATATTTACATAAAGTTGTTTTATCAGGAAGATTAGAGTCTTATCAGTGATTCGAGGTCACAATAATATTGTGATACGATACACAGTAATAAAAGGTCATACTGCTGTATTGCACAATATTTTATTGAAATAGTAAAATTCAATTTAAAAACATTTATTTTGAATACAATATTTGTTGTGCAAAAAAAAACACATAAGCTCAAAATAATTAAAACAAAAACAAATCAAAAAGAAAATCTAAAAAAAAACCAAATCCACCACATACGAAACATTTACGATCATTACCAAGCGAGTCAAGCCAAGACATTTCTCGAAGCAGGCTCAGTAATAAACACCCGCATCGCACATGCATTATACATCACATCAACATAACCACTTTCATTATTCATGTAAAAACCTTTAATTTAATGCCAGCACCTTACATAGTAGTCAAGACGATAATAACAGACTCTCCAGGCAAAACCACGTATAAGCATCTCTCCAAGAAAAAAGGTTGCGACATAAAAAGGTATAGTTAAAAGTCGAACCTCCCTGGAGACAAGTTCCAACCTGTTGCAAACATTGAACACGTTCGAACAAGTCTTGGAAAAATTAAAAATCGAACCATTTAATTTCGGAACGCATTGTGCAATCAAATAATAGAGATAAAGAAAGGAGAGGAACAATCGGTTTATCACAATGAAAAGAAATTTATGTATGCATAAAGCACGTGCATCTTTGAAAGCGTTACGCAAATGCATTTACTATGGAGTCCATTCATTTGTTAGTATTGTTAGTTAACTTTGCTATTGTTAGTTGTGTTATAAAAGAAAAGTGTAATAAAGGAAGCTACTACTATTCAGATTTATTACTATCAGATCACGTGCGTTTGCCAAAAGAATTTTAGTGAAAGCATGATGCATAATAATGCCAATAATACATAAAGTGGTTAAGAAAAAAAAAACAATATGCTGTTAGAAAAAACTAACTTGTTAGCGAAAATCATGTAATCATGCACTTTTCTAATCTAAGGGCATATGATATATAAATGCAAATGAGAAGTTAATAGAAATATAGGAATTATCCCAAAGGAACATACTCCAGGAAGTTCCTATATGCAAATCTAGGTCAAAAATTGTAGGCATCAAATTTTGTTCAAACCCGTTCAGCCATTTCAGCGTGAAGAAGCAATAAACGTACAAAAACACAGACTTTCGCCTTTATAATATTAATATATAGCTGTCCAAAAACACAACCTCCATGATTTATTGCATGGAAAATTCTTATCAAAATCAATGCTAGCCAAAACATCAACTTGTTAATTTGCTACACTATAAACCCATTCTATTTATCATTCGCTTTCAATAACGGTACACAATAATAGGTCTTTTGAAAAACGAACATCAGTTTGTCATGCTGCTATGATTATTAAGAAACATGTTACTAAAAATCAAAAGTGTTAAATTGTCATATGCTTATTAGTAATTATTATCAACACTCAAGAAAGATTTAACTGATTTTTTGCATGCTCTTGTAATAATTCATGCAACAACCAATAACAAAAACAAAATAAAATAGGAAAGTCCTAAAAAGTTCCGGGTAAAATCAAATCAGGATTTCCCGATATTTCCAGCTCTCCGTTCCCAAGTTTCACGACGCAAGTAGGAAATATCGATGATGTAATCATGCGGCGCAACCCGGCAATACCGTTGGAAACCCGCTCACTTGTCGGGATAACCCTAAATGGGTATTGGGAAAGTTTTCGTTCGATAACCAACATGCAAAGTAATGTTACATAGACCATGGATAATTTTATAGAAGCATGAAAAACCCAATTCTGATCCGCAAAACACTTATCGAATCGTAAAACACGATACCTAGAAAGATAAACATAATAAAATCATTAATGTCCATCTTTCCTTTACTACCTATAAAGACAACTCGTAATTTCGCAATTAAAAGATCTTTTCATATCTTAAAGCCCATTCAGTATCAATAACAAGCCAACTGTAATAATTTGCATCCCAAGCTCGGATAATTCTGTTCACGTCGCGTTAAATGCCTCAAACCAGATATGCTAATTGTTACTATTGATTAAAAAGTACCCAGCGTGAGGTACCGCTAGGCCAGTCGTCATAATTACCAGAACAGACCACTACAAGATCTATAATACGCGGCTCGAGATAGCGAAGTGGTCCGGTGTAATAATACCATACGTAGCGCTCGACGCTCGCTCCAACGACGGATCCGTGAGAAATTTCGGCAGATGTACAATTCCTTGACGCGGTACGACGAGTGAACGCTTATCTTTTTTTTTTCTTTTTCCAGTTTAATAATACGGCGTTCTGTATCGACGTTTCGAGGCTCGTTCGTGAGTCATCGACGCATTGTTACCTCATGCACGTGTTCGGTGCATCGCGCGTCGGACGTTCGGGTTAGAAAGGATTTTTTGCAACCCTTATTTCGAATTCCGCAACTCTTGCAAAATTTGGGTTAAGTTTTTTTTTTCGTTCTAATTTCGAATGCGGAATTTTCTTTGTACACGTGCATGACTATTGTTACTTTGAAGAAATTGGCGATTTCTTATGAGTACACGTGCAGGGATTTAGAATTGAAGGGAAGGGTCATTCTGTAATTGAATCTGGGCTGGATGGCGTGTTACAAGGCCATAATTATTATGATGTATAGCTAATTGAAGATTGTGCTCGACGGGAGAGTTAATTAGTTTTCAATTACAATTAAATTACTGTTGGGGTGCTGCCGATGCTATAGAGGCAATAAAAGCAGTTAGAACGGAATATAAAACCATTTCACGGGACTATCATCTGGATATTACGGGAGTTCTTTCTCATTCTTATTTTGATAGATAGCTGTAAAATATAAGGACAAGATATGGTTCAGTCTTGATTAATTGTAATTGAAATATGATTTTAATTATTATTTTTTTGATTTGCAAAATCATCATACAACTCCTCCTGCTCTGGGTGGAGCGAGAGGGAGTGTCAAACTAGATTATAACCCATCTATGTTCCTTCGATAGCCCTTTACGATCTAGGGCTACGATTTGATTAAAAACTCTTTCCAACCATTCCGCAACCCAGACATTGGCACAGTTCTTTTTATCGACGTCTTTCTTATATTTACCGGATTTTTTCTGCACTTGCAAAAGCCATGCAAGATATTATGTAGGTTAGTCCAAAAAAAAACATAATTAGATCAACACGTGCAACACTCTAAAGCAACACCTATACAGCCTTCTACAAAAGTAAGTCACATGATAAAGAGTAGTACAGAAACGTGGAGCTCCTACCACCTGTGTAAGCCAGGTCCACACCGGCGGTGATATCACCCAGCTGTTTGTTCAGATGATGGCACACACTGATCGAGTCAACAACTACTTGCGTCAATGATGAGCTGGCTTGTGCTGAATTAAGGTGAGGTTGTATTAAGGTAGCGTTGTCTCGGTAGTCATCTCGGAAGAGCTCGTGGCTAGATAATAACAGCCGCACAGGTCGATCTTCAAGGTTAAGCAACGCTTGCCAAGGTTGGTCTGTGGATGGGTGACCATCTTAATATAACGAGTTTCCTCCGTGCCTCGGAAAACACGTTAAGCCGTAGGTCCCGGCTGTCATTTGTGGATCTTTGGCAGTCGTTACGGATAGTCAGAAGCCAGTAAATCTGACTCCAGTCTTGCTATGAAGTACCGTGTTACCCCAGTTAACTAACTGGCCACGGGACCCTTAACAAGCATCTCTCTGTATTAGGAGTTACAGACAGCCCACTCTGCAGAGCTTGCATGGAGAAGGAGCACCTGCTGCTAAGCTGCCCAGCAGTCGCAGGTTACAGGGCAAAGTACTTCGGAGACCCAGGTACCCTCCGGGATATGGTCAGTAATACCAAGGCACTGCTGGCCTTTCTTGAGGAGCTGGGGTGGATCGAATGACACATTTATCCCACCCATACGCAAAATACGCGCTTTAGTCGTGGAGTTGCGGATACCAGCCCGTTTTACTATACTATACCCCAGTTAATGGGTTGTGGAGGTCTGGTTGGCAGCCGCTCCTCGTAAAATACTGGTATTCAGCTAAATCCAGCTTGACTGGAAGCCGACCCCAATATAGTTGGGAAAAGGCTAGGCAGATGATGTCTCGATAGTCATCATCAAGAACGATTACCATAACAGCGCTATAGGACAAGGCATCATAATGCCTTACCCTTTAGTACCTACATCGAACTAAAATACATGATAAAAGTTGTTGGTAATGATGACAAACAACTTATACTATGGGACCAAACCTGTAATCGCGAAAAAAACAACAGCTCACTTTGGTCCCATAGCAAAAGTTGTTTGTAACCATACAATCATGTGTTTAAGTATCGGTCACTAATTAACAGTCACTATTTACGTGATTGACAGTAATTGATACCATAATTGATCGTTTACTTTTAAATAATTGAAGCATTTGTCAATACATTGCCATACACGTAAACATTGTGAATGGTAATTGGCCATTTCGGGTATCCTTAAGATTTATGATTGTTATGCATTAAGGTTAAAAATAAATACAATCATAGCAAGTATTCACAAAACTAGTATCTAGTATACTTATGTATCAAAACACTAGTATTGCAGACTGACAGAAAACTAAGAAACAGTGTTAGCTTAAAAAAAATGGAGTCCAAACTTAACACAGATATCATTCAGAACTAAAATCTTACAATATTCACTAAAACACTTTATATCTAGCAATTGCAAGCAGTATCTAAAGTACAAGGTAATGTTAGTTAGTTTAAAAAAAAACAGCACACGGACTAAAATATAACAACATGAACTAAATACTCCTTATTCATAATCTACGTGAGAAATCTAGAAATACTGGCAGTTATTAAGTTGCTAGGTTGCATCGATAGTCTTAATAAAAAAAAACAAAATGACCATAAACTTAAAAGAAAAAAACGAAGATTCTATTTTCAAATGCCGTAAGGGCCATGTCACACGCATGCAGTAACGGTTAATATAAGGCAAACATGCAATAGAGCTTACTGTGTGGGTCATGGTTTAATGAAGGAGAATCGTTGGTAAACCCTCTTGTTAAGGAGTAATTGCGGTGATGATGACAAATATTGACTTCTGACCTTTTAAGCGTGGAAAGTACTTGTGATAGTAGTGCACTGGTAATGGTTAGGTTTGTGGCTATGATTGTGGATGACAAGTTCAGAAATTATGCTAAATTTCGCCTACGTGATAGAAGCAATTATCCCTAGTGAACTTACTCCACAAGTAGTAAATCCTATTTGCACATGTAATATTCCAGAACCGGCCCACCAGAAATTAAGTAGGTACAAATTTTACATAAAAATTCGGATTGAAAAGACTACTGCAACATATTTCTCGTACTTACTTACATAAACTTGGATATTATGTACCAGAAATATGTTGCAAAAGTTTCAGTTAGTTAGGTATTGACTCTATTTACTTTGAGCATATTATCTACCATTACTCATCACTATTACATAGAATATTGAAACTTACATGAAAACATTACTTAGGACCAGAGATCTATTGACACAGACATATTACAATAACTTTAAAATATTGCAAATTGGTATAAACGCTCTGAACTTTTTTGGTCATAATGATTAATTACTTCACTTAACAAAAATTCACAAAAAAAATCTCGTCAATTTAATTTTGGCAACCAAAAAGGTTGCCAAAATGCAACTTGTTTTTTTTTTATAGTCTGGACTATTGTTATCCATAGTGTTGGTTTAGCTTTAAATTGCATGTTTCCAAAAATATTTTGTGTATTCTACGGAAATTGTTGTTAGTTACACATTGAATCATATTATTAGGTATTTTTTCACTAAAATGTAACTGTTTGTGTTTGTTTTCTCTAATAAAAAAAAACCTAATTCGCCTTAAGAGTACACAATGAGTCATTCCCGCACTTGTTAACGACACACGCCATTCATTGCACAACTGATACAATACATTTTATATTATGTACTGTACTTCAAATAATTTGCTCAATGCGTTGTAATTACACATACATGTACTTAATGTTATATGAGTCACGTTGATAGTGTGATCCAACTTAGTATTAATTATTGAGAATTAATGATATTGTCAGATAATTACTAAGTAATAGTTAATCTTTGGATCCAGACAAAGGATCAGAAGGACAGAAGCTAGTGCATGGTTTCAGTTGATCATTTTCTATAAGGATGAACGGGCATGTAACTCGATGGTTACTTAACTACATTAACATATTTTTTTATAAACTTATTATACTTGTAGAAACACGGTAAGTGCATAGGTGGCATATTGTAGAACCATCCTCACAAACTAAGATTTAAAACAAGACACAAAATCACTTTTCAACTTAAGCACAACACTTTAAACATCACCACTTCACCTACATTACACATTTTTACTCCACTTTGTTTCAACTTTCCTGAACCACTGCAATCACAGCACAATCACATCACCTCACTAGATACCGTTACTTCCTGGTCGAGGACACTCAAATAACTGAACTTGAAATTGTACCGTACACTTTATATACAGGAATCACCCTCCTAATATTGCAATATTTCCCACGGAATGAATGCACTCTGACCTGAAGACATTGTCTGCGAATCTATTGTCTTGCAAATACTTCCGAATTCCGACACCCCTGTCTGTTTGAAAGGGAATCTGTCCGGTTTAGTGCGGCCGTGGCGCGATAGATGGCTCTGATTTGAGGATGATAAAACTCTATGGTAGTACTATCGGAAACGGTAGAACTTGGATTTGTTTTGTTATATAATTTTTAATTTTGGAAAGAATTAAAAAATGCTCGAAAAATCTTGACAAAAAATATGTTTATTGTATAAGTATACTTAGTTTGCTTCTGTTAGTAACATCATGAATAATTTTATTACCAAACGTCTCAATAATCTGCTTTCATAATATATGGAATATTTTTTAAATTACGACAGCGACAAAATATTTCAGGCCACAGAAACTTCGGTAGATGTAATAATATTTCAATAAATCAACAAAAAAAAGAAGACAGCAAGTCGATAAGTACACAGAAACACATATGTGTGCACATCGAAAACAAATTAAAGTCACACCTAGGTAAAGCACAAACAGCTCGATAAAATTATGATATCATGAGTAAAGTATGTGTAATGTAAGCACAACAAGAGCGGTGCGCAGCGCACGCGCCGGCATTGGCTTTACTTAACAATTAGTGTGACAATGCCCATTATAGTTGGTATTGTTTCGTTGTTGTTGTTCTACAACTGATGTATTTTTTTTTGGGGTTTGGAAATCATGACAAATCCAAATCTAGAGTGAAACGGGATATTTTTTTTGCAGGAACTGTATCGAATCGGCCTTCTCGCTGTGCTAATCATCACTCCAATAATAATCAGTTCCATTTTACCGACATTGCAGCCTGCTGTTTCGACGATTTCACACATTGTCCAGCTATGTAGACACTTAAGATAGTAAAAACTACACCAAGTTTACAACACAATGTCCACTAGCAATCAATTTGCGAATTCTTAAATCTGCCACAGAACTTCACTCGAAAAAATCCCGCCAAAAACTTCGTTAATGTGTTTGGCTAAAGACAAATACAGCCTCATTTTTAACTACAAGAAGACAGTTGTGTAAGTATGAATTACAGTTTTTTTCGGAATAAAAATAATAATATTTTATAACAATAAATACACATAAAGTAACATTTAAAAAGAGCCATTAAATACCCTAACATGGTTTTTCTTTAATTTTAATTATTTCTTCAATTTACAATTTAAAATAGAAAAAATAGTAATCAAAATAATAAAAATTTCCTATAGATTTCCAAATTCTTTTCCGGATAAATCAAAACTTTTTCTATTTTCTCTGTAAACGTAAGCTAGCCATTCAAACCAAAATCGCAACACCAACTCCCAAATTACACTGCCCACTGTCCACACTATAATAATCCCCAAACAACAAATAGAACATCTACATATTAAAGTAACTCAATAATTTTGTTAATTGGCAATCATGACACGGTTTCACATGGCAATGTATGTAGACGGCCGGTGTTGCCCGGTGTTCAGTCGAGCCGTGGGAACAACGACAGTTGCGCGCGCCACCACCTGCCCCCCGCCTTAAAAAATAAAAAAAACATACTATTCCGAATTTGAATTTCGGAATCGCTCGACCTTGGTGTTTTGAAGTCATTTTTTTATTGGAATGTGTTTTGTAATTTGATTTTGGAATTTGGGTTAGATTACGTATAAAAACATTAGTTAGGTAGTGATTGGAAAATGTGAAAAAGTATTGCAATGAATAGATTAAAAGTACATAATTATGTATTTCTTTTTTTGATCTGAAATACATACATGAAAAATCCTAAAAAATATTTTTCAGGAATTATCTTTAAGTATCTATATACATAAACATTTTATAATTTGCACTGCTTTTACTACCTAATACATGATACACAAAAAACAGCTAACAGTACAGTTACAAACCCGCAATTTCTAATTACCGGCCCGACAGCCTAGCTAACAATCTCGTCATCAAAAGCAACAAACAGCGTTATCACTTCAAAAAAAGCCGGTAAACGACGTCGCATTATACCGGTTTCTTATCTCTATTTACGGGAGAGCATCATCCTATAGATCCGCTAAGTCCGAGTGAGTTTTTTGTGCACGCGTCACCGTTGATCACGCGTAAGTGCAGCCAGCGCGCGCCATATGTCGCGTGGATCGTGGGAACGGATCCGCGCGTAAAACGCAATGTGTAAGACTCAACTGTCGTCACCCGGCGCGAACCCACGCGTTCCAAACACGAATTTGAAAACAGGACCATAGAGCTCCATTTTCGAATGTGTGTCCTTCTTTATTCAAAACCCCTTCATTCAAAATTCTACTTTAGTTACAAGAAGTTGGAATAGGTTTTTGAATGGAGTCGGTAATCTGATGTAAGAAAACTTTTTATGCACATGCCCCTTATTGATTGAATGTGTATTATGATTACTCACAGGGCAACTACGCGTGAAAACATTATTTGGAGAATGAAGTGTTTATTTTTAATTACAACATTCGTCTAGAACATGGTTTGTTTACTTTTGGTGATTTATGAGAACGAGTTTTTGGAAACGTCCTACCTGGATGTTTTTAAAAGTTTTCCCTGAAAAAGATTCTAAAATCATCTTAAAAAATATTCAATTCGCATACTCATACATACTTTGTATCGTTTATCTGGTAGATACTCGAATAAAAATAATTATCAAGAAAAAAACACATAATACCGTTCCTATTCGCTTGTCACACAAAATATCGCCATAATAATAGAGAAAAAAAAAGATCGCGGGGAAGACGCGCGCAACTGGCGCGAGCGATCGTGGGAACGCGACCAGTTTTCAAATATAGAACGCCTTAGAAAAGGTGCAATTCCTTTTTTGTTCGAGTTGTTTTTTTTTTCTTATTAATAGTGGTCTTGCAACGCGAATGGATTTTGAAATTGGAACCCGTATATTTAGGGGTATTTGAAATGTGTTTAGCAAAAAAAAAGCGTCTTGTGATTGGTTTAGTGATGACATGAAAATTACATTAGATGCTCCACGAAAATAGCACTGCTGAAACTATCAAGTAATTTGATAGCTTCAGACTTTAAACACAATAGGGACAGTCATACAGACTATCCCTCTTGTGTTTAAAGTTACACTATTCTGTGTTTTGCAGAAAAAGTTTTTTCATTTACACATTTCTGGAAAAACTTCCAAATTTTTCTGGAAAACTATTCCTAATAAATCATAGCGAAACTAAAAACGATCTTATATTTTTACTTTCATACTCGTCGTTTTGCAAAAACACTTTTCCCATTTTCCACGACTATCGGAAAATATCCCATTTCTATAACTCCGTCAAGCATAATCAACATATCTAAAAAAAAGTATCCAATAAGATTCCCAAGCAGTATGACGTCTATCAATTCACTTTTCAAACGAGTCCACACTTAACCCTAGAAATGGCGCGCATCTGCCGCCACAATAGCGTACCCCCACATTATGGCGGCACGTATTTTTTCTTGACCTCGATCGGCCTTTATGCCCAAGGGGCGAACCGTGGGAACGATCTTGCACAATCCCTTTCCTTGGCCATATGCGACAGAAAAAAGTGCAATTATTTATTCCCCCTCGAAGAAAAGGGGAGTTGTGAGAACGTGACCTAACAATGCGCTTCCTGGCTTACGATACATTCTGTTCATCAAAGGGACATATCATTCTAGTTCTTAATACTTAACACAAACGTGCGAAGTTGCGATAACACACGTTCACATTTTGATGTTTTACAAATAGTCTCAAATAGTTACTTTGGAGTCTATTTTTAACCGAATATCTACTGTATAATTTTAACCATTCAGATCAATTTTCATTGTACAAAATGTTTCCTTACGTTGTTTTCTTCATAATGTATGGATGGTTTCTTCAGTATGGAATAATGTAAGCTGTGTGTACACTGAATAGCATTACGCGTGACCTTTAGATAGTCGATTGTATGAAAATGATAATCGATCTCGCTCCGTTAGTTATTCGATTCTTTTGTGATTTCCTCGCGTACACGCGTAGGAAGCGTATTGTTGTTTTGTTCACATCAGTTTCTGCGCATTCCTTTTTTAAATTATTTTATGTTTTTTAAATTTATGTATTGTTGGAAGAAAGTGGCGATGTGGTGTTATGGTGGGGCTAGTTCGTGCGTTAATTAAAATATGATTGTGGTGTTGATAGGGTGGTAGTCGTAGATAAGGGTACCGTATTGTGGCCACGGTGTAAGTCGACGGTATCGGAGAGGCTATTAGCACAGTATAGTAATGAGTACTACCAGCTACTTATAAGGCAGGACGCGCACCGTTGGCTAATCTTAACAAATGAACATCTCCTCTTACGTCTGCTGGTATTTATCTGATCTTCTCTTAAGGGCGCTGTACTGGGAATAGCAGCTAGTAGCTTGATTAGTATTGTACATCATCATTTATAGAGATTAGGGTTAAACCTTATTATCAACCATATCTATTGAATTTTTCTGTTGTTAAATATCATCAAAAATAACTTATCCCACTCTGAATTTAGTTCGAGGGGGAGTATCAGTCTTTAACTGACTGTCTCTTTTGCTACAAGTCTTCATATCCAATCATCTTTCTAGAAATTATTTTCAAAATAAAGCCCTTAAACGACCCACTGACCAAAAACTGTTAGTTACTTTACATAGAAACAAATTAAACAACAACAAATTAGAATATGAACAGTATACAAATCACCAGAAACAATTCACGTAACAGACCAAGATAAACGAAATTGAAAGACAAAACAAAACGTATTAGCAAGTTAGCGAGAGAACAATGTGGCTTCACATTAACGTTCTTTGCATCGCTTCCGCTGATAGCGGCGCCTGCGCACCAATGCGCGCACGCTTAGTGAACTCATAAGTACTACAAGCAAAATGTCATTGTGATTATTTATTTAGCATGTATTTACCTACATATTACTTACAAATCAGTCTGTACAAATGTACTGACTCAAATGTACAAATACAGTATATCCAGTAGTAATAGTAGTAATACAGTAGTAACACGTGTTTTGGTTTATAGCAAAGGAGGATAAATATAGAAAAAACGGTCAAGTGGCACAGATTTCTAGTTATTTTATTAAAACTATGCTATTGTTGTTGCCCGGTGGATTATGGCCCATTCCCTCTCCTAAAAGAGGAGGCCTGAGTCCCAGCAGTGGGAACATTATAAGGCCGATAATACTAATGCTAATGCAATTGTCATTCAAAGAGAGAGAATTAAATACCAAAACTTGACAGCAACCAAGTCTGACAGTGCCCAAAGCAGACAGTACCAAATAAAGACTTAACAAAAGATGATAAAGACACTTTACATGACACTCAGGAAAATCAGTTGCATTCACTAGCGTCTTACATAAAACCGTCTATACTGCAGTTCAAGACATCCGTGTGCGAATTAACTTAATGATATTCCATGAAATAGCCGCCATGTGTTGCAGTATGCATGACGTATCCCGCGCACGCGCACTTGAGGTCAAATAGCACGAGCGCACTATGTATGCGTGCGCGCAAATCTCCTGATTGCTATCTCCCTTACATAATCTTGCCACTTAAAATACAGTTAGGGATATAAAAGCATTGGTATTACCTATAACGGGTAAGATACTGAAATTGTTTAGGAGCTGTATGTCAAATATCAAAAAGCACGTGTAAAAAGATTTCTCAGGATTTTGTTTGCTTTGAAATCGTGTTTTTTTTTCTAGTTTGTCATACCAATAGAAAAAAATATATATATTTAATATCTATTATATGTTTTATATCACATAAATGTTTTTTATCTATCCATGCACCTATATCATCTGTGTCTGTGAAAAGACACGTGTCCAAAAGATTTCCCGGATTTTCCATGTTATTTTATACTTAGTAATAGGATTTGTGCTACATTTTTTATCACATTACCTACAACAGTTACCTTACTAATGCTTAACTTATCTTGGCGCCGTCATGAATAAAGATGCAATTCCATAACACAAGCTCACCCACCTTTTTCTCACTTCAAAACCTTATACGACGTTACTTATGATGTTCTATGAAATAAGGCTTGCTTTCCCGCTTATGGCAGTGGAGTGTAATGCGCGGTGTGTATGGACACGCGGCACACGCGGTGTCGGGGGTCGCGGGGCCGCGGGGTCGCGCGCGCGGTGCCACGAGGCCCGACACACGCGACCTAGCATTGCACGGGTTAACTTTTAACTTTGTTGCCGTGTTTGCGGACATGGGCTTTGTCATTTAGTAATGGAACAATTGAATCGTTTACAATGTACATATTTATTATAAGAATTTATTTATTCTGATTAGTATTTAATTTAGGATGGATGGAGAGGGAGAGGGAAGCCAAAGAAAAGATGGATGGATCGTGTAAGGACTGATATGAAAGAAAAGGGAGTGTAACAGACGACAGGACAGAATGGAAGAAGAAAACGTGTTGCGCCAACCCAAAGTAATATAGGATAAGGGCAGGAAGAAGAAGAGTATTTAATTTAGCCTAGTTCGCTAGCTTCTGACGTTTGGCCTATGTTAAATGCTTTTTTTTTTAATTGAACTTGATTTCGAGGATAAAAAAATTTTTGGTTATTTATTTACCAATATTTTTTTCCATTTTTTGTTTCAAGTCACATTCAACAAACTGCAGTTTCAGCCTACAAGTTATAAATAGATTTGTTTCTGTATAACAATAGAATTAGTTGCGGAGGATGTGATAAATCACCCGTATAGTCTGGTTACATAAATCACCGAATACAGATAAGAAAAGTACATACAATCTGCGACAATCTATCTATCCGTTTGCATTTACATCAAGGATAATTCCATTCAAGTATTCTCCTGAAATAAACATTCAGAATAACTGTTATTTAAAGAAGTAACCTTCCATAAAAGGAATTGAAACATAAAAACAGAGCCGTCAATTGTAAAGCGACCAGTGTCTCTAGTAATGGCCTTCCGTGTATAAATGCGGCTCTTGTTAAACCTGCCAATTTGTTTAAGGAAGCCGTGGTCAGCTCGAACTAACAGCACAAGAAATTTGCCCATAAAAGGAGAAACTGGTGCTCTCAGATAAGCAAGCCAACAAAACACGAGAAAGTTGGGAACAACGACATTCTAGTACTGGACTACATAACGCTAACTATTAGCCTACTATACTTGCTACTATACTGGCAACTATACTCGCTTCTGGAATTTCTCCTACGCCCACACTTGACAAGCCTCTAAATTTTACACAATCACCACGATTAATTATTGTTTGAAATGCTGACAGGTTGCCTGATAATCTAGACTGGGACAACGCGGCTCCTTGTTGCGCAACCTGATCACTTGATCACCTTTCTGAGCGCTGTGATCAGCAGATTGCATATCATTTGAGCTCTCATGTCCTTTCACTTTCATACGCGGCTCTATGATAAGCTGTCCGCTCAAGTGACTGATTGAAGTATTGAGCGCCTCATTTGAGTTGAGCACACTTTGTCAATTATGTGCTTAAGACTTTCTTCGTGACCTTTGCCAATTCATTTTCACCTAAAAGTCAGTCTACCTAGATCAGAGAACTTTCAGAGAAAGAGCTGGCATTTTCTCCACTTTCATTGCTCCAAGTCTTCAAATAGCATTTTGCAATTGGAACGTGCTGTGCGGGCACTTTATTTCATTGGCACGAGTGTCCGGAGTCGAATCACGCGCAGCGGGCGGCGGCGGGGCGGGGGGGGGGCGTCTGGCTCGAGCCCGACCGTGGGAACGATCTGCCTTTAACGTGTCGCACGTGCTCGAGACGCTACTACCGCGCCGCGAGCACGAGCGAGACGCACAGCGCGCACGACACGCGCCAGACAAGGACGCCGCATGATTCTACATTCAAATGAAAGCAAAAAAAAGTAATACGACAATAAAATATCGAGAACCAACAATAATTTGTGAGCGTTCGAATTCAAAGCGTGAAAGGGACAGAGGCGAGTATTATTTATTCGAAAGTATGAACAAAATTGTAATGGAGACGTTGATTTATCTGCGAGGTGTTGCCGGCCAGACTCGTCGCTACTGTATTTAAGAGCCGTTTGTTATTTTGCAATTGCGGCCGCCTCGAGAGCCATGATTACAATGAAATAAATTGGTGGCGAGTCGTTTATTAGCTGTCTGTTAGTGTGATAACTTGCGGCTATTTTAAAACGGTCGTTACAGAGAATGATTGAATAATAACAGCTTTTTTTACTTGACTTAACATGACGTAAACAAGGAAGGCAATAAAAAATACCTCCTTGGTCGACCTTTGGCACGCCATGTGTTTTAGCATGTGGCGTGAATCTCGGCGAAAGGTATCGGCTAGCCGAGGTCGGGTTACAGGCCAAGCGGCCACATTTGGCGGCCACACTGGCGGGGGTTGGCCAAATGCTGCAAAAACCTCGCCATTGAGGTTCGAGGCTCATTGATGCGTAAAGCCGCTCCTGGAAATCGTAACCTTACGAGATTTATGAGTATGGTAAGTTGTCCCACATTGAACCAGGTAAATTTCAAAGTCTCATAGTGGGCTGGATGTTCAATCAATGCCTTTCATTTTTTGTGTATAGTTAGCATATTTATTTAGCTTCAATTTTGTAAAACATTAATTTCTCATATTCCTTTTAGTTTCGGTGTAAAACAGGTTTTTATGAAAAATGATTTTTGGTTCAATGTGTACCACCGGTGGTACACATTTAACCAGGGTATCGTCCACATTGAGAAACCTTATTAACGATGTCTTCTAGTTGAATTTATAAGGCAAATACTTTGTAATAATAATAATAATAAACAGTAATAATAAAAATCAGCCTTATATTTATAAAAATCACTTTAAATCATATGCAATTAAAACGAGAGTCTTAGTTTTATACATCACAAAACCTTTTCAATCAAATTCTTATCATATTTTAATAATAAAAACAAAAGTAACAGTTTTTAATTATTAAAACAAAAGTACCTTCCATAATATAACAAATTAAAATTAAATTAAAATAATTGTAAAAAATACTCCTTTAACGACTGGGGTGTACACAGTAAACCGTGGTTAAATGTGTACCACCCTCAGGTGGTTAAATGTGAGACACACCACGTTTTATCACTAAATTCAAGATTTTACCGGCAAATCAATCTCTTAAAATCACGAATTATAGCGCTTTTAATTGCTAAATAACCGTAGAAAACAGTGTATATATAAATAAATTGATATTATTTAAACGAAAAAAGCTAAAAAAGAATGAAATTGGCAAAAAATTTTTACTTTTCGAGTCAGTTTTCTTTTGAATGCTCCTCACACAACCACTTTGCACGCGATCGCCACGCAAACTAGTGGGCAGGAAAGGAACGTAAATACCTCTCTTTCACTCATATTAGTGCGGTTTGGCAATGTCGCATTTTCGAGATTCGGCGGTGGTTCAATGTAGCTGCCTGGTTCAATGTGAGACACCCGACCCTAGTTAAAAACAACAGGCGGCATGATAAGAAGGTTGAGTTTATTTGAGATATAAGTAATGCTGATGAAAATATGCTTTGCCGACAGTAAATATGTAAGAATAAGATCAGCAGAAGAATGATGAAAATACTGACAAAGCTTAAACACCATTTCTTGATAACTTATCTATTTATAATAAAACCGTATAAAGAAATATCGAGCAATATATGGCACTAAAAAGTACCAATCATACTACTTCGTGCTTTTGCAAAATTGCAACCACAAAAGGAAAACCTACACGAACCTAAGCTCTAACGCAAGAACAAAACCACCCTCGAAGTAAACAAAGTATAAAGTGACGTAACATAAGATGTTTTTGTTAAAATCATTGAAACACGAGCGCCTCATCCGGTGCAGCCCGATTTAATAGACTGACCTACACGGTTGACAATCTCTGCTGGACAAAAACTGACCAGGACTCTGACAACAGACTTTAAACCATGTCTCTACACAGATAGAGTTGGAATTTTAATGGTGGAAAGATCCTGAGGAGAAAATTAGCAAAGAATGGAATTTTAAACTTTAGAGATACAAGGATAGGGTTGGAATTTGAATGACAGGAGAGCTATGAAGAGTATATTACCAAAGACGAAGGATGAGCAATTTTTATTGTTAATTCAACTATAACACTCAATGGTTTGAACGTAACCAAATTGCGAACATCCGGGGTGTCTATTGATGTGGGCTATTCTATAATAAACTAGCATCTATTGGCCGAGATGAACGGCGTAACAAGAAAATTACTTCGTCTTTTGTTGAAGAACGACCGAGATGTAGTTTGAAGTAAGAACTCTAAGAAGTAATATGATATTTTATTAACCGACTGCAAAAAAGGAAGATTTATTCCATTGTTATTATATTGGAATAGAAAACTAGATAATACCACTTATAATTGCAATCCTATTAATTTTCCACTCTAAACGAATACCAACTTGAAATTTCACTGGTCAGTTCAGTTAACCTTATCAAAATAAATTTATTTTTTGATATTTTTACGTAATCATAATATAGTAAAACATTTTTTTTTAGATTTAACTTTTATTTTTGCAATTGACGATTATCATACAAAGTATTTTTACTAACAGCCTGGGTACCAGTACTAGGTACCTTATATCTTTGAACGTGTTTTTAAATAAGAGATGAGTTGAGTAACCAGTGCTATTAAATGTTAGTATTACAACGAAATAAATCAATTTGGGTCTTTAGAATAGGTTACTTCTAGGCAAGCATCCTCCGTCGTCGGCCACATCATCATCATCATCATCATCTGCCTAGCCTTTTCCCAACTCGGTCGGCGGTTTTCAGTCGGCTTCCAGTCAAGCCGGATTTAGCTGAATACCAGTATTTTACGAGGAGCGGCTGCCTACCAGACCTCCACAACCCATTAACTGGGGTAATACGGTACTTCACGGCAAGACTGGAGTCAGATTTACTGGCGTCTGACTATCCGTAACAACTGCCAAAGATCCACAAATGACAGCCGGGACCTACGGCTTAACGTGTTTTCCGAGGCACGGAGGAAACTCGTTATATTCACACCCACACATCATCGCTTACTATTAATTGAGATAGTAGTCAAACGCAAGCTTACTACTGTTATCAAAAAAAGAACTATCTTTCTTTGCGTCGCGTCGTCATGAATTTTTCCCAGTTCATGGCAGTGTAATGCAAATAACTGTCAATTAAACTAGTTAGTGCTATTTAGTTGTAACAATGCACCGACTAATGGGAATGACGTCAATGCTAATGTTTCATTAGTCAATTCTGCTCGCTGTGTTTGCGATCTGCATCTACTTGAAATTCTAATTTCGTATTCGATAAGTTATTGGAATTTTAATAAGGTTAGTTAGCTATGAGAGTCTACAGTAGAATGTTATATAACAAAGAAATGTATTTATCAAAATAATCCTAATATCTACCAACTGGAGTATATAAGTCAAGAGTGAATAGATTACCTACTTCTGGGTAAGCGTGCTCTGTTCGCCGCTTACCATCAGGTGACATAGTGGTCGCGAGCTTATCAATAATAACAAAAAATAATCAGTATTTACCTATTTCACGGATAAAACTAGCTTTACAACTTATTGAGTAATTTTCCGAAACTTATGACACCTATGACCAAAATGGCCCAGGTTTTACCTATTAACCAAATCAGACGAATCATGCAAACTTACCCTGGCCACAAAACCACATTTTACCTTCAAATCACGAGTCAATATTTATAAAATGACGTAACATTAGAGGTCGAAGGACTAACACTCGGCTGCTGAAATGAAACTGTAAATGCTCCACTAATTAAACGCAACTAAAGTCATGCGCGTGGTACAGCAATAGTGACTCAGTATGATAACAGCGCCGACTTTCGAGCCACAGTTCGTGGGATCTAACCTAAGCAGGCGCTTACTTCGTATAACTTATTTGATAATGACGTGTCGGTATTTTAAAACGGTGAAGGAAAACATCGGGAAGAAACTGGTATAACCGAGAATCAATAAATCAAAATTTGCGACACCCACCAACCTGCACTGAACCCACGTGGTGGATAAAGGCAATTTCCCTCTTCTAGAGAAGAGGTCTGATTCCCAACTGTAAGAACTACATGAGGCTGATTTCATTATATTGTTAAGTGATAGCATTATTTTTCTAACATCAAGCCAGCAATTATGCTTCACATTAACTTTGCATAAATCTTGGTTCTGAAAACCGGCCCTTATTCAAAATCAATAATAAAAACCTTTGCTGAAATTGATTTCATAATTTAGGACGTATCCCTTTTACTTGACACGTCCAAAAGTATAAGTTTACATTAACCAAACGTTTCCCAAGACACATATGGGGCATACACAACTCTGATAATACTAACTCAGCAGGATCCCAGTAAGTACAGTTACCTGCATGACTTTATTTAAATTTAAAACCCATTTCACCAAAGACGCTATCCATATTAAGACATAAAGTTCTAAAGATTTGTCCATATTAAGGCATAAAATACCAAAAATGACCAAAGATTTGGTCCGCTTTATCCCAAAGTGTACCTCTCAATAAGTAATTTGCCCAATCAGGTCGTCATTGTGCCGTAATGCACCATCCAACCCTCCGGTGCATTACCATTGGCTCCAAATTAAGCGATCATAATACTTAGTGGTATTAAGAGCTTTCACTGCCGCGGGCACCAAGGTTAATGTTATTAAAAAGTCGTTAGTTTCCATCATATTATATTTTTCATATAAGATTTTTTTTTACTCCGATACTTTGCAAAACAGCATTGAAATATTCGGTGACACGTGTGCAGCATTACGACATTTTATCACAACATCCGTGTTTACTAAACCAAAAAATAATCAACATATTAATAAGTTAATTAACATAATATAATAACCAATCAATTAAATAATTTGTAAGTCTAATCGTCGGCATATCTGTAATCTAAATCTGCTTTAATTACGTCGTAGTAATAGAGCGTAGCGCGTAGCACAATCGATTACCGCGAAAATGACGCTACGAAGATTAGTAACGTCCCAATATTGCGCTTTTTTTTTCACTGCTACGGTGCTACGCGCGCTACGCTACTACGAAATCTATCCCTCGTGCCGTCGCGTTCTAACACGCCGGCGTAGGCACAGTGACGCACGTGCAGTGCACGCGAGTCGAGCCTCTCGCTCACTCCCGCACACTTCCTGCGCGCGCCTCCAGCCCGAGCTCGACTGTGGGAAAAGACGGCAGGTGTTATGCGGGATCGTGAACAACCACGCATTACCATTCACATTATTCAACAATAAATAATAATAATAAGAAGCCGTGGAACGAGTGGCGAGCACGCGCAACGTCCTCGCCGCGCCGCTCATACTAATGGGTGGCGCGTGAGTGTGTGCGTGCGCGTGCATGTGAGCGTCTGAGAGACGTGAGTTGGTAGTGGACGCATGTTTTTTTACGGGCGCTTCATGTGGGCGGGCGCACGTCACGGATTTAACTTTGGATTAACTTTCGTTAATTGTTTTGGGATACGTTTTTTTATGTTTCGACTAATTGATTTTTATGTGACCATGTATCTTTGAATAGATTGACGCGTTATTTTGTTCAGACGTATTAAGCAGTGCTAATCGAAAAAACTGCGTAGTGGTGCTAAGCTGCTAATTAAATTAGACAGAAAAAAATACAATGCCAAATGAATGAATATTTTGTTAATACATCAGTGATTTTTATACTGTATGTACTTCAAGAGCTAAACATTTATAGGATTAACAGTTAACTGCAAAGCCGCTAAACCGAACCCATTCTAGCTAAATGAATACCAAGAACAGAGACTCATAAAAAGCTACCAGTATCAATTATCTCCGAACAACAATAATACGAATTTCAATATATGTAATTGTATTTCATTCATGCATGGGATCTACGGAGGTAATTGCATTGCGAATGCGTCTGTCCGCGTGAATGGTTCAACGGTTACTAGCGCGGTCTGATAGACCCATCCATTCATGCCCTCACAGTACTACATACGTTCGAACCCTATTCGGTCAGATCAAGATAGGTAAATTGCTCAATTAATGTACTTATACGGGACCAAATTAAAGCATTCGAAACCTTTTAATCTTCAACAGTTACTTGTTATTTCGCGTTTGTGTTTTGTTTTAAGACTTTAATCGTAGGGTTTCTGAATTTTAATGAATCTGCAGCTTAATAATATGTTTTGTGCAAAATAATTATAGTTTTAATGTCCATGACATTCTTTGATGAAGAAAAATTGAGAATGCGACTGAAAGTTTTGCTTTTTTTTGTTGGTTAGCCTTATATGGCTTTTTCTATAATAAAAGCCAGGGTTGATTGCCGTCATCCATTATAAAATCCGTCTTAATCTGTTATAGATCATAGCGTGATGCACTTCACATTTTTAAGACACGCATTCAATTAAAACATTAATCATTGTCGGCCTTAATTGATTTTTACCAGTTTTATGTGACATTTAATTTAATGTAGGAGTAATATTCAATTTTTGCGCCGTCTACTCTCGCGTGTAAATATCGACATTTCAACTTGGTTATTGGCTTTCAATCTTTGAGACCAAATTACTGGCGCCACTTAAAGATTTACAAACCTGTCTTATTTTGAACAAAATAAGGTTGATGTTTGAAGGAAACTTTATATAAAAATGTTCGTAGTAATTAATATAATGCGAAAATATAAATTTCTTTGGAAGTCGGCGCAAGCGCAGGGTCGTGACGAGAAATAAGAGTAAGATCACACAATCAGTCATGCGTCGACAGCCTCACATAATTGAATATTGAAATCGCCGAGTGTGAGACCGGACTCATTTAATAGCACGTTTCGCTAACTGTAAAATATTTATTAAATTTAATTTTCCTTCAGTCGAGTCTTGCTTGAGAATAGAGCTTTTTTTATATAACATAAACTATTGCTTGACTACAATCCCATCTGATGTTAAGCACTCTGGGGAGCACGTGGTATTCCGAAAGATTGACACCGAATCCTCCCCAGATCGAAGGCAACAAAGGAACGGGGTAGGGGATTAGTCAGTAAAAGTCTGACACGCCCTCCCGCTCCGCCCAAGAGCGGGAGAAGTCATTCTGAGGATTCCCCTAAAAGTTAAAAAACCTGATGAGCAGTGATGCAATCGTTGATCACAGACGCCCTAATTTATTAAGAGCCTATTCACTCTAGTCTTGAAGATACCCAAATTATAATCGGACGGGAAGACCGCAGCAGGCAAATTGCTTGTTAATTGCAGCTTTTATGAAATAGAAATTAAAAAAGAAAAAATTGCTGTAACTTTTATTGCACCTACCACTTAATTTTTCTCTGCATCTCTATACTTTTGTGTACATAAATCATTTAATAAGTAAATAAATTACTAACTCAGGTAAAATAAAATTATTTGATAACCATCTTAAGTCTTTTTCTAAAGTATTATTAAAATAATATCGAAGGAAAATTGAATATAAGCTTGAGAAAAAAAACTTTTATTTTTTGACTGTCGGTAAGGTCGCGCTCGACTGCTATCTAACCTGATGGAAAGCGACGATGCAGTCGACGATGGGGCGCGCTTACCTAGAAGTAACCTATTCACTAAACATAAAGTACCACTGCTTATCATCAGGTGGGATCACGGTCAAGCACTGGTTAATAGCAATTTTAAAAAAATAAGTTTTATCAAATGGGATAAAACTGTGAAAATGTTAGTCATGTCACCATTAACTCAAACCAATTATTCGCAAGTATCATGGGTCCTTGGATCCCTTCCGAGGAAGCCCTAATTAATTTTAAGTACAAGTAACACACTTCCTTCAATTAGTTGCCAAGTCTAAAGGATGTCCGGGCCCATTAAAAAGGGTGTTAAAGAACAATTGCACAATTTGTTTACACAGAAGTTTGTATGATTCATACTGACTCCCATAGAGGGTCCCAAACGAATCAAATGAACACCATTGTGGCTTAAGTGCCACTAAGCAAGAATTCAAGTCTTAAGTTCGGTGTTCCCTTTACAAGTTTTTTTCTGAAAAATTATATTTATTTTGCAAATTGGTTATAAATAAAACTATTGCTCTCAAAAAACGGTGAAAGAAATGATCGTGAGGAAACCGTCATGTCCTAGAACCAAAAGATCGAAAACATGTGACATCCACCAATACGCACTGGGCCCGCGTGATGGTTTACGGCCCATTCCTTCACCTAGAAAGGGGGCTTAAATACTAAAAGTGAGAACATTTTAAGGCTTATGCTATTCTATGCCAACATTATTGCACGTAATTTTTTTTAAGGTTTCTTCCTTCATCTAGTTTAAAATGCGATGACCTGATGAGGGTTGCGGGAATCCAAAGGATGATAGAGGTCGTCTCGCAGCGACGCACAGGACCGGTCACTCAGTCAGTTTTTTATCTATATACAGAAAAATCAATTGCTGTTCGTTAGTCTCGCTAAAACTCGAGAACGGCTGATCGGATTTATCATAAATTGGTCTTGAAAAGTTCGTGGCGGTTTAAGGAAGGTTTAAAAGGTGAGAAAAATTCGAAAAAAAAGAGAATTTCGGCAGTACGAAGTCTGCCGGGTCAGCTAGTTTTAAATAAAAATAAGAAACTGACTAAAGCTCAGTAAAACCACACCTTAACCATCAGCACTGAATCAAGTATCGCAATAAGTTCGGCGACACTTTGATGAATGACGCCCGCCCGATATCATCTCTTGATTACGTCCTAATTAACGAGAAACGGTGAAAATAACGTTTCAATAACGTTGCCTTAACGATTTGAACGCATATATCTTGTTGAGTGATAAAAACGTTGCTTGTTATACATATAGAGATGGAGGAACTAATTTATTTTTGTAATTGAGTGATTTAGTTACGTGATTGCGGTTTTTAGCGGGTTTTTTTAAAGTCAGTAACAAATTGTACTTTATAGTATAAGTTAAATGCTGCTAAATTATTGGATAGAGTTACTGAAGAACTGAAACGCAAAAGACAACTTCAGGAACACTAGTGGGATTTAGTTAGTAAAAGTTAGACGCTCCCTGTTTCTTTCTCCTAGAGTGGGAATTCGTCATTTGAATATTTACCACTTAAAAAAATATCTATTTACACAAATGATAATTAATTTATTATTTGATGCAACACAGGTGAGTTTTTATTCAATAAAAGTCTGACATTTCCTCTCGCTCCACCCAGAATGGAAAAGTTATTTGATGATTTTCCACCAAAGCAAAAATAAAATAATGTAAGTAAGGATATTTAAAACCATTGCACATCTAAATATAAAGTACCGTTCCACGCTTAGAAACTGGTCTTGTTGGCTATCAACGGAATTATAAAATGCTATTAACAGTAATTCTGAATTAATGTATACTCCTGTTCTTCGCTTAGGTCTTAGTAATTGCAATCATTTATCTGCACATACGTTAGCCAGGGTAATCAATTTTACCTTACCGTCCTATAGAGACCACACAGCTCTCCGATAAGGTGGCTTGCGGGCAGCGAGTGATGGGTAGCTCACCGTCCGGTGACCATCCGAATCTTGTTTCATACGAGCATTATAACGCTGCCCTCTAGGGCAAGAGAGGACAAGAAAAAAGGTACCAAAATACTTAAGTACCGTGGCCCTGGAACAGAAAGGGCAACTGAAGGATAACACGCTGAAAACCATTTGCTGTTTTTCTTCTTTTTAATTTCAAATGTTTTAATTGCACTCGAGAAAATTCATCATTTTAATCGATGTAATCCATATTTCATTAACACAATGGTGTAAATTAGTATTACACGGAAATAACTGGAAAATGTAATTTCAATAATCTCGTCGTGTATTATTAAACGGACCTTAAAATTTAAAACCTTATTACAAAACTGACGCCATAATTTAATAGAACACGGTATAAAGGTGATATCCCATTAAACTAATAAAGTGCTACAAAAAACCTTCGGACGCCGCTTTAAATTACTCGTACAAAATAAATAACATCATTAAAGTTCTCATTACTTTACCCGTTTTGTGTAACTATTAATTTTTCTATCGTCGAGCGGAAATGAGCTGAGCGGAGCGAGCAATCAAAGCGAGTAGATTGGTGGCGGTAATTATACAGTTTCGCAAATACTCATTATTGGGTCTATTGAGTCTTTGTGACTTAGTAGACGCCTATTATATTTATGATTCAGTATTTGATTTTATTACATTTTAAGGGTTTTATTAGGAGTCTTAAAAAAGTAGGTCTTGTAACAAACAAAAAATAGGTCCAGTAAAAAATGTTAAAATAAACTCAATTATTTATTGCATACATAATAAATGACTATAGTAATATTACCTACTTGCCTAAGTGGTAAGTAAAACCTTTCTGAGAATAATTGTGGACCCCGTTGGGTACAGAAAAAATAGTAGAAATGATGATGAGAACTTACAATCTAACTTATTCTAAGTACAGTTTTATATTACTATTCAAAACATATTCCTTACTATGAGCACTGTCTATTGAAATCAATGTTATTATTGTTTAATATGACACTTAATTAAACCTTTAACTTACATATTGTTCTGGTACTGTTAATTAAAATTAGAAGCCAGTCAGTTGCAAAATGGACAGCGAGATTTACACAGAAAGAACGAAAGAATGACTGCCATCAGTAGTGGTTAGATTAAGAAATTAATTAGTAAAAATCCGACAGTCCTTCGTGCTCTCGGTTGGTATTGGGTATGTATCGCGAATTCCCACCACAAAAAAGGGCAGTTACAAAATAAAATCAAAAACTATCTAACACCCTGCAATTGAACCAGCAATTTTATCCGGCGATAAATGGCAAATATAAAACGTCAACGATAAGTGAAGGACATTACATTAACACGATCGTCTCAACGAGATGTCGTTGAGTCGACACGCGTGAGAGAAATTGTCCAGGCGGCGACAAGCTAAATCCGTCGCGACAAACGTCGGCGAGTCGGCGACGTTGGTGTCTCGTCTGTGGGGGCCTTAATCTGGTGTCTGCCATTTGTGACAACCGTCTGTAAGCTGGAAATAGGGCTGACAGACACGCCTTTAGCAGGAAGGCGAATAAAGCTAATTTAGTCCAAATAGAGAACTAGGTTTGGTAAGCTGTGCGAAACCAGATGTCCAGACGATTTTGGGTAATCGAGGCAGTTGAGTAAATATATATTTTGTAAGTCTGTTGCGGATCAAGTAGAAATGTTATCTACACTAATATAATAAAGAGGCAAAGTTTGTTTTTTTGTTTGTATGAGGTAATCTGTGAAAGTACTGGTCCGATTGCTAAAAATTTTTCACCAATAGAAAGCTGCTGTATTCCTGAGTGACATATTTTATGTACGCGGGCGGACGAAGCTGCGAGCTAAAGCTAGTTATCATAACATAAAGAACCATACTGGTCTATAAAACAATAATAACCTATGAGGTATGTACGATTTAGGCAGCGATTATCACTTACCATCAGGTGAGATAGTGGTCAAAAGTGAGCCTATCAATACAATTTAAAAAAGTATCCTATATCCTGTTTCAAGACATGGTCTACCTGTTTTATCCAGCAGTTTGAGTGTGACGCAGTAACAAACATACACCCATTTTCGCTTTGATAGTGCGAAAATACCAAAGATGTTTATACCATCTGTGTTTACATAATAATGGCCATGGATTGACCTTTCAGAAAAGTATACAACAGCGCGTGTTCATTTTCTGTGAAATGCTCTTAATTTTCAGAACTAAAAGAAGGAACAGAAAATAACACAGTCACATGTTTTTGAGTTGAATTCGGATTCATTTCCAATTTTTTTTGGACTCTCAATTCATGGCCATTTTGATTGAAAAGTGTTTGTTTTTATAAATCTTATTCATTTATTTAACAGTTTACACAGATATACTCGTAATTGACGGCACGGTTGATGCAGTGGATGAGCGATAGTCTGCTGCGTTACGTATAGCGGATTCGATCCCTACATGAAACAAGTATTTATATGACCTACAGATATGTGTTCCGAGTCTACGTGTCTTGTGTATGTTTTACGTGTTTGTGAACGCACCCATGAAACAGAAGTCATTCCTAGTGTGGGACAAAGTTTTCTTTGCAGAAAAAGAAAGATATACAGATTACTTACCTATACAGACTGAACAATAAGAACAGAAAAAAAGCAAACACTAAAAAACAGGTTCTTATTTAAAAAATATATAATTAAATACGGTAAGTATTTAATATTATATTCCAAGAAAAGTCTCAGTTGTTCAGCTTTTTGTAAATTCTCCTTAATTCTTATGTAATCATTTACCTACTAACATTTTGAAAAGGTTAATTCCATTGTTTTCCTCATCAAGTTTACACTACAGGACATACGAAGAAAATAAACATACGTAATATACATAAGTAGGTACGATCATCATCTACCTAACCTTTTCCCAACTATATTGGGGTTGGTTTCCAGTCAAGCCGGATTTAGCTGAATACCAGTATTTTACGAGGAGCGGCTGCCGACCAGACCTCCACAACCCATTAACTGGGGTAACACAGTACTTCATGGCAAGACTGGAGTCAGATTTTACTGGCTTCTGTCTATCCGTAACGACTGTCAAAGATCTACAAATGACAGCCGGGACCTACGGCTTAACGTGCTATCCAAGGCACGGAGGAAACTCGGTATGTTAAGGTGGTCACCCATCCACAGACCAACCTTGGCAAGCGTTGCTTAACCTTGAAGATCGACTTGTGTTCTATTACTTACACTGAGCCACCAAAAAAAAATTACGCAGTGGTTAAAACCTTTTCCTGTAGAATTAAATACCTACCTATTCCAAGAAAAGTCTCAGTTGTTCAGTTTTGTATAAATTCTCCTTAATTCTTATGTAATCATTTACCTACTAACATTTTGAAAAGGTTAATTCCATTGTTTTCCTCATCAAGTTTACACTACAGGACATACGAAGAAAATAAACATACGTAATATACATAAGTAGGTACGATCATCATCTACCTAGCCTTTTCCCAACTATATTGGGGTCGGCTTCCAGTCAAGACGGATTTAGATGAATACTGTATAGAGCGGCTGCCTAACAGACATCCACAACCCTTTAACTGAGGTAACACGGTACCCACTTCATGGCAAGACTAGAGTCAGATTTTACTGGCTTCTGACTATCCGTAACGACTGCCAAAGATCTACAAATGACAGCCGGGACCTACAGCTTAACGTGTTTTCCGAGGCACGGAAGAAACTCGGTATGTTAAGATGGTCACCCATCCACAGACCAACCTTGGCAAGCATCGCTTAACCTCGACCCGTGCGGCTGTTATTATTTAGCCACGAGCTCCTCATAAGTTCGTACGAGTAGGTACTTTTTTTTTATTCAGCTTTTCATTTAGGGGCTTTTGTCCAAAAAGGATATGTCAGCCCCATCGTACCTTATAACAATTATTTCACATACTCGTTCTTATTAACTTATACATATGAGTAAGTACTTGTTATTTAGCGGAACTTGTAACGGAACCGATACCGACGTAAGCGACATGCGCAGGCGCCACTCACTGCCGACTATAACGATTGCTATCTGAAGGTGACAGGCTTATACCTACAGTTACTTGCACTGCCTGATTGTTTATATTCAGCTGAGCTGATTGGAGAACTGGTTGCCCATTTTGCACAATGAGACTTTACTATTTTTACTATGTTATAAACAAATGTGGCTACATTTTTCTATTTTAACTGGTAGGGTTTTCAATGTCGTCGATATTGTCTAACTCTTCCTTTTTTTTATTTCTCCCGCTTTGGGCGAAGCGGGAGGGCGTTTCCGACGTTTACTGACTAAAACTCACTCCTGTTTCTACATAGCCTTGGTTCCAGGGCCCCGAATATGGCCCGTTCTTATGTACGTTTCAGCATTTCAGAAGATATATTGCTATCACCAGTGATTCCTGTTTTAAACCGTATCAACTACTGGCCTTATTCGAATATAATTTAAAAAGGCACAGGTTTTATCCCTAAATTTATATCAGCCACCATTATCATAGTTGTTTTTTATTCTTTACTATCGTTAGTTTGTGTTCCACAAGTGTGTCCGAGGGTCTATCGGAATACCAGCGCTGTTTCTTTTATTTATTTTTTAAACTACTACAGCATACGCTTAGATACTTAGATAGGAGTCTTTTTGGGCTCGCACTGTTCTTATTCTATTTTGTTATATGTTTTTTCATTCTTTCTTCTTTCAAATGCAATTTAGCTTCACTTTTTGTTTTGACTGACTGACATTTTGACTATTCAAAAGTGCTTGTAAACGGTCTATTTGAAATAAATGCTTTTGACTTTGACTTTCCGTTCTAGCATACTCATGTTCGGTTTCTTCAAAATCAATGGCATCTTTCCCTTCGATCGATCGTTTTCTAGACTTACCACACTTTCTAGTGTTCAAGAACAATGCAAGGCGTTTGATAGACTCGCTGGCGTGACCTGAAGTCCGACCTTTACTTTGACATAGACTTAGTATTGGCATTCAGCGTGGCAATTACTATTGTCTCAGGACACGCCACCGTTTGACAGTGATTAGATCCACCCACGTCACGAGCCATGTTTTGATACCCCGCTGTGTTGGCCATTGTTGTACGACAGAATTATTTTATAGACTTCATTGGAAATATTCCACGGAATATTTTAATGGATAACAATTTTTTACCTTATCCTAGATGACTCGTTGCAGCTGAAAGACCTTCCCCAAGCATCACCATCAACGATTGCATCACTGCTTACCATCAGGTGGGAACGCAGTCAAGCACTAGTTTATAACAATAAAAAAAGCAACCATATTGATAAGTCCTATGCCTCTCGCTTATAGCAGATTCCGGCGGCATTGTCTGTACATTTTATATTGATTTATTTATTATTACTTATCTCCCTTACAACTAAGCATTACAGGTAAATAGCTAATATGATTGTGCGGATTTATAAATTATTAACAACATAATTATTGATTGCTGTGCCAGCGGTTTCACCCGTATGAAATTATAACTGTAGAAAACTATCCCTAAGGAAAACACTTTCGGGACAAAGATTATCATTCCAAGACATAGTTTACCCATTTTATCAAAGCCTGTTCAAACTTTCAAGCGTCAAGAAGTAACAAACATACAAACTTTCGACTTTATATTAATATGATTAGCGTGTTACATTTCTCCATTACTTAAGCGTGGAAAAATTATAAAAAATATTCTAGAAACCGCATCTCCAAGTGCATGTGCATCTCGTAGGTAAGTACTACTACTAAACTAACTACTACTAACAAAAGAATCATAAGTACTAACAGAATGACGTCAAACGGTTAATCGCAAAAACTGCGGCACGAGGCGGAAAACCGGCGCAGAAACAAATACCTATTGCAAAGGTCACCGCACACTGTTATCCCTGAATGTCGAGTTTTGTTAGAAAAACCGCAGGATTCTTGATTATCTTGTGGCTTATCTTAGAAGACGTTTGGT
Source organism: Mythimna separata (assembly GCA_030763345.1). Lineage (NCBI taxonomy): Eukaryota > Metazoa > Arthropoda > Insecta > Lepidoptera > Noctuidae > Mythimna > Mythimna separata. Next base: position 6,881,664 of record CM061187.1, read on the forward strand.
GGGAAAAGTGTTGAGGAAATGTGGACCAAAGTGAGGTTCTGTAATGTGTCTTTTAATATGTAAGTGGGTGTTGATAGAGATATGTATAAGGAAGGAAGTGTATCTAGATAATATCTATCCATCTCTTGGCGAGGTTCATGATTGGTCACCATTTTGAATAGATAAAGTTCAATTTTTCCGCCCAAAACAAGTTTTGCTTTTACGACAATATTGCTCGAAATCGATACAATTCATAAATCTTTATATTCTTGCTGTGTGACAAGCAAATATTCACTCAAAAATTATGATCCCTTATATAAAAACATGAGTCCTACTGACCAACCTCTGCACGCCGTTTTTTAATTTCAAAACAAATGTTCTAAAAAAACGGATTTTAAACTCCAGTATCGAACCCTAAAACTGTCTGACATAAAATTCAAATTAAGAATATTTATATTTTTATATACATTACGCGGGCACTTATAAAATGTCAGAAGCTGGTGCATGAGACATTACGGAGATTACTCAAATAATCAGTATAAACGGACACAAAAATGAAATACCGAACCATATACATGACCAGTAGTCATTAAAAATTACTCCGATAGGTATTGTTACTGACTATAGTTATTAGTCCAGCAAACCTATAGCCAGCAAAGACGACCAGCACCAAATTACAGTCAAAATAGTCTCTCGAATATTCTGAACCTTAAAACAAAAACAGACAAAGAGTTTAACTGACCTAAAATCCCAATAACTCTAAACCTGTTCCTAAATTCAAAACACAAGACCCAAACAAAAAACGGTTCCTAAAAAATCCCTGATACCAGTCAAACGGTTCCAAATTCAAAACATCAAACAAAAAACGGATACAAAAATCAAATATCGAACCTTAAACATGACCGGTAGTCATTAAAGAGATTACTGCGATAGGTGTTTGGTTAGCCCGCGAGCGGTAGTCGGGGCGTGATTGTGGAGAATTAATACCGTATCGTAAATACGTCAGCCGATAACCGGTACTGATATTAATCGAAGATACGAGACGTTACGGTCGAGAAGCGTCTTATTGTTTAGCGGAGCTATCGAACAGTAGGGCTTGGATTTAATTGTAGAACTGGGAACATAGATTGATGTCGTTTAGAGTGAATTTATATTTGTTTAAGTATGTAGGAAGTATTTTGAATAATCTTTGCCCCGTAGCGGCGCTAGCGTGGTATCAGCTATGGCATCAGTGGTAACATAAAAATTACCATTTTTTTTACAATTATACATATGTATCTTCAAACAATCAATTTATTTTACCTCTTTGTTATTACCTAGTTTTATTGATAAAAAAACCTTGTGTTTTTCGAATAAACTAATTTCGGTTCTGTAATATTTATATTTTCTTTGACGCTGTCGTATTTAAATCAGAACATATTTGTGTAAAATCATTCTCGTTTTACATTTACCTATGTATCATTAAAACAGTATCTTCAACACAAATCTTAATTTACGAGACAATTCTAAGGAAAACCAAGAAACAAATGAAGACAATAATTACAACTTTATTGTAATGAATAAAAAACTACGTAACAAAATTACACGGACGCGATAATATCAAATTAATTGCTAATAATTGTGAGTAATACAGAATTATAATCTAACAACGGATCTGGATAAGCCACCGCTTAAACAAAAAACGGATTATACTATAATTAAGCTAGTACTAGAGACATATTTTCGGATAGAGATCATTTTTATGTAACAACTTCTCACCAATAACGGATTACTCAAAATTCAATATATGTTTATTTCACATAGGTAAATATGTAGGCCTATATTAGCACTTATAAAACATCAGAAGTTGTGTATTAGATTTATGAGGTCTTATTCATAGGAAGTATGAAAAAGCAGTGGCAAGAAATTGCACGGTTACCATAGAACAATATTATTAGGTATGAAAGAACAGTGTAGACCAGTTGCCGTTGTACATAAGAATACTAAAATTAAAATAATAATAAAAAAACGATAAATACGCGGTGTCTAGTGTTTTCAAGTTCCCGTTATACAAAAGTTAAAAATAAAAAAAACCCCGTTTTAAAAATAAAAATAAACCTATCAATGAATAACATGTTTACAAAAGAAGGTAAACAATTTGGTCTAAATCTTTTAAAAACCTAATGGTCAGATTTCAATGGACCCGTAAAATAAAATAAAAACAATAATTCCTCTCATTATACTACAATAAATACTACAATAGGGTTACCTTGAGAAAGTAAATATGTAAAAAGTGGAGTGCCCTGTCGGCACCTTTGTTCCTGACAGGTAAAACTTAGGGGTCATTAAGATAAAAGAGAATGCGTACTTAGCCCCTAATCTATTGTCCACCACATCATTTGTTTTGCTAACCATAAGGTCAGATACTGGTCAAACGCGGAGCCCATCAAAAATACCAAGAAATAAGGAAATAACATTTTCCCAAAATGATAACGCCTTGGTTATTTAGAAATCGGAATAAAATCTCCGAGTTAGAGACAATATGCTAATAGCGTATTAACAAAATGTAAATAACAATACATTTACATAAGAAACTAATGTAGCATTTAACCCGCAACTTCATTTATATAAGTGAGGTGTTCCGCTCCTATTGATCTTAGCGTGATAATAATATAAGTGAGATGGTCCTACCATCTCACATCTCAGGGAGGACAGATTGATAGGTTAATCCATATTTCGTGATTCATATCGCACATATCGCTTGACTTTACATTTTGGGTTACGGGTTTCTAAACTAAATGTAAAGTCAAGCCTCGTTTACATTTGCATTTAATTTAAATATTCAAATATCACTCTTGATTATTTAGTTAGATGAAGTTGTTTCCACGAATTTTACGTAGACTTCTACATAAGTTTGAAGATGTCGTATCTTTAAACTTATGTAGAAGTATACGACTCATACTATAATAGGCAAGTAATACATATAACACTCTCATTTTGATTTTTTTAGCAAAATCTGTGTTATGTTGCTTTTACACATCGTATATCTTCATTAACAAAGACAAAAATATTAGCGCTACAGAACTGGAAGGTGGAAGTGCAAGCGCCCGCAAAAGATGGTAGCAAACCTTTGCCCCGGAGTAAACAGAGTAGGCTAACAAAAAACACATTCCGGAAAATTCTTTCAGCACGGCCCAAAAAAACAAGCCTTTACGACAAGATTCTTGAACTCTATAAATTACCAATAATAAATGTTAAATTTTATTTAATGCCACGATAAAAGCATCTAATAGAGGCACATTAACGTCGTATCTGTCCATGATAATTACCTCTATAGGAACCATAAAATTGCGGTGACACGACAAAGTGCCCGACGAAAGGCCAAAAGAGTACCTATTAAACTAAAATCGCCCGTAAAATGCAAACTAGACACCACAGTAAAATATGACTTTTAAAATCGTAAACATCGGTTTCTATTGAACGGGTTTGGTCAAGAGGCTCTCTCTAGTAGAGGCTCTCGAGTACCGCACATAAAGCCTTTTCAAGCATTTTATTATTTCTAACGCGTCCTTCACAATTATGAGCATTAGACCCTAAACTATTCACGTTTGTCGGCCACCAGCGCGTGGACGGTTTCGCGTACTTTACACAAAAAGGGTTTTATCTTTCCCGGAATCCCGGTAACGCCTCGTCGGAACGAAAACATAAAAGTGCCTATTCATTGATAGTTTCACGTATTTTTGGACAAAACTATTATTTTACGGCGAAACCAACGATGTATTCCTTTGAACAGTGCGCCACAACTGCAACACAACAAATCCTTCTAGTTTGAGTAAACTAGCAATTGTAAGCGAAGTCGGAAATTATGCGCTCCCTTGAATTGTAATGCGAGCAATTATTGGCTTCCAATAAATCCGGTAGTCTGTTTCTTTTGAAACGGTACAGAATAATAGATAAGTTAATTTCACGCTGGAAATCTGTATGTTATTACATTGTGCGGTACACAATAAATATGTAAAGAATTACGAAGATTTTACGTTGCATAAAAACTTTCCGTGCGCCTGCATAGATCATACGCCCATCAGTTATTGAAACTGTTCGCGTCACGTCGAGACAGTCTCGAGGGCGTTCCTATTTTCGGCATGTCATTAGCCGCCACATTCAAGTGTCCTGTCTGCTGACACTTGACAGTTGTAATACAAAAGCCAGACATTTCACGTCGTTTGTTCCAACACCTCCCGGCCTAATCTAGTGGTAGTTAGAAAAAGTTGGCGCCGCATTGTGTTATCTCGGCCCCCTGCGCGCAGTTACTGTCTCAAGTGTCCGTTTCTTTGTTTATTCCCAAAATGCACTTGCCTCTGTACCTGTTCTGCCATTCTATTGTCAAGTTTTTGTTTACTTCTAAGGAAAATTAGCTATGAACACGTGTTAGTTAGCTATTGTCTCGCTCGAGTGTAAAGGCGCCGACGAGGATAATACAAAGAGGACGGCTTTGAGGAAAGACTCTAGCTTTTATTGCCCACTTTAATTTTATGGTTGAAGTACGGTTAGGTACCTACATTTTACAATGATATAACAGGATTTGGTCTAGTAAAACGTTTTTAATGGCACCCAAAAGTGCAGTTATGTTTGTAGGTAGAACTGCTTTCTGGAATTCCGAAATGCAAAAATTACTACAACATGTTGTCAAGAATTTGGTTTCTTTTGGCGACATCGTTTGCAGTAACGCCTCTCAACATGTCCGACCGTTACTCCACACATCAGCGTGTACATCTGCGCGGCAATCATTACCAACACTAAGCTCTTAAGCTTTATGGCTCCAAGTGGCAACCGAAAAAATCACAACTTATCGCTCTTGAAATGCAAAAAACGCGGTGCACATGTAACTCATTAGTTAGGGCCGACATCTTGGCTCAAATATTTGGCGATGGTTGCAAATCTCGGCGCCACCGCTGAGCCACCGACAAGCCAGGGGCACAAGAATGCCTTTTACGAAAGCCGCCACCGTTTTCAGGGAACGCCAGCTAAAACAATATTTGCTGAGACGCCGCATGAACACAAATGACCGTTGGATTAGGTATCGAGAAGTGCTCATGCGAACAAACCTCTCGATGTTTACTCTCGAAGCGATTTTGTTTTAAGATTCTTTACGTCTTTAATGCTTCCGCCTATCACATACCCACGTAACGAGACACAATAGTAAAACAATAACACCGCGGTCTCATAGGACCGGTCGGGGATTCATGAACTAAATTGTAAACATTTACAGTCACATACGTTAGCGGCTTTTATATTATTGTGCAATTAAGTAAACATTTAGCTCGAAAATCCTAAAAATCCTTCTATCAAGGAATTAGAATTGATAACGTCGATATTACATCAGAAAAACACAGACTGTCTGACTGGTGACACGTAGCCACTATTATTAACATAAAAGATTTGATTGCACTTTGGATATCATTAACTATCAATTGGGAAACAATCTCTGATTGATACATAGACGATAGCAATCCGGATCTGTATGAATCATGTTTATCAGCGCTAGCCAACTAATCAGTGCGGACTTGGTTTAATTGTACTTACTTGGTACAACGTAATGTCCTTTGGAGTTTATCTACCTTTTTCGGTGTTGTTGCCAAGACAAGTTTGCTAGTTTACATTTTCCTTGACTTTTGCTATTACATAACAGAATAATATTACCGAAACTGCAATTCTATTTTTAAGAGGCAAAGTATATTAGCCATATTTTCCTCATACACAGATATGAAGAACGCAATAACAAAGTACTCGTGTTTAACAATACACACTTGACATTTACGTCTCTAACATGAAAAAGAGCTTCTTAGGAGACAAGGAATCTTGAATTTAAGAGGATAGTTACGGAGAACAATGAGTGCAAAGTGTTAGTGCTTTAACGTTTCGCATTGTTTCTAATCATCCTATCTTTAAGTTAGTAAACAACACCTTTGAAACCATTGTTATATAGCAAAAGGACTTCCGATACTTCAAACATGTAAATTACCTATTGAAATAATTAAGTACCAACGAGTGTCTTCACTAAATGACTATTAAAACAGGGAAATCCCTAAACAGAAGCACTTCAACTAGTTAAAAACATAACGCCACCTTTCACAATGACATCATCAAAACAATACACGTCATCGCTATTACAACTTCGTCTTCCAATCAAAAGGTCAGTGACGTTCAAATGACACATTCACAAACGTCATAAATGAAAGGTAAACACTATGACGGAACTGAGAAAGGATTTCGGTGAATCACGTCACGCACGTCACTAGTGCAACGGTGAGGTCGCCGATTAGGTCACGTCACTTGGTCCATGGTCGATCGCGTCACCTCAAAAACCGGTTCTCGATTCTCGCAAACGTAAATATAAGATCCGTGATATAAACACGATACTCGGACCGGTTCGCGGGCCTGGGTACAAACCAGATTAGAATTTTGCGAAGTGACGCTAAGGTGATGGTTTCATCTTATTCCGATGACGAATCGATTAATTTTTTAATTGGATGAAAAAACCGGAAGGGAATGTCCGTAGACTTGATAATTGATTTCGCGTATGCGGAATTATTTCTTAAGGTCCCACTTTGCGCGGGCTTGAACTCACTGGCGGGTGATGCCATAAAGCACGCTGTCTCACTTGACATCGTGCCCGAAAGAGATAGTATCAGTGATGAGCGGTTAGACGCTAGTCCTCACGCACGACGCGACGTCTGCTTTGCACATAGCGCTCCGAACCATTCCGAATAAAAACGAAATTACACGATGCACACATGTCATACCGTTTCGGTTGTTGCGGTGTGTGCCGCTCGAATTCGAAAAACAAAAGATTTAAAATAATACCTAAGAGCGTTTTCACATTATCCAATCCGATATCGGTGTGGTGTCGGACGCCGATCCGATATCGGGGTAAGTAAAATGTATGAAATATGTACCTGTCTTTCATATTGTCCGGCCCGATATCGGATATCGGAGCACGGCATTTCATACATTTTACTTACCCCGATACCGGATCGGCGTCCGATACCGATATCGGATCGGATAATGTGAAAACGCTCTTACGTACCTTTGTTCGTTTCTTGGCAATGAAAAAAAAGACAAATTTTCATTTGTTTTCTTATTTTGAGACCCTTCTACTGCACAATAATGATCAGACATAACGCCCGTCTGGTCGCGCGCCGCGTCGTGTACCTCACCTCACAGAGCGCTGTGGTGCCGCACTGAGTTCATCTTCCTATTGTCCGCGGACGCTGGCCACATGACCGGCGTGCTGTGCAGCAGCAGTTGCCCGAATCAGACACAACACACGCCTCGCTCAATTGGGCAGTTGCCTGACCAGACAAAACATCTCTCTGTGTCGGATAACGCACTCTAAAGACTAAACAAAAAAAACTAGGGCTGTTGCCCGGACCAGACACAACATCCATCTCGCTCAATTGGGCAGTTGCCTGAACCAGACACAACACCCGTTTCGTTCAATTGGGCAGTTGCTCGGACCAGACACAAAACCTGTCTCGCTCAATTGGGCAGTTGCTCGGACCAGACACAACATCCGCCTCGCTCAATTGGGCAGTTGCCTGGACGAGACACAACACCCGTCTCGTTCAATTGGGCAGTTGCTCGACCAGACATAATAACTCTCTGGTCGGAAGATGCACTCTAAAGACTAAACAAAAAAAACTTGGGCTGTTGCCCGGACCAGACACAATATCCATCTCGCTCAATTGGGCAGTTGCCCGACCAGACATAACATAGCCGGTCGGAGTGGAGGGTGTTAGGTTTTTTCGTTACGGAATTTCTGAATTCGGTCCCCACGCTCAAGGCCCGCGATAGAAGCTATGCAATAGCTTAAAAAAAATACAGTCGAATTGATAACCTCCTTCTTTTTTTGAAGTCGGTTAATAAAGCGTAGATATTATAGGTAGTCAACATACACGTCATACGAACGATATAGGCCGCAGTAGACTGAACCAAACTCAGACAGCCGCGCGCGGCGCTGTGACACGTCGTCCCCCCGCACCGCAACCGGGGGTAACTTTATTCAGTGAGATGCACGATAGTTCTGAGTAAAAGGCGTGCGTGATAAAATACAGAAAGGCCTTTGGAAGAAGGGGTTTTACGAAAAAACCACTGCATCAATCAATTTCAAATAAAATTTATTATATTCTTCGATAAATTTGTGGTGTCGGTACAGGCTTCGTTTTTGAAATTTGATGCTTCTTTTATTTCTAATTTACGCTCAAAGTTGTGTTAAAATTATCCAAAAAAACGAAACTTTAGAAGCTCGTAACTTTTTATTGGCTTATTATTTTACAATTCTGCTTCCGTACAGACAAAATTAATAATGAGACAAAACGATATCATGTTTAACTTTGGATGTACATGGTCAAATAGTGGAGTAAAACCCCCCCGAAATTTGTATGGAAAAAATGCTGACTTGAGTCGCCTTAAGAACATAGTTCTAGTAGGTAAATAAGGATTTAAAACGATGGATTTTAGAACGATGCTGTCATGAATATCAATATTTAACAATGACGTATTCGATTCATCACTACTAGAGATGAATGCAAAGTTAGGTATAGTAAAAATACTTAGTTTAGTTAATATTTAAATGTCTTATGGACAATAACTATTTTTTTTACAGATGAAATATAATCGTTTATTTAGTAATACTCAAAACAACACAAACATCATATAATAATATAATTTGTGTATTTGGGAAGAAAATTCTTGCAGCCGTCGTCTTCGCCGAAGGCATACATCAAATCAGTTTTACTGTCTCGCTCTTTCCTTTTTCCACCTTTTCATTAATCATTTCTATTTTAGTAATACCGTAGCGTTTCCTGTGATTATTAGTTCTCTCGTTGGTTTTGCATTACTTCACTATTATGACTCTCAATTGGTAACAATAGTGAAATACTTACCTATGCTTTTTCTATTATTGTTTTATGAATAAACTTTCCACGAGCAAATGTTTTCCTTACGAAATGTTTCTTTTTTTATTGATGATAGGTTCGCGCTTAACCGCTATCTCACCTGATGGACAGCGACGATGCGGTCGACGATGGAGCGGTTACCTAGAAGTAATTAGTAAGTATTCACTCTTGACTTAAAGATTCCCGAGTTGTAGCTTTCAGGAAACGCAGACTCTGGCAGGGAATTCCATTGTACTATTTTTTAGCCAAGAGATAATTTATTTTAGACAAAATATAATGAATATTTAAGGCATTTTGCGGTCTCATCATCATTACCATACACAAAATCTTATGCAAAAATGTTAATAGCAAAAGAGCTAATAGACCAGAATTTTAAAAAGTATAATATCCAGATGACTATGTGAAATATGTTTTTTTTATATGATGTTATTAGTAAGAAAACCCATGAAACTCTCAGGATTAGGTACAGCCTGGTAGCTGGAAAGTCCGTTCACCTAATATCACGTGATGGCCATATTATGGGTTTTTGGCGACAGTAGATACGTCTTTAAAAAAGTTTTTACGGTGGGAAGCTGTTCAAGAAACGAATGATAAAAAAATTGGGGGATACAGTTTGGTGTTGCAGTTACTATCTGTCATCTCTATCTAAAATTTCATTACACCAGTAGATAGCTAAAGGATCAAAGAATTTGGTACACTAAGTTATGTTTGAAAAAGTAACAACTAATCAAGACTGTAATATAATCTGTATACGCTTATGACTTGTAACAATTCCTTAGCAATAAACTACTATGACTATGACTAACGTATCGCGCCCGGTGAAGCGCCACCATTTTTTTACGATGATTCTTGCTTCAACTCTTAACGTTTGAATCCCCAACCGGTCCAATGAGACCGCGCTGTTATTGTTTTACTATTGTGTCTCGTTTCGCGGGTATCTGAGTAACTACAGCTGCATAAATAATAACCTACTATACAGCCAAACAGTTTCCAAATTATAACTGTAATTTTAGATTCATGCTAATCTACGAAATCTCTGACATAAGGAGAAAAAGGGGACGGAAGTTCTCAAAAAAAATACAAAAAAGAACGATTGATTGGCGGTATCTAGATGACTATACCAAAGGTCTTGAGACAAACCAACTGCAAGAGTATAAGGAAACAAGTTAGCAAGCAACACTGAGTAATATAGGATGGTCAGATGGTGACGAAGATGGCATTCACACTGCATACCAAGCAAGCTAATTAGTCAAAACCATTTACTCACAACTCTACCTAAAACTATTAACATATAAGTAACTTCTGCAATCAATTAAATGATTCACAACGACCGCACATAAAAATACAAACGCATGAAACCTAAATAAAACTGATGACTCATAGTAAAAGTACTTAGATGCCATAAAATTACTTTATCCAAGTAAAAACGAGTACAGTAGGTGTTTCCTCATGCGCGGGCGCAATGTGGCAACGTTCGGGGGGGCACGTGCGATGTACCGTGTCAGAAGTCATGCGCATGCGTCATTGATAGGGTTGTCAACGTGTTGACTCATTATGCGGTATGCGCGCCGCGACGGTGTTATGTCTAGTCATGTTTTGAAATTATTTTATATTAATGTTAGTGTTATGTGATTGTTGGAGGTTAGATGAGAACGTGTTAGATCTTAACTGTTTGTTATGAGGTGTTCTGGAATGAAATCACTATTATAATATTGTGATTGAAGATCGCATACTGCTACTATTCCTATTAGCTTGGAAACTGGCAAGATAATGATACTTTTTAAGGTTTATGCTTTTTGTAGAATATGGTGTTCGAATTTTGGTAAGAAGAAAAAGATATTGTTTAGTAAATGTCAGAGAAGTTAATTCGGCTGTTTTATAAATAGTGCTTTTAAAAATATAAACAAATAATTAACTACACAAAAGTGTTTCATTATATTTCCACTCTTACAATATCTGAAAAGAAGCTTCCCCGAGCGTTGTTAAAAACATCGTAGCTACATTCACTCTAAACGCCCGGCGCTTCCTCAACAGCTAGAACTCAGTAACACAAAGTCCAGCTGACTAATCCTTTCACCACGATGACTCGAACTCAAATCGATCGAAACTGGACTCAAACAACAGTTTTTCCTTAAACAAAAGCACCACTTCCTTCCTTACTTCGAAGAACAGCAACTTCTACCTCAAAAATCTGAGTCTACAGATCTAAAAGGTACCAGCCCTATTAGTCTCCTGGTGGCGTAGAACGCGTGTCAATCACACACGTCTATCATGGCACGTAGCATTATGCTACGCGACCACAACACCACGCAGAGTCGCTGTTTACAGGATAAACCTCCGCAAAACACTACACTATGGCTACGTGACTATTTCAGCGTTGCCACAACCTAAATACATTTATACTGAGCCAAGCAAAATTATACCAGTATTTCGTTTGCATTATTTCGTAAATATAGACAATGTTATATGTAAATAACTACCACTATAACTACTACTATATTTGTTATTAAAGAATACAGACCAGATATTTGTAGTTATTAACAGAGAAATTAATTTTGCTCCAGTTTGTTGGGGACTCTTGGGCAAGAGTCTCCACAATGTGGGGGGTCTGAGGATGGTCGACGCCGCTGACGGCGCCCTGGAAAGACTGGCGGCTCAAGAAAAGAATACCTAGAAGAAGTTAGAGGAGGTCTTTTCCAATCCGTGGGAAAAATAGGCTAAAGAGTGACCAAAGAGTTTCTTCCCGTTTCTTCTCCAAAGCAAACATTTAATTAGAACCGTACACTAGCTTTTGACGTTTTATAAGTGCCCATGTAGACCTATGTGAAATAAAAATATTTTGATTTTAAATATAAAATACTGTTCCTGTCACGCGCCTTCCTAGCATAACACATGCTCTTTTTTAAATTTTAGTGTATGTAACTGTGACTACACTATTTTTACTTAACAACAACTCAATTATGTACTTTAGATAAGGTGTTGTAAACTTCTAAAATTACATGTAAAGACTTTTCCACTAGGCGTGTAATACGTTTATCGCACGTGTTTTCCAGCGTGTGATTCCGATCGATCACGCGCGTGCCTGCAATGTGCTACATTGCAGCGTTATCGCTGTGAACAATGCTTCGCTCTGAGGTCATTCATATTCTCAATTTAATGTCGCGTTACCAGCACGCGATTCTATGACCTTGAGATATGATTGTTATCGGTTACAACATCATTTATATGATTGGCTGGACTGGAGGTAAATGTTTTTTTTGTCGTCTCATCGGTGAGTTGAAAGGATAAGGAAAATTGTTATTAGTTTTGTATTAGATTTATGAGGAAAGTCTTTAAGATGTAGGTAGTAATAGTGAGACAAAAGATTGCTTCACTAATTGATTCATGTCGATATTTTTTTTATTATTATTGATAGGTTTGCATTTGTCCACTATCTCACCTGATGGTAATCTACGATGTAGTCGACTATGGAGCACGCTTAAGTAACTTAATCATTCTTGAGAGCCTTGACACATTATTACTTCTCTTGGTTGTTTTACTCCTAGTTTCCTTCTTTTGTTGGAAAATCATCTAAATTTCATCTCCCGATCTGTGTATTGCAAGGAGTAACTGTTAGTAACTAATATCTACCTATGTTCCACCAGGTTCCCTTTGCGTTCCAGAGTCACGGTGACTCTTTCGAACAATCCCACAGCCCAATAAACTCATTATTTCGTATAAAATCACGCCTTTTATAATTAACTGCATCCGATTTCATCTTGGAAGTAGTTACATTATCTCTAAATGTCGTCATAATTTTGTGAATCAAGTGAGAGGCTGAATATTAATTAACACGGGCCTTCTCTCAGTGGTGTTGCCCCATCAGGTCATCGTTCTGTGTTTGCGGGCTACCCCGGCAGCTATATGATGACTCAGCCTTTCACATCTATACTATTTTACTGTCCTTATACGTCTTAGTTTTATAATCGGTCTTTCCGTACGATTATAATTTGGGTGTCTTCAAGGCTAGAGTGAATAGGCTCTTAATAAACTAGTGCGCCTCACCATCTACGATTGCAGCACTGCTTACCATCAGGTGGGATCGCAGACGAGCACTAGTTTATATAACTTAAAAAAAAAAAAAATTGTTTGTGTACCCCTATGAACGCGATAAACTTAAATAATACTGCAAGAATTTGCATACGTTTTTCATACATTTAAATGTAGACTGATACACGAGGAGGGTTAAAATGTATGTAATACACGCGTAATATAATAGAGATAAGTAATATATATCTCATATTATAGGCCTGAGTATTACAGTATGTGAAAAAAAATATATATCTCGTGTAACCTCAACGACAACCGTCAGTTCCAAAACACTATAGTTACGGTCGAGTCAATAATTTGATTACTTTTTGGCCGATGTCCTGGTCGATTTCAAAACGGAATCTTCGGTCAGTCTCCACTATTTATAGCTTACTAGCCTACTTGGACCCAAGTCCGTGTGACACAACACGCAGACGGAATGGACCGACGAACAACATAAGTTATTACCGCGGTGCCGGCTTGCGGGAAAACCAACGGCGCCGGCCGTGATGCTAACGAGTGCTCCAGTTCCAGCATCCTCTCTTTTATTGTACTTAAAAACATACAAAATATGTACTATTTTTATTTATATATGATATTTAGCTATTGTTTTTTTATGTATCATAAACTAGTGCTGCTTGCCATCAGGTGGGATTGCAGTAAGCAATCCCACCTGATGGCAAGCAGTGATGTAATCATTGGATCGCGCATCGGAAGACGCAGTGTTGGAAGGCCTACTGCAAGATGGACCGATGACCTAGAGAGGGTTACGGATGACCGAAGACTGCAAGGTTCACAGGTGACGTCTTTCGGCTGAAATGATGATGATGATGATAAACCTTCCGCAAATGTTGCTCCTTCCATGCATGATATACGAAGAGCTACCGGATAAACAGAAAACGCGGAAAACGACGTTGTTTTATATTATGTAAAAGATTCTATACATAAACATGAGCGTCACCTTGATACATATTACAAGTTGACACTAAAGTCAATTAGAATTTTCTCGAAACGGTTTTTGCTTTCGAGATGGCAAATTATCCAATGACTCACTGCGGGTACCCTTTTCAGAAATTCCCCCCCGTTTTTGAACATCGCGGAACAAAAATGTCTGGATAGTCTAAGGGGAAGCCTTTGCCCAGCAGTGGGACAGCAATGACGTAAGAAAAAAAAAAACTAGGAAGTATAGATACTTGCTTCAATACTCGAAGCTAAAATAGAACATTAGGTCACAAGCCGCGTGTCACTAAAATAACTACCGCATTATAAACGCTTATCAGATAATTATATTTAAATAATTAGTATAATTATCCAGTAATTACGTGCGCGTGCTTCCTCTGACAACAAACAAAGACGCGGGTATAAATAGGAAAATTCCTATTATTAATATCAAGTGCAAGATAATAATTGTGATAGGAACATGACTCCAGCCATTAGCCTGAATACTTTATCTGTGTGACAACATTGCAAATAGATATTTAATGTCTTTACCCATCAACAGTGATTAAGAAAAAGGAAAATTTAGCAAAATCGCTTTTCGGTCGTTAATTGTAAAGTTTCCTTTGACCTACGTGGGCAGGAAATACTGAATGCTTCGTACATGAGTGTGTACACGTGAGTTGGATTTTTGATACATACACTTGGATTGAATTGAACAGATTCCGCCAGAACTGGCAAAAAGAAACGCGGGCTCGCAAAAGGTGGAAAGAGTGGAGGGAGGCTTTTGCCCAGGAGCGGGACAGAACAGGCTCATAAAAAAAAACTACTAGCTTCTCCCAGCGGCTTCACCCGCGGGTAAGAAGGCTCATACAAATTTTAGACACCCCTTTCATTTCTTTAAGAGGTGGGGTTGTTGTGGTTTGGTGAGGTGATTTTGGAAAATCCTCTCTTAGTACTCGGCTACGTCACAAAAGGAAAACCTTATGCATAATTTCACGCTCCCATTTTCAGGTGTGCGTTGATATGTGAGTCAATCAGTTTCTCCTTATATTTTACATTTAAACGACTAATGACATATGACCAATTCCGGAGAAGTCTTCGCAGAGTTTAAGGAAGTAAGTAAAGTATTGGTCAGCAAAGAATACTAAGAAACATTTCTTTTACGTAGCGAGGTAGTGCGAGTAGTCATTCTGTAAAATTACGGGATTTTTATCACGCCATGAATGAATAAAATGAGTCGACTTTGAATATTCATTAATTCAAGAGGCCAAGAGGCAGGCGAATATGGTATGCGTAGTATTCCGTGCGCCTCAAAGAGAAGTCAGGAAACCGTAGGGGTCCAGCAGGGTCGAGGCCTACCGGGGTCATGGGTTGTACGAAAGAGAACCTTGGGACCCTGGAACGAAGGCAAAGAAGAAAATATTGAAAAAACTCCATGTCATGCAAATCTGCCCTGCGCGAATAAAGTGTAACCCCTTTTTTAACGTAAGAAGGCTTTAATATATTTATAAGAATATTCTAATGACGTACGTGCGCACTGGATACGTTTACAAACCGCACGTGGGTTAGGTAATAGGAACCGCTGCCGAAACCACATCGTTATCATCACACGATATTATGTTTGCATTCTGTCATACCCATTACTTTTATACCTAACCCTAAAACCTACATCATTTTATGAAAATACGTTTTCAAATTCTCCACTCCAAAATAGGTGTAATTCGAAGTAAATTAGTAAAAACCCATCCTTTTTGACAAACAAATATCGATTACAAATAGCGCTAAGAATTCGTGGGTGATTCCCAAAAATGGCCTGAATTTCAGTAGTATTCAATACTATTGAAGGTATAGCACAATCAGCTTACACTTAATAATACCAGCTGGGTCGCAAGCTTCTTCTCAGTGTAAGAGAATGGGCCATAATCGACCACAAGGCTCAGTGCGAATTGCTGGATAGTTCGAAAGAGTTACCGCGGTCTTGGACCGCAAAGGGTAATTGAAAGAACGCGAATGCATTTTAGTCAGCAAACGCCTGACACTCAATCCTGCTCCACCTAAAGTGGAACAAGTTATTTGTTGATTTCAAAATTAAACTCAAAATTTTTATTTCACCTAGGCCTACACGGGCACTTATAAAACGTCAGAAGCTAGCGCACGGTTCCAATTGGTCGTTTCCTATGGAGAAGAAACGGCAATAAACTCCATATATGCGAGTTAAAGAATTTTCTTTAAAGAAAAATCCCACGAAAATAAAGAAAACAAACCCAGTGCGAGATGCTAGATGATTTATTGACAAGGAGTGGTATCGAATGTACCGGAGGCCAATCCTTCTTGTAAAAACCCTGCAGGGGATTATATGAAGCAATATTATACCTAGGCTGGGTTGATTGATTGCTTGATAACAGCAACTTATCTGTTTTTGGGAAAACCTGTAAGGTGAACTTTGGTAGGCATCTTGATTGGCTTCACAACAATCACAGTACCTACCTGTAGTATCTCAAAGATTTTAGATTAGCTACCAACGGTTTCTTGCATTTATTTTTACTTATCAGGCGAAATATGTGTGCATTTCCGGAGCTGTGAATGAGTCTTTAATGAAGACACACGGCTATTATCATGTGTTTAACACTTTATCAGTAAAAAAAATAAAAGACAATAAAGACGTATCTACGTAATTTTTAGTTATTAATACTGGTACAGGTTTGCACAAGTTTTTCTTTATTGCCTAACATTATAATGGCAGAATTTAAAACATCAACCAGTTTTCTCAAGACTGGACTTGTGTAAATAATACCTTTCTTTAGGTGAGAAATCATGAAGTGACTTCTCCCGTTCTGGGTGGAGCAGTTGCTAGCCTGTCGATTTTCTACCGTTGATATTTCGAGGAGTTTGAGCCTGAGTTGCATAACATAATACGACCAAGCCCGTTCCATAATTTTGATGATGGAATGGACTTGGTTGAATTATGTATCTACCAAACATATATGCACCACCGGTAGGTACATGGTGGACATCACGTACAACTAAGGAGTGGAATTCCCTACCGGAGTCTGTGTTTCCTGATATCTACAACCTAGGGATCTTTAAGTAAAAACTGAATTTGGGTATTTCTAAGCAAGCGCACTCTATCCTCGACCTTTCCATCAGGTGAGATAGTGTTAAGCGCGAGCCTATCAAAACTTACCTTAGCGTTTCAGCGCAACGGTAATCCCACATCTCGCTTGCAATAAAGCCAACCTACCTTTAAAACAAGATAATTTCCTAACAGCCACCTACGTAATTACATTATGAATGTATTCTATTGTTTCACTATGACATACAACGCGTCACTATGTGATGCATGTCAATAATGATCTTATTACATAACACTAGCTACCTATGTACATGTAGTAACTAGTCCGCAATCTATGACACATTGAACGTTCGCTTGTAATTTACATGAAATGGTGATGAAACATAAGTTTCGGAGATTTTACTGGGGCTCGGGTTGACGTAGCCAGTTTTTGATTAATGTTATTTTTATTATGCCTTTGGGTACAATATTGACTGGTCTTCACTGTCCTCGCATATGTGACTGTTAATATTGTAAAATGAACGTACGATTGCTTGTGATTTACATAAAATGCTGATGAAACACCAGTTCCGGAGATTTCCAGACCTTCCCAGTGAGTCAGCCATTGATTATGTGGATTTAAATTCATGGGTGGTGCTGCCGTGGCCTTGTCAGGAATGTGTGTCGATGACGTTGGTATTTACATATTAGAGAGGTAGCTGACTCATCGCTCTCTTCACCGTGTCATTTCTTATTGTTCGGAACAAATGCCTACCTACGAGTATAAGGTGTAGTTAGGTTAGTAGTAGGTAAATTGTTCGAAACAAACCCAGAAGATTGATGGATTTTACAGCGTGACGATTAGGTTATCAGTATGATTGAAATCACATACATTATTTAGGTTTAGTTTTTCAATTCGAACCCGTAGTTTCTGAGTTTTTATTTTATTTTTGTCGACAGGCTCGCATTTGACCACTACCTGACTTAATGGTACCTAAGTGATGATGTGGTTGTCGATGGATTACGCTTGACTAGCAATAACTTGTGCTTTATAAATATATGGTTGGCTATTATATCAATTATGGTAAGCGAAGATGTGGATAGTTAAGTAAAATAAATGTTTATTGGGTTAGTACCGTTTAACGTTTGAATCCCCAACCGGTCCTATGAGACCGCGCTGTTATTGTTTTACTATTGTGTCTCGTTTCGCGGGTATCTGAGTAATTAATGTCCTGAACATAAAATGTGCTATACCCATAAGCGACAATTTTTTTACAACCGCAGAGAACATCTTCACTAAATACAACAAGCAATCAAATGTCCTGCGCCTCATATTTATACAGCATTTTTATTTCCACATTTAGTGCATAATATGGTATCAAAATGTCGTTGCAACAAATGAAATGCAACGACTTGCATCCGGCCGCCCACGCCTGTTCCTCATCATATTGGAACTGCCAACGACTTGATGAAACCAATTTGGTATGGATCTTACTTAATTTCAACCAAGTCCTTATTGAGCAACTTATATTTTTTACGATAAAATTTTTGATACGTAATTTTGAAACTGGGAGTGGTGTATAAAGAAGTTTATTAGTGTAACGTTATTTTGATGTAGAAATATGTTTTTCCCGACCACAGAATTTTGTTGAGAAATAAATATGTATCTATAGCGGTTGGAAAAAGTGGATTAAGTAAGTCGATCGACAATTTATGATTTTATTTTACTTATCGAAACATTCGTTTAAAATAATAAACAATTCTGTTTAACTGCCAATTTCTTCACCAAACGTAACAACTAAAGTAACGTCATAAAATAATAACAACGGTTAAATTCGTTTCTTCACAATTTTAACTGTTAGTTTTGTCTTTAACTTTAACTGCTCATTGGAAGGCTGTTAAATTCAAAGTCACTGTCATTTTGACAAAATTGTATAGGTTTCACTGCGTTTATCCCTACATTTTATTTTAGTCGACTTTTAATTTAGCTGTCACTTGGATGAAAAAAATGACAAGATGACAGTTGCTATTGACAACAGTAATGGTCAAGGAAAAGTTATTACTTTAGTTTTAGTTTTAGCTTTTTTGAAGAAATTGGCCGTTAATCTCTAGCGTGGTCTGTAATTCCAGATAGCTATAATCAATTAACTTATTTAAGTCAAGAATGAATAAGTTACTTCTAAACAAGCGTACTCATTGTCGACCAAATCATCGCATATCATCAGGTGAAATAATGATCAAAACGCGAACCTATAAACAATAAAAAAAAACAAACAAAAGTCCAATAAAGTACCCCACTTTATTAAGCTTATTAATTCATATTTAACCCCAAAAAAAGTCTGTAAAGGGCACCCTCTCCCCATTTCTAATGCTGTTATCCGCACTTATTTTTTCTCTGGCGGCTTGCAATAAAGGGCCATTGCACACACCGTTAGGGACGACAGGTAGCAGATATTGGGTGCAATACCTACTTTTGTGCTTACCTTTACAGGTTGAAAACTTAATATTACTTCTTCCCGCTAGGGTCACGGGGAATTTTTGAAAAAGAAGCCCGTGCTGCTAGAGAGCAAAGGGTGACTAAAGGATCATAAGTGGGTTTCAGTCAGTAAACGTCTGAGATCGCCCTACCGCTCCTCCCTAGAGTGGAAGAAGTCACAAGAATTACCCACGTCAAAAAAAAATATTTAATATTACAAACTATGGTACTTGACTGCAATTCCATCCACTGACCTATCGTTGATGATGAGTCGCACTAGTTTATGAGAAGCCCATTCACTCTAGCCTTAAAAAGACCCAAATTATAAATGGATGAGAAGACTGCAGGCAAATTGTTACAGTCCTTCGATGTACACGTGGCATAATGTACATTAGTATGTGTTATTTCTTATTGTAGGTACGTTTGTTTCAGTATAACGCCTTATCAAACTGTAATACGTAGATAATGGAAGTGTTAATACCTGCGCCAGACAATAATAGAGGTTTTAGTCAGTGCCAGCTAACTGCCTAACCTAGGTATCTTTTATCAGCTACTGTCTGGGTCGCAGGTAAAGAAAACACCTACGGGTAATTACATACATTACGTAATCATTGTATTTATATTTATATTTGTAACTTATCTTCTTTCTGTCCCTAATTATCCCAAGAGAACATATTCCCGGAATAACAAGTAACCGTGATATTCCCGGATTTGCTCTACTGGTGTGCCAAATTTCATTTAAATCCGTTGAGTCATTTGAGCGTGAAGGAGTAACAAGCATAAACACTTGCATACAAACATTGGTCTTTATATTATACTAGCTACTGCTAACTGCCTCGCCCGCGCGTATGAGTTAGGAATTACCCCCAGGGAACATAATCCCGGGATAGACGGTATCCTACATGCTATTTCAAGACAAGATCAAAGTCAAAACATTTATTGCAAAACAAGTGTATGTGTTCTGCCCGTGTGCCATATTTCATTCAAATCCGCTGAGCCATACAGTAGTGTTAAGGAGCAACAAACATTCTATCAAACGTTGGCCTTTAATAGAAACATTTATGGGAATACCCGGCCGCCACTTGCACGTACAAAGTATGACCAATAGTCAAATACTCGATGTTTAACCAAACTTTCCACGCTTTAATGTATTTAGCAATTAATATGTTTAATAATGGTCCTACTCATCACATTATCTAGTGGTGGAGCGTGCCCGACACAGTTCCTAGCGATTACGACTAATTAACATTTTTCCATACATACATTAACTAGCGGAATATTTCGATATCGCCCCTCGGAAAACTAGATTAGACACTTTCTTAATAACTCTTGCGATACAACATATTAACCAGTTTTTTTAGCATTATCGGCCTTGTAATGTTCCTACAGTTGGGACTCAGGCGAAGGAATGGACGGTAATCCACCACGCGGGCCCAGTGCGGATTGGTGAACGTCACATGTTTTCGAATTTAAATTTATTTACTAACCACTCATCATCTACCTAGCCTTTTTCCCAACTATATTGGGGTCGGCTTCCAGTCAAACCGGATTAAGCTGAATACCAGTGTTTTACGAGGAGCGGCTGCCTACCAGACCTCCACAACCCATTAACTGGGGTAACATGTAATTCATGGCAAGACTGGAGTCAGATTTACTGGCTTCTGACTATCCGTAACGACTGCCAAAGATCTACAAATGACAGCCGGGACCAACGGCTTAACGTGCTTTCCGAGGCACGAAGGAAACTCGGTATGTTAAGATGGTCAGCCATCCACAGACCAACCTTGGCAAGCGTTGCTTAACCTGGAAGATCGACCTGTGCGGCTGTTATTATTTAGCCACGAGCTCCTCATTACACTCACTTATTTACTAACCACTAATTGTCCACAAATTGTCATAATACTTAGAAATAATTCCCGGAAAAAAATGATTTACATAAAATGACTCATTCCACATTTGTTAACGTTTAAAGATAACATCTTAAAAATAAATTCGCGGCCGTTACTGATAAAAACAAAGCCCACGCAAGCGCGATAAGAGACGGTATCAATTATTATGTAAATGATATCTTCAGAGGCATGATGTAGTTTATAAAATATGCAAATGTCATAACCTACACGCTCGTATGAGATGCATAAACGTTTGGAGTGTCGAGGTGGGTGTAGTTCGGAGAAAGCATGCAGTGACTCGGCGCGGTGCAGCGGTGTGAGCGGCGATCATGAGCGCGTGTCGATACCGAGTGCCGGGCGACGCGCGTGGACATATCTCATCGGCGTCAGGCGTAGGCCGCCGCCCACTGCCGCTTTGACTAATACCACCTACGTGCCGCCGGCTACCGGCCGCGAGCGCGAGCGCCGGCGCCACACAACACATCAACATTAACAAACCTTCCTCATCTCAAACTTCCATGTCATTACCTCACACTCTCATTTAAGCCACTCCACCATATCGCGACCGTAATTCAGTCTGTCAATAATTATTACGCCGCGTAATCCGTGATTGATGAACGCCAACAGTAGCCGAGAGCCGATCAGTATATAATTGACGCCGCCATTGTGCGCCCCGCCTGATTGATCGCTCCACACCGCCATTACGTTGCGACATTACCTGCATAAATCTGATCTTAATTAGACGCAGCTTTAATTAAACGTGTGCTGATGAAATATAAGCTCTGTTTATGCAGCAATAACACTCTGATTAATTGCTGATGCAACAATCGTAGCAATTGGAGATGACAAATACTGTGCTACGCAGGGCCCGTGCTACGCAGCTACGCGCTACGAGACCCTTGGACAAATTGCCCTACTACGAGATTTGAGGTCTTTTTGCAAAAATCAATCCGTAATCTAAGATTCTGTGTTAATAAATTTTATTGATCTACTTTGCTACTGTTATGATCGTATCGATTGAAATAAATCTTGCTACAGTCCAGATATCAACTTACCACACCAATATACCTAGTACTCTGTATATGGCAAGGTCTAAACAGTGTCCTAGCTTAGTCAGTAGCTGGCAGAATAGAATCCGTCCGCAGCACAGCAATTACCGCGTTACGGGGCCGGGCGTCGCGGCGTGCGCCCGCGCCGACGATTGTTTACGGCGCGCA
Organism: Mythimna separata; assembly: GCA_030763345.1. Classification (NCBI taxonomy): domain Eukaryota; kingdom Metazoa; phylum Arthropoda; class Insecta; order Lepidoptera; family Noctuidae; genus Mythimna; species Mythimna separata. The sequence continues at coordinate 6,904,220 of CM061187.1, forward strand.
CGCGCGGCCGGCGCGTGTCCCCCCGCGCCCCGCCGGCAGCTGCGCCGCACAGGTGGCGCGTGTGGGAACTCGACGGCTCCGTGCGTTCCCACGATCGCTCGCCCTCCGCACCCTATATAAGCCCCCGCCCGGCCGACGTACCGCATTCCGCGTTCAACGCTCAGCGCTAACGCACACCTCCACTCGCTACACACAAATGTCCACCATGTCTTACGAGATCGCGTACTCGCTCGCAGACGACGGCCCGCAGCCAGTCTCGCGTACTTATCAATATCGCAAAGTGATGAAGCCGATGCTTGAGCGCAAAAGGCGCGCTCGCATCAACCGCTGCCTCGACGAACTCAAGGAGTTGATGGTCAGCGCTCTTCAGTCTGAAGGAGAAAATGTTGCAAAATTGGAGAAAGCCGATATTTTGGAATTGACCGTTCGCCACCTTCACAAGCTCCGCCGCCAGCGCCGCCTGTCGCTGAACCCCACCGTGGATGCTGACCGCTTCCGTGCTGGATTCACTCATGCTGCCAACGAAGTGTCTCGCTGCTTGGCCTCCATCCCTGGTGTGGACGTGAGGCTGGGCACGCAGCTCATGACCCACCTGGGCCACCGCCTCAACGACATGCAGCGCGCTGCGGCCTCCGCGGACACTCCACCAGCGAGCCCGCCCAGCCCCGCGCTGTCCACTGCATCATCCACCTCCGGCTACGTGACACCCTCACCACCAGCCTCGCCCGTGCACATGCACACGGCAACGCCGCTGGACTGCTCCACCAGCTCGTTCAGCAAGACCGCGGCCGTGTGGCGACCCTGGTAAACAGTGCCCGGAGCTGGCGGACCCGGCTCCGCGGTCACATCTGTTCCAGCACCGCCGGAGTCGCTCGCGCTCAATGTGTCCGCTGACGTCCAATGAAGTTTAGTGATACGTGGTGTGGAGGATATCAAGATAACTGTAGATCTCACAATCAGTTAGCATAAGTTTAAAATCATAGATCGTAAGTCCAAACTTGAAAGCTTTAATAAAAAAATTAGATTGTAAGTGTACTTGTGATATTAAAGAGTAAATATTATTGTATAAGAGATGTTGTATCGAACATGATCGAGTTCGTTTTGTTATATTTTTATCGTTGCAAAGAATTCACAGAATTGTGAAAAAATACTTGAAAAGAGTAAGTTAATAAAAATCTATTATCTACCTTATTTCTGAATTTTATTACACTGACCTTTGAAACCCTAATTCGACTTGAATGTGATTAAAGTAATTACATATTCATTGAAATGTTTATAAATAGATTCGACTGGAATCTGCCGAAGTATAAATGATAATAACAAATGAGACAGTGATAAATACAAAGAGGTTAAGGGCACGACTCGGACCTCTGACCCGGGCCGTAGCGCGTGCTCGGTAACTTTCCTGTTTACAATATTCGTTCAAAGATTCGTTCACATCGCACATCACTGTGCACACTTACTAACTCACTATCGCTACTTTTCTCTGACAGTAAAGACTGGTCGCTGTCAGCTACACATGGGCACGGACCTTGTACACAAGCTATCTATTAAGACGTCCGCCACCATAATTAAGATGGATGCTCCAGAGTTGTAATTGAGATGAAAAAAATATACATGATATCTTTCTTCTGCAACCTCATTTACGCAGTTCAGAGAAAACTACGTCTGCTATCACACGTCCAAGGTACGAGGCTCATTATCCAGTGTTTTTATTCCTCATTCAATGTAGATATCGATGAATACATTTAAACCCGGTTGCCGATCAAGGTGAGGTATAAAATGTATAAAAACAATTTGCATTGACGCGTCACCCTTGTCAACATTGCTGTTAATTAGAGGAAAGATAAAATAAATAGGGTAAAAATACGAAGGTAACATGAAATTATTAAGAAACTAATAAATAACTGCTGAATGCATTAGACCTCATTATAATATCACCTCATTATTGTGATTAAGTAAATCGATTGGCCCCAGCTGAACACATTCCAAACAAAATTGTGCGTGGCGGTAGCACGAACCAAGATTAACGCCGAATGAGACCTGCAGCGCCATCTCTTATGATCTACGGGAAGTTTTGGTCTCGGCTCACCTCGCGACATCTAACAAAAAGCTTCGGAACTAAGGAAAGCTTTTGAACGTAGAATCTACAAGATCTTACGAAGCTTTCAGTGTTGTAGAATGTAACTTAGAAGTTTGGTGACAACAGAGCTTGGAGTTAATTCAACAACGTTCGGACACAGTGAGTAAATTCCGCTCCTAGTGTTACGTCTAGACATTTCTGCTGCATAAAAATACTAAAAATCGGACTAACATTTTAAAAACCAGGCAAGTGCGAGTCGGACTCGCACGCTGAGCCTCCGTATTAACTTAAATGCGGTTTACGATTTGTGACGTACCTATTCAAAAAAAATTATTTACTAGATCTCGTTCAAACCAATTTTAGTCGGACATTATACATTTTTTTTACACGAGCCTACGGTAATAACATAGGTAAAAATCAAGACTTCCATCTTATTAATTAATCGTGATTCGTGGATCTTGTAATAAAATATAAAACCATAGTACCTACACTTAAGTAGCAGGACTTCGTAGTTTATAAAAATATATGGTGAAATCCTTCTCACATAAAATCTCTCCCTTCTCTTTTTGAGGTGGGAGATCTTCTAATAACTTATCTCGCTAAATGTCTCTCTCCAAGTCGAAGTGGAACGAGCATCAAAATTGTACTGTCCCACCCACAGAACAGTTGGTCCCACCCATAGCCTACCTATATCTACGCATACCTATATCTTTCGAAAAATCTGACTGACCCCAAGTCGTCGACAGCGCGAAGAGTGCGCTACACGCGTCTCAAAGAGTTGTCAGGAAAATCGTAGGGACCAAACAGGGTCGAGGCCTACTGGACCCATGTATTAACTTCTGAAAAGGAAACCCGGGGTCCTAGAATGCAAAGGAAACTGAAGGAACAAACATAGATGTGGTTTTATTTATTTATTTATGTAGTCTTCATGCAACGCATTGTACAAAGGCGGACTTAATGCCATAGGCATTTTCTACCAGTCAACCTAGGTTGGTGAAGAGACAATAAAAAAAAACAGTTAAAATTTAACGTGTTAGAGCGGGAGCACTCATGAATTGACTTGGAGCAGATGATTATCCACCTCAACAAAAAAAACTACAAGAGAGCAAAGTCAACCACAATTCTTCCTAATAAACTGATTTAATTTATCGTGTAATTACTCAACGTAGCGACTTTACCCGACAGACGGTTACATGCACTGATAACTGATAAGCGTATTAGTTCACCGAGTCTTCCTATTGCATCACTATCTAACACTGATTAGACGTCAAACAAGTGATTAATTTTAATGGAATTAACGTCTTAGCAAAATCCTAATGAATTAGATTAGCTGACTAGTATGTTTATCTGTTTTTTCGTCGGTCCGGAAGTTCTTAAAATTCCTTTCAAATGTTTCCCGTTTTTATAAAGAAGCGTGTCTTCGTTAGGTAATTAATCTATTATTAATTTATTTATCATCGCAATCTTTTACACGTGTATTTAGGTAAATAATTTTATCTTTCACAGTTTTTAGTGGCTTTTACATGTTGGTCGCAATTTATTTTATACCGAGTAAACTGGGGTTACTTTGGACCTGGGGCTAAAAAAATTATTAATCAATAGGGACTCCACACACACCCACTCCTGTTCCTTCTTTACCTTCATTCCAGGGTGCCGGTTTTCTCAGCTGGGGACTTACAGTCAGTTATTCCTTCATAAAAACTAAGTAGGTATCTACTCAACAATAAGTTTGTGTAGTTGTTAAACTAATCAATATATGTATATAATAGAATGACAATTAACTTGTTAATCTGCAGATAAATCTGATTGAGTTCATTAATGTGGATTTTTTTTTAAAGTTCTAATACTAACTAGATAATCTACAGACTTCCTAGGTAATCTGTAGACAAACGACCAAGTATACGGTTAAGTTATAAAATACAATACACATTATAATAAACAATAATAAAAAAGGTATTTTGTTGTGTGAATAAAACATTTCGATTCATTACACCTAATTATTAAAAAATAATTTGGAATAATAATCTAAAGTTTGATAACATTTTACGCGTGAAGAATTAACATATGTACGAGTATTTTGGGGAACCCTGACATGGACAGGTTAGGTTAAAGGGCTAGGGCGGGAGCGATATAATTAGTAAGTTTTTTAATAAAGTATTTATAAGAATATTCTATTTTAATTATGTAGTAGATATTTTATTTTTTTACTAAATGAAAGGTTTATACCTCATTCAAACAAATTTATTTCTTAAATGAAAGACACTTATTATTTTGTATGTTTTTTTTTTATGTAACATAAACAAGCTGATGACTGCGATCCCACCTGATGGTAAGCAGCGACGCAATCATTGATGGTGATGAGTTTTATTTTTTGTTTTTCAGTTTATTTTCGAATTTCTTTGTTTCCCAACTTTAATCTTTATTTTATCATTTGCTCAAATAATATCATTTATTCCCTCCAAAAAAAAACTTCCCACTCCAACCAATAAATAACAGAAAGAAGCGAGCGATCACCACATTCCCGTCCATTATTACTAAGCGCCACAAGTACGCGAGCCCCAGGTCCCGAGGGTATCAGTTTATGGCCTCCGTGAGTTGCGCTGAGAGAGTGACCTAAGAAATGGGTTATCACGCCGCGTAGGAATTTACCTAGCAACCTAATCAATCTCTTGTGATTGAGTGTACTGTCTGCTGTGTTCTAGTGCATGACAGGTCTGTGAATATACTGGAGAGAGTGACTTTTTTTTAGGAGGGTTATCATATAGTGACTTCTCTCACTCTAGGGTGGAGTAGGAGGGCGTGTAAGGCTTTTACTGACTAAAATCATACCCATATTCCTTTTTTGCCCTTTGTGTTCCACTACCACGGGTGTCCCTTTCGGAAGGAAAGCTTCAGCTCTGCTGGACTCCCACGATTTTGCTGATATCTCATTCTCTTCATCATTGAACATATACAATAGCTGAAAATGATCTGTCGAGCTGTTGCCCAACCTAGACATAACACTCGGATGAAGGATCCTCCGTTTTCAACGAAGGTGTGCGGGACTTTACACTTTGTACCGCATACTTCCAAAATTCGCGTGTACCCTACACACCGTCGATGACTTGAGCGCGAGTCCGACTCGCACTGGTTCGGATCCGGATCCAATGCGTACTTAGTTTAATTTAGATTAGTATAAGTTTGATAAACATCCACTTTCGTAAATTGCCAGCTCGTATCTCAATTAATCAACTGCTAAAGTCTAAAAACAGACACGTATCTTTGCATCACATTTACCTACATCCTGTATCAGAAAAGGTTTAACAATCAAATCAAAGCAATTAACTAGAAGTCTATCGCGATCCAAGATCAAAAGTAGTCCTATACCTAAAAGAAAATTTTACCTTCGATAAACTTTTTATCAGTAAGTACCTAGTTCCATCCACGCTTCTTCGATAGTGCATATATGAGGCATACAAGTGTCATACCAGCCTGGTACCCCACGTGTAAACCATATCGTAATTCGTAATAATAAGGCCTGTAATCGCACTGATTAGCCTTATCAGCATTTTAATAGATAGAAAGATAAACAAACTGTACTTCTCAAAACCCATGGAAGAAAGTTCCTTCATTATTCTTTATCATCACTATCACTGATAACCTAATAATAAGTCTGACGGATTGGCCTTTGGTAGATGACAAAGATAAAGTTTTGATCCGTCGTCCGAGCGTGACTGCGGGGTGCCAGCTGAAAATGCAGCTTATGTCTGACACCCAGCAAATGCTGAGATGGTCTGACAAACCCCCTTGCTCAACCCAAAGTGAGAGAAGTTATTTGATAGTTTCCCATTAAAACAATAAAAAAAATATTGTAAAGATCGGCAGCAGCCAAGCTTGAACTTGTTTTTCTTTTCCATTTGCACGGTGTTTTTCTTAGAAGGCTGTAAGATCACTCAGTATACGGTTAACTGGCCTTGGATAATAGTTTTTTCAAGCCTGAAGAAACACTTTGACTGCCTGGGAAATCGCTTGGGTGAAGACGATGTTACGATACTGTAAGTTGGTTGGTACCTTGATTCAGTAGTGGGGATATTTTCATGGGAAAGTTATAGAGTTATTTTCCAAAGTTGATGTGATACTGATTAATATTTTAAATAGTTACCTACCCTATGTCAGGCTTAGTGTCAACATTGTGTGAACCGTACATAGGCCGTGGAGGTGTACCCCGCTTGGATGGAGCACCACTGGGACCTAATGAGAGCGACCTGTCGCGCCAGGCCTTGGTTCAGGCTCCGTCCGGAGCAACAAGGAATGGCAGGCGGTCGTTTCCTATTGCGAAGCAGTAATACTATCGAAATAGGCGACCGCACACTTGAAGGAATGGACGTCTTCAAGCCCCTGCCAAAAAAAAAAATTAAACAAATTACAAAACACTATGCACGTGCGTTAATTGTGTACTTCGATAAAAACATTAGCTTCTACAGGTGTTCTAGTCACTACTGGGCAAGACCATATCGATGCTGCATCGCGGCCGTATTCATGCTGTATCACGTTAGTAACAATACTTAATCGTGATTACGAGAGCAATGATATTAGACTAGGTAGCCACGAGATATTTTTGTAATTACTGCAAAACAAAACATCTCCAAGGGACCTTCCTCAATGCGGTTACCATCAACACAAAAAGAAAGGCTTGAGAATCAGGGAAATAAGTGACTATCATAAGCGTTAAGCCTAGTATTGTAATAGCATAATCAGCCCTATAATATTCTCCCTGCCTCAGGCCTCGGTTCTAGGAGAGAGAATGGACTGCTATCCAACACGGGTACCCCAGGCCGGTGCAGATTGGTAGATGTCACAATATGTCTTCGAATTTTTGGTTCTAAGACACATAGCGTTTTATCATCATCATTCCAGCCCTTGTTCTATTTATTTGGGGTAGGCGCAACATGTTTTTTGTTCCATCCATCCTTTCACTCGTCACACTGTCACTAACTCCCTTAAGAGTTTGCAATCACAAAATGAATCTTCATCTAAACATTATACATAATGAACACCACGCTTCAGAACAGCTATCCATACATTTCACGAGATGATTCATGCAAAGTACAACCAACTACAAGTAGCAAAAAAAACAATTGCTCACTCAATCAACACTGGTCCAGAAGAAAACATCCGGCACGTATCAACAGATACTTTTTTATTCATAATCTTAGCTAAGAGAGGACTAAAAGAAGCAGAACAGTACAAAGGCTGTTGATACTACAAGAAAAGAACAACTAGAAAAAATCCAGCACAAGACCGATGCCGATAGCAGACTATAATTAGATGCACGTCATTAAAACGAGACCCGTAGTGAACAAATGGAAAGTTTATTCCTAAGATAAGGCCGCGTAAATAAGGATATTAATCATAGCATTATAAGTCTCATTCGAATAACACATGATTTTGTCGATAAACATCTGTAGGTATTCGCTAGGCAGACAACATTGATAAGTTCGTAGAAGATTTCATGATAGCCGTGGAAAATAAATCATAGATATAAATATGCCCCAAAATTGAGAATCACGTTGCCTAGTAACTGCGTTGTTCAGCAGTCTTTATCTACAATACCTACTTATACAAAGGAGAATAATTGACACTGAACTGACTGACATATCAACGCACACTGGCACATTGCCGAAACAACTGGGACTAGGAACATGAAATGTTAAAAAGGAAAATTTTATTTGTATACAATCTCATTCCTTGTGCCAACATAATGATTAAAAGTTAGCAGAAATAGTAACATAATCACATGTAAGTAAATAATATATTGGTTGGCATTATTTGTTTTCATTTTTTGTATCCACCAATCCGCCCTAGGCCCGCGTGGTGGATTACAGCCCATTCCCTCTTCTAGAGAGGAGGCTTGAGTCCCAATAGTGGGAACATTACAAGGCTGATAATGCTAATGCTAAATTATTAGTTTTCAGAACCCGACTACGCCAGAAGGAGAACCGATTTAAAGACTTCTTGTACCAGTTTAATGATAGTGACTTAGCAAAAAAATCCGCTGCGAACAATAAGACCAAAAGGCATATTTGGTAAAAGAGCTAGGCAGTTAATGTAGACCCCTGAAAAACCGAATACCAATCTAAATGATGAGAGTATTTCCAATATTGGTATATCGGATGCAGCCGTGAGATACAATGTTGATGTTTTTTTATTAATTTTCTATATAACTGTTTCTTTATTGTGTGCTAAATAAACGTGTTGTTCTTCCTGTTTCTTTCTTGTAACGCTGGTTTCATCAGATCATAGCAACACTCTTCTTCTTAATCGTGCACTCTTAACAGAGTGGTCGATTAAGAAGTAGAGTGGTTTTGTCTCGGTCGGGTTTTTATCATCATCATTTTAGCCGAAAGACGTCCACTGCTGGAAATAGGCCTCCCCAAAGCGTGCCACAACGACCGGTCCTGTGCGTCTCGCATCCATCGGATTCCCGCAACCCTCGCCACTCCAGAGCCCGTCTTGGAATGTGCAATTGGCACCAATTTTGTGAATAACTGTCTTCTTGACAATTCATAAATGTCTGTCTGTGTCTGTAATTGATTTATTTGAAATAAATGATTCTTGATTTTCAAATGTTGTGACTAAAACCCACCTGAGTTAATACAATTAACTACCCTTTGCGATCCAGGACCGCGGTGACTGTTTCTAACATTCCAAAGGCTCTTAGTAATACTCCACTAACCTCGCACTACAACATAACAAAAATGTCGACGACCTAAATGAAACAAGCATACGTGTTATCCTCCCATGAACTATCCTTATACGCATGAACTACGCAAATGATTTATTTACGAATACTATAACGCATTTCATACGTCACAAAGCATTATAATAGTAAAAGGAATTTCAGGAAAATAAATAAATATATCCTCATTTTATTGGCCTAGCGACACACGCCACATTGCTAGCTACACGTGAAAGGATGTCAACGCTGAAAAACCCTTGTAACTCGTACGTTAAATAGTAGATATTTGCGTCACTATTACAAACAGATAACAGTGTTGTACTTAGTTTTATTACTACGTCGAGGTCATTTATTTTCGTGAATTTAACTCTTTGTTTTTATAACTAATCTGTGTTATTTTCGCATTATGGAAGTGGGTACATATTCGTATGTTCCTTCCTAAAATTATAAAGTCTGTGGGGACGCCGCCGCGCCGGTACTAAGAGAGCGGGATAGCGAATTTTTACGGCTCCGAGACAGTTAATAATACTGATCTACCTACAAGGGCAACACTGATAGGTTTTAGAACTGGTCACTTTAATAGAAATTATAAAAAAAAATGAATTTTGAAAATAGAACTCTTTGCTAATATTATTGAGTACTAAACCTGAAGCTGGTATTCTGCTGGGTCCCTTTCGACCCTGGCATACGGACGTCAAGCTGAATTTGTGGAAGAAGTGCTATGTGTGTGTTTATATAGTGTAAGTGACTAAGGGCCTGTTTCACAATGTCCGAGTAGGCACTACTCACTGAATAAATTCAAAAATGGAACAGAATTTGTATGAAATTATCTGCCAAGTAAGATATTCGAAACTTAATCATAGGTGGTGAAACAGGCCCTAATGCCTAGTTCGCACTAAGCTAGTAATTTAGTTTAGTAGTGAGTAATTTAGTAGCTAAACGCGTCTGAACATCAAAAATTTAGTCGACTAGTTTAATAAAGAAACTAAATAGCTACTAAATTACTCGTTACTAAACTAAATTACTAGCTGAGTGCGAACTAGGCATAAGTGTTATGTATGAAGAAAGTTGTGTAAGTATACCCACAATTCTATAATATTGAAGTTTCAATGCACATAAATGAAACTAATGCTTGGCTGCAATCCCGCCTGATGGTAAGCAGTGATGCAATATTACAATCGTTGATGGCGAGGTGCACTAGTTTATAAGAGCTTATTCACTCTAGCCTTGAAAATACTAAAATTATAATCGGACGGGGAGACCACAGCAGGCGAATTGTTCCAGTCCTTTGATGTACACGGTATAAACGACGAGGTGAAACCCTTAGTCCGGACTGTTATAGAGGTTTCAACAACGTAAGGGTGGATACTCACCAATGTTTTACAAATAACCCTGTAGGTATATGCTGTCCCTAATAGTAAGGCCTGCTGCTGTGTTTTTCAGTACATATTACGTACCCTTGAAGCCAGTAAATCTGACTCCAGTCTTGCCATGAAGAACCGTGTTACCCCAGTTAATGGGTTGTGGAGGTCTGGTAGGCAGCCGCTCCTCGTAAAATACAGGTATTCAGCTAAATCCGGCTTGACTGGAAGCCGACCCCAATATAGTTGGGAAAAGGCTAGATAGATGGTGATATGTACCTACCCTAGAAAAGTCTTGTTAGGTATCTAAGTTAGACTTCTCAGAATGACTCAAACCTAAGCGATAACTGTTTATCGCTCATTTTTAGTTCACAATTATACGAAAATAGATTACCTATCTTATAAGATTAAAATGTCTATAATTAGTTACTATACGCGTTATCAGCGTATCTAAAACAGTTGGTAGGTAAGATACTAAGATAGGTATCAATCTTATTCTCAGTATTCATATCCAAAGTTAGATTCTCAGTGTAGGTACACTTGTCCGAAGGTAATATCACTTGGAACTCTCTCTTTGAAAATATAGGTAGGTACCCTTTTTGAGGTTCCCACCTCATCATTACATCTCTGGGGAACCTGGGAAATCCGAAAGGTGTCCACCGTGTCCCCCAGATCGAAGACAACGAAGGAACGGGGTAGGGGTTTAGTCAGTAAGAGTCTGACTCACCCTCCCGCTCCGCCCAAGAGTGGGAGAAGTCATTCTGATGATTCCCCTAACATAAAAAAAACTCATCATCAGATATCTTCTCCTGATGGTGGTGTCATCGTTTTACTGATTAAACCTCTGTTCCTTTAGTTGCTTTTTGCGTTCTAGGGCCTCGATACCTCTCAAACTTTCCCGTAGCCCTTAAAAATATGTCTTTGACATTAATTTGCCTTCTGCCGAGGGTAGGACTTGACTTATCTAAGTTAGGCAGGATGCACATTGAGTTACCCAAAACGTAATCTAGCTATCGTAATATAAAGCTATGGTTCAATAAACCTTGTGCACATTTTGTATTTCTATGTACGTATTGCAACAGATCTGCCAAAGCTACGAGAATGATCGAAAAGTTATCGTGGCCCTGGAACGCAAAGGGCAACTGAAGAAACAGGTGCGTTTTAGTCAGTAAAAGTCTGACACTCCCTCCCTGACCTAACCGAGACAAGTTATACCCACCTGAAAAAAAAACTTGATGTATAAAAAAACGAAAATAAGGTATTAATGAAGAAGGGCATCATTACTTAAAAATTAAGTAGGTATGAACGTCATGATTATAATATTTTATCTATACATATTATATGAAAGCATAAGCTGACATATCAACGCAGAGCAAAAACTACTGGATTCTAGAAGTATAAAATTACGTAGGTTCCTTTTTATGATGTAGCCATGAGAATGAAACGGGATTCCAAAATTTATATGGATAAACCTACTTTCTCGAAGTGTCTGTCGGAAACTAATACATAGATAAGTGAAGATATTTGTAACACATTTGTTTTTTGAGGAAACAAATGTGTTACAAATACAACAACAAGGGACAAAGTTCGAAGATAATCCAGCATAATATCCAATAACTCTTCTCACGCCTCTATCACGCCAGTGGAGGCTCAAATTTTATCAGCACCTGACTGGAGGCTTGCCTATATTACTGTCTACACGATATCACGCACCATAATCTTTTATTGGCACAATAACAGTTTTTACGATTTGATAGTGAGATAGTATGTTACGATAACCATCGGTCTTAGTTACCCACTTCGATTGATTGAGATTGCGTTAAAAATAAGTATTAGGTGAAGCAATCAATAATAACTAATTGCTTTACATAAAATAAGTTCTATTTTTAGATGTGAAATAATCTAATGACTTCTTCCGCTCTTAGGCACAGTGGGAAGGCGTGTCAGACTTTTAGTGACTTAAATCCACTCCTGTTCCTTATTTGCCTTCGTTCCAGAGCCCCGGGGTTCACTTTCACATAACCTATGGCCCTAGTAGGCTTCGACCCCAAGTAGGCTTCGACCCTGCTGGGCCCCTATGATTTACTGACAACTCCTTGAGGCACGCGTGGAACATACGCGTATGCGCCGTCGACGATTTGGGCTCGGTCCGAACGGTTAGCGGGCGGCCGAAACCTAAATTAAGTTACGTTATAAATTACCTAGGTATTGTTATAACGTAGATATGACAAAACGTAAATATTATTTTCATTGTGTTCCAAATCACATGAGACAGCAACCGAGGTACCTATAGATGCTTACTTTTACAATTATTATTCTTGATAAGTCCACATAAATTATATCATTATTTTTTTTTTATTTTTAGATTCCAAGAAGTCGTGCTACATATAAGTTGTAATCAAACGCAAAGTGCAGCGACTTGCACAGTACCAAGAATTTAATTAGTCTACTGAGTCATTTAGTTAACTTGTAGTATGTAAATTTTAGTTTTTGTTGTAAATTTCCACTGCGGAGTCGCGTGGCAAACCCTACAATACAAAGTGAGGTCATTACTTAATAAAAAAAATAGAATTTTCTCTTGGAAAACCTGCTCGATAAGAGCGGTACGGATAACATACCGCTTTTAGGTACACTAGGTATTGACTATTTTTCAAACTAGTGCCCTGCCACAATTGATTGTATTTATTACAACAGGTTGTGCGACCCCCCTAAAGCCGCTCATCTAACCCCGTTTATTTATTTCTCTGTACCTAAGTGTATTGAAAAACGTCGTTTGATGCACGTGTAAATTAATCACTGCAGCTGCATAACACAGCTCGGTTCGGCACACAAACGCCTCGGTTGCAATGACAATGTTTCTCCACTTGTATCATATTGTATTTAATTTTTAGCACGGCTACGCGGGATGGGTTCGTAGCGCTACGCGTCAGTTCGTAGCAAGTTTATAAACACACTACTTACTAAAAAAACCTTTCTCAACTAACCCCATTTTCTTTTTAGATAAACTTACTAGCAACAGGCAGGAAAAGTGACGAAGTTATGTTGTATTTCGCACGGCATTGTTCGGAATCAAACTCGGCACCCATGTAAAGTAGTCGCGCTAGCGTTCTATGTAGGAATCTTACTGAAAATCTTCGTTTGTTGCCATGTCACTTCCCTCTAACAAAACATGATAAACGCATCGGAAAATTTTAACTTGTTTATATAAACACGACAACACCGATATTTTTTTATGTACACCAATGTCAATAAACGTTTTACATAATAACAAAAACAACATTCCTTAAATATTTAGTTTCTTCCGCGTTTAGTGAACTTGTCTGCAAATTGATTAAAGTTAGTAGGTTTATTTACTTGTTCCTGCTAAATATACATTAATGTTTATCAGAGCAATTATAAAGAACAAACAAGAGAAGAATATTTCTTATAATTGTGCAATTATATGAACGGGTTATTGCCACGCAATATATAAAAGAATGGCAGCTAGGAATAGTTAATGTTTTGCAATTTTGTTGCAATCCACGACACCATCGTAGTTTCTAGATAGATACTTACATGATAGCGAAGCAAGACATAGGTAGATTCTCGATCATTACGTAAATTAGGTTCCCGAGCATAATATAAGATAATCAATATTATTAGTTACCTAATAAGAAACCGTTGTAATTCCTCATTAAGTCATTATCAACAAAATAATTACCTATTAGTACAAAGAGCAACAAAAAGTTGACGCACATTGATTACAACTTGCGTCCTCACGTTTCATTTACGCCGCAAGCCTCAAATCACGTTATTTATCGTTACATAACCAGTTAGCAACAGAACGCACGCGAAAACCAGAAAAAACTGATGTACCCGAGGTACCTACTGTTAATTCATCCATCTGAGATCAATAGGTGGCGTGGCGACGGAGATAACAATACAATTTTTGACTTATCTTTGTCAATTCAAATTGAAATCGTGCCTGACCTTGGTTTATCTAAACACACCCTAAGATAACGTTCTAATCAGCACAGATAGGGGGCAAGACCGTTCGAAAAAAAAAGGATTTAATCAAACTTTCCACATAAATTTGTCAATAACGTCGAAAATCGCATGCAGATGTGGAGTAGGATTGTGCGTGTTGCTGTCGTCAGTTGTTTGCCGTGGAATCTTCCCTCGCAGGCGATAACCCGCGCTATCGCAGGCGGCGGCGCGCACGAGACCGCGCCTGTGCTTGCGGTTATTTATACTTATCGTGGAGAGGATGACACAATTGTGGCAAACACTGCTCCATTGGTGAGCCACGTGCTGGCTAGTGCATGTGTGAGTTTGTATCGACTACGTGATTCACGGAATTGTTAAAGTGTACTACGTGAGCTTGACTGAAACTGATGCTCCACATTACTCTAATGTGATATGAAGAATTAACATATTTTAGAGTATCCCGACATGGGGGGTTGGGTTGGAAGGTTTGGAGCCCCTTATTATAGCCGATCTCCCACCTTAGCTTTTTTGATTGTTTTTTTTTATAACCACCTAGAAGCGCCCGGGCGTATTGTCGAATTACAGTAGGTACTCACACAAGTAGTAGTCACACAATTGTTTGTGCACTACCGGAGTGTTGAAGTACCGTATTGTCGAACTACTGTCGAGCTCACCACTCCACTCCATTTACTCCATTTATTAATACCAGCACCGGCACAAGGGACGTCCAAAAACTCTTCGTTGTAAGATATACTCGTAATCGATTTGTACGTTTGGTCGTAGATAAGTCCATAATTTTTTTTTCGGTGGGAAATCATCAAATGAGCGCTCCAGGTGGTGTGAAGGGGAATTTCTGTATGGCTTGTTGCACTTTGCGGTCCAAGGGCACGATAACTCTTTCGAACAATACCTACTAGTGCCCACTTGCATTGGGAAATGGACGTAGAGTAGTTTACTTGTCTTGCAAAGTACCTACTAAGAACTAAAAACACAAAGTACCTACTTTACTAAATCAATATTACGAAGGAATCTTTGTATCCGTGGAGGCAAGTCAAAACTCCATAGTCTTGGGTATCGATGCCAAGTTGCTAGCGTGTAGGTTTTCAATCGAATATATTTCGGAAAATTTGCATTAGAAGTGCATATCTAATTACGCTAAGTCCGTGCTATCATACATACGTCTAATGCCGCGGCCACACACTCGACGAGTAGCATGGGAAGTAACGAGGAAAGGAGGCAGAGACATAGTGTGGCCACGTTACTCGTCATGCCACTCGTCATGCTCCTCGTCCTGCCCACTGCTCCCTATCTTGTCGGTCTTTGCGCGCGAGAGAGAGAGAGCAACATCGCGGCAAATCACGGCAGCGCGAGGAGCAGAGCGATGAGCAGCGCGAGGAGCATAGTCTGGCCGCGGCATAACGTACGGCGTTGCGCCACCGGCACCTGCATGGTAGACAGGGATGTTCTCAAATCGCTTTGTGCGTATAGGTTCCTACCCATACGCACAAGCGTTTTGAGAACATTTATTGTGCGTACAGCTAAGAGTGGAATTCCTTACCGGAGTCTTGTATCCTGATAGCACCAATTTAAAAAATAAAAATTAGGGTACCTATTTATAACTTTTCGGCCACATCGGAACACAACACTTTAATAAAAACACGTTCTCTTCCCACCTTCATAAGGCTTGAGTTTATGTCATCATTATCGTTTTAGCCGAAAGATGTCCACAGCTGGACATAGGCGTCCCCCAAGTGTCACCACAACGACCGGTTCTGTGTGGCTAGTTTATGTACGAGTATGTATGCAAAATTGATATTTTATTGATGTCCTGGCCCAGTTTTTCTGTACTAAAATATGCGCGTATTAAAATACTCCAAAACTTTTCTTTTAAATCACTGTCCATTGGTGCAAAGCCTAATAGGTCAGTAGATTTCGAGTTTATCAGGGCTTGGTGGATCACCCAGACACGATTCATGTAATAAATTATGGTAGAGCCCTGCTGAATCAGTTTTCCGCACAGATGCGAAAGTAGTATGTTGACTGCCTAAAAGCGGCCTACACCTTTTCGAAACGCAGTATACCCTAATGTAGGAGTGGGTTTTCAAGTTTCTTTTTTAATACGTAGAAACATATCTAAGTTGCAATTAAATCACAGTAGGTTTATAAACAAAGTACGATTATCTATAATTCTTGTAAAACAAGCCACAATGTCAATGCTATTTTAAGAACGTCTTATTGTAGCAGATATGAGTACAATCACTTCAATCGTTTGTCTTATCCGAGAGCGCTAAGACATCGCTTTATCGGCTTAGAACAAGCCAGGCTTATCGGCTTGCCTAGACCCAGACATAGAAATAGATCAAACGGTATAATAATAGTCCATTTTACTGTATAGCATAATTCTCAATGATGAGGATAATATGCAAATGATAATATTAAAGGAGACTGTGTGAGGATCCTTTAATAAAATAACATACGGACAAATGTATACTTTAACGTTATGCCAATAGGGTTTAGATTTGATTGAAAAAAGATAAGATAAAATTAAGGCTGCTGTCAAACCGATAGGCGGGTGCAATGTTGTCCTATACATATTATAAATCAAAGTCCCTCACTCATTGTGTGTATGTTCGCGATAAACTCAAAAACTACTAACAAGAGGATTTCACCAAAAGTTTCGTGAGGAAGGTTTAAATGAATGTATGTCTCCACTATTGCAGTGGAGAAAAGCCGAGAATATCAAACATTCGTAACTTAAAGCTAAGGACGGGTCGCTAGCATACAACATTCATCATCATCATCATCTCAGCCGAAAGACGTTCACTGCTGGACATAGGCCACAAACCTCGCAACAGCGACCGGTCCTGCGCGTCTCGCATCCATCGGATCCCCGCGACCCTCGCCAGGTCGTCGGCCTTCCGACGCTGCGTCTTCCGGTACTAACATACAACATTAGAATAATACAATTCAGTAGTCTTCTAAGAATCAATCTTTTAGTTCAATGCACCAAAACCTCTCCTTCAATTCCGCCCCCTACAAAACTCCACTATCGTAAATTTTGCGACATAAAAAAAACTAATATCTAATCAAGAACATTAAACAAAATTCCTAACCTTTATCACGGCAAAGTTTATTACGAAGATAGTATTTTGAGTGCTTAGTGCGAGTTTGTTGTTGCCTCTATGACGTTCGGCACTCCGATTGGCCAGCTCCAAGCTTTGAACCAATCAGAGAGCTGAACGCGGTAAACGTTTCAATCCCGTTAAAGTAAAAAAACTCACACTAGCGATGCGAGATAGCGAGAGGTTTATTCGATTGTCCGAACACCTTTCTTTCGAGTTTAACAGTTTTTGCGACTGGCGCATGGAGCGTTCATTCGAAAGTTGTTCCTCGATGGTAATGTTTTCAATCAATCGAAAACTAGCGGTCGATTCCATTGACTCGAAAAAATCGAGAAACATCTCGATTAGTAGAACGGGGATGTTTGATTCGACGGTTTATTTTAAAGACTCCGATTCATTCGATTGTTAAAACCATTCGGAATTGCCAATCGTTTACTCGGCCTCAGTGCAGAGATTTACGCCAGTCTTCGTAATAAACCTATCTCATTTATATTACGACACTACAGTCAAGGGTCAGCGAGGAAATAAAACAATGTTAACATAATTACGCCAGTTATATTCCCGTCATTTACAACACTTTGTATCTAGCCTTGTTGATCATGTGATGAGCTGAAGTCTGCAGTTTCAGGAGCTCTTCCTTGATGAGGCGCGTTATTTCCGACTTGGCTTTGGCGACTGCAAGTTCTTGAGAACTTTCTATGGCGAGGTACAGTTTACGCTCGCCTTCAGGAGGCGTCTTCCCGGGCGGTACGTATGTCCCACGAACTGTGATTCCAGCCTCAGAATACTCGCTGATCAACGCTAGCGCCTCCTGCAATTAAACAAAGAAACATTTAATAAAACTAGTAACTAACTGTAAATAATGAACTCGTCGAAATATCAGATAAACTACAGAATGATGAAATAATTTTATCTGGGTGTTAATATTATAAAACAACAAATCCAGTTAAACCCGTTGAAAAAACTACGCAGTAGAAATGGTAGGGCGACATTTTGATAGCGTCCCGGTTGTATCAATATATAGTAATATTATAAAGAAGAGTTTGTTTGCTAATATCAGAAACTACTGGTACGAACCGAAAAAATCTGAAAGAAATTTAGTGTCGGATAGAACATTTAAAGAGTAAGGCTACCTAGGCTATAATAACATCACGCTGCGACCCACAGGAATGGAGAAATAACCAAAGAAGCGGGGAACAGCTATTTTTATCAACAAAAGGCTCTGATTACCTCAACTAATACTAACTAATGACAGTAAAAACATTTTCCATGGTACGCCCTCTGCCGTCTAAGCAACTTGACACACATGAAAATGAAAGCACCAATAATAGCCAATTTTAGCAACATATTGACAACTAATCACAGTGGAAAGAGAAAATACACTGAACAGAGTACATTGCAATGTGCAATAATTTGTACTTGCACTTACAGTACCCGGGTTATCGACTCTAAGGTCGAACCGACCCCTAAGTAAATAAACAAAGTAAGAAAACGAGGTTGTTTACTCTCAATAAAAAAACCGATCCAAGGAGGGTTATAGGTCGCGTTTTATCTAGAAGAAAACATACCTAGTAAAAACCTTTTGTTCTGATAAAGTAAACGTGTAGGTGACGCAATGAATAGGCGCGTGATTAGTAAGTGAATTCACTGGGATGCCTGATGTATCCACATCAGGCATCCAAAAAGGAAAAAATATTTTGTATTCTTCTTCTTTCGTATTGATTTGACTCAAGTTGCGTCCGACCAATATGCAGCTACCTGGATAGCTTTGTCGTTGGCTTTTAAGTCGTGGAAGGTCCAGGTAGTTGTGTATGCCGATCAAGAAAGGTGAGGCGCATCCTGTGAAGGAGCCCCACACTGGTTCTGTGTTTGCGATAGGTCAAGGATGACCTAAATAGCCACATTGCTTCTGCAGCGTACTTTGTACTTCTGACATAATATTAATATAAATAAAATTGCCAAACAGTTTTTACTTTATACTAGCTTTTAGCCGCGGCTTCGCTCTACACTACCCTACACTACCCTACACTACCCTACACTACCCTACACTACTCTACCTACCCTACTTAACATAACATTTTTTTTTAGAATTTTTCTTTCCGTAAGAACCATCATTGAACTTCAAGGAACATTTAAAAAAAAAATCAGCCAAATCGGTCAAGCCGTTTTCATGTTATGCCGTGACAGCGAAAAACGGGTTTCATTTTTATATAAAGGGTGTAAAAAGACCCTTAACGAAAACGAAAACCCCATATTCTACACATCACTGGGATACTTTTTTTCTTCTAGGACATACCTGGGAATTCACTGGTTCTGGAGATATTGAAGGTCAAAGTCAACATTTTTTTTTTCGTTTTTTTTTTCAAAATCATATTCCAAGTATCATTAGTAAACTTTCTTCTGAACAAACATTATCAAAATTATCAATTTTTCATGACAAATTACGCATTTGAAGTTAGAAAAATGCAACGAAAACTAAACACAACGAGCGCCTCACACACACAAGCGTGCGGTCGGTTCAACGACTAAGCGCGAGCGGCCGAACGCTCAGCTGATCGAAATTATTATTAATTTATTATTTTTTAAAGATGAAAAAAAAAGTGTTTTTCCCAGCAATAACTTTTGGTCCAAGTTGCTCAATTACATGTACAGAATGTGTAGTTATCGGCTTTGTGATCGGTCTTTTTACACCCTGTATATAGATTAAAGAATAACAAAAATGGACTCATAAAAACCCCCTTTAGGGCACAATGGGATGTTGCGGGATTGTACGAAAGAATTATCGTGACCCTGGAAAACAAAGAACATGGTGGGTTTAAGTCAGTTAAAGTCTAACACTCCCTCTCGTTTCACCCAGAGTGGAAAGAATTATTTAACAATTTCCCACCGTACCAAGGGATTATTTTACGCATGCCGTTTATTAAATAACCTGATTCATATTTTCGTTTTAAATCGGTGATTGGATTTGGAAATGGCCGATGGAGTTTTGACCAAATAGTGGCAAAAAGTTGGGAAAAGAAACCAGAGCCATTCTAAAGCATGTACCATTAACGATATCGTCAAAGTCGAGGGAAACACCTGGACCAACGAACCGGGAAGTATGGAAGAACAAAATGGACGCCCATACCCTACACTGGGTAATTCCAGGCTGATGGTGATGAAAATTTTTAACATACTCGTAAATCATCATCTACCTAGCCTTTTCCCAACTATATTGGGGTCGGCTTTCAGTCAAGCCGGATTGCCTACCAGACCTCCACAACCCATTAACTGGGGTAACACGGTATTTCCGACTATCCGTAACGACTGCCAAAGATCTACAAATGACAGCCGGGATCTACGGCTTAACGTGCTTTCCGAGACACGGAGGAAACTCGGTATGTTAAGATGGTCACCCATCCACAGACCAACCTAGGCAAGCGTTGCTTAACATGGAAGATCGACCCGTGCAGCTGTTATTATCTAGCCACAAGCTCCTAACATACTCGTAACTACATCAGTCCATATACTTCGTAGTCCGAACTTACGCATGTGGGAATCTAAAATAGAATCGGTACAACACGTCATCAATAGTATCAGATGACGTACGCAACTAATTAAAATGCTAACAATTAATATTTATCACAATAGATATATAGGTTATTAACGTTATCGCCAGAAATTTACGTCAAATATTGCATCATTATGTTAGGTGTCTCAATTAATATAATTATTACATTTGATTTAACAAGATTTAAGAGTAAGGTTAACTTTCATCATTATCTAGGAAACACCTTACTTGGCGATTGAAATTAGTAATACTAAGGGCCTATTTTTTTTACAGGCCCTTATGGCCTGTTTCACAATGTCCGAGTAGTCACTACTTCCCGAATAAACTCAAAAATGGAACAGAATTTGTATGAAATTATCTGCCAAGTAAGATATTGGCAACTTAATCAAAGGTGGTGAAATAGGCCCTAATACTAGTAATAGGTACTACATTTTCGTTCTCAAATGTAAGTGGGAATGCTGAAGGCTATATTGGTTCATATTACCTCAAAAAAAAGGAATAAAACATTAAATAAATTAGAATTTCAGATGCAACACATCGGATCAAATTATGATGGATGTAATGGCGACAGTCACTGATACAACTTGTGCCCTTCAATGTTGAAGAGTAACAAGAAGACAAGTCCATGGTAAAACCTGTAATACTTATGTATCAGAATGTTCGACTGTGAAAAAGACGGATGAACAAAGATTGCATATTATTACAGCGTAGATGAGGATGTTGGGCCATCTCCTCACAAAACACATCCATATGTGTGGTGTGACGAGAATGGATAAAGTGAGAAAGAAATATAATAGAGGAAGTTTGAAGTGGTGCCACAGTGACTGAAAAATTGAAGTGGTATCGTTTGGAAGAGAGATGAAACGCATATTACTAAAGAAATAATGGAGAGGGAGGCCAAAGAAAAGATGGATTGGTTTGTGTACAGAGTGATATGAAAGGAAGAAACAAAACAATATTACGCTGACCAATTTATGTATTAACGCTGACCCCATATAACACGGGATAAGTGCAGAAAAAAGTGATGAAATAAGATCTAATTTATGACCAATGTATTTCGCAATCAAAATGACACATCATCAATATTCGTAGACCAAACTCGATAGGACAGGTCGGTGATAAGTAAGATAACATCGATCTATTACACATGCATTGGTAGCTGAGTCACAAATAGGTATATGTACGTCCGAAAGCATTGGAACACAAAAAAAAATCAGTAAATTGGGCCACTTTCAAATTCCTCTAATATTTTCATTTCTCAATTTATTCATTCTCGTCACATCACACATGCATCTCAACATTCTCATCTTCGCTACATGTAATCATTTTTCAGACATCTTTTTCACAATCTGTTTCAAACTGATCCATACTGTATTACAAGTCTTATTGCGGACTTGTAGTTCTTACCCTTCAAATTAAGGGTGGGAAGAATGTTTAAGAAACTCCTCAAGAAAAGATGATGATGAAATTAGAATTTCATTTATGACCAATTTATTTCACAATCAAAATGTGTCAACATCAGCAATATTTATAATCCAAACTTGATGGGACAGGTCGGAGATAAGTAAGATGATATCGACTTGTTACGCATGCGGTGGTAAGTTGAGTCACCAATATACGTCCGAAACCATTGGAACACAAGTTGGTGTTGGTGCGTCGTTCGCTTAGGTAAAATTAGAAGGAGAATCGTTTATCTTGGTATGGTCATGTGAAGCTAAGAAATGAAACGCAAGTTACTAAAAGAGTACATGTGGATGAATGGACAGGGAGATGGAAGCCCTAAGAAAATATTAATGGAATTTGTGAAGAGTTATATGAAAGAAAAAGAAGTTAGTGATAGCATGACGGGTGACAGGACAGAATGAAAATGAACAAAAATTTAAGTAGATTACGAAGAATTACGCGGACCCTAACATGGGATAAGTGCAGGAAGACGATGATGCAATTGGAATTTCATTTATGACCAATTTATTTCGCAATCAAAATGACACCTCCGTCATCAATATTCATAGTTCAAACTTGACCGGACAGGTCGGTGATAAGTAAGATGATATCGAGTTGATACGCATACATTGGGCAGCTGAGTCACGAATGTAACAAATTCAAAAAAAAAAATAAACAAAAATCGTTCAAGCCGTTTCGGAGGAGTTCGATAACAAAGACTGTAACACGAGATTTTTTGTGCAATAAAGTATAATAATAATAAACACAAAAGTAGGAAGGGGGGGGGGTAGGGTAGTATGTGGGTACTTTTTACTCAGCTAACCATAACTACCCAATTATTCAGCCATTTATAGGATTCAAACCCACCTATACTTGTCAGGATCTATACGAGACCAATAATTAATAAAGCCGTACAGGTTGCCAAACTGACTGGTCGGAGAAAATTTAGTTGGAAGTACATCAACACGAACAGAACAAGAAAAAGGATTCAATACTCGCCACATTGCCTGAGCTTGAAGACCTTTGCAGAAAATATCGAAAAAGAATAAGAACAAACTTTTCTTCTCGGGCCGACGATTTGGAGGTATATGGCATGGAGAGTAAAGTCCCACATAGCTCCATTGAAAAGGGAGGATCCTCCAACCAGACGGGTGGGCTACTGCCCAACTAGACGATTTCGGGATGCTGTATCTATTCAAATTGCGCGATTCAGGATTCGTAGTTCTTATAACAAAAAAACACACAAAATTAATAATAAAATGCCTGTACCTTGCTGGTAACCCTCCATCTTGCTTGTTGCGGGAAGTCGTTGATCTCCAGCTCCGTTTCGTACTTCCTGAACACCTCCTCAGCAGGTTCCGACGCGCTCTCGTCGCGTGGTTGGTAGTTCAGGCGGGTGTTCAGCTTGGCAGCTAACTGTTCTGCTACTGTCTTAGCCTGGAGACGTGATGGAAACATTTTAATGAATAATCTTTACTTCTAAGACAGCTCAGTAAGGGACACTACGTGAACCACGGTAAAATGAATCTGAAATACTGAAAGTTTTAGTACATGCGCGCTTACACGGAAAACTGAATTGCACAATTCCCGGCAATCATGGTTTCATGTTTAACTATGACCTCTTTTGGCTTCACCGAGGAATGTGCATCCAGAATGAACTATTGCGTAACTATTGAGCAATAGGATAGATGACGCATTTTTTTTAAAGTAAATATTTGTATGAAAAAATAACTTGGTCCAAAATCGCAGATAGAGTGCGTCTAATGACGCGCGGCCTGAAGTTTTTTTTTTTTTTCAAAGGACCTTGGGAAGAAACGTCCCCACCAACCAACAGATTCGAAACACGTGTCATTTGAAAGATCTACTAGAATAGAGAACTTTTTACTACGGTGACATATGTCAAATACGTGGGGTTTAGGTTTTATAATATACTATCTGAACCCCGCGGTTTCACCCGCATTCTTGGTTACTGCTCCGCTCCTATTAGTCCTCGCGTGATGATATATAGCCTATAACCTACTTGAATAAATGGTCTATCTAACAGTGAAAGAATTTTTCAGATCGGACCAGTAGGTCCTGAGATTAGTGCGTTCAAACAAACAAACACTCTTCCGCTTTATAATATTAGTATAGATTGTTTTTTATATTTTTTTTTTCTCTTGTGTAGTGCAGTGTACCCTGCCGTCATAACTAAGAATGCAGTAATCGCAAAATGGCGGTTACGAGATAAACGAAAAAAACATATTTCATATCATCTGAGCAGGATGTTCGTATTTTATTGGTCATAATATATATCTAAAAATTCGGAAAAAAATCAAGCTTTTACAATATTGTTTTCCCTTATTTAATTTACTAATATATGCAATTATAATACGTATTACTGCGTTTCCGTTTAGTATCAGGTCGTTTCCGAGTCACAGGATACTAAAACTAAATGCAGCACTTGCGCGTATTACTGCATTATGTCTTAGCACAAGTCGATTACTGCATTATTTTTTAGTAATTATTGCCATTATTATATGCTCGGAACTAAGTTGAAGTGTACTGTGTCTTCTCAAGGACTTATATAGGTGCATTTTAAGGTTAAGGTTTAAGACAGCATTAGGGTGGAATAAAAAAACATGTTTTTGCAAATTCAGTTTTAATAAGAGAATAATTATCACGACATTATATAACTAAAAATAACAAAATTCAGCCAGACTGTTACTCCACCGAATGACGTCGCCGAACTGATTTACTAAGACAAAACGCGGCAATGGATCGCACTGCTACGGCTTCGCAAGCCTTTACTACACTTAAATGCAGTAATGTAGAGTACTGCGTTTTAATTTAGCAATTTTTCTACTGAATTTAAAACAAAATAATAAAGTAGTGGATATTACTGCATTCTGTTTTAGGGTATTCTTGCAAGTACTGCATTCTTTCTTAGGCCATGTTTAATACTGCGTTTTTTCTTATCATTGAAGCAGGTTTTATGTAAGTACGGCGAAAATCATTACATAAAAAACATACTTCGACTGAATTTTTTTATGAAAATATTTTTTTTTCATGTACATGAACCTCTTGGGAAACCATTTCTGGAAAAAAGTGAAAATCTCAAAAATGTCGATTACTGCATTCTTTGTTATCAGGGCAGTACCGTTTGCCATGCTTTTAGATGTACTTACTTGCGAAGCGAGAGAACGAGAACTCGCGGACGTACTTGCGAAGCGTCGGGTCCAGTGCGCCTTCCTTCAGGAGACGCGCTGGAAGGGGAATAAGTCCCGTGACCATTAGGAAGGAGCAGAGTGGCCGTAGTGCTGTCTCAGGACGTTCAGAATGGACTCCTTGAAGTAGACCGATACAGCGACCGGTTGATACGAGTTAAGGTGCTGATCGAAGGGTCGGTAACGAACCTAATCAGCCGCTGCCGCTACTCAAACTGGTTGCTGTGAGTTTGAAAAGGAGGCCTTCTGGGATGAGTTGCGTGAGGACGTATTGCGCGCTATTCCGAATTCCGAAGATGTTTTCGTTGGGGTCCCAGGACCTCAACGGTCACGTAGGTCAGTTTGCTGGAGAGTACGGACAAGTTCACGGTGGTTTTGGTTATGGTCAAGTAAATGCAGAGGGAGTTAGTATACTCAGGACCTGCACTATGTCTGACCTAGCCATAGCGAACACATTCTTTCAGAAGAAGCTCTTATCGTAGTGGTTCCTACTCAACCCAAATAGACTACCTGCTGGTGTGACGGTGCAACATTGGCAAGGTTACCAACTGCAAAGCCATCCCAGGGGAAAGCTTAACGGCTCAACACCGCCTCCTTGCCCTGGTCAGTCGGAATTCATTGCGGAGGTCGCGCATCTCGAGATCGATTCATTCTGCAATCACCGCTGCTGGTAAGCGCGTCCTTGCCTCTTCTCGTGGTGGTAGAACCATAGATAAGGAGACGTGATAGAAGGCGATTTGGAAGAAGAAGGCCTTATTTAAAAAGTGGCAGGGGTCCAACTCTCCGGAGGACAGGGAGGCTTGCAAAAAAGCAGTAGCCAGAGCCCGCAGCAAAAGTTTGTCGCCCTTGAATGAATTTGCGGAGGGGCAGAAGCTTATTTTTAAGCTGGCACGTGCCCGGGAAAAAGCTACACGGGACATTAGCAAATGACATTTCCCCCGACGAAACCCGCGTTGCTCTTCGCTACATGAGGACACGCTGGAAAACGGTGTCAAACACCATCCGGATAGGTTCGGACTTGATCACAAGGTTCGATAAGTTCAGGTATCTTGGATCTGTGCTGCACGAGTCTGGCAAAGTGGACGACGATGACCAAGCACATATAAGCGCGGTTTGGGCGAAGTGGCGCGAGGTTACGGGCGTTGTATGCGACCGCAAAATGCCTCCGAAGCTCAAGGGGCAGATATATAAATGTATCATACGGCCTGTACTTCTTTAGGGCGGTGAATGTTAAGACACACCCAGGAGCTTCGCGTCACGGAGATGAAGATGCTGAGGTGGATAAGCGGAGTAACGCGATCCGATCGCATAAGCAACTCATTCATCCGAGGTAGTCTTGGTGTCCGTGACGTGGGGGAAAAACTGCAAGAGTGTCGTCTGCGATGGTATGGCCACATCACGCGCCGCCCTAGGGAGTACGTTGGTCGGAGATGCATGGATATGGCTGTCCTTGGGGCTAGGTCCCGTGGTCGCCCCCGCAAGCGCTGGCTGGATGTCGTCAAGGCCTTACTGGGAAGGATGTTGAAGATCGAGCAAAGTGGATAAAACTCAGGCGGAAGGCGGACCCTGGCAATAGCCAGGATTAAAGCCAAGCAAGAAGATTTTCCGTTTGAGAGCCAAGTATTTTTTTTTTGTATGTAATCGTCATTTGTTTATGTGTAAATATGCTTTTTGTTTGTAGAAAAAAATGATTTTAGTTCAAAAATATTTTTTTTTTTTTTGGTGTAAAGTTTTTTTTATAAATAAACCCAATTGATTTTGACACTAATGCAGGTACTTTAGACATTTCTGGGTCTCAATATACAAATCGAGACGCATCCCATGGCTGTTGAAGGGTGGGGACGGGCTTCATACTAAATCCCCCATGGTCCTTTAATTGGCAACATTATTAAGCCGCAATTGTAGGAAATAAAATTGTGACGTGTCAAGACATGATTCTCCTACTAGTTAGTAACACCACATACTAAGTTTTTGGATTTAACCTCTTTTTCTCAGGTCGCGCTTTCATTAGACGGACTATAGAAGGAATTTTTCAAATCCTATCCAAACCTGTGTAGATGGGGAAACTGTCACACAATTAACAGAAAACGCTAAAATTTTATATGAAAACCAATAGATTACGCGTGTACAAAATAGTTCGCGAGATCCACGACCCACTCTTCCTAATACCAATATTTGAAATGCTAATAAGCAGATGTTGGGGAAAAAAACTAGCAGACTGAAATCCGAGTGGGCTGGCTACATCGCACGATTGCATCCGGACAGGTAAGAGAAGATTGTTACTCACTGGACACCTGAGGGAGGAGGACGTTCTCGGGGTAGACCGTGCACTATCATAATCATAGTAAGTTATATAACGCTCCCACCCTTTAAGAGAACTACATACAGATGACAAGACAAGCTTGTCATTTGCCCTTGCGTTTGGTCATACTAACACCACCTGTCTGGTATACAACGTGTTGATTTGAAATTCGGGAGGTTGTAAAAAAAGTCACAAATAATCACATAAAAATACAATACTTGGTCAAAAATCAATAATAAATTTTATATTATTTTTTTAATTTTAGTTGGTTTTCAGAATAACTACCTAAACAAACGTGCGGGAAGAGCTAGTGTGCTTTGTATCAATGAAATAGTGTTTGTAAAAAAATTACCTACTCATTTTATTATTGATTCGGGTCGAGTATCACTAACATAATTACCTCCCGAAATGCCATACACTTTCGAAACAATACCTTGTATTATCATAACTTACCGTAATAAGCGTGTGCGCAGACGGGGCCCCCTTCAGGATGGCCTCGGCAGCTTGGGGCGTGGCGTCCTTGTGTTCGGCACCCAGGCCTTTAGCCAGGTTGTTGTGAGAGGCGAGATTTTTACTAACTCCACCTTACCTCCGATCTTGTATATTATCAGACAGAACTTACCGTAATAAGAGTATGCGCAGACGGGGCCCCTTTCAGTATGGCCTCGGCAGCTTGTTGCGTGGCGCCCTTGAGTTCGGCGCCCGGGCCTTTAGCCAGCCTGATGCTACAACACTACCTTACCATTCCACAATCCTGTCTTGTATACTATCAGAACTCACCGTAATAAGGGTATGCGCAGACGGGGCTCCCTTCAGGATGGCCTCAGCGGCTTGTTGCGTGGCGCCCTTGTGTTCGGCACCCAGACCTTTAGCCAGGTTGATGCGCGAGGCGAGGCGGCGTGCCAGTTCCAACTTGCCATCGGCGCTGGTAGCAGCTGCCGCGCCGGCTGCGGGGACGCCGGCGGCGGCTACGCCAGGCTACAAGAATAACAAGTGTATTAATAATAGCATAGCATAGAATCAGCCTCATAATGTGCTAGTCCCAGCAATGGAAACATTATGAGGCTGATTTCTCATAATGTTCCCGCTGCTGGGACTAGCACATTATGGGCCTGATGCTATTATGCTCACGCCTCCTCTCTAGGAAAGAGACTGGCCGTAAACCACTACGCGGGCCCAGTACGGGCTGGCGGTTTTTTTTTTTTTTTAAACATGTCTTCGAATTTTTTAGTTCCAGGACATACCGGTTTTCGCACGATATTTTCTTTCACCGTCTTTATTAATAACTAGCTTTAACCCGCGGCTTCGCTCCCGTCAAATGACTACCCTACATATCCTACGCTACCCTACCCTACCTTCCTTACCAACCCTACACTACCCTACACTACCCTACACTACCCTAAACTACCCTACACTACCCTACACTACCCTAAACTACCCTACACTACCCTACCTACCCTACTTTACCTCACTTTTTTTTTTAGAATTATTCTCTCCGTAAGAACCATCACTGAACTTCAAGGAACATTTAAAAAAAAATCAGCCATATCGGTCAAGCCGTTTTCATGTTATGTCGTGACAACGGAAAACGGGTTTCATTTTTATATATATAGATAACCCCCAAATTTCGCATGATACCGCTTAGGTTCATAAGAGCCCACACTCGAAATTTCAGCCAGAGCACATACGAGTACGTTCATACGCAGTCGGATGAAAATACCTCATTTTGAGGGTTTTATACCTCAGTCGGCAAAATCGGAACCCCTATAAGATCACTTTGCTGTCCGTTAGTACTTCAGTGAAGACAATTTTTAATATTTAATTCCTGATAAAAATATTTTTTAATATCTGATTCCTGATAAAAAATAAGTAATAGCGTCATTCAACGTAGTCAATCAATTTTCAGAGATGTTTAATCAAGGTGTTATAATTTGTAATCTTTTGGGAAACCCTACGATAATTTTCATAATCCGTACATAATATGTACTTATTACATAAGCTAAATAAGATAATATTATATAATTGTTTATTTGTTTTTTACTTTTTGTAATCCATTGGAAAACCCCATAACAAAAACCGAATTAAAATCAAACGCAGGATCTCATGGTTTGCCAGATTGTTAGAAAGACTTACCGAGGCCCTTTTTTTAAGTTGGGGAATCATCAGAGTGGAAGGGCATGTCAGACTTTTACTGACTAAACCCCACCCCGTTCCTTCTTTGCCTTCGCTCCAGGGTCCATCTTGGTGTATACAAAGGTCAACTAAAGGCACGCAAGTGGATTTTAGTCAGCAAAATGAACCTATCGCTCCACCCAGAGCAGGAGACATTGGATGATGGCCCACCTAAAAAAAGGACCTCATGCTCAGCCGTAGACCTAACAATTTGACAGTTAAGAGTGACTTTTGTTGTTCAAGTGTTGTTATGCGTCTGACCGTACGTGCGCAAGCGCAGCAAATAGGTACAAACACTCGCAAGCATACATCTATACTAATATTATAAAGAGGTGAAATTTGTAAGTTTTTATGTAGGGGGTAATCTCTGAAACTACTGGTCCGATTTGAAAAATTCTTTCAGTGTTAGATAGCCCATTTATCGACGAATGTTATATGCTATATACCATCACGCTACGACCCACGGGAGCGGAGCAGTGACAAAAAATGCGGGTGAAACCGCAGGGGACAGCTAGTAGGTATATAACTAAGAACGAACCGTGAGAAAGAGATCGATGAATACTCATTATTTATATAAGAGCGAAGTCCATGTTTATAAACTAAAGGATTGAATGATAAAATATTTTGAGTGCTGATAAAAAAAATTACAAATACAGGTTTCGTCTTTACCACGATACCAAACCCTAAATAAGACAATTTCTAAACCAAAAAAATAATGTTAATGTGCAAATTTGATCAGCGGGGGAATTGCCTATCTCTTGCGACAGCCTATCTCTATTGTATTTGTTCGGATTCGCGATATAATCACTTTTATCGCAATCCGGAAGGCTGGGTAATACCAGTGATCATCATTTGAGCTATCAACAGCGTTAGGCAATACCCCTGATGATACCTTAATCAATTAAATTATGAAGACTGTTATGTAACAATTTCAGTCTCATACTTCAACATCATTTAGAGGAGCTCGTGGCTAGATAATAACAGCAGCACGGGTCGATCTTCAAGGTTAAGCAACGCTTGCCAAGCTTGGTCTGTGGATGGGTGACCATCTTAACATAACGAGTTTCCTCCGTGCCTCGGAAAACACGTTAAGCCGTAGGTCTCGGCTGTCATTTGTAGATCTTTGGCAGTCGTTACGGATAGTCAGAAGCCAGTAAATCTGATTCCAGTCTTGGCGTGAAGTACCGTGTTACCCCAGTTAATAGGTTGTGGAGGTCTGGTAGGCAGCCGCTCCTCGTAAAATACTGGTATTCAGCTAAATCCGGCTTGACTGGAAGCCGATCCCGATATAGTTGGGAAAAAGGCTAGGCAGATGATGACTTCAGCATCATTTAGTAGCACACTTGAAGAATTC
Source organism: Mythimna separata (assembly GCA_030763345.1). NCBI lineage: Eukaryota > Metazoa > Arthropoda > Insecta > Lepidoptera > Noctuidae > Mythimna > Mythimna separata. The sequence goes on from CM061187.1 coordinate 6,935,497, forward strand.
ATGAAACCAATATTTTTTCATTTTGACTGGCCTGTTTGTCTAATGGTTATTGGCCCTGACTGCTATGCCAGAGGTCGTGGGCTCGATTCCCACCCAGGACAAATGTTTGTGTGATGAACACGATCATGTGTTTTGTGTCTGTGTTTATTTATGTATGTGTTTAAAAATATATAAGTTGTTTGTTAATCAGTCTGTTTTCTATTATTATAACAAAGGCTCTTCTTAGTTTGGGACTAGATGACGTTATGGGAAATCTCCTCCTGAGCATCAAGCGGGTATGTGGCATCCCAAAGATGAGAGCAGCACTCCATACACTATCGAACTTGAGGTTGATGTTATTTTATTAGTTAGAGAGTAGATAGCGTTGTGCGAAAGTTGTGTAGTATTATTATGATAGTGAGTCTTACCTTGATCTCCTTGACTATCTTCTTGGCAGCGAGCATGACCTCTATCTGTTGGTCTAGGTCACCCTCTACATCTTCGTCATCCGAATCTTGAAGACCTAGGGCTGCCTTCTGGTATTTCTTCTTCTCTGTAGCCGCTTGAGCTTCCGACTCGTCGAATTTGAAACCTGACAGCAAATATAGCATGTTAATAAACAGGTAAAACAGATGTTTTGGTTAGATTGCACAACTATGAAAAAAAAAACTGTAAGATTCCTTGGAAGAGTTAAAAAAAAGCATTTAAACTCAAAACCACCTCGAAAAAATACTCTTCCAATAAAAAAATATCAAATACTATTGATAAATGACGAATATATCGTTGTGTTTGTTCAAAAATACAAAACAAGATGTTGAAAAAAAAAATATTTTTAAAAACAAGCTTTTAAAAAATTGTCTGCCACATTAGATTTATTGTGACGTATGTTTTTCTTAGCTAGCATTGTGTGCTAGTGTGGAACAACACATCATGTAATACTTTTATTACATGATGTGTCTGTTCACTCATGTTTTGTTTGTCACTTCAAAACACTCAGAAATAGTACATTGTTCACCGAGAGGAGAAAGTGACCGATTACCGTCGAGGGTGTAGTTTGAAGGCCGAGCCGCAGGCGAGGGCTTTAAAACACCCGAGATTGGGAATCGCACTTTCTCTCGAGTGATACATAGTGCTTTATACTACACCTACGAGGAAAATAGTTTTATTTTACTTTTCTACGAAAACTGAATCCTCAAACAACACAAAATTTAAAATGGCGTCAATGGCGTCTGCAATTTTCACATGTTCTTTTTTCAAATTGTTTGACACCATCCAACACACAGCTAGTGGCCAGTGTCATTTTGCGAACTTGGAGATAAAAACTCACTGTAAAAACTTTTGGCTTTTGATATTTAGGTTACCAGCGCATAGTCTTACCCAAAATTAAAAAAGAATAACCACGTAAGAAATGGATTTTCATACACTTTTCTCTCCCGCTCAGATGTGTTTTCTCGCCGCATATTTGTTCGATATGCAATGACGTACTTTCTACCGTAAAGAAGAACAGGCAAAAAAAACCCAGACCCGACAGAAAAGTAACATACCTCAGTTTTTTTGTTATTATTTATATAATCATATTATATAATTTTTATATTCGAAATCAATGGCTAACACCAAAATATTGCCTTATGTTTTTGTTCAGGCTTTACACTAAAAAAGTACAAAATGCCTACGTATCTACACAATTCGTCAATATTATGTAACTAAATGACGTAGAAAAGTAAGTAGTTATGGGATGTATTAACTAATCACCGATATAAGCTCGAATTGGCGTCAACGAATTAGTGGAATAATCCGATCTGAATCATCGAATATGACAATTTTAATTAATCCTAAGTTGAGGGCGAATCCAGAAAGGCATGCTCTGACCCCAGTACCAGAGGCAAAAAGGAACGGGGTGGAATTTTTCAGTCAGTAAGTCATTAGATGATTTTCATCTGCTTAGCCTTTTTCCCAACTATATTGGGGTCGGCTTCCAGTCAAGCCGGATTTAGCTGAATACCAGTATTTTACGAGGAGCGGCTGCCTACCAGACCTCCACAACCCATTAACTGGGGTAACACGGTACTTCATGGCAAGACTGGAGTCAGATTTACTGGCTTCTGACTATCCGTAACGACTGCCAAAGATCTCCAAATGACAGCCGGGACCTACGTCTTAAGGTGCTTTCCGAGGCACGGAGGAAACTCGTTATGTTAAGATGGTCACCCATCCATAGACCAACCTTGGCCAGCATTGCTTAACCTTGAAGATCGACCCATGCGGCTGTTATTATCTAGCCACGAGCTCCTCCATTAGATGATTTTAAACCACCTTAAAAAAATCCTAAGTTGAATGTTGTACTAGGAGTTCAAAAATTATATAATACAGCTGTATCTCCAGGTCTCCTGGATACATCCCATAACTATTTATCGTCATTTAGTTACATACATTACGAATTGTCTAGATAAGTAGGCATTTTGTATTTTTTTAGTGTAAACCCTGAACAATAACATAAGGCAATATTTTGGTGTTAGCCATTGATTTCGAATATAAAAACTATATAATATGATTATATAAATAATAACAAAAAAACTGAGATATGTCACTTTTCTGTCGGGTCTGGGTTTTTTTTATATGGGACGTGACCGTTCTTCTTTGATAAAGTATCAAGGTACTTTCCGAGCAGGTGTAGTATAAACACATTTTCTCTGCTAAGAAGACCTTCTTAGCAGAGAAAATGTGTAAGTCCCAGCAGTGGAGACATTTCTCGAAATGGTCTGAAGCGAGGAAAAGTGGTGAGTGGTGTATCCTGCTTATTTAGAATCTCATCATCTCGAAGGTGCGCGTGACGTCGCTGTACTAGCTACATGTGTACTCACCCTTCCCACTGAAGCCGCCGCCGGTGTGCACCTTCTTGCCCTCCTTCTCCTGCGCGTCCTTGTACTTGTCCCACAGCGCGCGCAGCTCGGGCGGCGGCGCCACGCCGGCGAGCTCGAAGGCGCGCGTGACGTCACCCGCGTAGCGCCCCTGCTCCGGCGTCAGGAACGTCCACGCGTAGCCCTTGTTGCCCGCGCGCCCGGTGCGCCCGCATCTGGACCAAACAGAGGGATTTATTTATTACACACGTACAGTACGTCCGTTATAAGTAGGCGAGTGTTAAGTTAGGCTCTGCGAATTTTGGCGCTTGAAATATCGTACAAAAATAAAGGTTTTAAAAAAATAAATGCAATTTGCAGTTCTTATTGCTGTTAATAACAGTTATGGCATTTATTTTTTTAAAACCTTTATTTTTGTACGATATTTCAAGCGCCAAAATTCGCAGAGCCTAACTTCACACTCGCCTACTTAAAACATATTGGCAGTGTCGAATGTACGTTTTTTGCAAAAGGCGTATCTTTTTCCCGTCAACTTACAAGTATGATTTTTGCACAGTTTCAAGGGACCGCGGATTTGAGTATATAGTTTTAATTTCAATTTGATACCTTGACGCATTCTCGAGTTAAAGGGTCTTGACAGACAAACAGACGGACAACAAAGTGATCCTATAAGGGTTCCGTTTTTTCCTTTTGACGTACGGAACCCTAAGAAAACTAAGAAGCTTGATTTAACAGGTATATTAATATTTTGTGTAGTGATAGGAAAAAGAAAACCAGTTGCTTAAAAAAACGATTCTGCAGAAATTCCGATGTATAAATCTTATTGTAATCGAAACTAATTTTAAAAGCCACCGCGTTTAGATATTCCTTAATAGTTGCTCAACTTAGCCACTGGCAGTAGTTTCACACACTCAAACACAAAATTTTTATTTCACATAAACCTTCATGAGCACTTATAAAATGTCAGAAGCTAGCGCACGGTTCCAATTGGTCGTTTCCTATAGAGAAGAACCGACAAGAAACTCCATGGTTACTCTTTTAAACACAATCTGCCTGCTGCAGTTTTTCCATCCGATTATAATTTGGATGTCTTCAAGGCAACAGTGAATAGGCTCTTAATAAACTAGTGCGCCTCACCATCGACGATTGCATCACTGCTTACCGGTGGGATCGCAGTCAAGCGCTAGTTTATAACCATTGAAAAAAAAAACTCACCTATGAACATAATCCTCATAATGGTTGGGACAATCATAGTTGACGACGAGCACCAGTTGCTTCACGTCCAACCCTCGCGCCGCCACGCTGGTGGCCACCAGTAGCTTCACCTTGCCCGACTTGAAGTCCACGATAGTAGAGTCCCTGTCGAATTGATCAATCCCTGTAACAGGTCACCATTAATATATTCGTCACTAGACAAGCTGGATTTGTGTCGCAACTATAGGCGTACTGCTTGGTAAAAAAACATAAGTTCATTATTATTACTTCGGTAACCGAGGTATAGTTCGTCCGTTATAAGTTGGCGAGTGTGAAGTTAGGCTCTGCGAATTTTAGCGCTTGAAATATCGTACAAAAAGAAAGTTTTAAAAAAAATAAATGCCAATAACTATAACTGTTTTTAACAGCAATAACAACTGCAAATTGCATTTATTTTTTTAAAACCTTTATTTTTGTACGATATTTCAAGTGCCAAAATTCGCAGAGCCTAACTTCACATTCACCAACTTATAACGGACGATCTGTATCCTTCGTGAAATGATCAAAGGCGCTGCTGGCCTTTCTTGAGGAGCTGGGGTAGATCGAATGACACATTTGTCGCACCGGTACGCAAAAACGTGGTGTTGCTGATACCAGCCCGTTATACAATACAAAATATGTATATAAAGTTTATTGTTCGAAACCCTTCCATTTTGATTATTGATTTGTGGAACTAAAATTTCTACAATAAAACGGAATTTCGTTAACAGTAATCAAATGTGCACCAAATTGACTTGTAAATTCGTTCGACAAAAAAAGCACACTTGCACAACTGTTCGGGAAAGTCTCACAATGTAAATTAATTTGATTCGTTATTTTATCATCATAATTTTAGTTGTATATATGAAAAGTCAGTACGCTTATAATTGACGACAATTTAAAGTATTTTTATTTTATAATCGAGGTCTCCCCACATCCGTTGGTCGCTGAAATGAAAATAGTCCGTTAGTAGATTTTGATAATAATATACCTACTTATGTCATTTAACTTTTTCAACTCAGATTTTGATTTTAGATTTAAAAATTGAAATTGTGACTAGAAAATAAGAAATTAATATAGCAAGGAGAAATCAGGATAATTAAATATATTGAAGTTTTCTGTTTCTCGTGAAGAAAAATAAATAATAGGTACATTCACGAAGACAGAGGTAACCTGCAAAAGAAAATATAATAGCCTGTAGTGTTTTCTTTTTATCTTATATCCGACAGTTTGATCCAATGCATGTCTTTCCTTTTACATGCATCAAAAATGGAGTTCGATAAAGTTTATCGTAAAGTTATGTCGTAAAAATGTGTAATATTAGGATAGGTTGTTGGAATATTAGGATTGGTGTAGGCACCAATCATCAGATTTTAATGTATTTATCTTGAATGTTTAGTTTGAAAAAAAAAGCCCACGCCTTGCTGGGATGCTATGGCGGTGTTGCCAGGTCTAGCAGCCAAAAAAAATGTGTGCAACTCTACGGTGTGAACTTCACCTAGCCTCTGTTGGTCACACAGTCAATAATAATTTTTTTTGACGTCATAACCTGGATACACCTCTATGGCGTCCCAATGAGGTGTGGCCCTAACTATAATTTTATTTGCCTCAAATACATATCTTGGTCCACTTGCAATTTTATGCAGATTTATTAATTGCACACATTACCGACTACAAAGCTTTAGCTATACCCATCATCCCAATCTTACCAACAGTAAAAAACAAAGAAAAAAAAATGTCTACAAGTCTCACCTCCATGCAAGCTCATGCATGAGTAGGAGGCTTTCATGAGGTCTTTGAGGAGGCTGTCGGCGTTCTCCTGCTTGTCCACGAAGACGATGATGCTGCCCAGCTGGCTGTACAGGCCCAGCAGTTCTAGCAGCTTGAAGAACTTGGCGTCTTCTTCGAGAATAGCCACGTGCTGTTCCACGTCTTTACAGACCACGCTTCGGCCGCCGACCTGGAGGAATTGAGAGGATTAAATCTTATAAACAAAATTCTTTGTACTACTAATTCAAGGTTAACCATTTCGGGTACTGTATTTTTACTGTACGTGAACGAGTTAACAATAGTTACGTAAAACAACGACTAGAGAAGTGGGTTATAAGCATACGAATGTATTATTGTATGTTCTTGGCACCGAAAGTGTTAAAGGATACAACTTACATACCCTAGAAGCTAAGCTCTTTATATGTGTGTAAATGTACTTTTTAAACAATAAATATAAATTATTATTGCAACACGAATAAAAGATTTAGATTTTTGCAATTTCTTCGACTACACATCCTGTGAACCAAGGCCTACCTACCGTCTGTCTATAATCTATAGTGTTTTACCTGAACTTCTATCGGTTTCTGCAAAATCCTCCTGGCGAGGGCTTCCATCTGCCGCGGGAACGTGGCACTGAACATCACCGTCTGCCGGTCAGGTCTCACGTTGTCGATAATCTTCATTACCTGCACAGAAACACAGAAAAATGTAACGCTTGAAGACATTTAGAAGTCCAGTTGAATTCTAAACAATACGAATTTTTAGATTACAATTTTGTTTTTTCTCTAGTATGATGCTGTCAGATTTTGATGATAAGTATGACAATAAACCCTTAGACTGCGGCCCAACCACAAAACTTCAATGCGATGACATCACTTTGAAAAAATCTAAGTTCCCTTAAGTTCTTCTATAAATACTGAAGGACAAAATGATTGACATACCAACTCACAACCAACACTACATGGACTAGGGACGTGAAATTTTGCACAAGATTATCTTTTTCTTCCAACTATGCTTTAATTTCATCATAATCACACTTAAAACTCAGTACAAAGCGAGTCTTTATTGCTCTAGAGCAATAAAAATGTATGAAATTTCATTATTGCAGTTTTTTTTTAATCGCACCAAAAGGCGCCAATCTCAATGGATTAGCTCTATCCAGCCAGCCGATATCAATACTTTTTTTTTACGTACGAAATATTCGTTTCTATCCTACTTGTTCCAAATTTAAAAAATGATTGCTGCTAACTCTGATTTAAAAATGAAAGAAATTTAAAAAAGTGATTTGGCGGGAACTTTGTTAATTTTGTTTTGACAATATTTTTAGAAACGATAAAGTAGTAGTAGTATCAAACTATTTGATTTTAAGTGCTTCGGCTTCGAATTAAAATGGAATCATATAGCGACAAATTAACTCCGGAAAACATTCTAAATGAAGCTGACAGTGTTATAGAAACTTCTATTTTAACTGTTTGATATGAGTTTCTTTTATCTACTATTCCTATAGGTAATAGTTGAAAGAAAAGCAGATTATGCACCTCGCCTTAAGTAAATTATATTGCCCTCGTGCCTGTTAGATTAGAGCCCTCGCTGACGCTCGGGCTCTAAATTAGGCACTCGGTGCAATAATAAATTACTTTGTGCTCGATGCAATAATCTACTATTATGACGTAGGCAGCAGAGCCTAAGGGGTGAAACGGATATCTAAAGTTTGTATGAAGAAACTTACTTTCACGCGAGCGAAGCCGCTAGCAGAAGGTTGTTATTACATACGTGTATATTCTAGTGTACAATTAAGTCTATTCTTCCTAATTTATTACCTGAGGCTCGAAGCCCATGTCGAACATCCTGTCGGCCTCGTCCAGCACGATGTAGGTGACGCGCCGCAGGTTGGTGACGCGCCCGGAGTTGGCCGCCAACATGTCGATCATCCGCCCCGGAGTGCACACTATCATTTCTGCACCACGTTTTAACTCGGCGATCTGTGGCAAAAAGGAATATTAGAACGAAGAAATCTAAAGAGCTTCTATTAAAATATTATACTGTTTATTTTTACAGGACGCCAGAGTAAAATAGTAGCGAAGATAAATAGAAGGCACGGTATTAAAAAGAAATCGGGTGATTTGATCAGCGAAAATTGGGCCCGCGGAGCATTAGGAGATTGATCCGAATAACTTATGATGTGACTTGGTCATGCTAAAAAACGGAATGAATGTAAGAATGTCCTCCAAATTTCTCGAAAAAACGGAGATAAAGCTGTCTGTCTGTATTAACTCCCTCGTAACGCTCGGGAGTTAATTATACTGTAAGTCCCTCATTGACGTTCAGGATTAAAACTTAGCAAACTTTGTTTCGTACGTAATTCTACATGCTACCCTCGATTTAAAACCAATGCTTTATCCCGTGGTCACATAATCTACTATTATATTCTCTTTTCACTGTCAATTTTAATGGGTACTTATAAGTTGCCAGCCTATATACCGTATAATGGCTGATTATAAAATAAATTACAAAATCTGGTCAAAAATAAAGCCTACCTGTTCAGAAATCCCCGTCCCCCCATAAACACAGACGACTCTCAGGCCCAAGCTCTTGGCGAACTTCTTGATGTCCTTCCCGATCTGCATGCAGAGCTCCCGCGTGGGCGTCATGATGAGCGCGATGGGCCCGTCCGTGTCCTCCAGCGCGGGCTGGTCCAGCACGTGCCGGAACATCGGCAGGATGAACGCCAACGTCTTGCCTGAGCCGGTCTTTGCTATGCCGATTAGGTCTCTGAAGAGAGAAATGGTTTAAGAATGACCCTGTGTTTCGAATTGATGTACAGTACGGCCGTTATAAGTTGGCGAGTCTGAAGTTAGGCTTAGTTATTGATGTTAATAACTGTTATTGGTATTTTTTTTTAAACCTTTATTGTTATACGATATTTCAAGCGCCAAAATTCGCAGAGTCTAACTTCAGACTCGCCAACTTATAACGGCCGTACTGTAAAAAGTGATGATATCGCGAATCCGACCAATGAGCAACAACACCATTACAATCTGTCTAATGAAAGCGCGACCTGAGAAAAAGAGGTTAAATCCAAAAATTTTGTATGTGGTATTACTAACTAGTAGGAGAATCATGTCTTGAACCTTCACAATTTTTTTTATTTCCTACAATTGCGGCTGAATAATGTTGCTAATTAAATTTAAAAAAAACTTCATTTCGCGCTTTCATTAGACGCACTCTAGTACTCAATATCCCTTATATTTTGTAACTATTAAATTTTGTCTTTTCAAAATGTCTAATTCTGGTTGGAATGTTGACTGGATGAGTCTGGTGGTATTCAGTTGCGAAAGAGACAACAGAAGTACAAAATAAAGGTAAAACGAATGCTAGAAGAGTTTCACAATCCATATCAGTAAGAACCCCTGCATTTATGCATAGGAAAAAAAATTATATTCAGCTTTTCTATTGTGGTAACGAATTTTCTCACAGACAATATGTTTCTCGTTAGTCAATGGAGTCAATTAACGACAAAAAAAAATTAAGTGGTAACCAATTCTTTTTCTTCTTTTAAATTCAATAAGTGTCGTTCAATATTAAACCAGAGAGTGACACAACTTTTTCGATAAATATTTTAGGAAGGAAAATGGCACTTACCTCCCAGACATAATAGCAGGAATAGCTTGCGCTTGAATAGGCGTCGGTTTCTCAAAGTTAAGCTTCCTCAATATATCCATCTCTTTCTTACTGATGCCGCAATGGGCCCAGCTTTTGATCGGCTTGGGGCATCCTTTCCCCTTCACTCGAATGCCTTCGAGCTCCGTTCTGTATGCTTCTACCTCTTCTGGTGTCATTCTGGCTAACTCACTAACCTGAAAAGGCAATCAGTAGTTTTAAAATCATAGAAAATGACTGATGTGTAAATGACCCCTATTGTAACCGCTTAGAATAAAAAATTGGTAGTGTCTAGGTCTAAATAGGGCGACCGCCTTATAAAAGACGAAATGCAAAAGTCGGAGAACCATGTATTGTGTCGCAACTTTAGTCCAGAAGTGGACCACGAGAGGCTAAATAGTCGAAAACTACCTCATAATTAAGGCGAAAGCAACGGGCCTAAGCGTGGCCATGTTAATGACACAGGTCATTCTTCGGTATAGCACTATATTTACGCAGTTTAATGAAAAACATGTCAGGTCCCGGCTGTCATTTGTAGATCTTTGGCAGTCGTTACGGATAGTCAGAAGCTAGTAAATCTGACTCCAGTCTTGCCATGAAGTACTGTGTTACCCCAGTTAATGGGTTGTGGAGGTCTGGTAGGCAGCCGCTCCTGGTAAAATACTGATATTCAGCTAAATCTGGCTTGACTGGAAGTCGACCCCAATATAGATGGGAAAAGGCTAGGCAGATGATGAATGAAAACATGAACACTCAGAATTAGATGAATTTCAAGATGTTTTACAAATTTCAATACATAGAGCTTTTTTTCAGGTGGGGAATCATCAGAATTACTTCTCTCGCTCTTAGGCAGAGCGGGAGGGCGTGTCAGAGCTGAATTATCAATTACAGCAAATTCTATTTCCTAAACTTTATAATGCTTTCATACACACAAAAATGGTGAGTTCAGCCATATAGTGGGTAAAAACCTACGCTTTTTTTTAAACCCTGAGACTACTAAAATGACATTACAACACAAAGGAATTAGCATCATTCCTATAGTAAATTTGATATTATTTGTGTCAATTCTGTCTCAGGGTATAAAAAACAGACGATAGTTACCATCTTAAACAGTTTCTTCTCAAACCTTACCTCAGTATAGAAAGCCTTTCTATAAGGCATATAGTCCAAGCTAGCGTGGTCAACTTTAGCCAAGTCTTTCCTTTGCTTCGAAGCCAAGTTCGCAGCGGCGTCTTTGATATCCTCTGTCTCTTCTTCCGACGAATACTCTAAACCGTCCTGATTCTGTTCTATCAGTTCACCTGTGTACAAAAAGCAAATATTAGCCCAAGACAATATTAATTTAAAACCGTTTTTATTTACAAAGGTTTGAAGGTTTAACTATGATTTAAGAGGGCCCTACCCAAGTAGTCTACCACTTTATGATGATGTCACAGAAGCAGGACTTTTTTATAAGCTTTGTGAAAGTAAAAATAATCCCAAGGGAATATAGACAAAGTATGATATGAGCAATATCAAGAAATGTGTGCCGCATCCAAATTTATGATCAGACATTTGAGCGTGATGAAGTAACACATTAGCGTACGAACTTTCACCTTTGTGATAATTATTAGCGTCCATTCAAAGTACCTTTATTCTTCTGTTCAGTGACTTTCTTCTTGGCGGTGCCTGTCAGCACGACGACCGTGCCACCTGCAGTTGTCGGCACATTTATTATACCACGCGCCTGATCCATCTGGTTCACTTTGCGTACTTCCTGCAAATTATTTAGATAGGTTACTTAAAATCTGCGAAGCTGGTGTAACAATTTCATCACGTTCGCGGGACATACTTAGCTCGTGTGGGATCGCCCAAGACCGAGAGGTTTAGAAAGAGAAAGGAGTGGTCTTTGCCAAACACGAGAAAGCTTGACCATCACTCTATCCAAGGTTTATCGTGTAACGTAACTGGGTTGTACAGGTCTAATAGGCAGTTGCTCCATGAAAAACACAAATATTCAGCCGCATCCGGAAGCTGATCCGGCTAGGAAGATGATTTTTATTATATTATAGTCAGCAATACTGTCCCACATCTGGGCAAAAGCCTCCTTCCATTCTATTTATTATCCATGCCAAATTAGAGTGGGGCGCTAATATAAATATATTTTTGTATGCTTATAATATTTACGATCCCTGGGCAAGAAGTCATTTCTAACGAGGGCTTTATCTAAGAAAAAATAAATTTTCACTGACCTGTTGTACTTCTTGCATGTAAGCGTCCAGAGTATCTATTTCATCTTCTTCCTCTACCTTCTTCTCCTCCACTACTGGCTTCTCTTTGGGTTCCACACCTTGGTCTTCACCAGCTTTTTAAAGAAAAGAAAAAATATATTAGTAGGTAATAGTTATTGAATAAATTGCTTAGAAATGTGTCTTTGCTATACAATAGGTGGCCAAATTATTAGGGACAGTACCTAGAATTTGTATTATTATCAACTTTAACTGCATTTTGCAGGCAAATGGTTGGTTATAGCTCCGGCTAATATTTTTTATTTAAAGGCTTTATTGATTGAGATAATAAAAACATAAAATTTAAAATCAAAGTTATTTATATATTTAAAAAAAAAGAATCCTTAATAAGATGGATGAATATTACAAGTATTTTGTGACATCTTCCATTCATCATGATATGCTCTCTATGCAAGTTCTGGCTTTCTGTAGCAGGTTTATGGTATAATGGCCACTCTATTATGAGGGCTGCAATTGGCTGGTGTTATTTTTTTCATCAGCAGAAAGAAAACCAATTTTCAACTGAGTTTTCAAAGTGTGTTGTGGTTTTTTTTATGTCATATCATAATGTAAGACCACACCACACTTTTACTTCGAAAATCACGAGGCAAATGACTAACTAATATGTCAAAAATATTTGTCATCTTACCTTCATCCCCAGAGTCGTCTTCCAGAGACCATTTCTTGCTGGCCGGCAGCTGTATATTGCTCACGATGCTGCCTTTCTGCACCTCTTTCTTGGCAGACTCCAACTCTTTACGTTTTCGCTCGGCGCGCCAACGCTCGATGCGATCCCGACGCTTCTGCATTTCGGCTTCCAGACGAACTTGTTCTTCCTCCTAGATTACAAAAATGAGAAGATAAGTATTACCTTTTGTAGTTTCATAATTGAAATTGAAATTGCACAACTTGATGCAAAGTTGTTATTGCAGTTGAGGTGGAATAGACGCCCGGTCGAAAGCGAGGCCGGTATGGAGCCGAGAGGCCTCAAAGACCAAAAGCCCACAAGCAAAAAACGTTTTTAACACACTCGCTCAAAAAGTAAATCTTATACCTACATGATATTTTCTAGCAAGGTCATCATGATCTTTTCCCAACTATATTGGGGTTGCCTTCCAGTCAAGCTGGATTTAGCTGAATACCAGTATTTTACGAGGAGCGGCTGCCTACCAGACCTCCAGAACCCATTAACTGGGGTATATTTTCTAGCAAGGTATTATGTAAAAAACCACAAAAAACGGCTGCTCTCAGAGAGAACAATATTATGCCTTTGATCCCCAAAAGAACAGGCAATTTTCTCAATTATAACTAAAAAAAAGTAACAAACCTTATCAACAGTTCCTGGATCATATTCAGCATCAGATTTGAGAGTCTTCTCCTTGGACTTGGACCTCTCTTCTTTATCCTTGTCTGGTGATTTCTTCCTCGATGATTTGCCAGCGCCATTCCTTTTGTCATCTCTTTTATCACTGTTAATCAATTATAGGGTATAAATTAGCATCATATTCATAAAAAAGCCAAGAATAGGATTAAACTACAAAAAAGTAGACATGCTAAATTTGCATTAATTCCTTACAAGCTGGATTTTTGTATAGGATTTGAAGATCTTCTCGTGCAACCTAATACAGAGTCTCAAGATGAAAACTTGGACAGAGCACCGTCATGTGTTCGTGGGAGCAATCAGTGGCAGCACCCTCTCGCCATACCCATGTATAGGCCATGTATGGCCTGGAGACAAAGGAGAATAGGCGGTGGCTGACTCCTTCAGCAAAGCTGTAATATCAGTGAAGGTGAAGGCCGCACACCATTATACTCTCTCTACATATTATGTATATGTAATTATTTTATATTTTTTCTGCTGAGACTCAGGCAACCTCCCATGGCCTGAGTCTGAAGGCTGATGTATTTGTTATGATATTATTTATTTATTTATTTTATAGAAAGCTTAGACTAATAACAAAGTTACAATTATTACATAGATAAGAAAAACTGCTGATAAGGAGCTTCCACATACATAATATTTAGATTTAATAGAATTTCTCTTGATAGTCCTGATTAAATTAGACAGATAAACTTTTATTGTTAGATAATAAAATTAATTGTTTTGTAAAGGAAAAAGTCCTACTGCTGATCTGATTATTGATATTCAATCACTGGAGGTAACTGTTCTGCACGTAGATTACTTTTATCACAGTAAAGTCTGAGTACTTTTTTTCATTCCAGTGAGATATACCTATCACATACCCGCGAAACGAGACAATAACAGCGCGGTCTCATGCGACCGGTCAGGGATTCATGAACTAATATAGCATTTGTATTTAAGACCTATACAAATATCAGTTGGGAATTAAAGTAAATTAGAATTTCTATTTTGTCTGAGCTAAAAGTATCAACCATTACATACATTGCAACCATTTACATAACATTGCAACACAAGCCCTTTAAAATTAAATATACCGTCTGGTTTGAAATAAATAATATTTAAAACCAGAATTTTATTGCTTGTTCTGAATCATGGCAGATTATTTTAATAAACTGAAACCAATAACTGTTTGTTAACATAAAAATAAAAAGTTGTTTACATACCTTTTCCTGTCTCGGTCCCGGTCGCGATCCCGGTCACGCTCTCGGTCCCTATCCCGCTCGCGCTCTCTACTACGATCCCTGCTACGTTCCCTCTTGGACTCTCTTTCCCTGCTACGACTGCGCTTCCTTTTCGTCGATTTTGAAGCCCTGTCTCTTGACCTAGACCTGGACCTCCTTCTCTTGCGATCGGGCGTTGCCGACCGACTATGCGACCGCCTACGATCGCGGTCTCTGTCGCGATCACGCCTGTAAACATTTGCATTTATGATTCCACTATGCGAAAAATCGGAAAACTCCACTGCTGTAAACAGAATACTTACCCGCCTCTCACCATCTTGTTACACTAATATCATCAAACACTACAAATTAAGCTCAGCTTGTTTGTCATAAACCAATAATAAATTTTTCTTTTTGCATTCGCGTTAAAAAATTATTGCTTGACACGCGTTGACTGACGGTGATGCGATGTTTGACAATTATAGTGATGTACAGCAATCTCCATAAGTTTAGGCAAACCACAGATTGCTATAATTTTTGGTCTAAATCGTTATCAACTATTTTTGTTGTAAAGTTACTTTCTACAATATTAATTATCAAGTTTTTTGGTATATGATTTTTGTTTATGTTTGCAATTCACTTCATTAATCTAAAAGATCTTTATAGATTGAATAAGCTGATGAGGAGCTCGTGGCTAGATAATAACAGCCGCACAGTTCGTTCTCCAAGGTTAAGCAGCACTTGCCAAGGTTGGTCCGTGGATGAGTGACCACCTTAACATACCGAGTTTCCTTCGTGCCTCGGAAAGCACGTTAAGCCGTAGGTCACAGCAGCTATTTGTAGATCTTTGGCAGTCGTTACGGATAGTTAGAAGCCAATAAATCCGACTCTAGTCTAGCCATGAATGATGAAAAACCGTGTTACCCCAGTTGTGGAGCTCTTTGTAAAATACTTTTATTCAGCTCAATCCGGCTGGAGTGGAAGCCGTAGTTGGGAAAAGGCTAGGTAGATGACATTAAATAAGCTGATAAGTAGTAGTAAGAAGTATTTGTGTTTCCCAAAGGACGCGAAAATTTTTCCTTCCTTTGAATAAAGCGATGTTTATACTTGCGTTGATAAGCTATGAAAAAGTTACATTTATGGCAAGCTTTTTAGCCTAATTAGTCGAGTAGAAGAATTTATGAAATGGTAGAACACTATAGCTGTCAAAAAAGGCAAGAAATCGTAATGTGAATGTCAAATTAGTCAAATAATATAACCTCAAATAAAATTCACCGCTTCGAAGTTATTGATTGTTTACTTTATTATATTTACTGCAAAATTTTCTGCTTTAAGCCACATAATATAACATCTTAATTATTAAATAAGCTTATCAACATGGCTGATGATGGTGAAAATGTAAGTGCATTTCTTTGTTAATCAATATTGTTCCCATTATTTACTGTAGTAAACGGTATTATCTGATCGATTACTTAATTTTATTTGACTGCTAGTCATCAGATATATCCTCAACATAAAAGCATTCCTTGTAAAAATCATAATAACATGCTAACTGGTAGTATTATTTAGTTATGTATTACTTATCAAATATTTCAGGTATCTGTGATGACAGTGAAGGAGCCTCTGGATCTCATAAGACTCAGCTTGGATGAACGGATATACGTAAAAATGCGCAACGAGCGTGAACTTCGAGGAAAGCTACATGTAAGTACCTAAAATGATAATGTCCAATAGAAAGTTACCTTGGGCCAAATGAATTAATTTACAATACCTATCATCTTGTGCAAAGTAGTACAGGCATGGTCCTAATCAAAAGTAGCTAGTAAAAAATTATTTAAAAAAAATATTCTGCAGCTGATTATATTATTATTCCATCTATTCAATACTGCCACAATTGTCAATTCCAATGTACTATCGTGGAAATACAGACCTAAACAATTTTAAAACAAAATCCTTTGCATAGATGATGGTTGATGAGAAACAAACCAGCCGGGCAGTGCATGATAGTATATTTGAAATAAAATGCCCCCCTTTTGTTCTAGGCCTATGATCAACATTTGAACATGGTTCTCGGTGATGCAGAAGAAACCATAACAACAGTGGAAATAGATGAAGAAACTTACGAGGAAGTATACAGAACAACTAAAAGAAACATTCCCATGTTATTTGTGAGAGGAGATGGTGTCATACTTGTTTCTCCTCCTGTGAGGGTTGGTGTCTAATATAAGTTTAATTAATATAAGTTTAAATAAAATACTTTTTCATGCAATGCATTTATTTCTTTTGCCCTAAAAGTTTAATAACACCTTCATTCTTGAAGTTTCTGTTCTTCGGCACCAACAGTTCCTCTTCATCCATCGGTTCAATGATCTTACCAGCCTTTGTGATTACACTAGGACGGATCAGCTTCTTATGTGCCTTCTCTGGTATAAAAGTATTACCTAATGGAGCTCTAATAGATGCTTCATAGTCTTTGACACTTTCAAAGGGGAATGGCACATCTTTTACTTTGTGGATAGCAAGTTTTGGGTCCTTAAACTCTTTGATTATAATGTCGCCTTTGTTTTCATCACGGCGCGGTATTTTAGGTGGCGTTTTGAGAATAAACCTGTTCCGTTTACGCTTCTGAGGCTTTACACCCTTGCCACCCCATGCTCCCCAACCTGGTAACGTGGCATTAATGGGCTCTGGTTTGTCTTTATTTATTTCATCTTCTTTCTCTTGCCTGAAACTTGCTACCACATCTTCTTCTTCAAAGACTTGTTCTATGTTTACTCTAGGCACTACTTGATCATCATCCAACTGGTCATACTCATTTTCACCGTGTGAAATAGCACTGTTCAAGTATTTTGGCTTTGTAGCAACAAAACCATGAGTATCAATATCTGCTATTGCAGCTTCTTGCACAGGCGCTACAGCTGTATTCAGTACTTTAGATAACCCCTGATCAGTTACCTCATCTGGAGTTGTCTTTGATGATGTTTCAATTAGTTCTTCATCTATTACAGCCTTAACTTTCTTATTTTTGAGCTTAAGATATTCTAAATTATCTCTTTGTTGTGTATCTTGAATTTTTTGTGTCTCTCTTTGGTTAACCCGGCCAGCCTGTTCCAATCTTTCAATGTTCCGTCTTATTTCTCCCAACTTCTTTTCTACTTTCTTTGCTACACTAGTTTCATGGCTTTCGAAAGCTGATAAAACATCTTCTGAATGTTTTGATTCAGTATCATCAATAGCTTCTACCTCCCAATTCGAAGTTGCAACTGGTTTGCTGACTTTTGTTTTAGCAACTATTTTCTTTGACTTTTTGAATAATGGATTACTTACAACTTGGTCAACTTCTTTTTCTATCTTTTGAGTTTCTGTTTGACGCGTTTTTCGCTTTCTAGTAGCATTTACATTAGTAGTGGCTTCTGTTTGTGCCTCTTTAACATCCTCATTATTAAATTCTTCATCTTGATTTTTTCCTTGAGATAGTTTGCTAATACTTGCTTTTAAAGCACTGAGTTCATTGGTAGTATTGTCTTCATCATCCATGTTTTCATCATTAGAGTCTGTATCACTGTCATCTTTTCGTTTGTTCATTTTATTCTGGATGTATTTCTTATAACCAAAGTCAAATTCAGCATTGATATTAGACTTGTCTGATCTTTGCATCATCCAATTGTTGAAGGGATCTTGTGATAAAGGAATATTGGATACACCAGCATCATCTGCCTCATCGTCAGAGCTCTGATTGTCTTGGACCTTTTTGGTTAGACCTCTACCAACAGCCAGCTGTTCTGCTAACTCCTGTCGCACCTGAAAAATAGTAGCGAAAACTTGTAAGAAAGACCTAAATCATTAATTGTCATCTTTACTGCTCAACCTGCACTGAGCCAATATGGTGGATTACAGCTTCTAGAAAGGAGGTCTGTGTTCCAGCTGTGAAAATATTATAAGTCTGATTTTGCTATGCTTAATGGAGTTTTTGACATTAGGGCCTTAAGATACATAGTCAATGATATTTTATATCCACACCCTAAAGCATATAGACCTTATCATATTTCACTATCTCTTCTAGTCAACCTGTATATTAATATCTATCGCATTAAACCCCTCATCTCACTAAAGACCTCAACATAAAAACTATCAACGAGAAAATCTAGGCAAACATTACCACTTACACCACTGGATTAAAAACATAAACAAATCATCTGATAATGGAGCTAATGCCTAATCCAGTGACTTTCTCAAGACTGAAAAGAACCCCACCTTATAAAAGGCCTAAAGAATAACCAGCTTAAATGAGCTATAGTAAAGAATGGGTGCGCTTCACACCATGCAAAATCACCAATAACACCATACACCTATTGCAAAATTTTAATGTCCTAGGACAGATCCCAATAACCTATCACATACCCGCGAAACGAGACACTATAATAGTAAGACAATAACAGCGAGGTCTCATGCGATCGGTCGAGGATTCATGAATTAAGGAGTAAAAAAAAAATAAGTACTCTGTATCATTTTTCTTACCTCTTTATCATACTTAGCCCTAATCAGCTTGTTTTTGGCCCACTTTCCTGTGCTCTTATGTCTCAAAGTGTGTCTCTCAAGAGCTCTAGCTTTCTCTAACGACTCCAACTTCTTCAAGGCTTCCTCTGGATCATTCTTTTGTAATTCTTCAAATTCTTTCAGTTCCTGTTTTAGTTTTTCTTTCTTCAAAACTCTGAAATAAGACAAAAGTAAAATATAATTATTCTATGTGTTACAAAAAACTGAAACTTTTAACCCATCACATACCCACAAAACGAGACACAATAGTAAAACAATAACAGTGCAGTCTCAAGTGACCGGTCAGGGATTCATGAATTAAGTTACAACAAATACTAGTCATGGCATTCACTGCTAAGCTAATGCTCAAAAATAGTCCCTGTCTTCCTGTGACCTGTTTATCAAAATTCCCAGAGCAACTTTTTACTATTTAAAAGCAAAGCTATATTCATTTTATGGAAATGGGCTAACAGTAGGGTTCTATAGTTACTTTACCCAAAAACATGTAAAAAACTAATTGTTGGTTACATTACCAGTTTAATTTTGAACTCATTTATATTATGAAAAAAGTGAAATTATATTTGATTTAATTTAGGGCTCATTTCCAGTGTCTTTGGGATATCTTCTTCCTCCCACACAAAAAAGAAATTAAAGTTATAGTGGTATTCCTAACTAATAATAGGGTACCTAGCAGGAATTGATTACATTTATTCTTCATTACTATGGTGAATACTTTTCATATAGTAAAAAACAATAGTTCAGTTAATATTTTGCAAAACTGACCACCTTGAGCATGACTTCCCAGAAAGTGGGCACCCTGACTATTAGTCAGAATGTCCAAATAGTTTGAAACTTACCGATGATACTTTTTGCTTTTTATTTTACTTTGTCTCTTAGCCTTGGCAGCTTTATACGACTGTTGTGCCCTCATTTTAGCAAGACGCTGTCTATGCATAACCATTTCTTCATAAGTCAGCGGGAGCACTGGTTCTTCTTCCTCTTCATCTTCCACCATTGGACTGGGATCTACTTCCTCTAGTTCTCTTTCTAAATCAGATTTCATCTTAAGTTTTGTTAGGAAGTCTCCTGTAGGCTCGAGCTTAGTTGATGCATGTTTTAGTGGAAAGGCCACATAATCCACAGTCCGACTCCTTGCTACTACTGGATCCCATCTTCCTACTTTCTTTTTTGTTGCTTCGTAACCTGTAGCTCTCTTTATTCGCTCGGCCTGAGGCTTCTCTAACGGTTTGCTTAGAACTTTCGATACACTCTGAGTCTTTTTTAATTTCTTGCCTATCTGAACATGGTGTGCGGTGTCTTCTAATATCTTGGCGACGTTGTTGAGGTTTAATCTATTTGTTCTCTTAGTAAGGTTGAACTCGGAGCTAAGATTTGTCGGTTCATTTCGTGTTGGTTCAGTAATGTGTTGAGTCTTATCTAACTTTGATATAGCACTCACTAACCGGTCGTGCTCTGAGGCTACAATTTCTGTTTCTTCAATATCCTCCATTACTATGTAAGACCACTACTTTTTTAAGTGAAGATCAATTAAAATTAATTAATTACAAATACCACTTTGCACTACAGTTAACGTGACATAACCTACAAAAACACCACAGACAGAATAACACCCCTCACGTAAACGTCATTAGTGTCATTACTGTCAAGTGTACATATTTTTTTAAATTTATTTCTTTTTCGCCAATACAAAGTCTTTTAGTTAGGTCTATATCATATTTAGGAATATGTTGCCATCTGGATTTCCCGTAGCTTTTGCTTTGCTTAAATCCTCTAAGTATGATACTTACAGAGTCCGATTGTAGCCACACGAAGGAACTACAGAGAGCAGCAAGATAACCTCATGGTGTTTGAGCTCTTTGAAATGGACCTGATAAGTAAGTACTATTAGTCCAGTGCATGGAGGTCTACCACAATTTATTTTAAACACATCATATTTGCTTTAAATCCACAGTAAAATAAATGCGAGATTGTTTTATAAGGAACTAGCGACCCGCCCCGGCTTCGCTCGGGTACAAAATTATCAGTGTTTCCCTACTATATTATATATACATGTAGGGTCGGGTGTCTCACATTGAACCAGGCAGCTACATTGAACCACCGCCGAATCTCGAAAATGCGACATTGCCAAACCGCACTAATATGAGTGAAAGAGAGGTATTTACGTTCCTTTGCTGCCCACTAGTTTGCGTGGCGATCGCGTGCAAAGTTGTTGTGTGAGGAGTATTCGAAGCAAACTGACTCAAAAAGTAAATATTTTTTGCCAATTTCATTCTTTTTTAGCTTTTTTCGTTTAAATAATATCAATTTATTTATATGTACACTGTTTTCTACGGTTATTTAGCAATTAAAAGCGCTATAATTCGTGATTTTAAAAGATTGATTTGCCTGTAAAATTTTGAGTTTAGTGATAAAACGTGGTGTGTCTCACATTGAACCATCTGAGGGTGGTACACATTAAACCACGGTTTACTATGTACAACCCAGTCGTTAAAGGAGTGTTTTTTACAATTATTTTAATTTAATTTTAATTGGTTATATTATGGAAGGTACTTTTGTTTTTATAATTAAAAACTGTTACTTTTGTTTTTATTATTAAAATATGATAAGAATTTGACTGAAAAGGTTTTGTGATGTATAAAACTAAGACTCTCGGTTTAATTGCATATGATTTAAAGTGATTTTTATAAATATAAGGCTGATTTTTATTATTACTGTTTATTATTATTATTATTACAAAGTATTTGCCTTATAAATTGAACTAGAAGACATCGTTAATAAGGTGTCTCAATGTGGACGATACCCTGGTTAAATGTGTACCACCGGTGGTACACATTTAACCAAAAATCATTTTTCATAAAAACCTGTTTTACACCGAAACTAAAAGGAATATGAGAAATTAATATTTTACAAAATTGAAGCTAAATAAATATGCTAACTATACACAAAAAATTAAAGGCATTGATTGAACATCCAGCCCACTATGAGACTTTGAAATTTACCTGGTTCAATGTGGGACAACTTACCATATATATAAATCTTCCTCTTGAATGTGTACCTCTAGATAGAGTGACTATCTATTAAAAAAAACCGCATCAAAATCCGTTGAGTATTTTTAAAGATTTAAGCATACATAGGGACAGAGAAAGCGACTTTGTTTTATACTAGTAAAGTATTTCTGCGTCGTTATTTGCTAACCAGGCGTACTATTTTTTTCAGGATATTTATTTTTTATATTGACTAGTAAGTAACTAGTAAGTAAATTGTTCTTGTATCGTAGATACGTTCATTAAGATGGATTTGTAGGCCCTGCAAATCCTTGTTACATGCGGGAATCGAACCCGAGGCACGGAACGCAGCACTCAATCGCTCAACTACTGCGACAAGCGTGCCGAATAAATCTTTCAGTTCATTGAGTAATGCATGGGGTAACATTTTCTTCCATACATAGATTAGGCAAGGGAAAGATATTGAGATTACGGAATTACAATGCAATCGATTTCTATAGGTACTGGTGTGTTTTTCACCTAAACTTTAAACGTAAATACAAGACTCAAATAATATTAAAAAAACACGTTGCCAGCTTTCGTCAACCCTCGCACCCTGTACACCCCTCATGCAATGCACAAAGTACTTTGTAATACACAGAAAATGTAAAGCCACGTCGTCACTTGAAGCTACCTGGGTGCGCTTCAAGTAGCGCTCATATTATAATTAATTATCCGTTAGAAGTGGGGAAAAATCGGAATACAAAACTCAATATTTGTAGTCAAATTTCATATTTATTTATACTTTAAAATACGTTGATCAGAAATACATGTACTTACTTCTACATACTTTACACAATTAGTCAGTAAATGTGGGGTTCTTAGACAAAAAATAAAAAATACACATTATTTTTATCTGCCCCCGTCACATTACAATGATAAATTAATATAATAGAATAATGATTTTCAAACTCGGTAAAGTGCACCGTCTTAGTTGTATTTAAAGTTTAATAACTATTTGCTACGTCATGTTTTTTGACCTATAGAGGTGTTTAAAAAAAAACCTCATCTCATTAAAAAAGCCGTTCGATGTTGCCCCGACTCACCTTACGTCCACTGCTGGACATAGGCCTCTCCCAAGCTTCACCACAACGAGCGGTCTATATATTATACTATACGTAATGCACAATAGTTACTGTCTCAACATTATTCACATTTTCTTTATTTTCAGTATTTTGTGCTGACATCTGGAGGACCTGCGGCGAACTATTCTTTTGCTGCTCATCACCATGACTTTCTTCACCATTATTTGGTTCTATCTTAGATTCATCTCCATTCTGTACAATATGTGATGGTCCGTTATTGTGCTCCGAGATAGACGCTGCGTCCTCCGAGTTCCTACCATTTAATTGGGGTTTCAAATTATCCAAACTTTTGCTAACAATTTTACCGCCTCCTTGCAATTCTTTAATTTTTGGTTCCGTTCCTTGGTCGTTAGGTAAATCTACGTTTTCTTCAGCACTGCCGCTAGAGAATGGTGGTGTAGATTTGTTGCAGTCGCTCGTTTTGTCTTTGGTGGATAAGTTGAGAGCAACTTCATCATCCTGAAAATATGAACAAACGTATTTTTGTCATATTACCATTAGGTATCCAGACCCCCGTCACCATTTCTTTACTGTTATTAAACAGTAAAGAAATGGTGACGGGGGTCTGGATTGTTGAGAAAGCACCAAACTCACCTGTGACCCGCTGCCGTTGTAATTTTGTGAATGTTTAGGGATGGATTCGATACCCCAGTTAATGAGTTGTGGAGGTCTGGTAGGTAGCCGCTCCTCGTAAAATACTGGTATTCAGCTAAATCCAGCTTGACTGGAAGCCGACCCCAATATAGTTGGGAAAAGGCTAGGTAGATAGGGATAGACTCGTTGGTTGTAAGAATTGCTTTAATAATCTTCCTCACCAAGTTAGATAATATTAAAACAAATCGATATAATTTTGATTAGGTACCTAGGTATTCAGATTGTTGAGAAAGTTTCAAACTAACCTCTGAGTCGCTGCAGCTGTGATCATATGGATCCGTCGAATCAAGTGTAAGGAAATCACTACTACTCGATGGTTGTTCTGAATCAAACTGGAAAATGAGGGGGAAATTAATAAGGTTATCATCACAGTTATCATCAACGACAAAAAATGTTGGCAGTTATATGACGGGTATTGCTTTGCATATAAAACAAATCTTCATCTTCAAACTTAAGTACGCGGTCCCTTTGAATCTGAGAAATAAACTTTGTAAGTTAATGAAATAAAACGATATAGCTCTTTAAGTCGCAAAAAACGTACATTTTGACTCTTTAAGGAATCAAAATTCGTAGGATACTTCCCGTTGACCTAGAACCCTGAAATTTGGCATAAAGTAAGGCCTTATAACACAAATATAGGGAAAAGTCTGAAAACTGAAAATTTGTAATTAGGTCACTAAAAAAAAATTGAAAAATCTTCAAAACTCGATTCGAGAATTGAACTGTTTTCATATATAAGTTGGTACGGAACCCTCAGTGCGCGAGTTCAACTCGCACTTGCCCGATTTTTTGTAGTCGATAAAGCTCCAAAGTCCAAACTAACCTGTGAGTCACAGTCGCTGTGATTTTGTAAATCCATCACATCAGGTACCATAGGGATATCACTACTGCTCGTGGGTTGTTCTAAATTCAACTGAAAATGAATAAGATAATCATCAACAACACAAAATGTTGGTAGGTATATGATGATAGATGACGAGATGATGAACCGGACTACCGGTCCGGTAAATAGGTATGTTTTTAAGGTTGCACTAATCGGTCCGTGCTATGTGCTATTTATCCAACATCATATATTACACGACATTTAGAATTGCTTTGATCAGCAATACAAAGAATACAGTGAGAATGAGAATTTTATGAACACACCTTTGGGCGTCTCTAATGTATATAATGAATAATCTACGGATATTTTTGTAGCAAAAGAGGCCTACATTACTGCTACATAAATAAGATTAAATTTACAAAATTAATTTTTATACAAGTATCGAAATAAATAAATACAAAACTTCGTTTATAGGTCTGCTCTTTTTTTTAAATTGTTATAAACTAGTGCTAAAACATACTGTAATGAACTTTTAAAGAAACAATCTATTTTGCTATATTCATAAGTTTTTAATTAAATAAAGAAGTGAAAATTAGTACCAAACAAAAGTTTCCTCTCACATAAATAAAAATTTACATATTTTTTCATTGTTTTGCTTTATACATTGTTTTATTCCGCAATTACAAAAACAATATTTAAGTTGGGCTCCATATCAAAAACGTGATTTTTTGCCGCTTTTTACTACAGACGGTGTGGTATCTTTCGTGCGCCAGTCCAACCCGCACATAGCCGATTTTTTTTTATAACCATAGATTTAAAAATACCACCTTTTGTCTTAAATCTTGTGTTGGCGACATGTGATTAGCTGACTAATACTCGTACCTACCTACATTATATTCTGAGTCCGCATTGTAATGTGATTACTACTTAACTATCTTTAGATGAGACAGACTGATTTCTAATTCCCTCCAAAAGTGTGGAATGATGTTAGGTAGGTATCTCCAAGTCCCAAGTTCAGTCTGCCAATTGTTATGATTATGTAAGACTAGGAGAGTGAGAACCCCAGATGACACGAGATGGAAATAAGGTTTCTACTTACCGTATCCTCCTCCGCTTTCCTTTTCTGAGCTTTCTTTATTTGCTTATCATGGCTTTTCAAAAGCTTCTTCTGTTCCTTGATATATTTCTTGCTATCTGTAATTTAAGAAGTCACGTTTTCTAATTCGGTTGGGAACGAAGAATCATACAAAGTCTGAGGGGATATACTTTAGAAATTAATAATATTTTCTCAATCTTAATTTTAAACCTTCTAAATTTTGTCTTTAATAACTGGATCGAGTTTATCTATATCCAATCTATATCCTTGATATACAATCGTTACGAAATATACGTAATAAAGGACATCTTCAAGGCAAAAATGTTAAGAATACTGTTTGTAGGTAAATATAAAGCGACTAACTACTAAAGCTTACCGGATACTAACAAAATCTTTGCTCGACGGGAAGTATTATGTCTAGGACACTTTACAAGGATTTTCCCTGGACGCAGTGGCTCTTCCGAATCTTCGTTTTTCAGTCTGTTCGCGTCCACTGTTCCATAGGAAGGAGTCGATTTCTTCCTATCTATCCATTCAACGAGGAGCCACAAGTTTTTAGCCGTAGTACTCATATTTCTTGTACTCTTTACTTCGAAATGCAACGGAACCTTCCTGTTTCTACTGCACACCACTTAGGTAAAACACAATACTAAGCGTACGTAACATATAATAGCGTAAGCGTTTACCCTAACTTTCGTAGATTGAAAAGATGCCAATAGTATGAATAGAAACTTGCTTTACATAAGGGACTTCGTCAATTGTATTAATTTTCTAGAATAACCGTTAGTTCGAATATGAAAGGATTTTGTAGTCACCTAATTTTACAGATACCCTCAATATAATTTTACGCGCACGTCAAGTGATGTCAAAGAAAATTGGTATATGAGAAAAAAAAAACAGTAATTTATGATTTCTTTGGGAAAATTTTACAAAGCAAAAAAATATAGGTAGAGCTTAAATGCTCTAAGTAAATATACAGTCTTAGGCAGAGGTCCGTCCGCCGACGATGAACGAGAAACTAGTAGAACTAGAAATTGTAAAAGTGTTGGCCGATCAGTGGGAAGCGAGTGTGTAGTTTCGATAGTTTTATCGCCGGGCTATAAGCGAGAGTGCAAATGCAACGAGCGACTAGGTACTTGCACCACTCGCCCGCGATCGCTCAGTCCTGTGCAAACCTATAATTTCGACGACTCCACTAGCTCAGCGATACTCGCTCTACGATTATCGCGAGTTTATTTCAACGAGTATCGCGAGTTTATTTTTTAAAGTAAAGTGAGTCGTTGCTGGCTGTGCGAACAGTCAGAGAGCTACTTTTAATTTGTGCATCTCTTTCGTTTACACGGAATTTACATTTATTTTGCGTTTCTTGAGAGAGAAAATCGCCGATAGCTAGTCGTTTTTCTTGCCGGCGGTTGGACCACTGCCTTTTAGCCGGTTTCTGAATTGATTATTTTCAAGTCTAGACCTCGACCTGAAAATAATCTAGATTCAGTAGAGAGTATATTTTCAAAAAACTTTAGTTTTACTCATACATACCTATATTTACATAGAAACAAATCACATTTGCTCACAGAAAAAAATGAACTATTCAGACGAGACAAGATTTAGCTTATTTAAAGAATGTAGTATCCAAGCATTTACATCAAAAATCACGAATACCTCCAGCATAGTTTAGTTTTTATCATAAAATTCGACTAATGATGCGAAATAAATAGTCGAGTTTTATTATCTGTTTAACAACTACCTGATTGATAACTGAACTGTCAAACTAAAATTTTGTGACAATTATGTTCAGTGTTGGAATGGAAGTCTGTCGCAGTTGTTTTGATACGAATTATGCAATAAAATTGCGATAGTCGTGTGTGACTATTATTGCGACTCACAGCAAACAATGTCTCACGATACGGATCTTATAATATCGGTGCCGCGTTCTCGTATTAATGAATTTTATTGTAAATATTATAATTTGGTAGAAACATTTTACTGTGTCACTCTGTCGGAGAGTAAATTGTGTCTCGCGAACGAAAAACCTGATTATGTGTATTTCAACGTCACGTTCAACTTGAATCCAGCAGATGGAAGTTTTAATCCTAAAGAATTAGCAGGAAGAATACAGGTAAATACTTTAAAATAGTTTCACAAGTGTCAACTATTATTGTTCTGGAAAGAAATGTAACAAAGGATCTATTGAATAATTAAGGCGTACCGTCATCATCATTTTTAGTACATACTGCATCCTATTAGGATCTAGTTGATAGCAAGATTTTATTATTACCTTTATATTGATAGTGAGTAGTAAAGATGATTCTATGTGTGTGTGTGTGGCTGGTGAATGTCTTCATTAATATTTATTTAAATATTTAGATATATTTACATAAACTGCCTCTAAATTCAATGAATGACCTCATTCCGTAGAGCCAATTTCCCAATTTGTTCACATTTGGAGAATGAGATGTGTTTTATCAATATAGATTAATTTATTTTAGGGTATTTTTTAAATTGATGTATTTAAATTATTATTAAACTAATAGTAGGTACCTGCACTGCATGGATTCATCATATGTTGTAGATTACATCTAGTGATAAATAGGTGAATCATTGCTACTAATAAGTAATGTACTATTATCTGATCAATATGAGTTATTATATACCTATACAGCCTATAACTAGAATATTGGCAATCTTATCTTTTCATTGAATTTCATAAAATTCATAACACTATGAGAAATCTTTTCTTTTTCAGTTCACAGATAGATAAAGGCTTATCAGATAAAGATTAATGATACCTTCATTGAATGGTAGCATTAGAATTTATTTTTAGCTTTCAAAGATGGCTGTAAAGGCTATTTTAGATATTTTTTTAAAGTTTGCCCAGCTGTGGGACAGTAAAGGCTAGATATAATAATAATAGCAAACATCAAGTTTGTCCCTAGCTTGGCTGAAACTTGGCACACAAGTGCCCATATCTTAAAATAGAAAAAAAGATACTTTTATTTTGGCAGTATGTTTCCTTGGGATCTTCTTCCTTATTCACATGGGCAAAGGCTATAAATTGATTTATTCAACATGTTTGATTATCATTGCAATTTTATGAACTTTATAAGCGCCCATTGAGGCTTACTTTCCGTGAGGGGGAAAAAGCAGGGTAGTGTTTTTAACCTATCAGATACCTGCAAAACCGTGACACAATAGTAAGACAATGACAGTGCCGTCGCCTGCTACCGCTCGAGGATTCATGAATTAACCTCAATGTAAACAAAATTAATGATTAGAGCTAGTTTCTAGTCAAAATCTAGAGAGTTTTATCTAATGCGGTAGTCACACTAGTTACATATTAATTACTCAGATACCCGCGAAACGAGACACAATAGTAAAACAATAACGTAAGTAAAACAACGGTCTCATAGGACCGGTTGGGGATTCAAACGTTAAATTGCTATGACATAATAAAACCAGTGGCTAGGTAGTTGTTTTTGGTTAATTTTTTCCCGATTGGCAACTTTTTTCACCTATGTCATATTAGTTGATGTCTAAAACGATTAAGATGATGATAAAATAATAAACTTGGCATATTTTTAGCATTGACACAAAGTTTTCATTATAAGGCTAATTTTATTTTGTTATTTTAATATTAACGGTTACTATTGAAGTTACATATTAAAATCAGCCGGCAATTATATTTTATTTCAATTCCACTAAAGACAAAAATGTTTCTGATAAATAACATAGGTTTCAAAACACAAACGTAACAAGTGACAATACAATAGATTTGTTAATTTATTCAGAATCTATAATGGGATAAACAATGAATTAATCTTTTGACTTGCAAACTGCCTGACTTGCATACCTTGAACATAACAAGGTGAGCAGCAAAAAAGAGTATTTATTCATTTGACTTGAGGTAAGATTCAGACTTACCTTTAATAGAAATCAATACTTACTATACAGAGTTATTTATAAAACACTGGCAACCTCTCAGGACTATGTTACTATCATTATAAACAACAACTATTGATCTATGACTTTTAAAAAAACTTAATACATACACCAAAAACAGTCATAATTTCGTTGTTCTATCTAACATATTTCAACTCTGTATTTTGCTGTAGATACCTACCTACGCCTCCCGCTCACTGTTCTCGTCCCCCGCTCCCCCCGCTATTGTACTATCGCTTGCTTCGTATAGACTTCGAAATATTTAGAACATTCGATTTAAATATACGTATTTTTATTTTTAAAATACAATATATTTTTAAAAGTCATATACACAAGTTATTTATGATGATAGTAAAATAGTCCTGAGAGGTTACCAGTGTTTTACAAATTCATATGCTGGGGTCAAATCTGTTTTTGGTAAAAGGAGATGGGACAAAAATATTGAAAAATAACATATTTACACAAATGTGTAAATAAAAAATCTTACAAGATAAGTAAAAAATTATTTGTGTAACATAGTGGACATCTTGTACACAATGCAAGATAATAATAAGATACAGAAAAGTTCTAACTTTCTCAGCGGCGCATAGAAAGAGTTTAGTTGATTTATTACATTTTATATGGCAACAGTCTAGGAACAAAACAAGTACAGTGATATACAGTACAAATAATAATAAAAAAATAATATGTACCTTCATATTCTAATATACTTGAGAATAAATACGACACGGAAGCATGATTTTGAGAAAAATCTAAAACTACTGTCAAATTCTAAAAAAAATGGGTGGGTAGTTTAAGAAAGTTCTAAATTATGAATCTCAATTAAACACTCTTCTCTGCTTGCTTGCGGTATAGGCGTACAGGCCGCTATGTATCCTAACAGCTGTTTGCTAGAATGTTGTTTAGACGTCGTTTTTTTCGGGGCTGGCAAGTCAAGCAATCGCAAGGTCACTGCTCAGTGCCGCACGCTATGCTTAGCAAGTGAAATTGGCTAACAATGGCGTAACGTTAAGGAAAAGAGGGCTAACTCATGTCTGTTAAAATGTACACATTTAGATGTCTGAATGTGTACGTTTTTATCTTCGTCTCAACTTTAGTTTCTCAACCTTTTATGAACCTGCCTATACAATGCCTCTTATACAAGAAATCAAAGTTTCAACACTCCCTTTTACATAATATTTATTTATAAAAAGTTTATGTCTATCTCTCTGTAATCGGCTACTCGTGGTCGTGGTTGAGGGTCGCGATTATATTTATCGCTCCCCACTTGCCTTAAGTCCCGCTATTGCCCCCACGAAAAGTTCAAGCGCCCACTGGGGGCGGTTCCGCCCCTTTGAAAATGTATGGTCTAAGCTAAAACGATTTTTTTGAGCCTTTTCCTGATTTCTATGGTGAGAATTTGTTCCGATATCCAGCAGCGTGGTTTTAAGTTTTTATCCGTGAGCTGTCGTCTCGCCTCTTTCAGGCTAGTCTTAAAACAGTTGCTATGAATGTTTACTGGTTCATAAAGGAGCAGCATTGATTGCCAGTTGCCACCTAGTAACATGATGTTGTCTATCTACGTTTGAGATATGGCGGTCAGGGCAGTTTACTGTGGGCTTTGACAGTGGCAGAACTATAACAAAATAACTGGTGACAAGGCTACCAAAACGCCACGGGCCCCTCGTCCGAGTGTCTATGAGCTCAGAAGAAGTAACCCGATCTATTTTACGAAATTTATTAAAATTAAATCACAACAAGACGTTTTTTTTTGGGGGCCCCTTCGAATAAATTTGCCACGGCCTCAGATGATATTTACGAAACGGGCTTTAGGAGTGTTCGAAAGAGTTACCTTGGCCCCAAAAAGTAAAGGAACACAGGTTGATTATAGTCAGTAAAAGTCTTTAACTCCTCCTCTGCTCCACCCTCAAGTCCCTTCATTTTACTAGTGTTGAAACTATTATCTTAATTTTTTATAGGCTTACGCCCGAAACCAATAACCTATCTATAACAAATGATTCATTTGTTTTTCAATCTCCGATATGTGATAGATAGGTTATTGGTTTCGGCTGTAAAAGTGTCAAAGGCCATATATTGACCCAAAATTGAAATCGTGTTGACTGTAGTACCTCCTTCTACAACGTATTTAGAACTCTTTAAATTTTTTGTGAAACTAGAAAGCCCTTACGTTAAACTGTAGACTTAAGCAAAGCCTTTGAGAGTGTAATCTTCACGTTTGCAAAAGCTTAACGTAAACATGAAAAACAAAGGTGGACGAGTGTTTATCCCAAGACTATCAGAATAATCAGATTTTGCAACAGCTTTAAATTTAAACTCACAAGGTGAAAATTTGTAAACGCTGTCCTTGGTCGGCCACAAATAACACGTATGGTTTCCCAATACCCTGAATTTGGAGGAATTTATATTTCAGGTACCTGAAAATACTTTCAACATTCCCTATAGTAGGTATAGTCTACCCCGAAACTTTATCATGGGTCTCGACTGAACAATTATTTGTTTCGATTGATTCTCAGATTATCTCTGCAACACCTATAGCAACTGTGGAATATTACTGCAGATTGTATAACATCTCGTTGACAAAAATGGTGTTAGAAAGTTCAGGTCATATGATTTCCGGGTACAATTCATCGCAGTGTCGCGTATGGATGCGACAAATCCAAAATGATATTGGTTGGTAGTGGCAGAGGTCAGCGGTGCGCGGTTTGTTTGGGGGCCGCCCGCCGGGTGCAGTGGGCGCACAACCCGGATCTCGCGGTGCCCCGCTTCCCCTTCACTCAGCGGGCTCGTGCGTGGAGGTGTGCATGCGCTTGCGCCACATGATACGCTAGTCAATAGTCTTGCCGCGAAGCACGCCGCGCTCGCACACGCGCGTGATGCCATGCGACGCGCGCACGCATTAATACAATATTATGTACGCGATCGACAACTCCCAGGTGAGCGCGACTCTCATATCCTCCGTTAGGACACCTGTTGCACCCGCCTAGCGCACCAGGCTTGTCCTGCGAATACGGATCTTGTTTCTTCGCGAGTTTCACAGTGAGCCGCGACTTTGCGTACATCGCATTGTAATGATGTTCATTCACGATCGGCCGATATAACGATCCCGGAAGTAGAGCCGGTTCGTTAACGTCATGTAGGTATGCTAATTATTGTATACAGTGCTCAAACACAGACGAAATGCCTAGGATTCTTTTTGAGATGATTTGTTGTTGTGCTTGTGGGCGAGTGAGAATTGTTACTGAGTTTTTGTGGATTGTACGTCAGTGTTAGTTGCGAGAAAATGAAAATGTTTTGTTGATGATGCACATTAGCAAGATGGATCTATTGCAGTGAACATAATAACAGTGCGGGTGGCTTGTCATCACGTACATTATGGATGTGTTAGTGGTCGTCCGTCATCAGACGCTTTGCAGCATCACGTTGCAATGTTGTTGTTTTTGTAGCAGTTTGTGAAAGCAATGTTTAATTAATGTGCATGTCTTCATCTGCCGCCTGCATTATGCGAAGTGTCGCAGGTCCGGCACTGCTCCGGTATCATGGCAAACTTTCACTTCGCCTACGAGAGCACTGGTGATTTATATTCTTGCGTTATCTACGACGTCTGATCACGGATTTGAATTTAATAAGTGTGAGGACGTTTCTGAGAATTTCAGATGTGCTTGACCCAACTCCATTGAAGCTTTTTGCTGCTGTTTTTGTTCTAATCGGATGTTTTAAGTGTTTGTCTGTTGAATATCAGTTATCGACACTAGTTGGAGCATCGACACTTTCAGGATATCTTTGATCTGTTTGCCTTTCTGTTAGCTTTCTATAGATATCTACTACATGCGAAGGTTACGTTAAACGCTCACGGATCTTTCGCAAGTAAACAAACTGAATACAAAAGACGTCACTTTCATTTTATTTTAATACAATGTTAGCGATGTTTCTTGAGAATTAAAAAACCGAGACACGTGGGAAATAGGGAAACCCTAAGACCGTTATTATGTTATTAGATATGCAGTCAGTTTTAATTGATGATAATTAATGAGAAAATGGGTCCGAAATATTTTTTTAAGTAGGTATTTCCCAAGTGTTCATTCTAAATTCAAATAAACAAATGGTTTGGTTGATAATAAAAAGAGTGGCGTGGCACAGGCAACCTTCTAATGTTACTTGAAACGTATTAGTATCCGGTATGATTATGCTCTGATGTAATGAATGTCAATAGGCAGGCAGGCTGAGCGAGCGACTGACGATAGGGGCCCACTTGCGGTTTCTGATGACAAACGGCCAGAATCCGTGTAAAGACGAATTCGGTCGACACTCAACGACTTTACGTGACGTATGATAATGCTAATTTGCGGTCAGATTGCTTTTTAACCACGACATTAGAAGGCCTATTAGTTTTATGAAATATTATGATCGATATGTGTTTAACGTTGCTTTCTGAGTTATGTAAAATAGTTTTTTTTGCCTTTAGACATTATCGAATCCTCATGTCAAATAATTTGTAAGCTTAATTCTTTCTCAAGGAAGTTTATTATATTATTAACTAGATTACTTTTACGTGCGCATTTTCTAGAAAAGTAGGTATTAATAGAAAATGCGCACGTAAAAGTGATGACGTTTGTGGAAGAATGTCGCTAGGCGCGGACTAAAGTTGTCAAATGGACTGCAGCCATCACGCCCCTTCTAAGTAGGTATCTATTGTATGTGTAGACAGCTCGACTACATTTTATTTAGATTAGTGGCCCTCTAGAATGTTGTTATGATCGGAATTTTAAAGCTTGAAATTATAGCTGGAACTTGGCTTGCGCCACCATTACTTCAAATTCGAACTGATCTAAATCGCGGAGGAGGTTTTCATTAAAATTAATTTAGATCTATAAACAGCCTTCGCCAAATTGTTACTGGCAAATGCCTTTCTCAAAGAATCTGTCTCAACTCTATTTTATCGACAGCCAACTAATTTTATCATAATCTTAATCCGAAATCTAAAATCGTCATGTTTGATTTCACACAATTATCCTTGTCCAAATGTTTTTTGTTAAACCTTTAATTAATTCATAGTTACTCGGTCTTAAGACCTGATAAGATCTACTGACGTCATATTCCGTTTTCATCTAATCTTGTCATTATTATTGTGAACACAAGTCATAACATCTAACTACGTCACGAATTAATTGCAAGCTCGTGAATATCAATTTATAACCTTATAAAAACAACTGGCTACTTATGATAGTTTGTTTTATAGACACCAGGTCTATGATTTATCGGAAAAGTAATAATCAAGACTGAATATCATTGACTTGTGTACCTACCTCACGTACGTTTGATTGTGGACTTGACGCTACTGTGTCGAGTGAGAGACGATACTTTTGTTATGGCAACCGAATGTTTGAGTGGAGTGCAGTTGTATGATACGCGTGTGTGTGTATGTGTTGTATAAAGTATGTCGCGTGCCCGCATCCTGTTCGTCGCTGACGCCACATCGCACGAGGTGGCGTGCGCCGACGTCGCCCGAATGCTCCCACCCTATTGGCTGTTGTTATCTCTTCAACAAACCAACGATAGAATTTCTCCTCTACAAACGGAACTAATTGTACTCACTCACCCAGACTTTAACTTATCGGCGAACAGACATGCCTTAATGTAAATTAACGTTGCTAGCTTGACTGGTAGGATCGAGCCAACATTTCCTGGTACTACGAATCAGTAGGATAGTCGTCATCATGCGATCGTTTTCGGGAAACTAAAACGTACAGCATTCATAGTATAAAAGCGTATGCAGTTCTTCGTATAGTGAGCTGGCTATCTAATCACAGTCTCCGTGTAGATCAATGTCTGGAACTGGTACGTTGCGAAAGTTAATAGAAAGATAACTACAGTCAAGTATCGTAAACAAATTTTAATAGCATCTGAATTTCTAAGAATGCGCAGTACGATAACCTTTACAAATATACGATACAAAGACCTTCCTACGTAATTAGTAGTTCCTTGATTTACGTCTAAACGAGATAAACGATATGTACTGACGTCAATACTATCAATGGAATCGCTCTTGGGACGTCAATTTGTAGGAAGAGTTAAGTTTTGCAAGCAAAGTTCGAAATGAGGTGACAAGGTCCGAAAAACAAATACCTAGTCATAACAAGGCGATGCAGACTGGTAATGAGCGGAAAATAAGGTGTGCGAGCGAGGACACAGGCAGAGAGTCTGTGAGACAAGTGATGTAACAAACCAAACCAAGCTTATGAGAAAATGTAAATGCTATGCGAATGCTAATTGGAAAAAAGTCACAATCACGAGTAAACTGGTTACGTCATTTCTTTGGTAGGAGTCCTGTCTTGAATCAAGAATTCAAGAAATTAGCATCGTATTTTCTAACAAGCTCGTACGTAATAGATATGGCTACGGGTTGAACAAAAAGCGGAAATTCTTTTATGGACTGCAGTGATCTGATGCAATAAGACCTTCTAAACCAATTATCTAGTTATCTGCAAATCTAAGACCACTAATGAATTGAATGATTCGGTTGATTTGCACGACCTCCATGTCCTAAGTGGGTCGCGAAGATTGTTTTATTTTTTCTTTTAGCTCACTTGTTATTTGTTTATTATATTATGAACTCGGTGGTTCGCTAGAAGTCTAGCGTGTTTACTTCCAGATTCTAAAAGTTGAATCTGAAAAAACGTAAACAAATAGTTCGTCTAACGTAAACGAGCGTGGCAAACGGCGACGGCGGCGGCGGGATAAACCGATGGGTTTTTTATTTTGCCTAAAATTACCGCTACTGTTACAAGGAAATCGTTAAGAACTTAGAACTCTTTGCTTCCTATTTGCAATATAAGGTTTTTGGTTTCTTGAAAACGAATCCTTGGCTCCTTACCTCTTTTTGAGTTATTTACAACAACTCAATTAACTGCACTG
The DNA here is from genome assembly GCA_030763345.1 of Mythimna separata. Lineage (NCBI taxonomy): Eukaryota > Metazoa > Arthropoda > Insecta > Lepidoptera > Noctuidae > Mythimna > Mythimna separata. Next base: position 6,971,954 of record CM061187.1, read on the forward strand.
TCCAAGTCAAAGATAGCAAAGTGCGTGAAAAGATTGAACCGGATAACGCTTTATTAATAACTTGTTTGTTTAATGAGATACACAATAATCATTATGACCCCAAACGCGTACATCGTACGATCCATTGACGTAACACGCACTATCGTAGGAAGCATTTAGGACATTTATTATATCACAGACACAATAAACTTATTCAATGAAGAAGGACGGGGCAAAGATAAAACTGTCCTATCTACCTTCGATTGTTTAAGGCTTAGCGCATAATAGTGTAGCAAGCCAAATGTGCAGAGAATCAGAAAATAGGTAGTTCTAAACGCAGGCCACAGATTTATTTTTGGAAAATATTCAGATTCTATACCTGCAGAATTATCAACAATTTTGTAACACCTTTCACCAATTCCTCAAGTCTTATGTTCTGACATGTAAGAATCGATGCATTAAAAGCAGATTGCACTTAAAAAAATAAATGAAGACAGTGCCAATTTTCCAAAACATTCGCCTCATCATAATCAACATAGTTCAATATCGTTCTCTAACCGCCAACTGTAACTTGGCTCGATTTTTTTAGAAAGTCGCATCCGGCTGCGCGCTGTAGGCGGAGCGCTTCCGTACTGTGCCCAGCCCGGATGTAGGCTCCCGAGACCTACTAAACTTTACCGTCTTGCTCTACACGACGACTATACGTTTAGCCACCGATTTTCTAACAGGAACTGGCCAGTCGCCGTGGACTACAAAATTTTGTTGTTAGTTTGATTCAGATTACGTTTAGATTGTCAATTCTTGTTTTGAGTTTTGGTATAGTGATTAAAGATTTGTGTTTTGGGACTAACTATTAGATACCTACTAATTCAATATTTATATTGACTTTATCGTTATCTTTTTTTTTTTGGAAATATCTATTTTGCATTGTCAGCAAAGCCGGTGCGATTATTAAACAGTTATCTTTCTCAGTAAAAGTAATGATTAAAGATATAATCAATTTACGATTACCTTAATATCCTGTTTGTTATTTTATCCACCTACATTAAACCAAAATCTAGATTTGTATTTTAGTTTCTCAGCCAACTAGGTCTCGACGCGGATCTTGCGCGTATGACTAACCGCTATTTTGTACATTATTAAGTAAATTTTCTAACTGTAAGTGTGTCCAGTACCTACTAGTATTTGTTGGTAGGTTATTTTTGAATTTTTAATTCTTAAATATTTTTGTCAATTCAAGAATAATATATTCCAACCGGTACGGCCGTCAGTTGCGCACACGCTAAAGGTCAATGATCATCTGTAGATCCGCTTCGGCGCCCTCGTGACCCTGTGCTGAGCCGGTGGCGGACGCCGTAATATCAAATTTGATTATTGATCGATAATCATCACTCACACGCTTATTTAACATTTTTGGATCTTCTACGACCACGGTATCACGCAGGCCTATTGAAATTGCAAATACATTATTCATCACTAGAGCTATTTTAAGATGGTATAATAGAAAGATCACACATAACTGCGGGGATTAATGGATTAGATCCGTCTTAAGCTAACTGCTCACCTTGCCACGCTAATCTTAGAAAATTCTAACTGCATTCTCGTTACATCCGGCATGAATGCAAGTCATATGTGAAAGGATAGATTATTACAATCATTTGTTATTTTAAAGGTTTCATGCTGACAGTTTGGAATCTAAATGCAAATGATGTAGGTCTCTCCCTATATTGGACTTTAGGCAACGTTCCAATCAAGGGAAATCCGAGTATTAATTAACATCATTAATTATTATGCCGAAAATTACAATAGATTTTAAATAATTTGACATTGAAACACGAACAACCTGCTGACATAATAATTTGGCATAGACTGGTCATCAGTCGGCGTTGATTTTTTGTTGTGGGTGCTAAAAAAACCTATTATGCATGCTAAAAATGTGTGTATTGTTTCAGAAATATGTGGAGTCATCAGTGGGATGGGCTGGCGAGAGAGGGGAAGATTCCAGCTATGACTCGGAATGTGAGGAGGAGAGCGCGCATCGTGCGGCCTCCAGGACTCCCTCCGACACTCTCGCAGCGGAGTTCGCTGAATATGTCACTGTTACACCACCACAACCCAACCAGGTAACGATTAGTATAAACATAAGCGTAAGACAAGCATAAGCATGCTTCTTCTTCTTCTCGATTCGATGGTAAACTCGTAATAATTTTTGGGCCCAGTAAGTAACCACGTTAATAGCCGAATCATGCTATAATAAGCCTATGATTTTCCTACTATTAGGGCACAGTTCCCCTCTCTGATAGAGGGAGTGGTCTGTAATTCGCCACGCAGGCTCACTCAGGCCGGTTTGATCGATATCAGTCTTCAAATTGATGGTTGTTGGATATGCCGGTTTCGCCACGATGTTTTCCTTCATCGTTCTATTGAGCAATCTATTTATATGCACGGCATGCCTGCCGAGTTGCAGTGGATACATTCTGACAATGCAGAGTATCTAACGGCTTACAACTGTTTCCTGTGTGTCTTCCTTTGTAAGTCTAGACGAGACACAATGGGTATTGTGTCTGTGATTGTGGGGAACGAGAGGTTAAAAGGATTGTCCTTTTGACCTCTAGATCTTCGCAAGCAACGCAAATTCAACATTATAATTCTTTAGATGGAAAGGAGCTTGGCGTTTGCCAATCTTTTACATGTAGGTAGTTAAAGTGAATTGAATTCCAGATTTGCAATATCATTGATTGTTTTTTTGACGGAGCAGAAAGGATACCTAACTGCTAAAGGAGGTTACCAATGGTTCATTCGAAAAATCGTTCACTGAAGTCGAGTGCTTGCCTGTTTTTCCTACATTCCATGTTCACATAGCTCGAATGACATAGAAGTAAACATTTACCTGTTCTTTTCTTTCAATATGGACTAATATAATATGACTCGAGATGATATGCGAACCCGAGTGTACATTCTTGCGATCAAACTTTTTAGTGTTCTATCATTTTAGGCATGGAGTGAATAATGCCGAATGCCAAAATCAGTGTTGTATCGATTCACTAAAGAATTAAACCGACACTTTTTATTAATTTCATGTTTAACTTTTCATTTTGAGTGAAGGGTACAGAATAAAGGTCGCTAATGAATCAAAAATTAATCATCGACTCCGCCTTTACTTTTCCTTAAGTTTACTGGTCTAATCATGGTGCAAAAGCAAGTTTTGCACCTTTTCTTCTGTTTACGGTCAATACTCCAAGGCTTTATGGATCCTTTTATAAATGTATTTTCTGTCTTTATTCTAGGCAAAGATTGAGTTTGCCATGAAGTTGGGTTACTCGGAGCGGTTGGCGCGGACGGCTATCCAGCGGTTGGGTCCTGACCCGCCTTGCAATGAGCTGCTGGCTGAGCTGATCAAGTTGGCCGCCAAGCAGCCGCCGCGGGCGCTGTCGCCTGCGCCCCCGGCCGAGCCCGACCCGCCGCCCGACCGCGCCCCGCTCCGACACATCGTTATAGATGGCAGCAATGTCGCTATGAGGTACGTAACATTTAAGACTATTATAAAACAGTACCTACTGACACTTAACTGTTACATTCTATCATCCACCTACTTAGTAATATTTTGGTCTAAATAAAAAAAGAAGAAAAATTGCTTAAACGGAGTTACCGATTTACCGACGCGAAGGTTACGCGACGCTAAATTGCACATTTGGGAGTTTGGCAAAAGTTATATAAATAAGTTTATGTCTCCTAAACACAGCTTAGGAAAGACACAAAACCGAATAACGTTTTATTTCAGCAAACAAATATATTTTGTTTATTGTAAATAATCATAATAAGCCAAGGAAAGATAAACAATTCACGTTCAACATCGTACGAGTTCCTAGATATCAATCACCCGAGAGTTCCGGTTGATAACTTGAATTGTCACAATCTTATCTTAACGATACATTATTATTGATAGTGTACAATATTCTAACCTAATTATATAAGTTTCAATTATTGCGGGGCGCTTTATACAATATGCTCGTTCTTTTGTCCCCAGCCATGGAAACAAGGAAGTGTTCTCGTGTCGCGGCATCGAGATCTGCGTGGAGTGGTTCCGCGCGCGCGGGCACCGCGAGATCACGGCCTTCGTGCCCAAGTGGCGCAAGGAGTCGGCGCGCCCCGACAACCCCATCGCCGAGCGCGACGCGCTGGAGCGGCTCGAGCGCGACCGCGTGCTCGTGTACACGCCCAGCCGCCTGCTGGGCGGCAAGCGCCTCGTCTGCTACGACGACCGCTACATCCTGCGCCTCGCCGCCGAGACCGACGGCATCGTCGTCTCCAATGACAACTACCGCGACCTCGCCGTCGAGAACCCCGATTTCCGCAAGGTGGTGGAGGAGCGCCTGCTCATGTACTCGTTCGTCAACGACCGCTTCATGCCGCCCGACGACCCGCTGGGCCGCTCGGGCCCCACGCTGGACGCCTTCCTGCGCGCGCCGCCGTCCCGCGCGGACCCGCCACCCGCGTGCCCGTACGGCCGCAAGTGCACGTACGGCAACAAGTGCAAGTTCCACCACCCCGAGCGCGCCGGCCGGCCGCACAAGTCCGTGGCGGAGAAGCTGTCGGAGCGCGCGGCCGCCAAGACGCTGCGCCGCGACCTGCACACCGTGAGCCTGCCGCCCGGCGGCCGCCCCGCCGACGTCAAGCGCCAGCTGGCGCGCGCGCAGTCCGCCGCGCCGCGCCTCGCCGACTCCACGCTCGCCACGCACTTCGACCGCGCGCAGGTCGCCGGCCCCTCGCAACCACCACAGCCGTCGCTAGTGGGTCCGTGCCCGCCGGCCGACGTGAACACGCACCGCAAGCTGGCGCGGCAGCTGACGCTGAACCCGGCGTGCGACCCGCGCCTGGCGCCGCACGCGCTGGCGGCGCGCGTGGCGAGTGCGCCGGGGGCGGCGGGCGGCGCGGCGGGCGCGGCGGCACTACTAGCGCCGCTGGCGTCGCCGTGCGCGTCGGATGGCGCGCTGCAGCACTGGGACGCGCGGCGCCGCATGCACTACCACCTGGCCGGCATCTTCCCCGAGGCGCAGGTGGCCGAGGCCATGGCGGCGTACCCGGAGGAGACGGACGCGCAGAAGATGTGCGCCATCATCCTGGCGCGCTACCGGCCCAGCGAGGCGCGCGTGCCGCACTGAGCGCGCCCCAGCGCACTTCCGCGTCTCACTGCCGGTTTTTGGAAATAAAAACCGGACCAGTAGATCTCCGCTAGCTCTGACGATGACTGATCGAGCCGGGACAGACTCCAGCTTAGGCAAAGGTCGGGAGGAAATGTTTATGGAAGACGCTGCAGCCGCCACGCGCGCCGTCGAGGCGGGCGCGGCGTTGCACGTATCACTGATAAATAGGCATTTATATTTTGTACATATTCTATGAGTTCTGTCATGCGCTTCTAAGAAGCGTATGCTGGTATTTAATAAACATTAAATAGTTTCTAGAGATGTACAAATACATATTTTCATGTGTACAGTTAATTATGACTTGTTGCTTGACTAGTATGGCAATGTTTGCTTTCTTGTTTTCATTCCTGTAATCTTCCAGTGAATAATTTCACATTTCTTTTTTGCATAATGATTATAAAGTTGTTACATGTAGTGACATGAATCTAAGACAATTAATTATTGATATAAATAGCTAAATATGTGATCGTATAAATCATTATTGGTACTATGTACCAATTATTATTTTTTTACTAATATAGTTAATATGTTATGATATTGAGCATTACTATAATATTGTTTAAAAAATAAAGTCGTTAAAGTTGAGTTTATATTTAATTAAAAGTGTATATCATGACTTGTTTGTTGTATGAATGTTCTGTAGATTATATTGCACCATGGTTATGGCTACATTCATTTATTGACGATTCGAGGGTACATCGAAAAACTCATGTTATTATTTACTATCTTGGTTTACTAAGTATGTTTAGATGTAAGCAATGGCCAGCTATAATTGACTTATTTAGTCATTATTGTAGGTATAACATTGAACCAATCTGTTGTTTGATTTTTATTAAATTGAACTGTTAAAAAACTTAAATGCAATGCATAAATTGAAAATGTAAGATACATATATCTACTCTCATGCAATACTTCATACAATGACAGTTGTTAGATTTTTGTATAGATTCATTATATGAAGTATGGCATGATATTTTAGTATAATTAGTTTATCAAGTTTTACCTGGATGAATTTTGGAAACAAAAAGTAACCTTTCTACTGTCATGAACATAGCTGACATGTTTATGTAAAACAAAAGAATGAGGAGGTACTACATATTGCTGAATTGCTTACCGTGGCAGTAAAAAGGTTGAAAGGTAAAACTTGATAACAAGTAATAAGAAGTGTTTACGGGATAGCTTCAATTTATTTGCTTAATATTATAAAGACATCCCAAACATTTCTGATTACTATTCACATTCCCTGTGGAATGTTTAATGTAATATTATGTCTATTGTGACATTATAGTTATAATATTTTTAAAATAAAGCATCTCTCTCATTAGAAAAATTGTTTATTTCTTTTTAACCCTATCTGGATTATTTGCAAACTTCTTTACCAACATTCTCATGAATGCTTTGCTGTTCTTCAAGTCTGGTTTGTCAGAGAATTCTATAAAGTCTTGGCCAATGAATCGTCTTGTTGGTTTTGATGAAACATTTTCTAAAGCAGTTGGCACAAATACTCTATTCTTTTTACTTGTCCTGTATAAGAATTGAAAAGTGGTTGTCCCATCACAAACATTACTTTCTTCTCTTGTCTCAACATTTTCAATATCCATTTTTTCTTCTATACTATTATTTAATTTCTTCTGTTCATTACTTTGCTCCGGTCTTGGATGATTTTTAGCAATTTCAAGTATTTCTTTCTTAGTGTCTAATAAGGTATTGCGTTTTATTCCTAAACAACTAGTTGGTGTACCAAAATTGGCTGCAGTAATCTTTCTAAGGTCACTTAAACAAAGTACAGTAACATCTTTAGTTGTGCACAGTTCTAAAATAGGCTGTACTATCATTCTTGGGTTTACTTTTGCTTCAATGATTATTGCAGAACATTCTCCAGTTTGTACAGCATCAGTACATTCTCTTATACCAAGTAACAGTCCCTCCACTTTTCTGAAAATAAAATTGTTACAGAAATGGCTTAAAAATCTATTATTTTGAATCAGTTTATGGCTGAAATGTTTCTTTTGTTTTGTTTACATTTAATTACTCAGATACCCGCGAAACGAGACACAATAGTAAAACAATAACAGCGCGGTCTCATAGGACCGGTTGGGGATTCAAACGTTAAAAAGGACAAAATATAAGAATGCTAGAAATGTTCCTTACTTCAATTTCGGTGGTTTAGGACGTTTTTCCTTAGGAATAAGTTTCAGTTCCTTCCAATGAGGTTTTTTGAATTCTGGAACGGCAATTTTATGTTTTTTCAAAGCCGATTCTAACCTCTGTCCTTCGTCTTCCGTTACCTCAGGCCTGTAATATATGCCCAATTATTTGTAACAATACTGTGGCGCATAACAGTAACAATATTAGTAGGAAACTTACCAAAACACAGGATCAGGCCGACATAAGACATTTTTTATAGTTTTCTTCAGTTTACCCTTACTAATCGAATTTTTCTTCTTTTGTAGAGTAGTAGCTTCCTTAGCTTTAGTCTCATTCATAATTTGTTTTATGTATAAAGCTGTTTTTATAAAAAGAATCTCGATTTATTTAGTAAACTAAGCCATAACCTTAAAAATGTGACTGTCAATGTCAATTGTCAATGTGATTTTGACATTCAAGCATTTTATTTTTTCTTCGCCCCTTTTAGATAGGCTAAGATCGTAGACTATACTGTCTCGTCATCACTATACTCCGTTTGTTTAGGTAGAGGTAAACAGTCTTGGTATGTCTTTTTATATTAAAGAGGTCGTATATAATATACACAAAGATTATTTAAATTTAGTTTATTAGCTAACATCGATTTAGGTAAATACCTATTTGCAAAGATTTTTACGTACAATTTATAGACAACTTTTAGATAAAAAGACATACCAAGATTGTTTACCTTTAGTTAACTACCTAAACCGACGGAGTATAGTTCGTCTAATGAAAGTGCGACCTGAGAAAAAGAGGTTGAATCCAATAATTTTGAATTTGGTATTATTAACATAGTAGGAGAATCATGTCTTGATACTTGTCAATTTTTTTATTTACCACAGTTGCGGCTGAATAATGTTGCCAATTTAATTTAATCTAAAAAAAAACCCCAGGTCGCGCTTTCATTAGACGCTCTATCTTTTGTTTGATTTACATTAGAATGAGAGAGCAACACATTCTAATATATGTTAACAGTATTTGGCTACAAATAAATCGAGTCAGCTTTCTCGGCAAGCTTCGCTGAGGTAGTCAACACTGTAATAAAATTCTCCGCTTCCTTCTTCAATGACACTTAATATTAGCCATAGGAAGAGTAGCAAATGCTACAGGTCTCGCATATTAGGGGCCCTCGTGCGTTCAGGGATTCCGCTCATAAACGTAACAAATACTAGTCGAAAGAATCTATACTACATGAAGTCTAAATATGTACAACAGATTTTTTTGGACGTGCAAGTCAATTTACTTCAGACTTACAAAACTATTTTATTTTATCTACCTATCTAAAAGGTCTTTCATGGTCAGTTTTGCTACAGGCCACACGCTTGCTTAACACACGATGAGCACAGTTTGTCATTTATCTTCTAAATATTCCTTAATACTATACCTAATATGAATTTTGTAGTAGGAATTTATTTATAGTGTGCTTGGCTAGTAGTACTATAATAAAGGAATTCTAATAAATATTTTATTCTGTAGACTTCAGCTGTACGAGTGTTTGAATTTCATGTAGTATGTGTACTTTGACAAATGTGGGAGTCCTAAAGCGAATAGCTTCTACGGGCCCCGTGCCATTTCTCACGTAGCAAGAGTAGGTAGCATTTGGAACGTTGTTATTCCACCAATAATCACTAACCAAGTGACCATTCCAGGTTGCCTGGAAGATATGCAGAATGCGATAAGTTCGCCAATTGTAGGTATGTATTTAAAAAGGCTCCAATTATATAATTTATGATCTTGTTGTTCAATAATGTAGGGTAAAGGACCCAATTATCAGCACTTTAAGAGTTAGTCTTAACTTAATCCCGTTTATCTCATTTGTAAATACTCGTTCACCCGTTATGACGAGTTTGCTAGTTTTAATATTTAATCAGAAAGATGATATTTGAAAAAAAGAAAGGTTTATCTATATCCAATTTCTTTTTAGATGGGTGAGAGTAAAAAATTACTATGTCACCATTTACTAGCACCATCTCCACCAATTAATAGCATACAGAGAGCCAATTAACAGCACTGTGATAGTGGTATTGAAATTATATGATATAAAAACGATATTTATCAGTAATTATAATTTTTCTTAAAAATTTTCGTTTGTGTACTTTTTTTCTTTCATTTGATGTATTTACTTCCTTTGGTTTCATGGTAGGTGGGTCTGAAAAAAGGAAAAATGATGAAATGCTACGGGAACCAAATTATCAGCATGCTTTTGATCCATTATCAGCACTTTGCTGCCAAATTGCAAATGCGGATTCAGCAGCATGCTAAGATTTGGATTCCGAAGACATATAAACACTTTTACCAAAAAAATAGTGAATTCTCTTTATAAAATAACACAGTTTTTAATCAAAAAAATATATGGAACTAGTGTTTACGTAATATTTATCATTTATCAGCTCCAGTGCTGATAATTTGGAATTTGTAAAATATTAGATCCGTATATCAGCACCACATTTTTTACCAATATATTACCATAACATCAAACTATTAATTTCAAATTATCCTCATAAACTATCTAAGAAATCAGAGAAATCAAAAGTCTTAGTATAAAGCCCTTAAAAGAACTAAAATATTATAAAATATAAACACGTGAATTTACCTTCGATCACAAGGAACAGGCAAAAATAAGAGCAACTGCTGAACACGAACGTTTCTTCACTAAATTACCGCCAGTTTGAAGTTGGAAAGTATTATTATTTCTAGAAGTAGGATTCTAAAAACATCTACTTATTTATCTATTAAAGTGATAACCCAAATTATTTGATGAAAACCTTACAATTGTACTATTTATGCGGAGTGCTGATTATTTGGTGCAGTGCTAGCGTTTGGGTCAGTCACCCTACGATCATATTTAAAACAAAAGCGCAGGACCTTAATTACTCAGATACCCGCGAAACAAGACACAATAGTAAAACAATAACAGCGCGGTCTCATAGGACCGGTTGGGGATTCAAACGTTAAATGAAAAACTGCGTGGTCCTAAATTGCAAAAGGCAACTGAAGGAACATAAATAGTCAGTAAAAGTTGACATCTGCACCCTTGAGCCTAGAGCGGCAGAATTCATTAAACCCTCCCACGTCCCAAAAGAAAAAATCCGCACTTGCGCACAGGCAGGCTCGGTTGCGCAGGTAACAGATTTCCATAGCAACCAGGTCTCTCATGTTTCCCGCCCAAAAGTATGTTAGACTAGAGCATCTGAACACTTTGCATCTTTGTGTATCTTAACCTATCAATACCCGCGAAACGAGACACAATAGTAAGACAATAACAACGCGGTCCAATGAGACCGGTCGGGGATTCATGAATTAAAAACATATAGGTACGTTGAGGCCCTATATTCAATACGGTTTTCTTGACCATTATTACCTACAGGATGCTGTAATGTGTGTAGTATTAGGTAATTACTTTGCGTCGAGAAAAACAGCGCATCGTTACAAATACACTTCATGGCTGTATTTCTAATAATGAAAATAATCTTTGATAAGAGCTTTGATATTACCTATTGATTGTTATGAGGTTATGAATGACAAACACCCATCTAAACTTTTGCTAATATTTTAGAATACATATTTTATTTTTCTATAGTCTTTCCTAATACGGTCCCCTACTGGTACGGTAATGTGACCCCTGAGTTTGTATCGGTGTTTTTTCTCAGGGTGGTCAGTTAGGAAACACCGGCCTCATCTAGTAACAAAAAAAAGTCCTTAAAAAATTGACGTGTAAAAGAGTTTGTGAAAACCTATTTGCAAAATAAATATAATTTATCAATAAACGTGTTGCGCCGATCCCAAATAAAAGGGACAAGGGCAGGAAGAGAGAGAGAGAGAGATAGTCTTTCCTATTATTACAATATAACCTTCCGGCCTCCTGCAGTTTTGGAATCTGTAAGTCGATAAGCCTTTTGTTTTACCATATTTTTAGGGTTCCGTAGCCAAATAGCAAAAAACAGAACCTTTATGGAATCGTCATGTCTGTCTGTTTGTCCGACCGTAGGTATGTCACAGCCACTTTTTTCAGAAACTATAAAAACTATACTGTTGAAACTTGGAGATATAGTCTGTGTCAAAAATAGGAAAAAAAATTAGTTTAAACGAGATCTAGTAATTAGTTTTTTTTTAATAGATACGTCATAAATGATATCGTAAACAGCAAATTACTTAGTACGGAACCCTCAGTGGACGAGTCCGACTCGCACTTGCCCGGTTTTTTTATTATCAATAGTGTCGACTTAAAACCAACAAAGAAATTTTTTGTTCATGGAAGGGCCAAGTCCGGTAAGTAAATGAATTGAATTTTTCTACCAAGTTGCGGCCGATAATTTTTTACACTGGCAGTCAATTACCAAAAGTGATAAAAAAAATGTAAAGTTTCAACAGTCAATAATAACTGCGACTTTTTTTATTGGCGAGCATGTAAAGGATCACGTTTCTACCAATTTTGAAAAGTGTTTGCCTATGAAAATAACAGTCATGATTACAAGACTGTAAATCTAAAAAGAATCAACAAAAACATTGACGACATCCATTGATAATAATCAAATACATATGTAGGTAACTCAGATAATAAAACAAAAGGAGATTAAAGAAAAAAAACCTTTTGTTTTATAATCTGAGGTAGGTAAGTACAACATCTGCGGCAGTCAGAAACCGTAAAGGATGTAGGTAACCTATTTGTTACCTTATATCGTATAGGGTATATATTTCAGTAGGTAGGTACTTACTTTTGAAAGCACCGTGAGTCAAATGCGCCATCAGCGTTTTGATTTTTGGTGCATGGTCTAACACAACACACCACCCGAAGTGCGGCTACACCTAGTTTGAGCCGGCTAGAACTAGGTGCAGCCATAGGTACACTGGCGATTAAACTTAGGTGTAGGTATCCTATTTATCATCGGCTAGAACTAGGTTTTCTGTAAAGTTAAGCATTTGGTTTTGTTTTGAGATTCATATCTTGCATTTCCAGATTGATTTGATTATATTGTAAAAAAATAAAGGACAATAGGTACTTAATTAAATGTAATTTCATGTAAAGTTTCTAAGTGGTAACTAAATGCGCGCTACAGTAAGTAGGTAGGCAGTCATGACTCTAAAATATGAGCATATTTCGCTGTACGGATTTCCGCAGCAGTATTTTTCGCACAAACGTTACATCGAATTAAGAAATAAAGCATCGATGGAATAAAACATCGTACAACTGAATTATCGACACACCGAATACGGTGTTATAAGAATCGAATCATCAAGTTTCGAAATCAAGTAAGGATCCTGTTAAAAACAGGCTATGTGGTAGGCAAAACGTAAGAACTGATGTTTGTCTAATTGGAATCCAGTAAAGATCATCATAGACTTCGTATAAGCTGTGGGTATGACCGTTAGTCATTCTCCAATTAGACAAAGGACGTCGAATTGGAGAATGATCGATAAACGTTAGCTGCTGTTGGCACATTGTCTGCCTTTAACTGCAGCACTGAATTTTACGGTCTAAACGAAGAAAAAGACCACGTGGCAGAATACGCAACTTTGGCGCGTTTACTTCATGCTCATGGTGTAAAATCATTGATGTCACGCTCATATTTCCTAGTTTAGGTACCTCATGTAAGTAGGCTCAATAACCAGTTAAAAAAAATACGATTATTAAAGCTTTTATCTAAACTTAAAAACTTTGCATCTTTGTTGCAGTTTTAAAAACTCCCACGTCATACTTAATTTATTTGTGTTAATTAGAGAAAAATCAGTTTCAGTTAGACAGTTTTCTCCAAAAGAAAATTTTCTAATTTAAAACTGAATTTTCCTTTATTTTTCAGGTAAGGTAGGTACCTAATAGGTAGGTACTTACTAGGTGGACTACCAACACGGATATCGATGGGTACCAATATAATCATCAACTAAATCAATACCTACGTAAATGTGGCAAAGTCTCATAGGTACCTACTGTGCCTTGTGGTCTTTTTCTTCCGTTTAAGTAATATTCAGAGGTTGAAGGAAGACAATGTGCCAACATGGTGCCAGCAGTGTTAACACCAACACCTTGTTGCTACTACGCACGTGCGATTCTACGAGTGACAAAATGGCGCTCGTGTCACGTCGCTAATAATATACTTAAATAATAACGATATATATAAAATTTTGTACGAAGGCAGTGTTTAAAACTGATGCCACTGAAATTGTAATGAAATAAGCTATTTAAATATATACAACTTCTTACAGTTTTATCTTGTAAAGTTGTAATGTGTTGTCAAATGATTCAAATCTTGGATTAAAACAGGTTAGGTAGGTAGGTATGTGATTTATAGGTAATCAATAACGTTGTAAAAGATTAAGAAAACTGTCAAATCTGAAACTGTTTTTTTTGTAACAAAAAGAAGATAAGTATTGTGCCAATAGCGTTAGTTCCTTAATACCAAAAACTTGTTGCTACTGCGATGCTACGAGTGACAAAATGGCGCTTGTGTCGTAGGTACTTATGTTTTCTTCAAAATATTTTTTTCTAATTTGAAACCTATTTTTCACGTAGGTACTTTATTTTTAAGTAATTGGTACCAACAGAATCATTAAATGAATCACTAAATATATCATATGAGGTAAGTACCTAAACGCGTGAAAGCCGCAAACCTTGCCACGTGGCCGTTTTCTTTCTTTTAAATAATAGGTACCGTATTCAGTGCTTTTGAAGACTTCAGGAAGGCAAAAAAGTTATTGGTATTGGTAGTGTATTCTAAGATTGGTCACTTATGTTAAAAGTATGATAATGGAGGAATTATACGACTTTTATTCAATACCTTTAAATGCCTTTAAAGGCTACCGCCTTTAGCCGTGAACTAAGCGTCACAGACGCGGCGTCTATAGCGTTACCAACGCCGCGTCACTGACGCCACGACAGAGACGCTTTTGTGAATTTGGATACCCACGACAGACGCACAGTCGCATCACACTTTCCCCGCGCGCCGCCCCGACCGGATTGATACATAAAGCAGTCTTATCATAAAACATTATGGATTTATAAGTTGTTATGCTAGAAAAAGAAGAAGATGATGGTCTTTTACTTCAATACCACCTCAGTTTGGAAAGAGATTCAACCAATTTGATGTTCCGATTCCGAAATGAAGAAGGTTACTTCAAGATCTTAATACAACAACACCTAAATGCGAACAATGAAATGTTCAGAGATTATTGGCGTTTTAATAAACAACAATTCATTTTTTTTTACGAATACAGCGACACTGCAAGCGCGGCCAAGCGACTGACGCGGGCGTCTGACAAGACAACGCGGTTACAGCGTCACTGTGACGTCAAAGACGCCGCGTTAGTGTCGCTGCGCTCGAATGACAAACCCTAGAATTTCATACATTTGCATAGAACATCTATCTGTCACTCTGTCGCGGCGTTACAGCCGCAACGCTACTGACGCTAAATACGCTCGGTTCGAAAGGCTACCTTTAACTGTCACATCCAAAGAAATTCGTGTACCTAGTATTCGTGTATTGTATTTGAATTTTGATGTAGTGTAATGATACCTACTTTGATTAACTTTTTTGCGTTCAATTGCGGGAGTCCAAGTTATTTGCTATCTGGTTAATCCGCCACCAACGACCATACAACCTTCGCCACTGATCACTGACCATTCCCGCTTGCTTGGATGAGGTTGTAGATTGTGATTAAGGTCACTAATCGTATGTTTTTAACTTGTAAGGCTTCAATTATTGTCATCATCATCTGCCTAGCCTTTTCCCAACTATATTGGCGTCGGCTTCCAGTCAAGCCGGATTTAGCTGAATACCAGTATTTTACGAGGAGCGGCTGGTAGGCATACCAGACCTCCACAACCTATTAACTGGAGTAACACGGTACTTCACGGCAAGACTGGAATCAGATTTACTGGCTTCTGACTATACGTAACGATTGCCAAAGATCTACAAATGAAAGCCAGGACCTAAGGCTTAACCTGCTTTCCGGGGCACTGAAGACCAACATTGGCAAGCGTTGCTTAACCTTGAAGATCGACCTGTGCGGCTGTTATTATCTAGCCATCCAATTATGTATCATTTATTACGTATAAATAATAACGACTTTATAGTCAAGATCAGTAGAGATTCAAGCGCACGGGATTTTTTGTAGAGGAGACGCTTTATCCTAAAACACAAAGGGGGGAGGGAACACGGGTGGTCAGTGAAAGGCTGTCATGCTTTCTCGCTTCGTCCAAGAGACGACCGAAGTAATGTCCCAAAAAAATCGCATGAAGGCACAGGCGTCCTCTGCTGAGCAGGTAAACGATTTGCATCAACTGTTCGGCCACCCGAGGGAATGTTAGACTAGAGCATCCGATCACAATTTGCAACTTTGCTTCTAAGTACGTGTCTTAAAACATGTCAGTTGAGGCCCTATTCAAGACTGATCGCGTTTGATTCCAAAATGCGGGTGCCCAGAGACGGACACATTAGGTATTAATTACTTTGCATTGATAAAAGCAGCGTAACTTTAGAATAAAAGTTAAAACATTTTAACTGCATTCCTATTTCCTATAAAGTTCTGTACTCAAAAGAATGAAAAAGACAACATGGTAAAATATGCGACTTTGACGAGGTTACCTCAGGATGAAATTTTGATGCGTGGTGACTGATCATTGCAGAAGCACTACTAGATAATTTTGTGAAAGTATTTCCTAGTTTAATGTAAGCAGGCTCAAAAACAAATTACAAAAGATATTATGATAATTAAAGCTTTCATTACTTAAAAATGAAACTTTGTATCTTAGTTGCGTTTAAAAAACTCTCAAGTCGTGATTTATTTGTGTTATGAAAAAATTGGTTTCAGATTAGAAAGTTTTAATATTTACTTTATTTTTAATTAATATAAGATAATCAATCAAATCATGAGGTAAACGCGCCAAAGTTGCATACTTTGTCACGTGGTCTTTTTCTTCCTTTTTTAACTAAGTACTTAATTTATTTGTGTTAAGTATAGAAAAGTCAGTTTCAGATTAGACAGTTTTCTTCAAAAGAAAATTTTCTAATCTGAAACTGAATTTTACTTTATTTTTCAGGTAGGTAATAGGTAGTAGGTATCAACACGGATAGGTATCGATGGGTACCGATATAATCATCGATTAAATCACTACGTAAATGTGGCAAAGTCGCATACTGTGCCTTGTGGTCTTTTTCTTCCGTTTAAGTACCTAATATTCAGAGGTTGAAGGAAGACAATGTGCCAACATGGTGCTAGCAGTGTTAACACCAACACGTTGTTGCTACTACGCACGTGCGATTCTACGAGTGACAAAATGGCGCTCGTGTCACATGTCGCTCGAAAACCCACGCGCTGACGCACCGCGCCGCGTGGGGACATTAAAATAACGATATAATTATCTAAAATTTTGTACGAAGGCAGTGTTTACAACTGATGCCACTGAAATTGTAGGTAATGAAATACTCAAACATATACTTATGGGTCCGCGAGACGATCAAGTGCACTTGACAAGTCTACGTGCTTGAAGTGAATATTGATCGTTTACAGCGTTGACTTGACAAGTCCCGTCAAGTATCTACGGGCTGGACCATGCTTGACAAAATTTTTGATTGATGGCACTTGAACTACCTTGCGCTTGATGCGACTTGACGCGACTTGACAAGTTTTAGTCATTTGCGGCCGGAACATCGAAGATGGCGGACGACGAACCGGACCAAGACGTGGCTTTGGCGGCAAGCGCCGACCTAATTACCGAGCGTGACATTTTATAGGTACCATTCCTTACACCATCGCCTCTTTCTTTTCTCTTTTTCTGTGATAGATACCGCTAGAGTTATACCAAGGAATGCCTTGTCTGCGTTGGAAACCATTATTAATTTTTGCGACGACCACTTTCCTGAGCACAGGGCGGTAAACGACTGCGGCATGTGGACTTGATGGTACCTTCAAGTCGCCTCAAGACCCTCGTCAAGTGAAATCATCAAGCACGTAGACTTGTCAAGTGTACTTGATCGTCTCGCGGACCCATTACAGTTTTATCTTGTAGGTAAAGGTGTAGGTAAGTAATGTGTTGTCAAATCTTGGATTAAAACAGGATATATTGATATGTGATTTATAGGTAATCAATAACGTTGCAAAAGATTAAGAAAACTGTCAAATCTGAAACTGATTTTTTTTATAACAAAAAGAAGACATTGTGCCAATAGCGTTAATACCAAAAACTTGTTGCTACTGCGATGCCACGAGTGACAAAATGGCGCTCGTGTCGTACTTATGTTTTCTTAATAATATTTTTTTCTAATTTGAAACCTATTTTTCACGTAGGTACCTACTTTATTTTTAAGTAATACTTACCAACAGAATCATTAAATGAATCACTAAATATATCATGTGAGGAACTTACCTAAACGCGTGAAAGCCGCAAACCTTGCCACGTGGCCGTTTTCTTTCTTTTAAATAATAGGTACCGTATTCAGTGCTTTTGAAGACTTCAGGAAGGCAAAAAAGTTATTGGTATTGGTGGTGGATTCTAAGATTGGTCACTTATGTTAAAAGTATGATAATGGAGGAATTATACGACTTCTCGAACTAAGCGTCACAGACGCGGCGTCTATAGCGTCACCAACACGCCGCGTCACTGACGCCACGAAAGAGACGCTTTTGTGACTTTGGATCCCACGACAGACGCACAGTCGCACCACACTGTCCCCGCGCGCCGCCCCAACCGGATTGATCTATAAAGCAGTCTTATCATAAAACATTATGGATTTACAAGTTGTTATGCTAGAAAAAAAAGAAGATGATGGTCTTTTACTTCAATACCACCTCAGTTTGGAAAGAGATCCAACCAATTTGATGTTACGATTCCGAAATGAAGAAGGTTACTTCAAGATCTTAATACAACAACACCTAAATGCGAACAATGAAATGTTCAGAGATTATTGGCGTTTTAATAAACAACAATTCAATTTTTTTTACAAATACAGCGACACTGCAAGCGCGGCCAAGCGACTGACGCGGGCGTCTGACAAGACAACGCGGTTACAGCGTCACTGTGACGTCACAGACGCCGCGTTAGTGTCGCTGCGCTTGAAGCTCGAATGTCGTTCCCTAGAATTTCATAAAAACAGTTATTGGCATTAAATTTTTTTAAAACCTTTATTTTTGTACGATATTTCAAGCGCCAAAATTCGCAGAGCCTAACTTCACACTCGCCAACTTATAGCGGACGAATTGTACCTCCTTTGATTAACTTTTTTGCTTTCAATTGCGGGAGTCCAAGTTATTTGCTATGTCGTTAATCCGCCACCGACGACCATACAACCTCCGCCACTGATCACTGACCATTCCCGCTTGCTTCCAGGGGGTCAATCAACTTTTAAGTGTACATCAACAATAAATTTGACTTTTTAAATTTTATTTGTGAATTAATTTTTTTAACAATTTTGCAGTAGATAATTATTTATATTTTAAGAAAACACAGAGAGCAGAAAGATTTATTTAAATAAAATAGTAAATTTGCCACCGAAATCCACATGACCCTAGTTAAAACAGTTCCTTGGACAACTGAACTAAATAGGCTTCTGAACCATTAAAATTCAGTCAAATTGTAAACCGTCACTTTATTTCCACTGAATATAGGATAGATTCCAATTTATTGTCCATAAATAAATGACGTGGCTTTTAATTTATAAGTTATTTCCAATAATATTGTCACCTGGACAACTACAAACTTTAAATGTAACGAACTTTACATTTAACTTATAAAATAATAATTTATAGCGTAATATTTAACAGTTTATGAATTCACTTTTAATTGTTTCATTCATAATTGAAAATTTTGTGTACCTTTCTGTTTTTTTAAGTATTTATGACGATAATGTATCTTTCGGAGACAGGGACAAAATGGTTGTCCAGTGATCATACTTGGAAGTCCGAAGGAGATACTAGGATTGAAATCGCCTGTATTTGTTCTTTTTATGTAAAAAATACAACAATATGACAATAATTATCAGTTTTATTACATTTTTTTAACGAAAGAATCAACATGACCATAAAGTATTCAATAATGAACAGATCTATAAATGTAATACTATCAGCTCTTTAATAATTAATATCAGCTCTTTGGCGATTTCTCTGTGACTGTTTTCGCTGCTTCCATATAATTTTGCAGTTTTCTTATCTTCTAGCAGCATACTTGAAACTAGTTTTTTATTCCTATGGTAGCTTTCCCTTTTTTTCTCTTTCGCTCAGCTAATTTCTCAGGGTCTGCTTTACGTCTTTCTCTATAGCTTGATTTTTCTTTTTCCGTCAAACTCATTATCTAAAAATAATAAAAAAAAAAATAGAATAGACGACTATAAAAATGTGGTAGGTAAGTAAGCTAACACACGTCAAGAAGTACAAAGTTGAAATTGGTCAAAATATCAATATAATTTATATTAAACAATAATAAATGCTCTAGCCCTTGTAAGAGGCTCTTCAGTGACTAATTATTATTGAAAGAAAAAGTATTGCTTTATACTGATTCTATTATTATTGTCCTAAGAACAACCAAAATGCCCCACGGACAACGGTTTTGGTTGCCCAAGTGACCGGTTGTCCGAGTGACATTTATCAGTATTTGCGCTCCCTGGTAATAAATAATGATATTTTGAATTAGGTCCTAACGCGTAATGAAAAATATAGACTAAATAGAATATTTTCACTTTAATTTACTACGATATATCAAATACTTACGTTATTGTGCCGGTTGTCCGGTAGACACACAATAAAGCCACCCATTTTTTCAAAACACACTCGGCCAACTGGCGCTGCGGGAAAGATGAATTCAAAATGGCGGCTAGATGAGTGAAATCAACAAATTAATCGACTTGTTCTCAAGGCACTAATCACGCTATCTGTGTTTTGGTTGCGGAACTTTTTTGCCGCTGCCCGGTAGAAGTCAGGATATTAAAATATATTAGGGGCCAAAATGAACATGCCAAAATATCGTAAAAATTTTAAATCAAACAAAAATCTATATGCTAGCATCATAGTAGATATTGTAATAAATAATTATGTAAAAGCGTAATTAATTGCCATACAGTATTTTTTGTATAATGTTTCGTTGTACTAACACTTCATCAGATGTTTTGTTAACCGGACAACCATTAAAATTCCAGTATAATAGTGATTTCTTTAAAATAATTTACTCGTATAATTGCTTAAGGTGAATGTTCCAGCTTAGCCCGCGAAATTCAAATTTTCTTACGTTTTTTGCAATTTGCAAGCCAGTGATAGGTTGTATGAAGTTAAAAATAAGGCTTCAATTATTGTATTATTTATTATTCTGGTGTAAAATACAGTACATTAGATATTAGTAGATTATGATACAAGTGTGTAATGTGGGAGATTACCGTCGAGGTGGTATTAAGAGCCGAGCCTTGGCGAGGGTCTTAAGAGAACCAAGAACGGTAATCTCTAATTACTCACATGTATCATACGACGTTTTTCAATACACTTGTGAAGAAAAACAATATAACTATCACCAAAATAGTACCTAAAACTAGAAAAAAACATAACAATACAAATGTGTCATGGCGGTAAAAATTAAATGTATTTTTTAACACAGTTGCTCGTAAAGCTGATATAATTCCACCGGTTTTAAGTATGTAAAGCGGGTCATAAAAAACGCGTGTGTTACCAAAGCAAATAGTTAAGTTATAGTCCATACAAATTCCATAACAGCATTATTTGCCATTTCGCGCGCGGCGTTAGTTCGAAAGAATAGCCTCATCATTTTATCATTTGTCATGTTTTATCATTTTTTGTCAACATTTGGGATTTTTTAACACTTTTTGTCACTTTTTGTCCCTTTTTGTCCCTTTTTGTCATTTTTTGTGATTTGTTGTGATTATCTGTCATTTTTTGTAATTTTTGTAATTTTTCGTCATTTTTGTCACTTTTTGTGATTTATTGTCATTTCAGTAATTTTTTGTCACTTTTTGTGATTTTTTGTCAACTTTTGTGATTTTTTGTGATTTATTGTCATTTCAGTCATTTTTTGTCATTTTTTGTCATTTTTTGTCACTTTTTGTCAACTTTTGTGACTTTTTGTCACTTTTGGTGATTTATTGTCATTTCAGTCATTTTTTGTCACTTTTTGTCATGTTTTGTTACTTTTGTCACTTCTGGTCACTTTTAGTCCTTTTTTGTTACTTTTTGTATTTTTTTGTCATTTTTGTCACTTTTTGTCATTTTTTGTGATTTGTTGTGATTTTCTGTAATTTTTTGTCATTTTTGTCACTTTTTGTAATGTTTTGTCAACTTTTGTGGTTTTTTGTCACTTTTTGTCATTTTTCGTCATTTTTGTCACTTTTTGTGATTTATTGTCATTTCAGTAATTTTTTGTCACTTTTTGTGATTTTTTGTCAACTTTTGTGATTTTTTGTGATTTATTGTCATTTCAGTCATTTTTGGTCACTTTTTGTCATTTTTTGTCACTTTTTGTCATTTTTTGTGATGTGTTGTGATTTTCTGTCATTTTTTGTCACTTTTTGTCATTTTTTGTGATTTTCTGTCATTTTTTGTCACTTTTTGTCATTTTTTGTCATTGTTTGTTACTTTTGTCACTTTTTGTCATTTTTTGTCACTCTTTGTCATTTCAATCATTTTTAGTCTTTTTGGTATTTTTTTGCAATTTTTGTCATTTTGTCATTTTACCAAACAATATTTGCGTTTGATTTCTGTGGCGCTAAACACTAAGATGTTCCTCACACAATAAGTGCGCAGCAATTTTTAAAATGAAAATGTTTTTAAATAATTTTTTTTCTGTTTCCTCGCAAATGTGTTAAAAAACGTCGTACGATATACGTGCGTATTGGTTATAACATGCTCGGCTCAGTTACGCCCTCGCCTTCGGCTCGGGCTGAAATTCCGCCTCGCATGTTATAACCATCATTACGCACTAATATCGTAATGTACTATTTGTGCCTTAAATGTGAAGGTTAAGGTATTTTGATCATATTGCCTAGTCTTATATTATCCTGCGTCATTTTTTTTTTACGAAAAGTAATGTCTTTCGTTGTGACAATAGAATGCGGATGTAACAGTTTGTAATGGTTGAATTAAATACTAGGTACAAAGTATTTAATGTTATTACATTAATACAGCCCCTTAACATCACTCGAAAAAATTACGTCTAAAACCGCGCGCATCTAAACATGGCGGCCATTGACCACAAACAAAAAAAAAACAATTTTATTTTAATGATTGATTTATTTATTAAATATTATTTAAATAAATCGTTAAAATGGACCGTTATTGCATGAAAATAAGCAAGTAAGACACTAATTTACACTATTGAAAGCAATATTTAATGTTTCAAAATTTAAATAAAGTAATGAATTTTTATCCTGTTAAAACTCTTTTTGAGAACAAAAAGGCTCAACAAAAAGGTTTTAATTACATTACAGCACTAGTGTATAATGGTAATCAAAATGTCACAGTTTGGTAACAGGCACCTTTATATGCCTAAGTGCAGTGCGATAATAGTCACTTTATGAGCAAGTGTATTGAAAAAATAATAATGACTTTGTGGTCAAGACCAGTAGAGATTCAAGTGCACGGGATTTTTTGTAAAGGGGACTCGTTATCCTAAATCACAAAGGGGGGAGGGAGGGAACTCAGGTGGTCAGTGAAAGGCTGTCATGCTTTCTCGCTTCATCCAAGAACGACCGAAGAAATGCCCGAAAAAATCGCATGAAGGCACGGGCGTGGTCTGCTGAGCAGGTAAGGGCATTTTCATTTTAAATGGCGCAGGCGGTTTTTCGGTTGTCCCATGACAACAAAATTATATAAAAAAAATTGGAAACATTTTTTTTAAGAAAAAGCGTATGTGCACTGAAGGTATATTTATATATATATGGATTTGTTTTATTGGTTCCTGAAAGAACACTTTTACAATTTTATTTTAATTAATAATGTTTCGAAAAGGTGTAAAATCATGATGTCCCAATGACAGCATGCATTATTGTATTTAATTTTTTTGATATTTTTTGTACGTCAACTCATGTAGCGACAGTTTGATTTTATTGTTAGAAAGTTAATTTATTATTTAAACTAAGCATTTCAGGGCAGTTATTAAAAACATTATTTTAAAAAATATTTAAAACCTGTCTTACGAATTCGCGACTACCGGACTTGTCCGGTTAGTGACATGCTTTTTACTATTAAAATACACAAATATTGTGCAAATTCGGTTTTCATGGCAACTCTGGGTACAAATGTCAAAGTTTGGAACCCCATTTTGTAGTCAGTCACGCAAGGTGTCCAGCTAGGGCGGTTCGTTTCGCGGCACAAAAAGTTTGGTAAAAAAAAACTTTTGACGTTAGTAACGTTTTTTTACGTAAATATGAAGTTTGTTTTTATTTATTTTTTAACTATAACATAACTTAAACACTGCTGAAGGCATAAAAGTAAGATTTTATTGGTTTGTGATAATATTGTTTGAGTATTTTAATTTCGTTTCAAAATGATCGACATTCGTCACGTCCTGTTAGTAACCGTTACTATAGGATGGACAAAAAATGTTACGAAACAGACATGTAAAGCTTAGAACTCATGAATTAAACTGTCGAAATTTATTTATTGATGACAACGGTTAGATTCTTTAAATATATTCCTTTTATTTTAAATGTCGGTTCGTAAGTTTGAATATTTGACACTCAATCCCACAGAAGCGGGTGTTCGGATTTGGATGAAATTTGGCACCTAGATAGGTTTTTATTACGATATAATGCCAATAACAGTTTTTAACAGCAATAACAACTGCAAATCATTATTTATTTTTTTAACTTTATTTTTGTGCGATATTTCAAGCGCCAAAATATATAACGGCCGTACTGTAACTGATAAGCAATTTGGACTGTTTTTTTTTAAATAAATTAGAAGTTATATACTGATTAAGTTATTCGTCCAAGTGTGAATTTTATAAAAAATATATAATGAAGATAACATGGTTGTTATGTTGTTGATTATTAGTTTGTTGGTTAATAGTTAATTAGTTAGGGCTAGGCCGACGGACAATGATCACTCACTGCATTCTTAACGCGAACGAACGAAAATATTTATTTGGTACATCGAGTATCTTAATCATCGTTTATTACAAAATGTTTTATTAAAATACATATTTAATATATGCATTTCTATTTAATTTGATCTATGTATACATACACATTTCATAGAACTAACATTTTATACGATTTAAACCTTACAGTGAGCACTATTCTTAACAATTCTGTTTCGTCACGTCACATGTCCCTTTAGTAACAGTCCCAAAATATTTTTGTCGTTTTTTATTTTTATTTTTTTAAATATTATGTGGAATATTATTATTAAAATATTATAAATAAAGAAAAAAAAGTACATAAACACTATATTCCAAGTTTATTATTCCTTGACTGATGAAATAAGTTACACGAAAATTAAAACTTGCATTTGGTCAAAATGTTACGATACAGACCAAATTGTTGAAATTTTAAATAAAGATAAATATCTATTGACTAAGTAGTAATATTTAATTTCATTCATTGATATTATAAACTTATACTGAGCGCTTTTTTTCATTTAATTTCCAGCAGTTTATTTGTTATCACGATTTGATTTTTGTTACTAAAAAGACATTTTTAGCCTGACTTACTTTAAAAAAATAATTTTAGAAAATAAAATACACATTTCTGCACGTAATTATTACATTTAATCATAACATAAATATATTTTTTACAATAATTCAAAATTCAAAGTGTCCTAAAACAATAATAATTTAAAAGGTTGTTTTTTAAAACCTGCGCCATTTAAAATGAAAATGCCCGTAAACGATTTGCATAGCAACTGTTCGGCCCCCGAGGGAATGTTAGTATAGAGCATCCGATCACAATTATTTGCATCTTTGCTTGTACGTGTCTTAAAACATGTCAGTTGAGGCCCTATTCAAGACTGATCGCGATTGATTCCAAAATGCGGGTGCGCAGAGGAGAATTAGGTATTTTGCATCGATAAAAGCAGTGCAACTTCAGAATAAACGTTTAACTGCATTCCTATAAAATTCTATACCTACTCAAAAGAATGAAAAAGACCAAATTGGCAAAGTGTGCGACTTTGACGGATGATTAAATTTTGATGCAGAAGCACTACCTACTAGATATGTGAAAATATTTCCTAGTTTAATGTAAGCAGGCTCAGAAAAAAATTACAAAAGAAATTATGACATTTAAACTTAAAAAATAAATTTTGTATCTTAGTTGCGTTTAAACAACTCTTAAGTCGTGATTTATTTGTGTTATGAAAAAATTGGTTTCAGATTAGAAAGTTTTAATATTTACTTTATTTTTAATTAATATAAGATAATCAATCAAATCATGAGGTAAACGCGCCAAAGTCGCATACTTTGTCACGTGGTCTTTTTCTTCCTTTTATATCTAAGTACTTAATTTATTTGTGTTAAGTATAGAAAAATCAGTTTCAGATTAGACAGTTTTCTTCAAAAGAAAATTTTCTAAGCTGAAACTGAATTTTACTTTATTTTTTAGGTAGGTAATAGGTAGTAGGTATCAACACGGATAGGTATCGATGGGTACCGATATAATCATCAATTAAATCACTACGTAAATGTGGCAAAGTTGCATACTGTGCCTTTTTTTTTTAATCTTTATTTAAAGAGCTTTTTCGCTAGTGCGAATATGTCACTCTGTAGGTTTACAAAAAGAATTACATATTTTCACAAAAAACTAAGAAAGAAGGGCATCCAATGTATTCTTCCTTTTCAAATTTTGGCAGCTTCATTGAATGTTTATTTTTATTTTATGAGCCGTTGGTTGCACTAAATTGGAAACCAGGCAAATCAAATATGTTCATGAAAATCCATTGTATGAACCACTCTAACAATATTTGGAAACAAGTTTTGATTTTATTAGATATCGAATCTTTCTTCTTTAACATAATTTCCTTTATTTTTTCAATCAACTCCTTGACTTTTTTTGTTGTCGAAGCTGTTTTATTATCTTTAGATTTTTCTGTATTTTCTTCTTCTTCTTCCTTTTTACTACTGTCACCATCCGAGTCTAAACATGTACATTCCCAGTCATAGGTTATACTCGTATCGTTGACTTTCTGACTATGAACATGTCTATTAGTTTTCTTTGGTTTATTAGTGCGTGAAATGGCGGGGAATACCGGAAATGATGTATTATTAGATGCTTCAGTCGTCATCAAGTTGGGTGCACAAACAGACGAATATGACGGCCGTGGTGTTTTATGAAAAGGTGTTGAACTTATATGTTCAGTGACATATTGGGGTACAGAGCATGGTGTAGAGTTTACAAAGTGAAAGGATTCTTTTTCAGGATTTGGATACGATGATGGAACATACAGCGTAAGGGCTTTTTTATAGGTGCAGTTGAACTGAGACATTATACATCTTATTCTGTGCTCCTTTCTGTACACAGGACAAACTCTGCTCAGAGCCATGGGTCACCTTTACAATTAATACACGTATATGAGGTTGTTTCACAACATTCGTGATTTTTGCTACATTTAGGGCATATCATTTTCTTGTTGGGACAAATCTTTTTGTAATGCCCGAATTTCCAACAGTTGGAACATTGTGTGACAGGATAAACGTACGGTTCCACATTTATTCTAACTCCATACATACGTATATACGTCGGCAATGTGGAACCTTTAAAACAAACTCTCACAGTTTCACTCTCAGTCCATTCAGAACCACCTGACTGTCTGCGACTCAGCCGTTTAACAGATATTATTTCGGTTTCAGACGATAAACTTTGCATTATTTCTTCCTCACTGCAGTCAAGTTCTATGTTCTTTATTATCCCGTAACTTCGTTCAACTTCCATAGTTTTAAAGATAGCCCATTTCTTTTCCTTAAATTCTGTGCAGTTAATAAACTTTTGTAATTCAAGATCACTTTCGAATTGTATCTTCACTTTAAACTGATTTATGTACTTAATGTGTGAAATACGATATATATTATTGATTTGTAATAGTTTAGCTAATTTAAATTGTTTAGGTAGGGGTTCCTTACAACTGATCGCGACTTCTATTTTTTCTCCCAAGTCTTGAGTAGCTAGATTACTTAGACTCTTATAACGTTTACCGGTTTTATTGATAACAGTCCAGTCATCCAAATCACTTATTGATCTTCTTTTTCGTGCTCGTGTGTCATTTGCTTGTTGGTCATCAAAATTAGTCTCCATGTCGTTTAATTGTGTCTTGTCTTCTCTCCATTGAGCATTGGATTCTGTTGGGACTCCGGATTCCATCCGAGTGGACTTCGCTTCACCTTCGCGACGCAGCCGCGCCGCGCCGTCGACACTCATACGTATTTACATGCAGGCGGCTTCGCATACTGTGCCTTGTGGTCTTTTTCTTCCGTTTAAGTACCTAATATTCAGAGGTTAAAGGAAGACAATGTGCCAACATGGTGCCAGCAGTGTTAACACCAACACGTTGTTGCTACTACGCACGTGCGATTCTACGAGTGACAAAATGGCGCTCGTGTCACATGTCGCTCGAAAACCCACGCGCTGACGCACCGCGCCGCGTGGGTACATTAAAATAACGATATAATTATCTAAAATTTTGTACGAAGGCAGTGTTTACAACTGATGCCACTGAAATTGTAGGTAATGAAATAAGCTACTCAAACATATACAACTTCTTACAGTTTTATCTTGTAAAGGTGAAGGTAATGTGTTGTCAAATCTTGGATTAAAACAGGATATATTGATATGTGATTTATAGGTAATCAATAACGTTGCAAAAGATTAAGAAAACTGTCAAATTTGAAACTGATTTTTTTTATAACAAAAAGAAGACATTGTGCCAATAGCGTTAATAGGTACCAAAAACTTGTTGCTACTGCGATGCTACGAGTGACAAAATGGCGCTCGTGTCGTACTTATGTTTTCTTCAAAATATTTTTTTCTAATTTGAAACCTATTTTTCACGTAGGTACCTACTTTATTTTTAAGTAGGTAATACTTACCAACAGAATCATTAAATGAATCACTAAATATATCATGTGAGGTACTTACCTAAACGCGTGAAAGCCGCAAACCTTGCCACGTGGCCGTTTTCTTTCTTTTAAATAATAGGTACCGTATTCAGTGCTTTTGAAGACTTCAGGAAGGCAAAAAAGTTATTGGTATTGGTGGTGGATTCTAAGATTGGTCACTTATGTTAAAAGTATGATAATGGAGGAATTATACGACTTCTCGAACTAAGCGTCACAGACGCGGCGTCTATAGCGTCACCAACGCCGCGTCACTGACGCCACGATAGAGACGCTTTTGTGACTTTGGATCCCACGACAGACGCACAGTCGCACCACACTTTCCCCGCGCGCCGCCCCGACCGGATTGATCTATAAAGCAGTCTTATCATAAAACATTATGGATTTACAAGTTGTTATGCTAGAAAAAGAAGAAGATGATGGTCTTTTACTTCAATACCACCTCAGTTTGGAAAGAGATCCAACCAATTTGATGTTACGATTCCGAAATGAAGAAGGTTACTTCAAGATCTTAATACAACAACACCTAAATGCGAACAATGAAATGTTCAGAGATTATTGGCGTTTTAATAAACAACAATTCAATTTTTTTTACAAATACAGCGACACTGCAAGCGCGGCCAAGCGACTGACGCGGGCGTCTGACAACGCGGTTACAGCGTCACTGTGACGTCACAGACGCCGCGTTAGTGTCGCTGCGCTCGAAGCTCGAATGTCGTTCCCTAGAATTTCATAAAAACAGTTATTGGCATTAAATTTTTTTAAAACCTTTATTTTTGTACGATATTTCAAGCGCCAAAATTCTCAGAGCCTAACTTCACACTCGCCAACTTATAGTGGACGAATTGTACCTACTTTGATTAACTTTTTTGCGATCAATTGCGGGAGTCCAAGTTATTTGCTATGTCGTTAATCCGCCACCGACGACCATACAACCTCCGCCACTGATCACTGACCATTCCCGCTTGCTTGGATGAGATTGTAGATTGTGATTAAGGTCACTAATCGTATGTTTTTAACTTGTAAGGCTTCAATTATTGTCATCATCATCTGCCTAGCCTTTTCCCAACTATATTGAGGTCGGCTTCCAGTCAAGCCGGATTTAGCTGAATACCAATATTTTACGAGGAGCGGCTGGTAGGCATACCAGACCTCCACAACCCATTACCTGGAGTAACACGGTACTTCACGGCAAGACTGGAATCAGATTTACTGGCTTCTGACTATACGTAACGATTGCCAAAGATCTACAAATGACAACCAGGACCGAAGGCTTAACGTGCTTTCCGAGGCACGGAGGAAACTCGTTATGTTAAGATGGCAACCCATCCACAGACCAACCTTGGCAAGCGTGCTTAACCTTGAAGATCAACCTGTGCGGCTGTTATTATCTAGCCACGAGCTTCTCAAGGCTTCAATTATTGTATTATTTATTACTCTGGTGTAAAATACAGTACATTAGATATAAATAATAATGACTTTGTGGTCAAGACCAGTAGAGATTCAAGTGCACGGGATTTTTTGTAAAGGGGACTCGTTATCCTAAAGCACAAAGGGGGGGGGGGGGAGGGAACTCAGGTGGTCAGTGAAAGGCTGTCATGCTTTCTCGCTTCATCCAAGAACGACCGAAGAAATGCCCGAAAAAATCGCATGAAGGCACGGGCGTGGTCTGCTGAGCAGGTAAACGATTTGCATAGCAACTGTTCGGCCCCCCGAGGGAATGTTAGTATAGAGCATCCGATCACAATTATTTGCATCTTTGCTTGTACGTGTCTTAAAACATGTCAGTTGAGGCCCTATTCAAGACTGATCGCGATTGATTCCAAAATGCGGGTGCGCAGAGGAGAATTAGGTATTTTGCATCGATAAAAGCAGCGCAACTTCAGAATAAACGTTTAACTGCATTCCTATAAAATTCTATACCTACTCAAAAGAATGAAAAAGACCAAATTGGCAAAGTGTGCGACTTTGACGGATGATGAAATTTTGATGCAGAAGCACTACCTAATAATTGCAGAAGCACTACCTACTAGATATGTGAAAATATTTCCTAGTTTAATGTAAGCAGGCTCAGAAAAAAATTACAAAAGAAATTGTGATTATGACATTTAAACTTAAAAAATAAATTTTGTATCTTAGTTGCGTTTAAAAAACTCTCAAGTCGTGATTTATTTGTGTTATGAAAAAATTGGTTTCAGATTAGAAAGTTTTAATATTTACTTTATTTTTAATTAATATAAGATAATCAATCAAATCATGAGGTAAACGCGCCAAAGTCGCATACTTTGTCACGTGGTCTTTTTCTTCCTTTTATATCTAAGTACTTAATTTATTTGTGTTAAGTATAGAAAAATCAGTTTCAGATTAGACAGTTTTCTTCAAAAGAAAATATTCTAATCTGAAACTGAATTTTACTTTATTTTTCAGGTACGTAATAGGTAGTAGGTATCAACACGGATAGGTATCGATGGGTACCGATATAATCATCAATTAAATCACTACGTAAATGTGGCAAAGTCGCATACTGTGCCTTGTGGTCTTTTTCTTCCGTTTAAGTACCTAATATTCAGAGGTTGAAGGAAGACAATGTGCCAACATGGTGCCAGCAGTGTTAACACCAACACGTTGTTGCTACTACGCACGTGCGATTCTACGAGTGACAAAATGGCGCTCGTGTCACATGTCGCTCGAAAACCCACGCGCTGACGCGCCGCGCCGCGTGGGGACATTAAAATAACGATATAATTATCTAAAATTTTGTACGAAGGCAGTGTTTACAACTGATGCCACTGAAATTATAGGTAATGAAATAAGCTACTCAAACATATACTTACAACTTCTTACAGTTTTATCTTGTAAAAGTGTAGGTAATGTGTTGTCAAATCTTGGATTAAAACAGGATATATTGATATGTGATTTATAGGTAATCAATAACGTTGCAAAAGATTAAGAAAACTGTTAAATCTGAAACTGATTTTTTTTATAACAAAAAGAAGACATTGTGCCAATAGCGTTAATAGGTACCAAAAACTTGTTGCTACTGCGATGCTACGAGTGACAAAATGGCGCTCGTGTCGTACTTATGTTTTCTTCAAAATATTTTTTTCTAATTTGAAACCTATTTTTCACGTAGGTACCTACTTTATTTTTAAGTAGGTAATACTTACCAACAGAATCATTAAATGAATCACTAAATATATCATGTGAGGTACTTACCTAAACGCGTGAAAGCCGCAAACCTTGCCACGTGGCCGTTTTCTTTCTTTTAAATAATAGGTACCGTATTCAGTGCTTTTGAAGACTTCAGGAAGGCAAAAAAGTTATTGGTATTGGTGGTGGATTCTAAGATTGGTCACTTATGTTAAAAGTATGATAATGGAGGAATTATACGACTTCTCGAACTAAGCGTCACAGACGCGGCGTCTATAGCGTCACCAACGCCGCGTCACTGACGCCACGATAGAGACGCTTTTGTGACTTCGGATCCCACGACAGACGCACAGTCGCACCACACTGTCCCCGCGCGCCGCCCCAACCGGATTGATCTATAAAGCAGTCTTATCATAAAACATTATGGATTTACAAGTTGTTATGCTAGAAAAAGAAGAAGATGATGGTCTTTTACTTCAATACCACCTCAGTTTGGAAAGAGATCCAACCAATTTGATGTTACGATTCCGAAATGAAGAAGGTTACTTCAAGATCTTAATACAACAACACCTAAATGCGAACAATGAAATGTTCAGAGATTATTGGCGTTTTAATAAACAACAATTCAATTTTTTTTACAAATACAGCGACACTGCAAGCGCGGCCAAGCGACTGGCGCGGGCGTCTGACAACGCGGTTACAGCGTCACTGTGACGTCACAGACGCCGCGTTAGTGTCGCTGCGCTCGGAACTCGAATGTCGAGGAGCGGCTGATAGGCATACCAGACCTCCACAACCCATTAACTGGAGTAACACGGTACTTCACGGCAAGACTAGAATCAGATTTACTGGCTTCTGACTATAAGTAACGATTGCCAAAGATCTACAAATGACAACCAGGACCGAAGGCTTAACGTGCTTTCCGAGGCACTGAAGACCAACATTGGCAAGCGTTACTTAACCTTGAAGATCGACCTGTGCGGCTGTTATTATCTAGCCATTAGCTCCTCAAGGCTCCAATTATGTATCATTTATTACATATAAATAATAACGACTTTATATTCAAGATCAGTAGAGATTCAAGCGCACGGGATTTTTTGTAGAGGAGACGCTTTATCCTAAAGCACAAAGGGGGGGGGGAGGGAACACGGGTGGTCAGTGAAAGGCTGTCATGCTTTCTCGCTTCATCCAAGAACGACCGAAGTAATGTCCC
Source organism: Mythimna separata (assembly GCA_030763345.1). NCBI lineage: Eukaryota > Metazoa > Arthropoda > Insecta > Lepidoptera > Noctuidae > Mythimna > Mythimna separata. The sequence goes on from CM061187.1 coordinate 7,004,715, forward strand.
AAAAAAATCGCATGAAGGCACAGGCGTGCTCTGCTGAGCAGGTAAACGATTTGCATAGCAACCTGTTCGGCCACCCGAGAGAATGTTAGACTAGAGCAGGGGTGTCCAACTTGATTCGACCCACGATCTACCGTTTACTGATGAGATTTTGCGAGATCTACCAATTATACATATTGTTCGGGGTTGGATTGAGATAGAGATAAAGGATGAGATAAGAGATGAAAGTCAGTTTAAGGTTAATAAATTCACTGTATTGTCTGTTTCCACAAATATGAGATTAAGATTAATTTATACTAGGATGAATGGTGAACGATAGGGGATTATGAGTCACGCGTACGGTATGTTGCCGAATTACGTACTGAATTATTGCGGTGTAAATGCAATAATATAAATGATGGAAACATACTGCACGGGTGGCGCAATAATGATGACCCAGGTAAACGTGCTGTACGGTGGTTAACCCGTACACATATAATAAAATCAATTTGACAAAGAGCTAGTGAGCTCAAGAATTTGAGCAACCTGAATTAAATCAGTTTGATTTTATTTCGACGAACATGAAGTTACGGGGCGACAATAAGGTAAGAGAATTGTGCAGCAGATAATAGCTGTCTGCCACATCGCGACATAGTCCTCTTGGCCTAAAAGTACCCAGATCGACTGGACTAACAGCCGAGATCGACCGGTAGATCGCGATAGACTGGTTGGCCACCCCTGGACTAGAGCATCGGATCACAATTTGCATCTTTGCTTGTACCTTAAAACATGTAAGTTGAGGCCCTATTCAAGACTGATCGCGTTTGATTCCAAAATGCGGGTGTGCACTGTGCAGAGACGGACACATTAGGTACTAATTACTTTGCATTAGGGCTTTCAAACTCGAGACAATCAGGCTTTGCGAGCTCGGGGTGGCAAAAGTCGTGGCTTCAATCTGCGAGCTGGGTCTAAAAATAGCACCTCATAAAACCGAGGCACTATGGTTCCAGAAATTGCCGAGAAGTAGAGAACCACCCAGTTCGTCAGTAACCGTAGGAGATGCGCAAGTTCAGGTGAGTCAGTACATTAAGTACCTTGGCTTAACCTTGGACAGCCGGTGGGGCTTCGAAGAGCATTTTGATCGCCTGGTTCCTCGAGTTGAAAGGGCAGTGGGTGCTCTCCACAGATTGCTGCCCAATCTAGGAGGACCTCGAGAAGAAGTTCGTCGTCTCTACGCGGGTGTCGTGCGATCGATGACTCTTTATGGGGCACCTGTGTGGTCAAATAGACTATCAGGTGTCCGCCGCTGCAGAACTAAAATTAATAGTCTGCAGCGGAGAATAGCCCTTCGCATCGCACGAGGATACCGAACGGTATCCTTTGAGGCGGCAACTCTCCTGGCACGCTTTCCACCACTAGATATCCTGGCAGACATGGATGCGAAAGTTTACAACAGGATTCGTGACATACGTCAAAGTGGCGATAGCGTGCCAGGAATTGTTATAGTAAGGCTGAGACGGCAGGAACGGCGACACGCGCTAGAGAGGTGGCGCGAGCGGCTACAGCAGCCGCAATTCTTGTGCAAGCGCGTTGTCGAAGCCGTCCTGCCGCACTTCGAAGCCTGGCTGACAAGAAAGGAGCGCATCTCCTATAGACTTACTCAGGTGCTGACCGGGCACGGTTGCTTCGGTGAGTACCTGAACAGAATTGGGCGAGAAGCCACGGCAAATTGCCACCATTGCGGAAGTAACCTTGACTCTGCACAGCACACGCTCGAAGAGTGCCCTGCGTGGGTCTCCGAGCGGCAGGTTTTGGTTACCAAGATCGGGCAGGATCTGTCTTTGCCAGCAGTAGTGAGGGCTATGCTGACGAAGACAGAAAATTGGAGGGAAGTGGCGTCCTTCTGTGAGACCGTGATGGTACAGAAGGAGGCCGCTGAGCGGGATCGTGAGAGGACGGATCCCACTCGCAGAAGGAGGCGTCAGAGAGCCAATCGCCTCGACGCCTAAAACGCCGAAATCCCACTTACAATGTAGGTGGGACTCCGAGGTCACGGGCTCTCAGAGAGGGGACTCTTTCTGCCCAGTGAGTGACTTCGAGAAGGACGGTGGCACAGTGATCACGTGCTGCCGTGCACAACAAGAAACAGAGGAGACCCTTCACAGTCTCCTCAGGGATGTGCTCTAACAGGCGTTGTACACAGAGGGGGTTCCGGGGTGGTCTTTTAAGAGGACACGGGGCCCTCTCCCATGTGCAGATGGTGATCACCGGGGTGGTTTTAGTGAGGTAAGAATCCCACACTCCCTGGTCTTTTTCCCCAAAAGTCCAGGCGCCTTTTGAAGGTTTCCCCCCGAAAACAAAAAAAAAAAAAAAGGGCTTTCAAACTCGGATAGTTACCAACTCCGGAGCTAGTTACGATGTTGAGCAATCAAATCCGGAACTCCGGAGTTGGCTCCGGAGTTGACAGCTTTCTTAGAAATTAATAAAAAGGCCCTTTATTTTAATCAATAGAAGTTTTATTTGCAAAGGAATCGGTGTTTTTGTTTAAACATTTACTGTCTGACCAACAGAAGTTATAATAGACAACCTAAACACATTATAATTTTTTTTTTAATAATATAATAATATTTGTTTTTAATGAATAGGCTTAAAAACTACTGGACCGTTTTCAAAAATTCTTTCACCATTCGAAAGCTACATTATCCACGAGTACCATAGGCTAAATTTAATTTTGAAAAAAAAAACAATAGGGTTCCGTAAGATATCTGGGTTTATCAGACACAAGGTGTAAACAACATATAACTTATATGGCTGAACAACGTTTGCCGAGTCAGCTAGTTTTTAATAAAAAAGAAACTTTTGGTTTAAAAATTTACCGTCTGACAGTCAGACGTTTTATTAGATAACTAATATGCATTATATAATATTAAAACAATCAACAATCATACAAAAATAAAAAAAAAATTGGCAAGTACCAATAGAATAATAAAATAGTAATTATGAACTTAAAGGAACCTATAAAATCTACTTTTTTGAGATCGAAGTTCTTAGTAATACGTTTTGAGAAACGATAACGCATTTAAAGATGAGTCAAAAAGAGAACTTTTTACTACCGAATAATACCGAAGTGTTGTGCTAAAGACTTAAGAAGGAATCAAACAACGGAAATCGTAAGCTCAAGAATTAAGATGCGTTTTTCGTCGTTTTTTAAATAATGTTTATATGATTTTTGAAAACCGGTTTCAACTCCGGTTTTCCATTTCAACTCCGGATTTAAAAAATGCTTAAAATCGCTCCGAAACTCCGGAGTTGCGAAACTCCGGAACTCCGGATTGAAAGCCCTACTTTGCATCGATAAAAGCAGCGTAACTTCAGAATAAACGTTAAAACATTTTAGTTTGACCACGCGGCAATACGGCATACTTAGTGCACGCGGCAATACGGCATACTTAGTGCATAAACTCGATCGTTTTCCTCTCTCAACAGTATAAAAAATCTAAGAGATCTCCTATTCTGTAGACTTAACTCACATCCAAAGAAATCAGCTGTATTTGAGTTTCATGTAGTGTGTAATGAATTAATGATACTGATTTTCTGTTTTCTGTGTTCAATTGCAGGAGTCCTACAGCATGAAACCCCTACTGGTCTTGTAGCAAGAGTAGGTAATAACTGTTTGCTACGTCATTCGTTCATTGAGTCCAAAGCCATGGTAGCTAGGGAATGCAAATCCGTCGTGTTTTAAAAATCCGGATTTTTTAAAACTGATTTTGGGTCTAATCCGGATTTTACGGATTTTTCATGAAAATTAAACAAACCTACTTATATTAGTTTATTAACATGATGTTTCCCTTCGCACGATTTCCCTTCGCCGTTTTGAGAGCAGTAGCTCAAAAATAGGACATGTAGCATCCACAAACCCATACTGGGCCCGCATGGTGGATTACCGCTTATGGTGGGCATCGAGAACCGGCCCTATTTTGAGAACCGGTTCTTTCGGTTCCAAACTCAAGCCAGAACCGGGTACCCGGTTTTTTCGGTTCTTTCGGGTTTTTGATTTTCCGTGAATTTTCACGCGTTGTAGTTGAGCTAGACTCGCGTGCGAGGTGTCAATAGACGCGTCTCCGCGAGCCCTAGCCAACAGAGCTAAAATTGATTGAAAAAAACCCGGAATTTTTAATGTAAAATGCTAATTTGGAAAACTGAACCTAAATTTGGGTTCGCGTAATGCTAGCCAGAATGTAAGTCCAGTGGGTTGGAAAGGTAGACTGAAAAAAGAAATCGAAAAAGACTAAAGGTTTTAATTCATGAATCCCCGACCGGTCCTATGAGACCGCGATGTTATTGTTTTGCTATTGTGTCTCGTTTTGCGGGTATGTGTTAGGTTAAAGATAAAAAAATTGAAAAAATATAATTTTTGTGAAAATTCAAAATGTACCGGGAGGGAAAAATTGCGCTGCGGGAAATGGTATTTCTCGTCAAATATAATAGGAACTAGCCTATCTTAGGATGCTAGCGTACGGACCGCACCAAAATAACCCTTCTAGAAAATGAGTTATCGCGATTGTACTAAAAACCCGTCGCCCTAAGGTATACTAAGTCAACTTCGACTGATATCGTTTGGTGACTAAAGTCATGATAGACTATTCAAAAATTGTATTCTTGATAATGTGAAGATAAGAAATGTGTATGATTTGAATGTTTTCATTGGATAAAGTGAAAAAGGATCTACAAATTATGTACCTATCGCGCCGAGTGGCGGGAGAGAAAGTAAAAGTGATTTTTTTTTTCTAATATGAATCTAAATACATATTTCCTAAGATTCTATGATCTAAAATTTGAAAGTGTCTTCGATGCCGTAACGTAACCCACCATAATTTTCTATCTGAGATTGAGCTACAAATTATACGTTAAAAATTTAAATGTCGCAGGATATTCTGGAGCATTTACCTTAATGTTACCGAATCTCTTAAAAAATCGTTAGCTTGCTAAAGATTCATCAATAATATTAAAATCATAAGGTTATTTATTAAAAATTATAGTGAAACAATAGTATTTATTCTGTTTAGATTATAAATTCGGATTATAACTTGATATGGGTCATTGTACATTCGACACACATTCCATTCCCCATTGTTAAAAATATGTGTAAACTCGCCACACATTTATTTTTTATTAATAAAGTATTTTGGAGTATTGTAAACTCGTCACACGCGTTTTCTACGTACGGACAGCAGAGAAATCAATCACAAGAATAAAAAAGATAAACATGTATTTTTTTTATTAAAGTTAATCTTTATAAAATCACTATTATCACAGTTTTAATTGCAGTATCTAATTCGTAGCTAAATATACATTACTACTTGCTGATTTACCGCTAACATACTAATATTTCTCTTATGACTTTCTCAAATCACAGAACTATTATTATTAATTCAACTTAAATCTAATAAAAAAAAAACAGTTTTATAATGTTAAAATAATATTACACATAAATGTAAACAGTCATTGAAAAGTAAAAAATTAAGAGTATAAAAGAAGGGTGGCGGGCGGTCGCCTCCTTCTGCGAAGCAGTAGGAGCTATGTTAGGAGCAGTGCTAGCGAAGGAGGCTGCCGACCGCGAACGCGTGAGGGAGCGGCCCTCACGCCGCCGCCGCCGAGATCCCGATCCCGATTTTCGACCACCGTAGGCGCGGGCTCGCGGACAGCGAGCACTGGGTAGCTTACCGTCCGATAGTCTGATAATAACCTGAACCGAGCCTAGTCGCAAACAGCGCGTTTTGTTCCACGCGCGCCTCAAGGAGATGTCAGCAAACTGTAGGGGTCCCGGGTCCGGGAGGGTCGAAGCCTCTGGAGAACACGGAAAATCCGAAAGGTACTCACCGTGTCCCCCAGATCGAAGGCAACGAAGAAACGGGGTGGGCGTATCAGACTCTTACTAGCGTAAGAGTCTGATACGCCCTCCCGCTCCGCCCAAGAGCGGGAGAAGTCATTCTGATAATTTGCCTTCACTTTACTTCACAACTGTTATAGAAAAAAATAATTTCATTACTTTAAAGTTATTATGTAAACTTTTGATATATTTCCTTATTTATTTTATTGTTCACCAAATAACTCATTTGGGTTTGAAGAGTTTGTTTCATATTAACATTATGTAAAAGCTAGAACTTTACTTGCTAACGCTACTTTCCTTAAAAATAGCATGAAATTAAAATGTGTGCCGAGTTTACAACAAGTTTTATTAATAAATAATATTTTTTTGTGGTTGTGACGAGTTAACAATGAATGTATGGGAATTTTCAAAAGTGTGGCGAGTCGACAATGTGACGAATGTACAATGACCCCTTGATATTTAGCATAAAGAGTAGGTATTAAGTATAGAGATAATATTATTTCTAAATTTATTTTAGAAACCGATTAGATAGAGAACCGAAAGAACCGAAAGACCCGGTTTTCCATTTCACAGAACCGGTTCTTTCAGGGTCCCTCAGAACCGGGAATCCCCGGTTCTTTTAGAACCGGGAAAAACCGGTTCCGATGCCCTAATTACCGCCTCTCCAAGAAGCCGTTTTCCCAACATGTAAAGACAAAGAATGTATATTTTTTCCATTTTTGGGTTGGAAATTATCCAATGACTTCTCCCGTTCTGGGCAGAGCGGGATATCAGATTTTTAGTGACTAAAATCCACTCCTCTTCCTTCTTCATTTTCTTTGTCTTCGTTCTAGGGCCCCGGGGTTCACTTTTACATAACTCATAACAACAGTAGGCTTCGACCCAGCTGGGCCACTACGATTTGTATCACCTTGAGACACACTACGCGCCGTGGCGGGGTCGATGAGCTACCCATTGCTCGCCATCCGCAAGCCTGCGCCTACGGTAGCTGGAAATCGGGGTCTGGATCCGGGAGCTGGAGCGTGAGGATCATTCCCTCGCACGTGCAGTCACCTCCTTTGTTAGCATTACTGCTTCGCAGAAGCAGGCGACCGCCTGTCACATTCCTTTGCGCTCTGGTCCATGGGCCGTACCAGGACCCGGCGTGAGTAGTCATTGCCCAAACGGAGCATATCTTTAATAATAGTCATCCAGACCGAATTTTGAACACGGTGGCCTGATGCCTACTGAAACCTAGAAGCCTGATGTATACTGCAGATATCATAGTGCACAAGTGTGTACGCAGACACTGGCGCACTCTCTGTTCTTTTAATCTTATAGTCAGATGGGAAGGCAATTCAACACGACCGGAGAGAGATCAGGTGCAGGACCCACAGCTTGACGTGCTTTCAGAGGCATGGGGGTATCATACCACTAACTTCCAAACTCCGGGCAGCTATAGAGTAATTCCTAATGGAAAAACCCAATAGCACTATTTGCTTGACCTCTAGTTCGAGCCCAGTACCCACGCTCAGCATTCGCCCTTACGAACCTAGTGTTCGTCCGACAAGACAGTCAAACATCACACCTTAACCATAAGCTCCACCGTATCCTCCAAGCGATTGATCCGCACAATAATGGCACCTGGGCGTTTCTTTCGCACAAATCCGGCGCAGAAACCTCTCGAACTTACCATGTCCAGTGAGGACCTGTATCATGTGGAAGGTGAGGACGCAGTGACGTCTTTCCAACCACTTCTCAAAGAGGGGACGCATAGCCACAATTATGGCGTACCCAAAGAATGTAGTAGGGTTGGTAATTAGTTCATACTTTTTTCTGTCAGCATGATGAGCAACTTGTCATACGGGTAGACCATGAATTATATAGGACCTACGTTATGATATTTTTTTTTTCTGAATTTACTTGGTTATCCGTCTTCCACGCGGGTGAAGCCACGGGCAAAAGCTAGTGCTAAACTAATAATAAAAGTAGATAATATCATCGCGAATTAAAATTTCTTATTATTCAGAAAATCCGCGGATTTGATTTTCAAATCCGGATTCACAAGTCGAGTAAAAATGTGCGGATATCCGGATTTTTCGGATTACGGATAGTCCGGATTGCATTCCCTAATGGTAGCTGCTAGGAAACTCGGCGTTCATGCAAAGGCGGTGCTTCGCACTGGGACAGCTTCTATTGTTATACAAAGCACAGGACCGATCGGGTGTGGAGTACTGCAGCCACATGTAGATTGGAGCTGCAAAATGCCACCTAGCAGCTTTGGACTCAGTGGAAAGACGTGTGAAGACGTTAATTTGAGTTCCAGATTTGGTTCCAATCTACAAAGCCTTGTGAACGGCGAACACTTGATAGCTTGCCGTCCGGCTGTCCGGTGATAACCCGGACCGAGCCCAAGTCGTCAACGGTGCGTATACTGTTCTGCGCGTGCCTCAAGTAGATGTCGGCAAACTGTATCCCACAGGGCCGAAGCCTCTGGGGCTATGGATCGGTTTTCCGAAAGGCAACTAAGCTCGGTGTCCCCAGATCGAAGGAAACGAAAGAAAGGGGGTGGAGTTTGGTCAATAAAAGTCTGACATCGCTCCGCTCAAGAGCGGGGAAAGTCATTCTGATGATTCCCCACTTGAAAAAAAAGCCCCAAATTATACAAATAAAAAGATATGTGATTAATCCACCACTGATCACTGACCATTCCAGGTTGCCTGGAAGAGATCGCAGAACGCGATAAAGTTTTAACTTTAAGGTTTCAATTATTGTATCATACATATAATGGTGTACAATACAGTAGATATAAATAAATAAAGTCAAGATCATACTTTGAAAAAAATCACGGGAGGTTTTTGAAAAGGAAACCCGTTATCCTGAATCACAAAGGGCAATTGAAAGAACACGGGTAGGTAGTCAGTAAAAGCCGCGACACGCTCTCTCCCTCCTTCCTAGATCAACCGAAATCATTAGATGCTTTCCAATCACGTTCCAACGTCCCAAAAAAATTCGCACTTGCGCACGGGCGCGCTCTGTTGCGCAGGTAAACGATTTCCATACCGCCCCGACTCCCCGAGTGAATGTTAGACTAGAGCATCCGATAACAATTTGCATCTTTGTTTGTACGTGTCTTAAAACATGTAGGTTCGTTCCCTGTTCAACACCTTATGATTTTTACTGTCATTATTACCTACAAGATGATAGTTTTGTAGGTATTTATTTTTAGTATTAGACATTGCGTCGATAAAGACAGCGTAACTTCTAAAAAGCGCTGCTCGGGGACATTAAAAAATAACGATATCTAAAATTTGGTATGTCAGCAATGTATAAAAGTCATGATTTAAGTATTTATGTTATAGAAAAATCAGTTTCAGATTAGAACCTTTTCTGATTTACTTTATTTTTAGTAATACAACAATCAATTACCTACATCATAAGGTAAACGCTCTTAATTGATGCATACTTGGCCACGTGGTCCTTTTCTTCAATGCTTGAAGTTGAAAGATATCTTCCTTCAACTTCAAGCACTGAAGAAAAGGCCTAATAAATAAATGTGATAATAGTGTTTATAGTAACAGCTTGTCCATGATAATCTTTATTAGATTCCAATGAGACAAATACCTATCAGTTATCAATGTTATCACGTTTTGTAATATTATTGATTGAAAATCGCGTACCCAGTTTTTAACTAAGACTTGATAACACATCTCAAAGTATAACTGTATAAAGTTGTACATATTTGATTAGCTTATTTCATTACAATTCCAATGATATAAGTGTTTTACATAGATTACGTACAAAATTTTAGATATGTCATCATTTTAATGTCCTCGCGCGATGCGCAGGATTTCGAGCGTTAGCATTCTTCATGCGGCACGAGCGCCATTTTGGACGCGTAGAATAGCCGATCCTTGGTAAAAAAAATCAACCAATACAATATCTAAATTGTTGTGTTTGACTACATGGCAAATTGCATGGTACTGGTGCATTTGCCTTATGATGTATTCGATAGTATTATACCTACCCAATCATATTATCAGCGTCAGCGTCGGAAGGCCACAAGATGGACCGACGACCTGGCGAGGGTCGCGGGTATCCGATGGATGCGAGACGCACAGGACCGGTCGCTGTGGCGACGCTTGGAGGACGCCTATGTCCAGCAGTGGACGTGTTTTGGCTGAGATGACGATGATGATCATATTATCGCACATGTAAATAGGTACAGCAATTTTTAAGTTAAACTAATTGTTCAAGATTAAATTGTATGTCGTGATGAACTCAAAAACTTCTTTCCTTTCGGACAAGATTTTTACGAACTTTCGTTCTTAAACTAGGTAGGTACTTTTATTGCGTTTTTCGTACGAATACTGTGTGGACGGCTAGATGTTTATTCTGTCCAAATAGAGGTTTCATTGTAAGTAACTACCTACATATCAATAGCTTATCTTAGAAACATTCGATTAATGCCAAAGAGGTGGAGAGTATCAAAAATATTGCATACCTACCTATTTGTGTAATGCTATCATAGCTAGGGTTATTATTTCACCTCACTCCCTTTTACTATCACAAAAAAACTGTAACACCGATTGGCGCGAAAATGATAAAACCTAATGAAATGAACATTATTGGAATGACAGATTCTAAATTCAAATGTACCATATTATGTTTTTTTAATTGTAACAGGGTCTAGGTATGGTCAAACTAATAATCTTTATGTTATTTGATATTATTTAGTTACACATAATTTTTTTCGAAATATATTAGGGGATTCTTAGCAGTTTCTGTTTATTTGTGCATTTTTCTTTCTACTAAAAAGCAACTCAAGTATCGACGCTACCCTGAGTTTGTTTTGGTGTTTCTTCTCAAAGTAGTCAACAAGGAAATACCGGCCTCATCTAGTAAATATAAATTGCCAAAAAAACCTACCTACATAATAAATATCATTTGGTTATCAATTTTATTTACCGCCATCGACCATTTATAATGCAAAACGGCTCTAAAAATATGAATACCTTGATTTTAAAGTTAAAATTTTTATAATTTAAAATTTCTGGGTGTGATTCCTGGCTTGGTAGATACTAATGTTTTTTTCTATCTGGATTTTCTCTTTAGCAGCCCTTATTTTACTTTATCCAGCGTAAATTCAGGTCAGTTATCCTGATACACAAAGGGCAATTGAAGGAACATAGGTGGTCAGTAAAAGCCTGACACGTTCTCTCGCTCTTCCCTACAGTGACCAAAGTCATTACAATATGATTTCTAAAATAACAAAAAAAAAATTGCAAGGGCGAATAGGCCCGCTCTTTTGTGTAGTTAAACGATTTTCGTGGCAACAACGGACGCTCATGCTTCGCACCCGAGAGAATGTTAGACTAGTACATCCGATCACAATTTGCATCTTTGTTTCTTTCTACTTTCTACGCGTCCTAAAACATGTAAGTTGAAGCTTTATTCAAGACTGCTTACGATTTTTACTATTCATTACTTACAAGATGATTATGTTGACTTAGTTTTGATAAATACAACGCAACTTCACAAAAACGATCAAATATTTTAACTGCTTTAGGTACTATAAACTCTTGTACTTAAAACTATGAAAAAGACCACATGCCAAAGTATGCGACTTTGACGTGTTAACTTCATGATGTAATGTTGGCGCTAATCATAGCAGAAGTACTACTTACTAAAAAGAACTTTCTAATCTGAAACTATTTTATATTTTTAAACTTGATAATAGGTACCAACATAATCATTCAATAATTTGATCAAAGAGCATACTTCAATCGACCTATATACAAGCAGCTAGCCAAGCAGGGGGGGTTGTAGTTGCTCGCGTCCGTAGGATTTACCACCTTCTCCAAGGCCCACCCTACACGTGCCCCCCGGGTGGTGCAAAACGAGCAACAACGCCGAGCAACAGGCGGCGGTTAATTAACCTGCCTTAAGGGAATTTGCTGCCCTAGAGGAACTAAATCTCCCTAAAATAGCGACGCTGACACCCTGGGAAAGTGTCAGTTGTATATCTCCCAACCCCCCCTTTAATATGAAAATGTCGAATAAAGAGAATTTTTTGTCATGCGATCCGGCTAACCCCCGGCGCCCTCCGGTATCCGGGCCGGACGGTATGAAATTGATTACCGAAGACTCCGTAGAAGTAGGCAACCAGGCTCCTACGGCTGTAAATACTACTGGAAATCGTAAATTTGTTCAGCAGGTTTTCCACCCCAGCCTACTCTCAACGAGACCAAGAAGTGCGTCTATTGGGAGTATACCAAAAACAAATCCACCCTTGACCCCGTGTACCACTTCTAAAGTATCACAAAAAGAAACGGTAGAGCACCAACCTAGTCCCCCAGAATGGCAAAGAGTTCCCATTAGCCAGAATAAGAAGCGGAAAACAATGTGCCATAGTCCATCACCAGAAAGGTTGCAAATAACCAACAGATATAGCAACCTACCCATCGATCTAACTGAAGACATAGCAGATGAGAAACTTATAAAACCCAGCAAACCACCACCTATTGTTCTTTATGGAGTCGAAGATCTTAATAAGTTAACTGAACTCCTAGAAACTGTGGCAGAAAAGGACCAATTCACCTACAAAATTGTCAACAAAAATCAGATTAGAATAAACAGTGTAGACACAGAGGTCTACAAGAAATTGATTAACCTTGTCCGGAGTAATGGACTCATTGGGCATACTTTTAATAGAAAGGATAAAAGACCAGTCAGAATAGTTATTAAAAACCTACACCCTTCCACACCTTTAAACATTATTAAAGAAGAAATAGAGGCTACAGGAAATGTAGTTACAGGTGAAATAGTAAATGCAAGATATGGCCCTGAAAAAAAAACCTACCTCAACCTTCTTCGTCAACCTGGAGCCAGGCCCTAATAATATAACAATCAAAGAGTTAAGATATATTTATCATCAGTCAGTCCTAATAGAAGACCCGAAAAGACGAAAGACAATAGTCCAATGCCAGAGGTGCCAACAATACGGCCACACTAAGAATTACTGCATGCGACCATACCGATGCGTCAAGTGTGGACAATCCCATAAGACATCAGAATGCCAGAAGCAAGATCGCAAAGCCCCGGCAACATGTGCGCTGTGTAATGGACCTCACCCAGCCAACTACAAAGGATGCCAAGTGTATACCGAGATCTTAGCTAGAAGGGGAAAAAATATTACAAATAAAAAATCACACTCTCATGCAAACACTCTTAATAAAAAGGATACACAGCATATTCATACAGAGTTACAAACCTATGCTGAAACCCTAAAACAAAAGCCAGAAGATAAGACTTCGACAGAAAAGCCTCCAGAACCCCAAATCACAACACAAAGCCAGACTTTAGAACAAATACTATTAAAACAGAACGAAAAGTTCGAAATTATCCTCCAACAAATGAGTATTCTAATGAGTCTCATAGCTAAACTTGTCGACAAGTTAACAAAATGACCTCGTTACGCATAGCTACCTGGAACATAAATGGTCTTGCTCCAAACAAATATGATGTGGAACTGTTAATGTCGATACAGAAACTGGATATTTTACTCATATCCGAAGCTCACTGTACTGCTAAGACACCAGTAAAATTCGACAACTACCAATGTTACGTCACACACCACCCTGACGAAACAGGCCATGGTGGATCTGCTGTGGTCATAAGAAAATCGATAAAACATTATCAAATGCCAGACTACAAAGCTGAACACATACAGGCAACGTCGGTCGCTGTAGAAGACAAATGTGGAAACCTCACTCTCGCTGCAGTTTACTGCCCACCTAAGCATAAAATCACAGAAGCAATGTTTTCCCACTTTTTGCAAACACTCGGCAATCGGTACGTTGCAGGTGGAGACTGGAATGCCAAGCATACCTACTGGGGTTCACGACTCACCACAACCAGAGGCCGACAGTTAAAACTAAGCCTTGATAGTAACAACGCTCGAGCTATGTCTTCTTGTGAACCAACATACTGGCCAAGTGACTCTAATAAAATACCAGACCTCTTGGACTTTTTCATAATCAGGGGTGTTTCAAAAATGTACCTAAAACCAGAATCTTGTTATGATGGGTCGTCTGATCACACTCCAGTCCTACTAACTATGAGTACGAATGCCATAGAAATAACTACTCCAGAAACCTTGCATAATAAGCATACCGACTGGAGCTACTTCAGAGAGTACATAGATAAAAATATACAGCTAAAAATAGCTCTTAAAACTCCTGATGACATAGAGGATTCAGCTAATTACATAACTACTCTCATACAGGACGCTTGCTGGAAGAGTACCCCTGAAAAGAACCATAATAAAACAAAAACGGTGAACTATCCACTGGACATAAAATCAGCGATACTGGAAAAGCGACGACTGCGCAGAGTGTGGCACCTAACCAGACTAAGAGGAGATAAAAAAATCTTTAACAGAGCAGCTGAAGACCTGAAACGCAAACTAAAAGAATGGCATGATGACACTTTGCAGATGCAGCTGGAATCATTATCTGCTACAGAGGCAACTAATTACTCCTTATGGAAGTTCACTAAACGTCACAGTAGACCTCAGACTTTAAAGCCTCCCCTGAAATGCAACTCTGGCTGGGCAAGAACCTCGCAAGAAAAAGCAAAAGAGTTTGCGGAACATCTCTCTAGGGTCTTTGTCCCGAATGATGCAGTTGATAAAGGATTTGATAAACAAGTAGAACTAATCCTTAAACAAGATTATCAAATGGCTTTACCACCGAAACCGGTAACTGCACCCGAAGTTTGGAGAGTGGCAACTGGACTCAAAGATAAAAAAGCGCCAGGATATGACTTAATTACTAAGGAAATTATAAAACAACTACCTAGGAAAGCATTTGTCTTCTTGACAATGCTATATAATGGTATCCTGAGAGTACAGTATTTTCCAAAGTTGTGGAAAGTGTCACAAATAACAATGGTGTACAAAGATGGCAAACCACCTAATGAAATCAGCTCTTATAGGCCTATAAGCTTACTGCCAATACTGTCAAAAATCTTTGAGAAGTTGCTATTGCGCAGAATACTCCCCATTCTAGAAGAAAATCGCGTTATACCAGCTCACCAGTTTGGTTTCAGACAGCAGCACTCCACAGTGGAACAAGTTCACAGAGTCTGCGAAAAAGTAAGGAAATCTCTTGAAGAAAAAGAGTACTGCTCCGCCGTGTTCCTAGATGTTCAGCAGGCCTTCGATAGAGTGTGGCACGAGGGCCTTCTCGTCAAAATTAAAAATAGCCTCCCACACAGCTATCATCGGATCTTTGTGTCATATTTGACTGAACGGCTGTTTCAGGTCAAGGAAGGTGATGCAATGTCGCGATTGTATGAGATATGTGCTGGTGTACCTCAAGGCTCCGTTCTGGGACCCGTGCTATATACCATATTCACAGCTGACCTACCGGAAGCAGATAATACCACAATAGCAACGTTTGCTGACGATACCGCCATCTTAGCCAGCGACAAGGACCCGAGTACTGCTACAAAGTTCCTGCAGACAGCATTGAACAAAACAACCAAATGGTTACAAGACTGGCGAATTAAAGTCAATGCATTAAAGTCTGTACAAGTTACCTTTACATTGCGAAAGGGTAATTGTCCCCCTGTTCAACTGGAAGATACCACCTTACCACACCAAAACAGTGCCCGCTACCTTGGAATGCATCTAGATCGGCGCCTGACATGGAATCAACACGTGAAAAAAAAGAGAGACGAACTCAACATACGTTTCAAGCACCTTCTCTGGCTTCTGGGTCGGAACAGCAAATTGTCAATTGACAACAAGCTACTTATTTATAAAGTCATCCTAAAGCCGCTATGGATGTATGGTATTCAACTCTGGGGTAGTGCCTGCAACTCAACCATCTCATGCTTGCAGAGAATGCAAAACATTATACTCCGAACGATCAGCAATGTCCCATGGTATGTGACCAACCAAGAAATCCACGAACATCTGGAAATGCCTACGATAAAGGAAGAAATCCAAAACGTAACTTCGAAATACCGGGAGAAGCTAAAGAAGCACCCGAATAAACTGGCAGAAAAGCTCACGATACGAAGCTACGTAAAGCGCCTCAAGCGAAAGGATATCTTTTAGATGCACGATGAGGGGACGTTCCCAATGGGGGGCGCACTCACACTGACATAGCGAACTCACCAAATTTGCTTATAGTGTCAAACACTGATCGCAGATATAACATAGAGAAAAAAAAAAAAAAAAAAAATATACAAGCAGCTTGGCATCCATAAACAGCGCTTTCTCCAAAAGCACTGTTTTGTAATTTTGTAGTTCTGTTTTTATAATTTTTATGTTAATCAATTATTACTTCTGTAACTGTTTCAACGATGTTTTAATGTTACATGTGGAGGCTTGTAAATGGCTCGTTCTGGTATAATATGCTGTTATTTCTAATAATGTAAGCTGTAAGCCACCCAAAAAACAATAAAATAAAATAAAAATAAAATAAAATTACTTACACCAATCGATAAACGTGCCAAAGTCGAACACTTTGCCATGTAGCCTTTTTCTTTCTTTCAAGTAATATTCTGTGATTCTATGAAGCTTTTACTGAAGACAATATGCCAAAAGCATTTATAACAACAGTTCGTTGCTACTGCGATTATACGAGTGACAAAATGGCGATCGTGCTGCAAGATAACGTGCGAAGTCCGACGCGCCGCTCTAACTAAAAATAACGATAAATTCAAATAACGATATCTAAAATTTGTATGAAAGAAATGTATAAAAGTCATGATTTATTTATTTTATACAAAAAAAAAGTTTCAGATTAAAACCTTTTCTTATTTACTTTTGTTTTTAGTAAAACAACAATAGTATAATCATCAATTACCTACATCATAAGGCAAACGCGCAAAAGATGCATACTTCGCCACGTGGTCCTTTTCTTCAATGCTTGAAGTTGAAAGATGTCTTCCTTCAACTTCAAGCACTGAAGAAAGGCTTAATAAATAAATGTGATAATAGTGTTTACAGTAACAGCTTGTCCATGATAATCTTTATTAGATTCCAATGAGACAAATACCTATCAGTTATCAATGTTATCACGTTTTGTAATATCATTGATTGAAAGTCGCGTACCATACCCTGTTTTTAACTAAGACTTGACAACACATCCCAAAGTAAAACTGTATGAAGTTGTACATATTTGATTAGCTTATTTCATTACGATTCCAATGATATAAGTTTTTTACATAGCTTTCATACATAATTTTAGATATGTCGTAATTTTAATATCCTCGGGCGGCGCGCAGGACATTCTTCATGTGACTCGAGCGCCATTTTGGACGCGTAGAATAGCCGATCCATGGTAAAAAAATCTACCGATACAATACAATATCTAAATGGTTGTGTTTGACCACACGGCAAATTGAATGGTACTGGTGCATTTGCCTTATGTAGGATGTATTCGAAAGTATTATACCCAATCATATTATCGCACACCTACGGCAATTTTTAAATTAAACTAATTGTTCAAGATTAAATTGTATGTCGTGATGAACTCAAAAACTTCTTTCCTTT
Source organism: Mythimna separata (assembly GCA_030763345.1). Classification (NCBI taxonomy): domain Eukaryota; kingdom Metazoa; phylum Arthropoda; class Insecta; order Lepidoptera; family Noctuidae; genus Mythimna; species Mythimna separata. The sequence goes on from CM061187.1 coordinate 7,022,129, forward strand.
CGGACAAGATTTTTACGAACTTTCGTTCCGAAACTAGGTAGGTAGGTACTTTTATTGCGTTTTTCGTACGAATACTGTGTGGACGGCTAGATGTTTATTCTGTCCAAATAGAGGTTTCATTGTAAGTAACTACCTACATATCAATAGCCCGGTACAGAAACATTCGATTAATGCCAAAGAGGTGGAGAGTATCAAAAATATTGCATACCTACCTATTTGTGTAATGCTATCACAGCTAGAGTTCTCTTTTTCAACTTACTCCATTTTACTATCACAAAAAAACTGTAACGCCAGTTGGCGCGAAAATTATGAAACCTAATGAAATGAATAGGTATTATTAGAATGACAGATTCTAAATTCAAATGAACCTAATATTATGTTTTTTTAATTGTAACAGGGTCTATGGTCAAACTAATAATCTTTATTTTATTTGATACTCGTATTATTTAGTTATACATATTTTGTTTTCGAAATATATTAGGGGATTCTTAGCAGTTTCTGTTTATTTGTGCATTTTTCTTTCTACTAAAAGCAACTAAAGTGGGTATGAACGCTACCCTGAGTTTGTTTCGGTGTTTCTTTTCACAGTAGTCAGCTAGGAAATACCGGCCTCATCTAGTAAATATAAATTGCCAAAAAAACCTACCTAGATAATAAATATCATTTGGTTATCAGTATTATTTACCGCCATCGACCATTTGTAATGCAAAACGGCTCTAAAAATAAGAATACCTTGATTTTAAAGTTAAAATTTTTATAATTTAAAATTTCTGGGTGTGATTCCTGGCTCGGTAGATACTGTTTTTTTCTATCTGGATTTTGTCGTTAGCAGCCCATATTTTATTTTACCTGGCGTAAATTTAGGCCAGTTATCCTGAATCACAAAGGGCAATTGAAGGAACACAGGTAGTCAGTAAAAGCCTGACACGTTCTCTCGCTCCTCCCTACAGCAACCAAAGTCATTACAATATGCTTTCTAATGTACCAAAAAAAAATCGCACGAGCGAATAGGCGCGCTCTTTTGTGTAGTTAAACGATTTTCATGGCAACGGACGCTCATGCTTCGCACCCGAACGAATGTTAGACTAGTACATCCGATCTCAATTTGCATTTTTGTTTCTTTCTACGCGTCTTAAAACATGCAAGTTGAAGCCTTATTCAAGACTGCTCCTTACGATTTCTACTGTCCATATTAGGTACCTACAAGATGATTGTTTATATTAAATATTTAGTGTTGATATAGACAGCGCAGCTTTACAATAAACGATCAAATATTTTAATTGTTTCCTATAAACTCTTGTACTTAAAACGATGAAAAAGACCACATGGCCAAAGTATGCGACTTTGACGTGTTTACTTCATGATATAATTTTAGGGCTAATCATGGCAGAAGTACTACTAAAGAAAAACTTTCTAATCTGAAACTATTTTTTTATTTTTAAAGTTGATATAAGGTACCAACATAATCATTACTTACACCAATCGATAAACGTGCCAAAGTCGCACACTGTCGCCATGTAGCCTTTTTCTTTCTTTTAAGTAATATTCTGTGATTCTATGAAGCTTGGACTGAAGACGATATGCCAAAAGCGATTATAACAACAGCTCGTTGCTACTGCTCTTAGACGAGTAACAAAATGGCGCTCGTGCTGCAAGATAACGTGCGAAGTCCCACGCGCCGCTCGGGGACATTCAAATAACGATATCTAAAATTTGTATGAAAGAAATGTTTAAAAGTCATGATTTATTTATTTTATACAAAAAAAAAACAGTTTCAGATTAAAACCTTTTCTTATTTACTTTATTTTTAGTAATACAACAATAGAATAATCATCAATTATCTACATCATAAGGTAAACGCGCAAAAGATGCATACTTCGCCACGTGGTCCTTTTCTTCAATGCTTGAAGTTGAAAGATGTCTTCCTTCAACTTCAAGCACTGAAGAAAGGCCTAATAAATAAATGTGATAATAGTGTTTATAGTAACAGCTTGTCCATGATAATCTTTATTAGATTCCAATGAGACAAATACCTATCTGTTATCACGTTTTGTAATATTATTGATTGAAACCCGCGTACCATACCCTGTTTTCTAAGACTTAACAACACATCCCAAAGTAAAGCTGTATAAAGTTGTACATATTTGATTAGCTTATTTCACTACGATTCCAATGATATAAGTTTTTTACATAGCTTTCATACAAAATTTTAGATATGTCGTAATTTTAACGTCCTCGGGCGGCGCGCAGGACATTCTTCATGCGGCACGAGCGCCATTTTGGACGCGTAGAATAGCCGATCCATGGTAAAAAAAAATCTACCGATACAATACAATATTTAAATTGTTGAGTTTGACGTCACACGACAAATTGAATGGTACTGGTGTATTTGCCTTATGTATGATGTATTCGAAAGTATTATACCCAATCATATAAGTATTATCGCACACCTACGGCAATTTTTAAATTAAACTAATTTTTCAAGATTTTATTGTAAGTCGTGATTTACTCAAAAACTTTTTCTTTTCGGACAAGATTTCTTCGAACTTTCGAGGTAAGTAGGTACTTTTATTGCGTTTTTCGTAAGAATACCTACTACTTACGTGGATGGTTAGAAGATGTTTCATTATAATTGACTACCTACATAGGTATCAATAGCCCGGTACAGAAACATTCGACTAATGCCAAAGTGGTGGAGCGTACAAAAATATTGCATACTTACCTATTTTGTGTACTTAATGCTAGGTATCACAGCTAGAGTTCTCTTCTTCACATCACTCCATTTTATTACTTACTAGCTTTTGCCTGCGACTTCGTTCGCGTGGAATAGTGATTTCCGGCAGATTTTTGGTTTTACCCACATAGTTCCCGATCTCGCGGGATCTCTTCAAAAATGAAATGTGGAAGATATTCTAGGGAACTCTTCAAAAATCAACATAATGAGCTCTGCATTTGAATTGAAGATATGTATACTCACTTAGGGCATTAAAGCCGTTATTGCCGATCGAAAAAGACGAAAATGTTATTTTTCCCTTATTTTCAAAATATTATTTTGATTTGCGTTCGGGCATTTTCTTTGTACTAAAAGTTTTATTATATTGATATTATTTTTTTCATACCTTTTTACTATTTATTTACTTTTTTCCGATGAATTAAAACAATAACATGAACCGATTTTTATTTTATTTTTTGTAATAAAAAATATCCTATGTCCATTCTCAAGTTCCAAACTATGTCTGTACCAAATTTCAAACAAATCGGTTCAGTAGTTTAGGCGTGAAGCAAAGACAGACAGACAGACAGACAGACAGAGTTACTTTCGCATTTATAATATTAGTTAGGATTAGGATCACAAAAAAACTGTAACGCCGATTGGCGCGAAAATGACAAAACCTATATAATGAAATGAATTTTAGTAGAATGACAGATTCTAAATTCAAATTTACCTAATATTGTGTTTTTTTTTTAATTGTAAGTAACAGGGTCTATGGTCAAACTAATAATCTTTATATGTTATTAGATATTATTTAGTTATTCATATTTTTTTTCGAAATATATTAGAGGATTCTTAGCAGTTTCTGTTTATTTGTGCATTCTTCTTTTTATTAAAAAGCAACTCAAGTATCGACGCTACCCTAAGTTTGTTTCGGTGTTTCTTCTCAGAGTACCTAGTCAGTAAGGGATACCGGCCTCATCTAGTAAATACTTATAAACTAACGAAAAAAAAAATTGACGTGTCAAAGAGTTTAGTAAAACCTACTTACTAAATAAATATTATCCATCATTATCATTTACCGCCATCGACCATTCGCAATGCAAAAAGGCTTTAAAAATATGAATAGGTTCCTAACTACCTTGATTTTAGAATTAAAATTTTTAAAAGTTTTAATCATTATATATACCTAGTATATTTGGATTTTTTTCGTTCGTTTCTCACCAGGCTGTATCTCATGAACCATACATAATACCTATTTGTTTTATATAGATCTTATTGAAATGCTTTGCAATAGGGTGGCTAGCGAACATAGTGATGTTCGCTTATGTTCGCTAGTCGCGACCACGTATTCAGAATTTCATTCGATTTTATAAATAGTCTTCTTCGTAGGTATTAACGATTTTATTGTTTTCTGCTTACCGACAAAAATTACTAAACAATATTATCTTAGACGATTCCTATTTCTTTGTCTAAATATTAACTAAAATTCAAGGTTTTAGCCTTTTATAATCATTTCTCTTTAAACAATTGTTTCTTCAGAAACAAGCAAAGAAAAGCAAGGCAATTGTTTAAATGGTTTTATGACTTTCGGGACGGCAAGACAATTGGGGGTTCTAAGTCTAACACAATAGACGGAGCATAACTCTACATAGAAGCGTACAAGGAAGTTGGTGATGTTGCAAAAAAGGATGCATTTTTTGTGAGCCCCTGCGCCCGATCCCTTGGCGAAAACTATTGTTCATGCCGAAAGGCGGGGGAAGTAATAACTGCAGTAAGGGTCCCTTGTAATGAAACTTACCTGAGGGTCTCTGCAATGCCATGAAAGATCAGTGATATCTCAGAGTTCGAAGTATCAACATCTATCAACTTGCGATGGCTTTTACTAAACGAAGTGAGTGTTTTAACTGGCTGGTGCTTGAGTGTAGGAATGGTGGCCGGTACGTGGTTCATAAGAACCATTTACTCTCTCCTTTGGGCAAGGAACTTACACTTGGTGATACAGTCACCGTGTTAATGGACAGAGAGCCGACTATGGGGACCTTGATCGCACGAACCAGTGAGTACATGACACTTTTGATTTTTTTTTGCCCTTGTCCCTCTGTAACGGTTAGCAAGAAGCGTGACTATCATCATGTGTTCTCTAATCTATCTAGATATGTATGTAAATAAGAATACTGTGATTTCATTTACTGTAGAACTATCTTCTCTCACCTACTTCGTCCGCGTGAATTTTGATTATCGCTAACTCGAAATAAGATGGAAGATAGATAAAAAGTAGCCAGTGTCCATCCTTGGAGTTCAAGCTTGCCCCGTACCAAATTTCATTAAAATCGGTTCAGTGTTCTAACTGTGAAAGCGTTACAAACAGAATTCTATTCTTATTTATGTTTAGTAGAAGCGTGGATATTATATTTTATCGGCGACCTTTTATGCGTGGTGTAAGAGTAAGGTAGGTACTCACCTCTTTTTTTTGCGCAAAGTAGTTAAGTTTTTTTTACGCTACTAATCCTAACTGCTTGAGTAGATTACTAACTATAACCAAGTAAAAATCGCATCAAATTTTGTTTAACTAATTTGAAGATACTTATACTTATTCCACAGATCGGAAACCTGTTCCCGCGGGAAAAATGCATTAGTTACTCCTTGTAACGTCAACTATCCGTATTGAAAGTTCATTCAGAGTCAATTCAGCCGTTTCGTAGTACCTACCCAGCCTTTTCGTGTCGATAGAATCAGATTAAGATTTCTCTTAGTTTTGGCAACCTGTACAGTTCTGTCATCGATCTCGTAGTCCTGGGACGGCTAATTTATTAAGTGGCCATCCACAAAACGGCAGATTCGAAAACCAGACTGATAAATTGAATTTAAAAAATTCCGTACTGCAAGTATATAAGTCCAAAAGCTAGTGTATTTATGATTTTATAAATGCACTAGCTTCTACCAGCGGCTTCGCACCTGCGCGATAGTTTGTTTCGCCTAACAAACTTTGGACTGATTCATGCATGAAGGTGAATTTTGGATAATCTTAGTGCCCGCCTTCATAATAAAAGGAAACTGTGCTGCATGTTCCTAGTTCCATTAGTTTCGGCTGTGAATTTATTTGCAGTCAGTCAGTTTCTACTAGGGATTTTATGGAGGTGGTTTAACCGGAACCGAAGTCGAAACCGGAGATTTGAAATTTGTTTTAACGAAACCGAAACCGGAACCGAAGCCAAAACCGAAATCGGACATCGACAATCGGATAATTGCACGTTTGAATTGGTTACACACCTAAAATAGACAATACTTGTTAAGTAAGTATCATTGTTAATATCACCTAGGTATCTACTATTTAATAGAAATCAATTCGTCTCAACATCAGTAAAGTAATTCCATTTTGCACTTACTTTCGGCTTGTCAAATAATGTCGTCTCAGACAAAATAAAATAAAACACACTGCCCTGAACCCTACCGATACCGACATGCACCAAAACAACAACAAATGATGATGATGACTGCAAATTCGCGCAGATCGCGTAGTGTTTCGAACTTTCGTCTAGGCACGTGAACTGGTAAAATCTCCGCTTCAAATCAATCGCAACCGAAGCCGAAACCGGAGGTGTGAAATCAACCGAAAGTTTCGGCATATCGGAACCGAAGCCGAAACTCCGTAACATCTAGTTTCTACTATAATGTACGTAGTACCTACTAGATAAATTGGGGCCCCTGACAGGTGGGGGCCCTGATACGGCGGTAGCTACTCCCTGGAAACACGTCGGTTCATCAATAAATTGACAGTTGGCACTTTTTAGTTTACACTACATGAATCTAATGATGTAAAAATTATATTATGTAATGGCATAGCTACTAATTCACTTAAAGAAAAAAAATTGAAATGGATTTTGATATTTTGTGAATTAAACTAAATAGTTCACAAAATGTCAAAATCCAATTAAAAGTTTTCACTAGTTTTCAGATTTGCTTATTGCCTAAACTGTAATTATACATGTACTATCTAAATTGTATTATTTTCAATATTTTTTCTCATGCACAATAAAATACCCTTTATTTTTTATTTTTTGTTTTTAGATGAGATATCATCCAATGACGTGATGAACGCTGTGCCCGACTTTTACTGATTAAAGCCCACACCAATGTTGCTTCTTTGCCTTGTGTTCGAAGACCCCATGTTTCCCCTTGGGAAGCCAACCTGTGGCCCCAGTAGGCACGCGTGGGACACTACACGCCGTCGACAACACGGGCCCATCCAGACTGTTACCGGACGGCAGGACGGCAAGCCACCCATTGCTCGCCGTCCGTGAGCTCATGTCCGCTGGAAATCGGGGCCGAGGTTCATGGCAACCTGGGCGTGAAGAAGTCTGTTCTCCACGCGTGCGCCTGCCTAGGCCTCCTTCCCTAGCATAACTGCTTTGCAGAAGAAGGCGACCGCCTGCCATTTCAACAATAGAATTTCCTATTGATCACTTGACAAGCCATTTCATGAAATACGGCGTTCGAATTATCGTTTAAACGTCTGAATGTCTATTCTCGTTTGATCTATCATTAATGTAGGTAGGATTATCATGTTAATAAAAAGTTTAATTAAAACTGGAATTTATTCATGGTTTTTGTAAAAATATATATAATCTGAACTCAAATATTTAAAAAAAAACCGGGCAAGTGACTGTCCAACCCGCGCACCGTGGGTTCCGTACCAACTTAATTACGGTTTACGATTTATGAATTGTTAAAAAAAAACTACTTATTAGATCTCGTTCAAACCAATTTTCGGTGGAAGTTTGCATAGTAGTCTACTTCTTATTTTTTTTTTAGATTTTTCATTCTCTTATTTTAGAAGTTACAGGGGGGTGGACACATTTTTCCACTTTGGAAATGTCTCTCGCGCAAACTGTTCAGTTTAGAAGAAAAACGTAGGGGAATAATGAAAAAATTTTTTGAGTTTAAGTTCTAAGTATGGAGAACTCTAAAATTTATTGATATTTTTTTCTACTTTTGGGTAAAAATCTTAATGCGGTTCACAGAAACGTCTACTTATCAAATTTCAACAGTATAACTCATATAGTTTCGGAAAAAAATAGCTGTGACATACGGACGGACAGACATGACGAATCTATAAGGGTTCCGTTTTTTGCCATTTGGCTACGGAACCCTAAAAACCAGTTACGATTAAAATCTATTCGTCCGATTAAATCTGCATTCGAACTGCTGATAGAATAAAATAATAATTATATTAAACTTTGTCTCATTACACTTTTATCTTCCATTTGAAAATTACTTTAAATCGTTAAAGCGAATTATTTGAAAATGCGGGTGCGCAGAAAATGACACATAAAGAATATCTGATCTAATAGTCTATCGCCATAATAATATATTAGGATAAGAAAACAAAGCAAAAATCAGCACCTCTACCGGGAACTTCATAACTGTTTTACAATACATATTTTATGAACACCCACGTTCGACCATATCATGAACTAATACTACTTAGCTTTACATATTGTTAAATGCACCGTTCATCCAAGACTTTTTATCATAAGGCAAAGTTCTTTAACCTATCGCATACCCGCAAAACGAGACACAATAGTAAAACAATAACAGCGCGGTCTCATAGGACCGGTCGGGGATTCATGAACTAACATGAAATGCCACCCTTTTATGAAATGGTTGGTCATAATCATGAAGTGATCAATTCTAAGATCTGAACATGACTTATAGGTACAGATAGAATATAGTGGGTACGTGTTATCTCTATTTAAGAATGTGGATATGTTATGATACCTATAATGAATAAAACAAAATGTTTTGTTCCCTTTAGTTATATAAGGGTAGCTTATAAGAGCATGCAAATCCTGGGCCCACCCTGACCCGCCCTCCTATAGCTTTGTATGCTACGTCGTTAAATAGATATTTTTAGACTGAATAAAAGTTCCTATGGCACCAAGTTCCAAATCTTAGTCCTTTCAATAACTTTGTTTAACATGTTAGTTTTGCTAATTATAAAATAATACTGAATTTTGCGTGTAATATACACGTAGTGTGTAGATTCTTAAGCTACAGTTATAAATAGTGTCGTTTATTGGTTTTACTGGTTGTTCACTCTGTGCAGATGATACGCATGTATTTTTTTTTGCCCTGGGCCTTAGGCATACAATTGGAAACATTAGCACTACAGTACACTCTGTTTCTTTCCTGGCGATATAGCGAGGGAAGCTACAAGGCATTCAATACAAGTCACAACTCATTGTTTCATTTGTAAAAAAGAAGTACAATTTGAATAGCTCTGAACGGCCTAAGATTTGAAACTTCGTGCCATAGTAACTTTTATTCAGTTCAAAATTACCTATCTAATTATATAACACACATAGCTATTGGAAGGTGGGTTCAGATGGCATAGAAACTCAGTCATCATTCTTTATATTTTCCATGCAGAAAAAAGGGACACGCTGCTTGCTTCCCCAGTGAAGCTGTCGGACGAGGAGATAGCCGGTCCATGCCGACGGCTTGAAGAGGGAGCGAGCCCGCAAACACTTGACGCGGAACCTACCCGGCTGCCTGTAGGCGCACCGAGCCCAATTCCAGAAGCTGCCCCTACCCGGCTGGCTGTAGGCGCACAAAACCCTCTATCAGAAGCTGCACCTACCCGGCTGCCTGTATGCGCACAAAACCCTCTATCAGAAGCTGCACCTACCCGGCTGCCTGTAGGCGCACAAAACCCTCTATCAGAAGCTGCACCTACCCGGCTGCCTGTAGGCGCACAAAACCCTCTATCAGAAGCTGCACCTACCCGGCTGGCTGTAGGCGCACAAAACCCTCTATCAGAAGCTGCACCTACCCGGCTGCCTGTAGGCGCACAAAACCCTCTATCAGAAGCTGCACCTACCCGGCTGCCTGTAGGCGCACAAAACCCTCTATCAGAAGCTGCACCTACCCGGCTGCCTGTAGGCGCACCGAGCCCGCGGCGACGACTTGATGCGGGATCTAGCAAGCTGCCTGTAGCAGGCCCCAGCCGGCAGTTTGAAGATTGGCAGTCTGAAGATGAATTGGAGGATTATTCTTCGGATTCGTCATCGTGGGTCCCGAGCGATGACAACGCAAGCGAAACATCAATTGAATCCGACACGGTAGGTCACTATAGCATTATAACACGTAGCTATTTATAGGCATTTTCTAAACAAAAAAGCGCACCTAACGGTGTCTTTAGTAGTTAGTACTTATGTGCATTTTATCTGGCAATGGCCGGGATTAACGCCAGGTAGAAGAAGAAGACTTATGTGCATTTTATTTATGACACACAAAAATAAAATGTATATACAGATTGAGTTGTTTCAATTCTGGATGTCTTGGGTATATGAAACTTTAAACAAAAAAAAAATAGAAAGGTGAGGGTAGTTTTGATATAATGACAATTGCAGGTAAAAACAAGAAACGCAAATTGAAACGATGTAAACGGTAATATAGAAGTTCCAATGTAACAATAACCACGTCTCCACAGGGCCACTTTAATCATATCAATTTTTTTTGCAGGATACGTGCCGGGTAACAAAGAATAACCATAACAGAAACACTCAATTAAGTCTGGAAAGATATAAGGCCATGCCCGTGAGAAGATTTTGTGCGAATCCTCCCAAGGAGAACGACATAAAAAAGCAAGGAACAACTTTGACAATGCTGCGTAATGCAATAGCTGCTGTTCTCGCGATAATGAACTTAATCCACGAAATCAGGAACGACAGCGTTAAATATAATTCGAACAATGTTCCAAGATTAATACGACGATTGAATGATACGATGAATAACAACAAATGTTTAGAAGACGCCATGAAAGAATCAGAGGAAGATCCAGAACAAGAAGAGTTTAATAGATCGGATGACAATGTGTTAATAAGTAATATATTCGACAGCAGACCTGCTGCAAACAGAACAGTATTAACAACTAATAGATTTAACCAAACAGCTCCTGCAAGCAGGAATGTATTCAATAGTAAAAAACTCAACCAGACTGCTCCTGCAAATAGAAACCAAAATAATTTGTCGCAAGAATGGGTATGTAGCTTTCTCTAGTTTTATATTTTACTAATCCGCACTTCGTCCGTGTCAAACTTGGAATTGTACAGAACCATTCGCTCACATATTTCAATTATTATAATTTTCTTATAGCCTCAATTACTTCTAGAGGTTTAAAATGTGCTATCTACCAGTAAAAGTTCTGTCAAAATCGTCCAGCCGAAGATTCGCTGAGACAAACAGACCGAGAGCCAAAAATATAAACAAAAAAAAATGATATTTTAGATTCCTAGACAATTCAATTTTATAGTCTGTTTATGTATGTTAATTATAGACAGAAAAAAGGTTATTTATTAGATTAACCATTTTTGGAAATTTTATTCGGTGACTAATAAATTATTTTACAGAAGCAGTTTCCCTTCTGTACCTACTAATATACTATAAACTAATAGTATAATAAAGAGGAAACATTTGTATACTTGTTTCCAATGAATAAACTCAAAATCGACTAGAACGATAAAAAATTTTTTTTCACTATTAAAATTCTTCTCACACGCGGGATATATGTTTTTAGTATGTTTATTGTTTATCCTCACATTAGAACGCCATAACAGCAATTACACTAATGGAGCACATTTATAATAGTTCAGAATCTGCTGCTTTTCCATCATGGGCGCGTTGATTTTAACTGCAGATTATCTCAATTTAATATAGATCTTGGGCGTATCGGTTTTAGGATCTTTTTATTGACTTTAATGCATTTACAAAAATCATGTCAGAAATCTATATGGTGATGCTGATTTTTTTTAGGTACCGATCGGAACTGGCAAAACTTTGATACACAAGGACAAATTCAAGAAGGTGAAATGGGATTCGTACAGCCATGCTACCAGGACCCTACTTATTGCTTACTTCTCCCGAAGGTAACCTTTATTTGTTGTAACTACTTCTTGCATGAAATGTAATAATATAGGAAAGGCGCCAGATAAACTTGGAGTAAATAACATTTACTTTTACCTAATATCTCTGCGTAGGTACCCGAAAAAAAAAGACGGTTCTGCTTTTCATTACTAAACGATGGGTACCTACTTCAAGGGGACTGAGGATTCTATTCAGAGCATGTTAACAGCTTTACTTTATTTCCGTTTTTTTTTTTTTAAATTAAGAATGTCAATTAATGTAGGAGGGTCAATGACCGTTATTCCAAATGTATCTGGCGGCTACCTTAATGTTTAATTTCTTTACATTTTTGAGGCTTGGTGTAATTCAAAGGTAGTAGTATTGTAGATAGGTAATTCACTAATCATACCTAATTGTTACTAGTTTTAGTTAGATAAAAATAAATAGTAATTTGAAGTTTGAAAAGGAACTTGTACAAACTTCTAGTAAATTAATGGTTTATTGACAATTTTAAAATACTGTTGACTTCACATTCCATGAAAAATATGACGTCAAAGTTACTGAGTAAAACTAACAATATCTTAATTTCACAGAGTGCTGGCAACCCACTCGTTGACAGGAAAAAAGTCACCCGCCTTCCAACACAAGGCTGCGAAGATGTGCCTGGACCCAAAGGCTGTGTCTGACATCGTCTATGAAGTTATGAAGCGGTTCACCGTGAAGGAAAACCTCGTCCGGTAAATGATTTAAAACTATTTTTGATATAACTTCATTGGCAAATAAAAAATAGGTAGGTGGTTTGAACTTTTGGCTACATAATAAAAGCCCTGTGTAACAGCCGCACAGGTCGATCTTCAAGGTTAAATAACGCTTGCCAAGGTTGGTCTGTGGATGGGTGACCATCTTAACATAACGAGTTTCCTACGTGCCTCGGAAAGCACGTTATGCCGTAGGTCCCGGCTGCCATTTGTAGATCTTTGGAAGTCGTTACGGATAGTCAGAAGCCAGTAAATCTGACTTCAGTCTTGCCATGAAGTACCGTGCCACCCAAGTTAATGGGCTGTGGAGGTCTGGTAGGCAGCCGCTCCTCGTAAAATACTGGTATTCAGCTAAATTCGGTTTGACTGGAAGCCGACCCCAATATAGATGGGAAAAGGCTAGGTAGATGAACTAGCAATGGCGATTTCGAGATGATTTAACAATCGAAAGAATCGGAGTCATTAAAATAAACCGTAGAATCAATCGCATCTCGCCATTCTACAAAATAATCGAAGTGTTATTCGATTGTTTCGAGTCAACAGAATCGACCGCTAGTTTTCGATTGTTCGAATCAGTCACTCTCAGTCGAGAATCTAAACAGTAGAGGAACAACTCGTGAATGAACACGCCAAGCGCCAGTCGCAATAACAGACCGAGTCGGGCTCGAGTCAAAGATGAAACACATGCGCATCATCGATATGTTCGAACAATCTAATAAAACCGCCATCGCGCATCGCTAGTTTGAACCACTGTTTGAACGTTCAGAGATTGACTATGTTGCCCAGATGCTCACAAAGTAAGAAAGTTAGCATTTCTAAATTATTTTTTTCTTCTCATTTTACACAAATGCAGCATTTGACACAAATGAATACTGGTCTTCAAACAGTGGGTGGTTTGTTTTTTGTTGGGAAGACATTTTGTGATAAAGTGAAAACTTTCACAACAAATATTTTTTTTTGGTTTCTGGAATTTTGCCAGTTTAAGAATTCAGTATACGAATGTCCTACGAAATGGATTGACTTACAGATCAGGTAGACAACAGATATTTCGTTCATTTTTAAGATTTTAAACGTTGATGAAAGCTTTATCAACGTTCATCTTCGACGACAAAGTCAAAGATTAAACCTTCATCGTCCATTCTCGTATCTAGAACTTTCATTTCTTTTATTGATGTGTCATTTTCGTGCAAGTAAACTGCTTTTCTTTCTTTCTTTTTCTGAAAGCTAATCTGGGATCCCATATTATCCATTTCAAGATGTGTCAATACCAGATTTACAAATCTTGAGAATAGAAGTTTATTCGTAATACCTATACTAACATCAGTTTATTGAAATTTGCAGGAGCATCGTGACAACAAAGTGCGCCGACGAGGCGAAAATGTTGAAGCAGCGCAAAGAGAAACGTAAGAAATTGAAAGCAAAGAACAATGAGAACTTGACACCTGCTACGGTTAAGGCTATAGAAGACTTTGGTACCGAACCTGCTAAGAAGGAAGAACACTAGGCACCGCACAGTGGCACAAGCTTATTAACCAATAGAAACATGCGAAAGCGTTTACTGCGTCATCATCATCACTTGAGCGGACAGACGTCCACTGCCGACTAGGCCATCGGATTCCCGCGACCGTTACCAGGTCATCAATCCACCTTGTGCGAGGCCTTCCAACGATCGCGCTCCAGAGCTTTTTGTCCCCATTAACATCAACATAACATCTGTTCTACGAGCAACGTGCCCTGCCCACTGCTGCTACCTAAAGTTGTGTCACCAACTTTAGATAAGTGGTAGTGGGCAGGGCTTCTTCGACCTATATCGGTAACTTTGCTTTTCTTGCGGATATATTCATTTCTGATGTGATCACGCAAGGAAACTCCGAATATAGCCCTTTCCATTGCCCTTTGGGTGACTTTCAAGCCTTCTGATGAGGCACATTGTGAGCGACCACGTTTGCGAGTCATACGTCATCACTGGCAACACACACTAGTCAGACTTTCGTCTTGAGACACTGTGGTATGTTCGACGAGAAGATACCACACAACTTCCCGAACGCTGCCCAGCCGAGTCGGATTCGACGATTGACCTCTATCTCGAAGTAAGATCTACCCTACTGGTCCGCCTGTCCCAGGTCCCGTAGTCATCCACTAATTTACTGTGTTTCTATTGGTTAATATGCTTGTGTCAAAGTTTTACTCCAGGGCTAACGTTGCCCCTCTTTAGTAGGTAATTTTTCATTTTATATAAAAAAAAAGCTTGTAACTAAGGAACAAGCGTGAGTTTTTTAATGTACTCAAACGATTATGTCAAATCGTACAGAAAAAACAAACTGTAAGTACTAACCGGCCTGCGCAGGCAAAACTAGTGAAACTTGTGCGTGTGGTAGGCCATTAGGTCACCAGGCGGCGCTTATAAAGCTACCAACTGACATTTACTTAACGCAGCCGTACTCAACCTTTTTTCTCCTAGGGACCTTCAGTAGGTTAAAGAAAACTCTATACTTTGCATTAATATTTTCTACATGAATCGGTTTCTAACTGTTTTGTACAAAATTATTTCATGCCTTGCATGCTACATGCAGGACTAGTTAAAGTTTTTCGTTTTGTAGCGGGACCATCATTGATCCACCGTCAAGGAGTCTTTCTTTCTTGACGGTGGATTGAACTACCTTTAACTAGTAAGTAAAGAGAGAGACAGACAGAAGATAGTACAGTAAAACAACTACAAATTTTAACACCAAAATTGTACTAGGCCCATAGGATGAGTATGGCTGCTTTAACACAATCGATAAGGTACGTTAAAAAACTCGCACTAAAAAAAAATAAAAAATTGGCAATGATCTCTTTACAGGGTATTTTTTTAATCATTAGCAATATTTCAGGGTGTGAAAGTCGTTACCTAGTCATGAATCGATTAAGAAAAATCGAGAGTGTAAAATAACCAAACATCTATACAACAAACAATTGTTTACTACACAGATGTACTAAACAGTTGTTTGTTGGCATTTCAGGGTTGAACCCGTATAGATGACGTTGTTTACACTTATAAGAACTTTCATTTCATGAAGTGTTGCTAATTGATTGACAAATTACCCTTGATACCTATATTTATACAAAATAACGATAACGAAGCGTTATAAAAAGCCAAAAAAAAAATTGAAAAAATAAAAAAAGTGTTAGATTAGTCACTACTCACTACATTAGTTAATTTTTTTTCTTTGATTTGTATTTTCGTGTGTATTTTTAAATATGTACTTTGAATGTACGGTATAAGACAGGTTTGATTCTATTGTGAATGCCATTGGTTAGTCAATACCTACATTCATTAATGTTTTTTCTGGACTTAATTTTAAATAGTACATATTTAATGTATGTATAACAGAAGTTTGATTGCTTTGTGTTTTTTTTTTCAAAAAACAAAGTTTTAGATTGTTTATTCAGAATGTCATAAAATGGTTCGTTAGTCAATACCTACATTCATTAATGTTATTTCGGGACATATTTTTAAATATGTACCTTGAATGTATGTATAACACAAGTTTGATTGTTTTGTGAAATATTTTAACTGTGTGACTCAAGTCACTAAAATTTAATTTTTTTAATATAAAATAAATAAAACAAAGTTTTAAATTGTTAATTCCGAATGTCATCAAATGGTTGGTTAGTCAATACCACATTCATTTTTTTTTTCTTCTAATTTTATTTTTAATTAATTATGTACTATTAATGTATACGACAATTTTATTTCTATTGTGTAATGATTGTAATAAATTGGTATAAATGTGTTAGGTTAGTCAATTCCTACATTTTATCAATGTTTTTTGTATGGCATACTTTTATTTTTAAATGTGGACTTTGAATGCATACGACAAGTATGATTGATTGTCAATTGAATTTAATAATTCAATATAAGTATCAAATTTTGATATAAATGTGTTAGGTTAGTCAATATCTACATCAATGTGTTTTCGATTACATACTTTTATTTTTAAATTATGTATGTACCTTGAACGCATACGAATGATGATATTAATATAATTAATTAAGTAATAAATAAGTATGCCTTAATGTGACAAAATATTTATTTGTTTTAATTCCACAAGTTGTTGAATAAATTAAATTTCCCTTTTTTGACTAGAATCTTATAAAAATTTAAAAGCTTCGATATTTAACATACAGACTGTTGTAACATATTTTATTATAGTAAAGATATAATTTTACATACATTTATAAAAGTAGGTACTTATCCAAATTTTTTTTTAAATGTTGACGCGAAGTTAGTCAATATTCACTAAGTTTTTTTCTGATTTAGGGTTGCCTCATTTTAACAGTATACACAAAACAAATGCACAAAAGCATACCCACTGTACTAAAACTTAGTGGCCTTGTTGGAATATACCGAGTGGTGAAAGCACCACGTCTGTGTTAGTACTGGCTATGATGGCTCTCATCAGCATCATGTCGTCAGGAGTGAACTGCCAGCCGCTCAGCTGTCCCAGGCTCTGCAGCTTGGGACAGCACTCGATCAGCAAGTCCACTGTGGCACTCGTCAGGCGAGGGGCGTTGGGAAACCAAATGCCTTCGAGGTTGTCGAACTTGTACCGGCGAAGCATGCTGGAAAGGGAAACATACAGCAATGAGATGACGAAGTTGGAATCAATTCAAGAGGTACCTACGTTTAATTTCATGTCAGACAAAGGATAGAACAGTTTAGTTTTTTTTGGTTTGTTTTGATCGCCGTTTGTAGATAAGTTGGTATTGACGAGGAAATGCCAATAAGTAACTCCTAAATGTTGAAATTAAAAATTTACAAAAACTGTAATCGAAAAAAAGAAGTTTAAGTTTAATTTTTCTTAAAATTGACTATTAATTTGGTAGGTATCAATAATTTATTAAGAATAAGAATAAACTATTTACTGTATTATGTTTTGAGACATATCTACCTCATTCCGATCAGGCGGTAGCCATTAGATTACAAAATTGGTGTCCCTGAATTTGCATGGGTTAGCCAAATTAGACGTAGGTATTCATTAGGAATTGGCAAGAAGTGGCTCAGAGCCGGTAACTGTGGAAAGTATGGAGGGAGGCCTTTGCCCAGCCGTGGGACAGTATAGGCTAGTTACAGTAATATTTCATGTTATTGCAGTAGGTATACGGTTAGTTAATATAAATTGGTATGGCATCATCAAAATGCCCATGATGGTGAAGGTTTAGTAGAAAAAATATCTAATGATAGAAATCTTTGAATTTCTTGGTTTTTCTCTACTGTAATATGTATGTGAACACCTGAACCTTCCTGGTGAATCACTCTATTCATGGGTAGTAAAAAAATCCGTTCTGTAGTTTTTGGAGTATAATCCAACAGGCTAACACGGTGGGGGATTGTGATTTATGACATGTGTGACATTTGTGACATGTAATAAAGGGTTATGTGCAGTTGTATAAATATTAGTAAAAAAGTATCAGCACTTCACCGTCGATTATTCTAAACGAAATTTTAAATAGGCATAGCGTAGTGGGACTTTGAAAGCTGCTTATAGACTTAGGTGTAAAAATGAAATGTCATGGACTAGTCATGTTTAAAAACCATGGGATACTTGGGGAACTGATACCTCTAAAACCTCTCTGTAGTGCAATAACCCTCGGTACTCCATCTAATCGTAGGTAGGTACTCTATTTATGAAAACTATACCAAGTATATGTAAAGGCTCACTGACTCATCAACGCCCAGCCCTAACCCTTAGACCTAGAACACTGAAATTTTGCACAGAGGTTCCTTTTATGATGTCTACAAAGAATAAGGAAGGTTTTTTCCAAAATCCATCCTCAAAGGGATTTAAACGGGGTTAATTTTTTTTATGGAAAAAACCTACTATCACGCAGGCGAAACCACTGTCAGAAGCCAGTGACAAAATAAAAGAACACTTACCGAGACATATCATTATCATCCAGCTTGATTTCATCACCAATGATCAATTTCTTTAGTTTAGGACTACCAGTCATCAAGTACTTTAGACATGACGATGACAAGTTCCCATGAATAATTTCAATGTGCTCCAAATTATTGAACGGTATCTCCTCTTCATGCGTCGCCGTCTGGATCTGGTAGAACTCTAAGCTTTCCAAGTTCCTGCACGTTTCTGCTACCCTGGTAAAGTTGAAGGACCCAGTCGACCCTGAGAGCATCAGCGTTCCTACTCTGTGACCAATCTTGTCTAACAACTGGTGGAGCTCGTGACACTGGAATTTATTCAATTTGATTTTGTTTACGCAGTTCAACTCCTTGATTTGCTGCAAAACTCCTTGGTCTGGCTCTTCTAGGTATATGGTCTCTATCATCGGACATATAGAAACGATTGCTTTCATCGTGCGCATATTTGTCTGCACATCGTGCATATACTGCAGTTTTGATTTGAAATCTGGATCAGTTCTGTATATGGAGTAAACAGCTTTACCAACAAACGAGTAACTGCCAAGATTAGTGAGGTTTGGCAGCCTCCGTATCAATAAAGCGATATCTGTGTGATCAATGTTCTCCTCGCCGTACATTCCTATGTTCACCACGGTCAGACTTTGAGTCAACTGCGGATTCCCAGACAACATCGCCTCTATACCAATCTCTGTAACGTCTGTTTCACCAGAAATGTCCAACAGTTTCAACACCTTATTATATTTACCGATATATTTGAGCACTTCATCGTTAGCAATGTAGGGAATATTTAAACACGTTAAATTAGGCAGGTTTTTAAGTAACTGGTAAAATATTGTAAGATGATCGTCCTTAACCCACACGCCTTTCAAATTGAGAGCAGTCAAGTGGTGGCCTTGCTCCATAATGAGCTCAAGGACTTTCCTATAATAGGGAAGGGGGAAGATCCCCGTCGCCAAACTCTTGACGTTTTCTTTGAGCAGAAGTTTCATTGTGTAGAATCTAACGGATGGTTCTAGGTATTCCGAACTAAGTATTAAGTTAACGAGATCTTGAAATATGTCGTTGGTCGCGCCCATGCTCTCGTAGTAGGAGGAAACCATTGCAAACTCCAGCGCGGCATCTTCTTCGGATGAAACTCGAGTGAGGGCATGGATCAACTGTCTGGCCACTAGCGACAGTGTAATCTCCTGTAGCGGCGGCACGGGTATCTTGGGCGACATGTTTGCACAAAACTATAAACGTTCAACTACTATAAAATATCACTTTCACTATATCGGCACTAAGTCGTACTAATTGAGCATCGCAGTATCAGTGCTGCGGCTTTCAGTTTTGGGAAGAGAAAGAAGTGGAAAATGTTCGTGCTATTTAGCTCGCGCATGCGCCCGCGCGGCTGGCACGCCGCCAGCGCACGTTTATAATTCAAACTCACACAACTCGCACCGTATTTTTAGAACTTTTATAAAAGGTGTTTACGGCTAGTGGGGTATGCAATTGTTATTATAAACTGTTCGTAGATAAAAATTGAGATCTACCGGACGATACGCATACTGCGCACGAGTAATTAATGATAGATTTTTACGATTGACTTTTACTGTGATTTTAATCGTCCTGTGTTTTGTGTTCATTTATTTATTGGTGTACTTAAATAATGAAGCGGAAGTAGTCTGAAAAATGTAAACATGTATGTTACTGCTAGTACTGTAACTGTTTGGCATGTGTAACGTTTAAATGTAGTACCTACGTATGTTATAATTTGAAACGGCAGTGTCATAAACATTGAAGTAGGATCTTTGTTAGTGCGATGTGTGAGACATGCGGGTTTTATTACTATTGCATCTGATGTGCATACCAGCTATTTGGAAACTAAGCAATATGTCATACAGGAAATCATAAATTAATATTTAAGAGCCGGTTGCAGGTCAGTTACTATTTTGTGGGTATACTCGTATATCGACCTCGCGGGCCCGTAACCGCGATTATAATTTTACAAAAAAAAAGACCTAACTATTAAAGACTTTTTGTGTTTGCCAGACACTTTTAAAAATTAAGTTTTATTTTTTTATGTAACTTTCGAACATTACCGTGACGTAATCTTGTAGATATAAATATTCGCATTCGATAGTTTGGGTCAGATTCGTGATTTTTTTATAGAGCAGACTAATTTATATCATGCTTTAATTTTTAACCAGTGATTGACCAATTGGCCATATGGTCAATTTTAATAAAATATTTTTTCATGGTGTTCTCTTTTATATTTGTGGAATTCCAGATAGTCAAAAAAGTTCAAGATGAATGTAGTTAGGGTTAAAATAACAGATAGGACACTTAATTAAATAAATTTATTTCATATCAGAATTACAACTTACAACAACGTGATAATGTACCTATTTAGTAAATTATGTCTTATTTTAATTCTAACAAGTAACAAACTCACAAAATTGACTAACTCAGTTTTCCTTTTGACTACATTTCATGCATGATTTTATCAATAAAAAGCAGTTGACACTCTGATCATTTATTAATATTATCACGCGTTATTATTGATACAAATATGATAAATAGCTAGCCCACTGTGTAAAGTCCCCAGTTGCAATATAGCATTTCGTGACCTCTATTTCTTTACACTGCGACCATATTAGGTACCTATCTAATACCCGCTTCTTCATAAAGAGAAACCATAAAACATTTATTTACTACGGTTCAATTTTCAACTACCTAATTTGCAGGGTTCCGTACTCATAGGGTAAAACGGGACACCATTACTAAAATTCCAATGTCCGTCTGTCCGTCCGTCCGTTTATCACTAGGGTATATGTATCTCATGAACCGTGATGCTAGACAGCTATAATTTTGACAGATTATGTATTTTTGAGAAGCTCGTGGCTAGATAATAACAGCCGCACAGGTTGATCTTCAAGGTTAAGCAACGCTTGCCTAGGTTGGTCTGTGGATGGGTGACCATCTTAACATAACGAGTTTCCTCCGTGCCTCGGAAAGCACGTTAAGCCGTTGGTCCCGGCTGTCATTTGTAGATCTTTGGCAGTCGTTACGGATAGTCAGAAGCCAGTAAATCTGACTCCAGTCTTGCCATGAAATACCGTGTCACCCCAGTTAATGGGTTGTGGAGGTCTGGTAGGCAGCCGCTCCTCGTAAAATACTGGTATTCAGCTAAATCCGGCTTGACTGGAAGCCGACCCCAATATAGTTGGGAAAAGGCTAGGTAGATGATGATGATGATGTATTTTTGTTGCCGCTATAACAACCAATTTTAAAAACAGAATAAAATAAATAATTATTTGGGGTTCCCACACAACAAACGCGATTTATTTGCTGTTTTTTTGCGTCGGACAGTACGGTACCTTTCATGCGCGAGTCTGATTGACACTTGACCGATTTTTGAGTCATTCCTCTTTATGACTAAGCGTGCGCTATATTACTTTATAAAAATACAATAGATAGGGACACTAAAGACCGGTTTTTGAGATGTTTAAAAGAATTAAATACATATAGAATTAAAATAATGATACTGGCTATCATCTGAGCGACCACATAAACACATAACATACCCTATTGCGTACCACATAAGTTTCAAAATAATATGTCTCCCTAAAGGTAGCATTCGGTTCCAAGCGACCGCGACGGACGGCCCACTGCTTAGTATGAATTTGTAAAGCGTAGGTCGCGCGAAACGATTGCCTGGGCCTCAAGTCTGCTATTAGCCTTATACCTTATTGTAAATGTGTCATCTATACTAATATAATAAAGAGATAAAGTTTGTTTTTTTTGTTTGTATGAGGTAATCTCTGAAAGTACTGGTCCGATTGGTAAAATTTTTACACCAATAGAAAGCTGCTGTATTCCTGAGTGACATAGGCTATACTTTATGTACGCGGGCGAAGCTGCGGCTTAAAGCTAGTATGCTATAAATAAACGATTTTATTATTATTAGAGTAGTATCAAAATTGTTGATCATTGGCTTCATAATTGTTGATTTTGACAAGTTTGGTCTATTAACATTTAGTAATAATAGCAGACTTGAGGTCTTGGTTTGTTTAGTACTCCATACGAATTCAAACTAAGCAGTGGTCCCAGTCGCAGTCGCCAAGAGCCGAATGTAACCTTAAAGGATTTGTCACACTGGATGCGTTCTGCGGCCTGCGGTCAAGTCAAAGTGAACGCAGCCCGCATCATGTATGAACAACGTTGTCGGTCGGTCCCTCGCCACCCGCACCGTCGGGCCAACATGCGTTCTTTGGTTGTGCTCGCGCGGTCAGATCACATTCTATACAAAATATATTGATACCGACAATGTTGTTTATACATGATGCGGGCTGCGTTCGCTTTGACCTGACTGCAGGCCGCAGAACGCATCCAGTGTGACAAATCCTTTACAATATCGCATCAAAACCACATTTGAATCAAGACATACCTTAAGTAGGTACAGGTAAGTTCTTAGCCACTAGCAGCAGTATCTGTTCGGTACTAAAGCACCAGTTGGCGATGTCCTTGGAGACCTTGCACCAGGACTCGCCGTGGTGCGGCTCGGCGGCCTTGCAGCGCGTCTTGACGTCTTCCTGCTGTTGCTCGTTGCCGTGGAGTAACTCGAACTTGTAGAAGTACGCCCAAGCGTCGCCGAGGTCCGGGTCGATTTTTACCTGTAATGTTTATTGGTGTTATAGAAAGAAAGAAAAACGTTTATTCGTACCTTACACAATCGTACATAATACAGAATAACATTAAAATCTGTGTGATGATGTGCGTATGCTCCGATATTTAAAACAGTAAATAACGCAGCGCTGGTATTCTGCTAGGGCCTGCTGTGATGTCACGGACACACTCACGGAGGCTATAAAACTTGCTGCTTTCACAAAAAGGGGTACTACGATTTGTGAATAAAGATTTTTTTGACTGTTGACAAAGTTCGCGTTTAGTGAGGGTATGATTTTTGACAATATACTGCTTTCTTTGAGAATCCAATGTAGACTTCATAGCTGAAACTGTTCTTGAGTCAAATATTTCTAAAATAAAGCTGCACCAAAAGCCATTACAAATATAATACGTACTAACTTCGACTTTGACTTCGACTTTGCGTCCGCTGTAACCAACATTTATGCGGACGAAGCCGCTGGCAGAAACTAGTATATTGCCTGATGGCAAAATAAACCGTCCTCATTGACATTAACAATGAGGATGCTCATCTTCTTCTTTTCGTGTCGACGTACCGTCACAAAAAAAATCTGCGCTGTATTTGGCAACCTGTATTGCTCTGGTATTGATCCTGTCCCGACCCGGAACAATTATCTGTAGGTTATACAAATATTTATACCGTGCGGGAATCGAATCCGAGACCTGCAGCGTAGCAGCCTATCGCTTCACTACTGCGCCAACCGTGGCAAAATACTTACACTGACACTGTGTTATGTGCTCTACTTGGAATACAATGTTATAAGACTCACCGTTCTGTTGAACCACTCCCGACATTTGTTGAGTTTCCTCTCAGTCCAGAACAGTTGAGACACAGCCAGTAGCACGTGCGCGTCGTGCTCGCATTTCTTTAACGCGTCCACCTGAACAACAATGTTTTTGATTTGAAATTTCAACAAGGAAATATGCCTGAACTAGCTTTAGCCCGCAGCTTCGCCCGCGTAATAAAATATGGCCTATGTCACTCAGGAATACAGCAGCTTTTTTTTTGGTGAAAAAAATTTTAGCAATCAGACCAGTACTTCCACAGATTACCTCATACAAACAAAAAAACAAACTTTACCTCTTTATTATATTAGTGTAGATTATCTTGAACTATTATTAAACCTTTAACCGCTTGCGTCGGATAAATTGATCCGACAAGTGTTTTCGTGTCCTATTCGCCATGGTCGTATGTTTGCGACTGGGTAATCCATCTCGTTTAGCTTTTAATTTCAATGTCCCTATGAGACAAAACAGCTGACGAGATGGAGTATTTGTTCGTGAATGTGCGATCCTGACGGAATAAACGCGAGACTGTTTGTGGGATATATCCAACGTAGGCGAATAAAAGGTTGAACAGTAAAGGCTGTTTTGTAAACTGGTAAAAACACTGAGATCCTGATTTTAGAAAAGCTTAAAAATGGATTTCAGATTTCAAAAGCAGATTTTATTTTTATATTCCTATATAAAAATAATATATATATATACGGATATATATATATACGTATATATACACAATATATAACACAATATATAATAATATACACAATGTATATATTTATAGGACACTAATATAGGTATTTTAGGCGGACGAAGCCGCTGGCAGAGGCTAGTATTTACTAAATGAACAACTTACACTCTTAGTCTTCCTCTGTGGCCGCGACTCCATGAATATGGCCTCTGCCCACAAGCGCCCAGCGTTGGGGCACTCCTGGAGAGCCTTAGCCATTACTGCGTTGGCGATTTCAACGCTGCCGTTCCGCCTTTCTAGTCTTACACTCTCTAACCTGGATAAAAAAGATCGGTTTTGAATATTCCTGGCTGGAGACATACTACTGCCCAAGGTTGTCTGGTAGATATCGCTGTCAGCGATAAGACCGCCATTGTACCTATAGATTTAAGTTATTGTATAAACTGTACTGTTACTTTTTGGTGTACAATAAAGTTTATTCTATTCTATTCTACTGCAAAAAAGAATGCATCTATTTTTTGCTTAGTTCTGGTGTTAGCATATACACACACATGTGTCTACATTCTGCCTTGCTTTCCCAACTATGCTGGGGTCGGCTCTCAGTCTAATTTGCGGCTCAAGAAAGGATAAAAATCAGGCTAAGTACGAGTTGGAATCGCATATAAAGGGTTCCGTAAAACAATATTACAATCGAGCAAAAGTCGCCAACAAAATTTTGTAATACTATTTGAAGTATTTTGTTGCTGTAGCGGCAATAAAACACATATTCTCTGAAAATTTCTCTATCTTTTACGGGACGGACGCTTTGACAGGCAGACGGACGTACGTTCGGATCCTATTGGCATAATTTGGGAGTAATAAAAAAAAAACTAGATGTCTGAAGAAGTCAGAAAAAAGGCCCACTATGCAAGTTGGGACAAGTGTAGAATGAAGATCATTGTATTCTTACCATAGTTCCGCATTTTTAGGATTCCTTAGCCTAGCCTTTTCCAATACTGATCTAGCTTTGGTGACATTCTTCAGTTTCTCTTCCAGTCTCGACAGTAATATCCACATAGGTACACTGGTCGCACATTTCTTCAGCTAAAACAATTGAACAGGCCAGTTATCTTAAATACAAAGTTTATTTGGACTTATTTATTTATTTACTTTAACATAACACTGCCAAAGGCCAATTACATTAGTTAAAGACAATATGTTTTATACAAAATTAAAATAATATATAACTGATCTGCAGACATACACTCATCTCACAAAACTCCAAACAAATAGACAAGATGTTCTTCCATTCATCCGCGAACACGTCACAATCAGGTTTAGCATCCAAGAGAGCGTTGAGCGCGGAAATTGCACGAGGAATAGGAGACTGGGCTTGTGGCACGGTACGATTCCCAGAAACAGCAAATAGTTGGTGCCTCCGATAATATATAATATCTTATAATCCCAAGATATTCTAAAGATACCACAATATAAAGTAATCCGTTTTAAAATATGACAATTTCATAGTTGAAGACCTATTAATTATCTACTTTGTCATTTTTAATGTTTTTATTGAATTTAATAGTTTTCAGGTGATTTGGTGGATTTAAATGATTATTATTATTACAATGGCCTACACATAAGGCAAAGAATGTTATCTTATCGGTGGTTTCCAGTAAAAAGTTGGAAATAAGTTAATTACCTTCAATATTCTAAAGACTGTAAGGTTGTACCAAATCATCTTCGAGAGTTAAATAAAGTAGCGTGAGAATTCTGCAGATCTCACAACAATAGGCCACTATACAAGACGCCAGACTTATCTCTCAGCTAGTATCTCTGATACGATACACGAAAAATAAACAATGAACTGTTTGTCATTTTTAGAATATGTAAAGGATCACGGTAGATGTCGATTCAAGACAGCTTTAAGTCTTTACTTCCGTTTTAGAAATTAAGAATGTCAATAATGTAAGTGAGTCAATGTCCGTCATTCCACGTTTATCTGGCGCCTACCTTAGCTAAAGTTTCATAAGGGAAATAAAAAGAAATATCCATAGTCTCTTACCCCTTGTGAGTACGTATTCCGTGCTTCTTCATCCTTGCCCATCTGTTCTTCTATCTGTCCCTTCATCATGTGCACTTTAGCGTAGTCAGCAAACACCTTGATAGCTTCCTCAAGCAATTTTAGCGCTACGTCCAGGTTATTTAAAGCCCATTCTAGCTTGGCGGATTTTATCATTACCTGTACGAACACAAAAGTGTATTGTTAATGCCATAAGTCTTTCGACTTAAGAACAATGGTTAGTGATTAACTATTACTTGGAAATCGTTTAAACAAAAGTTTAAGCCGTTTGAATAGTGCGAGCCCATCAGATATTAGAAATATTTATTTTAAACTAGCTGACCCGGCCTTCATACTGCCGATTTTTTTTTTCGAATTATTCTTACTTTTTAAACCTTCCCTAGACCTTCACGAATATTTCAAGACCAAGATAAGATAAATCCGTTCAGCCGTTCTCAAGCTTTAGCAAGACTAACGAACAGCAATTGATTTTTAAATATATAGATTAGCTTTTGCCAGCGGCTTTGCTCGCATGGAATCCTATGCGCCGTCGACGATTCGGGCTTGGTCCGGTGGGTGGTTTTATAATAATATACAATTCGCCCGTTATAAGGTGGCGAGTGTAAAGTTAGGCTCTGCGAATTTTGGCGCTTAAAATATCGTACAAAAATAAAGGTTTTAAAAAAATAAATGCCAATATTTTTTTTTACAGCATTAACAACTGCAAATTGAATTAATTGTAATCGGACGAACTGTATCGTACGTTCATACATTTTTAACAAATAAAATGTTAGTAGTTGTTAGTAGAACACATAAAAAATATAAATAACAAGGTGTTAGTAATTTGTTAGCACAGAATCTATGTCGTTTTATGTCGTTGTCCACAATCCCTTATTTACGGTAGTTTTTTTTTTAGGTAGGTAATCATCAGAATGACTACTCCCGCTCCTGGGTAGAGCAGGAGGGCGTGTCACACTTTCACTGACTAAACCCCACTCCGTTCCTTCTTTGCCTTCGTTCCAGGGTCCCGGGTTTTCCTTTCGGAAGCACACACATGACCCCAGAGGCTTCAACCCTGCCGGGCCCCCACAGTTTGCTGGCATCTCGCGCCATTGACGACTTGGGCTCGGTCCGGATTATTACCGGACGGTAAGCTACCCATTGCTCGCTGTCCGCAAGCCCACGCCAACGGTGGCCGAAAATCGGGGTCGGGATCCCGGCTGGACCGTGAAGAAGTCCGTTCCCTCACACATATTGCTTAAGATGAATGCTTCAGGTAGCCCGCGAAATTCAATTTTTCTTACGTTTTTTTTACCTCAAAAAAATCGTTTCTGCAATTAAGTGAGCTTGAAGGCTTGTATTGATAATTTTTATGGTTATAATTATGTAACTATGTTCTATCGGTTTAGGTAGTCAACTAAAGGTTGTTTACCTTTAGTTGATTACCTAAACCATAGTTACGTTTTACAGTCGCTAAATTATTTTTAACTTCATACAACCTACCACTGGCCTGCAAATTGCAAAAAACGTAAGAAAATTTAAATTTCGCGGGCTACCCTGAAGCTTCCCCCTTAAATTGAACTTACCCGTGGCGTAGGCGCCGAAGCTCTCGCCTTAGACAGCAGTCGTCTCGCTCTGTCGTACTCCTTGTTCTCGCTCTCCAGCTTGACGGCCGCCAACCAGATCTCTTCCGAGTTCGGGTTAGCTTGGAACGCCAGTGATAGGATACCTCGGGCTGCTGGTACGTCACCTAAAGAAGATACAAGCAATTCCATTATAATCACAAATAAGAAAAAAAAATGTTTATTTGTGCGATACATTACTATTAATATTACATTTTTCTGATGACAGGATTGCGTTTGACCACTATCGCACCTGATGGAAAGCGATAATCTACACTGCCTAGAAGTAATCTATTCACTTTTGACTTAAAGATCCCCAGGTTGTAGCAATGAATGTATTCCTAAAACAATTTGCTAAATAAAAAATCGAAACTTAAACGTCATGTACCGACACGGACAATAACTTTTATCTAAAGAAAACTTGCGTTTAAATTGTGAGTCTGTGTAACCCGATAGCTACAACCTGTCCCCAGGTTTAAGTCAAGCTTGAATAGGCAATTTCTAGGCAAGCGTGTTCCATCGTCAACCACATCATCGCTTTCCACCAGGTGAGATAGTGGTCAAACACTAGCCTATCAAAAATGACATTTAATTAAGGTCTGTGACAAATACAAGAGTAAATATCAAAGCGCCATACCAGCCAGCCACTTGGACTTGGCCCCCATGAGCCACAGCACCTCGGACTTGGGACAGTGCGCGACGGCCCGCTGCAGCAGCGCCTCCAGGCTGGCCCGGGTGCCGTGTTGCTTCTCCAGGTACGCCGCGCGCAGCCAGATTGATTTCTTTGACGGGAACACCGATAGAGCGTACCCGTAGACTGCGCGAGCGCACTCGTAAGCGCCTTCGTTTGCGCACTAGGGTAGAAATAAAAGATAATATTGTATAAAAAAAACGCTTACAGGAAAGAAGTAAATCTTAATCTCGTTTATGTTCAAATAGCTGGTGTCCGCGTTAAATTACTAAACTCAATGGCATTTAGTAACTATTTTTTTTTAAATAAAAGTACTCAATATTAGGTACTCCTTATAACATCAGCTATCTACCAGTGTAAGTACCGTCCAAAAAAAATCACGCCGTTTCGGAGATAAACCGAAACAAACCGACAGATAAGGTTAAAGATACTTACAGCTTCAGCATCTTCCATCCATGTGTGTTTTTGATCTTCAGGTTCGATGCCATGCCCAATCACAGCGCGAATAATGGCCTGGTGAAATAAAAAATATATTAAAATTCGTTGACTTGTGTCATGGTTATATTCCATAGTCGATTTACTGAATAAAATGTAAAATTGGAAAATTATAGTATCGGGATTTTAAATTCCAAGTATTGCTACTAGCTAACTCGGCTGGTTGTTCTGCCATATAAATTATCACAAGCCAATTTTTTTTCGACAGTTTGAACTAGACGAGGCCGGTGCTTCTTAATTTATTCTATTCTATTCTGACTACCCTGCGAAGAAACATCAAAACAAACTAAGGGTCACAGTCTATTAAAGTCCATACAAAATAATGTAATGGTCAAATTACATGAGAAACATGCAGCTACAAGACATTAAACTCCGAGCTGTTTCGGAGTTCAATAACAAACACTAACACGAGATTTTTATATATTAGAAGATAAGTTTTTTTTTATTTGTTATAAACTAGTGCTTGACTGCGATCCCACCTGATGGTAAGCCGTGCTGCAATCGTTGATGGTGAGGCGCACTAGCTTATTAAGAGCCTATTCACTCTAGCCTTGAAGAAACCTAAATTGTAGTCTGACGGGAAAACCGCAGCAGGCAAATTGTTCCAGTCCCTCGATGTACGCGGTATAAACGACGAAGCAAAACGCTTAGTCTGGACCGTAGAGGTTTCGACAACGAAAGGATGGATACTCGCCGTAAGTGTGGGTTAACTAATTTCACTATAAAAAATGGAACAACAGTCTGTAACTTGACTATCTTACCTGACAAGTATGTACGGCACCAGACTTCTCAGCTTCCATAGCCTCTTTGAACCAGTGCTCGCGATTTATCTCCACACCGTTGGCGCTCAACGACGTGATCGCGCGGTCTATGATCTTCTCAACCATATGGGTGTTGCCTGGCAATAAGAAAGTGAGTTATAGTTACATTTGCAGATAGTATACGGAAAATTGAGACTTCATTATCATTATTTCAACCGAAAGACGTAACAGGCCGCCCCGAAGTGTTAGCACAATGACTGGTTTTGTGTGTCTAGCATTCATCGATGAATGCTAGACCTTCTAATGCTACTTCTTTCGGTACGTGGTTGCCACTCCAGAACATTTTGGCCCCATCGACTATCTGTTCTGCAGGCAATGTCGTGTGTACTGTAGTAGTAGTATCCGATCATATATCATATAATTATGTTCTTTTCTAATCCGATCATGTGCCGAAATGTTTATTTTATAATTAACTAGCGACCCGCCCCAGCTTCGCACGGGTGCAAATTTATGTGTTACTCTACTATATTATGCATGTATTATATATATAAATCTTCCTCTAAAATCACTCTATCTATTAAAAACAAACCGCATCAAAATCCGTTGCGTAGTTTTAAAGATTTAAGCATACAAAGGGATATAGGGACAGAAAAAGCGACTTTGTTTTATACTATGTGGTGATTCAACAGTACCAACAACAACAGTTCTTTTCAACTGTTGGTGTAGGTACTAACTTATCGTTATACTTTTATGAAAAAATTCATTAAGTAACGACAAAGCAATTTGGCAAAGCTATTTAGGCCCTGTGTTGCAGGTTCAATTTTACCACGGAATAAATATTTTTATAGTCTGCAGTTACGTGTGTTGGGTCTGGGAGTCTTAGGTATTTGAGTTAACATTTTATGCATGTACCCCATAATACAGGAGTCGATAAAAAATATTAAAAAAATACTATGGAAACACAAAAATCCAAGATATCTTGGACTAAGGTCTGATTTATTTTTGGTCCATTTAAAAGTAAAATGTACTCACCATGCGCTTCCTCAAGTTTAGCAGCCGTCACCCAAATCTGTCTGTCAGTGGGAATATTCTCGCGGGCCTTGTTCAGCACTTTCCTGGCGTTCTCATAGGTCTCCAGGCGAGCCAACGCCAGCCACAGCTCCACACTGGTAGGACAACATTCTACGGCTCGCGAGAGTAAGATGCGCGCGTCCTCTGGGTTTTCAAGTTCGACCGCTGCTTTCCATAGACGGACAGAGTTGGGAATGTGTTCTAAGGCTTTGCGGTAGACTCGGCGTTTTGCCTGTGGAAGGTAAATTAGTAATTTTTCAGAAAACTTACGTACTTATGAAAATTAATAATAATAAGTTCCTACTTAAACCTAGTCTTGCCATATTATAGTTATAAGGATTTAATGTTCTGTTACCCAAAAAAATTATTACTGAATGTGTGTTAATTTATACATCAATATAATTATATGTCTAAGAAGAGGGAATGGGCCGTAATACACCACGGGCCCAGTGCGGAGTTGTCACATCTCTTCGAATTTTTGGTTCTAGGACATGCCGGTTTCCTTACGATGTTTTCCTTCACCGTTTTGAGAGCAGTGCTGATGAAACAAATTACACGAAGTAGCGCCTGGTTGGGTTTGAACATGTGACCCAACACTGGAAACATTATAAGGCTGCACAGGCTTTCATTATACTCGTAAAGTTCTCATACACAAAGACATTACCTTGGTCTCCTGCTCCAAGTCAGCAGCCTTCACCCATATCCTGACACTGTGCGGCAGGTTCCTGGCGGCGTGCGCGATGACCGCCCTGGACGTGTCGCGCGGTTGCAGTCTAGCTGCTTCCAGCCAGAGCTCCTCACTGCTCGGGGTCACTTCGCAGCTTTTCCTTATACAATTGTCACATAAAACATTACCTTGGTCTCCTGCTCCAAATCAGCAGCCTTCACCCATATCCAGACACTGTGCGGCAGGTTCCTGGCGGCATGCGCGATGACCGCCCTGGACGTGTCGCGCGGTTGCAGTCTAGCTGCTTCCAGCCAGAGCTCCTCACTGCTCGGGGTCACTTCGCAGCTTTTCCTTATACAATTGTCACATAAAACATTACCTTGGTCTCCTGCTCCAAGTCAGCAGCCTTCACCCATATCCTGACACTGTGCGGCAGGTTCCTGGCGGCGTGCGCGATGACCGCCCTGGCCGTGTCGCGCGGCTGTAGCCGAGCCGCTTCCAGCCAGAGCTCCTCACTGCTCGGGTTCACTTCGCAGCCTTTCATTATTAGGTTACGGGCTGATTGGACTTTGCCTGAAATAAATGTGTTACTGTTAAGAAAGTGCTCACTTATTTTTACGATAGGTATCATATTAAAAAATATATTTTGTGTTAAACAACCAATAATATTATAAGTAATGAAAACTTTTTCTGAAAACATCATCCAAATCGTCCAGCCATGTGTCAGACATCGACACACAAACATATACTATTCATTCATGTTCATGATTCTGAACCCCCCCAGTGGTGGAAAGCCGAAAAAACCGACGAAAAATTCTACCACTGAAAGGTCTACAATCATGAACTGGATTCATGTTTGTTAGTGCGTCGATGTCTGACACACGGCTTTATTTACTATTACCTATTGGCTTGAAAGATTAATCATGCATTAGTATTGCAAGATTTCAGTCTAACAAAATTTTATTAAAAACAACCAACCTGTAACTTCTTCCAACCTCGCACTAGCAATCCAGGCTGGCGGGTGATTAGGATTAGTTTCCCTCACAGACTTCAGCAGCAATCGAGCCTTCTTAATGTCGTTGATGTCGCCGCCGTACGTCGGTATCATGGACTGCAAGTCCGTCAGGTAGCCCTTAGGGTCCACGACTGTCTGTCCTGTGACTGAGTCTGATACTTGTGATAATTTTACTGTCATCAGCGTGTTTCTTGCTTGACCAATTTTTCTTAAATCCAAGTCGCCTGTAAATAAATGATTTTATGTAACTTATATTTTAATGTTTAATAAAAATTTATAGTATTTAAGTAAAAAACCATTTTTTTTTCTTTTACTTTTTGGCAAGATCAAAAGAAAGTATCCTATCTCTGTACAAGTACCATCTTGCCTAAATACCTCTAAAACTACAAGGTAGGCCTTATGATCCATTATTCATTACTAACAAATATTTTATTGGAAGAGATTAAAATAAACATACCAGAAGGTGTCAACATTCCTGGAGTCATAACTCCAGGCATCATAGACGCCAGCCCAGATCCCGGGTCAATAGAAGATGACGACTCTCCACCCAGATTCCTGGACAGCACACTATCAGGTAATGGAGTGAACTTCTCAGCCCGAGGGTTGCGTTGTTTCCTGTTACGTGCATCACCAACTTCCGGGATCGCTGACCATTCATCTTCAGATACTGATTTCAATTCACGTTTTAAGTCAGAGAACTGTTGCTGGATTTTTGGCCTGAAAATCACGTTTTGGTAAGACTAATGAAATTTGGTTTTATTGTTTTGGGACAGTAACATCAAAATTCTTCCTTTTACTGAACCAGAAATAATAAATAATAAATATTATATTAAAATGATTAAAATACTAATAAATATAGCTTGAGTACTAACTCAATCTAAAATTAAAGATATTTTTAGTAGACTGCGCTAAACTTGATATTTTTATAGTTGTAGGTTTCAGTTATAATACCTCTCTTGACGGTATCTCTCCAAATCTTCTTTGAGGCGTTTCTCTCTATACTCTTTCCTTTTCTCATCCATCCGTTTGTCAATTGATTCATATATGGCATCAGCTTCAGCATCATCTTTGTCATAAGGATCCTGAAAAACATTTGTATTTACATTTTCAATTTATTACATTGTTTATGTGTTGATGGCCACAGCATCCTCATTTTTGATGACATTTGATGCAGGTCCTCACCCAACATGGCCAGGTGAACGGTTCCTGTTACAGATTGAGGCATAAGAAGCAGATTTGACCATTGTAGGGTTTGCTTGCAGAATATGGTGGAAGTCTGATCAACACTTCTGTCACCAACAAAAGAGACCCTAGGAGTTGCGAGATGCAGGGTGGTTCACCGTAGGCTTGCCATACGGGTGCCCTGTAAGGATGGAGGTGCATAGTCTTCTTCGTATTGTCACTCAGAGAGATGTCAACAAAATCAAGCAGGCCCATTTGAACGGGTTACAGTTGAAACCAAGGGGCAAATTGCATAGGTAGGGTCAGTTCAACACATTATTATAAAAAATAAAATCAATCTAAACAAACCTTGGAAAACAATGAACCACTGTAGCCTGAGAATTCATCATAATTAGAGTCATTCAAATCTTCATCATCATCTTCTTCCTCAGTTTTCTTGCGTTTTGCTGCTGGAGGGGCATGACGATCATCCCTAATAAACAAGATAAGTAAAAGGATTTACAACACAAAATGAGATTGCAGACAAGCATAAGTTTATATTTATGGTTTTGTACTTCACAAAATCATATTGCTAGGCAATATTGCTGGCTGTTTGTACAGTACTAGAAGCCAGAGGATAATCTTAAGTTATAATATTTTAATACTATTTCTAAATGTGTTGTAATAAATACAATAAATAATTACTTACGAAACATCATTAGCATCTCTTGCAGGACCGATATCAGATCGTGTAGTGAAACCAGTGGCACTGTAATAGAAAATATATGATCACTTATACACCCTTTATTAAACACACTGTTCATATTGATGTAGATACAAATAATAACATACCCTCGACCAACACCAGCAACATAACCTAAGGGTGCTGGGATCCCTAGGAAATGTTTTTTGTTTTTGTTTACAAATGCTTGAGGTGGCACCGACATGCTGGAATAATGCACACACTAACACCACTCACTGATAATGTAATGTAAACTCGTCTTCCGATGAATATTATAGCTCAAAGCTCAATTTAGTTAATCTTTTAGTTTCTAAATCGTTTTGACATATTTTTGTCAATCATTTTTGACTTTGACACTTGATGCAGACCACAGACCACAGCTTTTATGACCTGGTAATATCTGAGATCTTTAGTCAAGTTTCATTTTATTCATTCATTTTATTGAATTCAGTCATGTTGTTTCCCATTAGAATACGGATGTAGCATATTCTTAGATTTTTGTAGAATTTTGCAGCAAATGTGTCAAGTCAATCTTCTTGGATAGCTTCGCTGAGGAAATCAACACTACAAAAATATTTTAGTTCCATTTTAACAAGATCGTACCTGTTTTAATGATTTCACACCTGTACAGTTATGCAGACACTTAAGGAACAAAACTACACCAATAATTCATCACAATATCCGTTGGGAATTAATTTACGTATATTTAAAACAGCCACTAACAAAATGGCCAGTGGCGAGGCGAGTGGAGGTGACTTTGTGATAACTGTGCTTAGAGCATAGGTTAAATCACAGGTTAAATGCTCTAAGTAACTGTGAGAAGAACGGGGAGCATGAACTATAAAAATGAAGTATTCCAGATGCAAATAAAACGCTTATATCACCTCCTCCTCTTTCGAGCCTGGAGACTGGGACCAGTAATGATTTGATGGTGCAGTTATTTAGTGGAATCCATTCATGAAATCGACTTCTATATTTGTTTTCACATCACGTCTTGCTCGTAAATTATTATGTCCATAGACCAAACGTGTAAATTACATTTTGAGGTGCAATCTTGATTTTTTTTAAATTAACCATGCAAGCATAGACAGTATAGATTTTGCAGTAGCGTCGCCGCGTCGTTAGTTGGCGCGAACCACGCAATGGCGCCATTTTTAAAGTCGCAAGCTATTATTTAAATATTTATATAGTGAAAGTGTAGTGCGATAGCTTGCGTACAAAGCGCGAATTGTGTTAATTAAAGACTTTTCCTATCGAGTTTGGAAGAGGGACATGTATCCAGACTTCGAAGGTATGAAAGCCGTACTTACGTAAAATTTTTGTTGTTCCTATATTCCTATAGATGGTAGGTACCTAATGTTAAAGTTGAAAGCCGAACTATGGTGAGGTCTGATAATGTTAGGCTTAATTAAATGTCGAAGACATGGATATGTAGAGGAAAGAAGGAGCCAGTCTCAGACTTACGGCTTACCATCAGGTGGGATTGCAGTCAAGCACTGATTTATGTGATATAAAAAAAAAACTTAGGTGGGATGCTGGGGTCGGGTTAGCCGCCCCTGGATTCCAGTCCTCTGGAGGGAGGTGTAGGCCGCCTATTGTATGATAGGGGCTTGTGCCGACGCCTGGAGAGGTGTGAGCCTCCGGGAATGTGATATTTTGTAATATGCAGTAGGCAGCTCTAGTACGGTAGAGGTTTACACCGAGACCTTGAGATGTATGTTCTTCCTGGATTCCGGTCTTATGAATCAAGAGTGTTTGTTACTTGAGGTCTTGCTCGGGTACGATGTTTTCTTCTTCTTGACGGCTTTTACCCGAGTGGCGGCACCTGTGGGCGGCACAATAGACTGTAGTTCTGGTATGTAGAAACCGTGCTGTATATGTCCCAACTTTATAGGCCTAGCAGTCAGAGTCTCGTGTCGTTGGTCAAGCATAGGGTAGGTATTAAATGCTGACTAGCGGGTCCTGTTAGTACCTCCTAGCCTTATCTAACATGAACTTGAGTAGTAGGTATAATGAGTCTGTTATTATAGGGACCATAATATTCATCGTGGCATGGCTATTGATTATACATAAAGATGAAAATTGATGTTCATCAGATGGAATTATATTATTAGTATGATACTTACACTGTAAAATATGAATTGCGTTGAAATATTCATGTTCAGTGAGCAAAACTTCTACAGGTAAGTACCCGTGAAACATAAGCGAAGCAGCCGGATGTATAAGGGAAAGAAATATACTAGACGAGTATTTAATTAGCAGTTTAATCATGAGGTATGTGATGCATTTTTTACCCCACGTAGATATACAAGGTTATTTTTAAAACACTGGCTACCTCTCAGGACTATGTTACTATTATCATAAACCACATTTGTTCTATGACGAAAAATCATCATATTTTAGTTCATCATATTTTCATAATTAAAAAGAATTGAAATTGAACACTAATGTTACTTAGTCTTTCCGAAGCAAGCGATAGTAGAATAGTAGGAGGGGGGAGAACAGTGTCCGGGAGGCGTAGATAGAGGGACAGCAAAATACAGAGTTGAAATTTATTGGATAGAACTTGATTTGTTTGAATTGAATTAGATAGAAGAAGGTTTGTTTTTGGTAAATGTACCTATTTTGCTCCTGCAAGGTACCTACCTAGTTAGTGTTTTACAAATAACCCTGGTATATTAGATACTTACTTAAAGTTGTGTGAGGTGAGGACACCTGCACCCTCTAAAAAGTAGCCTACTTGTTAAACTTGTTCACGTGATGATTAAAATATAGTTTATAAGCTATAATTATTGCAACGTATATCATTAAGTTCCTCCGTCTACCTAGTAGTTTTTGCGTGAATGGGTAACGAACGTCCATCATCTATCCTCATACCTAAACTTTCGCATACTTTCGCGGGTGATGTAAGGTGCAGTTTAAATTAAAATTAAGATATAAGTATATTGATCATTCTTTACGCTTTTTTCCTGCTGTACACTAGAATATAAATAACAACGGGTGGCCCCGTTGTTATTTATATTCTAGAAACAGTACCTTTACTAGAGCCTGAAATGATATTATAATAATAAGCCTAGACACATTAAAAATTAAAAGTATCAACTTCATCAATTATTATTTTTAAACCTGCTATCAAAAACATTGACCGCAACAAAATAAATAAATATTACATTGTTTAAATGAATTTCATTTTAATTTATACATATTTGGAGATATCAGAGACGTCCTACCTATGAAGTCTATAAACACTAAAATTAACTGATACGAATCGGCGTTACAGCGTTTCAACGTATGGAACATTTGATGTGATTTGCCACTTTTTTTTGGGTACCTAAGTAAATCTTATATTACATAGGTACTATTTCCCCTGTTTCCCGTGCGTGACGGTGTGACTGTGTTTTGTAATAAATAAAAATGCAATTTTTAAGTAATTTTTATGAATTATTTATTTTTTTACAGTAGTGGTGGTTTTTAAGATTTATTAATTGTTATATTTATGTTACTTTTGATTAAAGTACATTGTTTTTACGCAAAAGAAGGGCGGTGAAAAAAATGTACTTAAATAAAAAAGGTAAAACAATACCTAGCGCAGTAGGTACCTAATTCTAATAAACAAGTGACAGTTAAAAGAAGACCAGCCCCAACTGACAGCGTCCATTCCCGGACACCACGCGTATATCAGCACCACTCAGCTCAACCATGTTGAAAGTAGGTAACTGAATGAGCGTACACACGCACCGCTGTTATCAAGGTACTGAGACATATTTTGAGTGAGCATGACGGTCTTTTAACTACCATGGTTAATTTGTGTTAAACAAGAGTTAACCTAAAAACGTGAATTGCTCCATATTACGCACCTATACCTAAACACATTTACATATACATAAGTACAAAATGTTTTCAAACTTAAAAAAAAATAGCTTCCAAATGCTAACATTAATCAGGATCTGTAAACGCACATTCAACAAAACCCTTTGATAAGTAACAATTTGTATGGATTACTAAACTAACCAGACGACCGCATCGCGCGACCCGTGCGATACATTTATCCATGCTAAGCTGTAGGTCGCGCGACGCGGCCGCGGGTCGCGGACGTAACAGTTCAAATATGGGTCTTTCTTTATGGGTTTTAAAAATAAACTTAAAAGTAGGATTCGTGAACGGAATGAAAAATTTACTGATCATTTAAAACTACTGCTCACATTATAATGGTCACAATGAATTAGATAATATTTCAAAATGCTTTAACCAATTTACTAAATAAAACAAGTTTTAATGACAAAAAACTAAAAAGCTACTTGTCAGGCATACATTGTTTAAAAATAAAAAAAGTAAAAAATAATGTAACATACGAAACAAAAATGTCAAAATTAAAATTGCAATACAAACTAAGATACAATTAATTACTATTACAAACATTGAAAATATAATCAATTAGTCTCCAATTGTCAGTTTATAAAATTTTGTCAAGATTCGTCAATAGTAAAGTAGCATTAGTAGCATAGCACAAACTCTAATCTTTGATATCATTTGGTTCCTATTTTATTAAATATTTCTGAAACCATGCAGACAATGCTTATGTGCATAAGGAGGCCACCTTCGAGGCACTTAGAATTTGTTTTTTCTGTATAATATTAATGGACAACCATCTAGTCCTTAACTAAACAGAGCTTGTGCTGTGAGTACTAGACAACTGATAAACATTATATTAATTATATATTATGAAATAAATACATATATATTACTTATGTATGTATTTGTAATTTGACATAGAACAAATTATAAATTTAATGATCGTGCTCATCACACATCGTCTTGGGTGAGAATCAAACCCATGAACTCCGGCATAGTAGTTAGATAGATAGATATACTCTTTATTGTATACTACAAACTAAAAATAATGTTGAAATAAAATCTTAAAACTAATCGTGCGTGTCACGATGGGGTCCACTTGCTAGACCAACAGGCTAATCAAAAGAAAATAAAAAGAAAATATACCTTACAAGTACCTAAGTGCATAATAATAAGATGCACCCCTTATATACTTAGAATAGTAACAGCATCTTTAGAAGAAATCTCTCGATGGAAGCCAAATTGTGATGCAGATAATGTATGTATGTTGAAATCTTTTAAGTAGGCTAGATTTGTATAAATAAGTTTTGCTATTGTTTTAGATATATAAATAAAACAGACATGAGTCCGAAATAAGAGACATCTCTGTCTCCATTCTTGTACACTGGTGTAATAATAGACAAATATAAAAAAAAACTCGGAAAGATGCCATCACTAAAGATTAGCAAGATGTGCAGTTATAGGAACAACTCCCGATCTCAAAAATAAGTATACTACTAACTAATGAAAAATTGTTTCCAGACTCCGTTCTAGAAAACAGTTAATTCAAGATCTCAAATACTTTTTAAAGTACAGGGAGAAATTCAGCCGTAACGGCGGCGTGCGATCCATCCGATGATGGTGTCGATGGCCGAGTGTTTTCGTCGTTTTGAAGACGACGACTCCTGCGAGTTTGTTTTGTGACTTTCTGCCGATTATGATATAACTTTGCTTCGTCTGTACATTTCGATGTAATACTATTTCTGTGGGAAAAAAACAAATAAATAAATTATGCGGGACAATCAATAATGTTTCTTTCTAGACTAGGTAACGTTCAGTTGACGTCACTAGTGAGTGAAGGGAAAAAACTTGTGAAACAAAAAGAGTACTAAGTATTTATGATAAAGTTTCGATTTAAATTATTACCTCACTAAAGTTTTTGAGACACGACATTTTGTTGAAACTGTATTTACGATATCTTCAACAAGTTGGGGATTTAAAATCTTCTTGGCGGGTTGGTTGGGGAACGCCGGAGACTGCCTCCCCGTTAAGGAGTGCGTCGCCAATACACTGAAATGAAAAATAAATATTTAGAATGATTAATAGTAGATTATGTGACTTAGGGATAAAGCAATTTCTTTAAGTCGAGGGTGTCATGTTAAATTTATTAAGGAAACGAAGGTTAGTGAAGGATCTATATAATTAACTCCCGAGCATTACAAGGGAGTTAATAGAAACCTGAGTGAAGTAAGTTATTCAAACCGCTCAAGACAAAGACAGCTTTATCCCTGTATTGGATACTCTACTTTTTACACCATCTGTGAGATAATTAAAAGTCAATTTACTAAAAAGAATTATAAAATTCAAAAATATAGAGTACAGTAATACCCCGCTTTACGCGAGGGATACGTTCCGAAAAAAATCGCGTTAACTGAAATTCGCGTATATCGAGGTCTATGATTAAAAATAGTCAAAATTTAATACAAAACGAGGAAATCTCCATAGAACAAAGTCGAAAGATAGGGGATTCCCAATTCTTCAAACAGAATATTCAGAGGAAGCGGGGATCCCGCGACCAT
Source organism: Mythimna separata (assembly GCA_030763345.1). Lineage (NCBI taxonomy): Eukaryota > Metazoa > Arthropoda > Insecta > Lepidoptera > Noctuidae > Mythimna > Mythimna separata. Next base: position 7,063,263 of record CM061187.1, read on the forward strand.
AGAGAAGTTGATGACTACATTACGTTTATACGCACTCTTTCGCGTAATGCGAGGCATTTGAGAGCGAAACTTGAAATTCGCGTTATAGTGAAACCGCGTATAACGGGGTCGCGTAAAGCGGGGTATTACTGTATAAATATACAATGTGCTGTTTTGAAACTGAAAACCTTTCGGGAGGTTGTAATAACAGGCCCAAATAATCATATAAAAATACGATACTTGGTCAATAGCTTTTTTCAGAATAACTCACTAAACAAAGGTGCGGGAAGTGCAGCTAGTGTGCTTTGGATCAATGAAATAGTTTGTGTGTGTGAAAGCGCGATTATAGTGCGAGCGTCAGACTTTATTTCCATAAATAAAAAAAAAAAAAAAAAATTACCTACATATTTTATTGTTGATTCTGGTCTAGGATCACTAACATCTTACCTCCCAAAATCTTTTGCAGCTTTAAAACTGCACATTGTTTAGAGCGAGTTATGGACTGTTTAGTTGGGCCCTCAGTACACACATAGAGGATTGAGGGCCTACCTGTACCGGCTAAACTATAACACTAGAAAAAAAATTTTATGCCAAAATCTAAGGTAATGCCAAACAAAATTTGTGGTAACAAGATGTTATCGCAAGACCCTAATTAAAAGTCAATTTACTAAAAAGAATTATAAAATTCAAAAATATAGAGTATAATATACAATGTGCTGTTTTGAAACTGAAAACCTTTCGGGAGGTTGTAATAACAGGCCCAAATAATCATATAAAAATACGATACTTGGTCAATAGCTTTTTTCAGAATAACTCACTAAACAAAGGTGCGGGAAGTGCAGCATTGGATCAATGAAATAGTTTGTGTGTGTGAAAGCGCGATTATAGTGCGAGCATCAGACTTTATTTCCATAAATAAAAAAAATAAAATTACCTACATATTTTATTGTTGGTCTAGGATCACTAACATCTTACCTCCCAAAATCTTTTGCAGCTTTAAAACTGCACATTGTTTAGAGCGAGTTATGGACTGTTTAGTTGGGCCCTCAGTCCACACATAGAGGATTGAGGGCCTACCTGTACCGGCTAAACTATGAACACTAGAAAAAAATTATACCAAAATCTAAGGTGACGCCAAACAAAATTTGTGGTAACAGTGGTAACAAGATGCTATCGCAAGACCCTCTCCTACTTTAGATATCCTTGTTCAAAATGGTCATTAACTTACAGCTGCAACTCGCACATTTTGTTTTGGAGTGTACACTTACGGCTGAAACCAATAACCTATCGATCTCCAGTTTTGGCATACTGGAGATTGTAAAACAAATGATACAATACAAAAATTATCATGTTTTCTGTTGTTTCATTTGTTTTTCAATCTCCGATATGTGATAGATAGGTTATTGGTTTCGGCTGTAAATCTTTAGCATAGTTTTAAACAGTTTTGAAAGACAGGCCCTCACACCACACGCACACTGATTTTTGAATAAACTTTTTTGATACTCGTACACTCTGTTACTTATTTCGCGTAGCACCCCCACACTAACGTAATAAATGTGTGTGTTTAAACGCAAGCGCGTGAAACACAACAGGTATTATCGTTGTGTGCTACAAATTAACTCGTCTGCGCATCGTCATCCCAGCGAGCGGCTACGATTGGTCGGCCCAGAGGCGAAGTGCGGGGCTTAGTTCCGTTTTCTTACGCGCGCGCCGCCACTGTCATTCCGCCGTGGCGCAATGCGTATGATACATGTCTGACGAGTAAGAGGTCCCAAGTTCGATTCCTATCGTCTGATGTAATAGAAAGATTGCTTGTTTTTGTTTTCTATTTGATTTACCCGTTTTTTAATAGTAATGTTATAGTTACTCCCATAATAATTAATTATCTGTTATTTTCTTTTTGTTTTACTCATGCTTTTTTTTAATAGTAATGTTATGGTTACTCTCTTGTAATAATTAAAATATTCGAAATATAATTTTGTAATTTTATACATATAAACTATGTATATTTACGAAATTAATTAACGAAATTTTTGTATATAACTTGTAATATAAATAATTTTATAATATATTTATAATACATATATTATTTACGTAATATAATAATAGATACGTTATTATTATAATTATTGTTAGTTGACAATACTTTCATTGTCAACTTTTTTTTATTTTCGCAAACATTCACTTATGAAATTATTATAGTTATTTAAAATAACATCAAACACTTACACTTAATCTTTGGAAAGTATATTTTTATGATATGGGTAGGTAATCAGTAATAATGTTCACAATAATCAAGTAGCTGTGGGTATAAATCAAAAATAAAGTAAAACCATACCACCAACCAATTCACCTATTCAAGTAATATTATGTAGCCAGCTCAACTCGTAAACAAAATAAAACTCGTTTACTACTCGATATACACACACACATATATATGTGTTTGCTACGAATCAGATAACCAAATTCGCTTCATTCATTAGATGGTAATTTAGCACTGATTATTAAGTGCTTGCTTGCCGTTAAAGATGTATCGAGTTCGATCCTAGCCATTGACAAAACATTTTTTTCTACTTTATTGTAGTATAATGATAACGAAGTTTAATAAAACTAAAACTTAGAATATTTGCTTTAGCGTTTGAATCCCCAACCGGTCCTATGAGACCGCGCTGTTATTGTTATACTATCGTGTCTCGTTTCGCGGGTATCTGAGTAATTAAAAACTAAGTGTATGAATATTATCATCTACCCACTTTATTAGTTATTTACTAAGAAATGAGTCGGATAATAAGTTAACCTGGCATAACGCTTTTGCCTATCACGATCGTGTGTTCTACAACTTACTCCGAGACAAAAAATAATTAATCGTTGTGGAAAGTGATACTTTTTACAAATAATAAACAACATGTCTCATTATTTTGTCTAAACTTTTGAGGGCTGAGATAATAGTATTACATAAACAAAATGTATCCATAAGTGAAATTTCGAGGAGATTAATGCTACCGGTAAGTAACAAATCCAAACTTAAAATAGGTAATGCAAAATAATTTAACATTGTTGATATTTGTAAGGTTTTAACGTAATTTTGTGATTGTTTACAGAGGAAAACTGTGCAGTTTTGGGTGCAAATATTGTTGCTACGTATAACGCTGACGGCTTTGCTACAACAAGAAACACTGCAATTATGCACGACGTGTCTATGACAATTGTTCGGCGCCACTTACTTAAAATTAAATGTCGCAAGCCCGCGAAAAAAATTTTACTGACGGCGTTGCATAAGGAAGAAAGGATGCGGTTTGCAAGAAAATTTATAGATTTCGATTGGTGCAATAACATAGTTATATTTAGTGATGAAAAGTGTTTTAAGTCAGATAAGGATGGGCGTAAAATATTATGCAGAAAAAATGGAGAACGTTACCATCACAAAAATATTCTCCCATGCAGGTCTAGTGGTCGCATTACGTTAGGGGGGATGCTTCAGGTCAGCCCGCGAAATTCAAATTTTCTTACGTTTTTTGCATTTTGCAAGCCAGTGGTAGGTTATATGAAGTTAAAAATACTTACGCGACTGTAAAACGTAACTAATTATATAATTATAACCATAAAAATCATCAATACTAGTCTCCAAGCTCACCTAAGTGTTGGAACGATTTTTTCGAGGTCAAAAACGTTCCTGCAACTAAGTGAGCTTGGAGGCTTGTATTAACGGTTTTTATGGTTATAATTATATAACTAGTTACGTTTTACAGTCGCGTAAGTATTTTTAACTTCATGCAACCTATCACTGGCTTACAAAATGCAAAAAACGTAAGAAAATTTGAATTTCGCGGGCTGACCTGAAGCATTCACCTTAGTTATTGGGGCTGGATGTCATCGATGGGTCCCGGTGAGATAGTGGAGGTAGGGGGTCGCAATACCAGTCAAGGTTACTTGGACATCAAGAGTTACGATACCTATCATAGTTCATTTTTTAAAACATGTTGATTGATAACTTTGATAAGTAAAAAAAAAGACTAAGAAGTAAGCTGTAGGTAATTATACTGTTGTTGTATTATGTGACATGATGTTATTGTTATTGAGATCAAGAGTTGCGATATCTATCATAATTCATTCTTGATAACATGTTGATTTATGTCACTAATAAAAAACTTGTCTGACTAACGGCCCGACTCAGGGACATTCATTAACGTTAATCATCACTTAAGAAATTGTCACATTGACAGTTTTACACAGTTTTTCAGTGAAGGTTTGACAATACTTAACTTTAATGGACGCTAATGAACCATTAGCTGGACTATGCGTTCGGCCGTTAGAATATTTTCACTTTATATATTGTATTAAGGATAATCATGAACAGATTCGTTAATTGTGACCATTCCGTTTAATGTATGTAATTAATAAGTTGTAATAAACATAATTGGATCGTTATCGCAGTTTTCTTTGTCACAATATTTTCAAAATATTTTAATTATTATGAGAGTAACTATAACATTACTATTAAAAAAAAGGTCAAATAGAAAATAAAAACAAGCAAACTTTCTGTTACACCAGACGATTGGAATCGAACTTGGGACCTCTTACTCGTCAGTCACGTATCATACGCATTGCGCCAGGGCGCCGATAACAACAGTAGCCAATTCTTGCTGTAGGTACTTTCATAGTGGTATACGGCTACTAATTGCTTTTTGCAAGAGTGTGAGTGTAGAAACGACGAGTTACTTTGTAGCACACAACGATAATACCTGTTGTGTTTCACGCGGTACACGGCGCACACATTTATAACCTGCTACGCAATCTCCGCCGCCGTGTGTACATTTAAATTCACGTGTTTTTTTTTCAAAATAATACTCTTTGACGTTCTTAATTCAAATCACATTATTCTCTTGAGTTCGTACATACAACATTATTTCTCTAAAGGAGAGAATGACTTGTTTTAAGTGAATGTTATGTATGACACATTAGGGCATTATTAACGAGACTGAGTTGTCCCGCTTTTTCGTGAGAGTCAAAATGGCGGGTGTACCATAGCGAATTAAATTATACCAATTACCAAAAAAATGTACCTAAAATGTACTATTCAGTACCTAAGTCTAAAAAATCTGTACCTCTTTCACAACGAAATTATTTAGAAAGTAAGGTACACCCGCCATATTGACATCAAGATGGCGGGTGTACTATAATATTTTATTATTTAACCATTACTCATAAAATATAATTACACCAAAAAATTGTACTTAAAAAGTACCTCCATTAAAAGAAAACCTAGACTTAAACAGTTGGATAGTTTCTTAGAAATAAAACAACCGTGTCTTGTGTAAAACTAAACATATGTACACTGCAGTGCATCCCAATGGTAACTGCCCCGACTTGCAAGTTGTAGGTCGCGGATTCAAACCGTGTCAGGGGCATTACTTTGTGTAGGTAATTTATTTCATCACCACTGCTCTCAAAACGGTGAAGGAAAACATCGTGAGGAAACCGGCATGTCCTAGAATCATAAATTCGAAGATGTTAGAGTTATTAGAAATGATATAATAAAACTCACATGAAATATCTGAAGGGTAAGTATCTGTATATTTTCTTGAAAATACAACTCGACGCGTTCGTATTCGATGCTCATTCCCGCCAAAAATCGCCGACCCGCCTCCGTCAATTGTTTATGACCGTTCTTTTTTTTAATTCGTGTTAGCAGTATAACAAATAAAATGTGCCAGTATTATCGATTAAAACTTAATATTGATATACTAATATCGGAAAACCTAACACTCGACCATCCTGACATCGTGCATGTCCTCATGCACGTAAGAAAATTTGCTTTACAACCTAACTCTCGGCCAGCATAGGTGATAGCATCGAATCCGACTCACATATATTTTAAAATTATTTCTATTACAGACATTCTTTGCAAAGCATCCTACATGAAATACATCAATAATATTCCCAAAAGAAAAATAATAACTAAAGTTGTGAAACCCTCCTTCTCACAACCCATTCCAACATTAACTTGTGAACCCTCCTTCTCACAAGCTATAAATCCATTTCATAAAATAAGTCACGGAAGCTGTGAACCATCCTTCTCACAAGCCGAGGTGACTGTACTTGTGAACCCTCCTTCTCACAAGCAATAAATACATCAATAGAATAAACTATATAAGTCACGGAAGCTGTGAACCATCCTTCTCACAAGCCGAGGTGACTGTACTTGTGAACCCTCCTTCTCACAAGCAATAAATACATCAATAGAATAAACTATATAAGTCACGGAAGCTGTGAACCATCCTTCTCACAAACCGAGGTGACTGTACTTGTGAACCCTCCTTCTCACAAGCAATAAATACATCAATAGAATAAACTATATAAGTCACGGAAGCTGTGAACCATCCTTCTCACAAACCGAGGTGACTGTACTTGTGAACCCTCCTTCTCACAAGCAATAAATACATCAATAGAATAAACTATATAAGTCACGGAAGCTGTGAACCATCCTTCTCACAAACCGAGGTGACTGTACTTGTGAACCCTCCTTCTCACAAGCAATAAATACATAAATAATATAAACTATATAAATCACGGAAGCTGTGAACCATCCTTCTCACAAACCGAGGTGACTGTACTTGTGAACCCTCCTTCTCACAAGCAATAAATACATAAATAGGATAAACTGTATACTTAAGTCACGGAAGCTGTGAACCATCCTTCTCACAAGCCGAGGTGACTGTACTTGTGAACCCTCCTTCTCACAAGTAATAATTACATAAATCAAAAATGAGTCACGGAAGTTGTGAACCATCCTTCTCACAACCGAGTTGACTTTACTTGTCAACCCTCCTTTTCGTAATTAACATAATAATTAAGAGAAAATATTAATCTTTGACTAATCAATCGTACTATTATAGATAAATTTACATTAGCTTCTAATGTTCATTAAAATTAATATGCTGCTTTGTAATATATCCTCTACTTCCTTTTAAAGTAACAACTGATCAGTATAGTAATTATCCGACATAGAAATATTCATAAAAACTTTCCCAACTTATCCTTCATGGTTGTAATGACGAGGTCGATAATGGCATAAGGTAGTTTTAAAACTAATTTAAACTAAATTTAGATAAAATATCCGTGTCTTCATTGCTATCACTAACAGTTTCACTATCAACGTCATCATCACTGCCCTCATTTACATCTAGACTTTAGATTCTAGAGCAGCTGCGTGAACCCATGGTAACATACGGTCGGCAGCGACAGTGGTTTTGCGTTTATTCTTGGTACTAGACAACCCAGGTATGTGCCAGTCTATATCGATCGTTGCCCAATACAGTAACTACACGATAAGGCCCAACCACTCTGTAACCCCAGCGGAACATAATAGAGTATTCATCATCCGGTGAAAAACAGCGGGCGCATTTGCTATTCCGAACGGCATGCGTTTAAATTCGTATTGGCCGTTCGGGGTAACAAATGAAATGATGTGAGAGGTTTCGAATCTTCGGTTATTGGCACCTGATAATATCCGGACACCATATCCAGAGTACCTAATGAAGTACGCTTCACCTGAAAGTCGAGCAATCTCGTCCTCAATAATAATCAGCATCGGATTCCTTCCTCCTTAGTTAAATAATTTGTATGTCTGACCTACCACCTTATGTATAATCTGTATTTTATGTGTACTGTTGGATAAATAAATATATAATAAAAAGGAATACAATAAAAATTAAAGTGGCAACATTACTCGCGTCCTGCCATTGGTTGCGTTGCAAAGGTGACGTAATAGAATATGACGTTTTATGACGCTAACGCTACGTCATTGCAAATGCGATAAGACTCAATCAAGACTATCTGGCAATGGAAATTCAAATTAAACTATGGAAGTATTGTGAGATGTTTCATAAAATTGTGTTTAGTGTAGTGTTTTATGTGTTTGTGTCGAAATATACACGTCATGGACTTCAGGGAAACCGACCTCGAGGACCAATAACAATATGTGACCAGTGTTCACCCGATTGTTTCTCAATGGAAAAAGTTTTCCCAGAACGGATAGATAAAAAGTTTAATGATTAATAAATAACGGTAAATAATACATCTATACATATTGTTGCTAAGTAAATAAATAATATTCAATGTAATTGGATTTAAATAAACGTAATACTTACAAGAAAAACAAAACAAATAAACATTAAACTATTGCTGACAATATATTATTATGTTATGGAAATTAAAAATTAATTATGATTAATATTAATATGTTCTCTTTTGCAGATTCTATGCATAATGTGGATAAAAATCAGTTGCTAATAGCAGTCAATCGCAAAAGACAGGGACAGGACAATAAAATACCAAACTACAGCGCTGCTGAAGATCCAAGCCAAAGAGAAAGGGCCATAACTATGAGGTGACAGTAATGTTTACTTCTGTGAAAGTTTTGTATGTAAAAGTAGTTTTTTTTTTTTATGCTTGTATTTAAAAGTTTGCTTTGTTTTCAGGACTCTCATTGGCGGTGGAAGATCATTCCAGATTTTTTTTTTATTATTACTATCATTTGCATTGTCTTTTATACGTTATCAGGTTATTTGTGGTTTCCTAATTTAGTTCCACAATTTTCAGTTTTATGACCGACTCTACGGCACTGCTCGCATTGAATCAAAGGTTTGGGACATTTAAGATATTTCTTTGCAGTTAAAACAAAATAATTCAGGGCGATTATTACTACTATTCGATTTTGCAGACTGATTATTATTTGAGACCTTAGATGCACCAAAAGTTTTACCTATAGACTGGGTACCATCATAGGGCTGCACAGTGTCCTTATTGCTCATAAGAATTTGCAGCAACTGATCAGGTTGGGTACAACGTATCGCATTGGCGCTAGACCTCATCGTCCTATCACTTAAACCATGGATTATACATTCCACCGCACGTTTGCCATCAATGTCACAGTGGTTCAAAAGAGCCAATTTTTCATAATAATACGTCTCAAGAGGTTCATCAAACTTGCTTTTTCTCCTAAGCATCTCCTCCAAGGATTGGCCATAATTTTGATCAAACGGGAAGGCACATCTTAATTTATGTTGCCACTCACTCCAAGTAAATAGTAATGAGTTCAAACTGTCATACCACGTTTTGGCCAATCCTTGTAGTTTCTGCATAGCAAAATGTATAACTGTTCTCTCGTCCCAGCTGTAAACAGTGGCACACTCATTTACCTTTTTAAGCCAAATATCTATTCGCTGACCCTTTGAAGAAGGGTCAAAATCTGGCAAAATATTTTTAGGACTAATACTATAATTATTAGTATTTTGTGGCGGTGGTGTCGCTGTTATCGGTTGCGATTGAGACTTAATATTGTTTATAAAGTTCATAACATCTTTATATGTAAAAGTTGGACTATCCGACCGTGTAATCCGTGGTGTCGCAGATGCGTCGTCATCGGCACGAGACCTCTTCACTGCAGGGCGATCACGAGACGAACTTCTGTCTCGCGGCCGCATCCGCTCCAACTCGTTGTCTTTCGACAGCCGCTGACGGCCGCGCTCAGCGCCACCTGGTGGTGATGTGCGTCGCCGAAGGCTGCGCTCCCGGCTCAGCTTACTCTCCAGAGCACGAAGTTGTTCGCGATGTTGCTCCAGTTCCTGTTCCAATTTTCGGATGCTGCCACGCCCCTGTTCCTGATTCGGAGTGCGCACGCGTCTGCGGCTGCGGCAGCTGCCGCCCGTGCGGCGCGTGCGACTGCGACTCCGTCTGCTTGCATTCCGATCAGCTTCTTCATGGAAAGACGTCCTCAGGCGCCGTCGCGAAGAAGGCTCACTAGTTCGTTGCATCGTTTCTGGAACTTGTAAACGTTGGCGTTGTAACTACTCAAATATCAAGAAATTTTATAAACTGTTGTTTTATTCATGAATTCCCGACCGGTCTCATAGGACCGCGCTGTTATATTTTTACTATTGTGTCTCGTTTCGCGGGTATGGATAGGTTAATCTATCGAGTACCGTAATTACAGACATAATAGAAAGACAATATATAGGCGTACGGACGCCGGCGTCTGCTCAACGGGCTCAACAGATTAAACTAAATCAAGTGGGCAGTAAGCGGGCTTATCCCACTTCTGAAATGTTAGAGTTATTAGAAATGATATAATAAAACTCACATGAAATATCTGAAGGGTAAGTATCTGTATATTTTCTTGAAAATACAACTCGACGCGTTCGTATTCGATGCTCATTCCCGCCAAAAATCGCCGACCCGCCTCCGTCAATTGTTTATGACCGTTCTTTTTTTTAATTCGTGTTAGCAGTATAACAAATAAAATGTGCCAGTATTATCGATTAAAACTTAATATTGATATACTAATATCGGAAAACCTAACAAAGACATGTGTCATCCACCAATCCGCAATGGGCCCGCGCGGTGGATTATCTCCCATTCCCTCTCCTAGAGAGGAGGCCTGAGTCCCAGCAGTTGGAACATTATAAGACCAATAATGCTAATGCTAAATAATGCATTTATATTTTATGTCCGTAAGGATTGAGGAGCCACATCACATTTTTTAAATCTGATCTCACCATTATTTAGCAGCAGTGTAGATTATTTTGCAGCACGAATTCTAGATTTAGCAGCAAAATATATCACTAGCTATTTTAATGCAAAGGTGGCTCCTCAATCTAAACGTCTGGATTGAAGAGCCACCTGAAAACTCGTTAAGTAATGGATGCACATTTATGAAAATTTAGCAGCATTTAGCAGCTATTTAGCACGTAACCGTCTAAAAATTTCGCTTCTGTAGCACTAAAATGAAAGAAAATACAATACTTTTAATATGGCTCCTCAATCCTGATGTTCTAATTATATATGTTTGACTGTAGCCACCTGAAATCTCAAGGTAATCTAAAGCCAGATATACTAACATTTAGCAGAAATTTCTGCTAAATATACCAGTACAATTCAGCAATGTATATGCTTTAGATTCTGAAAAAACCATCATTAACTATTTTCTTGTAAATTCTGTGTGTAGGGTGACCACATTTTGGGGGTACCTACAAATTAATATTTCACTTACGTACGTGCATACACACAATAATATTTCAAATCTGACACAAAACCAAAGTCAATCCGCCAAAAGCGGCTGAATAATGTTGCCAATTAAATTGAAAAAAAAAAAACTCCAGGTCGCGCTTTCATTAATCGCACTCTATCAAACTGCACTTAATTATCAGTCACTGCACGATATTATTATCCCCACAATTTAATTATAATGACAGAAATATGATGATTAACTTTATAATATAAGAAATCCAAGTTAATTATTTATTTCGTACATTAAGGATTGAGAACAAAACCATGTCGCATATATGGACCAAAATGCTAAACGTAAACATATTTACCTATATAAAAAAAAAGTTATAAAATAACAATATTAACTTCTGTTACTTAATTATAAATCTTATGGAACAATTATAAACTTTAATATCGTTTGCGTTATATTTGTATTTAAGACCTTCTATATTTAAATAGTAAGTAGAATCATTCAATTTAAAAATGACATTCGAAATTCAAACCTCATTTTTAAATGTGTTCAAAATTATTTATTCCAAAATTAAATCTTGGCTCCTCAATCCTTACGGACATTATATTTTTATTTATTTTATTGCCCGAAGTCTGACAACCAGTCTTACCATGGAGGTATCTACATGTAGGTACACGTGTTTTCCAATAACTAGTTTTTGGAGGTCAGACAGGCAGTCGCTCCATGTAAAATACTGGTGTTCAGGTGCATCAGGTTAGACTGGAAGCCGACCCTAATATAGTTGGGAAAAGGCTAGGCAGATGATGACATTTATATTTAAAGGATATTTTTAAATTATGAATTACTAGCTGTCCCCTGCTGTTTCACCCGCATTTTTCGTTACTGCTCCGCTCCCGTGGGTCGTAGCGTGATGGTATATAGCCTATAGCATTCCTCGATAAATGGGCTATCTAACACTGAAAGAATTTTTCAAATCGGACCAGTAGTTCCAGAGATTACCCCCTACATACAAACTTACAAACATACAAACTTACAAATTTTACCTCTTTATAATATTAGTATAGATATGCACGATAATAATTATTAATAGTTACTATACTCCGTCGGTTTAGGTATTTAACTAAATGTAAACAATCTTGGCATGTCTTTTTATCTAGAAGTTTGAATTTATACTCGTATTTGTATTTAATACCTTTGTCTTAGATAGTAGGTAAAATCTATAAATGTAAAAACGGGCATTCCAAATTCAAACCTCACTTTTAAATGAGGTCAAATACATTTAGGGCCTGTTTCACAATGTCCGAGTAGCCAGTACTCATTGAATAAATTCAAAAATGGAACAGAATTTGAAATTATCTAATGTAATGTAGTACATTGTTGATCGAAGGATCAAATAGAATAAATAAATATGAAACGCGGGAAAAAAAATGTTGTTGATTTAAACGAACAGAAAAAAGTGTTTTGTAAATACAAACACCATTTCCCATCGATTCATGATTTACCTTCACCGTGTAATGAAATATTTTCAAAAATTTCTAGTGAACTTCAACAAAAAATATCGCCTAAAGCATTTTATTTATCGATTAAAAGAAATTTCCAATACTTTTTTTCCGGGGAGGATGAAAACAGTGAAGATGTCGATACTGAGAAAGAGATAGAAGAACAAAATAACGAAGAAAATTTATACGTCATAGATAAAACTACATGCAGTGAAGAAGGTAAATCTTTTAATTTTTCTCTTGATTTATATCAATGGAGGAGAATTCGGCCAATCTCAAAATGCTCTGTACGTATGAGAGCCAATAATCCAGTTAAACAAAAAAAGTGGATATTACCTAAATATGAGTGGGCAGACTTGTTAAGGGAAAAAATTTGGGAAAAAACAAAATCTCCTTGCAGTTGGTGCTTTAAAACCTATTTTGTTAAATGCAATGAAAGAGTGATATTTCTCGGGGCATGTAAAGAATGCAATGCTAAAATAAAAATAGTGATAACATATCCTACCGAAAATATTGCTTCTTGCACCAGTATGATTACAGATTTTGACAAAAATGTTAAACATTATTTAAGAAAAAAAACCAAATTGTCGCCCATAAAGCGCAAAGAATTGATGGAAAAAATGAAACATGAGGCTCCGATAACAGTTCATAAACAATTAATTAGTAACGCAATGGAAATTGGGGATCCTCTGCCACCCCATCTACCTTCACATGGAACTTTACGACAGATAAAGCATGAAAGTAATGTCAGTGAGTATTACCATCAAGATCCAATTTTGGCTTTATTATACATGGCTCAAAATGTAAAACCCTATAACGATTATATTAAACAAATAACAATTCATCCACGTTTTAATATTTACTATTGGTCTACATCACAAGAAATATACTACAATCAATATCATAGAAACCATAGAGTTATACTGAGCATCGATGCAACTGGTAGTATCTTTAAGGAAACTGATTTAATTGCGAAAGATTACTCTTTGTTGTACGTTGCTGTAATGTACAGCGAAGAAAATAAAAGAAGTGTTCCGGTTGCTCAAATGATTTCTAGCTCTCAGACGATGGATACTATATCAAACTGGTTAAAATCTTGGAAAGGTCAGAAATCCATTCCTAACGAAGTGATTTTGGACCAATCTTCAGCGCTAATAGGAGCCACGATCAAAGCTTTTACTGAACATTCATGTACTAATGATTATCTTGTAGAATCGTTCAGGAAACTTGACACTGATGAGACATCACCCAATGCCTTATATGTTCGCATCGACACAAGTCACTTTGTAAAAACTATATACAACCTTAACTGTTTTCGGAATGTGGACCAAAGAACTAAAGCGTTTTATTGTAAGTGTATTTTGTATCTTAAAGATCTAAATGAGTATGGAACTGCAAAACAAATAATTTTAGATATAATAACCGTAGCTCTCAATAAATACGATAGTATTGGATCTTCATGTAATGCAGCTAAAATAAGGTTAAAAACATTCTGTAAAACCATGAATCTTCCAGATTATAAAGACTTGGAATATGATAGTTTGCCGGAACGAGTAATATCGAAAGAAATTAAAGACGTTAAAGAGGAAGTTACATTTCCCAAATGGTATCAGGACAAATTAGATCGCGAAAATCTGCTAGTAACATTAACAGATAATGACAGTGACTTCTTAACACACGAAAACTTATTTTACATGCCTACTTTTATACCGATACTCACCCGGTTAGTACAGCAACTACCGTTGTGGTCAAATGTAATGATTCCAATATATCGTTCAGAAAACCAAACTGCGTCTTCATCTAACGTGGAAAGTTACTTTAAAACGCTCAAAAGATACTTATGTCATATTGATGTGAAATCCAATAGATTGAGATTGGACCAATTTATCGTCAAACATACGGAGTTTATAGATGGAGAATTAAAAGAAGCTATAGGTAAAGTAGAAACTACAGATAGAAAAAGAAAAGAAAAGGGTGACTTGAAAAAAAGAGAAAATACGAAAACAAAGGTGAATAAAACAGAAGATGATTTCCCAACAGACTCAATTTTTTCTAAAACTCCCTCGCTTTATGAAAATTGGAAGGGGAAAGGTGACGCTCGAAAGGCCCCGAAGAAAAAAAGAGTGAACATGCCTAAACCTGTGCCACTATTGTTAAATGGAACAAGGCTACGAACTGGCATAAAGGATTTACACGTGTCTAATACTTGCGCATTCGACTCGGTTGCACAAGTAATTGCAGTAGGGTGTGTTGAAGGGTTTTATTTAAATACTCATGTACTCAATCATCAAAATGAATTCTGTCAGTTCATAAAAAAAATGATTGATGTTAAAACTACCAGAACAGATTTATATAAGTACCGTGCACACCTTCTCCAGGCACATTTTAAAACAACTAATATTAATCACAAAGTTTTCATCTCTTGCGAATGCAATATAGCTTATATTTTTGATAATATTTTGATCGATGCAATTTATAGTGCCTCTGTAAAAGAGTCATGTACGAATACTGAATGTGTCATTAACAAAGTCGAAAGAAAAATTGCTTTTTTACCATTTAATTTTAACATGTCAAATATATCAATGCTCAACCAATCGGCAGAGTCTATGTTATGTGAAGATAATAACATTGTACAATGTAGACGTAATGACTGCAACGGCATACGAACATTAAATTACGAACTAAGTAATACAATAGCTTTTGAGCTGAATCAAACAGATGTAATTTGTCTTAAAGACATACCTATGGAAATAACATTAAATAATAGAAAATACGAAATTCTTGGATTAATTGAGTTTTTACCATCCGGCGGCGATGTTACAGACATCCACAATATTGGCCACTATCGAGCTCATTGTCGTCGTAATGCTGAATGGAAATGTTTTGATGATCTTAATAATTTTATAACCAAAACTCCGAATTCACTTATCGCTAATTGCATTATGTATGGACAAAAATAAAGAGGTATCTAATCAATTTGACGCGTAATTTTCATTCATCAATTTATCCCTAGAATATATAAAAATATGTACCTAGATCAATAATTAATTATAATAATAACATAGTAAACGAGATATGGTTGTTTTATTTCTCAGGAACTATCCAATTGTTCCAACTGCTGGGACTCAGGCCTCCTCTCTAGGAGAGGGAATGGGAGATAATCCACCGCGCGGGCCCATTGCGGATTGATGGATGTCACATGTCTTCGAATTTATGATTCTAGGACATGCCGGTTTCCTCACGATGTTTTCCTTCACCGTTTTGAGAGCAGTGGTGATGAAATAAATTACACAAAGTAATGCGCTTGACACGGTTTGAATCCGCGACCTACAACTTGCAAGTCGGGGCAGTTACCATTGGGATGCACTGCAGTGTACATATGTTTAGTTTTACACAAGACACGGTTGTTTTATTTCTAAGAAACTATCCAACTGTTCAAGTCTATGTTTTCTTTTAATGGAGGTACTTTTTAAGTACAATTTTTTGGTGTAATTATATTTTATGAGTAATGGTTAAATAATAAAATATTATAGTACACCCGCCATCTTGATGTCAATATGGCGGGTGTACCTTACTTTCTAAATAATTTCGTTGTGAAAGAGGTACAGATTTTTTAGACCTAGGTACTGAATAGTACATTTTAGGTACATTTTTTTGGTAATTGGTATAATTTAATTCGCGATGGTACACCCGCCATTTTGACTCTCACGCTTTTTCGCGCCCTGGGTCTGGTCAGGAGCGAGAGGGAATAGGAAGCGATCACCACCTGCAAAGCAGTAATGCTAGCGAAGGAAACGACCCCACGCTTGAGGGAACGAATGTTCTCATGGCTTTACGCTTCACTCTAGAGCGGGAGATGGGGAGAACCAACATATGATTTCCTACCTAGAAATCAAAATATGCTCCGCTATTTCTTTTTTTTTAATTTGTTATAAACTAGTGCTTGACTGCGATCCTACCTGATGGTAAGCAGTGATGCAATCGTTGATGGTGAGGCACACTAGCTTATTAAGAGCCTATTCACTCTAACCTTGAAGAAACCTAAATTGTAGTCGGACGGGAAAACCGCAGCAGGCAAATTGTTCCAGTCCCTCGACGCACGCGGTATAAACAACGAAGCAAAACGCTTAGTCCGGACCGTAGAGGTTTTGACAACGAAAGGGTGGATACTAACCGTACGACGGTTTGTCCGATGGAAGAATGGGGATGACGGAATCAGTTCATGTAATTCTCGCGCACACTCTCCGAAATGCATCCTGCAGAAAACCGAAAGGCTGGCTACGCTACGCCTGTGCTCAAGGCTTTGTAAATTGGTCTCAACCAAATCTGGATCTCCAATTAGCCTCTTCGCACGCCTTTCCACTGAGTCCAAAGCTGCTAGGTGGCATTTTGCAGCTCCAGCCCATACGTGGCTGCAGTACTCCACACACGATCAGACCTGTGCTTTGTACAACATTAGAAACTGTCCTGATGTGAAGTACCGCCAGACCTTTGCCAGAACGCCGAGTTTCCTAGCAGCTATCTTGGCCTTGGACTCAATGAACCATCCAAAGTTGAGGTCGGAGGAAATTTCAACTCCTAAGAGTTGAAGGCGGTCGGTGCATTCCAGGGATACATTCCGAAAAGCAGGCTTTTTATTCAATTGTGTCATTATGCGACCCTATCACTATCAAGGGTTTTTTTTTCTGGTAGGGGAATCATCAGAATGACTTCTCCCGCTCTTGGGCGGAGCGGGAGGGCGTGTCAGACTCTTACTGATTAAACCCCTACCCCGTTCCTTCGTTGCCTTCGATCTGGGGGGGACTCGGTGTCAACCTTTCGGAATACCACGTTTTCCCCCAGAGGCTTCGGCCCTGCCGGGCCTCTACAGTTTGCTGACATCTCCTTGAAACGCGCCGTTGATGACTGGGCTCGGTCCAGATTATATCTAGACTGCCGGACAGCGAGCTACCCAGTTCTCGCCGTCCGCGAACCCGCGCCTACGGTGGTCGGAAATCGGGATCGGGATCTCGGCGGTGGCGGCGCGGCGTAAGGACCGTTCCCTCACGCGCTCGCGGTCAGCAGCCTCCTTCACGAGCATTACTGCTTCGCAGAAGGAGGCGACCACATGCCACCCCTCCTCGCTCCGGACCATGGCCTGAACCAGGGCCCGGCGCGAGAGGTCGCCGCCCCATCACTATCAAGGGTTGCGTTTGACCCCTGTCTCACCTTACGGTAAGAGACGTTGTCGAAATTGGAGCACGCTTGACTAGAACTAACCCGGCAGGGAATACGTATTCTCAAAACGGTTTTGTGTGTTAGTTTTTACCTATTATTTTATTAGTTTAGTTAGACTTTGAATTTTCAATTACCTTCGCGGGAAGATCGCATGCAGTAATTGTCTTGTAGCCATAGTATGCGAGTTCCAGTCGATCTCGTTCAGCAATCTTGCAGGCACCTTAGCGTGGCCTTTTCCTATCGGTACCTGAAAGGACAGCGATTGAGTGATCATTACTTCAATTGGCGAGAAAAATACTTTATCGTCCGCCCAATTGCAGGTGTTCTCCCATTAGTGTATATCTATTTAAAGTTTTCTTTTTTGCAATGCTTACTAAGATTGTCTTAGTGAACAATATAGAGAGTAAAAATATTAGAAATATTTAAAAACTACTAAATGCAAAATAATTACCATATCAACATCTTTTTCAACTTCTTTATTGCTAGTAGTTTGGGCTGACATTTTGGGATCGAATTCATTTCCAGCTTGAACAATTGAACTATTGACTTGTTGCTCTATAGCATTACTTTCATCTTCATCCATCTCTTCATCCTTCTCTTCATCTTTAGTTTCCATTGCCTCATCTGCATCAAGTCCCTTAGAGTCGGTATTATTAAGTTCGATACAAGATTTTTTTTCATCTTGTTTAATAAATGATGCTTCATTGTCGAGATCTAATTCAGGCAGAATAGTTGCGCTTGCTAGTATATTAGTTAATCTAATATGTAATTTTTTCATAGATCCTGCCATCTTATCGAGTTGAGAATCTTGGATTACTAAGAAGTCTTCTGTTTGTGTTCCTTTGTCGAAATTTAGTCTTGAATTATTTTCTTGCAATGAGCCTCGTTTGTGTTTGTCGGTTGATTTTTGATGATTGTACGCTCGTACTGTTCGTGACAAGTTACGCTCAATTTTAGCACGAATCTGAAAATATGAACATACATAATTATTATTTTTATCATATTATTAATCTGGGGATCCCCAATATATATATTAATCGATCTGGGTTGTTGATAAAGTTCCAAACTTACCTCCGGGTTTCTTACGTTGTCCGCATCCAGCACATGAGGTATACGACTATGACTATTCGTTGGTTGTATTTTTTTTCTCTGAAAATGAATAATATTATTTATTATCATTTAAATCTATCCCTAGTAATAGATCTGGGTTGTTGATAAAGTTCTAAACTGACCTCCGAGTCACTTTCGTTGTCCACATCCAGCACCTGAGGTATATGTGGACGACTATTATTTATTGGTTGTATTTCTTCACTCTGAAAATGAATAACATTATATAGTATCATTAACTTGTGGAGGAGTTTTTTGGCGCTATATTTTAGTTTGTTTTAATTAGTTTACGGTTTTAGTATGTTTTTTCGTAGTTATAATTTTAATTAAAATAAAATATATAAATAAACTTATTATATTTTATTCGTCGTATTAATTTTCATATTATTTTGAACTAATGAAGTAATTATCAATTAATCGTTTCGTGCTCATGCAGACGAATTGCTCTTTGTCGGCGGCAGATAGGTACCACTGCTACACTGCAGCCGCCGCCGGTGGGTGGTGGCACAGTTGTGGCATGTCACTTCCACCATTTTATCAGTCAAATGCAAATTATAGACTAAGAATATGCACGCAAGCGTTATGCGTCAATAAAATTTAGTTTCGTTTTTGGTAAATGTATTAAGTTTTGTAACAAGTCATAGAACAAATAGTTGTTGTGTATGATGTCATGTCAGTAATACAGTCCTGCATGTTTGTTAGTGTTTTACTAATAAACCTGGATATAGGTACATATAAGTATATGTACACTCTTTTGCAAAAAAAAAACGGGCACCTAAGGAAATTTACGTTCTAAGGTCGATTTTAGTTAATTAAATGAAATTTATTTCTTTGACGTAGTCTCTATACTTATAATCGTGTAAATTAATGCGCGTGAAGTGAATTCGAACAATTAAAAGAAAAAAAAAACGATGGATTCTTTAAAATTGATGTACACGCCCAAACAATAAGAAGTGGTCGGCAATAAAGACAAGTTTTGATTTACTTTTTTTAATTAAATAAAGTTACAAATGTAAAAACCTAATAACGAGTGTGACCTCCTCTTGCCAAAATCACAGCTTGAATCCTTCTGGGCATGCTTTCCACGATGTTTTTAATAACGTTTTGAGGAATACGTTCCCACTCTTCTGCAATGTCTCCTTTTAGCTCCGTGATGTTTTGTGGAGCAGGTTGCACTGATCTTACCCGTCTCTTTAGAACATCCCACACATGCTCAATTGGATTGAGGTCAGGACTTAGGTGCGGGCGAGCATTATCGTCCATAAAAATGGTATTTTGCCCAAGTGCAGTCAATGTGGGTTGTGCATATGGAATTAGGACTTCCATTATGTACCGGTGTGCATTTAATGTTCCATTTTCTATGAAAACTTACTCCGTACGCTCCGTCGAATTAATTGCTGCCCAAAACATAACGGAGCCTCCGCCATAAGAAGTGATTTCTTCGAAACACACTTTCGCATAGCGTTCCCGTGGTCTTCGTAGCACTCGCCGGCGTCGATCCTCTCCATACAAAGAGATTCTAGCTTCATCAGGAAACAATACTTTATTCCAGTCCTCCAGAGTCCATAAAGCACAGTTCCGAGCAAACTGAAGTCGAGCAACACGGTGCTCACGGAGTAATTTAGGGCCCCGAGCTGGGCGGTAACTCTTGATATCGGCAGTCAAAAGCCTCCTCCTAACCGTCCACAAGCTAACATCTACTCTTCTTACTTCTTCAAGGCTCTTCTTCAGGTCCACACTTGACGCCTTACGATTACGCAACGCCTTATTCACCAAAAAGAGGTCATCTCTTGGTTCTGTGCATCCGTTTTCTTCCCGAACCGGGTCTTCTTTTGACCGAACCAGTCTCTTGATACCGTTGCCAAGTCCTCTGGACAGTTGAACGACTCACATTTAGCCGCTGAGACACGTAAGTTTGCGAACAACCTTCTTCAAGTAGGGCTATAATTTTACCGGCCCTTATCGCTTTATCGCTCATATCAAAAAGTGCTATTTAATGTAAAAAGAAAGATTAAATTGTTTAATTTGCAGAAAATATCCAAAAAGTTTTAAAATATCGTAATCAGTTAAAAATCGTTTCAGCAATTCGCGTCATTAGTAAAGCAATTTTAAAATAATCCACAATAATCAATATTTTTCTTTTAATAATTTCAAATTTTAATCTTGGTACGTAAAGAATCATGCCAGGATGCTTCAAAAAACATGCCAATACATCGTCAACTTAACAAAACCTATATCTTGTTCTTCTTCATTGAAGTAGAGAAAAAAATCTAAAGTGCCCGTTTTTTTTGCAAAAGAGTTTATTTATTAGCTGAAGGGTATGTAGGTAAATAGTACACCGCAAACTACACGTATATATTTTCTCTATCCAAAGTTTATCTGTAAAAAATCGCTTGATAAGACTTATTTCACCATATTAATTTTAAGCTCCTACTGTAATGTTATGGTGTAATAAAGCGTACTTATATCAATCAAAATTGATCAGTGATGAAATTGATGTTAAATTGGTAATTTTGGCAGTAGAAAGAAAGGGCTTGTATTTAGAATTATAAGTTACAGGACTACATTAACAATACAATAAAAAGACAGCAACGGTGAAGAATAACAAAAGCGTAAAAGCGTGTATCTTCCAATTGGCTTCTGTACTAAAGCCACCCGATACTCACGTAGATCCTCCGTTTGACGCGGCTCAAGGCTTGGGCAGAAACAGTTTCAACGCTGCTCCGGCCCTCTCCAGTCTGGGAAGCACACCACATATTTATGAAAGAAAACTGTCTGTATAAGTTGAAAATACAATGAAATGTATCTATTGCTTCACTTCGTACTTAATGGAAAAATACCAAGTTAAAAGCCATGACAAAATAAAGGAACAAAAAGAACGCAATGATCTTGAATTCTTGACGCAACGTGAAAAAAGCTACAATGCCTGAATGCTCTGTTGGCATACGGTAATTCCGACATTTACTCGAATATTTCACAAAACTTAATCCAGAATTAATTTTTTTAACCTCAAAAGTAGGTATTTGGAAAAAATAATCTTCAAAAAAATTCTAAGTACTCGTATAATAGGTACCCACGTTTGCTATTGATTATGATCAGAGTCCATTAAATGCGCAGTTTAAATTATAAATTTATGAGTACCTACATACATTATGAAGGGCCAAAGTTCATGCTAAAGATTCCATTTTACTGGATTATTTTTTTTTTATTCCAATAGAAATCTAGATCATATCAGAAGAATTATCTGTGTTTTCAAAATATCTAGAAAAAGATATGTGTGAATGACGTCATAATCACGTAAGAGCAGTTGTATAGAAATGTAACTCGGGTTAGCCGCTTTTTAGAAATACTACCCACATCCCGTGACTAAATACATAATTAATTAGGTATGCATTCTACCTACTAGCTGTCTTTAGACAGAGGCGGTTTACGTCCATTTTCAATAAGTTACCTGTCTAAAGTTGCAGCTACTAAAGATAAACAAATCTATCCTTTTGCCCTTACTTGCTTTCCTATAACCTACCAACGGTTAGCATTTCCTATCAAAATTGTGACGTTGACAACTAGAATCTTACTGTTTATCGGAGATAGCTATCTATTTATGAACTGCGGTAGGTTATTGAAAAGGGCGTTAGCCATAAATGGCTTACTACATAGTAAGAGTAGCTTCGGGACCCCACACTTAAAACGTAAAAAAAATGTTTGATTGATTTGGTGGGATGTGATCGTCAATTCCTCCAAGAAAATTTCTACAGAATAGAAGATCTTCTTGAATGAATTTTTCACGATATTAAAATCCGCGGGGATTAAGGAAATAAAAATTACAAATAGACACTATTCTTGGTGTCTATTAATTAATTATTATTTTCTCACGGATACACAAAAAATAACACATAATTGGATTCTCTGCGACCCTAAAAGCCACATTCAAGCTTATTCTTATTTATTCTTTATTGTACACAACATTTTATAATCTATACTAATATTATAAAGAGGAAAACTTTGTTTGTAATGAATAGGCTTAAAAACTACAGGACCTTTTTAGGGTTCCGTAGCCAAATGGCAATAACGGAACCTTTATAGTTTCGCCATGTCTGTCCGTCCGTCCGTCCTCGCTTAATCTCTGTGACCGTTAGCACTAGAGAGCTGAAATTTGGTACCAATATGTATGTCAATCACGCCGACAAAGTGGTAAAATAAAAATTGGAAAAAAATGTTTTATTAGGGTAGCCCTCCTACATATTGTAAAGTGGAAAGTTTTTTAAATTTCAACCCCAACGTGTGATAAATTGTTGGATAGGTATTCAAAAATAAATAGGGGTCTACTAAAATCATTTTTTGATAATATCAATACAATAATTTCGGAAATAACCGCTCCAAAAGTAAAAAACAAAAACTGTTCATCCCATCAAGTTCAAAATAATTTTGAACTTGATGGGAACAAAAATTGCCGAGTCAGTTAATATTATATAATATTATTTTATAACGGCACAAGTGATATAGTACACAGGCGAACTGAACCCGTAATTGGAGTTTGTTACTTATTCTTAATATAGATTTAAGAATTAGCCTGACCGAGGGTATACACAATAAAACGAATTAACTAGTTACTGGCTGAACCAGCGGCTTCACCCGTTAGAAAGTTATAATTTTTCCCTAGAAAATGTACGACCTTCATAAAAATGTAATATTTTTTGTCCTTTTAAATTTGGTTCCTCTAATCTTAACTCTTCAGCTTTTCTGTGTAAATTCAGAAAGACTTTCTAATCGACATCGAAAAAGAAAAGGCTTCCTACTTCTATATTATTTGTCAAAAGGACACCTTAAATGTCCTAAGCATAACTTTCGAGAAAACTTCGGTTTTTCAAAATGTCACCTTTAAATCTTTGATCACACAGGGTATGCAAAATATTTTATCATTATCTAAGTTTTTCAAAAGTACTATACTCATTCATTAAGAAAGTCATTTTGTTGAAAATATTTTAAAGTTTCGTTAAATGAAGAAAATACTGCACAAAATATTTTGGTTTGTTCTTCGTTCGTACCGAATTTTTGTCCCACATTTCAAAAAATTCTTCGTTTGTCCCACATCACTTTTGAAGTGGTGTTTCGTCCCACATTCCAAGTTCTTCAAAAGTACAGTCAACAAAAACACGTAAGGACTTATTTGTAATTCTTCATCATCTCTCTTCAATTGTAATTTCCTAACTATATTGGGGTCGGCTTCCAGTCAAGCCGAATTTAGTCGAATTCCAGTGTTTTACGAGGAGCGGCTGCCTACCAGGCCTCCACAACCCATTAACTGAGGTAACACAGTACTTCATGGCAAGACTGTAGTCAGATTTACTGGCTTCTGACTATCCGTAACGACTGCCTAAAATCTACAAATGACAGCCGGGATCTACAGCTTACCAAGCTAAGATGGTCACCCCATCTACAGACAAACCTTGGCAAGCATTGCTTAACCTCTAAGATCAACCCGTGCGGCTGTTATTATCTAGCCTCGAGCTCCTCACAAGCATAAGCCTGTACGTTTGAATCCCCGACCGGTCTCATGAGACCGCGCTGTCATTGTCTTACTATTGTGTCTCGTTTCGCGGGTAGGTGATAGGTTAAACGAAAAATCAAGTAAATTCACTTGTCCTGAAAACTGCGAGTATTAAGTATCAAACATTCAAATTCTGTGGTACTTGATTTTTAATTCGTAGGTAGGTAGTAGCATAAACTCGCATAGTACAAACAAAATTTTTAGATGATAAATTTGTTTAAGTATCTTAAATTGTTTGCATCTTTTTTTGCTTTAGTAAGTAATATAATAACGATTACGTAAAACTAAACTTTCATTCAAGTCAAAGTCAAAATCTTTTTATTTCACATAGGCCTACATAGGCACTTATAAAACGTTAGAAGCTTTGCAGCATTGTATTAGTAACAACTCTTCAGATAACAATATTATCATATTTAAGAAAACCTGGATCAATTCTCAATTACTTTTGTTTTAAAATTGAAAGTATTATTATATTGCATAATGTAGAACCACTTTTCAGTTGAAGCTGAATAATAATACTATTGACCAGATTAGTCATTACAAGCAAAAAAACAAAGTATGCAATAAAAAAGGGATTGACCATTAGAGAAGGTAAACTCTTCTACACAGATTCCAGTGATGACAGTCGTACTATTTAACTCAAATTCGCCATCTTAATAAACATGCTTCTAAAACTGAAATTTTAACCTTCTAAATTCATTGAATTATAACAATACGGAACCATTATTTGAATCCACTGCGTAAAAAATCACCAGATACCATTCGACGAAACATACACTCATTTACACTTATATACGTACGCATATTATTACACATCCATTCATACACTTCCATACATACACTTCGGTATCATTGCGACCAACTTTTATTCATTTTTTTTTTTGCTAACTTCTACTATAAAATTACAGGTGAAATATTTAATGTATACCTCTGCTACCCGAGAGAGGAGCGATTATTTAAATAGTTTATTGAAATTAAATCTTTATTTCTATACTTATATTATAAAGAGAAAATATTTGTATTTTGTTAAAAAAAAAAAACAAATTATTAAGTTGTAATAAAACATAAAACTACAAAGACCGGTTTTAAAAATTCTTCCACCACTTGATAGCTAGGTAAATATTTGTTATTATCACACGGGCGGAGCTGCTGGTAAAAGCTATAGTAACAATAAAATGGTTAGATATCCGTTTTGTTGACTGTACAAAAACGTAAATTAAGTCTATACAAAAAAAATATGGGACAGATAAGGAATATGAATTGGGTCGAATCGAGAACAAAATAATTAAAATAATAGTTTGGGATAAACGAAGCGTATGGGTTGGGACAAACCAGGAATTTTTTATGTGGGACAGAACGCAGTGAGACGAACGAAGAATAAACCAATATTTTATTACGTCTACCTTAATAAAAAAAAATCTTCGCACTAGTCTTTAGATCAGATAGATTGTGATCAACGTTCTCGAAAAGTGTGGAATGATGATAACTCAGTCTCAAGCAAGATCAGTCTGGCATTGTCCATACATAACCTCAATAAAAAAAAGATGAGAATAGAGTTTCTACTTACCGGACACGTCACTTTTATTTCTTTTAGAGTTCGCAAAAAATCTTGTAGGGTATTTTGTATTTTATTATCCTGAAGCTCCAGGATCAACTTCTCATCCTTGATATAGCTCTTATTGTCTGTAATTTAAGAAGTCACGTTTTGTAATTCGGTCGGGAACGAAAAATTATATTATTGAAGGGGTTGACGGGAATTCTCACGTTAATTAATATGAATGTTAATTTTTAAATTTCAAGTTTCAACTTTATATCATTTACAATAGAGATTAATTTAACTTAACTTTAACTAACAATTGGCAAAATAGGCAAAAGTTTTAACAAATGAATTGAGCCTTTGTCTGTACGCATATATGTTTGCAATTGGGGCTTAGTTCGGACTCGACCCCAGTACCACGTATTAATTTTGCTCTTTTTTAATATTTTTTTTTCTAATTTTTATATAGTATCTTTTGTTATAGCGGGTTTTAGAAATTATTTACATACTGTCTCATTCTGACGACAATTACAAAAAAAAAAGCTTTAATTATTGTACCAATTTTGAGTAGTACTTGGACTATACTTAGTTTAAATTGTTTTAAGTATATACAGACAGATTTTTTAATGCATAGCTTTGATTATTGTAGTAATCGCGATATATGACGATGACTAAATAAAAATAAATATTAAACCATACAAACACTTTTCTTATCACTAGTACTTTTGCGCCTTCTAGCTATACATTGAAGTAGATTCTATAGTTAGAATAGGATGGGGTCGAGTCCGAACTAAACCGAAATTGAATGGGTTTGAAATAAACCGTTATGAAATATTAATAATCCGCCCTTAATACGACCTGACCAAATATTCAGTAATGATCATTTCTAAATTGTGAAAACAAGGATATTGTCGGAAAGTATTGATGTAGATATATCGTGATCGTAAACGCTACACGTGGTTTTCTTACATTCTAACCTGTCAACCATCACGTTATCACATCTATCCTTCTTACCCGTGGCCTCCTTCTTCATACATATGTAAAATGTTAATGTAGGTTAAGTTAATAATAGTAAAGGAATAACTTGTAAAACTTACCGGATATCCGTAAAATCTTTGCTTGACGAACTTTTTTTTGTTTATCACGTAGGGAAATTACTTTCCCAATCTGCAGTTCCTTTTCGCTGTAAGCTAGAGTGTTTACGTTCACCACACCATAGGATGCGGGCGTTTTACTTTTATCTACCCATTCAATAAGAAGCCAAACCCTTGGAGCCATAGCGTACAGATATTACGATGTTCAAAGTGCAACTGAACGTAGCTTGTCCCTATTCTACAGCACTCAGGT
Organism: Mythimna separata; assembly: GCA_030763345.1. Lineage (NCBI taxonomy): Eukaryota > Metazoa > Arthropoda > Insecta > Lepidoptera > Noctuidae > Mythimna > Mythimna separata. Next base: position 7,090,514 of record CM061187.1, read on the forward strand.
AAAAAAACACGACAATACAAAGCGTAGATTTGCCCTTACGTTCGCAGACCCCAACGCGCAAGCGAAAAAAAGACAGATGGAAGAGAAACTCTGCTTATATAGGCGACATCGTTTTATTTTTTTCTTTAACCGTTAGTTCGAGGAATATGAAGTGATTTTAGAGTCATCTACCTACATTCAGAAATATACTTAATAATCATCTCTTCGCTGTATTTTTACGTTGACGTTGTGTTGGAGCTAGTGCACTTTAAGTCTTTAATAAACCCTAGATCTGTGCCGGGAGTTTGCTTTACCGCCACATGACTAGAGAGAGCAGCAAAACTTTTTTTTATGGTTTTATTGCATTATAATATCGGGCAGTTTCTGGCAAATTGTTGGGCAGTAACTAGATAAAAAAAAACCTGCTACGGAAAGCCAGAACTTGCATAGAGAGCATACCACGATGAATGGAAGCTATCGCAAAATACTAGTATTATTCATCCATTTTACTACGTATCTTTTTTCAAAACATCGTAATTGATTTTGACTTCGGTGTTTTTATTATCTCAATCAATAAAGTCTTTAAATAAAAGAATATTAATCGGATCTACAACCAACCATTTGCCTGCAAAATGAAGTTCAAATTGATACTAATATAAAAATCTAAGTACTGTCCCTAATAATTTGGCCACCCACCGTAATATCATATGTTGGGTTTGCGGTGGTAATTTTGGATTCCGTAAACAAATTTTAATAATATTTTTATTTGAATTAAGTAATGTTTAGGATAATAAAATATGTAAACAAAGCTAAAAAATGCTGTTAAATTACAAACTTAGTTCAGAAATTATTTTGTAAAATTTTTCAAAAACTTTTCAACCCATCAAGTTTAAAATAGTTTTCCTAGAAAGTCTTTATAAAGTTCTAATTTTGTTTTTTTTTTTCATATTTTCGGAGGAGCACACATTTTTTATTTACTTTTGGAGCGATTATTTCCTAAAATATTAATATTATCAAAAAATGGTCAAAGTGAACCCCTATTTATTTTTAAATACCTAGGTATCTAACAATATATCACACGTTAGGGTTGAAATAAAAAAAAAACACTCCTCAGTTTACGTCTAGGGGGAGGACCCTAATAAAACATTTCTTTCCACTTTTTCGGCGTGATTGATATTCATACTGGTACCCAGCTTTTTAGAGCTGACGGTCGCTGAGATTATCCGCGGACGTACAGACTGATAGACAGACATGGCGATCCTATAAGGGTTTCTAGTTGACTACGGAATCCTAAAATTGCAAAATAATTTAATTTATGAATTCACAGTTGATCACTATTTTATGGAAAATTTGTTGTATCTGACTGAACATAGCGGTACATCCAGTTTAAGCTGTCACAAAAATATGTACGTGATAGAAACAATGCATGCTAGTGTTATCAACTTATCACTAAGGGTAGCTATGAGGAAAAATAAGAATACACAATCCCTTTGACAAAAACCTTGTTGGCCATTTTAATTTCACACGAATTCTTCAGCTAATTTTAGGGAAAATATCGATTTTTTATCATCTTTTTACAGGGTTATATTTAAACTCTCAGACATGTTACTATCATCATACACAACACCTTTTGTTCTATGTCTTTTACAAATGTAAGTATCATAAATTAATAGTAGATTATGATACAAGTGTGTAATGTGGGTGATTACCGTCGCGGTGGTATTAAGACCCGAGCCATGGCGAGGGTCTTAAGTGAACCAAGAACGGTAATCACCGATTACTCACGTGTATCATACGACGTTTTTCGACACACTTGTGAAGAAAATAAATGAATAATCAGCTTTTTTTAGTGGGTATATGAAAAGTTTATTTAGAGAAACAGTTCGTAAATGTGCAGTCAGTAAAGTTATAATTAACTATTTTCGACGGTATAGCGATCCCCTACATTTTCTACTTGAAGGCATACAGCACAAATCATTTTCCTCATAAATAGTTATTTTAGACATTTTTGTAAAATCTGTATTTTATTTTTAAATATAGCGGCAAAAAAATTGACTTTTCGTAAACGCGCGCATGCGCGAAAAAATAGCGGCCATAGACTAGCTACTCTAGCTCTTGGTTTAGAAAAAAGAAGAATGAGGTTGCTTATAAACAGAATATATGAAAGATTTAATTGATTAAATATATAAAATTTTAAACAGTTTATTTAAACACGAAATTACATGAAATAAGTAAGTAAAATACTAATTTATGCTATTGAATGCAATAGCAAATGTTTTGTTTTTGTCTTATAACTCTTTTTCACATAAAAGCTTAAAAAAGGTTCTAACTACATTACCGCACAAGTGCATAATAGTAATCAAAATGAAATGTTACAGTTTGGTAACGAACCCCTTTACATACCTAAGAGCAGTGCAATAACAGCCACTTTATGAGCAAGTGTGTCGAAAAATAATTTATGTTTATACAGGATGTTTGGCAAATCGTGTGCCAAATTGATATGGTCGACTGGAGGGGTCATCTGCTATCCTTTCAGACCCCTAAACATTACCCATGCCCTGTGGATATTTTTTCATCGACTTTTAAGTATTTTTTGAAAAATAGACTCGAATTTGACATTCAAATGCAAATATTAAAAAATGTATGATACGTAGAGCCTGAATTTTTACTTTATTTAGACGTACATATATTGTATAAAAGTAGTTTTAAATACAAAATTAGTGATATTAGCCATCTAGATTTTTTAAAATTTAATCGCAAAGTTTCGGACTTAAATTAAAGCTATTCATGTTACAGCTATTTACATGGCTGCAAAAAAAGAACCAAAAGAGACTGGGATCTTCAAACTCTCTCAATAATTCTCTAGTCCATCTTCTTGCTAGTGATGTGCCACATGCCATAAAAATCTTCTTACAACTACATAGTTGTAAGAAGATTGTTTTCACCTTCTAAGAGTGTTATAACAGATCAAGTGGGTGTTTCAGGTACAAATTTTGCAAAAATAATTTTTCAATTCACAATTTTGAATGTTAATTTTATGCGACTCGATTCACAAAACTAGCGATTTCACATAGTTGTAAGAAGATTTTTTATGGCATGTGACACATCACTAGCAAGAGGATGGACTAGAGAATTATTGAGAGAGTTTGAAGATCCCAGTCTCTTTTGTTTCTTTTTTTGCAGCCATATAAATAGCTGTAACATGAATAGCTTTAATTTAAATCCGAAACATTGCGATTAAATTAAAAATCTAGATAGCTAATATCACTAATTTTGTAATTAAAAGTACCTTTATACAATATACGTCTAAATAAAATAAAAATTCAGGCTCTACGTCTTATACATTTTTTATTTGTATTTGAATGTAAAATTCGGGTCTATTTTTCAAAAAATAATAAATCTCGATGAAAAAAAATCCACAGGGCATGGGTAGTGCTTAGGGGTGTGAAAGGATAGCAGATGACCCCTCCAGTCGACCATATCAATTTGGCACACGATGTACCAAACACCCGTATATGTATTACGTTTTTTAAAAAGTCATAGAACAATAGTTGTTGTGTATGATATCAGTACTTAAGTCCTGCCCCCTGATCTAATATCGTCGAGCAGGCGTTGTAACTCTTTAAAAGCTTTGTGTACCTCAAGCAAGGATTCGGTCATGGTTTTTTGTTTTTTCTTCTGTCTATGTGACGTTTGTCTGTTTCCTTGGTCGGAACATAATTGTTTCTCTTGAGCATTGGCTTGATGGCTGTGGCGGCGCTGTCTTGATGCCTGAAAATTATGATATGAACATTACTTAATTTTATCACATTGAGGAGCTCGTGGCTAGATAATAACAGCCGCACAGGTCGATCTTCAAGGTTAAGCAACGCTTGCCAAGGTTGGTATGTGGATGGGTGACCATCTTAACATACCGAGTTTCCTCCGTGCCACGGAAAGCACGTTAAGCCGTAGGTCCCGGTTATCATTTGTAGATCTTTGGCAGTCGTTACGGATAATCAGAAGCCAGTAAATCTTTCTTCAGTCTTGCCATGAAGTACCGTGTTACTCCAGTTAATGGGTTGTGGAGGTCTGGTAGGCAGCCGCTCTTCGTAAAATACTGGTATTCAGCTAAATCCAGTTTGTTGTTGAGAACGCTGCAAACTGACCTCTGAGTCGCTGCCGCTGTCCGCACGCTGCACATCAGGGTCATGACTACTCGTTTGTTTGAAAATTTATAATGTAACAGTTTCATCAGTAACAAAAACTATATGTATTAATGTAAATTAATAGTCCGGTCGTATTGTTTGCATGTGCTTAAGTGTTCCTTTTTCTGCTGTTCAATTAATTATTTAGCAAACATACATCCCGAGCTTTACCTCAGTAGGTATATTTCTTAGAAATTAATAATAATAACGTCTAGCCCATTGGGAATACTTGCATAAACCTTGTAGCCAGGGTTATCCATCAGCAATTTAGCAACTTGCCTTGAAATACTCTCTTGTGGAATCGGAAGTGCCATATATATATATAGAGAATTGGGTCGGCCACATATCTGTAGGTATGTGCCCGACCCAATTCTCGATAATGGTCATTTCATATTGTACTGGGATCGGTACCATCATCACTGACAGGACTGTTGTGGCCAACAAGCCTGATATAGTGGTGGTAGACCGGCTCGCAAAGGTGTCGACATGTGGGAAGTGGACTCAACGATCATTGTGCCGATAGTGATGTCCGTTAATGGGGTAGCCAAGAGCCTCGACCAACACCCTAGGAGGCTTGCGCTGGGTGATTGAATCAAGGGATTAATTCAGAAAGCGGTACTCCTGGAAACGGTACCAAAAGTGTTGAATGATGATAGGTAGATGTATCTCCAAGTCCCAAGATCAGTCTGGCATTGTTATGGTTAGGTAAGACCAGGAGATGGGAATAGGGTTTCTACTTACCGGAGCGCCCAATTCCCCTTGTCCGGCCGGACCTGTAATAATTAAAAAAATGATGATTTCTAATTTGGTTGGAACTAGGGAATGCAAATCCGTCGTGTTTTAAAAATCCGGATTTTTTAAAACGGATTTTGGGTCCGATCCGGATTATCCGGATTTTACGGATTTTTCATGAAAATTAAACAAACCTTCTTATATTAGTTTTTTAACATGTTGTTTCCCTCCCTTGGCCGTTTTGAGAGCATTAACTCTCAAAACGGCGAGGAGAAACATTGTGAGGAAACCGGCAAGTCCTAGAACCAAAACTTTTAGGACATGTAGTATCCACAAATCCACACTGGGCCCGCCTGGTGGATTACGGCCTCTCCAAGAAGCCGTTTTCCCAACATGTAAAGACAAAGAATGTATATTTTTTCCATTTTTGGGTTGGAAATTATCCAATGACTTCTCCCGTTTTGGGCAGAGCGAGATATCAGATTTTTAGTGACTAAAATCCACTCCTCTTCCTTCTTCTTTTGCTTTGTCTTCGTTCTAGGACCCCGGGGTTCACATAATGTAAAAATATTTTCACATAACCCATGGCAACAGTTGGCTTTGACCCAGCTGGGCCACTACGATTTGCATCACCTTGAGACACACTACGCGCCGTGGCGGGGTCGATGAGCTACCCATTGCTCGCCATCCGTAAGCCTGCGCCTACGGTAGCTGGAAATCGGGGTCTGGATCCGGGAGCTGGAGCGTGAGGATCATTCCCTCGCACGTGCAGCCGCCTCCTTTCTTAGCATTGCTGCTTCGCAGAAGCATGCGACCGCTTGTCACAATCCTTTGCGCTCCGGCCCATGGGCCGTACCAGGACCCGGCGTGAGTGGTCATTGCCCAAACGGAGCATACCTTTAATAATAGTCCTCCAGACCGAATTATGATCACGGTGGCCTGATGCCTACTGAAACCTGGAAGCCTGATGTATACTGCAGATATTATAGTGCACAAGTGTGTACGCAGACACTGGCGCACTCTCTGTTCTTTTAATCTTATAGTCAGATGGGAAGGAAATTCAACACGACCGGAGAGAGATCAGGTGCAGGAGTCAGGACCCACAGCTTGACGTGTTTTCAGAGGCATGGGGGTATCATACCACCAACTTGCAAACTCCAGGCAGCTATAGAGTAATTGCTAATGGAAAAAGCCAATAGCACTGTTTGTTTGACCTCTAGATTGAGCCCACTACCCATTCTCAGCATTTGCCCTTACGAACCTAGTGTTCGTCCGACAAGACAGTCAACGTCACACCTTAACCATATGCTCCACCGTGTCCTCCAGGCGATCCGCACAATAATGACACCTGGGCGTTTTTTTCGCACAAATCCGGACCTGTGTCATGTGGAAGGTGAGGACGCAGTGACGTCTTTTCAACCACTTCTCAAAGAGGGGACTTATAGCCATAATTATGGCGTGCCCAAAAAATGTAGAAGGGTTGGTAATTAGTTCATAGTTTTTTCTGTCCGCACGATGACGCTTGGCGCCTTAAAAGACATTCAGTCTTTTTTGGGAACGCATGCATTGCAACTTGTCATACGGGTAGACCACAAATTATATTGGACCCACGTTACGATATTTTTTTCTGAATGTACTTGGTTATCCGTCTTCCACGCGGGTGAAGCCACGGGCAAAAGCTAGTGCTAAACTAATAATAAAAGTAGATAATATCATCGCGCATTAAATTCGCGAACGAAATTTCTTATTATTCAGAAAATCCGCGGATTTGATTTTCAAATCCGGATTTACAAGTCGAGTAAAAATGTGCGGATATCCGGATTTTTCGGATTACGGATAGTCCGGATTGCATTCCCTAGTTGGAACGAACAATCATAGCAGAACAAGGGTGGTAATTCGCACAATGGATGTAATGAAGTTTCCAAACAAAGGTGATCTTACTAGTTTCAATCGGTGAAGACAGCAGATGTAATCCAAACCGACAGTTGAGAAAATGGTTGTCTAGGTTAGTCCTTCCTTACCAAAGAGACTTCTGTTTGGGCGATGGATTACATTTTTGTTGTCCACCTTTTACTGTGAACATTACTATATTACTGGACCTATTGGACAAGTCGAATCTTTTAAACAATTACATCCAGGAATAATTGAGTAAGCAAATATGGATAGTAGGTACGTTACCGTGCACAACCGAGCAATTAATTACGCACATGTATCATATGGCATTTTTCAATACACTTGTGAAGTAAAACAATTTAATTGCTACCACAATACAGTACCTAAAACTAGAAAAAAAATGTGTCATGGCGGTAAAAAATTAAATGTGTTTCCTTAACCAAAGCTTAAAGGAGATGGAAAACGGTAGGCCCAAAAGTACGAAGTTGAGATATGATCCAAAAAAGAAGAACGGTCACGGCCCATATAAAAAAAACCCAGACCCGACAGAAAAGTGACATATCTCAGTTTTTTTGTTATTATTTATATAATCATATTATATAGTTTTTATATTCGAAATCAATGGCTAACACCAAAATATTGCCTTGTGTTTTTGTTCAGGGGTTACACTAAAAAAATACAAAATGCCTACTTATCTACACAATTCGTAATGTATGTAACTAAATGACGATAAATAGTTATGGGATGTATCCAGGAGACCTGGAGATACAGCTGTATTATATAATTTTTGAACTCCTAGTACAACATTCAACTTAGGACTATTTTTTTTAAGGTTGTTTAAAATCATCTAATGACATCTCTCGCCCTTGGGTGGAGCGAGAGGGCGTGTCAGACTCTTACTGACTAAAAAATTCCACCCCGTTCCTTTTTGCCTAGACATCGAGATCACTTTGACCACCCCGCACTGGGTATGGATTATGTTTTAAGGGACATAGAAATACAATAAAACTTTATTTCGACATATTGGTTTTATTTTTGGTAGAACCCCGTTGATAGCTACCTAAATCACTGATCTACGATCAGATCATTCTTTTCGATTATTCCACTAATACCGGCTGCGTTAAAAATAAAAATACGAATACCTGTTATCGGAACGGTGATTAATGAACTTTTTAGGGTTCCGTAGCCAAAATGGCAAAAACGGAACCCTTATAGTTTCGTCATGTCCGTCTGTCCGTCTGTCCGTCTGTCACAGCCGATTTACTCGGAAACTATAAGTACTACAGTGATGAAATTTGATGGGAATATGTGTTGTATGAACCGCTACAAAATTATGACACTAAATAGTAAAAAAAAGAATTGGGGGTGGGGCCCCCCATACATGTAACTGAGGGATGAAAATTTTTTTTTCGATGTACATACCCGTGTGGGGTATCAATGGAAAGGTCTTTTAAAATGATATAAAGTTTTCTAAAAAACATTTTTCTTAAAGTGAACGGTTTTTGAGATATCAGCTCTCAAAGTCGTAAAAAGTATGTCCCCCCCCCTCTATTTTTATAACTACGGGGTATAAAATTCTAAAAAAAATAGAGGTGATGCATGCTAATTAACTCTTTCAACGATTTTTGGTTTGATCAAAGTATCTCTTATAGTTTTTGAGATAGGTTGATTTAACTGTAATTTTGGTTAAGTTATTGTGCTTACACTGAAAACGATGGCTGAACCTTATAAGATAGATCAAAAAATATACTACAGTATTGTACACCTTTAAAAATCCGCGATGATATAATATATAATATTTGCTGCTACGGAACCCTTTGTGCGCGAGCCCGACTCGCACTTGGCCGGTTTTAGTTCTCTAATCACCGATATAAGCTCGAACTGGCGTCAACGAATTAGTGGAATAATCCGATCTGAATCATCAAATATGACGATTTTAATTAATCCTAAGTTGAGGGTGAATCCAGAAGGGCATGCTCTGACCCCAGTACCAGAGGTAAAAAGGAACGGGGTGGAATTTTTTAGACAGTAAGAGTCTGACACGCCCTCTCGCTCCACCCAAGGGCGAGAGATGTCCATTGATTTAAAACAACCTTAAAAAAAATAGTCCTAAGTTGAATGTTGTACTAGGAGTTCAAAAATTATATTATACAGCTGTATCTCCAGGTCTCCTGGATACATCCCATAACTATTTATCGTCATTTAGTTACATACATTACGAATTGTGTAGATAAGTAGGCATTTTGTATTTTTTTAGTGTAATCCCTGAACAAAAACATAAGGCAATATTTTGGTGTTAGCCATTGATTTCGAATATAAAAACTATATAATATGATTATATAAATAATAACAAAAAAACTGAGGTATGTTACTTTTCTGTCGGGTCTGGGTTTTTTTTGCCTGTTCTTGTTTGTCATATTTTTTTACTTAAGAATATGAAAAATCACTTCAATTCACATTCTAGAAGCAGAGAAATATGAGAAAGATAGTTTTCGTGAGATTATCGATTCAGTAATCGATTACACAGTTACGAAAATAAAACTTTTGGACTAAAATATCAACTCAAAGTGATTAAATGCACTGTATATTATAGTTACATGCAATATAGTCTTCCATCAACTATGTACATATTAATAAATCAAATATCAATTAAGTGATGAAAAACCAGTATGAATGATTACTTATTGATTCAAATCTCTCTTATTTTTAGTCTATGTCACTGACAGTTGCCGACTGTTCTTGTTCGCTCACTCGTTTTGTGTTTTCCGATGCGTTTTGAGTGCTTTCCCAATTATTCATCATTTTTCACGACTACTGCTTTGTATTTTATGGATTCTGACCCTGCCTACCTTGTACGACCCTTGCTTTCACCTTGGACACCGAAGATTGCTCACACGTTTGACTTGGAATTGTTATTTTGGATTTTACCGCCGGCTTGTGGATTGGATATTATTGAAACTATGGATCGCTATGTGAATTGTGGGATATCCACTGGTCACTGCAATACACTGGGCCGACGACCCTAACACGATGAAACAATTCTGTCAGTGATTCGGCAATGGCTTGCACCTCAGTCTGTAAGTAAATATAACCTCGTCTAACCAGCTACAATCCTGGCAGGTTTAAAATACATGTAGTTAGAAGGCCTACAGAGATTGTTTACAGTTATGGCAAAGAATTATTTCTCAAACAATGTTATAATACCCTCATACACAATAGTTAATTAGGTAGTGTTTATGTAGCTGAAGATTGATAAAAATGTTCCATTTTTAGGTAAGCAGTAGTGATTGTGTTTGTCAAGCGTGCTGGAACTTGGCTCAAAGCGCACATGTCGATGACCAAAGAAGACTAAGCTTGAAGTCGTTGACGTTCATTTATATGTACAATTATTATGATTTTTCTGGTAAATATAATCTTAGTGCAAAACAACATATTTTGCACTTCAGGAATCAGCTGTTAGTTAAAGATTATCATATAACTTCACTTTTACTTAATCTCTTATATCTCTGTTATCAGATTGACAAATGCCGCAGAATTGCCGGTGAAAGGTTGATAATATATAAGCTATTAATTGACACCACTTTTATCTTCTTACACCTAGGCCCAAGATTGTATGTAATCGTTTCAGTCTCCTTTATGTTTTCTTGCCTGAATTTTTTTTTATGATAACGTCTTTCGTAGTGACAACAGAATGCGAATGTAATATTTTTAATACATCTACAATCCTTAGTATATATTTATTATAATAGATTTATTTATATAAAGGAAAATTATTTTGAAATTGATGGGTAGAGCAGTTTTTCAAAAGTTGTACAAAATAATTCGTGAACTAAGTTTGTAATTTAATATATGCAAGCATTTTTTAAACTTAAGTAGTTTACATATTTTATTTTCCAGAACGTTCTTTTAAATAAAAAAGAATTATTAAAATCAGTGAACGCAATGCAAAATTCACCGAAAACTCAACAAACATAACTCGTCTAGTTTGTATAAATTAGTAATCCAATTGCCCAACAGATGGCGCTGTACTTTGTGTTACTTCACGCTGGTAAGATTTTTCTCCTGAGTTGAATATATAAATAATAAATGAGAAAACCAACATTTGCTTGATAAAATCTTGGCATTAGGTAGGTACTGTACAAAGAGACACTTCCAAGGAAAGTTTTGAAACTTTTAGAAATCATCTCTAAAGTGTAGTTTGGTTACGTGTGCAACAGGGAAGATCGTGATTATTCGTGATGATTCAAACAATAATTCCACGGATATTTTACAATTATCATACCTACATTATTTTTCTTTAAAAAAATGATTAATGTTAATGATTATACACTGCAATTTAAAAAAAAAAATACTAGAATATTTCGAACGTATGTACTATTTTAGCAGAAATCAATGAAATTAACTCTAGAAACGGAAATGAAAACCATCAAAACGTAATTGGACCACATAATTTCTTTTCTTTTATTTTAATTCGCTTAAATTAAATAAAGTTATGTATTGAACTAAATTGACCCAAAACCAAATCTGGCAAATAATTATGTAAAGGATTAAAGAAAAAAAACTGAAGTAAATATGGGTAATAACTAATCGAATATAAAAAACCAGATCTAAAGGGGGAAGCGTCAGGGTAGCCCGCGAAATTCAAATTTTCTTACGTTTTTTGCAATTTACAAGCCAGTGGTAGATTGTATGAAGTTAAAAAAAGTATTTTTAACTTCTTTAAGCGATTGTAAAACGTAACTATGTAGTTACATACTCGTAATTATAACCATAAAAATCATCAATACAAACTTTCAAGCTTACTTAGTTGTACGAACGATTTTTTCAACGTTCCTGCTTGAATTTCGCGGGCTACTCTGACGCTTCCCCCTTAGTGGTTTCATGATTCTTACCTCTCGATTCGCTAAGTTGCAGAAGCGCCTCCGCTGCGTCTTTCTCAATTCTGGTAACTTGTTTTGCCATCGTATCTTTATATGATCAAGGAACTAATAAAAAAAAACTGGTATTACTATACTGAAAACTTTACCGGTTCAATTCATGTTCAACACAACACGCTGGGAATAATAAAGGCAGTACACGGTGAAGTGTTATAATGTAAGCATCAATACTTACGTGCTAACTGAAATTATTGGCTGGCAATGGATCAATCACTTCACTCACCAGAGAACCAAAGAAGACTGGCGATTATGTAGTTATCTTTTAATGGGCGAGCTCCGCTCAGGTACCTTGTAAAAGTAAATGTCTTTTCTCCCCAAAGTTATTACCTACAACCATCCAAATACTATCCATTGTCTACAACGATATCAGGTTTGGAACCTATGAAAGCTTAACGTTTCAACAAAAGTCCTCAGTTGTAAAATCGAAAGAACAATGACAGTAATATAAGTAATGGTTACGCCGCGTCTTTGAACAGCAATCTTCTGCAGATTAACTTTGCAAATTTTTGTTCATAATGAAACAATAGTAACTAAGTCCCCATACAAAACTGACAGAAAACACCACGTGTGCATTCAAGACCACGAAGAAGTAAGCAAGTATGTTTATGTTACTGGTAAATATAATATGCTTGTATAGTTTTTTCGCAAAAGCGCTTCGCTGATGTAAATTTTAATAAATAGTCACCTTACCAAAATCAGCATACCTGTCAAACGGGTTCACTATCGGAATAATGCAAATAATGAAACGTCTTTTCGGGTTTTGATGCATTCCATCCTATCCTACATGTCCTACTGTTACCCACTCGTATTGTGCTCTTATTATACGTTTAAATGTTCAATCAGGCAATCAATACGTTTATTTGCATAATACATGATGAAATACGTATTACTTAGTCGGAAGGCGGACCCTGGCAATAGCCGGAATTAACGCCAGGCAGAAGAAGAAGAAGAATGCATTCTCATTAGAACCCCCATAATAAGCCCATAATACATTTGTTTCATTATTTGCATTAGGTATTACGATACTAGGACGACACTTATAGTTTTTAGAACAAGCCACTTTTAAAGAATAGAATACGCGAGACCGAGGCCGAATTATTTGACCGAGGCCCAAAATCTCCGTCTTGTTGATAGGTGAGAAATGATAGAAAGATTTAACGGAGGTGACTCAAAAGCTGTTTTCTATATACTTACGGGTGACGAAAGCTGGATTTATTGCTATGATCCGGAAACCAAAAGACAATCTGCTCAGTGTTTCCTTCCGAGGAGTTGCGAACTAATTTGTAGAGAGGTCGAAGTGTCGGAAAATGTCATGATGGTCACCTTATTCTTCGGAAGGACCTGTCATTATTCAACAATTGTTTTAGAAGATCAAAAGTCAGTTACTGCAGAGTGTTATACTAATAAATGTTTGCCACTTCTCTTGGGAAAAGTACGAGAGAAACAACCTCGCAGTAGGATTCTCCTTCACCACGACAATGCCTCCTCGCACACCGCCGGGCGAACGATCGACTATTTGGCGTCGTCAGACGTGGAATTACTGGGTCACCCGCCATATACAGCCCTGGCCTTGCGATTTTTATTTATTCCTGAAAATAAAAGAAAAACTTTGAGGAAAACATTTTATGGACGCCAAGGAAGCAGTGGCTGCGTTCCAGAAGGCCATCGAAGTTGGTGCTTTTCTCGATGGTTCTATCGAATGCAGCTATGTGAATGGAAACTATTTTGAAAAGATAATAAATAATAACTTGCTAGTTTGCTCAGTTTTTGATTTTCTAAGAACTTTCAGTGTCACCCTAGTACAAACCCATTTGAACATTATAGGTGTGCTGGTTTTGACGAGGTGCCTGTTTCTCAAATTAATTGAATGATCTTACGTCAGCGAAGCATTTTTGGAAAGGGTTTTCATCCCGTGTCCCGTTTCAACACGTTAGGATTGAAATAAAAAAAAAACCCTTTTTTTAAATTTCAATCCTAACGTGTGAGTAACGTAGAAACGTATATTGTTGGATAGTTATTCAAAAATGAATAGAGGTTTACTGAAATAATTTTTTGATAATATCAATAATTTCGAACCATAAGTTCTAACTTTTGAACCATAAGTTTAGAAAATATGAAAAAAATCTGGAAAGTAGAGCTCTATAAAGACTTTCTAGGAAAATTATTTTGAACTTGATGGGACGAACAGTTTTTGAAAAATTTAGGTCACTTTGTGACGGACGGGAAACTACGGAACCCTACACTGAGCGTGGCCCGACACGCTCTTGGCCGGTTTTTTTTTCCTTTTGAGGTACGGAACCCTAAAAACTAATCGATGGTCTACATTTTTTTAAAACGTTAAGCTTTCACAGGTACCAAATCCAGAATAGTTGTAGATAATAAATTTAGGGGGGGGGGGGGGGGAGTTTACTTTTACAAGGTATATAAATAGGATAATTTCAAATACTTCGCCAGTCTTAAGTGACTATAAACACTAGAAAACCAAAGAACTACTCATCCTTTACGAGTTTGTACACGGTTATATCGTTAGTTTGTACATATTCGTTAAATTAATAGTTAATAATCCTTTAGGAGAAGGTATAATATACTGTGAGTAAAGTGGTTGCTTCATTGCCAGCCCGTCAGTCGTCATTTGTCAGCACGTAAGTATGATACTCAGATTCTAACATTTCTCTGTGGTCTGCCTTTTTTATTCCTAGTTTGAACCGATAAAGTTTTTAGTATAGGAATCCTTGTTTAGCTCTGTTGACTTAGCAAGATGCTGCGCTAATTACAACTGAGGAATACGTAAGGCAAAAATCATGAAAACATTAAGATTTTTTTTACTGGTTTTTCGATTCGATTTTCTCCGTAAAATATATTCCAATTTTTGCGGATCACAAAAGTCAGTTTGTAGCTTCTAACTCTGAGTCGCTGCCGCTGACTTGGACCCAGAGGCTCTACCATGAGTTTTTATCTAAAAAGTCCTCGCTAACGTTGAACTTGCTAGCGAGCTAACGTGGATCCCGTGGATGAAATAGTTTCTGTAATGTCAGGTAAGCTTGGTACATCTTGTCGTGTAGCTAACTTCACCTCTTATGTTTTGTTTCTTTCTTTCTCACTAATAAGAAGAGATAACGGCTCGCAAGCTCAAAATGTAGTGTTATCGCTATGCTAAAAATGTTAAAACGAATAAACTGACCGAATAGAAAAGTAGACGGTTAGTGGACTACTTATGGTATTTAGTGGTTTTTTAAATTTTGGTTCCTTATAATATGACAGTTGTCTGAAGGTACAATTTGAATACCTAATTTTTTTTGTTGACGTTTCGTAAAGGGGCGTCTAAACGGGCTATATTTTGCGACAATTGTGGCTGCAATTATTGGCAAACATTGCCCAGCCATCAAAAAAACATTTTAGTGCATTTTATGGCTGAGCAATCAATTGCAGGTAACATGTTGCAATATGGCTGCAATAGTATGGCCTTTGATTCAGAACCCTTTAATGACACGCCGGCTACACATAAAAACATTTTGACATACCAAAAAATATGTGGCTATAATGCCGGGCCATCCTTAAAATATTGCATAGTGTGGCTGGTATTGCTAGCAATGTTGCCGGCCACAGTATTGCAGCCACAAATTGTCGTAAAATGTGGCCCGTTTAGACGCCCCTTCACAGAGTTGTGTTGTGTGATGTTGAAAATAAACAAGAATATATTATTTTGATTACAATTTAATACAACGAGGTCCAGTGTCTCACAGTTTCAATTGTTAGTGGAGTTCATGCTTACACTGATGGAGAGCTGCGTGACGTTATGGGATCAGCATGGTGGTCGCCGCTCAAGTGCTCGGGCTGCGACGCGCTGAGCCTACACGTAAACACCCAATTACCGTTGGGCTCAGGGGTCATAGGAATCTTAGTGCAAGCAGTGTTTCCCACAAATGTAGAGACATTATTCGTCTAGTTTTAAACTAATCCTTGTTCAAGACGGTCATTGTAATGTGTATTATTATAGTATTTGTCCATGGTCAAAGTTGTTTCACTTTAAGTAAAATTAGTAATAAACTTAGTTTTAGAAGAATTAAAACAAGGAAGGACGAACAATATTCAATGTTGGACTCAATCAAACGAAATGTTGAATTGGCTTAAAATTCACGTTGTTCACGTCGTTGGTCTTCAAAGTCAACGGCCACTAAATTATTTCATAGTAAATAAACTCTTGCAGCTATGCTATTCTCTAAAAGTAATTTTCATGGCTGTAGGATGAGTCGAGCTCGACCCTTTTTTTTTTTTTTTTTATGGTAGGGGAATCATCAGAATGACTTCCCCCGCTCTTGGGCGGAGCGGGAGGGCGTGTCAGACTTTTACTGACTAAACCCCTACCCCGTTCCTTCGTTGCCTTCGTTCTGGGGGGGACTCGGTATCAACCGTTAGGAATACCACATGTTCCCCCCAGAGGCTTCGGCCCTACCGGGCCCCTACAGTTTGCTGACATCTCCTTGAGGCGCGCGTGGAACAGAACGCGCCGTTGACGACTGGGCTCGGTCCAGATTATTTCCAGACTGCCGAACAGCGAGCCACCCAGTGCTCGCCGTCCGCGAACCCGCGCCTACGGTGGTCGGAAATCGGGATCGGGATCTCGGCGGCGGCGGCGTGAGGACCGTTCCCTCACGCGCTCGCGGTCAGCAGCCTCCTTCACGAGCATTACTGCTTCGCAGAAGGAGGCGACCGCATGCCAACCCTCCTCGCTCCGGACCATGGCCTGAACCAGGGCCCGGCGCGAGAGGTCGCCGCTCCCGATAGTCTCCACAAGGACACGGCGGTGCTCCGCCCAAGCGGGGCACACTTCTACCGTGTGCTCCACCGTGTCCTCCGGGCGGTCCACACAGTGGCGACACCCGGGCGTCCTCTCCTGCTTGATTCGATGCAGGAACCTCCCGAACTTACCGTGTCCGGTGAGGACCTGCGTCATACGGAAAGAGAGGACGCCGTGACCTCTTTCCAACCACTCCTCAAAGAGGGGCCTAACCGCCTCAATGACGGCGTGCCCAGCACTGGGTTGCGACAGTCGCAGTCGCCATGCCACCCTGAGATCCCGCCGGAACTCTGTCCGCCATGCCGCGACTTGTCGCGGCAGCGGAGTTTCGCCCCGGCGTTGCATCTCCACGCGCAAATCGTGCATGCGTGCAAGGACTGTTGCCTCCAGATCCCACGGTGGCAGGCCAGCGAGGAGGCTCGCCGCTTCGCGGGAGATCGTGCGGTATCCCCGCACCATCCGGATGGCCATGACCCTCTGGCAAGCGTTCAGCTTGGCCACCGGTCGCTTACCTAGCGACGGCGCCCAAACCAGCGCCCCGTAAAGGGCCATGGACCGAACGATCCCCGCGTAGAGCCTCCGGCAGGGGGCGTCTGGACCCCCTAGGTTGGGCAGGAGCCGCTTCAGAGCGGCCCCAGACCTGTCCAGTTTAGGGGCCAAACGTCGGAAATGCTCCTCGAAAGTCCACCGGCTGTCGAGGACGAGTCCCAGGTACTTCATCGCCGACCCGACGCCGATGTGGACCCCCCCTACCGTTATTTGGGAACCCGGAGATGGCGCGTACCGAGGGCCATGAAAGCACATGGCCTCGGACTTGTGCAATGCCATCTTGAGTCCCAGTTGCTGGATCCTCTCCACGACTGTCGCAACCCCGCGTGTCGCTGTTTCGGCCGCCGCCTGGTACGACTCTCCCCGCGCCAGGACCAGCGTGTCGTCTGCGTAGCAGACCACGCTGACCCCGTCGGGGAGGTCGCCGCGCAGCACGTAGTCGTATCCGATGTTCCACAGGGGCGGTCCTAGTACCGATCCCTGCGGAACACCGCACGACATCTCTCGCCGTCTCCACTCTCCCTGGTGACCGGGATAGATGATGAACCTATCCGACAGGTAGGCCTCGATCACACGACGGAGGTAGGCGGGCACCTCGTAGTACCGAAGTGCCGCCCCGATGCAACTCCAGGGCAGGGAGTTGAAGGCATTGGCGATGTCCAAAGACACCGCCAAGACGACCCTGCCCCGAGACACCGCATCCCCCGTCGTGAGAGCCCTCACGCGCATGATGGCGTCCACCGTGGAACGCCCCCTGCGAAAGCCGAACTGGCCGTCCGAAAGGTCCGGCCCCACCCGCGCAAGATGCCCGACGAGGCGGTCTGCAATTACTCTTTCAAAGAGTTTGCCCACCTCGTCGAGCAGCACAATGGGCCGGTACGCGGACGGAGAGTCCGCGGGGCGCCCCGGCTTCGCAATGAGGACCAGTTTCCCGGTCTTCCAGCGACGGGGAAACTGTCCTCTCTCCATGCATGCGCTAAAGAGCCCTCGCAATCGAGACCCGAGAGCCTCCACGGCCAGGACCCATACCCTGCCGTGCACGCCGTCGGGTCCTGGGGCGGTGTTCTTGAAACTGAGCCTTCGTACCACCGCCCTCATCTCTACCTCGGTCACCTCTGGAGCGTCGTCCTCGTCGTCGCTGGTGTGGTCCGCTACGGGTACCGCAGGTGGCGGAGCCATGAGCGGGGGAGAGTGTTCCCCTCGCTCAGGGAACAGATTGGCCACCACACCCTCCACAACTTGGGGCCGGAGACTCTGAGTCAGAGGGGGAGCCCATGGGCGGAGTTTGTCCCGCACCACCTGGTAAGGGCGTCCCCATGGGTCCCTGTTCAGAGTCCCCAGCCACACATTGCGGGCCTCCAACTTGGCCCGCTTTACCTCTGTTCGGAGGGTGCGCCTTGCCGCTCTGTACCCCTCGTAAAGCTCCGCCTCCCTGGCCACCGCATCCGGCGGGCGGGTGCGGCGCCTGCGGAACCTGGCGTACCGGCGCCGCGCGGCGGTGCACGCCTCGCGCAGAGCCGCAATCTCCGGCGACCACCAGTACACCTGGCGCCGAGCACGTCCTGGATGGACTCGGGGCATCGCCTCGTCGCATATTTGCGACATGGCCTCCTGGAACCACTCCGCTTCCGGGTCAATTTCGACAGGCCTGTCCGGTGCTTGCACCCAGGCCTGTACCCTCGCGGCTTCCAGGAGAGCGTCCCGGTCCATCTCCCTCAGCGCCCACCGCGGACCACACGGGGTCTGCTCCCTGACCGGCGCGGTCGAGATCCGGGCGGAGACGTCAAACCGGATGTACCGGTGGAGCTCGACCCTTAAGATCGACCGAAAGAGCATCGCTGAATTTAGGGGCCTCGCCCACGGCGACTTTTTGAAGCGATGCTATAGCGCGGCTGACGATGGTCCATGGGGACGGAAGTTTCTAGAGTGGCGGCCACGTACCGGAAGACGCAGCGTCTCCCACAAGGTGGACTGACGACCTGGCGAGGGTCACAGGAATCCGATGGATGCGAGACGCACAGAACCGGTCGCTGTGGCGACGCTCGAGGGAGGCCTTTGTCCAGCCGTGGACGTCTTTCATCTGAGATGATGATGATGATGATGATGATGATGATGAATCTACTTCTATAGTTATTATTTTAAAGACGAAATTAAAATTAAAAAATATATCAAATATTAAAGGAGATAATTGTGTTTTATTAAAATTAAAAGGCTGAATCATGTTTCCTTTGCTCATTTAGCACACATTAAAAGAAATTAAACTTTAGCTGTCATATTTGATATTTGCTGCTGACGTGGGTCGAATAGGTTTCTATAATGCTTGCACCATGAGATTTTCGGAGCCTTATGCAGACGCTAAAGTAGGCTCGATAATTTTTTTGGTATTGCTAACTTCACTCTACTCGTTAGAATACTTCACTACTTATGTTTTGTTTGTTTCTTTCTCACTAATAAGAAGAGAGAACGGCTCGTAAGCTCAAAATGTAGTGTTATCGCCATGCTAAAAATGTATCAAAATAAACCGACTAAATAGAAAAGTCGACGGTTAGTGGACTATTTATGGCATTAAGTGGTTTTTGAATTTTTATTCCTTATAATATGTCACTGTCGTCTATTCAATTCATTTAATTTAAAGGGACAGCTTGTTTATACAATATACTCGTAGCCGTTGACTTCTCCCGCACTTGGCGGAGTGGGAGGGCGTGTCAGACTCTGACTAACTAGCGCCCCTGCCGCTCCTATATCGAAGCCTTTGCCTGACAAGGCATTGATAAGGCTGATAATGAAGATGGTTTCGTGACGGTGCAAAGAAGGAAATGCCGAACGCAAGCCAACCGGAATCTGTGTGGCAAAGCACCAGCAACACCTGGTGCGAGTGTGCGTGCCGCTCAGCCGAACACACCGGTGTACATCGCCCGCCTGCATTACACCACGAAGGCGGAGGACATCGTTGAGTATGTACGCCAGAAGTTAAAGTACACGCTGAGAGTGCAGTTGCTGGAGTCGCACCGGAACGTCAATTTCAAGGCGTTTGTGGTGCGAGTACCGAACTGTTTTCTGTACCTCGTTATGGATGAAGACTTTTGGCCACAGGGCGTGGTGTTCCTTCGCTACCGCGGACAAGTGCCGCAGGACAGCACCAAGAAAATATAGTGCAAAGTGAAGTGTTACTAAAATAGTTTTAAGTCGTATTTACTAATAAAATAAACTTAATGTATAAAATTAGATTAATATGTAGTAGTTTATTTTTAAGACTATTTTGTGTATAGTGCTTATGGGCCTTAGTAGCCTGAAATAAAGGATTTATTATTATTATTTTGAGAAAACGTATAGTTTTACTTAACCTATCAATACCCGCGAAACGAGACACAAAAGACAATAGCTGCGCGGTCCTATGAGACCGGTCGGGGATTCATGAATTAAGCTACATTAACGGGCCAAGCCAAGTCAATGTAGCGTGTGTGTGGTGAATTTAAGGTGTATTATGGGTAGAAATTTTCATTTTCCTCTATCTGCATGAACTTTCTCACTATTCTGCAGGTGTTCAAAATGGTCGCTTTTTGGAGTAATATGCGCACCTTCCGGATGGCCATGGCCCTCTAGTCTAGGTAAAATGTCTAAAACATGAATTATATCGTAGATAGCAAAATGCATATTTTTCAGGAACGGTGATCTTCACAGACCCATCGAAGGGACCTTCAACGAGGAAGAACGAACAATATTCAACGTTGGCCTCAATTAACAGAAATATTGAATCGGCTTGAAATTGACGTTGCTCACGTCATTTTCAAATTCAGCGGCCACTAACTTACTCCATACTATAAATAAACTATTGCAGGCATTATTTTGATTTTATTAGACACAAAAACGATTATAGTTTTCATGTAAACATATGTTTCACGCGTCAAAATGCTAGTGAGTTAAGTAACTACTGTTGTAAGCGTATTGTTGGATAGCGTCTGTCGCAATTAGTGACTCATGGTACCGTTTTGTATGGAGACCAAATGGTGACAGCTGAAAAACGTTAAACTTCATCGAAAAGATAATGTCAAGTTACGTCACTTTTGTCACCTTTCGAAATCTATAGTGCTAAAGGTAATTTTTTAATCCCAGACTATGATCTGACAAGTGCAAATGTCAAACTCCAAAAATATGTAGTTTTTGATAAAAAGTGATGTCTCCTAATAACCTTTAACGAAAGTAGGAACAAGATACGATAGTGTTTATTTATATTAGAGTCTAATTCGAATTTAAAATTAAAACACCGCATCTCACATTTTATTAAAGTGGAAGACAAAATGTATCGCTTGGGTCTTTGATATAATTGAATTTGGTAGCGATACTAATAAATAATTTTTGCTAAGACTCTTTAGAATCAGAATAAATACTCTTTCCTGTGTAATAAATCTAGACGAAAAAATAAAATGACACAGATTTTGGTATTCTTTCAATTCGTAGGCTCAAATTATATTTTATTTCCAACATATAAAATATATATTTTAATTCCAATATATGACCATAATTTGTCGTATAAATTAAAAATGATAATTCTTAATTTTTTTGCGAATATGTTTCGGTCTTTTCGGTGAAAATCGGTTGCGATACCTCGCTATTAATGAAATGGAAAAAACATGCAACTTTCGAATTGTCAAATTATAGTCTCTGATTAAAAAACGAAGTTTAATTTACGGAGACGTTAGCGAGTGTTAACTGTGTAAACTCATGGTAGAGCCTCTGAGTTACTATTTTCTTAACTTTAATAATTAATGTGATAAAAATACGTATGTTCATATTTTCAGGATAATACTAAATTTGCGCGAAGCAAAATGAGCAACCTCAACAAACCAAAATGTACTCCTAAACCCAAGTACCAAAATCAACCGGCAAACTAATACAAGGCCCGCTGAATGCATCTAGCCATGTGCACGGTCGGTGGATGCTCTTGGGCGGAATTTACCTCCTTTTTCATCGCTAGCACAGGCACACGAAAGACAATCTAACGAAAATGAAACAAAAGGTTGAGAGTACAAAGAACCAGTAAATGGTTTTATTGTGAGTGTTAGGCCAACTATAGGAATGAAGAACAATACGGATACGGATTACTGTTCCGAGAAATGACTTAGATAAAGTCGTGGGGATGACTAGCATTGTCATTATTCTTTCCGTAGAAGTAAGTATTTCATCTAAATGTATATTCTTCCTGAATCATTGATCATCATTATTACTATTATCATATTTTCTAATCCCAATAATATTACTCCTATTCGAAAAAATCACTCTATTTTAAAAATAATGTCGCTTAAAATTATTGGGTGATGATAAAAATTATCGAAGGACGAGTAGGTATGTCGAAGTCTAAATAATTCCTCAGTAACGATCTTTCGCAATAGATTTTTAATTACAGTAGATGGCCAAATTATTAGGGACAGTGCCTAGATTTTTATATTATCTACTTTAATTGAATTTTGCAGGCAAATGGTTGGTTGTAGGTCCGGCTAATATTTTTTTATTTACAGACAGTCTTTAAATAAACATAGTTAATATTATGTATAATAATATAGTTAGTATAATATATAAGTATAGTTGAGATAATAGAAATAACTAATTTTAAGGCAAAATCAATTACTTACCTATATATTTTTAAAAGAAAAAGATATCCATAAAATAAACGAATGTTGTAGTAGTGTAAATAATATTTCATTCATATTTTTCAGTTTCTCCTAAAGAAACTGAAACGGTTTACCAACAGTCGATTGGTCCATGAACGGTTGGTCAACGTTATCTTTAACCCATTAACTTTTCGTCCAAAGAACCTATGACCTGTGACTTGGCAGTCCAACGGACATATCCTTAGGTTATTATTGCTTCTAGAGATTACTTAAACACTCACTGACGGAACAGGAACAGTCCATGGCCCAATTGTTCTTTGGGTGAAAAGTTATTGGTCAAAACATTCTGTTGGTTAAGCATTCCCTGATGTAGAGTAATGTTGGCGAAACGTTCGTGGACGAAACGTTCATTGGACGAAAAATTAATGGGTTAAAGATAATGTTGACCAACCGTTCATGGACCAATCGACTGTTGGTAAACCGTTTCAGTTTCTCCTAAATACTACCCAGGCCATGTGGAATTTTAGTGTTTTTGAAAAATAGACCGAAAATTTTACATTCAAATACAAATATTTAAAAATATGTAAGGTAGACTCTGACTTTTTACAACTTTGTGAATTCGCTAGTTTTGTGAATCGAGGCACATAAAATTAACATTCAAAACTATGATTTGAAAAATATTCTTGCTTTAATTTATTAAGTATATCACTCTTATAGGGTAGAATCTGTCTCTTAATTCTTTTTTCGCGGGTACCATTGGAAAAAAATTGTGTGATTACCAATAATTTTCTCATTTTTACTAATAGTGCTCAAATTGTAGGCCGCTGTTGCAAATGTAGGCCCGACGTATGTTCTGTTTGAATTCACTATTTATTGGTAAACGATATTTGTTTTGCAATGTATTTTATTTGCGTCAATTTTTTCGGCATTTCAAACTAGCTGAGACTCAAAAAAACTCGACCTAGGTCTCGGCTGTGGAAAAATAACTTCACAGCCTTCTCGTTGCTCTAATACCTTTAACTGAACGAGACGAAAAATTTAAAAGCAATCACTCTTTTGCAACTTCACACGTTTAATTGTTATTATTATGATAAAACAGACAAATGTACACATCCTGATCGCTATTTTTGTAAGCCCTGAAGTTTCATTCCAGTCCGTTCGGCAGTTGAGGCATAATAGACTAACTTAAACATACAAGCGTACGATAACGATAGGACATGACAATGTAGGTTAGGATAGATCGAAGGCAAAGAAGGAACGGGGTGGGGTTTATTCAGTAAAAACACACCTTCCCACTCCGCACAAGAGCGGAAGAAGTCATTCTGATGATTACCACTTGAAAAAAAAAATAAGATAGGATAAAAATGTAGAATGCATCAAAACCCGAAAAGACATGTTTCATGATTGGCCTTGCTGCGATACGAACCAGTTTGAACAAGACAGGTGTATTATTACTTCTTCATGACCTGGGATGCACACGTGGTGGTTTCTGTCAGTTTGGGGATTTGGTTTCTATTGTCTCGTTATGAACAAAAATTTGCAAACATATCTTTTCCTATTAAATGAGTTTCTGCAGAAAGTGGCGTTAAAGGTGCGCCCTACCAATTATTTAAATTACTGTCATTGTTCTTTCGGTTTTATAACTAAGGCCTTTTGTTGAAACGTTAAGCTTTCACAGGTAGATAATAGATAGTACTTGTACAGTTGTAGGTAATAAATTGGGGAGGAAAGGGATTTACTTTTACAAGGTACCTGAGCGGAGCTCACCCATTAAGCTAACTACATTAAATAAATGGGATAATTTCAAAATTTCGCCAGTCTTCCTTAGTTCCCTGCTGAGTGAGGTTGTTGATCAATTGATTAAGTCTATCAGTCGACATGAGTTCAAGCGAGATGGCCAGCAATGTGGAGCAAGACGCAGCACTGGCGCTGCTACAGCTTGGCAGTATTGGAGGTAAGTTATGAAAATATTAAGATTCTTTTAACTGGTTTTTTAATTCGATTTTTATCCATATATTTTTTTTCTTTAATTGTTCATAATGATCGAAATTTAAAACAATCTGGCAAAGATTGTTTTAGGTTTATTTTTTTGTGATTTCTGAGTCAATAAAATAATAATTTTCGTTTTACGCTATAATTAATATATTACGTTGACTTATTTCCTTTTGATGGTTTTATTCTATATAATATCGAATGTGCAGCCGGTACCTAATGTGTGTAAATGACGAAAACGAAGTAGGAGGTGACGTAATTTTAGGGCACCCAGACACGGGCAGGTTAGCCTTCGAACTTGTAAGCTAATAATGTTACATAAAGCTCGAAGAATTTTTAATTTCACGTCAATCTTATTAAGTATAAGTACTCTGGTTCTATTTCTGTCCGCGGGGGGTAGGGGGTGGGAACAAAGATCAAAATCTAGCCGGTGAACCAGTAGGTACTCTATGTTACGAAATGTGCGTAAATCAATCCGTGTAGTCAGATTTTATCTGATCGAGTTCGTTAAAGTGGAAAAAAGTTTTAATATTAACTAAATAATCTGAAGACTTCTTAGGTAATTTGCAGAATAACAGCCAAGCATGCGGTTAATTTATAAAACATTCGAATTTATTATGATTATTTAAATTTAACTTCTATTCCTTTTTATAACCAACCACTTGAGTCACTGTCTTCACTGACTAAACGATGTTGCATCCGTTAATATGCAGATGAACTAGGCAAAGTGGAGGATCAGCTACTTTAAGCCAAATTTCACACTTTAATGGATTGCACCCGGTAATTTGTAGATAACCTGGTTAATACGCAAAATGACGTCTTCCGTACTTAAACGGTAACATTTATATTACCTAGGTAAAGTATGTAATGGACAAATGGAATATTAATTTATAATATTTCATACATTGCCTGAACGCCCTAGGTATTCTATGCGTCGCCTATAAAAGTATTGTAAATAACACCTGAATTATACAGATCAACGGTACCAAATATATCTTAATTCGCCACTGGTGTCGAAACTTTGGCTGACGTGTACGTGTCGCTTGTCATCATTATCATAATTTATTCAGTAGTCATTTTGACCGGGAATGTTTCCTAATTCTTCCCCTGAAAAGCTCTAACGAAGGGCTTGCTCTCAGTGTCAGCCATCTTAGTTGAGTACCAAAACGTACTCAAAATCTATCTTCTGAATTGCAACAACATACTATCAATATTTGCTCACTCATCACTATTACTGGATGTAAATAGTTAAAAGATTCGACTAGTCTATAAGTCTAGCAATATTATTTTGTTCACAGTTAAAGGTATATATATAAAGGTAAGGTATATATATATAATATACACAGATGTAATCCAGCGTCCAAACAGAGCTCTCCTTGGTGAGAACTAACCAAGCCAACCATTGTCTTGATTGTCAGTTTGGATTACATCTGCTGTCTACACCTTTGTTTGGACGCTAGATTACATTCAAAGTGTGAATAACTAGTCCAGTCCTGCAATGATTGTTCGTTCCCAACCAAATTAGAAATCATGACTTCTTTAATTACAGGTCCGGTCGGACAAGAGGAATCGGGCGCTCCGGTAAGTAGAAACCCTATTCCCATCTCATGTCATGTGGGGATCTCACTCTCCCGGTCTTACATAGCCATAACAATGCCAGACTGATCTTGGGACTTGGAGATACGTCTACTTATCATCATTCCACACTTTTGGAGAGAACCGAAGATCACGGTCTGTCTGGTCTAAAGACAGTTAGGTAGTGGGCAGAATAAAGACTGAGTTAGAGTATGAAGGAGGTATTATTGTCGGGTCGCGTACAACCACCATGAGGTCAGTGGCTCGTCTCCGTGGCGGGGCTCCATCGTTATTGGCGCGAGGAGCGCACACATTATACATGAGCAATATTATTGCTGATCTTTATTATTTTGGTGATTCATATTATACGTACTTTAATCTTTGTTGAGTTGAATCCACAACACAAAACGAGTAGTCATGACCCTGATGTGCTGCGTGCGGACAGCGGCAGCGACTCAGAGGTCAGTTTGGAGCTTTCTCAACAACACAGATCCCCATGACTATTGTTTACTTTGTTTAATGTACTAAAAATACGTAATGTTCATATTTTCAGGGTAATACATCAAGGCAGGACACCATGGAACAAAGTTCAAGCCAAAGAATGGTGTTAAATTCCGTCCTTAAAAGATGCCAAAAATTGGTCAAAATGTTGTATATAAAATTAGCTGTATTTGTGCATTTCAACGAAAACAAAACATCACATATTGAGCAGGACGTAACTGAACACAGGATCGAGGAGATCAATAATGGCTTTAAGGAAAGTGGGTCTGAAGAAGAGAACAGCGGCGAGCAACCGCGTGCGAGTGTAGAAGCTGGGCCTTCGCAGATCCACGAGACTCCTGCACAAAGTACTGACAATGATGATATGGTAATTATTTTACATTTCGTACTCAAGTATTTCTATATATCACTTAAGTATTGTTCACAAAGTCTTCTTTGAATGCATATAGGTATTGTATTGTACCGTTATGTATTCAATAAAAGAAACCTTAGACTTTACAATACAATAGGTAGCTAGTAGTATTACTCGACCATTCCAAGTAAAGGAAAACATCGAGAGGAACCCTTTATTATAACTAAAATTACGAAGACATGTGATATCCACCAATCCGTACTGGGCCCGCGTAGTGGATAGGTAATGTCCCACACACCCAATCCTAGAGAGGAGGTCTCAGTCCCAGCAGTGGGACCATTACAAAGCTGACTATGCTTATGCACCCTGTTCTTTCAGATACCGATTGGAAAGGGCCACGCGAAGGTGCCGTCAAAAGTACTAACATCCATCAAATGGATATCCTACACGAAAGTGACAAGAACCTTACTGGAGGCGATCTTCCCGCGACGGTAATTGAACATTCAAAATATCCGTCACCAATATAATAATAGGTTAAGACTAACACACGAAACCGTTTTGGGAACACATTCATTGTGTGTAGGTACAGCTAGGGAGTCCAGTTCTGTCCGGGGTCTGTTTTAGTCAACAGTGAATAGTTTACTACTAGTTAAGCGCCCTTCAATGTCGACGTTCTCGCCTGATTTGGTAACCAAGAACTGTATCAGTGCTCTAAATCATTTTTTGGTTTTCTTGTAAATACAAAAAAAAACGTTTTATTTGATAAGAGTTAGTAGATCTTTTGTACGCTTAGATAGTTTTAACACCCATGCACCCATATAATAGTCCGGTCAATTTAGACATCCAAGGTTACAATAATTCGCACTTGGCTGAAAATTGGTAGGATTGTTTAATACACTATTATACAGGAAATGTGAAAAGTCCTCATCGATCCGGCACGTGCAAAAAAAAATACACGTGATCAAAGGTCACAAAAATGGGTTTTTCGCGATTTTCAGCAAAATGGTAAGTTTTATCATAAAATTAGCTCAGACAAAAATTGTAGATCAGACCATTAGCTATAAAAATGTCTAACTACTTTTTTTCCTAAGAGCCACCGTTTTTGAGATATAACGATTCAAAAAGTTGAAACAGTAGCAAGCGCAACCTGAGAAAAAGAGGTTGAATCCAAAAATTTTGTATGTGGTATTACTAACTAGTAGTTGTGAAGTGTCAAGACATGATTCTTCATGTCTTGACACTTCACAACTTTTTTTAGTTCGGACAATTGTGGCTGAATAATGTGGCCCATTAAATCAAAAACTCCAGGCCGTTCTATCATTAGACGCACTCTAATAGCATTGAATGTATTCGGCATAGTAAAATAAAGCAGGTATACGACCCTAGCCACGCAGACAATTGAATGGGAGGCAGATATTGCTGAAGGTTACACTGGCGTAGAAGATAAGGGAATGGGTTTTTTTTACCCCAAATTTTCATATTTTATATGTGTTAGTCACACTGACCGATAGAACGATATTTTTGCTTGTATTACGGCTTCAGTGATGTACGAGTATATACGTGGTGTACTTATTCATATTTTGACGATTACAACTCTTTCAATATTTTGAATCGTTATATCTCAAAAACGGTGGCTCTTAGGAAAAAAGTATTTAGACATTTTTATAGATAATTGTCTGATCTATAATTTTTGTCTAAGCTAATTTTATGATAAAACTTACCATTTTGCTTAATAACGCGAAAAACCCATTTTTGTGACCTTTGACCGTGTGTATATTTTTTTGCACGTGCCGGATCGATGAGGACTTTTCACATTTCCTTTATAATAGTGTATTGAACAAACCTACCAGTTTTCAGCCAAGTGCGAATTATTGTAACCTCACCCCAATTAATTAGTCTATTTTGACCGGACTATAAGTTTATAATAATATTTATCTGCCATAAGAATTAGTCAAAGAAGCTTTCGGAAACCAGTTAGTATATAGACTCAACGCCTTACCTTGCTTGCCTCCACTCGGTGTGTACATTGTACTAAAGAAAAATATTTAGATCATTTATACAACTTGTCTACACTAAAGCTTTTTTCACAACATTTTGTTTCTAAGTAGGTATTGATACTAAAAATCTTTTGTAAACACTACGAATTGTTGACGTTGTTGTTGAAATAGCAAACATTATTGATCATTAAAGCAGTTATTTAAGCAGGTGTTTTAGCAATAACAGTATTATAATTAATAATATTTAAAAATTAAATACCTACTTTTTGGGAAGATAGATAGAAATACCCTGTAACTGGAAGCAGGGACTCAAACTGTAACCGTATGAGGTATTCCACATTGAGCACCCGTTTTAATAGCACACATTGAGCACCGAGTGATATTTTTAGCGGTTGCTATAAGTGGAATACTTTTTAATTTAATATTTTATTCCACATTGAGCACCTACAGATTTGAAGGCACTAGTGTTGGGACGTTTACGTGTTTATGGACGTCGAAATAAAAAAACAATCGATTAAAATCACTCGAAGAACACTGATTTTAATCGATTGTTTTTTTATCCTGGCGTTAATCCCAGCTAAAGCCAGGGTCCGCCTTCCGCCTGAACTTCTTTCACTTTGCCCAATCTTCAACATCCTTTTTAGTGAGGCCATTGGCTCTCTGCTCTAAGAAGATCTAAGAAGGCCATATGCAGAGCTCTCTGCTTCTCACTCTGTAAGCCTCAGCCACAGACCGCAAGGCGAATACCGCGTCCGTGGTGCTGTTACCCGTCCGGAAGCCATATTGACACTCAGAGACAGTGCACTCGCTACGGAGCCGTATGTCAATGATGTGCTCGACGAGCTTCAAGGTGTGATACATGATCTTGATACCGCAGTAGTTACTGAAATTCTGTACGCTGCCTTTGCCTTTGTAAACAGTAATAATCAGGCTTAATCGCCACTGGTTTGGCATTTCCTTGGCTATGTATATAATATGGCTGTCCTTGTGGTTAGATCCCGTGGTCGCCCTCGCAAGCGCTGCTGGACGTTGTCATGTCCGACATTAGAGCCAATGGCCTCACTGAAAAGGATGTTGTAGATTGGGCAAAGTGAAAGAAGTTCAGGCAGAAGGCGGACCCTGGCTTTAGCCGGGATTAACGCCAGGATAAAAAAACAATCGATTAAAATCAGTGTTCGTCGACTGATTTTAATCGATTGTTTTTTTATTTCAACGTCCATAAACACGTAAACGTCCCAACACTAGTGCCTTCAAATCTGTAGGTGCTCAATGTGGAATAAAATATTAAATTAAAAAGTATTCCACTTATAGCACCGGCTAAAAATATCACTGGGTGCTCAATGTGGAATAGCTTGGGTGCTATTAGTTTGGGTGCTATTAAAACGGGTGCTCAATGTGGAATACCTCAACCGAACCGTATTAAGTGTTTTTAACACTATTTTTTAAAACAGCTTCAACAGAAAAACACTTTTAACCTGTAGGACCCCGTGGCACGAAAACGTGCCAGTAAAAAAGTATTACCTTTTAACTTTGAGAACCGCTGGCAGAAATTTGTGCAACTAAACCCCGACCGACTTAAAACTGTACTCTAGTAGTATAGTTATAGAATTAACAGAAACGGAGCAATAACAGTTTATATTATTAATATTATTTATATCAATTTATCAATATTAAATAAATAAATAAATAAAAATAATGGGGGGGGGGGCACAGGGCCCACAGGTTACATGTAACAGATACAATAATGTTACCAAATCAAACTCTAATGTGTAACAGAAATAATCAGTTGCACAGTGAGTATGGCTGCGTTTATCTGTTACACTTATTAACAGTGTTAACACTTTTATAAGTGTTTTGGGTTAAACACATTGAAAACACATTTATAAGTGTTACAGATTTAATTCTGTTACAGATTCAACATGTAACATTTATAATTCTGTATTATGAAGGTGTTTTTAAGTCCCTGACTGGGAACTTTGGCTATTCACCGGGCAGAAACCCATCTCTAATAGTATCTACATAACGAAATAGTGGACAAACGCCACTCTAACAATTACGTACTTATAATAAAAATAAATACCAGATCGAGTGACAGATGAGGCTGATCAATGATCATTCAATACGCACACACGTGTATGATTAGTCATATAAAAAAATGTTGAACAATTTATTTTTAATTTCAGTGTATTGGCGACGCACTCTTTGTCGGGCAAGCAGTCTCCGGCGTTTATGGACAGACCCGCCAAGAAGATTTTAAATCCCAAACTTGTTGACGATATCGTAAATACAGTTTCAACAAAATGTGTTGTATCAAAAAATTTAGTTAGGTAAGAATTTAAATCGAAACTTTATCACACATACTTCGTCTACTTATCCAACTAGTTTTTCTCTGAACTCGTTACAGACATTTTCAGTCATTCAAGTTTAATTCATGAATCCCCGACCGGTCCTATGAGACCGCGCTGTTATTGTTTTACTATTGTGTCTCGTTTTGTGGGTATGTGATAGGTTAAGCATTATACTCGTACCTAATTAAATTAAAATTTTGTCGTTTAAATTTTAATTGTAGTGCATAATTGTTTTTTTCCTTTTTTCACAGAAAATGCATCACGGTAAAATGCGCCGACGAGGCGAAGACGTGTCGGCAGCAGAAACGAGCATTAAATGACAAAATCCCTTTGTAGGGCTTAATTATTACTTGTGTTTTTTTTATATTTTAGTTAGTATTTTGCTTATTTTAATTAACGAGATCAACTAATTTAATGACAATTATTATTAGAATATTACTTATTTAGATCTTTTATTTCCCTTCACCCATTACTCCTGCCTCTCCTCCTTTGACGTAGGTAAAATGGAGTCCCGTACGGTATACCGAATTACCCTTGAACGTTTCTCGCTCATACAATTTTGACAGACATTCATTTCATCAACTACGGCAGCCCTGCCGAATCATACTTCATGGCTCGTCTCCTCAATCGCACCCGTGTCATCAACGCCCTTCCGGCCGTCCACGAAGAGATCGCTGGCACCCCGACGCTGCAGGAACCCTCCGAGCCCCGCGAACCCACACCTGCACCCGCCACCGTCGTACCGCATGTCGAACACGACGAACCATGACATCGGCAAATCTTGGTATCGGCCAACCATTCATTCTATGTAGCGTTATTCGGCGAAACGTGCAGTCGGTAAATAATGGTATCGACTAATAGTTTTTTCGTATTACCGTTCGTCGGTGAACCATGTTTTCTGTAGACAGTTATATCGTTCAAGGGTAATTCGGTATACCGTACGGGACTCGGTAAAATGTCTCACTGATGTACTTACGTACATTTCAAAATAATTAAGTATTAGGTCCTTCCATGTGAAATTAGTGTTTTGTCGTACTGAATGAACACTTTGATCTGAAAAACTCCTCTTTGGTTAAGAATTCCAAATACAAATTTATAAATTCATTTAGCTGGTACATTTGAATTTTGAAAACAGTCATTCATTTGGTTTTTCCTCATTATTTTTTTCTTTGACGCCGACACTCGCTTACTTAGTTCGCGTAGCAGCGCACACTAAAATGATAAATGTGTGCGTAAACGCTAGCGCGTGAAACACAACAGGTATTATCGTTGTGTGCTACAAATTAATTCGTTTCTACACTCACACTCTTGCAAAACAGCTATAGTAGGCGTATAAGTAGATGTCTGCGCATCGTCATCCCAGCGAGCCGCTACGATTGGACGGCCCAGAGGGGAAGTGCGGGGTATAATTCCGTTTTCTTACGCGCGCGCCGCCACTGTCATTCCGCCAGTATACCGGTAAACGAAACGCACAAAAAAAAAACACGCAATTTTGTAAAAACTATATTCTCATGATTATACGCCTAAATTCTATCGAAGAACTATTTTATTCATCTCCAAAAAAGTAGACAATGGAAATACAGCAAAAATTGGCCACTGTTGTTAACGGCGCCGTGGCGCAATGCGTATGATACATGTCTGACGAGTAAGAGGTCCCAAGTTCGATTCCAATCGTCTGATGTAATAGAAAGATTGCTTGTTTTTATTTTCTATTTGATTTACCCGTTTTTTAATAGTAATGTTATAGAATTATCTGTTATTTTCTTTTTGTTTTACTCATGTTTTTTTTTTAATAGTAATGTTATGGTTACTCTCTCGTAATAATTAAAATATTCGAAATATAATTTTGTAATTTTATACATATAAACTATGTATATTTACGAAATTAATTAACGAAATTTTTGTATATAACTGGTAATATAAATAATTTTATAATTTACGTAATATAATAATACGTTATTATTGTATTATTGTTAGTTGACAATACTTTCATTGTCAACTTTTTTTTTATTTTCGCAAACATTCACTTATGAAATTATTATAGTTATTTAAATTAACATCAAACACATACACTTAATCTTTGGAAAGTATATTTTTATGATATGGGTAGGTAATCAGTAACAATGTTCACAATAATCAAGTAGCTGTGGGTATAAAACAAACATAAAGTAAAACCGAGCGTGCCATCTTACAATAATTCACCTATTCAAGTAATATTATGTCTCCAGCTCAACTCGCAAACAAAATAAAACTCGTTTACTACTCGATATACACACACACATATTTGTATATGTGTTTGCTACGAATCAGATAAACAAATTCGCTTCATTCATTAGATGGTAATTTAGCACTGATTATTAAGTGCTTGCTTGCCGTTAAAGGTGTATCGAGTTCGATCCTTGCCATTGACAAAACATTTTTTTTCTACTTTATTGTAGTATAATGATAACGAAGTTTAATAAAACTAAAACTTAGAATATTTGCTTTAAAAACTAAGTGTATGAATATTATAATCTACCCACTTTATTAGTTATTTACTAAGAAATGAGTCGGATAATAAGTTAACCTGGCATAACGCTTTTGCCTATCACGATCGTGTGTTCTACAACTTACTCCGAGACAAAAAATAATTAATCGTTGTGGAAAGTGATACTTTTTACAAATAATAAACAACATGTCTCATTTGTCTACACTTTTGAGGGCTGAGATAATAGTATTACATAAACAAAATGTATCCATAAGTGAAATTTCGAGAAGATTAAAGCCTGGGATACACAAGGGAACATTTTGTCCCGAAACACGACGCGCAACACTAAATTTACGTGACGCTGCAACGTTGCATATTGTCCTGCAACATGCCCCGCAACATAGTACGTGACGCGGGGCATGTTGCTTGCTCCCGCCTCGAGAGCGAGCGCACGAGTCCCGCGTCAGTATGCATGTTCCACGTAGTTGTTGAGCAACACGTTTCGCAACATGTTGCTCCATTTGTCCCCTAGTGTATCCTTGGCTTAATGCTACCGGTAAGTAACAAATCCAAACTTAACATAGGTAATGCAAAATAATTTAACATGGTTGATATTTGTTAGGTTTTAACGTAATTTTGTGATTGTTTACAGAGGAAAACTGTGCAGTTTTGGGTGCATAGATATGCAGCTGAAGGGACAATCGATGCCAAACGTCCGGGTCCAAAAGCAATTGCATATACGGATGCCAACCCACTGCATCGAAATATTGTTGCTACGTATAGCGCTGACGGCTTTGCTACAACAAGAAACACTGCAATTATGCACGACGTGTCTATGACAATTGTTCGACGCCACTTACGAGCAGCAAAAATTAAAAGTCGCAAGCCCGCGAAAAAAATTTTACTGACGGCGTTGCATAAGGAAGAAAGGATGCGGTTTGCAAGAAAATTTATAGATTTCGATTGGTGCAATAACATAGTTATATTTAGTGATGAAAAGTGTTTTAAGTCAGATAAGGATGGGCGTAAAATATTATGGAGAAAAGATGGAGAACGTTACCATCACAAAAATATTCTCCCATGCAGGTCTAGTGGTCGCATTACGTTAGGTTATTGGGAATGGATGTCATCGATGGGTCCCGGTGAGTTAGTGGAGGTAGGGGGTCGCAATACCAGTCAAGGTTACTTGGACATTTTGCAAAATGTTATGTTGCCTACCGTGCGCGTGGCATACCCGGACGAGCATATTTACTTCGTGCACGATAACTGCTCGGTGCACCGCGCACGAATGGTGCAAGACTGGTTAAGTGTCCAAGAAAACTTGACTGTTATTGAATGGCCCTCTAAAAGTCCCGATTTGAACCGCATAGAAAACCTATGGGGTCACATGGTGCTCAACTGGGATTCATCTGATGTGAGATCTAAACGTAATTTAGATAATTTAGTGTTATCCATGTGGGAATCGTTTCGCGGCACTGACCTGTGTGAAAATTTGGTGGCTAGCATGAGAACGAGGTTACAAGAAGTAATCGACAATGAAGGTGCACCAATTAGATATTAATTTTGATTTAAATTGAATCCAATTATAAATATTTTCAAAAAGCTGTATTACTGTATTTTGTTCTTCTTGTTGTTGTTTTTATGATGTTACCTATTGTTATTGAAATCAAGAGTTACGATACCTATCATAGTTCATTTTTTAAAACATGCTGATTGATAACTTTGATAAGTAAAAAAAAAGACTAAGAAGTAAGCTGTAGGTAATTATACCGTTGTTGTTATTATGTGACATGATGTTATTGTTATTGAGATCAAGAGTTGCGATATCTATCATAATTCATTCTTGATAACATGTTGATTTATGTCACTAATAAAAAACTTAAAAATCAGTGACGTCCATCCTTGTCTGACTTAGAATATTTTCACTTTATATATTGTATTAAGGATAATCATGAACAGATTCGTTAATTGTGACCATTCCGTTTAATATATGTAATTAATAAGCTGTAATAAACATAGTTGGATCGTTATCGCAGTTTTATTTGTCACAATATTTTCAAAATATTTTAATTATTATGAGAGTAACTCTAACATTACTATTAAAAAAAGGGTCAAATAGAAAATAAAAACAAGCAAACTTTCTGTTACACCAGACGATTGGAATCGAACTTGGGACCTCTTACTTGTCAGTCACGTATCACACGCATTGCGCCACGGCGCCGATAACAGCAGTAGCCAATTTTTGCTGTAGTTTCATAGTTGTGTACGGCTACTAATTGCTTTTTTTCAAGAGTGTGAGTGTAGAAACGACGAGTTACTTTGTAGCACACAACGATAATACCTGTTGTGTTTCACGCGGTAGCGTTTACGCACACATTTATTACCTGCTACGCAATCTCCGTCACCGTGTGTACGTAAGCTAGCGTACGGAGAGCCATAAGCGAGGGTACGGAGAGCCGACCGCAAGTCGACCGCGCACTGCATCGCGGTTCGTGAGCTTGTCCGAGATGCGATTACGTTACAATTCCGATTAGTGTCCGTTGCAGTAAGGAGTTTCGTTCAAATAATACTGAACGGCTCTAGTTGATACGGTAACGATCCCTTTCCGTTTTGATATGTGTGCTACGACCCTTAAACATGATTTGAACTGATAGTTTTCAGTATAGTAATCCTTGTTTAGCTCTGCTGACTAAGCAACATGCTGCGCTATAGCAACGGAGGAGAAGTAAGGTAAAAATCATGAATACATTATGAATAGAATAAACTTCATTGTACACCAAAAGAAATAATAAATTATACAGAAACTTAAAAAATCTATAGGTACAATGGCGGTCTTATGATTTTTTTTACAGGTTCTAATTCGATTTTTTACCATAAAACATTCCAATTTTTTGCAGATCAGAAGTCAGTTTGTAGCTTCTAACTCTGAGTCGCTGTCGCTGACAACCCAGATCTCCGTTACTAAGTATTTTTAATTTAATTAATGAGATTAATATACAGTGGAATCCGCTTATACGAGGGGTGATCCAAAAGTAATGATAATCGGATATTTGTAGGGCACGTAAAAATATGAAATATTTTTTTTTTTGTTTCCTCATATATCCAGTACTTCATCATAAAAAAATCATAAAAATAGACCACGATTACAGGGAGTAACATTCATTTGAATACGAACAGTCGGAGAGTTAAAATCAAAATGGAGAAAAATTAAATCAAAGCTGTCATTAATTACCTCTGTTTGAAAAAAAAATCTACCAAAGACATACAAAGTGACATAGTAGAAACATAAGGGGACTCTGCTCTTTCATATTCCACAGTTGCGCGCTGGTCAAAGGAGTCCAAGCTGGGTAGAACATCCACAGAAGATGAACATGGCGAGGGACGCCCACCCACGTCCCACACTGCAGAAAAAGTAAAAAAAGTTGAAGATATCGAATTGGCAGGTCAAAGATTGACCATAAAGCATGTAGCTGAGGTCATAGGGATGTCATATGACAGGTGTTCAAAGAATCATTGCAAACAAACTGCATCTGAAAAAGGTCTCTGAAAGTTGGGTGCCGAGAATGTTAACCGACGAGCACAAATCAAAACGTGTCGACATTTCGAGGGCGAATCTCGAAAAGTTCCAGACGGATCAGGATTTTTTTTGTCTCGTTTCGTGACTATGGATAAGACCTGGATCTACTATTTTGATCCAGAA
The DNA here is from genome assembly GCA_030763345.1 of Mythimna separata. Lineage (NCBI taxonomy): Eukaryota > Metazoa > Arthropoda > Insecta > Lepidoptera > Noctuidae > Mythimna > Mythimna separata. The sequence continues at coordinate 7,128,130 of CM061187.1, forward strand.
ATCAAACAAGAGTCTAAGACTTGGAAACGAGCCTCTTCCCGTCGCTGAAGAAATTCAATGAGTCAAGTTCGGCAGGAAAGGTTATGGCGTCCGTTTTATGGGATGCTGAAGGAATTATAATAGTGGAATACTTGGAAAAAGGAGCCACTATTATGGACTCTTACTACGCAGACCAAATAAGAAGATTGCGGCAGGTCATCCAAGAAAAAAAACGTCGCAAACTCCGAGTTAGAGTGTTGTTTCACCAAAACAACGCACCAGCTCACAAGCCGCAGTTGCGATGGCTGCCATTCAAGAAACGGGATTCAAATTGCTTGAAAACCCACCCTATCCTCCAAACCTGGCACCCAGTGACTTATACCTCTTTTTTCGGCCCAAGAAACACCTCTGAGGCAAAAAAAATGACAATAATAACGAGGTGGTGACTACTGTAGAGGCGTTTTTGGATGACTAAGCCAAAGATTTTTTTTCAAAGCGAATTGTGGATTTAAAAAAAAATGGACTAAATGTATTGACTTGCTAAGAGACTATATAGATAAATATAATTTTTTTATAGTTAAAATATCCTTATTTCATATTGATTATCATTACTTTTGGATCACCCCTAGTAATGACATTGAAGGGAAATAACAAACACGTCATACTAAGCGGACATCATACAAAGCATTTTGTAGAAAATAAACAATGTCTTAATTTTGTTAGTACGTCGTATTTATTTTAACACAGAAAAATACAGCATTTACCCACTGAGACTCAAAAACAAAAACACCACGCACGCACCAAACATGGTCGGGTGTCACGTGAACACTGCTGAAGGTGATAGGAACCATGCTCGCCACTATAACCGGACACGATTTATTAAAAATTGGACACAATAAGCGGCATATCACATAAGCGAAGTCATTATATCCGACTGTGTTTTAAAAAAAATATATGAAAACCAAACATCGCTGTAAATTACGTCATAATAAGCGGTGGGTCATTATAAGCGGAGTCATAATAAACGGATTCTACTGTACGTATGTTCGTATTTTCAGGGTAATGCTAAAATAGCGCGAAGCAAAATGAGCAACTTCACCAAAACAAAATGTACTCCTAAACCCAAGTACCAAAATCAACCGGCAAACTAATACAAGGCCCGCTGAATGCAGATACATCAAGACAGCGTCGCCCAAGTGCTCAGGAAATCATAAAAGTATACATCATTTTATGGTTTCCTGAGTACTTCTGTGGCGCTGTGTTTCGACCAAGGAACACAAACAGAGGAAGAGTTTATATTCTCGCACGTGTCACAAGTGGGTGAGATTTTTTTTTTTTTTTTTTCTGTTAGGGGAATCATCAGAATGACTTCCCCCGCTCTTGGGCGGAGCGGGAGGGCGTGTCAGACTCTTACTGACTAAACCCCTACCCCGTTCCTTCGTTGCCTTCGTTCTGGGGGGGACTCGGTATCAACCGTTAGGAATACCACATGTTCCCCCCAGAGGCTTCGGCCCTACCGGGCCCCTACAGTTTGCTGACATATTTATCCTTGAGGCGCGCGTGGAACAGAACGCGCCGTTGACGACTGGGCTCGGTCCAGATTATTTCCAGACTGCCGGACGGCGAGCTACCCAGTGCTCGCCGTCCGCGAACCCGCGCCTACGGTGGTCGGAAATCGGGATCGGGATCTCGGCGGCGGCGGCGTGAGGACCGTTCCCTCACGCGCTCGCGGTCAGCAGCCTCCTTCACGAGCATTACTGCTTCGCAGAAGGAGGCGACCGCATGCCAACCCTCCTCGCTCCGGACCATGGCCTGAACCAGGGCCCGGCGCGAGAGGTCGCCGCTCCCGATAGTCTCCACAAGGACACGGCGGTGCTCCGCCCAAGCGGGGCACACTTCTACCGTGTGCTCCACCGTGTCCTCCGGGCGGTCCACACAGTGGCGACACCCGGGCGTCCTCTCCTGCTTGATTCGATGCAGGAACCTCCCGAACTTACCGTGTCCGGTGAGGACCTGCGTCATACGGAAAGAGAGGACGCCGTGACCTCTTTCCAACCACTCCTCAAAGAGGGGCCTAACCGCCTCAATGACGGCGTGCCCAGCACTGGGTTGCGACAGTCGCAGTCGCCATGCCACCCTGAGATCCCGCCGGAACTCTGTCCGCCATGCCGCGACTTGTCGCGGCAGCGGAGTTTCGCCCCGGCGTTGCATCTCCACGCGCAAATCGTGCATGCGTGCAAGGACTGTTGCCTCCAGATCCCACGGTGGCAGGCCAGCGAGGAGGCTCGCCGCTTCGCGGGAGATCGTGCGGTATCCCCGCACCATCCGGATGGCCATGACCCTCTGGCAAGCGTTCAGCTTGGCCGCCGGTCGCTTACCTAGCGACGGCGCCCAAACCGGCGCCCCGTAAAGGGCCATGGACCGAACGATCCCCGCGTAGAGCCTCCGGCAGGGGAAGTGGGTGAGATGGAAAAAGCTCTTAAAATTATTTACAGTGAATCCTGCAATCTGTCCTTTAAATATTACGGATGAGTCGACCTCTATGCTAGAACTGAACGCTGGCAGCATTGCCACTTTGCGTGGCAATGCTTGGATTCGTTGGCCAAAAACAGCCTAACCACTGGTCACGTGAAGAGTCGACTAGCTGTTTGCTAATGTCTCGAACAACTCGATGAACACTCGGACCCCACGATCCTAGATTAAACTTAGTCAAAATATTACTTAATTAGATCTTTTATTTCCCATGATAATATAACTTAAACACTGTTTTAGGCTATCACGGTTTATTTCAAAACAAAAAAAAACACGGAAGATATCCCATAAGTGACAATTTAAATTACAATATAACTTATTCTATTTTTTTTTTATTTCAGAATATGTAACTAATTTAAAGTTCACAACTACACACATCAAAAGTGTCTAGGGATCAACATATATTTTTGCAATAACATTTCTCCTGATTGATATTAATTAAAATTTTCTTTAAGGATTCATCAAATAAAGTGTTTTCGTTTGTCACAGTAACGATAAACCAAGTCACCTTTGCATTAATAAAGAAATTTGCCATTTTCCTAATAAAGGGATTTTTGACATTTGAACCACTAACATTAAAGTTCGAAAAAAAGACTGAAATAACAGTTTTCTTTAAAATTTTATTGGGTAACTTAAACAATTAATAATCCGTGTTTCTACCGCGAACACTAACAACACAAGAACATCGGTTTGGCATACTCAAAATGAGTTCATCCAAATCACGCTGTGGAATGGCTGCCCATGTTCGTTGCAACAACAAAAAAAGGTCTTCTTGCGACTGGATACCCTCCATATTCGGCAGAGCTCTTCTCTGTAGCATATCCCATGCATGCTCAATCGGGTTCAAGTCTGGCGACTGAGCAGGCCAGGGCAGGACATTGATGTTAGCTGCGGCGAGAGTCTGTCTTAAAACTCTTGCGGTGTGCGGTCGTGCATTATCATGCATTAACTGAAATAAGGGACCGATTTGCACTTTTAGAGGAACGATGACGTCTGATACAATCGTCTCAGCATAAATTTGAGCGTTGAGGTTGCCTCTGATCCAAATCAACTCAGTTCTTCCGCCGATCCAAATACCCGCCCATACCATGATGGTTCCACCACTATAAGGATGGACTTCCTGGCAGGATTTTAATCGCTGTTGGCGTCCAGGGGTTCTCCAGTGTCGTATACGTCTTGTATCCGGTCTCATACCAAAACGAGACTCATCAGAAAAGCACACGAAACGCCATTGTTCTTCTGCCCAATTTCTGTGTTCAAGAGCCCATTGATATCGAATCCTACGATTGTGCATTGCTATAGGTGATACCCGTAGCGGTCTTCGGGAATGAAGGTTCACTTCATGCAAGCGGTTTCTGACTGTTTGGTCGCTAATTAAGTTCCCTGAAGAGTGATGAAGCCTCACGGCTAACATCATGGCTGTTATTGTTGGAGCTCTTCGAGTTAAGATTTGAATGTATCGGTCTTGTCTCCGTGTGGTGCAGCGATACCGTCCTCCATGGCGCTCAGCCACGGCACCAATGCTTCGGTAACGTGTCCAAAGTCGACTGATAACACTCTGACTTGTATTCAGAGCTAAAGCCACAGTACGTTGCCGGGAACCAGCTTCTATCATTTCCACGGCTCTGAGCATTTCTTCCCTGCTTAAATGACGTCGCCGCTCCATAATAACGTTGGTTTTAATCAGTAGTAGGGAAACAGTAGCACTAATAATGTCTTCAATGCGTTGTATGTTTTTATAGGGAAAATATTGACAGCTGATTTTCATCTTTTACTCGAATTTGATTCACAGTTCCTGATTCAAATTATGAAATGCACCAAAAAGGATCCATATAAATTTATAAAATCATAAATTTATTACAAAGCCACATCTCAATCTCAAGAAATCTGCATAAAAATGCTTGATCCCTAGACACTTTTGATGTGTGTACTTTTAAACGTAACATAAAAATAATATTTCTGTAAGTTAGTCTTGCTTAATCTTAAAGACGGCTTGCTCGTATTGAACCAACATTGTTATATGAATAAAACATTCTTCATTTTATTTTTTTCATAGTTTTTGTTTAGTTCCCTCTCAGGGATGGTAAAAAAAATAAGATAAATTGGTAATCACTTCTTAAAGGTGAGAAGTACTAATTTCACGGCGGCGAAACCGTGGGGGGTTGCTAGGTAATTGATACAATATATAATCTAACTGCATAAGTAACCTTTTTATTTGTTTAAACGTACTGCCGCCGTTAGAAGCAATTTCCTTTACTTTCAAATGAAATTACTCGTATTACCAAGACTTTTTTAAATTCATGTAAACTAGTGCTTGACCGCGATACCATCTGATAGTGAGCACTGTAAGCAGTGATCCAATTGTAGATGGTGAGGCGCACTAGTTTATTAAGAGCCTTTTTACTCTAGCCTGGAAGACATCTAAATTATAATCCGACGGGAAGAACGCAGCAGGCAAATCGCTTCAGTCCTTTGAGGTACATGGTATAAACGACGAGGCGAAACGCTTAGTCCAAACCGTAGAGGTTTTAACAACCTAAGGGTGGATACTCGCCATATGTCGGGTTGTCCGATGGTAAAAAGAAGATGGCGGAATCAAATCATGCAATTCCCGTGTACACTCTCCGAAATGCATCCTGTAAATTAAGTATTTTGTAGCTTGGACTTAACCAAATCTGGATCTTCAATTAGTCTCTTCGCGCGCCTTTCAAAAAGAATTCAAGTAAAATTATCTAGCCATGTGCACGGTCGGTGGATGCTCTTGGGCGGAATTTACCTCCTTTTTCATCGCTAGCACAGGCACACGAAAGACAATCTAAGGAAAATGAAACAAAAGGTTGAGAGTACAAAGAACCAGTAAATGGTTTTATTGTGAGTGTTAGGCCAACTATAGGAATGAAGAACAATACGGATACGGATTACTGTTCCGAGAAATGATTTAGATAAAGTCTCGGGAATAACTAGCATTGTCATTATCCTTTCCATTGAAGTATTTTATCTAAAATTATATTTTTCCTGAATATTAAATCATTTCAATTATTATTTCTAATTACAATAATATTGTAAAGGTGAATGTCTGTTAGTAGGTTTGTGTGACGTTGTGTGTGTGAGTGCGTTACTTCTTTAAGCTCAAACAAAATAAAACCGATTTGGATGAAAGGAGAATGCTCGGGTCCACATATTGGCTCACCTAAAATTCTTTACCCGAAATAGTTCTACCTGATGATTTGTACCGAATGAATCTTCCTAAAGTTTTCATTCACACTATTTATAGTGCAACCGGCGATGTTCATAACACTCATGTTTCCGAAAATGGTAATTAATAACATCATTCATGCAAATATATTTAAACTACTATTGTTTTTTATCATAACGCTTTTATCCCTAAACATAATTACCATAATATTTTCACTCATACTCAGAAAGAGACATTTATGTATCAAGTGTAATCCATACTATTCTATACTATATATAATATATATATATATATAACGGAGTCTCGTTATCAGAGGGGTCGTGATATATTAGGATAGCAAAGCAAAGTCTTCGATATCACTTTTGTTTATTTGCTTTACACAATATGGCTCGATCCAAAATTTAGGAACGCGGGAAGTTTAGCTTGGAGTATTGGAGATTGTCTATCCAGACCGCCAGACCGGTTCCAAAAATGCCTTTTTCAGTTTCCAAGCTTCCAGCACACCCGTGCCTAGCTGCAGTTCTAGATTAATCAGAAAAACCATAAAAATTGACTGTAAAAGTCCATGCACCTGTCAATGTCAAATATCCGGCTATCTTCCAGCCAGACTATTCATTCGGTTTCTCCAATTCTCCACGCTAACCATCCCCAAGTTATTTACTTGACGTTCCCAAACTAAGGTTTGGAAGATCAGGTTCAGTTTGGAAAAGTTTGAGCTAAGGCTGTTGAATCTAATTGCATAGTTCCTCCAGTGAGAGATAGATGGCGCCGATTCTAATTGAAATGAGTCGACGCTGCGACATATATATATATTATTATTATATATAATATAATGTTATAAATGTGAAAGTAATTCTGTCTGTCTGTTACACCTTCGCGGTTAAATTACTGTACCGATATTGATGAAATTTCGCACAGCGCTTGCTTGAACCCCAAGGATGGACATAGGCTACTTTTTATCAGTCTTCGACTTCGCGGTAGTTGTAACCAACATTGCGCACGATGTCGCGGGCAAAAGCTAGTAAAAAATATATGTGGGTATAATATGATATTATATAGATATATAAATAGTACCGTGATTATATTCCTGAAGATTTACTATTATCTTTGCAAGGGCAAACAAACAAGAAACGACTTTGAATAACAGTGTAAAAGATGGTTATGTTGAAAAAATATAGAAAAACAAATAAAAGGGTATTGCTACCGACAATATGAAGTTGAATGCTTCGGAATTATGAACATTAGAGGCAGAGTAGTTAGGAATTGTGATTGTTGTATGAAAAATGTTAGGAAGAACATTTTCGGATTTCCAATCATCAGAGTTGAAAATTCAGGTGAACTTTGGCTCACCCAGAACGCTCACTTGATTATTATTTTATTGAAAAAAACCAGGCCAAACGCAAATGAAATGTACATACCTACCTCTGATTTTTAGTGTAAGTATAATAAAATACCTCATAGGGGGCATCATCGAAATAGATGGCTGGGCTAAACTGTGAACTGAGAGTGTGCACAGGAATTTCATGAGTTGATTCCGCCATCCCCCTTACCATCGGAGCCGGACAAACCGTCGTACGGCGAGTATCCATCCTTACGTTGTCGAAACCTGCACGGTCCTGGCTAAGCGCTTTGCCTCGTCGTTTATATCGCGTACATCGAAGGACTGGAACAATTTGCCTGCTGCGGTCTTCCCGTCTGATTATACTTTGGGTATCTTCAAGACTAGAGTGAATAGGCTCTTGATAAACTAGTGCGCTTCACCATCAACGACTGCATCACTGCTTACCATTAGCTGCGATTGCAGTAAATCACTAGTTTATGTTATATAAAAATAAACTATTATAGATAGGTACTGGACAGCGAGTTTTGCGCTCATAATGTTTTGTTGCTGAGGTTTAAAACTTATTATGCACAGTCTCAATGTTAGGAAACAAACAGTTTTTGAGAAAAAAAGTAATTAAAATCGATCATTTATATTTGACATTTATATCATTTATTTTTCACTTTTTACTAAAGTATTCGTTCATACAGCGGACAGCCACAATAATTATTTACCACGATACAAATTTACTTTAAAAGTGACAAATTAATAATCTAATTAAGTACATATTATACAGAACCTTTCTAAGAATTTACATAATATTCGCATACCTGTAAGTTTTATCGGCAACCTGTAGGTATGCTTCTCCATACAATACTAAGCAATGTATAGAATATCTGGGGCATCCAAGCAATGTATGTAATATTAGGTATATTATTGTCCTTTAGGATGCAGACGTGGTGTTTTCTGTCAGTTTTGTATGGGGACTTAGTTTGTGTTGTTTCGTTATGAACAAAAATTTGTAAAGATAATCCTTATATAATGAGTTTCTGCAGAAGGTGGCCGTTAAAGATGCGGCCTAACAATTATTTAAATTACTGTCATTGTTCTTTCGGTTTTATAACTAAGGCCTTTTGTTGAAACGTTAAGCTTTCACAGGTAGACAATAGATAGTACTTGTACAGTTGTAGATAATAAATTGGGGAGGAAAGGGATTTACTTTTACAAGGTACCTGAGCGGAGCTCACCCATTAAGCTAACTACATTAAATAAATGGGATAATTTCAAAATTTCGCCAGTCTTCCTTAGTTCCCTGCTGAGTGAGGTTGTTGATCCATTGATTGAGTCTATCAGTCGACGTGAGTTCAAGCGAGATGGCCAGCAATGTGGAGCAAGACGCAGCACTGGCGCTGCTACAGCTTGGCAGTATTGGAGGTAAGTTATGAAAATATTAAGATTCTTTTAACTGGTTTTAATTCGATTAAAATTCCTATTTTTTTTTTTCTTGAATTGTTCATAATGTACAAAATTTAAAACAATCTGGCAGAGATTGTTTTAGGTTTATTTTTTTGCGATTTCTGAGTCAATAAATTAATAATTTTCGTTTTAATTTTTACGTTTTAGTTTTAAACGTATATATAATACACCCTTGCAAGAGAACATAATATGCGCGGGTCAATGACCTTTAGTTTGAATCCATTTTCCTTTTATACTTTAAACCTGCCTGGTTCTTACTCTATCACTTCTTATACTAGGTTGTAATTTTTTTTAATTACGTCACGTATGAAGGTTATACGTTTTATACATATTTGGGACGAGAATCGAACACAGAATACCCTCCCTCAATAAGTCCCTCGTTTAACCTAACATACTGTATAATGTTGACTTATTTTCTTTTGATGGTTTTAATTTTAGGGCATCCTGAAACGGGCAGGCTAGCCTACGTACTTGTACGCAAATTACATTATATGTTACTTATAGCTAGAAGAATTTTTAATTTCACGTCAATCTTATTATAGGGGGGAACAAAGATCAAAATCTAGCCGGTAAACCAGTAGATACTCTATAAAATCCCTGGGGTTTCTATATGTTACGAAATGTGCGTAAATCAATCCATGTAGTCAGATTATCTAATGGGGACTATATTTTCTGTCACCAAACTTTATATTTGTCATCAAGTTGTATTACCTAATAAATAGATCTATCGCCACGAAATATTTTCGTTCTCAGATAAACAAAAAGTGTCTCCAGGTATGAATTATCAAATTAATGTTAGTATAGGTAGGTATGTGTAAAATAAGGGATGGATTACCAATAAAATAAAACTTCGTTCTTACAATAATAGTTTTATTACAAAATTAATAGCTTCGTGCTCAGAATGGTAGATCTGTCGCCAAAATGGTAGATCTGTCACCAAATAAATCGATTATCAATCCCTGACTGCAACTCCTTTTTAGGGTTCCGTAGCCAAATGGCAAAAACGGAACCCTTAAAGTTTCGCCATGTCTGTCCGTCCGTCCGTCCTCGCTTAATCTCTGTGACCGTTAGCACTAAAAAGCTGAAATTTGGTACCAATATGTATATCAATCACGCCGACAAAGTAGTAAAATAAAAATTTGTAAAACAGGTTTTATTAGGGTAGCTCCTCTACATGTTAGGTGGAAAGTGTTTTTTTTTTTAATTTCAACCCTAACGTGTGATATATTGTTGGATAGGTATTAAAAAATTAATAGGGGTTTACTACAATCATTTTTTAATGATTTCAATAATTTCGGAAATAATCGCTTCAAACGTAAAAAACAATAAGGTCCCCCCCCTCTATCTTTTGAACCATAAGTTCAGAAAATATGAAAAAAATCTGGAAAGTAGAGGTTTATACAGACTTTCTAGGAAAATTATTTTTGAACTTGATGGGACGAACAGTTTTTGAAAAGTTGGGGACACAAATTGTGACGGACGGGAAATTACGGAACCCTACACTGAGCGTGGCTCGACACGCTCTTGGCCGGTTTTTATTTGTTATTTTGTCACCAATACAGTAGTTACATTTCATTTCGTTCGGTTATTAAAATAATAGTATTCCTTACCAATTTAATACATCAATTTATAATTTTGTTGAAAATATATTCAAAGAGGCGGAGACAAATTGGTGCGCTTTCCGTCCTCAACGATGTGTCGTTACCTACGATGAGTATACGATGCCACGAGATGTCAGCAAAGTGTAGGGGCCCGGTAGGGCCGAAGCCTCTGGGGAATACGGAAAATCCGAAAGGTTGTCACCGTGTCCCCCAGATCGAAGGCAACGAAGGAACAGGGTAGGGGTTTAGTCAGTAAGAGACTGACACGCCCTCCCGCTCCGCCCTAGAGTGGGAGACGTCATTCTGATGATTCCCCTAACGAAAAAAAAAACCATAACGATCGGCGCCCGGGAAGGCGCTGCTGGCCTTTCTTGAGGAGCTGGGGTGGATCGAATAACACTTTCGTCCCACCCATACGCAAAATACGCGCTTTAGTCGTGGAGTTGCGGATACCAGCCCGTTATACTATATTATAGTACGTATACTAAGTAGTAGACTCTTTTGGTTGAAACGATGATGACGACAACAATTATTTTTTTTGGAACTTTATGAAATGTTCTAGTAACACAATATATGGATTATTGGTGATCTCTTTCAATTAGTTTGCTTAAATGCTTATTAGGACAAACCTATTATAATATATACAAAAACAATTATTTGGTGATAGACCCTATATCTCCGTGATTTTAGGTGATTTATTGTGGAAATTGATTTTACATTATTTGGTGACTACATTTTGGCGACAAATCTACTATTTTGAGGACAAAGCTATTATTTAGGAAACACAAAACGAATTAAATTGGCGACAGCTTAAATGATACCCTTATCTAATTGAGTCCGTTAAAGTGGGAAAAAGTTCTAACATTAACTGAATAATTCTTCTTAGGTAATCTGCAGAGTAACAGCCAAGCATGCGGTTAATTTATGAAACATTCGATTTCATTGTAATTATTCAAATTTAACTTCTATTCCTTTTTATAAGCAACCACTTGAGTCACTGTCTTCACTGACTAAACGATGTTGCATCCGTTAATATGCAGAACTAGGCAAAGTGGTGGATCAGCTACTTTGAGCCAAATTTCACACTTTAATGGATTGCACCCGGTAATTTGTAGATAACCTGGTTGTTCCGTACTTAAACGGTCATATTTACATTACCTAGGTAAAGTATGTAATGGACAAATGGAATATTCTTTACTCAGATACCCGCGAAACGAGACACAATAGTAAAACAATAACAGCGCGGTCTCATAGGACCGGTTGGGGATTCAAACGTTAATTTATAATATTTCATACATTGCCTGAACGCCCTAGGTATTCCATACGTCGCGCGTCGCCTAGGTATTGTAAATAACGCCCGAATTATACAGATTAACGGTACCAAATATATCTTAATCTGCCACTGGTGTCGAAACTTTGCCTGACGTGTACGTGTCGTTTGTCATCATCATCATCATTTATCTAGTGGTCATGTTGACAGGAAATGTTTCGTAATTAGTCCTCTGAAAACCTCCAACGAAGGGCTTGCTCTCAGTGTGTGCAGTATCTTAGTTGAGTACTCAAAATCTATCTTCGGAATTGCAACAACATACTATCAATATTTGCTCACTCAATAATTCCTGGATGTAAATAGTTAAAAGATTCGACTAGTCTATAAGTCAAGCAATATTATTGTGTTCACAGTTAAAGGTAATGTACACGGATGTAATCCAGCGTCCAAACAGAGCTCTCCTTGGTGAGAACTAACCAAGCCAACCATTGTCCTGATTGTCAGTTTGGATTAGTTCTGCTGTCTACACCTTTGTTTGGACGCTAGATTACATTCAATGTGTGAATAACTAGTCCAGTCCAGCAATCATTGTTCGTTCCCAACCAAATTAGAAATCATGACTTCTTTAATTACAGGTCCGGCCGGACAAGAGGAATCGGGCGCTCCGGTAAGTAGAAACCCTATTCCCATCTCATGTCATGTGGGGATCTCACTCTCCCGGTCTTACATAGCCATAACAATGCCACACTGATCTTGGGACTTGGAGATACGTCTACTTATCATCATTCCACACTTTTGGAGAGAACCGGAGATGGAGGAGCGCACACATTACACATGATAAATATTTTTGTTGATCTTTATTATTTTGGTGATTCTTATTATTATTAATTTCTAACAAATATACTGAGGTTTAGCTCGGGATGTATGTGTGTTTATAATTAATTGAACAGCAGAAAAATGAAAGCTTATAGACATGCAAACAATGCGACCGGACTATTCATTGATAGATACCTACACTACATAATAGTATATTTCATTACAAGTGCGGAAAGTCTGTCATTGCAAAGAGTTTCGACAAATGTTAACCCGAGCCGAGGCGCAGCCGAAGGTGAGGGTTGACAGTCGGAACAAGTTGCAATGACGGTTCCGCACGTGTACTGAACAACTATTTTTAATACAGTTGCGAAAAAATGAAGCATTTTAATAAAATAATAAAAACACAATAAACTCAACTGACTAATCAAAATGGCGCCAACCGTAAAAAAATATAAGCAGTTTTTTTTTTGTTTTCTTCACCCATTCTGGGTAGACAAAGGGAACTATGCCCCATACAACCAAGTCTTCAGTACATTTTTTTATTGATATGAAATGAAATTTAATGATATGAAATGAAACCTAGCCTAACTTATTGAATCAAATCATTAAATCTGATATTGAAACAAATTAGTAGCTTCTTTTTAGAAATATTTGCACTAAAAACTTTTTTAGTAAAAACTTCGTGGTTGATTTTTTCTTTTTAATAGATATTATTTTGACAGTTGGGAAAGAAAAAGCACGAGTTCGGGAATGGTAAAGAAAAAGCACGAGTGTGTAAGAGCCCACTTCCCGAACGCTAAACGTCCCTGCAATACACCACTTTTTGAGCAACTGTATTAAAAATTTTGTTCTTGATGATAATTAATTAATGTTCAAAATTTTCAGTGGACTCCAAAACCACAAACGAGTAGGCATGACCCTGATGTGCAGCGTGCGGACAGCGGCAGCGACCCAGAGGTCAGTTTGGAGCTCTCTCAACAACACAGATCCCCGTTACTATTGTTTACTTTGATTAATGTAATAAAAATACGTAATGTTCATATTTTCAGGGTAATTTATCAAAGCAGCGCAGCCCGAGTGCTCAGGACCCAATAGATCAAGTAAAAGAAACAGAGGATTATGTAGTGTTAGTAGACACGGAAAAAATGTATAAGCTTCAAGATCATTATTATGATTTAAAAAGTAATTTACACGCTCTCACTCCGCATTTAAATCAAGGTGAAACATCACCTACTGAGATTGAGGATATAAACGAACTGTTCAGGGCGGTCACGCACTGCCTTGAGCAAATGAACATAACAGAAGAGATGAGTGTCGAGCAACAAGAGTCTCCTACTGTGGAAGCTGAACGAGAACACAACGCGCTGCAGGTCCGCGAGACGCCAGCACAAACTGCTAACAGTGATGATATGGTACTCGTCGTTTGCATTTCAATTATTTTTTCACAAAGTTGCCTTTGAATACATATACACTAAATATCCTTATCTATTACTTACGTATTACTGAACCATTCCAAGCAACTGGGCGTGGGTAAAGATGTGCGTGTGTCTGGACCGAAATGCAACTGAACGAATCTATATCGGGTGTGTCTGACATCGACGCACCCCCCCCCCCCCCGTAGGGGAATTTTTCGTCGGCTTTTTCCTCATTTTGTCAACAAATATTGGATTTTTTTTTAAATTTAATCTTGATAGAGAAAAAAAGAATTAATACTTTTAAATTAAAAACTAATGATCTGAAAAGTCCTCGGTGCATAAAATCGTTGTTCTAATCCATCCCCAAAACATTATTAATTTAATTATTTTTTAAATCAATTAATATTATACTCTATAAATGTTAGAATAACGATTTTAGTATATATATAGTATATTTCCTTTTAATTTTATTTTTTAATTAATCATGGTGGTGGTTATTAATCATGGTATTCATTTATGCGACGACGTCTAACACACCCTAATTATTTATAACAATGGATTTAGTTCGCGGTATGGCCGCCAAGATCCGTTACTTGCTATGGTCCGGTAATCAACACCAACAAAGAAGAACAGTACATGGGCGTCCGCTCTAAACATTCTATATTATATTCAGGAATCAAAGGAAACTAGCTTTTGTTCAGATGATAAAGTGAGATCCAGTGTGGGCAGTGGTGGCCCAGTCATGGTAACGGCTTCTTAATTCTTAATTTTTCGAGTTCAACAACGAGTTCAAACCCACCCAGGAACATTACTTTGTGATTTATTTCATCACCACTGGTGTCAAAAACGGTTAAGGAAGAAATCGTGTGAGTGAGGATCCCTTCTTGTCCTACAACAAAAAATTCGAAGACATTATTCACCAATCCATATTGTGCCCGCATGGTGGATAATGTCTGGGTCCCAACAGTGCAACCATTAAAAAGCCGATTATGCTCATGGAACATGTTCTTTCAGATACCGATTGGAAAGGGCCACGCGAAGGTGCCAGCAGATGTACTAATAAAAGTCGACTGGGACTCTTATACTAAAGCTACGAGAACCTTACTGTTGGCGATCTTCCCGCGAAGGTAACTGGACATTCAAAGGCCGTTACTAATATAATAATAAGTAAAAACTAACATACAAAACCGTTTTAGGAACACATTCATTGTGCGTAGGAAGAGTGTTCAGCGTGCGTAAACTTTACACTTCAAATAATGTTAATGATTCTAAATCTTTATTTTTAATTTTAGAGTATTGGCGACGCACTCCCTTACGGGTAAGCAGTCTCCGGCGTTTATGGACAGACCCGCCAAGAAAAAGTTAGATCCGCTAATCGTCGAGGACGTTATAAATATAGTATCGAAAAAATGCTGCGTTCAGAAAAATTTGGTGAGGTAAGAATTAAAATCGAAACTTAGTCACGCCTATATTATCTGTGGTCACATATACTTCTTCTTATCCCACTAGTTTTTTCTCTTAACTCGTAAGAGACATTCTATCGATTCTATTCAAAATCAAAAATGTTTTTTTAACACAGTTGCTCGTAAAGCTGATGTAATTCCACCGGTTTTAAATATGTAAAGCGGGTCATAAAAAACGCGTGTGTTATAGCCAAAGCAAATAGTTAAGTTATAGTCCATACAAATTCCATAACAGCATTATTTGATTAGTTCGACATTTGAATAGCCTCATCATTTTATCGTTTGTCATATTTTATCATTTCTTGTCATTTTTTGTAATTTATTGTCAATTTTGTCACTTTTTGTCACTTTTTGTCACTTTTTGTCACTTTTTGTCACTTTTTGTCACTTTTTGTCACTTTTTGTCACTTTTTGTCACTTTTTGTCACTTTTTGTCATTTTTTGTCACTTTTTGTCACTTTTGTCATTATTTGTGGTTTTTAGTCATTTTTTGTGATATTTGTAGTTTTTGTCACTTTTTGTCAACTTTTGTGATTTTTTGTCACTTTTTGTCATTTTTTGTCATTTTTGTCACTTTTTGTGATTTATTGTCACTTTTTTACATTTTTTGTTACTTTTTGTCATTTTTGTCACTTTTTGTGATTTTCTATCATTTTTTGTCATTTTTGTCAGTTTTTGTCATTTTTTGTTACTTTTGTCGTTTTTTGTCATTTTTGTCACTTTTTGTCATTTTCTGTGATTTGTTGTGATTTTCTTACATTTTTTGTCATTTTTTGTAATTTTTTGTCACTTTTTGTCATTTTTTGTCATTTTTTGTCATTTTTTGTCACTTTTTGTCATTTTATGTCATTTCAGTCATTTTCGTCATTTTTTGTAATTTTTGTCATATTACCAAACAATATTTGCGTTCGATTTCTTTGGCGCTAAACATTAAGATGTTCCTCAAACAATACTCGTAAGTGCGCAGCAATTTTTAAAATTAAAATGTTTTTAAATGTTTTTTTTTCTGTTTCCTCGCAAATGTGTTAAAAAACGTCGTACGATATACGTGCGTATTGGTTATAACATGCTCGGCTCAGTTACGCCCTCGCCTTCGGCTCGGGCTGAAATTCCGCCTCGCATGTTATAACCATCATTACGCACTAATATCGTAATGTACTATAATTTTACATAGGCCTACATGGGCACTTATGAAACGTTAGAAGCTAGTGCACGGTTCCAATTGGTCGTTTCCTATGGAGAAGAACCGGCAAGAAACTCCATGGTTATTCTTTTCAAAAATTGGTAGTGTAAAGTCTAAACATTATACCTATTTAAATTAAAATGTTGTTGTTTAAAGTTTAATTGTCGGGCATAATTTTTTCGTTTTTCCTTTTTTCACAGAAATTGCATTACCATCGCTTGTGCCGATGAGGCGAAGATGTACCTTAAGCGGCAGATGAAGCATCAAACTAGTGAGCCACCATAAACGACCAAATAAACTAAGTTAGAATATTACTTATTTAGATCTTTTATTTCCCTTGACACATTATTCCTGTTTCGCCTCCTACTGAGGTATATAATGTCTCACTGATGTAAGTTTTATAAACTAGTGCTTGACTGCGTTCCAACCTGATGGTAAGCAGTGATGCAATCATAGATGGTGAGGCGTACTAGTGTATTAAGAGCCTGTTCACCCTAGCCTTGAAGACACCCAAACTATAATAGATAGATAATAGATGATAGATTCCCTCGGATTAGCGTCCACATGTTAGTATTGTTATCAATCAGTGCGCACGTCCGGCACAGGCGCGGTCTCTGGAGCTAGCAAGCCTCGAAGAACAGACAAACGCACTGCTGACAGATACACCTGATACTGATAGCTACGGCATTGACAAGTCCGAAGTCGTCGTGATGTGTCTACTTGAATAAGTTCTTTCTCATACATTATTATCTCTAACATATTTATATATGGGGTAGCTTGTTTGAGTGTAATAGAGTACTAATTGGTTCAAAAGCAGTCTATTCGTGTAACGTTAACTCTTACAAATCAATATTTTAAAAAATCTTTTGGTGACTATTGTTATTTTAAAATCCCAATGTCAAATAGCTATCCTTTGCCTTATATCAAACCTACGATATATCTCCCGCTCTACCCAATAGCGGGAGAAGTCATTGGAAAGTCAACGAGAAGTACCTTATGAATTTTGGTTCCCTTGATCCCGATTTCCGACCACCGTAGGTACGGGCTACGGGTATTATAGCACTAATATTGGGAAAAGTCTGAAAACTGAAAATTTGTAGTTTCGTCAAAAGATTTTTTTTTGAAAAATCTTCAAAGCTCGATTCGGGAATTGAACTTTTTTCATAGGTGAGTTGAAATTAAAACCATTAAATCCGCTTTCCCTTAAAGCTGTGCAAAAATCAAACTTGTGAGTTGACGGGACAAAAAGATACGCCCGTTTATGTTGTGAAAAACGTACATTTCGACACTGTCAAAGGAATCAAAATTCAAATCAAATTCACATTGTTGATCTAGAACCTTAAAGACTCGATTCGAGAATTGAACTGTTTTCATAGGCAAGTTGGTACGGAACCCTGTGTGCGATTCCGACTCGCACTTGCCCGGTTTTGACCGTTAACGACGCTATTTGCACTGGTCTATTAGAAAATTAGAAAATTTTGAATCTGTAATAATGCCTGCTTGGTTACTGAAAAACATAGACAGTAAAACATCGTACAACTGAATTATCGACACACCGTATTCGGTATAATAAAAATGGCACCATCAAGTTTCGAAGACAAGTAGGGAACACATCTTCGACACGGTTGATGCGGCGGTAGCTGTGTCCTTGCTTTCTATCGTAAAACGAATACCTATTAATATTTCAATTATCTCTTCAAACTTAACATACTCATCATTGATGTACATACACTCTTATTGTTTCTTGTACATCAATGATACTCGTACATTTTTTTATCATAACTAGTATTTAAAATAAAAAAAAAAATAGAAAATAAGTTTCATACAAAAACGAGTGATGAGGGTAGGTTGCAATTTTATAGTTGTTGCGTGTTTACAAGGCCTACGACATAGTGCAGAACAGCGACTCATTGGATCGTTTCGTTTAATATTGTATTTTGTTTTTATTTTGGATATGTAGACTACTTATCTTATTTTTATTACGTTTGTGTGTGTATTTCCTTTTTGCTTTTTTATTATCATTGTACATACACATACAGGGTGTAAAAAGACCGATCACATAGCCGATAACTACACATTGTGTACATGTACTTTGAACAAAAAATTTTACAACCTATCACATACCCGCAAAACGAGACACAATAGTAAAACAATAACAGCGCGGTCTCATTAGACCGGTCGGGGATTCATGAATTAATCTATGACAGTTTGATTTCTTTTGTCTTTAGGTAGGTGGTTTATTGTCAAAGTGGGCCCTTTCATACATAGCATTATTTTTCCTCTAGTGTTTTTGTCGCACTACTGTTTTTGTAATTCAGACTGTGTCGAAATAATTAACTGTCGATGTTCAAGATGACACTCCTGGTGGAGCGAGAGGGCGAATCAGACTTTTACTGACTAAAACTTATCAATGTTTCTTCTTACAATTACACGTATAGACAAAGCAATTTTACTTAGCATTAGCGGCCTTATAATGTTCCCACTGTTGGGACTCAGGCCTCCTCTCTAGAAGAGGGAGTTGGCCGTTATCCACCACGCGGGCTCAGTGTGGATTGGTGGATGTCACATATCTTCGAATTTATGGTTATAGGACTCACGATGTTTTCCTTCACCGTTTTGAGAAACAAGAATTGAATTTTACTTGTTACGACATTATTTTCTCCTATGATCATATGAGAGTTCTATTCCATAACTCCGAAATTCATCATCAAAATTTCAACGGGACCAATTGGGAGGTCATGAGATTTAGCTTTCAGAACAATCATAAAAAAAAAACCGGGCAAGTGCGAGTCGGACTCGCGCAGTGAGGGTTCGGTACGTAACTAAAACTTTTCAGTTTCAGACTTTTCCCCATATTTGTGCTACAAGACCTTGCTTCATGCCAAATTTCAAGATTCCAGGTCAAAGGGAAGTACCCTATGAATTTTGATTCCTTTGACAGGGTCAAAATGTAAGTTTTTGGCGACATAAACTTGCAAATCTTTTTTTTTCGTCAACTTACAACTTTGATTTTTGTACAGTTTCAAGGGACCGGGGACCTAAGTATATGGTTTTAATTTCAACTTGATACCTTGAGACAGATGATGTATTGGTATAACTTTAGAATCGGGTCGCAGGAGTAGGGGGTTGGTAGTCGGAGGGGGGGGGGGAGGGGGAAGTCCCCCCTCCCTCCTAGTACCACTCCCATGAAAAGGTAACTCACCGTTTCCGAGAAAAACGATCTTTTGTAACCTAACCTCAAAAACCTCAAAAATTGTTTAAAAGACGTAGTCGCCGGAGCCCCGCTTCGCGGGGCTCCTACTTCTGGGTGGTTTATAAAAAAATAACCACAAACGAGGTGCCAGGGTCTGTGTTCGCTCGCTTCGCTCGCTCACTACGACCCTGGCACCTCGTTCTAACCTAACCTGTCCGAGTCGGGGTGCCCCTAAGTCTTACTCACATATAATTAGTATGATTATTCGACTTTCTACTAAACATGATATCTAGGATGATATAAAAGTAAACAACAAATACCTAATACAACTCGAAGAGGAACGGAATGAATCAAAATAAAATTGAATGAATGACCGAAACGAATGACAGTGACACAGACACAAAATGTTGACTTTATTTTTTTTACGTTCCGTTCTACCGATGTAGCACGATATTTTACATTACAGGTAATAAATTGTGACAGCTTTGGTTGTCAAGTGCCCATTTTAACGTTCCGTTTTACAGTTTATCGAATTTGAGGTTAGAAATTTATTTCCTAATTTTTTCGAAAATTAGGCCTTACCTTGTGAAAAGAGTGGTATTGTTATAATCGGGAACCCAAGCCCTACCAGTTTTTACCATTTTCAGTCCCCAAATCCTGCGACCCGAAACTAAAGTCAAGCCGATGTATTTTCCTTTTGAGTTACGGAACCCTAAAACATTAAAATCGGTCCACAATTGATTGAGAAATCGGTGAACATACCCAAAAAAATTAACATACATACAGTCAGATATTTATATATATAAAAATACAGCGAAGTGGTTTTTATTATATTCGTGAATGTAGGTAGATGACTCTAAAATCATTTCATATTCTACGAACTAACGGTTATAGGAAAATTAATACGACGTCGCCTATATAAAGCAAAGTTTCACTTCAATCTGTCTTTTTTTCGCTTGCACGTTGGGGTCTACGAACGTAAGGGCATCTACGCTCTGTACTGTCGTGATTTTTACCTGAGAACTCTGCAATAGGGACAAGCTACGTTGATTTGCACTTTGAATCGTAAAGTAGGCATAACGTCTGTACGCTATGTGTCCAGAGCTTTGGTTTCAAATTGAACGTATAGGTAAAAGTAGTCACGCGATCCCTCGCCGTTTTTGGTTGAAATTGAAAACAATGGAATACAGTGCAACGAACCCGCAGTTTGATGGTCCTCCAGTTAAGATTCTACGGATATGCAGTAAGTTTTTGTAGTTATCATTTTGTTTACCATTTTTTTACCTCGATTAATATTCATATGATCCATCCATCCGAAGGAGGCCATAGGAAAGAAGGATGTGATAACGTGCTGGTTGGCAGGTTCAGAATGGAAGAAAACCACGTGCAACCTTAGGTAATATGGGACAAGGGCAGGAAGACGATCATGATGACTTGCATCGATACTTTCCGACAGTATCCTTAATGTTTTCACCATTTAGGAATAATCGCTCATGAATTTCACAAGGGCTTTTTTCCAAACCATCCAATATCGCCCATATGCCTATAGTATAGATGTTACCGCTATTACCCGAAGTGGGCTAAAACTAGGTGTAACTGGCCACATGTGGTTGAACCTATCTTCGGTTAGAACTAGGTTTATCCTTCAATATAGCGGCTCGAACTAGGTGCAGCCACACACTGTACTATAACTTAGGTGTACCCTATTTATCATCGGCTAGAACTAAGTTTTCTGTAAAGTTAAGTATTTGGTTTTGCTTTGAGATTCTAAACTTGCATTTCCAAATTGATTTGATTATATTGTAAAAAATAAAAGACAGTAGGTACTTATTTAATTACTCAGATACCCGCGAAACGAGACACAATAGTAAAACAATAACAGCGCGGTCTCATAGGACCGGTCGGGGATTCAAACGTTAAATGTATTTTCATGTGAAGTTTGTGTGGTAAAAAAAAACTAAATGCGCGCAACAGTAAGTAGGTAAAGCAGTGGGTATTTTGTGTAACTCTAAATATACCTAATTTAAAAATTAAAATAATTGCGGAGGTCCTTCAGGTTAAGCTTATCTTGTTCAAATAAGAAAAAGATATTTCTGCAACTTACTATTACATGAAACTCATGGTGGATGCCGTCTGTGGCTGTCGCAACCCAGTGCTGGGCACGCCATAATTATAGAGGTAAGTGCTCTTTGAGGACTGGCTGGAAAGACATCACGGCTTCCGTCACCGAACAAGGTAAGTTAGAGGGGTTCCTGCATTAGATCCAGGGGAAAGAAACGCCCGGTTGTCAACACTGTGTGGATCGCGCGGACGGAGGACATGTGTGTCATGTGTCATGGGTGGGTATACGGTAGAGGTATGCACCGCGTGGGTGGGCACCGCTGTGTCCTTGGAGGCGACTGGCGGCAGCGACCTCTCGCGCCGGGCCCTGGTGCAGTAATAATAGCAAAGGAGGCGGCTGCACGCGAAAGGGCATGGCCCTTCACGCCACAACCGTCGGGATCCCAATCCCGATTTCTAACCTCTAACCTCGGCGAGCAACGGATGACATACCTGTAATCATACGGACTGAGCTCAAGTCGTTAACTGTGCGTATTGTTCCATGCGTGCCTCAAAGAGATGTTAGCAAAACCGTAGGGGCAGGGTCAAAACTTCTGAGGTTATGGGATATGGGTCAGGGCCATGGAACGAAAGCAAAGAAGGAACAAAGGAGTGGGTTTTAGTTAACAAACGTCTGAGCCCTCCTACTCCGCCCAAGAGCGAAAAGTCATTCTGACGATTTACCATAAAAAATCACAAATAATATTTTGTTGATGTCTTTTACATAATAATTGTAGGAAAAAATATATTTTGAGTTACTTATTTTATAATTATAAATGTCACTACAACATCATTCTCTTTTGTTTTTTGCAATATAATCAAATTAATCTGGAAACTGAAGATAAGAATCTGAAACACAACACCAAATGCACAGCTTTACAGAAAACCTAATTCTAACCGATGATATATAAGGTAATAGTCCAGTCAAAATAGACTAAATTATGATTCGAGCTTGTTGAGAGATTTCAGCTTGTTGGGAATTAATGCAAACCTGAATGTCTATTTTGACTGGACTAAAACTGTACTGCTACTTTTTGGGGTACAATAAAGTTTATTCTATTCTAAGTTCTAGCCGCTATGATGAAGGCTAAACCTAGTTCTAACCGATGATAGTAGGATACACCTAGGTTTAACCGCATGTAGCTAGCTAGACCTAGTTCTAGCCGGCTAAAATTAGCCGTAAGATAAACATAAAGTTTCGATACGATTGTTTAAAATATTTACCTATCCTATCCTATCCTACCTACAATTGACAATTGTAGGTTTCAAAGTTAGTGGGTGGCCAAATTATTAGGGACAGCACCTAGATTTTTATATTACGAGTATTATCAACTTTAACTGCATTTTGCAAGCAAACGGTTGGTTGTAGGTTCAGCTAATATTTTTTATTTTGAGATAATAAAAACACCAAATATGAAGTCAAAATCATTTCTGTATTTAAAAAAAATGTAATGATAAATTAATATTACCTACTAGTATTTTGTGACAGCATCCATTCATCGTGGTATGCTCTCTATGCAAGTTCGGGCTTACTGTAGCAGGTTTATGGTATGATGGCCTCTCTTTAATGAGTGCTGCAATCAGCTAGTGTTATTTTTTTCATCGGCAAAAGAGACCCAATTTTGAACAAATGTTGAAAAAAGTCAACAAAGCTATAAATGCCACTTTAAAAATAATGGCACAAATTCACAATGTTGCAACATACCAAACATAATAAATAATGACATTAGTAATAACACCAAACAAAAAAATCTTTTATAAAGCCATTGGTTAGCATAAAAAGTGTATTTTAATCTAATATTTGAAATTACATGTCTAGAGGAGCTCGTGGCTAGATAATAACAGCCGCACAGGTCGATCTTTAAGGTTAAGCAACGCTTGCCTAGGTTGGTCTGTGGATGGGTGACCTTATTAACATAACGAGTTTCCTCCGTGCCTCGGAAAGCACGTTAAGCCGTTGGTCCCGGTTGTCATTTGGAGATCTTTGGCAGTCGTTACGGATAGTTAGAAGCCAGTATATCTGACTCCAGTCTTGCCATGAAGTACCGTGTTACCCCAGTTAATGGGTTGTGGAGGTCTGGTAGGCAGCCGCTCCTCGTAAAATACTGGTATTCAGCTAAATCCGACTTGACTGGAAGCCGACCCCAATATAGTTGGGAAAAGGCTAGGCAGATGATGATTTGAAATTACATGTCTCTGAATACTATCCCTAATAATTTAGCCACCTATGGTAAATTAATCTCTATTGTAAATGATATAAAGTCACATGTCTAACTTGAGAATTTCCAGTAACTCTTCAATAATTATTCGGTCCTGACCGAATTACAAAACGTGACTTTAAATTACAGACAACAAGGTTTTTGCCTGGGTATACAAGTGGTTGATGAGGAAGAGGAACCTGATTCTTTGCAACGAAAGATTTAACGATGCCTATGATGCTTGTGACCAGGATATAGAGACATTAGAGGCCTTAACTTTATGTCCGGTAAGTAGAAACTCTTTTGTTATCATCATTCATCTGCGGTCCTCACACTCCCGGCATTTCTTATCCGTGACCATGCCAGACTGATCTTGAGGTTTAGAGTTATCATCTTTCCACACTTTTGGAGAAAATCGGAGATCAAGATCTATCTGATCTAGAAATAGTTAGTAGGTAGAATGAAGAGTCAGTTGAAAAAATTATATATATTTTTAGGGATCCGAAGTGAAACAGATAAAAAATAAATAAACAATCTTTAATCACACTTTCACAAAATTATAAGATTATGAAGTAGGTACTAATGAAATAAAATCACACGATAATGGTCAAGTAGCAAGTCCGTCCTCAACGCCGACCAAACGAAAAAAGGGGGGTTGCCGCACCGCGCGCCTCTTTTATAGACTACCGTCGGCCGCCGCCTGATGGTGTGACGTCACGACGTCGCCTCGCCTCCAGTTGCCAACACGGCCTCTCCTTCAATTGCTAACAATATGTAGTCACGGGGCGCGGGTAGTATATAATAGCGGTCTACCCGAGATACATTCGTATGCAACCGTCGTCATATTCTTGCGTGATTATGATTATGATGTTATTACCTATCTAACCTATCTTTCTTTAAATATTGTATCTACTCGTAAATATTGCCAGAATACAGATAATCTAGATATTATCCAGGTTTGTATTGAAATCAAAACTTAATTTTGTATAAAACGAATCAAGGGCCAAAATTCATGTCTTTACTGGCATGAATTTTGGCCCTTCATAATGAAAGGTAGGTTCGGGTAATAAGGCTCCCTTAGCCTTAAAATAAAATGAAAACTATATATCCAAATTAACCAATTTTAATATTAATGATTGCAGCCCTCATTAAAGAGTGTCCATTATACCATAAACCTACTACAAAAAGCCAGAACTTGCATAGAGAGCATACCACGACGATTGGAAGCTGTCACAAAATACATACTTGTAACATTCATCCATCTCATCCTATCACATACCCGCAAAACGAGACACAATAGTAAAACAATAACAGCGCGGTCTCATAGGACCGGTCAGGGATTCATGAATCTTTTTTTTTCTAAAAATATATTTAATGATTTTGACTTCAAATTGGATGTTTTCAGTAAATGTTGATAATGATACTAGCGACCCGCCCCGGCTTCGCACGGATGCAAAATTATCAATGTTTCCCTACTATATTATACATGTACCTATTACACATTATAAACCTTTCTCTTGAATCACTCTATCTATTGAAAAAAACCACATCAAAATCGGTTGCGTAGTTTTAAAGATTTAAGCATACATAGGGATATAGGGACAGAGAAATCGACTTGGTTTTATACTATGTAGAGATAAAATAATCTAGGTACTGTCCCTATAGTCCAGTCCTTGGGGATTTTTTTTTTACCTAGAACTTTTTTAACTGTGGATGGGGTTTAAAAAGAAAATCTGAGATGTGTAGCTAATAACAAGCATAAAAAGTTTACGTATTTAAAAATTGTGATCTTGATCCTGAAAAAAAAATCTAAGGATTACTTCAGTTCAATTAGTATCTCAGGACCATTCACACAGACACACAGACCAGGAATTCGAATTTAAAAATTCTTTCAATGTTGGATAGCCCATTTATCGAGAAAATAGACCATTTCACTACAAATAATAGAAGTGGAGTAGTAATCAAGGACATGGGTGAAACCGCACGGACAGCGAGTAATGTATTTTAGGTTGTAGAATGGTTTTTCTGTATCAAAACTAATTTAACGTGTATATTTGTAAATAGACTTTTAGTTACTTTGTGACCACGTCGCATTTTTTTTCCGATTGATTTATTTTTTTATTGTAAAAAATTACACCAAGGGAACAAACTTCCGGAATAAAAACTATTCTATGTGCTATTCCTGGATAAGGTTCACTCGTATCCCAAGTTTAATTGAAATCCGTTTAACCGTTTGAGCGTGAAGAAGTAACAAACATACACATAATTACTGACAAACTTTCGTTACGCGAGATTATAATTATGAAGTGAATTGGTTATTGTTTAACGGATTTCAATGAAACTTGCCACACGAGTAAATTATGGCCTGGAATAACACATAGGATACTTTCTATCGCGGGAGTATGTTCCCTTGGGATAACTTTCCACCACCAAAAATGTTGCCCATGTATAAATATATACGTTCAGTTAATTTTGGAACAGAAAAACATCCTACAGCCTTAAATAAATATGAGTAAATCGATGTTCCCGCGATTTCACCCAAATCTTTAATTACTTACTACTCCACTCCGATCAGTCGTAGCGTGATGTTATATAGCGTATAGCCTTCCTCGATAAATGGGCTATCCAACATTGAAAGAATTTTTCAATTCGAACTAGTAGGTCCTGAGATACTAATTGAACTATTGGAATCCTCATTTTTTAGGGTTCCGTAGCCAATTGGCAAAAACGGAACCCTTATAGTTTCGCCATGTCTGTCCGTCCGTCCTCGCTTAATCTCTGTGATCATTAGATCTAGAAAGCTGAAATTTGGTACCAATGTGTATGTCAATCACGCCGACAAAGTGCAAAAATAAAAATTGGAAAAAAATGTTTTATTAGGGTAGCCCCCCTACATGTAAAGTAAAAAGCGTTTTTTTTTTAATTTCAACCCTAACGTGTGGTATATTTTTGGATAGGTATTCAAAAATGAATAGGTGTTTACTAAAATCATTTTTTGATAATATCAATAATTTCGGAAATAATCGCTCCCAAAGGAAAAAACAATGCGTCCCCCCCCCCTCTAACTTTTGAACCATAAGTTTAGAAAATATGAAAAAAATCAGGGAAATAGAGCTTTATAAAAACTTTCTAGGAAAATTATTTTGAACTTGATGGGACGAACAGTTTTTGAAAAGTTGGGGACACTTAGTTTGACGGACGGGAAACTACGGAACCCTACACTGGGCGTGGCCCGACACGCTCTTGGCCGATTTTTTATTTTTCAAAACTGAAGATCACAATTTTTTAATGGGTATACTTTTTTCTACATTTTATTAGTTACTCAAATAATATTTTCTTTTTAAAATCCATCCACAGTCACAAAAGTTCTGGATTTTGATGATTTTAACGCCCCAGGCACTGGACTACTAATAATTTGGCTACCCACTGTATGTATGTTCATATTTTTAGATTCGTCGTATCTTGTCAGGTAAAGTACGAGCGAACCATCATCAACGTTTAATCACCGCAGAAATACGAGATTCGTTAATTGAAAATAATTTAAAACTACAACGTTACGTCAAAGAACACCGACGACTTTGTGAACTTATAACATCAAATCCTACGGTACCAGCTCAAATGAGATCTCAGACCGAAAAACTTGATAAAAAGGTTAATGAATTAGGAAAACATATAAATTATATCGTATCTAAATTACCTAATTACTTTGAAGAAGAAGAAGAAGTAACAGAAAGTGAAGATGAAGAGATCGATGAAGAGCAAAGTAATGGTAGAGAGCCACAAGTCAATGGTTCGATTGTTTAACCTGCAAAAATACAATCTCAACACAATGTTAGTATAAACAAACAACTAACAATAGAAGATATAAAAGATATGGTAATTATTTTGCATTTTGTTTTTAAGCATTAAAAAAAATATTATGCACTAAAAAGGAAACTTTTAAATACATATTCTCTAATGATACGCACTTGTAGTGGGTCGGAGGTCAAAGTATTTTTCTCGCCAATTGAAGTAATGGTCACTCAATCGCTGTCCTTTCAGGTACCGATAGGAAAAGGCCACGCTAAGGTGCCTGCAAGATTGCTGAACGAGATCGACTGGAGCTCGCAAAGGTAATTAAAAATTCAAAGTCATTTACTAATAAAATAATAGGTAAAACTAACACACAAAACCGTTGTGAGAATACGCTCATTGTGCATACAGCTAAGGATTCAAATTCCCTGCCGGGTTAGTTCTAGGCAAGCGTGCTCCAATGTCGACAACGACTCCTACCGTAAGGTGTGACAGTGGTCAAAAGCGACCCTTGATAGGGTCGCATTTATTTATTTAAACTTTATGCAACATAATGGTACATAGGCGGGCTTAACGTTTGAATCCCCAACCGGTCCTATGAGACCGCGCTGTTATTGTTTTACTATTGTGTCTCGTTTCGCGAGTATCTGAGTAACTACTGCCTTAGGCATTCTCTACCAGTCAACTAAGGGTGGTGCAAAGAAAGCATGGCAGATGCTTAAAAAAAAGAAAATTAATATTAAGATAGTAAGTGTTCAAATATATAAGTAAAATAAACATATACATATATATATATATATTTATAAAGGGGAATTGAAACGACTCCGCTATTTGTGTAGAAAGTAATTCCTTAACTTCCGCTTAAATGCACACTGACTGGTAGCCGTACTGATGCATTTGACACAATTTAATTAATAAAAATAAATAGCAGAATAGCATTAATAAAAATAAATAGCGGAACATATTTGTTTTTTAGGTGGACAATCATCTGTTGAGTCTCTTCGTCTCACTCTCTAGAGTAAAGCGGAAAGTCGAAGGTGAGGATGCACGTTCCTTCACGCCGTCTCCTTCGCTAGCATTACTGCTTTGCAGGAGACAACCGCCTGCTATTCCCTCTCGCTCCGGACCATGGCCTGACCTAGGGCTCGAAATAGGCGAGATGGCGCAGTCAATTTCAACACGCGCAAAATAAAGTGCTCAGCGCACCTAAACAAATTCAATCATTCTAAATATTTATTTTTCATTTCAGTGTATTGGCGACGCACTCTTTAACGGCAAGCAGTCTCCGGCGTTTATGGACAGACCCGCCAAGAAGATTTTAAATCCCAAACTTGATGACGATATCGTAAATACAGTTCCAACAAAATGTCGTGTCTCAAAAAATTTTGTGAGGTAATAATTTAAATCGAAACTATCATAAATACTTGGTACTCTTTGTGTTCCACAAGTTCCTTCACTCACTAGTGACGTCACTGAACGGTGCCTAGTCTATAGTCTATTCGCCGGAGCATGAGCCAAAAGATAAACAAAGAAATCATTTTTTCAAAATGGCGGGTATAACCCGACCGATGACAAAACGTCACATTTTAATGTAAAATGTTTGCAGTATCTGTGGTCTACAATTTAGTAGTATTAAAATGTCTTTATAGGTTCTTTTACATGTAAACTATTTAATGCATAATTAATAAAGTTAAGAAAATAATTAAAGGCATTTATAATGTTTCATTTCAAATAAATTTGAAAAGATACCTAACATAAGTTCCATAGACATAATTCTAAAATATAATTTCTAATGTTGTCAGTGTATTAATACCGTAGTTATTTTTATGAAATATGTTCACTACATCAATCGTGACATATAAAGAACCCTTTTTATGGTTTGTTTACCTTTTGGCTCATGGCTCGGCGAATAGACTATAGAAAGAAACATTATTGATTGTCCCGCATAATTTATTTATTTATGTCCTTTTTCCACAGAAATAGTTTGATCATATTCATCATCTAAATCATTTAACGGGAGTTGTTCCTATAACAGCACATCTTGCTAATCTTTAGTGGTGGCATATTTTTGACTTTTGTAAATTTGTCTTATATTTCACCAGCGTACAAGGATGGAGACAGAGATGTCTCTTATTTCGCACACATAGTTTTATTTCTATATCTAAAACAATAGAAAAACTTATACAACAATTTTAGCGTACTTAAAAATTTCAACATAAATTATGACTCACAATTATTATTGCTTCCGTCGAGGGTTTCCTCTCAATATACAGTTACTGCTCGAAGTACTTAGGTATATAACGGGTGCATCTCATCATCATAATATCATGAAGTTACTTGTAAGGTATATTTTATTTTATTTTCTTTTGACTGACCTGTTGGTCTAGTAAGACCCCATCCTGACAAGCTATTAGTTTTAAGTTATTATAATTAAATTTTCGGTAAAGGTACATTAAAGAGTATATCTAGCTATCTGTCTAACTGTTATGCTGGACGTCGTGGGTTCGAATCCCACAGACCTCTTGTGTCTGTCCCTGGTTAGGTCATGGTATGGAGTGCGAGGGAATGGGAGGCGGTCACCTCCTTCTGTGAAGCAGTAATGCAAGCAAAGGAGACAAGCGAACCCGGGAGGCGAAGACAAGCTTGACGCTTGCGCCCGCTGGAGGCGGCGCCCCTTGCTTTGATAAAAAAATAATCACCGTTGTTTACCTGTGACGAAATTAGGAAAATTAAACCTCTTGTTGTGATAAATTAAAAATATCCACGAGGGTGGCATACATTGCAAGAGGAACCTAATCACTGCGATGTGATCAGAGCCAGTTTTCGAGGAAGTACATATATTGAATCAAAGACGGCCCTTATGCACAAAAGTATTCTCATGCGGAGAAGGCTTCAAAAATCTATATATATAAAAATGAAACCCGTTTTCCGTTGTCACGACATAACATGAAAACGGCTTGACCGATTTGGCTGATTTTTTTTTTAAATGTTCCTTGAAGTTCAATGATGGTTCTTACGGAGAGAAAAATTAAAAAAAAAAAGTTTGGTAAAATAGGGAAGGTTAGTGGTAGTGTAGGGTAGTGTAGGGTAGTGTAGGGTAGTGTAGGGTAGTGTAGGGTAGTGTAGGGTAGTGTAGGGTAGTGTAGGGTAGTGTAGGGTAGAGTAGGGTAGCGTAGGGTAGTGTAGGGTAGTGTACGGTAGTGTAGGGTAGTGTAGGGTAGTGTAGGGTAGTGTAGGGTAGGTAGGGTAGTGTAGGGTAGGTAGGGAAGGTAGGGTAGGGTAGCGTAGGATATGTAGGGTAGGTAGGGAAGGTAGGGTAGTGTAGGGTAGGTAGGGAAGGTAGGGTAGGGTAGCGTAGGATATGTAGGGTAGTCATTTGACGGGAGCGAAGCCGCGGGTAAAAGCTAGTGTTTAATAAAATACCTACCAAATGATATCAAAGATTTGTTGACATAATTTAAACGGAAACCTACAGTTACTAGATACTAAACCTATCTACTAAATTATTACTTTTTTAAATTTCTTCTTGACAAAATGTTATAAACTGACAATTGGAAAGGAATATATGTATTTATGCTTAAAAATTTGACTAATTGGCATTTTTAATGTTTGTAATTGTATAAATTTTGTCATTATTGTTTGTTACATTAATTTTTATTCTTATATTTTTAAAGAGCGTATGGCCAATGAGTACCTTTTTGTGTTTCCATAAATTAACTGTAGGTAAGACCTTCAGCAACTAAGCAACAATTAGCCTAAGTTGTTGATTAATTTTACAATTTTTACCTTTGACCACTGCTAATGATAATATAATGAACTTCCGTAGTTAAATATATAGGTAAGGTTTACTATTCTGATGGAATAATACAAAGCAACAATTAATTGTAAAGCTTGAAGCTAATAATATTTATAAAATGGTAAGCTAACTAATGTAGGTTGACACTAACACTACTGTACTGTATTTTAAGCACCTGCTAACTATATTTTATAAATAACATTAACTTTATAAATAATTCCTCTTAAACATAATTGTAAAAAATATGTAAATAATTTGTAAATATTGTATAAATTATGTTCCTAATCTTATTTAAGTTCTTATAATTGCGATTGATTAGATTATAATTCTTCAGATTTAATATTAATAAGTTGGGTAAATAATATTAAAATGCTTTTGCTTAAACTTGTAGTTTTAATTCACTCAAAGTTCACTTCACTTTTCCTCCAAAACGTGTTTGTCACCTCTTCATTCTGGTATTTTGCAAACATCCAATAATTTAGCTTTTTCCACTTAGCTACCGAAATAGGTAACCAGGTATCTATAAATATAGATATCTGGTTCGTATGGACCATGTATAAAAACATAGGGGCTCTGCAGGAATTTTGGAAATAAAAAAATCAGGATCGTAGCTTCCAGTGTATCACTTTTAATTTGCCAGTCATGACATAAAAATCATAGTACGTAACAGTAAGTTAACGCCTGATGAAAATCTTATACTTAGCCAAAAACTTACTAAGAACTTTTGCTAAATTAAATGACAATGATGTGAAGTGATGCTTCAACAATACTTATTATACCTACGTGTAAGAGGTGTTACACGTAGGACCATAGGTATATGGTATATTTATACTTGTACGAGTAACTATTGTTAGTTTGGGGGGAAAAGAGATTTACTTTAGAAGAAGGTATAGCATTCAAAACCAAAGTTCGTGAGCTGTTTCGCAAGAAGTCGGCAGTAGTCTCATCACAGCGGTAATGGTATCCAATTTTATTGTTGTTTATAACCAATTGTTTGATTGCATTAGTGTATGTATATATTATGTAGTTTATAAAGAGTATATATTATAATATATTGTTATTATATTTTAGGTTTATTATTATTAGTTTATCTATTCTTGTATTCGCTTTTTCTCTCTCTTATTGCACCTACCACTACATATTTTTCTCTGCATCACCCAAAGGTTGACTGGCAGAAAATGCCTGAGGCATTAAGTCCGCCTCTGTACTTGTATGTGCATAAAGAATTTAATAATAAATAAGGTATATTTAAATAGGATAATTTCAAATATTTCGTCAGTCTTAAGTTTTTAAACTATTGCATAGCTTCTATCGCGGGCCTTTAGCGTGGGGACCGAATCCAGAACTTCCGTAACGAAAAAAACCTAACACCCCCCACTCCGACCGGCACAGCCATCTATCGATAAATACCAGAACTTTTAATTACTCAGATACCCGCGAAACGAGACACAATAGTAAAACAATAACAGCGCGGTCTCATAGGACCGGTTGGGGATTCAAACGTTAATGACTTTTTGAAATATCACGCTTGTCTCTTTAGTTCAGCAACCCGCCTTTAGGTTTTTTTTTTTTTTTTTTATGGTAGGGGAATCATCAGAATGACTTCCCCCGCTCTTGGGCGGAGCGGGAGGGCGTGTCAGACTTTTACTGACTAAACCCCTACCCCGTTCCTTCGTTGCCTTCGTTCTGGGGGGGACTCGGTATCAACCGTTAGGAATACCACATGTTCCCCCCAGAGGCTTCGGCCCTACCGGGCCCCTACAGTTTGCTGACATCTCCTTGAGGCGCGCGTGGAACAGAACGCGCCGTTGACGACTGGGCTCGGTCCAGATTATTTCCAGACTGCCGGACAGCGAGCTACCCAGTGCTCGCCGTCCGCGAACCCGCGCCTACGGTGGTCGGAAATCGGGATCGGGATCTCGGCGGCGGCGGCGTGAGGACCGTTCCCTCACGCGCTCGCGGTCAGCAGCCTCCTTCACGAGCATTACTGCTTCGCAGAAGGAGGCGACCGCATGCCAACCCTCCTCGCTCCGGACCATGGCCTGAACCAGGGCCCGGCGCGAGAGGTCGCCGCTCCCGATAGTCTCCACGAGGACACGGCGGTGCTCCGCCCAAGCGGGGCACACTTCTACCGTGTGCTCCACCGTGTCCTCCGGGCGGTCCACACAGTGGCGACACCCGGGCGTCCTCTCCTGCTTGATTCGATGCAGGAACCTCCCGAACTTACCGTGTCCGGTGAGGACCTGCGTCATACGGAAAGAGAGGACGCCGTGACCTCTTTCCAACCACTCCTCAAAGAGGGGCCTAACCGCCTCAATGACGGCGTGCCCAGCACTGGGTTGCGACAATCGCAGTCGCCATG
The DNA here is from genome assembly GCA_030763345.1 of Mythimna separata. Classification (NCBI taxonomy): domain Eukaryota; kingdom Metazoa; phylum Arthropoda; class Insecta; order Lepidoptera; family Noctuidae; genus Mythimna; species Mythimna separata. Next base: position 7,161,823 of record CM061187.1, read on the forward strand.
CCACCCTGAGATCCCGCCGGAACTCTGTCCGCCATGCCGCGACTTGTCGCGGCAGCGGAGTTTCGCCCCGGCGTTGCATCTCCACGCGCAAATCGTGCATGCGTGCAAGGACTGTTGCCTCCAGATCCCACGGTGGCAGGCCAGCGAGGAGGCTCGCCGCTTCGCGGGAGATCGTGCGGTATCCCCGCACCATCCGGATGGCCATGACCCTCTGGCAAGCGTTCAGCTTGGCCGCCGGTCGCTTACCTAGCGACGGCGCCCAAACCGGCGCCCCGTAAAGGGCCATGGACCGAACGATCCCCGCGTAGAGCCTCCGGCAGGGGGCGTCTGGACCCCCTAGGTTGGGCAGGAGCCGCTTCAGAGCGGCCCCAGACCTGTCCAGTTTGGGGGCCAAACGTCGGAAATGCTCCTCGAAAGTCCACCGGCTGTCGAGGACGAGTCCCAGGTACTTCATCGCCGACCCGACGCCGATGTGGACCCCCCCTACCGTTATTTGGGAACCCGGAGGTGGCGCGTACCGAGGGCCATGAAAGCACATGGCCTCGGACTTGTGCAATGCCACCTTGAGTCCCAGTTGCTGGATCCTCTCCACGACTGTCGCAACCCCGCGTGTCGCTGTTTCGGCCGCCGCAACCCGCCTTTAGGTGGCATTGGTTGTATTGGAAAACTACCGTAATCAGCTGTTTGTGAGAAAATATATAGGTGTATAGGTATTTATCATCTATGTACAACAGTGAATATCTGTACTCGTATAATTTGTGTACAAAGTGTTTTAAATATGAATAAACAAAGTGCATTTATTAATGAAGAAAGTCACGAAAAAATAGTTAAAGAAAATGAGTTAGTAGTACTCTATATACATTCATTTTATTATTATTTTATTATTATTATCACAAATGTAGTATTATTTTATTTTGTTAAAAAAATGCTATGCAATACATTGACATATATATTACTAGCGTAAGGACCAGGCTAACCGCGCGACTAAATGGCACTAGCGCATTGGCCCTAAAATAGCAGTTTAGGGCCAACGTGACTCATTTGACAGTGGTCCGTGAGCGAGAGTCAACGAGTATTTTGCTTGTCATAAAAATGCCTAGTTGTGTGGTAAAAGGTTGCAAAAATTATGATACAAACGTTAAAAAGGAACATGGAATATTGTATCATCGGGAAGTAATCTTACATTAATTTTGTTACCACTAAGCTATTAAATAATCACATTTTAAAGCGTTAAATATTTTACTACTGAATTCCACAATGGCGGCCATTGTGTGGCCGCACTGGACCATCGAAGTGCACGAAGTAAACTTGTACGGACGTATTGTTTATTATTTATTTCATTGTTGTCCTTAGTGCATGTAATTTTGAGTTTTGGTACCTATCTAATTTGTTTAATATAAGATTTTTAAAAATTAGAAGCTTAGAAACGATACCTAATAAAATTGAAAATTTTATTTTTAAAATATTTTTAAATGTATCTTTCATTTTCTTCACGCTAACTGAGATGAAAGGTCATCTCAGTTAGCGTGAAGAAAATGAAAGATAGGTACTATATTCGCCCACGACTACTTCCGTGTGAATTTCGAAAAAAGAGCTTACCTACATTTAATTTCATCGAAATTAGTTCAACAGTTTAGTTAGTCGTGAAAGCGCGATAGACATTTATTTTCTTATTTTTATTGTCTCGTATCCAAAGGTTAAAAATATAACACACTGTGATAGACCCAAATTTATGGCAAAAAGTGACTATATGTATCCTATCCACAAAACCTCTAGCAAAGTTTGTAGGAAAAAGCACTTTTACTATTTTAAACTTGCACTCTGTTGATCAACCGGATCTTGTTCGAGCCATCATTAAGAAATATATTTAAAATATCAGAATGCATCACGAGTCTATCACGGAAAACACGGGGAGAGGAACTTAAAAAACAAAAATTTTAAAAGAGCATTTTATTCAAAGGACAGTAATTTTGCTATGTTTTTCACATGTATACTTATGCAAACTATTTCGTATTTTATAATATCTTTTACATATTCTAATACCTACCTATCTAAATATTTATTTTATATTTAAATAAAGCTGATTGAGACTCACTAAATTTGTTTTAATTACGAAAAAAATGCTTGACGCTCTAACAAGGTTACGTCGAAAACTTGTGCGATGCGGCTGTCACGTAGTTCGAATGAGTTATTACAGATGTCGCTATTTTTGCGTGTAGTATAAAGTTTTTTATGAAATGTTCAGTTGGGCGCATCCTTCCTTTTGAAATCATTGATGCAATAGCTTTACCGCGGCAGTCTTCGAGTGCCACACGTCTTTTTTAGGGTTCCGTAGCCAATTGGCAAAAACGGAACCCTTATAGTTTCGCCATGTCTGTCCGTCCGTCCTCGCTTAATTACTCAGATACCTGCGAAACGAGACACAATAGTAAAACAATAACAGCGCGGTCTCATAGGACCGGTCGGGGATTCAAACGTTAATCTCTGTGACCGTTAGCTCTAGAAATCTGAAATTTGGTACCAATATGTATGTTCATCACGCCGACAAAGCGCAAAAATAAAATTTGAAAAAAATATTTTATTACGCTAGCCCCCCTACATGTAAAGTAAAAAGTGTTTTTTTTTTTTAAATTTCAACCCTAACGTGTGAGATATTGTTAGATAGGTATTCAAAAATGAATAGGGGTTTACTAAAATAATTTTTTGATAATATCAATAATTTCGGAGATAATCGCTCCAAAAGCAAAAAACCATGCGTCCTCCCCCTCTAACTTTTGAACCATAAGTTTAGAAAATATGAAAAAAATCTGGAAAGTAGAGCTTTATAAAGACTTTCTAGGAAAATTATTTTGAACTTGATGGGACGAACAGTTTTTGAAAAGTTGGGGCACTTATTGTGACGGACGGGAAACTACGGAACCCTACACTGAGCGTGGCCCGACACGCTCTTGGCCGGTTTTTTTTTATTATGGTAGGGGAATCTTTGGAATGACTTCCCACTCTTGGGCGGAGCGGGAGAGTGTGTCAGACTCTTACTGACTAAACTCCTACCCCGTTCCTTCATTGCCTTCGATCTGGGGGACACAGTGGACACCTTTCGGATTTCCTATGTTCCCCAGAGGCTTCGGCCCTGCCGGGCCCCTACAGTTTGCTGACATCTCCTTGAGGCGCGCGTGGAACAGAACGCGCCGTTGACGACTGGGCTCGGTCCAGATTATTACCAGACTGCCAGACGGCGAGCTACCCAGTGCTCCCAGCAGTCCGGAGCGAGGAGGGGTGGCAGGCTGCCACCCCTCCTCGCTCCGGACTATGGCCTGAACCACTGGCGCGAGAGGTCGCCGCCGCCGATAGCCTCCACAAGGACACGGCAGTGCTCCACCCAAGCGGGGCACACCTCTACCGTGTGCTCCACCGTGTCCTCCGGGCGGTCCACACAGTGGTGACACCCGGGCGTCCTTTCCTGCTTGATCCGATGCAGGAACCTCCCGAACTTACCGTGTCCGGTGAGCACCTGCGTCATACGGAACGAGAGTACGCCGTGACCTCTTTCCAACCACTCCTCCAAGAGGGGTCTTACCGCCTCAATGACTGCGTGCCCAATTCGTCAGTCTTAAGTACGAACTACTCATCCTTTAGGAGTTTGTACACGCTTGTATAGTTAGTTTGTATATATTCGTTATATTAATAATAATCCTATATGATTATAATGTTCTGTAATTGAGGTGGTTGACCTATTGCCAGCCAATCAGTCGTCAGTTGTCAGCACGTAAATATGCTAAAAATATTAAAATTTAAACAAAAAAAAAAACAATATTTTACCGAAAATGCACTGAAGGATTCAAGTAAATCTATGATAGCCATGTGTGCGGTCTATGTATTCTCTTGGGCGGAATTTACCTCCTTTTTCATCGCTAGCACAGGCACACGAAAGACAATGTAAGGAAAATGAAACAAAAGGTTGAGAGTACAAAGAACTAGTAAATGGTTTTATTGTGAGTGTTAGGCCAACTAAAGGAATTAAGAACAATACGGATACGGATTACTGTTCCGAGAAATGACTTAGATAAAGTCGTGGGGATGACTAGCATTGTCATTATTCTTTCCGTAGAAGTAAGTATTTCATCTAAATGTATATTCTTCCTGAATCATTATTACTATTACCATATTTTCTAATCCCAATAATATTACTCCTATTCGAAAAAATCACTCCATTTTAAAAATAATGTTGCTTAACATTATTGGGTGATGATTAAAATTATCGAAGGACGAGTAGGTATGTCGAAGTCTAAATAGTTCCTCAGTAACGATCTTTCGCAATAGATTTTTAATTACAGTAGGTGGCCTTGCTGCGATACGAACCAGTTTGAACAAGACAGGTGTATTATTACTTCTTCATGACCTGGGATGCACACGTGGTGGTTTCTGTCAGTTTGGGGATTTGGTTTCTATTGTTTCGTTATGAACAAAAATTTGCAAAGATATCTTTTCCTATTAAATGAGTTTCTGCAGAAGGTGGCCGTTAAAGATGCGGCCTAACAATTATTTAAATTGCTGTCATTGTTCTTTCGGTTTTATAACTAAGGCCTTTTGTTGAAACGTTAAGCTTTCACAGGTAGACAATAGATAGTACTTGTACAGTTGTAGGTAATAAATTGGGAGGAAAGGGATTTACTTTTACAAGGTACCTGAGCGGAGCTCACCCATTAAGCTAACTACATTAAATAAATGGGATAATTTCAAAATTTCGCCAGTCTTCCTTAGTTCCCTGCTGAGTGAGGTTGTTGATCCATTGATTGAGTCTAGGTATCAGTCGACGGGAGTTCAAGCGAGATGGCCAGCAATGTGGAGCAAGACGCAGCACTGGCGCTGCTACAGCTTGGCAGTATTGGAGGTAAGTTATGAAAATATTAAGATTCTTTTAACTGGTTTTAATTCGATTAAAATTCTTATTTTTTTTTCTTGAATTGTTCATAATGTACAAAATTTAAAACAATCTGGCAAAGATTGTTTTAGGTTTATTTTTTTGCTATGTCTGAGTCAATAAAATAATAATTTTCGTTTAAAATTTTTTGCAAAAGTATCGCAACGTATATACAATACACCCTTGCGAGAGAACATAATATGCGCGGGTCAATGACCTTTAGTTTGTATCCATTTTCATTTTATACTTTAAACCTGCCTGGTTCTTACTCTATTACTTCTTATACTAGGTATTAATTTTTTTTAATTACGTCACGTATGAAGGTTATACGTTTTATACATATTCGGGACGAGAATCGAACACAGAATAATAATAATATAATAATAATAATAATATTCCACAACTTTCACACAACATCATCTAGTCCCAAGCTAAGCAGAGCTTGTATTATGGGTACTAGACAACTGATAAACATACTTATATATTTCTAAATACATACATATTATAGATAAATTACACCCAGACACAGAACAAATGATCGTGCTCATCACACAAACATTTGTCCTGGGTGGGAATCGAACCCACGACCTCCGGCATAGCAGTCAGGGTCACTAACCACTAGACCAACAGGTCAGTCAGAAGAATACCCTCCCTCAATAAGTCCCTCGTTTAACCTAACATACTGTATAATGTTGACTTGTTTTCTTTTGATGGTTTTAATTTTAGGGCATCCTGAAACGGGCAGGCTAGCCTACGTACTTGTACGCAAATTACATTATGTTACTTATAGCTAGAAGAATTTTTAATTTCACGTCAATCTTATTATGGGGGGGAAAAAGATCAAAATCTAGCCGGTAAACCAGTAGAAACTCTATAAAATCCCTGGGGTTTGTATATGTTACGAAATGTGCGTAAATCAATCCATGTAGGTTAGGTAGTCAGATTATCTAATGGGCACTATATTTTCTGTCACCAAACTTTATATTTGTCATCAAGTTGTATTACCTAATAAATAGATCTATCGCCACGAAATATTTTTGTTCTCAGATAAACAAAAAGTGTCTCCAGGTATGAATTATCAAATTAATGTTAGTATAGGTATGTGTAAAATAAGAGATGGATTACCAATAAAATAAAACTTCGTTCTTATAATAATAGTTTTATTACAAAATTAATAGCTTCGTGCTCAGAATGGTAGATCTGTCGCCAAAATGGTAGATCTGTCACCAAATAAATCGATTATCAATCCCTGACTGCAACTCCTTTTTAGGGTTCCGTAGCCAAATGGCAAAAACGGAACCCTTATAGTTTCGCCATGTCTGTCCGTCCGTCCGTCCTCGCTTAATCTCTGTGACCGTTAGCACTAGATAGCTGAAATTTGGTACCAATATGTATATCAATCACGCCGACAAAGTAGTAAAATAAAAATTTGAAAAACATGTTTTATTAGGGTAGCTCCCCTACATTTTAGGTGGAAAGTGTTTTTTTTTAATTTCAACCCTAACGTGTGATATATTGTTGGATAGGTATTAAAAAATGAATAGGGGTTTACTACAATCATTTTTTAATGATTTCAATAATTTCAAAAATAATCGCTCCAGAAGTAAAAACAATGTGTCCCCCTCCCCTCTAACTTTTGAACCATATGTTCAGAAAATCTGAAAAAAATCTGGAAAGTAGAGGTTTATACAGACTTTCTAGGAAAATTATTTTTGAACTTGATGGGACGAACAGTTTTTGAAAAGTTGGGCACACAAATTGACACTGAGCGTGGCTCGACACGCTCTTGGCCGGTTTTTATTTGTTATTTTGTCACCAATACAGTAGTTACATTTAATTTCGTTCGGTTATTAAAATAATATCAAAATCAAAATCCTTACCAATTTAATACATCAATTTGTAATTTTGTTGAAAATATATTCAAAAACGCGAAGACAAATTGGCGCGCTTTCCGTCCTCAACGATGTGTCGTTACCTACGATGATCATACGATGCCACGCGAGATGTCAGCAAACTGTAGGGGCCCGGTAGCGCCGAAGCCTCTGGGGAACACGGAAAATCCGAAAGGTTGTCACCGTGTCCCCCAGATCGAAGGCAACGAAGGAACAGGGTAGGGGTTTAGTCAGTAAGAGTCTGACACGCCCTCCCGCTCCGCCCTAGAGTGGGAGACGTCATTCTGATGATTCTCCAAACGAAAAAAAAAACCATAACGACCGGCGCTCGGGAAGGCGCTGCTGGTCTTTCTTGAGGAGCTGGGGTGGATCAAATAACACTTTCGTCCCACCCATACGCAAAATACGCGCATTAGTCGTGGAGTTGCGGATACCAGCAGTTTTTTTGGAACTTTATGAAATTTTCTAGTAACACAATATATGGTTTATTGGTGATTTCTTTCAATTAGTTTGCTTAAATGCTAATTAGGACAAACCTATTATAATATATACAAAAACAATTATTTGATGATAGACCCTATATCTCCATGATTTTAGGTGATTTATTGTGGAATTGATTTTACATTGTTTGGTGACTACATTTTGGCGACAAATATACTATTTTGAGGACAAAGCTATTATTTAGAAAACACAAAACGAATTAATTTGGCGACAGCTTAAATGATACCCTTATCTAATTGAGTCCGTTAAAGTGGGAAAAAGGTCTAACATTAACTAAATAATCTGAAGACTTCTCAGGTAATCTGCAGAGTAACAGCCAAGCATGCGGTTAATTTATGAAACATTCGAATTCATTGTAATTATCCAAAAAAAAAATATCCAAATTTTTACTTCTAACTTCATTTTTGTTTTTGATTTTAATTCCTGTTTTGATTTTTTTATTGTGATTAAGACTATAATTCTGACTATTATTTTGGATTTTATTGTGATTTAGGTCAGTTTTTGTTAATTATTTAAATTGTATTTATTTATGTCATTCTGATTTTGAATTTATTTTAAATATTTTAATTCTAACTATTTTAATGTGGATTGATATTAATATTATTTTATATTGTTCGTAATTTAACTTATTTTAATATAATTTATTTTCATTGTAATTTTTAATATGTCGGTCTCACTCAATAATGTTAACAAATTCGTGGCAGGAGCGAGGCAACCCCGACACAAGTGTTAATAACAACTTATTGGGGTTGTTTCAATCACTATGTTATGTTTATAAGAGACTAATAAACGATTTTGATTTTTTTTTTTGGTTTAGATTTAACTTCTATTCCTTTTTATAACCAACCACTTGAGCCACTCTCTTCACTGACTAAACGATGTTGCATCCGTTAATATGCAGATGAACTAGGCAAAGTGGTGGATCAGCTACTTTGAGCCAAACACACTTTAATGGATTACACCCGGTAATTTGTAGATAACCTGGTTATTACGCAAAATGACGTATTCCGTACTTAAACGGTCATATTTATATTACCTAGGTAATGTATGTAATGGACAAATGGAATATTAATTCATAATATTTCATACATTGCCTGAACGCCCTAGGTATTCTATACGTCGCGCGTCGCCTAGGTATTGTAAATAACGCCCGAATTATACAGATTAACAGTACCAAATATATCTTAATCTGCCACTGGTGTCGAAACTTTGCCTGACGTGTACGTGTCGTTTGCCATCATCATCATCATTTATCTAGTGGTCATGTTGGCAGGAAATGTTTCGTAATGATTTCTTTGAAAACCTCCAACGAAGGGCTTGCTCTCAGTGTGTGCAGCCATCTTAGTTGAGTACCAAAACGTACTCAAAATCTATATTCCAAATTGCAACAACATACTATCAATATTTGCTCACTTAATAATTCCTGGATGTAAATAGTTAAAAGATTCGACTAGTCTATAAGTCTAGCAATATTATTTTGTTCACAGTTAAAGGTAATGTACACGGATGTAATCCAGCGTCCAAACAGAGCTCTCCTTGGTGAGAACTAACCAAGCCAACCATTGTCTTGATTGTCAGTTTGGATTACATCTGCTGTCTACACCTTTGTTTGGACGCTAGATTACATTCAAAGTGTGAATAACTAGTCCAGTCCTGCAATGATTGTTCGTTCCCAACCAAATTAGAAATCATTGGACAAGACTTCTTTAATTACAGGTCCGGCCGGACAAGAGGAATCGGGCGCTCCGGTAAGTAGTTCTAGAAACCCTATTGCCATCTCATGTCATGTGGGGATCTCACTCTCCCGGTCTTACATAGCCATAACAATGCCACACTGATCTTGGAGATACGTCTACTTATCATCATTCCACACTTTTGGAGAGAACCGGAGATGGAGGAGCGCATACATTACACATGATCAATATTTTTGTTGATCTTTATTATTTTGGTGATTCTTATTATTATTAATTTCTAACAAATACATATACTGAGGTTTAGCTCGGGATGTATGTGTGTTTATAATTTATTGAACAGCAGAAAAATGAAAGCTTATAGACATGCAAACAATGCGACCGGACTATTCATTGATACCTACATAAATAGTTTTTTGTTCTTGATGATAATTAATGTTCAATTCAGTGGACTCCAAAACCACAAACGAGTAGTCATGACCCTGATGTGCAGCGTGCGGACAGCGGCAGCGACCCAGAGGTCAGTTTGGAGCTCTCTCAACAACACAGATCCCCGCTACTATTGTTTACTTTGATTAATGTAATAAAAATACGTAATGTTCATATTTTCAGGGTAATTTATCAAAGCAGCGCAGCCCGAGTGCTCAGGACCCAATAGATCAAGTAAAAGAAACAGAGGATTATATATTGTTAGTAGACACGGAAAAAATGGATAAGCTTCAAAATCATTATTATGATTTAAAAAGTAATTTACACGCTCTCACTCCGCATTTAAATCAAGGTGAAACATCACCTACTGAGATTGAGGATATACTCGAACTGTTCAGGGCGGTCACGCACTGCCTTGAGCAAATGAACATAACAGAAGAGAGTAGTGTCGAGCAACAAGAGTCTCCTACTGTGGAAGCTGAACGAGAACACAACGCGCTGCAGGTCCGCGAGACGCCAGCACAAACTGCTAACAGTGATGATATGGTACTCGTCGTTTGCATTTCAATTATTTTTTCACAAAGTTGCCTTTGAATACATATACACTAAATATCCTTATCTATTACTTACGTATTACTGAACCATTCCAAGCAACTGGGCGTGGGTAAAGATGTGCGTGTGTCTGGACCGAAATGCAACTGAACGAATCTATATCGGGTGTGTCTGACATCGACGCACCCCCCCCCCCCGTAGGGGAATTTTTCGTCGGCTTTTTCCTCATTTTGTCAACAAATATTGGATTTTTTTTTAAATTTAATCTTGATAGAGAAAAAAAGAATTAATACTTTTAAATTAAAAACTAATGATCTGAAAAGTCCTCGGTGCATAAAATCGTTGTTCTAATCCATCCGCAAAACATTATTAATTTAATTATTTTTTAAATCAATTAATATTATACTCTATAAATGTTAGAATAACGATTTTAGTATATATGTTACGGCTAATACCCGAAGTGCGGCTACACCTAGTTTTAGCCGGTTAGAACTAGGTGTAGCCACTTACTCTTGGTTAAACCTAGTACGAGCCGATTGTTTTCGGGTAAAACTAGGTCTAGCCTTCATCATGCCGGCTACAACTAGGTCCAGCCATTCCCTGTTGGATAAAACTAGGTCTATCCGATATCATTCCGGCTAGAACTAGGTCCAGACAATCGCTGTTGGATAAAACTTAGATACGTGTACCGCCAAGCCTTCCGCCCCGCGTCAAACTCATGACTCAGCATCTGCAGCAGCGGCGCGGGGTGAAGGGCAATGCGAGGCACGCGCCTCGCTATGCCCTTGCTATATCTAAAAAAGCTCTGCCGATAGCATGCCGGCTACAACTATGTACAGCCAATCCCTATTAGATAAAACTAAGACACGCGCTGCTGCTGCAGACGCTGTGAGTCACACTCGCTAGTAGACCTGCAATAGACCAGCAGCACCTGGCGCTTACAACCTGCAGAGGCGCGTGCCTCGCTATGCCCTTCACCCCGCGCCGCCGCTGCAGATGCTGAGAGTCATGAGTGTGACGCGGGGCGGAAGGCTTGGCGGGACACGCATCTAAGTTTTATCCAACAGGGATTGTCTGGACCTAGTTCTAGCCGGAATGATATCGGATAGACCTAGTTTTATCCAACAGGGAATGGCTGGACCTAGTTGTAGCCGGCATGATGAAGGCTAGACCTAGTTTTACCCGAAAACAATCGGCTCGTACTAGGTTTAACCAAGAGTAAGTGGCTACACCTAGTTCTAACCGGCTAAAACTAGGTGTAGCCGCACTTCGGGTATTAGCCGTAACATATATATAGTATATTTCCTTTTAATTTTATTTTTTAATTAATCATGGTGGTGGTTATTAATCATGGTATTCATTTATGCGACGACGTCTAACACACCGTACATATTTATAACAATGGATTTAGTTCGCGGTATGGCCGCCAAGATCCGTTACTTGCTATGGTCCGGTAATCAACACCAACAAAGAAGAACAGTACATGGGCGTCCGCTCTAAACATTCTATATTATATTCAGGAATCAAAGGAAACTAGCTTTTGTTCAGATGATAAAGTGAGATCCAGTGTGGGCAGTGGTGGCCCAGTCATGGTAACGGCTTCTTAATTCTTAATTTTTCGAGTTCAACAACGAGTTCAAACCCACCCAGGAACATTACTTTGTGATTTATTTCATCACCACTGGTGTCAAAAACGGTTAAGGAAGAAATCGTGTGAGTGAGGATCCCTTCTTGTCCTACAACAAAAAATTCGAAGACATTATTCACCAATCCATATTGTGCCCGCATGGTGGATAATGTCTGGGTCCCAACAGTGCAACCATTAAAAAGCCGATTATGCTCATGGAACATGTTCTTTCAGATACCGATTGGAAAGGGCCACGCGAAGGTGCCAGCAGATGTACTAATAAAAGTCGACTGGGACTCTTATACTAAAGCTACGAGAACCTTACTGTTGGCGATCTTCCCGCGAAGGTAACTGGACATTCAAAGGCCGTTACTAATATAATAATAAGTAAAAACTAACATACAAAACCGTTTTAGGAACACATTCATTGTGCGTAGGAAGAGTGTTCAGCGTGCGTAAACTTTACACTTCAAATAATGTTAATGATTCTAAATCTTTATTTTTAATTTTAGAGTATTGGCGACGCACTCCCTTACGGGTAAGCAGTCTCCGGCGTTTATGGACAGACCCGCCAAGAAAAAGTTAGATCCGCTAATCGTCGAGGACGTTATAAATATAGTATCGAAAAAATGCTGCGTTCAGAAAAATTTGGTGAGGTAAGAATTAAAATCGAAACTTAGTCACGCCTATATTATCTGTGGTCACATATACTTCTTCTTATCCCACTAGTTTTTTCTCTTAACTCGTAAGAGACATTCTATCGATTCTATTCAAAATCAAAAATGTTTTAATTTTACATAGGCCTACATGGGCACTTATGAAACGTTAGAAGCTAGTGCACGGTTCCAATTGGTCGTTTCCTATGGAGAAGAACCGGCAAGAAACTCCATGGTTATTCTTTTCAAAAATTGGTAGTGTAAAGTCTAAACATTGTACCTATTTAAATTAAAATGTTGTTGTTTAAAGTTTAATTGTCGGGCATAATTTTTTCGTTTTTCCTTTTTTCACAGAAATTGCATTACCGTCGCTTGTGCCGATGAGGCGAAGATGTACCTTAAGCGGCAGATGAAGCATCAAACTAGTGAGCCACCATAAACGACCAAATAAACTAAGTTAGAATATTACTTATTTAGATCTTTTATTTCCCTTGACACATTATTCCTGTTTCGCCTCCTACTGAGGTATATAATGTCTCACTGATGTAAGTTTTATAAACTAGTGCTTGACTGCGTTCCCACCTGATGGTAAGCAGTGATGCAATCATAGATGGTGAGGCGTACTAGTGTATTAAGAGCCTGTTCACCCTAGCCTTGAAGACACCCAAACTATAATAGATAGATAATAGATGATAGATTCCCTCGGATTAGCGTCCACATGTTAGTATTGTTATCAATCAGTGCGCACGTCCGGCACAGGCGCGGTCTCTGGAGCTAGCAAGCCTCGAAGAACAGACAAACGCACTGCTGACAGATACACCTGATACTGATAGCTACGGCATTGACAAGTCCGAAGTCGTCGTGATGTGTCTACTTGAATAAGTTCTTTCTCATACATTATTATCTCTAACATATTTATATATGGGGTAGCTTGTTTGAGTGTAATAGAGTACTAATTGGTTCAAAAGCAGTCTGTAGGGATCCGTCCACAAATGAAAGGTGAGGATTTATTCGTGTAACGTTAACTCTTACAAATCAATATTTTAAAAAATCTTTTGGTGACTATTGTTATTTTAAAATCCCAATGTCAAATAGCTATCCTTTGCCTTATATCAAACCTACGATATATCTCCCGCTCTACCCAATAGCGGGAGAAGTCATTGGAAAGTCAACGAGAAGTACCTTATGAATTTTGGTTCCCTTGATCCCGATTTCCGACCACCGTAGGTACGGGCTACGGGTATTATAGCACTAATATTGGGAAAAGTCTGAAAACTGAAAATTTGTAGTTTCGTCAAAAGATTTTTTTTTGAAAAATCTTCAAAGCTCGATTCGGGAATTGAACTTTTTTCATAGGTGAGTTGAAATTAAAACCATTAAATCCGCTTTCCCTTAAAGCTGTGCAAAAATCAAACTTGTGAGTTGACGGGACAAAAAGATACGCCCGTTTATGTTGTGAAAAACGTACATTTCGACACTGTCAAAGGAATCAAAATTCAAATCAAATTCACATTGTTGATCTAGAACCTTAAAGACTCGATTCGAGAATTGAACTGTTTTCATAGGCAAGTTGGTACGGAACCCTGTGTGCGATTCCGACTCGCACTTGCCCGGTTTTGACCGTTAACGACGCTATTTGCACTGGTCTATTAGAAAATTAGAAAATTTTGAATCTGTAATAATGCCTGCTTGGTTACTGAAAAACATAGACAGTAAAACATCGTACAACTGAATTATCGACACACCATGTTCGGTATAATAAAAATGGCACCATCAAGTTTCGAAGACAAGTAGGGAACACATCTTCGACACGGTTGATGCGGCGGTAGCTGTGTCCTTGCTTTCTATCGTAAAACGAATACCTATTAATATTTCAATTATCTCTTCAAACTTAACATACTCATCATTGATGTACATACACTCTTATTGTTTCTTGTACATCAATGATACTCGTACATTTTTTATCATAACTAGTATTTAAAATAAAAAAAAAATAGAAAATAAGTTTCATACAAAAACGAGTGATGAGGGTAGGTTGCAATTTTATAGTTGTAGCGTGTTTACTAAGGCCTACGACATAGTGCAGAACAGCGACTCATTGGATCGTTTCGTTTAATATTGTATTTTGTTTTTATTTTGGATATGTAGACTACTTATCTTATTTTTATTACGTTTGTGTGTGTATTTCCTTTTTGCTTTTTTATTATCATTGTACTAACATTGACAAAGCTGCATGGTAGACCTTAGGTCGACATTTGACTGTGAGGTTTTGCAAAACCTTTCATGACTTTCATGAGACGGCTAGATGGCGCTGTTCAAACATTTAAAAAACACAGCATAGCTTAAAAATCTTATTACGCAGTGGCACTTAATATGGTTTTTAATACCTAAAATAATTACTAAGTAATAATAATATAATAAAAAACAAACATAAATGATTTTATTTTCTTATTTCCGAGTACTTAATACAGCGCCATCTATACTAAAGCAAAAAAGCCAATTGGTATATTATTTAATTCGACAACAGATGGCGTAGATCATAAATAATAAAATCCCTACATTCACAAAGTAGCTCTCGTTTTCGCATATTCTAATAATTAGATCGGTAGCTCAGGTGGATTAGCATGGCAGAATATCAAAGCTAGTTCCACAGGGCACAGGTTCAAATCCCAGTTCTAAGTCGACTTTTTTAAAATGTAATTATTATATAATATAATTTATATTCTCTTTTTTATATTTTTAAACGTTTTTTATTTTATTTTTTGTTATAAATAATATAAAAATATGCGGTATAAGGTGCAATAAAGGCATAATACACAAGTATACATATACTACTATATATTAACACTATATAAATATATATACATAAATTACTTTCATAAATAGTGGTAAGTATTAGCATTATTAGTAATAGTTTTCTTACAGATTAAGATTTACTAAGTTACGAGAATTAGTAAAGGATAAAAAATTAAACTATTTTAGTGATATTATGACATTTAATTCTCAAAGAAGAATACAATTTTTACTTCTTTCTTATTTATACAGTGTATAACCTAACTTAACAGTTTTACACCCAATTAACAATTATTTAATTCACTTGTTATGAGAAATACAAGCAAAATTTATAACTGAATAACTCTATTACAAAATGGAAGACATTAAAAAAATAAAACTAGTAGTAGATATTATAAGTATTCTAAATGAAAACACAACAACAATAACATAGTTTATAAGTTTCTGACAGTTACTAACCATTGATTATGTATTTAAATGAAATAGATAAATTAAATATTTTATAATAATTGAGATACATAAAAAGAAAACAATGTATTTTTGTCTTTTGTTATAAACAAACAGCTATAAGTTATCTATAATCATTTTACATATTATTCGTTTAGAAAAGTAATCAAACTGTGGGAACATTTGTATTTAAAAGTTTATAGACTTGAAAACGAAAGAATATATTCATTTCATGTCCATAATAAAATTATAAGTTATTATATAAAAAAATGAAAACTGTATTGTGCCATTCTCCTATTATTTAGTTTGATTCATAAAGTTACAATACCCTTCCCTATAAATATGCAACCTTATCGTCTGTTGTTTATACCTTGAGACTAAATTGACACATTAGTGTCAAACTTACTATAGGAATGATGCCAGTTCTTTTGTGTTGTAATGTCATTAGACAGTAGTTCTGTAAATATTTTACCCACTCATAAATTATAAAAATATTACGTTTTGCATGATTATGGTTAGTGGTATTGACTATAATGATTGATTTGTGCATTATGTTATGACTAAGGTTCATAGCTTAAGTATTCGTTCCAGAACGAGGAAGAAATTGAAGCTTGACCTCAAATCAATAACAATAATAAATTGTAAGACCGGGTTATAGCTGTAATTTTGGGATCGAGTAATTTATAATAATATCATTATTTCACCCACAAAAACAAGACTTACATGATTAAAATTACCTAACTAACATAACAAAAAAAAATCAGTCTAGTGTGCGGAGCTGGTGTCTATTATAGGTGTAAACCTGTATTACAGATCACCAGGTCCTCACCCCACGGAATCAGGTATAACATAACGAGGAATATAAATAACATGTATTTAAAAACAAAAAAATTGTTGTGGCAAGATATTAATTTAGTATCTAAACGCTAATTTGCCTCTTAGCGCGAAGGTTTGTGCATTAAAAGTATGGTGTGCATAATAATTTATGTATAGTGTATGCGTGGTGTGTGCGTGCGTGTGTATTTAACTAGTTTTCTACTTACGGTTAAGGTATTTATTTCCCAAAAATAAGAAGGTAGGTTTCACACAAGGAACCGCAAAACAATTTGACTTATGAGGGTAGGATGCAATTGAATGATTACTGCGTGCCTATAAGGCCTACGCCACAGTGCAGAATATAAGCGATTTAATACAATTGTTTCGGTTTATTATTTATGCATATAATTTTGATTTTGTTTTGTTTAATAATTTGATTTATTTCATATTAATTGTTGTTTGAGTAGACTTTCTTTAGTATTAATTTAACTTGTTTTTTTATTTGATTTGTATAATATATAAAATATATTTTTAATAAATATTTTTTTTTTATATTGGAAAGGAATACAATATAAATATAAATTATATTGTTTTTATTTTAATTTCTTATATTATATAAGAAATCAAAATCATTAGTGTAATAACATTTTGTTGTTATAAAGTAGTGATTAAAATCCCACTTACACTAAGTTTGATCACTGTAATTTATCAAATAAATTATAGCTACCCCGGTCTTTGTTATTACTCAATCCAATAGTCAACACTTTATATTCTCTTTTTAATATTTCGTGTGTTCGCCGTTTATTAATTATTCATATAAGCTTTGACCCCGTAAAGTCAGTGATTCCTAAGTCCTTTCGTTCCTATTGTCCCACCTTTGAACTATAACGCCCCATAAACTTTCAATGGGGTTTAAGGGTCTGTTCACACAGACCAGCTCGGAGAGGAGAGCAGATTTTTTATCACGTTGAAAACTGAGTTTTAAGTATTTGTAGTAAGGTTTATTTTTGCATGTGCACTGTTTTGTCATTAAGAATGCTTGAACGCGCAGTGCACATGCAAAAATAAACCTTACTACAAATACTTAAAACTTTATTTTCAACTTGACAAAAAATCTGCTCTCCTCTCCGAGCCGGTCTGTGTGAACGGACCCTAAATCTGGTAATCTCGCAGGCCAAGGAATGATCCGTATATCCGATTGCTGGCTAAACAGATTTGATGTCCGTCTGTCAAACTAGTCATCGTCATAATCGCCGCAGTTATAAAGGAGCGATTGGTTTCGAGGCACAGCCGGTGGTCTGGCGGACACATGCCGCTGGTTCGATCCGGACTCATACGGACATAACCTTTTTGTTACAAGAATTGCGCTTCTTTGTTTATTTTATGCGGATTGATTGTTAAACTTAATCTAGTTGAGAGTTTGTGCATAAATGGTTGTACTGGCCGTGTTCGTATTTTATTCGGTTTAACAGGAACCCTGAATATTACACACTCTTGCACAATTATGGAACGGTGTATAGGACAATTTTATGGTCTTGCACAAACGTTATCACTACAGGCATTTCTTCTACAGGAAAAAAAAATTCCGCACGGTTGGCAGCATGACGTCATTCAGCACATCTATGTAGTTTACACTATTTGCACGACTGAGTATTACAGTAAGTTCTCCTGGTCAGCACTCATCCATTTCCCACATGTTCACTGTTACACGACCGGATCCAGAGGTAGGCACAACGTGATCACTGTCATAACGCGTTTTATTCCTACGCCACAACCTAACTTGCCCGTGCTGGATTTGAAAGTATTTCATCACTGAAGATGACGTTGCTCTAGTCGAAATTTCTGTATTTAGCGAACTCCAATCGTGCTTTTTTATGAGCTTCGGTTAGCAATGGCTTAGCAGCATGTCGATGATAATGCAGCCCTTCACTATAAAGAGCACGATACACCGTCCACAAAGATGTATCAAACAACTCTGCGTAATATCTTGTTCGTGTAAAGCCATTTCCCTCATAACCTTGCACCATAACCTGACGCTGGTATGAGTCAATATGGCGTCTTCTACCAGATCTACTACGATGTTCCAACGAACCCTCTTCTTGAAACCGCTTTATCCAAAAGTGACAGTCTTTACCTATAAAGGAAATAATATATTATTTATTATTTTCGTGTATCGTTAATCGTGGATAATAAAATAAATAACGAACCGTGACTTTAAAATATTACTTACGTTTAAGTCTTGATTATGCAATGCTATTATTTGGGCCCTCGTAGCCATATCAATATTTGATCGCGAACTTATGATAAAATAAATGTTAAAAACTTGTTAAACGCAATCGTAACTAAACTTACTCAAAGATTGTAATGAACGTTATGATTGAACAAAAAGATTTAATTTTTATACAGTTAATATTAAACTACCCTCAATTCATTTGAGATTTATGATACGGGCTAAAGTCGCTAAACAACTTCAATATAATAAAGAGTAGGATAATTTCAACTCATTGCGTAATGACTCGATGGTCTAGTGGCTAATGGAATCGGTAAATTTTATGCCACCGAGTTCGAATCCCAGTTATTACGTGCTTTGCTTTATAAGGTTTGTAATGTCGTAGGAGACTTTGTGTTAAGATTAAGTAATTTTGTAAATAGCAAAAAACAAAGTAATGTTCTTTAAAGAGATATGTATATTTTCCAATCCTACTACTATACTAGCGCCATCTATGTCATAAAAGACATATTATTAAGGCCACAGAACAGTTGACATTATTGTGTCTCGTTTTGCGGGTATGTGATAGGTTAAGACGATGAAACCCTGTGCAAACGATTTTGGTTTAGAATCTTCCATGCAATTCGGTCACAATTAGTACATACACATACAGGGTGTAAAAAGACCGATCACATAGCCGATAACTACACATTGTACATGTACTTTGAACAAAAAATTTTGCTGGGAAAGAACTTTTTTTTTCCATTTTTAAAAAATAATTATTTAATAATAACTTCGATCAGCTGAGCGTTCGGCCGCTCGCGCTTGGTCATTGAACAGTCCGCACGCTTGTGTGTGTGAGGCGCTCATTGTGTTTAGTTTTCGTTTCATTTTTGTAACTTCTTTATGAAAAATTGATAATTTTGATAGTTTGTTCGGAAGAAAGTTTACTATTGATACTTGGAATACGATTTTGAAAAAAAAAACGAAAAAAAAAAATTGACTTTGACTTTCAATATCTTCAAAACCAGTGAATTCCCAGATATGTTCTAGAAGAAAAAAACTATCCCAGTGATGAGTAGAATATGGGGTTTTCGTTTACGTTAAGGGTCTTTTTACAGGCGATATATTTAAGATTTTATATATTAGAGAACAATTATTTTTTAAGTTTTGTTATTAATCTATGACAGTTTGATTTCTTTTGTCTTTAGGTAGGTGGTTTATTGTCAAAGTGGGCCCTTTCATACATAGCATTCTTTTTCCTCTAGTGTTTTTGTCGCACTACTGTTTTTGTAATTCAGACTGTGTCGAAATAATTAACTGTCGATGTTCAAGATGACACTCCTGGTGGAGCGAGAGGGCGAATCAGACTTTTACTGACTAAAACTCATCATTCTATGTTTCTTCTTACACTTACACGTATAGGCAAAGCAATTTTACTTAGCATTAGCGGCCTTATAATGTTCCCACTGTTGGGACTCAGGCCTGCTCTCTAGAAGAGGGAGTTGGCCGTTATCCACCACGCGGGCCCAGTGTGGATTGGTGGATGTCACATATCTTCGAATTTATGGTTATAGGACTCATGGTGTTTTCCTTCACCGTTTTGAGAAACAAGAATTGAATTTTACTTATTACGACATTATTTTCTCCTATGATCATATGAGGAGTTCTATTGCATAACTTCGAAATTCATCATCAAAATTACAATTCGGGGGTATTGAGATTGAGCTTTCAATAATAAATAAAAAAAAAACCGTTCAAGTGCGAGTCGGACTCGCGCAGTGAGGGTTTCGTACGTAACTAAAACTTTTCAGTTTCAGACTTTTCCCTATGTTTGTACTACAAGACCTTGCTTCGTACCAAAGAAGATTGGCAAAACCCCATGTACTTTCAGTATCACATACAGGCTTAACGTTCAATAGAATGAATATATGGATTAGAATGCTACAATAGAGTATAACAAAATATGTAATGGTAAGACATACATTACAGTTGGGGATATAAAATGATTTATAGACATAACCTCAAAATGGACCACCAAAAATAATACAAGGTACCTACCTAATTATGTAACTTAGAGCTTGACCAGAAGGGGCGAATTCATCGCGATTCTCTCGTGCGTATCACGCGCGACCGTTGCGCCCAGAAAGAGCGTATCAACGCTGGAGCATTCAACAATTCCGTATCAAATGTAGGTGCTCAATTTCCCTGGATATGTGCACTCGCTCTGGAGTTCGCGCGTTTAACTGGATGCAACAAGGTGTCCCTAGTATCTCGCCTCGCGTGTAATACGCGCGAGTTGAGGGTCTGGCGTTGTGCACGCGATTTACGCGCGTATTTGGAATTCGCGCGATACTTGTGGACGCGACGTATTTGTGCTAGTATATTACTAGCGCGCAAATGATTTCGCGCGAAACGTTTCTAAACGAATTCGCTTCTTCTGGACAAGGTTTTAAGGCAGACCCTTAAGCGTCGTCCTATTTAGCTAACTATCATACGATTGAACGATGTGATTTCGTCGCACGATGAGATTAGTTTTATCGACAAAACCCTGTGCTCGCGCGATGATTTACAAGCTTCTATTAGGACACTCTAAAGAATGTGTGTTTAATCACATCGTTCAATCGTACGATGGTTAGGGTCAGCTCACACCGAGACGCGACGCTGCGCGCACATTTTAATAGAGTGACTCAAAATATAACTTTATTTACTACGCGAAAAGATACACATTTCATTGTGAGAATTTAGAATACGTTGCTTCATGCAGCGCTGCACCTCTTGATGCCGCGCGGGTTCTCATAACAGGTAAAAAACAAAACCATAGTATTTATAACATTTTTTTTATTATAATTGTAACAATACATTGTCAAGAAATCTGAGGAGCTCGTGGCTAAATAATAACAGCCGCACAGGTCGATCTTCAAGGTTAAGCAACGCTTGCCTAGGTTGGTCTGTGGATGGGTGACCATCTTAACATAACGAGTTTCCTCCGTGCCTCGGAAAGCACGTTAAGCCGTTGGTCCCGGCTGTCATTTGGAGATCTTTGGCAGTCGTTACGGATAGTCAGAAGCCAATAAATCTGACTCCAGTCTTGCCATGAAGTACCGTGTTACCCCAGTTAATGGGTTGTGGAGGTCTGGTAGGCAGCCGCTCCTCGTAAAATACTGGTATTCAGCTAAATCCAGCTTGACTGGAAGCCGACCCCAATATAGTTGGGAAAAGGCTAGGCAGATGATGAATACATTGTCAAGAAATACCGCAGGGAGATTGTTCCTTCGTGTCGATCGTAAGCTAAATATCAGACTACACTCATGACATGTGAACAACAGCCCACGGTTCTGAGTCATACTTTACAATTACAACAGTAGCCGATAATGGCTTCGGATTTCTCCTTTAAACACGTCGGCGAAGGCGTGATAAGCGCACATAACAGTTTATACACCGAAGATCAACTGCTGACATTGTTAAAGCATGAAAAACATTCACAGAATAAATAAGAGTCCTATTTCAGTCCTGCGCAGGTTTATACACTAAACGCAAATTGTAATGTACTAAAGTAACGTGGCGGCACAAAATAAGAGTTCACACTTCATTTATAGATGCAGACAACATTACAAATAACACGAACGACGAATTATGTTTAGGCAGGGTCAAACAAAAATATCATGACAGTTTATATTTTTTTTTTGTATTTGACATACCTAAGTAACAGCTGACGCAATAAGCCTATTTTATGCGTTTTGTTTTTACCGACTTCACCAACAGGACGAGGTACTATTGCATTATTGCGTTTTGTTTCCGTAACGGGACTGTACCCTATAAATCATGGTTTTTTAATTACTCCGGACTGCTAATATTGTATTTTAGCTTGGAAAATAACTAACGATATATGACCCATAAGTTGCATATAACTAGATTTGTGTATGTTTGGATTTTGATGTGATACCCAGCTCGCCAATCTTCTTTCAAGATTCTAGGTCAACGGGAAGTACCCTATGAATTTTGATTCCCTTGACAGTGTCGAAATGTACGTTTTTTGCGACATAAACGGGTGAATCTTTTTTTTTCGTCAACTTACAACTTTGATTTTTGCACAGTTTCAAGGGACCCTGGACCTAAGTGTATGGTTTTAATTTCAACTTGATACCTTCACGCGTTCTCGAGATAAAGGGTCTTGACAGACAGACAGGCGGACAACAAAGTGATCCTATAAGGGTTCCGTATTTTCCTTTTAAGGTACGGAGCCCTAAATAATCAAGATCGATCCACAATTGACCGAGAAATTGGTGTCATCATCATCATCATCTTCCTGCCCTTGTCCCGTTTTATTTGGGGTCGGCGCAACACGTTTTCTTCTTCCACTCTGTTCTGTCACTCGTCATGCTATCACTTACTTCCTTTTCTTCCATATCACTTCTCACACAATCCATCCATCTTTTCTTTGGCCTCCCTCTCCCTCTCCATCCATCCACATCTAAACTCATAACTCTTTTAGTAACATGCATTTCATCCCTTCTCTTTACATGACCATACCAAGACAAACGACTCCCTTTCAACTTTTCAGTCACTGGCGCCACTTTCAAACTTCCCCTAATATACTCATTTCTCACTTTGTCCATTCTTGTCACACCACACATCCATCTTAACATTCTCATCTCCGCAACGTGCAATCTTTTTTCATCCGTCTTTTTCACAGCCCAACATTCTGATCCATATAGCATGACAGGCCTTACTACGGACTTGTAGATTTTACCCTTCAACTTGAGGGGCATCCGTGGATCACACGTAGTTCCAGTGACCTGTCGCCATTTCATCCATCCAGAGTTGATCCGATGCGTTACGTCTCGGTCTACCTCGCCGTTGCCTTGGACAAGAGATCCGAGATACCGAAAGTCAGAACAGATTGGTATGGGTGTTCCGGTGAGAGTTAAAGGCACAGGACTGGAGAGACCGCCGAAATCGCAGAACAGGTATTCCGTTTTGGTTCTGCTTAATTTCAGGCCCACACTCTCCAGTCTGTGCAACCACACATCCAATCTGCTCTGGACCTCTAGGCCACTCTCGGCAACCAGCACAATGTCGTCGGCAAACAGCATACAACAGGAAGCCAGGGAGCCAGGGAGCCTCCTCCTGGATATCAGACGTCAGAGCGTCCATTATCAGCAGGAAGAGGTAAGGATTAAGAGCCGACCCCTGATGTAAGTCGACTGCCACATTGAAGCTGCCAGTAGTGCCTACTGTAGACCGGACTTGGGCACTGCAGCGACTGTACATCGCCCGGATCAACTGTACATACTTCCCAGGCACACCTTTCTCCTTAAGGGCCCACCACAGAACCTCACGAGGCACCCGGTCGTACGCCTTTTCAAGTTCAACGAATACCATGTGCAAGTTTTTATGCGCACCTCTGTATTTCTCGCACAGCTGGCGCATAGCGAAAATGGCATCCGTTGTACCCCGACCCGGCATAAAACCGAATTGGTTCTTTGAAATTTCACTCTCTTCTCGCAGTCGCCTTTCAATAACTTTCTCCCAAGCTTTACATACCCAAAAAAATTAACATACATACAGTCAAATATAGAACCTCCTCCTTTTTGTTGGTTAAAAATACAGCGAAGAGGTTTTTATTATATTCGTGAATGTAGGTAGATGACTAAAATCATTTCATATTCTTCGAACTAACGGTTATAGGAAAATTAATACGACGTCGCCTATATAAAGCAAAGTTTCACTTCAATCTGTCTTTTTTTCGCTTGCACGTTGGGGTCTACGAACGTAAGGGCATCTTCGCTCTGTACTGTCGTGATTTTTACCTGAGTACTCTGCAATAGGGACAAGCTACGCTGAGTTGCACTTTGAATCGTAAAGTAGGTACATAACATCGGTACGCTATGGCAGCTGTGTCAGCTATGTTAGATATTTTTCCAAACTTTTGGCTTCAATTTGAACGTATAGGTAAAAGTAGTCACGCGATGCCTCGCCGTTTTTGGTTGAAATTGAACACAATGGAATACAGTGAAACGAACCCGCAGTTTGATCCTCCTCCAGTTAAGATTGTACAGATATGCAGTAAGTTTTTGTAGTTATTATTTTATTTGTTTACCATTTGTTTACCTCGATTAATATTCATATGGTCCATCCATCCGAAGGAGGCCATAGGAAAGAAAGATGGATGTGATAACGTGCTGGTTGGCAGGTTCAGAATGGAAGAAAACCACGTGTTGTGCCAACCTTAGGTAATATGGGACAAGGGCAGGAAGACGATCATGATGACTTGCATCGATACTTTCCGACAGTATCCTTAATGTTTTCACCATTTAGGAATAATCGCTCAAAATTTCACAACGGTTTTTTTCCAAACCATCCAATATCGAACATATGCCTATAGTATAGATGTTACCGCTATTACCCCAAGTGGGCTAAAACTAGGTGTAACTGGCCACATTTGGTTGAACCTATCTTGGGTTAGAACTAGGTTTATCGTTCAATATAGTGGCTCGAACTAGGTGCAGCCACACACTGTACTATAACTTAGGTGTACTCTATTTATCATCGGCTAGAACTAAGTTTTCTGTAAAGTTAAGTATTTGGTTTTGTTTTGAGATTCTAAACTTGCATTTCCAAATTGATTTGATTATATTGTAAAAAATAAAAGACAGTAGGTACTTATTTAAATGTATTTTCATGTGAAGTTTGTGTGGTAAAAAAAACTAAATGCGCGCTACAGTAAGTAGGTAAAGCAGTGGGTATTTTGTGTAACTCTAAATGTACCTAATTTAAGCTTATCTTGTTCAAATAAGAAAAAGATATTTCTGCAACTTACTGTTACATGAAACTCATGGTGGAATGCCGTCAGTGGCTGTCGCAACCCAGTGCTGGGCACGCCATAATTATAGAGGTAAGTGCTCTTTGAGGACTGGCTGGAAAGACATCACGGCTTCCGTCTCCGAACAAGGTAAGTTAGAGGGGTTCCTGCATTAGATCCAGGGGAAAGAAACGCCCGGTTGTCAACACTGTGTGGATCGCGCGGACGGAGGACATGTGTGTCATGTGTCATGGGTGGGTATACGGTAGAGGTATACACCGCGTGGGTGGGCACCGCTGTGTCCTTGTGGAGGCGACTGGCGGCAGCGACCTCTCGCGCCTGGCTCTGGTACAGTAATACTAGCAAAGGAGGCACGCGAAAGGGCATGGCCCTTCACGCCACAACCGTCGGGATCCCAATCCCGATTTCTAACCTCTGAAGACGCGAGCTTGCGGACGGCGAGCAACGGATGACATACCTGTAATCATACGGACTGAGCTCAAGTCGTTAACTGTGCGTAGTGTTCTATGCGTGCCTCAAAGAGATGTTAGCAAACCCGTAGGGGCCCAGCAGGGTCCAAACTTCTGAGGTTATGGGTTCGATTCTGAAAGTAAAACCCAGGGCCCTGGAACGAAAGCAAAGAAGGAACAAAGGAGTGGGTTTTAGTTAACAAACGTCTGAGACGCCCTCCCACTCCGCCCAAGAGCGAAAAGTCATTCTGACGATTTACCATAAAAAATCACAAATAATTTGTTGATGTCATTTCTTTTACATAATATACCTATGTAGAAAAAAAATATATTTTGAGTTAATTATTTTATAATTATAAATGTCACTTCAACATCATTCTCTTTTATTTTGTGCAATATAATCAAATTAATCTGGAAACGCAAGATAGGAATCTCAAACACAACACCAAATGCACAGCTATACAGAAAACCTAATTCTAACCGATGATAGATAAGGTAAACTGTACTGTTACTTTTTAGTGTACAATAAAGTTTATTCTATTCTATTATAATTTTAACCACCAGTGTGTGGCTACACCTAGTTCTAGCCGCTATGATGAAG
This sequence comes from Mythimna separata, assembly GCA_030763345.1. Classification (NCBI taxonomy): domain Eukaryota; kingdom Metazoa; phylum Arthropoda; class Insecta; order Lepidoptera; family Noctuidae; genus Mythimna; species Mythimna separata. Next base: position 7,188,233 of record CM061187.1, read on the forward strand.
GCTTAACCTAGTTCTAACCGAAGATAGTAGGATACACCTAGGTTTAACCACATGTGGCTGGCTAGACCTAGTTCTAGCCGGCTAGAATTAGCCGTAAGATAAACAAAGTTTCGATACGATTGTTTAAAATATTTACCTATCCTGTCAATTGTAGGTTTCAAAGTTACAGTGGGTGGTCAAATTATTAGGGACAGCACCTAGATTTTTATATTACGAGTATTATCAACTTTAACAGCATTTTGCAAGCAAACGGTAGGTTGTAGGTTCAGCTAATATTTTTTATTTTGAGATAATAAAAATATCAAATATGAAGTCAAAATCATTTCTGTATTTAACCTATCAATACTCGCGAAACGAGACACAATAGTAAGACAATAACAGCGCGGTCCTATGAGACCGATCGGGGATTCATGAATTAAAAAAAAATTAATGATAAATGAATATTACTAGTATTTTTTGACAGCATCCATTCATCGTGTTATGCTCTCTATGCAAGTTCGGGCTTACTGTAGCAGGTTTATGGTATGATGGCCACTCTTTAATGAGTGCTGCAATCAGCTCGTGTAATTTTTTTCATCGGTAAAAGAAACCCAATTTTCAACAAATGCTGAAAAAAGTCAACAAAGTTATAAATGCCACTTTAAAAATAATGACGCAAATTCACAATGTTCCAACATACATATAAATAATAATAAAGGTATTAGTAATAATAACAAATAAAAAAATCATATATAAATCCATTGGTTAGCATAAAAAGTGTATTTTAATCTAAAATTTGAAATTAAATGTCTCTAAATACTGTCCCTAATAATTTAGCCACCTATGGTAAATTAATCTCTATTGCAAATGATATAAAGTCACACGTTTAACGTGAGATTATTCGGTCCTGACCGAATTACAAAACGTGACTTTAAATTACAGACAACAAGGCTTTTGCCTGGATATACAAGCGGTTGATAATAAGGAGGAACCTGAATCTTTGCACTGAAAGATTTCATAATGCCTATGATAATTGTAAGCAGGATATAGAGACACTAGAGGCCATAACTTTATGTCCGGTGAGTAGAAACTCTATTGTTATCATCATTCATCTGGGGCCCTCACACTCCCGGCATTTCTTATCCGTGACCATGCCAGACTGATCTTGAGGTTTAGAGTTATCATCTTTCCACACTTTTGGAGAAAATCGGAGATCAAGATCTATCTGATCTAGAAATAGTAGGTAGAATGAAGAGTCAGTTGAAAAAAAATATATTTATGTAGTCACGGGGCGCGGGTAGTATGTAATAGCGGTCTACCCGAGATACATTCGTATGCAACCGTCGTCGTATTCTTGCGTGATTATGATGTTATTACCTATCTTTCTTTAAAGATTGTATCTACTCGTAGATATTGCCAGAATTATCTGTATTCTGGATCTAGATATCTAGGTTTTGTATTGAAATCAATGTGTAAAACTAATGAAGGGCCAAAATTCATGTCTTTACTGGCATGTATTTTGGCCCTTCATAATGAAAGGTAGGTTCGGGTAATAAGGCTCCCTTAGCCTTAAAATAAAATGAAAACTATATATCCAAATCAACCAATTTTAATATTAATTAAATCTGTAAAAAGTCAACCAAGTCATAAATGTCATTTTTTAAGCTAACCAGTGGATTTGTACAAGATTTTGTTATTTGGTATTATTACTGGTATCATTATTATTATTTTTGATATAAGGTAACCTATGAGTTCACGTCATTTTTGTTAAAGTGACATTTATAACTTTGTTGGCTTTTTTCAACATTAGCTGAAAATTGAGTTTCTTTAGCTTGTGAAAAAATTACACCAGCTGATTGCAGCCCTCATTAAAGAGTGTCCATTATACCATAAACCTACTACAGAAAGCCAGAACTTGCATAGAGAGCATACCACGACGATTGGAAGCTGTCACAAAATACTAGCAACATTCATCCATCTTATGACGTATCTTTTTTTTTTTCTAAAAATATATTCAATGATTTTTACTTCAAATTGGATGTTTTCAGTAAATGTTGATATGATACTAGCGGCCCGCCCCGGCTTCGCACGGATGCAAAATTATCATTTGTAGTGAAATGGTCTATTTTCTCGATAAATGGGCTATTCAACATTGAAAGAATTTTCAATTCGAACTAGTAGGTCCTAAGATACTAATTGAAATCTTCATTTTTTATTTTTCAAAACTGAAGATCACAATTTTTTAATGGGTATTACTTTTTTCTACATTTTATTAGCTACTCAAATAATATTTTCTTTTTAAAATCCATCCACAGTCACAAAAGTTGGATTTTGATGAATGTTTAACGCCCCAGGCACTGGACTACTAATAATTTGGCTACCCACTGTATGTATGTCCATATTTTCAGATTCGGCGTATCTTGTCAGGTAAAGTACGAGCGAACCATAATCAACGTTTAATCACCGCAGAAATACGAGATTCGTTGATTCAAAATAATTTAAAACTACAACGTTACGTCAAAGAACACCGACGACTTAGTGAACTTATAACATCAAATCCTATGGTACTTGATCCACAGCGATCTGTGACCGAAGAACTTGATAAAAAGGTTAATAAATTAGGAAAACATATGAATAATATCGTATCTAAATTACCTAATTACTTTGAGGAAGAAGAAGTAACGGAAAGTGAAGATGAAGAGATGGATGAAGAGCAAAGTAATGGTAGAGAGCCACAAGTCAATGGTCCGATTGTTTAACCTGCAAAAATACAATCTCAACACAATGTTAGCATGAACAAACAACAATAGAAGATGTAAAAGATATGGTAATTATTTTGCATTTCGTTTTTAAGCATTAAAAAAAATATTATGCACTAAAAAGGAAACTTTTAAATACATATTCTCTAATGATACGCACTTGTAGTGGGTCGGAGGTCAAAATATTTTTCTCGCCAATTGAAGTAATGGTCACTCAATCGCTGTCCTTTCAGGTACCGATAGGAAAAGGCCACGCTAAGGTGCCTGCAAGATTGCTGAACCAGATCGACTGGAGCTCGCAAAGGTAATTAAAAATTCAAAGTCATTTACTAATAAAATAATAGGTAAAACTAACAAACAAAACCGTTGTGAGAATACGCTCATTGTGCATACAGCTAAGGATTCAAATTCCCTGCCGGGTTAGTTCTAGGCAAGCGTGCTCCAATGTCGACAACGACTCCTACCGTAAGGTGTGACAGTGGTCAAAAGCGACCCTTGATAGGGTCGCATTTATTTATTTAAACTTTATGCAACATAATGGTACATAGGCGGACTTAATGCCTTAGGCATTCTCTACCAGTCAACCAAGGGTGGTGTAGAGACTGCATGGCAGGTGCTTAAAAAAAGCGAATATATAAAAGTAAAATAAACATATATATACATATATTTATTTTACTATATAATATTATCCACGAGTAACATAGGCTAAATTTTATTCTGGAAAAAAATAGGGTTCCGTAAGATATTTAGGTTTAGGTGTAAAAAATCAACCAGAAAAGTTACTTATTTTATATTAAACTGTAAAAGATAGAACCATAAAATGTTCTAATTAATTGTAGATCTTATAAATATCTACAAAAAAGTCCGCGAAGCACTATACCTATCTATGTCGAGTGAGGCACAACAGCCATTTTTTTAATCTAATAAATTTGAATTTTTTTGGACTACATTTAAATGCATTTATTTTACTCATGCTATTAACCCTTATCAAAATAAATTATTTTATCTCTAAGTACAGTTTATGTAGATAAATTTTGGTCTTTGAATGCTTAAAATTGGACGTTTGGTTTTGAAGTTATGGCGAAATTAAAATATTACGATTCCTGCTGCACGGTCTGTTGCGAAGTCTCTTTCTTATGAATAGTGCTAGTATAGGTAGATAGAATTGATTTGAGAAATTGTTCGCCAAGGGCATCTGAAGAAACATGGTGGGTTTTTTACAGCTCTGCAAACTGTACCCGTTTAAAATCGCACCACAGGTTGCGTTTGACCATCAATAATGTGAAGTCTGCTGAGTAAAAATGCACGCTCTCAGGAGTTAATCTATTATATATAAAAATAAAACCCGTTTTTCGTTGTCACGGCATAACATGAAAACGGCTTGACCGATTTGGCTGTTTTTTTTTTAGGGTAGGTAGTAGGCAGGGTAGGTAGGGTAGGGTAGCGTAAGATATGTAGGGTAGTCATTTGACGGGAGCGAAGCCGCGAGTAAAAGCTAGTTTAAATCATAAATTGCAAAGTTAACTCTCGGTAAAGAAGGTAGTACCCACTGAAAAAAAACACCGCATGATTTATTAAGGCGTCAGTCAAATATCACCCCAAGTAAAAAATCTGCCTAAATAAACGGATAATTTAAATAACTAAAAACGTCGGGAATCGCTTTGTGACTAATGACACCTAAGAAATGTCTAAACGACAATAGGAGGCTTAAGGATGTCTTTCTCACGGTATTGTTATAGCAGGTTTATTCCATTGTCAGGGCAAGAGGAGGTCTTGCCCCATACATTGACCCAAACTAGGGCAGTAGGATTCAGATTCTGACGCCAAAACAGTATAGCGGTGCTCCGCCTAGCAGAGTAGACTTCGACCGTAACGTCTGCTGTGTTTTCTGGGCGTTCCGCAGAATGGTGACATCTGGACTTTTCTTCCCGCCGAATCCAAAATATCTACCTCTCGAAACACTCATGTTCGGTTAGTACTTGCATAATGCAGAAAGTGAGAACGCCATGACGTCTCTGTAGTTACTCTTTAAAGAGAGAATATTCCGAAGTACCTAATAACTGAGGCGTGCAAACGTTAGTGGCCCTGATACGTAAATAGCAACTGAAGGAACATGGTGAAATTTAGTCCGCAAAAGACCACTTGCTCCACCTAGAGCTGGATAACTACCTCAAATAAAAAAGAGGCAAATACTAAACCTTCTATTGTCTTCAGGTTTAGCTTTGTGCTGACCATTCATATATTTTGAAAACTAAAAACTACTTTATGCACTTTTTTTCAGCCTACATAAGTAAGTGCTATTTACACTTACTTAGTGGTGTTTTTTATTTGGAATGATTTCTCACGCTCTTGGGCGGAGCGGGAGGGCATGTCAGACTCTTACTGACTAAACCCCACCCCGTTCCCCTTCGTTCCTACGATCTGGAGGACACGGTGAGAACCTTTTGGATTTTCCATGTTCCCCAGAGGCTTTGGCCCTACCGGGCCCCTACAGTTTGCTAACATCTCCTTGAGGCGCGCGTGGAACAGAACGCGCCGTTGACGACTAGGCTTGGTCCAGGTTATTACCAGACTGCCGGACGGCGTGCTGCTCGCCGTCCGCCAGCCCGCGCCTACGGTGGTCGGAAATCGGGATCGGGATCTCGGCGGCGGCGCTCGCGGTCACTGCCTCCTTCGCTAACATTACTGCTCCGCAGAAGGAGCCTACCGCCCTCCACCCCACCTCGCTCTGGACCATGGCCTGTACCAGGGCCCGGAGCGAGAGGTCGCCGCCGCCGATAGATTCTACAAGGACACGGCGGCACTCCGCTCAAGCAGGGCACACCTCTACCGTGTGCTCCACCGTGTCCTCCGGGCGGTCCACACAGTGGCGACTGGCGACACCCTTTCCTCCTTGATCCGATGCAGGGATCTCCCGAACTTACCGTGTCTACTTAGTGGTTCTTGGAATTAATTCAAGGTTAATAAGATTTTTTGGTCAGCAAATAATTTTAAAATCGTACATCTTTGTTAAACCGAAATATAGACTAGAGACTTAGGTACATAAACAAACGCCTTTATCCATGGAGTAGGTAAATATTCAGATCAACTGCTGCAACCCTCACTTATTATTTCTGCTTCGTTGATGTTCGTAAGCCAATCGGCGTCTTCATCTTCATGGTGACCCATTATGTGGATCACCATTATGTGGAATGGTGACCCTTTATGTGGATCGCCCGGAGAACATGGTGGAGCAGGATGGAGTGGCAGGCAGTTACGTCCTTCTGAGAAGCAGTAATCCAGCCAAGGTGGCTGCCGCATGGATGTGGAAATGGCCCTCACGCCCCAGCGTTGAGGAAATAAGATCCCGACCCCGATTTCCAGCCACCGAAGAAGTGGGCTTGCGGACAGCGAGCAATGGGGCGCCGTCCGACCGTTCGATAACCAAATATCTACACCGAGACCGAGTCGACGGCGGGTAGTGTTCCAAGCGTGCCTCATGGAGATGTCAGCAAAACCATAGAGACCCAGCAGGGTCGCCAAGCCCACTAGGGTCATGGGTTTGCTTCTGAAAGGCATGCAGGCAGGCAAGGAGTGGGTTTTTGCACAGTAAAAGTCTGTCACGCCCTGATGCGTCAGATAAGAGCGGGAGAAGTCATTGGATTATTTCCCAACTAAAAAAAGCAACGAACTTAAACTGTTTTATGTGAAAGTAAAATGAATGAACTGGATGCTTTCGAAATTATTTACAAGTGTAGAATTATTGGTTACTTTTGTGCTATTTAACTAACTTAACGCGGACGAAGTCGCGGGCAACAGCTAGTATATTTATAAAGGGGAATTTGAAATGACTCCGCTATTTGTGTAGAAAGTAATTCCTTAACTTCCGCTTAAATGCACACTGACTGGTAGCCGTCCTGATGCATTTGACACAATTTACTTAATAAAAATAAATAGCAGAATAGCATTAATAAAAATAAATAGCGGAACATATTTGTTTTTTAGGTGGACAATCATCTGTTGAGTCTCCTGGTCTCCCTCTTTAGAGTAAAGCGGAATGCCGAAGGTGAGGATGCCCGTTCCTTCACGCGTGGGGCCGTTTCCTTCGCTAGCATTACTGCTTTGCAGGAGACGACCGCCTCCTATTCCCTCTCGCTCCGTACCATGGCCTGACCTAGGGCTCGAAATGGGCGAGATGGCGCAGTCTCATTCAACACGCGCAAAATAAAGTGCTCAGCGCGCCTAAACAAATTCAATCATTCTAAATATTTATTTTTCATTTCAGTGTATTGGCGACGCACTCTTTAACGGTAAGCAGTCTCCGGCGTTTATGGACAGACCCGCCAAGAAGATTTTAAATCCCAAACTTGATGACGATATCGTAAATACAGTTTCAACAAAATGTCGTGTCTCAAAAAATTTTGTGAGGTAATAATTTAAATCGAAACTATCATAAATACTTGGTACTCTTTTTGTTCCACAAGTTCCTTCACTCACTAGTGACGTCAACTGAACGGTGCCTAGTCTATAGTCTATTCGCCGCGCATGAGCCAAAAGGTAAACAAAGAAATCATTTTTTCAAAATGGCGGGTATAACCCGACCGATGACAAAACGTCACATTTTAATGTAAAATGTTCGCAGTATCTGTGATCTACAATTTAGTAGTATTAAATTGTCTTTATAGGTTCTTTTACATGTAAACTATTTAATGCATAATTAATAAAATTAAGAAAATAATTAAAGGCATTTATAATGTTTCATTTCAAATAAATTTGAAAAGATAACATAAGTTCCATAGACATCATTCTAAAATATAATTTCTAATGTTGTCAGTGTATTAATACCGTAGTTATTTTTATGAAATATGTTCACTACATCAATCGTGACATATAAAGAACCCTTTTTATGGTTTGTTTACCTTTTGGCTCATGGCTCGGCGAAGACTATAGAAAGAAACATTATTGATTGTCCCGCATAATTTATTTATTTATGTCCTTTTTCCACAGAAATAGTTTGATCATATTCATCATCTAAATCATTTAACGGGAGTTGTTCCTATAACAGCACATCTTGCTAATCTTTAGTGATGGCATATTTTTGACTTTTGTAAATTTGTCTTATATTTCACCAGCGTACAAGGATGGAGACAGAGATGTCTCTTATTTCGCACACATAGTTTTATTTCTATATCTAAAACAATAGAAAAACTTATACAATAATTTTAGCGTACTTAAAAATTTCAACATAAATTATGACTCACAATTATTATTGCTTCCGTCGAGGGTTTCCTCTGAAGATACAGTTACTGCTCGAAGTACTTAGGTATATAACAGGTGCATCTCATCATCATAATATCATGAAGTTACTTGTAAGGTATATTTTATTTTCTTTTGACTGACCTGTTGGTCTAGTAAGACCCCATCCTGACAAGCTATTAGTTTTAAGTTATTATAATTAAATTTTCGGTAAAGGTACATTAAAGAGTATATCTAGCTATCTGTCTAACTGTTATGCTGGACGTCGTGGGTTCGAATCCCACAGACCTCTTGTGTCTGTCCCTGGTTAGGTCATGGTATGGAGTGCGAGGGAATGGGAGGCGGTCACCTCCTTCTGTGAAGCAGTAATGCAAGCAAAGGAGACAAGCGAACCCGGGAGGCGAAGACAAGCTTGACGCTTGCGCCCGCTGGAGACGGCGCCCCTTGCTTTGATAAAAAAATAATCACCGTTGTTTACCTGTGACGAAATTAGGAAAATTAAACCTCTTGTCGTGATAAATTAAAAATATCCACGAGGGTGGCATACATTGCAAGAGGAACCTAATCACTGTGATGTGATCAGAGCCAGTTTTCGAGGAAGTACATATATTGAATCAAAGACGGCCCTTATGCACAAAAGTATTCTCATGCGGAGAAGGCTTCAAAAATGTTTAATAAAATACCTACCAAATGATATCAAAGATTTGTTGACATAATTTAAACGGAAACCTACAGTTACTAGATACTAAACCTATCTACTAAATTATTACTTTTTAAAATTTCTTCTTGACAAAATGTTATAAACTGACAATTGGAAAGGAATATATGTATTTATGCTTAAAAATTTGACTAATTGGCATTTTTAATGTTTGTAATTGTATAAATTTTGTCATTATTGTTTGTTACATTAATTTTTATTCCTATGTTTTTAAAGAGCGTATGGCCAATGAGTACCTTTTTGAGTTTCCATAAATTAACTGTAGGTAAGACCTTCAGCAACTAAGCAACAATTAGCCTAAGTTGTTGATTAATTTTACAATTTTTACCTTTGACCACTGCTAATGATAATGAACTACCGTAGTTAAATACAATTCGTCCACTATAAGTTGGCGAGTGTGAAGTTAGGCTCTGCGAATTTTGGCGCTTGAAATATCGTACAAAAATGAAGGTTTTAAAAAAAATGAATGCCAATAACTGTTTTTAACAGCAATAAGAACTGCAAATTGCATTTATTTTTTTAAAACCTCTATTTTTGTACGATATTTCAAGCGCCGAAATTCGCAGAGCCTAACTTCACACTCGCCAAGTTATAGTGGACGAATTGTATTTAACTACGGTAGTTCATTATCATTAGCAGTGGTCAAAGGTAAAAATTGTATTGTACGTAGGTAAGGTTTACTATTCTGATGGAATAATACAAAGCAACAATTAATTGTAAAGCTTGAAGCTAATAATATTTATAAAATGGTAAGCTAACTAATGTAGGTTGACACTAACACTACTGTACTGTATTTTAAGCACCTGCTAACTATATTTTATAAATAACATTAACTTTATAAATAATTCCTCTTAAACATAATTGTAAAAAATATGTAAATATGTATAAATTATGTTCCTAATCTTATTTAAGTTCTTATAATTGCGATTGATTAGATTATAATTCTTCAGATTTAATATTAATAAGTTGGGTAAATAATATTAAAATGCTTTTGCTTAAACTTGTAGTTTTAATTCACTCAAAGTTCACTTCACTTTTCCTCCAAAACGTGTTTGTCACCTCTTCATTCTGGTATTTTGCAAACATCCAATAATTTAGCTTTTTCCACTTAGCTACCTAAATAGGTAACCAGGTATCTATAAATATAGATATCTGGTTCGTATGGACCATGTATAAAAACGTAGGGGCTTTGCAGGAATTTTGGAAATAAAAAAATCAGGATCGTAGCTTCCAGTGTATCACTTTTAATTTGCCAGTCATGACATAAAAAATCATAGTACGTAACAGTAAGTTAACGCCTGATGAAAATCTTATACTTAGCCAAAAACTTACTAACAACTTTTGCTAAATTAAATGACAATGATGTGAAGTGATGCTTCAACAATACTTATTATACCTACGTGTAAGAGGTGTTACACGTAGGACCATAGGTATATGGTATATTTATACTTGTACGAGTAACTATTGTTAGTTTGGGAGGAAAAGAGATTTACTTAAGAAGAAGGTATAGCATTCAAAACCAAAGTTCGTGAGCTGTTTCGCAAGAAGTCGGCAGTAGTCTCATCACAGCGGTAATGGTATCCAATTGTTGTATAAAACCAATTGTTTGATTGCATTAGTGTATGTATATATTATGTAGTTTATAAATTTGAGTATATATTATATATTGTTATTATATTTTAGGTTTATTATTATTAGTTTATCTATTCTTGTATTCGCTTTTTCTCTCTCTTATTGCACCTACCACTATTTTTCTCTGCATCACCCAAAGGTTGACTGGCAGAAAATGCCTAAGGCATTAAGTCCGCCTCTGTACTAATCTTGTATGTGCATAAAGAATTTAATAATAAATAAGGTATATTTAAATAGGATAATTTCAAATATTTCGTCAGTCTTAAGTTTTTAAACTATTGCATAGCTTCTATCGCGGGCCTTTAGCGTGGGGACCGAATCCAGAACTTCCGTAACGAAAAAAACCTAACACCCCCCACTCCGACCGGCACAGCCATCTATCGATAAATACCAGAACTTTTAATGACTTTTTGAAATATCACGCTTGTCTCTTTAGTTCAGCAACCCGCCTTTAGGTGGCATTGGTTGTATTGGAAAACTACCGTAATCAGCTGTTTGTGAGAAAATATATAGGTGTATAGGTATTTATCATCTATGTACAACAGTGAATATCTGTACTGGTATAATTTGTGTACAAAGTGTTTTAAATATGAATAAACAAAGTGCATTTATTAATGAAGAAAGTCACGAAAAAATAGTTAAAGAAAATGAGTTAGTAGTACTCTATATACGAGTACATTCATTTTATTATTATTGTCACTTATTATTTTGTTTTGTTAAAAAAATGCTATGCAATAGCTTTACCGCGGCGGTCTTCGAGTGCCACACGTCTTTTTTAGGGTTCCGTAGCCAATTGGCAAAAACGGAACCCTTATAGTTTCGCCATGTCTGTCCGTCCGTCCTCGCTTAATCTCTGTGACCGTTAGCTCTAGAAACCTGAAATTTGGTACCAATATGTATGTCAATCACGCCGACAAAGCGCAAAAATAAAATTTTGGAAAAAAAATGTTTTATTACGGTAGCCCCCCTACATGTAAAGTAAAAAGTGTTTTTTTTTTTAAATTTCAACCCTAACGTGTGAGATATTGTTAGATAGGTATTCAAAAATGAATAGGGGTTTACTAAAATAATTTTTTGATAATATCAATAATTTCGGAGATAATCGCTCCAAAAGTAAAAATCAATGCGTCCCCCCCCCCCTCTAACTTTTGAACCATAAGTTTAGAAAATATGACAAAAATCTGGAAAGTAGAGCTTTATAAAGACTTTCTAGGAAAATTATTTTGAACTTGATGGGACGAACAGTTTTTGAAAAGTTGGGGCACTTATTGTGACGGACGGTAAACTACGGAACCCTACACTGAGCGTGGCCCGACACGCTCTTGGCCGGTTTTTTTTATTATGGTAGGGGAATCATCGGAATGACTTCCCACTCTTGGGCGGAGCGGGAGAGTGTGTCAGACTCTTACTGACTAAACTCCTACCCCGTTCCTTCGTTGCCTTCGATCTGGGGGACACAGTGGACACCTTTCGGATTTCCTATGTTCCCCAGAGGCTTCGGCCCTGCCGGGCCCCTACAGTTTGCTGACATCTCCTTGAGGCGCGCGTGGAACAGAACGCGCCGTTGACGACTGGGCTCGGTCCAGATTATTACCAGACTGCCAGACGGCAAGCTACCACAAGGACACGGCAGGTCCTTGGGCGCGAGAGGTCGCCGCCGCTGATAGCCTCCACAAGGACACGGCAGTGCTCCACCCAAGCGGGGCACACCTCTACCGTGTGCTCCACCGTGTCCTCCGGGCGGTCCACACAGTGGTGACACCCGGGCGTCCTTTCCTGCTTGATCCGATGCAGGAACCTCCCGAACTTACCGTGTCCGGTGAGCACCTGCGTCATACGGAACGAGAGTACGCCGTGACCTCTTTCCAACCACTCCTCAAAGAGGGGTCTTACCGCCTCAATGACGGCGTGCCCAATTCGTCAGTCTTAAGCACAAACTACTCATCCTTTAGGAGTTTGTACACGCTTGTATAGTTAGTTTGTATATATTCGTTATATTAATAATAATCCTATATGATTATAATGTTCTGTAATTGAGGTGGTTGACCTATTGCCAGCCAATCAGTCGTCAGTTGTCAGCACGTAAGTATGCTAAAAATATTAAAATTTAAACAAAAAAAAAACAATATTTTACCGAAAATGCACTGAAGGATTCAAGTAAATCTATGATAGCCATGTGTGCGGTCTATGTATTCTCTTGGGCGGAATTTACCTCCTTTTTCATCGCTAGCACAGGCACACGAAAGACAATGTAAGGAAAATGAAACAAAAGGTTGAGAGTACAAAGAACTAGTAAATGGTTTTATTGTGAGTGTTAGGCCAACTATAGGAATGAAGAACAATACGGATACGGATTACTGTTCCGAGAAATGACTTAGATAAAGTCGTGGGAATGACTAGCATTGCCATTATTCTTTCTGTAGAAGTAAGTATTTCATCTAAATGTATATTCTTCCTGAATCATTATTACTATTACCATATTTTCTAATCCCAATAATATTACTCCTATTCGAAAAAATCACTCCATTTTAAAAATAATGTTGCTTAACATTATTGGGTGATGATTAAAATTATCGAAGGACGAGTAGGTATGTCGAAGTCTAAATAGTTCCTCAGTAACGATCTTTCGCAATAGATTTTTAATTACAGTAGGTGGCCTTGCTGCGATACGAACCAGTTTGAACAAGACAGGTGTATTATTACTTCTTCATGACCTGGGATGTACACGTGGTGGTTTCTGTCAGTTTGGGGATTTGGTTTCTATTGTTTCGTTATGAACAAAAATTTGCAAAGATATCTTTTCCTATTAAATGAGTTTCTGCAGAAGGTGGCCGTTAAAGATGCGGCCTAACAATTATTTAAATTGCTGTCATTGTTCTTTCGGTTTTATAACTAAGGCCTTTTGTTGAAACGTTAAGCTTTCACAGGTAGACAATAGATAGTACTTGTACAGTTGTAGGTAATAAATTGGGGAGGAAAGGGATTTACTTTTACAAGGTACCTGAGCGGAGCTCACCCATTAAGCTAACTACATTAAATAAATGGGATAATTTCAAAATTTCGCCAGTCTTCCTTAGTTCCCTGCTGAGTGAGGTTGTTGATCCATTGATTGAGTCTAGGTATCAGTCGACGGGAGTTCAAGCGAGATGGCCAGCAATGTGGAGCAAGACGCAGCACTGGCGCTGCTACAGCTTGGCAGTATTGGAGGTAAGTTATGAAAATATTAAGATTCTTTTAACTGGTTTTAATTCGATTAAAATTCTTATTTTTTTTTCTTGAATTGTTCATAATGTACAAAATTTAAAACAATCTGGCAAAGATTGTTTTAGGTTTATTTTTTTGCTATGTCTGAGTCAATAAAATAATAATTTTCGTTTAAAATTTTTTGCAAAAGTATCGCAACGTATATACAATACACCCTTGCGAGAGAACATAATATGCGCGGGTCAATGACCTTTAGTTTGTATCCATTTTCATTTTATACTTTAAACCTGCCTGGTTCTTACTCTATTACTTCTTATACTAGGTATTAATTTTTTTAATTACGTCACGTATGAAGGTTATACGTTTTATACATATTCGGGACGAGAATCGAACACAGAATAATAATAATATAATAATAATAATAATATTCCACAACTTTCACACAACATCATCTAGTCCCAAGCTAAGCAGAGCTTGTATTATGGGTACTAGACAACTGATAAACATACTTATATATTTCTAAATACATACATATTATAGATAAATTACACAGACACAGAACAAATCGATGGTCCCTAGGTAAAGTATCGAAAGTGAAAATCGCTACTTTGCAAGAGAGTGATTTAAAGTTTATTTTTTGCATAATTTTGTCACGGGTGATTAAATCTTTATAAAAATTAGGTCTCTAACTATCGGAAAACGAAGTTGTATTAAAAAATATCCTTTAAAAAGAGCTCAAAACAGTAATAATAAAAACATGCTATTTTTTTGATTCAATACTTTACGTAGGGACCATCGAAATGATCGTGCTCATCACACAAACATTTGTCCTGGGTGGGAATCGAACCCACGACCTCCGGCATAGCAGTCAGGGTCACTAACCACTAGACCAACAGGTCAGTCAGAAGAATACCCTCCCTCAATAAGTCCCTCGTTTAACCTAACATACTGTATAATGTTGACTTGTTTTCTTTTGATGGTTTTAATTTTAGGGCATCCTGAAACGGGCAGGCTAGCCTACGTACTTGTACGCAAATTACATTATGTTACTTATAGCTAGAAGAATTTTTAATTTCACGTCAATCTTATTATGGGGGGGAACAAAGATCAAAATCTAGCCGGTAAACCAGTAGAAACTCTATAAAATCCCTGGGGTTTGTATATGTTACGAAATGTGCGTAAATCAATCCATGTAGGTTAGGTAGTCAGATTATCTAATGGGCACTATATTTTCTGTCACCAAACTTTATATTTGTCATCAAGTTGTATTACCTAATAAATAGATCTATCGCCACGAAATATTTTCGTTCTCAGATAAACAAAAAGTGTCTCCAGGTATGAATTATCAAATTAATGTTAGTATAGGTATGTGTAAAATAAGAGATGGATTACCAATAAAATAAAACTTCGTTCTTATAATAATAGTTTTATTACAAAATTAATAGCTTCGTGCTCAGAATGGTAGATCTGTCGCCAAAATGGTAGATCTGTCACCAAATAAATCGATTATCAATCCCTGACTGCAACTCCTTTTTAGGGTTCCGTAGCCAAATGGCAAAAACGGAACCCTTATAGTTTCGCCATGTCTGTCCGTCCGTCCGTCCTCGCTTAATCTCTGTGACCGTTAGCACTAGAAAGCTGAAATTTGGTACCAATATGTATATCAATCACGCCGACAAAGTAGTAAAATAAAAATTTGAAAAACATGTTTTATTAGGGTAGCTCCCCTACATTTTAGGTGGAAAGTGTTTTTTTTTTAATTTCAACCCTAACGTGTGATATATTGTTGGATAGGTATTAAAAAATGAATAGGGGTTTACTACAATCATTTTTTAATGATTTCAATAATTTCAAAAATAATCGCTCCAAAAGTAAAAACAATGTGTCCCCCTCCCCTCTAACTTTTGAACCATATGTTCAGAAAATCTGAAAAAAATCTGGAAAGTAGAGGTTTATACAGACTTTCTAGGAAAATTATTTTTGAACTTGATGGGACGAACAGTTTTTGAAAAGTTGGGCACACAAATTGACACTGAGCGTGGCTCGACACGCTCTTGGCCGGTTTTTATTTGTTATTTTGTCACCAATACAGTAGTTACATTTAATTTCGTTCGGTTATTAAAATAATATCAAAATCAAAATCCTTACCAATTTAATACATCAATTTGTAATTTTGTTGAAAATATATTCAAAAACGCGAAGACAAATTGGCGCGCTTTCCGTCCTCAACGATGTGTCGTTACCTACGATGATCATACGATGCCACGAGATGTCAGCAAACTGTAGGGGCCCGGTAGCGCCGAAGCCTCTGGGGAACACGGAAAATCCGAAAGGTTGTCACCGTGTCCCCCAGATCGAAGGCAACGAAGGAACAGGGTAGGGGTTTAGTCAGTAAGAGTCTGACACGCCCTCCCGCTCCGCCCTAGAGTGGGAGACGTCATTCTGATGATTCTCCAAACGAAAAAAAAAACCATAACGACCGGCGCCCGGGAAGGCGCTGCTGGTCTTTCTTGAGGAGCTGGGGTGGATCAAATAACACTTTCGTCCCACCCATACGCAAAATACGCGCATTAGTCGTGGAGTTGCGGATACCAGCAGTTTTTTTGGAACTTTATGAAATTTTCTAGTAACACAATATATGGTTTATTGGTGATTTCTTTCAATTAGTTTGCTTAAATGCTAATTAGGACAAACCTATTATAATATATACAAAAACAATTATTTGATGATAGACCCTATATCTCCATGATTTTAGGTGATTTATTGTGGAATTGATTTTACATTGTTTGGTGACTACATTTCGGCGACAAATATACTATTTTGAGGACAAAGCTATTATTTAGAAAACACAAAACGAATTAATTTGGCGACAGCTTAAATGATACCCTTATCTAATTGAGTCCGTTAAAGTGGGAAAAAGTTCTAACGTTAACTAAATAATCTGAAGACTTCTCAGGTAATCTGCAGAGTAAGCATGCGGTTAATTTATGAAACATTCGAATTCATTGTAATTATCCAAAAAAAAATATCCAAATTTTTACTTCTAACTTCATTTTTGTTTTTGATTTTAATTCCTGTTTTGATTTTTTTATTGTGATTAAGACTATAATTCTGACTATTATTTTGGATTTTATTGTGATTTAGGTCAGTTTTTGTTAATTATTTAAATTGTATTTATTTATGTCATTCTGATTTTGAATTTATTTTAAATATTTTAATTCTAACTATTTTAATGTGGATTGATATTAATATTATTTTATATTGTTCGTAATTTAACTTATTTTAAGGGGGATGTTCCAGGTTAGCCCGCGAAATTCAAATTTTCTCACGTTTTTTGCAATTTGAAAGCCAGTGGTAAGTTGTATAAAGTTAAAAATACTTAAGCGGCTGTAAAACGTAACTAGTTACATAATTATAAACATAAAAATCATTAATACAAGCCTCCAAGCTCACCTAACTGCAGAAACGATTTTTTCGAGATCAAAAACGTTCCTGCAACTATGTGAGCTTGGAAACTTGTATTGATAATTTTTATGGTTATAATTATATAACTAGTTACGTTTTACAGTCGCTAAAGTATTTTTAACTTCATACAACCTACCACTGGTTTGCAAATTGCAAAAAACGTAAGAATATTTGAATTTCGCGGGCTACGTTGAACATTCACCTTAATATAATTTATTTTCATTGTAATTTTTAATATGTCGGTCTCACTCAATAATGTTAACAAATTCGTGGCAGGAGCGAGGCAACCCCGACACAAGTGTTAATAACAACTTATTGGGGTTGTTTCAATCACTATGTTATGTTTATAAGAGACTAATAAACGATTTTGATTTTTTTTTTTGGTTTAGATTTAACTTCTATTCCTTTTTATAACCAACCACTTGAGTCACTCTCTTCACTGACTAAACGATGTTGCATCCGTTAATATGCAGATGAACTAGGCAAAGTGGTGGATCAGCTACTTTGAGCCAAACACACTAATGGATTACACCCCGTAATTTGTAGATAACCTGGTTATTACGCAAAATGACGTATTCCGTACTTAAACGGTCATATTTATATTACCTAGGTAATGTATGTAATGGACAAATGGAATATTAATTCATAATATTTCATACATTGCCTGAACGCCCTAGGTATTCTATACGTCGCGCGTCGCCTAGGTATTGTAAATAACGCCCGAATTATACAGATTAACAGTAGGTACCAAATATATCTTAATCTGCCACTGGTGTCGAAACTTTGCCTGACGTGTACGTGTCGTTTGTCATCATCATCATCATTTATCTAGTGGTCATGTTGGCAGGAAATGTTTCGTAATGATTTCTTTGAAAACCTCCAACGAAGGGCTTGCTCTCAGTGTGTGCAGCCATCTTAGTTGAGTACCAAAACGTACTCAAAATCTATATTCCAAATTGCAACAACATACTATCAATATTTGCTCACTTAATAATTCCTGGATGTAAATAGTTAAAAGATTCGACTAGTCTATAAGTCTAGCAATATTATTTTGTTCACAGTTAAAGGTAATGTACACGGATGTAATCCAGCGTCCAAACAGAGCTCTCCTTGGTGAGAACTAACCAAGCCAACCATTGTCATGATTGTCAGTTTGGATTAAATCTGCTGTCTACACCTTTGTTTGGACGCTAGATTACATTCAAAGTGTGAATAACTAGTCCAGTCCTGCAATGATTGTTCGTTCCCAACCAAATTAGAAATCATGACTTCTTTAATTACAGGTCCGGTCGGACAAGAGGAATCGGGCGCTCCGGTAAGTAGAAACCCTATTCCCATCTCATGTCATGTGGGGATCTCATTCTCCCGGTCTTACATAGCCATAACAATGCCTGACTGATCTTGGGACTTGGAGATACGTCTACTTATCATCATTCCACACTTTTGAAGAGAACCGAAGATCACGGTCTGTCTGGTCTAAAGACAGTTAGGTAGTGGGCAGAATAAAGACTGAGTTAGAGTATGAAGGAGGTATTATTATCGGGTCGCGTACAACCACCATGAGGTCAGTGGCTCGTCTCCGTGGCTCCATCGTTATTGGCGCGAGGAGCGCACACATTATACATGAGCAATATTATTGCTGATCTTTATTATTTTGGTGATTCTTATTATTATGTATTATTTACTGCTACGAAATATTCTTAAACTACCTAGGTACTTTAATCTTTGTTGAGTTGAATCCACAACACAAAACGAGTAGTCATGACCCTGATGTGCTGCGTGCGGACAGCGGCAGCGACCCAGAGGTCAGTTTGGAGCTTTCTCAACAACATAGATCCCCATGACTATTGTTTACTTTGTTTAATGTAATAAAAATACGTAATGTTCATATTTTCAGGGTACATCAAGGCAGGACACCATGGAACAAAGTTCAAGCCAAAGAATGGTGTTAAATTCCGTCCTTAAAAGATGTCAAAAATTGGTCAAAATGTTGTATATAAAATTAGCTGTATTTGTGCATTTCAACGAAAACAAAACATCACATATTGAGCAGGACGTAACTGAACACAGGATCGAGGAGATCAATAATGGCTTTAAGGAAAGTGGGTCTGAAGAAGAGAACAGCGGCGAGCAACCGCGTGCGAGTGTAGAAGCTGGGCCTTCGCAGATCCACGAGACTCCTGCACAAAGTACTGACAATGATGATATGGTAATTATTTTACATTTCGTACTCAAGTATTTCTATATATCACTTAAGTATTGTTCACAAAGTCATCTTTGAATGCATATAGGTATTGTATGGTACCGTTATGTATTCAATAAAAGAAACCTTAGACTTTACAATACAATAGGTAGCTAGTAGTACCTATTACTCGACCATTCCAAGTAAAGGAAAACATCGAGAGGAACCCTTTATTATAACTAAAATTACGAAGACATGTGATATCCACCAATCCGTACTGGGCCCGCGTACTGGATAATGTCCCACACACCCAATCCTAAAGAGGAGGTCTGAGTCCCAGCAGTGGGATCATTACAAAGCTGACTATGCTTATGCACCCTGTTCTTTCAGATACCGATTGGAAAGGGCCACGCGAAGGTGCCGTCAAAAGTACTAACATCCATCAAATGGATATCCTACACGAAAGTGACAAGAACCTTACTGGAGGCGATCTTCCCGCGACGGTAATTGAACATTCAAAATATCCGTCACTAATATAATAATAGGTTAAGACTAACACACTAAACCGTTTTGGGAACACATTCATTGTGTGTAGGTACAGCTAGGGAGTCCAGTTCTGTCCGGGGTCTGTTTTAGTCAACAGTGAATAGTTTACTACTAGTTAATTACTCAGATACCCGCGACACGAGACACAATAGTAAAACAATAACAGCGCGGTCTCATAGGACCGGTCGGGGATTCAAACGTTAAGCGCCCTTCAATGTCGACGTTCTCGTCATTTGGTAACCAAGAACTGTAACAGTGCTCTAAATAATTTTTTAATACAGTTGCTCAAAAAGTGGCGTATTACAGGGACGTATAGCGTTCGGGAAGTGGGCTATTACACACTCGTGCTTTTTCTTTACCATTCCCGAACTCGTGCTTTTTCTTTCAAAACTGTCAAAATAATGTCTATTAAAGAAAAAAATCAACCACGAAGTTTTTACTAAAAAAAGTTTTTAGTGCAAATATTTCTAAAAAGAAGCTACTAATTTGTTTCAATATCAAATTTAATGATTGAATTCAATGAGGTAGATTAGGTTTCATTTCATTTCGTCTCATTATATTTCATTTTCATTTTATATTAATAAAAAAATTCGACTGAAGACTTGGCTGTATGAGCTTAGTTCCCTTTGCTTACCCAGAATAGGTGAAGAAAACAAAAAAAAATCTCTGCTTATATTCTTTTACGGTTGGCGCCATTTTGATTAGTTAGTTGAGTTTTTTGTGTTTTTATTATTTCATTAAGTTGCTTCATTTTTTTGCAACTGTATTAAAAATAGTCGTTCAGTACACGTGCGGAACCGTCATTGCAACTTGTTCCGACTGTCAACCCTCACCTTCGGCTGCGCCTCGGCTCGGGTAACATTTGTCGGAACTCTTTGCAATGACAGGTTTTCCGCACTCGTAATGAAATATACTATTTTGGTTTTCTTGTAAATACAAACAAAAACGTTTTATTTGATAAGAGTTAGTAGATCTTTTGTTCGCTTAGATAGTTTTAACACCCATGCGCCCATATGTCGCAGGTTTTTCATAAAATTAGGTTTTTGATCAAAAACCTAGGTTTTTGATGAAAAACCGGAAGATGACACATAATAAACTCAATTACATCATAAACCTGCATGGAGCTCGTGGCTAGATAATAACAGCCGCACAGGTCGATCTTCAAAGTTAAGCAACGCTTGCCTAGGTTGGTCTGTGGATGGGTGACCGTCTTAACATAACGAGTTTCCTCCGTGCCTCGGAAAGCACGTTAAGCCGTTGGTCCCGGCTGTCATTTGGAGATCTTTGGCAGTCGTTACGGATAGTCAGAAGCCAGTAAATCTGACTCCAGTCTTGCCATGAAGTACCGTGTTACCCCAGTTAATGGGTTGTGGAGGTCTGGTAGGCAGCCGCTCCTCGTAAAATACTGGTATTCAGCTAAATCCGGCTTGACTGGAAGCCGACCCCAATATAGTTGGGAAAAGGCTAGGCAGATGATGACATCATAAACCTGCATCAATCCAGATTTTTGATCAAAAATCTGAACTAGTTTGGGTTTATGATAAAGTTCCTCTTCCGTGATAATTTTCTCTAATAAGTCTGTTGGAATGTGTGTTTTCAGTCCTATTTTAGACTCTGTGCCAAACAAAGCCTCATATGGTGTTCTTTGAATGGTCCTATGAAAGGAAGATTTTTTTTTAAATTGGACAAAGTAACATCCTATGGACCATTTTTGATAAATAAATAATTGTTTTCTTTCTACTGAGTTGCAAATGATTATGGATTGTTTTATTTATTACATTTAAATTGATTTATTTGTCATAAAATAAAGCTAAACCGTGGTTTTGACAACAACTTTATCTTAACCCCAAACTAGTTCAGGTTTTTGATCAAAAATCTGGATTGATACAGGTTTATGATGAAATTGAGTTTAATATGTGTCATTTTCCGGTTTTTCATCAAAAACCTAGGTTTTTGATCAAAAACCTAATTTTATGAAAAACCTGCGACACATATAAGTTCAAGTTATTTTTAAGAACACTTGACATACTAACAGAAGTTTCCTGTATATTAGGCTAACGAGTACATAAATATTTATCCGCCATAGGAATTAGTCAAAGAAGCTTTCGGAAACCAGTTAGTCTATAGACTCAACGCCTTACCACAGATAATATAATATTGGCATAGCCTTACCTTGCTTGCCTCCACTCGGTGTGTACATTGTACTAAAGAAAAATATTTAGATCATTTATACAACTTGTCTACACTAAAGCTTTTTTCACAACATTTTGTTTCTAAGTAGGTATTGATACTAAAAATCTTTTGTAAACACTACGAATTGTTGACGTTGTTGTTGAAATAGCAAACATTATTGATCATTAAAGCAGTTATTTAAGCAGGTGTTTTAGCAATATAAGAAGTTTATTATTTAAAAATTAAATACCTACTATTTGGGGAAATAGAAATACCCTGCAACTGGAAACAGGGACTCAAACTGTAACCGTATTAAGTGTTTTTAACACTGTTTTTTAAAACAGTTTTAACAGAAAAACACTTTTAAATGTAACAGATACAATAATGTACCAAATCAAACTGTAATGTGTAACAGAAATAATCAGTTATACAGTAAGTATGGCTGCGTTTATCTGTTACACTTATTAACAGTGTTAACACTTTTATAAGTGTTTTAGGTCAATGTGTTTAATTGAAAACACATTTATAAGTGTTACAAAGATTCTGTTACAGATTCAACATGTAACACTTATAATTCTGTAACCTTTATGAAGGTGTTTTTAAGTCCCTGACTGGGAACTTTGGCTATTCACCGGGCAGAAACCCATCTCTAATAGTATCTACATAACGAAATAGTGGACAAACGCCACTCTAACAATTACGTACTTATAATAAAAATAAATACCAGATCGAGTGACAGATGAGGCTGATCAATGATCATTCAATACGCACACACATGTATGATTAGTCATATAAAAAAATGTTGAACAATTTATTTTTAATTTCAGTGTATTGGCGACGCACTCTTTGTCGGGCAAGCAGTCTCCGGCGTTTATGGACAGACCCGCCAAGAAGATTTTAAATCCCAAACTTGTTGACGATATCGTAAATACAGTTTCAACAAAATGTGTTGTATCAAAAAACTTAGTCAGGTAAGAATTTAAATCGAAACTTTATCACACATACTTCGTCTACTTATTCAACTAGTTTTTCTCTGAACTCGTTACAGACATTTTCAGTCATTCAAGTTTAAGCATTATACTCGTACCTAATTAAATTAAAATTTTGTCGTTTAAATTTTAATTGTAGTGCATAATTGTTTTTTTTCCTTTTTTCACAGAAAATGCATCACGGTAAAATGCGCCGACGAGGCGAAGACGTGTCGGCAGCAGAAACGAGCATTAAATGACAAAATCCCTTTGTAGGGCTTAATTATTACTTGTGTTTTTTTTTATATTTTAGTTAGTATTTTGCTTATTTTAATTAACGAGATCAACTAATTTAATGACAATTATTATTAGAATATTACTTATTTAGATCTTTTATTTCCCTTCACTCATTACTCCTGCCTCTCCTCCTTTGACGTAGGTAAAATGGAGTCCCGTACGGCATACCGAATTACCCTTGAACGTTTCTCGCTCATACAATTTTGACAGACATTCATTTCATCAACTACGGCAACCCTGCCGAATCATACTTCATGGCTCGTCTCCTCAATCGCACCCGTGTCATCAACGCCCTTCCGGCCGTCCACGAAGAGATCGCTGGCACCCCGACGCTGCAGGAACCCTCCGAGCCCCGCGAACCCACACCTGCACCCGCCACCGTCGTACCGCATGTCGAACACGACGAACCATGACATCGGCAAATCTTGGTATCGGCCAACCATTCATTCTATGTAGCGTTATTCGGCGAAACGTGCAGTCGGTAAATAAAGGTATCGACTAATAGTTTTTTTCGTATTATCGTTCGTCCGTGAACCATGTTTTCTGTAGGCAGTTATATCGTTCAAGGGTAATTCGGTATACCATACGGGACTCGGTAAAATGTCTCACTGATGTACGTACATTTCAAAATAACTTAGTATTAGGTCCTTCCATGTGAAATTAGCGTTTTGTCGTACTGATTGAACACTTTGATCTGAAAAATCTCCTCTTTGGTTAAGAATTCCAAATACAAATTTATAAATTCATTTAGCTGGTACATTTGAATTTTGAAAACAGTCATTCATTTGGTTTTTCCTTATTATTTTTTTCTTTGACGCCGCTTATTAGCGTACAATGGAAAACAAGAAATATCAGTATAACGGAGTCTCGTTATCAGGGGGTCGCGATATGTCAGGAATACAATCGCCCGCGGAAAGTCTTCGATATCACTTTTGTTTATTTGCTTACACACAATATGGCTCTATCCAAAATCTAGGAACGCGGGAAGTTTAGCGTGGAGAATTGAAGATTGTCTATCCAAACCGCCAGACCGATTCCAAAAATGCCTTTTATACTACACCTGCTCGGAAAGTACCTTGATACTTTATCAAATTTACGGTAGAAAGTAAGTCATTGCATATCGAACAAATATGCGGCGAGAAAACGCATCTGAGCGGGAGAGAAAAGTGTATGAAAATCCATTTCTTACGTGGTTTTTCTTTTTTAATTTTGGGTAAGACTATGCGCTGGTAACCTACATATCAAAAGCCAAAAAGTTTTTTACAGTGAGTTTTTATCTCCAAGTTCGCAAAATGACACTGGCCACTAGCTTTGTGTTGGATGATGTCAAACAATTTGAAAAAAGAACATGTGAAAATTGCAGACGCCATTGGCGCCATTTCCAAATGTGTGTTGTTTGAGGATTCAGTTTTCGTAGAAATTTATTTTCCTCGTAGGTGTAGTATAAAGCACTATTTATCACTCGAGAGAAAGTGCGATTCCCGATCTCGGTTGTTTTAAAGCCCTCGCCTACGGCTCGGGCTTCAAACGACACCCTCGACGGTAATCGGTCACTTTGTCCTCTCAGTGAACAATGTACTATTTCAGCTTTCACGGCACCCGTGCCAAGCTCCAGTTCTAGATTTACCAGCAAAACCAGAAAAACCGACTGTCTGTCACTGGTGTCACTTTCCAACTTCCTCCAATACATCCATTTCTCACTTTATCCATTCTCGTCACACCACACATCCATCTCAACATTCTCATCTCCGCTTCATGCAATCTTTTTTCATGCATCTTTTTCACAGCCCAAAATGCGACATAATCGATCCTGAAAAATAATTTCTTTGATGCTATCAACCAGTTCGAGTCAAACCAGTGTGAATAAGAATAATCATGAGCTGCCTTTGTCCTCTATTATATGAACGAAAATGTCGATTTGAATGACGCGGATTTTCCTATCTGCAGTTCAAACCTCCTTGATTTCGATTTAGACCATTCCGTTTTTAATTAAAATTATTTCCCCTCGGTTCTGATCTATCTAAATGTTCAGAAGATTCAGATTCTTCTACAGTACTACGGTTCCCTGAGTCACCTGAAGTCTCAAGCGACGAAGATATGCCACAAAATCTTACAAAAACAATCACAATCAGAAAACGTATCAAGTATGATGAATCACAGGCACAGAAAAGCAATTTTAAAAAAGACATCTATAAGAATACTACGTTGAAAAGGCGTTTCTGGCCAGATACGTCTTTTCATTGTAGTTTCTAGTATTTTATTGCATTTTTTTTTTACTAAAAAGAAACGGAAAAAGTAATTTATTAAATACATAACGATTATTTTATTAAAATTTACATAATATTTTTTACAGATCAAATTCTTATACAGACTTTTGCACTACAAAATGATTATTTTCTGCGAATTTTTTAATCTTTTGAATAAATATCTTTTTTTTACATGTACAGAGGCTACCCTAATGAAACATTTTTTTCCAAGTACTACTTTGTCACTACTTTGAATATATGTATATTTAAGATTTTATTTCATTATTTGTTTAATATATGACAGTTTTATTTCTTTTGTTTTATTTCTTTTCTGATTCTGAAACATTTCTCGGACATTCGTTTCGCCGTTTAACGGTTCACCGACAGAACGATTCACTTTTCATTATTTCACCGATAAAACCTTTAATTTGCCGACGAACGATTCGCCGACACAACTGTTCGTCTGCCTCTGGGGTATAAAAAATAGGTATCCGACATGTAAACGTGTGTAAGGTTGCTAAATTTTAATCCCGAACGTTAGTGAGGGATTTATATAATTTACTCCCGAGCATTTCAAGGCAGTTAATACAGAAACCAGAGTGAAGAGAGGAACTAAAGCCGCCCAAGACAAAGACAGTTTTATCCCCGAGTTGGATACTCTACTTTTTACACCATCTGTGAAATAATTAAAAGTCAATTTACTAAATTAATTTATAAATTAAAAAAATGGGCAAGTGCGAGTCGGACTCACGCCCTGAGGGTTCCGTACCAACTTACTTATGAAAACAGTTCAATTCTCGAAGCGAACCTTGAAGTATTTTAAAAAAAATAATCTTGTGAGGTAACTACAAATTTTCGGTTTTCAGACTTTTCCCTATATTTGTGCTATACCTAATACCTTGCTTCGAGCCAAATTTCAAGATTCTAGGTCAAAGGGAAGTACCCTATGAATTTTGATTACTTTCACAGTGTCGAAGTGTACGTTTTTTGCAACATAAACGGCCGTATCTTTGTTTCCCTTCAATTTACAAGTTTGATTTTTGCACAGTTTCAAGGGACCGCGGACTTGAGTATATAGTTTTAATCTCAGCTTGATACCTTCACGCGTTCTCGAGATAAAGGGTCTTGACAGAGAGAGAGACAGACAGACCGACAGACAGAAAACAAAGTGATCCTATAAGGGTTCCGTTTTTTCCTTTTGATTTACGGAACCCTAAACATATAGAGTATAACTTGTAAATCAAGTTAATCTTAACAATTACTCGACTTGTTTCGAAATTAAAATAAAACAAATCCACTACTCCACCATTCGTTACTCTTTTTTAGAACTTCCTTAACCTTTTCCTCAGTAACCAAACTTTATATTCCTTTTTTCTTGTCAATGGCCAGTTCGATTTTTGAATGAATTTGCGGCGTTCTTTTCGTTCTAAATTCCAAATACCTCATTATTCTCTAGGTAATAATGACTTGCTTTAAGGTGGGCGCGACGTTAGAATTATCCATACAAACGTAATACCAAAATCATTTGCAATTTAAGCATATTTACACCATAATATGATGTTATTCGGATTCAGACAATAATTATCTAGGTTCCTACATCGTCTTTTTGTTGAAAAACTTACCCCAAACGAAATATAAGCGAATTTAAATTTGCACATTTTCACAGCGAAAATGTCATGTTTTTATTTTGTTTTTTCTATATTATAAACAACAATATTTTAAAATATCTTTTCGTAGGAACACAGATATTATTA
Source organism: Mythimna separata (assembly GCA_030763345.1). Taxonomy (NCBI): domain Eukaryota; kingdom Metazoa; phylum Arthropoda; class Insecta; order Lepidoptera; family Noctuidae; genus Mythimna; species Mythimna separata. Next base: position 7,215,390 of record CM061187.1, read on the forward strand.
TCAAGTTATGAATACTCGAAACAATATTGGAAATACATTAATTTTTTTCATTCATCATTTTTGGTATTACGGAACCTCTCCCAAATTTCCAATAGTTTGTATTGCTATCACAGCAAGCAACTGTCAGTGTGCGGATGATGACTTTACTCCAGTCGGTGTGTCCAAGAATTGTTTATACTATCTGGATTGCTTCCATCAACCTCAAAAACGTATTTTATTTCGTCTCAACTCGAGATAGCGCGCGGTCTCCGCAGGCCTCTTACATGAACTGTTTTTCTTTCTTAATAATGCCCTACATTATTGAGCAGACTGATGGTGTTGCAGGAGGTGTATCGAGCAGGTGACATTTTTGACATTTTTCGGGCCAGTTTTTCACAAGTTGACTATAATTTAACTTTAAGTTTCGTCTATGTATGTATTGTATGTATGTCACTACGTCTTCACAACTTGATTTAGGTGTAAACAATACGGAAACACGTTCTGTTCCATAACTTCGAAGTTCATTGTCACATCTTAGCAAAATTTCAACGGGACCAATTCGGGAGTACTGAGAATGAGCTTTCGATATTAAAAAAAAAAACAATCAAATGGTCCGAATTTGACCATTAATCAATTGACCGAGAAATCTATGAACATACACAAAAAATAGATGAACATCATACAGTCGAATATAGTACCTACCTCCTCCTTTTTGAAGTTCGTTAAAAGTACAGCGAAGCGGTTATTATTATGTTTGTGAAAGCAGGTAGATGACTCTAAAATCATTTCATATTCGAACTAACTTCATAGGAAAAAAATTAATACGACGCGACGTCGCCTATATAAAGCAAAGTTTCACTTCAATCTGTCTTTTTTTCGCTTGCACGTTGGGGTCTACGAACGTAAGGGCAAATCTACGCTCTGTACTGTCGTGGTGTTTAACCCGAGTGCTGTGCAATTGCATCAATAGATAACATCTGTAGATACGCTATGGCTCGCGTTTGGCTTCTCGTTTAAAGTGTAGATGAAAGTGACGCGATCCTTCGCCGTTCTTGGGTGAACACACTGGCATACAATGAAACGGACCTGCAGACTGGGAAACTAATTTCCATACATGATAAAAATGAAAATGCTCGTCAAGTTAAGACTATACGGATGTGCGGTAAGTTTTAGTAGTTATTCCTTTATTTGTTTACCTACATTAATATTCATGTGAATGGAGGAGGAGGCCACAGGAAAGAAAAATGGATGTGACAAGTGACAACGTGATGGTTGGCAGGTTGGAATGGACAAAAACCACGTGTTGTGCCAACCTTAGGTAATATGGGACAAGGGCAGGAAGACGATCATGAAGACCTGCATCGATACTTTCCGACAGTATCCGTAGTTACTCAGATACCCGCGAAACGAGACACAATAGTAAAACAATAACAGCGCGGTCTCATAGGACCGGTTGGGGATTCAAACGTTAATGTTCTCACCATTTAGGAATGACCACTCATGAATTTCAGAACGGTTTTTTTTTGCAAAACCATCCAATTTCGAACATAATTATGTGTATAATATAGACATAAAGTCTCGACTCAATTGTTTAAAATATTTGCCTATTCTACCAATTGTAGGTATAAAAGTTAAATTAATGATGATTGTAAATGATATAAAGTTGAAACTTTAAATTAAAAAGAAACCTGTCTAACGTGACAGTTCCTACCAGCTTCAATAATTTTTCGTTCCCGACCGAATTACAAAACGTGACTTCTTAAATTACAGACAACGAGAATTTTGCCCGGAAACTAAGGCAGATACTGACGCTTAGCATTGGGAATGTTGTAAAACCCTTGCAAGATAATTTGGAGGATATAATGACAATAAGGAACTTAAAGTTATGTCCGGTAAGTAGAAACTATTGTTATCATCATTTAGAAACAGTTAGTAGGTAGAATGAAGACTCAGTCAAAAAAATAATATTTATGTAGTCACGGGGCGCGGGTAGTATGTCTAAATAGCGGTCAACCTGAGATACATTTGCATACAACCACAGAAATATTATATCTATGCATACAACCGCCGTCATATTCTTGCGGGAGTATGACGTTTTTACCTATCTCTCTCTAAAGATTGACTCAAAATACAGATATTCTAGATATTATCTAGGTTTGTATTGAAATCAAAACGGTCATGACATTTATGTAAAACTTAAGCTCATTTAAGAGTGCTCTAAGCATATCGCATAATTTCATAGCACAAATATAGCTTGCCATACATTTAGAGTAATAAATAGTATGGTGTGAACGTGTTCTAAATAAATGTAGGTATGGCGAGCGATATTGTTGTGCTATGAACTATTGCTTTTATATTATAGCGTAGTCTATACTAATATAATATAAAAGAGGTAAAGTTTGTTTTTTTGTTTGTATGAGGTAATCTGTGGAAGTACAGATCCGACTGCTAAAATTTTTTCACCAATAGAAAGCTGCTGTATTCCTGAGTGACATAGGCTATATTTTATGTACGCGGGCGAAGCTGCGGGCTAAAGCTAGTCTGTAATAAGCTTAATGCAGTAAATACCTCAAAATTAGTAAATTTTCACTAATTTTGCCCGTCAAAATATATGCAGACCGTACTTACTCAACATTAAAAAAATATCCATAGAAGTACCTACTGTTCAGGTTTTACAAACGCTTTTATCCTAGAACAAGTTTTGTGAAATATTCGAGTAAATAACGGAATTACCAACAGAGCATTCAGGCGCTATCTCTCATATCGCACGTTGTCTCTTTATCAAACATTGCGTTTGATTGCGTTGGCTGAAACGACAAGCTTTTGAACCATGCTTACGATGACGACAGACGAGTAGGGAAGGACCCAATATTCCACGTTATCGTTAGTTCCGAAACAAAGATCAGCAGTTTATAAAGTAAGTAATTGTCCATCTGGGGATCTACCAGAAAACCTTTTCTTTGTTTTTATTTATATTGTCATGGCTTCTAACTTGATATTTTTCAATTGAGTGCAAAGTGAAGCCATAGGTACATTGCATTGCATTTTCGACTTCAGACAGTCTTCTTGAATCTGTGGTATGACTCCCAGACTGGAGGGGCTTCATGCGGTTTCTGCTCAATCCAAGGGATCCAGCCGCCTTCATAACGGAAGATCTAAGCGGGGACCGGGCGGCTTTAGTCAACTTGATAATCACCAATCACGTGATGAGAATATGGCGAGCCGTGCGTCGCCTAGCTGTAGCCGGGTCGACGGGGCGAAGCTTCTGATCCGATTACGTTACGTAGACGACTGTTTGACGCCGAGGAGAAAGGTGAGGCGTTGACGATCCCTTTCCGTTGACCGCTGGTTGACGGACGGAGACGTTTTACGAGTGTAGGTACACATGCGTGAGCGTTCGCAAAGGCTAACTTCATGGCCGCCTCTCTCGTGAACCGTACAGCACGTACGGCAACGCAGATCACGGCCGGGGAGTGGACGAAGATATACGATATAATATATATTCTGAAATAAAAAAAAAATAGAATAAGTTATATTATAATTTAATTACTCAGATACCCGCGAAACGAGACACAATAGTAAAACAATAACAGTGCGGCCTCATAGGACCGGTTGGGGATTCAAACGTTAAAGGTGAGAAATACTAATTTCACGGCGGCGAAACCGTGGGGGGTTGCTAGGTAATTGATACAATATATAATCTAACTGCATAAGTAACATTTTATTTGTTTAAACGTACTGCCGCCGTTAGAAGCAATTTCCTTGACTTTCCAATGAAATTTTTCGTATTACCAAGACTTTTTTAAATTCATGTAAACTAGTGCTTGACCGCGATACCATCTGATGGTGAGCACTGTAAGCAGTGATCCAATTGTAGATGGTGAGGCGCACTAGTTTATTAAGAGCCTTTTCACTCTAGCCTGGAAGACATCTAAATTATAATTCGACGGGAAGACCGCAGCAGGCAAATCGCACATGGTATAAACGACGAGGCGAAACGCTTAGTCCACACCGTAGAGGTTTTAATGACCTCGATGGCGAGTATCTAAGGGTAGATACTCGCCATATATGTCGGGTTGTCCGATGGTAAAAAGAAGATGGCGGAATCAAATCATGCAATTCCCGTGTACACTCTGCGAAATGCATCCTGTAAATTAAGTATTTTATCTAGCCATGTGTACGGTCGGTGCATGCTCTTGGGCGGAATTTACCGCCTTTCTCATCGCTAGCACAGGCACACTACAGACAATTTAAAGAAAATGAAACAAAAGGTTGAGAGTACAAAGAACTAGTAAATGGTTTTATTGTGAGTGTTAGGCAAACTACAGGAATGAAGAACAATACGGATACGGATTACTGTTCCGAGAAATGACTTAGATAAAGTCTCGAGAATGACTAGCATTGTCATTATCCTTTCCATTGTAGTATTTTATCTAAAACTATATTTTTTATATTGTTTTTATATTATATTGTTGTATGAAAAATGTTAGGAAGAACATTTTCGGATTTCCAATCATCAGAGTTGAAAATTCAGGTGAACTTTGGCTCACCCAGAATGCTCACTTGATTATTATTTTATTGAAAAAAACCAGGCCAAACGCAAACGAAATGTACATACCTACTTCAGATTTTTAGTGTATAATAAAATACCTCATAGGGGGCATCATCGAAATAGATGGCTGGGCTAAACTGTGAACTGAGAGTGTGCACAGGAATTTCATGAGTTGATTCCGCCATCCCCCTTACCATCGGACAACCCGTCGTACGGCGAGTATCCATCCTTACGTTGTCGAAACCTGCACGGTCCTGGCTAAGCGCTTTGCCTCGTCGTTTATATCGCGTACATCGAAGGACTGGAACAATTTGCCTGCTGCGGTCTTCCCGTCTGATTATACTTTGGGTATCTTCAAGACTAGAGTGAATAGGCTCTTGATAAACTAGTGCGCCTCACCATCAACGACTGCATCACTGCTTACCATCAGCTGGGATTTTAGTCAAGCACTAGTTTATGTTATATAAAAAAAAAACTATTATAGGTACTGGACAGCGAGTTTTGCGCTCATAATGTTTTGTTGCTGTGGATTATGTCTAAAAACTAATTATGCACAGTCTCAATGTTAGGAAACAAACAGTTTTTGAGAAAAAACGTAATTAAAATCGATCATTTATATCTGACATTTGGACAGCCACAATAATTATTTACCACAATGCAAATTTACTTTAAAAGTGACAAATTAATAATCTAATTAAGTACATATTATACAGAACCTTTCCAAGAATTTACATAATATTCGCATACCTGTAAGTTTTATCGGCAACATGTAGGTATGATTCAGGTATTCCATACAATACTAAGCAATGTATAGAATATCTGGGGCATCCAAGCAATGTATGAAATATTAGGTATACCTATTATTGTCCTTTAGGATGCAGACGTGGTGTTTTCTGTCAGTTTTGTATGGGGACTTAGTTTGTATTGTTTAGTTATGAAAAAAAAATTGAAAAGATAATCCTTATATAATGAGTTTCTGCAGAAGGTGACCATTAAAGATGCGGCCTAACAATTATTTAAATTACTGTCATTGTTCTTTCGATTTTATAACTGAGGACTTTTGTTGCAAAACGTTAAGCTTTCACAGGTAGACAATCGATAGTTACATAGTACTTGTACAGTTGTAGGTAATAAATTGGGAGGAAAGGGATTTACTTTTACAAGGTACCTGAGCGGAGCTCACCCATTAAGCTAACTACATTAAATAAATGGGATAATTTCAAAATTTCGCCAGTCTTCCTTAGGGACTACGCTAAAATGCTTCTATCTACTACGTACGGCGCTGAATATGCTGCGAAGACGGTCAGCTACTCAATTAGTATTGAGATGTTATTTTCTCTCTGTTGATCGCTATAATGTGACGGACTAATATCGTACAAGCAAGAATATTTTTGCACTACAAATATAAGTTTCGCTTCGTCCATTATTTTGTTTCGAAAAAATAAAGGAGGTAATTAGAATTACTTTAAAACACGTTCGAACTCTCGATCCTAGCGTGCATAATGATTACGTAACAATAAATCATATCTATCCAGGAGCTATGCAGGTTACAACTTGTCGACAAGGAGTTGAGAACCATACGTGTGCAGCGCTGTTCCGCCCCATTCAGCGTCGAACGCGGCAGAACAGCGCTGATTGCGGCAGATCAGCGCTGATCTGTATCTAAAGCACTCGCATGATAAAAACACATTTGTTCTCATTTTATACTTGTTTGCCGCGAAAGCTGAATAAACGCGGAAAGCTGAATGGATGCGTACGCGTCTCCATACTTACAAAATCGTTGTTTTCTATGGACATAAGCTGAATAGAGCTGAATAAGTGTGTGTAGTCCCTTAGTTCCCTGGTGAGTGAGGTGGTTGATCAGTCAGTTCTCAGCACTTAAGTGTGATACTTTTATTCTAACACTTCACCGTGGTCTGCCTTTCTTATTGTACTTAAGTTTTTAAATATTGTAATTCTAGTTTTTTTTATTAATTTCGTGATAAAAAACAAGATGGCCAGCAATTCAGTTAACGAAGCAGCACAGGCGCTGCTCAGTCTCAGCATTTTTAGAGGTAAAAGTCATGAAAATAATAAGATTCTTTTAACTGGTTTTTTAATTCGATTTTTATCCATAATTTTTTTTTTGTAGTTACTCAGATACCCGCGAAACGAGACACAATAGTAAAACAATAACAGCGCGGTCTCATAGGACCGGTTGGGGATTCAAACGTTAATGTTCATAATGATCGAAATTTAAAACAATCTGGCAAAGATTGTTTTAGGTTTATTTTTTGCGATTTCTGAGTCAATAAAATAATAATTTTCGTTTTACGCTATAATTAATATTTCCTTTTGATGGTTTTATTCTATACAATATCGAATGCGCAGCCGGTACCTAATGTGTGTAAATGACGAAAACAAAGTAGGAGGTAACGTAATTTTAGGGCACCCAGACACGGGCAGGTTAGCCTTCGAACTTGTAAGCTAATAATGTTACATAAAGCTCGAAGAATTTTTAATTTCACGTCAATCTTATTAAGTATAAGTACTCTGGTTCTATTCCTGACCGCGGGGGGTGGGGGGTGGAAACAAAGATCAAAATCTAGCCGGTGAAAAAGTAGGTGCTCTATGTTACGAAATGTGCGTAAATCAATCCGTGTAGTCAGATTATCTCATCGAGTTCGTTAAACTGGAAAAAAGTTTTAATATTAACTAAATAATCTGAAGACTTCTTAGGTAATCTGCAGAATAACAGCCAAGCATGCAATACTTTAACTTCTATTCCTTTTTATAACCAACCACTTGAGTCACTGTCTTCACCGATTTAACGATGTTGCATCCGTTAATATGCACATGAACTAGGCAAAGTGGAGGATCAGCTACATTGAGCCAAATTTCACACTTTAATGGATTGCACCCGGTAATTTGTAGATAACCTGGTTAATACGCAAAATGACGTATTCCGTACTTAAACGGTAATATTTACATTACCTAGGTAAAGTATGTGATGTACAAATGGAATATTAAATTATAATATTTCATACATTGCCTGAACGACTAGGTATTCTATGCGTCGCCTATAAAAGTATTGTAAATAACACCTGAATTATACAGATCAACGGTACCAAATATATCTTAATTCGCCACTGGTGTCGAAACTTTGGCTGACGTGTACGTGTCGCTTGTCATCATTATCATAATTTATTCAGTAGTCATTTTGACCTGGAATGTTTCCTAATTCTTCCCCTGAAAAGCTCCAACGAAGGGCTTGCTCTCAGTGTGTGCAGCCATCTTAGTTGAGTACCAAAACGTACTCAAAATCTATCTTCCGAATTGCAACAACATACCTACTATCAATATTTGCTCACTCAATAATTCCTCCAAGCCAACCATTGTCTTGATTGTCAGTTTGGATTACATCTGCTGTCTACACCTTTGTTTGGACGCTAGATTACATTCAAAGTGTGAATAACTAGTCCAGTCCTGCAATGATTGTTCGTTCCCAACCAAATTAGAAATCATAACTTCTTTAATTACAGGTCCGGCCGGACAAAAGTAATCGGGCGCTCCGGTAAGTAGTTCTAGAAACCCTATTACCATCTCGTGTCATCTGGTGTTCTCACTCTCCCGGTCTCACATAGCCATAACAATGCCTGACTGATCTTGGGACTTGGAGATACGTCTACTTTGTAGGGGCACAATATTTAAGCAGAGTGTAAGCAGGGAAACCAGGATAACGTATACAATGAATTTTATTGTGTTATTCTGAGAACTGTTTATGATCAACTGACAACTATAAATATAAACAAACAATCCGTGGAACGGTTACTAGGTTTATATGAAATTGACATAGTTCTATCGATAGCCAGATAGGTACCACCTATTAAAATAGGTCCGTATATAATATCACATTAATTAACTATTTCAATACGCCCCCTTAATGCGCATATTAAATACAAACAGCAATACAAGAAAAAACACATACAAAAGAAAGTAATATCAAAGAACAATCATAACAAAATAAACAATTAACAAGCAATGCCTAAACCACGCATGCACGAATAGTGCTTTACTCTGGGCAAAGCTTTCGTTAATATGTCCGCGAGCATTGAGTCTGTCGATAAATACTTTAGCTCAATACTCGTATTGTTCTTCAATACACTTCTAATAAAGTGGTACCTGATGTGAATGTGCTTACTCCGAGAATGAAACATTGGATCACCGGCAAGGCAAATCGCCCCCTGATTATCTACATGTAAAGATAATGGTGCAAACTTACATAGCCCAATCTCAGTAAGCAAGCTGTTCAGGTAAATTGCCTCCTTCATAGATGACGCCAAACTTATATACTCGGCTTCGCAGCTCGAAGTCGATACACATTTCTGCTTTTGTGACTTCCAAGACACGCATCCACCTCCTAACATAAAAACATAACCGGAATAAGAACGTCTATCTATCAAACATCCACCCCAGTCGGCATCTGAATAACCATGCAATGTTTTACCTGTTTTCGTAAACATAAGTCCGTGATTTCTCGTATGTTTTAGGTAGCGCAGTACACGTTTTGCTGCATTCCAGCACTGTTGATTAGGACAATCCAAGAATTGGCTCAATACTGCCACAGTATTCGTAATATCCAATCTTGTGCCCGTAGATAAATACATTAAACAACCGACTAACTCTCGATACGGATACTGCCCCGTATCACATTGTTCCGTAGGTTTCGTAATCTTAGTTTTCGGATCCATGGGTGTAGAAATCGGATTACATCCACTTAATTCAAATTTATTTAACAAATCGTCAATATATTTTCGTTGTGACAATTTAATGCTCTTGTCACATCTGTCAAACTCTATGCCTAACATATACTTCGCAATGCCATAATCTTTCAATTCAAACTTCATGGCCAGTTCCCTTTTGAAAGTTTGTATACACTCACCTCTTTGCGATGCGACTAAAATGTCATCTACGTAAACTAGTACAAAGAGTTTCGTTTCTGAATCTACGGCCTTAAAATAAAGGCATGGCTCGTTTAAAGAGACTTGTAGCCCCATGGACTTCAGCTCCTCGTCCAGCCTGATGTTCCATTGACGACCTGACTGGCGTAAACCGTACAAAGATCTTTTCAGCAGGCACACCTCGCCCCCAGACTTCAGGTTGCATAACAACTTGCTGGCACGTTCATGTATAACTGAACCTGGCTGTTCTATCCGCATGAGGTCTTGCAGGCATTCTTCTAGGAGGTCTGGCACCTTCATATATATTTCCTCATCCAACAAACCGTTTAGGTAGGCCGTGTTTATGTCCAATTGATGAATCTCAAGGTCAAGTTCAACTGCAAGTGCAACTAGCAATCTTACTGTGTCAAGTCTAGCTACAGGCGCAAAGGTATCCTTATAGTCTATTCCATAAAGTTGACTAAAACCTCTTGCCACCAGCCTGGCCTTCTTCTTCTCAGTTTTATCCACATTTAACTTTGTCGTTAAAATATAACGGCAACCTACGACGTTCCGTCCCATAGGTTTGTTGACTATATCGAAGGTGTCATTCTTGATTAAACTCTTCACTTCTGAAAGTATTGCATCTTTCCATCCTTTTCTTTCATTACTGGATAAAGCTTCCTTTAAAGTAATTTCAACGACTCCGGCAAAATCCTGACAATCAACAAACTCTTCCGTTGATTCGACGCGTTCCTCCACGGGAATATCTGGCTCTACGTTAACCATATTGTATATTTTCCGTGGACGTCCGACGTGACCTCGTTCCAGTCGTGGTCGCCCTGGACCTCTCTTCATTGCCCTCCCCCCATCAGTATGAACATCATCCCGATGATGATCGTGCTGAAATGGTCCTACAGCAATATCTGGAACGTCCGTCAGTTGTGGTGCATCAAAGGATGTTTCTTGACCTTCATATCCTTCCACAGGTACAGAAATGCCTTCACCTTCCACCTCTGGAATTTTGTTATCTTGGATTCTGCTGGATTGGTTAGGATTGAATTCTATTTCCACCGTTGCTGGTTGGTCCGAAATATTTGCAGGCCCTTCTTGGTCAATCTTGAAGGGATCAAATCGTAAATTTAAATTTTCTTTTTCTTCACTCTTCAATTCTTGAAACTTCACATCTCTTGACATGATAACTTGTCGTTGCGCTGGTATCCATACTCTATAACCCTTTCGATCTCTAGGATAACCTACGAAGATTCCTTCGAAACTTCGTGGAGCAAACTTATCTTTAACGGGTGTCTTGTCCAACACGTGTACCTTAGACCCAAACTTTTGTAAGTAGTCTAATCTGACAGGTCGTTCAAACCATTTCTCAAACGGTATTTCACCTTCAAGACTTCTTGTTGGACAACGATTTCTTACGTGACATGCTGTCGCTACAGCATCAGCCCAGAAACCCGGAGATAATCCTGACGAGATGAGCATACACCTCGCCATTTCCACCAACGTCCTGTTCTTCCTCTCAGCAACAGCATTCTGTTGCGGGACGCCAGGAACTGTCAACATTCTTGCTATTCCTTCTTTCTTCAAAAAATCGTCGAAATCTCGATTACAGAATTCACCGCCGTTATCTGTATGAAGATATTTTATTTTATGTCCTAACAAATTCTCGACATGACTTTTGTATACTTTGAATGTCGTGAACACTTCACTTTTCTTGCTGAGAAAGTATACTTCACACCACCTAGTATGATCGTCAATAAAAGTGACGAAATATTTCGCGCCATTTATTGACGTATGTTGCATGGGTCCACAAACGTCAGAATGTATAATTCTTAACTTTTCATCGCATGGCCCATTTGAACTAGTAAACGGTAACATACACATTTTACCTTTCGCACAAATATCACAATTGTACAAGTCACTCACATCTGTCATCTTAACATTCATGCCAGATTTATTTAAAATTCGGACGAGATCCTTTGCATTTAAGTGTCCTAAACGTTCATGCCACATCCATACGTCAACCTTTTGCTCAGAAATGGCTGACACACTATCTAAATGTTCCTCAACGTAATATAAATTACCTCTACGATTCGCAACAAGTTTAGTGTTACCATAACTATCTTGAACACTAGCTATGTTATCCTTAAACGTAACGCTAAACCCCTGATCAGTAATTTTGCTTACTGAAATTAGGCTACATCGTAAATCCGGAACAAATAGAGTATTGGGCAATTGAACAATTGTTTTAGAACCATTATCACATGTAAGTAATCTGACTGTCCCCTTACCTTGTACGTTTGTGCTTGAATTCGTTGCTAAGTTTAGCTTACCGAACAAAGGCACAAGTGTTTTGTCGAATTTACTTGCATCATTGCACAAATGTGATGTACAGCCACTATCGATGATCCAATTTCCACTCCCGTTGCAAACAGCATTAACATCTGAAACACAATTAAATGTTACAAAATTGGAATCGATATCAGGTACTTCATAATCATTCGACACATACTTTACGGTATCACTACACTGTTCTTTGTTCTTCTTCGTACAATCAGAGGCTTTATGACCATACAGATGACATTTAAAACATTTGTATCTGAATTTCGAACTTGTCAGCTCAGTACCACTCTTTGGTTTAGAAGACTTCTTTCCCTTTACAAGAAATGCTCTATCTACACTTTCTTTTCGATTTCTGGAATGATCTTCTTCTAAAATCTTAATCTTGAGCGTATCTGGATCCGGCAATGAATCTCGAGATTCTATGGCACATCTAAAGTTGTCAAAGCTGGACGGCAGACTGTACAGGAGCATTATCGAGGTCAGATCATTATGCATTTCGATATCCATGTCAGCTAACTGGCTTTTCACATCGAAAAATCTCATAACATGTTCTCTTACATCACCACCTTCTTCCAATTTATGGAGCAACAGCTGTTTTAGTAATGTCGCCTTTTTTGCAGGTCCCTTCGACGCATGAATGTTCTGTAACTTTAACCATACGTCTCGCGAAGTCTTACATCCTCGTAGATGTCGTAATTCGCTCGGACTTATCGATAAAATGAGATCAGACTTAGCTTTCGAGTCTCCAATGTCCCACTTTACTGCTTCGGCTGGTTCTGCTGGGCGTGCGATACTTCCGTTCACGTATCCCCAGGCATCGTTCTTAACTAAAACGGCTTCCACTTGGATTTTCCAGGTCTCGTAGTTGCTCTGATGGAGTTGATCAATTTTGACAGAACTCATTTTCACTCCAATTTCTTCCTTTATCACGTTTAAATCTCTCCTGATTTATGCGTGCTGGGCCCATAACCACTGTAGGGGCACAATATTTAAGCAGAGTGTAAGCAGGGAAACCAGGATAACGTATACAATGAATTTTATTGTGTTATTCTGAGAACTGTTTATGATCAACTGACAACTATAAATATAAACAAACAATCCGTGGAACGGTTACTAGGTTTATATGAAATTGACATAGTTCTATCGATAGCCAGATAGGTACCACCTATTAAAATAGGTCCGTATATAATATCACATTAATTAACTATTTCAATATACTTATCATCATTCCACACTTTTGGAGAGAACCGAAGATCACGGTCTGTCTTGTCTAAAGACAGTTAGGTAGTGGGCAGAATAAAGACTGAATTAGAGTATGAAGGAGGTATTATTGTCGGGTCGCGTACCACCACCACGAGGTCAGTGGCTCGTCTCCGTGGCGGGGCTCCATCGTTATTGGCGCGAGGAGCGCACACATTATACATGAGCAATATTATTGCTGATCTTTATTATTTTAGTGATTCTTATTATTATGTATTATTTACTGCTACGAAATATTCTTAAACTACCTAGGTACTTTAATCTTTGTTAAGTTGAATCCACAACACAAAACGAGTAGTCATGACCCTGATGTGCTGCGTGCGGACAGCGGCAGCGACTCAGAGGTCAGTTTGGAGCTTTCTCAACAACACAGATCCCCATGACTATTGTTTACTTTGTTTAATGTAATAAAAATACGTAATGTTCATATTTTCAGGGTAATACATCAAGCCAAGGAACACAAAAAATTGTGTTAAATTCAGTCCTAAAACGATGTCAAAAATTAGTTCACATGTTGTACAGAAAATTAGCTGTATTTGTGCATTTAAACCAAAACATCACATATTGAGCAGGACGTAACTGAACACAGGATCGAGGAGATCAATAATGGCTTTAAGGAAAGTGGGTCTGAAGAAGAGAACAGCGGCGAGCAACCGCGTGCGAGTGTAGAAGCTGGGCCTTCGCAGATCCGCGAGACGCCAGCACAAAGTACTGACAATGATGATATGGTAATTATTTTACATTTCGTACTCAAGTATTTCTATATATCACTTAAGTATTGTTCACAAAATCATCTTTGAATGCATATAGGTATTGTATTGTACCGTTATGTATTCAATAAAAGAAACCTTAGACTTTACAATACTATAGGTAGCTAGTAGTATTACTCGACCATTCCAAGTAAAGGAAAACATCGAGAGGAACCCTTTATTATAACTAAAATTTCGAAGACATATGATATCCACCAATCCGTACTGGGCCCGCGTAGTGGATAATGTCCCATACACCCAATCCTAGAGAGGAGGTCTCAGTCCCAGCAGTGGGACCATTACAGAGCTGACTATGCTTATGCACCAAGTTCTTTCAGATACCGATTGGAAAGGGCCACGCGAAGGTGCTGTCAAAAGTACTAACATCTATCAAATGGATGTCCTACACGAAAGCAACAAGAACCTTACTGGAGGCGATCTTCCCGCGACGGTAATTGAACATTCAAAATATCCGTCACTAATATAATAATAGGTTAAGACTAACACACGAAACCGTTTTGGGAACACATTCATTGTGTGTAGGTACAGCTAGGGAGTCCAGTTCTGTCCGGGGTCTGTTTTAGTCAACAGTGAATTGCGCCCTTCAATGTCGATGTTCTCGCCTGACGGTAAGCGATGGTGTCCATCGCTTACCGTCATTTGGTAACCAAGAACTGTATCAGTGCTCTAAATCATTTTTTGGTTTTCTTGTAAATACAAAAAAAAAACGTTTTATTTGATAAGAGTTAGTAGATCTTTTGTTCGCTTAGATAGTTTTAACACCCATGCACCCATATAAGTTCAAGTTATTTTTAAGAACACCTGACATACTAACAGAAGTTTCCTGTATATTAGGCTAACGAGTACATAAATATTTATCTGCCATAGGAATTAGTCAAAGAAGCTTTCGGAAACCAGTTAGTTGCTTCCCTCCACTCGGTGTGTACATTGTACTAAAGAAAAATACTTAGATCATTTATACAACTTGTCTACACTAAAGCTTTTTTCACAACATTTTGTTTCTAAGTAGGTATTGATACTAAAAATCTTTTGTAAACACTACGAATTGTTGACGTTGTTGTTGAAATAGCAAACATTATTGATCATTAAAGCAGTTATTTAAGCAGGTGTTTTAGCAATAACAGAAGTTTATTATTTAAAAATTAAATACCTACTATTTGGGGAAATAGAAATACCCTGCAACTGGAAACAGGGACTCAAACTATAACCGTATTATGTGTTTTTAACACTGTTTTTTAAAACAGTTTTAACA
Organism: Mythimna separata; assembly: GCA_030763345.1. Lineage (NCBI taxonomy): Eukaryota > Metazoa > Arthropoda > Insecta > Lepidoptera > Noctuidae > Mythimna > Mythimna separata. The sequence goes on from CM061187.1 coordinate 7,230,477, forward strand.
GAAAAACACTTTTAAATGTAACAGATACAATAATGTACCAAATCAAACTGTAATGTGTAACAGAAATAACCAGTTATACAGTAAGTATGGCTGCGTTTATCTGTTACACTTATTAACATTGTTAACACTTTTATAAGTGTTTTGGGTCAATGTGTTTAATTGAAAACACATTTATAAGTGTTACAAAGATTCTGTTACAGATTCAACATGTAACACTTATAATTCTGTAACCTTTATGAAGGTGTTTTTAAGTCCCTGACTGGGAACTTTGGCTATTCACCGGGCAGAAACCCATCTCTAATAGTATCTACATAACGAAATAGTGGACAAACGCCACTCTAACAATTACGTACCTACTTATAATAAAAATAAATACCAGATCGAGTGACAGATGAGGCTGATCAATGATCATTCAATACGCACACACATGTATGATTAGTCATATAAAAAAATGTTGAACAATTTATTTTTAATTTCAGTGTATTGGCGACGCACTCTTTGTCGGGCAAGCAGTCTCCGGCGTTTATGGACAGACCCGCCAAGAAGATTTTAAATCCCAAACTTGTTGACGATATCGTAAATACAGTTTCAACAAAATGTGTTGTATCAAAAAACTTAGTCAGGTAAGAATTTAAATCGAAACTTTATCACACATACTTCGTCTACTTATCCCACTAGTTTTTCTTTGAACTCGTTACAGACATTCTCAGTCATTTAAGGCGGGCGCGACGTTAGAATTATCCATACAAACGTAATACCAAAATCATTTGCAGTTTAAGCATATTTACACCATAATAGGTATGATGTTATTCGGATTCAGACAATAATTATCTAGGTTCCTACATCGTCTTTTTGTGGAAAAACTTACCCCAAACGAAATTTAAGCAAATTCAAATTTGCACTTTTTTACAGCGAAAATGTCATGTTTTTATTTTGTTTTTTCTATATTATAAACAACAATATTTCAAAATATCTCTCCGTAGGAACACAGATATTATTATCAAGTTATAAATACTTGAAACAATATTGGAAATACATTAATTTTTCATTCATCATTTTTGGTATTACGGAACATCTCTCAAATTTCCAATAATTTGTATTGCTATCACAGCAAGCAACTGTCAGTGTGCTGATGATGACTTTACTCCAGTCAGTGTGTCCAAGAATTGTTTATACTATCTGGATTGATTCCATCAACCTCAAAAACGTATTTTTTTTCGTCTCAACTCGAAATAGCGCGCGGTGTCCGCAGGCCACTTAAGTTTAACCATTATACTCGTACCTAATTAAATTAAAATTTCTTTCCTTATTTCATAGAAAATGCATCACGGTAAAATGCGCCGACGAGGCGAAGACGTGTCGGCAGCAGAAACGAGCATTAAATGACAAAATCCCTTTGTAGGGCTTAATTATTACTTGTATTTTTTTTTATATTTTAGTTAGTATTTTGCTTATTTTAATTAACATTTAATTGACATTTTATGCATTATAAAAATCACAAAACACTTGAGATCAACTAATTTAATGACAATTATTATTAGAATATCACTTATTTAGATCTTTTATTTCCCTTCACTCATTACTCCTGCCTCTCCTCCTTTAACGTAAGTAAAATGGAGTCCCGTACGGTATACCGAATTACCCTTGAACGATATAACTGTCTACAGAAAACATGGTTCACTGACGAACGTAATACGAAAAAGCTATTAGTCGATACCATTATTTACCGACTGCACGTTTCGCCGAATAACGCTACATAGAATGAATGGTTGGCCGATACCAAGATTCGGAATCCGGCCTATTGCCTGATTTTTGATGCCCACTCATGCATAATGTTATAAAATAGGCTAAAGTTTTATAAGTAAGTCACTCAAAATATGTAGATAGCATTGACATAAAAAAATCGCACCGAAATGACACAAATAAATCTTTTGTTGTAGGTAATTCACCCACTGGTTCTAGACTCCATAGTTTTATTTGTACAGAGATCAATGACCTACCTTACTTAATTTAATAGCTCATGACCATGATTGCTTGCATACGGCCAACACGGTCAACTGTAACTGTCCACAAATAGATGTTGTCAGCAAATTAACATATCTGCGAGTAATTATAGACGATAAGTTTAACTGGAGTTATCATATAGAACGTGTTTGTGATAAACTTCGGCTATTTCTTGCTATTATGACCATACTAAAAAACCGCCTGCCCTTCAAAGTGAAGTTAATGCTTTATTACGCGATGGCGGAATCCTACATCCAGTATGGCCTGAGTAGCTATGGTCGTACTTATAAAACCTATCTTGACAGTATTTACAAAATTCAACTTCAAATTTTAAAAACAAAAGTGTCTCCCAAAATTAGAAATCAATTTCACGACAATATAAATGGCCTCTTTAAACACTGTAATGTTCCAAACCGGTCTATATACAAATAAACTATTTGTTGTTAAAGGAACAATTTTTCAATAAACATTTAAGAAACAAAATCGAACATCCTATATGCACTCGGGCAATTTCTGAGAATAAGCTTCGTACACAGCGCGCCAACAATATGTATGGCGAACGAAGTACTGGTTATATCGTACCGAGACTTATTAATAGTCTACCCTCTGAAATTATAAAAAATATAACACCCAAAAATATTAAATGTAAACTAAAGCAATATTACTTGTGTACCATTTAGGAATGTATTTTACTAACCTCAAGTTAAAGTTTTTATCAACAATAACGTACGCATTTACAAAAAAATAATTTGTATAACTAGTTTTCGATATTAAGATTGACTCATGATAGCACAAGTTAAAACTTTAGTGGTTTTGGTTGCTATTTAAGATGTCCCGGTGTATTCTTTTGTATAAATGATAAATAAAAAAATAAAAAAACCTATGAGATGGCAAAAGTTTATAGAGAAAACAATGGTGCATAGTTTGATTTTTTAAATATATTTTACAAAAAAGAAAAAAATTGTATTCCTCCCGTACAAAACGACAATTTCATATACACTCTTTTGCAAAAAAAACGGGCACCTAAGGAAATTTTCGTTCTAAGGTCGATTTTAGTTAATTAAATGAAATTTTTTTCTTTGACGTAGTCTGTATACTTATAATCGTGTAAATTAATGCGCGTGAAGTGAATTCGAGCAATTAAAAGAAAAAAAAACCGGGCAAGTGCGAGTCGGACTCGCGCACTGACGGTTCCGTATCAACTTACCTATGAACACAGTTCAATTCTCGAATGGAAACTTGAAGAAATTAAATAAAAAAAATTGTGACGTAACTAGAAATTTTCAGTTTTCAGACTTTTCCCTATATTTGTTCTATAATACCTTGCTTACCCTATGAGTTTTTATTCCTTTGACAGTGTCGAAATGTACGTTTTTTGCAACATAAATGGGCGTATCTTTTTTCCCGGCAACTTACAATTTTAATTTTTACACATTTTCAAGGGACCGCGGACCTAATTATATGGTTTTAATTTCAACTTGACATCTCCAACTTACCTATGTAAACAGTTCAATTCTCGAATCGAGTCTTGAAGATTTAAAAAAAAAAACACTTGGGTCGTAACTAAAAATATTCAGTTTTCAGACTTTTTTCCCCGTCAACTTACAAGTTTGATTTTTGCACAGTTTCAAGGGACCGCGGATTTAAGTATATGTTACCGGCCGAGTCTGCCTGTCTGTCTGTCAAGACCCTTTATCTCGAGAACGCCTGAAGGTATCAAATTGAAATTAAATGTATATGTTACCGGCCAAACCCGATTTCAGGACAAACTAGTTTTGCCTAGGCTAAACTAGTTCTTTCTATACGCGACAGGATTAACTAGTATAGCCTAGTTCAAACTAATTTGTCCTAAGCTCGATAGGATAAACCAGTTTAGGCTAGGCCAAACTAGTTGATCCTGATATAAATAAGCTAGGATAAACTGGTATAGCTTAGTCTAAAGAGTAAATAAAATTTAGCCGAGTCGAAAGTAGGTTTGAGCAAACATGTCATGACTGGACTGCAGCTACGAAACATTCAGTTGGATCAGGTCAAGGTTTTGTGAGATGCAGCTGCAACAAAAACTGTTCCACAAACAGATGCCAGTGCAAAAAGGCAATGATACCTACTCTACAATTCTAAGTGCCACCAAAACAAACCATGTAAAAATAAATATCAATTTTAATAATTGACATAATATGATTATTGCTTCTATAAAAAAACAGTATTATTTGTTATAGTATGATTGTTTGTATTGTCAATTATTATCCATAACTTGTAGCGACGAATCATTATGGTTTTAAATTAATAATAATTTAAATAATTATTGCTTGTTTTAAAAAACACTTATTATTTGTTATACTATGATTGTTCGTATTACCAATTAACCACAACTTTTAACGAAGAATCATTATAGTTTAATAAAAATGATAATTTCAGTTTATCTATTGATTTTGACTTTCTTGATATATTAAAATGTTTAGACTAGGCCATAGCAGTTTATCCTAGAGTGTGCGTATTTATATCAGGATCAACTAGTTTGGCCTAGCCTAAACTGGTTTTTCCTATCGGGCTTAGGACAAATTAGTTTGAACTAGGCTCAGGGGCGTAGCTACCGCCGTATCTGCCGTATCAATTATACGGGGCCCCCGGGCCACGGGGGCTCCCAAAGTGTGTAAGGAAAAAAAATAAGAACTTTCTAATTTATTTTATTTTACAAATGACAAAATTTAGAAAAACTAAAATCATTATCAGCCATAAATAATTGAATAAATCAGTTTGCCAAAAAAAAGGCAAGGAGAGTGAATATTTTAAATTTGATTTTTATTTGTAAAATGGTTAAATTATGTTAAGATAAATAAATATTTCTTTTCACAATATTTTTTTTCTTTTGTGAAAAATCTTTTCCCAAATATAAGGGCCTCCAAACAATTTTTTTATACGGGGCCCCGACAAGGCACGCTACGCCACTGACTAGGCTATACTAGTTAATCCTATCGCGTATAGGAAGAACTTGTTTAGCCTAGGCAAAACTAGTTTGTCCTGAAATCGGGTTTGGCCGGTAACATATACATTTAATTTCAATTTGATACCTTCAGGCGTTCTCGAGATAAAGGGTCTTGACAGACAGACAGACAGACATACAGACGGACAACAAAGTGATCCTATAAGGGTTCCGTATTTTCCTTTTGAGGAACGGAACCTTAAAAACGATGGATTCTTTAAAATCTATGTACACGCCCAAACAATAAGAAGTGGTCGGCAATAAAGACAAGTTTTTTTTAACTTTTTTTAATTAAATAAAGTTACAAATGTAAAAACCTAATAACGAGTGTGACCTCCTCTTGCCAAAATCACAGCTTGAATCCTTCTCGGCATGCTTTCCACGATGTTTTAATAACGTTTTGAGGAATACGTTCACTCTTCTGCAATGAGTCTTTTTAGCTCCCTGATATTTTGTGGAGCAGGTAGCACTGATCTTACCGTCTCTTTAGAACATCCCACAAATGCTCAATTGGATTGAGGTCAGGACTTCGAGCTGGCCAATCTAAACGACGGATCCCAACTTCTTGCATGTACGCTTCCACGTCGCCAGAACGGTGCGGGCGAGCATTATCGTCCATAAAAATGGAATCTTCCCCAAGTGCAGTCAATGTATGTGGGTTGTGCATATAGAATTAGGACTTCCATTATGTACCGGTGTGCATTTAATGTTAAATTTTCTATGAAAACTAACTCCGTACGCTCCGTCGAATTAATTGCTGCCCAAAACATAACGGAGCCTCCGCCATAAGGAGTGATTACTTCGAAACACACTTCCGCATAGCGTTCCCGTGGTTTTCGCAGCACTCGCCGGCGTCGGTCCTCTCCACACAAAGAGATTCTAGCTTCATCAGAAAACAATACTTTATTCCAGTCCTCCAGAGTCCATAAACCACAGTTCCGAGCAAACTGAAGTCGAGCAACACGTGCTCACGGAGTAATTTAGAGCTCCGACCTGGGCGGTAACTTTTGATATCGGCAGCCAAAAGCCTCCTCCTAACCGTCCACAAGCTAACATCTACTCTTCTTACTTCTTCAAGGCTCTTCTTCAGGTCCACACTTGACGCCTTACGATTACGCAACGCCTGACTCACCAAAAAGCGGTCATCTCTTGGTTCTGTGCATCGTTTTCTTCCCGAACCGGGTCTTCTTTTGACCGAACCATTCTCTTGATACCGTTGCCAAGTCCTCTGGACAATTGAACGACTCACATTTAGCCGCTGAGACACGTAAGTTTGCGAACAACCTTCGTCAAGTAGGGCTATAATTTTACCGGCCCTTATCGCTTTATCACTCATATCAAAAAGTGGTATTAATGTAAATAAAGATTAAATTGTTTAATTTGCAGAAAACTATCCAAAAAGTTTTAAAATATCGTTATCAGTTAAAAATCGTTTCAACAATTCGCGCCATTAGTAAAGCAATTTTAGAATAATCCACAATAATCATTATTTTTCTTTTAATAATTGTTTTCAAATTTTAAATTTGGAACGTAAAGGATCATGCCAGGATGCTTCAAAAAACGAGCCAATACATCGTCAAATTAGCAAATCCTATTTCTTGTTCTTCGTCATTGAAGTAGAGAAAAAAATCTAAAGTGCCCGTTTTTTTTTTTTTCAAAAGAGTTTATAAGGACCTAATATATAGTGTAATCTTGGTGTGACTGCCTGTTTGTACTACTGTTTGTACGGAGTGGCTCGTTAGAATGTAATAAAGTATTCATTGGATCAAAAGCAGTGTATTCGTGTAACAAATAATTTCTTACAGACCAACGTTCAAAACACAAAATTTTCTTCACAACGCATAAGTACAAATCTTTCAGTGACTCAATATATAATACTAGATATAATACTAGATATCAATAGCAAAATATAAAAAACCGACTTCAGCGTAAAACTAGCCCCTAAAAAGTTCAAAATAACTAAAATTTTGCAATTCGGGGATTTTTAAATAGTTTTGTCCCTTCGTTATTTAACACCAACTTTCGAAATTAAAGTTATTTTACCCTATTTACTGCCTCGTAGGGTTCCGTCCCTCAACGGGAAAAACGGAACCATTATAGGTTCGTTGTCCGTCTGTCTGTCTGTCTGTCAAGGCCTTTTATTTCGGGAACGCGTGGAGATATCCATTTGAAATTAAAACCATATACTTACCGCGGCCCTACCACGGTCCCATGAAGCTGTGCAAAAATCAAACTTGTAAGTTACCGAAAAAACACAACTGTCATGTCAAAAAAATAAACTAGAAAACAAGATTTAGCTGTCTACACAAAACTGTACAAACAAAAATGAACGTAGTCACTCATTCACTCACTGATTAAACACGAAGTCTCGAAAACTACCCGCGATCTACATTTTTTTTTTTTAATACAGTTATTACACACTCGTGCTTTTTCTTTACCATTCCCGAACTCGTGCTTTTTCTTTCCCAACTGTCAAAATAATGTCTATTAAAAAGAAAAAATCAACCACGAAGTTTTTACAAAAAAAAGTTTTTAGTGGAAATATTTCTAAAAAGAAGCTACTAATTTGTTTCAATATCTTTAATGATTTGATTCAATGAGTTAGATTAGGTTTCATTTCATTTCGTCTCATTAAATTTCATTTTCATTTTATATTAATAAAAAAATTCGACTGAAGACTTGGCTGTATGAGCTTAGTTCCCTTTGCTTACCCAGAATGGGTGAAAAAAACAAAAAAAATCTCTGCTTATATTCTTTTACGGTTGGCGCCATTTTGATTAGTTAGTTGAGTTTTTTATGTTTTTATTATTTCTATATATATTCTATATATGGTCACTAAAATTGACATGACTCATAATAGCAAGAAAGCATGGTCCACTATCCGCAAGCTAACTAGCGAACCACCTCTGCCCCTTACACCAAGCGCAGTAACAGCGAATCAGGTTGCCCACCAACTGCTCCTAAACGGAAAACCACAACAACGGCTCAGCAGAGTTCCTAAACATAATAACCCACCACCCTCCAGTGAATCTCTGTCTGATCCATTTGAACTGACAGACATCGTCCTAGCCATTCAGAGGCTGAGTCCTGGTAAGGCCTCCGGAGTTGACGACATTTCAGTCGAACAGATTAAACACCTTGGCCCAATATCTGTGTCGTGGCTGTTGCAACTCTTCAACACCTGCTTGGAATCGGCTAATATACCTCGCCTCTGGAGAAGATCAAAAGTTATTGCTATTCCCAAGCCTGGGAAACAGCATGACGATCCCAAAAACTTTCGCCCAATATCTCTGCTCTGTCACACCTATAAACTATTTGAAAGACTATTGTTGGTTCGTCTCACAAAAATTGTCGATCCAAAACTTATACCAGAGCAGGCTGGATTTCGACCTGGGAAATCTTGTTGCAGTCAAGTCCTTAACCTAACGCAACACATTGAGGACGGGTTCGAAACTAGGAAAGTGACGGGCGCAGTATTCGTGGACTTGTCGGCTGCCTACGATACCGTCAACATCCGGCGCTTGCTGTGGAAGGTTACTTCCCTAACAGAAGACCTAAAGTTCACTCGAATTCTAGGAGAACTCCTCAGTAACCGGCGATTCCAAGTGAGCCTCCTTGACGATAAAAGTAGGTGGCGAACCCAAAAAAATGGACTGCCACAGGGTAGTGTTCTGGCCCCCTTGCTGTTTAACGTTTACACCAATGACCAACCGGTGAGCCCAAACACAACCCGCTTCCTGTATGCAGATGACTTGGCATTGACTTGCCAAGCCACTGACTTTGAGGAGATCGAGGCCAACCTTACTGCCGCCCTCTCAGATCTTAGCCAGTATTATACTGCTAACGCGTTAACACCAAACCCCTCAAAAACGCAGACGTGCGTTTTCCACCTACGTAACAGACAAGCGGCTCGAACTCTCAATATCCTGTGGCAGGGGGTGCCAATCACTCACAGCTCCCATACAAAATATCTCGGCATCACTTTGGACAGGTCTCTCAACTACAGGAAGAACTGTGAGAATATTAAGCAGAAGGTTCACTCAAGAAACAACCTGCTTCGCCGCCTTACGTCCACTAGATGGGGGGCGTCACCCCAAGTTCTGCGTACGACTGGAATGGCGCTCTGCTTCTCCGCTGGTGAATACGCCAGTCCAGTATGGAGCCGCTCAGCACACTCCAACTTGGTGGATACAGCACTTAACGAGACGTGCCGAATTTCCACAGGTTGCCTTAAACCGACTCCTGTACGTATGCTGTATCCACTAATCGGCATTGCACCCCCAGAAATTCGCAGAGCGGTGGCCAGCCGCATAGAGAGGGCAAAGCAACTAAACGACGCTCGCCACCCGATGCACAATCATAGCTCGGTGCCCCTAAGACTCAAAAGTCGCTACAGTTTTGCTGCATGCGTGAGCCCATCTCAGGGTAACGCCACCTCGGAAAGATGCGACCTCTGGCGAGAGAAGTTCAGCCCTCCTGTTGATTTTATCGAGCCGTCGGAGAACCTCTCTTCTGGATACGAGTCGCCTTGGCCAATCTGGAAAGCCCTTAACAGGCTTCGCACCCAGGTTGGGCGTAGCAAAGACAATCTCCACAGATGGGGGTTCTCGGACGGTTCAGATCTTCAATGTTTGTGCGGCGTGTCCCCGCAGACCATGTCCCACCTTCCATCCTGCACTGCGTGCCCTGTCACCTGTTCACGTCATGACCTAATGACAGCATCAGTGGACGGCATTGCCGTGGCCGAATACTGGGCCAGGCAAGGTATTTGAATAGGTTTGCCATCGACACGCTAAGAAGAAGAAGCTGTCTACACAAAACTGTACAAACAAAAATGAACGTAGTCACTCATTCACTCACTGATTAAACACGAAGTCTCGAAAACTACCCGCGATCTACAATTTTTTTTTTTAATACAGTTATTACACACTCGTGCTTTTTCTTTACCATTCCCGAACTCGTGCTTTTTCTTTCCCAACTGTCAAAATAATGTCTATTAAAAAGAAAAAATCAACCACGAAGTTTTTACAAAAAAAAGTTTTTAGTGGAAATATTTCTAAAAAGAAGCTACTAATTTGTTTCAATATCTTTAATGATTTGATTCAATGAGTTAGATTAGGTTTCATTTCATTTCGTCTCATTAAATTTCATTTTCATTTTATATTAATAAAAAAATTCGACTGAAGACTTGGCTGTATGAGCTTAGTTCCCTTTGCTTACCCAGAATGGGTGAAAAAAACAAAAAAAATCTCTGCTTATATTCTTTTACGGTTGGCGCCATTTTGATTAGTTAGTTGAGTTTTTTATGTTTTTATTATTTCATTAAATTGCTTCATTTTTTCGCAACTGTATTAAAAAATGTCGTTCATTACACGTGCGGAACCGTCATTGCAACTTGTTCCGACTGTCAACCCTCACCTTCGGCTGCGCCTCGGCTCGGGTAACATTTGTCGGAACTCTTTGCAATGACAGGCTTTCCGCACTCGTAATGAAATATACTATTTTTTATCGCAGTCGAGGGACTTTTTATTTAAAACAGTATTCTATAGATTTGTTCCCCGACTAAAAATTTTCGGCCCAGTAATTTAGAAGTTATGGTAGAATAAAGAAACTCACATAAGTACATACATACATACATGCATGAACCCTGAAAACATAACACTCCTCCTTTTTTTGGGCAGTCCTGTAAAAAAAGATACAGCCGTTTATATCGTATCGCAAAAATAGTACATTGTTCACCGAGAGGAGAAAGTGACCGATTACCGTCGAGGGTGTCGTTTGAAGCCCGAGCCGTAGGCGAGGGCTTTAAAACACCCGAGATCGGGAATCGCACTTTCTCTCGAGTGATACATAGTGCTTTATACTACACCTACGAGGAAAATAGTTTTATTTTACTTTTCTACGAAAACTGAATCCTCAAACAACACACAAATTGAAAATGGCGACAATGGCGTCTGCAATTTTCACATGTTCTTTTTTCAAATTGTTTGACACCATCCAACACACAGCTAGTGGCCAGTGTCATTTTGCGAACTTGGAGATAAAAACTCACTGTAAAAACTTTTTGGCTTTTGATATTTAGGTTACCAGCGCATAGTCTTACCTAAAATTAAAAAAGAAAAACCACGTAAGAAATGGATTTTCATACACTTTTCTCTCCCACTCAGATGCGTTTTCTCGCCGCATATTTGTTCGATATGCAATGACGTACTTTCTACCGTAAATTTGATAAAGTATCAAGGTACTTTCCGAGCAGGTGTAGTATAATAGTACATTGTTCACCGAGAGGGGAAAGTGATCGATTACCGTCGAGGGTGTCGTTTGAAGCCCGAGCCGTAGGCGAGGGCTTTAAAACACCCGAGATCGGGAATCGCACTTTCTCTCGAGTGATACATAGTGCTTTATACTACACCTACGAGGAAAATAGTTTTATTTTACTTTTCTACGAAAACTGAATCCTCAAACAACACACAAATTGAAAATGGCGCCAATGGCGTCTGCAATTTTCACATGTTCTTTTTTCAAATTGTTTGACACTATCCAACACACAGCTAGTGGCCAGTGTCATTTTGCGAACTTGGGAGATAAAAACTCACTGTAAAAACTTTTTGGCTTTTGATATTTAGGTTACCAGCGCATAGTCTTACCCAAAATTAAAAAAGAAAAACCACGTAAGAAATGGATTTTCATACACTTTTCTCTCCCGCTCAGATGCGTTTTCTCCCCGCAAATTTGTTCGATATGCAATGACGTACTTTCTACCGTAAATTTGATAAAGTATCAAGGTACTTTCCGAGCAGGTGTAGTATAAAAGTACATTTTGAGTTTGACACTCTCTAAGGAATCAAAATTCATAGGGTACTTACTTTCCGTTGACCTAGAATCTAGAATCCTGAAATTTGGCATAAAGCTAAGTCTCTTAAGGAATAAAGTGGCACTGCCGTACCATCCTTTTCTCAAAACAGTTAAAGCCACTTTCAACCCCATCTATAACTTCATCTATATTAATATTATAAAGCTGAAGAGTTTGTTTGTTTGAACGTGCTAATCTCAGGAACTATTGGTCCGATTTGAAAAATTCTTTCGTCTCAGGCCACGCTCAGTGTTGGGTTCCGTAATTTCCCGTCCGTCACAATAAGTGTCCCCAACTTTTCAAAAACTGTTCGTCCCATCAAGTTCAAAATAATTTTCCTAGAAAGTCTTTATAAAGCCCTACTTTCCAGATTTTTTAAATATTTTCTAAACATATGGTTCAAAACATAGAGGGGAGGGACATTGTTTTTTACTTTTGGAGCGATTACATATTTCCGAAATTATTGATATTATCAAAAAAAGATTAAGTATAGTAAACCCCTATTCATTTTTGAATACCTATCCAACAATATATTTACTCGTTAGGGTTGAAATTAAAAAAAAACCGGGCAAGTGCGAGTCGGACTCGCGCACTGAGGGTTCCGTACCAACTTACCTATAAAAACAGTTCAATTCTCGAATCGAGTATTGAAGATTTTTCAAAAAAAAAAACTTGTGACGTAACTACAGATTTTTAGTTTTCAGACTTTTCCCTATATTAGTCTACAAATACCTTGCCTTCGTGCCAAATTTCAAGATTCTAGGTCAACTGGAACCTATAAATTTTGATTCCTTTGACAGTGTTGAAATGTACGGTTTTTTTTTTCAACATAAACGGGCGTATGTTTTTTTCCCGTAAACTTACAAGTTTGATTTTTGCACAGCTTCAAGAGACCGCGGACCTTATTATATAGTTTTAATTTCAACTTGATACCTCCAAGTTAACTTTGAAAACAGTTCAATTCTCGAATCGAGTCTTGACGACTTATCAAAAAAAAAATCTTGTGACGTAGCCACAAATTGTCAGTTTTTAGACTTTTCCCTATATTCTTGCTATAAAATTTTACTTCGTGCCAAAGAAGATTGGCAAAACCCCATGTACTTTCAGTATCACATACAGGCTTAACGTACAATAGAATGAATATATGGATTAGAATGCTACAATAGAGTATAACAAAATATGTAATGGTAAGACATACATTACAGTTGGGGATATAAAATGATTTATAGACATAACCTCAAAATGGACCACCAAAAATAATACAAGGTACCTACCTAATTATGTAACTTAGAGCTTGACCAGAAGGGGCGAATTCATCGCGATTGCGCGTGCGTATCACGCGCGACCGTTGCGCCCAGAAAGAGAGTATCAACGCTGGAGCATTCAAGAATTCCGTATCAAATGTAAGTGCTCAATTTCCCTGGATATGTGCACTCGCTCTGGAGTTCGCGCGTTTAACTGGACGCAACAAGGTGTCCCTAGTATCTCGACTCGCGTGTAATACGCGGGACTTGAGGGTCTGGCGTTGTGTACGCGATTTACGCGCGTATTTTGAATTCGCGCGATACTTGTGGACGCGACGTATTTGTGCTAGTATCTTACTAGTATATTACTAGCGCGCGAATGAATTCGCGCGAAACGTTTCTAAACAAATTCGCTTCTTCTGGACAAGGTTTTAAGGCAGACCCTCAAGCGTCGTCCTATTTAGCTAACTATCATACGATTGAACGATGTGATTTCGTCGCACGATGAGATTAGTTTTATCGACGAAACCCTGTGATGAGCACAGGGTTTCGTCGTCGATGATTTACAAGCTTCTATTAGGACACTCTAAAGAATTTGTGTTTAATCACATCGTTCAATCGTACGATGGTTAGGGTCAGCTCACACCGAGACGCGACGCTGCGCGCACATTTTAATAGAGTGACTCAAAATATAACTTTATTTACTACGCGAAAAGATACACATTTCATTGTGAGAATTTAGAATACGTTGCTTCATGCAGCGCTGCCCCTCGTGATGCCACGCGCCGTCGCGCTGCACCTCTTAGATGCCGCGCGGCGTCTCGTAACAGGTAAAAAACAAAACCATAGTATTTATAACATTTTTTTATTATAACTGTAACAATACATTGTCAAGAAATACCGCAGGGAGATTGTTCCTTCGTGTCGATCGTAAGCTAAATACCAGACTACACTCATGACATGTGAACAACAGCCCACGGTTCTGAGTCATACTTTACAATTACAACAGTAGCCGATAATGGCTTCGGTTTTCTCCTTTAAACTGGTCGAATCAAGACACGTCGACGAAGGCGTGATAAGCGCACATAACAGTTTATACACCGAAGATCAACTGCTGACATTGTTAAAGCATGAAAAACATTCACAGAATAAATAAGAGTCCTATTTCAGTCCTGCGCAGGTTTATACACTAAACGCAAATTGTAATGTACTAAAGTAACGTGGCGGCATAAAATAAGAGTTCACACTTCATTTATAGATTCCGACGTTTGGCCCCCAAACTGGACAGGACTAGTGCCGCTCTGAAGCGGCTCCTGCCCAACCTAGGGGGTCCAGACGCCCCCTGCCGGAGGCTCTACGCGGGGATCGTTCGGTCCATGGCCCTTTACGGGGCGCCAGTTTGGGCGCCATCGCTAGGTAAGCGACCAGCGGCCAAACTGAACGCTTGCCAGGGGGTCATGGCCATCCGGATGGTGCGGGGATACCGCACGATCTCCCGCGAAGCGGCGAGCCTCCTTGCTGGCCTGTCACCGTGGGATTTGGAGGCAACAGTCCTTGCACGCATGCACGATTTGCGCGTGGAGATGCAACGCCGGGGCGAAACTCCGCTGCCACGACAAGTCGCGGTATGGCGGACAGAGTTCCGGCGGGATCTCAGGGTGGCATGGCGACTGCGACTGTCGCAACCCAGTGCTGGGCATGCCGTCATTGCGGCGGTAAGTCCCCTCTTTGAGGAGTGGTTGGAAAGAGGTCACGGCGTCCTCTCGTTCCGTATGACGCAGGTCCTCACCGGACACGGTAAGTTCGGGAGGTTCCTGCATCGGATCAAGGAGGAAAGGACGCCCGGGTGTCGCCACTGTGTGGACCGCCCGGAGGACACGGTGGAGCACACGGTAGAGGTGCGCCCCGCTTGGGCGGAGCACCGCCGTGTCCTTGTGGAGGCTATCGGCGGCGGTGACCTCTCGCGCCGGGCCCTGGTAGAGGCCATGGTCCGGAGCGAGGAGGGGTGGCAGGCAGTCGCCTCCTTCTGCGAAGCAGTAATGTTAGCGAAGGAGGCTGCCGACCGCGTGAGGCAACGGAACTCACGCCGCCGCCGCCGAGATCCCGATCCCGATTTCCGACCACCGTAGGCGCGGGCTCGCGGATAGCGAGCGCTGGGTAGCTCGCCGTCCGGCAGTCTGGTAATAATCTGGACCGAGCCTAGTCGTCGACGGCGCGTTCTGTTCCACGCGCGCCTCAAGGAGATGTCAGCAAACTGTAGGGGCCCGGTAGGGCCGAAGCCTCTAGGGAACACGGTATCCGAAAGGTTGTCACCGTGTCCCCCAGATCGATGGTAACGAAGGAACGGGGTAGGGGTTTAGTCAGTAAGAGTCTGACACGCCCTCCCGCTCCGCCCAAGAGTGGGAGAAGTCATTCTGATGATTCCCATACCGGAAAAAAAAAAAAAAAAAAAAAACACTTCATTTATAGATGCAGACAACATTACAAATAACACGAACGACGAATTATGTTTAGGCAGGGTCAAACAAAAATATCATGACAGTTTATATTTTTTTTGTATTTGACATACCTAAGTAACAGCTGACGCAATAAGCCTATTTTATGCGTTTTGTTTTTACAGACTTCACAAAAAGGACGAGGTACTATTGCATTATTGCGTTTTGTTTCCGTAACGGGACTGTACCCTAAAATCATGGTTTTTTAATTACTCCGGACTGATAATATTGTATTTTAGCTTGGAAAATAACTAACGATATATGACCCATAAGTTGCATATAACTAGATTTGTGTATGTTTGGATTTTGATGTGATACCCAGCTCGCCAATCTTCTTTCAAGATTCTAGGTCAAAGGGAAGTACCCTATGATTTGATTCCTTTGATGGTGTCGAAATGTACGTTTTTTGCACCATAAACGGGCGTATCTTTTTTTCCCGTCAACTTACAAGTTTGATTTTTGCATAGTTTGAAGGGACCGCGGCTTTGAGTAGGTATATAGTTAAAATTTCAACTTGATACCTTCACGTGTTCTCGAGATAAAGGGTCTTGACAGACAGAATGACAGACAGACAGAATGACAGACAGACAGACAGACAGACAGACGGACAACAAAGTGATCCTATAAGGGTTCCGTTTTTCCCTTTTGAGGTACGGAACCCTAAAAATCACTTTCCACTTTACATGTAGGGGGGCAACCCTAATAAAACATTTTATTTCCAATTTTTATTTTACTACTTTGCCGGCGTGATTAGATTAGATAGAGCGTG
The DNA here is from genome assembly GCA_030763345.1 of Mythimna separata. Taxonomy (NCBI): domain Eukaryota; kingdom Metazoa; phylum Arthropoda; class Insecta; order Lepidoptera; family Noctuidae; genus Mythimna; species Mythimna separata. The sequence continues at coordinate 7,246,825 of CM061187.1, forward strand.
AGTAGCGTGACAGACATGGCGAAACTATAAGGGTTCCGTTTTTCCCTTTTGAGGTACGGAACCCTAAAAATCACTTTCCACTTTACATGTAGGGGGACAACCCTAATAAAACATTTTATTTCCAATTTTTATTTTACTACTTTGCCGGCGTGATTAGATTAGATAGAGCGTGAGTAGCGTGACAGACATGGCGAAACTATAAGGGTACCGTTTTTGCCATTTGGCTACGGAACCCTAAAATAGGTACCTTGAGAGTTTATAAATATATGTTTTTTACGACATAAATGGTTTCCTTATATTTTTTTAGTTAATTTAGAAGTATGATTTTTTCACAGCTTCAATGGACTGCGTACATAAATTAAAGGCATATTTGCTGGTTCCAATTTCAACTGTATACTTACTTCTACGAGTTCCCGAAATAAAGGGCCTTGACAGACTGACAGACAGACAGACGGACAACAAAGTGACCCTATAAGAGATCCGTTTTTTCTTTTGAGGTACGGACCCGTATAAAACAAGAACAAAAATAATGTGTCTGTAACATGTCGCGTATCTTCGACACGGTTGATACGGCAGTAGCTGCTTTCTATCTTAAAACTAATATTAACATTTCAATTATCACTTTAAACTTAACATACTCGTACATCTTTTTATTACAACTAGTACAAAATTTAAAAAAAAGTAGATAGTAAGTTTCATACAAAAACGAGTGATGAGGGTAGGGTGCAATTTTATAGTAGTTGCGTGTTTACTTTGGGCCTATGCACACCGCGTTTTTATCCTGCAGAGCAGTTTGTTGTCGTTTGTATCGATACAAACGCGCGGCACCGGCGCGTCTAGCGCGCGCGCCTTCTCTACGGACGCTAGTAGCAATCGAGCGATTTGGTGCACCGCATGTCTTTGGAACAAAAAAATGGAGCCTTTCGACACAGAAAACTTCATAACTGAAATTCAAAACCGGCCAATATTGTGGAATTCACGATTGCCGGATTATTCGAATAAAGATGTATATATTACTTAAAAACGCAAAATGCAAAAAACGCATATATACGCGCGTTTGGATCGCGTCTGTATCGCTACACACGCGCGTTTGCATCGCGTCTGTATCGCTACACACGCGCGTCTGTATTTATACAGGTGAGGTGTGCAAAGGTCTACAGGCTGCGTCTGACTTACGTGCGTATCGCGTCTGTATAGCTACAAACGCGCGTTGACGGCGCGTTTAAAAAACGTGGTGTGCATAGGCCCTAAGGCCTACAACATAGTGCAGAACATATTTGAATTGTTTCGTTTAATATTGTTTTGAAAGAGAAACTTTTATTACATCGTCTCAAACTTTTTCGTCTGTCAATTGCATGTCGCGTGACGGTGACGTCAGAGCAGCCGAGACCAATATGGTGGCGCATCAGCTGACCTTGTAGTGTATAGACTATTACTCATTTGTGCCAGTGCTCTTCATCAACACAGACTTCCGAAATTAGATTTAAAGTATTTTGTACTTTTTAGTGTTTTTCTATATTGAGGTCGGTTGTATTTTTTTGGGAAAAGTTTTTTATTTTATATTATAACTGGGGAGGTACACTACACTCCCTCGCCCCCTCCTTTTTCCTTCGGTCAGTCATCGACTACACGTATAGACAAAGCAATTTTATTTGTTACGAGATTTCTCCTATAATTCGGGAGTATTGAGATTGAGCTTGCAATCATTAAAAAAAAACCGGGCATTTGCGAGTCGGTCTCGCGCACTGACTGTTCCGTACCAACGTTTTTTTCTTGTAACGTAACTACAAATTTTCAGTTTTGAGACTTTTCCCTATATTAGTCTATACATAGTATAAAACAAAGTGCTCCCCGCTGTCTGTCTGTCCCTATGTATGCTTAGATCTTTAAAACTACGCAACGGATTTTGATGCAGTCTTTTTTAATAGATAGACTGATTCAAGAGGAAGGTTTATATGTATAAAACATGCATAATATAGCACAGAAACTCTGATAATTTTGTACCCGTGCGAAGCGGGGGCGGGTCGCTTGTTAGTCTATAAATACCTTGCTTCGTGCCAAATTTCAAGATTCTAGGTCAACGGGAAGTACCCTATAAATTTTGATTCCCTTGACAGTGTCGAAATCTACGTTTTTTGCAACATAAACGTGCGTATCTTTTTACCCCTCAAATTACGAGTTTGATTTTTGCACAAAAAAAAGTCAAATATAGAACCTCCTCCTTTTTGAAGTCGGTTAACGTTTGAATCCCCAACCGGTCCTATGAGACCGCGCTGTTATTGTGTTACTATTGTGTCTCGTTTCGCGGGTATCTGAGTTATTATATTTGTGAATGTAGGTAGATGACTCTAAAATCTTTTCTTATTCTTCGAACTATCGGTTAGAGGAAAAAATAATACGATATCGCCTATATAAAGCAGTTTCACATCAGTCTGTCCTATTTTCACTTGCACGTTGGGGTCTACGAACGTAAGGGCAAATCTACGCTCTGTGCTGTCGTGGTTTGCACTTTGAACATCGTGAAGTAGGTACATAACACTGTACGCTATGCTTCCAAGCGTTTGGCTTCTCGTTGAAAGTGTAGATGAAAGTGACGCGATCCTTCGCCGTTCTTGGGTGAACGTGAACACACTGGCATACAATGAAACGGACCTGCAGACTGGGAAACTAATTTCCATACGTGATACACATCAAAATGCTCGTCAAGTTAAGATTATACGGATGTGCGGTAAGTTTTAGTATTTATTCCTTTATTTGTTTACCTACATCAATATTCATGTGAATGGAGAAGGAGGCCACAGGAAAGAAAGATGGATGTGATAACGTGATCGTTGGCAAGTCAGAATGGACGAAAACCACGTGTTGTGCCAACCTAAGGTAATATGGGACAAGGGCAGGAAAACGATCTTGATGACCCGCATCGATACTTTCCGACAGTACCTATCCTTAATGTTCTCCACCATTTAGGAATGACCACTCATGAAATTCATAACGGTTTATTTGCAAAACCATCCAATATCGAACATATGCATGCATATAGTTAGTACCTACCTATAGACAAAGTCTCGATACGATTGTTTAAAATATTTGCCCATCCTGCCAATTGTAAGTATGTTTCAAAGTTAAATAAATCTCGATTATTATTATTGTATTACTATTTATTGTGTAGTTGAAATTTAAAAAATAACATTAATATATAACGTGAGAAATCCCAACAAACCTTCAATAATTATTCGTTCGCGACCGAATTACAAAACATGGCTTTTTAAATTACAGACAACGAGAATTTTGCCCGGGAACAGAATCTGATCATGGAGTGTAACATTGTTAGTGTTGAAAATGCCATAATAGATTGTTTGCGGGATATAAGGAGACTAAAGTCTTTAACTTGTCCGGTAAGTAAAAATTCTATTCTTGTCTTCTTACATCTGGGGTCCTCACACTCCCGGGATTTCTTATCCGTGACCATGCCAGACTGATCTTGAGTTTTACACTTTTGAAGAAAATCGGAGATCACGATCTATCTGATCTAAAAACGGTTAGTAGGTAGAATAATAAATAAAAATACAGTTGGAGCTTAAAATTAATATGGTGAAACATTGGACGGTCTTATAGCGATTATTTACAGAAAACCTTTGGATAGAGAAAAGATTCGCAGATAGTTTGTCGTGTACTATTTACTTATATACCTTACAACTATTAATTTTAAATGCACATTTGTATAATTTATCAGCACACTAGGTAACTCCATTAATTAATTGAGTGCATACTTAAAAATATGAATTTTTTATCAAAAATACTAACTTGCACTCTAATATTTTGATCTGGGTGAAATAGGTTTGGTTATGTCAGAACTGTGACCAAACGCGCGCGAGCCGAGCGAGCGTAGCGAGCGGCGCCGCGGGAGCGACCGGCGAGCGCTACTTCTCAAATTGTTTTTTAGAATATGTTCCTAAAAATAAATTAGGTGATGGTTTTCCTTAAAAATGTTTTAGGATATTTGTTGAACTAAGAAAATTTTAGATATACTATTTTAATCATTGTTATTCGTTCAGTAAATCAGTTCTGCAAATACCATTAAACAGTACCTACATTTAATTTGATTTATTTAGCGTGCATAATTTGTGTGCAAGACAGTATTTTTGATTTAACTTTGCAATATCTTGTTCGAAAAAAGTGAATATACAGATATCGATTTAAATACATGCCTTTTTAAAATATGGCAGATACCTATCGTTTGTGATTTTCTCATTCCTTAGCCGCACTGCTTGAACTGTGAACGACTTATCGTAAAAGTTGGTAGAATGATGAGGTATTTTTAGCCTCAAGTTCTCTGATGACCTTAGATATTTAGTACCCATGTGACATGAAGGAACTTGAAATGTTTTTTTAAGCTAAGCGGGGGTGGGACCTTAGATTAATAATATGACAAAGATATGTATTCATATTTTCAGATTCATCATAACACGTCACGTACAGTAATACGAGATTCGTTGAATGAAAATATTTTAAAACTACAATTTTTCGTCAAAGAACAACGACGAATTAATAAAATTATAAAACTCCCTCGACATGAAGTCGATGAAGTTGAGAAAGACATGAAATTTTTAGAAATAGTTACAGATAATCTCTTATCTCAACTACATAATACAAACTATGAGGCAGTTGGCGCAGAAGAAGTAACGGAAAATGATGATGAAGAGCAAAGTAATGGTAGAGAGCAACAAGTCAATGGTTCGAATGTTTAATCTGCAAAAAAACAATATCAACACAATGTTAACATAAACAAACTACTAACAATAGAAGATGTAAAATATATGGTAATTATTTTGCATTTCGTGTTTAAGCATTTCAATTTTTTTTAAATATTGTTCACTAAAAAGGAAACCTTAAATATATATTCCCTAATGAAAGAAAACTTGCAATGGGTCGGACGATAAAGTATTTTTCTCGCCACTTGAAGTACTGATCACACAATTCAATTTTTTGTTCTTTCAGGTACCGGCTAAGGGTCCTACAAGATTGCTGAACGAGATCGACTAGAACTCGCAAAGGTAATTAAAAATTCAAAGTCCTTTACTAATAAAATAATAGGAAAAACTAACACACAGAACCGTTGTGGGAATACATTCATTGTGGATACAGCTACGGATTTAAATTCCCTGCCGGGTTAGTTCTAGGCAAGCGTGCTCCAATGTCGACAACGACTCTTACTGTAAGGTGAGACAGTGGTCAAACGCGGCCCTTGATAGAGTTGCATTTGACAATTTAATAAAAATAAATAGCGGAACATATTTGTTTTTTAGGTGGACAATCATCTGTTGAGTCTCCTCGTCTCCCTCTCTAGAGTAAAGCGGAAAGCCGAAGGTGAGGATGCCCGTTCTCTCACGCATGGGGCCGTTTCCTTCGCTAGCATTACTGCTTTGCAGGAGACAACCGCCTGCTATTCTCTCTCGCTCCGGACCATGGCCTGACCTAGGGTCCGAAATAGGCGAGATGGCGCAGTCTCATTCAACACGCGGAAAATAAAGAGCTCAGCGCGCCTAAACAAATTCAATCATTCTAAATATTTATTTTTAATTTCAGTGTATTGGCGACGCACTCTTTAACGGTCAAGCAGTTTCCGTCGTTTATGGACAGACCTGCCAAGAAGATTTTAAATCCCCAACTTGTTGACGATATTTTATATACAGTTTCAACAAAATGTCGAATCTCAAAAAAAAAAATAGTGAGGTAAGAATTTAATTCGAAACTTTATCATAAATAGAAACTCTTTTTGTTTCATTTCACAAGTTTCTTCACTCACTAGTGACGTCAACTGAACGGTGCCTAGTCTAGAAAGAAACATTATTGATTGTCCCGCATAATTTATTTAAGTCCTTTTTCCACAGAAATAGTATTACAACGAAATGTACAGACAAATCAAAGTTATATAATAATGGGCAGAAAGATAAACAAGCTCGCAGTCGCAAGTAGCGTCGTTCGTCGTCAAAAGGACGATAACATTCGGCCGTCGCGTCGACGCCTTCATCGGATGGATTGCACGCCGTTACGGGTGAATTTCTCATGTATAACGTACTTGCAAAACATTTCAGATCTTGAAGTAAGTAACGGTTTTCTAGAACGGAGTCTGTAAACATTTGTCACTATACTATTTTTTGAGATCATACTCATCATCTAAATCATCAAACGGGTGTTGTTCCTATAACTGCACAGCTTGCTAATCTTTAGTGATGGCATCTTTCCGACTTTTTTATCTTTGTCTTTTATTTCACCAGCGTACAAGAATGGAGACCGAGATGTCTCTTATTTCGGACCCATATCTGTTTCACTTCTATATCTAAAACAATAGGACATCTTATTAATACAATTATTTTAGCGTACTTAAAAATTTCAACATAAATTATATTATGACTTACAATTATGATTGCTTCCGTCGAGGGTTTCCTCTGAAGATACAGTTACTGCTCGAAGTACTTAGGTATATAACGGGTGCATCTCATCATCATAATATTATGAAGTTACTTGTAAGGTATATTTTATTTTATTTTCTTTTGACTGACCTATTGGTCTAGTAAGACCCCATCGTGACAGCTATTAGTTTTAAGTTCTTATTATATTTAAATTTTCGCTAAAGTTACATTAAAGAGTATATCTATCTATCTGTCTAACTATTATGCTGGACGTCGTGGGTTCGATTCCCACAGACCTCTCGTGTCCGGCCCTGGTTAGGCCATGGTATGCCGTGCGAGTGAATGGGAGGCGGTCACCTCTTTCTGTGAAGCAGAAATGCAAACTAAGGAGACGAGCGAACCCGTGAGGCGAAGACAAACTTGACGCTTGCACCCGCCGATGACGACGGTATTTAAATACTTTTTGAATATATGCCCCTTGCTTTGGTATAAAAAAAATAATCACCGTGGTTTACCTGTGACGAAATTAAGAAAAATAAAACTCTCGTTGTGTTAAATTAAAAATAACCACGAGGGTGGCATTATGTACCATTGCAAGTGGAACCTAATAACTGTGATGTGATCAGAACCAGCTTAAAAACTTGACTAATTGGCATTTTTAATGTTTGTAATTGTATAAATGTCACTGTAGTTTCGTATGTTACATTAATTTTTTATTCATAACGTTTGAATCCCCAACCGGTCCTATGAGACCGCGCTGTTATTGTTTTACTATTGTGTCTCGTTTCGCGGGTATCTGAGTAATTAAGTATATTTTTAACTAGCGACCCGCCTTCGGCTTCGCACGGGTGCAAATTTATCAGTGTTACTCTACTATATTATGCATGTATTATACGTATAATCTTTCCTCCTGAATCACTCTATTTAATAAAAAAACTGCATCAAAATCCGTAGCGTAATTTTAAAGATTTAAGCATACATAAGTATATAGGGATAGAGAAAGCAACTTTGTTTTATACTATGTAGTGAAGAGCGTCTGCCCAATGAGTACTTTTTTGAGTTTTCATTAATTAACGTTAAGACCTTCAGCAACTAAGCAACAATTAGCTTAAGTTGTTGATTAATTTTACAATTTTGACCTTTGACCACTGCTCATTATAATGAACTACCGTAGGTAAGGTTTACTATTCTGATGGAATAATGTAACAAACAAATTAATTACTTATTAATGTTTTAAATGTTTACAAAGCAAAAATTAATTGTAAAAGCTGAAGCTAATAATAATATTTATAACTATATTTATAAAATAATAAAATAATTAGCTAATTAATGTAGATTGACACTGACACTACTGTACTGTATTTTTAGCACCTGTTAACTATATTTTACAATACTTTGTAATAATTCACTGTAAATAAAATTGTAAAAAAAAATATGTAAATATGTATAAATTATATTACTAAGCTTATTTAAGTTCTTATAATTGCGACTTAATACCTATATAATACATATTTAAAATATTTGATGATTTAATATTAATGCGTGTTGGGTAATTAAAGAAATTAAAATGCTTTTTTTAGCACTTATAGTTTTATTCCACGTCGTTTATTCCAAGTTCCCTTCACTTTTCCTCCAAAATGTTTTCGTCACCTCTGCACTCTGGTATTTTACATTGTAAATCTGTATATATAAAAATCAATTGCTGTTCGTTAGTCTTGCTAAAACTTGAGAACGGCTGAATGGATTTATCTCTTCATCTTGAAATGTTCGTGGAGGTCTAGGGATGGTTTAACAGGTGAGCAAATTCGAAAAAAAGAGAAATTCGGCGGTACGAAGTCTGCCGGGTCAGCTAGTATCAAATAATTTATCTTTTTCCACTTGGCTATTTATGAATAAGTAGTGTAGGGGCATTGCAGGAATTTTAGAAATTACAAAAACCGGAACGTAACTTGCAGTGTATCACTTTAAATTTGCCAGTCATGTAAAATCATGAAAAGTGATTAAAAAATCATAGAAAGTAACAGTAAGTTAACGCCAGATGAAAATCTTATAGCTAAAAACTGAATAGTCCTATATATAAGAGTATAATATTCTGTGAGTGACCCTGGCAAAAGCCGGGACTAACGCCTAGTAGAAGAAGAAGAAGAATATTCTGTGAGTGAGGTGGTTGACCCATTGCCAGTTAATCAGTCGTCAGTTGTCAGCACGTAAGTATGATAACAATATTTAAAATATAAAAAAATCAATATTTTACCGAAAATGCACTGAAGGATTCAATAAATCTATGATGGTCATGTGTGCGGTCGGTGGATTTTTTGGGCGTAATTTACCCCCTTTTTAAGGAAAATGAATCAAAAAGGTTGAAAGTACAAAGAACCAGTAAATGGTTTTATTGTGAGTGTTAGGCCAACTACAGGAATGAAGAACAATACGGATACGGATTACTGTTCTGAGAAAGAGAACGCACGAGTTGGGGAATGGTAAAGAAAAAGCACGAGTGTGTAATAGCCCACTTCCCGAACGCTATACGTCCCTGCAATACGCCACTTTTTGAGCAACTGTATTAAAAAAAACTTTTATTAGTGTACCCCCTACACGTAAAGTAGTGGGGAGTGTTTTTTTTTTATTTCAAGCCTAACGTATGATATATTGTTAGATAGGTATTTAAAAATGAATAGGGATTAATTAAAATAAACTTTTGATAACGTTTTCGGAAATATCGCACAAAAAGTTTTAAAAAAATGTGTGTGCGTCCCTGTAACCTTAGAACTATAAGTTTAGAAAATATAATTGAAAGAAAATACATATAACAAAGACTTTCTAGGAAGATTATTTTGAACTTGATGGGTCGAACAGTTTTTGAAAAGTTTCTGAACTAAGTTTGTAATTTAACCGCACACAATTTTTTTTTAACTTAGTTTACATTAATTTTCTGATCCTGAACGTTGGTATCTTCTTTACAATAAAAAAAAGAATGATTAAATCATTCTTTTTTTATCGGTTTACTCAATCCAAATTACCACAAGAAAACCCAACATACCTACCTACATATAAACCGTCTAGTTTGTATAAATTAGTAACCCAATTTCCCGAGAGATGGCGCTGTACTTGGGCTTCTTCGTACTTTTAATTTTTTTTTACTCTTAAGTGGGACGGGAAACTACAGAACCCAGATATTGAGCGTGGCCTGACAAGCTCTTTGACAGTTTTTAATTCGATTCTTAGCTGTAAAATATTCCAGTTTTTTTTTTCTTTAATTACTTTCCGAGTCAATTTAATAATAATTTTGTCACATTTACGCGAATAATGAATAATGTTGTTATATTTTAGTTTTATGGTTTTAATCTCTATTGCCAAAGTAAATATCGTGGTTTTCTGCTACAAATAGTACGTACGTTTCGACGTATCCTATATTCTGTTCAATAATTCCGGAGACTAAAATGACATTTCAACACCAAAGAACTGGCGTCATTCCTATAGAAATTTTGATATTACTTATGTCAATTTAGTCTCCGGGTTTATTGAACAGAATATAGTAATCTTATTTTTTTGTGATTTTTTAAAAGAAAACAATAGTTATGATAATTGAAAAAATATCCGTGAAGTTATTGTACGATTCTTCACGAATCTTCTTCTTCTTCACGAAAAAAACAAATTATAATTTAAATTATAATTTGTTTTTTTTATTTTATGTAAATAATGTTTGTCTTCGCGTTTATTATGTGTATCGAATAAACTAAGTTAAGCGGGCTTTATCGATTCCCTATTCTTTTTTTAATATCTCGTGTTTTGATATAATGTGAATGCATTAATAAACTTAGAATATTACTTATTTGGATCTTTTATTTCCCTTGACACATTATTCCTGCTTCAAATCCTTTGACGTAGGTGAAATGTCTGACTGATGTAGGTACATTCAAAATGTAAGTATAGGTACGGTAAACTTAGTTTTACTCTTGTATTGAGTGGCGTATTAGAATGTAATGAACTGAGAGACGTAAGTAAGTATAAGTAAATTCTTTACAAGTACCTATACAGTAAAGTTGTGTAAAAATATAGCAATATTGTTCATATTGTTGCGGTTTACTAAACAAGACACCAGAACTCTCATAACGGACTTCGGACGTCAAACAGTATACTCTACAGGTTAAGGACTATTGCCCGCCGCAACGTTTTACAGAAGCAATGCTAAAGCGCTACTAAAGCGCTATTGCATCGTGACTGAAGCGCTGCAAACACGCGACCAGGTGACCGTGTCAAACGACATCAGAGAGAGGACGCACGGAGAGAGGGTGACGCATAAATGAAAAACAAAAATAAGCGTAAGTAGCGTGTTTGCATCGCGTCTGAGCATCGTGGCGTGGGCGAGGGCAAGCAGCAAGCGACTACATCGCGATGTATCGATGCGAACGCGCTACAGCAACGCTACTGCATCGCTTCACTACTCGCCGTGGGTGAGGCCCCTAAGTATTCTGTTTGACGACCAAAGTCCATAAAACAAAGAAAAAAAAACTCAAGATAATTGTATTGTTTTCTAAGAGTTCCAAAATTCAAATAATTTCTTCCTGTGTGTATACCACCATCATCATTACTATTATGAGCAGAACAATAAAGCAATGGTAGCTCTGTATGCAGTTAGTTAGTTCCCAGTTTGGCCATGGGCGGCACTGAGGTCGATTAACGTAGCGAAAGTAGAACCATCTAGTGAGTCAACCTAGGCAAAGGCGATGCGAGGTACTCTCTTAATAATGGACTCCGGACATCTCATTATATACTATACTCATTAAAATATGATAATAAAAAAAAATGGATCAGAAACTCAGTTAATACACTGTTGTAAGAGCGTTTTCACATTATCCGATCCGATATCGTACCTATCGGCGTCCGACACCGATATCGGATCGGATAATGTGAAAACGGTCTAACGTTTAGTGTATAAGTTAACACTCAATTGTTTCTTTTTGTGTACTTATTTTTGTATGCTTATTTAGACGAACAAAACTAATTAAAATTACTTAAATGTGTTTAATTCTTTTTTAATTGTGGAATTTCAATTAAATATATTTGGATACTTTGTTGTGACCTAAAGAATTACTAGCTTTCCTTTAAAAATTTAGATAATAACGTAGTAAAAGAATTCTGCTTCACTATAAAATGATTAGCTTTTGATTTCGTTAATGTGCATAATTATTTGGTATGCAATCCTGTGCTACTTTTGAATGTTGCTACTTTCAAAAATGGTATTCCATGAAGAGAGATTATTATTGAAATACAACTACCCATTTTATTGTCATTTTTTTTTTCTTATGCGTTGGGTAGGTACGTGCTACGAACTTTAGGGTGAATCTACGCTTTGTATTAACGTGTTTTTTTACCTGAGTGGTGTGCAATAGGGTCAAAAGGATTCAGTTGCATTTCTAACATTGTAAAGTAGATACTTACAATCTGTGTGCCATGGCTTCAAAGCTTTGGCTCCTCGTTGAATGGGTAGATGAGAAAAAACTCGGTATGATCTGTTCCTACGGTGTGGTGAACGTGGATACCAGGACGTTCAATGAAACAGGCCTGCAGCCTGGGGAAGAAATTATGATTAGTGTTAGACAACAAACTCCTCGTCGAGGAAAGATTTTGAAGATATCAGGTACGTTATTGCTTTTATTTTGTATTCTTATTTATTCTTATATATTCGTTATTCTTTTTATTACCTACATTAATACTTTCTGAAAGTAGCTACAGTTTTGTTTTTATTACTTTAATATTCATTAAATGAATAACGTAACGGCTTTTTTGGCAAACCGATCCAATTTCTAACATATGCGAATTGAAATAAAGCCTCAATAGAGTTGGTAATATCCAGTTATATCTAGTTAAATTGTGGTGTCTAAGTTTTGAAATTAAATTCACAACTAGTACAATAATCATGAAGTTGAAACTTGAAATTGGATGAATAACATTCATTTCTAACGTTTGAATTCCCATCAGCCCTTCATGATTGTTCGTTCCCATCCGAATTAAAAAAGGGTCATTCCATTATAGCGGGTGCAAGATTTAGACGCACATAAAGTTTCTTAACAATAAAATAAAATAATTTTTAATTAAATTAATCTCTTAAGACCTACATTACTCATTTTGTTTTTAGTCGGTACATAAAAATTGCAAGTAAGTACCTACATAATTTGCAAGAAAGTAAATAGTATGGAGGTAGGTTTTAAGTGATATATCGCAGATGGTACAAAATTGGCCCTACCTTTCTAGATGCAAGATAAAAATAAAAAAGTCAAGTTAATTATGAAATATTTAGTATGATATGCCTTGATATTTCGTAAAGTGATATTTCAAAAAATAAATAGAAAACAAAAAATAAACGATTAATTACCTATTCAATTTCAAAGCAACCACGCGGGTGCAACGTATTCAACTTCAAATGAGGTCTAATTTATTTATGTTCAATTACTAATAAGTAGGTACATTCCTTTGTAACTTATGTTAGTTGTTTCAAATACGTCGAACATTTCTACACTTATGTGTAAGCATGTGTGTTTGTCACCTCCTAAATGGCTTGACTTCTTTGAATGAAACTTTGTGATGAGTAGGTCCCTGGATGGTTTGAAAAAACAATTGATTTTGGTAGGTGGCGCTGTATCCGAGTATTCAAAGTGGTAGTCAAATAGTTGCACTCACAATTATGACGTCACGATCGCAGATGCGACTAGTTAGTTTAAACTAACATTTATTTTAGTTCGACTAACAGAATGCCCTTAAAAACAATTGAATTACGTTTGTTTTTGATTTCTCATTACTTTTCCAAAAGAGTTCAAGACACTTTATATAGTTAAAAAAAAAAATGTGATATTTTATATCACAAAAAACGTACATTTTGACACTCTAAGGAATCGAAATTCATAAGGTACTTCCCATTGACCCAGCAAAAGCGTCGAAATTTGGCATAAAGCAAGATCTTATAGCACAAATACAGGGAAATGTCTGAAAAATGAAAATTTGTAGTTAAGTTATAAGATCTTTTTTTTTTCGAAAAATCTTCAAGAGTCGATTCAAGAATTGAACTGTTTTCATAGGTAAATTGGTACGGAAACCTCAGTGCGCGATTCGGACTCGCACTTGCCCAGTTTAATCTCTGAGACTAAAATGACATTACTTGGTTTTTCACACTTGTCGCAACAGAAAAAAACTGGTATCATTATTCTTGTAAGTTTGCCATTTGCCTGTGTCAATTTAGTCTCAGGGATTAAAAACAGACTTTAATGTGATTCAAAAATTTTAAAAAGTCAAGGATCACCCATAACATGTTTTCTTAAATTACAGAGAGCAAGAAATATATCCAGGAACAGAGGCAGATCCTGGACAGTCAGAATGAGAAAGTTAAAACTATCCTGCAAGTTTGTAGTGATGCCATAAAGGAAGTTAAAAGTGGGACTTTAGTAAGTAGAAGCTTTTTAGGGTTCCGTAGCCAAAATGGCAAAAACGGAACCCTTATAGTTTCGTCATGTCCGTCTGTCCGTCTGTCCGTCTGTCCGTCTGTCCGTCTGTCACAGCCGATTTACTCGGAAACTATAAGTACTACAGTGATGAAATTTGATGGGAATATGTGTTGTATGAACCGCTACAAAATTATGACACTAAATAGTAAAAAAAAGAATTGGGGGTGGGGCCCCCCATACATGTAACTGAGGGATGAAAATTTTTTTTTCGATGTACATACCCGTGTGGGGTATCAATGGAAAGGTCTTTTAAAATGATATAAAGTTTTCTAAAAAACATTTTTCTTAAAGTGAACGGTTTTTGAGATATCAGCTCTCAAAGTCGTAAAAAGTATGTCCCCCCCCTCTATTTTTATAACTACGGGGTATAAAATTCTAAAAAAAATAGAGGTGATGCATGCTAATTAACTCTTTCAACGATTTTTGGTTTGATCAAAGTATCTCTTATAGTTTTTGAGATAGGTTGATTTAACTGTAATTTTGGTTAAGTTATTGTGCTTACACTGAAAACGATGGCTGAACCTTATAAGTTTTATTTGCTGCTACGGAACCCTTTGTGCGCGAGCCCGACTCGCACTTGGCCGGTTTTTTCCTATCTCGTTTCGTCTAGGGCTGTCACTCTCCCGGTCTTACTTAACCGTGACAATGCCATTCTGATGTGCTATTATTTTTCATATTTCTACATGCTTTTTTTAATTTATTTAAAATGTAAAACTGTAAGTAGGTATTTAAGAAGTAAAACTGGACAATAAATAATAATAGTCTTTTAATATGACTATTAACTTACAAAAAAATACATTTTTTATAGTATGTATCATAATACCTACTCGTAACTTATAAAACTATTTTAGTAAGACAGTATTTACAGAAGCATGTACTTAGCTGGCCTCAAACCAAATACCTAATAGGAATAAAAGACAAGGTAGTAGCTATAATGAGGAATGAGTTAAAATATATGTATTTCTCAGTACCTATATGTATTACGTAAAAGTTCCAAGAAACTTTGGTTTTTGACCCAAGTTTTTTGGGGTCGGCACGTAATTTTTTCAAAACGAAAAATGCTGTCACTGACTCTCTTTTCTTTCTTTCGTATCGTTCTGCTCGACGAGGTGGGCAATGGGCATGCAAACTCTTTGAAAGAGAAATTGCAGACCGCCTCTTCGGGCATCTAGAATGATACGTCGGCGTCGGTACGCGGACGGAGAGTCCAGAGGGCGCCCCGAGGGTCCCTTTAGTGGTGGAGTTACATTTGTTTTTGACTCAAACTGTAGCCGTAAATAAAGAAAATTAATACGAAAATAAATACCTGATTACTAACTTTTATAAAGTAACAATGTAATTAAAAGAAAACACAAGAACTTTACTAATGACATCGTTCGCGAGAAAGTGTTCGTAAAACCTTTAACACACCTTAAATCCTATTTTGAGAGTAGTTTTAAAAAATGAATAATTATTATAGTCTTTATTATTATTATTCATTTTGAGTAAATTTTGTGCTAAGTTTCAAATTTGTAAACCTAAGAAAATATAAGAACCTTTTATTCAATCTATAAAACTCCTATTATACTTACCATTGGGAGTAATTCAAAAAACGAATAATGGCAATTTTTATTAATTTATTAGATTACTATTTATGCTGACTTTCTTGAATATTGGTTACACGGAATGAAACATACAATCGAATTTCTCTCCCTTTTCAACCCCTTACAGGTTGAATTTTAAACAACTCTTTCTTAGCGCTCGCCTTGTGTCATGAAAGGAAGCCTAGTGCAAAATTTCATGTTCCTGTTCTCAGAAAAATAAAAAACTAAAGTTAGTCTTGTATATACCTACTCGTAGATATTTCTACAATATTTTTTTTTAGTCTATAAGCAGATACTATCTGTAGCCTACACGATAAACTCATTAGATACACACACAGTCACATAATTTAATTTTAATATAAATCAGTGAAGTAGGTACAGCCACAAAATGATTCTTTGTTATGGACAAATTAACAAGTTTTTTATGTTTCATCTTAGAAGGTAGACCGAAATCTTAGTGCTCTGCCACACTGGCAGCGCGGTGTGGGGAACGGCGCGGGTGCGGGAACGCGAGCGATTTGCTTGGCCACAATGGTAGCGCGGGCGAGGAGTGGCGGCGCGGGTGTTTGTTTTGGTTGAAGTTGCGTGGGCTGTCGCTCCCCGCCCGCACACTCACTGTGGCCACTTGCATGGACGAGCTATGGAATAAGTTGCCCGCACACGCCCCGCTTTGAGCAATTAGCGTTACTTCCCGCGCCTACGTTACTATGCGTACACTCAAAGGAAGCTCTAATATTCAGAGATTGCCGCGCCGCGTCCGCCCCGCACCCGGGCTTCCAGTGTGACTGAACACTTAGAATTTCCTTGGAAAATGTGATAGGTGCAGGTTTCGACCTTCTCAACTTTCTAACATATAAAAATCTCGTGTCATATAATATTTATTATTAAACTCCTCCAAAACGGGCTGACCGATTTTTTTAAATATTTGGTTGGTCTGATATAATAGGTCGCAGGCTATTTTTTTTTATTTTTGATAATACTGTTAAATTTCAGGAAACAAGTCGTTATAGCCCTATACCTAAGGTGCTGGATGTACGAAATGATTACTCTGACAGCAGCAGCAGCGACTCAGAAGTAAGTTTGGAGCTTTCTCAATAACCCAGATTCCCGTTACTATTTTCTTGATTTTGATTAAAATAACATGACAAAAATACGTATGTTGATATTTTCAGGATAGTCCTAAAGTTGAGCTTAACAGATTTGCATCAACATATACTCCTCAGTACGAGCATCAACAATCAACCAGTACACAAATACTAGGTTCATCGAATGCAAGTTATTTAAATGACCGATCTATCATCAGTAGCACACCTCTTCCTAGCACTAGTGTTCAGGAAATTAAGAATTTAAGATTGGAAGAAGGATCACAAGCAGACCGCAAAATGACAGAAAAATTGATAGTACCTGCAGATAAAATGAAAAAAATTGCTAAGCTG
Source organism: Mythimna separata (assembly GCA_030763345.1). NCBI lineage: Eukaryota > Metazoa > Arthropoda > Insecta > Lepidoptera > Noctuidae > Mythimna > Mythimna separata. The sequence continues at coordinate 7,263,756 of CM061187.1, forward strand.
ACTAACTATGTTGATCGAACATTGATGAAAATGGAAGCCCAGGGACAACTCAATTTGATCCAGAGTAAATTAATCGGCCCAAATAGAATTAAAAAGTTGGATGATGTAATCACGTTGTCTGATTCAGAAAGCAACAACGAAGCGTCATTTATTGAACCGAATGTAAATGAACCCCAAATAGAACAAAATAATCCCGACTATGAGGAAAATGTTATAGAAGAGGAAAGGCAAAGTAATCGTGGAGAGCAAGAAGCAACTAGTTCGATGAACAATGCGGAACCGACTTCCACTTCCAACACGCTGCACGTCCGCCGAATGTCAGCACAGACTACTAACGATATCGGTGATGAGGTAATTATTTTTTATTTCGTAGTTAACACGTTCACTGCATCATCAAGTCGAAAATATCCAATGTACATTAATTAGCCTATGGTGCTGGAAACTACATTGTTCACCTTCCCGCTCGGGCTGAAACTAATTGATTACCTATGTGTAGGTTTCACAATGAGTAGAAGAAAGATACCATGGGTGGCCACATTTTTAGGGACAGTACCTAGATTTCTTATATTATTATCAACTTTAATTGCATTTTGCAGGTATATGGTTGGTTGTAGGTTCGGCAAATATTTTTTATTTAAAGACTTCATTGATTGAGATAACAAAACATCAAATTTGAAGTCATAATTATTTATATATTTTTGAAAAAAAAAAAAGATTCGTAATAAGATGGATGAATATTGCTAGTATTTTGTGACAGCATCCATTTATTATGGTGTGCTCTCTATGCAAGTTCTGGCTTTGGTTTGTGGTATAATGGCCACTTTTTAATAAGGGCTACAATCAGCTGGTGTCATTTTCTTCATCGGCAAAAGGATCCAAATATTCGTCAAATGTTGAAAAAAGTCAACGAAGTTAAAAAATCCCACTTAAAAAAAATGGCGCGATCTCAGTGTTGCTTTATATCAAAAATAATAATACTGATGCCAGTAATAATACCAAATAAAAAAATCTTATATAAATCAGTTGGTTAGCTTAAAAAGTGAGATTTATATCTTTGTTGACTTTTTTCGAAATCATCGTATTACGTGTCTTTTTTTTTCAAAAATATATAAAGGTATTATATATTTTAATATTCCCACTTCGGGCAATATTCCCGGCAACGGCACATCTCTAGTCCAGATTATTATCAGACTGCCGGACGGCGAGCTACCCAGCTGTGCTCGCCGTCCGCGAGCCCGCGCCTACGGTGGTCGGAAATCAGGATCGGGATCTCGGCGATGATGATCCGGTAATCAACACCAACAAGGGACTAAAGTGCATGATCGTTCGCCAAATTTATATTCAAAATTATATTCCATGAAAGAAATCTTGCAATTGGTCAGTCGATAAAGTTTTTTCTCGCTAATGTAAGTAATTAACATTCAATCACCATGTCCTTTCAGGTACCGATAGGTAATGGCCACGCTATGGTGCCTGTAACCGTGCTAACAACTATTGACTGGAAGTCGTATACTAACGCAACAAGACTATTATTGCAGGCGGTCTTCCCACGAAGGTAATTGAAAGTCCATTCCTAACAAAATAATAGGTAAAGATTAACATACACAAACCAGTTTTGGGAACAAATTCACTGTTCGTACAACTAAGGAGTTCAATTCCTCGCCAGATTCTGTTTTTCCTGATAGCGTTATATGACTTACGGCTGCACTCAGGGACATTCATTAACGTTAATCATCACTTAACTTCTAAACGATCTATTAAGAAATTGTCACATTGACAGTTTTACACAGTTTTTCAGTGAAGGTTTGACAATACTTAACTTTAATGGACATTAGAGACGCTAATGAACCATTAGCTGGACTATGCGTTCGGCCGTTAGTGTTAAAGTCAAGAATGCGTATATACATTAATACATGTACTATATATATATTTTGTTCAAGGCAAGCGTGCTTCTATGTCGACAGCATTACCGTTAGGCGAGATAGTGGTCACACGTGATGACGCGACCCTAACTTTTATATACAGGGTTACTGGTAACTCGACGTATTCCTTGCAGGACGTCAAAGTAGGGTTAAAATTCAATAAATTAAGCCACCAACATTTTGTATGAACTAATAACAAAAGTTACAAAACAATTAAATGTTTGATTAGTGTGTTTGATTATTATTATTTTTGTTATTATTATTTTTTTTTTTTTATTTTTTTTTTTTTTTTTTTTTTTTGATTTTTTTTTTTTTTATTTTGGAATAAAAAATATATTCTAATCGAACTACTTTAAAATAAAAAATAAAAGTTTATTCTATACTATACTACTTGCAGGAACGGCGTTTATTTTGTTATTTACATGTTTTAGGTACAAGCTTGCTTTCCTATTGAACAATTTCACTTCAAAAAATGTTAACGATTTTACATATTTCTTATTTATTTCAGAGTATTAGCGAAGAGCTCTCTGACTGGCCGGCCGTCTCCGGCGTTTGCGGGCAAACCCGCCAAGAACATGTTAGATCCCCTACTGGTTGAAGATATTATAATAACAGTTACAGATAATTGTGAAGTTCCAGTAAAATTGGTTAGGTAAGAATTTAATTAGAAACTTTATCATACATATATATCTTGGCAAGTACTAAAAAATACGATAAATATTATTATAGTGGTTATCCTCTATGTCAATAAACTTGTTATTATTATTATTTCTTTATTCATTTAAATACTTGTATAAATGATATTTATAGTAAATAATAACATAAAAAAAATATAATTATTCTCAACACTCGCTAGCGATATCTACCGAACGGTACGACAAACCCTGGTAAACTGTAACGCATTTTTTTCCTTTTTTCACAGAAATTGTATTACTGTAAAATGCGCAGACGAAGCAAGGTTATATCGTAATAGGAAGAAATCCAAAAAAGCTCGCCGGACTGAACCTTACGGGGCTGAGGCCGATGAAAACGAAGAAAACATTTCACCGTCAACGTCTTCGTCGGATGAATAATGTTACAAAATAATTTCTCTTTGTAAAACGTAGAATTAAATCTAGTGACTTCTTGAAGTAAGTAACCATTTGCTAGAATGGAGTCTGTGAATTCCATAGATTACTTTTTAAAAGAAAAGCCTTTCCAAAAGAATGTGGGGGCAAAGTTGACTCAATCTAACATTTTCCCATCTTGGGCCACATATTTCTATTTCATTTCTACTATTAGATATCATGATGGGCCAAAATATCTTACAGTAAATCAAAACTGTACATTTGATGGTTGGGATTTTAAATGGACAGGTTTTGACATAATTGATACATAATTTGACATAGGCCATCTTTATAAATTTGTTTGCGGGTGAATAGTCTCAGAACTTTGTCAAGTGCAATTGAAACACCAATTATGTATGTACTACGATATAGAACCACAGAGAAAAGCTTAGCGGGCCGCAGGTTGACTATAGCTGATCTAACCTATTATTATCTTCAGCGACCTTAACACAATGGAGTTTTCGTAGAAAATTAAAATCTTTCGGTTTAATCGAGCGGCAACGCATTTAGTCAAACAATCGCTTGATATGACTATTTCGTTGGCTATAACTATGTTAAGTTCGTTGATGGTAAATTATAGTGAGGTAAATCTTTACATTTCTTTATCATTTAAATGCAATCTAGAGCTATGCATACGCTAGAGGTTTCGATTAAGTCGATTTAACTTATAAAGTTTGCAAGTGTTATTTAGTTGTAACATTTTCAGTGATTTGATACCTACGCGTAATGGGCTGCTATCCCACTGGCGTTTTAAGAGCGTTGACATCAACGTCGCGTCTGCGCAGCGTCCACGCCTTGCAGACGTAACGTTGACGTCATGTCTGCCCATGACAAGCATTAACGTCCTTTGAACGCGACGTTAACGTCACCCACATGATACCTACTATTGCCAATAAACGCGACGTTAACGTTGCGCAAACGCGACGTTGATATCGCGTTCAGCGGACGTATGCTTGTCATTGTCACGTGCAGGCGCAACGTTGAAGATGTGCTGACGTTCGAGTGACGCCGACGCTCGTAAAACGCCATTGGGGTAGCGGCCTAATACCATTTTTCTAATGAAACGTTTTTGACCAATGCCTTGTTTAATATTTTATGCATTATAAATTGCAAAACTTCGGTCTTTTCGCCAACTTACTAAAATAATTATAATCGCCGCACGCTGTATGATTTTACTTAAAATATCATTAGAAATTGTACCTAAACTATTTTTTCCTAAATAAGACACGGTTATGTTGGAAACTTATGAATTTGGATTATTATGTAGTATTTAAAATGTTTTTATTTTTTAATAATAAACCTATGAAGAAATTATGACCTAAAATAGATGGTTAAGGAACTACATACTAGCGATAAATCTTACAAATATCAACTACGAAGAAGATTATTTTTTGACTGACATTATTTCAAAGTGAATCTTAATTAATATTTAGATTACCTACTGTTTACATATTATAAAGTCAATTTAACTACAATTTTAGAAACAAATATTATTAATTAGATCAATACTTTTAATTATAACGTGATTTATAAAATTATTAGGAATTATTAGGGCTTATCATTTTTATTCCACATATCATTATGTATAAAAATCATTAAATGCGTTGATTGCATTGTGCTTTATAAAACTATACTTCTTTATTACAGCAGGTTAGCGAGTAACGCCCGAAACCAATAACCTATCTTAGATCACATATCGGAGATTGAAAAACAAATGAAACAACAGAAAACATGTAAATTTTTGTATGGTATCATTTGTTTTTCAATCTCCGATATGTGATAGATAGGTTATTGGTTTCAGCTGTTAGGTAGGCGAAAAAACGTTTGAGATAACCTGACAAAATAGCTAAACCAACTTGACAATTGCCGCTCAACCTCGACCTGTATATGGAAGACAGTTGTGTTCACTTTGCTAAAAGAATTTTGAGAAATTCGGCACTTTTTGAAAGAATTTGAAATGATAATAATGTTTGATTTCCTTTTTATTACATGCAAGGATTAAATTTTAATCTGTCAAGAATAAGCAAAACTTATTTAGATCTTTTATTTGACACATTATTCCTGCTTCTCCCTTCCTTCGACATGTTAAAATGTTACAAGGTATGTTGTACAAATGGTGGAAAGAGATCCCTAAAAGCAAGTTTCAGTAAACTATAGACAAAATTCCTTGCATAGATGATCAATGCAATCAATGTTGCATCAACCAATAACAGTGGAATAAAAAAGAACAAAAGAGTAACGGCAATTAGGTTTTGCGCTCATCTGGACATATGGGTTTCTTTTACCTACTATAGAAGCAAAAGGACCGGAAAAGAGAAAGCACTAGCATAGATTTAACGTTTTGTGTTAACTATATTTTTTGAGTGTAGTTACTATTTGCACGTTCCGGAAAACCTAAGCATTCTCTTTGATAACAGTCTTCGTACCGTGTGACCATGGAACAGACACATCAAATCTAGTTTCTGACCTACGAGGAAGGATTCAACATCACCTAAATTGCTGAGGTGTAATACAAACGACAGTAAGTAATAGTGATTTCCTCTTTTTATGATTCCACAAAAGACCGTTTGATTACAATATAACACTGTAGTCCGCAATGGAATGTTACTTGCATGCAATTTGCTTGCCGGTGGAATCGCGGCCTAATAGACAGGACTAATCAAAATCATTAAAAAAAAAATGAAAAACAGATTTTAATTTAGGTCTAGTCAACAAAATTTAGATTTACCTTTACATTTAAAATATATATTGTTGGCTGTTTATTATCTAAGTAATTTCAACTGATGTTAATGCTTTCAAAACATAATTATTATCATAGAGTTTATAGGTGTCCGCCAGACAGTAAGCAAGTGAAATAAGCGCCTTGCAAACTGTTCGTAACGATGTGCAATGGGCGGGACTTCACAATAGAAAGCCCACCAAAAAAAATATTTTGAGCCAAGCTCATAAGGAGGCCAGAGTCTCAGAGATTATCGCGATTTGTAGTCAGGAAGAGTCGTTACCTGGATGAGTTTAGGCCGTGGGGAACTAGCCTACATTCCTGAGAGGATAAATTGTGAAAGTTATTTGCGTTTGCCGCAAGATACTAAGATACTTTATTGCCAACAGTGCGAATGGTGTACCCAGAGGATGAAATGCCTGTAATTGAAACGCGAAACTCGAAAATGTATATTATAGTATAGACGTCGATAGATATTTTTTCCAAGACGATTACATGTGAGTAATTTACGTTTAATAGAATAAACTTTCTTGTATGGCCTGAGCCAGAAACACATTTCTTAGGCACTCCATACACTGCACCGCGTCCCACCGCGGAGACTGGTGACTCTCAAGGAAATTTCGTCCGCTCGACCGCGCGGTCGAGCGGTATACGTGTGTGGGCCATTGACGGATTTTTTAGCGACCTGAGATCCGCTTCACCGCGCACCGCGGCCGGACGCGGTGCAGTGTCTGGAGCACCTTAATGAACAATTTTTGCATCCATTGTGCGAATCAAATCGTAGCTGTGCCCGGACCTGAAGGGTCTCCACAACGACCAGTCCTGTGCGTCTCGTGTCCATCGGATTCCCGCGACCCTCGCCAGGTCCCCGTTGGAAATGCTATATATTTAAACAAACTTTGGTGTTCAGTGTGCTCCTTTGTGTTTACCATCATTTTCCGCCGGACGAGTATGAGTTTTGCTTCGCGGAGTAAACACCCGGACACTGAGTCAGGTAATCCTACCTAATTATAATTTTTAAATTCATTACAGTGAAGGTGAGTTTACTGCCTTATTTATTAATTGCAAGAGCGACTGTTGATGGTCCCGCGTTCGATTTGGCTCTGCTGTAGTCGGATAAAAAAATAACCTGTCAGTTATTTTTTTAATGCTCTTTTTTTTAGTTAAATTTTTATAAGTTACTGTTATATTTTCTATCTTAATATCTTTTCTACGTTAAAAAATTGTTCGTGTATAATAAGAATTTTGTAATGTAATATTATTAATAGTGTAATGCAATAAGAATAATATAATATTTTTTCTATTGACACTCTTATTTAGTAACCTTATTAGTGGTAATTATAAAAATTTTGACACTGTTCATTTTCATTATATTTTTTTTAAGTTTGTGATTTTTTTTAACTGGTCTTTTTATTGTAGTCAAAATCAGTAGACCGTATCTAATTAGTTTTTACTGTTTGTGTTCCTATTTATTTAAGTTTTGATATTCGCACGCAATTTTAATTGTTTTTTGGAATTCCCAATTACTTGAGAAAAATATTGAGCTAATTTGATTTTGTATTTATTCATAAATCTAATGTTTTTTTTCATCAAAAAGAAGAGAGAGTTGTTCTTATCCTAAATAGACTAATCGGTTTAAGAATTTTAATAAATAAAACACTTACCTTCAAGATTGGCGTGTATTCCTTCTCGGCATTTTGGGCAGTGTGGTCTATGTCACATAAGGCCCATGATGATGAATCTTAATTATTTGACACATTTGTTATAAACAAACAATTTGAATTTAAACACATTTGTTAAAAACAAAGGTTTTCTGTAAAGCTTAAACTCACACTCAGGGTTTCGACAGTAGACCGTTCTTTATACACAGATTTTAGCTATTTTTTTTTTTTACAATTGTAGTACAGGTAAAAACCCCTATTTACTATAGGTACTCATGTTTGCAAATTAATTACTCAGATACCCGCGAAACGAGACACAATAGTAAAACAATAACAGCGCGGTCTCATAGGACCGGTTGGGGATTCAAACGTTACGAAATGACTTTTTATTTTAATTGCTCAAATTGTCAAAAAACATAATCTCTAGTCTGTGAGCCGCTACAAAAAGGCAAGTTCATTTCAATAACGTAACGCGGGCTTGCGAACCGGAATTATGGGTAGCTCGCCATCCTACTGTCCGCTAATTGACCGAACCAACCCCAGTCGTCAACAACCCATAGTGATCCATGCGCTCCTCAAAGAGATGTCAGCAAACCGTAGGGGCCCAACAGAGCCGATACCCGCAAGCTATAGGACTGTGGATAATTTCTGAAAAGAAAACCCGTAGTCCTAGAAAACCAGGGGCAACAGAAGGACAAAGACGTGGTTGTTTTGGTCAGTAAAAGTACATGCCCTCCCGCTCCGAGAGAACTCCAGAACGGAAGAGGACATTTGATGATTATCACTCCTCAAAAAAAATCAATAAAGCAAATATATTAATGTAAGAGCGTTTCCGCATTATCCGATCCGATATCGGTATCGGACGCCGATACGATATCGGGGTAAGTAAAATGTATGAAATATGTACCTGTCTTGAATACATGTTATTTAGTTTTAAACATTTTGTGAGTACGAACCCATAGAAACAAAATATCTCAAAACAAACTTGTGTAGAGCTTATAATATAGTAAAACAATCCTGTTTTATCGCATTTCAGAACGTAGGGTAGGTATAACAAGTGATCGTCATTTGAGCTGTCAACAGAGATAGGCAATACGCCCGCTGTTTATTCAGTCATACAAAACACTTGCTAAAAAAACGCACTAGCTAGAAACCTCGTGCGGTGTTCCGCAGGGATCGGTACTAGAACCACCCTTGTAGAACATCGGGTACGACTACGAGCAGCGCGGCGACGCCGATCTGTTACGCAGACGACTCGCTGGTCCTGACGCAGGGAGAGTCATACCAGGCGACGCCGATGGTCGAACTAGCGTCACGAGGGGTTGCGACAGTCATAGAGAGGATCCAGCAGTTGGGACTCGAGGTGGCACTCGAACTTAGCAACTTCACCATACATTTTTCTGCCGTATGTTCTTGACCACACTTCTGACATTGAGGTTTGTAGGTAGGCTACATTGAATTTTCGTAAATATGACTGCTGTGGCATAGCTCTTAAGAAACTTTCCAAATGTGATCGGGTGTAAGGTGGTATGGTTTAGGTACTCGGCGTGACAGTGTTAACTAAACTGTTTACAGCAGAGGTATACTAGGTAACTATTTTCACTATCTGCACTAGCGTAGTAAAATACACACGCCTTTTTTTGTTGCACATTTTACGTTGCACATTTTGGATATTTTGTGTAGGTAACCTAACCTGTTTCTTTTACGCTCACGTTGGGATTTGGTATTGAAAGTATCCGTTTCCATTCCGAATTCTGACTGAACTGATAAAATGAATATAAAGTTGAAAAAGCAATTAGGTACGGTTGGTACAAAATTAGTAGCCGGGGGAACTAAGACCCTCGGACCGCCAGATCAGGCGGCTCGTTGTCGTTCATAGTAAAATATAAACAAACTTACCAGTTCCGGACACCGGTAAACTATACACTTACACTGAAGGAACACTAATACGACACATATGAACACTAATTATTAATCTTTACAATACAAAACTGATCTAGAGAAAAATATATCAAGAAACGGTGCTCCAGTCTGCTTAAAGTTTCCCGCGCTTTTCGCGGTATTTTTTTAAAGAAAACCACAAACAACTGTCAAACCCTTTTTTTTGGCGTCGCACTGTTTATGCATTTAGCCAGTATCAAGTTTAGAAAGAAGTAGGTATTCAGTCGCTTTGAGTTACTTTGAGTTCCATTAGAATGGCGGATGTATCATTAAATTTTATTATTATGGGTAGGGATAGGCAATTTTTTTTTTATTTCAAGGAAAAGAAAAACACAAAGTACTTTTTACACCACCTGCTCGATAATGGCCCTGTTATGTGTCATGTAGCCTGCACTTAAAGCAAGTCGTTATCACCTAGGGAGATAATGCAGTATCTATAGGTATAGCCGATCTCTAGGTAGGGCATGAGATATTTAGAATTTAGAATGTCAAACACATAAATTCAGAGAAAAATTTATGTGCATTACACAAATTTATTCAAAAACAAGACAGGCCACTAAGAAAAACAAAAGAATAATAAATGTAGTTACTGAGGAAAAGATTAACGAGGTTCTAAAAAAGAGTATCGAATATTGAAGTAGTGAATTTTGTTTCTTTCTAATTTCCAAACATGTCGAGTGATTGTTAAGATTAACTCGTAAATAAAGATCCGTACCTATTTTTTTAATTTATTTATAATTGGTTTTATATGATATGTTAAAGTAGCTAATTAATCGTAATAGACTTTTAATTATCTCACAGATGGTTCAAAAAGTAGAGTATCCAACACGGGGATAAAGCTGTCTTTGTCTTGGGTGGCTTGAATTCCTCATTTCACTCAGGTTTCTCTATTAACTCCCTGGCAATGCTCGGGAGTTAATTATATAAATCCCTCAATAACATTCGGGATTGAAACTTAGCAACCTTTGTTTTGTTCGAAATTCAACATGCCGCCTTCGCCTTTTTAACTATTCTGTAGCTAAGTTTATTATTAATTTTACTTTAGTGAAACCACTTGAGCCATGAAAAAAGACTAACAAATTACAATGACTGTCTTACACAAAGGTTAGTTTAAAACTGGACGAATAATGTCTCTATATTTGTGGGTAACACTGCTTGCGCTAAGATTCCCATGACCCCTCGTAAAGACACTGCTTTATTCCCTAGTCACATAATCCACTATTGTAATATGAAAAAAATATGATTCACTTTGGCGTGAAAAATTTCTAATTGAGTGTAAAATATTTTCGTTCTATCAATTTCCAAACTTATTCAAGTTATATCTAAATAAATCTCTTTAATTTTGCTACTCTATCTAAAAAAATACATTATTTGGAAAATACTTAGTTTTATTTTTTATTCTGTCTGGCTATATGACCAAAAGACTGTGGTCCCTTAGGAGTAAATAAAAAAAATACCGTTTGTCTATGACAGGTGTTGCTTAGCAACCGCAAGTTGTATTCGAATAGAGGAAAATAATTGAAGAAGTCGGCGAATTTTATTTGTTATCCTAAGAATCGCGTAGCGCAGCGAAGTAGCGAATCTTGTTGCGCTATAACAAATCATATTTTATAGTTATGGCTCAGAGTTTAATTGCAATGGCTCAGGATATTGGGTCAAATGACAACAGCATCTCGACAAAAGAATTTTTACAATTTGAAAAGAGTTGTGAAGCTTCTAAGGACGATGATGAAGAAATTAGAATGATTTTCAATGAAATCAAGAAGCTGTCTGCAGCTAACAAGGAAGAGAAAATATTAAGTGAAGACATTGATGATGTAGATTTGATTCTGAAAAGGGCAGAAGATATTGCACATGAAACGGAGAATTTGCTAAAAAGCAGCCCTATTTCGGCTGCATTGAATACTAGCAGTCCAAATAAAAGTGAATCTGGTGCTATTCCTCAAATAAAAGTGACGAAACCTAGTGAGAATGAGAAGGATTCGATGGAGCACAAGGAATTCAATAATACTAAGGTAATGTTTTATTACTATAAATCTAATGGTAGCTTTGTTTTGTGTCTATCACTGTATCTGGTAGAGGCCTGCTTATGTTTCTTGCGCCACCTGGCTTATGAAAATAATATTATTAAGTGAGAGTGTTTATTAAGGTTCACCACAAGAAATTCTATTTGACCCATTAAGCGCAAAACATACTGTTTTAATCTAGGCAAATAAATACAAAACTAAGCAAAAATAGGGGGAAATATACCTGTAAGGTGTACAAATAAAATATATTGATTATAAAACATTTGATTACCATTAATTCATGAATCCCCGACCGGTCGCATGAGAACGCACTGTTATTATCTTACTATTATGTCTCATTTTGCGGGTATGTGATAGGTTAAGATTATACATAAAGATTCATTCTGTAACAATGCATGCAATAAATACATGTTAAACTTTGTGCAGGAATTAACCTTTCAAATACTGTAATTAGAAACTCAAAAGATATACATTGAGAGAGTGTATACCAGCATTTACTTAAGGTTTAACAGATTTATCTATCAAATGCATTTTTATTACTGCTAAGTTTTAAATACTATATTACTTTGATATAAAAAAAAAATTAAATATTCAACACAAATTGTTATTATCTTAAAAACTATTAGGTGAACCTATCTCATACCCGCGAAAACAGACACAATAGTAAAACAATAACATTGCGGCTGCGGGATTCATGAATTAATAGTTTATTGTGTAGTTGTTTATCAGAAGCAGTAAATAACAAAGCAATTAAAAAATTAATACTACCCTCAATTGTTTCACTGTAAATATTACTAATTGAGTATGGCAATGCCAAATGGGATCAATGAAAGACAAAAAAGATTTTTTAAGTATTTATTCTCTAAAATAATGCTGTTGCTGAACAGCCTTACATTTCTTGCATCAGCCTTCTTTTTATTACATTGTAATAAGTCTTAACTACAACACGACATTTAACTTAAGTATCATTTGTACATTTTGAGTAGAAATGCTTTACTTAAAACTTTAAATAAATAATGTAAGCATACTCAGTATGCAAATAAAGTAACTTAGTCTAATTTGTTCACCACGCTGGCTAGGGCCCTTAAACCAGCCAAGTTCTCACGTGCTACGGGCTCAATGTATGAAGCCGGTAGTACGAAACCATAACGTCCCGTGTCACTGAGTTCAATAGTGTACGTGTACTTGATGCCTAAAGACTTGGCCCAGTCATCGGAGCCTCCAGCTGCCGGGTAGAGGAGACCGCTTGATGATCCAACTTTGTATTCTGATCCCCCAGTCTTTCGGATTGCCTGTACAAAAAATAATATTTGTAGTGAGATTTGTGTTGTTTTCACTGCTTACCAGTAATTGATCAAATGATGATGATTATATAAAAAAAATCATAGAATATCATAATTATAAGTGTTAGACGAGTAGTTTTGATTTCATGTAAAAATGCTTAGCATGATGTGACCAGCAGACGCAATAGAAGTGTTTAAAAAGGATGGAGCCATACACCCGACATAGCTCTATTTCTTTAACAGTTCAATTTAGTTTGACATGGATCTTGTTAAGAGCTTGTGGTAGGGCCAATATTAGCTTAGTTGTGGAAAGACTAGATAATGATCTATGAGTCTTAGTTTACTTGTTGTCTTACCTGAGCTATGAGGAGGCCCACGCTTTGAAGGTCCTTGTGGTCTGGAGGCAATGCGTTGTCGTAACCCCATGGGTACAGCAAGTACTGGCCATAACTGTGGTATGTCAAGTAGGCAGAGAATTTTGTGGCTGTGTTCTTGAAGAAGTCCTATGGAAATAGAATAGTGTTGTTCAAATTCAATATTTTTTACTTCATATAGGCCTACATGGGCACTTATAAAATGTCAAAAGCTAGCACACGGTTCCAATTAGTTGTTCACTATGGAGAAGAACCGACAAGAAACTCCATAGTTATAAAATCCATACTAATATTATCATATAAATGCCAAAGAGTACCTATCTCTTACGACTAATGAGATATTTATATAAATTGTCAGATGGATAATTTTATCTACTATTGCTTTTCATCCAGGTGGCAATTTCCCCTGAGAGAATAGAATTTATATATTGAAATTGCAATTCCAAGGGGGTGTGAATGGCCACGGGGAGTGAATGGCAGCCGTTTGCCCTAATTACGTTTAAACGTAAACATATCTAGCATATCTAGGGCAATTGTGTACGCTAGAATTTATAGCCAAGGTTTTTTAGTGCTTGCATGATAAAATTAATTGGATACCAATACAGCTTTAAAATTATTTAGGTAAAAATTCGTGGAAACTGACAGCCATCACATTAATATTTTATCGGTATGGTTATATTTCTATGTATGTTTTTTACTCCTACACGCACAAACGTCTTTTTTTGATGAAATTTGGTACTTAATATTTTGAGTAGGTACCGTAATTAGAAACAATAGAAAGACAATAGGTGTGCGGACGCTGGTGTTCGCTCGGGGCTCAACAGAATAATTATACAGGCCAATCTTTTTGTCTGACTCCCGGGAAACCCCTGGGAACATACTCATGTTCCGCGGTATTCAGTTAAATCTTTGTTTTCGTAGTCTACCAATAGTCGAAAAGAAGTCTTTGATATTAAACTAAAAAACAGCCTACTTGTTAACAACTATATCCCTACGATAAGGTAGTGTTTGCAATCCAGTCATGGTTTTTATTTAATTCTATGGCGAATTACAAAGCGCCATGCCATCAATGACAATGAACTAGAAAGTGCGTTAACATATGACTGCAGAAAAAAACCACTTACAGAGATTGCTTTAGATTCTGGTTCAGAGAATGGTCCACTGCCGCGGTAAATGTCGCTGCACGGATAACTTGAAGCTCCTTTTCCACCCCAGCGGTATCTAAAGATGAAAAATACAGTTTTGGTTAGGGATCTACCTGTTTCCATAGATTGTGAAGTGGAACGCAGAAAAATTTTGCGGACAGGACAAAATCATCAATTTTGTAGCTGACTGCGAAAAGCTGAATCTAATCTTATCCATTGTTTATGATAATGGAATGAAAACCGCTAATGTCTCTTAGAACTAACTGGAAAATCTTTAATGCGTCTCATGCACGCTGATTTCCTTATTCCGTGACAAAGCAAAATAGTTCCCTTCGCAGCAGAACTTTCATTATATTAAGTAGGCACATCGTTCTATCGTGCCCTAGTCCATAGTTGCCCTTGGCCCGTGTTCATAGGTAGCCTTGGCCCACTACATTATCGGATCGATTCTGATCAATCAAGTCAGCCTCAGCCGTCAGTACTGGACAAATGGTTTTTAAACGACACTAACACTACCCTTTCCTCCCTTAGTTTGACCCAGTTACCATAACAAAATCGTCGATCTTCTAAGACGGGGTCCTAAGCTTGACTTGCAAATCTTAAACTCTAATAGGTACACTATTCTCATTTGCCCTGGGTTGAATGAAAGAGAACTCCGAGACCCTGGAATTAGGACAAAGAGGGAACAGAAGTGGCTTTTCAATAGAAATCTGACACACCCGGGAGCTCCAGAGCGGGAGAAGTCACTTTGATGATTCACACATTAAAAAAACACTATTCTGATTAATATTGTAAATTACCCAAAGTTCCTGTTTAGATCCGCGCCAGTGCATGTGCTGGGACCATAGCCATATTTCCTGTTCTTCCTCCACAGACGGTCCGACTTATGTGTGTACTCATATCCGTCAGGGTTTACTACCGGCAAGAAATACCTGGTAACGAAAATAAAAATGTAAGGAAGTAGGTAACCGAGATGAGGAAGTCAAGGCAATTCGAGGACTAGACTTGACAAAAAATAATAGGTCCTAGTAAATAGTAGGTAAAAAAAATATGAAGAAATTGCATGTTACTCGCAATATTATGTAGGTATAGTCCATCATTTATTATTTAATGCTAATTTAATTAGGGAATATATTGCGAGTATTTTTTTTGCGCATGCAAATTCTCGAAATGTCAAAACGTGCCTACTATTTTTTGACAACTTTACTAAGTTATTAGTTTTGACATTTTTTAACGGTATTAGTAAAGTTGACAAAATATAATAGGTATAATAGAAGCGATCAAATCAATGCTAAATTCTTACCAATCAATGTTCTTGATATCGTCAGACTCTACGTCAAAGTTTTCTGCGAATTGGTTGATGAAGTAAGTGACGACGGCAGGGCTGATCCACTCCCGCGCATGTATGCCTCCGTCAATAAACACTGCTTTGTTGCCTTGTTTGCCGTCTGAAATGCGTAGAACCTGGAACAAATAAAAAATAATATTAGTGTATGGCATTTGCGAATGAACAATGACATTTTTGAAACTTCCAGTACGGTTAAGTAATATAATAATTGGCGTGAAATATTAAAACCCGGTTGTCATTTATCGATAATTCGACGACAATTGGGGATTACCGATAGAGAAACCCAAGACTCAAGTGGTCACGCAACCAAAGATATTAGGTATATAGATATAAGTCTAGACAAAAAACATGGGTTATTGGAAAGATTAGTAGTATACCTATTAGCAGCTCTCCCGGCAAATTGCACCCGTGCGAACTTGAGTGCAATTTAGAAAAAAATAATTGTGTTTAGCAAGAAAAATGTGCCGAGTAACGGTTCGTTTAGCTGTGGCTGAGAATTACTTTTCGATTGCGCGTAATGTTTATTTTCTAACTGACGAAGAAAACCCGTATCAAAATCCGTTGCGTGGTTTAGGAAAAGTTAGCGTATAGACAGAAAGATAGACGCTGAAAGCGACTTTGTTTTATACTGTAAACAGATTTTTTTTTAAATCGTTGCGCCGTTTACAAAACAAACTGCAGGCGATCAAGCACTAAGGACAAGACCTGAATAAGGGCCGGGCTCTTACTGAGTGGCCCATACTCAAACTTAGACCTTAAAGGACCACACCCAAGTAAGGGCTAGGTCCGAGTAAGGGCCACGCTGTGACGCTTGAGTAAGGACCATGCCCGAGTCGATAGCGCGTAGTGCTCCTACGTCTCAAAGAGATGTCAGCAAAACTGCTGCGGGAACTTTGAAAGAGAAACCGTGGTCCTAGAACGCAACTGCAACGGAAAGACACCGGCGGATTCTAGTCAGTAAAAGTCTGACAAACCGTCTCGTTCTACCACAGACCGAGAAAAGTAACCACAAAAAAAACTATTAGCTACTTCTTCACCTATCGAGTCTTGAAAATGAAGTATCGCAAATTCATTCCTGTGTGGATATGGTTTGATGTGATAAAGTACCGTAATAATGAATAATATCGCGAATTAATGTGATTGACGTTTCGTCACGAATACTAACAATTACGAGATGTATGAAAAGTGAAAACTTCTCATGAACCTTTGATTATAATTATGTTTGTTGTCAACTAGCGACCCGCCCCGGTTTCGCATGGGTACTATATTATGCATGTATTATACATATGAACCTTCCTCTTGAATCACTTTATCTATAAAATAAAACACATAAAAGCCCGTTGCGTAGTTTTAAAGATCTAAGCATACATAGGCACAGACAGACAGCGAGAAGCGCCTTTGTTTATACTATGTAGTGAAATAAGTGACAGCGATGTATGATATTGAATCTGTGTGTTACGGAAAAGTTGACTAAAACCAACTTTGTGACTAGGTATATCATTATACTCGTAATCCTGTATTTTTTAATTTGGGGTTTTTATTTCGTTAAGGTAAACTTAAAAATGACCCATTTACCTTAAGTTCTTTGCCTTCATATGATTTTCCGATTGTGTTAACACTGACAATAGAAGGATACGTTTTTGCCAAATAGTCCATGAATCCATGAATATCTTCCAGTCTATGATACTGCTTCCATGTCATACGGTGACCTGAAATGAGATCCTTTATTAAAATTATTATACAATATCTTATCTCACCATTATCCATACGTTCTGTTTAATCACAATTTGCAGATATGTTCTCTTGCTTCCGGATTAGTGACGAAAGGAATACTTCGGCCTTTCAATAGTTAGCAACTTTAACAAAAAACTCAATAATGTTAATCAACACAATCCAGATCCAAAAGGTTAGAGACACGTCATGTGAGGATTTAAAACCAAATGTATTAAAACAAAGATAGTGCATAACAACAAAGATTCGGTGCCGAACAACAACAACGAACCCCAATTTGCATTTGGCCAATACTCCATGGGAAGGTTGAGAGAATTGTACCCCATGTAGGCACTTATGAAACCTAGTCGGCGATGAGATTCCCTGTAACGCCAAAAATTGTAAGCTCTTGCTGGAACAAAATTACATCGACCCTTGGAATATTGCTAATCTGTCTTCATTCTTCAAATTACTTCATTATCAATACGAACCTCGTCTGTCTTGTAGTTCCAATTCATTTTCATCTAAAGGTGGGTTTTCTTCGTTTATTCTTTGTTGGAGATCTTCAATCATAACATAGTACGCTACGTCTTTCTTTTTCAAGGCAGCTGTAACGTTTTCAAGGGCGTTCGGTTTGACGAGGATGTCAATAGCTGAATGATTGCCTCCCCATGATGCTATGACTGGAAAGTAATTGAAATTTTACTGACACGAATTCTTAAAATTAAAACTAAGCTTTTGTTATCATATGAAAATGGTAAGCTTACGTTTTTCTGAAGCCAGTTGGTTAATGAGACGCTGAGTGCTACTTTTCTTTGTGGAGACCTTCCATACTTGTGCACCACTGTAGTCAATTCTCTCTACTTCTTCTGCTAAGACCTTGGGATTGTTGTCATCAGGCACTTCAGGCTCTTCAGGCGCTTTTTCTTCCTCAGCTACCACTTCAACTTCAGTTGCAACTGAATCTGATTTGGTGTCGGTTTCATTTTGAACTAATTCATGGTAAGGTTGTTTAACTGAACTGCGCGTAGGCCATTCTGAAACAAGTCATTAGGCAGGTACTGTGAGTAGGTCATACATATCAGCTGTAATTACGATTACGTCTGCATGTTTCCGTCTAAGTGATTTACAATCGTGACTTATTATGTATCATCAATTTATCTTACGTTTGATTCAATCCTAATGAGTGGTAAAATTGCAATAATGTCGTTTTTTGCGCGTCCATAAATACGTTTTTAGATATAATTGTGTGTTTAGATGGACAGATTACAGACTCTTTGTTTAGATACTGGCCTTATTTTTTTTACAGCGACATAGCTTTGTGTGGGCATTGTATTAAAACAATACATGACGAGTATACATTTTATGTTGAATAAGTTTGAATACAATAATGGATTAATTCAGCACCTAACAAGGTCAATTTGAGCTTTTATATTTGAAAGGCTTAACCAAAAAAAAAAACACAAATATATCATATTGATATATATGTATGTATTTGTATGTATATTACAGGTAAACCAGAGCAAAAACTATGATAAATTCTGATGATTCGCAGAGAAAATATTAAACAGTTTACCTCCTACAATGAGTATGCATTAAGAATACATTAAATAAAAGAAATACGATCAACTTTAATGTAAATGCGGACATAAAAGTTAATGAGCGATTTCTACAATGATTTACTGCGGCTACGAATACGCGTTCACATTCACACATTATGTGTTAAGTTTTGAAGTATCGATAGCGACACAGAGCGAATTGATAATGGAATAGATTAAAATGCAACGCTCGTGTCTCCCGTGACATGTTTTAATGACTTTCTCTGGCCACGGCTTGTTTTCCATTCGCGGCTGGCCGGTCTAACTTGGCCAATATCTTCTAACGGTTCTGCATGTCGAACTTGAACTGAACTAGTCGCCCGTCCAAGGGTTTCCGCGACTTTCGATATTTGATTTTGATCACGCATTTCGAAGGCGACTTCGCGTACGGAATCGAAATGGTGTTTTGAATAATACATTTGTGTGCATTCGTTTCCTATGTTTTTGAATTTTCTAGATGTTAGGTAAATTTTATAACGGGAACCGAATTTACAAGTAGTTACTAAAAATAGATTTTATAATAGACTAGGTGCTGTAAAAGACTTTGCCTGCGTGATACCAGAAAATTATCCCAGGGGAACGTGCTCCTGGGATAAAAGTAACCTTTGTGTTGTTTTAAAGCATACGAAAAATCCCGTGGAGAATTACCAAATATAAACACACACACAAACTTTCGCCTGTACATATTAATGTGGTAGATCGGTAAAATGTAGTGATGAGAAAAAAAATTGAGAACGAAAACAACGTCTAAAAAAAGTTTAAACCAAACAACAATTAATTTATTAGAGCACTTCAATCATAAACGATGTGCCAATAATAGTAATTTTTTAAATTGATGATGAATTAATGATCTACTCATCAACTATAATTACGTAAATAAAAAAACATTCCGTACCTTGTCCTGGCTGTAGTTGATTGACGAACGGCGTACATAAAACTGCAGAAGTGACGTACAGGAGCACGACTGTCTTCGTCAAAGTCCCCATGGCTACTGCGGTGCGGACGCTCTGCCGCAGGTGATCACACTGATGCGTTTGCGCACAACGATTGCCTCTTTTAAGCTCCGATAAACGAGCTGTCGGTATTGATAGCTCGATATACGAAATTAACTTGATGAGACTTACTTAATAATTTAATATTGATGGAGTTAATGGAATTGTAGAGACTAAAGACCTAGATATTGTAACAATATTGAGTTCAAATCATTTGTTGTTATGTATGTAATGCAATGATTGTGAAAAAATGTTATGCTGGTCTCAAAGTTCAAAGCCTTTGTTTTTGTCGTTATGCAGATTTCTGAGAATTATTCTTAGAACTTCCTCCATAGGTTTACCGCTAGGTGCGTGTATTGGGCCACGAAATTCCAATTTAAGAATTTTGGTTTCTTTTATTTCCAAAGAACGTATGTGGGATCTAATATATTTCAACTCATTAAATTTGCTTTGTATATTTATGGAACCCTTTACATCAGCGTCGTTGTCGACAAACCAGACCTTTAACAAGTTAATTACATGATAGCTAAAGAGCTTCATAAAATGAGAAACTTACAGGGCTCTCCCTTTTACGACCGAAAGCTTTTACATTTATTTCTAAACGACAATATTAAAATTATTAGTAACGCATTAGTTTCGGTTGAGTGTTTGCAAAAATGCGTCACATCGCCTATAGGTACAGTATTCGTTTGTAACCAGCCTGACAACTTTTCTCTCGACCGGTGCTGGCGCCGTGCCCGGTCGTTGCCTCCAAGTTGCAGTTATTTAACTTTGATGACAAACTTTGTTTACTGTAAACACGTTTTTAACGATTTATTTATCTAATGCTCTTTTCACGGTTTATGACCGTTCCGGAGCTTGGCTTATCTTGATAGGTCTACGTAGACTTGGGCATATCTTCTACTTATACTCTGTATCTAGTGCATTAGTCTCTGTTTAGTATGCACTATGAAAGATTTCATATTTTAAATCAGGGATATTAATGATGTTAGAAGCACCCACTCACACCAATTTAAATATAGCATAACGTTAAGAAAGCTGAGAAGTTATGTACTTGTAATAATCTTAAAATGTGTTTGTAGGCTAACCAGTATGCTAAACAAAATGCTAAGGAAAACACTGAAATACGTCGTAAGCCAAAGTTAAGGCCTTTCTCCGCAGGCGTCATCGATTCAAAGAAACGAGAGACACATAAGATTGTCAAATCAGTGACCAATTCACCTAAAAAGATAATAACTAATTGTAAACACGAAAACTTGGTAGAAGAATTGAAAGACACAACGGAGAGGGCTAAAAGTTTAGAATTAACAAATGTTAAGCTAAATGAAGATAACAAAGCTTTGAGAAAGAAGTTGAACCAAGTCACTGAAGAGAAACATATGGTTGATTTAAAATTAGCTGAATGCGAAAAGTTTGTAGGTAGACTAAGTAAAGAATATGAGCATAAGAATACAGAGCTGAAGTCTGTTACGGAAAATGAAAATAGAATACTGGCAGAACTACAAAAAGAACGGAATGATAGGAAAAATCTGACTAAGCAGCATGAGAAGGATTTAGTTGTTATACATGATTTACAAAGACAAGTCAAAGAAATGGAGATGATATTGAGAAGGAAGCATCCTGATTCTGTATCAGCGTTGATAGGTAAGTGTTTAGTAGAACTAGTTGCAAAACGTATTATTATGTTTCATTTTATTTTAATCTTTTTGATGATTAAAATATTTGCAGTTGCTTCTAAATCGTCAACAGTGGAAGACAATAAGAAAAAGTTGTTAGAAGAACGCATTGCAAGACTGGAGCAAGAGCTCAAAGATAAAGAGGACCACTTCCAAGGAATACTAATGACGTTACAAGAAAAGTTTGGCGACATGAAACAAAAATACGAAAGTCACATTATAGATGTAGAGAGACAGTTGATGGATGACCGAAAAGTGAACACTGAGTTAAAGCACAAGTTGAATGGAGCACATAGGAACGATGCAGCAACTCAAACAGTAACTAGAAATAAACATACTGTGTCGACACAAACATTTATAAAGCCAGACAGAGCGTCGTCAGCTGTTAGCCGACTATCACAAAATTCAGCTTTAATTTTGAATAGATTGAAAGAAGATAGTTACTTAGTAGCTACAATAAAAGGTTTACAATCTGAACTGACAGTCAAACAACGGACTATTGCCAAGATTAACAGAGAGACTGAGGAGCTAAGGAAAAACTTGCGCAATCTGCAAAAGGAAAAAGAAGGTACGTAAACATCGATGAGTTCACTCGAACTTCTGTGATTTGTATGTTGATGATTTCTTTTAGTTGTTTGCAAACAAAGGACATAAAATAATTCCATTTCACTTTTACATTTCGTGGAACCTCTTTGGTTTAATTTACATACAATAAATTACCGCTGTTTAACTGTGTTGCTCGTGTGCTTTTCACGTGACATCTTTGGCATATAAAACATTAGCTGTTGGTAACGAAATTTGTGTGAATACGGCACATCTCTGTGAAATAACAGTACCTATGGCTTTTAGGAATTGGTTGACATTGTTTGGATTTTCGGTACAATGAGCGCAAACAAGGAATCAAAATTAGCCGCTTTAACTTTCGTTCTGTTTACTAAATCGTATAATGATCTTTCTAGATCATTGATCATTTCAGATTAACTTTACATACCTAATCAATATTTCTACATTGATTATGTAGATATAGATCCATCAAAATTTCCTAGATGAATGAATGATTCACAAACGCAAACTATGACTCACTATACTTTCCACTTACTGACTATAAAACTTATTTATTCTAGTGTTACTAAATTTCCATCCACATAAGAAGACGGTGAATAGATCAAAGTCGACAGAGAATATATTGGCAAGGATGAACACGGAAATGGAAGCCGAACTAACGGAAATAAGGAAACAGAAGGAAGTGTTAATGCAAGAACGGAACACGTTACTCGATTCACTCAAGCGTACGAATGAGGAATTCATATTGCTGAAGAAAAAGAGGATTCAAGATGTGAGTAGTGGTCAATAAATTTTCAACTTTTAATTTAAAATTCACTATATAGATTAGGTAAAACTTTTGATTTAAAATTCACTGTTTAGATTAGGTATAAATTTTGATTTAAAATCCACTGTATAGGTTAGGTATAACTTTTGATTTAAAATTCACTGTTTAGATTAGGTATAACTTTTGATTTAAAATTCACTGTTTAGATTATCCTTTAGCTACTGCTATTGAGACTATCGGTTCAATGCACTTTACTTGTCTCTTGCGGAAGGTCAGAAGATCCAAGTGACTGTTTTTGATCATCTTTTTTTAGGAACCTTTTTTAATGTTAGTGTTAATTGGACCTGGTTTTCCCATTAGTAATTCGTATGAAACATTTGATAGGTAATATAATGTTTTATTAGTACAGTACAAAAAGGTTAAACAATTACTACTGTAAACATACATTTTATGTACCTTGCCTCTCAAACTAAGGCTACCTGTAAATAGATGCAGTTTTCGGATATAAGTACTTATATCCGAATAGTACGTACGAACCGTTTTGCTATAAGTGCTATAAATACGTAGGTAATGTAGGTAGGTAAATCAATAGGACATCTGCGTTCTTCATTACAATTAATGAATCCTACTAATATTATAAATGCGAAAGTTTGTGAGGATGGATGTATGTTTGTTACTCTTTCACGAAAAAACGGCTGGACCGATCTGGTTGAAATTTGGTATTTAGATAGTTTATACCTTATTAACATATAGGCTACTTTTAGTCATACTTTTTTTATTTATTTTTTCGATTTTGTTATTTTTGCTATAGGCTGCTTTTTATCAACACACCACGCGGGCGAAGCCGCGGGCGGAAACTAGTCATCAATAAAAAACAACGGTATCTATAAAAACATTTTGTGTGGGTAGTAAGTAGACAATAATAGGAACGATTGTGAGTTTGCTACCGATTGTTTAATCAACCGTAACGCAGTGGCGTAGCTAGATGACCAGCGGCCCGGGGCCATCAAAAAAACTGGGGCCCGTTTTTAAACGTGGGAAAAATCTAACATCTTTTACCCTGAGTGGTGAGGAAGTATCAGACTTACTGACTAAAACGAGTTTTCATACCCTGGCACTCAAAAAGATTCATTCATTAGCGTCCCTTAATGTCCATTAACGTTAATCATCACTTAACTTCTTAACGAGCCATTAAGAAATTGACAATGTGACAGTTAAACAATGAAAAACTGTCAGAAGTGATGATTAACGTTAATGGACAATTGGACATTAAGGGACGCTAATGAATGCCTCTGAGTGCCCGGGATAGTTGGTGAACGTATTTTATTTAGATTTCGATGGGAGGGTGGAGTTTTTTTTCGGGATTTTTTTTCGCTAGTTCTATAAGATGTTTTGAATTTGTGTATCCGCTTCATTTTTGGCCTGCGAAAGTACGACCATGTGTCGGAATTTCGACGGCAATTGAAGTGGCTACCTATTCGGCAACGTCGGGATTGCCACACTCTTTCTTTTCTCTTCTCTGTTCTTCATAATCCCAACTCCCCCTTGTATCTTAGGGAACGCTTTGAGTATCTTGTTCCGCGAGGAAAACCTTGCCGCTCGTCAACCTCTCTTCTCCTTCGTTTTCCTTCTCATTCCTCCAGTCGTTACACTGGATCTTTCACTGTCCAAGCTGTGCGCCTGTGGAATTCTCTCCCACACCCAATACGGGCTAGCCCCTCGTTGGATGTTTTCAAAAGAAGAATTAGGGAACATTTCCTGTCAACATGACCCATATATATGTATAGGTTTTATGTATTGTATATAGTATGTTTATATATTGTGCTGTGCACATATTTATGTAGTTTATTCTTAGTTTTAAGTGCTTTTTGTTAATACTTTTATAATGTTAATGTTAGTTTTGTTACCCTCGTTTACAAATTTCTTTTAATGTTTCCAAGGTTTGCTGTAAGAAAACCCAATTGTGGGTTAAGCTCGCCTGTGTACATTTGTTGTTTTGTCCTATTGTATTTTTGTAAATGTTGTGTGTACAATAAAGAATAAAGAATAAAGAATGTTTGGTAATAAGATTGGGGCCCCTCTGAGCTTGGGACCGCAGGCACCTCCCCGCCTAGTTCCTTGGTAGCTACGCCAGTGCTGTAACGTTAAGCGGTACTTGTACAAGACAGATCATGATGACAGAATAGATGTTAGGTTTTGACTTCAGTAAGCAAATGATATATTAAGACAGGGTAACACTTACCTACCTAACTACCTTCATACCTTGAATAAATTAGTTTCTAGCATTGGTCACTAACCTGATCATGATTTTGAAGCCTAAGCAGATATCCACTTTGCTATGGATTAAAATTACTTGCAGAACTTGAATCTATATCAAAACAAGTGTCTATAAAGAGACACTTAAACATGTATCTATTGCACACCAATCATTTTTACTGAAAGTTTAGATATCCATTATTATAAAAAAAAATACAAAAGTAAAAATGTCCACGTATTATGCAATCCGGACGTTTAGCTCGTTATAAAAGGTTATTTATACTCGCGTAGGTTTAACAAATAATTTCCACAATATAATGGCACATTAACACAAAAGAACGCGTTACTATGAAAATACAATTTTCACCACATTCTTTCTGCTCGGTCGGTTAGTGCGTAACTAAAGTGAATGATATTGTCACATAAATAAAAGTAGAATATAGCTAGGTATGATTTCCGATTTCGATTATTTTTTGTAGGATAGTTTGTACTTCTGTAATCTGTTATCAGAAAAAGGTATAATAAATAGTGAAATATAAGAACAAAACTTTGAACCGTCAATCAAGAGGTACTGACTAGGGAATGCAAATCCGTCGTGTTTTAAAAATCCGGATTTTTTATCACGGATTTTGGATCCAATCCGGATTATCCGGATTTTACGGATTTTTCATGAAAATTAAACAAACATACTTATATTAGTTTATTAACATGATGTTTCCCTTCACACAATTTCCCTTCGCGAGGGGAAACATCGTGAGGAAACCGGTAAGTCATGTAGCATCCACAAACCCACACTGGGCCCGCCTGGTGGATTACGGCCTCTCCAAGAAGCCGTTTTCCCAACATGTAAAGACAAAGAATGTATATTTTTTCCATTTTTGGGTTGAAAATTATCCAATGACTTCTCCCGATCTGGGCAGAGCGGGATATAAGATTTTTAGTGACTAAAATCCACTCCTCTTCTTTCTTCTTTGTCTTCGTTCTAGGGCCACGGGGTTCACTTTCACGTAACCCATGGCAACAGTAGGTTTCGACCCAGCTGGGCCACTACAATTTGTATCACCTTGTGACACACTACGCGCCGTGGCGGGGTCTGAGCTACCCATTGCTCACCATCCACAAGCCTACGCCTACGTTAACTGGAAATCGGGGTCTGGATCCGGGAGCTGGGGCGTGAGGATCATTCCTTCGCACGTGCAGCCGCCTCCTTTGCTAGCATTACTGCCTTCGCAGAAGCAGGCGACCGCCTGTCACATTCCTTTGCGCTCCGGTCCATGGGCCGTACCAGGACCCGGCGTGAGTGGTCATTGCCCAAACGGAGCATACCTTCAATAATAGTCCTCCAGACCGAATTTTGATCATGGTGGCCTGAATGCCTGATGCCTACTGAAACCTGGAAGCCTGAAGTATACTGCAGATATTATAGTGCACAAGTGTGTACGCAGACACTGGCGCACTCTCTGTTCTTTTAATCTTATAGTCAGATGGGAAGGCAATTCAATACGACCGGAGAGAGATTAGGTTCAGGACCCACAGCTTGACGTGTTTTCAGAGGCATGGGGGTATCATACCATCAACTTCCAAACTCCGGGCAGCTATAGAGTAATTCCTAATGGAAAAACCCAATAGCACTATTTGCTTGACCTCTAGTTCGAGCCCATTACCCACGCTCAGCATTCGCCCTTACGAACCTATTGTTCGTCCGACGAGACAGTCAAACGTCACACCTTAACCATAAGCTCCACCGTGTCCTCCAGGCGATCGATCCGCACAATAATGACACCTGGGCGTTTCTTTCGCACAAATCCGGCGCAGAAACCAGGACCTGTGTCATGTGGAAGGTGAGGACGCAGTGACCTCTTTCCAACCACTTCTCAAAGAGGGGACTTATAGCCATAATTATGGCGTGCCCAAAGAATGTAGTAGGGTTGGTAATTAGTTCATACTTTTTTCTGTCAGCATGATGACGCTTGGCGCCTTAAAAGACATTTAGTCTTTTTTGGGCACGCATGCATTGCAACTTGTCATACGGGTAGACCATGAATTATATTGGACCCACGTTACGACATTTTTTTTCTGAATTTACTTGGTTATCCGTCTTCCATGCGGGTGAAGCCACGGGCAAAAACTAGTGCTAAACTAATAATAAAAGTAGGTAATATCATCGCGAATTAAAATTTCTTATTATTCAGAAAATCCGCGGATTTGATTTTCAAATCCGGATTTACAAGTCGAGTAAAAATGTGCGGATATCCGGATTTTTCGGATTACGGATAGTCCGGATTGCATTCCCTAGTACTGACATCATAAACATACTATCCATGTTTATGAGTACCTAAAATGAGTGCACTGTTCATCATCATCATTTCAACCGAAAGACGTCCACTGTTGCACATAGACCTCCCCGTGCCACCAATCACCATAACGATCGGTTCTGTTCATCTCGCATCCATCGGCCATCCCCGCGACCCTCACCAGGTCATCTTTTCAACTTGTTGGAGGCCTTCCAACAGAGTCTATTGTTACTTTAAATAAATGAATAACTAAAAGTTTATCCTTGGGCCTAGCCTTTGTTCCTGCTAGGTCAGCGAGATTGTTCGAAAGAGTTACCATGGCTCTGGAACGCAACTGAAGAAACACACCTTACAGTGTTTAATCAGCAAAAATCTGCCTCTTCCTCTTGCTTCACACAGAGAGGGAGAAAATATTACTTATACAATTTTCTACCTCAAATAAAAACTAGGGTCTAGGCACTGTGCTCTGTTGGCGTATAGCATAAAAGATAGACATTCCATCGTGGACTTTTCAATCGATCTATAAAAGACAATAATTTGACAATTCCACCATGCATAGTTTTATCATATCCGGAAAATTCCACCATACATTGTTTTATTACCTATAGTTATCGCAAAAGGATTTGGCAGCTTTTTCGATGAAATCTCCCAGTTAGCTTGGTTTTTTTCCGATATCTTCAACAATCGTCGTCATATTTGAACCGGTTTACAGAAAACATTAATGAACATACATATAAACCTTCCTCATGAGTCACTCTATTGGTGTAAAACTGCATGAAATTCGTTTCGTAGTTTTTGAGTTTCTTGAATATAAACTACATAATATTCATATACCTAGAGCATCAGAGAGAGATATTCATATGGTGGCCCACTGCCCACTGGTACCTAACTGTCCTGAGTTACACACAAGTTGTAGGTCGTGGGTACCCAGCCGCATTACTTTGTGTAATTGATTTCATCACTGCTGCTCTCGAAAAGGTGAAGGAAAACATCTTGAGGAAACCTGGACATGCTGGTTTCCTGTACCAAAAATTCGAAGACATGTGACATTCACCAACCCGCACTGGGCCCGCGTAGTGGATTACGGCCCATTCCCTCTCCTAGAGAGGAGGCCTGAGTCCTAACAGTGGAAACACTATAAGGCTGATGATATGCTATGCTATTCATACAGACGTAAGGATGGTGACTCAGAATTTAAAGAGTTGTGTTTAAAGCAGTACAAAATGATAGAATGACGTAGTTGTCGTATGAAGAGTCTGTTTATCAAGATTGAGTCCGTAAGTAAAGTTATCCGGTACAAAATTAGGAGTTCAATTATCTCGTTGAAGCTACTCGTAAGATGAATGTTTTGGTAGGACGTCTGGTAGGTCGTTGTGTTTACCTACGACTAGATAGGTATTTTGTTAGGCACTTTGTGATATTGGTACTAGTTATTTACATACCGCCAAACTCGGTATAGGTAATGCTTTTTGTGGGAAACAAATGAAATGGTATTTTTTACGTTTGGTCAACAAAAAAAAAAAAATATTATTGGGTCAGTAGAATTATTAATCTGGATGATTAAATTCGAAAGGTATGTCGGTGGCTAGAGTGAGCGAGCAAACTATTATCAGGTGTGCAAGTGAGAAAGAATTATTGAGCTACATACCCTATAAATAATAGCTCCATCCTCCATCCCTTTAACAATTTAGTTTATGTCGTCAAATGGATCGCGTTAAGATCGCGTGACCATTGTATGATCCTACTTACTTTTTCACAATTTCTTCGGCAGCTCCACACACTACAACTGGCCCACGAGAAGGAGCTAATGCAGATGAACATGCAAGTCTACCCACTGCAGGAAGAGATCAAACTCCTCAACAGAACCGTGGAAATCCTTCAGGAGCGCGTGCGTGCAGCGGACGACAAGCTGGTGAGGTACCAAGCGGGCGTGAAGGACGATGTAATGGCTGGAGGTGACAATAATACTAAAGAGAATAAGAACAAGAGAGATCGCTAAAGGGTTCCTAGTCAGTTATCGGTCAGGCCTTCTTAGACGCGTATTCAACATTATACGCTTGGTCTACGCCTGCGTGAAGTTTGCATACAAAACTCTGAAACTCTGTCGATGAAGCGGCAGAGTTGTGCCGTCGTGTGGCATCTTCAAACTACGCGTCCGTGGTGAAGTCATGGGTTAGGCCTACAGTCCTCGGACGCGTAGCTTCAAAGAAGCGTAGGTACTCATCATTATACGCTTGGTGTACGCCTGCGTGAAGCATACATACAAAATTTTGAAACTGTCGACGAAGCGCCAGCGTCGTGCCTTCGTGTCGCGTCTTCAAGCTAAGCTTCCGTGGACAGTAGGCCATAGTTTTGTATGTAAGCTTTACGGAGGCGTATTATATGCTTCGTGTACGCCAGCGTGACGCGTAGCTTGAAGACGTGACACAACTGCACGACGCTGCCGTTTAGTCAACAGAGTTTCATAGTTTTGTATGTAAGCTTTACGGAGGCGTATTATATGCTTCGTGTACGCCAGCGTGACGCGTAGCTTGAAGACGTGACACAACTGCACGACGCTGCCGTTTAGTCAACAGAGTTTCATAGTTTTGTATGTAAGCTTTACGGAGGCGTATTATATGCTTCGTGTACGCCAGCGTGACGCGTAGCTTAAAGACGTGACACAACTGCACGACGCTGCCGTTTAGTCAACAGAGTTTCATAGTTTTGTATGTAAGCTTTACGGAGGCGTATTATATGCTTCGTGTACGCCAGCGTGACGCGTAGCTTGAAGACGTGACACAACTGCACGACGCTGCCGTTTAGTCAACAGAGTTTCATAGTTTTGTATGTAAGCTTTACGGAGGCGTATTATATGCTTCGTGTACGCCAGCGTGACGCGTAGCTTGAAGACGTGACACAACTGCACGACGCTGCCGTTTAGTCAACAGAGTTTCATAGTTTTGTATGTAAGCTTTACGGAGGCGTATTATATGCTTCGTGTACGCCAGCGTGACGCGTAGCTTGAAGACGTGACACAACTGCACGACGCTGCCGTTTAGTCAACAGAGTTTCATAGTTTTGTATGTAAGCTTTACGGAGGCGTATTATATGCTTCGTGTACGCCAGCGTGACGCGTAGCTTGAAGACGTGACACAACTGCACGACGCTGCCGTTTAGTCAACAGAGTTTCATAGTTTTGTATGTAAGCTTCACGCAGGCGTACACCAAGCGTATAATGATGAATACGCGTCTATGAAGCTATGTGTCCTTGGCCTTAATGGTATAACTGTTTGTAGCGTATCAAAATAAAGATTACGCGTAAAGTACCTTCATTTGTTTTGGTTGATCAGTAATTAAGAGAGAACTGGGCCACTAATTATGTTAAGGTCTGGGCCGTTTGAGCGATGTAAAGCAAAGCATAGTTTTGATAATTTTATTATAGTAAAATTAATTAGTTTTTAAAATATTTAGCTTTAGTCTGTCTGGCACAGAAAGTCAATTGTCACAAACTAGAAAATTATACATTAATATTTATTGTTATTTTGGCTTTGGACTATACTTTTAAAATTGCTAAGATAGTATTTACCAATACCAAAAATTTACAAAGAGTGAGATAGAAAATAAAAGTAACGTTTTTGTTATTAAATCGATATGGGAAATTATGGACCGTTTGTTTGCATCGGAATTGGTCATGCGATCGACGGACGCGGGCGCAACGATTAGGTGATAGTTTATGAAGACAGGTTGGAGTGTTAAATACTGCCGTGGTACCGTCAATGGCCGGAATGGAAATTGAGTGCGTTACTAAATGGTAAATTGGATATAGGGGCAACGCAGAATTTGTACCGTTATTGGCCCCTATAGAGTTATTGACCATTTCAACTTTGACAGCCTAAAATAAACAATAACCTATGAGAATAGTACATTCGAAACTGTGCAGTTTTGAATCTACTATTCTGGGGAGGGCGTGTCAAACTTCTACTGACTAAAACTCACTCCTGTTTCTTCTTCTCCACCAAAGCCGTCAAAGTTAAAATGGCCAATAACTGTGGCGTTTCCCTATATGAAATGTAAAGGAAATACTTACTTTTTTTCTGGTTGATGCTGATCATATTTATTTAGAACAAAAATAATATCATGAAAGAATCAGGTCACAAATGAAATAGGATTAAAAAAAAGAAAAATGGCTCTTTTGTTAGACTGTTTATTGTTTAATGCGGTTTTTAGGCTATACCGCAAATATAT
The DNA here is from genome assembly GCA_030763345.1 of Mythimna separata. Taxonomy (NCBI): domain Eukaryota; kingdom Metazoa; phylum Arthropoda; class Insecta; order Lepidoptera; family Noctuidae; genus Mythimna; species Mythimna separata. The sequence continues at coordinate 7,295,365 of CM061187.1, forward strand.
TTCACAATTACAATGTCAAAATCCAAAATGTATACCAGAATTTCTGGATAAAGCAATTTGTATTTTTTATCGATACCTACGTTTATGATATAAAATTAGTTGTTGCATTTACAATAGATAAGGTTTATATTAGTATAGAAATTAGTATTAGAAAACCAACGAAATGTTTTTAGACAAACTGATGTGCCTTGTCTGTGTCTTTTGTCTTATAAAATATTGTTAAAGTATCCTGTGTAGTAAATAGTACACCGCATTTTATGTCTCGTTCATATCAAACTTATAGTTAGCCACAGATTGTGAGCACTCTCACTGATACGAGTAAAATTCACCGTAAAGGGCTTTGTAAAAAGGCCTAAAAACAGGATGGAGATGCATTGGAATTTGAACGTTGTGTTGTATAACATACAGTTTATTGTTTCAAAGCTTGTTGATTGGCGGAAATCTGTGCACTGAATGCGAGTTGTTTTTACGTTAACGCGATCGAAAAGTTTGCCGCGTTTGGCTCTCTGATTGGTTAAGAGAATAGAGCGAGCCAATCAGAGCGTTGAACATCATAAACATGTCGATCGCGTTAACGTAAAACAAACTCACACTAGGTATTCTGAATTCAAATATGATGGAATTTCGGTTCGGTATGAACTTATTTATTTATTGTGCAGACCTACCACAGTGTTTTCTTTTTAACCCTAAGGTTGACTGGTAGAGAATGCCCTGATGCATTAAGTCCGCCTATGTACCACCACTGTACATAAAGTTTAAATAAATAAATAAATAAATATGTATCGAAAGCGTTTGACTGCGTAACTCTAGCTTATAATCGGTAGCTAACAGTACGTTTGGTGTGAACACGCCCATAAATCGAAAAGATAAGTATTTTGTATTTTATCTACTAAATCAAGTCGTGATGAATAAATATAGGGACATAGTTAAGTACCTTGTTCAGTTAACATGTAATTGGTAAGTACTGAACGATCGAGCGTTGGTCAATGATTTGATAAAACATTTGTATACGAGTGCAATGATGGACTTTATTTTTAAAACCTTTTTTTGTGTGAGTAGAGTGCACGCAACCTGCAAGTAATTGCTAGGAGACACCCTAATGTCAAATTAGGTACATGGACTACATTGCTATGCGGCCTATTGTAGAGTTGTGTATCTTCTTGTCTTTCTGCCCTGATTCCATATTATTTGGGATCGGGTTGTTTTTTCGTCCATTCTGTCCTGTCACCCGTCACACTATCACTTCAAACACAATCCATTCATCTTTTCTTTAGCTTCCCTCTCCATCCATCTGGATCCAAATGAGCTGTGTGTCTAAGTGATGATAGTTAGTTACTTATGGTACCGACTGACTGACTAGTAAAATTGTTTGGGAGGAGGCAGGGTTGCAGGACTGACTGACTGACTAGTCAGTCCTGCAATCCTGCCTCCCAAACAATTTTTTTGGGAAGTGTTTAAGATTTTATTTAAGTATTTTATAATTTATGTATTTAATCACTTTTAATCCCACAGTTCAAAGTAATGCAGTCCTTGCGTGTAACCTACTTGCAATGTAGTAAAAAAAAACATTATTTTCAAAATAGATGGTAAGCTTCTGCGATATTCGAGAGGAATTTAATGGAATACTAAGCAAACCTTTTTATGCAGAAAATTATATAGTAAATTATGAAGAAAAATGACAGTAGGTATAGCAACACTGTCGTGTAAAAATAAGACAATCATAAAAACTTTCAGATACAATCTTGATTACCTACTCGCTGTATTTTAATAATGATTTGTTTGAAACAATGTCAAGGATTATATTATACGTAGTTGATACACTGGGACCATGTTATTAGTCATAAGGAATTTAGCTTCGAGTGCCTAGAGAAGTGTCTACTTAAGATTATTGTGATCGTTGGTTGTTGATTAGCAGAATTAGATAACGCACAATACCTAGTTTTATTATTGTATTTATTGGTAGCATTCGGTTCTAAGTAACCGCGACTGGGAACGCCACCCACTGCTTATTATGGAATTTTATGGAGTAAGTACTAAACAACCTCGACTTGCAAGTCCTAGGTCGCGGGTTCAAACTTCGTCAGGCGCATTACTTGGTGTAATTTATTTCATCACCCCTGCTCTCAAAACGGTGAAGGAAAACATCGTGAGGAAACCGGCATGTCCTAGAACCAAAAATGCGAAGACATGTGACATCCACCAATCCGCACTGGGCCCGCGCGGTGGATTATGGCCCATTCCCTCTCCTAGAGAAGAGGCCTGAGTCCCAGCAGTGGAAACATTATAAGGCCGATAATGCTAATGCTAAAAGTACTAAACAAACCAGGCGACCGATGTTATACTAAGCAGTGGGTCGTACGATGACGTTGCAGTCGCGGTTAGCGGTGGCTAAAGACCGAATACTGCCTTAATAGTTACTAGACTCGAAACTGAGAGGTTCCTAAGAGTAAATAAAAAATTCTAGTCATATTTTCGTGAGTGTTTATAAAGCTTTTAAACCACCGAGCGAGTCATACTGTGGTGCCTTCTTAATAGGGAATATGCATAAAAAATAAAATGGCCTGATTTTTTTTTCCCTAATCCTCTAAGGTCGTAGTATTACACTCAATTCGTTATTTTCTAATTTAATATGCATTTAATTATTTAAAACATAAATAGTGAAAAATTTACGAGCGAAATTCGAATTTGTAAAACGCCTCACCATTGGTCGTATGAAAACGACCAATGGCGAGACGACGACGGCGACGACGTTGACGTCATAGGGCACAAAACTGACAGGAATGGTGAATTTATCTGGTGTACTTTTTATAGTGTTTTACACATTGGTATCATGCAATATCTATAAAACGGCTTTTTTTATTCTTCCATGATTATTACGCGACTAAAACACCTTGTTATCTATCAAACTAACTCTCAATGCAAATAATAAACTGACAGGACGTACCCTATGACGTCACGCCTCAAGCGCGCGAGAAATAGGAGCGTTTGAACTCGTAAAATTAAACCAATATCTTTAAGATTTTATAAAAAAGTAATTACTACTCTTACAGATTTGGTTTATTTTTTTTCTACATCAAAATGAAGTGAATATTGAATAAAAATAATAAAAAAATTGCCTGCATATTCCCTATTGTAAAGTTAAATAAATAAGTTTATTTGTGTAACGCTGTCTTTTATTTCTTTATTTTTACCTTTTGACGTTTCCCACTTTCAAACCGAAATAACTTTCTATAGGCGTAACTCACACTAGGTATTTCTATTACTTTTTCGTAAAACTATTGAATATGTTTTATTTTATCACAAGATGTAGGTACAAGCGCTGCGCGGAGACCATGTATTTCTACGGACAACCAGGTAACATAACAAGCTTATAACTTTGTGATTTTTCATGATACGGTTTTGAAATTTTGTATATAGATTCTTAATATAAAAATACTAGACACGTGTTTGAGGTTTCGCATAATATTGCTGTAGATACATACATATCGATGGTCCCTAGGTAAAGTATCGAAACTGAAAATCACTACTTTGCAAGAGAGCGATTTAAAGTTTGTTTTTGCATAATTTTGTCACGGGTGATTAAATCTTTATAAAAATTAGGTCTCTAACTATCGGGAAACGAAGTTGTATTATAAAATATCCTTTAAAAAGAGCTCAAAACAGTAATAATAAAAAAGTGCTATTTTTTTGATTCGATACTTTACGTAGGGACCATCGATATAGGTACGTGTCAAAGTTGCGTAGTAAGATCTTTTGCCGTAGTGTTGCGACCACATGTGTGTGTGGCCGGGCGAATTCATGTCCGCACGACTTGCACAGATAGGGCACATGCTAGGCAACGGCCGTCAGTTATAAACTTGATCGTGACAACGAACGTGCTAATACATTGCACCTTAACCACTACATACGTAATTTTGTGGATTTTGTTAATGTTCGCCAGTCTACGTTAAAGTTCATAAATTACTGTTTCTCGTTAAAACCTTTCGCTTAAACCTAGTCCTATTCTTTCTCATTGGTTCCTACAATAATAGCCATTATTGTAGGTAACCAAAAAACTAACTTAAAATTAAATCAAACTCGTAAAAATTTAACAATCTTGATTACTTACATTATAACAAATCCGCTACAATGCAAGTTAAACATAATGTGCGTTTTCTATTATTATCATTATATGGCTATTAAAACAATGAAAAATCAAGGATTCATTAACGGAGCCTGTAAGAATGCCATATTTTTTTGTAACCTAATTTGTGTCCCACCGCTGGGCAAAGGCCTCCCCCTTTCTACTTCCAAACTTCTCTGTCTAGGGCCCTTTATGGCCAAGTTTGCCCCGCGAACATGATTAAATCGTCACACCACCTGTACGCTATATTTATAAAAAAAAACCCGTTATTTTTTTTCCAGAATATCGTCGTTGTCAAACCAAAAGCTGCTATGTGCAAAAAGTATACTTTTGAGATATTAACAAAATAATTAAATAAGCTTTCCTGAAGTTCTAGCTGCTGCACATAGCACATTTTATTTTAAGCTATAAATCCGCAACGTCTAGTGGTCATAAGCACATAGCAGTTCTTTTATAAGAGAAATAAGGCAGTGGCCTATAAGCTGTTGTGAAAACTTTGAAATCTCAAAAAACGGCACATATCAGCTTTTGGTTTGACAACTACAATATCTAACTAGTGTTGTTATTTAAAAGTAAGCCGTTAATAAAGAAAGTGTTAAATGAACCTAGGCATGCAATACTCACATTTCACTAGTTTGCATCTTAAGTCCGTTTCTCTTGAGGCATAATTAGATTAGCTGAGAGAAACAGGTTTTCCGTCGCGAGATAAGCCTATTAACTGTCGAGAGTCGCACCAAAATCTTGCTTTGAAAAAGGGTTAATTTAATTATCAATACAATTAAACTATACAATGTGTTGTTTTGAAAGTGTACCTATGGCACAAATTTATATTCATGTAAATTCTTATAAATACAATGTATAATAATATATGTGAATATAAATTCAAATATAGGCTTATTCCTATACTTGGTTTTATATCATGTAAGGGCGATGTTCACCGACACCAAATCGACAGTTTTAATATTAAAACGGCTGTTTTAGCAATATTTCCTGTTCCTTATCGTCGGTTATTGACGTTAATCAGATGGTTATCTTAAACTTATGTCGGTGCACATGGCCCTTAGTATAGTGCTATATTAAAGCACTATGGTCTGTTTTTTAAACCCGGATACTGAATTGACACAAGTAATGTCAAATTTACTATAGGAATGATGCCAATTGCTTTAATAATACTTCTACTTACAATAAAAAAAAATGTTGAATTTAGCACCACCTAGCGAGTCTACACTCAGGTAAAAAATAAATCAAAAACCTTAATTACTTTAATTTTTTATTGCGTAGCTACTTAACATAACATGAATATTTTATAGTTTATTAGTACGCAACACATTTCATATCAAAACCATTTTTTTTCGGTATCACTCTCCGTTTTTCTCTTATGGGTGTTGAGATATTTAGCCAGCGCCCGGACGGCAGCAAATAGTTCCTTACCAGTGTCTTCGATCTCCTTTGGCGGTATCAGAAAGCCTAGTTTTCCTTTATCTTTAATTTCGATGACGTAGGAATGTACCACCCCTTCGGAGTATGCCCAGTCTAGAAAGGTTCCTGTTGCTGGGTAGATTTTATGGTAGGTAGCTCCGTATGTGTAGTTCTCTTTACTCGATTTGAATATGGCCTGGAAAATAATGAATTAGGTTTAGAAATGTTGTTTTATCTTTCGCGATTCAATTAGTATTTCCACGTAGGTACCTACGTTAAATTATGCCTGTACTGTGGGTGCATTCACAAATATTGAGACCCCAAACGACTATCTTTAGGTCATACAAATATTTGTTCCATACGGGAATCGAACCTGCGACATGCAGTGCAGCAGCAGCGCAGCGCAACGCACGCTTAGCCAGGCCGCACACCAGGCATACAATTGTTTCTCCACAATTGTAGCACCACATTTGAAATGCGACACATTTAACGCCCCCATATATTCCTACGAGAGCACGCACACCGAGGAAACATTTGTAGCGGGCGCACTTTGTGGCGAGACGTCATCCGCGCTACAATAATTGAAGATCGAACCTGTTCGTTTTTTGTGTCGCGTTGGTTTGAAAAAATGATAAACAACATTGAATTTTACGTTGAATTTATTGCAGAGGTCGAAAAAAGCCCTATATTATACAATCATACACTCAATGATTATAGTAACAGACGGATTACAGAAATTATTTGGACTAAGATTGGTGAATTAATTTTGTAATTCCCGTAATTTGTGCAATCTTGAGTAAACGGATGAACCCAATAACGTCTTTTTTCTCATGAATCGCCACATCAAGAAATCGTCGTCATCAGAAGATGACGTCGACATGCCGAAAGCGATGCCACGCTACAACTGTGCTTCCGATGTGCGTATACACAATACATTTGTAGTAAGCTGAATTGTAGCGCAACGATTGTGGCGACGTAAATGTTCGATACGTGTAGCATGTGGCGCTGGTGTGCGGCCTGCCTTAGCCAGGCCGCACACCAGGCATACAATTGTTTCTCCACAATTGTAGCGCCACATTTGAAATGCGACACATTTAACGCCCCCATATATTCCTACGAGAGCACGCACACCGAGGAAACATTTGTAGCGGGCGCACTTTGTGGCGAGACGTCATCCGCGCTACAATAATTGAAGATCGAACCTGTTCGTTTTTTGTGTCGCGTTGGTTTGAAAAAGTGATAAACAACATTGAATTTTACGTTGAATTTATTGCAGAGGTCGAAAAAAGCCCTATATTACACAATCATACACTCAATGATTATAGTAACAGACGGATTACAGAAATTATTTGGACTAAGATTGGTGAATGTATTTTGTAATTCCCGTAATTTGTGCAATCTTGAGTAAACGGATGAACCCAATAATGTCTTTTTTCTCTTGAATCGCCACATCAAGAAATCGTCGTCATCAGAAGATGACGTCGACATGCTGAAAGCGATGCCACGCTACAACTGTGCTTCCGATGTGCGTATATACAATACATTTGTAGTAAGCTGAATTGTAGCGCAACGATTGTGGCGACGTAAATGTTCGATACGTGTAGCATGTGGCGCTGGTGTGCGGCCTGCCTTAGGCAGGCCGCACACCAGCGCCACATGCTACAATTCAGCTTACTACAAATGTATTGTATATACGCACATCGGAAGCACAGTTGTAGCGTGGCATCGCTTTCAGCATGTCGACGTCATCTTCTGATGACGACGATTTCTTGATGTGGCGATTCATGAGAAAAAAGACGTTATTGGGTTCATCCGTTTACTCAAGATTGCACAAATTACGGGAATTACAAAATTCATTCACCAATCTTAGTCCAAATAATTTCTGTAATCCGTCTGTTACTATAATCATTGAGTGTATGATTGTATAATATAGGGCTTTTTTCGACCTCTGCAATAAATTCAACGTAAAATTCAATGTTGTTTATCATTTTTTCAAACCAACGCGACACAAAAAACGAACAGGTTCGATCTTCAATTATTGTAGCGCGGATGACGTCTCGCCACAAAGTGCGCCCGCTACAAATGTTTCCTCGGTGTGCGTGCTCTCGTAGGAATATATGGGGGCGTTAAATGTGTCGCATTTCAAATGTGGCGCTACAATTGTGGAGAAACAATTGTATGCCTGGTGTGCGGCCTGGCTTAGAGTGCGCTTTAAAATAAGGGACGTTTGCAGAGAACCATGAAATTTGACATTCTGGCAACTGATTTTATCAAAGACTTATGTTTCCCAGTAGGTTAACTTTTATGGAGGTCAGTTAGATTCGACAGATTTATTATCTTAAAGATAGGGAAAAGTGGAGAAAACTCAGTCGGAAGCCGGACCCTGGCAATGGCCGGGATTAACGCCAGGTAGAATAAGAAGAAGTTAGATTCGACAGATGATCTCTCTAGAAGTCGATGATCAGTCTATTGTAAAAAAGTAATGTCATCATAGGCCATTGCAAAAACGTTTAGTGCTATCGGCCGTCTAGCTATCTACATTTCACACTAAAAACAAATAAACTTACGCTGCGCATTAACTCTGCTACTTCCAAGTGTTTATCGAAGTCTTCTGTGGCTTGGGTCCGCGCACTCCAGGGAAACAGAATCAGATTGCCGTAAGAATGTAGATCCAACAAGGCGACGGGTTTCCAGTTTAACGATCCTATTAGTTTCTACAACAAAACAACAGCATAAATCTTATAAGTGAAGGATGGGAAGACAGGTCACGACGACTTGACGACTCGGGCTCGGTCCGGACAGTTACCGGATGGTCGGACGGCGAGCTAGCCATTGCTCGTCGTCTGCAAACGCCTATGGTAACTGGAAATCGGGTGCGGATCTCGGCGGTTTTGGTGTGAGGATGTCCGTTTCCTCACACGTGCAGCCGCCTCCTTTCCTTCGCTAGCATTACTGCTTTGTAGAAGGAGGCGACCGCTTACCTGTTCTCTTCGCTCCGGAACATAGCTTGTACCAGGGCCCGGCGTGAGAGGTCGAGGAAACGGCGGCGCCCTAGTTTTTATGCTATTTAAATATATAAACGCCTTCAAAGCTAATTTTAGACCCAATATTTTATATCATCGCTAACTAGGTCTAATGATAATTTTTGCTAAGGCAAAAAAACTGGTTCATCTGACAAGATCAGGCCTGACTTAGCCTGAACCATTTTTTAGGAGAAAAATTTACCAACATTTCGCACCATATTTTATCTAATTGAAATAGCTTACTTACGCGTAATGCCTTCGTTTCTCGTTCAGAAAAAGCATAAGGGCCGGAATAGGTAACCTTACATTCATCGCTTTGTGTGATGCCAACAATACCCCAGTCTGAGCTGAAAACACAATTTTATACTTATGAGTTTTATTCTGATACAAGAGCTCGCTTCGCTTTCATGCTTTTTCTTTATACAAAAAACTTCTACTTATACATATCTGCATGAATGGTATTGAGAATGTGAGCACAATGGGCATGATCTGGGTACCTACGGAATTTTCTAGAAAACCTCTGATCACATTGCAAGTATTTACTAGACAAGTAGGTATATTATACTAACTTCTGCCAATGGTTTCGGCTGCGTGATAATATTTTCCCAAGGGAAAATACTTCCGGCTATTCCAGGACATGGTGACATGGTCCAAACTTTCACGTTTATAATTTTAGTAGGACTACCCTTTTTCAGCGACTTCGTTTGCGTAAATGTCGGTTATTACGAACGCGAAGTCGAAGCCAAATAAAAAAGTATCTATAGCCTTATGTCCTATCTTGGAGTTCAAGTTTACTTCGTGCTCGTTCGGCAGTTTAACCGGGAAAGCGTAAGAGATTTAAAGAAAAGGGTTCTTTAATCTCAGCCTGTTACGCTTTCCCGTTCAAAGGTTTATAAGTATAACAAGTCACTTACTCAAAATTCCTGTTGATATCGACTCCGTTGCAGCGCGTGAAGTTGCGCCGATTCTTACGCCACAGTCGGTCAACCGTGTGTGTGTACGCGTACCCATCTGGGTTCATCACTGGGATTATCAACCTGTGACAAATAAACAATTGGTAATTTAAGAGTGCTTTGATTTAATATAAGAATTTTGTAGTTGGAGTATCAAGAATTTCCATCATCATCATCATTTCAGCCGAAAGACGTCCACTGTCGGACATGGGCCCCCAAGTGCCACCATAATGAACGGTCCCGTGCGTCTCGCATCCATCGGATTCCTGCAACCCTTTGCAAATCATCGGTCCATCTTGTTGGAGGCCTTCCAACGCTGCGTCTCCCAGTATGCAGTCGCCACTTCGTTCGTTCGTTGTTACCGTAGCCCTTGCAAAGGGTAACTGAAGGAACACTGGATTAAAGCCAGTAAATCTGATACTCTCTGTCGCTCCCCGTAGCTCTATGACCGCTAGCTTAATGATTAGCAATGGGTAAATTGGCGAAGGTACAATGCCTGAATATGAATTCTTATTTCTTAAAAGTTCTTGTAAAACTAGTTAGCCGGCTACGGCAGAACAAAGGCCCTGACCTCCCTCTCCCTTTTTCACATAAATCTCTGTTAGTGAGGGCCACAGTCTCTTTGGTAAGGCGTCAAGTTCGTTTCGCAACTCTTTACCTAAATCTAAATGAGAAAAGGTTCAAGATTACTTACCAATTTTTGTTTTTGATATAATTGCTTTGCGTGTCAAACTTTGTGACGATATTATTTAGTATGTACAACGCAGATGTCACCGAGACCCATTCACGCGCGTGTGATCCTCCAGTTATCAATATTATTTTGTTTTTCGGGTTTCCATCGGTAATGTTGATCATCTAGAAAAAGGTATACTTAAGAGGTCTATTAGATAGAGTGAACTGAGAAAAAAAACAGAATCTAGGTACATCGTGTGGATACTTTTTTAGCTCGCATTTTGATGCAGGAATGTGCCAGCATGATATAGGTAGGTAGGTACTTACTCTATTTTCAAGTTTTTTCATTTCTCACATTTAGACAAGCCTTGGCTTAGATTTGATTGAAATGAAGGGAAAGCCCGCATTAAATCAAGTGGGTGATCCACTTAATACTAACTTTTCCTTTTATTATCTGTCGACATTGCACCTATTAGGTAGTAAGAATTTCTTTTGCCTACCGTACCTACAAATTTTTACACGGACAAGATACAGTGCGAGACACTGCACTGCACGGCGGGTGTTGATGATCACTGGAAGGCATCTGGGTGTTAATCACAGAACAGTTGAAAGAAGTTAGAATGGCCTTGTAGGCGGGGCAGGCGTGCCTCAATGTACGCCAAATTGTCATAGTTCAATTTTGGTTCAACCGAAATTTGATTGACACCGGTCGTCAATCGCGATCTTACTGTTATTGTGTATGAAGCTCCGTGAAAAATATCAGTTATGCCGACTTGCGCTATCGTAACGTGTCGTAAAAAATACCAAGTGTGTAGTGTAGCCCAAGAAGGGCTTTTTCTTTTCACCGATTAGTCTAAAAACCTTTAAATACAATTGATATTTATAATTATAATGATAATATTATGGAATTTGTACATTATAACGATAAAATCGCAATGACATGCAAAATTATACATTGTGTGCAATTCATTGGTACAATCTTGTACTGAGTAAACAAGCGCGCAATGTAATGTGTTCATTGCGATATCACGTGTGGAGAACTATGTCTTGAATTTGACAACTTCACTCCATGGACATAGTGTTGTACCAAGTTGTAACTGTAACCATTATCGATCTATTAAAATAACTTGGTTTCTTGTAGCAGTTATTATTTTTTAAATATTTTATTATTAGTGCTATAATGTAGTGTAGTTAAAACGGTTTTGTTTCACCTATTCGTCCTCGAACAGAGCTTTAATACTAATCAATAGGTTAAGTATTTTTCATTCAATAGTATAAATTAGTGTCTTATTTGTAATTTTTCACGCAATTTCGTCCAGTTTAATACAAATAAAATTTGTTTTACTTTGTGGTCTATGGCCGCCATTTAAGAATGCCCGTGATTTTTGGCGTGATATATTTGAGCGAAGTTTGGCGGCTGTATTAATTAAATTGAATTATATACAACAAAAAACTAGTGCGCCTCACCATCAACGATTGCATCACTGCTTACCATCAGGTGAGATTGCAGTCAAGCACTAGTTTATGGTATGTAAAAAAAAAAATACATAGAAAATGAATTTTATTCTATTGTCACTCTGAAAGACGTTAGGTATCATAAAAACTTTTTACGCAAGTATAAACATAAGACTAGGTAATATAATCAAAAGACTATATCTTAATTTTGATGTACGCATAAGAAAACAAATTTCATTTTTTACCGCTATGTTACAATTCTTTATACTAGTTTTACTGTTGTGTAATGTAATAGTTAGCTAAATTGTTTTTTCTCACAAATGTGTTGAAAAACGTCGTATGATACATGTGAGTAATTGGTGATGGCCGTTCTTGGCTCTCTTGTGGTATTCAACAGTATTGTATTCAACACACTTGTATTTTTAGCAAAAAATATGTTTATCTGTTAATATACTACCTATAGGCTATAACTTGTTTGACATAAAAAAGGAATGGTAATTGAGAGTTTGTTATGCTCACTCAAATGTCTCGGAGAGTGACTGGATCATTCCATTGCTTTAAAAAGGTTGAACAGAGTGTGCCTGAGCATGCGTCTTTTACTTTTTTTTAATTATTTATTTACATAATAAAAACCATAAAAGAGAGTAACGAGATTACGGAGATACGGAGTCTTGCACGTTCTTCTCCATAGAAATCTACGCTTTGGAATATGTAATTAGCATCACTTCTCTGACTGAACAATTTTTTGATAAATAATTCAAAAGTAGGTAGGCGTAAGAGGTTTTTCGGAACCAAATGTTTTAATTTTATAGTTTTGTTTTATTTTATTTTTTATTCTTAATATAACATTTATATTACTTTTTTATATAACCAGGTGTACCAATAAATCCATCGTATTGGTACACCACCTTAAATTATAACGATAACTAGTCGACAATATTATCCGTTATTTTTGAATTTCATCGATATGAATTATCGACCTTTTAGTCGCCCTAAATTGCTTTTTTGCATGTGTGATACAACCAATAGCAAAGTTGCGATCTAAGTGTGCGTTATCTACTAGTGTGCGTAATGCGCGTCCGTATAGGTTTCTTGCCTGTAGTGGAGTTAAAGAGTGGGAGACAAACGGCGACACGCGTTCCGATACAAATCAGGAACTATTTCCTTTCTAACTTCCTTTATATGTTCTGTGGTGTTAATTGTGATAACAGTTTCAAGGAAAGTTGGACTTGAATGTGTGTGTGATTCACGTGCTTTCCAGCTGACTAAAATCATCTCATACACGCAATTTGTCGCGGTAAACTTGAGTTTCGACGCCACATACAATCCAGTATATATCGTCTGGTAAACTTTATTGTGTGTGGCTGTTTGGATGAGAAGTAGCCTTAAGGCCTAGGTAGGTACTGATTAAGCACATAGGCACAATGTGCACATGATCTATCTTGATTTTATTTGTTCTGAATTGTTCTACCTATCATTAGATAGAACCACTTCGTACATTACGAGAAGATTACGAGTATAATCTGTAGATTCGTTAAACTGCATTTATAAAGTTGAACAAGCGCATACAGATTCACTAACCTTTATTGTTCTGTTTTCGGCAGTATATCCAATTGTTTGTACTTTACATATTGAAGAATAGTCTTCAGCCAAGAAATTGTAAAACTCTTCAATAATATCCAAAGTAGGGAACTTCTTCCAGCTCAAACGGTGACCTGCGGGTAGTTTGTCGCAATAAAGTATAAACTTGAATTAAGGGCATTTTTGGAAGCACTGACAAAGAGATTATTAAGTGGACTACTTCAGAGATACTATTAGCTAGTGAATCTCCACAGATGTGATTGATTAGGTAATGTGAACGGTTAAAAGTTGCCGCAGCTGGTTATTGGGCAGATGGTGGCTATAAAGGGGTTGAGTTTGACCACCGAAGCACACTTTTTATGCTTCTATCCTTTTCTGTCACTTAGAACCAGCGCAGGATTAGCCACGTAGCAAGGTTTGTAGCAAATGCTATGTATGGGCCACTCTCCGGAGAGAAATGGGTAGCTCGTCGTCCGGCCGTTCGGTAACCATCCGAAGTGAACCTAAGTCGCCGACGGCTCGCCAGCAAAACTGTAGGATAGGAGCCTAACAGGGTCGAAGCTTACTGGGGCCATGAGTTCGCTTCTGAAAGGAAAACCCGGGGCCCTCGAATAAAAGAGGAAGAGGGACCATACCCAGGTGGTATATTCGTCAGTTAAAGGCTGACACGAGCTCCCGCTCTGCCCAAAAGTCATAAGACGATTTGCCACCTAAAAAAAGACGCCATTCGATCAAGCTGTCTTGCACCATCTAGCATCATTGAGTGTTGCCAGCTCCTGCCCAAATCCAATATCGTAACTTGTTTTCCGATCTCATTGGATTTCTCTTAGGCCAATTATTATGGATCACTCCATGGATTCACTACGGGTATACGAGTATTATATACCTACGTCATCAAGGGTAGGTACTCACCAACTCGAAGCGTGTTTTCGGTCCAAAGTGCGGGTACGACCTGTCGGGTGTTTATCTCGATTCTTCGCTGGACATCCAAGATAAGAACCGTATGGTTGAGGTTCCTGGAGACCAACCTCCTGTATACCTTCATTTTATTCTGGTCGCGTACCAGGAAATCTGCTCTGGTCTGTGTTAGACTCCATATTGATACGTCTAGTGTCATATTAAAATAAAATAAGAATAGTTTAAAGGTAGAAGGCGGTTGCTGGGTAAGGCTTTTTCTCTAGGTAAGGCTGAAAGCTAAGAGCATTCCATGAGATATCGATAAATAATTTGAGAAGTTCCGAATGAAAAATTACTTTTAATGTTGCTAACTTAAGGGTCTCGTTCTGACAATTTTCTCGATAGATGGCGCTAAACTCTACCTGTTGGTCCTATAGCTTTTTACTTAATTTTCGTACGTTTTTTGCACTTCGCAGTTCAGTATGAGATACCTAGTAAGTTAAAAAATACATTTGCGGTAAATACATATCACTAACGCTAATATAGTTTTTGTCACCATACTATCTGATATTCAGCTGCAAATCTAATTTTGACAGTCTCAATGTCCAGTTGTAGGTGCTAGGTACAGTCAGCATCAAAAGTCGCTGAACACAATCAACATAACAAAACATTTTATTGTGAACAGATGAACGAACGAGGTGTTTTGTTATGTTGATTCTGTTCATCGACTTTTGATGCTGACTGTACCTACTGCTGCGGGCACTGTTGAGTTTTTCAACTGAAATTTTAAAATAGCAGCCATAAGTCCGGATTTAGGTCCGATTGACGGCATTTGGCTAAGCGCTTTACTTTTAGCAATTTTCTCCAGCTAGTTCTAATATTCATAGTCACAAGAATCTTGATAATCTCAAAGCCTAGGTACCTACATATTTCAATAGGTACATAATTCATTTCTCAAGCCGAGGCCGATAAGCTAGGCAGTCATCCGGTGTACATAATATATTTATGTACAATTATATTGCTGCTCGTGTCTGACTATAGCTAGTTCAGTCTATGTGTTTGTTGGTCTATGTTGCTTATGCACTAGCTGCGGACGCGGTTGTGCTTGCGCATACTCAGTAATAGTCCAAGCTTTTGCAATTGTATTTATGGAAAAAAGTCTCAGATTTGCTCTATATTTACAAAGATAAATATAAGAATAAATCTACCTACTTATTTCACTGCAAGCTGCATGAATACTTGTACACTTTTTACAGGGTGTAGGTAACGGAGAAAATTGCGATTATTGGCATTACAAAAACGGGAACAAAGTTATACAAAACTAGGTACTCTAAGTAACTCAGCGTAATGCTGAATGGTAATACAAGACCACCACCTGACGTCTAATTTCAGCTGCAGCCTGGGTGTGCCATACGCTCGAAAATATACATTAGAAGTAAAATTGTTCTGTGCACAAACCAACTAAAATTAAAAGCAGCAATTTTTATTTATAAAACAATAAAAAAATGATTTATGTGCCTGTAGCGACATCTACGACGCCACATAAGAACTACGAATCCTGCATCGCACAAGCTAAGTTCTCCGCGCGACTTGAATAGATTTAAGTAACAGCCCGAAATCATCTGCCGAGCAGATAGCCCACCATACATAACACCAGTCTGGTCGGAGGATCCAATGCAATGGAGGCCTGTGGGACTTTACTCTCTGTTCCACATACCTACCTCCAAACTGGTGACCCTCGACAGAGAACGTCATCGTCTCGTGTGTTCATCATCACTTCCTCGAGCTTTCGAGCAGAAGTTTGCCTTCTACAGCCAGTACGACACTGATAATAGGTATGACCACCAGCATGACTACCTGGTCATCACCTTTACCCTCATCATCGTCCTTGGCTACGCACACCGCGCCTTCGACCAGTCACATGAAGAGCTATGAAGAACCTCTCCTGGTCGATGCCAGCAGTCAAGCCCTACGTCGCACAGTCGGGCTTCGACTCACTGGACTCCCCCTTGCCTTTACAGCCTGTTATTCAGCTACTTCTTAAGGCGTTCCCACCTAGGCAGCCTAGGTAGGCACGTAGGCACTTAGCGGACTATTCTACATTAGATCAACGCACACGTGGGCGACGCGAAAGCCTGAAATGTGAGTACTTAGAACCGCGTCACGTGGCCTGGGTCTAAGGTAGCTCTGCAGGTCTAGTTACCTTTGAATCGTTTGGAGATCGACGCGCCCAAATCGGCGTACGAGGCCTGTGGTGACCCAATATAATTCTACCTTTAGTAAAGTGGCAGAACTTTAATCACAAGTCTACGCAAATTGCTGACGTATCCAAGTACCTACTAGAGAGATGCTAATATAGTCGATATTCTAATTAACTAGCTACTTTAAACATTTAAGGGAATCTGAGCCTTAACAATCGATTTAAATTGAATACTTAGGCCACAATAACGAAGAAATCAGTCCATTTTTAAAGACATTTGCGATTTGCGCGTCAACACTCGATAATTTCTAAGCTTCGTTTTTCGAACGAGATTTAAAGAGAATTCAATAACTATAATTTTCTAACTAGATAAATACGTCTAATAAGATAATATAGTTAAACCTTGGCTATCGATGAGTTTCTGGATGTACTGCATATCTTCGGCGCCTCGAAGGTGAACCTGCCACACTTGCGACCCATCATATTTCACTTTATCCTTGTTCGTTTGTGAAGACGTCACATGGATTGCTTGAATTAAACACTACAATCAATATCCAAAGAATTATTCAATTTTAAATATTTTTAGCCCGCAATTTCACTTACCTACACAAAAGAAAATCCAATATGTTTTTACAAAAGGCATTTCATTTCATTTTATTACAATTGAATAAATGTTATTGTATATGTTACTACTCGATAAAAGTTTTTATCGATTGTGTCGTTCCTAATAGTTTAGCTAGTGAAAATGTTTATTTTAGTTATACACAAATAATACACCAAAGATGATGCAAGTTATATATGTTTATTAACATTACTATATACAATCATTGTAATTTGAAAATAGAAACATTTCATATTGAAACTCACATAAATTTATTAAAAACATGACAATTATTAAAACATTAGGCTTGGTGTTACACATTATTGCTTCCGACAGACTCGACACCATTTCTTACTCGGCATATAAATAAAATAAATGCCACCAAACATTTAATTCTCGCAACACAAGTCATTGCATTACTCCATATTGGGTCTCTAATAAGTATCACAATAAATTCACTTATTATAAATAAATTATAAAATCGTCAACTGTCTAGTCTTAATATTTCAGTGTAAAAACAATGTCAAAAACGATTCACTATTATATCTGATCACATGGTCCATTGTTGTGCATAAAAACGCAAACTATGCTTTACCAAATGTTTCCTTAGTCTCATATCACGATAGACACAATCATCACCAATTAATTGTCAATGGAAATGACACATATTAGTCTATTTATTATGTCTTCTAATGAAAGTACATCGATTTTTAAAGAATACACTTTATATGCTAATAAATAAGCATGTCACATGTTATGAAATGTGATTAGACACCGAACCAGCGTTTCACCTCATATTGGACATCAATGATCACTCACAATAATTCATCGATAACAATTTCGAGTCAACGAAATGGCCGTAAGGCTAGATAGAGTGGAGAGCGTTTCACAAGTCACTAGTTGATATGAAAGTAGCGTGTTCTGTATGTGAAGCGCGGGCCCCTGCGCTAGTCGGCGTCGCCGTTGGGCACGGTGAGCGGCTCCTCGTCCTCGTTGTAGTCCAGCGACAGCACGGAGGCGCGCCTCCTCTTGCCCAGCGGCGTGTCGCTGCAGTCGCTGCCCGAGTACGTGCGCTTCTCCACGGGCGACGGCGGCCGGTTGCCGTTCACTGTGGCGTGCGTGGCGCGCAGCTCCTGCTGCAGGAACAGCACCGTGCTCTGCATGCCCTCCACATCCTCGTCCAGCTCCTGCAGGAACTCGTCCAGTTCTGGAATCACAAGTCACAGTGTTAACATCTTTGAAACCAGCACAGATATAGATATTTAGGGATCTGGAATCATACACACCTGATTGTGACTTTTTAACTTCTTCACTAAAACTCTTCTGTAATGCCAGGTCGCCTTCTAGCTTGGCTATCCGGCCACTTGAAGTCATTCGCCCTAGGTCTTCATTCTCTTGGTGCAATAATCTGCATTTCGCCATAAGTTTTTTGCCTGTGTTTGAGTCTGGTGTGAATTTCCATGCTGATAATTCGTTTTGAGTTTCTTCTAATCTCGCTTTAGTTGACGTTAGTTCTTGTTTAAGTCTTAAAATTAGTACATTAACTGCTGGATCTAACAGCGTCGGTCGTCCGTTGAGACTGGCGTGGGAAGACTTTAACTCTGTTATTTGACTCTGAAAATAGAGAGTAATTCTATTTGAATATTGGTCTTATAGGCAATCTTATTGCATTTTTCTTATAAGATTGCTATAAGGGGGCTTCTACTTTACAATGTGAGTACTCACTACATAATCTTGTATTTCCTGCTCCTTGGCTGCAAGCCTCCTAACTAACACCTTCTCTCTATGTTGTGACTCAGCGTACTGCTGTTTTATCCTATCTTCTACCTCTTTCGCCTTTTCCAGGCTTCCTGTACAAATCAATTATACAAATTAATAACTGGCCTTTAGCAAACGTTATGTAAGGGTGTGGGATTTCACATTAGAATTTCTTGTACCTGAAATTATACAGTATTTTTTTGACATTACTATAATGTCGCTAACTTACTTTACCTAATATCTGTAAACCACTTTGAAATGCATAACATTCTGTAACCATGAGATATTTTTACGCTCCACAACTGATGATAAGATAAAAGGTTATCTCAAAAGTGTCACTACTCGACAGAATGATATGCATTTGGTATGGTTTATATTGTTTAAAAGATTACAATATTATAATCGACAACACCTTAACTAAATTATACAAACATAAGAATAATTTAAAGTCCTAATTAATTTAAATTTGGCTATCAATTGATTTGAACTAGAAAAAAACCTGTCTGTATGACTATTTCTTTTAAACAAGGAAATGACTGGACATTTGAATATGTTAAATGAAATAAATGCCACTTTTACTAGACACACATTTTCAACATTGACATTTTCTATCATAAATCCTGTATTTGCATACAGCATTTATTTTATTCTTTATACAAACAAAAGTACAGAGGCGGACTTAATGCCTTGAAGCATTTTCTACCAGTCAACCTTTGTCAGTAGTTTTTTTTTGTAAGTATTATAGAATTTGAATTCAAGTTGCTAGTATAAGTTGAGAAAAAATAAAGTATTATTTAAATTTGACATTGATATTATAAAACAATTTGTTCGATAAAATAAACAGCATCTCATATGCCCTTCACTAAACACTTGATCCACAAAACACCTGGACTAGTTTCTTTAGCTCTGGCCTCTGCCTTTTATATATATTTAGCCTGAGTATAGATATGCTTCTGGTATCCTTTGTGATGTCTTCAACTTCCTGATGATGATACCTATAGAGGAATCTCAACACAACAATCACAACTGATTTTTAGAAAAATTAATTACTCAGATACCCGCGAAACGAGACACAATAGTAAAACAATAACAGCGCGGTCTCATAGGAACGGTTGGGGATTCAAACGTTAACATGAGATTTTACAACAGCTTTTTCCGTAGAAACTCATGTTTTGAGTGACCTCAATTTATCATGTAAGCATTTTACCTCAAGTATTTCTCATACTCCCAACCCTACCAGTCAACGTTTGGCGTTAAAGTAGGGTTTGAGATTTTCTTAACTCAATTCACAAACTCACCTCAAGTTCTCGTCTTCACATCCTAAGTCTTATTTTTTTAGCATTGCAAGTAACATTTATTTTAATCAAATCTAGTAACAATTTTATTTCAACATGACACCTATATTCTTTTTTATATTATTCTTTGTAACAATTTTTTTTCGTGGTGTGAGAATGTAATTTTTATTTAAAATTAAGTAGAAGTTTTTTATGCTATGTTTCCCGCTAACTTATGCAGCAACCTATTTGTAAAGGTCAACAGATATTATATTCTCACTGGGTCAAAAATGCTACAGTTTAAGTCCTATATTCCAGAATGATATTTTTTCATTGAAATAATCTTTTTAATAACTTTTGTCTAATATAAAATCTATAAAAATTTATTTGACCATCTTAAAAATGGTCCATTTTACATGTTTTGTGGTCATCTAGTAATAAATAAACCATTCCCTGATAAATAATAGCCATAAATAAAACCTTTTTACAATAGAAATATAAAATAATTAATTGCACAGGCAAGTCTAAGCTTCTAGTCTAGATTCCATGTTGTCTTTTATACATTTAGTACATGAAAATAATGCTCTTACACAATTATTATGTAAATATTTCCTAGATTTTTAATAATATTATGTTTAAGCCTTAAACTTACAGAAATAAATAAGAATGTAGAAATATAAATTGAGATGTGTTAGTCATAATCGCTGATCAGCCATGAACATGGTTCAGGTAAATATTTGTTTATGAGTTACATGCATGACTCAAGCCCAGTAGCAATGTAGAGCATTAGTCGGAAAGCCGGCAAGAAAAATTAAATTATTGAGATTATTATGATCAGATAGAATTATAGATGCATTGGCAGGCTGAGGTTGTCATTACTTTCAAGCTTATTTGGTATAAATTCATTCTAAACTTATTGTTTTACCATTTTAGCCTGTTTTTGTAATACATTACCCATGGAAACAATATTTGATTTATCTTCTGCTATCAATCCCACTATCAAAGACAGCAAAAGATTGATCAAATATTTAATCTACAACTCCAGATTGATGGTAGAAATATAAACAGATAAGGTTTTAAAAATATAAACATGTTTTATAAATAACAATTAACAATAATTGAAGACAGAAGGTAAATAAAGCATGTACAAAACAAAATCTTAACTATACAGCAAAAGTAGTGATGAAAACATATTTACTTTTTCACATGAGCAAAGACCGGACAACTCTGCAACATTCTCAGTTGCTGAGAGTAGCAGAACACCACTGAACATGGACACAGCTCCAGGATCATCTGGAGACATCACACGGCCTTGTGCCGATATTTGCACTTCCACTAAACACTCCACTGGCACCTCTCTTACACAGCAAAACACCATTTCTTCGTCTTCACCTTTTAGAACTTAAAACACCTAAATACACCCCGTACCACAATCGTTTTATAACTAAACAATTTTCAGTATCACAGTAACATTTCAATATGTCATAACAGTATCACTAGTTAATTTTAGTTAAAGTATTGTCGATATAGAGATAACATAACAACTCGCGGGTCGTGCGTCGTAACGTCGCCGACCTGACGCTACCAAGCCGATGTAACTTTCTTAAATACCTTCCAACTGTTTGTTCAAAGTTTCGAGATGGTCAATGTACAAGTCCTGGGTTCTCCACGCGGTGCGGAGCGAGTCAGCCGCGGCGGCGTCGAGCTGGTGTGGGGTCAATAACACGCGGGCTAAGCTCGACCCTCCGCCACCTGCTCCGCCTTCACACGACGCCTCGCCATGCCGCTCTGTCTCCTCGGACATTTCACTCTTACTATAACTTTAGGAGTCTTTTTTCAACTGCAAGCAAATAATCACAGTTAAATCCTACAAAGAGATTCATTTGCATTTCTCCGTCGTTATCAGAAACCTGTAGTATAATGTAAACTGTGATTATTAACGAGAGGTTTGGCTACTTACAGCTGATTAGTGTAATGATAAAGACTTATTTTAATTAGAAATAACTATTATATACAATAACTATCACACACTAAAACTATCTCTAATATTTTACGAGGTCATCAAACGAAACACGACAAGACAGACGCCATCTTATCACATACCACTGCAGTGTGACCAATATAAAATAACTGTAAATCCACTTGTTTTATTTTATCTTGATAATTGTTACTCATCTTATTTTTGTATTTTTCAATTTGTGTTTTCTTGTTACGAATGCACAATTACATACTTTGATTAAATAAAAATGAAATTAATGAGAAACTTTTACACTTTATAAACTTGGTAACATTAATAGTGGTGTTCCAATTTCTAATAATGACATATTACGGTTTTATCAATCAATCGATTCAGACTTATAGCCGTGGTTATCGTTTTCCTATGATTTACCGTCATCCAACTTGTATTTATTTGTAGATATAGTGGTATCTAAATAAAAATTACAGGAATGCGAGCAAATCAATGTAAGAAAATTCGTAGGAAGCGGTTTTCTGATAAGAACCCAAATTGAATATCCAACTAACAATACTATAGGTATTGTGTTCTAAAATAGATTGACAGGTAGGTAAAGTTTATAAATACAATGAAATAAAAAGTTTAGATTTGCTATTGGAGCGTGAAATTAAAAGTGAACGATTGAAACAATAGTTGCGTTTATACAATGTGTAATCCAAACTTCCAAATTCCAAATCCAAACTAATATTATAAATGCGAAAGTAACTCTGTCTGTCTGTCTGTCTGTCTTTGCTTCACGCCTAAACTACTGAACCGATTTGTGTGAAATTTGGTACAGACATAGTTTGGAACTTGAGAATGGACATAGGATAGTTTTTATTACAAAAAATAAAATAGAAAATAAAATAAAAAATAAAATTTATTCCGGACATACAACGCCATCTATTGGTCAAGAGTCGGCATCAATTCAGTACTGAAAATTCATCGGAAAAATGTAAATAAATAGTAAAAAGGTATGAAAATATAATATAATACAACTTTTAGTCAAAATAATATTTTGAAAATATGGGAAAAATAACATTTTCGCCTTTTTCGATCGGCAATAACGGCTTTAATGCCCTAAGTGAGTATACGAGTACATATCTTCAAACGCAGAGCTCATTATGTTGATTTTTGAAGAGTTCCCTAGAATATCTTCCACATTTCATTTTTGAAGAGATCCCGCGAGATCGGGAACTATGTGGGTAAAACCAAAAATCTGCGGGAAGTCACTATTCCACGCGAACGAAGTCGCGGGCAAAAGCTAGTACGACAATAAATGAAAACACTGGCAGTACTCATTATTATGAATAACTTTTAGTATGGGACCAACACTGAAATCGCGAAAAAATTTTTAGCTTTCCCATACATTCATGTTTGCATAAGTCGAAAAAATGTATGGGACAGCTAAAATTTGAAAATTTGATTCCTAGTGAATATTGTGATGTAAAATTGGTGTAGTTTTGTATTGTTTTTTTTTTCATCACCACTGGACGCTACGTACCTAAAATATTGAAATAGGTATTTAATTTTATTATTTTGTTATGCTACTAATCCCCTGATAAAAGCTTTAACTTTTATAACTACCCCCAAAATATGTAGTTAACCGTACTCGATTGAGTACAGCGACACCTTTTCCAAGTTAAGCCACCGAGACCATAACTTATAATTACTAACAGATGGCGCTGATCGACCGTAAACAAGGAAGTAATGCCCTAACAGTGTAAACTTCTGATGATCTTTAATATTAATATCCAAATGGCTGTCCCCTTTAACGGGACACATTCTTGAGTTTATGGAAACGAATTGTTGAAAGAATTTTTTTCCGTTAGGAAAATAATTAGCCAGTAGCATTATAACCTTCTGATAGCTCTAAGGGTCATAACTTGATACCTACAGAACTAATCTTCAACTCTGGTGGAAAAAATACATATCCGAGCAACTGCTTTGGCAGCATGTTAAAATTTTGGAGTTCGATTATCCCCAACCGGTCCTATGAGACCGCGCTGTTATTGTTTTACTATTGTGTCTCGTTTCGCGGGTATTGATAGGTTAAGTTTATTATTTTTTAGAGAGAGGTTATACAGGAGAAGTTTTTAACCACTGCGTAAATTTTTTTTGGAGGCTCAGTGTAAGTAATAGAACACAGATCGATCTTCAAAGTTAAGCAACGCTTGCCAAGGTTTGTCTGTGGATGGGTGACCAACTTAACGTTACAAGTTTCCTCCGTGCCAGGTATTATTTTACCTCCATTACTAAAACAAATCTATACAATTCGTCCACTATAAGTTGGCGAGTGTGAAGTTAGGCTCTGCGAATTTTGGCGCTTGAAATATCGTACAAAAATAAAGGTTTTAAAAAAAAATTATGACAATAACTGTTGTAACAGCAATAAGAACTGCAAATTGCATTTATTTTTTTAAAACCTTTTTTTTGTACGATATTTCAAGCGTCGAAATTCGCAGAGCCTAACTTCACTTTCGCCAACTTATAGTGGACGAACTGTACCTGCCTAGACACGGTAGTTGTGCCTAACACTTGTATCCCTGTTCAGAGTCGGCGCAGGTATCTACCTACATAAGCTGTTTCATCGCACTTGAGACAGTTTTTTTTATTATGCATAGGCTCGCGTTGTACCACTATCTCACCTGATAGCAAGCAATGATGTGGCCGACAATGGAGCACGCTTGCCTGGAAGTAACCTATACACCCCTAACTTGAAGATTCCTAAGTTGTAGCTATCAGGAAACACAGACTCCGGCAGGGAATTCCAGTCCTTAGCTGTACGCACAATAAATGTTTTTTTTTTACTTACCATTAACTAGTGCTTGACTGCAATCCTACCTGATGGTAAGCAGTGACGCAATCGTTGATGGTGAGGCGCACTAGTTTATTAAGAGCCTATTCATTCTAGTCTTGAAGATACCCAAATTATAATCGGACGGCAAGACCGCAGCAGGCAAATTGTGTGTTCCCAAAACGCTTTGAGCGTGCATATGGAATGTTCACCATGTATCAGTCGCGCATCGCCGTAGCTCTAGTGGTCCGATGATGGAAGGAAAGGACTTGACGAAATTATATTGTGCTATTCCTGTGCATACTCCCCGAAGCGTAAACGATAGAAAACCGACAAGCTACCAACTTGGCGCCGATGTCCAAGACTTTAGAGTTTCGACTCAACAAGTGCATCATTACCGATGATCTTCTTAGGTCGCTTCTCAATCGACTCAAATGCATCAAGCTGGTCAATGTTTACGTCAGTGCGTCAAATATTCATTAATTCGAGTGTGAAAGATACTTACCTACTCAACTTTAAATGCTTAGGTTCGGGGATTAGTGCCACAAGCTAAGTGCTATGTAAGTGTCCCGTAGGCGGAACAGAATATAAGAAGCATTAGATACCTATAGGTATATTTTCTCTATCGTTTTTCTTGAGCAGTTATTTTAAATTCTATAAAGGGGGAAGCGTCAGGGTAGCCCGCGAAATTAAAATTTTCTTACGTTTTTTGCAATTTGCAGGCCAGTGGTAGGTTGTATGAAGTTAAAAATATCTTTTGCGACTGTAAAACGTAACTAGTTACATAATTATTATAACCATAAAAAACATCAATACAAGCCTCCAAGCTCAATTAAGTCTAGGAACGTGTTGACCTTAAAAATATCGTTCCTCGACTTATAAAACTAAGAGGGACTTCATTATAAACTACCACTGGCCAGCAAATTGGAAAAAACGTAAGAAAATTTTAATTTCGCGGGCTACCCTGACGCTTTCACCTTAAAAGGTTAGAAGAGTTTTCAAGAATTTCAAAAAACTGCTCAAAATAGTCTTATACTTACTTACTTAATCAATCTGATATAAAATGCAAAACCCAGAAGCAAATAGTTTACTGGCAGGCCCTGGTTTTCAAGTGTGTTCGTCACCAAGTCTATGATCTATACAAATGACACTCGATGCATCATCTGGATGATCACTTTTTTATTTTCGATAGGCTTGTGTTTCACCACTATCTCACCCTCACCATCAGATTTGTACTATAGATCATGGCCAACAATGGCTAAAATATTGCTTTTATAGAGTCAAGGTTCCAATAAAAGCAATCTTTTGCAAAAGGATAAAATTTAGGAAGTGGGACACAGAGAAAGTGTCCTCACTGAGACATATCTCCTTAACTTTAACCCCTTTGTAAAAAAGGGAAACTCATAAGATTTATTCAGAACCAGATCATTCTTGAATTACGCAGAACAGAACCTTGAGAAGATTAAAAACTCCTTGATGATAGTTAGGCATCAGTCAACAGTTCAACACCAATAATAAAACAAGACCAGTATAATTTTTAATTTAATATTTTATTACTTATTCAATTAATTTAACAATTAACATCTAATTAATGTTTAACATTAATTTAGTTGGAATTTCTTATATTACACTATCAAGAATCATAGAACAGATCATTTATTTATATCACAATATGTACAATGGAATGTTTTTAGTGGGGCGAGGGAACGAAGCTTCGAAATGTCAATATGGTCTCCACACTTCTTGGTTCCCCGCCCCGTAGAGACCGTGTTTCACTTCGTCATTCGCTTCGCAGCTCTGACCCATACCACTAGCCTCACCGGGCCCTTGTAACTCCGTAGCCGTTATGGAGATACCACCATCTATATCACTAATTTTAATTTCACTCGGAAAACATTGATCTAGATTGTTTTTGTCGCCAGAACTGTGTAGGTGCACATGTATTTGGTTTTGATTGACTGTGGAGTAAAGGTTCGGGAGTATCATCTGAGGGTTGGGGTTGATGTATGGCGCGTGCGATTGTAGACAGGTAGGATTGTTGTTAATGTTGTTGTACTGATAGTTGTTGTAGTTGTAGGTGTTGCTGGGCCAGGAGTTGTAGTAGTTGGGGTCGTAGCGCTGCGCCGTCATGGCGGGCGGCGAGTTGAGCTCGGTGAGCGCGGCGCCGGCGCCGCTAGGACTGCCCTTCACGAAGCTGGTCGTGCTGGGCTGGAAGCCGCTGTATTCGGAGTGACCCAGCGGGATTTCAGGTAGCACTGCGGAAGAAAATAAAGTTTTCATTATTATAAGTTTCGATGGGTTGGAGGAACGTATACTAAACCGTCTTTCCCATGGATGACAAACGATGATTGTATTATTTTTAATAAAAAAGTTTGAAAGAATTATTATAATGTTGTTTGAAAGAATTGTATAATTTTATAATATTATAATATAAATAACTTTATAACTGTATGAAATTAGTATATTCTTATTCATAATTTTATCTTTTTAATTTCTTATTTTTGTTCTCATAATTTTATGATTTGTTTATTATTAATATAGTATAGGATATGTATCACAACTGTTTTGTTAACTAGTTGATTACTCTGTGCATGCTGTGGTCTCCTGTAAGTAAAGGAGTACACTTACTTAATACTTTTTGCTGAACATTATGTGTCATGATTTGTGTATATCTTTTGTTGGAGATCCTAATAAATAAATAAATAACCAAAACTTTAACTGTTGACAGCTGATACGGAGCTACCAACCGCAACTATTCATGACCCGGCAAAACACAAACGGAAACCAAATTTCTTTGGAATGCGGTTAACTATAACACGTAACTCTGTGTGTTCCCTGATACTCTTTACCATATAGGAAAATATAACAAATAAACATGAACAATTATATCTTGCGCTCTTGTTTAGACAAAGTTGTGAGGTGCGAGGGCTCTAGTTCATAAAGCAATTGAATAATACAAGGATTATAGGTATGTGGTGGTTTGGTCCCTATCATGTGGTCAACCGCTCCATTACGGCTGACCACGGCTTGAATGGAGGAAGTCTGTGTATCAGTATTTAACAATGTGTGAACCAAATGTAATGGTATTAGAATAACAGTTATAATGAGCTGCTGTTGAACTGTATCATAAGCTCTATGGCTTTTCTTTTTGGCATAGACCAAAATTTACCTAACACCTAAAGGCCTAGGCTTCATAATAATAATAATAAACCTAGCCTATATTATCCCACTGCTGGGCAAAGGCCTCCCTAAATTCTTTCCATCGTTCGCGGCTTTGAGCCACTTCTTGCCAATTTTTAAGGAAGACATCCAAGTCGTCTTGCCACGTTGCCACCGTAAAATATTAGAGATCTAGAATGATTCCTTTTGGAAGCTATACATTCATCGTATATGTATTTTGTATAGTACCTATGTCTGTCAGGTATGAACAATTAGCTCTGTAATAGGAAAATGGCCTTTGCTATGTCAACTCTACGAAAATTACTATCACATTTTCCAACACAAAATTAATTCCTTATTTGTCATTTCCACAATTATCGTCTTTTTAACTTTTCACACTTTCTTAGGTCGATTGGCGATCCTATTAGGACTATTTATTTCTGCTATAGTTTACTTTATAATATTAAGTAACTTGTTCTTACGTTATGTAGGTCTAGGTATTCACTTAATATAATTAATTCATGTTTTTTCCCTGATGAGTTCGAAATAAAACGAATTACGTCAAAAATTGGCTGAGTCACTTGTTAGTTAATGGCTAAATTATCAACAATAACTGAGACTTAAACATGGGTTTTATAATTCCCTATATTACTATCTGACCAGGCAAATGTTGAAAAACAACAATAGCTTACGACCAATTCTCAAACCTACCAAACATTTATATTTATAAACAGATTTCTTGTTTATGAACAAGAAATTTCATGAAAATCGGTGAAGCTGTTTCGAAGGAGCTTCAAAATCAAACATTCTGACACTGGCTCGGCAAAAGTTGTTCTGCCAAACCTTTTATAAAGAAAAAGTAGAGGTTGGACCTATTCTGGAAGTGTACGTTTACTTATCAAACATTGTGTTACGAGATCTTTGTGTATTAGATATAAGTACCAGCTTCTACTAGCGTACGAAAGTAGAAAATTGTAGCGTTCACCCATATGATAGTAGAAAATCATCCAAAGGACGCACTACTAAGATAAAAATATCCTGAAGGTATGCAAATCCAGGAATTAATTTAGCCGCTTGAGACACATACATACAAAATTTCACTTTGTATTGATGTGAGAGTCTCATATATATATATATATATACAACAATATATGGTAAGTTGTCCCACATTGAACCAGGTAAATTTCAAAGTCTCATAGTGGGCTGGATGTTCAATCAATGCCTTTAATTTTTTGTGTATAGTTAGCCTATTTATTTAGCTTCAATTTTGTAAAACATTAATTTCTCATATTCCTTTTAGTTTCGGTGTAAAACAGGTTTTTATGAAAAATGATTTTTGGTTAAATGTGTACCACCGGTGGTACACATTTAACCAAAAATTTCGTCCACATTGAGACCCCTTATTAACGATGTCTTCTAGTTCAATTTATAAGGCAAATACTTTGTAATAATAATAATAATAAACAGTAATAATAAAAATCAGCCTTATATTTATAAAAATCAATTTAAATCAAGAGAGCAGTGGTGGCCCAGTGGTAGCTGCCCCGACTTGCAAGTTGTAGGTCGCGGGTTCAAACCCAGTCAGGCGCATTACTTTGTGTAATTTATTTCATCATCACTGCTCTCAATACGGTGAAGGAAAACATCGTGAGGAAACCGGCATGTCCTAGAACCAAAAATTCGAAGACATGTGACATCTGCCAATCCGCACTGGGCCCGCGTGGTGGATTATGGCCCATTCCCTCTCCTAGAGAGGAGGCCTGAGTCCCAGCAGTGGGAACATTATAAGGCCGATAATGCTAATGCTAATTTAAATCATATGCAATTAAACCGAGAGTCTAAGTTTTATACATCACAAAACCTTTTCAGTCAAATTCTTATCATATTTTAATAATAAAAACAAAAGTAACAGTTTTTAATTATAAAAACAAAAGTACCTTCCATAATAATATAACAAATTAAATTAAAATAATTGTAAAAAACACTCCTTTAACGACTGGGGTGTACACAGTAAACCGTGGTTCAATGTGTAACACCCTCAGGTGGTTCAATGTGAGACACACCACGTTTTATCACTAAACTCAAAATTTTACCGGCAAATCAATGTCTTAAAATCATGAATTATAGCGCTTTTAATTGCTAAATAACCGTAGAAAACAGTGTATATATAAATAAATTGATATTATTTAAACGAAAAAAGCTAAAAAAGAATGAAATTGGCAAAAAATATTTACTTTTTGAGTCAGTTTGCTTTCGAATACTCCTCACACAACCATTATGCACGCGATCGCCACGCAAACTAGTGGGCAGGAACGGAACGTAAATACCTCTCTTTCACTCATATTAGTGCGGTTTGGCAATGTCGCATTTTTGAGATTCGGCGGTGGTTCAATGTAGCTGCCTGGTTCAATGTGAGACACCCGACCCTACATAATATGTACCTATTATGTAGGAGTATGTGTAGCTACATGAATGGTCACGACATAAGCATTAAATTGTAATCTTCTATTCTAATACGTTATTGCCCCTTTGGTGTCAGAGGTTAATCTACAGGTTTATAGAAATAGTTTCTATAGATAAGAGAGACATAGGGAAATTATTAAACTATGGCACTTTAGACGTATGCGGAACAGAGTGTAAAGTACCGCAAACTTCTGTTGAAAAGTTGGGATCATCCGACCAGACGAGTGTTATTTCTGGGCTGGGCAACTGCCCGATAGGCGATTTCTGGTAGTTTTATATGTTCTAATCGCGCGGAGAATTCCAACATCGTGATGCAGGATTTTTAATTTTAGTTCCTATGTGGGATCATAGATGGCGCTACAGCTTGATTGTTGAACTTGAATAAGTGGAGACACAGTTTTGCTAGTGATCTGATGGTAGACGAGACGAAGGTATAGCGCGTCTGTTAAAATGTCTATCCATTTTTAACTTTAATATTTCGTAAGTAAGCAATAAAATGAAAAAGATACCATTGTCATACAGGAGCAATTTTTAAGGCGGGTGACATACCTAATCATCCAATGACTAGGTACTCTAAATGAAGCGGGAGGGCGTGTCAGATTTTAGTGACTAAAACCTACACCTATGTTATTTCTTTGCCTTTGTTACAGAACTCCAGGCCGGTTCTCTGGCGCACAACTCATGGCCAAAGTAGGCTTCGATTCTACGGTTTTCGGTCGTCGATGACTTAAGCGCTGGCCACACAGAAAAGACGTAAGACGCAGACGGGGCGCGGGCAGGCGCAAATGTACTAGCGTTGCGCCCGCGCCCTGTCTGTTCTGTATGATTTGAGTCGCGACGCTTCTATACATTTTGTATGAAAGAGACGCGGTAGAGACAAATGCCCGCGCCCCGTCTGCGTCTTACGTCTTTTCTGTGTGGCCAGCGCTTTAGGCTCGGTCCGGATGGTTACCGGACGGCCGGATGGCGTACCATTGCTCGCCGTCGGTTTAATGTAGTTTCCACTTTAGCCTTTCAATATCTATATTACCTATATTAATATTATAAAGCTAGAGTTTGTTTGTTTGAACGCGCTAATCTCTGGAAGCCCATTTATCGAGGAAGGCTCATCATCTGCCTAGCCTTTTCCCAACTATATTGGGGTCGGCCTCCAGTCAAGCCGGATTTAGCTGAATACCAGTATTTTACGAGGAGCGGCTGCCTACCAGACCTCCACAACCCATTAACTGGGGTAACACGGTACTTCATGGTAAGACTGGAGTCAGATTTACTGGCTTCTGACTATCCGTAACGACTGCCAAAGATCTCCAAATGACAGCCGGGACCAACGGCTTAACGTGCTTTTCGAGGCACGGAGGAAACTCGTTATGTTAAGATGGTCACCCATCCACAGACCAACCTAGGTAAGCGGTGCTTAACCTTGAAGATCGACCTGTGCGGCTGTTATACATATATCAATATATCATCACGCTAAGACTAAACTAACTCTACATGCGGGCGAAGCCGCTGGCAGAAGCTAATTGTGTATAGTGCGCCTCACCATCTAAGATTGCATCACTGCTTACCATCAGGTGGGATCGCAGTCAAGCACTAGTTTATATAATTAAAAAAATATATAGTAGAAAGTTGTATTACCTGTAGGTATATGTATAGTAGGGTCCGGCTTGTAGTAGGGCGGTTGCAGCGGCGCGTACGCAGGGTACATGGAGGCCGTCGACGGGTAGCCTGTGTTCCACTCGCTGGCTCCTAGGATGTTCCCGCTCGTTTCTGGAATAGATCATTTTGTACGATTAGATACGTTGCTAGATTTTCCAAGATATAAAACATGTCTTATAAAAATAAATTGTCAAACAAACTTCCAATTAAAAAACATATTCCTATTTAATATTCATTGAGCGTACAGTTAAGGAGTGGAATTCCCTGTCAGAGTCTGTGTGCCCTGATACATACAACCTAGTGCTATTTAAGTCAAGAGTAGACAGGTTCCTTCTAGACAAATTCTGGTCAAATGTGAGATTATAAAAAAATAGCATTACATTTAAAATACATAACTGTAATTCCCCGAAATATGTTTTTACATAATTTTATCAATTTCTAATGTTGGTGAAAAATAAGTTCAAGGAAAAAAAAATATTTAACAGGATATAAACCTACATTTTCATTGGATATTGATATTGGTATGGTCAGCAAGGATGTTTGTTTCACCATTTCATGATAAGCATATAGGGGCGGGCGAGATAGTCGTTTACAATACCTACTAGTAGGCTACTTATATAGCCTAATGATTTTGACACTTAAAAGGAAATAACATCACGAAATGTAGGTACATACGCCATGTACATTTGAAAAAACCCAGTTAATTTCTAATTAAAAATAATGATTGTACCTACCCATTTCACTTAACCATGGTGTTTTGTAATTAATATTTGATGTTGTTTTTTTACGTTTTTATTTTTTATGCATCGCACGACGGGGTCGCGGCAGACCAAGAAGGAAATGGCGGGACGACTTGGATACCTTCCTTAAGAATTGGGAAGAAGTGGCTCGGAGCCGCGAACGATGGAAGGAATGGAGGTAGGCCTTTGCCCAGCAGTGGGACAATATAGGCTAGATATAATAATAATATTTTTTTATGCGTTGAAAATCATTCAATGATCTCTCCCACTCTAGGAAGGAGCCCCAGGCGTGTCAGACATTTACTGACTAAAACCCACCCCTATGTTCCCTCCTTGCCTTGCGTCCAGGACCCAAGCTTCCCTAACGGAAGCTATCCCATGGTCCCAGTAGGTTTTAGGCCTGCCGGGCCCCTACAGTTTTACTGAAAAGTTTTCACTACGCGTCGTACTTATTTCTTTTCTGATTTTCTTAGCACCTGTCATTTTATGTCTCTGCACCATCCTAAAATCGACTGGTAGAAAATGCTTAACCACGCGACGTTAACCTATCAATACCCGTGAAACGAGAATAGTAAGACAATAGCAGCGCGGTCCTATGAGACCGGTCGGGGATTCATGAATTAAGTCCGATTTTGTAGAGTGTTTTTTTCTAGAGCATAAAGTATTAGTAAATAAGTAAATAAAAATACCTAAGTAGATAAATTACTTTGAATAGGTACTAAATAAATTTCAATAACAACAAACGACGTATTTTCCTAATACATAATACTATGAATAAGTACCTTATTGCTATTCAACATTGTATTTACATACGTAAAACGAAATTCATTGTAAATGTACCATAGACATGTGTTCATAGTGACCCTAAATCCAGGAATAGTCATCGCGCGTTATTAGTATTCTGAATACGCTAGTGTATCTACGTGGTTTCGTCCTCAATGTAATAATTATGAGTATTTATTTACGTAGGTATTCTTGTAAAAAGTAGTAGGTAACTATTTGTGGAAATATTACTTAGGTATTAGGTAGGTACCTGCCTAGTTCATTGTGTGGAGTTCGATTCGTGGGTGGGGTATACTGGGTTTATACATTAGGAATTTTCCCAGTAGGCCTATGAAGGTTTTTTTTCGGTGAGAAATCATATCATCAAATGACTCCTTTTGCTCTATCGGTAGGAAGAAAGGGAGTGTCGGAATTTACTGATTAAACTTGTGTTCCTTCAGTTGTCCTTTGCGTTATAGAACCACTATCACTCTTTGAAACGTTCCCATAAAATACAC
Source organism: Mythimna separata (assembly GCA_030763345.1). NCBI lineage: Eukaryota > Metazoa > Arthropoda > Insecta > Lepidoptera > Noctuidae > Mythimna > Mythimna separata. The sequence goes on from CM061187.1 coordinate 7,329,409, forward strand.
CAGCCAAACACAAAGTGTATTTCATTCAATCCAATTTAAAAATATTTTATTTCACTTAGAGCCTGTTTCACAATGCCCGAGTAGCCACTACTTCCTGAATAAATTCAAAAATGGAAAAGAATTTGTATGAAATTATCTGCCAAGTAAGATATTGGAAACTTAATTATATGTTGTGAAACAGGCCCTTAGCCTTACGTGGGCACTTATAAAACGATAGAGGTACCTGCAAACATAGATGAACACTTTGCTGGACTCATAAATCGAACCCAAGACCTTACACTCAGCAGTCGCGCTTGTCAACACGAGGCTAATGGGGTCAATTAAAAAAATAAAATAAAGCAAATTAATTAAAGTCTCTCGTTATAATTAATTTTTCGAGATTTTTCACATCCAATGATGATATCTCATTTAGAAATAATCTTCAGATTTAAGCTAACCTTGTAATTCTACTTCTTCTTCATCGGAGCCATAATGTCGCTAACTTATCTACACTTATCTACCAAGAAATGGGGAGAACCCTAGACCTTCCTCTAGTGAAAGGTTCAATGTTGCAACTTGCACTTGACACCAGCCGGAACCGAACGCTGTTGCAGAGATATGCCACATTTCTATACGATTAGTCATATTGAAAGTGAAACGAAATTAATATTCAAGCAAGGGTTGGGTGGTCGTTAACGGCGCTTATATTATAATACCTAGTATGTAATACATAATGTATGGTGTTTGAGACATTATTGTTTTTTTTTGGTTTAAAGTGGGAAATCATCTAATGACTTCTCCCATTCTAAGTAGAGTGAGAGGGCGTGTCAGAGTTTTACTGTCTACAACCACGCCTCTGTCTTTCAGTTGCCCTTTGCGTTGTAAGACCACGGGTTACCTTTTCAAAAAACCCTGCGGCCTTGCTGGACCCGTACGGTTTGATGTACGGTACATGAGACAAGACATTATTTTTTTGGACCAAGAAATTAGGAAAATTAAATTATGAAACGGATAAGTTAAATAACATGAGCAGTAGGTAGGTCTCAACCACTTTGTGCATGTGTTTTCATAAATAATTGAAATATAGAGGACAAAAGATTACAAGGATTTTTGTTGTTGTAAGATAAAAATCTTTGGTAACACAATATTAATAGATAATTAATATGATTCCCTGAAAATAATGTATGTCCCTGAAAATAATAACCGTCAATATTAACATCTTATAGTAGACTAAATAACATCTACTTATATTATTATGTAAGTCACGCGTACGGAATTCGTGGTAACGGCTTGGGATTGCCAGCTGATTCACCAGTGGATGGCGCTCAATGAAAGTGAGGCCACCGCCAAAACAATGCCAATTGGCGCACTCAAGGTTGGTGACACCTGCCTTTTGCTACCAACCAACTAGTTGCGTTTAGATTAGGTTTGGGTTATGGATCAGTTTGTTTTTGAAGTTGTCACTGGTCTATTTATTTTTGACGCAGGGAAATAAGTTAAAAGGTAGTGACAGGTGGTAGTGGTGGGATAGGTTATGTAGTATTCTATTCTTTAGTTTTTATTTATTTATTTAAACTTCATGTACAGTGGTGGAACATAGGCGGACTTAATACAACAAGGCATTCTCTACCAGTCAACCTTTGGTTTTTGTAACATGATGAAATCTTATGAACAAAGAGTAGGAGTGAATAGAGCCTCAACTTACATGTTTTAATACTCGCACAAACAGAGATGCAAAGTGATCGTATACTCTAGTCTAACATCCTCTAATCATTTATAATAAGTACTGTTTTCAAAGTATAATCTTGACTGTGCGCATTTTTTGTGATCAAAGTAAGAATTATGAAAATTCCCTCCCCGACCATTGAAAGAAAAAATTAAGATGTAATCGATCCCCTCTCCTCCCTATCATCATCTCTTTAACCTTTACCCAAATAACTTGGGGTCAGCTTCCAGTTTAACCAGATGTGACTCAATACCCGTGTATTACATAGAACGTCTGCCTATCAGACCTTCAGAACCCAGTCACTGGGCAACAAACGATACTCCTTGGATAGACTGATGGTCAGAGTTTCTGGTGTCCGACTATCTGCATCACGAATCCCTCTCTAAGTGATGAATGGCGCCTAAAAATGAGTCGATGTTTTTTCAAGTTGTAAAAACCGTGCAGAAAAACAATAATCCCCGCTAATAAAAATACACTTCAATGTCATGCCAAGTCACGATTGCTCAACATTTTCTAGTAAGTAAACCGCTTCCAAAAGTTCCGTTTTCTCAATAAAATTTCCAAATAAATTTCTGAGATTTATTCTGACACATGCGTTTTATGAGTAAGTACATCGAAATCCTGGTGAAAGTGCATTATTTGTAAATGATTGTGACCTTGGCACGCTGCCAAGTGGCCATGCTTTGAATGCTTCGTTCTGTTATTAGTTATTGTCCCTTTATTTTTGGTGAAGTTTATTGACATACATACAAGTATAATTATGTAGTTGCTATAGCCCTTTTTTGGGTTAAAAAATAAACCACCCATGTTTCTTTAACTACGCTTTGCGTGAGGACACCGTGACGTCTTTCCAGCCACTCCTCAAAGAAGGGGCTTACCGCCATAATTATGGCGTGTTCAGCACTGGGTTGTGACTATTGTTGTCGCCATTTCACCATAAGATCCCGCTGGAACTCTATCCGCCATGTCATGATTTGTCATGGCAGCGGACTTTCACCCCACGTTGCATCTTCATGCGCAAATCTTGCATGCGTGCAAGGACTGTGTCCTCCTCTAATCCAATGGTGGCAGGCCAACAAAGAGACTCACTGCTTCGCAGGATCAAACGATCCCTCAGCGTTTCAGAGCTGAGGGAACTCTTTCGAACAATCCAACAGCCCAGTTGCTTTAGCCCTTTGGTAACGATTTGAAGGAAAGGATTCTTTTCTTTGGTCCAGAACCACAGATACTGTAACTGCGGTGAAAGTTACCTACTGTCAGTCTGCCACTGTGTTCTGTTAAAGTAGTTATTTCGTTTATAATGAAATTATAACATAAAATAAACCTTCATCTGCCTAATCTCATCCCAACTAAATTGGGAAAGGCAAGTCTAGACCAGATGAACTAAAAAAACCCAATAGCTAACGAAATAAGGAGCAAGATGACTCTTAACTACTAACTTTTTTTTTAACTTTTGACTAGAAAGGTCTATCAAAACAACAGACTAGGTACACTGAATGAAAAATTACTCATAGATTCTCAGAATGTGCAAAAAATATGTAATTTTAAAAGTTCGTTTACAGACTAAAAAAAAGGATTTTTTTATAGTATTTGTTAATTTTATAAGTAGTAAAACCCAACTAGATCTTCCGACTAACCATTATATGAATAACAAATAGCACACGCAAAACTAAAAAAAAAACATACATTTATAAATACCTACGTCGACGATGATGCACACTTAGAGGGTGTTTCCAAAACGTGCGTCGTTTACGTTATTATTCCGACAGACCTCAGTCCTGCTGACTCAGTCCTCGTCAGTCAGTACTGAGTTCAGTACTAGGTACTGATAAAAACAAATCATTATTATGTTAATTCGTACGTTAGCTTTGTCCACACGCGTTTGTACAAGACGCGCGGCACGTACACACATGTTATTCAAATTCGCGACTTATTTTGGCGCTTTCGAAGTAATCATAATGCTGTCTTCGTAACCATTAAAAGAACACTGATTTTTATCTTGCTTTAAGTTTTGAAGCGTCTGTGTTTTGTTTAGCCAGACAGCGATTGTTTGGTTTTTGATTGTTTTTTCAATAACTTGGTTTTAATTATTTATTTTAATTTTGTTGTTGTATTTGGCGTTATTGTAAAGGAAAAAGTGTTTAGTTAAATTTACGTAAATGCTATTATAGATTTTTCTAAAAATCTTTGTACTTATTTATATAGATTTATGAAGGGGTCAAAAGTGGCAACAAATAGTTTAATATTACAGACGGGTGATGCTCGCCATTCAGACAGCTTTTCTTGGCTAGAACTTGGCCTAAAACGCTTCCGTGAGTCTAGATAAACATATATGCTACTACCTACTTACTTAGTCATCATAAAAATTCCACCTTTTTAATACTGTATATAAAATAATTAGTGTTAATGCACTGCAAATACTTATTGAAGAATTCTTTATACCTTTGATGAGTCACGTGGCCGTAGGTCATGATTTACGAGGCGTGTCAACTCCTTATCGTGTATAAGGGCATCAAGGGATATAAAATCTGTTAGAAGGAATGTATTTTTGGAGACATTCCAAGTATTCGATTCGGTTCTTTTATTTTTCCGTGCCACAGTTGGTTGGATTTTTTGAAGCAAGCGAACAGGAAAAGGAATTTATTTCCTAGTGGATATATGAATCAACTTATATTCCTTTTGATTGATGACACTTACTTTTATTTATTTCAACACCTCCGACTAAATAATCACTGACAGTTGAATAAGGAGGTATAAAAACTTTCAATTGTTGTGGTATATTTGTACAATTTCCGTTGTTATGATTGTCATAAACACACATTGTAGACAGCGGCAAGCCCAGTAAATTAATTAACAATTCAACTCTTTGTACATGCCACAAACCACAAGTGCCTAACACATACATAGGTAATTACATGGCGTGACCGTTATATATTGGGATAGTAGATATATCTAAATACCTACCTAAGTTGCGTAAAGCTGGAGCTAAGCCCGTGGGTGTAGCTTTACTTTCCTTCCGTCAAAACCAAAACACAGTAGGTATCCCACGTGAATTCTTATAATTAGCAGGTTATATTAAGGAGTAGGATTTTCTCATTGTTCACTTTCTTTTTCTTCTTCCTGCTCTTATTCCATATTACGTGGGGTCGGCGCAACACGTTATCTTCTTTCATTCTATCCTGTCACCAGGAACACTATCACTAACTCCCTTTTCTTTAATATCACACCTCACACAATCCATTCAGCTTTTTTGGCTTTCCTGATTGTTTATTTTATATATTATAAACTATTTATCTATACTAATATTATAAAGAGGTAAAATTTGTAAGTTTGTAAGTTTGTATGTAGGGGGTAATCTCTGGAACTACGGGTCCGATTTGAAAAATTCTATCATTGTTAGATAGCCCATTTATCGAGGAATGCTATAGGCTATATACCATCACGCTACGACCCACAGGAGCGGAGCAGTAATGAGAAACGCGGGTGAAACCGCAGGGGACAGCTAGTGTAATATAAATTCTAAACATAACCTCTATAAGTAGAGGTGAAGCATCATAACTTCACTGAAATTTTAGATAGTGTTAGTCATAGGTCATAGTATTGATAGTTTGAAGAACTAACTGTGGGCATTTTGAAGAAGGATGCCATTTGGTTAAGAAAAAGCACGAGCTTTGTTTAAGCTAATCAGAAAACCAAAATGGGTGTTCTAAACAATAGTTAACTAAAATAACTATTGTTTATTATAATTTATTGTTGATATTTTATTCTTCTGTAAAATAGCCATTATTGAATTACGCTCTGTTAGAAAGATGATGAGTAATATTTTTATATCGGAATAATTTTAGGTTTCTACGAAATAAGTCACTGAAGTGATGACGCGGAACAAAGCTAGTAGGAAATATATAGCAGTAACTGTTCGTAAATCGGTCCCATCAAAAGGCACTGAAAGGACAATGGACAGGGCTATGCTCTAGAAAGAAGTTGTCTACTGGAAAATCAAGGTTACTGACATAGCCTAGAGAATCGCCAAATTTATGTGGTAGTGGGCAGAGCATATTTCTCAGAGAACAGCTGGCCGACGCGATCACGTGACCGAAAGGTTTTAGAGTTGCGGCTACACTTGGAGGAGGCTTATGGTCTAGCAGTGGACGATTTGGTTTTTTGACAGATGACAGTGATGATCGTAAATAAAAATTGAAATTTTAATGTAAACATTGGATTAGTCATATAAAATGACTAACACACGCCCAGTTTCCACAAAATACTTGTAAATGAATTCCAACAATTAAATAAAACTGTCGTAACTAGAACTTAGTTATCCATTGACGCAAACTAGTGACCCTGGTAAAACCCAGCATTCATAAATCTTCCTTTCTATTCTATTATTAAAATAATAACGTTTTGAAATAAGAGTATTAATAGGAACTTTATGTAATTATGGTAATAGATTCTCTGTAGAAGTACCGCAAAACATTTATTATAATTATTAGCTGTGTAAACTGTATAGTTTAGATATTTTAACAGTAAAACACTTAAAAAAAAGTATTAACTAGTTATATTTTCTAATTTAAATAATTATTTTAATAATTTATTTTGCCTTATATTTAAAAATGTTATTCCCATAACTGTGCAGAATAGTATCTAACTTATTTAAAACAATAAAAAAGTTGTCATTTTTTTATTTCTTATTCCTGCAGTCATAAACCACATGACCACATCCTGTAGATATGACATTGCCATATTGGTCGAATTTTAATATTATCTAATTCTGTTATTGTTTTATTCTATGATCTATTTTTTATGTCTCAGCATTTATTTTCTTATACCAAAGTGTTTTTTAAATAAAAATGTATGTAATGTAAAGTATATGTGTACGAGTATGTAGCAAAAATCAAAATATATTTATTTCACATACAAGGACACTTCTTATAAGAAGTCAGAGGTTAGTGTTCGGTTCCAATTGGTGGTTTCCTATGGAGAACAATCGGCCTGAAACCCCGTGGTTAGCAATTGTTATATAAACTATACCATGTCAACACACAGCCGATACTATTTGGACTAGGAGAGTGAAATTAGGCACAAGGTTTCCTTTTATGCAAGCACTAAAAGGGGAATAACTAAATTCACCCCCCCCAAGGGTATAAAACGGGGATTAAAAGTTTGAACGGAGAAACTATTTTAAACTATTTTCACGCGGACGAAGCCGCTGGCAGAAGCTAGTTTATTATAAAATTGCTCTCAATAATTATTGTAGATACGTAACATAATTATTTGATGCAGGAAAAACAAACAAAGTATATAACAATTAACATAACAGTCCCCGCGTCAGTAATGATATCTATAACATAATTCTGTTATGACTGAGTACCTAATCATTAACTTACTACGTACACAGTAATGGTGTACAGTAACAAGCGTAAATACCATACTATGTTTTGGTTTATAAATCCTCTAAAAGCTTCTCCCATCGTAGAAAAATTTCTCTCGTTCTAGGAGGAGCGAGAGGGAGTGTCAGAATTTTAATGACTCTCACCCAGATGTGTTCCCATAATTGCCCTTAGCGTTCCAGGGATGCGGTAACTCTACCTACGTTGCCTACGTTATTCTTTAGTAAAATACACAAGCGGTTTTCTTGTAAAATAACGATTGCAACTTTGAAAAAAGAATAAGTAAATACTTAAAATTTCAGGCTTCTATATTCTGTTCAATAATTCCGGAGACTAAAATGACATTACTTATGTCAATTTAGTCTCCGGGTTTATTGAACAGAATATAGTTTCATCCACAACGAACTTATACGGGGTTAAAAATGGCACGAACTGCTTCGAGAAAAGATGGTACGGACGTGCCGCTTTTTTGCTCGACTTGGTAAATGGTCTAAATTACTATGTGTTGTGTTAGAGTTATATACTGTAACCATCATTCTCAATGAATAATTTTGAGACAATCATCAAGGCTACCTAGCCTTTTTCCCAACTAATTTTGGGGTCGGCTTCCGGTCAAGCTGGATTTAGCTGAATACCAGTGTTTTACGAGGAGCGGCTGCCTACCTGACCTCTACAACCCATTAACTGGGATAACACGGTACTTCATGGCAAGACTGGAGTCAGATTTACGGGCTTCTGACTATCCGTAACGACTGTCAAAGATCTACAAATGACAGCCGGGACCTATGGCTTAACGGGCTTTCGGAGGCCCGGAGGAAACTCGGTATGTTGAGATGATCCACAGACCACCCTTGGCAAGCAATTGTAACCATTATTCTCAATGAATAATTTTGAGGCAATATCACTTTTTAATTTGCGCAAGTGTAGCTCAGTTATGCTCGTGACTGTACAGTAAGGACGTAAGTGATTTACGTCAATTGGCGTGACATCTGCGCCTGAGTCACTCCGCAGTGTTCAAGGTAAACTTCTTTGGTAATTAATTCAAAGAAAATTGTCAAGCGAGCCATTGACCCATTTTTCTGTGTAGAAATTGTCTGTGGATTTTTTAGGGTTCCGTACCTAAAGGGTAAAATGGAACCCTTTTATTAAGACTCCGCTGTCCATCCGCACGTCTGTCTGTCTGTCTGTGCGACTGACACCACGCTGTATCTAATGAACCGTGATAGCTACTTAACTTAAAATCCTATGTCCCCTAGCTGGGGCAGAGGGCGTCGACAGTAGACACCCATCGCGACCGGTCTTGCGCCTTTCGCTTGACCTCGCTCCATGTCAGTCCCATGGCCTTTGCTTCAGCTAACACGGTTCGTCGCCAGGTCTGTCGAGGACGGCCACGCTTCCTTTTTCCTTGGGGATTCCAATCCAGCGCCTGTTTAGGTATATGATCGGGATCCCTCCTAAGCGTGTGACCAATCCAACCCCACTTGCGACGTTTGATCTCTCTGTCGATCGAGCTTTCGTGACATTTCTCTAACAGTTCCACGTTAGAGATGGTCTCGGGCCAGTAAATTCCGAGGATACGACGGAGACATCGGTTCACGAAAACCTGAATTTGGCGTGAGATCTCTTTTGTTACCTTCCACGTTTTGCACCCGTAAAGCAGCACGGATTTGACGTGATAGCTAGACAATTGAAAATTTCACAGATGATGTATTACCTGTTACCGCTATTATAACAAATACTATAAACAGAATAAAATAAATAGATAGGTATATACGTGGAGCTCCTATACTTCAAACGTATTTGTTGCGGACGATACCACAGAACAGTTGAAAGAGGTTCTCATTAAACTATTCTGTGGAAGGTACGGAGCCCTTCATGCGCGAGTCCGACTCGTATTTGGCCGGTTTCAACAGTTACCTAGCACAAACTTTCATACTTGATCAAGGATCACTATCAAACAAAAGAATAAGTAAATAACGACAGCCTATATCCTCTCTACTATTGCACTAATCTAATACTGACTCACCGTACGCTAGATTATTTATTATAGCTACTTAAGCCTTATACGGTGAGATGTAGTAAATAGTTGGTATTCCCCAGACCCCAAGGCAGTATCGACAGCCTTGGTCTTGCATAATTACCACTGTGCAATACTTTGATCTGGCGTATTGGTTGTATATTCACGTTAAGCCGTAGGTCCCGGCTGTCATTTGAACTCATATCTTTGGCAGTCGTTACGGATAGTCAGAAGCTAGTCAATCTGCCTCCAGTCTTTCCATGAAGTACCTACCGTGTTACCCCAGTTAATGTGTTGTGGAGGTCTGGTAGGCAGCCGCTCCTCGTATAATACTGGTATTCAGCTAAATCCGGCTTGACTGGAAGCCGACCCCAATATAGTTGGGAAAAGGCTAGGCAGATGATGATCGGTTGTATAGTCAGGGGTAAAAAATGTAGACGCACCCTAACAATGCTTTTTTATACCTACTGACTAAAATCCAATACTGCACCCACTACATTAAGATTAGAGCTATATACCCTACATAGCTCCATCTCTTTAACATTTCAGTTTAGGTCGTCATATGGATCGCGTTAAGAGCTTGTAGTGAGGTCTCAACACTCACACATATCCAAATATTCATGTAGGATTCAAACTACATGAACATTTGAATGTGAATAAAATCAGTATGAGTTGGGTCTGAAAATTTCTTTTAGATGCTTAAAAACAAAAACGAGTCTAGATAGAAGAAGTGTTATTATTGTATTATTTTAGAAAGTTCCGCCATAACTTTTTAGTTTTTAGTCGCTTGTATTCTGGAAATCATCGAAGGAAAGTATTGTCTCCTTCATGATGATTTCATCTGTAATGGCCTCTGAGAGCGGTTCATGATCAATTGATTATTTTATTAAATAAAATTGAATAGGTAGAGAATTATGAGACTTAAAAAATTAAGCTTAATTACGATGTTAACATTATTTGTCGTTGAGACAAAGCGATTATCGATAGTAAAGAGGTACATCCTAGTAATCGATTTTTAATTCAAAAGCTGTATGAAAATTCTGTTCATGAAGTAATTCAAAATACCCGTCTAATCAAGTCCAAATTCCCACTCAAGCTCATTTTAACAAGCTTAAAACAACCAGCACATATGGAATAATTACAGCCTGCAGTTTATTAATGAAAAGTGTATTCGATAATGATTTTCCCTAGTCGATACCACTCGTACCGGTTTGGCCGCACTACGAATATCCACTTCATTTTGTGGTCCAAACGCGAAACAGTCCTAATTTTGTGCGCTCGGACATGAAATTAAAATCGGTTTAATGTATAAATGTGATATGCACTTAATTAATATTTAATTAGGTGTCTAAATAAAAGCGCTCTGTGTTGCCCGCTGCGGTAACGATAGTGTTGCCATGTAAAATTATGTGCTGTTAAACAGCGTTTTGTCATGCCGGATTTGGGGTTGAAAAATTGATTATTATGTGAATGGTTTATTAACCAGTAAAGAAAATAAATAATCTACTTTTCTCAGAATATTTTTTTGAAATTTCTTCACTCTTTTTAGTCATCAACCAACTTCATTCCCTTGAAATCCCAAGGGAATTTTCTGTTAAAATATTATTGTTTACTGACTCCATAGCAAGGTAGTTATGAAAGCTAGCTGTTAACATAGGCACGGCCGGGGCCTAGGCCTGCCGGTGACGTGGGATAATTACCGGCCGCCCCCCGCTTCGACCCCCCCTTCATACCCTCGACACACCCCGCCGACACCCACGGTAATGTCACATTAACACTTCTACCTCGGGCGTCCGCGTGCAAACTGTCAAAACATCGCGTCGTGTTTAACGAATATGAAATAAATGAAAATAGCGATTAAAATTGGCCATTTGTACTGAATCGGTGTTGGACGCGGCCGGGTAATTGAGATTTTGTGTTCGTATTTAGAATTATTATAGCGATATTGTTGAAAGACTTTAGGGGCTATTTTCAAAGTTTCAGTTTTCATTTTTCAGCAGCCCAAAGTCACTAGATAGATATAAAATATGCTTTATTGCATAGTAAGATCCCGACCTACAAGAAGCAATTTTAAATTTATTGTCTATCTATCCGTCTGCCTGTCAGTTTATTTTGGCTTCCGGATTTTCACTGGGATATAGCTAATGTTATAATGAAAGCGTAACTTAATTTGCTTTTTATTTTACCGCTGGTATAGGATTTAAATTCCGGGGTGGGAGGTTGTCTCTTGGTTTCGGGGGACATCTCCGAAATATACAACATTTTTTTGAATCGGTTCCCCGACGCACGGGTGGAAATCATCAATTATGTCTTCTCCCACTCTGATTCGATTGGTGGCAACAGACTTTTACTGACTAATACACACGTGTGTGTCGTGTTCCTTCAGTTGCCCTTTGCGTTCCAGAGCCACGGTGATTCTTTCGTTCAATATTGTAGGCCAGAATTGTTTTTTTCGTTTTCGTAGTTACTCAGATACCCGCGAAACGAGACACAATAGTAAAACAATAACAGCGCGGTCTCATAGGACCGGTTGGGGATTCAAACGTTAACGATGAAAGGACGTGGGTCAATTTGCTGACATGCTTTTTAAGAGATATAAATCATTATATCCCTTAAAAAATCATCTACATTGACTTCTAAATTACTAAGGCAGTCAGTAGCAAGTGGCTGATATTATCTTAGCCACTAGCTACTATGTAAGTCACTTTCTGGGTAGTTACAAAAAAATAACCACGAATGCTAAGGCGAGAGCTTGGCTCCGCTTTGCTTCCACCTTTACCTTCTAACCTAACTTTTTCGTGTCTTCACTCTTGGAATAAGAATATTTAATTGACGGTGTAAAAAAGAATAAACAGTTTATTAGAGGCTATCTAATTTTCACGTAGCTTAGTTGTAAAATGAGAAGTTTGATAACTTAGCCAATAAAGAAATGTGTAGCTAGACTTCCAATAATTGTTTTCTTTGCAAAATGTTATTGTGAATTTTTAAATGTATTTTTTGTTTTGCAGTGCCCTTACAGAGAGCATGTTTGAAACTTTAAATTTTTATTCCACCCACTGTACAAAATATTTGCCAATTTGATTGATTGATTGATATTTCTCCTTTTTTAACACATGTATTTAGGCATAATAATTATAATTACCTATTATACTTAGTGCCACACTGTCAAGTGCCGGTTGTCGTGTGCAAACACGTCTAGGAGCCAATCAAGGGCCTTGATTAGGGGAGGAGGGAGTGTAATTAGGCTCCTTTGATCGCACGGCGTCTGTTCTTGTTTAACGTATAATTAGACATATAATCGACGTGGTGTGGTGTGAACTGTGGCGCATGTGATGTTACGGTTTCGAGGTTGTCGAGGAATTCGAGGTAATTTTATTGGCTGATCTGATCTTGGTGTGATTATTTGGTTTGGGTTTCGTCTTGGAGGTTTCTTGGTATAGTTTTGTCACTCTCAGTGCTCTCTCATAAGAAGTATTCTTATTTCGAGAGAGAGAGAAAAAGAGCTATCGAAGAGACAGTGGGTTCCAACCGCTGGCTATGTAGGTATAGTTGCTGCCAGCGGCGTTGCCTGCGTGAAAGTAGAAAATAAAGAGTCTATGTTACACAAAGGTGGTGGGAAATAATAGTTTATTTATTTACTTAAACTTCGTCTAATTTATGTGTAGTAGTGATACATAGGGGATCTGTACCAGTCAACCTTTGCGTTAAAAAAGACTACATTGTGGTAGGTGTAATACTAGATATTTCAAATAGAATCATTATAATTACTTGCCAAAGATTGGTTTGGTGTAGTTCCACGCGACAAAGATTTTAATTTACGTAAAATATTTAAGGCGGGTTTCTGGATTAAGTAATTTGATTTAACCTAGGACGTTTAAAAAACTACAACCAAATTATGATATTATAAGGCTAAAATAGAGTTTGAGAAATACTCAACTTGAAATTCTTATTATATCTAAAATCAGGGGTAAGAATCATCCAAAAAGACTCTAAACCACATAAAAATCAAAATCATCCACCTAACTAATCCTATCGTTAAGCAAACCCTTACAAGTAACGAAAAGAAAACAAAATAAAACAGAACCTACTTGGATGAAGCTTTATAAATCTTATTATGTTGCGTATAGAATATTCTCACCCTTCAGCGTGCAACGTTTTGTTTTTATTGGTGATCACTTACGTCGTAACTTCGCGTAATTTGATACATCCTGTACTTGACGGCCGTCGATGGATGGTGCACAACGCGAAAGGGCCTAACTGACAAGTTCCCGAAGAAAAAATGAGGAACATGCTTATTGTGTAGCAGATTTAGGTACAGGTCAATATGCAATGGGAAAGGTTGGGGATTTTTTCTTGTAATAAGTTTGTATTTTGTTTTTGTTTGCTGGTACTTAGGTTTGTGTATAATATCTGGCGTGCCAATCGGTTGGTGTATAACGCCCGTTTTCAATAACCTACCACAGTTCATAGATAGATAGCTATCCCCGATACACAGTAAGATTCTATCTATCAATCCACAACTTTTGGTAGGAAATGCTATCCGTCGGTAGGTTATAGGAAAGCAAGTGAGGCCAAAAGGGTAGATTTGTTTGTCTTTAGTAGCTGCAACTGTAGATAGATAGCCTATTGAAAACGGGCGTTAGACAGTCTAATCCTATCCTTAATTAAAAACGTAGACTATCTACACTGGTAAAAATTGAAAGCATAGAATTCTTTAAAAATGCTCTGTTATTTTGCTCCCGTCGATGGATGGTGCACAACGCGAAAGGGCCTAACTGACAAGGTCCCGGAGAAAAAATGAGGAACATGCTTATTGTGTAGCAGATTTAGGTACAGGTCAATATGCAATGGGAAAGGTTGAGGGTTTTTTCTTGTAATAGGTTTTGTTTTTATTTGATGGTACTTAGGTTTGTATAATAGGTATCTGGCGTGCCAATCAGTTGGTGTATAACGCCCGTTTTCTATAACCTACCGCAGTTCATAGATAGATGGCTATCCCCTATAAACAGTAAGATTCTATCTATCAATCCACAACTTTTGGTAGGAAATGCTATCCGTCGGTAGGTTATAGGAAAGCAAGTGAGGGCAAAAGGATAGATTTGTTTATCTTTAGTAGCAGCAACTGTAGATAGGTAGCTTATTGAAAACGGGCGTTAGACAGTCTAATTCTATTCTTAATGAAAAACATAGACTATCTACACTGGTAAAAAATTGAAAGCATAGAAATCTTTAAAAATGCTCTGTTATTTTGCTCCCGTCGATGGATGGCGCACAACGCGAAAGGGCCTAACTGACAAGGTCCCGGAGAAAAAATGAGGAACATGCTTATTGTGTAGCAGTTTTAGGTACAGGTCAATATGCAATGGGAAAGGTTGGGGATTTTTTCTTGTAATAGGTTTGGGTTTTGTTTTTATTTGTTGGTTGTATAATATCTGGCGTGCCAATCAGTTGGTATATAAGACAGCCTAATCCTACACTTAAAATCATAGATTATCTACTTTGTTAAAAAAAAAAGAAAGCAAAGACACGTTTAAAAATACTCCGTAATTTTTCTCACTGTAGCCTCAATAAATGTCCGATCTGACAAATACTCACATAATATTCTTGGTCGCGATATTTTTGCAGAATAGAGCTTTTTCTTTCGATATGTGTAGACAAATCTAGCGTACCCGCCAATTTATAAGCAATGCCATACAACGTGGCAACGCTACTGGGTACCTTACCAGTCGGTAGCAATACGGAAGCGCTTTTTGACGCCATTCTTTACACTATAAATAAAAGCTTATAAAATAAACTTTCCTGTATGCCAGAGGTCATGGGTTCGATTCCCACACAAGACAAAATTTGTGTGATGAGCATGATCATTTGTTCTGTGTCAGGTAATTTATCTTTAATATGTATGTATTGAGATATATATAAGTATGTTTATCAGTTGTCTAGTACTCGGCAAAAGCTCTGCTTAGTTTAGGACTAGATGGCGCTGTGTGAAAGTTATGGAAAATTATATAGGTACGTATCTTTATTATATTAAACCGTTTTAACCAATTATGCCTAAAAAGGATGCACTTTTTTATTTTTGGATAGCAGAACTGGAAGTCAGGAAGTGTGTTATAGTAGTTGTAAAGACGAAAGCAAACAAAATGACATCCGGAAAATCGTTGGCAAAATGTCTGTACCCAGTCAATCGCGTTTTGGTATATTCATCTCTTTGGAACGTCATCGGGAACGAAATGGCAACGGCATTGACAATAATTATTAGCCGGATGACGGAAATCCGGTCTAAACTTACGTCGGACAGCCGGACAATCGGATGTCCGGCTTTATTTATTCATCTTACACAAACAGCATTTCTTGTATAGAGGCTGATTTTGGACGATTGAGCTTTATTTTCCGGAAAACGTTTAGCGGTGAGTAGAGCTGCCTAGTACTAGAATAGTTGATAAGACTTGTTTGTGAAGTTTGGTTAGAAAAGGATAAAAGAAAAGTTTGCTTTCTTTTTAGGGGTCTACAAGATTGATTATTATTTCTATTTTAATGTCAATGTTCATTTAGTATTAAAGTAAAATTGAATGGATTTATAAAATATTCTCCTTTGATACGAGCTTATTAAAATATGTCTTTGTATCTGATTATAATCAGATAGATTTATAATTTCAATAATCACAATAATCGTCGGCCTACTTAACATTTTCCAATTGTTGTTCTTTTTTAAAATACCTATTGCTTACAATTGCAAATTATTTAGTAGTGCATAATTATCTAATCATTATCGACATCATTCACGCATGTTGTCGTAGAGCAAAAAGTGCATTTTATAATTGTTAATTATGTACGTAATTTACATTATGTAATCAATAATAATCAGTGTAAGATCACATTATCACTGAATGTAATAAAAATTATTATTTATTTATATTACATTTTTATAATACCTAGGTACTAGTTTACTCAAAAAATATGTTACGACTTTATGCGTTGCCTACAACGCAAACCTGTATCAATCTATCTAACAGTGGCATAACCATCAAAAATATCGCCACAAAAAATACATGCGCTGCCAAACTACGCGCACCCACACTTACTATTATGCAAATAATAATAATAGACAAAAACTAGTAATAGTCGATAATAGTAAAAAGTGGTGTAAATAAGTAGGAACGGTAACAGTCGCCGGTTCAGTGCGTCCGCGTCTTAAGACACGTCCACTGTGGGTAATGTAAGTTGCTGAGATTAGATGTATGGCCATTAAATAAGAGGGTTTAGTTTTCTGTGTTATGTTATTATTGGATGGTGTTCAAAGGAGTTTTGAGAAGTTTTGGAATGTACGAGTGTTTACTATTTATAAATTGCCAGCGGCTTTGCTATAGAAAATTTTCGCAAAAATACATCCTCCTGAGATAAAAAAATATTCTGTGTACTATTCTAGGACATGGTTTACTTGCGTGCCAAGTGTCATCGAAATCTAATCAAATACAAGTCGTTTGAGCATGAAGAAGTAACAAACATACTTACAAACTCACAAACTTTTATAGATTGACTGAATGAAAATTTAAACTTTACAGGCTAATACGATAATAAAAGATTAGTATTGGAAGCAGTAAATACAATGGAAATGGATGTACTGTATAGTGACAACTTTGATGGAACTGGAATAAAATAGAAATGATTACTATCATACAATGACCACAAGACAAAACGTTTTCTTTTTGTGGTATGTGGAAAGAGTGTGTCCGCAATAACCGTTCGCTTATGCAAGCTCGCTGGTCTAGTGGCTCCACCGAAGGTATTGTTACACGGAATGGATCCGGCCGATTGACGATCGTTGATACAGTCGGCCGGGCGCGTAACATTATCCGCCGTACACGCGATACGCGGGCTAGCGTTACCTATCTCGCGCACATACCTACTGCGCCTAGCCAGGCCTGCGCCGGCGCACACCCAGAAACACTTATCGATATCTTTACTGACTTATTAACGACCGTTCATATCATTTGTGAAACTACCCCATCATAAAAATAATGCCCAATCATCAACTCACAAATTACCTCGAATACTTTCCAGTTTCCACTAACTTCTCTACAACGTATCTAACCAAGCTCGTACAAAAGGAAAATTACTGCACTAAAATTAGCAGTTTGTATGTCCGTGGCGAGTAGAGCAGTGTGCTGTAAGCTTTGTGCATTGCCCGTGCTCTTTCAGGGAGATAATCAAATCATTACCGCCTGACAACACAACGGGCACTTATTTAGAGCTAAACTTAAATAAAATAAAGTGTCCCGCCATCCGTTTATTGGGCTCGTTCGATACCAAATTAGTGAGTTACATGATCCACTTTTAAATTGCAGTCGAACCTTGAAACATGTTGTAAGTAGAAACGCAAATTGCCGACACGATTTTTACAATATTTTTTAGTAAGAAACTCAAACACTCCCCGACAGAAGGCAGCCGTGCCACGTAGAACAATAATTGATTGTATTGAGCCTGGCCGACACCTCAAAAATGTATCGGTAAGTACGAGGAGCGAATATTAATTTTGCGTCTTGCTCTCTCTTACAGAATAAAATATGAAGAAAAGAGAAAGGAGTCGTGTTGATGCTATCCGATATGCGTTTTCCTCTGAAGGATACGGCTATACGAGTACGTGATTCGGTGTGTTTTTTTCGTGGGTGGAATTATTTGTAAGGCTTCGTTATGTGTTGCTCATTACTGTACAAGCGCGTATCCTGCCGTGACCGCAAATGCGAGACATTACGGATCAGAGGAGCCACCTGAGCCGGTGCGGGATGCAGGCGATGCTTCTGCACTTAGTGCTTCATACGTGCGACGTGCCCCGCGCTAGAGGCTGCGTTTTGTAAAACAAAAGGTTTATCGACTTACAGGTGCTAAAACTATACACGGTTTTATAGATAGTTGAAAATATTTTATAGACTTAGTAACAGTTTAGATAGAGATTTGCTATCTAAAATGTTATTATTGAAAAATATTGTCTGTCATTTGATTTAATTTTTTTGACATTGAGAGATTCTGAAACTCCAAGCCTAGCAAATTCAGTTTTTGGCGAGATTTTCCCGAATAAAACTCCGTTAAAGTTTTGATGGTTTGCAAGTTGATTTAAAAATAATGAGGAGTAGGTACCTAAATATAAATTTTAAAAAGCGTGTAAAAATAGTCTACAATCTGTTCTCAAATACAATACCTAGTCCATTTTGGAGAAGTTCTGTAAAAATACTTGGACACGATATTTTATAATATTATCATTAGACATGCGTTAACTATTGTCATAAGTCCAAAATGCGATTGACATGAGCCACCGCCACCGCACTATCACATGGTCACTGACAAGTATTTTTGACAACTGTCATCTTTCTTTAAGACTCATCCTCAAACCTCTAGGATCATACACAATATTTATTTTATACCGGAACTTAACTTAAAATATTCTTGTTAATAAAACGAGAGCAATGTAATTTCAATAAGAACCATCAGAAATCTTGGTGAATGAACTTATTGAAATGGCGGCTGCGGTAAAGTTTGGGGCGGCCTCACCACCGAACCGCAGACCGAACAATAAATACTTATCTGATAGCCCGGACTAGACGAACGAATGAGTGAATGATTTAATCAAATCAATGTAAAGTGAGGTGTGGGGATCGGGATTTTGTGGGGATGTGTTAAATCGTTTTATGATTTCAGAATTTATGAGTAAAAAGTGGGCTGCGGTATTATGCAAAATGCAAAAAGTTTAGCTAGAAGGAACACAGGTCACTTAAATAAAGTTACTCCCTGTTGCTCCACCCAAAGCGGGATAAGGTTTCATCAAAAACCAACATTAACCTATCACATACTCGCGAAACGAGACAATAACAGCGCGGTCTCTTGCGACCGATTCATGAATTAAAAAAATGTGTATAATAATCTAATCCGCGTTTAGATTATTAGGTTTAGAAAGGTAGGCTTTGATGCATAATTTAAAATGTATCAGAAATCTTATTGCATGAAAGGATCAGGACTGGAATATATGTATATATAGCTTTTAAAGAACGATGTGGATAGGACCAGATTATGCAAACTCACGAATTGATAGTAAGAAAAGCGTTATTGATTGATTGAAAACGTAGGTAGAGTACAAAAAATAAATGGTTTTTAATTGAAGTGTACTACGACTGACCTAATGTTTTTTGTCCACTAAAAGGGGCAGAGAGCGTTCACAGTAACCCTCTATCACAAACTATCTCAAAGCTTCGTGAACGGTGAAGAGTAATTAAAGACCATCTTTAGCAGAGCAAATCTCAGGCCAAACTAAAGCAGAATATATGTTTTTGGAAACACGTAACTTTTTCAAGCACTGTCTGCATTTTAAGCTAGTACTTCGAGCCCAAACATGTTTTAGGGTTAATTTTAAAGCAACTAAAATATCAGTCGAATCTTTGTGGTTAGCGCTTTTACAGAGCACTTTGCTGGTACATTTAAAATGCGCGAATATTGCCACATTGGAAAATAGTGTCTGTAATGAGTTGGGGGACATACGGACGTACGAATTTAGATGAATAATACAAATGGCTGTCGGCGAAATGTCGATAAAATCATTCAGAAGTTAACTGTTTAGAAGTTTTGTGCGTGCTTTTTGTAGCGATCAGGGTAGGGCTGCGATAGCGATGGGCGGCTGATATCGATATTTTAATTTCACTTTCGTAACATTAATAAAAATTCCTTATGAAACTTCATTGAAAGTAAAAGCTTGTGACAGTTTGCAAGTAACTATTTCTACGTTTGAAAACTAAAATAAATCACAATTTAATTTATCGTTGTCTTAGATGCCAGCGATCATGACCGTTTCATTTTTCAATCGGTTATAGTCTAATGACTTTTCTTCTCAAATCTCAAAATCAGACTTTTACTGACTATTCGTAAAACTCTCCTGTTTTCTTCGCCTTTATAACGGCAATATAAATACACATTGTTAAGGTTCACTAGCTATATCGACAGACAGAAGGACTTATTATTATAATTTACATTATGATTTTGTGGTTTTTTCTTCTTAAAAAAAACCAGCTACTGTCGCTTACTAGTCACATAAAACACTCACCAGCAAGAAAACCATATAAGACTTTCAATTTTAAAAAGGCAATTATAAAATGGACGTATCGATAATACTCCGCACGTCGCGGGTTAACTGTCCTGCCGGCCAGTCGCCCGGTCCAGGAGCTGTGGTTTTGCGGCCGGACTTAATTCTACCCGCTCTCCGCCCATACATTTTAATAGTTTTAATGCCCCAAGAAGCTATCTTCAGTAGCCGATAAAACCAGCTATAGAATGATTCCAATGAGTTTTTTGTATCCGCTGGTTATGAAACTCTAAAAATGAAGATGTTACCTCGCACGTGATTCATTTCCGCTGGTCAGGATTCGTTTCTAAAGATTTAAATGGATGCAGGTTGCATTTAATAGTTTTAATACCCTAAGAAGCTATTTCAGTAGCCGATAAAACCAGCTTTAGAATTAGGGTTGCCAGGTCTTCAAATCGAAAAGCCGGACAAACCAAACAGTTAAGCCGGACATTTGATTAAAAAGGCCGACAATTTTTTTTAAAACAATTTGTAAGTTTTTCTTTTTACATTCTAATGAAATACAAGTCATTACTGGTCTGCAAACGCTTGCAATTGCAAGAACACATAAAAATCTATAAAAAATGGCCAAATTTTAAAAGCCGGACAGGCCGTACTCCTCCTAATTTGGCCGGACACACAACCAAAAAGGCTGCCCGTGTCCGGCTTTATCCGGACGCCTGCCAACGCTATGTAGAATGATTCCAATGAGTTTTTTGTATCCGCTAGTTATGAAACACGAAAAATGAAGATGTTACCTCGCACGTGACTCATTTCGGAAGGTCGGAAATCGTGTGGGGTCAACAGGATTCATTTCTAATGGCTCCGATGGACACAGGTTGCCGCAATAGGGTTAAGTCGCGGGTGGCTCCGGTTTATTGCTCAATTTCGTAGATCAAAGTGTTTGAAATCTATTTTTTGGTATCCGGTGTGAGTGATTAGCAGCTGGTTTTTCCTTGTGTTACGCATTTTTTTAATGGTTAATCTGTGTTCGTTTTATCACATTAATGTTATAGACACGAATGTTTGATACTTCTGAAATTGATAAAAGATTTAGATGCATTTGGCACACGGGTAGACCATTTCCTGGACTTTTTATCCCACCTAGGATTTTTTGTACGCGTACAACGGGCGATGCCGCAAGTTAATTTACATTTAAGCAATCAGAATATGAATAAAATTATTAATGATAATAAATATTGCTGTACCCATAACTGTTAGGCGAGAACATTTTGTTTTAATTACAGAAAAAGAATTTTCAAAGATTTCTTGCACTAGGCAACCCGCCCCGCCTTGCCTAGTGCAAGAAATCTTTGAAAATTAGCAGGCAAATTAGGACAATAAATATTTTCTATATTATTAATTAGCAGACCAAAGATTTTATTAGAAAATCATTGCAAGATACACCGTAAAACCTATGTGGCTCTATCTTATATAAATAGAGTAGTAGTGTATATTTACACCTTAGTAAAAACTAAGAGTTTTTTTCAAAATGATAACTTTCATCTGCACAAAGACTTATTACAATATAGGTGTAAATTGGGCCAGGTGTGAGGTGGCAATACACCGGCGTGGCGCGTACAGCCGACGGGCGGTGCGTAGGAGGCTAATCCGGTGCCGCTTATTACATCCCACAGTAGCACACCGATTGAAACCGCAGCCAGCGGCCCCTGATTTCTGCAGCCCCATCGATCTATAGTTTCGTTATCAAATTTTCACACGGACCCTAGCAGCACCAAGATTGACTTTATTTGAGTAAGTGTAACCGCAGAACTACGCGCCAACTGCACCTAACGCGCGATAACCGACGCTGTTGACTCCGCTTTACAATACATAGCTTCGCCGATACCATTTTTCAATTGCCCCTCAACTGAATTAAAGGTATTGGAGTGTGAAACAGTGAAAAGTATCGTTATAATGCGATAGGTTGTCGGTCGGTAGCCAATCACGGCGCCCGAGATATTGATCATCGAAATTGATCAATCAAATCGAAAATATCTACCGGAAATAAGGCGCGATGTTATATTACGTTGTTCTTTGAATTGAATGTTTTCAAAAATGTATTTTGTATTTTATGATAATTTTAGTAAAAGAGTGGGATTGGTAAGATTTTTTGTGGTTTCGTATATTTGTGTTGAGTTCGGGGTCTCTACAATTTCAGACAATGTATCGGCAGTGGAGTAATTATTGGGCCCCGCTGGCAGCCGTTGAAATTGATAGTATTTGACGTAGAAGTGATTACATGGTGTGCCATTGGCAATAGCAGCCGTCAGTGAATGGACGCCACTCTGATTACTTTGGATTCAAATAGTGATAGACAAGCACACGGTGTAGTGCTATGTGACGCGTAGACAGATTAATTATTTTTTTATAAAACTGTAATTAAACTGATCACAACTTCAGATATCTGTTATTTGACTACGAAAAATGCCGGAGACAACCGTAGCGTGAAAAGTTTAAACGCTACGAGAGTCTACGAGATTTTTGAAGTATTAAAAGATTGTTTTCTGTAAGCTTTTCTTAAAATGCCGATAAAAAATTGAATATTTTGAATTAAAAATAAATCCTACATTAATGGCAAAATTGCTTTTGACAGGTTTTCTGGCTACCTTAGTACTTACTCAATTATGAAAGATTCGGAAAACATCCATTCAGATAGAATTGTAAGAACAGACTTTCTGTTACAAAGGGTTGCAGGTTCTTTTTCAGAACCAAACACATCACAATTTTTCAGAAACCAAAAATCATAGAGCTCTTAAAGCCATTTTGCAGTTATGTTACCTCTGACCTTATGACTAAGAAATAAATATAGTGCCAAATCAAAGGCAAAATAACTATAAACGATCTATAAAAGCCGTTTACTCTTCTCTCGTTCCAAATTCAAATCCATCTAGCTCTTCGCTAGTCTATGGCGCACGATGTTAAGCCGCCGACGTAATGACATTGTGCCCGCGCCCGTTTTTTCTCCTCATCGCATTTGATGTTATTGTTATTATTTTTCCTTCGTAGCCCATCTAAAGGTCGACGACATTTGTCTTAGCTTCTGCAGGTTGGATAGTCAAGAGTTGGATGGTTGGTTGGTTGGTGAAAAGATGGTATGCAGATTTTTTGATGTATTTCGTAGTGGATTAATGTGTAGATGTTTATTGTAATTTCTTTACAGATGGCTTTTTCATTAATCAATTTGTAGGTACTCGTAGGTTTATGTCTAAAATGATTATAAAAATTTATTTATGTATTCATCTAATATGTAAATAATATAAAACTCTCGTGTCACAGTGTTTGTTAGTCTTTATTATCAAACTCCTACGAAACGGTTTGAAGGATTTTTATGATAATTTTTGTGTATATTTGGTAGGTTACACATATTTTCATTTGATAATTTATATGACGTTTGTCGGGTCAGCTAGTCTATATCTATACTAATATTATAAAGAGGAAAGATTTGTACCTATTTTTATATGTTTGTAATGAATAGGCTCAAAAAGTACTGGGCCGATTTAAAAAATTCTTTCACCAATAGAATGCTACATTCTTCCAATTTGACATAGGCTACATTTCATTTTGAAAAAAATTAGGGATCCTTGGTAAAATTTGAATAATGTAACCGAAGGTGTAGAAAAAATTCCAAAAATAAATAATTGTCTACCCCGTGCGAAGCCGGGACGGGCTGTTAGTTTCATATATAAATACTGGAAAGTGGTCAGTCAGAAATAAGAACAAAAATATAAATTTCCTATTCCAGGACAAAGAGTTTGATAACCCCACTAATTTTATCCCTAGGGTTATTCCAAATATTGTCCTGAATACGTATATGTAGGACTGATACCATCTCGTTTCATGTAGGTAGTAATTAATTAATCATAACCCGAACTCCAATAATGAATCGCCCATATTTGGTCATGGCTACGTCAATCATACAAAATAATATAATACAGTTGTTACGCAAGGAAAAATAAATTGGTCATTATGTTCGGTCAAAAACTGATTACAGTGTTTCATAGCTAATTAAACATTTTTCATGTTTCGGTTAAATACCGATTTGTGAAATTTAGCTTATTTTTTTATTTATACTTCTAGAACAGAAGTAGTACTTAGGCGGACTTAATGCAAGGCTTTCTCTATCAGTTAACCTTTGCGTTAAAAGAGACAACGCTATGGAAGGTGTGCACAATAAAAAAAAAATAGATATTGTAAACAGAATGTAATTTCATTTTTATACAGTTTGTATTATTTTTTGTGGTTTAGTAGTTTATTTTTATTGTTTTTTTACATTTTTTTGGGTTGTATAATTAGTTAGCCCTAAGTTTAGGTACAATCTTTTTAACTATTTTCTTTGTATCTATGCCATGCTACTTTTAATTTTGTATATTTAGATGGGTCAATAAACGCTATTCCAAATTCATCTGGTGTCTATCTTAGATTCAGGTCTGAAGTAAATTTTTATTATCTTATTTATATATATTTTTTTGGGGTAAATATTGTCTAGAAGGACAGATGTTTCGTTTTCCATTGACAGAACAGTGACGTCATAACA
The DNA here is from genome assembly GCA_030763345.1 of Mythimna separata. Lineage (NCBI taxonomy): Eukaryota > Metazoa > Arthropoda > Insecta > Lepidoptera > Noctuidae > Mythimna > Mythimna separata. Next base: position 7,354,159 of record CM061187.1, read on the forward strand.
ACATATAATTCCAAGTTGGACACGTAGTGTGGCGCGCGCTGGCTTGCAAGGTGTTCCATCAGCGCGCATAATTGGCCGGTTCCGATTGTCCGGGAGGCGCACGGCAGCCCCCTAGCCCGTCTACGTCATCATGCGCCGACCGCATTGTTTGCGTCTGTCTGTCTGTGTTGCACTGTTTTTAATATATATGTACATAGGGAATCATTTTCAGAAAGTGTTTTTAGGCTCTTTCAGAAAATGTAACATTATCTACACGAATTTTATAAAGACGAATGATTTGATTTTTTGCTAGTAGGTTACGATTTAACTCAAAAATTACTCGACTGATTTCAAAGATTCTTTCACCATTAGAACGTTATATCTTAACTGAGTTATTTCCTACTTTCTATATCTTCACTGAGTTTTTTTCACATTGGCTATTTATTTCTTACTCGCATGCGGGCCAAGTCGCTGGCAGAAGCTACTTTGAGGTTTATTGAAAGGAGTAACAAAATTATTTTAATTAATTAGGAACCACCTGTGTTAAAATCTTTCAAAATGAAGCATTCATAAAATTTTTCAACATTAATAAATTAAATTTTGATGTTTTAGGACATAAGTATGTCCTAAAGCTTCTACAATTATCTGAAAGGATCATACTCCTGGAATAAAAAGTATTTTATGTTCTACTCCAGGATATAAAAAAAAGGTAAACTATTTGCCAAGTTTAATCCTAATGCCATGAGTTGTCTTAAAGAAACTTTCGCCTTTCATAATCTAAGTGTGATCACATGTATTGTGATTTGAATCAACAAAAGAAAATTACAGTACCTAATCCTAAAAACAGTAAAAGAAATTCCAACCCAAAATTAAGAACACCAGGAAGCTACGTACTCATAACCACGTAGATGTCATAAAATTACGAGTACAGCCGTGAATCACAACGCAATCGAAACGGACCATTACGAAGATATTTCTTACACAGGAAACGAACCATTACCGATGCAACATCGATCGTTTTATTTAAGTATTTTGTTCCATTCAACAACTTGTAATTTATAAGCTATAATACTGTCTAACCAATCTTGCAGGTCATCATGACGGTAACGGTATAGCATCAGCGTAGTCGGTGAAGGATGAAAAGAATTTGTTAAAAATCCGCTTTTATAAGAAATTTTTTAACATTTAATAAAGCTAAACTTAAGAATAGGCTAGAACACTGTTTTAGGCTATCACGGTTTGTTTCACAATTTAAATTGTCACTTACGGGATAACTACTCGAAATAATTAAAAATCACGGAAGATATCCCGTAATCGTCGTTGCCCGTAAGTGACAATTTAAATAGGCTAGAAGGTTTTAACTAAGATTAGCTTGGGAAAGAGGACAAATCCTCCACTTCAATAATCCGGCTTAAAGCACCGAAAGCTTCACTTTTCGGTTTGGCTCATAATTACCATAGTAATTATCTGTAATACAGATGTACGAAGTAATCCAACAGTTAGTATCAAGAACCACAATTGACATTTAAAGATTCTTTTTAACAGTTATTTTAAAAAATGAATAAATATATTGTTGGAGTATTTCGCCGTTGACGATCCTCCAGTAGTTGTTGTAGGTTGTATAGGATAAACACCAAACCACTTAGTAAAACTTTAAAATGTTTATTTGTAAATATCGAAAGTTATGTTTAGGTATCTGAGCCGCACTTATTATTTACTGACACAATACCGCGTGACGGAGGTGTAGTTACGACTAATTTAAATATTGAGTTTATTGTGCAAAATGAATTTCGCTGTATGAGCATTATTGGCTCGTACATGCTCCCGAGGGAAAGATAATAGGCGTACTCAGATCACTAACGTTGGATTACAAGTTAAAGAGAGTACAAAGTAAAATATAAAAACAATAAAATAATAAGTAAAAACAAAGTTTCAAGTTACAAATGATTATAGTTTAAATCTAGTTCCCATTGGGTACTTCGAATGACCATCATCTGTTTCAGATGTGTTTGCAATTTCCTTCAGTTCTATACTTTCTAACTTCTTCTCTGGAGGTGTTGATGAAAGTATCTGTTGAGTCTTAGTGTTGGTAGAGATGTTGCTTTTCTTGCACGACGGAAGATGTCTTCTTATGAGCCATACTATAATAGCAACGACGATTCCTCCCACCAGCAAAGAACTCATAGTATAGTTGCCGATGTCGTGGATACTCAGCTCGCTGGGCAGATTTTCTCGTGCCTTTTGTGCGGTTATCTTGTTGTCCAATTGTTTGTGCTCATCAGATAAGTTTAGTTTCGGTAGCACAATCTTCGTATTCTTTAGAGTTTTCCAGATGTCATTTGGTGGATCAATAGTTGGTACCTCTAAAGTCATTCCAATATTTGTATAGCTACTAAAAACGTTGTGTGAGTATATAGTAGCGTCTTTGTGTTGTAGTACACAATCCTGACCTAGGGCCATGAGTCCTGACTTAGCAATCGTCAGCGTTGTAATACGATTCTCGTATACCATTCGTGGCGTACACTCCTTGATACAGTTATACAGCCATATGTTTGGTCTCTGAAGTTTTATCCATTGGTCAGAGCATTGCTGTGGTATCCAATCGCATGTGATATTGTTTACATTTTGACTAAGCATTTTTGCTTCACAAGATGCTGTGGCTCCATGTAAGTTGCTAATAGTTGTGTAGGCGTGGCAGATGTAGTTGTCCACCCCCATTGTCGTACATTGTTGAAGATCAGCCTCTTCCATCTGTATATAGGTATTTTTTACGAAGTTCACTCCGATGTACTTTGTTGTTATCGCTATCACTTGACATTGGTTAGTCGCGTGCTGTGTAGGTATAGGTATGTTGCGATATAATGTATATTCGTCATCGCTTAGTAGTGGGATGTGTAGTTCGAACAGTAGGTACTGTTCTGTAAGCCGTGCTTTGACGTAAATGATCTTGTAGATATCTTTAATATTTGCTCCATTTCTGTTTGTAATGGGTAGCGTTAATCTTTTCGATATAATTCCAGCAATGAAGTGGAGTTGTTCAGACAGTTGTGCCGGTGTGAATAGTTCCATATCCAAATTGCCTCTGTAGATGTCTGTCAATGCGTTTAGCAGCATTTGTTGGTTTCTTCTCAATACTGTCAGAAGTAAGCTGGCAGTCAGGGCTCCAGCGTTGACGTCATTCATTGTTTTCATGATTTGAAATCTGTTTTCTATCACTGCAGTATTGTATCTTGTTTCGTTCATAAATTGCTGAATTACTTCTAGTTGCGTTTTTACAAAGTCTTCATTTTTCTTTATGATGTTGTTTTCTGCTTCGATGATCAATGTTTGATTTCTTATCAGCTCCAGCAAATATTGTTCGTTTGTTTGGATCTTTTGAATGTCTTGAGAGTATTTTTCGGCGAAATCGCTATCAAGGACTCCAAACAGGGCTCGTGCAATGTTTCCTACGCCATTGACGTAGCCGCGACGCCTTCGTTGTTGATGTTGAGAACGTAACAATACGTTATATTCGTTCAACTGGTTCAGTTCGTACTGAAGTTGTTTTGTCGTCGAGTGGCATGGCTCGTTGGGCATTGTGTCGCATAGTTGAGCTAAACGATTCACAAATTTCTCGACCTTCGTTGTACTTTGCCAGAATGTTGTCAGATTGTAGTATACTAGTAGTTTCCATTCATCGTGTATAAGTTGAATATTTCCAGCAGGATCGAAGTAAATGGGTTGATTTTCAGCTAACTGTGTTATTTTGAAATGTTGCAGGGGTGTTGTTTGTCCGCATGATAGCATTGTAAACAGTATTAGTAATACCATGAGCAAGCTGTTAGCCCCTCTCTGGGTTTTACTGGCCCCTTTAGTTTTCTTGCATTGCTTCGATTCAGGAATCTCTTTCTGTGAATCCATGCCCTCACTTGCCTCGTTGATAGGTAGCGGGGCTAGTTTGATGATAGGTCTTTTTAGTATTCCACTTTTTGTCTTGAGCGTTACTACACGCACTAGGTTATCGCTGCCTGGGTGCAGTTCTACGACGCGACCCATAGCCCACCTACACGGAGGTAGATTATTTTCCTTGACGAGAACTAGTTGCCCTTTTTGTATATTTTCTCTGGTTCGTTGCCATTTGTTTCGGTTTTGAAGTAAATGAAGGTATTCTTTCGACCAGCGATCCCAGTAGTGGCGGCGCATAAGCTCTATGAGTTTCCAATTGTTCCTGATGTCTATTGATTTCATTTCTTCAGGTTCATTAAGTGGTAGTGTGAGCGTCGGACTTCCCGTGAGTAGGTGCCCAGGAGTGAGATAGTCCAGATCTTCTACATCTTCAGATAACGGACTCAGCGGTCTGCTATTCATGCACGCTTCGATTTGTGTAAGAAGGGTTGCAAATTGTTCGTAGGTTAACTTTTGTTGTCCGATTACGCGTTTCAGGTGCGTTTTCATTGAGCGCACAGCAGCTTCCCATAATCCACCTGCCGATGGCCACGATGGAGCGTTGAAGTGCCACTCAATTTCAAGGTCATTGATCTCTTTAAAGAACTCTGAAGATAGCATTGTTCTGTATGTTTGGAACTCCTCATATAGTACCTTTGCTGCTCCTATAAAGTTGGTTCCGTTGTCGGAATACATATGCTTTGGGGTGCCTCTTCTGGCACACATCCGTTTTAGTGCAGCGATGAAAGTTTGGGTTGATAGGTCCGAAACAAGTTCTATATGTACTGCTTTCGTCCACATACAAATAAATATGGCTATATAGCCTTTGCAAGTTTTTATTCCGCGACCTTTGTTTATCTTCACATCCACGTGCCCTGTAAAGTCCACGCCAGTATGTGAAAATGGTCTTGACGGTGTGATCCTTTCTTTAGGAAGGTTTCCCATTAGCTGTTCAGTTGGAGTGGTTGCGTATCGACGGCAACGGATGCATTGCCGCAGTCTCTTCTTGACAGTTCGATTGCCACCGATGATCCAGTATTTATTTCTAGTGTAAGCTAGCGTTAATCTTGCTCCTCCGTGTAGTGTCCGTTGATGTGCCTTTTCAATTAATAGTTGAGTGAGTCTTCCCTCTCCCGGGATGAGGATGGCATGTTTAGTGTCTACTGGTAAGTTTGATTGATTTAGACGACCACCGACGCGTAAAACGCCAGCAGAGTCCAAAAATGCGTTGAGTTTCAAAATGGTGCTTTTGGTAGGAAGTTTTCCCCCATCGTGGAGAGATTTTATTTCTTTTTCAAAATAATTCCCTTGTACTGCCTTGATAATTACTTCTGTAGCGTTATTTATTTCATACAAGTTTAGTTCATTACACTCATTTGACCTTCTTTTGTTTCGTAATACATCGGCGAAACGTATTATCCAAGCGAGTATTCTTGTAATACGATCTATGTTGCTATGCCGCTCAAGTAATGAATCGATTAATTCATTTTTAATTGGCATGGGTTCCGTACTATTTGTCGCGTAACAGTTTGTTAGAAAACCCTCAGTTGTGGTATAAGTTTCTTTTGAGTTATTGTCCTGTTTTTCTTGTTCCTTAAGCCATTTAGGACCCTCCCACCACAGGGAAAAGTTCACCAGTCTCGATGGTGGAAGTCCTCTTGTCGCACAGTCGGCAGGGTTTTCGTTCGTTTTTACGTAACCCCAGTTTATCGCAGGTACGATGTGTGTTATTTGTGTCGTTCTGTTTGTTATATACTTTTCATATTTTGATTGACTTCCTTGAAGCCATGCTAAAACTACTTTAGAGTCCGTCCAGCAGTGTATCCTTAGATCGTAATCTGCTAGGATCTTAGTTATCTTTTCCAGTAGCTTTGCTAGCAGAAGTGCGGCGCATAATTCCAACCTCGGTATTGTAGTTTTCTTTTTGAGTGGTGCTACCTTAGTCTTTGCTGCGAGTAGAGTTGTTACGTAGTGGCCTGTAGGTGACGTAGTTCGGCTGTAGATAACGCATGCGTAGGCTTTCTCGCTCGCGTCACAGAAGGCTTGCAATTCGATCGTTTTGTTTACGTTCTTCAACCATCTTGGTAAAGTGATTTTGTTTATATTTGGTAGATCGGCAATAATTTTCAGCCATTCTTTTTCGATGATATCGGGTACATTTTCATCCCAGCCAATATTTTGACAGTCGTCACTCCACAATTTTTGAAATAAGAGTTTAGCTTGGATGGTCATTGGTGCCAACCATCCTAGCGGATCGTGGATCTTGCTTATCTCTGACAAAAGCCTGCGTTTAGTGTATGGTGTAGTTTTGTTATTGGCAGGCACTTCGCTAATAAAATGGAATGTGTCGCTTGAGTCATTCCATGTGAGTCCGAGTGTTTTGCTGAACTCTTGCTGCTTGAAGTTAAAATCGTTGTTGAGATTTTTCTCTTCCCCCTGTAGTTCTTTAAGAATAGATGGTTCATTCGTGGACCATTTCCGTAAAACAAAACCGCCTTTCTGTAATAGTTTGCTAAGCTGTTTTTGCAGCAACTTGGTTGTTTCTATGGTATGGTGTCCAGTGATGGCGTCATCCATATAGAATTCGTTTTGCAGCGCCTTTTGGGCTAAAGGGAAAGCGTCGCCTTCATCTTTAGCTAGTTGTTGGAGAGTGCGCATCGCAATGAATGGTGCGACTTTGGTACCATATGTAAGAGTACACAGCTGCATCTCTCTAAGGGGTTCTTTGCAGGATTCCCTCCAGATTATCCTTTGTAGATGTTGTTGATCTTGATGAATAAGGATTTGACGATACATTTTTTCGATGTCCGCCGTTAGAACATATTTATAGCTCCTCCATTTTATGATTAGAGATAAAATGTCCTTTTGAAGGTTGGGCCCTTTTTCCATCAGATCGTTAAGACTGTAGCCGGAGTCTGTCTTCATGGATGCATTGAATACAGCTCGCAGTTTAGTCGTAGTAGAGCAAGCTCTTACCACGCCGTGGTGTGGAAGGTAAGCTTGTACTCGACTCTCGGATTCTGTCACTGGTTTCATGTGACCTAATTCGATGTAGTCTCGGATAAATTGTTTGTATAGTGTAGCGAAGTGTTCTTGTTTAGCCATTTTCTTTTCTAAATTAAGAAATTGTGCTATAGCTTGATGTTTCGATTTTCCAAGGTTTTGTTCATAGTTGGTGTTCATCGGCATCTTCACGACATAACGCCCGTTGCTCAATCGCTCTGTTGTTTCCGTGTAATGTTTTTCACAGAATTCGTCTTTCGTTGTTGTTTCAGGTTCTGAAGGAATGTCTTCTATCTCCCAAAAGGTTGTTATTTTGTCTAGCTCCGTTAGAGTAACTAGACAGTTAAATTGCTTTGTAGCACCGCATAGTATCCAGCCTAACTTGGTCTGTTGCGCTACAGGAGAGTTGTTGTTATGTTTTAGTACTCCTTCTAAGATCACCTCAGAGTAAATATCCGCTCCTAGAAGTAAATCGATGGGCCCTGAGATGTTAAAGTCTGGATCGGCTAACTTAATATTGTCGAGATGTGTCCAGTTCGATGTGTCGATTGAGGAGTTCGGCAGATTGTTGATGAGTTTACTCATCACTAATGCCTCCGTTTGGAATGTGTACTCAGAGTGGATGGATTTACATTTCAATTTAATCATCCCTTTACTGGAACCCATTATAGTGCCCACGCCAGTGATAGCCGCGTGCATTTTGTTTCGGGGTAAGTTCAGTCGTTGAGCAGCGTTTTCTGTAATCAAGGTTACTTGAGAGCCTTGATCCAGTAACGCTCGAAGGATGACGTAATCTCCTTCTTTGTTTTTGACCTTGAGTTGAAGAGTCGTTAAGAGTATCTCTTGTTCACCGTTGATGTGATTAGAGGTTCGCTCAGCCGCCGTTGAGGTGGTTGGCTTTGATTGTTGCCCTTTCATATTGTCATCATGAAGAAGGGAATGGTGTTTAAAATTACACGTGCGGCATCTTTTCGTTGAGTTGCATTTGTTGTCGCCGTGACTGAATAAACAATTTTTGCACAAGTTCAGTTTACTTGTTGTTTGGTTTCGCGTTGCGATATCCATGTTCAGGAATGTCGAACATTGCCTTAGCGCGTGATCATTTTTGCAGAGTGGACATTTCCGCAGCGATGCATGGTAGGTTTTTGTCCACTTTTCCGAGTCTTTAAAGTTCGTTGACTTATTGTTATTATAATTTTTATGTTGGTTATTTGTTGAATTATTTTGTTTTAAGACGTTTTTCTTAGTTCGCGATGTTTCCAGCGTCATAAATTGTAGTTCCAGGAACTCCATAAACTCATCTAAGTCTGGAAGCTCTCTTGAATGTTTCATGTTTTTAATGTAGTCCCCGTAGGTGACATCATCCAGTTTGGAAGACAGTAAGTGTACGATAAGTGGACCCCATACTGGAACGTTGATGTCAATGTTCTCTAGGCCATTCAGACACTCTTTCGTTGTGTCGTATAGCTTTTTCAAGTTAGTCGAGTTCGGTTTATCGATAGATGATTGATTGAGAAGTGTGTCCACGTATGATACGAAAAGTAGTCGCTTGTTGTCGTAGCGATGCTGGATTATATTGAGGCATGAGTCGTAGTTCTCAGCACTCACAGGTAGGTGTTTAATTAACTTCTCTGCTTCGCCTTTCAATTTAGATTTTAGGAACTTCATCTTCTGCGTTTTGTTTAGCGTTGGATTGTTATGAATCATCTCAATGAATAAATCTCTGAAAGAGATCCAGTTGCTGAAAGCGCCATTGAACTCCGGCAATTCCATCCGTGGGGTTGTTTTTTCGTAATGAGATGTTTCAAAGATTTTTCTATTCAAATCTGCCTTTAGGTTGTCGTAGACTTGTTCCCAATGGTCATATTCTGCTTCATAATCCTTGTCGTTTCCTTGCAGTAAGTAGCTTAACTCCCAATGTATTTTGTCGATGGACTCCCACTTAGCACTCAGTATGTTTAGGTGATCTTGAAGTTGCCACTTCTCTTTCATATCATCCAGATTCATTTTGGAGACCGCTCGCTTCAAGGCGTTGAAGTTACATGTTTGGTTACGTAACAGCGTTGATACGCGTTGGTTCATCTCGATTTGTTGGTTTACACCAGCTGTATCGAATAGCGGGGTTTCTTGTGGTTGTGGGGTTCTCGGTTTTGAGAAACCCGAAAATCCCGGTTCGTTTAATAAGTTGTCTCGTAGTTGATTCATCGATTGCATTGTTTCATTGAACATGCTTCTTGTTATTTCGAAAATGTTCTTCTCGAAGTAGTCATGGTCGCTCTTGACTGACTCATACTTCTTCAAGACCTCATGGTTTGTCCGAAATTCATCCCAGAGGGATTGCAAAGCTTCGATGCGTTTGTTGAGGTAATCTATGGACTTTCTCTTCGCAGAATCCTTTTTGTAGTTAGTTTGCAGAGCCTTGATGTTCTCGTAGCTGCTTTGTTGCTTGGTTATAAGTTCTACAAACTCGACGTAGTCTTCTTTCGACATTGTTACTATATAGTACTTGGTTATAGGTGTTGTGTAGTTTCAATCGCACTGGACGTTATCCCCGCAGATTATTCCTTGTTTATGGTTTGGTAGCGGTAGACGTAATCCCCGCAGGTTTTTAGCAGTAGACGTTATCTCTGCTGGTTCGTAAGTTCGATGATTCGAATATTGATTCGACTCACCTTTGTTTGTTGCTCGATGGATCGAAAGGACCAGTGAGTACCAAATGACCCAATCCGGCTCGAAGGACCAAAAAGATGTTGGAGTATTTCGCCGTTGACGATCCTCCAGTAGTTGTTGTAGGTTGTATAGGATAAACACCAAACCACTTAGTAAAACTTTAAAATGTTTATTTGTAAATATCGAAAGTTATGTTTAGGTATCTGAGCCGCACTTATTATTTACTGACACAATACCGCGTGACGGAGGTGTAGTTACGACTAATTTAAATATTGAGTTTATTGTGCAAAATGAATTTCGCTGTATGAGCATTATTGGCTCGTACATATATAAACAAAAATTGAAATATACGAACCTAATTCTCGGCTTCACTGAGATGACAAATCCACTTTAATAATCCGGCTCGAAGGACCAAAAAGTGAAGTCATAACTACCAAAATAATTAACTCTAATTCAGATGCAGCATCACGAAGTAATCCAACAGTTAGCAACAAGCATTAGAGTTGACATGGGCTGTCGGCAGCGCAGGCGGCTAATAACGTGCGTAATGGCGGATCGTCATTAGCGGCGCGCGCGCAGATTGCCGGCAACGCTGATGAAACCCGCTGGGATTGCCTTGTAAACGCCTCGAGTATTCGAACGTGCACTTAGAACGGGTAGATTGGGCAGGTTTTAGTGTCTGTGTTGGGTTCTTATTAGCTTTTAAGTATTTTGCATTGAGATAACTTACGATGTGCTTTAATTTATTAAATTCTGATACTATCTTTCAAAGTGTAAGGAGAATACATGTAGTCCAATATTTACAAAAAGGAACTCCTACAAGTGCTACCTAACAGATAAATTTATACAAATATTTAATTAGAAAATAACTTAATTTGAAAAAAAAAATGATTCTCACAAAATCTATTTTTGGTTTCAGGGAGGATTCTTAAATTGCAGAAACATCCAAAAAAGGTGTTTGATCAAACAATTATTAACAGTAAATAATCTGCCTTCCTGATTGCCTTCTGTTATTAATTTCACGGAGTCTATCAGAAGCAATTTGTGGTAGTTTTTAATTGTCCTTCAATCGGACTCTAAACCAAAACTAAAGGATAACTTCTAAACGCCACTTTTTAGTAAACGTTGAAACAATTAGTAATATATTTCCCAGAAGAATTGAGGTATATATATGAGGAATATCTTATTATATATTTTTTTATTGTATTCGTATTTTGACGCTATCGATCGTTCTTAGACCTTTCTTTGTGATCAATTCCGTGACAGTTCGAAAGTATCTATAAATATGTTTGTTTAAAAGATATGGTTTAACTTATGAGTTGATAGAAAACGAAGTTCTTCGAAGTAAATAGACAAAATCTTTCATGACTTTTGAGAGTTTTCCTATTATTTGGTGGTTTATTTTTTAATATGCATAGGCTCGTATTGGACCACTATCTCACCCATGGATCTCACCTGATGATAAGCGACCATGTGTCCTATGATGGAGCACGCTTTCCTAGAAGTAACCTATTCACTCTTGACTTAAAGACTGGTTTTAAAGACTCTATTTAAAGAAAAATGAAGATGAATAAAGATAAGAGAAAGATGGTTGACTGGTAGAGAATGCCCTGACGCATTAAGTCCGCCTATGTACCACCACTGTACATGAATTTTAATTAAACAAATAAATTTCTTTTTCTGTGCGACCTCGTCTACTAGATACCCAAGTTCGTTGACAGCAGCTCGTCGGTAAATAAGGCGGTAGTCACTTAGAGGCTCGTGATTGTGAGCGGCGCGTAATGAGCGCGGATATTAATAAATTTAACGCAGCCGACTCCGGGACACTTTACAGTTATTTAGGCCATAATTACGTCAGGAAATTACCTATCTGTCTGCTGTTATTGTTACATGATTTGTTGGGCTGGTGTTTAGAGTGAAGCTGTTGTTTAGAATTAGGGAGGGTTGCTGAAAAGTACGAAGTAAGATTTTGTTTGTTACTGAAAGAGATACCCTACCCGCTTGGAGTGACAGGGCGATCCCTGGCTACCATATGCATGAGCTTGCGGACGACGAGCAATGGATAGATCATTGTCCGGTAATCTTGTAAGGACTAAGCCCGTCGGCACATTGTATTCCACGCACGCCTTAAAGAGAAATTACCAGCAATAATAAAAACGCTCAGTGCCCTACTGAGAAACAGAAATGTTCGAAAGAGTTACGTGGTTCTGAAACCCAGAGGCAACTAAAGGAACACAAGTGGGTTTTAGTAATCAAAAGTCTAAGACTCCCTCAAGCTTCACCTAGAGCAAAAGCAGTTATTTGATGATTTCCCACTTCAAAAATAAAATATGTCTATCGAACAATACTGCTTTATCTATCTATATCTATAATTTATCCATAAAACAAACACCTATTATTATTACTAAGCCCAAAAGATAAGATTCAGATTCAAACGACTTTTATCACTAACTAATGACACACAGCCAGTTGAGTTTGGGTCAACAGGAAGTGTTCAAATGCCTGTGTATTAGTTTAGTTTATATCAAAGTTTTAAGGAAAATATCATTAATTTAGACTAGTAATACGTGTGGTTAACCGTTGTGTTAAGGTTAAACTCATAAATACTTAATTTTATACGTATGTTAAACTAATAATTATATTCATTATATTATTATCTTGGTAACTATTAAATATTAGATCTATGTTTATTAAATTTATATTTAGATATTATAACAGTTTCTAAGTAGCGGTTACAGTAAATGATTTTCTTAATTTAATTATTGTAAAATACTTTATGCACATAAAAGTACTGAAGCGGACTTAATGCCTCTGGTGTTTTCTACAAATCAACCTTTGGGTGAAGCAGGGATAATTAAAAGTTATTGAAAAGGCATAGATTCAAAAGTAGCTTTTAAGCTTATTCTCAAATTAGCTAAATATTTATAATTTTTCATCAGATGAAATTGCAGAGATCCAAATATCACTCGCACGTAGATTGAAAAAATAATGTCAAAAATGCCACTACAAGTTCCAAGCTTTGATTTCCTGAAAGAATTCTAATCTCATAGGGAAAATGTCCCTAATATTTTTTCTATGACTGATATTTATCCTAAAACCGAAATATCGACGACCAGAGTACAGTACGGCCGAAATTTCTTGACCGCCCCAAATTTCGAACAATTGACTGCGCAGTACCTAATTCTTTTTTAGAATCAGATGGTGTCCGAAACGCCGAGTCCATTATGGTCAACACAATTTGACGTTACTATAACATCAACCAATCCATATGTGTGTGGCACAGAAACAAAGTTCCTTTTGTCGTATTGAGAAGAGACCTGAGTCCCAACAGTGGGAACATTATATGCCAACTAAAACTTATGCTATAAAAAGTATAAAAGCTGGACTAACCGTCTATGTACATACCTCCCGCGGGCAGGTTGGCGTTAGTCTTGTACTCTCGTTCCTCATGGGAGAGGGAGCGCAGACTCCTCACGGAGGAGGCGCTCTTGTACTCCATCTCCCGAAGAGCTAGGGATGCGCTTTCGCACGTGATCAGGGACCGCTGCAGGCGGAATGATCCGATTTGGTGCGGAGACGCGTTTGTACCTGTGGGGAAGAAGGTGAAAACATATAAAGTTGTTCTATTATATTTCTTGTACAATCATCTTTTACAAAAATCCTAATTCTACAAGGGGTAACTGAAAGAATTGGTCATCATTTAAATAATGCTTCAGCTGAACAACTTTCTCCGAGAAAATCATAGCGGATTTTGAATAAAAAAAAATTGGTCTCCCATACTAGTTTTGATTAGCTGATGATATTTTTTTTTCAAAAAGTTCAGTCCAGTTAGTAGTTGCAATAAGACACAAATCGTATTAAAACATTCAAAATATGTCTTTAAGCTGCGAAATCTAAGGTCCGTACCGGTCGCAAGTCGCGAGCCCTTACACAGTTTGAAGAAGTTGCGTCAAAACGGGATATCCCGATATCAAGAAAATTTGAAAGATTAAGTAAGCCAAAAAAGAAAGAAATGAAAGTAATGTTAAAAACAATATACAAAATCAAACAACTACAAGAGATCCCATTTAAAATGGCCCAAAAATACAACCTATTCTCCTACCTCTGTCACGCTCTGTCCAGCTCCGCTCTGTCAATTTTCTAACAAGCCCAAAAACTAAGTTTCCGGTGACCAGTCTTCAATTAAACATTAAAGTGTCAATCACCTTATTATAGAAAAAAAGCGGTCCTTTTTTTCAATCGTGGCCAAAATTGGCGGTCCTTCTGTCGGTCCAGTAAAAAGGTACCGTCCTAATTATTTTGATGTCGTGTTAAAAAAATTACATAGATAATTATTTTATGAGCACAAACAATGTAAGATGGTCGTATACCGCAATTATGTAGTGAATCGACGCAAACAAATGTTGCCAGTTAATTTATTATTTGTTGTTTTACAATAATAGGGCTGTGATGGGCTGTGGTGTTAGATATATCGATGTTTGTATAGAATAACACTTTTATGTTTCCAAAATGTACTCTATCATCACTATCTATCATGGAACTGTTTAGTATGGATTATATTCTTATACCATCACTGTCTGAAATTATACATGATTTGGACTGTAATAATAATCTGAAATAACATTTTTACTTATTACAAGTTATTTCTAGTTGCTGTTTTAAGGTTAACTTCACAGACTAATATTAAAACCAGCAGAACATGTATTATTTAGACAACATTATAAACCTCAAATTGAAATCTTCCAAGCGCGACGCAATTATTGTTTGCATTACACAGTTTAAGCATCATTCGCAGTTTCGACCACTACAAATAAATTGCATTTTATCGATAGTCGATAGTCCGTGTAATGTGGGAGTACAGCGCAATTAGCGAGGGTCACTGCGAAGCGGCTTACGTTCTACCTACAAATTAAGTCTATTAAGTCAAACTTTTAAGTCCCCCAGCATACGATATCTTCCTTTCTTGTGCCCCAGAGTTTGGGGCTTATTCGTTAAGTACAAGCCTTTTGTGCCCTTTCTACTCTTTGTTTGATATTGTGGAAGGATTTTTGGTGTTCGTGCAGTTTGATAAAGATCTGATGTTGATGAGAGTGGTGATTGCTAACGAGGGTCATTGCATTTAATGAAGAGGGCTCATATAAGTAGAAAAGGGCTTTGACTTTACTGTAATTCTGTCTGTTATCTAGAAAAGTCGAACTATTAATGTTACATACATGGATGGTAGTACGAAAACTTAACAAAAAGTTTCTATTTAAACATCACTAGCGAAATGATGAAATAAAAAAAACAAAACACGGCGTTTTGAATTTCGAACGTTCATTCGAGTAAAGATCGCAGAAAAATGTTAAAGAGACTTCACAATATCATATTGATTATGGGTTTTAACAGTACTTTTGAAGCATATTAACGTATAAAGATATGTCCCTGGGTGTACTGCATCGCGTCATGGCGGCAGCAGGCACAAAGGTCCCAGCAGTTGTGCAGTGCGTGAGTTGGACTTATTACTGATAATAATTTCACTATTGTTTGCCGCCGGCTCCGCCGCTCCATATGGCGTAACGTGTTTTTTTTTATATTTTCGGCCAATTTCGTCGATAGTTCGAAGGTTTGAACTCCTTTTGAGCAACTCCTTAGTTTCGCGTGACTGGCAGGCGGAAGACAGCGTTTTATGATATTAATTAGATATCGGTTAAATGTGGGGTGGATTTGATGGGAATTGAATGGTTTATTAGTGGTGTTTTGACGGTAAAGGTTAAGCTGGTGGTTGCAGGTATTTAGAAGAACCTTTAATATTGGTATTAGATACCCGATTTTTGTGAAAAACCTTTCACAAAAATCGGGTATTGAACTTTCACGGGTGAAAGGACCAAAAACAAGCTGAAATGATGTCTATCCAATAGAGTATACCTAAATTGACCATAATATGTCCACTGTTTCTTGACTGTGACCTTTTTTCATTAACCTGTCCCGATATCCTAAACTTATGGTAATAATAACTGACCGGACACCTTCGGTGTAATTTAATAATTACTATCAGAAGAACTTTACTTATACTCTATAAATGACCTGAATCAGATAATAGTTTTTTTTTCATAATATTTTTATAATGAAAATAATCATAATCAATTTGAATATAATTATAGTGAACACTGATTGTATTAGGTTACACATTTTAATGTTCTTCTAAATGAAGAACATTAAAATGTTGTATTTAATTTTAACCTATACCCACGTCCTGTTATGACTTAATAAAAGTAGTCAATATAAGTAAACCACATGATAACCTACATACACCAAAACCTACAAAATTCGACCTTCGCCAAACAAATGATGCAACAACACTACGGTAGGTAAAAAAAAAAACCACACGCGACAAACGTCATATCAGCGCAGCTCCCGTGGGAAGAAAATGGTTTATCTACGAATTGTGATATCGCGGTCGGCCGGCCACCACTATCACATATATGAAAACTACACGATAATAATAGAAACAGCTCACAATATTATATATTATTTTAATTGTTTATGCTCGCGGTTTTCGTAGCGCGACGTCGAATAATAACAAATTGGGCCGAGCTCAGGATACCCGCGATCGAATTATGTTTTCAATTTTAGTTTTTTAATTAATTGGTAACTTGTAATTTTGTATTTTGTAAATGTATTTATTGTTGTTTGTAGCCGATATGACCGCATTGTTTGTATTTGTTAATGGGATGGGTATCTGAAAATAGAGCTGTTTTATTAATTAGTTTCGATAAAAATAGAAGACCACATTAAAATGTGGTAGGGCGAGCTAAATATAAGAAACAACCAATGATCCGAACTAGCCGAGTAAATAATGAGGTTTCTTCGAGACATTCACCGCAGCCCTGGAATGCAAAGGGCAATTATGGAACTCAAATGGGTTTTAGTCAGTAAATGTCTCGCTCTACCCAGGGAGAAGAAAGGAGGAGAAAAGGGAGGGTATTTTGATGACGTGGGATCACATTAAAAAAATACTATACCGAAACATCTGGAAGATACAGAGCAACAGCTTCCCTCAGTACTGGCACAATACAGGCCAATAAGAATAAGAAACATTAGAAAAGCTAATGACATTTTGTCCAGTTCGAATTTCAAACTTCGAGTTAAATCGTTCGAAATTCAAACATGTTGGTTGACCGTTAACACCTTTGATAATGTCTGTTACCCGCAAGATTGTGGTGCGGAGTGTCCACGAATCATTGATGAAGGATCACCCTATGTGAGATGGAAGCAGTCACTAGTCAGGGAGAATACGTCGGTTACTAAGGGAGTTTAGATAGCTACAGGTTAGGCAAATAGTTGGTCCTAAGAAGCATGCTGGTCCTTATTCCTCAGTTTATTTGTAAGAAATTCTTGCTTTTGATCACACTCAATAATAATATTATAAATACGAAAGTTTGTATGTATGTGGTTTTTTATCCTGGAATCTTGTAGACGTTTAATAACTAGGTGTACGGGAATGTTCGAAAGAGTTACTGTAGCCCTGGAACGAAATGCAAAGAAGAAACATAGGAGCGGGATTTTGTCAGTAAATATTTGCCCCGCCCTCCCATTCCGCTCAAGAGTGGGACAAGTCATTCGATTATTTGCCAACTATAAAAAATAGCCCAGTAACGCAAAGGGCTACTGACCTGGATCATACGTGGGTTTAAGTCATTAAAGTAGAGCAGGAGAAGTTATTTGACGTTCTTCATTTCGAAGAAAGTATACTTACTAGTTTTGGAGCGGGGCTCCCGGGGTCCATCGACGGTGACTTTGATGGCTTTTTGGTAGGTAGTGACTTGAGGTGGGTTCGTTGATATTGTGATTGTTAACGAGAAGCTCTTCCCTGCAACAAAATACACACATGTTAACCAATCATTTTCAAATCCAATTCAGCTGTTGAAAATAGATACCAACTATAAATACATATAAATAAAATTAAAGTGTCTCTTTATAAAATCAAAAGATTTTTTATAAAAAAAATTCAATCCATGTTTGTCTTTCTGTTTATTTTCTCCAATTGTGATGGGACTTTCACTGTTAGATAGCTGATGTGATAGAGTAACTTAGACAACTTTTAATTTAAAAAACTAATTAAGGTCCCGTGCAACAAAAAACTTCTTGTAATTGTGATACACAAGTACCATGTCTCAAATCGTAAAAAGTAAGGCTTAGGAACTTGGTAATCTTCACGGCCCAGCTACTGCAGGTAGGACGGAGTCGCAGAGCAATCCCTAGCCACCGTCGTAGGCTCAGGCTTGCGGACGATGCGCAATGAATAGGTCGCGGTCCGGCCGTCTGGCAAGGACAGAGTGTAGTATAACGCGCGTCGCAAAGAGATATCAGCAAAAAAGTAAGAATCTAGCTGGGTCAATACCTGCTAGGCCCACCAGAGCATTTCAGGGCAAGTGCATAAATATAGGTGGGTTTTAGTTAGCAATAGTCTGACACACCCTCTTGTTTCACCCTAGAGCGTTAAAGTCATTAAATGATATCTTTGTCTCAAACATTTTTGTGGTCATTAAAACCTACCATTCCCCCATTACTAAACTATAGGGTTGGGTCTGTGGTACATCCTCTATAATTATGTATTTCATGTATTATCATTAGTCCAACACAATGGCACATGCAGCTTATAATATAGTAAATCATAACACCATTTAACTGACCACTAATTTACACATTCAAATACAATCACTCTTTATTGTACCCGGACTAGGTTCAATCAAATTAATCAACTTATTAGTTGGGATATTCAACGTAATTTTATAACCTTGTTATCTGTATTATCTATTATTTTGCACCTATTCAATTGTTTGTACTCGTAGGTGTGTATCTATGTTTAGGGTTCAGTGGCTAAAAAAGGGACTTTCATGGTGTGCAGTCTTTTTTTTTTTCTGGTAGGGGAATCATCAGAATGACTTCTCCCGCTTTTGGGCGGAGCGGGAGAAGTCAGACTTTTACTGACTAAACCCCTACCTCGTTCCTTCGTTGCTTATGATCTGGGGGGGACTCGGTGTTAACCTTTCGGAATACCACGGGTTCCCCAGAGGCTTGACATCCTCACGCCCTAGTCGCCATAAGCACGGACTTGTGGACGACGAGCAATGGGTAGCTCACCGTCTGACCGTCCGGTAACTGCCCGGACCAAGCCCGAGTCGTTCATGGCGCGCACAAAACCGTAGGGATTCAGAAAGGCCGATGCCTACTAGGCCCTAGTAACTAGGGCCATAGGTAGACTTCTAAAAAATTTACCCGTGGTCCTAGAACGCAAAGGTTGCCCTTTGCGTAGTTGAAGGAACATAGGTGTGATTTTAGTCAGTAAATGTTCACAAGCCTTCCAGTTCTGCCCTTGAGCGATATAAGTCATTATCATTAGGATAATCACCCACCTAATAAAAAAAAAAATTGTTGGGGGGCCTTCGGTTGGTCGCCGCGCGCCGGTCTGACTTTCTGTTGAGGATTTGCCGGTTGGTTTTGGTCAGTAAAAGTCTGACACACCCTGTCACTCAACCCTTGAGTTTATTGTCTTTGTTGTATCGGTATCAAATTATTATTTTATATTCCATTCTACTGTATAAGTTAAGAAAGAGACTTCTTTCTTAACTTATACAATAATTGCAGAAAATTGGAGATAATCTTCAATCTTCAATGAGTTGAATAAATTGCCTAACGCAACTTAAGCTTTTAGGTACTATTTTATGTTTAATTATAAGGATTTCTAAAAATCTCCCAAGCTAATCCCACACTAAAGTATGACAGCAAATAAATCTGATAGCTCATTTTGACTTCTTCAATGTAATTCTTGCAGTGTTATTGCCCGTCTCTTTCATTTCTTGCTTGTAGGATGTGGGTCCAAACCTAACTAGGTGCATTAACTTTTTGTATTTTATTTCATCACCACTGCTTTTAGAACTTAAAATTCTAAGATATTGTCGTCTTTCCGTCTTATCTGCGCTAGGTTTGCGTGGAGGATTACGGCTCGTTCCTTATCCTAAAAAGGAGGCCTGAGTTCCAGCAGTGAGAACATTACGAGGCTGATTAATTGATTATGCTTATTTTTTTATTCATCTCAATTTATTTGGGGAATTGCAAAATATTGTATTCTTCTCACAAGCTTCTATATTACCCAGTCTCTTCACAGTTCATCAATTCTTCCCCATCTGTTGTAAAATGAAGGTTAGTGTACTACATTACTATTGTTCCCTACATTACGCACTAGTGTGTACACACAAGTGTGGTAGTGTGGGAATGTAGCTACTAATGTGGATCGCGTATGGTGGAAAATAGCGAGCTTTTTGGGCGTCCGATTTGCGGTCGACAGTAATGAATGCACCGATAAATACCGAATAAAATTACAGTTAAAATGAGTGGATTTAACATGTCTAATGCAGATAATTCGTGTGTAGAGCACTCGATTCCGAATAAATGACTGATTCCAACGTGCCCGGCCTGCGAGATTAGGTGCGTTTTCATAATGGTTTTTGTTTGTTTTTGATGTAGTTTATATTAAATGTGGGGTAAGGACATACCTACTGTGGCCTGTGTACGGAGATGGGTTGCAGGAACGCATAGGGTAATTGAAGGTGTGTTCCTTCAATTGCTCTATGTGTTCTTGCAGTCGGCAAGTTTTGTTGTGCTATCTAGTTAACGGTAAAATTAAATTAATACTCTTAATAATCTTTCTATACTTAGCCCAAGTTACTTGGAAGTCAGTGTAACACGTTTTTTTGCGGAATCGTTCGAAAGAGTTACCAAGGCCCTGGAACGCATAGGACGACTGAAAATAGGTACACAGGTGAGTTTTAGTGTATAAAAATTTGCGTCGTTCTCTCGCTCGACTCAGAGCGAAATAAGTTTTATGATAATTAGACTAGTTAGTGAAAGTCTGTCATACACAAGATTTTTGATGAAAAAAAGTCATCAGCCAGTCATCATCAAAACATAATCTCTATGTAAGTAAAACGGGTGTATTTCACATGTCGCCAGGTTCTTAGTTAGGTAAGGTTAGTTTCGGTGTTAGTAGTACATAGTATATTATATTATCTGTGGTAGTACACATTATCAAATGTCAGAAAAGATAACCAAAAATACAAGTTTATTTTTAACATTAGGTATAAAATGCGTTCTAAATTAATGTTAGCTATTGAATTATTATTTCCCACAATACACGCTTCTTTATGATAAGGGAATTCAGTTTGTCGTTTCCCGTTTGTGACAAGTTAAGACATGTTTGTATAATTTGTGCCGATGCAGTTATTATGTGCGGTTTGGGAACATGTTTTTAAATCTATATAAAAGGAGAAACTGACTGACTGACATAATCAACGCAGTCTAAACTACTGGGGTTAGGAGCATGCAATTTTGCAAGTAGTAGACGAGCAGTAAGAGTGCTTTTTCCAATATTCGGGGTGAATAAGGGGGACACCCCTTATTCACCCCGAATATGGAGTTTTAAAAAGTTTGTATGGAGAAATCTACATTCACGCGGGCGAAACTCCCAAACCATTTTTTTTGCTTTGATAAATTATATGGTGAAGCAAAAACAGCTTTCTAAAAAATCAGTCTCTTTTTTGCTTGGGAAATCATGAAATGACTTTTTCTGCTCTGGGTGGAGAGAAAGGTAGTGCCATATTATTAACGTTAATGCCAACTAAAACCCACCCGTGCTCCTTTAATTTTATTACACTTTGTGTTCTAGAGTCACGGTCTTTTGAACAAGTCTAGGATTGTTATGGCAGATGTGAGAAATTCAGCCTTATAACTAAGTTAAAGGAAGTTACGTTATTTATAACTCATAACTCTGTAAAAAATCTGTAGAAGTCATTTTGAATTAAATAATTACAGACTGTGTGGGTTGATTCATATAATTCTAAGGTTAAAGTCTCAAGTGCAAATAGCACGTGCTCAATGATTCGAACTTAGTTTGAATTGTCGGGAGATAATAGTACATTAAAATGACTGGGGGATTGAGCAGCGTCGTAAAGATGTGGGCGGCTGTCTCTCACAAAAATCACTGCTAAATTAAACTATTGGTACTTTTATAATTTAAATTGTCACTTACGGGATATCTTTCGTGATTGTTTCATCCCGCGATCATGGCGCTTGCAACAGCGTCGAAATATCGGGAACTCAAAATAAAAAACAATCATGGAAGATATCCCGTAAGTGACAATTTAAATTATGAAATAAACCGTGATAGCTTAAAACAGTGTTATTGGTACTTTTAAATTTCTATAACGCTTTCGTTCTATCATTTTTTTTGAGACAGAATTGTAACCTCAGTTTATTCTTGTTTTTTGTTAGTGGCTAGTTTGATTTTTTAATAAACTCGTATCAAACGTGCGTATATTTTAATTCACTTAATAAGTATTTTTTCAAATGATTTTGACGTTCCAAATTCAAATCATATTATTTCCTAGGGAACACCTTTAGGTACAAGGAACATTAGACCCCTAGGGCGAAATTTACTTGCTTTGGGTGAAGGTTGTATGCTTTACAAAAAGGCAAACGAACAGATGCAATAAAATAGCATTTTTGAAAAGAACGCAAATATTGTTGTTTACGAAGCCCTGAAATGTCTAACGTTTCAAGGCTTTGCGGTTTGAATTGCTGGGAGACGAAATATATTTTTTACACCACCTGCTCGATAATGGCCCTATTATGTGTCATGTAACCTGCACTTAAAGCAACTCGTTATCACCTAGGGAGATAATACAGTATGGCCGATCTCTAGGGAATAATGGTTTTTTTTTTTAATTTAGAACGTCAAATACGCCTTCAGTAATTTAAAATGTACGTGCATCAAACAAATTTATTCAAAAATGAAACTGGCCACTAACAAAAAAAAGAATAATAAATGTGGTTACATACTGAGGAGGTTCTAAAAAAGAGTAAAGTTATAGAGTAATATTGAAGTAGTGAATTTTGTTTGTTTCTAATTTCGAGTTGAGATTAACTGGTAAATAATGCTGTATATTTTTTAATTTATTTATAATTTGTTTTATACGATATATAGTACCTAGTTAATTAATCGTAGTAGACTTGTAATTATCTCACAGATGGTGTAAAAAGTAGAGTATCCAACACGGGAATAAAGCTGTCTTTGTCTTGGGCGGCTTTAATTCCTCACTTCACTCAGCGATGCTCGGGAGTTAATTATATAAATCCCTCACTAACGTTCGGGATTAAAACTTAGCAACTTTCGTTTTGTTCGGAATTCAACATGCCGCCCTCGCCTTAAAGACACTGCTTTACTCCCTAGTCACATAATCTACTATTGTATCTACATAATATGTGAAAGATCTTTAAACACGATTCCAAACTCAGTCGAGGCAAAACAGAAATATTTTCGCAAACCCTCACTCTACACGGAAACAAATCATCATAAAACATTGGTCGCTAAACTTTAAAGGCGTGTCTCGAACGATGTGAAATATTGCTTCTTAAGTCGCTATTAAACTTAATACACTCCACATGATCACTCATCAACAGTTTAGGACCTAACACAATACGAGCGAAGCCGTAAAACATAACATTGTATCGGCCATCTCCCGGAGGTGTTGAGAGAGGCGCGTGAAATATTCAATTATTGTGCGCAGGCGCAGGTTGGAGAGGGGGGTGGGGGGTGCGGCGGCCATCTTGATTTACGACGGAACGTAAATCCTGCGTGACATTTGTGAGTGAAGACGACTCGCAAACCGTCGCCGCTTATGTACACGACGATGACACGATTTTCAGGAAACTATTTCTGCGGTTGCTTTCCATCGCTGTCTCCAACAGCCCATTACTACATACTTCGATTTCAAACCGGCAATGGAAAGCAGGTGAGGTCAATGTGTCGTTTCAGTGCTCTACTCTGATCATGAGTTCTCACTATTGTATGGAACGCCCAGAGAGCATAAATATACTAGGTTATGTGTCTGTCGAGACATGCGAACGTCTCTTGTCAAGGGTCCCACAGCTTTCGGGAAGAACTTGATTTATTCAAACATTTAACTTTATAAGTTGTCGCTTGTAAGATGGGCTATTTACTGCATTGTGAAACATTCAAATCCCAACTGCATTTTAGCTTGTAGAAAATCTATAGCATCGAAGCTCATTATTTTTCTTCCCTTCATCAATCTGGTTATTCATTCATCATGATTCTCTTTTCAGTGTTTCGTGTTTAATATGGAGATGTTCACGTTCTATCTCAATCAACACATTAGGATAGTTAAGGTGTCAATCTGGGCTGCGTGTACGTTGTTTGCAAGAGTGACTGTGACTCCAAAGGGCACAGATGAGTTTTAGTCAGTAAGTGACGGTTCTTAAGCCGTCATTGATGGTTTCCCACCTCAAAAAAGAGGTTTTAAGACCGGAGTGTTTTACAGTACACAAAAATGCCTCTATAATCAAGCTACGGTAGTTAGAAGTATCGAACTTTAAAGCATGAGCAAACAACAAAATCTCGACTCAACATAACAAGTCTAAGTAACCGGCCTCATCGGTACCTCCTCATCCCGGCAGCTATTAATACTCGCGCTGTAACTAGACACCAGCGTACGTGAACTACCATTAGTTGTGACGGACTCATCACAGCAGAGCATCGATAATGTGACGAGATCTGACGTGACAGGCGCGGACTGGTCCAGTGGCGGCTACACATTCTTTTTGTTCGAGTATCATGATGTTGGAGGAATTTTTGGGTGTGAGAGCGTTGTTTTAAAGCCTTGTTGTTTGAAGAGCGGATGTACGAAGGGTTTGATGATGTTTAAGTCCTTTTGTACCCAAGACCGTGAGAGATTTTGTGTCCTTATAAATTGAGAAAGTAGAAGTCCTATAACAATTAATTAATTCGACAGTCCAGGCTGACATAATGATGAAGTGTGCTACACAAAAGCTGAAGTTGAAGAGTATGATAGAATTAAGTAGGGACGTATTTACGCAAGGTATCTAATAATTCGTGCGTTAAGATAAGATTAACGTGCTTTTGGATTCATTGAACTACTGATCCAATTGAGAATAAACTTTACACAAAAATGTTCAGAAAATATTTATACAAAATTAAATCTACGGGCACAACGGCGCTCTTATCGCTGACTGCGATTACTTGACTTGACATAACTTGTTGACATGACTTTATAAAAGAGCAAATTAGTAAAGGTAGTAAATTATAAAAATACATAGAAAAACTATATACTACATAGAGACTATAGATATAAAAATATGTTTTACTGGCTATTACATCACAAATCTCTTTAACAAAATTCTGTTCCCAGCGTAATTCCGGTAACAAAACCGAATAATTTTATGAAGACATTCGCCAAATTTCTTGCTCATAACCCGACTAAATATAATCAAAATATTACACCACGTTTTGATATTTCGACATCAGTAATTTGATCGTAATGCGCTATGTCGAAAGAGAGAGTACCCTCGTATTTGACAAATTGAACTGATGATTAGGGACAAGACGTAAACGGCATGACCAGAATGTGACCAAATCATTTTGTGTGGCGGTCATCACTGTGTTACGGTCGGAAATTAGGGACTTTTTTTTTTGTTTGGCTTTGGTTTGAGTCTGGAGTGTCTTGAGTAAGGAATATCTTGGCTGGCTTGGTTTTTTGTTTGTTGTGAAATTTGACAAAGGATGCCTTAATTGTTGAGCACGTACTTTCATTAGGGTTCAATCAATTTTGCATCATTTATCGGGGTAATTTAGTTAAGGTGGGCGCGACGTTAGAATTATCCATACAAACGTAATACCAAAATCATTTGAAATTTAAGCATATTTACACCATAATATGATGTTATTCGGATTCAGACAATAATTATCTAGGTTCCTACATCGTCTTTTTGTTAAAAAACTTACCCCAAACGAAATTTAAGCGAATTTAAATTTGCACATTTTCACAGCGAAAATGTCATGTTTTTATTTGGTTTTTTCTATATTATAAACAACAATATTTCAAAATATCTTTCCGTAGGAACACAGATATTATTATCAAGTTATAAATACTCGAAACAATATTGGAAATACATTAATTATTCATTCATCATTTTTGGTATTACGGAACCTAATTTAAATTGTCACTTACGGGATATGTTCCGTGATTTATATTTATTTTGAAACAAACCGTGATAGCCTAAAACAGTGATTACGGAACCTCTCCCAAATTTCCAGTAGGTAGTTTGTATTGCTATCACAGCAAGCAACTGTCAGTGTGCGGATGATGACTGTACTCCAGTCGGTGTGTCCAAGAATTGTTTATACTATCTGGATTGCTTCCATCAACCTCAAAAACGTATTTTTTTGCGTCTCAACTCGAGATAGCGCGCGGTCTCCGCAGGCCTCTTAAGATAGAGTAAGTATGATTTTAATTATTGACAGTATCTAAGTTTTGCCAATTAAACATAATATTAAATAATTATTATTTTAATTACTGCAATTATTATCTTTAAACTAAATAATAGATAGAAATAAGTAGTAGAAAGAACAAAATTTAATTCACTTGATTATTTGAAATGTTCCCGAAGGTTTTTGAATTTATTATTTCAATTCAATCTAAAGAGATTACAGTAGGTACAACGTGTGCATCTTCATAACACAACAATTTCATGGGTTCAATACATTAAGCCCATTTCTGCATCATTTGTTTGTTTACTGAATAAATCAATATACTTAGAATTAGTAAAAGTAGATACCTATTATAACTTCTAAAAAAGCACCAAACAAGTGCAAATTAAGATTCTGAGAATCACAAATTTAAAACAAGAGGAAACTTCCAAACATATTGCAACGCCTCCAGATTGATACCAAGAAACGAATTTGCAATAAATTTTATAGAATTAGATAATAAATAATCATTTTACTGTCCCGTTGGTGAAGACAAATGTCTGTGTGATTAGCGAGAATTTTGTTATGTATGTTTATCAGTTGTCTAGTATTTCTATACACACAATTTGCTTAGTTTAGGACTAGAAGGCCCTAAACAATCAAATTGTGTGAACGTGGCTACGTGTCGCGGGTTTGATTCCCGCAAGGAACTAATATTTGTGTGGCCTACAAAAGCAATGTTCCGGATCTAGGTGTCTCCTCTGTGTGAGTTCACATGTTCGTGAAGTGTGTTACTCCAACCAAATCCACCCCGATGATATATTTAGAGTAAAAAATAATTAATTTATTTTTAAATTAACTCTTTTTTCACTGTTAAAAACGAAATTTAGTGTCGAAATAGTAAACATCGACACTAAATTCCACCACTGGGGTCCAGAATCATGTACTAGATCCAAGGTATTCGTTTGTGCGTCGACATCTGACACACAGTGTATATAGTGTAGTGTATATAGTATACACGAGTAGATATACCTATACACAAAATGTAAGTACATAATAGTCCATCACCATACCGACCAGTCACATCTCGGATGGCGTGTTAAAATGATCTCCGTGATTTT
Source organism: Mythimna separata (assembly GCA_030763345.1). Taxonomy (NCBI): domain Eukaryota; kingdom Metazoa; phylum Arthropoda; class Insecta; order Lepidoptera; family Noctuidae; genus Mythimna; species Mythimna separata. The sequence continues at coordinate 7,381,180 of CM061187.1, forward strand.
ACTGCCTTTCCATATTGTAGGTGCATGTGGGCCGTAATGGCGGCCGCTTGTGCCTGCGCACAGAACACAATGGAACACTAAAGTTCCAGCGTCGTTTATAGCCAACTGTGGTTTGGAAATTAAAATCCAACTTGCTGATCCGACTTTGTCGCGGCATTCAACTTGGGTAAATTGTTGGATCATGACAGTGTTCATTATTTTTGTGTCTGGTGTTATGTTTAAATATTTTTATTGCTTTGGCTGGGTACCAACATCTACGTCGTTATATAGGAACTATCCTGCATCGCAGTTGCAGAGATCTCCGTGCGATTACTACATATACAACAGTCTGAAGTCAAGTATCGAGTAGTTGCTCAGACCAGATCCAACTTCCATCTAGTAGAAAGGTCCTTCCTTTTATTTATGAGAACTTTATTCATAAGTAAGAAACACTGTACAAAGGCAGACTTTTCTGCGAAGGTATGCGAAATTTTACACCCTTTTCCGCGTCCCTTGAAATCAACTATCGGGCTTTTGTCCGGGCCAGACACAAGGCCAATCTAGCAGGAGGATTCTTGGTTTTCAACGAAGATCTGTGGGACTTTACACCCTATTTCGCATACCATTTATTATGTATCGAGATCTTTCCATACTTAAGCATACACGTTGACCCTTGGGGCCTGGCTTCTATCCTTAGAAGGTATGAAAGTCACAACCAGTTTTATTAAGGTGTATTCTCTTACCTAATAACTAGGTTCTTAAGGTCAGATAAACAGTTACTGTTCTACATGTCTAGTATTAGTATTTTTAGTAGAAACTGATCCCAGCATAGTAAGGAATTTGGAAATATTCGAAAGAGTCAGAAAAGGCAATTAAAGGAACACAAGTAGGTCGGTTTGAGGCAGTAAAAGTTTGACACTCTCTCGCTTTACTTGCTTGATAATACCACAGAAATCACCATAGTTGGGAAAAATCTAGGTCGATGAGATCTGCAAAGAACGTCGCCAGTTCACCAGTCGTTTATGGATTTAGAATAATAATTATTGGAAACTCCATGCCATCCTTTGACTTTTTTATGTTACTCATTTTATATTACTAGTTAATATTTTTATTTTATTCTGTGGTTTGTCCTGTGCGAGTTTCAAATTACTGTTTTTCTTTCTTTGGCACATAAATGCATTTTATTTGGATTTTTTTGCAATATCTGCTTCATATTGAAAGAATAGAATAGAATAGAATAAACTTTATTGTACACCAAAAGAAGTTATGAATTGTACAGAAACTTAAATCTATGGGTACAATGGCGGTCTTATCGCTGACAGCGATATCTACCAGACAACCTTAGGATGGATCGTAAGAAAAATAATGCAGGGGTAGTCTGAGGCGTACAACGTTCAAACGTTCAAAACAAAAAAAAATTATAAGAAATATATATATATATATACACATTATATTCAGCTACACAATTACATAACCCCCCATAAGCCCCCATTTACATTGCTTTCTTGTCTCATTTTTAGCCTAGAAATGTATGTGGCGTACACTTAGAATTTAAAATACTTGATTGGATTATATTATGAACTAATGTAGTGTAGTATTGATAGTGCCTCGGAAAAACTATGTGTGGTATTCAAATTGAGCGTCATTTATAATTTCATTTTAATATACTCGTAAATACCTTTATTTAACTTATTATTCAATTGATATTATGTATAAATCATCAGTAACATTTGTACAACGTATTTACCCACAGTTTTTCGCAGAATAACATTAGCATAGATGACGCTTATTTCGGGGACTTGTATCGCTTCGGGTAACTTGTTTGGTACCTAGTCAGAGCTTTAATGCATGTACTGAACCCACCCGTCTCTATTAGTCCTGGGTAGGTAGAGGTACAGATTGGACTGTGTGAAGACCCACATAGGCAGGCACAATCAATCCATTGATTAAAGTAGGAAAGAAAGAAAGAAAGAAAGAGTGAAAGTAAGAAAGAAAGAAATATTGATTTCTATGTATACATGGTAAAATCATGAAAAATTGATTACTATTGCTGGCGTAAACGACTAATAGGAGGAAACATTGGATCTTAATCAGTAAAAGTCATCTGATGATTGATGCAGAAAAAATACGGTTATAAATACGGTATTTTTATGAGTACTCGTAATTTGATTTTAATTAGGGCTTCATTGTCTAGAATATCAACATTATTTAGTCAATATTTCTACTGCAGTATGAGCTATCAAGTACGTTATTTAATTACTTACTACATTGTGTAATAATGCAATTTAGGTAGGTAGTGGTACTTCCCGTAGTTTTCCTCTTGTAAGCGTTTTATATATTTTTATAATGCAAGGCGTTTGACGTCATTTGTGTTTATTTATTTTTACGTTCTTTGAAGAAGTTCTACATTTCCACACAGTATAAAGAATCCCTGATACATTTATAAACTTTATTTATTTATTTATAACAAACTTACCTACACTATCATTACAGATCTACAGAACTTATAATACAACTAGCTTTTGCCCGCGGCTTAAATTCAGAAAAAATAGTAATATCGTAAGTGGGTCGCATAAAATATAGCCTATAGCACTCAGGAAGAAAGCAGCTTTCTATCAATACCTACATTTTTGTTGTCTGACCAGGATCTTCAGAGATTACCCCCTACAAACAAAGAAACAAACTTTATCTCTTTATTATATTAGTATAGATAAAACGAAAAAGTGATGGATGCGAGATGCACAGGACCGTTAATTGTGAGGACACTTGGGAGAGGAATATGTCCAACATGGTGATGATGGAAAAGTGTTTTGTTTGTTTAAACGCAGTAATATCTGGAACAGTCTAATTGGAAAAGTCTTTATGTATGGGATAAGTACCCTGACTCATGACAAATAGTAACTTAGGCTATATAACATCACGCCACGATTTATGGAAGTTAAACAGTAACCAAAACCGCGATAATGATACCATGATGGGGTGATACCATGGGGTATAGTATAAACAATAATTAATATAAAACAAAAGGTGTGTCATAAAAACCATTAACGTAAGATACTTAATAGAATTAACTAGCCACCATCAAGCGCAGTCACTACCAGCGGCTTCGCCTGTGTGAAAGTTGAAAATGGCCCCAAAGGCAACAGGGAGTATGTACTCTCGGGATAAGAAGAAAAATGTCTACCCGTAGGTATGTGAGTGGTAACGTTTACTAATGACAGCCGTAGGTCACGGCTGTCATTTGTAGATCTTTGGCAGTCGTTACGGATAGTCATAAGCCAGTAAGTCTGACTCCAGTCTTGCCATGAAGTATCGTGTTACCCCAGTTAATGGGGAAATTGTGGAGGTCTGGTAGGCAGCCGCTCCTCGTAAAATAGTGGTATTCAGCTAAATCCGGTTTGACTGGAAGCCGACCCCAATATTGTTGGGAAAAGCCTAGGCATATGATGATGATGTGAGTGGTAATGTTCCGACTTACGAGTAGTAGGTTGCGGGTTCCAACCTAGTCATGTGTATTATTTTGTGTAATTTATATCAACACGTGCTCTCAAAATTGTGAAGGAAAACATCGTGAAGAAACCAGAATGTTCTAGAATCTATAATTCATAGACTTGTGACATCCACCAATCTGCACTGGGCCCACGTGATGGGATTATGGCCAATTTCCTCTCTTAGCGAGGAGCATTAGGGTTATGGAGGTCTGGTAGGCAGCCGCTCCTCATAAATTTCTGGTATTCAGCTAAACCCGGCTTGACGGGAAGCCGACCCCACTATAGATGGGATAAGGCTAGGTAGATGATGATGATGATGAGAGAGGAGAATTAGGCATATTATAAGGCTGATTATAATACTATTCGAACGCGAAGAAGTAACTAACAAACACACAAACGCCTTTATATATTGAATAAGCACCTACAGTCACTGTCTAAACACCTATTTCTATAGGAAATCCCTATATTGACTCACGTTTACACGATAATTACTTTGACACCCAGATTTTATATTCCCACGCGAGAAAAAACTATGTCAATACAATTACAGTACAGCATAATACCCAAATAATTTACACAAAAAATGGTGTTATCCCGATTAACTATAGTTAATTTAATTTTCACGCAAATTGGTAATAAATTGTCTATGAATAGACGGTGCAAGTTGACTGGTAACAGGGGTTTTCACATTTGTGATTTAGAAAACGCTCGCTTCTCACCACAAACGATTATTTTGTTTATGGTAGGGGACTTGTGGAACGGGGCCTTAATAGCGTGATCGTTTAGTTTTCTTTTATTTGATTTTATCTTTTTACTGTTTTGCGGAAATACGAATTTATTTTTGTTTTTTTTTTGGTTTATTTGGACCAGCAGAAGCACGGCACACATCGCATTGACACGCACAAAACGTTTTGAGTGGAACTCCTCGCCGGAGTCTGTCTTTTCTGCTAGCTACAACCAGGGTCATTAAGTCGAGGTTATTAGGTTACTTCTAGGCAATTTTGGTCCATCGATGACATTATCATCTCCCTAGTGGTTTCCCAACTAGCTTGAAGTCGATTTCCCGTCTAACTAGATGCGGCTGAATAAGGCGGCCAGGGGAATATCAATGGCTGGCTTGAGACCAATGGAGACTATTGAGACAAATGTATAAGATATGAAAAATGCGAACTAGAAAACGGTGGGAGGTTATAAATCACGAAGATTTAGTTCGTAATTAATATTGTCATGCAAAGGTGATTTTTCAATATTCTGTGTACTTAATATTCATTCCAGTTTACCGTAAATTTATTTATTAATTTAGAGAAGTGAGTAGTAGCCAACCAATTAGTTTTCAGGGTTGACCACGCGCGCGGCGCAGTTATAAATATAATATGAAAATAAATTATGATTTTGTCTATGTAAACTGGCAAAATCACCTACTAGTAAATGAAAAAAAAAACGTACAGAAATACCTCGTTTACATATCAGTGGCACTTCCGTATTAGGAAAACCTTATTTATTAAAATTGTTCTAACAGCGCGGTCTAATGAGACCGGTCGGGGATTCATGAATTAAGACACTATTCAGTTCCCCCGAAAGCCGACACTCATGTTTCTGCCGAAACTAGGCCAAAGCCGAAACTTCAATCGAACACTAAACGTGTTGTCACAATGATTGTGTCGCACCTTACCGACTTGAGAGGCGCCACCACGCCGTGAGTCATCAATAAATTGCAACAACTATGGGACAGCCCCACAAAGATAGAAAAAAGACCGGATAAAACAATTAGTTGCAAGAACCATGATAATTGACCGCTTTAATTATAATAACAAGAAGCTTACAGTTTCTCAATCAGACTTTTTTTCTTAACCGCTGACTTATGTACCTTTGACTACCACAAGACCACAAGTACCTACCAATCTAGCATACCTACTAACTAATAAAAATATCAGTAGTCTGTTATCACAGTATAATCGTTTGTACTAGACACTGTTTTAGGCTATCACGGTTTGTTTCACGGAATCACGGAAGATATCCCGTAAGTGACAATTTAAATTGTTTGTACAAGAGTTTGTTAATTACCTCTTATTAATGAATACGTCAGCCGTAAGTCAAGAATATACTGTACAGACTATTGATCTAAGAAAAATATGATAAAAGATTATTGATTTGAAATGATAAAAAAATAAATGAGCTTCTCCTATAGTTAAAAAAAGTTTCTGAATGACATGAGAGCGTAAAACGCTTACAAAGCCAATGGCAAGTTAAGGTTTATGATCTAGTAAGAGGTCTTATACCTTTTAAATGTTTTAAGTTGCATATTTAATAAATAAAATATAATTATTTGCCAGTATATCGGTAACTTTAGCAAGAAAATAGTCTCGCAGTTAAACATCAAAATGTAGTACTAAAAAACTTGCATGGAAACAAGACTAATCTATTCAGTCTATGATAGAAAACAATATTATTTCTAACACTATACAATGTAATTGAATAAAAGACCCACCACGAGATAATTACTGATTCCAATAATAGGTGTATAAGCCCAACGCCTGACGTGATTTAACAAACATAGATCGTGCCATGAATGAGAACCGGTTTGCGTCCGCGCACCTCAAGTGTCGTCATCGTTATACCGATTCAATCCAATGCGTCATTACCTCACTTGAATTTTCCAACTTTTTTAATGACGTAGTTTTTCCTTTGTTCGATCGATAACCGGGAAATAACATTGCCCCAGTTTTTAAGCTGTTTTAGTTATCAAGGACTTGGGTTAAGTTCAAGAAAGGTCATGGTTTGAGCACCGAGTGATTGCGTAATGATTTTTTCTTGATTGCTGAGTAAATGATGATCACAGTTGTTACGATTACGAATACTGCGCTTGCGTTCGTCTAACGTTTTTTTCTTATGACACGTCTTATTGCATCAATCAATTAGAGTCAGTGTTAGATAATAGAAATTATAATTAATGATTCACGCGATTGTAATCGGAAGAGGTTTTAATTTGCCTTTTCCTCTTTGTTGTGACGAACTTAACTGTGAGACTATCTTTAGCTGAGTTTGTTAGTGGTGAGACATCGATGTGAAATTAGTGTTCGGTCTTTCAAGGTCAGCCTTATTCATATTTTTTTACCGGTTTTCTTGTTTCTAAGTGATGATTATTTTGATTGCTTGGCTCGGAGTCGGTGCGCGCGTACTTATTTTGACCGGTCCGCAGTTTTTGCTTAGTTCCTACTAGAAAAAGGTTTTATATTTTTGTTATTAGCTTCTGCTGCGGCTTCGTTGGCGTGTGTGTTTTATTATCTAAGTTAATCTATCTTGTGTTTTCTTTTAAAGAGTGTGAAATAATCATGGAATTTCACCCGCTCTGCTGAGCGAAAGGGCTCGTCAGACTTCCTCTTAGTAAAGCTACACCTGTTGCTCTTCTCTTTACGTTCTCTATGACATTATCTTTGAACCCCGTGTAAAACAGTACGCACCCACTAAGGCACACTTCTAAGACTTGGGAGTTGCAACTCCCGTCACCTTGCGCCGGAAGATATCCGTTCCCCCACGGTTGCGGCCATCTCCTTCGCTAGCATTACTGCTTCGCAGAAGGAATCGACCGCATTCTATTGCCTTCTATTCCGGACCACGGCCTGAACAGCGCCCAGCTCCGATGAGAATGAAAACACTTACCGACTACCAAATTTTTACTAGGATTCGAATACTAAAACATGTTATTTTACCGTCACTTCGAACTCAACTGACCCGTCAACTAGGTTGACGCTGACAATAAAATCAGTAATCCGTTTATTAGACAGGGTGGTGTGCGCGAATCATGGCGGTCGGCCGCGTTCAGCGCCAGATTAACCAATTATTATGCGACTCTGCTAATAGTTATACGTAGTAATGCTGACCGGTTTACAGTTACTTACGGATGTGTGTGTGATTGTATGGCTACATAGTGCAACTGTATAATTGGTGTTTCAATGTTTAGACAGGTTGAAGACTTGTTAGTGTCAAAAGTTTTTATTGCTATTATACATTTGTATACAACAGTAGCGGTCCCGACAGACGGATGTCGTTTTTCGACAGGAAAATTTAAAAACCCAATTGAATTGCGACCAGTTCTGGGATCCACTCAAATAAACACAAAGTTTTATTCATATCCGACAAGCCGTTAGGGAGGAATTAGGTGACAAACACACGTGCAGAAAAATATTGTACTTATATAAAATAAAAGTAACATAATAAACGCACATCCTGAAAGCAGTACATTCAGAATCGGCTACTGCAACGATTTTACTAAAAGGTAATTTTTGTACCCTAAAATAATTCTTGGTTGCATTGTGATCGCACTTACAAGAATTTATATTCTTCGTATTCTTAATGAAGAGCAACATAAAAAAAATAAAGGAAATTAAGTATAAATCAAAATTTTAATTATTGTACACTGAAACAAAATAGAATCAAACCCGTAGTCAAAGTCAAAGTCAAAGTCAAATATTTTTATTTCACATTGGCCTACATGGGCACTTATAAAACGTCGAAAACTAGTGCACGGTTCCAAATTGGTCGTTTCCTATGGAGAAGAACCGGCAAGAAACTCCATGGTTACTCTTTTCAAAAAACTATTGGGTTTACAACACTTCCATATTACAACACAGACACTTATGCGAGGACAGTGTAGACCAGTCAATATTGCACCCAAAACCACAATAAAGATAAAATTTGTCAAAAACTGGGTTCAAAAAGGTAGTAATTAAAATCTGTAGTCTACAGTGCCCACTCATTCACATTATACGAAAGAAGCTATATAAATATAAGAACAAAAAAACAATTATAAAACTTATCAAGAATTGAGATGTTAACACAAAAAAAAAATCACGACTTAATGAATTTAAGGTGATTGGGATCCGAATAATATAAAAATATTGCAAAAGCAATGGCTTGAGTAAATAAATAAAATAAGACAGTACAGTAGTTACTCAGATACCCGCGAAACGAGACACAATAGTAAAACAATAACAGCGCGGTCTCATAGGACCGGTTGGGGAGCTAAACCTAATTGATTGATTATGAATTATGATACACAGTTTTATCCATATAAAAGGTTATGAATTCCAAAGATATCTTCACATGTTTGTAAAGTATACAATGTTGCCGGGTCAGTAGTCCGTTGAGTCAAGTAAGTTCAGTAGGTGGTTATAATCATATCTCTCCAGCTTATTGAACTCCGCTAAAATAACTGGTTTTACTAGTTTACGCGAATTTTAGGTCCGTAGGTCCCGGCTATCATTTTGTAGATCTTTGGCAGTCGTTACGGATAGTCAGAAGTCAGTAAATCTGACTCCAGTCTTGCCATGAAGTACCGTGTTACCCCAGTTAATGGGTTGTGGAGGTCTGGTAGGCAGCCGCTCCTCGTAAAATACTGGTATTCAGCTAAATCCGGCTTGACTGGAAGCCGACCGAGTTTACGCGAATTTTAGTAAACAACACGTATCCTTCTACTCTCGTGAAATAGGATAAAATATAGATGATTTTTGACGTATTGCTAAGTAAATAAATAAGGCAAAATCTTCCTGTTTACATAGATTTATTTACAAAATAACTTTCCTTATTTGGGACTTAATACGTCAATGTGTTTTTGGGTAAGCATTGTGATGAATGTTCGTTTATTTGTTTATCCTTATATCAGAACGCCTTATAGCAATTGCACTAATGGAGCACATTTGGTCTAGAATCTGCTGCTTTTCAACATCATGGGCGCGGTGGAGTGGTAGTTATCGGCGGCGACGCGGCGCTGGGTCGCTTACGTAGGATCAGGCCAAGACGCCTCCAGAATTTCACACGTATCACATCCCACATCGAACACATTTGGTTGGGACCGGTCTCATTGGACCGCGCTGTTATTGTTTTACTATTGTGTCTCGTTTTGCGGGTATTGATAGGTTAAAAGGAAATTGTTAAAAATTGAAAATAAAAAATTTCATGTCATCTTGACGGTTGACCATAGATTCGTGACTTCAATGAGACAGATTATGGTTTCAGGTACAAAATCATCCAATGACTTCTTCTGTTCTAGAGTGGAACGGCTAGGAGTGTCAGACTTTTACTGATTATCATCGTCATTACAGCCAAAAAATATCCTGTAATGGACGTAGGCCTCCAAACGTTGCCATAACAACCGGTGTGCGTCTCGCATCCATATATATTTCTTCAGCAATAATGAAATAAAGGACAACGGAAGATACCCAAATGGGTTTTAGTCAGTAAAAATCTAACACTTCTTCTCGCTCCACCCAGATCGGGAGAAGTTATTTGACCCTAAAAAACTTGCGTGATTTTGTATGTTCATCTGCCTTTAACTTAACCTGCCCTAACGTTTTTTTTTGACCTGTTAAGAGGTCAAATACCTCTTAACAGGTTAAACCGTCATGATTGGAGTCTTTTTGGAGTCGCTTGGAAACACCTGAATCAATATGAAGTGTGTACGCTATAAAAACATACATTATGTAATAAGTACTCAATGTTTTTTTACTTAATCATATGCGAGGAATGACGTATTTGGAGTTTCTTGACGGGTTTTCTACAGACAGACAAATATTTAGAGCCTAGTCTAATTGAACTTTCAAGGCTCATTGTGATTACCGATCAGTGGAAGGAAAACAAGCTTCGTCCAGATGAGTACAACTCTTGACTTTACGATATACAGTACCCTTCACGCCAGAGACATAAACCAATTAAAATTCTGGATTTGAAGTTAGCATTAGCATGTAATGTTCCCACTGTTGTAACTCAGGCCTCCGCTCTAGGAGAGGGAATGGGCAGTAATCCACCACGCGGGCGCAGTGCGGATTAGTGGATGTCATATGTCTTAAAATTTTCGGTTCTAGGATATGCTGTTTTCTTACGGTGTTTTTCTTCACCGTTTTGAAGTTGATTCAACTATATTACACTAACCATGCTCACAAGATGGGCCGAAGACACGTAGACTCAAGCCTCCTCGGCTTGAGTCGTTAGTGGAAACATTATAAGGCTGATTATGCAATGCCCATCATGTCATAGGCCCATGGCCTTAGAAACATGGCTACAACAGATTAGATTCAAAAGGCGGAGAAAGGAGAGGTCATTGTTCAGAACCTCTGTGTCCCTTACCTACACCACGGAAGGTACGAAAACCTCTTGGTACTCTATGTCTGACCCAGTCACCCAACAATATTGGTCAACGACACCTAGTAGACATTTTCTATGGGGTAAAACCCGGTTCATTGACCGATTGATCATAAGGTTATACTATTTTATCATGTCTTCGGCTGCTAACAGCTTATCGTGTAACTTTTATATCAAAATAATCCAGTTTTTTATGAGTTTGAAATCTTCAAATAACTTATCCTAATTTGGAAGGAGCGATAGGAAGTGTCAGACTTTTACTGACTTATATTCACCTGTGTTCTTCAGTTGCTTTCTACGTTCTAGGGCCACGGTGATTCTTTTGAACAATTTTACGACTCTGGATCTAAATTAATCCATATTAATATTACATAATGTTTTGTCGAAGATATTAAATACATATATTACACTTATATTTCTAAGTCATCAAATTAATTTGAATTCGTTAAGACCCAATTTGCGTCATATTTTTTGGATATCCACCTGCTCTCAAAATACAATAACTATTAGGATATATTTATTTATTCAAATTTGAAAATGCTCTCCTGTGTCAACATATTTTTTTGAGTTCTGTCTAAAACATATGCCATCATTGCCGTAAATAAACGAAATATCAAGAGTGTGATTATTTTTTTTCATTACTCTTTGGCCATCATCGGTTTTTGACCGCGTTTTTTGGTAGTGTTTTTATATCATGCGTAGTCTATGGGTAAAGATTTTTTTTTAAGTATACATATAATGATTGATTTAGAAAAAAAATTGCCATAACATGTAAATGTTAGGTAAGGTCATTTTGCTAATTGTATGATGTAAGTATTCTCACGTAAGGGTTCGTTCACAGACTGGCTCGGAGAGGAGAGCAGATTTTTATATAAAATAGAGTTTTAAGTATTTAAAAGTAGGTAAGTATTTATTTTGTCATAAAGAATGCTTGAACGCGCAGTGCACATGCAAAAATAAACCTTAGTACAAATACTTAAAACTCTGTTTTCGACAGCATCAGTGGACGGCATTGCCGTGGCCGAATACTGGGCCAGGCAAGGTATTTGAATAGTTTTGCCATCGACACGCTAAGAAGAAGAACGAGGCACAAATCTGCTCTACTCTCCGAGCCGGTCTGTGTGAACGGACCCTAATGAGATGAAGTTGAAGTAGTGCCTGGTCGATAGTGGTATTTCCAATATAAGTACATATAATGCACTAACTTATCGGGTTTTGCCGGAAATCCTTTTAATCAAATGACTTTTTTTAATTTACTACGTAAAGCTTGGATTACCCATATTTGCTTTACAAGTAGGTACATCGATCTTGAGTAAAGTGTTAGTTTAAATTAGTGGGTAGTCAATAATTAGATTCGTGGTAATCACAGAAGATGAGATGAGAGCAGTTGTGTCCCAGTGCTAATTGCCCCGACTTACGAGTCGCGGGTTCAAATTCAGTCAGGAGCATTACTTCGAGTAATTTATTTTATCATCACTGTTCTTAAAACGGTGAAGGAAATTATCGTGAGGTAATGTCTTAGTAATAAAAAAAATAAGATATGTGACATCCACCACGTCGCAATAGGCCCGCGTGGTTGATTACGGCCTATTCCCTCTCCTAGAGAGGAGGCCTGAGTCAGAGCAAGGGTAACATTACAAGGCCGATTAATGGTTATGCTAATGCTTAATCACAGTCACACGAAACAAGATGTATATAGTCATACATTAGGCTTATTTGATATGAGGAGCTCGTGGCTAAGGAATAATAGCCGCACGGGTCGATCTTAAAGGTTAAGCCGACGCTTGCATTCCATCCACAGACCAAGGTTGGTCTGTGGATGGGTGACCATCTTAACATACTGAGTTTCCTCCATGCCTCGGAAAGCACGTTAAGCCCTAGGTCCCGACTGTCATTTGTAGATCTTTGGTAGTCGTCACGGATAGTCAGAAGCCAGTAAATCTGAACCAGTCTTGTCAAGAAGTACCGTGTTACCCCAGTTAATGGGTTGTGGAGGTCTGGTAGGCAGCCGCTCCTCGTAAAATACTGGTATTCAGCTAAATCCGGCTTGACTGGAAGCCGACCCCAATATAGTTGGAAAAAGGCTAGGCAGATGATTAGGCTTATTCGATTTGTGGCAATATTAAAATCTAGCGAATAGTGGGTGGTCACTTGAGTAACGCTTTAAGAGGTACTATTACAAGCCTCATCTCATTCAAATAAAAATAAACTCAATAAAAACTGACCAAATGTGGGCCGGATTTGGGAACGAACAGTTCTGTGCTACAGTATTAAAATTGAGAAAAGATCGCCGAGAAATACCATTGTGGGATATTCTTTAATTTATTATTTTTATTAATTTTCATTTATTTTTTTGTAATAACAGAAATACATAAATATATATTCTGTAAAAATTTCAACTCTCTACCTCATAGGGATATATCATAAAGATATACAGCCGGCTCACAGATGGATGGACAGACAGACAGACGGCCAGTACAGACACATTTGGGTGCGAAACCCTAAAAAATGAAAACAACATGAAACACTCACCTCTCCCACTTCTCCCGACGAACCTCAAATCATTGAACTTGGCAACCCTATTCTTCATGACCGCCGAGTTGTTCCTCAGCTCCGCCGAGCAGTTCTCGTCGTTGCCGGCTCTGACGGTGACCAGGGTCCCGTCAAGCACGTCGCCCAGTGCTACCACCTTGAAGCCGCCAGGCAGCGTCTTGTTCGAGCGCCAGTGTTGTGGCAGCATTGAGCACATGTAGTCTGGGCTGCCCGTTCTTACTGTCGACAAAGGAGTTTTCATTAGAAAGAGGTGGTGTCTGTGACAGAAAAGAACATTGATTGGTTTCTAAGCATCGTTTCACACTGTGGGTATGTTTGAAAGATTATTACCATAGCCCTGGAACGTAAACGGCAATAAAAGAAACACGGGAGGATTTTAACTAGTACCCTATATTCTGTTCAATAATTCCGGAGACTAAAATGACATTTCAACACCAAAGAACTGGCGTCATTCCTATAGAAATTTTGACATTACTTATGTCAATTTAGTCTCCGGAATTATTGAACAGAATATAGAGCAGGGGTAGCTAGTTTATGATTTCCCACTTAAAAAAAGCATAGTTTCATCGTTGGAGCGTTCGACCGAGTGATATTTTATCGGCAATTGTAATTGTCGTAATGCCAAATGGTTGGATACCACGTGCTATTTCGATAGAACTTGCCTATATTTTTTTTACTGGTACGTAGGCCGGTCCGTCCGTGTCTTTAGGAACAGGACTTTTCTATATTTGATACGGAATTTCAATAATTAAAATAGTATTACAATAAACAACACCTTTGCATTCTTCTATCGTTATTAAGTTTAAATTATTTGTTCTCTTCGTCTTTAAGTATTTTTTTAACATAAATGAATGAATATTCGTTGTATGAAAGCACGTTAAATAGTGTTGCTTCTTGATCCAAAGTTTTGGACTACTGTCGCAATTATGTTATCTTTGTAAAAACTAATGACCACAACCGATACAATATCGAATGACTACACTGTGGTAGGTACTTTTACTTTTTTAGTGATAACCCACTCGAAAGATTTGTTCGTGATATACTATAACATATAACTGTAATCTTGCAAGTAATTACCTACTTAAGTACTAACAACTAATACATACGTCACTCAATCTCGTTGAATGACATTGGATTTCTGATTAATTTAAATGCGTAATTAATAACTTGTACGTCACAGATTAAGCTGTATTGACGTAGCATTCTCCATTATGATGGAATGTAAAAGCTAACGCAGTTCGACTCAATCCAAAAGACGTATTGAAGTAGCTTTTTCAAACACGCATTTCGGGGTATTATTGATTAATTAGTTGTTTTACTTGACATCCTCATCGGTCACACATCGGCTACAATGTAATGATAAATACCGGAATACCGGATAAACTACTAATGAGCCAGAATTTTATTAATATAAACTGAGTTATCATACGGCTAGCCGGCAGCCAATAAATTGTTACGCGTCTGTTGTAAAAAATATTAGATTGGACAAGGAAAACCGTTATTTATAACAAGTTAACAACTAAATGTAATGACTGTGTAAAAGCGGGGCTGAGTTATAATATTTTATAATTTATAATGCGGTTTTAATGTTTAAATTTTAGCCTATGAATACCTATATTTTTTGTATAGTCATAGTGTTGAAAGGAATGATTATAGACCGCGCGCACTACAGTCAAAATAATTTCACCTTGTCAAAACAGAAAACTCGAAAGTTTTGTTGTGATAGTATCTCCCTGACATCGTTATTTTCATAGAACTTAGACTCTTCTAAGTAAGACAATCTTAACGCAGGTCTGCGCTGACTTCGGTGATGATTAGACGTATCAAATTGATTAGTAACGATTTCGGATCGAGTAAATAGTTGTAATTTTGTCGGACGAAATCTTGCTTGTCAAAACCGTCTGTAACGAATTATCATTTCAGCACATGAGCGCTGGGTAGTATTATAGCTTATTCGTAATTACAACAGTCTTGAAAAAAATTGAAGATGGAATATGTATATGGAAACCCTATTGTATCTTAAGCTCAACTGTGTACATCAACTGTCTTGATATATTGTTTCTTTAAAGTATTGTATACACACTTGTATACAAAACTTTAAAGAAATCACAGAAATATTATAATGGCGAAAGTTAGTTTGTATAATATGTGTATGTTTGTTACCTACTTTTTCACGATCAAATGGCTGAACGGATTTGGTTCAGACCAAATCTGTTTCAGGACATTTCCTAGAATGGCACATATATTTATTAATGTATTATCCTGGAAAGAGAAAAATGTTCAGGGGCTTTACCATGACGTGTTAAAATGACAGGCGTGCTAGCGAGAAAGAGCTCCATCCCTTTAACAGTTCAGTTTAGGACGTAAAATAGATCGCATTAAGAGCTCGTGGGTTCTCAGTTTCTATCTACAATCAACTCTTACATAAAGAAACTCATCTACATTCTAAAAAAAAACACTTCTCATCAAACGTCAACTCAATCCACAAATTAGGATGCGGTCACACCGTTACCTTCGCGGACTATCTCAAAAGATCACGGAGTAACGGCCTGAGGTATCATAAAAACATTAATAGTGTAAATGCGGTTTCACTATTTACGGAAGCTGATGGTATATAGGAATTACGGAGCCGCAAACTGCGGGTTAGGTGCGGTCGAAGAGTGAGGGGTTATTCACGGGATTGGGCTTGCGTTTCGATGATTTGACTTGTTTTTAACCTTTGGAATTGTATCCAATTAGTATTTTTACCAAGAAGTTTATTGTAAATTGAACCTGAACTACAGCAGAATACATAATACAGAATACATTTAAACCTGTGCTACGATGCTTACTCAAAGAGATTTCACGGAAAAGGACAGGATCCACTAGGACTGATGCCTGCCAAAGCTGCGGGATTGTTCGAAAGAGTTACTGCGTGTCTGAAACGCAAATTATTCAGTGGAATATTTATATTATAGTCCCAAGTTTTTAGGCCTGTTTCAACATCTTGGAAAACATTTTTGAAAGCGTTCGTATTTTGAAATGTTCTGACAGTTTATGTAAAAGATAGAGTTTGAATTCGAATTGTAGAATAGATTAGAATAGAAAAAGCTTTATTGTACACTAAAAAAATTAATTACTTTCACGGTTAATAACTTATTGTTAGATAGTCTAAAACCATCTAAAACACACTTCTAGAGGAGAACTTGCAAGCTTCTTTGCACTGTCACATATACATTTTGTTTTTTTTTTTTACTTCAAAACAAGATGATCATAAAACACCGGTTTCCAAATAAAATTAAGTTGCTAACATTTTGCTAATACCGTAACCGGAATACTCTTCACATTAGAACAGCTATAAATAATTAATTTATAATTACTTTATCATAATTAAGTTACTAGTTTTGTAAATGTGAACAAATTAAAGTGTTATAGAAGTATTTAGTTTTAGACTGTTCCATTTGAAAGTAATCAAAAAAAATATTTCATAGTGATATCCGTCAACATCATGACCGGAAAAGATGGGATCACATGGTTATTATTATTTATAAATAATATATATTTTCCGTTTCGAGTTTTGATCATTAAAATTTAACTATAAAATTAGATTAATATTCGGTAGCTAATACGCAGTAATTGCTTGTTCATAATATTAACATAACTCATAAAGTCATAGATATCTCACTCATATTTTAAAGGCGAAAGTTTGTGAACGTGTATATTCGTTAATCCTTCAAGCTGGAAAGAGTGAATGAATTTCAATGAAACTTGGTATACGTATAGACCATCATCATCTGCCTACCCTTTTCCCAACTATATTGGGGTCGACTTCCAGTCAAGCCGGATTTAGCTGAATACCAGTATTTTACGAGGAGCGGCTGCCTACCAGACCTCCACAACCCATTAACTGGGGTAACACGGTGCTTCATGGCAAGACTGGAGTCAGATTTACTGGCTTCTGACTATCCGTAACGACTGCCAAAGATCTTCAAATGACAGCCGGGACCTACGGCTTAACGTGCTTTCTGAGGCACGGAGGAAACTCGTTATGTTAAGATGGTCACCCATCCACAGACCAACCTAGGCAAGCGTTGCTTAACCTTGAAGATCGACCTGTGCGGCTGTTATTATCTAGCCACGAGCTCCTCGTATAGAGCATATCCTGGAATAATACATTAGGTAGTTTTTTTTTATCCCGGGACTATAATAACCTTGGGATATTTTTTAATATCACGCGGGCGAAGTTAGTAACTTAATTCATGAATCCCCGACCGGTCTCATGCGACCGCGCTGTTATTTTTTAACTATTGTATCTCATTTCGCGGGTATGTGATAGGTTAATACATAAAACCTTGTACGGTAAACCTTGTTCCTGTAACATCAACTGGAAAAATATGAAGGTACTTTAAATATTACAGTGTTCAATATGGTTTTAAGTATGTACAGCTAACCCTTGAGGAATAAAAATAATAAAGGTTATGTTATGTAGTAAATCAGTGACATACTAATTTAGAGGCATTTATTCAAATTGGAATTAGTCAGCGCTAAGAATGTTGAATAATCTGTAGCATATAGCAATACAAACTATACAAACATTAACATAATTCTTAATCTCCATTCAGGATATTTTAAATGCTTTATTTTAATCCGTTTAATGTAATAAATGTAATAATATTGATATGTGAAAGTACATGTCAAATATCTTTATTTGATTTGAACTCATGACCTCTCGCTATCTAAATCTACATTTACAACCTGCTGTTATAACATAACATTATTAGCATAGCACGCATTAGCATAAAATTAGCGGCATTGTAATGTTCCCACTGCTGGAACCCAGACCTCCTCTTTAGGAGAGGGAATGGGCCACGCAAGCCCAGTGCGTGGTGAATGTAACATGCCTTCGAATTTTTGATACTAGGATATGCCGGTTTTCTCACTATGTTTTCCTTCACAGTTTTGAGAGCAGCAGTGATGAAATAAATTTAACAAAAGTTATGCGACTGGCTGGGTTAGAACCCGCGACCTATATCTTGTAAGCCGGAGCAGTTACCACTGGGCACTACTGCTCATGTTATCACTGCTATCGTTTAACGAAAGTAAATAACAAAAATATTACTTATGGAAACTGTAAAGGCCGTGTAATGTTTTGAGAACCACTCACAGTGGCAATTAACACCGTAAATAATATGAGTAAACAAATAAATAAAGAAACATGACGTGTTGCCACGGATTCCCCGACAGTAAGCTATACACACTCACGTTAGCAAATATTTAAGATGAGTTGAACTAAACAATCATTCTTATAATACAAAACATCAACATCATGCTTTTGTATAAAACATGAGCCACACGTTGGAGTGCCCCAAGTGCCCAAACACCTGCACTTTGGAGGATTCAATGAGTGTCACCAATGCTGCCATTAACGTAGCTATCTACTGGGCCCAAAAAATCAAAAGAGTTAACCTTTAATTCGAAAAGAAGAAGAAGATAACTTTTATATAATATATTCGAACATCATTATCACATCACACTTGACACTACGTATCATAATATAATCACATTTTACACATAGATTATAAAGATGGAAGTTTGTATGTTTGTCTGTAACTCCTTCACGATTTGTTACACAAATCGAATGGCTAAAGGTAAACGGAATTGAATAAAATTTGGCACACGGATAGTCCATGTTCTGTGATACAACATAGGCATATTTCTATTCTTGTGAAGCAGCTGTCAGAAGATTGATATTAATATTATAAATGTTAATGTCAGATTGTTTGTTTATTACCCTTTCACGTTTAGACCCAGAAACCATTTCGATGAATTTCGGTATAGAGATGGATTAGACCTTGTAAGTAATTTTTTATTTTGAGAGTATAATCCCTAGAGATAATGCCCGACTACACGGCGGCGAAGCCACCGGTAGAAGCTTGTCGAGAAATTAAATTACTAAGTAAGTAATAAAAACGACGATAAATTCATCATCATCTGCCTAGCCTTTTCCCAACTATATTGGGGTCGGCTTCCAGTCAAGCCGGATTTAGCTGAATACCAGTATTTTACGAGGAGCGGCTGCCTACCAGACCTCCACAACCCATTAACTGGGGTAACACGGTACTTCATGGCAAGACTGGAGTCAGATTTACTTACGATAAATTATTTGAAACAAATGTATTAGAAAAACAACATACTGGTCGATAAGTGTAAGAAAAAGTAAAGTTTTTACTAAGAATTTCATGACGGATTCAATATTCTGTTTTTATAGAAATCAGTGTTGTTGTCATTGAATATTTGTGGACATACAGAAGAAACCCGAAGGACGGAGATCATGGGAAACTTGAATGTTGGTTTATATATGCTTACATGTATTTATAAACACTGATACATTGATTGCTTGATCTTCACAATGAATAATTTAATTAAAACGTTTATATTGTGCAATACTGACGTTACAAATCTATTGGTTAATTAAACTATAGGTTACTTTTTACGTTAGGTAGTGAAATACCCGTGGAAAATAAAGTCCCTATGCACAAATATGTATAAATAATTATTGGCAAATTATAGAAAATACGTCAAAGATCAAACAGGTTTAAATATTCTTGTCGTGACACGCTATTTAGACTTGATAAACTAGTTTTAGAATAGTAAAACTGTATCGAATCTCTATTATACAGTAATCTGATACTATAGACGATGACCTTAGAGTATGTATCTGTAGGTACCAATAATATAGAGTGAATAGAGTCTAAATAAACTAGTGCGCTTCACCATCAACAATTGCATTACTGCTAACCATAGGCAGGATTGAAGTCAAGCATTAGTTTACATTATTAAAAAAAAAATATGCAAATAAAAACGGAATTCTCAAGGAAAGCGTAAACGTAGTTGTCCGAAGGAGACATGGTAATGAACGGTCATTGCGGAGGCGAAGAACATAGGAAGGACCAGGAGTGAAATTAAACGGGACGTTTAGAGCCTAGAATGGCGGCGCACTGTGGACGCCTTCTGCCCCATCTAGGGGACATAGAAACCTAAGTCACGTAAATTTCATGAATAAGAGAAGTCCCATTAATGCGTTAATTCAAGTCATCTTTGCGAACACAAGACGACGGCTTAGTAGATTTAGGTCGCTAAAACTCTGTAAGGAACAACTTAGACCCTGCCATCGATCCATAGATTTTTCTTATAGGAAACTCCAGAAAAGCACCAATGTAATGCTAAACCAGTCTCTGACAAACTATTTCGCAGTCTTGGATCCCCATGAAGATATTTAATCAGAAAAGAACTGCAATCTATGCTATAACGTTCTAAATCTATGATTTTACAAATATTAAAGGTTTATTGTTAACCCAGTTCGCCAATAGCGCTCATTCCGCTCTCATTAGGCATCATTGAAAGTGTTGAATGCTATGCACTGAACAGGTTCGTTACAATGAGTGCCGTGTGTCCCGCCCTTACATCTAATTGCTCCACAGCCTCCAATTGTTACATTAGGACATCAAATCACCATTAGAATTAATTATTGAAGTGTTGCATATTTCATTCTCGTGGGAATTGAGTGTGAAATTGTATTAGTGGAGTGAAATTTGATGTATGTAACGTTTTAAAAGGCTGATTTGGTGCATTGGTTTTAGAAAAGAATGCTTAAAGAAGTAAATTAATATTATTTTGTGTTCATCATCTACCTAGCCTTTTCCCAACTATATTGGGGTCGGCTTCCAGTCAAGCTGGATTTAGCTGAATACCAGTATTTTACGAGGAGCGGCTGCCTACCAGACCTCCACAACCCATTAACTGGGGTAACACGGTCCTTCATGGCAAGACTGGACTCAGATTTACTGGCTAATATTATTTTGTGTTAAAACTGAATAGTTTGCCAGCTGCGGTCTTCCCGTCGGATTATGATTTGGGTGTCTTCAAGGCTAGAGTGAATATGATTTTTAAAACTAATGCGTTTCACCATCAATTGATTGCATCATTGCTTACCATCAGGTGAGATCACAGTGAAGCATTAGTAGTTTATATTACTTAAATAAAAGACATGTACGGGTATGTTTGCTTGCCGTTATAATTTGAATGGTTATCGAATTTAATGTCAGCTTTGACCGATCCTTTTTGCTACAAAGAAAGTAATTCCAAATATCTTTTATTTTGGTAATTAGTGAGAAACGAAAAAGTTTTGTCACTAAATGTTTTAGACGTTAAAGGAAATGTTGGGTAGCAAAGCCTTTATTTCCATTGAATCCTATTTGTAAATATAATTATATAGACTTAAAAATTACGAGAAACTACGAGTATCTTCCAACTAACTTGTTGAGTGCATTATTTACTTGATAATTATCAGCAAATAGACCAGTAGTTACCTTCACTTTCAATAAGAGTTTAAATACATTGTTGGGCTTCATTGAAAAATAGGCCATGATTTTTTTCCAGTATTTTGAAAAGAAAATAATAAAATTGCTGAAAAACTACCCTTTAATTAATCCAAAAATCAATTAAATTTCAGCCAGTTTTATCAGAATTTCATTTAAAAACTGTAATATCACACTAATATTAGTTTTTTAATAATGTTTTCCTCTTCTTATTGAATGAAACTGAAGGTGGCCGCCGCTGTGTTATGATAACTGTCTAAATAAATACTGCACTCAACAAGTCTATCGGAAGATACTTGTCGGAAGACATTTATTTGCGCTCACGCTATCATTTACACAAAAATTGATTTTTTGTTCGGAAATTGCTCTTCAAACACTTTTGAAGTAAAAATCTTTTTCTACAATATCTTTTATCCTCAAATGTTTCTTTTTGAATTTGACATCTCCGACGCATAAACTCGTAACATTTTTTTTTTGTGAGTAAACTTGTATTATAACATTTTGAATTAAATGTAATTAATTCTTATTTATTACATCTGGTCTGGTACTGTGATCTTAAACTGATAAAAAAACTGGTTGAAATGATTTTTATAAATTATTTGCACATTTGACAAAAAACTCTTTTCCTGATAAAATGCACTTTTTGCCTTACGACCTTGTCGGAGGTGTCGATTTGTTTATTCAAATTTTATCACCTTGCGGAATTAACTTTACCATTTCCTATCGTTACATAAATATTTTATCGAACATGCAACATAATTAAATTACCTGGTTCTCTAACCATTATTTAAAAATAACAAAAAAATAATAATTGCATAATAGGTCTACAATTAAGAAACATGCAATTAGCAAACGCATTATTTACTACCATTAAAATTCCAAACGACTTTGCATAACAATCAGAAGTGAAATGAATAATTATTATTTATTGAATTAATAATCCATAGATATATAAAGTTATTGAACGAGTATATAAATTCAATTTAATATCTCTCTAGACTAGATAGAACTTTCTCTCGCATTCGCGTTGATGTCTTTTACTTGAGCATAATTTTATCTTCCTTTCTAGTAAATTTCATATTTTTGACTTACTTATAATATTTAGGGTATTTTTTGTGATAAATATTAATTACTACATTAATTCTGATTATTTATTTAATTAGGTACCTAACCGTTACACAAATGATCATCACGAACAATCTTCCCAAATCTATTCAAACTGCCAAAACTTGTTCCAAAATCCCTATATATATGTAGGTACTTAATGGTTTCTTAGTAACAGTAACAAATTCAAGATAAACAACATTTGACCTTAACGTCGACCGGAAAGAGCGCAGCATCTTTATCGAATTATTCATCAGATTTTTGCTTTGAAGTTCACAATTCTATTGCATGTAGGTCAACGTAAAGGCTTAGAGAGTGATGTGATGATTGTTCTGATCATCATTGACCTCTTTGGAATGTATGATGAAGTCATCATCACGTGAGGCTGTAGCTTGGCAGTTCCTCAATTGGAGAAAGGTTGCAGTCAGCAAGATTTTATATATAGTGACCGCCTATTTGACCTCAACAACAGTTACTGGGTGGTAATAATGACTGGGTGTGATGAAGTATAAAGCTGTCTGTTTACCTAGATCAGGGTACTCCTGCAGGGTCTCCTCCACGATGGACTGCAACCAGTAGGGCTCCAGCTCCGCCATCTCTCGCCGCCGTCGGCCTCGGGACTCATACGGCAGATGCATCCTTCACACCATCACATTCACTGGCGCTCCAGCGCGGTCGGTAAGTCCCCACTAGCCCGCTGGCGCAGCAATGGATAATAAACACTACGATACTAATTGAGGCAAGTAAGGGTTTGGAAACTCAAATGCTAACGCTTCCGTACTCTTCGCGACCTTCGAGTCTTCGCTCTGGCAAACGTCCAAAAAGTTTTATTATTATACACCTTGACAATACTTTGCCTTCGTTACTCCAAGAAGGTTTCTCATGCGCGACTCGTGAGTGAGTATTTCGTTAGCGTTCACGTGATAATTTACTATGATTAGGAATTCTTTGGATACTAATACTTGGTCAGTCTCTTCGTAGCGTTTACAGCGTAATGTTATTATTAAACTAAAACTTCGTATTATAAACAAATGCGTCCGTTGTTTCACACAAATTGTCCGCGTATGTCGCACTATTAACAATATATATTTTTGTATTATTTCCTTAATCCAACGACGTTCATTCTATACAAGCGCAGCATTTCTTGAATTTAACTTTCGTCATTTTATATGAGTCACAGCACTAGTCCGGGGTTCACTGGGAACTATTTGATACATGAACAGTTCCGGCTTAGTTCTAAGAACACCTGTAAGTCACTATCGCGGCCGGTGTTATGTCAACATCAGCTGAGAGCCGATATATTTATGATAATGCGCGGCCGAGCGCGGGCTGTTGGCGCGGTTTTTTTGTGCGGAGTGTGAGCCACGTCTGCCGCTCGTCGCGTGCGTGACTCAGCGCTCGGAGGCTGACGCGTGTTCGCTTGCCGCGCGACTCACTACTACTGAACCGCCGCCATTCTGTCACTCGCTGCCTCCATTCTCTGCGGTCAATCTGCGGTTTAGCCACGCTTCATTTGTCGGGAAAATGTACGATGTTCTTCTCCTGCTCACACTTGCACCTCCCCCGCTGCGTGCGAGAGAGACCCGCGCAAGTTTTGTACCATTAAATATTTTTGTTTATTCCTATTGTTGAAAGGGAAATATTATGAGCTTTTTCATTTTAAAGCGTGGTTGCGTATCTCCCTCTTTCGGTTCGCTAGCTGTGGTTAGAATGGAGAGAGACGTCTATAACAGTAGATGTCATCCTAGTTTTATGAAAGTTTTCAAAATATTTAATTTTATTGAATAAAAAATAGCATTTATTTGAAAATCTGTGTTATAAACATGTCCTGTAGTGAAATTTGATAACATACAACAATCACATTAGAAGGTAATGCCGCTCCGAATTAATGGAACTAATGAGGTTTGATGGCAGCCAAATTGTATGTAACTTGACACGTTTGTACTAATAAACTATATACTCATTAACATATTGGCTTAATTTGTTGGTACATTGCGTTCTGATAAGTATAATGTTACAATGTTGTGGGTGTATTTTTCAGTGGTCTTGAGATAGTGTGGTGGGCGTGTGCGCGGCTGGGCGGGGCGGCCCCGCCTACTGTCGCGAAGACGGAGCTCGCGGTCGGAAAAATTGTGAAGCGCACCGCGCCGCGCCGCCTCGACGTCGCGGCCGCGTCGCGTCGCGTCGCGCGGGCGGCCCCACGCACTTGTTGCGTCGACTAGTGCGGTGTGCGCCCGGTCTTATGGGACATTAGGAAATTGCGCAGATTTGAATAGGCTCTCTTAATAAACTAGTGCGCCTCACCATCACTGCTTACCATCAGGTGGGATTGCAGTCACGTTTCTATTATAAAAAAATATGGAATGTTGGTTTAGTTTATTTGGTCGTCCGTATTTCAATATACACCAGTTCTATGTGCAACTCTACTATCTACTTAACAAATGGGTATCGTGAGAAACCCCATAAAGCAAAAATAACATAAACCAACTATTTACTAATCATAGGTTCTAGGACGTGTGACAAATATTAAATCCTAATTACAAAACAAACCAAAAATCCCAATGTGAGTCATTTTCGTAGATCTATGAATATTGAATATTAATTAGCAAAAAGCGACGCGATATCTTAACATATCACCTTATAATATATTCAGAAAATAAGATAAACAATATAAATATGTACATACATATTTATATATTTTATTTATACTCGTTCTCTTTGTCGTAATCAGTTAGTTTGTGCACTAAAAATACAAAGGAAAAACATTTGGAATTTCCGTTTAAATTAAACAAACTAGTATGGTAATTGATAATGTTAATAAACTTTTTATAAGTATGTATGATAGTAATATCTTTATTTATTTTTTTTTGAACGAAAAAATCCTTGTCCCACACTAGGAATTCCTCCTGTATTCCAGGTTTGGTTTTTGAGGTGGGAAATCATCAATTATCTTCTCACACCTTTGAGTGGAGTAAGAGAACACGCTCGTTAGACTTTCACTGGCTAAAACCCACCTGTATCCTTCATTTATTTATTTATTCAATTAGGTTCACCAACGATTGTTCACACTGAATACACATACGCCCGTTTTCAATAAGCTATCTATCGACAGTTGCAGTTACTAAAGATAAACAAATTTATTCTTTTGCCGTTACTTGCTTTCCTATAACCTACCGACGGAATCTTACTGTTTATTGGGGATAGCTATTTATCTATGAACTGCGGTTGCTTATTGAAAACGGGCGATACACAAAATTAAAATTAATTACTTTCAAACATTGCCGTTGTGCTAGCAGACATTGTCCCTTCTGGGTTCTTTCAGTTTTGCTGACATCTCCTTGAGGCGCGCATGGAACACTATATACCCTTGACTTGGGACTTGATCCTTATCGTACGGCCCGAAAATGATTTACCTATTGATCGTCGTTGGCAAGCCTTTGAGTGATTGTGCCCTTTTACGATCATGCCTATTCTGGAACATGGCATTAACTAGATCTGGCTCTAGTTCACGTCACGTGGTCCCTTTGTGTCTCGACGATGTGTTAATTATTAGCATTACCATTATCGGCACTGTTGGGACTCAGGCCTCCTCTCTAGAAGGGCCCGCTGTGGATTGGCGGATGTCACATGTCTTCAAATTTTTGGTTCTAGGACATGCCGGTTTCTTCATGATGTTTTCCTTCACCGTTTTGAAAGTAGTGGTGATGAAAAAAATTACACAAAGTAATGTGCCTGACTGGGTTTGAACCCGCGACCAATGCGCGATGTGTTAATTAGTCATGGTATTATTGATTCTAATTTTAAAATCAAAGCGGTTATTGATAAATGGTGGGTTGAAAACTGGACAGGATGGTACAGCAACCAATAGTGAAGACAGTATTTGTTCACGTCTGGACGTGAGAGGTTACCGCCGACAATCGCATTCACGAGGACACAGTGGTGCTCTGCCCAAGCGGGTGCTAAGACTTCCACCGTAAGCTTCACCGTGGTGTCTAGAGGACCCACATATTCGAAACACCCGGACGTTTTATTCCGCCTGAATTCGAAACCGGAATCTTTCGGTTGGCCATTTCTGGTAAGTGGAAATATCAGGTGTAAAGTGAGGACGTTGTTGCCCCGCAATTGTGGCGTGCCTAGCTGCGCCAACCATCATCTACGTAGCCTTTTCCCAACTATATTGGGGTCGGCTTCCAGTCCAGCCGGATTTAGCTGAATACCAGTATTTTACGAGGAGCTTATTAACTGGGGTAACACAGTACCTCATGGCAAACTGACTGGAGTCAGATTTACTGGCTTCTGACTATCCGTAACGACTGCCAAAGATCTACAAATGACAGCCGGGACCTACGGCTTAACGTGCTTTCCGAGGTACGAAGGAAACTCGGTATGTTAAGATGGTCACATAGCTGCACCAACCATGTCATTACATATTGGTAAATCTTAAACTGTTCAACACGAATGAAGATTAAAATTGTTAGATTTACGAGTATATTGTATCTTTGTATATTTATACTTATAACAATATAAGTCAGAGTGTATGTCAGAGATAGATTAGGAATGGATACTACAAAGTATCCATTCCTAATCTATCTCTGACATTCAAAGGTTTGCTGGCAGAAAATTCGCCTTCGTACATGAATTTGCTAAGTTTTGTGTGCAATAAATAATAAAAAAATAACAATAAATAAAAATAATATTTTACCTACATAAAATGTACTTATTTCTATGTTTTACAGGGTCTCACTACCATAAGGGTTGTAGAGCTATAGTGCGTCTAATGAAAGCGCGACCAGGAGTTTTTTTTAAATTTAATTGGCAAAATTATTCAGCCGCAATTGTAGGAAATAAAAAAAATTGTGAAGTGTCTAGACATGATTCTCCTACTAGTTAATAATACCACATTTTTTTTTTGGATTTAACCTCTTTTTCTCCTGTCGCGCTTTCATTAGACGGACTATATATTACACTAGTAGCGCGGATAAGTTTGTTTGCGTGATGCAAAGTTTGTATGACGTTAGATCTATTATTGTAGTTCTTATGTGGGGGTATAGATGTCGCTACTTTACATTGATTTTTCCTGCCTGTCGGTATTCTAGCGGTACTATTTTGGCAAGTCTCTGTCGTAATTGCACGGTTTAGAGAATTTCATCTTGCATACAACTAAAGAGTAGAATTCCCTGCCGTAGTCTGTGTGAACTGATAGCTTCCTATTTGAGGATGTAAAGAGTAAATATGTTATGCGGAGTTTATGAGATGGTGGTCAAATGTAAACCTACCCTGTTATTATTAATATTGAATAATAACAAAACAGTCTTGGATTTATCCCAATTTATTAATTTGGGTTGGCACGAATTATCGTCTTCTATAGTTTTCTATTAGCTCTCATCTTTCTTCACTCACTCTTATTTATTTATTTTAACTTCATGTACAGTGGTGGTACATAGGCGGACTTAATGCATCAGGGCATTCTCTACCAGTCAACCTTAGGTTTAAAAAGAAAACACTGTGTTCTTCTTTCTTCTAACCCCATCATATTCACAGAACAACCAACCTTACCTTAGGTTTTCCCCTACTTTTCAACCCATCAACCCACTTTAAGTTTAAAATTAGAATCAATCATACCATGACTAATTAACACATCGTCGAGACACAAAGGGACCACGTGACGTAATGACAAAACGTTGCGTCATCCGCAACCCGATAACCGCAACGTTGTCGATTTTTGCGGCGGCAAGGAAGCGACCGCAACTGCCGCAACCGCCGCGGTGCGCCCGCAATGAGAATCAAACTGTGCTCTTACTGCTCTTGAACTTCAGCGGTCACATCGTGTAACCTTTAAACTTCATTTAAAATTGCATACAGGGTTATTTGTACATCTGACTCCAGTCTTGCCATGCAGTACTTGGTACAGTGTTTCCCCATTATGGGTTGTGGTCTGATAGGATATATTTGCTTATTTATAGTGTACACCGCAGACTACCCCCTGTACTATTTTAGTTCTTACGATCCATCCTAAGGTTGTCTGGTAGATATCGGTAGTGTGTGGTATCAGCGATAAGACCGCCATTGTACCCATAGATTTAAGTTATTGTATAAACTGTACCGTTACTTTTTGGTGTACAATAAAGTTTATTCTTTTCTATTCCAATATAGTTGGGAAAAGGGTAGGTAGTTGATGACAGGGTTCTTTGTAAAACACTTACAACCTTACAGGACGCATCACTGCCATCATAGTCAACAAATTACTTTTGTTCTATGACTTTTTACAAAACAGTATACGCGTATTAACGTATATAACAAAAACAAACTATCAAGATTTCGTTTTTCTGTCTAATACACTTCAACTCTGTATTTTGCTGTACTTACCTACGCCTCCCGCACGCTGTTTCCCCCTCTCCCCCCCCCCCCCCTAAGATATTGTACTATTACTTGCTTGGCATAGACTTCGTAACATTTAGAACATTCAATTTAAATATTTTTATTTTTGTATGAAAATACGATGAACTGAAAATATGATACATTTTTAAAAGTCATAAAACTAAAGTTGTTGTTTATGATCCTAGTAAGATAGCCCTGAGAGGTTGCCAGTCTTTTACAAATAACCCTGTATACTATAATGGGGTTGTTATTGGTTTGTTACACTGATGACTACCTCATTTCTTGTCCAGGCAATTACTGTCTATTCCAGGTTGCCTGGAAGAGATCGTGGTATGCAATAAGACCGCCAATTGAATGTATGTGTAACCAGATTGGAGGTAGTATAACAGAAAGTAGTCTTTAACGTTTGAATCCCCAACCGGTCCTATGAGACCGCGCTGTTATTGTTTTACTATTGTGTCTCGTTTCGCGGGTATCTGAGTAAAGTTGAAAAGAGAGGATCCTCCGACCAGACGGGTGTAATGTTTAGTGGGTTACTGGCCGATAGATGATTTCAGGTTGTTCTATATGTTCTAATCGCGTGGAGAACTTCACTTGCGCGATGCAAGATCATAGATGTCGCTACAGTTTGTTAGGATAAGTATAAAAAACGAAACAAATAAATATAAAACATAAAACACAGCATTCAATTTGAGGAAGATTTTTTTCAAACCGTCTGACATGTAGTTATAGTCTATCCATTGTTGGCCCGTCTAACCTTTCCGAAAAGACCTTCAGAATTTTTCTAATAGTTACAGACGTTTCTGCTGACCATGAGGAACTGGGTTCAATTCCCGGATCATGCACACTGTTATTGACGGGTAGATATTTCCATCCTTTTATTATTACTATTTTCTTTCGCTCCCGCTTAACCACTATCTCAGATTTATAATGGCCACAATATAAGAGTCAATCACAAATGGGGTTCCCCTTTTAGAAATAAGGGGCACTCCCATTTCTGCTTTGAAAATCAGCTTGTTATTTTTTTTTATTATCTATACTTCTTTGCTGGAAACAATACCGGTGTTGTAGAAATGGCTCGGTCACATCGAAAATATATCGCAATAATCCTGAGTAGGTAAGTAAATGGTTTTTTAAAGGTAGGAAATCATCCAATGACTTTTCCCGCGCTATGGCGGGGAGGAAGGATGTGTTAGACTTTTACTGACTACAACTCACTCTTATATTCCTTTTTTTTGCGTTCCAAGACCCCAGGTTTCCCTTTCGGAAACATAGCGGAGTCGTCTCAAAAACCCCTTTCTTTTACTTTATATATATCGTCGCTATAGAATGAAAACCTCGTATGTCCAAAAATCTTTTTTTTTTGTTGTTGTAAAAATCGTATGAAAACCACGTATTTTATAATACGGCGAAACTGTGAACCCAGTATATGACTACTAGTGCCATCTATTGAGTAAAATAAATATTTCATTTTTCATTGACGAAATTAAGTTTTTTTCGTTTCTTGTGAAGTTTGAATTTCTGGACATACGAGGTTATCATTCTACAGCGACGATATAGAGATATATGTAGGCACATGTTATATTAATATTTATGTATGTTTATTTTACCTATATTTAGTCTTACCATCTCAATTTTTTTTTATGCACCTGCCATGCTTTCTCTTCACCACCCATGGTTGACTGGTAGAGAATGCCTAAGGCATTAAGTCCGCCTTTGTACCATTATGTTGCATTAAGTTTAAATAAATAAATAAACCAACCCGTGGCCCCAGTGGGCTTCGAACCTGCTGGGTACGGTTTTGCTGACCTTTCTTTAACTCTATTTACTGTCGGACTCGGTCTGGTCGGCGAGCTACCCATTGCTCGTCATCCGCAGCCCAACGCCTTCGGTGGTTGGAAATTGGGGTTGGGACGAGAAGATACCCGTTCACTAACGCGTGCGGCCGCCTCCTTCGCCAGCATTACTGTTTCGCAGAAGAAGGCAGCCTGCCATTCCTCCCCGCTCCGAAAACGGCAGTGCTTCACGTGACAGATGCTACATCTTATAAAAAACTCATCAAAGGTCATCATCACCTCAACCGAAAGACGTCCACTGCTGGACATAGGCCTCCCCCAAGCGTCGCGATAGCAACCGGTCCTGTGCGTCTCGCATCCATCGGATTCCCGCGACCCTCGCCAGGTCATCGGTCCACCTTGTGGGAGGCCTTCCAACGCTGCGTCTTCCGGTACGTGGCCGCCATCAAAGGTTCTTTTGACCTATAAATCTGCTACTGTGTTCTACTGAACCTACAATACTTTGTAGATTTGCAGCAATAAAGAATGGTGACCGCTGCCGTACTGTCGACGAATGAGTTGCTTGATTACCGCAGTGGTGCCAAAAGGTGACGAATATTGAATTCTAGAATGTATCCTTATCCTCAAACATAATTATTCACAAATATACATAGTCAAAAATTACTGAATGGATTTTCATTAGGTTTTCAGCAATAGGCAGAGTGATTCATGAGATAGGTTTAGATGTATAAATTATTACATTCGTATTATAGTAGAGAAAAACCGAGATTTTCAAAGATTTTAACCCCTGTGTGAAGCTGGGGTAGGTTGCTATAAAACATTAGCTTCTTTCTACAACTTTTGCCGCCTCAAAAGTGGTTTATTATCCCAGACCCCAGAATGGCTTTCAGACCGATGTCAGTAATTTTATATATAGTAAATGAGTAATTTAAATTCCCTGCAATTTTTGTTCTTTAATTATTTATTGTACATAAAATATAATATTGAAACACAGAGATTTGGCTATCAATTCATTTACGAGCTTAACAATGAGTTTTATGCCAGCAAACCGATACCCAAAATACCTATCACAAATGACGAATACATCATCTACTCGTATATTGCGATTATACAATTAACAATTAAAACCACACTCCAATCAATACTTTTTATTTTTTTATTTAAAATAGAAGTTTACAGTGCGTAGGAATAAACCTAAGTATGTATTATTATGAGTAACTTATCAATTACATTCCTAATTTAATTACAATAACTAAACTAATGTAAAAACTTAACTTATGATCCGAAGCTGAGTTAAGAATTTGCTGTTGATAACAAGTCACTGTATCCTAGAATGAGAACTTGAAAAACTGTTACATTAAAGTAGACTTTGACGACTTTTCAATTCAGTAACCGGTTATTTAATTGTTTATTTTATTCTAAAATGGTAAGTAAACTGAGGGCCTGTTTCACAATGTCCGAGTAGGCACTACTCACTGAAAAAATTCAAAAATTTGACAGAATTTGTATGAAATTATCTGTCAAGCAAGATACTCGAAACTTAATCATAGGTGGTGAAATAGGCCCTAAGCCCCACAAAAACGTTGTAATGGATTGACTGTGGGGTCGATGAATCTCAAGACACTCATACTTCGTATTTAAAATTAATAAATATTATAGTTAATTAACTACACTTAACACTTGATTGTTAGATTATATTTACTCATATTACTTAAGAGCTAGCTTATGTACATTATGTATATTGTTTCCTTTAATTTTAACAATGACATCGATTAGTTGTGATTCCGATTATTGTTAAAAATTACGGGAGCCTCTGATGTAAGATTATTGGGTTCGATGAATTTCTACATTTGACAACAACTGTGTATACAATGAAGCACACAAAAACAGCAATTGCGATAATAGTAAATGCAGAATAATAGTCGCCATATTTGACAATGTGAGGCATTATGTCGACATGTGCTTGTTGTTTCATATTCTGCTCCATTTGATCTAGTTTAGCGGATTCCAAATTCAAGGACTCTAAGTTAACATCGTTTAATGTAATCGGAGCAAGCATTTTAGTACTAGTATTCACCAATTTAAATTTACAACAATTATCTTCAATAATATTGAAATCAATGTTCATCTGACTAGGCAATGTTGTCATGTAAGTAACTGATGATTTAAATTGCAAAGTTTGGAAAAACGCAACACAGTCTTCTCCCAATGTTAGAATACCAGTTCCTTGAATAGTATAGTCTTTAGTTTGAGTATTATCTGAGCATTTAATACTTAATTTGTTAGGCTTTGATTGTACGTAAATATATTTACCATCAATTAGTTTTTGCCACAAGTTAATGTTGCCGTAAATTACTCTAGACTGACACATTTTAGGTAGAGCTTGAGTTACTTCAGTCATTAGTTTAGTTTCACAAGTAGGATTATTCATTGTAGACAAAATAGAAGGTAATGGGCAGATTTTATATTCTCCATTGACATCTTGACAATCGTCAACACTATCCAGTAACGCATATTCTAATTTGTCATCGGTTATAGCTGTATACAGTTTAGTAGGATGGATAAGAACATATGATTTTAGATTACTATCAACAGTTTGAAGGCGTGGTGTAGGCAACGGCAGATTCTTATAGATATTGTACTTAACAGAACTAATGAGAGGGATTTGCATCACAAATACAATTTTATTGTCATAATAATAAGCAGTCAACTTAGAGAGATCCATAATAATGTGAATGGTCTGCAATGTCAGCCCAACGGGAAATCTTAAATCTCCTTGACTTATTTGGGCTTTTAAAAGTTCTTCATATAAGTGACTGGGAGTTAAAACGTAAGGATGTAAAATATTGGTCTTCGCAAACAGAATGGAATTTAAAACAGTGTCAAGAATATTAGAAACGGACATCAGTGAACCTTCGATTAGATTAAAAATAGAATTAATTTTCGCTCCATTTTTTAAATCATTATTAGCTTTAGTAAGGTTTTCGAACCTGTCATTAAGTCTCTTTAATTGTTTATTGATTCTTTTTTCGTTTTCGTTTAGTTTAGTAATGGTTTCGTTAAACGCGTTGATAGTGGATCGCACAACGTGGATATTTTGCTGCATATAAGAATACATTTGCTGTTCGTCTTCTGCAACAGCAGCAAACGCTTCATCATATTTTTTAGCATCGTCAGAATCTAACGTGCCAAATAAAAAGTTAAGAACTTTTCCACCAACATTAATTAGACCTCTTTTGGGTCGTTTCGTTTGTTTGTAATATGGGTCGTTTGCCGAAACAAGATGAGATAGAGAACCGTATTTGAGTTTATTAGCACCGATTAAAATTTCCAAAGGATTAACAGTATCATTACAGTCAATATGGAACGAAGACTGTTGCTGAAACTTATTACAAGTATCAAAAACATCTGAGAGAGAGTGTGCAATTTTATCCAAATAAGGTTTGATAGGAATGAATTCTATGTGTGTAATCACACTCCAGTAATCGTTATAAAAATAAGCTTCAGTAGTAGGGTCGAAATAAATTCCCGGACTATGTGTGATAGGTACGACAGGTTCAGAGAAGCTGGATGAGATACTTAGCATAATGTAGAACGCACTCACGAACATGTTGACGATTTTACCAAAACTGTTTGTGGAACTAGTGGCAGGTGGCGCAGCGATGAGTTTCCTTAAACGGGTGCTCGGCGATTCGGGAAGATCCTTCAGATCACGTTCGCAGAGACTTGTCACGAGGTAGGTCTTCAGAAGCTGGTGATGATGGCGAGTCAACCGTCCGAAGATGTTGATGAACAGGCTTGTCTTCTCATCTGGTTTGATGGTGCAGGAAGCTGATGTGGCTCACATATGAAATTGGAGGTTGGCAGGCGTATTCCAGGTCAGACCAGGCGTTGTAGTGGCAGAAGTGATCAGCTCAGTGAAGACTTATCTTGGCTCTTGGCTGATGGTTCAGCTAAGATCCACTTCAGGCAACAGAGTCACCTTGTGGTTCTGTAAATCACTTTCCATACTATGCACACAAAATTATAATTAATAATATTTAAGAAGTTAAAGTGTACCTATTCGGTCAACATTTGAAGGATAACTGTCTAGCTTTGATTGATGTACAGCTTTTTATAGCTTCAATCTTTCTTACTTATTACATCAGAAATTATTTATTGCGTTCAATAATAATTATTACTAATTTATCGTTTAATTGAATAATGATTTTTAATATATTGCGGTTAACCAATATCTTTCCGTTTTCTAGCTAACGCTTTAACCTCATTAAAATTTGTCATTGATGTAGGAATAGAATAATTATCATTTTCTGCCTAACTTTTTCCTTACTATAAAGGGGTCGGCTTCCAGTCAAGCCGGATTTAGCTGAATACCAGTATTTTACGCGGAGCGGCTGCCTACCAGACCTCCACAACCCATTAACTGGGGTAACACGGTCCTTCATAGCAAGACTGGAGTCAGATTTACTTCTGACTATTCGGAACGACTGCCAAAGATCTAGATTTAGGAATAAAATAACCAATGATGGGTAGGTACTAGCGGAAAAATACCTAAAATACCTACCTAAATTGCTATTGGTTTTAAAGTCCAGAATTCAAATGCAATCCTTCATTCATTTGACTTCTGATAGTTGTGAATCATTATTTAAACAACTAAAGGACATTGCTCTGCGCCAAAACATAGTTCGCCCTGGAGCCAAGAGCATCGGAAAAGGATGTATTGTATTCTCTATCATTAGTAAACTCCTATAGGATCTTAGTTTTGTAGCGGACTAGCTATAGAGAAGATATCTATACTAATATAATAAAGAGGTAAAGTTTGTTTTTTTTTGTTTGTATGAGGTAATCTGTAGAAGTACTGGTCCGATTTTTTTTTTTTTTACCAATAGTAAGCTGCTGTATTCCTGAGTGACAGGCTATATTTTAGGTACGCGCGCGAAGCTGCAGCCTAAAGCTATATTTCATAAAATGTGTCTAATTTTGAGGTTATATGCGAACCGTAACAACACTTACTTTACTGTCTACTACATCTTTAAAGTGGGAGTATTAGTTTGTAGTAACCTCTTTAGTTTAATTTATTCGCGGTTTGCCCTTTGCATTCTAGGGCCACATCGCAGCCACTCATTTAAAGATTTCTGCAGTCGACTGTTAATTTATCGTTGGTTATATTTAAAACAAACAAATTAAGGTATATTTAATTAAAAAAAACAATCGCTATGTACAGTCATATTAAGAGGAGGGATGTGGATGGATGAAGAGAGAAAGAGACCAGGGAAAGTTGAAGGATTGCGTGAGGACTGATATTTTTGATTGGCCTTTTAATCTAGTTAGTGTCCCTGACTACTATGCCGGAGGTTGTGAATTCCATTCCCACCCAAGACAAATCTTAGTGTGATGTGCACAATCATTTGGTCTGTGTCTTGGTGCAATTTATCTATACTAATATAATAAAGAGGTAAAGTTTGTTTTTTTGTTTGTATGAGGTAATCTGTGGAAGTACTGGTCCGATTGCTAAATTTTTTACACCAATAGAAATTATTGTATTCCTGAGTGACTTAGGCTATATTTTATGTACGCGGGCGAAGCTGCGGGCTAAAGCTAGTCTATAATATGTATGTATTTAGAAATTTATGTAGGTAAGTATGTTTATTGGATGTCTAGTATATAACTCATATCACAAGCTCTGCTTAGTGTATGCCTCGCATAGAGCTTGCCTAGTTGGCGTTATGTAAGTTTGTTTTTTTACTATTATTTCCTTATTTATCTAGGTTTCCAGCATGCTATGGACTACCCGTTGCGGTTTACATAAACCAATTATTTCTAAAAGGGTGTTATGTACCTAAATGATCTAGGAGATCATTTAGGTACATAAAATTACTAACTCTCTGTTTCGTTGGTGTAGCGATCACAAACACTACTGCTGGGTTTTTCCTGGTTTCAGTTCCTGGGACAGGAAGGCTACAAGTTCTCTCCCACCCCTTACTAGGCGCACCGGCCGTTATGGAAGGGTAGATAACAAGATAAGTAGGTCTAAGGTCAACGGAATAGGAGACATCTTTCGCTTTATTAATCTAAACCCGCGATGGTGTAAGCACGAGTCTCACAGACCCTCCCGCCCACGCTAGGTTTACAACAAAAAAGAGATTCTGTAAGGAAACGCATATAATCAAAATATGCATAAACATAATTTTTGAAATATGTATACCTAAGTAGCCGGTGACAATTGAATCACAGACGTATCACGACGGAGTTACTGGAACCCTAGAACGAAAAGTAAAACTGAAGAAATGCGGGTGAATTTTAGTCAGTAAAAGTCTAACATATTCGTCCGATTATATTATAATTTAGCTGCTTTCAAAGATACAGTGAATAAACTCTTACTAGACTAGTTCACTTTAACATCACGATTGCATCACTGTTTACCATCGGGCGGGATAGCAGTCCAATAATAGTTTACCATATTTAAAAAAAAAAATCCCTCGTTTTACCTAGGCGGAGACAAATTATTACACACTTTCCTAGTTCCTATCCTTAATAAAAAGAGTTGAGACTGATGATATGAGACTGCGTCATAATATCATTGCGTCAATAATAATATAATAATATTTGTTGTAATGCATTGACGCATTGATGTACCTACTACTTGTTTTGTAAGAGATTTCTAGCTTACGACTATATGACGTACTTTGTTTATTAATAAAAGACGACAACCTTCCATTCATAAGTTCCGAGTATATTTAGTAAATATTAGATGGAAACGGTCTAATAAGACACTGAGTTTGAAAGAGAATTACATAGGTACTATTAGGCAAATCTTATACTAAAAATTTAATTCAAAAACTTAAGTTAAACCTAACTATGTACATATAATACAAATTATATAAATACACTCAGGCGTCGAAGTACTCCTCCACATCGCAGTCATCTGGAAATGTGCCCAGAAGGCTGGCGGCATTGCCACGTTGTATAGCAATGCTAATTCTTTGGGCGAAGAACGACGTGCAGCCCTCTGGTCCCGCAAAGTGTCGATCAGACGGCGTGAAATGTCTTTAAAAAGAAGACGCGCACTCGGACCCCATGACCCAAGAGTTTCAACCCCAAACGGCTGAAAACTGTAATTACCAATAAGATTACAGGTATTTGCGCCGTTTGAGGGACTCAGCAGCATTACATACTTACTTTACTTAAGGTCCTATGTCTTCTAGCTGGGGCAGAGGACGTCGACAGTAGTCGCCCATCGCGACCGGTCTTGAGCTTTACGCTTGATCTCACTCCATTTTAGCCCGATGGCCGTCGCTTCTGCCAGCAAGGTGCTTCGCTAGGTTTGCCGAGGATGGCCACGCTTCCTTTTCTCTAGAGGATTCCAGTCCAATTCCTGGTTACGTAATTATATGATCGTATATCGGTATATGATCGGAATCCGCCCTAAACGTGTGGACCAATCCATCTCCACTTACGACGTTTAATCTGGTAGTCGATGTTTATAGACGGTTTGGGGCCATTTCCATCCCTTAGGATGCAACGAAGACGTCAGTTTACGAGAGCCTCGAAATCTCTTTTCGTTCACGTTTCGCACCTATAATATAGTACCTATAGATTCTGATTAAACTTTTTTGTTCATGATTCGTAAATGGGTTGTGGAGGTCTGGTAGGCACCCGCTCCTCGTAAAATACTGGTGTTCAGCTAAATTCGGTTTGACTGGAAGCCGACCCCAATATAGTTGGGAAAAGGGTAGGCAGGTGATGATGATGATGATTCGTAAATACAAATCTTTTTAGTAAAATTATATTGATTACCTCCACTTGAATATGTTTCAAATCCCGTGACGGGAAAATGCTATTGAGTTTTTCCAGCTGGAATATCCCAGTTCCCTGATTGGTGACAAAAAGTACCTACCCACTACATATTCGTATATACATATTATACAACATGTAACATAATTAACACACATCCTCTTGGGGGGTCATTGTACTCGTACTTGTCATTATGAACAACTTTTAGTGTGAGACCAAACCTGAAATTGAAAAAAAATCAGCTGTTCCATACATTTTGACGAAATAAGCGAACATAAATGTAGGGAACAGCTGATTATTTTTTCTCTATTTCAGGTTTGGTCCCATAGTAAAAATTGTTCAGCGCTCTCTTCGACGCTAATATGGCTGCAATGATTTGGATGAAATTTGGTATTTACTTGCTGTTCTGTTGTTGCAAGTAAGTTCCTTTAGGATAATCTTCTACTTTCATGCAGGAAAGTTATTAGGGTATCCGGTATCCCCTGATAACAGATATCCATTAGGAATTCCTAACCAAAAAACAAAAGATAGCTGAAGATGGCTTAGATTCTTGTTCAAACTGTAACTAGAGTGCGTTTAATGAAAGCACGACCTGGATTTTTTAAAAAAATTTAATTGGCAACATTATTCAGCCTCAATTGTAGGAAATAAAAAAAATTGTAAAGTGTCAGTGTGGTTTGACTGGCCTGTTGGTCTAGTGGTTAGTGGCCGTGACTGTTATGCCGGAGGTCGTGGGTGCGATTCCCACCCAGGACAAATGTTTGTGTGATGAGCATGATCATTTGTTCTGTGTCTGGGTGTAGTTTATCTATACTATGTATGTATTTAGTAATATATAAGTATGTTTATCAGTTGTCTAGTACCCATAACACAAGCTCTGCTTAGCTTGGGACTAGATGGCGTTGTCTGAAAGTTGTGGAATATTATTAATCCAAGATAGCTGTTCTGACACCAGATTTCATCCAAACTCGTTTAGCCGTTAAACTCGTTAGCCGTCAAAACATGATTCTCCTACTAGTTAGTAATACCACATACAAAATTTTTGGATTTGACCTCTTTTTCTCAGGTCACGCTTTCATTAGACGGACTATAATTATAAAAATCTACTTACGTAGAATTCCAATGCGTTGTTAATTACCACATTCCGTTATAAGTACACGTCATATTGTTTATCTTGTTCCGTAACCTAAGACAACGCAAAAATTATTGGTGAAAGTGGTGTTCAATGTTCATAGCTGAGTTTCTCATACGCATCAAATTCCGCGAGACGCTGTTGCGTCACATATGCGTTACTTACCCAGGTTAATACAATAGTGTGCTGCAGGATTCTTCGAAAGATTTACAGCGGTCCTGGAACGCAAAGGGAGACAGAAGGAAAGAAGTGGGAAATCATCTAATGACATCTCCCGCCCTCGGGCGGAGTGGTATGTCAAAATAATACTGACTAAAGCCCACTCTTATGTTCCTTCTTTGCTTACATCTAGGGCCCCTGGTTTTACTTTCAGAAGCGAACTTATGTCCCCAGTGGACTTCGACCTTGCTGCGCTACCACGGTTTTGCCTGTCGGGGCCATGGGTTGTACGACAAATAACTCCGGAGCCCTGGATCAAAGGCAAAGAAGGAACAAAGACATGGGTTTTAGTCAGTAAAAATCTGACATGTCCTCCCGCTCCAATTTAGAGCGGTAACTCATTGGATGATTTCCCACCGGAAAAAAAACAAAGCACACAAACAGACTTACTGTATATTTACCTTTAATGTTAGTAAACATATACTGAAAGTACCGAACTACTTACTGTTATTGTTATAATAGTCATAATATGGACCACTTGGGGTGTGAATAGTGCGCTAAGTAGGTAACAGACCTCGTGCTAAAGTGATAAGTAAGTAGGTATGGTAAAATGGTGGTAATTCTAGTAATTACCACCATTTTAATGGAAAATCCGGAAAATTCAAACCCTAAATATTTTATAGACGTGCTTACTGTCACGTCCCACACCACGATTTACTTTTTGGGAATTATCCATACATAAAATTCTGAAAAATACGGGCATTTTTCAAATATATAGTTTCTATATGTTTGCTGCACTTTTTCCCTATAAAAATTTGTATTTTTCCGGGATAATTTGAACCTGGATAATAAAGGACAACAGAAAGAACACGATTGATTTTAGTTAGTAAAATTCTGTAACTTCCTTTTTTAACACAGTTGCTCGTAAAGCTGATGTAATTCCACCGGTTTTAAATATGTAAAGCGGGACATAAAAAACGCGTGTGTTATACCAAAGCAAATAGTTAAGTTATAGTCCATACAAATTCCATAACAGCATTATTTGCAATTTCGTGCGCGGCGATTAGTTCGAAATTTGAATAGCCTCATCATTTTATCATTTGTCATGTTTTATCATTTTTTGTCATTTCTTGTAATTTTTTGTCACTTTTGGTCACTTTTTGACATTTCTTGTTATTTTTTGTAATTTTTGTCACTTTTTGTCACTTTTTGTCTTTTTTTGTGATTATTTGTGGTTTTTAGTCATTTTTTGTGTTATTTGTAATTTTTTGTCACTTTTTGTAATTTTTTGTCATTTTTGTCACTTTTTTTGATTTATTGTCATTTCAGACATTTTTTGTCACCTTTTGTGTTTTTTGTCAACTTTTGTCATTTTTTGACACTTTTTGTCATTTTTTGTAATTTTTTGTAATTTTTTGTCATTTTTTGTCATTTTTTGTAATTTTTTGTAATTTTTTGTAATTTTTTGTAATTTTTTGTCACTTTTTGCGATTTATTATCATTTCAGTCACTTTTTGTTACTTACTTTTTGTCATTTTTTGTTACTTTTTGTCTTTTTTTGGCATTTTTTGTAACTTTTTGTTGTTTTTTATAATTTTTTGTCATTTTTGACACATTTTGTCACATTTTGTAATTTTTTGTGATTATTTGTGGTTTTTAGTAATTTTTTGTGATATTTGTAATTTTTTGTCACTTTTTCTCATTTTTTGTCACTTTTTCTCATTTTTTGTCACTTTTTGTCTTTTTTTGTCATTTTTGTCACTTTTTGTGATTTATTGTCATTTCAGTCATTTTTTGTCACTTTTTGTGATTTTTTGTCAACTTTTGTGATTTATTGTCATTTCAGTAATTTTTTGTCACTTTTTGTCATTTTTTGTCATGTTTTGTCACTTTTTGTGAATTATTGTCTTTTCAGTAATTTTTTGTCACTTTTTGTCATTTTTTGTTACTTTGTGTCATTTTTGTTACTTTTTGTTATTTTTTGTGATTTGTTGTGATTTTCTGTCATATTTTGTTACTTTGTGTCATTTTTGTTACTTTTTGTTATTTTTTGTGATTTGTTGTGATTTTCTGTCATTTTTTGTTACT
This sequence comes from Mythimna separata, assembly GCA_030763345.1. Taxonomy (NCBI): domain Eukaryota; kingdom Metazoa; phylum Arthropoda; class Insecta; order Lepidoptera; family Noctuidae; genus Mythimna; species Mythimna separata. The sequence continues at coordinate 7,423,148 of CM061187.1, forward strand.
TTTTGTCATTTCTGTCATTTTTTGTGATTTTCTGTTATTTTTTGTCACTTTTTGTCAATTTTTGTAATTTTTTGTCACTCTTTGTCATTTCAGTCATTTTTAGTAATTTTCGCCATTTTTTGTAATTTTTGTCATTTTACCAAACAATATTTGCGTTCGATTTCTTTGGCGCCAAACACTAAGATGTTATATGTTTTTTTTTCTGTTTCCTCGCAATTGTGTTAAAAAACGTCGTACGATATACGTGCGTATTGGTTATAACATGCTCGGCTCAGTTACGCCCTCGCCTTCGGCTCGGGCTGAAATTCCGCCTCGCATGTTATAACCATCATTACGCACTAATATCGTAATGTACTATTACACACCCGAAGTGGGAATTTAAATGATGAACGAAGGGGAACGTACTACTATATTAAAATCAAGCAAAAAAATGTAGTGGAGTCTTAGAAATAGGATCCCATTTTTACTCTATGGGCACGGAACTATAAAAATTGCATAGTGTAGACTCAAGAGCGAAAAAATTGTTTGTGGGATAGAAAACTCCCGTAGATTTAATCATACTTTTCCTAACTCATGAATATGAATATGAATGAATAATAGACAACACGTTATTTACCTGTTTAACAGGGATTTTTTTTCCTATTTATATCGTTACCAATTGTTGCAATAACCCCGTTTCCGTTAAAAAAATCACAACCACTTTTATCCCAGAAGGAAAACTCCTTCAGTGGCCATTTGTGTTTGCGGTTTTAGTCAGTAAAAGTCTGATAGCTCGTCTCGTTCAACCTAAAGCGGAATAGAATAGGATATCTCACTCAATAAAAAAATATATATTTGTATATTATAGTTTCGCCATGTCTGTCCGTCCGTCCGTCCGTCCATCCATCCTCGCCTAATCTCTGTGACCGTTAGCACTAGAAAGCTGCAATTTGGTACCAATATGTATATCAATCACGCCGACAAAGTTGTAAAGTTTTTGAAAAGTTGGTGACACATATTGTGACGGACGGGAAACTACGGCACCCTACACTGAGCGTGACCCGACACGCTCTTGGCCGGTTTTTTTAAGGTTGAATTTGGACTTCACTCCGCTTTAGAGTGGAGTTCGGCATATCACACTTTTACGGATTAAAACCACGCCTGATTCCTACAATATTGGCCTATTAAGTCCACAGATTTCCTCTTCAGAAATCTTAGCTCAATAGTTCCGATAGACGTACCTACATATTATATACTGTGCAGGAAACAACAATAGTGCGTGGGACTAACAAGCTTGATTGTTTGTCAACAATACTAACTACCTACTTCTCAACTCCCAAGTATACATATGTAGGTACAGTACGTCCGTTATAAGTTGGCGAGAGTGAAGTTATAAAGCTTTTAAAAAAATAAATGCAATTTGCAGTTGTTATAAACAGTTATTGGCATTTATTTTTTAAACCCTCATTTTTGTACGATATTTCAAGCGCCAAAATTCGCAGAGCATAACTTCACACTCGCCAATTTATAACGGACGAATTGTACCTAGGTAAGTTTCTATACAGTTTGAGAATACTGTAATATTAAAATCAAACCTGTTGTTGATGTTGATTCATATTCATTCATATTTACAAGTATTGTGTTTTTGCGAATCTCTTTCTTTTGCATGGTTCCAATAGTAAGCTTAAAAACTAGGAGTATTCTAAATTTCTTAGAAGCCTCCAGGCTAAAAGAGTTACTTTAGCAAGGTGGTGAGTCGCAATAGATAATTTTGGTCGCAGTGACTACATCCAGACACTACGGGTGATGCATAGCCCCTTATTTTCAAATAATAATAAGGTCCAATAGTCCTCTGAACTTCCAATAAGTTTGAATAATCAATGCCATATTTGGTCCTAAGTACAAGTTGTTATTGTGTAACCTTAAGCAAGTATTATAAAGTTAATATTAATAAAATTTGCCTACCATTGACAATGAATCGTCGGCAGTCATTGATTCGTGAATCACTCATTTACTTAAAAGGAATACTTAGCATGTTTTTCTCTTTATTATGTCTTATCCTGACTCATTTAAATAATATTATTGTTTATTTCTTTTCTACTTCTGTCTGTGTGTGTTGTTGTCTGTTCTGTGTGCTTTCTGTCTGTCTGTGTGTGTTTTTTGTTAGAAAATATATTCCTGGAAATATAGTAGATTCGTCATTGGGGAAAACCAAAAAGTATTAGGTAATTATATTATATATATTATTAAATTTACTGACTGCAATGCAGGTTCGTCATTTGGATTTCCAGGTTTTCCAAAAGTTTTCATGCTAAAACTCTTACTAATTGCCACAAATCGGGTAAATTGTACCTAGGTATATTAGATTAATTAATTATTCGTTAAATAATACTGTTATCCTTTGTTACAAAATTCGAGTGAAGTCAATACTTCCAGAAGTATCGTCGGTCAATGACGGACATTTACCGAATAGTTACTGTAGCGGGAAAACTGTGAAAGGTAAGGAATACCATACATGACGTGGAGATGTCTGAATCTGGCCAGAACTCCGGGGGAAATGCGGTTGTTTATTTACTTCAGTCAGTAACTAACTACTACTAACATTTTTTGCGTTGTATAGAAATCTTTAAGTATAATATGACAAAAAATAAATAAATAGAAAACATTGAGTATAACAAACAACAATCAATAAAAATATTACACAAAATACGATACATACCTAATTACCTACCTTTATCCGAGGAGGAGGAGAAATCCGTACCGATAAATCCCCGCCAGTGTGATTGTTCCTTATTTTTCCAGAAATCCCCGCTAGTAAAACAATATCAGCTTAGTGGGGATTTTTAGAAAAACAAGTAACAATCCCCACTAGATGTAGGTAGTTACAGTTACTTACTTAAGACTACTACGCATCATACACGCCACAAAAAAAACATCTTTCTACTGAAAAAAAAACCAACAAAAGGCCTCAAAATAAAATAAACAATACAAAAAGGCCATTCTAAATCACTCTTTCATATTGTTCTTATGCAAAAATGGCTGCGTACGGTCCCCTTTTATTAGCAAGCCGTCTTGCACCGCCCATTTGGCCAGTTAATCGGTTTAAGTTTTTAATGAACTCTCGGACGAGACTAATCTCATTGACGGTACAACAATGCAACGGGATGCTGTAATGAAGTCTGATTTATGAAATATTATGTTCGTAGGTAATGTGCTTATGTTTAGGGGTGCCGTTTGTGTAAGATTATGGATTTTTGTAGGGGTTTTTTGTTTTTGTTTAATTATGATTGTTGTCTGCGCACTGGGTAGCTAATGTTAGAAATATAAAAGTGGGTACCTATGTAGATGTGTATTGATTGCCTGGTCATCATCATAGTCATAATTTCAGCCGAAAGACGTCTACTGCTGGACGTAGGCGGTGTTGACGCCTGGGGTCATGCCTCGCCACAACGACCGGCCGATTGCCTTGTGAGTGCAATCTACATAAGGATGATGCAATGTAATAAAATAATTTCTTTTTGTAGGCAATTGTTCCGATGTAGGTATTCTATATACTTAGAGAAAAAAATCATGAAAACTCTTTGTCACACTTAGGTATTATAAAGGCGATAGATATTTTATGTATGTGTGTGGATGTTTGATGTTTTTTAACCTTCACGGTCAAACAATTAAACGAATTTGGGTGAATTTTAGTAGCTTGTCCTCGAATTGCATAAAGCGTTGGTACTTTTTATCCCTTGATATAATTTTTTACTTACGTGGTGAAGCCGCTGCCAGAAGCTGGCAAGTGTATAATTATTTTAATTAGGTATAAACTTTGTCTTGAAAGTTAATTGATTGATAGTAGGTACTTAACTTTGCTAAACCAATTATTGAAAAAGACGCAAGCACGCGTAAGTACGGACTCTATGTTCACCGAATTCCATGAACTGGTCTGAATGAGCCTGACTGGAATAAAGTCATCTAAATGATGGCAACCATAGCTCCCACGCACAATGGTTCATCAAAGACTAATTTTGGAAACTAAACTCTATCCCAATAGATAGATACAAGGGGCTAGCTAGACACAACACTAAGTTCTTATTATTAGAATGTTAGCCCGATTCGTCGACGGCACGCCAGGTTCCACGCGCGCCTCAAAGAGATATCAATAAGGACCGAAACCTACTGGAATCACGAGTCGGCTACTGAAAAGAGAACCTTGCAGTCCTAGAACAGAAAGGAAAACTGAAGGAACTTAGATGTTAGTTTAGTCAGTAAAAGTCTGAAGCTCCCTCCCGCTCCGCGCCGGGTTCACATAGCCTGACAGTTTTTGTATTGTTACTATTGTACTGTGCGTCCATTTGGGCAAAATAAATTCATTTTCTTTCTTTCTTTCTTTTTTCTTTCTTTCTCCGCCTTAATGCGGCAGAATTCATTAGATGACTTTAAATAAATCATAAAAGTTCTAGAACGACCTTATAGTCTACTTAGTTGTTATTTTTGTAAAGATACTTAATTAATCCTTTTGTGTTTTACCAATTTTACAGAAGACAATCATAGTAATTTATAAGATTTTATAATTTTCAAACAAGGACCTACCTAGGTAAGTGGATTTCTCTATTAGTAGTGTCGTGATACATAGATCCCAACGCCATCTTTACCATCATAAATGTTTTACTCAATTTGAATAAAGCGCCACCTATCCTCAAACTGTGATACTATGTAGCAAGCACCTTGCAAAGTAGCCTCTTTTTGCTTGTTTCTACTGTCAAGCCTTAGATGGCAGCACATGCGTTGTTTTAATGAAAATTATATAGATGGCGCTGCTCAACGGTTTTCAGAGAAAAGTTTTGAACGGGAATGGAAACTGCACCGTAACCATAGTGTTTCTCTTTTCAATACACGTTGAGCTAGTTTGTAATACTTTTAAAACCTATATATACACAAAATTTAATTCATCATAGTATCCATCTAACCTAAAGTTTTGTGTACTTTAAGTAAGTTGAATTTTTAATTACTTACTGTTTATAATGTTAAAGTCCTTGAGAAGCCAATGCAATTTAGGTATTTTTAATTATACCTTGTAGATATTTTTATTAGGTGTGAAACCATCAAAATTACTTCTTAAGCTCTTGGGTGGAGCGGGAGGGCGTGTCAGACTTGTGCTGACTAAAACGTACACCTTTATTCCTTCTTTTAAGCACTTTTCGTTCCAGGGCTCCTGTTTTCCTTCCGTCAAAGAGTCTAGGTAAAACAGATCAAATGAATCTCTAATTCTCTAATATATAAAAATATTGTGTCACATTGTTTGTTATCAAACTCCTCCGTAAGTAACAGCTTGACTGATTTTATGATTTTTTGTGTATATTTGGTTCACTTTAAAAAAAAATGTCAGAACAATGTTAACCGGGGCACCTAGTATGTTTTGTTAATTATTTATTTAGGTAGTGATAGGTAGGTCAATCACTACCAACATTTCATTTCATTTCAGTTTATTTTATTTTCATTTTTTGAGCTCCAATAGATGCGGATGTAACACAGTCGCATAACGTATACGCAGTATATGGCAGCAAATCTATCGAGTCAGCTTCACTGAGGTAGTCATTAGATGGATACTACAATAAAATTCTCAGCTAGTAGTAGCTCCGTTTTTACCAAGATCGCGCCTGTTACAATGATTTCACATTATTGTCCAGTTGACCACTTACTCATACAAACTTCACCAATTTTACCTACATCACAATATCCACTATGGTCTATCGGTTTAGGTAGTTAACTAAATGTAAACAATCTTGGCATGTCTTTTTGTCTAAAATTTTATGTAAGTATCTACATTATTTTCATTGTACGCCCTAAGGGTAGGACATAGCTGTTCTCAAAACTGTAAACTAACACCAGCTGTATCTTGTACACTTACCTATGATCCACAATAAAGAGATTGAATTGAATTGAATTGAATTGAGAAAGTAAAAATCTTTGCAACTAGGTATTCACCTAAATCGATGTTAGCTAATAAACTAAATTTACCAATATTATGCCTATATTTTATACGACCTCTTTAATATAAAAAGACATACCAAGATTGTTTACCTTTAGTTAACTACCTAAACCGATAGACCATAGAAATAAATTTACTTACTCTAATCGGTAATTTATTGCCCTAAGGGCCTGTTTCACCATCTATGATTAAATTTCGAGTATCTTACTTGACAGATAATTTCATACGAATTCTGTCACATTTTTGAATTTATTCAGTGAGTAGTGCCTACTCGGACATTGTGAAACAGGCCCTAAGCTAAAATAGCAAAAGCATTAAAATTAAAAGTTTTAATTAATTATTGGAATTTTATTACTCACCGGGTAAAACGGGGTGAATAGGAACAAAACTTTGATTAGGATTTTTACTTTGGTTACATATTTTATACGGATTTCTATCTCAGCATTGACTTTTTATACAATTAATGAATAAATAAGAGTACTTAAATTCTGGAAAAATCGGTTAAATAACGAGAAAATCCACTTCAAATTTTTGTTTCTATTCACCCTTGAGTTTCAATTCACCCCATTTTACGGTACTCGGATTTATTTTGATTTAGTAGGTATAAGTATTGATTATGGTACTTATATCATATTTTTTTATTCTTACATAGTTATGAATATAAGTACCTAATAGTAGGTATGTAAATGTGTAATACCTAGCAATTGTTAGATAAAAAAAATCTTTAGTGCATAAAAAAACTAACAAGTACATACATAAGTATTCGTATGTAGATTTAGAAACGCAAGTACATGTTAGTGTATGTTAATTGCATACTCTACAATAACCACAGGTTCACTAATCGTAAAACAAAGTACTTTCTAAATGTTATTAAGGTAGTTCAAACTTTGTTATCGTAGTTGAATGTTATGTATACCTACAATGGTAGGTATATAAGACTTTTTTTTGTACCTATGACAAGACATTGGGACAATTAGTGGATGAGGTTATTTATTACAATTGAGAACAGTGGTGACCCAGTGGTAATGGTCCCGACTTAGAAGTTGTAGGTCGCGGGTTCGAGTTGTGTTATTTAGTTCATCATCACTGCGCTCAAATGGTGAAGGGAAACATCGCCAGGCCTACATATCCTAGAACCAAAAATTCGAAGACATGTGACATCCACTAGCCCGCACTTGACCCACGTTGTAGAATACGCCCTATTCCTCCTCCTAGAGAAAAGACCTGAGTCACGGCAGGGGGAATTTTTTAAGTCTGACTATGCTATGCTATGTTACTTATATGCAGTCACAAGGCAATTAATAGAGTCACACCTGTGCAACGAAATCCAAATAACAAACCATACCCGCCCACATTTTATGAAAAGAGATACCCATAAATGCATAATAGGATTCTGTGTAAGTAAATATTTGGATAGTGGCTCTCACAATATTGTAAGGCCATCTTCTTGGGCCTTGCGTGGTCACGCCCTCTGTCGACCCAATAAAAAAGGCCTCATTCTTCTTCTTAGGTCCACCAAAACTGCAAATTGTTATTTCCACACGATAAACTTTTCTACACAGTTATTCTTAACTGCTAAAATGAATGAAATGGATTCTTGCGTCAACTATTAATCTTGTGAATGGAAAGGCAGATGTAAAAAGTCATGTTTTATTTTGGATTTTATGATTTTTATTCGGTGTTTTGCTTTTGTAGTTTTTTTGTGTCTTTATTGAGGGAAAATCAACGCAAGTTTTTACAATTTAAACCTGAAATTCCTGTTCAAGAAATTATTGTATCACACAATAATTTCTTGAAATGGAACTGAAAAACAAAAAAAAAACTAAATATTGTAAAAGCGAAAGTTTGTGTATGTTGGTTCCTTCTTCACGCTTTAGAAGGCGAGGTCGCCCGTCATCCCCACGAGGTCACAGCGACGTTCAATCTAGGTGGAGTACACATCCACCGTACGCTCTGACATCCGACTCCACCTGGGCGTTTTCATCCGCCTAAATCTGGTGCAGGAACTACCTAGACTTCCCAGAGTAGGTGGGGGCCTGGCCCTGCCTCATGCAGAAGGCAGGGACGCCGCCGTGACGCCTCACCAACCACTCCTCAAAAATGGGCTTTACCGTTATGATAATGGCATGCCTGTGCTGAGTTACGACAGCAGCTGTCTCCATATCGCCATTTTTACCCCAGTGTTGCATCTGTATGCGCAGATCGTGCATGCATGCAAGCAAAGACTGTTACTTCCAGGCAGGCCTGCTAAACAAATATTAGGTTGAGGTGTTTAAGTAGGCGATGCCTTTCACTAAATATAAAATTTCTTATAGTTTCTTCATAAAAGATCCCTGCCTCCAAGTTTCGGTGTATCATCACACACTCATTGTCCGCCATTCTATCATCACTCGCCATTTATTATAACTACATGAATGGCTTGTCGCATCGCGCCCAAACAAAGCTTTCTGAGGTATCACACCACCATTTTAAGCCGACCTTTCGATTTCTATTGGGTAGATCTCGTTTACTTCGAAGTTTTGTTGGTGGAGAAGGGCAAGGGAGGTCTGGTTCGGTTGGTGAGTGTGTTATAATGCGTTTAATGGCCTGTAATGAATGGCATAACATCCATAAAGCGACAATGCAGCCACTCGAACATGCCCTTTTATAATAATAAGTGATTTATAGCAGATCACCGCGAAAATTGTGATTGTTTTGCACGTGTTGGTGATGGTACGCCTTCGGGATGCAGGAGTTGTGGAGGCTGATGTATTTATCACTTAGTGCTGAATAAAGCGATGGTGCCGCGGCTTTGTATCAGAATGGTATTAGATACAATGTGGGTCTTCGATTGAGTTGTACCGATTTTTTTTTAGTTTTGACGGATGGAGATGTAGATTCTATAAAATTTTCATAAAACGTCTACAAGATATGAAAATACCAAACAATTCTAAACAAAGCACGTTTCAATCAGTTTGACGCAGTAGTTGAAATTGGATCCACAATTTTGGTTTTTAAGATACATTTTAATTATGTCTCCGTGTATTATTAATACACATAAGCCCCCTTGTGTCACGCAATCGGATAAAAGTCGTATTCTTGTCTTTAAAAGCTTTCATACCTCACCAAAATCTCAAACATATTTATCTTCTCAAATATTAAAAAAAAATGGTTTGAAGACAGTGATTTCTTACTTTTTATAGTAACCTTAGTTGTATTACCGTCTCTTAATCTGGTGCCACTATATCTCTCTCATCATTACTATCCTTGTCCTTTGTCTCATAATTAGCCAATTATTTAGTTAGGACCTTCTTTAGGAGCCAGAGTCCCTATTTAATTTTGTGACCTTGTCATAAGCCTCAGATGTTGAATGGTTTTATGATTTCATAATGAGTGTGATTGAATTTTTGGTAATACAAAGAATTCATTTTTGAAATAATGGAACCGGCCAGCCAATGTCTAAACAGCCACCACAATAATCCATCGCAAAGATACATTTCTGCTATTTTTATTTTATCGTCGTTTTTGTAAATAATCATAGGACGTATTCCTGTTTTGGCACCAGTTTTTCGGCACTCAAGGTTTCGGCACCCAAGCTATTCTCGTTTCGGCACCAATAGCTATTTTGGATTGGTATTTTGCCGAAAATTTGGTGCCGAAACAGGAATATTTCAACTATATTTCTAAATAAGTTATTATTGTTTTACTAAATACCCGTATCATTTGAAGCTTTCGTCTGTGAAATATCCTTGTATGTTTCATCCTTTCATCTTCCTACTTGATTCTTAGGGCCTATTTCACCATCATCTGCCTAGCCTTTTCCCAACTATATTGGGGTCGGCTTCCAGTCAAGCCGGATTTAGCTGAATACCAGTATTTTACGAGGAGCGGCTGCCTACCAGACCTCCACAATCCATTAACTGGGGTAACACGGTACTTCATTGGCAAGACTGGAGTCAGATTTACTGGCTTCTGACTATCCATAACGACTGCCAAAGATCTATAAATGACAGCTGGGACCTACGGCTTAACGTGCTTTCCGAGGCACGGAGGAAACTCGTTATGTCAAGATGGTCACCCATTCACAGACCAACCTAGGCAAGCGTTGCTTAATCTTGAAGATCGACCCATCGTGCGGCTGTTATTATTTAGCCACGAGCTCCTCAGGGCCTATTTCACCACCTATGATTAAGTTGCCAATAACTTACTTGGCAGATAATTAAATACAAATTCTGTTCCATTTTTTAATTTATTCAGAAAGTAGTGGCTACTCGGACATTGTGAAATCGGCCCTTAGATTGATATTGTTATCTACTGATTATTGGAACAAACAAAATAAAGTTAGTTAATTTTTTTCTTAATTTTCCATTTAGTACGCCTTGAGCATTATAAGGTCCATCCAGGTCCATCTGTAATTGACGAAGTGTAAAATAGCATCGATATCAATAAAGACGGCACAGTAGCGCAGTGGTTGAGCGATTGGCTGCTGTCCTGCGCGTCACAGGTTCGAACACATATTTGTATGGTCTACACATAGTTGTTCTAGGCCTCGGTATTTTATATGCATTATAGGTGTAATACCTAGTGTGGGGCAACGTCTAAAAAATAATCTGTAAAGATTAATTTTACCTATCGCATAAAAAGTCATAAAATAAAACACTGGCTGAAAAAACATGCGTGTGTTTGAAGGTAACCAAAGTATGAATTTTGAAACTCTATCCTTAGAAAAAGTTAACAAAAACCCACCTTAACTAGTCCCATTGAAACTTGTCGGCAAACAAGTCTACTTCAAATGAAATCCATTCTTTTACCCTAGCTTACCTTAAGACGATTAGGCGATCCAAACATTGCGCCGAACGACATATGTATCTGATCTACCAATAAAAAACAGCAATAGAAAACTGCTCTTTTTGCGTCACCAGATAAAGATCCTAAGTTCCTGGCCAAACGGCCTCCACAAAGCGAAACAGATGTCCAAACTTTATCTCACTTCTAAAAAAGGTGCAGATAAAAAGTTTATATTCAAACTCCTACGCATCGGAGACAATAGAGGGTTAAATGTGACGTGAAATGTACAGAAGGTATAATCCACTTATGCTGTGTATTATAGCAGGCATGTCACCTTAAAAAAAAACGGGTGAAGTCGAGTCGGACTCGCACGCTGAGGGTTCCGTACCAATAACTTACTTATGAAAATTGTTTAATTCCCGAACCGAGTGTTGAAGATTTTTTCGAATCCCAATTTTATGTTTAACTTGTGACTTAATTATACATTTTCAGTTTTCAGACTTTTCCTATATTTGTGCCATGTGACTTTGCTTTATGCCAAATTTCAGGATTATACCTAGATCATCTACCCTATGAATTTTGATTCTCTTGAGTGTGTCGAAATGTACGTTTTTTGCGTCTTATCGACCGTATCTTTTTTAAAAATTAATTTACAGGTTTGGTTTTTGCACAGCTTCAAAGGACTACTGACCTGAGTATAATATAGTTTTTAACAAAGTTATCCTATAAGGATTCGGTTTATTCCTTTAGAGTGACGGAACCCAAAAAAGCGGTTTTTTAGCAGCAGTACGTATTGTGATTGATTTGTTAAAAGAGTGACGCCGCAGGGTTTCCGTTGTGGGCAAACAAGGGGATGACGGGTGACGCTCTTGATTTTATGAGGACCGAGTGCGTCCGATAGATGGCGTTAGTTGTAGTGGCAGGAAAAGTTTTGGAGCGGTTCGGTTAGGGTTGACTTTTTACGAGTGTGAAGGTACTTTTTTTGTTGGCGTAGGTTATGATATTAATAGTTTTGATGTAATTGGCGAGATTATAACGACTGATACTCTAATTGGGTGGTAAAATGAATTTGCGAATTTTCACTTTTTGGTAGTACGTTTTATTTTTTTTTTGCTAATTGGGCTTGCTGAAAATAGCTAAATTTTTCTGTGTATCTAAGTCTTGGTATTATTAATTTTTGTTTTGAGATGGGAAATCATCAAGTGAGTTCTCACGGTCTAGGTGGAACGAGAGGGTGTATTATTCTTTTTCGATTCTTGAAAGTTCTAAGAACCTAGTGCTACCTTAAGTCAACAGTGGACGTATTTCGGGTGAAATGATGATAATGCTAACTGACTTACCTCGCACGAATTTGGCTCAAAAATAAATAAATGATTAATTACGCTGCAGGGAACTAATTATGCTGAAGGGAACTTCTTAGCATACAGGCTGGCAAAAAGATAGTTCTGTCTGGTCTTTCGCTATCGCTGATGTAGGTTTTTAGCCAGTTTCAAGTTTAGAAAGTAAATATTCATCTAGTTTTTTATACAGAATACAAACACTTTGTTTGTCTTATTTCATGCAGACTAATATTTTGGCAGTGTTTGGCAGAAAATATAACGAGCCCGCCTTTTGAGCAAGCTTCGATGAGGTAGTCAGTATTAGACCGTTTTCACATTATCCGATCCGATATCGGTGTCGGACGCCGATACAATATCGGGGTAAGTAAAATGTATGAAATATGTACCTGTCTTTCATATTGTCCGACCCGATATCGGATATCGGAGCACGGAATTTCATACATTTTACTTACTCCGATATCGTATCGGCGTCCGATACCGATATCGGATCGGATAATGTGAAAACGGTCTGAGTAAAATGTATGAAATACCGTGCTCCGATATCCGATATCGGGTCGGAAAATAAGAAAGATAAGCACATAGTTCATACATTTTACTTACCCCGATATCGGATCGGCGTCCGATACCGATATCGGATCGGATAATGCGAAAACGCTCTTACAATAAAATTTCAACTCTATGTTACCGAGAACTCGCCTTTTTGAATGATTCCGCGTATTGTCTAGCTGAGCAGACGATTGAGATACAAAGCTACATTAATATTTACTGGAATATCCGCTACGAATCCATTGCTACCAACTGAAATAGTCGCTGAAATTCACTCGAAAAAAAACCGCCAAAAAAACCGTTAAGGTTTTGAATATCCATTCGAATTTTGAAATGGTACTTATAAGTGAAGTAACAAAATTACCTATTCGCATTTGTATTCACGGATATTCGCACAAATTTTGACATTCGCATTATTGTTTGCGAATGTCAGTAACTAACATTTACTTCTGCTTAAAACCAGTTGATATTTAATTACGGACTATAAATTTATTTGCACTATCGCCACTTTGTTCGCGACCATGTTGAGCCCGAATCGTCGACGGCGCTTAGTGTAAAGAGAAGCCAGCAATACCGTAGGGGACCAGGAGAGCCGAAGCCTACTGGGACCATGGGTTTGCTGCCGAAAGAGAAATCAGAGGTCCTGGAGTGCAAGGTAAAGAAGGAACATACATAGATGTGATTTTATGTCAGTAGAACACGCAAGGGTTCTAGGGCGGAATGGAAGGCCATTCCATCTTAGAGCGTGCATAGTCACTACATGATTACCCAACTTAAAAAAAAATCAGAAAAATCGCAGTTTTGTGTGGCTCTGAAGGCTTATTTTGCCGACCAGCCAACATGTCTACACCTTAGATGGGTTCTTCTATCACAGTACCAACTCTTTTCAACAAATATTTTTTAAATAAATCTCCGATGGCTGTCACATAAATTATAACTACATACAAACTAATCCCATTCCGTCCATAGCCATCCATTAGTAGGTACCCACGGTAATCCAGTCGTGTTGAATAGAATGTCAGGCTGTAGCCGTCCGTAAAGGCCGGACGACCGCAGAGTCAGTGGCAAACCCTATTCAAACCGCCTACAATAGTTTTTGTCACCTTTACTTGGCAGGTAAGTGGCAGAAGTATAAGTAGAGCAACGGGTGTACTACTGCAAAAGTATTCTATTTTTATTTTGTAACCTTTTTTCAGGAAACTTTAAATTTCATAAAAAAAAGGTTTTATTTTTATTATGTACTAGTTTCCGCCCGCGGCTTCGCCCGCGTGGTGTGTTGATAAAAAGCAGCGTGTAGCAAAAATAACAAAATCGAAAAAAAAATTAAAAAAGTATGACTAAAAGTAGCCTATATGTTAATCCAAGGTATAAACTATCTAAATACCAAATTTCAACCAGATCGGTCCAGCCGTTTTTTCGTGAAAGAGTAACAAACATACATCCATCCTCACAAACTTTCGCATTTATAATATTAGTAAGAAGTAGGATGTGTCTTTTTGGCAAAGGCCTCTTCCACGACTTTCTAACTATAAAAGCTTATTAAGTCTACCCCTACCTGATGAGTAAACTACATGAGGAAAGAAAATATTTTGAAAAATTACAATTAAGCATTACAAATTAACCATTTTATAATTTGAATGTATGTACTCAGTGCCAGTCTCACAAATAATACAAATCTTTTTATCTTAGATATGGAATCCTGTATCGGAGGATCTATCGGCGCGCCACTCCTTTGAAGACTACCACTCCACCGCGCATATACTGTTAGAAAGTAGCAGATTTTGAACTATATATAGTTAAGCTCCATTAGTGTAATTGCTGCAGGGTGTTCCGATGCGAGGATAAACCAGTAAATAAATAAATCTAACGACATGCTAAAATGCTCCCAACCGTTAAGGCTCAAGATTCGTAAAAAAAAATACTTACATTTGAAAAAGATAACCCTTCTCTTGGCGCAGTCCAGCAAAAAGAAAATTGCGGAAGCCATAAATAAAAACGCATGTGTTAACTGAACTTCTGACAACTATCTACTCCATGCCTCTTCCCTTTTCGTTAATATCTTGTTCAACTTTGATTTATGTCATGAAGCAGTCGTTACGTGTGTACGAATATCATTGTGTCCTTTCAATGGCCTCCTAAAGTCGTGCGAACATATCTTTGGAGTTTTTCTAAGGTATTTCACGGTACTCTCGTGAATGTAAATAAAGATTGTGGCCATTTATGGGCAATTTAGGGTGTATTCTGTGATTAATGACGTGTTTTACTTGTTGTAGAATGCTTGGCTATTATGTACGAGTATGATTGATGATTATGTGGCTACTTTAGATTGCTGGTCTTTTAAGGCGGATAATGTTAGGTATTTTATCTTTGCTGTGAAGAGGCCATCTGTGGAAGACTAGAGTGTAATTAGCTGTAAAAAATTCTGCTTTCCTTCTGTGTTTCATATTTTTTCTAATTTTGTAAATGTGTTTTTTTCTCCTTAATCCAAAGCAGGAACCTCCTCATCTTACCATGTCCGGTGAGGACTTGCGTCATAAGGAAGGTGAGAACGCTGTGTTGCTCAGTCACTCCTCAAAGAGGAGACTTACTGCAAATGACAACACGGTTGGCACAGTAGTTGAGCTTTTGGCTACTGCGCTGAGTGTCGCGGATTCGATTTCTGCACAGAACAAAAATGTATCTAATCTACAGACAGTTGTTCCGGGTCTGGGTGTCTTGTGTATCGGAGTTTACATGTTTGTGAATGCACCCACGATACAGGAGTAATTCCTAGTGTGACGCCATGTTTAATAAAAGTCATATGAATCCGTTCAGCCGTTCAAGCGTGACGAATTAACAAACATACACACACTCCCACAAAATTTCGTCTTTAATGTTAGTGTGATATTCAAATTTAAAGAATTGAACTAGTAGACAGTTAACTCGTTGTAGTTCGCCATCCGGCCGTCCGCGAGCCCGGGTTGTCAACGGTGGGTAGTGTTCCACGTGTGCCCCAAGGAGATTTCAGACACTGTAGGGCCCCAGCATGGTCGAAGCCTACTGGAGTCGTGGGTAATGCCAAAGATAACCCCGGGGTCCCGAAACAAAGGCAAAGAAGGAACATAGACATGTTTTTTGTCAGTAAAATCCTGACACGCTCTTCCACTCGTCCCTAGAACGGGAGAAGTTTTTAGATGATTTCTCACCTAAAATAGAAAAAAAAAAGACAGTTAACTGGTCGGTTCACCGTCACTTCAGCGACAAGTCGTTAGTCCATTACAGTGAGCACGGCGCGAGTTTATAACTTTCAGTTCACCAAACTGTAGTGTCAACTGTGGTTTCACTTTTACGGGTTTCGAAATAGCGGTAAGTTTTTTTATAGGGAAGGCTTGCTGATTTGTGACACTCTGAGTGCTGTGAGTTGTTGAGAGGAGCTCGTGGTTAGATAATAACAGCCGCACGGGTCGATCTTCAAGGTTAAGCAAAGCTTGCCAAGGTTGGTCTGTGGATGGGTGACCATCTTAACATACCGAGTTTCCTCCGTGCCTCGGAAAGCACCGTTAAGCCGTAGGTCCCGGCTGTCATTTGTAGATCTTTGGTAGTCATTACGGATAGTCAGAAGCCAGTAAAAATCTGACTCCAGTCTTGCCATGAAGTAGGTACCGTGTTACCCCAGTTAATGGATTGTGGAGGTCTGGTAGGCAGCCGCTCCTCGTAAAATACTGGTATTCAGCTAAATGCGTCTTGATTGGACGCCGACCCCAATATAGTTAAGAAAAAGCTAGGTAGATGGCGTGCTGTGAGTTGTTCCTATAATCAAAGGCAAAGCCACAGTAATTCTTTTGAACAAACCCGTGTCCCTGGCTATAGAATTGCCAACAATTTTGAATTAATCAAAATAAAATAGCTTTTCCTGCTCTTGGTGAAGCGAGAAGGAGGGTCAGAATTTTATAGTCTCAAACCCACCTGTGTTCCTTCAGTTACCCTCTGCAGACTTTTACTAACTAAACCGCACCTAGGTATCTGTTTCAAACAATCTTGCAACCCTACCAAATAATTTTGATATCATCAGACAGATTCTCCCCTTATAGGTGGAGCGAGAAAGTGTTAGACTTTTACTGCCTAGAACCCACCTGAGTAGCTTTTTCGAACGATTTTGCAGCTCTAGCAAACGGTCTCATGAACGATCATCAAATAGCTTTTCAGGGTCTGGGTGGGGCGAGAGTGTTAGACTTTTACGGCCTAGAACGCTCCTAGGTACCTCTTTCAAACAATCTAGCAGCCCTAGCATACGAACTCATACAGCCAACCATTTCTTGAACATTTACCATAAATCCCACCCCACATTAGGTAAGACACAAAACAAAAGAACGCCAAACAAATCCGATACAAATCTGCCCCCGCCAATAAACTTGCGTCTAAGTTAACGTAGGAATATCAGTTTTCCGACTTTACCCAATAAAGGGTAACCCCTGATCCGTCGAATAAACAGAAAAAAAAAGGAAAAACGGGGGTATAACGAGTAAATCACAGTAAGCCCCAATACGCGGAGCGACGCTCTGTATCCCCTTTAAGTTCACCTAGGCGATATCCCGGGCCGAATAAACGAGACGTGTGCTTCCTCGTCTGCTGTTTACTGGGTACGTTTGATGCGGTAACGTTCTTGTGGCTGTAGCGTTTTTTAGTTTGGTGTATTTGTATTTTTTTGGGAACTGTCCATTAAAATATTTCTCCCGTAGTGGCGGACGCGTTTTGAACTTAAACATGCAATGTTAGAAGAGCTCTCAGAAGGACCAGGTGAGGGCCACGAGAGTCCGCTGAGTCCAGTGTGTGCTGTGTTCAGTGTACTCCGGATAACAAGACATCGGATGATACGGCGAAAGCTCTCAGATTTATGTCTTAGAATGGACATCTAACATCTTCTCGTTCAATATACCACAGTGTTTCAAGACGAAAGTCTATGACGAGTATGGTTGCCAGTGATGACATAGGTGGTTCCGAAGAGTGGTCACTCAAGGGGCCACATCAGGAGGCTTAAAGTGACCCGAATGAAAATGGAAAGGGCTATGCTCGGAGTTTCCTTGCGTGATCACACATCAGAAATGAAGATAATGTGCATGAGAACTAAGGTTACCGACATAGCCCGAAGAATCGACAAGTTTAAGTGGCAGTACGCTAGGCACAAAAGGTTCTGGTGTGGCAAACACGTACCAGAAGACGCAACGTTGGAAGGCCTCCTAATAGGTAGACCGATGACCTGGTGAGGGTCGCGGGAATCAGATGAATGCGAGAAGCACAGAACCGGTCGTTGTGGCGACGCTTGGTTAGGTCTATATCCAGCAGTGGACGCCTTTCGGCTGTAATGGAGATGATAACGAGGTTGACCAATATAACATTTGTGTGATGCAATAATTGTAGTAAGTAGCTTATCTATAATCAAAAATATAGACACACAAATTATGTAATTTAGACATTCATAAATTCAATTAAGAACATAATAAAAATTAAAATCACCTGCATGCTTTTTGAAGCCTTAAATGAAGAGTTAACTCACAAATTATAATGATATTAAATGCGAAATTCCCATGTAAAATTAATATGTAAGTAGGTGCTTACTTAAAACCCAATTAAAGCCTGACGTGGAATTAAATAATGCATCAGCAATTTTACTATCAGCGTTCTCGTAAATTGGAAAGAAAAATCCCGATCAAATTAGCAATAAAATGTCGACGGTATATCGCTATCAGCGTCTATTATCTGGAATGACATTGTGTTACATTATCGGCGTGACGGTGTGCGCGCGTGACCGCCGCCCGGGCCCACACTGACCCCAAATCCCAACTACTCTCTCCTAGCCCTTTACACAAATTGATTTTAAATGGCGATTTATTTCCGCCCCATATCGCCGATCCCATCTTCCTATGAGTTTTACTGCCGGCTTACCCAGGGCTAAAGAAGTCCAAGTTATAAAACGGTTTATTTCTTTTTCAGGACGCTGCCTACCTACCCCTAATTATGTCGGATTAACCCGCGAATGTACCCTCATTATTCCCAGATACATAAGCCGTTTTCAAACTCTATCACGATCGAGCCAAACTTTGAACAAAGGCGCGGAATTACACAGAAACGAACAACGTAAACGAGTTACTAAACTAAAAGTCTAACGGTGTCGTACGTTTTTTATCGCGCTTTCTACACATAACGGCTGTTTGTAATAATAGTTTAACTCTATTGCAGAATTTTCACCCTTTTGCAAATTTGTGCAAATTACTTTATGAGCGCTTTCAATGTTGAGTTGCGAGTTTTTTATCGTTTACGACTGCAGCGAGGTGGAACGTCCAACAGCCGAAGTCACCCAGCCGCGTGTAGATGCCTTTCTGATTTTACGACCACCTTACCGGAATGTGTCGTACCCTAAATCGCCGGCTAATAGAAATAAAGAGTAACCCTTCGGTGGCGGCGCGTTTGCCGCCGAAAGGTTTATTTTTATTGTCGTGACTTTCTTTCCTACCACCCCTTCATAATTGTCAGGGCTGAGCAAAAAATGTAGAAATCGCAACTTTTGCGAAAAAACTTCTTTGTTGAACTTTAGCAAATTGCGTTTTTTAGCAAATAATATAACCATTTCATTTTAGGGTTGGAAATAAAAAGGCGATGTAAATAAACAATTGTAAAACAATGTGCGAATCTGTTCATCAGTGTTTTGTAAAAAAATTGTAAATAAAATTAGTAACGGGAAATGGTGGGCTTTCTATTTTGCGAAGTAATTATTAAAACAGTAAAGACAACAGAGACAAAGACCATAAGATTCGCAAACCGAACTGACGACAATCTTATCATTTAAACAGCAGTCCAATTATATCCAACTGTTGAAACTCGAACACCAAATTGATGTTTCACTTATCCCCAAAAAAGTGCTAATAAATCTACTCGCACAGCAGGTATGTTCACTGGAACGGCGATACCAAAGCAAACTATCATAAGTATACTTTTTTTTTTCTTTAATGGCTTGCTCCTAGATTGAGACATTTTGCGACCGCAAGACCTTAGCAGTAGGGGGTTGACTTGCGTCCGAATGTCGGATTGTTGGACTTTTTTGGCATTCCGACAATTTCGACGAAGTTGTCAATGTGATTAAGTGTTGTTAGTGATGTGTCGAGTAGGGGACGTAATAAAGATATCATGTAAGTGCTGAGAAAGTTTCACACAATGGATCCGTAGTTGGGTGTAAGTCAACAAGTGTACGCACTAGAGGTGACTGCATATAAATTTTCGGATCTGGATACGGCTATTTAGGAATAATATTGTTTCGGATAAGTACGGTTATGGAGATGAAATTATTTTGCATTATCCGCTGGCTTCGGATAGTTTTAATTTTCGGATCATGTATATAAAAATTTAAAAGTAACATTATTAAAGTTGTTTGATAATTATTAAACCCATTCAGACTCCGCCTTTCTCCTTTTATATTGGTTTCGGATTCATTTATTTTTTATATCGGATATCTAATAGTTTCAGTAGCACCTGAGTGGACATTTAAAGAGTGTACCTATAGAATGATAGATTTTATATTTTTTACAGATCAAAAGATTGATCTATGGCATACTCAAAGTTTTATTGTTGTGGAACACAAGTTCTTATCATTCAAAATTATCACTCATTTGTTAGATTCATGTTCAGTGTTATTAAATTGCCTAGACTTTCGCTAGAGCGTTCGCATTTACCTTCATGATGTATTCTCTGGTAGGTAACCTATATTATTAAAGCTTTCAGTCTTTCCAACCATGAAATTTTAATGTTCTGTTTAATCTTTGAATAAGACCGAAATAGGACTTTTTCTACAACCATTTAAAAAGAGAACCAACTAAATCACATAATTTGGTTTTCAAATCCAACATTAGTGGTACTAACAATAAAATTTTACGTTCAACTTTTTGCTTCCATTCATAAATACACCGAAAATGAAGTTTTTACCTTATAATCACGGCTCAATAACATAAAATTTAATGCGACTCGGAAAACATAGATCGCGGGAGCTCCTCCCATAAGGTTCTTTAAACAAAAACGCGAGAATCAAGTCACTATTTGCGAATACATTGCTGCTTAACTATGGAACAGTTTGTTTGGAGATTTTGAAAAGTCTTTGCCTGCCCGCAATGGAATGTAGAACAAATCTGTGAACGACATTATTTTTAATGTTTCACCATTATTCAAAGACCACCTTCGAGCTATTTGGAGCTACATTTAAAAGCATTAAAACGGTGAGTTTTTAGATGAATGGTGTAAACAATTGTGTATAATTAAGTGAATCGCTACGCCGATTACCGAAATAATCGCCGACTGAATGCGTTCTCGAATTAGTGTGACTTGCTAAACGGATGTGTTCACATGACGTCTTGTAGAGGTGTTGGTTTCACTTTGAGTTTCAGTATTTTGAGTATAATGGTGTTAAGCGGGTCCTCGTTTACTGTTGTTACTGTACTATACCTATTCACTTTTGATTGTTGATAAAAGAATTTGTTTTCCGGTTTTTCAACTAAAATGTATCCTAAGTTAAACAGGTAGGTACTAAGTTCAGTATTTTTTCTTGTGCCACTATTTTGTTCCAGACCTAAAATTAAAATCATAATCGTACTGCGAGTAAATAGGTATCGATTGTACTGAAACTGAAAAAAATAAAATAGATTTTCTATTTATAAAATTCATTTATTTTTCATCATTATCATCATAAAAATAATATATTATTACTTTCATAGAAAACTATAGAAATTAAAAAGTAAGCAACCGTCAACTCAAACACGCTAGTTTCAGTCAAACCGAATATTAAATTTAACCTCTTTTAGGCGGAAACCGATTCTTCGATCGATCTCTAAAGTATCTAACCTGACCCTCACAAATTCTCTAACACCACCATACCATATAAACCACGCTTAACTCCTAATAAGTCTAGCGACACACGGTGCGACGTCGACGGAGCGACGAGCGACGCGTCGTGTTCAAAAGTAGCGAACAATCGTTAAATTTTATCGTCTCTAATGGGCGCATGCCACTGATTTGTAGCCGCGCCGACACCGCCCTTACTTCACGTCAAACCTCAATGTATTGTTTTTGATACGACAGGGGTGATCTATTTTCGGACAGACGGGTACATTGTTAATTTGCAGGTACAAACGACGTAGCGTTTAATTTAAAATCATGTTGACGACACGTAGATGTTTTATGTAGGTACCTATATTGTGCTGAAATATTGACTAAAAGGTACTGATTCTGGAATATGTTGCTCAGTTCAGGAGTTTTTTTGAAGGATCAAATATGTGATATTCAGAACGATTTCAACTTTTGTTTGTTGGGTAGGTAATATTTTATTTTTTCAGGTGGTATGTGAGTTATTGCAAAGAGTGAACTGCCATTACGACTTTGTGAGGAGTAACCGTAGTATAATATTTTGATGATGTTCTAGATTTGTCATAATTCGGCTCATTACTTGATTGCTACTCGGAATTTATCAAATATGTTTTTTTTTTGCAAAAAAAAAATAATCCCACGAATAAGGTGGACGTAGCGTTGGTTTCGAATGTTTTTGTCACACAAATATACAATTTACGTAATATTTATAGTTAAAAGATCATTTTGTTGAAATGGAGCCAAATTTCCGGGGCGAGCTTTCAACGGAATTTACAAAAAGCGCCATAAATTGGCAAATAATCCCCCGCATAACGCAACCTTTGTTTGGCCACACGTGCTTTTAATATCTGGCTGCTATCGCGATCGCAACAAAAGCCGGATTTAGTCTTTGTGCTCCACCTAGAGAGTAAACACTTGTAAAAACTTGGAAATATGAAAAAACCGTATATAGTTGTTAATAAATTTTATTAAAGATATACAAAGCTTGGTGCAATTGTGCAGGCGACAATCGGCCGCGTCGAATTTGTCATGTAACTGCATCCTTTGTTTGGGCGATGAATGCCGCGTGAGAAGGAAGAGCTTCCGGTGCATGCATCCACCGGGATCGATGCCCCCGGCCATATCTTGCCATCGATATCTACCATTGTTGTTTTTTTTATCTCAAATTGATAGCTATACTGTATTCATTGACGTTCTCAACTTTCAAACTACGAATATTTCACTTTAAAATTCCGAACTAACAAAAAATATTATTCAATTTGTTGCTTCGTTGTTATATTTTTAAATCATTACTCGCTTTTGCCTCATCGTTGGAAACTATTTTTGTTTCTTCATTCAGAAAATATTGAGTTTAATTACGAGTGCGATGATAGGGTTCTGAATAATAAATTCAGTCTGAACTAAATAAAAAGAATCACGGATTGTTATGTGCAATGTTTTTGCTTTTAATACTCACACATTTGTGAAGGTTTACTGTGAAATCTGCATAAAGCGTATCATACGTGGTTTTACTTATTATTACTCAATAATTTACTCTTGGTTTATTTTCCAAATCATTTTGATATTCCTATTCCTATTTTTTAGTTACTCCCCGCCTTTACTTAGTCATTTCCCGCAAATAAAATGTTTTTCTTTCTTCGATAAATACCAAAGCATTCTTTAGAAAAGAACGTCTATCAAAAAACATCAATTTTCCGGAAAACCGTGAAGCTTAAAAAATCAGAAATAGAAGTCGCCTCACTACGAATTCAACGTTATAAAGGCTGGCTTATAAAAAACAATCCGGTCGACATTTAAAAAAGGAACATTTTTAAAACAAGAAAAAATTCCAGCCATGTGTCGATTGACGCACATCGGTGGCGTGTGTATGATACGAAAAAAAAAGAAAAAGCGCGGTCGGAACAATCGAAGCTAAGTTATAAAATATGTATCCTAGTGCTGGCTTTTGCAACTTGCTCTCGTACTATTTTGACCGCGATCGGGAATTCCGACAAGAGAATCAAATCGTAACGTTGTTAGTTCCTCTTTTTTGGGCCGAAATCGAACAATAGTCGGTCGAAAAATGAGATATAGCTGGGTAAATAAAGGACTCGTTGTGAATACGCGAGCTGAGTTATTTATGAAAGGTTTCCAGTGCAATAGAAAATTGTGGTAATTGAGTTGCGTGATTTTTCAGAAAATAAGCTTTTTATTCGTATGAAACATTAAATTCTTCTAACTTAAATAGAGTTGCAAAAGTATATCAGACATTTTTTGACAAATTCTGATTTCAAATTTTCAATGGTTCAAATATGCACATTTAATCTGGCGTACGTAGGAATTTTCGTCGTTAATAAGGATTCCAAACTTATTTTCTAACAAGAATACGAGGAATATGAGTTCACACGTCGTTTTTCTGTTATTTTCCAACTTTATTAACACAGAATGAGAATTCTCTACTCAAATATGATTTCATCTAATTTTAAAAGCATGTACTTATAGGGTGGCTGGTATTAGTGACCGCTTAAACACATGATTGTACCTACTCATGATAACTAACTACTTTTAGGAGACCTAACCTGAAATCGCGATAAAATCAGCAGTTACATTTTTCCCCACCAACTGTGTTCCCACGTTGTCGTCGTGGTGGGGCTTGTGTGTCTCAATGACCTTGAGGGCTTTGCCGGTAGAGCTACTCATGCCGGAAGGCCTCAAGTGAGAGACCAGACCAAGAGGAACACAAACAGGACGGAGTCCAGGAAACTGGACTGCCGTGGTGGGTTCGCCTCAGGTACGTGTCTGCCAAGCAGACATGACCTTGATGGCGAACGAGTCTATTGGGGACCCCACCCCAATTTAAAAAAAAAGGTTAAAGCTGTGTACAGCACAACCATGAACGCGACTCTAAAAGATATTTTACCCCAGGAGGGTACCGACTGCCACGCAGTCGGAGAATCCCTCACCAAGCAGAGCTTGGTCTGCCCCTCGTATTCTGGGGGGGGCAAAGAGCGCGTCGGATCCACAAAGGATCTGTCACCGTCCTTTTTGGACGTAGAGAGCCAAGGTGGCTCACCCTCCGGTGACGTAGAGTCCCTGGGTTTCACTCCCAGCACGTCTGCGGCACCGGCAGGTAACGAAGAGGCCGGCAGGCTCTTCGGTCTGAGGGAGGTGAGTGCAGATGAGGCGTCGGATTCAGATGCCGCATCTGAGCTCAGTCTCAGGCGCATGGAGGTGGTGGAGACCACCTCTAGGAGGAACGAATTCCTCAAACGTCCCATATCGGGGGATGGGCGGGGGTCAACCTCCGGTGAAGAGGACTCGAGGCCTTCGGCCCGCAAAATCCCCACTTCAAGTCGGGGGGTCGGTCGGAAGTCAGGGAAGGGAAGAGGGCTCGCGGTTCAGGATCGATCCAAAGATACCGCCATCGAGGGGCCCTACCCTGCGGAGAACAGCTGCCAGGCTGCCGCCAATCCCGGGTTGTCCGACGGTGAGCCAGACCCAGAGGAATGTCCCGACATAGTGCTGCCCCAAAAATTCCTGGAGGCCGTCGCAGCAGCCGTAAAGGGTGTTGCCTTGAAGAGGGCGAAAGCCTCAAAAGATATAGCCATATCCGAGGCTATAGCGTCAATCAACGCAGCTGCGGTAGACGCTATTGAGGATTTGAGGGCGGAGGTCACCCGCCAGGCAGCCGGCTTGGAAGCTCTCCGAAAAGAGAACCAGAGCCATCGGGAAGACCAAGCGGGGCTCCGAGGAGAACCCGGTCCACAAATGCCCCAAAAAGAGGGACATAACCAACCCCAGCCCGAGACGGAGAATCAGCTGCTGACGATGGTAAAGCAGGAGCTGGCTGCTTTCCAGCAGCAACAGCAGCAGCAGCAACAGCAGTTCCAGCAGCGGATGCAGCAGCAGCTGTCCGTGCTGGAGGGCATTGTACTGCGTCCCTCACTCGCGGGCTCTGGTAAGAGGCCGGCGGCATCGTACGCCGCCACAGCTGCAGTTACGGGTACTGCCGCGACCAAGGCTAGCCCGGCTGGGCAAGCCAAGCGTGGGGCCGTGGCGGCGGCGATTGCGAGGCCGGCCCCGGCGACAAAGCAGCGGCAAGGGAAGCCGAACTCTTCTCCTGCTCCTCCTGCGAAGGGCAAAAAGGCGCCCGCCACCAAGGAGGTGGAAGCGCCCACCGTGGCGGCGGCCAGGCGGCCTCAGCAGCCCCTACCTGCAGATTCTTCGGCTGGCGCCGAGTGGACGGTCGCCGGCGCCAAAAAGAAGGCTGGCAAGGCGGCTAGGGTCGCCAAAAAACGCGCGAGTCGGCAGCAGCGCAAAAAGCGAGCCATGACGGCTAGGCTTCGCGCCCCGAACTGCGCAGGTGTAGTGGTCACGCTACAGCCGGATGCGGAGAAGAGGGGCGTGACGTACGATGACGTCATGGACGTGGCAAAGAAGGCGGTGCTACCTCACCTTGAGGAGCTCGGGGCCTCCAACGGATTCCGCATAAGGCGCACCGTGACCGGGGCCCGAATACTGGAGGTCCCCGGTGCAGCCAGCGGCCCCGCCGCAGATGCCCTGGCCGTAAAGATCAGGGCGTCTCTGGATGCCGAGGACGCCCGAGTCTCCAGGCCCACGAAGTGCATTGACATGCGCATCATGGGTCTGGACGACTCCGTCAAGGTGGACGAGATAGTGGCTGCCGTCGTCAGGGCGGGAGGGTGCACGACCGACCAAGTGCGGGTAGGCGTCATCCGTCCTGACAGCACAGGTATGCGAGCCGTTACGGTGAGCTGCCCCGTGTTGGCGGCCAAGGCTATCACGGCGGAGGGCCGTAGGCTTTTGGTGGGCTGGGTGTCAGCCCAAGTCAAGTTGCTGGAGCCCAGACCTCTGCGGTGCTTCCGCTGTCACGTGGGGCACCACGTGGGGGCCCTTTGCACCGCGGAGGTGGACCGCAGTGATCGATGCTTCCAGTGCGGTCAGCCTGGTCACAGGGCCGTCGAATGTCGTGCAACGCCGCACTGCTACGCATGTGCGGCGGCAGGCAAAGCGGCTGACCACCGGGCTGGGAGCAGGTCCTGCGACCCCCCCGCCAAGGCCAAGGGTAAGGTCCGGAAGGGCCCTCATCCCACCGCAGCCTCAGCCACCGCTGCTGCCGCCATCGCCACGGCAACCGCTGCGGCAGAGCCCTCAAGGGGGGCTCGGGAGGAGACCGTAATGGATTGCCAATAACGGCCCCACTACGTCTCCTCCAGGCGAACATCAACCACTGCGCCCCCGCTCAGGATCTGTTGCTCCAGAGCATGGCGCAGTGGTCGATCAATATCGCCGTGGTCTCCGAGCCGTACTTTGTCCTGCCCAGGGAAGACTGGGTGCAGGACCTGAGCGGCTCGGTGACCCTAATTTCGTCGGCCGCCGCCGGTACCCCCGCCTCTCGAGGCCGTCACGAGAAGGCGGGGCTGCGTGGCAGCACGGGTCGGGGACATTGCAGTGGTAGGCGTCTACCTGTCCCCGAACCGAACTCTCGCCGATCTCCACAACTCCCTCATGGAGCTGAATGCCGTCGTCGCTGGGTTTGGATCCCTCCCCGTGGTCGTTTGTGGGGACTTCAATGCCTGGAATCTGGCTTGGGGTTCCCGGCTCACAAACCAACGGGGTCGGATGGTGGAGGACTGGGCTCTGGAGACTGGCCTGGTCGTCCTTAACCGAGGTTCTGTTCCCACGTGCGTGCGGATGCGGGGAGAGTCGGTGGTGGACATTTCGTTCGCCAGCCCCGCTCTGTCGCCGCGTGTCGTCGACTGGCGCGTAATGGAGGGGGTAGAGACGTATTCCGATCATCGGTACATCCGGTTTGACGTCTCCGCCCGGACCTCAACCGCGCCGGTCAGGGAGCAGACCCCGTGTGGTCCGCGGTGGGCGCTGAGGCAGATGGACCGGGACGCTTTCCTGGAAACCGCGAGGGTACAGGCCTGGGTGCAAGCACCGGACAGGCCTGTCGACATCGACCTCGAAGCAGAGTGGTTCCAGGAGGCAATGTCGCAAATTTGCGACGAGGCGATGCCCCGAGTCCATCCAGGACGTGCTCGGCGCCAGGTGTACTGGTGGTCGCCGGAGATTGAGGCTCTGCGCGAAGCGTGCAACGCCGCGCGGCGCCGGTACACCAGGTACCGCAGGCGCCGCTTTCGTCCGCCGGATGCGGAGGCCAGAGAGGCGGAGCTTTACGAGGGGTACAGAGCGGCAAGGCGCACCCTCCGAACGGAAATAAAGCGGGCCAAGTTGGAGGCCCGCAATGTGTGGCTGGAGATTCTGAACAGGGACCCATGGGGACGCCCTTACCAGGTGGTGCGGGACAAGCTCCGCCCATGGGCTCCCCCGCTAACTCAGAGTCTCCGGCCTCAGCTTGTGGAGGGTGTGGTGGCCAATCTGTTCCCTGAGCGAGGGGAACACTGTCCCCCGCTAATGGCTCCGCCACCTGCGGTGCCCGTAGCGGACCACACCAGCGACGACGACGACGACACTCCAGAGGTGACCGAGGTGGAGATGAGGGCGGTGGTACGAAGACTTAGTGTCAAGAACACCGCCCCAGGACCCGACGGCGTGCCTGGAAGGGCCTGGGTCCTGGCCATGGAGGCTCTCGGGTCTCGATTACGAGGGCTCTTTAGCGCATGCATGGAGAGAGGCCAGTTCCCTCTTCGCTGGAAGACTGGGAAACTGGTCCTCATCGCGAAGCCGGGGCGCCCCGCGGACTCTCCGTCCGCGTACCGGCCCATCGTGCTGCTCGACGAGGTGGGCAAGCTTTTTGAAAGAGTAATTGCAGACCGCCTTGTCGAGCATCTATCACGGGTGGGGCCGGATCTTGCTGACGGTCAGTTCGGCTTTCGCAGGGGGCGCTCCACCGTGGACGCCATCATGCGCGTGAGAGCCCTCACGACGGGGGATGCGGTGACTCGGGGCAGGGTTGTCTTGGCGGTGTCTTTGGACATCGCCAATGCCTTCAACTCCCTGCCCTGGAGTAGCATCGAGGCGGCACTTCGGTACCATGAGGTGCCCACCTACCTCCGTCGTGTGATCGAGGCCTACCTGTCGGATAGGTTCATCATCTATCCCGGTCACCAGGGAGAGTGGAGACGGCGAGAGATGTCGTGCGGTGTTCCGCAGGGATCGGTACTAGGACCGCCCCTGTGGAACATCGGATACGACTACGTGCTGCGCGGCGACCTCCCCGACGGGGTCAGCGTGGTCTGCTACGCAGACGACACGCTAGTCCTAGCGCGGGGAGAGTCGTACCAGGCGGCGGCCGAAACAGCGACACGCGGGGTTGCGACAGTCGTGGAGAGGATCCAGCAACTGGGACTCAAAGTGGCATTGCACAAGTCCGAGGCTATGTGCTTTCATGGCCTTCGGACCGCGCCACCACCGGGTTCCCAAATAACGGTAGGGGGGGTTCACATCGGCGTCGGGTCGACGATGAAGTACCTGGGACTCGTCCTCGACAGCCGGTGGACTTTCGAGGAGCATTTCCGACGTTTGGCCCCCAAACTGGACAGGACTGGTGCCGCTCTGAAGCGGCTCCTGCCCAACCTAGGGGGTCCAGACGCCCCCTGCCGGAGGCTCTACGCGGGGATCGTTTGGTCCATGGCCCTTTATGGGGCGCCAGTCTGGGCGCCATCGCTGGGTAAGCGACCAGCGGCCAAACTGAACGCTTGCCAGAGGGTCATGGCCATCCGGATGGTGCGGGGATACCGCACGATCTCCCGCGAAGCGGCGAGCCTCCTTGCTGGCCTGCCACCGTGGGATTTGGAGGCAACAGTCCTTGCACGCATACACGATTTGCGCGTGGAGATGCAACGCCGGGGCGAAACTCCGCTACCACGACAAGTCGCGGAATGGCGGACAGAGTTCCGGCGGGATCTCAGGGTGGCATGGCGACTGCGACTGTCGCAACCCAGTGCTGGGCATGCCGTCATTGCGGCGGTAAGTCCCCTCTTTGAGGAGTGGTTGGAAAGAGGTCACGGCGTCCTCTCGTTCCGTATGACGCAGGTCCTCACCGGACACGGTAAGTTCGGGAGGTTCCTGCATCGGATCAAGGAGGAAAGGACGCCCGGGTGTCGCCACTGTGTGGACCGCCCGGAGGACACGGTGGAGCACACGGTAGAGGTGAGCCCCGCTTGGGCGGAGCACCGCCGTGTCCTTGTGGAGGCTATCGGCGGCGGTGACCTCTCGCGCCGGGCCCTGGTACAGGCCATGGTCCGGAGCGAGGAGGGGTGGCAGGCAGTCGCCTCCTTCTGCGAAGCAGTAATGTTAGCGAAGGAGGCTGCCGACCGCGTGAGGCAACGGAACTCACACCGCCGCCGCCGAGATCCCGATCCCGATTACCGACCACCGTAGGCGCGGGCTCGCGGATAGCGAGCACTGGGTAGCTCGCCGTCCGGCAGTCTAGTAATAATCTGGACCGAGCCTAGTCGTCGACGGCGCGTTCTGTTCCACGCGCGCCTCAAGGAGATGTCAGCAAACTGTAGGGGCCCGGTAGGGCCGAAGCCTCTGGGGAACACGGTATCCGAAAGGTTGTCACCGTGTCCCCCAGATCGATGGCAACGAAGGAACGGGGTAGGGGTTTAGTCAGTAAGAGTCTGACACACCCTCCCGCTCCGCCCAAGAGTGGGAGAAGTCATTCTGATGATTCCCCTACCGGAAAAAAAAAAAAAAAAAGCAGTTACATTTTTATGTTCGCCTACTAACTGGTCTAAATGTACTGCTGATTTTTTTATAAACTTAGTGATAAATATTTAAAAAAAAATAGACAAATACTTCCGCACACGGTAGTCGAAAGGCGACATCAATAAGACGACACACGACATGCGACGATCTTGATGTCTGCATTCCGTTATCGGCGTGCGATCGCGACAGAAAAGTCGCAGTAATGCACCGGTCATTAATTAAGTGGTCGGGTCTTGTGCCTTGCATGGTATTGTTTGGATGTTTGAGGTAACGTTTGTGCCTTTATATTTTTTTGGAACTAATGTGTTCGAATTTTGAATTGTTGGATGAACTGTCATCCATGTCTGAAGAAAAAAAAAACTAAAACTCCTCAAATAAAAAAGGACTGCCATTTTTATTTGAGGAATTTTGTTTTTTTTTTTTTTAATTTTTCTAATTTCTATTACTGTCAAACTATTTTCGTATATTGGAAATGGAAAAGAGAATAAAATCATCAATTTATGAAAAGAAAAGTGTATCTATGGGATCCAATGACCGCTCGGCGCAGTGGTTCAGTGTATAGTTGCCCAGCTGCATATTGTGAGTTCAATTTTCACACAGAACAAACATAAAATAATATATTTAGTTGTTTTGGGTCCAGTGTCTTTAGTAATGTGATTGTGTCTTTGAGTGCACTCACGATTTTGGAGTAGATACCTAATTTAAGATATACTACTACTTTTCTCCTATCACATACCCGCAAAACGAGACACAATAGTAAAACAATAACAGCGCGGTCTCATAGGACCGGTCGGGGATTCATGAATGAATGGAAATAGAAAAAGAAAAATGACCGTTATTTATTGTCAAAACTTCTCTTACATAAATTATTACGTAATTAGTAAGGGTATCAAACAAATAAAACAATTACATAGTAAGTAATCGTAGGTTTACTCTCTACAAACCACCCTCAGTAGGTTTCTGAATTTCACTTTTTTTTGGACTGATGATGATATAAAGGTAGTCTGCTGAAAAAAGTTAAAATAAATAAGTACCTATTAGTGTCTGTTTTTTATACCATGAGACTAAATTGACACAAGTAATGTCAAACTGATAATAGGAATGATGACAGTTATTTTGTGTTGTAATTTTCATTTTAGTCTCAGGGTATAAAAAACAGATTGTAGGTATATTTTTAACAAAAATAAAATCAATACATTCACATACCCCCTAACATTAATGAATACAAACAGTCGCAGGGCTGTCAAAAGTTATAAATTAATAACTACCCGCCTGCCGTCGCGCCGTTCTGCCGACATTTATAACTGGCCGACCAATACTCTCGTCATTTTTAACCGTCAACGCTAATTTGCCATTGTTTTGCCTTGACGCCACCTTTTTTGCTAAAAACCATAAAATAGATAAAGTTT
Organism: Mythimna separata; assembly: GCA_030763345.1. Lineage (NCBI taxonomy): Eukaryota > Metazoa > Arthropoda > Insecta > Lepidoptera > Noctuidae > Mythimna > Mythimna separata. The sequence goes on from CM061187.1 coordinate 7,454,731, forward strand.
TTTTGTCGTTTGGGGCATCCTTAATTGATTATAAACGTTAAGGCGCTGTTTGATGATCGAGTCTAGTGGGTTATTTATCTTCACACATTTTTAGCAAGTCATTTATTTTATTGTTTTATTTTTGGAGTGGAGTATTGTTTTTTGTTTACTTTAATAACGTAGGAATATTAAGTTGACTTTTTGAATTTAGTTTTATTAGGCTTAGGTGTGTTAAGACTTAAAGAGAGACTTTCACAATATGCACATTTAATCACAGCCTTATACGGCTTCATAAACAACTCAGTTTTAAAATGCAAAGGGCAATTGAAGAAACACAGGTGACTTTCAATAATAAAAGTCTGATACTCCCTCTCTCTCCATTTAGATTGAGAGTAGTTTTATTATATTAATATTGTTATTGTTTGATTTTTGAAGGTCATGCCATTCTTAATCACTACATAGTATAAAACAAAGTCGCTTTCTCTGTCCCTACATCCTTATGTAAACTTAAATATTTAAAACTATCCAACGGATTTTGATGTGGTGTCTTTAAAAGATAAAAAATACATATATAATATAGTAGGGAAACACTGATAAATTTGCACCCGTGCGAAGCCGGGGCGGCTCGCTAGTTGATTATAAACGTTAAGGTGCTATTTGATGATCGAGTCATGTCGGGTTTTATTTATCTTCACACATTTTTAGTAAGTCATTTATTTTATTGTTTTATTTGGAGTTGGAGTTTTTTATTTATTTGAACAAAGAATATTGAGTTGATTTTTGAAGGTCGATTAATACTAATACTTTATTTTTAGATTTAAATATGATTTAATTTATGTTAACTTAAGCTTTGTTCTGCATTCTTTACAATGTAGGTATATGTACCTATTTACCTAAGATGTACATCTTGTTATCTGTACCTAAGATTTGATATAAGAAAATCTAATTGTGGGTTAAGCTCGCCTGTGTACATTAGCTGTCCTATTTTTGATCCATGTTGTGTACAATAAAGAATATATACAAAAAAATATAAAGCTTAGGTAAGTATGTCCATAAGTGACCTTATGTCAACACTTAGAGAAAGCAACTTTTATAACATGCATCATTTAAAAATTGCAACGCATCAAAGCCACCAAACACAATTTCAAACCCGATTCACGCAGAAAGCTCAAAGTTTAACGGTCAAAAGATCTCAATACATCGCGCCACCAACATATCGGAAGCGACTGCTCCCCGGGCTGTATTTGCATAACGCCTGGGCAATAAGTTAGGCGCACCTCCGCGTCGGACGCACGAAGGCGACATCGCCTGGGCCGACTGGCCTCGGCTGCTATAAAGCACAGTGCAATAAAGAGAATGGATGCCGCCCATCGCACGCCACCGCCCGCCGGCTGGATTACCCGAATCGCCACTATTTATCGCTGGAGCCGTGCGCCCAGGTGCCATCAATCTATTTAATGATCGGGTCAGCACATACTCTTAGTCTTTTTACCGCTTGCGCCCGGGCCATCCAAAAGGAAGATGGGAAGTTCTAGGCGGGAGATGGACGTTTGATGAGGGCTTTTGTGTCCATCGCCCGGCGTTAAAAGGGTTACGGACGCACTATCACAGTATTATATAGGTTTTGCTTGCTTTTTAGGCTTAACGAGAGCTGTGGATAAAGGTGATGTAAATATGCCGGCGGGCAATGAGGTTATGAGGTAGTGTATTGGAAATGTCTGCTGTAGCATTTGTTGTTACAAGTATAAACAGGTTTTTCTATATAAATATACCTACACTGGAAAATTAGGAGTAGGTACTTATATTATTTTAACACTATTTAGTTAGTAAGTGCTGCAACTCTTAGAGATACACATAATACGAGACTAAAACACGTACCTATATATACCTACGCCACGAAAAGAAAAAGAAAAATTATTTTGAAAAAATAATTATGACAGAATACACAATAACTAAACAAAAAAGAAAGTAAAAATAAATAAATTACATTACATTACAAAAATATATTCAGGTTTAATTGAATGGAATTGAATTTAAACTGCAATACAAGGCACAGAAATATAGGTCTAATTAAAACAATATAAAATAAAATTAAATGAATTGTTATGCACTTTCACATAATTTAATTTCGGGTTTATTGTTTTCAAATATTAAAAAAATGACTGCAAAGCCATTCTGCAATGTCTGTAACTTAGGACTGTAGGCAAAATACGATTGTCTTTCAATCCCGTATTTTACATTTTTGATGAGAAAATCACTTTATGTAGAAATTCAGTCTGGTCTGAGCTTCAACATAAAGATCGTTACCATTACGAACAAATATTTGGATGGCCGGCAGAATTAAACTCTGGCACAACTGTATCTTTAACTATTGGCTGCATGGCGTGTCACGGGTTCGATTCCCGCACGCAACAAATATTTCTTTGGTCAACAAATAGTTGTTCTGGGGATGTGACTTTACATGTTTGTGATGAAAAAGAAAAGAAAACATGTTTATTCTGCCCTAAATGGACGCACAATAAAATTAACGTACATTTTAAAACACCTATAAGAAATCAATAATATAAGAATAACTTCTAATGAGGGTCAAAGTCCTTACTTTTTTTGAATCGTGCTAACATTTAAACAAGTTGACAAGACACCTACTAACAACACGGAACTCCACTATACGTAACTATAAAAACACAGAAGCGTTTATTACATCACCTACCAACTCAACAGCTCCCATCAAACACAAAACACACTAGCATTAATCCCCAAATAAATCAGACTTATTCTGAAGAGCCCTAAGTACGGTGGACCACAATTAAAAGTGGGGTATTGAATGGTCCAAGCAGGGGCCAAACTATGGTCGTAGGCCGTTCATCTCCGTACATCTGCCGCGATCGTGCGCCGAGCAATAGACGCAAGGATTTGACGGGCCTTTACTCACTGAGGTCCGCTTTGTATAAACGATCTTTGTGAGTGGACTGTAGACCCGATTTATGTCCATAATAAAGGCGTTGAAGGATATCTGGCTTGCTATCTGCTGGGATTTTGGATGGATCTTCGTGATAGAGTTGTTTAGTTTGTATATGTTTTGACTGATAGTGCTTGGTGATTGAGTTATGCATGCAGCGCTTTTTTCTTCAATAATACTTATCTTCGAGTTACGTTCGTGTGATGAAGATATAATTTCCCAGACGTGTATTTTTGCCATATGATTACTAACTAATCCTATAAATACTAGACATTGAATTGTCACATGAAAAAGTGTGACGGAGATGTATCTCGTCTAATCTGCTATGTAAATAAAAAAAAGTAATCCCCGAAATGTAAACTATAGAAAACCAAGCTGGGCTAGCAACACGCGGCCGATGCTCAACACTTTGGAGTTTCGAGTTTCAACTCGATAAGTGCATCATTACCGATGACCTTCTCGGCTCGCTTCTCAATCGACTCTAGTGCATCAAGCTGGTATTTATATTTTTTTAACGGGTTGCGTTTGTAATTTGAGGTCTTCTTTTTCATCATTGTGTGATTTTGAGTGCTATCCTTTAAGAAAACAACCTTGCGCACAGCGCTGTTGCAAGACTGTTTTCTTAGATAATACCTTTTTACAGTTTAGCGATTACCTTACCTTTTATTAAGGTTGTTTTCTTAGAGAATAGCACTCCTGTTATAAAAAAGAATAGGATACAGTACTCGAATCATATCTCACATTCTTTCCCACAAAAATAAACATACACAACAATAACACACATAAATAATACAGCAATAAAAGTGGCACAAATCAGTGGGCAGTGGTGATATGATTAGCCATGATGGCGGCACTACCCTACCTCAATAAGTCGGCACTTGTCTACGAATGGTTAACTCGCTTACTTCACCTGAGCAAACTGCCTCCCAGCGAGGGTGGGGTGCGCGGGTGCGTTGTAGTACGGCACGGGAAATTTGGGGTATGACTATGAAATATCTTATTTTGGGGACGTGATATAGGTATGTTAAATTGAGATTGGCCTAAAGTTGAGCGAAATTAGAGAAGTAAAGGGAACGAGAGTGGCTTATATTGATGAAATAAAATGATACTTAAAAAATATTTTAATAAAATTGCACTGATAGAATAAGTGAATTCCTAACCTCCTCCTTCCTAGCCACTTCATTTTGGAGCAGATTCATTATTTGACTAGCTTTTGACGACGGTTTAACATTTGTACATGCAGTCCTTTTATTTCTATTATAAATTGTATCCTATGTAGATCAATCAAGCCTTTTTTTGAAGGTAGGGAGGAAGGACGGGAGTGCTGATGTAGAGCAGACACAATACTTCTAATTAAGAATTCAGGAATAAATAAAGAATCTAAAACAACATACATCATCTCCGTTTTGCTGCGGTTTCCCCATGTTATTGGGGGTCAGCGCAATGCGTTTTTTTTTCATTCTGACCTGTCAAATCAAGTGAAAGAAAAAAGAATTGAGCATAACGGGTGTTGTTATGCTCAACTCTTTTTTCTTTCATTTCACTTTTCAAACAATCCATACATCTTTTCTTTGGGTTTCCTTTCCCTCTCCGTCCATTTACATTTATACTCATCACTCACGTAATATGCGTTTTATCCCTCCTTTTTACATGACCATACTAAAACAAACGTTCCTCTTCAATTTTCCATCAGTCACCGGCGCTAGTATCAAACCTTCTCTCTTCTCTCTCTCTCTATCATACACTTTTCTCACTTTATCTATAGACACTAACTAAAAAAAGCGATCCTATAAGGGTTCCGTTTTTTCCTTTTGATGTACGTAACCATAATTATAATTATTTTTTACAAAATCCTGCCATATACATTTAACTGTCATAACTCAAATGTTCTATTTAGATCAAGAAAATATTTAAAAACCTTAAAAATCTCACAAATCATCTCGTACAATGGACACTGGCCACAAGGCGGGCAGGCCGTGGGCGGGCGCGGCGTAGTTCCGGTCAAGTCGCGGGCGCTCTCGGCTTCCGGCCGGCCAATTTGGCCACATTCAGCCCAATAGTGGGGGCAAGACGTTTGATACCTCCCCCGGCGATGGCGCGAGTCTTGACGCCGGTTTATCTAAGTTTTACGTTGTTTTTTTTCGTTGTTGTTATATTTAGTTATGTTTTAAAATGATATTGCGGATTGTTATGAAGACTATGTTAGGTATTTATTTATTTAATCTTAGGAGAACTAACAGATTTAACAAATAGACTTTGTATATGGTGAAACATTGAGCCAATTAGTATGGGGTATAATTTTTTTATAATATATAAATATGTACTCATATATTATATACTCGTACGTATGTTTATCAGTGGTCTATCACAAGCTCTGCTTAGTTTGGGACTAGACAGAAGGTGTTGTGTGAAAGTTGTGGTATATTATTTTTAAACAGCAGAAACAGTAAAAGTAGTACAATACTCAGGATCACTAACAAGCACTATTAAAAAAGAATTAGCACTATGCGTGCAGCATAGGTTTTAGTGGTAAATGGGTCAAACGAGTTATATGTAGTTAGTTCAAATTTTTGCACATAAAGTGTAAAAATATTTTTATGTTGTCTATCAAATTATTATCATTTGAAGTTGAGTACTTCTCAAACTCAACTCTACTTTCGCCTGAAAACCAGTGAACAGGTTTTAGAAAAGGGTTGAAGACGATTTTAATAATAATCATGAATTCGGTTCATATTTATGGTAAAATCACTTCATAATGCTTTCTTTTTGCTTCAATAAATAAATGGAAGCGCACTATTTAGCCATGTGCATGTGCATAGTATAATTTCGGAATTTCTTAGAAATGTGACTTTTTACTTCCAACAGTAGACAGTTTGGCCACATTCTCCCCAATATGCAATAGTGCGGTGTAACTGGCAATTTTCGACTCCACCACCGTATGTTTCAGGTTAGTGCTTTGGTCTATTTCAGAAAAATAGCGGGATTAAAAATTGTTTTAAACAAACTTGCGGAGGATTTTGAACTTTTATTGCTGCTTTTTCAGTTTTGACTAAACGTTTTTCCTATGACCAAAAACAATTTTTTGATGGAAAAGTAATGTATGGAATATATAATATGGTAAACCAGCTGTAAGTACTTTAGTCTTACTTTAGTCACTTGAAAAACTAACACTACGTGTCTACGCGTTATTGATTAAAATTGGGTGCTTATTTGAGCCAATTTGTTGGACAAATGACGGCGGCGGCGATATACTACATAGTATAAAAAAGTCGCTTTCTCTGTCCCTATATCCATATGTATGCTTTAATCTTTAAAACTACGCAACGGATTTTGATGCGGTTTTCAATAGATAGAGTTTAGTAATAAATAGAGTAGAGTTTCTGTTTTTAACAGATAGAGTGATTCAAGAGGAAAGTTTATACTCGTATGTATAATATGGTAGGGAACACTGATAACTTTGCACCCGTCTGAAGCCGGGGCGGGTCGCTAGTAAACTATACAACGCAAGTTTAACTTGCATTGTACTTTTATAGTTAATGTAAGTACCTAATTTTAAATGCGTGTCTTAGTTTGACCCGTGGGTGTATGGCTGGTTTACCCTATGTGTGGGGCACGTTACCGACTGGAGCACGTTTTACCCTATATATTTATACTAGTTGACCTGGCAAACGCTGTTATGTCATATAAAGTATTAAAGAGAAAAATAGGGGTAGAAGAGTACAAAATTGCCTACGGCCTGTTTTCTGAACTACCAAATACACAAAAAAAATTTATAAAATTCAGCTAAGTCTTTTCGGAGAATTTCGGTAAAAACACTGTGACACGAGATTTTATATATAAGATATTTTTTTAATTTTGTCTTCACACCTTTTGTGCATTTAGTCAGCGTCAGTTATAATATGTAGTTTTAAAAGTATTAATTAGTTGGCTGATATATGGAATACAGTCAGTTTGATTTTGCAGTATTTGGCAGCAAATATCGCATGTTGTGAATCAGCTTTCTGGGCAAGCTTCACTAGTGCATCACAATGCCCACTAGAAATCAATTATCGAAAAATTAAAAAAGACACTGAATTTCACACAAAAAAAAGCAGTCATAAAACAAGCGTTTCATTGTAGAGAACATATAGCGCGAGCGAACCTACAATAAAAAAGCCGCTAAAACTATTTTTAATATTTTAAATGGTTGTATGTTGCTTCGGTATTTACAAAAAGATAAGGTCCTTTTTTCGAAATAGGAAAATATTAGTCATACATATTGATAACGCCTGTGATAGTACACTGGCGACAAAATGGGGTTGTTACTCGTATTATTATAATCTGAATAAACTGTGATTTAGCTTCACTTGAAACTGATTTTAATATCTCTGCAAATTCAAACTGATGACTACCAAAGTGAGTTTTCACTAAGTTTTCCGGAGTCAGTAATACAGAACCAAAAAGGATCACCGAAGATCCTTTCTGATTCTCTCCACAAAATTCTTCCCAAAAAAAAAATCCAAATAAGTAGAACCAAACGAAGATAAACGAATCACTTTTTCCACGAACCGTCTCCATAGGCACGGCGCATAATCCTACAGTAACGACTGATGCGACTAATTATAAGATGAGCTCAAGTTAATCCATGGGCCTGAGGGCCCAGGCCGGTGTCCGGCCCTGTTCGGCTTTCTCCGCCCCGCTCCGGACTTACGTCGTACGCAATTAAACTGATCTCCGGCCAAAACTAAACAGAGAGAAGCCTTTGGCATGGTCACTGCTATGTACCTTGGTACTTAATTTAGGTGGCTTCGTAGGCACAGAATTTGGGAAGCAAATTAGAAGAAGCTTAAACTGGTCTGTTGTGGCTTGGGCTGTCTGAAAGGTGTAACGTAAGCTGGAATTTGCAGACGGTTATCAATAATTCCAGTTGGATTCATCGAGGTTCGAGTTTTTTTGCCAAAAGGAACTTTAATGAATGCTTAAACGTCACGACAGCGGACTACTTAAACAGTCCCAGGAAACATTTTTTACAGAATAAATAAGTTTTTAATGATAAACTTTTTTCACGACAGCTCACAGTGCCATAAAACGCTGTGAGTTAAATACAGCATTAAGACCACTTTAGATCTGTTGTTGCGTTTCGTAGTTTCTATAGCCACTAACTAACTCTGTCAGCAGACCAATTCCGTGGTACCGGATTAAATTAATACGTTGTCATTCAATTTACATGAGCATACCTCAGCTCAATGGGTTCCACGGTAAGTGAGGGTAACTGTGTCAAAATCTATTTATAAGAATAGCCTTTAACAAAAATAATGTAAATTAAAAAAAAAACCTTGTAAAAAGCAGTCAGCATCAATTAAAGGTTTTTATATCCACGTGCATCTCCATCCTCCCCTCGTTTCGTACATCTAGTGATGAGACCGACGGCTGCGGCCAGGTTTTCCGGCCAGCATTATTATTACAAATTTCTGTCGGTAGGTACCCACCGCATAATATCAAAAACAAAGGTACTGTCCCGTGAAATCCACACTAGGTGGTTGGCAACAGCTCATTAAGGAGTCAGAAGGGTAAAAAGTCTGGGCCCTCGGACGCATCGGCCTTTTTGTAAAAAGTGGCTTAATTAGGGCCTCATGCGGCTACCCTACAACCCCTGTAACTTTTAATAAATGTTCGAAGAGCGCCATTTACATAGCCTACGTAGATGTACATGTGTAGGTAGAGATTATACGATGGCACCTACATTTGGGGATACTTTATCCGCATCAGCGTTTTCGATAAAACTTTACGGGGGAAAATTATTATGTTGAAATTTAAAAGCGTTAATACCAATTAGGAAATATGTCATTTATACTTGAATTCTACAGACGTAAAGGGTCGATTTTAATGTAAGCCTCGTGCCAAAACTAGTGGTGACCGATGACCGTGAAATCAGTATGGTCGGATAGCGTCACTTCAAAGGTGAGTCCAAACAAATTACGTCAGCATTGAGGGGAGGTTGTAACATAGGTATTACGCGCTTACTTCCCACGTACGTGCGAGTGCGGAGTCCTCGTGGGAAGGTATTAACAATCTCGAATCAGTGCACACCGCTTACTCAATGGAGTTCTGATCGGACCTCCGATAGTGTTGTTACATGATCACACCAATATTTAATGGACTACCTCCCCCTTCGCTGGCGAAATTTTTAGAGAGATATCCAGGGGTGTTGCGATAGTTTCTGCAGGTCGTAATAAAATGGTTGTGTGATACTAATAAAGCGATGCGCCCTTATCAACGCATCTGTCCTGGTACAATGACGGATCATCCCGTAATGCGGACGGGAAAAAACACGGGACCATTGTAATATTTTTTTGCAGTCTGTATTCAGTGTCATTGTTGCGTTGTTTAATTTTATGGGATATTTTAAGCAAATGATACGGTTTTATCGCAAATATCTACATCGATGAAGAGATATGCGGTATGAATAAGCGGGGGCTGTTTGAGTTTAGAGATTTTTTGGGCGCTGATAGAGCGTTTAGTTCAGTTTTGGATGTTATGGGCCTCTTATGTAGGGGTTTTTTTACTGATTAGTTTATTAATTTCTTTACCTATGTAGGTACATAAGTTTAAAGCTAGTTGTAATTTAAAACCTTTAGGTGTGGCCAAAATAAAAACAGCCGTTTAAGCCGATCTCTTTTGCACAACAGATGCATCACGGAGATATCGAGCTTTTACAGGAAGAACAGATTGTAAGCAAATCATTTGCGTTTTTGTAGCAGTTATGAAAATATGATTATAGCAACTTATTTTATTAGATCAACAGTTGTATTATATGAAAAACTATTTACTTTTTGTCATAAATAGTTTTTTCCTTCCTGAAAAAATCGCAAACTGTTACATGATCTTCTTTCTTTCTAGAAAGGGTATAAATATTGCAGCAGGATCTAATACGTCCACGATGACATAATTGCTTACATTAAAAATCCCCGTAAAAACAGTCTATTAACCTTCAAAAATCATCAAAGATCAAGTAGCCAGATTCTTCCAGCACAAATCCATAAAAGACAGCACTAAAATGCCTACGTCATATGTTTGTGAATAGGAATTGTTTATGACCGTCCCAGCGAAGTCGGGACAATAATGAGAGCTATAAAGGCGATGCCACATCGGCGGCGTATCTGCGATCTACGTCTCAATGGAGGTTATTTACATAGCAATAAGGACAGATACCGTCGCCTCTATACCCGCCACCTTATCTTCGTTATTGCCTGTGTGCACACGGCTTATGGTCGGGAGGAAAATGAACTGGGGCGTCAGGAAATAAGGTGTTTTTAAACAAGATCCCTCTTCTGATTTACTCTCTTTGAATGCGAGATTGCAACTGTCGTGGAAAGCTTTCATAAATATGGTGCAGTGATTTTTATCTGTGTCGCCTTTTGTTTAGATTTTCTCGGCTTGTATGGTATTTCAGTTAATAAGAGGAACTTGAAATGTGTATATTTTTCCTGAAAATACTTTTATATATTACGAGTAGATATGTAGATATATACTTTATTGCACACCTCCACCTCTTAACGTTTGAATCCCCAACCGGTCCTATGAGACCGCGCTGTTATTGTTTTACAATTGTGTCTCGTTTCGCGGGTATCTGAGTAATCAATGTAGATGGGATAAATATTTGCACTAAGTGTACGAGTGTGTGTCTCTTATATATTTAATTAATTTTCGTGCTAAGTGGTACAAAGTCGGACTTACTGCCTAGGCATTCTCTACCAGTCGGGTTGACTGTGTGGTTGAGAAGTCTGTGGGTTGTACGAAAGTGTTGATAGCCTTTCGCAAATAAAAGGGCAACTGAAAATACACTGGATTTTAGTCAGTAAAAGAATAATATTCCCCACTCCACTCAGTGCTGGAGAAGATTTTGATTTCTCACGTCAAAAAAGATTGGGAGAACAATATAGCAGGTGCTGAAATATTACGTTCATTAAAAAAACCAGTTGTTTTAATGCTAGTTGAAAGTTAAGGATATTATTTTGAATTTGTTTGAGCATTGATAGCAATACATATTAAACGACTCTAAAAATATCTTAATCCGGAAAACTGAAAAACTTTACAATTTTGCAAAATTAATATTACCAACAGTTTATTCTAATAATTAATTAAAAATGGCTACCAAATCACTCCTAATTTTCAATAACAATCACGCGTCATACAAAGATTTGTCGCACAACAGAGATTTGAACGGCCAGGGGTGAATCCAAATATTAAAATGAAAATTTATGAAGTGTGACGCACGGGGGACATCCGACCGGAGCGAACCGATTTGTATGGAAATTTGTATGAAACGTCTCACTGAACGGGTGTCGCAGTCATCCGGAGGTACAATTTGATGGCATAATTTGGTACAAGGAACGTAAACCGTCCGATTTATGTACGTTTGTATGTTTCCCTTTATTGAATGCTGTGGAGAGGGCGGTTTATGGACGCTTTGTTGCAATGTTTATTGTGTTTTGTTGTTATACAGCAAGATTTCTGTTTGACTAACAAATTAAGTGAGATTGAGTAGTTTTAGTATGCTGTGATAGTACGTATACCTGTTAGCTTGGGCCGACGCTAAAATCGCTAACTGATAAACAGCAAAGATAGAGTGCTGGTTTAAATTATGTTCAATCATAATGAATACTACCAACCTATCAGTTTGTAAAATTTAATGCTAGTCTATTCAGCTGTTTGAGAAGAGAAATAAATATATAGTACTATATTATATATTTATTGAATGCTGTGGAGAGGGAAGTTTATGGACGCTTTGTTGCAATGTTTATTGTGTTTTGTTATTGTACAGTAAGATTACTGAGTCGCCAGTTATTACTTGTGTTCTGACTAACAAATTAATTGAGATTGAGTAGTTTTAGTATTTACTTTGCTCGTGCGTATACCTGCTAGTTTGTGTCGATGCTAAAGCTATCGGTAACTGATGAACGGTGCTAAAGATCCATAATTATGAATATTCTTTTATACCGTGTCGCAGCTGAAAGATGTCCACCGCTGGACATAGGTCTCCCCCAAGCGTCGCATCAAGCAAGAGTGCGGGGCAGCAATAGGGATTATCTGTCACAAGCATGTAAGCAGCAGGTGCTTCAACTGAATAATAGTAAAATATATGTAGAGGTATGAAATATCACATATTAGTTAACTCATGGATGACTTGAATTACCGCCTAGACATGAACATTATGCACTAGGCTCTATAGACAAATAGTATTTGATACTGCTCAATATAGCGGTATCAAACCCTATTTGCGAGTATCATAGTTTGGATTCAACTAGTCTGGTTTATTCGTCAAACCGAGTGCGTACGCTGAGAGCAGCCGATGTACCATAAGATCAAGCCGCGTTATTCCGTAAATATATTGCTGGGCTTCAACTGCCGGGACACAGTGTGTTATGAACAGTAGATCAATAATATCTAATATAAATTTTATTTAAACACTTAACTATCAATTTATGTACATTACAAATATATATTCATATATATATGAATAAAAACCCTAAGAAATAACTAAAAGTAAACTAAAGAATAAATTCTTCGCATCGCTGTCGACTGGCAAAAACAAGTTGACAATCTGGAGAAGAATGGTCGTGGGAAATATGGGATTTCCCAGGCAGGGGCGTGAGGACGTCCGTTTCCTCACGCGTGTGGCCGCCTTCTTCACTAGCATTACTCCTTCGCAGAAGGAGCCTGCCATTCCTCCTCACTGACTGGTCTATAGGTTTTGTCTTCTCATACTCCTCTCCATTCATTTTGCATTATGGAAATATTGTAAACCTCAATTGTTTTATCTAAATTAGCTGTGAAAATTCTTGAAAATTCTTTTTCATAGGAAACGACCAATTTGATCCATCTATAAGCTTCTAAAGTTTTACAATTGCACATGAGTGTATGCTCTATGAGACATTAAATATTGTGAATACGAAGACTTTGAATTTATTTGATAATACAGTCATTTAAAAAGTAATAAGTAAGTAGTATTTTATTTTTTGTATTTATAAGTGCACGTGCATCTAAGTATATCAATGTGTGTTTATCTCCACTTGCTAATTTATGCATAGGGGACGAAAGTTCAATGATCTTTCTTTTGAGTGTCAATAGTTTTGGTAAATATCGATAGATGGCGTGAGTAGTATGAAATTGATTAGTCTTTGGAAGGTTAAAAAATTTTGGTTTTTATTTTTACAGAAATCTTACAAACTAATAACAAATACATTATGAATTACGTTAGGGAAAATACCTAATTACAAACTACCATATAAGCGAGTATATTTTAAATAAACATCAACGCTCACCCTTGGATCTAGAACATAGAACGCTGTTTAGTACAGAGGTTCCTTTTATGAAGTATTTTTTTAATTCTCCCCCAATGGGAAAAAAATTGGGGTTCTAAGTTTGAATGGAGAGACCTACTGACATAATGAAGCTGCTGACAGAAGGTAGTCTTAATAATTCTAGTCTAGTAATTTGTTTTTATTAATATTTTAATCTATTTTCCTCTTGACCTACTCCACACTCCTCCACTGTGTCTCCCAAAGCCGCTGAGCCGTCATATCTACTCGGCTCGTTGCAATGGAATCGGTTGAGCCAGGTTTTTTACGCACCCATAACTGAACCGCCTATGGCCAACCCTCTACTACCGATAGACAAAGAGGAGCTCGTGACTAGATAATAACAGCCTCACGGGGCGATCTTCAAGGATAAGCACCGCTTGCCAAGGTTGGTCTGAGGATGGGTGACCATCTTAACATACCGAGTTTCCTCCGTGCCTCGGATAGCACGTTAAGCCGTAGGTCCCGGCTGTCATTTGTAGATCTTTGGCAGTCGTTACGGATAGTCTTGCCATGAAGTACCGTGTTACCCCAGTTAATGGGTTGTGGAGGTATGGTAGGTAGCCGCTACTCGTAAAATACTGGTATTCAGTTAAAATCTGGCTTGATTGGAAACCGACCCCAATATAGTTGGTAAAAGGCTCGGTTGATGATGATGATGATGATGATTATTTTATTAAAATACTAGCTTTAGCCCGCAGCTTCGCCCTCGTACATAAAATATAGCCTATGTCACTCAGGAATACAGCAGCTTTCTATTGGTGTAAAAAATTTAGCAATCGGACCGGTACTTCCACAGATTACCTCATACAAACAAAAAAAAAACTTTACTTCTTTATTATATTAGTATAGATTGTTTGTTTTCCACTTGACCCACTCCACACTTCTCCACTGTGTCTCCCAAAGCCGCTGAGCCGTCATATCGACTCAGCTCGTTGCAATGGAATCGCTTGAGCCAGGTTTTTTACGCACCCATAACTGAACCGCCTATGGCCAACACTCTACTACCGATAGACTAAGGATAAGCAACGCTTGCCAAGGTTGGTTTGTGGATGGGTGACCATCTTAACATACCGAGTTTCCTCCGTTTCTCGGATAGCACGTTAAGTCGTAGAGTACCGGCTGTCATTTGTAGATCTTTGGCAGTCGTTACGGATACTCTTGCCATGAAGTACCATGTTATCCCAGTTAATGGGTTGTGGAGGTATGGTAGGCAGCCGCTCCTCGTAAAATACTGGTATTCAGCTAAATCCGGCTTGACTGGAAGCCGACCCAAATATATTTGGGAAAAGGCTCGGTAGATGATTTTTATTTATTTATTTAATGGTCTATCTACAATTGTTACACTATACATTCAGAATATACTTGCTTTTATATAAACCAAGTGTACAATATCATACGATAGACACAGCATGCATAAGTATAAAAAAAAAATTAAAACAGATAAGATAACAGTGCAGATACAACACTTAAAATCTAGTATTGACAAATGTCGGTTAGAATTTTATCATATATAATATAATAATCATTTTAAATGGACTTGGTGCTGATGATGATGATTATTTTATTAAAATGTTGACTATTTTCAAGTTAACCTACTCCACACTCCTCCACTGTGTCGCCCAAAGCCGCTGAGCCGTCATATCGACTCGGCTCGTTGCAATGGAATCGGTTGAACCAGGTTTTTTACGCACCCATAACTGAACCGCCTATGGCCAACACTGTACTACCGATAGACAAATTTCAACGCGACATTTTTTTCCCAGCCGCCACTGTTATGAATTTCCTTTGTGATAAAAAAAAAATAGCGGGACATATAAGTTGAAAAGTGTTTTTCACTTTTACTGCGGGTTTTACAGCTTAAAATACTTTCGGTCAAATCTGACGGGATAGAGTTTGATACGGAGTTTTGTTTTTGTTTTTTGTTGGATTTTTCTAACGTTTGTGACATATACCTACAAAAGACTAATGTTTATTGACATTTTTTCGGGTTGGATGTTGTCAAAGGACTCCTCTTGCTCTGGATGGAGCGAGAAGGCGTCTTAGACTTTTACTGACTAAAGTGTGACTAAAACTCACCAGTGTTCTCCCTTTCACGGTAACCTTTGCCAATAATCTCACTGCCTGACCTACCATATCCCGCTAAAACTGTATGTACTTTTGTGGGACATAAAATAGTACCGATTCTTATCAGTACTTTCAGAGTGTGTAAGTAGAAAATTATACCAAAGGAAGACACCTCTGAATAAAATGATCATAATATGTGCAATTCTAGGACATAGTCTTTGAGCCAAATTTAACCCAAAACCGTCCAACCGTTTGAGAGTAAGGGTAAGCAAGCAAGTTCGTCTTCTTTTTATTTTTAATAATTATATTTGTTATTTCAACATTGTGTGTCTATTTGTGCCAAATATTTTTTTTCTTTCTTTCTTTTACATTACAGACATACCTACAAGCTTTCGCTTTTACAAATCAGGTTTCATATTCATAGTTTAGAATAGTCTAAACTATGAATATGAAACCTGATTTGTAAAACATAGGTTTAAATATCTACCCCTTAATTTAATTCCATCCAATATTTAAATTACTCGCAAACAGCCTACCACAGTGTTGTCTTTTAACCCTAAGGTTGACTGGTGGAGAATGACCTGATGCATTAAGTCCGCCTATGTGCACCATGACTGCACATGAAGTTTAAATAAATAAAAAACAGCTCACAGGCTTCCAAAATGTTTATACACAGCGTGTTTCAAAATAGCTCTCTAATAATAGTGGCCAGTTGTGTTAGCAGTAAATAAATGAACCTACTAGTTATTCAACATTCGTTTCCGATTAATTGACATGCGAATTGTCGCAGCGACGCGCGACTCGGTCGCTGTCACTCGTATTATTGTAGCTTTTTAAGTTTTTATGAATTTGTTAGCCTGTAAAAAGGGAATTTTGTTTTAATATCTAAAATTCGGTGATGGTATTGATGTGGCTGTAGCGCGATTTTTTAAATGTAGTCGATCGGGCAAAACGAAACGTTTACTTATGTCAATTTGTATATCTAGAAAAAAATAAGGTTTTCCTGTGTTGTCATCATGCTCTCATATATTTTATATAGAAATTTACGTTTATATTAATGCTATTGAGTACGTATAAACTCGCACTAACGCGGTGACCAAAGTCAGCGTTTCAACGTGATTACGATCGCGAAGCGACGCAGCGCAAACAGAACGTACATCATCATCACCATAATCATTTCAGCCGAAAGACATCCACTGTTGCACATAGGCTTCTCCCATGTGTCGCCGTAACAACATTCCTGTGCATCTCGAATCAATTGGATTTCCGTGACTCACCAAGTAATTGCGGGAACTCTCACGCCTACAGTACGCCTGTTATAAGTTGACGAGTCTGAAGTTAGGCTCTGCGAATTTTGGCGCTTGAAATATCGCACAAAAAGGTTTTTAAAAAATAAATGCAATTTGCAGTTATTATTGCTGTTAAAAATTGTTATTGGCATTTATTTTTTACCAACTTATAACGGCCGTACTTACGTGACCAACAACACGTGGGTGCGATGCGGCGATGAACGAAGCGAAGCAGTCGCCGTCTGCGGTCCGCTGGTTTGATAATTTTGCTCGAACTCTTGTAGTGCGGTGACTTGTTTTATATAACTGGTGGTTAAAATCAGCTACATACTTTGTGCGTCCATAGCATACCTACAGCCCGTCGAGTTGAATTTGCGTGAACCTCAGTGGATCGCTTAGGAACCGCAGTGGCGCTGGATTGCCCTCAAAGGGCGCCATAATAGTCATTGCGGGCTTGTGACACAAAGAGTAACTGAAAGAAAACAGGCACGGGTTTACTTAATTAAAGTCTGAGATTCCACATGCTCTTACAGTTTCTTTCATCCTCTCTCCACCTAAGGTTTCTACGAGATATTTCCAGTAAATTATTGCAGGATGGGGTCCTGCCTAGTGACATTTTACATTACCTGGTCAGGGATTTTGGAAGTTATAGTATATGTAAAAGCTTTACCCAGTAACCTTTTTTAACAAGGGCTCATGAAATACCTATCTTCTTTTACCTTGGATGGAGCGAGGGGGAGTTTGAGTCTTTTTCTGACTAAAGCTCGCCCATACTCCTTCAGTTGTCCTTGCGGTCTAGAGCTTTTCGCGCGGTGACTCTTTCGAACATTCTCGGTGCGCTTAAGTACACTTCAAGGCGCAAGGGACATTTGATAAGTGTTGTAGATATAAATACTGGTATTCAGCTAAAATTCGGCTTGACTGGAAGCCAACCCCAATATAGTTGGGAAAAAGGCTAAGCAAATGATGAAGCAGATGTAGATATACGATTCATTTAGACTTTGGCAGATTCTTGACAGCGGCTTTGCTCTCATGTCCATTGCAGAATCGTATTGTCCGATTAGTCCTCCATTACTCACACTATCCATCAAGCTTAGCAAGTAAAATGCCTATTTAATATTTAAATAACCCATCAGTATATAGTTCCAGTCAAAATCAAAGCCGTTCGAAGCTGCATGCAGCTTGAATGCAAATGTTGGGTGGGGTGTACTGTGAACGCGCAGTTGGCTGCATTGTGCCGCCCCGCGGCGCCGCTTCACCCCCGCACAGACCCGACACATCCCGCGAGAGTTTGTTTTTCGGGGCAAATAGCTATAGGCTTGATAATGGCCTCGCGGGCTGCGGTATGATGGGGAAGGTGCTCTGTTTAGGTTGGTGATAATGGTGGATGGAGTTGGTTAAGTAAAATTCTGTGACGGCTCTGCTACAGAGTTTATTATGAAACAATTCAGCTCTTGCAGAACCTTGAAGATTTTTAGGCTAATCAATTATTTATCTTAACAAACTGATGTGTTTTTAGACACTTATTTAATTGTAGATATAATTTTTGTACGTAACAACATAAATATAAGTGTAAAAAACAAGAAAGGAATGTGCAAAATTATTTATAACCCAGCTGCTGACGAAATATATGTGTAAAAAAAATTATAAGAATAAGCGTTCAGTTAGTTAGCTACTATTATGAAAGTTTAATTACTACTTACTGGTTGTTGCTAAAAAAAACAAAAAAATCAAAGTAGAGCACCATCCAAACCGTTTAAACTGTATCGGAGTGGCGGATGGGTTTTGATTTTTGTAGTTTCGTATTATTTGCGTATTTATCCGCCCGCCGCCCAGCGATACATTTATTTGCTTCCACCTCCCCATACTCTGCCTACCCCCGTTCGATTGATCGCGATATCATTGCGATAATAGCGGCAGTGGAAACGGTGCGCGGTTCCGTCACGCAGTCGCGTAGAAATATGGCGGATTGCTACCGTGACCGTGCTGCGACCAATCAACCGTGAGGCGGCTAATTATTCATTAGTATAGCATAATCAGCCTTATAATGGTCCCACTGCTGGAACTTAGGCCTCCTCTCCAGGAAAGGGTATGGCCCGTAAACTATCACACTAGCCCAGTGAGCGTTGACTGCTGTAACATGTCTTCGAATTTTGGTTCTAGGAAATACCGGATCCCTTACGATGCTTTTTTTTCAACATTTTAAAAGCAGTAGAGATGAAAAAAATTACTCAAAGTAATGCGCCTGGCTGGGTTCGAACCCGCAACCTACCTACAACCCATAAGTCGGTGCCACTACTACTAGGCCACTATCACTTATTCATTTTTACGCCAATACTAAAAAAGCTTACGAAGAATTGAAGTCTAGGTAAACTAATTTCTCACTATCAAAAATACTTTCCTTGTGATAAAACTCAATTGAAAAGTTTTAACTTAAATACTTAGTAAGTATGTATCAATATGGCCGACGGCTGCGCTCAATCAACCGTGTGAGCTCATTTAAATTATTATATGGATACGTGTTGTAAAAGAAGTGAAGTTTACGCGGTATATGATGAAGTCAAAACATCCTAAAGTTGGCAACTGACTCTCACTGTATAATTTATCATAACATTTTTTGACATTAAGATATTAATAAACTACGCTTAATGTTAATATGTTTTATTTCATATAGACCTACAGGGGCAATTATAATGTCGTACCTATATGATAAGTCCATCAAGAAGTTCAAAATAAATAAATTGTCGGATTGCTGCTCCCGATCAACCGTAAGAACAGCTAAGTTACTGCTTATATAGGTACATTAAGTCTAAAAGGTATGATGAGTTTTCGGTTCACTTTTAAAGACATTTTGGAAGACTTGACGCAGACGGAACAACGGAAAAAATCCGCGCCGAATGTAATTTTTAATATCAAGCTATAACGATTAATTTGATAATTCGCGAAAGAATCGTGTCAGAGAAAATCACATAATAATAAATAAAATATGGTCAATTTCAAACCAAAAATTCACAATACGTGTTAGTAGTTAGTACAGAATTTCGTGCTGTAGGAACGACGGACAGAAGAAGTCTTTTTTCATGTAAATAATGACTCCGCTTGATGGTGAGCAATGAATAGTGATGTAATCGTTGATGGTGAAGCGCACTAGTTTATTAAGAGCCTATTCACACTAGCCTTGAAGACACAACGTGGGTGTATAGTCTGTAGTTCTTACTATTGTTATAACATTTTATGACTTCACACTTGATTGGCCTCCCTTAAAGTTCATTCAATATCTACAGTTTTGCTGACATCTGTTTGAGTCTACTACGCGCCTGCGATGACTCGGGCACGGTCCTTACCTGACCGACGGAGGGCGATCTACCAATTGCTCTTCGTTTGCAAACCCGCGCCTATGATGACCGGGAGTCGCACTGCGACTCTTCATCGTTTGTATCACTACTTCGTAAAAAGTGAAAACTGCTTCCCTTTCGTTCAGGTCCAAAGGCAAGAGGTCGCCGCTACCTATCATTTCCACGAGGTCAAGGCGCTGCTTCACTCAAGCGGGCCAGACTTCAACTATATGCCCCACCGTGTCACAGAGATTCCATTTATGATGACATTTGCATATATCAAAAATAGGAAACAGAAAGGATTTTCCAAAATTCACCCATGAATAGCATTAAAGGGGGTCAAAACATTGTATGAAGAAACTTAGTTTTACGCAGGCACCACCGTTGGCAGAAGCTAGCCACTTCATAAAATTCATCTCAATATTTGGTTGTATGACATGAGTAATAAAGGTCTGTCAAAACATACCATTTCAAAATGAAGTGCAAAACGCCATTTAGGATCAATCAATCATAGTAAAACTTCTTCGCAGTAAAAGGTTGAAAAACAAGATAAGCAAACTTCGACGACAAAGGGCAACATTGCCGTATGCAAATTACACCGACGAATATAAAAGTTTTAAACAGCGATACGGTTAAACTTTTAACCAAATATAACACAAAAAAAAGAAAGAATATTTAACACAAAAAAAAGAAAGAATATTTGTCATGTGAGCGCATACGCATGGGTTGGTTATCAATTTAAAAGTTGGTATTATCCGCATAATGCTGCAAGGGGCTGATATAAAACATTTCAATTTGGTGATCCGGTTACCCGGCCCCCGTTTCAAATCTGCATTGTGGGACCCCATACACTAGTAGTTTTGGGTACACTCGCGCAGTAAACTTTTTCGATTGCGAATTTCGTTTGTTCATTTTCGTTAAAAATGCATGCGGCAAAGTAGCGTGGAAAGTCGGATATCTTATTTCATTTTCTGCGTTTTAAAAATGCTTCTCTGTGTATTTTTTTTTTGTTGTTTGTTTTTTACGATGTTAATTTGCTTTCCTTTGTACGTAAATAATTTCGTTCGGATCGGAGTCATGATGTTGTAAATGCACAGATTGTAATGTAAGTAAATAACACACGACTGTATTACACTTTGTGTTATATGAAATGATGTGTTTACCTGTTAAAAACTTATAAGAAAACATAATTATTCAAGTTTGGCTCATATTAATCATTGGACAAGTCGGTGGTACCTGATCTAAAAACGGAACAGGAGTTAAAAGAAATCTTAAGGACTTAAAATCGAATTAGCTTTGCCCGCATAAAAGTATATGCCAATGTCACTCAGTGATAAAGTAGCATTCTACTGGTACAAAAATTATTTAAATTGATCTGACAATCTTTCTTCTTTATGATATTAGTTCTAAACTAACAACATAAATAAATTGGAAGACCGTTACAGTTATTAAAATAATCTAAATAACTTTCTAAACTCCCAAAACAACAAACCATAAAAAAAAATAAAATCCCGTAAAACTAGTACACCAAACACTTTACCACACGAGCGTTCCCGCAGTGGGTACCCCAAAACGCACTGCATGCTTGGTTAGGCCCGCGCCTCCCGCGGCCGACGGGCTTACAAGAAAGGGGTAGTTAGCTGCCATTGTCTACAACCCCAGCCCTCCTGTCCAATACGGCTGCATTCTGCTCCACCGCTACAGAACCGGATAAGTGACATTTTTTTAAACGTCAAAATAACTATATAATTAGGTCCTTAAGTAGTTTTGCGGCTGAAATTGGATATAGCGTGTAGTTGAAGAGTTCTTTAGGAAAGTGTAAGGTTACAGTTTGGAGTTAGTGACAAGAAGGAAGGTTTTCAGGTTTTATCTGAAAGTATCTTTGACAGGCTTGCAATTTGTACAAAGTAGCTGGCATTGTGATATTTAACATTGAGCTTTTAGTAAAGATTTAGTTTGTGTTTTACGCAGAGTCTGATTTTTACTGTAACTTTTTTTCTTGAGGTTTGAAAACTTCTCTTGTGCTAGGGTTGATCGAGAAGATACCCACGCTTAGATCAGTGAACTATCGGCGGTCTTATCAGGCTGTCGCACCTTAGGATGTCTCTCGTAGACAACCGCCATAGAGGAATTGTTTCTTTTTAATCAATTGTAATTTCAAACGAATGTCATCGACATTAACTTTCAAAAGGCAGCAGTTGAATGAAGGAAGTGTGGATTACTTCAGTTACCTTGATAATAGTTTTGACTCAGGTTCTTTTTTCTGAAACTGGATACATACATAGAAGGACCTGAAGTTTTCGTAGGAATTTAGTATTACTGATGTAAAGGTCTACCGATTGAAGGTCTGCAATAGTCCAATTAATCCTTAACTACTGGTTTAATTGGATTACTCTTAGAGTATACATCTATACTATTTTTACTTTAATACACCTACCAAATCATACAATCAATAGAAACTATGTGTAACCTTTCTTTACAGGATAAAAAATCAGAGACCGAAACCATAAAAAAATGACCTATATTTTAAATTCGGAAATAATATTACAACAAAAATATTCAGACAAAACGCCAAACACAAAACCGAATAAAAACTAGTTTCAACATAATTATTATTACTTGTCGATACCCAGTCCTGTGTTACAACAGTAGGGGAGTGTGCACGGTGCGCGGTTCCCCGGTCTCCCCACAAAGACGACACGGAAAACACTTAGCCTTGTTGACACTACACTTTACACTGATTCTACTCCAGGCCCGACACTTTGATTCTACGATTGTCAATGCGATTTATTTGAGCCTGTCAACTTGCATTTTGTAATTAGAAATTGTGTTAATGAACTGCTTTATTTGGATTATTCTACACTACGCTTTTTTTGTCAGTGTAATACCAAGCATTAATGAATTCTACACTACTATTTTCTTTGACAATATGTGTAAAAAATCGTTTATAAAAGTTTTCAATAATTATATATCAATGGGCCTGTTGACCGCAGAATCGATTCAAACTTAAGTGGCAGTGGGCAGGGCACATTGCGTGCAAAATGACCATGTACGGAAGACGCCGCGCTGGAAGGTCTACCTAAAGATCGAACAATGACCTGTTGAAGGTCTGGGGAATCCGATGGATGCAGGACGTTGTAGACAGTCGTTGTAACGACACTTAGAGGAGGCCAATGCGCAGCAGTTTACGTCTTTCGATTGAAGTGATGATGATGATGAAGTCACCTTCACTATAATATATCATTTATTTCATCGACATTGTTCTCAAAAACAGTGTAGGAAAATATCGTATTGGTGGTCTGTATGGTATTAAAAAAATTCTAAGTCCCGTGGTGGAATATGACCTATTCCCTCTCGTAGAGAAGAGACCTGAGCCCCAGCTGTGAGAATATTACTTGGCTGATAATCACTGTTTTAGGCTATCACGGTTTGTTACACAATTTAAATTGACTGATAATGCTTGCGATTATATAAATGCTATCTGTTACCAGCGGCCTCGCTTTTTTTGAGATTGCAATTATCTAATGACATCTTCCGCTACGCCCACGTAAGAGAAAACACTACTGGGATAAAATTATCATGCGAGGTACTAAGATATGGTTTACCCCTGTCACAAATTGCGATTGTGATAGTAGAAAATTAGAAAGAAAAACCGTTTATTTGTGCGGAAAGACGCATACAAGAAAAGAATAATGAAACAAATAAATTATTCCGAGGAATCATACTTCCGGGATGAAAAGTATCCTATGCTACGAGTATTTTAGAACATGGTTTATTCGTGTATCAAGTTTTTTCGAAATCTTTTCTTACTGTCCAGTATAAAGATGTAAGAAACATATATAAATATACGTACTCACTGACCTTTACCTTTTAAATATTAGTGTAGGAATTAATAATGGCTGACAGCGTTGATTGACAGGATAATAACCAGAAATCATGACCCAATTTTACATTACAGAATTATTATTATCAAGCCCAGTAACCAATCCAGTCATTACTCCATACATATTCGCAACATACCAAAAAAAACATCCGTTGATAAATTATACCCATTAACGTTAATCTGCAAACAAATTACAAAAACGTAACAATAAAACTTTAAAGTTCACGACAAACAGTAGCGCGAGTGTAATGAATGGCCGCAGTATTATAACCGGACTGCAAATCTAGTTTGGAAGGGGAGTGCGGGAAGTACGGTGAGCCTCCATGGCCAGACGTTCACCACACTCCGGCGTGTACTATTCCCGCTTAACACATTAGCAAAACAAACTAAGATGACTAAAAAACACAACCCAATTTCAACCTTATCGATAGCTACTAAAGTCAATTTTACATCACCAAGATTTTGCTATATACGCTCCATTTAGATCAGGGGTTTCACCAAATCGCTATAACGTGTTCTTTGTCGCTTTAGCCACGTCCCTCTCACACAATGGCATACTTATTAGGGATTTAGTCCAGATATTAGTTGGGGATGTCGGCATTGTTTGGATTTTAATAGAATTCGGCTTCGCCCCGGGCGGTTGGGTATACTTGCACGTTTGTTGTCGTAGACGACATGCGGTACCTTGACGCATGTGCTTGGAATTGCTTCGGAAAAGTTATGGCTTCGTTACTGGTCTTGATGTGTCAAATTTTGCACATTTCTTGAAATGAACTTGGCTTGATTGATTGGAAACCAATTTGAATGCGGATACGGAGGTTTGAGTAAATTTTGGATATGAGTTCAAAGTTTTTGAAAATTTTTCATTCATTCATCAATTGGATATACGAGAAGAGAGAGATGACAGAATTGCTGGATGGACTATGTGTGGATGATGTAGCAAGAAAGGCTAACTACTGAGAGGGAGTAAAGAACGGATAAGCGCTACAGAAAGAGGAAAATTATACTTTGACAGTCAAA
This sequence comes from Mythimna separata, assembly GCA_030763345.1. NCBI lineage: Eukaryota > Metazoa > Arthropoda > Insecta > Lepidoptera > Noctuidae > Mythimna > Mythimna separata. Next base: position 7,479,603 of record CM061187.1, read on the forward strand.
TTTTTTGATAATACATACTCAGGTATCATGGGTACTTATTTAAACATGTTATCTTGCATATACCGAGGTACCCAGAGAAGAACTATCGGTATATATTTTATTACTTGAATCGATCCGGGCGACACACAGTGCAGCAGTCAATCGTTCAACCACTGCACCAATTTTGACTTCGATTACCCGAAGCAGAAACCCAGAGTAAATTAAATATTTAAAACAAACGTAATATGACTGTTTGGAAGAAAGAAGATAGAGGATGACATTATTTTGATTACTAAAACAAACCAAATATATTTTTAGCTGAGTTTTGGATTGTTAAGGATTTTTTTAGTTCTTTACTTAGTTCGAAGAATGTTTGGGAATATTTTATTTCATTTCATACTTACCATGATTTATAGCTGTCTATATAGGCTTTGCCCAGCAGTGGGACACAAACTAGGCTATAAAAGGAATACTTACCATGATTTATAGCTGTCACAATAAAAATGCATCAAAATATTTTACTGCGTCGGCTTTAATTTATAGATACGTTTCTCCAAAGAAAGAAATATATGAGCAGTTGCTAACGTTTCCTTCCAGTCACTGTTTACTAACTGCGGATATTTATAGTTGGATGCACACCACAGAAAGGAAGCTGAATGATGCTTTCGGCTGTATGCCCCCCGTGTGTAGTGCTGGATCGATAGATGCCCCTCATCGCGCCCCTTATTGAAAATTATAACAATGGAACACCGCGCTCTCTGCGCCCTCTTAACACTCACTGATTTCGGCAATACACTGTGGATATGCCAGAAAATAAAATATTCAATATGAACTTTAATAAACTCATATCTGGGCTTAAACAACTGTGGAATACTCTCAATGAAGTCAGTGAAGCTGTGCATAATATACACAAGTATAGACACCAAAATGGCGCGCTAGTGGAAAGGAACAATGGTAATGGTTATTAGAATCTGATGTGTGTGTAGATAGGATCTTTACGATCGCTTTCGTTCAGCTCTTTCGTTTTTATTTCGAAACGAATTTGGCGAGATAATAAGGAAAACCAGTGAAGGTGTCTTTAAAAAACCTAGCAAGAATGAAAGAACCGCTCAAAACTAGACTTGCGCCAAAATACCAAAAAGAGCATCCTCAAAGTGGATTTGGAAGTCAAAATTTAATGAGACTAAGAAGGTAGAAACAAAACAAAGCAAAGAGAGAAAATCATAAGCAGAAAATTTATAAAGCAACATGCAAAAATATTCTCGAACCATATCCATAGGCAGATATATCGAATGTGGACGTGTTAATATATCGGTCGAATCAAGCTCAGAGGGTGGAGGTCGGGACTCGGGATGCAGGGATTATAATGAGGCGCAGCCCCACTAAGTATTTTCGACATGCGTCGCCGTCACCCGACAAACATTCGGAAGGCCGGGGGTTAACGAGTGCAGCGCGTCGAAAATTACACGCGCTACCGGCGAGCTTTAATGTCCACGTCATAGGTCATTCCAGGATGAGCGTAAAAAGTCTGCAGACGACTGTACCTTTGTTCACTCTGAGGAACGTTTTGTATTTGGAACCTTTCGGATATACGAACGCAAAAGTGTTTACTTGTTGGTTTCGTTTCTTTGAATGTTCCAGTGGAATAGTAGGATGGTATTATTTCTTTTTTTATTATTCTTTACAGAAAATCTACGAACACACATAGGTACGATATTTTCATTAACATCCAGATCTACCTCGAAATACGAGATAATAAAAAGGAAAAATGCTTTACAAGTGCTGTTCACGAACCAAACGGAGACTCGAAATAAAATCAAATGAACTTTAGCCAATATTTCCAACTAATACGAAGCTACGATATATTCGAAATATGCTTTTATGATTATGATTGGAAAACATCGTGGAATATTTCGTTTTTAATTAACCAGTACGAGGTTCATTAAAAAGTATTAGAAACACTAAATGGACATCTACAGAATGTTGCAACATATGTTCAACTGGTTGCTACAAAAAAAAACTAAACAAAGGCATTCGATAGAATAGATGAAACACAGATTTTTTCACATTTATTCGTCCACCGAGTAGTTACTGGAAGTTAACCAATAACACGATTCGGCAGCCGAGGCACGCGTAACGTTTTTTAGGACAAACATCGTCCCAGTTTCACTCCATTCGAAGAATTGACACATCCATAGGGAACAGTGCTGGCAAAATACTGGAACTAATGGGTGTTATGGTGTCGCGTGGATGCCATAAAGGGCCCACAATGCGGCGGGCTTGAGATGTCATTAGCCAAAGAAATCTGTCTTTGTGTCTATGTTACCGAGAACGTAAACCTTTGTCCTGCATCCATATTGTCACATTGTTTTTATTTTGTTCTTTGTATAATTGTTAGGAAGTTAAATGTAGTTAAGTCTATTGTTTGTATTGTGTTTCAATTTCATGGAGTCGCCTTTTGGGTGTAGTTGCATAGAGTCCGTTTCTAAATCGCTGTTTATTAGTGACGACGGGACCTGTCCGAGTGATTGAGGTGTCCGTTTATTAGTCATCTCTATTGGAGTGTATGGAGTGTATTACTTCCTACGGTGCGATAATGCGTTCGTGTTTGTTATCTATATAGTTTGGAGTAACGACAGGTTGGTGTGCGGTGAATTTGTTGCCGTGTTAGGCGAAATTTTGTTTGATTTATGGAAAAGTAGTTTTTGGTTGCTCCTTTCATATTTGGCATTTTTCAACACCGTTATACTACATTCTTACGACTACTTATATTAACTACTATTTTATATTGGTTTGGAAAATCTACAAATATCTTCTCCTGCTCTAGATGGAGTAAGAGGGAGTGTCACGCTTTAACTGACTAAAATTCACCTCTGGTTCCTTCAGAAGCCCTTTACCTTTTTCCACTTGCCACCGTGATTCTTTCAAACAATCCCATAGCTTGCAATTGCCTTACTTCGTAATAGTATCGGAATTAGTGAAAACACTTTTAGAATCGAAGTAATTTCTCAAGAAAATTTCTAAATAGAATAAAACATGAAAAAACAGAATATATTTCTAGAAAAGCATAAGAGCATAATTTTGGCCTTGTCCGTAATGACGAAGAAACAATAGCTATAAAAATGGGTCATGTTTTTACTCCAACCTAAAGTCAGGACTGTGTTGCCAATTTAACAAAAGCAAACAATACGGGGTAACACCAGTGGCCGTCCAAAGACAATATTATTTATGACAACAGAAGCTGTTTGACAATAAAATTACGAGCAAAAAATATGTGACGAAACGCAAAATTGTGATGTTCCGAGTTTTGTCCGAGAATTAGATAATTCACCATTTTTACGTGAAAGTAAAAAAGGGTGCGTGCATAAAAAACCCTTTTGTAGCTTTGTTAATTTTAATGATCATTGCGATTTTACAATGAGTATTGATGAAAATGAAGAGTCCTTTACTTCTTGTATCTATTATATGTCTTGTATTTCTATATGAATAACGTATTCCTATATTAGTAAACTTTTAAAGAACATAGCGTCCTATAAAAATTATAAATATACCAACAATAAAATGCTACTTTAAAAACCTAAAATCATCTTCAAAACTCTCTCTTAAAACAATTTTATAATCGACCCTCAACCTAACTCCCGCTACACAAAAACAGACTTCATAAATCAGACTAACGGAACGTTTCACTCATTACTCAAAACTGTATTTGTTTACATTTACCATAACTGTTGTTAACGGGAAACATTGTATTTTGACGTCACTAGATCACATACCGTTACTCATAAAAGTATAACGGTAAGATGAACCATTTTCGGGCAACCCTTTGAATGCGTAATTACACAAGGCACCGTAACTCAATCTAGTCGGTTATACAAAGAGTAATGTTAGTTAACTTTGAAGAAGAAAGTACAAAGACTTTCTCCGTGAAAGGGTTTTGTCACTTCCTTGTGAGCGTGACCAATGCTGCCACTATTGTTGGGTTCTGTTACTTCAAATTGTACCACAGTTACTTTATTTGGGAAGTTTATTGAAAGTGATCGAATGGGTTCCTGGTTTGAAAGGAAGAAAGTTTTGAGATAAAAGAAATTGAGAAGTTTTTAATACTATATACATATACGACACAGAAATTTAAATAAAAATCTGTGATATACGACTTTTAGTCGAGAAATCAAATAATACATACTAGTGTTAAGTAAGGCATGAATGAGCTAATAATCCAATCAGTTACGTTATTAAAAACAATTTCACTTGCAATAAAAAAGATAAATGATGATTCATCATCATTATTCCAGCCAAAAAAATCCACTGATCAAAAATCAAAGGCTATCGCTAAATGTTTTGCCAACAATCTATCTAGGTGTCTAGCATTCCATCAGATTTCCAGAACTTTCACAAGGTCATCGGTCCGTCTTGTCGGATGCTTTCCAAAGCTTAAAGTTCCGACTTTTCTTCCGTAATCTATTCAGGAATAAAGATATCCGCATTAGAACCAAAATGCAGTGGGCAGAGTACGTTTGCTTACAGAACAGACTGATAGTCGATGGGACAAAAGTACAGTAGGCAGTCACGTGCTGGAAGGCGCAGCAAATTATGATTATAAGTAAAATTTTATTACAACTCCCGATAATATACTTATTTTTTTTACGTATATTTCTATATTTTAAAATAAAGACATTATTAATTATTATTATAACAAATTACCACTACTTAATTATTATTATTTTCATAACAATGTATCTATATTTAGTTAGATTATAAGACTCATCTCCGCATAAATGTATGCGTCTTTTGCTGTGCCCGACAGGGTCTATAATGGTTTCTTTTGGCAAATGTTTACCACCTAAGCCTACATTGTGGAATGCAATAGAGATTGAGAAGTTAGTAAAAATTTACTACTAAAAGATTTTCAATTTGGATCTGACGCAGAAGGTCCCATTCGCGAAAAGTGCCTTGCCGCGGAATGTCCCATTCGCACAAAGTCCCGTTTGACAGCACCAGTCATAAAGAAATAAGCAGTTTTATCTCTCTGCCTAGACTTTTCCCAACTATTTTGGGGTCGGCTATCAGTCATTAGATATATAGAATTAGCTGAATACCAGTATTTTACGAGGAACGGCTACCTGCCAGACCTCCACAACCCAATAACTGGGGTAACACGGTACTTCGTGGCAAGATTGAAGTCCGATTGACTAAATAAGCAGTTTTATACAAAGTGTTTAATACGTACTCGGTAATTTTCAACTGCAGCTCTATAAACACAAATATCTCTAAGAATAGCACCACTAACCTGATTGAAGTTCCTCCATAATCACACCATTACGTAGATCTGACATGTATGTTTGACACAGCGATTAAACAGGATTACTGTCTGTCTGTATCGAGCCTGTCTGATGACGTTACAACTGGTGGACTGTAGATTTAGGAATAGGTAGCTTTAGTAGTATGTGTAGGTTAAAAGATAAAAAAGAACAGAAAAAATGTTACGTTGACTGTAAATAATCTCTTTAAAATTCATTGAAAATTTGGTTAAAATAAATTAAGGACACTTGGCCACTAATATATTACAAGAGCTTGCAATACATTTATAGATTCGCGGCAACACAGAATTGTCTCATAGCTATTTACATCATTCAACTAGGTTCCACTATTTAGTATCTAGCAATTATATGTAGATATTAATGCTCATCATCATCATCTCAGCCGAAAGACGTCCACTGCTGGACATAGGCCTCCCAATCGTTGCCACAAGCACCGGTCCTGTGCGTCTCGCCACCATCGGATTCCACAGCACTGTGTTTCCCAGTACGTGACCGCCACTCCAGAACCTTCCGTACCCATCGACCATCTGTTGTACGAGCAATGGGCCCTGCAACGAAGTAACGTACCGAAAGTAACGAACGTAAGTTTGGCGATTTTTCGGTGTTAATACTGACCATAAAATATTCTATAATGATAATAACGAAGTACACAGGTAATATAATCTCAATATTACTAATGAGGAATCACTTTCGTCAGGTGCAATTTTCTCTTTAGAAAAAATGGAATTCTATATGACACAATTCAGATTTTCAGAGATCACTATCACAACTGTCAAAATTCTAAAATGTTTGGGATTTTTTTTCCAATTGAAATAAATTTAGAATGACATTTTGCTTATTTTATCTTAATTTTCGCTAAGAATTTGGCAGCATTTATTTTAAATACATATTCCTTGTGTTTACATTTACATAGAGAGGAGCTTGTGGCTAGATAATAACAGCCGCACAGGTCGATCTTCAAGGTTAAGCAACGCTTGCCTAGGTTGGTCTGTGGATGGGTGACCATCTTAACATAACGAGTTTCGTCCGTGCCTCGGAAAGCACGTTAAGCCGTTGGTCCCGGCTGTCATTAGGAGATCTTTGGCAGTCGTTACGGATAGTCAGAAGCCAGTAAATCTGACTCCAGTCTTGCCATGAAGTACCGTGTTACCCCAGTTAATGGGTTGTAGAGGTCTGGTAGGCAGCCGCTCCTCGTAAAATACTGGTATTCAGCCATGACTGGAAGCCGACCCCAATATAGTTGGGAAAAGGCTAGGCAGATGATGATTCCTTGTGTTTACATTCTTTTAATTTATGGTTGGTAATTTTGCATAAATCTGTAAATAATAGATTGAATTCTGCCCCTTAAACTAGATTTTACATCTATTAATGTACTATACGAATTCAGGTGGATACATGAGTCGTTTCCATGGCAAAAGCCCTTATATCCCAGTACATCGCGTAGCACATGAGTTCGTAATGAGCCTCAGCATTATGCAAGCGCATCTGAAGTTTGATGTGACGGCGCGATTAGACGAGCTCACCGCAGCTAGCACTGCAACACATTACCGAGATGACATTACGTCCCATACAGGGTTTCCACAAACTGGGCTAATAGATTAGGAATGTACTCTATGCTGGTTTCTAGGAATCCTGTTGAAAAGCTAGACATTTGCAAATTCTGGTTTTAATAGACGACACGTTTGTCTATCAAGTCAATGCTACATCCTTATCCTTATGTAGATTGTAATTGAAATCATAGTCTATATGAAATAAAAATAGATAATTTTACTGCGACACATTACCGAGATGACATTACGAACCGTCCAGGGTTTCCACAAACAGAACTAATTGATTAGTACTGTGACTCCATGATGTTCCGAGAAATGTTGTTGAAAAGCTACATTTGCAAATTCTGGTTTGAAAAGATGCCACTACCGGCCAAGTCAATGCAATTTATAATTTTAGAAATGGAATGTATCTATATTGTTTCGGAAATAATAGTGTATATGAAATAAAATTAAAAAGACATATTACCGAGATGACATTACGTCCCGCCCAGGGTTTCCACAAACAGAACTAATAGATTAGTACTGTGACTCCATGATGTTCCTAGAAATGCTGTTGAAAAGCTAGGTATTTGCAAATTCTGGTTTTAAAAGATGCATCGTGTACCAGTAAATCAATGCTATACAATCATATGAACTTAATATCTAGATTGTTTCGGAAATCATAGTTTATTTGATATAAGAAATAGATCATTAAAAAGTTAGACACAAACATTAATTTAAAATCCATAAATATTTATGTGTCGATTTTTTTATTTATTTAAGCTTCATAGTGGTGGTACATAGGCGGACTTAATGCAACAAGGAGTCAACAATGCCGTTTTAAATTAAACTCTTTCAAGAATAGCGACTATAGCATTTCACTTCTATTACAGGTATTTTTTATGCAATAAACAGTAGGTTTTTATTATTACCTCTAAATACGTTCCTCTGTTTATACTTCAATTTTTCCGGGATAAAAAGTGACCTATGCAATTCCAGGGCAGGATCTACCCGTGTGCCAAGTTTTATTGAAATCACTTCAGCTTTTCAAACGTGAAGAAGTAACTAACAATAGCCTGCATTATATAAAATAAGTAAGATTTTATAAGTGTGAGCTAAATAAGTGATATCCTCAAAACCATTTCAAAACCTCTTAATCAAAATCATTAACTATGAGATAATGTTTCGCCTGAGCCGGTACAAGGGGGAGTCATGTCCCAGCTCCTAACAACAGATTGACTTGCGTTAAACGCGTAAGCTGTTGAGTAAGACAAAGTCGCGTCTAATCCGCACCGTCTATACACCATCTCAGCTATTTGGGGAAGGATTTGGATAGATTAAAGGCCCCCATTCACCGTGCGACTCTGGATTCTTTTTGTAGCCGTAATCTTGTTGTGATAGGACTTAAAAATAAATGTATCATGCTATGTTACGACTTGTTGATGATTTTGGTTTGTTTTTTCTTGTTTGTTTAATTGTTTTTTAATCTGTCAATGCCATTCCTCTTTGGTAATAATTCCTGTAGTTATTATGTAGGTTTGGGTTTTTTTTTTGTCTTGGTATAGTCGTGTGAAGAAGGGGGATGAAACGCTTGTTACTAAAAAAGAGTTATGAGTGAGATGCAGACGGAGAGAAAAAAACTCGATGGAAAGTTCTGAAGTGGCGACCATGTACCGGAATACGCAACGTTGAAAGGCCGGGAAAAGAGTACAGGAAATCGGGTGAGGGTCGTAGGAATCCGATGGATGCGTGTCGCACAGGATCGGTCGTTCTGGCGACACTTGAGAGGAGGCCTACGTCTAACAGTGGACGTCTATCGGCTGAAATCATGAATGATGATGATGAGCAAATTAACAAAAATGCATCGCAATTGTAGTGTCGTAAGTTTATTAAAAACGCCGTTTGATACACGTGGACATTTGTCACTGCAGCATTATTTTCCATAGACAGTATCAGTATGAAGACTACTGGGGTCCTGGGTTAAACGAAAGAGGACCCTGGGACCCTGGAATGAAGGCAAATAAGGAATAGGAGTAGATTTTAGACATTAAAAGTCTAATACCACCCGCTCCGCCCAAAGCGGGAGAAGTCATGTTGATGATTTTTCACCTTTTAAAAAGCACTTTTTTCCATAAAAACCTTGTCTGTGCGGCTCTGGTGGCCTATGTCCAACTGTGGACATCTTTTGGCTGAAATAATGACTAAAAGGTAGGAATTAAAAGGTAGACTGAAAGTTATGACTTATCCCGAACCTATACAAAATTTAATAATATTCAGAAAGTCCCAACAGTTGAAAATCACTAATTAAGTTAATTAACAGTAATGACGAATTTAAATTTAACTTTGATCTGACATGTCAACAATGGAAATCGTATCTACTTACTTATCATTGTAGTTTAAAAACAGGATAAAGGATATTAATATAGGTATGAAAGTAAAATGAAAATTAATATCAGCGCATTTACCTACTCAGGTTAGGAGTTAGTAAATTCTGGTAAAGTATAGTACGTATACAAGTACTTCAGCCAGCGGCATCATCTGCGTGAAAGTAGGTTTCTCCATTGGATACAAAATTTGGGCCTTCGTTTCATCTCCTAAGAGGGAGAATTTAGAAAAATCCTCTCTTAGTACTCGACTACGTCATAAAAAGAATGCACTTCGCACTCCAAGTCTCGGTAGTTTCGGCTGTGCGCCAGTGCGTTGGTGATATGCTGGACAGTCTCTCCTTTATAGATATGACTATCACTTTTTCTGCAACTTTATTCGTGTGAATTTCGTACTTTTCCTACATACGATACGGTATGAGTATACGGAATAAAAAACCGCATAAAAAACCAACACAACCAATTAACTTAGACCCCCTTTTGTATTGGGAACATGCTTATTATGTTAAGGAAAATATTCACGAGGATTGACCCACGACGTTGGAGGTGTGCCCCGCTTGGGCGGAGCACCACCATGTCTTCATGGAGACGATTGGCAGCGTCAATTTTGGCAGTAACACTTTACCGCAAGAATGTCTGAAAGCGTTACCACGACTGCAAAGGAAAATTCTGATACTCTCACTCCATCCCGAGTACTAGAAGGAATTAGATGTGAATTTCCACTAAAAAAAAGTATGGCTACATATCTCTTTACCTCACTGTACACGACACCAACACACGCAAAAATATATCAACGCACTCGTTATTCCCGTTAAGCTCGATACGGTTAACCGTTTCAAAAAACTGTCGCTGATTCCGTATTGATCTGCCGCCGGCCTGTATGAGTGTTAATTCATATAGAGCTCGTTAATTTTCCTTAACGCCCTCTCTGAGGCTCGGACCACGTACTAATGAATTTCAATTTGTTCGCCGCGGACGAGTGTGAAAAAAATCGTTGCAGTTGAGTATTAGGCGGTATATTTTTAGGGTTCTGGAGGTGAACGGGTAAAACGGACCGGTATAATATCGTCCGGTACCTACAATGACACACACACACATGATCATGAACCTCGTTTTTCTGTTTAGATGTTCCATAACCATTTTTATCGTAGACTATTTGCACAATATCGATAAAAATTGACAAACCATAAATGTTTTTATTTATTTATCATCTTTACAGGACAGAACGTGCGTCAGTGTAGCTATACCTACTTAAAGTTAATAATTAAAAATATTTTTGATTAAAAAAACTGTATTCTGTATACGTTAATTGATTTCGCTCATCTATTTCCGAGATATGAAAAAAACTTAGTGCACGTTATCGTAAGTATGTGTGGACTTTTTATTTGATGAGAACTCGTTTCTAATAGAAAAAAAACGCAAATCAGTATTGTTCGTGCATAAATAAATAATCCTAACTACGGAACCCTTTACTATGCATGGTCAAGTCCGTAAAACACAAGGCTGGTTTATTTTTTTTCAAATTTTGCTCTCGCGTCGACTGTTTTGGCTCACTAGGTGTTTATTTGACTAATTCGTTCGCTAGCTTCATCCGTTGCTCTTTTGCCCTGTGTGTGTTCGTGTTTTATTTTGGGGCGCAATGTATTTCGTTTCGGACTTTGAAAATTACGTGGTTCACTGGTTATAATGTAGAAACATCATGGACCCCTGAAATGAAAATGTTTATGGAACCAGGAATTAATTTAATTGACAAGAATGACCGTGGGTCTAGAACGCAATGGATACAGGTGGGGTTTTAGTCAGTGAAAGTAGACCTTCGCTCTCTCACTCCACTCTATAGCGAGAGAAGTCATTTAATGATTCTCTAATTCAAAAATGGAGTTTATGAGAGGAATTAATGGCCAGCATGCTGGCCCGGTGCGACATGCCTTAAAATTTTTGACTTAAGATTTTACCGGTTTCCATACGATGTTTCTCTTCACCGTTTTGAAAGCAGTGGTAAGTAAGCAAAGTTCCAAGGTAAGTTTAAACACTGGCCCTTCAACATATAAGTCGGCTTTGAAGTTACCAGAACCACTACTACTATTTCAAAAGATGGCTTTCTAATGTTCCCACTGTTGGGACTCAGGCCTCCTCTCTACTGGCCGTAATGCAGCACGCGGGCCTAGTGCAGACTGGTCATATGTCTTCGAATTTTTGGTTCTAGGACATGCCGGTTTCCTCACGATATTTTCCATCACCATTTTGAGAGTAGTGCTGATGAAATAAATTGCACAAAGTAAAAAAATAAAAAATAAACATATAAACGAATGAAAATAGGAAAACCGTCTTCCAAACTCCCAACCCTTATTTTTATTCACCCGAAAATAGTTTTCACACGAGTCGCGTGGTCCCCGTCAGTTACTTGAGTGAATACGCAAATAAAACTGAATTCTATTGCCGCAAACGAACGAACCGCGAGAAGCCGCGAAGAACTCATTCATATTCGTGAACACACCTGTTACTAAATTGAGTAATGGAAGGTGAAAGGAAAGTTATCATAATGCGAGTGGTAAGAAGTGGTGGCTTAGGGTTGTGACTTGGTTTTCAAGATGGATGGGTGGCTGTCTGATGCAAATGCATTTTTTTATTTCGATTTTGAAATGAAATTGGCTTTTTTACTTCGTGCTTTAAATAATAAAGGCAATTAGAGACTACTGTTTTTATTTAATTTAACGCGGGACAGCCTTAGTGTAAAGTGTTTTTTTATGTGAAATCATCTAATTATTTCTCCTGCTTTGGGGTGGAGCGAGATGACGTGTCAGACTTTTACTAATCAAAACCTAGTCATAAGTTCCATCTTTGCTTTGCGATCCAGAGCCCCGGTTTTCCTTCCAGAAGCGAACCCATCGCCTCAGTAGGCTTCGACCTTGCTGGGTGCCTACGGTTATACCTTGAGACGCGTGTTGAATATTACGTGCTGTTAACGACTTGGGCTCGGTCCGGACAGTTGCCGGATGACCGAACGGCGAGTTACCCATTGCTTGCCGTCCTCAAACTGTACGGTGGCTGAAAACAGGGTCTGAACCCTGGCGCATGGGCGGAGGAATTCCGTTCCCTCACACGTATAAAGTGTTGGGGTTGCCCCAACAACCAATTTAGTTCGTCAACCGAGCTTCGAACAGCGGAGGTATGTAGCGCTTATTCGATTCCCGCACGAGACAAATATTTGTATGGCTTACAGGTTGTATCGGGTCTGGGTGTCATGTGTGTATGTGACTTTACATATTATGTTACGCACTCACGATATACCTACACCGACAGGAGTAATTCCTAGTGTAGAGGCAACGTATTTTTTTTTACAAAATAAAAGTAACGTAGGTATTTACAAGAATTTCTTATTATGACAAATGCTTTGTAAAATAGACAGGGAGAAAGCCTCTGCATTGAACAATATGTCTCCATTAAATATTCTAAGAAAGTAGCGTAAAATTCGCCAGTCGCTAAGTGTTTACAATAAAAATGGGCGCACACTAAAAAGCAATGTTACAGATCTACTTTTTTTACGTAAAAAAATAATGACACTGTTACACAAATAATCATTTCTAACTGCATTTCTTTACTGCGAACTACTATTGTCTTAGTACCGTTCCAACTTTTTTTGCAAAAATTTCTCCCTTGCCCCATTTAAGTTGCATGATATTTACATATTTTATAACTGTACCCGTAGAAATAAAAAAGGCCAAGGGCGAGTCGTACTCGAGTACGAAGGATTCCGTACCATCCATAGTAAAAAACGGAAAAAGTCAAGTTTGTTGTATGGGAGCTAAACTTAAATATTTATTTTATTCAATTAATCATTTTTTAATTGCATAAAGCATGGTGTACAAAGATGTTTCATCAGAAATTATAAGATATTACGCACGTAGCATATGTGTTATAGCGGTAACTGTACAAAAATATAGCATCTGTTTAAATCTCAGCTTTCAAATCTAGCTCTCTCGTGAAAAATGAGATACAGCCTGGTGACCAATCGGACCGATAGACAGAGGGACGGAGAGACAGTGGAGTCTTAAAATAGGGTCCCGTTCTACCCATTGGTTACGGAACCCTAAAAAAAATGCAATACTTTTGGGCAATTCTGGGCTCTACTTTTTACCGATTTGGGCCAATTGCTTCGGACCCGACTTTAAACTAAGTCAATAAAGACATTTTTATATGGCATAGTAAAAATTTTACATTAAAAAGTTCACCGTTAGTCGAGCGCAAACACGTTGGATTTTATTTAAACTTGTTTTAAAAGTAAATTAAGGTTTATACGAGGCCAATTACCGCACTACGCTGGAATAAATGTTACGTAGTAAATTGGTAGAAATGTTTGTTTTTTCGATAAGTTTAACATCGGAACTTAAAATGTATCGTTTATTATATGTTAATCGAATTAAAGCTGAATTTCATCATAATTTTCTGAGTTGGTAAGTTAATCTTGTTATTGAGTTATTTTTATTTTTAACTGGAAGCTATCATTATATTTGGGAGAGTTATCATCATATATGATATGAGAGTAGTTTAGTGATTGTAGTGAGTGTCTCAGTATGAATGAAGTTTAAATAAATAATAATTGATGTAGAATAATATTAATAGATAAGTATTCTGAAGTTCTTGAATGTGTGTGTAGATTCATGTACACTTCACCTATATCTGTTTTACACATACAACGAATTAAGATGCAAGGTGAAACATCGAAGTGACACATCAATAAATAAGTAATCATTTTCTTTGACTTATCATCAAACCCAATCTCACCTGATAGGGAGCGACGAGGTTGTCGACGATGGATCGCGCCTAGAAGTTATCTATTTACTCTTGATTTAAATATTTAGGTTGGCCAGAGTCTGTGTTTCCTGATAGCTTTATGGATCCCTAGGTTGTACCTGGATCTTTAACGTTATCAGAAAACACAGACTTCGGCAGGGAATTTTGCGTAGTTCAGTAGTTTCAGAGAATTATACCTCTATATACAAACTTACTTTTACCTCTTTATAACATTAGTACCTATAAATTAAAACCAATTCTTTACCTCATAACACTAACACTAACCCTTCAACAAGACTTCAAACATTCAAACTTACAACACACAGAACCCGGCGACACGAACGCCGAAACGAGCAACGAACCGCCTTTCCCCAATCGTAAATCATAACAAACATCTTGCGAACCCTTCGACCGCCTTGCTAACCCGGCGGCCAGTTCGCCGGCACCCAAGTGCTGTTAATTGGCAACCGGTTGGGGAAATTGGTCCGCTATACTTGCTTCCGTGAGTTAATGACTAGCCGCCCAGTAGATGGACGCCGAAACCCATTTAGGCGTGTGCAATTTGCGTATGTGCAACGGGTAGACGGTCGGGATTTGGTGACGCGCTAGTTATAGGGTTATGAACTGCGGGATCGTCGGATCGAGGTTTATGTGAATCGAGTTGTTAAGATTTTAGTGGTCGTTTGGTTGTTATGTTTAAGGGGATGGTTTGTGTGGTGGTGGAGGGTGATAGTTTAGTGTGAGGTTTTGAGTGGATTTAGTTTTTAATTTTACGTATTTAGTCATTTTGTCTGTTAATTGGAAATTTACACTATGTATGTGTGTAGGTATGTTTGTTACTTATTTACGCTGAATTTTTATAAAATTTCTTACTGTCACGCGGTCGAAACCGCTGGCAGATTATACCTCGTTTACAGTATCTGTTTTGTTACTTCTTCACGCACAAACCGTAAAACGGAATCAATAAACCTAAATACTTTGACTTTTTGTTCCCAAACTGTGTTCCCTTGAAATAGTTTCTTTGTTGTTTAAGCTAGTATTATACAAAGTCACTTAACATAAATAAGTTTGGAAAATATTGAGTCAGAAAGGTGGATCCAATTTTAGAAATTTTCAGTACTAATTTGGAAATTACAATCATATTGAAAACAACTATATTCAACGGCCAGTACGACTTTCAATAGCAATCGATGACTTTATACAAGAAACTGATTTAGATTCTCGTAAGTCTTCAAGACTGCTACGCGCGTAGGCGTCGTAGCAAGGCCTCTCGTAGCAAAGACCTACGAAATTTCTACGAAAATCTTGATCTGCGATTTAGTTATAAAATTATATACCTAATAATTTCAATAAAAAGCTGTTTCCAAAAAGGAGCCCATGTATTTATATAAAAAAAAACATTTCTTCATTACTTTATTGTTTTAGTACGAGTTCGAAAAAAATCATTTCTACCTAAGAAAGTGCCCAATAAAAATAATTGTTTTAGAAGAAATTATTGTAACACCACAAAGGTAAGTTTTTAACAAAACCAGTAGCATTTGTGGGGCCGGGGAAACATTTTTATAACTCTGTTGAGCTACGGGTATTATACAAACAATATTTTGGGTAATTTTATGATTTTTTTTATTGCTTTGGTCCTTTTATCTTTGCCGCTGTCGGCAAGTTCGAAGCCGACTTTCTTTAAACATAGTTCTTGGTTATGTAGGATCGTGTTTTGTTTAGTACAAGGTCATAAACCTGCAGATGTGGTGTTCAGGCTACCTTTAGGTTTACCTCTAACCGGCAAGTGCAATCACGCTATCCACATCACATTAATATTATAAAGGAGAATGTTTGTGAGTGTGTTTGCTATTTTTTCACGCTCGAATTGTTGGACGCATTTGGGTGAAATTTAGCACACGGGTAGACGATTTTCTGGAATAGCTCATAGTGGATGTATTATCCTAAGAGTAAAATCCTTGGGATGATATTAAAACGTGTAACTATTTAAACTGTTTTTTATTTCGCCCGGTTACATACTGGATGATACCTTTATAAAATATTGCCAAAACTCATCCAAAATATGAGCCAGAATATTAATTTTGATTGCATTTCCGTGTATAATTAAAATATATCAGAAATTGTTACTTTACCAATAATATAATTACCGGGAACTGATTAATAGTGAACTTACAATATTAATATAAATAGGTCGTAAAGTATTTATTTTTGATTACACAGCAGTGCTGCCGAAATTCATGCTCTCATTAAGTTTCATGATAATAACGAAATATTAAATATGTAAACGTGTCATAATTAAATGAGGAAAAAAAATTAAAATGTTTGAATAAAATGTAAAAATCTTTTGGAAAGAAACAAATTTTTATTTGACTATAACTACACATTAAGAAGTCAATACATTAATCAGTAAAGCAAGCATTCTCCGAATTGTATACTGTTGTCAGTACTTGGAGTTTTATTTGTATGTGTGTTTCTGTATTAACGAAATTTGTGTAGGTTAGTTTACATATTTCTGAATGCACCCACGATGCGGGAAATAGTCGTAAATAGTAGTAGTATCGTTTATTTTGTAAACTAGGGGTTCCCGTGACTTGAAGTGACGCGCTGATCTCAGGAACTCATCATCATGTGCTTAGCCTTTTCCCAACTATATTGAGGTCGGCTTCCAGTCAAGCCGGATTTAGCTGAATACCAGTATTTTACGAGGAAAGGCTGCCTACCAGACCTCCACAACCCATTAACTGGGGTAACACGGTACTTCATGGCAACACTGGAGTCAGATTTGCTGGCTTCTGACTATCCGTAACGACTGCCAAAAGATCTTCAAATGACAGCGGGGCCAACGGCTTAACGTGCTTTCTCAGGAACTACTGTTCAAATTGAAAAAATATCCTAGTATTAGGTAGATAGTATGTTTATCGAGGAAAGTTATAGTCTATGTAAGATCACGCTACAACTGATGTGGAGCAGTCACTGAAGACCCTAGGTGAAACCGCAGGAGATATCTAATTAGCGCCCTTGCAGATAGTTGAAGCTTTTTTTTATTGCTAATAGACTCGCGTTTGACCACTATCTCACCTGATGACAACGATGATGTAGTCGACAACGGAGTAAGCTTGCACAGAAGTAACCTCTTTGATTGGCTTCTGTTATAATAATTATTACAGTACCAACTGTTTACGTAATATAAATTCATATTATCCAATTAACCCTCCCTCCGACTGCCGAATACCTCCGAGAAGAACCTGCATACATGCAAAATGTTTCCATCAATTTATTTACTCGATTCATTAGCCGATCGAAGTGTTTCGCCGAGATTTATTTTTTTACTCATGTCGGACGGAAGGAGAGGAATAAATATTAATAATAAAGGAAGGTTTGCCTTCAAAATTACGGAGAGGAGGCAAAACGTGTTGACGACTCCTAATTTGACGTAATTTGCATAGATTATGCCGGTTCGTTGAGTGCCAATCTTTTAAAGTGGCTTCTTCTACTCATTTTGTGTTCCTGCCGCGGCCCAATAAGGAATTTATTATATCCAAGTGCTTTCTTTGCGAATATTTTATGTGTTTCATGAGGTAAGTTCTCGTCCCCCGCTTGTTTTTTTAGAAACATCGCATTATTTTTTGCATTAAAATTCTATTACATTATTTTCCCCTCGTGACGCGGAATGCTTTTATTGAGGAAGTTTTGAAAAATGTATGGTAGGTGCTTTATGACCGCATTGTCAACAAATGATTAACTTTTAAAATTCACAAATACATCACTCCATTCGAGCTCGAGTTCATTTGTCCAAAACCGCGCGCCGACGCGTCAACGCGTCCGTCCACCGCGTCGCGTCGCGGGCTGCCTTCACATTCCCAACGCAAATATTACCTAAGCCAACCCTGGCCCCACTCTGTAAGCCAACATTATCTCATGTTATTTTTCGATATTACCCCGTTACAGCGGCCGGGGGCACGTAAATCAAATTTATAGCCTTTTTATACAGGCATTAAAATTTTATCAGCGAGATTTCTTTCTGAATTGTCCAGTATGGCTCTGTCGCCCCTTTTGACTTTCGAGTGGGATAACGAGGGATTTGTATGTTATATTTTTGAGATTTTCGCGAAGTTTTTTATTGATTCTAATCGGCAGAATTGTTTGTTTTGAATTGGCGTTAAGATTGATTGTGTAGTTAATTTATTCATTAAGATGATATAATTATATAAAATTTATAATACTATTAAACAATGGGTTTAGTCTTGTACGGATAAAATGCGTTTTCCAATTCTGCCAAATAGATAGGCATTTCATTCGAAACCCTCCCAAAAAATATTCGAAAAAAAAAGCCATTACTTACCTTAAATTCTAATGGGTACTAAGTGATATCTGCGCGATAAATCCATCGGCATTTAGGATACCTCCATTTAGAATTTTTGCCGGGTCGAGCCTGCGGCGATCTTCCGTCGAGCGGGAACAACGGGTCGAAACGGGTTGGAACGGGTTAAAACAATAAAAGCAGGTGCGATGTCGATCTTATCGATATGTGCTGTCGCGCGCTAGCCGGCGGCAGCGGCGGGTTAAGCCGCGGTTCCTGCATTGCGACACGCTGGATATAAAACGTTTTTAATTTTACGATACGTAGGCACGGGTTTCGATTTTATCCTTAAGAGCATATTGTGTGACGTAAAGTTGATCCCGGTGGTCTTTCATAGATCTATTACAGAAAGTCAGACGCCGGTAAGTCTGACCATCAGTCTATCCAAGGAATATCGTGTTGTAACTCGATTTTAGAGATCTGATTAGCAGTCACAAGGATATTCAGCCGCATACGGTTAGACTGGAAGTTGACCCCAAGCTAGTTGATTGTTAGTTGGTTAGAGATGGTGATGTTACCTAAGTTGTATGAACAGCCAGGCTAAATGAAATAGATTTTACATGATTTCTTGTCGTGGCTTCATCTGAATATTATTTTATCGGTCAGTCATTCAGATACCGTTGAATATTATTGTATCAGTCGGCAATTTAATATTTACAATTTCACAGAAATTTGTTATATACCATTATGAAATCTGAGGAGCTCATCATCATCTGCCTAGCCTTTTCCCAACTATATTGGGGTCGGCTTCCAGTCAAGCCGGATTCAGCTGAATACCAGTATTTTACGAGGAGCGGCTGCCTACCAGACCTCCACAACCCATTGACAAGGGTTACACGGTACTTCATGGCAAGACTGGAGTCAGATTTACTGGCTTCTGACTATCCGTAACGACTGCCAAAGATCTCCAAATGACAGCCGGGACCAACGGCTTAACGTGCTTTCCGAGGCACGGAGGAAACTCGTTATGATAAATGGTCACCCATCCACAGCCCAACCTAGGCAAGCGTTGCTTAACCTTGAAGATCGACCTGTGCGGCTGTTATTATCTAGCCACGAGCTCCTCAGATTTCATGAGGAGCTCGTGGCTAGATAATAACAGCCGCACAGGTCGATCTTCCAGGTTAAGCGACGCTTGCCTAGGTTGGTCTGTGGATGGGTGACCATCGTAACATAACGAGTTTCCTCCGTGCCTCGGAAAGCACGTTAAGCCGTTGGTCCCGGCTGTCATTTGGAGATCTTTGGCAGTCGTTACGGATAGTCAGAAGCCAGTAAATCTGACTCCAGTCTTGCCATGAAGTACCGTGTTACCCCAGTTAATGGGTTGTGGAGGTCAGGTAGGCAGCCGCTCCTCGTAAAATACTGGTATTCAGCTAAATCCGGCTTGACTGGAAGCCGACCCCAATATAGTTGGGAAAAGGCTAGGCTGATGATGATGATGACCATTATGAAATTTATCAGAAGTAGTATTAACGTATTCTAATATAGCATTGAAATTCTTTTTTCTTTAATACAAAGACGTAGTTAGTAGAGAAGTTGTCAGAAACGTCTTTGACCTTACTTCCAATAACAATAATTATAGATAAGGAATTTTTCAAGGAACCGTAAAAGAATATGTACATACCAATAAAACAGTACTGTGGGAGGCGATAACTGAAACGGCAGGGCTTCGTATTTTTGCGAAGATTTTATTGGAGAGGTATTTACATGGGCACGGCTAATACAATAATCCCTATATTTTTCCACGATGACAAGCCTGTCTAAGAAACAATATTATTCAAAATATTTGGAACAGTATTTCTTTTTAAACGCGCCAGCAACACATTACTTAAAGAGTTTTAGTAATAACTCTTTACATGAGCTACGCCCCACTCGAATAAAAGTATTAGTCAACAATACTTTTATTCAGACTGTTCAAATATTTTGACCCTACCTGCCTATACCTAACTGACACATTACCTAACGGTGGAACATACATAGTTAGGTCTTTCTCTTACAAGAGAAGACTTAAGAACATGACCAACGACTCACGCAAGTCTGACACTCCGCTAAGTGTCCACCAAGTTAAATTTTAATATGCCATTGTGCATAGATAAAATAAACGCCGTCATGCTTAAGTCTCGTCACATCAAAACCACCGAAAAAGATGCGACAAAGCCTATTAAAACAAACAATTGATGTAAACAAAATCACATCTACCCAGAGGGGGTTTACTTGAGAGAACTCAACTTCATAAACTTTTGTTCTATTTGAGCGGTATTGCACCAAACGGAACGAAAGGTTAGGAGGCATGCGTTCTGGCAAACGAATAAAATTAAAGGCCGCGTTCCAGGATAAAATTCTCAAATGTAACTTCAAATTAATTATAACAATAAGTCATAATTAAACTTGTGTGTCTTCTGTCTTAAGCTGAACCGTTTGTGTCAACCTGACACACCTTGCGGGCACTATGTCCCTTGAGCAAAGTTGGCATCAACTAAGGCAGAGTGACAGAGTGTCATCCCTCCCCTCTAGAAGAGACCACAGTTTAAAAAAAAAAAAATATATATCGTCCCTCTATCTGGAACACGCTCTTGCTAAATAGAGCCTCCCTATCTAAAGGTTAAGGACACTATGGGTGTCAGCTCGTTCCGTTCGGCGTCACGGCGTGGTGTGGAGGTACTCCACGCACGCACCCGGCCGCATATAACCACCGCTCAGCATCATATGAAATTGGTAAACATAACATAGCATTAGTAAAAACAAAATTAATCCAAGCTAAAATAATGAATTAAATGATATGAATTGTCTAATTACATGGCTCTAATTCTATTAAATAATTGGTATAGTAATATACATAGTTTACGTCCTGACATGAAAAGGCTTTAATCTATTTACATGCACTATATCACGGAACCTACGATTATTAGTTTTCCTGATAACATAATTTACATCAGATAATCTTCTTACTATTTGATAAGGCCCTTTATATAATCTGCATAACTTTATGCTCTTATGTGTTATGCGTCTAGGTGTATAGAGCATAACTAATTGATTTGGTGTGAAAATCCTTAGTTTAGCTTTTCTGTCATAAATAGTCTTTTGTTTTAGTTGTGCTTTTTTTATATTGTTTATAGCACAATTAATTAGGAAATTGTGATGAGTTTGTCGCTCCGTATAATTAATTATGCGATCGCGACTGTCATTGTTGATGAACATATCAGTACGAAAAAGCGGTTCTTTAGCATACATCAACATATAAGGTGAAAATCGAGTGCTAGATTGTTTGCTAGTATTATATGCATAACATACTAACGGCACATAACTACACCAATTTCGTTGATCGGGAGCCACATACATAGAAAGCATTTGTGTTAGTGTCCTATTAAATCTCTCAACTAGCCCATTTGTGGCGGGATGAAATGCTGTGGTCAAACGTGATTTAGCCCCAAAAAATCTTATTGTTTCTTTAACTAAACGTGATGTGAAAACAGAACCTCTATCCGACACTACTTCTTTGACTCCACCTAGACGACAGAAAACATCTTCAATCAGAAACTCGCTAATCCTTTCTGCTGTCGCTCTGGGTATTGCTCTGCAAATGGCAAATCTCGTGGCGTATTCCACACATACAATTACATACCTATTACCACTCAGCGATTTCCTGAAAGGTCCTAGCAAATCAATTCCCACTTTTTCCATTAAACAAGTCACTTCTATTGGTTGTAATTGTGCTACCTGACTGGATTTCTTTCGTTCTTGACACAACACACAACTCTTCACATACCTATCTACCTCAATTTCTGCATCTTTAATAAAATATCTTTCCCTAAATTTTGCCAATGTTTTGGCAAGACCTAGATGTCCACCAGACCAGGGATCGTCGTGCAATTCCTGTAAAACTTCATGTAACAATCGCTTTGGGACCACTACTAACTCCCGGATACTGTTCAATCTCCTAGCTCTCCTACACAAAATACCATCTGAAATGCTGAATCCCCTATAAACATTAAAGTTATTTTCTGCGATCCTATTTAGCCATAGTCGACAGAATTCGTCTTCTAATTGTTCTTCCCTCATCTTTACCACTTCGATTTTGTACACCTGCATGCCATCCTCCTGCACTCTCGATGGCATCTGTTCATCTTCTTCGAATAAGGGGTTCCTGCTCAAAAAATCGGCTATAACATTATCTCTCCCTGCGCAATGAACAATGTCGAACTCGTACGACTGGATGCACAGCGACCACCTAGCCAACCTTCCATTCATGTCCTTCCTGTCCCTAAGCCAACATAATGCCTTATGATCAGTCATGACTTGAAATTTCAAACCCCATAAGAAATGTTTGAAATAATTCAAGGCCCAAACTAATGCTAAACATTCTTTTTCCGTTGTTGAATATTTCTTCTCAGCATCACTCAGCTTTCTTGACGCATACGCTATTGGAAACATCATGTCTATGCCCTGCATAAGGCATGACCCTAGCGCTTCCCCACTGGCATCTATATAGAGGCGGGTTAACATATTTTTATCGCTAGAATAAAAGTGTAAAATCGGCGGATTATTCATAAAATTTATTATAGTATCAAATGCTTCTTGATGCTTCTCCGACCAACTAAATTGCGTACCTTTTTTTAATAATTTAGTTAGGGGTAATGTTATTTCGGCGAAATTATTAATAAATTTGCGATAATAAGAAAACAAACCCAAGATTGATCTAACTTGTTTCGTATTGGTTGGAGGCTTTAATAATTTTAAAGATTGTATTTTTTTATTATCAGGTTTGACACCATCTCCTGAAATTTCGTAACCAAGCACGGATATTTTATAGTAACCAAAACTACATTTACTTGGTTTAAGCGTGAGGTTTGCTTTCTTAATTCGCAACATTACCTCGTTCAGTGCTTCTCGGAATTCAGGGAAACTCTTTCCCCAGACTAGTATGTTGTCTACATAACAAATGGCATTTTTATATTTAATGCCCGCTAGAACTTTGTCCATTGTCCTTTGAAAAACAGCTTGACTCGTTTTTAAGCCAAATGGTAAAACATTAAATTCGTATAAACCTGCCGGTGCAGGAGGATGGCATGCAGGTGTACAAAATCGAAGTGGTAAAGATGAGGGAAGAACAATTAGAAGACGAATTCTGTCGACTATGGCTAAATAGGATCGCAGAAAATAACTTTAATGTTTATAGGGGATTCAGCATTTCAGATGGTATTTTGTGTAGGAGAGCTAGGAGATTGAACAGTATCCGGGAGTTAGTAGTGGTCCCAAAGCGATTGTTACATGAAGTTTTACAGGAATTGCACGACGATCCCTGGTCTGGTGGACATCTAGGTCTTGCCAAAACATTGGCAAAATTTAGGGAAAGATATTTTATTAAAGATGCAGAAATTGAGGTAGATAGGTATGTGAAGAGTTGTGTGTTGTGTCAAGAACGAAAGAAATCCAGTCAGGTAGCACAATTACAACCAATAGAAGTGACTTGTTTAATGGAAAAAGTGGGAATTGATTTGCTAGGACCTTTCAGGAAATCGCTGAGTGGTAATAGGTATGTAATTGTATGTGTGGAATACGCCACGAGATTTGCCATTTGCAGAGCAATACCCGGCGCCTCCACCACTTGTGGGAGGCGATAACTGAAACGGCAGGGCTTCGTATTTTTGCGAAGATTTTATTGGAGAGGTATTTACATGGGCACGGCTAATACAATAATCCCTATATTTTTCCACGATGACAAGCCTGTCTAAGAAACAATATTATTCAAAATATTTGGAACAGTATTTCTTTTTAAACGCGCCAGCAACACATTACTTAAAGAGTTTTAGTAATAACTCTTTACAGTACCTACCTCCTAGTATGAAGCGCGGTCCACTGTTATGAATTCTACGAAGCAACATTGCGTCCATTCTTTTATACCTACTCTATACCTGCCTGTTTATTAAAAATCTATGAAGTAAAGGAAATCCTAGTGAATTCCTAAATTCTTGATAATAAATAGCGTGCTCAAAGTAAGGAAGATAAAGGGAAAAGTAGATCATATAAACACATACTTCAGAGCAGCAGCAAGTATAAAAATTCGGTGAACACTAAGTAATTCGAAGTTTTGTTTTAGACTACTTCACAAAGGATGTCATACCGAGTCAATAAAACAAAATTAAAAAATATAAAGGCACTCATCGGGCTCTTCGTTAATTTTCCTCTGATATTCGTGTTCACAAACACACAGGCAGGTTATAAACAGACTGAATGAGACCACTCACACAGAGACAGACCTCACTGTAATCACTTGCGCATTGAAAACATACGTCCATTGGTTCAAACAAAATTTCAAATTCAGAATATATTCACTGATGCAGCCGTCTGGCCACAAGTTTTTAATACGGCCAAATAGGATGGTTGTACACTGTATGGAAAATGGTTGGACCGAAAAGGATGGTTGTACACTGTATGGAAAATGGTTGGACCAAAAAGTAAGTCATAACGTAACGAGTGCGCGAATCAAAGGTTTATGTAATGAGGTGCTTCTATTCACTAGTGTATGCGACAGACGTGGATAAGGTAAGAGATATGGTTTGTGTTTTGGGTTTATTTTGTTGCAGTATTATAAGGTGTTTTTAGTGTGAAGGTATTTTGTATAATTATTATCTTCTTACAGCAACTTTGCTTGGGCAAAAGTAGCAACAACCCGGCGGCGTGAGAAACTGGATTTTAGTAAGTAAAAGTCTGACACTCCTTTTCGCTCAACTCAGGGCGGTGAATTTATTTTATGATACTCTACTCTAAAAAAGAGTTTTATTAGTCCTGATTGAAAGCTTTAGGTTCGATTAAGCAGACGGCAACCTCATGGGTGGACGTACACACTAATAGAACCATCACACACCTTAATTGTACTAAGTATTTCTCATGTTGTGGAAACCTCTTTTACTACGTTAAAGACTAGCTCATCGTCTAAAGTTTTCAGGGGAAGAATAAGAAAACATGAATCATCAAGATCCATAAGTATGCATACTATGCATGTATAAGTTTTATTTATTGTATATAGTTTGTTTATGTATTATGTGCTGGTCATATATTTGTTTAGTTTATTTTTAGTTTTAAGTACCTATAATTTAACTAAGGTTAGCTGTAAAAAAACAAATATACTTAAACAATTGTGGGTTAACTCACTAGTACACCAACTATCCTATTTTCACTGTGTACAATAAAGAATATAATAATAAAACCATATTCATATCCAAAGTTTCAGGTATTCAAGCGGCTGTTTGAGGAGCGGCGCGACCGCGGCAGCCTGCAATCAGCTAACCAGATCAGCTGGGAGCAAACACAATTGATAGCAGCCAGCGACCCATACGCATCTGTGTGCTAATGCCCTTACACCTTTGTGATGGTGTTTTGTCTTTTATGGTATTATATGGTTTTTGTAGATTGTGTGTTGGTGGTTAGAGCTTGAAGTGCAAAAATCAATGCGGTTTTTTGTTCTAAAAAGTGCTTTCGAACTTTAAATGTCAGAAATAGTCTTCAATTTTTTTTTACTGAAACCTACAATCACTAAAAACTGTAATTGTGAAGAAAAATTAAACGTAAAAATGTGTATCCAAATAAAATCAATTAATTTGTGAATGAGCTTTATAATATTCCCACAGCTGCCTAGCTAAGATCACAATAGAGACTCTACAATAGAGACTCTACAAATTGCTGGATATCACAAGTCTTCGAATTTTTAATTCTAGGACGTGCCGATTTCCTCATGTTTTCCTTTAATTTTGACAGCAGTTGTAATGAAATAAATTACACAAAATATTGGTTGGGTTTAAACCTGTCTGTCAGTCGGGCCCGTTACCACTGAGCTACCACACCCATCTGAAAATATGTATCTCACAGCTGTACAAAATTCAAAATGATAATGCGGTCAAATGATTAAGTGTAAATGAACGGACACTAGTATGCCTGTATTCGAACAGCTTTCGTTTTGCCGATAGACGTCATTATAATATACTACTAGCTGACTCAGCAAACGTTGTTCTGCCATATAAATTATATGTAACGTGATTTTTTCTTACGGAACCCTATTATTTTCCAAAATAAAATTTAGCCTATGCTACTCGTGGATAATGTAGCTTTCGAATGATGAAAGAATTTTTAAAAACGGTCCAGTAGTTTTTAAGCTTATTCATTACAACCAAACAAACAAAGTTTTCCTCTTTACAATATTAGTATAGATCAGCGTCTGCAGCAACTTCTCCCACTTAAATGGAGCGAGAAGGCATATCAGACTTTTACTGACCAAAACCCGCCCTATGTTCCTTCATTTGCTCTTTGCGTTCTAGAAGTACCTACGCATCTCTAATTTTTTGAGGAATGCATGGAACTCAATGCAACGTCAGCGTTGTCCCGAGTTTGCTTCTTACAAGGTGGCCGAACGGCGAGCTAACTCTTGCTCGCCATCTATAAGCCCGACCCTACGATGGGGCATCACTGTAAACTCAAATCCTGAAAGTTTATCCATCACACCTAACACAATTTTTAGGAACATTGCATTTACCGGCCTATCGTCCACCTTTTCCGAACGCCTATAAGCCTATAACCGACTTTGAGCTAGCCGTAGCTTCGGGATTTAATTTTTATCCCTTTCCAACACTTATAGTGCCATCAGAGGCCGAGCACACGGCCACTGGATTGTGATTGAAAATTAACGACGTCAGTACCAAAATACATTGGCGCTTCGCCGGTAAAACTGACACCTGAGTGTCTGAGTTATTACTTGAAAAAAGTTTTTTATACTAGTAGTGGAGTAGCGAAAATTAGAGGAGAGGAGCTCATGGCTAGGTAATAACAGCCGCACAGGTTGATCTTCAAGGCTAAGCAACGCTTGCCAAAGTTGGTCTGTCAATGGATGACCATTTTAACATTAATACCGAGTTTCCTTCGTGCCTCGGAAACCGCGTTATGCCGTAGGTCCCGGCTGTCATTTGTAGATCTTTGGCAGTTGTTACGCATAGTCAGAAGCCAGTAAATCTGATTCCAGTCTTGCTATGAAGTAACGTGTTACTTAACGAAGATTAGATGTAAAAAAAGTACATTATACAAAAGGGAAAAAATATCATGAGCATTACGGCAAAGGTGAATGAGTCCGTACCTCTGGCTAAAAATCAAACGCAAAATCAGGATTAATGGTCAAGATAGCTTCAGATATCTTTTCAAGAGGTGCTTGGATATTTGAAGGTCATCTGCATAAAGTTAATATGTAAGTAGGAAAAAAATAATATGTTGGACATTAAGTTAATAAAAACTACGAAAAGTAATGGTAATAAAACGCTACCCTGCGGTACTCCAGCAAGAAATACTACACCATGATGATATGGTATTTCCGATGCAAATACGTTGCTGTTGACCAAACAGATAATTTCGTAAGCAGTCAATCGCCGGTTTAGATGTACTATAAGAGCATAGAATGCCAAGTAAAACATCAGTCAACAGTATTAAAATCATTACTAAAATCTAGCAATGCCAAGAGCTTTAGATGCCATGGCTGACCTTATAACGTCCATAATATTGAGAAGCGCTGTAGTGGTGCTATGACCAGACGGAAGGCTGACTGCAAGGGGTTGAGGAGATTATTTTTGGATATGAAAATACTTAATTTGTTGAGGAATAAACGTTCTGGGAGTTTACACAGAAATGGTTAGACGAACATTGAATGGTATTCAGAAAAGGATATGGATTCGACTTTTAAGGTATAGGAATTATTTGAACATCTTTCCATGAGCGGAAAGATACCGCTAGGCGCAGGAGTCGAGGATGTGACAAATGACAGGGAGGATGTCCAGCTCAGACAGTAACATTTTACGGCTAATACAGTCACTCCCTATTGTATTGAAAGTTATTGATAGTGTGCTCTTCTTAACGTCAAACGTGCACAACTGATTAAATTCGAATGGAGAATAACGGGTAGTCAGAGAAGATGAAAGATAAATAATCATTATGTATTCAATTTTATTGTCCTTTTAAAATTAGATGAGGCTGTAAATTGATTATTCTTTGCATCAATCACAGGACTGGTCGTTGTGGCAACGCTTGGGGGAGGCCTATGTCCAGCTGTGGACGTCTTTCGGATGAGATTCGGCGGTTCGAAATCGACTCTGGTCGGGTTTGTTAAATATGGATATAGAATGATTCTGTAGTTTTAATAATTCTTTTTATTTGTGATTATTGCAGTTGTATAGTAATTGTATCGAATTGTATATTCATTATGCATTATTTGAACAATGAATGTACAGATTTGATTCATACCGCTTCTTGCGTCTTAGTGTGCGAGTGTTTATAAAGAGTTTACGGCTAAAACAACAATAACATGTGCGAAGCAGATTGCGTTCCTTCATAAACTTGCATTTACATGTAAATTTGTGGAAAGGGAATTTTAATTTGCAGTGTTAATTCTGTTTAATGATTTTGATACCTACCGATATACTTTTGCTTTTGTAGATCTCATTATCAATAAAGCAGTTTTATGAACAACTCATGAGTTTATCATAACACTGCAGCTGCTCTAAGATTTGCCACTCTATCTAATTGACTATGGTAAAGAAGTTATAAATAGCTGACTTGTTGAAAACCGATACTGGAACAGAAAATTCGTTATCACTACATTTTTCAAATTATGTTATATTTGAGTCATGTTTATCTAGAACTATTATAGCTTCTGGTAATGACTTCGCAAAATTTAAAGTAGCAAGTATAGCCTTTAGTACAAAGGGATATTGTAACTACATATTAGTGAAAGAATTTTCGGAATCGGTTCAGCAGTTTAACCTACACCTACATATAAACTTGAAAATTGCACCTCTATTTATTTTTATCTCAGTTAATAATAAGGATCGCTCACAATATGCAGCGAATAAAACAAAATGTTTATGATATAGGGATTTCGTTCCAAATAATAAGCAGTGTTAATTTCTCAGAATCTTTCGTTTATCTCGTTACCTCTAGATACATATATACATTTCGATTATACATTGCCAACTGGCAGACATTTATTGTACATTTCGTTCGTTTAATAAATACCCTCTTAAACTATTTACAATTATACATTTGTCTTTACTATTCATTAAAGTAATCAGTCGTTTCTCAAAGAATATTAAAATTTTCATTTATACATTTACAAATAATTTTATACATTTATATTTACGAGATAATTAATTATCATATAGATAAGCTTGAACACATCTGCAATAAAAGTAACGAGTAATCTATCAACATTTACTTTGCTAATCTACGCTCTAGTAATCTAAAATAAATCTAACAATAAATATCTGATATAAATCAAGGGATTTTTAATACCTATATTATGTACAAGCTCATTGGTTTATCACATTTCAACAGATCCATCATCACGAGGGATACTTTAATTAAGAACTCTAGCACTAGCACTGAATAGTCAATATGGCCGCCACACTGACTTGTGTGTTGGTATCGTGCCGTTTGAGATTTTCGTAGATGTGGGACTAGAAGATAACACTCTCGTGGTACGCTGTGAAGGAGCCTTCAGTTCATTTCGCACTCGCGGCCTATCTGACACTGTAGAGTCAGCAGCCTGAACCCTCTTCATCTCTTGTAACTCCACATTCGCAGGCCGTGTCGGGTGGAACGCTGACTTCACCACTTCAATAGGCTCTTCATCAGATTCATCAGTGATCGTTGCGTCATGCATTGAATTGACTTCTGACTTTGAATCAGCTTTCGACCTGTCAGGGCTAGCGTTCACTATGCTCCTTGGACTGCCACTTTGTCTGCTGCTGGTTGGTGACAGTCGAGCGCTTGATGTGTCCATCGATGATACATTGCTTTGTAAGTGTCTCAACGCTTCATATGGATTGATGCCATTCTTCAGCGATAGTTCAGGTGGTAATGATTTCATTGCTAGATCTGCTGGATGTGGGCTAAACGGTAGAAGACCGTTGGGGGGTAAGAAAGCACCAGGAGGAGGGATAAGTCCCCCGGTAGGCAAGTTTGCCATCGCTGGCCCGAACGGGAACAGTTCTACTCCGGGCAGCGCAACTGGAGGAGTAGGTATCGAGCCTGGACAACCTGTTGACAAAGAAAAGAAAACGTTAGTGATGATGTAATTTCTTTTTACTTTTATTTTTTTTATTACTATAAGATAGCAAGTCGATGCTGATAGTTAAAATATTGCAATACGTCGAGCTACCGTTGCTCGGCTGATTTGCTAACATGACGTAATATGAGAGACGAGCCCCCGGGGATGGCCCGCGGCGCTCGGGCACTCCGTCTATTCCCTGAACAACGGGGGTGCATAATCGTACTAAGGATAATGTACAATCTGTAGGCGTTTAAAGGCGGCATCACCGAAAGGGATGTTTTTTTAGTGCGATATCGGGAGGGTGAGGGTGCAGTATTTATTTATCCGAACACGACGTACTTCTTTGCAACACAGACACGGCATTCCGTAATTCGGCACGATACGGCTCTTTCTGTGACGCAGAGTATCTGTCAGCGCATTATTGATGCAGGGCACGTGTGTAGGTGCTGCAGCGTACACGTGTGCACTCCACAAAGCCGAGAGCATCGCGATAAGGAAGTACACCTATCTCCGCACACGCCGGACAAAGAGAGCTCGAAATGTGAAATTTTCATTAGCAGCTGTGTTCAAAAAGTTCTTCCCGGGGAAGCTTTGATTCTCGATAGCGTGTAAGAGAAGCTGGCGCATAAAAAGGACACGACGGAGGCGCAGATTGGGCCACAAAGAGCTCGGAGGTGGTGCTACGTTCGTTTCTCTTTGCACTTTTTCTGTTTGCAGCAGTGGCAGTGCGCAGACCACTTTAAAAGGCAACGGGGGTGGGAGGGGTCGTAACTAGGGGGGTAATTTGGCGAGGTGGGGGCCAATATCGGCGTCGCGCCTGATTGAGGTGATTCCCGATCGTTGAATTTGATTCTGTTCTGCTTTAGCCGTTATTTTTAATTAGCATTTATTGGGTTAACCGGGTCCGGTCCCTAGTGTGCACAGCTCTGTCCGAATGGCGAGTAAGTACCTGTGTGGAAATTTACTTTTAATTTTCGCGTTCTAATATCTCTGTACTTTTTGATCGATACGCTCCGCTGGGGAAGTTCATGTAATCCGATGCCTTTTGCTTTATTTCCTCAATATCCTGATGCAAAAAGCGCAATCAATGACACATTTTCAAAGTACGTCTCACGTTTGTGAGCGCGCTTCTACGTAGGTTTAATAAAAGTCTGTAGGTGTTTGAGTACATCGCTCCTCGCGTTTCAGCGTCGGAAACAAAAAGTGGCTGGTGGCGCGGTCGCCTACATTGGAATAAAATTGACTCCACACTCTCTCGAACGTGAAGGCAGTGCTTTTTTGTACGTTCAGTAGCACCCCCCACTTCCCCCCGTGGTGCGGACTTCAGCGGGTGGTTTTGCTTCGGTCGGGCCGGTGTTGTTTTGCAGAGTTCAAGAGTCGCTTCTTTTATTTGAGCCGCTTTTGCGTTGTACGGCCTTGAGGGGCGGTACTGTTTCGAGCAACATGTTTTTGAGTGCTGTTTGCTAAATCGGGAATTTTTAAATTAACAAATACCGTTATTGTACGCCGATCGGAAGTTTAAGAGGTACTCGAATGTTCTGATTTTGTAATACAATTCTTTTGTTACGGCGTTTGATGCGAGTTTTACAGCAAACATTTTTATATAATTTTCCATACAAACTTCTATTCGTACTCTTTGCATTCAACAGTAGCTTCTATCTAAACAATATCACGAATACAAAGTTTTTTTTATGTAAAATAAATTGAAATATCTAGCTAGAAGCGACAGCAAAAATATACGATACCTTTTACAAGTGAGGCGGTCTGGTCCCGCATTTGCGGCGGCCTGAAGTAGTCGGCCCACGCATAGTTGAGGTAGGCCGCATCCAGCCAGCCGGGGTTCAACAGGAACGGGCTGAATGCACCCGGGTGCCCGTAGCCATAATCTGCGACAAAAGAAACAAACTTTTAATGTCTTACTGAGGAGACAAAGACAGCGAAAAGGCCGAAGATATTTTGGACGTTTCCGAAACTTGTATTTCGACTTCCAAACATGTTTTACGAGTCTAGTCAGACCTATTGATCTGGTTTATCACTGCCGGAACCCGCAGTCGCCGCCGACACAATGTAAGTCATGGTACGGATCCGAGGAATAGCTTATTAAGTAGATATTGCCGTGGCGAGGTCACTAACGTCTTGAGCCACGTCCGCAAGCACTAAAGTCACAAAGGGTGGCCGTAAAGGCGGCGACACACGGCCCGCGCTCTGTTTACCGCCCGATGACTATAACAAGGGCAGTGTATACAAAACGAGCCAGTTTACTACTGCAGTTAGCCGGCTCCTCTGTGCCATACGTTTTTACGACCCTCCAACGTCACGTTGCTTTCGCCTTTCATAGCGAAACGCTCTTTTTATTTGTTTAATCGATACACTACTGAAGACAGCGGCCATCGTCTATTTTCGGGGTTTTACTACATTTTTAATCCAATCTTGAGACATCCCAATTGATGCGATCAGGTGTAACGTTTTTATTACCGGATTAAACTGTTTACGAGCACTTTGTCTACTTTGTTTTGAACTTTGTATACGCGGTGCTTCTTAGCGACTCTTATACGAAGTTTGTTGTTGCGAGTTTTGTTTGAGTATCCTAATTATATCGTAAGCTAACATCAACATGATTGGGTACACATTCTTTTGTTTTTATCACGTAGTAAAATGTTGACGAAACAATTAGTTTATTTGCGTAAAGTGTACCCCTTTCGCGGGGAGATTAGCGGGTGCTTCGTGAGAGCGTTTCCCAGATCGCGGGCATTTTAAATTAAGAACTTGATGGATGGCCCGTCGCGCTGTCACGCCGATCCCGAGCTGAGGAGCGAGGAGCCGCCATCATGGAACAATAATAAGTTAAATGTGGAACTCGGAAACGGGCCGCTCCATTTGTTAATGCCAGTATTCAATTAAATTCAGTTCCCCGACCCTTTGCATATGCGGGGCTCTGAATATTAACGCGGTAAAGAGAGCATTTCTAATGTTGAGAAGTGGTATATGATTACTGAGTGCTTGAATTAATATTAATTCGGGTAAGTGGGGACGTTAACCGACACTGACTTTGTTCGGAATACATTTAAGGCTTATTAGTACTTTCTGTAGGACAGTTGAAAGATTTGCTCCATTGTTTTTGATGTACGGATATTCTAAAGCAAAACCCGTAGAGTCGACCGTAGTGTTTCATATAACAACCGTCACCGAACTTCGATACAATATAACAGAAACGCGCCGTTCAATTTCCGACGACGTCCAAATCCAAATATTCGAACCGGAATTCCAAACAAAAATACTGCACTCGCAGTGTGAAAGTGTTTTGAATCTATAAAGTTATTTCTGCGTCCGTTAATCACCGCCGACCTAAAAATGTACAATGGTTAAGAATGTGGCTCGGATCAGAACGTCGTGGCCGAATTCGTACCGCTCCAGACAATAAACGGACCATATGACATATAAGTGTCAGAATGAGCGTTAAATATCTTCACGAGATGAGATGCGAACCGGTTGTCACTCGTAAATTAATGTTAAGGAGACTCTTGAATAAATGGAATCAGAGTTATGGCTCATAATTTGGAGGGTGGCAACGATGCTCCATAACTAACACCGCATTTATACGTCTTTGTTTAATTGTCTGGTTTATGAGGATTTAGTGTTATCAGTCCATGATCTGAATGTGGAAATGGTTGAAAGAAACACGCGATGTGATGAGTAGAGGTAAAGTAGAGTAGAGATGAGTAGTGGTAAATCGAAATGTCGAATTCGGATCGCTTTCCGATTGATCATTTTTTATTTGTCATTTCTCTAAGCGAAGTTTTAAAGAAATATTAGTCAAAACAGCTTTGAAATAACTATTCACAGAACATAGAACCGGGCCGTATACCAAGGGTAAGGAAGGAAATATATGGACAAACTTCTCAAGTAGTTTCAATGACTTTTAGTTCAAATTTTCCATTAGTCGTTTAGTAATGTTGCCAAGGTCCTGAAAACCGGGTGGTTATGAGGGTCACTGGTATAGATGCGGTATTTTAGCAGCTAGCAGAGACATAAAATCCATATTTTAGAGGCCTGGGGTGCAGGCGGAGATCAAACGGAGTTTACGACGCGGCCCGAGATTGTTTACATCTGTTACAGCCACCGACGATCCGGCGAACTTGGTAACCGCTGGTACACCAACTATTATACCAACGCAGTACGTTGCTATAATACAGCTGACGAGATTCTAGAATGTGTTTGAATTATTTTGAACGGTAAAATTTTGATGTAGAAATAGATATCTACGAGTATCTTGGTTCAAAGAATGGGACACGGAATTAGAATTGGTATTCGAAGTTCGCAAATTCTGTTTTGTGTTATAACAATAATAATTTGCACGCACATTTTTTTCGACATGTGTGTTTTAATTGTTTAAACAGATGTACGAGTATATTAATTGATGAGCTTTGGACTAGTTTTGGTACTATTTTAAATCTTACATAAACAGTTTATGTCTTATTTATAGAACGCAAAATAACCCGCAAGAAATTTTTGATATAATCTTACGTCAAAAAGAAATAGTGATGTGAAAAATGTAATCTTTATATCCGCACTAAAACGAAATCTAAATATACGCAGCGTTCTGACCACGTCAAAAAGTTTATTTACTTTGATAATGTGTCTGAATGTTAGTTATTTTACTAACTACATGTTAATTAGAGCGTACGGTCATTAAGGCAGCTCCATTGATCGCTTTATGAAGTCGAGTTCTTTGAAGTTTACGGTCCAAGGATGTTAGTTTTTCCGCATACTGTCTTTTTATTATTGGTCGAAGTTTGGGCTCAACTGTTTGTTTATACAGACGTTTCGGTAAACGTTGTAACATCTAAAATAGATTTGTGGTGTGAAAACATTATGATTGTAGTTTAATTTGTTGATTGCTTTGGGCAGTTGAACGGTTATGATTTCCTTAGCTTGATTGTGATTGATGACATCTGTCGCAGATTTAACGGTTATTTCTTGGCTAGCTCAATTGGTTAAATAGTTGTTCTTCTAGTATGATTTAATTGGTATTGATTGAAATGATGTTTCTACACGTGTGTGCCAAATAAAATATTTTCTTTCTTTCTAAAATCAATCTTAAAATCTCCACAAACTTTTGTGTTGGTAATTTTAATGTTAGGTATTTTAAGTTGATGTGGGAAGTCATATTATGACTTCTTCCGATTTAAGGCAGACTGGAAGAACGTATTAGGCAAAATAGAATAGAATCTTCTACTGACTAAAACCACACAAGGGAACATCAAAAATTCGCCGCGGCTTTTGTGGGCATCAGGCTCCTAGGGTTTTATTGGTATTTCTTTGAGCGAGCGTGGAATACTACGCGCCGTCGACAACTTGCGCTTGGACGAAGAGCTACGCATTGCTCATCGTCCGTAAGCCCGTACCAACAGTGACCGGTAGTCGTCTTGCTGTGGTCTTGCTACTGCCGATGCCCGAGGAGTACGCGAATGATCGGAATAGGATTTGTTAATTTTTTTGTATTTGTTTTATTATTGTACTATATTCCGGATTATTATTTGGTGTTTTTTCTTTTAATGTTTTTAAGATTATGACGTATCTTATAGACTTTTTAACTTTTGCTATTTCTAGTGTCCTATCGTAGACTGCGGGATTGTTTGAAAGAATTACCGCGGCTCTGTAATGAAAATGACAGCTAAAGGAATACGGGTGGGTTTTAGTTAGTAGAGGATTCTATTCTATTCTACAACTTCGAACCTCAAAAAAGCTAATGACGAATTCGAAAGTGTTTTAAATCCATTGCAAAACTTTTTTCATATTTTTTTTTAGTAAATCACGAACTAAACTAGACCAGAGCTTTCTGTTACAGCTTTACTTAAAATACATAATGCTACGAAGCTTAAAAACTATAAACCGGGCAAGTGCAAGTCGGACGCGCACACGAAAGAGCAAAATCGAGCAAAAAGCATTGACATAATACCGTTTCTTCTATTCCCATATAAGAAACGTTTTTTTACCCCAAACCTCTGACACCTCTTTATTTTTGAACTTAATCTTAATATATATAAATCTCGTGTCCCAATGTTTGTCCTCAATGGACTCCTAAACCACTTAACCGATTATAATAAAATTCGCACACCATGTGCAGTTCGATCCAACTTGAGAGATAGGATAGTTTAAATCTAAAAAAAAAAAAAAGTTGGGTAAAGTAGGGTAGTGTAGGGTAGTGTAGGGTAGTGTAGGGTAGTGTAGGGTAGTGTAGTGTAGCGTAGTGTAGTGTAGGGTACTGTAGGGTAGTGTAGGGTAGTGTAGGGTAGGTAGGGTAGTGTAGGGAAGGTAGGGTAGGGTAGCGTAGGATATGTAGGGTAGTCCTTTGACGGGAAAAATTCCAAAAATAAATAATTGTCTACCCCGTGCGAAGCCGGGACGGGCTGCTAGTTTTATATAATTTTTGCACGCACGGCAATAGAAATACACATACTATGAAAATTTCCATTCTCTACCTCTTATTCTATGACTGACGGATGGACAGCGAAAGTTTAGTATACACTAAACTTACCCTATTACTACCTACTACTACTATATTACTACCTAAAAAGTTTCCAATGTAAGATTTCTTCCTTTTATTTTTTGATTAAGAAAGAAAGAAAGTTACATTATAATCTGCAAATCTTACGGGAAGACCCTATTACTACCTACTACTACTATATCAGAAAAAGTTACCAATTGAAAGATTTTTTATTCTTATTTTTTGATTAAGAAAGAAAAGAAATTACATTATAATCTGCAAATCTTTCCCCACGCAACGAGCTTACAATACATGAGCATTGACCTTCACAATCTTCATATTAATTGACTTGTATATTTAGACATTTAAACATTACACAAAAGTATAAAAGCGTGTTCTTGTAAACACCAATAACCATTTATAAGCCCACGTCAAAACATGACTCCTTAATGTTAACTCCTTTCTCACATAAAAGCAGACAATTCGGGGTTATTTTAAGAATGAGCTGTCTTAGCCGTAATTCTTAAACGAAGATTAAACTGAGGAGGCAATTAATGTCTGAACGATTGAGTGTTTCTGTTTCGTTCACGCAGATGTTAATTCTTTCGGCCAAAATTTTTTCCCGCATTATTCGTCGGTACTTAATGAAAACTAGTTTTTTTTTGTATCGGTCAAAAATTGTCCCCGCTCTATTCGTAGGTACTTAATGACAACAATTTTTTTCCTTCACCCAAAATTTTTCGCTACACTATCCGTAGTTACTTAATGAAAGTTATTATTTTTTTCTTCTTCTTAATCCAGTCCATACTGGCCCTATATTACTTTGGATCGGCGCAACATTTAAAAGAGTGTCCATGGAGTTTCTTGTACAGTCTTCCCCATGGATACTCGTATCTACGCTTTGATATATGCAATTGGCATGATTTTTCTGATTGACTGAGTTCTTGATAATTAAAAAGTGCCTCTATACAAATGTTTTTTTTTTAAATAAATACTTTGATTATTGCATTTGACCACTATCTCATCTGATAGTAAGCGACGACGATGCCCGCTTGCCTAGACACCTATTCGCTTTTGATTTAAAGACCCTAGGTTAGTTACTATCGTATGGATCGGTTTGTCTGTCTTTTTAAGCTACTTTTTTTGTGATTTTACTTCTGAACAGTTATGAAACTTAGTACGCGGATAGACCATGGCTTGGATTAGGAAGTAAGATATTGTTCATCCCGGTTGTCAAGTGCGTTATTAAAGTTTCCGAGGGTGGAGCCGCAGTCAAAACTAGTTAAAAGTTAGTTTAAAAAACATGAATGTTATTGTCGCGTGTAGAAAAAAAAATATTAGATTTAAAATGTATCAGAAATAAAACTCGTTTGAATGTGGTTGAATGTTGCGGCGCCGCAAAATCGACCTCGGGCCTGTGGACTGGCGCGGTGCCAGAGAACCGCGCACGCGCACCCAACTAACGCTTTAAAAAATCATCTTTATTTTATTGTTTCTGCTTGATATCGAACAAATGGTAATAAATGTCTGTCTTTTAATTGTAGGAAGCTGTTATGAAGGACGGTACGTCTTAATTTTGGATTGCCGTGCAAAGGGTGGAGCTGATTAGTTGTCTTTAATAAAGACTAGAATAAATAGTTTCATTTTTTTTTAATCTAGTTATTTAGGAAAATAGTTGAGAAAAAATTGTAGGATTATAATTTAAATTGATTATTAAATTGTGCATAATATAATTGATAATAATGATTGAAATGAAAATGATAATGATGATTGTAGATGAATGGTAGAACGGTTTAGAAAATTAAAATAATTTGAAAATTATATTATAGTAAAATAAAAGTTATACAAACTTATTATACAATCATTTTTTGCGTTATTAGATAACTATAAAATGTATACATTTAACAAATGTACAAGGAAGACAGTTTGAAAGTAACTTTAAAGTAGAAACTTACTTTGCTTAGTCCTGGGTTCTCTCGGGCCGTCAACGGTGACTTTGATGGCTTTCATGTAGGTGGCGACCTGATGAGGGAACGAGCTGATGGTGATGGTCAGCGAGAAGGACTTTCCTCGTCCACTGCGACCCACGAACCTCAGGTCGTTAAACTTCGCGACCTGGTTCTTCATCACCGCCGTGCAGTTCCTCAGTTCCGCCATGGAATTCTCATCATTGCCAGCCTTGATGGTGACCAGAGTGCCGTCCTGCACGTCATCCAGAGCCACCACTTTGAAAGCCACCGGCAGCGACTTGTTGGAGCGCCAGTGTCCGGGCAGCACGGAGCAGAGCACGGCCGGGGAGCCGGTCTGCACCAGCTCGCCGTGGCTCTGCCGGTAGTACTCATGGATATGAGCGTAGACGTCCGCCATGCTGGGGGCCGGAGGGCTCGCGTGCGGGAGGTGCATCGACTTCAGTCTTCCCTCTACAAACACCGCACCGACTCTCGACACGCCACTGAAGTCCTCTGTCACGCCACTGTAGTCTCTAAACACTTTGGTAAAAGTTTCAAAACACGCGATCGGTTACAAACTCGCGGGAAGCGTCGCGTGCGCGGAGCTCCGGAAAGTTGTGCGAAGTACGGGCGCGAGACTCCGTGTGAGCCGCGGCGGCGAGAGCGTCTCCACCACTTGTTGGGCGCGCAAGACGCCGGGAGGGGACACGGAAAAATAAACGGCGGCCGGGTGACTCGCCGACACCGCAAGCCGAAGACTCACGACGCGCACCGAAGTCGTGGCGAAGGGACGCGTGCTCGCGAGAACTCAGTTTCAACTGATGACTGTGATACGACGCGACTTTTTCCGATGGTCAATATTTTGCGTTCGCGCGGTCGCCGCCCCCACCCGGGTGGCGGCCCCTACGTCTCGTAAAAAGCGGGAAGGAGACGAAGGGTGCGGGTGATGCGGTGTCGCGGCGGGAACGAGCGGGACGGCCGCGGTCGGTGTCTGCGTTTTTATAAAAATGCTCGTTGGAGTGGGACGCCGGCGCTCACCGCCGCCGCGTCAGAGAGGGATGGGTGGATTTTTTTGAATCACCGCGGTGACGTATCGCGAGGCGGCGGTAATTAGGCCGCGGGGCGGCGGGAAACCGCGGCCGGCGCGAAAACCTATCAACGAGCTCATGAAAAATTATGATTTTCATGTTTGGAGTCGGCGCCGCTCGCGGGGTGGCACTTCATTTTCGCTAAAGCACGCGAGGGTTTTGACTGACACTTTTAATCACGCCTGATATTTGGTGGACTATTTTTGTAACATAAATGAGTGTGAAATATAGCAACTCAGCTCAATTTTGTTAATCAACCTATGTACATACTGTCAGCCAACTTTATTTGAAAGGCGATAATATTTGAAGTGCTTATCATGAGACCATAGAAGTTTATAACTTTTTCTGATAAAGGTGAACTACTAAAGAACACTAACAGGTGCTTTTAAAGTATGAATCCTAATTGCAATATACTTCTACCAAGCAACTAATACAAAGACACGAAAAAAAAACAAAAATCAAAGAATTAAAACAGAAGTCAAAAAATTCGCGTAACTACAAAGAGTTGATACGGGCCGCGTCCACGTGCGGTTAGCCGCCGTGTTGCGGTGTGAGCGAGAGCGCGCGGCGTGCGAGCGAGACGGCAGGCGAGGGGGCGGGGCCAGGGCGGGCCGACCGGGAAACTTGGCGCGGAACTTTCCCGAGTTTCCCGCGCTTTTCGCCAAGTGACGCGCGGCACCGGCAATGCACGCGTCGTTGGAATAAGTTGTGGAATAAAAATTATTATGTTGAAACTGTTTTGTTGTGATTTGTCATTTGTTGTTGTGTGTCCCTTATTTTTAAGTTAGTGTGTTAGCTTCGTAAGAAAGCATAGTCGTGGTAGGAATAGATATAGGTAGTGTACCTATAAATGGTATGCTGTTATGGTGGTCTTAAAATATAGTTTAAAAAATTCAATTTTTATGTTTTGCTGACATGTATAGATAGCATTCATATCTATCGAGTGTGTATACCTTAACTAAAACAGACAAAGGCTTCTTCTAAGAAAACTTACTTACGTTTGTTTATACCTACCTGCTTGTGTTAAGTAAGTATCAGTTATTGTACTTACCACAGGGGTTAAATAACACCTACTATTCCATTAACCAAACACTGGTTATGCCAAACTCTTCTTATCAAAGTTTATGGCTATTATCTAAAACGAGGTAGACCCAAAACAATCCTATTGTTTTACGAAAACTTATGGTTTTTATGTGAAGCGGCGGTGCCTTTGATGTGCCGCCTATTGTGTCAATATATGGCCGAGACTATTGTCTATACGCCTGCTGTAAAGTTTGTACTTTATGGTCTGAAGTTTGCGAATAAAACAATTTGCGAGGTATCGTAAAGTAGGTAGGTATCGGTTTTTATTGCCATGCACATTTGCGGTCGGTATCAGTTAGTTTTTTTTTACGGTTTTTGGTATGTTGGTAGACAGGTTTTTAAGTTCAGGGTAAAGGAAAAGTGTTGTGTAATAATTTTATTACTTTTTTTAACCATTTTTGACGGTTGTTTGGTTAGTGTGTTTGATATTTGTGGTGGTTATTAAATAATTTAGTTTTATGTTTAAATGGTGGGTGGTTAAATGTAGATAGATTTCGAAAGAATAATTAAAGAAGGGTTCGATAACGACTTTTTACTTCTAAAATATGTAAAATAAATAGGTACTGTTAATTTGAATTAATGTTTCGAGGCCTGTAGGTAGTGTTACCTGTATCTATTACCAATTTACCTTTCGTCCCCATCGACCATCTGTTCGGCTAGCAACGTTACCCTGCTCACTGCCACTTAAGTTTGACGATTCTTCGGCCTATGACGCTAACTTTGGTTCTACTGCGGATATCTTCATTCCTGCTTCAATCACTCAAGGAAACGAGCAAAGCGCTATCCATTGCCTTTTGGCAGTGGTGACCAGATACCGATAGATGCAGCGTTGAAAGAGTTGAAGCCCCTCATGACGTGGACCAATGACCTAATGAGGGTTGCAGAAATCCTATGGATGCGAGTCGCAGTTGACTGTATTGTGGCATCAATTAAGGGAGGTTTATTTCTAACAGTAGATATCTTTCGGCTAAAATGATGATGATGATAATAATTGTTCGGTTAATTGTGGTTTGTTTTTTTTTAAGTTTTTGCTTTCTCAACATGTCTCCTTCCTTCATCATCATCATCTGCCTAGCTTTTTCCCAACTATATTGGGGTCGGCTTCCAGTCAAGCCGGATTTAGCTGAATACCAGTATTTTACGAGGAGCGGCTGCCTACCAGACCTTGCCTAACCCATTAACTGGGGGAGACATGTGGTTGTTAACATGTCTCCTTCCATATTTTACATATTCATTGCCGTACCCGGGAGTCTAAGAGTAGGTGGAAACTTAGATGGAGCGTTTAGCTGGTTACTGGCGTCCTGCTGGAGTCTATGTTTTCAGAAGGCTCCAACCTAACCTTTAAGTTAAAAGTCAATAGGTTACTTCTAGGTAAGCGTGCTCTACCTTCAACCATAGTTGAGATAGTAGTTAAGTGCGATAGATAGATAAGTAGTTTTTTTTTTGCGTAGAATGTAGGTAATTAATTTAATTTGGAATTGCAATATTTTGGAATCCTAGTACGTTCTGTCTCATGGCATGCAAAATTGACTAACTTATTACTACTATTATTCTATTTACTAACTTTATTTGATTACCTACATATAAAGTACTACATAAACATTGTAAATAACAATAACAAGTCGTTAAGAGTACTTAACAACAATTTTTTTAACTAATCTTTCGGGGTCTGTGTTTCCTGATAGCTACAACCTAAGGGTCTTTAAATCAAGAGTGAATAGGTTGCTTCTATGCAAGCGTGCTCCATCGTCGACCACATGATCGCTTACCAGCAGATGAGATGTGGTCATTTGCGAGCCTATGAATAATAATAAAAACGGTGCTTTTTCTATCGTATTAATGATTGTTCTTTAATACAATTATTATTGCATGGTTATGCTCTGTTCATATTCCTCAATAATGCAGTTTTATAAACACTATGGTAAACCAAGCATACATGCCCCATTCAGTAATGTTTTTAAAATTGGTGCTTATTTGAGCCGATCTGGTTAGTTTATAAGTGTACCTGATTTACCCTATGCATTATGACTTGTCTTCGTATTGCGTTCTTAAACTTGTAGTACTGTTTCTAGCATTTTTTAAGGTTGGGAATAAGTGATCAGAAACGACTAGACTGTGGTATGCAAGCTTATAAATAATAAAAAAAAATCCACGAAACGGGTAACATTTTGTGAGAATCAAAGTGAAATATCAAACACCCATCCATTGTCATTTTTTCCAAACCATGAAGGTGTCAAATATACCAAAAAAGTCAATCTCCAAGAAAGAATGATAAAAAACCGATTGTAGAGCATAATCAACTTTAAAAACAACATCTCAATAAAAAGGAAACGTCATAAAATTTAGAAAGTTCAAATACTAGGGCTGATGACACCGCTGTTCTCACAGGGGTAGTCAAAGAAGATCACTCAATTACGGCAATAAAAATAATATTGTAGGCAAACATTGGACGCTTTGATGTTCGCGCCGGTAGCTACCGAGCGGTTTTGTGCAAGCGCATAAGTCCCGCAAACAATGCGTCTGCGTACAATGCGACCTCGGCTTCTAAGACTCCTTTTATGTTGGCCCAAACATTGGCATTGGCGCATTGTGGGCCCCTTTGTTAACTATTTATGTACCGACTTTTGGGTTGTTACATTCAAGGGGATGCTGACATAATGCCGCTCGGTAACTCGGTGAAAAAATGTTCTCGATCTCTGCGTTGTGAATAGATCTATCTACGGCTAAGTAACAAGTTAATTGAGTTCTACTATTTAGGTAGGGATTGTTGTAGTTTTTTTGGTTAAGTTAATTAGAAAGGAATGATTCCGATAGGTTTTGGTGGTTAGCGGTGTATTAATGTCAAAAAAGTATTAAGAAGATTGGATTGGTCCACAAACAGTGATTCGTCATTTCATTTCATACAGATTCTGATTCATTTTTAGTTTATATGTCATAGGTCAAGAAGACGTTCTCCTCAAAACTTGATTGCATGAGAAGCTAGCTCCAACTTGGGCATTTTCATCCGCACCGGACATCGTGCGCACATTATTTCAAATGTAATCAAAATTAAAAAATGCCATAGATCAATAAAAAAAAATTAAACCGACCTTTATATCAAATAACTTTTTCATCTCCACTCTTTCGAATAACTCTGCAGGTCCAATTTCTTTAGCTTAAAAAATAGATTATTAATTGCAGAATAAACCTAAAATTTAGGCAGCAGGCTTATGTATGACGTTGCTGACTGCTTAATTAACACGATTCAAACACCGGCTACTACTATGCAAATTAGTGTCTGAGATGGTCTTTTGAGGAAAGAACCACACAGATTCGAGGACATGTGCAGTCAGTGCAAACAGTATCAGCCTTATAATATTCACACTGCTGGGACTTAAACCTCCTCTCTAGGAGGGAGAATCGGCTGTAATCCACCACGCGGGCCCAGTGCGAGTTGGTGGATGTCACATGGCTTTTAATTTTTGGTAGTAATTCGTGGTTTTAGGACATGCCGGTTTTCTTATGATGTTTTGCCTCACCGTTAAGTCAGAGAAAACATTTGTCAGTATTCTTATAGCTTAAATCAAGACTACGAACGGGCTCGAGGAATTTACCTACTATTTGTCCAATACTATGGAGCTTAAGATGTTTAAGGACCTATAACCCATTTCGAGTATGTACGAGCCCATTGAAATATAAGTGTATTTACCG
The DNA here is from genome assembly GCA_030763345.1 of Mythimna separata. Classification (NCBI taxonomy): domain Eukaryota; kingdom Metazoa; phylum Arthropoda; class Insecta; order Lepidoptera; family Noctuidae; genus Mythimna; species Mythimna separata. The sequence goes on from CM061187.1 coordinate 7,524,346, forward strand.
ATCCAACAACTCAGCCTATGGGAGTTCGCAGTCAAATGCGTCTATAGAATTAAGGGAATATAAAAATAATAATGAGGGTCTAAAACTTTTCCTTAACTATAGTTAGAAAGCTTTTATGATACAGGAGTACTTCCTAGTGTCAACGAGCAATGTTTAACTTAAAAAGAAGAAAAAAAGAAACAAATTAAAACCCCATCTACCATAAGAAATGCATGCACATTTAACTAAGGTATCTGGTAACATGTGTTCGAGGCGTAGGTTACAACATAATCGGTGGACGGAAGTTCCACTGCGGGGTTTGGGGTTCGATTCCGAACAATAACGATCGGTTAATTGCCTACAAATGTTTCTTTTGAACTGAAGGGTTAAATACTTTTAAACGGTGTTGTAAGTTCGAAGCCAGTTGTGGGATATTTTTATTTAAATGAGGTTACGCCTTTTGTTGATTAGAGATGATTTTGTAGAGGGTAATTAATTTTATTGGGATTTTAAGTTCTTTTAAATAGGTGACTATTTTAATAAAGTTATGATGCAAATACTTATATTAATCATTATATATTCACCTTTTTGTGACAATTACAATCACAAAGTGGGTACCTGAGGATGGAAGACGCCATCGAGGTCGATCAGGGAAGAGATGGCTGGATGACCTTGCCGACCACACGAGCTGGTTCGAGGTGGCTCGAAAAAAAATACCCGGAAGGAGTTGAAGAAGGCTAGCAGTGGGACAGTATAGGCTGAATGAAAAAAACCGGGCAAGTGCGAGTCGGACTCGCGCACTGAGGGTTTCGTACCAACCTACCTATAAAAACAGTTTAATTCTCGAATCGAGTCTTGAAGACTTTTCAATTTTTTTTTCTTGTGACGTAACTAAAAATTTTCAGTTTTCAGACTTTTCCCGATATTAGTGCTATAATACCTTGCTTCGTGCCAAATTTCAAGATTCTAGGTCAACGGGAAGTACCCTATGAGTTTTGATTCCTTTGACAGTGTCGAAATGTACGTTTTTTGCAACATAAACGGGCGTATCTTTTTTCCCGTCAACTTATAAGTTTGGTTTTTGCACAACTTCAAGGGACCGCGGATTTCAATATATGGTTTTAATTTCAACTTGATACCTTCACGCGTTCCTGAGAAAAAGGGTCTTGACAGACGGACGGACGGACAGACGGACAACAAAGTGATCCTATAAGGGTTCCGTTTTTTCCTTTTGAGGTACGGAACCCTAAAAAAGGACAATTGATTATTCTACGTTCAATTGTTTCTGATTATGTTTGCGTTTCATCCAATTTTAAATGACAGACCTATTTTGTCTAAATTTTTTTTTTAAGTAGCTGATTATATTATCTCATCAGTTATTCAAGCGAGAGGGAGTATCAGAACTCTTTTTCGAATTTCATGTCGAGTTTAAAAATGATAAATTACATACAGCCGAACATTAGGCCTTTTGCGAATTGGACATTCTGAGAATTACCTAGGTGTTTTGAGAATTGTCCATTTTGAGAAGTAGGCTGTTGCCATTTTAACAAATTAGGAATTTGGCACCTAAACCTACGAAACTATTTTATATTTGTGGTACCTGTCATACATGTGATACTTACCTGTGATACCGTTTAATTTTTTTTTTGTTGATCAATGATAGCAAGCAAGCAGATGTTTTTTAAATTATCAGAGTGAAGATAAAATACCCAATTAAATACTCAAATCCCTTTTAACTTAAAATACATTAAAATAATTACCAAAAAAAATCACCCATATTTATCCTACATTTTAACGTTCAAGAGGTCACAAAAAGGACGTTGCACACACACAAAAGCTCAACATCAATTTAGTCCTTGAATCAGTCCTGCTGAGTTGTTGAGCTGCTGGCCCGCAATGTTGCTAAACGTTGAGCTCACACAAAACTGTGAATGGTGCTTCAGTACGCACGTATGAAGACCGATCGCAGCTTTGTAATTGGCCACTTGAATTTTTAAGGGAAACCGTTCCGGATGTAGAGTTAGGAAGGTATAGATGATGCAAAATATAAAATGATATTAATACATACAATAACATAACAATGGCACACCATCATTCTTGACCAAACCATTAATTGCAATGTAGCACAGGGCCACATAATGTTTGGTATGTGTGTCAAAATCTATGATTTTGTTTTGGTTCGGAATTTTTAAGGAAGGAGTTTTAAGCCCCATTGTGTAAGTATTATGTCATCATCATCATCATTTCAACCGAAAGACGTCCACTGCTGGACATAGGCCTATAGGTATTATGTATTCTAGGCAAAAACTGAGACAAAAATTATCTTTAGCTTTGTTCATTACCGTATATGCTACGGCTAAAAGGTAATAAACAATCAAACTTGCTTTTTAACAACTGAACAATAGTTAAGATTAAGTTTCCAATAATAATTTTCTTGGTACATTACCAATAACAAGCTTTAGAACGAAGTTTTGGTTTTAAACAATTCAATAATACTTTTGTTTGCCTATTCTAAAAGACTAATAACTCTGTATTATCCAGCTAGCGGCAAGCATTGTGCAAATAAATGAAATCCGGTAAGCGCCCGCGGCGATGTGTGCAGAGTCCTATACAGGTGAAGGGCCCAACAATAGTTGTAGGAAGTGAATTCTGAGGCGATTGCGTTGAAAAGGAAGTACCTAATTACTGTGAATTACTGGAATCGTTAATCCGATAATTTCATAATAGTTATTTCTGATGCAACAATTTTTTTTGAAGCAATTTTGGATCGTGTTTAAGTATTATTGTTGTATAACTTTGTGCACTCACTTTTAAGTTCGACACGAGAGGTTTTTTTCGTTACTAAGATTATGGTATACTTACACGGTTGTGTAAATGTTCAAAAAACCTCCTTCCTAAGAACTACTCACTCTCAAAATACAAGCTTGACTTAGTTTGGGAGTTAGTAGATCATTTACTGTGTGCTATTGTATAACACACACAAACAAAATGTAGTGCAAAGTGAAGTGTTAAGTACTTTTTAACACAGTTGCTCGTAAAGTTGATGTAATTCCACCGGTTTTAAATATGTAAAGCGGGTCATAAAAAACGCGTGTGTTATGTAAAGCAAATAGTTAAGTTATAGTCCATACAAATTCCATAACAGCATTATTTGCCATTTCGCGCGATTAGTTCGAAATTTGAATAGCCTCATCATTTTATCATTTGTCATGTTTTATAATTTTTTGTCATTTTTTGTAATTTTTATAACTTTTTGTTATTTTTTGTCATTATTTGTCATTTTTTGACATTTTTGTCATTTTTGTCACTTTTTGTGATTTATTGTTATTTCAGTCATTTTTTGTCACTTTTTGTCATTTTTTGTTACTTTTTGTCAATTTTTATCACTTTTTGTGATTTATTGTCATTTTTTGACACTTTTTGTAATTTTTTGACACTTTTTGTCATTTTTTGTAATCTTTTGTCATTTTATGTCATCTTTTGTCGTTTTTTGTCATTTTTTGTCATTTTTTGTTACTTTTTGTTATTTTTGTCACTTTTTGTGATTTGTTGTGATTTTCTGTCACTTTTTGTCACTTTTTGACATTTTTTGACTTTTTGTCATTTTTTGAGATTGTTTTGTGATTTTCTGTCATTTTTTGACACTTTTTGTAATTTTTTGACACTTTTTGTCATGTTTTGTCATTTTTTGTCACATTTTGTCATTTTTTGTCATCTTTTGTCATCTTTTGTCATTTTTTGTCATTTTTTGTCATTTTTTGTCATTTTTTGTCATTTTTTGTTACTTTTTGTTATTTTTGTCACTTTTTGTGATTTGTTGTGATTTTCTGTCATTTTTTGTCACTTTTTGACATTTTTTGTCACTCTTTGTCATTTCAGTCATTTTTAGTCATTTTCGTAATTTTTTGTCATTTTTTGTCATTTTTTGTCATTTTTTGTCATTTTTTGTCATTTTTTGTCATTTTTTGTCATTTTTTGTCATTTTTTGTCATTTTTTGTCATTTTTTGTCATTTTTTGTTACTTTTTGTTATTTTTGTCACTTTTTGTGATTTGTTGTGATTTTCTGTCATTTTTTGTCACTTTTTGACATTTTTTGTCACTCTTTGTCATTTTCGTAATTTTTTGTCATTTTTGTCATTTTTTGTCATTTTTTGTCATTTTTTGTCATTTTTTGTCATTTTTTGTCATTTTTTGTCATTTTTTGTCATTTTTTGTCATCTTTTGTCATTTTTTGTCATCTTTTGTCATTTTTTGTCATTTTTTGTTACTTTTTGTTATTTTTGTCACTTTTTGTGATTTGTTGTGATTTTCTGTAATTTTTTGTCACTTTTTGACATTTTTTGTCACTCTTTGTCATTTCAGTCATTTTTAGTCATTTTCGTAATTTTTTGTCATTTTTTGTCATTTTACCAAACAATATTTGCGTTCGATTTCTTTGGCGCTAAACACTAAGATGTTCCTCACACAGTAAGTGCCCAGCAATTTTTAAAATGAAAATGTTTTTAAATATTTTTTTTTTCTGTTTCCTCGCAAATGTGTTAAAAAACGTCGTACGATATACGTGCGTATTGGTTATAACATGCTCGGCTCAGTTACGCCCTCGCCTTCGGCTCGGGCTGAAATTCCGCCTCGCATGTTATAACCATCATTACGCACTAATATCGTAATGAACTAAAACATAGTTTTAAGTCATATTTACTATCATATTAATTTAATATAGTTTTACCTATGTATGTTAGTCGAATTGTATGTTCACCTATCTACTGATTAATATAATAATATTATATTACTGTACTTTTGGAGCGAAATAAAATTACTATTATTGACTTTGTGACAACATGGTTGGCGCAATGGTTTATTCTAATGTCTATTGAGTGCTACATTGCGTATCGCGGGTTCGATTCGATACAGAACAATTATAATTATTTGTATAGCTAATAGATGATTGTTCTGGGTCTGGGTGTCTAGTGTATATGAGTTTTCAAGTTTGTGAAAATACAAGAGTAATATTGATAGTGACAACAAAAAAAGATGTTAGGTCATAAGTATGAAATAAATAATTCAGTGCAGATGATAATATGAGTATGAAATAAATGATTCAGGGCATCAACGCCTTTTAAAGTACCTCAGTTTTCTTTCTGAACTGTGTAAAGATGACTCTTTTTTCATAATACAAGAGCTGATATCGTAAGTATGTCAAATACTTACATAAAAAATAGACTGTAAAATGACTAATAAACACTCCATTACATTTTTCAATATTCACAAAGAGCTCTTAATGAAAGTAATAAAAAATAGAGCAAAAATCGTGGTTCAATGAAGTGCCTCGCATACCTACCGGGTAAAAAATGTGACGTCACAGATCCAAATAATCAGAAGTATGCATTGTATGTGCGAAATTCCATAGTAACATATTGGGGAGGCTGGGGCAGAGTGGAACTCATTACTGGCACGTGACACGGCCTCACCGCGCCCACTCTCCCCCGACACAGTTATATTTCGCCAATGAGTTATTGAGTGCGCCGAAAGCTCATGTGTTAACCCGACGGTATTAATGCCTGACTTTGATGGAAACATTAAAAATATTTGTTTGGAATACTGGGATTTTAGGTTTTTGTTTGTTTTTTTACTACTTTTACATATTACGTACATAATGATCAAGTAATGGTATGCAAGCTGTTTTTTTGTAGTAGACATTTACAGTTCGGCCTACTATCCACGGATGCGTAGCTTCATAGACGCGTATTCTTGAAATTTTTGTAAATATTTTTGATAATTTGGGAATACTTATTGTGACGGATGGGAAACTATGGAACCCTACACTGAGCGTAGCCCGACACGCTCTTGGCCTGTTTTTTTTAATGATAAATTCTTTCTACTATAGAGAATAAGACGCAAATTTTAGGTAAATATAGCCGAATTACTTATTCCAAATAACATTTTTTTTTAATGTATTTAAGTGTTGTCTCGAAATTTCGGGACAGATGTCTCGGAAAAAATGTAGTCCTAATGGAGTCTCCGTTTCTTGTCTCTGTTCTTCGAAGTTTAGGCAAATAGGCACTACCTATTCCTATCACTGTTTATTATACCCTTGGTATACGCCTGCGTGAAGCTTACATACAAAACTATGAAACTCTCTAGCTCTCACACAGACTTACACAAAGCATAATGAATTAATGACAAATTCGCGTCCATGAATAGTAGGCCTTAGTAAAACAAAAATCCGTGACTTAAATGTTATGGTAGTTCAATTAACGGTTCTAAAGTTACAAAAAAAAAACTTTCAGAATTTGATATCATAATAGGCCAACAATTTTGTACAGCGCCACTTCAACTACAGTCATTGTTAATTGCATTTGATTGATGATGCAATACAAAACGTCAAATTACCCTACAAATGCGACCCGGACTGCGACAAAACCCGACGTTTTTCGTTCACACCCGCCGTATTTTTCTAATTGAATCATATGTGATTTATTATTGGTCTGATGATGTATCATTCTTTCAACGCCAGCCGCGGCTCACCCCATGGGCTTGCGGGCCAAATTATTGCTACAAATGTCCAATGTTCGCATCCGCGCTTTTTAACTGCTGCGTCGTTCCCCGACTTCCCCGCTGTACGATTTTTATTAAAGTGAGTAATCGATTTTTTTGGCGTTTTATTGAACGTGACGCGTTGTTATAACGTTAAATAGATCTGTTGAGACTGAGATTTTGGGTTGTATTTTTTAAATTGTTGGTAGTTTCGAGAGGTACGTTTAGCAAAATTAAATGAGCCTCACGTCTAATATGAACACGGTAACATTCAAAAGAATACATCTCAGTTAGTTAAATAGTCAAGCTAGTGGACGCCACGACGTATGCTACGCGTTATGTCATCTAGACTCTTCAATTTGCTTGAAAACTGACGACAAGTTACGATGATCTGTTTTTAAAGAAATTCTAGAGTCTAGATATTACATCTGGACTCTAGAATTTCTTTAGCGTAGCATTCGTAGCATAGATACGTGGGCTCTGTTTGATTTTAGCTTTAGGTTTCTGTTAGCGTATCGTGGCATCACAGCTATTCTTTCCGAATGTCTATAAAAATCGTTTCTCTTTTGTTTTGTTTAAAAAAATTGAGGCAAAGAGAACCCCGGGACACTGGCACAAAGACAAAGAAGAAACAGGAGTGGCTGTTAGTCATTACAAGTCTCACATGCCCTTCCCTTGCACTCTTAAGTGGGAGTAGTCATTGGATAATGTTCCACCTAAAAAAAACTGCAGCATACATGGCTTACGTGGGCTCAACTTAGTTCATGAATCCCCGACCGGTCCTATGAGACCGCGCTGTTATTGTTTTACTATTGTGTCTCGTTTTGCGGGCATGTGATACGTTAATACACACTAGTGTCATATATCTTCACACCTACACACACCAACATCACCTCTATCATTTTAACCCATTTCTCCACCTACACAAAGCAGCGTGACACAGCATCCGGGTACTCTCATCTCGGCCTCATCAGCTAAGAGTAGTGCTCATCCAGTCCGTGCGCACATTGTCGACACTCCCATTGTGACGTGCCCAGAAATGGATGCTGTTGTACCTGAGAATACTGTGAGTGCAGTGTAAAGGGTTAAAAATACTAGGAGAACATAGGTTTTTGTGTACTGTTATGATGTTTGTATGAAGACAGGAAAGTATTGAGTATACTGAACTGGAGAAAAATTCAAATACAGATTTTTTTCCTGGTGTAAACTTTATTTCCTTATCAAAATTAACAATAATTCAACTAAAAATTCGAACACATCTGACATCTATCCTCTTCCAGAACGCTGGTCTGAGTTCCAGCAGTTGGAACATTATTATGGCTACAACCTGAGGATCTTTAAATCAAGAGCGAATAGGTTACTTCTAGGTAAGCGTGCTCCATAGTCGATAGCATCATCACTTTCCATCAGGTGAGATAGCGGTCTAGCGCAAATCTATCAAAAATAAAAAAAAACAAACAGGAATATGCTTTTTATTTATTATTACTGCAAAACTTAGTCAGACCATAAAAGAGTTATTGTTTAGGATTTTATTTTAACTACATTTATCTCTACTTTTGTATTAATTTTATCACACTCAACATTAAACAGACTATCTCATACCATTTGACAGAACTATCGAAACAAATAATAAAAATAATGAGAGAATCATTTTGTTTTTTTTTTGCAAATAAATCCAGTGTCGGGGCGGGTGCGGCTCCCCAGGGTTGTCACAATGCTGTGCAGTTTCCGCGCCGCTGGCCACCAACAAAACTGGGCGCACGCGGATACGCTGACACCCCTAATGTCACTGGTTCCGTATGTGGTGGTACTGTAAGGTTCGTATCCTAGTGACTTGGTGGTTAGGGTTGGTGCTGATCAATTTTTTTTAATTTTGATTTGGTGAACTAGTTTTAAAAATGGTAGACTTGAAGCTAGGAATGGACACCATTACATTTTTTTTTTATTTGTCTCAATATTATTTGAGAAACAAAGTCATAGTACTTGTTAGTCTAGTATGGTAAGTTTATAAGTTTCCATCAGCACAACAAACCCTATACAAAACCAAGTTCAAATTCCATTGTAAGTGGTACTCTTACATATCAACATCATTTCAGTTGAAAGACGTCCCACTGTTAGACATATGCCTCCCCGAAGTGTCACCATAATGAACGGTTCTGTGCGTCTCGCATCCATCGGATTCGCTAAACCCTTACTAGGTCATCGGTCCGCTTTGTAGTAGGCCTTCCAACGCTACATCTTCCGGTACGATGTCGCCACTCCAGAACCTTTTGGTTCCATCGGCCATCTGTTCTGCGAGCAATGTGCCACTTGGGTTTGGCGATTCTCCGTATTATGTCGGTAAACTTGGTTCTCCTACGGATATCTTCATTCTTGATTCAATCGCGCGAGAAACTACGAGGATGTCTTTTGAGTGATTTTAAGCCTTCTGATGAGGCCCATTGTGAGTGAATTTTAACACAAATGTATGGAATGAATTAAAATTAAGTATTTTGAATTAATATTCAAGTAGATTAACGTTTCTTATTTTTTTAAAACTTCAATTGTAAACCTTAAGGATTAAAATCACATTGTCGTAAGTGAATAAGGGGAAGGAGCCTTTGATCAGGATAAAAAAAAATCTTAATGTGCTCCACTGAAAAATATACTAGACCAATGTACACAAAACAGTAATCCAATAAAACAATATCCAATCCACTAACACCTACACAACATACACAGCCACACTACACCCAATCCACATCGCTAACCAAATATGACGTCACCACAGCTAATTCCCTCGCGACAACCCTACGAGCCCGGTGTAATGTGGGCAAGCGCGCCGCGGCGCCCCGTCGCGACATTGTAAGTCCGCGCCGTGTGACGTCACGCCTTTGAATGCGACTTTGTTTAGCACAGCCCTTAATTATCTTGATTAGACGCGTCGAATTTATTTAACGGATGGTAGATGCTTCATACATTTTGCTTTAATTTCAAAGTACGGTAGCTGTCTTTGACGTGTGGAAAAAGTGGGTTTGGTAATGTTTTTTTGGGGTAATTAAGTTAATGTAAAGTCTAGATTTGTATTCAATGAGATAATCGCTGGTTTCACTGAGCTCCACATCATGTCGATTGGAACAAGAACATGTGTGGTGAAGTGACTATGCTAAACTGAATAGCACACATTTATGGTGCAAAGTACGCACCATATTATGCCATAATGCGAGTAATATGATAAGGAGTGAAATTCGCTTCCGGAGACTCTCCTAATAACTGCTAACTTAAAAAAAGGGGTTATGAGGTTACTTCTAAGCAAGCGTGCTCCATCGTCGGCCACATCGTCGTTTACCATCAGGTGAGAAAGTGGTCAAATGTGAGCCTGCCATTAGTAAAAAGAAACATAAATATTTCTGAACTGGTGGTTACCAGCTGCAAGTATTTAATTTTTGTAGAGTTAAAGTTTAACCTTAAAAAGTGTGCTTACTAATTTTGCACAAGTTTTCCTTTTATGACGTAAATGAGGACTAAGAGAGGATTTTCCAAAATTCACCCCATAAGGCGATGATGTTTTGACCAAAGTATGTATAGATGGGTTCCTAGCTAGCCTGAAAATAAATGAATTTATTATTATTGCCTCTTTATTTACTTTTAAATACATATAAATTATATTTTTTATTATTATTATTATAGAGAAACTTACTTTAACGCGGGCGAAGGAACCAGCAGAAGCTAGTTTCTTACATACTTATTATGTCTACCAATTTTCCTTACACCAAGGGTGACTACAAAATTTATTACACATAAAATCAGTTTTCAAACTATCTCACAGCACAAAATTACCATGACCGTACCTACCCCTCAAAAGGCCCTCTCTTAACCCAGATAGGTACTAAAATAAAAATAAATAGCATCAATTGGTATCGTACAATTATGTTTTAACCGACACAGAGTGGTGGGCAGAGGTAATGGTACGTGACCAGCGGCCGCGCACTGTTGCTCACAGCCCTATTAATTGTTGCCATATAAGAAATCTATGTGGTATATAATATAAGTCTTTTGAGGGCGTGAATGTCGTTTTTGAAGACATTTTTTTGCTGGTCTACTCTATAGGCATATAATTATCTATGCGTACGAGTACATACTCGTACATTAGTGTGGAATAAACTTTACTCTACACCAATTTAGGTGCATAATTAAGTTTTGTTATTATTAAGTAAAAACTTTTTTCACAAACTTAAATCTATTGCAATGGTGGTTAGGATGGACTTTAAGAATTTAACATAAAAACAGTTTTAGTCTATGGTGTACCTAATGTCTATGAAGCTAGGCAAAATGAATGCAACATTTTTATTACATTAGAAAATACTCTCTAATTGTAGGTAAGTAAGAAGAAGAAGATTATAACTAATGTTCCCCAACTGGGTATGTTGTTCACTGAATATCAGCTAAGCCACTACAGAAACAAACCTTCGAAACGATATCACATTAAACACCAGCTATCCCCACGGTTTCCACATCTTTGGCTACTGCTCCATTCACGTAGATCTTAGCGTGATGTTATTCAGCCTTTCTCGATAAACGTGCTATCAAACACTAAAATAAATGTTCAATACAAAACAATAGTTCCTTAGATTATCGCATTCAAACAAACAAACAAACAAATTCCTCAGCTTTATAATACAAATATTAGAATAAAAGATACGATCACCAAAACAAATTCAAGTCACGCGTCAGCTGCGCCACATCAGACGCCATATCACCTTATTTAGCAGTCGTAATAATAAAAGTTCAATAAAGTCATAAAGTCCGCATCTCCTGCGGCTAACCTAATGGCGGGGCCCACTGTAACCGTTCTAAACAAATAAAACGTTCCGGAACTGTGAAATATATCAGTAACAGGTGGATTATCTGTTTTTTTATTACTCCGTGTCAGTTGGCGAGGCAGAAATAACTAATTACCAACGTTTAGCATCCAACCTGCTGTTATGTGTCAATTTATTAAACGAAGTTTTTGTTTTTTGTAATTAAATTGTTAATTTAGCCTTTTTTTCTTGGAAGATCGATGGCTTAACTTTGTTTAAGGGAACACGAAAAAATATCTCTGGTGGGTTTGTTGTTTGAGTAGTTCTTACGAAGATTTCAAAGTAACTGTTATAGTTAAGTAATGAGTACAGAGTATGACAGTTATTAAGTATATACCTGCAATTCTGTCATCAATCTTGCCAAAGAGCTTGTGGAGGAGAGATATGCTGTTGTTTCATATTATTAATATAAACTACCGGAAGACGCAGCGGTGGAAGGCCTCCCAAGGTGGACCGACGACCTGGCGAGGATCGCGGGAATCCGATGGACGCGAGACGCACAGGACCGGTCGTTGTGGTAACGCTTGGGGGACGCCTATGTCCATCAGTCACGTCTTTCGGCTAAGATGGTGATGATGACAAACTACGGATACAGCCGCATCCAGTTCGACTAGACAGCTTGATTGATTGAACAGAGTATACACGTTCACGTGTAAATTCTGTCGACTCATCGAGTCTTCAAAATTAACCTATCACATACCCGCAAAACGAGACACAATAGTAAAACAATAACAGCGCGGTCTCATAGGACCGGTCGGGGATTCATGAATTAAGTATCGACTTGAGTTGCTTTGGTGGTGGTATTGTAAGTAAAGCTAGGAATTGACAAATATTAATTAAACATTCGGTAAGGATCAAGGAGCTCGTGGCTAGATAATAACAGCCGCATAGGTCGATCTTCAAAGTTAAGCAACGCTTGCCTAGGTTGGTCTGTGGATGGGTGACCATCTTAACATAACGAGTTTCCTCCGTGCCTCGGAAAGCACGTTAAGCCGTAGGTCTCGGCTGTCATATGTAGATCTTTGGCAGTCGTTACGGATAGTCAAAAGCCAGTAAATCTGACTCCAGTCTTGCCATGAAGTACCGTGTTACCCCAGTTAATGGGTTGTGGAGGTCTGGTAGGCAGCCGCTCCTTGTAAAATACTGGTGTTCAGCTAAATCCGGCTAATTGGAAGCCGACCTCAATATAGTTAGGAAAAGGCTAGGCAGATGATGATGATTGTAAGTAAAGTTAGGAATTGACAAATATTCATTAAACATTAGGTAAGGATCAAGCCCGAGCTTGTAGCGCGTTGTATTCCAGGTGCAACTCAAAGAAAAGCCAGTAAAACCGGGCCCAGCAGAGACGATGCATGCTAGGGCTAGAGGAACTTTAGAAAGCATGACCATAGCGGTACAACGTATAAGGCCACTGACGGACACAGGTGGATTTTAGTCAGTGAAAAAAATTCTGACAGATCCTCTCGTTCTATCATAAAGCGGGAAAAGTCATTTGATGACTTAACATTAAAAAAAAAACTAGTGCAATCATTATTAATAGGCAATTTCTTAGGACATTTTAATGTTAAATAGCTGTTGTACAATTTATATTTACAGTTTAATTACATTTTGATATACTAATACTAAAAGTTTAAATAAAAAACTTAAGTTAAACCTAGCTATGTACATATAATACAAATTACAAATTATTTGTATTTTTTTCACACAAAAGGTTTGTGTGAAAAAAATATTCTTGCCAATTAAAACCATTGAATATTGCCGTTCTGAGGCAATTGTTAGTAGTTGGACATAACCTTGATTTCATAACCCATCTTAAGCTTATCTATGATCAAACTGTTCTAAAAACACATTTTCTAGAAAATGTCTACAAAAAATCTTCCATTCCACAATTTGGCTTCCCAGTACCGAAGTTAAGAGGTTTTCCTATAAAAGCTACATTGTTTCTCGGAGTAGGTAGACGCAAAAGACAGTGAGGTTGCGGAATATCGCTCACGTGAATCGGAAGCGGTGTCGCGGGAAGCCGATACCGCCGCCGTACTTTGAGGATAGTCCCGGAGATTGCGGGTAGAATACTCTGCCTCATCTACTTGAAATTTTCAAACAATATTGAGGTGTAGAACTGTTTTTTTTATAATAAGGGTTCGGGATTGTTTTTTTTGTTTACTGGTTGAAGTCCGGTAGGTTGCAGTTAGAAAAACTCTGTCACTCCCTTTCGCCCCAGCCAGAGTGAGATAAGCTGTGGGATGACTCATTCAACTACAATTCTACAATTAGACATATGCCTCCTCCAAGTATCACCATAACAACCGGTCCTGTACATCTTGTGATGACGTGGTGACCATGTTTCCTGATTTTTGATTATCCATAATGACTGTCAAAGATCTATTAACGATCAGTCGTTGCTGCCGAATAAAGACGAAAGTTGTTGGGCTAAACGTGCTTTCGGAGTTGCAGAAGAATCTTGATAATGTTAAGATGGTTACTCATACACAGACCGACAATTGTGTCGGTCTGTGTAAAAAAAAGCTGAACCATTGCCAATGCAAGTGGGGAATCATCAGAATGACTTCTCCCGCTCTCGGGCAGAGCGGGAGGGCGTATCAGACTCTTACTGACTAAACCATTCCCCGTTCCTTCGTTGCCTTCGATATGGGGGACACGGTGAACACCTTTCGGATTTTCCGTGTTCCCCAGAGGCTTCAGCCCTACCGGGCCCTTACAGTTTGCTGACTTCCTACAGTTTGCTAACGTGTGGTTGAGCTTAGAAATTGTCCCGGTCGGCATACATTATGAGCAGTTCTAACGTTATTTCATATAACATTAGTTGGATATTTAAAAGAAGATCATAATATATCCAGTTACTTGCTGACACATGTTTCCACTCTTTGACATTGCCAATAAAACTAATCACATGCCTACTGAAGCACCTAGCTCCTATCCTATATATCTGCTAAGTCAGCTCGCGATCCTATCAGTAGCGTCAATTGCCCGTGCCAAATGCCACTTCCCGATCTACCCCCCCCCCCCTACACCCCGTCACTCCCCCTACGTCGTCTAAAGTCGTCTTATCTCGGAGTGGAGGAAAAAAGAACGTGATTGAATGTTTCCGCCGATTTCATGAAACTGATAATCTTTGTGTGAAAACACAATCCTGCAATGATGATGGGAATTCTGATGGGGTGGCATTTTTTTGCTTACTGTATCATAATTGGTTATTTTTTTTTTTTGGTTTTAAGTTGATGATATTTCCTTTTTTTTTGGTTACGTTTTCTTCCAGTACGATTTTAGACTGAATCTGTTGGTAGCAACAACTGAAGGATTTTTGTTTCTTCTTCTTCCTGCCCTTATCCCATATTATTTGGGGTCGGCGCAACATGTTTTTTTCTTCCATTCTATCCTATCACCCGTCATGCTATCATCAACTCCCTTTTCTTTCTTGAGCTCGCTTCTTACGTTGCACCCGCCCGGGGTGGTGCAACAACCCTGGTCCACTTCCCACAGGAGCCGGGTGCTGCCCCTGCGCGTCGCCTGTGGGGTACGCCCTAGCCATATCGCGCATTCCTCTTATACCAATCATGTTGCTTGGGATTTGGCAATTGTTTTACGGTCGGCCGCCTGCCTGACACCAACCCTCCTTGGGAATGCTGTTGTTGGTGGTTTACCCGCCACCACGCGGTGACCTAAGGTGCACAACAGTACGCACGGTCTCAAAATGTCCCTTAGTCGCCTCTTACGACACCCACGGGAAGAAATGGGATGGTGACATTCTTTACGGCCGGCACCATACGGCACCGAAGGACTTTTGTTTATGTCTTTTAAATTTTTTAAAGCGGTTTTTTGGCATTTGTTAAAGAATACACACAAAATTCACAAACTTATCTCACAGAACTCGTAGACACACCGTCATGAATCGTCTTTAATTCGACTACGGACACATCGCAGTCAGGGTACGAGTTCGATAGAGTGTTGAGCGCAGAGAGAGATAGCGAGGGACAGGAGTAGGCGGCGGATTGTTCGAAGGAGCTGCAAAAAGCACAACTGAAGGAGCACTTAGGGTTTTAGTAAGTAAAATTGTGACACTCTCTTCTGCACTTAGCTTAGCGAGAGCGATCATTTGGTGATTTGTCACGGAAAAAATATGATGAACATGGTTACAACACATTGGCATCCCGGTATTATAGCCCGGTATGATTTTCAACAAAATATTTTAACGTATTTTATTTTTGTTTTCAGACCGTTAATCTATGCATTCATAGAACGGACGGTTGAAATGAATGTGATGTGGCTTGGGCACGCCATAATCAAGGCAGTAAATCCCGTCTTTGAGAACACGGGCAACACGACATCCTCACCTTCTTCATGACGAAGGTCCTCACTCGATATCTCGATGTCGGGTAAGGACCTACTTCATGAACCTCTCGAGGTTCCTGTGTCGGGTTCAGGCGGAAGAAATGCCCAGGTGTCACCATTCTGAGGACTGCCCGGAGGACATAGTGGAGTATACTATGGAGTTGACTCCCCCCAAAAAAAGTAATGCAGCTGTATTTAATTTAAATAAATATACGAGTACATTACCGTAAAGAGTTATTCGATAATTATCCGCATATTTTACTGAGCTCTTGATAAATCAGCCTGAAAAATCGTCTGAACCGCCTACAGAGACAGACGGCAAGCTCACATTGCACTGTTGTAATGCATTTCCCATCCAGAATTAACGCATGTCAGCCCGAATTGACCTCTCGTCTGCAAGAAACGACCGATTTTCGTTCCAAGGCAACACGGTGTCTTCACCTTCCGCATGACGAAGGTCCTCAGCGGACATCAGGAGGTTCCTGCATCGGATTCAGGCAGAAGAAACCATTATGTGAACCGTCCAATCCACATGATGGTCCATAGTATGGAGATGCGAACAAAAAAAATTTTGAAGCTGTACTTAATTTAAATAAATAAACGACGAGTTATATTCGATAATTATCCGCATATTTTACCGAGCTCTTGATAAATCAGCCAGAAAAATCGTCTGTAGACCTACACAGACAGACAGCTTCAAATTGCACTGTTGCAATGCAATTCCCATCCAGAATTAACGCATGTCAGCCCGAATTGACCTCTCGTCTGCAAGAAACGATAGACTACATTATGTCCTCACCGTCCGAAAGACGTAGGTCCTGCATGGTAGGTTCCTGCATGGGACTCAGGCAGAAGAAACGCCCGAGTGTCACCATTATGATGACCGACCGAAGGACACGGTGGAGCATACTATGAGTACTTGTGTCCATAAAAAAATGTGATGAGGCTGTACTTAATTAAATAAAAATACATTACCGATACGAGTTATTCGATAATTATCCGCATTTTTCACCAAACTTGCGAGCTCTTGATAAATCAGCCAGAAAAATCGTCTGTAGACCTACACAGACAGACAGCAGCCCCACATTGCACAGTTGCAATGCAATTCCCATCCAGAATTAACGCATGTTTTTTTTTTTTTTTTTTTTTTTTTTTTTTTATTAATTATTGATAGGCTTGCGCTTGACCACATTTCACCTGATGGTAAGCGATCATGTGGTCGACGATGGAGCACGCTTGCCTAGAAGCAACCTATTCACTCTTGACTTAAAGACCCCTAGGTTGTAGCTATCAGGAAACACAGACCCCGGCAGGGAATTCCACTCTTTAGCTGTGCGCATAATAAATGTACTCCCAAAACGCTTTGTACGTGTGGGTGGGATGTTCACCATGTACCGGTGGCGCATTGCCGTACGTCTAGTGGTCCGATGATGAAACGGGCCTGAAGGAATCAAGTTGTGCAGTTCCTGTGCACACTCTCCGAAATGCAACCGACAGAAAACCGACAGGCTAGCAACTCGTCGTCGATGCTCCAGACTTTGAAGCTTCGACTCGAAGAGTGCATCATTACCTATGATCTTCTTGGCTCGCCTCTCAATCGACTCTAGCGCCTCAAGCTGGTACTTGGCAGATCCGTCCCATAGATGAGAGCAGTACTCCATACATGATCGAACTTGTGCTTTATAGAGGTTGAGCAACTGTTCCGGCGTGAAGTACTGTCTCACCTTAGCCAGAATCCCCAGTTTTTTGGCAGCCAGTTGAGCTTTCGCCTCTATATAGCAACCGAAATTGAGAGTGGATGATAGTGTTACGCCAAGAAGCTCAAGATGGTCGGTAATCGGTACGGTCACATCCCGAAAAGATGGAGCTGGATGGAATTGGCTCCGTTTAGCAGAGAAAAGACACGCCTGAGTTTTAGCAGCATTGAACTTGACCAGATTGGCATCGCCCCAATCGGAGACCGCCTGCAAGGACAAGTTCAAGCGCTCAACCATAGCCTCTCGGAGAGACCGGACCTGTGACCCACTAGCACGTGCGTCGGATACGTATCTCTCAGCCACAGTGCTGTCGTCTGCATACCCAAAGGTACCGGGCTTAAGAAGGTCATTAATATGCAGCAAGAACAGAGTGGCCGAGAGCACCGACCCCTGGGGGACTCCGGCATTGATACCCAGTTGACCGGACGAGCTGCCGTCGATGACCACTCGAATGGACCTATCCCTCAGAAAGTCCGCAATCCAATTACACAGACCAGTGGGTAAACCGAAGGAAGGAAGCTTAGCTATAAGACTTTCGTGCCAGACCCTGTCAAAGGCCTTCGAGATGTCAAGGGAGACAGCAAGTGCTTCCCCATGCCTTTCGATGGCCTCGCTCCAGATGTGAATGGCATACGCTAGAAGATCCCCAGTAGACCGATTTTGGCGGAAACCGTATTGTCGGTCACTTAGAATGTCGTTAGCTTCTAGGTATGCCAGGAGCTTCTTATTTATCACACGTTCCATACTCTTACATAGGATGGACGTTACAGAGATGGGTCTATAATTTGCTGGGTCAGCTCGACTGCCCTTTTTGGGCACTGGTTGCACGTTAGCCAGCTTCCAGGCATTCGGCACTTTTCCAGTCTCATATGAGAGACGAAATAGGCGTGTCAAGATCGGAGACAATTCAGGCGCACAAGTTTTAAGCACAATTGCTGGTATCCCATCCGGGCCACTAGCTTTATTCACGTCAAGGTTACGTAGTACCCTACGGACGTCCTTCTGATGGATACGAATGTCCGACATACTCGTCTCTCCACCATCAGGAGCCGCCGGGGGCGACGCATCACCAGAATCTAGACGCGAAGATTCCGCAAAAAGGGAAGCAAACAAGTTCGCTTTTTCTTCTGCGGTGTGGGCCAGCGACCCATCTGGTCTCAGCAATGGAGGCAGTGAGGGGCGACAGAAGTTCGTTTCAACCGACTTTGCCAGGGACCAAAAAGCTTTACTACCTGCTGGGTATGATGCAAGTTTGTTCCCTATTCGGCTGATGTGGTCAAACCGAGCCCTCTGCATCACCTTCTTGCAGGACTTGGCAGCCCTATTGAAGGCCTTCTTCTTTTCACTAACGTCGAGCGAGTTGCGCGTACGAGAGTCGACCCAAGCTCGGTACGCCGCGCGTTTGAGCGCATTAGCGCGACCACACTCGGCGCTAAACCATGGTCGAGCCCCGCCAGACACTGATACGTCAGAGAATGGAATATAGTACTCCATCCCCTGCCGCAATACATCCGTCACGGCATCTGCGCACGACGAAGCATCTTCAGAAGAAAAGCAGGTGGGCTGCCAAGGATAACACGCGAAGAAAGATCGCATGCCATCCCAATCTGCCGACCTGTATCGCCACATCCGCCGTGTGCCTCTGGGGCTGGGATCGGGCGGGGAGTAGACGGATACAGATTTCACCAGACAGTGGTCGGAGCTACCTAAAGGTGCCGATATCGACACTGAGTAGCGGTCTGGATCTGTTGTCAGCAGAAGGTCCAGGCAATTGGGCGTGTGCGAATCAACATCCGGTACCCTTGTTGCCCCCTGGACCAGCTGGGTGAGATTTAATGTTAAAGCTAGCTTTCTCATTTCTCTACCAGCACGGTCTGTGCACTGGAACGGGAAAAGCCACTCTTGATGGTGGGCATTGAAATCCCCCAGTAACACTAATTGGGCGGAGGGGTACCGCTGCTGAGCCGCTTCCGCCGCCTCACTTAGATGCTGTGTGAGCCCGGTTGTCTCCTGATCTCCGCTGTGCGAGCGGTAGACACAAGCGTAGATAATTTTATCTAGGCCTGTGTCCACTAAGGCCCAAAGCGTAGAGAACCTGGAGTCCTCAAGGTTACGGAGACGCCGATAACAGATGTCGTCCCGGGCGTACATACATACACCCGCACGTGGTTTGAAGTTGTGCTCCAAGGTAAACCCTGGGTATGAAAGGTACGACACGTCGGACGGACATCTGATCTGCGTCTCCGAAAGGAATAAGAGAGCTGGTTTTTCCGTCTCAAGATGGTGGTGGACTGCGACGATATTTGAGTGCAGACCTCGTATGTCAGCCCGAATTGACCTCTCGTCTGCAAGAAACGATCGATTACATTATGTCCTCACCTTCTGAATGACGTAGGTCCTGCATGGTAGGTAGGTTCCTGCATCGGATTCAGGCGGAAGAAACGCCCGGGTGTCACCATTATGATGACCGACCGAAGGACACGGTGGAGCATACTATGGAGTTATGACCAAAAAAATGTGATGTGACTGTACTTAATTTAAATAAATATACGAGTACATTACCGTAACGAGTTTTTCGATAATTATCCGCATATTTTACCGAGCTCTTGATAAATCAGCCTGAAAAATCGTCTGTACCGCCTACAGAGACAGACGGCATGCTCACATTGCACAGTTGCATTGCAATTCCCATCCAGAATTTACGCATGTCAGCCCGAATTGACCTCTCGTCTGCAAGAAACGATCGATTACATTATGTCCTCACCTTCCGAATGACGTAGGTTCTGCATGGTAGGTTCCTGCATGGGATTCAAGCAGAAGAAACGCCCGAGTGTCACCATTATGATGACCGACCGAAGGACACGGAGCATACTATGAGTACTTGTGTCCATAAAAAAATGTGATGAGGCTGTACTTAATTAAATAAAAATACATTACCGTTACGAGTTATTCGATAATTATCCGCATTTTTCACCAAACTTGCGAGCTCTTGATAAATCAGCCAGAAAAATCGTCTGTAGACCTACACAGACAGACAGCAGCTCCACATTGCACAGTTGCAATGCAATTCCCATCCTGAATTAACGCATGTCAGGCCGAATTGACCTCTCGTCTGCAAAAAACAATCGATTATTTATCAGTCCACAGCAACATGGCGTCCTCACCTTCCTCATGACGAAGGTCCTCACCGGATATTGGAAGGTTCCTGCAGCGGATTCAGGCAGAAGAAACGCCCAAGTGTCACCATTGTGTAAACCCAACTGCGGACACGGTTGTGCCAAAAAATCTACGCGAAGGCTGTACTTAATTTAAATAAATATATATGTGTTACGGTAATCATAACGAGTAATCCGATAATTATACGCATTTTTCACCAAATTTGCGAGCTCTTGATAAATCAGCTAGAAAGATCGCCAATACAGACAGACATTGCACAGTTGCAATGCAATTCCCATCCAGAATTAACGCATGTCAGGCCGAATTGACCTCTCGTCTGCAAGAAACGATCGATTATCGTTCCACGGCTTAATTGCGATGCGTTTAAACAAAAAGTCTGTCGGGGCTGTTGCCTAATGACGCTATAAACTGGAAATTATACGGTCCGTTAGTTCGACCGACCGTTGTTCCTCCATACGAGTGGCAGGGTTCATTGCGTTTCATATGGAACGTATGAAGTGAAGGTTGGTTTGTACCTTGAGTTGGTTTGTGTGTTTACAGCTTAATAAACGATCAGTGAAGTGAGAGAGTGTATCAGTACTTCTACAGTTCGTCCGTTATAAGTTGGCGAGTGTGAAGTTAGGCTCTGCGAATTTTTTCGCTTGAAGTATCGCACAAAAATAAAGGTTTTAAAAAAATTAATGCAATTTGCAGTTGTTATTGCTGTTAAAAACGGTTATTGGCATTTATTATTTTAAAACCTCTATTTCTGTACGATATTTCAAGCGCCAAAATTCGCAGAGCCTAACTTCACACTCGCCAACTTATAACGGACGAATTGTATGTGCTTTTCTGCGATGAATATGATGACTACAGACTGTCTTCTATGTAACAAAATGCCGACTGCTGAAGTTCAAAATGGCACGTAAGGGTAGCTCGAAAAATTAATTGAGGTTAGAAGATAAAGGTTACCCTTTGTCTTCTAGGACCACGATTAATTTTACTGAAGGAACACAGGTGTGTCAGTTAAAGTCTGTCAATCTCGCTTTACCCTCAGCAGAAGAAACTTTAAAGAGAACCCCGAGGGCTTCAGTCAGTAAAAGTCTGAAAAGTCATCCCGCTGCACCAAAGACCGAGAAAAGTCATTTGTTGCAGGTTATATATTCCGGAGAAGCTATATGATGATTTCCCACCTCAAGAAAGAAACATAAGTGGAAAAAATATTACAGCATTTTGTACAGTTTCGGAATAAAGAAATATTTTAATACCTAAATGTAATCACCATTATTTGTTGTAGAGGACCAGCTTAAACTGTTTGTTCACGATAGTAAAAAAAAAAGAAAAAAACATAACTACTGCACAATTATAACTAAAAGATTTGTTTTAACAGTCACTCAAATGTCCTACTTTCCACCAAACTTCCACCACGCTTACCCAAGAAAAAAATCTAAAAGAAAATCCCGCATCTTAACATAATGTTCTACCAAATGGAGCAGCACGGACGTCGCTATCGCATATTGAAAGAGGCGGGTTCCTACAAAGTTGTTTTATCAGCGGCGATAAGAATGAATCCCGTTTATGGGATCTGCCGAGCTATTGCCCGGAGGAACTCAGGCGTGGACTCAGCCCGCGACTCAACCGCGTTCTTCCCGCACCGTTTTATGAGTCTCATAGGGATCTAGACGACGATACGTTACGTTAAATGTATGGCTTTAATTTTAACCTGGATTTTTTGGCGTTAAGACCGATGATTGCTAGGGCTGCTGGATTGTTTGAAATAGTTATTAAGTCTCTGGGATTTACAGAAAAACTGATGATGACTTGAAATAAGGCCTCAGAACGCATAGGGCTACTGAAGGAATACGGAGTTTTCGTCAGTACAAGTCGGACTCGCCATGGACTCAACCCAACGGCGCTCTTCCTTTACCATTTTATGAGTCTCTCAGGGATAATATCGAATGTAATGCCTCAAAATCGCAACATGAGAGAGTTTTGCCCATGTGTTGTTTTCCTTAGAAAACCGAAACCAGAAACTCCTAGAAGGAAACAACAACCATCACGCTTGGCATTGGAAGCCTATTTCCGCTGGCCTAGATATTTTATCCAGCTAGATTCATGAAGCCAAGGTACTTTTATTTTCGAAGAAAAGTCGAATTTTTATTTACACATAAATAATTCTTGTACTTTAGGCTTTATTTGACGATGATTTGGATAATTACACAAACTAATTTGGAAACACTGTAAAAAAATACTTACGTGTAGGCATTTTTTTAACAGTGTACACGTACAACGAATTTCCTTTGAAAAGTCGAACTAAACTAAAAAAAAGACAGATTAACCAACATCCACAAAAAAAAATACATAGAATAAAAAGTATTCACCACTTCCGTGGCAGCTAAATGACCTTTGAAAGGAATACCGTGCATATGAAGCGAATAAAAAAAAAAGTCGACCAGATTTTCGTGTGGTCAGCGGAAAAAAACCCGGGAAAAACTATCATCCGCGCGCCGCGCGACTTTATAGCAGCGATAACGAAGCTGCAGGATTGGGGCCTCAGCGATCCAATGTTATCTCACTGCGCGGCTTTTGCGATATAAAATAAATGTTTGAATATTGAACGGATGAATATGTGGATTTTTTTGATGAAACGAAACTGTTTTCAATGATTATTTACCGGACATACGCCTATAGTTTCGGTTCTTACATTTTATACAATAAAAAAGTAGGGGCGTTTCAAGGCAAAATGGCTACAAAAGCAGTAGCTATTACGGATCTTTTTATTATTCTATTCTGTAATTGAAGTAATCCGTACATCCTACTCTACGTAATTCAATATTCGAATTAATAAGATCGCCCTGTCTACAATAAAAGACCGCGCAAATTCACCATAAACGGCCGCCATACTTTTTTTTCCAAATTCAAAAATGTTTGACACGTATCGTAGTGCGCGCAAACGGCCAGACACTGCATAACACTGATATGCACAATGTGTCACTTTGACGAAGGTCACAGGCTCCAGACTGGCCACGTGCCCGGACACGGATATGACGCGCTGTTCCTTTTTTGAAACGTGTTAAATGTGACAAATATGCGTATGGATGATAGACGGTTAGGAGGTGAGAAGTAAAATGGATAAAGTCAATTTTCAGTTGAGTAAACATTTATCGATGCAGTTGACATGACACTCAAGATGCAAGGAGGTTTTCGTCTTAACTGTAGAAACTTCAAGTAAAGAAAGTAATGGAACAATTTGCCTGCTGCAATCTTCCCGTCCGATTATAATTTGAGCTGAAACGATTGCACACCGCTTACCAGGTTGGGTCGCAGTCAAGAACCATTATTTAAAAAAAGTTAGTACCTTATGGTACTACACCAAACTAAAACGAGTCTCAAATCTGGGACCTCACACTTACCAGACACGCAAATAATCATACGGGATGTTGGCTACCATGCTTCATGTAGAATAACATAAACTTATTACTGCCGTCAATACAAATATGCATTTCAACAAAAACATCGCAAATATAAATATTTGTTATGAATGCAAAGCGTATTACGGAACGCACAGGGATAACTACCTCACTGACCATTTTTTGAGCGCCATTGTTGCGCTCGTATCAGTTTTCTACATGACATTTCAATACGATACGCTTGTCGAATCGCAAATCTCGAGCAGATGTTTATTCAGCGCATTCAACAAAAATTATCGCAACAACGAGATCTAAATCCATACACCATAACTAATTATATCCACCGTGTAACGTGTATTGTTCAATAAAAACTTTTGTGGGACCCGAATTACTAACCTAGTTTTGGGGCAAAAAAAAACGTTCTTGAGATATCACGCGTTTATGGTTTTGAATGCGAGTAATATTTTCTTTTGTCGGTGGGGTATTAGAGTGGTATTTAGTTACGTCGGTGTATCGGTTGGTGCAGTTTGTTGTGAGAGCGGGGTACTGACTACCTACTACCTACGTACGTACGTCCTGACGCGGTGGTTGTATTACAAAAGTTTGACGGGCGAGTCGTTCGATACGGTATCGATTTAGCTCGGCTGCATCCGATCCCGTTCGTTTATTTTTCACGAAATCGGACGTATGTAGGTTTTCGGGTTTGCGGTGCGTCTGTGTCCAGTTAGTTGTAGGTGGTCTGTTCGAATAAAAATGTCGTGTTTCCTCTTTTTTATTGAGATTTTTCTATTTCGCGTGTCAACAGAATGCGGGATTTTTCCGCTTGCCCCTTTTTTTCAACTGTATTGAGTAAAGGAATCTGGATTGATTAATCTCTGGACAGTGTTGCTTTTTTGCAGGATTATTATGTTACCAAAACTGAAAATGCGTAAAATAAAGGCAAGATTTATAAAATAGGTAAGTACTCAACTTCAGTCTCTGCTAGCGGCTTCTGCCGCCTGAAAATAGAAAATTATCGTAAGGGAATATACTTACTCCTAGGATAAGAAGTCACTATGTTAGCACATGTGCCTATAGATAATTTCAGGACATCTTCTTTCCATGAGCCTTTCATTTGAATCCGTTCAGCCGTTTGTGCGTGAAAAAGTAACAAACGTGTAGGTATACAAACTTTTATCTTTATAATATGAATATTTAGTGTGATGATTAGACATGCTGGCGTGAAAGGAGCTGAATATTGGAGAACAGAAGGCATGAGAGACAAGCAATTATTAAGAATGAAAACAGGTATTCTAATGTAATGAATACAAAACATTGCTTGCAGAACAGTTGGTTGATATGGAAAAAGTTTTTGGAGTACCCACCACCTACCGGAAGAATGATGCAGCGTTGGAAGGTGGACCATCAGTCACCTCACCTTCACCCAACCCAACGCAGCGTTTGGTCATCACCTGGTGAGGTTCATGCGAATGCGAGACGCACAGGACTGGCCGTTGTCACGACACTTGGGGGAGCCTTTAAGCCACTTTTATTTGACCAAAGGTATTCAGCATTTCTATTTCTCATTATTTAAAGATAAGTCTTTCAATGATGGGAGATATAATTGTAGAATACTTTATTCTAGCACCTTTATTGATTTTTATTCTGTAACCTATATTACTTTTATCCGCTCTTAATCCTATACCCACCTACAAGCATAATTACAACATATCTCAGCAAACACAGACGGTAGCATCGGCTTGATTTAATAGCTGCCGTATAAATCTATTCATCGCGGCTAAACCTTTACACAAACATTACTAATGAACGCGGCGCGCCATCAGTAACTTAGTTACGATCGCGGTACCACGTTCACAATCCATTTTTTTCCAGTGCACGGTGTTGGCTATCGGTTAAACACTGTTATTTTCAGTTACGCCAGTGTATTTTTTCTCGAAAGTGAATTATTAGATAGTAAAATGGATTACTCGTACCCTCTTGCTGGCCGTATCAGTTTATATGTTACAGGTATTTCAAACGTGACAGCGCTCAGAATGTGTGATGGTTTGATCACAAATTACGGGACGAGTGTTTGCCAAAATTACGAGAGAGTCGTCTATCAGAATGGCTAAATATTAGTTGAAATAACTGATTCCATCAGTAAGTTAGTTACGATCGCGGTATCGCATTCACAATCCATTTTTTTCAGTGTACCTTATAAGCTATTGGCTAAAAACGCTGTTATTTTCAGTAACGTTAGTGTATTGTTTCTCGAAATTAATTATTAGATGTCTGAATCAGCATTATGTTGCTGGTACTTATTTCAAACGTGACAGCGCTCAGAATGCGTGATGTTTTGATCACAAATTACGGGATGAGTATTTGCCCAAATTACAAGAGGGTCGTTCATCAGAATCGTTGAACATTATTTGTAATGATTGATTGATTAGCTAAGTGACGAATTCTTTATAAAAATATCACGAATGAACAAGGTGTGCCATCAGTTAACTTAGTGACGATCGCCTTAGTGCATGAACAATCTATTTTTTTCTATACTCCGTCGGTTTAGGTAGTTAACTAAAGGTAAACAATCTTGGCATGTCTTTTTATCTAAAAGTTGTCTATAAATTGTATGTAAAAATCTTTGCAAATAGGTATTTACCTAAATCGATGTTAGCTATTAATTCAAATTTAAATAATCTTTGTGTATATTATATACGACCTCTTTAATATAAAAAGACATACCAAGACTGTTTACCTTTAGTTAACTACCTAAACAAACGAAGTATAGTGTATGAAGTTGGTTTTTGGGTAAACACTGTTATTTTCAGTTACGTCAGTGTATTTTTTCTCGAAAGTGAATTGTTAGATAGTAAAATGGATTACTCGTACCCTTTGGCTGGCTGTATCATTTTATATGTGGCTGGTATTTCAAACGTGACAGCGCTCAGAATGCGTGATGTTTTGATCACAAATTACGGAACGAGTGTTTGCTAATATTACAAGAGGGACGTACATTAAAATGGTTGAAAATTATTTTTAATGAATGATTGAATGGCGGAAGTAGCCAATTCTTTACACAAAATCAGTCACGAATGCGTCTTGCCATCAGTAACTTAGTTATGATCATGGTAGTAAGTACATCCACAATTCATTTTTTTGCAGTGCGCGATGTTGACCATTGCTTAGAAACACAGTTATTTTGAGTTCCTGTACTGTACAATTATTTGAATGTGCGAATTAGATGGTAAAATGAATTCCATGTATCCTTTTGCTAGATGTACTAGTTTACCTGTCGCTAAGATACATGTTACAGGTATTTCATACATGCACTCAGAATGTGTGATGTTTTGATTACAAATTACGTGACGAACCAAAATCATTGACCGTCTTGCAATTTTGGTTTAATACATTTAGTTGTAATGACAGATTGATTAGCTAAAGTAGCCAATTCTTTAGACAAACATGACTAATGAACGCGGCGCGCCAAACACCAGTAACTGAGTTAAAATCGCGGTGGAATGTTTACAACTCACTTTTTTCCTGTCTACGAAGTTGGGTATTGGTTGAACGCTGCTCTTTTTAGTTGCGTTGGAGTCTTTTTGATGAAATTTGGATTATGAAGCTTAGTAATAATTTGCAAAAAAACGATTAATAAAAATAAGAGCAGTGTTTTTTTTTAGGAGACTTTTACTGCCTAAAACCCACTCCTACTTTTCCTGCTTTGGGTTCAGGACCCAGGTTTTCCTTTAGAGGTGAACTCATGGTCCCAGGTAGGCTTCGACACTTTTTTGAAGCGCGCGCGTGGAAATCAATAGGTACCTGCAGGGTACTTCCCGTTGGCTTAGAATCCTGAAATTTAATAAGAAGCAAAGTTTCATAGCACAACTAAAAGAAATAGTCTGAAAACTGTGTAATTACGTGTGATTCGAAAATATCTTCGAAACTAGGGAATTGAACTATTTATTCGTATATAGCTATAGGTGAGTTTGCACGGAACCCTCAGTGCGCGAGTCCAACTCTCACATCACCAGCTTTTTTACTTTTAGATACAAACATCATTGAACGCAGCATGTCTACGGTTCAACACTGCCAACCAGTACCAAATAACTTAGTTACGATCGTGGTTAGAACCCTCACAAGCCTTTTTTTCCAGTCAGAAGCATTATACAGTCTACAGAGTTTGGTACTCGTTAAATACTGCTATTTTTTACAGCTTCGGTTAGACTAGCTTTATTGGGAGTGACGAGTATAGTTATGTAGTCTGTGTGTAACCAATTGTTTTTTTTACCATGGTCAGGTTTGACCACTATCACTCCTGATGGTAAGCGATGATGTGGCCGACGATGGAGAACTCTTGCCTTGAATCTTCATTCTTGACCTAAAAGCCATGTGTTCCTAAGACCTTTTTATACGTATGGGTTGGAGGTCTACTATGGAGGGTTTGAAGTCCGGTTTTGGCGAAATTAAATGAACTGAAATCTAAACGACAGAAAACCAAGCAATTTTCCATCAATGTTCAAGACTTTGCCATTTGCCGATGAGCTTCTTAGTTTGCTTCTCAATCGACAATAGCGGATCAAGCTGGTGTTTGGCAGATCTATTCCAAAGATGAAAGCAGAGACGACGAGCTCTTAATACGATCCATTTGCCGACCTAAACTGAACTAAACGGTTAAAGGGTTGGAGCTATTATAGGGTGTGCCCATAGCTCCATCCCTTTTTCTCGCTCGCACTCTTGTCATTTTACCACGCCATGGTAACGCCTTAGTACTCTAACCACTTCTTTCAAATCAATGCATTGAAGGAAGAGGAGTACAGTACAATTGAGTGATTTAAAAGTTACAGAAAACTAAATGTTATATTCTCTTGCTGTTCTGTACCCGAAACTTTATTCGACGCCCCTAAAAAACTTAGGGTTTATAAACAATGGGTCTTCAGGATGGCTCTGGACGATGGATTGCTCAGTCCGGAGTCAATGTTGCCTAAGATCAGCATTGAGAGACTCGAAAAAGGGAGATGCTATATTCACCTCTGAGTGAGCAATGCCTGGACCGAATTGCCAACGATATTTCGAATTCCTGCAAAATGAGCTATCAAAGTTCGATACAGGAGTAGGTAATTGTTACAGAGCGGCAACATTTAAAAAAATACAAGGAACTATGTAACAGTATTGACTACCTTATATCAAAAAGACCAAGAACCTCTATAGTAATAATAAACCAAAATGAGACCACAACTTCACCGTTGTTATTTTCACCGAATTGCTTTATGCAACCGAGTGCTCAATACATAGTAAATATATTTGTGTGTGTGCCGTACATAGAGCGAAGTGTAAATAAGTACCTACATGAGGTAGGTGTTTAAACAGTTTTTCACTGGCTACAGGCCTGTCGTTGTAATTCACTGACAAACGCATATAAAAGAGTCCGGTGGCGGACAGCGAAAGGCGTGGAGATGACTTTGTTGTATAATTTTTATTTTTCACACCGATGTAAATTAAAATTTTAATTTAGCAGTTACTAAACTGGCGAAAGCAAATAGGTTTTGCTGCAAGTAATACAGATTATTTTATTATTACACTAGATTTTGCCAGCGGTTTCCCCCCGTGAAAGTGAAATGAAAGTAAATTAGTATTTTAATGGTGAAAAATAAAAACATTTTTCTAGTATAGATAACTGGGATTGTGCAGCAGGAATCAATGGGAGCAGGGAATTGAAACGAGAGAGGACTGCAGTAAGTGTGCCATCAGTATAGGTATTTTTTTACCAGCACTAGTTATAATATATTAAATAACATAATTGTTCTCTTTTTCAGGTAATGAGGATGATTTCAGGTAACGAGTGTAAAATTTTAACCTCCATTTTCTTCTTTTCGTCTTAACTCCAGATTTGACACGAATTCGTGTCTAGGGGACTGATATTCAACCAACGTGGTAAAGTGTGAAGAGGTAGGATGTAAGTATCTCCACATCGTTCACATGCTATGTCAGCTATGCAGGTTTCAGGGTCATATGACTCAGAAAGGTTTAGCAACTTTAAGGCGTACAGATTAGAAATATTGTCATACAGGAGTGGCGGCTGTCTCATTTCTGTGTGTAGACTTGCTATTTTGCTGCTAACAAGCTGTACTCACCGTTGGAGATAACATTACAAGAGCGTAATTCGTTTAGCTCTATTAAGTTGACTTCTTTAGCATGGGCTGATAGATGATAGATATGAAAAGGGAATATTTATTGGTGAGCTGTAACCCATTAGGATCCTAGGTTGTTTAAGGCTTTTTTTTATAGAAAAACTTAATTTTAATATAAACCAGTGTTTTACTGCGAATCCACCTGACGGTAAAGACTAAGCAGTGATGTAAGGCGCATTAGTTTATTAAAATGCTATTCACTCTAGCCTTGAAATACGCCAAAATTATAATTAGACGGAAAGACCACAATAGGCAAATTGGTTCAGTCCTTCCTTATTTACGTATACATACACTAAACCAAATAAACGTAACTCGAGGATAAATCGAATCCGGATAAAGCAAAATATCTGTATTTTACACAGATAGGCAGACGTTGCCAATTAGATCTCCACCTCTCAGTTATTGTGCAAAATACCCTTTAGTAAGACTGGTGTCAGTTTTCCTGGCTTTTGACTATCCGTATTGATTATCAAAGGAAAGAAAATGCTTGGGAAATCCTTTTACCTTAAGAACAAAGCAAACTGAAACGGCAACGAGTCCCAAAAACCATATAGAATACGGGATGCAGAGAAGTGAATCATGGTTGCAGTAATAGTCAAAATTCTTTTTGTTTATAGTAACTAAGGGTAAAAGAACAATTGGTAAGTAGAAATGATTCTAGGTATATTTTATAATGTTTTTGAATTTTTTTGTTTAACGTTAACGTGTAATCTCTAGACTAACGATCTAATAAAATAACAGAAAAGCACATGCGAAGCGAATATGGTGAAAAATGTTAATTAAAATAAAATAAATCTATACAAAACCGAGTCTACTCCACTGCCGTCGCTGTCCACCGGTCGCGCTCGTATCCTCGCGGGAGGTAATTATGCATGGGCGCTTTTTAGCGCGTCCACCAGCGAATAAAATATAAAACGAGCCACAACTAATGATTTCACGTACATTCACCTTATATACTTCACGTAATTGCACCTTTATATACTTGGAAGCAGTGTGTGACCTCGTTTATTGCTATATAGGTGTATATAGTTACCTGAGTTGGTTAATGTATAATTTTATGCCAGTAGGTTAATATTGTTAGTGCAGATTTTATTATGTATTATGTGACGAGCTGAAAATAATTAAGTGTCATGTTATCATTTAAAGTTTTACTAGCGTAGGTACTTAACTATGTATTACAGAGTTTATGAAATACATATCATAATATATTCGGTTATTTACATGTAAAAGGCTGAGTAGATAATTTATTTATGTATCTTAATTTAAATTTGATAAGGATTTACTGAAAATGAATTTGGATCATTATCAAAAACTAACAAAAAGTAAATATTTTCAATTTAATTACATAACTTGTTTTTTGTGTAATCTATTTTCTCAAACAAAATACCAAAATAAAAGAAAAACTAAACCAATTAAAAAAAGAAACAAAACAAAAATCGCGTTTTTCAAATAACTTATTACAGAGCCATCTGTATAAAAACGCGGGAACTAAAGAGCTTTCTTTACAGCGAGTTGGTAAAACTTCCGCGTACTTCCGCTCTTTGACGAAGGCGCTGCGATCGTTTTTAAATGTGGAATCTCGGCTCTTTTGCCGTCATTGTGTGGAAATGCTGTAGAGAATGGACGTTTTGCTGCCGTGCTTGTGAACGGGCTAGGTATTAGACGCGATCTATTTTTGAGTAAATCTGTAGGCAAACTTTTCTTGAATGCCTGTAAATGTTGATTTATTGACAAGAAATCGTTGAATGCATTTTGAATGTTTAATTTCTGATTATAGTTTAGGGTTTTTGTAACATCATGCCAGATATCTCGTAAGGGTTAGTCAGACTCGTAGGTGCGTGTAATAGGTAGTTGTTCACCTTTTACATGGTTAGGTAACTGCTCTGTAAGGACTAAGCGGTAATGGAGATAGAGAGGGAATAAAAAATGGATAGATTATGCGAGGGGTGATATGAAAGAAACCTGCACGGTCCGGACAAAGCGGTTTGCCTCGTCGTTTATACCGCGTACATCGACGGATTGGAACAATTTGCCTGCCGCGGTCTTTCCGTCCGATTATAATTTGGGTATCTTCAAGACTAGAGTGAATAGGCTCTTAATAAACTAGTGCGCCTCACCATCAACGATTGCATCACTGCTTACCATCAGGTGGGATTGCATTCAAGTACTAGTTTATGGTATATAAAAAAAAAAGAAAAGGGTGTTTAGTGATGATAGCACTTTATGCTATCATCACTAAACTCCCTTTTCTTTTTTGTTGACAAGACTGAATGGAAGAAAAAAGCATGTTGTTCTGACATCAAATAACACAGGTCTTAGGCTAAGAACTCACGGAGCGATTTTCGCCCGCGGCCGCCGCGGTTGCGGGCCCGCAGCTTCTGTAGAATTTAGATACATATGTAAAAAATTAAAGCACAACTCACGACGCGTTTTACGCCCGCGGTGTACGCGGTTGTATGCGGCTCCCGCTGTACCGGCGGGCAACTAGTAGAATCGCGCGGGCCGCGGTTACCCGCAGCCTCGGCGGGTGGCGCCCGCGCGCTCTGCGGTCGGTCGGCGGGCGACCGCGGTGGCCGGTGGCGGGAGGTACAGAAATCGAACACTATTTTGCAACCGCCCGTCTTGCGGTCACCGCCCGCCAGGTCTGCGGGCGATGATCGCAACCGCGGCGGCTGCGTAACCACGCAAATAACCGTTCTCGTGAGTTTTGAAATAAAACCGCAGTTCCACGACCGCGGCGGTCGCGGGCGAAAATCGCTCCGTGAGTTCTTAGCCTTACCGTCTTCAAGCTTCGAGTAAATAAGCTCTTAATATAATAGTACGCCTTACCATCAACGATTGCTACACTTTTTACCATCAGGTGGGATCCCAGTCCAGCACTAGTTTATATCGATAAAAAAAAGGACTAGGTCTGGAAGATGATAATGATGGTCCCTTTTTTATATGTGTATTATGACAACTGGTGCCATTTTGTCGATCAACGTTTTCAAGACGACATTCATATGCCATACACTAATGATCTTAGGTACCTAATGTAGGTAATTTAAGGCATCCATGCACACTAATTGACCGAATATCAGTATCCTATAACAGTAACTGAATTAGTGCCGAGTACATAGCGAGTACAGTAGGTACCTATGTGTATATCGTCATCATTAGATATGTAAATACACGCATGCTAATTAGTACAATCCATAGATGGACATACTTACCTATATTAGGGTAGATTAATTGGCTAACTTATAGTGTATAATGACTCTTAGGGCTGCGGGAATGTTCGAAAGAATCATGGTGGCCCTGAAACGCAAAGGGCAACTGTAGGAACACACGTAGGTTTTAGTCAGCTGATACTCGCTCCACCCGGAATGGGAGGAGTCATTTGGTGATTTCTCACAACAGAAGTAAATATAGTAATAACAATGAAAGCCTTTTTATTTCTAGATAATTTAAAGAATAGTGAGAAGCTTTATCCAATTTTAGTGCAAACTCAATTAAAATAAATCTTAATCCTGGTAAAATTGAAACGGTAGGTTTGCTGGTGAAGAACTCATCCCCAGGAGGAAGGAACCACAGCTTTTCTATCTTTGGCCCTTTGCATCCATACAATACGTTTACCCCGAGAAAAGAGAAGCCGTTGACAGAAGTTATGGTTTGTACGTATAACAAAATAGTATACATTTATATTATATGCTTATTAATTTATTAACACTTTATGCTTTCTTACGAGTAGAAACACCGTACAAAGCCAAACTTATTGCCTTAGGCGTTTTCTACCAGCCGATCTTAGTGGTGCAGAAACATGACATGAATCTATTTTTACTTTAAGTATTTAGTGTTTTATTCCGCGGCATTTCGTTCTATTGCTGTGTGTATTGAATGGTGTTTGTTTTTTCTTTACTGTCAACACCAATCAAGTTAGTGGTTACCCTTGCGGATGACTCTACAGTCTTTACGCAGCGTGTAACCTCACATCTGCATGACAAAACCCTATCAAAAAACCTTTTGTTGTAAGAATTGTACACAAACAAAAATACTCAAAAAATCTACTATCAATATCACTCAAAAGCATCATTAAAACCGAACTCTGACCCCACAAAAACTGAAGCATCACATTTCATTCTCCCAGACAGCTTGGCACCAACTTTTTGCCCACATCTCTAAACCAACAACTTGGATAGATGGCCCAACATGTGACCAATAAATCAACGAACCGGATATGGTCACACACTCATACGGTCTGACTGACAGGTCACCGTGCACGCGTGGCCAACATGGTAAAATAAATACAGTTTTTTTTTGTAGTAAAATAGTTTTTTTTGAGTGAAATCGAACGTTTATCGTTATCTATTAATGACTAGCTTCTTTCAGCAGCTATGCCCGCATAAATGCCAATGATTGTGGATGCAAAGTCGAAGTAGAAGCCAGATAAAAAGTAGTCTATGTCCTTCCGTGGAGTTCAAGCTTCCTATGTACTAAATTTTATCAAAATCGGTTCAGTAGACGGATAGATTTACTTTCACATTTCTAATATTAGTATGGATGAAAGCGGTTTTTTTTGTACCGTGTAGTATAAGTACTGTGGTAGATTTGTATCGGAATTTCTGGATATGATTATGTTTTTTATTCACACTCAGAGGGATTCAATAGTTGACGAGCTGTCTCAAAGTCAATATCAACGCAATTATGTCAATTAAACCATTTATAAATAAATAAGTCGGTAAATTTGAATGTTCAAAATAGTTACCGAAGGAACACAGTAGCAGGCGGCTTTTAGTCAGTAAAAGTCTGACATTCCCTCTTGCTCCACATAGACCGGGAGAAGTCATTTAAAGCATCCCCACCAAAAAAGGTTATTTGCTCACAAACAATGTAGACTAATTAACCCTACCAAAAAATCCGAATTACAGACCGCCCATTTAAAAACTTGCACCGAAAAACGGGCAAACAAGCCGGCCCCTACATACCGGGGGCCATTAAATAAAACGATCACAAAACCTAACAGCTCTTCAAACAGTATCCGGGCGAAATTACTCCCGGGTCGGGTAAACAAAATCATCATTGTAACACGTGTAATTTCGCGTTCACCGGTCATTACTTTTGACCGGGTTCCGCCGCTTGAATAATTGAGCGGTCCAAGCGAGATGGACCTCCCGAAAATATGAAATGATCCTGCCGGCGCGGAACGGTTAACCCGTGATTTCAGGTGTAGCTGACAAATGGGGCTCGTTGAGATGTCAAGGGTTGTGAGTCCGGGGCTGAGTTGCCAGCAATGTGTTTTATACGCGGCTTGTGGCGCTGCGACTTCATATACGTGTGAATGATGACTACATTTACCTGAATATTGTATACGGTTTTCCTTAAAAACCTAACACTGCTAATGAAAGTATTTTTATGAAGTGAGAAATCATCCTATGACATCGCTCGCTATATGATTGGGCGAGAGGCTGTGTCAGACTTTTACTGACTAAAAACACAGGTTTCCTTTTTAGAAATTTCTCTTGCCCCTCTGGGCTCCTACGGTTTTGATGACCTCTCTTCCAGGCCCGCGTGGAACACTATGAGGCGTTGACGACTTGGCTCAGTCAACCTATGGTGGTAAAGAGATTACTTACAGGCAGTTCCATCTTTAAATGTCAGAATTAGAAAATATAATATTTTAAAACTACATAGTTTCCAGATTTAAACATAGGTTTTTTTCCAAGATTTCGTCCTCATAAATGTCGGTTATTGCGGACACGATTTTGAAACCAGATAAAAAGTACAGACTACCGAAAGGGGCCTATTAGGGCCGATGCCTTCAAGGGTTGCGGAAACGTTTTAAACAGTTAACGTGGCTCTAGAACGCAAAAAGCAAATGAAGGAACATACTAGGGTTTTATTCAGCAAAAGTCTGACACGCCCTCACTTCAATCTAGAGCAGGAGAAGTCATCTGATGATTTCTCACCTTAAAAAATAGATGGTAAATATGTTCTTATAAACATTCATACTTTTCAGAATAACATAATTTCGCAATCACCATTCTTTCTCAACAAGCACACGAGACAATCAAAAAAACCTTAATCTCTCAAAATAAAAACGCGTGCAGGGAACACACGTCGAGTGTCGGACCGGGAAGTGAACCCGACACCGACCGCGGCCCACCAACGTTTCTTCCTCCGCGCCAGATTGCGCTGGCCGCACTAAATTTATGGTTCCGGTCACCTTTTACCGTAGACACGTGAACAAATATAGACGAGAGTAGTCCAAACTTTTTGGTTGAGTTCCGTCGTGAAAAAAGTTTGATGCTGTTGGATTAGGTTGGGGTCAAAAAATAAGAGGGTGTTAAGTGTTTAGCACTGATGGGGATGTATTTTGAATAGATAGAATATTAATAGTTATTGGGGTTCTAAAGTACGAATGGTAAAACGGAACCTTTATAGCACCATCGTGTTTACAGAAACTGAGCCTATAAGTTATCTTATGAGCCGTCTATCAAGAAATTTTCTTCCGTAGACCCATCGAAATGTGTTTGTGATGCACACATGAATGTGTAGGTAACATAAAATAAATGAATTTGGAATATTGGGATCAGTTATAAGGCACAAAACTAGAAAATTACACTATTACAATGATTCTAAATTGTAACAAAGAAAAAAAAACAGAAAATACTAGGTAGGTACTTATGTGATCATAGGTAAACCTATAAGAAGTATAATTTTAGTTTTTTTTAAATCTATTTTGAAAGTATGATTCATTCGGACTGGTTTTTATAGGCAAAATATTCAAGGATCATTTTGAAACTGTAAGTATTTCAATTCGCTGTATCTTACATTTCATCAACGTGTTCATATTCTTTACTATACATACGAGTATAAGTATTGTAATTCTACTTCATTTTATTTTTTACTATGAGTCCTTTCAAAGCCTACCCTTTATGGTACTTTGACATAAAAAATATAATTTATAGCATGTATAAATGTGCAATATAGGAAGATAAGCAAATCAAGTTTCGACTTGTGGAATGTAGACTCAGCGATCATTGTACCGGTAGTCGTGTCGACCAATAGCTTAATAGCAACGAGCCTTGACCAAAACCCTAGGAAGCTCCCATTAGACTGCTGTGTCAGAAACCGTAAAGAGCTATACTATGCACTATGCTATTAATGTGTTATTTAAAGAGAGGATTGTGTCAAAAGAATGTAATTATAAGTATGGAAAATCGAAAGTACCTTCGTCTATTGCTTCTAACATATCATCTATATATACCTATATTCATATAAATACTAGTTTATCATAGATAAAGTAAAAATTGTAGGCGAGGCTTACTCGTATTCTCAGACCTACCAAATATACACAAAAAATTTAGGATAATCGGTCAAGTGGTTTAGGAGGAGGAAATTTTGCAGAAAATCGGCCAGTCTGTGCTAGGTTTAGCATGATGTTCAACTAAATATTTGTTTTTGTTAAATAAATAAATAAAGCAGTAGCTAGTTTTAAGACGCTGATTTCCAGTCCTTATTAATTTGTTTTAATTTTAGATTTTTTTATACTTTTATCTTTTATAATTATTTATACTCATTTTACTTTTTATTACATCAACTGCAATGGTAGCAAAAATGGTAGTAAAATACAATATAGGTACTAATACTTTAAATACTCGTACATATTTCAAATACCATCTCCTAGATATAAGCAAAGGCACCAACGTGTTTGAGGACCACCTTATAGACTACACAATTGAAGCTCCCCAATGGATTCCAAACCTAATGTTACAATTATTATAATTTAAGACTACTTTTATAACAACGATCCAATAAATTTATTATTATTAATATTAAACATATTAATCAAAAACATATAAATCCTTCCGTGTTTGACAGCACATTCATAGCTATGACAAGACAATTTCTGTCTGTTTTAAGCTAGTATTTAGGTAGTAAACAAAGAATCATAATACCTAGTTTAGGAGTCAGTGCGTTAAAAATGACCTTAATTATTATAAGGTAAATAACTAACTAATGTTTAGAAATGTTGTAATAGAAGGCTTATGGTGAAATTTATTATTTAAAATGAAAACAAACACGGCACACAATTTCAACGACGACGCGTAAACATTTCTCTCATTTTAGAAACATACACAGACCCTTTCGTACTTAATCATCAGATGCCTATCCGAGACGAGTCATTGTGCGAAGAGACTCATAATATCTGACGTATGCGCGAAATGGAGTCGAGTGTGTATTTATTAAGTTAATTAAACCGTTCTTGAAGCCGGAGGCTGGGGTCCGGACCGAGAATACCTATCTGTCTACGTACGATAAGATTCTGGCGCAGATTAGAACGGGTACGAGGTATTTTGGTATGTTGCCTTTAGAATTTAGGGGGTATGTGTAAAAATTGTAGGTTGGTGAGGTAAAGGAAGTTTTGGTCATATTTCTTACTGTAAATTGTGAGAATATGGGTCAGTTTTTTAGGGTCCAAAGGGTAAAAACGGGACCATTCAACGAGGTATTCTATTCCAGTAAAACTTTGCGTTAAAAAATATTACACTGTGGTAGGTATTGCGCGCTTGACCACTACCTCACCTGAAGGAAAGGGACGATAAGGTCGATGTTATAGCACGTTTGCCTAGAAGGCACCTATTTACTTTTGACTTAAAGATTCCTAAGTTGTATCTCTCAGGACACAGACTTCGGCATAGAATTCTACTCGATAGATGAACGCACAATGAATATGTGTACCTACAACATTCTTACGTATTTTAATTAACTCCTCATTCTTCCTAAAACATACTAACAAATAATTATAAATAAATCTTATTAAGTTAAGCGTATTCATACGAGTCTTAATTTTAATAACGTAAAGTAATAATGAGATATTATTAGCTGAGCGACTCATATTTAACTTTTGAAGAATCGACTGTTGTCTAATGAAGCGAGGGGGAAACAATTCATTAGTCACATTGTGTGTACGGATAATATGTGCGTGTGTTTGTACGGATATATTTTGTACCAGCTACTTTAAGAGGCTTCTCCCGCTTTAGAGTAGGAAATTATCCTATGGGAACATACTGCTGGAATTAAAAATGTCTTTAGTGCAGAACATGGTCTTTCCGTGTACCAAATCTAATTTCGACCGGCTTGTTAGTCTAGTGGTTGAGGAGCTCGTGGCCAGATAATAACAGACGCTTGGGTCGTGTTTCAAGGTTAAGCAACGCTTGCCAAGGTTGGTCTGTGGATGGGTGACCATCTTAACATACCGTATTTCCTTTGTGCCTCAGATAGCACGTTAAGCCGTAGGTCCCGGCTGTCATTTGTAGATCTTTGGCAGTCGTTACGGATAGTCAGAAGCCAGTAAATCTGACTCCAGTCTTGCCATGAAGTACCGTGTTACCCCAGTTAATGGGTTGTGGAGGTCTGGTAGGCAGCCGCTCCTCGTAAAATACTGGTATTCAGCTAAATTCGGCTTGACTGGAAGCCGACCCCAATATAATTGGGAAAAGGCTAGGCAGATGATGATGACTTTAAGCTTCTTCGCCTGTTTAAAAGTAGAAAATTATCTTGAGGGGCAACATACTCTTAGGATTTAAAGTTTCCAATGAGCGGGACATGGTTTTTCTGTGTACCAAATCTATTTCGTCTGGCTTGTTCGTCTAGTGGATCGTGACTGCTGTGTGGAGGTCGTAAGTTTGATTGCAATCCAAGACAAACGTTTCTGTGATGAGTAAGATCATTTGTTCTATGTCTAGGTGTATTTTATCCATAATAATAATACCTATGTAATGATGTATTTAAAAATATTTAAGTATGTTTATCAGTTGTTTAGTAATTGTTAATTTACTTAGGTCACTAAGCCAAAGGATTTGTTTTAAAAGGAAACCCGTAGTCCTAAAACGCAAAGGTTTACTGAAGGAGCATAGGTGAGCTTTAGTCAGCAAACGTTCTGCCCTAGAGCGGGAGAAGTCATTACTAATTTCATAACGTCCAAAAAAAAATACGGATCTGCAGGTTAACAATCGTAATTCCTTCTTTTTTTGCGAATTTAGTTAACCGAACCTAATACAAACTATGAAATCAATACAAAATACACAGCCCAGTACCAACAGAACACAAAACATTTAATACCCAATACATATCTTAAACTAAATCACAATAATATCCCTCCAGAGATCCATCTCAATTCGAGACATGGCACGGAGCCCTAAACATAGATCACTCGAAGACAGCCGAAGCCTCCTTCTTAATGAAGACAGCACTCCTACAAACTATAATACGCCATCTAAATGCACCGTCGACAGGCATAAACAATTGAAATAATTATCAGGATAAGCCCTACGGATCAGGGAAGGCCCTCGAGGATCTCAACCCTTCTTAGAACCTCCTGACAGCGTCTTATGCAAATTCACAAACTTGCCAACCCTAAAAAGCGATCACATAAACATTTATATCGACCACTCAAAACTTAACCTTGATTCCGGCTGTTAGAGTCGTATTTTGAATGAGGATGTGGTGATATGTGACATTCTGTATGAGTGCGATGGTAATAGCCGCTCAATTGGCTCTACTCTATGATATGCTAACTTATGTTTTGTTTGGACTCTTGTAGTGATATCAACTGCTACTTAAAATGTTTTGAACTTCGCAAACATCTGCTTGATGTACTGAATGAGGGGAATATTTGAGAGGGATGAATACTTACCTATATTAATCCAAGAACATGTTCTTGGATGTTCTTGGGTGTTAGGCGAAGGTTTAGAGGCGACTCGGAGAGCAATCAGTAGCTCGCCATCCAAACGTCCAATAAAGACCAAAGTCGGGTCATTCAAAGCGCATAGTGTTCCACGCGCGCCTCAAAGAGATGTTAGCAAACCGTAGGGGCCCAACAACCAAACCGGTGCCCGCTAGGACTACAGAGAAATTTCCAAATGAAAACTCGTAGACCTAGATTGTGACAAAAGGCAGTAGAAGAAACATAGGTTAGTTTTAGTCCGTAAAAATTTGACACGCCCTCCTGGGGTGTTTCTACTCTAGAGCGGGAGAAGTCATTAGATAATTTCTCACCTCCCAAAAAAAAGTAAATAGGATAATTTAGTAATAGATCATCGGTGTAAACTACTACACTTTGAGATTTTTTAATCTAAATATTCTGCATGCATTCAAGGCTGGCACAATAAAAACGTTTTCATAGTCTGAAGAAACCACTTCCTTTTGTTTAATGCATTTGTTTTTCGAATTCTAATGACTAACTCTTGTATTATAAAAGACTTGTTACTGCCAGCGGCTTCACCCACATGAAAGTAGGTTTTATTTGCAAACTTAGGACACCCATTTTAGAATTAGATGTTAGAATTGCATGTTATAATTTTGGGAAATTCTCTCTTAGTGCTCACCCATGTCGTAAAAGGAAACCTTTTACAAAATTTAACGCTCCTAATCCCAGTAGATTCGACTGTGCGTTGATATCTTAGTCAGTCAGTTTCTCATTTTATATATATATATATATATATGTACAACAACATTTCTGCAACTGCAACACTAAAATAAAACCCAAATTACATTAACAGAATCAACAAACAGTTCAACAAAACTTAAAAGAACCGACTGAACACATTAAAACCCAATAAAAACACGTGCCTCTAAGAACTAACGAATGCAATGTTTATTTTTCCGACAAGTTCCTTTAATAAAATCCTCCTTAGCCGAAGTAGCTTCGTGTTTATTCGGCTAACATCGGCGTAAACAAAATTTAGTGATATGTGGAGCCATCGGAGCGGCTGTAAACTGTGGTCGAGTGAACATACAACGTTTATATGTGAAAGTGCGTGCGTGTTCACAGTTACGTGATGCAAATGATGAGAGAATGACGGATGAAGTTTTTGTTTTTCAGGAATTTATAGGTTTAAATGCGTTGAAATAAAATATGCTTCATAGACATTTTATATTGCTACATCACATTCATATTTTAAACGAGAGAATTTATAGGTACGTGTTTTTGTCACCCTTTCGCGCTAACAGTAAGTACCATTATAGACTACAAGGGATTTAGCTTGACCAATTTGATCGCTAGCGGTGAGTAGTGAGGGTCGCGGATGTCTGCTGGATGCAACAAGCAAGCGACTGAAAGAATAATACCGTGTCTAATTAAACTGATTTAACCGGTATACACCATATCAATCACTGTCATTTTTGTTGAAATGAAAAAAAAAACTCTTATGAAACGTAATATTTAACTTTCTAGAACTAGCCTCAAATTATTAGCCTTAAATTTGAATGTCTCTATACATTACAATTCCAACAAGAAAATCACACCCAAATTGGTATCAAAATTGGTCCACTCCTCCACACAGAAACGCCTAATCTGGACGTACATTCAACACCTACTTACCGTAGGATGTGGTCACATCAAAAAGAGATCCGTGCCGTCTTGTAGGGAGAAAACGGAGGGTCCGAGCTTACCAAATATTTCCCGAATCAAAGGCCCTTGGGTGGCCAAGCCGGCTATAACAATAATTGTTTGGACCTCAGAGAATTCGCTGAGAAAACGCCGACAAATATCTAATTGGAATTTCTAATTAGAGTTGCGAAACGCGGGCCTAATTAGTTTTCGATTCGGGTGGGGATGATCAAAAAGGCCGATGTGTTGTTTGAAATCTAACCGGCTTTGGCAGTCTAATAGAAATACTTGGTGTTCGAATATAACAGAAGTTTGATGTATCGAGGTATTCTATTTGGAAATTATTGTAAGAAGTTACTGTAGATTTTGACGAGATGATTGGCGCAGTGGTTGAGCGATTGGCTTCTGTGATGCGTGTCACGGACTCACGGTTTCGATTTTCGTACAGAATAAATACTTAAGCAGCTTACAGATAGTTGTTCCAAGTCTGGGTATCTTGCGTATGTGAGCTCTTATATTTGTGAATGCGTTAATGGTACAGCATTAGTTTCTAGTGTGGGGTAAAGGTTTTGTTTCCTAAATCAAAGAAATAATTTACGAGGGTACTTAGAAATCTCTCCTTTAGTTGAAACTAGTTATAATATGGTTTTAATTCTCATTGCATACTAGCTTTAGCCCGCAGCTTCGCCCACGTATATAAAATATAGCCTATGTCACTCAGAAATACAGCAACTTTCTATTGCTGAAAAAAATTTAGCAATCGGACCAGTACTACCACAGATTACCTCATACAAACAAAAAAACGAACTTTACCTCTTTATTATATTAGTGTAGATTGTCAGCTCTACGTATGTATGTTCAGCAGTTGACCGGTGGACGTCTTTCGGCTCGAATGATAATGATGATGATGAGCGTATTTATTAGAGTATCTAGCCTTGTAGCGTTTTTATCTTATTAGAACTGTTTAAAACTATATTATATTAGTAATAGTATAGTTCGTTAATATCCGACACGGGCAAAAAAAATCGGATCCTAGTTTGTGTTTTATCGAAACAGAACAGCTTCAATCACTTGTGTTACTCCCCTCAGGTTTAGTCCCCTTAAACACCGAAAAAACACCAAAAAACCGAAGAAAAAGAATACCTACCCACCTGACGTCCTCCAAAATTAGCTGTAGAACACGCGAAACAAGAGGGAACAATTCCACTGACCCTTTCACATAAATTGCAAGTGCGATTTCTATTTAAACGCACGGAGGGCATTAGGGTTCCTCTGGTATGTAGGAGGGACGCTTGACCGTGCGGCCCCGGCTGGAAGAAAGGGCTCATTTTCATTAGCAACCAGGCTTCCTACGTAGATTTATATAGAATGCAAATTAACGGGGTGCTCAAAGTTTTCTTTGAGGTAATTTTTGTGTGTAATTTTTGAATATTTATTCCAGGGTATACTTTTAAATTGGTTATAAGACGAGCGGCGTATTGAACGAAAGGACCAGAAAGTCTTATAAGATAAAAAATGTGTTTCCTTTATAATCTATATATCTATTTACCGAGGAGCTCGTGGCTAGATAATAACAGCCGCACAGGTCGATCTTCAACGTTAAGCAACGCTTGCCTAGGTTGGTCTGTAGATGGGTGACCATCTCAACATAACGAGTTTCCTCCGTGCCTTGGAAAGCACGTTAAGCCGTAGGTCCCGGCTGTCATTTGTAGATCTTTGGCAGTCGTTACAGACAGTCAGAAGCCAGTAAATCTGACTCCAGTCTTGCCATGAAGTAAGTACCGTGTTACCCCAGTTAATGGGTTGTGGAGGTCTGGTAGGCAGCCGCTCCTCGTAAAATACTTGTATTCAGCTAAATCCGGCTTGACTGGAAGCCGACCCCAATATAGTTGGGAAAAGGCTAGGCAGATGAGATGATGATATTATCTATTTACCTAAACTAATATTTTAAAGTAGAAAATTTAGATTTTTTGTTTGACCATTTGTGTGTTATCTGCGATCTATATCAAAATCAACTTAAACTTTAAAAATAATCTTACCTTTAGAAAGCTACATCTTCACTGAATAACATAGACCATATGTTTAAAAAAATAGAGATCCTAAAACAGAACCCAAAGAGTCTAAAGTTTGTATAAACTACTTTCA
The DNA here is from genome assembly GCA_030763345.1 of Mythimna separata. Classification (NCBI taxonomy): domain Eukaryota; kingdom Metazoa; phylum Arthropoda; class Insecta; order Lepidoptera; family Noctuidae; genus Mythimna; species Mythimna separata. The sequence goes on from CM061187.1 coordinate 7,569,062, forward strand.
CACGGTTAAAGCCAATGGCAATTTGTTTAAATTAATTAAATAAGTTTCCTATTAGAATTATTTTAAGCAAGAATTTTCTCTAAATGCAAAAGAATTTTAAATTAAAAGTTTACTTGTTCAATACACCAATAAAACAGTTTTACCAAATCTTATCTGCTACATTTCGATCTCTTTTAAGAAAATTCTCATTAGAATACCAACTAATTACCATCACTTTGAGAACCGTTTCCCTCGCTAACGAGTGGGCAGGGAGTCCGGCGACCCTTCGTTTGAAGCCAGCACTTTTTGTGTGCACCTACATTCCTAGCAAGGAACTCCACGCGCGCTGCAAAGGAGACGATGCCTGAAGTATGTGGACGCTGGCCTTTGGTGCCTTTTTGTCTGTTACGGAGGTATGTAGGTAGAGAGTGATTAAATTGTATAGAATAGATTCGATGTGGATGAATTGGTTTAGAAAATTAGCAGGGTTTCATTTTGTTTTTGTTCTATTTTGGTAGGAAATACTTCAAATGACTTTTCCCATTCAGGAGGGAGCATCTTTTTATCATCATCAATCCTCATAACGAATTGATTTAGAAACTTAAAAGATCGCACTATGTTTTTTTTTGTTTGGAAAATTTCAAACGTCTCTTCCTGTTTTGTGGCGGGCAAGAAAGTGTCAGGACTTTTCATCATTGCCTTTTCTGCCAAAAGACGTCCTCGACCCTTCGTTTGAAGCCAGCACCTTTTTGTGTGCACCTACATTCCTAGCAAGGAACTCCACGCGCGCTGCAAAGGAGACGATGCCTGAAGTATGTGGACGCTGGCCTTAGGTGCCTTTTTGTCTGTTACGGAGGCATGTAGGTAGAGAGTGATTAAATTGTATAGAATAAATTAGATGTGGATTAATTGGTTTAGAAAATTAGCAGATTACATCATGTTTTTGTTTTATTTTGGTGGGAAAATTTCAAATGTCCCGTTTTGGGGGGAGAGAGAAGGCAATGTCAAACTTTTCAACATCATGATTTCAGGCGAAAGACGTCCATTGTTGTATATAGACCTCCCTCAAGTGTCGCGACCGGTTCTGTGTGTCTCGCATCTATGGGATTCCCACGACTCTCACTAGGTTATTGGTCCAACTTCAAACCGATCGAACTTTAGGCTTTTACTGATGATAAACTACTTGTGTCTTTTCAGTTGGAATTTGTGTTTCAGGGTTACGATGCCTCTTTTGTCATTCCCGTAGTCAGTTTTTGTCATGTTGTGTGCTGTTTACTAACCAAAAACTTACCTGTCGATCTTTGGCAACTTGGTTAGCGAAACTAAAGATGTAAGTTACTACTAGCCCTACCACGAAATCGTAACGCGATCCATTTGATGACCTAAACTGAATTGTTAAAGGAATATATAGCTCCATTTCTCTTTCTTGCTCGCTCGCCTGTCATTTTAACACGTCATGGTAAAGCCCCTGGCCTAGTAGACAAACAAAAAAAGAAAATCAATAACTATACACTTCATCTTTCTTTCTTTAGTTATGCTTTTTACTATTAGTTAAACTAAGTAGAAAGAAAAGCAAATACCAATAAGAGTTTGATGAGTATAATATAGTTTATTCTAGTATGAGTATTGTAAGACTTTCGATTCTTATTGGAAATTATTTAACTAGCAAACTACGTAACAAATTAAAGTATTTCACCATCATAAAATAGTTTCAAAAGTCTTTTGAAACTATTTTAAGGAGCTTTTTTTGAGTTGGACAGTCACTCAATGACTTCTGCCGTTCTAAAGAAGAACAAGAGGGTATGTTCGACTTTACTGACTAAAATCAAACCTGTATCCGGTGCGTTAAGACCACAACCTTCCTTTTCAGAAATTTCCCGCAACCCGCTAGTAGTTTGATGGTTACCCTGACATCCCTTTAAGGCACACGTGCTGTCGACTTCGCGAAGTTGATATACTCGTATATTACCTGTTGTAAAAGCTCTCAATGAAAACCTAAAAATACCTCCTTATCCTAACCTTTCAGGAAACAATATATTATTTAATTTCCACATATAAATGTACAAAGCAGTGAACACGTCCAAACCATTATCCCCTCCGACTGAGTCCGACTTTTGTTTTAAAATGTAGAAAATTAAAGTTTCTTTTTTCGTTGGAACAATTCTAAACTCGGCAACAACTTGTATTTTAGCGTGCCACCCTCACATGTTTGTGGAAGTTTAAAAAGTTCGTACAGCGGACTTTAAAACGGCGTTTCATTTCACTTTAGTCGCAGAGTATGGAGGAATATTTTAATTGGTCCTGCCATACGGAATACCTACCGGCGCGCGAGTCGTAAAACAGATGTAAAATGTTATATTTTACAGCAACACTGGGTGGGGCCGTTGTTCTGAGAAATCATTAATGTGAATTTTATTAATTTTATGTATAAAACTGCAGGCTATTGTTGTAGTGTAGTAACGTCATAGGTAGAAAATGTGGTAGAGATCTGCTTTTGAAAATAAAGTTTCTAGATGTTTTGGAACAATTTTCCACGTTTATTTTGACCTTGGCCAAAACCTGAAAAGTGAACGCTAAACCAACTATTTTATTGTAAGGATTATATGACTCACACAGCAAACAATTTGACTAGCCTGTTAGTCTAGCGGTTAGTGGCTCTGACTGCTATGCTGGAGGTCGTGGGTTCGATTCCCATCCATGACAAATGTTTGTGTCAAGAGCACGAGCATTTGTTCTAGACTGGGTGTAATTTATCTATAATTTGTATGTATTTAGAAACTATTATCAGTTTATCAGTTGTCTGCTATTCATACCAAAAGCTCTGTTTAGTTTGGGACTAGATGGTATTGTGTAAAAAGTTGTGGAATATTATTATATTCTCTACTGTGGTTATTTTTGAATGTTCACAATAATCAAACTGAAGGTGGCCTGCCGATTTCAAAATATGGATTGTCGAAATACTTCTGTGCCTCAGATGGCACGTTAAGAGCTTCCAATCCGAAATATATTTCCAGTGATTTCCATACAACCGCTCTTAGGTGAATATGACGTTATTACACATCTAGTCCAGTCAAAATAGACATTCAAGTTTGCATTAATTCCCAACAAGCTGGATTTTTGTGCAGGCCTTGAGTACGTCATTACAAATGATATGTCAAAAGTCCCCATCGATCCCGCTTGTGCGTTGTTTTTTATTCGAGGTCAAAGGTCACAAATTTGCGTTTTTTGCGCATATCACTGAAACAATGAGAGCTACCGAAAAATAGTTCAGACAAAGTTTGTAGATGGTAAAATTGTCTACAAAAATGATCTAACACTTTTTCTTCTACGGTGCACTGTTCTCGAATTATGGCTATTTTAAACATAAAAAATACGAATATGCACTCATACTAAGGGGTGATGGATTCGATGAATATTTGAAGGACAAATCATCTGTAACGACACATAAGCAGTGTCGTAAAGCATGCACCCAGAAGAGCAGCATCGCTGTAGCTAAAAGACAGCGTGAGGCGGAGATAGCTACCACATCTGGGATTAGGCCTCCTAGATTTTGAGGTAGTGAATCGTGTTTTTGTTTCAAGAAATATTGTTTGTTCTGTGGCAATGAAGCAGATAAAACGGCTGAAATTGAAAAAAAAGCGCAGCATCTTCGACGAAGAGTGTCTCAAGTTTCAACCTTTGACTTCAAGAAAACCATCTTGAAGGAAGCTCAGACTGGTTTTGATGAGCTCGCAAGTAGTGTCATTGCCCGCATTCAATATGAATATGACTTCGTTGCTGCTGAGGCTAACCGTACCACAGTGATTATTATACTAAAATACGACTTTCCTGCGGTCTAAAGTCACGATATCTCGAAAACGATGCTTTGTAGAAGAAAAGTGTTGAGATATTTTTTGTAGACAATTTTACGATCTACAAACTTTGTCTGAACCATTTTTCGATAGCTCTCGTATTTTCAGAGATATGCGCAAAAAACGCAAATTTGTGACCTTTGACCTCGAATAAAAAACAACGCACAAGCGGGATCGATGGGGACTTTTGACATATCAATTGTAATGACGTACTCAAGGCCTGCACAAAAATCCAGCTTGTTGGGAATTAATGCAAACTTGAATCATAATTTAGTCTATTTTGACTGGACTAATCTTTCTCTAGATATCTTGGAAGGAGGATAATTAAGATTAAGGAGGTTAAGTATTTCTGTTGAAATGAAAACATAATTTTGTGTAAAACTAATAATCCAGTAACGTCCGTCAGTAAGTCCTCTAGAAATCAGCTATTTTGAGTGAACTTTATAATGTACTCATAAATAAAAAATATAAAATATTCTATAAAAACTAATAGAAACCTAACACACTATCAAAACATTTAATAGAGATTTCGTATTTCCTGGAAAAAGTTTTACGAAATTTTCGGAATGCCAACAAAGCGTTCAAAAGCGATCTGTTTTTTTTTACGTTGTCTCTTTATCAAATATGGGTTTGGATTCCGTTAGACGAAACAACAAGATTTTAAACCACGCTCATGTTGACGATAGAAGTATGGGAAAGAGCCCTCTTAAGCTGGTATCCCTGTTATTTGTAGATTGATAGTTGTTTCAGATTGTTTTGATACAATATTACCAATAATTATCGTGAAGAAAATTATCAGCAAAATACGGAACCCTTTTGAGATTACTTTGCTGTCTGTCATGACTTTTTTAGGAATGCGTGGAATTAATATAAACTCACGTCGGCTACCGCATGGAGCAGTGAAGAAATTAAATTTAATCTAAAGGATAAAGCCGTTTATGCTTCGTTTATTGGACATATTTTAAATTTCGTAAAAAAAATAAAATCTATAGGGTACAACTCTAACCTAAGTCAACGTCAATTCTGAAAAATAGTAAGACGCGAGATTTACGCGAGGCGCATAAATCGATTTCGATTTTTCGAGACTTTATTTAGGAATCAAACTACATAGTTACATAAGTTTCCATGAAACCCTCGGTGCACGAACCTGACTCACACTTAATCGATTTTAAGAACCGTATCTCCATATTTTTCATTTCTGCACTCTTCCCATTCCAGTCATCTTTGCTAAAAATTAAAAAAAGCCCCGCCCAAAAAAAAGTACGCAATTGTTATGAACAAAGGTTAAAAATGCTAAAACCCTATAAAAAGCAAACCCACATATGCTTGCAAGCAAACTGAGCGTGTAACATTCCTATCACACCTAACAAACGACCTGATGACCTTGAAGACCTGAATCGATTTCCACCAACCATAGCTAAGAACACTTTCGTGTGATATACCTTTTAAACAAAAAAAAAACTAATTAAAATCGAATCATCCGTTTGTTAGCTACAATGCCTCACACATACACGTCAAACTTATAACACACTGTCGTTTTTGCGTCGGGGGTTAAAAAGGAAGAAAATTTAAAAGGTAAATAAACAACAGAACAAGTTCCTTTTTTATTTCCAGCCTACCTTGGCCACAAATACTAGGCATACACAGCGCGATTAATCAAGCGGTGCGTTTAGGCGCGGCTGCAGGCACGGTAATTAGATTTAAGAACAACTGGGCGGCGTCAGCGGGAGAATGGCCTGCATTAATTTGAGCTTCTCTAACGAGGGCGTCGGACGCTACAGACTGGGTAGGACCTTGGGACACGGGTGCGGTGGAGTAGCTGTTGTTTATAAAACGTTATGTAAATCGAGTTAACGTGCTATTAACACAGACAGTGTACAGTCCTCATTATTAGATCGTCGCATCGTGTCTTCATCTCGCACATATTCAGTGAAATACCCATACAGTTTATTAGGTTTTTTTCTAACTAGTATATATTCCCACTGCTGGGGCGAATGGATGATGGGAGATAAAGCAGTTGCTTTTCAGGGCCACGGTAACCCTTTTGGATAATCCCGCAGCCTTGACGGGTATCAACCCTAGTGGGCCCTGACTGTTTTGCTGAAATTTCTTTGAGGCGTCCTTAGTTAAGCTGTGTCAATCATAACAATGTACTACGCATATATGTACTAAAAGTAACAATACAGTGTTCTGTCAGCAACGATGAGGCTCAACAAAACGCCCCTATCTTCGATCAGACAGTCGGCGACAGTTGACGTCGACTTGCGTAAGATGAGCAATGGGTAGTCTCCAAGCATTTCCAAGTCCTCCAAAGTTAAACTGTGTCCAGAAACTTGTAAGACTCCATACTAAAGACATTAATTTTACCTTTATGATGCACAAAATTACAAAGTTTTTAAGAGTCCACTACGCCATGTTTCTAGCAATAGTTCAGTTATAAGCAAATAATTAATTTCACAATTGCTTTTTTAAACAAATAAATGAAACTTCTTTACCTAAGAAAATAGAATACTCAGTTTAAAGCGTCTCCACAGAAGTTTCCGTCATCCATAGCCAGACTGTGTCCGATGGAACAGTCAATCACGCTATATATTTATAAACAAAGAAAATCCGAAAATCCTTTATTCTCATACACAAAAAATACGTTTAAATTGAAATTTAAGACCTTTAGATTTACTCGTAAATAGACACAATCAAATTAAGAATTAAAATGCTTTATTTTAATCATTACAATTTTTGTCACAGCGCGTCTCCACAGATTTCTAAGTCGTCCGTAGTCAAGCTGTGTCCGGCGTAGCAGTGTGCTACGCGTCCACTAGCCATGTTTATTGCAATCTGGCGGTTAAATGCCCGTCTGCTTAGTCCGCTTATACCGCCCTTTTGTTACCCCCGCCAGATTGCAGCCCCGTATATTTATGTTATATCCTTTTAAAATGCTCAAATTAAATGTATAGGTATGGCTGCTTTTTATTGTTCGGGGAATGGAGCGTAGGGTTTTTTTCGGCAGTTATTTTAATTAATCTGTATTAAATTGTTTTGTTGATTATGTGTTTGCTATTTAATATGTTTAAAATATAATTATTTTTTATAATTTATATATTTTTGGAATCACTTGTCTTTTTTTCTTACTATGAGTCGGTTTCTTAGTCTAAAATTGGATAAGTATTAACAACGTCTCGGATTCTATGTAAAGTCAAAGTTTGACCGGTTTTCTATACTTATTCTAAATTTCAAACACTAAATTCAGAAAGCTTAGTAAATCGAATTGACATAATCTTCATTTAAAATCACCAGGGTCTAGTTATACAAGTCAAGCTTAACTGCAATCCCACCTGATGGTAAGCAGTGATGTAATCGTTGATTGTAAAGGGCACTAGTTTATTAAAAGTCAATTCACTCTAGCCATGAAAACACAGGACCTAAACCAGTTCAGTTTCAGCTTATATTTCTTCCATTATTTCCCATCTTATCTCCAAGAAAACGAGACCATTATTATCAACATAAGAACCTCACAGCCTAGCAATAACAAGGTCCAAAGTACCTGAGATCAGCAGGACCACTATCTTCATAATCAGAATGGGCGTTATTAGGTTAGTGAAGCCGCTTGTCAGGCGATTATGTGATTACTGTCTCACTCTCCCTGATAACGGGCCTGAGAGAATCGCTAACGGGGATATGGCAGATGAATACTGAATGAGATTTCGTTATCATTGTTGGCAAAACGTTGATTATTTTATATGTAGTATATTATGTAGTCATTTTTTTTGTCGTTGAGGCACCCGCCTGTCATATGCGTGAGGTTGCAGATTTGAAACCGGGGAAATCACAACTGTAAATTTTTCAGGTAAAAAAGCAATGGTTATCCTAATCGTAAAAGAGTTAAACGCAATAGGCGCAGTGGCCGAGTGGATTATCTGCTGCGCAGGTGTCGTGGGTTTGATTCCCTCGCGGAACAAATATTTGTATGACCTAACGATAGTTGTTCTAGGTCTGGGTGTCTTGTGGATTTATTATGTACCTATAATTATGTTTGTGAAAAATATATGAGTGAGAGTGTTATTACTTAAATTATATAAAATCACGCCTTTTGTGAGGTCGACTAAACAGTCCAACAGACCAACTAGTTGTTACTGTACTTGCATACTACCTACTTGTCAGAAATTTAATTCTTTAATAAACACACTTAGAAATCTTCTTGTAACTATAATTTAATCATTAATAAAGCACCCCAACAAATTAACAAAACAATCGCCTTATATCATAAAATAATCTAATCCGCTCGTATCACCGGTCATCTCAAAGGGTTGTTGAACTATCTCCCTCGGCCTTCGCCCCTGCAGCCCTTTGTGTGCCCGGACTTAAATAAAAGGTTTGATTTTGTGTTGTAAGGGAGCATAGATCAATATTTGCTGAGCGGACCGAAAGACCGACCGATCTGCATACCTTTATTACCATCGGCTCTTTGAGGTCTGCTAGCCGTGTTTGCGTTCGCTTTGCGGGTATGGAAAAGTATCTGAATTGTGTGGAAAAGTATTTATTTACCTGCACCATACCAACCCGCACTCGGGCCGCATGGTGGATTACTGCCCATTTCCTTTCCTAGAGAGGAGGCCTGAGTCCCAGAAATGGAAACACTATTGGATGCAGCAATACAATGCAATATGCACCACCATGGTGTAGTGCTAGCCTAGTGCATAATTACCCCGACTTATGAAGGGGCCGCATTACTTTGTGTAATTTATTTCATCACTAATGTACTTAAAACGGTGAAGAAAAACATCGCACTGTGTTTCGTCCAGAACAAGCTAGCTGGACAAAAACAACATTAAGATTTCTTAAAATCATTAATGGTGGTAAGTAGGTTATTAGTTGGTAATGACACCCACTACTATTGATTTGGCATAAGTCATACAAAACATCGTTAATGAGGGCAAGTATAGAAATAAATTGGCTCAAATGCATAATATTATTTGAATTTTTGCTACTGACACGATTGCATCTCCTGCGGTTATCTTAATAGTTGTGGTAAATTTTAGTGATGGATTCTATTACTAAGGGTGAGTACATTATATTTATTTAGTTACAATTAAATAATATTCATACTAAATTAGAACCAGAGCGTCGCAAATCCAGAAATTAAGTTTTTTATTCAACAATTCAAATTCAAAAGACGGTAACTAAAAACCCCCTCGTATCCCCGGTCTGTATTTTTTTCAGTTGATAGGCACATGCTTCCAAATTATAATGAAACTTTCTTTTTTTGCTCGTTTTTGCTCGAAAAGCTGTTTTTAATTTTTCTACAGGTAGCAATTTTACAGTTTCAAAAATGCATTTTTTCGAAGAATGGGGGAAACATACAAAAAGTGACCGAAATAAGGCGCTTTTCATGTTTGTTTCACAAAATCATGATATCAGTGGTGTAACAGAAGCATCTGTGAAGGAGATCAAAAATATTATTTCCCGTTTTTCGGAGAAATGGGAGAATTCTGGCCGAATACGGAATCGGTTCTTAGCTTGTAATGCTAAGTGGCTAGAAGGTGAAGACATACAGTTTAAGGTGTCTTATGACTTTGCAGAAGCATCAAGTATCAAGTGTCTTCACATTCACAGCATGGTCCCGGAAGACCGCCAGTGGATATGGCAAACGCAAGTGCCAAAACCACACGGTGAGGTATCGATGATTCGGTTCAGTTACGAAGCTCTGAGGTACTTTTGGTTGCTGCTGAAATAGCTTCTCGTCAAGCAGGTAAACGCAACGTCGCAAAACTGATTCGAGAACTTAGTGAGAAACCTGAGAATCGTTTCTGAAGATTGCAGAAGGTTCCGAAGGGATAATACCCGGAAACGGTCTCGTATTGCCACGAATACAGATTTCCTGAATATGTTGATCATTACATATGATCTTTTTATTCTTAACAGTCTCAGTGATATCCCCAGAAAAAAATCAGGTAGCCTCCCTCCTGCGGTCTTAGACCTTGTAACCCCACCCGTAAATATTGTAAAAATGTAAATACTATAAATATTAATACCGAAGATTATTATGTGGAGAATTTTTCTGAGGATGAACTTAGTGAGAATGAATAATTCCTGAGTTTGTTCTCATTATACATAACTCAATGAATAGTCGTTTTCTAGTCGTAAGTTATTTAAAACAGGTTGATTTTTACGAGTGTGGTTTATTGTGTACAAATCGGAACTGTTGTAAAATATATAAATAAGTTTTATTTACTTATTCTTATAATATTAGTGTAATCGTTATATAATGTAATTAGCTTTAAATACCCCTAATTTAATTGATATTTCTTACGAATCATGCCATAAACACCATTAGTTTTAATTAATTCATTTTATTTTCGGAGTTTCGCATTTTTATGAGTTTCTAAGTATTTTAAACAACGAAATCAGTCATATTATTAACAAGCAGAGGCTATGCAACCTATATCAAGTAAAAAATAATTTTGTCCAGCTAGCTTGTTCTGGACGAAACACAGTGCATCGTGAAGAAAACCTAGCACTAATCTTTCGAAGATGTGTGACATCCACTAACCCGCATTGCAAGAGCAATCACACACTTTGAAAAAATATAAAACTATAAATCTGCTATCATTTCAGGCGAAAGACAACCCATAGGTCTCCCCCAAGTGTCGCCACAACGACCTGTCCAGTGCACCTCACATCCATTGAATTCCTGCAACCCTTCACCAAGTCCACCTTGTGGGAGGCTTTCCAACGCTACGTCTTAAAAATCATCTGTTCTGCGAACAATATGCCCGGCCTACTGCCACTTAAGTTTGGCAATTCTTCGGGCTATGTCGATAACCTTGGTTCTTCTGTGGTTATCTTCATTTCTGATGTGACATCATAAGGAAACTCCAAGCATAGTCCATTTTTTGTCTTTGGTTTTTAAGGTCATTAATTTATAATTAATATAACTAAAAAAAAATGGCATGCCTCACGTTTTTGTGCATTCTGTATAGGATCTTTCTTTTCTTTAATACCATATTTTAGTACCTACCTGTATTCATGGCAAGTAAATTATTTTATTTCATTTTTCTTGTTTCACCCGACTTCCTTTAGTTGCTCTGGGTCGCCGTGACAGTATTAATCAATCACGCAGCCTTCAAATAATCACACAGTCCCAGTCGTGGTGGGCCAGCTACCTTAAGTTCAAGTACCGTGGCCCACCACGGCTTTACTCTAAATACAAAGTTAAATAATAACAATTTCTTAAGCACACATAGTTAAGAGGCAGGCACCGAGTTGCTTGCGAAAATGACAGCTGCAGCAAGCCGCTTTAATGGCCATCCTAAGGTCCGCACATTGCAGCTCTCACGCTATCCTTAGCCACCCTTATCACCAAGCCATAAAGTCCATATTCCTTTGGCAATAAAGTAATAGATAGAGGGACACAAACCGAACCGAACCGTCAATGGATTGTTGTAGGAAATTTATTGTGTGAGCACACGTTCTGGAGCTTGTACCGGGGTGCGACGCAAACGATTTGTAACTGGAAGTCCGTAGATTATAATACTATGGCTTAGGGTGTAACATTTTATTTTTAATTTTCCATTTTCATTTGACTTTGCTCAAATTTTTGATCTCACTCACGTGCAGTGTTCATGTACAAAAAATCAGCATAATCGGTTGATATTTAGAGGTTGTGTAACGCCAATAAAGTTTTCTCATGTAGCTAACTAGTATGTCATCAGTATAGAGTAAATTTGGTATATTATTATTTTTTTACAGTGGAGTTAGACACAACAAAAAAAACAGTAGAAATAATAGCGACAATGCGACACAAATATTCGCGCGATTATGAAGCCTCAGTATTGACGACACGGTTAGCACAGTGGTTGAGCGGTTGACTGCTGCGTTACGAGTCGCAGATTCAATTTCCACATGGCGCAGATACTTATATGGTAAGTATACTCGTATATGTGTGGGTGTTCTGGGTCTACGTGGCTAGAGTTGTATGTGATTTTACATATTTGTGAATGTACCTATGCTACAGGAGTTATTCCTAGTGAGGAGTAACGTATTCTTTAACAAAAAATAAATAAAATAAAAGATATAATATACAGAGCTATAGGTACCTCAAGCCTAGGGCAAGTTTAAAAAAAAAATACATAATGCATTTTGTTGTTAAAAGCATCGTCAGAATGAGAATTTTTGTTTGTAATATTTTTCCTAAGAAAATATAATTAAAATAAAATTAAAATTATTCATTGTACCTTTGTGGTTTTTTATCTCAGATTTGTAATGATCGTGCCATACTTATTATGTAAAGGTTTTAAAAACTAACCAAGTTCAAGTTACGGTGTTAAAATATTTAGGCTAACATTGTGCTACACTGCAAGGTCCTTGCTACGACTCTGCTACGAAATTCTACGGCGTAGCACTCAATGTTTTCTGTAAGTAACACTAGACATTTTAATTCCTATATAATCGTTAGGTACACATTTTGCAATTTAAATAAAAACCAAAGATCACCTTAGCTTATCGTTTTAAAATGATTTAAGTCTGTATCTTCTTGAAACTCAAATCCAACAAATAAATGTGATCTAACGACTAAACTTATTTCCCAATACCTTCCTCAATAGTCCAAACACTATTTGCATTCAAACGATGATCACAAAAGCAATTTTCTCCCTACGCACACAACGTTCATTAAAATCCTTTAATGCTGCGCCCAAACGGTGGCTCCCAAAACTTGTCCCTAAGCAGATTGTGTGAGTCCGAGCGACACGACGTACGAACATACGTCGACGTGGCTCCGATAGAGCACTCGTCTAACAGGCTTCGTTAACTCGATCTATGCACCCCTATCTCGACTCATTATGAGAACACTGCGCGACGTCACATCACTATAGTTACCTTACTTTCATTGTGAAGGAGTGACAACTATGGAGGGTGGGTTGGAAGGTGGTTGAGTTTTAGAAAATTAAAATTAGTTGATTTGTTTGAATTTAAATAGTATGGAATAAATCTCTTTCTTATTTTGTTTGTATGTTGTGAGCAAATTAGTTTTGGAGAAAAAAAATAACATCACTCTTTGAACTCAATTTAAAAACAATAGTCTTTGTACTGTTTTTTTTTCACTTCACGTTATTTTGCGTGTTGCCCCAATCGGCACGAGTGTGGTGACGGAGCCGGCGTGGTGGTGGTGGTGCGTGGTGACCGGCTGCCGGCGGCTCGGCTGCTAAATGCCGCAAGAGGCGCGCGCCGTCCCGCTCGCTCCGCCGCGCTCGCCGCATCTCTCGCTCGCGCCGGCGCGAACACGTGTTTATTTGTATGTTTTATCCTTCGGCGGCTTTAAACCCAACCCACCCTGACCGCAAAGTGCGCTCCGCCGCCCGCCGCGCCCGCGCGCCGTCGCCGCCTCTCCCGCCGCCGCTGCCGCCAGCCGCACGACTCACGCGCGAAACTTTGTCCGAAGTCGACGGGCGCGGACGTACGCGCGTATTAATAGCCACCGCCAGTGGTCACCGCAAGCGAGCGGCGAGCGTGAGCGCGAGTCAGCCCCACGCGAGTCGCAGCACGACCGCGCGCCACGCCGCACGTGTGCACGCACCACGCACCGCGCGTAAACACCGCCAAGTACCACGCGCGAAAGCGAAACTCAAAACAAAACTACAAAAAAATCAAAAAACACCGTCGTCAGCTGTGAAAGTGAGAGGGACGTGCGTATGGCGATCGCGTAAATACGCGGTGCGCAAAAAGTGCCGCCGTCAGTGAAACTAGTGAAAAGTTTTTTCGCCGCGTACGGGGGAACCACCCCTCGACGCCGGAAAAAATCGGCCCCTCGCGTCCCGCGCCCGCCCGCCGCCGAACTTTTCATTCACCGGGGAAAAAAGTGTGGCAAGGCCGCCGTGACGTCACCGCGTCAAGTGGCTACACGCGCGTTTCCTAGCAACGTGTTGACACGTCTCATCACCGACCCTCCTGTCGAACTTGGACTGTCTTGAGTGCGGCGACGTCTTGAGTGTGATTATGTCATCAGTGTGTGAGGATGGTGTGTGGTGGCGGTGAACATCGGTGAGGTGTGTGCGGCAGTGTCATGTAGCAGCGGCTGGCGGGCAGTAGACTCTATGTGCAGCACGCAGCGCGCGCGGGTGTCGAGGATGCACCTGACGGGCGCCAGCAGCGGCGCCGTGTCGCCCGACACCAGCTCCTCGCTGCTGCACGAGACCTACACCAAGATGACGTCCGACATCCTCGCGGAGCGGACGCTGGGGGACTTTCTGTCGGAGCACCCGGGCGAGCTGGTGCGGACGGGCAGCCCGCACTTCGTGTGTACAGTGTTACCTCCTCACTGGCGGTCAAACAAGACATTACCGGTGGCGTTCAAAGTGGTAGCTCTAGGCGACGTCGGCGACGGCACTCTGGTCACCGTGAGAGCCGGTAACGACGAGAACTGCTGTGCGGAGTTGAGGAACAGTTCGGCGGTGATGAAGAACCAGGTCGCCAAGTTCAACGACTTGAGATTCGTCGGCCGCAGCGGTCGCGGTGAGTGCTGAAGGTGCAGTTATGTGATACAATGAATTTTAGTGATTAGTAGCAGCCCTAAACGATGCAAGACAACACGCGACTAAAATAAAACTATGATAAAAGTTCAAAACAATCAAAGCACTTGTTAAAGATACAAAATAAATCAAAAGTTATTCGAAACAGTAATTGAAAACCGTTCCAATTCGCGAAAACAATTCACACGGGAATTCGAGCAAAAAAAGGCGACGGCATTTACGAAACGTGAAAAGTTGAAAGAATAAAAACAGATGAAGTTAAACATTTTAAAGTCAGGTACAAATCCAAGTGATTACAAGTCCAACAAGTAGCTCCCCACGGCAATAAGTACATTTAAATATTGTGTCAAAGTTTCTTGGGAAGGGGAAGCGCCGCTGACATTGCTAAGTACTCGAAACTTTTTCCGTGAGACTTAAGGAAATACGCGAATGTCAAATAAGGAGGGCGGGAGATTTGGGCGGCTATTTCCGCCCAATGATGGTCCCGCCCGCCCTTTCTAAGAAAGTTTACTTTTTGTGAAGGGCAGAGAGTTTTATGCGAAGATACTTGTCCGAGGACATGGACTTTAGGGAATACTTTCGTGGTAAAAAAATACGTGTTTAGAGTTACATTAAAAATGGTTGCTAATATCGGTTTTATTGGGTAAGTAGGTGATTTTCTAGTCATGTTAAATTACATTGAAGTAATTAAATAATATAATAATTAATTAAAGTAAACAAAGAATTCATAATTTATGTCCCGCCGGAGTTTGTTGTTCTGATCAAATTACATTTTAAAATATTTTATTATTAAAATGAGACTATATCTAAAATCATACACTGAAACAATTTTATTTTATTCAGTTGCGACTAAAAATATAAAATAAATATATAGAGCTTAACAGAATGATTCAATTTAATAAATAAATAAATTATTTAAATAATACCTCAGTTCATACATGTTACTATTTAAATTGTTATTTATAATTCTTACTGTATATTACTAACATAACAGGTTGCATCTTATGAAAACTGACTCTTACTGACCTAACGATATGAAACTTAACACTGAAGTATACACGAATGTAAGTTATAAGTAATACAAACAAAGCCTAAAATAAAAAACGCAAGATGAGTTTATTAAAAAAATGGGGATTTTTAATTCAAACTTTATAGTAAGCAGTATACGAGTATGCTGTAATAGGATACTTTTTATCCTGAGAGTATGTTTTCTTAGGGTTTGTCTACTTTTATACGGGTGAAGCCAGTGACAGCAACCCGTTTGAATTAAAAGTTTGAATCTATTTTTTCCATCTTCATTTTTTAAAGCTCAGGTTTGTTGTTTTTTGTTGGGCTCTCAATATACTGCCTACTAGCTTTTGCTATCGGCTTTGCCCTCATGAAAGTCAAAAATAAATAGACTATGTTATTAAGTGAAGATTTAGCTTTCTAATGACGAAAGAATTTTTGAAATAGTTTTTTTTTTAGTTTATCTATCACATACCCGCGAAACGAGACACAATAGTAAAACAATAACAGCGCGATCTCATAGGACCGGTTGGGGACTCAGACATTAAATTAAAATATACAAACAAAAAATCGAATGTATTTTTGTTTATAATAATATTAATTAAGATACTCGTAAATACTTCAGTTGTAGTTCCATTCCAGGTATAATATTAGATATTTCAACCCCTTAGGTGGTTAATGATAGATAGCTGAATCCATTCTTACTAGATATCGTACAAACAATAAATTGGTTTACAATATCCCAAGAATGAACACCACTGAACAGCAACCAAATATTTTGTTAGGCGCAATAATTTGTTAATGCCTACCCTAATTTAACCCTTTAAAATGGCTCGGGTTTATTCTAGCGTTTCTCGATCTAATCTACTCAGGCTACTGATTGTCCGTTCATTGAACTTAGATCTCTTTCTTTTTAATGGATTTTGATGTAGTATATCTAAGGTTTAAACCTTTAAAAGTCTAACTTTGATTTGAAGTAGTACTCGCTACTTTTAGTGACTCAAGCCCACCCGTGTTCCTTCAATTGCACTTGATTTCCAGCGCCATGGATTAAAATGTTTTGCAGCGCAAGTATAACCAAGCGTTAGTTAGAATTTTGTGAGATGGCAAACGTGTGAAAAATAAATTAAAAAAAATATATAAATAGGCCTGAAAAAAATTATACGTATCTAAGTAGATGTTGTCGAAAATGTTCATACAATCGTATAAATTTATTAGGTCAATATTTCTGTTATCATTAAAATTTGAACTAATATAAAAAATATTTATGAAGGTATTTGAGTTGTTGATTTTCATTAATATTGACACAAAATAAACTTTCTCATTTCAAAAAAGCCCCTGGCTTTGTAGATTTAAAGTATAATTTACCAATTATTAAAAAAAACAAGCATTGATTTACTTTATCTCTTATATTGAATATAATACAACGTTGATAGGACAGAGGGGCTCTCCATACATTTAAGTTCACATAATTTGACAAAATGTATGGAGAAGCGGATTTTTCTTTCGTTTCAAGTCGTTAATATTAATGTGTACAACCACACGTTTTAAGGAAAGCTCCTCTGTCGTATGAACGTTGTATATTCCTTTAAACTTAAAAAGCAATTGATTAAAAAACTATGACTACAAAAATTAAAACCAACAACTAAACTAAATCATTGAGCTTTTCGAAATCTTTAACTCTGACGGATTTCCTCGTATAGAATTTTGCATTAACGATTGCACATTGAGTGAGCCTTAATAAATGTGTGTATGTATGCCCCAGTCATAAGCCAGTTGCCACCCCAATAGGGTAAAGGGTTCGAAGGGTGCAGATTATTGCAGGAATCGTTTGTTATATGGGTTATTAGTACAAAAATGTAATATTACCTAGTTCAGTGATTTGACACTCAAAGGTTTGCTGAGAGTGTGTGTCTGCTCTCAGCAAATCTTTAAGTGTCACTCATCGAGAGAGATCATATTTTTTTTGAAAGGGGAGCTCGCGAGTCATAAGAATGATTTCTCCTGCTCTTGGGCGGAACGGGAGGATGTGTCAGACTCTTACTGACTAAACTCCACCCCGTTCCTTCGTCGCCTTCGATCTGGGGGATATGGGCTTACCTTTCGGAATTCCTGTGAGAGATTATAATTGAGGGTAGAATACAATGTGTGCAATACAAACCTACATAAATATGTCTAACAATTATATAAAATATACATACAAATTAATCAATAGAAATATACTTGTATACTAATGCTGCTGAAAACGTTGATCTGCCATATAAATTTTATCAAATAAAAAAATGAAGGTTGGAAGTAGAAGGGTAAAAAATAACCTACATTCTCAGACATACCAAATATATTTAAAAAAATCATAAAAATCAGTCAAGCCAAATCGGAGGATCAGTCGTCACCACGGATCGTCACCTATATCGAGTAGATATCAGATTTATATACTCGCATATATAGTTATGTGATAACATAATAATAATAATATTATATTCAAAGTAAGTAGTGCTTGCAACAACAACAACAAACAAAACAACTGATAAACATACTTATAGATTTCTAAATACCTACCTACATATTATAGAAAAATTACAACCAGACACAGAAATAGAGCTGATATCTATTCGATCGACTACTATTTGTACCCTCTACAAAATAATATAGGTTACGATCACAGAAAAAATATCTGAAAATCTATGGTTACGATACAGCTTTCCAAGGGGGGCAGATTTTGCTATTGAAGTACGGCTACATCTTTTATTTATTTATATTGCACACAATGCTTAATTCAGCGGTAACGATCGCTAGTTAGAAAGAATAGTGGACGGTCGCGTCCTACTGCACAAATGCTAGCAAAGGAGGTTTTCTAGCCACCAGCTCGATCCAGTCGGTTACCGGCCGACCGAACGGCGAGTTACTCACTGCACGACGTCCGCAAGTCCGCACAAACTTTCTGGTTGTCATTGCAATTGTGTAACACGTTAAAGGTGTTCATCCTCCTACTCTTATCTTAATTTAAACATTGACACTCCGTGCTGTGGTGGCCAAGTGGTAGCCGCCCCGTCTGAAAGCAGTGGTGACCGAGTGGTAACTGCCCCGACTTACAAGTTGTAGGCCCGGCCACGCCAACTATGTGTAATTTATTTCATCACCACAGCTCTCAAAAACGGTGAAGGGAAACATCGTGAGGAAACCGGCATGACCTAGAACAAAAATTCGAAGACATGTGACATCCACCAATCCGCAATGGGCCCGCGCAGTGGATTATGGCCCATTCCCTTTCCAAAAGAGGAGGCCTGAGTCCCAACAGTGGGAACATTATAAGGCCGCTAATGCTACTCGGTGCAACTCAGCACACCTGCACCGTATGCTCCGCCGTATCCTCCAGACGGTTCAAGCAATAGTGACATCCAAGCCTTTTTTTCCGCCTGAATCCGATGCAGAAACTTCCCGAACTGTGATAAGTTCGGGAGCTCTCCAGTCCAGCGGTGCTATTCTCTAAAAGTCATTTTCATGGCGACGAGCTCGACGTCAATAGTAACTGTGAGTTGACAATGAAAGTTCTTCATACATTTGCGTTCGTTTTTTGAAGGTTGTCTTGACGTTGAGCTCGTCGCCATGAAAATGACTTTTAGGGAATAGCACCGCTGCTTCGGATTCAAGAACAGTGAGGACGTGCGTCATTCAAAAGGTTAGGGGACTAATAATATATTATTCTTTGTTACAATAAATTCTATTCTTGAGGAGGCCATAGTAAACTTTTAAAACATTTCCAACAGTGAATTTCTTTCGGTTAAAATAATAATGATAATGAACGTCACCTATTTAAAAAAAAACTGGGCAAATACGTTTCGGATTCGCGCACTGAGGGTTCCGTAATAACTTACATATTATGAAAACAGTTCAATTCCCGAATCGGTTTTGAAGGTTTTTCCGAAACGTATTTTTTTTCTTGTTACGTAACTGCAAATTTTCAGTTTTCAAACTTTTTCCTATATTTGTGCCATAAGACCTTGCTTTATGCCAAATTTCAGGAGTCTAGGTCATCGAGAAGTATCCTGTGAATTGTGATTCCCTTGAGAGTGCGGAAATGTACCTTTTGTAACATAAACGGCCGTTTCTTTTTTTTCGTTAACTTACTAGTTAAATTTTTATACAGCTTCATGGGACTTTAGGGTATATATGGTTTTATTTTCAACTTTATCTCGGTAACGCGTGAAATAACGACCTTCACGCGTTACCGAGATAAAGGGTCTTGACAGATATACAGACAGACGGATAACAAAGTGATACTAGAAGGATTCTGTTTATTTATTTTTTTAGGTATCGTACCTCAAAAAAAACAGAATCCTTATAGTATCACTTTGTATGTACCCTAAAATGAATTAAGAACCTATCAAGATATTCCTGAATTCTTTTATCATTGGAGACTACTGTTAACGTCATCGTTATTCACTATCTATCTATAATGTATATGTTTTATCAAAATATTTGACTTACTCATACGTTTTTAACATACATACTTTTAATTCCAAAAACCGCATCCGACCTAGTGATATAAATACCCGTAATTATCATACTAACGGATGTGGTCTGTAACTATTATAATATTAATTACAATCGAAATATTTTTTAACAAATATAAAAATAATATAAAATATAACTTAACGAAATGTGCGGCATCCATTAAGTAATAATAAATATTTATTAAAAATTATTTGTAATGTATTCTTAAATATTTTTCTTTCTGTGTACATGCCTGAATGAGTAAATCATGCGTTTTAGGCGAGATAAGCTTTAAGCTAAATTTTTAATAAAAATTATATTATTATGCAATATGAACGTGTTAAAAAGATTCTTAACTCGTTCATATTGCACTACTTTACAGATGTAAAGTAGCACATTTGAATACAGTGCTATTTATTTCTATTTAAACAATAACTTAACTTTCAGTTTCTGAAAATAATTAGGTACCAAAATACAACTACTGTCTGTTTTTTATACCCTGAGACTTACAATTACAATTTAGTTTCAGGGTATCAGAAACAGATTTTAGGTGAAAAATTTTATCAAAATATGCACTTCAGCACAATCGAAAAATTCGATTTCGATTCGATGATAATCCACCGTAGGAAAATACTTAATATAAATATAGACAAGTTAAATTACCCCCTTTCGCCCCTTTAAAGATTGAATTTCAAAAAACGCTTTTTATTGCAAGCCTACGTTATAAAATGCAGCTTTGTCCAAAATGTTATGAGTCTAGTCCCAGTAGTTTCTTCTTAAATATAGGTATATATTACATAAATTTGTTCTGTATGAACATCGAATCTGCGACTCAGTCACGTCAGGAAAAGCGTACGGTACGCTACACTTGCATCAATTAAATAGGTTTAAAGAAAACGAGTATTTTACCTATATTAGTTTTTTACATGTACAGTCAGCAACATGAGTCGGTTAACGTCATTCTAAGAATTTAAAATAGAATGAATGAATGTATTTCAAACAACAAAGATATATTTTGGTTTTTTATTGATTGTAACTGATTTGCTTGAAGAGTAGGGAATATCTTGTTTATAGGGCAGTAATTAAATCTACTTAAAATAAAAATAAATTACTACGATTTTACAACTGGAAGTATAGAGGCTCTTCAATTTTTTATTTATTTTTCAAAAAGTTTTTAATCATCGACTATGTTTTTGATCTAACTCCTCCAAAACGGCTTGACCGATTTTTATAAATATTTGGTAAGTCTGACAAAAATTGCCTACATAGGTTGTAGCTAATTTTTGTGTACCCGCCTGCCTCCACCCCTATTTTATCATTGATAATATAATTTATATGGCTAAATAACATTGGCGGGGTGAGCAACTTTACATATAAAATAGTAATATGAAGTTCCGAGGGATCCCATGAAAACTTTGTTAGTATTGCCTAGCTTGTGCATAACTTTGTTAGAGTTAGCTTCCAGTTAAACCTGATGCAGCTGGATATCAATGCATTACATGGAGTGACTGCTTATCTAGCCTTCACAACCTCCTCATTTAGTGGCAAAGATAAAAATAATTGATTTGTCACATACTGTGAAGACAACACACAGTATGTAGAAATAACATTTAGAAATTTAAGATTAATAAAAAGCACTGACACGGAGGAGCTCGTGGCTAGATAATAACAGCCGCACAGGTAGATCTTGCAACGCTTGCCAAGGTTGGTCTGAGGATGGGTGACCATCTTAACATAACGAGTTTCCTCCGTGCCTCGGAAAGCGCGTCAAGCCGTAGGTCCCGGCTGTCATTTGTAGATCTTTGTTCAGTCGTTACGGATAGTCAGAAGCCAGTAAATCTGACTCCAGTCTTGCCATGAAGCACTGTGTTACCCCAGTTAATGGGTTGTGGAGTTCTGGTAGGCAGCCGCTCCTCGTAAAATACTGGTATTCAGCTAAATCCGGCTTGACTGGAAGCCAACCTCAATATAGTTGGGGAAAAGGCTAGGTAGGTATATGAAAAGAGAACACATTGTGATGCTCACAGTTGCGCCAAACAGGTCCTGAAATCTGATGCTAAATATAAGAAGCTAGGAAGTTTCGGACTATCCGTAACAACTGTCAAATAAATACAATTGACTTTGCGTCATTTTTGGGGCTCAGAGGAATCTTAATAAGTTAAGATGGTCTCCCATCCACAGACCAGCCGCAGCAAGCCTAGCTTAACCTTGGGCACCAACCTTTGCTGTTTTTATCACTTAATCATGAGCTCTAGCCATGCAAACTAAAATCTAGTACTAAATAAGTCAATAACTTCAAGAGCTGTGTGTGTGAGGCTTATATGATTTACTTTTTACTTGTCTGTAATTTTGAAGTATGGTTAACAGTTTTGTGCGGACTACCCACGTGTCCTTTCTTTGATATTGTTCGTCAAATTGTTGAACTCCTTAGTAGTCTTAAGTTAAGCTACATGAATACTGTCAGGTTCACTCAGATCTGGTGTGTTCTTTCTTAAAAGACCGCTAATCTGCATGGTTTTCATACGTAGACATTATGATTAAATGACCATTACAGGTTTCCTGTCTGGACCTTTGACCTCCGAGTTTGTTTTGGTGTACCTTCTCAGAATAGTCAGGTAGGAAACACCAACCTCACCTAGTTTAAACTGACGAGTAAAATTGTTTTTTAAAACCAAGTATTTGCAAAATAGATATCAAACATCATTTCATTTTTGAAAAATGTACGTCCATTATTTGTATTCTTTCCGGATCACTAGTTTCCTTTTGTTCGAATTTCTTCTAGCACCCTTTCAGTTTGGTCGTCCGTAAAGATCATTGTTCTTTGAATTTATTTTTCAAAATTCAATATGCAGGAATGCCATGGACTATAAAGCGTCGCGGTCACAAAACAATTATTGCACAGAGGGGAGTTGAGTGGCCAACATCCGCTTTTTCCTATCAACCAGGGCTGATTGATGTCGAAGTACTTGTAGGTGGCACGTTTAATGTTTATTCTTGCAGGCTTTCCTATGATGAAAAAAGACAACGATTTATTTACGCAAAAATTACGCATCTTAAAAGTAGCTAACACTCATTATCATCATAGGTAAAGTATGTAATGCTAGCTTCTACCAGCGTCTTCACCCACATGAAAGTAGAAATTATATAAAAAATAATTATTCATTGTGGTTTTACTATAACATAATCTACCGTTGTGTAAATTTCATCGAAATCCATTGAGCTGTTTGAGCGTGAATAAATAACTAACATACGCATACATAAAAAGCTATCGCCCTTAAAAATATTTAGTGTGCCCAGAAGGTATTATAGTTTTGCAGTAAGTAAGCAGTACCTTTTGCGCAACAATCAAAAGATTGATGATAGAGATGAGTAGAGATGATGTAATGTCATCATTAATTTGTGTATGAATTTGAATATTTTACAACTTACTATATTTGTAGCTTAATACTATTCTTAAATGAATCATTCATAATATCATGACACGTGCATGAACACTTACAATTTCATCATCATCATTTTAGCCGTAAGATGTCCACTGCCAGGCGTAGGCATCCCTTAAGTGTCAATAGTTGTAAACGTCGATCGAATACCTACCATCATTACCAGGTCATAAGTCTACTTTACCTAGACCTTAAGACATTGTAACCAACCGACCAATTTTGTTCATTAGATTATTATATGAATTCAATTAATAAATATTTGTTTTGATTATAAAATAGAATATAATGAAAAAGTAATATATACTCAAAATTAAATCTATTGAGATGATCATCATTATCATTTTACCCGAAAGACGTACACTGCTGGACATAGGCCTCCCCCAAGCGTCGCAGAATCGCCAAACTTAAGGCGATACTATTTGCCAGCGACCTTGCGCGATCGGGCCGTAGCTAGCACCCGCGTCCCGCGACCGCGCATGCACCCCTCTTCGTACGCTCGTTTTGTCAGTTTCGTAGGGTAACCATCCGTTTCAAATAGAAAGGAATTTACTGCCGGATTTTTTATAGCTACCTAACATTTTTTGATAATCTATTTTTACAAGTAAATAATATCTCATAATAATAAGTTAAAACCTAAAAATATACACATAATTATATTTTATTATTTACCTCTAAAATACGGAGTAGTTTAAAACCAAAATTGTGTGTTTCAAGTGCAATTACTTAAAAGAAGTAAAATTAGTAGGTACGTAAGGATCGTAATGCTGGAACTTGACTTGACGAAATATTCGCAGTGTTAAAATAGAATAGAATAAACTTTATTGTACTTACACCAAAATAAGTAGTAGCAGTGTTATCGGGATAAAGTTCATTTTATATACCACTTATAGCTTTACAAAGCATGCCTCGTTAAAACCCCATGGGATGTCACATTCCCAACTTCCATACTTCAGACTGCTACTAAGAATCATTATCATCATAATTATTCATCATCATTTCACCCAACAGACGTCCACTGTTGGACCACAAAACCGTAGTTGCCCAGCAGGGTCGAAGTTTACTGGGGTTATGTTAAAATGAACCCCGGAACTCTGGATCGAAGGCAAAGAAGGAATAAGAGTTTTTTTTTTCAAGTGATTAATCATCAGAATGACTTCCCCACTCTTGGGCCCTAGCGGGAGGGCGTGTCGGACTCTTATCGACTAAAACGCACCCCGTTCCTTCGTTGCCTTTGATCTGGGGGACACGGGCTCACCTTTCGGAATTACCGTATTCCCCAGACGCTTTTGGCCCTACGTGCCCCTACAGTTTGATGACATCTCCTTGAGGCGCGCGTGGAACAAAACGCGCCGTTGACGACAAGGCTCGGTCCAGGTTATTACCAGACTGCCGGATGGCGAGCTACCTAGTGCTCACCGTCCGCGAGCCCGCGTCTACCTGGTTCCTGGTATCCTGGTTGGAAATCGGAATCGGGATCTAGGCGTCGGTAGCGTGAGTGCCGTTCACACGTTTGCAGCACTGGGTTGCGACAGTCTAAAAAGGCAATGAAAATATACAGGCAGTAAAACAGACTTCAATATGAAATAATTTATTTTTCATCCCATCTATTCGAAAAGGACGACTTTGTTCGCCTTTAAGTGCGACCAAAGGTAGTGTTTTCTGTATCAAACTTTTAACGGGAAATAAAAGTATTTTTATTTCCCGTTAAATGTTTTATTCCCTTTTAAGTATTTTTATTCCCCGTTATCTGAAATAAGTGCGCAGCAATGAATTTGGAACATCTTAGTGTTTAGCGCCAAAGAAATTGAACGCATATATTGTTTGAATGATAAAAACAACAAAAATGACAAAAATGACTAAATTTTATAAATATGTCTAAAACCAAACAAAAATAGATTAAAATGACTAAAAATGACTAAGTATTACGAAAATGACTAAAAATAGACTAAAATAGATTAAAATGATTAAAAATGACGAAGAATTACAAAAATGACTAAAAATAGATTAAAATGACCATAAATGTCAAAAAATGACTAAAATGACAAAAAGATGACTAAATGACTAAACAGAGATTAAAATGACCAAAACTGTCTAAAAATGACTAAACAGAGATTAAAATGACCAAAACTGTCTAAAAATGACTAAAAATGACTAAAATTACAAAAAATGACTAAATGACTAAACAGAGATTAAAATGACCAAAACTGTCTAAAAATGACTAAAAATGACTTAAATTACAAAAAATGACTAAGAATTACAAATATGACTAAAAATAGATTAAAATGACCAAAACATACAAAAAATAACTAAAAATGACTAAAATGACTAAAAATGACAAATATTGACAAATGATAAAATGATGAGGCGCCTTTTATTTCCTCATAGAGGGTGATGAAAAGTAGAGTGTATGACTCGGGCGCAAATATATTTTTGGCTCGGGCGACGTACTTTGAATCCCTCGCTACGTTCAGGATTCTACTAAAGAACCCCTCGCTACGCTCGGGATTCTACACAAGAATCCTTCACTTCGCTCTCGATTCAAAAAACGCCCTCGCCGTAAAAATATTACTTTGCTCCCTTATGATACAATCTACTATTGTTAAGAGTATAAAGGTACAAAAAATGGCTCAATCTAGAGGCTAAATGACTTTTGCTTAGATTCAGGTTTTAGACAAAAAATAGTTATTGTGACATAAAAAATGTTGTGCAAAGTTATAGTATATTATTTTTTTTATCAACAATATTTTTATCACACGATGTAAGGAGATTTAAAGGTAATTTATTTACACTTTATCTTATTACAGCTTTTGTACGGAACCCTATTGTTTTTTTTTTAAATAACATATAATCATCAGAGTCATAAACTAATTTTCTACTATTGATAAATGATATTTATTTTGCAAGTTGGTTTTTCCACTTTTCACGTCATTGTTTTTTGTCAGTTTATATGTACTAGAAAAGGAAAATAAAATGACAATCCCCAGACGCCCTCTAAACTAGGACAAATCCGGGGAAACCCGGACGGATGGCAGCCCTATCTTCACATATCTTTGGAGTGCATTCTTTCTGTTTGTGTCTTTTATCACTTTACGCGACTTTTTTCGCCTGCGTTGTTTATTGCCCATTATAATTTATAACTGAAAAGCAACAAATTCTCAAAAAGAGATGATTTGGTGCGCGTAGTTGTCGCTGAAGAAATTGACACAGGTCCGTCGTCGACAAGCGCCAGCGCGCGACTGAACGGACCTGTCTGAGCCGCCGCGACCGCTTTTAATTCTTATTAAAACATAGTAATTAAGAAAATCATTTTATCAATTCAAACTCTGCGAATTTGTTTGTAACTAATTAGTTTCTTTATTATAGTACAAAAATGAAACGTAACAAATCAGTAATATAGTCATAATATTGAAAAAACGTTTTAAAAAGGGGTAACTTTGCGATTTTTTTCTATCGAGTGAAGTTCATCAGGTCTTGCAACTGAATGCGATTTTAACTAGATAAGATCCTTAACTAAAACATATTTTTTTTTTTTAATTTAAAACACTGTAGTTTTTGTCTCAGATTGTTTTAAAAAACTAAAATTTGGGCCCTAATCTGAAGTGGCGCCTTAAGTGGCAATGGGCAGAACACATTGCTTGTAGAAAGGGTGATCGATGGGGACGAAAGGTGAATGGAAGGCCCGTACCAGAGGACGAAGTGTTGGAAAATCCTCCACAAGGTGAACCGACGACCTGGCGAGGGTCACGGGAATCCGATGAATGCGAAACGCACAGGATTGCTCGTAGTGGCGACGCGTCGCAATAAATACTGAAGATGACCTAAATTTGTTAACCAATACATGGTTCGGATAAGCACAGCCTACATTCTGTGTGAGCAAGGTTTCAAGGAATATGAAAGTGATTACTTACGGTGACATCGTCCACTCACTTCGCTCGTATCGTCAAGCCCGTGTCAAAGTCCACCAAATTACTGACGTCCCTTCGCTCATTCGTGGGTCAATTAATCTGTTAGATGTTTTTCAATATTATTGACTTCGATATCTTGAACTTTTGGTATTTCGTTTGTATTTTGTAATATACCCATTCAATTATGTATATCACATGACACTACAAACGATATTATCTGTTCGGATTTTGAAATCAGTATAATGTTGTGCTAAAATGCGCATCACGGGAAAGATCAATATAAAAAAAAGCAATAACAATAAAAGAATAGAAAAAACTAAATTGTAAGTACATCAAAATAGTAACAAAACTTGTACACTAATAATAATAATTTACTAATAATAGGAAATATGCAGGAAATAAATAGAATAGAATATACAAAAGTAGAATAATAGCTGTGAAAACAAAATTGAAATTAGTAGAAAAGCAAACGAGAGAACAAATATATCTGTCCCTCTCGCCAAAACGCCATTTCATAACTTCGTTGTGAATAAATACATTTATTTCATCCTCATCATCATCTCAATATTCTCAGCCGAAAGACGTCCACTGCTGGACATAGGCCTCCCCCAAGCGTTGCCACAACGATCAGTTCTGTGCGTCTCGCAAGCATCGGATTCCCGTGACCCTCGCCAGGTCGTCGGTCTACCTTGTGGGAAGTCTTCCGACGCTGCGTCTTCCGGTAAGTGGCCGCCACTCCAGAAACTTCCTTCTCCATCGACCACCCGTTCTACGAGTGTTATATATTAGGTATTTACTAGTTTGTTGCAGTGCTGCATATATGGAATATTTGCTTACGAGTACTAGAGCTGAAAGTGTATTAATTTAAAAATACATGCATATTACCCATTTAGCTTTTTCTAATCAGTAACGCATTCTGTACAAACACCATGAAAACTTACCACACCTAAATGAGGTGAACATGAAGTGACTAGTCAATCCATCCAAACAAGGTGAAGCGAAGGTGCAATCCCACTTGAAGTTTTATCGTGAAGTATATACAAAATAGGCCGGCTGGTCCCTGTCTAGATCGCCACTGACGGGTATTCATTGAAATAAATGACTTCTTCATTCATACTCTGAAAGTAGGTCTGAAGATGCCTGAAGAGCGGGTGGAAAGTAGTACTTTTCATCCCTAGGGAGAATCACTTTCAACTGACAGCTGTCAAATTATTTAAAAAAAAATAGTCCGTCTTCACATTTCTATTGAACTATGTCCCAACTTTATACAATCAAATACAGCGTGATATAAAATTGAAATAACTTAAAGATAAGTAACTATAATTTAAATAATATTTTTTTACATCACATATTTTTTATACCTACTTTATTTTAAAAAAAACCGGGCAAATGCGAGTAGGACTCGCGCACTGAGGGCTCTGTACCAACTTACCTATGAAAATAGTTCAATTTCCGAATCGGGGCTTGAAAATTTTTCCACATTGCAATTTTTTGGTACGAAACTACTAAAGCTACAATTTTGATTCCATTAAAAGTGTTCAATTTTTTTTTTGTAACATATTTTTTTTTTCGTTTACTTACAATTTTGATTTTTGCTCAGCTTCAAGAGACCACAGACCTCAGTATAATATTCATTTTAACTCGCTACCTTCAATTTTTCCTGAAATAAACGGCTTTGACCGACAAACAGACGACAACAAAGTTATTCCATAAGGGTTCCGCTTTTTAGGGTTCCGTAGCCAAATGGCAAAAAGATCCGTCCGTCCTCGCTTAATCTCTGTGACCGTTAGCACTAGAAATCTGAACCAATATGTATATCAATCTCGCCGAAAATGGAAAGTAGTAAATTAGGGTAGCCCCCCTACATGTAAAGTGGAAAGTGTTTTTTTCATTTAATTTCAACTCTAACGTGTGATATATTGTTGGATAGGTATTCAAAAATGAATAGGAGTTTACTAAAATCATTTTTTGATAATATCAATATTTTCGGAAATAATCGCTCCAAAAGTAAAAAACAATGTGTCCTTTAACTTTTGAACCATAAGTTTAGAAAATATGAAAAAAAATCTGGAAAGTAGAGCTTTATAAAGACTTTCTAAGAAAATTATTTTGAAATTGATGGGACGGACAGTTTTTGAACAATTGGGGACACTTATTGTGACGGACGGGAAACTACGGAACCCTACACTGAGCGTGGCCCGACACGCTCTTGGCCGGTTTTTTTTTCTTTTTAAGGTACGGAACCCTAAAAACACTAACATCTCAATTTTTTCCTCAGCTTAAACTAGTCAAAGCCGGTGTTTCTTAGTTACCTTGAGAAAATCTCTCAATCTTTTAAACTCCAATCAGCAAATATCTACCGATCAAATCATATCTATTGTAAGTATGAGTCCTTTGGTCGGTTAGTAAGACTGGAATAGGGATGGCTGGATGGGGATAGTATTATATTATATTTATTTATTTTATTTTAGAGATGACTTACAGGCAAAGAGACACCGAAACAAACTCTCAAAGTCTCTTTTAAAGTTCAATCAGAAAATATTAAATGTTCAAAAATCATATCCATTGTAAGTAAAAGTCCTTTGGCTGGCAAGTAAGACTGGAATAGGGCTACCTATTCTAGTAATTTTGTTATGGTTTTGGTGCTAGCTGTCACTTGACGGACTTCTTGACGTTTAGTTCTTACTTTAGAAGAAGTAGAAATACCATTTCTCAGTAAACTGCTCAAAATAAATCTGTCGTTTCTTGCTATTGTGACTTTTGTAACCTTGTGGGTTATTACAGGACTTAAAATAAGAATATTTTATTCTTATTCTCGTGTGGGAAAGAGACAAAGCTATTGTCTTACGCCATCTCTTAACCACCCTGGAATAAGAATAAAAAAGTCTTACTTTTAACGTCGTGGTAACCCATCTTGTCCATTAAGTCTCTTAAAGGACAAGATGGGTTACTTTTCTTTTCTCTCCAGTCCGCTGATTTTGTTTAAAATTGCGGAAAACAACAGTCTTATGAACTATCAATGTGCAAGCATTGTAAGTGAAACCATTTTCAAATAATGCTACAGATCTGGGCACTTCATTATGGAATGAAGTGCTGCTCAGACAGGCTATGTGCCATCGGCCAAAATAGTATCGGAAGGGGCAATGTCTGATGAATATGACGAGTGAGAATTACACACCCACAAAACGAGACACAATAGTAAAACAATAACACCGCGGTCTCATAGGACCGGTCGGGGATTCATGAATTAAGCACTATACTCTAACGACGTGAAATTAATTTCCCGATTTCTGGAGAGTTTCATTTTTTCTCCATCTCTATATAAATACAAATTCCTCGAGAATTCTCGAGCAGTACCCCTAGTACAACCATAGTTATAAACTTACGACCTTAGGTGAGCACTATATTGAGCCTGAATGCACTAATTGAAACCAAATTCAGCACATCGCATAACTCCGGAGTGTACCTACACAGTAGATGTTGGCAAGAATTTGAAGATAAGTTAACTTACCTTTATCATTTAAGACGTCCTTTTTAAGTAAGATACTCGTACATAATTCATTATTTACTATGTACAAAACAATTTGGGAATATACTCATTGTGGCTAGTACAGCTAAAAAGTAGAATTCCCAGTCGGAATCTGTGTTTCCTGATATAGTTTGTAACTATCAGGAAACACAGACCTTGGGGGTCTTTAAGACAAGATTCGTATTGAACAAAAAACATTAACACTAAACAATCTGAAGATTTTTTAGCATTATCGGCCTTGTAATGTTCCCACTCTTGGGATTCAGGAATCGTAATCCTAGAGAGGACTCTAAGAATGGAAATTCTCACGATGTTTTCACCGTTTTGAGAGCAGTGGTGATGAGATAAAATTACACAAAGTAATGCGCCTGGCTGGGTTTGAACCCGTGATCTACAACTTGTAAGTCGGGGCAGTTACCACTGGGCAACCACTGCTCTCAACCGAAGATTGACGTAAAATAATAATTCAGTTTCATATTTGGCCTGTTGAGGACTTCCCCCGATTTCTCTTAAGTTGAGGTGAATTAATAGCTCTATTTTACCCTGAAAAATTAAAAGTTACTTAGTAAGTTTTGATATGAAAGATATGTCATAAACAGTTAAAAACTAGTGAAGGATTGGCTTATGTTTATTAATATGCAAATGTTCCTTCAAAATACGGGATACCAGCGCCTTATATCCTCAATTTTCTTAACACTAAAAATTTTCTCTCTTTGATATTAAATGTCTAATCTGTTAAAATCTTCCTTTAACCTTTTTATATCTTGAAAGAAAATGTATTAAGACAAATACCTTTCATCTTAATTTGATTACGTATGTCTGATTTCTGGATTAATATACTTCAGAGGCTTCCATTGATAAAGTCTCTAGGCAATATCTTTTACCGTCTTAATAAGAGCAAGAAAACCGACTTTTAATATACCTCGCAAAAGAAAAACCGCTGCAAGTTATTAATGGAAATTGAAGATCCACTGCATATTACTTAGGCTGGCTACAAACAAAAAAAACTACGTCTCGAGAGAAACCGCAGCGAAGTTCCACGTTGCGCTTTAATCTGAAGCTATATTTCAGAGCTGTGCAAATGAAAAGTTAGTCTCGACGAAGACTTCAAGAAGGCCCGCCTTCCCGTTCGCCAGCCAATGGAAAAGGTCGGGAAAGCAACTTCTTCCGTGGAGGCGGGGCGAGCACGGCTGCGGTCGCCTCGCCATTTGAATATATTTTTTTTCCTTTGAAGAGATCTTTATTTGAATATATTGTGGGCGCGTGGGACGATCGCGTTACTTTATTGTAGCTTTGTGTTATGCCTTTTGATCGCTGAGGATTTGTTGCGCGTCTTTTT
Source organism: Mythimna separata (assembly GCA_030763345.1). Classification (NCBI taxonomy): domain Eukaryota; kingdom Metazoa; phylum Arthropoda; class Insecta; order Lepidoptera; family Noctuidae; genus Mythimna; species Mythimna separata. Next base: position 7,601,130 of record CM061187.1, read on the forward strand.
TTTCTAATGTAGATTCACGTAAAAACTTATATGAAATGTCTAATCATATCGTTTTGTTGAAAAAAAAAAGTTAAGATCAGGTCATTAAAGAACATATAAAAAAACAGCACAACCAAAACACACATCCCTATCAATTCAAACTCAAATCGAACGCCGATAAAAAAAAAAGAATCTGACGCACGAAACACAAAAAGGTTAGTCTACACGCAAACATCGTAGACGCCGCACGCACGTCCCGTCACCCGCAACAGCCCTTGTCACCCATAACGCGGCCGCAGCCGGTTAACCGGGTGGCGGCCGGACCGGTACACCAGCCCGGTTACCCGGTTAGCCACGGAAAACTACCATTTCATTTACGGTCGGTCCTTGGTTTCGGGTAGTTGGTAACGGAACCCGCAAGTTAGGTAACTATGCTTTGTGGCGCCGACTCACTCACGCTCTATTAACCACCGTTTTGTTATTAGTTTAGGTATTGGAGTTGAATGTGTGCTGAAATATTGTTGGAGTATGAAACCGTAGTGCTTCACAACATGCTTGGCTGATTAGGTTGTTGCTACCAATCCCGATGTATACGGATAACTTCGATTACGAATTACAACGTTTTTTTTTTTTCAAAGACAGAATGTCCACTTGAGACAGTTTTCAATTTCAGTGTGAGAATTTCAAATACCTTTTTTTAAATTATATTCATATTTAACGCTCGTTTAACAAATTACTCTGCAATGCGAAAGGCATAAAATTAGACAAGTGCGAAATGAGCTCGTGCACTATGGGTTATGATTACTTTACGTATGTAAATAGTTCGATACCTGAATCGATCCTCGAAGATTTTTCCGAACAGTCAGAGTGAAACTATTTTATGATATAACAGTTTTCAGACTTTTTTCTTTATTTGTGTGACAAAATAGATGTATGGCATATATGTACCTCTATGCCATGAACGGAGCATATAAACATTAAAATACAACAAGTTAATTTCAATTTAGCAAGTCCAAGTGTTCAAAGTGTTCCTGAAAAAATCTTACCTCGTATAATAATCACTTTCTTGTCCGTCAGTCAACTGACGGACAAGAAAGTGATTATTATACGAGTATATACAAGAGAGTGTTTTTGTCGCCTGAAAACTAACAAAATACAAACATAATATCCTGTATCTGTGAAGCTATCCTATCCCTTAAGAAATTCAAACACCTTAAACATTCAATCATCTAAAACGCCGACACATTGAATCACCTACCTTACACGGGCATATTAATTCACTCAATTAGCGCACGAGGGCATTAGCAGGTCGTTATCGGCCGACGACAACGCTTAGTAATGTGCGACTGCGACAAGGCGACGAGTGTATTTGACAGCTGTCAAATTGGATTGCATCCAGCTATTAGGGAATGTTCGAGGCGGCGACGGAATAGTCTGGATACGTCGCGCGTTCTGTAGCCGGCCTTATTTTGTGACAAGTTTAAAGAGTTCTTGGAAGGTTTTGTAATTGGAATCTAAAAATCTACAACTATTTTCAGAAATTAAAATTGTATCTATACATGAATTTGAAAATTGTTTCTACCACTTCTAACCTATTACATTGTTCAAGGTTTTTGATTTGTTAAGTGTCAATGTTTAACATCGTTTTAACCTTATAATTCTTTATTGTACACAAAAACATAACTTAGTGATTTCACAATTCAGATCAAATCTTTGAATGATACAGAGAGATCATATTCGAAGGTAGGATCCAGGGTGCAATACAAACTTAAATAAGCCAATTATGAAAAGAAGTTTTCTTTAAGTTTTTTCTTGAAGACAAGTAGAAACTGGTTGGTGAAACTTTGGCAGAGACACACAATAAACAAACAAGTAAAAAAAAGTGAAGGATAACGGGTATCCTATCCTATACCTCAAATAGGTATTCCAAAACCTTTTAAATTCAATTTTCAAACCACACGGCATATCCACAAGTCGACTCACTATCTCAAATTGAGATGTCGCATCGCAACAGAAGTTGAAACGGTGCAGTGTCGCCGAGTCGCCATGTCGCCTCCACGTCACTTGCGCAACTAAACGTTGAGCACCGACTAATTGTATCAACTCATCGACTTTGGACTAAAGGAATTGAATGCAACGAGATGGCACAATTTGTACTTCTTCCTGCCTTTGCATGTCCTGTGTTATTTAGGAGGCCTCGTAAGCCACGCGCTATCTCGAGTTGAGACGAAAATAAAATACGTTTTTGAGGTTGATGTAATGAATTCAGATAGTAGGTATAAACAATTCTTGAACACTTAGTGTGTTAAAGTCAGTAGTAGTAGTCTGGAGTAAAGTCATCATCCACACACTGACAGTTGCTTGCTGCAATAACAATACAAACTATTGGAAATTTGGGAGAAATTTGGATATGTTCCGTAATACCAAAATAGATGAATAAAAAAATAATGTGTTTCCAATTTTTTTTCGAGTATTTATAACTTGATAATAATAACTATGTTCCTATGTAGAGGTATTTTGAAATATTGTTGTTTATAATACAGAATCTTTCCAAAAAACATCATAATATTATGGTATAAATATGCTTAAACTGCAAATCATTTTCGTGTTACGTTTGGATGGATAATTCATCCGTCGCCGTCACCTAAGATCGGGGCAAACGTTTTTATATCAAACGCTACCACTCTCTCTTTCTGTCATATCACTCCTCACATAATCCATCCATCCTTTCAGTTCGGTGCTGTAATTATTAAGATTAATTTACCTCCCATAAAGAGTTGTCAATAACTTCAGCTGGTGACTTCAAAGTTGACAAGTTAGTGCTGAACTTTCTTTCTTTCCAGTAAAGAGTCAATCGGTAGATTTACTTACTTGGATAGGAGAGGTTTTGATATCTCATTTGTATATAAATACTCTGTCATCATCATCATCATCTGCCTAGTCTTTTCCCAACTATATTGAGGTCGGCTTCCAGTCAAGCCGGATTTAGCTGAATACCAGTATTTTACGAGGTGCGGCTACCTACCAGACCTCCAAAACCCATTAACTGGGGTAACACGGTACTTCATGGCAATCGTGGAGTCAGATTTACTGACTTCTAACTATCCATAACGACTGACCAAAAGATCTACAAATGACAGCCGGGACCTACGGCTTAACGTGCTTTCCGATGCATTTTCATGTTAAGATGGTAACTTATCCACAGACCAACCTTGGCAAGCGTTGCTTAACCTTTAAGATCGACCCGAGCGGCTGTTATTATCTAGCCACGAGCTCCTCATATAAATACTCTGTCTTATCTTTCAAAATCTCACGGTAAGGAAAACTACGTGTGGTTCGTTATTTTTTTGACGTAAAAAATTATCAAATAATTTCGCTCGCCCTGGGTGGAGCGAGAGAGATCGTTGACTTCTAGTGACTGAAACCCATCTGTGTTTCTTTAGTTGCCTTTTACGTTCCAGAGCCACGGTAACATTTCTGAATGATTCTTCAGTCTTCGTTATGGGTACTACCGTCAATAATATGATGACAGTCAGTAGAAAAAAAAGTCTTTTGAGAATGAAAGCAATGTGAGAACTCGATAAAATAGTTTAATTTTCGCAGTCTTTGCTTTTCCTTTTATATTTCTTGGAATTGTGCTGTGTATCTGTGCCTTTTTATTTTCTAACAACAAGATATCTGATTGTCCTCAATTAGTAATGGTTGAGTTATCGGTTACTGTGCTGCGTGTTGCCGGTTCGAATCTCGCACGAAGCAAATATTTCGTGTCTTATGTACCCATGGAAGTGCAAATGTTTGTGAATGAACCTTCGACACTGGGTTAATTCCTAGTGTGAAGCAAAGATAAAAAAAAAAACTGAAAGGGATACCTACCTATATAACAGATTTTTTGCGTGGCAATGCTGCCAGTCTTTTGGGTACATTACCAGTCGACAGTGACGCGGAGGAGTTTTTCGACGCCATTTTTTAGTTTACTTTTAGTTTGTTTTTTAGGGTATTTTTTATTTTATTTAGTATAATTTGTAACATAATATACATTATGATCTAAAGCTAAAAAACTGTTAAAATATTTTTTTTTTATAAGATGTTTATTTTAACACTACCTTTAAGCCCAAAATCACAATATACTTCACACTCACTTCGTGCTACACACAATAAATCAGCCAAAACGGCAACAAACACGATAGCAAAGTTTCCCCGTCAATCGGAGGCAGTCTCCTTGAGTGAGGAAATTGTGAACTCATAAAAATGGCGCTAGGTATCGTGTAGAGGCCGCATTAACTAGGGTTATTTATTTAGGCGCGCCGTAGTCGGTATCAGGCGGTACCGGTACCGGTACCGAACTGCTTTCACATCACTCATTGCCTTGTCCTGGCGTTGTTACAAGTTCGCTTTTGATGGGTTTTTGGGTATGGAAAAAAATGGTTAAAAATTTTTGTTGTTTAGTTAGTGTTTGTATTGATATGTTTTTTTTTTTATTTTTAAGTGGGAAATTATCAAATAGTATGATTTTAATCCGCTTTGGACAGAGCGAGAAAACGTGTCAGATTTTTTTTTTGTCTTAAAACCCACCTGTCTTTCAGTTACCTTTTGCGTGACAGGGCATGGTAACTTTTCAAACGATCCCGGAGATACTCTTCCTAGAAGGCAATAGAGTATTCAAGTGTAGTTATTTTTCACAACCCACACTATACACAGTTTGTATTGAACTATCAACTCAAAATAATTCAAAATAATTTGTAACCCTGTCTGGCATTGACCCCAGTTGGTCCGTCAGTTAGTTACTAATACAGGTAAAGGTATGTTTAAAATATGATTAATAAAACCAAAAACTACATCTAGAAATGAGTCCTAACATACCTTCGTCCGATTTTATATAAATTTCTATATTATTTCAGGATCTTTTGAAGTTACAGCACAAAACAGACTTGAATATAAAGGTCGAAATAGCATCACACTGTATGCAATGTCTAGTTGACGTCATACTAAAATAATTTTGTTACGCTGGCCATTTTAATGAAATATAATTTAAATCTGCAAAGGAGATTGTACCGTGAACGTAGCCAACGACAAATATATTTTTACGGATTGCGAATTGTTAACTTTTAGTAAAATAATAAACATACTAGTATTTTAGGGTTTGTTGACGTGACAACGTCTTAAATTAGGTTGCGGCTGGGAGTCACTTATGAAAAAGTGTAACGCTCGGTAACGTTACGATGAGTCACCGAACGAGAGAGAGGCCCGCCGAATGCCTTGCGTCTCTCTCCCACTCAACTATGATCGGTCTGCTGCGCGCGCAGCACTAGAGAATTTTAGTAAACAAAATATATTTCTATAGTTAAAATTTGTGCAATTCTTATTTTCATTCAATTCCTTGTTCCTATTGTGCAATTTAATTATATTCATATCAATAAATATTCTACCGAGAAAAAGACGTTGTCACGTAAAATCTTCGCCCGTAAAAACGACTTTACAGGCAACCATTTTTTTTAAATACTTTACGGAAAGCACCAATATCTCTCTGAAATGAGTAGTCATGGAAATTTTAATTTAACCCTTCACTGCACATAATATTAAAACGTACTGCGGTTTTTCAATATTAATACAACCGGTCACCATGATTATAAAAGTTACAACATAGTTGCGTAACACAGAAAATATTCAAACACACATCTAAAACGAAGAGTACATCGCCGGCATGTTATAAAATGTTCCCGAAAGCGTAAACCATGGACAACACTTGTTTTGCGAGCGGTGCAAGCGCTCCTCGGAGCTCCGTTAATAAACTCCGATAGGCCACAACAAGCTGGCCGCGTGTATGGCCTCCATTTTTAACGAGCCTCACCGCCGGGCCCGCAGAAAGTAGCCTACACATGAAATCACGTATGAATGAGGCTTTTTTCAGTTTTTTCGCGTGTAGCCAGCGGCCAGCCGCTCCGGGCCCATTAAAGCTTACATGTCACTCCCGCCACCCCCCCTCGGGGAGCCGAGAGGTGGCAGCGGAAAAATCACAAAATCGGTATTGGCTGCATCCCGCAGCGCGAACGCCCGCCAAAGCGCTCACAATACAGCTTTGACGGACGGTCATTTAATATTAACTGTGGTTTTTCCGCAGATGGAAATGTTTTTTTTATTGCCGGCGTTACGCTGTGATGAAGTGGTCGGGCCGCTGTTTGTGACGCGCGCTCATGTGTTGTGGATGAGTTGCTCTTTTACACACTCCATGTTTGAATCAGATTGTTTCGGTTCAAGTGCTGTTTTCGTTTGTACTTTTTTGTAGTGGTCGTCTATGTAAATGCTCTTCTGCTATAATTGCGATATCAGCCAATTTATTCGAGGGTTGATGATATTGAAAAACAGTGAGGGGTTGATTGCATATTTTTGATTGTCAATATTTGCCGCAGACATGTCGTGCCTATCCTATAGGACCAGTTCACATTCGTTACATAGAAATTGAAAACGAAGCGGCAATAAATTTTTAACTTTTCGAACAAGTGATCAAAATCGAACTATAAAAAGTGGGCAGCCGGCGAAAAGAGTGGCGACCACAGATTGAATTTATGGCTTGCGCTCACTTTGAGTGAAAAGTTTGAGCAAATAATATTTTCAGTTTGTTATAATTACTTTTTCGCTACGTCGCGATTTAATAAAATGCGAAGCTGTATTAAGGGAATGCCGTTTAAAGTTTTAACAGTGAACATGAACGCGTTGATGAATTTTGTTTTAACTATTAACCTGCATAACTATGTTATGGGTATATAAATATAATAAATAAATAGTATAGCTTTACTGTTGCTATAATATAGGTATATCTAATATGTTCTTTGGAAATGCCATTTTTTTTTAAGTTATAAGCATTACTTTTTACGATATGTTAAGATTGTCAGCCATCTACAAACAGACCTCGGCAAGCGTTGCTTAACCTAGGAGAATAACATGTTCGGCTGACAATAATTTAACTACGAGCTCTTCTGACCTAAACCAAACAGTTTTCAAAGCAAGATCTTGCGTTCTTCTCACAAACTAACATCACTGTAATTGGAAATTCCTGCCAGACTCTGTGTTTCCTGATGTGCAAAAACCTAGGGGTCTTTAAGTCAAAAGTGAATAAGTAATATCAAATAGGCAAGCGTGCTCTATTGTCGACCACATCATTGTCACATTATATGTTTAAAAAAAAGATAAATTTTTACACTTATATCAGTGGAGTCTTTCACGACCTACATCCCTTCTGATACTTATATTTCATTTTGTTTCAGGTAAATCGTTCACGTTAACGATAACAGTGTCGACGACGCCTCCTCAAGTGACGACGTACAACAAAGCCATCAAGGTGACGGTGGACGGACCCAGGGAACCGCGCTCCAAAACCAGTTAGTATTACCGTTTCATTGTCATTTAGGAAAGAAGAAAAAAAAATCTCAAGAAAATATACTGAAGGCCTTGACTATCCTATTTTCTTTTCTTGTCTAAAAAAGAAAATAGGCCTTCTTCTCCTTCTTATCTTACTTCTCAAATTCAATTCCTTTGGCCATAGTAAGAATCTCCGGTCTACGAATAATCGTTTACTACGGTGTTCCTCTCATCACTCTAGGTTTATCCATATTTCTGAAAACACATTCTTTGAGCGTGCAGTTAAGGAGTCGAATTCTCTGCCAGAGTCTGGTTTTCCTCATACCTACAACTTAGAAGTCAAATCAAGAGTGTACAGGTTACCTACTTATTAAAAAGCGTTAGGGTAAAAGGAGATATATTGGTGCTAAAAGTAATTTAGTGATATTTTTTAAACACAGCTCCATACGGTTCCCTATGCATAATGTGTTACTAATATGAGGATATTAAATTTATCCTCCTCACACTTGTTAGCACTGTACAACCCGCTAGCACTGTCTCATGAATATGGTTGCATGGAACTGTGTGATTATTCTGTTTTGAAAACAATATCTCCACATAACTTAGATCACCAATATTCCTTACTTTACTATATCTAATGTGGACTACTTCATTTTCACTAGTGGGCCCCGTTGAAACGCTAAAATGTAATTTCAAAATAAGAATCAAATTGTCTCGATTTTAATACACTTCAAAATTGAGAATATTTCAAACAAATAACCTCCTCAATCTTTTTTTTTTAAGTATGTTCACAGATTCCTCCGTTTAAACAATAAACAAAGGTATAACTACAAAGTGAAAACTGGCACAAAACACGCATCCAGCCCCAATTAATTCCACCTCACTATTCTATTTACGAATCTAACATCAAAGCGGTCCAAATGTCTAAACACTCGACACAAACGAGCAAAACCGCAAAACATTGTAAAACACACTTAATGAAGGTAATTTATTAATAATTTGCCAAAACGTTGTACCTTTTTGAGTTCAGTTACCGTAAAATGGTGGAGGGTCTTCTTGTGAGTGGGGGCCCGAAATGTCAGTTGATATCTGTGATGATTGTTGGTTCCACTTTGATTTCTTGAGCATACTTTTGACGTTATGGTTTTTGATGTTTCGAGCAAGTTATCAATTTACTTGAAACCTTCGCGAGTGATGCTAACTTCTACATTTAACTTTGTGTTTAGAGTCTTGGTGTAAAAACATGAGACAAAAAAAATTATATCAAAAAAATAAAATATTCCTGTAAAAAAAATGCAATAGGTATGTCGCTTACAATTGTAATGGAAAGGCACAGTTAAGTTTTATGAGTAAATTACTCATAAAATTTAAGTACTTTGACCTTAACTAATAACGTTGGTAAATAAACTGCCACATACATTCATCTTCTTTTAAGTTATGCATTTTTTAAATCCAATAAAATATTGGACACATTTATTTCTCTCCCAAATACTTAATAATCCTAGCAAACACAATTACTATTTTAATAGCACTTAACTAAAACACCAAGAAAGCAATTTAAATAGTTAAAGGTCCCGGTGACGGTAACAAATGACGGGTTCCGTCGTCTAAATCGCACCTACCGCTCGATCAATCCTCATCACATGAAGAAATTAAAATAATTGCGAGCACCGCGGGATAGTGCCGGCCGGCGACCCCGCGACCCCCCCGGGGTCCCAGACCCCCGCAGCAGGCGAAGGGTTGAGTACCGTCGGACTAGCAGATTAGAGGGAATTTTACTGTTAACTTCGTTTCAGTGTGTGTGCATATTTATGTATGTGTAGGGCGTTTAGGACGACACAAACTGACGTTTTTGATGCGATGATTTCTTGATTCCGCTTGAGTTCTTTTTAAGAGTAATTATTATTTAATTTTTAGACAGGTTTATTATACAAAATTATTAATTAGTCTACGTTTTAATTAAATTCGGTTTTATAAGTATAGTAAATAAATGGATGTTTTATTTAGACAATAGATTTTTAATTTGCCATGGTAGTTCTAATTAAAGTAAATTTGCGGAAAACGGTCGAAATAAATTGAGGACACCCAATAGAACTTATTTATAAATCAATTTTGGTAATTCATAAATTATACCTACAGAGGAATAATCTCAACATCTACTTTTATTTACGATTTGTTAAAAAATAATAAATTCTGTTTAGGCTTTCTCTAACAGTCAACCTACAATGACGGAATGATGACATGGGTGGTGCATAAAAAAAGAAAATAACATTAAAAAACAAAGGTACAAAAATATCTGAAAAAAATTATCTAAGTACCGTCTACAAAATAATTTTAAATCTCGATAACCCGACATAGAACCCACGATGAAACCGTCTAACCCACTGCTATCCGTACCTCTACTAGACGAATGTGAGGGCACAAAGAGGCTGCTGTAATGAATCGGTTGTTTAATTAATTAGTCAAGAAAGGGCCGGAGGAGCCTACCCCCTCACCGCGTATGCATGTGCCCTGCATATTGATTTATTACTCCTCCAGCCTCTATTCGGAACGATAAATTATTTAATTCTAGTAAGTTGCGACGCGTGTTAACATACTACCTATATGTAGTAGCGTTTATCAATTCATGGCAGGAATTTTGTTCGGTATTCCGTTGTTTTACTGTTGCGTGTTAATTTTAGATGGATTAGTGATTGGTAGTGAGGGTTAATAATAAAGTGTTGGGAATGAAATAAGAATGTAAATTAAACACTGATTGTTAAATCTTTTGCGTATATAAATATGTGACTGTTCCTCAGTGACCCTACGCTGATAAAATTTTCTTTTTGTCTGAATTATCCTGCATGAAGGTGTGAAAGTCGGTTTTCCCTTATAAGGGGAAATGATTTTTATTTTTACAATTTCGATTGTAATGAATAAAGTCAAAAACTACTGGCCTAATTTAAACAATTCTTTCATCAATAGAATGGTACGCTATTAGGCGCAGGACGATCTTTGACTTTGGCGTGGGTTTTCGGATGAGGAGTCTTAGGTGTCCGGCCGTCCGGTAAGAAGCAAAAACGGGTTAACACCGCATTGTGAAACGCGCTTCATAAAGTAATGTCCACCAAATCGACTGGGCCAATTAGGGCCGACACGCCAGGGGGGCCAGGGGTGCGGATTGTTCGAAGGAGTTACCGTAACCCTCGCAAAAAAGGAAATTGAAGGAACACTGTGGGTTTTAGTTAGAAAAAGACTTATTTTTTTGACTAAGTAATAAAAAAAGTTAAACATAGTACTTTCAAATTAAAATATCCTCATAACCATTTGGAAACAACCGTTAAAGATGTGTACAGACACGAGGCAGTAACTGCGTATATTACGGGCACATTGTGTCCTACCCTTGCACCCACTATTTTTACCCGCCGGGTGGGTGGCGCGTTTTATCGCATACAGAAGCCGACTACAATTTAATAATCGGTCCGTCTAACGATGTTTTTCTTCGCGTCTGTTCGGCTGGTTTCGGGTTATTTCGGGAACAGTGTGCCCGGACCACCCGCGCGCGGCGCTAGCGTCGCCTGCGCCGATCGCGATGTTTACGACAATAAAGTTGGTTGTTTACTTCACACGGCGACTTAGTTCATAACTTTTGTGCATTGTCTATGTTGAGAGGTGATAGACCTTTTAGGAATTTATAGATTTATGGTGTTCTAAATAATGCTTATTAAGATTCCATATAATTTACATCATAAATATTTCTAGAAAACACAGTTTAAAAACCAATCAAGTTGATAAACAGAAATATCACGCTGGCCTTTTAAGCCAAGGTGTAAGTCGAGGCTCATGGCTATGATCAACTAAAGAATCATCCAACATATGATAACCCTTACCTGATCCGGCATGCGTTGGGCCAAAACATGGACAATTGGCTTAAGCACAGAACAGTTGTTAAGCATCTGAAACAATGAGAGCATCCGAAGTCGGTATGAGGTCAACTTATTTCCTTTCTCTGTAGTCGCATAGTATAAATGTATGACGTTCTGTTTGTTTGATTGGATTAATTGTATGCGCTGCACACTTCTATAGGGAACTGAGATCTTATCAAAGGCAAGTGAGCCTTGATAAGATCTCAGTTCTAAACTGCTTGACAGAAGGCGTCCTTCCCATCGATGCTCAGGTGATGGGGTCACTTAGGATACGTACTACTCATTGCTTGAACTTGATATAACCCTGGGCGAGTCGGGACGTATTCTTTGAGTTATGGTTCTCGTTAACATTATTTATAATTTTTTACTCAACTCTCACATCATTGTCATCATCTTCTTGTCTCAGTTTTTTGATAGTTGTGATCTACGGAAATTCGAAAGATATTTTTTTTTCAGACGATAGGCGAACCACATGCTGAAATTAAAGTAAACTATCGACAATCTCGCAACTTATTTAACTAAAACTATTCCGCTGACCCAACCGTCTAGCAAGACCCAAACACATAAATAACACATCCAGCTTAAAGTCCAACTTAAATCTTCTAAACGAGCGACCATCAAGCAGGAGAGGCCAACTAGCAGAAATACTTGGCATAATAAATTTAACTAGACCGGACGCCACCCGGTGTAATCCTTTAATCAGGTCCACAGTAGCCCTTGCCGGCACCCTATTTTTACCCCCCATTTGTAATACACCCCCTCCCAGTGGGGGTCGAACGGTGCAAATGACAGTTTCTAATTCCAACTTGCCATGAAAGTGTGTAATTGTTGCGTCGCTGATTTATACACTGGAACCTTTTGCACGGGAATACAGCATGTGTGCGCTTAATAGGGCTGTCGAAATGTTTTGTTTTGTGTGTCGGGTGTGTCTTTTGGAATGTGCTTTTGTAAATTGAAAATTATATCGAAAGAGCTCTTGAATATAATTTGTTTGTTATGTTGTTATGTTGTTATGAAGGTATGAAGTTCATATATGGCTAATAGGTATTGTATCCATAGATCGTGAGCCATCTCTAGAAACAATAGATCTTCTATGAAAACCCAATATACGCTGAACAATGTGAAGGAAGATATTGATGTTACTTACGGAAAAAGCTCCTCATCTCCATTTTTCTTGGCCGCAGGTCCTAAAACATAAGTAGTACACATATGCATGAAAAAAATATTTGTTATCGAACCAGTAGGTACTTTCCTCTTTTGATTTTATTTTTACGTGGTAAATCATTAAATAACTTTCTCCAGCTCTGGCTGGGCCGGGAGGGAGTGTCATACTTTTACTGACTAAAATCCACAGCATTCCTTCCGTCATCCTTTATCATAAAGGTCGCGGTGACTCTTTCGAATAATCCTCGGCCCTGGCAGTTTTCAGCCATAACAGGTGCCATAAAACTTACCTCTAGGTACTATTACTATACCTATGATTACTTCATAGATCGGGTTATAATTTTCGACAATCTATCCAGTTCTTTATTTTTTTAATATTTCAAAAGGAAGCACATATTTAATTTTCTCTTTTACTATCCGAACTGAGGCAACCCTACCTCTGTCGAAGCGAAGTGTGTCCATGGTACCAATTGTTTTTGTTTGTGTGCGTGCATTTGTCAATATAATGGCGGCCCCGTGTAAGTGCATTTATGCATTTTTGCACTTACTATGAAATCTATTTTGATGTGTAATTATGTAGATGTTTATTGAATACTGAAAGGATTAAGCGAGGGAGAGGTATTTTTAAAATTGTTTGTTAAAAGGAAATGTTTTTGGGTTACATTCTGTTGAGTGTGTCCAATGCGCTTTTAATTAGATTTATACTTAAACTTAGTTCTCCTTTTTCAAATTAGTGTGGAGAGATATTAAGATATAGTCGGATAATCCTTTGAAAGGAAGCAATAGACATTTTTGTCTTTCAAAGGTTCTAATTTTTATCTATTTTTTTTACCTGCTTCTCGAATTCGTCGTCATTCATCTTTCTTCTTACTATATATGTCTCTCTCCTTCATCTTGAGTGATATATTGATAATGCATATATATATGCATATAGGTATTTAGATAATCTCAATACCATCACAGCGATGTAAGGGTGCGTTTCTATTGAACAGAGCGGACTGAGTGGAGCGGAGAAGAGCAGTGAGAAGTGATAAATGTTTCCAATGTAAAGTGAAGTGGAGAGGAATTGAGCTAGCCTCCGCTTCATGCTCTCCACTCGACTTCATTCTGTCCGGTTCGAGGCCGCGTGTTCATTTGTAATATTTGAAGTCCTCTCAACTCCATTCCTTTCTCTTACATTGTTTCCACGGATGCAGAGTAGAGATTTCGACCCCTATGAATGGCCATATTCACAGTCCGCTCCGCTCCACTCCACAGCTTCGCTTCAATATAAACGCATCCTAACCGAGGGATGTAGCGAATAATTGACGAGACAACGCCGCATTGTCTGCGACACTCTTCATGGGCGACATAATTTAATCTCGACGCACGGTGATGTACAGCCGCCATGTAGCTTCTGGTTGCCTGGTAATCAGAATGTGAAGTGCCGCGAATTTGCCTATATTTTGGTCGGGAATAGGCTGTGAAAGTGAAATTTTGTTTGATGTAAGGTTGTTTTAGGCAACAGAGTTTACGCGGTAACCAACGCTACGTATAGGTTTTCTGCACGTAATAAAAATTTAAATTTATAAAAAAAATTGTCTCATAGTTACTAGATTTTTACTCCAGTATCGTGAGCGCATTCATATTGCACATAGACAATACATCCAGACCCGGAACAACTATCTGTAGTGCCATACAAATATTTACGCGGTTGCGGTTGAACCTGCGAAACGCATTGCAAAGCAATCTTTGGGTTATAAAAAGCAAAACAATGTCACATTAAATCTTCTTCTTCTTCCTGGTCGGGATCGGCATAACGTGTTTATTTTCGTCCATTCTGTCCTGCCACTCAACACAATAAATAAATAAATAACAGATATTCACCAACATAATCCACCAACATCAAAGTCCTATCTTCCTGACTGTAAAACCTCAGCCAACATTCCCGTGTTAATAACTTTGACGTGACAATAGAGTCCGCTTCCACATGCCAACATGTTTATAATGTATCGGTGTTCGGTAGAGGTGGCTGGTCTTGATTAGCCCCGAATACCTCGATTGGTTCACAATGCTATTTAGAAGTGTTAATTCTGTCCTTTCACTCGTCACACTATAACTAACTCATTTTCTATCTTACAACAAATAAAAAACAGATATTCACCAACATAATCCACAAACCTCAGCCAACATTCCCGTGTTAATAACTTTGACGTGACAATAGAGTCCGCTCCCACGTGCCAACATGTTTATAATGTATCGGCGTTCGGTAGAGGTGGCTGCTCTTGATTAGCCCCGAATGCCTCGATTGGTTCACAATGCTTTTCAGAAGTGTTCATTTTGTTCCTTCAACCGTCACACTATAACTAACTCCCTTTTCTATCTCACAATAAAAAATAACAGATATTCACCAACATAATCCACAAACATCAAAGTCCTATCTTCCTGAAGGTAAAACCTCAGCCAACATTCCAGTGTTAATAACTTTGACGTGACAATAGAGTTCCCTCCCACGTGCCAACATGTTTATAATGTATCGGCGTTCGGTAGAGGTGGCTGCTCTTGATTAGCCCCGAATGCCTCGATTGGTTCACAATGCTATTCAGAAGTGTTCAAGCGGGAATCTGGATAGATTATTAGATTGTGTTCATTGGGTTGTTGTTACTGCATTAGGTTGGTTAGCTACTCGTATAAATCTATTTAAATGATTGGAGAAACTGTTTGAGTGAAATATCAACACATAGCCAAAACTTCCTTAAAGCTTCCTTTTATGATAAAGGCGAGCACTAAGAAGGGGTTTTTGAAAATTCAACTTTTAACGGAGTAAAACGGAAGGGAGGGAGGGAGATATGCAAAATATATTTCCTTTGGACCATATACTTAAAACTTAGTATAAATACTCGTAGCTTTCAAGTTGGCTACCGACACGCTAAAAAGAATACCTACATATATTACACATCTTAAGACTCTCCTTTAGAACAATTGTGAGAAATTAACTACAAGATTAATTTCCAAACTGTTATATGAACCAAACCTTCTTAATGAATCCCATTTAATTACAACTTTCCTAAAACTCCTCAATGCACATACACTTAAAAGTGAAGTGGAAACTGAATCGAAATTCCAATAAGGCTTCGATATTTGAAGGCAGCAAGTTCTAAGTAATTCGTACACGCTGCAGAGAGGGGCGACACGGCGCTGTCACACGAGTGTCAATGAATTATCGAGTGTCTCGGGACTAATCGAAGGGTGTGGGGCCGTGGGACAGGGCACTAACACTTGCATGTGTTACTATTTACATGACCAATTAAGTTGAGAGATTTGGAGCATTGAGTGTTAGATGCTCCAGTTTGAGAGATTGAAGATATTGGTGTTAGATATTTGTGTCTATAATATAAAAGGAGAAATTGACTGACATATCAAGGCGTAGCCGAAACTACTGGAATTCAGAGCGTGAAATGGTTTAGTCTCAAAACGTTCAAGTTGCAAAATAACATACGGTTGCAAAAAGTTCAAATCTCATAAGACCCAAGTCTCGAAACATCCAAGTTGCAAAATAGTCAAGTCTCGAAACATCCATGTCTCATAAAATACATTTTTTATTTAAGTGGATTTGTAAGGGGTGTTTTTTACATTTTTGACATCGACTCAAGTTGAAGGGTAAAATCTACAAGTCCGTGATAAGACCTGTCATACTGTATGGATCAGAATGTCGGGCTGTGAAAAAGATGGATGAAAAAAGATTGCATGTAGCGGAGGGAGAGGAGAATGTTGAGATGGATGTCTGGTGTGTCGAGAATGGATAAAGTGAGAAATGAGTATATTAGAGGAAGTTTTCATCCATCTTTTTCACAGCCCGACATTCTGATCCATATTGTATGACAGGTCTTATCACGGACTTGTAGATTTTACCCTTCAACTTGAGTCGATGTCAAAAATATAAAAAAACACCCCTTACAAATCCACTTAAATAAAAAATGTATTTTATGAGACATGGATGTTTCGAGACTTGACTATTTTGCAACTTGGATGTTTCGAGACTTGGGTCTTATGAGATTTGAACTTTTTACAACCGTATGTTATTTTGCAACTTGAACGTTTTGAGACTAAACGCGTGAAATTTGACAGATTTTTGTTTAATTTAAATAAGGTTTCTTTTTACAACGTAAGCGAGCACGAAGAGAAAATTTCTGAAATGCATCCTCTTAGGCAATAAAACGGAGTTCCAAAGTTTGTGTGAAGCAACCTACTTTCAAGCGAGCGAAAACGCTGACAGAAGTTACTCAATTCATCTGTGCTTCCCTGAAGTTGTCTTGAACATTACTAATACCCCGTGCCCCAGATCTAATTGGTTCCTTGTATTGCTCAGACAGGTTATTTTATATTTGACTTCGCCCGCGTGACGGTAGAAAATTATCCAGGGCTCAGTCTATCCGAATACCAAGTTCCTCGAAATCCATTCAGCAATTCGAGCGTAAAACAGTAACAAAAACACAAACACACCCTCACAGACATTCGCTCTTATAGATAATAATAATAATCTTCCCCGACCGAATTCCGATCACGGTGGCCAATCTCAACAGAGATCAGCCAAGTAGGTACGCAGGAGATATTATAGTGCACAAGTGTGTGCGCAAACACAGGTGCACTCTCTGTTCCTTTACTCTCATAGTCCGATGGGACGGCAATCCGACACGACCGGAGAAAGATCAAGCGCAGGACCAACGGCTTTACGTGCTTTCCGAGGCACGGGAGTATCACACCACCAACTTCCAAACTCCGGGCAGCTACAGAGTAATTCCTAATGGAAAAAACCCAATAGCACTTTGGAATTGAACCCAGGACCCCACGCTCAGCAATGGCTCTTGCGATTACTAGACCAACGAGGCTCTTATAGATGAAGTGTGATATGAAAATGATTGCTAATAGCAAAGGGCAGCATGTATCGTACTGATGTAGTGCTGTCTCTTCTAGGGCAGCAGCAGCAGTTCCACTTCGCGTTCGGACAGAGGCCCTTCCCGTTCCCGCCAGACCCGCTCGGCGGGTTCCGCATGCCGCCCATCACTAGCTGTCAGAGTGAGTATTACACCATTCAGTATTTATTTAAGATTTTAAAATATAGGAAATGAATTTTAGTATTTTTTGACGTGTTAATTGGTTAATTGATTTTATGTTTATTGTTCTACGTTTTAAAATAAATATATAAATAATAAGTATAATTTAGGTGTCTTCAAGGCAGCTAGAGAGAATAGACTCTTAACGTTTGAATCCCTAACCGGTCCTATGAGACCGCGCTGTTATTGTTTTACTATTGTGTCTCGTTTCGCGGGTATCTGAGTAATTAATAAAAACGATTGCAAGTCACCATGAACGATTCCATTAATACTTAATATCAAGATCCTAGTCAAGCAAATATTCATGTCAATTAAAAATAAGCTTTTTTTGTGCTTCAGAAAGAGTTACGTCCCCAAAAGAGTTTTCTATTTCAAACATGAAAATAAAGCGACATTTGCGCGATTAAAATAAACAAAATGGCGCATGACCCTCAACATTAACTATTTATGAAAAATGTAGTTGTGAAACGAATAGAATAAATGAACATGTAACTGAAAAAGACACCACTACAACTAAACAAGTAAAGCCCAAAAAAAACTCGCTCGCAAACCAGAAATCTAAATCGGAATGATACCGCGCAAACCTTCCAGGCACGCGGCTCAAAAGTGAATGAGTCGCCAAACCAACGATACGCTAAACTACGCTCACTAAAGCGCGGATTCAATCAGCCGGCGCCAAAAAGAGGATCGAGCTGAAAGCCGACTGCGGGCGCAATCGAACAAGCGTGCTCAAGCTCGCTAAAATCCACGACTACCCCAAAACAACTCATGCAGCTCAAAACGTGAAAAAAGGCATTCGCAAATCGACGGGGGGAACGCGTACCGTACAAAAACCGAGTCCGCCGATCGCCGGCCAAAAACGGAACCGTGATACCGAAAAATAAAAGCCACTGATACCGGGAAAAAATAAAGTGCACGCAGCACAGCCCTCGCTTGGCAAGCTCGACATCTTTATAAGTGACCGAGTGCGCTTTTCTGCGCAAACATTCGTATTTGAATTGATAAGTTCTGAATACACTAGTTGGTTAGCGCGACCGAGTCATGGAATATAGAGGTAACACGTAAATGGTACTACTTGTAGTTAACATTGACAAGTTCAAAGAGCACTAGTAAATTGTGTCTGATATCAGAACACTGAATATAGTTAAAATTGAACAGTTTTCGGGGCGATAAGGCAGTAAATACTATGGTTAACAGTAATATGAGTTATATCTATAGTTAAAATTAATATACAAAATAACTGATAGATTATTTTTGTAAATAGGTTTTTAAAACACGTAAATTTTTTCTTACGGTATTTTCTAGCGAAGAAACACCGAAACAACTCAGTGGTCAAACTTCCATTTATAGTCCAAACAGGAAACCTATGTAATGGTAAAATCTTACAAAATTCATGGAGATTAGTGTCTGATATGATCTTTCTCTACGAACGACATACTTTATGACATATCTTTGAATTTTTAGTTTTTGTACATGCCGTTTTCTCACGATGCTTTCATTCACCGTTTCGAGAGCAGTGGTCCGCTGGAGCCTGCCTAGGTTTGAACCACTGGGCTACCACTCTGTCCTGAAAGAAAGTATACTATAACATCAATATGGCAATTACAACCTTCGTCCCTTTTCCCAGATATGAGTCAGTTTGGGCTAAGTTCGAGCAACTCGCACTGGGGCTACGGCGGCGCGGGCGCGTATCCGGCGTATTTGCCGTCCTGTGCGGCGCCGGCCGCGTCACAGTTCAACCCCCCAGCGCTGGGCTTCGCCGGAACCGTGCCGGACCAGACGCCCACGCAGGATTTTACAGCTAATAACACAGGTGAGAATTATGCTTTTTGTTTGTAAGTATTTAAATTTGAAAATTTCAGGAGTGTAATTCTACAATGTTTGTCTAATTTAAGAGGTTTCGAGGATTGTCAAAAAATTCCATAGAAAATAATCTTCTTTTCTTACTATCAAATACGAAGGTCTATTAAAAAACCTTAAAAAGTTTAAACTACCAGTTTGCAAGAAAAATAAGAGCAATTGCAGCATGCGCTCTCTTTCGATGTCCAGATGTATCTGAATACTTATAACACCAGTATTTAACTGTCTTTCATAAAGTTTAATTCACAACAACCTCTGTCAACCTCTGTCTCAACAGAATAACCAATCAACAAAATATTAAACACATTGTCCAGTTTACATCTCCGATAACTCATTAATCAGTATACAGTAGGGTGAAATTAAATACACCAACACTTTTACGACATACTTCCTCCTTCGAATGATACTGCAGTTGCGGACGGGACAAAGAGTAACCAGGGATGCAGAAATGCAGGTGGTATGAGTGTTGAACGATAAAAGGGCTCCTGTACAGTATGAGTCTTTAAAATTAAGTATAAAATATTTAGATTCTTTTTTATATTTTTGCCGTCGATAAAATTAAGCATAGATGGGATCATTTCAATATGTGCACATTATAAAGACTCACAATATTGTCTTTGATTATGATTACCGTATTGTCAGAGGTCTTTAAAATCATTTTGTTACTCGAAAAACACCATTGTAGATTTCATAGATTCGTAGATTAAAAATAAAGAACTTATTTGGATTTCACGGGATACTTTGGAACATCCCTTTCCGAAGTAACCTGTAAAATAATAAGTTTTTTTGCATTCTGCAGATTAATGTATGTAAATAAAACCCTCTTTATTCATCTTATCATATTGATTGATTGACTTTACCAACATATAACTTGACACTTATCTCTTCACCTTTTCCCTTTTTTACTGGTTTGCCAAATAAACGTGTTTTCTTTCTTTCTTTCTATGTTGGAAGGTTAGAACAGATAAAGGTTGTCCTAAATGCAAGTATATTCCTAAGCGATAAATATACCGATCCTAACCGAACATTCAAACCAAACCGTTCATCTAAACCAAATTACTATTATTATTATGAGACTATTGTGTCCCACTGTAGTGCAAAGACCTCTTTCATCCTTCCACTTTTTTGTCTCTATCCAAACCTAAACAGTACAAAAAATGTCAGCTCAATTTTTTGTGCACAACTTTTTACAATCAACTAACGAAAAGTTAAATAAAAGTGTAAAAACGTACCCACCTATGTGCACACCGACCCTCATTTAAATACTCTAAGGCCTAGTAGTCGGGCATTAACCGGCTCTCATTATAATTTACTGCGGCTCGCATATGTCCGATCCGCCGATGAATTTATTGTCGATGCGTGCCCGATCAACGAAAAATATAGCCATATTAACAACCATACTAAAATGCTGTGTCGTGTATCAACAATAACTATTTTTGGATGGTCCACAAGAATGGAGCCGTTATGGGCGGTTTTATGGAGCGGGGCATTGTTTTTTAAAAGTTTATTGGCTATTTTTGCATCAGCGTTTATATTTCTGACAGTTTTTAATCGGATATGTTTTGTTCATACAGTTCTGCCGGACACGACGGGCGTCGACCTAGATCAGCAGCTGTCAGGGCTAGTAGGGTCCTCTCCATCGCATCACGGCAGCCTGCTACCTCGCTACAATAACAACACAGACTACAGTCTGTCGACGGGGCCGCGGTCGCTCAGCGACAACAGCTCTCAGCCCGAGTCGCCCGTACAGGACGACCTCCTCACGTCGAACACGTCCACGAACATCGGCCACAATCACACAAACAGCTCAAACTTCCCCTCGTTAATGGGATCACAGAACGCTTCGTACGGCGGCAGTAACTGTAACAACTCGCTCTACCCCGTGCTACCGGCGAGCTTGTTATACAGCCAGTTGTACACCGCCGCCAATCAAACACACAACTTCCACCCGCTGCACTCCAACTCGATACACTCGACGCAGAATCACCATAATGAGCTACAGACCATGATGGACCAGATATCGTCGACGACAAACAATCATAGACAGCACGGGAACCATGGACAAGATTTACTTCTGGGTGGGGGCAATTCTTGCGCGGCGGCGGCGGCCCGCGGCGAGGACGGCCGGGTGAATAATCTCGGACAAAGAGGTAATCCGCAGCCAGACAGCAACACGGTGTGGCGACCCTACTAAACAAAGTGATGCTCCTTTTATTGTACCCATACGAACAATACGTGTTTGTAGATATAACGTCTGTGTCGATACCTCGGATAAACCGGTAGTGTGTCCATTTTGTATTTTTCATGTGACGAAAAGTGGTTTTACACTGTTTCGACGTTTTGATTCCTGATGGAAGTCGTCGTAGCTTGGCATAGAGTGATGCAACGAAATATTCGATGACGATTTGACTAAATTAATTTGAGTGTAAAATACGAGATACAGGTGATTCGATTAGTTGAAATTTGTATGTACCTAGTTCCAAAATTCGCTCCCGTCCTAAATTTATACGATTTTGTTGATTTAAATAATAAAAATAACAATTTAGAACACGTCTTAGTCTGGATTAGACTAGAAAAGTAATTTGGATACGATGTTGGTATAAGTATGGTTAGATTGACATGTGGATGTGGATCTCATTACACTTGATCTGAGCATTTGGAAGTTAAAAAGAAAATTAGAACATCACATTTGAGTGTGTAAACAAAACCATTGTTACAAATATTGGTGAGTCAACACAAACTTTTGCATTTCATCGCTTTGTGGCTATAGACGTTTATGAACATGTTGTATACGAACAGAGTCATGGATACCTCCTGTAATTTGGACATTGGTTCATGTTGGTCACCAATGTTTGTATAAGTTGCAAGATGTAAAAAAGAACTTTACTTATAAATGTCTTTTATCGACAAACTTGTAAATAGGAACTGTGAATACTAATTTGTTGTAAATGCATCTTGTAAAGTGCAATAGATGTGCAATTATGAAGTTGAGTAGATGTATACTTAGGTCTAAGTATCTGTTGAGTATGTGAACTCTGTCCAGTTGTAGATATCTTTAGATATTATATTTTTATTCAGTTTTGTTACAAACATTATAATTATCTAGTTTGCAGTTTTTTCTATAGTTCTATTTCAAAATTAATGTGACCATGATTTTTGGCGGTTCCGCATAAGTGTTGTTTTTAATGATTTGAGTAATATGTTAATTTTCAAAATAATATTATTTGTGAATGTTGCATTTAATAGAACCACAAAATTCTTGCAATGTTATATTATTGTGTTCTTTTTGATTAATAATAGTCAAGTTATTTTTCCGTCAGTGTCAGATATTTTAAATAATATCCGTAACTATTAAACTTTGTGCAATATACTAAATATTTGATGTACTTTGTGATCTTGGTTTAACTTGCATAGCAACTTACTTGTCGTTTCCGCTTCCCGTTATGATTATTTGTGTTGACTACAAGTAGCGGAATTCATTTTACAATAAATAAAATCTACAAATTCATTCGGTGTTTTTTTTCTCCAATGAACCATTTTTTGTTGGAAACTTTTTTAAATTATTAGATCTGCAACTAATTCAAATACGATACAAAACATATTTGATATAGGTAAACAATGATATTCACGCCGTTCATAATTTTTTTTCAGGATGGAGTTTCAGTAGATTTTATAATAGTTCATCAAATTATTGAAACCTAAAGCCTGCTAATGACGTGGCGTCATGTTGTTGCTTCGTTGACAGAATTTCATGATTTCGTATGTAAGTTTCACGCTGGCATACACCAAGCATATAATGTGAACTACGCCTTCATGGTCAGTAACTCTTAGCAATTTTTACTCGATTTAAAACATTATTTATTTATTCTCACACACCTAACATATTATAGTCATTTTTAACAAAAGGGTTGACTGGTAGAGTATTTCAAGTTAAATCAAAGCCATAGCAGCATTGTAAATGTGAAAGTCTTTGTCTCTGACGCTTTCACGCTTAAACTACTAAACCGTTTTTAACAAAATTAGGTATGGAATTTTGAAGACAAAAAGTTTGTTTCGACCTCATGTCCGCAATAACCGATATTCACATAAATGAAGTCGAGGACAAATCTTAGTAAGAATACACATTTTGCTACAACTTGTGACCATGTTCATATTTCTAAACACACTTTTATTTGATTTAAGAACTAAGTTACACTGAATTTTATTACACCTAAAACACTGTGTAGGTACTTATTTTGATGCATTATCATAATCATAATCACAATCGGCTTTCTAATGTTTCTACAGCTGAAACGTATATCGCACTACCATCAAAAACAAAGCTTCAAATTCGCTCCAAGCAAAAATGTCACTAATTACAAATGCACGAATATCTGACGCCGTGACCCGCAAATATCGACTTTAATGAGCTCATTACTATAGCTGTCTGTTTGTATACTATATATCTGTCATATAGGTGAGCTGATATTTTGGCAACTGCAAACGAAACTCTGAAATAAATATCCCACCCTCATTAATTTGCGCCAATGCGATACGATGGACAGACGGACGTACGCCCACAGTAGGACGGCTATGAGTTCTGAGAATGTAGGACAAGTTTGTGTTGTTTTTTTTTCGAGTGAAGTACGAGGGCTGTTTTAGTTCATGAATCCTCGACCGGTCGCATGAAACCGCGCTGTTATTATTTTACTATTGTGTCTCGTTTCGCGGGTATGTGATAGGTTTATTCGCAAATTACATCATAGCTGATATTGTAATGTGTAGGTGTAGTTTTACATTTCAAGTGTCTACATAAATTGGACAGTATACTGAATCATTGATCTCGGTAAAGTGGTGCTAAGAATTCTATTTTAGCATTGACTACTTAGCCGATTGCGAAGTTTCCCGAGCAGATATGCAAATGTGATGGTGTGTTACATCCGTATTTTAATTGATAACAATATAACAACTCCTAAAGAAACAACGTTTTAAAGCCAATGAGGGATTCATTGGCTTTAAAACGCTGGATTTTTTTTTCACTTTAAAAAAAATTCAAAACCTTTATATATAACTCTTCACGATCAGTGAATGATGATGATGGTCAAGATGGAACAAAGGGCCTATTTAGCCTCTTACTAGAATTTATCAAGTGTTTCTAAAATATGCATCTAGAATTGATTTTAGATAACTAGACCTTATTCTACAACCAAACAATCATAACGACACAATTGTGTATAATCCCAAAAGTCAGTGGTCCTGTATTGTCCTCCTTTATAAAAGAACCATGGGATTAGTTTAAATACTGATTGATAGATTCTAAATTTAAAATTTAAATTTAGAATCCGCACTCGTTAGTGAGTTTTATAAATAGCCGTAAGCCGTAATATAACATACTATCTACACATACCGTTAAGCCTTAAACACACTAACATAAATTATATCAAAATGCAACGAAAACTAAAATAAATTAATCGCAGATTAGGCTTCCAACCAACAAAAGAGTATTAATGGTATTACGGGCCCAAAGCCATACTAATTCCATAATGAAATGATTGTCACCTGAGCATTGACGATAATATATGCGATTCCACCCACGGCTCGACACACACGGAAAAATCGATGCCAGACCGATTTGAACGACTATAATGAGATTTAAAATTGCCAAGTAATTAATGAGGATTAGTACTGCAATTTCCATGATGAATTTTAACGTGGACACACCCTACTGATGTTTCGGGGCATACATTATTTAAAATTATATGAGAGTTCTTCGTATGCGTTACTGTTTTAATGTTGATTCTTTTGACAAAGTTGTTTTGTTATACATATATGTATAATTATATGTATGTATAAACACGTAGCAAACGAAAAAGAAAGCCAAGATACCTACGTTTCCATAAATCTTTTTCAATGCTACGAAAGTGCTACGACGTAGATAGTCGTAGTTGCTACGACATTTTTCTCCGTAGCCCTACTATTAGATAGAATTCGTTTTGTTCTTTTAGATTATTTAACTCTTCTCAGATATTTAAAAATATGAAAACATCTGTTTGTAAACTGTGATTACTAGATTTATTTACAAACCAATTATTTAACGAGCTTAGTAACTACATTATAATCCACAGTAATGCAGTTACCATTAAAAACAGTACACAAACTATATTAGCAGTATATTCTAAATTGGCCGGCTCATTGTATAAATTGATATTTAATTTTATCGGTTGGATGTTTGCAATTAATTACAACAATCAATAATTTTGCGCTTCGCCGAGCGAAAACTACTACACAAACTGTATGGAGGGAGATAAAACGGGGTTCGTGGCTCATGGCTGTACAAATAAGAGCTGTGTTGTACGGTAGGTACTGTTGGGCCAGTCCGATGTTATTGAAAGTTTTTTAATTATGGACATTCTGTTGTTATGTCCTTTGTTGTAATGTTTTGAAGATGATGTAAAAATGGGTGAATGAATGTGGAAATGTTTTTTGATTTTTGGATTTGGTTACTTAAGTTTGCGAACCCTGGCGAGTACTTTGAATAATTTACTTCATCATGCGTTTTTAAACGGTAAAGGAAACTATCGTAAGGAATCTATCTTGTTCAAAATTTATTATCAACAACCTTCAAATCTAAGAGTATATCACGTGGTGGATGATAGCCCAGTGTCTGTCACAGAGAAGAATTTCTTGACCTGAAACTTTTGAACGTTAAATACCATTTTTTTATTTTGGTTAGAGCAAAAGACAGTGTCAGATTATTACTGACTGACACACACTCAACTTATAATAATAGCGTAATATTTCCAAGGCACTGTCGAAATTCAATTTAACTAGCTTTGTTTAAAGTATTTAATATCAACTTTTATTTGTAAACGTCGGAAAGTCTGAAAGTTGAACTCAGTTTCCATAGAATGCCGCAAAGTCAGAACCAATAAATAAAACTCCAACCAACTGATTAGGCGTCATTATCTTCAAAAAGGTTACCGTTATCGAGCCCTCTGACCTTGACCCAGAGGGCTCGTTTTTACAGTCAATATAATGACTGGAGGGTCGCCCTCCAAGTGAGGGTGGCGGACACGGAGCGCGGCGACAGGATAAGCATAAATTAATGTCGTGAAGGTTCTATAAAAATGTGATTTTCTGTCTTGAATACTTTTATTTGAGTTTGATACTGAAGCGATCTAAATAAAATAAAATATTCTAGACAATCAATAATTCGTTTTATTTTAAAAATCAAATAAAATTTCATACGCGGTATACGCAGGGTGCGGTATACGTCTGGCTGATTGACAGACGTATACCGCTTTGAATAACCCTAATTTATACTCAATTGAAATCATAAAGTTTTAAGGCGCAAAATTACGAAACTTCTCTTTAAAACAAACTTACATTAAATCGATTTTTTTTTATTAACTTTACCCCATACTAGGAATGACTGTATCGTGGGTGCTTTCACAAACATGTAAACTATACACAAGACACCCAGATCTAGAATATAATTATATCTGTAGCCTATACTAATTCTTGGCCCGTGCGAGAATCAAACCCGCGGTTGCAGAGAGCTGATAAACTAAAAGTCAAGTTCTATCCATCAGTTCAAGAAATATTTTGCCGCAAACTCAGTAATTACGATGTAGAAAATAATACAGTCAATAGCACAAAGGTAGTTCACTACCATTCATATCATACTACCAATTTGTGTAAAAATTAACAGCAAACACTAGATCCCAATGTTATTCAAAACTATCTGCTCTGGCGATTTTGCCCGTATTTTTGGTTACTGCTATACTTCCGTGGGTCATAGCTATCCCATAAGGAAAAATTTGTTTCAATCCTACTGATAGTTCCAGATATGTATTATCGCATTTAAATCAAACCAAAAACTCTTCTACTTACAACATATTAGTCATAGATAATAACAACAAATACCATAACACCCAAAAAAAAAAACAAAAAGCGATCACTCCCAACACATTCACATAACAGGCATCGTCCCAGCTTCCAACCGAAGTCCAGCGTTCGTGTTTAATACTAAAAATCAATAATTAAGCTGTGTACGTATGTAATTAATAGTGTGTCGGTGGAACCGGGCTTGCATTATGGAGGAAGGCTAAAATGCACGCGCCATGCATTATGAAAATGACGTGATGATAAGCCGGCCGTCATTCCGAAAGGCTTGTTTTATATGCGATAACTGGATCGTAGTTTTATGGGATGGTGTGGCCCTTTTTGTTTACGTCATGATGTGTTTTTTGTAGCTAAAGTCTATGTTTTAAGCTCTGAGACTAAAATGATTTTATGTGGGTTGTCACACATAAAATAACACAAAAGAACTGGCATCAATACTCAGAGATTAAAAAATAGACTTTAGATCGTATCGGAAAAATGTGTAGATTTATTAATTACAGCTGCTGCTCTTTGCACTTACATGTAAAGCCAAGATGTGCAGAGAGTAAACAAATACATATGTTATCTAACTATATATGAAATGAGAAACTGACTAATATGTCAACATACTGCTGAAACTCCTTAGATAACAGCAGTAAGAAGGGGTCAAATTTACTCCTGGACAAAAGTCTCCTTCCTGATGATCCTAACTTCTTTATTCTTACTAATCGGATCGCGTATAACCACTATCTCACCAGGTGATAAGCGACGATATCACTGTCGATATCGACGATGGAGAACGCTTGCCTAGAAGTAACCTATTCACTCTTGACTTAAAGACTGACTGGTATCAGATTTTTCTAGCACCCGACTATCCGTAACTACTTACTACTAACTTATCGTGTTGTCCAAAGCAACGAGGAGTTTCCGTATGTTAAGTTGGTCACCCATCCTCAGACCGGTCTCGACCAGTGTTCCTTGGGAATAGACCTGGACGGCAATTAGAAGTTAATTACGAGCCTTTCATACCGGAACTAAAAGTAAAATAAATAGTACATAATTAGGCCAGATTTAAGTCCTCATTAAACAGTCGTAAATCAAACGATCTGTTAATGTGATTGCCTATAGGAATATTTAACTTTGAAATAATATTCAACTTTATTACTGATCAGGCCACCCGGTTAGTAAGTTTTAAAAATATTATTACAGGAAATAAGTGTCCGTCCTGTATTTATTTTATGAATGTTTTTTTTTTTTATCGTAGTTCCACACTAGGAATTACTCCTGTAGGTATCGTAGGTGCGGTCACATGTAAACTCTAAACACAAGGCACCCAGACAAACACTTACCTATAGACGATACAAATATTTGTTCCGTGCTGTAAACGAACTCCCGACGACTCTATACCGACTTGATGTTCTCTGTGAATTGACTTGACTTCAAATCCTATGTCCCCTAGCTGGGGCAGAGGGCGTCGACAGTAGACACCCATCGCGACCGGTCTTGCGCCTTTCGCTTGACCTCGCTCCACGTCAGTCCGATGGACTTTGCTTCAGCTAACACGGTTCGTCGCCAGGTCTGTCGAGGACGGCCACGCTTCCTTTTTCCTTGGGGATTTCAACGGTGCCGGTCCGGTGGAACGCGTTCAGAGATTCACGTACCTCGGAAGTGTCGTGGCGGAAACTGGTGGGACTGAGGAAGACGTCGCCTCACGAATAGCCAAAGCGCGTGGTACCTTCGCACAGCTGAGGCCGGTTTGGCAATCGCGGAAATTGACCCGAAGGGTTAAATTAAAAATCTTCAGGTCCAACGTCAAATCCGTGCTGCTTTACGGGTGCGAAACGTGGAAGGTGACAAAAGAGATCTCACGCCAAATTCAGGTTTTCGTGAACCGATGTCTCCGTCGTATCCTCGGGATTTACTGGCCCGAGACCATCTCTAACGTGGAACTGTTGGAAAAATGTCACGAAAGCTCGATCGACCACCAGATCAAACGTCGCAAGTGGGGTTGGATTGGTCACACGCTTAGGAGGGATCGATCATATATCTCTGTGAATTGAAACTCTTAATTTCAAAATACGAGTATCCCGTACTTTAACTACTCATTGACATACTAACCCCATACCACAATCCCGTCAAAATCCCATACCAAAAACACAAGCACGCCAACCACATAAAGCTAGGTACAGACATACGAAATGATCAACTATCCGCTAGACGGCCTGTCGAACTGCAATCGCTGGGAGGGGGGCGTAATTTAAAACCGCACTGCACCCTTCGCCCCCCGGGCGAAATTAAGTGCGAGGCAGCGGGTACGTGACACCGGCAAATGCGACGCGCCTACCCGTGTGTGCCCGCCTTAATTGTGAAGCTTCATTTGTTTCGCGTCACAGGTTGTGTGCTGCCTTTGTATTGGGGCTGCTGCTACATTCTTGGTTAATGAGGTAAGGTTTTGGTAGTCAATAAAGAAATTGTGTTGGTAGGTTCTCATTGGTTAGAGTGCGTCTAATGAAAGCGCGAACTGGAGTTTTTTTTTTTAATTTAATTGACAACATTATTCAGCTGCAATTGTAGGAATTAAAAAAAAATGTGAAGTGTGAAGACATGATTCTCCTACCAGTTAGTAATACCCAATACAAAATTTTTGGATTCAACCTCTTTTTCTCAGGTCGCGCTTTCATTAGACGGACTATACCTTTAAAATAAATAAACTGATAAATTGTCATGGTTTCTTTCAGTTTAATATTTGGACAATGTGCTTATGTCTTCAATGCATCAAGCTACCAATATATTCGTTAGTCTTTTGGTTTTAATTTTTTCTTAAAATTTACCTTATCTGCATTAGGAATAACTCCTATATCGTTGGTCCGTTCACGAGCATTTAAACTTACATAAACAAAACATCTAGACCCTTAACAGCTATCTGTAGCCCATAAAAATATTTGTTCCGGGCGGGAATCAAACCCACAACACCTAGCGCAGCAGCCAAACACTCGACCACTGTGCCAACCTTACCGTCGAAATGTAATTGTGCTTTGGCACAAATCAGTAAGGATTTGAACTACAGACAGGTTGGTTTATGAAGCAAATAGGTAAACTTAGGTCGATTGATAGAGAATACTTTGCAGTATTAAGTCCGCCTATCTTCCACTCTGTACAGTGTACATGAAGTTTACATTTAATGTGCGTACAGCTAAGGAGTGGAATACCCTGTCTGAGTCTGTGTTTTCTAATAACTTCAACCTACGGGTCTCTAAGTCAAGAGAATACAGGCTACTTCTAGGCAACTATACTTTAACGTCGACCTGAGAAAGAAGTAGCCTGCTGCGGTTTTCCCGTCCGATTGTATTTTAGGTTTCCTCAAGCCTGGAGTGAATAGGCTCTTAATAAGCTAGTGTACCTCACCATCAACGATTGCATCAGGTGGGAAAAAAAATAATTGACTATCGTTATCGCTCCACCCCGGGTGAGTGAAGTTGATTGGTAATTTCCCACTAAAACAAAAATTAGGGTCAGTTCATATTCATATTAGCTATGAAACACCGTTTCTAAGCATTCTCTTTTAAGTTAGGTTAGGTTAGGCAAATTGTTCCAGTCCCTCGATGTAAGCGGAATAAACGACGAAGCGAAACGTTTAGTCCGACTGACTTTAATTTTCAAAGGCTAGTTTCTAGAAAATTTAGTGACTAGTTCATCAGGTGATTACGCGCGTCCTGACCGCGGGCGTACCCTGTCGGCGGCGACCACTACGAGGTTTGACACATCAATCATACATCCGGCCGACGCGCCGAGCTGACCCGCCGCAGCCGCAGATTTCATGATGTGTTGCTGACACCTAGCTAATACTAATCAATGATTTTTTAGGATATTCCACAACATTCATACAACGCTATTATCTAGTCGCAAAGACTTTACGAGGGTCGCAGGGACACGATACGCACAGGACCAGTCGTTGTGGCGACGCTTGGAGGAGGCCTTTGCCTAGCAGTGGACGTCTTTCGGCTGAGATGATGATATTTCTGAGAAGATAACCGACTGGATTTAAATAGTTAGTCAAAATTTAACAGTTCCTCTTACTCCACCCTCAGAGAGAGAAGTTACGAGTATTTGATTCCTCATCCTCAAAAAAAAGGGTCCAATTCATATTTACACCAAAACTGGTTCGGTGGAGCTAGAATGATAGTCAGAATTTCACTGACTTTTATTTACAAAAGCCAGCTTCTAGGAGACACTTACCTAGTGACTAGTTCATCAGGTGATTACGTGCGTCCTGACCGCGGGCGTACCCTGTCGGCGGCAACCACTACGAGGTTTGACACATCAATCATACATCCGGCCGACGCGCCGAGCTGGCCCGCCGCGGACGCAGATTTCATGATGTGTTGCTGACACCCAGCTAATACTAATCAATTCTTTTTCTTTAAATAACAATAATATAATATTCCACAACTTTCACACAACACTCATCCATCATCATCATCATCTGAGCCGAAAGACGTCCACTGCTTGACATAGGCCTCCCCCAAGCGTCGCCACAGCGACCTGTCCTGTGCGTCTCGCATCCATCGGATTCCCGCGACCCTCGCCAGGTCGTCGGTCCTCCTTGTGGGAGGCCTTCCAACGCTGCGTCTTCCGGCTTCACACAACACTATCTAGTCCCAAACTTAGCAGAGCTTATACTATGAGTATTAGGGAACTGATAAACATACTTATATATTTCTAAAAAGGTACTCGGGTGGATTTAAGTTAGTCATTTGACAGTTCCTCTTACATCACCCTCAGAGAGAGGAGTAATTTGATTCCCCACCGTCAAAAAAATAGTCCAATTCATATGTACACCAAAACTGGCTCAGTGGAGCTAGAATTATAGTCAGAATTTCACTGACTTTCATCTCAAAAGCCAGCTTCTAGGAGAGACTTACCTAGTGACTAGTTCATCAGGTGATTACGCGACTCCTGACCCAGCACATAGCCTGTCGGTGCCGACCACTACGAGGTTTGACACATCAATCATACATCCGGCCGACGCGCCGAGCAGACCCGCCGCGGCCGCAGATTTCATGATGTGTTGCTGACACCTAGCTAATACTAATCAATGCTTTTTTACCAATAATATTCGACTGGCCTCTTTGTCCAGAATTTAATTCTTCTTCTTCGTCGGTATCACTCTTGACAGAGTGGTCGTGGTCATCACTTCAGGTTTTACCCTAACTGCTACGCCGGAAGCCGTGACTTCGATTCCCACTCAATATAAATGTTTGTGTGAAGAGCACGATCATTTGGCACATACCAAATGATCGAAATCGGAACCGATCGAATTCTAAATACGTAAAGTACGCCCAGAGATGTGTCTGGGTGTATTTAGAATTATATAAGACTTATACATAACATACTTAGTATGTTTATCAGTTGTCTAGTACTCATAGTTGATTTGGGACTCGATGACAGGGCCACCATTTATAAGACATACTACACCGTACGAAGAAGACTACGATATTGCTACAATATCGCTCTGCGGGATTGTTTGAAAGAATTACAGTGGCTCTAGAACTTATAGAACAACTGAAGATACTTGGGCGAGTTTTACTCAGTTATTGAAAGCAGTAAATAATCTGGTACTTTCGCTTCGTCAACCTAAAGCGAGAGAGAAGTTATTTGATGATTTTTCACCCCAGAAAAAGCAATATCGCCAATCTGTTGAGACAATTCTGTTACCGATCTGTATCAGTCTGATCTTCTAGATTAAGCAACGCTCGCAGAAGTCGGTCTGTGGATAGGTGACCATCTTAACATAGTAAGAAGAGTCTTACTATGTATTTGTTAACTTGCCTCGGAAAGCGCTCCGCTCTTTGTATCTTAACGTTAATCGTTAGATACAAAGAGCGGATTTTAGTTAGTCAAAGTCCGGAGTGTAAGGGCCTGTTTCATAATGTCCGAGTAGCCACTACTTCCAGGATAAATTCAAAAATGGAACAGAATTTGTATGAAATTATCTGCCAAGTATAGGTGGTAAAACAGGCCCTTAGGGCCTGTTTCACCACCTATGATTAAGTTTCGAGTATCTCACTTGACAGATAATTTCATACGAATTCTGTCACATTTTTGAATTTATTCAGTGAGTAGTGCCTACTCGGAGATGGTGAACGAGGCCCTTAGTCTTTTACTAACTAAAATCCGTCTGAGTAGCTTCTGTTGCTCTCGCTACTTCCAGCTGAAGTGGAAGAAATTATTTGATAAATTCTCACCCTAAAAAAATGTTCAATTTATCTTTAAACATACATTATTTTAATGGTTCAAATGTAATGTAATAAACCAACAGATAGATAGAGTTATTTTCACATTTGTAAAATAAAAAGCATGAATTGCGTAAGCAATATTAATTTTTAGGGTTCCGTAGCCAAATGGCAAAAACGGAACCCTTATAGTTTCGCCATGTCTGTCCGTCCGACCTCGCTTAATCTCTGTGACCGTTGGCACTAGAAAGCTGAAATTTGGTACCAATATGTATATCAATCACGCCAACAAAGTAGGTAAGAAAATAAAAATTGGAAAAAAATGTTTTATTCGGGTAGCCCCCCTACATGTAAAGTGGGAAGTGATTTTTTTTTTAATTTCAACCCTAACGTGTGATATATTTTTGGATAGGTATTCAAAAATGAGTACGGATTTACTACAATATTTTTTTGATAATATCAATAATTTCGGATATAATCACTACGAAAGTAAAAAACAATGTGTGTCCCCCCTCTAACATTAGAATCTTTAGAAAATATGAAAAAAATCAGGAAAGTAGAGCTTTATAAAGCCTTTCTAGGAAAATTATTTTGACCTTGATAGGACGAACAGTTTTTGAAAAATTGGAGACACTTATTGTGACGGACGGGAAACTACGGAACCCTACACTGAGCGTGGCCCGACACGCTCTTGGCCGGTTTTTTATGAATAAGTTTAAAGTTTCTTTTGATTAACGAGAGTCTAGCCATCAATCATACACCCGTCTGACGC
Organism: Mythimna separata; assembly: GCA_030763345.1. Taxonomy (NCBI): domain Eukaryota; kingdom Metazoa; phylum Arthropoda; class Insecta; order Lepidoptera; family Noctuidae; genus Mythimna; species Mythimna separata. The sequence continues at coordinate 7,635,355 of CM061187.1, forward strand.
GGGCTACGCCGACTCGACGCGGCCGCAGATTTCATGATGTGTTGCCGAAACTACGCTATTACCTACTATATTATAGACACAATTTTTTTTTTTCGTGGAAGAGTTTTCCAATATCTAATAACTTCTAAGAGGGCTTGGAGGTAGTCTCACAATTTTTCTATTATTCACAATGTAAGTGTGGATTATCCACACTTACATTGTGAACAACTATATGTTCCGGACGAAGCTTTTTCATCGTTTATTATAAACGACGAAAAAGCGTACATCGAAGAACTGGAACAAGTTGCTTTCATCGGTCTTCCTGTCCGATTATAATTTTAGTGTATTCGAAAAATTGCATAATTATGCTCTTAATAAACTAGTGCGCTTCACCATCAACAACTATATCTTTGCTTACCATCAGGTAAAATCGCAGTCAAGCACTAATTTATATCAATTAGAAAAAGGAAATTTAATTAAAGTATAGAAGAAAGTCAAAGAAATAAAAACAGCCATCTTACCTACACACACAACATCTACCCATCGACTCTTACCTTTGTCTAACAGAACATCGTGTGAAGACGATCCCCGTTGTTTGTCAGACGTTCGAATGTATGTAATTACTGCAAGGTGCTTTCATGTGGACCCTTCTAATTACTTAATAAAACCACTGTTGCTTTACACGAAGACGTTTTTTCAATATTCTGTTGAGACCCTATGATTTCTCGGGAATGAAACCATAGCGAGATCTAGAAAACGCCTCTCACCTTACAACGCCATCTAGTAACCAAATTAAAGTCATTTTTTAAGGTTTTGTAAAAAAAATAGGTACGTGTATATACAAGAATATACAAAACTCTTAATAAATAAAAACGATTGCATCACTGCTTACCGTAGAATTACGATCCTACGGTAAGCAGTGACTAGCGGCGAGCAGTGAATTGTTTGGGTTTGACTACACTAATTTCTATCAATTAAAGAAAGAAAATTAAGGTGGAAAGAAGTCAAAGAGATAAGAACAAATATGTTCTCTACATACAGAACATCGATTCTTACCTTTACCTAACAGACATCGTGTGAAGACGATCCCCATTGTTTACCAGACGTTCGAATGTATGTAATTACTGAAGGTGCTTTCATGTGGACCCTTCTAATTAATAAAACCTCTGTTACTATACAAGAAGATGTTTTTTCAATATTCAGTTGAGACTCTTTGAATTCTCGGTAACGTAACCATAGCTAGATCTAGAAAACACCTCCCAACTAACAACGTCATCTGGTAACCAAAATTAATGACAATTTTTATGGCTTCGTAAATAAATAGGTACGAGTATATATATTCAAGAATAATTATACAAAACTCTTTATAAATAAAAACGATTGATAAACAAATAGTAATTTCTATCAATGAACCTATCACATACCCGCGAAACGAGGCACAATAGTAAAACAATAACAGCGCGGTTTCATGCGACCTCATGAGACCGCGCTGTTATTGTTGTGCAAGTCGGGGATTCATGAATTAAAGAAAAACAATTAAGGTAGAAGTCAAAGAGATAAGAACAAATATCTCCTCTACATACAGAACATCGATTCTTACCTTTGTCTACCCGACATCGTGTGAAGACGATCCCCATTGTTTGTCAGACGTTCGAATGTATGTAATTACTGAAGGTGCTTTCATGTGGACCCTTCTAATTACGCCTGGCTTTGTTCTGCGACAATTATTGTGCTAAGTAAATAATAAGAAGCGTGTCGTGGATGTCGCTTTGTTGTTAGGTAGTTGTATTGGTGCCAATTTGGCGGGGGACTTCGTTTTGTTGCAATTTCTGGATCGGAGTCGTGCTTTGAATGTACCATATACCTTTGTTGGTATCCATTTTACGTAGGAAATTATCAACTGTCGCACTCTGTGGAACGAGAGTCCATCTGCCATCTAAAAGGCTAGGCCTTTTCCCAACTATATTGGGGTCGGCTTCCAGTCAAGCCGGATTTAGCTGAGTACCAGTATTTTACGAGGAGCGGCTGCCTACTAGACCTCCACAACGAACGAGAGTGTTAGACTTTTACTGACTAGAACTGACCTCTGTTTCATCAGTTGCCCTTTCCGTTCCGTCAGCGTGAGATTGCTCGCCTTAGAGCAGGAGAAGTCATTGGATGATTTTCCTTCTTAAAAAATTGGGTTAGTTTTGTAAAAACCTGTAGTTTAATACATGTCATGTTTTAACGATTTACTTGTTTTTTTAGATCTATAATTTTAACGATCAAAACATAACGAAATGAGTCAATAAAAATATTTTGTTCTACCCATTTCATGCAATTTTATCATAAATGCAACATGGATAATATAAATTACAAAGTCATAGAGTTTATAATAGAATGGTTTTCCCTGACAAAAAAGGGGCTGTTTGTAACTTATGCAAATTATTACACTTCACTTCAATCAAAATCATCACCTACTAACACTCTCCCGAAAAAAATTAAGTAAGCACCCAAAAATATCAATGAATACTAATTAGGGCGGTTGTTTTAATGAAACGAAGCTGGCAGTGGCCGGGGCCGGGGCGCGGCGGATGGGAATATTTTAATTATTATCACGAGTACAGGCTGCACGTAAATTTCCCACGACTGCGATAAAGAATAAACATTGGCATTGTCTTAAGCCCCGCCAAGAATTACTGCAGGCAAGGGTTGGTAGGTGTCAGTAATTGAATTTAATAAAGTTAAATGAGTGAGTGGTAGTATTTGAACAATTTTGAAGCAAGAAAGAAATAACAGAATGAAAAAAAAGAAAATAAGATTAATAAATATACTCCTTTTGAGGCAAATAACTGGAAAAAGTTATCAAAGGAAAGCATAAGCGTAACTAGCCTTATAATGTTCCTACTGCTAGGACTCAGGCCTCCTCTTGAATGGGCCGTGTTACTATGTCTTCAAATGTTTGGTTCTATGACCAAAGTTTCATCCTAAAACGTTGAGCGAGAGCGTGAAGAAGAAATAAACATACACACAGATACAAAAAAATGCACATACATAACATACTAACTTTTGACTCTACTATGAAGTATGTGATTGATGTATCACACACAAGTTTGATCTCCACATTCGTTATGATTTAACATGTGTATTTTTAGTTCAACAAGCACTAGCAATGCCACATTTTATCAATTTCACCATGCATTACAATTTCTTCAACCAGTCATCTTTCCAGGCTGCCAAAAAACAAGACTTTTTTTCCCAATTTACCGCCAACATTTTTCAGCAGCACAGCCCTGCGCGGCAATGGCTCAAGTCGTAGAGCGGCCGCTCCCGGCGGGGCCATTACGCGGTCACCGCCTGATTACCGCCCCGTCTTGATTTCAACCCCTTCTTTATCTAACTGCGCACTGCCGGCAAGATTCACGACCCTCCAGTAAGTGTGGGTAAGCAGATATACTGACTTCTTGGTCTTTTTAGCTGGAGTATTGAACGAGTGGCCTCGACGGAACTGTTTGTGTCTTTGGCTATTTAACCTATCAATACGCGCGAAACGAGATACAATAGTAAAACAATAACAGCGCGGTCCAATGAGACCGGTTGGGGATTCATGAATTAAAGTCAGTGATTTCTAGCCGTTTTCATGTCTAGGTTTACTAACCTAGACTAGGCGTTAAGAGCGCCCTACCTAAGATACATTTCAATACTCTTGTAATTAGAAGAACAGTTTCGGTACATTGCAGACCAAACATCGGTGAAGCAACTTCTTCTATATCTATTAGATATAGATCCATCAATCCCAGCAACAGAAGTGTGCCAAACGGTACATTTACGTTTAAACGACTGAATGGATTCGATGAAAGACACACTTGTAGACTATATCATAGAATAGGTCATAGGATAGTTTTTACATAACAGTATTTTCCATTGAAATGATTTTATATTCTCTCGTAGGAGAAACCGCTGGCAAAAGTCAGTATCTTCATAAGAATTAGAAGCTAAGACACTCTGAACACCATTTTGAATGCAAAAGGGGTCTCAACAATCCCATGAGGGTCATTTTGTGGTCACCGCATGATTACCCGTCTTCATTGCAACCCTCCTTCTTACTTCCTCGGCGTAGCGAATGATTTTTATTACTTTACGTCAATTTGATTTACCAAATTATCGTTATGGATTGATGCAGATTTAGGCATAACTTTACACGACAGTTTTAAGCAGATACGCATACTTCTATCATAGATTTTTTTCTTAGGGCGGTAATCATCTAATGATACGTGGATACGTTTGTCACACAGAAAGTGTCCGTAGCACTGCGTAGTAATTTAAATTTCCGCTCATTATTCGATTCCCGGACAAACTTCAATTCCACAAGTTTTTCATCAAATATAACCAATTTCCAAAAACTGGAATTTCAACCAAATACTTAAATATTAATTATAATAACACGAAATAATATCACAGACTGAGCGATACCAAAAAACAGCGCAACTTTAATGGAGGTGGATAGGTACTTTAAAACATAGCGGGGCGTAATGTGACCAGCGAGAAATAAATAGTCCAGAAAATTACCAGCATCCCCCCAAACCCCACCTCATTCCACCCCCCCCCCCCCCTCGCCACCTATAGTAGTTAATGTTTGTAGATAATATGGTAGTATACACACCTACGTGGGTACAAGTAGTGGTAGGTGTAAACACAGTGTCGTATGTAGGGCATGCATGTAAAAACGTTAATGAATTTTGATAATGATGTTCGATTTCCGCTGAAAATGCTCAGCTGCATGATTCATTTGATGAGGATTTTCGTTGGCATGATTAATTCTGGATTGCTTATTTATTTCCAGAAGTTATTTACTGTGGGTTAATTTCTGCTTATCTGTCTCACGTTTGGCGTTGTTACTGAATTAAGAAATTAATGTCACCTGAAGAGGTATTTAACTGGAAGGTACCTATGTTACCAAAACACCAGTAGGTACCTCACAGACTGGAATAAGGGTTCCTTATGCACAAAACATAAAATAGTACACAGTGATTTGATATTTGTACAAAAGCGAGCTTAACTCAACAACAAGTGCTTTCATGTGGAGAACATACCGATTTCTTACTGAAAAGTGTTTCAAAGCCTAAACACACACATATAAGTGAGTTTAGGCCTCGAAACACTTTCAGACCAGTGTCTGTCTTTTCTGACTGAACTGCTGTTCCTTAAGTTGACGGGCTTTTGAATAATCCTCAGATGTGATTAAAATTATTACATATTGCGGGTTTAAACTGAAAACTAGAATACGAGTAAGTTACTAAGTCTCAAAGAAATTACATCAAACATGTGTCCATGGGGTTTTATACGTTCTTCTCTATAGAGATGTACTTTGACCTTTATCTTTTTTCGTTTTACTGACCTTGACAAAAGTGCCTATAAATTTTTAAATTGAATCAGATACTTTGATTTTAAAAGCCTGCTCTTAACTAGGAACTATAAAATGCAAGAATCTTCCCAAAAACATTTTCCATCATTAAAATATCAACACTATCAACACCACCCCTCACGTTACCTCGCCATACCGGCAATAATATCGCCAAAGTTTTCCCTACTATCACCAAGCACTACCCCGGAAGGGACCCTGCTCCTCTACTCGTCAAGGACTATTAACCGCTAATCAGTCGGCGACGCTTCATCATAATTAGTGTTCAAATAATCTACTTAAGGAGGGGAGGTTTTCTTGTAAGTTTTAGTCCATTACCTGTAATGATAGAGGCTATTATGCTCGCTGCGGGAATGTTTGAAAGAGTTATCGTAGACATGGAACCGAAAGGACAACTAAAGGAACAAAGGTAATTAGTGTTCCGTACCTCAAAAGGAAAAAACGGAACCCTTATTTTTATTAGAATGACTTCTCTTAGACGAAGCGGGAAGGTGTCAGAGAAGGTCTCAGAGTTTTACAGACTGTAAGTCACTCCTTGGTTCCTTTTTTGCCTTCGTTCCAGAGACCTAGGTTTTAGTTCTGAAGCCAAACCATGGCTCCAGAGGCCTCGACCCTGCTAGGCCCCTACAGTTGTCTGACATGTCTTTGAGAAGCGCGTGGAACATTACGGGCCGTCGTCGGAACGGGTAAATGATTTCGAAAAATGTAAAATTGATTAAAAATTCCCCGTAAGTTTCACATGTCACAGAACCTAAAGGAGCAAAGGTAGGTTTTAGTTAGTAAAAGTCTGACAATCTCTGACGCTCCACTCAGAGCGGGACCACCAGACCACAGTCAAAGCAGAAAAATATAATTTTAAAAAAGACTGTTTCAGATACGCTCTTGGCTTGTGGATTGATTAAAGTCAAACATACGCAAACATCAATAGTCTACATTTATGCTACCTTCATTGAATGTAGGTCGAATCAAAAACGTTCTTGCTTCAACACTATCACAGAAGTTAACAAAGTTTAGAAAGTGTAGTGTGTGTGTGTAAAGTATAGTAGTTTAATTTAGTTTTTAGAAGATAGTTAAAATCTTCGTTAGTAACACAACACAACAGCAAAGGTCCACAAAGAAATGAGTGCGTAAACCAGACCAGATAAAAGATGAAGATATCAAAGAAAAATTAGAATAATCCAAGCTTTCATCTCACTGTGGCTGAGATTTTTAGAGTGAATCATTCGCAAATAAATTAATAGTGAAATATATTTAATTACAGTATACACAACTGCTAATATATGCCTTGCAAGGTATTATTAATTTATTTTAATTTCAATATTAATTTAGTTTTTTCTTTCAATATTTATTTCATTCATTATTAATTTATTCTAAAATCTCAGCCACAGTGTAAGAGCTTGAGAGAGATGAAAGTACCTCCTCCGTATTATAAATGTTAATTTTAGTTTAAGTTTTTCATTCGGGACTCAGGCCTCGTCTCTGGGAGAGGGAATGGGATGTATGCCCGCATGGTGGATCCACGGTCCACGCGGGCCCAGTGCGGATTGGTGCATGTCAAATGTCTTCGAACTTTTGGTTCTAGGACATGCCGGTTTCCTCACGATGTTTTCCTTTACCGTTTTGAGAGCAGTGGTGATGAAGTCAATTACACAAAGTAATGCGCCTGGCTGGGTTTGAACCCGCGACTTACAACTCGTAAGTCGGGGCCGTTACCACTGGGCCACCACTGGTCTCTAGTTCTCTCTCCTCTCTCTCTCTGAGTTTAAGTTACTCAAACATAAATTGGATAAGTCCCAATGAAAAACACGTAAAATTTTGTTCAACCGTTTCAAAGATCTATCCCGTAGTTTGAGATGCCATTTCTGCGAGAAAATGAAGAGTAGCTTAAGTAACTCTTTGTAACCTCAGCTACGTGCCTACCATCTCAAAGATTAGTAAGAACAAACCGACAGATATAAGAATAGCGCTTTTGCTATAGTTATCGAATATACCGTCTACGGTCGAAAGCATTTAATTTTTAAAAATTGGTTACCTATTACAAACAGAACCTTTAATTTTATTTATAATTTAGAAGATATAAATGTCCATATTTACTAAATAAACTCCAAAATTAGTTCAGTGACGCGCAAAACTTTATAACTACGCCTAGACTCACTTTACCTACAACTAACACTGTAGTTACAAACCGACATACTTAAAACCTACAAACATAAATAAAACATAATTAAACTAATCTAAGTACCAAGTAAACACACACATGCTTACAAGTAATCCTCTAAAAGCGTTTTCAAGTCATCTTTCAAACGACTATCGAGTTTCAGACACTCATTTATTTCAACTGAAACCACAAGACCACGTAACGCCATCTTACGGATATTTTCCGTACTACTAGCACACTAGCGCCATTGTCAACACACATTTTTATCCCCCTGTACGCACACTCACTCACACATGACCGCGGAAAAGTTGCCAAAAATTGTCTATGCAACTTTTGCTGTAAACTCTTGGTAACAAACCAAGGGATTGTGAGCTTTGCTACCTTATAATAAGATTGAGTTTCGAATGGATCATATAAAAAATAATAGCCATTTTTGCTTGTAGAGGGATCATCCTTTCAAATCCAGAACGACACGTAGTCACGCTTTTATATAGTGACTTACGCCGTTCTTCAATTCACAGCTGTGACAGTCAGAAGCGCAGAATGAAAAGGTCGTACAATCACGCTGAAAACTGTCACTTACGTCGTTATATCATGCGCAGAACGACTTCGTTTCTTGGGGGAGAGTACAGCGTTTATATGTGTGCGTGAGGGCAGTGTACGTGAACTTTCTTCCAAGGAGTTTGCTTTCTTAAGAAGGCGAAGAAAGCGAAAATGTTCGCACTTGAAGGCGTTTTGTTAAAAATAGGGAGCAGCTCGTTCAAGCCGCGGCCGTTAGAGGGCGCGCTTTAGACTTTTTTTATAAATATAACTGTGTATAGAACAGTCTTGGTGTATTTTAGTTCATTGTTAGAGCTTACTCTTGTCGCTACAGTTATTTTAATATAAGTTTGAAAAATAGGATAAGGGCATATTTTATATGTGGTTTACGTTAGTTCTTGTCAGAATAATGAAGTATTTCTGTTGAAAAAAATTGTAGGTAGGTATTTACGCTGTGATAGGTCCACCAAAACCGAATTAAATCAATTCCCTCATAAAACAAACCCTTTAACCGATTCCTAATGCTGATTCGTCGAAAATTCAGTACTTGGGGGAATATAAAATAGATAATCAACACTCGCAACCGCAGCGACCAGTGGCGAGTCAGCGGCGCGGATCCCCGCGACAAATCCTACCAACTGTGCCACAATCACAGCCCATTATAATCTTAACGAATAGCGTTTCGCGGTTAACCGCAAAATTACCGCGATCCACCAATCACAGCTCCCCATCAACATATATTTTCCTCTATCTATTTTTCCAGGGGTGAAAATCTTAGAAACCACACGACTAACCGCAAAGGTCAGGTAATCGACCAATCAGAGCTTGTAAATATAACCACAAGCCACGCCCATCTAACCGCAAACCAACCACAAAGCGAGACGTTCACTTCGTCATCGATCGTGGTGACGGGAACTTTTTTTTTTTAATTTCGAACTGCGGTTGATTTATTTACGATGTGAGACTTCGTAAAACTTTGGCGGGTAAATGAAGGGCTTATAAAAGAAAATGGCGGCTTAGGTTTTAAATGTAATGTTTTTTTTTTAATTATAAATAAGTGGTATGTTAGAAGATAACATAAAATCGGTGGCGGTACTCCACAAAGATGAAATATTGATTCCAGCACGGGTAGAAAGGCGCGCACACACGCGTGTTCCACGTTCAAACGCACAGACACAGACGCGACCGCATTATATTCATAATGAATACTGCTATCCCACTCGCCAGTCGTCTTTGACTTTGTATAAATATACTTTGTCTCTTTCGCTCGGCTCTTGAGCGAGCGGTGCCCCCTGGAGGGAGAGGGACGGGTGAGAGTTAGGAGTTTGTCTTCGAGAGGTCGCCAATTTCTATTTCATTAAGTGGCGCGCCTGAAACCGCAGTGGATCGATGGGACTTGGCCACCTGAAAAATGTGGTGTCGGTTATATCCTGGTTACGAAATGTGGGCAGTTTGGGGAGTCTTGTTCTTATCTGTAGTAACTATGTAACTATGTTTAAGATTAAGGCAGTGAAGGATAACATTAAATAACCTGTGGATGGGACTTCTATCAGCTAATACCTTCACTTACATACACAGTTACGTGAATGACGTGAACAGTTACAAGCTATACATTGCCACATTTTGTATCTATCTTAATTTTTGCTATTCAAGAAATACGTTTATATTACTACTACTAACTGCTGCCAACGGCTTCGCCCGCGTGATAGTAGGAAACATAATCTCAGGATAAAAGGTATCCTATATGCTATTCCATGACATGGTCTAACTGTATTCCAAGTTACATCGAAATAAATTCAGTAGTTTTTGCGTGAAAGAGTAACAAACATCCTTAGGTATATACCGATATACAAACTTTCACGTTTTAATATTAGTAGGATGTTCTAGATAAAACCTGTTTTATGCCTAGATAAAATGTTTAAACTTATTTTTTCGATAGCTGAAGCTAAGTTATAATATCATTAAAATTAAGTACATACTTGTAAAAATTAAATGACCGGTCCTGTGCGTCTCACATTCACCAGATTCCGGCGACCCTAATCAGATAGTAGGTCCACTTCGTGGGAGGCCTTAGAACGCTGCGCTGGTATGCTAACTACCTACTAGTAGGTACCTAAATAATTATTATAACCCGGAATGGTATGGATAAGAAATTTCGGATCTAGATTCGGTTAAGGGAATAATATTATTTTAGTTTCGTATATGATTACGAATTCGTTACGCCACAGTTGGCGCAGTACTTAAACGATTGGCTGCTGCGCTTCATGTCGCAGGTTTGATTCCCGTACGGAATAAATATTTGTATGACCTACAGATAGTTGTTCCGGTTGTGAAATCTTGTGTCTAACATACACATTTGTAAATGTACTCATGATATAGGGACATACTTGAGGAGCTCGTGGCTAGATAATAACAGCCGCACAGGTCGATCTTCAAGGTTAAGCAACGCTTGCCTAGGTTGGTCTGTGGATGGGTGACCATCTTAACATAACTAGTTTCCTCCGTGCCTCGGAAAGCACGTTAAGCCGTTGGTCCCGGCTGTCATTTGGAGATCTTTGGCAGTCGTTACGGATAGTCAGAAGCCAGTAAATCTGACTCCAGTCTTGCCATGAAGTACCGTGTTACCCCAGTTAATGGGTTGTGGAGGTCTGGTAGGCAGCCGCTCCTCGTAAAATACTGGTATTTAGCTAAATCTGGCTTGACTGGAAGCCGACCCCAATATAGTTGGGAAAAGGCTAGGCAGATGACTCATGATACCTATAGGGACAATTCTTAGTGTGAGGCAAATAAAAAAAATAAGAACCGCGCACCCAAGCTTCTAAGGTTTCATAAGTAACCTACCCATTGTTACGTGAAATGTTACTATTGTCTCACAACACTTTTACCGTCTGTTTTTTATACCCGGAGACTAAAAAACCAATCACGAAATAGAATAGTTTCGGCACCAATGGGTATTTTGGATGGGCCAAAAAAATTTAGCAAGTTTACCGTCGAAACGAGAAGAAAAAGAAGGTATTTTGGATGGTAATAATCTGTAGCCTTACCATGAGTTTGTAAAAACGTTCTCGCTATCGAAAACTATCGCTTTGTCCCTGTCATTGTGGTGCACGTGAAAGAGACAAAGCTATAGTTTTCGATAGCGAGAACGTTTTTTCAAACTCATGGTAAGGCCACTGTACAAAGTCCCAATACAAAATACCTATTGGTGCCGAAACGGGAATAGCTTGGGTGCCGAAAACCTTGGTGGCTAAATAAGAATACTTTGCGAAATATAGATTTATTTGAGCCCATCGCCATATTGTATTCAGCAGTACCTTTGAAGGTGGAATTCTTATTGTGATTTGAGTGCACATTAACTATTCAACAGAGGACATGTCGGAGGTTGGAGGGGAGGTTCCTCATATTGAGACTATCTATTATACATAATATTGTATGTAAGTATTTGCAGGTGAATTTGATGGAATAGAAATGAAGAGAAAATAATAGAATAGAGCAGAATAGTATAGTATAATATAGAACGGATAAAATTTCTCCTGGAATAGAATACTTTTCATCCCGGGACTCCCTTTTCCCTTGGAATACATTTCTATTTTCACGTAGGTCAAGCAGCTGGGAAAAGATAATATAGTCTAATAAACAGGAATCTAACTACACACTGAGTATATTACTCACACTATCAGGCTACTATAATCTGATTCATTCATCATTTGATTTAAGTTTGACCAATAGAATTCTTCTTTGACAGTTTACCCACTGAACTCGTTGTCGATGGAACCAAAAGGTTCTGGAGTCGCGACCATATAACTACCGGACAACGCAACGTTGGAAGGCCTCCCACAAGGTGGACCGATGACCTGGTGAGGGTCGCGGGAGCTCGAAGGATGCGAGAAGCACGGGACCGGTCATTGTGGTGACACTTGGGGAGGCTTATGTCCAGCAGTGGACATCTTGCGGCTAAAATGATGACGTCCCGTGCCAAGCTGGTAAGGGTTGCTAGTCTAGAATAAACAGCTGCTTTATTCCACTACTTAGGTACCAAACATCGTAACATCGTTCAAAGTCCTTCCATGTTAATAAAAATGGTTCTCAAATTCAGACTAAACTGAAAATATTTCACATTCATTACCAAAAAATATTTTTATATTATTTCCTTGTTAATTAAAATGGTTCTCAAATTCAGACTAAACTGAAAATATTTCACATTCATTACCAAACAATATTTTTATAATATGTCCAGCAGTGAACATCTTTCGGCTGAAATGATAACAAAGATATTCTGTAAAATCTTGTCACAGCCTTATAGAAGCTTCACTATAATCTACTTCTAACTTATCCTACACAACAACGTCACTAAAACTAATTATTTACCATAGTGATTTGAAATCGAAAGATTAATGAAGTGTGCCAGTTCTGTCGCAAGGTGTGGGCGGCACTAAGATAAATGGATTATGGACGGGCCCGCCATAGGCTGGCTTAGCCTAACTAGTTTTGTTAAGCTATGCTTCCAATCATAACCAAAACTGGGCCTGTTGTACAACGGAGCCTAACAATAAGTAGCTATATACGCGTGAATTTTGGTTAGAAAATTATTCCCTAGGGATTATACTTCCGGGATCATGGGCATAATATGTCCTATATTAAGTATTTCAAGATATAAGGTTTAAGAACAACTTTATTTCTCATAAAGAATTATATAATTAATTCACTTGAGAAAAAATCTTTACATAAAACTAATATAAAATTAATATTTTAACTGTGCACCGAATTTTATCGTTGTCTGTTCAGCCTGTGCAATAAACGTACTCATAGACTACACACACCCATATCAATACATACTACTGGAAGATACGGTGCATCATTTGGTGGAAGTGAGCCTCGCTTGGGCGAGGCCGTGTCCTCGTGGGGGCGATCGACGGCAACGACCTCTGGCAGAAAAAAGGGAGGTCTTCGCCCAGCTTTTGGGCAATATAAGCTAGATGATTCAATAATAAGGTCGATCAGCTCCTAAACAACTTCGTAACGGATAAGCTCCTACACAGCTGTTTCAGAGAGGTTTCAACGAGACCCACAAAATAACCCATTATTTAATAACGCTAATAAAACACCAAAGACTTTACAGTAAGCCTCTAAATTAAAGATAATTCGAGATAAACCCCTCAAAAGGCCCTTATATTAATTAGCACGAATATTCTGGGGGTTATTATTTACGTAATAAAGCCTAATTTAAGGCCCCCTAGGTAAAATATGAGCAATTGAGGAGAATAAGTACTTAGCAGGGTCGTTTATATCTCACCTCATTGAGAAACGGGGGAAAAGTGTAGGTTCGTGAAGTGGTGCAGTCATAATCTTATAGATTTTGTACTGTGTGGTGTATATTGTCGGATCATCTGAAACTTTCAAAAGTCGTAAGAGATTAATACCTTATCATAAGATAACATATTTTGGACTAGCTGCGAGCGATTTCGCCCATGTGATAGTAGAAAATAATCCCAAGGGAACATGCTCCCGGGATAAAAAAATATCATTTATGTGGTATTCTAGGTCATGGTCTACCTGCCAAGTTTTATGGAAATTCGTTCAGTAGTCTGTTTTCGTGGAAGGGTGACAAACATCTATGCATGCCTAGTTAGGTAGTTACTCTAGCACGAAAAAACTTTGAATGGATTTTGATGATACCAGTATTTTCTGAAATAGCATATAGGATATCTTATCTGAATTTTGCTTTGGTATAATGTTCTACAATCACACGAGCAAAGCTGCTGGCTGCAGCTAATATAATTAGCTCGATTATCAGTTATCTATCGTTATTAGAAATGCCAGAATCAATTGATTTTCTATTGTCGTAGCTTCATAACGTTCCAATAAAATACGAGCACCTTTACTATTGAGTTGCAGTACCTACGCACCTAACGTAGATACTGAACCGAATCCAGCACTGTCCGGTCTAGTAGGTACCAAAAATAAGATCAAACAAACACGACCTCTCAAATTCCAATAAAACAATTAGCTACACTCAAAATTTGAGCCCACCCACCTAATTCAGGCCCTTCAGAGATCGTTCAGCCGTGATTCGTTCACAAAAAAAGTCTGCATACACATTATTTAAGCACAATAGTCGTTCGTTAGGCCAGCCTCAAGAGTTCGATGCAAGATTTAATTAAATCGCCCCCTCTCGGGAACTGGGCCCCTCCCGCCGCCCGCCCCCCGGGCCGCGTCGTCGGCAATTTCCTCGGGGCTTGATTTATTGTCGCCCATGGCCGCGAGGTGCCTCAGGCCTACGGTAAAGGATTGGGCGATACATCTATGTTGCTTGAATCTGTTGTGTAAACATATAGATTAGCTGTGTGATATATGGTTTGTCATTCGGGCCTTGTTGCCATGTTGTGTACTAGCTGCGTAACAACTTAATCTTTGGTGGTCGATGGTTTCTTAGGACTATGGTCTTAAGATTTGAAGGTGGTGAATTGTTAAACGATATGAAGTTTACATTACATACTCGTGCAATTAGAAAGACGAATTTTACAGTAAAAATTACAACTGAATGCTATCTTAAACTTTGGTAGATTCTGCCGGCGGCTTTGCCCGCATGAAAGAATCAAATTATCCCAAATGAACTTCCATAATAAAAAGTATAGTATGTAAGTTAACGTGTTCTACCCATGTGCCAAGTTTAAGCTTGAAGAAGTAACAAATATGCTACACAAACGAGCACACTTTTATCATTTAGAAAATTAATAATAAATAGATAATATTATCGTGTGATCTATTAACTAGTTCATCTTATACCTCGATATTCTCGTGCTTAATCGTCGTTTTCGTCATCGATTGCTATCAGGTGAGATAGTGGTCAAACGTCCTCCCAGTCCAGTGAAAATCATTGGATGATTTTTATTGTTAAAAAAAATCTAGAACAAAAAAAAATAAAAAAGACATGCACAACGCCCATTTTAAGTCACTCAACACCACGCCAAAATCCCTTCCCTCCAAAGTCCGAAGGCATCCCACCTTTTCAATAAAGAAGTCCAAAACTCCAAGTAGGTACATCATGTTAAGTGTATTCCTATGTCCAGCGGGGTCGGGTTACTTTTTCTCCAGTATATTAAGGCGGGATCAGACCGGCGCGTATGATTTATGCCGGGCGGCGACGCGGGCTCCCAGGGCTGCCATCTATTATATTTACCGTACAAGACGTTTGCCAAGACGCTGTATGGGGAACGTTGTTGTTCGTATTTATTAATTGGGGTGATTAAGGATACTGTGGTAAGGTTTGCGACGGTAATTTTGGGTGATTTATCTGGTTTTCGTGGTACTCACCGTAATTAATTAGTTAGTGATTGATAGCTTACCATTTTATAGATGCCGTAAATTTTGATACAAATGGCCGAAACTTATCATTGCATTCGAAGATCCATCATAATCATCATCCACTGCAATGATAAGTTGTCTCCTTTTTCGGGTCAAGCTTCGGGTTGGCATTCAGTCTAGCCGAATGCGGTCGAACACCAGTGTTTTATATCAAATGACTGCCTTAAACCAGTTACTGGTCAACACAATACTCCTTGAATAGACTGAAAATTCACAAATGTAGGTAATGTAATTTTATTTAAAAACATAATATTTTAACAGTATTACAAAAAATACAATACTTACCCTTTTTCCTAAAATTTTATGTAGCAACCCTGGTCGCCGGGTAGTATAGCGCGCGATACGTCACTCGGACACACCGGCTGACAGTTCACGCGATAACGCGATACGCATCAATGTGAACACGCCTTATCTTCGCAATTTATCAACTACAACATTTGCTGTTACATACGTAGGTACGTAAGTACTAAGTCTAAAATCAAATCATACTATGAAACTCTCCGTAGGAATTGTGACGAAATCATTCGACGACACTTTTTCATAGATTGCGTCTAATGAAAGCGCAACCTGGAGTTCTTTTTTTTAAATTTAATTGGCAACATTATTCAGCCGCAATTGTAGGAAATAAAAATATTGTGAAGTGTCAAGACATGATGCTCCTACTAGTTAGTAATACCACATACAACATTTTTGGGTTTAACCTCTTTTTCTCAGGTCGCGCTTTCATTAGACTGACTATAACAATTATTTTATATTATTATAGTTTTAGTCCTTTAATGAGATCAAACATCACTTTGAATTCGGATAATCTTTATGTGCTAGGGAATTTTGGTCCAATCAAAACAGAACCGTAATAGTGACACAGATCGAATTCGCGACCCGCAGCGCAGGAACCAATTGCAAAACCACTGCGTCAATTTTTCTATCAGTTATATACAACATTCAACTTATCATAATAAGTAGATAACACGCCTAAACATCTAAATCTACGTGCCACCAAACACCAAAAAAAATATCACATACAAATAAAAAATACTTGAAAAAACCGTGACGCAAACTCGAAGTTATTTATGAAGAGAAGCGCCAAGACGTCCTAATCACGTCGGCGTCATCCCCTCGTCTCATCAAAGACTCGAAGTTTCACTCAAAAAGACGTCTTGTAGAACTTCGCTTATTAAGTCTAACAAACTCGCCAACTCGGCTACTTTTCATATCAGCCATACTAATTAATCAGCTATCCGGAATACAACAACAAAGTATTAAATTACAAGTCGGAAATGTTTCTAATAATGTTAATTAATAGAAAACTTTTGGGACCTCGATGGGTTTGCGGGATTGATTTTTGGATGTATTATTGATCATTTGTAGGTAGGTTTTGTAATTCGTCATTCAGTGAACCGCCCTAGCATTTTTACTAAACAGAGTGCTAGCACCTTACCATGATGTGTTAAAAAGTCAAGCGTGCAAGCGAGAAAGAGGGACAGAGAGACACGCCCTATAATATATAACTCCGTAGAGCATATCGATACCAGAAATATGAATTAACATAAGGGACATTTAGTAAAACTGTAAAAGTGTCCCTTACGGCTATGGACGTAAGGTACTTTTACACATAACGTAACAATGTCCCTTAAGTTAATTCATATATCTGGTATCGATATTTGATATATATAGATACTTACCCTTTGATCACATTGATGATTATCACTATTAGACACTAGCTGATGCCCGCGGCATCACCCGCGTGATTATACAAACGTATCTCAAGAGAACATACACCCGGTATGAAAACTTTAGCTATTCCAGGACATGGTAACCCGTGTACAAAGTTTCAGCGAAATCCGTTCAATCGTTCGAACAAACTTTCGCCTTTATCATAAGAAGTGTGATAATAATATAAAAGGCCTAGCTGCTAAAGAAACGAACATTTGACAGGCCATCAGCCTGAAGTAGAATTTATCAAATACTCGACAGCAAATTCTTTATTCAGAAATCAGGGCAAACTTACCAATACACTTTTCAGGATCGATTCAAAAGAGTCACAGTAACCCTGAAACAAACAAGGCAAGTGAAGGAACTACAAATAGGTTTAGTCAGTAGGAAAAGTCTGACACTCCCTCTCTCCACCTAGAGCGAGAGAATGATTTTTTTAATTTAATGATTTCATCTCAAAAAAGAAATGTCTAACCTTTTCTAGAAAGCAACCAGTGTACGACAGTCTAGAAGCGCAACGTCCAAACAGACCCCAGTAGGGGTGCCACCACGCAATATATCACACACACCCCATAACTCATACGCACAAGAGTGTTTATCATTTCTTTGTCCACCCTAGAGATTTATCGCGGCGATGTGTGACGACCCTGAACCCGTAGGCCTTAGGGACAGCCCTGCGACGATAACTCAACTAAAATGTTATTTATCTCCCTCATATCTGATAAGATTTGATTGGTTGACAAGTTGGCTATCAGAATAATTTGTGAGTAAAAATGTAGTCGAATATTATCTTAAGAAAGTTTTATAGGTAACGTTTATCTTAGAAAGGGTTCTCATCATCATCTCAAAATTTACATCTAATGTGACGAATTCAGTTGACGCTTCGTGAGGCCTTCTACCCCGATCAGAAATTAAGCATTGCCTTAAGTAGCCAACATTACAATTTTTTTGGGCACTGCACACATTCGACAGCGTTGCAGGATAATTTGTTACGTTACTTAGGGCCTGTTTCACCATCTATGATTAAGTTTCGAGTATCTTACTTGACAGATAATTTCATACAAATTCTGTCAAATTTTTGAATTTATTCAGTGAGTAGTGCTTACTCGGACATTGTGAAACAGGCCCGAGTTATATGTCTTAAGTGTGTATATAGTTTTAATTAGATAAGTATGTTGATTTTGTTCCAAAAACAAAATCAACATCCTCGTGCACAAAGTCATGTTGTTGTTTTAAACTAAAGTTACGTAATAATCTATAGGTACTTAATATTCTAAAGCTGAAGACTTTGTTTGAATCCACTGTTTTGAAAACAATCTCTTTTTCTGTTGAATAGCTCATATAACGAGGAAGGTTTAGGGTATCTAAAATCACACTATGACCAAAAGCAGCCGAATGATAACCGCAGATGAAACCGCAGCAGGCAGGACGAACAAACGAATGACATAACTAAGCTATTATAAATAACGGTCAAAAGCATTCAAAATGAAATAAATCATCATCTCTCTAGCCTTTTCCTAACTAGCTTGGGGTCGGCTTCAAGTCTGAAGGCGAAGGCGGGAAGTCGAGGCTGAAGACCCTTGTTTTACATGGAGCGACTGCGTGTCAGCCCACCATAAGCAACACGATACTTCTTGAATAGACTGATCGTCAGATTTTCTAGCGTCCAACTATCTATATCGAATGTCAAAATTCTATGAATGATAACCACGATGTTGGTCCAGGTTTTGCGTACTTTCTGGAGCATGGGGTATCAATATTCTAGGTTAACTTAGAAAAGTACATATGAAATGAAAAATTCACATAGGTAGATATTTACCCGGTCATGAACGCGCAACCGCATGCGGATATTTTAACCACTGGGCACTTAAATTGTCTTTTTATCAAGTATAGATAAAACCAAAGACAAATAACGATTATGATAGAGTCTGAGTGTGTTAGAAGAATCCCGTCCAAAGTTTTTATGACTTCTAAGTACAAATTTTATCATGAAAAAAGTTCTAACATTCATCAATTCCTATTCTCCTTTGGTTAAGAAAAAGAAAAATACTTCTTCCAAACCAATTCAAAACAAAGATACCAGTTTCTAAGAAAAATCTAAGCATTCTAAAAGAGGTTACAAACATAGCTATGGCTGCATCGCCAGCTCGATTACTATTAAAGGATTAACGTTGTACAAAGCGATGGCATTTTGTTCTCCTTGCCCCTTGTCCATTCCCCCCTATTCACCCGTTCACCCCTCACACGCCCTTCTGCTAAGACCCTCAAGACCTTCGCACATTTGCATAGCTTTAGAGCTAAGGTTTTTTTGCTTTCACTAAGTTCTTAAAAGATAAAAGAAGGAAGCGAAAGATTTCCTTTTCCGATTTTTTTTTTAGCTTAACGGATCGTATGTTGGCTGAGGAAAAGTTAAGGGGTGTGTTGGTGGAAGTCTGTCTTTTAAATAACAAGAAAAATGTAAAAAAAAAATTTGGCGTCGGTGGCTTATTATCAGGTTAGGTTAAGTTAGCATAAAAAAAAACTAATCTGCTAAAGTCACTGCAGAAAGGCCATACAGTCAATAAAAGACTAAAATATTTCCATCAATGAAAAAACATTTAAAACTATCTAGCAGCTAAGCACATTTTCAGCTCGCTTTCATTTCAGCTCGTAGTGCTCCACGCGCGCCTTAAGGAGATTTCAGGAAAACTGTTGAGGCTCAGCAGGAAAATAAAAACCTGAAGTCCTGGAACGCATGACGAAGAAGGAATATAGCAATGAGTTAGTCAAAAGAAGTGTGACACGACCACCCGCTCTGCCCTAGCGGGAGACATCATTGGATGAATAACCCCCTAAAAAAAGTTCAGTTTCATTTGTTTGATGTATACCATTTTTTTTCTATTTCCTCTCAAAACACATCAATATTTCTGTTAATCACTGCTCACACAACATTCAAACCAAAAAAAGCACCTCACAAAATCACAGAATTAGTATAACAGTCTCTAAAACAGTGTCCAAATCTCATCAGCTGATTGCTAATTAAAAAGCCCGTACATTTGTCTGCAGGTAAGCACTCCAGCTCTCTGCTCGGGTGAGCTCTTAAGCCTGCTTTCGCTTTTAATTATTAATTCAAACCTGAACACACTGTCCGTCTGCATATTCATGTGAAGGACTAACATCTCTATAATATTCAGCCAAATACAGTAAGCTCTAAAATATTCACATCGTTTTACAACATGGTGGAGCTTTGAGGAAAGTTTGACACGAAAATATGTAGACAACACATGCCTCGCTTAAAAACTGAAGGTTCAGAAGCTAATTTTGTTTTATTGAAACTGGAATTATTTATTTTGGTAATTTTGTTTGGTATTTTACGTGAAAAATTTTCTGTAGGAGATAATATGAGTTTGAGAACAAATTTTGTTAATATGGTAGAATTTTGAATGATGTTACGATGTTTTGGTACCTAAATAGTGGAATGAAAAGCTAATACTTAGATTACCGAACTTGGCATGGGTCATTATCATAATAATCATTACAATCAAAGACGTCCACTGCTGCACATAGGCCTCCCCAAATGTCGCTACAATGACCGGTCCATCGGATTCCCGCGACCCTCACCAGGGCCCGAACCACGACATTTAAAGTAAGATTGTTTTGTTCCTATTTTATTCGTTTAGAATAAGGCGCTCCACACACTGCACCGCGTCCCGCTGCGGTGCGCGGTAAAGCGGATCTCATGTCGTATTGACCTCAAAGAAATCCGTCGATGCCTACTAACACACGTATACCGCCCGACCACGCGGTCGAGCGGATGAAATTTCCTTGAGGTCACCAATCTCCGCGGCAGGATGCAGTGCAGTGTGTGGAGCGCCTTAAACGATCTTACCTTATGAGAGGCCGACGCTGTCTTCCGTGAAAACTGTATGAAAATCTGCTCTGTGGTTTTTGATTTTTCTCCAACAGACAAACGCGGTAGGGAACTTAATTTTTCAATAATATATAAGAGTAGTATCTACTCATTGAAAACAAAGAAGAGTGGACTAGACTGATGCAGTTTAGACTAAACAAATATTATTGCTTAATCACTACTCTCACAAACATTGAATACATTATAATACCAGACTGCCATGTTGGTGATTACCGCTGAGACGGTTTTTGTTTTGTAACTTTTCTTATATAAATAAGTTATATTAGAATGTATCATAGCTCATCTTAATGGGTATTTTTTCTTCAAGGCGAAGGTACTTTATACGCATTTTTTGCCCTCTTTTACAGATCGCTCTTTGTCTTTATTACCACATCATATTACGAGTATTCTCACATAGTAAAGTAGGAAGATTACCAAGCAACTTACCCAAAAACAAGACCACTCCATTACCTTCGAACTTCCAACAATGGAGAGCGGGTTCCAAACAGCACATTCCACCAGATGGGCTGGTGCATATCTTACATAGCCGATCATTGGCAAGGCACGCCCGGCATGCCAAATTCTGACGCCGACCAGCAATATTATTGGCACATTCCGAGCACGGCACAAATTAATGGAAAGGGAATTTAAAATGTAAAATAATATATAATCAGGTTTAATATACCTGGAATCGAAAGAAAAAAAGTGTGGTTTTTCAAATAAAGGTCCTGCTGGAATTTTTTTTGGTCTGTGTTGTGATTGGTTCCGTCAGTAAAATCAAAGCAAAGATGTATGGTGGACTGTTCTCATAGAGTGTATTATATAAATTTTGGGGTTATTCAATGGAAAATTGTGGGAAATGCATTGTTCTTTGTTCCACTAGTTCGAACACTATATTTTATTGCTCACATACAATTTAGTCTTTAATTCTTTATTCTACACCATTATAAGTTATAACCTATATAGTTACCAGAGTTAATATGCATTGGCAAGCTAAACTCAAAGTTGATTTTTTTTCCAGCAAACCATTGAGTGATAGAGAGAGAGAGAGGGATCATAATAGAAACAAGGATCCAGTTAGTGTTAGGATAACTTTAAAAATATTTTTAGAAGTTCTTAATTAAGTAACATTTTTTTACAAGTTTTCAAATTTAGTAATTTTACCGTTGTTACAATATGTAATAATTACAATTTTTAGGGGAAAACAGTTATATTTCAATCTTGAATTTTGCATACATAGGTGAAAGGGCCAACCATCACACGTCCTCATTATATTGACCGATGAGTATCACAAAAAGCATTAGCAACAGACTTACAAATGCATGTCCATCCACGTAAAACTTAGCTTATTCTTCAACTTACATATTACACTCACCTTACACCTTAACACAACCACATAGAGATCAATTTCGTTTAACCACATACTAAATTGGTAAGTTAAATCTCAGCCGTGTATTCTTCAGAAACGCTTTCAGCTTGCAGTTGTCTTGGACTTTATGGGAAGGAGTTAAGGATGGTTTTTGTTTGATTTAAGTGCAATTTGGTAAGTGAGGCGATATTGGCGTGATCAGTAAGTTGACACGAAGGCTTCGCAAAGTTCGCCGACGTCTGCCCGCCTGCCTTCCGGGAAGATATCCCAAGTTCCACGTATCAGTCCGGTTATTTGTAAATTGTATATTGTGAAACGTCGATACATGAAGTTGTGGAGTTTGTCGGAAATTATTGTTCTAGGAACCTGTATTGTTTTTGTCACCGTACTGAAGTAGCAGTGAAAAATAATTTTTGTTAGTAAAATTACATAATTATGCTGTCGTAAAATACAAAATTAAAATTATCTATGTTCGAGTAATATAAAAGCGTTGACTTCATCATCATCATCATCATTTCAACCGAAAGACGTCCACTGCTGGACATAGGCCTCCCCCAAGCACCACCACAACGACCGATCCTGTGCGTCTCGCATCCATCGGATTCACGCAACCCTCGCCAGGTCGTCGGTCCACCAATAAGGAAAAACAAAAACCTTGTAATAAACAGTACTAATAGCCTGGTCAGTTTAGACATTCAAGGTTACAATAATTCAAATAAAATAAAAAGGTTCTCATATCCTACCTAGTGTCAATGTTTTGGACTGCATAGACTTAGAAGGTTGATTTACCCCGGGAGTATATTCCCAAAACCGCAGATAATAGTTCATTTTTATTCATCATCATCATCTTAAACATATTAAACATAAACATATTATCTGCCTAGCCTTTTCCCAACTATATTGGGGTCGGCTTCCAGTCAAGCCGGATTTAGCTGAATACCAGTATTTTATGAGGAGCGGCTGCCTACCAGACCTCCACGACCCATTAACTGGGGTAACACGGTACTTCATGGCAAGACTGGAGTCAGATTTTACTGGCTTCTGACTATCCGTAACGACTGCCAAAGATCTCCAAATGACAGCCGGGACCAACGGCTTAACGTGCTTTCCGAGGCACGGAGGAAACTCGTTATGTTAAGATCCACAGACCAACCTAGGCAAACGTTGCTTAACCTTGAAGATCGACCTGTGCGGCTGTTATTATTTAGCCACGAGCTCCTCAATAGTTCATTTTTATTATAACATCCCAACAACGTCCGATCGACAGGTGGAATGTAAATATTCGTAAATATGCCACAGTATGTTCCTCCCACATTCTCACACGCACCCCCGCACTAGTAGGTATAGTCACTAGCATGAATTTACTATCACACGTCACGGTAAGGGGTTGCTGTCAATAAATATGTAACGCATGTCAGTTGTTTATAGATAAATATGTAGATGGGTTGAAGTAGTTGGGGGAGCAGTTTGAGGTTGTAGTTACTGTAAGCCAAAAAAACACAATAGGTTATTTGAAAGTGAACCTCGGACTGGAACAAAGAGGAGTAGGTTTAGTCAGTAAATATCTGACACGCCCTACCGCTCCACTCATGCGCGGGAGAAGTTATTGTATGATTTATAATCCAAAAAAAAAAACAAAGAAAATAAGCTTGATCAACCAATGTCGTCAAAATCATCAACCAAAAGGCGTCCACTGTTGAATATAGGCCTCCCCAGCAAATGTCGCCACAATAAACGGTCCTGTTCGTTCCACATCCATCGGATGTCCGCTACCTATACCAGGTCATCGGTCCACCTTGTAGGAGGTCTTTCAACACTGCGTTTTCTGAGGCGCGGTTGCTCCTGTAAACTGGTCTTTTTTATATTTTTTAGGTTAGTTTAAAAAAAAAACATTTTTGTTTTATTTATTAAGTTTTTCTTTGAGGCTAATCGTTTAAAAAAAAATGTCAAACCCCCTATTGCAGGCTTCCTCTTCCAGATTACAATGAAGAATCACATAATTATTATGAATCGGTTGTATATCTCAGAAACATATTATGTAGTTGTAGATGAAAAGGTTTCAACTCTATTGGTTCATTATAAAACGCGTTCATATTTCGTTGTAACCTGTGAGATCATCACAAATTCATATCACAGTTAATATTACAGTTAACAGATCATCGCGAAATCACGTAGCAGTCATACCTAACTGATCAAAATTCTGTTTACCGGATAGGTAGTAGGTACTTAACGTTATTATCAAAATGTCACGTGACGTGCAAATATTTCCCGATAAACATGTTCGGCATACCTCTCTCGCCCTCTCGCATACGTCACTCACTATTGAACGAGGTGACGTACCTCTGAGATGTCGATAAACTCATGTTTAACATGTAGGTAAATAGATACGGAAGTGACAAAATATTGGTGGGATGTATCAGGGAACAAGCTGTTGCTAGTGGCTTCACCCGCGTGATAGTAGGAATTTATCCTAACGCCCTATGAATGTACTCCCGGAATAAAAAGAATCGTGTATACAAACTATTCCAGGATCGGTTTTAACCATGTACCTGCCAAGACTCTTTGGCGGACGGCGAGCGATAGATGGCACGTCGTCCAGCCGTCTGATAACCGTCCGAACGGAGCCCGAGTTGTCGTTGGCGTGTAGTATAGCACGCGGGCCCAAATGAAATGTTAGAAAGAAAGCAAGAAAGAAGGAAAAATGTTTTATTTGGCACACAGTGTAGAAAAACATTTAGGAACTTAAAAATAAACATAAATAAAACTAACAATTACCAAACACTGTGTGTCACACGGTTGCGCCAAATAGTTCCAGTTCAGCAATAATGTCAGCAAACCACGTGGTAGTTGCGTCAGGCAACTGGCTTTCAAAAAAAACTTACAACCGAAAAACCATACATCTCTTTGGCGGCCATAGGTTGTGCGAAAGAAATCCTCGAGGCCTTTGAACGAAAGCAAAAAAGGAACATTGTGGGTTTTAATCAGTAAAAGTCTAAAAATGTCACGCTTTACCCTGGAACAGGAGAAGTTCTGATGACTTGACAACTCAAAAAACAAGTTTCATCCAAATCCGTGCAGCCTTTCGAGCATGAAGAATTCCTTAACAAATATACAATACACACTCACATACTCACAAACTTTAGTTGCACAATAAGTAACATGGATAAGGCCACTAACAATTACATTACGTAATTCGGTCTTCCTCCCCTACACAAAACCCCCACTGGTCACAATCTACCCGCATCACTAAACGCTCAAGCTCCTGACAAATTCGACCTTACGTTTATAGCCATATTTATCGTTAATCTTATGTTTTACGGTCTCAGTAATAAGGTCAAATAAATATGTATTCGGAAGTAGCACTGTAATGTGTTTTGATCAGTACGCATGCTGGTTTATTGCGGAAACTATGCCAAACAACGAATTTACCAATCAATTTATTACTCCTATATATTGACATAGTTTTATATGGGATGTGGTGTAGTTTTGCTATTGGTATTTCGTCAGTTATAGTGTCTAGATACTTACTGGTCTAAAGTATGTTATATAGGAAAGTACTTAGGTAAGAGTGGCCGAAATATGTGTTACTAGCATCTCTCGTTTGTGCGAAGGAGTACAAACATAAGGGAGCGGGGGGTTAGTTGTAACAGGGGTAAGTTGTAACAAGCGTTTTTGCCTACAAAATAGAGTAATAATAGTTTGATTTTCAACAGCGCAGGAAGCGGTGTTGTGCAGGTGCTCCTATAAAGCCACGCAATGGACTTTTTTTTGTTTATACAAAATTGACTAACGTAGATTTTAAATTGTTGTAACAGTTGTTGATTTATACAAATACCTTTAGCAACAAGCCACAAAATGCTCCAATTCAATGTATGTATTGCATTTTCTTGGGCTCGCGTTTGACCATTGTGTCACTGCTCGAAAGAATAACTCTTTCAAGCCCTAGCCTTCGCAAAAAGAGCGTCTAAAGGAACACTCTAGGTTTTAGTTTTAACCCTCGAAAAATAATCATATAGCAACAAGCGTAATAGATAATAATCATACATCTGTCAGACATACCTTAGTTAAAGTAGGACTATCTGACCGGCACCACACAGAGATAAAACAAATATAAAGATTGTAGTTACCAGGAAACGCATACTCAGCCAAGGAACTCTTCAAACCAATCAATTACCAAACTCAACATCACTAACTTCAAACAACTTCAAGCCTTAGAACATCACTCATAACCGACCCTTCAGCGAAGTTATCTGTAACTTAGCCTCTCGGATGTACCGGGCATACAAATACCCGCCCCGAGCCCTTTCGGGGCACTTAAGACATCCGTCCTGTGACCCCAGTTGTATGGGATACTTTCCTACCCATGGGAACTGGTGCACAGTTTGCAAAACTTTATTGATGGGCTGTCAGTACCTTTTAGAGGACTAACCTTTTTGCTGTCCGGTTTCGATTTTGAATTATTTGAATTTGATAGTGTTAAGGGTTGTTGAAGGGTGACACATCCCAAAATTGTACAATTGTCTGTAAAAAAAAAAAATTAGTGTCTCATTACATTTTTAAAACTTATATGAAGCCCTGAACCTCACACTGGGATCCTGTGTCTCTATATTTTGATTTTTGACTTTTGAACCTGTTTAAGCGGAGCCGCGGAGGTGAGCTAACATGGCAGTATCGTCCAAACGTCATAATTATTCGAAACAAAAAAAATGGCAGTTACTTTGACCAAAATAATCCAAAAAATATATGAGCCATAAAGCAGTAAGTATGAAAAATAATTCGCAATTTAACATAATTAATTATACGTCATTAATAACGTTAATTGGTGCGTTAAGAGAACCCATATTTGTTAATGTTAAAATTACAAGGGCAGAAAAACTCATTGTGAAGGTAGTTCCAATTATTTTGATACTGGAAGAGTTATCTTCAACAGAGCTTAAGCATTGCCATGTAACGTGGCATTGCTGGTGGCATTGCTACTCTATATGGAAATGCTTATGCTTTTAGGCACATTTATTAGTCGACAGCAATGCGAAGGAAGAAGTTTTTTGAATCCATATTTTAGACCTGCCACTGCCAGTGGCTTCGCCCGTGAATTCCATGAAACGTACTCCCGGGATAAAAAGTATTTCATGTGCAATTTCAAGACATCACCCCCTCTGGAATAGCAGTCAAGGCCATTGTCCGCTAGACCAACAGGCCAGTCTTCTTTCAGGCAATAAGTCCTACCGTTCTGGGTGGGTAACTCTCGCGTTCCAGGGCCACGATAAAGGTTACATTGTGTACACGTGTGCCACGTACGCCCATCATTTTATATGGCTACTAGACTTGTAAAGCTAGTTTAGATCCACACCACGCGACGCCACGCGACGTTTTTTTACTTACAAAGCAGGCGTGGCCCACGTGTAGCATAGCATAGCATAGTATCAGCCGTATAATGTTCCCATTGCTGGGACTCAGACCTCCTATTTAAAAGAGCGACCTAATTAAGATCCTGCTAAATTATTTAGAATTATCTCACAGCCTCAGCCTAACATCAGATACACCCTCCTGCTGAAAACAATAAAGAAAATTACTCGATATAGTAAACCGCTCAATACCTACAAAACAAAAAAACAATAATATCTAGAGCACGCAATCAAACGTCAAGCAATAATTCGCACCATCGAGTCCTGTAGGGGGATATTTCTTACTGTTGCCTATTTATGTCCTCCGACCAGACAGGCATTTAATTCAATAAGTTTCATGGAGCTACGAATATAAGAACTACCAGCAATAACATTTTTTTATATAATTTTGTTAATAATTAATCTGTATAATATAAAAGGAGAAACTGAGTAACTGCCATAACAACGTACAACAGTAAATATAGGGACTGGAATTGTGAAGTAATTTTGTGAAATTGTGAAATATAACTGTCAACAAAACTTCAGAAAGTTATAATTTAGATCAGTTTGTCAATTATTTTCATTACACTACCTATATCACCTGATGGTAATCGATGATGTGGCCAATGATTGAGCCCGCTTGCCTAGAAGCTCTTGACTTAAAGAACCCTAAATTGTAGCTATCAGAAAACACAAACTATGGCAACTCATTCCACTCTTTAGCTGCATGCTCAATAAATGTGTTCCCAAAACGCTTTGTTCGTATGGGTGGAAAGTCCACGTATTGGCGTAACGCCGTACGTCTAGTGTTCCGATGATGGAACCGATTTAGCGGATGATTTTTACACTCTTTCCTTCTCCCTATCGTCTGTTTAAACCCGGAGGCAAAAATTACATTTCAACACAAAATAACTCCTATAGTAAATTTGACATTACTTATGTCAATTTAGTCTCCGGGTTTATAGAACAGACAGACAACTTTTTTCAGTTAAAATCTCCTTTTTAACCGAACTAAATGCCACATCCAAAATGTAACACTCTCTCGCAAACCAACCGGGGTCCGGTCGGAAAATCGCTAAGTACTTACACTGATTGAACAAGTTTCTGCCATAAGAACCGGCCAAGCTCGCTCTCGTGTGAAATTAGCCGACGACGCTGATTGGCTCCCATATTTTGTTTTTTTTTTCCGTTGCTCATAACTTGTAATTAGCAAAGTTGAAGGACGCGGGTAGTGAAGGTAACATATTTAGTTTTATTCGTTTTCGACAAATGTATCTTTGCAATATATCGCCTCCGTGTGATCGTGGCATCAGAGCGGGCCCTATCAGAATAGGTATCAGCGCTGCGTAAATTTATCGTTTTAAATTATCATCATCTGCCCAACTTTTGCCAGTTTAGTTTAGTTTTGCCAGTGTTTTTTTTTCCTTTGCCTTTTCCTAACTATATTGGGATCGGCTTCCAGTCAAGCCGGATTTACCTGAATACCAGAATTTTACGAGGAGCGGCTGCCTACCAGACCTCCACTGCAACCCATTAACTAAGTTTTAAATATCGCAACATAATTATGCTGAGTTAGGGGTCTTTTTGACCTCGCACAGAGTTTTAATGCTATTTTTCCGTACCTATTATGGGAATCCGATAGAGACGTGAAGCACTGGACCAGCCGTTTTGGTGTCACTTGGCCTGTGTTCAGTAGTGAAAGTCTTCCGGCTGAAATGATGATGTAGATGATTAGGTTTCGAATAATTTCTTCTTTCTTATTGTACACAAAAACATAAAATAATAGATAGCGATACAGTCAGTTGTACAAAGGCGAGCTCAACTCTGCCATGAGTTAAATTCTTTTTGCGTTTGCTATGAGGAAATAGTATTTCAAGAAGTATCTTCACACAAATCACCAAAGACGGTCATCATCAACAATTATATTACCTACTTATTAACAGAAATAAATTGACACAGATATCAACAAACCACGCATCGCTCTCCATCTTAACATGCCATAATACGATTAATGCAGCTTCCACTGTGTAATTATCAATGACAGCTAGTAATCTCCTCTAATACTGAGTAAACACCCGCCTGTCAGGCCGTAATTAGTTAGACAACCTCATTTGTTTGAATTATACCTATTGACTATGATTTACTACGTCAGGAGCTGTGTAAATAAAGCGGTAATGGTAGGTTTGGTCAGCTTTAAAAACCACTCGGTAGATGTGGGCTTGCCGACGATGAGCAATGATTAGCTCACCGTCCGACTGTCAGGGAGCCGTTGGACTGTCTAAGAGATGTCAGTAAGCCGTAGGGGCTCAGCAGGGTCGATGCTCGCTGGAGCTAAAGAAACCTGCGGTCCTAGAACACAAAAGCAATCGAAGGACACAGGTGTGGTTTTAATCAGTAAAAGCCTAATACCCACTCGCTTCACCCAAGCGCGGGAAAAGACATTGAAAGATTATCCACCAGAAAAAAATAACCTCCAAGCCTCCCATTCCATATCCCTTACAAATCTGTGTGGTCATCATGGTTTAAAAAAGATAAAACCAAAACGAAAATAATTTCCTACGTGGTCGACATACGCCTACAATGGCTTCGGGGACATTTGAAAGAGTTACCGTGGTCCTAGGAAAGCAAAGGGCAAACAAAGGAACCAAATCGAGTTTAATCAGACACTATCACGCCCTCTCACTCCACCCTAGAGCTGAAGAAGTCATTTGATAATTTCTAAACTCAGATAAAAATGCGAGAGACGTTATTTAGTATAACAACAAATATTTTTTCTTCAACTCATTCACCAACACATTACCAACTAAACGAAAAAAAAAATCCCGGTAGAAGAAAATCCTTAATCGAATCAAAACGATCACCAAAAAGCTGTAATCCCAAAAGAATTTTCCGAGTCATTCGCATCGAGTTAAGCGACAATAAGATTTAATTTAGCCGACAATGCGGACGGCGTGTCATGTGTTTACCGAGGAGATGACGTTGATGGAGCGTCCCTGGGGCGTCAGGCGTTACGTACGAGCTGAACGGAAAGAAACGCCACGTCAACTCTACGTAATGGGATATTTTGTTGGCGTGTTAACGATATTTTTGGTGGATTTTGTGATACTAGCTGTTACTAGTGGCTTCGCCCGCGTGATAGTAGAGAATTATCGCAAGGGAACATACTCCTTTTAGAGTTTATCGGTTTTATGTGTGATGCGTATGCCACTAAGGCCTAATGTCCACGGATCTTCATAGACGCGTATTCGTCATTAAACGCTTGGTGTACGCCTGCAACTGTGTCGACGAAGCTGCAGTGTCGTGTCATCGTGTCATTGCCGTCACTATATACTATATGATATTCTAGGACATAGTCTACCCGTGTACTAAGTTTCATCGAAATCTGGTCAGGCGTTCGAGCGTGAAGAAGTAACAAACAAACAAACATTTGCCTTTATAATAATAGTGTGATTAGTATGATGTGATGGTGTATCCTGTTCTCCGTTGCTCTTCTGCGCTATACATGCTCTCTGAAAAATAATGAAAACATGTTTTCTAAAACATTCATCATCATCATTTCAGGCAAAAGACGTCAACTACTGGACATAGGCCACCTCTAAGTGTCACCATAATGAACGGTCCTGTGTGTGTGTCTCGCATTCATCACATTCTCGCGAATCTCACCAGGTCATCGACCCACCTTGTGGAAGGCCTTCCAACACTGATAAGCGTTATTATGTAATATTTAAACAAGTCAAACATAATTATAACAATAACAAATTATTACTCTACCTTTGTACAAAGGTCATCGCACAGACCCACTCACAATCATGTTCCTAAAATTAAGTAGACAAACATATTCCATCTCTGTATAAAATCTTGAAGCATTGTCGTCTGACAACGGTCCCGTCCGGTCCGGATCCGCGGGTTACGTTTATTTACCCGCCGGTCCGGTCCGGTCGTCCTTTGTATGCTTAGTACGGCTCTCATTTACGAAGTTAGACGTCCGGCCAAGCTTCGTCTGTCTTATTTGGATAATGCTAAGCAAATATGTAGATTTGCAGGCATTATAAGCCCTACCAGTTTTTGACAATGTTAAAAATGCATGAAGTTGAGTCTCCTGTCACCCTTTTTCCTACCTACGTGCATATATAATTTGTTTGAAGTAAAAAAATAGGATTTTGATGCTCCCTCTTTAAAAGGCATTAGTAGGTAGTCAATTTTATAGATTTTTTTTACATATTTTGTGTGTATATTGCGTCGTATAGCGATGCTGGCGCGACGCCGAGCCGCGACAATAAAATTTCACGCGACATAAAACAAAAACACACCCCAACGCATTACCACTGTTATACCTAACGACCATATTATCGTGACCTACCGATATCCTTACAAGACCGCCCTAAACATATTACTTCTAAAGACAAAAGAAGGGCGAGGGAGATCAACTTGTGTGGTGGATGAAACACATCTTGTTATGGTAGTACGGAAATCGAGGAACTTTAGTCGGATGTTAAGATAACAACTATGAAAAGTAGAACTATAACAGGTCACGTTTGGTTTAATGAACATCGTGTTTGTCTGTTTTGATCCGCGATTAAGGGGATCCGTTTTCGTAAATCTTATCGGATTTAAGGACAAGCCACCACGACTATTCCACGTCTTACGTAAATATCTTACGTAAATATCATCCACCATTACTGATATTGATGATGCTTTTATGGGTACACCTATATTAATGAATGACACACACACACTCAAAGACAAACAGAGTACAGTTCTAGATCAAATCCCTAGTATCTAAATCAAT
Source organism: Mythimna separata (assembly GCA_030763345.1). Lineage (NCBI taxonomy): Eukaryota > Metazoa > Arthropoda > Insecta > Lepidoptera > Noctuidae > Mythimna > Mythimna separata. Next base: position 7,667,942 of record CM061187.1, read on the forward strand.
TAAATAGGTGCTGCTGATAAAGTTAGGTTTAAAAAATACGATGAGTAAATAAACAAACAACCACCCTCGAACTCTTAATGAATAAAATAAATGTTACTCAAGTATAAAGAAGTTGGTAAATTTAAGTCAATCAATATTCGCCTCCAAATGTACGCCGACTCGTCTGATCAAATCTAAAGAATATTCTTGATACTTGAACTATCCTATATAATCATATAGTCCGTCTAATGAAAGCGCGACCTGAGAAAAAGAGGTTAATTCCAAAAAAATTGTATGTGGTATTACTAACTCGTAGGAGAATCATGTCTTGACACTTCACAATTTTTTTTATTTCCTACAATTGCGGCTGAATAATGTTGCCAATTAAATAAAAAAAAAACTCCAGGTCGCGCTTTCATTAGACGCACTCTATGCATGCAAACTTTTGGATAAAAGATATTTCGATAGATGCATTCTAACTTTTAGATAAAATTATAATTCTAAAACTAAAATTTGGAGAAAATAGTATACATCTAAACCGTTAGATTATTTTTTGATCCAGTCACTCTGGAGTTATTCGCCCATTCATATTTTATATCAATAATAAAAGATATGATGTAGTAAGTAATCATCAAATAATTTTCCTCGCTCTGGGTGGAACGAAAGAGACTTTTAATGTTTTTAACCCACCCGTGTTCCTTCGATTGCTTTGGACCGTGACTTTAACTATTTCGAACAATCTTGCAGAATCAATAATAATCAATTAACATTGTTATTTATCCAAAATAACATTATAAAGAGAAAATATTTGTATTCTAGTTTGTTACTTTTTGAATAAAAAATTATGCGGATGGGGCACGTTACCGACTGGGGAACGTATGCCTGGTATACCATATGACTTATGTAATAATATACATTTAAAATATGTTTATCAGATAGCTAGTACTCATAACGCAAGCTCTTCTTAGTTTGGGACTAGATGGTATTGGATGAAAGTTGTAGAATATAATTGTAATAATATCAAAGTATCAAGACCTCTCGGCGGCACAAGTTAATCTTGTAGAATTTTAACGTTTGCGCTCGTTAGTCTGTAATAAGACGGAGTTGTATCAGTCAAATATTGATGCTGAGCTGCTTCGTATTGATTAACGGAGTCGGGCCCTGTGCTGCCCTCAGTTATCATTATAAGAAATTAGGTTATATTGCTGAGCATTTTATAGAAAGACAAGCTTCTGCTTGTGGCTTCACCCGCTTGTAAGTAGGTTTCTTCATACAAACTTCGGATACCCGATTCATCCCCTTTGGAGTGAATTTTAGACAATCCTGTCTTAGTGCTCGCTTACATTGTGAAGTCAAGTCCCAGTATATTTCAGCTGTGCGTTGATATGGTCGGTCAGTTCATCTTTTTATTTAGAATGGCTTCGCACCTCCCTTTTCATTTACTTATATTACTATTTATGCCAAGTTGCAAATATTTCTATTGGTCTATAGAATAAAATTTTGTATGCAAACGAATTTCCTCCTTTTCACCCCTTTAGAAGTTGAATGTTCGAAATCCCCTTTTAGTGCTTGCTTAAGAAAGCTTTGTGGAAAATTTCATGTTCCTAATTCTAGTAGTTTTGACTGCGCGTTGGGTTGTGAGTTAGTCAGTTTTATATAATTATACAGATACGACACATAACAACTCTGTTTCAAGCAACGTATTTGGCGTGAATTTTATAAGTCAATGTACCTTCCCTTTACAGAAGAGCGCCTACTCCGCAGTTTCTAGTCCACGTAGCGCGCTGTCCGTCTTCATTAGTGTAACGCAATCAGCGTGAACGTGCGCATCGACGCACACGCGCTCGCTCTAACCACTGCCACACTACTACTGGATCTTAACTCACATACTTGGGAGCGAAGTCACTAGGCATACCAGAAGAGGTAACACAAGGTCATCCTTTTTGTCATAGTTTAACTCAAATTATTTCAGTAGTGTAACCAGGTAGACATGTAGGTGGTCAGGATACTCGTTAAGACCGTAGCTGTAAAAAACAGAAAAAGTAATTTTTGTTTTTCATTATCATCCACAAATTACTGTAGGTATTCACTACTGCAATCAACGTATCTGACGTGAATCTAATCATTCAAAGCGTGAATCTTAACGCAAAGTTTCATGACTGTATCTGTCCTATACAGAAGAGCGCCTACTTTGCAGTTTCTAGTCCACGTAGCGCGCGCTGTCCGTCTTCATTAGTGTAACGCAATCAGCGTTAACGTGCGCATCGACGCACACGCGCTCGCTCTAACTCCTGCAACACTACTACTGGATCTTAACTCGCATACTTGGGAGCGAAGTCACCAGTCGTACTAGAAGAGATAACACAAGGTCATACTTAGTTTTTCAAGTTGTGTCAATTTCAGTAGTACCAGGCCTAACTGTTACTACTAAAATAACTTGACAAACTGCATGCCTAATGCCAGTTGTCAGGATACCAGTTGAAGCCATGGCTGTATGCTCGAGGGCTTATGAAAGTTTTGATGACGTCACGATGTAGAAGCTGCATAAAGGCTACGCTTCATAGTCTGGGATCACCAGTTTACAGGTATGCGGAACAAGAGTATAAAGTCCCACAAATCTCTGCTAAAGACGGGCGTTATATCTGATCCGAGTCGGTAACTGCCCGATAAATAATTGATTTTCGGGCTGTTGTTTCGAAATGTTCTAATCACGCGGAGAACTCTTATACTAAATTAGTTCCTAAGTGGCGACACAGAGGACACTCTAAGGTTTAAAAAGACTACACTGTAGTAGGTATGTAATAAAAAATAAAAATATATACTTAATTATTTTCTATAAAATTCAAATTGTCTTTTGATTTCATGAAACCCTTTAGGTTAGCGAGATTTATTAAATTATGAGTCAGCAGGAGACCCGGCCAGGTTTTACTGAATATTCTTAAGCTGATATCAAACAGTTACACATGAAATACCACAAAATGGTACTATTCCCAACGACATTAAAACCTTGGTTTTAGATATAACTTCATCAGGAATCGATCCTAACTCCACTTAGATCAAAACACTTATTTTTCTCTTTCCATTTTAAATTACGTAGATACTTAGAAATGTCGTATTTCCCAATTTAAATTTGTCTATTCGTTAACAAAGCTAATGAGAAAATCAGCGAAATTTCCCAACTAAATACGAGTGACCTACATAGAGGAAGTTCATTCTGCCACTAACAAGTTACGAAATTAAGCTTCAGCTGCTCTACAAAGTGATCTCTACAATTTAATGTCCAGTTAAACTATGAAAACAGACTTTCTGCTTAAAGCTTTCTGTGATAAATACAATTTAATATTAACATTCTACGGTGAAGGTATGTGCTATTTTTAAAAAAAGCCCAAATTATCAAATAAAGCTATGTTTTGAATTTTGTTTTTCATGAAAAAGATAGTTTTTTTTTTTCATTTTGCCTATACAAGTTTCCTACAGCTGGACAAAGGTCTCGCCTACACCTTCCAGGTATTATTTTCACGAGTCACCTAAATCTAGCCCTTGTAGTATCTAGGCATCTTCATCGCGCGAGGTCATCTCCCTACCTCGGCCCAGGTAGATCTCGGTGGCATCTTCCGTCCTCAGGTACTATGTGGGGACGTTATGATGCCCATATTAACCGCGGCGTGGTGTTCCTTATTCTGTCAGCACTAGTGACACCTACAATACTGTGCTTCATTGCTCGTTAAAAACGTCCTCTCAATCTTAAAGATAACTAACAGGAAAATAACTAAACCAAATAACTTATCAATTTATGATAGACCAGTTGCAGCCCATTTTCAAGACAGGTTCTATTAGATAGATAGATTATTATACTTTTTATTGTAAAACAACAATAAGAATTACAACAGGAACTTAAAATTAATAATTATGATGTCACAATGGGCGGTCTTATTTTTCGAGGAGCTCGTGGCTAGATAATAACAGCTGCACAGGTCGATCATCAAGGTTAAGCAACGCTTGCCAAGGTTGATCTGTGGATAGGTGACCATCTCAACATACCGAGTTTTCTCCGTGCCTCGGAAAGCACGTTAAGCCATTGGTCCCGGCTGTCATTTGTAGATCTTTGGCAGTCGTTATGGATAGTCAGAAGCCAGTAAATCTGACTCCAGTCTTGCCATGAAGTACCGTGTTAACCCAGTTTTTCAACCCCCAGGGTTGTGAAGGTCTGGTAGGCAGCCGCTCCTCGTAAAATACTGGTATTCAGCTAAATCCGGCTTGACTGGAAGCCGACCCCGATATAGTTGAGAAAAGGCTAGGCAGATGGAAGGGTGGTCTTATCGCTGAAAGCGATTTTTTACAGACAACCTTTCGAGAGATTTGACAGAGAATTACTCTTACTACTACTAACTATTCTTACTTTAAAGAACCTATTTCCACCAAAAACCCAACCAAAAACACATCACAAACTAGAAACTCGAAGCATCAACAGAGAACCGTTCTAAGGGGAGTTACACAAGAGCGCAGGGGCGACATAGCACCGTAATTGTCGGAGCTTGCGTCGCATAGTAACGCCCGCTGTGTGCCGAGGCGCGAAGCGTGAACGACACCTGGCTGCTACCTGAGCCTCGACCGCCGAGGCTCCGTGTGTATCAGGGCTTATTTTACGGTAAGATTATTATTGTTGATTTGCTGATAGTGTTTAATTGGGTTAGTAACTATAGTTATAGGTACCTATAGAAATGGTTCCGGATTTGTTGCAAACGTCTAATTGTTCATTACATTTTTGTCGCAAAAATAATTGTTCTTTTCGTTGTCTCCTACCGTGTGTATCTGGATTTATTTTATGGTAAGATTATTATTGTTGATATCTAGTGTTTAATTGTATTAGTGTAGGTTTGAAAAAGTTCCAAACGTTTAAGGTCTAAAAATATTTGGTTTATAGTTGATTAAGGTTGTCCGTCAGAGATTAAAATGTGCGATAAGACCGCCCATTGTACACTAAGTTTTTGTAAATGTTGACACACATTCTGAGGTATACAATAAAGTATAAATAAATAATTGTTCATTACATTAATTAGATTCTTATCGACCGCGGTCTCCTACTGTGTGTACCAGGATTTATTTTACGGTAAGATTATTGTTAATTTGCTGATCATGTTTAATAGGTCAGTATAGGATTGAAATAGTTCCAAACGTCTAAAGTCACAAAAATAACTGTTCATTAAAATTACTAGATTCTCGTCGACCACGGCCTTCTACTGTGAGTTCCAGGGCTTATATTACGGTAAAATTATTGTTGTTTGCACTCGGCCGGTTTGTTTTAATGTGTCAATGAAGTATTGATTTAAATTGAAACTTAATTCAAATGTCTTAGAATTCAATGATGAATGAAGTAAACAAACATGATTAATATTTATTTTTTTACTACATAGATGGAGCCACTCAAAACTAATTCCTTATAGTTTGAATTGAGGCCAATAAACGTGCTACGACATTGCTACGAGTACGCGTGCTACGAATAAATATGCTACGAGCTCTACAATATTTGTGGTACGCGTAGCTAGGCGTGCTACGAAAGTAAGGTCTAATGTTCACGGACGCGTAGCTTCATAGACACGTATTCGTCATAATGCTTGGTGTAGATTTGCGTGAAGCTTACATACAAAACTATGAAACTCTGTCGACGAAGCGGTGTCAGCATCTATGAAGCTCCGTGTCCGTGGACAATAGCCGTCAGTCGAACTAATATTCATTGAATTATTCGAAACATAAATTGACCAGAAGAAACAACACAATATTGATGTCATATAATATGTATTCTTACTACTTATTATAAAACCACGTCGCTTCCCGAGGTCTGTCTGTCCCTATGTACGCTTATATCTTTAAAACCACTCCACGGATTTTAATGTGGTTTTTTTAAATAAGTGGCCTATCTATATCTAAAGCTATAAAATGGAGACCAAAGTTTATATGGAAAATCCTAATTTTACGCGAGCAAAGCCGCTGCTAGAATATATCAGTCTGAAAACCCTCAGCCATTCCTCAGCAATTCATCAAACAAAGATTAGCACCATCAAATGCAGAATGTGTCGCTTCACAGAATATTTCAATTGATAAAGGACGGAAAGATCGCTCGCAACAAAGAGAGGACCCGGAAGTGCCTGAGGGTTGAATAGTTTGAGTCCTCCGACCTCCGAGGTCAGAGGGAAGGGGAGGGTTTAGACGTTACTTTATTTCCAAATATAAATAGGTCAACTAGGGATAGGATGAATTTATTTGTTATAGATTTAGATTATGTTTCCTTTTGTAGTAAAAAAATAAATATAATTAATTTAACAGCCCGTTAATTGTAACTACGCAGTTATTTTAGTTGGTTTAATAGCGTTTGTAAAGTTAACCATAATTCTGAAGCTTAATTCATGAATCCCAACCGGTCCTATGAGACCGCGTTGTTATTGTTTTACTATTGTGTCTCCTTTTGCAGGTATGTGATAGGTTAAACATATAACCATAATCAGCTTTATAATGTTCCCACTGCTGGGAACGTCCGTCTCAAGCGTCCTATGTAGAAAAGGGGATGATCCGTAATCTACCAAACGGGCCCAGTGCGGTTTAGTAGATGTCACATATCTTCGAATGATTTGGTTTTAAGACATGCTAATTTCCTCAAAATGTTATCCATCAAGGATAGAGCAGTGTTAGTGGAAATAAATTAAACAAAACATGCCTGGGTTTGAATCCACGAACTACGATTCAGGGCCGTTGTCACTAAGCCACTACTTCAATGATTTAGTGATGAATAAAATCAATCATCAATGATGATTAACCGCAACCACCAACAGCGAAAGTGGAAATGAACGACTGAATGTTTCCAAATATGGCCTAGTGAGGTAACAAATGAAAGAGTACTATGAATTAATAAACTGTAGGGATGAATAGTAGATTGTATCATAAGGGAGCAAAGTAATATTTTTACGGCGAGGGCGTTTTTTGAATCGAGAGCGAAGTGAAGGATTCTTGTGTAGAATCCCGAGCGTAGCGAGGGGTTCTTTAGTAGAATCCTGAACGTAGCGAGGGATTCAAAGTACGTCGCCCGAGCCAAAAATATATTTGCGCCCGAGTCATACACTCTACTTTTCATCACCCTCTATGAGGAAATAAAAGGTGCCTCATCATTTTATCATTTGTCAATATTTGTAATTTTTTTAGTCATTTTTAGTCATTTTTAGACAGTTTTGGTCATTTTAATCTATGTTTAGTCATTTTTTTGTCATTATAGTCATTTTTTGACATTTATGGTCATTTTAATCTATTTTTAGTCTTTTTTGTAATTCTTAGTCATTTTTTGTAATTTTAGTCATTTTTAGACAGTTTTGGTCATTTTAATCTATGTTTAGTCATTTAGTCATTTTTTGTCATTTTAGTCATTTTTTGACATTTATGGTCATTTTAATCTTAGTTTAGTCATTTTTGTAATTCTTCGTCATTTTTAATCATTTTAATCTATTTTAGTCTATTTTTAGTCATTTTTGTAATACTTAGTCATTTTTAGTCATTTTAATCTATTTTTGTTTGGTTTTAGACATATTTATAAAATTTAGTCATTTTTGTTGTATTTATCATTCAAACAATATATGCGTTCAATTTCTTTGGCGCTAAACACTAAGATGTTCCAAATTCATTTCTGCGCACTTATTTCAGATAACGGGGAATAAAAATACTTAACGGGGAATAAAACATTTAACGGGAAATAAAAATACTTTTATTTCCCGTTAAAAGTTTGATACAGAAAACACTACCTTTGGTCGCACTTAAAGGCGAACAAAGTCGTCCTTTTCGAATAGATGGGATGAAAAGTCATTTATTTACTTATTATATTTTTAATTAACTTTTCATATTAACAACAAGCGGTTTCTCAGACTAAAATTGAGAACCTGATTGCAGCGTCACCTACTGGGTTCCATTTTATTTTTAAACAATCTAAGGACCAAATTTCATGCAAATCGATCGAGCCGTTAAAGAGGAGTTAGGTAACAAATACATGTAAGATTAAGCTAATTCGCTTAAAGGCCTAATTTTTGTAAAAAAAAAATCTAAGTACTGTCATCCTATAAGGAAACTTTATGCAAAATTTCACGTTCCTAGCTCTAGTAGTTTCCGCTAGGTGTTGATATGTCAGCCAGTCAGATTAATGTGATTTAGACCGTAATACAATAGTTATTAAAATAAATTAAAAATCCACTAAACATCAATTTAATAGCCGTAACAAATTGCTCACAAATAGCCTAAAATACCTCATAAAACGAACAGCACACTTGAGCCCACCTACCCCAAGCGTTGCCATGAACACAACACATACTTATAAACTTGGCGTATCTCCCGCTTCCTCCGACACGTCTCGCCAGGCGGCATGGGGTGTAATTTGAACAAATGAGCGACTGCTACCGAACCAAATTAGATTCTCGCCGGTGGCCGGCCGACCGCCGGACGAGGCACCGGACGCGCCGCACGCCCGCCGGATCGCCTCCACTCGCCAACAGATTACGGCACGTGGGACCGGAGCCGGCGCAATTTGTATCGTCTCGATAAATAGATCTTATGCCTTTTTGAAATCGGATTAGGGTATGGGGTTGGTATCGGAATTGCATCGGTTGTAAATGGTATTGAATTAGAGTTTTTTATGGGTGCTTGTTTGGTCTGAAGGGGCTAAGTAAGGCTGATGCCTGCTTGGGCAGCTTGATTGTTTAAAAGAGTTACCGTAGCGCTGTAACGCATAGGGTAACTGAAGGAGGAGCACAGATGGGCTTAATCAGTAAAAATCTGGGACTCCCTCCACCTGGAGCGGGAGAAGTTTTATTTTTGATAAAAATTAAACCAGCGCTTGACTAGGATCGCGCCTGATGGTAAGCAGTAACATAAACGTTGATGGTGAAGCGTACTAGTTTATTGAGAGCCTACACTCTAGCCTTATAATCAGATGGGAAACCGCAGCACGTAATTTAATGATTTCCCACCTCTCATCCATCTCTGGTTGTATGATCATTGTCACACGATTGACCCAGTTGTTGGGTGATGGTCTGCTGCACCGTACAGAACCAATATTTGTATGGCCTACGTAGATACATACCTGCTGTTTAGTATCTTGTGTTTGTAAGTTTATATGTTTGTGAACGCACCTATGATACAGAAGTAATTCCTAGTGTGAGGCACGTTTAAAAAAAACAGCACAACCAAAAAAAATTTATAAAATCTCAAAAAGACCAACTTAAAGAATAAATCAAATCAATACTGGCCGAATGTAAATAAAAGCCGCGTTATCCGGTGTTTACACTGGCGGGGCGTCGCCCCACCGGCTCCTAATCAAAAAATTGAACTTTCAATAAAGGGAATCATTAATTCTGCTTAGGGAGGGATCCCCGGAACATCCTAACGAACTCCACAAGAATCTTGGGATGTTTTTGTCGGATAATTATTTGAAAGAAATACTTAGGAGCATCGGGCCTCCGCTCGCCTGGGGAAATTGTTTCAGAGTCTTTGCAAACACTGGAGGAAAATATCTTAGTTTTACACTGGTGTGTGTGTACGTCGTATCTGAGGATACTTACAGTCCTACACGTGTAAGCGATTTAGATTGTAATACATTTTATATTGGATTTGGTAAATGTATGAGGGTTTTCGATAGAGGCTACTTGTGAAACAGTTTTTATTTTGGCTGATATGAAATTATATGATAAGGCTACGTGGTAGTTCAAAAGAGTCACCGTGACCCTGGAATGCAAAAGGCAACTGAAGCAAAACCGATGGATATTAGTTAGTAAAAGTTTGATACTCTTTCTTGCTCCATCTCGAGCGAGGGACGTTATACGATGATTTCATACCTAAAACAATAATCTTTTTTATTGTAGCTACAACTCAGTTTTTACTCTCATTTTTATTCAATTGATAATATTAAACTTATGAACAGAAAAACTTGTTGTTGTTAGTTAACATGTTCTTGAAAATTCTTTATTTTTTAATAATATTGAAAGCAAAGAAAAAAAGACCATTTTATTTGCGGGAAATAACGTAACTTTAGGACTAGTTTACACATTATAAAAAAAAACATTCTATAGGGAAAAATATGCAATACGTCCGCGGCCTACTCAGCATAATACTGTCACCACATACATACTCGTATAATAATTCCTTTAGAATAAGTAGATATAAAAGTCATTACTTTAAAATATTAGCAATTAATCTTCATCCTGACTCACAAACAAGCTACAATGGACCACAACAAACAGTCTCCTTGGCTATTGATCGGATATTTTTCTCAGACGCTATTACGCTAACGCAGCCAATCTCGGCCGAGCAATGAGCCGACATCGCGACCGGCGGGAATTAATGATGTCCTTTATTGGAGCCACCATTTTTTTGATTCAATCCCGCACCTAAAACACGAAACTTTATCACTTATTTTTTATTTCATCATACATTGAACACTTTCCTCAGAACTATCTTCTACAATCTCTAACAAAACACGCATTGTATGTCGAAATTAGAGAGATGTTCGATGAGGGTGGCTCAAGTAGGCTTTTTACTGAGAACAATCGCCGGAGGCGTAGGAAGCCAACAAAATCCTTGTTTACACGATCAGGGCCCACATTAAAAGCATACCCCAGTCGCTTTAAGGCATTATTCGGATCTGTCAGGGATTACCGTATCATATTGTCAAAAAGGGAAGTTGCAATTTCAAATTGTTAACACAATTCATTGGTTCGCCTTTTTTTTAAACAATCTCCGAGAAAATAACTAGTATCTGCATTCATAAAAAAAGATAAAGAAGTTTAGGTTCGAATTTAGAGTCTTTAATACCTAATTTGTTTATTAATTCTGCAGTGGCGACCACTTACCGAAAGACGCAACGTTGGAAGGCCTCCTAAAAGGTGAACTGATGACCGTGATGTTACGAGAATCCGATGGATGTGAGACGTACAAGATCGGTCATTGTAGCGATACTTGGGGGAGGCCAGGCTATGTTCAGCAGTAGACGTCTTTCGGCTGAAATGATTATGATGAATTCCTAGACATATTATCTAAATTTGACAAGCATGGTAACGCATGGTAACCAATCATCGTGAAGAAATCTAAACATGTAGTTAATTTTCGAATAGGATTGGTTGATTTAGAGTTTAGGTAATGCTTATCTTCTCTGAATGAGAAAAGGCCTCACCCTGTAGTGCGACAGCTACTAGTATATAATAGAACGCCCAAATGCAGCTCTCAGTACACAGACACTAAAAAATATCAACGTCAACCCGCTCTTAGTTCCCACAGCATCACACACAAACCACGGAAACCACGATCCCACCAACTCGCACCTAATGATAAAGCCAGCGAACTCTTTGACCAATTACGACATACAAACGATACGGCGTGCACGCAACGGTCCGCCTACTCTCCCCCTACTATGACGTCACTGAGCCATCATGAATCCGTTGTTAAAAAGAGACAGAGGTATTCGTCCTGTATAGCTCGGTCTCTGTTTCTAGTTGGTACGGCATAGTAGGGGATGATGCCCGCAGAAGCGAGCCAATTAATTGAAGGTACTAGAAATTCAGTGTCGCTCTAAGCCAGGATTAGCCAAACGTGCGTCAAAATAGTGTTCATTAGTAGTAGTGTTGATCTTATGATTTTTAGTGAGTTTAGGATAGTCGTTAAGGTTTATTTTTTGTGTGATAAGGCTTTTGTTGCTGTATACAACATACCGAGCGGTGGGCCTGTGTGTGTTTAAACACAAACTTGGTGCCCGGTGCTGCAAATTGCAAAAAAATAACGAACGTTTCACGTCTTGGAAGAACGCAACAGCAAGAAAAAAACTAATAAATACGCAAAATCCATAATCTGTTTTTTTAGGGTTTGTAATTATCCGATAACTTTTCCGTTCTAGCGTGGAACAAGGTTCTTACTGACTAAAACTCGCCTCCTCGCTGGCCTGCCACCGTGGGATCTGGAGGCAACAGTCCTTGCACGCATGCACGATTTGCGCGTGGAGATGCAACGCCGGGGCGAAACTCCGCTGCCGCGACAAGTCGCGGCATGGCGGACAGAGTTCCGGCGGGATCTTAGGGTGGCATGGCGACTGCGACTGTCGCAACCCAGTGCTGGGCACGCTGTCATTGAGGTGGTTAGGCCCCTCTTTGAGGAGTGGTTGGAAAGAGGTCACGGCGTCCTCTCTTTCCGTGTGACGCAGGTCCTCACCGGACACGGTAAATTCGGGAGGTTCCTGCATCGAATCAAGCAGGAGAGGACGCCCGGGTGTCACCACTGTGTGGACCGCCCGGAGGACACGGTGGAGCACACGGTAGAAGTGTGCCCCGCTTGGGCGGAGCACCGCCGTGTCCTCGTGGAGACTATCGGGAGCGGCGACCTCTCGCGCCGGGCCCTGGTTCAGGCCATGGTCCGGAGCGAGGAGGGTTGGCATGCGGTCGCCTCATTCTGCGAAGCAGTAATGCTCGTGAAGGAGGCTGCTGACCGCGAGCGCGTGAGGGAACGGTCCTCACGCCGCCGCCGCCGAGATCCCGATCCCGATTTCCGACCACCGTAGGCGCGGGTTCGCGGACGGCGAGCACTGGGTAGCTCGCTGTCCGGCAGTCTGAAAATAATCTGGACCGAGCCCAGTCGTCAACGGCGCGTTCTGTTCCACGCGCGCCTCAAGGAGATGTCAGCAAACTGTAGGGCCGAAGCCTCTGGGGGGAACATGTGGTATTCCTAACGGTTGATACCGAGTCCCCCCCAGAACGAAGGCAACGAAGGAACGGGGTAAGGGTTTAGTCAGTAAGAGTCTGACACGCCCTCCCGCTCCGCCCAAGAGCGGGGGAAGTCATTCTGATGATTCCCCTACCATAAAAAAAAAACCTGTGTCCTTCAGTAGCCCTGTGTTCTAACCACGATCACTCTTACTAACATTCCCATCAGCCAAGAAATCCATAACCAGTAAAATTAACTTTATTTGTCACCTTTTTTCAGCAAAACCCGTCTACCCATAGTCTCCACCGTACGTATCAATTAGGCTAGGTGCAGACGTTCGCGCCACTATCTCCGCGACGCGATGGCGTTAATTATCGCCAAACGGTGACCCAAGTTATTGCCCCCAACCCCCAGTCTCTGGTACTTGCATCTTAACTAGATTAGCTGTCGAACTCTGCTTTATGGCGTCTTGTGCTCATAGCTTTACTTTTGACTCCTGTTGTTGTAATGGAATGGGTGGTGTGTAGAGATAATGAATTAGAATAATTTATTTATGAAATAGTTAAACGTAGGACATACCCATACATTAAAGATCTTATAAATATTATGTGTGTGTGTGTGTTATGTGTGTTGTGTTATTATTATATTATTTGGAGATCTTTGGCAGTCGTTACGGATAGTCCGAAGCCAGTAAATCTGACTCCAGTCTTGCCATGAAGTACCGTGTTACCCCAGTTAATGGGTTGTGGAGGTCTGGTAGGCAGCCGCTCCTCGTAAAATACTGGTATTCAGCTAAATCCGGCTTGACTGGAAGCCGACCCCAATATAGTTGGGAAAAGGCTAGGCAGATGAGATGATGATGACAATCAACAAAAATACAAAAAAAAGCCAATTAAATATTTAAAATATGAAACGTCTTCAGAGTAGAATGTGGCTCATTTAAACCGTATCCTGGAATAACATTAGATATTTTTTATATCCCGGAAGCGAAACCACGCGGGCAAAACCGTAAGCAGCATCTAGTCCACAAATAAAACATTTCAGACATTAGCTCTGTCCTTTATCCCTTAAAAAAAGCCTAAACCACCACTACTCTCTTGTCAAATTACTGCTTAAATCAAAACCTAGAGTAGTAGAAAGCTTGTAACAGTTACAATTGACATCGGTTAAGGATGTTGGAGCCGTGTGTCCGTTACAATCAATCTCATTTGTCGCAATTAGCGAGGCCGCGTCTGCAGCGCGCGACTGTGTGACCGTGTCCACGTCAAAGTTGGACTGACGAAGTTTGGGCCAACTGGTAGTAGCGATATCGAGGCGATGCTGTTTTTAGTAAGGTTTTAGCTCTATGGGGGCATGTACGTAAATAGTTTCGTATACAACATGTAACATAGTAAGGAGCTCGTGGCTAGATAATAACAGCCGCACAGGTCGATCTTCAAGGTTAAGCAACGCTTGACTAGGTTGGTCTGTGGATGGCTGACCATCTTAACATAACGAGTTTCCTCCGTGCCTCGGAAAGCACGTTAAGCTGTTGGTCCCGGCTGTCATTTGGAGATCTTTGGCAGTCATTACGGATAGTCAGAAGCCAGTAAATCTGACTCCAGTCTTGCCATGAAGTACCGTGTTACCCCAGTTAATGGGTTGTGGAGTTCTAGTAGGCAGCCGCTCCTCGTAAAATACTGGTATTCAGCTAAATCCGGCTTGACTGGAAGCCGACCCCAATATAGTTGGGAAAAGGCTAGGCAGATGATGACAACATGTAACATAGTAAACGTACATCCTGAAAGTAGTATGTTCAGGACCGGCCACTGAATCAATTTCAATAAAAATAATACCAAATCTACATCTCGTCGACATAGAAGAAGTCTAATGCACTGGCTCCATGATATTCCATTGCAGCGTGACATTGTGCCCGTGTGATTGACTTCTCACTACCTAGTCAAACCTCTCAAACCGTTAGGTTCCTCACCCAGCCTGAAGAAACAATATCGCATCTCCATCTCCTCGATGTAAAAGCAGGCCAGTTCATCAGTTCCATGATATTCCATCGCAGCGTGACATTTTGCCTGTGTGATTAGATGCTGACCGCCTAGTCAAACCTCTCATATTGATGTATTGCCTCACTAAGCCTGAAGAGTCTACCGAATCGGCATCTCCTCAATATAGAAGCAGGCTAGTTCATTAGCTCCATGATATTCCATCGCAGCGTGACATTGTGCTCGTGTGATTGACTGCATATCGCCAAGCCAAACCTCTCACATCAATATAGGTAGTGTCTCACCTAACCTGAAGAAACAATATCGCATCTTCATCTCCTCTCGCAGCACTATGATAATATCCTTCACAACGTGACGTGTGCCCGTGTGTAATCCATCGCAGCGTGACATTTTGCCCATATGATTGACTACTGTTCACAGCCTAGTTAAACTTTTCAAATTGTCGTAGGTGCCAGGAGCCTCAACCAGTGCAAAAAAACAATATCGCATCTGCATCTCCTCAATATAGAAGCAGGGCAGTTCATCAGCTCCGTGATATTCCATCGCAGCGTGACATTGTGCCCGTGTGATTGGCTGCCGACCGCAGCGCGGCGGCGCTCGCCGAGTTTTCTGCTGGCGGTTTTCTAATCTGAGCACGAAATTCGTCCGCGTTTTCGACAGTTGCATTGAAATGTTTTATTTGTATCTATATAAGTATTGTTGAGTCAAAATTGGCGATGGTTTTATTTGAGATATTGTCAGTAAATGCCATCAATTTGTACCGAATTTCTTCCAAACTATAGGATACAAGGTACAGTAAAATATATTAAGTAATAAAGAGTATGGAAGGTGATTTTTTTTAAATAATGTGGCCCAATCAATACTTTTATTTTATTTTATTCTACAAATATCAAGACTATACTTAAGGGGCCTCGCCCACGGCGGCTTTTTGAAGCGCGGCTAACGCGCGTTAGCAGTGCTACAGCCGCGATGCAGTCGCTTGCGGTTTTTCCCCCGCCCACGCCACGATTCTCAGTCGCGCGACAACCGCGCTACTACATCGCGACTGCAGCGCTGCTAACGCGCGACCGTGAACCGTTTGTTTGTAGACTGTTTTTGTTTTTCATTCACGTGCCACCTCCCTCCGTCCTTTCCCCGCTGTCGTCTGACACGGTCACGCTGCAGCCGTGCTACAGACGCGATGCAGTAGCGAGTTAGTTCCGCTGCGACGCGCGTTTCAAATGCGACTGTAGCGCGTTAGCAGCGCTTCAAAAAGTCGCCGAGGGTAAGGGCCCTAAGACGAATTTATTACCACAAATATCACCTCATTTGAAAAAACTTTTTACAATCTCAACCATATTGTCTATACTTTTTGTCATATGTCAATTGCAGTAAATATTTCAGTCGCGTCATTTAGTAAACAAATTTTGAAACAATACAATTGTTCTCTTTGTAAATTTTCGTGTCTTTACTGAATTATGGAAGAAAAAAATCGTAAATGACATTTTTAAACTATATATACCTTCCTTTTTATATATTCATTTTGTAAGTCTTTTAGGAGGATATTTATAATAAAAAGACAGTAAGTACCAAGACAATTGGAATCATTGAGATAACTTTTCCACATTTTGACCATTGATTCAAGGCATGCTCAGGGATGCTACGAGATATAATAATATAAATATAATATTAACCATTGATAGAATTGTTTCTCCCACTGCAGAGTATAAACCTTACCTCCTTTGTAATATGCTTCCCTGGTATCTGGAAGCCTCATGCAGACTCTGTGTACTTACAATCACCTTTTTTTTTTTCATCCTTGAAGATCCTCAACATTCCAACATTGATGTTGGGCTGTGAAAGAGATGAATGAAATAAGACGAGTAGTGGAGATGAATAAAGCGAAATAAAAGAGAGAAAATAAATAAAACGAGAAATAGAATATATTAGAAGAAGTTTGAAAGTGGCATCAGTGACTGAAAAGTTGAAAGGAAACCGTTTATCTTGGTGAGGTCATCTGGAGAGGAGGGATGAAACAATTACTTACTTGACTTAAAATCCTATGTCCCCTAGCTGGGGCAGAGGGCGTCGACAGTAGATACCCATCGCGACCGGTCTTTCGCCTTTCGCTTGATCTCGCTCCATGTCAGTCCGACGGCCCTTGCTTCAGCTAACACGGTTCGTCGCCAGGTCTGTCGAGGACGGCCACACTTCCTTTTTCCTTGGGGATTCCAATCTAGCGCCTGTTTAGGTATATGATCGGGATCCCTCCTAAGCGTGTGACCAATCCAACCCCACTTGCGACGTTTGATCTGGTGGTCGATCGAGCTTTCGTGACATTTCTTCAACAGTTCCCCGTTAGAGATGGTCTCGGGCCAGTAAATCCCGAGGATACGACGGAGACATCGGTTCACGAAAACCTGTATTTGGCGTGAGATCTCTTTAGTCACCTTCCACGTTTCGCACCCGTAAAGCAGCACGGATTTGACGTTGGACCTGAAGATTTTTAATTTAACCCTTCGGGTCAATTTCCGCGATTGCCAAACCGGCCTCAGCTGTGCGAAGGTACCACGCGCTTTGGCTATTCGTGAAGCGACGTCTTCCTCAGTCCCACCAGTTTCCGCCACGACACTTCCGAGGTACGTGAATCTCTGAACGCGTTCCACCGCCTCGGTGCCGATCAGCAACGGTGCAGAATTGACCACTCCTGAACGCATTTCTTGGGTCTTCCGTGTATTAATTTTAAGACCAGTTTTCACTGCCTCCTCACGAAGGTCGTTTAATTTTGCTTGCATGTCAGCGTGTGTGTGACTAAGCAGGCAAAGGTCATCGGCGTAGTCCAAGTCTTCTAAAACGCTGGACAATCCCCACTCTATGCCACGGCGTCTCTCATCGAAGATGTGAAGCAAAATTCCGTCAAGAACGACTATAAAGAGAAGAGGCGAGAGAAGACAACCCTGGCGAACACCCGCGTGCACTGCGATGTCTTCCGAGATGAGACCATCGTGAACCACTTTGCATGTATATTTGCGATATATGCTTTGTACTAGGCGGACTAATTTTGGTGGCACTCCAATTTCCAGCAGGCGAGACCAAATACTGGACCACTTCAACGTATCGAAGGCTTTTTCGAAGTCCACAAAAGTGAGATATATCTCCCTTTGCCATTCTGATGCCTGTTCAAGTATTATACGCAGCGTGTTAATCTGGTCCGTGCACGAACGTCCTAAACGAAAACCAGCTTGCTCCCTGCGCAGTAAAGGTTCTAGGGCCCTCGACAGCCTATCCAGGATTATCCTACAGAAGACCTTAGAGGGAATTGACAGCAGTGCAATGCCTCTCCAGTTATCGCACCGACTGAGATCACCTTTTTTAGGCACGGTAATTAAGAGCCCTTTGTTCCAGTCGTCTGGGAGTTCTTCAGCAGTCCAGATCTTTTCGATTAAAGGCGTCAGTACGTCGACAGCGAAGGGTAAGTCAGCCTGCAGCATTTCCGCATTAATCAGGTCGAGTCCTGGTGCCTTGCCTGTCTTCAAAGAGAGGACCGCTTCAGCCACCTCCAAGTCTGACGGTGGTTCCGAATTGATATCAAGGAGCTGGGGTGGTGAAGATCCAACCGACAGCGCTTCAGGCGTCGAAGACGCCGACAATCGGAAGACCTCTTCAAAGTGTTGGCGCCAACGTAGTAGTTGCTCTTCAGACGTCGCAATGAGCTGCCCCTCTTTAGACCGAAGTGGTTTCTTTTTGCGCCTGCTATCTCCTACCAAGGTCTTAGTGGTTTTATACAGCTCTTTCAGGTTGCCGGTGTTCGCAGCGTGTTGAGCACGGTCAGCAACTTCATCGGCCCACCGCCTTCTATCCGCACGCGTGCTCCGATAAATAGCCTTGCGCTTGCCACGATACTGCAGAATGAGGTCGGCAGGCTCGTCAACATTACGGGTCTCCAGAAGCTTTAGGTGCAGATTCCTTCTGTCCTCGATAAGACTCCATGTGTGTTGAGACATCCAGTCCTCGCGTGAGTGGGATGATTTGTGCCCCAGAATCACAGAGCTGGTCTCTGTGTAGGCCATCTTAATGCGGTTCCACTCCTCATCTAGTGAGTCCGTAACTTCTTCAAGTCCGGAGAATCGGTTTCGCAGCTCAAGCTGAAAAGCCCTACGGGTGTCTAGGTCAAAAAGTTTGCTCACGTCGAATCTCTTTCCCAACTTGCCAGGTCCTCCAGTTGCACGAGCTACGGCAACCTTAAGCCGAACTTCAACAACTACCAGATGATGGTCGCTATCTATATCGGCGCCCCTACGGTTGCGAACATCGAGCAGTGAAGAACGCCATTTAGAACTAATGGCAAGATGGTCAATTTGGTTCTTGGTGACTCCATCGGGTGAGTTCCAGGTGTATTTGTGGTGGTCGCCGTGAATGAACAATGTTCCTCCGATGGTGAGATCATGGTTCTGACAGAAATCGATAAATCGCTCCCCATTATCGTTGCAAACTCCAAGACCCTGTGTCCCCATATGCCGCTCACGGCCCGCATTAACCCTCCCAACCTTAGCATTTAGGTCTCCCATGACGATGACGATGTCTTGTTTCTTTATGCTCCTAAGGGTGGCGTTTAGGGCGTTGTAGAAATCATCTTTGGTATCCTCAGATGATGCGTTAGTTGGGGCGTAGCACTGTACGATGGAGATCTTCCGTACTCTTGAGTTAAAACGGGCGTACATGATCCGGTCTGAAATCGGTCTCCAATCGACAAGGCTTTTCTTCGCTATATTGGAGAGGAGGAGCCCCACGCCGTACTCGCGCACATCTTCCTCATTTTCTTTACCTGAATATAGCAAAGTCAAACCCGTCGATGTTCTCAGTTCACCAAAGCCGTGTCTTCTCACTTCGCTTAGACCCAATATCTGCAGGTTGTAACCAAGCATTACTGCTTCTGCTTGGGCTAATCGGCTGTCATCACTAAGTGTACGCACATTCCAAAATGCAATTCGTGTCCGTATTTTCATGCCAAAAGTCGTCGGTAAAGTATCGGTCCGGTTTTCTACTGTTTCGGTTTCTTGAATCTGTAATTGTCGGGCAAGCGAGTGATTAGCCCACTGTGCCTTAATCCGCTAGCGGGGCTGCCGCTTTAGAGCCTACGGATATGCTCGGTTTTTTTTCGGGTTCTCTCCCTGGTGAGACGATTCTGTTTTAAGGCGCAGAATACTCGCCCTTCGCCCTGCATCCGTTAGCTCAGCTGCACCACGAGGTGGCGGTCGCGCGGCGGCGCGGGTGCAGCAGGTCCCAGGGAGGACGGCGGGGACGTGGATGACTCGGACTGGCTAGGGCTCTGCTTCATACGGTACTTCGCCACGAGTACAGCAGATGGTTTCTTGACATTTTATAGGTAATGCTGTTTCACCTACAGCGATTCCCACCAAGACCATACCCTAGCTTCCCCCCCCAACGGGATGAAACAATGTGTGTGTATAAAAGTTATGATTATACTTATATACGAGGGGAGTTCAATGTATTCTCGGTATAGGTATGAAGGAAAAGGCGGAAAATTCTGAATAAATTTTATTTTTCAATATACTCCCCTAACATCTCAATACATTTATTTGTTCGTGAAAGTAACCTTTCAATTCCCACTGAAAAATATTTTTGTTCATGGTCCGAAAAATGTTCGTTTATTGCTCCCTTCAACTCTTTATCGTCCGAAAAATGATTTCCACGAAGGTCTTTTTTAAGATTAGGGAATAGAAAATAATCACTAGGGGCCAGGTCCGGACTGTAGGGTGGATAATTGATTTCTTCAAATCCGTACTCCCGCACAGCAGCCTGGGCAAGGCGCGTCTTGTGAACCGGCGCGTTGTCGTGAAGCAGCAACACACCTGCGGTTAATTTTCCACGTCTTTTTTCTTTAATTGCCTCCTTTAAATTACGCAGGGTGGTTGCGTATGATGCAGCAGTAATACTTTGACCTTTTTTTGTGTACTCGATTAGCAAGATTCCCTTAGAATCCCAAAACACCGTGGCCATGAGCTTTCCTGCGGACGGAGTGACTTTGAACTTCTTCGGCGGGGCTGATCCTTTTTTGTGCCACTGCATAGACTCTTGCTTGCTCTCAGAGTCATAGTGATGAACCCACGTTTCATCACCAGTAACAATCCGATCGAAAATCCTTTGCAGATTTTCACCACAGAGGTCCAAAAACTCCTTACAACATTCAACTCGCACTTGTTTCTGTAGCGCGGTGAGCATTCGCGGCACCCATCTTGCACTGACCTTTGACAAATTCAGGCGCTCATGAAGGATTGTGTGAATGGTACCCACGGATAGCTTAATCATTGCTGCTGATGTTTTCACTCTTACACGGGCATCTTCAAGTACAAGTTTTTCGACTAATTTGACGTTTTCTTCAGTAGCGGCACAAATTGGCCCACCAGCGCGGGGGTCGTCTTTAATGCTCTCTCTACCCCGTTTGAATTCACTTGACCACTTCTGAATTGTAGATAATGAAGGCGCAGAATCTTGGTAAACAGTCACCATTTCTTCATGGATAATTTTTTGAGGTTTTCCTTGTTTTGTGAGAAATTTTATCACTGCGCGATGCTCGATTTTTTTCATCATTGTCGAATCAGTCATCATAGTTGTCTTTTCGCAATGATATCTTGAATACTAATGGTGGCAATTAAATGAAATTTTGTATTTATACCCTCAAAAAGTGTCATTAACTAATGAGATAATTAAATTACCCTTATCATTAGTATATCACCTCGATACCGAGAATACATTGAACGCCCCTCGTATATATACAGGGTGTGGCGTAAATAGTGGTCCACCGTTAAGGATTCGATTTACCAGATAATTTACTATAACCTACTAAAATTTTAACCATTTTTACCCATGGGTTCCGGAGATATCATTTTTTTTTTCGATTTTTAATAATATCTCTACATTTTGTTATAAAATTGGTTGTATTAAAAAAAAGAAACATCTTTTTCTTGTTCTGATTTCTGTTAATAACTGCTGAATACTAGAGCTATCGTAAATAATTGTCCTTTTTTAAGTATATTTCGAGAATTTGAAGCAAAAGCAATTCTTCTCTATTATTAATCCAATTTTTTTACATTATCTGCAAGTTTGAGAGCGATTTCTGTAAAAAAAATGTACTATACTCTCAGTGCCCATGAGTTATAAAATATGCATACTAAATACCGATTCTAAAAAGGTATCATAATAGCAGATCCTATTGTTTAACAGAAAGATATTCAATTTTAATCTAAGAAAGGAAGATTTTCATTAAAATAAATTTTAAGTTCTAGTTACGTTATTATTTACGATTTTCATAAAAAAATACTACACTGCAATGCCAATAACATTTTTTCACTATTGTTGCAAAGTGATACAATGCACCCGACCTATTTGGCCAAAGCAAAATAAAACAATTCATACTTGTCATCATTTATTGAAATCTTAAACATGGTTAAACAATATTAATTCATGAATCCCCGACCGGTTCTATGAGACCGCGGTGTTATTGTTGTACTATTGTGTCTCGTTTTGTGGGTATGTGATAGGTTAAAATTACACAAAATATTCAAAATGGCCCCCATTCGCAGCGATACACGCTCTGCAACGTCGAATAAATGAACGTTTAATCCTTCTAGCATACCCGCTTGCGCTGATTTCTCTAGCTGCTGCCTGGATTCTAGTCCTCAATTGCTCAATACTTGTAACTTGTTCTTTATAAACTTGTTCCTTTAGGCAACCCCAATAAGAAATCCAGAGGATTTAGGTCTGGCGAGCGTGGTGGCCACAATATTGGACCTAAGCGCCCTATCCACCTATTTGGATACTGGAAGACCGGGAAACTGGTCCTCATTGCGAAGCCGGGGCGCCCCGCGGACTCTCCGTCCGCGTACCGGCCCATTGTGCTGCTCGACGAGGTGGGCAAACTCTTTGAAAGATTAATTGCAGACCGCCTCGTCGGGCATCTTGCGCGGGTGGGGCCGGACCTTTCGGACGGCCAGTTCGGCTTTCGCAGGGGGCGTTCCACGGTGGACGCCATCATGCGCGTGAGGGCTCTCACGACGGGGGATGCGGTGTCTCGGGGCAGGGTCGTCTTGGCGGTGTCTTTGGACATCGCCAATGCCTTCAACTCCCTGCCCTGGAGTTGCATCGGGGCGGCACTTCGGTATCACGAGGTGCCCGCCTACCTCCGTCGTGTGATCGAGGCCTACCTGTCGGATAGGTTCATCATCTATCCCGGTCACCAGGGAGAGTGGAGACGGCGAGAGATGTCGTGCGGTGTTCCGCAGGGATCGGTACTAGGACCGCCCCTGTGGAACATCGGATACGACTACGTGCTGCGCGGCGACCTCCCCGACGGGGTCAGCGTGGTCTGCTACGCAGACGACACGCTGGTCCTGGCGCGGGGAGAGTCGTACCAGGCGGCGGCCGAAACAGCGACACGCGGGGTTGCGACAGTCGTGGAGAGGATCCAGCAACTGGGACTCAAGGTGGCATTGCACAAGTCCGAGGCCATGTGCTTTCATGGCCCTCGGTACGCGCCACCTCCGGGTTCCCAAATAACGGTAGGGGGGGTCCACATCGGCGTCGGGTCGGCGATGAAGTACCTGGGACTCGTCCTCGACAGCCGGTGGACTTTCGAGGAGCATTTCCGACGTTTGGCCCCCAAACTGGACAGGTCTGGGGCCGCTCTGAAGCGGCTCCTGCCCAACCTAGGGGGTCCAGACGCCCCCTGCCGGAGGCTCTACGCGGGGATCGTTCGGTCCATGGCCCTTTACGGGGCGCCGGTTTGGGCGCCGTCGCTAGGTAAGCGACCGGCGGCCAAGCTGAACACTTGCCAGAGGGTCATGGCCATCCGGATGGTGCGGGGATACCGCACGATCTCCCGCGAAGCGGCGAGCCTCCTCGCTGGCCTGCCACCGTGGGATCTGGAGGCAACAGTCCTTGCACGCATGCACGATTTGCGCGTGGAGATGCAACGCCGGGGCGAAACTCCGCTGCCGCGACAAGTCGCGGCATGGCGGACAGAGTTCCGGCGGGATCTCAGGGTGGCATGGCGACTGCGATTGTCGCAACCCAGTGCTGGGCACGCCGTCATTGAGGCGGTTAGGCCCCTCTTTGAGGAGTGGTTGGAAAGAGGTCACGGCGTCCTCTCTTTCCGTATGACGCAGGTCCTCACCGGACACGGTAAGTTCGGGAGGTTCCTGCATCGAATCAAGCAGGAGAGGACGCCCGGGTGTCGCCACTGTGTGGACCGCCCGGAGGACACGGTGGAGCACACGGTAGAAGTGTGCCCCGCTTGGGCGGAGCACCGCCGTGTCCTCGTGGAGACTATCGGGAGCGGCGACCTCTCGCGCCGGGCCCTGGTTCAGGCCATGGTCCGGAGCGAGGAGGGTTGGCATGCGGTCGCCTCCTTCTGCGAAGCAGTAATGCTCGTGAAGGAGGCTGCTGACCGCGAGCGCGTGAGGGAACGGTCCTCACGCCGCCGCCGCCGAGATCCCGATCCCGATTTCCGACCACCGTAGGCGCGGGTTCGCGGACGGCGAGCACTGGGTAGCTCGCTGTCCGGCAGTCTGGAAATAAACTGGACCGAGCCCAGTCGTCAACGGCGCGTTCTGTTCCACGCGCGCCTCAAGGAGATGTCAGCAAACTGTAGGGGCCCGGTAGGGCCGAAGCCTCTGGGGGGAACATGTGGTATTCCTAACGGTTGATACCGAGTCCCCCCCAGAACGAAGGCAACGAAGGAACGGGGTAGGGGTTTAGTCAGTAAAAGTCTGACACGCCCTCCCGCTCCGCCCAAGAGCGGGGGAAGTCATTCTGATGATTCCCCTACCATAAAAAAAAAAAGAAAAAAAACCTATTTGGATACACCATATTCAAGTGCTCTCGTACTGCACGAGCATAGTGAGCGGGACAGCCATCGTTTTGCAGCCACATGTCTTCTTGGACTTCAGGAGCGACATTTTCCAAAAGCGATGGCAAGTCGTTTCGCAAAAAACTCAAATACCTCTCCGCATTTAAATTGAGAACAAGAGAACAAGTTACAAGTATTGAGCAATTGAGGACTAGAATCTAGACAGCAGCTAGAGAAATCAGCGCAAGCGGGTATGCTAGAAGGATTAAACGTTCATTTATTCGACGTTGCAGAGCGTGTATCGCTGCAAATGGGGGCCATTTTGAATATTTTGTGTAATTTTAATATTGTTTAACCATGTTTAAGATTTCAATAAATGATGACAAGTATGAATTGTTTTATTTTGCTTTGGCCAAATAGGTTGGGTACATTGTATTACTTTGCAACAATAGTGAAAAAATGTTATTGGCATTGCAGTGTAGTAATTTTTTATGAAAATCGTAAATAATAACGTAACTAGAACTTAAAATTTATTTTAATGAAAATCTTCCTTTCTTAGATTAAAATTGAATATCTTTCTGTTAAACAATAGGATCTGCTATTATGATACCTTTTTAGAATCGGTATTTAGTAGGCATATTTTATAACTCATGGGCACTGAGAGTATAGTACATTTTTTTTACAGAAATCGCTCTCAAACTTGCAGATAATGTAAAAAATTCTGATTAATAATAGAGAAGAATTGCTTTTGCTTCAAATTCTCGAAATATACTTAAAAAAGGACAATTATTTACGATAGCTCTAGTATTCAGCAGTTATTAACAGAAATCAGAACAAGAAAAAGATGTTTCTTTTTTTTAATACAACCAATTTTATAACAAAATGTAGAAATTTTATTAAAAATGGAAAAAAAATTATATCGCCGGAACCCATGGGTAAAAATGGTTAAAATTTTAGTAGGTTATAGTAAATTATCTGGTAAATCGAATCCTTAACGGTGGACCACTATTTACGCCACACCCTGTATAGTTAGGTGGAGAGAGAGAGAAAGACCAAAGAAAAAATTGGATGAATTTTGTGAGGAATAACAATGGAATTAGTGATAGCGTGGCAGGTGATAGGACAGAATGGAAGAAAAGAGCATGTTGCGCCGATCACAAGGACAGCAAAAAGAAGAAGAAGACTTTTTCTAAAAGTCTTCTTCAATCGTAACATTATTGTTTTTTACTTGGCAATTACTGGTTCTTCTTCGTTAGGTAATGGCCAGGTGAAAACTTTAATATATTCTCCTGTTAGTGATACCTTTTCCGTAACGCGTGCAATACACTTCCGGGACAGGCCACAATGTAGTAACAAATGCCGATGGATCGGACGTCGATTGCCATACATTGACCACAATGACTGGCATTCGATTTGTACGTCCCGCTGGGAGCATGAATGTAATTCACCAATATATTGTCCACCATTTTAAATACACGATAGGTATACAATATCTGCGTATCGCCTTTACATTTCATATCTTGTGTAACATTTAATTTTTCGAGATTCAAGATTAAGGAACACACACATCAGAAACGTTTCCGTCAATAACATCGATCATCTTTCAGAATTAATAAGGTTTTTTTTTATATAACATTAACTAGTGCTTTACTGCAATCCCACCTGATGGTAAGCAATGATGCTAACGTTGATGGTGAGGTGCACTAGTTTATTAAGAGCCTATTCACTCTAGCCTTGAAGATGCCCAAATAGTGAAACGGGAAGACCGCAGCAGGCATATTGTTCCAGTCCTTCGATGTACGCGGTATAAACGACAAGGCGAAACGCTTTGTCCGGACCCTAGAGGTTTCAACAACGTAAAGGTTGATACCCGCCGTACATCGGGATGTCCGAATCTAATATTTTATTTCACTTTCAAGAATAAACATACAAGTATAAGATGAGTGTAGCCGTAAAAACTGGTTACCCCCGACGAATAAAGTCTACATTTCGAAGACCCGACAAATTTTACGTCTACGATGATGCAGACGAGTTTTCCGACGCATCTAACATGGTTAAATACGCATCCACACAAACCAGGGATGAACGAAGTAAGCAATATTTAAAATTGTATAATATTGCAACCGCAACTTTGTTCGTGAAAATATTTGCATACAAACTTTAATACACTGTAAACGTGGGATGTTCTTGGTGGGATGATAGGGGTAGTTTTGATAAACTAAGATTGGCAATCTTTATTATAAACTTAGTCCTAGTCAGTCTAGCAATCCCGGAAATCGAAAAACCAGCTTTTAGATTTTTAGGGTCAGGTGACAAAAATACACGTAGAAGAATAATATATAAAGATTTCCGTAAATATTCGTATTGTGTTTACTCTGCTCTCATAGAATATATTCTCTATATCGGGTATAATGGACTTCCATCAACGGTCTGTGTGCCTGCAGATGTATACTTATACATCTGCAGGCACACAGACCGTTGATTGAGTCTCTGATGAAAAACGCCAACAAAATGGCAAGATGCAGATATTTTTGACAGATTATTTTTTTTACCAATATGGACTGCACCTAGTAAATTTCAAAATCATCTTTATATTTTTTAGGGCCTATTTCACCACCTATGATTAAGTTTCCAGTATCCTTCTTGGCAGATAATTTCATACAAATTCTGTTCCATTTTTGAATTTATTCAGCAAGTAGTGGCTACTCGGACATTGTGAAACAGGCCCTAAGTGTTATATGGTAAACCTGGCATATAGTTGGTAACGTGCTCCACTTGCAAAACTAAGACACATTTAAAATTCGGTCCTAATTTGAGTCGACCTGGTTAATTTAAACGAAACAAATATGACGGTGAGATACATCGCAAGTTTCAAGTTGTATTTTTTTAAATGCCTGTCTTATGTGGCACGTTACCGACTAGGGCACTCATATGTATGGCTTATCCTAGGTTTATAGAGAGAACCTAATACCTAACCATTATTTTCAAAGTTGTAAAACTATATGTGTTATGTTTAAGAGCTGCCTTCGGCGCAAACAATAGAAAAATGCAATGTATTAATTGCACCACGAAAGAAACTGAGGAGAAAAAAAGGTAAGATCGTGTTTTGCTAAATCTTCATCTCAACAAAAGCCTTCCCTTCTCATTGCTAATACAGCATTCCGGAAAGGAATACTTTGATATTTTTATTTAGAACTCGAAATGATTAATGAGGCACAGATCTTGACGAGTTTAATCAATCATATAAATTCTACCATTCGCCAATCTAATCTAATACCTATATGAGTATTTAATGAGTATAAACTAGTGCTTGACCGCGATCTATAGCAGTTTTACTTTACTCTTTTCTCCATCTTTTTTTTCCAGTAAAACTAATGGATTGGAAAAAATACCACAGACTTAACGTGATATATGCATTTATTGACGATCTAGAAAGAGACTTTCCAGCAATTTGCACAGTGACAGTTATTGGAAAATCCGTAGAAGGAAGAGACATAAAGGTAAGGAAGAAAAAGTATACCTAAGCGAACACTCTTAGCGCTGAAATAACCATGGTATTTTCTACCACTCAACCTTTGGGTAATATAGAGAAAAATAGAAATAGGTGCAAAAAAAGATAAAATAAAAGCGAATACAAATAAATCTCAAATTCAATACGATTATGTAATATATACTCAAATATTTAAATACACGAATATAGGTACTCAAACAATTGCTTCAAATCGAAAAATTGGTAAACATCAACACTGTGATGATACTACTGCCTACTTTTTATGAATATGCTTGTGAACTTTAATTTTGAATGGTAATTGCTTTGGTTGTTTTGGTCTTATAGCATCAGACGTCAATCCTGATAGTCGGCAATTACCCGAAATCTAGAGTATGAACAACTATATTAAAGTTAAATGTCAATTGTTCTACAACTATTTCTCAATATCAAATTATTATTTGAATTATTATTATTTTTTGAAAAGAGTAACCATGGAGTTTCTTGCCGGTTTTTCTCCATAGGAAACGACCAATTTGGAACCGTGCACTAGTTTTTGACGTTTTGTAAATGCCCATGTAGGCCTATGTAAAAAAAAACACTTTGACTTTGACTCTATTTCAGATGTTGAAGATATCGAACAGCCATGCAGGCAACGCAGGAGTATGGCTGGACGCTTGCATTCATTCCCGGGAGTGGATCACTACTGCCGTGGTCACGTATATGGCCAACGTGCTAGTCAGAAACTTTCACACTTTATCTACTGCAGTTACTAATAAGGATTGGTAATACATTTATACATTTCTTGCATTTTTAATTTAAAGGTGGCCCTCAATTTATTATTTAAAAAATCTTGAAGTCTGTGAATTTCTTTAATCTTATTTTATTATACTTTAATCACATTCTCAACTCTATGGTAAACTCGTTATACTTTTTGGGCCCAGTAAATGGCCAGTTAATCGTCCAAAGTGCAGGTGAAGGGGTACTTGGGGCAATTCGACATATGGCTCATATTTTGAACAGGAGTACCGCACTCACATCCAACGGGTCTGTAAAACCCCATTTCACCAAATTGTACTGCAGCGGCCTACCTGGGTGCGCAACCTATTTAGTGCATTCCATATAAACCACTGCAAGTCCCGCCCAGACGGAAGATGTTTTTGGGGGTTTCAAGAAATCAGATGGTGGTAGGTGATGCTCTTCCCAAAGCTTTGTTCTTTCTTTAGGTGGTGGGTCAAGAATAAATAGCCTGAGTGCTACGAAGAAAGTTCTTCCGGTTCTTAAGTCTACTTGGGGCTCTTTTGTGTTCGAAGAGGGGATGTCGGGAATCGGATTCTTGATTTTTCTTTTCTATCGCGCATGCGACATCCCTACGTACAGCTGGTGGGGCAATACCGGTCTTGAATAAGATAGAGAGAGAGAGACACAGTTTTTATTTTGTGCACGACATTTTATCAAATGACTTAAAGCTCTATCAATATAACATAATCAGCTTTATAATGTTCCAACAATTGGACCTCCAACCTCTTCTCTAAAAGAAGGAATGAGCCGTAAGTCATCAAGGGGGTCATGAGTGGGTTGGTGGATACATACAATACCACAATGGTAACCCAATCATAACAAATAGCTTGGTTTCTTTATTTCAGTATA
Organism: Mythimna separata; assembly: GCA_030763345.1. Taxonomy (NCBI): domain Eukaryota; kingdom Metazoa; phylum Arthropoda; class Insecta; order Lepidoptera; family Noctuidae; genus Mythimna; species Mythimna separata. The sequence goes on from CM061187.1 coordinate 7,697,616, forward strand.
AAAAAATTGTCAAGGCTTTTGAAAAAATGTCTTATTGTTCTCAGGCATATCGTGCCAGTTCTAAATCCAGATGGCTATGAATATACGCACACACATGAACGAATGTGGAGGAAAAACCGAGCAAAATACGGAGGAGAATGTGTGGGAGTAGATCTCAACAGAAACTTTAGGTACGCATTGTAATGGATCTATAAAAACGCAATCAATCAAGCCTATTTATAACCAATGATAAAATCATATAGCGAGGTTGTGGCTTGATAGTTATGATCAGTACGACGGGGATAGACTGGGGCCGACTTTCGGCTAAATTGATAATGATGATGATGAATAGACAAGAAGCTGCTCTTATGGATCTGAGGCGTAATTTCAGAATGATACTCTATTGACATGCGTATTGTTTCGCAACTCAGTCGTAATCTGTCAAATACACATTCTAATTTACATTCAATTTGTTTTGGACATTTGTACGCGAATTGGCCTTCTATTATTATCATCAGCGGAGAGATGGCCACTGCTGGACAGGGCTCGCCCAAGCTTTGCCACAACGACCAGTCCTGTGAGTCTCGCATCCATCTTTCGATCTTCTATAATACAAGACTAATTCACAATATTGGGCATATTTACCAGTCGGTAGCGATGAGGAGTAATTTGAGACACTGTGTAATAGATTATTTTTCATTGTGATAATAAAAATTATTTTTACATTTTCCAGTTATGCCTGGGGGCAAGGAGATGAAGGGTCATCTGACGAACCAAAACATGTATTCTACAGAGGTCCTGCACCATTTTCAGAACCAGAATCAATTGCAGTGAGGGTAATTGAACCCTTTATTATTGAAGACTGTTTGATTTGTAATATCTTATCTTTCATATTGACATTTAATTTGTTTTTATTTCAGGACGCAATACTAGGTTCGATGGTGCCTTTCAAAGTATTCTTGTCATTTCATAGCTACTACGAGTTGATAATCTTCCCTTGGGGCAACAAGACAGAACCGTGCCCGGACTATGTGCGTCTCTTGGAAGCCGGCAGTATCATGGCAAGGGTAACGCCACGTTAGAAACTTAAGTAGTTATCATTGCAATTTTTTTGTATAACCATCAAAATGTTGGTAGCGAAAAGACTCAGAATAAATTACTTTTCAGGCAATATTTGATACAACCGGCAAGACTTATAAAGTCGGGAGTACTAAAGACCTCACATACTACGCATGTGGGACGAGCATAGATTGGAGCTACTCTATAGCAAAGATACCATATTCCTTTATGGTGGAGCTGAGGAGTAGAAGGAACAAATTCAGACTTCCAAAAGATCAAATTCCTGATACTTGCTCTGAAGCATGGAACGCCGTTCAGAAATTGGTGGATTATGTCGATAAACATTAAGAAAGACCGAGTATTGAACTGCTGGCATCTCTACGAGCGAGTAAATTGCCTGGAGTCCGCAATCCACTACTATTCATCTGCCAGATCACCGCGTAATCGCAACGACTTCTCGAGAGTCGTTGCGATCACGACGCAGAATCGTTGTAGATTTGTTGTCAATCATTTGTATGCTACGAGAGTTTGCGTCTTGCGGCAAGCGCGCTACGAGTACGCTGCGACTACGCCACGTCTCGCAACGGTTGCACGGCGTGTTTTTGATGATTTTCTCGAGGTTTAACATTTATACAGTTTTTATAGAATTAATTAGCACGTTAATAATATCGCCGCGAGACGCTTGCTCGTATAGGTAGCGCCTTACAATGTGCTGTCAGTGATTAGTTTTTAAAACTTTATTGGACTGACACCAGTAAAGTGTCTAACTTAAAATAAAAATCGGATACGTTTTTTGTATTTTAATTTTTTGTTGAACTTAACGACATTTTTATCATTACAAACATAACAACCAAACTACTTGCGGAGTTTTTTGGCATTAACGGTACAATTCAAACAATTTGTTTTATCAGCAAACTCTACAATAGCTTTGACACCGCTTAGGCTTTCTTTACAGCAAATGAGTATTTCTTCTCTATTCAGTAGGAATTTATCCTGTTTACTTCTGAGTTCGACGAGGTAGGAGAAAGGAATGCGAGCTGTTCCGTAACTCCAGTCAATACTAGTTCCAGAAGCATAATACATGATATCCTTAAAGTTGCCAACTTTATACATGCGACCACTTGTCTGGAAGATAGCCTGAAACATAATAATAATAAAGACACAAGCAATATAATATACTTCTAGGATAGGTGAACATCCCACCTATACGTACAAAGCGTTTTGGGAGTACAAGCTCCTCTGTAATCATCAGAATGACTTCTCCCACTCTTGGGCGGAGCAGGAGGGCATGTCAGACTCTTACTGACTAAACCTCTACCCCGTTCCTTCGTTGCCTTCGATCTGGGGGCAGGGTGACAACCTTTTGGATTCCATGTTCCCTGGAGGCTTTTCGGTCCTACCGGGTCCCTACAGTTTGCTGACATCTCCTTGAGGCGCGCGTGGAACAGAACGCGCCGTTGACGACTGGGCTCGGTCCAGGTTATTACCAGACTGCCGGACGGCGAGCTGCCCAGTGCTCGCCGTACGCAAGCCCGCGCCTACGGTGGTCGAAAATCGGGATCTCGGCGGCGGCGGCGTGAGGGCCGTTCCCTTACGCGTTCGCGGTCGGCAGCCTCCTTCGCTAGCATTACTGCTTCGCAGAAAGAGGCGATTATGCGTAAAGCTAAAGAGTGGAATTCCCTGCCGTGGTCTGTTTCCTGATAGCTACAACCTAGGGGTCTTTAAGTCAAGAATGAATAGGTTGATTCTAGGCAAGCATGCTCCATCGTCGACCACATGATCGCTTACCATCAGGCCAAGCACCCATCATAAAAAACAGGCCAAGCACCCCGAATCCTAGCGAGGACTCTAGGAAAGAGAATGTCGTGCGGATTGGTGGATCATGATCATTTGTATGCGGATTTGAGGATCATGGACACATGTATTCGATTTTTTGGTTTTAGGACATGCCGGTTGCTTTACATTTTTCTTCACAGTTTTGAAAGAAGTTGAAAGCACTGGTTCGGTTCGAACCCACGATGTACTGTAAAACTGGCCACAATCAACCAATTATATACGAAAGCAATATAAGTATCTTAAGATCTTACTTTAGCCATAGCAGTACCTCCTTCCAGTAAATTGACATAGTCAGGACATGGTTCCCCAGTGTGGCACCAGGGGAACGCAATAGCTTCACTATACGCATGATACGTCAGGAATATCTTGAATGGCGTCCCTGAGTACAGAATAATATCCTATAAAAGCATTTTAATGTATATCTTTTATAATATTAATATATATTTCAATATAATTTGCATGCTAGAGGTCTTCGTACCTTGATTGCAGTCGTTTCAGGTTCTGAGAATGGTTCTAAACCACGATAATTTAAATGATTTGGATCCGAAGACATATGATCAGTGCCACCACGGCCCCAAAAGTACCTGAAATAAAGTTTAACAAATGGAATTCGTAAAATAAAATCGGAATTATTTTTATGTATAACCTTTAAAAGGCGTGCGAGGATCTGAAGCCAACTCACAGAGGCCCCTTAGACACTTTTCATTGATTATACGTGATTGCAAGTGCTCGAGTCGTCAACCATTATGTGATTCGTTCTTAATGTTTCCTTTTTTTAAATATTATCAGTCATATTGACCACATAAGAGAGTGAGAGTGATAGTCGCAACGGCATTCTAAGAACTGCAGCGAAGAATAATAGGCTGTTCAATTGTGAAATTTCTGGTGCCTGGTGTAATTGGTACTAATCTATATCTATATAGTATATAAAAATGAAACCCGTTTTTCGTTGTCACGACATGACATGAAAACGGCTTGACCGATTTGGCTGATTTTTTTTTTAATATTCCTTAAAGTTCAATGATGGTTCTTACGGAGAGAAAAATTAAAAAAAAAAAAAGTTAGGGAAGGTAGGGTAGTGTAGGGTAGTGTAGGGTGGTGTAGGGTAGTGTAGGGTAGTGTAGGGTAGCGTAGGGTAGTGTAGGGTAGTATAGGGTAGTGTAGGGTAGTGTAGGGTAGTGTAGGGTAGTGTAGGGTAGTGTAGTGTAGGGTAGTGTAGGGTAGTGTAGTGCAGTGTAGGGTAGTGTAGTGTAGTGTAGGGTAGGTAGGGTAGTGTAGGGAAGGTAGGGTAGGGTAGCGTAGGATATGTAGGGTAGTCATTTGACGGGAGCGAAGCCGCGGGTAAAAGCTAGTCTATATATATAAAAATGAAACCCGTTTTCCGTTGTCACGACATAACATGAAAACGGCTTGACCGATATGGCTGATTTTTTTTTAAATGTTCCTTGTAGTTCAGTGATGGTTCTTACGGAGAGAAAAATTCTAAAAAAAAAAAAAATTAGGTAAAGTAGGGTAGGTAGGGTAGTTTAGGGTAGTGTAGGGTAGTGTAGGGTAGTGTAGGGTAGTGTAGGGTAGTGTAGGGTTGTGTAGGGTAGTGTAGGGTAGTGTAGGGTAGTGTAGGGTTGTGTAGGGTAGTGTAGGGTAGTTTAGTGTAGGGTAGGTAGGGTAGTGTAGGGTAGGTAGGGAAGGTAGGGTAGGGTAGCGTAGGATATGTAGGGTAGTCATTTGACGGGAGCGAAGCCGCGGGTAAAAGCTAGTACTAAATAAATAGTTATTTATTAAGTTACTAACACTGTGTAGATCTTTTCTTGGCTGAAATAAAATAAATAGTAATGTTAATAGGATCTTACCCAAAATTTCTGTTAATATCAACTCCAGTAATACAATTTCCGAAGCGCGCTCTGTTTTTTCGCCACATCCTATCCGTAGTGTGGGTGTGGCTGTAACCATCTGGGTTCACCACTGGTACAAAATACCTGAAAACGTTTACTCTTATTGGATTATTATTTTCTACCTTAGGGTGCTTGTATACGCTAAGAAATGTTACCGTGTCTGCGACAGATAGGATTAATACATCATGTACACTATAAGAATTTTGTCGGATCTAGGGATAAAAATGTATCCTGGCTACTCCTTACCTACCCCGGTCCCCTGCCGCACTATAGCAGCTTCACTGTCGCGTCTAGTGCAGACAAGATTTTCTTCTTGGTCAGTGCCAAAACAGTGTAGGTACGCAATTCAGTGTGTTGAAACGACACGAATTGTTGCATAGGCCCGGCGATTTTTTTTCTCGTGTACAAACGGCCCTAGGGTGTCTCCTCATGCAACATTATAAAAGTGAAAGTATGTGTATGTCTGTGTATATTTGTTTGTTAAACTCCTATACGCTAAAACTGTCAAAAGGATTTGGCCCAAGGGCAGAACATATCCTGTAACACCACATGAGATACTTTTTGTCCCGGGATACTCCCGGTCCCTTGGGGAAATTTTCCACTTTCACACGGGTGTAACCATTAACAGAAGCTAGAAATAGATAAAACTACAATGTATATACTCTTTCATGTGTCGGTTCTTATGCCAATCCATTTGATGACAGCGAAGCATGTTTTCTATTGTGATAACCATCATGTCAGCCATGTTAATCAATGCTAGATATTTGTTTTTATTTTATTGTTAAGCTGATATTTATTTTTATTTAACTTTGTATACCTATAGTGTCATATTTGCACTAGAGAAAAAGCTCTTTAATAAAGACCCAACAAAAATAAAACAATAAATTCTACACGACTTCTCATTCAGCAGTTCTACATACAAACTTACCAGTCTTTGTTAGTATAATTCGCGCCCATATTAGTAAAGTTTCTGGCTACGTAATCAGCTATATACGTGACCACGGATGTGGAGATCCACTCTCGCGCATGAGTGGCTCCATCTATCCAGACTCCTGTGTTTTCTGCATCACTATTTGAAATTTTAAGCATCTGAAAATTTAAAAGATCTTTTTAATCTACTGGATATAGATGGCCGTTTAACAAAACATACAGCCTTATAATGTTCCCACTGTTGGGACTCAGGCCTCTTGTCTAGGAGAGGGAATGCGTATGTATCCACCACGCGGGCCCAGCGTGGGTTGGTGGATGTCACATATCTACAAACTGTCGGTTCTAACACATGCCGGTTTCCTTACGATGTTTTCCTTCACCATTTTGAGAGATTAACAAAAAACATCATAAAACTTCGGTTACGATTCGGCGGGGTTCGAAGCTGCGTGTAGATAACATTTTATATATTAGTCATATATAGCTTTTAATTTATAGCTGTCGCTTATCTCTCAACCAAGGTCTTTCTGTCTTGATAATATCAATTTAATGTTTTTGGTGTGATATTAATCAAGACTTCTTCAAGACTGAAAAAGGTTTCACTGCTAGTCCATTTTCTTCTAACTTATCTACTGAAGAATTAAAGTTTTAGAAAATGTCAAATGTATGTGTGCGTTATGAGGTCTTTAAGGCTAGAGTGAATAGGCTCTTCATTAGTTTATTATCACTGCTTGCCATCAGGTGGGATCGCGGTCAAGTACTAGTTTATGCCAATTTAAAAAAAAATCGCTACAAAATTGTACCTGCAAGATTTACCAAGGTCTACAAACCCGTATATCTCGTCCTTCCGCAGTTTTCCCAATAACGGACACAGTGCATGTCGATGGATATGTAGTTTCTAAAAGTGTCATAAAATTGTAGACGACGTGCAGTGGGTAAAAGTCTTTCCAATCTAAGGTACGTTCTGAAAACAAGTCATTTAATAAAAAAAACACTTATTGCAAAATAAGCAATAAAAAACATTGGTATACATGAGGGAATGTATGAGAGCGATAGCGTACTAGCGGCCAGGTCGCGGCGGCCATCGAGATATATAAATTAGTATGAAATCGCCATACCAATGCTATAATAACTACTGGCCGCACGCTCACGACGCGCCTGCACGCCGCAGCCGTGCGCGCCTCGCACGCTGGCGTGTACAATGCGCGCAGCAGCTGGCCGCAACGGCCAGGCCGCCACGACCTGGCCGCTAGTGCGCTATTGCTCTGAGACCTACGTCATGCGGAAGGTGAGGACGCTTTCCAACCACTCCTCAAAGAGGGGTCTTACCGCTACAATTATGGCACGCAAGTTTATGAGTTAATAAATGCAATATTATTGATGGCAACCAAAAGTTCTGCAGTAGCAACAGTAAGGTGCAGCGATAGAAGGTCTCCCACAAGGTGAACCGTGCACTTGGTGAGATTCTTGTAAATCAGATGGAAGCTCACAAGACCCATCGCTGTGGCGACACGTAGGGGAGGTCTATGTCCAGCAATGGACGTCTTTCAGCTAAATTGATGACGATGATCATGATAAAACACAATAATCATACTTGTAGGCGATCTGATACGGCCACTGCTAATAGGGCGGGCAACAGTACGGCGTTCTGGGAATGAGGAGGAATCGCACATTTTCACGTCGTAAGCGATATTTCTCTCACGGAAGAGCTTCTCAACTTGCATGACCCGCGAACCCTCCACCAGCAATTCCAAACAGCTTTGAGTCTCTTTGCTGATGATTATAGCTGGGGAAAAAAGTTATGTTAAGAAACCACTGCTTATGTCACAAACTGGGAAACTTGACTAGTTCAACATTGTCAAATTTAACACAACCATCATCTACCTAGCCTTTTCCCAACTATATTGGGGTCGGCTTCCTGTCAAGCCGGATCTAGCTGAATACCAGTATTTTACGAGGAGCGGCTGCCTACCAGACCTCCACAACCCATTAACTGGGGTAACACGGTATTTCATGGCAAGACTGGAGTCAGATTTACTGGCTTCTGACGACCGTAACGACTGCCAAATGTAACACAATAAGTATATAATTTTTTCCTCACACAGTATAACTAAGATACAGCGAATGACATTGAAAAGACCCATAAAGTATTTAATTCTATAGTCTGCATTTTTGTATTCTATTTTCCCAGAAGATCATTCATGGTCACGATAATAGGAGATTCTGGAATATCACGATATTCTTATATATAATTTATTAGTTTATAGGGATAAAGAACTTCACCACAAAATAGACACTTACCACCTTTGCTGTCCAAGGTTTTTAAAAAACTCTTCTGGTCCTCCCTCGAGCAATGTACCTCCCATATTTGATATAGTCTAGCGTCTTTCCGTGCCACTTTGAACGATATTAATTTCCTATTAAAGTTTGATTTGTAACGAAAATATTTTTTTTTGCGTTTTACTAAAATTTAACTAACACATGACATTTGATCAAAATGGTTGACACAATATAGGTATCATAGAGACCGACTCAGATAAACTAGTATCACAACCAAAAAGTGTAAAATAAATACTTTTTACAAAAAAAATGTAACAAAGACATTTTGCATTTAAAAAAAAAACTAAAAAGTGAAAATAACAATAAAAAGTACAAATTACCTTAATTTCAGAAGTCAGTGTTTAATAACAAAGAGACAAAACTATTACATTTATAAAGACTGACTTCTAAAATTAAAGTTATTTTGTACATTATCGTGGTTTTTTTTTGAACATTGAAGTCGGTTGCAGTTTTTTTCGCTCAGTATGTTCAGTACTGAACTTAGAGGAAAATGAGCCTATACTTTTGTTTGTTACTCTTTAACGCACTAACGACCGAACAGATTGGGTCCTGGAATTGTGCATTATAGTAGATTATGTGACAAGGGGATAATGCAGTGTCATGAAGCCGCTAGTAGAAGCAAACACGAGTCATCATCATCTGCCTAGCCTTTTCCCAACTATATTGGGGTCGGCTTCCAGTCACGATTTAGCTAAATACCAGTATTTTACGAGGACTGGCTGCCTACCAGACCTCCACAACCCATTAACTGGGATAACACGGTACTTCATGGCAAGACTGGAGTCAGATTTACTGGCTTCTGACTATCCGTAACGACTGCCAAAGATCTCCATATGACAGCCGGGACCAACGGCTTAACGTGCTTTTCCGAGGCACGGAGGAAACTCGTTATGTTAAGATGGCCACCCATCCACAGACCAACCTAGGCAAGCGTTGCTTAACCTTCAAGGTCATCCCGTGCGGCTGTTATTATTTAGCCACGAGCTCCTCAGAAGTGTATATATAAATACGAGTAATTACATTTATTAGCAATACCTTACTTACGTAATTCTCCACTTTATACCTTACTAGCTGTCCCCTGCGGTTTCACCCGCATTTTTCGTTACTGCTCCGCTCCCGTGGGCCGTAGCGTGATGTTATATAGCCTATAGCATTCCTCGATAAATGGGCTATCTAACACTAAAAGAATTTTTCAAATCGGATCAGTAGTTCCAAAGATTACCCCCTACATACAAACTTACAAACCTACAAACTTACAAATTTTACCTCTTTATAATATTAGTATAGATTGTAACGAATTATTGTGGCTCAATGTGCTCGCGAGCACAGGCGAGCACGCTGGCTCGATAATTACATGTAATCAGATATTTTCTGTAAGCGCTCCACTCGCCCTCGTCTCGCCTATGCACTCCCCACTAATGAAACAGAATCTCCTACCATCGGTGCGAGGTGATCTAATACTCACTTTGCTTTCACTTTGCCAGATTTTCTGTCTTGATGATCATTTGTTTATGATTAGCTTCAGTACATGGCTCCACCTGGGTCAGAGTAGAATCAAATGTTATCCCAAGAGAATGTACCCTTGGGATAAATAGTCCTATTTTGAAACGATTGAACGGATTTGGATGTCCAAATCTGTTCAATCGTTTGAGCGTAAGGACCTAAATTTGAAATAGACTTGTATTCTTATGTGATATTTATATTGCAATTTCAAAATAGATCCAATACTCACTACTACGTACACAACTGCTTGCATGAAGTTTTAAACATAGATAGCAAATTCGTTGTGGAATATCAGTTTTTTATCCATCCTGTTCCGCCACTCTACCGCCTCACACAATAACTAACACAAAGAAAGTAAATCAAATCACTTCAGTGTCAACAGTGTACACAGTTTGGGAATCCACGAAAATTAGAAACAGTAGTAGCTTCTACCTGCTCGCAGCAAGTAGTAGCAGCAAACTGGGTTACTTGTGTGCAGCCGGCCAGTCAATCCATTCTGTTTAGTGCCACATGAGCGTAACCTTTGCAATCCCACTTACCTGCTAAGTAAATAACCTAGTTCAGTGCCACCGATATTTTGAGGTCAATAAAAGCCTGTTTTGGTAACCATTGATTACTAATAATGCCGTAGGAATAATAATGCCGGAGGCCGAAGAAAAGATTGATGGTTTGTATGGCGTCGTGATAGTTGGTAGGAAGAAATGGAAGAAAAAATACGTTGCGCCTACTCCAAATAATATGATACAAGGGTAAGATGATGATGACGTTTTTCTTTCAAGGAGACCAAAATTTGCAGTGAATGAATGGTTCAGAAAAGATCATCATCATCATCATCTACCTAGCCTTTTCCCAACTACATTGGGGTCGGCTTCCAGTCAAGCCGGATTTAGCTGAATACCAGTATTTTACGAGGAGCGGCTGCCTACCAGACCTCCACAACCCATTAACTGGGGTAACACGGTACTTCATGGCAAGACTGGAAACAGATTTACTGGCTTCTGACTATCCATAACGACTGCCAAAGGTCTACAAATGACAGCGGGGACCTACGGCTTAACGTGCTTTCCGAGGCACGGAGGAAACTCGTTATGTTAAGATGGTCACCCATCCACAGACCAACCTAGGCAAGCGTTGCTTAACCTTGGAGATCGACCTGTGCGGCTGTTATTATTTAGCCACGAGCTCCTCAAGGCTCCAAAGGTTCAGAAAAGATATTGTTTACATATTCGGATCAGAGAGCATGGATTTTTACAATCAATTAATCTGTTAAACCTCGAGCGAACGCTGGCGTTCGATCTCTCATTGTCTCTAATTACTCTAATGACGGTATTCGAAAGGTTAACTTACGATTTCATTCATCTTAGACGATGCAACAATTATTATTGTTTCAACGTTCTTCACAATAATCACAGGTAATACAATTTTACCCCGTAACAGTCATACCCCATCATCGACGATATCGTTACATTCTATGAGGTGAGATAGTGGTCAAACGCGAGCTAATCAATAAAAAAATAGCATCAGCTTTTCAGGATCCAATATTCTTCTGTAAGAAACTATGTTTTCAAATTAATTCGTTATAGTAATTTTCAACAAAGCCACGGAATATATACAAAAACAATGACAATAACCGAGATAAAAACAAAAAGTAGGGCTCAAGATCTGTCGGTATCCCGCTAACCAGCCAGTGGACCCCAAACTGCGACCCGCCCGCCTGTCACCTCGGCTCGGTCTTACGCGCGTTTATCTTTTTAATTGTACACCCCCTCCCCAAACTCCCACCCTCGCAGACTGCCTCACACCAGTCTTGTTACTACCTCGTTAGATTTAGCGAATCACTCATACGTCTTCTTATTTATTGCTCGACGACGATTTAGGTTTTTCGTCTTCGTTTAAGGATTTTCTAGTGTGTTTTTTTGTGTCTGTTTTAGAATTTTTTTTCGTGGAAGTGAGGTTTTCTGAGGAAACCTATTGTGTAGTATCGTTTCATTTTGGGTTCGTCAGTCATTAAGATATCACAATGGTCTTCACAAATCCTGTCATACTTTACGGCACGGCCCCATTCTACATTCTAGGATAGGATCTACATCCTTTTCCAGTCACATTCTTCTATAATTCCTTATCCATAGCAATATTACAAATACGAAAATAACTCTTTCTGTCTGTTAAGCTTTCACGGTTAAACCGACGTTGCTACGGAGTAAGCTTTAACCCCAAACAGGAACCTAGGTTACTTTTTAACTGGCTCTGACTTCGACTTTGTGTCCAATTTTTAAGCGGATAAAGTCGCAGCCAGAAACTAGTCCTGTATAACAGATTTTAAAAATCACTAGAAAGGTCCTGCAATAGAACGCAAGGTGCATCGTCGAGGAATTCAACTGTTCAGATATTTAAGAGTTAGTAGCCTGGCATCTACAGTCAGCGATAATAGCGTCAAATATAGTAAATATAACTCACGACTTTTATTGTGACGATTTATTAAGCGGGGCTAGTACTGTAAGCGAAGCTATAGATTTATGTAAAGGAATTACTCATACGACTCGGGACTGGCTGTGTCGATCCGACACGGGGGCACACGTGCCCACGTGGCGGGTAGGCACAGACCGCCAGGCACTTCTTCTCATGCAACCGAGCGGGTGGGCAGGTTGCGGATAGCCCAGCTCCGGCTGGGGGGCCGCCTCCTGACCGCTTGTAGGTAGGTCCCCTGACCGGAGTATCTCGTGTGAGATCCCGGACAAGAGAAGTTTCCCGAAGCTAAATCCCAAGCCAAGGAAAACCTACACCCCAATCCCATGATCCCCGTACCCGAATCCCTCCCTCCTTACCTTTATATCCCGTCGGTCCTGAGGAAGGGTAACCTCAATCCTCCAAAAGCCCACCCATCCAAAATGAAGCAGCTTAAAAAAAAAGAGACTACCCAGGTGGGTCCCGGCCAAGCCGGGGAATCCCACACCGATCCGTCGGTCAGCCCCCAACGTATTCTGGGAGGGGGCAATAATCTGCTTTTTGGTGCTGCGCCTTCAGCGCAGCAAAACCCCACCATACCAACCCAGGCAGCGACACACGCGCCTGATGACCTGGCTCATGAGCCTGAAACCCCGACTCCGGCTGCAGATCATGCGCCGATGAACACCGACCCGGCTATCACAGTAGTGACAACCACACCCACACCGACTGCCCCTTCCACAAATGCTTGGCAACAAAGCATAGTCCGGAAGAGCGTCACTAACAACCCTGACAACGACACCGACGAGGCCCAGCTGTCTAACCTCGGCAAGGAGCTCCGCGCGCTAGCGCGCCAGCGCCGGAAGACCGAGGCAAAACTGCGAGACACCAACACAGAGCACGGTTCGGTAAGGGCTGACAGCTCCAGTGGTCCCATCCCAAACCCGGCAGACGAAGTACGCTCGCTTGTAGCAAAGCGCGAAAAAATCTGCGCCAGGGAGAGGGAGCTGAACGACCGGATGCGCAAGATTCGCGAAAGCTTAGGCCGCCGCGACACGCAAACGGTCGTCACATCTGGAGTACGCGACCAGCCCGAAGTACGTGTAGGGGAAACCCGGAGCGGAAAAAGGCCGGACGCGAAAACAGAAGGAGTACGCGCCCAGCCCGAAGTACGCGATGGGGAAACCCGGAGCGAAAAAGGGCCGGACGTGGAAACACGCGAGCACGGTGACACTGGATCTGGAAGCCAAGACCAGAACCTGACAAACACCACCACACACGAACACCTTCGGACGAGGGGGAAACGGTCTGGACGTTCGCGCCCGCTGCGGGTGCCTGCTGAGCGCGCAACACAGGGCGCATCTGAACCGCAACCTGGGCCAAGCGGCGTGGGAGCGGTGAAGAGGATGCGTCCTGACGACACGGCTTCACCGAGCGCGCTCCAGGGGGACCCGAAGCGGGTTAGAACCCAAACCGCTACAGGGGTACAGAAGACCTACGCGCGGGCCACAAAGGATATTCCTGCGCGGTTCGCCGTAGCAATCTGTCTCCCTCCCCCCTCCAGAGACTTAACACACGACGAAGCAAGTCGTGTCAAAACAGAATTAGAGAGGCTGCTCACGGAGTCCGACCTCACACTGCTCCCGGCCTTCCGTGGATACCCTCGGGTAACGGACGGCACTGTGCAGATGTGGTGTGAGGACGAGTACTCCCTGACATGGCTAACCCAAAATGTCCCCCGAATCACACTTCCCAACACGAACTCGACACTGACCGTCATGCGACAGTCTGACGTGCCTACCCGTGTCCGAGCCGCGCTATTTGTTCCCAGACACAATGGGGACATAGCGCGGCTCCAGAGCCTTCTGGTCCGCCAGAACGCTTGGTACGACATAGGTAGGTGGTCACTGTACAGGGCAACAAGCGTCGGCGGGGATAACCATGGGACTTATCTGACCCTGGGGATCCCGGCCGATGAAGTTGAAAAGGTCCTGGCGCGGGAGCGACGTGTATCGTACCTTCTCGGTTCGATATACGTCCGCTTCTACCCCAGTACAAACCCCAATGACGGCAGAACTACCGACACCGACAGCACAGACACCCCGAAACCAACACCAACCGACACTGAAATGGCTGAACTGGAAGAGGAGATGGCTCGAGCAGCGATGGCGGAGGCAACGGTGGAAGCTGCACCCGCGTCGCCCAGATGGTCGACCCAGCTGCTGGCATCCTCTCCCAGTGAGGACTGGCGTGGGACGGAGGAGGGAGGTGAAATCTCAGATGGATCCATCTCCTCCTAACCTCGCGCCAGCGCCGCCGACAAACACTCCCAATCCCACACACATAATACAAATCAACCTCCAACACAGCCAGACTGCTACGGCTACCTTACGCAGAAGGCTGGAAACCAAACCCCGAACAATCGCCCTGATCCAAGAGCCGTGGATCAGGAAGAACAAAGTATGCGGACTCGGAAGCATTGGAGGTAAAATTATACTCAATGTACAAAATGAAGAGAAACCACGAACTTGCATTTACATACCCCAAGACCTACCTATCACGTTATTAACTGAATTCTGTTCCAGAGACCTGACTGCAATCAGGCTCCGGTGCGATAACAATGCCCCAGAAATCGTACTAGCCTCATCATACATGCCAGGCGACGACGAGAACTGCCCTCCAAAAGAGGTGGCGGACTTGGTCCGGCACTGCGAGAACACCAATTTGGACCTGATCATCTGTACCGACGCGAATGCTCATCACCCCCTATGGGGAAGTGAAGTATCGAACATTCGAGGTGAGACACTATCTACTTACCTATTCTCCACTAACCTAAATATCGTTAACCGAGGCACTGAACCCACTTGGGTCACGGCTAGAGGACAAACGATTATAGACCTAACCCTTGCAACGGAAGGCGCGACAAACCTCATATCGGACTGGCGCGTCTCCGATGAACCCTCCTGCTCTGACCACAGAAGCATATGTTTCACCATAATAACCAACACCAAAAAACCGGTATCGCGACGTAATCCACGCCGAACAAACGTGCCCGAATATAAGCGTCTCCTAACATCTCTCTTGGGTAGGGAACAAGCAGACACGGTCAATATCACTACCCCTGACCAACTGAACAACACGGTGACAAAACTCACGGACAACATAACTGAAGCATACCATACCCACTGTAAACTAAGATCTCCGAACACCAACAATAAGGGAAACCCCTGGTGGAACGTGGAACTTAGCAAACTTAGGGACACTCTACGTAAACAGTTCAACAGAGCTAAGAACTCCAGAACCCCAGGAGACTGGGACCGATACAAAGAAACACAATACGCTTACAAGAAAGAAATTAGAGCCGCCAAGAACAACGCCTGGCGAAATTTCTGTGACAATATAGAATCTAACAATGAAGCCGCACGAGTGAGGAAGATTCTATCAAAAGAACAAGATCGTACCCTCGGCGCGCTGAAAAAACTAGACAACAGTTACACAAAAACAGATACTGAGACTAGCAACCTATTACTGGAGACACACTTTCCAGACTGCAACCTGCTCGAAAATAGGAGCTGGGAAGACGAACCACTTTCGACACCCACAAGCCTGGACTGGGCCAGAGCACGGAACATAATAACGGAAGATCGCATACTTTGGGCAATCAGAACTTTCCAGCCGTATAAGTCCCCAGGTCTGGATGGAATTTTCCCCGCCCTACTCCAATGGGGAGACAGTTCCCTGTTACCGTGGCTGCTGGTAATATACCGAGCATGCATAGCACTCAAATATGTACCACTTGCATGGCGCGAGGTGAAGGTAATCTTCATCCCCAAACCGGGAAAGACCGACTATACACAACCTAAAGCATACAGACCCATAAGCCTAACATCCTTCCTGCTGAAGACCTTGGAAAGGCTTTGTGATAGACACATCCGCGACGGTCCTCTCCTAAAAAAACCACTCCATAAACAGCAACACGCCTACTCCACCGGCAAATCAACAGAATCCGCACTACACGAAGTGGTGTCTAAAATAGAATGCGCAATACACCACAAATGCTCCTCGCTAGTCGCCTTCATCGACATAGAGGGCGCCTTTGACAAAACCATGTTCCAAAGCATCAGTGCAGCCCTTGAAAAGCATGACGTCGACCCGACCTTAAGTGGCTGGATCACGAACATGCTCAAACTAAGGGCAGTGCAAGTAACCGTAAATAGCACAACAAGGGCCACCGTAGCAAAGGGCTGTCCCCAAGGGGGCGTCCTCTCACCACTGCTATGGAACCTAGTCGCAGACAGCCTCGTTAAAAAACTAAATGATAAAGGATACTATACCGTGGGATACGCCGACGACATAACCGTAATAGTCAACGGCACCCACGAAAACACTTTATGCAACCTTATGGGACAAGCCCTGAAAATAGTAGAGGATTGGTGTAAAGATTACCAACTCAACGTCAACCCCACGAAAACAGAACTAGTACTTTTCACAAAAAAAAGGAAACTACCCGCACTTAAACTACCACGTCTCTTCGGTACTACCCTAAGCCTTTCAACTGAAGCCAAGTACCTGGGCATTTACCTGGACAAGCAGTTAAACTGGGCAAAACACATGGATCACTTAATCAAAAAAGCCAGTATATCGATGTGGCAATGCAGACGCATGTTGGGACGCAGCTGGGGCATTAGCCCCAAAGTCACCCACTGGCTATACACCACAGTTATCAGACCAATCATCACGTACGGCTCCTTAGTTTGGTGGCCCAGAACTAACCTAAGTACAGCCCAAAAAGACATGGAAAAACTTCAACGACTCGCCTGCATAGCAATAACTAGCAGCATGAGAACGACACCCACTGCCGCCCTACAAGCAATGATAGGACTGCCTCCGCTCCATCTCATGGTAAGAGAGGAAGCGGCCATGGCAGGTCTCAGACTAAAGCAAGCAGGCACACTGAAAACGGACTCTCGCATAAAACACACAGGCATCATCGAGGATGCTGTTAAAAGACAGCCCATGATGATGGCCCCAAATGACAGAGCCCCCAAAGCTCTATACTTCCAAAAACACTACAGTATCCAGCTCACAGAAGAATTGCACGACTACTCAGGCCCGGAGGAACTGAGAATCTACACTGACGGATCAAAGACAAATACCGGGACAGGAGTCGGAGTCTACTCCGAAGACCTGAATATCAGGATATCCAGACCGCTAGGCACACTAAACTCCGTCTATCAGGCAGAGTGTATTGGTATCACCCTCGCAGCCCACGCCATAAAAGCCAGAGGAGTCAGGGATAGTCGCATCCGTATAATCTCCGACAGTGCCTCAGTACTACAATCTCTAGAAAAAACGGAAAAAATCTCGAAACTCATACAAGAGTGTCATCTTGCACTGGAACGTGCAACGATGCCATATAACAACACCATAACGCTGCAATGGATAAAGGGACACAGTGGCTCACTGGGCAATGACGCGGCTGATGAACTAGCGAGACGGGGATCTGGGGCGGTAGTCTTCGGGCCCGAACCTATCGTGCCGATCCCCTTTGGTCAGCTGCGTGGTTGGCTAAGGGAGCACACTAACACACAGGCGGGAAGGTGGTGGTCCCTGGCACCGGGCTGCAGGCAGGCCAAAGAGGCCATGCCACTCGTGGACAAAGCTCTATCCAGCAGCCTTCTGCGACTGGATAGAGGCAGCCTGCGTCTGGTGGCAGGGACTATCACCGGACACTGCTCACTGAACAAACACTTTTTCACACTGGGTATCACGGACAGTCCTCTGTGTAGAGGATGTATGAAGGCAGAGGAAACTGTCGCGCATGTACTCCTGGAGTGCACAGCCGTCAGCAAAATGAGAACCCAAATCCTGGGAACACTGAAGACAATAACAGAAACCCTGAGCAAACCCAAGAAACTTGCTTGTTTTTGGAACGAGGTGGGCTGGCTGGAGTAAAGGCCGGATGGCCCACGCACAATGGTCCAACGGGACTAAGTGCGGAAACCAAGTACAAAGATAAGATAAGATAAGATACTCATACGACACGGACTAGAAGTGCGCGTTCTTATAATCCAATATACGAACCTACCTAAATTTACAATCCGCTTTTATTTCCACCTCTGAGAATCACCAACAAAGGGCTCAAACATAAAACTGTAATGCGGTGACGTATCGCATACCTTGCGAATGGTCACCTGAACAGATAGTCTGCAGCACGAAATCGTATCGCAGTAATTCGCATCGCAGGTCCCGCAGCGTAACGTCACATCGCATCGTAGTTTCGTGTACACTTATTTGAGCTACTTACTTTTAACCAATAGCATGTGGCACTGTGTGGGTTATGCGACAAAGAACTCCGAGGTCCTAGAACGAAAACAAAGAAGGAAAATAGAAATTAGGATTAGTTTGTAAAAGTCTGACACGTACAGACTCTCGTTCCACCCTTAAGCGGAAGAAGTCATCGGATGATTTACTATCTAAAAAAAATACACAAAACATTTTGAAGCTTTGTTCCATATGTTAAAGCTTATCATGTTTTTCAAGTTCATTCCTAAAACGGCCGCTAAAACTAGACAATATCACTTTTGCAGTTACGTCCTCGTTATTACAAGCTCGTAAGGTCTACTTTACATTGATTCAAATGAAATGAACAAGGATTAACAATTAGTCGCAAAATGTACGCACCAACGCTTAGTGGGTGTTCAGGGGTGGTAAATCGGTAGACCCAACCACGGTACAAGACACTTCAGAAAAGAAACGTACACATTTAAATTCTTATGTCAACTGTTTAACAAATGGAACTCAGAATTCTTTCAGAAAGTTGTAATGAAGTGTAATGAGTGTGTAAAGTATTATGTTATAGACTAGTATATGTTATCTGTGGTATAGACACTTAGTGCAACACTTGTGTATCGTCTATGATCATTATTAAAATGTCAAGCCAAATACCGTTATTCATTCTTCTTATAAAACCTATAATACAATAATTACAACGTTACAGAGTGTAAGGAGGGAAATAATCTAATGACTTATCCCGCTCTCGGGCTGAGAGTCAGATTTTTACTGGCTAAACTATGCTCCTTCAGTTGCCTTTTGCGTTCTCGCGCCACGGGTATAACTTTTGTAGTTTTCCCCATCAGCCTAAGTGGCAGAAAAACCTGCTAAGGCTACGGGAATGTTCGAAAGATATTCTGGCGGCCTCACAACGAGCAACTGAACGAACCCTCTGCGAAAACCCAGAGGGTTCGTTCGTGACTAAAAAGTCAGTAAAACTCTAACACTCAATCTTAATCCACCCATAGAGTAAGAAATCATTTATGATAAGTATAGGTAACAGCTTTGTAGCTAAATGGACAATTTTTTTTTAATTATTGTTCAATCATGCTTGGTTCCTATCTTTATCCCCCATTGAGGATGGAACATGATTGCCTAGAAGTAATCTATTGACTCTTGACTTACAGATCCCCAAGTCGTAGCCATCAGGAAACGCAAAATCTGGTAAGGAGTTCCATATGCTGCGATTGTATCAATGCCTCATCATGTAGGATTTCGGTGGGCAATTCGCAGTCAAACACTACCTAATGTCATCTAAAAAAATCGCAATCTTGTCGACATTGTTCTTCTGCTCAAATCTGCGTGGTGACTCTGCTTTGTTTTTCATTAGACGCTGCTTATGGGGCACCGTTGTCGCGTTGTCGCGTCGCTAAGCACTTAACTGCCATCCCTGACTTAGTATTCAATGAGAAAAACGTTTTAACGATCTCTTTGAAATCAGGCGGAGCTTTTGTTCTTAGGTCTATCGTATCTAGAATGTTGCTTAGATATCTGTTCACTAAGAATTTATAATATACCTAAAGATAGAAGTTTGTATGTTTGGCTGTATGCTTTTTTCTTCTTTACATTTAGATGGGTGAATTAATTCGAAATAATTGATGATAATATACCGATAGATCGTCCTGGAATAGGATGTATAGAACATAGTGTTACATTTCATCTAAATCTATTTAACAGTTTAAGCGTGAAGGAGTAACAGCAACGCTAGCGAAGGAGGCGGCCGAACACGTGAAGGAACGGATATCCTCTCGCCCAAGTTGCTTTATAATACAGGGTGGCCCAGAGAGAAATGCACTTTTGAAAAATCAAGAAAAAAAACTATTTTTTTTTTAATTTTACAAGTACAGTATCGTCGAAATAGTGTCCTTGACGGTTACAGCTTTCTTCTAATCTGGCATCAGAATTTTGGAAAACTTTCGTTTGAATTTTACTTGAAATGGTTTCCACTTCTTGCCGAATATTCAGCCATCATAGTTGCTGCAGAGTTGTGGGATTATTAGAGTGCACTTTAGTAGTAGGGTTACCGGTTACCTAGGGAGAAACAAAAAGAAGTTTGCTGGAATGAGTTATTTACAGTTTTAGTGGGCTTCGTTCGAGAAAAGGATGTTATTGAAATTATTGAATTCATTGCGCATTTCATTTGCAAATTTCAATCTCGATTCGAAGTTTGCTGTCTTTAGTTCCTAAACTAGCTGCATCTTATAAGGATGTAATGTCAAATGAAGCCGCAAAATTCGCTGCAAGGTCGATCCAGTGATTCCCAAAACGATGAACGTTTCCTGGATTCTCAAACACACTGAATATTTTCATCGGTCCGTGATGATGACCCCGAAGCTCAATTTTTTGCGTCGATCCTGTCCGTTCGAATCTTTTAATCCATTTCTTTATTAAATTAGTGCTTGGACACTCACTGATGCGCCGCAACTCGTATTCGACACGGTAAAGCCGTCGAACAGTCACATAAAATCAAGCAATCTCTTAAAATGCGC
The DNA here is from genome assembly GCA_030763345.1 of Mythimna separata. Classification (NCBI taxonomy): domain Eukaryota; kingdom Metazoa; phylum Arthropoda; class Insecta; order Lepidoptera; family Noctuidae; genus Mythimna; species Mythimna separata. The sequence continues at coordinate 7,718,419 of CM061187.1, forward strand.
GTACACAAAACGCGCGGCGCTTTCTCATGTGACTCGTGATAACTAAAATTACAAAAACTGCGCTACGCATCACTTCTATCCCCGCGCCTCTCCATTTTGTCGTTTAGAAATACGCGTGAAATCAAAAGTGCATTTCTCCCTGGGCCAACCTGTATTTAGTGTAATAACAAATATCAATGTAAACTATTTTGTATTCACAATAAATTTTAAAATGTAAAAAAAAACCATTGCGGTATGTCATAAATGTCACTAATAACAATTCCTTAATTGTCAAACTTACGTCAAACGAAACAGGCCCTTCCTTCATATTGCGACATAAAGTATGTTTTTTTGGCCAACATATAAACTTTAAAATCACCACAAAAAAACAGCAAAATTTCCATGAAAACAGCACTTTTTATATAATGGACCAGTCAAAAGCTGATATGCAAAATACGACACCTAATGACGAACCCCGTCCCTGCACAGTTGATACTGTATTCGACAAACTGTTTCGTTGTTTTTGCTCCTAATAATTATGTCAAAATCGACAAAAAAACTTGTCACGACTTACTCTGCAGCTACAATTGATAACAACCGACCGCCTCGCGTCCCGAGCGAAACTCGCGTCGAATACGTACCTCAAGCAATAAGGGAAAAAAATTCTTTTGGACCCCTCAGTCAGAGGTATGACGAATACATTGAATTGTACGAGGAAGGCAGTACAGATAGTGAAATTTCAGCCAATCGCAGGAAAGCTCACAGCCAAGAAAGGATAACTAACAGCAAACAAACTGCTGTATTTGGTCATGAATTGAAAACCCCGAGTAAACCCATCATACATTGTTATAACAGCAAGGACAATGTCAGTAACCCGGTCACCGCGAAGAAATCGGCTCCTGTTAAGAAGATTAGCTTCGTGTTACCAGGCAAGCGATTACCTACGTTTTTAGAAAAGTCGTGATTAAGGTTGAGGGTGTAGTATTAAGTTTTACAGCTTCACCCGAAACGATTTATTATTTAAGCATTATAGCAGTGCTTCTGTGTGTTCCTTGGACGGATTTTTAAAGGCAAGGAATAGGATTTTTATCCTTTACCTATCTTTTAGTTGGCAACACTGCATCCATTTATCCCCAATTCACAATTCCATTCCGGTCCGCTGTCATTTTGAGCTCATTCTACGTTTCTGAGCTCAGTCATTCGCATGTCTTCGTTCTTAGGAAAGTGATTTAGCTCCCGAAAATAGGAAGGAAAAAAGTGAGGAAGAAATATTGCACAAAAAATATGATTTGCAAGTAACAACCATTGGTTGTATTCATTCTTCATCACAAGAAAATATACGTAGTAAGTACCTAAACAATTATAGAAAAACTATTATTAGTGATGTGAGGTAACCAAATTTGGGTCTACTCTGAAGTAACGCGTAACCATGTAACAAGTTCGGCCCTAATGATTCAGCTACATAGGTAGTTATTAAGTTAATATTTTCTTAGCAGTGTGAGGCTGTCAAGTTTAGGTTACTTCTGTCACAAAAATGATGAGTATTGTATTTACTTATTACCAATCTTATTCCAAAAAGAAACATTTTCGCAGGTATGCTTCGGAACGAAGTAAATCAGGACCGTAGTACGTCGAAGAAAGTCGAGTTTCAAGTTTTACCGCCTCGTGCCTCGCCAGCTCCTACTGCAGCGCCTCCTGCTTCGTTGCCTCCTGTCTCGCTACCTCCTATTCCGCTACCTTCTATTTTACGCCGTCCTGCTTCGCCTCCTGCCTCTTTATTACGTAGAGTTTTACCACCTCCTAATTTGACCCCTCCTGCTTCATTACCTCCTGCTTCACTATCTCCTACTTCACTACCTCCTGTTTCACTACCTCCTGCTTCACTACCTTCTGCTTCACTATCTCCTGCTTCACTACCTCCTGCTTCACTACCTCCTGCTTCACTACCTTCTGCTTCACTACCTCCTGCTTCACTACCTCCTGCTTCACTATCTCCTACTTCACAGATAGTGAACCAGGAGATACCTGGATCACTACCCCCTGCTTCAGTACCTCCTGCTTCACTATCTCCTGCTTCACAGATAGTGAACCAGGAGATACCTGGTTCACTACCCCCTGCTTCAGTACCTTCTGCTTCACTACCTCCTGCTTCACTACCTGCTGCTTCACTATCTCCTGCTTCACTATCTCCTGGTTCACTACCTCCTGCTTCACTATCTCCTGCTTCACTATCTCCTGCTTCACTATCTCCTGGTTCACTACCTCCTGCTTCACTATCTCCTGCTTCACTATCTCCTGCTTCACTACCTCCTGCTTCACTACCTCCTGCTTTTTCATCTCCTACTCCACCGCCAGCTGCTTCTCTGCATCTTGTTTTACCACATCCTTTTTTTCCACCGTCTCCTGCCTCACCATCTTCTGCTCCACCTCTTCCTACTTCGGCACATCCTGCCATGCTGCCTTCTGCCTCGTCACCTATTGTCTCGTCACCTCTTGCCTCACTGCTTCCTGCCCCGCCGCGGGCATGGTATCCATGTTTTGCTTCACCATCACCAACTGCACCTCAACCAACATCGTCGGAAATGACAGAGACACATTACAAGGGTACCGCTGCTCCGACACCATCACCAAGCACCTCAGTAAAAGTTATAGAGCAACAAGAATTGGAGGAAGAAACCCTGTATAGCGAAGAAAAACCAATAAGTCCGAGTGTCTATAAAAACACCGCCATTCTTTGGCAAGACATTCTAACTAAGGGCTTGACAAAGGATTTTAAGGAAAAACTATTAAAAAGTTATTTAATTCCTGACGATTATAACCTGCTGTTAGCACCACCTCTTAATCCAATAATAAAGGTCACTCTACAGAATGCTGCTGTAGTAAACAGAGATTTGGCTCTCATGTATATGCAAAATCAGCTCGGTATAGCTTTGTTGGCTTTGGCATCCGTTATTGACATGATTATTTCAAATAAAACGTCCAAACAAGAACTTTTAGAACCCTTGAGTGATGTTGGTCGTATATTATGTGATAGTCATTTTTGGGAGACTAAAATAAGACGTATGTTTGTCTTATCAACGCTTGATATTAATAACAAATTGAAGGACGCTTTGTATAAAACAAAAAGAGGCAAATTCTTATTTGGAGAAAAAAAAAATACTAACGAAGATGACAAACAGACGATGAGTTAAACTTAACCTAATGTTGACCCAAGATGGCTATTTAGACTACAACCTGAGGGTTGCACCATGTAACGGACAACAAGCCGGACATTGTGCGGCGAATGGCTGGCAGAGACCACTCACCACTGCCGCTGAAAGCCAAGGGCAGTAGAGGCCACTAGTCGTCTTCGATGAGGGCATTACATCGGCAGAAACTGATCAGGTAACGACTTCTGCTAGATACAAGCATATTAACCAAATTAGAGTAAAAATGAATGAATTAATGAATGGGAAATGGTATTAAACCATATACCTATCATAGATATTCAAAAGCTCAAGAGTTCAAATCAATCAATAACCGATACTGGTATTAATATAATATTCAGTGTAAAATAAAAAGTTCAGGACACTGAATGGTCACTCCATGGAGACATGGAAAAAAAAATCGCATATAAGTACTTTTCTTTATTTTCTTTTGAACCTAATATTTTGCAAACTTCTCCTTTCAGAATGCCTCAAAATCTGCATCGAATCCTGATATTGGTTAAAAGAGATATGGAAAAACAGCTTTTTTACGCGAAATTTGACGCAGACCTCAAAAAGAGAAAAGAAAGTAACAAAAGGAGTACTAACTATCACTCAGCCGCGAAGCTTCTAGTATACAAACATTATTAAATAGCCATTTATGAATGAAATTTTTTAAATAGACACCTTTGAGATATTATACTCCGTCGGGTTAGGTAGTTAACTAAATGTAAACAATCTTGGCATGTCTTTTTATATAAAAGTTGTCTATAAATTGTATGTAAAAATCTTTGCAAATAGGTATTTACTTAGATCGATGTTAGCTAATAAACTAAATTTAAATAATCTTTGTGTATATTACATACAACCTCTTTAATATAAAAAGACATACCAAGATTTTTTTTTACCTTTAGTTAACTACCTAAACCGACGGAGTATAGTGCCCAAGCACGTGTTCGCTTTGGTGTAATTTTTATCGACGAACCTTTCTCATAGCTATTCTTGTTAGTAAATACTGCATCATAATTCATTACAGATAAACAGCAAGACAGATGTAAATTGTCCCCGTTATAGTCCTTGTAGTTATTTCCTAACCACAACTTTTGATAGTGACGTGATATGTCCAGTCAAACGGGATGAATAGAAATGCAGGGGCGAATAGAGAAAAAAAAACAAGGGGGTTCTTACTTTTTTTTTCAAGTGGGGAATTCATCAGAATTATTTCTCCGCTCTTATGCGGAGCGGGAGGGCGTGTCAGACTTTTACTGACCAAACCCTAGCCCATTCCTTCGTTGCCTTCGATCTGGGGTCACAAATTTCCTTTCGGAATCCGATACATGGCCCCAGAGGCTTCGACCCTGCTGGAATCCCTAGAGTTTGCTGAAGGGATTTTTACTTTGTCTAATAGTTTGCCTTAGCATTTAAATACTCTATTCATTAGATGTAATAAAAGTAATATATGCTTTGATAGAAATTAAATACCAATGTGAACATCCTATCAGAATGGAGGAGGCCTATGTCCAGCAGTGGATGTCTTTCGGCTGAGATGATGAACATCCTAACCTAAGTTTGGTTTCTATTCACCCCTGCGTTCCTATACATCCGTGTCAAATGTAATACCGTAAGTTAGTATAATACCGCCTAAAATGATGTAATAAAATAAAACACTTGTGATTATACTCTAGTTTGGTTTAATTTCTGATTTTTGTCCTCATTGCATCTACAACAATAAATGCCTTTAAAAGAATCTAAAACATAAGCATAGCTAATTCAGCCTTATAATGTTCTCACTGGAGGAGCTCGTGGCTAGATAATAACAGTCGCACAGGGAATCACTTGCTAAGGTTGGTCTGTGGATGGGTAACCATCTTAACATAGATACACTAACATAGATAAACGGTAGATGATGATATTGGTCTCACTGCTGGACTGACGCCTACTCTCTAGGAAAGAGAATGGGCCGTAATCTACCACGCAGGCCCAGTAAACTTATGTCCGTAAGGATTGAGGAGCCACATCAGATTTTTTAAATCTGATCTCACCAATATTTAGCAGCAGTGTAGATTATTTTGCAGCACGAATTTTAGATTTAGCAGCAAAATATATCACTAGTTATTTTAATGCAAAGGTGGCTCCTCAATCTAAACGTCTGGATTGAGGAGCCACCTGAAAACTCGTTAAGTAATGGATGCACATTTATGAAAATTTTGCAGCATTTAGCAGCTATTTAGCACATAACCGTCTAAAAATTTCGCTTCTGTAGCACTAAAATGAAAGAAAATACAATACTTTTAATATGGCTCCTCAATCTAAACGTCTGGATTGAGGAGCCACCTGAAAACTCGTTAAGTAATGGATGCACATTTATGAAAATTTTGCAGCATTTAGCAGCTATTTAGCACATAACCGTCTAAAAATTTCGCTTCTGTAGCACTAAAATGAAAGAAAATACAATACTTTTAATATGGCTCCTCAATCCTGACGTTCTAATTATATATGTTTGACTGTAGCCACCTGAAATCTCAAGGTAATCTAAAGCCAGATATACTAACATTTAGCAGAAATTTCTGCTAAATATACCAGTACAATTCAGCAATGTATATGCTTTAGATTCTGAAAAAACCATCATTAACTATTTTCTTGTAAATTCAGTGTGTAGGGTGACCACATTTTGGGGGTACCTACAAATTAATATTTCACTTACGTACGTGCATACACACAATATTTCAAATCTGACACAAAACCAAAGTCAATCCGCCAGAAGCGGCTGAATAATGTTGCCAATTAAATTGAAAAAAAAAACTCCAGGTCGCGCTTTCATTAATCGCACTCTATCAAACTGCACTTAATTATCAGTCACTGCACGATATTATTATCCCCACAATTTAATTATGATGACAGAAATATGATGATTAACTTTATAATATAAGAAATCCAAGTTAATTATTTATTTCGTACATTAAGGATTGAGAACAAAACCATGTCGCATATATGGACCAAAATGCTAAACGTAAACATATTTACCTATATAAAAAAAAAAGTTATAAAATAACAATATTAACTTCTGTTACTTAATTATAAATCTTATGGAACAATTATAAACTTTAATATCATTTGCGTTATATTTGTATTTAAGACCTTCTATATTTAAATAGTAAGTAGAATCATTCAATTTAAAAATGACATTCGAAATTCAAACCTCATTTTTAAATGTGTTCAAAATTATTTTTTCCAAAATTAAATCTAATTGTATGTAATAAGGTTTAAAATATGTTAGGTAGGTCAACAATGGTTTTTTTTTTTTTGTTAGCCTGTTCTGTCGCACTCATGTTTCAGGGTACCAACTTTGTGTTAGTTTGTTTATATTTTTTTACTAGACGATGTAATTTATAAAACTTAGAACATAGTTTTAATTATTATTTTTTATCGAAAGTACTTTCTTTTTTGTTCAAGTTGCAAATATTAACTTACCGGTTTAAATATTTTAAGGATTTTAATATTTTAATGGTTTTCTTTAAATTTGTTTATCTACATATAAATAAAACGTCTGAAGAATTAAATGCAGCGTCTTTGTAATATGAAAGTCTCCGCCTGTTCCAGCTTATTTCCGAAACGGCTGGACTGACGTTGATGGAAACAGCTGATATAAGGAGTACATAGGCTGCGAAAAAGAATTGGGCCTAGCACTTTTAGTGGAATGTGGTGCGTATATTCTACCGTACGGTGGAATAAACGCATTCACGGAGCAAGCACTGCGGTGAAACAAACGCATTTTATTGTTCCATTATATCCTGTCAACCTTTACTAAATAAATATTATTGTGTGTATGCACGTACGTAAGTGAAATATTAATTTGTAGGTACCACAGAACATATAAAGGAAGTTAGAAAGGCCTTGTGGGCGGGGCACGCGCGCCGCGCTTATGACCGAATGCTCATAATCAACCGAGATTTACTTTACCGGTCAGCAGTCGTGCTTTTGTTTTGACAGCGTACGTAAGCTCCGCAAAAATATGAAATTATGCCGTGTTGCGCTATTGTAACGTGTCGGAAAAGAAGCCAGGTGTGTAGTGTAGCATGAGATGGGATTTCTTTCCACCGGTAAGTCCAAAAACATTAAAATACTTGTGATATTTGTAATTATAACATTAGCATTATGAAGTTTGTAGACAAAAACGATATAATCGCAATCAGACCAATAGTAATATATTGCTTGCAATAGATTGATAGACTTGAGCGATCGCGCAATGTATTACGTTCACTGCGAGAGAACCAAAAGTACAATTCCACGAAATTTTGACATATCGATAGTGCTGTGCCAATTTGTAAACAATGTCGATAATTACTATGATACAAAAAATGATTATTATCAATAGTACACTTTATAACTAACATAACATTATTTATTACGATTAATAGATTTTGAGTAAGGTTTCTATGTATTTTTTTGTATTTAAGTTTTATGAATTTTTAAATTGAAACTGACATAATTATGATTTAATATGTTTTGGGTTTCCAACAGATCCAGGTATAAGAAAACTATGGATTGAGACAACTGGTAGAATTGATTGGATTTATTAATTATTGGATATCTTTATTACAATTATACGCGTCAATCTTCAAATAATCTTGATAATATTAATATTACAGAATGTCAATTTGTTAAGAACTCATTTAAGCTATAGTAACACTTCTGTATTAGGTACAATTTAAGTGCGTTAACAAATTTATTATCAAATTCTATGTCCTTAATCTCATTCGGTAATTTATTTTAAATTTTTATGCACATTACAAGAGGTCCTGATTGAAACATAGCTAATTTTGAACTTGGCAATGCTAATTCATTTTTTACTTTTAATGAGCGTTGCAGCGGTCTTTGATTCTTAGCCACAGGGAATAACGACGCATGTTTTCTAACAAACTTGCTTACCTCCATAATATAGATGCTTGTTAAGGGTGAGCATTTTATATTTAATAAAATAAGGTTTACAACTCTGCATTTGGTCTATATTCGCAAGAATTCTCACACATCTTTTTTGTAAAATGAACAGTTTTTCTACTTCGACGCAATATGCGTAGTACGCTGTCTTCGCTGTTTTGAAGTCGGTTGATCTTTTCGACTCATTTAAAGCATACGCAAAACTTGCAAATTTGTTTGATACAAAATTAATATGTGCCTTCCAATTTATATTAGTGTCAACTGTCAGTCTCATCAGTCAAGAGTCTAAATTCATCGACACACTGGAGCGGTATGTCATTGAATGAGTAGTTAATACTCAATGAACGTTTTTGATAGGGACTGTATTGCATAATTTTAGTTTTTGAGAAATTTATTTTCAAATTGTGGTACTTTAGCCAATTTACTATTTTTGTCAGTATTAAATATAGTGTCGACCAGTATTAAATTTAAGTTGCTGCCGTCGTCACATGGAAACACTATTGAGATGTCGTCAGCAAAAAGGACACTCTGGACATTTATTTCTCTCGGCAAATCGTTAATATAGATTAGGAATAAAATGCACCCGTATTATTTCAGGGACAATATTTTTTTCCTTTTGAACTGGTGATAAGCACCGGAAATGTAAGGTTGAGAGACAACCGACTTTCTCTAATAATCAAATAATAAACACGGTAAATATTCCATGTTAAATCCTAATTTTAATAATAAAATTGTTTTTAATAATTCAATTATGTATTTTTTTATTTGTTGAATGATATATGAATATCGTACGTGTTCACAACATGTATTACAGAAGTCCACATAGTCCACAATACTTGCAAAGTAAGAAGCAAGATTACATTAATTTTATCGATATCAATAATCGACCTTTTGGTCGCCCTAGCATACATGAGATTTTTACGCGTGTGTGAGTGTACGTCAAACGCAGTAATTGCGTTAGTGTGACAACCAATAACAAACTCACGATCGAAGTGTAAGTTGTTTATTTGTGTGCGTAATCCGCGTAGGCATTGGTTTTCTGCTTGTAGTGAAATAAAAGAGTGGGAGACAAACGGCGACACGCGTTCCGATACAAATCAGGAACTATTTCCTTTCTAACTTCCTTTATATATTCTGTGGTAGGTACCCCCAAAATGTGGTCACCCTACACACTGAATTTACAAGAAAATAGTTAATGATGGTTTTTTCAGAATCTAAAGCATATACATTGCTGAATTGTACTGGTATATTTAGCAGAAATTTCTGCTAAATGTTAGTATATCTGGCTTTAGATTACCTTGAGATTTCAGGTGGCTACAGTCAAACATATATAATTAGAACGTCAGGATTGAGGAGCCATATTAAAAGTATTGTATTTTCTTTCATTTTAGTGCTACAGAAGCGAAATTTTTAGACGGTTATGTGCTAAATAGCTGCTAAATGCTGCAAAATTTTCATAAATGTGCATCCATTACTTAACGAGTTTTCAGGTGGCTCCTCAATCCAGACGTTTAGATTGAGGAGCCATATTAAAAGTATTGTATTTTCTTTCATTTTAGTGCTACAGAAGCGAAATTTTTAGACGGTTATGTGCTAAATAGCTGCTAAATGCTGCAAAATTTTCATAAATGTGCATCCATTACTTAACGAGTTTTCAGGTGGCTCCTCAATCCAGATGTTTAGATTGAGGAGCCACCTTTGCATTAAAATAACTAGTGATATATTTTGCTGCTAAATCTAGAAGTCGTGCTGCAAAATAATCTACACTGCTGCTAAATAATGGTGAGATCAGATTTAAAAAATCTGATGTGGCTCCTCAATCCTTACGGACATGTAAACTTTGGTCACATGTCATCGAACTTTTGGACATTTTAGAAAGAAAACAATAAAGAAAAACCGTTTATTTGTGCGGAAAGACGCATACAAGAGAATAATGGAACAAATAAAAAAAGGGGGAAATATGCGTCAATTTTCAAAGTTCTGTTGAATAGTTTCACCATTATGAAAACAATGGAGATGAAATCATCTCCACGATGAAATAAAACGTGAAGATCAACGGAAATATAATGTGAACAGCTTCATTTAAAGTCATTTATTTTCCTCCCTACACAAATTTAAACCAGAATGATCTGAAACAGATAGCAGACAGTTGACAAGAAATAGTAAAGCATAGTGGAAGACATCAGATCTAGTATCACCAGTGAAATGATAGATACAAAAAGCCTTACACTTACCCTTAAAAATCTGTGTCAAGTTGGCACATGCAAGCGCTGCTTTAATACGGTAACCACCCTAACCAAACTATGCTTAGTATTATCATTTAAAAAGAATAAATTTTGATATAACTGAGTATACAGATCCTAACTAATATTATAAATGTGAATATGTAGATGTTTGTTACGTAATTTAGGTTCATGTTTGAGAGTTCTGTAACTGTTTTAGTGGAGAATAAAATATTATTCTAATCTATTCTAAAGTAGTATATAGTAGTATTAGTAAAGCATCTAACGGGGTTTCCTGCTTGAGCGACGAATAAGACGCGAATCGACGCGAAGTGACCCGAGCATCCCGAAACGACACGATGCAATGCGATTTTGCAATACGATGCTACACATGATAAAATATCCTACGTGTTTTGGACAGAAACGGAGTGTAGCTCACGCAGGATACTCCGTAAGTCCTACCTACAACTCATTCTTATAACTGATAAGTGTTATTGACATTCATGTCATCGCTTGTTTTATAGATGGCAAGACGCCTTGGGAAGAAGAACGAATGGACTGGAAGGACTACCATCGACTCGAAGTGATACATGACTTTATGGACGATCTTGAAGCTAACTTCCCTTCTATATGCACCACAGCTTCCATTGGCCAGTCGGTCGAAGGACGACATCTAAAAGTAGGTGATCAGGAACAGAGTAGGTACCTACTTACATTTTTAGTGTAGCAGTTGTTTGTTTCCTTTAAAAAAATTAGGTTTAGCAGATATGTTCACTACAAAAAATTAAAGTTCACGAATTTGTTATAGTCGTCTTTAATTCATGAATCCCCGACCGGTCCTATGAGACCGCGGTGTTATTGTTTTACTATTGTGTCTCGTTTTATGGGTATGTGATAGGTTAATATTAACCAAACGTATTAAGGAACAACAATATTTAATAATAGTAACCAAATTCCTAAGCTGGTAAGGTAGGTCTCACTTTGTTAGTGTAACTTTAGTGGTTTCAAATAGCTGTCAGTAAAATTGGCGGCCTCTAAAGCCAAATAACTTTTTCTCGGGGTGGAGCGAGAGGCTGTAGCTAGTGTTCCTTTAGCTGCCTTTTGTATTTCAAAACCGTAACAACTCTTTCAAACAAATCCGCAGCCTGTCCCCCATGCAGACCCCGTCGCTTATGCTGGCTTCTATTTGAGGCAAGCGTGGAACACAACACGCAGTAGGCTCAGACCCAGTCCTTACCGGAAAGTAACCCGAACATATCATGATAGCCGTCCACAAGTTGCCTTGCGACTCTCGACTCCCATCAAATGGGTGGCAAATGTCGACCTAAGTTTTGGCTATAACCAGTAGCAGCAATAAACACATAGTCCATGTGGATACAAAACTGAATTGATTAATTCTACTTAATTATGTGTGCCCTAATGTACTGCCAATTGCATCCTTCGTAATGTATTCTTTACTTGTATATTTTTACCTAAGCTTTTTTTCTAAGTACTCTTTATTTGACTGGCCTGTTGGTCTAGTGGTTAGTGACCCTGACTGCTATGCCGGAGGTCGTGGGTTCGATTCCCACCCAGGACAAATGTTTGTGTGATGAGCACGATCATTTGTTCTGTGTCTGGGTGTAATTAATCTATAATATGTATGTATTTAGAAGTATATAAGTATGTTTATCAGTTGTCTAGTACCCATAATACAAGCTCTGCTTAGTTTGGGACTAGATGATGTTGTGTGAAAGTTGTGGAATATTATTATTATTAGTTGTGGAATATTATTGTACCATTCTTCTTTTAAGGTCTTCTCTCTTTTTCTTTCGTGCTAGATCCTCAAGATTTCGAACAGCCACGCGAGCAACGTAGCCGTTTGGATGGACGCTGGCATCCATGCGCGGGAGTGGATCGCGCCCGCCGTCAACACGTACATAGCTAATCACATCAGTAGGAACTTTGAGAGCCTTCCGGACTGTATGACAAACAAGGACTGGTAATTATGGCTACTTATGTAAAATGATTTTTCCATTTCTCATTATCTGCCTATCTCTCAATGGGGTTGACGAAAACTATAGCTCAAAAGATCTTTACATGACATGCGAGTACATATTCTTTTTTCCATTATTTTGTCCATAAACTACGTCAGAAATGCTAAAAACCTAATCCAAAGCGGCCGCGGTTCTTTAGAAAAAATAAAACTAGAAACGAAAGCGGCTTGTAATCTTTTTAGTCACCTTTAAAAGTAGGACTGAACAAGCAACTTGTGGGTACGCTTATTTCAACTTGGATTTGATCCATCGCTTTCATGAGACGTGACCGAGTTGGCCTCGCACTGCTGCAGGCACTCACGGACAGCTCTGTTGTAAATTCTATGACACTGCATTGCTCGCACTGTTCGCCGTCTTGCCGCCTGCCACTGTCGGTGTAAAGCGGCCCTTAGTATTACGATTTAGTATGGCGTCCCTTTAACTTTAGTTTGATTAGTTTAACGGCCCTTTGTATTTTTTTTCTGGGAATTCCTAAGAAACTCCAGTCCAGCAGTGGACGTCTTTCGGCTAAGATGATGATGATGATAATGATTCCTAAGAAATTTCATAACAGAGTTATTTGACAAATTCCAGGTACTTCCTACCGGTCGTCAATCCCGATGGCTACCACTACTCGCACACCACGGACCGTCTCTGGCGCAAGAGTCGCGCTAACCACGACGGTGCATGCACCGGTGTCGATCTCAATAGGAACTTTGGGTTTTATATTATTATTACTTTGCCTACATTATTTTAATTTTGCTTATATTATTACACTATGATTTATAAATTCAAAAATAATCTAAATTTGCCTGTTTGTTTGTTACCTCTTCACTTCTTCATTTCTTAACCGATTTGGATGAAACTTGGTACAAAGTTAAACCATATCTTGAATTAGAATACAAGTTTTTTGTCTCAGGCGTACCTATGTTAACTTTTTTTAGGAGAAAAGTATTAAAGGTAGAAAAACTACATTGGACCAGGGTGGGCCACGTACGCCTGTCTGGGTGTGTGGAGACATTTTATATGGCAACTAAACTTGTAAAGCTGGCGCCACGCGACGTGACACTACGTATGGCCCAGGCGTCTTGTCCACATCTGCGTCAGTCGGCTAGTCAAACTTCTACTGACTAAAACCCACCTTTGTCGTCTAGTTGCCTTTTGCGTTCCAGGGCGACAGTAACTCTTTCAAACTTTCCCGCTGGAAGTATGTCGTCTTGGGGTTTCTGATTTCGCCATTGAGGAAGCCGTTGGCAGAAAAGTAAAAATCTGTTTCTAAGTAATGGGAGCTAGTCCAAAACAAAAAAGAAAGTGAAATGGAATCAGGAAGGTGTTTTTTTTTAACTAGATTCTGCCAGCGGCTTTGCAGTTACTTAGAGTTTCTTCATTACAAACGTACAAATCTTTCTTCTTACTCAATATTAGTACCTATATATAAATATATTTGACATGCGGTTTCTTTTAGGGTTGGTTGGGGTGGCAGAGGCTCATCAGACAAACCTAATCATGCATTCTACAGAGGACCTTATCCATTTTCTGAGCCAGAATCAGCTGCAATGAGGGTAATACAGTAATACTATATTTTGATGCAAGTGGGTAAACTTTGTGATTGCACCCGAGGCGAAATAAACTCCTAGCAGGCCCCGCACATTGAGACACTACTAGTTGCCACAAACTGCGGACGCGTTTTTCCATACATTTTGTGTAGCATCAGCGTACACCAAGTGTTTGAGTGATCATGTCCGAGCCACAAGCTACGGGAGTCGACGGCGCTCGCTAATTGTAGCCACGTTTAGTCGTTCGACTTGCGTACACACCTGGCCACAGTTGCTGGCTTCTTCCCGCTCCCTCGTCAGATCTAGTACAACTGCCGCAAGTGGCAGCCACTGAAAGCAACATCCAGCGGCCACTAGTCATCTGACTGAATCACTGGTGTTCGAGTTTAGTGGTGGCGACTAGGTCCATGTGCGGGGGCTGTAACTCAAAATAAAACCACTTTAAAAACGAGAAACTGTAATGACAACCACCCACGTGTATCAAACGAGGATACATTTACTTGAATATTATATTACAACTAGGCTAAAGTAGGTTTCTCTGTACAAACTTTGGACCCCCGTTTCATCCCGTTAAGAGGTGAATTTTATAAAATCGTCTCTTAGTGCTCGCTAACGTCTTAAAAGGAAACTTTCTGCAAAATTTCACACTCCTAGGTCCTGTAGCTTTGGCTTTGCGTTGATGTGCTGACATACTGACTGTCAGTTTCTCTTTATATAGGGTGACAGATTAGTGACCGATACTTAAACAGGTGATTGTACTCATGGTAACAAACAACTTTTGCTATGGGACTAAACTTGAAATCGCGAAATAAATCTGCTGATGACATTTATGTTCGCCTAAACCTAATACCGAATTGCTGATTTTTTTTTGCGATTTCAAGTTTTGGTCCCATAGTTCAAGTAGTTTTCTTGAAATAAGTAGGTAGGTTCAATGACGTGTTTAAGTATCGATCACTAATTACCATTCACCCTATATAACTTACTTAAACGCCATTATTCACCAAAACACAATCAAAATTAAAACAACAAATGTACAGTTTAATCAGCCGATAGAAAGCATCGGAATACGCTGACAATTCAATACATTTAGATGGTCCAAATGTTCATTGGAGTGGGTGGCCGCGATCATTTGACTGTAGGTAATATCGCGTTGATGCCCAATCCGTGTCATCGCCAGTCCACGCGGAGATTATGCTGCAAACAGAGTTTAGCTGTACATCAATTTTGCAACGATTTTATATCGTTCTGTAACATTAAGGGCCTGTTTCACCACCTATGATTAAGTTTCCGATATCTTACTTGGCAGATAAATTTTATAGAAGTTCTGTTCTATTTTTGTATTTATTCGAGAAGTAGTGGATACTCGGGGATTATGAAACAGGCCCTAAGTTTAATCATTACTACGCTTGACAATATTGCTTACACTCGGTTCATGATGTCAGCAGTACTGCTTTAAAGTATGGTCGAAATAATGTATGGTACATACATAATTATATACGTATTTTATTATGTCTTATAAATGCTTTGCAAATCCAAAGAATAGCGTATTGCCATTCCTATCAGGGTCAATTTTATTTAAGATATAAAATTAATCAGTGGACTGATCACCTGATGAGGGCTACGGAAACCTGATGGATACGAGACGTACAAGACCAGTCGTTGAGGCGACACATGGGGGGAGGCTTGTGACCAACAAAGGACAGTTTTCGGCTGTCCTTTTTTTTTAGGTGTGATATCATCAGAATGACTTCTTTCGCTCCTAAGCAGAGCAGGAGGGCGTGTCAGACTTTTACTGACTAAACCCTACCCTGTTCCTTGATGATGATTTAACAATTAATTACCTTTAATAATGATTTCACATCTCAAAGTCTATTTATTATCATCTATCCAGAAAGTTTCCTCTAATCTTTGTCTCATTGCATTGCAGGACGTATTCTTAAAATCAGGAATAAAGTTTAAAGTGTATATAACACTGCACAGCTTTGGGCAGCTCATAATATTCCCGTACTCCTGTACCACAGCCATGGCGCCAGATTATGTGCAGCTGCTTGAAGGAGCTACTGTCATGTCAAAGGTAAACCATTCATCATCTACCTAGCCTTTTCCCAACTATATTGCGGTCGGCTTCCAGTCAAGCCACATTTAGCTGAATACCCATATTTTACGAGGAGCAGCGGCCTACCAGACCTCCACAATCCCTTAACTGGGGTAACACGGTACTTCATAGCAAGATTGGAGGTCAGATTTACTGGCTTCTGACTATCCGTAACGACCATTATACTTCAAAAGAACTGCCAAGATGAAAACAAGTTTTGTTTCAATAACTATAAAGGTTGTATTATAAACTATGTATCACATTGGTACATTTTTAAGCAAAACCATTTTTAGGTGGGAAATCATCCAATTACATCTCCCGCTCTGAGTGAAGTGGGACGGTGTGACTGATCTTTACTGACTAAAACCCACTCCTATTCATTCTTTGTTTTCATTCCATGGCCAGGGTTCACTTTCACATAGCCCATGGCCCCAGTAGGCTTCGACCCTGTTGGACCCCTACGATTTGCTGATATCTCCTTGAGGGGCACGTGGAACACTACGCGCCCACTTCGACGACTTGGACTCGGTCCAGGCGGTTACCGGACGACCGGACAGTAAGCTACCCATTGCTCGCTATCCGCAAGCCTACGACTACGGGGCCGAAACCTTTGAAAACATATAATGATTAATATTTCTATAGAACTACCTCAATTGAATATTTTTTCAACAACCATTATTAACAAATCTGCTTGTTTTTACCAGGCTATTTATAACACCAACGGCGCGATATACAAGGTGGGTATTTCTAGAGACGTGATGTACCCGTCCGCTGGCACCAGCTCTGACTTCGCACACGGGGCTGCCAATATACCCTTCTGTTACCTTATCGAACTTAGAAGCAAAATACATAAATTCAAATTGCCAAAAGAAGAAATAGAAGATACTGGTAGAGAAATTCTAAATAGTGTTATTGCGTTGATGGAATTTGTTGATACGTATAAGTACCAGAGAAGCGGTGACAATATAATCAATACACAATTGAAGAAGAATGAATCCGCAGCGGAGAGCTGTGTTTTCTTAAAATCATTCAATAAACAATTGAAGAAATTCGAGTTTTACAATAAGAGCAACCATTCTTTTGTAGAAAAGTGTAATTCCCAGAGTGATGGTTCATATTTTAAATTGGCTCAAGCCTCAGTGGAAAAGGAAGATTTCTGCGATGGTACAAATGATGCTATTTGGCATGATAATTATAATAGAAACGATAAGTGCCCTATAAAACACAAATCTGATTTCTGCAGTGATACAAATGATGCTATTTGGCATGATAATTTTGATAGAAACGATAAGTACCTGATAAAACACAATTCAGATTTCTGCGATGATACAAATGATGCTAATTGGCCTGATGACTTAGATAGCAACGATAAGGGCCCTATAGATTATAATTTGGATTTCTGCGGTGGTATAAATGATGCTATTTGGTATAATAAGTTTGATAGAAACAATAAGTACCCGATAAAACATAATTCTGTAGTGATGCCAAGGAAAACTTCAGACAAGGAAACGGAGCCGTACATAAAATATGAGGAAGATTTCAAATACACAAATCATGTACCAGCGGGTAAAATTAGGCTAATTCAATACGAACCATTTACTAAACAGACTGAAAATTATAGCAATCCTAATAATGAAAACGACTCTTCCACGAATGAGTCAGAATCTCTTGTAGATAAAGACAGTTCTTTCGAAGCGCAGAGGAGATTTCACAACCATATGAATAAATTTCACAACACCAGGAGCAATCTATTAAAAACTGGTGCTCCTGTAGTGACTAATGACGCTGAAAGGTATATAATTTATTATTTCTAATTATTTTAAAAGCACAAAATTTGAGATGTGCCAAACCTCTCGTTTGCCGAACGAGAGGTTACATCTCAAATTTTGTGATTTTTGTGTATTGGAACTAGTTTAGTTTTACAAATAGCTATAGATACAAGAATATCTCGTTTTAGGTACGAGGCAAGGAATTGGTAAAAGTAAATCCTGAGACAAGAACTAGATAAAATTATATTTTTAATGTAAGACTCACCATTTATAACTTTATAGTCCTACTACGCGAAATTTTGTACTTGTAGAATGTGTGTTACTCTTTCACGCAAAAACTTCTGAATGAATTTCGATAAAACTTGGTACACGGGTAGACTATGTCGTAGAATAGCACATAGAAAACTTTATATCGCTGGAAAAGGTTTACTAGTGATATTTTTCTACTATCATACAAGTGAAGCCGCTGACATCAGACTAATATATAAAAATCTCGTGTTACAGTGTTTGTTATCGAACTCTTCTGAAACGGCTTGACTGGTTTATTTGGTAGGTCTGAAAAAAGATTGTATGTTTTTGGTTTGATATTTTATATGGCAGAACAACGTTTCCCAAGTCAGCTAGTAAAATATATTATGAACGCAGTGAATTATACCGAGAATTTATTAAATTGGACTCTATCGGCCTTAACCTATCACATACCCGCGAAACGAGACAATAAGGTGAGTATACACTACAACATTTTGTGGAGCATTTCCCTGTAATGTAACATTCTTACGAATGGTACAATACAGGCAAAAGCTCAGTTTCCTAAACATTTCTATGTAATGTAACGTTCCTGCGAATGCTCGGCGTTATGTTATGGGTAAATGCTCACAGCGAGTGTGCATTTACCAACATTTCGTTGTACCTTGAGTTCATTCTTTTTCATACTTTCTTTTGAAGAAATGCTACACCAATACGCTCGATGAAATGTTACACCAATACGCTCGACGAAATGTTACACCGATATGCTCATTGGTTTGTAACAAAGAGGCGAGCGTGCTCGTCGTTTAGTTCGTAAAAGGATGATACACTAGAACATATCATAGAGCGGCTCGTTGTTCTGTTACAAGTAAATGTTGTAGTCTATACTCACCTTTAGTAAAACAATAACAGCGCGGTCTCATAGGACCGGTCGGGGATTCAAACATTAAAAACAAGTTTTGTAAAGAGTTTACAACATTCTTAAAAAAACCAGAGATAAAACGAATGTCAATTTAACTGTATCAACGACTAATGACGATGACAATTCAATGTCATTTATGTCTTAACCCAGATAGACATTGCTTTCATCTGTAATCAAAATTTTCAGTAATGTAGTTACCATTAAAATCCAGCTCGTTAAATTGCTTAATTTTCTATAAACCGTAAGATTTTCTATTGTAAAGTAAAGTTACTCAATCAAAGTGGCTCCCACAGAGCATAGGTCCCAATTATGGGAAGTCAGATTCCCTGAAGAAGGTCAAAGACAGTTCGTGAAAACTTTGGACACTTTGGGAGGTGCGTACTAGACCTGACGAGATCCTCACAATCTAGATGAGACAAAGAAACTCAACGACAATTTCGATAAAAATGTCTCGTTGGAATATAAAACATACGAATTCTAGAGAAGATCGCATGAAACTACTCTCAAATGACGACATTTTTGCCGGGATACTCTTCTTCATATTTCGCTTTGTGCAAGCGGCTTACAGTCGTCAGTATCCATTTTTCTTTCATATCAACCATTTATTAGCACAAATCTTTATTAGTATAATATAATATGTATTTGTATATAATTTAACCAGGCCTGTTGGTTTAGTGGTCAGTGGCCCTGACTTATATGCTGGTTCAATTCCCACCCAGGACAAATGTTTGTGTGATGAGCATGATCATTTGTTCTGTGTCTGGGTGTAATTTATCTAATATAATAATAATTATTATTTATTTAACTTGTTTTACAAAGTTAACATTAACAAATATCTAAATATAATTACTATTGTATTTAGAAATATTTAAGTATGTTTATCAGTTGTCTAGTACTCATACCACAAGCTCTGCTTAGCATAGGACTAGATAGCGTTGTGTGATTTTTGGTTAAGATTACATTATTGCAAAGTTATTTATTGTGTTTTATATATGTATTTAACCTTTTTTATACTCTTATATTATTATCTGTAATTTTTAATTAATTTGTCAGCAGTACACCGCGGAACTAACCCTGTATTAACCCTTATTTTTACGATCTATCCTAGTAGATATCGCTGCCAGGGATAAGACCGCCATTTTACCCTTTGATTTGAGTTTGTGTATAAATTGTGTTGCTTTTTAAAGTCTACAATAAATAGTATCCCTTATTCTATTCTGATCTAAAGATCGGAACAGATGGAGGAACATCGTAAGGGCTAAGGTGATGAAGCAGGGAGGTCACCACCCTCAGCATTGAGGAATACGACGCAAGGAGGAGGATTCTATTCTGAACTGTATATTGTATGTTTACAGCAATCCACATTTGGAAAGAAGAACGTAGCACAATGGACATAATGATCGATGCCTCGAGGGCTGTGCAAGTCGCGGGAATATTGAGCGAAAGAGATATACCGTATACCATAGCCATAGCAGACCTAACTGCATTACTGGAAAAAGAACAGAACATCACTATCAACATCGCAACCAACAAACGTAAGAATAGAATTAAATAATCCTTAGGATGTTTTTAACCTATCAGTACCCGCGAAACGAGACACAATAGTAAGACAATAACAGCGCGGTCCTATGAGACCAGTCGGGGATTCATGAATGAATGTCTTGCAGTTTTGATCACGCATGCGGGATTGCCCGCATGCGTGACAAATGTCCTTTTCATACAAGTATTTATTGTAATGTGTTGTAGGCACACAGAGCCCGGGCGCGGGGTGTGATCCCAGACAGTAGCCCCACGCGTGGCCATCGCGAGTTAATCCTCCATTGTACACATCCATAACAGCACAGCAGCCCGCAGAAAACAAGATTGTAAGCTAGCGTATCTCACGCTGTGTTGAATTTTCTGCAGGCGGGGTATTCCCGCATGCGTAATGAAATCCGAATCCAACGGATTCCCGCAGTCCTTAGCGACCTACCATCGTTCTACTTTATAGGAGGTCTTCCAACGCTGTGTCTTTCGGTACGCGGTCGCCACTCCAGAACTTTTCGGCCCCAACAGACATCTGATCTGAGAGCCCTGTCCTTACCAACGAGCTAGTCTCTATGAAATGCTGCATTGGCACCCAATTTATAATTAGTCACTCTAACAGTTATCTAACTAAACAGTACAAGTTCCAAAATCATTATACCTACAGTGCACCTATTAACAAATAGAATTTACCAGCAACATTATTACATTCATTAGTGCTATTAACAAATTAAATCGTAATGAGTTCAATATTATCATAGTCAGTATAAATTTGTGTGGTCACAAATAAGGTAATGACTGCAATAGAACGCTTAACGCCATCGAAGCACGTAATAATGATAATCATTTAAAAATGAATGCATTTGTTAATATATGGACATTCGTCCATCATTACTACTATAATCATCATTAATATCTTTAGTAAACTAACACCGATTCAAGTGGATTTTTTGTGGTTTAAATTATTTGCAATCAGTCGCCAAACTTTAAGCAGAAAAGTTGTGTCGAACAACGGTGCCAGTGTCATCGGCCAAGTGCAAATAAGTTTGAATAAATATAGTGGAAAAATAATAAATTGTTCTGTCCGTATTCCAGCAAAGAAAATGGACTGGAATAACTACCACACTCTGGATACAATCTACGCCTTTTTGGACAGTTTGCAGGCTGAATACCCGTACTTGTGTTCAGTTCAAGTTATCGGGAGATCAGCAGAAGGAAGGGAAATGAAGGTAAATTTATAATTTATACTGATATATTTTATTTATCTTGGGGGAGGCCTATGTCCAGCAGTGGACTTCTTTCGGCTGAGATGATGATGATGATGATATTTTTTTTTAAGTTGGGATATCATCTAATGACGTTTCTCGCTCTAGAGCGGAGCTGGAGGGCGTGTCGGACTACTACTGACTAAAACCTTACCTTTGTTTCTTTGTATTTCAAGGATGCGTTGACTCTTTCTTTACTTGACCGATATTCCTTCGGTACAAAGTTTTCTTTACCGTTAGGCAAGACTGCATGAAAAACATCCACTGTCTTTTATTTCATATAATTCTATACGCAATCTTACCTCTCCTTCTAACCTCAAATATACCACCACATTTCTAAACCAAAACTCTTTCCTCTAAATCCACGATTAAAGTAGTTTGTTTAAATTCGGTTACATATTACAGATGCTTATAATTTCCAACGGTGTGAAGACAAACCACGGTGTCTGGATGGACGGGGCCATCCATGCCCGTGAATGGATCAGCGTTGCAGTGGTTACCTACCTAGCAGACAGAATCGTAAGGAGTTTCAATGAAATGCCGGAGTGTGTAACCACTAAAGACTGGTAAGGAATTTTTCTGCAATATCTTTCCATCTTCCTTTCCTATTTCCAATTTCTTTTTTTTCCTTTTTCAACCTTCCTTTTCCTTTCATATCTTTCTTGTTGCATTTTGTCATAAACGCGGCTCGTATATTTGGTCCTGGGTTAAGTACTGTGTTATTTGATTTTTCCGTTGTGCGAATGAGAATGTTGCGACCCTAGAACGAAGGCAAAGAAGGAACAGTCATGGGTTTTAATTCTTGCTTCGCGCAGGAGCGGGAGAAGTCATTGGTTGATTTTCCAACAAAAAAAAAACCTGATTTTTCTCAATAGCATATATAGGATTCTGGTTTTGTGTTAGGTGATAATTACCCTAACTCCATATCATGAGACTTGGAAATAATAAAGGACAAAATGAGGGTTTATTTAAAAGGTAGCATTTGGTTCTTAGCGACCGCGACAGCAACACAGCGACGCGCGGTCGCGACGGGGAGTGGTGCCATAAAAATCCATACTAAGCAGTGGTCAACAAAGATTTTTTTACGTATTATTTCAAAATAAAATTTTATGCTTTCTAGGTACATTCTACCCGTGTTGAATCCAGATGGCTACGTGTATACACACACGCAAGATAGAATGTGGCGCAAGAACCGAGCGCGCTACAAAGAGTGTGTAGGTGTGGACCTCAATAGAAATTTTAGGTAAGTCTGTTAAACAATTAAACTTCAATATCGTTTGCCTTTCACACGCACGTAATTTCTTTCATTTGAAGATTTTATGAGTACTATTTTTATTAACCGATCAACCAAATTCATTAACCAAAAAAAATAAACATATCATCTATTTGTCTTTTATGCACCTACCATATAGTCTCTTCACCACCCTAGGTTGACTGGTAGAGAACGCCTAAGGCATTAAGTCCGCCGTTGTACTTTGTGCATGAAGAATAAATAAATCTACATTCAGATCCAGACTGACCGATGCTGGTCATCTTACTGGGCTTTGTTTTTTTTTGTGATAATAATGCCAATCCTAAGACCAATAGCGCACTAGCGGCCATCGACCTCTATTTTAATAATCGCTTATTTATTTATTGTGCAGACCTACCACAGTGTTTTCTTTTTAACCCTAAGGTTGACTGGTAGAGAATGCCCTGATGCATTAAGTCCGCCTATGTACCACCACTGTACATAAAGTTTAAATAAATAAATAAATAAATAAATACATTAGTACGAAACCGCCATAGAGCGCGCGCACCTGTCCTGCGGCCTGGCCGCTAGTGCGCGCCTGGCCTAAGTAAAAATTAGCTCAGCTATCCCAATTGTCTAATCAAACTAACCAAATAATTCTGGTTTACATTCTAGTTACGGTTTTGGGGAGAAAGGAGAAGAAGGATCATCAGAAGACCCTGGCAGCCTCTTCTACAGAGGACCGAAACCTTTTTCTGAACCTGAGACCGCGGCAGTCAAAGTAAGTTAGGTACATATACGCTTCTTCTTCATTTTCTTCCTGCCCTTATCCCATATTACTTCTGCCCTCGTAACAGCAAATGCAGTACTTGCAAAATGGCGGTTTCGAGAAAAACGCGTCTAAGTGTTTTAATTAAATCTCTACTTTCACTGATATAAATCTCATATTGTTTTGTTCCCACCATAGAAAACAATAAAGAAAAAAAATTACATATAGCTTGAACTCTCCATATGTACCTAATTTATGATAAACGGAAAGTCGCCAAAATGTCGATTACTGCATTTGCTGTTACGAGGGCAAACTTGTGGTCGGCACAACACGTTTTCTTCTTCCGTTCTGTCATAGTCTCATCTGGTTTAAATTGATGAAAACATTTACATGCATTAACCTACTACTGACCTACTTACTGCCCCATTAATGATTTCGAGCTGTTGTATTTATAGTGTTTTTAAGAGACTCGTAACGTACCCAAAGGCATCACTATGGGTCAGCTCACACCGAGACGCGGCGCGACTATACTGGAAGAGGCCAGTGATTTCGCGCTGCGCCGCGCCTCAGCGACACGCATCGCAACGTTTCGAGGCGCATAGTAATCTTACTATGCGCCTCGCAACGTTGCAACATGACGTGTGATACACCGCTGCGTCGCGATGCGTCGCTCTACACCGCGAGGCGTAACGAGGCGCAGCGCTGTATGAAGCAACGTATTCTAAATTTTCACAATGAAATGTGTATTTTTTCGCGTAGTAAATAAAATTATATTTTTTGTCACTCTATTAAAATGTGCGCGCAGCGCGTCGCGTCTCGGTGTGAGCTGACCCTATCCTGCATTCTGTCACCACACATCTCATGAACCGTAATAGTTAGACAGTTGAAATTTTCACAGATGATGTATTTCTGTTTCCGCTATAACAACAAATAAAAGAAATAATTACGTGAGGCTTTCACACAAAAAAAACGTGTTTTTTTTGCCGTTTTTCGCTACGGACGGAACGGTATCATTCGTCCATGAGTCCGAATCTACTTGGCCTCGACCTGAAGGCGGAAATTTTAAATGTCTCGGCGACACAGTACAGGGTACTCCGATATAGTATATCTGGCGAAGAATAACGAAGAGGAACAGGAGTCCAGAGGCTGGATATTCAACGGATTACCTAACAAACACTTAATTTCTTCAGAATGCGGTATTGGGCGCACCTACGAAGTTCAAGGCGTTCCTGTCCTTCCACAGCTACGGCGAGGTCATCATCTTCCCCTGGGGCTACACCAGCGAGGCCTGCCCAGACTACGTGGACCTGCTGGAGGGGGGCACTGCCATGGCCAAGGTACGGAATCTGTGGTAACTTAACAAAAAAATAATAGAACAAACAAAGCATGATGCCAGGTTTTCTATGGAATCTGGACCCACCTTTCAATAGCCTTGTGTGTTATATCATTGGATAGGTTTTTTTTTTCTGGTAGGGGAATCATCAGAATGACTTCCCCCGCTCTTGGGCGGAGCGGGAGGGCGTGTCAGACTCTTACTGACTAAACCCCTACCCCGTTCCTTCGTTGCCTTCGTTCTGGGGGGGACTAGGTATCAACCGTTAGGAATACCACATGTTCCCCCCAGAGGCTTCGGCCCTACCGGGCCCCTACAGTTTGCTGACATCTCCTTGAGGCGCGCGTGGAACAGAACGCGCCGTTGACGACTGGGCTCGGTCCAGATTATTTCCAGACTGCCGGACAGCGAGCTATCCAGTGCTCGCCGTCCGCGAACCCGCACCCAGTGCTCGCCGTCCGCGAACCCGCATCATTGGATAGGTGATAGTGAGCTTTATAAAAGTTACTATGACACCAAGTTCCAACACACAGTTATTGGAAGATGGGCCCTGGATTTTCATTCTCCTTTAATTGTCATTTGCATCATGCAACAGTTTCGTGTATAAAGGAAGAATTATTTTCATTCAACCAAACAGAAAAAAACATAGAGATATCACTTACATCTGCTACTGCTGGTAGTTCTCAAAGCCGAAAATCGCACATTCTAAAACTATCTCACTTTTTGTAACAAAATACCATAACATGTTATTGGGCGGGTCACGTTAGCCGCACGCACACTGACCTCTGGACACGAGTCTCCACGAAGAACGAACCTGAGGATGGACGACGTTACCAAGGCTGACCTGGAAAGATGTGTCGAGATGTACAAGACGCCTACCGCAAGATCTGACACGAAATGGCTTAAAAAAATATCTGCAAGAAGCTAGGGAATGCCTTTGCCCAGCAGTGGAAAAGTATAGGCATCATTACTATAACCTCCCTTTTAGAAAAACATAAAGCACCATTATTTTTTTATCTGTTCTGCAGGTAATAAATATCCATAGAAAAATTGTCTCATCGTTGCATCACGTGTGAAAAATGTACTTATAAAATCTTATTTTGTCCAGGCTATCTACGGCACAAGTGGCCACACGTACAAGGTGGGCAGCACCAAGGATCTGATGTACTACGCCGCAGGCACCAGCATAGATTGGAGCTACGCAGTCCCCAACATCCCCTACTCATACATGATCGAGCTCAGGAGTAAGACCCATAGGTTCCTACTGCCCAAGGAAGAAATCATTACCACGGCAGCTGAGCTGCAAAGTGGAGTGTTCAGGCTGATGGCCTTCATAGACCAACGATGTACAGGCACTGAGGACTGTGCCTGTAAAAAATAAAATTAATATTTAAAATAACATTTTCTAAAACTTAGCCGATTTATTGTGACGTATTTTTTTTTTTCGTGTTCTCAAAAAACCATTTCATACCCATATGTTGATGGTGCATAAAAAAATATCAAATCAGCCATATTGGATTTAGAATGACGTCACAATTAATCGGCTAAGTTTAAAATTATGTTATTTTAATATACGTGACATAGCTAAACAAGAATCGTCTTCCAAACTGTACTTGTTATAAAATTAATTTATGAGATATGACCGAATAAAACACATAATAATATTGTAAGCTAAATAGTTTTTGCAGTTTGAGGTCTTTTAACAAGAAAGAAACTATCTAAATCAATTTGTATTAGGTTTTAAGTTATGTATTAAAGGCATTTAAATTGTGAAAAGATAGACTCACCCTTAGTGACATATACACTCTATTTTTACAAAGTATTTCTAAGTTATTGTCTCAATATAAACTATTTAATACAACGTTTTTTAACTTACTAAGTTTTGTTTTTTACACCTCATCACTAATTTTCATCCATGAAAGCTTTCTATTAGTTCAAATATATAATTTAAAACGTCGAAACATCTCGAAGCCATCAAGTATTGACTTTAGCTAAGTGCATTTTAAGTTGATTTTTAAGTTGAGAATTAAAAATTATTAGTTTCAATGAAATGATATTGTCATGTAAGACCTAAAGTTCGTTTTTCCAAAATTTGATAATTATCTCTTATTCTGAAAATCAGAATAACACTACTTTAATCATTTTAAGGATTTTAATCATTTTTAGGAAAGATTTTTAAGGTCACCATACAAAAGTACCTACTGCCGATGTCTAGTAACTTTACTAACACAATTAAAACCACTTTAATTATTTAGGGATTTAAACACTAGTTCAAACCACTCTTGAATAATCTAGACTGGCACAATAAACCGCAAAGTTCTAACTTTCTAGCGAGCGTTTTGAAAACAACGACTTTACGGATAAGTAGTGTGCTTTACAAAGTTTATGGAGCATTAAAAATAAATATTTGATGTTCAGGAATTAATGAAAAGCTCAGTAGGTAAATACTCGGCGATAAAACATTTCATTTCCATACATTGATAATGCCTGGATGCAATGACCTGTGCCAAATAGCTCGCGTGTGGTCACCACTATAATGGACACAATCCAAAACTTTTTACTCGTGCAGCTTTATAAAATATTTATTTTTGTGGCTGTTGTTTTAATGAAATAACTATAAATAACTGTTTTTAGAATTTTAAATGAGGTTATGGTAGGTCCGAGAATTGATGGCGTCGTACCATATATTATCTTTTACACGTAGGGATAAGCTTAAGACAATCTGAGACCCACATATGCTACATATTATGATATCTAGGCTCTTGAATATGCTTGAAATCAAATAACGTAGAAACTGACGTATACTTGGTATACGCAACGCAGTCACACGCGTCCCACGTAAGTCGTCCATCGTTCGTCCATTTTCAAACAAATTCATTAGCCTAGAGGTGTAGACCACATGTTGCATACGTGGTTTCAGTCTGTCTTTAGCTATATTATACCACTACTGGTAAATCCTGAAAATTTAAGTTTACACTAAGATACTATGAAGCACAAGGAGATAAGTCTTCAAATAAAACAGCTCCGTATAAAAATTTCGATAACTTTATTTACAGATTTTGCATTATCTTATAATACAGTCAACAATTCATTAAACGTTACGATTTGAAATTCACATTCAGTTATCTAACGTAAAAACACCTATCGATCCACAAAGAGACCGCTATTTCACCGTATCCATAGACAAGCACAATATTCTGGAGTGTCTGTATGTCTTGGGACGGGAATGTCGAAATTGTATAAAGTTAAAACTGTCCACTACACGTATTATCATAACTTTCTTCTTTAACCCTCAAATATTGTGAGAGTTCCACTCAACAACACTTTGAATTTAAACATCGAAATGTGCTCTACACAACACGTCAATCCTTTCTTCATAATATCAAAGTTAATCTGAAACGTTGCAAGAAGCTTGCAGCTGTCTTTTCTGTCCAATGATCTTTTTAAATCCAGTTGGGCATCCAGCAAGAAAGTCAGTAACGACTAACTGAAGAAAGTTAAAATATGTCAACCCGCGTTGTACCAGCATAGTGTGCTTACCGTACCCATTAATCATACGTATCAGTGGACAGTGAGGTATTCCTAAAACGACACTAATACGGACGCCACACATCCACCGGTCGTCTTTCCGATGTGATCAGGGACTTGCTCCGGGTCCTTATCCCCTGTTCTGACCACTCAGGGGACGCAGGACGTTTCTTCCCAGTCCCTGATGCAGTAGAACTTTCCTCTTCTCTTTCAGGACTAGAATGGTTGGAGTCTTCTTGTGGGGGCGGTGGTCTGAGCCACCAGTCGTAACCACCGTACAGCTGGGAGTACAACCACGCTGGTGGGGTTGGTAGTAAGGGAGAATTGAGGAATAATTGAGCTGCTAGTGCACTATGGAATAAAGTTGATGGTGCTGGTAGCGGCTGCATTGGTTTCCTGGATCTGGTGACTGATGTGAAGGCCCCTGGGCGGTCGTCTGGTGGAGGGGAGCTGGATGCTGTGACTGAGATGTCGTCGTCCTGCGGTGAGCTTGGACGCGAGTTTGCCGGACTTGTTGTACTGTGAGCGTGCATCGTTATAGGGTTGTCTGATGTTATATCTGTAAAGGAGAAAATGGACCTTTGGTGTAAAGAACAAAGAACAGAATGCTTTGAAGGCCCTGGTGGCAGTTTTAATAGAGTTGTACTTACCAGTCTCATGAGGTGGTGCTGGTACATGCTGAGGTTGCGCGTGCGGCGGCAGGACGTGCGGCGTGAAGTGCGCGGGGGTAGGCAGCAAGGGCGGTGGGTAATGCCGCGCCAGTGCACCCCATTCACCGCCGGGTAGACCTGCCAGCTGGTGGGCTATACCTGGACAAGTTGAGAGGAGATTTAGACTATAACTTTAGAGTTTATACTTTGGTAGAATTTTTGATGTCAGGTTTTACGAGCGTATTTGCCAGAAAGGTCAATATGAAGGGAAGGGGTATGATACGAACTGTTAAAAAAAAAATCAAATCACCCTATCAACCTTTGTAACGTTCGTTTGCAATACACGGTTCACAATTATTCAAAGTTCGTCTAATGAAATAGTAGCAAGTCTTCGAAGGCGTGTAGTGTTCCAAGCGTGCTTCAAGGTAATGTCAAAACCGTAGGGGGCCTAGCAGGATCGAAGCCTCTGGGGCCATGGATTCGCTTCTGAGAGAAAAATCCGAGGCTCAGAAACGAAAAGCAATAAAAGAACAAAGGAGTGGGTTTTTAGTCAGTAAAAGTTTTAGAATTACTTTACCGAAAGTTTTACAATTACCGGAAGGTAGACGCCTTCCGGGCGGCCTACAAGTAAGAGAAGTAATTCTGATAATTTCCTAAACCTAAAAAGAAACATTAAAAAAGTTTAAAGTACGACATCATTACAAAAACCTGAACACCAAATAGAGCCTCACCACCTACTTCCCACCCTCAACTGCTCAAAATTCAATCAACAAAACAATAGCGCTAAGAGTTATCGCTGGAATCGCTCCACTAACGCTAACGCCTACTTAACGCACTCATCAGAATATTTAAATAATGAGAGCAGCGCCCCCTCGCGGCTTGTACACTCGGCGTCTTATCTCCGCCGACACTCCTCAATTGTTAGAGTGTCTGATTGTTCACATTGTGGAGACTGAGCTTAAAGTTTGTTGAAGAGCCGGTTTTAAAACGTATGTTGACGACAGTAATTGTACAATTATTTCTTTGAAAATTTGTATGATTTTTTTTTTCTTGATGGGAAATCATTCAGTGACTTTCTCAGACTTTTATTGACAAAAATCCACCAGTTTCCTTTAGTTGCCCCTCTTGTTATGTGCCTTCATCATAGACACTGATGTTTTCAAGACTACGTGTGCAACAACAACCGTCAAAAGTCAAGATCATCAATGAACAGTCGACCTACCTATAACTACGATAAGACAGCGATTCCCCAAGATTCATTGTTAAAAACAATAACAACAAAATACGGTATTATCACAACAATCACAATCATACAAATAGGAAATGTGTTTTGGCGTCATAATTTTCAGTTGACATTTTTAAGCGCATAAATTAACAAAGTTTGCCGGCGCCGCGACCCCGTATATTCGGCTTAACCCTTTAGCACCCACCTTGGGTAATTCCCACCCCGAGCCAACCCTACCCTTTCAGCAATAGAATAAATTACAGGCCGTTTTATGTCGCAGATACCGACGGTACGAAAATGTAAAACACATTATTTTGAATCCGACCGCTTAGCCTTTATAGGTGTAGTGCTTTATGAGTTCGTTGCAATTAGACAAGCCCGGCTTTTTAGGATTAAAGCCCGGCTTAATCTTGCCTCGGAGCGCCTCACGGCTTTTACGATAATGATTTGAGATATCGAATCGTCGGCGACGGGTTAAATGGTCTATTATCTACTGAATACTTTATCGTGGAGCTGATTGAAACGTGATTTTTATTGAGAAAGCTTCTGCCAGCGGCTTCACCCGTATGAAAGTAAAAAATTAAGAGTCTATGTTACTTAGTGAAGATGTAGTTTTATAATGGTGAAAGATTTTTTGAAAACGTTCATGGAGCTTTTGAGATCAATCGTAACAAACAAACAAAAAATCAAATCTTTTCCCTTTATAATATTAATTTAGACTACCACTTTACCAGCGACTTCATTTACAAGAATGTTTTCGAAAAAACTAACACCCCTTAAACCTTATTTAAAGGGTAGTCTTAGAAAACGAAAAGTGATGGAAAGAAAGACACAACAATGATAGTCTTTATTATTAATTTAAATTAAAATTTATGCCAAGTTTCAAGTTTATTCCCATGAAAAAAGAAATCCTCAACATAATCTTTAAATCCCTTCAAATTCAATTCTGAAAATAAATAATGACAACTTTTATTATTTACTTAGGTTATTCTATGTGCTAACTTTTAAGTATATTGGCGCGTGGAATAAGATTTTGCATACAAACGAAATTCCCTCTCTTTGCACTGCCTTAAAGGTTGAATTTTGAAAAATCCACTTCTTAAGCCTCGCCTACGTCACAATAGGAAGCCATTTTTTGCATTTTTTTTTTCATATTGCTAGTTCCACTAGTTTCTGCTCTGCGTTCATATGTCAATCAGTCAAATTATAATTTTATATTTATGTACGAGTAATATAATTTTTCGTAACTATTCATCTTTAACTAACCATTGAGAAGCAATGAAGTAGCTTCAAACCCTTAAGTGCAGTGTCCATCAGCCAGCAATTTAAAGAGTATTTAATAAGTGCAGTAAGTGGACGCTATGCGAGTAGTACCCGGGTACCCGGGCAGGCGGTATTCAAAGCTTTCTTCAAGCTAAGAGCATCCGTAGCTCAGACAATATCCGCATTGCTCCGAGCGCAAAAAATAACACTGAAGCTCAAGATTACCCGCTGGCTCGCGAACCCGGATTATTGCTCATGGATTCGAGAAGATAGCTTGTGGAATAGATGAGCTATTTTTTGTCTAAAAACTAGTAACTTTATGTCTTTTCATTGATAAAAATGGCTTAATACCCAAAAATAATAATGACGCCTGACATTATTATTTTTGGGTACGTTCGTATATCTGCGTGCGTGTTTGTTACTCTTTCATAATTAAATTGCTGAATAATTAGTTTTTGACTTTCTCACGGGTAAATTCACAAAAGCTAGTTCTACATATTTGGAAAAAAATCTCATTTGAAGTTCTAAAGACATGACAGACATGTATTGACTCACGCCTCTTTCCCAAGAGAGTAGACAAAAACTAAAAATTAAAACTTAACTATTGAACAGTTAGACAAGATACCGTCAATAACTTAGGTCCTCCTGAGAAATATAACGCTTTTGGTTCATGACATGAAAAATGGCGGGGCATTGTTTCATTACGTATTCTCTGTAGAAAGATTCAAAAGAAAGGGCAGCACTAGACGATTTGCATTCGTTAAAAAATGTTGGAATTCTTTGTTGTGTGCACGATGCGTAATCGCTGTATACCCCGATTTAGCAGTGTTGATCCTTGATGACAATATTGGCATACTTTTTTTTACGTGGGAAACCATCAAATGACTGCCCCGACCCGTACAATGAGTGAGTGGGGAGACTTTAAAATCCACCTGTTCGAGTGGTCCGGAATCTCAGAAGTTCCCTTCCGAACAATCCCACAACCCTGGCAAGTATTGGACAGACATCTCTTTGAGATGCGTGTAGAACATAACGCGTTGTCGACCCGGATTTAGTCCTAATTGGACGACAAGCTATTCATTGCTCGCCGTCCAGAAGTCCGAAGAGTCAGAAAAGAGGCCTGGGGGAATATTGGGTTACTAGTATGTAAGCTCCATATGATGATGGATTTAACTATACTTAAGTTAAAACCTACTTATAACCATTTTAATTTTCACGGCTTAAGCACTATCGCCTAGAACTGAGCACGCTATATAGCCTTAATAGCTAGGAGAAAAGTGTCAATGGCAATAAAGATAACATGTTATTTACAACTAAAACTTTTACTGTGACAACATCATAATGAATCCAGCAATAGTAGTCTTTGGTGATTTAAAAATAAATGCAGGATTTGTTCTACTTTATTTTTAACTAGCAGCCCGTCCCGGCTTCGCACGGGGTAGACAATTATTAATTTTTGGAAATTTTTCTACACCTTCGGTTACATTGTTCAAATTTTACCAAGGATCCCTAATTTTTTCAAAATGAAATGTAGCCTATGTCAAACTGGAAGAATGTAGCATTTTATTGGTGAAAGAATTTTTTAAATCGGCCCAGTACTTTTTGAGCCTATTCATTACAAACATACAAAAATAGGTACAAATCTTTCCTCTTTATAATATTAGTATAGACTAGCTAGCAGCGGCTTTACCCGCGTGAAAATAGAAAAAACATATACATATACCTATGTTACTCAATAATAAAGTAGCAAATTCCTATTGAAAAAACTCTGTAAATCGGTTCAGTAATTCTTGATTTTATTCATTACAAACAAAAATACAAATCTTATCTATATATTATATTAGTACATAATTATATATTAGTGAAAAACTTTTACCAAGTTAATTTTAACAAACAAAAAAGAAAGTATCAAAACTGAGAGCGCGTCGTATAACTGGATTGGCCGCATCCGAAGACGTGCCAGTCCGCTACATTGCCTCGACGAAGGGGTTTTTTCTTCGACTTTGAAAAATCGCACCGCGCCGCGAGAGGGTTGAACCCAAACATTTTAATGCCATTTGCTAGATTGCGTCTTGCATTTTTCCTGCCTGCGATACTACAGCGCTAATCCGCGAAGACGACCGGGATTACACGGATAAAAGTATTTACGTTTTTAGTGTGATTCCGATGTCCCGGGATTAGAGCAGAATTTTTAACGACTCTTTGCGACCCTCAGTGATTAAAGAAAGGGTTGGGAGCACTTTCCAGTAATTATTTTACATTTCTTCGAACATCATTTATAGAACACTTAGTTGAGCGGCTTCCCTTTTTATTTTTTGTTGGAACAACTTCTATTCAAATGACTTTTTCATTGAGGACAATAATGCCTTTGTTAGCTTATTGTATAAAGTACCAAGATTATCTCATCTATTCATCTTTATGAGCTACTTATATTGATAACTTCGTGAGATTACTGTGTGATGCAGGAGTGTTGATATTTAATTATTTCTCATGGAAACTAACAAGTTTAAATTAATTTTCGCAAACGTTTTCTCTTGTCATGTGTCTGCGTCGAGTTTCACTGTTTTGATTGTAGCGAGAGGAAAACTACTAAGACATACTTGTTAGAACTACACTCTTCAATTAATGAGTAAATCTATGAGAATTTCTTATGTGTTATTCGACGAGTACCGGTCTACGAGTACTTTGTGAGAAGGTTTTTCGTACCTTTATTTTGTAGTGTATAAAACCCTGCTAGTGCTGCTATATATACAGGTAAGCATTAAGATGAGGTCAAATTTACCTCAAAAAACCAAAAATACATACAAAAAACCAAATATTCATAGCTGCTTCGCTGCTTGTTGCGGGTTCGATTCCTGCTCGAAACAATTTGTATGGCCTACAGATACGTGTTACGTGTCTGGGTGTCTAGTCTATGTGAGATTAATAAATGTTCGTGAATGTACCTTCGATACAAGAGTGATTCTAGGAGCAAGGAAAAATCGTGTTGTTATTGTGTGTAACCTAATTAAAATTGTTAAACCACACACATACATTGTCCGCCTTAAAAATCATAATTTAGCTGCCGCATTATTTCTTGATACGAACCAATGTAATCCACAAGGCTGTCTTGCAGCAGGCTGCTCCACATCGTAACTTATGACACCATAAGCTTCTAGTTAGCGCTGAGGGCTGACATCACAGCCGGAGTTAGCAAGACGGATGCCCTCCGTACATCATAAGGTTAATAAGAGGGCTCGTGAACTAACGACGCCGCTTTGTCAACGCGCCTTAACCCGCCGCCATCTTGGACGCCATGTTGGATTTCAATCTGCTTAGCGTTTAATGAATTTGCGTCTATTGATTTTGTTTAACCCCTTTTTGTTTTGCTTAATTAACCTTTCGGTGTAGGAAAGTAGCTGTGACAAGGGAGTTAACGGGAAAGGTTACCATCTGATAGATACGATTAATTAACTATCTACCTGTTCTACTGTTACTTTTACCCTTGTTTTGTGAATTTAGTTTTGGGTAACTTTCAAACTTACTTGAAACCAACTCATTCATCATCAAAAACATTTCCACCTACCCCTAAAATACTTCAATCATGGTTTCATAATATCAAACGCAATCGTAAATGTTGAGTACCACGTCACGTCAATAAAAATGACGTCACATTTGGCGTTAATCGCGCGCCAGTCGTCATCATACGAATCCATTTGAAACCGTTTAAAATGTACACTGAAAACGCGAATCACGTCATACAAAAGGCTGTATGAGGTGGGTGGGACATTTAAAATTTACAAATGCGTAATTATGCACCCGCATTGTCGCGAGCACTGAAGGGTTATGTGGCCCCCGTTTCTTCCCCCCGGCCCCACAATCCCGGGCTTCCGGGCCTAATGCTATATTTAATTTTCTCTAAGACTCCCTCATTAATAATGCGAAGGCTGCGACTTTAAGTGGCGCTCACACGGCGACGTGAGATACACAGATGTACGAAAATGGATCGCGACTGGATGTCTGGACCAATTAGGGATGTCAACTCGTGTGCTGATTTTGTCTTTGTGCTTTGACTTGACTATTTGTGTTTCGAGAAAGTCAAAATCTTTTGATTTACGTCTCGAAAAAGTCAAAATCTTTTGATTTACGTCTCGAAAAATTCAAATCTTTCGATTAGTTACTATCTCGACGATCTTAAAGTTTACGAGTATTTCTGCGGACGATAAGTAAAGGGTAGCTCGCGGTCCAGCCGTCCAGTAGTGTTTCACACGCGCCATAGAGATGACAGCAAAACTGTAGGGACCCAGCAGAATCGAAGCCTACTAGGACCATAAGTCGACTTCTAACAAGGTAACCCTGCTATGCTATTTTCTAAAAGTCATGTTCATGGCGAAGAGCTCGACGTCGAGACAGCCGTCAAACAGTGAACGCAAATGTATGAAGAACTGTCATTGTCAACTCACAGTTGCAATTGTCATTTACATTGCCTCGAGCTCATCGCCATGAAAATTACTTTCAGAGAATAGCACCGCTGGTACTAGAACGGGAACGCTTCGCTCTAGAGTTGGAAAAGTCGTTACATGATTTCCTACCTTAAAAAAACGCTTATTTTTAGAATCATAAACACAACGCTTTTTTTCTCGGAAGCATATTTTTAGAAGGCGACACATTTCAACTCACAATACCGTTACCACCCACCTCACACATTTAGCCAGTTGTCATATCCATACTTTAATATTCCCGTAACAAATTCGCGTGTATAAGAGGAACGCGCGAACGTGAGAGAAGATAATTTATCATGATTTCACAAGGGTTATTGGTATAAGAGGGCAGTGGAGACTTGCCTTCGGAGGAGCCATGAAGCGTGGAATTTACATATTGGAGTGCTCGCTAAATTGTTTCTAAAGAGAAACAAAGAGAGGTGGAAGAAGATGGTGTTGAAGTAAGCCTGTCAAGTGAAGAGGTTTGGTTTAATGAGAATAGTGTGATGTCTACGTGCATGCGTGTGGTGTAGTTGTCTATGTGTGTGTGTTCCTGTACATCGAATGTCAGATAAAGCTTTAGAGATAACTGCAAAAATCTTGTTTGATGCCATTTTCACCAGAGTGATCCATGAAGAAGTTCCAGGTTTAAATACAATATACAGCCAAGTATTTCAAAGATTTCTAACACCCATGCGAAGAAAGAGCGGATCACTGATTACGAGCTGATATGACCATGTCATCTGTAATCTAGTGCTGATCCGGTCAATGATTAACTGCCCAAAAACATCTGACAGTAGGTGTTGCT
This sequence comes from Mythimna separata, assembly GCA_030763345.1. Lineage (NCBI taxonomy): Eukaryota > Metazoa > Arthropoda > Insecta > Lepidoptera > Noctuidae > Mythimna > Mythimna separata. Next base: position 7,755,402 of record CM061187.1, read on the forward strand.
TAGAAATATATATCTACGAATAATATCTACCTACCAATGCGATCAACTACAAATAACCTCTAACAACCTGACCACACATCTAGACTAAGAAAATCCTCCCTCAAAATCCTCCCTCAAAATAGCCCACAACATCGCGAAACACCTAATTCCTCATCACTACCGTCTCAATATAAAATCCTAAGTAAATTATCATGCATTAATTCCGGTGTCTTGGCACGCCTGGTGTCGCCTGTACCTACGTACTGCGTAATTGAGTTACAGCCCTTTGACACCCGACGTAACGAGGTTTGCGACGACACTTGCGTACTACGAGAGAACGACACGCGCGTACTAGGCACTACAGCGGCGTAGTACGCGGGTGAGAGCTTGAGACTTTGTAACGTTAATCTTTTGACGTGTTTTGGAGGTGAGGTGGGAAGGAAAGGTGTTGTGTGTAAAACTGTTTCTTGAAGAGGTGTGAATATGAGATTACTTATTGCTTTGGGTTCCGTACGAGAAATATACTAAAGAGGCCCTATTACTAAGTCTCCACTGTCCGTTTGTCCGTCCATCTGTCAACGGGCTCTATCTTATAAACCGTAAGAGATAGAGAGTAGAAAAATTTTCACAAAATGTCTATTTGATTTGACTTGGACCCGCTATTCTATTTATTAAACCTATATGGTTCACCCATGTTCAACAACATACATATTCATATGTGCCAAATTAATCATTCTTCTTCCTCTTCGTTCATTGTGCCCTGCCCACTGCCAGTTAATTTTGACGATTGTTCAAGCTAAGTCGGTAACCTTGGTTCTCTTACAGTTATCTTCATTTCTGATGTGATCACCCAAAAAAACTTCTTGCTTTCAAAGTTCAGTCGGAGTTAAAGAAGTTAAAAATCTCCTTATGTTCAGATAAGAAGATTTTTTTCGACCCGAAAGAAAAAAATCTTCAAAAATACATGATTAACTTTATACATCGGCTCTTTTTAATAATCTGGTACACAATTACACCGGTGTTTATTAGGTGCAAGTGAAGGGGCCGGGTGCCTAGCGACGCCCTGCCGACGGGGCGTCTCGACGCGTCGCCGACGCTTGTCGACGAATATTCAGCAAATCTCATTCACCTGCCATATTTCTTGCACGAGAAAGGCATTTTCGGCTTCGCTATTTTCAATTTTGAAACATTTTTAGGGTGTAAATTTTTGAAGTATTGAGAATTTATTTGTAGTGCACTTTCAATTCGAATAGTATTGAATAGCTAAATATGGAAGCACGTAGCCGAAAAAGTATCTATTATACTCTAGAGACCAACTTTATTTAGTAAAGATGCTATGGATGTGACCCAGTGGTAAAGGCCAGTCCTGACTTATGACTCATAAGTCAGGGTGAGTGATACGCAGTGGGTACAAACCTACGTAGGTCACTGCTGTCAAAACGGTTAAAAAATTATGTGACAAAAAGTCAAGTGACATCCACTAACGGTCCATTGCCTCTCCTAGAGAGGAAGGATTCCTGAGTCCCAGCAGTTGGAATATTGTATGGCTTTATCCTATGTTTTAGATGCCTATTTTTGATACTAGTTTAAAAAGGTTAAATTCCAACATAGATTGTATTCAAAATGAAACAAAATGAAGCCGTGCAAAACAGAAGTCTTTTCAGTGCACCTACTTCCCAATAACCACCATAAAATCTCACCCAATCGCATCACTAATAACAAACTTAAGAAACTTCATAATTGTTAATGTTTCCAGAATATTAAAATACATCTCGTGTCCTCGCAGGTGTCAAACTGGGGCCCCTTAAATTGATAATTAATTGTCACGCAAAACTTTTGGACCGAATTAAATCCCCTTTGAGGCACAAACGAGGAGTGACAACGGTCCCGGCTGACAATTTAATATCTTTCGGATAGAAACATCGCGCCGATGACAGGGGATAGGTCAGAACTCAAGTTTGAGGAACGTCATAATAGATAGCTATAAGCAGTATAAGTGCGCGCGTTTGTGTTTAAGACATATAGCCGCGTAGTGGTTGAGCTATTGACTGCTGCGCTGCGGATCGTGGGTTCGATCCCCGGACGGAATAAACATTTATACGGCCTAAAGATAGGTATTCTGGGTCTGGGTGTCTTTTGTATGTTAGATTACCATGTTGGTGAACGGTTATAATATAGTGTGATTGTGTGTTGTTGTTGTGACTGTTTTTGTGTTGTTGTTTGTTGTTGTTTTGTTGTGACTAAGATTACGATTGAAGTAACAAATAACAATAAGCAGTTCAGAGTTTTTTACCCGATAATTATTAAGTAACTCTTTCACATTTATTTTTACTTAATTACATTTTGTACGACATTAATGCAAAACATATTCAACAGTTCCGTAAGTACGGAATTTTAGATAACATCTTGAATTTAAGTGTATCCTCATGTTTTAACAAAATAAATAATCTAATATTGGGTATAACTTTACCTGATAACTTAAAAGGTAGCGACCCCATCAAGGGATCGGGTGGAAACCGGGGTCCGAAGTGGAAGGGATGGAAGCCATGATGCCTGGTCTTGGACCTGGGCTCCCGGGGACCGTCCACCGTCACCTTGATGGCCTTCTGGTACGTCGCCACTTGAGGGGGGGACGTCGCCAGCATTATCGTCAAGGTGAACGATTTACCTGTAGGAGGAAAATAGAAATATTTAGTGAGATCCCGAAGCAAGATCATGAGAAACGGAGAGGTAGGTAAAGTAGATTCTTAGAAAACATAATTGGAGTTTATTTTAATTTTATTGTTTAAGTATAAGATTGTTCCTTCGTTCCGCGAGCCAATAAATATTTATTTTATCAAAGATCATCAGTAATCGGAATGGGCAGAGTATGTAATAGTATGTATATTTACCTATAGTCTATAAAAGTAAGTTTTTTTTAATATATCGATTACTTCCACGAACTTTAAGTAAATAAATACTCCTATTCCTACCTCTGGATATCACTCATATAAATCTTCCTATTCTATAGACTTTAACTTCCAATACTACTTAAATACCCGTTGTTGAAAGGAAATACATTAGTAAATAGAAGAATAGATAGATAATAGACAAGAAAACCAGTGAGACACTGTTAGGGCAGTAGAATAATTCTTGGAACTCTTAATTTTTAATCTGATTTCTTTTTTAAATAATTTATTTACTTTTCTCCCTTTCCGGGATTCCAAAACCAACCAAGAAACGTATTTTTCATCAAAAATAATCTCACCTATTTAAATCGTCCTCTCAAAAACTCTTGACCCCAGAAGGATTTCCATTTCATTGAAGATTTTTCTTAGAGATTATGAAGCAGCTAAACTGAGATTATACACTAAAACTACCGGTAGGAGAATATCTAAATCTAAATTTATTTCCTGTAACTGTTATTTACGGAAAACAGGAAAATTCCAGAGAAATAAGGTTAGGTCGGTAGTAAAACTTCTGAGAACTCATAAGTGAACTGGCACTTGAATTTGTGAGAGCGTATTCCATCCGTAAAATTATTTAAACTAAACCCCATTTCTAACCAAAACACAGGCCACCGAGGCACGTACAGAAACCATCTAGCAACTTCCAACCCTGGAATGTATAAAGAATTCGCGGCGGCGTCGTCAACCCATTCGCTTGCCGTCGCGTGGCGAACCGGCTTGATTTGTGGAGCGACGCCGGCCGGCAATCCTACCTCGGATGCCGTCACGGACGCGAAGTACTAGGAGAACACGATTTACTAAGATGTTCGAATATTTTGTGAAGAGACACGTTGGTATGCGTAGGCTTTTGGTTTTTAAGAGAGGGTGTGGTAGTAGGTGTTTCTTTGTAAATTTTTACTGCATAGATTAGTAATGTAGTTAAGCTAGGTAATAATATATAAAGAAAGAATAAAGAAGAAAGGAAAACGTGTGTTTATTACATACAGATAGACACAGAGTAGAAATTTAAAAAGAGCAGAGACATTGTATTAGCTGCGTCAAATATGTTCAGTTGGCTAAAAAGGCTGCAATCATTATCTGATCGAGTTTTCAGATTTGGTAAGGCGTCTTTAAATCGTTTGACCTAAAAAAAACTGTATTAGTTTTTAAGTGGGATCTCATTCTAAGACTTCACGTCTTGAAAGGTCTCATTTCAAATTACCTAACTACCCTTAGGTTTTGCAGTTTTCCTCTCAGTAAGTATGCATCTATTAAAACAGCCCAACCGCTAAACGCACAAAATGATAAGCTCTGCGTGTAATGTGGTCGTGGACCATCCTATCACTTAATAAGTGCTGAAACTCGCGACAATGACGTCACATAACGACGCAATCTCCTAAACAGCAACCATCGCCGTAAACGTACCATTTAGCTGTGTAGAGCGTTGGATAATGAAAGCAATGTATGCTTAACAGTCAAGTATTAGCGTGTTATATAGCGATGGAAATCGAGGAGTGGTGTAGTCGAAATGCCATCGTAACACATCGACCGCAGAGCGGCCACAAACACGACGCAAGCGTTTGAACAATCAGAACGTATCGACGCACATATCGTATGGTAATTCTGGTAAAGTTCATCGGTTGACATTCTACACCCGCCGTAATGAATGATCATAGGTGCTAATTGAATAATTGTATGTACCACAAACGGGATGTGGTGTTTTTCGAAATTAATTGTTACAATAGGTACGATGATTATGCTGATAGCTTTAATAGAATGTGTTGCATATAAATCAAAGCAAAAACATATATTTCAAATAAACCATTCACATTCATATTTGTAATCAAAATGTCGGTCAGTCAAACTTAAATATATAAAAAAATATAGGAAGTTATAGATGTTTTATCTCACGAAAGCGGGTGACCCATACTTGTGTGTGTAAGTGTACATGCACACTGTCGTTGTCTGCGTAAGCTCGGGAGCGCTCAGTCACGGCCGGGTCGCCGGCTAAGTCAGTAGTGCTTCTTGGTTCGCGTCAAAATAATTTATCGAGTACCGTCAGCATGCAAGGTACGAAGAAACGGAGAAAAGTTGCTCGTAGTGCGATAAGGCAACTTAATGTTAATGTTTGGTGTGTATTTATGTTGTGTGTAATATATGAATGTATTTATTTATTTTAATATACTTACAGTATGCATCAAAGCGTATAGCTAGCCAACAACTTACGAACTAGAGAATTTTACACAGATATTGATAATTTCTTTACTGCTATATAAAAAAAAAACGAATTTCGGTTCCTGAGCAATCAGGGCGTTCAGCAGATTATTTATGTGGCGTAACCATGGTAACCATAAAAACCATCGAAGGAGCATCGACGCGCGCACCCGCGCCTGTCAGTCCGCTTAGCTCTCACAGATGACAGACGCCACGCTCTTACTTTTGCTGTGTTAAGAATATTAGTGGTGAGAATAAACTATTGAAAAAGAATCTGGGCCGTTTGATTGTGTTCCTCCACCACAACACATCATAAATAATAAATAATAAATAATAAAAAATGTTTTTATTTTACATAGGCCTACATGGGCACTTATAAAAAGTCGAAGCTAGTGCACGGTTCCAAATTGGTCGTTTCCTATGGAGAAGAACCGGCAAGAAACTCCATGGTTACTCTTTTCAAAAAAAAATGATTGGGTTTACAATATTTTCACATTACAAAACAGACACATATGCGAGGACAGTGTAGACCAATCAAAATTGTAACCCAAATAAAAATAGATTCAATCAAAAACTGGGTTGAATTAAGTAGTAATTAAAATTCGTAGTCTACAGTGTTCTCTCATTCACACTTTAAGAGAGGCTATATAAATAAGAGAGAAAAGAAATCAAACCTATCAACAAATTAGTTTTTATCAAAATGAAATCACGACTTAATGAAATTAAGGTGATTAATATCCAAATAATATAAAAATATTGCAAAAGCAACGTGTTGTGTAAAAAATAAATTTATGAGTAATATTTTATGAAATAAAACAAACATGGAGCAGTTAATAGACAAATTTACACAATAATGTTACCAGGGGGTCACATGTGCAGAAGCAGTTATTTCCAAACAAGCGCGTCTTCGACATAGTCTCTAACCTTGTAATATGCTTTTTTGGTTAGGACACGCTTAATATGGGTTTTGAACTTTCCCTCGCTAAGTTCAATAACCGACTTGGGCAACTTATTATAAAAGCGTATACTATTGACAAGGAATGACTTACTGGTCTTAGCTAGTCTCCATTTTGGTAATACGATTTGGTGTTTGCTACGCGTATTTTTGTCATGTAAATCGCTTCTAATTTTAAAAAGTCCTAGGTTTTTGCGTACATACAATATACTTTCCAGAATATAAAGCGAGGGCAGAGTTAGTATATCAATTTCTCCGAACGTATTTCTAAGGGACTCACGGGGACCCATTTTATAGATAGCCCGGATTGCTCTCTTTTGCAGTATGAAGACTGATTCCACATCAGCGGCAGACCCCCACAATAAGACGCCGTACGACATAATACTGTGGAAATAGGCATAGTATACTAATCTAGCTGTAGCTACATCTGTCAATTGCCTTATTTTTCTTACTGCATACGCAGCTGAGCTTAATCTACCTGAAAGAGTTCTAATATGAGTGCCCCACTGAAGTTTAGAATCAATAGTTAAACCTAAGAATACAGTTTCCGTAATAGTATCAAGTTTTTTGCCGTCAAGCATTAAATTAAGGCCCACTTGAGGAACATTTGGTAGTGAAAACTTTATACATTTAGTTTTGTTCGCATTTAGTAAGAGGTTATTAGCTGCGAACCATTTCGAAAGAACAGCCAGACTTTCGTTTACATGCAAGACATCCGCATCTTTTCTGTCTACTTTAAAAATAAGAGAAGTGTCGTCAGCAAATAAAATTATATCAGCTAAACTAGCCATCATGTAAGGAAGGTCATTAATATAAACCAGGAAAAGGAAAGGGCCAAGAATTGACCCCTGGGGCACGCCCATCTTTACTAAAGACCCCGAGGACGTCGCCCCATTAATGGTTACTTTCTGCTGCCTGTAAGATAAATAGGAAAAAACAAGATCAGCAGCTCGTCCACGAATTCCGTAATGATGTAATTTACAGATCAGAGTATTATGATCAACACAGTCAAATGCTTTTGACAGGTCACAGAATATGCCAATAGCATCCTGGGACTTCTCCCAGGATTCCAAAATGTGACTGATGAGTTTCACTCCTGCATCTGTCGTTGACCTTCCTTTCGTGAAACCAAACTGATGACTATGCAAGATCCTATTAGAATTAAAATGACACAACATCTGGTCAAGCATGATTTTTTCATAGATTTTACTCAATGCTGGAAGCACAGATATCGGTCTATAATTAGAGGGATCACTCTTACTTCCTGATTTGAAAATTGGTACTACTTTACTATGTTTCATTAAATCAGGGAATGTACCACTGTCTAAACATTGGTTAAATATTCCTGTTAGGATAGGAGCAATTGTGTCAATAATATCTCCAAGAACCTTAACGGATATACCCCATAAGTCCTCAGTGTTTTTTACGTTAAGACTTTGGAATGTTTTCTTGATTGTATCAATAGATATACGCTTGAATTCAAAGGTTGGTATATCCTTAGTGAAATTTTCTTTCAAAAAAGATTCAGCTAGCAAAGATGAAGAAGGGAGAGATTTCGTAACTTCTATTGGGATGTTGGTGAAAAAGTTTTCTAATGTCTCCGCCACTTCTGACTTATCTGAGATGATCCTATTATCAATTTTTAGTGACAAATCATTCCGATCTCGTTGATTTGTCTTTCCAGTTTCCTTGTTTATTACCTTCCAAACAGTTTTAATTTTATTATTGGAATTTCCTATTGTCTTACTTATTGACTTAGATTTAGCTTGGGCGCAGACTCTTTTGAATATCTTTGAATAAAGTCTAACGCGGTTATGCAAGTTAGGATCAGACGTCAATGATTTTTCATAGTATAACTGATATAAAGTATCTCTGCTTTTTCTAATACCAGCAGTTGCCCATTCATTAAATTTGGATTTATTATTTATTTTAACTTTTTTAATTGGACAGGACTTATTAAACGATTCATTCGAGACATCAACATGTTAAACGATTTTATAACTGTATTGTTTATTTAGGCTCGTCAAATGATTGCAAATATTTATAATTTGTTCAAAGAAGAATATTAATTCACGGAACTTCATCGAGAACCAAATTGTGATTTATCATATTTGCGTAATATTACAAAACGCACTGCAGCATCGACAGCGGGGTAAGTGAAATAACAGTGCAAAATACTAATAAAAGAAGGAAGAGATGTCGCAAGTACATCTTCGAATTTTATGTCACCCATGATAAACCGAAGAAAGAGAGAAAATAAAGATGGATTTACAGGTGACGTTGTACGGAGCACAATACAAAATTTTCATATCGTACTAAAACAAATTCCAACAATAAATCAAATAAAATAAATAAATTGTATATTTGGTCTCAAAAGGTTACATTACAAGTGTTAATGAAACAGCCCCAGTAAGTTATTATTAATAGGGTCGGGTGTCTCACATTGAACCAGGCAGCTACATTGAACCACCGGCGAATCTCGAAAATGCGACATTGCCAAACCGCGCTAATATGAGTGAAAGAGAGGTATTTACGTTCCGTTCCTGCCCACTAGTTTGCGTGGCGATCGCGTGCAAAGTGGTTGTGTGAGGAGTATTCGAAAGCAAACTGACTCAAAAAGTAAATATTTTTTGCCAATTTCATTCTTTTTTAGCTTTTTTCGTTTAAATAATATCAATTTATTTATATGTACACTGTTTTCTACGGTTATTTACCAATTAAAAGCGCTATAATTCGTGATTTTAAGAGATTGATTTGCCGGTAAAATTTTGAGTTTAGTGATCAAAACGTGGTGTGTCTCACATTGAACCACCTGAGGGTGTTACACATTGAACCACGGTTTATTGTGTACACCCCAGTCGTTAAAGGAGTGTATTTTTCACAATTATTTTAATTTAATTTTAATTTGTTATATTATGGAAGGTACTTTTGTTCTTATAATTAAAAACTGTTACTTTTGTTTTTATTATTAAAATATGATAAGAATTTGACTGAAAAGGTTTTGTGATGTATAAAACTAAGACTGTCGGTTTAATTGCATATGATTTAAAGTGATTTTTATAAAAATAAGGCTGATTTTTATTATTACTGTTTATTATTATTATTATTACAAAGTATTTGCCTTAAATTGAACTAGAAGACATCGTCAATAAGGTGTCTCAATGTGGACGATACCCTGGTTAAATGTGTACCACCTGTGGTACTCATTGAACCAAAAATCATTTTTCATAAAAACCTGTTTTACACCGAAACTAAAAGGAATATGAGAAATTAATGTTTTACAAAATTGAAGCTAAATAAATATGCTAACTATACACAAAAAATTAAAGGCATTGATTGAACATCCAGCCCGCTATGAGACTTTGAAATTTACCTGGTTCAATGTGGGACAACTTACCATACTTGTGTTAGGGTTATTTCGTTCCTTCCCTTAATTGTATAACATTGGCAAAGCTAAGGTCAGTTTTGAATGAAAAAGTTGGTTTCGATGGATATCTCGTAATGCTGCGTAAGTTATTAAATAAATTGGGCAACAAGTGGCAACTTTATTATTTTGTTCAATAGCGATGAGCTTGCTAACGCTACCTGTAGTTACGCACACAAGAGCGAGTGTCTATACACATCACAACTACAAGTATGGCTCACCCGCTTTCGTGAGATAAAACAACTATATCATTTTAAAAAACCAAGTAACTACATTCGTTTAAACAACGATTACCAGGTTCTGAATTCAAAATATTCTATGGAATATTTGGATTTAGAATCCGCTATTTCTTCTTTTCGTATCGATTATACGAAAAGAAGAAATATCGATTTACTTCTACTAAATTTTCTCTGACCAGTGTTTGGCAACCTGTACGGCTCTATTATTGGCCTCGTTTAAACAAACTTATTAGTAAATAGATATATTTCAAACATACCAGGTTAGCGAGTGTTTTAAATAAGGCTGTAAATTACTCGTATTATCTCATAATACCAACACACCACCCATATTTTTAAGTAAAAACAAAGTGATGAATAATTTATCTCTTGGTAAACAAAAGCAGCAGCAACAAACAACGCTAACAAACACTATTTTCCTCGACCGTCCCAAATGATTTCATATTTAGATCCCAAATTATATTCTGAATAAAAGAAACGTACCGAGATAACATTCCTGCAAAACAAAAGAGAGACTAGTATTCTGAGCGTCTGGCTTGAAGCCAAAAGCCGCGGCGGTGGTCCTCCGAGCCATGAAAACGACATAAACACCCCCCCTTGGGCCCGCGACCCCACCGCACCTCCCCCCTCCCCGACCCGAAATGAGCGGGCACCCGCTTATTTTCATAAAACCCGCATAAACTCGGCGAGAACTTAAGAGAGAGACCAAGAAATTGTTTTTGCGCAAATATACGGAGAAAAGAAAAGTTTTATTGTCTACCATTCTGACTATTTATGTAATATGGGTGGAATAGAGGCATCTACATACATAAGACGCGGCTGTGGAATATTCGCAATACGCTGGTTAGTATTCATAGAGTATCTGGTTATTGGCAACTGTATATCAAAGGGTAAATAATTATGTACTTAACCTTCGGTATGCCTGGTAGCAAAAAGTTACGCGGTATGCCTGGTGGGTCTATCAGACCCGGATTTTTAACTTGTAATTTCCCAAATATTTATGGATAAATATGTTATTAAAAAATATTAATATTTTTACTAGAGGTGTATATTAGAAAATAAAATAAAAAAATATTGCAAATCAACAACTTTTAATTATTATTTTTTCAATTAAACTTTGGCAGTGTTTTTAAAGGTTTTTAAACTTAGTTACTGTTATAACACACTTTACTTATTAAAAACTAAAGAGGTCTCAATCAGACTTTTAAAACATGTTAAGCCACTTCTATATACTTATTAATTACTAAACAATAATCAGTCTTTATCGGTTCTATCAATATTTTCCAGGGCTCTGGTTCTAAAGCAAGTTTCACATTGGAAAATCGCATGATCCAGACATAAATTACTCTTACAAGTCTCACAGATATATTACGTTTTGCGATCTTTTTTGACTGGGCACACGTAGCATCTGCGTTTTCGATTTTTTCAATGGAGAGTCATCTTGGGTACCCAAATGACTACCTATTCGCTTGCGAAGATCTATAGATAGGCGGTCGAAGTTTTTTCTTGACTGCAAATGTTGATCGATTAGTGCAAGTGCAAAATTCTTCGACTATACTTGTTTTCTGGACAGTTGAACATTTGTATAATTTAGCCTCTCCGAAATCATGGTTTTCAACCTCTGAATCAGATGCTTCGCTTCCCTGACTCTCGTGATTGGACTCTTCTAAACTTGAATTGAAAATTACGTCATCATCTTCAATCGCGTCGAGTAATAAACTACTAATATCATCATTGCATAGATGGTTCCCCTTTTTAATATAAAATAATGTAAAAATATTATATTTAATCACAAAAATAACTTCAATTTCCAAAAACACTGACAACAATATACCTACATAGAAACGTCACGTCGTATGCCTGGTCGGGTCCGTGAGACCCGCGCGAACTCTACGCATGTCTTACTACCACGGGAGTGCGCTCAGAGCGGAGGAAGTGTTGTTGAGTTGGAGGACGTCTAGCAATTCATAACGGCCAGCTACTAAATGCGGATAGGTGCGAAATTCGAATTCAAAGGAAATACAGCGGTTTACGTACACAGGTGGGTCTGAGGGACCCTACCAGGCATACCGAAGGTTAATGTAATTGAACATTGTTTTTTTTTTCGTCTCATGTTGCGATTGTGCTTTTCGTGGCCTTTTTTCTTCTCTTGGCCCCATTGCCTATAAGGCATGTAAATGTGCTATTGAAGTTCTAAATTTATGAATCTACTCTGCGTAAAACTCATTAGGGTAACGCGAGATATTCCATATTTTAATATTTATCAGTATAGATACGTATTTTACTATTATACCTATTCCTAATGATATTTGATTCTATTTCTAATATTTCTTTATTACCTCATAACTTTTTAACCCAATGGTCGATTGGTAGAGAATACTTTGATACAACCTGTGAAGGACTTATTTAAGCAGTCGCTCCATTATAAGTACGGGTACTCAGCCGCATTCGATTAGACTGGAGGCCGCGATTTGGATGACTTCCGACCCTAAAAAAATAGCTAGTGGGAAAACGCTAGAGAGATGATGACTAAATCCGCCCAAATATTATTACAGCTGTAAGTACATAAAGTTGTAATACATAAATAGCAGCGAAAATGATTTTCTGAATTTTTAAATTTAATTGATCATTGGAACAATCTTTTTTCCATCATTTACAAAACACACATGAACAAAATATACTAGCTGCTGCCAGCGGCTTCGCCTGCGAGATACTCGTAGTATGAAAAGATCCCAAGAGAACCTACTCCCGGGACAAAAATCATCCTATGTGCGTTTCCTGGACATTGTCTACCCGTATACCAAGTTTCATCGAAATCCACTCATTAGTTTTTGCGTGAAAGAGTAACAAATATCTATACACACGCAAATTCGCGTTTATTTCATGAATCCCCGACCGGTCGCATGAGACCGCGCAATTATTGTTTTACTATTGTGTCTCGTTTCACGGGTGTGTGATAGGTTAAAATCTAGTAGCATCTATTGTTACCCACACATACGTACAAGAAACAACAAAAACCCTCAAAAACCTTCAGAAAAGCAAACGTAAAACCATTTTCTAAGACCATAAATCATTTAGTTATTCATAAAAAGCCTTTCCACCGCCCCCCGGCGTCGCCTGCTAACATATTGCAAGTGCACGTGCTACACTTCATAAAGTATGTGTATCGTCGCCAGGGGGAGCCACTGATTCTTCATAAAAATATCGTGTTTAGATAAGTTATTGGCACAGTCCTTTTTTTTAGGGGTGATTTTGATATTTATTTTTACGTTTAAAATTTTGAATTGAATTGGTTTTAAATTAAATTTTGTATATATATTTTTTACTATTTCAAGTTAATTAAAAAAATTAAAATTATTATTCGTTCTAGTATTGAGATTGGTTGAACGGTTTTATCAGACACGCCGCGCCATCTATCGACTCCAGACTACATTTTTTTTTGTAAGGCAGAGTAAAAATGTGAAATAGAGATGTAGGTGTCTGGTCATCATCATGCATTAAATAAAAGATTTGGTAGACAATAAGAGAGACCTTTTTAAAGAACCAACTGACTTGGCAAATATTGTTAAAGTCTTGTTCAAGTTATGGCGTGACCATCGGAAATAGGGATTTATTTTTATATACAGGTATAGTATATAAAAGCATAATTAAAGTTCTATAACTTTGAAATTGGAGAAGTTTATATTCTATTCCCACTCTAACAAGTCAACTCATAAATAACTACCCAAAAGTACTCTCCCAAAACTGATAACAGTTAAAATATTATTCCAAATTCAAATTCAGCTTCCAAATTCAAATTCGGCAATTTCCCGTTCACGTCGGATTAAAAATCAACTTTATAACGTCATAAAGCAGGGAGGCACGTTAAGATAAGAGTATTCTCTCAGCTAAATAAAAAATGAGCCACAATCGTAATGGTACCTCCTTTGATCTCGGTTACAAGGCTTACTGGGGCTTTTCGGCTTAGACGAGCAATTTGGATATAAAATACCAACCGATACGGAATACGGCCATCAGCGGATTGACTCCTCATACAAGCGCAATGTATTAAACATGCATCGTAAACTGCTATACGAAGATATTTTTATGTTTTGTGGAACAAGAATCTACGTACGTTTATTGCATTATATTTTCTCGACAGTATAAAACTTCCTCCCCATCCAATAAAATAACTAATACAAGCGAGACACCGTAAAATCCGAGTTTATTGAGGCTCAAAAGAACAAGAGGAAAAGTCAAAAGCGTGCACAATTAAAACCATCCCCTAGGAAGCGACCGAAGAGCCGAGCGGTCAATATGCCGAGACGAGACCCTCAATTTTCACCACTCTCCCCAACGCTAATAACAATAATTAGGAATGAGTGGTTCAATAATTAAAAACGGAAAGAGAACAACTCCAAAAAGACGGCACAAAATGAAAAGAAACTTGCCCCGTCCCTCTCTGGCCTAAAGAAAAGCGTAACTCTATCTCTGTCGCGCGACCGTCTCAATTTCGCTTATGAATTTTTTGCACCCACCCGATGGTTCTCTTTTTAAATTAATAAAATTTCTAATGGCTGCTCATCTTAACTGTGATGGTAGTTAGCGAGCCTCTTAACAATTACGTTGTGACTTATAACTACGAGCATTTTTGAAGACGATTATTACAACACTAGGCATAATTTTAAAAGGGATAGGAATTACCAAAAAACTTCCAGTTTCAACTTGATTACACTACGAATGTCGGTTATTACGGACGCGAAGTCAAAGTTGAAGCCAGATCAAAAGTACCCTATATCTTTCCTTAGGAAGGTGAGCTTGAATTACTTCGTACATTTCAACAAAATCGGCTAGTAGTTTATCTTTGAAGGTGTAGCAGACTAAGTTACTTTTACATTAATAATATTAACACAAATATTAGTACTACCTATACATACATCAAGGTATAGAGCTCCTTACAAAACCGCACTCATCCTAAACCCCATTTACAATATTAAAGCTCTCTTCCATTCAAATAACATACCCTTGAAACGCTAATTTACATCTTCAATCATGCCATAACATACTCCGAGAGGTTTTCAGAATAACAGAGCGAAATTGAAATCATTAGTTTTCAAAGGGGCTTGGGCAGTGCATCAAAGGGGCCGAGTTAATAATGAAAGGTGAGGCCGAGATCTTTTTCTATACAAAAATAATTTTCCTGGGGGTGGAACAAGGTGCGATGGGGTGAACCCCGGGGCTCTCGGGCCCATTGTGTTCTACCGACACTGTTTGGTTAACTGCCACCTTTGTTACAGCTCAAAGATTAGTGCCCATGTTGTCGGTTTGTTTTGCAATTGAAAATTCTAACAAAGAATGAAACTTTTCAACTGGAATGGAGAAACAAAGGGTTTTTACTGATTGGGCTGTGTTGGTTACACATCAGAAATAATTGATTAACGTTTCATAATTATAACTATAATGAACGACTTAATAATGCTATCATAAAAATATAGTTATAATTTAGCGAAAGTCTTGTGTTTTTGGACTGTGGTAGATGCGGAAAAAGTGTAATTGTACATAGGATCGGAAAATCTTGGAAAAATCTAGCAACACCGTTAGTGTAGAGAGACTTCTAGTAAGATTGAGATCTTCATTTCCAACTATACCATATACAGTCTGAAGCTTAATACTTTGGACACTTCTAAAAAACAAAAAATTTCGAAAATGTTCTTTTACAATAAATTACGATTCAAAGAACAAAGTCGAAGAGACAAGAAAGACATTTCAAATAACATCGCATTTTGTTAGAAACATGCATCCTAGCAACTAACTACCGTTTTTTTTATACCCTGAGACTAAAATGACATTACAACACAAAAGAACTGGCATCATTCCTATAGTAAGTTTGACATTAAATGTGTCAATTTAGTCTCAGAGTATAAAAAACAGACGATAGGGACCTACACATTTTTTCAAAAATCGAACGCACAATATAAAAGGCAATTAAGAAGCTGCGTAGAAGATCGCAGGGACCAGGAACAAATGAGACTAGGGGCGTATTTTATCGAGTCTAGCTGAAGGTGGGGTCAATCAATCGATTAGCAGATGTCGCTGCTTGACTACTGGTGCGTTAAATTGCCCTCTTACGCCACTGCTCCGGGGTATAATAAGGTAAGGTTACATTTAAATCAGCCGTGGAAATCGTGGAGGATATGGGCCCGTTTTAGAGGTGTATTTTGAGTTTAAAATGCGGCAAAATCTACTGTGATGTGAAAGTTTAATAGGTTTTTTAACCAGAGTTAATTAGCTAGCTTATGCCAAATTTGAATAAAATTCCGTACAGCTGTCAAATCAATCGACTGAACAAAATATAACAAACATACATACACGTATGAAATACAAGCTTTCGCCATCAGTGTGATGTGATGGGCAAATATTTATTATGAGTAGGAATGAAACCTTAAAAAATAGTTTTATCATTACTTTCTGTCGACATAATTAAACAAAATGTGGCAATTATTAAACATTAATGAAAGAAAAAAACTTGTCTTGAAGACTTCCATCTTCAAGTAAAAAACATAGCGCGTATTATCATGTTCGGTAACAAGTAATTGGATATTACACGAGCTCCAACATAATTTAGAAACAAAGAAAAAGATCTTACAAGTAATTAATAATTCTTTTCTAATAAGAATAAAGGCGGGCTAGCTGACACGGCAAACCGTGGCAAAAAAGTGGTTGGGAGGGGGCCTCATTAAATTTTTCGCTTATTAAAAATTCCCCGCGCCCTGTCCCTCGGCATTAGATACGCAACTTTTTATCCGGAACGAAGCTAAAGTTATGTTCCGCAGGAGATTCCCTTTGTCTTTTTTACCCGATAATTTGAGTGAGATTTTCTCGCAATTTAAGATAAACAAAGAGAGCGCTTACCCTTAATTGGAAAGCAGAGCGTTATTCAGGAAGAAACGTGACAAATAGACACCTCTTAACTTCTTTTCCACTTTCCCGCCACTCGGGGCTATATTGGTTTTTTCCGTGTACACGCTGGCCGAAAGCTTTTGTTTGTTTAAGGAATTTTTAATGAGGCTTATATTTGTACTACGGGGTGAAATCCACTTTAACGTTTCACGCGTCTATCAACTCCATTCGGAGGAAATTAGCGCTTTTATACAATTAGCTTATTGGTACATTGAGTTTGGAAAGTAGCACAGTACTATGATGAGCAATACTAGGGTTGTAAGTAAGGCTTACTGTCCTCGAAGACCTAGCTTCATAGACGTGTATTCCTCATTGCACGCTTGGTGTACGCCTGCGTGAAGCTTACATACAAAACTATGAAACTATGTCAGCGAAGCAACAGCACAGCCTTTGTGTCATTGCCGCATCGTTGACACAGTTTCATGGTTGTGTTGTGTATGCTATCTTCACGCAGGCGTAGACTTGCTTATAATTGCAAAGACGCGTCTACGAAGCTACGCGACCTTGGAAAACGGGCCTTACGCTGCTTAGAGGCTCAAACTCCTGAAACATGAACCACTCAACAAAATCTTATCATAGCACTATAAATATTACTAATAACTCCCATGATTACTCAGTAAATTTTAATCTAAATAAAACAGAACCAATTCACACTAAATCAAAATTTCACCTACTACACGCATCACAATAACTTCCCAAATACTGCTTTATCAAAATGGTAATGTAAACAAGAACACACATTCTATTAACAAGATTATAATAAAACAAACAATTTATCCCGTCTTCGCTTGTTTATCTGTCATCGACACGGAAAACCGTGTCACGCATGACATATTCGGTGACGTTTTCTTACGTCATGTCACACCGCTACCAAAGGTTCGCGACCCCATCTTCGTTCATTCGTTCGTTAGTTCCCCTGCACTATTTGAATATGAGACGAAGAGACGAAGCAAGTTTACAGTTCGTATGCTGTGTTTGCGACCCCTGAGTTAAAGTTTGTTACCGCTCCGCTGTTCATTTGTATCGATCCGGAATGTTTACGTTAATTCCGGTTTACGTTACGTTGACGGTAACGAGATTTTGTTTATGTAATGAGATATTTCGTGGAAATTGAGTTTCGCGTTTTACGTTTCAGTTTTGCTATTTGGGAATTTAAAATACGACAAGGATTTTTGTTGTAGGGCTGTCGGATTGTTAAGTATGAGGGATTCTTTGAAAGAGTCGCCCTGAAAAGAAGTGGCCGTGATGAGTGGAAGATGACCTACGACGCCTACCGCAAGGGCTGATTCGAAATGGTTTAGGAAAGGATTCTTACCTGTAAGAAATTGGGAGAGACCTTTTCCCAGCAGTGGCAAAGTATAAGCTAAATAAAATAAAACTGCAGTCCTGGAACGCAAAGGACAATTGAGAGAACACTGGTCGGGTAGTAAAAGCATGATACTCCCTCTCGCTCCACCCAGAGCTGGAAAATTATTTATTAATTTACCACCATAAAAAGGGGCATAATTTTGTTACCCAGAAGAACGAACAGTAGAAGTTCTTTATTATTGTTACTAGTTTTGAAAATATCTAATATCCATCATAAAAATACTTCTCAATTGGAATCATAGTTGAGAACTCGATACAGTAGTGTCGCATCCTCCCGCTTTGAGTAGTTCGAGAGTAAAAGTCAGATCGTGTTATTTCAGTTTTCCCTTTGCGTTCCAGGACCGTAATTAAATCTTTCGAACAATCTGGTAACCCTGGCAAACAGTAGGCTTTAACAGACCTCGACAATTTTGTTCTCAGCTCTTTGAGGCGCATGTCACCATCGATGCGGGGTCAGCGATTAGTCCTAACTGGACGGCAAGCTACCCTTACTTCGCCAGCCGAGAATAGCTCTGCAACTCCAGACCATCGCCTCACAGCAAGCAAGTTTAGCACATATCACAAAACAAGACTCCAAAAATTGCTCAAGTTCTTCAATATAACCTCCATACTTACTTATAGGTATTTATATCACCGCGTTAAGTTGCGTGTCTGGGCGTTAATAGGGGTTAAACACTAAAGTATCAGTTTGAGCCGTAAAGAGATCCGCACCGAAGAGCTATAAGTGCACAAACGATTACAATTATTCCGCAGAACTTGATACTGTTACATCACATTACTTTGCTTGTAGGGATGACAAGTTGGGAACTTACAGCTGAAGATTTTCCAGTCGCCGATTTAAAAGGGCGAGTTGAGAAAATGACCAAAAAACCTAGGTAAGGTTCTTAGTCATTTTCTTAACTCACATACTCAATTGTGAAACCCACTTTCAATACTTTCAGAACATTCAGAAAAACAGAACACTTTCATGAATTTTTTTCGCAACATTGAAGGGAAATATCCACGAGATTACAGCTGGATGATCTGGTCGGATTTTTGCTAAAATTATCAATCTACCCACTAACAGTTATGGAAACTGACCTATGTGATGTAGCCTTATCACCATTCTCTTGAACATTATGCCAATTTTATCTGGTTTTTGTAGGTACTGAACTGGACCCACTTTGGGGCACCGTAACATACACTATCTTTTTTTAACCAATTTATTTAGTTTTTTATAACTAAGTATGTATTTAATTTTGTCTTTTTGCGTGTACTTTTAAACTTGTTAATTATATTTATTGTAATTTTACCAAATCCACGTGTTATTTTTCTTTATTTTCTTTCTTTCTTCCTTTTCTTTATCTTTACCATTCATTATTTTGTATTCAAAACACTCCTGTCGACCAAAAGCGATACGTGGTAGTGTTGTCAACCGTATATCCCTCTAGAATACCTACTCGTAAACCCTAAACCATATCCTACTAGATTATAACCCAAGAGGTTGAACGCAAGTAATCGGCCACTAGTCGTTGGCATCGGAATCACCTCAAGTGCAGACGTCGCGACACAGAGGCGGTTGACCGCGCAATTACTTTAGCACTACCATCACACCAAGAGCTGGGAACGACGAGACATGAATTGTTGAGAAGATTTTTCATTAGCATTATCGGCCTTATAATGTTCCCACTGCTGGGACTCAAGCCTCCTCTCTAGGAGAGGGAATGGGCCATAATCCACCGCGCGGGCCCATTGCGGATTGGTGGATGTCACATGTCATCGAATTTTTGGTTCTAGGACATGCCGGTTTCCTTACGATGTTTTCGTTCACCGTTTTGAGAGCAGTGGTGATGAAATAAATTACACAAAGTAATGCGCCTGACCGGGTTTGAACCCGCGACCTACAACTTGCAAGTCGGGGCAGTTACCACTAGGCCACCACTGCTCTCTCTTTTAAGATTTATCGCAATAAACTAATAAAAAAAGACAGGATGAAAACTTGTTTGTTTTGTAATACTAAAACAAATGTGTATTCATCCTGACAAATAATGGTGCTAGGCGCTAAATGAATTACAAAAAAAACAAAAACTAATCTTCCTGTCGAGCATAACTATGTTACACCATAAACAGAACCACAGAACAGTTGTCCGCGTTGTCTATTATACCTCTATAACCGGCAGGGATCAACAGAGATAACGTAATAACTTAAAAATAAACAATTAGTAGCCAAAAGGAAAAGGTCGTTTTGTTTTCAGATCTTTGGGTTAGATTCAGGAAAAAAAGGAAATGATAGGACAGGAGTTTTTGATTAGTATCGGATTAGGTTTCTTAGAGAACAGGTGCTTAATTCATGAATCCCCGACCGGTCTCATAGGACCGCGCTGTTATTGTCTTACTATTGTGTCTCGTTTCGCGGGTATTGATAGGTTAATGTAAGTTGTGAACAAGAATTACCTAACTCAGCTAGACGTCTTTAATAGGGCTCCGCAATTGATTCAAAGAAGCTCCATCTTGATAAATTATACCTAAGTAAACATTTTCTGAGTTTTAATCCATAGTATGTAGCTAAACTTATTGACTAGCGATCACACCTGATGGTAAGCGGTGACGCAATCGTTGGTTTCGATTTCAACAGTTTGGAACTTCCGATTGATTAAGCACCTTTTATTCCCATCCCGATTCCGGTTCTGATTCTGACAAACCAAAAAAAACTGCATTTTCAATTTCAGTTCCGATATACTCGTACCCACTTCCATTAACATCCCTGATCAAAACACAAATAAAAACTGAATAGGTTTTCAATAACAAAAAGCACTTTACAATATATCACCCAAAAAAAAACCCAACCCAAAAATATTTTTTAAATTTCTCTAAAAAAAACTTTTATATCTATAAAACCTTCAGCATATATGAATGTTTACGATAATGCAGACGTCTACTCATAAAAACTCCCCCTTCCCCCGAGTACGCACTCAAAAACAAAGCTCCGGGCGCCTTGCCTTCTGAATATTTCAACAGGTCTTCTCTTTGTCGGAATATTAAGTCAATGGGGGTAATTGATCTGTAAAGGCCCTGCTTCGAGAATCTATGCTGTAAATCTTTAAATAGGTGAGGTGGGTATGTTCGAGAGATCAACCTCTTAAATTAATAACGTGGAATATTGAGTGCAAGTTATTTGGACTATTGGTATTTATGTTTGAAAAAATGAAAGATTTTTTCTTGACAAGAAATTAATAAGCTTAACCAATGTTATGATGGTATGGTTGGAGTACTGATTCCTGGTACTGACCGGCCGCCGTCCTCCCGCATGGAACAAATATTGCCTAAAGACAGTTGTTTGCGGTCTGAGATTCTTCAAGTTAATTGACTAGTTTGTGAACGCACCAACGACACAGGAGTAATTCCTAGAGTATGGACGTATTTTTTTATAAAAGAAGAACGACTAAATTAGATAAAGATAATAACATTAAACCATTACGTAACCTTGAACGAACCAAAGCAAAGTACCTAACACTAAAGTAACAGTAAAAGTAAGTAGCAAAGTAACATCTTATGGTATACATATATCTGTAAAAGTATTGAAGTCGATTTACTGTGCTACCACATCTGCAGATTCATCATTCACGTACTTGAATTCTAGTATTTTACATGGAACGACTATCTGTACGACTTTCACAATCATTAACAAACATAAGTCTCAAAAACTCACCTCTCCCACTCCTCCCAACGAATCTCAAGTCATTGAACTTGGCGACCTGGTTCTTCATGACTGCAGTGCAGTTCCTCAGCTCCGCCGAGCAGTTCTCGTCGTTACCAGCTCTGACGGTGACCAGGGTCCCGTCTCCCACCTCCCCTAGGGCAACCACCTTGAAGGCCATTGGCAGGGTCTTGTTGGACCGCCAGTGGGGGGGTAGGACTGTGCACACCTGGAAAGGAGGCTTGATGTGAATCATTGGTAGTAGATGGCACAAAGATCGAAGAACTCATAAAACTATATGACTTAACCAAAATTAATTTGAAAAAATTATCACAAAAAAACAAAATAAGATAATATCAACAGAACTTAACAAAACAGAAACGGGAGCTAAGTAGGTACATTAGACCGACGCACACGTCGGCGACTCCTGAGTTGTACGCAAAACTGCATATAGTGTGGGTCTAATGTAGCTCTACAAGTCTAGTTGCCATATAAAATGTACGGAGGCCGACCCAGACCAGCGTTATTGGCCCACGTGAGCCCAATGTACATAGTTCTTGTAGTTCTTCTACCTTTACTTTTAACTCAGTCACGATATTTTAGTTTTACACATATGTCACTAGCATCTTCGTATAGAGAAGAAGAAATAAACCTCATATATAGCTAGATCTTCTTCCAAGAAAAACACCAAAATATTAATTAAAAGGTGTCTGCTTACCACATGAGGACATCCAGTCTTCACCAGCTCTCCAGGGTGATCTGCCAAGAGACCTTCCAAGGTTCTTTCAGCGAGCAGCTCAGCCGTGAGAGGCTGACTCGGCAAGGAACCACCATAGCTCGACGAAGGCGCCTCATGGCCCAGCCCACTGGTCGTCGAACTCACTTCACTCGATAAATGCATCGTCCTCACCAACACCTGACCACGTCTGAACAACGTCTTGACTTTAGTCCACTTATACACACTTAAACATTACGGGTTTCGTCATTAAAGTCTGATAGAGATGGAGCACAACTGTCACATGACGCTGGCGATCGCGGGCTGGTTCGAACATGAGTTGTCTACCAACTGAAGAGAGATATGACTTGAAGGTTGTGATGACATCTTTACTGGTGGTATCTGAAAAGAAAAATGTAATTTAACTTTAATTAAAACTTGTTGATAAGTTTTTAATTGGTAGAATTGAGCTAACAGACACAGTCAAATGAAATATATATTTTTATAAATTATCATTTATTTATTTTGGAGCTGAGAAATCGTCAAATGAATTCTCCCATACTAGGGTGGAGCGAGATGCGTGTCATACTATCACTGACTTAACCCCACCTTTGTTCCGTAATTTGTCCTTTTTTTTCTATGTAGGACCACGGCCACTCTTTTAAATGTACCCAAAATCCTAGCAAGTATCAGCCCAGCAGTCTCTCCAATTTTGCTGACGTCATTAAGACTCGCGTGGAACTCTACGCGACTCGGGCCTAGTCCTTACTGGACAGCCGGACAACAGGCTGCGAATAGCTCGATGTCCGCACTTGATAACGGGTTATCGCCTTGCGCCTCCCGACGAAGAGATATTTGAAATCCTAGCTTCCGAACTAGATAGAAATCTGTATTATAGAAGTTTACGTTTATACGTTTCCTTTGTTCACTGTTATAAATTATTTTCCACTTGACTGTAACTAACCTAGCTCTTTCGCCTGTCTTCATTAACATAAAATAATAGACAAGATAATTACTTAATGTTGTGTAAAACGTCAAAGGTTTGCTCACCATTTCTCCAGAATTTTCTAACTGTGTAGTCATTTGAAAACTTTCCTAAAAAGCCTAGTTATTGTCAAAATGTAATACACTCAAACTGCCATAAAATCACGAGTTGCAAGAGTGAGTTCGAAGCCAAACCTTTGAAGTTCGTTCAGGTTACTTATTGACAATGGTGTGTGAGGCTTCAAAGTGACTTCCGCACGACACAAGCACGCACAATCAGGCGGGCTAGGGTGGCAAATGAAGCGTATAGAATAAAATATTAGTATTTTTGTAACATACGACTTTGTACTTCGCTAATATTGACTTCCCAGTATAATATTACGGGAGAAATTTAAAATGGGTTGCGTTTTATTGCAATATATTGTTTGCGTCTGTGTTTGCTCGCAGCGATTTTGATATTGGGGGGGAAATTTACTGCTGTCTAATAAATATTGTAGTCACAGCAAAAATATACAGGAAGAAGCAGGTTTTATTAGTAATCAAAACTAGGACCCTATGAGATCTTTAAAGGCATCCTGGTTTAATTTTTGAAAAGGTTTGGAGCTATTCGTTATAATACTTAGCTCCAATTATTCACACACTGGAAACATGATAACTTTAGGACGTCATGTTTCATACTTTTCAACCAACATCTGTTTATGTAGTGGGATAAAATGATTTTTTTTCTATATATTTTTCTTTAATGGAGTGTTTTAAAGCCTGTCTAATCAGAGGGGCAATTCTCGTATTTTTAAGGAACAAATACACAAACGTACCTATATTTTAAAAATTGGTTACGTTGATTTATACTGAGATGGCAATGTGCTATAACACCTGAACTATTATAACACCATGCTGTTATTCATTATCAAAGCCATTCAGAGCAAGACTGTTAAAAAATCAACTGCAAAATACCTATTTTTACCTACTCATCATTCAAGTCTGTTGCAAATATCATGGCATAATTTCAATGGATGACTGTCCATTTAAAATCAGCATGCTGGTGCATCACCCCCTCGTGACACGATTGATTAACCCTACACTACGATTGTTAACCCTGTCAAATAATAATGTATGTGTATGTCACAGACCCTTTGATCTTTGGCACTGGAAATATGTAGCAAATCATTTTTCAACATATTGATTCGTAAACTGACTCCTACTTCACTGCTTTTAGGCACGCAATGATTAATAAGTAGGTGTAATTGTTCGGAAAATGTTGCATTTATGTTAACAATAAATTAGTCGGTTTCTAGGCTGGTCCGCGAAATTCGACCTTGTTGCTCTGATATGAATCCGCGGACTATTTCTCACAATAATTGATTACTAAATAGTATAGTAAGTTTTGAAAAACGTTGTTTGATACACGTTGGTATTTGTCATCGCAGTCTCTTGACTCTATAATGACTTCATCTTTGGCTCAGGCGTATTTTCCACCTAGCTGCAATGACAACGTTGGCCCAATTGTATCAAAATGAACTATTGATTCAAATTGTCAGAGTCAAAATGCAGACAAGATATTTTACAACAATTTTATTTGAATTTGATAAAGAATTAGCCGAATTTCATTTAAGAACCCGAGATTTTCCTCACACTTGCAGAAAACTAAAATAGATGACAAATGAACTTCCTACGCGCCAAAAATCCAATTATAAAATGGCGGACGTAATCCTTCCCAAATTCGTCGTTGTCTGATAACAGAGTGACAATAATACTTAGAACGATGGGCCCTCACATCCCCTAGGCGCACAAATAGCCTGTTATACGTGGAACGCGATATGTCGATTGGGATGTTAAACTTAATTCGCGTTAGGGGTGAGCCGACAACACGCCTTACTGTCTTTTACAATGCTCGCTTTGATTCCAACTCGTAAAAGTATTGTGAATTGATCTGATGCAAGATAAACAATTTAGGGTTAAACTTTTTTATTAATGTTGGTTGGAAATTAGCAAGAGGAGCTCGTGGCTAGATAATAACAGCCGCACAGGTCGATCTTCAAGGTTAAGCAACGCTTGCCTAGGTTGGTCTGTGGATGGGTGACCATCTTAAAATAACGAGTTTCCTCCGTGCCTCGGAAAGCACGTTAAACCGATGGTCCCGGCTGTCATTTGGAGACCTTTGGCAGTCGTTACGGATAGTCAGAAGCCAGTAAATCTGACTCCAGTCTTGCCATGAAGTACCGTGTTACCCCAGTTAATGGGTTGTGGAGGTCTGGTAGGCAGCCGCTCCTCGTAAAATACTGGTATTCAGCTAAATCCGGCTTGACTGGAAGCCGACCCCAATATAGTTGGGAAAAGGCTAGGCAGATGATGATGATGGTTGGAAATTATCTTAGAAGAATATATTGGAATATTGGTCTAGTGAGATCTTTACTCTTCTAATGCTAGGAAATAAGCAACAAATCAAACACGTTATAGAGGCGAAAGTTTGTATATTTTTTTGTACTTCTTCACGCTCGTAGATTTTGATGAAACTAAGTAGGTACTCGGGTAAACCATGTTCTTTAAAAGCATATAGGATATTTTTGTCTCGAGGATATGTTCCCTTGGAATATTTTTCTACTACCAAGCGGGCGAAGCTGCACGAACTAGTCTATATATACAAAAATGAAACCCGTTTTACGTTGTCACGACATCACATGAAAACGGCTTGACCGATTTGGCTGATTCTTTTTTTAAAATGTTCCTTGAAGTTCAATGATGGTTCTTACGGAGAGAAAAATTATAAAAAAAAAGTTAGGTGAAGTAGGGTAGGGTAGGGTAGGGTAGTGTAGGGTAGTGTAGGGTAGTGTAGGGTAGTGTAGGGTAGTGTAGGGTAGTGTAGGGTAGTGTAGGGTAGTGTAGGGTAGTGTAGGGTAGTGTAGGGTAGTGTAGGGTAGTGTAGGGTAGTGTAGGGTAGTGTAGGGTAGTGTAGGGTAGTGTAGGGTAGTGTAGGGTAGTGTAGGGTAGTGTAGGGTAGTGTAGGGTAGTGTAGGGTAGTGTAGGGTAGTGTAGGGTAGTGTAGGGTAGTGTAGGGTAGTGTAGGGTAGTGTAGGGTAGTCTAGGGTAGTGTAGGGTAGTGTAGGGTAGTGTAGGGTTGTGTAGGGTAGTGTAGGGTAGTATTGGATAGTGTAGGGTAGTGTAGGGTAGTGTAGGGTAGTGTAGGGTAGTGTAGGGTAGTGTAGGGTAGTGTAGGGTAGTGTAGGGTAGGTAGGGAAGGTAGGGTAGGGTAGCGTAGGATATGTAGGGTAGTCATTTGACGGGAGCGAAGCCGCGGGTAAAAGCTAGTTATCAATAAAATCACTTGTCAAACTTCTCCATTTACGTAATGAACGCACCATAACCAAGATAAACAATCAAAGTTCACTCCCAGGGTTGCTTCCGCACCGGATTTATCTCATGAATAGCACAGCAATAAAATCTTAGCGTAAAAACATACATAAAGGGTAAAGGTCGTAAATAATAAAGCATGTAGGATCGTGTAGGGGTCCCTACAAGTGGATAATGCTCGTTACCCGTTCCCTTTATAAAGGAAACCGAATGGGGCAAAGATACATTACACCAGCCGTTTCTGTTTCACTGCGCGGGTTAGCATTCGGACAATATTTTTAATAAAAACCTTACGCGCCGATAGATTTGAAAACGTTTTTTGTTTTAAAATACTGCTTTGGGACCGTGATTAAGTTGGTAGGACTGGAGTTCGGATTTTGAATTTGAATTTTGTTTTTGTGCTGCGTCATTGCGATGTTACTTTTTTTTCGTTTGTGCGTTCAATTTAAAAGATCTTCCTTTAATTTAACTGTTTTTTTTTTTCTTAAATTAAACGATTTTCAAATTGAAGACGGTATTAAAAAATCCAATTTACTAAAACACACAGAAATACTTATTTAAAAAATAAATTTAGCAAATTTACCTTCACTCGCTATCAAAGTAGGTAACACAAGCGTCGAAAACCGTCGCGTCATTTAGAAATCTCAATAATAGCGTAGCATCTGCGCGTATAATAAAAACGCGTCAAGCCCCGACTTCCAATAACATCTATTATCGGCCCAATTTTAAAGAGGAGCGAATGTGAAGGGATTCAATAGGACAGTGGGGACACAAATTCCTGAGGGTGGTCCCTTAGACCCCCAAAGGACCGTCGGACATGGATAATGATCGTCGTACGACCAGCGACGGTTACAAATGGGTTAGCAAATGTAATATCCGACGGTGTCCGAACCTTCAAGGCTCAGATATTCAAATGAACGGAGAGCCCAAGCTGTAAGACGGTGACGGACTTCCTGATTTTAAAGTCGGCGCGCGTTTGTGACGTGTCCTGAATTTATGTGAAACTGATTTAGGTTTCAGTGAATTAGGGAAAGTGAGGAGACTTGGCCTTGTTATGTTCGTTTACAGACTTTTTCTTTATCAATCGTTGAGTTTACTTTAGAAATACGTATTTTGTTTTTTAACATAATTCTATCTTAGAAACAATAGTTGTACCTAATTAAAATATTCGATAAGTTTTCAACTAGATATAAGGCAACTTTTCAAAGCGTGGGTGTGACATTTACTCAAAACCTAATAAATTCTACTTAGAAGAAAATTTATTTCAAAGACAACGTTACTACAAGAAAACTCATAAACGCTTTTCTTTCTAAACAAACCAATTTTCCAGACATCCAATAACACAAAAAAAAATACCAAATAAATATTTAAAGCTATAAAAACAACAGCAACAGAGAGCCCTTCCTGCAATATTGGTGACAATAAACAACGGAGTACAATCAAGCAGTTAAGTAAGAATCGCGCGGAATGCGGCGCGGACGGGCGGCGCCGCGGGCCGACGCGATGCGGCGTCATTTATTAAAACCCGACGCCGACTGAGGGTTACGAGGTCTCCACTTACAATGCGACTTTTTGGTGGGATCTCTAATTGAAATTGACAAGGACTTGTGTAGATCCTGTGATCCTGTTGCATTGCTACGCGATTTTGAAAAGCACGCAGTGTTTTTTTTGCTCCCACTTTTGAAAACAATTGGTTATATGCACAAAAAAAAATGTTTTATTATACTATGACGGAAAATTACGGGTGATTGAATGCGAGACTTTTTCTAAGAGTAACTAAAGGACACAGATGGGTTTTATAGTCGGTAAAAGTCTGACACGCCCTCTCAACTTTAATTCATGAATCCTCGACCGGTCTCATTGGACCGCGTTGTTATTGTCTTACATTAAAAAAAAAAATATTAATCAATTTAAACTGAGATTATAATGCAACCGTTTTTAAAATAAGAAAAGTAACTTAAGGCTTTATGATCTTTCATTTTTTCCAATAAGATTTCTTTTTTGTTATGTAATGAACTAATTTGATAGTGCAAGAATCTTATGAAACTTTCACCTAACCTATTTTTTAAAATATGCAGGTAAACACCGAAAAATGTTGATATTTAACCTGAAACGCAGCTCAGACCCAAATACCAGACATCAAGAGAATTCTCCTCGCCTGCTTGAAATTACTGGTGAATTAAATATGCTCACTATAGGGGACGCGGATAGGTAAGCACATTCTCAAAACTTTAATAATTAATAAGAACATTTTGAAAATTGCAACATTTTGTTACTGGTGTAGCCAACCTTCAGAAAACACAAACGTTATAACTTACCTTTGCTTTTTATTTTTATAGTACAGTACGAGTATAATCTAGTGCTTGACTGCGATGCAATCGTTGATGGTGAGGCGCAATAGTTTATTAAGAGCCTATTCACTCTAGCCTTGAAGATACCCAAATTATATTCAGATGGGAAGACCGCAGCAGGCAAATTGTTCCAGCTTGGTTGGCTTTATCTTTTTTTGGCAGGATATTTTCGAGGGAAATTAAATGGCTATTTTAATTATTCGAAAATTGGTTCCTAGTGTAGTATTGACTAACACAGCGAAACTTTCCGAGAAGGCTGACTCGATACATTTACTGCCAAATACTGCAAAAACGTTAAAATGTGTTACACAAATATTCTAATGGAACTCGTTACGGTCCCTTTAACTTATTTTATCTTAAAGTGACTAAAAACTTAATACTTTTTTTAAGTAGACATTGACTAAATGCACAAAACGTGCGAAGCCAAAACAAAAAAAAGTGCTTTCTTTTTATTAAAGTTTTTTTACTATCACTTTTTTCGTGTCAGAATTTTATCAGAAAAGTTCATTATTGTCATTCTTTGGCCATTTTAAGGAACCATTCTGTTAAATATTAATCTTATCATATACGAGTAAGCACACAGGACCGGTCGTTGTGGCGACGCTTGATTGAGGCCTATGTCCAGCAGTTTACGTCTTTCGGCTGAGATGATGATGATGTCATTCTAGTAGACCAAAAGTTTGTAATTTCAAACGCAACTTTTAAGTCTATAAATTAACTGCCAGCTGACAACCTAGCAAGTATTTATAGGCTGACACTAGACTGAAATATACAAATGATACTTTATTGCGGTGGCCTACGCCTACGCGCCCAACCGCACGTGGGTGCGGGACAGTGACAAGCGAAGCGAAGCGGACACTTTTAGCAGGTTTGACATTTTCACGCGAACTCTTGCGGTGTGGGAGTTTGTTTTACCTATATAAATAGTGGATGCAGTAGGGACTACGCTCGCTTGTAGGATCATGGTCGCTGCGTTGAATTGAATTTTAAAACGCCGTGTTCCAGCAGAGTCGAAGCCTCTAGAGGCTGGGCCTGTACTTTTGCTACGGGCCAATGGGTTGGCTTCTGAAAGGAAAACCCGGGGCCCTAGAATGAAGGCAAAAAAGGAAAGGGTGGGTTATTGGTCAGAAAAGGTCTAACACGCCCTCCTGCTGCCCGCCAAAGCAGAAGTCATTCTGATGATATCCAACCAAAAAATAAATATAGTAAGAAAAAGTGCCTAGAAACAAAATACGGAAAATAGAAAACATTTATCTATCACTCGAACAATTTTCGTTATTGACACGTCCCTCCCTTCAAAGATGTCACTACACGCTGCGAGGGTAACATCACGCAAAATTCAAAACGTTCCATGTTCCAAATTCAAAGGTCGCGCAAACAAGTCGAACAATGCTGCCAACCCCACCTACGAATGTACAAAGGAATTATACGATACAGCCTCCTCGGATATTGACGTTTGATTTATTATTGATGATTAATTGATTGTTTGGTTAAATTCTTTAGATGGTTGTAATTTTATGCAAATTTCATCTTGTTGTAAACACAGGTAAGCTACATGTGGACACAGTCACTTTTAAAGAATGGAATAATAGTCTGTGTCTGTATGAATCATTGCGTATTCGCAGGGTTCCGACGGATCGCAGTAAAAATACCATTTCTTCTGCGAGCAATGTGTGCCCACTGCCACTAAACTCCAACCAACTTTCTAGTTATTGCCCTTGGCTGACTTTAAGCTATCTGATGAGGCTAATTGTCACCTACCACGTTTGAGAACGTTTACTGTTTTATATAGTGCTGCTGAGTTACCGTAGAGGACTACGGAACGTAAAGGACAACCGAAACAGCACAGGTGGGTTTTAGTTAGCCGGTCTTACACTACTTTTCGGTCCACTCAGAGCGAGAGGAATTATTTGATAATTTCCCACATAAAAAATACACTTATGCCCGTTTTCACCAACAGCCCCTAAAATTTAAGTGTCTCTTAAGCCAATTTAATCACGGTTTTTGCATATTATTCGGTTATTATTCTGAATTAAAGTATGAAATAGAACACGTAAGTTTAAAGTTTTCATATTTTAATTCAGAATAATAACTTAAAAATATGTAAAAACTGTGATTAAATTGGCTTAAGAGACACTTAAATTTTAGGGGCTGTTGGTGAAAACAGGCACTAGTCTCCGTGTCGACACTTAAAGCTTCAGTTAAAAATCAGCCTCAAGCAACCTGCTACAAATTATGTTGAACTAGTCGCATTTGATGCAGCCGTGAAACACATCGTTATTGTTTTTATTTTTTTATATTTTTGATAAATATTTAATTTAAGTTTACAATTACTGGTTTCGGCATTGGGTGCCAAATAATTGTTTTTAATGATGTTTTCTATCTCTCTTCTCAGTTTAGAATACATTATCAATTGGTCAGCCTTCCATGAACAGACTGAACATTTAGCCAGCAACACAACAAATGTCCTTTACTCCTCGTTTAAGCAGCACATTGTGTATTAACTACTCAAACGGCGAAAGTGACGGACCCTGTCAGTATCGGCCATGATTCCCATAATTAATTCAGGCGCTAATCCCTACAGGGCTGCAGAATTCATGCTCGCTATCCGCGCAGCATTTGAGTGATTAGCATTAGGTCTGGCTGATTAAGATTTTATATCTCACCTACTGCTTTACTTGTTTTGGGTGTAGTTATGAATATTGCACCTGGGGTTCTTACCATGGTGTTTTTAGGGTTCCGTAGCCAAAATGGCAAAAACGGAACCCTTATAGTTTCGTCATGTCCGTCTGTCCGTCTGTCCGTCTGTCCGTCTGTCCGTCTGTCCGTCTGTCACAGCCGATTTACTCGGAAACTATAAGTACTACAGTGATGAAATTTGATGGGAATATGTGTTGTATGAACCGCTACAAAATTATGACACTAAATAGTAAAAAAAAGAATTGGGGGTGGGGCCCCCCATACATGTAACTGAGGGATGAAAATTTTTTTTTCGATGTACATACCCGTGTGGGGTATCAATGGAAAGGTCTTTTAAAATGATATAAAGTTTTCTAAAAAACATTTTTCTTAAAGTGAACGGTTTTTGAGATATCAGCTCTCAAAGTCGTAAAAAGTATGTCCCCCCCCCTCTATTTTTATAACTACGGGGTATAAAATTCTAAAAAAAATAGAGGTGATGCATGCTAATTAACTCTTTCAACGATTTTTGGTTTGATCAAAGTATCTCTTATAGTTTTTGAGATAGGTTGATTTAACTGTATTATATTTGCTGCTACGGAACCCTTTGTGCGCGAGCCCGACTCGCACTTGGCCGGTTTTTAATTTTAGTTCATGAATCCCCGACCGGTCCTATGAGACCGCGCTGTTATTGTTTTACTATTGTGTCTCGTTTTGTGGGTATGTGATAGGTTAAAGCGTGCTAGTGAGAAAAAGGTAGGGATTAGTGAGGAAAAGGAAGAGATTATTTGATACAACCTATTTAGATCTATCCCTTTAATAGTTCAGTTTAGGACGTCAAATGGTTCGTGTTAAGATCCAATCTAGATCGTCATCATTCATGTGACATATTATTATGCAATTATGCACCCTTAGATTGAAAGTAATCTAACTATAAAAATCTGAATAGAAAGAATCTAAAATCTTGTGGTGAAAATGAAACCGAATAGGGAAAACACATACATTTTTTTTCTATGCTAGAGTAAGTTTTTTCTGTAACATTTTTTTTAAATATTCATTAAAAAATTAAAGCTGCTTGTAAGACACTCAACGTAACTTCCCTTAGTTCGACATGGACTTTAACGTCAGAGTTTAGAAAACAGAAACAGATATGTTTGTTTAAAATTGCTATATCTCGTTTGCTGTTCCACCAATTTTGATACAGTTTTCACAGTTAGTATTCTATTTTTGTATATTTATTATCAAGTTAGAATACCAATCGATTTTTCAGGCATATCATATTCCCTATTATGAGCAAGAATGAAAAATGATACCAACGTAACTTCATTTTTTACTTACTCATACGAACAAAATATATTTTGAAACAAAATACTTTCTTGGTCACTTTCATCGGTGTGAAATCATCAAATAATGTCTCCTGCTGTAGGTGGAGCGAGAGGAAGTGTCAGACTTTTACAGACTAAAACCCACATGTGTTCCTAAAGTTGTTCTTTGTGTTCCAGGGCCACGGTAACTCTATTGGATAATCCCGCCTTGACAGGAAGTAATATTCTATTCTGAAGGTGTACCTTAGAAAAAATATAGAAAGTAGAGTAAAAGTAGTATAGAAAGATATTAACTATTGATATCGCAATATCATTAGTTACCTGTCTATACGCACAGTCTATCCATAGTTTACTTGGTGTACATGTTGTTTTAACTAAATCAATTTTATTTCGTTTATGATACATACGAGACTTGTGTTTTCATCTCTACAAGTTACGTACAACGTGACGTTTGTAGGATTAAGTTTATTGAGTTATACGAATACCTACACATCATTCAACTTTAATTTAACGTATAGTGAAAAAATACCTATACTTTTGTGTCAAAAACTACAAAAAAGGTCCACATATGATACCCCCATATGAATTTAAAACCACCATACGCTTGATAATTACACAATAACAAAAACATTCCTTACCACTTTTTTTTTTATTTCAGCAATAAAGCCCGTCGCACACTTGCGTATGTGTAGAAAATAATTCGGTAAGAGTTAACGAGCGTGTAACACCGCCCTGTGCCACGGTGCCCGACGATTACAGGTGAAGTTTACGGATCCCTAAAACCTCTCTAATGGGAGTTCGCGCTTACTTTTTAACAAGTTTCCGCGCCCGGCGCCGCCTAAATGGGACATAATTGTATTACGATGTGGGCGAACAATAATATAAAGTGGTGGAAGAAGTGTTGCTTTTTAATAGTTTAGAATTCGGTTGTTTGTGTTCATTAAATCTTGTGATGAATATTTTTTAATCTGAGTACGATGTTTTTTAAAATTTATTATAACATTATTACTTACTCATTTTTTGATCGTTTGTTTTTTTTTATAATTTGAAAATGTTATTTTTTTTTAGTTAGTATCGGGTAAGTATTGTTTAACATAGGTACAATTATTTGCATAGGTACATATTTTATAAAATCAAAAACCAATTTTAAAAAAAGCAAAATAGTTTTACTACAAGAAAAGTATATCTATGAATCAAAATTGCAAACAGGTATCAGTTCCCAAACACAAAAGGCCACACGATCCCACAACGTAACATAAACAAAACTACATGAAGTAATCTAATCAAAGTCATAGGCAGAAGGTACCGGAGCGTTTACCCAACGTTATCACAATACGTGCCGTTATCTCGAGTTTAATCGCCGCGGCCTAGTGTGCGCCCCGGCTAATGAGCCTGCGGTTTTCGGGAAAACAACGCAAGTGTGTTCCCAGCCCGCCGCCCTACGCTCCCACCGACTCAAGTTTACCCGACTTAAACAAACTTTCTACTAATTAATTTTAGACATCTCATCATCATAGTTTCAATTCAAAACCATAACTAATACAAAGTAAAGTAAAAGACAGAAAAAACTTCAGAAAGAGTCCTACCACAATTTTCTTTTTTCAAAAACTTCTCATAAAAATCCACAGAGAACACAATACACCATCCGCACTTAAAGAAAAAAAAAGTTTGTCCCGGTAACCGCGGTAAGGCGCGGGCGTCCGCCACCGAAACGTGGTCGACATTAAAACCTTAGCGGGAAAGAAACGGTCCCCTTATTACGTCTCGAAAGAAATTCGCCCGCACACAGAGACGCGGCGAAAGAAGTCCACCCACACAGGGGCGCGCTGCAACGCGACAGAGGGGCGACTTGTATGTGAGTGTCGGCACAAATAAGTATCAAAAGAGATAGTTAGGTGCGGGCCAAGCAGGGACGGCGACCATATGTGCCGCACTCACCTCGCATCACAAGAGCGGAGCTCAAAGGAAGCGTTCAAATGTAGCATACCATAAACACCGTATTGTATACCTGTATACGTTATTTTCTTTCTTTTCATAATAGATAAATACCTCTTTTACCTTTTTTAGGTTTTCTGTGTCTTGACAAATAAGTCGACCTCATCAAGTTATTATGACATAATGTGGGGTTAAAAGTACTTCACAGTAGAAAAGTTTCCATATCCCATAAAATATGTAAAATTCCAAATCAGCGATTCTCAGAAGCAAGACTCAATTAGTTAACATCTTCCATCAAACACGAACTCGTATAAAATTAAATGTTCTTCTGAATAAATACAGAACCTGTCTCTCCATCTTACCGCGGTCTGGAAACCACATCTTAATTAGGTGCCTTTAAGAACGAGCTCCACTGCCTCACAAGCTATGCTATACTTACCAAGTTATAAAGTGTGTTTCGTTAAGAGATTTGCCTATAGATATACTTACGAATTAACTAAGTTATGCAAATGAGTGTTTCGTAGCGTATTCGTCAGTTTGGGTTAACTTTCCAAAAACCAAGCATCGAGAACTAATAGGATATTAACCTAGAGCAAAATTAATATCAGCAGCATAAGGTCGAAAGTAGCTCCGATGTCAGACATCGCCGCATAAAGGACCTCAGAGCCCTCCAGCTAGCCGACAATGGAAATTTTATGTTCTCGTAAAATTTAACTGCGCACTTTAATAACTAAAGCACCAAGCCGATATAGCGCCGTATCGTTGACAAAAGGATGAGCGTGCTTCCAGAACCTTTGAGTACAGGCACGCACACACGCGAGGTGATACAACCACACGGCTGTACGTACACTCGCACACATAGACGCTCACCACTACGCGAACAGAACCCACACGCCCACCCGCCAAACACGCCCAACGTCTTGGGTTTTCTTATAAACCACGTTGTGTTCGATGTCCCGCTCTGTCCCGTGTTACCCCGGTGTGCTGTCTCTGTCTAACGCAATGACGAGCTTCACATAAAGCGACGCCACATTCCCGCCTTTTTTCCCACTCCATTTTGACAGCTCGCGGCTCCATATCTGGCCGGAAACTAAGATAGCGTTCACAGAACTTGAGAAGATTGTGTCTAATACTTACTGGTTTGATCCTCACAAGAGGGTACTGCAAGCCTCCCCAAGTACCTTCAAATCAATTCAATTTGAGTATTAAACTGTAACTCAAGTTGTACTCATATACCACCTATTGATTCAAGTTCGAACAAATTAAGAACAGTTAAAAGCACAAAGTAATTTAAAACAAACCCTTTACAACCCCTTTGGACCCCAATGCTCTCTGAGAAGAATTCCAAATAGCAATTTTATCTTTTATCTAAATCCTCATCCCTTGCCCATTGTCATAACAGTTATAATTTAAGAAAATTGAGTTAGTACGTCAAAAACCATTCTTCAGTCTATTCAGTTTACAGCAGCTTCTTCAATTTGATCTTACAAAAACGCTATAAATCCAACATCATTCCAAGAAGAATTAATTCGCAGCAACAGAACTCCTTTCTACCCAACCCGTGTTGTCAGGTTTCTTGGGCCCGCTGCTCCACAGCAGTGTGTGCGTTGTCTTAGCGACTAAGTGGCTCAAGACGCGTTAGCGGCGCGGGTGCGGGCGGCGCGGGCGGCGGCGCGCCTGGGCGGGGCTGCGGCGCTCCGCTATCGGCACACCGAAACACACATTTTTCCCGCCGCAAACCTCGCGCCGAGGGTTAGCCGCGACCCGCAGACCTCGTTCAGAAAGAACGAGACGGATTGTCTAGACGTCTCTTTCTCGCGCGAGCTCGCATGCGCGCTAAGGTCT
Source organism: Mythimna separata (assembly GCA_030763345.1). Lineage (NCBI taxonomy): Eukaryota > Metazoa > Arthropoda > Insecta > Lepidoptera > Noctuidae > Mythimna > Mythimna separata. The sequence goes on from CM061187.1 coordinate 7,792,302, forward strand.
TCCAGCGCGGTAAATTTTGACAGTTTCGAGATGAAGTTTTGGTGGACGGACGGATTGAAGACGTTGGTCTCAGCTCAGCTGTTTCTTTGTTTTTTTATTTATTTATTTTTATTTTACTATAAAAGGGATGCGAAAAACGTTATTTTGTTTATTTTTCAGATTTAAATAATTTTGAAAAATAACAATAAAAATGATTAACGTTTTATTTTTTTAATATGCATAATAAGCTCTGATGGTATGATTTGAACCTTTATCGCTAATCTAAAGAATGATCAGTAGGTAGTACACACTCCACAATGGGTAAGTTCGTAGCCGTCGCTACGGTGAAGCTACGGCGTAGCGACGGCTACGAACTCATTTATTTTACTTGTCGCGGATACTACTTACAACAAAACTAACGATTGTTTTACGAGGCATTGGTGACCTCATTAATGTTATATTAAAAATACTTATCAGTCCAATCCACATGAGATTACGCAGATTTATTTTTTTATTTTCTTTTAGTTTTCCACCAGATTCTATAATCTAAAGCAGCAATTCACCTTTTTAATCAACAATCTCATGTTAAATCATAATCTCACCTAATTCTATGCGATAATGCTGTTGAGGATGGAGCACTCTTACCCATTCAGTGCCATTCACTAACAAACACAAAACAGCTACCTCAATAGAACCGCCGTATTTTTGGCCACCACAAAACAGATTACCGGCAAATCATATTTCCAACTGTCATCACACAGCCATACAAACAGTGGCGCAGAACTAGTTGAAGTAGCGAGTGGGCGGTCGACCACAAACTGCTCGTCGCTAGCCCGAAACTTACATGGCATGTGGCCACAGCGCGGTGCGACGGGTCGGGTGTCGGGTAGTACGGGCAGTGGGTAGGGCATATCACAACAAAACGGGTAGCGATACGGGCTAGCTAATCATGCGGTCGCGCGGTCACGCGGTCCCGCGGTCGCCCCGCTGACAATTTGCAGGTTAGCGGGCGACCGCCGCCGCGGCGTGCGGCGAGACGGACGCGTCATAAAGTTACGTTTACTTATGATCGGCTGCCTAACTGAGAGTGTTGATGCTTTTATTAGTGGAGTGAGTGGGAATTACAACCATCGGTCGATATTCTAGGGCTGTGAAAACGTATGAAACAGTTGCCGCGGCTCTAGAAAGCAATGGGAAACTGAACAACACACGTTTTAGTTAGTAAAAATCTGCCAAGAGGGCGAATCGAGTATGTGGTCGAAGTCAGGAAAACACTCTCTAAAAAGTTAAGCAATACTGGTCAAGGCCGCTGCACGGATGGGTGACCTTGTGTTTCATATAGAGATGCGTCAGCGCACATCTTCTTATCTCTAAATGGAGACGTCCCCTGAATGCATATTTGTTAACACCAAAATCCAGACACCAATCTGGAAAAGAAAATTGAGATTATCTTTCTTATGTCTCGACCCGGCTGAGTTGGTTAGGGCAACTCCTACTATAATCTAGATGTTGGAAGTAATTAGTACTGCCATCTGGCTACCAATCTACTTGATTGATTTAATCGACAGCTTTTATTTTTTTGACTACAGCAGGATTTTAAATCCCAGAACAAGATCTGTAAAATCTAGAATAAGTGAAAGATTAGTAATATACAGAATGGGTGTAACGTAAGTTTCATGCCTCTCCCGGAATCTCAGGAATCTCTCTGAATTGAGATCTGAAAATACAAGTCTCCGAACTCTAGAAATAAATTCAAAATCCTCCCAAGCAAGCTGCTTACTCTTAGACTGAACAGTCATATTAACTATAGTTCAGAAGTCTTTTATATAACAGCCGCACGGGTCGATCTTCAAGGTTAAGCAACGCTTGCCAAGGTTGGTCTGTGGATGGGAGACCATCTTAACATAACGAGTTTCCTCCGTGCCTTGGACAGCACGTTAAGCCGTAGGTCCCGGCTGTCCTTTGTAATATCTTCGGCAGTCGTTACGGATAGTCGAAGCCAGTAAATCTGACTCCAGTCCTGCCATGAAGTACCGTGTTGCCCCAGTTAATGGGTTGTGGAGGTCTGGTAGGCAGCCGCTCCTCGTAAAATACTGGTATTCAGCTAAATCCGGCTTGACTGGAAGCCGACCTCAATATAGTTGGGAAAAGGCTAGATGGAGGAGTAGTCTTTCAGGTACCTGCATAGAAGAAAAATCGACATGCTTTATATTAAGTTTCATGTTTATGGGACCAAGGATTAAAATTCTGCATACAAACGAACTTCCCCCTTTCCACCTTTTTCAAAGTTGTATTTTTTTAAGCCCTTTCTTGGTATTTGTCTACATCATAAAAAGGAAGCTTTGTTCATTTTACGTTCTTTAATCAAATAGTTTCGGTTATGCGTTGATACATATGTATTATGTCCGTCTATTTTTCCTTTTATATATATTGTTTTATCTTATGGCCTACAATAACTAAATATTATAGATACTGAATTATAAAGATGGTTAATAAAGGTTATTATTTTGATCATTGCAGCTCTCTCATTGGCCTCTTATACATCCTAGTGAATGCAGATGGATGTGTAAGACGGGCAGCAGAACAGATGGCGCATGTCCTGCAAAGGGAGTCAATGATGACGAAAACACATGTGGACATTCAAAAAGGTTTGCTAGTCACCGAATTAAAAAACAACCTAAACTAAAACTTCGATAAACTATCGGAAGAAAAGCAAATTAAGGCACTAACGACTCTTTCTATTCCCAAACAGGGCACTAAAAGCCATCTGCGGCCAAAGGCAATTCGCAAAAATGGAAACACTAGCAAATGCTAAGCCATTCCTAAGCGATACTTGTGTACAGGCACGGGAACAATGAGTTCGTCTTCTTAAGAACTGTTTTTGTTTGTTCCTTTCAGGATATAATTTGCTTTACTAAACTATTTTTTTAATTTCAAATTGTTGATCGAAGACTGCAATAGTATTAAGACGTATCTTAATGTTTAGTGACACTGAATGAAGTTTAGTTGGTAATTATAAACGAATGTTAAAAAAAAATAAAACTAATAACAATATAAAATACAACATAGTGTACAACTGAATTTACAATAACATAAAAAAAATCGAAGATAACAATATGACATCCACCAAACTGCGTGGTGAATTACAGCCCATTCCTTTTCCTAGAGAGAAGGCCAGAGTTTCATCAGTGAGAAATATTTTAGACTGATCATGCTGTAAGTATGTGTAAATATAATATTTCATCTGTTTAGTGATAGTTTTTAAAGTCAGGCAGTCGTTACGGATAGTCAGAAGCCAGCAAATCTGACTCCAGTCATGCCATGAAGTACCATGTTATCCCAGTGGGTAATGGGTTGTGGAGGTCTGGTAGGCAGCAGCTCCTCGTAAAATACTGGTATTCAGCTAAATCCGGCTTGCCTGGATGCCGACCCCAATGTACCTAGTTGGGAAAAGGCTAGGTAGATGAAGAGTGATAGTTTTTAAAGGAGTCGTTTGTCTTGATTTTTACAAAGAATGGCATTTCTAAACCGATAAAGTCACAAACGCCTCAACTGCACTAGCACACACACAACAGCTAGTCATTTTCCAAGTACCCACCTAAACACGGCACAAATCGACAGGAGGAAGGTAACACCGCCGTCACTGAATAAATAACTTGACACTTGTTCGCAAATAAACAATTTAAAATGTCAAGAATAGGGAAAGGGCACGCGACCCAACCCTTTTCCTTGCCGACATTATGTTTTCTGACAACCAATTTTAAAGCTGTTTGCATTACGGTACGTGTTTATACAACGGTAATGTTTTGTTGGAATTTAGTTGTAGGTGTGTAGTCTTGTGTATGGTAACTATAACACGGGCTGTTAGGTTTTGTATTCTAGTAGGATAATATGATACGGTTGGCGCCGTGGTTGTGGGATTGGCAGGGCCGCCGCGTGCGGGCGTGCAGGGCGTGCGGCGCACGCGGGCGCCGTCATCAAGGGGGCGCCATAAATGAAACATTGTCATAATTTGCATGGCTCATATATTTATATTATACGCTGGTTTGATTTCTAAAGAACTGATGAGGTCTCAAATATATGTTTACAAGTCAGATGATTTATTTATATGCGTACCGTTGGGGCGCGAAATCCAATACCACTTGAACAAGCGACTACGGTGCCTCCTAACTCGAAAAATATAAACAAGTCACCGAATTTCGTGAAATAAACAGAAACGTTAGAAGCTTCGCATTACAAAAGTATAAAACATAACTGTAATTTCAACCGAGGAGCACTTTCGACGTCTGGGCCCCAAACTGGAAAGGATTGGAGATATGATGGATAGGTTGAGCAGGAGCCCTATCGCGGCTCCTGCTCAACCTAGGGGGTCCATTCACCTCCTGCCGGAGGCTCTATGTGGGAATCGTTCGTTCCATGGCCCTTTACAGGGCGCCAGTGAGCCGACCGGCAGCCAAGCTGAACATTTGCCAGAGGGAGATAGTGCGGGGATACCACACGGTCTCCCGCAAAGCGGTGGGCCTCCTTGCTGGCCTGCCACCATGGGATCTGGAGACTATATTCTTGCACGTATGCACGTGGAGATGAAACGCCGCCGCCGGGGCGACACTCCGCTGAAGACAGAGTTCCGACGGAATCTCATGGTGGAATGGTGACAGCTACTGACGCAACCCAGTGGTTGGTAAGCCATCATTAGGGCAGTAATTCCCCTCCTTGAGGAGTGGCAGGAAAGACATCACAGTGTCCTCATGTTATGCAACACTGGGGCGTAACTCCACTGCCGCGACAAGTCGCAGTATGGCGGACAGAGTTCCGGCGGGATCTCAGGGTGGCATGGCGACTGCGACTGTCGCAACCCAGTGCTGGGCCCGCCGTCATTGCGGCGGTAAGTCCCGTCTTTGAGGAGTGGTTGGAAGGAGGTCCGGCGTCCTCTCATTCCGTCTGACGCAGGTCCTCACCGGACACGGTTTGCACGGGAGGTTACTGCATTGGTTCAAGGAGGAAAGGACGCCCGGGTGTCGCCACTGTGTGGACCGCCCGGAGGATACGGTAGAAGTGTGCCCCGCTTGGGCGGAGCACCGCCGTGTCCTTATGGAGACTATAGCCGGCGGCGACCTCTCGCGCCGCGCCCTGGTACCGGCCATGATCCGGAGCGAGGAGGGGTGGCAGGCGGTCGCCTCCTTCTGCGAAGCAGTAATGCTAGCGAAGGAGGCTGCCGACGCCGCCGCCGTCGAGATCCCGAACTCGATTTCCAGCCAATGACTACGACGAGCAAAGGTCTGACCGTCCAGTCAGACCGAGCCTGTATAATGACGCCGCTTAGTGTTCCATGAGCGTCTCAAAACTGTAGTGGCCTAGCAGGGCCTATCTTGGAATGGCAAGAAGGAACATGAGGTTTTAGTCAGTAAAAGTCTAATACCCGTTCCCGTTCGCCCTAAAGCGGAAGAAGTCATTGGTAATTTACCCATAAAAAAAATGAACAGGGGCGCCTTAACCGTTGTTGCACGCGGGCGCCCAACCACCTAGCGGCGGGCCTGGGGATTGGCTGTTGTGCTGGGTGTCACGAGATCGATTCCTGCTCGGAATACATACTTGTAATGTCCTACAGATAGATATTTCAGGTCAAAGTGTCTTGTGCATGCGAGTCAAATTTTTGTGAACGCACCAACGATAGGTACCTACATACAGGAGATAGTGTGGTACAACGTTTCATCATAGTTATAGAGTACTCTGGTCTATCTAAATATCTCTGGTACGAGATAAGTATTGGTAAAAACGCTTTGTCTTGCGTTACGATTTTCGGCCATGCGGAAAACCCCATTTTCTGCGTAGTTTTAATACACATTTGTTTATAGCTAGTGCTGACACGAAGAGAGAGGAAACTTAGTTTTAGTTCTTAATTTTCAGTACCAAGGAAAACTCAAAATATAATGATTTAATTTAACGAAGACCAAACTATGTTCGAAATTACATTTACTAGTTGCAAAGTTTAACGCTTGAAGGAAAATTTTGTCTCAGCTTCATTAATGTCAGTGCGGTGAGAGTCTTGTTTCGAGACTAGGAGGGCAGATCATCATCACCATGTTCCTGTCTTGGTGCTGTGTTATTTGAGGTCGGTGCTACAACTATTGGGTAGTTGTCCTCACCGTATTTTTAAAAATAATCAGTAGCATAGAAATCATTCATTATAATGAAGATCGTGCAGAGAACATTCGCATGCATTGTGACTTCACTAAGCTAGTTATAATCGAGCATCGAAATACAGCCGCATCTGAGCAACGTGTGACTGCCATAGTGACGCGACACGTGTCGATATATTGTGTCATATTGTAGCACTCGCAGTACACTTCACTAAGCTAGTTATAATCGAGCATCGAAATACAGCCGCATCTGAGCAACGTGTGACTGCCATAGTGACGCGACACGTGTCGATATATTGTGTCATATTGTAGCACTCGCAGTACACTTCACTAAGCTAGTTATAATCTAACACCGAACTACAGCCGTGTCTGAGCAACGAGCGACTGCACAGTGACGCGACACGTGTCGATATATTATGTCATATTGTAGCACTCGCAGTACACTTCACTAAGCTAGTTATAATCTAACACCGAACTACAGCCGTGTCTGAGCAACGAGCGACTGCACAGTGACGCGACACGTGTCGATATATTGTGTCATATTGTAGCACTCGCAGTACACTTCACTAAGCTAGTTATAATCTAACACCGAACTACAGCCGTGTCTGAGCAACGAGCGACTGCACAGTGACGCGACACGTGTCGATATATTGTGTCATATTGTAGCACTCGCAGTACACTTCACTAAGCTAGTAGTACAGCTCGTAACGGTGCTACGGGATGCTACAGAACCCTACCACTGCTACGAGCAAGCGTTTCGTAGCAAAGCAAGCAAGCAACGTGATTTCGTAGCAAGCAAGCAGCATGACTTCGTAGCAAGCAAGCAACGTAACTTCGTAGCAAGGTGTGTAACTCGCTACGGAGCTATATCGTTACGAAACTACGTAAAAATGCTTTAATAATATTTTGTAATGCGTACTGTATTATTGTTTTATAAATTCATCTTTTAAATACATCTCTTTTAAATAAACCAATCATGACATAAATATAATTACTAATCTATCTGATTTCAGTAATGATTTCTCTATATTATGGTGTTATACATAGAAAGCTACAGTTACGCCTACTACATTCGCACGTGAATGCAACTTTGTCTGTTACGCTTTCATGGCTAAACAACTGAACCAACTTTGATAAAATCTGATACGGAGTAAACTTAAACCTCAAGGAAGGACATAGACAATTTTTTTTATATGACTCCGACTTCGATTCGTATTCGGAAAAACCAATATTTACTCAGAAAAAGCCTCTAACAGAAACTACTATTACAATAATTCTAAAACATCCAAAACACATCACCCATAAGCAACAGCAATTCATCATCAAAATCAAAACATCGACATGTACACTTCGCAGGGGTGGCCAACCCTTCCTTACCCGCCATATGCCGCGCGGCGGCGCGAGCCCTTAAATTACACAACTTCTCGCTCATAATACAGAGATATGCCTTTAATATCTGCCGGAAACTGCCTCTGTGCCGTGTTTACTTTTTGCCTCTATTCTTATATTAGAGGCTGTGTGCTCTGTGCTAACTTGCTTAGTAGCTTAGTACGAGTATCGTGAGCGAATGTGGGGTTTTCAGCGGAGAAGGATTCGTTATAGAGGTCGTTTAGAATTATATTATATGTTATTTTATTGTCTATAGTCAAAATTTTGTGAATAATTAGAAGGCAAGAACAAGAACAGAGAAGAATGAATAAGTCGAAGGTAGGCCTTTGTTGCATTGAGTTGTATCCCAATGCAGAGCAAAGGCCACCCGTCGATATTTTCAGCCTCATAAACAAAAAAAATAGATAACAATTATTTTTTTCAAAAGAAGTCCTACTTTCCCAATCAGCAAAACACAGCGTCCAATAATGAACGAACAAAAAAAGGAACACAAAAAGAGCAATACTAGCTAAAATAGACAATAAAAATCAACCCCCACAAACCGGGAGCAATTTCAATCACAATTGCGCAACTGTCCTGAAACGCACCTGCTGACTGTGACGGGGCGACACGTGCCCAGCTAAGAGCCTACTTAACGTAAGTGACCCTACTTATAGAATCCCAACTGTGCCGTCCCAGACACTCCAATAGCCGGCAATTTCACGAGCCCCGGCCACCATCTGCGACCGACGCGCCAAAAAATAACATTCCCCAAAAAACATTTGCGAAAGAAAGGGATATTAGTCTCCGCGGGGCCATAATCGAAGCCAATCGGCCCACGAACGCGCCGACACGACACTTTCTTTATTTATACCATTACTTTACTGTATGGTAATGTCGTAAAGAATATTTTATGTGCACGTGTAGACACCTTCTGATTTCTCAATATTGTTTGCCGCCCCTGATCACTAGTTGGGAGGGGCTGGTTATTGATATTTGAGTGTTGGAGCAATTTAGTCATAATCAAAAATTAAACTAGGATTGACTGACATATCAACGCACAGCCGAAACTACGGGGCCTATTTTTACGGGGCCTAAGTTATTACTAATTGAGAATTTTCCAAAATTCACCCCCTAAGGGGAAGAAACGGCGGCCTAAAGTTTTTTTTAACGTTTGAATCCCCAACCGGTCCTATGAGACCGCGCTGTTATTGTTTTACTATTGTGTCTCGTTTCGCGGGTATCTGAGTAATTAAGATTGTTTCAAGAAATCCGCTTTCCGCCGGTGAAGCCGCTGGCAGAAGCTAGTTACGTATATTAATAATTTGATATCAGCAAACAGCTAGTCCATTTTTCACGTCACCAAAGAACTAAATTTTACCGTGGCCAACAAATCAGTATAGCTATTCAACGTGCCCATATTGATAGTGCTCTGGATAATTTCTTCATTAACAGTGATGTGGATGAATTTTTGATAACCAAAGAATTCTTTAATCTATCACATACCCACAAAACGAGACACAATAGTAAAACAATAACAGCGCGGTCTCATAGGACCGGTGGGTGATTCATGAATTATAGTTAGACCAGGTAGATATGTTTATACATACCTACTATTATTTGCAGTGTATAGGTAGGTATATCTTGTTACTTGTCATAGTTTAGTCAGTAATCTTGTTACTTGTTATAGTTTAATTTAGTAATTATAAGTAAGGCTCGTGAGGAGCTCGTGGCTAGATAATAACAGCCGCGCAGGTCGATCTTCAAGGTTAAGCAACGCTTGCCTAGGTTGGTCTGTGGATGGGTGACCATCTTAATAATAATAATAATAATAATAATAATAATAATAATATCCTTTATTGTCAGGCATCTAAGGCCCATAGAAAAAATACACAAATAATCTTATAAAAATTATAAACTAATACATAATAAAATAAAGTAAACTATTGACAAATTTTTCACTATTGCAACATAGCGAGTTTCCTCCGTGCCTCGGAAAGCACGTTAAGCTGTAGGTCCCGGCTGTCATTTGTAGATCTTTGGCAGTCGTTACGGATAGTCAGAAGCCAGTAAATTTGACTCCAGTCTTGCAATGAAGTACCGTGTTACCCCAGTTAATGGGTTGTGGAGGTCTGGTAGGCGGCCGCTCCTCGTAAAATACTGGTATTCAGCTAAATCCAGCTTGACTGGAAGCCGACCCCAACATAGTTGGGAAAAGGCTAGGCAGATGATGATGAAGTAACTAGCTTTTACCCGCGGCTTCGCTCCCGTCAAATGACTACCCTACATATCCTACGCTACCCTACCCTACCTTCCCTACCTACCCAACACTACCCGACCTACCCTACACTACACTACCCTACACTACCCAACCTACCCTACACTACACTACCCTACACTACCCTACACTACACTACACTACACTACCCTACACTACCCTACACAACCCTACACTACCCTACACTACCCTACACTACCCTACACTACCCTACAATACCCTACACTACTCTACACTACCCTACACTACCCTACACTAACCTACACTACCCTACTTTACCTAACTTTTTTTTTTTTGAATTTTTCTCTCCGTAAGAACCATCACTGAACTTCAAGGAACATTTTAAAAAAAGAATCAGCCAAATCGGTCAAGCCGTTTTCATGTGATGTCGTGACAACGAAAAACGGGTTTCATTTTTATATATATAGATATTGCCAAAGCCTGTTCGATCGATATCATGCATGATAAAAAACAACAGTTTAAGAAAACTATCTTGACATATCAGTCGCAAATATGTAAAGCCACCCGCGCCGTCTGATCTAATTTTGTTTGTAATAATCTATTCTTGTTTTTGTATACAAATTTAATTTAATTAATTTTTGTAATATTTTTTATTTTATTAAGTGTTATTTTTTATTTTTTTTTGTAAACTTATTTAATAGTTTACTTTTAATTTCAATCTTGACATGTAGTTAAAGTTTTAAATTTATATTTCTAGTTTCTGACATTGTTATAATGATTAAATATCTGATAATTTCCCTTGACTTTAAGTAATTCAATTCAATTCAATTCATACAATCATTCTTTTTTTTAACTTATATTTTGTGTTTAATTTAATTATTTAATAAGTTTTATTTTTAATGTAGTGATTGCCTCTAAGTGTTGCAGCACTTGAAATGTAATTTATAAAATTGTGATTCTTAATTGTCTGTGCCTGTAATGTTGGCGGTCCTTAACAATAAATAAATAAATAAAAGTAGAGATGTTTTACTCAAATTCTGTAACAAATAAATAAGTAGATATTATGTAGCAATTACTATTCAAATACTTGAAGTCGACAGTAGTTTGTTTCTAAGCTGGCAACACATCTGAAATGCTCTGATATAAATTGAACTCTAATTTAATCCAGTGGATTCCCCATCATTCCCCACCTCACAGGAATTGTGCGTTTATCCAAGAATAATAATTAATAATCAGCCTTATATCCACTGCTGGGACTCGGGTCTCCTCTCTAGGAGCGAGAATGGGCTGCAATCTACCACGCGGGATCACTGCAATATACACTATCACTGTCTCGTGTCTTCGAATTTTTAGTTTTCCCACGATTTCCTTCGTTTTCCTACACCGTTTAGAAAGCGGTGATGATGAAATGATTTATCACAAAATTAAAATCAAATCAAAATATTTATTTGCAAGAAATACAAAGTTTGCTTGTAGCTTTGTAACTTACTATCAGGCAAAAAAAAACGTTTTCCTATTCGAAAACGGTTTAACAGAGAGTTTAAAAACCATTTTAGTTAAATATCTACATCTCCTTCTACCGAAGTATCTAAGAAAACACGTACCACGTCCTGCGTATCAATGATGAGTGTAACATAACAGCGTGGTGGCGTTGTAGTCGCCATTAGTCGTCAAGATTAGATTTCACGCAGGCGACAAGCCCGCGCGTCTCCGTCGTGTCACCAACACTTTGCGACCCCATCGTTGAGGTATAGTGCGTTCTCTAAACTATGGTGCACACTGGTAATGATAGTTTTAGTACCTACGTTTGTACATTTTATTTTTATATTACATAAACCAGTGCTTGACTGCAATCCCACCTAATGGTAAACAGTGATGCAGTCTTTGATGGTGAGGCGCACTAGTTTATTAAGAGCCTATTCACTCTAGTCTTGAAGACACATTTATGGTTGAATTTTGAATGTCTTGCGTAGAATTGTTTACGGTTAGTCCCAGATGGATTTGCAAAAGCGGCCGTTAACCCTCTTACATGTATGTTTTGATATTCTTAGTTTCGTATTCAGAAATAATGTCGAATCATCATCTATCGTAATCCTTTCCATTTTCTAGTTCTAAAAATAGTTCATTGTCCGTTTGTACTCAAGAGATATATTATGAAAAGGTGTTACGGTCCTTCCTCTTCCATCCGTGTCCCTTCTTTTCCTGGAACGTAAGGCAAAAACGAACATAGGGGTTGGTTTTAGTCACCCCACCCTAGAGCGGGAAAAGTCATAGGATAAATTAATATACAAAAAAAATAAAAAAAACTACATAAGACAACTTGAACTAATTCGAATTTCGAACAAATCATACCATCAAAAGATGCACTCTCTATGGTCGCGCGGCCATCTTCCAATTTCTCCCGCCATTTCCCCGCGTATTTTTTCAATACGCGTTCAAGAACATTTAACATTTTTATGTGTAATCTTGCTGGTAGCGATAAGGCAAGGAGATTTTTCCGCGCCTCACTTTATTTTATCGACTACGTTTTACGGCAAAGTCTAAACAGATTAAATCTAACAGTAGGGCGTCTTCCGGACAGAATGTTCATTTATTGGCTTGTATTTTGGCTTTATAAGATTACTGGGGATTTTTGCGTTGTTTTCCTAATACTCTGTTTATCGACACAAAATCGTTTCTGTGTAATAAGTGTTACATATTTTACGTGCTCTTGTACGTGGTACATAGGCTTTTTAGACGAAAATTTTTAGGAGCTTCACTTTATAACTGGTTTTGGCGGATGTCTAAGAGAAGAAATGTGCCTATCTACGTAATATATTATAGATTTTCTTTAAAAGGTGGTTTAGAATAGAATAGAATAAGCTGTTCTTTTGGCAACGAGAACATTTGTAAAAAGCAACAAAAGGAACACAAGTGGGTTTAACGTTTGAATCCCCAACCGGTCCTATGAGACCGCGCTGTTATTGTTTTACTATTGTGTCTCGTTTGCGGGTATCTGAGTAATTAAATCATTAAGATCTGACACGCGCTCGCAATCCACTCAGAACCATAAAAGTTATTCGATGATACTCCACCTCTAAAATAAAATGTCACCGAACTTTTCAAACAAAAAGCATGGCAACACCGCTTAAACTTCACATCTAAACGCGCTCACATAACATTAGTATGACGGTCTAAGTAATGAATCGTATAAAACACGAGTTTTATAACGCGAGCAGCACATTGAGAGTCCTTTTTAAATTATGCAACATTTGTATGGAAATACAAGCGTCACCCCAGGCCCACGTTGCCTCCTTAAAAAAACATCCAGCGTTATTTGTAGCCTGGTTTGACGCTCACTCGCGATTTGATTGCTTTTTCATGGAGATCATATCGTGTTATGCATGCATAGAAAAAGTTAGTGCGATCCAACCAAAATTAGAGCAGGGAGCAGGGCTGATGTATTTTTTCTTAGTATTCATTATTAACGGTAAGTAGAATGCAGTTACAATATTTTCTTTTGAAAAAATCGGAAGTAAAGGCCCTACCTACCTAATAGGGCCCTAAAAAATTATTTAAATAAAATAAAAAAATACTTTTAACAAATCTTGATCTTAAACTCTAACCACACATTTTTCAATATGAAGGTTGCTTTAGCCGATAGATACTTATTCAGTTTTTTAACACTGGTCAAAAAGTCACGAAAAATATTTTCCAAAAGCCAATAGCATAAATAAAAAAAACTCGTATATTTTTAAATTACTTTTTGGTTTTTGCTGACATTTTTGGTGTGAAATGGCCAGTGCTTTCAGCCATAATAAAAAAGGTTTTTTATCTTTCTAATATATATTTTTTCATGAACGGTTTTTCTACAAATAAATTATGTATTATTGCTTTCGAAACATAATGTGTAGAATTTGGAAGTTTATATGTAGGGAGTAATGTCTGAAACTACTGAACCGATTATAACAATTCTTTCACCAGTAGAATGGTGCTTTATGAGTGACATAATCTATATGTTATTTTTACTTTCACGCGGGCAAAACCGCTAGCTAAAGCTAGTAGTAGGGTAACCACTATAGTGATTGCCCAGCATATAGTGATTGCCAACATTAAGAAGCAATGCGTTTTTTTGGTAATTTTTAAAGGGTTAGTATAAATTTAACAACCATAGATGTTACTACTATTTATATAGTAGCATTTCAAATTTCAATAACTGGCAGTATTTCAGTTTTTAAGTGTCATAACCGATTTTGAAGGAACAGGTGTGCAGCTCGTCAAAAAAAAGTCAAGTTTCTTGTGAAGTTTCTTAAGAATAGTTGTTTCAAAATTGCATTATTTGTTGGCTTTTTCTGTGATAGGTGTTTTTTGATTAATGTTATTCGATAAAAAAGATATTTAAGTGCCTCTCTAACTACTAGTAATAACGGTAATTTTTTTCGTAATGTTTTAAAAGGGGGTGGGCAATCACTGTACCAATATTCTAATAAATTTAGTTAAAGAAAAGAAAGAAAATTGCATTTATTAGCATTACAAATACAGAAAACTCCTTAAAGATAAACTAAAAATAACATTTAGTAATGCCAAAAGGACCTCAGCTCAGCATAAAGCCAAGTGGTAACACAAGGCGACCACTTGACGCTGGTTTTCAGCTGCAGTCCTTAGGTGCCATTCCATAAAAAATGCTCCATACATAAAAAAAATATTCTTAAAACTAAAAGGTTTATGTGCAGAAACCAGCTAAAAAGAAATATTAAGAAAATCAGATTGATATGCCCATTTATAGCAAAAACAAAAACTGAGATACCATGTAACCATATTGTACAGTTAAAAGTGTAAACTATTTAATAACGTACCTACATAAGTAAAACTTAAAAAGTCAATTCAACAACAAAAAGGTATAAAATTAATAAAAAGTTAAAACATGTGTATAAAATAAATAAACAAAACAGTGTTTCGACAAAAAACGTATAGAATTGATAAAAAATTTGAAATTAAAACATGTGTATAAATTGATAAAAAAAATAAATAAAACATGTGTATAAATTGATAACAAGGCCAACAACATTAAAACGTGTATAAATATATAGATAACAGCGCTAAACCCAAATCAGGTAAATAGTTGATAAAATAATCAAATATAAAACATTTATGAAACATTTATGTATAGTTATTGCCATATCACTATCTAGCTATTGCCACTGACAATAGATACAGCTATTGCCCGGTCAATAGTTGTATATTTATCTTTAAGGGCACACCGTCATTGCGGCGGTAAGTCTTTGAGGAGTGGTTTGAAAGAGGTCACGGCGTCCTTTCGTTCCATATGACGCTGGTCCTGCTCCGCTTGGGCGGAGCATCGCCGTGCCCTCGTGGAGGCTATCGACGGCGGTGACATCTCGCACCGGGCCCTGGTACAGGCCATGGTCCGGTGCGTGGAGGGTTGGCAGGCGGTTTCCTTCTTCTGCGAAGCTGTAATGCTAGCGAAACAGGCTGCCGACCGCGAGCGCGTGAGGGAACTGCCCTCACGCCGCCGCCGCCGATATCCCAATCCCAATTTTCGACCACCGTAGGCGGGCTCGCGGACTGTGGGCACTGGGTTGCTCGCCGTTCGGCAGTCCGGTAATAACCTGGACCGAACCTAGTCGTCAACGGCGCGTTCTGTTCCACGCGCGCCTCAAGGAGATGTCAGCAAACTGTAGGGCTCCGATAGGGCCGTAGCTTCTGGAGAACACGGAAACTCCGAAAGGTGTGTGTGCGTGTCTCCGTGTCCCCAGATCGAAGACAACGAAGAAACGAGGTGGGGTTTAGTCAGTAATAGTCTGACACGCCCTACCGCTCCACTCAAAACGGGAGAAGTCATTCTTATGATTGCCCACTTGAAAAAAAGTTTTTTGTTCTATTTACGATGTATTCCCGAACACCATAAAAGTAACATCCCTGATGATGTCGATATGTTGCTATTTTTATGTCATTTTTGTTATAAAATTAATGATTCTGACGATGACACGAATTCTGATTGCGAAGAATTACATTCAATAATGATAACTGCTAGGTGGGCAATAACTGTCCATTATGTATGGCAATTACTATGTCATGGTGGGCAATCACTGTGATTTTAGAGGTTTTGCTTTTGTTGATTTTTTATTATTTTATTTCTTAAGATATATAAACTAGTGACTGATTTTCCTATTAAAAATATGATAAAGTTACATAAAAACAACTATTTTGCTTGATTTCGTTATTAAGAAATATAATAATAAGAAGAAACGACTATCAATCCCTTAACCGGGCAATAACTATATCGGTTACCCTATATCATAAAAATACCTGTACACCTAATGTAATTAAGTATAGTAATAAGATTATGTAATGTTAAAAGGTACGATGGGGTTGGCATATCTAATTAGATAAAAACCCCAAAAAAATAAAGAGAAAAAAAAAACCTAATAAGGTATACAGGTTTTTTATCATATATATCGGGGTTTATCTGACTACACAAATCGTAAACATTGCTTGAAATTTAAATAATAAATCGATTTTGTGAACGTTTTTATTGTATTCCTGTCCCTTGAGGCCTGCCTATAAGGTGTCCCAACACATACGGCAGTTTCCGCCGACTCAACAACAAACAACACTCGCAATCACTAGTGCAAATGTTTACGATTCTATTCTATTCGTACGTGCGCCACACTACTTCCATTCGAATTTTGAACCACGCGCGCTTTCCTACTTTGACGATATTGAAAGTACCTTAGTATTTTCTAATTCCATGCTTTATACGAACATTTTTCGGAAAAACAGTACGAGACAATGTTATTTTCTTTTATTTACCATTTGTAAGTATTTAGGTACCTAAGTTTCTAATTAATTGTGTTCTTTTTATTTTGTGCCAAATAACCAAGTTTTCATTTCTTTTCTTTATAATTTTATGACGATTTCCTGTATAACTTTGAAAAACAATTAAATTACGGGCAAATCCAAGATCAACTTCTTCCTTGCTGTCTGCGTCTTCACGTTTGTCCTCATTTCTCAGAGAGCTTAAACTCTTATCTCACCTATTTAGGTAATATGTACTTAATTTCATAAAGAAAAAGAGTAGATTGACCACTGCACCTAAATAATGCTATACATACCTGAAAAAAATTATTAATAAAAATCTAAGATTTTATAAACAAACCAACAGACGAACAGTAGGTAAAAGATTTTGTGTGTCCTTCTATTTTTTTACTAGATATCGAATATTAATAAAAAAAGCGCGCCCTCACAAATGAACAACAGTTTAAAGACGCACGTGTCGCTTTGTTTATATCATATTTTCCATCGAGTAGGCTTTATTTTATTATTTCGACACGTAACCTTGCCGGGACAATTTTAAACCACCTTAACAAAACAATCATTTTGTAATTACAACCTTAGCTTGTTCAAATAGAGTTGTATTTCGTTTGTGTTATGATAAGTTTACGGTGGTATATCGTCATTTATAACCGGCTAACCTTATATTCTTGGAAGAATGGTTGGTAAATTTTCAATAGTCACTTTATTAGGGGTGAGGGCGGAAGCAAGGCGACTGAAACTGCCTTTATTAGATTTTCTAGAACCGTGAGTCGGAAAGTGGTGAATTGCATGGCCTGCCTTCGACACCTCGATATTGGAAATTGTTACGAAATATACCTATTTGTAGGCACAGCTTGTAGATATCGTGTCTACGTTTTAGTTTTTTTTTTTATTTCGCACTGTTTATGCATTTAGCTAATGTCAAGTTTGAAGTACTGTTTAGTGTTTATTTTAGCCACTTTGTTTTTCATTACACTGTAGATGTACTTAACACATTTGAATGATTTTACAGTATTTAGCTGCAAATGTAGTCAGTTTTCTCAGCAAGCTTTGTTGAGGTAGTTGATAATACAGTAAAGAATGAAGTGTGAGGGCTTGTCAGACTTACTGACTAAAAGCAACTTCAGCAACTTGTACCTATTCTTCAGTTCATTTTCAGAACCACGGTAAATCTTTATATTACCGCGGCCCTAACGGGCATTGGTCTACTGAGTTTTTGCTGATATTTCTTTGAGGCGCGCGAGGAACACTTAGCGCCCTCGACGACTATTGTTTACCAGACCGGACAGTTTGCTGTTCGTTGTTCTCCATCCACAAGCCCATGCCTACAGTAGTTAGGAATTGCCGCGCAGCAGCCGATGCCCAGGACGTTTCCTGGCCATCTCCTTCGCTCGCCTTACTGCAACGTAAAAGAAGGCGACCGCATCCCATTCTCCCGCTCCAGACCATGGCCTGAACCAGGGCCGGACTCATATAGTCGGTGCCGCCGATCTCCTCCATCAGGACACATCGGTGCTCCACCCAAGCGGGGCAGACAAGTATGCTCCACCATGTCCTCCGGGCGGTTGGCACAATGGTGGCACCAGAGTGTTGGTTTCGACCAAATCTGAAACAGGAACCTCCTGAACTGAATATTTACCTACCTACGTTAACCAAAATTAGTTCAAAACAGTGGCAAATACCGAAACTATAGGTACCATAAAAAAAATTGACGTAGTACGAAATATATTTAAGAAAAAAAAGCAAAAAAAATTTTTTTATTTCTAGCTAAAAGCTAGGAATCCAACCCGAATTTCGAGTCCGAGTTCCTTCGAACTTAATCTGAGATTGAGCTACTTGGGCCTAAAAATGAACGGTGGTGTAGTTTATTTGATTTTCACTTAAAGACCGAGTTCTTTTCAGAACGATTCTCAAATTTCACGGATCACTACGGATGTCAGATTTCAAATTCCGCGTTCGTCAGAGACACATCTGTAAGTGAACGCCACCTACTATTAGCCACTGTAACTAATTATATGATCAGCCAAGGAAGAAGTTTCTGCTTACTTTCTACAGATGGCGTTAAAACCACTGAACAATGAGCCTTAATTTTTTTTTATTGCTTTTGCAGTAGGTACCGTAAAATGGGGTGAATAGGGACAAAATCGAACTTGTCACTGAAATTAATCGATGTTGTAGGACGAATGTAATATTGATAACTCTTTCCAAGGGTTTCCGGCAGTTAATACTTTTCGTAAATGTTAAAAATATCCCCAGAATTAGTCAAAATTTAGATATTTTAACAAAAATATAGGCTGTCCCTATTCATACTTGAAGTGGGGTGACCTGGGACGAGACATGGGTAACTTGGGATAAACTAGTAGGGTTGTCTCACGATAATTACGGAGTAATAGCGCCACATACAAACCAAACAAAAAACTTTTTTAAATCATACAAGTTCGTACCTATGTATCTCTTATTATTTCTCATTAGTTCGCCTTGTGCGCATGCTTGTATATAAGTTTAAAATAAATAAAATGAAAATGCCTTATTTTAATAAAAAGTGAAATCTTGCAAAACAATGCAATAAAATGTTCAATTCATGATGTAGCAGCCCTGACCCTATTCAAACTTGACCGTTCCTAATCAACTTTCATACGTCCCTATTTACCAAGTATAGGCGACTCTATTTGTACTTTAGCCGTCCCTTGTCACCCCGTTACCGTATTTATTCACCTCGAAAAAAATAAACAATCCCAGAGGTTCTAAAGAAAACGATTTAAACAAAAACTATGTAAAATCTAGACTTACCTCTTTTTATGTAGCTTCTTAAAGATATTATATCGTCGTTGGCTAACTCCACACGTTTTCAAAAAAACTAGAATTTCCAAAAACTGTCAACTTAAGGGACAATACCGCAACCTCACATCTACAGTCTTATTTGAAAGAAGATTTTTGACACCTTTTACTAACTTCACAACGCTTCGGTGCTGTCAGTTAGAAGATAATATAATCTACTTTTAGAACAAAAATAAGGTAGCAATTGGAAGTTCTTGTTTTTTTATTTTGTGGCTTCGAAACTAGATTCCTCGATTTGACCCTTTTCACCCCTGAGTCCTTATTCACCCCGTTTTACGGTACATTAGACATAACTTTCCAAATAAATATCAAATCTTGTCAAATAAATTAACCGCATCGATATTCTAAGAAATAAATAACTGACTGAAAACTATTTTTACCTTTTTGTTTTGCAGTTGTTTTTATAATAGATCCTCTAATATTTAAAAATACTTTTTACCATCTTTTGCATAACATTTACCTTTTTTCAAAGTAGGTACGAAAAAAAAACCGAAAACATTTCGATACCTACTCGAATTAGATTCGCACTTGACCAATTTTTTATCTTCAAGTCATGTTTGTATATTTCCAATGGCAACATTTTTTGAAAAGTGAGGTTATGTATTTATTTCTTCTTATGATGTGTCAAAGTGTTTAACATAAATATCATCGTTTTGGACTAATTTCAATTAAATGTTAACTTATTCCTGAAGATTATTGAATAACTCATTGCACGCGCAATGGCTGTTGTGATTGAAACGACCCTTGGAGACATCACCGTTGATTTATATCTAGATCAACGACCCGTAACATGTTTGAACTTTCTGAAGCTGTGCAAGATGAAATATTACAACTTCAACTTGTTTCATACGATCAGGAGTGGCTTTATAGCCCAGACAGGCGACCCGTCAGGTGAAGGTTCAGGCGGACAGTCAATATTCGGGTTACTAGAAGGCCCTGACAAGAGATTTTTTTCAGGCGAAAAAATGCCAAAAATTCGCCACACAGATGTAGGTTTGCTTTCAATGGTGGGCACTGGAGACATGATGATTGGTTCACAATTCTTCTTCACCCTCGGTTCTGACTTAGACTCTTTGGACGGCATACATTGCGTTATAGGCGAAGTTACTGAGGGCCATGATGTGCTGAGAAAGTTAAACGACGTCATATGTGACGAGGGTCACCGACCTTACCGGGATGTGAGAATAACGCATACTGTTGTACTTGAAGATCCTTTCAATGATCCACAAGGACTAAGAGCACCATCAAGGTCTCCATCTCCAAGTGCTGAGCGCCTCAAGGGCGGTAGAATCGCTCCAGATGAAGAAATAGATGAAACCCAAGGGAAGTCTGCTGCTGAAATACAGGAAATAATAGAAGAGAAGGAAGCTAAGGCTCGAGCCACTATCCTAGAAATTGTAGGTGACTTGCCAGATGCTGATATTGCTCCTCCTGAAAATGTACTCTTTGTTTGTAAACTAAACCCAGTCACTACTGATGATGATCTAGAAATTATATTTAGTAGGTTTGGAAAAATTGTAACCTGTGAAGTTATTAGAGACAAGAAAACTGGTGACTCTTTACAATATGCCTTCATTGAATTTGGGGATAAAAAATCATGTGAAGATGCTTATTTCAAAATGGACAATGTGTTGATTGATGACAGGAGAATTCATGTTGACTTCTCACAATCTGTTTCTAAAATGAAATGGTTGGGAAAAGGTAGAGGTGTGAAATATTTTAATGATGAAGAAGCAGAAGAGAGAGAAAGAGAAAACTATGAAAGAAAGGATAGGGCACATTATAGGAGCAGGGATGATGAACAAAAGAACCATCACAATAATAGAAACCAACATAGTAATAATAAAAGGCCAGATGACCGAGAAAGAAATAGAGATCGAGATAAACGGCCAGAGAGACATGACAGGCGTGAAAATTACAGAGATAGAGAAGAGACGTCACAAAGAAGAAGAAGCAGGAGTCGCTCCAAAGTAGATAGAACAAGAGATGACAGGAATAAGCATTCTAATGATAATAATGTTTCAAGAAACTCTGACAAAAGAGATAGAGAGTACAGGAATGAATCCAATAGATATGAAAATGACAGGAAAAGAGATGTTTCCAATGATAATAATATATCCAGGAATTCTGATAGAAATAATAAAGAGTACAAACGAGAGTCTAATAGAGAAGAAAATGATAGAAATAGAAATAATTCTAATGATCATAATGTTTCAAGAAATTCTGAGAGAAGTAATAAAGAATCTAAACAGGAGCCTAATAGGCATGGTGAAAGAAATAAAGATGATTCTGACAGGCGTGAAAATGCAAGAAATAGAGATGATTCTGACAGACGTGAAAATGAAAGAAATAGAGTTGATCATGATGACCAAAATGTTTCAAGAAATTCTGAAAGAAGTAGAGAGAACAAACATGAGTCTAGTAGACATGAAATAGAGAGGAATAGAGAAAACTCTAGTAATCAGAGGTCAAGATCGTCTCCGTCCAGGCAAAGAGATGAAGAAAAGTCTGGGAACTCAAGAGACCATAAAAGCAGGCATGAAAAAACTGACAAAAGAGAAAGAGTAAAGGAAATAGAGAACAACAAACAAAAACATAGAGATGAGGATAAAGAACAAGTGCCAAGTAAGAAGTCTAAAAAAGATCACAAGAGTATTGAACCCAGAACTCCCACACCTGATGATAAGAAAAAACGAAAAGCCACTTCAAAACACAGTGAAAAGAAACAAGAGAAGGAGAAAAGTAAAAGACATGCCAAGAAGAAACGCAAACCTTCTACATCAACAGAAAGTTCATCAGATTCTAGCTCTTCAAGTAGTGAGTCTAGTTCATCAAGTGATGACAACCGTAAGAAAAAGACTGCGAAGAGGAGAAAGAAGAAATATTCTACCTCAAGTTCTAGCAGTAGTGACAGCAGCGGCAGTTCCAGTTCATCGTCCAGTACCGAGTCTAGTTCGTCCAGCTCAAGTTCAGATGATGGTAAAAAGAAGAAGAGTAAGAAACGTTCTAGTAAAAAGAAAAAGTTATAGAAAAGTACAAATTGTAGGGAGGTATGAACTAGACTTAAAACTTTACAGTGTGTGTGTAGTTGACTTGTGTTGATGGAAGTTAGATTAAGTGATCTGGTTGCCTGTCACATAGTTTTAAGTGAGTCTTAAACATTATATTCCATGTGGCCATTTTTATTTGTATGTATGGCTTTTTCTTTAATTTTAATTCCTTAGTTTATTTAACAGACTGAGTGGACACTTACTTAAAGCACTGCATAGTTAAAATTGTAGTTAATTAAATTTGTAATTAATTGAAGAAGCATAATAATTATGATACATGCAATCATGTAAAAGAAATGTTGACTTAATTACATATTTATATTTTGTCACAATGAATTAATGAAATGAATGATGCCTATAAGAGAACCAATGAAATAAACCAATATCATAATTGACATGTAAAATAACAATATCATAATGACATGTAAAGTAACAACAGCACTAGATATATAAATAAATAGAGACAGATTATATATTTTAATTAAATATCTCTGAAGGATAGATACATATATCGATGGTCCCTACGTAAAGTATCGAATCAAAAAAATAGCACTTTTTTATTATTACTGTTTTGAGCTCTTTTTAAAGGATATTTTATAATACAACTTCGTTTCCCGATAGTTAGAGACCTAGTATTAGTATTAGTATTAGTAAAACGGGCTGGTATCCGCAACTCCACGACTAAAGCGCGTATTTTGCGTATGGGTGGGACAAAAAGCGTCATTCAATCCACCCCAGCTCCTCAAGAAAGGCCAGCAGCGCCTTAGTGTTACTGACCTTATCACGGAGGGTACCTGGGTCTCCAAAGTGCTTTGCCCTGTATCCTGCGACTACTGGGCAGCTTAGCAGCAAGTGCGCTGCAGTCTCGTCCTCCTCCATGCAAGCTCTGCAGAGTGGGCTGTCTGTAACTCCTAATACAGAGAGATGCTTGTTAAGGGTCCCATGGCCAGTTGTGACGGCCGTTACCTTCCGTAGCTGAAGCTTGGTAAGTTTGAGGATCCGTTTTGTGAAGCGGCCATCGATAGAGGGGAGTGCCTCCTTGGCCTGCCTGCATTCACTGTGTTCCACCCACAGTTTGTGGTGTAGGTCTCTGGTGCGTTTCCTTACCAGGTTGCGTAGGTATCCGAAGGGGAGCGGCACTATAGGTTCAGGCCCTATTACTGCCATGCTCGAACCTCTTCTGGCGAGTTCATCCGCAGCGTCGTTGCCACGGGAGTCGCTGTGTCCTTTTATCCATTGGATGGTTACCTGGTTGTGTATCCCCACCTGGTTAAGGCGTTGGTGACACTCGTATATGAGCCCAGAGTTGACTGTGTGGCTGCTCAGTGCTAACAGTACAGACATGCTGTCTGAGAGTATGCGTATGGAGTGGTCCTTAACTTTCCTGGATGTGATGGCTAAAGCCGCCAGGGAAATGCCTAGGCATTCAGCCTGGAACACCGTGTTGTGGACTCCCAGAGGTGTGGCTATGTGAATGTTGAGATCCTCCGAGAAGACCCCCGCACCCGTGCCGTTACCTGTTTTGGATCCATCGGTGAAGATCCGCAGCTCAGTGGGGCGTAGCCCTTCGCAGCGGTGATCCTCATGCAATTGGATCTTGTATTTTTTATCGAAGATAAATTGCTTGGGTATCCGGTCGTTGATTGCTCTAGTTAAGGGAAGCTCAATGTTGAGTTCCTCGAGCAGAGCCGTGTGTTGTGTAATTCTCTTACCCCAGAGATCCAGTGAATTAAGGCGTACTGCCGCCATCGTCGCTTCCTGTTGTATAAACAGGTGGAGTGGGGGAAGTCCCCAAGTTAGAGACCTAATTTTTATAAAGATTTAATCACCCGTGACAAAATTATGCAAAAACAAACTTTAAATCGCTCTCTTGCAAAGTAGTGATTTTCAGTTTCGATACTTTACCTAGGGACCATCGATATGTATAATAGAATTGTTTGCGTAAATATTTATATAGACTCAGTGCATAGTATTGCTGGTATTGCTACGCACAGCTATAGGTTCTATTATAGAGGCTCCTTTTATACTGACCATTTAATGTCAAGTTGCAAGCAATAAATATTATAGGTAATACAATAGACTGAATAGTAAAGCTTGTGTGTATTTCGCTAGCTAGTATACTGTAGACAACTATTTAACAAGTGCAAATGTTTCAAAATTTAGTCAATATTAAAGTTGGGTGAATTAGTGATAAATGATGTTTGTTTTGCAAATATGATAAATTAGTAACACTTTTTAACATCTAGGTGAGGCAGATATTTCCTAGCTACTAGACTAACTTGAAAAGAAACACCAAAACAAAGTTAAAGGTCAGTCTCTTTAAAAGTTTATAAGTAAGTAAAACTGTACTATACAGGATGTCGAATTTATTAGTTTTTGGGGTTGGAGGACAGGGGGGTCTGCCCTCTGTCCCTTCTAACCTAACCTGTCTGTGTTGGAGCACCTAAGTTCCAAGCTCACTTCGCGCATTCTTGGACTGTTATCCTAATTAATTTTTAGTGTAAATTAGCAAAATGGATTAGTATTCATTGTGTCCTTTGTCATAGATACAACAAATAAATATAAATAAATTGTATAAGGCCTGTCAAAAAATATTGTCAAGTATTATGAGGGAGAATTTTAACTTTTTTTCTAAAAAACTAATAAAATATTATTAGCTTCCTAACTCAATGTCCTGTATAGTACAGTTTAGTCAAAGTTCTTATGGTAAACATGTAATGGTCAAATTATATGAAAAGCATGCAGATTAGCAGGGTGACAGTGATAATTACAAAACTATATCATAACACAATAGGTAATATCTTTATAGACATTGTATAAAAATATCCAATAGTCAAAATAATTTGTTAAATTTTATGTTAATTTTTGCAACTGTTCATAATTTTATTATTTGACTTAAGTTGCTAACTGTACTCTGAATCATCTTCAATCAATGAATTGTATATTATTGGTCACTAAAGTTCGAGTTCAATTATTCAATCTAATCAGTCTTCATTCATGTTCGTTTAGGGCAAATCTTACAAATGGATAGTGGCTATAGGAAGGAACTATTGAGAACCGAATCATCATGTTTGAGCTCTTTGGAATGGTCTTGATCAGTCCAGGGACCTTACCATGATGTGGTAAAATGAAAAAGAGAGATGAAGCTATACACCCTAGGTATATAGCACCATCCCTTTTGCAGTTCAGTTTAGATCGAAAAATGGAACGCGATAAGAGCTTGTAGTAGGACCGTTGTACCACGCGATAAAAGCTTGTTATTAAACAATATTTTCCATTGAAAACTTATTTTTCCTTAAAACTACTTAATGATGTGAAAACTTGAATTTACTCAAAGCCCATAGATTTCTGCCTAAGCTTCCGCAGGAGCTTGTTGTAAGTCATATTCACGTCCTGTCGGGAATACATTTAATTAGGATCCAAACACAAAACTGCGATACAATGTCGCATCGTAAAAATCTGCCAGCTCGCACGACGCATCGTAAGATCTTACGAACTAATTCGCATCGCACATTGTGTGGTCACCTGATCCTTTGCTTTGCTGGACAAAATCGCATCGCCACTTTTGTGTGGAAGCCCTTGCCAAAAATCTTATGTAACCCCTCACTTTCCATTCATTTAAGTAATCATTTATTTCCCATTTTATATTGCATTTTCCCATTGATGATATTATGTTCAAAAATTTTCCACAATGTATCATGTCACAGTTTTTTTTTAATTGTTCTAAGTGCCTAGTTATAATTCGTTTTTCGTTCCACCTGGATATTCAGGAGCTGACTTTAAACAAGCTGGATAGAAATCGTAATGTAGTATTTGTTACATATTTATGTATAAGTATTTTTGTATATTAATAAAAGCGTTCATTGCACTGTTTTGTTTTATTTATAAAGGTGGCAGTTCTGACCTGAATTTATTTTGACGCTCAATGATTTTTTTCTTATCAATTTGGCAAACGGAAAAATACTGCCACATAAACTTGTACAGCGAAGATTTACTGGTGGGAGACAATTTTTTTTTGTTAAATCTTTGTATATTTAATGAATAATTTAAGTCTTCAAATAGCCGTGGTAAAAATATCCCTTGTCTTAAAAAGGGTCTGTTACTTGTATCGTGGGCGCTTTCACAAATTTTTCAACTACACTAGACACCCAGACGCAGAACAACCATTATGTAGACTATAGAAATATTTATCTCTTGCGGGGATGGAACCCGTGACACGCAGCACAACAGCCAAGCACCACTGCGCCAACGTGCCGTCCCTGACTCCTGAGATGATCCTGCCATTAGTAAATTTAATTACCTTTGAGGACCAAATCTGGCTTAAGTGTTAGATTTTAGTCCCATTTTTCATCCTTTTTTTTTAAATGAAGCAATCATCTAATGACTTCTCCCACTCTGGGGCGGAGAGGGAGCTAATGTAGGTATATACTGTCAAACTGGGTGAATATAGGAACGCAGGAGTGAATAGAAAGAAAACTTTGACTAGGACGTTTACTTTGGTATTTATTTATTATTGATTTCTGTCTTAAGCATCAGCTTTTACATTTAATGAATAAAGTAGTAGTTTATTCATTAAATGTAAAAGCTGAGTAGCATAGTTACTAGTACTCCCGACTAGTAACTATGAAAAATTGTTAGACAACGTAAAAATCCCCTTCAAATTGTCTACGTTCACCCATGCGTTCCTATTTAATTTTAGCAATTCTTATTATGTCCAGAAAAGGTCTCGATTACTTACTTCACTACTCCAATGGGTACATTATGAAGACATTACGTGGGAGGCACTTGGGTGTCTATAATGAATAGGTGTAGGCAAGTTAATTTATCAAGAAATATGTAGATGGTCGTTATATTGTAGTTATTCCAAAGGAAATCATAAAGCATGTCAAAGTTTAAAATGGAAGGTAGGTAATCCTGAGCCAGCGTCTATTTGCAGGACGTGGTCAGGACATAATCGGGAACGTTCCATTGGCTTGCCTTTGTGTGTTTAAGTGTCAGAACGAGAAGATTACTCTCGTTATACGAGCCCATTGTGCACCTATGGCCACAGTACCTATTATTAAAGTGTGGACCGGATCAACATGTACCTATAGGTCTTACTACATTTTATACACGTATGATTTTTTGATTAAGTATGGTTATGGAATTTTTACTTTTAAAGGACTTGAGCAAAACATCTGCCTCCTATATAGGTAGAAAAATACCTACCTATCAAGGCTGAATCCGTACCTAGGTACAAAATCACGTGTTGAAATCATGTTCAAGTAGATTGAAGTGGATAACAAGTTACATCGTATCATAATTACGTAATGGACTACTGTTATAAACAGCGATACCATCACACTTTTCTCTACCATCTGGCCTAACTTTGTCCAGCTGTGGACGCCACATCTCTCTCAAAGTGAAGACGCCTAATATCTCATACGAGATGAAGCTTCATACAGATTGTACCTAGGTACACGAAACACAATAGAACTACAATCAAGGGAAGTGCTCTCAATCTGTGTACTAAGGTACGGACTTGGAAACAACCTTAATTCGTTCGTCTGAAAGTGAGTGTAAAAAGCTGGAACATGTTTAATGTATCGTAATTAATGGGAGCTGACGCCGATAGCGTCGCGACTCATCCACGGCAATAACATTATTTTATGAAGGGCTTGTTTAGTTCAGCCGTGGCGGACGTCATAGGTACCGAGGTGGCCGGCAGGGGCGGACTGGGTATCTGAATACGTGCCATGGAAACTAGCTACACAACGAATAAGAGGCAAATATAACGAAGTACTTAGCTACCCAAAAACCTACAGGAAAGATAGACGAACAGAATAAATAAAACAAAGGAGTAAGCATGTAAGGATTTATTTGGAATTGCGTTACCAGCTATTACCCACTTTCTAAACCATTTCATAAAGCTATGTTGCTATTGGTCTAAGATCTTCGATAAATAATCGTTTAAATAAACGATAGCAAATCTTCCAGGATTACCTACTAAAATCGGTTTCTTGTGTTTTGGACACCACGCTGCCGCGCGCCGGTACACTCTGAACTTCCGAAGGGGTTCGAAGATGTGTAGGTACGGTTTACCCTGGTACACCCTCGTTTCACAAACAGCACCATTGTGTAGATTGTTTATTTTGTGTCATTCCTACAGGTAACATTCCATAGAACTTGATCATTATTAGCTTGTGGGTCATAGAACCAGTCTTTCCTAGAGGCTATGGTCGAACGCTTGAACCCATCCTCGAAGGGATTTTTGGGGTGATGGCGATCTAGGCGAGTCCAATGCTACTAAAACCCAGGCGTGTCTCTTTACCACTAAACGGAGTCTACTTCAGCTGGCTCCGTCATTCCGAGGTGTGACCGTGACGAAACCTAACCTAGAGGTTCTTGGAGTAACGTTCGGTTGTCGTCTACCCTTATTTTCAGTTCATACATCGAGGCAAAGGCTCATCTGGCTGCTAAAAAATGAGGATCTTGGCAGAACAGCCACACAATCTTTATCAAACGCAAGTTCGATCGCGTACATGGAGATGCAATAATTGTCAAGAAAATCAAAGTTATGGTCATGGATGTAGAAGACTTGCCGTTAGCCTCAGACATTTTCGTTCGATGTTAGGTTGAAGCTAGTGGACGACTTCTGGTACCTTGGTAGCATGATTTCAGGTAAAGGGGTTCTTAACGCTGAGGTTAGTTGGGGATTTGTAAAGCTACGTCAGCTTTTGAAAATCGGCAGTCCAAAGTTTTTCGTTCTCATAATTTCAAGTTGACAACAAAGCTATAGTTCTCCCGAATCTTTTGTAACTGTACTCCTCAGAGACGTGCCTCAATCGAAAGCATATAGATAGGACAAATTCCACCTCAAATGCCTCCGAGGCTCCGATGTATTATGGACATCAGTTGATCGGATCTTGTTCAGAATAGAGCACATGACCAGATGCGAAATTGACCCCGCGATTTGGGAGACACAGGCTCAGAGATCGACCTGAGTAGAGACGTTGGACCTGTACGTGCCGCTGCACATGGCACGTACAGGCCCTTGAAACTAAAATGAGGTTGGAATAAGACCAAAGACGTGACGACTTCAAAGTTAGCCAACAACTATAATTTACTATATCGTTAATTGTGTTCTGACATGTCCGCTCTGTGCTCGGAGTTTTTCGGCCAAAGTTGGATATGCAAGTCACATGAAGGCCCATAACATAGCAGAGTATCTAAGCTCACAACCACCATAAGGAGCCAAAGAATGCGGTCGCTGTGGCCAAAATTGGCTAGACGGCATCATACTGCTTTCATCTTTGGGGAGGGTCTGCCAAATACCAACTTGATGCACTAGAGTCGATTGAGAGGTGAGCCAAGGGGATCGTCGGCAGTGATGCACTTGTCGAGTCGAAATTCGAAAGACTTAGGCATCGACACCGAGTTGCTATCCTGTCGGTTTTCTATCGTTTACGTTTCGGAATTGTACCATCTAATTTCGCCATGTTAGTTCCGTCATCAGACCTAGCAGTCTCGTAGCGGTAACGTACGGCATTGCACTACCGATACCTATATGGAAGATATTCCACCCATACTTTTTTTGTGTGAACAGCTGAGGAGTGGAACTCCCTGCCGGAGTCTGTGTTTCCAGACAGCTTAGAGGTCTTAAAGTCAAGAGTGAATAGGTTTCTTCTAGGCATGAGTGCCCCATCGTCGATCACATTGCTTATCATAAGGTGAGAAGGTGGTCAAACGCGAGACTATCCAAATAAAAGTTGAGGAGTACCTACCACCAATTCAAAAGTGTTTTTTTTTAGAAAAAAAATCTTCCAACTTTCAAAAACCGTTGATCTTGATTTCGTTTTAGGACATCAACTCCCAAAATAACGATTTTTGCAATTAACTGTTAGTATTTTTGTTTTTGGAAGTTGTTTGCATTTTATAAACATATCAGTCAAAGTCCATTGCTTCTTTGGTCTTCATGCTCAAAACTTTCCTTTCCTCGCGACATCTCCATAAAATCCATGTATTCGCAGCTTGTATCTATGAAAAATCACAATTGATAAACACAATAATATAACCATTTGCGTAGGTGTATAGTACTAAAGAGTCCGTCCCTGTGCTCCACACTGCGCATGTCGCGAATTTATCGACAGGAGCAATAGGTTTTCTCTCCAGGCTGAGCTCCGCTAAACGGCACTCGCTCCCTGCGCTCGGTCACATCACAGTCGCAACCAGTGTTCCTCCTCATTCCAAATTAATTCTATATTAATTATCCTTGCATACTGAGATTCGGCAACGATGTTATTATTAAATTTAACCGCCTTTTTTGCGGTTTTTCTGATGGGAGGAGCAGTACCGACGCCTACCAATAAAGGTATGTATCCTTTGCTTGTTATCTACGCATTAATAACGATGTCTGATTACGATTGCTGGCTTATCAATCTGCCCGAGGATTCTGTTGGTTTAATCATGTTGTTTTGGTGAGAGTATCGATCAGCGCGGCCGGGAGCGCTCTATATATAGCAACAGGTCAACAGGTGATCCTTTCTGCGCCGATGTTGTTCTGCGGCGTAGTTCCATATTTTCCCGTGAAGTGTGACCTTTTGGACACAATAGCTTATAAATAGACGGCAGCGTTATCGATTTAAGTTGGCCATTCATTAAAGTTTCATAGAATGCGCCTGTATACGGGCTCTCTTTGATGCGGGACGTGGGCGTTGTTGTTTAGACACCCCCTCTTCGCCCAACAAAGGGCTAATAAATAATCAAGGCCGTCGTCTGAAGGTCTGAGATTGGGAGTCTGTTTCGGCCTTGTAAGTGATTGAAATAGAAATGATTTTATCTTCCATTCAACAACTATTTTGTCGATTAAATAGCTTCACTATACTGACAGCTACTTAGGGAAGTATGGCGCTGGATGAAAAACTGACATGACTTGGTACACCAAATCACATTGTCACTTGTGTCGGTTAGGTCATAGCTTCCCAACCTTCTACTGCCACCTTTACAAGAAAAAAAAATCCAACGCCCTTTACATTGTATTTAATTATACCAATATTTTAGGTTTGTCTGTCTTTCTATTAATTCTCTCTCTTGTATCGTGCTACTCGTGGTCGTAGTTAAGGGTCGTGATTGTTGGTTTTGGACTCGCTATCGCCCCCACGAAAGCTCTAGCCTCCACTAGGGGGCGGTATCGCCACCCATTGGAAATCTGTGGGTTAGGTAATCCGGTTTCATCACCGTCGCTTGCTATGGAATCTCAAAAATACCACCAGTCAACTGATTTTCCTTTTTATAATTCCATGCTACTGGGCGTATTTATAGGTACATAGTCCAAACGATTTGATAATTCTACCTTTTAATGAGATCTTTAGCCAACCTCTTTACCTACATACCTACTTATATCATCCAATGACTCCTCCCGTTCTAGCGAGAAGGAGAGTCAGACTTACACTGTCCCTCACCTGTATTCTACCTGCAGTTACCCTTTGTGTCTCAAGACTGCAGTAACTATACCGAACAAGCCTGCAGCCAGTTATCGATAGCATTACAACTACACCACCCATTTATCTGCCACATAATTTGGTCGTCTTTCCTAGTGGGCACTTGGCCCATTTTCACTTACCTGGCGCAGTAATCGTTATAAGCCATAGGTATAATAATGGCAAGCTTCAGCGGCATTGGATATCAAATAAGCTAATGGTAGATAAAAATAAAATCGGAAACTTAATTATCTATCATTACTAACTTTAAAAAAAGACTTTCCCTCAAAATCAACCAGTAAAGAGACTATCGAATCAATAGTTTTATGAGAAAAAAGAACTCTAGACTCAGTCGTAAATATTCAATGCAGTCCGTAAAAAAAAGAACGAAATCCCTAATGCAAATTGTATTCGTCTGCGGTACAGACTTTTTGTCATGTCATTACACGCAGTACCTACACAGTCACGATGTCTTGAACGTATTTCGAGGCACACTATCAATATAAATAACATTTTAGATGGTGGCGGCCCAATTGGTGAGCTCCCCGAGAATTGGGACCAGACAAAAGACGACACTCAATCGCTTTTCCTGAATAAGAGCGATAAAAATGACTTGGAGCCTTACCCGTTGGCTCTGAGTGAGGAAGGTAATAATGGTACAACCGAAAAACTTGTTGCTTTATTATGTACCTATATGTTTCTGTCAAGAGGGTTATCGAACATCTTACCTGTGGGTTAATCTGTAATGAGTTAACCTATAGGTAACTAACTGTTATTTTTTATTTGCGAAAATCGGGTCGTTTTATTTTGAGTAATTTTTTTAGGAAGGTAAAGTCTTAGACGGGAACAATGCGGCGAAAACTACGCGTATGATTTCGCCACGTTTTTCCACTTTTCTTTTAACTGAGGAAGAATGTAGCTTTATAATTTGGGTGCAATTTTTACTTTTGTTCTAACAAAAATTGGTACAATATTTTGAAATTACCATTTCGGCAGTAGGTATTTCTAACTCAATAGGTATCTACTGCTAGTCTTAAATCCGTAGGTTTAATTTGTCATAAGACTTGCATCTACGAGGCATTATTTGACTCAAGCTCCTAGACGTAGGTGCACTAAAAGGACCTAATAGGTCATCAACAATGTGCACTGTACAGCAATAACGCAGTGATTGTGCAATTGTGTGACAATAGCGCAGTAGATAGGGCAGCCCGGCAGGTTGCACGTCCGACGTCTACGGCCATCCTTTATTGGCTGATGCAGCTTAAGTGGACAAGAATAGGATTATAAGCGTAGGGATTGATAGAAACGTTAACTAATCATTAACCTTAATCTGAAACTACAGACACGTAGGTATTTGTTAGGTGAACTAGTATCAGACGTTATGTACCTACTTGATAGCGTTATATGTGATATGGATACAAAATTTATAGGTCCACCTACCTGGTTTTGTCACCATGTTTTAGTTGAATTAGGAAATTAAGATGATTTGAATTTAGTTCCTATCTATTTTTATATCTACTGTTATTTAAAGTCACACAAATATTAACACCACTGAATTATATTATTTTGGGAAAACAGACAGGTGTAGTCTAGCTGAATATATTTAAAGACTGCTTTTTGTTTCAAAAACACCAACAATATTTCTTGCAGGAAATTCTGAAGGTTTCGAACAAGGAGTAGATCAGAGATTCGATTCCGCCCAGCCAAATGGGGAACTCGATAACTTGATCATGAGGCCTGAACTGTACGGCGAACCGCCGGCAATGGAAAGCCTGGCCACCAGCTACGACTCCCGCCGGCGCAAGCGGGGGAGCGGCACCAAGGTGGGCGGCGCCGGGGCCGCTACTAAAGTAGCAACCAAATCGGGCTCGGGCAAGAAAAATCTGAAGTGAGTACTTCAGATTTAGTCATCTCGGCCAACACCAATTGCACTCTATTATAAGAACACAAGACTTACTGTTTTCTATTTTTTAGACCGGAGGAGCACGATGCTCTCTCGCCCGTGGACTCGATGACTCACGAGCACGACGCTCACCGCCGCAAGCGCGGCAGTGGCACTAAAGTGGGCGGCGCGGCCGCTTCTGCCAAAACCGCCACCAAAAATTCCGGTGGAAATAAAAAGAACTTCAGGTCAACATAAACCTCCATCATAGAATAGGTGTAAGTATGTAAGTCATCAAAATAATACCGTTACTAAATAATTTCATTTACATTTAGGCCCATCTCAGAACGTCGCAAACGCGACTCTGGACTCAGCGCCGCTGATGTCCGAGCTCTTCTCAACTTGTGGGAGGCGCAGGAACGTAAGAAGCAGGAATGGAACGCGCAGAACCAATGGGTACCCGAACATTACTATGGAGTAGGACACGGCAACGCTGAAGACGAACAGCCTGAGGTAGACGAGAACGGCGACATCTGGTACAGCGAGCCTGTTGTCATCTCTCCTCGCGAACGGGACTACCCTCGTCACTCGTACTTCTCCGAACAGAACCGCATGGCCCTCGCTCACGGCTACCCCGACATGTACCAAGTAGGCCCGGCAGAGTTAGCGCAGCGCTACGAGGAGGCCCGTCGCAAGAGGCAGTATGCTAACAAGATGAAGCGCTTCATGGTGGCCAGGAAGCGCTCGGACGGCATGATGAGCCACCAGAACGGCTACCGGCCCCGCGACGACCTGTACACGCTGGCGGAGCTGCTGCGCTCGGCCCCGAGGGTGCAAGAGCAAGACATTCCTGTATATCGGCGACTGATACTGTAAAGCGTGCTTAGAAAACGGTGTCCATTCCCAACAACCGGCGACTCGTCTGTCAACAATGGTCAGGTTCTTGAAGAAGCAGTCGGAGCTCGAGAAGCGAAATAACAAATTGAAGTGTCGCTTGTTGTCGGATGGACGCCACAGCTGGTTATGATTTGGAGTGGGAGATTTTCGTGCATTTAATTCGCAGTTTGTAGCGGATACCTAACAAACCTTAGATATAGAAAAACTTAGTATTTAAACACAACATCAGAATATTTATAATTTCTTATTTTATGATTATCAATATTGTAAGGCCTAAGAATAATTTTCGGACTATTTTTTATTTTATTTTAATTCGATTAGCTACTTTTACCGTAAGGGAAAGTGTTAAACATTTTAATGTAAAGTTTACTTTAGATCTAAGTTTTTGTTTTTTTTTAGGATACCTCAGTTCCCATCATATCTGTTACTTATAATTTAATCAAGTATACCCAATTTTAAATAAATTATCAAATAGATAGGTGTCTAGTTTCATTAAACATTGATAGTTTACGGTGGAGTTAAACTTCACATTTTACTGTAATCCTAATTGAACTAGAATTAGTTATTGTATGTAAATGTAAACTTGCTGTATTAAATTAGTATTATATTTACTTTTTGTTTTATTATGCTCCTCAACACCTTGATAGACCCATTTTGATACCGACATTACCTATTACTACACACATCAAAAGTGTCTAGGGATCAACATATATTTTTGCAATAACTTTTCTCCTGATTGATATTAATTAAAATTTTCTTTAAGGATTCATCAAATAAAGTGTTTTCGTTTGTCACAGTAACGATAAACCAAGTCACCTTTACATTAATAAAGAAATTTGCCATTTTCCTAATAAAGGGATTTTTGACATTTGAACCACTAACATTAAAGTTCGGAAAAAAGACTGAAATAACAGTTTTCTTTAAAATTTTATTGGGTAACTTAAACAATTAATAATCCGTGTTTCTACCGCGAACACTAACAACACAAGAACATCGGTTTGGCATACTCAAAATGAGTTCATCCAAATCACGCTGTGGAATGGCCGCCCATGTTCGTTGCAACAACAAAAAAAGGTCTTCTTGCGACTGGATACCCTCCATATTCGGCAGATTCGGAGCTCTTCTCTGTAGCATATCTCATGCATGCTCAATCGGGTTCAAGTCTGCCGACTGAGCAGGCCAGGGCAGGACATTGATGTTAGCTGCGGCGAGAGTCTGTCTTACAACTCTTGCGGTGTGCGGTCGTGCATTATCATGCATTAACTGAAATAAGGGACCGATTTGCACTTGTAGAGGAACGATGACGTCTGATACAATCGTCTCAGCATAAATTTGAGCGTTGAGGTTGTCTCTGATCCAAATCAACTCAGTTCTTCCGCCGATCCAAATACCCGTCCATACCATGATGGTTCCACCACTATAAGGATGGACTTCCTGGCAGGATTTTAATCGCTGTTGGCGTCCAGGGGTTCTCCAGTGTCGTATACGTCTTGTATCCGGTCTCATACCAAAACGAGACTCATCAGAAAAGCACACGAAACGCCATTGTTCTTCTGCCCAATTTCTGTGTTCAAGAGCCCATTGATATCGAATCCTACGATTGTGCATTGCTATAGGTGGTACCTGTAGCGGTCTTCGGGAATGAAGGTTCACTTCATGCAAGCGGTTTCTGACTGTTTGGTCGCTAATTAAGTTCCCTGAAGAGTGATGAAGCCTCACGGCTAACATCATGGCGGTTATTGTTGGAGCACTTCGAGTTAAGATTTGAATGTATCGGTCTTGTCTCCGTGTGGTGCAGCGATACCGTCCTCCATGGCGCTCAGCCACGGTACCAGTGCTTCGGTAACGTGTCCAAAGTCGACTGATAACACTCTGACTTGTATTCAGAGCTAAAGCCACAGTACGTTGCCGGGAACCAGCTTCTATCATTCCCACGGCTCTGAGCATTTCTTCCCTGCTTAAATGACGTCGCCGCTCCATAATAACGTTGGTTTTAATCAGTAGTAGGGAAACAGTAGCACTAATAATGTCTTCAATGCGTTGTATGTTTTTATAGGGAAAATATTGACAGCTGATTTTCATCTTTTACTCGAATTTGATTCACAGTTCCTGATTCAAATTATGAAATGCACCAAAAAGGATCCATATAAATTTATAAAATCATAAATTTATTACAAAGCCACATCTCAATCTCAAGAAATCCGCATAAAAATGCTTGATCCCTAGACACTTTTGATGTGTGTATTTTGCACCTTAATACACACTGGCCTTCTTTCCAACACTAGGACACAACAATAAATACTGGCCTACTTTCCAACGCTAGTTTTTACCTTCCAACTTTTACTCATGTCAACTAGTGTCAATATCGAAGATATTCCACTATATTTACAGCGAATTTACGTCAGAAAAAAATATATATTCCTAATAAAAAGTTTAATATATAATTTAAGCAATACCGAACATTCATAAGATAATATGAAAAGTAACATCCACAATAATTCCATAAGTATTAATGATAGTACAGCAGAAGCATCGCACAAGGACGCAGTCACCTCCACCGAGAGCCACCCCTCGCTAGATGTCGAACACATCGAACCGACCCACCCCACAGCGACGAACTCCCCGCCGACGTATGCATCATTTTATTGGTTGATTAATTACATTAAGATGTTTATCTCTCGGTTAGCAAATGACGTGTACACATCGTTCATGAGCTCCTGGTTCCCCAGCCGCGTGCTGATGCCGCCTCACGTACAACATCTAATACAAGTGCAAGACATGCTCCGCGCCGAACGCGAGTCGCATACCGTCACCTACAGCAGGTACAAACTGATCAATCATACCTTTCTAAAGCCGGCAAAAGAAAACTCAACCCAAACAATTTCGTTGGTTCCGGACTGCTCTCCTCGCCGTTATCACTGAGAAAAATCATCAATGCATTTAAGTACTATCTTCTTTCCAGCGAAGATGAAGCGTGCACCCACTGTACATCCAAAGATCTTGGTTACCTTGCAAATGACCGTGAACCGATGTTCGTCATTGTGGACTCGAGCTGCGACAGTAACCCAAGTTCCAAGGAACTGCTTGTAGAAAGTAGATTTCACACAAGAGATCCAGATGTGAAAAGACACTTTAATAAGAATGTAAAGCCTGTGGACGTGCCTTCAACCAGCAGAGACCACGGAAATGATTTACTACCGCCGCTGCTAATGGAATCAGACTCGACTGATGAGATGCAAATGTTTGACATAAACCTCCAAAGTGATGACGACCTATTGAGTAGTGCAGATTCTGACTGCGACAGCGATTCTGTAGTCATGTCTTACCTAAAAAACAAAGATTCTTTCCTAGACTTGGAAGGAACGCTGATGTCTACAAAAAAGAAAGCATCTCTTCTGGATAGTGTGCCAAAAATGGAAACAATAGTAGAAAGCGAACTGTTTACTTCATTCCAGTTACTGCCAAAAGTTTCCCCGAGGTTGGATTTCCATAAAAATGGGGACGAAATGAATTAATTAAGGTAGCTTAGGCACATTAGATTTAAATGAAAAATGAAATTAAATGTATCACTATAATTTCATTAAAAAAAAACTTGTTTTGATTTATGTTTACTAATTCTGTTAGTAATTTTAGTTATGAATTGTTCGTGAGTAACAAAGTGTAACCTACTAAAAAGATATTCAGTCGTGCGCCATAAAAGATTTCCCATCGGCGAAATGACAAACTCTCATAGTCTATTTAATCCATTTTTCCATTTTAATGGTTATTTTACGCTTGCCTACTCAGTGGTGAGGTGATTACGTTTCAATGCGGGACATAGTGGTGCCACCTCATGAGGGTCATGAGGACGGGCACACACACACACACATATTGTTCTATCTGGCCTAATACAGTTTTGTGAACTGTCCCCCTCAGCCACCAAAAAAAAGCTTCAAAAGAGCGAGATTCGTGTGCGTTACCAAAGTAGGTGCCTATATTTGTCATAGACTAACATATTCTTGTACACACAGAGTTGTCGGAAGATTCACAAGCTGCCTCCGCACCGTCGTACTTGGGAGGCGGGAGCTCAACGAGCCTGTTATACGAGTACATCGATGTATTCGATCCAAAACGCGTCTCTTTCGTGAAGATTCAGACATTCACAAAAGATGAAGAACATAAAGAAAGACTCAAGAAAGCTATTGAATTTCTGCACCTTGACAATAATCTCTTGATAGCAGCAGAATTGGGAGACGAAAACATGATACGTTTATTAATCGAGTAAAGAGCTTTTATTTCTATTTTTCTTCACTGTAATTGTAAAGTAGCAAAGCTTTGTCGGCCTCATAAACGAGAGTCGTCATAGAAAACATAGTGTTCTCTAAAGGTATTATAAACTAATAGAAGCTTAGAACCCGTATAATTTGGTTGAGACCGACCGGCAGAAAGATTTTGGGCAATGGACCTATTTTCTTCCAGGCAAGGAATTGATATAAACGGTATGGACCACATCGGGCGCAACGCACTGCACTTTGCAGTTAGCTCCGGCAACGAGGAAGCAG
Source organism: Mythimna separata (assembly GCA_030763345.1). Lineage (NCBI taxonomy): Eukaryota > Metazoa > Arthropoda > Insecta > Lepidoptera > Noctuidae > Mythimna > Mythimna separata. The sequence continues at coordinate 7,831,510 of CM061187.1, forward strand.
TGGCCGCACTCCTGGCGGCCGGGGTGGACCCTAATGTCAAAGACAATCTCGGCATGACGCCGCTGTCCCTGTGTCTCATGAGAAGGTACTTACAGGCAAAGACTTTTATAAGTATACTTAACAAAGCGTTCGCTGAACACAACTAAAGACACGGATGATGACTAAGTCAGACCGGTGCAGGAAGACGTAGCATGCGTACCTACCACAAGGCCTACCTAGTCCAAAGAAGCTCAAAAAAAGAATATGTGGAAGAAATTGATGGGGACCTAGGCTGTACCCAGCAGTTACTAGCACAGTGTTGGCTATCTAAAAAAATCCTTCCTAAAGAAGCGACTTGGACACTTAGGCCTGCCATCTAGCCAATGTAGGTACCTATCTTGCCACTAGGCCTGGTTACTAATGTCGTTTGGTTTAGTCTAGCCTAGACAACAGTTACCCACACAAGTCCACAACGCATATACTATCTACACACACACACACACACACATAATTATTATTTCCCAACTTATTCGGCATCGCGAGTCGTCAGGGCGCCATATCCCTTTTAATAATTATTTTTGTTTATTTAACCTCAACGTAGCGCGTCGTGCGCCTAACTTTGTTGGGTGGGTGACAATGTGACTATGGTTTTATGTCATTATTTTCAGTCCATCTTTGCGTCTTGCGAGTTTATTAATCGATCATGGTGCGCTAATTGTTCCAAGAATAAGGCCTATGGATACGGGTTTGTTCTTGCGTAAGTAATTTTTCAAAAATCTCAAAGTAGGTTTTGTTCATATTCGTCATGTCAAAATATGTGTTTTACGAGAATTGGTGGGAAGTGCCGGCATTGTAGGCACTAGGTTATGTGCTAGGAAAAGAGAAGACTATTTTGGGTTGCAAAATCGTCATGACGGATTCTCCCGCTTTTGCCACCCCAAAGCGGGAGAAAGAAGGGGCATGTCAAGCTTTTATTATTTAAAACCCTACTGTGTTCTTCAGTTACCCTTTACATTCTTCATTTTAATATTATTAGTGAGAAAATGATTTTGTTTGTTACGCTTTTAAGTACCTTCCTACGCCTTAACTACCCCTACTACTACGACCGATCATCATATAATTTCACAACTACACGTTTTCAGGCTTACAGAGAAAGACCTACCTACGTAACTTTCAATCAAATAAAGTACCTACCTACGGTTCTCGAGCGCAAGCGAAGCCGCAAGCGATAGCTGGTTCTCAATTAACTCAGCGTTCTGCATTGCGATAAAAGTTATTTTATCGGGAATCTGACCAAACTGACTAGTCACAAAAATCTAAGGGCTATTGAGTTCGTTATCGAGTGCTCGTTGGTCGGATTCGCAATATTATCACTTTCATCGCAATTCGGAACGCATGAATATCTATCTGCAAAATGTTGAGCACAATATTTTACTCACCTTTATGTGGCTTATAAGTAGGTAGGTACTTAAAAGTATAAAATCTTGTGTTCATCCCATGCTCCGTTGTTTCCCATTTTCTATTACATTTGTTTTCATATTTAGATACGATAAACAAGATTTTTTTTCAGAATTCGTCATGATGTGTGTTCCAACCAAAGAAGAAGAAAAAATACTTCACCTTTTAGTAGAGAAAGGTGCAATTATAAATGACCGCGAAGCCCCGGGGGGACGCCAGGCGTTACATTTTGCTGCTATGAGTAATAATATCCCTCTTATCAACGTACTAGTGGAATTGGGAGCCAATTTATTTGCAGTTAATCATAGGAATCAAACGCCTAAACAGGTAGCGGCGACGTTTCATTGCAGAGAAGCGTACAACCTTCTAGATCAATTTGAACAAATTGCAGCATTCATTGATTAAACTTTAATTTTGTAGTAGAAAGTAATGTTAGTTTAGTTCATTAAATGTTTTCTCTAAATCTTACCCAGTTTTAATTCCTACTTTCTCCGGAGTTCAAAAATAGAATTGATTTCTAACTTCCTAATCATAATTTTCTGAATATTTAATTTTTTGTAGCTACCTCTATGTAAGTAATAAAATAAGCTACATTTAGGTAGGTAACTAATATTGATGCAAATGACAAGACATGATCCATCGGAGTCAAACTCTAAACTATTGTAGCGCCGTTAGAGTAAATAAAAAACCTGCCAGGGCTGCGAAAGAGGTAACGGATGAAACTCAGTTGGGTTGTAGTCAGTCTGACAGCCTCCCGGTCCAATCACAGCGAAACTAGTACTAGTCTAGTCTAGCTAGTCAGTTGATTATTTCTCAAGTAAATGATACACACAATTTTCAATACGCTTCAGTGGTTCAGTAGTCAGAGAAGTCTAATGTGGGGTTTACACGGGTGACTAAAGCCGCACGATTTTAGCCGCGCGGCATAAATCGACCGTCTAAATGGCAATTTGACTAGGTAACCTGTGTAGGTATAACTAAAGCCGCAATCCCTAAAGTTGGGTAGCATCCGACTTTGGCCGCGCGGCGATCGGCAGCATGCGACTGGTGACTAAATTCAACCGTGTAAAACGATCAGTTGCAAGCGATCGCCCGCCTCGTGGAGGACTGAGCCACATGCGATTTTAGTAATCTGTGTAAAGGGGGGATTACACGGGTCGATTTTCGCCGTGCGGCTAGTCGCATAACAAATTGCTTCACCAAGCCACATCGCTAGCCCATTTACACAGGTTACTAAAATCGCATGTGGCTCGGTCACAAAAACTCGTTCATGCGGTGGGCGATCGCCTGCAACTGATCGCTTTACACGGTCGATTTTTGTCACCAGTCGCATGCGGCCAGTCGCCGTGCGGCCAAAGTCGGATACTATCCAACTTTGGGGCTTGCGGCTTTAGTCACTTGCGACCTAGTCGAATTGCCATTTAGATGGTCGATTTTCGCCGCGCGGCTAAAATCGTGCGGCTTTAGTCACCCGTGTAAACCCCCCATAAATGGGCTAGCATTGCGGCTTGGTGAAGCTCCGTGTAAACGCAGCTTAACCCGACTTCCCGCTCCATTCTAGTGCGGGAGAATTTGTTATTGAATATACAAGAATATACACATTTAAATAAATACCTAGTTCGTGAGAAAAGGCTGTCGAATGGACACGTAGATATAGGTACCGAATGATATATATGCCAATATTTTTATTTCATGATTGGCTAAAAGTACATCACTAAATAGTATAAAACAAAGTCGCTTTCTCTGTCCCTATATTCCTATGTATGCTTAAATCTTTAAAACTACGCTACCAATTTTGATGCGGGTTTTTAATAGATAGTGTTATTCAAGAGGAAGGTTTATATGTATAATACATGTATAATAGGGAAACTGATAATTTTGCACTCGTGCGAAGCCAGGGTGGGTTCTAGTATTAGGTATATCTACGAAAGTGTTTTCCACAATTTAAATCACTAATTCCAACGACATGCGACATACATTTCATTTCAAATTATAGAAACGATGGGAACCGGAACTAACAAGGTAGTCCTAGGTTTTCAAAATAGCCGCTTCTATCTAATAGGTTGGTGACTAGGTACTGTTTTCGTTTTTTTTATGAATGGGTGCTTGACGGCTAGTGCAAAGAAGACACCGAATTTTGATCTTTCTTCTATCTAACTGCCCAGACCTCAAGTCTCAACAAATTGTACAAACATAGGGTAGCATACCTTTCCGTGTTATACAAAGTGAACAATAAGACAAAACACACAAGGTATATTGTTGGCGTTTATGTTTTTAATGACAAAATGATATTAGAAGAGGAAGTTGGACTTCATAGGTTTAAAATTTTCAGAAACAATTACTTTATTTCCTTTAATTTTATGCATGGAATGATGAAGCACCTTAGTTTTTATTAACATTGTATATAAAAACAAATATTCTGGGGCATCGGATTGCATCGGTAACGTTAATTACGATTTTTCATTTATTGTAACCGGACAGCACTATCGTGGTGTGACATTTGTTCTACAGTTTCAAAGATGGCTGCCTTGTCGCAGTTGCTTTTCTCTGCCAAACAATACTGAGAAAATTGAGATAACCAACTATTTTTACATTTTTATAAAGAAAATTAGGTAGATCTTAATAAATAACGTTAAATTAACGTGCTAGTCATTTTGATAATGTGATAATAAGTGTACCCATGGCTTCCAATGTGCAAGACTCGCCTGTTCAGCAGACATTTGTGGAGGAGATAGATTACAATGAGATTCAGGAGTTATCGGTAAATATCTGGACATAATTGGTTCTTTAGTGAGCTATAGAATGTTAATAAGAACTATAAGTACTAAATTTATGTTGTCAGGTGGTGGGAAAAGGCGCGTTTGGTGTAGTATGGAAGGGTCTGTGGCGGAACACACTTGTAGCAGTAAAGCACATCAATTCTGAGGCTGAAAAGCGAGAGTTTTCAATAGAAGTGCGGCAGTTGTCGCGCGTGTCACACCCGAACATCGTGCGGCTGTATGGAGCGTGCACGAAGGGCGCCCACGTCTGTCTGGTCATGGAATACGCTGAAGGAGGCTCACTGTACAATGTGCTACACAATCGCCCTAAGCCCAAATACACAGCAGCGCACGCGATGAGCTGGGCTCGACAGTGTGCAGAGGTTAACATTGTTTTGTTTTTATATTGCTTAGTTGTCTTAGAAAATTATAAATTATATCATTAATCAGTCAGTAAGTTGGCCCTGTAACCATCAGGTACCACTGTACCAGACTTCAATAAATTATTGCTCATTACCACATAAAATTAATTAAAGTTTCTTAAAATATGTTTACTGCAAACCATAACATTTGCAGATTTCTTAAAGAATGTCAAAATATTATATTTATTTCTTACAGTTTCATGTATCTGAATGCTAGTTTGTAAATCACTTGATAATACTTACATTACAGGGTGTAGCATATTTACATTCAATGAAACCAAAGCCGCTGATACACAGGGATTTAAAGCCACCCAACCTGTTACTAGTAGGAGGTGGTCAGAGACTAAAGATCTGTGACTTTGGCACCGCAGCAGATAAAGCTACGTACATGACTAACAATAAAGGCAGTGCGGCTTGGATGGCACCTGAGGTTAGTACTACCATAATTCAATCCTTAACATATCACATACCCACAAAACAAGACACAATAGTAAAACAATAACAGCGCGGTCTCATAGGACCGGTTGGGGATTCATGAATTAAAATAGTTAACATAACTTATTGACACTTCAATACTTCATAAATAACGCCTTGTTTTTATGTCCAGTACTGGATATAATATTGTTATTAACCTATCAATACATGTGAAACGAGATACAATAGCACAGATTACTAAATAGTTACTACGTAACAGATACTTCACTCAGTAGAAAAATTACAATACCTACTGCTTTATTAGCCTACGCCGTCGCGTCGGCAACCACTGCATGCTAAAATGTGCCTTAATGCTCAAGCGTACAGTTGTGATTGCTTCACACCGCGCGATCCCGCAGCAATCGCAGGGCTGCCTCTTCGATAAAATTAAATTAACATGACTTTATGTGTTTATGTTATTCAGAACTGTGAATGTTCTGACTTATAGTTACAATTTATTTATAATTAATTACAGTTTAAAATCTTAAATTCGATCGTTTATAAAATATTTCTTTTATAAGTTTCGTCGTTCTTTGATACGTAAAGGGAATAATGTTAGGTATTTATCCCTTCTTTTGCTTGATTTACACCCATCTACAGCACATAAGGCACCACACGGCATCGTAATACGCGTACGAACGAACAGCACTATTAAAATTGAACGGCGTGCGCGCGCTTCGCTTGCGAAAACCGCACTGAATTTGATCCGCAAGCGGACCGAGACCGCTCGGCTGGGCGGTAGGCACTTATAGCGCGCAAGTACATGGAGTGACGGAGGCCTGACAATAGTAAAACAAAAACAGCGCAGTCCAATGAGACCGGTCAGGGATTCATGAATTAATCTTTATTGCAAGGGCAACCCGTTTTTGTGTCCAGGCAACCTGGACTGGACAGATTGCCTAGACAATCTGGTTTAGCAATCTCTTCATTCCATCAATTCCAGGTTGCCTGGATGGGTTCAGATAAGGCCATATATATAAGTCTACTATGTGTATGGTTATTAGTTTAAGGTTTCCATTGTGTCATTATTATTATATCTGGCCTATATTGTCCCACTGCTGGGCAAAAGCCTCCCTCCATTCCTTCCATCGTTCGCAATAAAATGAAGTATATATAAATGAATAAATATTTACCTTTAGTAACCACCATAAAGGGTCTGTAAGAAATCTGTTCTCAAAAGTGCACTGAAATTTCGAATAAAATTTAGTAAAGATAGACTATCTAAGCATCTATCACAGTAGATATATTCATTATATTCTAAGGAAAAACTACATGTATAACTTATATGTGTAGTAATAATAGATTCTTTTCAAATTCATTTCTAGACCTAGAGAAACCAAGTGTATCCATATGATCACTTCTACTTTGAAACAAATGATTTTGGTGCACTTTAACCATTGAAATGAATTTTAGAAAGTTTGTGTGAGAATTCTATTCGTTAGAGTCTATAAAGTAGTTGTATGAAGCAAGGGCCAGTCAGATAATACTGAGGAAGTGGAAGAAATCTTTATTTGCCAATCTAATCAATACCTTAGCCAAGACATAGCTACTAGATAAATAGGTATCTGTCAGAAATATATTGACAACAAATACTTGAAATGTTTTTCTTATTATATCTTGCTGTAGCTTCCATTATGGTTGACCTTAGCTTGAATAACAGTAGCTTTACATGACAATGTAAAGTATTGCATAGTATTCATTTACAGGTGTATGAACAATCTGTAAATGAATGTTTTTCAAAGTAATTTGAATATCATTGTTTCTGCATCTAGTAATCAACTAGCATCTACCAGATCTATACTTGCATAAAAGTACAAAACTGGTTGTAGAACAAAGTACACCCAGCTTAAAAAGTCGTATTATGTCCTATTGCAGTGCTTGGTTTACCTGTGTTCCAAATATCATAACATTTAGCATTATAATATTAGTGTGACTGTTACCTCTTTTTAATACATACACAATCCAATTTTATTGTTGAAATGACAATGACCTTTTTTACTAACTAGCTGACTTGACAGACGTTGTATCACTGATGTTATATTGTAAAAAGACAAATATCAATTTTCTTTTCACAAGAACCTTCCAGCGAAATTAAATAAGAATTATAAAAAAACATCCAGTATTTCTCTCGATTTTTCTGCTTATTAAATATCATTTTTATTCACATAGATTAAAGCTTAAAATTTTTATGAGTATGAATCTGTCAATGTGAATCTTAATAGGATAGGATAGTATGTAAAAACTAATTAGGTTTTTACAAAGACACTTATTTTTCACACACAAACAAACATCATTTATTAGTCATTAGCGATTGATATAAAAACATAATATACATTTGTGCCCTGGTAAAGGCCATGGACTGAATGAAGGAGGAATGGCACGCTGCACACTTGGGCCCAACTACTGGGACCTACTTTCGCTTCTGATAGGAAATGCGAGGTCCTGGATGCAAGGCAAAGCATGAATATAGAAGTGGATTTTAATCAGTACAAGGCTGACTCGCCCTCTCGCTCTGCCCTAGACTGAGTCAAGTCATTAGATAATTTCCCACCTAAAAAAGTGGCTGTGCCTTCTTATCTTTGCGTTCTGGTTTCTGCACTTGGTTCCGTTAGACCATTGTGCGTGGGCCGTCCGGCCTTTATTCCAACCAGCCCACCTCATTCCAAAAGCAAACTATCTTCTTAGGTTTGTTCAGGGTATCTGTTATTGATCTTGGTGTTCCCAGGATTCGTGTTCTCATTTCACTGACGGCTGTGCACTCCAGGATTACATGCGTGACAGTTTCCTCTGCCTCTATGCATCCTCTACACAGAGGACTGTCCGTAATACCCAGTGTGAAAAAGTGGAGGCTGTGCCTTTGCAATTTAACATTCAAAAACCTACAAAACCAAACAAAAACAGATCACAATGAAAAACAAATCATCTTTCTTACATTATCATAGAGATACTTAATTCCAACAGCTGATAGTAAGATTGCTTACAGCTTAACATGCCTTTGTGAGTACATAGTAATAAAACAATAGCATAATCTAATCATATCAATGGCCAAATCTTTTACTCTATCTTATTCACAAATATTTCTTTGTATATGTGAATAACAAAGTCTATTTTTCCTTATTGATTTTCCTGTATCAAGATTTTCTAACTATGTTATATTAATTAAATTTTTCGGGGTTTAGTTTGATAGTATATTAGATATTTCTAATAAACCTTTTTTATCTGTGTTTCTTATGTCAAAATACGCATGGATGCAATGCAGTGTACAAAATGTTATGTGGTTCGTAATGTGCGAATGTGCAGCAAATTATAATTTTGTGTTCACCATTGCTATCAAAAAACTTTTGTGAGGACATATCCTGTAAATGAAAAAAATCGAACACATTTGACCATGCGGGCTGCATGGTCGATAATGGTCCATTCCCACACTTAGAGAAGAGGCCTCAGTTATTCAGTGGGCACATTATAAGGCTTGCTTATGAAATATATGTAATATTGTAAATATTGTGAAATAAATCATGCACAAGCTCTATGTATAAGTAGAAATGATTAGTGTTTAATTAACTTAAACTTCCTGATATAATAATTATTTAATCACTGAACATAAAAAAAAAAAACAGCTTATACCTATTATATTGTTAAAATTATTTTTTCGCACTTTGCTGATGTTTATTTGTGTTACTTATGACCAATAAAAAGGTTAGATTAGGTTACATTTATTTATAAGTGGTGGTAGTAATTGTAGGTAAAAATGTTTTGGGTAGTTGAAATAAATCGACAAAATAAATAGGCCTGTACACTAAAGGGTGCGTCCACAGTGAATGCGCGGTGGCGGGGGCCTGTGGCGGGTGCGACAAGCGATGCGGTATGGTGGCCACATTGACGCGCGAGCTGTTGTAGCTTTTGGACTTTATTCAGGGGTATTATTATGTTACCATAATCGGCCTTGTATTGTTCCCACTGTTGGGACTCAAGCCGCTGCTCTAACGCCGAGCGACAAGACCGAACTGGTTTGATATCACTGCTACCCGCGCATCAGATCGCCTGTTGACTAGGCCCGTAGTGCGGCCATAAAGCGCGGATAGGAACGTTGGAAAACTACGCGCGCGCGCTAACTCGCTCATGACCGTCGCGCTAGGCTCCCGCCTTAGTCACTGCACTATGGACGCAAAGGGGCGTTTCATATGTTTGATATTTCGCACCCGTCATCGCAACCGCGTTAGGCTTGTAGTGTGGACCCGGCCAAAGACTAGCAACTCACCCTTTGTTTTGAGGTAGGAAATCGTATAATGACTTCTCCAGCTCTGCGATGGAGCGAGAGAGCGTGTCAGACTTCTGACTAAACCACACCTATTCCTTTCTGTTTCTTAAGTTGCATTTTGAATTCTAGATCCATATAAGTACCTATCACTTTCATACGTTTTCCAATGGCCCTAGCAGGTCGATGCCCTGATGGGCCCGTACGGTTTGATGACATCTCTTTGAGGCGCACATGGAACACTGTGCGTTGTCAACGACTCAGGATCGGTCCTTATAGGACGAGGGGACGGCGAGCTACCATTGCTTGTTGTCCACTAGCCTGCATGAGTTAAGCTTCGCCACTGGTCGCTTCGACAGCGACGAACCCCGCGTAGTGCCTCCGGCAGGAGGCTTCTGGACCCCGCCCGTTCCAATTTGGGAGCCAGTCGTCGGAAATGCTCATCGAAATTCCACCGGCTGTCGAAGACGAGTCCTAGAAGTTTTAGGAGGAATCGTTGAACCCCTGCTATCGTTATTTGGGAACCCGGTGGTATAGCGCGATCCCACAGTTATGAAAGCACAAGGCCTTAGACTTGTGCAGTTCCATCCTGAGTCCCGACTGCCGAATCCTCTCCACAACTGCTGCATTCCCGCATTTTAGCACCCTTCCGTGGCATCGCACAACTGCAAATGATACACACAAACTTACCCTATTTAACACTCTATTCAATAATAAAAACTGTATCAAAATCTGTAGCATGGTTAAAAAAATATAAACAGAAAAGCAACCATATATTATAGAAATAAAAATAAGCTGTTCTTTTTCTTTATTACAGGTGTTTGAAGGTTCAACATATACAGAGAAATGTGATGTGTTCTCATGGGGTATTATACTATGGGAGGTTCTGTCCCGGAGGAAACCGTTTGAGGAAGGAGGGTCAGCTTTTAGGATAATGTGGGCTGTGCATACAGGTATTGTATAAAACTGATTTCGAATTAACTGGTAGGTTGCTAGGTAGCATAGCATGGGTAGATATTATTATTTTAATTAATGAAGAGGATAAATCATTTTTAACTCTGCTCCTGATAGTAGTAATATAAAATCTAATTTATGCAGAGGTGTTTCGACGCATCAATGCTAATGTACGCAAACTAATGACACATCACACACTTTCAAACTGCTACCAAATAAAATTATTTTGTGTGTGACACATAATGTATGCTATCAGCTAACAAATTCAGAAGAAATGAAGATATCATCAATCTATTCATCATATTTCTAATGAAACTTTATTTAAACAAGATTCAAATCAGTGTCAATTGTATTAATCCACCATATTATTTTTTATGGCCACTAAACACAACTATTTACATCAACCTTAAACCTACTTGCATCTGCATGTTTACTCATCAAAGTTAAACAATAAAACTACCTATTAAAGTATTAGTTCCATGGAATTATGATATCATACTGATGCGATTCCGCCTACCTTTAATTATATGCTTCCATAACATTCCACTCAGTGCATCCATTAACAGCATTTGGATCTAAACCTCTTTTGAGATCTGACGTTTTTTATCTTTGAGAAAAAAAAAAAACAAAGTATGGTGTGTTCTTAATTCAAAAAGATAAGCTGTGTGGACAGACAATATTTTAAAAAAAATTGTGTTTTAGCATGATTGCTATTGCTTTTTATCATAAGTTTTATCAAGTGTTATTAAATGTGCTCATTATAAAATTCTAGGTCAAAGGCCAAACTTGATAGAGGGTTGTCCTGAGCCAATAGAGCAGTTGATGACACAATGTTGGCACAAAGTTCCTGCGGAGAGACCCAGCATGGCCAAGGTAAGCCTACCTGCCTGAACTATTGCCAATAGTAAAGGTTACGCTATAATAAATTGATTACTCACCTGTACTGGCACAGGTGTGAGACAATGAATAATACAAACAGATGATTAGGAAGTGCGTTTTTTTGTTTACTTTTTTTGTACTTGTTCTAATTGCTACTAATGTCAGTGTGGGTGTAGTAAAGAGAAAGAACAACTACAACCTGTAATTTTCTATTAAAAAATATTTTATTAGTTTCTACAGGCGGCGTGAAAGTAGAAAATGTATAGCCTATAGCACCCAGGGATAGTGTAACAACATATTAGTGAAAAACAATTCAGAATTGGTTCAGTAGTATTAAAGATTACAACTTAAAATTTCCATAATATAGTATGAGTATAGTCACAATGACTAACAAAAAATTACTCATAGCAATGAATATTTTTTTGTTAGCTATTATGGCATTTGTTTACCTTCTGTTGACACTGTGTATTAAATAGCGCATGTTAGTGAGCTGATATTCAACTATAATAAGCCCTGAAGACCTATTTCATGAACAAAAATTACATTCAGAGAAAACGCAAAACTATAGTACCAGAAACTATGTAAAAATTACACAACCACTTTTTCTCTTCTCTTTCCTTTTTATTATTTTGCAGGGCTGCTTTAAAGAATTTCTGTAGAAATCAGTTGCTTTGTAGTCATGTTCAATTTTTTACCGTATCTATGTGTTTATAAAAAGTTCTTCCAGCGCCTTCGCCCGCGTGATAGTAACTTCGAAACCCCCATTTCTTCCCCTTAGGTGGTGAATTTTGGAAAATCCTCTCTCCGACGACAACCTTGTACAAAATTTCACGGTCCTAGGCCCTGTAGTTTCGACCGTACGTTGACATGTTAGTCACTCAGTTTCTCCCTTTTATGTATAGATAAATAAATAAAGGCTGTCATAATAAAATGATTTGTGTGCATTCCAGGTGTGTGACATAATGTCAGCGCTGTGCGAGTACTTCCCGGGCGCCGACACGCCCATCAACTACGACGACTGCGAGGACGACGACACGGAGTGCTCGGAGGACGAGTACATGCAGTACGACACGCAGGACTCGCTCGACGACCACACGCTCTCACAAGTACACATCCCCGCCTACGACGCCTCCGCCTCCAACCCCGTCCTCTTCCGGAACGCCGACCATACCATCCAGCAGCCTCGGCCGCGCAGCTTCGTCGAGACTCAAGTGAGTAAGCTACAGCACTTAATGGCCGCCGAGGCGCAACCCAAAACCTCGGCCTTACCTAAAGATGAACCGGATGTACATAACAGAATAGGACCGGTTCGGATTCCACAGCAGTTTAAAAAGCCCGAAGTGTTCACTACGGAGGCGCGGTCGCCGGTCATCAACCGCACGTCGAGCTCGCCGGGCGCCGCCGCCAGCGCGGCCAGCACGCCGCAGGACTCGCTGCGCGCGCTGCGCAGCCCCGCCGTGTTCAGCGAGAGCTCGTCGCCGCGCCGCCTGTCGCCCATCGCCAACTACAACGTCGGCAACATGAACCCGCGCCACGTCGACATGGACCACTACTGGACCCGCGACCAAGACAAGCAGCTCTCGCCGGCACGGAGCGTGTCGGTCAACAGCAACTCCAACTCGCTGCGGAAAGAGGACTATAACCAGAACTACTGCGACCGGCTCAGCGCCGCCAACAGTCCCATGACGCCCGTCAAAGAGTACAACGGGAATCTGTCCCAGAGAGCCATTGATCCGAGATATCAAACGCCATTACAGATCGAAGTGGATCCAGTAAGTCACATAAACGTATATTTATACCTTGTCCTGTCCCTTGAAGACGCAAGTTATGTAGTGAAGATAGCACAACCGGTGGAGGACCAACTAACATTATTATAGTTATTGTATTTTATGTATATATTTATATGGTTTTATGCGTTATTACATTACACAGACAGGAGTCTTGTAGCTCTATATAAATGACTGTTTTACATTTTCAGAATTCATGGGAGTTGATCGACGTGCCAATCGCTTATGACGATTATGTGGAAGTGAGAAATTCAGCTGGATTTGATAAATACTACACAGTGGGTGAGTCTTGCATGCCGTGTTCATTGTTTTATCGTGAAATATTTATTTTGAGATTTTTATTATTTTTACTTTTTAAAAAGTTCCGTAAATAACATTCATGTTTTGTTTAGTGATTGTAAATACCAAAAACGTTTTAATATCCTGGCCCTTTGCGTATTCAATCGGGCAATTACCGATGTTAATTTCAAGATATGTCATACTGACTGACAGTCAAGGAGAATGCCGCAGTAGATCAGAACTTCGCAAAACGCACTGAACGCGCGCCGCGTGATTAATCCTCATTTGTGCTCTGTATGAATAGAATCATCAAGACAAGTAAGATTCAATATGCTTTAGCATATTTTCTCTGTACCCAAGTGCACACAATGACTTAGTAATGTTTACTACCATTATAAAGCAATCATTGCTTTATAGTGCCAGTGCAACATAATTTGAGTGAGAGTGTTATAAAAAGCTTGGAAGTTCAGGTGAAATTATAATCGTTTTCCAAGCAATATTTCCGCGCAGTATAAGAATAGTAGCGCACTTGCGATGATTCAGAGATCCGTCTAACTGACCACGTGTGTGGACTGACGTGGGGGCACGTGAGGCTCAAGTCAAATAGCTTTTAACTCTATATAAATTCGCACTAACACTGAAAAACTCGCATAAATCAGAGTCTATTGTTTTTAAAGTGTAATTAAGGTGAGATTGAGTCATGTAACAGACTAACAAGCTAGAACAGAAATAAACTGAACATGTTCCGTGTGTCTGTTTGTAATGTATTGTGACAAAATAGCTTTTAGATGTAAAAAGAATTGGCACTCGAAATGTTTAATGCAAAGCGTCACAATCTGGTTTTATAGATCTTTTCAAATCTTCTGTACGACCATATATGTCTCGATCGGGTATTATACTGACGTATATTTTAAATTTCGATAAAAAAAAAGTTAGCCACTACCACCATCTGCAAAAATATATTTGCTTTTTTTATTCTCATTGAAACGTCAAAGTTACGTATTTTTACACGCTTTTGTTTCACTTGTATGTTTGTTTAGTACAAATCTTGTAAATGGATTTTGAAGTAGTTACTTCTTACCGATTGAGCTGAATCTTGGTATACCTATAAAACTTGGATGACCATGCATTAATATGGTAACATGAAGCTGGTCTTATGGTGTCGGATAGTTGCTATAGGATTTACTGAACGCAACAAGATAACCCCGTTGTGTTTGAGCTCTTTGGAATGAGCTTCGTCTTAAGTCAGCTAGCAGTTAATCAAACCACTTAACGAACGGACAGAAAAGACATATTATGGTGAGCTTAATCAGTACTACACCTCGTGATAAAAGCTGTTCATGAGAACAAAGATGTTGAAAAGTTATTAATTCTTTCATCAACAACAAAATATGCAACATGTAATTGTAATAATGCACAACTTATACACCCCAATTAGAAAATTAAGTTACATTCATAATCAAAGCACTGAAATTTTACTTGCACTCAGGTAGTGTTTTTAAGAAATTAGTTATTCGCAATTATAGGCAAGTAAAATAGGAAACGACGCATGATATTGTTAGCGCATCGGTACGAACGAACACGCTTGTGACATAATCAAGGTTATCAGTTTTTTTTTAAGTCTGTGATTTTTATTCTAAAATGATCCTTGATTGTATGTATTATTATTTTATGTTAAAAATACCTAAGCATTTTAAAATAGCTTAAATCTATTCAGTGGCTGATTCTGAAAATACTATTCACAGGATGTGCGTTTATTATGTTACATATTGTATAGCTAAAGCTGGTGGATTTAGTAATATTGTAAATTTTTCATTTGTTCAAATCTGGATCCATCCAAAAGTCCTTTGTCCGGATCAATCACTTCGTCATTTGTTCTGGTTAATTTATCTGGTAAATATTGTAGGACATACCTACATACATATAATTATTATATGTGAAACACCCTTTATACTATTCTCTGTGTGTCGCTTAGAGACAAAATTACAGTTTCCAGTAGAGTATTTAGTTCCCACCATAGAGTATAGATGTCGTTGTTCTTAAGGTTTACTCGATTAGAGTTAGACTTTTTGGTTACATATTTTTATCTGATCTTACTAGACAATATTGTTATTGCACGTTAAGCCGTAGGTCCCGGCTGTTATTAGTAGATCTTTGGCAGTCGTTACGGATAGTCAGAAGCCAGTAAATCTGACTCCAGTCTTGCCATGAAGTACCGTGTTACCCCAGTTAATGGGTTGTGGAGGTCTGGTAGGCAGCCGCTCCTCGTAAAATACTGGTATTCGGCTAAATCCGGCTTGACTGGAAGCCGACCCCAATTTAGTTGGGAAAAGGCTAGGCAGATGATGATGATAGTTCTTTTTTTTCGATTTTATTTAACATCATTAAGCGACTTTATAAATTTTATTCTATTTTAAAACTTTTTAACTAGTTTTTCACTTGGCATCGGGAGTCGCAGTGCGATTCTTGGTGATAGTTGGTGCGGGCGTGCAATGGGTAGTTCACCATCAGGTCGTCCAGTAAGGTCCGAGCCTGAGTCGACCTCACATGTCGTCTGTTTTTTATATCCTTAGACTAAATTGACACAAGTAATGTCAAATTTACTATACTAATTACGCCAGTTCTTTTGTGTTGAAATGTCATTTTAGTTTCAGTGTTTAAAAAACAGACGATAGTGTTTCACAGGCGCCTCAAAGAGATGTCAACAAAATCATAGGTCGAAGTCCCTAGGGCTACAGGGTTAGAAAAAGCTACCATGACCCTGGAACGCAAAAGGAAACTAAACAAAATATCCTACCTCAAAAGAAAACCCATTTCCGCCAAAACAAGTTTTAATAGTAATATTAACTATGAATTTTACAATCTGCTGTTGCACCATCATGTTAATCGTTACAAATGTAGTCAAAAAGCCTCATAGTTTATGATCTGCTTTAATCTGTTTAACTTGCGTAAAGTGGTTATTGTAATTTGTGATGTTATTTTAACCAAATTGATGCAATCCGTTTTTCGCTTAGCCAGAGATTTGTCGATTGACGAGATATCGTTAAAGCTAGTTGGTGCAACTCACCCTAAAACATTATATTTAATGTGATAGTTATATATCGGTCCAAAACATAAGAGCGAGCCATAACTCTTGAGATTCGAGATTGTCGTCTAAACTTGTACCAATGCATCAGCGCTGACTCGCTGAGTAACCGCGCACAAATAGCAGGGTCCTGCCAGGACACTGACTCACGCGCACGCTAGCGTTTATTTTACGTTCAACGTTTAATATGTGGGTAGTTTTGTTTTTGTTGTGCTCAATGTGTGGTTAATGTTTACCAACATACTATGTTTGTGTGGTGTCTCTTTGTGGAATTTAAATGTTGTTTGTTTTTTTTTGGGAGTTTTGTAGGCTGTTTATCTTTCTTGGTTTAGGCAAATTTTATGTTTATGATTCTACAAAGGATTCCTAAATTATAACATACTAGCTGCGGCCCGCGGCTTCGCCTGCGTGTTAGTAGTAAATTATCTCAAGGCAACGTAATCCCTGGATAAAAAGTATCCTATGTGCTATTCCAGATCATGATCTACCTGTATACCAAGTTACATCGAAAACCATTCAGTAGTTTTTGCGTGAAAGTGTAACAACCATTCATGCATCTATACATACAAACTTTCGCGTTTATAATATTAGTACGATTAGCAACCCGCCCTAGCTCCACACGGGTGTTAAAAATCATTAAAATTCACGGCTTTTCCCAAATATAATATGCATGTATTATACACCTAAATCTTCCACAAGAGTCCGTTTGTCTATTGGTAAAAACCACATTAAAATTTGTAGTTGAGTTTCCTTAACCGGTTCTATTTTCATACTCTCTAAAATTCTTGATTCTCTTCTCGGTATTACTTTCTTGTTTAGTCTGCATTGTCATGTTATCTTCATGAACTTAAACTTTTCAGAATCTTATAACAAATCGGCACAACATACAGAAATGCAAACGTGCGTAAATCCAAACATCCTTTTCATTCACTGCGACTTTACTAACTTTCATTTTCAATGAAATTCATCATTCTCTTTTGAACAACTTTTGCTTTAAGCTCATTCATACGTTATGCTACCATTTCTCAAGAAATGAATTAATGAAAAGTTGCAGACGGTGTTTATAAAATGATATTAAGGGCCTGTTTCACAATGTCCGAGTAGACACTACTCACTGAATAAATTCAAAAATGGAACTGAATTTGTACGAAATTATCTGCCAAGTAAGGTACTCGAAACTTAATCATAGGTGGTGAAACAGGCCCTTAATGTTATTCATCTCATTATTGGCAACAAAATGGTTAGATAGATATTAGTCCAAACAGAACAGAGTCTAAATTATATTTCAGCAAGAAAAAGAAACGCAACAAGTACTACCCACAAATAATTCCGTCATTTAAAAGTTTTATCATAGTAATAATTGTTGTCAATTATCAGTTGTCGTGCTGTCACTGACTATGACAAACTGCAACACAAAACATGAAAAATGTAAAAACAATTGTCTACAAAATATTCTGTCATGCAGCATTTCAACGCGCACATTTATTTATAAAACAAACGATCTAACTGAATATACACTAGTTCTCAGGATACGCTAGGGTATCGTTTACAGTCTGGCCAACAACAAGAGCCCTAATGTTAATTATAAAGCATAGTGTTAGCAATTCTGAGAAGCCCGTGGTACAGCCGTGCCGCCATTTGACAGCAAATACCGCGCACTCAAATATCAACCGCTTAGTCACACGAACAGACATGTTATACTAGTTTTATTATTACGTAACTTATTTTTGCACTTTGCTCGAAATAAGTGCGTTCGAGTATTAAAAGATACTACTGCGTCTAATCCAGGCTTTTAAACACAAAGTGAATCATCGCCTACATTATAAGTGGTGTGTTTAAATGTGGATGATGCTACCAATTTTATTTCTTGTTCATTTTTTTTTTATGTATGTGTTGCAAGTCTGTTACTTTCTTGTGTTAATTTTCTTTCTTTTTGTGTTTAAAAACTGTCAATGGGGAAGAATTATTAGCGCTAAGTTTGCCAGCAATGTTACCGTGTAACCTATTTGCTTCCACAACGCCTGCCTTGATGAATGTAGGAGCGCTATAGCAGAATATCATAATTTTACATTTCTCAATAATAAATGAGAGGCCGACAGTGTAGTTCCGGCATTATTATTATTAGAGCTTTTTCATACATTGCCGAGTTCCAGATTCGATTTTGGGTGAGATCATATGCGTATTTATTTGTTTGGCAGTATCATAATAGAAGTGTTTTTTTAAACTTGCAACAGACACATTGGGGTCAATTCGCAATGGTGTTAACGTTGAAGTGTCTAGTAATGTTGGGTTTTAGTGGTTCGCAATAAAAGCGTGGCGTGTTTGTCGTTAACGTCGTGGTTGCACGGGCGGCGTGGGCGCAGGTTGCGGCGGTGGCGCCACGCGCTCATGAATAATTTTTGTCTGTCCGACTGTATGGATTGCAAATAAATAGGCACATTTTATTTTGAATATCGAACTTGCGGGAGTCTAAGAATATTTTAGAGCAAATAGTTATTTTTAATGTAATCTGTTTTACAATATCATTGGGTATATTTCAGTAGAACTGCAAGAGAGATGGTGGCCAAGTGGTAACGACGCCTGCTTAAGGTTTAAACCCTTTACTAGGCGCTTTACTTGGCGTAATTTATTTCATCGCTATTGCTCTCGAAAGGTTGAGGTAAAACATTGTTAGAAAAACGGCATTAGATGTGTCGTACACCAAACCTACACTAGGCCCACGTGGTCAATTATCATCCGTTCTCTGTCCTAGAGTGGAGGCCTTAATCCTAGCAGAGAAAATATTATAAGACTGATAATGCTATAGTTTTGCTAATATACTGCAATTGCAAGTAACATTCATTTCTTTACTGTAATATATTTTCCATCCCAAATAATCAAATATTATTAAAATATTTAAAATAAAATTTCATCAAAATATTTTTCTTCTTCACGGCTACCATTGACCAAAATAATTCATAGTCTAAAAACACAAAAAATTAAATTAGTTGACCTGATTACATAAAAAAAATACTATGCTATTCATAATTCCGTGAATCTGTAAAATGGTAGCGCCACTTAACTCAATAAATCTTGTGTGTTAAGATTTCATACTTCGTAGAACGGTTTTCAACCAGCAATGGAGTTTATTGAGAAATTCATGACTAATCTTATACCTACATAGTCGGTTCTAAGTCAGTTTCAAAATAAATCTTGAATAAAGACGGAGTATCTCTGGACGTCACATAAAAGCAAGATGGCTAACTTCTTTGAAACTGTTCGGACTATAAAACTGTTAGTTTTCCTTGTAGAAATTGTTCTTTGTTTCGCTTCTTCCCGATTCCAAGATTCTGTTGACAAAAAAAGTCGGCTCGGGAAAGACGCATTCGTGGTATCGCTTTCTTTTTTTGGTTATTTTTTTTTTCCTGTTCTGAAACCTGATTGAAGAAGGTAAACCTGCTACACATTCCTATATCATTATCTTTATTCGCCGTCGTATAAAAAAAGAAGATCCTATATGATACGCAGGCAGTGGTTACTCGTTCCGTTCGACTTTGCTCACCTTTGACTCTGATTAAGAGCGATTGAAAGAGCGTTGCCGTCTCGGAACCTAAACAAATACAGAATTTGAACTTCGGGAAGTATATGCAAAAATCTTTCAACCATCTCAACCGCATATTTACATGTGCAGCAGCTGTCATAAAAATCTCCCTGACGTTTGTATTGATTAGTTATACGCGCGTGTGTATACCGTCCAGATGCGGCAGGACCGTCCCGCCATGACTCACGCTTCTGCGAAGGGGCCGCGACTATTTTAGACTGTGTCCGCTTACCTTCTAGGAACCGGGTAGTGTGGGACCAACGACCGATCGCAAGCCCAAAGTATTGTTAGATCGGTAACGGGGTTGTTCCTGCCCAACATCGGTTCCTAGTTTTATTCTCGCTAAAGAGCCGAATCCTGGAAGTCTTTACTTAGACACAACTTTGTAGTCTCTTTGCTTTCGTTGGCTTGATCGCTTTTTGACTTGTTAATTAGTTAGGATATGTGATGCATCCGAGAGATCATTACATTGGATAGGTCCAATTGATCGTAATGCAGGTAAAGTACCTAGTATCTCATAGTCAGTGTCTCTTTGATCCATTTTCATGCTCAGATTTTTAATTTGACTGTGTCGACAGCCTTTTAGGAAAAGGGAATCCAATTGGTTTTAAAAGAACATTGGGTTTTTTTGGATTCAACAACTTTCCATAGAACTCACGACTTTTCTATTGACTTAGTAGAAAAATAATTGTGTTTTAAATTTTTACTTTACAACTAAACTTTCTAGTTGTGTTGCGTGAGTCCTGTAAAGAAAGTGGAACGGACCGTAACCTATGCCAGTATATGTGCTCCATAACTGAAGATTCCTCCACAAGTCGTGGAAATTACCTTCATGAATCTAAAAAATTCAAACAATTTTTAATTTTAATAAATCCCAACCCCGCTAATGCCATGTTTCAGACTTTAACTCTACAGGCCAGTGAGGCAGTGGGATCGCGATTTTAAATCGGGATTGGATACCTTAATCTGAAGTATTATGATGGCCATTATCTATACAGTCTAGATAGTCATAAAATGTGTCGCGTAGTGTTGACAAGCGTAGAGCATCCGCGCAGATGGCGGGACGGATCGCCTTATGTTTACCTACTGCTTCCGCCCTAACGCAACCGGACCGGTGCCCAAGTAATCGCGAATGTCACCACACAACCATGCACACACTAAATAACATAAATTATATTCATTGTTATGCCCTTCGTCATAAACGGCCACAAATGAGTATGTTTTTCCCACAAATAATTACTGGCATACATTGTTGTCGTGTTTTGTGTGCGGTGCAAAATTATTGCGATGTGAAGACTGTCAGGTGCTTCCCAGAACTAAAGCCATGTGTTTTTCATTTAGAAGATTGTTCTCACAAATTGCACATAATAAGGATTCTAAACTTAATTGCAAAAATATAATTATTTCTTGATGATTAGGCGTTGGTTCGCGGAAATCTGATGTATGCGAGACACATAGGTCCCATCGTTCTGGCGGAATTTAAAGATGTACATGTTACATCCCACCATTAGGTTACGTACGCTCAAGAGAGATTCCGAGAAATTCCCACCAACCACCACCACCACTTTTCCTCGTTCGTTGCAACCTGCAGGCTTAGACAAAAGTTTTCTGCTAACGTTCCCGCAAAACGCGGCCACACTTGCAAGTCAAGTGTGTTTACATTTATGAAAAAAATGGCGAATTTAAGTTTTAAAACATATTTTTTTTAGGCGGCGTAGCATCGACAGGTATTGTGATTGAGGTAGAAAATGCTTTTGATAACCTTGTGCAAATAAATCAAAACTGAAATGTAGAAAATTATCAATAATGCGTCTTAATTTTCAGGAAAAGTATTTCTTCATAACCGTATTGAAAACCGTCGTTTAGTACACTTGAAATGTCCGTCAAAGCACTGGGTTCCATAACACCCTCGCCTCTGGGGATCGGCTGAATTTCGCCTCGGTTGAAATGGCAAAGTTTCTCTACTTGTATCAAAATGTACTCTGGTCTAAGCCTGCTGTAAAATCAGTTCGGAATTACCAAAACGGTAGCTGAAGTGTTAGAGAAACATTTAGTACAGTCCGGTGATGTTGCAAATTTCGCAAATGTGTTAAGTGAGAGGTGCCTCGTGGCTCGGCCCTGCTGACTCAGAGGCCGACGTCAATGCGGTAAGAACAGTATCGCGGTAAAGTAAATAAGTCGTAATATTTTCATGGGTGCCGCCGCGGCGGGCACCTCGCCCGTTATGCGTTGCTCAAATAAACAAACGTGTTGATTTTTATACAGTATTGGCGTTTCCAGCGGCCGAACATATCCAGCCGCGATTCCAGAGAACGATCGTCCATGTTTCATGTATCTACTCAGTTCGGACGTTACGTGGAATATGCGTGGTTAACTCAGCTTGCGAGAAACCCATTTTTTGTTTGGTTCGTTTACAGGTAGATACTTTTTTACCTCTAAACCTATATCGAAGTTTTGATTACGGGTTCGCTCTCGGTTTGACCTCTAATCCTAAAATTATTAATGTAGCAGTCTGAACCTACTGCGGTGTTTTAAATTGAACTTACGTTCATTAAAAAGGATAATAAACTAGACAGCGAGATAATAATCCAACGAAATTGCCGCGCTCTTTCATGCTGTTTTCAATTGGCGGTTCATATATTTTTCTCTTGACTTTTATGATATGTAAATGGC
The DNA here is from genome assembly GCA_030763345.1 of Mythimna separata. Classification (NCBI taxonomy): domain Eukaryota; kingdom Metazoa; phylum Arthropoda; class Insecta; order Lepidoptera; family Noctuidae; genus Mythimna; species Mythimna separata. The sequence continues at coordinate 7,854,094 of CM061187.1, forward strand.
TGCACACAATATCTACTTGCGTCAACATTATTCTATGAGTACGAGTTATTGAAAACTTTGTCTATCAACTCGACCGTTCACACATCGTTAACGTTGCGGTGCATAACGTTCGAAAAAAAAATTCATTCACCTCTCATAATCCTCAAAATCTAAATTAAGCGAACGCATTTGTCCGGTGTCAACAAAAAGAAGCGCGTCGCGGGCCACGCATGAATCAGCGCGATACAATTAATCTAATTTAAGGTTATCGGGGAGGCATGGGACGGGATCGACGACGCACAGTCTCGCGCCACCGCCGCGGCGCGCGCATCGCCCGCGTCGCTCGCTGCACTCGGATGCACCCGCACGCACGACGCTCGCGCGCGACACACACGCCCCATGTCCCAACAATCGTAGTGAAATGTCCCAAACAGACTGTGTGCCCGTTCAAGTCTCGATAACAGTGCAACCGGGTTACGATAAATTGCAAGTGTTCGTTGACGTTTACATGAGTGAGTAGCCCGATTTGAACAGTTATAGTTTGTAGTGATGAAATTATGATGCTGCCCATAATGTTATGTAAGACAAAATAATAAAACAGGTACTTAAAAATCGAAAGGAAGCTCCAGGTAACTACGGTGTGTTTATCGCAATATTCTGTGTGAGCAAAACTATTTCACAATGTTATAAAACTAATATGTTGTAAATATTCAGTCCTTGAACTTGTGTCTTCAGTTATCTGTCCATGCTATTTTAAATTTTCAAAGAGCATTTAGAAAATTAAAGGATATTATTCGTGCAATTATTTCTGTCCTAGTGGTTCTATTTTATAAAAAAACTGTGGTGCATAAATCATGGGCTCTTCAGACTGTTAAGCTGTACCAAGTTTTTAATTCACCTTGCAGTGTTTCTACAATTTTCCCTGCCATAAACAAACTTTCTGAAACAAATATGTTCTGGCTACGTCCCTTCTCTGCCATAATATATTATCTTAGAAAAACCTTGAGGTTGATCCATGTTTTAAATAAGCTAATAATGATCCCACTGCTGGTGTGCAGAACTTTTTTGATAAGTGAGTAAATCCCAATCCTCTCCTTAAGCCCAGAGTGGGTCGGCAGATATGGTTGCTTCATGCTTATCCTCATGTTGAGAAAAATGCAGCGACCAGACTGGTCGCTGCATTTTGCGCAGCAATACAGCAGTGTACAGCAATGACTGGCCCCTGCAATTGTTTGTTTAACTTATATTGTGTTCCACGGTTAGGCAATATCTTCTGCTTTCTCCTGCCAAACATCTCTGTCAAGGGGGATTTGATCATGTTCTAGGGGTACACTCCTAAGCGAGTTTGCCTTGCGAATATGATCAGATCGTCACACCATCTTCAACCGTCGAATGTTTTCAGATTGAAAATCATTAACTCTGTGGACCAGCAGAATGAAAATTAAATATCTGTTATTTCTTCAGCAGACTTGCTTTTCAGTAGACAATGTCAATCTTGCTAAGCAATTATAACCAAGGACAAATCTATTTACCACAGTACGAGGTATTAACCAAAAGTCATTTGATAACATATTAGGAAAAGAAGTTAAAAACTATTATTTATGCCATATCCTCTTTTGTCAACTGCAAAATATGAATATGACTGACAATCTGATGTATTATTAACCGTTTTTTAAAATCATTACAAAACTAAAAATATAACTTACACTACAAACCGGCTATTCATAAAATAATTGATTGCAGTTACTAGCTCCCATCCATCAATACAAAAATAAGAATTGACTGACACAGTAATCACGCGGTAAATTTTATCCTAACGATCGGCGACAGTGAAATAATCGTCTGTCAAAAGGTAATGCCAAAATCCGTCAGCCAACGGCTATCTAGCAGCGACGAGAGACGCTTTCGGCGCGACGATGAATCACGCCTAATTATTTTATGATTCGCGAGCCGAGCTGCGCACGCGTACGACGCCCCATTACATGAGCCACGCACGCACCACTACACAAGAGGTTGCTACCCTCCGACATCTCTCCACTCCTCCGTATGGCAACTCTGACCGTAGCTGCTCGGCCACTGTCCAAAATTACCACTCTAAAATTATTCCCAATGTTAACTCTTTTGTTGTAAGAGATCTTCAAGAGACGCTAATAAACAATCCTCTTTGAAGATTCCAAAATAGTGTTGTTTACACACTCCGTAGCGTAGTTTTAACACGTAACCCTTTACCTATGGTAACGGTTCTCTCGATGTTGCATCTGGTTAGTTCGGAAATAGCTCTCAGTTTAAACAAATCTACGATAGAACTCCAGCTTCCAAGTCTCGGCGGCTGTAGCTGACCCAGAACCTGGTCAGCGCGTTATACAGTTGGACAATAATATTCTAGATTATGTCGATTGGTTCGTCTACTTTCTACAGCCTACGCCACGTTACGTTTATAAACTGTTGTATTAGAGCCAAACTGACGTTATTTTCTTTGATCTTGATCTGTTAGCAATAGCAATGCTCTGACGTGACCTTGAGAGTGAACGCGCGCGAAGGCGTACCATATGTGGTCGCAACAATAACTATATGAAGATCGTAAATACGGCAGTGATGAGACATTTTGCAGACGGCGCCTACAGTGATTCAGTCTGGAGCGCGATTGCCTTTATAGATGGTGGTCGGTGGCAGCGGCCGGGCCGTTGGCATCGGCATCACGACATGACTAACCGCCGCCCGCTCTAGATACAATCAAAATATGTGACAAGTTTATTTCTATTCGGAACAACACATTCTGCTCGATATATCCCGCGCCTCAAAGTTGAACATCTGCTGATTTTTTCTACGACATAAGTAGGTCGGGGCTCGAAACTGCGTCACGCGCCCTGGCCGCGGCCGCTCACCGCTCGCTTACGTTTACGCGAAATCGTTACGCTGTTTTTCTATGCCGTCGCATCGTGAGCTGTATTCATGCAGCTAAATGCACGAGTGGAGCCAATATGCTGCCCAACTCACTAGCAGCTCAATCTTAACCTATGGGCAGCCTATTTTCCATGGTATTGTCTTTCTCCTACCGCTAACTAGAAAGATTTTAGTCGGTTACATTCAATTTCTCGAGGTCATTTTATTTGCATATAAAACGTTCAAGAAGGTTCTGTCCTTGTATTGTGTCAAAAGTAGGTATTTAAAAATTTTATTAACTCATCATAATATGTGAAATTTATCAAAAAAACTTTTATCTACTACAATTTTGATTTACCATTATTACTATTTAGCCTGTCAGTCCCAATACTGGACTGTGGCCTCCCTCTACTCCTTCCATTATTCCCCGCTCTGAGCTACATCTTATTATAAAATGATTTTATATTTATTAAATTTAAAAGCATTTATCAGCCATCAAATTGTAAATTTTAATAGTTTCAATATGTAATGTATTCAGTATTCCAGAAGTAAAACGTTACATATTTTTATGTAGCCGTTTGAAGTACCCTCTTACCATACATTCAAATCATGAATCCTGCCAGTATTATGCAATTTCAATCTCTTATCGTCATCACGCAAAAGCTTCATGAAAGTATTCTAAACTCTATCAAAAGCACCAAAAATAGAGCTACCAAAATTCAGTTTTATCTGGTACAAAATCAGCAATATACAATGAGTGCGATATAAGTGTACGTAAGACGGAGCGTGCGTAGTTCGTAGGGGCTGGTCGGCAGCGCTCGGGTGCGCTCCTCCGAAATACGCGGTGAGTCAGCGCGCGTTTCACAACGATACCTTTGCCAATAGCTTTTGTATTACTTCCTATTGATGCTCGTATATTCCCTCAGCTATTCGGCGGAAGATTCCTCCCATCAGGGCTTGGGACTTCAGTCTTACGTCACCGAGTGTTTGCTTTCGATGTTGTCTTTTCTTTGATGAGTTAATCTATAATATTTGCACAGAAATCATTAGTGGATATTAAATGGGAAATTTATTGAAGGGTGATAATTTAGGGCTTGTTTGACAGTATTTGGATGTTTGGGATACTGAAACTTCCATAAATCTTGGTCATAAATTAACTAAAACTTTTTTTTACACAATATAGGTTAAACTTAATTATACGCTTAACAGCGTAGTCTACAATTCTACATACATTTACTTTGAGAGAGATTAGTGCATGAAAAGATCCCGTACTCACTAATGGTAACCAGGAATGACCTGGGTACTACCCAGGGCATTAAACTTTTGTTATTATTGTCAGTGTTGAGGATAAACTGAGAAAAAAATATGTTTTGAAAAACTTTACTTTCGCGAATGATTACAGAAATTCAATGATTTCCTGTTTTTAACATCAGACGGTTTTCAAATTGATGACTCATATATTTTTATTATGACTAACATTTTATTAAACCTTGATCCTAGAAAATAAAAGAATCGTTATGAATTTCACTTAAAATATACTAAAATTAATAAAATTTCAAAACGTAATGTAAAAAACGAATAAATTTCAATTAAATAAGTGGTTAAAAAACTTGGCTAGTTCCTTCCTAGTTTATTCGTGATTTACCAGGAAATCAATAATAAATTAAATTAACTGCTTATAAATATTTACTCTGCGGAGGTTATAATTCACTGTTTTTCCTCTGCTATTTGGCATCACTTCAGAAACTATCTGGAAAATAAGACTCAGCGGTTCTAACGTTTGAATAGGTGTTAGAATAATACATAATTGTCAATAGTATCGTAGCGTAACACAACGGTTGCTCATCTAATCCACTTCCGAGTGGCTGGCAGTGGCACGGCTCCGCGAGCCACCCACACCGCGTAGTAAACTGAACCACAACAACATTCCTCAACTATTACTGCTTACGTAAATTAACACGGCCACACTAGACTCGTTTTGAAGACTCAAACAATCACTACTTCAATAAATAATTAAATCCTCTCCTCGTCCAACTCGGACATCAATCTACTTGAAGCTTTACGTTCCCGTTCTTGCTCCAGAATAAACGAAGCTTCGTCCGTTTCTATTGATTTTTACGACTCGCCTTGAGATAGCAAATCTTGAGTCGCATCTGTCGTACGAGTCCTGCGTTGTATCCCGTCAGCGGCTCTTTGATGTGATCTGGATACAATCACCTATATAGCGCATTAACGGTGACTGGCCCAGTTCTAGTTTCGCCGTAGAAGTTGGCACGAAATTGTAAACTGCCCTCTTTACTAAAGGCGCTAAATATCTAAATAGCATTGTACTATAAAATGATCTTGCTCGACATCATCATCTAAAGCGTGGGAATCAGTTCTCGAACACACATTCGCATATTACTTTGATTTGAAGTACCCAAGTCCCTCTGATATAAAATATAAACACTTGTTGAAAAATAATAAATGTATCTCGCTACTTTTAACTCTTTGTGAGTCACAACTTGTCTGCTCGCCGTTACAGATTCACATGTATTATTGTCCTTTAGGTACTTTAAAATCGTACACAAGGACGCCTAAATTCGCTCGGTAGATATTTCCGGATCGAATGAAAGTGTCTCCGGTGAATCAGACTTTTTTAAATGTACGACGTAATTCCCTGTCAGTTGCCCAACGTGATCCCAACATTAAAAGTTTGGACATTCTGTGAATTTTTGGCACTCGTTGGTACAGTAAGTGAAGGCATTTCAATTTGGACGTAGGTACTTATGTTTGTAAGAAAGCGGTTTAAAAAAAAATTGCTATACACAAAAGTTTCCGCGAGTCGATGTAACATTTCAACGTCTAGAAGCGTTAACCGATTTTGTAGACAGACGTTTGCCTGCTTGTCATGTGGCTGCTCATAAATCGGCCCGCTAATAGAATAAGTGTCGTTCCGTGGACAGTTTCCGCAAAGTGTCACCGGCAGCCGCTGACGCAACCGGAGCGGTCTGCGCCGCGTCCCGCCAAATCGAAAACATATTAAAGCCGCCGATCAAAGAGAGCTTTCCCTCGCGCACCAGATTTATGGTATTACCGAAATGTTTTGTAGATCACGCGTAACGTTAAACATGGATTAAAAGACGTCTAAATAAAATGTGCTGTAAACGGCTTCGGTAAACTTATGTGACACTAGCCAGAAATCGTGTGAACGATCGGATTTATTTGAAAATGAGAACGAGAGATGTCGATGTGTTCGGATTAAGACATTATGTATATTATATGAAAACTGCGTCCTTAATTTTTCCCGACTATAGGAGCTCTAGCTTGACACTTTGAAGGCTGCATATTTTATTCCTTTTCCAACCGTACGTTATGTTACGCTCGATTCGATTATGTTTCGCTATCAACACAGTTTGGCCTCTTTAAATTCAAAGCTCTGACCATCTTCGCGTACTTTAATCCCGGAGTTGATCGCCCATTAATGTATTTTAGTCAATGATGTAAACTGCTTCATTCAAGCCTCATTAAGCTCTAGATGACTATTTATTTTCAATCCTGATTGTATTTTCCCATTAAATCATTGCGAGTTAATAAACTTACTTAACCAGCGTCATCAACCTAATGACGGAAGTGGATACAGTCAAAGACCTTTAAAACTAACAAAGTCATTGTTGTGCTAGAGTTTTTTGTTCGCGCTTTTTTATTCGGCGACCGCAAACATTAGTACTTGTGTATTATGCTGCTTCTACTCTAGCATGTTCAAATTTCAATGACTTGAGGCAGAACGTTGCCCTGCCTTTTTTTAAGGTTGGCTATCGTCAAATAACTTCTCCTGCTCTGGGTTGAGAAGAGGTGTCAGACTTAGTGACTAAAACCTACCTTCCGTTGTCCTTTGCGTTCCAAGAACGCGGTTACTCGTTCGAAAAAACTTGCGGAACGTTGTCCTTCCTTGCTTATATGCTCTATGCTTTATACTTCGAAATTATATTGAATCTATAATACTCCCATATTTGGTACAAACGCTACCATTTCATAACTTGGACAATGGTCAATTATGTGAATTACAACCATTCTTGCAAAAGATTCTTCTTACATTTGTTAACATGGTGTTAACCATTAACGTTTGAATCCCCAACCGGTCCTATGAGACCGCGCTGTTATTGTTTTACTATTCGATGGTCCCTACGTAAAGTATCGAATCAAAAAAATAGCAATTTTTTATTATTACTGTTTTGAGCTCTTTTTAAAGGATATTTTTTAATACAACTTCGTTTCCCGATAGTTAGAGACCTATATTTTATAAAGATTTAATCACCCGTAACAAAATTATGCAAAAAATTAACTTTAAATCGCTTTCTTGCAAAGTAGTGATTTTCACTTTCGATACTTTACCTAGGGACCATCGTATTGTGTCTCGTTTCGCGGGTATCTGAGTAATTAATATTATGGCCCTTTCTTCAATCGAGTGAATAGGCACTTATAAACTAGTGCGCCTCACTACACTATCAAGGATTGCATCACTACTTACCATCATATGGGATTGCACTCAAATATATCAATTAAAAAAAATCTCGGCGGTTTATTAGCAGGAAATCCGAATTTATGTTCCAGATGATGTTTTTCGTTCATACTCCAAGTGGCTGTATGATTGGAGTGAAGTGCATCTAAATTTTCTCTTATCTAAACGCGAAACAGCTACGGATTACAATTTGATAGATAAATCTCCATCTCATTGAGGTCAGGAATCGCGTATCCCCTTGTGTTATCTGAAAAGATTGCGCCAGAGTATAAAATATACAGTTCATAGTTCTCGGTTTTAATTTTATAGATTCATCGAAGTTTTGCACTCGTAAAATTGTGGCGAGTGTTAGTCATGATCTCGTAGCCAGCGCTCGCAGGCGATCTGTTAACGAGTTTGCCCCCGATGCCTTTTCTACGCCCCCTGCTCGTTAATTATCACTTGTGTAACGCAATTAGCTTCTTATGTACTATAGCTACGTTGTTCAGTGGCGTGTGGAAGTTAATAGCGCTGCAGGTGTGCCTCAAATTGAGAGTTATTGGGTCCAAAAATAGTTGTGTTGATGCGGAAATGTGCGAAAGAATTACCGTAGCTCTAGAACACAATGAAAGAATAGATGGGTCTTAGTCAGTGAAAGTCTGATGCGCCTTTTCGTTCCACCCTAAGCAGTAGTAGGTTTTTAATGACTTCCTTTAAAAAAAAAGGATAGTGGACTAAAGTAAAAAAAAAAACTACAACACTTATCTGTTCTATAGGTATGGCTCAATTCTTAGCAATCTCCTCACAATTTTGCTCCGAGATATAATAACTAAGTTAAAAATGTCAGGCCAGAGTTAAAATAGCCACGAAATCTTTTAATCCTGATGTCGTAAAAAGCATCGTTCATAGAAATAAACGTTTCCCCAAACCGTTTTTATAATACGAGGTCTGGTTGCGGAAACTTAAAACAAATACGACGCTCCTCTACTTCCGCCGCTAAGATTTATGCCTCGGATTATTCTGGGCTCTTTAGGACTGAGGAATTTACTCTGCTGGTGTTGTATAAAGTCTGTGTTTCCTCATAGCTACAACCTATGGGTCTTTAAGAGTGAATAGGTTACTTCTAGGCAAGCGTGTTCCATCGTCGACCACATCATCGCTTACCATAAGGTGAGATGGTGGTCAAACGCGAGCCTATCAAGACTAAATAACTTTTAAGGTGCAGTCAGCACGGCTAGCCACTTACATTATGCTGTAAGGGCTACTCGCGCGGCATGGTCCCCTGGTAGTTTTATAGCAGCAGCCTACTCGTGTTCACGTATTCTTGGTAATTGGTGTGCCATAATGTGAAACACGAGCCTTGTATAAGCAAAAACAGTCGTTTTTGCTGCGTGGTTATCTCTAAACATCGCTGGAATTGAAACTGTTAGAATCACACATCTGTAGGCTAAAAACTTCGTAACGAGCAAGTTCCTTGTAATAGGAAAATATGAATTCGCTTAGTCAGTAACTTCTTGCCCCAGATATTTATGGATATTGTGTGCAGCAACAGAAACTGTAAACAATATAGGTGTTTTCCGAAATACTTTCGAAATGAGCAACACCTATGTGATGATGTTATACAACATGTTTTCTATTGCCCACATACATAGACCCTGAGTAATCTGTTTACTATCATACAACAACAACAAGTTACATATTTACTGAGCGGTAACTAGGTGATCCACTGTTCACGTGTATCACCTTCGTCAATATGAGCTTCATTTTTGGCGAGTTCTTCCAATAACATGCCCAAGTGATGTGACAGTTTTATAGACGTTTAACACATGTCACATGTTGATGGTGACATGCATTTACGTCGGAGCAACGTAGCTTTTGCGCACTGCACATTGGCCTGGCGAATAACAGCGCAATCGCACCTAAGAAATAGGGCTGCGATGCCGCAATCGTTGGGCCCTGATTTATCCCTGCGCGAGTCACGCGGGCATCTCCCGCCCCGCTCGCGTCATGTGACGCAGCGCATCGTCGGCGCTACATGTATGTTTACAAGCCGAACGAAGTTTACAATCACCGATAACCTGTGGGTTATGAATCAAAAGGAAGCAAGTCGGTGCAGGTGAGGCGGGGTGCGGCCGTGTGGTGGTGCGGTGCCGGGTGCAAGAGCAGCGCGTGGGCGCGGGTCGTCGACCGCTGCACAGAGCGCGCGCGCGCCCTGCCAGCGAAAACGGCAGAAAACCTCACGAAGGGCGGCAGCACACGGTGTCCGCATTTAGCTCGGGCTGACGTCGCTGAGTCACCGCGCCGCGAATAGCGTCGGTTTGTTGTTGCATCGCTCGCTCCCGGCTCTCCCGCCGAGTATTTCGAGCGGGCGGCGCGGCGCGGCGTGCACACAGTCCTGCGCGCACTGCGTCCGCGACCGGTCGCGCCATGCCCCCGCTGCCCGCGCCCCCCGCGCGCCTGCGCCGCCCGCACGACGCGCGCGACGCGTGTGACGCTGGAGCCATCGTCACCACCATCAGGGACACAGTCAGCTGTAGTTGGATATTTTATAGTGAGTGTCGCCCGCGCCGCCTGCCCGGCCACCCGCCGGAACACCTCGCCGCCCTTAACCGTGGCCCGAGACTCGTCTAGCGCGCCACAAAAAACGCATCTTTCCGCGTTGTTCAGTGTTTTCTGCCTTTAAAGGCTTTTTCGTTTATTGTGAATTTTCATTAGAAAAAAAATCTTTCGTGTCGAAAACCTAGTGCTACGTGAACTGAAAATACTACCTGTATTTTCATTTGAAACTTACTCTAAGTGATACCGTACGTACGTACCATTACATATAGGAAACTCCAAAATTGTATCAATAAGTAAAGTATTTCTCATTTCCGCATTGAAGCATTAGAAGCTCCAACATTGATTTACTACTTTGTAGCTATTTCATTTATTTAACAATTAATCCACTGATTGTAATTGGCGAATTAATTGAAACGCAAGCGAGCGCTCACATAAACAGACGTGCTACAACAAACAGTAGCCAACTGTTGTGTTGAAACAGGCACAGCACTATTGTATCGATGATGAATTGCTTATCAACGCCTTGTTAGTGCGCACTACCGCCATCTATTTGCGGGAAAAGGAATCATAATGTTGAAAGCAAGAAATCTAGGTGAAGCGTCTGACATCAGCAAGTCCGGAGTAAATTTAACTCTTGACGTATTTAACCGTGCTGTGGGACTGCCGCCGATTCCTCCAAACATTCGGATTGTTCTCGCACTGGCTCCTCTATTAGACGATCATTGTTTTAATTGCGTCATTGAATCGCGCGCGGCATCATTATTATTAGTGGCGTATGCGTCTTATGATACGTAATATTTTGTTGCTACGACTATTTCGGCCTGAATTATGTATGTCTAGCTGTACTGGGCTCAGTTTGACGTAGTTTTCGGCTTTGGAAGACGGCTTTTTGTTCTTTCTATATTTACTTTGTAGACCTTGTGGTGTAAGCCAAGATCTCCTTTCCTTGGAAGCGTTCTCATAAAGTGATTGTTGCAGTGCGATTGCTCTCGTAACGTGCTATTCCTAAAGTACGTACGACGAGAAGTTACTTGTCTAAGCTATGTATCTCCAAAATGTGTTCTAAAATGTGTGTCTCTGTTGTTTAGGTAACAGCAGCGCGTCGACAGGGGGCGAAGGCGCCGCGCCGCCGCCCTCGGAGCCCGACCCGGCGCTGGACTCCATGCACATGATGCTGGACCCGCACCTGCGGCCCATCTCGCCGGACCTCAACAATGACGAGTCCAAGAGGATATTTGAAGAGCACAAGCAACTTGCGCAGGAGTACCTCAAGGTAAGATTTCTTTCTGTGAAATTGTTATCAGAATACCCAACACCCAAAATAGACTAAAGATTCTTTAACAACGATATCCTTATCTTATTTAATTTTATGCAATTAGGAGATAAAAATCATGTCAAGGCGCTCTGTAATCAAACCATCAACTTCTAATCAATCAAAAATATGAATCTATTATATTTTGCTCTCTGTTCGCACGTTACATAAAACTTCTTCATTGAAATAGTAAGAAAACTGCAATCTTCATCAGTTTTTTATACAACCTGTTAATATCCAGAAAAATTGCAATTTTGCACTTTGACGAATATATTTATAATTGTGTGTAATTCTCACAATGTTCATCTTATATGTAGCCTATGGAAATCTTGTAAAAGAAAAAGCAGTTTGATTATGACCCTGAAGCATGTAACTTTAAGTATAGAGCCAAGAGAGCACGCAAAAATATATGCCAGAGTAAAGGAAAAATGGGGTAGACAAACAAACAAACACACGTATGCCATCTCCGTTCTGTGATGGCTAGAAGTTACATTATGCAATATTTAATCATATAATTTGTGTATTTTCAGATACAGACTGAGTTTGCATACCTCAGCAATCACAAAGCAGAGCTCGAGGAGAAAATGGACGACGATGAGCTACGGCAGAAGAGAGAGATTATACAGTTGGAGAAAGAAAAGGTACATATTAATTTTATATACATTTGTATGAAATTAACTCGTGAGGCATCATCATGCTTACCATCAGGTGGGATCGCAATCAAGCACTAGTTTATAACCATTAAAAAAAAAACATCATCTCAGCCGAAAGACTTCCATTGCTGGACAAAGGCCTTCCCAAGACATCGCCACAACGACCGGTCCTGTACGCCTCGTAAGGCATGAGTAAAATCAGAATCTGGCACACAAGTTACTACTCGCTATAAAATTTAAAACGCGCCAATCCGTTGGATGCGGTTAGTGCAACACCGGGCACTGTTGCAATGTTTGAGCAAGATCTACGTTCAGATCTTTCGACTTTGGTGATGATGATAACGCGCGGTAATCAAGACATCACATCGCCTTCACTTGCTACTTTACATACACGAGACTAAAACTCAATATAACTTATCTTCCAGGACTCATTGATCAAGCTATACTGCAGCTTGAAGAAGCAGCTGGCGCGAGCGGAGAACGACAGTTGGCTTCATCCAGAGGAGATGCCCAACGAGTGACCGCGGAGCGCCGACCGCGCCGGGACCACTATGACTCGCTTCATTGTGTCATTGATCTCAACATACCAAATGAGCCTTCAACTTTTCGTTCTCTCCTTATTTACAGGTTTAGTTTATAATGCATGTTTTATTTAAGTAGTGTCGCTTGTACGGGAAATTGACTGTCTACGCGTCAAGTAGCTAACGCCCTGTCTAAAAGACGTAAAACGCGACGTACAACGATTTGCGCAAACGCTTTGAGTACTAGCGCAGTTTATAGTCATCTGTAGTAATATAGTTTTGTAACCTTGACATTTTATCAGTTTCACTGTTAATACAGATAATCATTACGTTTCAGTCTTCACTAACTTTACCACCGTAAACAATTTATGTCATTGTCGTTGAAAAAGCACGTTTTAGTGCTTCATATGTGAGTGTTACCCAAAATATTGATGTAGTTTGTCATACTTTTATACGGAAGTATAGAAATGTGAATTTGTTTACGTTATTGTTTAATCTCATTGGATCATTTATTTTATAGAGTGTGGTATGCATTTGTTTTGATTGTATAAATGTAAGATAGTAATTAGCAGTATTAGATAAGTTAAATTATGTTAAGTTTAATAAATTTTTGTGAAGTATTTCATGGTTTTCATTTCTACATAGTAAAAAATAGTCGGTACTTGTTTATATGCCTCCTATGGCAGCAAAATATAAATAAACTTTATCTCATTTCCTAGCATCTTAATTATTTTAATCTATCGTCAACCGGGTGAATAGAGGCATTTTTTCAAGTCATTTAATTTTTTTTGCAGCATTTAACTAAGTACAAATTGTTTTTTTTCTTTTTCGAGGCCCATGTAGCACTTTTGAATAATCCCGTAGCTCTGCCAGGACAATGAAGCTATGCTGATGTGCACTGCGACTTGACAGTCTTCGGCACTGGGTAGTATCAATACTTTTTGTAAAGGGGACGAGCTATAAATTTAAAAAAATAAATGTGGAAAACATCAGCTTTTTCATCATTAATTGTTGGATAGTTGGCTCATTTTTATTTGGGAGAAACTCATCAAGTGGGTAAGTGAACCATCAATTATGATTTCTAAACGTACAAGGATCCTAAAAGTGAATTTAAATAAAAATTCATGAACTACCCTCTAGCACTAAGTAATAAGCATTCAAAGTGTGCATTATAAACTTCATTCGATCGCATTTCAAGCTCTTGCTGTTTTCAATTATTTTTTATCGAAGTGTTTAATTGTTGTGAAAAATTGGGAAAACTAGGTGAAGCATGAAGGTGAGCACTAATCGACCTTTTTCTTTTTTAGCCTATGATGTCGTATCTTTTTCCTACGTTCCAAAGAAGGCATGTCGGATTTTATTCGAAAAAAGTGAATTGTGAATATGTTTAACGTTTGAATCCCCGACCGGTCCTATGAGACCGCGCTGTTATTGTTTTACTATTGTGTCTCGTTTCGCGGGTATCTGAGTAATTAAGGGCCTGTTTCACCACCTGTGATTAAGTTTCCAATATCTTATTTCTATGAAATTATCTGCTGATAATTTCATAGAAATTCTATTCCATTTTTGAATTTATTCAGAAAGTAGTGACAACTCGGACATTGTGAAACAGACTTACTTGACTAAGGGCCTGTTTCACAATGTCCGAGTAGGCACTACTCACTTAATAAATTCAAAAATGTGACAGAATTTGTATGAAATTATCTGCCAAGTAAGATACTCGAAACTTAATCATAGGTGGTGAAATAGGCCCTTAGTTGAATTTAGTTATGAGTACACCATAATACTTATTACAAATTATACCTAAAATCATCATAGCTTATAGGTATATATTCAGTACATGGTTCATTTCGCTCGACTTTAAATCTTTTTTTTTATTTTTTTAAAGTGTATTACTGTTTGAATCGGATGGATTTCTTAGAAGTTTGAGCTTCTACCTCAAAAAAGAACCGCATTTTATCTAAATTATCCTTCATTTTATAAAACATTGGTTTTGACCTTGAAAATGGTAAAATAATTATATTGTTGATCAAGACAAAAATAAGACTGCTGTTTAAGAGAATGTAGTCGCAGAGACAGGTAAATAACAATGTAGTTAATCATTTTACTAGTTAATATAAATAACTTATCATATATGTATAGATAGATAACTGGCTTGTTTGACTGATGGTATGTTGGAACATAGCCGTCCGGGCCACTAGCCACTAGATCTCCAGATCGTGGGTTCGATTCCGTCAAGATAAATGTCTCTCTCACGGCCAGTCGTTCTGTGTCCGGGCGTAATTGATCTATAACATGTATGTATTGTTTAGTTGGATGTGTAATAGTTTTGAAATATTATTATTCCTATATCCACGGTTTGTGTAAGGGTTTCCACACAAAACTACAATGCCATACGATAAGCTACCGATCGTAGAAACCTGCGATGCGTTTTCGTGCAAAGCATCGATTCAGGCGACCATACAATGGGCGAAGCAAACCAAAGGGCCTGTAAAGCGAGACATTCCCATTGAAAAATCAAGTTGCGTTAGCCTAGTCGTATGTGACGGTTAAATTGTAGTGTGCGCTAGCTAGGTTCAATTTTTGAGCCTTCTGTAGAATTACGTAGTAGGTACATTAACCTTCCTTCTGTGCAAGATATTCTTCTTCTTCTTCTACCTGGCGTTTAATCCCGGCCATTGCCAGGGTCCGCCTTCCGACTAAGTCTCCTCCACTTTGCCCGGTCGAAAACATCCTTCCCAGCAAGGCCATTGGCTCTCATGTCAGACTTGACGACGTCCAGCCAGCGCTTGCGGGGGCGACCACGGGACCTAGCCCCAAGGACAGCCATATCCATGCATCTCCGACCAACGTACTCCCTAGGGCGGCGCATGATGTGGCCATACCATCGCAGACGACACTCTTGTAGTTTTTCCCCCACGTCACGGACACCAAGACTACCTCGGATGTATGAATTGCGTATGCGATCGGATCGCGTTACGCCGCTCATCCACCTCAGCATCTTCATCTCCGTGACGCGAAGCTCCTGGGTGTGTCTGCCCAGTGCTGGCCAACACTCGCCGCCGTAAACAAGGACAGGCCGTATGATGCATTTATATATCTGCCCCTTGAGCTTCGGAGGCATTTTGCGGTCGCATACAACGCCCGTAACCTCGCGCCACTTCGCCCAAGCCGCGCCTATGCGTGCTTGGACATCGTCGTCTACGTTGCCAGACTCGTGCAGCACGGATCCAAGGTACCTGAACTTATCGGACCTTGTAATCAGGTCCGAACCTATCCGGATGGTATTCGAATCCGTGCTGCCATAGGACATGTACTCAGTCTTCGCCACATTCAGTCTCAGACCACCGTTTTCCAGCGTGTCCTTCCAAACGTTGACTTTGCGCTCAAGTTGGGCTTTGTTCTGGTTAACGAGGGCTATGTCATCGGCATACATCATTAGCCACGGAGGCTGGTCTTGGATGTCTTCCTTCTGTGCAAGATGCTATAGTTAAATGTTGATTATAGGTCGTTTTGATGTTCCAATTTAAATTATGTTGGTGTGGTAATGCCAACAGAGAAATTGTTTTTACCTGTTATGTAAGCTTCTTGAATGACGTTATGTAAATGAGTAAGTAGGTCTTGATGGATTTATAGCTACATGAATACAAAAAGTAAAATTATTTTAAGTAAACAATATGTGCATTCATGAGTGTGATGTACAAACTAGCACAAAGTTCAATGTACAGCGTAGCTTGTACATATGGGGTATGTAGTGAGTGGTGGGTACTCAATCGCCCGGTTCAGAATGCCAGCGTGGGAGACCGTTGTGGTCTAGGTGTAGTAGTAGTGCACAATTCTACAGGTGTACCTTTCAAGGGGAGTTATTTGTAGGGCTATCTCCATTGCTGCTGTTAGGATGATTCTCGTGCAAACAGTGATAGCCAAACGGGCGGCTTTGGAACTCTTGGTCCTTGGTAATAGCGGTCGAGGGTTCCGTCCTCATCTACTAAATAAAAGCGCCCTCAGAATTATTCTGATCACAACTGTGTATAGCTACAACGCATCTTTTGAGAGAGCCAGCCCCATTTTAGCCTTAGATGCATGAATGAAATGCATTGATAAAAAAGTCTTTTCTCAGCAATATTTTTGGTTTAAGTTACTTAATTACATGTATAGAATGTGTAGTTATCGGCTTTATCGGTCTTTTACACCCTGTGTAATATATTCCACAACTTTTCACACAACGCCATCCATTCCCAAGCTAAGCAGAGCTTGTGTTATGGGTACTAGACAACTGATAAAAATACATTCATATTGTTACGCCGTGAAACTTGAGTACGCTATATCTTCGACGAAACCAAGAGTAGCATCAAATAATTAAAACGCATTGCTGTGCGAAGCTTCGAGAATAGGAGTACATACTCAGGCCTGGCAAATTCCAGAAAAGTCCGACATACGCTATTATTATTAGATAACATTCAGTAGGTAGTTATGTGGGTGGATAAGGGAATTTGTACCTTCCGGTGTTAGCAATAGAGTCGAAATTTGCATGTAAGGTGGTAGATAAGTACCTACTTACGAGAGTAATAATAATGATTTATGGCCTCCCGATGCGACTATTTTGTGCTAGAATGTCCTTGAAACGTCGGTATCGAGAAATTTCGATGACTTCGCATATAAATACGGGTCCCCGGCTAGAAGCAGTTCAGTTGGATTTCGTCAGCGATACAGAGCGAACTACCTAAGTGCTTGAAGTGATACCTAGCGACCTAAGCGATACTAAACGGAACTCTGAGTGTTTATAGTGATTGGTTATTTGTTGATCGGACTAATTTGTCATTGTTTTGTGGTTAATAAAGTTCTCTGCTAGTAAAACGGCATTTAATTACTCACGTTCGTAACAACTGGTGTCAGAAGTGGGATGCCATTACTACAGAGGGACGACGAACAGGGACCACGAACAAGGAGGCAAGTGGAGATGGATGCTGCACGTCAACGTCTGGAAGCGGAAGATCGGGCTGGTATGGGAGCAACGGCAGCTGCTGAGGCGCCAACAGGGCCATCCTCGGAAATGAACCTCGCCGCAGTGTTGGCCGCCATGCAAGCTAGTATGGAGGCTAACCAGCGTAAGCTCCAGGATCTAATCGCGGCTAACCAGGAAGAAGCCCGCCGCGAACAGGAAGCTGCCCGCCGCGAACAGGAAGCTGCCCGCCGCGAACAAGAGGCTAACCAACGTAAGCTCCAGGATCTAATCGCGGCTAACCAGGAAGAAGCCCGCCGCGAACAGGAAGCTGCCCGCCGCGAACAGGAGGAAGCCCGCCGGGATCAAGAGGCTAAGCAGAACCTGATCCTCGAAAAAATCGATCACGGCCTCGTCGCGTTGGGCGAGAAAGTGAAAAACCTCACCTTAGAGGTCAAGGAGGTTTCCGCCCGAGCTGATAGCCTCGAAACCAGAATTGATGGCCACGAAGATCGCCTGCTGGACATCAACAAAAAAATTATCAAGCTCGAAGCACGCGAACCCGTTGCTGTTAGCGCACCATCGCACACCCACTGTGCATCAGCCGCAAAATTTGATATGCCGCGTTTTGATGGCACGTCGTCCTGGACGGCTTTTAAGTACCAATTCCAAACACTGGTCAAGACGAACCGCTGGGATGATGACCAGTCTTTCGCGGCGTTAACTTTGGCCCTACGAGGGGACGCTCTGCTGGTCCTAGAGAACCTTCCTCCAGACGGCAGGACGTTGGAGCGTCTAATGGAGGGACTAGACACTCGCTATGGTGACAAGCACCTCGAACATGTTTTCCGCGCGCAACTTCGCGAGAGAACGCAGAGGTCGAACGAGAGCCTTCAGCAGTGGGGAGTAGAGGTTGAACGGCTGGTCCGGCGGGCATACATGTCGATGACACCAGAGACGGTGGAAGTAAATCTGGTGCAAGCATTTATCGACGGTCTACGGGATACTGAAGTCAGGGCTACGGTGCGACTCGGACACCACCAAACTCTGAAGAGTGCGATGGCCCACGCTTTGGAAGTGGAAGCCGTACGACAAGACTCACGTACGCACAGAGTTCGGGAAGTGGTGGTCTCACCTTCAGTGCAACCACGTCACCGAGAAGTGGCTTCGTCAGCAAAGTCCCGCTATATTCCGACGTGTTATGGATGTGGAGAAAAAGGGCACATTCGTACCGATTGCCCCAAGAGGAAGAGGGGAAGTGTGGACTCCGGAACTCAAGTTAACGAGGAGTCGTTAAACTAAATGTCGCCAGGGCCGCGGGGCGGGTGCTGGCTGGTCAACTGAAGGCCCCAACCATCACCATCAATCAAGTCCACAACGGAAATAGTTTGATCATCGAGGGAACGCTGAATCAACGTGCTTGCAATTTCACCGTTGACACCGGGGCGTCACGGACTATTATAAGACCTGAGTTGCTGAAACGCACCATCTTGTGGCAAACAGAAACCCCAGCCTACCGACTTCAGACAGCCACCGGTCAGCCAGTCTCCGTCCTCGGTGATACAGAAATCGAGTTTAAAATCGGTGATCAAGTGTACATCCATTCAGCGTTAATTGCGAATATTACCGACGATTGCATACTGGGTCTCGACTTCCTGCGGAATTACAAATGTGTTTTAGATATCGATAAAGGAGTATTGAAATTCCCAGACCAAGAAGTCTTCCTGCAAGGAATTAACACATGCAACCTCTATTGCTTAAAGGATACCACATTGGCTCCAAGAACGGAAACCTTAGTCGAAGTTAAATTTCCTAAGAAAATTAGGCAACGCAGATGTGTTATGGTTGAAGACATTGGCCGGCACCCGGAACTTATCACCGCGAGGACATTAGTTATGACGAAAGGAAGATCCAAGGTCAGGATTGTAAATCTTGGGAAAAAGGAGATCCAGTTGAAGAAAAACAGTGTTGTTGGAAGATGTGAAGAAGTGAAGTATCTCCGCCAAATCAACACATCTTCAGTAAAACAAGACGCAATAAAAGGTGAACCTGATCACATCCAGCAACTTCTGGAAAATTCTAAGAGCAATTTATCAGTTTCGGAACTACAGCAAGCCAAGGAATTTCTGCTACGGTTCCGGGATATCTTTGCAACGGGAAAAGATTGCGGAAGAACAGGTCTCGTCAAGCATGAGATAGATACAGGTGATGCTAGACCAATTAAACAGAGACCGCGCCGCATACCCTGGGCTAAAGAAACTGAGGTAGCAGAAATGGTAAAGGATATGGCTGATAGCGGAATAATTGAACCTTCTACGAGCCCATGGTCTTCTCCTGTCGTTCTGGTGAAGAAGAAGGACGGCAGTACCAGATTCTGTGTAGACTACAGAAGGCTGAATGATGTAACGAAGAAGGACAGTTATCCCTTGCCTAGGATAGACGACACACTGGATATGCTCAGTGGTATGAAGTGGTTTTCAACCATTGACTTGAAAAGTGGCTACTGGCAAGTGGAAATTAGCGAGAAAGATAAGGAAAAGACAGCGTTCAGTACAGGAATTGGCAACGGCCTGTGGCAATTCAACGTCATGCCTTTTGGGTTGTGCAACGCTCCAGCGACGTTTGAACGCCTCATGGATAGAGTCATGGTGGGCCTTCTTGGTGACGTCTGTCTGGTATATTTGGATGACGTCATTATAATGGGCCGCACTTTTAAGGAACACCTGAGGAATATGGAGAAAGTATTCACCAGGATACGGGGGGCTAACCTAAAACTAAGCCCAAAGAAGTGTGCCCTGTTCAAGAAGGAGGTCAGCTACCTAGGACATGTCATCTGCGCCGATGGAGTGAGAACCGATCCTGAAAAGATAAAGGCTGTCCAACAGTGGCCGGCTCCAAAGAACAAAACAGAAGTACGTGCATTTCTAGGGTTGTGCACATACTACAGACGGTTTGTTATGAGTTTTTCGGACATTGCAAAACCTTTACATCAGCTGACTGAGGATAAACGAGATTTTATCTGGGACAAGAACTGTGAGTCAGCATTCAACGAACTAAAGCAACGGCTATGTGAAGCGCCTATACTGGGGTATCCGAGCAGAGATGGAAGATTTGTCGTCGATACCGACGCCAGCAACACAGGAATTGGTGGAGTGCTGTCGCAGGTGCAAGAAGATAGGCAAGTCGTGATCGCTTACTTCAGTAAGGCACTTTCAAAACCAGAAAGGAACTACTGCGTGACTCGACGAGAACTACTGGCTGTTGTAAAAACTTTGCAACATTTCCACAAGTACCTCATAGGGAGACAGTTTACGTTGAGGACGGACCACGCTGCATTGAAATGGCTTCTACAATTCAAAAACCCTGAGGGTCAAGTTGCAAGATGGCTAGAGCAGCTGCAGGAGTTCAACTTTGTGACGGAACATCGTAGTGGAAAAGGGCATAACAATGCTGACGCCCTGTCGCGACGTCCATGTAATGAGGACTGTAGACATTGCCAGCAAAATGAAGCCCGGGAACACGTGAACTTAATTAGGGCTGAAGGCAACTTTAAGAAGTCCCAGGAAGAAGATGACGATATTCGACCTATACTGGACTGGAAGCGTAGTGGAACTAGGCCTCAGTGGAATGAAGTATCGTCACATAGTCCTGTCACAAAGAGCTACTGGGCACAGTGGGACAGTCTAGTCCTAGAAAATGACGTGCTTTGTAGGAAATGGGAATCGAACGATGGCAAGGAGGTGACCACACAAGTGATAGTACCACGACGTGAAGTGGTCCCCCTGCTTCAGGAGATACACGATGGCGCTTCTGGTGGACACCTGGGAATCAAGAAAACTCTACTGAAAGTGATACAGCGGTATTACTGGCTCAATTGTAGAGAAGACATAGAGCAATGGTGTCGGAAATGTACAGCATGCGCATCCGTGAAAGGACCACAGACTAGGAGCAGGGGCAAGCTTCAGTTGTACAATGTAGGAGCCCCATGGGAACGCATTGCCATCGACGTTGCTGGACCTTTCCCAGTGACAGATGACGGAAACAAATACATAGTGGTGATACAGGACTATTTCACAAAGTGGCCTGAAGTTTTCGCCATACCCAATCAGGAAGCGACGACAGTGGCGAAAAAGGTGGTCGAAGAAGTAGTATGTCGGTATGGCGCACCTTTGGAGATCCATTCCGATCAAGGCCGCAACTTCGAATCTGCGCTGTTCCAGGAAATGTGCACTCTTCTGGGGATTTACAAGACACGCACAACACCTGCGCACCCACAGTCGGACGGAATGGTGGAGAGGTTTAACCAGACCCTGGAGAATCACCTGGCTAAGGTTGTCGATGACCATCAGAAAGATTGGGACCGGTATATTCCACTATTTCTGATGTCTTATCGATCAGCAGTGCATGATAGCACGGGCCATACCCCAGCAAGAGTGAATTTCGGCAGGGAGATGAGACTTCCAGTCGATACCATAACCGGCGTGCCACCTGACAAGACTAAGCCAGTTACGGACTTCGTAAGTGACCTCCAAGATCAATTGGATGAAGTGCATAAACGAGTGCGTGAGAATAGCCTGCACACCAGCGTTAAAATGAAAACTCGATACGACCGCAATGCCAACGCCAAGGGATTTGAGGAAGGTGCACTGGTTTGGCTCCACAACCCACTTCGACGAAAAGGAAAGTCGCCGAAACTTCAAGCTCGATGGGAGGGACCCTACACCGTGATAAAAAGGATCAACGACGTTACCTACCGCATCAAGAAAGGGTTACGAGGGAAACCTAAGGTAGTCCACGTGGATAGATTGGCGCCGTATCACGGATCTAATAATGCTCGGGACGAGCATGACTAAGCGGGGGGCACTGTTACGCCGTGAAACTTGAGTACGCTATATCTTCGACGAAACCAAGAGTAGCATCAAATAATTAAAACGCATTGCTGTGCGAAGCTTCGAGAATAGGAGTACATACTCAGGCCTGGCAAATTCCAGAAAAGTCCGACATACGCTATTATTATTAGATAACATTCAGTAGGTAGTTATGTGGGTGGATAAGGGAATTTGTACCTTCCGGTGTTAGCAATAGAGTCGAAATTTGCATGTAAGGTGGTAGATAAGTACCTACTTACGAGAGTAATAATAATGATTTATGGCCTCCCGATGCGACTATTTTGTGCTAGAATGTCCTTGAAACGTCGGTATCGAGAAATTTCGATGACTTCGCATATAAATACGGGTCCCCGGCTAGAAGCAGTTCAGTTGGATTTCGTCAGCGATACAGAGCGAACTACCTAAGTGCTTGAAGTGATACCTAGCGACCTAAGCGATACTAAACGGAACTCTGAGTGTTTATAGTGATTGGTTATTTGTTGATCGGACTAATTTGTCATTGTTTTGTGGTTAATAAAGTTCTCTGCTAGTAAAACGGCATTTAATTACTCACGTTCGTAACAATATTATAGATGAACCAGACACAGAACAAATGATCGTGCTCATCACACAAACATTTGTCCTTGGTGGGAATCGAACCCACGACCTCCGGCGTAGCAGTCAGGGCCACTAGACCAACAGGCCAGTCTTTAATGACTGCATTATATTTAGGCTATACTTATAAATGAAAACATTGTTTTTTTTTAGAGATAAGGGAGGTACAAAAAAAATACAATGTGTCAGTCCAAATAATTTATTATTTCAATTGTCATAGTCACAATAAAGATTTTTACGTTTACTGGAATGGTGTATGAGTGTTAAAACATATTCATTGATGATTAATTTGGCACTTAAGGTTATTAATTCATCAATTTGTTGAGATTCGAACCTTAGACAAATAAATGCTTTGACGATGAACACACCGTCTTATTGGTGTATTATATGGACGATTCCTCAAGTAACAACTTATATGTACAATATAATTACAATAATCGTCTACATGACTACAGTACCGGGCCGGCAGCCGCGGCTGCGGACGCGAGGCGCGGTCGTCAACTTCACATGTTAACAATATACAAAACAGTGTCGGCTGAACAGAAATCCTTGAATCTATATTTACTGTTTATTTTTATTGTATATTTATACAACTATAGACTGTGATGTACTGTATACAATTTAGGTAAATAAATAAACTCGCAAATTTTTCTACTACTATTATAAATTTACAATATTATCTTTATCTTTTACTTTACATAGTGATATGATCTTATGTTTATTAATTTATGTAATAAATAGTAATAAAGGCGATATAACTCAAATCACTAACCAATTTAAATACATCCAAAAACATGTACAGAAATAATTCGGCATCGAGAGGAACAATCTCGGCCCTTTAGTGTTCAACCAAATCGTTCAATTTCTACTCATGAAAATAATATAACGACACATTAAATACGACTTATTATTATAACATTAATAACAGTCGTGTAATAAAAATATATTTTCGTTGTCAGGGCCCGATGTATTATGATAAACTATATTATAATTTAAATTATACAGGAATGCTAAAACTTTCACTTAGCTACCATTTAAAATACTAATATGAGAAAATCATAATAAAGGCCATTCCATCAAGCCTTTTCATAATAATAATGATACAAATGAACTAAAATATTATCATTATTTTATAACTCCTATCGATAACGCCATTATTTGAAACATCATAAAAATAATTAAGGCAACAGTCGCTTTAAAAATATATAGAGCTATTGTTACATCTACAAGGAGATATTAGATCGATAGACTGATGTAATACCACCGTGTCATGTTGTAGGTGTAACAACGAGCGTATGAAACAGTTCCCTTAGCTACATATAATAATCTCACGCTTGAACAGTCGTAACACTGCTCGGTGACAGCAACTAACACAATAGTGACAACTCTCGAAACACAATATACGTCAACTAGAACTAACTGGACATAAATGTATGAAAATATTCTCTCGGGAGTCAATGGCCGCAGTGAACCTAACAGTTTGTTAAAACACTATATTAAAAACGAAGATTTAAACTTACATTATCGGATTGTTGGTGGCAACTCGAAGGCAGTTCGTTAATGGAGTGACACTCAAGTGCCTCTAGCTTTACTAACCGATCATGACAAGAAGCCGAAGGTATCGAACCCTATCTTAGTGGCAAAGAGTAGCACCGCGAGCATTAAACCATTCTATACAAATACTAGAAGACAACGACACGATCAGAACAGTTCGCGTTCTCATCAAAATGTTATAGGAAATGTACTTATGAGAAGAAATATACAGTTTTAAAAAACAGTGTATAATGTCAGAACAATTGTAAAAGCTATCAGACTGGAAGTGATGGAATTAATCTGGAAAATAATATGAACGTTTTTAACAAGAGAAAAGATATACAGATTAAACATTAACTATTTGAATAAAATTACCTAGATTTAACTGGTCATGGAATGGAGTATTCTGCTAACAACAGCGTTGCGCGCGCGCATACTACCAGGATTTTAGTAAATACAAGTAACTAAAGTCTACTAATGGCTCGATAGTGGACTCAACCACCAGTCATTCATAATAAGGCGATACAACACGTTACTATAGAATAAACTAGCCCTCGACAAGCAACAAATTAGTGATTTTTAACTATATAATAATATACTTTTTCATAAATATCTCTCGCAATTACATACGTCTATTTAAACAAGAAACAATGTCAAATAAAGCACACTCTAACACATCCGACGCAATACTAAATTGAGCAATGTTTACAGGGAATACAACAAATATACAGCGTTTATCATGTATTGTCAACAGTTCTCAGGACCACGAGTCGAACATTAAATCTAATAGATATAAAACTTCAGATATAGAAATAAGGAATAAAATCTGATATCTAACGAGAGGGGAAGACTGGTATGGTCAATCGTTGTCATTCCTGCAAACAAAAGATAAGTACAGTTAGAATAAATCACAGCAAAGGTTTCGTCATCTGGTTTATTTAGGGATAAATCGAAAATTGATTTTTGTCTTCCTATTTTTTTTTTTTTTTAAGTAATCAAATTAATAGCCAGCTTATTAACGTTCTTAACTAAATTATGTCTTATAGATAACACTCAAACAGGCTCAAAATATTTTTCAGAAAATATTTCTTAAACACAACATCACAGAAACTTTAGTAATGACAACTGTTTTGGACGATACATTTATAACTAAATAAATAGTACGCAGTAGCAGTAATTCAATAAAGTAAAACAAATACACACATTATACACTCTTAACAATGACCGTTAATTAAAATGGAAAACACCTATTTAATCATAAAAATATTTTATTAGTTCATAAGAATACATAAAATTCTCGTATTAATTGTTTGTTTATTGTTCCATAAAATTGTGCTAATATTATGGATGTACGTAAAATATTAATAGATCTAAAATCGTTTGGTTTTTAAACACTGGTTTTTATATGAAATCATACTGTTTTCCTTTTCCTGTTACCTATCCTCTGTATTCCAACTTCTATCCCATGATTAGCATTAATCCTTAATTTATACATAATTATAAATCAAAGTCCGGGACCAAGTTTGCCTGTTCGCGATAAACTCAAAAACTATTGAACGGATTTTTATGCAGTTTTCACCAATAGTGATTCGTGAGGGAGATTTAGGTGTACATACATGCATATTATAGTAGATAAAAGCCAAGAATTAACAATCCATTTGACAATAAATCATTTACGGTACAATAACAATGATAATGGCGTAATTATCTAGTTAAGTTTCTACTTGCTTATTTTATGGTGTGTAATAAAAGTTTAGCGGCCTTTTTACAATATAATAATACTAGAGGCCTACCCCAGATTCGCACGAGTGATGATACAAATCTTTAAAATTCTCGTTTTTCTCTACTACAATATATTATAACTAGCTTTAGCCCGCAGCTTCGCCCACGTACATAAAATATAGCCTATGTCACTCAGGAATACAACAGCTTTCTATTAGTGTAAAAATTTTAGCAATCGGACCAGTACTTCCACAGATTATCTTATACAAACAAAAAAACAAACTTTACCACTTTATTATATTTGTATAGATTAAATAAACCTTCCTCATGAAACACTCAATCTAATGGTAAAAACTGCATGAAAATCTTGATGAAGAATCAAATTTTATTCGGAAATTGATTTTTGATATCGATCTTAAACAGTGATTCGATTCTGTGTATCGATGTACGAAACTTGAAATCGTGGTTTTTATCTGCAGAATGCAGGCCCATTATTATTTGAAAACGTTCGAAGCACGCATTTTCCTCAGGTTAATTTTTACGTTAATCTTGTACATCCCATTACCTATTCATCAAGCATGTAATAGGTACCGTGTTTTTTAGGACACAGTACCTCTAGGGTTACCAACGGATCAGTTTTTAGAACTCGATTTATTACTGAATCGATTCTATAGACTTTAAAAATATCGCCATCTTTACGATGTTGTTGAATATCAGTATTTTACATGGAGCGACTGCCTATCTGATCTTTAAAATACAATAATTAGGCAAGTCCGGCTTGTCCGGACACGTGGCTGTGTCCGGTGCTTACCTGTGACGGTGTGAAGACTAGCTGGGCTGCG
Organism: Mythimna separata; assembly: GCA_030763345.1. Taxonomy (NCBI): domain Eukaryota; kingdom Metazoa; phylum Arthropoda; class Insecta; order Lepidoptera; family Noctuidae; genus Mythimna; species Mythimna separata. The sequence goes on from CM061187.1 coordinate 7,881,003, forward strand.
CGGCGGCGGCGCGGCGCGCCTGCCACTTGAAGTCCACCTGCATGAGCCACTGCTGGCCACGTCCGGCTTGTCCGGACACGTGACTGTGTCCGGTGCTTACCTGTGACGGTGTGAAGACTAGCTGGGCTGCGCGGCGGCGGCGCGGCGCGCCTGCCACTTGAAGTCCACCTGCATGAGCCACTGCTGGCCGCGTCCGGCTTGTCCGGACACGTGACTGTGTCCGGTGCTTACCTGTGACGGTGTGAAGACTAGCTGGGCTGCGCGGCGGCGGCGCGGCGCGCCTGCCACTTGAAGTCCACCTGCATGAGCCACTGCTGGCCGCGTCCGGCTTGTCCGGACACGTGACTGTGTCCGGTGCTTACCTGTGACGGTGTGAAGACTAGCTGGGCTGCGCGGCGGCGGCGCGGCGCGCCTGCCACTTGAAGTCCACCTGCATGAGCCACTGCTGGCCGCGTCCGGCTTGTCCGGACACGTGGCTGTGTCCGGTGCTTACCTGTGACGGTGTGAAGACTAGCTGGGCTGCGCGGCGGCGGCGCGGCGCGCCTGCCACTTGAAGTCCACCTGCATGAGCCACTGCTGGCCGCGTCCGGCTTGTCCGGACACGTGGCTGTGTCCGGTGCTTACCTGTGACGGTGTGAAGACTAGCTGGGCTGCGCGGCGGCGGCGCGGCGCGCCTGCCACTTGAAGTCCACCTGCATGAGCCACTGCTGGCCGCGTCCGGCTTGTCCGGACACGTGACTGTGTCCGGTGCTTACCTGTGACGGTGTGAAGACTAGCTGGGCTGCGCGGCGGCGGCGCGGCGCGCCTGCCACTTGAAGTCCACCTGCATGAGCCACTGCTGGCCGCGTCCGGCTTGTCCGGACACGTGACTGTGTCCGGTGCTTACCTGTGACGGTGTGAAGACTAGCTGGGCTGCGCGGCGGCGGCGCGGCGCGCCTGCCACTTGAAGTCCACCTGCATGAGCCACTGCTGGCCGCGTCCGGCTTGTCCGGACACGTGACTGTGTCCGGTGCTTACCTGTGACGGTGTGAAGACTAGCTGGGCTGCGCGGCGGCGGCGCGGCGCGCCTGCCACTTGAAGTCCACCTGCATGAGCCACTGCTGGCCGCGTCCGGCTTGTCCGGACACGTGACTGTGTCCGGTGCTTACCTGTGACGGTGTGAAGACTAGCTGGGCTGCGCGGCGGCGGCGCGGCGCGCCTGCCACTTGAAGTCCACCTGCATGAGCCACTGCTGGCCGCGTCCGGCTTGTCCGGACACGTGACTGTGTCCGGTGCTTACCTGTGACGGTGTGAAGACTAGCTGGGCTGCGCGGCGGCGGCGCGGCGCGCCTGCCACTTGAAGTCCACCTGCATGAGCCACTGCTGGCCGCGTCCGGCTTGTCCGGACACGTGACTGTGTCCGGTGCTTACCTGTGACGGTGTGAAGACTAGCTGGGCTGCGCGGCGGCGGCGCGGCGCGCCTGCCACTCGAAGTCCACCTGCATGAGCCACTGCTGGCCGCGTCCGGCTTGTCCGGACACGTGACTGTGTCCGGTGCTTACTTGTGACGGTGTGAAGACTAGCTGGGCTGCGCGGCGGCGGCGCGGCGCGCCTGCCACTTGAAGTCCACCTGCATGAGCCACTGCTGGCCGCGTCCGGCTTGTCCGGACACGTGACTGTGTCCGGTGCTTACCTGTGACGGTGTGAAGACTAGCTGGGCTGCGCGGCGGCGGCGCGGCGCGCCTGCCACTTGAAGTCCACCTGCATGAGCCACTGCTGGCCGCGTCCGGCTTGTCCGGACACGTGACTGTGTCCGGTGCTTACCTGTGACGGTGTGAAGACTAGCTGGGCTGCGCGGCGGCGGCGCGGCGCGCCTGCCACTTGAAGTCCACCTGCATGAGCCACTGCTGGCCACGTCCGGCTTGTCCGGACACGTGACTGTGTCCGGTGCTTACCTGTGACGGTGTGAAGACTAGCTGGGCTGCGCGGCGGCGGCGCGGCGCGCCTGCCACTTGAAGTCCACCTGCATGAGCCACTGCTGGCCGCGTCCGGCTTGTCCGGACACGTGACTGTGTCCGGTGCTTACCTGTGACGGTGTGAAGACTAGCTGGGCTGCGCGGCGGCGGCGCGGCGCGCCTGCCACTTGAAGTCCACCTGCATGAGCCACTGCTGGCCGCGTCCGGCTTGTCCGGACACGTGACTGTGTCCGGTGCTTACCTGTGACGGTGTGAAGACTAGCTGGGCTGCGCGGCGGCGGCGCGGCGCGCCTGCCACTTGAAGTCCACCTGCATGAGCCACTGCTGGCCGCGTCCGGCTTGTCCGGACACGTGACTGTGTCCGGTGCTTACCTGTGACGGTGTGAAGACTAGCTGGGCTGCGCGGCGGCGGCGCGGCGCGCCTGCCACTTGAAGTCCACCTGCATGAGCCACTGCTGGCCGCGTCCGGCTTGTCCGGACACGTGACTGTGTCCGGTGCTTACCTGTGACGGTGTGAAGACTAGCTGGGCTGCGCGGCGGCGGCGCGGCGCGCCTGCCACTTGAAGTCCACCTGCATGAGCCACTGCTGGCCGCGTCCGGCTTGTCCGGACACGTGACTGTGTCCGGTGCTTACCTGTGACGGTGTGAAGACTAGCTGGGCTGCGCGGCGGCGGCGCGGCGCGCCTGCCACTTGAAGTCCACCTGCATGAGCCACTGCTGGCCGCGTCCGGCTTGTCCGGACACGTGACTGTGTCCGGTGCTTACCTGTGACGGTGTGAAGACTAGCTGGGCTGCGCGGCGGCGGCGCGGCGCGCCTGCCACTTGAAGTCCACCTGCATGAGCCACTGCTGGCCGCGCGAGCGGTTGCACTGCCGCAGGACGGGCTTCCACACGTCGCCCGAGTCCGGCTTGTCCAGGCACATGCCTGTGTTCGTGTGCTTTATTGTTCGCGTCTGAAAAGTATAACAACATGTTTTAAAACTGCTACTAATTTTACTGCTGCAAAACTTTAAAAGAATATTGTTTTCATTACAAAATAGGCCTAATTAGCACCGAAGTAGGTAATTTTACAGCCTCTAATTAATAAGAAATTGAGTTCGTGGCTTTTATGCTTCCATAAATGTTACGCCACTGTATCATTTTCTTCTGATCCTTGTACCTTGTGGTCGGTGCAACGCTTTCCGCTTTCATTCCGACATTTCATCCAGTGTTCCGGCAGTTGTCTGGTATAATACCCGGCAAATAAGTTGGCAAGTTTCGCGCATGGTGCACAAAAAAGCCAATGAGCAAACGGGACGTAACGCTGTGCGGGAGCAAAAGTCGACTAACGCACCAATTATAGACTACTATTATAATACTCCACCAATCGCGCGCCGGATCGGCGCTACCTCATACCCCGCGTCCCGCTTGACCACCAAATAGATCTAAAAAACGATTTCTGCGCAACTAACAACTCTTGCCAAGTTACTTGCCACCGATAATATCTGCTCACGTTTCCTTAAGATTTATATAAAGTTACCTTAGTGTCATAGGTCCACTCCTGGTTGCCGCGCATGCCGTGGCAGCGGATGAGCTTGATGGGCCCGCGCGGGTGCGCCGCGTCCAAGCAGTTGTCATCCGACATTATCTGCTTGCGCTTCGTGTACGCGAACACCTGATGAAAATAATACAATGAGGACACTAGAAATTAACACAAACGAGGCGGCCATTTTGAGGTGTCTTGAAACGTTTCATGATATAGGTCGGTAGAAAAGAATTGCGACCTTTATAGCATGGGAAAGATATAAGGGAATAGTGTGAAATAGATGATCATTTTTGAAAACTGCCCTTCTTATGAAAAAGTTTCTACAAAAGACGCGCGAAACGAGCTATGCACGATACATAGCCAGATCAGCGAGATGGCTCGACAGCAAAACAAGAAGGGTGAAATTAACTAGAACATTCCCGAAAAAATTATACCTTAAATTCTTTGGTATTTGTCACTTTGGTATTTGTTAATTAGTTGGTATTTGTCACTTAGTGTCGTTGAACCCTGTTCTAATAGGACTAAGCTACGAAAATAGACCCATCTAATTGGTAGACATCAGACTAAATAAAAACCAATATAGAACCAAAAAATGAGCATTAGTTCCTAACGTGTTAGATTTAAAACCAACGAATTAGATTTAAGTAGAGTACAATTCTCGGACCCTTTTTATACATAGAAGAGAAAAGTTGTTGTTGTTATTCACATGTTTTGTCTTAACCCAACTTAAGGCAACATTTGAACACTGAGTCCAAATATTAATGTCTATTGAATTAAAAGTATACTGACTAGAAGCTACCCTAAAAAAAAGCAAATACATATTAGCAAAAAAAAAAAATTATAAATTGATTAGAAAATTAAGACTATGCAGCCCCAAAGCAACTTACAATCGTGTCACTGTAAATCTGTAATGTAATAAAAGCAATACATACAACACAAACCGTAAAATTACGAGCGAATCTTGCTTTTAGTTGCGAGATCCGTTCAAGCGGAAATATACAACACTTATTATAATTATTTAGTTACAATGCATATTTTATGGTAAGCAGATTATATTGGACTTGCGTCAGTTTCAGCTGGTTCGTAAAAATTTTAGCTCAGTCGATAACCGAAATGTGGATGAAATTTAATTTATATTTGATTACAAACATCGGGACAGGTGAAACTAAATAAAATCTTCCAAATAAGAAGGTTCTTCATGTGATACAGGCCCATCGCTTGGACCCGATCAACCATACTGGTAAATGATTGAATATTAAAATCTAATACCGTCGACTTAAGATTCATTTTTGCTTGTACCAGAAGTAATTTTTTTATGCTAAAATTATTTCCCTAACCAAAGCGTACTTTTAACGATACCTACTAAGATCAAACTCATAATCGTATTCAGTGATTTAACAATGAGGGTGTTCTAAAATAACGTTCACCAGGGGGACAGCATTGAGGTGTCAGGCACAGCCCACTAGACATAACACTCGTCTAGTCGGAGGATCCTCCCTTTTCAACGGAGGTATGTGAGCCTTTACTCTCTGTTCCACATACCTCTAAAATATAAATATTCCTCAAGGCAATAGGACTCAAGTCTGCTATTAGAATTGTATCTGAATTCTCGAGCATTGCCTTCATAATTGTTGATTTTGACAAATTTGGTAGTTTTTGGTAGTTATAAGCGATATAAATCTTAAAATATTGCGACGATCAAGAATATTGAACTTACCTACAGTAGGTATAGTTTCCAAGCGAAAAGACCTTTTTACATAGAAAATGTGTCCTGTTCTCTAGGTGTGCTCGGTTCAGTATCCATGTTTTGGTGCAATAGAACACAACAACGCAACGAAACAAAGACACAATAAAAGCATAGTGACAGAACAACACTCGTGCACCCAATGTAAGAAGCCCAATGAGGACATACCGCAAAAGTTTCCTCTATGGTAACCCATAGAAATGATAATGAGAATTTAAAAATCGCGAATATCAGTTTTCCAGTTATTGAGAAACTTTAAGCATTTGCATACTATTTGGATTTAACAGAGAATTTCTATTTATTTTCCAGAACAGACTAAATATAGTAAAACAACACACTGGCAATAGTCATCATTATGAATAACTTTTACAAATTCTGAAATTGCGGAAAAAAATTCAGGTGTTCCATACGTTTACGGTTGCATATGAAAGAATTTTTTTTTCGCGATTTGAGGGTTGGTCCAATACTAAAAGTTATTCATAATGATGAGTATTGCCAGTGTTTTCATTTATTGTAGTACTAGCTTTTACCCGCGGCTTCGCTCCCGTCAAATGACTACCTACCCTACATATCCTACGCTACCATACCCTACCTTCCCTACCTACTCTACACTACCCTAACTACCCTACACTACACTACCCTACACTACCCTACTCTACCCTGCACTACCCTGCACTACCCTACACTACCCTACACAACCCTACACTACCCTACACTACCCTACACTACCCTACACTACACTACCCTACACTACCCTACACTACCCTACACTACCCTACACTACCCTACACTACCCTACACTACCCTACACTACACTACACTACCCTACACTACCCTACACTACCCTACACTAACATACACTACCCTACACTACCCTACACTACCCTACACTACCCTACACTACCCTACACTACCCTACACAACCCTACACAACCCTACACTACCCTGCACTACCCTACTTTACCTAACTTTTTTTTTTAGAATTTTTCTCTGCGTAAGAACCATCACTGAACTTCAAGGAACATTATAAAAAAAAAATCAGACAAATCGGTCAAGCCGTTTTCATTTTTATATATATAATATATAGATTGTAATGACCACATTGTATAATCCCTCAGACTTCAGTATTTAAATTGATTGTATTTTTGTTCTGCAAAACGTTTTTTATTATCATAATAATCGTTCATAATTCTTACATTATGGTTTTATCATGGCTATATTATTTTTACAGTTCTAACTGTAAATCACTGCTCTTTCTTCTTGGACTTTCTGTAAATGACTGAATGAATACGATTACGGGTCCGATCTTAGTTTAGAATTTTAGTGAAGAAATCGCACTATTCTCTACATTTATGAAAGCAAGAGCCGACCTAGTCCGCCATAAAATGCTTACCTTTAATGATGAGCGTGCAGTTAGAAAACAAAATAACCTCCCTTTACATTTAGAAACACTGTACAAGCAATGTCACATTTACATAATGCACATGGAATTCGTTGCAACCCTGGCTAATCGACTTCTGTCGATCGACTAATGCACAACGCTGACAAACACTAGCTCGGCGATAAACATTCAAAATACATACTTGATGCATTACTTTACTTTTCTTATGTTTCTTTTTCTTCTTCGATTTGGTCTGTTCATTGTAATGAGAAGTTAAGTTATTAATTTTGAAGAATAAAATTGTGGCGTATGCCTTGTTTTTACCGGGAAACAAAGTTCTACATCATACTCGTATAGGTACCTATTAGCAGCATTTTTTTGTGTTGCAGAGACTGTTTTTTATAACATTCATTCCAGAAACATTTAAAGGTAGAACTACATTGGGTCGTAGGTACCTACTCTGTTCTGGGCGCGTCAGTTTCCATAATATACATATTTGATATGGCAACTAGACTTGTAGAGCTACATTAGACCCACGCCACGCGACGCGGTTCTACGTACTAATTGTGACGGAATTGCATGGAAGATTCTAAACCAAAATCGTTTGCACAGGGTTTCATCGTCTTAACCTATCACATACCCGCAAAACGAGACACAATAATGTCAACTGTTCTGTGGCCTTAATAATATGTCTTTTATGACATAGATGGCGCTAGTATAGTAGTAGGATTGGAAAATTTACATATCTCTTTAAAGAACATTACTTTGTTTTTTGCTATTTACAAAATTACTTAATCTTAACACAAAGTCTCCTACGACATTACAAACCTTATAAAGCAAAGCACGTAATAACTGGGATTCGAACTCGGTGGCATAAAATTTACCGATTCAATTAGCCACTAGACCATCGAGTCATTACGCAATGAGTTGAAATTATCCTACTCTTTATTATATTGAAGTTGTTTAGCGACTTTAGCCCGTATCATAAATCTCAAAAGAATTGAGGGTAGTTTAATATTAACTGTATAAAAATTAAATCTTTTTGTTCAATCATAACGTTCATTACAATCTTTGAGTGAGTTTAGTTACGATTGCGTTTAACAAGTTTTTAACATTTATTTTATCATGAGTTCGCGATCAAATATTGATATGGCTACGAGGGCCCAAATAATAGCATTGCATAATCAAGACTTAAACGTAAGTAATATTTAAAAGTCACGGTTCGTTATTTATTTTATTATCCACGATTAACGATACACGAAAATAATAAATAATATATTATTTCCTTTATAGGTAAAGACTGACACTTTTGGATAAAGCGGTTTCAAGAAGAGGGTTCGTTGGAACATCGTAGTAGATCTGGTAGAAGACGCCATATTGACTCAGACCAGCGTCAGGTTATGGTGCAAGGTTATGAGGGAAATGGCTTTACACCAACAAGATATTACGCAGAGTTGTTTGATACATCTTTGTGGACGGTGTATCGTGCTCTTTATAGTGAAGGTCTGCATTATCATCGACATGCTACTAAGCCATTGCTAACCGAAGCTCATAAAAGAGCACGATTGGAGTTCGCTAAATACAGAAATTTCGACTAGAGCAACGTCATCTTCAGTGATAAAATACTTTCAAATCCAGCACGGGCAAGTTAGGTTGTGGCGTAAGAATAAAACGCGTTATGACAGTGATCACGTTGTGCCTACCTCTGGATCCGGTCGTGTAACAGTGAACATGTGGGAAATGGATGAGTGCTGACCAGGAGAACTTACTGTAATACTCAGTCGTGCAAATAGTGCAAACTACATAGATGTGCTGAATGACGTCATGCTGCCAACCGTGCGGATTTTTTTTCCTGTAGAAGAAATGCCTGCAGTGATAACGTTCGTGCAAGACCATAAAATTGTCCTATACACCGTTCCATAATTGTGCAAGAGTGTGTAATGTTCAGGGTTCCTGTTAAACCGAATAAAAGACGAACACGGCCAGTACAACCATTTATGCACAAACTCTCAACTAGATTAAGTTTAACAATCAATCCGCATAAAATAAACAAAGAAGCGCAATTCTTGTAACAAAAAGGTTATGTCCGTATGAGTCCGGATCGAACCAGCGGCATGCGTCCGCCAGACCACCGGCTGTGCCTCGAAACCAATCGCTCCTTTATAACTGCGGCGATTATGACGATGACTAGTTTGACAGACGGACATCAAATCTGTTTAGCCAGCAATCGGATATACGGATCATTCCTTGGCCTGCGAGATTACCAGATTTAGGGTCCGTTCACACAGACCGGCTCGGAGAGGAGAGCAGATTTTTTATCACGTTGAAAACTGAGTTTTAAGTATTTGTAGTAAGGTTTATTTTTGCATGTGCACTGCGCGTTCAAGCATTCTTTATGACAAAACAGTGCACATGCAAAAATAAACCTTACTACAAATACTTAAAACTCAGTTTTCAACGTGATAAAAAATCTGCTCTCCTCTCCGAGCCGGTCTGTGTGAACAGACCCTTAAACCCCATTGAAAGTTTATGGGGCGTTATAGTTCAAAGGTGGGACAATAGGAACGAAAGGACTTAGGAATCACTGACTTTACGGGGTCAAAGCTTATATGAATAATTAATAAACGGCGGACACACGAAATATTAAAAAGAGAACATAAAGTGTTGACTATTGGATTGAGTAATAACAAAGACCGGGGTAGCTATAATTTATTTGATAAATTACAGTGATCAAACTTAGTGTAAGTGGGATTTTAATCACTACTTTATAACAACAAAATGTTATTACACTAATGATTTTGATTTCTTATATAATATAAGAAATTAAAATAAAAACAATATAATCTATATTTATATTGTATTCCTTTCCAATATAAAAAAATATTTATTAAAAATATAGTTTTATATATTATACAAATCAAATAAAAAAACAAGTTAAATGAATAATAAAGAAAGTCTACTCAAACAACAATAAATATGAAATAAATCAAATTATTAAACAAAACAAAATCAATATTATATGCACAAATAATAAACCGAAACAATTGTATTAAATCGCTTATATTCTGCACTGTGGCGTAGGCTTTATAGGCGCGCAGTAATCATTCAATTGCATCCTACCCTCATAAGTCAAATTGTTTTGCGGTTCCTTGTGTGAAACCTACCTTCTTATTTTTGGGAAATAAATACCTTAACCGTAAGTAGAAAACTAGTTAAATACACACGCACGCACACACCACGCATACACTATACATAAATTATTATGCACACCATAATATTTTGAATGCACAAACCTTCGCGCTAAGAGGCAAATTAGCGTTTAGATACTAAATTAATATCTTGCCACAACAATTTTTTTGTTTTTAAATACATGTTATTTATATTCCTCGTTATGTTATACCTGATTCCGTGGGGTGAGGACCTGGTGATCTGTAATACAGGTTTACACCTATAATAGACACCAGCTCCGCACACTAGACTGAATTTGTTTTGTTATGTTAGTTAATTTTAATCATGTAAGTCTTGTTTTTGTGGGTGAAATAATGATATTATTATAAAATGATATTATTATAAACTACTCGATCCCAAAATTACAGCTATAACCCGGTCTTACAATTTATTATTGTTATTGATTTGAGGTCAAGCTTCAATTTCTTCCTCGTTCTGGAACGAATACTTAAGCTATGAACCTTAGTCATAACATAATGCACAAATCAATCATTATAGTCAATACCACTAACCATAATCATGCAAAACGTAATATTTTTATAATTTATGAGTGGGTAAAATATTTACAGAACTACCGTTTAATGACATTACAACACAAAAGAACTGGCATCATTCCTATAGTAAGTTTGACACTAATGTGTCAATTTAGTCTCAGGGTATAAACAACAGACGATAAGGTTGCATATTTATAGGGAAGGGTATTGTAATATTATGAATCAAACTAAATAATAGGAGAATGGCACAATACAGTTTTCATTTAGAATATTTATAATATCTACTACTAGGTTTATTTTTTTAATGTCTTCCATTTTGTAATAGAGTTATTCAGTTATAAATTTTGCTTGTATTTCTCATAACAAGTGAATTAAATAATTGTTAATTGGGTGTAAAACTGTTAAGTTAGGTTATACACTGTATAATTAAGAAAGAAGTAAAAATTTAAAAATTAAACTATAATATCACTAAAATAGTTTCATTTCTTATCCTTTACTAATTCTCGTAACTTAGTAAATCTTAATCTGTAAGAAAACTATTACTCATAATGCTAATACTTACCACTATTTATGAAAGTAATTTATGTATATATATTTATATAGTGTTAATACATAGTAGTTTATGTATACTTGTGTATTATGCCTTTATTACATCTTTACCACATATTTTTATATTATTTATAACAAAAAATAAAATAAAAAACGTTTAAAAATATAAAAAAGAGAATATAAATTATATTATACAATAATTACATTTTAAAAAAGTCGACTTAGAACTGGGATTTGAACCTGTGCTCTGTGGAACTAGTTTTGATATTCTGCCATGCTAATCCACCTGAGCTACCGATCTAATTATTAGAATATGCGAAAATGAGAGCTACTTTGTGAATGTAGGGATTTTATTATTTATGATCTACGCCATCTGTTGTCGAATTAAATAATATACCAATTGGCTTTTTTGCTTTAGTATAGATGGCGCTGTATTAAGTACTCGGAAATAAGAAAATAAAATCATTTATATTTGTTTTTTATTATATTATTATTACTTAGTAATTATTTTAGGTATTATAAACCATATTAAGTGGCACTGCGTAATAAGATTTTTAAGCTATGCTGTGTTTTTTAAATGTTTGAACAGCGCCATCTAGCCGTCTCATGAAAGTCATGAAAGGTTTTGCAAAACCTCACAGTCAAATGTCGACCTAAGGTCTGCCATGCAGCTTTGTCAATGTTAGTACAACTCAGGCGTCGCCCACATGTGATAAATGATATTTATTTTGCAATTAGGTTTTTACAAACACTTACACGTATTTTTTTTTTGTCATTTTATTCTAGATGAGTTCGGTGTTTCCTAACTGACTACCCTGAGAAGAAACACCGAAACAAACGCGTCGGTCTAATGTAGTTCCCGATTTAGTGCTTGACAACAATGCGTATTTTTCTCTAAACTATGTATGCAGTGAATACGTGCTATAATATGAAGTGTGTACAGACCTGGTTGCCGCCCATTCCGTGGCAGTAGCCCATGCCGAGCGGTTGTCCCGCCTTGCCGCCGAGCGTGTCCAGACAGTTCGACGTCTCGCTGTTGCGTATCTGCAAACAGTCATTGAAAATTATTAAGTTATATCGTCAAGGAAAATTATGCTACACCTGCACAAACATTTATTGAATATTAATGTATTTATATTTCTAAATATGCACTATTAAGTACACATAGTAGGATAATGTGTTTAAATTTAATTACAAAGTCAATTTTCGGAGACCATAGATAATAAAAAATATTTTAAATAAAAAAAAACAACAAATAATAAATTCTAAGACGGAACATTAGACTGCAACAATTGACTAGGGATGAAAATGGCGAAAGATACTCATTTGTTTTTTTCGCAACTTTGAATCTTTCATGTTAAATACTTTGGAATAATACAAATTTAGGGCTATTTGAAAAATTCAAATTTACATGTATAATACGCGTATCTTTCATAAATTACAATGTATATTTCATAAATTACAACTACCCACCAATGGAATAATTAGTAAAGCCTGTTATTCATTAAGTACCGTTAAAATATCAGTCAGTAATAAATAAATAAGTATTTGTTGGGAGTTAATTTGTGCACAACAAGAACCCAACACCTTTGTATAAAACTATAGTGTTAAAAATGTAAGTTCTTTATGTTATTAACAATTCAACGATTTTTAATTATATGTAAAGGAGGATGCTGATTTAACCATAAAATTATTTTATTATTATAAGGGCCTGTTTCACAAAGTCTGAGTAGGCACTACTCACTGAATAAATTCAAAAATGTGATAGATTTTGTATGAAATTATCTGCCAAGTAAGATACTCGAAACTTAATTATAAGTGGTGAAACAGGCCCTTAGCCTGTTTTTTACATGTATTTTACATGTAAAAAACGAAAACTTGCGAAAGATACATTATAAGAAGTCATCGAAAGTTTCTGTATTTTATTGAAAAATACAAAGTCTGATTGAAAAATACATGTATTTTACTTGTGATTTTCAACCCTACAATTGACACCCAATATTAGATGGAATGATTTTAGTCTAAATTATTTTAATGGGTCTCAATCGTAAAAAAAATACCTATAGCCCAAACGACAAAAAAAAAATGATAAAAAAAATTAAGATAAATATTTATTAATTGAGGAATACGAAAGGAACAGGACTAAGCGGCTCCAGCTTCTTCAGCTAAGCTCTTTTAAATAAAATTTGTAGTTTCTTTCTTAATAATAGAATTAAAAGAAGCCTTATAGTGTTCCTACTACTGGAACTCCTTTAAGGGAAATAATGGGCTGCCTTCCAAAATGCGAGATCAGTACGGGTTGGTCGTTGTCATAAGTTTTCGAGAAACCTTAATTGGATAACTGCCCCGACTTACAAGTTAGTGCCGGGTTCAAACCCAACCAGGCGCATTGCTTTGTGTAATTTATTCAGCACAGGTCTCAAAACGATGATGGAAAACATCGTGAGGAAACCGAGATGCCCTAGAATATGTGACATCCACCCGCACTGGGCCTGCGTAGCAGATTACCGCTCATTCCCTCTAAAGGAAAGGTCTGTGTCCCAGCAGTGGGAATATTATAAGGCTGATTATGTATCTAAAGTGTCGATAACTCACCTCTCCAAGGTAGTAATACTCGAGTGGCATCTGGCTCTCAGGGTAGATGTTCTCGAGGTACCACCTGAAGCTCTTGCACTTGAGGCGCTCGCGCAGCGCCTTGCGCTCGCTGACGTCGCCGACCGGCACGCTCAGTGCTCCTGCTCACCACACCGCAGATGTAATCATACGAGTATTAAAAGAGAGAAACACACTATGCATCTACAAGTAGCATATATACTTTTGTTCTTTTTAAATGTAGGTACTTCTAGTATGTAACAGAGTGTTTTTATTATCTGCTTTCTGTGAGTCTGATTTTAAAGTCTGTCAGTCTGTGCTCGTAAACTTTTTAGTGGTCGTTGATATTGATAAAACAATAAAATCTAATTAGTTCAATCAAGCAAGAGCAAGGTAAACTTAAAACATTTACTACTACCGTGTCAAATTAAAAATTACGTTATTAAAGATCAATTTAATTTACATGGCAATACTGCTGTTAGTTTGAAGCATGATTACGTTACCCAGTAACAATGACGAAGAGATGAATATCGATGCGGACGAATGTTAATGACTGGTTAATTTTATTAAATACATGCTGGCGTAACACTTACTTACGTTTTGTTAAAACGTGAATAAATGTTAACGAATAATATAGAGGGTTAATTTGTTAAACGAATGAGAATGAACACGTTTTATGTATTAATATTATGATGCAATTATTGTCATTTTGTAAGCAATAAACCCAATATATTAGAATGAGAGCTAAATACGGACGGACACGCAACATGTACAAGTCACTGACACAAAAAAAGGTAGAAAATATGTTTCCCCCGACTTCTTTGTTCTAACTGTTATCGACACATTAATGCCTATTGAATATGTGCTTATCGCTTAGCCCACCTGTTCTGAATTCAGTCTAGCAAATAGGAGTAAAATAAGTGGGACAATCTGTGGTTTCATAGCTTGTTCGTCGGGTATTTGAAATTGGAATTTGAATTTATCTGTTCTATTTCTGTTGATTCTATTATTTTGATAAAGCATCAATCAGCTACTAACGCCCGTTTTCAATAAGCTATCTACCTCCGCTTTTGGCATACTGGAGACAGTAAAACAAAAGATACAATACAAAAATTTTACATGTTTCTGTTGTTTCATTTGTTTTTCTATCTCCGATATATGATAGATAGCTTATTGAAAACGGGCGTAAGTGGTGTTTATAAATCTGTGGCCCTTGTGAAAAAGGGTAAAAATCTATATTTTATAGACTTAAATCCTTTTTCAGTGGAGTCACAGAAATCGATGGTCCCTACGTAAAGTATCGAATCAAAAAAATAGCATTTTTTTATTATTACTGTTTTGAGCTCTTTTTAAAGGATATTTTTTAATACAACTTCGTTTCCCGATAGTTAGAGACCTAATTTTTATAAAGATTTAATCACCCGTGACAAAATTATGCAAAAAATAAACTTTAAATCACTCTCTTGCAAAGTAGCGATTTTCACTTTCGATACTTTACCTAGGGACCATCGAAATATTAAAAAAAAAAACTTGAAAATTTTGCAATTGGAACAGAATTTTCTTCTGATATTTAATTAATTTAATTCTCTTCTTATTTTTATTGATAGAGAAAGACATTACTAAACAGAAATTTCCCATTTTAAAAAACCGAGTTATCCTACACCTTGGACTTTTTCTGTTAGGTAATCGCCATCCAAACTTGATTTGGACGAAGGTAAGGTGCGTTAGTTTCTGACGTTTTATAAGTGCCCATGTAGGCCTATATGAAAAAAAAATAGAATTTGAATTTCGAACGCTAAAGAAGACTGAATTAAGAACAGGCGCGCCCGTACCCGGGTTAATATTGTAGTAGAAATGCTTCCAGTCGTCGAGCCAGACCTCGGCGAGGCGCGCGTTGTTGTGGTTGACGACGCGCCCGGTGCCGCCGGGGAACGAGTAGGGCGTCGTCTTGCGGAACACGTGGCCCACGTGCGAGCACGGCGCGATCTCCAGCCGCCCGCCGCACATCCACACCTGGCGCGCCCCACCACCCCGTTATATACCCAAGCAGAGTAGCCACGAGGATTTGGGCCTTCTTTTTGGTATTCTGAATTTGGTCTTTCGAGTCCAGCCACATACGTTTCACTGTTACGGTATAACCGCCAAAGACAGATGGCGGATCATCAAAAAAGTTAAAGTGATGAAGCATCAGGTCACGACCCTCAGCATTGAGGAATACGACACAATGAAGAATTTATGGTATAACCAGATACTTTATGAGTAAGCAACAATTTGAGGTGATTTTGTTCAGCTGTGATGCATGACAGATCTCTTGTTAATCTTATTAACAAATATCTAATGATTTCTTTTTTCAATCTGCAGCATTAAATAGTACTAAATTATCACTAAAAACTCGGGTGCTACAGGACTTCGCGATGACATTTGATGGCGTATAATAAATTATTATTGTTTCAAGGATGTCGTATGTGGCGGTTCGCGAAAAAACCAGTGTTTAGTCTTCAAATATCGGTCAACTTTTTCAATCCTAGACTTGTCAACTTATTTGTTATTCTGCCATTAACTAACAAAATAAGACTTGGTTACTTGAAGGACCCTTTTGGTCGTTATCAGTTTCAATTTCTTCATAACACTTAGAAATAACTATATCTGATCTCATAGTAGTTGGAATGGATTAAGTAATAAGAGTAATAACTAAAGCAGTTACAACTAACTGTTCATAATTTAGCTGTTAGTTTTAATATGGCAGCCTGTATCACAGACTGGTGGCTGCAATTTTTCATTTCAAAATTTTAATTTAGTTATGAAAGTCGACTAAAAATTATTAATGTTATAAAATTACTCTTTTGAACACACTCCGTAACCTACATAGTGTGCTAAATCTGATCTTAATATTACATTGTAATTTATTAAACTTTAAACACACTTGTTTATGTCGATGGCAAAAAAATCAAGTTTTATCGAGATTAAATTATCTGATATCTTTAAATAATTTTCCTGTAATGATAAAAAGTATCAAGTATTTTGAAAAATCGTTATCAAGAACCGATAGTTGACCGATTTTTTTTTTCATTTCTCTGGAATGTTTTCTTAATTCAAATAACCTTTCCTCCTGGCTACATGTTTGATGTTATTGTACATTTCACACCTGCTAGGTGATATCTCAATGTCATGTCACAGACTCAAATACACATCGGTTCATTGCAATGTACTCAGGTGAGCCACCCAACAAGCGTGAAATTTTTATATAAAAGCACTAGCAATAATAAGAGCACACTTTGTTTACAAATGAGACATTATTGATTATAATTATATATTCCACAAACAGATCAAATTATTGCCAGTGCCAAGCAAATATTCACCATGTATTAAAATGAGATGTTCCTCTTACTGTTAGCACAAAGTTTAGTTAAGTGAATTCTCTGTAAAATTAGTAAAACTAAACTTAAAACTTTGGTTTAGCTACAAAACGGAAAAAGCCTACAAAATGTTCCCGGAATCGTTGCTAAAGTTACCGAAAATTGAACAACACATCAAGGAATTGCTATTGTTTTGAATACATCAACGATTAAGTTTATGTTTCATTTCAATAACAATCGGAAAAGTATTAATTAGTTTAACAATAACAGTATACGTAAGCAACATGTAAATTACTATAGACGTTGGAATTGTACGAGAATGAGACCTAGCGGCCGACCTTTTGGCCTTTTCAAATAGGAACAATAAAGACTAGATGACTGACTAACCACCATTACATATACTATTATGTAACGCGACTCGTCTCTTATATCTAGTACATACCCATTTCTGGAATTTTAACAACAATCTGGGATTAATACAAGTTATCACAAACGGAACACAATACACACATAGATTAGGAAACATCACAACAGGAACCGATACGTTAATCGATCTTCCTATGCAATTGTTATTTTATTATTAAGTTCATAGCTGTTATCGCAATTACACACAATTCTATTAAGCCATGATTGACGAGTTGCAGCAAATGATACGGAAATAACTAATAAATGAGATATAGGCAAACGATTTCATTACTGACTTTTTATGTCAGTATTGTATGAAAGGACCAGAAAATTGGATTGGTCATAAAACTTCATTGAACAAAGGACCATATACCAGGTGCAGTTAAAGTTGGCTTAGTTAAATGCACATTGTTTATTATTTATAATTATTTATTAACGTAATGTGACATTAATGTGTTTGATGTCGTTATATTAACCTCATTAATAATAGAAAGTGACTTTATTTTCAAAATACATTTCATGCATGTTTATATTTGCTCAGCGGTTCGCGGCATGTTCACCTTTATTCTTCGCTAAGGTCTTATTTACTAGAATATAAATTAATAGTTTATTTACTAGAATAGAATCAATAGAAAATTGTTTTTCAAAACTATCTCATTTAAACAATTAATTAAATTAATATCATTTACCACAACCCATTGTCTAAAAGGATTGCTGTGGTTAATTCTAAGATTGGTTGGAGACAAATATTAATAATTATAACTCATTGCTTCTGCATCAAGAAGAAGCAGAAAATAATGTAAAACTTTAAAAAAGAAAATATAGAAAACAGCGAATAGAAACGAAAAGATGTGCTACAGGATCAAATAAAAAAAAACATGATGGAAATGGATCTTAGATTATTACATAAATATTTAATCCTGCAACACAATTTAGAACAAAAAAGTGAACATAGGAACAGATAACAAAGAGCGGGAAAACACACAGATTATAAAAAAGCGATGAAGCATAATGAATAAAAAAATAAAATGACATGCCGAGACATGAATGCAGCCGCAATGGGGTTAATGTGAAGCTTTCTGGATTATTCAAATGTTAATGATGTAATGTATCAAAACTTTACTTTGTTAGTGTTATATCCCAAGCCACAACAAAACTTTTGTATTTTGTACCTTCACTTCTATCATTTTGCTATTCAATTTAATACCTTATTTCGTACGCAATAACGTCATAGATCGCAATCGACTACGTTCTGTTTGCCTTACCCTTATGTTTTACGATAGGAACACGACGATAAGGCAATGTGTTCAGACTACCATACTTGTATACTTAGTCAGTTAAAAGCACTCTAAACTACTCATAAATCTGATGTAATTATCGTACGGAAGTAAGCCCTGTATTTAGATCGGAGACGAAAATAAAACTCTAAGGCGAGTTCAGACGGCAATTGTTTTCCAGTACCAGTGAAATTGCCAGGGTAGCCCGACTAATTCAAATTTTATCTATACTAATATTATAAAGAGGTAAAATTTGTAAGTTTGTATGTAGGGGGTAATCTCTGGAACTACTGGTCCGATTTGAAAAATTATTTCAGTGTTAGATAGCCCATTTGTCGAGGAATGCTATAGGCTATATACCATCACGCTACGACCCACGGGAGCGGAGCAGTAACGAAAAATGCGGGTGAAACCGCAGGGGACAGCTAGTTATGGAATAAACGTCTAATATTGAATGAGTAGGCATTCAATAGGGTTAGCTGAACTGAGAGGGTTGTATTGATGACTCAATTTGAAATTCACGGGCTACCCTGGAGCATCCGCCGTAAAGGGTTCAAATTAACGTTATGGCTTGTTTTATCTAGACTCAACTATTGTTATTTATTAAACATAATAGGTAAGCTAGACTTAACCGTTATATTTAATAAAATTCAACATCGATAAGGAAATTAAACACTTATCGATAAGGAATAACCCAAAACTTTATAAACATCCTCATTTCCTTGTAGTGACTAATTAACGAACGTTATCACAAATATAATCTCAAGCGGAAAATCGGCCGTCTCAACCCGCCGTCCAAATAGCAAAATGTTAGCAGTGTCAGTACAGACATCCAGACTCGAACCTGGGTTCATGGCGTAATAGAACTCTCCCCATTCGTCCATCCAGACTTCAGCGACGCGGGCGGCGTTGTGCAGCACGACGTTCTGCACGCCGCCGGGGAACGAGTAGGGCGACTTGTCGCGGAACACGTGGCCCACATGCGAGCACGGCACGATCTCCAGCCGCCCGCCGCACTGCCACACCTTTACCCCACATAGGAACTTGTAGCGAGAGACTTTACTCATTTATAACTGGCCAGCTTCACTAGCTGATAATCCCATAAAAGGAGAATTTGCGTAAAAAAGAATAAGATGTATTCCTCTATTTGGCCTCCTTAGATATTGTGGTTTGATTAAATGGCGTACTTCTGACTAGTCCTGGCCAGTAAGAAAAATTAATTAGCCAATATCAGTCTCCCAGTAGAAGATGCATGTCTGCGGTTTGCTAGGGTACTAAACTTACATAATGACCTATTTTTTCAATAAAAGAATAGGTACTGGGCATAGATTTTGTAAAACTGCTTTCTGGCTTTTTACTATGCACTTGGGACTTTTTTATGACGACAACGAATGCCAGATTTAGATAATACAATCTATTAAGATCAGAAATCATAGAACTTACCACATTTTCCTTCCTAATATCAAAACAAAATTAACTGAATCAGGCCTATAACAGTGGATTGCCTATATAATACCGTGTAGCAAACATGAACCAATTCGCAGCTAAACTACGTACAATCTACCTGGTCCTATCCTGGTCCTCCTAATACTCTAATAAGAAAATTTACCCTGAAGCTCATCTCGAGGTTCTCCCCGCCCCAGATGTCCATGCCCTGGTCGTAGGAGCCGATCTGGTAAAAGTAGTCCTTGTCTATGGCGAACAGTCCTCCCGCCATGGTGGGCGTGCGCAGCGGTGCCGTGCGGTCGCCTCCGCGCCGCGCCATCTCTCGCTCCGGCACTCGATACCTAGGAACAAATGAAACAGCATATTAATAAGTATGATCAACCTGTGATGTTCCCACTGCTGGGACACAGACTAGCAATGTGCGATGTCGAGAGGTTTTATTCGATTGTTCGAACATCTCGATGGTTCTCGATTGGTCCGACTTTAAATCGAGTCCGATTCGGTCTGTATTCGGGAATTGTTCTTCGATGGTAGTTTCGAATGAGAGTGACTGATTCGAATAATCGAAAACTAGTGATCGATTCCTTTGACTCTTAAAAAATCGTAAAACGACTCGATTATTTTTTAGAACGGCGAGTCGATGGTTGACTCGAAGGTTTATTTTAAAGACTCCGATTCTTTCCACTGTGAGACCTCCTCACAGGACGGGTCCAATGTGGGTTGGCCGACATCACACATATTTTTAATTCTGCTTCGTATTTTGAATATAAATAAACATGATCCATTTTAATGATCACTCATTACACTCCGATAAGTTCTTTACCTTATCTGACAGATAGACAGATACTTTCAACGTACCAATACATACCACACTTTATCCGTCAGATTACTATCAGTTGGCAAGTGACTTAACTAGCCGTAATTAAAATATTACCTCATGACTGTTGATAAGGCTGCAGTCGGTTCCGCGATCAATTTTGCGTTTTGAGATTATGATTAGCATTTTGTTGTTTTAATTTAATGAAAACAACATAAGGACAACAGTGCAATTTATTATTTTCGCGGCCGACAATAGCAGCTTCGTACAGCTATTTTGTTGCTATTTTCAACTAAAACGTTGAGATGTTGATTCAAAACAATTTATTTATAGATTTAAACCACATATAAACCAATACTCAGAAAACAAAAATAAATATAAAGCTTGAAATTTTAAACGTAAAAACGTCTCATAATAAATGTTTACTTTATGCTCAACGACTGTGTTTTATGAATTACTAACAATGCGATTCGTTTTACTATACTTACCTATTTTTTATTTTATTTTATGACTAACGTTATAAAATACACGAACAAAAATTTTCGATACCTTACTTTAAACTATAACGATAAAGCTGAAGAAAACACAAAAAGCTAAACAAAACTGATTAAAAAGAACAATCATAGATGTCAACTAGCCAATTACAAGTCCTCACGTATAGTGTCAGACTTTAAATTGAGAAGGGAATAAGTATAAGAAAGAAAGAAAAGAAAGAAAGAAAACATATTTATTTCGCCCTAAATGGACGCAATCTTAAATATACATTAAAATATACTTAAAATGTAAAATAACACACACTAACAAATATATCTCTAAATTGTCGGGCAAGTGTGGACCCGGCATTAACTGTATGGCATCATAGACACTATTCCCTAGACATAATAGACAGACACACATATACACAGACCTTAACACAGTGAACTTTATTAAGAGGTTATGGTTGCATTAGTTACTACATTTTTATGTAGTACCAATTACGCGATCTGTCTCTACTAAATTATCCATTTGCATATGCCAAATGCCACTTGAACTTAGATGTCGGATGCCAAGACGATTTGATCATTTTTCTTCCTTATGTTTAAAGGCCTGAATTAATTCATCACTACTGCTGTAAAAACCGTGAAGGAAAACATAGTGAGGATACCGGTATGTCCTAGAATCAAAAATTCGAGGACATGTGACATCCACCAACGCGCACTAGGCCCGCGTGGTGGATTACGGCTAGGGATTGCAATTGCTGGATCCAGCATACAGCAATCCAGCTGGATCCAGCGCCTTTTTAAATATGCTGGATCCAGCATACAGTGCTGGATCCAGCGATGCGGATCCGCAAACATATCAATTTCTATTGTTTAGTTTCGAATTGCATCTGTAATTGTTATATGTGATGACAACTGTGTAATGGCAACTGCCCGATGGATGATTTCGGGCTGTTAAAATCGCGCGGAGAACTTTGCTTACGCGATGCAGGATTCTGTGACGTCAGATGTCGCTTCAAGGGTATATGTTATTTAATTTTAAGTTGCTTCTTTTGATCTCAAATGGTTAAGAAATGAAAGCAAATTAATAAAAGGTTTCATAGATTATCGTAAGAAGTTATTATACAAATTACTTAATAAAAAAATCTTATAAATGTCGTCTTTTTTGCGTTCCACATTTTGCTGGAACCGCGCTGGATCCAGCTGGATTCAGGTCAATCCAGCAAGAATCCAGCTGGATTGAAAACGTCGCTGGATTGCAATCCCTAATTACGGCCCATTTCCTCACATAGAGACGAGGCCTGAGTCCCAATAGTGGGGACATTATAAAGCTCATGCTATGCTTAAGGCCTGAACTGTAGTATGGTTTTGAACAGCATTTTCGTCACCATTTAGTGCGTGCAAGTGGATTGACGTCATCGTCACATACGAAGTGACTATAAAATCCCTATATCCATCCAATCCACTTAATGTATATTCAATACTACGCGCACGCGTCGGCACGCCTCTCATTCGTAGTTTACACGACTCTATGTGTAGTTATCCATGTAGACATCACATCGGCCACATGCCACTTGAACTTGATTATCTTAGAGTACAATTGAAACACTTTGGTTCATTGATTTTCTTATTTTTAGATGATATCATAACCACCGACTTTAACCCTAACCTACAAGATAATAAAAAAGTGGAAAAACGAAAATAAAATTTTATTTCATATTGTTACGAACGTGAGTAATTAAATGCCGGTTTACTAGCAGAGAACTTTATTCACCACAAAACAATGACAAATTAGTCCAATCAACAAATAACCAATCACTATAAACACTCAGAGTTCCGTTTAGTATCGCTTAGGTCGCTAGGTATCACTTCAAGCACTTAGGTAGTTCGCTCTGTATCGCTGACGAAATCAAACTAAAACTCGCTTCTAGCCGGGGGCCCGTATTTATATGCGAAGCCATCGACATTTCTCGATACCGACGTTTCAAGGACATTCTAGAACAATAGGGTCTGATCGGGAGGCCATAAATCATTATTATTATTCTCGTAAGTAGGTACTTATCTACCACCTTACATGCGAGTTTCGACTCTATTGCTAATACCGGAAGGTACAAATTCCCTTATCCGCCCACATAACTACCTACTGAATTTCATCTAATAATAATAGTGTATGTCGGACTTTTCTGGAATTTGCCAGACCTGAGTATGTACTCCTATTTTAGAAGCTTCGCACGGCAATGCGTTTTAATTATTTGATGCTACCCTTGGTTCTGTCGAAGATATAGCGTACTCAAGTTTCACGGCGTAACAGTGCCCCCCTCTTAGTCATGCTCGTCCCGAGCATTATTAGATCCGTGATACGGCGCCAATCTATCCACGTGGACTACCTTAGGTTTCCCTCGTAACCCTTTCTTGATGCGGTAGGTAACGTCGTTGATCCTTTTTATCACGGTGTAGGGTCCCTCCCATCGAGCTTGAAGTTTCGGCGACTTCCCTTTTCGTCGAAGTGGGTTGTGGAGCCAAACCAGTGCAGCTTCCTCAAATCCCTTGGCGTTGGCATTGCGGTCGTATCTAGTTTTCATTTTAACGCTGGTGTGCAGGCTATTCTCACGCACTCGTTTATGCACTTCATCCAATTGATCTTGGAGGTCACTTACGAAGTCCGTAACTGGCTTAGTCTTGTCAGGTGGCACGCCGGTTATGGTATCGACTGGAAGTCTCATCTCCCTGCCGAAATTCACTCTTGCTGGGGTATGGCCCGTGCTATCATGCACTGCTGATCGGTAAGACATCAGAAATAGTGGAATATACCGGTCCCAATCTTTCTGATGGTCATCGACAACCTTAGCCAGGTGATTCTCCAGGGTCTGGTTAAACCTCTCCACCATTCCGTCCGACTGTGGGTGCGCAGGTGTTGTGCGTGTCTTGTAAATCCCCAGAAGAGTGCACATTTCCTGGAACAGCGCAGATTCGAAGTTGCGGCCTTGATCGGAATGGATCTCCAAAGGTGCGCCATACCGACATACTACTTCTTCGACCACCTTTTTCGCCACTGTCGTCGCTTCCTGATTGGGTATGGCGAAAACTTCAGGCCACTTTGTGAAATAGTCCTGTATCACCACTATGTATTTGTTTCCGTCATCTGTCACTGGGAAAGGTCCAGCAACGTCGATGGCAATGCGTTCCCATGGGGCTCCTACATTGTACAACTGAAGCTTGCCCCTGCTCCTAGTCTGTGGTCCTTTCACGGATGCGCATGCTGTACATTTCCGACACCATTGCTCTATGTCTTCTCTACAATTGAGCCAGTAATACCGCTGTCTCACTTTCAGTAGAGTTTTCTTGATTCCCAGGTGTCCACCAGAAGCGCCATCGTGTATCTCCTGAAGCAGGGGGACCACTTCACGTCGTGGTACTATCACTTGTGTGGTTACCTCCTTGCCATCGTTCGATTCCCATTTCCTACAAAGCACGTCATTTTCTAGGACTAAACTGTCCCACTGTGCCCAGTAGCTCTTTGTGACAGGACTATGTGACGATACTTCATTCCACTGAGGCCTAGTTCCACTACGCTTCCAGTCCAGTATAGGTCGAATATCGTCATCTTCTTCCTGGGACTTCTTAAAGTTGCCTTCAGCCCTAATTAAGTTCACGTGTTCCCGGGCTTCATTTTGCTGGCAATGTCTACAGTCCTCATTACATGGACGTCGCGACAGGGCGTCAGCATTGTTATGCCCTTTTCCACTACGATGTTCCGTCACAAAGTTGAACTCCTGCAGCTGCTCTAGCCATCTTGCAACTTGACCCTCAGGGTTTTTGAATTGTAGAAGCCATTTCAATGCAGCGTGGTCCGTCCTCAACGTAAACTGTCTCCCTATGAGGTACTTGTGGAAATGTTGCAAAGTTTTTACAACAGCCAGTAGTTCTCGTCGAGTCACGCAGTAGTTCCTTTCTGGTTTTGAAAGTGCCTTACTGAAGTAAGCGATCACGACTTGCCTGTCTTCTTGCACCTGCGACAGCACTCCACCAATTCCTGTGTTGCTGGCGTCGGTATCGACGACAAATCTTCCATCTCTGCTCGGATACCCCAGTATAGGCGCTTCACATAGCCGTTGCTTTAGTTCATTGAATGCTGACTCACAGTTCTTGTCCCAGATAAAATCTCGTTTATCCTCAGTCAGCTGATGTAAAGGTTTTGCAATGTCCGAAAAACCCATAACAAACCGTCTGTAGTATGTGCACAACCCTAGAAATGCACGTACTTCTGTTTTGTTCTTTGGAGCCGGCCACTGTTGGACAGCCTTTATCTTCTCAGGATCGGTTCTCACTCCATCGGCGCAGATGACATGTCCTAGGTAGCTAACCTCCTTCTTGAACAGGGCACACTTCTTTAGGCTTAGTTTTAGGTTAGCCCCCCGTATCCTGGTGAATACTTTCTCCATATTTCTCAGGTGTTCCTTAAAAGTGCGGCCCATTATAATGACGTCATCCAAATATACCAGACAGACGTCACCAAGAAGGCCCACCATGACTCTATCCATGAGGCGTTCAAACGTCGCTGGAGCGTTGCACAACCCAAAAGGCATGACTTTAAATTGCCACAGGCCGTTGCCAATTCCTGTACTGAACGCTGTCTTTTCCTTATCTTTCTCGCTAATTTCCACTTGCCAGTAGCCACTTTTCAAGTCAATGGTTGAAAACCACTTCATACCACTGAGCATATCCAGTGTGTCGTCTATCCTAGGCAAGGGATAACTGTCCTTCTTCGTTACATCATTCAGCCTTCTGTAGTCTACACAGAATCTGGTACTGCCGTCCTTCTTCTTCACCAGAACGACAGGAGAAGACCATGGGCTCGTAGAAGGTTCAATTATTCCGCTATTAGCCATATCCTTTACCATTTCTGCTACCTCAGTTTCTTTAGCCCAGGGTATGCGGCGCGGTCTCTGTTTAATTGGTCTAGCATCACCTGTATCTATCTCATGCTTGACGAGACCTGTTCTTCCGCAATCTTTTCCCGTTGCAAAGATATCCTGGAACCGTAGCAGAAATTCCTTGGCTTGCTGTAGTTCCGAAACTGATAAATTGCTCTTAGAATTTTCCAGAAGTTGCTGGATGTGATCAGGTTCACCTTTTATTGCGTCTTGTTTTACTGAAGATGTGTTGATTTGACGGAGATACTTCACTTCTTCACATCTTCCAACAACACTGTTTTTCTTCAACTGGATCTCCTTTTTCCCAAGATTTACAATCCTGACCTTGGATCTTCCTTTCGTCATAACTAATGTCCTCGCGGTGATAAGTTCCGGGTGCCGGCCAATGTCTTCAACCATAACACATCTGCGTTGCCTAATTTTCTTAGGAAATTTAACTTCGACTAAGGTTTCCGTTCTTGGAGCCAATGTGGTATCCTTTAAGCAATAGAGGTTGCATGTGTTAATTCCTTGCAGGAAGACTTCTTGGTCTGGGAATTTCAATACTCCTCTATCGATATCTAAAACACATCGGTAATTCCGCAGGAAGTCGAGACCCAGTATGCAATCGTCGGTAATATTCGCAATTAACGCTGAATGGGTGTACACTTGATCACCGATTTTAAACTCGATTTCTGTATCACCGAGGACGGAGACTGGCTGGCCGGTGGCTGTCTGAAGTCGGTAGGCTGGGGTTTCTGTTTGCCACAAGATGGTGCGTTTCAGCAACTCAGGTCTTATAATAGTCCGTGACGCCCCGGTGTCAACGGTGAAATTGCAAGCACGTTGATTCAGCGTTCCCTCGATGATCAAACTATTTCCGTTGTGGACTTGATTGATGGTGATGGTTGGGGCCTTCAGTTGACCAGCCAGCACCCGCCCCGCGGCCCTGGTGACATTTAGTTTTAACGACTCCTCGTTAACTTGAGTTCCGGAGTCCACACTTCCCCTCTTCCTCTTGGGGCAATCGGTACGAATGTGCCCTTTTTCTCCACATCCATAACACGTCGGAATATAGCGGGACTTTGCCGACGAAGCCACTTCTCGGTGACGTGGTTGCACTGAAGGTGAGACCACCACTTCCCGAACTCTGTGCGTACGTGAGTCTTGTCGTACGGCTTCCACTTCCAAAGCGTGGGCCATCGCACTCTTCAGAGTTTGGTGGTGTCCGAGTCGCACCGTAGCCCTGACTTCAGTATCCCGTAGACCGTCGATGAATGCTTGCACCAGATTTACTTCCACCATCTCCGGTGTCATCGACATGTATGCCCGCCGGACCAGCCGTTCAACCTCTACTCCCCACTGCTGAAGGCTCTCGTTCGACCTCTGCGTTCTCTCGCGAAGTTGCGCGCGGAAAACATGTTCGAGGTGCTTGTCACCATAGCGAGTGTCTAGTCCCTCCATTAGACGCTCCAACGTCCTGCCGTCTGAAGGAAGGTTCTCTAGGACCAGCAGAGCGTCGCCTCGTAGGGCCAAAGTTAACGCCGCGAAAGACTGGTCATCATCCCAGCGGTTCGTCTTGACCAGTGTTTGGAATTGGTACTTAAAAGCCGTCCAGGACGAAGTGCCATCAAAACGCGGCATATCAAATTTTGCGGCTGATGCACAGTGGGTGTGCGATGGTGCGCTAACAGCAACGGGTTCGCGTGCTTCGAGCTTGACAATTTTCTTGTTGATGTCCAACAGGCGATCTTCGTGGCCATCAATTCTGGTTTCGAGGCTATCAGCTCGGGCGGAAACCTCCTTGACCTCTAAGGTGAGATTTTTCACTTTCTCGCCCAACGTGACGAGGCCGTGATCGATTTTTTCAAGGATCAGGTTCTGCTTAGCCTCTTGATCCCGGCGGGCTTCCTCCTGTTCGCGGCGGGCTTCTTCCTGGTTAGCCGTGATTAGGTCCTGGAGCTTACGTTGGTTAGCCTCTTGTTCGCGGCTGGCAGCTTCCTGGTTAGCCGCGATTAGGTCCTGGAGCTTACGTTGGTTAGCCTCTTGTTCGCGGCGGGCAGCTTCCATACTAGCTTGCATGGCGGCCAACACTGCGGCGAGGTTCATTTCCGAGGATGGCCCTGTTGGCGCCTCAGTAGCTGCCGTTGCTCCCATACCAGCCCGATCTTCCGCTTCCAGACGTTGACGTGCAGCATCCATCTCCACTTGCCTCCTTGTTCGTGGTCCCTGTTCGTCGTCCCTCTGAAGTAATGGCATCTCACTTCTGACACCAGTTGTTACGAACGTGAGTAATTAAATGCCGGTTTACTAGCAGAGAACTTTATTCACCACAAAACAATGACAAATTAGTCCAATCAACAAATAACCAATCACTATAAACACTCAGAGTTCCGTTTAGTATCGCTTAGGTCGCTAGGTATCACTTCAAGCACTTAGGTAGTTCGCTCTGTATCGCTGACGAAATCAAACTAAAACTCGCTTCTAGCCGGGGGCCCGTATTTATATGCGAAGCCATCGACATTTCTCGATACCGACGTTTCAAGGACATTCTAGAACAATAGGGTCTGATCGGGAGGCCATAAATCATTATTATTATTCTCGTAAGTAGGTACTTATCTACCACCTTACATGCGAGTTTCGACTCTATTGCTAATACCGGAAGGTACAAATTCCCTTATCCGCCCACATAACTACCTACTGAATTTCATCTAATAATAATAGTGTATGTCGGACTTTTCTGGAATTTGCCAGACCTGAGTATGTACTCCTATTTTAGAAGCTTCGCACGGCAATGCGTTTTAATTATTTGATGCTACCCTTGGTTCTGTCGAAGATATAGCGTACTCAAGTTTCACGGCGTAACAATATTTATTCGTATATACGAGGGGAGTTCAATGTATTCTCGGTATAGGTATGAAGGAAAAGGCGGAAAATTCTGAATAAATTTTATTTTTCAATATACTCCCCTAACATCTCAATACATTTATTTGTTCGTGAAAGTAACTTTTCAATTCCCTCTGAAAAATATTTTTGTTCATGGCCCGAAAAATGTTCGTTTATTGCTCCCTTCAACTCTTCATCGTCCGAAAAATGCTTTCCACGAAGGTCTTTTTTAAGATTAGGGAATAGAAAATAATCATTAGGGGCCAGGTCCGGACTGTAGGGTGGATGATTGATTTCTTCAAATTCGTACTCCCGCACAGCAGCCTGGGCAAGGCGCGCCTTGTGAACCGGCGCGTTGTCGTGAAGCAGCAACACACCTGCGGTTAATTTTCCACGTCTTTTTTCTTTAATTGCCTCCTTTAAATTACGCAAGTTGGTTGCGTATGATGCAGCAGTAATACTTTGACCTTTTTTTGTGTACTCGATTAGCAAGATTCCCTTAGAATCCCAAAACACCGTGACCATGAGCTTTCCTGCGGACGGAGTGACTTTGAACTTCTTCGGCGGGGCTGATCCTTTTTTGTGCCACTGGATAGACTCTTGCTTGCTCTCAGGGTCATAGTGATGAACCCACGTTTCATCACCAGTAACAATCCGATCGAAAATCCTTTGCGGATTTTCACCACAGAGGTCCAAAAACTCCTTACAACATTCAACTCGCACTTGTTTCTGTAGCGCGGTGAGCATTCGCGGCACCCATCTTGCACTGACCTTTGACAAATTCAGGCGCTCATGAAGGATTGTGTGAATGGTACCCACGGATAGCTTAATCATTGCTGCTAATGTTTTCACTCTTACACGGGCATCTTCAAGTACAAGTTTTTCGACTAATTTGACGTTTTCTTCAGTAGCGGCACAAATTGGCCCACCAGCGCGGGGGTCGTCTTCAATGCTCTCTCTACCCCGTTTGAATTCACTTGACCACTTCTGAATTGTAGATAATGAAGGCGCAGAATCTTGGTAAACAGCCACCATTTCTTCATGGATAATTTTTTGAGTTTTTCCTTGTTTTGTGAGGAATTTTATCACTGCGCGCTGCTCGATTTTTTTCATCATTGTCGAATCAGTCATCATAGTTGTCTTTTCGCAATGATATCTTGAATACTAGTGGTGGCAATTAAATGAAATTTTGTATTTATACCCTCAAAAAGTGTCATTAACTAATGAGATAATTAAATTACCCTTATCATTAGTATATCACCTCGATACCGAGAATACATTGAACGCCCCTCGTAACTATGAATTGTGGGATATTATTATTTTTACGTTTTGGGTAAAAGGCCCTTAAGTCCCTAGTCGTAAGTAAGGTACACTTTTACAGTTTTAGTAAATGTCCCTTACGTTATTTCATATTTCCACTATCGATTTATCGAAATCGAAGGTGCAAAATCAATCGGAAGTTCCGAACTTTCGAAATCGGAATCGGACCTCCGTATAATGTTTTCTTTACGTCGGGTTTATGAACGTAGTAATACTCGTATTATAATGAGTTGTGCCGCTAATCGCACGCGCCGAACATTTTTATTACTTGACATTAAAGAGGTGATTTCATGTAACTGAAACACTTGTAGTTATTACCGTGTTTACCGAGTGCGTAGGAGCTGTGTTGTGGAAACTAAAGATATATTTTTGATATTTTTAAGCATTAATGTTTGAATCCCCGACCGGTCCTATGAGACCGCTCTGTTATTGTTTTACTATTGTGTCTCGTTTCGCGGGTATGTGATAGATTAATTAAGATAGAACTACATTGGACCCAAGTGGAGAACGTACACCGATCTGGGCGCAACGGTATCCATACATTTTATATAGAATAGAATTTTATTTTGCAAACATGGGTACATACAATAATAGTTCTCAATAATACATATAGCTCAGCCCCATTTTACCATTCGGCATGCCAACATTTATAATTAAAAAATACTAGAACTAGATATAACTATATAAACTTTTAATTAAATATACGAGTATGTGTGTAGGGAAAGATTTTAATTATGACCATTAGATTATTATTATACCATATCGTTACTATTATAAATATAATTATTATTAATACAATTAAAATGTCAAAAACTAAATTTTAAAAATATCATTAATTAGCAATTATTAGCAATTATTATTTTTCTCCGATAGGGACTCAGTTACACTTTACTAGGTTTTATCTAACAGGAATTTCCGTAGGCTACTATTAAACAGTGCTGTATTTAAATTTTTCCAACCACTTGGTAATTCCTTGTAAATAACTAGAGCCATGCATTAAACACAACAATTAGGGCCTGTTTCACAATGTCCGAATAGCCACTACTTTCTGAATAAATTAAGAAATGGAACAGAATTTCTATGAAATTATCTGCGAAATAAGATATCCGAAACTTAATCATAGGTGGTGAAATAGGCCCTAAGACTTGTAGAGCGATATTAGACCTACACCACGCGATGCCATGCAATGCGGTTCTACGCACAATTCTGGAGTCGCGCTCGTGTGCGTCGGTTTAAAGTAGTTCCCGTTTTATTCTTGATGTCTTTGCTATAAGTTGACATTTTCTTGGATTTTTTATAGTTCCTCTACGCGGAAGTATGGATTGATAAGAAAATTCCAAACATGTCGAATTAATGACTATTTTTAAGTTTTTACGCCAGGCATCTAGCGTCCTTAATATTAGTATTAGTAAAGGTGACTGACTAATTCTGTCCCACTCCCGATGGTGTTGAGATACAGATCATTTTTTCAAGTGGGTGTGGATGTCCAAATCCGTAACTGTGAGGGATAGCTAAAAATACTCAATAGATTCTCACGCTCAATCAGAAAAAAGAACTGGAGCATTGGAGTTTTGATAAATTAATATTCTTAGCCAAGAATCATACCAGTTGATTTTGACAAAAAACACACGCTGTATTTTTACACCATCCGGTCGGTCGATTTAATAAGAATAAAATTCACATTAATAGCAATCTGAAGAAAAGAGCTATTTTTAACAAAGTACATTTTTTTTTTATTTTCACGTTACGCTATTACCTTTCAACGCGAAGAATAAAGTAATTTAGAACAGAATATTGTGAAGATGGTTCCGATGCGGACTATGAAAAAAAGTAAAATTGAGCATCATTCTAACTTGAAATATGAATAATTTTTATTAAAATACAAATGACATATTTCATTACATTACATCTTAGAATTTGTTAATTTTTAGCGATACTATCTTAAAAACAGTGTTTTCTTTTTCAAATCAATGGGCTTGATTCCTGGCAAGGTATATTTTTCTAACATCCGATAGTGCAATACCAGCCCGATACTCCTCCAATAGTTTTCGCTATTCCTCATAGTTTCAATTTTGGCCAATTACGCCCACTTAAAAAATTCAATGTAATGCTTTTTGTTCGTCGTAGTTTTAATTAGTTCGTTTTCTTTTTTTAAATATTGATAAGTTTTCTATCCGAAGTTGAAAAAGACAACAGTTTTTTTTAGTACTTACCACCTAAAGTTGAGCTTCCAGTTGAAACCGCCCCATGTCATATCGGAGGCCTGTATGTACTCGAAGGTAGTGTCGGAAATCACGTCGATGATAGGGCACACCACCGTCGTCCGGTCCTCCACGATCCGCGCTAGCAGCGGCTCCAGCCAACCCTCTAAAATAAAAAAAACAAAGTCAAATGAGTCCAAATCTAGTCTAAACGAATATAGATTTTCAAAATTTTACATGGAGGGACAGGCTATATCCACATTATTGGATAGATAGGAAGGCTGTTTGTCACACTTGTTTGTCAGAATAATAATATGTACTATAATAATAAATAAATAATTTGTTATTGTAAATATTTACTTAATTGAATATAATCAAATTGATTAATAATATGTAATGATACTCCTGATATTTAATGTAAGTATAAGTGTTAATTTTAAAATTAATTTATTAATTCATAGAAACAATAATATAATAGATAGGTACCTAAGATATTTCTACGCCATGATAAATGACAGACATGTTGTGAGCCACTTTTATTACACGACTGCTCAAAAAAAGGAGTGTTGTCTTTTTAAATCTTGCATGCATGCATTCTTACAGGCGGGTTTAATTTTGAGTAACTACCCTCATGGACTATTTAATATCTATGAATCACAACCAAGCAGAACATAAAGGCTCCCCCACACAGGCGCGTTATTATCGGTCGATAATATCGCATGCGGTATTGCGTTAATGCGTCCCGATTCCTTGCACACAACTGCGTTTTTATCGTCCGATATTTCTTACGAGAGAGCGCCGTTATTATCGCAGATGTGTGTACGGTCGTTTGCGTCCTGATACAAAACATTCTAGAACTTATATCGGAATATCGCAAGACGGAGAAACGCAACGTCCCACTTTCATTGCAGCGTTATTATCGCAGCAGTGTGGAGCTACATGACCGTCCTAATACAAAATGTACTGAAAACAAATATCGCAGTAACGCATGCGATATTATCGACCGATAATAACGCGCCTGTGTGGGGGAGCCTTAAAGCTTAAGGTGCTTTGGGGAAGCTATATTAACCTACTCAAGCACCTATTTATTATACGAATCAAAAAAAAAACCAAGGTATTTTAGACATAGGTACTGCTTGTATTGTATGTCGAATAGGTGTCCGGAACACCACGTCTAAAGCGTGTATTTTACGTACGCATTGAACGAATGTATCATTCGATCCACTCCAGTTCCTCAAGGAAGGCCAGCAGCATCTTGGTGTTACTATTTTATATTGTATAACAATTTATGTCACCCTTATTTTGTGAATGCTGGTGGACCTGTAATTGGCGACTATGTAATACTTAGGCCAATTGTTTTTTATACATGAGAAATGCTGTACATAGAAGCTGTTGGTTTTACCTTAATAAATAAATAAATACTATTTCCTGGAAGTTACCTGGGTAACCTACTGCTTATGAACCTACGGCTTTCGGTTGACATATCAAGACTTGTCAGTTTTAAACCTACGCGGTATCATGCGTTAAGGAGGTTAAAAAAATATATGTTACCTCTTTCACATTTCCTCTTCAGCTCGTATTAAAGATATTGTAACAATATACCTACCGGTGTACAATAAAGCGTGTCTGTCTATGGATCTATTGTCTATATTGAGCTATTGTTCGCTGAAATGTTTACTGTCACTATCATAGTGTATGGACATTCGTGACTAGATTGTTGATATTTATCTGCCTACGGGTTTAGCTTTCTGTTCGGATAAGGAAAGCCAGTCAAATACTTTAATCCGAAACATTTTCTTACCTAATAAGAGAACAAGAGATTGGTTGGTAAATGCAAGAAATCAAAAACTGTAGAAGGCTGTGGAGACCTTTATCTAGCAGCTAAAGCTAACATATATATACTACTAGCTTTTACCCGCGGCTTCGCTCCCGTCAAATGACTACCCTACATATCCTACGCTACACTACCCTACACTACCCTACACCTCCCTACACCTCCCTACACTACCCTACACTACCCTACACTACCCTACACGACCCTACACTACCCTACAATACCCTACACTACTCTACACTACCCTACACTACCCTACTTTACCTAACTTTTTTTTTTTGAATTTTTCTCTCCGTAAGAACCATCACTGAACTTCAAGGAACATTTAAAAAAAAAATCAGCCAAATCGGTCAAGCCGTTTTCATGTGATGTCGTGACAACGAAAAACGGGTTTCATTTTTATATATATAGATAACTTAAACAAAATCATAACCCTCCTATGGCTTTGTCGTAGTCGAGTAAAAATTTTTCATTATCAAGCAGTAAATTCCAGCACTTAAACTATAGATACTGTTTTTTCAGGAACTATTGGTTCAAATTGAAACTTTATGAAAGTAGTGTTGGATAGCCCATTTACCGAGGAAGGCTCTATAACAAAACGCTTCGACAAAAAAGAGTGGAACAGTAACCAAATACACAGGTAAAACTGTGGTAAAGCTGCTAGCAGTATTATAAAGCTGAAGAGTTTGTTTGGCTGAACGTGCTAATGTCAAAAAATTTAAAGAAAAAATGTCTTTTTATTAAATATATCATCCAACTCTCCAATTACATTTTTTTGCAAGAGTTTTTTTCTTACTCATAAAAAAACCTGCACGAAATATCTCCTGCGGCAGGTCTGTTGACAGAAATCGCTTACAAAAATAAGCAGCAGCTTTGAACGCCATATTTTTGTTGTTGTTGTGGAAACCTAAATAGAATACTCCAACTGCAAGAAATATTGGAACACCTCTAGACACCAGAATTTCAGAGCACCTATTCAGAAATGGCAGTCACAAACTAGCCTATAAAAATAGCAATCTTCTCATAAACTTCTAAAGAATGTTCATCTCCGAAGCTAGGAATGTCTGTCCATACGTCTATAAGAAGCTAATGACTCGGATAAAAATATGGGATACCAATAACGGAGGTGCGTCATGGTTGCGTGGATTTTCGAATCAACATAGCATCGACCAGGCGAACAATGCATCTAAATCAGAGTAGTATTGATACACCGCTTTGCAGTAATAAATAGCGATTAAATGAGTTGCACCTCAATTGTTGGCTGCAAATCTTAAGTGGTTTATTATCTGGTCCTGATTTCAAGTAGTTAATGGAAGGTTTAATTTGTAAATACTTATGCATATTCTACGACCTACGAGTACTTAACACTGTTGTTAAAATTGTGAATCTTTACATATGAAATTGCACTTGAATTGATGAATTGTGATATCTTTTTAATGACTTGGAATTGTAAGTTCAAATAAAAGTTGTTGCTCAAATAAAAAAAAATATTACCAAAAGTAGAATTAATAACAATTTCAATTTATAAATCCCGTTACAAAAAACGCCAATCTCTTAGATAAAGACCGATGATTTAATAAGATACAAATTCAATATTACCATTTAAATGACTGACCACCAAGGGCATAAAGACCATAAAATAAACGGTCCTTAGGACCAAAAACAATCGAACATTGATCAGCTGTTTGTAACGTGGGCAGTCGTAGGAGTCAGTTGAGGTTAACCGGTGACTTACTTTACACTGGCCATTTAACCTGTTTTTTCTTGGACGCGGAAAGTAAAAGGGTCTAAGCAATGCATTATTGCGATAAACTTATTGTGCAATGGCAATGTACTTTGACCGAACTGACTTTTATTTCTGAGATTTAATACCAATACAGCGAATCGAACGTAGAAATAGGTACGGCGTGCGACATAGGAATAAGATAAGCGGTAGACCACATGAAAAAAGCCGTAATCCATTAAAAAATAGGAATGGCCCCACAGATAAATAACGAACTGCCTAAATATTTATTCTTATGAGTTGATTACACGAATTCAATGTATTTATAAAAGCAATTAAATCATTTACTTTTAAATAAGACGTACTCGTAAGTGAGTATATACCTGGCAGTCAAGAATTTATGTTTAAATAATAAAATGACAATGGTTGTTTTACGAGTACTTTATGAGTCAGACTTACTTAATTCATTTATTTTTTATTGTTGTTCGTGTTGACATTATAATTTGACTATTAATCTCTGACATAACTTAATATGTATTGCAATTTTAGTAATGTATTTAAATTTTTAATATAGCATGCCGAAATTGGTGGAACATAACGAACTACGCATTCTTCACACAACACATAGCAATGTTTTTATGTATTTGTGTTCAGCAATAAAGCGTTGACTTTGACTTTTAAGCTTAAGCTTAACAGCCTTAAATTTTTAGATCTTCATTGATCGTTAATGAATAAGGGCCGAAAAACTCGTAACTACGTAGTAGAAAAATAACTAAAATTTCAAAAGTATGCAAAAAGAACTTAAAAAGAATTTAAAATTAATTAAAGTCAGTCATGTGTGACAGACCAGAGGACGATAGTGGTTAGATATATTACTAAAAATAAATCCCCAGATATACAATGAAAAACGGGCGATTTCCAAGATAACACTCATACATTCATAGTTATAAATACTTTGTAGTCACATGTGAAGGTTTTAATAACACCAATTAATATTAAAAATGTATAATTACCTGTACATTCACAATGGGCATCGAGGAACGTGATGACATCGCCCTTGACATGCTTGGCGCCCAGAAGACGCGCCCGGATGAGACCAGACCTGTTCTCAGTGCGGAACAAATGCGTCGGTACCGGCAGCGTCTTGATGTAGTCTTCTAGCTTCTTGCCGAGATGTTCTGGTGAAGGAAAACATACCATAAGCCAAAAATAAAAATAAATAAATCGCCAAGTGCGATGAGGCCGCCAAATGTAGGTATATTTTTTACTATGGTTTACTATAAAACTATTGAAATCTTGGTGTACGATAAAGAATATAATAAATACATAAGTCATTATTATCCTTCTGAGTTGTCAGATTCATATCAGATGGCCCAAAGGACCACCGAGTTGGCCCAAATCGACGCTAAGAAAAAAAAGCTTGACTACTATTGAAAGAACTGTCACTACAGAGAACAAAAATTTTGTAGAAAACGGAGTGATATGTCCAACAGTGGGATAACATACGGGCTGCCTTGCCCTACTTTAAATGGGGTCAAAAGCAATACAAACGACTATCTCTTCCACCCTATCAACTGTCACCTCAATGATCCCTTTCTTCCTAGCACTATCATCTTTCACGTCTAATCTTTTCTTCGAAAAACACAGCGTAAATGCAGTTCATTTAATGAGTCTGCACCAGCGACGCCATTTAAGTACTTCCGTTGCATCTAGGACAGTAAGCCCGACTGCAAATCTTGGCAGTCATTACACCATATAATTATAGAACTTACAAGGCGAGAGAAGAAATCATAATTAATATAAATAATTATGTTATAAACATTTTATGGCGTACTGACGATACTATCTACACCTTTTATGTGGAACAGCCGCACAGATCGATCTTCAAGGTTAAGCAACGCTTGCCTAGGTTGGTCTGTGGATGGGTGACCATCTTAACATAACGAGTTTCCTCCGTGCCTCGGAAAGCACGTTAAGCCGTTGGTCCCGGCTGTCATTTGGAGATCTTTGGCAGTCGTTACGGATAGTCAGAAGCCAGTCAATCTGACTCCAGTCTTGCCATGAGGTACCGTGTTACCCCAGTTAATGGGTTGTGGAGGTCTTGTAGGCAGCCGCTTCTCGTAAAATACTGGTATTCAGCTAAATCCGGCTTGACTGGAAGCCGACCCCAATATAGTTGGGAAAAGGCTAGGCAGATGACAAGGCGAGAGAAGAAATCATAAATAATTATGTTATAAATATTTTACGGCGTACTGACGATACTATCCGCACCTTTTATGTGGAACAACCGAACCATTGTTATGCAGACATTAAATATCAATTCTTTAATTGTAAGGTCGATGATATTGTTACGACATAATAATTATTATCAAGCCGACAGTTTGAGTTTTTTGCAGAAAGAGGTAATTCCCTTTTCTAATTCGAACGTATTTATAATAATTTCGGAGTAAAGACTTGCTATTCATAGATCTATCGTCTATAATTCGAATCGGTACTAAACATTTTAATAAGGTTAATAAGGAAAAAGTCCTTTGTAGCCAAAATTGCTAATTGTCGCTCACGATGTCCTAAAAAGGCTCGATATTTTCTGGTGTATGTATGTGTATTATTATTATGCACTTGGTCCCTAGTTTTCCTTGAACTAGACTCAAGATTAATATTTTTTTTGCTATGAATAAACCGTGTTTTTCAGATTTATACCACATTAATTTGGATAAGTCACTTCAAAAATCGTAATAAAAAAACATACCAGACAAACTATTACAATCATTAACAGTAAAGGGGTCATTTCTGTTTCTCCATTGAAATGTAGGAAAATTATGTTCATAATACAATTTTCTTCACAAGATTAAACAATAAACTCAACCCCATGCATGTAAAAGCCGACTAAGACTGGGCTAAGCATATACACTTTTTATATCTGCCGTACGTGACGTGGGTCATGTTAAAGAGCCGTCTCGACAAGGCGCCAGCAGTAAGTAGATGCTGTCTGAAGCATTCTTTATTACTCTACTATCTCATTATGAGTCGGAAGCGGGCACTATGAGCTTTATTAAAAGCTAGATTTGTCCCGCAGCTCGGGTCGCCTATCTTACAGGCATCGTGCATTCAAAATATTGCAGCTTTACAAATGAAAGAATGTGTTATAGGAACAGAACTTCAAGAGATTACTTTTTCCAGCCTTATGACAGTGTTTAATTAGGTTAAACAAACGATCAAACAGCACAATTTCATTCTATTTATAATAAGGTGTTACTTCATACATAGAATTTATATTTACTTATGCAATTCCGCATTCACATAAAATGTAATCGACATGCATAGTAACGAAATACAAATACAGAAATGTCAAGTAGTTGCAAAAAAAAACATATTCGATTTGATACAGTAGTACTCATATATTGAGAGAGATGCTTAATTTGTAAAGGTGTATCCACACTGGGATAGTAACAAACAATTTACTTTGAGTGCCTTTGCTCAGGCGGCGTTAAGACAGTAAATACTCATTACGTGGTGAGGTGACTTAAGTAACAGGGTCGAGAGCAGCACGATTGTGACGTAAACTTGATTATTGTGAAAATAATTTTCCTTTAACCTTTGTCAATGAACAGAGATGAGATCGTGATTAGAATCAAGGGAAAAGTGGATCGAAACGTTTGCGTCATCATTCAATTATTGTTATTAAGAACATTACAGAAATGTTTGATATTTAAACGATTCTCATACAATAAACTGCAGTGTCTGTGGTTCAAAGAATGAATATTCACAGGACACAAAGTTATTATAATTCCTAAGACCTGAATATTGTGAGCGAGAATTAAATAATTACGCGCTCGGTCATTTGCAATGCAACTACTGACACCATCTAAAAGGGGATTTAGGGCACAAACGGACTGGTTAAAATAACATAGAGGCAACAGGAACTAACAAGACAGAAATAATGCCGCACGTCTTTTGCAGAACTCCGTGAAAATGTCACTAACATAATATGTCAGTAAAAAGTAGTTCAGTAGCTGCTCTCGCCGAGTCGAGTGGCCATAGTATGAAAGCAGCCTTAGAAGCATTCAAGGCGAACGTGAATTTTATTCATTCATGATCTTAATCTGCATATTATATGTTCAATAGTATGGAACAGAAACCAGTCGGGCGGCGGTCAAGCCACTAGAAATGTTCAAGATACAAAAATACATTGTACAAAACGCATTACTCATTCGACAAGTTTTTTGTTTGGACCACGTCATTTCTGCCGACCCGGCTCGAAAAGGTAAAAGTATAATTGGAAACAGATAAGACACTCGTATTAGCAGTATCATGATTAACCAGGGTTTTTTCTTTATCAGTGCAACTAAAGTATAATTACGATCAAAGTGTTGAAAACGAAGTTTAAGTACTATAAATATTATGAGTATTTTAGTTACGTTATTCGATTTCCGACCTAAATTTCTAGGCGTGTAATGTTCATAACAGACTTTAAACATTTTCTTTATCTTTTCAAGTATTTTAGATTAGTAAACACTCTTTACTTGCAGTAGTGCGACAAGTACTTTACTGTCGATTTCCTTGTTTAGGAATTGTTATAAAAACATTTTACTATCGTTTCGTTATTAGAATTATACTATAACGCCCATTTTCAATAAGCTAACTATCATATATCGGAGATAGAAACACAAATGAAACAACAGAAACATGTCAAATTTTTGTATTGTATCTTTTGTTTTACTGTCTCCAGTATGTCAAAACCGGAGGTAGATAGCTTATTGAAAATGGGCGTAAATAAGTTTGTCAGTGCGACAAATGTCCAAATGAAATAGATACTTAAGCACTACATTTCGGGACATCTTTTTTTATGTATACTCTCGCGATTTACCACTATCTCAACCGATAGTAAGCGATGATGTGGCCGACGATGGAGCACGCTTACCTAGAAGTAACCTATTCACTCTTGACTAACGCCCATTTTCAATAAGCTATCTATCTACAGTTGCAGCTACTAAAGATAAACAAATCTATCCTTTTGCCCTTACTTGCTTTTCCTACCGAGCCGACGGATAGCATTTCCTACCAAAAGTTGTGGATTAATAAATAGAATCTTACTGTTTATCGGGGATAGCTATCTATCTATCTATGAACTGCGGATGGTTATTGAAAACGACCGTTAAGACCCCTAAATTGTAGCTATGACTTATGAAACGTCTCCATCAAAATTTATGACAATTTGATGGAGCCGTTTTACCTACGTGTAGATTCTGCGACAAATTGCAGCTCTTTCAGTCTTCAATTAAGAGCTATTCACACGGCGAAGTTAGCTAAAAGGTCATGATGAGTCGTGAATGTCACTCACGAAACTAATAAAAAAATCATCTGAGGACCAATTTGTTTTTTTCAATCAGTACTTAGACTGTTATGTAGTGTTAACATTGGTAGAAGAATAGAACTACCTGCTCGTCTGTGTTGCCAAATATCTATAAGTTTAATGTTTTCAAAGCAAAAGGCTTCTAGGCAAGCGTGCACCATCGATGACTTTATTTCATGGGAATTTTTGAAAGAAAGACCGTGGGCCAGGAACGCAGAGGACAACCTGGGCAACTGACGGACACAGGTGGTTATCAGTAAAAGTCCGACACGCCCTCTGGCTCCACCAGGGAACGTGTCAGAGATTTAGAGCTGGGGAAGCCATTTGGTAAATTCCTAGCTCAAAAAAATTATTAAATCGTCTGCATTATTGCTTTCCATCTTTTCTCATTTATTTATTTACTAAAACTTTATGCACTAGAAAGAAACACTGACCAAAGGCGGGCTTAATGCCTAAGTGTCAGCTCACACCGAGACGCGACGCGACGCTGCGCGCACATTTTAATGGTGTGTTATGTATTTACTAGTTTCCGCCCGCGGCTTTGCCCGCGTGGTGTGTTGATAAAAAGCAGCCTATAGCAAAAATAACAAAATCGAAAAAAAAAGTACGAGTAAAAGTAGCCTATATGTTAATCCAAGGTATAAACTATCTAAATACCAAATTTCAACCAGATCGGTCCAGCCGTTTTTTCGTGAAAGAGTAACAAACATACATCCATCCTCACAAACTTTCGCATTTATAATATTAGTAGGACTACGCGAAAAAATACACATTTCATTGTGAGAATTTAGAATACTTTGCTTCATGCAGCGCTGCGCCTCGTGATGCCGCGCGGCGTCTCGCTGCGCAGCGGAGCGTTTTTTACATTCGCGACGTCGTCGCCATCGTGTTGCCATAGATTTTACTATGGGCCTCGCAACGTTGCGATGCGTCGCGCGGTGGCGCGCGTCGCAGCGCGAAATCTGCCTCTTCCAGTATCGTCGCGTCGCATCGCGTCTCGGTGTGAACTGCCCCTTAGACATTTTCTAACAGTCGACCTTAGTGCGGAAATATAACATGGTAGGTGCAACTTAATAGTGTACAAATAGAAAACACATATAATAACAAATACATATAAATTAATAATGTTATCATGCAAAACGAATCGAACAACGCTGTGATGACTCCATCAACTTCTTGCGAATATGGTCACGTGCAAAATATTTCTTGCAATCGACCTTGCAAAATCTTTTTCCTCTTAAATTTTGCCCTGTTCAGTCATAATGTCATATCTCACTCTCTACTAGCATCCATTATCTTGTTTTTTTTGCCATCTTATTACGGCCTGTAAACACCACGTTTATATAAGCGCCGTTGACGCACGTTTGTAGCCAAACAGACACGATACGCACGCGAGTCAGACGCAGCCTGTAGTCCTTTGTACTTTGTACAAGTGTGTGTACAAATTTAAACACGCGTTTAAATCGATACAGACGCGCGTGAGTATCGATACAGACGTGATGAAAACGCATGTTTTTTAAGCACGCGTCAACGACGCGTTGAAAAACGTGGTATGCACAGGCTTTTAATGTTAACCTATCAGTTATTAAGAAAAACTTACCCTTTTCACTGGCGTCATCGACGAGGATGATCTCCTTGAGTAGAGGGCGAGGCGACCGGTTGATGGTACTCCATATCGTGCGTATGAGCGTCGTCCAGGCTTCGTTGTGGAACACTATCACCACGCTGGTCGTAGGCAGGAGTGTTGGGTAAGGTTTGTCTCTACATCTGGTGACAAAAGAAAATAAGGTCAACAATGGTCAAATTTACTTGTATATTTCTCACTTCTCTTATTTGAACCAGAATGTGAGAGGATATAGAGAGGGAAGCGAAATAGGAATATAATTTCAGTGCTACCTTTCTTCACCCACGTGATAGTAGAGAATTATCCCAAAGGAACAAGTATTATTTACTCCATCCAGGACATAGTCTACCTATGTACTGGTTTCATTGAAATCCATTCAATAGTTTTTGTATGAAAGTGTAACAACCATTCACACATCCGTACATATAAATTTTCGCGTTTATAATATTAGCAGGATACAACATATTCAAAATGATTTGCTGGATGTTGTAAAGCCGCTCAAGGTTGAGTTTCGAAATATCCTCTTTTTAACGCATTGCTTGCCAATTAATCAACCCTTGAAAGGGTATAGTCCCTTTAAAGTGAGTACCGAAAAATCCTCTTCTAATGCGCTTGGATAACCTCTTAGGATAAGTGCTTCCGACTTTTTTTGCATCTACGAGTACTCGTGTACACGGGTACTATAATAATATTATAAAACTGATGAGTAAGTTTACTTGTTTAGTAGGTTGATCGTGCTAATCTAAGGAATGATTTATTGAGAAAGTATATAAGTATAAAAACACGCTATAATTACAAAAAATAGGATCGGAATAGTGACACACATGTGACACATGTGAAACTGCGGAAGATAAGTCTGTTAGTAACATCATTAAGTCGAATAGCTTGTTTGGTTGGACGCACTAATCTCTGGAATTAATCGTTCAAATTAAAAAAATAATTTTGTGGTAAATAGCTCATTTATTGAGGAAGAGTATAAGCTATACTGG
The DNA here is from genome assembly GCA_030763345.1 of Mythimna separata. NCBI lineage: Eukaryota > Metazoa > Arthropoda > Insecta > Lepidoptera > Noctuidae > Mythimna > Mythimna separata. The sequence continues at coordinate 7,925,094 of CM061187.1, forward strand.
GTGTAAGGGACAGCCCTCCACAAACTTTAAGGGCTTGCTCAGTAGACGAATCTGAACATCTTCCCTAAATTTTGTTTTCAGCAAACAAAAAAAAACCCTCTTCATACAAACTGTCCGGTAAAATTTATAATTTTGTATGGTGAGGCTGAATTTTTTTTTCGTCTCCTGAAAAAAATATTTGTGGCAGTATGTTCAGATTCGTCTACTGAGCAAGCCCCTAAAGTTTGTGAAGGGCTGTCCCTTACACCCAGTATAACATGACGTTACGACTAATTGGAGTGGAGCTGTAACCAAAGATGCGGGTAAAACAGTGGTGAGCACCTGGTATGTACCTAATAGTAGCTGTTGGTACCAGTATTACTAATACTACGGAGCCACTAAGGCTATAATTCTGTACGTAATGAAAGCACGCTTGAAAGCACTTTCAAATTGTGACAGCCATGTGTTGCACCACGCAATGTAGAAGATCATAATTAGTTTTACTAAATACTTCAGTTAAAGTCTGTTATCTTTTACACTCGTTGCGACTGTTACGAGTTCACTGTGAAGGATTAACTACTCTCTATGTTTCGTACACACTCTTACTAAAATTAACAGCAAGCGGTTTATTGTGTTTAGAGAATGTAAACAACTTCTAATAAGCTTGGTTTCAGATCTACTAATACCCAACTAATCTAACATAATTATATTGTTTACGACCCACTGGCAGACGGATGGATAGAGAGCGAGGTATAGCAATAAAGAAGAACGGTCACGTCCCATATAAAAAAAAACCCAGACCCGACAGAAAAGTGACATATCTCAGTTTTTTTGTTATTATTTATATAATCATATTATATAGTTTTTATATTCGAAATCAATGGCTAACACCAAAATATTGCCTTATGTAATTATTGTTCAGGGTTTACACTAAAAAAAATACAAAATGCCTACTTATCTAGACAATTCGTAATGTATGTAACTAAATGACGATAAATAGTTATGGGATGTATCCAGGAGACCTGGAGATACAGCTATATTATATAATTTTTGAACTCCTAGTACAACATTCAACTTAGGATTTTTTTAAGGTGGTTTAAAATCATCTAATGGAGGAGCTCGTGGCTAGATAATAACAGCCGCATGGGTCGATCTTCAAGGTTAAGCAATGCTGGCCAAGGTTGGTCTATGGATGGGTGACCATCTTAACATAACGAGTTTGCTCCGTGCCTCGGAAAGCACCTTAAGACGTAGGTCCCGGCTGTCATTTGGAGATCTTTGGCAGTCGTTACGGATAGTCAGAAGCCAGTAAATCTGACTCCAGTCTTGCCATGAAGTACCGTGTTACCCCAGTTAATGGGTTGTGGAGGTCTGGTAGGCAGCCGCTCCTCGTAAAATACTGGTATTCAGCTAAATCCGGCTTGACTGGAAGCCGACCCCAATATAGTTGGGAAAAAGGCTAAGCAGATGAAAATCATCTAATGACTTACTGACTAAAAAATTCCACCCCGTTCCTTTTTGCCTCTGGTACTGGGGTCAGAGCATGCCCTTTTGGATTCGCCCTCAACTTAGGATTAATTAAAATCGTCATATTCGATGATTCAGATCGGATTATTCCACTAATTCGTTGACGCCAATTCGAGCTTATATCGGTGATTAGTTAATACATCCCATAACTACTTACTTTTCTACGTCATTTAGTTAGGTACATAATATTGACGAATTGTGTAGATACGTAGGCATTTTGTACTTTTTTAGAGTAAAGCCTGAACAAAAACATAAGGCAACATTTTGGTGTTAGCCACTGATTTCGAATATAAAAATTATATAATATGATTATATAAATAATAACAAAAAAACTGAGGTATGTTACTTTTCTGTCGGGTCTGGGTTTTTTTTGCCTGTTCTTCTTTCCATGCGGTACGAAACGCTAAAACTCAATAAATATTAAGAAGGAAAAGAATGCACTTTTCCTTAACAGAATTGGTAGTTCGGAACGAAAGAAAAGAAAAATTATTACCAACAAATAAAATTACAATGGCAATAAAAACGTTGACAATAAACAGGCATTCAAAATGTATTAAAACCTGCAGGTTTAACGACGTTCAAACAGTATACAGAGTCGATCGCAATAGGTCATAAACCTTAAAAGTCGCTACGCACTTTTGTCGATAGGCAACACTTGTGTGCCGATAAAAACTCCATGCCTTTGTACTCGGTCAATGCAATGTAGGAACCAGAACTGATCAACTAGCTTTTCTTAAATATTTTGTTAACAATTTATGTGTTATCAAGCAGAATTCTAAGGACTTTCTACTCTGTTTCGCTAAACCATGAATTCGTGATAAATAGAACCAGTCTACAAGTTTATCGCCGAAACATGCATAATTTAAATATATTTATAGGTGGCCCAACGGCCAAAGACCTCCAAACCTTTTAAGTCACAATGAACATGGTTTTAATGGCGTCAAATTCATAATGTAATAAAAAACTAGACGTGACGTGGTGGCGTTTGACAGTAAAGATTTACGGTACCTACTAATATAATAATATTAGTATCAACAGCTAACGGTAATATCGTCTAAGATGGGTTCCGTATGTATGTCTGCGCAATACTGTATAGTCGGCGCGTCCGCGTCGCGTCGCGGCATCCTCAAATCATCGCGTGTGTACCCCTCACTTTTCCAAGGTCGACGCTGTGGGCGCATTAGGAAACTCCATTGATTACTAATAGATGTTGATGACGACGTCGCGTTGTCTGATGTGTTTAAAATAAAATTATAGGTTGCAACTTTGTGTTTGTCAATCTTTATGTCGACTGACATAGAAACTTGGTTTTCGAAACTTGAAATGGTTGTATTCTTAATTCTGATCTGTATACAATTTTATTTTATTCCGTAATACGGTTTTGACAATTAAGGAGGGTTGATAAGAGGCATTTTTCGCACAACACACATTAAAAAAAGAGTTTCAGTTTCTGTTTCCTAGTGTTTTTAAATGTATTTGTGTGTAGTGAAAGATATATTATGTATATTTTTTTATTCAGTGACATTTACGTGATGAATAATATAGTAAGTCAAACCAAGTATTGCCCAAACCGAGTGTTTCGCCGTTTTTTGCAGGTTTTTCTTTCAATATTTAAGTCATTAATTCTGAAACAAGTGCTTCATGAACCATTTTAATTTCGTGTTTCAATGGTACTAATAAACTTTTATGTCAGTACTAATTTATTTTGGTTCACTGTGCGCGTCTATCCTATACGGACATTTTTTTTGTGGAGTTGCGGACCATACGGAAAATATACACGTTGACGATTGCGGTGTACACGAAGAGAGATTACATTCGAGAGGTTGTTATGATGTAAGTCTTGTAGGATATTACCAAAACACTAGAGTTCCAGGTCAAGTGCAAACCAAAGCACGACTTGGCACAAAGGATCATTGTTGTATCTTACCAGGTCACCACAACTTCAACATATTTTATAAATATTTGGACATTCATTTGTTAAGAAAGAACAAAAGTTGTTTAATTTAATTGTAACGCATTGACGCAAATCGTCACGGAAAGATATCCACGGTTGGATATGGCCTCCCCAAGTGTTGCAACGGCCACAGACTCGCATCCATCGGATTCCCGTTGATGCAAATACATATTATAATGTGTATCTTGACTTGCAAACAAATAAAAAATATGTAATGTTAATATTATTTACTGTTGTAAATTGTAAACCAAGATGAAATAACATGATGATTAAATAAATCGTACAATGGTTCAGAGCGCTGTGACTAATATGTGTAACAAAATTTTATCGCACTTTCTACATCATATGAGATGTTAAATTACCAACGTTTATACACTTTCAGAGTATTTATTGCTTTTGCATATTAATTAATTACTCCTTGATATGAGGCTACTGTACAAATGTACACATTTCACATTGTTATTTCATTTTCTTTTTAATTTGAATTACTTTTACTAGTTGGTGAAGATGTTATATTCCCATCATTTATGTACGAGTCTGCCATCATCTGCCTAGCCTTTCCCAACTATATTGGGGTCGGCTTTCCAGTCAAGCCGGATTTAGCTGAATACCAATATTTTACGAGGAGCGGCTGTCTACCAGACCTCCACAACCCGTTAACTGGGGTAACACGGTACTTCATGGCAAGACTGGAGTCAGATTTACTGGCTTCTGACTATCCGTAACGACTGCCAAAGATCTACAAATGACAGCCGGGACCTACGGCTTAACGTGCTTTCCGAGGCACGGAGGAAACTAGTTATGTTAAGATGGTCACCCATCCACAGACCAACCTTGGCAAGCGTTGCTTAACCCTGAAGATCGACCTGTGCGGCATTTATGTACGAGTAAGTAATATATAATTCTTCTGTACGTGTGTTTCTCACTAACACCTCTTAAACGTCTGGATGGAACTTTGCAGGCATGTATATTTAAGTCGGTCCCTGGACAGTTTAAAAATTCAACTGGATGCGGTAGGTGGCGCTGCAATTGGGTTCTCCATTTTTTTTCTGACGAATAATCAGCTGTCGGACAGGACGTCAGTCGGGACCGGTAGTCAATAGTTTCCTTTTTTAATTTAGGTGAGCACAAAGAGATCTTTAAAAATCTTGAGGACTTTGGACACACTTTGGACCACCGTTTCGTCCCCTTTTGGAGTGCTAAGGAGACGAACCGGGGATCTAAAGTTTGTATGGAGAAACCTACTTTCACGCGGGCGACACTGCTAGCAGAAGCTAGTAAGTATACCCCTATAATTAATTGCTTTAGCACAATTTACAATCTTGAAAAAATCATCTACTAGTCCATCAAACGCACGCACTGTTATCGTTTCTTGTAAAAGCGAAAACGTATACATCGTCGATAAACGGTGTTTGTGCGGTGAGTAAATTATACAGTGCGTAAACTTCTTAACTTTTGTCTTTTCGCAAATCGAATAGCACTATTTTATGAGGCAAACCGTAGAACCGGTGATAAGGAAGTCAGGAAGTTACACTACTTCGTCGAGAAACAATAAAACGCGGGTCAAGGAATTCCTTTGATGTTCCATGCTTCCTCAGATCCCTTAGAAATGTAATATATATTTATTATTCCATCCATTTGCATTTTATATAACTGCCTACTTATAGTATTGCCACTTTATCACGAATTGGCATTTTTATTTTTATTACAGGATACAATTTTATGGAGGAAACTAGTATTTTTATACAGCATGATAAAACAAAGACTGGTAGTAATGGTATATTTCTTTTGTCTCGACTGAAAAATGGAGGTTATTGAATTAATAAAGCTGAACAGTTTGTTTGAACGAGCTAATCTTAGGAACTAGTATTCGGTAGGGGATTGGATAGTACAGTTTAGTTTTGGATATACGATTTTCCGGGGATAGCTGTAGGCTTTGATAACGTCCACGGGCAGCGGAGCAGTTGCCGAAGATGCGGGTGAAACCGTGGGGCCAGCTAACTGTTTCATGTATTTATTCCATAACGCTCTGTTTTATAATGAGTTATGAGGGGAGAGTGTTTTTATCAATAAAGAAAAATATAATTATTACATCAGCGCCATCTGAATATACTTATAATGAAAATACTTAATATTGTACAGAGGTAAAATTTTACAGTTTTAGGGGAGCAATCTCTGAAACTACTAATTTGATTCCGAAAATTCTTTAAAAAAATAATTTTTCTTTCGAAATTTGTTATAGCATGGTTTCGGTGACAGCTTTCAGATTCATACAATGTCGCTATCTATTCTTTTCTCTCATCTTAAAGATGCATATTTTCGTCTTGCTGTCACCCAACTCATGCTATGTAAAAAAGACTATAGTTGCACGATCACTGAGAGTTATAGATACATAGCTATACATTTTCAACTTTTATGTGGGCGAAGCCGCTGGCTTTAACAAGTTAGTATAAAAAATATATAAACGTGGAAAAGTGTCTACAGAAATAAAATCGTTGATTTCAGTTACATTTTCGTGATAAGACAATCGAAGGCCACGTCCTTAGACTGATATCAAGTCCTACGGAGTGATAAGATCGTAAACATTCAACAATCATTAAAATAGATTAGATGGACTATCTAATCAGTTACTAATTGGATTTCGAAAAATAGAACAAGTAGTGATTTGGAGACAAGGAACATGCCCCCCCCCCCCTCAAATCGTACTTGATTCCTATTTCTTGAATAATGCTACTGCAACTGTCGTAACAGAGAATCAACTATGAATTTCTAAGTGCAAACGGAAGCTCAAAGAAAATACTGATAGTTTGCCAAGTGTGTCTACAGACTACAATAGAAGTTTGCGACGATGATCTCTACCCAAATATAAAGAATTTGCTGAAAATTCAGGCAACTCGTCATATAAGCGGCATCAGAGACGCTAAAATGTGTAAAAACTTTTAAATTGATATAAACTAGTGCTTGACTGCGATCCCACCTGATGGTATGTGGTAAGTAATGATGCAATCGTTGATAGTGAGGCGCACTAATTTATTCAGAGCCTATTCACTCAAGTCTTGAAGACACCTAAATTAAATATAATCGGACGTTGAGAGCAAACATGTTAGAACAGAGTCTGACAGGTTTATCTTGTCTACATATTCATCCAGAGATAGCCCTAAACGTCTCAAATATTCATCAACAGATGTGCGAATAAAAATGCTGCGACCGCGCTTGTGTTACCACACAAGCGCGGTCGCGCGTGCTATACCTAGCATCCACTAAATATGTGTCGTATGATCATAACTTTTTTTTATGACTGATATAATTGACTGATTAGTGATTACCTGTTTTTAAAAGCTTGTTACTTGTAAGCTTTAACTCAGCCGAAGCTTCGAACTCAGTTTCGGGCAAAACCAAAACTTTCATTTATGTTCATCTCCTTATGGGGAAAAGTACCCGTTTCAAAATAACGCTTTAATCACTTGCAATTTTCACAGCGCATTTAATACACTACAGCAATGTGCGCGACACAAACAAAAATTAATTATTTAAAAAAAACTCACTACACGACTATGAGCAATGCTAGAGCTAGAGTAATGCTAATGCAAAGCTATGAGTAAGTGCGCCGAATATGTATCATCACAGCACAAAACTTCTCGAATACAGCTTCAGTAATCTACCCAGCCTTTTCCCAACTATATTGGGGTCGGCTTCCAGTCAAGCCGGATTTAGCGGAATACCAGTATCCTACGAGGAGCGGCTGCCTACCAGACCTCCACAACCCATTAACAGGGGTAACAGGGTACTTCATAGCAAGACTGGAGTCAGATTTACTGGCTTCTGACTATCCGTAACGACTGCCAAAGATCTACAAATGACACCCGGGACCTACGTCTTAACGTGCTTTCCGAGGCACGGAGGAAACTCATTATATTAACATGGTTACCCATCCACAGACTAATCTTGGCAATCGTTGCTTAAACTTAAAGATCGACCCGTGCGGCTGTTATTATCTAGCCACGAATCTTCATTGTCGGTCCCTCAGTATTGGTCGTAAATTAGACTGGAATGCTATCCAGCAGCCGAAACTGAAATTAAACTAAATAAACCGAAACCGAATCTACGACGACTATAACGAAAGTAAATGTACTGTCAAACTATCAAATCATTTATTTTACTGCGCCTTGATACAGCTGTGCAGTAAATTGTGTTGTTGTTTACGCTTATCAAACACTCGTGTAACGGTGCGATGGGCTTAGGAAAAGGCTAGGCAAATTGATTGGTGCTATGTATTTTAGAATATTGTGATTCAAGAGGAAGGCTTATACGTATAATACATGCATAATATAGCACCCGTGCAAAGCCAGGCCAGGCCAGTTTAAGAATAAATCATCAATCAGTCAATCAAATTGTTCAGAATTAAATTACCCGTCAATAAGAGTTTGTAGTATATGGGGGCTGGTGCTGCACAAATATCGATAATTCAGGTATCGAAACTATTAGGCACTATAAAAATTATGGGTTAAATTTAATCAAAGTTACTTACTTTTCAAAGCGGACGTCCGTCAAAGACCTGTTGATTGAGATCATGTCACTGGCCAGTAGGTTGAACTGGTTCTCTTGGAACTTGTCCAGCATCAGTTTCTCTTGTTCTATCGGTATGTTCACCGCCTTACCTAGAACAAAATCACTATTTAATAAACACGTTCTATTAACCGGAATTACCGAAAGACGCAGCGTTGGAAGGCCTCCCACCAGGTGGACCGACGACCTGGCGAGGGTCGCGGGAATCCGATGGATGCACAGGACCGGTCGCTGTGGCGACGCTTGGGAGAGACCTATGTCGAGCATTGGACGTCTTTCGGCTGAGATGATGATGTTCTTTTAAAGGTCTCCTGAGTGTGTTCTCAGATCGGTGGAACTCCTCTCTGCTGCGCCATTGGGTAGGCATCCATACGATCTGATATTTTAAATATTTTTCCTTTATTCTTAATACTAACCTTAGTCAATAAGTTATTTTTGTTAATACTAATACTATGAATTTCAATTTTGAAGTTTCGCGGGTTTTATTCGAGTGAAGTTCAATGGCTGTTTTAATTGTTTGCAAATTTATTCCTAGTGGATATTGTGATGTTATATTTGTGTAGATTTTTATCTCAAGTGTCTACACAGCTGGAGTGTATGTGAAATCATTGAAAGAGGTGCGATTTTGGTAAATTGGAGTAGACAATTTTAAATATTGCAGAAAGGTTAGAATGTGTTACACCTGCATTCTATTAAAACGGAATACTTTCTAAATTTAACATTGGCTAAATGCATAAACAGTTGCACTGTTGCCACGCCAAAACCAAAGACGTTCTCAAATATTAAGTAATAATATGTTACTTAATATTCGAGAACGTAATAGTAATATTGAGATGACTGATCGTATTCATAGGTTAACATGGTTACCATTCGAAAAATATGTAAGCCCCGTAAGTAACGGCCCGACTCAGGGACATTCATTAACGTAAATCATCACTTAAGAAATTGTCACATTGACAGTTTTACACAGATTTTCAGTGAAGGTTTGACAATACTTAACTTTAATGGACGCTAATGAACCATTAGCTGGACTATGCGTTCGGCCGTAAGTATTTTATCTCATAATTAAATTAAAAACTAAAGTATGTGCGTAGTATCGGTAAGAAAATCTATGATAACAACCAAAGGCCAATATTAACATTTCTGTCCGTCTGGCCTTTTGTCTGTCAGTAGCCTTGTAACGTGGTAAAGGTTGCATGGATTTCTAACCCTTTGACCTCAAGGTTGATGGTTTTAAGTTGGTAAGTATTATAAGAAAATATCAATGGTCAACTACATTCTCTATTTTACTACTTTTAATTCTACTTAGACATTCCGTATATGTTTAATGAGTCGAACGCATTATATGTATTTTGTAGGTTCATCGTTTCTTCATTTCGCCCAAGACAGAGAAGTTTGGGGGAGACCTTTGCCCAGCTTTAGGACACAAATTAGGCTAAAAAATCTTAATCTGCAATCAGTTTCACTACTTTTGTATCCGGGATAAGCGTTCCTCCAGAATTATAAATAACAAGAATAACATGCATTATGCTCTCTCTGACGCATGACGCAAGTTTCACATATTGATGTGTATCTTATCAAATTATCTGTAACAGCGGACCTATAGACGCGTGACGCTCACCAATCACCGCTAGATATTGTGCTGTAAAGCTGGAAGCAAAAAACAACATCTACTTATTACATTCGGGCAGAATAAACATGTTATATTTCTTTCTTTCTTACTTATCATCATCATCATCTGCCTAGCCTCTTCCCAACTATGTTGGGGTCGGCTTCCAGTCAAGCCGGATTTAGCTGAATATCAGTCTTTCTTTCTTACTTATACAAGTAGGTATTTGTATTCAGCCCTCGGACTCTCAAAAATGATGTGATAACTCAATCAAAGCATGTTTTAAGAAAACAGAGATTTTTTAGAAAAAGATTTCGGTCCTTATTCTGCCGGCGACTCCGTCCGCGTTGAATTCTGATAAAGTGTATCAGTCTTTCTACAGGTCCAAACCTATTTCTATGCTGAATGCTGAAGAGAGAATGGGAAGCAGCCACTTCTTCTAAGAAGCAGTAATGCGGGTAAAGGAGGTGGCTGAAACCGTGAGGGAGAGCATCCTCACGCTCCAGCCGCCGCCGAAGGAAACGCCCCGGGTGGAGTCATAGGGTGATTCCCAGCCAGCATTACGCGCAGGCTTCCGGATGGTGAGCAATGGGTAGCTTGCCACCCTGTCGTACGATAAGAACAAACCCCAAGACCGCGACAAGCAGCGCGTTGATCTACGCGCGCCTCAAAAGATTTCAACAAACTGAAAAAACCCAGTAGGACCGATGCCCATGCCCGTTAAGGCGGCGCAATTATTTGAAAACGTTACCATGGATCTGAAAAGCAAAGGACAACTGAAGAACCTATGTTATATGGGTTTTAATCAGTAGAAGTTTGTCACGCTCTTTCGCCCCAGAGTGGGAGGAGATATTTGATAAATTCCCACCTCAAAAAAGGTTTTTGAAGGCACTATCACAATAATAAAAATAGAGCACGAAATATAAAAGAATTGTTATACATATGTATACCCAGTAGTCATGTCTAATAGACATTGTTCATCAACGAGAATGACCATGAGATAGTGGTGAAACGCGAACCTACCGATGGTGTTTTGCATAATTATATGGAAAAAACTGATAAGAACTAAGCTTGTTATTTTTTCTTCTAAAGTAGTTTCAAATTACTTTTGTTCAATAGGTACTGTACACTAAATAGCATGCCTGTAACACTAAACTGGTTGGTTATTCATATTCTAATAAGAGGGAACTACGTTAGACCGACGCAGACGTGGTTAGCGCCTGAGTTGTACGTAGAACCGCGTCGCATGGCGTTCAGTGGCGTGCGTCTAATATAGCTCTACAAGTCTAGCTGACTGACTTTGTGATACAAATAATAAAAAAAACTTGTCAAGTGCGAATCCGGCTCGGGCACGGAGTATTCCGTACAAACTTATGATTTGTCCCCATATATCCAAAGATTTATTTACGAACTGCAAATAGGTTTATAATCACAAAAGTAGATCATTATCTTATGATGTAACTATAAAACGGTTTTTGGATTTTAGTTTATACTCGTGCTACAAGGTATTACTTCTTGCCAAATTTAATGATTCTAGGTCAACATAAAGTCCCTTATAGGTTTTGATTCTCTTGTGTGCGTCAAAAAGTCGCTTAATGTTTATGTGCCATAAACGGAACATAAACATTAAGCGGCCTTGTGTTTACTTGACTTAGAAATTTGATTTTTTAACTGCGCTGTAATTGATATTAATTTCAGCCACGCATTCCTGAGAACACGAGTCAACAAACTGATCTTATAAAGATTCTGTTTTTACTGACTGAGATACTACGGAATCCTAAAATTGAGTCAACTACCCAATTAATACTTTTACAAAAATATACTATGTGTCATACAGCCATAGGGAATTTAGAACTCAAGCCAAGTACAAGCTCTGCATGCGAACAAGCTTCGGCAACATGAAAAAAAATCGAAACAATAGGATTTTATTTTTAGTCTTTATATACAGACAAGCCATCTTTATCTTTTAGACATCTCTGCTGTGAATAGAAAGTAGTCGCATACAAATAGCGTATCATCAAAACTGCCATTACTAAAAGGCATGACTACAGAAAGTTAAATAAATCTAGTTCTTTATAGGTATACGAATGTAAAAATACTAGATTCCTACGTAATTCGCTTATTTAGAAGGCTGAAGTCTTCATGCTATTCTGCAGTAAAAGAGACAGCCTATCGAATATGAACCTTATGTGTACAATATTAAACCTAATTGATCTTGGCTTTCGATTTGACGTTAGATTCGCGAGCCAACAGCTTTCTTGAGTCCGTTACTTTGTTTCGTTATTTCCCGTGTATATTATATTGATACTGGTTAAAAATGTGAACAAAATATAGCAGTAGGTACAAGAAAATGCCATATTTTTGTAGGGTTCCGTACCCAAACGGTAAAATGGGACTCTTTACTCGGCTGTCCGTCCGTCTGTCTATCTGTCACCAAGCTGTATCTCATGAACCGTGACAGCTAGACAGTTTAAATTTTCACAGACGATGTATTTTTGTTGCCGCTATATCAACTAATATTAAAAATAGAATGAAATAACTATTTAAGTGGGGCTCCCATTCAACGAACGTGATTTTTTTTCCGTTTTTTGCTACGAATGATACGGAACTTTTCGTACAACGTGCAAAGTCGCGAGTTGGACTTCTCGGTCCTGTGCGTCTCGCATCCATCGCATTCTTGTGAATCTCACCATCTCATCTGTACACTTTGTGGGAGCCCTTCCAACGTAGCGTTTTTAGGTGCGCGGTCGCCTCTAGAACCTTTCAGCCCCATCGATCATCCCTTCTACGAGCAATGTGCCCTGCCCACTGCCATTTAAGTTTGGCGATTCTTCGGGCTAATTTAGTATTTAGTTCATAATAATATGTTTTCCTTCCCCATAAAAGGGCTTTAATGAAGTATTCAATTTGAATAAATTACCATTTCATACGTAACTGTTTTTTGAAGTGGCAATATTCACAACTAGTTATGTTATTAGGTTGGTAACCAACCTTGAACTTTGCAGAATTATGTTAAAAAATTGTTACTTGTTGTAACGGTATCTATAATTTTGTCGAAAGATTAGGAAACGTCAAAGTATAAGTATAGCGTCAAAGTATAAGCATAGGTAAGTTACAGAAACTTTATCTTTTTTTGTGGGATTTCATCAAATAACTCCTTCCGTTCTGGGCGGAGCGAGAGGGCGTGTCAGACTTCTACTGTCTAAATTCCACCCACGTTACTGCGTTTCAGGGACTACGTTATCACGGCAGGCTGACGCCCTAGTAGGCCTCGACTCTTTTGACATATTCGACACGACCCAGCCTAAACGCCTATGGCCTCGGCCATGTTATAGGCCTGGGTCCATATAGGGCAGCGAGATACCCATTACTGGCCTGCTGCAAGCCTGCACCTTTTTTTTTTTTTTTGTTTTCGGGGGGAAACCTTCAAAAGGTGCCCGAACTCTGGGGATTAGTTCGGGGAGTGTGGGATTTTTACCTCACTAAAACCACCCCGGTGATCACCATCCACACATAGAGGGGGCGCCGTTCCCTCTTAAAAGACCGTTCCGGAACCCCCTCTGTGCATCGCCTGTTAAGGCACATCCCTGAGGAGACTGTACAATGGTCTCCCCTTAGCCTCATTGTGCACGGCGGCACGTGACCACTGTGCCACCGTATTCCTTGGAATCACTCGATGGGCGAGCAGAGTCCCCACTCTGAGCGCCCGTGGTTCCAAAGTCCCACCAACATTGGATGATGCAAGCGGGGTTTCGGCGTGTTAGGCAGCGAGGCGGTTGCCTCCCCGTCGCCTTCTTCTCCGAGTGGGATCGGCCCTTTCGCGATCCCGCTCGGCCGCCTCCTTCTGGACCATCACGGTCTCACAGAAGGAGGCAACTTCTTTCCAGTTTTCTGGCTCCGCCAGCATAGCCCTCACTACTGCTGGTAGAGACAGATCTTGCCCGATCCTGGCAACCAGGACTCGTCGCTTAGTGTTCCACGCTGGACACTCTTCTAGCGTGTGCTGTGCGGAATCTATAGCGCCTCCGCAATGGTGGCAATTCGTCGTGGCCTCTCGCCCAATCCTATTGAGGTACTGGCCAAAGCAGCCATGCCCGGTCAGTATCTGAGTCAGTCTGTAGGAGATGCGCTCCTTTCTTTTCAGCCAGGCTTCGAAGTGCGGTAAGCCTGCACCTACGGTGGCTGAGAGGCGCCATGCTACTCACGACGTCCCAGCGTCTCCTGCGGGAGCAGGAATGTGAGTATTGTCTCCTCTTCACGCTTCCCGACAGCTCCTTCGCTTGCATTACTGCTTCGTAAGAGGAGTTGATATTTCCTATTCACTTTCCCTTGTGACGCGAAAGGTCGTCCCCGTCGATAGCCTCTACGAGAACAAGACGGAGCTCTGTTCAAGCGGGGAAGACCCCCATCGCATGCTCCAACGTGTCTTACAGGATTTATTTCGTAACTATGTAAATTTGTATCTTTACTAATATTATAAAGAGGTAAAATTTGTAAGTTTGTATGTAGGGGGTAATCTCTGGAACTACGGGTCCGATTTGAAAAATTCTTTCAGTGTTAGATAGCCCATTTATCGAGGAATGCTATAGGCTATATACTATCACGCTACGACCCACGGGAGCGGAGCAGTAACAAAAAAATGCGGGTGAAACCGCAGGGGACAGCTAGTTTACAAATAGACTCAGACATCGAATTACTCCTCCACATCGCTATCATTTCACGCACCGCTGTCATCTGGCCATGTCGGAACTTCGGAAGTGTGCCCAGACGACAGCACTGATTGGTAGCATTGCTAGTCTTAGACAGGGAGGGCAGTATTCTTTATCTATACTAATATTTTATAGCTGAAGAGTTTGTTTCGCGTCCCGCCCCGACTTCGCACGAGTGTTTCCGACTCACGAGTAGTTGACGAATATCATTATACTTTTTTGCTATTTTATGCTATATTTTTTAAATAGACGGGATAGATACAGATTTCAAGCGGGCGTAGATGGCCAAATCTGAAACTATGAGGAATATCTAAAAATACTCAAATATTCGTATCGAATCAATATATTCGTAGTCAAGAATCGAACTCGTTTGCCAGGGGCGCGGATTGTATGGGAGAGCTACCGCAAACCCAGAATGCAAAATGGCAACCAAGAAGTAGAAAAAATTGTGATAAGTTTTCAAATATTTATGAAGTCATTTTGCACAAGTTCTTTAGTGTGGAAATCAACAATACTATAAAACATATCATAAGGCACTAAGCAAGGAGCCTACTTTCTATCAACGAATGAACTTTGCTTAAGTATTTCCACAAATTACCCTTTACAAATAAAAATTCATACATAATGATGCAGAAATTAATTACAATATATTTGTGCATACAGTGGTGCAATTATTATTATTTGTCGGGATATTGAACATTTTTATTTCTGAAATATAACCTCATTAGTACACTACCTTATTTGTCAAATACTTTATATTGCATGGTCACAAGTGAAATCAAGGAATGAGCAAATTTTGTTTACAAAAATGTGTGTAATCATAAGGAAAAATTATTTTAAATGTAAGACACACATCTGTACTAATAAAATTCATTTCAAAAGTATAATCTTTGTAGGAGTGTATGTTGATTGAAACTTATTGCTGTCTTTGGACTAAAGTGGAAAAAGATCACACATTTGGATCTGTTTAAAACAATAAGAAAAACTTACCCATTTCTCCAGGTAATCCCTCTCCCTGTGGTTTGACAAAGGGTGCTTTCTCCCACCTCTTGAGCCTCGATCTTGGGTATGGTGAGAGTAAGATCCCATCTTCTCCAATCTCCTGTTCAACTTCGTTTACTTCTAAGTTAGTGTCATCGTCATCAATGCGGTTTCCTTGCTGTGCAGCTGCTATTGCCGCCTTTTTGCCTCTGTATTCTTCTACAGACAGCTGTTGGGAATAGACAAGAGCATTTTATTTTTCTAACAGTGACAGTGTCAAAGCACAAGAAAATGTTATGTATTGTTACATTATTCATTCTAATATCATCAAAATAATGTCCACTACTGCTTAATTCATGAATCCCCGACCGGTCCTATCAGACCGCTCTGTTATTGTTTTACTATGGTGTCTCGTTTTGCGGGTATGTGATAAGTTAAAGTATTATACATGGACTTTTGTTTGATTTCTCTTATACCCTCAAATTTTGCATGACACCTCTTTTTCTTTCGAGTACCATAATTAGAGACATAATAGAAAGACGTCCACTCGGGGGTCAACAGATTAAGAGACCGCACTTGAAATGTAAGTTGAACACTATAATAGGTTCATAAATCATAGCCAAAATACTTTGCCATTTTTTTTTGCATTTGGTATAGATGTTTCAGAACTTAAATAATTCATTCTTTTGGTCAGGGATTCATGAATTAAGTAGAGTATTGTTTAGTAACTGATTAAAGCCTACATTGAAATTAAATTCGTGTTTATCAACACTAAATAGGTCAAGTTGAAGAGTTGCCTAGATCTCAGAAATTCTGCTCACAATGATTCATAGATAAACAATTATTGTGTAGACACAACAGGCATGTTTATAAATAAAATCTTCACTCCATATAGCTGGCAGAAGACTGATAAAATTATTTATTCATTTAAGGTAAAATTATGTATTAGCTGGTACAGCAGCTGGTAATTTGGAGAAAAAATTAAACAATATAAGTACCTACCGGCATATCTATTATATGTATAGGTACACAGTTTACACCATAAAACAACAACATAAATTATTATTTACAAAAAATTCAATTTAAAAAATATTATTATTAGATAGATATACAGAATTCAAGTGCTCTACTTAACTGATTTAGACAGCTTATTTAAATGATTATAAATTACCAAAATATGTAAAATAAAACATTTATAAATCATGGTATTTGTCATTCTATTTCTAATAATCAGGTTTGCCATGAAGATCATCCAAACAAAAGGTCACAAGTCATTGACATTCTGAGTTACTTCAAATGTGGTTCATGGCAAAACAGTTCCTATTCCAATTAGAATAAAGTGCAGTTTGTGCAATCAAGGATCAAACTATGGTAACAAATCACATGTAAGAGGCATGCATGCACTATCTCATTGATTTTAAAAATATTTTTTTATATAAAAGGTTTCATGAGTCCAATTAGAAATATCTATTATGAAACTGCATTCTTATTGACACTGCATAGTAATCTACTACTTTTTTTAGGATTTGTTAAACAGAAATAATGCCTACGATAGTTTCAAATTTTTCCTGAAGACTGCATCTGATATGAGAAGTGACATCATAACACTCACAATACCTACACAGTTTTGGAATCTGTTGTGTTGAAATTAGGAACCATTTCATTTCCCTTTCACTACTCACATGCTCCAGCTAATTGTTTGTGCTTACAGCGTGTGTCACTAACATTATTTTATGAAAAGCTGTATGTTATTAGAAGGCCAATGTGGTTACAGGTAGCTGTGACATTATTGAAAATATTGAATGAAGGAAAAATGTGTAAACAAATTTTTTTTACAGTACTGTCACATCCAGACCTTGAATTTGAATAAATCGCTATTTACCTGTTTAATATTTTCACTGTCTGCTTTTTTACTGCAGTCCCAACCATCACCGAAGCAGTCGGAATACATGGCCAGGAGCATCACGTCTACTAGCAGCCATACTAACGAAGTCAGCAATATTATCCGACATGTGTGTATCCTTATTTTACTCCTGAACATTGTAACTGATCAAGTCCGTACGCACTGGAGTTCACTGCCTCATGACAACACGGCCACCGAATGTCACGTTATCTTCCCGACCTGCAACACGCGAATTTTGAGCAAACAAAGCAAAACTAACAACGAACGCTTACACAAATTCAACTTTGACACGACCAAAATTAACACCATTTAAGACGTACTACACCTTGCCCATAAAATTAAATTTAATTACAAATACTAAAGATCTAAGCACAATTTCACAGTAAGTAGGTTTCCGGATCTAAATTGTGAAAACTGCACTAAATATATCACTAAGTTTTATTTGAATAAGCACCGATTTAAAACAATTTAATAAGGTAACAACGAACTCACGAGTTATTAGTTAAATTATTACCGTTTTATTTTCTGTGAAATCTAAAGTTTGTATGTAGTGAATGTAGGCTCGCGGTCGACATTCAACTCGTCGACGACAATCAATTCCATCGACAATCACCAATCGCGACAAGACAAGCCAAAATGTATACGTCAAACTTTCTATCGTGTCAAACCGTAGATTGCCATACTTCCAAGAGTGTTGCCTCGTAATTCGTAGTCGATTTTTGGTTATTACTCGTTTCTCTGCAAGTATAAAAGTAAGATTCAGTCATTTTTGTCTTATGCATTTTTATATACTCTTTATATGTCTGCGGTAGAAATAAAATAGAACTTAAATCGTACTTTTATGATTTCTTTTATGACTTCGACGGTTTTAAGCGGGCTGTTTGAATTAATCGCAAATTGATGCCTAATGATTATTCCTATCGCATAATCCAGGTGCGATCGGTAAAATGAACTCAACTTTTTTTCCGTATAATAATATAATCGTATTATTTGAAAATAAAGACACCGACCAAAAAAACCTCATTAGTACACTGCTTTTGGTTACAAAAAAAGACAGCGATATCTTTGTACTCGAGACCCTTTTTAAAGTTTGGATACAATTAAAAATTGATAATCGATTTGTTATTTCGAAGTTTTGTCACTCGCATGCCTAGTGCCTAGTATACTGTCACTTGTCAGTGACAGTTGTTGTGACTTGTTATCAATTTTATTATCAATCTTGCTCGCTCAGTAGTAAGTAAACCACTACCTAATTAAACTACTGTGTATATATTTTAGATATATTTCCTG
This sequence comes from Mythimna separata, assembly GCA_030763345.1. Taxonomy (NCBI): domain Eukaryota; kingdom Metazoa; phylum Arthropoda; class Insecta; order Lepidoptera; family Noctuidae; genus Mythimna; species Mythimna separata. The sequence goes on from CM061187.1 coordinate 7,943,612, forward strand.
TAGCACTGTAGTGCGATCTTTTAATCATAGATGACATTTTTGTACAAATTTTATTTGGACCGCGATCTGGTTCATTAATTGATCAATCAACTGAGATTCAAAACAGTTCGTTCCTGTACTTCGTATAGAAAAGTGGCGGTCTAAACAGCGAGTTGTTTTCTAAAGAAAACCCAATTAATACCGCACCGAGTTATGGTGTGACAAAATGAATTTCCTTATCAAGTTTCCGCGCCACACCGCCGAGAACTGACCAACAAAACAGCTGGAACGTCAACGAGTATCCATCGCGCTCTGATTATAATTAGGCAAGTGTTTACTTTTGCTAATAAGTACGTGTCATTTCATATCAGACTCATTTGATTAACATTACAATTATGAACAGAAACAAGAACAATTCTAGGATGGTGCGACCTACCGAAAGCGAACCCGAAACAAAGACTGCAAACACGTCATACAGACTTATCACAAATGAAGAAAAACCGCCTGACATTAAATTTGAAAAGGAGAACTCATGGGTCGCTGGAGTACAGATGTTTGTTTCTTTCCTCCTGGCTGGGTTTGGCATGGTGGCAGCCAGCCTCCTACTGGATGTGGTGCAGCACTGGGATGTCTTCACCAAAGTGTCTGAAGTATATATCTTAGTGCCAGCCCTCCTGGGGTTAAAAGGTAATCTGGAAATGACATTAGCATCTCGACTATCAACTCATGCCCATTTGGGACATCTGGATACAAGTTTGGGATCGCTGGTTGTGGGTAATTTGTGTTTAATACAGTGTCAGGCAGTTCTGGTCGGGTTCCTGGCAGCGATGGCTGCTGTAGCCATGGGGTGGATACCTGAAGGACAATTTGACATCCATCATGCATCATTGTTGTGTGCGTCTAGTGTGTTAACAGCATCATCTGCCAGTTTTGTACTTGGTTTAATCATGATAGGAGTGGTAGTAGTATCAAAGAAGATGCATATAAACCCAGACAACATTGCCACACCTATAGCAGCCAGTCTGGGAGATCTGACAACCTTGGCACTGTTATCTTGGATAGCATCACTACTGTATAAATCTATTGGCACTAGTATAATACTACCATCTATTATTATCACTGTTGGCGCGCTTCTTGTACCAGTCTGCGGCTATATTGCTTGGAGCAATAAATTCACAAGACAAGCATTGGATGAGGGTTGGGTGCCAGTTGTTTCTGCCATGGTTATAAGCAGCGCTGGAGGACTGATTCTGGACCATACTGTGTCAGTGTACACAGGTATTGCTGTGTACCAGCTGGTAATCAATGGCATAGGAGGCAACATGGTAGCTGTACATGCTTCCAGACTATCAACACAACTACACACAGGTCAAAAAGAAGGTTCTGTTATGGGGAGCACCACAAGACTGCTGCTTCTAATGGTGATACCGGGTCAATTAATATTTATTTATACAATAGGATACTTAAGAGCTGGTCACACATCCACAACACCCACTTTTATATTAATTTATATGTCAGCTGCAATGTTGCAAGTGTTTTTGTTGCTAACCATCAGTCACTACATGGTTGCGTGGATGTGGAAGATGGGCATGGATCCTGACAACTCGGCGATACCATATCTTACAGCACTAGGTGATTTACTGGGCACAGCACTGCTGGGTGTGGCTTTCAGCATCCTATATGCAATAGGAGATAAGGACAGTGATTTAGGAGATTAACATAGCAATAAATATAATATCTGCTTAATATGCTGCTCAAGACTATTTAGAAGCTAAAAAACTAATAATTAATTAAGACTAATACTTTAAGTAAGCAATTCTATTCCTAATTTTAATATTTAAGGTGAAAGTGCCAGAGTAACCCGTAAAATTTAAATTTTGTGTTTTGTGCACTTTGTGGGTCAATAAAGTCAAGTTGTATGTTAATAAAAATATGATTGGCGGCCGTAACAGGTATTTATTTACGACATTATAATCATTACAATACAGTGCAACCATCTCAGTTTGTCTAAACTATTGAATGGCTATTTCATGGAAAGTCATTTGATAGGGTCAACGTCCTATCGAATGACTTTCACAACTTGTCATTGAGCTGCAAAGTGCTATAAAGTAAATAAATGTCTAATTTCGCGGGCTACCTTGGAGCATCCACCTTATGCAGTATTATTCAGTCTTGTTAGTGCCATTATTTTTTCTTTCATGTACTGGGAAAGTGGCACATACATAACACATTGTTGTTAAGTGACTTTTACAATGTCAAAAAGCTGTTTACTCCTGAAGTCCTATATTTACTGCAAATTCAAACAAAACGACTATTGTGTGTTAACAATTGTTAATACATTAATTGTGTACTTATAAATGAACTTGATGCCAATGTACATAAATTAAGACTAAAAACATAATTGCTATTGGTGCTACTAATATAAAACAATTTTAAATGAGAATATTTTTATAAGTACTTAAAGTGAAAACTTAATTTTGTGATTCTAAATGAATAAATAAATTTGTTGATTTTTATATGCTTGTCTTTATCTAATAACCTGGCTAAAGATACCTACTGATTATGGTGTTGGTTGTGGATTTGATCTCTAGTTAAGATCGGGAATTTAGATATGTAGGTACCTAATCATAATTCAAGGAGCAGGTGTTGGGGAAAATATTTTTCCACTTCAGGCTGGCAACAGTCCATAGAAGAAGCGCCGAAGTTGGAGTGGGTTGGCAAGTCCTACTACAAACTGCTTTTCTGAATACCTACTTGCGCGAGGTTCGCGAGGCAAACTTGGCCAGAGATCGCCCAAAACAAAAGAAAGCGAATGCTAAATTCTAAAGCTGTCTTCTGCATATATTTTGACTAGCACCCAAATCGAACCTTCAATGAACGTGAGCAGTGCTATGTCATCAGCATATAACGGAATTACAGTATAAAGCAGGGCTACAGTGCAAAAGCTGTTTTTGTAACAATGTTGGACCCAGCGCACTGCCCTGAGGCGTACCGTAAGTGATAAAATTCCACTTCCAATTATTAGAGCTTATCCGCAGTGGGCAACCGCATGGACTGCATACCTACCTACTGATTTAAATTCTCATTTGTCCCTAATATCACTTAGGTAAGTACCTATAGCTACTATTATAAGTTTATAACGATTACGATGATGGGTTAACGATCCACGTATAAGTACCTACAGCGATTTGAAATGGGGGCAATAACTAAATTCTCCAATGCCACCTCATGGCAATCCATGTGGGTAAAATAAGTGCAATATACCTATTGCAGTTATTTTCCATTGTAGGTAAATAAAATGAATTGATAAATCGTCGTTTAATAAAATAATAGAAGTCTATTTTTAACGATCTTTATTTATATGTAACTAAAAGAAATAACATAAGCTAATTTTCAGTTATAGATCGGAACAGAAAACTAATAGATAAATTGGCTCACTCAACATTTACGAAATTATTGAAAAAACTATCATAATAAATCAGCCATTTAAGTATTATTGTGTCCATTAGCTGTGAATGTAAATTACTGTTTAATGGCATTTTAATGAGCCATAAAACAGTAAGCAGGTACTAGATATAAGTACTAGGTAAGTATAGTAGTTTGGTTTTACTATTATAATAAACATTTTATTAATTTTACCTTTTCATAAAACGTTCAATGTGAAATCATCAAATAACGTTTTTGTTCCTTCAGTTACCCTTAATTGCGAGGGCTGTCCATAGCCCTGACAGGCATTGGCCCTAACTGACGCCATCCTGTTCCAGCCGCCTTCTTGGTTTTGTTTGCTAAGGGGCCGTTCGAGTATTACGTAAGCACTATGGGGGGTGGGGGTCTTTATTTTGGATAACATGGGGGGTAGGGGAGTCTAGATGATGATTACGTCATCGGTAGTTATTTACTTTTTTACACAAATGGCAACCCTCACGTTGTCTATGCTTGAAAACGAAACGCATTTTTAAAAATCCCCGCAAATAATGCATACGTTTAGGCACTCGCTTTAGAACCGATTAGGGGAATTACCGCGCGCTATTCACTTGTCTATATTTTCTCCGTTAGTGTATTGTTTTGTTTGGATACTATATAGCGAGTATTAAATAATCTATTTTCTTATTTTTAAAATTATTATTATAACATTATAATTACAATATAAAAAAAATACATTTATAATTGAAAAATGTTTACGTAAGCATGGGAGGAGCTGTAAGCAGCAGCAGTATGTAAGCAGCTCTTACCCCCGTAAGAGCTTTGCTTACTTTTGCTGACAAGGGGGATGGGGGGGTAAATGATTGTAATAAATCTGCTTACGTAATATTTGAACGGCCCCTAATTACTGCTTCATAGAAAGAGGTGACCGCCTTCCATTCCACCTCACTCCGTACTAGCCTAACTCATTGTTCCTGCCGCTGATTGCCTCCACAAAGAAACGGTGAAGCATAGACCTCCAGCGTGTCCTACGGGCGATCTGCGCAATGGTGAGGACTGAGCCCGTCATCTACGACGCGGACGTGTAGAGGTCTAGAAGTGCCTCAAAGAGATGTTAGCCAAACTTTAGGGGCCCAGAAGGGCCGATACTTGATACCCATTAGAGCCGCAGGAATTTTAATAAAAGTAACCGTAGTCCTGGAAGGAAAAGGATAACTTAAGAAGACAAGTGGGATTTTAGTCATTAAAAATGTGACGTTCTTTCGCTCCACCCGAGAGCTGGAGAAGTTATTTGATGATTTTACATCTCAAAAAAAAGGCGGTCTAAAGGAGTAATCGTAGACAGTACCGCTCTCATCGCTTTGAGGCTTTCCCTTTTTTTGGTTTTTGTTGTGATAGGAACATTGATATACAAAAAGGGTTTTTGGTATAATGATATGAGGTAAAATTTCTAAGCCACAAAAATAGATTGTTGCAAATGACAAAAGTAGTGCAATAGCATGCTTAGAAAGTCTAGGATATTCATTTTTAATACTTAGCCAAAAGTTGAAAATTATCACAATATAATTTAATTATTGAATACATCCGCATTCTAATGGAATTCAAAGTGACCATGGAAATTAAATACTTTCTAAACCTGACACTGCTGGCTAAATATAAAAACTGAGTGAAGACAAATCTTTAGAAAACGTACGAGTTTAAATAGATCGTAGTCTAGCATGAAACTACTCTCACATCACTCATAGTCTTCACTCTTCACTATTACACTGCATATGAGAAAAATTAAAACAACATCATCTGCCTAGCCTTTTCCCAACTATATTGGGGTCGGCTTCCAGTCAAGCCGGATTTAGCTGAAAACCAGTATTTTACGAAAAACGGCTGCCTACCAGACCACAACCCATTACCTGGGGTAACACGGTACTTCATGGCAAGACTGGAGTCAGATTTACTGGCTTCTGACTATCCGTAACGACTGCCAAAGATCCACAAATGACAGCCGGGTCCTACAGCTTAACGTGCTTTCCGAGGCACGGCGGAAACTCGTTATGATAAGATGGTCACCCATCCACAGACCAACCTTGGCAAGCGTTGCTTAACCTTAAAGATCGACCCGTGCGGCTGTTATTATCTAGCCACGAGCTCTTCAGAAAAATTAAAACAACCTTGCAAACAAATTATTATCTTCATCCCAGTGAGTTGCTGTCATCATGAATTTTCGAGTGTATTAGCATAAGTACGTATGTCGGTTACCTTTAAAGAAAGATAGATATCTACATAACCAACCAATTAAATTTAATTCTTATCTGTTCAAGCTGTTTTTACTGTTCCGTGAGTTCAAGTGTGAATAGGTACCTCCTTTCCTTTGGACGAAAAGTTAATGGGTTAAAGATAATTTTGACCAACCGTTCATGGACCAATCGACTGTTGGTAAACTGTTTCAGTTTCTAATTTTTTAGCTTTCTTATTCTGTAGGTCAGGCGAGTGCTAGTTTGATAAACTAATTAGGTGGTGCCCTAACTCTGTCACTGTCCGACGAGCACTACAAAGGCGTGAGGGTGGTGGTAGAGGAGTGTCCAGTTTCTGAGGGACAGTTCCACTACTCTACTCATGATTTTTGAAAGATCAGAAAAGTATAAAAAGACAGGCGAGGCGTTTCAAGAGTACTTAAATGCTACCTATGTATATACTTAGGAACTTACTCATAGATAGATACCTACCTTATACAATCGAGCGATTTTTTTTTGTTTTAGCTGTCGCTAACTCTTAGGCTAAGTTCCCATGGCCGCGAGGTACCGCGCGGAAATTCGAACCGCGCGGTACAAGACCTAAATAAACCATGATTATCGTTTACATTACCGCGCGCAAGATCTTGACACTGGCGCTCGTCATGTGAACACTCACACCGCCTTTTAAAAATTCTCGTAATGATTGTGTATCTTTTCGTGTAGTAAATAAAGTTTTATTTTGAGTCAGTCTATTAAAATGTGCATGCAGCGTCGCGTCGCGTCGCGTCTCGGTGTGTGCTGACCCTATAACAGCACTGTGTTATAAATTCTAAATTGATTTTTGGGCAGGATCTGGCATAATTATGTACCTATTTTCTCTAGAAAGAAGGTCAACTTCATCTCTTTTTTAAGAAGAAGTTCATGCTTTGAGATATATAACCTGTCAATCTTGTCCTGTGATCTTGTCTGGTCATGTCTTATTGACATGGACGGGTTTCTTTTTACAGGAAATAAAAATCAAAATGTTTCGATCAACGTTTTTAAGAAATCAAATTTTGAAGACTGGCCTGAAAAAATCTATACATTTAAATGTAAAACGATGTATGACGTGCACAGAATTAACCAAAAGGAAACATTATCAGTAAGTTTCTCAAGTTTTGCACTGAGTGTAAATGATGCTATTTATTTTGTTGTTAGAATTATCAACAGTTATCAGCAAAAAAACTCAGTTGATTTGCATCGGAACACGAGAATAATGAGATAGCGTTTCAAAACACTGCAGTAAAAGTTTGCCAGAGATATCACTAAGATGTCTGAACTGTTCGTGACTGATAAGCCAGCATTATCTGCAATATGACAGTGACTTTGGCTTACAAGGTTTACATCTCAAACACCTGTGAATGCTAATATTAATAGTGTTTTTATTTTATAATTACCTGTTTAACGTACTTAGCTTTAGATTTCGCCAACGGCTTTGGTTACTGATCCTCTCCTATTTATTGGTCGTGGCGTGATGTTACATCCTCAATAGCGCCCTGCACACGTACAGTTCGGACCGCGGGAAACAGCACGCGCCGTGCCATCCCTCGCTCCGAACTGTACGTGTAGATGTGCAGGTCTAACAGTCCGATCTGGCGCATCGACGCGAGCTCCTGTCTCACAGTTTTATGCGCGCATCACGTGTAAATGTAAATTACAAGAATGGCGGTTTGGAGCGTCGAAGTTATCACAGAGTTAATTTGTTTGTTCCGTGAACATCCGTATTAAAATCATCACTATCCATTCTTAGGTAATTTTTAAAATCTTCCGGATGACACTGTCGTAATTCCATTAACATCGGTAAATGTCCATATCTTTTTCTGTGTTCGTTTACCCACACTCATCGTTTTTTTCGACTGTTTAAGCTAACTACAAATCCAACTAACGCTATGACCAAACGATCATCCATTTTTCTCACTACTGTGTAAAAAACTTTTAAAAGTTATAACGTTCCACGCGCCAGTCCAAACTGTAGTCCAAACTCTTGAAAATCCATTTACACGCACAGTTCGGAACGTTTACTAGATTATGCCAGTTTCGTCCGCATTCCAAACCGTGAATGCATTTTTAATCGTAATCAGCAAAACAGTTTGATCCGCGGTCCAAACCGTACAGATCTAACTGCGGTTTGGAACGCAGTCCAAGATGCGCGGTTCGAACTGTACGTGTGCAGGGCGCTATTTGAATGAGCTATCCAAATCATTCTTCAATTTGAAGCAGTTGGTATTTCTGCGATTAGTGTGTTCAACCAAACGAACAATTTAAACTCTTCAGTTTTTTTTTAAGTACCTATACCTACATTATTAAATACGACCTGCCCGGCTTTGCACGGGTGCAATGTTATAATCACGGTGGTAATTCCTCACCGGAAATGGCAAGTTCACAAGGTTCCTGCTTCGGATTCAGGCGGGAGAAACCCTGTATGCCCCGCTTGGGTGAAGTACCGCCGTGTTCACGTGGAGGCAATCGGCGATAGCAACCTATCGGTTCACGTTATGGTCCGTAGCGAGGAAGATTGGTAGGTGTTTGCCTCCTTCCGCGAAGCAGTAATGCAAGCGAAGGAGGAGGCCGCACGCGTGAGGGAACGAACGTCCTCACGCCCCAGCCACTGAGATTCCGACCACGACTACCCGCCGCCGTGCTCTCAGCCAGTTCCGTCCCTGTATTTTAAAACAGTAAAAACCGCATCAAAATCCGTTGCTTATATAGTTTTAAAGATCTAAGCATATACGAAGGTGGTCCCTGACCTGACCAACAAAATAATAAAAAAGGCAAAAATAGATTCTATTCTTTACCTTAGTTGCCTTGTAAATCGATACAGCTTTCCCAACAATGCTCAATAACTTCGATACTGTACAGTTATAGAAGGAACCGTCAAGCTCGGTAAATCTTTAGCCACCGAGACATTTCTTCAGAAAAAGAAAATAATCTTAGGAAGCCAGACCTAGCGAATTTATTCGCTAGGTCTGGCTCCTCGTGCACTTTATAAAGTGCACGAGGAAATTTCAACTCACTGATTTTAGCCATCCAAATGACGGACGTGTAAACTAGCGCGTAGTCGTGATAAAACAACATTTTATTTCGCGTATTTTTAACCTCTAGATAAATGTATCTTGGTTTGTTCGGATACAATTTGTTTTTATTTCATGAAGTTGAGGTTAGCGTGACGTCAGCCGTAAAGATTAACGGAGGAAGAATTGAAACAGACAGCAAAGAGAGTTTGGTTATAGAGGTGTGCCCCGCTTGGGCGGAGCACCGCCGTATCCTTGTGGAGGCTATCGGCGGCGGTGACCTCTCGCGCCGGGCCCTGGTAGAGGCCATGGTCCGGAGCGAGGAGGGGTGGCAGGCAGTCGCCTCCTTCTGCGAAGCAGTAATGTTAGCGAAGGAGGCTGCCGACCGCGTGAGGCAACAGAACTCACGCCGCCGCCGCCGAGATCCCGATCCCGATTTCCGACCACCGTAGGCGCGGGCTCGCGGACAGCGAGCACTGGGTAGCTCGCCGTCCGGCAGTCTGGTAATAATCTGGACCGAGCCTAGTCGTCGACGGCGCGTTCTGTTCCACGCGCGCCTCAAGGAGATGTCAGCAAACTGTAGGGGCCCGGTAGGGCCGAAGCCTCTGGGGAACACGGTATCCGAAAGGTTGTCACCGTGTCCCCCAGATCAATGGCAACGAAGGAACGGGGTAGGGGTTTGGTCAGTAAGAGTCTGACACGCCCTCCCGCTCCGCCCAAGAGTGGGAGAAGTCATTCTGATGATTCCCCTACCGGGAAAAAAAAAAGAGAGTTTGGTTAGGCAGATTTTATCGTTCGATAATCTGACCTCAATTAGTCGGCTACTCGGTACAGTGTTCGTGTTGACAGTTCACCTCGGTTGAACTTAGCTACCGAATATTTTAGAGTTGAAAAAGAAAATTCAGACTGCCCTAGAATAGAATCCAAGTTGGGTTGGGAGTTGGTTTGGGGTTAATACATCATGAGGTCGGGTACTTTTGGGACTACCCTCGTATAAGGTCAGACAGACAGCGGGAAGCGACTTTGTTTTATATTATGTAGTGTTAGAAATACCTAATAGCCGGTCTGTCTGTGGAACACGGTTCAAGGTGCCAGGGCTACACGAAGAGGAACCTCAAAACTACATGAGTCATGTCTAGAAGTAGGTGCCTATTGCTTTCGATCAAGCTTTTGACCCTAGTGCCATGCAGCGAGAGCTTCCTCAAGTGCGAGGAAGTCCCTTGTTGGAAAAAGGCTAAGTGGTTAAAATTATTTCATCTTTTCAGAGGAATTTCACAAAACCGAATAATTCTAGCCAAACCACGATGGAACATACAGGTCAGACTTTATGCAGACCTACCGAGTCACTCTGTGATCAAACTACCAGCAATGTCACCGACCATGGAGAAAGGTAAAATTATAAGCTGGAAGAAGAACGAGGGCGATAAACTAACGGAAGGTATGGGTTTTTTGCTGTTTTGTTTTTAAAGGACAAAGGGGATCAATTTTGGTACAATTCTGTACCAAAATTGATCCAACGTGTTTTTGAGGTGGAAAATCCTTAATTAAGTATCTTATAATAAAACTAGCTTTTGCCCGCGACTTCGTTCGCGTGGAATAGTGACTTCCGGCAGATTTTTGGTTTTACTCACATAGTTCCCGATCTCGCGAGATCTCTTCAAAAATGAAATGTGAAAGATATTCTAGGGAACTCTTCAAAATCAACATAATGAGCTCTGCGTTTGAATTGAAGATATGTATACTCACTTAAGGCATTAAAGCCGTTATTGCCGATCGAAAAAGGCGAAAATGTTATTTTTCCCTTATTTTCAAAATATTATTTTGATTTGCCATTTCAGAAAAAAATACTGTTTCTCCCTTGACAAATTTTCTATTATTTTAGGCTGTATACCACGTTTTTAGTTTTGCCATCCTTTGCAAAAATATATAGGTCTTGTGGTTTTGACACTCTTGAGCACGCAACGTAGAGTTGTCCATGGGAGAAACAGTATTTTTCAAGATGTACCCCCGCAACTTTAAGCGTTTGCCCTTGGGCTTTATTTATAGTCATTGCAAACGCAGTTTTCAGCGGAAACTGAACTCTTTTGAATTGGAATGGCAAATCAGTTGGAATGATGGGAATGCGGGGAATAATTACAGTTTCGCCTTTTGCCATTCCAGTCATAATAACGGCTTTAATGACATTCCGTCCTAAATAGGTTACTTGTAACCATGTGCCGTTACATAGCCTTGGTAGATCTAGGTTTCTCATAAGCATCACAGGAACCCCAACTTTCAGCCTCAACTTGTGAGAAGGCACTCCTGATAACTCTAAGGAGTTGAGAAACTCTGTTGGGTAAGATGTCACTTGCTCGGTATCCACGACGTTATCTACTGATAGATACTCGATGACATCTCCCTCTACGTCAGACATAATTTGGTCATTTATCCGGCCTACTATTTCATTTGTTGGCGCCAATATCGTCCTTTCGCATAACCATTCCCGATTTTCGATATTAGCGCGTAAATCCGGATAGACACTATTTTTTAAATTGTATGTGCTATCCACAATTTGGCATAATTCGCTGCTCAGCGTGATCATACGCTCGGAGTCGGTAGGCATACGATCCTCGCCGATCTTCAGAAGAGCAGCAGCATACTGCCCGGCTTGACAATCATTATGGAGTAATACTCGCATCATATTCGTCGACAGTAAAACCTTTTTCACATGTGTCCATAGCACAGATGCTTTTAAACAGGCATTGATTTCATCTGCCGGTGTGCCCCTTGCTATAACCGGCAGGGTCTGCCGGAAGTCACCGGCTAATAGAACCACCATTCCTCCCATAATACCTTGATTGTTTTTAATGTCTTTCATCGTGCGATGAAGTGCTTCGATTGCTCTTTTATGGGACATCGTACATTCATCCCAAACCAGCAGTTTACATTGTTGCAACATTCTTCCACGCTCACTACTTTTACTTATGTTACAAACTGGCATTTCCTCATGAGCTAAATTTAGTGGCAATTTCAGAACTGAGTGGAGTTTATCTATACTCCGTTCGGGCATTTTCTTTGTACTAAAAGTTGTATTATATTATATTTTCATACCTTTTTACTATTTATTTACATTTTCCAATGAATTCAGTCCTGAATTGATGCCGACTCTTGACCAATAGATGGCGCTGTATGTCCGGAATAAATTTTATTTTTTATTTTGATTTTTATTGTATTATTTGTAATAAAAACTATCCTATGTCCATTCTCAAGTTCCAAACTATGTCTGTACCAAATTTCACACAAATCGGTTCGGTAGTTTAGGCGTGAAGCAAAGACAGACAGACAGACAGACAGAGTTACTTTCGCATTTATAATATTAGTTTGGATAAAATCTCCCCAGCCGCATAGAAAACACTGATCTACGAATAGTACGAACTATCTCTCAGTCTCGGCTCGTTGTGTAAAGTGTAAATCATAATGCTTTAATCAGTTACATGGTCTGGCATAGATTTTTTGTTGCGCGTTACACACAATGTTCTCGGGAGGAGAATCGCACTCTGTACGGCATCCTGAACCATTTATATAACCGGCAGCACGTAACTTGGTGGTCAAGCGGGACGCGGGGTATGAGTTAGCGCCGATCCGGAGCGCGATTGGTGCAGTATTATAATAGTAGTCTATGATTGGTGCGTTAGTCGATTTTTGCCTCCGCAATGCGTTACGTCCCGTTCGCTCTTTCGATTTTTTGTGCACCATGCGTGAAATTATCCCACTACGTCAATTTCTTGCCAACTTATTTGCCGCGTATTATACCTACTTTTAAAACTTGTATTGTAGGAGATCTTCTCTGCGAGATTGAAACGGACAAGGCTACAATGGGTTTCGAAGCCCCTGAAGAAGGTTACCTGGCTAAGCAGATAATCCCTGCTGGGGCAGAGGGCGTGCCAGTGGGCAAGCCGCTGTGCATCATTGTGCCAGAGCAAGCTGACGTAGCGGCCTTCAAGGATTACAAGGTTGCAGATACCCGTAAGTGCACAGTATGAAGTAGATAGTTTTTTTAGACTTGTAAGTTAACGAAAAAACTTGTTTTTTCTGTGTCTCAAGTCTGTCTTAAGTGCCTTGGCACGGACGTTTATGTCGCAAAAAACGTACATTTCGACAGTCTCAAGGGAATCAAACTTCATAGGTTACTTCCCGTTGACCTAGAATCCTGAAATTTGGCATAAAGTAAGGTCTTGTGGGACAAATAGACTTCAAGACTCGATTCGGGAATTGAACGGTTTTCATAGATGTGTTTGGTTCGGAACCAGTGCGTGAGTCCGACTTGCACTTGCACTTGCCCTAGGTGATAAACTAGTGCTTGACTGCGATCCCTCTTGATGGAATCGAAGGTAAACTCGTTAAATTGTTTAGGCCCAGTAGGTTTTTTTTTGCAGCATCGTTGGCACTCATTAAATCCTCCAAATTACAGGTGTTTGGGCCCTTGGGGCACTCCAACTGTAAACTATACCTGATAGACTATAAAATCATTTTATTATATGTAATCTCTTTGTTAAATTCAGATTGATAAGTTAGGTTTTCCCGTACTTTTGTCTCATATTATTTCTGACTCATCCTCGCGACCTAAAACACAAAATTTAACTGATTTGACTTTCTTTTCAATTTTCTTCGTTAGCTTTGGAATTTATTTTTTTATTTTAACGTAGGTATTAGGTAGGCAGGTGGGTAAGTTGTTAGTTTTACTTATCGTTATCTTTGTCCACAGCGGTAGCTGAGGCGGCGCCTGCTCCTAAACCGGGTAGGTATTTTATTTTATTACTTTAGGGACTATTTATTGTTTTTTTGCTTAGTATGGCAATAGCATGTAAAATATTAACGTTTGTAAAGCAATTATTTCCTACATTGCTAGAGGATCTAAGTGGGTAGGTATGTTTGCTTCACAGCTATCTAGCTGCTTGTCCATTAAAACTACACGTCTATACTCCAGCGGTAGCCCCTGCACCTGCAGCGCCAGCGCCGGCCGCAGCTGCGCCGCCCCCGCCTGCACCAGCCCCGGCTGCAGCGGCAACCGCGCCCGCAGGTTCGAGGGTCTACGCCAGTCCCATGGCGAGAAGGCTTGCTGAAAACAGAAAAATCAGACTTTCAGGTAGTGTTGCCAGGCGTCCCTATTTGTGCGGGACGTCCCTTTGTCCAGGGGTCCGAGAAGGCGTCCCGATTTGCGCCTGATTGGGACAATAACTGTCCCGATAAATCAGTGCATTTGTTAAAACCCATTGACCATTAATTAACATATCAGTCACATTTACATCAATATATATATGTCGACAATGTGCTTAAAATGACACACGTCAGATCACTAGCTTGTTCTTTTGCTCAGAGCCATGTAGTCTTCGTCCGTCACGTCGATTGAGGGAAGCAGAAGATTTACTGTCGTTATCGTCCGAATGTCTTCTGTCCTCTTCAATCCACTACGCAATTATGTTAAAGATTACATTTTGCTGTCTTTAGGATTGATTAATCGTAAAGACAGCAAAATGTAATCAAGACACAATTTAAATATGAAAAATATTTAAATTTTTAATAATAATTGTAATTTTATTTATTTGAGGTAACTAGACCTATATATATAAATTTTACCACTTTGACGATTTCTGGTCACATTCGGTGCGGGCTTACGGATGATGAGCAATGGGTAGCTCGTCGTCCGCCTGTCCAGTAAAGACCAGGCCCGAGTCGATGGCGTGTCCAGTTCTACGCACTCCTCATAGAGCTGATGCCTGCTAGGGCTGCCGGAACACTTGAAAGAGTTACTGTGGCCCTAAAATGCATAGAGCCACCGAGATTACGATGATGACTTAGAAGTCTTTGTTAACTAAACTAAACCCCGATTTATTTTACTATCTCACCCGATTTTATTCGATCCAATCTGATCTGGCAACACTACTTGCAGGTGAGTAACTAATACATAATATTATTGTGATGAGCTTAAAGGAGCATTTTTTTTTTAAAGCTTCTCCTATCACTACTGCTTTTAGGCTCGCAATCTAGTGTAATTCACACTAATGCGGAAAAATGCAGCGGCTAGCCTCTGTCACAATTTATTACCTTTAGGTATTTAGTGTATCATATATTATGCTGGTATAACATATAGGTTGCCAGAGCAGCCATTACAAGGAAAAGCCCATTAGAAAAATAATACACGAGCGTTTCTAACGATAATTTGTCACTATACTTATTTTGTTTACTAAATTTTCCTAATTATATTCGATTAGGTGTGTCGTTCGTTTCGTTTGATACACGAGGACATTTATCATCGCACTGCAGCATCTCGGCTCCGAAATGGCTCCACCTTCGGCTCGGGCGTCCATCTGCCTCGACTGCAATAATAACTAGCGCAATAATAACGACTAATAACAAAATGTGAATACTATTATTATCACCATCCAAAATATTTCTAGACACACGGAATCCTGTCAAGCCAAATAATCATTACCCTACACTAAGTTTTATAAGAATTATCTACACCTATATCATACACATATTTCTTTCGTTTGGGAATGGACAACATGCGCAACAGCCAATCTATCAACCATTAAGCTCATTTCAGACTACGCTTTAATATAGTATAATAACATATAGTTCATAGCGCAACAATATAGCTCGCCATACATTTATTTATAGATAGTGTGTCGGCGTTTTCCTGGGCGCCCTTGACAAGACCTTTGATACTGTGTCCAGGCCCATAATTATCAACCAGTTGGAATGCTTCTGTATCAGGGGCATTGCCGTGGTATGGTTTATTTGCTATCTTTCTGAACGCAAACAGGAAATTTGCCTGGGTGACTACGAGAGTACTTTTGCGTGTATGGCATATGGAGTGCCCCAGGGCAGTGTCCTTAGTCCCACCTTGTTTTTACTATACGTTGACGGTCTCTGCACACTTAATCTGGACAATGCGCAAATATCTGCGTACGCTGATGATACAGCAATAGTTTTTCATGGTTCTTCTTGGAA
Organism: Mythimna separata; assembly: GCA_030763345.1. NCBI lineage: Eukaryota > Metazoa > Arthropoda > Insecta > Lepidoptera > Noctuidae > Mythimna > Mythimna separata. Next base: position 7,959,285 of record CM061187.1, read on the forward strand.
GGAAGCCTATAGTGCCGCAGAAGTTGGAAAGCCGAAGGTTACCAGTTGGCTGCAGCACAATCTACTCACCTTAAACGTTAATAATAAAGTTGTAACTTTCACGGTAAGCACAAAAACAACAGCCTCTAAACAACTTGCACTAAAATTCCACCAATGCAATTATAGCCTGGGAGCTAGCTGCAGTTGTAATGTTTTTGAACAAGTCAAGTGCATCAAGTATCTCGGTATTAACATAGACCAACACTTGACATGGAGAACGTAAATCTTATATAATTAAATTAATATAAATAATGCTGCAATTCGTACTAGTTACCTTCTTAACTCTAAGTTATATTTTGTCGAGAGAGACTAGATCCTGCGACACAGATTCCTAGTACAGGATCTAGTGTCCCATATAAATTATGTTAACTTGGTATATTTAGATCAATTGACTATTATTATTATTATTTAGAACACGTTCACACTTTGCTATTTAAATTAGACATTATAAATGTATGGCGAGCGATATTGTTGTGCTATTAATTATACATATGCGATATTATAGCGTAGTCTGAAATGAGCTTTACTGGCGTGCCGTTGACAAAATCAACTCGTAAAAAAGAAAAATAATCAGTAGGTATAGGTACTCACTACTCAGTATATCAAGCACAACACAACCCATATTCTGTTCCATGAATGTCACTTGCCTATAATCTGATGGGGAACCTGCCGTTTTGCCAAAATTATTTTGACAAAATTTTACTATTTAAACCAATTTTTTTTTTGACCAATGCAATATTTCGAATGATTTTAGCTCGAAAATTGTCGTTAAATCGATTTTCTCCTCGGCAGAATGTTACCTAGGATACAATCTTAAGACAGTAAATATTCAGTCAAATGATTTGTTATGAAAAAAAAATATAAATACAAAAATAAGTCAAATTGATGGTTACGAACGACGAATGATAAACGAACTGCTACCAGAACCGTAGGACAGATTAGGCCACGGCAGCGGCCGCGAGTACCAGAAACATATCTTTGTATGTAAAATCAGACGACTGAAAACTCACGATACCAAACATTTGGCTTATTTTATTTTGCGTAAAATATGTTATACCAACTGAAATATTTGACTACATAAAAATTGGTAAAAGTACTAGTTGGTAAGCCAATTATTGTTACGTTCACTTGCCAAACATTAGGTTTTTGTAACAATTATTTGTGAGGAGTTTATTTGCTAAGTAATAATTTAGGAAATGAGATTATGCGGAATATTGTTTGGGAAGTGATGATTTGTCAATTTTTTTTTTTTGGTAAAACAAGGGAGACCCGATCTGATGGCATGAAATAGAATTGTACCTATACACCTAGTGTGTATCTTGTCAAACATATTATTGAGTGAATTTTTCTCATCATCTTAATTACTTACAATTAAATCAAAACTGGTATTAATGACGTGCAAAACTAAACCTAGGTATATGTATCAAAATGCAAGAGTTCAAACTTTTTCATTAGGTATCTACCTATTCATAACAAGGATAGGTACTGACCTGTTACAAAACTGTACCGAAACATTTCAACTTTGGACATTTTGATGCGTACCTAAGGACCTCTGTGCACGTCACGTTTTTAAATGCGCTATTGACGCGTGTTTGTAGCGATTACAGACGTGAGTCAGACGCAGCCTGTAGATCATCGTAGGATAAAAGCGCGCCGTCGACGCACGTTTCTCAAACGCGCGTCAACGGCTCGTTTAAAAATATGATGTGCACAGGCCCTAAGACGTTTTAAAAAAATACTAGTTTCAAATTACAAGGTTCAACCATATTTCATGCTATCAGGGACAGGCTCCGGAATATACGGCTCACTGAAGAGTTCGGACTTGTCAGCTGGCGCCGCACCTGCTGCTGCGCCCGCCGGCGCGCCTGCCCCGGCCCCGATGCCCGCGCCAGGGGCCAGCCACGTGGACATCCCGGTCACCAGCATGCGTGCTACCATCGCTCAGCGGCTCACACAAGCGAAGTTAACGGCCCCACACTTCCAGCTGACGATGACAGTCAACGTTGACAAGATGATAGCGATGAGGAAGCGCATCAATAAAAAGCTAGCTGCTGAGAAATCTGATGATAAGGTAGGTACACTTTTCTATAAATTAATTAAAGTAAATTATAAATTTTATCGGATAGTATGTATGGGGAGGTCGATTTTTTTTCGTTTCCTGAAAAACTTTTTGTGTCCCGTATCCCGTATCCGTTACACCCAGTATATAACATATCGCATAATTATAGTTCATAGAACTAAAATATCGCTCGCCTTACATGCGTTATTATATTATAGCATAGTCTAAAATCAGCTTTATGGTCTGACATAAGCCTCCAAAATATAATTATTTCAGAAACGGCTTCGCAGATCTGTAATACTTACTGTAATTTTCATCTTCTGCAAATAATAAAATGTATATTTTACACCACAAGTGTTTTTCAGCTTTCATTGAACGACTTCATTGTAAAGGCCGTTGCTGCAGCTTGCAAGCGAGTTCCTCAGGTTAACTCATATTGGATGGAAACTTTTATTAGACAGTACGTTCATGTTTTATAATTATTCGGGGACTACCTCGTTTTACTAAAAAAAAAAACCAAATTATCACTTCTCAAACAATATTTCGCATAATTTTATTTGCCAAATTATTACTTAGCAAAAAAACTCTTCACGAATAAGTTTTACACAAACCTAACGAATTTGGTTACCAAGTAGACCTTTTACAAATTTTTATGTAGGTAGTCAAATATTTCAGTTAGACAGGCACATACAAAAATATGCTTCTGGCATTTTTTGGCGTTGTTAGGTCACTACTCTAACCTAACCTACAGTTCTGGTAGCAGTTCGTTTTTCATTAGTCGTTTGTCTTTAGTTTTTTTTTCATAACAATTCATTTGACTAAATGTTTATTGTCTTAAGATTGTTTGCCGTAATAAATAATTTGGTTAAAAGACCAAATGCCTTAGTGACATTATCCTAGGTAATACTAAGCCGAAGAAAAAATTTGACCAAACGAATATTTTCGAATTAAAATTATTCCAAATATTGCTCCGTAATTATTCTTTTCACGATAAACCTTCGAAGAATTTTGTAGTTTAACTGTTACTGTAACACTTTAGGAAGCACAAAATATATGTAGTTTAATTTTTTTCTCGCATAAAGTCAGACATTAAAGCCAAATTTTTAATTAGAATTTAGCATGTAGGTATTATTTTGTGCAAAATACGGTTACTGGTTTATGTACCTACTTGCCTAAATAACCACCTCCCTGCCCTCTAATTGTCTCATGAAATCTGTTTTTTGTTATTTGTCCTTTTTTACACTCAAAACTACAGAAATTGTTTTAATGTAGACTTCCTATATAAATAAATTTTCCAGGTTCAGTAACGTGGACGTAAGCGTTGCAGTAGCGACTGCAACTGGGCTGATCACGCCCATTCTTTTCAACTGTGACTCCCGCGGTATTCTCGACATCTCTAGGAATATGAAAGAGCTCGCCGCTAAGGCCAGGGCCGGCACACTTCAGCCAAACGAGTTTACGGGTGGCACTGTCACTGTGTCCAACCTTGGTATGTTTGGTGAGTGGAATAGCATACCTACTTAAATAACTACTGATAATCATCCTTCTCTACACCTATATACCTCTATGGGCTTGTGGTATCATAGCATAAGTACATACTATGTTCTGGTCCCATATAACTTCTGATCCTATATTCAGTAGGTAAATCTTAATAAAACTTGACACGTGTAAAGAATAGGTTGGCATCCGTGGTGGTCTCCAATTTGTTGAGAGCGAATCGGGCTGGTGTCAAACTATGATTACCTCCAGTAGGAATTCTCCTCTTAATAGGTACCCAACAAATAGTATTCAATGTTCCACAGTAAAGGATTTGTCACACTGGATGCGTTCTGCGGTCTGCGGTCAGGTCAGAGCGAACGCAGCCCGCATCATGTATGAACAGCATTGTCGGTATTAATGTATTTTATACAGAATGCGATCTGACCGCGCGAGCACAACCAAAGAACGCATGTTGGCCCGGCGGGGCGGAGGCGAGGGACCGACCGACAACGTTGACCGGACCGCAGGCCGCAGAACGCATCCAGTGTGACAAATCCCTAATAGGCCCAGAACAGAACCCAGTGGAACACCGCACATTTCGCGCTGGCTCCTGCCATCGCGTCTTGTGTAGATGATAGAACTTCCCACCAGATAATAAACTCCAACAATCAGTATTATAAATGTACGGCGGTACCCGACGGTAGCGAAACGTCCGCCTATTGCAACAACACAACAGGCAAGCTGTTAAACGCGTTGGAGATGTCCATTTCCAAACACACTGCTAACACTGCCTCGCCCCGGGACGCCGCTTCCTCTGCCATGAAAACCTCTCTCATTAGAGCGTCAATGTTCAAATATAATATTTTGCTCTGGTTTCACCATTATCGTGTTTGTAAAAAGGAGGTACATAACTGCCTAGTGATTTATCACATAATCGATTGATTAACCAGGAAATTAATTGATAACCGCATCAATTGATGTGTCTGTTTTCAGTCAATGTAGAAAAACTTTTGTAGTCCCAGAAAAACAACTATTGAGAGATCCAGCAAACTTATAATGTAACAAACATGAGGCATCAGTTTGCTGGATCTCTAGTTTTCTCGTCGTCTTTTCGCAATTATGCCAGTTTTATTTTATAATTGTATTTTTAGGTATCACAATGTTCAATGCCATCATCAATCCTCCTCAGTCGTTAATACTGGCGGTCGGAGGCATACAGGAGATGGTTATTCCTGAGGCAAAGTCGAAGGATAGGTAAGGATAGAAATGAGTACCTATTGCTTATTTTTACCCCATGCGCGTTTTCTTCAGTTATTATTTTTTAGAGATGTCAGCAAACAATGGATTTTCAAAGAGGAAACTCGTGATCCTAGAACGCAAAATGCAACTTAAGTGTAAAGGTGTGGTTTTGGTCAGTAGGTAAGTCTGACACGCTCACACGCCCTCCCGCTTAACCCCAAACCAGGAAGTCTTTGGATGATTCCCCACCTTAAAAAAAACTATTACGCTTTGCCACAAATAAACTGTATTTGCCACATTAGGTAGGTAGTCCTTTTTCTTTATTTTATTCAATTTCCGTTTTCTTTATTTCCAGTTTCAAAACAGCCAAGTTCATGACGTTCACCGCATCTGCAAACCATAAAGTAATCGACGGCGCGGTGGGCGCGATGTGGATGAAGGCTTTCAAAGAGAACATACAGGACCCCGCGAACATGATTCTTTGATTATATTATTGATTACTCTGTGCACACATCGGTTAGTAAAATTTACGTAAGTTTGAAGCAGGGATGTTAGGGAGCTCCATAACCGTAACCGAAACTATCGAATATCCGATATAAAATAATATCCATAACCGTAACCAAAATAAAAGTTTCGGATAATATCGGACCCTAATTGCGAAACATGACTGATTGTTTTGTTGTCGACACACGCGCGCATTGTTTGTTTTCTTCTGTTGTCGTCCTCGTCTTAATATATTTTACTTCTGAAATTCATTAAAAATCTAATATCCGTAGCCGAAATTATCCGAAACTAACGGATAATCCAAAATAATTTCATTTCCATATCCGTATCCGAAATTTCATATCCAAACGTCCCTGGTTTTAAGAGCATTTCAAAGCTAGCGCCTAGCGCGTACTGCGATGCAATTGTTCACAGCGCGATTTTGATATAAATGTTAATCTAGTAATCTGTAAAACAGGGTACAGACTAGACTGCTGTAACATGCAAGATAAGACCAGTAGCGCACTAGCGGCCAGCGGCCATCGAGATTCATACTGTGGCCGCTAGCCGCGTGCGGACAGGTACGCGCGCTCTATGGCGGTGTCATACTAATTTACGTATCTCGATGGCCGCCGCGACCTGGCCGCTAGTGCGCGCCTGGCCTAACATGAAAGGAGCAGCGTCCACACTAGTTACATTGCATGTTACGCTAGGTACCCGGCTTTATGTACTGTTTCAAATAAATTATATCGTATTTCTGAGGCAAAGTAAATGTCCAAAATGAAATCGCAGGACGCGCATTGTCCCCACTAGCTTAAACTGGCGACTGAATTTACTGACATATCGCACTATTTCTCAATAATTACAATGGAGAAAATAATCCAATACCTTGTTGCAGGTAGATACTAAGATGAAAGAGTCTGGACTGTTACTATTGTAACAGTGACAGTAATCTTTGGTAAAACAAGTCTCAGAGGAACCCGGACAAAGCACATTCTTTTAACATGGCTCAAGTGTATTATTTACACAATGGGGTTCTTAGACCTGTATACATGAGAGTTCCATGCCTATATATGTAAATTTGAAGAACATATAGCTAGGCAAAATCGTTGTAACAGTGTATATTCAAAGTGGATGGCAACATCACTGATGCATGTCCAGAAAGTAAATGTGAATTATTGTAGAATTTACATTATTTTATGATCAGATATATTTTTTATAAATGTGTACTTGTGTATTAGTGTGTGTATATAGGTACCTATTTTATATTAATTAATTTTATAGGTTTGATTTTTTAAATAAAACAATGCATTTTGGTGATTTTGTTTATTTTCTTAAGCTAATGTCAGATGTTTACTTGACCTCACGCAATCTTCTGACTGCGGACCTGCAGGAAGACGCAGCGGTGGTGGAGAACACCCACGCACCACCAGCTACGGTCCTCTTACAACGCTTGCATGACCAGATGCCGACGCAGGAACGTTTCATGGCATCCTGAAATGAGATTTTTTTTATTAAGCCGGATAAAACTTATAAATGTGTTTTGAGGGTAGTTTTGGAAAAGTAACAGGGTGCTAATGAAATGCTTTTGACTCGCATGCATTAGTCGCCCCCAAAAATATACATTGCTTTTAAATTACTATGTCATCCATGAGAGTCTGAATTAGTATAGTGTTAGCCACTATGGTCTATCGGTTTAGGTAGTTAACTAAAGGTAAACAATCTTGGTACGTCTTTTTATATTAAAGAGGTTGTATATAATATACCCAAAGATTATTTAAATTTAGTTTATTAGCTAACATCCATTTAGGTAAATACCTAGTGGCAAAGATTTTTATATAAAATTTATAGACAACTTTTAGATAAAAAGACATGCCAAGATTGTTTGCATTTAATTAACTACCTAAACCGACAGAGTATAGTTATCTTCTATGCAAGACACTTTCTCAGTGATTAAAAAAAAAATGAAAACAGAACGGGTTGCCTATGTATAAAATAGATAAAATTCAGAATTCTAATATTTGCCCAATTAAGATTGTTTTCCACGGTTGTAGCAATTCATAATGTTCAATGGCAGCAACATATCCCTGAATTCTAGAAAATATTTAGAATTCATGGATATGTTGCAGCTATATGGTAATAGTTAGGGAGTCAGACCTCAGATTCAGCCAGGATTCAATTCCTAGGCTGAAATAAAATACTTCCCTTTGTAAGTGGGTTCTACAAACAAACGGGCATATTGTCAATAAGTTTTGAAATTTTTAGTTTCTATAATCGCCGCAAGTAGCGGTGCATCACAACAAGAATGGCATCAGCATTGTCGATTACAATAATGTCAAAACAATGTGAAATGTGAAATTAGAAAGTCCTCAGAAAAAGTAAATCATTGACAGATTATTTATTGCTGTGTATTTAAAATTACAGATCATTTTAGAACTTTTAATAAATCTATTAGTACACCTAAAAATTTTAGGATATTAGGGCACCCAACACGGGCAGGTTATCCCTAATAATATTCAATTGTTCATAGCAATAAATTGAATATTGTAAGACTTAGTGACATGAAGCTCTTTTTTATATTTATTGTGCTTTTAAATCAAAACAACACTTATACATATAATATTTCATATGTTCAATGCACTTGCTGCACTCTCGAATGCTAATACATAATATAATTTAATTCATGAAACCCCAACCGGTCTCATGCAACCGCCCTGTTATTGTTTTATTTTATCTCATTTCACGGGTATGCGATAGGTTAAATGCTATAAAACTTAAATGTGTCTGGGCAAGCTTCACTGTTGTATCACAACATTTGATAGAAGTCATGGATGTTACTAACATGTAAATAATTGAAGCACCAATTCATTATAAAACAAGAAATATTTACACAAAAAATAAGATGTGTGTTGTAGTGCAACAAAGTATGAATGTTTCCTACTCTGTTAGTCCCATGTCTTATTTCAACTCAAAGCAGTAAATAGATTCATCAGATGGTTCCTTAAAATTATTTGGTTACAGAGTCACTGTAATGATAGGGATAAACTGGAAAACATAACCTCCAATTATTTAAATCAAAATAAACTTGTCTGTTGTGAACAAAGAGTGATTAGAAGTTTATTTATTATCAATCATTAAAAACCGGCACGTGAGAAATTGGCTCAAAAACGAGAAGTACTGAATGAAAATTCACGATACTAACCTTACCGCAGAACGAGCAAGTGTATTTTGCGTGCTGGGTGACTTCCATTTTTTTGACCATTTTACGGAGGGAGGCACCGTAACGTGTGCCATATTTGCCAGTGATTCCGACCTTCTTCGTGCGTTTGGCCTGAAAACATTATAACATTTCATGTAGTTACATTGAGCACTGCCACCAAAATCGACCGACCAGTATCGGTAAAAATAAATGTCCCTCGCACAAAATATTTTTGTTGAACACTAGGAATATTCACTAGCACTCTTTTGATTTAACTTATCACTGATTATATGAACGGATTAGTTAAATATTCACAAATTAAATCTCACCATTTTTGTTAACCTGTCTGACACAACGGTTGACAGAAAAGAAGAGAAACACTTTTGACTGACAGCTAAGTGTTACCCACTAAAATTGTTTAAAAAAAATGGTGTATGTTGTAAAAAACCGGATTTTATCGAAAATATACTTTCGTTTATTCTTAACTTATTCTTTTTTTCGTTATTGGTACAGTACGGCCGTAATAAGTTGGCGAGTCTGAAGTTAAGGATATTTGGAAAATATAGGTTTTAAAAAAAATAATGCAATTTGCAGTTGTTATTGCTGTTAAAAACTGTTATTAGCATTTATTTTAGCGTTTGAAAACTCGTTCAAAAATAAAGGTTTAAAAAAAATAACAACTGCAAATTGCATTTATTTTTGTACGAGTTTTCAAGCGCCTAAATTCGCAGTGCCTAACTCAGACTAGACAACTTATAACGGCTGTACTGTACCGCGCCTACTTGTTACTTTGGTGACTTGAAATTTATTAATTGAAAATTCAATTTCTTCTTATACTTTGAGTTAGTCGAAGACGTCTTGTTCAATTTAACAATGCTTGACTATTTTTTTTTAAACTACGATTTAAAAAATCTAATAAAGTGGGAATGTGGGAATAATCTGATGAATAAAATCAGCTCAGTATCAAGATTAGCTAGTGCGCTATTCGGTTGCAGCGGGTTGCCAATGAAAAGCACAGTGGCGCCTCCATTATTTTCTAGTTTCAAGTGTTTCAACTCTTTTTTTGCCAAGCTGTACTATGATGGCTGCTGTCACACAAGTCAATCTCAAGGAAACTGACAAAATCATCGATTTTGACATTTCTATTCTTCCTTCATACGATCCCGTTAAGTTTAAATTTTAACAAAATAAAGTTGCGAGCGGACAACATAATGCAATATTTTATGCAAAGTAATTTGTGTTGTTGGGGTATGCAGGCTACGTAGCCTGACTTTAGAAGACTTGTGCCTACAGGTAAATATATTTTATTGTCTTATTCACAATATTCAAAGCCCCATATCAGTCATTGAATAGTTTTTAGCAGGAATGCTAATGAAATCATGTCATGTATTCTTTGCTAAAAGACGTGCGTCGCTGAATCTGAATAAAACAAATAAGTTGCTCCATAGACTAGTCTTAAATTGATCTGGAACACAAGTTAGAATGAAATCCAATAAGAATTCTAACAGATGGTTGTCAGTTTCTCGTGATTGGCCCGACAACTGTCAAAACTTTTGATTTCCAGAGATCGAGTAATCGAGGTTTCCTAGCATTTACAACGACCTACGATTGTTGTAGGTCGATGATGTCGGTTTAGGGTGGATTCCCCCATTTTACGGGAATTTATTTAACTCACATTTAATTTACCTCACGTAACTATGTAATTTGCAGTTAGTTAAATATTTTGAATAAGTAGTAGGTAAGCCTGATTCACACTGGCATCCTTTTTTAAATAATTGCCTATTTTCGTAATTTTCTTTTTTTGACTGAAAAGCTATTTTTTTGTACTCATCAACATGTAGAAAATATAGGTTGGAAAATGTAACAAATAAATACAATTAACTTTGAAAGGCCACGTGACGTAGAAATACAACAATATTATTACTACTATATTACCTACTTTTAATGTAATGTATGTAAATATCTGTATACAATAAAGAATAAAGAAGAAAAATGCTTAGTATCTATAAAACCTCTGCTTCCCTTGGTGTGTGTAGGTAAGTTGTATCCTTACTCCTTCACACTGAAACGGCTGAAAGTATTTGGATTAGTTTTGACACGTTGGTATATTAGTCCAGTCAAAATAGACTAAATTATTATTCAAGTTTGCATTAATTCCCAACAAGCTGGATTTTTGTGCAGGCCTTGAATACGTCATTACGAATGATATGTCAAAAGTCCCCATCGATCCCGCTTGTGCGTTGTTTTTTATTCGAGGTCAAAGGTCACAAATTAGCGTTTTTTGCGTATATCTCTGAAACAACGAGAGCTATCGAAAAATAGTTCAGGCAAAGATGGTAGATCGTAAAATTGCCTACAAAAAAGATCTAGCACTTTTTCTTCTACGATGCACTGTTCTCGAATTATGGCTATTTTAAACATAGAAAATACGAATATGCACTCATGCTAAGGGATGATGGGTTCGTAGAATATTTGAAGGACAAACCATCTGTAACGATACATAAGCAGTGTCGTAAAGCATACACCCGGAAGACCAGCATCGCTGCAGCTAAAAGACAGCGTGAGGCGGAGATAGCTACCGCATCTGGGATTAGTCCTCCTCGTACTAGCACGAGGTAATAAATCGTCTTTTTGACGAAATACTGTTTGTTCTGTGGCAATGAAGCAAATAAAACGGCTGAAATAAAAAAAAGCGCAGCATCTTCGACCAAGAGTGTCCTAAACTTTCAACCCTTGACTTCAAGAAAACCATCTTTAAAGAAGCTCAGGCTCGTTCTCATGAGCTAGCAAGTAGTTGTCATTGCTAGATCGTAAAATTGTCTACAAAAAAGATGTGGACACTTTTCTTCTATAAAGCATCGCTTTCGAGATATCGTTACTTTAGACCGCAGGAAAGTCGTAGGTATTTTAAGTGTAACAATCACTGTAGTACTTAGCCTCAGCAGAAACTAAGTCATATTCATACTGAATGCGGGCAATGACACTACTTGCTAGCTCATGAGAACGAGTCTGAGCTTCCTTAAAGATGGTTTCCTTGAAGTCAAGGGTTGAAAGTTTAGGACACTCTTGGTCGAAGATGCTACGCTTTTTTTTATTTCAGCCGTTTTATCTGCTTCATTGCCACAAAACAAACAGTATTTCGTCAAAAAGACGATTCATTACCTCGTGCTAGTACGAGGAGGACTAATCCCAGATGTGGTAGCTATCTCCGCCTCACGCTGTCTTTTAGCTGCAGCGATGCTGCTCTTCCGGGTGTATGCTTTACGACACTGCTTATGTATCGTTACAGATGGTTTGTCCTTCAAATATTCATCGAACCCATCATCCCTTAGCATGAGTGCATATTCGTATTTTCTATGTTTAAAATAGCCATAATTCAAGAACAGTGCATCGTAGAAGAAAAAATGTTGGATCTTTTTGTAGACAATTTTACGATCTTCAAACTTTGCCTGAACCATTTTTTGATAGCTCTCGTTGTTTCAGAGATATACGCAAAAAATGCTAATTTGTGACCTTTGACCTCGAATAAAAAACAACGCACAAGCGGGATCGATGGGGACTTTTGACATAACATTCGTAATAACGTATTTAAGGCCTGCACAAAAATCCAGCTTGTTGGGAATTAATGCAAACTAGAATGTCTATTTTGACTGGACTATATTATGTTGGTTTGAAAAGGCAGGATATTTTTAGCCCAGGAGTATGTTCTCTTGGAATAATTTTCTACTTTCACGAGGACAAAATTGCTGGTAGAAGCTAGTGTAAGATAAAAATGTATATTTAGAGATTACTCAGTTTTTGAATTCTGGGTAAAGTTTGCGGTAAGGAATGAGTAAGGAAAACGCAATTCGGCCTTCTGGCAACCCACAACACTGCCGGTACATACGACTTCGAAAAAGGTCGATCTTACGGAAATTTTAGCCGTCCCGATCACCTGGACGGACTTGTTTTAACAAAAAACAAATCAAAATGTTGCGATCGATTTTTGTACGAAACCAAGTTTTAAACGATGCCTTGAAAAAAACTTTAAGGTCTAACCTGACGAGATGCATGAGCACAGAACTATCCAAAAGGAAACTCTCTAACAAGTAAGTTACATGGTTTTTATTATTTTAAAGTATATATTTAGGATGTTGATGATTGGTTTCATTGATAGACATGTTGGCGTGTCAAATATTGTTACTTGTTTTCCCATAAATAAATTGTACTAGTTGCATAACCAAAACGTCAATGGTTTTCACCTTGCCAATTCATATTTCAATTAGGCGACTTTTGCCGGCTTACCACGCGTCTTGCGTTGCAGGAATACTTTATAGTAAATTGTTGAATGATTGTGATGTTTGGGGAAGTATTGCCACTGCCCTGTGTTGAAAGAAACATGTTTATAGAGTGGGTGCCAATGAACTTGAACATTAGTGCTATGTGTAATCACTGTCAATGTATGGTACGGCTAGCCTAGCCCTTCCTTTAACTGTACAGTAGGTATGTGACAGAGATGTAGAACCACACTGTAATCAAACTGTAATAGTTATGTTATTTTGTCTTGTGCAAACAGATTGACTGATGTTACTACATAATTATGAGATTCTTTATTTTTCTAGGGTTTATGTATTTCATTTGGATACAGGATACTATATAGATTCAAATATAATCAATTTAACTAGATTTTATTTCATTTAACTTTCATTCTAATTTGAACATTTAAAAACAAAATTCAGAAACCAGTTTCCAAAACAGCTGGAATGATTTTTATGGAATATTCACTGACAGCTGATGTCACAAAGAGGAATTTCTAGGTTTCTTTTAAATTTTCCCCCAGAAATGTAATTTCAAACTGACAACATCTTTGAAAAGGTTGAACAAAATTTGATAGGACTTTTACTAACAGATAGCCTAGATGTGACTTATCATCTTAGAAAACTAATAATTTGTAAATTAAATAATTTGTAAGCATGTTCACCTGGTGAACAAAGTTGCAGGTAACAGCTAATTAAATCTGTAATCTACAACATCCTGCATCAAATATTAAAAAAAAATTAAAATGATTTATTTAAAGCTTTCATTATCTTGAGACTGATAAGATTGTCTCGGAGTTTTTTATTTTGTCTACAATACTTTTTGATGATTAAAAAAAATAGCTGTCACTAATTATTAAAACTAGTTATTATATAAGCTCAAATATGTTTTTCCAATTCATTACTAGTCTACTAGACACTAGTCTAATAGGAAGTTGCTTCATGTAAGACACAGGAATTCAGTCTCATCTAGTTAGACTGAAAACTAGCCCGAAGCTCATTGGAAAAAGGCTAGGAAGATACCAGTGCCAGTGCCTATCTCCTTACCTATACCAAAAGCAAAAAAAATAAAACTATCTCATATGAAACTAAGTCACTTACATCTTGCAACATTTTGGTCGTTATTCAAAATACAAGAAATAATTTAAAAAATTTATATTCATAGGTAATACAATATGTAAACCAATATGTAAAACTTCAGTAGTTCACACTAGAATAAGAGAGCATTTTTGTTGTATGCTTGTACCTGTCCTTTAAGTGTGGAAATTATCACAAAAATAGTACTATAGGATATGCTTAAAACCTTAGATAGACAGATTACAGCTATTGACGGCACGGTTAGCACAGTGGTTTAGCGATTGACTGCTATACTGCGTGTCACATGTTCGATTCGCACACAGAACAAATATTTTTATGGCTTACAAATTACTAGAATCTGTAAGCCATACAAATATTTTGGGTTTGATGGTATTGTATTGAGTTTACATGTTTATGAATGCACCCATGATATAGGAGTCATTCCTTGTGTGGAGTAATTTTTTTAAATTTAATTTATGAATTCGCGACCGGTGTCATGCAACCGCGCTGTTATTGTCTTACTATCGTGTCTCGTTTCGCAGGTATTGATAGGTTAAAAAAGACACAAAAACTAAACTAGTTTTTGGTTCATCTAAGTATTCTAACTTCTATGTTAGATTCTCATATCGTTTGAATCCCCAACCGGTCCTATGAGACCGCGCTGTTATTGTTTTACTATTGTGTCTCGTTTCGCGGGTATCTGAGTAAATAATCAGAGGCCTAGGCTATATTATAAAATTACTTATGATAATACCTAAATTACTTTGTTTATGTTATTGAACTGCACATAGTAATCAATCATTTAATCATCAGATTCACCTCATTACCTTCAAAGAACTGATAATAGAGAATTGATTTAAACATGTTTTAAACTAAGAAAATCATAAAAATGATAACCAATTCCAGCTTCCTAACTTTGATTGAAAGAAGAAAAAGCATACTAAATGCCATATCATCTTATTTTTTATTTGTATAATATTTCTTCAGATAATTTATTACAGTTCAATCATAGTCACCACATTTTACAGCTTCTGATTCACTCAAGGCCGGTTTAGACGAATGCGTCGACGTCGTCGGGATGCCTTGGCAATTACTTGAGTTTTAAGGGCTTTGATATTACAGGTTTCTTGTTATTTATTTATTAATAGATAATCTCTTAACAAAACCAAAAACAGGAATTAAAAAGCATAGCATTGGCAAAACAATGATTAAATTGACCATAATTTTCCTTAAAAATATCTTATTATAAATTACAGTTTCTGTGTATAACTAACCGACGCACAATTGGCCCACGTCTCAGTTGTACGTAGTAACACGTCCCGTGGCGTTGATATAATGTAGCTCTACAAGTCTAGTTGCCATATGAAATGTATGGAGACTGACGCGCTCAGACTACTTTAACTCTTTGAGCTGATTTTCATGATCACATGAATTATATCGTAAATCAAATGTTTCAAGCTAACTTTTTCACGCATAAATCACGCGTCATAATACATACCTACGAACTTCGAATTTGATTATCCTCTAGTAGCTAGTAGTATCCTATGCTCTTATGCTCACATTACGTAGACATAGATTTTCATCAGAGATTAATTAAAAAGGAAATCACTTGATTATAAACTAAGATGTGATAACTCAAAAAATATCTTTGTTTATCTGAAAACTTGCAGATATCATTGAGATGTCTGAACCGAGCGTGGCTGATAAGCTAACATATGAACTTATCTCTCGGTGACTTTGATAATTACTTTACGCACTATACGTACATGTGTTTAACCGCTAATTATTACATAAGTTGTACATAGTAGGGTATTACTACTATCGGTTAAACAAAAATGGCAGTTAATGACAATGAAAGACATCAGAAAGTCTAACCTTCAGTCTATTGAAGGTTCTTCTTGAATGATATTCCATTTTGCCCAGTAGGGAACTCATAGGCAGTCGCTATATGTAAAACACGGGTAATCTAATCTTACCTAACCTACCGCAACCATACCTAAACTGTTTAGAACGAGTTTACTATGTCATTTCACTACAGATAGTTCAGCTGTCGTCGATGCGACTTTAATGAGTCTATCTATTACTTCGTTAAACACCAGCTAAACAGTAATAGAATAGTATTACAGGAAAAAATAAACAGCGATTTACAAAGTGCTAGATTAGAAGCCTTCCCCAAGCTAGTTATAGACTCAATAACTCGCTTGTGATGTTAAAGGCTATGAGGCTATGGAGTCGGCTTCCCAGCAGACCGACAGCAAAGAAATCTAATCTAAATCTAAGATTGAATTTAAAAAAAAAAAACTTATCCAAACTCTTGGTGAATGCGAAATAGATGTATAAGTTTTGGTTTACTGGCGAGAGTCAATATAATATGCATAGGTAATAACTGCATCATTGCGTTGATTTAGATATTCATTTTTTTACAGTTACAGGTTGTCTTTATAAAATAATGAAATTTCAACCCGACCGCAGTTGGAAACCGAAATATTTATAAAAATAATAATACTATTATTACACCATTCAATAGTGTCGTTAATTAGGGTAACATTCTGCGAAGTAATTTCATGATAAACTACAATACGTTATAATCTAGACGGCTATATTGCAATATAGCTGTATAAATTATAAAAAAATGTGTTATCAGGTAATTGTATTTTGTCTATAGTTCTGCGTAACTGAATTTTTGGCGTAATTTCCCTGGACCATTTGTGGTCCATCCATCTAAATTAAATGGAATAAGACGGCAAACCTTGCTCTAAATTAAATACTCGCTGATTAACATGATCGGTGAAAACATCTTGGCAAATAAAGCAGGCTTGTATACCAAAGAAAATTATAAAAAGTCTGTGTTTCCTGATAGCTACAACCCCTAAGTGTGTGACTTGGGGTCTTTTAGTCAACAGTGAATAGTTACTTCTAGGCTTTCGTCAGCCATATCATCGCTTACCATTCGGTGAGAGAGTAAACGGGATCCTATCCATAATAATGTATTAAAAAAAATGTTTAACATTTTGTTACTAAACTAAAATATCTTCTTTCCAGAGTATTAAATTCTCAGAACAGGAGAATTTTAGCCACACCACAATGGACCATCCAGATAAGGTATTACGCCGACCTGCCGGGCCATTCAAAGGTGAACTTACCGGCCCTGTCCCCAACTATGGAGAGTGGTTCCATTATCAACTGGCAGAAGAAGGAGGGTGACAAACTTAGTGAAGGTATGTTTTATGAATAATTTTTAAAATCAGAAATAACATAGATGGATAAAAGCGTAATAGACATAAATATCGAGCAAAATATCGCTTGGATCATTAGGGCCTTTACAGTGGGCTGCAGAAATGTCCGAAAAAGTTAACCTCTCGTGCCACCAGAGTGGGAGAATTATTAAATGTGCTCCCATCTCAAAAAGAAGGCTTTGTACAAACTCTGTACGAGCATTATCCACAAGATCCATTAAAATGTAACAACATTGTTCATGTTTAACTTTTTCGGTGAGATAAGGATCTTGACTTCGAGTTTATGGCTCATATTAAAATTTACAATATGTCTGATTAAATTTTAGGCGATCTTCTCTGCGAGATTGAAACAGACAAGGCTACAATGGGATTTGAAACCCCTGAAGAAGGTTATCTGGCCAAGATCCTGATCCCAGCTGGAACTAAAGGCGTGCCGGTTGGCAAACTGCTCTGCATCATCGTAGGAGACAAAGGAGACGTGGCTGCCTTCAAAGATTTCAAGGATGACGACTGTAAGAGCTATGGAAATGTTTACTGTGATGTGATGGAGTTGTTTGAGTGGCTACCATTATTAACGTTCTTTCAGCCGGACTAAATGGGGTGTTTTAAATGCTCATTTGATATAAACTTTACTAAAGCAACTTACAACGTCGCATTTTTGTCGTGTATTCTATAAGTCGCTACAACAAACACTGGTACGTGATTGGGTGACATTTTTCATTTTAAAATAGTTTTGGCGCGAAGACATTTGAGCGCCGACCCGATGTCCATTTACTGGTTGATCAATGTGCTAGCTTAACAAAATGGTCACATTGGTAATTAACTTTGTCGCTAGTAAGTCATTCACATTATAATAATCAAACAATCTTGAAAACTTCTTATAAATAGGTATTTCTACCCTGGGGTGTATCTTTGGTTCAAGCTAGTTAACCAATTGACACTTATTCTTATTGGTTAATAATTTTCTTCCCAAGTTATTTATCATTTATTTGATGCATTACCCATAGAAGCATTATTAAATTAAATTAAATTAGTTTAGCATAATAGATAAAATACATGAAATATATTTTTTAGATCGATGATTGAATAACATTATTAAATTAATAAAACGATCAACGTCTAAGCAGGAGGTACCATTGAACATTTCGGTCACAGAGTCAGTCGAGTTATATCCATTTGGGAGCCATTTGGGAGATCGTGATATCTAAAAATATAAACATAGTAACGTAATAACTGTTTTATATTTGAGCAAAACTCACTAACTATACATTTGCACGTATTTGTGTAAACTAACAGTTGTTTGTACCCACAGCTAGCGGTCCGGCGAGGCCCATTGTCAGGAAACAAGGTTATTTTTTTTACATGTTCAAAAAATAAAGAACTGGTTATTGATTAAGTTATCTGCAATTTTTTTTTTAATATGCATTGACTCGCGTTTGACCACTATCTTACCTGATGGCAAGCGATGATGTGGCCGACGATGCCACGCTTGCCCAGAGGTTTTTATTTATGACTAGCTGTCCCCTGCGGTTTCACCCGCATTTTGCGTTACTGCTCCGCTCCCGTGGGTCGTAGCGTGATGGTATATAGCGTATAGCATTCCTCGATAAATGGGCTATCTAATCCTGAAAGAATTTTTCAAATCGGACCAGTAGTTCCAGAGATTACCTCCTACATACAAACTTACAAATTTTACCTCTTTATAATATTAGTATAGATGAAGAAGAAGAGTTTTTAATATCTAATTTTTATTTTGGATAAGTATGGATTTCATTAAGAGAGTTGATAGGTAGAATCAAACAGTTAAAAGTTGCAGATAATTAAATCAATAAGCCTGTAAGGTGAATGGTTAAAAATAAACAGGTGCATGGTTAATTTACTTACTGGAATAAATATAAGCATGTTAGAACCTATTGAAGAAAATATTGGTATCCTGGGTGATGGGAACAACTTTTCCATTTATAATTTTTTTTTTTAGTTATTTAATCTAGTGCTTGACTGCGATCCCAGCTGATGGTAAGCAGTGTACATTACTATAATTAAGGCGTATTTAAAAGTGTATTGTGAACCGCAGCCGCCGGTGGCGCCCCCGCGCCCGCAGCGGCGGCGCCCGCGCCTCCTCCCCCGGCGGCGGCCCCCGCGGCCCCAGCGTCCGCGCCCGCCGCAGCGCCGCCCGCTGCCGCGCCCGCCGCGCCCTCTGACAGCAGGGTCTACGCCAGCCCCATGGCGAGGAGGCTCGCTGAAATCAGGAATATTAGGCTTGGAGGTAAGAATTACTTCTATATTCTTCAATACACTTACCCTAAAACCTGCTTTTATCCCTACTGTTTCTAGCACGCAATTTACTGTTTTCCGTACTAGTGCAAAAAGTGCGCGAGCTCGCCCAGCAGGTAGGCAGGCTGAGCGTTAATCAACCCCCACGAGTCTACGGCCTTTTATTGATTTATACTTGTTAAACTTATCAAAAAGTTCTATTTCAACACACTTATTCCGAAAAACAGGCTCTTACCGCTTGTAGACATGCAATGAAGTATATTTCATACTAGTGCGGAAAAGCTTTAAATGGAAACAACATAAACATCATTCTCTTAAAAAAACCCAAAAAAATATATACAGCAGGCTGTCTTAATCACGATCCAGGCCCCCCATCCCCCATGTCATCAAAAATAAGCAAAGCATAGATATCCCACCCCCTGTCATGCTACGGAAGCACTACAAGGGGATACTCGAATGGTCCCTGAGTGTTTAGAGAATTCTTTTGGTTTCTTCTCCATATACCAAAAAGAAGAGTTGTTCCTTTATCTATATAGTATTTTCAATTAACACATCTATCACCTATATTGCATGTCATTTCACGATTACCACATTATATTTATAATTCACACCAATGTCAGCCTCTTCTGATGGCACGAAATAAAGCAGTCTGAGTATCTTGTCATGTTTTTTATTGTTCAGTAATTAGTTCCTAATTAATTAAATTGGCTATAAAAACTTTTCTTGGTTTTGATTGCTAAAGGCAGCATTCGGTTCTTAGCGACCCCACCGCGCGACTGCGACCCGCGACCTCTACCGGGTCCTGTGGCGCGTGGCCCACTGCTTAGTATGTATTTGTATGGAGTACTAAACAAACCAGGCGACTGCGTCGTTTGACCGGCTATAACAATCCAATACTAAGCAATGGTCGCACGATCTGGTTGCGGTCGCAGGACGCGGTCGCTAAGAATCGAAGGCTACCTTTAAGTAAAGTCTTTCTTCCCAACTCTTTCTAATTTAACTCTAAGCCCAAGGCTGATCAAGGCTCAATATATTATTTCATGCTATCAGGAGAGGGCTCGGGGCTGTACGGCTCACTGAAGAGTGGCGACTTGTCAGGCGCGGGCGCCGCCGCGCCGGCCGCGGCCGCGCCGGCCCCGGCGCCCGGCGCCAGCTACGTGGACATCCCGCTGTCCAGCATGCGCGCCACCATCGCCAAGCGCCTCTCCGCCGCCAAGCAGACTATCCCGCACTACCAGCTCACGGCCACCGTCAACGTTGAGAAGACCATGGCTATGAGGCAGACGGTCAATGAGAAGCTGGAGAAGGAGAAGGCTGGAGTTAAGGTGAGATATCCACGAAAAATTATAAGAAGTATCCCTAAAGAATGAAGTGTGATGCGTCCTGAAAATGTACTAGAGATTATTACTATTTACTTACTGACGATAATAATAATCTACATTCTTAATAAGATCCTCTATTAATCCTCTAATAAGATCATCCTAAGGGTCTGTCTGCCTTAACTACTTGTTACGTTTTCAGGTCAACACCCGTGAATGTCAGAAGCTAGTTCATTATAGATACTTACTAATTAATTAATAAAATTTTAAAACATACTTATCAATTATAATATTTTAAATGCGAAAGTAACTCTGTTTATCTGTTACGCTTTTACGGTTAAATTACTAAACTGATTTTGGTGAAACTCAGCACTGAGTAAGCTTGAACCCCAAGCAAGAATATAGGCTACTTCTTTTTATCTGGTTTCGATTCCTACATCCTATCAGCATTTTTTTCATAACTCTGTGTGTTTTCAGGTTTCGATGAACGACTTCATTGTGAAGGCGGTCGCTGCGGCTTGCAAGCGAGTTCCCACCGTCAACTCACACTGGATGGACTCCTTCATTAGACAGTAAGTTCACTTGTTTTGAAACCCGCGATAGCACGAAGCGGGAACTATACTAGACCGACGCACAAGTGGGCGACGCCTGAGTTGTACATAGAAGCACGTCGCGCAGCGTGGGCCTAACGTAGCTCTAGAAGTCTAGTTGCCATATAAAATACATGACGCGGCCAAATCGGCGTACGTGGCCCACGTGGGCTCAATGTAGTTCTACTTTAAGATCAGATAGTCACAATATAACTTTATTTCGAGCATTGGTTATTGTAAAGTCTGTTCATAGAAAATCCGCGTAATTCCGTTTTTTATTTTTTTGGATTTTGCAGTGTCGAATTGTATGATGATTAAAATATGATTTGTGATCGTAGCACTTATTTATTTGCGAAATTATATTCATTAAAATCATATCATACAACCTTTTTGAACGCCTAACCCTATTGAACGGCTATTTCATGAAAAAGATATTTAATAGGGTTAGGGTTGGTTCTGAGATGCAAAATGTAATAAACCAAAGAATATTTGAATTTCCTGTCTACCCACCCAGGGGGTAGTACATAAGTTAGTGGATAAGAGAATTGGCGCTATTTTCTACCGAGGTTAAAGTTGCATCAATCTGCCACAAAACACATACAGAGAATACAGACCTAACACATTCTCAATATTTCCAGGTTCGCCAACGTAGACGTAAGTGTAGCGGTAGCGACTCCCTCCGGGCTGATCACGCCGATCCTGTTCAACTGCGACTCGCGCGGTATCATCGAGCTCTCCACCAACATGAAGGAGCTCGCCGCCAAGGCCAGGGAGGGCAAACTGCAGCCCAACGAGTTCATGGGTGGCACTGTCACTGTGTCTAACCTTGGAATGTACGGTAAGTAAAACCAGGTCAAATTTTAGAGAAAAAAAAATCTTTTCTGTTTTGAAAAGTTTCGCAGAAGCAAAGTTTACTATCTGTAAAGTTCGCTAGTGAATCTTGAATAGTTGCTAAATATAGGTGCATAAGCATTTCTTAATGTAAAAAGTTTTTGAGTAGTTATATACATACATGGGTCTTCGGAACAGGGTATAAAGTCCCCAAAACCTCCTTTAAAAAGGGAGGAACCTCCTTCGCTGGCAGGTGTTGTCTGGTTTGGGCAACTGACAGCCCGATATTTGTTATCTCAAACTGTTGTTGAGCGGAGAACCTGAAACCGCGATGTAGGCTTCACTTTTAGTTCCTCTGTGGTGGCATAGATGCGCCGCTACACGGTGACAGCGTGCAGCGTACCGAAAATTTGTACACGGTATGCTTCTTACGAGGCCGATCGATGACTTTGTGAAGGTAGCTGGTATCCGTTACACACGGAAGACACAACCCCGGCGTTGTAGCGATACTTGGGATAAACTGTTACCGTCCTTCGGTTGAATGATATAGATTCTTTACACGATTTAGAGATGTCATCAGATCTTTTGGTTCATCATCAGTAAATCTTTTTGTGGTGTTTCCAGGTATCACAATGTTCAATGCCATCATCAATCCTCCTCAGTCGTTAATATTGGCGTGTGGAGGTATACAGGAGCTCGTCATTCCTGACAAAGATGAACCCAGAGGGTAAGCGTTATTGTGCTATACATATATTTGATGGATTCATTTTATCTGCAGTCATAAGTCATGAATAGCATGCATATAAATGAACAGGAAAATGTGTGTAGTAAATAAATAAACATAAAACTTTCGATGAAACCCTATGAAACCATATATTATATCTATAACGTACGATATTAGAGGAAATTTGAAAGTGGTGCCAGTGACTGAAAAGTTGAAAGGGAATCATTTGTCTTGGTGTGGTCATGCGAAGAGGGGAGATGTAACGCATATTACTAAAAGAGTTATGATATACGTGTGGATGGAGAGGGAGCCAAAAAAAGAATGGATTTATTGTATGAGGAGTGATATGAGAGAATTGGGAGTTAGTGATAGCGTGGCGGGTGGCAGCACAGAGTAGATGATAAAAACGTGTTACGTGGACCCCAAGTAATATGGGACAAGATGATGACTTTTGACGAAACCTACTTGACTTTAACAGCGTCCTATACTCTAAAAGGTACGTTTTTATAGCACTATTTCTTCATTTCCAGCTTCCGATTGGCCAAATTCGTGACGTTCACGGCGTCGGCGGACCACAGAGTGATCGACGGCGCGGTAGGCGCGCAGTGGATGAAGGCCTTCAAGGAGAACATGGAGGACCCCGCCAACATGATCCTCTGAGCACTGCCACACTCCACGCAGTCTGATTGATGGGCATCTGTGTACAAACTGTCTCTCCGTAACTATGAGCTAGCCTGTCACCAATTTCTATAGTAAGGGTACTTAAATGTAAGGCAAACAGTGTTTATTTCAATTATTTTTTAATCTTGCAACATTAGGGATCCCTTTCGGATATATTTTTCTTAAAAAAAAAAACATGTTTAAACTAGACACCGGATATATCAATCGTTCTGTATTTATTCATTAATTTTACAAGCAGGTGTCCAAAAATCGGATTGTAAAGAGTTACTGTGATTTCCTTCGATTAAAGTGTCGATACTAGTTTTGATGTAATTTAATTAGTTTTTGTCTTTTTACAAGTTTATTTATCTGTGCTGTGATCAAGTCTCGTGCGTTCGCTTGTAGGCAGGCAATGTGTAGAACGTAGCTATAGCGAGACATCGGATTAATCGGAGGAAGCGCGGTCATTACCAAAATAAGTGATTATTTATTTAGTTTTTTAAGGAATGGTAATCGTACAATGTTCAATATCTAAAGCTCCATCCCTATTTGTAATATTGTAAATATTTTTGTAGGGAAATCACGCACTTATTGAAGAATATTTACCTGCCTAATCAGCGATTATGTTTACTTATTTTTTATCGAATATACCATTCGCATTTTTGTATAGATATTTATTTATTCATAAAATTCTTATCAATTTTAATTAGTAGTGATTGGAGCAGAGATCTATCAACATTTTTTTTTGAATATTTTTGTGCCTTACTTGAAATTATTATTTGATATTATCTGATCCACAAATACGAGGTATACTGGTATATATACGTGTATATTTGGCGCAAAAGTGGGTTTATATGATCGTTTGTTAACACCTGTTTATTATATTTTGAAGATGCAGATGATTTTATGAAAGTTAGTGGAATAAAATACATATTTTACATTTTGACTGTTTTATTCCATTTCATTCCTATGTCGATCCCGATCCACACTTACGTATACGAGAGAAATAAGGTAAACTTAGACAAGTTTTTAATTTATTGCTATGGTCTGGAATAAGCGTTTCGCATCGTCGTTTATACATACATACATACAGTAATCAAGTTATTTTGAATTTTATTTCAATGAGTTTAGAGTTCATGTTACTTTATATCGATACCACGATGCTGCTGCGACGTGCCGCGGGATGCTGTGGCATGCCGCGGAAAGCTAAAGCATAACCTGCCATGCTACTACGGCATGCCACGGAACGCCGCGGGATACCGCAGCACAATCTGCTGTGCTATGCCATGCCATGCCGGCAGCAAGCGCCTTTAGTCTGCTGCGGTCTTTCCGTTCGTTTATAATTTAGGTGTCTTCAAGGCTAGAGTGAATAGGCTCTTAATAATCTAGCGCGCCTCACCATCAACGATTGCATCACTGCTTACCGTCAGGTTTATAGCAATTTAAAAAAAATGACATATATCACTTGCAACGTGTAAACTCTGAAAACTGAATTCGCAGGACCCAGTTTTCGAGTGTAACGAAAATGATTATGTGACTAGGGGATAACGAAGTGTCTGGCAGCATGTTGAATTGTAAACGGAACGATGGCTAAGTTTTAATCCTGACTCCCGAGCATACGAGGGTACTGTTTTTGCCTTGGGCGGCAGTTATCCTTATTATAAGCCTTTATCCCCGTGTTGTACACGCTACTTTTTACACCATCTTGCATCTGTGGGATAATGAAAAGACAATTTACTAAAACAAAAATTACCTATGATAAAGAAACATAATCTTAACTATTTGAAACAAAAAAAAATTCATCACTCAGGTTAAAGGACTCGAATCAAATTCGAAACACTCGAGAATCATCGAGATGTTCGATCAATCAAAACAATCGAATAAAACGTCAACCTTGCGTATCACTAAGATTAGGTTCAGGAGAAAATGGCTGACATGGATACACGGGAGTGCCATACCACTCTGGGTACTCTGTGAGTAGGTACGTTCCCAAACATGTAAACTCACATGCACAAGACAATCTGTAGGCCTTGCAAATATTTGTCGTTTGCAAAACTCGAACCCGCGACACGCGGCACAGCAGCCAATCGTTCAACCACTGCGTCAACCGTGCCGTCTACTTTGCTATAACCTATTCAACTGAATAATGATATCGCGAAAACGTCCTATTTTAACTACTGGCAATATCGATACCTACTTATTAGAATAGGTTATAAGTACACAATACTGGGTGGCCACCACAGTTTTGCTTGCGCACACCGGGTTTGAACTCGGAACCCCATACGTGTTGTTGTGACATTACAGCAACACACAGTGCTAAACTCATGTTTTACATAAACTCAAGTTTCGCACTGTGTTCCAAACCGGCCTACGCAGGCAAAATTGTGGTAAAGCTTGTGCGTGCGGTAGGCCCATAACACCCGTGACTAGTGACCCGTCCTTGACACACCAAACAGAAAAATAGTTTTACGGTAATAACTATGAAGTACTATAGTCTCGTTACGCTCATTAGGGTCATGGCCGGAAGGACGACTGCAAAACTTGACACGCGATGTCACATAATCATATGGGACAACACCTGTCAAATTGTTATCAAATTTTCACGAATACTATAGCTGAAACATTAATTTATAAAACGCTATAATAAGGTAGGTATGTTAACTTCTGTATAAACATAAATAAGTAGGCTTTGTATAGCTAAATTTTTGGGGATTCTGGAAAGTTGAACGTTTTGGGAAAGTTCTCTGAAAAGGAACTTATTCGGAAAAATGCTGTCGCAGAACCTGTGATTTTTGCCAGGTAGTGTTTTTGCTGGTGTGATAACTGATAACTGGCAAAAGAATAATTTTAGGGGAGAAGTGGTGGACCAGTGATTTAAGATTTGTAAGTCAAACTCAGCATGGGTGTTCAAACCTAAGCAGGCAGTTTAATATTGTGAGGAAACCGACTCGTAGAATCGAAAAATAGGATAAAATACATGGCATCTTCCAAAACGACTGGGACTACATGGTGGATAACGACTACTAACTGCTTGCTACTACTACTAACGACTAACCTGCCGTAGGAAATATTATAAGGCTGATAAAACCGTTTTTTTCTTTTGTTTAGAAAACCACCTTAGCATTTCAGGATGCCTCCGATATTGTAGATCTGGTTACGCAGCGGTAATAACTGGCCCTAAAATGGGTCACCTAAACCTAAAAGCCGGGCTTGAGTAATGGTTCATGGTGAATACTTCTGTAGTGGTACATAAGCGGACTTTGAAACAAGGCATTCACCTAAGCACAAATATTTCTGTGTTCATAGACATGATTAGTTCGTACATATATTATGTAAAGCACCTACCGGTAAGTAGGAAAGTACATACTTGTAACAAACGATATTCACAGTGTAAAATTAGTCACAATTACCGTAACAATAGACAATAGAATTTAATATGGGAATACATCTTGCTTTATTACCGCTGCTCTTTGTTGCGCGAAGAACTATGTAGATTTGTAGATGATTGGACAGGGTAGCAGGCATTGCCAGGCATTGTGGAATGTCCAGCTTTGTCAGATAGCCACGACCTGGAGGTCTTTAAGTCAAGAACGAATAGGTTACTTCTAGGTTAGCATGCTTGCATGCCGAGCCTGGAAGAAAAAAACTGGGCAAGTGCGATTCGGACTCGTGTATTGAGGTTCCGTTCCGGTAAA
Organism: Mythimna separata; assembly: GCA_030763345.1. NCBI lineage: Eukaryota > Metazoa > Arthropoda > Insecta > Lepidoptera > Noctuidae > Mythimna > Mythimna separata. Next base: position 7,986,484 of record CM061187.1, read on the forward strand.
AGTTGTCCACATTCTGCCAACATAGGGGCAAGCAAATCAATACAATTCAAATGAAATAGATACAATTATAAATGTTACAATATCACCAAGTATTTATAATTCCAAGCAACATATTTATGAACATATTTTAATCAAACTCATTTTGTAAAAAGCAGTTTAACTATGGCGGCCACTGCAAAAACTCCAAAGAATGTTAATAGTCCTAAGTCAGGGACGACAATGACGGAGACTGAAATTCCCGAAGAAAAAAAAGCGGCAGTAAAAGAAATACCTTTCGTCCACGACGAGGGCTTCTTCCAGCACGACACCGGAGACACATACGAAGGTGAATTCGAAGCGAAGAAGAAAGATCTCACGGTGAAAATGCAAGGTGAGTTTTTTAATTCATACTTCCTCATATCCATGGCGAATTTCTGAAAGGGATACGGTAATACAATGGGAAACTGAAGGACACAGGTGGGCTTGAGTCAGTAAAAGTCTGACAGACCTTCTCGCCCCACCCTAGAGCGGGAGAAGTCATTGGATGAATACCCATCTCAAAAAAATCTAATCTCTGTACTATTACAGTTGCGAAAGTAAGGCTGCGTACTGATTGGCAAGATTCATATTATATGATGACACGATGCATTCTCGTCGTGCCATGAAAATAGACGTACGATGATTCAACAGAGACGACCTTTAATGAATCTATGATCACCGTGTGCCCCTACCCCTCACGTTGCTAAGACCTAAAGCTGTGTACGGACTGTTGTAAAGGCAAAACATGAAAAGTGCATTTCATAAGTGTGGACCCAAATCCAAATCGGACAAAGATGAATAACATTTTTCAAATTAATATCACAATATCAACACAAACACCTATTTATCTTTTTTACTTATGCACCTACCTACAGCGTAGTAATCTTCTATGACTAAATTAACATAACTGCTAGTTGCAACCAAATGCATTCTCCCGACTTGCGTGTAATATGCAAAACATTAATTCTTGCAACTAACTGCTCTGCTCATACTTCACTCAATCTTACATTTGCGAAACAAAACTATGTATTGTCTGGTGAAGCCGAGGTATTCATAGGTTGTAAACGACGTAGGAAGCTGAATATTTTTGAGATACCGAGTGTGGTCTAATGGACCGTATCGTAATCCATTTGAAGCCGAGCACAGACGAACGTCACGCTCTAATTGCTTAAACAGTTGCTTTTGTACTGCTCTTTGTACTTACGTTTGTCTTATGTTATACTGTCGAGTGTTGTTGTTCTTTTTGTGGCTCACACCAGCTGCTGCCAGCGGCTTGGCCCGAGCGTTAGTAGAAAATAATCCCAAGGGAACTTAGGTACTCCGGGATAATAAGTATCATGTGCTATTCCAAAACATAGTCTACCCGTGTGCTTGGGTAGCTCGCCTTTCAGCCATCCGGTAACCGTCCCGACCGAGCCGGAGTCGCATAGTGTTCTGCATCAAGGGATGTCGGCAAAATCGTGGGACCCAGCGGGGCCCAAGCCTACTAGACTTCTGAAAATCTTATCTGTGGTCCAGAAACGCCTTTGCGTTTCCCCGCAAAGGCGTTTCCTGCCGCTGCAAGAACAAAGGCACGTTATTTCGCTTTTATAATATAGTGAATATAATTTTACCATTTTAGGATATGGAGTTTATACAACGGCGGAAGGTGATAGCTACAAGGGCCACTGGGACGCAGACAAACTCGTCGCCACCGATGTAACCGTCATATCATTCAATGATGGCTCCAAATACGAAGGTTTAGTAAAAGATTGGACTTATTCGGGTCATGGTAACTATACTTATCCCGATGGAAGCGTATTAGCAGGCGAATTCGTTGAAAACTGTCCAGTAGGCTACCTGGTGATGACGGACCCTAACGGACATATCTGGTTGGGAAAGGCTGAGCAAGGGTATGGGTGGTTTGAGCCCGTCAATCATTTCTATGAGATGTTGGAGCCGACTCAGACCAAGATAAAGCGGATTCAAAAGAATATTTCGGACGTAGATGAAGTGGATGCCTCGCATCATGCTGAAATTAGTCCCTCTGTTGAAAGTCCTCACCAACGTACCGTCCATATTAAAGAGAGCCCCACAATAGTTCAACCTGTCTTGCCTGCTAAATCTCCTACAAATGCCAAAGCTTCTCATTCTCCTAAACCAAAACGAAAGTGAGGATTTATGAGCCTTGCTTTATCTAACTTGTGCCTTATGAAACACACGAAGTGATTATTACGTGTATATTTTTAATAAATATCTACAAATTTAAAACGCTTTTATGGTATTTTTATATTAGTTGGTAAAAGAGTACGCAGAATGATTGACATACCCTATGTGTTTTTCTTAGGATCAGTGGTGACACAGTAGTAGTTAGCCCGACTTACGAGTTAGGCTTTGAGTCATTGGTCGTGGATTCAAACCGATTTAGGCGTATTACCTGACTTTGAGTAACTGCTTTCAAAACAATGAAAAAAACATCGTCACAGACACCGGCTTGTCCTAGTACCTACTCATAATTCGAAGATATGTGACATTCAGCAACCTACACTGCGCTGCTGCTAGCTGCTGCTGTGCTGTGCTGTGTCTGCGAGGTGGATTACGACCCATTCCCTCTCCCTCAGAAAAGGCCTGAGTCCCAGCAGTGGGAATATCAAGATTTTTTTTTTTATTTATCTTTGATCCAAAATGGTAAGTAACTTATAACCTAAGGGCCTGTTTCACAATGTTTGAATAGTCACTACTTCCTGAATAAATTCAAAAATGGGACAGAATTTCTATGAAATTATCACTGCTAGGACTCGGGCCTTCTCTCATGGAGAGGGAATCCACGCAGATGGAGCGCAGTGTGGGTTGCTGAATGTCACATATCTTCGAATTATGAGTAGGTACTAGGACAAGCCGGTGTCTGAGACGATGATTTTTTCACTGTTTTGAAAGCAGTGGAAATGAAATCAATTACCTACTATGCTATGCTAAGGAAAGGAAATGAAATCAATTACTATGATATGCTATGCTCTTAATTGGGTACTGCGGTATTGGGTATTATGGTTATATCCGTAAGTCCGCAATAAGAGAGTATTGACCCTAAATCGTATTCTATACGGATGGCTGGACACCCAATTCGTTAGTAAACACACATCAAATTGACGAGACACAGTAATAGACTGGAAGCGAATGGGTCCGGAGTTGTCTAGTTAAGTGTGAACTTGTAAATGTATAGGCGTGCTCCAATCATTTAGGTAAACAATCGATACAACGCAATGTACACAAAGGAAACGTTTGGTGGATTGAGAAACTGGCACCTTTCGTAAAGTGGGTACATGTTGGTATATTGGTCGCTAACTGCAGTTAGTCACTTAACTAGTTAGGGGCACTCCATCTTGTGACATATCGCCGGTAGAACCCACTTACGATGCACGTAAATCATTTTGGTTATACCTAAGTATTAATACAGTCACTGACAAAACTTTTTACATAAAACTCACGGAAAAAATCGACTACTTTTTTTTCTTCGTGATGGCTGTTGACGATGATCTTGCTTTGAACATCATGACTAGCCTACTGCAATACCTAATTTACATTATTTGTGAGGTAAAATGTCATTCAGTCCATCCAAAGGAGATTGCCCTGTGCGATAAAAGACCGCCTACTGTACAGTTGCTTTTTTTGCAAATGTTTGGCCTGTTTGATTATGAGGTGAATAAAAATGATGATTAGTAGGAACCCAAAACCTAGACCTACACTTCACTTCAAATAAAATGTATAGAATAACATTTTATTTGGAGTGAAGTTACCCAATTTACTAGGTGAAAGCTAACAAAAAAATGAGTAATGATATCATTTTCCGGCAGTAAGATAACACTTATTAGGTGAAGCATGAACTGTGTAAACAGAAGGTAGTTACTTGAAGCGTAACTTTGATAATGTCTGCTCATAAAATCAAACGGTAGTATGAGATATAAACAAAGCAACAAGTGGCAGCCAGCCGCGTGATGCAACGTCTTAGATTAAGAATGGCTCGTTAACGTTGCGCAGTTTTCCACGCGGCTCCATAAGGTATGATGACATTTATTTGCATCGTCATATGTACAGACAGACCGCCGCCTACAGGCTATTTGTATCACGTCAATGATTACGAAGCCTGTGAACGAACTCTTAGGTTTGTTATTTTGGCCTCGAATGTACACCCACATTTGAATACCACTCTCCGAAGGTCTCTGTGATCTTAGGAGGCTTCCACTTATCAAGCGCATTTCATGTACTGATGGCGGAGGGCGAGGTAGGTCAAGTTGACGTGGTGGTACGGTACAGTTTAGAGAAGCACAGGAGTGGCCCAGTGCGTGACTCGCGGCCGTGTGTCTTGCGAACTGCCTGTGTCCATAATTAGTAATTAAGAAGGACAACATAATGGCTGCGAGGTGAAGGACACTGATTTTACTACCTGTTTAATGGGCTTGTTGGCTATTAATTCGTGACGGTACATAGAGGGGTCTGTGTTCAGTGTTTTGCCGACAGTACCTAGCTCTGCACTTCCCGTATCGTTAGATGATAGAGTGTGTAATTCGATATTAATTACCAATTCGTGTTCTGACTGTTAACACGCGTTTTTGGGAGTTCCAACGTGATTAAGCTAAAAATGCAAGCTAAATATTTATAAACAAGTGCAGACATTTAGTACTAATGAGTAGATTGTACTTAGAATGAACCTATGTAACTTGTAGATTTATCATTGCTAAAGTGCAAAGACGCATTGCACCATCTTTTGTACAAGATGCAGGCGATGCAGCCGAGTTCTCTTAGAACAAAAATGCAGGATTATTTATAGTAGTCGTCACAGGTAAAGTAAAAATATTGAAACCCTGAACTACTTACATATTTCATACAATTAAATAAATAAAAAACAATCATAACTATTTTGAACTAAATATAACTAAAATACGGCTTCGAATAATTCCTCAGTATCGCCGTCTCTTGAAAATTTATTTATTTGTCAAAGCTCTATGCACTAGTAAACGGTACAAAGGCGGACTTAATACCTTATGCATTTTCTATCAGTCGACCTAAGGGTGGTGCAGAAACATTATACAGTAGGTGCAACATAAGGGTAACCAAATAAATAGAAAACTAAAACAGCAAAATAAATCTGTAGGTATGACAGTAAAATACCTTGGTTTAACGTTTGAATCCCCAACCGGTCCTATGAGACCGCGCTGTTATTGTTTTACTATTGTGTCTCGTTTCGCGGGTATCTGAGTAATTAATAAACCTTTGCCTATAGATAGGTTAATGAAATGAAGCTCTTGGTAATTCTGTGGTAGAGCCCTTGATGGTCGTAAACCCAGCCCATTGTCGTAACATTTCATTGAAAGGAACATGATGTCATTCATGTACCGCGTGTAGCTATAAGATTAATCGACTGGCTACCGAGTGTTGAGCTTACGAATAGACATTCCTAATACAGGGTGGATAGTTGAGATGGAGCAACAATGATCAACCATTGTAATTGACTCGATTTTAGGATATTGCCCACGAGGTTATTATCTTAATTTTTTTGTATCCGGGAAATCTTTAAATAACTCCTCCTGCTCTGGGTTGAGTGAGACGCAGTGTTAGATTTTTACTGACTACCTACACAGATTCTGAAAAATTAAAAAAGAATACAGTCACCAAGTAAAAATGGGTAATATTTACAATAGCCAATTTTGCCATGGCCGTCGATGCTGATTCTAATAAGCATCAAAAAAGTTTTTTGAATTTACGAGATATGAACTATTTTATATTTAGGAAAATGGATAAAATTAAAACTGAAGTTATTACTTACCCCAAGAGAGCCTACCAGGATAATATTGTCCCAACATGACATTACTATAAGTACTACATAATATAAGTACGTTTTCCACTTAACGGAAAAGGAAGCGATAACGCGTAGAGCTAAATCAACAACCAGATCCCCCATACAAGGCACCAGTGGTTTCTAATGCAACCACTTATCTAATCTGGAACCAAACATCAATTTATTGGCGTAAATCGGCGCGTAGCAGCGTACTACGAGGCTACGAGCGACTACGACGACTTATCGACACCGACACTACGAAGCTACGAAGTAACCGACTGTCGAATGTTGCGACTCTGACTTAGTATATCTGTTAGAGGCGCGGCAGATGTCGAGCGGCAAAGACGTGAGGCGCGAACCGGCGCGCCGGTACTCGCCGCCCGCGCCTTATCCTTATCACCTTATCAGCCCTTATCAGTTACTCATCGCGAATCCGATCGCACGCCGCCATTCGATACACACGCGCCCACAGTTCGATCCAGATGTGATTTGTGTGTGATCCTCTGATCATGTACGCGATTTCAGTGTTTGTTTTTTTATGTTTATTTTTTGGGAAAATCGAGCATGGAAACTGTCAAGGTGAGTTTTTCATGCATTTTTCATGTTTTTCACGTATGAAGGTTATTGTTGTATGTACAGCGGATATGACTAATAAGTAACGGTCTTTATGTACGTAAGGTTATGCTATAAGTTACTTATACATAGTTTGTGTACTTAGGTCTTTAATTCATGAAAATTAATGCTTCAGTAAACTGGTTGGTACAATATTTACTATGTGATTAACACACCGTGTGAAGGTTGTGATAAGAAATGCTAAATACACTTGAATGAAAGTGGATTAGATTTGAATGTTTCTGTGTTAGTAGGCACGCTAGATTGTTTTTGTTTTCAGGATGGAAATAGATTTTTTTTAAAGGCAGAGTAATCTTGACAGTGTTGCTCTAACATAGGTTTACAGTGTGCATTGTATGTGTGATCTTAGCGAAGGTTTTCAGAGGTTTAATCCTTGGTTTTTGGAATATGAAATCATCAAGTACATAACTCCTCCCGCCTAGATGAAGCGAGAGGGAGTGTCAGACTTTTACTGACTAAATCCCACTCGTGTTCCAATGTTTGAATCCCCAACCGGTCCTATGAGACCGCGCTGTTATTGTCTTACTATTGTGTCTCGTTTTGTGGGTATGTGATAGGTTAAGCAGGGCCGTGGTGACTTTCGAAGAATCCTGCAGGCACAGGTGAAGGTCGGTTGTGATGTAGTGTTGATAGTCTCGCGTGGGGTGCACTCACGATATGAATTCACAAGGGGGCGTGTCATCGCCGCGCCAATGAGTTATGTATTGTGAGGAATTGGAATGTAGTGTAGACATACCTAGGCTTAGGTATTATACTTGGTACTTACTTGGTATCTGCTTAATTCAACTTGGTATGAAACTTCTTCTTTTTTTCGTGTCGATGTCTTCAACTAAATTTTCTATGACCAGTGTTTAGTAACCTGTACGGTTCTAATGAAACTGGTTCAAATAGAAGATAAATTGTAATTTTTAACTGCTGTGTTTTGTATGTTGGTGATACTTTAAAAATAATTTTCTCAAAATTTTAAGATTTCTAAACAGATGCTATTGAAAACTGAATTAGGTAGAAAATGATACAATATTTTGTTCCTAATTCAGTTTTTAATAGTTACGACTTAAGTATGTTAAATCTTAACATCTCAGCTTAAAGTTTATCCTCATAATAACGATTCAAAATAGAACCATCCACAAGAACATCCATAAAATATATAGTCGATGTTAAAACGTCTCCATTCAACTAATGAAGTTATATTTTGAACAAAAATAAACAAATTACACAAACTATATAACACTCATCATGAAGGATATTTTAACATTATCTACAAACACGACGGAAGTATAAAACTATTCATTACTAACCGTTGTTATGGCGGAGATGAGATTAAAACAAAATAAAAACTAATTCGTTATCTCAACACGGACATAAATGTAACTTCAAACGGAGAGATTTATTTTATGCTCATACGGTAACTAAAATAGCCGAAACAGACGCAGGGCAGGAACACACCTGTTACGGACGTTCGTTTTCGAAAATAGAAAATCGGAATAGGATTGACAGTTTTATTTCGAGTTGCGCGCCAGGAATGCGTTTTCCGAGTTCACAACTTGTTGCGTTACAAGTTACTACACTAGTGTTGAAAAGTATTACGCGTGCAGTTCAGCTGAAATAACATTGTGTTATGTTGTAATATGCTCGTATTTAGTTTAACTACCGATGTTAAAACTGGACGCAAAATAGCTGCTGTTTTGGGTATGGTTTTAAATGTTGAGATATTTCCCATTTTCTAGGATGGAACTGCAAGTTAACTTTATAAGAAACATGTCCCATCTATGGAAACAATTATTATATGTATGTTTTAGTAATTAATTAAACTCTATCTGTAGAGGTGTTCATTTCTAGAAGAGGGTTTGATTTACGAATGTCTAGTAGTTTTTTTTTTGGTGGGAGATCGACAAATAACTTTTTCTACTCTAGATGAAGTAAAAAGAGAGTGCTTGTCTATTTCTGATTAAACCCACCTGTGTTACTTTAGTTACCCTTTGCGTTCCAGAGCCGCGGAGCAACCTTTGAACAATCCTGTTATCCTGCCTAAAAATGGCTTTTTAAAGCTACTAGGTTTTAAAAAGCCATTTCGAACACTAACTCGGACAAAACAATGTCTATGTCGCGGAGATAGTGACAACAACTATTGGTGAGATCACCGATATGTCTGTAGGTGAGATTATCACAGATTTACATGTGGGAAGTGGACTCACTGACCTTATGTCGATAGTCGTTACAGTCAATGGACTAATTGGGCAGTTGATTCAATTTCTTAAAATATTTGGATTAAAAAGTAAGTTCTATCTAAAATCACTTTAAAATCAACTCAAATCTTTTAGAAGGGAAAACTGTCAAATAATAGTAAAAGTATGCACAAACTGAAATGTGACGTCATTGCTATTAGCTTATATCCGTGGCTTGTATAGACTCTACCTTAGCTAGATTCAGGTCATACTCGAGTAAGACGTGGTTATCGAGAGGAATACCCGAATTGACATGGCTCACACTAATATAATTAAGGCGACAGTTTGCATGTATGTGTATTTTTGTCACTCTAACGACTGAATTTGGATGTGTACTCGTCCTGGAATAGCTCATTTTTTCACTTTCAATTCCGGGAGTATGTTCTTTAGTATTATATTTTACGTTACATTCGTAACGTAAAAGGCTACATTCATGTAAGCGAAGCCACAGGCTAGTTTACAATATACCGTATTATTAAGAGCCTATTATAGGCCGGACAAAGTGGATTAATTATGTGAAATTTCAGTAGCGTATTTTGTATTTTGAATCCTCATGCATTTTGGGTTATTTAACAATCATTATTACTGATGGCATGATACATTGTCAAGAGCTCAACATATTCCTCTCAGTTAAATTTGGACTTGGACTCTAATCGGGCAATGCAAGTGTGAACTTTCAGGCGCTTGAGTTCAATTTAACCACCACGGAAGTGATACGAGAGATTTAGCAAGAGCTATAATATCAGGCGATGCATGAAATAGGAAGTTGTGAACTAAAACTTTGATGGGCCGTTAAACAGAAGCCCACCACTTACGACTCGCTAGTACAGGACTATTTAATTTATGGCGCACTCTCTCGCCACTTACAATCTGGGCTAGATTAACAGTAGTATTTCACAGATTTACAAATAAACAACATCCTAATATTATTATAAACGCGAAAGTTTGTTTGTATGGATGTTTGTTAAACTTTGACGCAAAAATTGATGAATGGTTTCCGTAATACTTGGTATACTAGTAGACCAAGTTCTGGAATAGCATAAAGGATGTTTTTTATCCTGGGAGTATGTTCTCTTGGTATATTTTTTTACTATGACACGGGTGAAGCTACAAGCAATGTGTGCGTGTGGTGTGAGGGCCCGTTTTTCAAAACTCTTTAAAACTATGCTAAAGATTTAGTGTACACTCCAAAACAAATGTGCGAGTTGGAATCAGAATTTGTGACGGTCAAATAAGCGAGTTATAGACTGTTTAGTTGGGCCCTCAATCCACACATAGAGGATTGAGAGCCCAGCTGTACCGGCTAAACTATGAACACTAGAGAAAAACTTTTTATGCCAAAATCTAAGGTAACGCCAAACAAAATTTGTGAAAACAAGATATTATCGCAAAACCTTCTCCTACTTGAGATATCCTTGTTCAAAATGGGCCCTCACATATCATTGACGTAAATGTTTACTAGGCAAATAAAATGCAAGTCATCAACTTACAGCTGCTATTTGATATTCTATATGCTTCTAGATAATTTGTGAGATTTTGTGAAAGCAAGAACAGGTCATATTTTCTTGTTGTTTAAAAGTTATGACCTAAACAAAATTCGGGCCCTCAATCCTCCACTTTTTCATGTTTTTGTTATATTACGCTTCACATATGAGAGATAAGACAAACACAAAAAGCTCACTTTTTGTGTAAAAATTTGTGCAACAAACTGGGTACCAGAACGAAATGAAATGACCCTTTATTATACAAAAAAACAACTTTCATAATATTCTTCAAAATTCGGGAATAGGGTGACCACAATTTCTTTGACATGTAAGTATACAAGATGGCGCCGACAATACGACAATAATATAAACTGCGTATTCCTCATAATGTTCCTAGTCTGCATACCAAATATTATTCGAAAATATCCAGTTTATTTTATCCAAACAATTTATTTCTTTATTCAAACAATATTTGCGTTCGATTTCTTTGGCGCTGAACACTAAAATTTTCCAAATTCAAAAAGTGCGCGGTAAAGCTGATTGCAGGGCCATTTTTATAGATAAAAAAGTGCGCTGTAATCATCTTTTCTTCCAACTATGCTTTAATTTCATCATAATTACACTAAAAACTCAGTACAAAGCGAGTCTTTATTGCTCTAGAGCAATAAAAATGTATGAAAATTCATTATTGCACAGTTTTTTTTTAATCGCACCATAAGGCGCCAATCTCAATGGGTTAACTCTATTCAGCCAGCCGATATCAATATTTTTTTTTTACGTACGTATTTTTTGTTTCTATCCTACTTGTGCCAAATTTAAAAAATGATTGCTGCTAACTCTGATTTAAAAATGAAAGAAATTTAATAAAGTGATTTGGCGGGAACTTTGTTAATTTTGTTTTGACAATATATTTGGAAACGATAAAGTGTGATACTATCTGATTTTGAGTGCTTCGGCTTCGAATTAAAATGGAATCATCTAGCGACACATTAACTCCGGAAAACATTCTAAATGAAGCCGACAGTGTTATAGAAACTTCTATTTTAACTGTTTGATATGAGTTTCTTTTATCTACTATTCCTATAGGTAATAGTTGAAAGAAAAGCAGATTATGCACCTCGCCTTAAGTAATTTAATATTGCCCTCGTGCCTATTAGATTATAGCCCTCGCTAACACTCGGGCTCTAAATCAGGCACTCGGTGCAATAATAAATTACTTTGTGCTCGATGCAATAATCTACTATTATCATATTTATTTTGTTTGCTTAAGGTGTTTTTTTTTTGCCCAGCTACCTGAGATGGTGACAAGCATACTTGCGTATGCTTGTACACACAAGATACTTCATAAAATATACAAAAAGCAATAAGTGAGCCTATAAAATTTGAGGGTTGCTCTCGATTTCTCTAAGATTCCATCATAAGATCCAAACTTGGTGACAGTAGGACCACCTCAGAACTATCTACTTTTGAACAAAAAAAGAATTTTGAAAATCTGTCGACAATTAGCGATGAACAAAAAAAACATACAATCATCCAAACATAGCACCTCCTTTTTTTTGTGAAATCGGTAAAAAAAGGATTATTGAATAAAGCCCTATCGTTTGAATTTTACGTCCTATAGAACTTAAAACCTATACCTAATGCAAGTTAGAAGTACCATGGGTGGCCATATTATTAGGGACAGTACCTAGATTTCTTATATTATTATCAACTTTAATTGCATTTTGCAGGTAAATGTTTGGTTGTAGATTCGGCAAATATTTTTTATTTATGGACCTTATTTATTGAGATAATAAAACAACAAATTTGAAGTCAAAATTATTTATATATTTTTGAAAAAAAAAAGATACGAAATAAGATGGATGAATATTGCTAGTATTTTGTAAAAGCATCCATTTATCGTGGTATGCTCTTTATGCAAGTTCTGGCTTTCTGTAGCAGGTTTCTGGTATAATGGCCACTCTTTAATGAGGGTTACGATCAGCTGGTGTTATTTTTTTCACCGGCAAGAGGATCCAAATATTCACCAAATGTTGAAAAAAGTAAACAAAGTTAAAAAATATTACTTAAAAAAAAATGGCGCGTTCTCACAATGTTTTTTTATATCAAAAATAATAATACTGATGCCAGTAATAATACCAAATAAAAAAATCTTATATAAATCCGTTGGTTAGCTTAAAAAGTGAGATTTATAACTTTGTTGACTTTTTTCGAAATCATCGTATTACGTATCTTTTTTTTTTCAAAAATATGTAAAAGAATTTGATTTCAAATTTTACGTTTTTATTAACTCAATCAATAAAGTCTTTAAATAAAAAATATTAGCCGGACCTACAACCAACCATTTGCCAGCAAAATGCAATCAAAGTTGATACTAATTTATGAAATTCAGGTACTGTCCCTAATAATTTGGCCACCCACTGTATATTTAATATCTAGGATATAAAATTAAAATACCTTTTATTGTAAACAGTATTAATGATTGTCTACTTAATTAGTGCCTACAAGAAAATGTGTAGGTACGTTTTTGAAAAAATGTATTGCATGGGTATGTCAGTGTGTTTGATTTCAGTACTCGTGGTACCTACCACACTATCGTGTTATTATAAGTTCTGCTAGTCATTATCAAAGAAGAAAGCATACCAAACTGAAAGTGTTCAAATGTCTCAAAAATTTTTCTGATTTCAAATTAAATTCTCTATGCGCATTTTTTTTTTTTATTTCCTTCCTTATATTGTCTAGTCTTACGTCCATGTTTTTCTAATTTATGAGTTTTTATCGATAATGTCTTTCGAAATGACATTAGAATACGAATGTAACACATTCTAATGTTTTTGTAGTATTTGGCAGACTTTGCTAACGTAGTAAACACTACAACCAAATTCTTAGCTCTATTTTCCTTTTCTGATGTAGATCAATAACCAAAAACTCAATAATTAGATACTAAAATATATTATACATTATTCGATAAAACATTTTATCTTTACAAAATATTAGTACTGGCTGGAAAATATATTTGTTGTCTCTGGTTACGTACTGCGCGGGCTTTCGGGTTATATGTCATCTTTTGTACTTAGGTACATGTAAAATGACACCATGTCAAAGAAATTGTGGTCACCCTATTCCCGAATTTTGAAAGTTGTTTTTTTTTGTATAATAAAGGGTCATTTCATTTCGTTCTGGTACCCAGTTTGTTGCACAAATTTTTAAACAAAAAGTGAGCTTTTTGTGTTTGTCTTATCTCTCATATGTGAAGCGTAATATAACAAAAACATGAAAAAGTGGAGGATTGAGGGCCCGAATTTTGTTTAGGTCATAACTTTTAAACAACAAGAAAATATGACCTGTTCTTGCTTTCACAAAATCTCACAAATTATCTAGAAGCATATAGAATATCAAATAGCAGCTGTAAGTTGATGACTTGCATTTTATTTGCCTAGTAAACATTTACGTCAATGATATGTGAGGGCCCATTTTGAACAAGGATATTTCAAGTAGGAGAAGGTTTTGCGATAATATCTTGTTTTCACAAATTTTGTTTGGCGTTACCTTAGATTTTGGCATAAAAAGTTTTTCTCTAGTGTTCATAGTTTAGCCGGTACAGCTGGGCTCTCAATCCTCTATGTGTGGATTGAGGGCCCAACTAAACAGTCTATAACTCGCTTATTTGACCGTCACAAATTCTGATTCCAACTCGCACATTTGTTTTGGAGTGTACACTAAATCTTTAGCATAGTTTTAAAGAGTTTTGAAAAACGGGCCCTCACACCACACGCACACCAAGCAATTGCTAGGCTAATACATACCTATAATTATATAAATAGATATAACATAGAAAGACGGAAACGCATATACTTTCATGGCACGTGTAGAGTTCGTGATTATATATACGATTTGGAATGGATGTTCTAAACACAAGAAGTGTTTTTGTCTGTTACTTGAAATTGAGTTTCTTTTAAAATTTATTTAAACTTCATGTAAGTACCTACAATAGTGGTGCATGGGCGGATTTAATGCAACAAGGTATACTCTACCAGTCAACCTTGTGTGTCTTTTCAGCTATGACCTACTGTGCCTGAGAATCCCGTGGATTTACAGTGTGCATCAAATAATTTTGTCAATTATTGTTTTTCAAGATATGTCTGTGATTGTTTCCATGAAGTGGAAGGGCGGAGGAAATACATGACAGACCCAAAATATTAGATATTATATTAGATATTTTGATAAAACAAAAACATTTGTATGGTATGCAATAGAATTTGAATTTTTTCTTATATGATATAATTATATACTAACTATTAGTGTATGTTTGCTGAAAAACTGCATTGCAGCTAGATATTGCGTCGTTTACAATATTGCATAGATTTTTAAAAGTAAGGATGACGTTATTGCTACCCATAAGTTAATAATAACTTTAACTTTGACATTGAAATAATAATATTATATTACCGCAAATTATGTTGTGATTGTAATTAATTAATTTAAAAGGTACGCGTATTACATTGTAGCAAATAACATACATATTTTGATTACCTAGGTAGGTACTATAATTCAATTATTTCCTTGTACTCGTAATACACGAAGTAAAGGAAACAGAATCATATTTGTTGTGGTTTTAAATAAGCCAAAGTTGTTGCTTGTAGCATGACCTGTAGGGGCTTATTTGTCAACTCGCGATTATGAGACTCGCTACTGTTCGGTCGCACTGTTAAATTGTAGGGCTCGCGACTTTTGCAGTCGCGTGTTGACGAACAAGCCCCTGTAGATTATAAAATATTGTGAGCTTTAACAATAAACAAGGAGTAGGTACTTGTATTAATTTAAAGATGATATAACTAAGCTAATACAATTAAGGGCCTATTTCACCACCTATGATTAAGTTGCTAATAACTTACTTGGCAGATCATTTCATACAGATTCTGTCACATTTTTTAATTTATCCGGGAAGTAGTGGCTACTCGGACATTGTGAAACAGGCCCTAAGTATAATAAGCTGATTTAATTTAGTTTTCTTCAAGGCTAGAGTGAATAGGCTCTTAATGAACTTGTGCGCTTCACCATCAACGATTGCATCACGGCTTGCCATTAGGTGGGACCGCAGTAAAGAAATTTAAAAATAAATTACCTATAGGTACATTTGGCTTGTTTATTTAATAAAAGTGTACTTTGGGGGGATTGCTTATAGGTCGGAGTTGAGATAGCAATGTCAAGTCCTGTGATCCTGTCGTTTAGCTTTTTACCATTTTTGATAGAGACCGGGGGTCTGTGGAGTTTTTCGAAAGAGTCACTACGGCTCTGAAACCAAAAGGGTAGGTAACTGAAGGAACGCGCGTGGATTATAGTTACCAAAAGTCTGACACGTATCGCTCCACCTAGAGCAAAAAAGTTGCACGTTAATTTCCTAATCACAAAAAAAGCCTCATTTTTAGAAGCAGCAGTTAACGCATTAAGCTAAAACGAATTCAAATAGGTAATAATGAAAAAACCATTAAGTATTTAACTTAGTTGAGAAATGCGAGACCTACTTAACAAGAAATCAATCAAACAAGAAAGTAACAGTAAAAGTGAACTGTAATCAACAGAAATTGATTACACATTGTCGCCGAGCCGGTTATTGTGTGCATTTGTGTCTAATTCGGATAGTATCGGTCTGTTAACTCGGCGAGCACGTGCTGGCAGTTGTATCGTTTGGGGAGATTATCTCCGCACTGTGGGAAGGAAATAGCAGAAGGTCTAGCCCTGAGAAAGGCACTACGTAGACTAATTTTAGTGCAAAGAGAAGCCGGCTTGAAAAGTTGGTGCCAGACTAATTGCCGACATAGAGCTTTATATTCATCATTGTCATGTTCTTTGACTCAGGTCACTGTATGCAGCTGTTAGTCTAGGACGGAAATTTTATCTCTCTTTGCTTATTCAGACTTTGTTATCTATACTAATATTATAAAGAGGTAAAATTTGTAAGTTTGTAAGTTTGTAGGTTTGTAAGTTTGTATGTAGGGGGTAATCTCTGGAACTACTGGTCCGGTTTAAAAAATTCTTTCAGTGTTAGATAGCTCATTTATCGAGGAATGCTATAGGCTATATATCATCACGCTACGACCCACGGGAGCGGAGCAGTAACGAAAAATGCGGGTGAAACCGCAGGGGACAGCTAGTTATCAATATTTAGATGTACGGGGTGTTAAAAGTTCTAAGAGAGAATCTTATTCCTTGGGTTAATAAACTTGAAACTTAGCACAAATTATAATCAAAATGAATAATAAATAGGTATTGTCAGTATTCGTTTTTCTAAACTACCTTCTAAATCTTTCTCGCGAACGAAGTTGCTGGCAAAGTGCTAGTTGCGTATGAAACCCTCCTAATTAATTAAAATTATTATGTTAATAATAACAATAATTAACATAAGATTTAAATTATCGTTCTCTTTCCATAGATATTTCTCTTTTAGGAGCATCTCTATTGGAAGTTATCTCAGTACGAAGTGAATCTTCTCAATATCCTGCGTAGTGGCGTCTCTTCGGTCGTAATCTGCTTGACGCCCACATAAATTATGTCAACGCCTAACGCTCCTAATACCGATACCACCGATTTTGGTGGTCTATTTTAACTTGTTCGTCGCCTATTCCGTGTGTCAAGT
The DNA here is from genome assembly GCA_030763345.1 of Mythimna separata. Classification (NCBI taxonomy): domain Eukaryota; kingdom Metazoa; phylum Arthropoda; class Insecta; order Lepidoptera; family Noctuidae; genus Mythimna; species Mythimna separata. The sequence goes on from CM061187.1 coordinate 8,003,293, forward strand.
GCTTCTTAAGATATGCTAGCCCTTTTTTGTTTTGGATTGGAATGAGTTGGACGCTTGTTTCTTTTTCTCTTTATTTTTGGATCGTAGTTAGTGAAGATGTTGGAGAGATCGGTGAAGATGTGAGCGACTTTTGTGATGTTTAATTTGTTTTTGGTACTTTTTTTTCCAGTGGGGAATCACCAGAATTACTTCTACAGCTCTTGGGCGGAGCGGGAGGGACTTTTACTGAGTAAATCTCACCCCGTTCCTTCTTTGCCTTCGTTCTGGGATCACGAGCTGCCCTTTCGGCATCCAATATATGGTCCCGGTTTGGTACTAAATTTACAATTTTACTATAGTTAGTAACAAACATTGTTAAAATAAACATGACGCTACTCGAGCTGATAAGTTTACGCCCACGGTTACGTAATTACACTTGTATTAGCTTGGAAACATAAATAATATCTAGGTATAATTATAACTCCAATTCTATATAGGTAGGTAGGCATTTAATTTATTTAATGATCCTCTTGATACAAAACCTCACGCTCTCGATATTGGTAGGTACCCAACAGTACCTGGGCCTGGAAAAAGCGTGAAAGTGAACACATCACTGACTAATATGGTACCTACCTAACTACCGATAGATTCCTAGTAACTGATTAACAGCATACTTTAGTGTAAAATACTACGATGACAGCTTCCTAAACATAGGTACCTACCTACCTTTTTAAAGCCTAAAGAAAATAGATACGACGAATTTTTATTTTTCACGATACTCTATCTTAGTTTTTAGCATAAACAATTAGGCCTTCTAAGAATAGCTTGCAATATTAAAAAAATGGCCAGCAACAAACAAAGAAAAAAAATCGTTTGACAGATTACGTCACTTGGAAAATTGGCGGGAAGTTATTTTTGAGTTTGTGGCGTGTGGCGGGATTTCTTCGAGTGAAGTTCGATGGCTGTTTTAATTATTCGCAAGTTGATTCCTAGTGGATTTTGTGATGTAAAATTGGTATAGTTTTGTATTTCAAGTGTTTGCACAACTGGACTATATGTGGTACTTATCATTGAAATAGACGCGATTCCGACAAAACGCAACTGAGAATGATATAGGTACTACGCCTGGTCAGCGAAGCTTGCCGAGAAGGTTGACTCGATACATTTGCTGCCAAATACCTACTGCAGAAACATTAAAAAAAGGTTACACCTGCATTCTAATGAAACTCAAAATGACTGAAAAAATACTTTCATAACTTAACACTGGCGCACAAACATTGTGAAGCCAGAACGAAAAAAAAGAACAAAACAAAGAAAAAAAAAAGTTTGACAGATCACGTCACTTGGAAAGTTGGCGGGAAGATTTTTTATTTTATGTTAATTTTGACTATAGTTTAAAATTATGCTATGTTTTATTGTCAACAGTACAGCAAATGCTGAACAAGTTGGTGTGCATCGAGCACAATGAGTGTGGTGCATGCCTGTCTGCGGCCTCGCACTGTCGCTGGTGTGCTGACATCAACTACAACTCCGGAGCGCCACGCTGCAATGATGATGAGAGGTAACTAACAATTACATATACAGGGTGTCCCAAAACTCAACGATAATCAGGGACTGGATGAAAGGTCAAGCTATACCAGTTCTGGGAAAAATAAAAAATAAAATCCATATCACTCAGTTCAGCGATAAAAGACATTTAAAAAAAAAGTTGAAATTCGACACCCTTGGTCGCATTTTCTAGGATTGTGATCACCAATGTCACAACTTCGCTGTGATTTTTTTAATTTCGTGATCTTCATTAACGATGCTATTAATCGTAACTACAAATTATTGCAAAAAACATTGTTAATTCAATAAAATAAGTTAAGTTTTAGTGAGTCATGGTTCACAATAATATTGTTCGTTAACTTTAACACTTCATATTGAAAAAAAATTGTACTACACTACCCTTGGCAAGGCATTTCAAAAGATGGCGCATTTCATCAAGATTTCAAAATGGTGCAACACTTGCCACTTTTCTTGCCATTAAAAAAATATTTCTTATTTTTTTCTAATTGAGCTCAATTTTGAACAACTCAACATTAGGAATTTTTGTTTCTAAAAGGAGATTGACAGGGTGTGGACCAAGTGCATTATGTTCCTCAGCCCAATACTAACTAACTCTTCAAAATCTGCTCCAGGAGTCAAGAGAAAAAAAGAGTTTTTCCAACCTATCTTAACCTAACCTAAGTTAGTAATCGTTTTAAGGAAGTTTGACCAAGTGCTGCCCAGAATGAACATCTAGTGCATTTCATACCTCAGACCAATACTAATCAGGGAACCAAAGTGCTTCAAAATCTGCTCCAGGAGTCAAGAGAAAAAAAGAGTTTTTCCAACCTATCCTAACCTAACCTAAGTTAGTAATCGTTTTAAGGAAGTTTGACCAAGTGCTGCCCAGAATGAACACCTAGTGCATTTCATACCTCAGGCCAATACTAATCAGTAAACCGTAGCGCTACGAAATCTGCTCCAGGAGTCAAGAGAAAAAAAAGAGTTTTTCCAACCTAACCTAACCTAAGTTAGAAATCTTTTTGAAAAAGTCTTTTTTTTTCTTGACTCCTGGAGCAGATTTCAAAGCGCTTCGGTTTGCTTCTTAGTATTGGCCTAAGGAACAAAATACACTAGATGTTCATTCTGGGCAGCACTTGGTCAAACTTCTTCAAAAAGATTTCTAACTTAGGTTAGGTTAGGTTGGAAAAAGTCTTTTTTTTTCTTGACTCTTGTAGCAGATTTCAAAGCGCTTCGGGTGCTTATTAGTATTGGCCTGAAGAACAAGATGCGCTTGGTGTTCATTCTGGGCAGCATTTGGTCAAAATTCCTTAAAACAATTTCTAACTTAGGTTAGGTTAGGTTGGAAAAACTCTTTTTTTCTCTTGACTCCTGGAGCAGATTTCGTAGCGCTACGGTTTACTGATTAGTATTGGCCTGAGAAAAAAAGGAAATAGGTGTTCATTCTGGGTAGCACTTTGTCAAAATTCCTTAAAAAGATTTCTTACTTAGGTTAGGTTAGGTTGGAAAAAGTCTTTTTTTCTCTTGACTCCTGGAGCAGATTTTGAAGCACTTTGGTTCCCTGATTAGTATTGGTCTGAGGTATGAAATGCACTAGATGTTCATTCTGGGCAGCACTTGGCCAAACTTCCTTAAAACGATTACTAACTTAGGTTAGGTTAGGTTGGAAAAATTCTTTTTTTCTCTTGACTCCTGGAGCAGATTTTGAAGAGTTAGTTAGTATTGGGCTGAGGAACATAATGCACTTGGTCCACACCCTGTCAATCTCCTTTTAGAAACAAAAATTCCTAATCTTGAGTTGTTCAAAATTGAGCTCAATTAGAAAAAAATAAGAAATATTTTCTTTAATGGCAAGAAAAGTGGCAAGTGTTGCACCATTTTGAAATCTTGATGAAATGCGCCATCTTTTGAAATGACTTGCCAAGGGTAGTGTAGTACAATTTTTTTTCAATATGAAGTGTTAAAGTTAACGAACAATATTTTTGTGAACCATGACTCACTAAAACTTAACTTATTTTATTAAATTAACAATGTTTTTTGCAATAATTTGTAGTTGCGATTAATAGCATCGTTAATGAAGATCACGAAATTAAAAAAATCACAGCGAAATTGTGACATTGGTGATCACAATCCTTGAAAATGCGACCAAGGGTGTCGAATTTCAACTTTTTTTTAAAAATGTCTTTTATCGCTGAACTGAGTGATATGGATTTTATTTTTTATTTTTCCCAGAACTGGTATAGCTTGACCTTTCATCCAGTCCCTGATTATCGTTGAGTTTTGGGACACCCTGTATATATACATTATAATATTAAGTAGTTATTTAGGTATTTTCAGCTTCATTTCTATTAGAGGTAGTAGGTGGATAAACATACAACTGCCAAAATAAAGCTTTTTTAGCTTGTAATCTTTTGTAAAATCTCCGAAGTGAAATTTTTTGTTGCAACAGCAATTAAAGTAAACTAAGCAACGTGTACGTCTATTTCATAGTTACTTCTTGGATTTCATAGGATACTAAAGCAGTCATTATTATAAAATGTATTAAAGCAGTTTAACAATTAAACCAGAAGTTAGTATTGTTCTCAATAAATAGATTAATTTAAAAAAAGTGACATAAAGAGTTAGAAGTTTTGGTAGGTACGGTAGGTACTTCTTTCGCCGTCGCTTTACATTATTAGTTATTAGTATTACATTGTACTGTGTTACATCCATATTCAAATGTATAATAAAGTGACTGTATGTCCAAAAATAGCTGGACGAAAATACGCTGCGTCATCGTGTTTAATGCACAAACTGTGCGTTAAAGAAAAGCACAAGAAGAAAACAAAAAGGAGTGGTCCATACCTTTCATATTAGGAACGTGCTTTTCTTGCTGTTCTTATTTTGAAAAATGTAGGCTAATGAAGTTTCGTAGTTGTGCATCATAAAAGTCTGTGTGTGGTCTGCTCTTTATGGTGCGTCCACAATAGAGTAAAATATATAGATAGACGGGGTAAAGACTAACGTTGTACAGACAAAATTCAATAGAAAAGTTTTCTATAGACATTTGTTTGTGCAGCAGATAAATATCGATGTATTTTCGTGTGTAGATGCCTATGTAAGTTTCTAACTGTATGGACGCAAAATTGTATGGAAAAATATGGAGAGAAAAGCTATGGTGAAAAATATTACTTTATTTAAAACACATTTATCGAACTGTAAAGTAGGAAATAGGAACAGCTTGCGTGAATACTTATGACATTTATACTCACAACCTTAAGAATTATTTGTAAATGTATGGTGTAAGCTAAAAACCGGCTGTATCCGTCATAACATAGGGCTTAGGTCACGTTAGTTGGCAAATAACATTAATAATAATAAATAGTAACGAATGGATAATTAATAACACTTTCACGGAAAAGCATTTATTTACGGCGTTGTTCTACAATCGCCCGAGTAAATTATTTAGCACAGGCTATTAATTAACTTAGTTTGTTAAGTAAGAGGCCTTTTGAATTACCTACTAATACATTCTGTGACCAGCTATAACTATGCTATTATAACCAGTGGCGTAGCCATTACATTTTATATAGGCCCTTTGGGGACAATCAATGAGGCCCCATATGTTTTTTTTTTAATATTACGAAGTAACATAACCGCAGGTCCCGGATGTCATTTGTAGATCTTTTTACGTTACGGATAGTCAGACACCAGTAGATCTGATTGCAGTCTTGCCATGAAGTACCGTGTTACCACAGTAAATGGGTTGTGGAGGTTTGGTAGGCAGCCGCTCCTCGAAAAATACTGGTATTCAGCTAAATCCGGCTTGACTGGATGCCGACCCTAATATAGTTGGAAAAAGGCTAGATAGATGATGATGATGATGATTTCGAACTAACATAGAACTAGGACAAGTCCCGATTGTAAATAAGCTCATTAATTGGAACATTCCAGATTAGGGTAGGTCACGCTTTTAATGTGTCTTATGTGGAAAACGCTAGAACGAGAAGAGCTAGCTATAAAATTTGGAACATCCTATCATATAGTTATTATTAGTGATCGGTGTAGGTAGTGCCATTCGCGGGATTTTGTGACAGTTATCACATGGATATGCCGTCGAGTTCCGGGAAATATTTTATTTATTTATTTTATTATATTTATAGGTCTATAAAAACGGTTCTCTCATTTTTTATTAATGGTTTATACCCTGTATTAGAACTAATATTACTCGATTGTTCAACAGCATGTAATAAATACATGGAAAACATTATTCAGAATCCCGGGAATCCCGGGGCATATCCATGTTCATTCAAGTTCATTATCATTCAAGTTCATTGACCCCAAATGGCACTACCTATGCCGATCACTAGTTATTATTCATTCACTACGGAGATCAATAAAAGAATTTTAAGATGTAGATAACACGTCATGAACTTTTACAGACATTGAGGTCTCTGTAGCCCGGAGGCCCCGTATAATTGATACGTCTAATACAGCGGTAGCTACGCCTCTGGCTATGACCAATTTAATTAGCCATTAACTAAGTTTATATCTTTTTCACACAAAAATGCCTATCAATTACCGTAAAAGTTCACATTTATAACGTAAACAAAAAGAACTATGCTGCCAAAGAATCCATTGTATTTAGTGGGTCTTCATAATTAAGGCCTAACTGGATATTTAGAGGGAATGCGCATCTCAGTAACAAGGGATCATCGTCTAGTTATCTCGCGTAGATCTCGGCAGTTAAGCGTCGCCCACGACACACGATAATTGGATGGGGGACCGGTGACGTGGGGACAGGGAGGTTGGATGCTGTTTGTCCTTGATGGTTGTGAAGATGGGAGGCTGTGAAGTAGCAAATGGTCAATTCATTTGCAAATGTAATATGATACAAATTTTTACAAAATATATAATATTTTGAATCGTTTTTGTTTATTTATTTATATTATTCTCACAATGGTATTCAGCTAAATCCGGCTTGATTGGAAGCCGACCCCAATATAGTTGGGAAAAGGCTAAGCAGATGATGATGATTATTCTCACAAAATAGAAGCGACAAGAAATATATAGCCAGAATATTTGTAATACCTACATAAAATGATTTAAAAGACTTGTCTATGGAGTCTTTTAAATGTTCTTTTTCATAGAGCTAGACTTCGGAATGTGCAATTAGCTGTTTTTTTCTGATTGATAGGATTCTTGATTTAATTGATTGCAGAAAGAAATATTTCCACATTTATCACTATACAAAATCATAGACCAACAAACACAAAAAGCCTCTAAACTGATTTATAGAAGTTTAAATGTACATAATACTTAACCGAGCTATTTGTACCTTCATTTCCCGTTTTTACGACAGCGCAATAAATATAAATACTGTACAAAACTTTTAACTTAAAATGCGAATGAACTCGTCTCAACTTTTTCCGAATTCAAAAGCCCAAGCTCTTAAAACACAATAGCGTCTACCAGAACGGGAAACAATAAAAGTTCCGCTTTATTTCGCCCAATCAATTAATCCCGCGAGCGCGACGCAAGCGCATTCCTCGTGCTCACTCCACTGTTCCCACGTTCACTGACCGATATTTGGGCACTTGGGCAGTCCTATAGCTAGAGAATGGACTGAGCGTCAGCTGTGAAGTTATTAGGTATGGGTACTCTGAGCGCCCCCTATCTATCTGTGAAGTTTTGGTGGATACAGGTAACTGTGAGGTATACTGGATGGTTTTTTAGTTGAATTGTGTTAAACACATTGTCTACTTAACCTATGACATCAGGCCCGCCGCTAGATGTTTTGGCGCCCGCGTGCAATACCGATTACGACGCCCCATGCCATCGGTATCTATCAGTAAATTACTAAAATGTTGGGCTTTTTCTGCAATTCCGAATAAAAAATCGAATTCGAGCCGTAAAAAAAAACCAAGAAAAAAATCGGCTCTACCGTTCATTACTTCTCAACGAAAATATATGATGAAGTAGCTCGATCATTTCTCACTGTTTCGAAGTCAATTCAAAGTTCATAATAATAAAATAAATTCCTTAGTATTTAGATCTAAAGGAATACTTTTTAGGGTTTCGTAGCCAAATGGCAAAAAACGGAACCCTTATGGATTCTTCATGTCTGTCTGTCTGTCCGTCAGTATGTCACAGCCACTTTTTTCGAAACTATAAGAACTATATTGTTGAAACTTGGTAAGTAGATGTGTTTAAAAAATGCTTTCGTGATGGAAACGTTGATTTAAAGACCGCTCACACAGGTGAATAACCATAAATTGAAAGATGGTGGAAGCCAATCCGAGCCAAACTACCCAGGAATTAGCGGCTAACCCCAGGTTGACGATGATCAATGATATTTTAATATCAGTTATGCTTGGGTTGCATATTATTTACTCAGATACCCGCGAAACGAGACACAATAGTAAAACAATAACAGCGCGGTCTCATAGGACCGGTTGGGGATTCAAACGTTATTATATATAAAACTTATATAAAACTTTAATGAAATACTATTAAATAAATATGCAGTTTATTTGAGTACGGTGCATAGTAAAAATAAAAAAAAATAGCTTAAGTCTAGGACACGCCAAATTCGCAATGTAGGTACCTATATCTTGAAAAACGCCCCAGGTCAGAGTGACTCCCCGAAAGTAAAACCATCCATTAGGTGTGGGAGAATTGAGAAGCCCCATATGCACCCACACCACGAGTGGTTCTGTTAATATTTACATACATTTTATAAACTAAAAGTAATGCCAAGCTTCAAATTAAAGTTTGTGTTTATTTTCACGATATAACCGAGACATAGAGTTTCGAGTTTCGCTCATGCCAAAGATACACTCATAATGATTCGACCTGTAAACATCTTTTGATCTTTGAAATCTCATTACAAAGACTACAATAGCGCCTCATAGATTCTTCAGAAAAGCAGCGAATATTAAAAATATATATATTTGATATTCAAATATTTGTTTTTGGCGCCCCCCTGCATACGGCGCCCGCGTGCCCCGCACGCGCTGCACGCCCGCACGCGGCGGCCCTGTATGACATACCCACAAAACGAGACACAATAGTAAAAAAATAACAGCGCGGTCTCATAGGACCGGTCGGGGATTTATGAATTAATGCGAATAAAGATATACTATAAAAGTTGTTCACATGCATTACTTCTAGCCTCCAACATTGCAATCGAATTTAAAATAACCCTGTTAATATAAAGCCAACGTGTTAATATAAACCCGTAGTTGTTGTTGTTTCCTGGAATTCTGATTCGGGAACGTTATACGTACAGGTAGGTAGTAGATTGAATTCTGCAATTTTTTTACTGAGTGAAAAAGACAGTGCTGCCGCATAGTCGCTTGAACTCTTACTTCAGAGCGGTCAATTTTGTAAGGGTAACTCGGTCCATTCTCCATGTCTTCGCACCGTCCACGGTTCGCTCAGCGCGGCTCCCCAAGTAATCAAGAGATCGTTGTTTGATAGATTATTGATTGTGCAGCGAGCGTATGAACGATTTTCAATGGGCTGGTACTTAAAGTACCACCAGTACTTGGCCAGAAAAAGTGGGTAATGAAATTAAAGTGGCCCATGTCGAGTGTTCGCTCTTTTCGTACTTACTTATAATAAGATTTAATTTGTTTATTTTGATAGTTTCAATCTTGAAAGTGTTAACGAGTTCCGTTGTACAAGGAAATTGGTTATGTTTATTTCAATTTTACCGTTTCGTTTCATTTAATTTGTGTTTATTGATCCAGGAAATTGGTTTAATTCTAAGTTATGTTTAAGTGCAAAAGTTAATAACTTGTACTTGTATTGGATAAGTTCTCATCAACTTCGCGCAGCGTGTTAAGTTAATAAGTAGGTACAGTCGGCAAAATTAGGTTAATATGATGAGGTCAGGAGGATAGACTTTACCTACCATTGGCTAACTAAACGTTAATGTACAATTTTCTAATGGAAGTGATGATTAAAGAATAGTATCTATAAGATAGGTGAACACATTGGAGAGTTAAAACACTATAGACATTAACGATCCGGGTTAAAATCAGCTTGTGATGCTAACTGTAGACTGTTTATGGAGGAGGAGGTACTATATTAAGCTTCTAGTCATTTGCTTTGACCACATATTTGTCATTTTATAGAGCCATACATACGTTATTCGTCATCATCTTTTTGCCCTTGTCCCGTATTATTTGGGGTCGGTGCATCACGTTATTTTCTTGGACTTTGTCCTTTCACCCGTTACTTTATCGACTTTTTACTTTTCTTTCATGTCATCATTTCCTCCTCACACAATCTATCCATTTATTCTTTGGCTTCCCTCTACACCTGTTGGTCTATGCGTTTCATCCCCTTTCTTCACAAGACAACACTTGCTAAACTTATCAACATTATTAATGATTTAAAAATGTGTAACGAGTGTTATTTTTTCCAGTCTCGCGAACACTGGTTGCAGCCAAACTCTAATACAGCGACCCGAGAAGCCAGTCTGGGAGGTCGTGGAAAACAATTCCCTCCAAGACATGTCGCCCAACAGTCTGGAGAATGTAGTACAGATACAACCACAGAGGGTACACCTCTCTTTAAAACCACGTAAGTTGAAATGCCAAGTTAATGTTAGCGTTACCATTAACGTTTGAATCCCCAACCGGTCCTATGATACCGCGCTGTTATTGTTTTACTATTGTTTCTCTACCACCTAACTACACACCAACTGTGTGAGGATCTTAGGAAAAGTTACCGTGGCCTTAGAACGTAAAAGGTTCGGAACTAAAAGACAGAGGTAGGTTTTAGTCAGTAAAAGTCTGATAGCTGATTCCGCGGTATACCATAGAGCGGGAGAAGACGTTTGATCATTTGCTACCATTAACGTTTGAATCCCCAACCGGTCCTATGAGACCGCGCTGTTATTGTTTTACTATTGTGTCTCGTTTCGCAGGTATCTGAGTAACTACAACCATTGACTGAACACCATACTTAAGTAAAATCTTACCTTCTTTTCCACACAGGTGGGTCGGATAAAAAACAAAAATGTTTAAGAATTTTCTTACACACGTTTTAGACTTAATACCTATTGGTTTCAGTTACAAGTAAATGAAAATAGGTTTCTAAACTGATTTGAATAATTTTTGGATTACCTTTTCTCTCTGCAGTTTTACAAGACTTTCATTCCAGTTTGCCATTGTTGGACAGTGAATAATTACTAACTTTTAATATTAGAAAGGTGCTGTAAAATACGTTTTGTTAGAAAACGATGAAAGCTTAATCCAGGTCAAAGAAAGCTTTGTGAAGACGAAAACAATACGCCATTAACTTTTGGATTCATTATCTTTACTGTAGTTTTATATATCTTGGTATACTGTTATTATCAATACTCAAACTTTTCAAATCACAGTAAATCGTAGCGTTGTCGTTATGTGGGAAAAGATAGTCCGTGGTCTTTTGTTTTACTTTTAAGAGGCCTGCGGAGACCACGCGCTATCTCGAGTTGAGACGCAAAAAATACGTTTTTGAGGCTGATGGAAGCAATCCAGATAGTTTAAACAATTCTTGGACACACCGACTGGAGTAAAGTCATCATCCGCACACTGACAGTTGCTTGCTGTGATAGCAATAAAAACTATTGGAAATTTGGGAGAGGTTCCGTAATACTAAAAATGATGAATGAAAAATTAATGTATTTCCATTATTGTTTCGAGTATTTATAACTTGATAATAATATCTGTGTTCCTACGAAAAGATATTTTGAAATATTGTTGTTTATAATATAGAAAAAACAAAATAAAAACATGACATTTTCGCTGTGAAAATGTGCAAATTTAAATTCGCTTAAACTTCGTTTGGGGTAAGTTTTTCAACAAAAAGACGATGTAGGAACCTAGATAATTATTGTCTGAATCCGAATAACATCATATTATGGTGTAAATATGCTTAAATTGCAAATGATTTTGGTATTACGTTTGTATGGATAATTCTAACGTCGCGCCCGCCTTAAGTTTAAGAACGTGGTTGTAGACCTCCTTAGCCAAGATACAGAACCGGGGTCTGCTACAATTATATTGTGCCAAAAGGCAATTGTATGGTCCTCTAGACAGGCTCATTCGGTGATATATCTAATTAGCTCGTTATTTGTCATAGCCGGGTAAAGGTCTGCTCCTCTCTTCATTTTATCCAGCTATACAAAAACTATTTTATTAGAAGAGATTAAGTACAACATATAAAAAAAATCAAGTACTCGAATAGTATTATGTTAGCTTATATCCATATTTATATTTTTTTTATTAACAGTATTGATAGGCTCTCCTTTGACTATCTTATATCTTATGTATACTTTGCTCTCCTTGTACTATCTCACCGCACGGTAAGCGATGACGCAATCGACGACGGAGGAGCATGATTGCCTAGAAGTAACTAATTTACTCTTGACGTAAAAATAACCTAGGGGGTTGTAGCTATTAAAAAACAAATTCCAAGAGGGAATTTCGCTCCTTTAACTGTACGCAGAATGAATGTTCGCAAAACGTTTTGTGGGTGGAATGTTTACCAAACCATTAAAAAATATTGTTAATAAACACATTTTTTCACAGGGGAGACACAGACGATTCAGTTTTCTTACAGACCAGCCAAAAACTACCCCTTAGATTTGTATTACCTGATGGATCTCACTTGGTCTATGAAGGACGACAAGGAAACGCTTGTGTCTCTGAGGGATGATCTGCCTATTTTGTTAAAGAATCTGACTGACAATTTTAGGTAAGTCTTTGACAATATTTAAAGAAGGTGGAACCTCCCAAATTTTGCATGATTCACAAGCTGAACACTGTAGGTTCATAAGCAGTAGGTTCACTTATTATCTTTACTTATTTTTTTTGGCAAGTATATGTAAGGATTGTAGCATACGGCCTAGTGGATTGTTTGAAAGAGCGATCGCAGCGCCAGAAGGCAAAGTTCAACTGAAGGAACATGAATGGTTTTTGAAAAAAAAAACTCTTGCATTAAAACTTCACTCGAACGTCTGCATGAGACTACATAACCAATAATTGGAATAATTGGCTCCGCATAACTGGAATAGTGGACATCGCGTAATGGAATAAAGCGAAGAAGAAGAAGACTCTTCAAAACTTACCTACATATGAACTTATTTCCAGGCTCGGTTTCGGAAGCTTCGCCGAGAAACCTTTAATGCCTTTCATAAGTACGGATGCACGGAGATTGGCAAACCCTTGCTCGGTGGAGGAAGAAGCCTGCGAAGCCACCTACAGTTATAAACACCACTTGTCCCTTACAAACCAGGTATGTGCACACTACACACTATACATCAGGAATGGCGAACCCTTAATGGAGAACGTACCACTAAATAGTTATATGAAAAAAAACTAACTTCTGCCAGAAGCTTCGCCCGCATAAAAATAGGCTTATCTATACATACGTCGGACTCCCGTTTCATCCCTTTAGAGGATGAATATGGTAAAATCCTCTCTTAGTACTCGGCTATGTTAGAAAAGGAAACCTTGTGCAAAATTTTACGATCCTAGTATTCCTTAATTCAAGTAGTTTCAGCTGTGCGTTGATATGTCAGTCAGTTTCTCCTTTTACTTTTATAGATAATTCTGACCATCTTGGTCATGGTCGGTCATGTGTCGTCCCGTTTGATTCACCTTATGTGACCTGCGTTTTGTCGCGTGGCTTGTGTGCCATAGGTTCGCTATCCCTGCCCTACATTGTACAATACTAATTGATCTATTCGCACGTCGCGTCATTGTAGTGTGTATAAGGAAATCCTTAATGTTCTTCTCCTCTCCTATTTTGGTAGCTTGCAAATAGGAAGAAAGTATGGGAAGGTTAATTTGTTGACCATACAATGTAGTGTGTATTGGGAATACATCTAGATTCTAGTACGTAGCAACGAGTAAAATGTGAGGCACAGACAATTTTTTTTAATTCCTTTGCGTGCCCTGGTAACTATCTATATAATCAGCCTAGTACTGTGCTCGAATATCCTCTTTAGGAAAGTTTGTCATTATGAATCAATCCAATTTCCTGTGATTAGTGAAGAAGTTTCTTTTTGAAATTGGATTTATACTTATCCAATTTCAACAATTATTTCACCTTTTTAAAACTACACTGTTACAAATGTAGTCAAGTTTTTATTAAGGAGAGAAACGAAAGAGAGGTAAAGAGCTGGTTCTTTAAAATTAAAAGTTTTAAATCTAGCGCGTGCTACAAAAGTATGACCAAGGACCTTTTCGTTTCTCTTTATCAATGTCTTTATCTTCTATAGCTTTCCCTGCTCATCCAATTTCCCTTTCTCCAGATAAACGAGTTCATAGAGCACGTGAACAGCAGTTCAGTAACTGCCAACCTGGACAACGCGGAGGCCCAACTGGACGCGCTCGTGCAGGTCATAGCGTGCGGCGACAAGATCGGCTGGGCCGAGCACAGCCGGAAGATCGTCATACTGCTCTCTGACGGACTCATGCATACTGCCGGCGATGGGAAACTTGGTGAGCTAACTGCTGAATACTGACCTAATCTTAGAAGTATTTGAGGATTTTTGTTATGATATTATTTCAGTAATATTAATCTCAGCGTAGGCTAGCCCGGTAGCTAACGTTGATACGTTTGAGTTTGAGATATTATCGTGCACAAGTGCACGTGCAAATATTAGTGGACTCTCTGTTCTTTTACTCTCATAGTGCAATGGCAATTATTATTATAAAGATAAAAGTTTATATGTGTGTATGGTATAAGTTTGTTAATCTTTCACCCTCAAACAACTGAAAGGATTAGGATGAGATTTAGCGCATAGATAGTCCACGAAAAAGACAGAATACTTACCTACCTACTTTTCAACCCAGGATTAAGTTTTCTTGGGTTAATTTGTCTTCTTTCGCGCAAGCAAAGCCGTGGCAGAAGCTGGTTCAAGATATAGATGATATCCTACTATTAGATAGAATGCTTAGAATTGTTAAAATCGTCTGAATTTGACTAAGTATTTGCAAAGTTAGACAATTTACACTATTATTTACAAAGTACCTACACTCGTAAGTTAATTTGTGTAAACATCCTTGTAAAGTCAAGGTTATGTCCTTAAAATAAAGTACATACATGTTAAGGAAACAGGAAAACTTGTTTTCTATATCTGTATATTCAAGCAGTAGGTACGGTATACACCTACAACTTACCTGCCATATACCGACAAAGTCTGTAACGAATATAGCATCCAAAGATATTCGTCAATCAAAGAATATTGTAGAAAAGTATCCCAAGGTAATATTATACTCCTGGGATAAAAGTGTCCCATGTACTTTTCTAGGTCGTTGTTGCTACACAGCAAGATCATATCTAGAATAGATCTATGTTCAAGTTTCATAGAAATCCGTTCAGCTGTTCAATGGTGAAGAAGTAACCATAACACTAACACAAGTAACATAACACTCACAAACTTTCGATTTAAAAATAACTACCACAAAATTGTCCAAAGGGAACATACTCTCTGAATAAAAAGTATCTTATGTGTTACTTATTCTAGGAATGATGAGTAGAGCATCTATTCTTCTACCAAATTTTATCCAAATCTGTTCAACTGTTCGAGCGTGAACAAATAACCATATAAACATACACACCATCACTCACAAACTTTCGCCTTTATAATATTAGCTTGATAAAATCAATACGAGAATAGGTCAGAACAGTTACATATACAAAACTAGACAATCGGCTACACACGTGCAAGTGACAAACATCCTAACAAAGTCGAATACCACAATAAATTAGGTTTAACATTACACGTGTCATCTGATAACGAGGCGTAATCTGTCGAAGGTGGCGCGACCAAGAAGAACGATGATCAGTGTCACTTGGACGACAAAGACTACTACAAAAGTACACGCGCAAACATTGGTGCATTCACTGTCCCTTCGCTCTTATAGTTCAATGGGACGGTAATCTGTACAAACAAAGAAATGATGTGTGGGGTGTTCTTAAGAAAAAACTTACTAACCTGCCTTAAGGGGGATGCTTCAGCTTAGCCCGCGAAATTCAAATTTTCTTACGTTTTTTGCAATTTGCAAGCCAGTGGTAGGTTGTATGAAGTTAAAAATACTTAAGCGGCTGTAAAACGTAACTAGTTACATATTTATAACCATAAAAACCATCAATACAAGCCTCCAAGCTCACCTAAGTGTAGGAACGATTTTTTCGAAGTTAAAAACCTTCCTGCAACTAAGTGAGTTTCGAGGCTTGTATTGATGACTTTTATGGTTATAAATATGTAACTAGTTACGTTTTACAGCCGCTTAAGTATTTTTAACTTCATACAACCTACCACTGGCTTGCAAATTGCAAAAAACGTAGGAAAATTTGAATTTCGCGGGCTAGTTGAAGCATTCACCTTAACTGATTAGGAACACTAATATCATAAAGACGATTTTTGTGTTCTATCACACACTTTACCTGAAAGGATTTAGATGAGATTTTGCACACAAGTTTTAATAGTCTTGGATCAGCCTGGCACTCCTGGTAGTATATGTTCTCTGTGATAATTCATACACTTTCATACCGCGAAACCACCGCAGAAGCTAGTTGATGAAATAGACGATATTCTAGTGTTATATGCAACGTTTGGTACCGTTTTCGCTATATTTTATGAAAAATATATCTGAGTGTCTGCAAACAAACACTAGGATATCGTCGAATATCGAACTAACTATCTGAGGAGCTCGTGGCTAGATAATAACCGCCGCACAGGTCGATCTTCAAGGTTAAGCAACGCTTGCCTAGGTTGGTCTGTGGATGGGTGACCATCTTAACATAACGAGTTTCCTCCGTGCCTCGGAAAGCACGTTAAGCCGTAGGTCCCGGCTGTCATTTGAAGATCTTTGGCAGTCGTTACGGATAGTCAGAAGCCAGTAAATCTGACTCCAGTCTTGCCATGAAGTACCGTGTTACCCCAGTTAATGGGTTGTGGAGGTTTGGTAGGCAGCCGCTCCTCGTAAAATACTGGTATTTAGCTAAATCCGGCTTGACTGGAAGTCGACCCCAATATAGTTGGGAAAAGGCTAGGCAGATGATATCTGAGTGTTTGCAAAGTTGACGCAATTACAAAGTAGATTTATTTTAATGTGTGTAAATATCGTGTAATTATCTGTTGAAGGTGGCGCGACCAAGAAAAACGATGATCAGTGTCACTTGGACGACAAAGGGTACTACTCAGACGCCGCTACTTACGACTACCCGTCCGTAGCGCAGCTCTATAGGCTTCTGGAAAAGTATAAGGTAAGATGTACTTGTTATTTAATGTAGGAAGTCGTCAAAAATAACTTCTCTCGGTGCGTGGAGTTAGAGGGAGTGTCAGAGTTTTACTGACTAAAATTAAGTCACCTACGTTCTTTCAATAGACCATTGCTTTTTCAAATAGCTTCGCAGTCATAGCAGGCATCGGGTCCAGTAGCGACGTTAATTTTGCTGACATCTCGTCACTGTTAAGGCATGTTAGGAACATAATGCACTGTCAACTCCTTCACTGTTTCTGTCTGCTATACGGTTTATGAGATACAGCCTACTGAGATACTGACATGATGTGCGGACTGCGGAGGTTTAGTA
Organism: Mythimna separata; assembly: GCA_030763345.1. Taxonomy (NCBI): domain Eukaryota; kingdom Metazoa; phylum Arthropoda; class Insecta; order Lepidoptera; family Noctuidae; genus Mythimna; species Mythimna separata. Next base: position 8,020,402 of record CM061187.1, read on the forward strand.
ACATGCCCTTGAGTTATCCGTGTGATGTGGAACTCTAAAAATGAAATACTTGCTCAAAAAGTTTAAGTCTAAAAGAAGAAAAATCTGAATAAGATAGTTTAATAGAACAATTTTTCTAAATTATGATCTAAGAAAAATGGACAAACCTGAATAGTTTAAGATTATCTAAAATCATTTTAACCACCATGTCAAAATCTCATAGGTCTGAGAATTATTAATGTAGCCTAGTCTTGAGAATGTGTAAGACTTTCACAGTATTAAAATCGCAAAGAGAAGACTGTGAAAGTACCAATCTAAGGTGCTACAACATTAAATGACTTGACACTGTCTACATATAGGTTAGTAGATTTTAATCGCCCATCAAACACCTCATAAACGCCGCGGTCATGTTTAACATCTTCGTTCATTTTCAGGTCAACGTTATTTTCGCCGTCACAGAAAGTGTAAAGGATCATTACGACAGCCTGAACCAACTCCTTGAAGACTTTACGTATGTAGCCAAGTTGGAGAGTGACAGTTCCAATATTCTTAAACTAGTAAAAACTGGTTATGAAGATATTGTAAGTGTCGTAGATTTTCATGACGATTCTGATCAAGGACCGGTTAAAATTAAGTACTTTACGGACTGTGGAGTTAAGGATAGCCCTATGAAAGAGGAGACGAGGTGCACTGGAGTGGAGTATGGGATGACGCTAAATTATGAAGCTCGTGTTACTCTGGAGGCGTGCCCAGAGTTTAGATCGGTAAGTACTTGGAATAATACTTTGAATGAATTCTTGTATTTATTTTTTTCGTTCATGTAATCAAGTATGAATCTATGGATGTACTAGACTTAATCTAGACATATAGATAACTATAAAAATAGTAGAAAAAATAGTTCTTAGACCTGGGAAGCACACACATTTTACAGGGACAGAGCCTCTCGTGACAGCTAGTCTCTACTAAAATGTATGAATTTAAAAAATCACCACAGTTTTCAACTGTCGTAGTTACTAGGGGTGATCCAAAAGTAATGATAAATCAATATGAAATAAGGATATTTTAACTAAAAAAAATATATATTTCTCTACATTATCTCTTAGCAAGTCAATATATTTAGTGTATTCTATTTTAAATCCATAATTCCCTTTGAAAAAAAATCTTTGTCTTGACCATCCAAAAACGCCTCTACAGTAGTCATCACCTCGCTATTACTGTCGTTTTTTTTGCCTCAGAGGTGTTTCTTGAGACGAGAAAAGAAATATAAGTCACTGGGAGCCAGGTCTGGCAGATAGGGTGGGTTTTCAAGCAATTCGAATCCCGTTTCTTAACGTTTGAATCCCCAACCGGTCCTATGAGACCGCGCTGTTATTGTTTTACTATTGTGTCTCGTTTCGCAGGTATCTGAGTAACTACATGGCAGCCATCGCAACGGCGGCTTTGTGAGCCAGTGCGTTGTCTTGGTGAAACAACACTCTAACTCGGAGTTTGCGTCGTATTTTTCTTTGATGACCTGCTGCAATCTTCTTATTTGGTCTGTGTAGTAAGAGTCCATAATAGTGGCTCCTTTTTCCAAGTATTCCACTATTATAATTCCTTCAGCATCCCATAAAACGGACGCCATAACCTTTCCTGCCGAACTTGACACACTGAATTTCTTTAGTGACGGGGAAGACGCTCGTTTCCAAGTCTTAGACTCTTGTTTGGTTTCTGGATCAAAATGGTGGATCCAGGTATTGTCCATAGTCATGAAACGAGACAAAAAAAAAATCCTGATCCGTCTGGAACTTTTCGAGATTCGCCGTCGAAATGTCGACACGTTTTGGTTTGTGCTCGTCGGTTAACATTCTCGGCACCTAACGTGCAGTGACCTTTTTCATATGCAGTTTGTTCGCAATGATTCTTTGAACACTGGCATATGACATCCCTATGATCTCAGCTACATGCTTTATGGTCAATCTTTGATCTGCCAATACGACATCTTCGTCTTTTTTAACTTTTTCTGCAGTGTGGGACGTGGATGGGCGTCCCTCGCCATGTTCATCTTCTGTGGATGTTCTACCCAGGTTAATCTCCTTTGACCAGCGCGCAACTGTGGAATATGGAGGAGCAGAGTCCCCTTATGTTTCCACTAGGTCACTTTGTATGTCTTTGGTAGATTTTTTTTTCAAACAGAGGTACTTAATGACAGCTCTGATTTAATTTTTCTCTATTATGATGTTTGCTCTCTGACTGTTCGTATTCAAATGAGTGTAACTCCCTGTAATCGTGCCCTATTTTTATGTTTTTTTTTATGATGAACTACTGGATATATGAGGAAACAAAAAAAAATATTTCATATTTTTATGTACCCTACAATTAATATCCGATTATCATTACTTTTGGATCGCCCATTGATAAATGTAAATAATAGTTCATCATCATCATCATTTCAGCCGGAAAACCTCGTTTTTAATAAATAAATTTTTTGTTACGCATTTATTTACTTGCATCCCGCATTCTACGTGCTCCATGCATTTTTTAGAGGGTTTTACTTGTAAATCACAATTGGGTTCACAATATCAATACCATGTACCACCTCCAATATACATATGACTATATTTAAACTAACAAAATTATTCTTCCACCAGTTTAAACAAACCATCCGTATCGCTGAATCTCAACTGGGCCAGGACGCTTTAACTCTAGAAGTGGACATTCAGTGTGGATGTGCTTGCAGTAGTCAGGTACAAGAGAGGACGCCCATGTGTTCCATCAACTCGCACTTTGTGTGTGGCGTCTGCCAGTGCAATAAAGGATGGTGAGTTTATTGTACTCTTCATATTAGTAACCCCAACTAGTTGGTCATTTAAGATTTTGGCTATGTATCCCATGTAAGCAGTCTACCGAATGACTTTTTATTTCAAAGGTTTGGACGAGACACAGTATTTTATAAAATAATTTACATACGTCAATATGGAACATGTGCCTAAAATATAAACGAAATAGCGGTGTTGCATAAAAAATGTAGTATTTGGTTTCTTCTCTGTCAGTTCTGAAGCGTCTGAGACGAAAAATTCGTCGCACTGCATGTCCTTAAAACCTTAACGCAGTGGTCTAACGAGTTTTCGCAAATAACGTGCCCGACCAATTTGCACCTCATCTGTACTCATCTGCAATATTTGCCCAACCAATCATGTGTGGTGGAGAGATAATTCCAGGAATTTGTTACTTCCTACTTGACTACTTAGGATTGTGATTATCTCATTAGTTGGTGTGCTCAGTTAGAGCTTTCGTTTTTGGATGTTTCTAAGCTATGTTAGAGATGTTTAGCCGTAGCCAATCGGTCACCCATACTTTGTCACTCAACCACATCTGTCTATTATCTATCGAACGATTTCTGATTTAAGCATTTGAAGTCGAGTATTTCTCAAACTGGGTAGGTTTTCATACTGCGTTGTAGTATGAAAACTAGTCAAAATTTTGGACTCAATTCAGATACCACCCAATTATATAACTCTATATTATAATATGTTCTGTGCTTATAAAATGAGAACACTCTTAACTATAATTCAAATATCGGAAGAAATTTTACGTGTTAGTTAGCTAGCTTTTGGGATAAATGCGTAGACATTTGCTTTGCTTGTCATGTCTATTTAGAGACTTGGGAGAATGAAGTGTTGAAAAACTGCAGGCGTTGCTATGACTTACCGTACAGTATTATATTTCTTACTACAAAATACCGTTCGTGTCAAAGTTCAAACCATTGCTACGAACTGAAATGGAAATCGCTTTTAAGCTAGTGTATTTTAAGTTTATTTTGTTTTGTAGTTTTGTTGTTTACAATGCCCGAAAGTATGGGTTGTAATGGAATTTGAACTTTGTCTTACGTTACATATTGTTTGTGATTCCAAAATTTGAAATTTATTTCAAATTCTGAATACAAATACGCTACAGAACTATCTAACTTGTACCACCATCCTTCCAGGTCCGGTCCATCATGCGACTGCGCGATAGGCAACGAGAACGAGTCAGCAGAGTTGATGGCCCAATGTCGCGAGCCGAACGCGACGCGCAGTATAGCGTGCTCGGGAGCGGGCGAGTGTATGTGTGGCGAGTGTGAGTGTGACTACGGGTTTACCGGCCGCTACTGCCAGTGCAAGACCTGCGATGTTAGTCTGTGAGTATTTCTTTACTGTTTTTGGGGGTTTCATACCTCAAAGGGAATAAACGGAATCCTTATAGGATCACTTTGTTGTCCATCCGTCAATCAGTCTGTTTGTCTGGCAAGACCCTTCATCTCAGTTCAAATTAAAACCATATACAGATCATCTAATCAATTCTGCAATTCTTTGAAGCAGTGAAACATCGTACTGAATCTGAAAGTTGAACAAATTAGAAATTGCAGTTACGTGACAGAAAAAGATGAAACATACATTTTTTGATACGTCAAAATCTTCGAGAACCGATTCGGGAATTAAACTATTTATAGCCGGCGGCAGATAACTTGGCAATGCGCAGAAATCGTTTTTTAGGTCTATTTGGTGGTCAAGCGGGACGCGGGGTACGAGGTAGCGCCGATCCGGCGCGCGATTGGTGCAGCATTATAATAGTAGTTTATGATTGGTGCGTTAGACGACTTTTGCCTTTGCACTGCGTTACGTGCTGTTCGTTCATTGGCTGTTTTGTGCACCATGCGCGAAACTTGCCAACGTATTTGCCGAGTATTATACAAAAGTTAGTTTCTTAGTGTGCGAGTCCGACTCACACTTGTCCAGTTCTTTTACTCCTGGCGAGCCCGCCCTTGTCGTCGATCTCGCGAGATGATTACTGATGAGAATGAGAGATTTCTTTACTGCTTCGATGTTTGAGACGTGTTTAGAACTAACTAGTATCTATTTTAACGCTTTTTACTTCATTTTCTATGTGATCTCAATTTGCTAGCTTCTACTGTATATGAAGAGGATTTTCATACTAATCAGAAGCCCGCATTCCAATCAAGGAAGTCAATTTTGTAATAAAATATCAGAGATTCTTGAAAACTGTCAGTGGTGTTACCCAGGGTATTATTTTAGGTCAATATACATATTTCTTGTTAGTGGATCTGAAAACGGCTCGTAAAACTTATGTTATTTAAAAAAGGAAGTCATGCAAATATTTATTCCGTGTCGGAATCGAACCCGCGACACGTAGCGCAGCAGTCCATCGCTGAATCACTGCGCTAACCTTTAGCTGCAGTTTGCTTACCTTGAACCGCAAAAAATATTAACTGGATACAAATTGAATAGAGTTTTCTAAATTCAACTGGTCGCTGTGTTTTTCCATCAGAAATTCTCAGTATCCAGGTACAGCGGATGTGTGCCCGGTTTAATTGCACACAATGTTACAAAAACTGTGACAATCTAAATGGCGTCAATCAGTATTTTTATCCACCGACCGTAACATATCTTCCATCGGCCGACATTATCCAGACTCGCAATATGTCGATAGTTATTGAAAGCATTAGTAAATACACTTGATGTTACCGGCTGTCGACACTCTGAAGTATTTCTAGAGCTGCACGGAATGTGTTTACTTGTCTCGTTCGGAGTAAGAGTGTTAGTTCCTACTGATGGCGGTTTAATGGCCTGCTTAATGTGCGTTTACAAAATAACTGCTAGTAATGTTATACAAATGAATGAGGTTAACACAGTTGTAGTTTTGAATGGAGCTTCACAGTTTTCGAAATGTGCACACTTGTTTTGTTGACTATTTATTGAACTACTTGTCTCTTAAGACAGATTTTCCTCATAATGAACATCCTATAGGACTAAAAATATGTTGTATTGATTTTTTTTTATTGATATTAGCTAGTGCTTGAACGCGATCCCACCTAGTCTCCCCCAGATTGAAGGCAACGAAGGAACGGGGTAGGGGTTTAGTCAGTAAGAGTCTGACACGCCCTCCCGCTCCACCCAAGAGCGGGAGAAGTCATTGTGATGATTCCCCTACCAGAAAAAAAAACCTGATGGTAAGCAGTGATACAATTGTTGGTGGGATATTCGCCGTACGACGGTTTGTCCGATGGTAGAGAGGAGTTGGCGAAATGGGGATGGTCAGTGGAGTTTTAGACTTCTAAAATACCTAACAATCTTTGTCATATTACGGTCATAGGGGATTGTTTTCTTCTTTAGGAAAATTTGCAATTACCTAAGTAGAAAACGAACGTGATAAGGACGGACGGAATTGGGAAGTATGGCAGAAAGAAATGTGGGCCTATTTAATTCATGAATCCCCGACCGGTCCTATGAAACCGCGCTGTTATTGTTTTACTATTGTGTCTCGTTTTGTGGGTATGTGATAGGTTAAACCCAGCTGTCGGCCATTCAGATTAAGATGATGAAGCAGAAAATTCGTTTTATTTACTTGTAAAAATCTACTTTCAGAGAGAACAGCCTAGAATGCGGTGGCGTTGGTCGAGGAGTGTGCGTGTGTGGACAGTGTGCTTGCACCGAAGGTTGGAGTGGGTCTGCGTGCGACTGTACTGATAGGAATGACACTTGTATCGCACCAGCGGGTACTGACGTCTGCTCGGGGCATGGAGACTGCGTGTGTGGTAAGTTTAAATTGAGATGGAGATTATATTCCAGAATTTATCATTGAAATCATCTACATCATCTACTATATATATATATAGCCTTTTCCCAACTATATTGGGGTCGGCTTCCAGTCAAGCAGGATTTAGCTGAATACCAGTATTTTGCGAGGAGTGGCTGCCTACCAGACCTCCACAACCCATTAACTGGAGTAACACGGTACTTCATGGCAAGACTGGTGTCAGTTTACTGGCTTCTGACTATCCGTAACGACTGCCAAAGATCTACAAATGACAGCCGGGACCTACGGGTTAACGTGCTTTCCGAGGCACGGAGGAAACTCGTTATGTTAAGATGGTCACCCATCCATAGACCAACCTCGGCAAGCGTTGCTTAACCTTGAAGCAGCTTGCTTAATCGACTTGTGCGGCTGTTATTATCTAGCCACGAGAGAAGAAAATGACTAAAAAATGTAAAATGACTAAGAAATGTGACTCTAAAATATTTACAGTCACATTTTTTTTCCTTTACAGTGATCTTCAATTTCCAACAACCAGTTTTTTCGTAGGGCATTTCATCACTTGTTTAAAAAAACGATTTCATATACCATACTGTCTTTGGAATTCTCAGCTTTTATCTAATAGAATATGAATGTTGTATAAACTTAATTCTTCCTCATAGATCACTCTGTCTATTAGTGAAATCTGCATGAAAATCCGTTCAGTGGTTTTTGAGTTGATCGCGGTCATGCTTTTCTAGGACATGGTCTACCCTTGTGCCAAATTTCGTCCAAATTCGTTCAGCTGTTCGAGCGTAAAAAGTAACTAGACAAAGGAGGAAACTGTCTATGTGTTTTAAACTGGAAAGATGAAGTGGTATAACGAACCGCACTGCCGACAATACTAGTATAGTTCACTGACTTGACCGTTCACCTTTGCAGATGATTGTCACTTTATGAAAACCATCACCTGTGTATTTGTTGTCTTCCTTTCCAACATCTAAGGCTTACTGTCATCACCAGTGATAGGAATAGGTAGTGCCTATTTGCCTAAACTTCGAAGAACAGAGACAAGAAACGGGGACTTCCTTAGGACTAAATTTTTTCTGAGACATCTGTCCCGAAATTTCGAGACAACACTTAAATACATTTAAAAAAATTGTTATTTGGAATAAGAAATACCTATTACGATCAACAAGTCATTTACAAAATGTTCTCCAAAAAAAAAAATTCTTAATACTTTTGTTGTAACGACTGTGTATGTTATTTATTATGATAATCGCAAACTTTTGGTAAATATAGACGAATTACTTATTACAAATAAAAAAAAAATTAAATGTATTTTTAAGTGTTGTCTCGAAATTTCGGGAGTCTCGGAAAAAATTAAGTTCTAAGGAAGTCTCCGTTTCTTGTCACTGTTCTTCGAAGTTTGGGCAAATAGGCACTACCTATTCCTATCACTGGTCATCACACGCATAAAACTCGTCCGAAACTCTGTCGACGAAGCGGCAATGACACGCACTTATAAGGCTACGCGTCCGTGGACAGAAGCCCTTAGATGTTGGGCAGGAAGCAAACAAATAAGCACATTGAGTTTCAGACAGTGGTAATGATCTACGAAGGTGAACGGTCTAGTTAGTGTGCTATACTTGTATTATCAGCAAAGAGGTTTATTAACTACTTCTTTTTTCCAGTTTTAAACACATATAGACATAGTCGTGGTTATCGCAGGTATCTCAGATGTTCAACATTTTGTTCCTAGGGCGCTGCGAATGCGACGTGGCCGACGAGAGCGGCGCGAAGTACTCGGGCATGTTCTGCGAGTCGTGCGCCACGTGTGACAACCCGCTGTGCGCGCGCGCTGAGCCGTGCGTGGCGTGCCACCTCAACGCCTCCTGCACCGACACCTGCACCATCGGCAGCGTCAACTACACCGTCATCGAGATGATCGGCACCACCGGTATGTTCTCATCTGTTAGCCGCTATACAAGGCGACGCCGAGCCGTGCGTGGCGTGCCACCTCAACGCCTCCTGCACCGACACCTGCACCATCGGCAGCGTCAACTACACCGTCATCGAGATGATCGGCACCACCGGTATGTTCTCATCTGTTAGCCGCTATACAAGGCGACGCCGAGCCGTGCGTGGCGTACCACCTCAACGCCTCCTGCACCGACACCTGCACCATCGGCAGCGTCAACTACACCGTCATCGAGATGATCGGCACCACCGGTATGTTCTCATCTGTTAGCCGCTATACAAGGCGACGCCGAGCCGTGCGTGGCGTGCCACCTCAACGCCTCCTGCACCGACACCTGCACCATCGGCAGCGTCAACTACACCGTCATCGAGATGATCGGCACCACCGGTATGTTCTCATCTGTTAGCCGCTATACAAGGCGACGCCGAGCCGTGCGTGGCGTGCCACCTCAACGCCTCCTGCACCGACACCTGCACCATCGGCAGCGTCAACTACACCGTCATCGAGATGATCGGCACCACCGGTATGTTCTCATCTGTTAGCCGCTATACAAGGCGACGCCGAGCCGTGCGTGGCGTGCCACCTCAACGCCTCCTGCACCGACACCTGCACCATCGGCAGCGTCAACTACACCGTCATCGAGATGATCGGCACCACCGGTATGTTCTCATCTGTTAGCCGCTATACAAGGCGACGCCGAGCCGTGCGTGGCGTACCACCTCAACGCCTCCTGCACCGACACCTGCACCATCGGCAGCGTCAACTACACCGTCATCGAGATGATCGGCACCACCGGTATGTTCTCATCTGTTAGCCGCTATACAAGGCGACGCCGAGCCGTGCGTGGCGTGCCACCTCAACGCCTCCTGCACCGACACCTGCACCATCGGCAGCGTCAACTACACCGTCATCGAGATGATCGGCACCACCGGTATGTTCTCATCTGTTAGCCGCTATACAAGGCGACGCCGAGCCGTGCGTGGCGTGCCACCTCAACGCCTCCTGCACCGACACCTGCACCATCGGCAGCGTCAACTACACCGTCATCGAGATGATCGGCACCACCGGTATGTTCTCATCTGTTAGCCGCTATACAAGGCGACGCCGAGCCGTGCGTGGCGTGCCACCTCAACGCCTCCTGCACCGACACCTGCACCATCGGCAGCGTCAACTACACCGTCATCGAGATGATCGGCACCACCGGTATGTTCTCATCTGTTAGCCGCTATACAAGGCGACGCCGAGCCGTGCGTGGCGTGCCACCTCAACGCCTCCTGCACCGACACCTGCACCATCGGCAGCGTCAACTACACCGTCATCGAGATGATCGGCACCACCGGTATGTTCTCATCTGTTAGCCGCTATACAAGGCGACGCCGAGCCGTGCGTGGCGTGCCACCTCAACGCCTCCTGCACCGACACCTGCACCATCGGCAGCGTCAACTACACCGTCATCGAGATGATCGGCACCACCGGTATGTTCTCATCTGTTAGCCGCTATACAAGGCGACGCCGAGCCGTGCGTGGCGTGCCACCTCAACGCCTCCTGCACCGACACCTGCACCATCGGCAGCGTCAACTACACCGTCATCGAGATGATCGGCACCACCGGTATGTTCTCATCTGTTAGCCGCTATACAAGGCGACGCCGAGCCGTGCGTGGCGTGCCACCTCAACGCCTCCTGCACCGACACCTGCACCATCGGCAGCGTCAACTACACCGTCATCGAGATGATCGGCACCACCGGTATGTTCTCATCTGTTAGCCGCTATACAAGGCGACGCCGAGCCGTGCGTGGCGTGCCACCTCAACGCCTCCTGCACCGACACCTGCACCATCGGCAGCGTCAACTACACCGTCATCGAGATGATCGGCACCACCGGTATGTTCTCATCTGTTAGCCGCTATACAAGGCGACGCCGAGCCGTGCGTGGCGTGCCACCTCAACGCCTCCTGCACCGACACCTGCACCATCGGCAGCGTCAACTACACCGTCATCGAGATGATCGGCACCACCGGTATGTTCTCATCTGTTAGCCGCTATACAAGGCGACGCCGAGCCGTGCGTGGCGTGCCACCTCAACGCCTCCTGCACCGACACCTGCACCATCGGCAGCGTCAACTACACCGTCATCGAGATGATCGGCACCACCGGTATGTTCTCATCTGTTAGCCGCTATACAAGGCGACGCCGAGCCGTGCGTGGCGTGCCACCTCAACGCCTCCTGCACCGACACCTGCACCATCGGCAGCGTCAACTACACCGTCATCGAGATGATCGGCACCACCGGTATGTTCTCATCTGTTAGCCGCTATACAAGGCGACGCCGAGCCGTGCGTGGCGTGCCACCTCAACGCCTCCTGCACCGACACCTGCACCATCGGCAGCGTCAACTACACCGTCATCGAGATGATCGGCACCACCGGTATGTTCTCATCTGTTAGCCGCTATACAAGGCGACGCCGAGCCGTGCGTGGCGTGCCACCTCAACGCCTCCTGCACCGACACCTGCACCATCGGCAGCGTCAACTACACCGTCATCGAGATGATCGGCACCACCGGTATGTTCTCATCTGTTAGCCGCTATACAAGGCGACGCCGAGCCGTGCGTGGCGTGCCACCTCAACGCCTCCTGCACCGACACCTGCACCATCGGCAGCGTCAACTACACCGTCATCGAGATGATCGGCACCACCGGTATGTTCTCATCTGTTAGCCGCTATACAAGGCGACGCCGAGCCGTGCGTGGCGTGCCACCTCAACGCCTCCTGCACCGACACCTGCACCATCGGCAGCGTCAACTACACCGTCATCGAGATGATCGGCACCACCGGTATGTTCTCATCTGTTAGCCGCTATACAAGGCGACGCCGAGCCGTGCGTGGCGTGCCACCTCAACGCCTCCTGCACCGACACCTGCACCATCGGCAGCGTCAACTACACCGTCATCGAGATGATCGGCACCACCGGTATGTTCTCATCTGTTAGCCGCTATACAAGGCGACGCCGAGCCGTGCGTGGCGTGCCACCTCAACGCCTCCTGCACCGACACCTGCACCATCGGCAGCGTCAACTACACCGTCATCGAGATGATCGGCACCACCGGTATGTTCTCATCTGTTAGCCGCTATACAAGGCGACGCCGAGCCGTGCGTGGCGTGCCACCTCAACGCCTCCTGCACCGACACCTGCACCATCGGCAGCGTCAACTACACCGTCATCGAGATGATCGGCACCACCGGTATGTTCTCATCTGTTAGCCGCTATACAAGGCGACGCCGAGCCGTGCGTGGCGTGCCACCTCAACGCCTCCTGCACCGACACCTGCACCATCGGCAGCGTCAACTACACCGTCATCGAGATGATCGGCACCACCGGTATGTTCTCATCTGTTAGCCGCTATACAAGGCGACGCCGAGCCGTGCGTGGCGTACCACCTCAACGCCTCCTGCACCGACACCTGCACCATCGGCAGCGTTAACTACACCGTCATCGAGATGATCGGCACCACCGGTATGTTCTCATCTGTTAGCCGCTATACAAGGCGACGCCGAGCCGTGCGTGGCGTACCACCTCAACGCCTCCTGCACCGACACCTGCACCATCGGCAGCGTCAACTACACCGTCATCGAGATGATCGGCACCACCGGTATGTTCTCATCTGTTAGCCGCTATACAAGGCGACGCCGAGCCGTGCGTGGCGTACCACCTCAACGCCTCCTGCACCGACACCTGCACCATCGGCAGCGTTAACTACACCGTCATCGAGATGATCGGCACCACCGGTATGTTCTCATCTGTTAGCCGCTATACAAGGCGACGCCGAGCCGTGCGTGGCGTACCACCTCAACGCCTCCTGCACCGACACCTGCACCATCGGCAGCGTTAACTACACCGTCATCGAGATGATCGGCACCACCGGTAGATTCAAGTCTTTAACCCACTATACAAGGTGCCAGATAAAGTTAGAATAAATCTTCATCAATTTTCTTCTTTTCGAATCGCAAACTCGTTAAATTGTATAAGATGTTTTCAACAGGAGCACCGCACTCACATTTAATATATCCGAATGGAATATGCATAAGAAACTGAATAAATTATCGATGGGACCGAAACGTTCTGGAGGCAACTTCAAATCGATTCGGCTCCATCGTATGTAGGCTTAATATTCTTTCTAAAAAATTCTCATAGACAAACTATACATAATTAAAATAGCCGTTATAATGTGATGGGCTCACATTAGTCAGAGAAAACATGCAACCGTTAGGTTACACTCCGTTACAAGTTAATGTTGAAAAAAACAACGTCTAAAGTTGTGGTGAGCATCACGGCGCGTTCAAAAGTAATGACAGTCGTCATCTAAACGATTGTAGTTTGTGGTTTAGAATACGTTTTGTGGAGAGCACTAATTATGTCATTACTGAGTTGTCTTTAAAATGTCTACTTTATTTTAATTGGTGGAGTTTTGGACATTTCTTAAGACAATAATACCTACCTACTTAAGAATAATGGTGACCCAGTTTTAATTACTCTGACTTTCGCGTTTTAGGTCATGGGTTCAAACCCTGCTAGTAACTGAGTAATTTATTTATTTCATCATTACCTACTGTTCTCAAAACGGTGAAGGGTAAACATTGTAAGGACACCGTCGAAGTCGTGTGACATCTACCAACTCGCACTGGGCCCGCGTGTTGAACTACAGCTCAGAAATTTCCTCTCCTAGAGAGGAGGCCTGAGCCCTAGCAATTGGAACATTAACTGAATTATCATTTTCTTTGCAACTCTGAGTTCCTTTTTACGAAAATACACTATGAATTTTTGAGTAGTAGCATTTTTGCCTTAACAAAAAAATACCTACAGATGGATGGTTCCTGATTCTAGCTTAACAGATTGACAACTATGTATCTCTAACGCTCAAATATTTTGTTACAGTAACCGACATGACATCCTGCTTCCTCCGTCTCGAAGAAGAAGGGTTAGAATGTGAATACAAATACACGTACTCCCCCGAATCTTCCGGCGTCGAGATCTCCATCAGTTCGAAGGAGTGCTACACGCCCACCAGTGCCAGGATCATGACCAACGGTCTGATCATCATGGGCTGCGTGATAGCAATTGGCCTGATCGTCATTCTCTTCATCAAGTGTGCTCAGGTCTTCTCCGATAGACGAGCATACGCGAAATTCGTCAAAGAAGCCCAAGAAAGCAGGAAGAACATGCAAGAATTGAATCCTTTGTATATCTCGCCTATTTCAGAGTTTAGACTGCCTGATTCGTTTCCTAGGGATAAGAGTGATTAGGTTATGTTTTTTTAGTTTATTATGGTGCTTTTTCTAGTTCAAGTGTACTTACTACTTAAGTTTTGGTCAAAAAAAGTTTAGTTAAATTTTGACCGTAACGTAAATAGCATCTCTAGTGGCAAAGTGCCTTTACAGGTTTATTAATACTGTACTTATTACCATTAGTTTATTTTAGTTTAGTATATTAGTTGATTTGTTGGTAATTCAAAGATTTAAAACGTGCATGAACATTTTTATATAACGTTTTGCTTACTTGCAAGATATGAATTTTTATACTGCAATGTGGAACAAAATGTTATTTATGCTGATTACCCTACGGCGTAGTTATTGAGTCCAGTGATTCGGCGTAGACTCCGCGTAGTATCAGCGTAGCAGGCGTAGCCGTTGCGTAGGCGTGGTGTAGTATCAGCGTAGCAGGCGTATCCGTTGCATAGACGCGGTGTAGGCATAAATGCTTCGTTGTAAAGAGTCATTTGCAGATGTGCCTTATCCAACTTGCTTTAAAGTAATCATTCTGAACGTTAAAGAATTTATAGAATTGGATTATTGGATATTATCCTGTGTTCATTTTTGAACATTATATTTTATATTAAACAAAAAATACCACTAAAAAGGAATATTTTTCGAAAACAGCATCCAAATTGGTTATTAAATAAAGCAGTTTTAGCACTTCAGATACTAGAGTATTAGGAAGAGTGGTGGGACCATCTCGTTAGACGTATGTAACCTAATGGCAGTGACGTCATATTTCAGTGCCCTTATCCGTGGTCCTTATTCTGTTTCTTGACCGTTTCTCCTTCTGCCAGATTTGAAAAGTTTTTAACTTACTTAATATTGAACGGATTTGAAAAATTCTATCTAATTGCGATTTTGAATAGAGTTTTCTTATTTTTTATACAAATAGGTAATTAAAAAAATAAGTCAACTAACTATTTTTTTAACTTGATATCTTCTATCGTGTTCATATTTGCCTGTGCCTGTAATATTTTAAATAGTACAAACATAAACATAATTTAAAAATATTCTTATGTAAAGATAAGTAGTTAAGTTTTCAAGTTGTTGCCATTCGTGCCTTCGTCGTCGCGTTTGTTCAGGTTTTAATGGCTTTTATTCATAAGCATATTTTTTTGTTAATGTCATAATAAACGAAAAATTAGTAAGGAGTCTTAAGGAGAAAAATAATAATAAAAGAGTACTAATTTTTAAAATATTTAGCTTGAGGTTATAAAAGTATTTTTGCTAGTCTTGCAGCATTGCATTTTACGTCTTTATAGTAGGTAATTTTAATATATTAGAATAAGATGGTGCATAATCATGAAATCTATCAAAAAATATAAAAAACGAAAATTGGGAAATTACCTGGGTAGTGCAACCTAATATTTTTTTGTACAACTCTAATTACATATCTATATAATTAAACTTTTTTGGGAAAGAAGTGACTACGTTTTCTTAAACAATTGTTCAAATGTGCAATGAATTTTATGAAATATATTTTTATTTACTTTAATAAGTAAGTTTGTAAATGTAAGTTGTTTCGTCTAAACAAACTGTTTTTATAAAATGTTTGTAAATAACTAAACCAAAAAATAAAACACTCGTTAACATTTTCATGGGTTTTATTAATTTTGACGCATTCGTAGAAATATTCTCATTTTGATCGTGAATAGTTTGTAATAATCAGAATGAGTATAGGCTACTGAATGCGTCGGTCACTTCCACCGCAACATATTGGTAAAAAAATAATAAGTACAGGAGGTAACACTATCACCCGGATTCTGTAAAGAAATTATCGACGCATCAAATTATAAACTTCGTAAGAGAAGTTAATATGCTGTTGGCTGTTGGGACGTTGTTCTCTCGAAAAATAATGGAAATATCATATTATTTTAACAGTTGAAATTTTTACAATCCTCAATTTTCTTTCACAATACTGGTAGTCCAGTCAAAATAGACATTCCAGTTTGCATTAATTCCCAACAAGCTGGATTTTTGTGCAGGCCTTGAATACGTCATTACGAATGTTATGTCAAAAGTCCCCATCGATCCCGCTTGTGCGTTGTGTTTTATTCGAGGTCAAAGGTCACAAATTAGCGTTTTTTGCGTATATCTCTGAAACTACGAGAGCTATCAAAAAATGATTCAGGCAAAGTTTGAAGGTCGTAAAATTGTCTACAAAAAAGATCTAACACTTTTTCTTCTACGGTGCACTGTTCTCGAATTATGGCTATTTTAAACATAGAAAATACGAATATGCACTCATGCTAAGGGATGATGGGTTCGATGAATATTTGAAGGACAAACCATCTGTAACGATACATAAGCAGTGTCGTAAAGCATACACCCGGAAGAGCAGCATCGCTGCAGCTAAAAGACAGCGTGAGGTGGAGATAGCTACCACATCTGGGATTAGTCCTCCTCGTACTAGCACGAGGTAATGAATCGTCTTTTTGACGAAATACTGTTTTTTCTGTGGCAATAAAGCAGATAAAACGGCTGAAATAAAAAAAAGCGCAGCATCTTCGACCAAGAGTGTCCTCAACTTTCAACCCTTGACTTCAAGAAAACTATCTTTAAGGAAGCTCAGACTCGTTCTCATGAGCTAGCAAGTAGTGTCATTGCCCGAATTCAGTATGAATATGACTTAGTTGCTGCCGAGGCTAAGAACTACAGTGATTGTTACACTTAAAATACGACTTTCCTGCGGTCTAAAGTCACGATATCTCGAAAGCAATGCTTTATAGAAGAAAGGACTCTTGGTCGAAGATGCTGCGCTTTTTTTTATTTCAGCCGTTTTATCTGCTTCATTGCCACAGAACAAACAGTATTTCGTCAAAAAGACGATTCATTACCTCGTGCTAGTACGAGGAGGACTAATCCCAGATGTGGTAGCTATCTCCACCTCACGCTGTCTTTTAGCTGCAGCGATGTTGCTCTTCCGGGTGTATGCTTTACGACACTGCTTATGTATCGTTACAGATGGTTTGTCCTTCAAATATTCATCGAACCCATCATCCCTTAGCATGAGTGCATATTCGTATTTTCTATGTTTAAAATAGCCATAATTCGAGAACAGTGCACCGTAGAAGAAAAAGTGTTAGATCTTTTTTGTAGACAATTTTACTATCTACAAACTTTGCCTAAACCATTTTTTGATAGCTCTCGTAGTTTCAGAGATATACGCAAAAAACGCTAATTTGTGACCTTTGACCTCGAATAAAAAACAACGCACAAGCGGGATCGATGGGGACTTTTAACATATCATTCGTAATGACGTATTCAAGGCCTGCACAAAAATCCAGCTTGTTGGGAATTAATGCAAACTTGAATAATAATTTAGTCTATTTTGACTGGACTATGGAGCAAAGAGTTTAATATTGGATAATAATATTTTCATCTCTTTTTGCGGGCAGATTGGAGTCACAATTTTCACCACGAGCTATAAACGTGATTCATTTGACGACCTAAACTGAATTGATAAAGGGTTTCTTTCTCATTCATAGGCAAGCCATTTTGACACGTCATGGTGAGGCCCTTGGTTCAAAATTGATTCAACAGCTAACTTCGTGACGACTGTCATGTTCGTTTTAACATTCCGATAATTTTCTTTACAGAATCTGGGCTTACTTATATTGTGTGTTAAAGTAAACTGTTCTTTACCGTTATTTAAAGGGCCGTACGGAGCAGTTTTTTTATAGTAGTATGTACAAACACTATAATTCACTATATATTTTCAAACGCCAATCTCAGGTTTTGTAACTTTTGAGCTGTACCTATCGTGAGTGCGTTCAAAACCATGTAAAATCACATACATAAAACATCCAGGCCTGGAACAATTGTCCGTAGGCCAGGTGGGTTCGACTTCCGCACGGAACAAGTGTTTGTTACTGCTTCCGTGCGAGACCGAACCCGCGACGCATAGTGCTACAGCCAATTGTTCAACCACTGCTCTAATTGTGCCCTTTATATCATTGCCCAGTTTACCCAAACACAGAAATATTATTAGCTGGAAGACTATACAATCACTAACTAAACATATTTACATATCTTAAGCAGTTACATTGTCGTCCCATTCCGTTATTTAATTATACTTAAACATAAATAAAAGAAAACTTATTTTATAAGAGGTATACTTGTAAGTACAGGATGCTTTTTTCTCGCAATTTTTTAAATTATTTTGTCCCTCCAAATAATATGTATCGTAAAAATGACAATTTATAGCAAAAGAGTACGATTTATTCACTAATATTAGCGGTAGAAAAAATCTTATTTATAAAATCACATCCAGAATATCTTAATTATAATATCTTAGTTTGACTAAGTACCACAGGTCTCCGTACACAACTAATTCTTATAGAATTTTAACAAAAAATACATTATGTACACAGATAAGTACAAATTAATTTTATATAAGTACGCGGAAGATGGTGTGTGGTGGTTCTTCTGGCACGAGTTGTGTAAAAAAAAATGCAGGGATGATTTGATAGGATTCAAAGTTATTTTGACATAGGTATATTGACGAATCATTCAATCTATGGTCTGTTTTTTAAACCCTGAGACTAAAATGACATTACAACACAAAGGAATTGCATCATTCCTATAGTAAATTTGACATTACTTGTGTCAATTCAGTCTCAGGGTATAAAAACAGACCATAAGTATGTCAGGAACTGACTCTTTCTCTATGAAGTCTTTTTTTTATTTAAGCAATCCTTCTGTCAATAAAATGCCTGTTAGTCTTGAAAATGTATGTTCTCTTCCACAATACAAAAGATAATAAATGCGTTAATGCGTACGTGATGCTGTAAAATGTAAATATATAAAAAAAAGGATATAGGCTGTGCTAATTTTCTTATACAATTTTACAGTTTGCATGCAAAATCTCTGTTCTTTGTTTTTTTTTTTGTAATTATCTACTGCCTCATAAAAGGTACATTTGTACTTTGCCTCAGATTTTTTCCTGCATTTGCAAATAAATTTTACAAAACTATAGAAAAAACGTAAACGAAGTTGACTACCTACAAGTTTGGTTCCTAAATGCCCATGGGCAGACGATTATATATATTTTACTAGATTTTTTAAGGCCCCATTAATTTAATTTTTATAAAAGGCAACACAGCAGTCAAAGATTGTATAGTACGATTACATGCGACGATGAACACATTGAGTGCCAAGATACAATATTATTATATATACTATAATATGGTATTATTATAGTACGTTGTACATGTAATTTTATATCAAACTAGCCGTATCTGTTGACCTGTTATCGTTTAGCACACGAGAGGCAAGGCCAAACCGTTGACTTATTATGATTTCACGGATTAAAAATGCAATGTTCTGATACATAAAGTATCAGATCAGGTATTTCCGACACAATAAATAAACATTTACAGTGTAAACTTTACTAAACTATTTTTTCCAAAAGTATACAGGATGTTTGGTGCAACGTGTCCCAAATTGATATGGTCGACTGGAAGGGTCATCTGCTATCCTTTCAGACCTCTAATCACTACCCATGTCCTGTGGAATTTTTTCATCGACTTTTTACACCCTGTATATTTAAACTGAAATATATGGAAAAATTTTTGGAAGAAATACTTTTAAAAAATCCCAAATTTTACTAGATATGTAGCTACAGCGTCATCAACTGGTTACCTTCTCTTCATTACACTAGTATTTAATGCGTGTGGGGTCCGCAACCAATGCAGCTGTATTTAATTTCTGTTAAATATTTGACTTTTAAGGTACTTTTTCAAATTCGGTTAGTATAGGCCTCGCCTCTCGCTTCACATAACTGGTGCTACAACAAAACCCGCGTTAAGCCGTCACACTTGTCGGTCGTGTCGTGCAGGTGGCAGCACAGTCATAGGGCCTGCGCTGGCTCCGTGCTTGACGTCCAGGGCTTCTGGCTTGCTGGCAGTCTTCGCGGCCGCGGGCGTCGGGCGAGCGGCGTGCATCGGCACAGGCACTGCGTCGGGGACTAGGCCTCGGATCAGCTCTGATATGCACGGCCATGGCACCAGCCTGGAATTATAAAGATTTGGTTACTATAAATGTACTGTTGAGCTATAGTAAAGTAAACCAGAGCTGATGAAACTTTAATTAAAGACTTCGATCTAACTAGTCGTTGATTCCTATCGCTATTAGGTTTACTTTAAAAAATCCAATAGTAGGATAAGCATGAATTAGTTATGAACATTGCAAATATAGGTATGAAAACTTGTGATAGAATGGACTTCTGATATAAGTTACTGTGATTGTCCGAAAAGATGTGTTTGCCTATTAAAGTCCACCGTGATAGCTGGTAAATTACCGTTATTATCGTATTAATGACAATTCCGATCATTCACCGGTGACTATTTAGGTTCATAAATAGATACAAATTGTTTATTAATTAATTACTCAGATACCCGCGAAACGAGACACAATAGCAAAACAATAACAGCGCGGTCTCATAGGACCGGTTGGGGATTCAAACGTTAAAATCACTAAAACGACCTATTAAAAAGAGAACAGTATATAATTTTCACGCTTTTGGAACAAACACTGGCGTGTTTTATCATTCATAATGAATCTTAGATTCAGCGATTTAAAATTTGTACACACAGTACACATTGTAAATCGCTGAATCTAAGATTCATTGAATCTCCTGTGCATATCTTAACATTCACCGGTGTATGTCCGATCAAGATTAACTAAATTAAGAATATAAGTTACACCATCGAAACTGGTGATTGTCGACAGACACTAGTGCATCTTAACATAAAATTCTCTAGTATAGAATATTTACGGCAAAATACATATTGATGAATGGTGGAATAGGAATACTCTTATTTGAGACATCGATTAGCCTTTTATAGTCAGATTGATGTTCAATGTAAAGCTGTATCACTGTTTAGGTAATTAGGTAGAAAGAGCAAAAGAAATGCTATGAGCTATAACGATTGCTGATTTACATAATCCTTACATCAACCGTCAAGATAGGACGATATTTATTTCTGCATTGACTCAAAGCAATGCCTGACTGCACCAGTTCTTACGCAGCTCGTATCAGGTGTCATACAGGAGTTTAGTGTCATGTGCTGGTGAGTCTTGTGTCATCGAGTTGACTTACCACTTGAAAGGCAGCAAGACGCGGAAGAAGCCGGGAATGAGGGCGAAAGGCTCGTCCGTGCGGATCGCGAGCACTATGCGGTCAGCCACGTCGTTGGAGTTCAGCTGGGGAACGAATCTGGAAATATAGATTTTTTATTATAGTTATTTTTTTTATTAGGCATAGGCTCGCGTTTGACCATTAGAGATAGTGGTCCTGGATGGTAAGCAATAATGTGGACGACGATAGAGCACGCTTGCCTAGAAGTAACCTATTCACTCTTGACTTAAAGATCCCTTAGTTGTAGCTATCAGGAAACACTGATGGTAAGGTCAACAACGCCGCCTTCGCCAGATGTATCCGTCATTCCCAAAAATAAATTTGATATTATGTTTTTTTTAGGTGTAATTAGGTATTCAGTTCTGTTTGTTTCCTTAATGTTTTAATCATTCTTGCAACTTATAACAAAGGAAGCAAACTTATCATTATGTACTTACCAATATGCAAAATGGAAAGTTGGAGATTGTCGTAAAAACGTCTATAAGTATGGCTAACATTTCGTAAGCAAAATGGTTTCCGGGTCTGAGTCGAGAATAAAAAAGGTTTCGACCTCACTTTGGGCTTTTACGTTACTGAAGGTTGAAGTAAAATTATAGGATAAACTTGTTTTATTCATTCTTTCATCTCTTCCTCAATACTTTTTGTTCTTATCTGGATGACGATATGATGACCACAGAACATATTAAGATGATGACGAACAAAAACTTGAAGACAAAGAAGATTCGTGCAATTCATCATCTGATGTTCTCACATTCATTTATTAATAATACAAAAAACCATAATATACAGTGATTCTGAATATTTAATCGTTTTTAACAAAAACATTGCACAAAAAAAATGTTTCGGGTTTTGAGATTTGCAGACTTATGAATTAAAACATCAGACCGATTCGGTACTACAACGTACATTTAACCAACTTCAAAGGAACTCCAAAGGATTTTGGTTGAGGTTCTTTGTTCTTTATTTAATCTGATAACGTTTCAAAATAAGTATTTCATAAAAGCCTTACCTAGAATTGACTTCTTCAAACATGCCAGTAGAGCGAATGAAGTATGGGCATATAAGAGAAGTTCGGACTCCTTTGATGCCTTGTGTCTCCAGCTCCAGTCTTAGAGCCTCGTCGAAGCCACAGGCGGCCGCCTTGGAGGAGCAGTAGTCGACCAGCTTGGCCACCCCCACGTGGCCGGCCATGGACGCAATCGTCACGATGTGACCGTCGTTGTTTTCGATCATGGATGGCAAGAACGCTTTTACTGTCTGTCAAAAAAAGAAAAAATATTATAAGGAGGGTTTTTTTTTTGTTTTTGTTTTGGTTTCGCACGGTATGTGCATTTAGCCAGTGTCATGTTTAGAAAGTATTTAGTTTACACAGTCACTCTTAGTAAGTTTGAGTTCCATTTGATTGTAGAAGTAACACATTGTAATGTTTTGCAGTATTTGGATGAAAATGCCTCGAGACGTCTCGAGTTAGCCTTCTCGGCACACTTCGCTGAAGTAGTCATATCACAACAAAAATACACAGCTCCATTTTTTCGAAATTGCATTCGTTTCAACTGTTGCACATACTATCTAGACACCGTGTTTAGACTGTGTAGACAGTTGACACAAAACTACATCAATGTTACATTACTAGGAATCGACTTGAGAATAAAATAAAACAGCCACTGAACTTCACTCAAAGAAATCTCGCCAAAAAACTCAACAGGAGGGTTCATGAGGTCTTTGACCCAAGTTCATAGCCCTTTTAATCCTTTTTGCAATTTACGGTTTGAATAAAATGTTCCGGTTTTTTATCAGCAAATATTTTCCTCACCGTTGAACATGCGTTAAGCATGATTTAACAACGAAAAGGTGCGATGCCCAACTACAGTAAGATTAATTATAGTAGGACGTAATTTATTCAAAATTATGATAAAATCCGTTTTCGCGTCTGCTGTTAATGTGAATTATTTATCCTGTACAAAATTAATGTTTCCCGCGTAAACTGTGAGTTACCGGTTCAATTGAAATGTTAGTTCCTACGTAGGTACTCATTAGGCTAATTTGCAATGTTCATTAATAAGTGTAATATCGAATTTTAAAACCGATGATTGTCATATTAAAATAAACTTTGGTATCGATTCAGGCTAGCTCTTAATTTAGCATTAAGTGCCAAGTGCCAATCATTTGTAACAATTATCTTCGTGTAGCTATTATACGGCAATCGGAAATAATCTTTCAAAAACCGGATTTTTTCTGAACAGGTAGGCGGAAATAGGTAGGCACACTGTGGGCCATATATTGCAGCACGACAGTCCTATTTAGCAGACTCCGAACCTGCCTGGCCTACAATTAAATGCATGGCCTGGGGACCTGGGTACAAATTTAGAATTCCTGACAAAACCCCAATAATACTGCCTTACCTGGGAATTGAACCCACGATCCCACTCTCAGCCACACTTGCGACCAAAGCCACATTATCATAACTTACCCAGAAATGTGCTAAAATGTTGACATCGAAGGTCCTCTGGATGAGGTGGTCGGGCGTGTCGAGGAGGTAGCGTCCGGAGACCACGCCAGCGTTGTTGATCAGCAGGTTCACCTGGAACGTCAAGCAGTTCTTGTTAGTACAAAACATGACAAAATATTCCTTACACGATCTTTATACCTGGCGATCCACTCTCTTCATCGCTGATCTAAGTCTAGTAGGTTACGATCCACTCATACACAAAAATCCTCTTCCTCTTTTATTCTTAAATTATTATGTTTATCTGATCGTGTACGCGGGGCAACTTAGTCAGAGATCGCTCAAGATTTAAAGGTGTGCAGGGAAACGGCTTTGCCTACCTTTAAATCTTAGTCCTAGTCCCAGTAGAGGGACACGATATAGAAAATGATATTATACCTTTCCCGGCTGAGTCTCGCCCGAAAGCTCGCTTTTGGTCGTTAAACATAATTGAAAACCCAATTGCAACCCCTCGGTAAAGTCTTTTAGAAAAAGTTGGTCATATGTTTATATACTGTCTATCAAAGAAAAAAATGGGGTTAAGTAGGGGTAGGAGGGTAGAAAGTAGTTTGCGACCTATTTCTCAGAGCTACTAAACATACAAATCATAAAAATTGTTCATTTCGATCGGTTTATTTCGGTTGATTGCATTGATTAGGGGTGTATTTCAAAACCAAAACTGTTCATATTTGGTTGCACTAACAAGTATAAAACCTGGAATTAGCCACAGAATTTTCCTAACACTAAATACCTATGTGTAAGTTACACAGTCCTAATTATAGTGCTCGCTAGCTTTCCTTCGCAACTTCACTTGCGCTAGGTATGTTGACATTTTTCACCGTGTCTCAACTTCCTTACTCGGCGCTGTATCGAGATAAGACATATCCGTCACTTTAGAACCATTTCTGAATATTATAATAGCTTTTCTAGGTTTTAAAATGTTTGCTAGGAATATTAAGTAGCACTGTTATAGAGATTTTTATTCAAGATTGGGTTGCTCTTAAAAGATTTCTAATGCAACTTGATGCTGCTATTTTTTTCGTGTACTAATCAGTAATATTTGCGGTTTATTCTCAATGGAAAATGAGAATATTTCCGGCTGTTACTGGCGTTTAATTGTAGGTTAATGACTTATAATGAGTGTATAAATTGTTTTAATTTTTGTGTAGTTATAATGCAGTTATTAAGAAATTAAAACCTTGATGAATGTTACATTGTTTTATATCTGTCTCTTAATTTCACACCATTCATATTTATATACCTTTAATTTATTTTTTTAGTTATTTGTAATAAGTTTACAGTTTTTTTTTATTATACTATAATTATAGTTGTCAGGTATTTTTTTATGTACCTTTTAAGTAGGTAAGTCACTGTAAAGGAAATACATCGTAAGAAAATAGATATTTCCTAGAACCAAACATTGAAAGACATTTGATATCGCCTAATTCGCACTGGGTCCGTTTGGTGGTTTACGACCCATTCCCACTTTTAGAGAAGAGGCTTGAGTCCCAGCAGTGGGAAAATTATAAGACTGATTATTCTAGGTGACTCTTCTGAAAATTTTATTTCGACTCACTGTTATCATTTGTTTAAGTAAGTTCCTTTAAATGACTTACTCAGTCTATATTTGCAAAGTTCCCTAAATCTCATTTTGACTTTGCTTTGTCAATGTTAAGGCGGCGATCTTCAAAGACCTTTAAGGAATTAACACTTTTTTACCAATGTATACTTATTGATTCCAATAAGGAATATTTGATATCAACAAGATGTAATTTTAATGGCACAAATAAACGCATTAGTAAATAATTTGAGTGGCTAAATATTTAATTTTGTAAAATCAGGGTTATTTGAAAGTAAACCAATTTTTAAAGATTAAAATAAACATGTAAGGTTAAATTTTTTGTCAAATTGCTGGCAAGGTCTTACTTGTATCTAGTAGGACACAACTTTTTTTTGAGTACAAAACACGCTCTTGCTCCACTCTAGAGCGTGAATTCTCTCGCTCTAGAGTGGAGCAAGAGCGAAATTTTTACTGACTGAAACCACATCTGTGCCCTTCAGTAACACTACCACCCTTTCATGCCAGTTCTCGCACTTTTATTTCTCGCACTTTAATTCCGCTCAGTTACCGTTTACGTTCCAGAACCAAGGTTTCCCTTTCAGAAATGCTCCGTAGCACACATTTGCTACTAGGGTCGCGTAAATAGGGGAGATCAATACTTATACGTTGGAAGATTATAATCAATAAGCAATCTTTATAATCCGGCCACAATTTTAAACAATCCCTTAAACGATTAGGCAATTTATAAATAGAAATATTATTTATTCTATACCTTGCCTAGGTTTTCTATACAATGCATTTTCTCAGGTGGGAAATCATCAAATACCTTCTTCCGCTCTAGGTAGGGCTGACTTTCACTGAGTAAAACCCATCTGTGTTACTTTCCAGTCACGGTAACTCTTTCGAACAATCCTGCAGCCCAATTCTATACATTGAATTTTATACTTTGCCAATAAGTCTGGTCATCTGTACGTACCTTGCCAACTTCTTCGTCAACCTTCTTGGCGACCCTGTAGATGTCCTCCCTCTGCGTCAGGTCCACCACATACCCATAGCATTTGCCGCCGATACCTTTCACCAGCTTCACGGTGTCTTCCAAGCCTGGAACAAAACAGTTTAGGTTATTAAATGTCTTGACTTGTTGCCTCGAAGATTAACATTTTTTTTTATTTTTATAACTAATTTATGTAGTTACATATTCATAAAAAAGAAAGCAGAAAAACTGGTACTAATAATAGAATAGAATCAATTTTATTGTACACCAAAAAACATAAATAAAAACCTACAAAAACTTGAATCTATGGGGATAATGGCGGTTTTGTCGCTGACAGCGAAAAAAAAAAAGATTATATTCGAAAGAAATGTTGGAAAAAGAGATATGGACTCCGAGTGTAAAAGGAGTAGGAAAAAAAAGTAAAAAAAAATGAATCAATCTGTGTAGCCTTTCCTCAAATAGGGGTCTGTTGGTTGTGAAAGCAAAAAAAAATCAGTGACCAGTGTCTTATCGTATTTTGTAAATGTTCACCCATCCACGGACCAACGTCAGTAAACATTGCTTAACCCTGAATATCGACCCACGCAACTGTTAATGAGCAGTTTTCTTAATATCTTCAGAATTCTAATGACAAACTAACATGTTTATAACACAGGGTTACATTTAGAATGTTCGGTCAAAGACTTAGAAATAAAAAATAAAGGTTATTGCTTTTTTAAAACATCATTGACATTTTGATACGATTAAAAATATCTTGAAGAGGATCTAAAACAAAACAACTTTAATAAATGTCAGAAGTGGATCGCAAAAAATAAAATTTGATGTGTTTTGAGTTTTTTGATCGCAACGTAATTAACTTATTTTAACAAAGAATTTACCAACTCTTTAATGACCGTAGAGGTTCAATAACCTGTGACAGAGTTGAACTTTTTTGACCTTCAAAAGTACTGTTGTGCACAAAAGCACAAAGGCCATTTCGCTGACAAAGAAACGTGTGTGGCGGTATTTCTCCGTAAAAGATAAGGCGCACCTCTTGACGTGCCTGAGTTTACTTTCATCGTTCATTATCTTCTCACTTCTGTAGCCGAGTGTATCTTATACGTAAAGTAGGTACACTTTCTATAATGAAGCTGATGGCCAACTCCATTAACCAGCCGGCAATTCCGTTATAAGTTGGTATTTTTTGTATTATAATTTTCGACCAATGTGGAAAGTAACGGGTTTTAATACGAGTTTTATATAATCGGCTCAAATATTCAAATATGTCCAATGCCGTCAATCTTACGAAAAATAACAGGATAAAACATTGACTTATACATACTCTAAATATTAGCAAATTCTAAAATAGATTTTGCTAATATTTTATCTGGCCGTGACTCTACCTTAGTGTACTTAAATTCCATTTTCTTGTATGGGCAAGGTAAAACTACCTTTATTTAAAGCTGCTATCGCATAAAAATATAACTGATACGATACAATACTTAAGGGACTTCATTAAAAAAATCTAAAATTTACCTCATCATTTATAACTTTCCATTTCACTCTTTTAACTGTAGAGTCCGGCTCAGATTAAGTACAATAATCCAAAAATCTCGTCTGTCTGTTGTGTGTACATAATCTATACTAATATTATAAAGAGGTAAAGTTTGTAACTTTGTAAGTTTGTATGTAGGGGGTAATCTCTGGAACTACTGGTCCGATTTGAAAAATTATTTCAGTGTTAGATAGCCCATTTATCGAGGAATGCTATAGGCTATATACCATCACGCTATTACCCACGGGAGCCGAGCAGTAACGAAAAATGCGGGTGAAACCGCAGAGGACAGCTAGTCATATACTCGTATGCTCTATGTTTGTGTGAGTTGTCCGTGAAGCGCGGAAGCCGCTGCGGTATACGCGCAAGCGCAGCGTGTCCGTTAATAAGCGTGCGCTGTGAGAGATTGCTCTTTCAGCCGTGCTAGCGTACCGTACGGCTAAAGTTAGGTACAAATTAGATGTTACATTCATGTACTCGTAAGTAATACAAGTTCAAAAATAAACGTCTGACATTTCAAATGTAGTCACAAATGCAGTGCACAGTTTGCACAGTGTCGTTTTCAAAATAATGGAGTAACTTCTCTCGACTGTTACTCTGTTTTAACGAACAAACATTGCTATAGCTTGTATTTATAACAGTCACCAGTTCCTCTGTTTTTGTCCATTGCTCAAGCCAAACCGCTAAGCCTCGATCTGCCTCTAAATAATAATCAAGATTCGATCCAGCCCGTATCTTGAGTCCTCCCTCAGCGATGTCTTAAACTGAGGTCCGTAACCTACAGGATGTGCCATTAGTATCTATTTACTTACGCCCGTTTTTAATAACAGCGCAGTTCATAGATAGATAGCTATTCCCGACAAACAGTAAGATCAGCTTTAGTAGCTGCAACTGTAGATAGATAGCTTATTGAAAACGGGCGTTAGTATATGTAGTCAAGTATCAGTTTTTTTTTAAGCCCTGGCTGTGACTTACATTTGATAGAGGTCACCACTGGCTAATCCGGTTAAGTAGACGATAACTTCATAGATAAACCTTCAAGATGTAATTAAAAAATAAATATACCCGTCCTTGTCAAATCGAACGAACTTGAAGAGGTCGTGTTTGACGATATTAGTTGTTGATGCAACTTCTAATTTCTGTCGTGCTGTTCTGTTTGTGGTAGTGGTTTCGGTTGTATTATGCTTGAAGATTAATTAAACTTCTCGGTTAATGAGTGGTTTGCAGTAATTAATGATACTTAGTTACTATTTTAGATATTGGATTTTGGTTTTGGTAACGAGCCTTTGGGCTGCATGATTTTTCGAAAGAGTTAACGCGACTCTAAAACTGGCAACTAAGAATACACGGGTCGGTTTCGTTAGTAACAGTCTGACACATGGAATAGAATAGAAACGAAATAATTTTATTCGGGACAGAGCCAGTACAACGATCACAAACACATGGTACTGATAGTACAAATGAACAAAAGTACAGAATGCGCCGAGCGTGCTCATACCGAAAAGGTGACCAGTGTGACCACCTCAACATTTGGTTCGCTAGTTTTCAGTTGGTATACTTCACAGAAATCTTAATAATAAGTCAATATTATTTAGATTTCTGTCGTATACATATAACCCGCAGTGATGCACGAACGAGGGTAAACAAAATATATAATTAAACTACATGGAAGTCTCATTATGACTGGCCTGTTGGTCTAGACTCTAATGGTTAGCCCTGACCGCTATGCTAAAGGTCGTGGGTTCGATTACCACCCAAGACAAATGTTTGTGTGATAAGCACGATCAATTTTTCTGTGTCTAGTACAATTAGGTGTAATTAATCCATAATATGTATGTCTTTAGAAATATACAGTATGTCTATCAGTAGTCTAGTACTTACAAGCTCTGCTTAGTTCTCGACTATCGTCTGTTTTTTAAATGCTGACACTAAATTGACACATTGAATGTCAAACTTACTATAGGAATGATGCCAGTTCTTTTGTGTTGTAATGTCATTTTAGTGTCAGGAAATAAAAAACAGACGGTAGATGGCGTTGTGTGTTAGTTGTAGAATATTATGGTTATTAGTTTTTCATACACGTAGACCAGCTTGTACCACGTAGCTATTCTTTGTGCAATATTTAAAGGGCAAACAGTTGGCTATGCGTGCGGGCTGGCCTGCAAGCGAGTGCTCTTGGCCGAGTACTCTTGAAACATGCGCCTGATTCAATTGATCGAACACGAGGTTTGTTGTGCAACGCCGGAATCCCGCTCACCTTGACAGTTTCATGTAATTTGGCCCATAATTTGGTTGCGTCTAGCGTTAGGTACTCAATTACTCGTGGGAATTATGTTTATTGTCCGCTTAAATTATGTGCAACTTTTTGTATCTTTAGTTTTTTTTATTTCTTTTTCAAACCGACCCAGAACGTAGTTGTATTTTTCAATTTTTTTTTTATTTCAGTATATTTTGTATATCTACAGAGTGTAATATTCGCACTAGCGATAGCTTTTTAAATAAAGGAAAATGCTATAAATTAATAACATACTTATAAAATACTTAACTACAATATTCTGTAGGTACTAAAACATGGCGTCGGAAATCACCTCCACACCGCTGACGATTTTTACCCAGAAGACTGGCAACATTGCCACCTTGTATGGTAATGTTTATCCTCTGTCCAAGGTAAAAGTCAGCCCTTGGGTCACGCGAAGTGTCAATAAGGCGTTTAGACAGGTCTGTATACTTACAAAGCACTCGGAGAACACGATCCGAGAGTTTCAACCACAAAGGACTCGAAAACATTTTTATAGTATTTCGGCAGGTTTTAATTTCTATAATATGTAAAAATAATAAGAACTCTTATTCCTTAATAAATCGAGCAAAGTCGTGGCTGTCCTCCTTGTAAGTTATTTATAATAATTATGTTGATGCTTAGTGCTTTAGCTCGTTAATTAGGTATGCTTTATTCGATTTTTTTGACCTAACAAATTATATTAACGTTTGAATCCCCAACCGGTCCTATGAGACCGCGCTGTTATTGTTTTACTATTGTGTCTCGTTTCGCGGGTATCTGAGTAACTACTTCATGAATCCCCGACCGGTCTCATTGGACCGCGCTGTTATTGTTTTACTATTGTGTCTCGTTTCGCGGGTATTGATAGGTTAAATTATTTCGTGTTTTGTTCCTGTACAGGTAGGTGGTCGTGGCTAAAATAATAAAAGCCGCATGGATCGAATTTTAGGTTAATTAGGGCTTCCCGAGGTCCGTCTGTGACCATCCTTAACTAACCGAGATTCCTCCGCGTCTCGGAGAGCACGTCGAGCCGTTGGTTCTCGCTGCTATCTCTAAATCTTATTCAGTGGTTCTGGATAGTCAGAATTGAGGAAATCTCACACCGGTCTTCCAGTGGGGTTAGTAGGATATATTATGTTACTAAACTACTGGGTTGTGGAGATCACATAGGCAGTCACTCCAAATAAAATACTGGTATACAGCTACATCCGGTTAGACCGGAAGCCGACCATAATATAATTCGGAAAAGGCCAGAGAGACAAACTGTTTGGTTTCCGCAGATAATTGAATAATAAGTAAGCATTAAAATTATAAAGCAGGGAATTTATAGCGTTTGCAGTTATTATTTTGATTGATTAGTAATTATCAAGTTATTTACAACCTTGGCTGAATGAGGTGCTATATCATACCTAAGTGTTTCGATTTCAGTTGGAAACGAAAATTATTTTATGCTTAGCATGGAAACCTCCACAGAACCCTTTATATGTTCTGTGGAAACTTCGGATATATAGTGTGATACCTGTACCATGACAAAATTCAATGTAAACTTAGATTCATCATTTTTTATTCACTGGTTTGGTAACTTCGCGTAATGAACGAAGCGTATCGCTATCGACAAAATATGAAATTACAGTGTTAGTTGGTGATAGTACTTTCCATTAGTAGTAGTTGTTAGTTTTTTTTTTATATTTGTTTAATAAAATTAGTAGGTACCATGGTTCTAATTTTTTTTTAACCAAAAGTTTCGAGTTTGACCACTTGATGTTAAGCGATGTTGTGGACGACGATGGAGGACGCTTGCCAAGTAGTAAGCTTTTCACTCTTGACTTAAAGTCTTTCGTATACGTACGAATTTATTCAATATTTATATATTGAATAAATTCGTACGTATATGTATGTTATTGAAAATATATGTCAGTTAGGATATCGTAGGTCAGGTTTCTAACCAAATAGAAAGAAATTTTACAGACTGACCGCAGCGCAATCACTCGCATGAACACAAGCAATCTGAAGAGCTATTTTCTCAAACATAATGACGATTACGACCAGGGCTGTCACAAGCCATAAAAAAGTATTTTGACATAGTTTCTAACTTGTAAGGCCGGAGCTGTTTCTGCCAAATAAAAATCAAACGATATCGTTCCGTCAACCTCACAGACAGGTAAAACGTATATGGTTGCCCCGTAACTGGGTTCTGGAGGTCTGATAGGCAGTCGCTCTATGTAAAACATGGACATTCGGCCGCATTTGATTGGACTGGAAACTGACCCCAAGTTTGTTGGGAAAAGGCTAGGGAGATGATGATGACAGATAAATACAACGTCACAATGCCAAGAAACACTGTGTTTACAGAACAAGTCATGTCGTTTCGTCGCGTGGTGCCTGCCTGCGGGAGCTTGTACGTAAGCCTAGCGTGTACAACGCAGTTGAACATTTTCCCAGCCAATTTTGTGCCATCACTCTAAGTTCATGAGTTCATGACACTAAATACTCGTATCCTTAGGCGGCAAAACAGCTATTAACAAAGCGTCGATGCATTTAAATATCGAACGAACGGAACGTTGCATCGTGGGAAACCATTACATTGCATTTAGGTATTGTTACGAGTTGAAAATGATACATTGTATACAAGGTGATTTTTGATACCTGCCAGGGCTGCGGATTGTTCGAAAGAGTTATCGTGGCACTCTCAAAGGGCAACTGAAGAAATACTATGGGTTTTATGCATCTGATACACTCTTTTGCCCTACCTAGAGGGGGTGAAGTTACGTAGTCAGCTATTAAGCTCGTTGTTGTAATTACTCAATCAAATGTAGAGACAAGTACCTATTTTTTAGTGATTCATTATGTGTTTACATAGTAGATCATATTCATAAGTAGGTGCCTACACACCACAATAAAATATAACCAATATATTAAGGTAATTCTGTCTGTGTGACAGCCCTACGTAAATAATGATGGCAATTACGAAGCGTTATCTGCGATGGACTCGGGCGCATGCGCATAGCGATGCTATTACAAATGGAGATCAATGGGGGCTTTGGTAGATCTTAGGAATTAACCACCATCGGCTTTATGAAGTACTCGTGCCCGTTATTAGAAGAAAGAACAGCTCTTAATGACTTTGACGTATATATTAATGCTTTCTTTGACATATTTATTAATGCTTTCTTTGGTTTTCTGCTCAGAGCAGGTTTTCTGTCAATAATCAGAAGCATCATCATCATCATCATCTGCCTAACCTTTTCCCAACTATATTGGGGTCGGCTTCCATTCAAGCCAGATTTAGCTAATACCAGTATTTTACGAGGAGCGGCTGCCTACCAGACCTCCACAACCCATTAACTGGGGTAACACGGTACTTCATGGCAAGACTGGAGTCAGATTTACTGGCTTCTGACTATCCGTAACGACTGCCAAAGATCTCCAAATGACAGCCGGGACCTACGGCTTAACGTGCTTTCCGAGGCACGGAGGAAACTCGTTATGTTAAGATGGTTACCCATCCACAGACCAACCTTGGACAATCAGAAGCATGTTTATTTCAAATAAACCATTTACAGGCACTTTTGAATTGTCAACATATCGGTCAGTTGAAAAAAAAAAGTGAAGCTAAGTTAAAGTCTGTCTTTTCAAGAAATCATTTATTTTAAACCCCCTTAATAAATAAAATACGGAGTAACGATTCTTAAACAGGTCCAATAAAGATCAATTTAGAGGTAACTCCTTTGAGTTGTAATAAAAACTCAATTTAATGACTGCTGGCAATGTTTATAAAGTTTATTAAAAAAAAATGCTATCATTAAATATAAAAATTATGGGCCGTAAATTGATCCCAAAAGAATAATTCAGATACCCATTAAGTATTTTCATTATCAGATCTTGAAATAAAAAAACAAATAATACAAAAAAAAATATTTCTAAATGAATTTCCAAAAATATGTTTCACGGGTTTTTGGGGTCCCATAGCCGAATATTATTCATGAATCCTCGACCGGTCTCATTGGACCGCGCTGTTATTGTTTTACTATTGTGTCGCGTTTCGCGGATATTGATAGGTTAAACTCGACTTCATGATTTCAAATTACGGTTTGAACCAATAGTTACAAACATCTTTTTGGAACACATCTGCAATAATTAGTTATACAACAACTGAAACTTTTCGTCCGTTGACAATGCATAGGTACTTATATATTATGTAAATAGAGGTTGCTGACTAAACTGTGTGACAGCACTTTCATAATACACTCCACATAATATTTGTGTTTCAAGTCCGGCCATGGAATAGTGGCCAAATTTTCTAAGCTATTACTAGAATTTCTTTTTCTTAAAATTTGAATTTAGAACGAAAATTAGAGACGTCATCGCTTTTCTCGCAGTCAAAATCAAAGTAGTTTATTCGCCAGAAACATGGTTAAAAAGATTTTAAATACAAAAGTTTTACAATAACAAGTCATTTAAAATTATTAAATATAATCTAAACATACCAAAAAAAGTATATTTAGATGTGTATTTTGTGCTTTGTGCATATATTTATCTAAAACGATCTGGACGAATCGATTAATGACGTTGGAAACCTAAAAAAAGGTAGGTTAAATACGAGACGTATTTTCAAGATCTTCGATATATTCCAACGATCAAATTACTTTAGTCTCAACTCAGCTTGCATTCACTTATGATCGTGTTTACAATTTTTACTACGTTATTAGCTATTAGCTCGGAATCAGGTCAATAAGACCAATAAGTTTGAAAACGGGGTTTACATGAAAGTCATCTAGATAGCTTCGGAGATTTCACAAAGAATTAGAATTTTCCTTTTACGGGCAGATTATGGACGGGTATCACATGACGAAGCTAAGTTACAATGAATAAACGTGTTCAGTTCATAATACCTCAGAAATTGAGCCTAAAGTACCTTATTCTAAAGACCTATAAGTGCTAGATTATTTTATTCATTTTAAAATAATGAAAATGCAGAACCTCCAAGTGTTGCTACGTTTAAATAATAACTGCACTTTATTAAAGAGAGGCAACACTTGCGATGTCCCTGACACAATGCTTTGTTTTGAGGTAAACTACTACATATTTGGTAACACAACTTAATTAAATTAACTGGCATGAGAAGACGATATGTTTTACTTTAATTTGAAATTACGAAACAAATTGATAAGGCAATTATTACTGTTTTAAAGACATCTTTATACATGACGTACGTATTTCTCAACTCGTTAAAGGGCGCCTGATGCGGTATTTATGTCTGAATAAGACATGCATTAATCTTTTATTGAGTACTAGCTGATGCCAGCGGCTTTGCCTGCGGGAAAGTTGAAAAGTTGCAAGAGAACATATTCCCGGGATAAAAAGTATACTACTCCTCCTGGAGTGGACATGGTCCTTGGTCTAGCCTTGTACACAATATCAGCGAATGGTAAAATAAACTATGGTCAAAAGTGAGAGCTCCTGTCAAGCAATACTTAGCCAATGAAATTCAGGCAGCAAAAAGCGAGAGTAACATCGCCTTCGGATTGGATGAAGGAGGAACGCTTCCAATGCAAAGGGCCTTCTTCGTAAACTGACCTACGTATTTTTGAGGTGGGAAATTATCAAATGTCTTCTCCCGCTTTAGAGTGGAACGATAGGGTGTGGCTCTTTATTCTTCAATTCCCCTTTGTGTTCCAGAACTACCGTATCTTGTCCAAAAATTCCCGAGGCTCTAGCGGCTATCGGCCATTCACCTTCACGAGGACATACACAGCGCTTTGCAAAGTGACCTACGTGGCAACGCGCTCATTAAGTCTATCAAACCACAAACTTATCCGAAAAAGAACTTTTAGTGGTTGATCGTGCAATCGGGTGTTGTTAGGCCGAACACTTTTATGAGTCGTTGGGCATTGAAAAGCTACTGTACAGTTATTTTCCTGGAATCTTTTCTGTCCATTCGATTTTATAGTTGTTTACATTTTACGAGCACTAACTTTTATATAGGCACACTTTCTGTTGTAGATAATAATAATAATAATATTTTATTTGTTTCTCTCAAAAAGGTACAGGGTTAACAGTAGGTAACAATATTGATTCTAAGATTTAACCTTTGTGAGAGCTGGAGTCTATACTGGGTTCAAGACCTGTGTGACAGAACTCCAGGCTCACACCTTCAAAAATTACAATTTTGAATGCACTCACGTAGGAATTCTAGATATTACAGTGAGTGTAGATGTTTATACAACCAAGAAATAAAAATCATAGTATAATAATTAAAATTAAACATAGCTATCAGGAAACGCGTACGTGAGTGCAATATACACCCCCTAATGTCCGCAATAAGGACGAGGGATGTGCTTCTACGTATTCGAGAGTGTGTGTCAATGTGTGTGTGTGTGTATGTGGGTGTCTGCGAGTGTGTTTCTGTGTGTATATGTGAGTTAGAAGGAGACGCTGCCTGTGGGATAGTGGAGGTTAATTCACCGATTAATAGTTAGAAGTTTTTCAACCTCAGTATAATCTAATTGTAGGAGCCAGTTCGTAATTAAGATTTGATAAGATTAGTAAGATAGGCTACGATAGTCATTTCGTTATGACTTGGTTATAATGGTCATTGACCTTTCTATAATACCTTTTCCCGTCTCTTAATTTTTTTTTCTGAATATCTCGCATCTACTGTTTTTAGCTTTGTGAATTAGAAAAAAAATTTAATTCATTATTTTTGTTTGCCTATAATAGGCTGATCATAGCGTGCTTTAACGTAAACATGACCAAACACTAAATTACTATGTATCACAATTAAATATTTCTGATTACTAGAAAAAGGTTTTATTTCTAGAATACTTAAATAAATAAAAATCAGGAGTAGTTTCATGTACAAAAAATATTCTTTCATGAATCCCCGACCGGTCTCATTGGACCGCGCTGTTATTGTTTTACTATTGTGTTTCGTTTCGTTTCGCGGGTATTGATAGGTTAATCTATAATATTATTTGCTGGCTTTTGTGAAATTACAACAAGGTATTATATTCAAGCCCATAAAAGGGGATAGCTTAAACGTATTAGGAGTACTCACATGTGTCTAAGTCATAGTCAATGCATAGAAGTGAATGAAGAGCTTAGACTTGACAAAACGACTATATTCGGAGAGAAAGGTTCGCATATATTTGTGACACTAAAACGGAATGTGAAAATGCGTTTTCCTAGGCATATAGACAGTAGGGAAACTACTCGGTACATAAATATAATGGCATTGTTTAGAAACTATAAATAAAGATTCATCATCTACCTAGCCTTTTTCCCAACTATTTTGGGGTCGGCTTCCAGTCAAGCCGGATTTAGCTGAATACCAGTATTTTACGAGGAGCGGCTGCCTACTGGACCTTCACAACCCATTAACTGGGGTAACTGGGTACTTCATAGCAAGACTGGAGTCAGATTTACTGGCTTCTGACTGTCCGTTACGACTGCCAAAGATCTACAAATGGCAGCCGGGACCTACGGCTTAACGTGCTTTCCGAGGCACGGAGGAAACTCGGTATGTTAAGATGGTCACCCATCCACAGACCCACCTTGGTAAGCGTTGCTTAACCTTGGAGATCGACCCATGCGGCTGTTATCATCTAGCCACGAGCTCGATATTAGGTAAAAACACGACATTCAAATTGATTTAAAAAGCTACGTTGACGACAACCTGAAGTCCACCACGCGGGCCAAGTGCGGATTGGTGGATGTGACATGTCTTCGATTTTTGGTTCTAGGATATGCCGATTTCCTCACGATGTTTTCCTTCACCGTTTTGAGAGCAGTGGTGATGAAATAAATTACACAAAGTAATGCGCCTGGTTGGGTTTGAACCCGCGACCTACAACTTGTAAGTCCGGGCAGTTACTACTGAGCCACCACTGACTGCTCCTGGGTTCCATACGAACCATAAAAAAGCTCACATTTTTACGATTAAAGGTAGTAATAACATTGTTTAAAGAGTGTTAACTGTTCGCAGTCAACAATACAATGTAGTTACATTCTTATTGCCTTAGTTAATTGCAGTAGGTATTAGGTGTTACGTAACTTTACACATAATTGATGTCATTACCGGTAGTTTGAACCTCACGTACCTACCACCATGCGTTTTAATTCGTCGTGTTTTCCCCATTTGATAGTTAGAACCTCAGGGGGTCTTTAAGTCGAGAGTGTTTAAGTAACTTCTTGGGGAACAATGAAATTCCGAAAGGTAAGTCCATATCCCCCAGATCAAAGGCAACGAAGGAACGGGGTGTGGTTTAGTCAGTGAGAGTCTGATATGCCCTCCCGCTCCGCCCAAGAGCGGGAGAAGTCATTCTGATGATTCCCCTACCAAAAAAAAAGGCCAACATACTCCATCGTCGATCAAATCGTCGCTTTACATCAGATGAGATAGTGGTCAAGCGCAAGGTTAACAATTGTAAAAATTCTCTTTTTTTAATACCTAAATTTTAAACAAAAATTAATTCTCCGATGCGGGAGCGGGGTTCAAGCTACTGGTGGTTAGGGCTCCAGAGAAAGGAACCTCCACACTACGAGCCGTTTCGATTATTTACTTTCTTATAATTTATGTATTTAATTGTAGGTGTAAAACCGTTTACGGGATTCAAATTCACGACATCAGCTGCACAGCTGACAAATACACAATCACAGTACTGACTGTGCCGTTTATTACCTAGTACGTTCTTCGTCTTGTGTTGTAGTTCGTCGCCAGCAAATCTGACTCTAGTCTTGCCATGAAGTACCGTGTTACCCCAGTTAATGGGTTGTGGAGGTCTGGTATGTAGCCGCTCCTCATAAAATACTGGTATTCAGCTAAATCCGGCTTGATTGGAAGCCGACCCCAATATAGTTGTGAAAAGACTAGGCAGATGATGATGTTCTTCGTCTTCATTCGATGTTTCCATTAAGATGTTTGCTTCAAGCAGAATTTCCCAAATCGATAACGTAAGACGAAGTGTTGGTTTCGCAAAGGGCATTTTTTGTCAATGTTATTGCAAATACTGCAGATCGAAATCGTTCGTTAAATAATTAATTAAAATCTATTTTCGTCAGAAAAATAACCGGATATTCAAAAATGTTGTGATTTGTTCCACAGTCTCAGAATGAATTGATGGTTTTGCCACTGTTAACTATCTAGTTAACTCTTTCACAAAGGGAGTTAAGTGAGTGTTTGTCTAAATTACTTATTGTTTTACAGCCGAAACCAATAACCTATCTGTCACATATCGTAAATAGAAAAACAAATGAAACAACAGAAAACATGATAATTTTTGTATTGTATCATTTGTTTTACAATCTCCAGTATGCCAAAACTGGAGATCGATATGGTTATTGGTTTCGGCCGTTAAAGTTGAAAAGATTAACAATACAAGTAAGATCGCAAATTTATAATGTATTTTTAACTAGCTTCTGCGAGCGGCTTCACTTGCGTGAAAGTCGAAAATTAACACAAGAGATATACTGCGATCTGTGATCTCCGAAAAGTGTCCCATATTCTATTCCATGTCATAGGCTTTTGTCTACCAAATCGTATTCAAATCCATTTAGTGATTTGAGCGTGAAGCAATAGCAGCATATTATAAAGGCGATTTTTGTATATGTTGTGTATATGTTTGTTAGATACACACACACATATACAACGTTGATACGACAGAGGGGCTTTCCTTAAAAATAGTTCTTGTACTAAAAGTTGTTCATATTGATGAATACAACAACTCTGTATAAACAATTGCTTTTTACTATTAGCGTTTATACAGCATAATTATGCATATTATAAAGGCGATTTTTGTATATTGTGTGTATATTTTTGTTACATATACACATACATATATAAACTATCGCCTTTTAATATTAGTGTCTAAGCCTAATATATCTTGCTCCTTAAATAGATTGCAAAATGATGAGCATTGATTGACCATGGTCTGGTTCAAAGAACTACTTGATGATGCTAATTCTACTTGCAGCAATACGCCAAGTTCCGATGCTTAACGGTAAGTTCCGATGCAATCTTAATTAATAAGAAGTTAAGCCTCATTATTTTAAAACGCTCTAATAATCTTATGTTAAACAAAGCAAATGCTAACAGAATAGTAATATATTCAGTATATTCATCTAGTGATGTAATGGGAAGTCGATTCGTGCAGACTGCAGTAGGTATTATGATTGGTACGAAATGGTTCACTCATGCACTCAAGCCGACTATGATGTAACCGAACTTTCTTTATGAGGCTGAGAAATGGTTGTTCATCAATTTCCGTTGTCGTATTAATTCGAAGTTTTAATAATGTGGAGAATCTAACTATGGGGTACCTAATTTATCATCTTTCTGCCCTATATTATTTAGGGGTCGACATAACAAGATTTTTTCCCATGTTCTGTCGCGTCAACCGGCACGCTATTACTTTCTAACTCCTACTTTTTTCACTATACATCTTTTTTTTTTAAGGGTATCTAATACTATTACGAGAACCCCAAACCCTCCACCCTGGGGAGCTCCAGATCACTCCCTTAACTTGTCCTCTATGACATATTTTTTTTACACAAACTTCTAGTGGACAATTTTTTATACTTTATTTGCACGCGTTGATGTCTTTAATTTGTAAAAATAAAAACTACATTTTCAACAGTAAATGTAGCAATCCTTTTCACTTTCTCACACATGAATAATTGTATGTATATATGCGTAACGCACTTGTAACTCGTTACAGTTACATGACAAAGGTAACGCGACAAGCGTGTCAGGGGCAGGACAATGGACCGACAGCTTGGAAGCTAACGCCCGTGTCATGTCAGTCACTACTCATTGGCGTGTCTATGGTACGCCTTAGCTTGTGTTCACACAACACTATTTAAAAACAATAAAACTGAGCGTCATAGCTATGGTTATTTTCTTAGGCCGTATGCTTAAAGGCCACTTGATTTTAAAAGTTATCAACACAAATGTACGGGCACACTATATCATGGTGGTAAAGGTGCCTCTTTGAGAAGTGGCTAGATATCCAAATATTAATATATTTCTCATGGATATTTCTATTACCAACATCTACTTTAGTAGAAAAATTTGCCTAAAAATTACATTGAAAGTAGGATTTTACACGTCGATAGAAATACTTTTGACAAGGTTATGTTTCAATAATTGCCAGTTTTGTCCCATACTCAATACACACAGAGTAAATTAACTGTTGAGAATACGCATAATTTGGTAAAAATATAAACTACGTACAGTACGTACTAGTGATTGAAGTAAAAGCAAGGCTAGCGGCGAGTTCTCACGGGGAAGGTTCACGATTTGCCATGTGAAGACTGGAAGGTTATTGCACCGCGTTATTTAAATATAAAATGGCCATTAAAAAAGCGTGAGGTAAAAATAATCAAAATTCTCGTCTGGTGTATAAATGATTAATACCTAAAACTTAAAGGTGGTACCTAAAACTTAAACGCTAAAAATAATTTATCATAATTTATCGTGATCTGTGAGTTTAAAAAAAAACGAAATTATCTCTGAGTCATCAGTAAACTAAATGAACATGTAACGCAAATTTGTTTCAGTAAACAATAGCATACAGGTAGGTTCCTCTTTCTTTAAAAAAACAACATACATATTATTATCGTTTACACAATCTATAAGCTTTGATAAATGTTATTTATTTTGCAAGTATCATTTTAAAGAAACAGTATTACACTGTCATTTTTTTTTCGTCAATGTAAACTAGACGAACCTGATGATTCCTAGGTGACTACTCTGGCAAGAAAGTCCGAAAACATTGTGTTAAGCAATAAGGAATGCAGTATTCATTGTGTCGTTGGTCACTTAACTACGCCATTGTATGTCGCAGAACGATCATGCCTTGTACAGTCAGCATCAAAAGTCGATGAACAGAATCAACATAACAAAACATTTTATTGTGAACAGATGAAACACATTTGATTGCGAACAGATGTTTTGTTATGTTGATTCTGTTCATCGACTTTTGATGCTGACTGTACTACAGTATGCGCACGCAGAATGGTACACTTAAACACTATTAAAGCTCTATTATAAACGTTATTAAACCTTTAACCTTAATGAGTTCCAGAAGAATCCATTAAAGATGTCTTTAGCCTTAATAACAGCCATTTGTTTTAAAATGCCTTCCAATATTACTAACTAATCATTTTCATATTAAACTTGATGATAGATAAAACAATCAGGTTCATTTGGTTATCAAATCAAGCACATGCCAAAAGTATTAATTGATGTTTAATTGTGCTATTAATTAAGTCCGAAGGTAATTGATACAAGAAATTTATGAATTTTTCAACGGATTTTCCTTAACATTTTCCAGGAAAATGCACGAGTGTTCAGTGAAGTGATTCGTTATTACAATGTTAGACCTATTAAACGATAATGATTTCATCATCATATCTCATCTAATCAACTTGCAAATATCTTGGGCATTATGATCACGTACTAACAACAGTATGCCGCCCTATATTTTTTTTATCATACCAAAGGAAAGAGGCCAGTTCAGCACAAAATTTGAGGCAGATTTTTTTATGGTAAATGTGAAAGTAACTCTGTCTGTTATCTGCTACGCTTCCAAGATTAAACTAAACCGATTTTGACGAAAATTGGTACGCAATAAGCTGGAACCTTAAGGACGGATATAAGCTATGTTTATCGGGCTTTGACTTCGACTTTACATCCGCAATAACCGGACATTCACGTGGACGAAGTAGAAGGTAATGAAAATACTTATTGTTTACTATATGTATACAGTATGTCCATATTTTCATTACCTGCAATCATAAACTAAAATAATGACCACTCTGGAAAATCATAATTATTGTTTTTATATATACAGTTTAGAATTAGAATTGCCATTCAACGTGGCAATATACTTAGACTTCTGGGTACTTTCCCGTTGTGCCCAGGTGGCAGCAATGATGTGATGGATTACTTCCACGCCAAAATGTATGTTTTTGGCATATACATATATTTATGTACGTAGTTAGGTCATACATATTCATTGTTAGTTTTATTAAACTTTTAATTAATTAAGGATTTGTATTTTTTTATGTTTTATGTGTTTATGTAGTTTAATTGGATGTAAGTTTAATAGTACACGACACGGTACAGTGCGCAATATAAAAAAAAATCTAAACCTTGCTGAGCTTCGGTCAAGGTTTACAATATTATCGTCTAGGTATAGAGTAGGTCCATATATTTCGCTGTCCCAGTGATGTTGGCAAGAGCAACGAACAAATAAAACGCAAGGTCTCACCGCTCCATTGCTCTCTTGCGCTTAAGAACCATTTTCGCAGAATATCGTCATTTCTAACAGACCATGAAGATATTAACTTCACAACTTTATTGGTAGAGCAGTCAAAGAAATGTTTACAACTTCGTGTTAATTAAAACAAGTTATTGGTTTAGAAAGGATAACTGTTAGCTAACGGTTTAAAAAAAACAACGGCAATGAGATTATCATTGAATAACGGGATTTAAAAAATCATGACAGCGTTTGACAAGGTTATGCATTAATTAAAAGTCAATAAATTTGTAGAGCTTTTAAATATTATAAATTATGTTTGACTATTTTTGTGTTTGTTGTTGTAATTTTTTCCTTGAAAACAATAAAATCTGCAAATAATTTCTAAAGCCTAAAATAATAATGCAAACGCATAAGTGTTCTCCAAGGTGTAATTTTGGGACCAATTCGGTTTTCGTGTCAATTATTCCAATCAAAATTGCCCTGTTTTAACAGATAAAATGAACAATGCAAAACTTATATCGTAAAAAACATAAGATCACAAAAAAACACGTCAAGGTTTTTTCTAGATCAATATGTAAATAATTTATCATGTTGCTAATTGATATTTAATTAAAATCATATATGTAAAATGTTGAACCTTGCAAAATATTTTATAGCGCCTATAAGATTCATAACCTGATAGGCACTATAAAATATTTTTACCTTATGGAAGTTAATAAAAAGGTTATTAAAATGGATGACTAGCTTAATAGTATCTAAAACTGTCTTAATAAATA
This sequence comes from Mythimna separata, assembly GCA_030763345.1. Lineage (NCBI taxonomy): Eukaryota > Metazoa > Arthropoda > Insecta > Lepidoptera > Noctuidae > Mythimna > Mythimna separata. Next base: position 8,064,259 of record CM061187.1, read on the forward strand.
TTAATTGCTGTTATAAGGGCGATCGAATGGAAGTACTTATCAGCTAATTGCTAACCGGTTTGTGTTGTAAATATTAAATAATCAATGTCCAAAATGTTCTCCTTGTTAGATAATATTTAAAACTGTACCATGGCTTCATAATATATTTTTTTCAGTGTCTTTATTTTATTTTTCTCTCATAAAGTAGTCACTTCTTATTTCAATTTAGCCTATCAATACCCGCGAAACGAGACACAATAGTAAAACAATAACAGCGCGGTCTAATGAGACCGGTCGGGGATTCATGAATTAGTCACACAGGCATTATTGCTCCATTATTCTAGTTATCTAGATAGTACATGCCTATGATATTTATATAGTTACGAGTACATTCGTAATAATTTTTAACAACGCAATGTAACAGAACCGCCTCATAAACAAGAAATTGACCAGTGTTAGTTGTAGTAAACCATAAAGTCTCAAATCAAAACAAAATGCAATTCAGCATTCTTAACAACGAATTTATGAGCTCAGTTGAAACATCACCATTTATCAAAACTCCAACGATGGCTATTATTTATTTATTTTCGTAATCGTGGAGATTAAGAACTACAGAAAATGCCTTCCGGCCATATATCATGTGTTGACGAAACATACACGAATCAAGGTCTCGGTAAAGTTAAAAGTTTTCTTTGTTCCGTATTACAGTTAATCATGATATGAGTATTGCTGACATTACCCAGAATCAGCTCAATTAACAATATATTGTGAGTACAGGCTCATTTATACCCGTAGGGTAAGGTACCCAATCAACCATATTTTATTTGAACGACTCGATCCCTTTATCTTGGGGTGCTGTTAATCTTAATCTGTTTGAGATGTTCTCTGTTGTGTTTTACGTCTCTACTTCTTGTTTTTGTCTATTTCTTGTTTTTCTCTACTTCTTGTTGGTGTCTATCTTTGTAAAATTTATCTAAAGCCTCTTAGTGAAACCAATTGTAAAATCGATATCTACGCCAGGGAGAGATATTCCAATCGGTTCTTCTTACTTTATCACACAATTATCGTAAAACGTAGATTGTCGCTTGAGGTTAAATAGCTCGTTTGTTTCCTCATTAGTACTTTGATTAACTTTAATGGTTGTAATTAAAGTTATGGCGACGGCGACGCTTTGGGGAGGCACATAGGCATCCAGCAGTTGACGTCTCTCGGCTGAGGTATGATGAAAGTTATATATAACACGGATCTTTCTTTGAAGCCATTTCAATCAAGTTTTATTTCATATCGTTACGTTAACGATTTGGTTCATTATGGAAACTCTATTATTTTCAAATCATTTGAGTTAAAGTATTATTAGATTGTTCTAAGTTATCTCTCTTTGACAATCTTTAAATACATCGATTTAGAATATAAATGTAATGTACACAAGCCAATAAAAAGAGGGAAGAGAGAAAGCGCTCATGGGGCATAAAAGATGTCAATCAATCAATCAATAAGGAAAACACCCAAAATTTAAATTATTATCTGAAAATTACCGGAAGCGTACACAATCCGGTTCTATTCCGGAATACTATAATCTATTGTAAATGCTTCATAGATTAGCCGCCGTACTGACTGTTATTATAATCGCTAAGCCAAGTGAGGATGGTTAGGCTGTAAAGATGCTATATGATAATAGCCTATCAAGACTTTACATTCTTAGGTCTGATGCCGAAGTAAGCTTATTAAGATTAACTCTTAGCATAAGTATTTGCATTATCGGCCTGTACTGTTCCCGCTGTTGGGACTCGGGTCTCCTCTCTAGAAGAGGAAGTGGACAGTATACACCACGCGAGCACAGAGCTGATTGTAAATCTATCTGATAATGTATGTTTCTTTATGTTAGTACCCCATTATTCTGATTTGAGTCTATTTCCTGAATTATTTAGAAAAATATCAGGAGGAAGATCTATACGATAGTTTACCAACATTATATGACAGTGGCCTTTTTTAACACGAAAAAAAGCTTTTTTTCCTTTTTGGAATAAAAATGAAAGGATATTATCAAAATGAGGGAGACTCTGGGTGGAGCGAGAGAGTGAGTCAGACTTTTACTGATTAAAGCTCGCCTGTTTTCCTTTAATAGGCCTTTGCATTCTAGGGCCGTGTTAATTGGGTAATAATCGTTTGATATGTAGGTAAGGTAAATTGACAGCCACCTTGAGTTAGCGTGGTTTCCGTTCTTTATGTTCCTGTTCTTTGTATGAGAAGAGGTCATTACCCTGCAGTGTGGTCTAGCTTCAGGCCGATATTTTTATAAAAAACCATTCCTCATCCACAGAGTTTGTTCACCGTATATGTTTGTACAGTAATTAGCGGCATAGCATCGTCGCATCTTTCATACTAATTATCCTTGCTTTATCTAGCTTGCAGCGGCAATTTGAACTCTTTTTTATATAGAGACTAAAGGACAATTTTATTAACACATTGCTTGTAATGGGCAACATTGCAATTCCGTCATACTAATAATATTATAAAGGCGAAAGTTAGTATGTATGTGTGTGTGTTTGTTATTCCTTTACGTACAAAGAGCTGCACGGATTTGCATAAAATATATCAGGATAGCTTATTAGCAAATTCACACAATATTGTTATTTATTTATTGTTTTTTTACATAATAGAAGCGGCAAGAATTATGCTACTGAGATATTTGTAATATATAACGTGACACACACATTTCTCTCCATAGAGATCTAAACTTTGAAATGTGCAAGTACCATCATTTTTGTGACAGACATCTTGAAAATTTTATTTATTTATTTGACAATTAAAAAGTGTCTATAAATGGTTTAGGTAAAGTGATGGGTACTTATACCACTCGAGCAGAGCCATGGGCCGCGAGCGTCATATACGTAATAAAATGTTAAGTAGCACTCATAAAATAACTAATAAAGTACACATTGAAATAAGTGCTAATGGCACATATTTATTCTTTAGATGCACTCTACTGACATTATACTAACATAATAAAAATAAAAACACATAGACCTCATGTAATTATTTATAGACAGAATACTGTTGGAACTCTACAGTTTCCACCAAATGTCAGATCTCTGGGACGTAGGTACAGTAATTAGGATAGTACAGGAAAAAAATCGTTTAAAGCGAGATATGACGCGATGCGTATTTTTAATACACTTGAACTCAAACGTTCACGGGAAAATAGACATTAAGGTATCCATGCTATTGTGCATCTTACCTTACACCGGCAGTCCTCTCGCGTACGGCCCTAAGTTGAGCCTAGTTCGGAGCGAGGGGAAATGGTAAGTGGTTACCTCCTTCTGCAAAGTTAATGCTTTTCTTTTGCGAGTGAAGGAGATGACCGGAACCGTGAGGGATTGGGCTTCCTCTCATCCCAACTCTCACTGAAGAGACTAGAGTCGCTTCGGAAATCTGGATTTGCGAACCGTAGGCGGTTTGAGTACAACGATCAATGTGTAGCTCGCTGAACGGCTGTCAGGTAAGCTTCGTATTGTGTTCCATGCGAGCCTCAAAAAGATGTCAGAAGCCTTAGTATGGCCAACGCCCCCTAGGACTACGGGAATGTTCGAAAGAGTTACGTAACCCTGGGGTGAGTTTTAGCCAGAAAAAGTTTAACAAGCCTTCAATCGGATCCAAGCCTCTTATGTAACATAAACATTAAACCGATTTTTTCCGTAGAAAGAAGAATGCGTTCCAGCACTTTTCAAATATTTTATGTATCATGGGAATAATTAAAGCAGTTCGTCATTCTACCTATCTCGCCACGAAATAATAATGACAGTAATCCTAATATAACAATACTATGCTATATTCGAACGGCCTTTTCCATCGCCGCTATATAGCCAATTCTGCAAACACATTTCAATACTCGGCCTTAGGACTGTGAGAACTATTAGGTCAGTTTTGACAACTCTCTATGCAACATACACAAATATTTACAAACCTTCACACAATAAACTACATACAAAACGTACACGAGACTTATGTATATATATCCCAATACATTGCGCATTAACAACGGATGTGTTGACAACGTTATTAGAGAAATTGCGCAATGGACTACGCGGAGTAGTAAAACGTATTTTACTGCATTTGCGAGCCTAGTACATAATAAATGTCTGTATAAGATTGATGAGGCTTATGTATTTCACATACATTGATTTATGTTATGTAATTTATTTTATGACGTCAATCGGTAGTTTGCGGTTTGTAATCCCCGGATTGTTTTTACTTGAATTGTTTGAAGATTTTAACCTACCTACAGAGATTTGTGACGTAAGGTACCTAGAGGTCAAGGTCATCTAAATATTACTATTCTTATTATTGCCTAAACTGACATCAATAGGACCAACTTCGTTGAAGCGACTGAACGATTAGTTTGTGAAAGATAAAGTTAAAACTAAGTTTTATCTTAAATCTTTTAAAAGGCTTTAAAAAATTACTTCAGTCACTCCTTATAACTTTAAATAATGAGTCTACAATTAACTGGTTACTAACCGCGCCTAAAAGTATTGAATTTAAAAAAAGAACGCTTAAAAAAACTAGTTATTGATGAGAGCTTATACTAAGCATACATCGCCAACGTAATCAGTTTTTTATATATTACAAAATGGGGAAAAACTTATAAATATGTACGAATTTGTTGGGTATTTTCCTTTTTTGTCGTATATTGACCGGTACCTCTTGTTTTTGGTTCATTCTTATCTCTCGCAAGATGGGACTTTAACCTTAAACCGCTTTTAGAAGAAAAACTTGAAATATTCATATTACGTACATATGTAATTTACTCGTACTTGTTTACTTGTACAAGGACATCTACTATAGGTTATGTAGGGGCCTTTGTACCTACAGAGTTTTTTTTAATTTGCAAAAAGTTTTAATAAATAAATAAAAAACTATAAAAGCTACAAGTATAGTCCGCGCCACCACTCATGGCCGATAGGCGCGGCGCCTCAGTCGTGTAACAGAATGTTGCCAGTAGGAAGAAATTTTCTCCCATATCCCATTACTCCAAAACTATTGTTATTCTTGGAATCTCCTATTTTTTGTTGGCCAAGTAATAAAAAAAAGTATTATTATCATTAAAACAATATTATAAAGTTTAATACAATTTAATGCAATAGTTGTGGTCATTATGATATAATTCTTTTATACGAGATATTATATCGCAATCATATGGTGGATCAGATTCAGTATCACTATCACTCTCTGTTGATATTATGAATCTCTTCATTTCCACATCAATTAGTCCGTCATTTTTAGAATACTCATCTTTAAGATGTTCCACGTGGTTACACTGAACGATCCAGTCTTCTGGCGTAAATATTTTATTTGGATATTTATATTATAGCCACATTTTTTTCAGCAACGCGTCTTTTTACGAAACTCCAAATTTTTTCAATGGGATTTAGGTCACAGTGGTAACGACGTAATTTTACCACTTCGTGATTATACTGTTTCAGTAGTTTATCAACTGCAAATAGTGGTGGTTCTTCGTTTATATCAATAATGTCGTATAACACTGGTTTAGTCCATCTTTCTTCAAAGTAAATTTGTTTGTTTGTTTCTCCATAAAATTAGGTACACATCAATGAGTATGCAACCCTAAAATTAACCTGTCATGACAGCGACTCTTATTTGAACATTTTGTAAAGGGATCAAAACTTCGTTATTTTTCTTATCTACTTCACAAAACTCTTTCTCCTTAAGAATTATTTCTCTGGCTGCACTTCTTATCACTTTACGCTCCATAATCAATCTCCTTCCAATAAAAAAACAACACAAATCTGTAAACAACACTCGTAACGTTCATAACTGACAAACGACAAGATGACGGGCTGTCACCTTTAGTTCGACTTTTCGCCGTCGGACTTGAGTCGTGGCGCGGACTTTCTAGTAGTAATTTGACTTTACATACGGAGAAGTTTCATGAAATGAGTTTATTGTACCTATATATAGTTTTAATTAGTTAAGTGTTTTTATTTTCCCTATTTTAATACTTTATTTACAAATAAAAATTCCATTTCCAACTTCACAAATTCGCATCTGGTTTTTGTTGAACTTTGTGACATAGAAATATATTCTATAACATACATTGCCCACAGGTGCGTCACTATTTTATTTTCTACAAAACTGCCTTGCTTTGAATATAGACTTGACAATAGACAATGAATCAAATTCCGATAAAACGTGTGGAAAATGAAAATGTATCTAAACAAATGGAGCCATGTGTGGCCGGGAAGCGGCCATGTTTAGTCAACACAGCTGCAGTCGCCGCGCTCGCCAGCCACGTGTGACGCGCACAATTACTGCTAACCACGTTAAACATGTCTCTAATTGTCTGACTGAGTTTAACTCTCGCTTTGAACACACTGAAAACCGGAATCAGATATAAATACTGTGAATTATCTGTCTTCTAGCCCGTATGGGCCTAGCAGGGCCGATATCCGAGCTACGGGATATTTCTGAAAGGGAATCGTGGACCTAGAACGCAAAATAATTGAAGGATACAGGTGGGTTTTAGTCAAAAAAAGTCTGTGGGTGAATGATTTCTCACCACAAAAAAATAACTTGGTGTCAATTTTTATACAATTTTCTAATAATACTAATTAGCTTAAATTAGTTAGCTTAAATTTTACACGAATAAGAAAATAAACCGCTAAACTCACTGCACCTAAACTCCATTCTATTTAACTTGATAAAATAAACCGGAAGAATCTATAAAATATATCTAACCTTAATACTGCAAACACACTTCTGGTGTTTATAATAAATACACCGATGAAGACACTAGGTCTGCAATATACACATTTTGAGAGTTGTTGTATCGTGTATAAGTATACATACTTACACACATTGATACATACAATTAGCAAAAGTAAACATTAGCAGATTCCTGTACTACACAAGGATATTTATTGTAAATTTCTTAGCCATTGAGCATGAAACACCACTTCTGCAGAGATAGCAGACGTCAACGCCATTACCAATAATATTCGTACTCACAAAAATTGCGCAAAGTATATACATAGACGTATATCTGAGCAAAACAAAATATCTAACATGATCCTAATTCGATAGTACCAAGAAACATTAAATTAACAATTAGCGTTTTATGTTGCAGTGATATAATGACTGCGCCAGGGCACATAAGGCTATAAATAATAACGAAATTAATTAAATCTTATTATTTTAATTCGGAACAAAGTCGACATGAGGCGTTGTTTTTGTATGTTCTACACAGAAACCACTGAACAAATTCTTTGGGCAGTAGTTTTAGGATCAAGCAAATAATATATTAAATGAATAGATTTAAGCTGACATTTGACGTATAGGTAAATCAAGTGTCATTATTGACAGCTGTCTAAATCACATCGGTTCAAACATACACACTTTTGATTAAATCACCCTTTATGTGTATTACTATGTTCGTGTCCCGAGCTCCTGTACATCTCAGAGCACATAATGACATGTACATATTTACCATTATTTATTTAACTTGAAGATGTTATTCATCACTGTTTACTGATACTTAATACCTTCCGTGTTATGTGTTTTAATGACACGGCGCTAAATAATAAAATGTCAAGTGGACTTTATTTTCGTTCAACGTCTTGCATATTAAAATGCTATAGTGTTATAATTGTATATTGTGGTATAGTTTTAAGCCATTAAGGCCATGACAAAGACCCAGGAAAGTCCTGATGCAAGATTACAACAATATAACGTTTGAATCCCCGACCGGTCCTATGAGACCGCGCTGTTATTGTTTTACTATTGTGTCTCGTTTCGCGGGTATCTGAGTAACTACCATACCTAGAAGCGCTTTTCGACGACTTCGTTCACGAGAATGTTTTTATAAATACTCTAAAGTTGCTTAAATCGTAGGTAGGTGGGGATTTATAGGGTAGTTTTGAAATATTTATAATGAAATAGTTAGAATTTATGGTATGTTTTAAGTTATTAACCCAAGAAATAAGAAGCCTCCTTCCAATCTTTAAACTCCCTAAATTGTATTTTTGAAGTTGAGCGTAAAAAGCAAATAACGACAACTTTTATTAATAAATTAGGTAACTTTTCAAGTACATACAATTCCTTCTTTTCACCCTCCTGAAGGTTGAATTTTTTTAAAACTTTATTTTAGTCTCGCCTACGTTATAACAGGAAACCTTATGCAAAATGTCACATTTCTTGTCCCAGTATTTTCGGCTGTGCTTTGATATATGTATCAGTAAGTCAGTTTTTCGTTTTATTATATAATTATAATATAATACATAATACAATTTATTCATACTGTATTTTCTTCATTGTTCACCTCATAAAATCATAGACGTAAAAATAAATCAAATAGTAATAAGAGTGCCCTCTATTATCGAAAAGTCCGATCTATTACAAACTACCTTTGCATGGACTGTACGAAAGAAGATAGATTTAGGGCTGTCAGTGTAAATTTATCAGAAACTAGCTGTCCCCTGCGGTTTCACCCGCATTTTTCGTTACTGCTCCGCTCCCGTGGGTCGTAGCGTGATGGTATATAGCCTATAGCATTCCTCGATAAATGGGCTATCTAACACTGAAAGAATTTTTCAAATCGGATCAGTAGTTTCAGAGATTACCCCCTACATACAAACTTACAAATCTACAAACTTACAAATTTTACCTCTTTATAATATTAGTATGGATAAGACAATAACTAATTATATAAAATACATAGCAAACGAGAGAGCTTTTAAGCGAGCTTATTGATTTCTGAAACCTCTAAATAAAATATCACTTTATTTTTAAACAACCATTTGTCTGTCCTACTCGCGTAATAATAGGTTTATGAATCTTCGGATGACGTAAAAAGCAGTTGTCATTTGTTTCAAATTACTAAATTATACTGTAGCAAATTGTTTGACGTTACATGACGTATTAGGTAAGTAATTTAATTTGGTGTACAATAGGCCTCATTCTCACTATGGCGTAACGTCGTCTCTGGTTGTTCCCATTATAACGACAATTTATCGTGGCGACCACAGAGACAGTCTCAACAACGACACGATTTATCGTCACAGTTGACATATTTTTATCGTTTTACATTCTTACTGTTATGACAATCTGTTGGGGTCTCCCTTGTTTTACCAAAAATAAATTGCCAAATTATCACTTCCCAAACAATTTTTCGCATAATTTCATTTGCCAAATTATTACTTAGCAAATAAACTCTTCACAAATAAATGTTACGCAAACCTAATGTTTGGCAAGTTAACGTTTCAGCAATAATTTGCTTACCAACTAGTTCTTTTACCAATTTTTATGTAGTCAAACATTTCAGTTGATATAACATATTTTACCCAAAATAAAATTAGCCAAATTTTGGTATCTTCAGTTTACTGTTTCTGGTTTTACATATAAAAATATGCTTCTGGCATATTTGGCGTGGTTTGGTCACTACTCTAACCTAACCTAACCTATAGTTCTGGTAGCAGTTCGTTTTTCATTCGTCGTTTGTAACCGTCTTTATTTTTTTTTCATAGCAGTTAATTTGATAAACTGTTTATTTTCTAAAGAGTTTTGTGCCGTAATAAATCATTTGATTTAAGACCAAATGCCTTAATGAAATTATTCTAGGTACTATTCTGCCGAAGTAAAAATTTGACCAAATGACAATTTTCAAACTTAGTTTTTTCCAAATATTGCATTGGTAAAATAAAAGGTTTCGAAAATTGCTTTGGGTAATGAAAATTTGGCAAATTCTTTTCGGCAAAACGGCAGACTCCCCTGAAAACCACATGATAATCTGTCGTCACGACAAAAGTAGGTACGCTGCCTAATGGTACAATTTTACTTCAGATATGGTATTGTCTGATCTCCATTGCAACACGATGCGGAAAGCGCTCGAGCTTGAGTTGGGAAATGTCTTCAACACGTCTTCTACTGCGCAGGCGTGTTACAAGATTAATCTCGCGGGGATGTTAGTCAACCGAGTATTAAACCCTAGACACATGCACGACTGTTCTATAGGCAAAGCCTTTAGACAACACGGCGTGATATTATATCACTAATAATGGTTGCCAAAAGATCAAAATTTATGGGATTGACATTTGCCACTGAAATGTCACTTAGTGAATATTTTGGCATTTCGACAAACTTTGTCGCTGTTAGAATATAACTCCATCGATTCCCTTACATTGCGTGAGGCTGTCATTCTTTTAGACGTGTAGGGGTCCACACTCCCTTCGAAGAGGACAGGCCCCATGGACAGCGGGCTAACACTAACCTAGGGCGCTGGAAGTCACATACACACCCAAAGCCCCCGACGTAAGTTTGTGAGGTAAAACCAGGATGGTTGTACCTACTTAGCCAGTGCGATTCTGACAGATCCCCCAGCCACCCTAGCTCTAGGGCAGAGAACATCAATGAGTAGATACCTCGCCAATAAAAGGTAGGCTTTCATAAAAGTGACTAAGTCAAGACAACATACCTACTCGTAAGATCATACTCCCAAAAAACTTGACAAGTAATGTCGCTAACACAACGATGGCTTGGTTAAAGTTAACATCTCTAGAAATCTCAATCATTGGAAAACGATAAAAACATGGGTAATGGGTAAAACAACATTGTCATAAAATTGCGTGAGGCAAGGCTACTTCCAAAATCTAAGGACACATAAAATCTACGTTTTTTTAACTTAACAAAAACCGATCACTAACTTTATTATTACTCCTAGAATATATGACACGATAACTTAAAGCACTTGCTTAACACAATGGATCGACAGTGTATACCACACTTAAATCGAAGAACGTTTATTATATGAAAACGGGCCTTCACGAAACTAAATAGTGTACGCAACAAGTAGTCACTTACAATAAGCTGCATTTTGTGTTAGTACATAAGTGAACCATATTGCGGTTTGGTGATGAGCATGTGTGACGGAATACGACACGTTGCGTTCTATTGCAGCGGCATGGAAACTAGAAGCCTAAAATATGCGACGCGGTTTCAGAGTTCTCCACGCGATTACAACAATTTTTTAAAATTAAAAAATGTAAACATTTCGTCATTAAACGTATAATTTTCTAGTCTGTTTCAAAACGTGTATGAATTATTAAAAAAAATACAAAATGTAAACAGAATAATTGGACACTGGTATACCAGAAAGATTATAAATAAAAAGTTACCAAGCAAATAAGGTCCGAAGAATTTCGGAATTTTTATCAAAGACATTTCTCAATCTAAAATTTTAAAATCACTCTACCTCTAGCGAGCGCATTCTTACGAGCTAGTAGGTTTTTTATTTATAATAAATAGGACCGTGGTTAGAGGATCCTCTCTTTTTATCGGAAGTACGAGTATTTTGTACGATACACCCTGATCCACATTATCCACATATCTCTAAGCTACCAAATTCTGAAGACCTTTGTGACTGGCATTTAGTTAGAATATGGCACTATGGCAGTCGTAAAGGCTAAAGAACATTATGGTCAAATCAACATGACATGTGTACACAGACACCATAATAATGGTATTGTTGCATTGCATTGAACTTTGTATAGGTTTTTATGGGTTCAATGATTGTTCGCATAGTGCTGCGAAATGTTTTGTTTGCTTCCAAATGCTCCTCCACTTTTTATTATAGACTCATTAGTGTAGAATGTCCGATTTAAATGTTCTTAAAAAACAGGTTCAAAATCAGTATTCAAGAAAGAAAAAATTACGAATGATTCAAGTTATCTACTTATACATAGTTAAAGAGTTATGCTTGCTACAACTGTGACTATCTCAACCTTAACATATTATTATATTGCATTAAATTCCTACCTACAACTTTACTATCTGTTTAGGAAATTACGTGTGGAAATATCAAATAATGTGTTGACAGGTTCTGCAATTGTGTTATAATTTCACACACTTGTATCGACCGTGTCGGTGATTATAGGAACTAACGACGTAAATGCCGAGTAAATTATAACAAACAGCTCCTTGACGAGTGTCATTTGTTATTTTTATAGATTTTACACAATACTGTTTTACAATATAAAATTGTTCCCTATTCTTGTGATTTTTATATCTTCACACGTGGTTTCTGCATGGTAAGTAAGAATAGTATTAACCACGAGAGAATTTATGTTATTTATATTACGCAAATTAAATATGCAGACGTGTCATCGGGCAAGTCATGATAATCACCTGTACGTGTGCTGTAATAATGTAGTAATTAGTCAACTGACCTTGTTTGTTGATATCCCATAACACGACGGTGCAGCCCAGCCGAGCCAGCCTCAGGGCTATAAGGCTGCCCAAGCCTCCTCCGCCGCCCGTCACCACAGCAATAGCACCCTTAAGGTCCTTTTTATGTCTTCCAACAATGGTCTTGTATGTAGCTTTTATCACATATCCGATGCCGACGATGACAAACATTATAACGTCTATAATCGCTTGCACGACGGTGTATTTGTCTCGCATACATTCTGGGATCTCCCTCGTGAGGGGTCCCGGCCTCATGCCGTTCATGTATTCCTGAGTTTCCACAGACATCTTTGTTTTTAGAATTTGATTATATTTATTAAATTTTCAACCACTGATCATCACTTTTCACTTATTGTTTTAACACTACACTCGTCTGGTACCTGTAACAAATAAAATACGAATGAGTGAATTGTAAATTGAATTGAGTAAACTGACGAACTGAAACACAGTCTATCTTGTTTTAATATAAATATTGTGATGATCATTAAGATTGCTTAATTATTTATGTCATTACACCGGCCTGTATAACCTGTAACTGCGACCACACCAGTTATCATTGTAATTAAAATATGTAATTAACTGTTACAGTCATGTCTTTTAAATGTAGTTAGTTTGTCATCGTCATTAACTAATGTATTATGTAACCCTGCTCTATTTATGTCTACATATCTCTTTCTGCTAGATTGTCACAATTAGTAGTTCTAAGCTGGTTTAGCCTTAACATTTTGGTTTTTATTTGGTTGGTTTTTTAAATATCCTCTGCACATTAAAAGTTTTAACGTTATTGTGATAACGCCTACAGATTTGCATTTGACCTTTCAAATGTTAATGAATTTTTAACATCAAGAACACAGCCTAGATTAGCAAACGTTTAATTAAATTCGGTTTTAGTAGTCCATCGTTACCGTGTCAATCTATTTGGCATTGAAAATCAAATTAAGAATTCAAAATAATAATATAAATAGTCAATATAATGTTGACTAACTCAATAATAATATTAATAATGATGTTAAGACATCGTTTTGCGCACATATTTCCGACAATGAACAACAAATAGACGTGCAAAGGCCCGGTAAAAACATTGACCCTCTAGGAATCCGCATCAATCCGCGGAGAACACGCATTAAAACTTATTAGAATATTTGTAAAGTCTACAAGAAATTACCTTGAAATCACTAATTGAATTTATTTTTTCGACACAACACGACGTCTTGTAACGGTCCAAGTGATATGAACGCGACTGAATTGGTGACTAAAACCTATGCCCCTACGAATACTATAATGATTAATAAGTATGTTGTAAATGATTGATGGACATAATTATGATATCCATAATTTTTTTCATCATACTACAAAAAATTATCGAACACCGACTTATTTTTGAATAGGTATTCAACTGAAAATCACGTTCAAATCGATTGTAACTTAAATAACGATAATAAATCCTACAATATTTGCATAAAATAGCTATAAAAATGATTAATTACTTGTATAATTTTTTTATAGCAGACCTACAGCCTTCACGATTACGTAAGACATTTTTTTTATATCAGGTAATTGTAAGTTCATCATCATTCATCGAAAAAAAATCAAGAAAAAAACTAAAACGATTGGTTCCATTTAATTTAGTGGAATTTAAAGGAGCTCGTGGCTAGATAATAACAGCCGCACAGGTCGATCTTCAAGGTTAAGCAACGTTTGCCTAGGTTGGTCTGTGGATGGGTGACCATCTTAACATAACGAGTTTCCTCCGTGCCTCGGAAAGCACGTTAAGCCGTAGGTCTCGGCTGTCATTTGTAGATCTTTGGCAGTCGTTACTGTATTGTTGGGAAAAAGGCTAGGCAGATGATGATGATGGTGGTTCGGTTTCGGTGGTTTGTAGTTAGCAATAATTTAGAATCATGATTTATTAAAGCCAACCAACGACGCCTGCCAGGGTTGCGGATTATTAAAAGGAGTTAGTGCAGCTCTCGCAGTAAAGGGTAACTGACTAAAACCCACAGTGGGTTTAGTTCTTTAAAGTCCCTACTGCTCCACGCAGAGCGGGATAAGTTATTTTATGATTAAAAAAAACAGTTAATCTTCTGCCTGATCAAGGATAAAACATCATCAATAGACATATGAAATATGTAAATATAAACTAAGTGGTGAACTAAACAATATAATTATATTATGTAGTTATAGCTGCTATCTCGTATATTAGGAAACACAGTTAAAAGTCAATTGATTTACAATTTCAACGACACTATCGTCGGTTTTTGATACTGGTTAGAAAACCACACCTTGTTACGATTGAATTGATGAAATGATGAATAAAGATGAGTGGGTAGGTGGAATTAAAACCAGCGAATCAAGTTAGTTTCAAGTGGCTTGCAGGATTGTTCGAATGAGTTACTGTGTAATCCAGGGCGGATTAAAAATAGCAGCTTACAGAACACAGATTAGTTTTTTTTTATTATTAAATGTCTCGCGCTTGACCACTATCTCACCTGATGATGTGGTCAACTACACACTTGCCTAGAAGTAACTTATTTTCTTACTTAGCTTTACTTAAAGTTTGTAGCTATCAGGAAACAATGACCAGGGCATGGAATTTCACTCAACACAATTTTTTAAGGGGTTTCAGTTAGGTATCAAATGACTCTGCATTGGATAAGGTAAGTTATATCAACAATTAGCTTCATTCCCTTCTCTCCCACTTCTCTCCTAAATTAATAAACATTTTGGCTACATTTATGAACGAAAATGTCCTTAAATTTTAATTGGTGCGTAATATATATGTAATTATTTTGTATACATGTAGTATGGTAAATGTGTTATATACATATATATAATATCGTAGATTAGATTGTATATTAGATTATGTGTCTTACTAACACCTGTGTTTGTCCTTCCAGCATAGACTAACATCTACCACGAAGTCAAAAGCTCGACGGTGGCCCTCACCGAGTCGCCGTCTCAACATGACACTGGCAGAATAGTCGCAACTGGCTCAATTGCCATAAAAAAAAACAATTAGCTGCTGCTAGCGACTTCGCCTATGTGATAGTAGAAAATTAAAAAGTATCCTATACTGCTATTTCAGAAAATAGTCTACTTGTATAATTATCAAGTTTTATCGTAATCCATTCAGTAATTTTAACTTGAAAGAGTAACAAACCGCCATACATACAAATCACGTTTACTTATAATATTACTGGACTTATCATATTACCGCTTATTTGTTTACCAAATTCAGCCATGTGCTTAAAACATGGGAGTAGTTAGATGTTGGTGTTCTCCGTCACACATCTCGTTGCGCAAGCGCAGGCAACGGCCGGTGAATGCAAGCGTTGCACAAACCGCGGCGTACTGTGGACCGGTGCGGCTGCGGCGAAGGTCGTCTCAATATTATCACTATCAATGAGTCCAGCTCACTCTGACTAAGATTTGATGATGATTATTGTCAAGGTTACTTGTTGAAGAGGGACATCATCATCGTCTACATAGCCTTTTTCCCAACTATATTGGGGTCGGCTTCCAGTCAAGCCGGATTTAGCTAAATAAATACTAGTATTTTACGAGGAGCGGCTGCCTACCGGACCTCCACAACACATTAACTGGGGTAACACGGTACTTCATGGCAAGACTGGAGTCAGATTTACTGGCTTCTGACCATCCGTAACGACTGCCAAAGATCTACAAATGACAGCCGGGACCTACGGCTTAATGTGCTTTCCGAAGCACGGAGGAAACTCGGTAAGTTAAGATCATCCACACACAAACCTTGACAACTTTTTGAAGAGGGACATTGTTTTTAAAAAGACTGGCATGTGTGAAAATGGCGTCAACAACTTCGTTTTTTGGGGTATTTCTTTAAGTCTTTTTTAATACAGTTGCTCAAAAAGTGGCGTATTGCAGGGCCGTTTAGCGTTCGGGAAGTGGGCTATTACACACTCGTGCTTTTTCTTTACCATTCCCGAACTCGTGTTTTTTCTTTCCCAACTGTCAAAATAATGTCTATTAATTACTCAGATACCCGCGAAACGAGACACAATAGTAAAACAATAACAGCGCGGTCTCATAGGACCGGTTGGGGATTCAAACGTTAAAAAGAAAAAATCAACCACGAAGTTTTTACTAAAAAAGTTTTTAGTGCAAATATTTCTAAAAAGAAGCTACTAATTTGTTTCAATATCAGATTTAATGATTTGATTCAATAAGTTAGGCTAGGTTTCATTTCATATCATTAAATTTCATTTCATATCAATAAAAAAATGTACTGAAGACTTGGCTGTATGGGGCGTAGTTCCCTTTGTCTACTCAGAATGAGTGAAGAAAAAAAAAACTGCTTATATTTTTTTACGGTTGGCGCCATTTTGATTAGTCAGTTGAGTTTATTGTGTTTTTATTATTTTATTAAACTGCTTCATTTTTTCGCAACTATATTAAAAATAGTCGTTCATTACACGTGCGGAACCGTCATTGCAACTTGTTCCGACTGTCAACCCTCACCTTCGGTTGCGCCTCGGCTCGGGTTAACATTTGTCGAACTAACCTGTCAACTCTTTGCAATGACAGGCTTTCCGCACTTGTAATGAAATATACTATTACATCTTTGTCGGGTAGTAAGTAGGTGTCGGTTAATAAGTCATTTATATTAGTACATTTTCAGGCAAGTACGCAAACTTTTGTCATCGAGACGGAATACATGAAAACGAAGGCGAAGCCGTTTTGGAGCCGAGAAAATACAATGACATTTACTCACGACGTTTTTCAACACTACTTGTGTTGTACTTGAACACAATATGTAAAACTTAATAAACATAGATATTTAGAATCAAATTGTAGTGAGAAATGGCTCGTGATTTTTTTCTCGCATATTGGCAGGGCCTGCCCGACGTCAAGCGTGATACAATCAATACCTACATTACGTGATATCGTGAGCTGACGGTGCGCTTTTCCGCAAAAGTGCGAAATATATACAGTTTTAGGCTGACAATACCTACATTGCGATCCTCAACCTCAAAACTTTAGGGGTAGGACTCCTAGCAGTGGGTTTTCGAGTGTACCCACTAATGACAGATGTACTTACGAATGTTATTTAACTAATTATCGAATCTGATGTTAATATCGTCCTAAAGAATGCCTAATGTAAAGACTACCAAAGAAAGAAAAAAGAAAACAACTTCCAAGAAATGAAATATCCAGCTTGTTATTTTAGAAACGGTTTGTGTAAGCAATTATTTTTTCTCTCCGCTAGTGTGATTTTTATTGGAGAGAAAGTATAGGTACATGACTGTGGTATTGCTGTGTCAATATCTCGCATTATTTCGATGTATGTGCCATCTCATGGTATTATTGAATTTAATTACGTGTTATGAGAAGAAAAAGGACTGGTGATTTTTTTATTATTATTATATTCTTTATTGTACACAAACATTTGAATTATAAATAAAACATAGAACAGGTAATGTACACAGGCGAGCTTAACCCCCAATTGGGTTTTCTTACAGCAAACCTTATTTTATTAATAAGGATAACACAAATACACAACAAAACTTAAGCTACTCTTATCTATTATAAATTATATTATTTATAAATATCATACTTAAAACTCTCTGCTCTTTAAACTTGTTTTTATAAATAAATACTGTGAAATTTAGATAAATAAATAGCAGATTTAATGGTTAAAATTAACATATAAATATGCAAGTGAGGATAATAATACCTGTCTATAAATAATAACCTATTATACGGAAGTTTTAAAAATAAAATCATTGAAGATAGAAAAGGTAAAGAACAAACAAGGTTTACCAACGAATAGAATATAATAAATAACCCATCTTCAATCTTATTAACATTTTATAAACTGGTTATAAAATGTTAACCATTGGTATATGCAAAACATGTAAAAAATATGCATCAAATAATGATTCCATTTAGAATGTCAAATATGTAGTTACAAAAATTTAGTAGCCAAACCCACACAGATATCATCATAAGCAGCATATATTATATGGGTATTCCTGTTCCGTGTTTCTTGTGCGGAAACCGAGTGTATAACGATAAAAGTGAACCTAGTGTTATAAAAAAAAATTGCGTTTCGGAAAAATCCATAAGACTCGATGCGGGAATTGAACTGTTTTCATACGTAAATTGGTGCGGAACACTCAGTGCACGAGTACGTATAGTACCTGCCCGGTTTTTTCTTTTCAATTGTACATTTTCATTACTATGTAAACCTACAATTGATAAATGATATATTTATTTTGCAAATAAATAGATTTTATAAAAACATTTTGAAAAAACGCGTTAATTTTGTAATCAATTTAGACTAGATGAAGCCGGTTTTCCTAGCTGATTACCTTAAGTAGAAAAACCGAAACAAACTCGGGGGCCAAAGTCTCTTTTAAAGTCCATACATGCAAAAACTATTTTTACGCGATCAATCTTTGATCTAAGTGAGTCAGCAAATATAACTGTTACAAGTGACAAATGCCAAGGTTATTAATTCCGCAAAAATGCAGTGTCGCTTTATGCACTTGTTTATAATTTTTAAAATAAACTAACTGTTGTAAGTAGGTATTTTCACTATTTTGGGTCTCTGCACCTGCTTATAACCAACAAAAACTCTAAGAATCTCTCCTTTACGAAACTTCATATGAAACTTTAAATAGTAATGATATGACAGCAAAATTTCAATCCTTTAAACAAACTTTTTTTATAGACATGGACTAGAGCGATTGCGTATTTGTTAAATTCCATAATTTGGCAAATTCACGATTAGATGAACTACAGCTTTGACCAATTTCAAACTTGACGAACTGCGTATTTGACGAATTACCCACTTGACCAATGTCGTGCAACCCTCTGTGAAAACTGTGGTTTCAAATATTTTTTTTTTGTTGATATTCCGAGTCAACTGGGACAAATTTGGTCCTGGGTATAAATTTGACTCAAGCAATAGCCAATAGGCTCACGAGAAACTGTGTTTTCTGTATTTCTATTGGTTAATGAGTTGGGGTCAAAGTTATACCTAATGACCAAAGTAACCCCCACTTTACGGTACCCAAAACATTAGTTCGAATTTGCGATTTGTAATTTAAAATAATTATTTTACCGGCCTTCATTCAACCTACCCTAATAATGAACGACGAAACCAATTAAAAAACTGTCATTTCATTCTCAAAAAGACAGGAAAGCCGCAACCATGCACCATGGCTAAGCATCGAAGGCCGCCGGTAAACAGGGGCGATGTAATTGCGTTATATAGCCGCGGTTAATTACTTATACCATGATCACAATCTGGCTAGATACGGATCTCCTCTGGTCATTATGTGTGCCTTGAAATGTATGCACGTTTTGTAGATAAAGAAAGTGAGTTTGTTGCAATTACAAACTGTGTTTCAAAAGAAATCGGATGTTGAATTTTTCGTTACGTCCAAAACAAAATTTCCTAATTGTACTACCTAATGAGGTTTTGTAGTTATTAACACATCATTCTTAGGAACACAGGATTAACAATATTTTTAGGTTCTGTAGTCAGCCTTTTCTTCCACTATTTTGTTCCAACCTTCTTCCTGCCATTCCAATCTCCTCAATCAGGGCATAGCATCGACTTTCGTCAGGAGCAATAGATCTCCCGAACCTCATACAAAGGACAGATCTCGCCTTATTAGCTGACCAATATATAACTGCCATTCACGCCAATGCTAATTCCGAAGAACTAATAGCTATCATTGTTATTCTGGCTCCCATTCATGACGCGACAGCCGCCTAGTAACTTATCGATGACGCACGCATCGTCGTTTATCGTCCACGCACTCGTGATCTGAATGTAAGGATCAGGATCAGGCTTTGGGCGATGCATTCAATGTCAGATGCTCACATTCAACGCTCCATTGAACGATTCAAGGATCAATGAGGCATTTGACCACAAATATTGACCGCAACATACAGTACTATTGTTTGTATCGTTTACGACCGATTCGTCTTGGAATATTTTGAATGTTTTGCTGCCCATCAAGTTTGTAATAAGGAATTTTCCGCAATATTTTCGAAATTAACAATACTATCTCGACATTACGTGTCATAAATTCTTTATTTCTAGGTTACGAAATCTAAGGTCGATAGGTATTGTTACGAGTAAGACGTAACATTCACACCTGCTATCATTAGACGTCGCATTTTCTGCTATTTTGATTACCACAGTTATAATGACGGTAAGTGATGGTAATCTTGGTGCATAATACTTTGCCATGCTCATTTTATGTGAAGCTGGAGATCACGCGAACTTAATTTAGTTTAATATCAACCGCATGACTAGGCAAACATATAGGATAGGATAGAAATAAATGACGTCTTGGCAGAATTAGAAAATAAGAGGTTTTGTAAGCAATACTTACTTATGAGAAAAGGCAATATGGGATCATTAGTACAGGTACCAGTATATTCCGCAGATTTTAACTAGAAATAAGCGCTAATTATTGAAAAGACAAAAATGCCTGATACAACAGTCGCCTTTATTAGCAGACGTTTTAGAAAAAAATATCATAGGGCGATGCTAATTTGATCAGGCTCAATGCTACTAAAACCCATGCGTGTCTTTCCGCTAAAAGGAGCTAAATTCACCTTACTGGAACTTTCCGAGCTGTTACTGTGCCGATACCCGACCATCATGATCTTCTTGGTGTCACGTTAACATCCACTCTCAATTTTGGGTCATACATCGAAGTAAAGGCTCATCTGGCTGCAACAAAGATGAGCATCCCAGCAAATGTCAGACACACATCAGATATTCAAACCGATCGTGTATAGAGTACTGTTCTCATCTTTATAATGGATCTGCTAGATACCAGTTTGATGCACTTGAGTCAATTGAACAGCGAGCCAAGATGATCATTAGTAATGATGCACATGCACAAATTGCATGCACGGGAACTTTGTTAATTTAAAGCATTAGGGGACAAATGGAGCAACATGTTGCGGAACATGTTGCTCAACAACTAGGTGGAACATGCATACTGACGCGGGACTCGTGCGCTCGCTCTCGAGGCGGGAGCAAGCAACATGCCCCGCGTCACGTACTACGTTGCGGGGCATGTTGCAGGACAATAAGCAACTTTGCAGCGTCACGTAAATTTAGTGTTGCGCGTCGTGTTTCGGGACAAAATGTTCCCTAGTGTATCCCAGGCTTAATTCAGTAAAATACCCAATATCAAACGGAACTATAGGTATCTCCTTACAGTATTACAATTTATAATAAATAATGTCTAATAGCCCCTTAGAAAGTAAAGAAACCGCGTTGAGAAATAAGCGCCGACCGTTTCATGGCTATGGAGCAGTGTGGCGGCTAATTGGTGGCTGGGAGGCACACAGCGTGACAAGAAAATATTGTCCATCGAATGGCCGTCACCTATTTTTTAGGATGGAAATCATTAAGCTCCCGCTTTGGATGAAGTGAAGGGAATTTCAGACTTTTACTAACTAGATCCCACCCGTATTAATTTAGATGCTCTTTATATTTCAGAGTTGCAGTAACTCTTTCGAATAGTCCCGTAGCCCAGGCAGACTGGGCTCATTGTAATCATGACTGTAAGTCCCCTCTTTGAGGAACGGCTGGAAAGTCGTGTCGTTACAGTGTCTTCACCTTCCGCATGACGCAGGTCTTCACCAAACATAGTAAGTACCTATATATTGTTTTTTGTTAAAACTGTTCGTATTAATACTTTGCGTATTCTAATCTTACTTCTTTACTTTAGGATTTCTATATTAATTAGTGTGTTTCGTCGGTTTGACGTGCTGTTGCAACCGACACGTCCTTGCGTCTGACATCATCGGCTAGTTACAAAATCATTACGTTTTATCAGAAAAGCCATGTTTTGCCATATTTTTTCGTCATGTAAATATTGATGGAACTCGTTGAGTAATTTTTACCATCTGTTAACATATTGACGGTAGACAAACAGCCTACAAAATTATGATTATAAATTATTCAGACTTTTTCTACCGTAGAAAAACTTATATAAGTGTCCAATGTTCGATTTCCTTACAGAGTTTGACCCTAGATACAACCTTGAGGGACGCTTCTCTCTCATCAATGAAGTCGATTTACTCATTTATTTTCGGTTACAACCACGTTTGCCTTTTCTAGACTCGCTACCTTTTTTATTGTAACCAATGCGTCAAGTACTTAACTAAATTTAAAATAATATACTCGTACATTAATCTAATCAAAATCTCAGGAGTTATCCTTAGATTTTTGCCTAAATAATATTAGAAGCTTATATCCTGTTTTGTAAATAATTATGTAAGTTAAAGATAAGATATAAAATCATAAATAACAAAACAATCTTGATTACCTACACTAGCCCATTAACCCGACGCCCAATGCCGTATAAATACGAGTATATCTCGAACGATAACACCGGCCCATCGTGACCCGGTTTGTATCGATATTGTTACACGACATTGTTTGTCCGACCCTTTGAATATGATAAAAATAAAATTAATATACTCAATAAATCAATATTTTATTGCTTTCCCAATAACGCGTAAAGCAAAATCAACTTTATAATCATAAAATAAACATTTATAGTGTAAAACTTTTCAGATTAATTATTATAGAAATTAATCAATCAATCAAAATTATTTATTGTTGGTCACAGGTGGTTTCATTATTAGACCGTTTTCACATTATCCGATCCGATATCGGTATCGGACGCCGATACGATATCGGGGTAAGTAAAATGTATGAAATGCTCTGCTCCGATATCCGATATCGGGTCGGACAATATGAAAGACAGGTACATATCTCATACATTTACCTTACCCCGATATCGTATCGGCGTCCGATACCGATATCGGATCGGAAAATGTGAAAACGGTCTTATAATACAAATTGCATTAGACTCGCTGCAACATACCCATTAGGCGTACAACACTTTATTCATCATTACTACACATTTACACTAATGCAGTCATTAATAATCGCATTTACCTAATAAAAGAGACACCACAAAAATTTCTTATAAGATAAATAACGAATCAGACATCTACTGTCTCAACCAGATACTCGGAACTACTACAATTATTGCAATACGGAACAAACAATTTGGCCGTCATTCTTCTAGGAGTCTACCACTGATAAAATTCTCTCTGGGTTGTTTCTGAATAATACTTTAGACAAAAAAAACTAAAGCAGAAAGTGAATTCACATGTTATACAAAATGAACCATTAAAAGTAAGTAACAAAAAATACTACGCTTGCGATGACGCTGGATAACTGCTCAAATTCACGCATGGGAATCTCGCTGCGCAAGTGAGGTCAAGCTAAATGAGCTAACGGTCGAGAGGAGGATAGCTCTGTTTACAGCTACAAAAATTAAAGAAAAAAACAACCAATGCAAAAAAAGAACAAAATGTCCGTTAACAGTCGCTTCGGGTTAAATTGCCAAAGCCACACACAAAATCGCTACATGCGAACTTGCCAAATTAAATCTGACAGCAACAATTTTTTGGGCTCGTTAATTCTGGGCAATAAATCATTGATGGCTCATGTGTCATGTGATAGTTTTTATATGGCCACTATAGTCTGTCTTCTTTATCAACTTTATTGGCTCAATGCTAACACTCACACTATATTTAAAAAAAAATGTTATTACTTTCATATCTTTCATCTCTAACAAGCAGAGAAATTCTTACTTTCAAAAATCGAGAAGTCATGACGCGGATTCAGATTTAAAAGTGAAGCTTGTAATGTCAAATTACACGAAGAATAATTTACCATACAGCAATTTACTGTTTTTGTTTTTCGAAGTTGAGTCACATTTTAAAAATGATCAATACTAAGTTTTTTTTTATATTACTTCCAAAGAATCTTACATTTTCATTCATCTTGAGTTATTTAAATACTCAATTAATACTGACGGAATCTGGGCATCGTTATGATACCTTGATCTAAATGTTTGAATTCGTTTAAAGTTAATAAAAACGAAGGCCAGGCAAACACCACGTTAAAGGTGCACACGAATGAATCTAATCAATGTACGTATTTATAAAATAAACAATGCTAGATAAATGCTAAATACGTGAGCTAAGAACAGATAGAATATGCTAATATATTGTAAGGCTTATTGACTTTATTAATTCTGCGTTGAATGTGTTACAATAAAAGAGTTTTGTAAACTAAGATGTTGAAACAAAAAATCTACATAACAATGTGTCTCATCAGCGTAAATTAACAAAAAAATATAAGCTGAGCCATGTTTAGGCAAGAGAGTTGCAAAAGAGGAAAATGAAAAAAAAAAATGTCAACGTTAACGTTCACAAGTAAGTGATGCATTCTTTGAACTACCGATAGACGCATATTTTAATATACAAACATTTCTAGTCACATTTGTAGATAACTTGTAAACTTGTCAAAGATAAAAACAAGAATTTTTCAAAAAAAAAAAACATCGTATCTTATAATTTTAATCAAAAATTTGTTTAAAGTTATTTTTATTTTTTAATAGATACATCTCGTTACTATGTATTATTATGTTTACAAGTTTTATTTATTGTACAGTCAAGAGTACGTTGAACTTTTCACTTGCTTCATAAGCTCTTGGCTGTAAATACTTTTCCCATCATCTATACCAACTTCTGGCTAGCAGAAGTTGACATTTAAACGATTCAAATTATAAATCTTTCTGCAGCCTTATTAATCTCTATTTGATTAAACAGTTTATTTTAATCATCATTAAGAAATTGTATATTGCCGTCCACTACTAAAGCATCAACATAGACATGTTGTTTTATTTCCATTACATTTATAAATCCTTCTGTGTTTCTTTTGTTTTTATTGTTTTCCATAATTATCGCGATATAATCCGGCAGTTTGTGAGTAGTGTCATGTTAAAGGTGAAGCTACATTTCCAGTTTGCCAGCACCGCACGGTGGTTCCTCCGTAGGTCATTAATGCAAAAATTTCATCATCAATTACACCCAATTTAATTATCTATAATGATTTACCAATAAACAAGCTACCTTAAAGTATAAACATGTCACCCATTTTACCTAATTATCACTTATTTTTCTACCTCCGAAGTGAACACATCATTACGTTGCGCGCGCCTTATCTGTAACTCATTGGCAGTACTGTTTGTTTAACTGTGAATTCTCAGAATTGCATTGTTTTTGAGTGGTGTTTGTGATATGAATTTTCAAGATCAAGGTATGTTATTACTAATTAGTTATATTTTTAAGTTTTATTTTACTTTTTATGACGTATTTTTACGTGCTACGCCACACAGTATTTCTATTAAATTTTTATCTTATAGTTGACTTCACATAGACCTTCAAAAAATTTCAACCATAATCGAATACTTTCACATATCTTATATTAAAGATTGAACTCTCTATTTTGAAAATCTAAAAGGTTTTTTTGCTTCAGTTTGCGACTATAGTCGCTATATAGCCTCTACGTCTGCGTAGGCTCTGGCGTAGCACGGTCTACGAAACTTACGAAAATAAATAATATATTTTTTTTCAGGTACTTTGGTTAAATGTTCTTTCTCAAGAATGTATTTCTTTGAGATTTGGTCTGCCATAACTGGAACTGTTCCTCAAAAATATCAACACGTGTTGGAAACTATTCTAGCTTCACTGGATGAGGTCGAAAATATAGACATTAAGAACTTAAATAGTAAGATACTCAATTTATGTAAAAGTCTAGATAGATTTTGGAAAATTGTCTCTAGAAGTAAATCAAAATTTTTGAATAAGTATTCAGATTGGTTAAATGAAATTGAATGTGTTGAATTAGTAAAGGGTAATGAGAAGTGCACGAATTGCGCATCCATTACTGGTCTTCGGAAACTACCCCGTAAGAAAAAGAGCGTTATGTCAAGGCAGGTTTTAGATTTATTAAAAAATTAGTTTAAATTCAAATTAGGTTAGTTATTGTACTTATTTAACTTAGTTGTGGTTATGATGACGTTTGTAAATATGTAAATTGTAGTTTTAGTTTTCTTGCCTTTTGTTGTACATAATATGTATAATATATAAAAGAATACATATTTAATGATAACCCCTTCATAAACAGCGTTAATATCATATTCAGATGTATTTCCGAGCGAGGGAGAATAAATCTCAAATATTGACAATTTAAATATATATTAAATAGTATATATTTTACAGTTTATTGTACATAATGTATTAAATTATGTAAATAAAGCATTAATGTACATTAGTGAAGTATTTTTTATTATTTACCCTTCAGAAAACATCCCATTTAACAAATTTAGTAAAGTAAGATATTAATGACCGCCCTTGTAGGGCGCTTGGACCACCGTGCACCGTTGTCCGAGTGTTTCGGCGCGGCCGTGTATTTTTTGCGACCGCTTTCTCTCATGCTTTCACCATGACGACCACCATTTTGGACATAATTGGACGTCAGAATATTTGCTCGGAGCTTTTGTAAATCCGATGAGTTAAATTAAATAATCGATTTATGTAAACAGAGTCTGCATACAAAAACTGTTGCCGAGTATGCTTTCCTCTTTTTATGCATTTGTGGGGAAGATGAAACCTGAGTAATTTATTGTGCTCAATGCTTAAAATAGTGTAAGTAACTATAATATAAGACTAACACTAAGTTTAGGGTAATCTTTTGTTATCCATAAAATAAAATAAAATATCTTTTCTCCTTTCATGTCAAAATCATAGGGTGATCAAAAATAGCTTTTAACGATAAGACCATCATCGCGTCATTGATACACCCTATTAATAATATTAAGCTGCTACTGTATCTAATGTTTTATAGTATACAATAGTAGTAAATATTATTATAACACATTGATTATAAATAACGTGGTAATGGTTGTCCTTAAAACAATAAAGTTGTTCTAAATATCTTATACATATTTATGCGATGAAACAAGTAAAATGAACAAAATCAATGAGAATAGTCTAACATCGATTTCTAATAATAAATTAGAAGATATTAAAGAATAAAACAGTTTAACCTGTTGGACCCCGTGGCACAAAAACGTGCCAGTAAACAAGTAATTACCTTTTAACTTTGAGAACCGCTGGAAAAAAATTGTGCTACCAAAACCTGACCGAATAAAAATTATATTCTAGTAGTATAATTACAGAAGCAACAGAAACAGAGCAATAACAGTTTATATTATTAATATTATTTATATTAATTTATTAATATTAAATAAATAAATAAATAATAAATAATGGCGGTCCCCACGGAGCGCCACAGGTTAATGGCAACCAATGTAGACAGATACAATGGTCATCGTCAATTACATTCATACGGTTAATACTGACTCTTGATGAGGTCGTAAAGTTGAACACTATACTGTAAAACAGTAATATTAGTAACTTTCTTGTGTAATGATAATTACTTCTTCGATGCGAAAATCATTGCGCATTAATAAATAACTAACAATCATCAATTTTTTGATTTAAGCTATATCTTAATTAGCTTTTAAGAATATTTTACAAACGTTTATAGTTTCTAACATCTCAATCAAAGTCATTAAAACAGCAAACTGCGAAACATCGTCTAAGTAAGTTTCGTTCCGTCTGAGAAATGTCATAACATTTCTCAAGCCTAACTGAGTTATAAACTATTTCGATACTAGAAGCAGGTATCGCAATTCCTTGCAAGATCATCGCAGGCGCAGATCGGTCGCGGGTATCGAACCGGGCGGCCTTCTCGGGACGTTTCCCAACCTGCGCACGCGTTGACGTGCCCACCAGCGGAAGGACGTACTGCCTTACACCATAACCATAGTCATACGTTAAGTGGTAAAGTACTCAACAGATAATAGCACTTACAAAATTCTTGTTAGTTTGTGATGATGGCATTGATTAACCTTTCTTTTTCATCTTCAGTTTCGATATTTGTTTTTACATACATGTGTATTTTATCTCATGTAAAATCTCAACCGTCATCATATATGCGTTTATCTTCTTCAAGTGTAATAGTATTATTGTCTTTAAGATATTAGACATCAGTTTTTACCACAAAAACATCAATCACTACGTGTTCTGTCAGCTTCACCATGTTCGCTGTATCAACAGAACAGTTTCCATCATTAATTTTAATGTTCATATGAGTGTAACTATATTATGCAACTTTTGTATCTTCGCTGCCAGCAACTAGTACAAAATCTGTTAGAAATTAGGTAATTAGTTCATACCAAATATGCATTCTCAGCTTATTTGATATAATGATGATGTTGCTTCTTTCGGAAATGTGCATTACAATCACTTATTTTTTGTCGAGTCGGTCAATGTCTGAGGGAGGTCTTCAATTCAATGACACACTCTTTTATCATTTCCTAATTATCTTGAATAATTAATTTTAATAGTCAGCTATAATTCTAGACTGGGCCGGTCTGACGCTGCCGCGGCCGAGTTCAAATGGGTCGCCATGGTATTTGTAAACAATGGGCCAGAATTACCTGAATTATGCCATTACACGGTATTGTAGTTAAAACACTATTGTCATAACAATTACTAAATTATACCATGAATAACACTTGGTTTATCTCAAAGTTCCTTTACTGTGTAATTATGCTTCTCTAAAATTTAGAATTACAGTGATCTCTTCGGCCAACCAGAGTGGTTCTCTCTTGGTCGATACAGTTAGAGTCCACTAAATTGTGACATTGAACGAAATTACTTAATGTCCGAGAACGAGAAGGTTTCTTATTGAAACTGCGCCTATTTCATTTCACATACCGACTGCTTTGCCAATAGGTTAATATTGAGAAATAAATTATAATCTTCTACTGGTTCTATTATGTTGTTATGAGCAATGTGATGTGGATCACGTAATTGATTGACTTGTAGACTTTTTATCACGATTCTTGTCTATCGTCACTTTTATTCGACATGCTATTAATCTCCGTTATACGATGATCGTTGTTAGAATGATGATTGTCTTCATAAATCTCGTCAAAGAGGATTTTATTTTTATTATATTTGGTGTTTACCGCAATCTAAATAACAACCTCAAAAATTTGATTTTACAGTTTTATAAAATTCATCTTTATTAATGCATGAACTCTGAGTCACAGAGGATATTTTAATTGGAATAAATACAGTTCATTGCACCAGGTAAATCATTTACCTATTGGGGTAGTCCTTGAGCTCGGTTTGCTGAATGAATGATTGTTGGCAATTAGCCCAACATTTATTTCGTGTAACACGAATCAAAATCCAGAGATAGCTTTGATGAAATCATGTTGTCTATGCGAGAGCTCATAGAGGCAGGATCGCCTTGAAATACTTTCGAACCACGTGAACTATACGAAAACGTTTACTTAACAGAGTCAACATTTAATTAACCCTTCGATGACAACAAACTTACCTATGAGTACAGGTGTCAGTCAGCCGGTGATCAGCTGATCACATACACTGGCACTTTGGGAACGATTTTTAATTTTTTGAATTTGGAACAGGTGGTTGGTTGGTTGAGTATGGATGAATGAAGTCCGCGGCGGTTATGGTAGTGTTGGTGTAGCGTCGGCCTGTGGCGGCGCGCGACGCTGCAGATCGACTGAGTGCGACTGGCGCGCGGCGGCGGCTGCTGCGCGCGCACCGCGACCCTCAGGCGCGGCCTTCACGCACGCCTCGGGGTGACTTCCAATACCCACGATAAACAAACAGTCTTAATTGTCATGTCGTTGCCCCAGTATTTGTGGACCTTTCTTTATTTTATTTTTTTGTACTTTCGTTTGTTTTAGTCTGGATACGCAAGATTTTCGATATCGAAATTAAGTATAATATTTTATTTGACAAGACAAAAAACGTGAACAATATTTAGTGTAATTATTTCGAATGGGTTTAGGTAGTTGTTATTTGGTCATCAAGATGAACCCAGACCATTAAAAAAAGCAGTATCATTGTCAGTATATTGATATTTCTATAATTAATTCGATGCAGGATATTACAAGTTTTTTTCCAAATCCGATCAGCTGTTTGAGCAAGCAACAAAAATACGCCCACACATACATTCGCCTTTATATTTATTTCCTCATCTTACATCTAAAAATATAAGTTTTTTTATCCATAAATATGACTGACTATATTTATTTTACAATTGCTACATAATTTACTTACTTAACTAATTATAAATAAAGTATATAACTCCAAAACAAAATAAAACTGTTAACTAATTAAAACTAAAACAATAAAATTGTGACGTCACGGCTCCTCGAAGTACTGTACTGTGCTCAGGAGACTGGTGGCATTGCCATGCTGCATGGCAATGCTTCTTCTCGATCCAAGGTAGATAGAAGCCAGCTAGGTCACACGAAGTATCAACAAGGTCTTTAAAAGATTTGTGAGCACTTGTGCCCCACGATCGATAATTTAAACCCTAAACTGCTCGCAAAAATAACTGCAAATAAGGTTATTATACTTCCATTGCTTGAAGATTTCCGCAGCCGCAGCCTCAGTAACAGCACCATATGATGAGCTAAAAAGATGAAATGGAGAAAGAGTCCATACAAGTTGCGTAAAGGCCTACCCAGCTTAGTCTAGCGTCTAGTCCAGGCGTGTATAGCCTCGGTGAGGAAGCTAAGATATTCCCGAAGATATAAAAGCAAGTAAACTAATACTAGTAGAAATTTTGTAAACGTCGAGGCCTCTCATACGGATGAGAAGGGTAGCTGCAACCCAAGTTCAGTCGTCAATCAACGTATCAACACATTTAAAATTGTTGTAAGAGAATTACTGATAATATTGTCCACTTTCCAAAAGATATCGATGTTTCCAACTTTCCATAGTTGGGAGGCACGAATGAAGTCTGTTAATTTGGAAAGATCTTTCCTTTCGGAAATCATTGAAAATTTTATATTTTTTATCAACATAATTTTAGGAAAGAAATTCACGAGATCAAGATGAAATAGATTGATTTTGTAGATTATGATAGTTGATTTGATTTGCGGCCGCTCCTCGTATAATACTGGTATTCAGCTAAATCCGGCTTAACTGGAAGCTGACCCCAATATAGTTGGGAAAAGGCTAGGTGGATGATGATGATGATAGTTGATTTGATTGTTGATCGTGAGTGGCGAGATAGTTGTTTAGGAAGGAAACCAATTAACGGAATACACCGGATAGTCAGTTCAATTCATGGCTTAATTAAAATCTTGTGTGAAACACACGCATTCACTCCTTTGTTAATTAGCACCTAGACTAAATAATAATTAGCGAGTATATGCTAGACAGATCCGAGTGGGTGTGATGATGATGCTATAGATTCTCAAGTTAACTGTAAATGTCTGCAACGGTGGAATATATAATATTTATTGTGGTTCTTTGACTTTTAGCGTATCAAGGTGACAAACTCCTTTCTCTTAGCTAAGTGTTATGTTTTGGAGAAGATAAATTTTTATTTTTATTTTTGCCTTGAGTGCAGGGAGAAGGAGAGGGAGACCAAAGAAAAGATGGGCACAGAGTTTTGTTTAACTGGACATCTTTAGTCATGTCTTCATCGCTGATCAGCCTGTTTACCACTCTTCTGCTCTTTGTTTTGTTATTCGTTAAGTGACTTTAAGGTAAATTGTTTGGTTGTTCGTCAAGTGAATCTGTGGTTATGTTTTCTTAATCACAGATTAATAATTATTTGGGAATGTCAGGAAGTGATACTGTGGCCCTGGAATGCAAAGGAATTTTGAATTTAGTTTTTGAAGGAACAGAGGCCGGTGTTAGTCAGCCAAAGTACTTATATCACTACATACTTATATTTGAAGATTTCCTTCTGCAAAAAAGCTAGACTCTTAATTTGATGGTCAATAATTTTATTTGCTGCACCAAGCTGCTGCCAATGGCTTCACCTGCGTGAAAGCAGAAAATTGTCCCAAAGGAATATACTCCCAGGGTTAAAAATAACCAGAATGTTATTGCAGGACATTGTCTACCCGTGTACCTACTGTGTGTGTAGTTTAAGCGAAATTCATGCAGCCGTTCGAACGTGAAGAAATAACAAACACACATAATGTACACTCACGCCTTTATAGTATCAATGTGATTATTCGGATAAACCAATATTGGCCGCTCGTTCAAACTTTCTTACGTCAAGAATGTGAACTACTTGAATACCTTAAAAGCCGGTTGCAGTCACGCAGTATTTTGTGGGTACTTACTGGACCGGGTCTATGTCGCCTTCGCGGCCCCATAACAGTGATTTTATCATTATAAAAAAAACGTAGTAACTATTCAAGAATTTTGTTTTTGCAAGACCCTTTTAAAAAACAAGTTTTATTATTTTACATAACTTTTAAATAATTCCATGACGTAATCTCGTAGGGTCAAATTCGTGTTTTTATCGAGTTAACTAATTTATTTATATCATATTTTAATTTTAACTCAACGATTGGTCATGTGGTCAATTTCAATAAAATAATTTTAATTCTTGGTGTTCTCTTTTTAAATATATGTGGTATTCCCGAGGTTCAAAGACGTTCAAAATTAGTGCAACCTCGGCTTAAGAGTTCACTAACCATATCTACGGTCATCTACCTACCACCGTTTTCGTACAGGACCGGTCCGGTACCGTATGTACACCGATACCTGTCGAAATTACAACTTGACTTTACAGTTCAAACTGATCTGGTTTCAAAGAACCTGCTATAGAATGTGAAAGAACTGTGGAGGGTACTAAAGATAAATGATAAATAATAGTAATAAATAAATAATAATAAATAATATTTTGTAAGTAGGTTTTTACAAACACTTTTACACTTCAATTTTTTTTTCGTCATTTTATACTAGATAATGCCGGTGTTTCCTAGCTGACAACCCTGAGAAGAAAAATCCAAATAAATCAGGGGTCACAGTCTCTTTTGAAGTCCATACAAAATGTAATAGTCAAATCACATGAGAACCATGTAGATTTTAGTGGACCTGTCTAGTCAGTGCAAGTATTTGTCATTATTCGTAAAGCTCAACTCAGAAATGCTAAGAAGCAGGACATTTGGATAGGTCGCAGAAAATACTCAAATTGCCAGACATTCTTTAAAATTATTGAAGAAACGATAAAGAAAAAGGAATCCTCATATTCACAATAATAAACAGAAACACAAACTTCACAAAATGTTATACTTAAGGCCTATTTCACCACCTATGATTAAGTTTCGAGTATCTTACTTGGCAGATAATTTCATACAAATTCTGTTCCATTTTTGAATTTATTCAGTGAGTAGTGCCTACTCGGACATTGTGAAACAGGCCCTTAACAAATTATTTTTTTAGTCAAACATTAATAATAAAAATGTCAAATTGTAAAATAAAATTAATCTACAATGTCAAATTGTAATAAATATTTATCAATGTCAAATTTTAAAAAGTACAATTGAAAAATTAAAAAAATAAGAAAATAAAGAAGACAAAAGTTGTAAGTAGTTCGCAGTGGAGCGGGTTAATCCCAAGCCTTTACGTCCTCAACGTAGTCCTTTACAGTGTAAAAGGCCTTTTGGGAAAGTTTTCGCAAGTAACAAAATATTTGAATTTTTTAGTTCTTCGTACTAATGCTCTTGAATATGACTAGGAAGTTTAATATAAATGCGTATACATTGCCATCTAAATGAATCCCTTATTTATGAGCCTAGTTGCAGGAACAACAAAATTGTGTTTGTTAAGATACTTTACATTACTTAATACATACTCGTATGTGACGTAACGCCTTTGTAGTGGAAGATTTTTAATTGGTTGAGGAATGTTAAGTTTAATTTGATAACATTTTCGACCTTGTGATTATTCTAGTAACGGAAAATATAATAAGTTATTTATACTTTAGAATCGAATAGAATAAATAATTTAATGTATTATGTAATTAATCAATAATAAAAAGGTAATGACAACAAATTTTTAATTGTTTATTAATTTACTTTCATAACGACATTATATAAATTAGAAAAAAATGAAACAAACAAATAAACTTATAACAAACTAGCTGTGCCCTGCGGTTTCACCCGCATTTTTCGTTACTGCTCCGCTCCCGTGGGTCGTAGCGTGATGGTATATAGCCTATAGCATTCCTCGATAAATGGGCTATCTAACACTGAAAGAATTTTTCAATTCGGACCAGTAGTTCCAGAGATTACCCCCTACATACAAACTTACAAACTTACAAATTTTACCTCTTTATAATATTAGTATAGATTAAACATGTAAACACAATGGACCAAAAACTACAGGGTACAATAGGTTATCTACCAGACAACCTTGTAATTATAAAGTGGTAAATAAAATTGTTTGTATGTTTATTTGTTGGAGTAAATGTCCGGAAATACTGAACTGATTGCGAAAGCTACAGTATTACTGTTACTTCATTCACTGATTACAATATAACAGTGCCCACAAAATGCACGTTTCTTATTAAATACATAGATAAGTAACACATGACATGTTGTTTTAATATATTTATTTTACAGAGACTTAATAGATATATATACAAACTAAAGATAAAAGTATTTAGGTACAAACCTATATATGCAAAAAAAAAATTACATGTTGTTTTATATTCACCTAATGGTTGACCGGTACATAATGCCTTGTTGCATTAAGTTCGCCTATGTACCACTTTTGTACATGAAGTTTAAATATATAAATAAATAACGGCAGAAGTCACAAAGAAAAGTTAGTCATGAACGAACGCCCAGCAGGGTCGAAGCCTCTGGGGCCATGGGTGGGCTTCCAAAAAGAAAACCCAGGGCCCTGGAACGAAGGCAAAGAAGGAACGGGGTGGGGTTTAGTCAGTAAAAGTCTGACACGCCCTCCCGCTCCGCCTAAGAGCGGGAGAAGTAATTCTGATGATTTCCAACCTTAAAAAAAAGTTAGTAGAAGTCGACACGAAAACGCGGGAGAAGTCATATAATGATTTCCCACAAAAAAAGCCATAAACTCGTATTGTCTATTAATAAATTCATCGACCCTGACAATTTATTGTACTTATCCGCTCAAAACGTATTTCGGAAACTTACGAAATACAAGTTTGCATATGTACATGTTCAATTAAGTATGTGGTTGAGATTCCATTATTAATATTTAGATATTAATTCCAATCGTTTAAATGCAAAGGTTGATTGAGCAATAATTGTTGAGATCGTCGATCGTGAATATATACATTATGATATTCGTATTTAGAATCATTATTTTAGGCGCGTTTAGCACAAGATATTTGGGATTTACGATGAACTAAAACTTCATTAAATAATCAGAATATTTGAAATCTTAAAGGCGTTGTGAGAAGGTTTTTATTCATTTTTGAACGAGAACGCAAGCGTTTCAGCGCTTTTTAAGTCGAGCTTTTCAGTGCTCTTACTGTTATTAATATATTGTTTTAATATATTATAATATTATATTCTTTTCTCTCTCTGGAAGCCGACCCCAATATAGTTGGGAAAAGGCTAAGCAGATAATGATGATTCTTTTCTCTCATCACAAGTGTTATGGGAAACAGTATTACTTAAACTTATATAATATACCTAAACTTTTAAATTTGTGACAGGCTGGTGCCTGAAATATGCAAGGAATATCTGTCGCCACAAGGAACGGCCCTGTGCGTCTCGCATCCATCACACTCCCACGACTCTCTCCATCGGGTCTAAATGAGTTTTACTCAAAACAGTCGTCATTAAGTCGTAACTGTAAAGAGAAAATCCATCTGTGTAAAACACCCGAACGATCCCTGGTTCTTAAATGGCTGATGCATAATAAGAGAAACCAGAAAAAATAGAAAAATTCAGACAGTAATGAACAAACCATGCCTTTAAGTTTTACGGCTTATTAGGTACTTACTCCTATTGAATATGTGATGCTGGCACGACCTCTGTCTACGAAGTGTATAAGTACCTACACGTGATCGCGGAATTCTGTCGATATGCTTACGCATGTTCGATTAAGTTTGTAACATGTATACGAACTCATTGGGCCCGCGTGGGCCACGTACGCCGTTCTGAGTGTTTTGGTTTCCTTATTTTTATTAAGGCTACTACTTAAACTTACAGAGCTACATAATATTAGACCTACGCCTCGTGACCCTACGCTAAGTACGTACGTCGTACAATACAACACAGGCGTCGCCCACGTGTGCGTCGGTCTAACGTAGTTCCCGCTTCACGGATGTCATGCACTTGCAACATTCATTCCAGTTCCGGTTTTCCTCAAGTTTTTCCCCTAAATCGCGTATTCTACTACTTTTATTTGTTCTTAAATATTTGTAAGCTTAAATAAATACTTAGACGGCTAAACCGGAAGTTGTAAATCTGCCTGTACGAGTACTGTTTTTATGGAACTTATTTTTAACTAAAGAATATTTTTTGTTATAACTGATAACGAAGCAAGATACTTCATCATCATTTTTTTTGTCCAAAGTCGTAAACCGTAAGTAGGTATGTAAAGTATTTACGACTTAAAAAAAAATATTCTTATTTATGTGTGACTTGACTTGTAATTCAGTTATAAAAAGTTCATTAATTTATCTACTGGGTGTTTGGTTCATCGTGTGCCAAATTGATATGGTCGACTGGAGGGGTCATCTGCTATCCTTTCAGACCCCTAAACATTATCCATGCCCTGTGGAAATTTTTTCATCGAGTTTTTAGTATTTTTTGGAAAATAGACCCGAATTTTACATTAAAATACAAATATTAAAAAATGTATAAAACGTAGAGCCTGAATTTTAATTTTATTTACACGTATATTGTATAAAGGTACTTTTAAATACAAAATTAGTGATATTAGCCATCTAGATTATTTAAAATTTAATCGTAAAGTTTCGGACTTAAATTAAAGCTATTCATGTTACAGCTACTTACATGGCTGCAAAAAAATAACCAAAAGAGATTGGGATCTTCAAACTCTCTCAATAATTCTCTAGTCCATCTTCTTGCTAGTGATGTGCCACATGTTGGAAATTAGCGTGGTAAAATGAAAAATACGAAGCAGATTTCAGCAGATTTATTTATTCTTGCAGCGATCACAATAACATAGAACGTAAGTCCTACACAGGTTTTGTTTTTACTGTTGGTGAGTCTGTCGTTGCTTGGGAGAGTCGTAAGCAACGCACTGTTGCTTTGTCCAGTACTGAGGCAGAGTACATGGCGTTGTCTGACACATGTAAGGAGGCTCTTTTCATTAGACAGTTCATATTTGAAATATTTAATACCAGACCTAACAAGTTTAGGTTGTGTTTACACACCAGAAACAATCTTTTTGCAACTATGTGAAATTGCCAGTTTTGTGAATCGAGTCTTATAAAATTAACATTCAAAATTTATTGAAAAATTATTTTTGCAAAATTGTTACCTGAAACACCTACTTAATCTGTTATATCACTCTTAGAGGGTGAAATCTGTCTTGTATCTCACTTTTCGTTGGTTTAACTAAAAACAAAAAAAAATTTAATTACATATTTACAGTAATTTCATCATTTTTATAAATACTGCTGAAATTTTGGCCTCTGTTGCAAATGCAGGCCCCACACCTGTTTCTTATTTCAACATTCAGTTTTTCTAGGTCTTCACTTGAACGAAAGGTCTGGGGAACCTACCAAAGAGCTGGTATATGCCACGGAGGTTCCAACTAGGGAAGTACTAGTTCAAAGCATTGAAACGGCTTTCAATACAATTAAGGAGGGAAAAAGACTTCATACAACAATTGTGTGTCAAAATATAAAACAGATGTTGGGCCTGCATTTGCAACAGAGGCCAAAATTTCAGCAGTATTTATAAAAATTATGAAATTACTGTAAATATGTAATTTTATTTTTTTGTTTCTAGTAAGACTAACGAAAAGTGAGATACGAGACAGATTTCACCTTCTAAGAGTGATATAACAGATTAAGCAGGTGTTTCAGGTACCAATTTAGCAAAAATAATTTTTCAATTCACAATTTTGAATGTTAAATTTTATGCGACTTGATTCACAAAACTAGCGATTTCACATAGTTGCAAAAAGATTTTTATGGCATGTGGCACATCACTAGCAAGAGGATAGACTAGAAAATTATTGAGAGTGTTTGAAGATCCCAGTCTCGATTTTTGGTTCTTTTTTTGCAGCCATGTAGGTAAATAGCTGTAACACGAATAGCGTTAATTTAAGTCCGAAAGTTTGCGATAAAATTTTTAATT
This sequence comes from Mythimna separata, assembly GCA_030763345.1. Classification (NCBI taxonomy): domain Eukaryota; kingdom Metazoa; phylum Arthropoda; class Insecta; order Lepidoptera; family Noctuidae; genus Mythimna; species Mythimna separata. Next base: position 8,102,622 of record CM061187.1, read on the forward strand.
GATGTAGATGGCTAATATCACTAATTTTGTATTTAAAAGTACCTTTATACAATATACGTGTAAATAAAATTAAAATTGTTATACATTTTTTAATATTTGTATTTGAATGTGAAATTCGGGTCCATTTTTCAAAAAATACTAAAAACTCTATGAAAAAAAATCCACAGGGCATGGGTAGTGTTTAGGGATCTGAAAGGATAACAGATGACCCCTCCAGTCGACCATATCAATTTGGCACACGATGAACCAAACACCCTGTATATCTATATTATCTATATAAATAAAAATGAATTGATGTTCGTTAGTCTGATTAAAACTCGAGAATGGGTGAACGGATTTATCTTATCTTGGTCTTGAAATGTTCGTGGAGGTCTAGCGAAGGCTTAAAAGGTGAGAAGAATTCGAAAAAAAATAATTATACAAATCTTTAGGTCTTCTATTTATCGATTAGTGTACGGTGGGTAGGGTAAAGTAGGGTAGTGTAAGGTAGTGTAGGGTAGTGTAGGGTATGTAGGGTAGGTAGGGTAGGTAGGGTAGGTAGGGTAGGTAGGGTAGGTAGGGTAGGTAGGGTAGGTAGGGTAGGTAGGGTAGGTAGGGTAGGTAGGGTAGGTAGGGTAGGTAGGGTAGGTAGGGTAGGTAGGGTAGGTAGGGTAGGTAGGGTAGGTAGGGTAGGTAGGGTAGGTAGGGTAGGTAGGGTAGGTAGGGTAGGTAGGGTAGGTAGGGTAGGTAGGGTAGGTAGGGTAGGTAGGGTAGGTAGGGTAGGTAGGGTAGGTAGGGTAGGTAGGGTAGGTAGGGTAGGTAGGGTAGGTAGGGTAGGTAGGGTAGGTAGGGTAGGTAGGGTAGGTAGGGTAGGTAGGGTAGGTAGGGTAGGTAGGGTAGGTAGGGTAGGTAGGGTAGGTAGGGTAGGTAGGGTAGGTAGGGTAGGTAGGGTAGGTAGGGTAGGTAGGGTAGGTAGGGTAGGTAGGGTAGGTAGGGTAGGTAGGGTAGGTAGGGTAGGTAGGGTAGGTAGGGTAGGTAGGGTAGGTAGGGTAGGTAGGGTAGGTAGGGTAGGTAGGGTAGGTAGGGTAGGTAGGGTAGGTAGGGTAGGTAGGGTAGGTAGGGTAGGTAGGGTAGGTAGGGTAGGTAGGGTAGGTAGGGTAGGTAGGGTAGGTAGGGTAGGTAGGGTAGGTAGGGTAGGTAGGGTAGGTAGGGTAGGTAGGGTAGGTAGGGTAGGTAGGGTAGGTAGGGTAGGTAGGGTAGGTAGGGTAGGTAGGGTAGTGAAGGGTAGTGTAGTAGGGTAGTGTAACGTAGGTAGGGTAGGGTAGTCATTTGACGGGAGCGAAGCCGCGGGCAAAAGTTAGTCTTAAATAATTATTTAGTTGGACACAACCTAAAAAAACGTTGTTAATTTACATGACGAACAAATAAATTAGCTACAATAATTTTTTGTAAGGAGTGCCCAACCCGAGATACATGTCCATTGTCCATACAACCGTTCTAATTACTACACATCTTTTTACAATTTTATTTTAAACACAGATACATCCGGATATATTTTTTTCAAGTTTTTTCCACTATTTGTGTAAAAACTCGAATGATGATCGCGATATTTAAAATGATAAATAACGCAGCGCTGAGGGCCCGCTTTGATTTGTCTATCGTCAACGTAAGTTTTAGTCATAGTGAAAAAAAGAGAGATAACTCCCTGTTGGCATTCGGTAATTCCGTCATTTACTCGAATATTTTACAATTCTTTCAGAAGTTCTTACTGGATCAGTGTTACATTTCAATAGAAACCTATGTAGATAATATCCACAAGATATCTGCAGTTCTGAAATATCTAGAAAGAAATGTTACAATTATAATAATAACATCATTGTCACAGGTTGGTAACGATTTCGATATATTAAATTTTTTATCTTCAATTCAAGTGACACATACTGTGAGCAATAGGAAACTCACCGTCCGGCAGTCCCGTTCGGACCGAGGGCAAGGCATCGACGACGCGTAGTGTTCCACGCGGGCCAAGAAAATCGTAGGAAACCAGCAGGGCCGAAGCCTATGCCATGGGTTATGTCAAAATGAACCCTGGGAGCTCAGAAAGAAGGCAAAGAAGGACCAGGAGTTTCGTCAGTAAAATTCTGACACGCTCTCCCTCTCCAGACAGAACGAGAGAAGTCATTGGATGATATCGCACCTAAAAAAAGTGTTACGTACTAACTTAGCATACAACAGCGCCACCTATAATTTACAAAACGAACTTCCCAACGGTTTACTTGAGCAAGAAACACGCTTCCACTTCACTACGCAATCACGCAAGTTACAATGAATTCAAACCACGTACGTTCTTCGGTCGTTTACCGGTAGGGGTCGCCACTTTTATGATACTGATAAATAACTTGAGCAGTGTCTTGTTTCCAATTTTAGGGGATGCAGGGTTAAACTGGATGGCCTTTGGATAGATACAAGTTTGATTTGATATTTTCAGGCCAAAAAAGGACTTCTGGAATACCGGGAGACGTAACGTAAGAAGGCTTCCTACAAGGTGGACCAATGAAACTTACAGGACCGTTCTTTGTGGCAACACTTGGGGGAGACCTATGTCCAAAAGTGGACGTCTTTCAGCTGAAATGATAATGATGATGGTTTGATCGGACGAAATAATAAATCTATTTAACTGTCAGTAATTTACCCAGCCGATTACGAATCTCTAAATAAATGATTGCTACACGTATGTGGCATTTGTCTATTGATATAAGCACGGTACACATCGCTGTGCTATGTCAAAATTATTGCATGCCAGTATTTTTTCTTCCCATGAGAACATCCATCAGTTTCGAAATTCGAATGTCAATGTGAAAAATGACACTAACTTGATTGTCCAAGATTCCAGAGTCTCCTGCCACTAAAGTCAGGTTTTTAAACCCTGAGACTAAATTAACACAGGCAAATGTCCAACTTACAAAAGTAATGAAGTCTTTTGGGTTGTAGCTAGTATGACAACCATAGAGAATATAACCACTGCTTCATGATGACAACCCACGTTATGTCATTTTAGTCTCAGAGATTCAAGTCTAACAAAATACAAAACAACCGCCTTAAATTCTTCCGGTTTTTCAGTAGTACTTACGCCTGTATATCAACAATGCAGGTTTTTCTAATAATGAGCATTACCTAGATATAGGCTAGATAAATAAAAGTTTTTCTGAAGCCACGCCACATTGTAGCCATTGGCGTAGCTATCGAAGTGCTAGGCGGGGCAGTGCCCTAGCCCCCAAACTCTAAGGAACCCCAAAATGTAATTATGGTCTATTGGTTTAGGTAATGAACTAAAGATAAACAATCTTGGTATGTCTTTTTATATTAAAGAGGTTGTATATATAATATACACAAAGATTATTTAAATTTGGGGATTATATTTTCTGTCACCAAACTTTATATTTGTCATCAAGTTGTATTACCTAATTAATAGATCTATCGCCACGAAATATTTTCGTTCTCAGATAAACAAAAAGTGTATCCAGGTACCTATGAATTATCAAAAAATAAGAGATGGATCACCAATAAAATAAAAATTCGTTCTTATAATAATAGTTTTATTACAAAATTAATAGCTTTGTGCTCAGAATGGTAGATCTGTCGCCAAAATGATAGATCTGTCGCCAAAATGGTAGATCTGTCGCCAAAATGGTAGATCTGTCGCCAAATAAATCGATTAATTATCAATCCCTGACTACAACTCCTTTTAATTCCTCCTTTTAATTTATTATTTTGTCACCAATAAAGTAGTTACATTTTATTTCGTTCTGCTATTAAAATAATAGTATTCCTTACCAATTTAATACATCAATTTATAATTTTGTTGAAGATATGTTCAAAGAGACAAATTGGCGCGCTTTCCATCCTCAACGATGTGTCGTAGGTACTCGTAACTACCTACGATGATCATACGATGCCACGAGATGTCAGCAAACTGTAGGGGCCCGGTAGGACTGAAGTCTCTGGGGAACATGGAAAATCCAAAAGGTTGTCACCGTGTCCCCGAAGGCAACGAAGGAACAGGGTAGGGGTTTAGTCAGTACGAGTCTGACACGCCTTCCCGCTCCGCCCTAGAGTGGTAGAAGTCATTCTAATGATTCCCCTGACGAAAAAAAAAAACCATAACGACCGGCGCCCAGGAAGGCGCTGCTGGCCTTTCTTGAGGAGCTGGGGTGGATCGAATAACACTTTTATCCCACCCATACGCAAAATACGCGCTTTAGTCGTGGAGTTGCGGATACCAGCCCGTTATGCTATACTATACTAAGTAGTAGACTCTTTTGGTTGAAACGATGATGACGACAACAATTAATGTTTTTGGAACTTTATGAAATTTTCTAGTAGGTAACACAATACCTATTATGGTGTATTGGTGATCTCTTTCAATTAGTTAAATGCTTATTAGGACAAACCTATTATAATATGTACAAAAACAATTATTTGGTACTAGATCCTATATCTCCATGATTTTAGATGATTTATTAGAGAATTGATTTTACATTGTTTGGTGACTACATTTTGGCGACAAATCTACTATTTTGAGGACAAAGCTATTATTTAGGAAACACAAAACGAATTAAATTGGCGACAGCTTAAATGATACCCTTTAAATTTAGTTTATTAGCTAACATCGATTTAGGTAAATACCTAGTTGCAAAGATTTTTACATACAATTTTTAGACAACTTTTAGATAAAAAGACATGCCAAGATCGTTTACATTTAGTTAACAACCTAAACTGACGGAGTATAGTAAACCTCTTATTGAACTACCGAGAAATTCTAAATAAATAAAATAAGGTTGCAAGTTGCAACACTACGTTAATCATGATAACTCGGACATATCAGTCAGTATCATTCTGACATTATTTCCCCCTCCACCAGGGTGAAAGAAGTTATTTGATGATTTCCCATGTAAAAAGGAGCAGCAGGTTTTTTTTTTGCACTCACCGTTGGTTGCGTTTATCACCTATGTTACACATCAGCATAATATGATGAAGACATTACGACAATTACCACCTCCTGTACTCTCGTAATCCCTTTCTCTCGACTGACTCATGCCCAGATTAGAGTTGGCTTCCAAGAGCTGCTTTCCATAAACGAGGCATTAAAAACAGCTTATAAGAACTGGCGCCATCAGAAAGTGAAAGGTCTGGGTTGTAGCCTTAATTTAAACCAGATGAATTATGTAGGTGCACATATATATGTATGTAGGCATGTATTTGATGCACACCTCAAAGAGATGTCAGCAGAATGGACGGGGCCCGTATGGGCCCTTTTTTTTAGGAAGGGGAATCATCAGAATGATTTCTCCCGCTCTTGGGTGGAGCGGAAAGGCGTGTCAGACTCTAACTTACTAAACCCCGCCATATTCCTTCGTTGCCTTCGATCTGGGGACACGGGCTTACCTTTCGGAATATCCGTGTCCCCAGAGGCTTTGGGCCTGCCGGGCCCCTACAGTTGGCTGACATCTACTTGAGGCGCGCGTGGAACAGAACGCACCGTTGACGACTAGGCTTGGTCCGGGTAATATACCAGACTGCCGGACGGCGAGCTACCCCGTGCTCGCCGTCCGCAAGCCCGCATATGGGCCAGGGCCCATATGCGGGCTTGCCAAAGTCTTTCATTTATTATATTCATCAACTTAGTCAAAACTTGCTCATATTGCACTTAGAATCTAGTTTATTTAGCACAAGTGGTTTTTTTTACTTGCATTTAATCAAGTGTTTTATATTGTGACACAAAATGTAGTCCAATTTTCAATAAATCTTTACCTTCGGAGGTGAGGTTTCTTTTTTGAGTTTACCATATCGGTGCAACCCGTTTGCAGCAGGGTTTTGTAAATATTTATTTAACTAGGCTAACAGAATAGGTATCAATAAATAGTTTTATTTCGTCAAATTATTCTCTTTAATCTACAAATTAACAATGCATTGCCGTAAGTCTAGTGGTCTGATCAAGAAACGGTCTTGGCAGAACAAGTTTTAACCCAAAAACGTAACTGGTGGAAAACCGACAGGCTAGCAACTCGACGAGTACCAATGTTCCTCTTGACTCGTTTCTCAATTGACTCAAGCGCATCAAGCTGATATCTTGCAGATCCGTTCCAAAGATGAGAGCAGTACCTACTCAATACATGATGGCATATGGGCTTAATAACGTTTGAGCAGCTGTTGCAGCGTTAAGTACTGTCTCACCTTTGCTAAAATTCAAACTTTTTGGCCGTCAGCTGATTCTTTTTTCGTACAAATGCGTTGGAAAACGTCGTTTAACACACGTGGGCATTTGTAATTGTAACAAATGTACATGGATATTATTTGAGTTCACAAGCAAGAAGTAGGGTATTACAGAACTGTAGGTAGCTAAGAAACAGACTATTATATTTAGAAAAAAAAAATACTGTTTAAAAATTTCATAAACAAATTAAGTACTAATACAAGAAAAATAACAAAGCAACTTGACAATAACTCCTAGCTAAAATATGGCGACAAAAAACATTCCTCCGCTCCGCTGTCAACTGAGGTAAAAGCCAGCTCTCGGGTCATCATCAGCGATGTGTAGGTAAGCTAAGCGTTTGCATAATTCCTGAAAAAGGATATTTACGGTCTAAGAGTTTCAAAAAACAACTAAAAAATATAATTGCCGACAAGGATTGTTATACATGTATTTCCGTCGCTTGATGTAGGTAGGGACAAAATACCCTTGATTTCAAATTATTTTCCTCCTTTAATCACTTGAGCAAGTCTGCGTACAATAAAAATATCGATAACGGTTGCCAAATTACAACGAATTCGGTGAACAGGAAAACAATCACTTCCTTGCATATATTTTTATAAAGAGCCTTATGATATTTCGACCATGATATTGTCTCATGTTCTTGCACTGTAAGTACTGAAGAGGAAGGATGAAACGCTTGCTACGAAAAGAGTTATGAGTTTACATATAGATAGATGTAGAAGGAGAAGAAAGCCAAAAAAGATAGATGGATTGTGTGTGAAAAGAGAGTTAGTACGAGTATGACGGGTGATAGGACAGAATGGAAGAAAAAACCATGTTGCGCTGATCCCAAATAAAACGGGACAAGGACAGGAAGGTGTTGATTACTGTACTGTAAATCGATCTACTGAATCACAACGACTCGATGCAATGCTGTTTTTATAAAGGTAAAGTAAACGGATTAAGGACGTTTTGAACACAGTAATTTATTATTAGAGATGAAACGGATATCCGGTAACTATCCGGTATCCGGCCTATCCGGCCACCATAATACTATCCGGCCGAATACCGGATAGCTACAATTCGGCCGGATGTCTATCCGGCCGATTAAAAAAAAAAGCTGGTTAAAAGAAACATATTTTTGAGTAACTAATTTTTTTATTTAGTAAGAATCACATTACTTAAATATAATTAGTTTAAGGGGGAAGCTTGAGGTCAGCGCGCGAAATTCAAATTTTCTTACGTTTTTTGCAATTTGCAATAAAATTATAACCTAAAAACGATCACGCACGTGTCTGCACTGCATGCAATCGACACAATACATCAACGAAAAGACCCGAATCGAACCGAGTCCACTCGATCGTTCGCGCGACGCCTACGCAAACGCCTAAGTTTCGCCGGATATTCGGCGGCCGGATATTCGGCTATCCGGCCACTTGGTCGGAAGAATATCCGGTATCCGGTATCCGGCCAAACTGCTATCCGTTTCATCTCTATTTATTATATGTAGTTCCGGTATCAGTATCAAAGTTAATTAGTTTAATCATGTCTTTATCAAAAAATATACAAGAAAGGGAATGGCTAAAACGGGCCCGTCCTTTAAACAAGGAAAGTGTAACTTTGTCGAAAAATACTAACTTGTCCAAGTGTCTAAAATTCCGTACGGAACAAATATTCACGACCCTCAACCACAACCACAAGTAGCACATTTATGAAGAGTGATAATTAATTTGTGATTATTAATAGATAATATACCGACATAAAAATTGTTATTATTAAATATTACGTAAAGGGGGGCGTTTAAATTTTGTTTTCATGTAAATTGTTGGAGGTTGATAATACTTCATGGTGCGTAATCTGTCACATAGTGACTGGCATAGTGACTTTGTTGCTATGACATTCTGTCCAAATAAAACTGTCTGACGACTAACATGGTGTTTCAGTGATTTCATCTAATAATTTAAGATATCGGCTCTTAGCACTGTGCGTGAGTATCTACTGAATACCTGTACTTTGTATCAGGTTATGGGCCCAGAACCAGGCTCAGCATAATTGCACGATATCTGGAATTTTTGAAAACAATTGAATACGCACTTTCGATGATGACGGACGAGCAGAGTTCGTCAGGTTCCATTTTTGGAATAAGGAAGCTCAGGGGTGCAGAGGACTTTGAAGTTTGGAAGTTCCAAGTTCAGAACTACCTGGAATGTAAAAACTGGTGGGTGGCCGTAGAAGCCACGGAAGTCACTGCAGAACTCAAAGATGCTGATCGACAGGCGCGTACTACCATGTGTCTACTATTGGAGCCTTCATGTTTTTCAAATGTCTACAATTTGAGGACTGCACATGAGGTATGGCACAAGCTGTGTGGTGCATACGAAGATAAAGGCTGGGGTAGACGTATATCATTGCAGCGTCAATTATGGTCATGTAAGTTAGAAAACTTTGCGAATATGGAAGAATATATTTCAAAAGTACTATCCATAGCACAACAATTGGCTGCAATAGACGCGAAAGTGTCAGACGATTGGATCATTTCCATTTTGCTTGCCGGATTATCAGTAGACTACAACCCGTTGATAATGGCAGTAGATAATAGTGGGAAGGATATTAGCCTGGAGCAGATAAAAACCAAACTGCTGCAAGAGGCTAATAGACAAGCTGAAACAGCTTATACTGGAACTGGTGAGCAAGCCCTTGCTTCTAAACAAGTAAAGGCACCCAAAAACTATGCTCGGAAACCAGTGCGCAAGTGCTATAAATGCCACAAAGAAGGACACAAGGCAGCTGAATGTAAAAAGCAGAATGCCGGTGTTGTCGGTTCGTGCATGAATACAGCTGATACCAAGAACAAAAGCGGTTGGTATGTAGATAGCGGATGCTCGACCCATATGACTTACGATGCTGGAAAGTTACGTAACTATGAAAAAGTAAAAGGAAACTTGACAATTAAAGTGGCTAATGGAGTAGAAATACCAGTTGAAGGTAGAGGAAATGCCAAGCCAAAAGTTAGCGAAAGTTCAGACTTTACATTGGAAAATGTTCTACATGTTCATCGCTTAAACTTGAACTTGATATCAGTGAGCGATCTTGTTAAAAAAGATTTCGCTGTAAATTTTGACAAAGGTAAAAGTAAAGTAAAAAAAGTAAAAATTTTGAAAAAAGTAAATTTCTTATAGTGCAACCTGCACTATAAGAAATAAGAACTACCAAATAGTTGCAACGTGCCAAGAAGTTGATGGCATTTTTAAATTAAATGAAAAAGAAAACTATGACAACGCAACATTGTCAAATGGACTTCTGTCAAACTTATGGCACAGAAGATTGGCGCATTTAGGCCAAAATAACATGCTGATATTAAAAGATTTGGTAACTGGTATGCAATTCGACAGTAAAGAGAACATTGAGCCATGTATTCCAAGCATTCAAGGTAAGACATGTAAAAGCCCGTTCAAAAATAAAGGCACGCGAGCACAACAGATTCTTGAATTAGTACATACGGATATTTGCGGCCCAATGGAAGAGCCATCGTTTGTTGGTTCGATATACATGTTACTATTTATTGATGATTACACGCGCAAGACGCACGTTTATTTCTTAAGAAATAAAAGTCAAACTTTTGATAAATTTCGTGAGTATAAGGCGGAAGTAGAGAAAGAGACTGGTAAATCGATAAAATGCCTTAGATCTGATAATGGTACTGAATTTTGTAACCATGCCTTCGACAGATTGTTCAAGTCAGCTGGTATAAAGCACCAAACGACGGTCCCGTATACACCCGAACAAAATGGCGTAGCTGAGAGGGCGAACAGATCCATAATTGAGAAAGCAAGGACGTTGCTTTGTGAGGCGAACCTAAGCAAGAAATTTTGGGCTGAGGCAGTACATACCGTAGTATACCTAAAGAATCGAAGTCCCACAAAGGCGGTCACGAACAAAGTACCTGAAGAACTATGGTCGGGTAAGAGAGTAAACTTAAGTCACTTAAAAATCTTCGGATGCTTGGCTTTTGCATTGAAACCGAAGCAGAAAAGGCAAAAGTTCGACATGAAGACTGAAGGTTTGATATTTGTTGGCTATTGTGAGCTTACGAAAGGTTACCGGCTGATGAATCTGCAGACTAGTAAGATAGTTATTGCTAGAGATGTCAAGTTCTTGGAAAACGTGTTTCCGGGTGATGGTACGAATGTGACGAAGAACGCAGTTGTTCCTTTGTCCCTAGAACAGGAACGAATTGAACCTGCGATATTGGAAGTATCTCCTGAGGTCCACTCGAACAGTGAAGACGATTTTCAGGATGCAGATGCTGAAAGTACCGAATTAGCTACGACTCCAGAAGCGAGTACTGAGCCGAGTGTTGAGACGAGTATCGAACCGAGATACAACTTGCGTGCACGGAAGCCGGTCGACTACTCAAGTACGTGCATCAACGCTCTCGCGGCAATTGACGGCGATCCGACGACTGTAGAGCAGGCACTAGCCAGGCCTGATCGTGAGCTGTGGCAGAAGGCCATGGACGATGAACTGCGATCGTTGAAGGAGAACCAGACGTGGACGCTAGTCGACTTACCACGTGACAAGAAGCCTATACAATGTAAATGGGTCTTTAAGATTAAGCGAGATAGCGACGGTAAGGTCTCAAAATATAAAGCTAGGCTGGTAGCGAAAGGATTTACACAGGTACGTGGCGTAGACTATAACGAAACGTATTCTCCGGTGGTTAGGAGCTCGACTTTGCGACTGTTATTCTCATTAGCTGTAGAATATGATTGGGACATAGACCAGTGGGATGTGACCACAGCTTTCCTTTACGGTAAATTGAAGGAAAATATTTATATGATGCAGCCAGTAGGTGCTATAGTCAAGGGTCAGGAGACGAAGGTCTGTAAGTTAAATAGGTCGTTGTATGGTCTAAAGCAAGCGTCGAATGCTTGGTTTCATGAACTTGACCGAGAGATGCTTAACTTAGGTTTCACGCAATCGAAGATAGAGCCCTGCTTATACCAAAAATTGTTTGGAGATAAGGATAGAATAGTTGTAGTTATTTACGTTGACGATATTTTTATTTTTTGTAGTTCTGTACACAAAAATGAAAAGGAAAAATTAAAGGCCGGATTATTGAAAAAGTTCAAGGTCAAGGATCTAGGTCGTGCTAGACATGTTTTAGGCATGAGATTTAGAAGGGATGAAAATACCATTTACCTTGATCAGGAACAGTATGTTATTAATGTATTGAAGGAATTTGAAATGACGGACTGTAAACCAGTCATTACCCCCATGGAAGCTGGTCTCAGACTAGAAAAGGCTTCGGAGTCCGGTTGTAGGTTGCCATATCAGAATCTGGTAGGATGTCTGAACTATTTAGCCCAAAATAGTAGGCCAGATATCGCGCATGCCGTTAGTGTTCTAGCACAGTTTAACTCGTGTTACGATGAAATTCACTTTAAGTATGCTAAACGGGTGCTTAGATATTTAAAAGGGACATCTAATTTTGCACTTACTTTCCGAAAGTCAGGTAAATTAGAACTTCTTGGCTACGTAGATGCGGATTGGGGTGGGTCATATGATAGGAAATCCTTTACGGGTCTAATGTTTAAGTTAGGCGATAATTTAATAACGTGGGAGAGTCGCAAACAAAGGTGTGTTGCTCTGTCTTCTACCGAGGCAGAGTACATAGGTCTTAGCCAAGCTTCAAAGGAAGCGATTTACTTGAGGAGTTTGTTAAAGAGCTTAACAAATTATAGTTGCGATAAACCCGTAGTCATTTATAATGACAATCAGTCTGCACATCACATTGCGAGAAACAAGATGAACCATAATAGGACGAAACATATCGATATTAGGTTTCACTTTGTTCGCGAAGCGATATCGAATGAGGCAGTAGAGGTGCAGTATGTACCTTCACAAGAAATGTTGGCAGATATGTTAACAAAATCTCTGTCAGGCCCCAAGATAAAGTTAGCTTTAGCGAGATTACCCATTAAGAGGGCGGGTAGTGAAAGTGGTATACCTTAGTTTTTGATATGTTGTATTTGTATTGTACAAATAGGTTTAGGGTTTTTATAATGTTATAATCTCTGTTTGGTTTGTTTTCGATGTTTTAATGTAATGTGTAAATGTGGGTACAGTCGAGTATAATGTATTTGTGTACACTCGTGTACAAAGTTGCATACACACTTGTGCATATTTTGGGACTAATGATCAGGTGCGGTTTAAGTGTGGATGTACACTTGCTAGGCTTAAGGGTGCGTACACATGTGGCAGATTAAGGGTGCGTGTTGGAGGTTGATAATACTTCATGGTGCGTAATCTGTCACATAGTAACTGGCATAGTGACTTTGTTGCTATGACATTCTGTCCAAATAAAACTGTCTGACGACTAACATGGTGTTTCAGTGATTTCATCTAATAATTTAAGATATCGGCTCTTAGCACTGTGCGTGAGTATCTACTGGATACCTGTACTTTGTATCATAAATGGGGTAGTAGTTCATAAAAAGTTGGAAAACTAATGAAACTAAGGTTCGGTAAGTGTTTCGGGTCTGGGTGTCCTGAAACTTTGTGTCACAGGACAGCCACGATACAGGTGTAAATTCTAGTGTGAAAAAGGTAGTAGTAAACCCTGACCCGTTTATAAAAAATAAATAATTGATGTATTACTTATTTATAATTTAGAGACCTAGTCGCTTGCATAACCAAATCACCTTGAGTGCTGAACTACTTAATCATAAGAAACCATAAATTTACTTTTAATTATTACGACATGAACAGATTTTAAGTTCAGCAAAAAGTGCAAATACTTATATTAGAATTTAATTTCTAAGAATTTAATTTGTTGTGAAATCTATTCAGTCTAATCGTAACACAGTCGAATCGGTTCAGTCGGTCCAGTCTCTTGCTAAATTCACGGTCCCAACCGCGTATTTGGAATTTATACCTTCACTCAACGCTTGTGACGTCACAGGCCGTGTTGTCGTCGGGTATATTTTCAAATCCAGAAATCGAAAATTCTTTTTATAAAGCCTACCTTTACGTAACATTTAGGACGTGTTGACTTGGGATATATTTTCAATTTGGATACCCGCGCGCGATTAATATAAAATATACCCGAACGTAACGCAGCTATCGCTGGCTGCTAAACCTCATTTCAGCAATATGTTCAAGGGATATTTTTAAATGCACATCTGTATAATTTATCAGCACACTAGATAACTTTAATGAACTGAATGCATACCTTAAAATATTAATTGTTTATCAAAAATAATAACTTGCACTGTAACATTTTGAAGTGGGTGAAATAGGTTAGGTTAGGTTAGAACTGTGACCAAACGTGCTACTTCTCAAATTGTTTTTTAGAATATGTTCCTAAAAGTAAATTAGGTGATGGTTTTCCTTAATTCATGAATCCCCGAGCGGTCTCATTGGACCGCGCTGTTATTGTTTTACTATTCTGTCTCGTTTCGCGGGTATTGATAGGTTAAAAATGTTTAGAATATTTTTTGAACTAAGAAATTTTTTTATATACCTACTATTTTAATAATTGTTATCGTTCGGTAAAACAGTTCTGCAAATACCATTAAACAGTATATTTAATTTGATTTGTTTAGCGTGCATAGTTTGTGTGCAAGTCAGTATTTTTGATTTAACTTTGCAATATTTCGTTCGAAAAAAGGGAATATACAGATATCGATTTAAATACATGCCATATAAAAATAACTATATCCCTTTTTCTGTCTCTGTGTTTATTGAAAGGCACTTAATAAAACGGGTATAGATTAAAGTGTAGCAAAATGAAGTGTCCTCCTTGAAAGTATACCCCAAAAAAATGTTGTAGTCGGGTATACTTTGAAATTTTAATACGAGCTATAAACAATTTTAATGTATATACGAACTCAACACTATGGAGCGTTGTGTGAAGGTATAAATTCCATATACGCGTCCCAACCTCGGGACTAGTAGTGACACTTAGTTCATTATTTCATCACAACTTGAACGCTGAACTCTTCAAGCTATGAAGTACATCATGCTTTCGGTTTGTAATTTACACAACTATGCAAACTAAATAAAAGTTTATGTAAAAATTCTGACCACCAAACCAAATCTGTAAACAAAACAAGAGTTCAAGATTGAAGAGACTCATACGATACCTACTCAAGTGTATCACAATTTTCCATTATTACAGGCTTAATATTACCTAAGCTGCTCTATTAAATTGTGTAAGTTGGTTTTTGGAGTTAAATTACAACTCAAGTAAAAATGTCCGAAACCCGGGTCGAACGATGCGTTGTGTTCCACGCGTACAACGATTTCAGTCTGAAAAACTAAAATTAACAATGTGTATTCCCAACCTACAGAGAAAAGCAATATAATCGATCTTCCGGAGCCCCGAAGGCTATAATACCTTTTCTTAAACTCAATACACAGAACCATGAATATTCAGTCAATGACAATATTTGAGCAAGATTTTCCGAAACGTTTGTTATTTTCATAATGAAGTGTTGCGCTTCGCCTATTTGCATAACACAGTACCTATTCTTTGACAAAATTAGTGTGTCCGACGTGTTTCGCCCGTGTTATTTTGTAGCAATACTTACCTACAGTGCGACCCCATTGTTGGCATAAGTAACAGCAATACATACTTACAGAATTCATTGTTAGAATTGTTTAAAAATATTAGCTGAAGGAAGACTGTGTTTCAATAAAATATGCATGGTCGATGAAAAAAAAATATTTTAAACTTTGTTATTTACCTACTTACATAGAATTCTTCTCCTTGTTGGCCTCGGTCAGTAACACTGACCGAGGCCAAGCTAGGATTAAAAATATATTTAAAAAAAAAAATATTTTTGCCTTAAATGACTGTCTTACTTCTATTAGTTTTGACCGTCACTAAAGACAGTGATTATATTATCATCATCAAAATTCCAGGTGCACGACATCCACAGCTGTAATACCTACGCCTCGCCCGTAAGATTTCTGTGACCTCAGCCAAACGTCGGCCCAACCTTCGGTAATTAAATAGGTAATTCCTATTATCTGTACAGTGGAAATCCATTTTCCGAGACATAATTAAATGACAGTACTACATAAATGAATAGATTAGAAAAAAAATATTGTTCACCGAAACAGTAACACAACTTTTACACAAGCATAAATAAATTTTTACAGTGATGGTCTTGTTGCTGGCAGTGACATCTACCAGACAACCTTACTAACAAAAGGTAATAGGTACATAATTATATCAGTTTTACATTATACTTACCGTAACCACAAAGGAACTAAACTAAAACATACAATCATATTTATCTTCTTACAGTTTGTCGTACTTTATCGAGCGATCTTACTAACCATCAAGCAAGATACAAGCCGACAGTTTGAAGACATTATGCAGGCGCGTGCGGCCTCAAGTAATGAGCATTCTACTGCTCTAGAATACAAATAAGCTGCTATAAGGTATTATGGCTCTTTACTGCTTCATACAAAACAGTATTTAAATCAATTAATCTTTTGAATCGAGTGACAAATGTCAGATTTACTAACCACCTATGCGTGTTCCTTGAAATGCCCTTTATCGTTTGAATCCCCAACCGGTCCTATGAGACCGCACTGTTATTGTTTTACTATTGTGTCTCGTTTCGCGGGTATTTGAGTAATTAAGTCGCGGTAACTCTTTCCAATAAACCAATATTCCTGGTAGAAAATAATTTAAACCTGCAGATTTGAATTATTATACAAGTCGTGTTTAAGAAGTTTTCTACATTATAATAGAAAGATGAGAGTGGCCGAAGATTAAAGTAAGTGTAGGTACATACAGCCTACTGGCTGTAAAGTGATAAGGATGTCCAACAGTATTATAATATGAAAAGTTCAGGCAAGCTCATGACGGTTACACGTAAATACTTTGTATGGAATCGGCACCAAAACAAACATCTTAATCCATTGTCTCTAAGTACGCTTGCGATTGTACAGTCGGGGACAAACGCGATTAGTATTGTAGACGCACAGTGGCCTTACCATGAGTTTGAAAAAACGTTCTCGCTATCGAAAACTATAGCTTTGTCTCCTTCACGTGCACCACAATGACAGGGACAAAGCGATAGTTTTCGATAGCGAGAACGTTTTTACAAACTCATGGTAAGGCTACCGTACACAATCTAGTGGGCAGTTTCGTACACCAGTCCTGTGTTTCAATAGACTTACCGAGTTAAGAGTGTTTATTGGTTTATCGAAAGTGAAACTTGACACAGATTCCTTTTACGTGTGTCTGTGGTTTCTGACGATAATGGAGAAGAATAGAGTAAGTAGATTCCGGATGGTCTTTTATTTATTTGTTTGTTATAAAATTTAACCTGTAGAGCCCCGCGGGGCCGCCATTATTTATTTTTATTTTAATATAATTATTATTAATATAAATAATATTAATAATATAAACTGTTATTGCTCTGTTTCTGTTGCTTCTGTAATTATACTACTGGAGTACAATTTTAAATCGGTCGGGGTTTGCTGGCACAATTTTTTTCCAGCGGTTCTCAAAGTTAAAAGGTAATACTTGTTTACTGGCACGTTTTCGTGCCACGGGGTCCTACAGGGCTGACCTCACGTTAGGCGTGCGCGTTCCTTAGGCTTGTGAGCCGCGCGAGCACTCCGTGCACGCCGCGAGTGCGCTGCGTGAACGTCGCGTTTTACTGCTCTGCGACGTGTGTGGAGCGTGCACACTCCCACGCAGGAACGCGCATGCCTAATCAGGAGGACGCCTTATAGTCTTTCTTCATGACGAACTTAAAATTTCTAAAAAGTAAAATATCATAATTGCAGCATTATTATCTTGTAAGTTTTAATTTTATCAGTTTTTTTTTTTGTCACAAAATCAAAGAAAAACTAGGTAAAACGTTATAGACCGTTAATGACCGTATTATGTGAGACTGTTTTTCAAAACTTACCTAATATTTAATTATGTTTTGATAAACTTTTGATTCTTGAACTTTTAAGTTAATTAGATTTCACAAGATCTGGAATACGTTATTTATTCATTTTAAAACTATTGTAGACAAGGTATTTTTTGTTAAATAATGTTTTAGTCTTTCTTGTTGACGAACTCGAAATTTCTGAAACGTTATAATTGCAGCATTGTTATCTAGATAGCTTTTTTCTCAGTTTAATTTATTATTTAAATCAAAATAAAACTAGTTAATGACCAAATTATGTGAAACTGTTTTGACACGTTTTCAAAACATCATAATTCAATTATGTTGTTATAAACTTATGGTTCTTGAACTTTAAATTAATTAGATTTCACAAAATCTGGGACACATTATTTATTCAATTTAAAACTAAGGTAGACAAGGTTCAAAAAAATAACCGCAGAATTTATTAAAAGGTTAATCGGTTCTTCAGAAATTACACAAATAAAAATTCGAAACGAAACTTTTTGCCTTCAAATACTCAGCTTGATCTTAAAAGCTGGGCATGATTCACCATCATAATCATCAGTCTAGGCAGTCCAATGCTGTTAAATGCATCTTCAATAGTACGTCACTGAACTCTATCTTTAAATCACTTTTCTGCTGCTGCCCGAGACCTGCTAGGGATTTTTGGAACTGCTAGCAATCCGTTTGTTTGAAGTTGCTGAATATCTCAATGTACGTCACCAGTAATATCTAGCAGCATTCTTCACAAGAATCACATCTATATGTCCCACACAGGTCATGATCAACAACTCTTCTTTCTTTTGAGGTGGGAAGTTACATATTATATTTCCAGCTCTGGGTGAAGTGAGAGTATCAGACTTTTACTGTCTTCCTTCAGTTCCCCTATGCGTCCACGACCGCGATATCTCTCTTGCATAATCTCGCAGCGCTTACCAACTACCCTAACCAGATTGTCGGTCTATTTAGGCCCACAGTCCACGAGCTAGATAGCTCGTGGCTAGATAATAACAGCCGCACAGGTCGATCTTCAAGGTTAAGCAACGCTTGCCTAGGTTGGTCTGTGGATGGGTGACCATCTTAACATAACGAGTTTCCTCCGTGTCTCGGAAAGCACGTTAAGCCGTTGGTCCCGGCTGTCATTTGGAGATCTTTGGCAGTCGTTACGGATAGTCAGAAGCCAGTAAATCTGACTCCAGTCTTGCCATGAAGTACCGTGTTACCCCAGTTAATGGGTTGTGGAGGTCTGGTAGGCAGCCGCTCCTCGTAAAATACTGGTATTCAGCTAAATCCGGCTTGACTGGAAGCCGACCCCAATATAGTTGGGAAAAGGCTAGGCAGATGATGATGAGTCCACGGATGCGTATTCGTCATTATAGCTGCAGCGACACGACGGCATGACGTTGCCGCTTCGTCGACAGAGCTTCATAGCTTTATAAAGTAACTTCACGCAAGTATAGACAAACATAAAATGATGAATACGCGTCTATGAAGATACACGTCTATGGACAATGGGTCTTAGTCTGGAAGAGTCACACTGGTTTTTTTCTGGTTGGTAATCCTCATGTACATATCCTCTGCCCTGGGGTGGGTAGAGGGTCTGTCAAAGTCTTATTGACCAAAAACACCGGTGCAGTGGCGTAGCGTGCCTTGTCGGGGCCCCGTATAAAAAAATTGTTTGGGGGCCCTTATATGGGGTAAAAATATTGTGAAAAGAAATATTAATTTATCACAACATAATTTAACCATTTTACAAATAAAAATCAAATTTTAAATATTCACTCTCCTTGCTTTCTTTTATTTTTTCTCCTTTTTTAATTTTGTCATTTGTAAAATAAAATAAACTAGCTTTTACCCGCGGCTTCGCTCCCGTCAAATAACTACCCTACATATCCTACGCAACCCTACCCTACCTACCCTACACTACCTTACACTACCCTACAGTACCCTACACTACACTACGCTACACTACACTACCCTACGCTACCCTACACTACCCTACACTACCCTACACTACCCTACACTACCCTACACTACCCTACACTACCCTACACTACCCTACTTTACCTAACTTTTTTATTTTTTTATTTAAACTATCCTATCTCTCAAGTTGGATCGAACTGCACATGGTGTGGAAGCCGACCCCAATATAGTTGGGAAAAGGCTAGGCAGATGATGATGATGATGATCGATTTAGTTAACTACCTAAACCGACGGAGTATAGTAACTCACTAGCGCGCGAATCTTTTCGCTACGAGTTCGCTTCTTCTAGACAAGGTCTTAGTTGGAGGTGTGCCTTTGAGGGGGGGAACGGCAGCAATAACCTCTCGCGCCGGGCCCTGGGACAGGCCATGGTCCGGAGCGAGGAGGAATGGCAGGCGGTCACAGTAAGGGTCAGCTCATACCGAGACGCGACGCTGCATGCACATTTTAATAGAGTGACTCAAAATAGAATTTTATTAACTACACGAAAAGATACACATTTTTCATTGTAAGAATTTGTTGCTTCATGCAGCGCTACGCCTCGTGACGCCGCGCGGCGGCTCGCTGCGCTGCGGAACGTTTTTAGAGTCTCTACGTCGTTTTGCCGACGATTTTCACTATGCGCCTCGCAACGTTGCGATGCGTCTCGCGGCGCAGCGCGAAATCACTGGCCTCTTCCTGCATCGTCACGTCGCGTCGCGTCTCGGTGTGAACTGACCCTAAGGCTCGGCGCCATAGCCACCGTCTCTTACGTGGTCTTCTTCGTGGGCTATTTAAAGCGACAGCTGATGCGAAGCGATCCGATGCGTGCGGTTCATGCGAATTTCAACGCGACGCGGTTTTCCTACGCGCCCACAAAATCATCGCTTCAGTCGCCTTACTTTCCTAGCCATTGCACCGCAAGATTTCACGTGAAAATAAGTGATATTCCACAACTTTTTAATACACAACGCCATCTAGTCCCAAGCTAAGCAGAGCTTGTGTTAGGGTACTAGGCAACTGATAAACATAGTTATAAATTTCTAAATACATTCATATATCTATACTAATACTAGCTGACCCAGCAAACGTTTTTTGCCACAGATTTTTTTTTTAAATAGATGTTAGCCGATTCTCAGAACTACTCAATACGCTCACAAAATTTCGTGAGAATCGGTCAAGCCGTTTCGGAGGAGTATGGGAACGAAAACTGTGACACGAAAATTTTATATATAAGATTCTTCGATCAACAATGTACAAGATTATAAAGCGGAAGAGTTTGTTTGTTTGTTTGAACGCGCTAATCTCAGGATTTACTGATCCGATCTGAAAAATTATTTCACTGTTAGATAGCCCATTTATTCAGGAAGGTTATAGGTTATATAACATCACGCGAGGACTAATAGGAGCGGAGCAGTAATCAAAAATGCGGGTGAAACCGCGAGGTTCAGCTAGGTAGTTACTCAGATACCCGCGAAACGAGACACAATAGTAAAACAATAACATCGCGGTCTCATAGGACCGGTTGGGGATTCAAACGTTAAAGATAAATTACACCCAGAGACAAAACAAATGATCGTGCTCATCACGCAAACATTTGTCCTGTGTGGGAATCATCCATGGTACAATGGATTACATTATCACTTAACTCCCTTTTCTTTCATATCACTCTTCACCAATGACTATAAATTCTCTTTGCTCTTCACACTATCCATCTTTTCTTTGGCTTCCTTCTCCCACTCCATACTTGTACTCATAACTCTGTTACGCTCGTTTTCAATAACCTACCGCAGTTCATAAGTAGATAGCTGTCTCCAACACAACAACTTTTGGTAGCAAATGCTAACCGTCGCGTCGGTAGGTTATAGGAAAGCAAGTAAGGGCAAAAGGATAGATTTGTTTATCTTTAGTAGCTGCAACTTTAGATAGGTAGCTTATTGAAAATGGGCGTTAGTAACATGCGTTTTATCCCTCCTTTTTACTTGACCATACCAAAACAAACGATTCTGCATTAACTCAATCATCATCTACGTAGCCTTTTCCCAACTAGGTATATTGGTGTCGGCTTCCAGTCAAGCCGAATTTAGCTGAATACCAGTAAGTACTGGTATTTTATGTGGAGCGGCTGCCTAAAAGACCTCCACAACCCATTAACTGGGGTAACATGGTACGTCATGGTAAGACCGGAGTCAGATTTATTGGCTTCTGACTATCCGTAACGACTGCCAAAGATCTACAAATGACAGTCGGGACCTGCGGCTTAACGTGCTTTCCGAGGCACGAAGGAAACTCGGTATGTTAAGACGGTCACCCATCCACTGACCAACCTTGGCGAGCGTTGCTTAACTTCGAAGATCGACCCGTGTGGCTGTTATTATCTAGCCACGAGTTTCGGTATTTACTTATCTAATATAAAAAAATGAATCAACTACCCATTTTTTCATTCAATCATAACGTGTTTTTTATAACTTTCTACAATAAAAATATTCAATAAAAAAATATATATTAGTCGTCGAAACGGTTTCGATAAGGCCACGGAATGTATTGTGTACCGAAGTTTTTTTTGATCCTTTGTGAGTGAATTTATTTATTTAACCTATCACATACCCACAAAACGAGACACAATAGTAAAACAATAACAGCGCGGTCTCATAGGACCGGTCGGGGATTCATGAACTAAATTAGTAACTACACATTAATTCTTAACTTTCACATCAGTTTAAAAGTAGCGGTGATGGTAAAGATAAAAGTCAAAGTCAAAATATTTTTATTTCACATAGGCCTACATGGGCACGTATAAAACGTCAAAAACTAGTGCAAAGGAATCGTAACGCTGCCCGCCCACGACAGACTTTTTGTAGGTCCGATAATCGTCACAAATTATAATCCTATAGCATATTCTGCCCGACTTTTTGTAGGCCGTGTTCGTTGCAAGATTGCTATAGTCCGTCTAATGAAAGCGCGACCTGAGAAAAAGGTTAAATCCAAAAATTTTGTATGTGGTATTACTGACTAGTAGGAGAATCATGTCTTGACACTTCACATTTTTTTTTATTTCCTACAATTGCGGCTGAATAATGTTGCCAATTAAATTTAAAAAAAAATTTCCAGGTCGCGCTTTCATTAGACGCATTCTATCAGTGTGTTCTATTTTTCACCTACAAAAAATCGTTCACCGATTGTCGGTCGTGGGCGGGCAGTGTTAATCTTGGTAGAATTCTTCAAAGGGGCGTAGCTAGGCGTGGGAGAAGCGGCCCCTTCCCACAGCCTCGGACTCAAAGGGGCCTCACACAAGTGGAACTCGAAACCCTCGTTATAATAACCTCCTGATAATAACAAGGTTTTTTTTATATAATTACCACTATTTCATTTAATAGTAAGCGACGGTGTGATCGAATACTGTTGTAAAAGTCGCTGTCTCATTTTCGAATTTATGACAGAAAATGTCTTCACTAATGTGCGTTCGCCCACGTCTACTTTTATCCCACTTCAACACAGATTTTGCTTCAAAAGATTCCTTTTATACCTCCCGATACTACGTACCTAGTCATTTTTCAAAAAAATGGTTTTCGATTTTTACGCGGGCCAAGAGTGTAAAAGTCGTAAATCTTCCCAAGACTACATACTCCCACAAGAAAAAGTATCTCATGTGCATTCCAGGACACGGTCTACCCGTGTGAAAATTACATCCGTTCAGCCGTTTGAGCGTGAAGGAGTACCTTAGGGCTCCTACACATAAACACGATACGACGTAAAGTTGTTGGCTCTCGTAGATTCTGAATAAAGATTTATATTTGTCGATATATGCATATGGCAAGGAATGTGACTCAACCGTTTACAATAATTCAAAATTGAATTAATTACTTTTAAAAGGACCACTTCCTTAACCTTTATCTCGAGGAGCTCGTGGCTAGATAATAACAGCCGCACAGGTCGATCTTCAAGGTTAAGCAACGCTTGCCTAGGTTGGTCTGTGGATGGGTGATCATCTTAACATAACGAGTTTCCTCCGTGCCTCGGAAAGCACGTTAAGCCGTTGGTCCCGGCTGTCATTTGGAGATCTTTGGCAGTCTTTACGGATAGTCAGAAGCCAGTAAATCTGACTCCAGTCTAGCCATGAAGTACCGTGTTACCCCAGTTAATGGGTTGTGGAGGTCTGGTAGGCAGCCGCTCCTCGTAAAATACTGGTATTCAGCTAAATCCGGCTTGACTGGAAGCCGACCCCAATATAATTGGGAAAAAGGCTAGGCAGATGATGACTTCCTTAACCTTTACGTCGTGTCGTGACGTGGAAATCTACCACGACGCGACATCGACGCCGCATCGTTGTACGACGCGACGTCGTATCGTGTTTATGTATGGGAGCCCTAACAATCATGCACCGAATATACAAACTTCACTCAAAGTCAGTAATGAAAACGTTCTTGTGCTGAAGCAGTTAGTGACAAAGGAATTGAGTGATTGAGCCGTGAGCCTTGCTATGCAATTATAGTCCTTCAGTGAGCTTGCGGAATGTTGGCTGATGGTACGGTACGATCCAAAATAGCATAGATACCTTAATGTCTATTCTCCCGTGAATGTTTGAGTACAAGTGTTCGAAAAATACTCATCGCGTCATTTCTCGCTTCACACGAATTTTTTCCTGTACTATCCATGTAGTTTTCTGGACTATATTTTGCATCTGACTGTATGTACAAAGTTGTAGTCTTTCTCAACAACTTACTACTGATTTGCGTTAATTTTCAGGTACCATTACCTTAATAAAAGCGATTGACCTAAAGATAGATGGGCTCCTTAACCTAGGCGATAAATGGAGTTATGAATACCGGATCCTTAAGTCCGGTGCAAACGATCGTCCTAACCAAAGAGCCCAAAACAATTCTCAAGAGAAAAAAGATGTTGTGGCCCGGAGAGACATAGAAGTCTTTAATCCAGAAGATATAAAAGTTGCTTTTGAAAGTGAGAAAGAAAAAGCTCACCAAAGAGATGAGGAAACTGCTCACGATATTAAAAACACAATTGCTCGTCAAAGAGAACAAGAAATTGTTCACCACAGAGAAACGATCGCTCGCCAATTCGACCATGAATCTATAGAAAAGATTGTAGCAGAAGACGGTAGACTAAGTCGTGCAGAGAAAGCACTTCGGAAACAAGCAATGAGGTTACGGAAGGAAGCGCAAAATAACAAAAATAACCAAAGAAAAGGGCAGATCAAAGATAATCGAATACATTACATTCACAACATTAACATCCCTAAGCACACTGTCAAAACAACGCCAGCTACAGACAGCTCTAATAGTAACGAAAGTGACGATAGTGACAACCCGAAAAAGGGAACTTTTATCATGTACGACGAAACGACTAAAAAAAATAAAAATGTACTAAGAAACATGAAGGACGATTCAGATGCGTCGCATTCTTCGGAATCACATGACGAAGGATTGCGTTACTCCTCAGAAGTATCTGTAAGTTCTAGGGACAAAGCAAGACAAGGTGTTATTACTGATGAAATAGATTCTTCGACATCGAATGACGACTCCGCAGTAAACATAATAACTATAGACAATTCTACGAATACAACGCCGAAAGATTGGCAAAACATTAAGCATGAAAAACTAAAAAACTTGTATAATGAGACTATTCATTTAGAAAAAGAAAACAGAATAGACGATCAACTCACAGCTAGTATTTCGCCAACAAAAACTACAAAAAAGTCAGAATCGCCAGCAATAAGTTCAGAATCGTCACCAAAAAGTTCTGAAGAGACACCTACAGATTTAGAAAAGCCACCAATAAGTTCAGAAGAAATACCAAAAGATACAGACAGGCCACCAAAAACTACACTGATAGCTTCAAAAAAGCTGATAAGTTCGGAAGAGTCATCAATAGCCGAAAAAAAGCCACCAATAAGCTCTGAAGAGACACCAATAGATACAGAACAACCACCAAGATCTACCAAAAAGCCACCAAAAATGACTAAAAAGCTACATATAACTACTAAAAAAACACCAAAGCCTGAGAAAGTTACCACGACCACTATCAAAACAGAAGATATATTCACTGAGTTACACCTCGTTGGCAATATCTCGAAACTAATAGAAAACGCATATCGCGAGTTAAATAGATCAATGTCGGCGTACGAGAACTTCAAAAAGGTCATGACTTCTCCACAGGAGAAAGAATATATAGATAAGTTAAAAAAAAACTACGAGCAAAGGTTTAACGCAAGCATCATGGAATGGATAAATCAGCAAATTAAAACGAAATTGGGAACGCAAAAAGTAGTTCTAAATACTATTGATACATCTAATCATCTGTTCAAAAGACTAGTGAATTTTATGATCGATGATTTCGATAGGAAAGGGATACTAAGACACAACGCTGATATCGTGAACAGATTCCAGAAAGCATTTAAGTTGTTAGAGAAAAGGCAAGCTTTATGTGCTTGCAGAGACTTCGGCATATGTCGCCAACGTCCTGAATTTTCGGCGTTCCTAACCGATATAATGTCCATATTACTAAAATTAGACGACACTAAATTCAAACAGAGTATCGACGCCTTCACTGAGGTCGTTAAACATATGAAATTCCTTAGCCTACTGGGGAAAGATACGGAGAAAATATTGAAAGTTCTCATTGAAAGAGTTGAACAAGAACACATCATAGTGTTAAGAGCTATGGTTATGATACTGAAGAATACAATAAAAAGTCAAAACAAACCGATGATTGTCAATAATTACGTAGCAAGAAGTAATGTGGTGAATTCCACTCTCGCGTTTTTACAAATAATTGACATGTTAGACACTCATATCCCCAGAAACGAGTCAAATGCTTCAAAATGGGCGGATATGAAGAAATCTTTTGAAGAATTCGCAAAAGGAGAGAGAAAGGACGTCCTAGGTATAATGAAAGAAATGTTTAGATATGTCACAAGAAGTCTTAAAGCTCTTGACAAAGAGAACCACAAAATTCTTAGTAGAAATGTGGCTATGATTCTATCGTTAGTCGTAGGTGATTTTAAATGATTAATTTTTTTTTCTGGCTTGAGTATTTTTATTTAGGCTATATTAGTCCGGTCAATTAGACTAATTAATCGGGGTGAGGTTACAATAATTTGCACTTGGCTGAATATTGGTAGGATTGTTCAATACACTATTATAAAGGAAATGTGAAAAGTCCTCATCGATCCGGCACGTGCAAAAAAATTTACTCGGGGTCAAAAGTCACAAAAACGGATTTTTCGCGATTTTCAGCAAAATGGTTTTGAAGTTTTATCATAAAATTAGCTCAGACAAAAATTGTAGATCAGACAATTATCTGTAAAAATGTCTAAATACTTTTTACCTAAGAGCCACCGTTTTTGAGATATAACGATTCAAAAAATTTAAAGAGTTGTAATCGTCACAATATGTATAAGTACTATATAACCGACTGGCCCATTGGTCTAGTGGTCATTGGCCCTGACTGCTATGCCAGGGGTCGTGGGTTCGATTCCCACCCAGGACAAATGTTTGTGTGATGAGCATGATCATTTGTTCTGTGTCTGGGTGTAATTTATCTATAATATGTATTTATTTAGAAATATATAAGTATGTTTATCAGTTATCTAGTAACCATAACACAAGCTCTGCTTAGCTTGGGACTAGATGGCGTTGTGTGAAAAGTTGTGGAACATAATTAAGAAGTAATTTGAACAGAAGTAATATGCTGGGCCGCAGATTTGCACGTTGTAGTGACCAGGTTAAAGTTAGCTTACTGACAAACTTTTATACATGTGCGAAATGTAGTTCAAGCATACACAGCGAGTGGTGAATACCCTACGTGTCCCATATACCTACCTTTAGAGAGTATATGGAAAAGAGAGTAAAGTCCCACAGACCTCCGTTGAAAAGGAAAAATTCTCCAACCAAACGAGTGTTATATCTGGTCGGATTTCGGCAGGGGCGAAGCTTGTCCCGAAGGGGCCCCGTATAATTAAAAAAAATGAGGGCTCTTCTTTTATCTGATTGCAATAAAGCACAGTGGATCCGAGACGCACAGAACCGGTCGTTGTGACGACGCTTGGGGGTGGCCTATGTCCAGCAGTGGACATCTTTCAGCTGAGATGATAATGATGATGAGTAAGGTTTAGGTATTTTATATTAAAAATAATATCCCTTCTATATTGTTTTTGCTAAGAAATAAACCCAAATAGCTTGACAATTTCGGCAACTCGACAGGCTAATACCCTGAGCCTGAGAGCCTCTCATTAGTAAGAATTTGAGTTATTTTTACATTTCTTCTTCTTCTTCTCGTGTCGATTCAACTCAAATTTTGTCCGACCAATATCTAGCCACCTGGACAGCTCTGTCGTTGGCCTCGCATAGGTCGTTGAAGGTGCAGGTAGTTGGGCATAATGGGCAGGAAAGGAAATGACGCATATCCTGTGACGGGGCTCCACACTGGCACGGTACTTGTGATGGGTCGAGGAAACCCCATTTGGCCAGGTTATCTTTGCAGCGGCCAACTTGAGTCCGTAGTCGGTTCAAAAATTTCCAAGTTGGCCACAACAGTTCGTGTCCCGGTGGCAGGTGTTCTGCCGGAGAGATGAAAATAGGAGGAGTGGGGTGTCTTTCCCTCCACAGTTCACGTCTTTGGTCCGAAGCGCTGTCCTTTAAGGGGGTCGTACACCTTAAAAAACTTTTACGACTCTTTAGGCGCGCATGTGGTAGTTGGTGCCCGTTTAATGAATCTGACATTGTACTACCTATCTATTAATTGAATCTGACATTTTATTATTTATTGATCAAAATCTGACATTGTTAAGTAATTCTGACTTTGTGTTATTATTATTAATTTTAAACTTTTTAAACAAATTGTAAATTACTATGGGTTCCTAGCCTGAAAATAAATGAATTTATTATTATTATTATGGTTTTTAAATGACATTTTCTCAGGTACAAAACCTGGTGTTGTTTTAGAATCTCACGGGTGTGAACCAAGGTGAGATCCTAGTTATTAGTTAGTTTAAGATGGTAAAGCGCTTTGTACTGCATTTAAATTATTATCTAAATCTAATTGTAAAAACTTTCTAACTATACGGCAAGTGTTCAAAATGGCGGCTTTCTGTAGTGTTAGATAAGTGTATTTCGACAAATTTAGTACATTGAAACTATTAAATATTTGTTTTGGAATAACACCTGTTGTTGATATTACTATGGGCACTATTGTAACTCTATTCATTTTCCAAACTCTGGTGATTTCCTCTTGCAGTTCTGTGTACTTCCTAATTTTTTCAGTGATAGTTTTTTGTATGTTATTTGTGTTTGGGACTGCTATGTCTATTATATATGTATGTTTGTTTTCTTTGTCAATAAGTGTTATGTCGGGTCTGTTGTTATAAATAGTGTGATCTGTAATTATGGTGCGGTCATAATATATTTTGTAGAATTGGTTTTCTAAAACCGCTCTTGGTGAATATTTGTAATATGGGGTGTACGGGTCCTGTGTGAGTTTACATTTTGTTGCGAGTTTTTGGTGTATGATGTTAACTAGTTGGTTATGTCGGTGAGTGTAATCGTTCTGAGTTAATGTCATACAGGCACCTGTAATGTGTTGAATTGTTTCAGGTTTACTGTGACATTTTCTGCATAAATCATTCCTAACTGTCCTGTCTTTTATTATGAATTTCCTATAATTTTTGGTATTAATGACTTGGTCTTGAATGGCCAGCATAAAACCTTCTGTTTCAGGGAACAGCCCACTTAGTTCCAGCCACTTGTTATTATTATTATTATAAGGGGTGTCGGCTGTCTTGTTCCTGCTTGGCTTTTTCAATCTGGCTGGCTACTTCGCGGCGGACCTCCTTTGGAGCTTTACCCGCCAGTGGGTACAGCATTGCGAGTGGGTTTGGTTTTAGGCATCCTGTGATAATCCGGCAGGTATCATTTAGCGTTGTATCAACCTGCCTCGCGTGGGCAGAACGACGCCACACTGGGCATGCAAACTCCCCCGCAGAAAATGAAAGGCACAGGCCGGTTGTGCGTAGTACCTGTGGTGATGCTCCCCAGTTCGTGGATGTCAGGCGACGGAGAACGTTGTTTCTTGTCCCGATATTCTTTTTTGTGTTAGCGCAGTGGGACTTTTATGTCCCATTTTTACACTAATTATATGCTTCAACCGGGGGCCCCTGAGGCCCGGGGGCCCCGTATAATTGATACGGCTGATACGGCGGTAGCTACGCCCCCGCCCCGGTGTTCCCTCATACACTTGTATCGGGTCTGCGGGTGCAGTTTGACTTATGCTGCAAACGTTCTACACTAATCCTAAATGTCAGATTATTTACGAATAAGTTTCTACGTTCTGCAAATCGAAGAGAGATCCCTTCTCACCCAGACTTAAGTATTGAAGGGCAAAGGATGATGATGATTAAGCAAATGATTTATCAATAGCAATTATTCTTCAAATAAAATCCTGTAACATGTAGTCAACTCTTTCCGTTACATGATTTCTTACTTCCACATTTTTATCTAGTGTGAAATCTTATTTTGAGAAGTGATAATATGGCAATAAATTTTTAGTGTGAAATAACATTTTTTTATAAATACTTGCTCCACACTAGGGCTTTCAATACCGGTATTACGGGATCCCGTAATACCGTGATCACGGATATATTTTGGCCTTTTTTCAATACCGGTATTGATTTGCCAATACCGTGATTACGGTATTACAGTTTTTAATATACAGGGTGTTTGGGTGTGCGTCAGAATGGCTGGTGGTATGTGGCGTTGGTCTATGAGAGTTGATTCGCAAATTGCTACATAGATATAATAAATAAATGCTCTAAATAACATCCTTTATTTAACATAATTATGTTTGAAGTTACAACTAAATTAGACTAATGAAGTAAATATGTAGGAATTATTATTATTATATTATTAAAAAATATATATTGACGCAATACATTTCGGGAAACTGTATGTTTGACTTAAAAAATGGAGGTGACCAGCCAACCAAACGTCAGGATTACTGGTCAAAAAAAAAATTTTGTTTCTAAATACATATCCTATGTAGCAATTATTTATTATATATGTAGCAAATATTCGAATCAACTCTTATAGACCAACGCCACAGACAACCAGCCATTCTGACGCACACATGTTTGGTGCATCGTGTACTAAATTAAAATGGTAGACTGGAACGGTCACCTGCTATTCTTTCAGGCCCCCTAAACACTACCCATGCCTTGTGGATTTTTTTCAATTTTAATGTTTTTTGAAAAATAGACCAACATTTAAATTAAAATATTAGAAAATGTATAAGGCGTAGACGTTAATTTTAATTTTATTTAAACGTATATTGTATAACAGTACTTTTAAATCTAAAATTAGTAACATTAGCCATCTAGATTTTTAAAATTTACTTGCAAAGTTTTGGACTTAAATTAAAGCTGTTCATGTTACAGCTATTTACATGGCTACAAAAAAAGAATCAAAAGTGACTGGAATCTTCAAACTCTCTCAAAAATTCTCTACTCTATCCTCTTGCTAGTGATGTGCCACATGCTACAAAAATCTTTTTACAACTTTGTGGATTAGCTAGTTTTGTGAATCAAGTTAAATCAATTTTATATTCAAAATTACGACTTGAAAAAAAATTTTGGTTTATATGGAACCTGAAACGCCTATTTAATCTGTTATATCACTCTTATAAGGTAAAATTTGTCTCGTATCTCTCTTTTCGTGGGTTTTATTGGAAACAAAAAATAAAATTGTGTTTTAACCAATAATTTCATTATTTATTTAAATATTATTATGATTCGAAGAAGAAGAAGCAGTTTAAAAATTAAAAACATATACAAAAAACTTGAATCTTGAAAAAACTTGCTCAATACCGTGATCACGTGATCACGGTATTGAGCTATTCCAATACCGGTATTGATACCGGTATCGAAAAAATCCGGTATTTGAAAGCCCTACTCCACACTAGGAATTACAGCATACAGGAGTGCTTTTGTAGCGACTACGATCATCGACATCTACACATGACGTCACAGAATCCTGCATCGCGCAAGCAAAGTTTTCCGCGCGATTTGAATAGATACAACAGCCCGAAATCATCTATCGGGCAGTAGCCCACCGGACATAACACCTCGTCCGGTCGGAGGATCCTCCCTTTTCAACGGAGGTATGTGGGACTTTACTCTCTGTCTCACTACCTCCAAACTGGTGACCCTCGACCATGAACGTCAGCGCAGCCTTCGTGCAGCAACTACGTCGTGACGTCATCATCACTTCCTCAAGCTTTCGCAGCCAGCACGGCACTGAGGGTATCATGACCACCAGCATGCCTAACTGGACATACCTGGTCATCACCTTCAGCCTCATCATCGACCTTGGCACACCGCACCTTCGGCCAGTCACATGAAGAGCTATGAAGAACCTCTACTGGTCGACGCCAGTAATCAAGCCCTACGTCGCACAGTCCAGCTCCGACTCACTGGAGCCAGCTGTATAACTCCGACCCACTGGAGCCTGCAGCATCATCCCGACTCACTGGGACATCATCACCCCGACTCACTGGGGCATCATCATCCCGACTCACTGGGACATCATCACCCCGACTCACTGGAGCATCATCGCAGACAGTTCCGACTCACCGAGAACTATGCGATATCGGGTTCCGACTCACTGGAACCAGCAGCAATTACTCCGACTCACTGGAGCCTACTGCACCATCCTGACTTACTGGGATAGCACCACCCCGACTCACTGGGGCATCACCGCAGACAGTTCCGACTCACCGAGAACTATACCGGTTCCGACTCACTGGAGCTTGCAGCATCGTTCCGACTCACTGGAACAACACCACCCCGATTTACTGGGGCATTACCGTAGCATAAAGTTCAAACAGCACCTCACTGTGAACTATGCGGTATAGGGTTCAAACCACAGGTTCAAACCCACACAAAGCAACCTACCGCTGGCCTGGCACGCATCATAAGAAGCATCAAGGACTATCGATCTCCGATCTCCGGAGGGGAGTGATGTAGCGACTACGATCATCGACATCTACACATGACGTCACAGAATCCTGCATCGCGCAAGCAAAGTTCTCCGCGCGATTTGAATAGATACAACAGCCCGAAATCATCTATCGGGCAGTAGCCCACCGGACATAACACCTCGTCCGGTCGCAGGATCCTCCCTTTTCAACGGAGGTATGTGGGACTTTACTCTCTGTTCCACTACCTCCAAACTTTAACAAACATGTAAACAAACAAACGAAATCGATCCGGAGCATTTATCTATAGCCCATACAAATATTTGTCCCGTGCGGGAATTGAACCCGCAACATGCAGCACTGCTGACAATCACTCAACCACTGTGCCAACAGCAGCATCTGGAATAGGATACTCAGGTTTATTCCAAAGACGAATAGGTTTCCCTGCTCGTTGGAGTCTGTATAGCCTCATCCATTATCCACGTCTTCATAAAGCTAGCAGGTACTGTTATGTGTGACAATTTTCTACCAACAGTTTCGGCCGCAAATGTCATATTATAATAAAAACAATTTCAGTGAAAAAAAATTCAGAATCGGTTCAGTAGTTTCAGAGATTACTCCTACATACAAACTTATAATAACAACAACAAACAACTCATAAGTAACTTACAACTTATAAAAACTCTTTTTAATATTTGTAAGTAAAGATAACACATCGTCGAACTCGAGAGCATCTCTTTAAAAAAGCCTTGACCGAGAAACTTACACGTTTAAGGTCATCGCTTTCTTGTTAGCTTTAACTTTCTCTCTCATTAAGACAATATTATTATCATGTCACACAATGTTTCTATACGACATTATTTACTTGTTTAGTACCCTGGATATAAAAAAAATAACAACCCTGGATATAAAAAAATAACAATAAGGAATTTGTAGAACCAGAAAAAGTTGTTTATAAACACCTCCGAAATCCTGTTGATTTTTCATGCAAATTCAATTCAACTATTTATTAATTTAGCGATTAAATTCTACTACATATGACTTGACTCTCTCATCTATGAACATTATAAGCATTATCGGCGTTGTAATGTTCCCACTGCTGAGACCCAGGTTTTTATTCTAGGTAAGGGCCGTAACGTAATTCACCACGTCATCCCAGTGTATGCATCTTTGATTTTTTGGTTCCGATGTTTTAATTCACCGTTTTGAGAACAGCGGTGATGAAATAAATTACACAAAGTAATGCTCCGATTGGGTTTGAACCTACGACCTAGAACTTGCAAGTCGGAGCAGTTACCACTGGGCCACAACTGCTCTCATATGACCACTCAATAACCTAGAAATACGGGTATGCACTTATTCCGACGTCACATGCCACTCGGTAGGCGCGGGAAAAGCGGTGGGTGTACCGTTAGCGGAGAAAGCCGGAGAGTAGAGCAACAGTCAGTGGCCGGCACACGCGCGTACACACGCACCGCGGGAATATTGTGTTCTGTTGTTCGAAGTTCGAATTTGAAATTTAAGTGCGGTATCTTTTCTGATAAATTGGTATGTTTTTTTGTTGTGTTTTTATTATATAAGGACCTTCATGTTTGTTTTTAAATGATTATTTGTGTCATATAATCAAAGTAGGAATATTTTTATTAATGTTTTTTTAAGGTAATCATATAATATAATAAATAAATAAATAATAGCTAATAAGAACGTACTCGGTTTGAATTATGGTAGGTCAATTTTGGAATTGAACTTTCAAAAAAAAACAGAATTTTCTGTTTATAATTTCTAAATAACTTTATTTTACTAAATACATGTGAAAGTATAAACAGCTGGTGTTTTAATTACTTATTAGGCTACTGTTATTTTAGAAAAAAAAATAGAGTCCACATAAAAAAAAACTACTGTTTAACTACTGTTTGTTATTCGGACGCGGACGAAATCGCGGACTAATCTTAGTCTATTCTTATGTGAAAGGATTACACC
The DNA here is from genome assembly GCA_030763345.1 of Mythimna separata. NCBI lineage: Eukaryota > Metazoa > Arthropoda > Insecta > Lepidoptera > Noctuidae > Mythimna > Mythimna separata. The sequence continues at coordinate 8,136,702 of CM061187.1, forward strand.
TGGTACAATAGAAAGAAAGTCTTTACTTAAGTAGCACGACAGACACGGAGGTCAAAGCGGTATGATCATAAAAACTCGACGCACAAAAAAGCACAAAATGTAGTAAAGCAATGTCTGTTACATCAAAAAAGCTTGAAAGTAACGCGGAATTCCTACCTGAATTCCTTTCAACCTTAGTTCATTCTTCGTCATCATTATTATATTTTTAGGTATCTTAATTATAAGTCCGGGCTGTCATTTGTAGATCTTTGGCAGTCGTTACGGATAGTCAGAAGCCAGTAAATCTGACTCCAGTCTTGCCATGAAGTACCGTGTTACCCTAGTTAGTGGGTTGTGGAGGTCTGGTAGGCAGTCGCTCCTCGTAAAATACTGGCTTGACTGGAAGCCGACCCTAATATAGTTGGGAAAAAGGCTAGGCAGATGATGAGTTATCTTAATTATAATATTTTGATATTTATCGTAGTATTTATTAGTTTGTAATTTTAGCATATATATATGTTTTGTAATCAAATCCATTTTAACCTATCAATACCCGCGATACGAGACACAATATCGGTCGGGGATTCATGAATTAATGATACTTCATTCTATTTGAAATATCTAATATTTATTGATTGTGTACCACAGTGTAATCTTTTTTAACCCAAAGGTTGACTGTTAGAGAATGCCTTGTCCGCCTATGTGCCACTCAGTGCCACTAATGTACATAAAGTTTAAATAAATAAGTAAACATAACCTTCTTGCAGTCGGGTGAAAACTAGTTACCGTCTATTTTTTATAACCTGAGACTAAAATGACCAACACAAAAGAACTGGCATCATTCCTATAGTAATTTTGACATTACCTGTGTCAATTTAGTCTCAGGGTATAAAAAACAGACGATACGTCATGCCGTCTGATCCATATTATCTAAAATCTTAGCAGGCAAACGAGTGATGTTCCAGCCTGTAGCAGACTCAAGGAAAGGTCACCTAATAATAATTTATTATGCAAATGGGTTTTTACAAAACACTTTCACACGTCTCATCTTCTCAAGGGAGAAGAAAAACCGAAATAAACTCAGGAATCACAGTTTCTTTTAAAGTCGATACAAAATATGAAATGATCCAATCTCACTAGAACCATGTAGATTAGATAACTTCGCTGTTTATGCTACATATATCCAACATAGTAACCAATAAGATGGCTGAAGACAGTTACAGCACAGTTTAACACCATAATAGTAACGTAGAGTTAATCCGGTTCTTATTTAGATGAAAGTACCTAAGGAAACATGGTGGAATCAATGTAAAAGGAAATAGGGTTTGTGGTGTAACATAGGTCCTTAATCCACTGGTCTACCTACTATGTAAACAAATCCATTAATCCTCATGAATAAATCATCATCTGCCTAGCCTTTTCCCAACTATATTGGGGTCGGCTTCAAGTCAAGCCGGATTTAGCTGAATACCAGTATTTTACGAGGAGCGGCTGCCTACCAGACCTCCACAACCCATTAACAAATCCTGATGAATTACTAAAGAATATTTTATTCAAGGGAAACAGCATTCAGATTTCGAGGGTTTTCCTACCAAATACAGAAAATATAGAAAGCTACTGATATACTTACATTCAAAAATAATGTGTCAATGTCGAAACCTTTTGCGAGTTGAGATTGGAAGTCATTTAGGTAATGACGTCTCCCGCTCTGGGGTGGAGCGAAAAGACATGTCACATTTTTACTGACTACAAACTACACTTGTGTTCTTCTGTTTGGTGCCCTTTGCTTTCTAGGACCACGAGCTCCCTATGATAATTCACTTTTACGAACTTATACGAGTAGCTAACATAGAAAAAATGTACCTATGCTTAAAAAGTTTTAAAACAATTTGCTACACCTTACTCATTTTTAAGTATACCGACTATTTTATACAACATCGGATTAATAACAACTACGCATATATATGAAGGGCCTTTGCCCAGCAGTGAGACACAAACTAGGCTTTTATATAAATATATATGAATGTACATTTATATTAAAAAATATCGAAGCATTTTGTTGAAGGCTAGAATCCCAGCAGTGTTAACAATACGAGTTTGAGGCTGTTTATGTTATGTTATTGTACAAATATAGGAACTAACAGAAAGTTTCTAGCGTGTCCCACACTAATAATAATAAACAAACTTCGCAAATACTGAGCAGTGTATTAGCTAAACAACTTTCATAAATCTACTTTCTCAACTTTACTGTTTATTTTGTAAACAAACGAGTTTTGATACTGCTTCAGCTGTGTTCATAAATTAAATACATTATTTTTAACCCACAGGTTGACCTGTAGTGTCATTATCCAGGTTTTTCGTGAGAACCGTGTTCAGAATTGCACAAATACTTATTATAAAAAAATAACATTTATTTACAAATGTAAAGAAGAACAGGCAAAAAAAACCCAGACCCGACAGAAAAGTAACATACCTCAGTTTTTTTGTTATTATTTATATAATCATATTATATAGTTTTTATATTCGAAATCAATGGCTAACACAAAAATATTGCCTTATGTTTTTGTTCAGGGTTTACACTAAAAAAATACAAAATGGCTCCTTATCTACACAATTCGTAATGTATGTAACTAAATGACGATAAATAGTTATGGGATGTATCCAGGAGACCTGGAGATACAGCTGTATAATATAATTTTTGAACTCCTAGTACAACATTCAACTTATGACTATTTTTTTTAAGGTTGTTTAAAATCATCTAATGACATCTCTCGCCCTTGGGTGGAGCGAGAGGGCGTGTCAGACTCTAACTGACTAAAAAATTCCACCCCGTTCCTTTTTACCAGAGTACTGGGGTCAGAGCATGCCCTTCTGGATTCACCCTCAACTTAGGATTAATTAAAATCGTCATATTCGATGATTCAGATCGGATTATTCCACTAATTCGTTGACGCCAGTTCGAGCTTATATCGGTGATTAGTGGAATAATCGAAAAGAATGATCTGATCGGATTTGGTAGAACGGGGTTCTACCAAAAATAAAACCAATATGTCGAAATAAAGTTTTATTGTATTTCTATGTCCCTTAAAACATAGTTCATACCCAGTGCGGGGTGGTCAAAGTGATCTCGATGTCTAGGCAAAAAGGAACGAGGTGGAATTTTTTAGTCAGTAAGAGTCTGACACGCCCTCTCGCTCCACCCAAGGGCGAGAGATGTCATTAGATGATTTTAAACAACCTTAAAAAAATAGTCCTAAGTTGAATGTTGTACTAGGAGTTCAAAAATCTATACATATAATAAAATCGTAGGAAAGTCAAAACTGTACATAGAATATTTTTTTAAAAGAATACTTGGGGCGTGATCTACAATCGATACCGAAGCCAAAAATATAGTTTTTAGAATTCATGTCTGTTTGTCTGTTTGTCTGTTTATCTGTTTGTCTGTTTATCTGTATGTCCGGGCTAAACTCAAAAAGTACTACATGGATTTACTTCAAATTTTGCATGAATATTACTGAGAGGTCAGGAAAACCAATAGGCTACATATTATCACACTATCACCTACGGGGGAGGAGCTGTAAATCTTTATTTTTCTTACGCATTATGTGGCAGCGTGTAATCTAACGACGCATGTATAAATGTTGTTTTTGAGTAAGCCATGCTATTATTTAGCTTTACAATATAAAAACTACGCCATTTAAGTAACTTGGGCAGAAAAACATAATTTAATGAATGTTAGTAGTATAAAGGAAATTTTAAAGCAGCGTCATCTATGACATTTCATAAAAATCAAATCAAGTTACATATTAACACTTTTTGGAAATTTATAATTAAAATTTTATCATGTTGGCGAGGTTAGTAGTTAGTTATTCTTAAAATTCATAGATGGCATTTTGCATTTTCTTCATAACAGTTGTATCGTATAGTTCGTTTGACAAATACAAGTTCCAACAAAACCCTCAAAATCTTGAGCAGAGTTGAGGAAGACAATTTAAAAAAATGCGGTGTTAAGTATTACAAAAAAGTGATGTTCATTGATGATGAAGTGACATTGAAGCTCATTTATCGCAAGAACGTGGCAGAATCCAAGAGAACAGCGTGCGGCACAAATAGAATAAGATCGCCTGTGTCGTGACATAAATCAACTTTCGACATCTGATGATGAATCCACGGTTTACGATATCGAAGAGCAAACGGTTAAATAAAGAAGGAAGTGGATTTATCTACAATATCGTGATTAACTACGCCGCCCATGGAGATATGGTTGCCTTAGAAGAAGTTTGTATCCACTGCCAAGTCCGCAAATGGAAAAGGGGACTAAATGGCGAGCATTCGAAGTCCAGTTTGTGAACAACAAGCAAGTGTTGAAGTAGACACATCCTCAATTTGGTCTGGTCTGTTCAAAGGATTGCAAAGTATGTTGCATAACGTTAATCCGCAAATTAGCAACTTCAAAGCAGCCCTCGCGTCGGTGCCTGAGAACGAGCGCAACCACTTTAAGTTTGTCATCAGAGCAGTTAGAAGGCCGATCACAGCCCATCCAGGGTAGTATAATGCTCCAACGACGAATGAGGTAGCTGTTGTGTTAGTCGATCAGGAGTGTGATAAAAGAGACATCGTTTTACGCACGCATGATGACCAGCTTCGAAGGATCAGCGAGACTCACCGAGCGTACGATTCTCTTCAATATCCTCTCATTTCAGTTCTGTCGCGGAGAGGTTGGCTACCATTTTGCCCACTATAATGTAGACCCCCAGACAGGCACTCCAAATCATAAAAAACACCATACACCTAGCATTTCTACAGCTTCTTGATCCAGCTGAGGATAAACAATGGTTCTTATCTCCGCCATTATCGTACGCTCTTCACTCAGTTTCTTAGGACATGTACGCCAAAATTGAGACAGAGCGTTTGGTATTTATAAGGTCCAACCAAAGAAAGCTCAAAGCTGAGAACTACGTCTATCTCTATGCAGAATAATACAAATGCTCATTCATGGTCATTCTCCCCTCCACCTTCACAAAAGGTCCGTGCACGAGAGGACCCAAGATGCATTTTGTTACGTGCGAAAGTTTGGTCGCCCAGACCTCTTCACTATCATCACTACCAACTCAAAGTAGCCTGAAATAACAGCTCCACTCCTTGCAGGATAGACTTCGTACGACAGGCACGACTTGATCTCTCGCGTATTCCACCTGAAGTTAAGTTCAATTAGAAATGCTAATTTTTAATGCTCAGCTTGGAGACAATGCACGTGTTCAGGAATTTTACGATGTCCTTCTAATTCATGGCAAACGCACACAAGAAGAGAGAGGTGGACAGATGGTGCTGCTAGAGTCTCTCGGTAGAGTGGTACACTCTCTTGGTAGAAGTACAGAAGCGGACTTAATGCTTTAGGCATTTTCTACCAGTCAACCTTTGGATGATACAAAAAAATTGTATCCAGCTTAGAAGAACTCATTCGCTGTGTGTACGGGGATGTCAGTCGTATACTGCACCAGTAGAATTCTTGGGTGTGTGAGTAGGCCATTTAGATGCCCATAAATGATCAGGCTGCAGCAATTAACAAATGCATTCTCTGGGAAATTGAGGGGAATGATGTGGTCTACACCTCGATAAACACTGTTGTCGAGCAAGATAATGCTACACATTATCCCGTGGAATTTCTGAACACCCTGTCAGCAAGTGGACTTTCAGTACATATCATCCAGCTGAAGGTCAGTGTCCCAATTCTACTTCTTCGGAACCTATCTCCTCCAGAGCTGTGTATCGAGACTCGCCTTAAAGTCGTCTCACTCCACAGACACACCATTGGAGCAGAAATTCTTATGGTTGTGGCATCGGCGAGGCAGCGTTTATACCACGCATTTCCTATACCTTACAACTTCCCGTTCCAGTTCAAGTGCGTACAATTCTTAGGACGAGTTGCTCCTCACAAAGGCAACTGTATGGTGCTTGCTCCCGCGTCACCAGTCCTGATTCTCTTTACATTTTGGCACCTGGCAACGTAATTTATAGGGAAGTGTTGTAAGGTACGATATCTTTGTACGTATTTTTACACTTTTGTGTCCTGGAATGGAATACATTCCACACATACATCACCATCATCATCTGCCTAGCCTTTTCTCAACTATATTGGGGTCGGCTTCCAGTCAAGCCGGATTTGCTGAATACCAGTATTTTACGAGGAGCGGCTGCCTACCAGACTTCCACAACCCATTAACAGGGATAACACGGTACTTCATGGCAAGACTGATATTCCACACATACATCATTTTCTCTATTTCCTTCAGTCACAACTTATGACTGAACTCAGCAGGATTCCCATATAATTGTCTAAACTTGCTTCGCTTGCAAAAAAAAACATGTATTTTAATGCTATTTTAAAAGTTGTTTACTTATAATGCTATAGCGACATCTTAAGTATTTTTGGTGCTGTAGAGCCTTCACGCAGACGACGTCGCGGGCAGCAGCTAGTTATATAATACAGCTGTATCTCCAGGTCTCCTGGATACATCCCATAACTATTTATCGTCATTTAGTTACATACATTACGAATTGTGTAGATAAGTAGGCATTTTGTATTTTTTTAGTGAAAACCCTGAACAAAAACATAAGGCAATATTTTGGTGTTAGCCATTGATTTCGAATATAAAAACTATATAATATGATTATATAAATAATAACAATTTTTCTATATGGAGCTGAGACGTGGACGCTGAGAATGCGAGACCGTCGCAAGATTGACGCTTTGGAAATGTGGTGCTGGAGACGCTTGCTTAGAATACCATGGACCGCGCACCGAACCAATATTTCGATCCTAAAAGAACTCAATGTCAAAGAGAGATTATCGTCGGCTGTGCAAATACGAATCCTCAAGTTCTTCGGGCATATCACCCGTAACGAGGACTCGATGGAACGATTGGTGGTGCAAGGGAAAGTTGAGGGCAAAAGATCACGTGGACGCTCTCCAACACGGTGGATTGACCTGATCAAGTCGGTTACACACTGCAGCATATACCAAAACTCCCATGCCGCCAAACACAGAGCTGCATGGCGTCGTATCGCGAGAGAGGCGGTGGCGCAGGACTCGACCGAAACATGACCACGACCACTCTGTCAAGAGTGCACGACTAAGAAGAAATAATAACAAAAAAACTGAGATATGTCACTTTTCTGTCGGGTCTGGGTTTTTTTTATATGGGCCGTGACCGTTCTTCTTTCTCTAAATTTACATCGAAACTATTAAACAAAGTAGGTTCATCATATATTAACCTTGTAGTGGAAAAAAAAACATATTTAAATATGTTAAGAATATTAGGTATCATTTCAATTGTGAGTGAAAGCTATAAAAATCACTACAGCGGAATATGCGGTGTTGGAGATACATCTTATAAAGAAATCAGATACATTATTTTATTTATTTTTTATTTTGGCATCAAACAATATAATTCTTAAGACAATAGGCGACAACACAATGAGCTAATATGGAAAGAAGCCTTAAAAATACATATTAATTTTTGTATCGGAACGTGACTTCACTGAAACGTAATATGGCATTAGAAGATTTTATAGTAGGTAAGGAAGTGCATCGAAAGTTTTAATTAGGTTACAATTTTAATTTTTAATGTAGCTACTTAGTACATACAGATATGTACCTATAAGTACGCAAAGCGTTTGGGAATTATAAAGTACAATTTCAATTGGTTCCTTGTTAATGTTATGTTAGTGCGGCGTGTCCCCGCAGACCATGTCCCACCTTCCATCCTGTATTGCGTGCCCTGTCACATGTTCACGTCATGACCTAATGACAGCATCAGTGGACGGCATTGCCGTGGCCGAATACTGGGCCAGGCAAGGTATTTGAATAGTTTTGCCATCGACACGCTAAGAAGAAGATTGGTTCCTTTTCCAACTTCGACGGTTTTTGGCCTCGATACGAGTTTTAAGAATTATCGTAAAGGTACTAACTTGTTTTACTACAGTACCTGCGATTTATGTTGTCCCTTTCTACATTAACACTGGTTACCTTCGAGCGAGTAACACCTAACCTAGATCCTAACATAAATAAAACATGGTATCAAGTTGTTATTCTATCCGCGTAACTAGCCACGTCTCATTTTCTAAGATACTTCACGGACTGTTTAACTTCATTTTACTTAAATATAACGCAACTTTGATCAATTTATTATCAGATTAGCATTCTCCCAGGCCTACTTCAGTGGTGGAACGATTAAAACTTAACGTTTGAATCCCCAACCGGTCCCATGAGACCGCGCTGTTATTGTTTTACTATTGTGTCTCGTTTCGCGGGTATCTGAGTAATTAATTAAAGACATACACCTACTATTAAACTCCTTTCTATTTACTAATCTTCTTCTCTAATCCTCCTAGGCTTCGTTTTCAAAGTTTCTACCAACAACGGCGATGGACAATGGGTACGGACCAACAAACCCATGCTACTTTAGTCGCATCCTATGATGTAACTTCTTGTGGGATTCTATGGTAACTTTGCTTGCATTCATTTTTATTTTTAGAGTTCCGTACCTCATAAAGAAAAAACGGATCCCTTATAAGATCACTTTGTTGTCCGTTTGTCAAGGCCGATTTATATGTGTCTGGAAATCCTTATGGATGTCCTTCGTGTTCGAGCTGACGGAGAGGTCTATCAGACTCCTATTAACTAAAACCACACTGTTTTCCTCCTCATCTCTATTTGCTGGGATGCAGGAACACAGCCGTGTTCCCCACAATCTTCATAGCAGTGATGTTGTGCGCATCATTTTAATGAGAGAATCTATCACGCGCAGTCCACATTTGCAATTATAGTTCAACCTTCTAAACATATTCGATGCTTCACTCCTTCCTTGCAATCAGTGCGCCGAAAATGTTGATGCATTAACTTTTTCTTTTTCTGAAGAAACTAAAATTATTCAAACACTTAAGAGATCTACAACTCTTACATATCCGTTGGTTTTTATAGCACCTTTATTACTTCCGATCGAAATAATGAAGGTGCACTATGCACAATACACATTATCTTAATAGTGTAATTAATGTGCTAATTTAGTACTAATATTGTAGTTTCTTTGTACAATATCCTGAAAAAAAGGTGGTTTATACAAACTGACGGGGGCCGCGGGATTGTTCGAATGAGTAACCGCGGCCCTGGAACGGAAAGAGCAACTGGAAGAACACAAGCGGGTATTAGTGATCTGGAAAAAAGGGTCAACTAACTAATATCTATAGACTTTATATTCTAAGTGTAAATACCTAATGCCGATAAAACAAGTATTATAATTAACTTAATTTATCCCCGTATTAACACTTCTGAACTGATAACTTATTTATATATTTACTATTTATTTATTTTATTGTAAAGACGCGCTTACAGACTTACAGAAATACAATTATAGAAAGAGATCTAATCGCTAATTACAAGCCTTCACACATAGATAAAAAAAACGAACTTGGATATGATATTTAGGTATCAGCACCTCTGAAAATTAAATATTTGAAAGTGTTTCTATCATCATATGTATGGCATTCAACTCAGTTAATGTAAGGCTTATATTGCATCAACACTAAAATCCAACAAACATTGCATGTTACACAGAGTAAAGAATCTCCACGCCGGGCTGCAACTACGCCATTACTAACTCATTTTTATAAATCGTTCAAAACAACATTTGAAACTAGTGCTTGACTGCGATCCCACCTAATGGTAAGCAGTGATGCAATCGTAGATGGTGAGGCGCACTAGCTTATTAAGAGCCTATTCACTCTAACTTTGAAGACACCTAAATTATAATCGGACGGGAAAACCGCAGCAGGCAAATTGTTCCAGTCCCTCGATGTACGCGGTATAAACGACGAAGCAAAACGCTTAGTCCGGACCGTAGTTAGTATTTTTGCATTTCTCACCAATCATAAGAAACATCCAGCTTTTATTTACATACTTTGCAAAAAGGCCTTAAGCCTCGCAAAGATCTGCTGCCCAGATCCTCGTAACGCCACCCGTACACACTAACCAGCTTCGTTTGAATGGACAGTATTAACAAAACCGCCTCTAACAGCGGCCTCTGAAGTGTCCATACTCTGTGGCAAGGTATAATGAACAACACAGTCCCCCCAGGACGGAATAGAAACCGTCTCTGCGTCTATCATTACTCTGAGGTGCCTGAGACCGCAACACTGCAATGGTATCCGCTCACCATAATCACTTAATTTGTTTTGCGAAACGCTGAAGAAATTGCCTCTGTGGCGTGCGTTCTTGAGTTATAATAGCAGCGAAGATGGGAGGTGTAGTAAGTTTTGTGCTGGTTTTTTAACGAGGATTCTTGAATGGTTAAGAATCCGTTTGCTCTACAATACTACTACTACGTTACTTACTTGGTTACTTTTGCGTGATTTAAATTTTGAAAATCGTTGAAAAGTCTGGTTTAAATCACGCGAGTCATGAGGCCAGCTCATAAAATTATCATAGGTACAAAATGAAACAATTAGGACTAAGAATAATAAGGGCTCTAGAAAAGAGAGTATAAAACGTTACTGACCCTAAAAAGTCTTGGTTACAGTTTAGTTTCTTCTAGCTAGGCAGTTGGTAGAGCACGTTACGTTAGGGCAGTTAGGATTAAGTTTCGATACCCTCTTTTGAAGATATTTTTATCAATAATCGCCACTTGCCTGACGTGATGTAAACAAGATGAAATTTTCAAGGATTTTCAAACATAATGTCACGTGAAAGCCTTACAGCCTAGAGCTCACGGAATCTTAACCATTAAGAATTCTTCGTACACTCGAGTATCTTTATTATAGACCAGAACTCAATAGTTTGCTAACTTAATTAACTTAACAAAATACGAGCAGCCAACTATATCTTAGAATACTAATTAATGTTAGTACCTAACAGGAAATATGTATGTAATACCTAATTAATTTCATACGTATTCAAATAGATAGGTACATTGCAGCACAATAGAAACCATCAGGGACCTTATGTCCTTACAGCGAAATCTTTGCAATGAATATAAATGGCTTTAAATTCGCCCTGTAGACAATGACCGATATATAGCACTTGCCACCTACCTCGACCATCGAATATCAAACGTGTTATTGATAGTTGGTTGTTGAATAACAAGAACATTGAAGGAGTTAAAAAGATTCCTGCTACAAATAATACATCAGCTAAAATCTAAAACGGCGGGCAACTGAAAAGGAAACCCCAATATATTCGAAAATTCGATCGTGGATAGCTGGCAACCTCCGGCTCTAGATTTAAATCGAGGACTAGTGAATGGAGGTACCATTGAGTACAACTGGGTTGTCGAAAAAATTGTCACAGTAAGGACAAGGTTATTCCTGGTAGGTAGCTAAAAAGGCAATAAGCCCTTACATCGCGGCATCGAGCTGATACGATTTAACATCGAATTTAATTGCCCACTCTTAAGCAATCAATTTCATTTCATTTCATTTCATTAATTACCTTATGCCTTCTATTACCTTAAGGAAATTCTATTTAAACTTTTCATCTAAGTGACGATGGTTTTGACTTCAACCGTTTCTAACCTTGTTACAGGAACAAAAAATGTTGGAGGGAACGAAGATCAACACTCCGTCACAAATGGCGAGCGTTTTCGACATCGCCAAGGACACAGTCCTCTTCCTGGTCCTATCCTGCTACTACATCCTAGAATCCTTCTTCTGGACCTTAGTGCCCAATGCGATAAGGCCCATGAAGAGCCTCAGAGGAGACGTGGTCTTAGTGACAGGAGGAGGCGGCGGTGTTGGTCGCCAACTCGCAGTAAAGTTGGCCAGGCTTGGAGCCAAGGTCGTGGTATGGGACATTAGCAAAGAAGGTTAGTTGTGTCAGCAATTTAGTTTCCTTTTTAGGACTGGCTGGTTTGGTAGGTCGCCGGACAACCTTAGACTCGTTTCGTGTTAGGTATAATGTGGTGATTGGTTTTACCTTTAGTGCTGCGGTAAATTCGTTCGGTACCTATTTATTAGATGTTTTAATATGCAGTACCTAGGCTTATTAGTTCATTGGATTGCTTTAAAATTGATGCAAGTACCTTCTAAAAAAAACTGTAGTAAACTTCTCACTTGGGTACCTACAATATAAGTTTCTAACTATTGACTAATCTAGAGGATTACCTGATCAATATCAGGTAATTTTCTTAATTCTGTATAATTAGTTATGCAACAATGTAACATTATGTTTTATCGTGAAACATTATCGTAAGTCAAAGGTTTTTGGGCACATAATAATAATTGCCATGTCGTTACTAATATAATAACTTAATGGTGGTTGTGTCCGATGTCGCCAACACGTAATTACTTCATTTTACGATTGTTACCCATTTAGGAAACGACGCTTTATTAAATTTTATCTAAAATCATACTCTTGATGAGAAATTACGTAATTAGCTATTACATGTAAACTCGTTATTATAATTAGGTACGTCTTCGAACAGCTGGACATCTACCTACTATCTATATTTTAAAGAAAGAGGAAATAATCAACGAGAACCCACTATTTACGAGCCTAAGTAACTAAATACTAACTTAGTTCTTCATGCAAATTAAATCAATTATTACTATGGATATTATTGTAATAATGATGGACATTATTCTAACGACTTCGTTCACGTGAAAATTAGTCATTTTTTTGCGGACATGAAATCGCAATTAAAATAACATAGATATGTCCTTCTTTAGAATCTAAGCTTACCTCCCAGCTATCTTGTTCAGTAATTTAACCATGAAAGCGTAACAAACCGACAGAGTTAATATTAGTAGGTATAAAAGTATAAATTATATCTATGATTCTTAGACTAAAAATAATTTTTAGAAACACTTCAAAGTATTAAATTGTTTTAACTTATTTATGACAGGTTTACAAAAGACATGCGCGGCGGTCATTGACGAGGGCTACGAGATCGCGAGCTACGTCGTAGACCTCGCCGACCGTAGCGCTGTCTACGCCACCGCGGAAAAAGTCAAGAAGGACGTAAGTTATTCCCATTCGCTTTTTTTTTTAAGAAGACGTTACTTGATTAACCGGTAATTGCCAGACGAGAAAACCAAGACAAGATTGTACTTTACACAGTACACTAACGCCCGTTTTCAATAAGCTATCTATTTAAAGTTGCAGCTACTAAAGATAAACAAATCTATCCTTTTGCCCTTACTTGCTTTCCTATAACCTATCAACGGTTAGCATTTGCTACCAAAAGTTGTGGATTGATAGATAGAATCTTACTGTTTATCGGGGTTAGCTATCTATCTATGAACTGCGGTAGATTATTGAAAACGGGCGTAAGGAGACCGAGCGCCAAAATTGAAAAAAGGGATTTAATAGGACAATAAAAAAAGAAACTATCTAATGTAAAAACAATAATAACTTATTAATTGCAGATCGGCAAAGTGGACGTGTTGATCAACAACGCTGGCACGGTGTTCGGCGAGACTCTGCTCGACCTGTCGGACTCCGCCATTGAAACCACGTACAAAGTCAACATCCTCTCACATTACTGGGTGAGTACTCTTAAACTGTATACTAAAATTAAAATCCGTAGGGAAATCACGGATTTGTCGAAAGTTGCCGTAGCCCTAGAACGCAAAGGCCAAACGTGGAGGAACAACAGTGGGTTTTAGTCAGCAAAAGTCTGACGGTAGACTCCATTTCGTTCTACCATAAACGGGACAAGTTATTTGATCGTTTCCCACCTTAAAAAAAATAAAAGAATCTAATATATGGGTAGGTAGGTACCGACGGCATAGATGTCACAGTGGGTTCGATTCCATTATTAATTTTTCAAAGACCCGTAGTAAGTCGCAAACAGGACTGTGCTTGTAAGCACCTAACATCTCTCTCATCTCAACTACCTACAGGACATTTCATTTTCTTTTATTTTAATGAGGCTTTTGTCAAAATATCGAAACAACTGTTAATGATCTGATTTCTCTCCTTGCAAGCACCTTTAATAGTCTTCACAAGACTTTAAACATGCTTTCAAATCACTTTCAATGTTTACAATGTAAAAAATAGTTACCCAACATGTAATTGCGTGTTGAGTAACTTTAACGAGTGTTCACTATGATAAAACGGTGAATCAATGTAGTGCTTAGCTGATGCCGAAGTGACACTTCAAGGTCATTTAGTTAAGTAGGTAAGTTCTTACATCTATAAATATAAAAGGAAAAACTGACTGACTGACATATCAAGGCACAGCCGAAACTACTGGAACTAAGAGCGTGAAAGTTTCTTTTATGATCAAGGTTTCTTTTATGACGTAGGCGAGCACTAAGACATTTTGATCAAAGTTCACCCCTAAGGGAATGAAACGAGGGTCCAAAGTTTGTTTGTAGAAAGCTACTTTCAGGCGGGCACTTTATAGAGATCATACTTTGCTAGACTTGGGTGACTCACAAACAATTTAAATAAAGTGAATGATTTTGTGATAGATGTATCCTCCTTATGTGACTGTCTAAACTAAACAACTAAAGTCTACTCAAATAAGGCGATTTACGAACCTTTTTTTCTGTGAGATGTCATCAAATATCTCCGCTCGATCTGCAGCGAGGGGGAGTGTCAGACTTACCTACTGACTAAAACCTATCTGTGTTCTTTCAGTGACCCTTTGCGTTGCAGGGCCACGGTAACTCTTTCGATCAATCCCGCGGCCCTCGCTAGTTGACCCTGTGTCCTATATGTACGAGTATATGTTTAATCCGCTTTTTTATAGCAACTTCAATATTAGTAGATGCTAAATTAGCTCATTAATTACAGTAATAGGATAATGTATTGTGCATCGTGCACCTTTATTACTTCCGATAGTATAAAATCCAACGGATATGTAAGAGTTGTAGGTCTCTTAATTATTGTTCAAATCATATTCCGTTAGTGAAGGTTACCTTTACAACCTTTGAATTTATTAATAGACGGTAGCAACGAACTGCTGGCAGTTCTTACGAGAGGTCAAGGAAGAGCAAAAGAAAAAGGTATAGCATCAACATTTACGACGCGACGTGGTGATTGCAAGAAGCTGGGTGAAGCGTAGAGTATGTTTAGAAGGTTGAACTATAATTGCAAGTGTTTATGTGGTCTGCGCGTAATAGAATAATGGAAGTCTGTCGCCCGCTTGGGCGTATAAGCCGGTTGGTTTCGCAGGGTGTTTCCACGCTCCTCTCGTAAAAAACGGATATGAAAATATCGGAACAATTCCGCAGACTATTTACTTATACGAGTAGATCTACGATTCACGCGAAACCTACGTAATCCGAGACAAGTTGGTTTTTATTGGAACCCAGCCAAAACAAGTATTTGGCTCACTGAATATCAGATTTCTTACGCAGCGCGAAGTCACACTTTTTCTGGGTAGAAAACCTATCCCTCAAAAAGTTAATTTGGTGGCTACAAGCTAACGCCCAAGGCATATGATTTTTTTTTTGGTTGATTAAGAGTCTCGTTTGATCAGTACCTATCTCACCGGATAGTAAGCGATAATGTGGTCGACGATGGAGCATGCTTGCCTAGAAGTAACCTATTCACTCCTGACTAAAAGGCCCCCTAGGTTTTAGCTATCAGGAAACAGATTCAGGCAGGGAATTCCACACTTTAGTTGTACCTACGTATAATAAATGTGATCCCAAAACGTTTTTACGTATCGGAGGGATGTTCATCATGATGCATACTAATAAAGCATTCTTCTTCCTCGTTCCAGACCGTGAAAGCGTTCCTGCCGGAGATGATAAGCTCAGGCAAGGGGCACATCGTGACGGTGGGGTCCGTGGCTGGCCTGCTCGGCACCTACCGCTGCACCGACTACAGCGCCACCAAGTTCGCCACCGTCGGCTTCCATGAGAGCCTGTTTACGGAGTTGAGGGTACGTGGAATTGAAGAGATGTCCGTTTTTTATTAACAGGTTGGCGGAGGAAGAGATGGGCCGGAAGCTAGTACCTAGTAACTAGTTTTAAACCATAGATATTGGTATCCGTGATTCAAACATTAAGCAGATCGATAACCTTACGCCCGTTTTCAATAAGCTATATATCTACCTCCGGTTTTGGCATACTGGAGACAGTACCGTCAAACGGGGTGAATAGGAACGTAGGGGTGAATAGGAACAAAACTTTGGATTTTTACTTTGTTTAAATATTTTATCTTCATTTCTGTATAAGCATCGCCTTTTATTACAATTAATGGATAAATAGGAGTAATTAAATGCTGGCAAAACCTGTTAAATAACGTTAAAATCCAGTAACCATTTTCGTTCCCATTCACCCCTGCGTTCCTATTCACCCCGTTTGACTGTAAATGATAGAATACAAATTTTGACATGTTTCTGTTGTTTCATTTGTTTTTCTATCTCCGATATATGATACATAGGTTATTGGTTTCGGCTGTAAATCTATCTACTATCTATTATTACCTGCGAAGTACCGATATCATATCTTTATAATTACATATAGTTAATTCTTCCGTACATGTGTTTGTCACCTAACTCCTAAACAGCTTGATGATTTCGATGAAACTTTGTTGGAGTTGAAAAAATCTTTCTACAGCCAAATTCATGAAAAATAAGTCAGTGGTAAAAATTTGACTAGGTAAGTATGACTCTTGTTACATAAAAAAAAATGTATCAAGTAACAACAAGGTACCTACGAGTACTTAGTTTATCCGAAATTTTAAATGTTGCTAGTTACGCAGAAGGACCTTGTGTATGTTTAATCAAGTGTCAAGGCGCCTTATTATTACCTACATAATTAATCATTGAAGCCCCGACTTTTATGCGTTTACAGGTTTCTTCTATACCTAGGCATATCTTTTATAGACACCTACCTAAGTACTCGTAGGTACATAATATAACTAATAGACTAAATAGAATCCTTATTTTTTCTCCAGGCACCGTCCCTATTCAAACGAGACACGATGCACTGGAAATAACCTTTCTTTTTATCTTCCCCAGGCTCACGGCCACAACACAATCCATGCAACCCTGGTCTGCCCGTACTACATCAACACTGGCATGTTTGACGGCGTCACTCCTCGCCTGATGCCCATGCTGGAGCCCGACTACGTGGCGGAGACCATGATCGACTCTATCAGGAAGAACGAGGTCAACTGCATCATGCCAGGATCTGTCAGATACCTTCTGCCTCTCAAATGGTGAGTGAACGTGATCCTTACTACGCTTTAAGACGTGGGTAGTGGGTAGGTATAATACCCGGCAAATACGTTGGCAAGTTTCACGCATGGTGCACAAAACAGCCAATGAGCGAACAGGACGTAACGCAGTGCGGAGGCAAAAGTCGTCTAACGCACCAATCATAAACTACTATTATAATGCTGCACCAATCGCGCGCCGGATCGGCGCTACCTCGTACCCCGCGTCCCGCTTGACCACCAAATAGACCTAAAAAACGATTTCTGCGCATTGCCAAGTTATGTGCCGCCGGTTATACAATGCACTGGGCATACCACAATTGCAGCGATAAGTGCCCCGCTTTGGGGAGAGACTAAAGAGTCATGTTGTCCTTACTTCCCGCCTGACCCAGGTCCTTACCGGACATTGTATGTTTACCTGTCTAAGTTTCATCACCATTGTGAGTCGCCCAGAGCATACGCGGTCGGCAGTAATGCGAACGAAGGAGGTGGCTGAAACTGAGATGGAGATGACATCCTCACGGCTCAGTCCCGGGCGTCCAGAGTCGCCGGTTAATTCCCGGCAGCCATAGGTTCGGGTTTGCAAACGGCGAACGATAAATTGCTCACCGCCCGGCCGTTTGGCAAGAACTAAACCCAAGTCGACGACGCGTTGAGGTTCATCGGCCGGCATGCGGCAGTAGGCTGCCGCATGCCTATGCCTAACCTACTAGGCTTGCTGGAATGTTCGAAGTCGAGCTTCCAAGTACCTAAATGTTTAAATGTTAGGTAACACATGTCGGCGCCGGCATCGAGAGACAAGACGATATAATCAGACTACCTTATGCATAGCGCAGCACTAATGAATACTTCGAAGTCAAAACACGTTTTCTATTACAAACAAATGGTTTACGCCAAGAGTGTGATTTCTTTTCCTCTTTGCCACAGATTATGCCTACTAGACTCAGTAGACTAGCTCTCTCTACAATTTACTGGTTTTAATTGCATAATAATAATACTTTTTTTTTCTTTCCAGCCTGCTTCCCGCCAAAATGTGCTGGGACCTGATGAACCGAGTCATGAAGGGACCTCAGTCCATGATGGAGTTCAAGGGAAAGCCTAAAACAGTAGCCAGTTAGAATATTATATAGTTGTAGTTGCTCAATTTACTTTGTAAATAATGTTTACTATGATTTTTACTCGATCCCGTGTCGATCGAATACCAGCTATCGTACTGATGGTAATAAATACCTAATTTATTCATCAGTAATTTATTTATCAGTACGCCATTTTTTTTAGAAAATCCTAGGAAAAATTGTCCGAAAATACACCCGCTGATACAATACTGTTAAAATATGTTGGCCACTCTGAACTTGGCGTTCCGAATTATCGCGCATACTCGTACATGAAAAATTACTCAATATGTAGTTCCTCAGTCATAAATTTTTTACTGCGCTGCTTATTGTTCTAAATTCAGAGTTGTCAAAAAAAATTATTTCGGCTGTATTGTATGTGGTCTTTTGTACTCAAAATCGGGTCAAAGATCGCGTTACAAGTTTGGCTTGTTATTATATGGTATTTGAGATTAAATAGAAGACTGAACATGTTTTCAGTAGCATTTTAGGTTAAGATTTTAGTAATAAAACAAAATTTTACATTTTAATTTTTGTTTCTTAAAAAAATCCTGGAATTATGAATATCACAAACATAAATATTTTGGTAGACTTAAATTTACTATCACACGTAATCAGAATAAATCGTAGAAGTAGTCGAGGCCCTGCCCCAGCTCCCATATGGCAACCCCAGTGCCGTACTCCTTGGCTAGCTCGAGACGCTTCTGTATTGAGTATAAGGTGGGGTAGAATATCTTCTTAGTACCTTGTGATGTTCTGAAAATAGTTTGGGCAATGTTAGTGACATCAAAACTGCAAGAAAAAGATCAGTAGCGGTATTTCTTTATGCTATCACTAAGTGTTCCCGCGTTTTTGGTTTTATTCGAAACAGTAGTTTCTGAGATTGGTACATTCTGGTTGATCCAAACACACTAACTCTTCAGCTTTATGCAAGTAAGTGATGATGAAAGAATGAAATCATACAACAAAAACCTATAAAGATTAAAAATTCTGTGATAACAGTTTATTGAAATTTTTTATGGCATATCTCTCCCACTTAACTTCACTTTACGATAAGTGTCGGTAGCTATCTCTTTTCTCTACATTGCATAAATTATAAATTAATTTAGAATAAATAATTGCTTCAGAAACTTCTTAAGAATTTTATCTTTATGATTCCATTCCATTTGCTGTAGTTAGAAAGCTGGTGCTTAATATAAACATGGTATTGGTAATCTGTTTCTGGAGGGAGGTAATCTGGTTGACGGATTTTGTATGGAGAATGTCTCATTTATGCGCACTCTCCGTCCGTTCTCTCCCCGATGTCGTCCGAAACAGTCGCGCGTTTGCATTGATACAGTCGCGATACTGTAGTAGCGAGTTGCAAGTGCGACAAACGCGCGTTAGTAGTGATACTGTCGTCCGTTTACGAAACGAATGACAGCATCGCTACAAAAAGTCGCCGAAAAATCAAATCCAGATAAACAGCTAAAGATGAATAATATAAACGTGCAATAGAGGTCATTGACCCACCTACATTTATTGACATTCTTAATTTAAAAAACGGAAATAATGACATAAAACTGTCTTAAATCAATATTGCGATCCTTTACGTTTCCTACTAATGAAAAACAGTTCATTGTTTGTTTTTCATGTACCATCGCAGAGATTTTAGGAAAAGGTCAATGTACTTTATTGCAAGCTTATCTGAAATAAGGTATAGATGATGAGTAGGTATTTACCTGATCTCCACATAATTTTCAGCCGTATTATTATTATACGACAAAGCTTGGTTGTTTTTAGCATTTTTCAGTAATTCAATGTACTCTGTCCCAACTATGGGACCTCCTCCATTGGCTGTGTAGGAGTTACCGTAGAAGTTCAGTCCTAGTAAGATCTTGGACCTCTTTGAGGGGTTCTCATCACTGTCTATGAGTTTTTCTACACACAACCTGACCCAGTACAGGGGTGCATTGGGCCCTGAAATGAAAAATAATTGGATTGATTAGACAAATCTAGGCGATAACCTTATGGGAAGAAGTAAAAGTAGCTTATTTATATCCGTCCTTGGGTAATACGCTGCCCAGTAGTCGCAGGTTACAGAGCAAAGTACTTCATAGACCCAGGTATTCTCAGTGATACCTTTCTTGAGGCCAGGCTGCTGGAAGCTGAGGTGGGCTAGGGTTCATGATAATCGGTTCAGTAATTTAAGTGTAACAGACAGATTTACTTTCGCATCTACGGTATGGATAAAATTTGATTATTCCACAGTTCATATTTTACCACCCATTAAATTTAAATTAATATATTTGTACAGCTGATTCTTCTCATCAACAACTTACCTGGTTTCTGAGGATTAGAGAAGTCATATGTCATGACTGACACTGCTTCTACGTAAGGATAAATGTCATTGAATGCTTGGATGAAGAACTCATCGGTAGGGTACCCTCGGAAGGGTGGGTAGACTAGAATTAGACTTAGATCATCATCACTCATCTCCAAACCTGGAAAAAATAAATGGAATGTGATTATAGACAAACATTTTATCAAGCTAAGTAAAATGCAAGGATTCTATTAAGTGCTGTTTAAAAATATTAACTATATATTTTACTATCTGTCTCCTGCGGTTTCACCTACATCTTTTTGTTCTGCTCCATTGGTCATAGCATGATCTTATACAGCCTACTACTATTTGTCACCCTTCCAATCTAACAAATAGTTTAGAGATTAATGACTACACAGTACACAGTCAAATTAATTAAATGAAAAGATGTAATAAAAGTATCAGGATATTAATGTCCTTTGAGTGGTCATTTGTTGTACCTAATCAAATTGAATAAGTTTCACTTATTTTTAAATTGGAGCATCCCTGAACAATGAGCCCAAATGAAAAAAAAATTGAAGAATATTTGAAGAAAAGAAAGACATACCAAATTGCTGTATAAACTTGACAGACTTATCAACATATTTCCCGATCTGTGAGAGTACCTCTAGCACCACTCCATCAAACTTCCACTGCTTACAAGCCTTCTTTATCTCATCAATCAGAGCTTTCTGCTCCGTGTGGGATGTCGGCTCCATGAAGAATGCCTTCAGGTCAGAAGGCTGCCAGTTCTCAAAGAGGATTCTTGGTAATACTGCAACATTTAGGAAGTAATGAATAACTTAAAATTTTAGTTCATTAGCTATCTTTCAAAAGAGTAAACTAGTCAAAAATATAGCCAACTTTAACTATGAGGCCATAAAAAACTATATTTAGATCAAAAAATATCTAAGGCAAGAATACAACCCAGGCAACTAATATTTTATGCAAATATTATCAACGAAAAGCACTTTGGAATTAAAATGTTTTAGATTCATTCGTTTCACTTCTAATAGCATGGCGAAATAAAATCTTTCAGAATTAAAACAAAACTATTTTCATAATGGAAATAAAGCATGTGGTAGGTAATAACTACTAATAACTATACAAACAAAACTTCACAAAGTTACAAACATTTCAGATTGGTTGCAGAGCCTTTAGCCTTGACCGACTTCATCCAGGCATGGTCAACGTCATGCAGCCCTGATATGATGTAGATGTTCGGAGATTGGCGCTTAATTTGGAGCCAAACTGGAGAAACATAGTTGAACTTAGGCGCCCAAGTCTTTGCCACATCATAACCTTTGTTGTTCCACTAAAATTAGTAACATGAGTTATTATAGTATTTTGTGGCATTAATACTGATATTCTTTATAAGACAATAGAATAGAAAGAAGAACAATATAATCAGAGAATCACTACCGAATACTCACAGGTGTAACGTAACCCAAAACAGCATTCTTGAAGTTGCGCGTTATCACGTCCTGGTGATAGGTAGCATGGTATTTTATGATGTCTTTCACCAAGGGTGTTTCATTGACTAGCTTACGATCCAACACATTGTTTTTCCTTGGACCCTCTTGTGGTTTCACTCCCTTCTGCCCCTTTTTATCGGAAGGCGGCGATAATGTCGCCAAACACACATTTAAAAGGAAAATTATCTGCAGCACAGTTTTAATACATTTCATTTTTCTGTTATAACTCACAAAGCTATTATCTTTCTCACACAGTTCACTGCAAATCGTAATTAAAACTGGTACAGCCGCTGTAACAACACAACATTCGCCGGGTGAAGTATAGAGATGTCAAAAATATCAATACTGTTGATATCGATTTTTATGTTTGACGTTTTTGACAGCACACTTCAATAGCAAGTAATTTATTGTTACAATTACACACTAAAAATATTCGAATAACTGAATGATCGTCAAAAAACAACAGGTCTCACATCTTATTTTTCAGTTTTACAAAAGATGCATAACTTTAAATTTTAAAATGTTGTCTATTTAAATATTACTATCGATAAACTGAGAAAGCCCTTAAAGTGAACATCCCTAATTATTTTACAAACCACAGATAAAGAAAAGATACGCATGATACGTGTAAAACCACAGATAACACTTACTCTGTACCACAAAATGTAGATTATTGTCGAGTACCTATATTTGATTGATGAAAGTGTTCGAGTGAAGTTCAGTGACTGTTTTTCACAAATTGATTCCTACTGGATATTGTGATGTTAAATCAGTCAAGTTTTGTTGTTCTGGACATTATGTGGATTATTAAACCATGCATGCATGATCTCGGTAAAATGGAGCTTGGAATTTTATTGCTGTATTGACTACCTCAATGAAGCGTACGGAGAAATTTGGCTTGATACATTTGCTGCTGATTTGCTGAACACTATAAAAACATTACAATGCGTACATCCATCTAATGGCATATACTAAGTTAATTGTTAAGACGATGACATTGTTTAAAAGACTTCGTACCCAAGCCAAAAATATTACTCAAAAAACCTATTGCATAGTTTTGGTCTTGGGAGTTTTTGGCGGGATCTTTTTGTAGTGAAATGGTAGTGAAGTGTCTGTATTAGCAAAAATTCAGAAATCGATTCCTAGTCTGCTTTATGCCGAGAAATCTGATTCAATTTATATTTGCCGCCATCATTGCAAAAATATTAAAATGTGTTAATGGAACTCAAAGTAGGTAGGTAACTCAGAGACTAAAAACTTAACACTTTCTAAACTTGATACTAGCTAAATGCACAAACCGTGTAAAAGCAAAACCAAAAAAGCTCCTTTTTTCTAGTAAAGTTATCCGCATATTGATTCCTAGTAGGTAGGTACTGTGATGTAATTATGTATCTCAAGACCTGTCTACACAACTGGACAATGTGTGGAATCATTAAAACTGTCGCGACCTCGTAAAATAGAGCAGAGAATGTTATTGTAGTACTAACTATCCTCATCAAAGCTTGCCGAGAAGGCTATAAAGACGATAACGAGTTGGATTGCCACATGAAGTTAAATGTTATAATATAAGTAGTAAGTACCTATCGTACTGTATTTCAGTCAAATGTACCCACCATACTCGTATAACATTATAATTATGTAGAAAATAATAACATATTTATAGTACGCAAAATACTATATTGTCATCGCTATTTCAAATATCGAGAATCTTTTTAAACCGGCCAAGTGCGAGTCGGACTCGCGCACTGAGGGTTCCGTACCAACTTACCTATGAAAACAGTTCAATTCTCGTATCGAGTCTTAAAGATATTTAAAAAAAAAAAACTTGTTACGTAACTACAAATTTTCAGCTTTTTGACTCTTCTCTATTAGTGGTGCTATAATACCTTACTGCGTGCCAAATTTCACGATTTTAGGTCAACGGGGAGTACCCTATGAATTTTGATTTCTTTGAAAGTGTCGAAATGTACGTTTTATGCTACATAAACGGGCGTATTTTTTCTACCCTAACTTACAAGTTTGATTTTTGCTGCACAGTTTCAAAGGGACCGCGGATTTGAGTAGGATAGTTTTGATTTCAAATTGATACCTTAGCGCGTTCCCGAGATAAAGGGTCTTGACAGACCAGACAGACGGACAACAAAGTGATCCTGTAAAGGTTCCGTTTCCTCCTTTTGAAGTACGGAACCCTAAAAATGTTAAAAGGTAGGTATAGCGCAAATTCAGGGTTGCCTCAAACGTTTTTGAGCTCGCTGCGCTCGTTTAATAGTGTCCTACACTTTCATATTTTTTCAAACAACTTATGATTATGAGTCCAATTACCTACTTCTCTAACACATATTCAGGTGCAATATACCTACTTATTATCGTTTAAAATCATTCTAGAAAATCTTAAAAGTGGGAGGCAAATAACTAGGCATAGCACAGTAAAATAACATTACGATGCAGACTGAGTTGATTACCGGTTACCTCCCAACTCGACATTTACAATCACAACAGATCGCTGACCCTTGTTGTAACTGCGCCCGCGCCGCACCCGTCTCTCATACCTACATATTTATAAGAAGATAGATGCCACGAACCTTTTACCATAACTTCCTGAAAGAGTCTACTATGAAGCAAGACTTGTACGATATTGGAATGAAAAACAGTTAAAAAATTATAGACTCTTTAAAAATCTTATTATCAGCACATTGGCCTGAGGAGATTCTCTCTTCAACTATGACCGAGGAAAGGTAAGTTGTCTTCTTCTTTTCATGGCGATGTACTCTCACAATTTTTTTCTGCCCAGTATTTGGCAACTTGTGTGGCTCTGGTATTGGCCTCGTTTAGGTCCTGTAGAGTGGAAGTGGTTATGCAAGATGGGCAGCATAATTAAGTTGTGGTAAGAGTGATTTCATTCCTTAGCCCTTGTCCAAATGTTTCTCTGCTTCTTCTTCTTGTTTTGTGTTGACTTCTTTTGATGTACCTACAATAAAGTTTATTCTATTCTTTTCTAAGAACTATCCTACTACCACGAGCACGACTAAACTGACACTCGGCGCGACAATATTAACTTGCATCAAAATTGTATTGGTAGGTAAATCCTTTCTGGGAACGTGCAGTTTTCTGACACTACCAACACTGTGGGATCCATGTAACAACCGGAGACCAGGGTTGCAGCCTCTAACACCCTTTGGTTTATTGGCAAATCTCGGTGGCATCGGACCCCGTAACCAACCAGTAGGACAGTAGATATCGTCCTATTCATCCTGTTGACATGTATAGGTCAGACATCATAATAAGGCCTAGGTATATTTATTTATTAGTTTTACTCGTTGTATTTTTATAACATTAGGTAACTACGAATTTATAAGAAATAATTATTTTCAAGAATATAAATCAAGTGGACCACATGACAAGATCGATAACAATATCATCTCTCTGTAGGTAGGAAGTAATGAGGTAGGCGTTTGGTTTGCTATCGGCAGAGATCTTGAATTCGACGTCAATTTCGAGGCATAAACTTATCTTGATCGAATCAGGTTCATTCGCATCCACCAACTTCAAAATTCGAATTTCGAACACACGTAGGTAATCTTTAAACCGTAATTATCCCAAGCAGGGTCGCAGAGACCCATTAAAAACTCATCGGAAAAAAGAACAAAAGCTCATCAAAAAATAAGTAAGTATGCAAAATAGATACACGACGGTTATAAAAAAAGTTGTTTTATTTTCCTTTCTTTTCGTGCAGCACCCGACTCTGCGTCGACAAAGTAAAAGAAAGTAATGGTCGCGTCTGACGATGTATGAGTTGTTGATAACTCAGTGTTTCTGCAGACACCGGGCTGGCAACATGGCTCGCCAAGCACAGCTTTCACGATTACTCATAACTTTCGTAATAACTTACTTATTCTTAGGTAAAGTGTGACTTTTCTTCACGTTCTGTGTGACAATGTTTCTATTCTTATTACTATTGTGTAAATTGGTTTACGTTTATAATAATTTTTCAGGGGTGCAAGGAAAGCTTAGGAATAAAAGAAGTTTAACGGATGTGAAGTGTCTCGAAAATGGAAGGTTTTACAGGTACGTAGGTACTCTATTTTTTTATTGCGGTATTCCGGTATATCCTCATGAGACATGGGCACCCTACGTCTACGCGTCTAGTGATAACGAATACCGAATAAAACACCCGATTTTAATTCGATAACAGCTGTGAGAGGATGGCCCTGTAGATCATAGGCTAAGGGCCTGTTTCACCACCTATGATTAAGTTTCGAGTATCTTACTTGGCAGATAAATTTATTCAGTGAGTAGTGCCTACTCGGACATTGTGAAACAGGCCCTTAGGCATATAATACACTAGGTGGAATAGACCGTGCCCGCCCCAGTACGGTCTAGCGATCTCCTCAATTAGATATTGGGCTACAATTAAAATTCTGTGATAGACGATGATTGAGAACTTCTCAACAAAAATCAGGCATATCAGGGTCCAAGCTGGCCAAGCCCCCTTAAAAATAACCCTAGATAGGCATTGGCGACCATCTCCAGCATTCGCTGGAAATACTTGGCATACAAACTTGAATTCTCGCGAAACCCATCACCATATCGGGCAGCCAGTCCTAAGAATGCCCTTCCAGGCATGTATAGGCACGCGTGGTACTCGGCCCACTTCCTCATCGAGCTTGACTGTGATCGAACGACCACTGTGCTCTAATTTGCCTCCCACAGGTGCCTATAATCGTTTTTGGACGCCTTAAAAATATCACAAAGATCATGAACGTTCCTACCAAGCGTAAGGTCTTGGCTTTGACCCCAAGGTAAACCAAGATTAGTTATTTCTCACAGATTTGGTATTTCAATTCGGGGGTCATGTATTGTACGCGGTAACAATAAGATGATCTTATCGGTAATCTATACACACGAACTGGTAAAGCTCTAAAAGGCTATTCTCATTATTCACGCCCGATTCTATTTGGTCGGACTGTCTACTATAGCATGCATGCATGTCTAATATTATAATTAATTTAAGGTTTTGTAGGTGCTTGCCGAATATCGTTTGTATTACCGATATTTATTCATGAATCCCCGACCGGTCTCATGCGACCGCGCTGTTATTGTCTTACTGTGTTGTCTCGTTTCGCGGGTATTGATAGGTTAAAAGTACACAGATTTATCCCAAACATCACATTGTTCCACCAACGAGTTGTTGATTTGAAACTTCATCACAACAGTGATTGCGCAATCTCATTCACAATACCTTCAACAGGTAACAGAAGATAGAATAGAATAAACTTTATTGTACACCAAAATAGTAACATAAAATAAAAACTTAAATCTATGGATACAATAGCGGTATATCGTTGACAGTGGCTTCTATCAGACAACCTTAGGATGGGCTAAAATCTAAAATAACTGAAACTGAAAGAAATCTACGGTCACGGTGTAGGTACTGCCAGCAATTAATCAATTAAACATAAGTTTACATTTACAATACATATTACAAAAAAAAAATTACACTTGTATAAAAGATAATTATACATACCTAAGCATAATAGATAATGTAGGAACAATACACAAGTCATCAGATACCGATGTGTCGTGGTTAACTTTTACTGTTCAAACATCTTCACTGCTTTCTGTAAAATAGCTTTAACAATTAAATAGAAAAAGTGTTCCCACGAAAGTCGACAAACGAAGATTTTACTTACATGATGTTTGAACAATAGCGGACTGAGCCATCACAGACAAGTGACATAACTGAGAAAAATACCTGCAAAGTGCGAGTCGGGCTCGCACACGAACGGCTCCGTACCGTCGTAATTTTGAAGTATTAAAAGAATAAATTCTGTGGATGTTTACCTGTACTGCGCTTTCAGTGCGAGTTCAAGTGAAAACGTGGAAAGTCAGAGACGGCTGAAAAGACTAAAGCTTATAGCCCCGTGGTAGGAATGAAAGGCAGCGTCCGCTTAGTAATAAGCCTTTTAGGTTAAAAAATCCTTAGAGGAGATGTGCCTTTCAGAGTCCTGTAACCACCACGCAAGCCTATCATAGGCCTAACTAATCTGGTCGGATTGACCCCTTTAAATTGTTTCAGTCAAGAATTTTCCTGATTAAGCATAATTCCTTTCGGAGATTTGGGTCTACTAACAACTGAAAAGATTTAAAATTTGACACTTCATGAGTTATTTGTTGATTTTCTACCTAAAACAAAAGTTAGTCTCTTGAAGCTACCTAGCTAGTACTTACCTACTGCCATCCAACAGAAAACTTTTTAAACAGTTAAACATTTAAACATGAAGACAAGAGTTTAACTCGTGTAATGTCATTTTAGAATCTTTTCATTCGGTTTTCATCATCATAACTCTTCTCTTATGTCAATTAATGTGATCTTACATCAAAAAGCTATTAAATACCTAGTAAATAAACATTGTTATATTATGTCATTATATGATGGCTAGATGGCTTATAAGTGTGTCAAGATTTGTTACATAAACTAACAAAATTATAGTAATTATTCAAATGACTACAACGAAACATGTTATTGTATTACGTATGATACATAGAACTCTCAATTTAAAAACTAGTTAATTTGAATAACAATTTATAGCTATTTACTAGCGAACCGCCCCAGCTTCGTACGGATGTTAGAAATCTTTAAAATACTCGGCTTTTCTCTGCTATAATATGCATGTTTTAAAGACTTACCACCATCCTCATAAATCACTGTCTATTGGTGAAAACTGTATGAAAATCAGTCCAGTAATTTTCGAGTTTCAGACAGACATGCGAAAGGAAATGAAAGATACAATTATGTAGCACACCTATATATTTTTATATACGACTTTTTACCCTTATCTAAACGAAAATAATAATTCTTACAAATTATAATAAGATTCCCTAAACTAGGTGTGAAACAACCTATGTATACAAATAGAAGTCACAAACGTTTAAAAAAAAACAAGTAGAAATTAGGTTAGTGGAGATAGGTCGGTAGTCCGTAAACAGCTATTACTTACTTATACGCTACGGAAACATGCAGTATAAGTTCCTAATAAAAATTGCATGAAGTGCAGCACTTCCACCACTTCCGCAACGACACGTGCAACATAAAACCGTGCAAAGAATAATGGCGCGTGTGTGCTGCGTGCAGATACTACAGAAGGATGATTTTCCGCCATTTTCGTAGCGCGGACAACGACCCCGGGCGACTTTCGCCGCAACCTTGACTGAGCCACCCGTCCGCTTGTATCAACATTACCATTTCCTACTACACGTCTTGAGAAATTCACTTTCGTTGTGCATTTAATCTGTGGGACACGTGCGTGCTTGCTCAAAAAATATTTGACAAATGCTGCGTGTACTTCGGAACCGTGGGTTATGGCCATGAAGCAAATAACCGGTGGAGTGCGCGTACGATGCTATTGCGCTCACCAAACATATGCTAAAACTAGTAGAAGCGGTAGTAGCAAATGCAGTACGCACGTCACGTGCTCCCGATTTTTAAGCGAATCAAATTAAAGGTACACGACTTGACCTTGAACGGACCAATAGCAGCCGCGCATTTTTCTTCGTCCCCCGGCCCGCCGTGGTGAGTTGTTTACTTAGAAGAAATCGGGCTATGCGCTCTCTAGTGGTTATATTCTCTATGGTTATGGCCCTATTTATTAAAACAGTTGACTTATTCAAAATAAGTGTAATAACCCTCACTCTAGAGACTTCAGTAGACCAAACTCATTAAAATAGTTAATTAACACTACACACATCTATATCATTCCTTTCTGTTTAGGTACCTATCAGACAAATCTCCAACAAAAATACATCACCAACCTACTTACCTTATAAGCATATAAAGCTGTAAGTAATATTGTTATACAATGAACTCAGGAATCCGGACAGAGCTGAAGACAAGATGTGGACGATTGACGAGTGCGCTAAATACTACCTGTGCTTGGACGGCGACGTATTCGAGTTTCATTGCTCGCCCAGCTTGATGTTCGACGTCAACAGACAGCTGTGCGACATGCAACAGAATGTGCACAACTGCGATCTCACCACAGGTAGGTTTCGCAGATTCTCCTATCAATCTTAGTTGCGGATTCGGAAACACTAGTGAGACTTAAAAGTACCTACATCACTTCTTAGGAACCATTGGCTTCCAAAAACTTAACATCCTCTAAAATGAAATAAAGCAACAAAGAGATAGCTTTTAGTCCTGCAATCTTCCATGACTGCTATAGCGGCTATAGCTACCATTTGCCGAATGTTAACGTGTCTTTTGTCGCTTAATTCATGAATCCCCGACCGGTCCTATGAGACCGCGCTGTTATTGTTTTACTATTGTATCTCGTTTTGAGGGTATGTGATAGGTTAAAGTAACACATCTCATATTTCAGAGACCAGGATCCCGAAACCTCTTCTAGATATGGCAGACTGTGCCAATGACACTCATATTGGCTGCTCAGACGGCAACTGCATACCTGCAGAATATTTCTGCGATGGCTCCATCGACTGCACGGACGGGTCTGACGAAGTAAATTCTCACAAATTTCATTTAAACTGAAACATTCCCAATTTCACACGTGCTCGCTTCATTATGACTTGCAAATCTATCGTTTTCTAATCGTCACTCTAATTTTTATACTTTCACAAAAACATTAATGGCGTGTCATTCATCGTAATTTGTAGTTTTCTCTCAACGTTTTATTGCTGTTTAGGGCTGGTGTGATGTGAACTATGACCCGAACGCAGCAGAAACTTGTGACCCTAATCTTTGCGTGCTACCGGACTGCTTTTGCTCGAAAGATGGAACTGCAATACCTGGACACCTCGTCCATAGTCAGGTAAAATTTTGTTTTGACACTCAAGTTGAATTACACTGGATTGAAAAAAAAAAACTAATTCGTAAAGTGCTAGCTAATGAAAGATTAAACTTTTCGTTCTATCTTATTTACAGACCCCACAAATGATCACGCTAACCTTCGATGGTTCTGTAAACCACGAAAATTGGGATGCCTACAGCAAGCACCTGTTTACTCCTGAACGTAAGAACCCTAACGGTTGCCCAATAAAAGCGACATTCTTCGTTTCACACCCGTATACAAATTACAGACACGTACAAAAGTTGTGGAATGACGGGCATGAGATAGCAGTAAACTCAATCACGTAAGCGTAATATGTCAATAGAAATCGTTAGTTAAGTAATGAAATAAGTAACAGAATAACGACAAATGTTCCAAATCTTGCAGTCGTAGAGGCCCCGAAGATTGGTGGTCTAAAAATGCCACAGTTGAAGACTGGTTCGATGAAATGGTTGGTGAAGCGAATATGATAAACAGATTCAGTAGAGTTCATATGGAGGACTTCAGGTATTATTTTTCGTTTTATTACTGTTTGGTTTAATGCGTCTCGAATGATCTTGATCGGTAACGAATAGGATAGTTTGTCCATTAGCCGCGCAACTTGATCGATTGCTTCACGTTGCAAATCACCAACAAATCATTCACCGCTATATCATTATCATGTACTTTCACATTTATTTCACAGAGGAATGCGAGTACCGTTCTTGTCAGT
The DNA here is from genome assembly GCA_030763345.1 of Mythimna separata. Classification (NCBI taxonomy): domain Eukaryota; kingdom Metazoa; phylum Arthropoda; class Insecta; order Lepidoptera; family Noctuidae; genus Mythimna; species Mythimna separata. The sequence continues at coordinate 8,168,331 of CM061187.1, forward strand.
GGGCTGGAACCGACAATTCCTGATGATGCAGGAATTCGGCTTCGTGTACGATGCTACGATAGTGGCACCGCTGGCTGACCCTCCGTTCTGGCCATACACCCTTGACTATAAGATGCCACACAAGTGTATTGGTAAGACTAGAGATAAGTTTTTTCTGGGAGCTTAGTAGGTAGGTAGTGGTACATCATCCCGCTTCAATCACATAAATAATGATCGAAGAAGCATAAACTGATGAAGAATATCTAATTAGATTGTAGTGTTGAAGGCATTTATTTAAACTCTCAGTAACGTCATTTACTGTACCAACGATCGGAGAGCAGTTGATACTGAAGGGTAGACACTAATTTTGACAATTTTAAACGTAACGATTTTCCCACATCCGGTAAAAATGGCCGCCGCTAGTAGAGGGCTTTCTCGCCGTTAGGTACTAAGGTTTAATTAAATAGCAAGGATACTTAAATAAATTCTTTTAAAATCGGTATTGTTTCATCTCAACGCCTCGTAACTAGAGCGTGTGAGTGGTTAAGTAAGATGTTATGAGCTGTGATTGTCGATGACGGCGCGGCACCGCCACGGCACGCGCATCCGACAAGAGAGATTGCGTTCTGCGCGCCTATTGTTTGTGATATTACGCATAACTACCTGGAATGCGGAATTGCACAGATTTAAAATCACGTTTTAGTCAAATTAAGCGCCATTATTGCGATACTAACAAGAATTTAGGCATTATGTTTAACAAGTCTATAATTTATTGTAGACCAAAATATGTTTATTAGCCTGTAGTTACTCAGATACCCGCGAAACGAGACACAATAGTAAAACAATAACAGCGCGGTCTCATAGGACCGATTGGGGATTCAAACGTTAAAGTATGCAATGCCATTTGTTCGACAAATAAAACTATTTCTGAACAGAGAATGAGATTAGAATGGGGACGAATTTCTACGTTGATAAAAAATAAGGAAAACATCAATCTTCTTCTTACGGAAGTAAAGTTAAACATTGCAAGAACTTAGGAATTTTGCTATCTGTAAAATATATTGTAAGTAGACCTTTATGCAAAGGCCAGAAAAGGTTAACCAGTTAAGATTCATGCTACGACTAGGTTCAGACGGCAATAGCGCGTAGTGGGTTCCTACCAACCTAAATTAGAAACTTGCCAAGGCGCCATTTTCGGCTTGGGTGGGGACTGTTCGCGCTATCGTGCACTAGTTAATGAGCACACCACTCCTCATTGTAAACAAAACGACAATGACCATGATAATAGTCCAGGAAAATACTCGGAACAATTATAATGTGAAAGAGCCATAATTATCTTCACGCACGTTTTGCATTTTTTTTTGTTTTACGCACCGCGATGCGTGCAGTTGGAGTCAAAAAGCAATCAAAGAATCAATTCAACAATATTATGACCTGGGGCAATACAAATACTTACGACATTTAACTTTGGATAGCGAACTAATTAAACTCTAATATCAAAAAACCTTTTTCCTTTCTAGGTAACAACCAGTACTGCCCGACCCGAAGCTACGCAGGAATTTGGGAAATGGTAATCAATCCTCTTTCAAACGGCGACCACACATGTGCCACCCTTGAGTACTGCCCTTCAAACCTGACTGGCGAAGATGTCTACAATATTTTGGTGAACAACTTCAAGAGGCACTATCTGACGAACAGAGCACCGTATGGTATTCACTTAAGTTCGACGTGGTTCAAGAATAACGAATATTTAATGGCTTTCAAGGTAACAAATCTTTACATAGCGCTTTCCGCCTCGGTCTCTTTGTCCGCTTAAGTCCCCCTAAACCGCGCAACGGATCTTGATGCGGTTTTCATTTATAGACGTATAGAACTTTTTTTTTAATATAGAAATAGTAATAGACGAGGAAGGTTTATGTAGTAGTAGGGTAATTTACACCCGTGCGAAGTTGGGGCAAGTTGTGACCTCAGCAGTATTTCAGTTGCGTATCGAGAAGACGTCCTTGTTCAATTAAACAATACTTAATTACTGTTTAACAATACTACGATTTGAAAATAATTAAAGGAAATAATAATAATTGAAGGGAATTTTGTCTAATAAAAGAATCGATTTAGTATCAAGATTAAGTTGGTGCGCTATTCGGTTGCAGCGGGTTGCCATACGAGCAACACAGTGGCGCCTCCATTAATTCCTACTCGTTTTTGCCAAGCTATATAAATTCTGGAATATTGTCTACTTCAATTCAATTGCATCAGCTGAAACCAGACACACATACATGTGTGGTTTTAAAATAAATTCGTTACCTGTCCCAACTCCGCACGAGTGCAAATAACATGTGATAGGGACATTCATGAGCCTTGAAGACATAACACGTAGTCTAATTAGATTACAATGTGTCTCTGTTAGTAAAATCGCTTTGTATGTAATGTATGTAAGCCAGCAATGCCTTGTATCTCTGGGCAGCTTAAAACCAGACGAGCTGCTGTATCGTCCTCCTCCATGCGTCCTGGCAGTTGTAACGGGTAACGGCCATGATTTGACGCAACTTATATTTAAACAGTCAGGGCAGTCGGGCCTGTCTGTAAAGTAGCCATCAATAGAGGTAGGCATGTACGTCCTTGGCGTATCCTCACTAAGGCTTGAGCTCCTGAATTCCGGTTTTAATAAAATTCACGGCGATGCTCCGCCCAAGCGGGGCACATCTCTACGTAAGCTTCACCGTGTCCTCCAGACGATCCACACAGTTGTGACACCCAGGCTTTTTTTCCGCTTGAAACCGATGCAGGACCCTCCCGAACTAACCATGTCCGGTGAAGACCTACGTCATACGAAAGGTGAGGACGCCGTGACGTCTTTGCAACCACTCGTCAAAGAGGGGACTTACCGTCATAATTATGGCATGCCCACACTCACCATGGTTGATTCATGGTTTGTGACTCTGAAATCAATTTATTGGTGCTCCAATATATTCAGAATCTATGATGTGCCACCCTTTTGGCAAGTTTTTGTACTTAGATTACATACATTGTCCTGATATAAAAAAATTTTTTTCAGAAATTCATTACTGAACTGTCAAAAGCACCTGATGTCTATTTCGTAACATACAAAGAACTGATAGATTGGATAAAGAGGCCTACTCCAGTTTTTCAGCTGAAGAAGTTCCAGCCGTGGCAGTGCAAAGAGCGTCATTTTGAAGAGGCAGAAGTAGCATGTGTCAAGCCTAACACATGTAAACTGTCATCAAAAGTTCTGGAGCATGACAAGTACATGATCACATGTACCGAGTGCCCCAAAAGTTACCCCTGGATAAGAAACGAATTTGGATTTGATTGATATTTTTAGTATTATAATTTATTTATAATTGACCAGTTACCAGTTAAATTAGAATAATTTGAGACCTGAGTTTTTTGTTTGACGTTTTTATTAAGTTTTGCTGTAATCGTAAAGTACACGAGTGCTTTTGTTAAAACACTGGTGTACTTTATTACCCTTTATTTAAGTTATTATTTTTTGTAACAGTATTTAACTAAATAATTATCAACATATTTAAGTGTATGTGTGCAATAATTTATTAAGTAGAAAAATAAATGAACTTCTGTGTCTGATATTTGGGATTAAATAGAAAGTTTGTATTGTTTTGTTTTATTATTTACTTAATTTATAGTTACTTACACCTTAAATATAGACAGACAATTAATTTAAAGTTATCCTTCCTGTGTAATGAAGGGGTTGGGAATGGCTTCCATACCATCCATGGGACATATTAGAACAACAGAGGTACCTCGGCAAACTACAAGTCCAAGTGCTCTTGTATCATCCAATAATTTGTATGGGTCATCGGGATCTATAATGAAAGAGAATAATATGTTTATTAAGTGTAAGACCAACCAAAAGCGAATTGGTAGGTAATGATCAGAAGGATATATGAAACGACAATTTGTATTGTTCTAGGAGGACCTTAAATAAGTGGGAAAACTTATTTACCTTTAATATGGACAGTACTATTGTTTCCTAACATGACAAATAAAGAAAGTACTTCATGTTTAATACTAGAAAGAACATTTACCTCTTAGAAACTCTGTGGTATTGTCCAATACAAGGTTTAGAAGGGGGTCGTATCCCTTTAGAATTCCCGCCGCTTCTCGCCCGCCCGCAAATTTCACACGAATGCTTTTCTCCAAATATTTACTAAGATCGAGGATAGACTCTTTCCTCCTCTTCTCTTTATTGTCTCCAGCACCCTGGGAAGACTGAAAATACAACAAAATAACAATATCAATACTGAATGATTTAAAATGAAGGTACAAGCAAAGTAAAATGGTAAAGTAGTAGGCATACATCAAAAATCCCACCTTTCCTTTATCACCACCTCCTTCTTTAGAAGCCATTGTAAAATAACTGATAGAATAAATTAATTTTAAGATTTATTTCCAATTCGGCGTCTCAAAACAGTGCGACATCAAAACTTTGAGGTTAGTTGATTTTCGTTCAGAAATCAGAACGTCAAAGTTAGATAGGTGTTATTGGTCTTTAGATACAAACAGAAAAGTTTCGGTTTTCTGTTTCAAAACGAAGAAAACTGACCTGCCAATCACAGCTGCCAAATGTCAATGTCAAATACGCCCCGTCTTGGGAAAAAGTCGCGACGTAAACAAATATAAATAAAAAATAGAGAATAATAAATATTTCCTAATAACAAACACAAAATAACCGTTAAGTATTTTATTTATCGGCGATGGATAGTGTATTTGAAGCGAAACCACTTAAATATTGCGATTGATAATCAAATGAGATATCAATGCGCTCTTCGGTGAGCTACATTCTGTCTCACGCGCCAGGAGAGTCGGTGATGTCGCACCCTGACTACTCGCAGCATGCCCAGCACCATGCGTGCCTGCTGGTGCTCGTCAAGGGCATCGGGGGTATGCTCAAGAACTTTAACAAGCTCTGGGAAAGGATACAAAGGGTCAACAATATAAAAGTTACTGGTAAGCAGCTTTAGTCGTTTACTCATGAACCACAAGCGTTTTTAATTATGTATAAACTATCAGTAATTTTCCTTCTTGTTTCTTAGAAATCTTAATGTGAAAAAAACTGTGTCAGTCAACAAGACATTCCTATCAGAATAACACAGACATGCAATTTAGCAATTTGTCACACATCTATACCTAGCATTATTATTTACTGAGTGACAGTGATGTGTATCTCATAAGTTTACTATCATATTTCTAGATTCTACTGGCCAAGTAAGAGATATATGGGTGAGATATGTCAGAGACTATCCCGTGGAAAACAATGACTGGGGCGACTTCCAAACTCACAGGTAATGGTTTTTAATTAATTTATTTATTTATATGCCAATTAGCCTATCACATACCCACAAAACGAGACACAATAGTAAAACAATAATAGAGCGGTCTCATAGGACTGGTCGGGGATTCATGAATTAATTAAGTAAATAGAACATTTTTAATAGTTATAATTATATGAAAATCTGGAATGATCTAATCTCACCTATAGAAGTGCCAAATTATACACAAATAAAACTAGAAAGTCCTTATTCTTACAGCAGCAATTAAAACACATAAATATGATTTGCATAACTATTACATGCTATAAAAAACACCAATTAGGTACTAATTAATAAGCCTACAGACAACAATGATAATTAGTGAACATTTTCATTGAACATTAGGTAAGTAATTTCACCAATATTGAGCAAACAGGTGGAAATAGGCATCAATATTAATGTCTTTATTTCCTAATGAGCCTAGTTTGATTTCATAGAAATAATTTTATAAAAATTGGATTTGCTATGCTTTTGTTCTTTTATACTATAAAGCTGCATAATATATGTATATTATAGGGAAACCCTAAAGGCTTAAATTTCGGGGGAGGCTATGTAGACATGCCCAGTGTTCCGAATTGCGATAAAAGTGATTATGTCGCGAATCCAACCAAATTTAATGGTCACAAAACATTTATATAATAATTGTGACATTGCGCGTTGGTCGGATTCGCGGTATTGCCACTTGTATCACAATCCCGCGACGGTCGCCGTGCGCGATAAATTCAGCATTACCTACCGCGCTCCAGCACGCTGTGGCGCGAGCCGGTTGCTGTCTGGTTTTGAGACCGCATCAAAGTTACTTCAGTCGACTGCTCGCGCAGCCCATACACAACCAATGCGAAATGGAAAACGAAGAGTTCTTTCTACAATTGTATGCCGCCAAGGACTTATTATGGAATAGGTATCAAATCCCTAAGTATCACAATAAATCGCTAACGTATGACGCATGGGTAGTGCATGCACATACCTATATGTTTCAACCACGTTTAAATTTTTTTAACAAGTTTTCAAAAATATGGTTAGAAAGTAATAAGGATTTGAAAGTTTTAAAAACAAGGTTTGTAAAAAAAAAAGAAAAAGATGATGGATTACAAGAAAACCGGCTGCCGCCCGACCACTCGCATCATTGCTTGCAGGTTTACAAGAATGTACTGACACTGCAGGGAATATACTGCACATTCAGGGAATACCCCGTACATTCTCCCTGTTCGCGCTGAATGGTTTGTGAAAAATAAAAAGTTTCACACATCGTGTTTTAACAACCAACGACAAACGCGGAAGAAAGTACTACCAACTTAATTATGAACAATTTAAACGAAGCAATTGTTTTTGTAGTTACTCAGATACCCGCGAAACGAGACACAATAGTAAAACAATAACAGCGCGGTCTCATAGGACCGGTTGGGGATTCAAACGTTAAGTTTAACAGTAATTGCGGTAATTCTAGTGTTCGCAAAATTAGCTGTTGAGCATATACATACTATTACATACTGTATCACAATCCTTAAGTTATACAAAAGTAGAGTAGTAGCTACATGCATAGCATTAGCGGCCTTTTAATGTTCCCACTGTTGGGACTCAGGCCTCCTCTCTAGGACAGGGCTAGTAGCTACATTTTGGTACAAATGGAGAAAGTTTATTATTGTGACAGAGGCAGAATTCGTCCAAGTCTCAGGGAAAGGTGTTATCAGTTAAGGAGCTGAGTGCTGCAGTGACTCATTTCCACGTGTATCAAATGACGTTTTTCAATACACTTACGAAGTAATAAATAAGCGGGAGTTGACGGGCGACTCGTTGGGGTTGCTTAGCGCCGAGTCTGATACGATAAATACAATTAATTATGGCGGGAAGGAGCTCGCGCACTTTTCTGCACAAGTGCGGAAAACACTACATTGCGTGTCAAAAAACGGTATAAGAGCGGATTTCCGAGTAAATATATTGAAAAAAAAAAAACATTCGTCTCAATTTAGTAGCTAATGTATTAACTGTAACTTTTTTTCACAGGCGTTTACTAGGCCTCATAACACTGAGTAAGTTCACAAACCAAGTGGAGCTGAACGAAGTATGTCGGGTCCACGAGTCTCTCAAGGTGAAATACTCAAACACCCTATACGACTCTCGAGCCTTCATGTTTGGGCCCGTCAGTAATATGAAGAAACCTGAACAGGAGCCGGAAACTTATAGCTATTTCGAAGAGGAGCGGCCTTTGAGGGAAGGAATGGATGATATGTGAGTAATTAAACATTTCATTTTAAACGCAATTCTTATTTCTCTGGATAATCGCAACCGCGACGTCAAAACTCCGGTCTCCTGAGTTTAGAATGTTTTGGCGCAGGTGAAAACCGCTTTGTGATTTCTTGGCCATATAGCCTAACCGCATGAAGGACCATAACTGGATTTTAGTCAGTAAACGTCTGACACGCCCTGTAGCTCCACCCTACAGTCAAGTGGCAGAAGTTATTCGATAATTTCCGACCTCAAAAGAAACCTAAATATTCCTAATCTGTTGTTTTCCTTTTTTACAGCGCACCAAGTGAACAGGCTGACAGCCTATCCTCTTTAGACAGTTTCCCTCAATCCACATCGTCGAACTCTTCATATCCACTTCAAGAGGAACATTTCACCACGCCATCAAACTTCAAGACCCATGCCATGTTCTACGGAGAGAATGACCCAGTTCCTGACTTAGAACAGAATGTGGCCGATCTTATCAACTCGTTGTTCTGGGTTGTGGAGTCCAAGCGTTTGGAGAGGTCGAAGGAGAAATTGGAGAAGGTTTCCTTACTGTTGGCACCGTTTGAGAAGAAGGATTTTGTTGGTGAGTGCAATATATTGGTATAATTTGAACACATTAAAAAGTAGTTAAAGGATGAGCGAAGCTGCGGAGCTTAGCTGGCTCCGAGAGAGCGAGAGTACGATAGCACGTGGCAGAATCGAAGAAGTGGTCGCCAATGCGCTGTCTTTCGCGCTGTAGTAAATGACGGTTGTAAGCGACAGAAAAAGATAGAAGCATAGGGAAGTGCGATATAGTGCGGTCAGATGTAGCTCAACCTTTAGATTTCTTTCTCAATATTATTTGCGTATGTACATTAAACTAAACTGCAATAACTTTGTAGAAACACACCTTTGGAGACCGCGCCAGGGCGACGCTAACGAAATTTATGTATTTACGCGGCGTCTCCGCTACTTTAACGTCAACGATAGACTTACTCTACTTTTGGCTCACTGCCAAGATACTATACCCAAGCCCTAACAGCCCTACAGAAATTAAATAAAATCTTGGTTTCTTTTAATTTCTAAAGGACTTGACATGGAATCCCGCAACAATAAAAAACGTTGCATGGGCCGCGTGACGAAGAACCTAGCGGATCTGACGCTGCAAGCTGGTTTGGTGGCCGACAGTCTAAGCCTGTACAATTCCTCCACTGAACTGTTGAAGACAGACTGGTTGTGGCTTGCTGCGGCTAAAGAAGGTAAGAACAATTGTAGTTATTTCTTTTTATCTTATCGAGGGTAGTTTTATCTTGTCAGTGTCCTTAGACGAATGACTTTTCTGTTACCGTTCGTGCCACACGCTACGTACAAAATGTATGATCATGACATTATCCGTTACGCGCGGTGCGGTGACTTTTTGTGTGACTTCTCCACAAGAAAGGTCAGAAAGGATATTTTTCTCTGCCCATATGAAAATCAATCCCGTCAAAGGTCTTGCCCGTCAATATATATATTTAATCCTACTCAATAACCTTAATTTTGATTTAAGAAATAATTCACAGCAATCTATTTGTTACAGGCCTCTGTACTGCATCAGCCATACTCCTGTACCCTAACCTCCGCAACCCCACTCCACTGCACAGGAACGCGAGTCTCCAAGAGAACTCGCCAAACAAAGCTAAGCAGCTCTCCCTGTTCCAGCCTAACTCCGACTCTCTCAGGAGATTGAAGCTTACTTCATCTCCTCTACGCACTTCAAAAACCTCTAGTCCTGTAAACCCACCCAGTGAACTGACACCAACTTCTTCAGACAGTGTGGAAACGTCGTCCCGCCAATCGGAAACTGATAACGCCGATTCAGAATCTCTTGCTTCCTCTAGCGATATTGAATACCAAAGCCACAAGTCATTCTTAGCTCCCGATCTCCCATCCATTCCACGTCAACCGCCTTCACAAATCACTAATCAATTCTTACTGAATGGAGAAGAAATCGCTGAAAGATACCGGGAAGCTATAATGGATTATAGTAAATATAAGAATGCTGGTGTGATTGAAACTGAAGCCTGCTTCAAAGCTGCGAGGATCGCCGTGGAACAGACCAACAGTTTGCATGCTTCTAGTTTTCTACAAAACGTTATATTTATTAACTTGACTTTGAGTGAACAGGAGAAGATTCAGCGATTTGAAACGCTAGCGGAACTTTATAAGGAAATTGGTAAGTTTTGTCTGAGAAAGACTTGTTGGAAACAATGAAAAGGAAAGAAAAAAAACAACTGCAACTTTTCTAAACGTTTTCATCATTTTCCCAAGGCTTCCACCGCAAGGCCGGATTCTGCCAGCGCCTGGCTGCCACACGTCAAGTAAGCCCCAACAACCCCAGTCCAGACTGGCAGAAATGTTATTACTTGATGCTGCACAGCTTCCCAGGGTACAAGCTCAGTCTGGACCCTAACTACGTAATTCAGCATCAAGTTGGTAAGTTATTTCTTTTTCAAAGCCGCCGTTTATAACCTACTGTTACTATTTTACTAAGCTTCATCTCTTCCAAGATTCTCCAGGGTAATTCTTCACAGAATACATGATTACAAAGTACTATACCTATTTGAAAAATCGAAAATACAAGAATACTAAATTATACCCAAACCTATCCCTATAAAAAGGATATTTACCTACTGGCAACAATGAACGTGTGCGATAAACAATGCAGAGTGTGAAAAACATTTCGTTCGTAAACAGAGAAACTTGTTTGAAATCATCACGATTGGTACGTAATTAATGAACTTTGAACTGTTTACGGTCACTCGGAGCCGGAACAATTTGACTTTGATAACAAAATTCGGAAGGCTTGTGGGCGCTGTTGATGCCGCTTAACATTATAAATATTATTATGGATCGGTTTGGCAAAGGTAGCCCGCAAAAAAATCAACCTACATGAAATCGCCTAAGGTAAGACATGCGGCACGTGCTTTGCTGTCCATCCTGAACAACCACCTGCACTTTGCAGGATCTAAACGAGGCCAATGCCAGAGCCATACAGGTTGCCAAATACTGGGCAGAAAAAGTTTAGTGAGGGCATCGATACGAAAAGAAGAAGAAGAGTATGACGTACACAAATACGTTTTTTCCCCGCCAATTATATTATCAACATACAATTATTGACTCGTGAGTCATGACTGACCTGCTCTATGCAGAAAAATTTCGAACATTTGAATTTCGCGGGCAAACCCGCGAAATAACGCTTTCTTTTCAACAATTTTTTTTATACATCTCTATTCTTAAATGTTGCTAGTAAACTATACAAATGAGACAAAATATATCAACAGATTTTTGAACCATCCGATACAGAATGAATCCTATTTAATAGCGTACAGTCGCCGTATCCTAAGCAGGAGCTCGTGTGAGCAGGAGTTCAGTTGCTGTTTAATTATTCAAAAATTGATTCCTAGTAGATACTGTGATGTAACATTAACGTAGTATTGCTCCTCAAGTGTCCGATTTCTCCCTGAGTGTACAATTTGTGAAATTATCAAAACGCCTTCTCGGTATTTAGCTGAGAATTTTATTGTAGTGTTGACTGGCTTTGCAAAGTTTGCCGAGAAGGTTGACTTGATGCATTTGCTGCCAAATACTAAAAACAAACATTAGAATGTGTACTATTGTACATCCCTATTCGAATGGTAAAGGAATTAATAACTACCTACCTATTCATTACGAAGACATGCTTAAAAGGCTTAGTATCCAAGCCATAGATAAAGATCCGCGGTGCCAAACCATTAAAAAGTGTATACATGTAAATTGTAAATAAAAGCTTGCTTTGTTTGTTGTGCTGTTCTGCTGTTCAGTCAGTTTCAATTGTGTTTCTGAAAATATCGTGCTTGCTTGTCTTGCTACTAAAGTGAACTTTAATTCCTAATCTAGTGAGTCAAAAATGTCCTTCGAGAACCCAAGTTATTTTTTATACACCAACGCACATTACTCCGATATGTGTATGTGTGTATTTAAATGCAACGAGGATATCCCTGCAGGTCGAAGACTGTACAAAAGAACGTTTCCCAACCGTCCTTTGCCTGCAGAAATTGTATTTAAAACTATATTACATCGACTTAAGACCACGGGTTCCTTTCATCCTCCTTTGTCGGAACCTACACGGCTACGGTCTGGTCGTATACGCGCTCCGGTGGGGCCTGTGGAGGACAACGACGACGTGACGGCTGCAACGTCGACGGAGGATGATGACGACGATGAAGACGTGACGGCTACAGTGTCGACGGAGGACGTCGACCACTTGATGGCTACAGTGTCGACGGAAGACTTCGACAATGTGACGGCTGCAGTGACGACGGAAGACGTCGACAATGTGATGGCTGCAGTGTCGACGGAAGACGTCGACGATGTGACGGCTACAGTGTCGACGGAGGCCGAACATCAAAACGAACCTAATGAACCAACTAATCCTACAGAGGAACGTAAGCGTATCAAACGACCAAAAAAAAGGTTGTCACGAAAAATAGCACGCCGTCCTCCGAAAGTGAGACCCTACATTGAGATTGGCTCAAGGGACTTGAGTCCATACTTATTTGAACCAAGACAAAGATTTTGCCAATGGTACATTGCTCAACTAAAAGAAGATCCGAAGTTTGCCCAAACAATTTTATGGTCAGATGAGGCTTTAGTCACAGCAGATTGTGTTCTAGAAGGTGACACCTACTGGTCATATGTCAAACCTAAAACTGGAAAAGAGCTACATTGGGAAATAAATGTCTGGGCTGGGATAATTGACACAAAGATAATTGGGCCACTATTTTTACCCAATGATGTGCATCAAAATTATTTAGACCTCATTCTAAAATGTATAGAAGACCATTTTAAAGGGCTGCCTGTATCTGAACGTAAGAAGTTAGTATTCCAACACAGTGAAGCGCCTGAAACTTGGAACGAGACTCTAGATGAACAATTCCCTGTTTGGATTGGTGGTGGTGGTCGTCCTGTGCGCTGGCCTATGAACTCACTGGACCTGTCACCAGTGCACTTCTTCTTGTGGGCTCACATTAAACATCGTTTGTTCAAGGAAACCTGTAAAAATGAAAGTCAGATGAAACGGAAGATAATTGCTGAATTTGAGAGGCTCAAAAAATGTCCTAATATGATAAAAAATGCAATCAAATCTGTCCACCGATGTGCCAATTTATGTTTAGAGCGAAAAGGGCAAAATTTTTCTTTTCTTCTGTAGTTTAGGCATCTAACTCTCTTTATAATAATTATAAGATATTTTTTACTGTTTTAAAACAATTTAAAATCAGTGCTACCAGACTATCTTCTTATCTTAATTATTTGGTTCCTGCAAAAAGTCCATGATGGAACACTGTGTGGAACTTTTGTTTGATTGACAATTTGTAATGTGTATGATAAAAGTGTACTACAATGTTAATATCAAAACGGGTAAGTTCCAAAATGACATCATTGGATTCCAATGATTAATTTTAATTTATAAAGTTATTACATAGATTGGTTACAAAAAAACTGTCCACCCATGTCTATTATAGAACTCTTGTATAAAGCCCATGTGAGAACAAATAGTGAATGACTCCTTAATATTTTTTGTTAAGTTGCTACTTCATTGAATCCTTTGTCGACACACCTTTCCATCAAGAAAAATATCATTTAATTACTTACAAATTATCATCTTAGTTCTATAAATTTGTGTTACATATTTTACTATATAAAAAAAAAATTAGGGAACAATTTTTTTTTGCTGTTAATCAAATATTCGAGATGTTATTATGATCAGTCGAAAAAATATTGAGCAGTTATTTAATTTAATGGCGGTTGATTAATTATTGCGACAGTAAAACAAGGAAGAATAAAATCAATTGTCGGTTTTTTTATCATACAATGTCATTCTAAAAATAATTGAGCAGTCCAATAACAGAATGAGTAGTAAAAATCATGGAATGAGCGGTTCGATAAATAGTTTGGCAGATTATAGCGAGCCGTGACACCCGAACTCAAATTCATTGAAAAGAGAGGTGAATGTTCGTTTGTTCCCGACTCGGATAGGTTAAGTTGGGAGACTTTAGCCTGCCGGCCGATGCTCAACCATTGGCTTGGGAGGAAGCACGGCTCTTCGACGTTTCGGGCTACGCAGGTGCTTTCGGGGCATGGCTGCTTCGGGAAGTACCTGGGTCGCGGTGCCATCACTGTGTCCACTGCCCGGAGGACATTGCACGGCGTGGCATACGCTGGCCGAGTGTATCGCACGGGAGGAGCTGCGCCGTGCCCTTGTTTCTGCAGTTGGAAGCGACCTGTCGCTGTCGGTCGTGGTTCTATCCATGCTCGGCAGTGAAAAATCTTGGGATGCAGTGATCTCCTTCTGCGGAAGTCAAACTGCACCCATAGTCCCAGACGCAAATGTACGAGGGAACACCGGGATGTTTTTAGTCAGTAAGAGTCTGACAGACACCTCCACCCACCCCATGGCAGAGGACATCCATGAGGATTAGCACCCAGAAAGAAAAAGGAGGCTTTAACCTTCGTGGTTTTTTTTTTAAACCACCCAGAAATAGGGGCTCCGTCAAACTAACGTAGCGCAGGTGGTAATTAGTTAATTATGTTTAAGTTAATTCTATGTAATTTAATAAGTAAGTTAAGTATGTTTCGAATTACGAATAAAAGTTCCTATTATTTTTATACAAATTGTTTTATTTAATTCCTTCAGTCAAAGCAAAAGTAATTTAATTTTTCATTACTATTTAAGTAAGTACTTTTCAGTTTTTAGGATTCCGTACCAAAAAGGTAAAAAGGAACCCTTATGGTGCGACTTCGTCCGTCTGTCCGTCCGTTACACCGCTATATCTCGAAAACTACTTTACACCTCATTGTTTAGAATTATTCCCAGTTGTCCCCTCTAGCCCTGTCCTCCGGGGTGACAGCTGGAAACTTTCTTCCCAGCTGTCACCGGGGTGACAATTTGTGCCATTTGTCCCCTTTAAAAACTGAATAGAGGGGACAAATGGGAAGTTTTTTAGGGTTCCGTAGCCAAATGGCAAAAACGGAACCCTTATAGTTTCGCCATGTCTGTCCGTCCGTCCTCGCTTAATCTCTGTGACCGTTAGCTCTAGAAAGCTGAAATATGGTACTAATATGTATGTCAATCACGCCGACAAAGTGCAAAAATAAAAATTGGAAAAAAATGTTTTATTAGGGGGGCCCCCTACATGTAAAGTAAAAAGCGTTTTTTTTTTTTAATTTCTACCCTAACGTGTGGTATATTTTTGGATAGGTATTCAAAAATGAATAGGGGTTTACTAAAATAATTTTTTGATAATATCAATAATTTCGGAAATAATCGCTCCAAAAGTAAAAAACAATGCGTCCCCCCTCTAACTTTTGAACCATAAGTTTAGAAAATATGAAAAAAATCTGGAAAGTAGAGCTTTAAAAAGACTTTCTAGGAAAATTATTTTGAACTTGATGGGACGAACAGTTTTTTGAAAAGTTGGGGACACTTATTGGGACGGGCGGGAAGCCACGGAACCCTACACTGAGCGTGGTCTGACACGCTATTGGCCGGTTTTTTCCAGTTGTCACCGGGGGGGGGGGGGGGTGACATTTGTTACGATCACTTCCTTCCCACAAAAAAAATGTAATTGCCATAGATTTCACCTTTTTTATTTCTTATGCTACATACAATCATTATCACAATTACATTAGAAAAATATTAACTATTAATTATGTAAATAAAAATATTTAAAAAAAAATATAGAATCAAATGAGAAAAAATCAACATTAAGTTTCCTTTAATAGCTACAATCACAAATTATAAACTTTTATTAATACTAATCGTATAATCACAGATATTCACTTATTACTCGCATGCTTATTTGAAATCGAAGGAAGGAATTGTAGCAAATGTCACCACCCCGGTGACAACTGGGAAAAAAACTTCCTATTTGTCCCCTCTTGTCAGTTTTCAAAGGGGACAGATGGCACAAATTGTCACCCCGGTGACATCTGGGAAAAAAATTCCCAGCTGTCATCCCGGAGCACAGGGCTAGAGGGCACAGCTGGGAATAATTCATTGTTTATAGAATTGTTTAGAATGAGATTTCTTACTGACAAATTCCGACTTATTACTACCCACACGTAACCGCTCGTACAATAATTTTTAACGCCCATTTAATTATTTTCCTGCTCAATTATACATAATTATATTCACTGATCCATTTAATTATATTTTATTATTCATTTTTATTTACTTTACTTCTTAGTCTTAACTGCTGAACTAGTTATTAATCGTGTCCAGAAAACGTGTAAAAGACCAGGCTGTTAACCAAATGGCTAATTAAGCTAAGTTGACTGCAACATACAAATTATTGTTATATGATGGCCAGTGCTCAGTGCCGGCATGGCACGGCATGTCATGGCAAAGGATTGAAAGAGCCAATTTGTGTTGAGGAATTATGATTGCTAATTTAGTTGAAATAGGGTTGAAACTTGCGCAGCGGTCAGGCGGAATGCCGCGAGACACCACGGCATACCGTACCTACCGTGCCAGTGGGCGCTGGCCCTAAAGATTTTGACAGGGTAATACAACCCCACCAGCTACCACCGGCAGCTTCCCTGCACAGAGTAGCTACAGATTACATCTTTTGAGACTGTCTTCAACTTTTTAAGCTATTTCTAACTCCATTCGCAGATTTAGAAAAAAAAAAACAATCAATAAGTTAGACTAACCAGTTTGAGCACTAGAAAAACCACAAATTCGTAAAAAGAAAATTCACCATATATTTACACTAATAAGAGCCATTACGCACTGTCGACTAGTCGCCGGCGACTCAGTCCCTCGGCGACCGAAACATGGGAAAAGTCGCCTGGGCGACTGACGACTAGTGCGCAAGCACCTATTTAAACTATAGTAAGTAACAGTCGCCGTCGACTGAGTCGCCGGCGACTAGTCGACAGTGCGTAATGGCTCTAAAGGTTTCTTACACATATCCCGTTCAGCGATAACACAGGCAAAATTGTTACTTTTTTAAGAGTACAATAAAGTTTATTCTTTTCTATACTTATACATATATTAAACAACTGAAGAGTTTGTTTGGTTGTTCACTAATCTCAGAATCTATATTTTTTTTAACTATGTCTCATCACTAGTCCAGGGCAGGTGAACCCAGCTGAACCTATTTATGATACGCTGCAAACTATTGGTAGGATTTGTTTTTAATGATGGTTAAAATGTATAAAATAAACTATTGTTATCATAAAACTCGTCAGGTTGGCCAGCCCTTCAAATCCAGCTGCTACAAGAGCTGGTGGTAGCCGCTCGCCGCATGGGTCACCCTGCACTGGCGACCAGACACATGACTTTCTTACTGCAGACCATGTGGCCACATCTGTCCAGACAGGAACACAGGGAATTGGCTATACAGCTTCAGGTATACAAAAAATTATATTTTTTTAAATATTATTAACATATCTTTTCCTGATGGTCTCGTCAGCCGCATGCAGGGACAGCTGGGCAAGTGTCGCCACACAGTGGTGTAGTGCAGAGTCAAGCTGGCCTAGGAAGGAGTGGTGAGATGTCCTAGACACATACCGTGAAGACTGGTATGAGAGGGCGCGGGAGTAAAATGCCTGATAGAATTTGCGGAGGTCATTCAGTCAGACGAGATAGTAATGACTAGGAAAAAAGCGATTTCCTTGACAATTTGCGTCAAAGCGTGATCATGACAAAGCCAAAATGTGATTAGCATTAAAGTAGTTACAGTCTGTTAAAACAGCACTATCAGAGTTACCAGTGTAAAGCTCAGAACCACAGTGGGATCGCATTACATCGGGCTATGCTGATCACAGATCACACTAATATTGTAAAAGCAAAAATTTGTATGTACATATGTGTGAATGTTTGTTACTCCCTTCACACTCAAACCGGTGAACGGAGTTAGATGAAAAACTCACGGCCCACACGGGTAAACTATGTCCTAGAACCTATGTGCATAGGATATTTCGAGGGACTGAAACAATTTGCCTGCTACAGTTTTCCCGTACAATTATAATTTAGGTGTGTTCAAGGCTAGGGTGAATAGGTTCTTAATTCATGAATCCCCGACCGGTCTCATAGGACCGCGCTGTTATTGTTTTACTATTGTGTCTCGTTTCGCGGGTATTGATAGGTTAATAAGCTAGTGCGCCTCACCATCAACGATTGCATCACTGCTTACCATCTTTGCATTTTTCATCTTTGATTGCAGTCAAGCACTAGTTTATAACAATTTAAAAAAAAATTATGAAGCCACTGGCAGAAAGTCGTGACAAGTTTGCCGACACACTGAAAATCTTTCTAAAGCAGATTTTACTGATGAAATCATTTTTACTCAGGCTCTATCAGCCCAGTGCGAGGGTGGCCCAGTTCCCTTGGTCCTGGAGACAGGGGAGGTGATTCCTCCTGCGAACCTGGCCCATGTACCTTTTTGCTCAAGATAGAACTTATGTGTTATACATAGGATATTTTATAACGCCGCTGGTAGAATCCCGGATGTGATAAGTTTGCCAACACTCTAAAAATCTTTCTAGAGCAACTTTTCATAAAATCAGAAATTACAAATTTTATTTCAAATAGACCATTAATAGTCGGGCACTTTCGAATTGTCAAAATGTTGATCAGTCAAAAAAAACGTGAAGCTAAATTGATTGATGATTTAACGTGTTTATTATTCTTCTTTTCCACTCAGGCTCTATCAGCGCAGTGCGAGGGTGGCCCAGTTCCCTTGGTCCTGGAGACGGGCGAGGTGATTCCTCCGGCGAACCTGACCCATGTGCCTCACTGCTCGTGGTTCAACGCGCGCCCCCTGCCGCCGGCTCGCGCGCCGCACCTGAGGCAAGCCAAACCAGCGCACGGACCCTTCATATTCACGCCTATACACTTTGGCAGTTTGGAACGGAATGCCAAAAAAGATGAGGGGAAAATGGGTATGATATTTTGATGAATTTATGGCATTTTTATTCGCATTTTAGCAATTTTACTTAATAATAATAATTAAGTAGTAACAATAATGGTTATATAATATAGCAATAGTATATGATATCAATTCAACCATTTTAAACGTCTTCACGACTTTATTATGTGAATTTCTAAGGGGTGTTTTTTCTGGCTTGAAACAAAATAAATATGTTACAAAAAAACAATTATTGCTGTTATGTTATTAAAACGATCAAATCTAACATCACTAAATTCCCATTCCAGAATACCTATGGGTAGAAGACGACATATGCGAAGTGCAAATGAAGCTAACAAACCCTTTGCCATTCGAACTAAAAGTTTCAAACATGAGGCTTCTAACTTCAGGCGTCGTATTCGAGTCTATCCCCGAGACCATCATCCTGCCCCCAGACTCCCCGACGACAGTCAACCTACATGGAACGCCGAAAGAAGTAGGGGAGCTCCAAATACTGGGATACTCGACCCATACGTTAGGTGTCAAGTCGAACTGTCGCCTGAAAAACATGCCGACTCCCCACAAATTCCCAGCTTCATACACCATTGAAGTGATACCCAGTCTCCCCACTATAACTATTGAGACGATCGTAGCGCCCTCTGGTAATGCCAGTGTGACCAGCATGGAGAATGTGGGCAGTACCACGAATATTTCATTGTTTAACGGAGAGAGTACTGACTGTTCTATAAAGATTACAAATACCAGCAATGTTCCTATTGAACATCTTGAGTTGGCTATACAGGTGAGTTTTGAAATATTGTTAATTTTATTGTTCTTGATACCATCTCTACATATCACATAATGGCTACTACACACATGCCGCCGGGTTTGCCGACCACCTTGCAAAAATGGAACAAAAATGTGCCGCCGGCTCTGTGTGTAGGAGCCTTAAGATTCATGATACAAGTATTATAATAATTAATCAATGTAAACACAGAACATAACACAAAAAGTTAAGTACATACAAAGTTACTCATTGTTATCAAGTATTGTGCAAAGTGGAAGCCAGAGTAGTGTGCAGCATTAATCAACCGTAGCTTTTTGTATCTGCTGCCTGCCAGGGTTTAAACTCATATTTCCAGCTATGTTATAAGATCCATGAATTTAGAAAATGTAACCAGGAACCCACAAGACCAACAAAGCAGTCGACTTCAACTCTTCTATTTCTTTAATCATCATTGTATTGCTTTCCAGTCAAACATGGACAGCCAACTGCAATCAAAAGTATTCCAATACTCCAACGAGGACATTCAG
Source organism: Mythimna separata (assembly GCA_030763345.1). Taxonomy (NCBI): domain Eukaryota; kingdom Metazoa; phylum Arthropoda; class Insecta; order Lepidoptera; family Noctuidae; genus Mythimna; species Mythimna separata. The sequence goes on from CM061187.1 coordinate 8,188,123, forward strand.
GCCCTCCTACCGATCCCTCCCAATGAGACAGCCACAATAGCCATCAAGTTATATGGAGAAGCAGATTTCTTGGACCTGGGCGGGGTTGGAGTTGAAAACCTGTTCCCTCTTAGCCTGAATTCTAACTACCCGTCGAGGGTCGGGTCGCCGGTGCCGAATGCACAGACGTCACTGCCCACACAGAGTTCGAACCCGCAAACGTCTTTGAGTAGTGGACTTATTCCTAACAGGACTTCGGGTAGCTTTAGGTACTTAACTATTTTTTAATATAAACACATTTTCGCTAAACATTTCTAAAACTTTATCATTGTGATGTGTACCCATCGAATTTAAGTTTAGTCTTTCTCTGGAGAGTTATCGTGATTTGACCAAAATAAGATCTTTGTACCCAAATCATTCAATTATTCAAATCTTTTAAGTCACACGTGTGCTCTCGCGCTTTTCCTAGTTATTTGATTTACAATTTCTTGTTTATGATTTATTTGTAGTTTTTTTTTCATCTCTCTCTTCATATTTTTAGGTCTACAAATTCTCATACAACCAGTTGGTCGGCACCAATTTCAGTGATGTCTCCATCTAGAGGACGGCAAATAGAAACGCAGGTAAACACTAGATATTTTAACGCATAATTTATCGTAATAGAGAACTATCTATGGGTAGGCACCAGATAAACATGGAGTCATCCACCTAGCCTTTTCCCAACTATATTGGGGTCAGCTTCCAGTCAAGCCAGATTTAGCTGAATACCAGTATTTTACGAGGAGCGGCTGCCTGCCAGACCTCCACAACCCCTTAACTGGGGTAACACGGCCAGATAAACATGAGTAACCGCCTTTTAATTATCATTTCTGACCTTATCCTTAAAATAAGTAGACGAAGTTTTGTATAAACGAACAGCCTGCCAACAGATGCTTGTGTTTCAGCTCGTAATCAGATATTCAGGTGGCGAAGGCGAGATGCACTGTCGTCAGTCGACGCTCCAGATTAATCTAGAACTGCTGCCGAGCGTGTCCATCACGCACTGGGATGTTTTGCCTGCGGAAATGTAAGTAGCCTTGGATTTCAGCGTCATCATCATACCTGCTTCGGTTTGAAGAATGATCTTTTAAAAGTCTGTAGTGTTGTATAAACTAGAGTGCGTCTAATGAAAGCGTGACTTGTTTTTTTTTTTAATTTAATTGGCAACATTATTCAGCCGAAATGTAGGAAATAAAAGAAATTGTGAAGTGTCAAGACATGATTCTCCTTCTAGGTAGTAATACCACATTTTTTATTTTTTTTATTTAAACCTCTTTTTCTCAGGTCGCGCTTTTATTAGACGGACTATAGTGATTCGCCATAGCGAGAGGTTTTATTCGGTTAGGTATTCTAGCATCTCTATGATCCTCGATTGTTTCGACTTTGACTCGAGTCCAACTCGATCTGTTATTGCGACTGGCGGCGCGTTTATTAATGAGTTGTTCCGCGATGGTTTAGAGTTTCAAGTGACGGTGACTGACTCGAAACTATCGAAAGACATCTCAGTTATTTTGCAGTATGACGTGTCGATGTTTAACTCGATGGTTTATTTTGACCCCAATTCTTTCGATTGGTAAAACTTCTCGAGATCGCCCATCGTTAAGACAAACTCAGCAATAAATACTCGTATTATTTAAACTAAGTCTGAACCTTTTCAAACCAACAGCAACAACGAAAGTTTTACTATACAATGTGGATATGACAATACGACTTTAAATGAAAACACTAGCAATACTCATCATTATGAATAACTTTTAGTACGGGACCAACACTGAAATCGCGAAAAAAAAATCAGGTGTCCCATACATTTACGTTTGCAAACGTCGGCAAAATGTACGGGACAGCTGATTTTTTTTTTCGCGATTTCAGGTTTAGTCCCATATTAAAAGTTATTCATAATGATGAGTATTGCCAGTGTTTTCATTTAAAGTCGTATTGTCATACCCACATTGTATATGACGTACTATCCATTTTTTATGCAATTACCAAAAGTAAAAGTCGCCAATACTAATTTCATTTTAAATTTGTTCCAGTCCATCACAACTGTACCTGGTGCTTGACGTGACGAACCTAACATCAGAAGAGATGGACTTCCACTACGCGCCAAGCAAGCATATCCTGATCGAGAGCAAAGAGTCGTGCCGTGTGCCCGTGCCTTTAGACCGCTGCCCCTTCAGCACTACGCCCAGCAAACCGCTTGATGAAGGTAGATATAGTTTATAATGTACTTCAACATAATATCCTGATCGAGAGCAAAGAGTCGTGCCGTGTGCCCGTGCCTTTAGACCGCTGTCCCTTCAGCACTGCGCCCAGCAAACCGCTTGATGAAGGTAGATATACTATACAATGTTCTTCAACATATCCTGATCGAGAGCAAAGAGTCGTGCCGTGTGCCCGTGCCTTTAGACCGCTGCCCCTTCAGCACTACGCCCAGCAAACCGCTTGATGAAGGTAATAGTACATTATGATACAAGTGTGTAATGTGGGTCATTATCGTCGCGGTGGTATTAAGACCCGAGCCATGGCGAGGGTCTTAAGAGAACCAAGAACGATAATGACCAATTACTCACGTGTATCATACGACGTTTTTCGACACACTTGTGAAGAAAATAAATGAAAAATCAACTTTATTTAGTAGGTATATGAAAAGTTTATCTAAAGAAACAGTTCGTAAATGTGCAGTCAGTAAAGTTATAATTAACTATTTTGGCTGTATAGTGGTCCCATGACATTTTCTTGCGTACAGCACAAATCATTTTCCTCATAAATAGTTGTTGTAGACATATTTATAAAATCTGTACGTATTTTATTTTTAAATATGGCGGCAAAAAAATTGACTTTTCTTAAACGCGCGCATGCGCGAAAAATGGCGGCCATAGACTAGCTACTCTTGCTCTTGGTTTAATAAAAAATAAGTATGAGGTTGCATATAAACAGAAAATACAAATTTGATAAAAGATTTAATTAATTAAATATGTAAAATTTTAAATAGTTTATTTAAACACGAAATTGCATGAAATAAGTAAGTAAAACACTAATTTATGCTATTGAACGCAATAACAAATTTTATTCTTTTTTGTCTTAAAACTCTTTTTGACAATAAAGGGGTTAAACGAAAAGGTTCTAACTACATTACCGCACATGTGCATAATAGTAATCAAAATGTCACAGTTTGGTAACGAGCCCCTTTATATACCTAAATGCAGTGCAATAACAGCCACTTTATGAGCAAGTGTGTCGAAAATATAGTTTATAATATACTTCCATACATCCAAGGACGCGTCGGCACGCGGGAGGGCATGGCCCTCAAGCCCCTTGCTGCCAGGATCCCGATTCCGATTTCCAAACACTAGGCGTAGGCTTGTGGATGGTGAGCATCGGGGAGCTCGCCGTCCGGTAACCTAATTAGCCTATTATGTTAAGTTTAGACTTCTCTTTTCCTTTTTCACATACATATATATCTATCTTCGGACATTGCGAGCTAGTCCATCCGATAAGAGCCAAGCTCATCTCTCCCCTTTCACATTGGTCCGCCGCGATGTCACCTTACATTTAATGGGACCCAAAGTAGCTCTTTTAGCCTACAACTTAGAGCTCAAACAAACGAGCGACATGTTGTTAACATCAGTGATAATAACTGCAACCGTTAACATAGTCGACGCAACAAATAAAAGTCAGTAGCAGCCATCGTGTATCAAGTTTCGCCCCGTGTCGTCGGCTGCAGATACGACTTTGGCAACATGCTGCTCGTGTGTATGAACTGTGTGATCTTATCTGACATGCTGCAAATTTCGTTTAAGGGTCAGCTTACACCGAGACGCGACGCTGCATGTACATTTTAATAGAGTGACTCAAAATAGAACTTTATTTACTGCTCAAAAAGAAACACATTTCATTGTAAGAATTACGTTGCTAATCCGTTGCTTCTCGTGACGCCGCGCGGCGTCTGGCTGCGCGGAACGTTTTTACATTTGCGACTGTTGTGTTGCCAACGATTTTACTATGCGCCTCGCAACGTTGCGATGCGTCTCGCGGCGGCGCGCGGCGCAGCGCGAAATTACTGGCATTTTCCTGTATCGTCGCGTCTCGGTGTGAACTGATCCTTACCTGACATGCTGCAAATTTCGTCTAATAAATAATAATAATTTAGATTTAAGTTTCTGTACAATTTATAACTTCTTTTGGTGTACAATAAAGTTTATTCTATTCTATTCTATTCTAACACCTAAATTCTCATTCCACAGATCTAATAGAATCGAAGTCAACGAACACAGGCACTTCCACCAACAGCTTGGAACTGATGTGCTCGGAACACATCACGAACAACATCTCTCTGCGGTGGCACCTCATGCAGTCGGACATCACGGGCCGCGCGTCCGTCAAGGGCATCACGCTGTCGCAAGCTATGATGGACATTGTGAGGATGTCGCCTCTGAATTGGGGTATGTAAACTATTGTATATTGTATTTTGTATCAATTTTACGCTGCCTGCCCACGACCGACAATCGGTGAACGATTTTTTGTAGTTGATAAATAGAACACACTGATAGCAATAGTGCAACGCACACGGCCTACAAAAAGACGGTCAGAATATACTATAGGACTATTTATTGTGTGACAGATTGTGATTATTATTTGTGACGATTATCGGGACTATTATCGAACCTACAAAAAATCTTTCGTAGGCGGGCAGCGTAAAACAGTTTGTATCAGTTGTCATTAGTGACCACTAATGACAACGCGAGCCTATCAATAATTTAAAAAAAAAACTTGGTTACTTTCCCGTCTTTATTTTTGTACAATATTTTATAGTAAGCAAGAAATAACATTAAAAAGAAATTTCTGAAAACAGCATCAAAAAACGGTTAGTTAGAAATTAGCATTTCAAATATTGATATGACGAAGAGTAAGAGCGTGGTGAGCATATATTTCTATCTTTTTTGTATACACGTAAACCAATGGCAATGACGTCACTTTTCAGTTTTTCTCCTTGTAACTTAATTGCTTCTTTTTCGTTAGTTTCCCTTTCCACATGATTCGAAAGGTTTCCCAACTTAAAAAGAGAACGGATTTAAAAAAAAAAAAACAATTTGCGATTCAGGCAAATACCTATTACACACTCAAAAACTTTCGCCTTTATAATATTATTATGATTAATTAATTTATCCTAATCAATCCCAGATAATTATTATACTTTCCTTTGGTCATCCCACCACTCACAGAGTATGTCCTCCCTGAAGACAGATTAATAACTCTTTGTTATAGAGTTAGATAAAATTTATTATATGTGCAAACAAAATTCGTATTTAACTTGGACCATCACCTAAACCCACAAAACATACAAAATTGAAAAAATTTCAAAATGATTTTATTTTTCATAGGCCTACATGGGCACTTATAAAACATCAAAAACTAGTGCACGGTTCCAAATTGGTCGTTCCCTATGGAGAAGAACCGGCAAGAAACTCCATGGTTCCTCTTTTCAATAAACTATTGGGTCTACAATACTTCCATATTACAACACACACTGTCTCTCCCTCCAACAGAAGTAAGCGTGAACAGCCAATGCATCAAGCCGCAAGAGGAGTACAACTGCTCGGCGGGCGAGTGCCTGTCGCTGGGCGTGGCGGTGTGGAACCATCTGAGCCGGCCGCTGCACAAGCTGTGCCTGTCCGTGCAGTTCTACCAGGACTACAACAACGGCGTGCTCAGCTATAAGCTGGACAACAGGGTCGCTACTGCGGGGAATAATAAGTTAGTATTTATTATTTATATACTCTTTACACACCGTAAAAATACATTTTTACAAGGAGCTTAACATTAGTAGGGGTGGTACAATGGGAGGTCTTATCGCTAACAGCGATTTTTTACAGACAATCTTTGGATGGAATTGACTTGAAGGAAAATAGATACGCACGTAGTTTCTAGTGTAGTATATCATAAAAACAATTTATTGAAGTTGTCAAAAAATAATTGGACCATTTTGAAATTTGAAGAAATTGCATGCTACTCTATAGTAAGCACAAAAGAATTGTAATGTATTGTAAAAGGTATTGTATAGAATTCCTGAATTATAGAGATTGCCAGTATCATATACAAAGTTTAAAACATTGTCTCCACAAAAAAAGATGCGATTTTTTTTCTCAATATTCTAATTTTTATAATCTCCTAGTGAAATTCATTCTATTCTTCTTCTTCTTTTGGTATCGATGCTCTCATCAAACTTTTTCTGCCCAGTATTTGGCAAACTGTATGGCTTTGACATTGGCCTCGTTTAGACTCAAACTCAAACCATTCATACTATTTTGCAAGGCATTTATGCCTTAGCCTTTGCCTTTTTTGCTTTGCCTTTGGGCTTTAAGCCTTTAGTAGTATTTTTAATGAAAATGAATTAAATACATCCCTATCATAGTTTTTTTGTTATTATGGATTGTCTACAAAAAAGAGCAATGTTCTGTATTTTATTTCCAGAGTGGTACTGTCAACTCTGCCAGAATCAGCAAAGGCCTACCACGAGTGCACCGTCGTCTTCTTAACCCCTGGCGAATATAAAATTGACATCCAGTGTTCAACCACTGAGCCAGTACTGGACGAGATTCCCCTCATCAAGGAAACCGAACACCCATCTATAATACAACCCTGTGCTGGAGAAGTCAGCCACATTTGGCGGTTCATACCACCTGTAGCTATAAGCGTTACTGATTAAGTTTAATAAAAATACTATTTGATTAATTAAAATACACTTCGGCTTACCTTTAAGCTCATTTCACATTACGCTATTTATAGCATATCGCATATAATTCATAGCACACAAATATCGCTCGCCATACATTTATAATAATCGTGTTCTAAATAAATGTATGGCGAGCGACATTGTTGAGCTCTATGCTATAGCTGAACTCTATGCTATATTATAGCGTAGTCTGAAATGAGCTTTACGAGGGATACAGACGAAGTGTCACGGTATATTAATTATAATTGGATTTAAGCGCAAACCGTGCAACCAAAATTTCATTTGATCTATTATTATCTAATATCAACAATTGACAATAACACTGAATATTATTTCTTCAGTATTATCTTGACTCAAAAATATAACCACTAAAACAATGTATTTGCATTTAGGTAACCTAAAATTCAAATTGTACTCATAATACAACAGTGCCGGGGGTGTTAAAATCATCAAAGCCTCAGATTTTTTACACAGAAAGAAGTTTTATACACATTTTAAAAAATCTGAAATAAAAACCCCCTAGGCACTGGATTATTGAGATTTCGCGCATAATTACGTCCAACATACTTATCCAAATTGTATACCTTATTTATGATTGTATTATTTTGTATTTAAAAAACCTCAATTATTATCTAAATAAAATATAAAGTTTCTATTATTTCAAACAGCTGTTATATTATTTAGTAGCTTTTCCAATGGCTTCGCATAAGTACTAGCTTTTGCCAGCAGTTTCACCCGCATGATATTAGAAAATTATCATAAGGGAAAATATTCCTGGAATAAAAAGTATCTTAACTGACAGTGTAAAAAAGTGATCCAATCGGCGGGGTTTTTTTTTGTGATTGGAGCTTTTTCCCGTCAAGACGAATAAAACTTTCGCCTTTTTTTGTGATTGCGAGTGTGACCATTCCCGCCCAATCTACGAGGTCTATTTTCTCTGAAACTTCTAAGGGCCCTCACCCATGGCGACTTTTTGTAGCGCTGCTGACGCGCGTTTGCGAGACGTGCTACAGTCGCATTTGCAACGCGCCACAGAGGCGATGCTAAGAGGCTACTGCATCGCGACTATAACGCAGCAAACGCGCGACCGTGTCAGACGACATCGGGGAGAGGACGGAGGGAGGGTGGCGCGTGAATGAATAACAATCTACATACTACGAGCTACTGTATCGCGTTTGCACTGCGACAGTAGCGCGTTTGCATCGTGATTGAAAACCGTGGCGTGGGCGAGGGCAAGCAGCTAGCGACTGCATCGCAACTGTATCGATGCGAACGCGCTACAGCAGCGCTACTGCATTGCTTCAAAAAGTCGCCGTGGGCCCCTAAGGTCTTTTTATTAACCGACTTCCAAAAAAGGAGGAGTTTCTTAAGTCATCTGATCTTTTATACTGGGCCACATACTCTTTGCCTGTACCTTTGGAAGGCGTTCGAGTAGTAAGACCTTACTGGACTAAGGGCCTGTTTCACCACCTTTGATTAAGTTGCCAAAATCTTACTTGGCAGATAATTTCATACAAATTCTGTTTCCATTTTTGAATTTATTCAGGAAGTAGTGGCTAACTGCCTACTCGGAAATTGTGAAACAGGCCCTTAGTGTATGCAGGCATCAGAACGATGTATACTAAGGGCCGAGCCCGAGGACGTTTGCACTTACGAAACTCTGTCAACGAAGCGGCAATGTCCTGCCACAGCGTGTGACCTGCAGCTTCGTCGACAGTGTTTCACAATAAAGAATGAAGTTACTCATCCGTGGGCATGCGTTACCGCGGTCAACCTGTGAGTGCAAGAGGGACGGAGCTATGTAAGTTGTATAGCTCCGTCCCTCTTGCACTGCTCAATGATCGACCATTCTGACACAATTGTAATAGCAGACTAAGGCCCCTGGTCAGATAACCAGGCAGGCATGTCGGCCTTATGAAAGACAAACTCAACTATTGGACGTTCTTGGGCAATTTCGATCTAAAAGTGTGCAAAGGGTAAAGTTTGTAAAGGGTCTCCGCAGATCGTGTATTGAACATTTATTTTGCGTCACATGCTCGCACCTGTTTACATAAGGATCAAATGACGCTATGTCAGCGGATATCATTACTGTGACCCGATACAAGGCCAGGCAATGAGGCAAGGTAATAAATAAAATACTTCAGATTTTTTTTCCGTCATTACGGACGATAAGAACTTCAGGCAGTCTCCAAGTGGGGCGAAGCCAATCTGGTGGGATTCAACGCCGCCAAAACACAAGCGTGTCTGTTCACCGCTAAAAGGAGCCCGTTCACCTTGGCTCCTGCTTTCCGGGATGTATCCCTGGACTGCACCGACCGCCTTCAGCTCTTGGGAGTTGAAATTTCCTCCGACCTGAACTTTGGGCGGTTCATTGAGTCCAAAGCTAAAGTAGCTGCTAGGAAACTCGGCGTTCTTGCAAAGGTCCGGCAGTACTTCACACCGGGACAGCTTCTTATGTTATACAAAGCACAGGTCCGATCGTGTGTGGAGTACTGCAGCCACATATGGGCTGGAGCTGCAAAATGCCACCTGGCAACTTTGGACTCAGGCGTGCGAAGAGGCTAATTGGAGATCCAGATTTAGTTAACTCCAACCTACAAAGCCTTGCGCACAGGCGTAGGGTAGCCAGCCTTTCGGTATTCTACAGGATGCATTTCGGAGAGTGTGCGCAGGAATTACACGAATTGATTCCGCCATCCCGTTTTTTCCATCGGACAAACCGTCGTACGGCGAATGTCCATCCTTTTGTTGTGGAAACCTCTACGGTCTAAGCACTAGCTTATACAATTTAAAAAAAAATAAAAAATAAATAAGAAGTGAAACGGAACGCATTGACAGCTGCTGTCATGGACGCGTTCCATACTTATCTTATTGGTAAACTTTTTAGCATAATTATTATTCTACCTCATTGTTTTTCGTATAAAATCCTCTGAAATTATTTTTTAGATGCTAAACAAGTGCGCTGCGTTATTACAAATAGTAATAGAATTTCGGGTCAAGACTTCAAGCTGAACGGAGAACTGACATTAACTGACTTCAAGCGTTGTTGACTTGATTTGTTTGGTTGTGATTTTGCTTCATTTTCAGTTAACTGAAAACATAAAATCAGTTGCCCTGGTTGCTCCTTAGTAGTATAGAACGCTAGATTACTTGAGCAACAATGTCCGTAGTTGCAGCTACTCACTGTGTAATTGAAAATTGTCGTACAACCGTATTAAATAAACCGGCAGGAGTTTCTTTTCATCCGTAAGTTTTATTACGTATTTTTTTATAGATGAAATACATTTCCAACTAGCAAAGTTGCACATTACCTAGAGAGCGCGACGAACGGTCGCGATTCTTCGCGACCGTTGTAGGCATAGGCTGGCGAGCTGTGCTTGTCCCTATTTTATCATTTTTAGATTGAACCTTTTTATGCATATACCGATGTCAACTACCATTTCACATTTTTACAGATGTCCAACAAACAACGAAATGCGGAAACGATGGCTGAAAATGTTAAAAAGCAGGTGTTCTATGCTAGATTGGTACAAAAGCCATATTTGCTCCAAACATTTTGAGTCGAAATATTTCGATGCGCAAAGAAAACTGTTAAGTAATGCTGTACCGACAATATTTGGAAATAGTTTGCCAAAACTTGCACCAAAGCCCCCTGCAAAGGTAAGTCTAAACAAATATTATTTCTGTAAACATTTCAGACAGTACTATTACAGATGTTCTCACCTTGTTTTGGGTGAATATAGTGATGTTATTTCATGTTAATATCTGGGTCTTGTTGATGAAATGATTTAAAATAAATGTAACGGTTATAATATAGATTCAGATGCAGAATACATACTCAACTTTCCAAGCAGCAAAATTGCTGCCAAGACAATCAAGCCCCACAAACATGCAAGGCAATAAAAAGGAGAGAAAAAGAACTGGCTTTGTCTCTCTAGTCCCATGGACGTTTGAGACAGAACCACGTCATGTAAGTTGTCAACATGCACACATTGTATGGTTGTGCAGTTTTTATGCAAGGAATGAGTGTGCATTATATTGGTTACCATTATATGTAATTAAAAAACCACCACACATTCCCTGTGATATGTTAGTTAGCAAGCCTTGCCTGTTATTTTGCTCACATGCCAGGCTATGAGGGTCAGAGTGGCGTAACTGTATTTTTTTCAATACTAATCAATTTGAAAAATTAGTATTGAAAAAATGATAGTTAGGCCACTTTGGCTTTGAGGCCATGAGAGCCATTGAGTAGCCCATCTATCATATTTTTGACACCAATTTTATTTGAAAAAAAAAGCTCTTTTTTCAAATAAAATAGTATTGGAAAAATTTGTAAGGCCACTTGTCTCTCATAATATTTGTATCCTGTTTATGTGCATTGCATGGAACATATTTTCGTTTATGATGTGTGTATAAGCTTCCCACAAATGATGTTTAGTTAGAAAAATGTATCGTTGTGTACCCAACAAATGTGTTAAATTTGAATGGTTGGATCTTTGTGTATTTTTCTGTTTTAGTTTTTAAGTGTTATATTTTATTCAAGGTGAATAGGGACTAAACAGTGATTTATTTTTTTGCTTAGATACCAGATTGTTACTTTCTAACAAAAGCATTGATTTATTTAAAGTAAATACCCTTTTTATCTCTATTCACCTTGTTTGACGGTATTATAGTCAAGGATGTTGTTACATAACTATCGCAACACCTAGCTTGCATTTTTTTTTCTCAAGCATTAACCCAACTTACTTTGTCCTCAGGGCATGGACTACCCAAGGTCTAAAGTTGACAGATTATTGAACAAACTCACCCAAGCTGAGCTCACTGCTAATATAAAAGCCAGCATGAGTAGATTGAAGGAACCTGCTGACTTGGATGCATTTGTCACCGATGACCTGAGATGCCGCCCAGATGCACCTAAAGAAGCTGTTCTATGGCTCATGGTCAAAAAGCAGGACCATTTAAATAATAGACTCATGGAACTGGTAGTTCAAACTAAGAAGCATGTGGAAATCCTCCACAATAAGTCAGAAGAATCCAATAATTCTAAGAGAGATAATGAACAAACTATTGAATCTCTCAAGTATATAGTGAAATGCCTTCAAGAGAAACATGCCACACTTGAAGAACAGATTGAAATCTTGACTTCTGTTGAATCTAGATAGTGAAATAAAATAAGATTTTAAATTTTGTTTAGAATATGGATTCAGCAGTTTGGAAGAAAATTAACCCTAAGACAGACATACATTTAATTCTATATGTGCATAAGGTTTTGAGTTAAATAAAACAGATTTACAAATATAGTGCTTTTATTGAAGTAATAAATCTAGTTGCCTTATAAATTATGAATAAAATAAATTATATATTCAATAGTGTTTGAACACATACAGTCTCATCAGTTAAGAGGATCATAATTTTTTAAAGTTATACATTAAAATTGATTATAAATAAATACTTTGCAACTTATCTAAATCACTATTTGCGTCTTAGTTGTTTTTCCAAAATTTCTCTTAATTTTAATTTCTTATTAGTTTTATCAGTCAATGGCCTACCTAGAGGAACTATTTCCATTTGCTGCAAACGTCGCCTAAATCTCTGGTAGAATTCTAAAACGCTGGGATCAGCCCACACATGGCGCGAGTCGAAGTCTAGGACCCTGAGTGTGTCTAGACTCTGTGCTCTACTCAAAGCCACATATGCTTGGCCGGCCTCAAATATTTTGGATAAAGACATTTCAACACAGTCCAATGTCAAACCCTGAGATTTGTGTATAGAAAATGCCCAAGCCAAATTCAAAGGGACTTGTCTGCGGCACAGAAGAGATCCATTAGAGTTTTTAACATACCAGCGCTCAGATCTTGCTGTGTACTCCTTTTTATTTTTAAACCTAACAACAGGAAAGCCTTCCTCAAATCTTACAACTACTCCTCGGGCTCCATTCACTAAGCCAGCATTAACATTAATATTTTTTAACAGCATCACTTGAGCTCCCACTTTTAATAGCAGTTTTGAAGGAGCAATGGTTTGCATATCAAGTTGCTTTGTGGCATTATCACTGTCTTGTGATGAGAATATTTTCTCTTCACCATCCAAATCACTGAGTTTTGAATCATTGATCATTTTTGAGTCATTTGTGTGAGAACACAGTCTTGTAGCTAGGATGCCATCACTTTCAATCTTCTGTCTAGAAGTGCCAGTGAGGCGCTCACTGATCTCTTTGGTAACTCTGCCAATTCTTATGCTGTTAAGAATAGATATAAATTCTGAATCTTTTTGCCTGTGTACTTGCTTGAGTTCAAAACAAAGTTCAATGCATTTGTCCCAGCATGGTGACTGGAAGCAGAACCTCTTGCCAGTCTTGCCTTTCTCCACAACTGGTGGCAATTGCAGAAAGTCTCCACACAGTATCAGTTGAATTCCACCAAAGGGTTTGTCGTTTTTCCTTACATGTCTTGCAACTGCTTCTAATTTCTGTAATGGAAGAGGTACAAATATTAATTCAGAATCAAAGTACATACAATTTCTTAGCAAAAAGTATGGTTGCTATTTTAGGATTGATTGTATTGTATCATGTTCTTTTACCAATGAAAAGGATAAAGTTGCATATCAAACGAAGGATAAACATCCAATTGACAACTTGAAACACACCTCAAAGAAAACTCCATCAACCATAGAGATTTCATCTATAATGAGATGTTTGCATTTCCTCCACTTCTGTGCCACTAATGGTAGCTTCATGGCCCTTTCACAGAGATGTTCTAATGTTCCACTTCCGTCTCCGATGCCAGCAAATGCATGAAGTGTTGTTCCACCTGGAAGAGAAAAGAATGTATAGTCAGTAACTAAAGTAGCACTATCTTTGTAAGTAAACTATACTAGAAAAAACTTAAATTAGGTTAAGTATTACAGTATAGCTAACTAGAAGAAGTAAAGCTGACTTGGTAACTGTCTGGAGAAAAGAAAAACATCTATATTTTGCCTCTACTGTATAACTTACCAACATGACAAGCAGCAACACCAGTTGAAGCAGTAGCAACAGTGACATCAGGAGGCAAGGCTGCTACAATCCTCTTCAGTAAGAAACTCTTGCCAGTTCCAGCTGACCCAGTGAAGAATATGTTCTTCCCTCCTAGACAAGCCTCTAACACCCTCTGCTGCTCTGGGTTCAACGAACTTGTGTTTGTCAATGGAGATGGAGAATATAATTTTTTCGGTGCTGGACCACGCACACCATCCTCCATTTTGCGCTTCTTTGACGGAGGTGAAGGAGTCGTCAAAGTAGATTTAGGGATATTCTTCTTAGCATTGTTAAGATCAGCTACAGTGACTGGACTAATTTCTTCAAAAGCCTGAGCTTTGCCACTTAATAGTTTAGACCTCATAGTTTGTTTTGAAGGTGTTGTGTTGCTACTGCCTTGATCTTTGTCTCCTGTCATTTTAACGAAGATCGTTCTCAAAAAACCCACGAGATTGGTCGGTGGCGCATTCGATATGAACAAAGTGCAACCAGCATCTTGGAACTTTACGCTTGCCTTGCCTTCTGCCATGAACTTTTTAAACACATTTATTCCTTTTAATGCAAACCTAATAGCGGCGTGTTTCTCACTTGTAATCTCCATATACATTTCACGAAATTCATTTCGTATCAAGCGGAGTGAGGCTGTTTTGTAGTTAACTTTTCTTGTAATAGATCCTTGTGTCATCCATTCGAGGGTCACTGCACAAGATAGAAATGAATCCCCGCCTTCCATTTTAACTTTGATTTACTTTTTAATTCATGAAAACTTATTTAGATCGGTAAAGGCGCGTAACAAAAAAGTTTCTACAAAACCAAACTGACAGAGACAGTTAACCGACGGACGCAACAAGTCAAAAGTTTGACAGAGATCAGAGAGTCAGAGACTTTTATTTTCTTCGCCCCATTTGGGTAGGCTAATGTCTGAAACCATACCGCCTTACCTTAAGTAATAAATCGTTTTGTTTTTGCAGTATTTGCCAGCTGAATGCGGACTTTTTCAAGAGTGCGTAGTGTTGATTGTACCTACTTAAGTGATGTTTAATTATGTTCTTTTTTATTGTGCTTATTAGTGATCGTAAGTTTTTTTCGTGAGAACCTGTAATTGGCGCAATATCTCTTATACTGCTATTATCCTTTTGTTATAGCTAAGAATAAATAAATAATTAACAATGTTCACTACAAATCAATTTGCGAATAATTTAAAGAGCCAGTCATATAAATCCCGCCAAAAACCCTTTTTTAACAGCAATTATCATGCTATAATATTTTCCTTAACTTGGATTCTAGTCTTTTAGCCATGTACATTTTGTTTTTCATGAATTCACAGCTCCACGGAAGTTTACAATTGAGGCAAAAAAAATTTTTACCGTTCACCATATTATTCACCACAGATGTAAGTTCATCATAGCTATTATTGGGCACCGCGTCATTGAGGCGGTAAGTCCCCTCTTTCAGGAGTGGTTGGAAAGAGGTCACGGCGTCCTCTCGTTCCGTATGACGCAGGTCCTCACCGAACACGATTAGTTCGGGAGGTTCCTGCATCGGATCAAGCAGGAGAGGGCGCCCGGGTGTCGTCACTGTGTGGACCGCCCGGAGGACACGGTGGAGGTGTGCCCCGCTTGGGCGGAGCACCGCCGTGTCCTTGTGCAGGCTATCGGAGGCGGCGACTTCTCGCGCCGGGCCCTGGTTCAGGCCATGGTCCGGAGCGAGGAGGGGTGGCATGCGGTCACCTCCTTCTGTGAAGCTCGAGGAATGCTCGTGAAGGAGGCTGCTGACCGCGAGCGCGTGAGGGAACGGTCCTCACGCCGCCGCCGCCGAGATCGCGGAGAGGCGCGGGTTCGCGGTCGGTGAGCACTGGGTAGCTCGCCGTCCGGCAGTCTGGAAATAATCTGGACCAAGCTCAGTCGTCAACGGCGCGTTCTGTTCCACGCGCGCCTCAAGGAGATGTTAGCAAACTGTAGGGGCCCGGTAGGGCCGAAGCCTCTGGGGAACACGTGGTATTCCGAAAGATTGACACCGAGTCCCCCCCAGATCGAAGGCAACGAAGGAACAGGGTAGGGGTTTAGTCAGTAAGAGTCTGATACGCCCTCCCGTTCCGCCCAAGAGCCGCCCGAGATGTATTTGAGTTTTAGTCTTAATTGCAGTTGCACTGCATCCGCATGAAAGCCCTAGAAATCCTGGGCGGGGTAGTGTGATAAATACACAAGCGTTTCAACTCCTCGTTAAAAAGTTATTGTACAAATATGTCATTGTAGTACATATTGAATGATTTGCATTATTAAAGGTTAAATTACACTTGGCCATTAGTAGATATCTAGTAATTACATATGGAATTCGGACAAACAACTTAGTGTAAATGAACGGAGTCAAGTACGCCCGTATTCGAACTGCTTTCGTTTTGGTTACCCGACGTCACGGTGCCGTATACTTTTCAATTGTCATGCCAGTAGGTAGGTACCTACGCTCCAACCCGAATGCGGGCACAGGGTTGCTTGCCCGTGTTCCAGTAACTGAACGTGATTAAAAACCATGTAATTAATGCATCGAGTGCGTTTACCGGTTACCGTAGGCGTTGACGTGCGGACGGTGAGCAATGGGTAACTCGCCGTCCGGTTATCCGATCAGGACCGCATCTGCCCAAGTTGAAAGCGTATAGTGTTCCGCGCGCACCTCAAACTAAAAGTTATTTAGAGATTTGAGAAAATAAAAAATATTATAATTATAAAAAAAATTAGCTCTATAAATAGGCTAATGTTAAAGCTAAATTAACGGGTCAAGCCAAGTCAATGTATGTAGCGTGTTGTGAATAAATTGATGTGATGATTATTATTGCTTTAATTCAATTTCTAAGCATATTAATTATTGATTATTATTATTAGCACGTTGTGTCTCACTGCAGGGCAAACCTCCCTTCCATTTTCCACTCTTTTCTGTCCAGAGCCACTAAATAAAAATTATACCGTTCAAAATAATATTGTTATTTTATTTAGACTCAAAATAAACCAAATGAAACCTAATCAGCATTAGGTCGTGTTAACAGGTTTACTAAATCAATTTATTTTATATTTAACTCAACGAGACAAGCTGTCATTAAATTGGACGTTGTTTATCTTTCGATCGTTAAGGCTGGCGCGAAGTGTCGATTTTCCATACAAACGTAATACCAAAATCATTTGCAGTTTAAGTATATTTACACCATAATATGATGTTATTCGGATTCAGACAATAATTATCTAGGTTCCTACGTCGTCTTTTTGTTGAAAAACTTACCCCAAACGAAATTTAAGCGAATTTAATTTTGCACATTTTCACAGCGAAAATGTCATGTTTTTATATAGTTTTTTCTATATTATAAACATCAATATTTCAAGATATCTCCCCGCAGGAACACAGATATTATTATCAAGTTATAAAGAATTGAAAAGAAATTGGAAAATCATTAATTTTTCATTCATCATTTTTGGTATTACGGAATACATCCAAATTTCTCCCAAATTTTCAATAGTTTTTATTGCTATCGCAGCAAGCAAATGTCAGTGTGTGGGTGATGACATCTCCAGTCAGTGTGTCCAAGAATTGTTTATACTATCTGGATTGATTACGTCAACCTCAAAAACGTACCCACAAAAGGGTATGTGGTCTCTTTCTACCACGGTGTCCATAGACGAGTAAGAAAGGGACACGCTACCTCTTTGTATGCTCCGTCTTGCTGGGTAAATTTTTTCCATTTTTGCTTGTCAATTTAAAAGATGAACTTAATGGCAATTAATTTTAAGTACACTTCAGATTGTGTGATATTACTTCGTAATCATTCCAGGGTACACAAGGTCCTTGCGTGTGTGTCGTTCCTACAGGGTTACCTACTTATCTATCATAGGTTCATATTTGATCGAATTTCATTTCCTATAAAACTTTTCAACAATTATCGTTTCGTTTTAAGGATTCCGTACCGCAAAGGGGAAAAACGAAACCTTTATAGGATCACTTTGTTGTCCGTCGGTCTGTTTGTCAAGACCCTTTATATCGGAAACGCGTGGAGTTATCGAGTTCGAGAATAGGCCCGCGATCTCTTGAAGCTGTGCACAAATCAAATATATAAGTTATCGAAAAAAAAAGATACAGCCGTTTATATCGCAAAAAACGTACGTTTGATACTCTCTAGGTAATCAAAATTTATAGGGTAAAAAAGGTCTTATAGCAAATATGGGAAAAGTCTGAAAACTGAAAATTTGTAGTTACGCCCCTAAGAAAATCGGTTCCCCTCCTACAGGCTTTCACACTAGCATATTGGTAATATTGTACAAGCGGTTTGCGAGCGTTTGTTTCTTATATTATTTAGATCTTAATCACCTTAAATTCATTAAGTCGTGATTTATTTTTGTTAACATCTCATGTTGATAGGTTTGATTTTTTTTCTTATATTTACATTTTCTCTTATGGTGTGAATGTGGGAACACCGTAGACTACGATTTTGATTACTAGTATTTCGACAGTTTTTTGATAAAAAATATTTTTATTATACTTTTGGGTACAATCTTAATAATCTGTCTGTTAATATAATATTGTAATATATACTTATAATACATTTGTAGAAGTAAAAATTCTGTATATTGAAAATATCAAAAAAAATATGGCAGAGGGGGTGTTACGAGACCGATACCGAACCCATTTTTTTAAAATTAGTTTGGTACTTAGGTATACTTTTATAGGGCGCAGACCGTGTAGATTTTAATTTCAAGTATAGGTAGTATATTTGATAGTGTGTAGGGTATTTTTAGTACTCTTAGGTAAGATTAGTAATTCGTATAGATATTAGTTTTTAGGGATTTTACTTATTTATTGATATACATACAAGAAAAGTTTTTAACCACTGCGTAAATTTTTTTTGGTCTTCTTCTTCTTCTCGATTCGACGGTAAACTCGCTAAATTTTTTGGGCCCAATAAGTGGCCACGTTGATAGCTGCATCAGTGGCGCTCATTAGATCCTCCAAAGTGCAGGTGTAGGGGCACTTGGGGCATTCTAACATGTGGCTCATGTTTTGGACCGGAGCACCGCACTCACATTGAGTATCCGAAGGGTCCGTAAAACCCCACCTCGCCAAATTGTATTTGCAGCGGCCTACCTGGGTAATTTTTTTTGGTGGCTCAGTGTAAGTAATAGAACACAAGTCGACTTCAAGGTTAAGCAACCCTTGCCAATAGGTTGGTCTGTGGATGGGTGACCATCTTAACATAACAAGTTTCCTCCGTGCCTCGGAAAGCACGCTAAGCCGTAGGTCCCGGCTGTCATTAAAAGTCGTTACGGATAGTCAGAAGCCAGTAAATCTGACTCCAGTCTTGCCATGAAGTACCCTGTTACCCCAGTTATTGGGTTGTGGAGGTCTGGTAGTTAGCCTATGCTTTCCGAGGCACGGAGGAAACTCGTTATGTTAAGATGGTAACCCATCCAAAGACCAACCTTGGCAAGCGTTGCTTAACTTTGAAGATCGATCTGTGTTTTATTACTTACACTGAGCCACCAAAAAAAAATTACGCAGTGGTTAAAACTTTTCCTGTATAAGTGTAGATACTACACTAAAAACTTATTGATAAGTTTTTTCATACACGCAACGAAGTCGCGGACACAGCTAGTATGGAAATATTGTAAACCCAATATTTTTTTGAAAAGAGTAACCATGAAGTTTCTTGCCGGTTCTTCTCCATAGGAAACGACGAATTGGAACTACGCACTAGATTCTGACGTTTCATAAGTGTCCATATAGGCCCACGTAAAATAAAAATATGATTTCAATTCGATAGATTGATCACTACAGAACACTGTCTTTTTTTGCATTAAATTTATTTTTAGGATAACATTAAAAGTGACGACCCTATTACGTCAATGGAGCATAGGTAATCTGAGGGCACGGTAGTGTCACACCCACCAAGTCGCGCAAAAAAGTGCCATCCTTATCTCGAAACATTTCGAGCCATTTTCAACCTCTTATAAATCCGTTGTGGACGAAACTAGATCAAGCAGGCTTCATAAAAAGTCTATATATTTCAAATTTCATTAAATTTTCTAAATTTTGTCACTCACTGACTGAACGAACATAAAAAGTCTAAGGCACTTTTAGCAGCAATAGAGACAGAAGTTTCAAATTTTGATTACAATTAGTGTTTAGTGTACAAACCAAGGGAAAACTAAAATATTTTGCAATTTCGACCTAGTTTTCTAGATACACTGCATATATAACTTAGTAATCCCATATAAATGTATAGGATTACAAAGTTACATTTTTAAGATTTGACTTGGTAATCGCACTAAACGATTTACTTAATTACTTTTGAGATACATTGTGTTTTCATGCGATTACAAAGCTAAATTCATTTATTTAAAACATACACACATACAGATATTTTGACTTGGAATAACATGGATCTCACATATTTTTACGGTAGAAGAGTAGTGTTGCGAGACTTGAGTTTTTTTACAAGCTGTGTTTTTGATGGAATTATTTTGTCAAGTTCAAAACTGTTCTATATTATGCTGTGAAGATTGTCCGACTCACACGTACACACACATATGCAATTTCGCATTTATTTTTGCCAAACAAAGATAGCAATATACCGCGAACGTATTTTATTTTCATCTCAACTCGAAGTAGCGAGCGATCTCCGCTGGATCCTTAACACGGTAAGATAAACAAAAAGTTCGGTTGGTTAAAGAATAAACATGTCAGAATCGCTTTAAATAACTAATTTTGTTAAGCAATTTATGATATTTAGCAAGACTCGTTATCGTTAGTCAATGCTTTACAACCATTGACATCTATTCTAGCGATTAACAACAGGTCACTGAGACTCGCAATTCCCACCAGCGTCGTAAAACTACTCAAGAATTGAACGATTATTTTTATCCACACCATCAACGATTGCATCACTGCAACATACACACAGGTGGGGACACCGCGATCCCACCATATATAGGTAGGTATATTATAGTTACCAATAAAAAAAAAATAACACTAAAACACACAAAACACAAATAAAACATTTTTTCTTTTCTTTGTTTCACATTTAGCTTTTGTTAGATTATACATATTGTACCTATGTAGTTAACTACTAATGCATGGACGTACCTACTCACTACCGTGATAAATCATGTCATAGCGGACAGAGCTCCGGCGGGATCCCTTGGTATACCACCAAGGGACCCCCCGGAGCTCTGTGCTCTGGAGAAAGTGACTATTGCAGGGCACGCTATAATCGCGGAGGTACTTAACTCTTCGAGGAGTGACTGAAGGAGGCGGCACGGCGTCTTTACCTTCTGCCTAAAGTTCTTCACTGAAAATGGCAAGAACGAGATTGTGGAACCACCAGAGGCCTTTTAGAGGACATGGGTGGAGCCCGCCTTATCATACACCTCCACCGTATGGAGGTGTTCCACGACAAGGCGGGAGCACTGCCGTGTCCTCGTGAAGGTGATCGGTGACAGGAAAAGGTAATGAGAAGTGAACGGCTTCTTCTGCGAAGCAGTAATGCTAACGAAGGAGATGGCCGCAACCGTGAGGGAACTGGCATCCTAGCGCCCCAGCCGCCGCCACTGGACGATATGACCTGGGCGTCGGGAGTCACAAGACGATTTTCGGCCACCGACGCGGCGGCGTGCGGCGCATCCTTGCGGGCGTCAAGTAATGGATAGCTCGCCATTCAGCAATCTCCGGTATGGACTAACCATTAGAATTATACGTCGACAGTAGACACCCATCGCGACCGGTCTTGTGCCTTTCGCTTGACCTCGCTCCATGTCAGTCCGATGGCCTTTGCTTCAGCTAACACGGTTCGTCGCCAGGTCTGTCGAGGACGGCCACGCTTCCTTTTTCCTTGGGGATTCCAATCCAGCGCCTGTCTAGGTATATGATCGGGATCCCTCCTAAGCGTGTAACCAATCCAACCCCACTTGCGACGTTTGATCTGGTGGTCGATCGAGCTTTCGTGACATTCATCCAACAGTTCCACGTTAGAGATGGCCTCGGGCCAGTAAATCCCGAGGATACGACGGAGACATCGGTTCACGAAAACCTGTATTTGGCGTGAGATCTCTTTTGTCACCTTCCACGTTTCGCACCCGTAAAGCAGCACGGATTTGACGTTGGACCTGAAGATTTTTAATTTAACCCTTCGGGTCAATTTCCGCGATTGCCAAACCGGCCTCAGCTGTGCGAAGGTACCACGCGCTTTGGCTATTCGTGAAGCGACGTCTTCCTCAGTCCCACCAGTTTCCGCCACGACACTTCCGAGGTACGTGAATCTCTGAACGCGTTCCACCGCCTCGGTGCCGATCAGCAACGGTGCAGAATTGATCACTCCTGAACGCATTTCTTGCGTCTTCCGTGTTTAATACACGGAAGACGCAAGAAGTTTTAAGACCAGTTTTCGCTGCCTCCTCACGAAGGTCGTTTAATTTTGCTTGCATGTCGGCGTGTGTGTGACTAAGCAGGCATAGGTCATCGGCGTAGTCCAAGTCTTCTAAAACGCTGGACAATCCCCACTCTATGCCGCGGCGTCTCTCATCGAAGATGCGAAGCAAAATTCCAACAAGAACGACTATAAAGAGGAGAGGCGAGAGAAGGCAACTCTGGCGAACACCCGCGTGCACTGCGATGTCTTCCGAGATGAGACCATCGTGAACCACTTTGCATGTATATTTGCGATATATGCTTTGTACTAGGCGGACTAATTTTGGTGGCACTCCAATTTCCAGCAGGCGAGACCAAATACTGGACCACTTCAACGTATCGAAGGCTTTTTCGAAGTCCACAAAATTGAGACATATCTCCCTTTGCCATTCTGATGCCTGTTCAAGTATTATACGCAGGGTGTTAATTTGGTCCGTGCACGAACGTCCTAAACGAAAACCAGCTTGCTCCCTGCGCAGTAAAGGATCTAGGGCCCTCGACAGCCTATCCAGGATTATCCTACAGAAGACTTTAGAGGGAATTGACAGCAGTGCAATGCCTCTCCAGTTATCGCACTGACTGAGATCACCTTTTTTAGGCACGGTAATTAAGAGCCCTTTGTTCCAGTCGTCTGGGAGTTCTTCAGCAGTCCAGATCTTTTCGATTAAAGGCGTCAGTACGTCGACAGCGAAGGGTAAGTCAGCCTGCAGCATTTCCGCATTAATCAGGTCGAGTCCTGGTGCCTTGCCTGTCTTCAAAGAGAGGACCGCTTCAGCCACCTCCAAGTCTGACGGTGGTTCCGAATTGATATCAAGGAGCTGGGGTGGTGAAGATCCGACAGACAGCGCTTCAGGCGTCGAAGAAGCCGACAATCGGAAGACCTCTTCAAAGTGTTGGCGCCAACGTAGTAATTGCTCTTCAGACGTCGCAATGAGCTGCCCCTCTTTAGACCGAAGTGGTTTCTTTTTGCGCCTGCTATCTCCTACCAAGGTCTTAGTGGTTTTATACAGCTCTTTTAGGTTGCCGGTGTTCGCAGCGTGTTGAGCACGGTCAGCAACTTCATCGGCCAACCGCCTTCTATCCGCACGCGTGCTCCGATAAATAGCCTTGCGCTTGCCACGATACTGCAGAATGAGGTCGGCTCGCTCGTCAACATTACGGGTCTCCAGAAGCTTTAGGTGCAGAATCCTTCTGTCCTCGATAAGACTCCACGTGTGTTGAGACATCCAGTCCTCGAGTGAGTGGGATGATTTGTGCCCCAGAATGACAGAGCTGGTCTCTGTGTAAGCCATTTTAATGCGGTTCCACTCCTCAGTGAGTCTGTAACTTCTTCAAGTCCGGAGAATCGGTTTCGCAGCTCAAGCTGAAAAGCCCTACGGGTGCCTAAGTCAAAAAGTTTGCTCACGTCGAATCTCTTTCCCAACTTGCCAGGTCCTCCAGTTGCACGGGCTACGGCAATCTTAAACCGAACTTCAGCAACTACCAGATGATGGTCGCTATCTATATCGGCGCCCCTTCGGTTGCGAACATCGAGCAGTGAAGAACGCCATTTAGAACTAATGTCAAGATGGTCAATTTGGTTCTTGGTGACTCCATCGGGTGAGTTCCAGGTGTATTTGTGGTGGTCGCCTTGAATGAACAATGTTCCTCCGATGGTGAGATCATGGTTCTAACAGAAATCGATAAATCGCTCCCCATTATCGTTGCAAACTCCAAGACCCTGTGTCCCCATATGCCGCTCACGGCCCGCATTAACCCTCCCAACCTTAGCATTTAGGTCTCCCATGACGATGACGATGGCGGGGTACTTTGCTTTAGGTATAATGTTTATGTATTAATTTTAGGCTTATCAAAACCACGTGAAAAAAAATTAAAGATTCTTGAAATTAGGCTGAAATAATCATAAAACAGTGTTAGGCATTAAGTCCTTTTGCAGATATAACCACCTACTTACTACCTATATAATGTGAGATATACCAGCGCAATTGTAACATGATCTTGACAAGACCATATCGATTCAGTGGCCCGCTGTGCAGAAATCGGCTCATCCTGACATGACGCAACCGTGCAAGCAGACGCCGCCCGTCGGCTCGACAAGAGAATTTCATTACACATGCTATATTTCAAAAGCCTACTGTGACATTAACCATTGCTCGATGCCAAGCGATATGAGGTCATCAGTCAATCTCTTTGTAGTTTCGCTGAATTACACTGCACTTCTATCTTCTGCCAGCTCCTCGCTAATCGATCTTATATCTTTAGCCGTAAAATCCATAATTCTAAAACAACGCTTTGGCACATGAACCAGGTTTTCGTTTTACTGAAAATATTGAGATGTTCTTGATCTTATGGCGTAGTTAAATTATTAGTAGTTATTATAACTGCAGAGCAAGTTACTGGTTTAAAAGTGGCTCGTCATTAAGGATGTGTCCGTGTGATTGTAGGTAAGTAGGGACGTATTAAAATAAAATGATGCGTCGATATCGCGGAGCACTGAACAGAGACAGTGGCGATACTTTAATGTGAACGGAAGCCGCCACTAAACGTATCAACGCCATTTGCTTTCAAAGTAAATACGATTATATTCGCGATCATTTGAAAATATTTAATGCTGATAGAAATAAAGTCAATACGTACCGGCCCTGAAGATGACAAAATTTAAAATGGGAAATCTGTTTATTTCTTCGAAGCTATAGTCTGCTGATCTGCTCCCGGCACTCGTAAACTTTGCTTCGACTTTATGAGTCATAAGGTGACGGGTTTCTTTAATAAGTCATAAAATATCAATAAAAAATAGTTTTATGGTTCATTTCTCATACACAATAATTAAAATGTTTCGGTCTAAAGCAACTCCTGGTGTTCTTTCACAGTCTGATTTGTCGCCAAACTTTGGGTGGGTTATGGAATCATAAAGCTTTAATTAGTAGTAAAGAATGGCTGCCGCTTAATACCTAATATCCATTTATAGAATTCCATAGCTGTACAGTCTACACGACGTCATACAAGTCTAGAATAAATAGGAGTGCTTATACCACACTGAATTGCGAACCATCATTCCACATCGACTATAAAACAGACATTAAATTTCATACACAGCTTTTAGTCCGTCGCTAGATGACAGCAGACATGACAGGCACAAGGAATCGATACAGGAAACATGCGAGCGCGCACATAACCCAGAATTAGCAATGTCCCCGACGCATCTGCCGCCAGCCGACAAACGGTCACGTCGTAAACGGAACTGTATTGCGAAAATTGTTTTAGCTAATGCATGTAGGTATACGAACCTATTATTGTAACACCTTTCTACTCGGAGAATTTCTAGCGCAGATTTATGGTTGCAGTGTTCTAGGTTTTGGTAAGAAGTAGGAAGAGACGTTCCTTTTATTTTTAGAATTCCATACTTACTTAAGTTGGTAAAAATGTTGTCCATCTATTAAGACCCTTACCTCAGGAACACGTGGATGTACCTAATTTGATGTACCTAAACCTCATGGTGCTACCCCAAGCAGCAATGAAAAAATCAGCAAACTTCTAGGTTGACGCAATCGAAAGTTAAGGCCGTTTAGGTCCGTTGAAGCGCATATTTTAGCACTCGCGAGGAAATCAAAACACTACAGGGTAGGTACTTCCCGTTGACCTAGAATCGTGGGCACGAAACAAGATCTAAAATATGGCACAAGTATTGAAAAAAAAGGAAAACTGTCACAAAAAAAACCTTATCGCTATTAATAAAAATCATTGAGGATCGGTTCGGGCTGGTTTCCGTTTGAGTCCGACACGGACTTGACCGGGTTTTTTTTTTAATTGCAATTTCATATACTTACTCGTTACACTGAACTAGCCACCAATCCCAACTTCGCACGGGTGGTCTTTGAAATTCTCGGCTTTTCTCTGCTATAGGTAATATGCATCTAAACCGTCTTCGTGAATCTTTATTGAAATCAAAAGGTTTCAAGATATGAAATTATTTGATATCGCTCCACTAAACTTCGTAAACCGTAACAATAAGGAAACGTGTTGGTGGAAGAGATTGGAATTAATTTATGTAGGTATTTGCTATCAAATTCGATCATAAAGCCGCCATTTGGTGTAAGAATGAGCCAGTCAGTGAGATGAGATCAATATTTCAATACTTCCTAGGTAAAGAGTGACATAACGCATACAAAGCATACACAATACCTAGGTACTCTTTCAATTTGAATCTGCAATCAAACAACTCTGTTATCTGAAGACAAAATTTAACTCGAAATAGAGATTTTTAATTTTTTTTTGGATGGCGGGTACGGAAACATGGTGTGGATTATTATATGTTTATACCTTAACAATAGGTGTACGTTTTTACACTCTGAATTACACCCTGTAGATATAATTATGTATTCAGGCAGTTCGACGAAAAATAGGTACGCAACCCTGTTCCTTGCTAATTGCTGTTTCAGTATTTTGTCTCTAACTGGCAATCGTCAAATTGCCAGTTTGGTAAATATGTTAATGCTCCGCCCATTTTTTAAGATGGGAAATTATCCAATGACTTCTCCCACTCTAGGATGAAGCGGGCGGGCGTGTCCGACTTTTAATAATTGAAACCACACCTGTTTAGGTGTCAGCCGCGGCCCTAGCGAGCATCATCGGCCCTGCTCGGCACCAACGGTTTGCTGTTATCTTTATGAGGAACACATGAAACTTACACATTGTTGACGATTTGGGCTCAGTCTGGAAGATTACTGGACGGCTAGACGGTGAGCTACCCATTGGTGGTCGTCCGCAAACCTATACCTAGTAGTCGGGGTCGGGGTCGCGGGAGTATCACCCTTACCAAGTTATATAATACTTTTTTTAAGGTATAAATGTATAAGTAAGTAACACTTTGTTAAACTAAGATTAACATAAGACTATACCCGCCCTACCCTACCTACCTACCTACCCTATTTCGAATATATGACACCTTAATTTCAAATGACATAATTAGAAATTATTATTAATCTGTTGAGTGAGCCCCGAGCGGACGCCAGCGTCCGCACACCTATTGTCTTCCTATTATGTGTCATTATGGTACTCGAAAGATTAATTCATAATCAATCATTTCAAAATGAGTATTTCTCGGGTTCTAAAGTGGTGATCGCGTACCGGAAGATGCAGTTTTCGAAGGCCTCCCAAAATATCGACCGATGATTCGCAAGTGAGGGTCGCGGGAATACGATGGATGCAAGATGCACAGGACTGGACGACGTGATGAAATTAAAGGTAAGTTTAGATTACGGCATTATAATACACGCCAACCTGTCAAAATTAGGCATTAGGTATTATAAATGCCTAATTTTGACTCATCCTCTCCTAATCCCACGAGTAAAATACTCAATTCGAAAAATCCCCCTTAGTTTTTTTCAGTTCACGTGCGCCTCAAACATATTATTTCAGCAAAGTAGAGGGCCAATGCCCGGTAGGGCAGCGGGAACGTTAGGAAGGCTTAGATACATAGACCGGAGCCTTGGAACGCGATAGCCAACTGAAGAAAACAGGTGGGATTTAGGCAGTAACAGTCTAGGCTGACAGACCCTCGTTCCACCTTGAATTAGAGAAGTTATTTAACAATTTCCCGCTTCAAAAAAAAGAAGTTCGACATTTCAGGCGATGTAGATACCTACTTATGTGTCTGGTATGCAGAGCATGCAAGTCGACATACCAACATGACAGTTGATTCAGCCAAATACATTACACCTAACATTTTAAAACAAAAACATTGAGTTACAACCAAAACACGAATGCATACGCTAGACATATCTATTTACACGGCAATAAATCATTTAAATAATTGAAAAAATAAATTCTGGCTTCATAAGACACTCAGGATCCACAACACAAATGAAATGTTTATTTATGATAGTAAAACAAAAACGCGCTGTTTAGATTAGTTCATGTGTAATTAGTTGGCAAGGTTCCGAGTAGGTAGGAATGCTCGGGGTTGCGTTACACACATATGCTGGAACATAACAATTCGTGTGAATGCTGGACGTGGACAATACCGGGGTGACTGGCTATGGCGGCCACACGTTACCGGGTTTACGTGGATAACGAGCTGACAACATATCTTAGGTAGTTTCATTCTCAGACCGAACGCGACGGTGTGAAGGCAGAACTTTATTGCGTACACGTGGGCCGATTTGGGCTCGTCAGTCTCCATACATTTTATATGGCAACTAGACTTGTAGAGCCACATTAGATCCACGCAACGCGACGTGGTTCTACGTAGAAGTCAGGTGTGGCCCACGTGCGCGTCGGTCCTGATTTACTGTGGCCATCGCAAAGGACTGAAGGAATCGATACAGGTGGATTTTAGTCTGTAAAAGTCTGATACACGCTCTCGCTTTGTCCTGGAAAAAGTTATTTGATGAATTTCTACAAAAAAAGCCACATGCACCATGCTGCATAAACACCGAATAGGAAACAGTCCATAAGTGCATTATATTCACAAATACCTATACATATACATAACTTAGTCAGAAATAGGTAAACTGTATCTATTAACCTAAATAAGTATCCAGATACCTCAGTTCCCACATTATTACAAGTTTCAGCCCCTGAAAAACGGTAGGTAAATTAAACGATACGTCGCAGTTTTTGCCTGGACTTTCAGATTGTTTACTCGCAACTATTATCACAAATGCTGTGTAATTTCAACAAAATATTCCTCACTAGCTGTCCCCTGCGGTTTCACACGCATTTTTCATTACTGCTCCGCTCCTGTGGGTCGTAGCATGATGGTATATAGCCTATAGCATTCCTCGATAAATGGGCTATTTAACACTGCAATAATTTTTCAAATCGGACCAGTAGTTCCAGAGATTACCCCCTACATACAAAACTTACAAATTTTAGCTCTTTATAATATTAGTATAGATTTGTCGGAATTGTCCTGAATGCGCATGAGTTTGGAGTCGTCGCCGAGGGCGGCGGCGGCGGCGCGAGAAGATCGCCACACATGGGCCGCATCTGTGCGCGCCGGAGGTGTACCCTTCCAGCCGAAGCTATAGTGCGGCCCCTTTTCACTATTTGTTCTAGAATCTTTCGAAACAGTCAAATATAATCGGATAAATTAGATAACGAAATGCATTTTAGCTTATACAATGATCTGTACTCCACGAACGTCGATTGTAATACGTTTGTACAACTAGAATGATCTTGAAAAACTCTATACACACAGGTGTACGAAATTGATTCGCTTTCTCAAAACGATTTTTTTTTTACTCAAAATCGTTGTAATTTTGGGGATTTATTAAAAAACGTGAAATGAAGTAATAATAATACCTACGCGTATGCACGCGACGGGAAGCAAAAAATGTTTGTTTTTTAATTCGCTTAAGTACCGATGACATTAATCATTCAGCTGAAAAAAATAATAATACGCACTGTGGTCTACCGGAATTACCCTTTTAATTATTTACTTATATTTTAAAAGCCAGATGCATTTATGATTCATTGGGTACCGGATTAGCCCACCCAAACCGAGCTAAATAATGAACGTTCTCGAAACCTATTACCTACTTTACCTAAAATAAACAAAAGCAGTTAATTATGACAAAGAAACAAAGCGATTAGCAAGTCCAGTTCTTACAAGTTCTTTATGCCTGTCTGTTTATCCGATGCAGGTGTGCAGTGCTGTAAAGAATTTGTCGAAGTTCACGTTAACAAACAATAGGTTCATTATCAGTGAAAGCAGGTAGTTCGAGTAACCAGACTATAGATTCGGCGCTCGTGTGACGTATTTTCTTCTAAGCGCAGCTGTGGAGGCCTCTGCAGATGTTTTATGGCGCTGAACATTTCCAAGACGCTTTATTATTTATTACGATATTGCCGTTTAGAGCCTAATCTTCGTTTTTATTATCCAAAGAAACAATGGTCATCACTGGCCAGTACTATTTTTGGCATACGGTCTGCAGATGGGGTAACTTTGCGTGGGAAAGAATTATTTTCACCGTAATTATGCTTCTAAATTTGTCGATTAGGTAGGTAAGTCTGGGTATGTTTTTGTAAATAAATACACTATGGTCTATCGGTTTAGGTAGTTAACTAAAGGTAAACAATCTTGGTTTGTCTTTTTATATTAAAGAGGTCGTATATAATATACACAAAGATTATTTAAATTTAGTTTATTAGCTAACATCGATTTAGGTAAATACCTATGTGCAAAGATTTTTACATACAATTTTTAGACAACTTTTAGATAAAAAGACATGCCAAGACTGTTTACCTTTAGTTAACCACCTAAACCGACGGAGTATAGTAAACTGTAAGTATTTCTAAATATCTAGGTATAGTGCAATCACTTTTATGTATGATTTGTCACCTAATAGTGATTAGGGATATCTAAATTAGGTCTTACAACAGCTGAAATCCACTTACGATTTAATATTGCTTTGGTTCAGTAATAATAATATTGCTTCGGGCGAGCATCAATCGGGCTTCGAGAGATCTCATTATATTGAGGAAACATTAATCAAGATTCAGGGTTGTGAAAATTAGTTTATAATTTGAGTTTTAGTAGGTATTTCAATTTGCAGCAGTTTGATCGGTAGTTATAATTCTTTAGTGATAGGTATAATACCTATGTGATATAATACAGATATAGTAGGTATTGTATGTTTGTTTAGATACACCTGCTATAGCTGCTGCGCGCAGCTCCGCCCATTGCGAAATAAAACTTCCCACCTATATAAATTGTAGCCTGTGTTAATTCAAGTAAGTACATTCTACGGTGTAAGCCTAAAAGAGTAACTGACATACAGATTTTTTTTAATTTTAAAGGGAAATCTATGGAAATACTGATCCGCATATGAAAATTCTGCATAAAAAATGACCTACGGCGACTGTCATAAGCCTAAATATATCCGGAGCCACGTGAGTAAAGTTACTGAAAAAATCTAAGTAGGTATAGTAAGTAGTAGACATTAATAATTATGTAGGTGCCTTCTTACCTTGCAAAAGGTTTTTTCAAGAAATTTTGAGGCTGTTACTTACTCGTAGGTACCAGTTATTATGACAGATAGGAACTTACAGGTTTCTTATGTTAATTGTTATGAAATCAATTCACACAACATTTACGAGCAATACTTACTTATATTTAATTTGGGGGAAATATCTTCTAGGTATTATTTACTATACTATAATTTATTAAATTCACTGGAAACATTGATTTCATCCGTATTAAATATTTGTTGGCTAAAACCGAGTCGTACAATTTCAGGCAACCTGCGCGCGCGGCCACATCTGAAACACCAGAAAGTTTTCCCACAAATGTTTACCACTCAAGTAGTACTCCACATTATCTAAAGCAGGTGTCACTTACGAACAAAAAAGTTTGAAAATAAACCGCAGCGCCGTAAAACTCTTAACTAAATAAACTTGCGAACGCGTTAATCTGCTTCAGTTAGAACATCTGTAGCGACGAGACTAGGGGATGACGTTTTATCATTACACTGCATTAGGGGATGGGATGATAGATAACTTGGTAAGACCGATGATTGGATAATGTCTTCTTAGAGTGAAAAGCTCGTAAATGCGAAAGGTAACTACAGAAAACAAGTTACCTAGTAAGTAAGTTAGTCATCATCATCTGCCTAGCCATTTCCCAACTATATTGGGGTCGGCTTCCAGTCAAGCCGGATTTAGCTGAATACCAGTATTTTACGAGGAGCGGCTGCCTACCAGACCTCCACAACCCATTAACTGGGGTAACACGGTACTTCATGGCAAGACTGGAGTCAGATTTACTGGCTTCTGACTATCCGTAACGACTGCCAAAGATCTACAAATGACAGCCGGGACCAACGGCTTAACGTGCTTTCCGAGGCACGGAGGAAACTCGTTATGTTAAGATGGTCACCCATCCACAGACCAACCTAGGCAAGCGTTACTTAACCTTGAAGATCGACCTGTGCGGCTGTTATTATCTAGCCACGAGCTAAGTTAGTAAGGAAAGTAAAAAACAGTAGGTTACGCCCTGAAAATGTATAAATTACATACAATACACATAAAATATACCATTTTAAATTTAACTTATTTATAGTCTAAGTACCTACCTATAGGTATGTTGTCATTTGCAATTTATACCTACGTTTTCAGATGCATTTAAGTTAAATACCTAATTAAGTATTTCAAGTTATTATCGTAAAAAAGTCAAATGTAGTTAACTTGCGAGCTTTTCGTAAAGACACTTACGAATTTTTATCAGGTTCATCATGAAACGGTTCATGATGGGAACCGGAATTCATACAAAATCGTCCAAATTTATTATAGTAGGTATATTAAAATTACCTATATAATTAAACGGTGCTAGGTACAGGTTATTTTATTTTTGTGACATTTTGACTAGAGCTCGTGAGGTTTTCTTTCCAAATTCTAAATATAAAATAGAGATCACCAAAATTATATTCGAGCTTTACATTATTTTGCTTAATATGTAATTTGACAATACCTAAAGCTATCTTCATACTTTATTATATTAAATTAACTAGTTGTAAATGCCAGCAATAGTTAACACCTGTTATTAGGTGCCTTCCTAAATTACCTTCCTAATAACCTACCTATATATTTTGCATTAGGTACTTACCATACTGAAAGTTACAAATCTCATTGTTGATAATTTTATATTCTTTTTCAATCAATTGTTGGTAATTTCAGCGCTGATATATTTATTTTAACTTTAATAGAGCTACATTAGGTAACGTAACTACATTTATTTTCAGTTACAGCCGTCACAGGCCCACCTTCATCCTTTCAGTGAAGGAGGTACCAAGGTAGGTACTCTACATGTGGGTCATTTTTTTTCTTTTATAGCTTTCAATAAATAAATAAATGGAATTAATGTAAATTTATGTACCATCTAGGTACCTACCTACCAGATACTATCTAATCATATCACATAATGATTAGATACCAAACCATAGGTTTATTACGATGTAGATTCCTACTACCAATTGTTCCGAGCCATTTCCATTCATGTCCCACCCTTAGCACTACCTACTTAATTACTTCCTTGTTGGTTACTATCTATATCGTGAGAAATTGTAGATAACGGTAAGAGGTGACGACTTAGGTAGGAAGATAAGGCACTTTGGTTTATGAATGAAGCTATGATTGTTAGGGAATCCCAAAGGCTGGGCCAACACCAGATGTTGATCGGTAAAAGACGGAACCGGTGTTTTTAAAAACATTTGAAACAATATTCGGAACACAAAAACGGATGTAGGTAACTGCAACACGTGCT
Source organism: Mythimna separata (assembly GCA_030763345.1). NCBI lineage: Eukaryota > Metazoa > Arthropoda > Insecta > Lepidoptera > Noctuidae > Mythimna > Mythimna separata. The sequence goes on from CM061187.1 coordinate 8,221,594, forward strand.
TTATTGTTTAGTTGTAAAATAATTAAAAATAATGGTCAGGCAAAATGCTTGGGAACCAAAGACCCAACTGATATCGTTCGAGAGAAAAATAGAAGGTGCAAAGTCTAACTACATCTACCTACCTAAGGCTATGAACCTATTAATGTCAAAGCGATAGGTACCTACAAAGTTCGCCTAATAAAGTCTATACTCCGTCGGTTTAGGTAGTTAACTAAAGGTAAACAATCTTGGCATGTCTTTTTATCTAAAAGTTGTCTATAAATTGTATCTAAAAATCTTTGCAAATAGGTATTCACCTAAATCGATGTTAGCTAATAAACTAAATTTAAATAATCTTTGTGTATATTATATACGACCTCTTTAATATAAAGAGACATACCAAGACTGTTTACCTTTAGTTAACTACCTAAACAAACGGAGTATAATTAATATTAAATTCCTGATTTAGGTAAATCCCATTTGATTTTTGCTAACTCCAAATAGGCTGGCTAGCAGCGAGAGAGCTGAGATTAAGTATATTGAAGATAATGTGTTGTTTTCATAGTATTTTTTTTTACTGTTTTTCATGTTTGTGGTCCATTAAATATTTTCATTGGCAGTAAGAAACTATTTAGAAATGGACCATGAAGCGATACATGCTAGATCACACAAGTTCTACTAACAATAAATATCTAAATAACACCATGTATTCATCATATAGGTAAACATAATTTTTCTTTGTACTTAATAACTTGTTATATTTAGAGTTTGGATAATGAAGCTATTAATATTTCGTCGGGTACGTCACCGGTGTGGTAACTATTCCCGAAATACTTATATTAAAACTTAGTCAGCGTATGGCGTCTATTCCCGCCTTTTTCGTCCTTTTAACGGTTGAAAATGTTGAAATTCAAAAATATGTAATTGATTTACATTTTCAAGATGGCATCTGTTCGGAACTGTTTATGTTAATAATTATTTTAAATATTAAGTACATATCTGATTATTAAAGCTAATCTACCTACATTTACTTAGCATGGTAAATCACAGATTTAAGTAAGTTGTGAAATATTCCAGTATTCTCTATACCATTTACGAAAAAAATCCGGAAGCGTCAAGGGGTAGGTATATACACAAAAACCGATGCTTTACCGAGAAAAATTATGACGATAGAAAATTCCATAGTGATGATTTGTACTTATTCATTAATTTCATACGGTATGGTAGGTTACCAGCTCGAGATAATATTATAGCCTGATGATTCAGAAAACATCCGCTTTCAGATACGCAATTTTTCAGCACCCTCCGTAATAAAGTTATCAATATGGAGCGAAATTATAATTTTAAGCTTTAGCTTGCTAACCCCTTTGTTTAGCTGCAAAATTCTTACTGAATTGAAAAACAGAATTATTTTTTCCTCTACACTTTATACATGTGACTGTGTATTTAGGTGGGAAATCATCAGAATTACTTCTCCCGCTCTTGTACGGAGCGGGAAGGCGTGACAGACTTTTACTGACTAAAACCCACTCCGTTTCTCCTTCTTTGCCTTCGTTCCGGAGGCTCAGGGTTCACAGAGAAAAATTATAATACAGGAATAAATTGATTTTCACATAACCCATGATTCATGTAGGTTTCAGATGTAGGTAGGTAGTGTTCATGTAGGTACGGTCTACATGGATTGGGGAGGAATCTCCTATCGCAACTACTTAATTCATATCTTTAAAAATGCCACTGTTTTGTTGCTGTAAGTATTTAAACATTATAGAAAAGTGTAAAGACGCGTAATTATACTGAGATAAACTATTACCTATTGAGTTACCAACCACTTAATATTTTAGCAATTATCTAAACACAAAATCAAAATGTCCGCTAAATCAAAACTAAAGCTAACAATGGACGCAACCGTTTATTTCAAATTCGGAAGACAATAATATTAGATCGTTCCTCAAGTTTAAATAGATCTCTAATACTCGCGTCTCGGTCGTTATAATTAGAAATGACGGTTATTTACGATGAATTGGCATCTCAGTGACTGCTTATGATGAAATTGGGCGATATCAATGAATAATTCACGATTTTCGAAGACCGTAGGCAAAAAATTCAATTTGTATGTGGATTCGCTGCATCGTCGTCCGAAAGCAGTCCATTCTTGGACGTTAGACCTCTTTAATCGTATTAAATGACGTATCTAAACTCTGGCAAATCTAGTACCTAAAAACTTTAGAAGACGATAATTACTAGAACGCAAATAAGGCAGATGTATAAATAAACCAATCACTTAACTCAGCCTATCTCACTATCACTGCTGGACATAAGCCTCTCCCAAGTCGCCAGAGGTTCGATAATACATATTTGATAATCTAAGCCGAGTTTGATAAAGACCAACACAAAACGTCTGTCACACCTAACACTGTGCAGGCTCCCTCACCATACCTATCTTAGTTAGTGAGATAAATAAATTAAATATTTATGATATACCGAAGGCATCGCCTGCCGTGGCCGTGGGACCGATCCTGGGAGGATTGCGTCATGGATATTTTTAGGAGCGGCGGGACGACGCGTCACAAAAAATCTTACAAGGAAGGGTGGCGCCATATATCAAGTTATAGGTGGGATTAGCGCTTTCGTATTTGTGAAGCCGAGAGCATTTCTAAGCGCTGTTAACTTTGAAATACGCGTGAAGGTTGCAGATCTCAAGTGGTTTGTGAAATAATCAGCAGCGCGATCCTATGACATGAAATAAGCATAAAATATTCAGATTATTTTAAAGACGTCACGGTGCATTGACTTGCCATTAGTTTGACACTGGCCGACTGAAGCAGCCCTCACAGGATGCGCGAGCACCGATGCGATCGGTTATGGCGACCGAACACCATACCTACACATACCTAGCTATGTATGCAGTAAATACAGTTCGGAGATGATGGACAAGATAAACAGAAAGCGATCAACACATCTCGCTAGCGCCGTCTCTGTCTGGCGCACAGCGGGCGCAGGAGGCGGCGCGCTGGGAGGCGCGATGGAGTCGCACCGCGGTGGAGATGGTTATTTTTTTGTATCTTGTCAATGAAGGGACGGGTAGGGGCGGGCCGGCGCGGCCGCAGGACTCACTCCGCGGCTGCAGTCACACTGCGCTTATCACACGCACATGTTGCTCGGAGACGCGCGCCGTGCTGCTTAACTTGCGCATTATGAATTACGAAAGTTGTGAAAATAGGACAGTGCCGATAAAGCGCGAGGAGGACCTCGAGTACCCGGAGGATGACGACCATTACTACGGGTACGTGCCGGTAGAAGTGGAGAGACATGCCGAGGTGCCGGGGTTCGCGCCCTCCTCGCCAACACACCTCATGGACCTCAGCAATGGCTCCGAGCGACCTTCACAACAACATCCTTGGCCTTCAAATATTGTATTCGAAGGAGATGACCGAGACTACCAGCAACCACACTACGCATCCTTCGAGCAACAAGTCATCGACCAGCGACAAAGACAAATCCCTAGAAGCTACTACTTCGATGATTCCAATTCTCAAGACCGAGTGCGTAGCTTTTACGAATCATCAGAAATGCCAAAGATGGGAGACGTCGTTTACAGAGGAACGGACGACAGGAGAGATGAGACCGAAGAACAAAGAAGATCGAGGTCGAAGAGATCGAAGGCGACGCGAAAGAAGACGCAATCGTTTGAGGAGATGCAGATACAGCGAGTGATGGCCAACGTGCGGGAGCGCCAGCGGACGCAGAGCTTGAACGAGGCCTTCGCGAGCTTGCGCCAGATCATCCCTTCGCTGCCGAGCGATAAGTTATCGAAGATACAAACTCTACAGCTAGCGACGCAGTACATAGAATTTTTATATCAAATACTGTCGAACAGTGATTCGGCGGGCAGCAGCGACACGAACAGTGACGCGGGCAGTGAGCACGGCAAGTACCTCGCGCAGGACAAATTGAGTTACGCCTTCTCCGTGTGGAGGATGGAAGGTGAGTGGACAAACAACGGACAAACGTGATAAGACATAGTGTTTTAGTGACATTTCTGCCTAGTGAAACTGAAAAGACGCTTATATTATTCCATAGTTATACGATTGACTGTTGTGTTAAGTGAGGTGTTAATGATGGAGTAAATTAGTCTATGAACAAAAGAAATTGAATATGTGATAGTTAATTAAGTAGTAACTAGGGACAAATCATAAATTGTATATTTATATGTCTAAAAAAAAGACAATATCCAGTATTAATGATTTATTGTGAATACAAATGTAGTGGCAACAAAACATACAGCTGTATACCAAATATTTGAATAACATTGTGCCATTTCTAGTATTTTATAAGATCTTTACCGTTTAATATACTTCCAATAAAAGTGATTATATTAATTATTTTGTTTATTTTACGGAATACTAGGACTAGGGCCGTAAAAGTTTAAGCATACGTTTGCTGTATCCATGATAAATTCAATAAATTTTTAAAATTAAATAAAAATAAACAAATGTCATACATTTCAGCTTTACTTCATATTTATAAAATATAATACAGGTAAAAAAAAAAACTTCAACAGTTTTGCAATGTGCGCTTTTCTGTAACATTTGACATCTCACCCAATATACTCACAATTTTTTATTTACAAACACATTCATACATTATCTACCTACACGTTTATTTACAGAAGTTTTATTTAGGAGACATCGAAAAAAACATGTATTTTCCCAAAGATTAATATTAGAACATTTATTTTAGATTCAAATTGGATAATAATAAAAATGGCATGAGAATATTTAAGTAGAGGAATTTGAAATCACAATATGATTTAAGTAGAATGTTTTAAAACTGGCGGATCTTAAATTTAAAAATCTAAGCAATTAGTACTTGCTACGGTAATTAATACTTAGTATATGTACAAAATGGTTGACATTAGTTGACCTTAGTTCGCAAAATACTGTGATAAGGCGCGCATTTATGTGTTGCCAATGTGCAATATTACCCAGCGATATTGCCTGAATAAGGCGTTTTCGCGGGTAAACATTTTAAATAGGTTAGAAAAGCACGCATTATTGCATTTAAAGGCACCAAAATGTCTTCATTTTACCTCACAGTTGAACGTTAGTGTCGTAGTTGCCAGATAAATTGAAAATAAAGTACTTAGACCCTTCCCTAATATATTTTTTAATGATATACAGGGTTATTGAAACACTGGCAACCTCTCAGGACTATGTTCCTATCATCATAAATAACAACTTTTAAAATGTATCATATTTTAGTACATCATATTGTCATATAAAAATAAAAATATTAAATTGAACGTTCAAAATAATACGAAGTTTGTGTGAAGTAAGCGTCAGTACAATAGCGGAGAAAGCGGGGAGGGGGAGAACAGTGCGCCGGAGACGTAGGTAGATACAGAGTTAAATTGTGTTAGATAGAACAACGAAATCTTGAAGGTTTGTTTTTGAATCATGTTTTTTTTTTAAATTTTAGAAGAATAGTTGTTTATGATGTCATTAATACAGTTCAGACAGGTTGTTAGTATTTTACAATAATTATCCTTGTTTAACAGTGCTCTATATCTCTCAAGTAACCCAAAAAACACAACTGTTTTTCACTACTACCAAAAATTTTAAGAATCGCGATACATGTCGATTCAAGACCGACAAGAGAGAAGGGAGAGAGAGAGAGAGCGAGAGAGTTCAAGAGACTCTTTATTTCCGTTTTTGAAATGAAGAACATCAATAAATGTAAGGAGGGCCAATTACTGCTATTCTCAATTTATCTGGCACCTACTTTAGCCCTTCTGTCAATCTCAGGTCATTTTTAAGGCGGTAAATTTCGATGTTGATCATACTTACTATGCAACTATTTGGGATTTAACTTCACTATAATATTTTTTTTAATGATATGGTTGGCCTGTACTGGTCACTTTTATGAGATATCTACCTTTTACTAATGGGCGATATTGACTATACGCCTCTTGAATAGCCATGGCTGATTCCGAGATGTTTTAATAATCGATAGAATCGGAGTCGTTAAAATAAAACATCGAGACAACTATCGACTCGCCGTTCGGCAAAATAATGTAAATGTTTTTCGATCGTTTCGAATCAACAGAAAACAAAGGTAGTTTTCAATTGTTCGAATTTTCACTTGAAAATCTAAAGCATCGAGAAACAACTCCCGAATGAACGCGCTACGCTCCAGTCGCAATAACAGACCGAGTCGGACTCGAATCAAAGTCTAAGCAATCGAGAACTATCGAAGTGTTCGAATAATCGAAACAATCGAATAAAACCTCTCGCCATCGCCCATCGCTACTCTTAAATAAAATCGATAACCCATCTACGAATTTAAAAAGCATTCGTAGGTATACCTAATACATACGAAATTGGACTTTATTGGGTCCAAATATACACCCTATGAGTATCCCCTTAGTATATACTACACTCATTACACTGATATTTCATTACATTCTACATTTACCTGACTACCTGAGGTATCATTGTGTTTCAGACATCTTTACTTTCCTTACGGTTTTATGGAAGACCTTAGTGTTTTGCTGAATTACGGTGTTTATTGCGGAGTGCGATTATAATTTATTGGTGCATATGCATCGATTTAGTGGTGCAAATATCACCGTAAAATTGTAAATACCGTTAAGATTTGTAAACCGTAAAATACTGCTTACAATTTAACGTATTATTTTTCGGTAGATTATAATCTACCAAAGTCTTCTTCTTCTTCTGCCTGGCGTTAATCCCGGCTATTGCCAGGGTCCGCCAAATGATATAATCTACCAAAGTGCAAACGTTAAATCACAATCTTTGGACAGTTTATAATCTAGCAAGATAGATTATAATTTAATGGTGTTAACAAATTTACGGTAACATATACATAAATAAATCGGGTTATAAAAAACCACAATTCAAAGGCGAAATAGCAATACAAATTCGCAAGTTCGTTGTCAGTATTATTGCTTCCCAGTCAGTACCGGTTTTACGATTATTTGGTGTTACTTCATTAGTAAAAAAACATCAGCACTTGAGACGATAATTTCATTTATTTATGCTAGCCATTACCTACTGTTGGGCAAAATTCATTATTAAGCTATTTTTTTTCAATAATGTCCACGAATAAAAAATTGCAGAATCACAATAGCACCTCATATCTACAATATTTATAATACTAGTCTACTTATTTACATCTCACTGATTAAATTAACTTATTTAATGGTTTAAGGAACTATTAGTTCGTTGGCACTCATTCCCAGGTCTATCTGAAAAGAAGAATAGTTTTGTTAAGATAGTTTCGGGAAAACCGGATTTCGGCCTTTTGTTTAGAGTTTAGTCTCATTATTGGACCGAAACATCATTAAAAAGAAAAGTATCGTTGATTTCTGAGAAGGTACATATTATATGGTATGAAAATGTATTTCAAAACCATTAACTGCACTTTGGAACATGCTATATAGCTTCACTTTTTTTGACTGACCGAAATTTTTACAATATAAAAGTGTCTGTAAATGGTCTATTTGAAATGTTTCTGATTACTGATTATGTAAATAAGAATGAACTGTATATTCTTGAAAAAAATATAAGAGTAAGCATAAGCATAATCAGCATTGGGAACTGCTGGGACTTAGCCCCCCCCCCCATCGCGAAAAGGGATTGGGCTGTAATCCACTACACGACACCAGTTCGAGTTGGTGTATGTCATCTATCTTCGAATATTAATTATATTATTGTATAAGTCACACAGGGTTTTAGTCTTCACGTAAAAAGTTCCATTACGTTTCGAAATAAGCCAAACGTTAAAACTAAAGTAAATGCTTACCTCATGAGACAAATCTTTGTTGAGAGCCTGAATCCCGTCAGCATCCTGGTTGTCTTTCATCATCCAATCATCATCGCCAGCGATCTGGAAATATTATTATTACCATTACATTTTCTCTGCTTGATGCATTTCTGCATGAAATGAACAATGAAGCGGCTCAAAGCAGTGACGTAGCTATTTGGCCATAGGCTCTAGGGCAAAAAAAAAACTGGTGCATGGAGCGGGAAGGAGTATATGACTTTTATTGACCGAATCGCCATGATTACTGCTGTAACCTATTTTAAGGCCTATTCAGACCTAAGCGGTATTCGCTACCGTCTGCGGCAGAGAAAACCCCGTGGGTATGCGGTAATATTACTGTTCACATCAAAACGAATTTCGCTAGCCGCGGTACTGGATACTAAATACCTGAGCGAAACCCGCGCGGTATATGTACTCCTCTACCCACACCGGCAGCGAATATCGCTCAGGTCGCTCTAGCCGCGGCACTTGATACTTAATACCCGAGCGAAACCCGCGCTAGCGCTACCCACAGCGGCAGCGAATATCTCTCAGGTTTGAATAGGCCTTTATTTAGATTTTGAAGGATGGAGCGGGAAAGAGTATCTGATTTTTATTGGCAAAACGAGTTGCCATGATTAACGTAGAGTTTTGATATCAATCATACATCTCGGAGGTTTAACAAGAGGTTTGTTAGTTATGTTTTGGGGTTCGAGTTTGAGGACCCGGCGCCCCACGTAGCTAATAGGTAGCTGTGCCAGTGGATCGAAGAAACAGTGATCAAGGGATGGGGGGAGCGTCCATTACTGGCAATAGTGAAATGCACATTTGTAATGTGTAATATAAAGTCTAATTGACACTTTGTCGTTCTGGATTACATAACTAAATTAACCTAGCAGACTAGCCGACATTACTAAAGCAGTTATGAATTTACATGTGGAGGGATGGAGAGGAAGAGGGAGACCAAAGAAAAGATGGATAGATTGTGTGAGGACTGATATGAAAGAAAAGGGAGTTAATGATAGCATGACCATGATGTCACTCGACAGGACAGAATGGAAGAAAAAAACATGTTGCGCCGACCCCAAATAATATGAGATAAGGGCAGGAAGAAGAAGAAGACTAGCCAACATTTATTTTGTTCATTGCCTTTATCGTGCGCACCGCTATGTGTCAAAAAATAGACAGATTGACTGGTAGAGAATGCCTCAAGGCATCTGCCTCTGTACACTTGTGTGCATAAAGAATTAATAAATAAATAAATTATGATGAAATAGTCTATACTAATTTACTAAAGAGGTAAAGTTTGTTTTTTGGTTTGTATGAGGTAATCTGTGGAAGTAATGGTCCGATTGCTAAAATTTTTACACCAATAGAAAGCTGCTATATTCCTGAGTGACATAGGCTATATTTTATGTACGCGGGCGAAGCTGCGGGCTAAAGCTAGTTGTTCATAGACAAACTTACCGTTTGTGATGGAGACTGCACCTGTTCTTCCTGTTCACTGTGCGCTTGCTTGATGTGGTCCTTCAGCGCGAAGGCCCGCGCGTAGCTCGCGCCGCACAGTTCGCACGAGAACTTCAGGTTGTTCTGACGTGCGTGCGTTTCGGTGTGCACGCGAACCGCGTATAGGGATGCGAATGGCCTGGCAAGAAAGGTGTTGTTAGTATGTATTTAATTAGTTTTTCGATTAAATTAATTATCTTCTAAGTGATTCTGTTTTATTACTACTGCGCATAAAGATACCTACTGTAAAAAAATGTCTAGTAATTTTAAGCTCCCACTGTATTTTTAGTTTAGTGTGTACAATAAAGAGTATATCAATCTATTTAACCTCACAGATCGAGCAAAGTAAAAAAACTATTATCTTTACAGGACAAACCGAAGAGTACTTTTTTTGCTAAATATGTTTTTTTTGTCCTTCAAGCTCAGCAGCTTGACTTTTTTGACGTATCTACGTCATACCCTTTTTTTTTCAGTGGCAAATCATCAAATGACTCCCCCCGCGCTGAGTGGAGCGAAAATGATAGTCATACTTTTACAGACTAAACACTTGTGTTTAATTGCCTTTTGCGTTCAAGGGCCGCGGTGTAACTTTCGAACAATCCTACAGCCCTTCTACAATATAACGTAACGAAAGAAAATTTCTAAGAACGTCTATAAAAAGTAGGACAGATTTTTTCATATGTTTTTGACTTCCTGTTAACACATAAAGTGGCTTCGCGACAATCCATCAACTTAGGTAAGTAGTTGTGTGTTTCTATTTTTTTCACTTATGTAAGGCTGCAGGATGCTGACCCTTTTCATGGTATATTACACCGTGCACCGTGACGGTGCACACACATGATAAAATACAATGTTCTACTGCCAGGGTCCGTTGTGGGTGTCGTTGGCGTTAATCCCGGCTATTGCCAGGGTCCGCCTAATTAACACGGTAAAATACAATATGAATGAATAAATATACGTCTATCGTAACAAGTGCGCGCATCATCATGTCTCAGTATAACGCTATGCGCTGAGTGCGAGTTGTTTTTACGTTTCGTTCTCTGATTGGTTGATTAAGAACATGGAGCGGGTCAATCTGAGGCCTTAGTGCAAATTATTTTTACGTTACCGCGATTAAAAATGAGATGAGCGGGTCAATCGGAGCGCCGCACGTCATAAACGTGTCTATCGCGTTAACGTAAAATAACTCACACTAGGCACTCAGAGCGCCGAACGTCATAAACGTATTGATTGAGTTAACATAAAACGAACTCGCACTAGTGCCTAGTGCAAGTGACTGACTTTAAAATGATTTGAAGCAACATAAAAAAAACAGGGTTTATAAATTTTACTCACCGATTACAATGTTGGCAAGCAAACGGTTTGGTGTGCGAGTTCTTGTGTCCCGCTAGTTGCACGGACGTCTTGAACGCTTTGGGGCAGAAGGGGCACTTGTAGGCGCGCACTTCTGAGTGGGTGAGCAGGTGGTGATTGTACACGCTGTGCGCCTTGAACCTGCGACGAAGTTTAAAATGGAGTTATTAGAGATAATATTGTCATGTAGAACAACGCTGAACAAGATACAAAAGAATATTCAGACGACTTGAGAACCTATCCTTTTTTTGGAGGTAGGTTAAAAAACAGATCCGCGAATGTAGCAATCCCGGAAGATTTGCTATCATTTATTGAAGTGTTCCATGGATTCTAAAGTTCGTAATTAGATACCGCGCGCCGGTGTGCGTGCGCATGTGCAGTGTGAGGCAGTAGGACACGCGGAACGACTTGCCGCAGATCTCACACTAGTTAGTTACCTGTACGTAGTGTGAGCACACTTATATTTGTACAATGGCTTACCTCTTGCCGCAGTGCGGGCAGGCGTACGGCCGCGCGCCGGTGTGCGTGCGCATGTGCAGTGTGAGGCAGTAGGACACGCGGAACGACTTGCCGCAGATCTCACACTAGTTAGTTACCTGTACGTAGTGTGAGCACACTTATATTTGTACAATGGCTTACCTCTTGCCGCAGTGCGGGCAGGCGTACGGCCGCGCGCCGGTGTGCGTGCGCATGTGCAGTGTGAGGCAGTAGGACACGCGGAACGACTTGCCGCAGATCTCACACTAGTTAGTTACCTGTACGTAGTGTGAGCACACTTATATTTGTACAATGGCTTACCTCTTGCCGCAGTGCGGGCAGGCGTACGGCCGCGCGCCGGTGTGCGTGCGCATGTGCAGTGTGAGGCAGTAGGACACGCGGAACGACTTGCCGCAGATCTCACACTAGTTAGTTACCTGTACGTAGTGTGAGCACACTTATATTTGTACAATGGCTTACCTCTTGCCGCAGTGCGGGCAGGCGTACGGCCGCGCGCCGGTGTGCGTGCGCATGTGCAGTGTGAGGCAGTAGGACACGCGGAACGACTTGCCGCAGATCTCACACTAGTTAGTTACCTGTACGTAGTGTGAGCACACTTATATTTGTACAATGGCTTACCTCTTGCCGCAGTGCGGGCAGGCGTACGGCCGCGCGCCGGTGTGCGTGCGCATGTGCAGTGTGAGGCAGTAGGACACGCGGAACGACTTGCCGCAGATCTCACACTAGTTAGTTACCTGTACGTAGTGTGAGCACACTTATATTTGTACAATGGCTTACCTCTTGCCGCAGTGCGGGCAGGCGTACGGCCGCGCGCCGGTGTGCGTGCGCATGTGCAGTGTGAGGCAGTAGGACACGCGGAACGACTTGCCGCAGATCTCACACTAGTTAGTTACCTGTACGTAGTGTGAGCACACTTATATTTGTACAATGGCTTACCTCTTGCCGCAGTGCGGGCAGGCGTACGGCCGCGCGCCGGTGTGCGTGCGCATGTGCAGTGTGAGGCAGTAGGACACGCGGAACGACTTGCCGCAGATCTCACACTAGTTAGTTACCTGTACGTAGTGTGAGCACACTTATATTTGTACAATGGCTTACCTCTTGCCGCAGTGCGGGCAGGCGTACGGCCGCGCGCCGGTGTGCGTGCGCATGTGCAGTGTGAGGCAGTAGGACACGCGGAACGACTTGCCGCAGATCTCACACTAGTTAGTTACCTGTACGTAGTGTGAGCACACTTATGAGGAGCTCGTGGCTAAATAATAACAGCCGCATAGGTCGATCTTCAAGGTTAAGCAACGCTTGCCTAGGTTGGTCTGTGGATGGGTGACCATCTTAACATAACGAGTTTCCTCCGTGCCTCGGAAAGCACGTTAAGCCGTTGGTCCCGGCTGTCATTTGGAGATCTTTGGCAGTCGTTACGGATAGTCAGAAGCCAGTAAATCTGACTCCAGTCTTGCCATGAAGTACCGTGTTACCCCAGTTAATGGGTTGTGGAGGTCTGGTAGGCAGCCGCTCCTCGTAAAATACTGGTATTCAGCTAAATCCGGCTCGACTGGAAGCCGACCCCAATATAGTTGGGAAAAGGCTAGGCAGATGAGATGAGTGTGAGCACACTTATATTTGTACAATGGCTTACCTCTTGCCGCAGTGCGGGCAGGCGTACGGCCGCGCGCCGGTGTGCGTGCGCATGTGCAGTGTGAGGCAGTAGGACACGCGGAACGACTTGCCGCAGATCTCACACTAGTTAGTTACCTGTACGTAGTGTGAGCACACTTATATTTGTACAATGGCTTACCTCTTGCCGCAGTGCGGGCAGGCGTACGGCCGCGCGCCGGTGTGCGTGCGCATGTGCAGTGTGAGGCAGTAGGACACGCGGAACGACTTGCCGCAGATCTCACACTAGTTAGTTACCTGTACGTAGTGTGAGCACACTTATATTTGTACAATGGCTTACCTCTTGCCGCAATGCGGGCAGGCGTACGGCCGCGCGCCGGTGTGCGTGCGCATGTGCAGTGTGAGGCAGTAGGACACGCGGAACGACTTGCTGCAGATCTCACACTAGTTAGTTACCTGTACGTAGTGTGAGCACACTTATATTTGTACAATGGCTTACCTCTTGCCGCAGTGCGGGCAGGCGTACGGCCGCGCGCCGGTGTGCGTGCGCATGTGCAGTGTGAGGCAGTAGGACACGCGGAACGACTTGCCGCAGATCTCACACTAGTTAGTTACCTGTACGTAGTGTGAGCACACTTATATTTGTACAATGGCTTACCTCTTGCCGCAGTGCGGGCAGGCGTACGGCCGCGCGCCGGTGTGCGTGCGCATGTGCAGTGTGAGGCAGTAGGACACGCGGAACGACTTGCCGCAGATCTCACAAGAGTGGGGCTTTTCACCTACACAACACATATTTTTATAAATATACTGGAACAAATACAGTAGGATTATACAGGGTCAATAATAAAATTCTACGAAATTCACCCGAGCGGCTTGCGAGGGTATTATGAAGCCGGCTGTACTTGTTTGTGAACGCACCCACGAAACAAGAGTAATTCTTATTATTATTATTTCTAATTTTATTAAATAGAAATAGACAATAGGAATTTATTATTATTAAATATTAGAAAAAAGTATGCAACATACAATATTTTGGACTAACGGAACATTTTTTGTGGTTACAGTGATAAAACACAATAACTAAGAGCATGACTGTGTGCCCGCAGTTTTGAAGTCTATTAAAATAAGTTCATACCTGTGTGTATTCTCTCATGTTTCACTTTTTCGTGCGGTCTAGCAAATCTTCTGTTGCAATACAAACAGCTGTATGGTAGGTTCTTGTCTTGAGCGTTCAATGGTGCCTGTAAAATGAGTTCTGAATTAAAAAACTTTATCACTAAGAGCGTCCAACCGCTCTTACGTGAGATATCTCGGGTTTGTCGCTCTAAGTCCCTGATTTTCATTGAGAGTGATGTTACTCAGCAATTGCAAGAATTTGTTGAATTTTGCGTATCTTTTGTAAACAACATTTCAATGTTTCGAATGAAAAATGAAACATTAAAATGTGGCGTCAATGCTGCAACATTCTAAATTGCCAACAACTTGTTTATTTCACGTAGGTAACATAGGGCCGGACGTGTCTGCTGCATGCCGATCCACCGGTGGACCAGTAAGACACAAGTTGATGCCTTGAAATCAAACCGACGCGCGACGGGGTCGCGGCAGACCAAGAAGGAGATGGCAGGACGACTTGGATGTCTTCCTTAAGAATTGGCAAGATGTGGCTCAAAGCCGGAAACGATGAAAGGAATGGAGGGAGGCCTCTGCCCAGCAGTGGGACAATACGGGCTAGATATAACAAAATAACATAAACACATTGCTGTAATATTCGTTCGCAACAATTTTTTTTTCACTGGTTTGAGACGGCGCGGGAGAAGACTGTCTGGTAGAACGTGGGGGGAGCCTTTTGGCCCAGCAGTGGGACAATAGCTAGATAAAAAAAGATCTTTAAAAACAAAATAAACTTACCTTATCCACATTATGTACATTAGTGTGCATCTCCAGATACTCGATAGAAGTGAACTTCTTATTACAGATGCCGCAGTTCATCTTCTGCGAGGTCTTGTGCGAGTTCTGGTGGATCGTCTTGTAGTCGTTGGGGATCATCTTGTTGCAGATCGTAATCCCTCTCCTAGAGACGAGGCCTAAGTCCCAATAGTGGGAACATTACAAGGCCGATAATGCTAAGAGGTTTATTAAAAAATAAAACAAACGTACCTTATCAACATTATGTACATTAGTGTGCATCTCCAGATACTCGATAGAAGTGAACTTCTTATTACAGATGCCGCAATTCATCTTCTGCGAGGTCTTGTGCGAGTTCTGGTGGATCGTCTTGTAGTCGTTGGGGATCATCTTGTTGCAGATCGTACATCGGTACCGGCCTTCGCTCACTTCTGAACCGTCATTGTTTTCCACTGGAGGCTCTATGGGACGAGATCTGGTAAAATAAATAAATTAAAGCAGTTTAGTATTCATTTATTTTTTAATGGAATATAAACAACCCCACCAATCCCACCTGATGGTAAGCAGTGATGCAATCATTGATGGTGAGGCGCACTAGTTTATTAAGAGCCTATTTACTCTAGCCTTGAAGACACCCAAATTATAATTATCTCTGATACAGAGTGGATTTTTGAGACAGAGCAGCAATGGCAGGTCCCTTAATCGTTGTAACTTGATGAAAAACCGGAAACTACTTCCTAAAACACCGGAAACTACTTTTTGAGTAATAGCTAACTGCAATCCCATTTTTTTTTAAATTGTATTTTGTGAAAATTGCCGATTGTCTTGCTGTCTGTACTGGGGTAATACTCGCCAACTCAAAAGTCCATAATGTATATGGGAGGCTAAGACTATAAAAGGCCACCATGCTATGATAGTTACACTACTTTCGAATGCTTCGGAAAAGTATTTCTCCAAAAAGTAGTTTTTATTACTGTAGTAGCTGATAAAGTTGTCAAAAATTAAAGGCCTGTTTTGGCAGGTGTCACATTTGGATGCTACTATAAAGTAAGCGCAATTTAACAAGTCAAAACAAATTAATGTATTAACAGAACATTTTAACAGCCGCACGGGTCTATCTTCAAGGTTAAGCAACGATTGCCAAGGTTGCTCTGTGGATGGGTGACCATCTTTACATAACGAGTTTCCTCCGTGCCTCAGAAAGCACGTTAAGCCGTAGAGCCTGGCTGTCATTTGTAGATCTTTGGCAGTCGTTACGGATAGTCAGAAGCCAGTAAATCTGACTCCAGTCTTACCATGAAGTACCGTGTTACCCCAGTTAATGGGTTGTGGAGGTCTGGTAGGCAGCCGCTCCTCGTAAAATACTGATATACAGCTACGTTGGGGTCGTCTTGACTGGAAGCCGACCCCAACGTAGTTTTTCCCAACTATGTTGGGGTAGGCTAGGTTATGATGATGATAACTTTAAGTGATTAATTATTATTTTATTGTTTCTTTCAGTTTCATTCCAAGTTACATTCTAGGGTCTTTTTCACATGTAAAAACAGGGCTTTTATTTTTTAACGAGTTTAGTACTTACTTGATCTTATCCCAAGTAATATGGGATAAGGGCAGGAAGAAGAAGGAGAAGTACTTACTTGACTGGATCGTGCATCCGTTTGTGTAGCTTCAAAGACTTGTTGGTTGGGAAGACTGTGCAGCAAACTGAACACTCGTACGATATGGGCCCAGGGACGATCGTTTCTAAACCAATACAAAAAAAAATATTAAACAGATTTTTGTACAAGGGCTCCATTAGCCTTACGCCTTATTTTACAGGTGGGAAACCATTAAATGACTTCTCCTGCTCTAAGGCGTGTCATAGTTTTACTGACTAAAATACAAGTTTCTTTAGCTCTTTGCGTTCTAGGGCCACGGTAACTCTTTCAAACTTGTGATTTATTATTATAATAAGGAAAATGTACCATTTTCCTTATTATAATAATAAATCACAAATGGTGTGGTGATCTTTAATTACAAAGCCTTGCCAAAATCAATACACCCTGTAAAACAAATACAGCATGTCTCTGCTGTCCAATCTATCATCATCATCATCAGCATCTCAGCCGAAAGACGTCCACCGCTGGACTTATGCCTCCTCCAAGCGTCGCCACAACGACCGGTCCTGTGCGTCTCGAATCCATCGGATGCCCGCGACCCTCGCCAGGTCGTCGGTCCACTTTGTGGGAGGCCTTCCAACGCTTCGTCTTCCAGTACGTGGCCAACACAAAATAAGTACAATGTAGTAATAATGGTAATGATGCACATACCTGTTGTTTTAACTTTATGAGCCTTCATGTGTGCACACAGCGATTTTGAGCTCTCATACGCCACAGGACAGTGCAGACACGGATATTTTACTAAAACCAGATAACAGTGTTTAATTACAATAAAATATTCAAATACATCACAAAAAACGCATAGAAAACCATTAGGGCGCGATCATTATGACGAAGATTTCGCATACCAATTTGATATCGCCTTTATATCTCTTATAATAAAGTACAAGATCGAGCGCACGTTAGGATCGTGACACGGTTGCTATCCGTGCTTTGGGCGTGTACGGTAAGCTCGTTGTATAAATCCCAATGAGAGCGACGCGTCATAATGACGCGGCCTAAAAAAAATCGTACCAGTGTGAAATAACCGATATAACTAGCCGATTATAATTAGTCACAAATTATAATCGGCTTCGAGATTTGAATTTTACTAATATGTGTCCTTTTAAAGATGCCACCTAAATACTTCCTGGGTGTGCCTTTTTAACTGTTGTATTTTCAATTTTCGGAAGATAGTTGAGAGTTTAAAATCCAAAGGTCAGGTTTTAAGTCCAGACCAGTTGATGGCGATCTATGAATTTGCATATAAACCAAAAATAAATTCTATTTAGTACTTACATACTTTACAAGGATGTATTTTGAACTCATCCAAATTGGTGACGGAAATGTCACACGCTAAGCATTGGTACATCTTGATCGCGAAACCGCTGTCCGTTTGCACCTCTTTGACGATCACTTTGTGGTAAGGCCCAGTTTTATCTGTACACAAAAAAAAAGAAAAATCAAACCCCTTCTTATTTTAAAATTCCATTGTTCTTTCTTATATTTTCAAATCCAGTCGTCAACTAGGTGTTGCCGCGAGCAGTCGCATTTGACAATGGAAACTTTAACATTTTTGTCATTTACAGCTTAGTATAAATTATCTACTACCATTTAGTGAAAAGATTAATAAAAAAAAGCAAGTGTGACTAAGTAATTAACAGTACAACAAATAAATCCCAAACGTACAAAGCGTTTACGGAAAATATTTATTGTGCGTACAGCTAAGGAGTAGAATTACCGGCCGGAGTCTGTGTTTCCTGATAACTGCAATTTTAAGCCTACGAGTGAATAGTTTACGTCTAGGCAAGCGTGCCCCATCGTCGGCCACATCATCACTTACCATCAGGTGAGATAGTGATTAAACGCGAGCCTACCGATAATCATCATGTGAAGTAAATCAATAAAGCGAACTACCGATATTTTTTTTATAAAACCATTATTTTATACTCAGCGTAACGGGGGGGGGGCACTAGTAATAATATAATATGCTCACCTAAAACTAGTCCTCTGTCAGCTTAAAACAATACAAAATATGTAATAACCACATACACAAAATTTCAGGAAGTTGTTGAAAACTCATAAATAATTCTACCTACCATAATACCTGCTCAATAAATAATCAATAATACTTTTATTTTAAAATTAAGGTTTTAAAGAAATAAATGCTAATATAGATGTTTTATCTCACGAAAGCGAGTAACCCATACTTGTGTGTGTAAGTGTACATGCACACTGTCTTTGTGTGCGTTAGCTCGGGAGCGCTCAGTCGCGGCCGGGTTGCCGGCTGAGTCAGTAGTGCTTCTTGGTACGCGTCAAAATAATTTATCGAGTACCGTCAGCATGTGAGGTACGAAGAAACGAATGAAAGTTGTTCGCAGTGCGATAAGGCAACTTAATGTTCATGTTTGTTGTGTGTAATATATGAATGTATTTATTTATTTCAATTACTAGCTATACTTACAGTACGCACCAAAGCGTATAGCTAGCCAACAACTTACAAACTAGAGATTTTATTATACACAGATATTGATCATTTCTTTACTGCGAAATTTCGGTTCCTGAGCAATCAGGGCGTTCAGCAGATTATTTATGTGGCGTAACCAAGGTAACCACAAAAACCATCGAAGGAACATCGACGCGCGCACCCGCGCCTGTCAGTCCGCTTCGCTCACAGATGACAGACGCCACGCTCTTACTTTTGCTGTGTTAACTATATTAATGGTGAGAATAAACTATTGAAAAAGTATCTGGTCCGTTTGATTGTGTTCCACCACCACAACACATCAACATGTTAAACGATTTTATAACTGTTTTGTTTATTTTAGGCTCGTCAAATGATTGCAAATATTTATAATTTGTCAAAGAATATAAATATTAATTCAGGGAATTTCATCGAAAACCAAATTGTGATTTATCATATTTGCGTAATATTACAAAACGCACTGCAGCAGCGACGGGGGTAGGTGAAAGAACAGTGCAAAAAACTAATAAAAGAAGGAAGAGATGTCGCAAGTACATCTTCGAATTTTATGTCACCCATGAAAAACCGAAGAAAGAGGGAAAATAAAGGTGGATTTACAGGTGACCTTGTTCGGAGCACAATACAAAATTTTCATATCGTACTAAACAAATTCCAACATTAATATCATCAAATAAAATAAATAAATTGTTTATTTTGTCTCAAAAGGTTACATTACAAGTGTTAATGAAACATCCCCAGTAAGTTATTATTAATATTTGTGTTGGGGTTATTTCGTTCCTTCCTTTAATTGTATAACATTGGCAAAGCTAAGGTCAGTTTTGAATGAAAAAGTTGGTTTCGATGGATGTCTCGTAACGCTGCGTAAGTTATTAAATAAATTGGGCAACAAGTGGCAACTTTATTATTTTGTTCAATAGCGATGAGCTTGCTAACGCTACCTGTAGTTACGCACACAAGAGCGAGTGTCTATACACATCACAACTACAAGTATGGCTCACCCGCTTTCGTGAGATAAAACAACTATAACAGTAACAGCAATACCAACTGCAAATTGCGTTTATTTTTTTAAAACCATTATTTTTGTACTAGTTTTCAAGCGCCAAAACTCGCAGAGCCTAACTTCGGACTCGCCAACTTATAACGGCCGCACTGTAAGCAGGCCTTGCTAGAATAGCAAAATACTTAAAATTATGATTAAAGTCTTACCTGGGGGTGGCTCTGTGTGCATGAACAAATTAAAGTTAATTAGTGTCTAGAATAATCTTGTAAACGATGAAATTGGTATAACTACTTTAATCCTAATACCATTTTCTCATTTTCGTTATGTTAACCAGTAAAATATACTACTTATAATATAAAAGACCGTTTCTAAGGTAACGATTAACGAATGCATCTGTTTAAAATTAACGTTAAATTAGTACAGATTTTCGTTTATTTATTTTTTGGCAATTTAAACTTCAGGCTCAAGGGATAAAGTGTCTACAGAAAAAGGGGTGTTCAGAGAAATTAAAACTCTTTCTACTTTAAAATAAGTCAGAAAATAAGTAATCATACAACGCGGTTTTGACTTTGTATTGTGTTGTTCCAATTCGTTTTAATTCGTGAATCCCCGACCGGTCTCATGCGACCGCGCTGTTATTGTCTTACTATTGTGTCTCGTTTCGCGGTTATGTGATAGGTTAAATTTTCTTTTAATATCAATTTTGTATACTGTGTAAGTAATATACAACACAAGAAACTTTTCATTTTAGCAGAAAATGGACCTTATGTGTGGGTATTAAAGTTAATTTTTCGCAATTAAATAAAACTAAAGCTGTGAACAGTTTAGGTACCTTTGGCGTCAGTTTGAATGGCTTCCTTGATGACGCTATCGCAAAGTTTGTCCACTTGCAGTAAACGTTTCGTTATGACGCGCAATTTATTTTCCTTCGGTTTACTTGGTTCTTGCGTTTCATCTGAAAACATGATGTTGATACTATGATATCAGAGACTGCATAAGAAACGCAGCTCGACAAAATGCGGGCTGGTCGGACGAACATAGGATAAAAGCGCGCCGTTTCTAAAACGCGCGTTTAAAACATGGTGTGCACACAGGCTCTAAAAGACTATGCATATTTGTTAGGAAAATAGTAGAATTGTTTATACGATTTTTTGATAGACCAGAATTTTATGAAAATCTGACGAAGAACCTCAAAGATACACCATGGAAGACTTCAATAATATTGATAGCAAGATGTTTCTGGGTTTTGATTCGTAATTTTTTGACACCGCCTTTCGAAAATATTAAAATTATTTTGCATTTTTATGTTTGTTTTGAAGACATATTTTTACGTAAAAAAGATTTTTTTATTTTTTCAATTTTTAGTGGTACATAGTAGATTAGATAGCAAGCAAGTTCTCCGGTAAAGTACCTCTTTTTGTGGTGGGTATTCTGATTTTAAAAAACGCAGTGCTTCTTCAGTGGCCCTTTGCGAGCGCTATATTTCTTTCGAACAACCCGCAGTTAGAGACACGAAAAAAGTAGCGATACTTTTCGGTACTCGAGTACATTTCCTATCGATACCAATAATTTAAGTACTCGATTCTACTTTATGGCTTCGCAATGAATAAATCTAAGAAGTAATTTAACTACTCACAATTTTGTTCTAATAAAGCAAAATGACGAAACATACATGTATTTATTCCTTCAGTGTCCCCTATCAACCACAAACTACCATAATCATCATCATCTGCCTAGCCTTTTCCCAACTATATTGGGGTTGACTTCCAGTCGAGCCGAATTTAGCTGAATAACAGTATTTTACGCAGAGTGGCTGCCTACCAGACCTCCACAACCCATTAACTGGGGTAACACGGTACTTCATGGCAAGACTGTAGTCAGATTTACTGGCTTCTGACTATCCGTAACAACTGCCAAAGATCTACAACCACACACTACCATGTCTATTTAAATAGTAATTAATAACGTTTGAATCCCCAACCGGTCCTATGAGACCGCGCTGTTATTATTTTACTATTGTGTCTCGTTTCGCGGGTATCTGAGTAAATAAAACAATCCTTACTCAAGGTCAGGGGATCCGGCTCCATAACTTGTGTTTCAGATTTGAAGATGAGAGGTTCCTCCACAATGTCGCCGGTGTCGGTGATGACGCGACGAGGCGCCTGCTTGTCAGCCACCAACGTGTCTTCACTCTCCATTGCTTCATATTCTATAGGAACTGTTTCGCTCTGAGTTTCTTCCATTGGCTCCTACAATATAAATTAGATAGGTTTATACGAATACACCCAGACAGATGGGCGAGGATTGACACTCACTGGATACCGGAGAGTGGTCGACGCCTCCGGGTTCGACCGCGGCGAAGGTAGTATGACGATCTGATCACGCGGGGCATACTTGGCCAGAGATCGCCCTAGATAGGGAAGTTTCGAAAAAGAAAGTGGAGGCCTTTGCCCAGTTTATAAATCAGAAGTAAGACTATCCTCTTTAGCTCCTACTGTATTTTTTTATGGTGTACAATAAACAGTGTCTAAGTCTGTGTAGCCATTTCATGAAATAGCTGAGAACAGGTTAAAAGATGGGCATTTCATGATGTGGCCAATCATTATGCGAAATAGCCAACTACAACATGGAATGGTCAAAAAGCTTAAAAAAGTTAATAAGGACTATGGAATTACTAGAGTGCGTCTAATGAAAGCGCGACCTGGAGTTTTTTTTTTAAATTTAATTGGATACATTATTCAGCCGCAATTGTAGGAAATAAAAAAAATTATGAAATGTCAAGACATAATTCTCCTGCTGGTTAGTAATACCACATACAATTTTCTTGGATTTTACTTCTTTTTCTCAGGTCGCGCTTTCGTTAACCAGACTATATTCTTTTAAGCTTTTCTTCCACAATGGTGTTTTTCACTAGGGCAGGTTGAGTAACAAACGAATGAATCGCCAAAGACTATGACTTTTCTTTAGTAGATGACTAAAGAAATGCCATAAGTGTTTGATACTGGTGGAGAC
This sequence comes from Mythimna separata, assembly GCA_030763345.1. Lineage (NCBI taxonomy): Eukaryota > Metazoa > Arthropoda > Insecta > Lepidoptera > Noctuidae > Mythimna > Mythimna separata. Next base: position 8,244,404 of record CM061187.1, read on the forward strand.
GACCATAAACGGAATATAGAGCTGGGTACTCACTTAGCAGTGTAGCATGTAACGTATCAGATACGGTATCAAGTGAGTACGTAGGCACGAGCCCGCTGCGAGCCGCTCGCGCGTGGAACGCTGTAAGCTCGCAGTGACCCGCCGAGTGGCGGTTTCACTGCGAACACAAAGGCGGCTCGCGCTCGGCTGTGCTCGTGGACGGCGTCACAACCGCTTGTGTAGTGAGCACGTACGCGCGAGCTTCAAACGAACTATTGAGGTTGTCTGCGTGACATCGTTGCGAGCACTGCGGATCCGGCAGCTCGTAGCTAGATACGGGGAGGACCGTGGACGAGCCGTGCCCACTTGCAGGTTGATACCGTATCTGATACGTTACGTGCTACACTGCTAAGTGAGTACCCAGCTTAGTGTGTGTTCTTGGAATTTCACCTGCCTTTCCCATACTGAAGTCAAATTGACACCCCCTTCTCTTTCAATGCAATGTAAACTAAACCTTATGCTCAATAACTTAAGAACAAACTTACCTCAACAACAACATCCTGATCATTATGATAGTTCTGTATGTGCTCTATAACAGATGAGAAGGACACTTTGCAAGTGTTGCAGCTGTAGATCTCCTCGTGACTTTCTTCTGGAATTCCTTCAGTGTTTTCTTGTTGCTTTTCTGGTGTAACTAAATTCTCTGATTCCAGGTTCATATCTGGAAATTAGAAAAAACTTTATTAAATTGTTTGCCTATTTTTGATGTAAAATAAGGTTCTTTTTTCATAGTTCATAATGTTCATATGTTCTATTCCAGACACCAGATTCAAACTCAGGCCTACCATGGCTGTAAGATTATTTGAAGGAATCACAAAAAGTCTAGAAGGCAGCTGATAGAACATGAGCAAGTTTTGGTCCATATATGTCTATCTCACGCTCCACCCGGGGAAAGAAGAGTATTAGATGATCTAACCCCTGTCCCAAAAAAGGCTTAAACTCTTATATTTTGCCCCTGATTTTATTTACCACTTTTCCTTTGCCTTGAAATGGAACAATTATAGAGATTATTATTATTTTTAATGTTCTGAAAAATACAATGATTAGCTTCATTACCTTTAACTGTAGTCAGAGAAATAGTTCCATCAATATTTTGTTTAGTCACAATAGTGTTTCCTGCAGTCAAGTCAGCGTCTTCTTGAGTGACTATCATGTACCGGCTTTCCCCATTTTCCTTCACCAGTTTAAATTCCCGAGTTTGTAGACATGGTTTCAACTGTTTGCTAAATAACTCCACATACATTTTATTGGCATCATTTGGATCCACCTGGGCTTCATAAGTTTGTTCTGTTGCAAATTGAGTTCCATCATTAGTTTGTATTTCTGAAAAAATAATATTATTTTTAGTCTGTGTGTGTATCTTTATTTTTTTGGGTAAAAGTTAAGGATGGCAAGTCACTCTAAAGAGCAAGCCTTATTGTTCCAATCAAAATATTAATTAGTGTAAACTAAAAAAAAGCTTCACCCCATTGAAAATTTATATCGGTTACTGGCACATGAGTGGAAGAATTTTTAGAATTTGTTCAGCAGTTTCATAGATCACTATTTGTATTGATACTTTTAAAAAAAATTATAATTATACTTTTTTAATAAATTGATACTTTTCATATATTGATTCTATAGCAATAGTTTAGTTTAGATGATGTTTCTGAAATTTCATATTTAAACTAAAAAAATATTACTATTTTAGTATGTAGTTTAAATTGCAGTATAAATATTCAACTACTATTCGGGTTAAAAATCATAAACAGCATAACTTTTAACCCTTTAAATGTCAATTCAACCATTACAACAGTGCTGGACTAGAAATGTCAGCCAAATAACTGTTTCTTTTTGAGTTTGGTTTAACCTATCACATACCCACAAAACGAGACACAATAGTAAAACAATAACACCGCGGTCTCATAGGACCGGTCGGGGATTCATGAATTAAGGAGATTTATATGCTCTCAGGGTTAACTGGTAGTATATTGTTTTAAGGCAGCTAGAAGGCTTTCTATGTTTCATAACTATATAGTGGCTACCACTGCCTAAACTTAACTATTGGCAGTGATATGCCATAATTATGTCAAGTGTTTACATACAAACATCCCAATAATTTTGATTATTATTATATATCAAATTGGCTTCCATATAAGTAATATACCATTCCCTATCTTATTTTAAACACAGTCTAAAAGTGTTATAAAACCTTACCATTTTGATAAACTTTAATATGAGAATTTTCAATAACTGATGAGTTTTCTACATTTTCCTCATTTGTTGTCGGTTGTATTTGTCGCTCAAATATAATAGTATGTACATTGTTAGGTGGCTGGCAATTGTCGTGAGCCAGGTGCTCTACAAGGTGAGCTAATGAACTACATTTGGATTTACATACAGGACAGTATATATTCTCTAAAATAGCGGTAAAATGTTCAAGTAGAGATTGCTTAGAACCAAAAGTAGCATTGCAACAAAGGGAGCAATTGAACGCCTGGCCTCCCATTATACTGAATTATATCAGTTTACGCCCTTCTGTCTCGCCCCTCTGTTCAGATGCCAATCATTTCTGATGAGAAAGAGCGCATTATTTTGTAAACATATCACTTTCATTCAACTTCATAAAAGTGCTACATTCAGTTTGTATCTAAATTCTCAACACAAAACCATAATCAGAAGAACTTCACACTAATTTGTTAAACGTGAAGAAAGCACCGAACGAACGAACAACGCACCATTTTTGTCAAAAGTGACATTACCATGGTGTTTATGGAGTTACTAAAACACATAATACATATAAAATTTTAATCAATTATCGTTTCTGTTTAATTTACGTAACAACTTATATGACATAAAAAACATTCCATTTTTGTAAGTAACTCATACAAAATAAAATGATTGAAAATTATACTGGAAATTAACACGTTTATCGATAAGGTTAGATAAATACTATCTTCGTAAATGATATACTAATAATTGCTACCCGTAAAAAACAATAGAAAAAAATCAATAATATTTATTTTTTCTAAAAATAAATCTATTTTCTAAAGCAATAAAGATAAAATATATCAATTACTTAATTCATTATTTTTCCATATCTTTTTCATTATGAGATTGCATGAATGTAACAATTTTAAATCGAACTATAAATAATTTATTGATGTTTACTATTTGATTTGATGGCAACATTGTAAAGAAGTTCGCCATTTTGTCGTGGTGGTTTTTTAACGTAGTGATTTTTATTTATTCGTGTTAATTATTTCTTTATAGTGCAAATAAACTGATTCAACTGAAATCTTAACACCAGATTGTGCCTGCTTATAATACTAAATAGTTTGAACAATTACATTATAATAATAGAACTTTGACGCTTGATATGTTTGTGTGTGAGTGTTTTCGCGGGTAAATTTGATTAAAACAACATGTTAGGAAAAAGAATGCACCATAACAGCAAGGGGAGGCTAGCTAGCAAAGGCCACGATAATGGAAAACCCTCAAGTCCAGGAATTTCGCCCTACAACAAACCTGCAAAAATACCAGGTGCTATATCTGCTGGTAAAACTAAGGTAGAACTCTGTCCCATACCATACATAAAGATACAAGATAATGCTGTACATCTACCGCGTTTCACTGCGATCGCAGCTCGCTCTGCAGATGAACCTATTGGCATGGATGAACTGGACTCTCTACAGCTAGAGCTAGAGTCACTCTTGGGGAATACTGCTCTTCGTATAAGATACTTCCAAGCTGAAATTGAGAGTATTGACACAAATGAATCTAAAAGAGAAAAGAAAGGTAAAGCTGCTGGCAAACAATTACAGTACCCTGTTAAAAGAAAATTTCCAGATGACAAATTAGTGAAAACCAATAGTACTAAGTTGTCCAACCAGCCCAAAGTGCCTAAGTTCAAGAACTTATCTAATGCTTCCTCGGGTGGATCCCACAATTACTCAAATGACATAGCAAATTCAGATAACTCTGTTAAACTGGAGCTATCACAGTTTGCACTACCAAAGAATAATATTCCATACAAATTTTGGAGTTCTGTAGATCCCTACTGTGCTCCGGTGACTTTGGATGACATCAAATTCCTGGAATCTTTGCTGGCACAGAGCAGCAACACAACTTTGCCACCAATACCACCACTCGGCCGTCATTACTCTGAAGTCTGGGCAGATGAACATTTGGCTGAAGATCAGAACGCCTCTAATCCTAATAAACAAAAATCTTCAATGTCGCCGGAAGCCTCTAGTATCCGTAAGAAACTGGATAAAACTAATGAAAATATGATAACTGGTCCTTTGACTCAAAGATTGGTATCAGCACTTATGGAGGAGAATCTGATGAATTATGAAGTGCCTGACATTAAAGTGAAACAGACAACAAACACCAAAAGTAGCTATAAGAATTCCCTTACACTAGAAAAATGCCTTAGAAAGGAGTTGGTGGAGCAAGGTATCCTGGATCCAGAAGATTTGCCACCTCTGACTAATCCAGCTGATGATGAAATACTGGCAGAAATTAAAAAATGTCAGACAGAACTGACTGCAGTGAAGAAAGACAACTGTCGCAATCTGAAGCATCTGATTGGGCTGTGCAAGCAAGAAATGATTAGACTGAATCTTAAGAAACAGCTGGATCAAGTTGACATGGAGTGTATTGATATTTACAAGAAAATGGTGGCGGCAAAGCAGAAGAAAAGACCTATTACTAAGAAAGAAAAAGAAGACGCTTGGAGGGCTATCAATGAACAGATCAGGCTAAATAAAGAAATAAATGCTTTGCCCATAACAGGTCCAAATTCAAGCTAAATCATACTTTTAGTTAAAGTATTCTATGGGTTAGTTTAAGATTTGTTATAGGTACACCTATTATTTAGAAATAAATAACATTAATCATTATTTGTCTTGTTTGAATTCAAAACCTGTACCTACACTAAAATTAACATCTCATGGCAATAAGTTGATAATCATAAAACTTACTATAAAGATAATGATGGTGCCATAAAGACTGTTCATCATTCATCACCTTATTCTAACATAATCATTCCACTCTAAACCTTGCTTTTATTTTTTGCAGTTTAACTAGTTAATCTGCACTCTCTGATTTACACACATTAGCGATAACATACACTCTCAACTACACAACCAAATCGCACACCATAATTATGGCAGTAGAGTACGGTGGTTATAAGTTGGCGAGTCTGAAATTAGGCTCTGCGAATTTTGGCGCTTGAAATATCGTACAAAAATAAAGGCTTTAAAAAAATAAATGCCAATAACAGTTTTTTCACAGCAATAAATAACAACTGCAAATTCGCAGAGCCTAACTTCAGACTCGCCAACTTATAACGGTCATACTGTTAGTTACCTATTTGAGGAGGGGTTGGAAAGACGTCACGGCGTCCCCACCTCTGATCTCCACCGGACATGGTAAGTTTGGGAGATTCCTGTATCGGATTCAGGTGGAAGAAACAGCCGGCTGTCAGCACTGCATGGATGCATGCACCCAGAGGATACGTTAGAGGTGTGGCCGGCTTGGGCGGAGCAATGGGTAGCTTGCTGTCCGGTAATCGTTTGGACCGAGCTCAAGTCGTAAATGGCGCCTAGTGTTCCACTTTCTCGCCTCAAGGAGATGTCAGCAAAACCATAGGGGCCCAGCAGGGTCGAAGCCTCTGGGGCCATGGGTTCGCTTCTGAAAGGAAAACCTGGGACTCTGGAACGAAAGTCAAAGTAGTGGGTAGTAGTAAGTTTGACAAGCCCTCCCGCTCCCCCCAAGAGAAGTCATTCGATGATCCATGATTTTTCTAAAAAAATAACAGACTTCATTGCAAAAAAATAATGATCAAAATAACGTTAATTTCGGAAGTTGATATTTCTGGTACCTATTGTTTGTTAACACCGACTTCCAAAATTAAAGTTATTTTAATCGTTTTTTTCAGCAATAATTATGTTTTATAGTCCACACTTTTTAGTTGTGATAAGCTTTTAATCAGAGTACCTAAATAATTACAATGAGTCCAAACACTACGTTCCCTTCCAACGATCGGCTCTATCATCAGATCAGTTCGATAGTACCTTTTAGCCAAAGAGCCTCTCATGACAATTCTACTAAGCCCAAACACGCTAAGATACATTAATTATTTACAGAGTTCCGGTGCCTACCATCCGACTCCATCGTTGTGTATCTCTGTGAGTTCGATGGTACTATTTTCAGCATAACTACTTAAGTACATATTCATTTTTTTTTACAACTTTCACTCAACGCCATCTAGCCCCAAGCTAAGCAGAGCTTATGTTATGGGTAAGTATTAGACAACTGATAATTTGATAAATTACACCCAGACACAGAACAAATGATCGTGCTCATGCCACACAAACATTTGTCCTGGGTGAGAATCGAACCCACGACCAGCGGCGGATCATTATAACTGTGAAGATGGCCATTTCTGGTCTTCTTCATCAGCTCCATTTCATCAAATGTTACTTTTTTACTGTAGATGCTTGAGTTCTCGATGAAAATACTAAAATCACTACATGGTTGCCTAAGATCAGTTGATCAGTTGCAGGAGACCCTCGATTCCACATGGATCCCTTAATCAAAGTAAAAAAAATGCAATTCCGTACATTAACGACGTTATTCGTAGGTTTTTTTGTTACAAAAAATAAAAAACCCACCGAATTGAGAACTTCCTCTTTTTTTTGCAGTCGGTTGAAAAACAAAAGCTTTTTGTAATTATTTGTAAAGAATGTTAAATAGTAGAAAGTTTTTACTGGTTCTTTATAATAATGGAAGTTGGCTGACATGGTTGTATTATTTTTTGTAAATACATACTTATCAAAAAAAGAGAGTAGAAAACCGTACATTTAAATGTAGCCAAAGGACCAGAACTCAAACTAAGGTATATTTAAAAAGTAGTGACGTTTCGAAATATTTGAAAAATAACGAAAGCAGGTACTTTGTGAACTAAAAACGCTGATTATTGTTGTTTGTGAAATAAAAGTTTTGTGTTTGTAAAGATGGATAATCATAATCCACTGACGCCTAACAAAATACAGAGACTTATACATTATGCGGAGGACAAATCCTTTAACATGCCAAGACGCTTACTGCTCAACGATGATGACTTGAAACGGTAAGGACATGTTGCGTGTAGTTTTTTTTGTCCTGTTTCTATTTACTCTTATCAGCTGTTACTAATAGATTCGTTTCTGTTGTAGTTTGGCATCAGCTCAAGCATCCATGAACAAGTCTAACATCAATAATTGTGAGTCCTCTTCTGGCATTTTGGATTTAGATATTGTTGAAGGTAAACGGCCACCTAGTTAGCTTAGAAATAAATTTGCAAATGTATCTAGAAATTACCTATTAGATTGTTACCTATTTCGGTAATTATCATAAGAAGTGTGTTCAATTTTATTTATTATTACTATGGTTTTAGGCTTTGGAGAGTCAGCAGTTGGAGATTTTTCACTCAGCAAATCTGTAAGTAAAAACTTTTTACTGATTTCTCACAGGGGATAAAAAGTAACATAGTATAAATATACTTCTACAAGTCTTTTTTAGTTATATTTACTGATAAATGCATCATTTATTTTGAAAATATAAGCAGGTAGCTAACATAGTGGACTTACCAGTCACTTATCAGGCTTAGACTGAGGTATCATCATTGAGCTCCATTTAATGTAATAATTATCTTCGCTAACATTATGTACTAAGCGGTTCACATGTTCAGTGAATTCATACACATAGTCACACAGACACACACCATTAATTTATTCAAATTAATTAAGAATATAACCAAAATATGTATTCTCATTTCAGACGGCATTTAATCCCGGCGAGATGACTGGCCGTTCAACTGGCGCTGATGACTTCAAAGCAGTTCCAACAGGACGCCACTCCTTGCATTTAGATAATTTTATGAATAAGATGGAGGCACAGTCATCTGAGGTTCAAAGTGTAATTAGACATTCCATTGCCTCTAATTACTCTTTTCACTCCAAGGTAAATATTATTATTTTTTGAGTTATTTATTTAGTAATTAAAACTTCATGCATCATAAAGGCACAAAGACAGATTCAATGCATAAGATCTTTATTTAAACATAAGATCTATGTATATTCCTCATATTTTATTTTTGTCTGTATCTCTCAATATATCTGTTAACAAATAAATAAATGCTTTTAGGTATTCTTTAGCAGTCAACCAAGAGTGATAGGGTATACACTGCCATTTGATCTCACACAGCAGGTGTATAAAGAAATCATATTTAAAATATGCAGGCAGCATGACTGCATAGAACATTTCTGTCTTCAAGGCTAGAGTGAATAGGCTCTTAATAAACTAGTGCGCCTCACCATCTAAGATTGCATCACTGCTTACCATCAGGTGGGATCGCAGTCAAGCACTAGTTTATATAATTAAAAAAAAAAAAGCACCCTTACACATCATGATGAACTTAAATAACACAAACTATGTTGGGTTCTTTGATACATTTATTCATCCAAATATTATAAAAAATATGTATAATGCCCATCAAGCAGTGGGCCTGCAAAACAAGGTCTGTGCCCTGGAATTGCAAATGCAAGGTCACGTCAGGCCAAGAAGGAGATGGCGGGACGACTGGAATGTCTCCTTTAAGAATAGCCGGGAACGATGGTAGGAATGGAGGGAGGCCCTTGACAGAATAGGCTAGGTTTATACCTAAAAAAAATTACACTATTATTAGTATAAAAATATTTAATTCCATTAATTCATGACTTTCAGAGAGACCTAACAGCTGATGAGGCATCACTGATTGGGCGAGAAGCTCCACTTCCAGTATCAAACAACGTAAATGCCAATTTTCTAGAAAGCATGTCGTAAGTACCATAACTATTATTCAAAATTTATTGTTATTTCCATTTTTTTGGGACCAGTCTTACTAAGTTTGACTAAACACTTTGCACTTGAATACAATAAAATCGCACACCTTGAATTATGTTCAGTTAAGGCAGTATAGGTAGGTCGAATTGAAAATAATGTTGACTCTCTGATGTGAAACATTCAAATAAAGTTAGTGTACGCACGCGCACGCACAAGGTAGTCGGAAGCGGTGGCGTAGTGGCGTTCATCATGCCGTAATGGCTTATGCCGGATCCAATACACCAATGTGTGGATCGATCTTTTTATGCCCAGTATCGGGCCAAGACCGATCCACATATTGGTGTATTGGATCCAAGACTATAACTTGGAGCCAATATATCCAATGTGTGGCGCCGGCATTACGGACATTCGAGGCGATCTTTCTGCAGCGGCGGAAAATCTCTCATATCTATAACATTAGGTTAATTGAATGTTTATTTCAGTATTGTAACTGATATAAGTACACACACTGATACAAGTACACACGCAAATAACGGAATTTCGCTTAGAGAGATTTTATTTGTAATTTGATCGAAAAACACTCAAAATCATTGTTTAGATTGTTTAATAACAAGATGCATTACCTCTTGTCTTCTCTTTAACCTTTTCCCAACAAGCTTGAGGTTGAGTTCCTTTTTAACCGGATACAGCTGAATACCCATGTTTTACATAGAGCGACTGCCTACAGACCTTTACAGCCCAGTCACTAAGCAGCGCGATACTCCTTGGATAGACTTTCTATCGTCTGCTACCTCTAACGACTCATCAAACATCTACGATTGACAACCGCGACCATCGGTTTTACGTGCATTCCGATGCATGGGGTGTCAGTAAAATCTTAGATAAACTTAAAAAAGTAGGATTGCGGTTTCAAACCCGCTAACTCATGCATGAGAGGCTTGTGCCTTAACCATTGGGCCATCACGACATTGGTGTGGCTGTTCACTTACATTACTGCTTTGCCGAAGAAGCGACTGCCTGCCATTCTCTCCTGCTTCGAACCATGGACTGAACCAGGGGATGGCGTTTAAGGTCATTACCGTCGATCGTTTCCACGAGGTCACGGCCGTGCTCCGCTCAAGCGGGGTATATCTTCACCGTATGCTCCACCGTGTCCTCTGGGAGATCACACGCGTTTCTCCCATCTGAATCCAATGCAGGAACTTCCTGAACTTACAGTGTCCAGTGAGGACCTGCGTCATGCGTCTCTTAAGCTACTCTTTAAAAAGAGAAAGGGGACTTACAGCTATGATTATGGCGTGCCAAGCAAAGGACGGGCTAATCTAAGCGAAAGTCGATGATTTTAATTTTGTGATATTTTTAAACTGCTTTTATGATTTGATTTTGCCTGATTTTTAGATTTAAGAAAATAAAATCAGTAATATATACTAAACTACAAAAGGTGTGCGATTTTATTGCTCTCGATTTGTGGTTTGGTAATTTTCCTGACACATCATTACATACCACTACTTCCTGTTTTTATTTTTTGTAAATTTATCAAATCACACCAATTTTCAGAATGAACAACTCAAACCTATCAGTTGGTGCATATTTTAAGAACAGATGTCCAGAGTTTGGCAATGTACTCGGAAAAACTGATAGTCCAGACCGGTCATCAGTTTTTCAGAGTAGTATCATGCCAAGCATCACTGAAGGTATGTAAGCACTAATAGGAAACTTTTTTATTACAGTACTTGGAATTTTCTTTTGTGTACCAGACAAAACAAGATATTGTAGGGCTTTTGTATCAGTCAAAGCATGCAATTCAAAAAAAGCCAAGTGTTTGTGTAATACATCATCATTTTTTATTTTAGTATCAGGCCATGCTGATTCTTTACGTTCCGAGCCGCATCCACGCCACAAAATGGATAACTCACTGGACTGTGTGCCCGTAAGACAACCACGGAACATCATGGACAACTTTCCAGAGATACAAAATAGTGGTCAGGGACAGACAGAAAGGGGCACTTTCACGATGCCTAAAGTAGACAAAACCAGTGAAACGTCAAGCGGCAAAGTTGTAGAAAAACAGAGCCCGTTTTTCATGAGCCAAGTGCCCGATAAACCAAAGTATGTGCAGATGATGCTAAATTCTGTTTCTCCGCAAAAGAACATTCCGGTCGCACCTCCTCCCGTCAGAGAACCTCCGTCTGCAAGGGAACCTACATCTGCAAGAGAAACTAATTTGTTACTAAAGAATTTGCATGCATCTCTGAGATTGGTCAGTGAAGACACTGAAGGCTCTGTTGAGAATTCCATCAGTCTTTCTAGAATTGCTGATTATCTTGGTAAGTTTTATAATTGAAATAATAATTTTGAAAGTGCATTTTGAAGTGCAAGAGTCATGATTTTCAAAGAATTTTAAAGCTCCGTTTCCTTGTAGAATCGGTATTTTTAACACTCTTAAATTATTTAAGTTCAACAATTGCAGTCTGTCAACTGGAGTGTCGTCTTTGACCCAGATGAGACGATCGCACCACAAATCACTTTAACTCACAAGGTTCTATGTCGCACATTAGCTCTTACGCTGTTCTTAGATATTTTACGTAAAACTACTAGTTTTTGATTTATATTTTAATTCAACTGTAATTCATCACTCTTCTGCTTCTTCCTGCCCTTATCTCATATTATTTGGGGTCGGCGCAACATGTTTTTTTCTTCCATTCTGTCCTGTCACCCGTCATGCTATCATCAACTCCCTTTTCTTTCACATCAGTTCTCACACAATCCATCCATCTATTCTTTGGTCTCCCTCTTCCTCTCCATTCCTCCACATATAAATTCATAACTGCTTTAGTAACATGCGTTTCATCCCTCCTCTTTAAATGATCATTCATTACTAAAACGACAAATTCTGCCTTTTACAGGAAAACAATCTAATGTCAGTGTTACTGACATTTTACAACTAAACAACAAAAAGAAGCAAGTAAACACAAAGCAACCCCTCACAGAAGTGCACATGAACATACCAGAATCAACTAAAAAGCAAACCAACCAGGAACTGCAGGTCACTAATTTGAAAGACACTCGAAAGACGGAGACTGCCTCTTCTTCTGGGACAATAAACACAGTCATATCACAGAATAAATACAAACAAAATAATGAACCTGAGATCCCAGCTGTTATAGTGACTAGGGACTCTTTAAATAATGATCAAATTATAGACTTGGATGATACGAAGTCGAAGAAAAGTGCTCGGTCGAAGTCGCCGTCGAGTAAGAGTCATTCTACCCTGAGTACTGTGCAGGAGAACTTTACGAGTTTCAAATCTGCTGACAGTCCTTTACATGCTAGCCAAGGTATTTATTTGACTTATAAGGGGAGGTGTAGACTTGGGTAACTTGAAGTTACACATTAAATTACAAATAGCATGATAAATGTTTTTCTGGGAACCATATCAAAATCGGTTATAAATTTGAACAACAATTAGCATTTCAAATATTTGTATAAGTAAGACTCTAACTGACCTCAATGCCACTTACTCATTGCTCAAGTCTATACCTCTTCGATAAGTATTTTATTTTATAATAATTTGCTATACATAGTAGTATTTATTTTATTGAGCAGTGATAATGGCCCTGTCTCGAGTCGCGGGTCCACATTCAGACAGCCGCTTTACTTTGTGTAATTTATTTTATCACTACTGCCCTCAAAAAGGTGAAAGAAAACATCGTGCAGAATCGAAAATCGCCTGTCCTAGAATCAAAATTTCGAAGATGTGTGACATTCTGTACTAGACCCGCGTGGTCGATTACGGCCCATTCCCTCTTGTAGAGAGGAGGCCTGAGTCCCAGCAGCAGGATTATAGGGCTGATAATACTACGCTATTTGCTGGTATTTATTATTTTCTTACGTTTATGTATACAAGTACTTAATTGGGTATGATTTTTTAAATTGATATAAACTAGTGCTTGACCGCGATCCCACCTGATGGTAAGCAGTGATGCAATCGTTGATGGTGGGGCGCACTTGTACTACTATGATTGGTTGTAATAACTATCTAGTTGAACATTTTCAGGCGAGAGCAATACTTCACATGTTCCTTCCCCAAATACCGTATATAAAGAGTTAGATAAGTCAGTAGACTGGCGCGAAGTAATGCAACAGAAACATTTGAAACAGGAGGGCTTGGTTAAAGCTAAAGGTTTGTGGGCCTCGCTTCATTCACCATTCTGAGGGAATATTAACATGAATAACATTTCATCATCCCTACTAATTTTTCTTAATACTGACGGTTTAGCTGGGAGCCTACTTTGATATGGTTTGGTTTACTCAGCTTCTAACCTTAGGCTAGTAATGAATATTTTTAACAAATTCATATTTACATCGCAACTCATTTTTATAATGCATAGAATTTCATGAATGTTACTAATAAATAATACGTCAGTCTATTGCAAACCTTGCAAAATGCATCTTCTATATGTTATTGGAAAAGTGCATCTTCTGTGTAGAAATTATATTTGATGCAAAACATCTATTGGAACACCTTGACAGTAAACACGGATCAAATGCCGTGATGGCAAATGGCTTGACGCTAGCATGCCGTGATGCACCCTCTACGCTTCCTCTCGACATCATTGTATGTGTGCGCGCGCGCAAGTAGTAACATAGATCTTTCACATCTCCCACATTTCGCGTCACGTCACTGCCTTTTTTCTCATATTTTTTTTATCATCTACTTGTTTCATATTATATTATGTTTATGTATAGAATATTGAAATAACCAATGTATGACTGATGAGCATACATGTACCCTATTAACGAATCATATCTTTTCTATTTCAGAGCAATGGGTAGAAATATTGGCAACAGTCGCAGATGGATACGTAGGTATGTAGGCCTATATACTCATAAAAATATAATTTTCTCCAATTACTGCCCACTGCTGGGCAAATGTCTCCCCAAATCCTTCCAGACAATCTTCATTCGCGCCGTTTCGAATCAGTCCTACTTCTACGCGTCTAAATGATCGACGCTTGCCATCTGCAATATCGTGGATACTCTTGCCCAACGGTCACTGTGCATGCAGATTTAGAATAATATATGGGTAATTTTTATAATAACAAACTAAAAATCCTTCATTTCAGGCGTCAGCTGCCCCGTAATGATAACAGTAACAACCTTATCAGACAGCTGGTTAACGGCTAAACTCGAGTTTGTAAACCTACCAAACGACGGCAGAGACCTCACCATAGAACTGCCCCGAATGCCTTTGTTACTGTCTCCAGGCAAATCTGAAAAAATCATACTGAACATAACATCAAACGTGGAACTAAATACATCGTTGAAGTTCACTATGTATTTGAAAGATGCGTCGATTGATGGTGATATAGAACAGAGTGGAGAAGTTGAAGTAGAAATTAAAATGCCTGTGATTCAAGCCATGTCTTGTGATGGAGTCAACAAGATCACTTTTCCACCAATACAAGAAAACAGTTCACTTTTGAAGTCCTTCGTACTTATAAGTGATTGTCCTGCGGATCTTTTGTTAGAACTGTCTGTAGTTGAGGGTGATAATATCTTTGCGATCAAAAACGTCCAGGAAATAAAGAAAGGTGATGTGAATAAGATTCTGATGGATCGCCAGGGCTCGACCGAGGAGCCGCAGCCGCCTGGGAAGGCGAAGGGCAAAGGAAGTAATAAGCAGCTCTGCAGGTTGAGCAGTGGTAACGCTATTAGAGTTACCGTCAAATTCAATGCGCCAATGCTGGCGGATATTGAAATAGGTTAGTACTGTGATGTAATTAATTGTAAGAGGCGTAGCAGGGGGTTGTGGGTAGAGATTAAGAACACAACCTATGACTAAGGATGAGGCTACAGTTGCCAGCGTTTTGCGATACGACTGGAAGAGCGAATCAAATATCACTAGTAAAATTTGGCGTACAGTGGAGCCGTAATCGTGAATTTCCATTATTTGTTTTAATCGCTCATGAATCGCCAATGGCACGTGGCTACTTACTGGGCCCAAAAAGTATAACGAGTTTACCATCGAACCGAGAAGAAGAAGAAAAAGAAAGAAGTTGCGGTCTAATGTAGCCTCAGCCTTAATTCTCAGCCATAATTAAAAAAAAAATGGCCAAACCTTTTCGAAGGATTTCGATAACAAACACTGTGAGACGAAATTTTCATAAATTAATGAATCTTTCACCTAAGGCGATTAACACACCGCGCTTCATCACGTTTCGCGGCGCCGCAGATTTTAACATTCCGCCGACGCGTTTCAATGTCGTGTCTTAGGCGCGTTTTCTATACTAATAGATATATGTACTTACAATGATAAAAACTGCGGCTATGCGACGAAGCTTAGGGCAGTATGATAATCACCTTATTTCTTTTATCTGTAAATATTTCTATAATAAACCAACTAATACCGTAATCTTATGTTTTCAGCGGACTCTGTACTAACTTTAAATGGGATGATGAACGTCAACTTGATAGGCGTCAACAATGTACTGAGGAAAGTTGATCTGATCGGCGTGGTCGGGACAGTGAAGCTTGTGATGAACCCGCCAGTGAACAAACTTCAGCTCTCTAGTGGTAAGTTTTACTGGTAAACAAAGCTGCTCTCAAAACGGTGAAGGAAAACATTATGAGAAAACTGGCATGTCCTAGAACTTAAAATGCGAAGATATGTGACGTCCACCACCCCGCACGGGGCCCATGTGGTGGATTACGGCCCATTCCCTCTGTTAAAGAATACGCCGGAGTCCCAGCAGTGGGAACACTAAAAAATGTAACCAGCAAGAAAATGAACAATACATGTAATTACATTATGCTTAGGTATTTAAATGAAGCCAGGAACTCAGGAATAAGGATAATTGTCACAAATATTTTTCCTTTTATTATTTTTTACGCTTTTACAGAACCAACAACTATAGAACTGTGTAACGCTGGCTCTATATCAGGAATCTGGATCGTGAAGTTCAGTACGAACTCCCCAACTGATAGTTTTCCATTCAAAGTATCACCATCTAAATTTGAGATAAGGCCTGGTACATCTAAGACTGTCACCTTGGTTTATACTGGTCCGGGAGACGAGATTTGCGAAGCGTGAGTACAAACCCTTACATCTTTCTATTCAAATTTCACCAGTTTAATGTAATTTATGTCTCTAGCATAGCACACTGCAAATAAAATAAATATTCGTATAGAATACAAATCTCTGTTTGAGTGCTAAGGTTGCTACTGTCTACTTTTTACTGTTTGACTGGCCTGTTGGTCTAGTGGTTAGTGACCCTGACTGCTATGCCAGGGGTCGTGGGTTCGATTCCCACCCAGGACAAATGTTTGTGTGATGAGCACGATCATTTGTTCTGTGTCTGGGTGTAATTTATCTATAACTAGCTTTTACCCGCGGCTTCGCTCCCGTCAAATGGCTACCCTACATATCCTACGCTACCCTACCCTACCTTCCCTACCTATCCTACACTACACTACCCTACACTACCCTACACTACCCTACCTACCCTACTTTACATATTTTTTTTTTTTAGAATTTTTCTCTCCGTAAGAACCATCATTGAACTTCAAGGAACCAATTTAAAAAAAAATCAGCCAAATCGGGCAAGCCGTTTTCATGTGATGTCGTGACAACGAAAAACGGGTTTCATTTTTATATATATAGATATGTATGTATTTAGAAATATATAAGTATGTTTATCAGTTGTCTAGTACCCATAACACAAGCTCTGCTTAGCTTGGGACTAGACTGCGTTGTGTGATAGTTGTGGAATATTATTGTTACGCCGTGAAACTTGAGTACGCTATATCTTCGACGAAACCAAGAGTAGCATCAAATAATTAAAACGCATTGCTGTGCGAAGCTTCGAGAATAGGAGTACATACTCAGGCCTGGCAAATTCCAGAAAAGTCCGACATAGACTATTATTATTAGATGAAATTCAGTAGGTAGTTATGTGGGCGGATAAGGGAATTTATACCTTCCGGTATTAGCAATAGAGTCGAAACTCGCATGTAAGGTGGTAGATAAGTACCTACTTACGAGAGTAATAATAATGATTTATGGCCTCCCGATGCGACTATTTTGTGCTAGAATGTCCTTGAAACGTCGGTATCGAGAAATTTCGATGACTTCGCATATAAATACGGGTCCCCGGCTAGAAGCGAGTTCAGTTTGATTTCGTCAGCGATACAGAGCGAACTACCTAAGTGCTTGAAGTGATACCTAGCAACCTAAGCGATATTAAACGGAACTCTGAGTGTTTATAGTGATTGGTTATTTGTTGATTGGACTAATTTGTCATTGTTTTGTGGTGAATAAAGTTCTCTGCTAGTAAACCGGCATTTAATTACTCACGTTCGTAACAACTGGTGTCAGAAGTGAGATGCCATTACTACAGAGGGACGACGAACAGGGACCACGAACAAGGAGGCAAGTGGAGATGGATGCTGCACGTCAACGTCTGGAAGCGGAAGATCGGGCTGGTATGGGACCAACGGCAGCTGCTGAGGCGCCAACGGGGCCATCCTCGGAAATGAACCTCGCCGCAGTGTTGGCCGCCATGCAAGCTAGTATGGAGGCTAACCAGCGTAAGCTCCAGGATCTAATCGCGGCTAACCAGGAAGAAGCCCGCCGCGAACAGGAAGCTGCTCGCCGCGAACAGGAAGCTGCCCGCCGCGAACAGGAAGCTGCCCGCCGCGAACAAGAGGCTAACCAACGTAAGCTCCAGGACCTAATCGCGGCTAACCAGGAAGAAGCCCGCCGCGAACAGGAAGCAGCCCGCCGGGATCAAGAGGCTAAGCAGAACCTGATCCTCGAAAAAATCGATCACGGCCTCGTCACGTTGGGCGAGAAAGTGAAAAATCTCACCGTAGAGGTCAAGGAGGTTTCCGCCCGAGCTGATAGCCTCGAAACCAGAATTGATGGCCACGAAGATCGCCTGCTGGACATCAACAAAAAAATCGTCAAGCTCGAAGCACGCGAACTCGTTGCTGTTAGCGCACCATCGCACACCCACTGTGCATCAGCCGCAAAATTTGATATGCCGCGTTTTGATGGCACGTCGTCCTGGACGGCTTTTAAGTACCAATTCCAAACACTGGTCAAGACGAACCGCTGGGATGATGACCAGTCTTTCGCGGCGTTAACTTTGGCCCTACGAGGGGACGCTCTGCTGGTCCTAGAGAACCTTCCTCCAGACGGCAGGACGTTGGAGCGTCTAATGGAGGGACTAGACACTCGCTATGGTGACAAGCACCTCGAACATGTTTTCCGCGCGCAACTTCGCGAGAGAACGCAGAGGTCGAACGAGAGCCTTCAGCAGTGGGGAGTAGAGGTTGAACGGCTGGTCCGGCGGGCATACATGTCGATGACACCGGAGACGGTGGAAGTAAATCTGGTGCAAGCATTCATCGACGGTCTACGGGATACTGAAGTCAGGGCTACGGTGCGACTCGGACACCACCAAACTCTGAAGAGTGCGATGGCCCACGCTTTGGAAGTGGAAGCCGTACGACAAGACTCACGTACGCACAGAGTTCGGGAAGTGGTGGTCTCACCTTCAGTGCAACCACGTCACCGAGAAGTGGCTTCGTCGGCAAAGTCCCGCTATATTCCGACGTGTTATGGATGTGGAGAAAAAGGGCACATTCGTACCGATTGCCCCAAGAGGAAGAGGGGAAGTGTGGACTCCGGAACTCAAGTTAAGGCTGGCGCGAAGTGTCGATTTTCCATACAAACGTAATACCAAAATCATTTGCAGTTTAAGCATATTTACACCATAATATGATGTTATTCGGATTCAGACAATAATTATCTAGGTTCCTACGTCGTCTCTTTGTTGAAAAACTTACCCCAAACGAAATTTAAGCGAATTTAATTTTGCACATTTTCACAGCGAAAATGTCATGTTTTTATATAGTTTTTTCTATATTATAAACATCAATATTTCAAGATATCTCCCCGCAGGAACACAGATATTATTATCAAGTTATAAAGAATTGAAAAGAAATTGGAAAATCATTAATTTTTCATTCATCATTTTTGGTATTACGGAATACATCCAAATTTCTCCCAAATTTTCAATAGTTTTTATTGCTATCGCAGCAAGCAAATGTCAGTGTGTGGGTGATGACATCTCCAGTCAGTGTGTCCAAGAATTGTTCATACTATCTGGATTGATTACATCAACCTCAAAAACGTACCCACAAAAGGGTATGTTGTCTCTTTCTACCACGGTGTCCATGGACGAGTAAGAAAGGGACACGCTACCTCTTTGTATGCTCCGTCTTGCTGGGTACATTTTTTCCATTTTTGCTTGTCAATTTTAAATATGAACTTAATGGCAATGAATTTTAAGTACACTTCAGATTGTGTGATATTACTTCGTAATCATTCCAGGGTACACAAGGTCCTTGCGTGTGTGTCGCTCCTACAGGGTTACCTACTTATCTATCATAGGTTCATATTTGATCGATTTTCATTTCCTATAAAACTTTTTAACAATTATCGTTTCGTTTTAAGGATTCCGTACCGCAAAGGGGAAAAACGAAACCTTTATAGGATCACTTTGTTGTCCGTCGGTCTGTTTGTCAAGACCCTTTATATCGGAAACGCGTGGAGTTATCGAGTTCGAGAATAGGCCCGCGATCCCTTGAAGCTGTGCACAAATCAAATATATAAGTTATCGAAAAAAAAAGACACAGCCGTTTATATCGCAAAAAACGTACGTTTGATACTCTCAAGGTAATCAAAATTTATAGGGTAAAAAAGGTCTTATAGCAAATATGGGAAAAGTCTGAAAACTGAAAATTTGTAGTTACGCCACTAAGAAAATCGGTTCCCCTCCTACAGGCTTTCACACTAGCGTATTGGTCATATTGTACAAGCGGTTTGCGAGCGTTTGTTTCTTATATTTACATTTTCTCTTATGGTGTGAATGTGGGAACACCGTAGACTACGATTTTGATTACTAGTATTTCGACAGTTTTTTGATAAAAAATATTTTTATTATACTTTTGGGTACAATCTTAATAATCTGTCTGTTAATATAATATTGTAATATATACTTATAATACATTTGTAGAAGTAAAAATTCTGTATATTGAAAATATCAAAAAAATTATGGCAGAGGGGGTGTTACGAGACCGATACCGAACCCATTTTTTTTAAATTAGTTAGGTACTTAGGTTTACTTTTATAGGGCGCAGACCGTGTAGATTTTAATTTCAAGTAAAGGTAGTATATTTGATAGTGTGTAGGGTATTTTTAGTACTCTTAGGTAAGATTAGTAATTCGTATAGATACTAGTTTTTAGGGATTTTACTTATTTATTGATATACATACAAGAAAAGTTTTTAACCACTGCGTAAATTTTTTTTGGTGGCTCAGTGTAAGTAATAGAACACAAGTCGACTTCAAGGTTAAGCAACCCTTGCCAATAGATTGGTCTGTGGATGGGTGACCATCTTAACATAACAAGTTTCCTCCGTGCCTCGGAAAGCACGCTAAGCCGTAGGTCCCGGCTGTCATTAACAGTCGTTACGGATAGTCAGAAGCCAGTAAATCTGACTCCAGTCTTGCCATGAAGTACCCTGTTACCCCAGTTATTGGGTTGTGGAGGTCTGGTAGTCAGCCTATGCTTTCCGAGGCACGGAGGAAACTCGTTATGTTAAGATGGTAACCCATCCAAAGACCAACCTTGGCAAGCGTTGCTTAACTTTAAAGATCGATCTGTGTTTTATTACTTACACTGAGCCACCAAAAAAAATTTACGCAGTGGTTAAAACTTTTCCTGTATAAGTGTAGATACTACACTAAAAACTTATTGATAAGTTTTTTCATACACGCAACGAAGTCGCGGACACAGCTAGTATGGAAATATTGTAAACCCAATTTTTTTTTTAAAAGAGTAACCATGAAGTTTCTTGCCGGTTCTTCTCCATAGGAAACGACGAATTGGAACTACGCACTAGATTCTGACGTTTCATAAGTGTCCATGTAGGCCCACGTAAAATAAAAATATGATTTCAATTCGATAGATTGATCACTACAGAACACTGTCTTTTTTTGCATTAAATTTATTTTTAGGATAAAATTAAAAGTGACGACCCTATTACTTCAATGGAGCATAGGTAATCTGAGGGCACGGTAGTGTCACACCCACCAAGTCGCGCAAAAAAGTGCCATCCTTATTTCGAAACATTTCGAGCCATTTTCAACCTCTTATAAATCCGTTGTGGACGAAACTAGATCAAGCAGGCTTCATAAAAAGACTATATATTTCAAATTTCATTAAATTTTCTAAATTTTGTCACTCACTGACTGAACGAACATAAAAAGTCTAAGGCACTTTTAGCAGCAATAGAGACAGAAGTTTCAAATTTTGATTACAATTAGTGTTTAGTGTACAAACCAAGGGAAAACTAAAATATTTTGCAATTTCGACCTAGTTTTCTAGATACACCAACTGCATATATAACTTAGTAATCCCATATAAATGTATAGGATTACAAAGTTACATTTTTAAGATTTGACTTGGTAATCGCACTAAACGATTTACTTAATTACTTTTGAGATACATTGTGTTTTCATGCGATTACAAAGCTAAATTCATTTATTTAAAACATACAAGATATTTTGACTTGGAATAACATGGATCTCACATATTTTTACGGTAGAAGAGTAGTGTTGCGAGACTTGAGTTTTTTTACAAGCTGTGTTTTTGATGGAATTATTTTGTCAAGTTCAAAACTGTTCTATATTATGCTGTAAAGATTTTCCGACTCACACGTACACACACATATGCAATTTCGCATTTGTTTTTGCCAAACAAAGATAGCAATATACCGCGAACGTATTTTATTTTCATCTCAACTCGAAGTAGCGAGCGATCTCCGCTGGATCCTTAACGAGGAGTCGTTAAACTAAATGTCGCCAGGGCCGCGGGGCGGGTGCTGGCTGGTCAACTGAAGGCCCCAACCATCACCATCAATCAAGTCCACAACGGAAATAGTTTGATCATCGAGGGAACGCTGAATCAACATGCTTGCAATTTCACCGTTGACACCGGGGCGTCACGGACTATTATAAGACCTGAGTTGCTGAAACGCACCATCTTGTGGCAAACAGAAACCCCAGCCTACCGACTTCAGACAGCCACCGGTCAGCCAGTCTCCGTCCTCGGTGATACAGAGATCGAGCTTAAAATCGGTGATCAAGTGTACACCCATTCCGCGTTAATTGCGAATATTACCGACGATTGCATACTGGGTCTCGACTTCCTGCGTAATTACCGATGTGTTTTAGATATCGATAAAGGAGTATTGAAATTCCCAGACCAAGAAGTCTTCCTGCAAGGAATTAACACATGCAACCTCTATTGCTTAAAGGATACCACATTGGCTCCAAGAACGGAAACCTTAGTCGAAGTTAAATTTCCTAAGAAAATTAGGCAACGCAGATGTGTTATGGTTGAAGACATTGGCCGGCACCCGGAACTTATCACCGCGAGGACATTAGTTATGACGAAAGGAAGATCCAAGGTCAGGGTTGTAAATCTTGGGAAAAAGGAGATCCAGTTGAAGAAAAACAGTGTTGTTGGAAGATGTGAAGAAGTGAAGTATCTCCGCCAAATCAACACATCTTCAGTAAAACAAGACGCAATAAAAGGTGAACCTGATCACATCCAGCAACTTCTGGAAAATTCTAAGAGTAATTTATCAGTTTCGGAACTACAGCAAGCCAAGGAATTTCTGCTACGGTTCCGGGATATTTTTGCAACGGGAAAAGATTGCGGAAGAACAGATCTCGTCAAGCATGAGATAGATACAGGTGATGCTAGACCAATTAAACAGAGACCGCGCCGCATACCCTGGGCTAAAGAAACTGAGGTAGCAGAAATGGTAAAGGATATGGCTGATAGCGGAATAATTGAACCTTCTACGAGCCCATGGTCTTCTCCTGTCGTTCTGGTGAAGAAGAAGGACGGCAGTACCAGATTCTGTGTAGACTACAGAAGGCTGAATGATGTAACGAAGAAGGACAGTTATCCCTTGCCTAGGATAGACGACACACTGGATATGCTCAGTGGTATGAAGTGGTTTTCAACCATTGACTTGAAAAGTGGCTACTGGCAAGTGGAAATTAGCGAGAAAGATAAGGAAAAGACAGCGTTCAGTACAGGAATTGGCAACGGCCTGTGGCAATTTAACGTCATGCCTTTTGGATTGTGCAACGCTCCAGCGACGTTTGAACGCCTCATGGATAGAGTCATGGTGGGCCTTCTTGGTGACGTCTGTCTGGTATATTTGGATGACGTCATTATAATGGGCCGCACTTTTAAGGAACACCTGAGAAATATGGAGAAAGTATTCACCAGGATACGGGGGGCTAACCTAAAACTAAGCCCAAAGAAGTGTGCCCTGTTCAAGAAGGAGGTCAGCTACCTAGGACATGTCATCTGCGCCGATGGAGTGAGAACCGATCCTGAGAAGATAAAGGCTGTCCAACAGTGGCCGGCTCCAAAGAACAAAACAGAAGTACGTGCATTTCTAGGGTTGTGCACATACTACAGGCGGTTTGTTATGAGTTTTTCGGACATTGCAAAACCTTTACATCAGCTGACTGAGGATAAACGAGATTTTATCTGGGACAAGAACTGTGAGTCAGCATTCAACGAACTAAAGCAACGGCTATGTGAAGCGCCTATACTGGGGTATCCGAGCAGAGATCGAAGATTTGTCGTCGATACCGACGCCAGCAACACAGGAATTGGTGGAGTGCTGTCGCAGGTGCAAGAAGATAGGCAAGTCGTGATCGCTTACTTCAGTAAGGCACTTTCAAAACCAGAAAGGAACTACTGCGTGACTCGACGAGAACTACTGGCTGTTGTAAAAACTTTGCAACATTTCCACAAGTACCTCATAGGGAGACAGTTTACGTTGAGGACGGACCACGCTGCATTGAAATGGCTTCTACAATTCAAAAACCCTGAGGGTCAAGTTGCAAGATGGCTAGAGCAGCTGCAGGAGTTCAACTTTGTGACGGAACATCGTAGTGGAAAAGGGCATAACAATGCTGACGCCCTGTCGCGACGTCCATGTAATGAGGACTGTAGACATTGCCAGCAAAATGAAGCCCGGGAACACGTGAACTTAATTAGGGCTGAAGGCAACTTTAAGAAGTCCCAGGAAGAAGATGACGATATTCGACCTATACTGGACTGGAAGCGTAGTGGAACTAGGCCTCAGTGGAATGAAGTATCGTCACATAGTCCTGTCACAAAGAGCTACTGGGCACAGTGGGACAGTTTAGTCCTAGAAAATGACGTGCTTTGTAGGAAATGGGAATCGAACGATGGCAAGGAGGTGACCACACAAGTGATAGTACCACGACGTGAAGTGGTCCCCCTGCTTCAGGAGATACACGATGGCGCTTCTGGTGGACACCTGGGAATCAAGAAAACTCTACTGAAAGTGAGACAGCGGTATTACTGGCTCAATTGTAGAGAAGACATAGAGCAATGGTGTCGGAAATGTACAGCATGCGCATCCGTGAAAGGACCACAGACTAGGAGCAGGGGCAAGCTTCAGTTGTACAATGTAGGAGCCCCATGGGAACGCATTGCCATCGACGTTGCTGGACCTTTCCCAGTGACAGATGACGGAAACAAATACATAGTGGTGATACAGGACTATTTCACAAAGTGGCCTGAAGTTTTCGCCATACCCAATCAGGAAGCGACGACAGTGGCGAAAAAGGTGGTCGAAGAAGTAGTGTGTCGGTATGGCGCACCTTTGGAGATCCATTCCGATCAAGGCCGCAACTTCGAATCTGCGCTGTTCCAGGAAATGTGCACTCTTCTGGGGATTTACAAGACACGCACAACACCTGCGCACCCACAGTCGGACGGAATGGTGGAGAGGTTTAACCAGACCCTAGAGAATCACCTGGCTAAGGTTGTCGATGACCATCAGAAAGATTGGGACCGGTATATTCCACTATTTCTGATGTCTTATCGATCAGCAGTGCATGATAGCACGGGCCATACCCCAGCAAGAGTGAATTTCGGCAGGGAGATGAGACTTCCAGTCGATACCATAACCGGCGTGCCACCTGACAAGACTAAGCCAGTTACGGACTTCGTAAGTGACCTCCAAGATCAATTGGATGAAGTGCATAAACGAGTGCGTGAGAATAGCCTGCACACCAGCGTTAAAATGAAAACTCGATACGACCGCAATGCTAACGCCAAGGGATTTGAGGAAGGTGCACTGGTTTGGCTCCACAACCCACTTCGACGAAAAGGAAAGTCGCCGAAACTTCAAGCTCGATGGGAGGGACCCTACACCGTGATAAAAAGGATCAACGACGTTACCTACCGCATCAAGAAAGGGTTACGAGGGAAACCTAAGGTAGTCCACGTGGATAGATTGGCGCCGTATCACGGATCTAATAATGCTCGGGACGAGCATGACTAAGAGGGGGGCACTGTTACGCCGTGAAACTTGAGTACGCTATATCTTCGACGAAACCAAGAGTAGCATCAAATAATTAAAACGCATTGCTGTGCGAAGCTTCGAGAATAGGAGTACATACTCAGGCCTGGCAAATTCCAGAAAAGTCCGACATAGACTATTATTATTAGATGAAATTCAGTAGGTAGTTATGTGGGCGGATAAGGGAATTTATACCTTCCGGTATTAGCAATAGAGTCGAAACTCGCATGTAAGGTGGTAGATAAGTACCTACTTACGAGAGTAATAATAATGATTTATGGCCTCCCGATGCGACTATTTTGTGCTAGAATGTCCTTGAAACGTCGGTATCGAGAAATTTCGATGACTTCGCATATAAATACGGGTCCCCGGCTAGAAGCGAGTTCAGTTTGATTTCGTCAGCGATACAGAGCGAACTACCTAAGTGCTTGAAGTGATACCTAGCAACCTAAGCGATATTAAACGGAACTCTGAGTGTTTATAGTGATTGGTTATTTGTTGATTGGACTAATTTGTCATTGTTTTGTGGTGAATAAAGTTCTCTGCTAGTAAACCGGCATTTAATTACTCACGTTCGTAACATTATTATTATCTCTTTATTTTCTTTTAAATACATATAAATTATATTTTTAAATATTTCTTACAAAAAATAATATAAAAACATTTAAAAATATAAAGAATAGAAGACCACCGATGACCGGACCAGGGTCCAAGCTACCGGTGGTTGTTAGGGCTCCAGAGACAGGAACCTCCTCACAATACGAGCCGTATCAAGGAGTACTGCCTTCTGTATCAGGCCCTTGATCCAACCGCGCAACGACAGCTTCGACAGGTGGTCGTCGAGACTTTTGGCAATTAAACCGTTGGCGGAAACGACAATCGGCACAATGACAGCCGAGTCCACATTCCACATGTCGACAACCTCGTGTGCTAAGTCGAGATATTTAGTCTGTTTTTCTTTCTCAGCTTTCAAGAGGTTATCGTCATGCGGAATGGTGACATCGATTATCATTGTGCGGCGCGCTAATCGGTCTATCACCACTATATCCGGCTTATTGGCTACAATAGTCCGGTCAGTGATGATAGACCGATCCCAGTACAGCGTGACATGATCATTTTCGAGAACTGGGTCGGGCACATACTTGTAATACGGTACCTCTGATTCCACAAGTTTGTATTTCAAAGCAAGTTGTTGGTGTATAATCCTGGCCACTTGGTTGTGTCTGTGCAAATACTCGCCGTTAGCTAGATGAGAACAACCAGAGATAATGTGTCTAATGGACTCGCCCGGACGATGGCATGCCCGACACACGTCCACCGTCCCGTCCTTTATTATATATCTCCGGTAGTTATTCGTCAAGACAACTTCGTCCATAATCGCACAGACAAAACCTTCAGTTTCCCCAAAGAGGTTGCTGAACCGTAGCCAGGCCACGGATGCCGCAAAATCTACATCAGGCTCATGAAGAGCCCGATAAAAGCGCCCGTGGAGCTCCTTGCTTTTCCATACTTCCTTGCGGTCATCAGTTGTAAGTATCACAGGTTTGCGCCAGTCCTCTTAAGCCATGGATAACGGGGTGAGTCCGATATCCACTGCGACCACATCGCGGTGCATACCCACGTCGGTTTTGAGAAAATATTCTCTGAGGCTGCACACCTCGCGGTTGTGCAAGGTCTTAGCGTTCAAGAAACCTCGACCTCCACACTTCCGCGGGATGTACAGTCTCATCACCGACGATCGTGGGTGATGCATCCGGTTTGCGGTCAGCAATGTACGGACTCGCCTATCCAGAGCATTTAGCTCAGTCTGAGACCATTTGAGTATGCCGAAAGAGTACATTAAAACTGGCATGACCCAACCATTGAAGGCGCGCACCTTATTTCCACCCGATAGAAGGCTGTTTAACACCTTATTTATTATTATTATTACTTTTTTCTACAATGTGCTACCTGCCTTGTCCTATTAATGGTCGCATTCCTAGGACTAGACTGACCCGATCCCTGATGCGTCATCCTACCGACAGAGGGCGCTTTCGAGTTTTCCCAAACCACTTTTCTCAAATAAAGAAGCAACCTGACTTGACATTGATCCTCTTGTTTTGCAGATCTCTTAAATTCGAAGAGTTAACATCTGGCAACAAGACCATCTTAGAAATATATGGAGGGTCTGATAAACCGAAGTCTTTCCCCATAAAGACGAACTACAATACGATGTCATGGGTCCGAGCGGGCAGGAAAGAATTGAGCTTGAAGAATGCCACGAATAAGAAGTTCTATATACGGTGTCAGATAATAGGCGAAGGGTTCGCAATAGACTTGCCTCGGGAGTCGCGAGGCAGTTACTTGGTGCCTTTCGGACCGTGTGAGTGCAGACCCTTGCCTATAGTGTTCTCGCCGACAACTAATGCTCCACATATGGCTACGCTACATTTAGTCTATGATAAAAGCGACTGCAACAGAAAGGTAAGGATTGTTTTATACTTATTGTTTTTTTAGGGATCCGTAACCAAAAGGGTAAAATGGGACCCTATTACTAAGACTCCGCAACTGTCCATCTGTCTGACTGTTACCAAGCTGTATTTCATGAACATAGACGTGATGGTAGACAGTTGGAAACTTTCATAAATGATGTCTTTATTTCTGGCAAAACCGAAAAAAAGGATTTCATTTGACACCATCCTTCTGAAGTATTTTATTTAAATATTGCAACATCCTGTTGAGTTAATATAAGAAATTAAGAAGTTTATTTGATATTTTCCTTTCGAATTATTATAAATATTGCAACATCCTGTTCAATTTAACTGACAACTTCCTAACTATTTGTTAAAATGAAAAAATCCGGT
This sequence comes from Mythimna separata, assembly GCA_030763345.1. NCBI lineage: Eukaryota > Metazoa > Arthropoda > Insecta > Lepidoptera > Noctuidae > Mythimna > Mythimna separata. The sequence goes on from CM061187.1 coordinate 8,272,633, forward strand.
CGAATTTGTGAGGATTTAGTTTGACAACTTCCTATTTATTTCGTTAAAATATCAGAGCATCCGGTCATATTTAAAGAAGTATTTACTATGACCACTTCCGTTATATTTATTTTAAACTAGTTGACCCGGCAGAATTCGTACTGCCGACTTATTTTTTTCGATTTTTTCTCACCTTTTAAACCTTCCCTAGACCTCCACGAACATTTCAAGACCAAGATAAGATAAATCCGTTCAGACATTCTCGAGTTTTAGCGAGACTAACGAACAGCAACTGATTTTTATATATAAAGATATTTTTCTACCTTCATAGTGAATTTTAAAAAGGATTTTTTATGTTTCCCGCGTATCCTATTTTAAAGTTAAATCTTGTGCCTGTCACTTTCTGTGTATAAAAACCGATGTAATGTGATAAGAAGTCTTTCACCGCCCATGGACTAAACAACCTGAACTGAAGTAAGGTATTTCTTTATGATCAATTTATCACTCAGTTTTCCTGCCGTTGTATATTACACTGTGTATTTTGTGTGATGTCGACACCGATGCGATCTTATGCAGACATATTTTTATCGCCGCTATAAAAACAAATACTAAAAAAGAGTATAAAATATTTAAGGGGTGTACCCCTTAAATATTTTGTTGTAACAAACGTGGTTTTAAGCCGTTTTTTCATACCCTCAAAAAAGCGGTAGTAATAGAAGTCAAGGGAAGGTTATAGAAGTTTTATTAGCACTGCCGTGCGGTCTATTGTTCGTAATGACATGGATAGCTTCGTCGCTTGCTTCATTTACGACCTGAAGCAAGCAGGTAGTAGTTTACCATCTATATTTAATATTTTTCACCAGTATTAAGTGCGAATTTCGTGATTATTATCTTTCACTAATGTAGTTAAAAAAAAAAATGTGTAATTAAATCATCGTCAGCAAAAAAAACTCAAACTTAACAAAAAAAACTTCCTTATAAATTGTCTGTATACCTATTAGTTTGCTTAGGTATTTGTTTCGTAGGTATGCCTAATGTTAAAGCATAGAGAATCAATAAAAATGTGACATCTCTGACTGCTGGTGGGACTCGGGCCTCCTCTCTGGGAGAGGGAATGGACCATAATCCACCACGCGTCTTCGAATTTTTAGTTCCAGGACATGGCGGTTTCCTCACAATATTTTTCTTCACCGTTTTCAACCTATGTTAACAAATAAATAAATTTTAATCTACAGATCGTGTTATACGGGTGCGCGAGCGGCGACTCGGTGCGCTGGTCGGGCCTGGTCACGTACGGCGACACGGCGCTAGTGCGCGCGGTGACCCGCATGCCGATCAACCTGGAGCTCTACAACAAGTCTACCACGCCCGCCTTCGTATGCGCCAGGGTGCATTTTAATTGTGAGTCCATTTGTTTATTTGCATAGATATAATGTGCGATTATGATTGCGAGCCGACAGGAAAAGGAAGTGATTTTAATTTAGAGTACTTTGCCACCCAGATCGTTTCTGAAATAAGAATGGCATGATAAATAGCGATGTATTTTACGAATTAGAAATGTTTATTTCGAATAAACCATTTACAGGCACTTTTGAACTGTCAAAATGTTGGTTAGCCAAAAAAAGTGAAGCTTAGGGCCTGTTTCACCACCTATGATTAAGTTTCGAGTATCTTACTTGGCAGATCATTTCATGCAAAATCTGTCACATTTTTGAATTTATTCAGTGAGTAGTGCCTACTCAGACATTGTGAAACAGGCCCTTATAGAGAAGCACATGCATGAAACTACATCTTCGTTTTTTTAATTGATGTTATGAGTTACAAAAATCTTGGTTGCATATTTCTTGTCCCTTCTATTATGTGAGCGTATTGTAAATAAATCATTAAAAAGAAAGAGTAATTAAAAAATGTAAATTTAAGTTATAAGCCACCGGCAGTTACAGAGTGTCGAGTTTTAATTGACGGCTTCCGTTCAGTATGACGTGTGCATTAGCCCTATTCAGTTCAACTATTTCGAAGGGAACTGTATTAACAACTAATCAACTATTATATACTTGTCCCTATGTTCATATTGGCAGTTTACGTATATTGGCAGCAGTTTAGCTTTGTAATACAGCACCTAGCTCACTAGCTACAGCTACAGCTGTACAACAAAGCATCTTTCAGAATTAAATAGTCAAGCTGCGTTTGTTACGCATTTTGTGGATGACTAATTTTTAACGTAATGATGTGCGTTACTGTGCGACTGGGGATGTTTTTTCGTTTTGTGCTTCTTATAAGGACTCGTTATTAGGTATTTATCCCACTCGTGTCGTTGTAAAATATAGGCTTTAATTCATGAATCCCCGACCGGTCTCATAGGGCCGCGATGTTATTGTCTTACTATTGTGTCTCGTTTCGCGGGGATTGATAGGTTATAGTGTGGCCATTAGTGCTGTGCACTTCCTGAGGTATGCGCGGCGAGGTGGGAGGCGAAGAATAAGTGCATGAGTTCACATGAGATCGATACATGTCGGACAGATCTTACGATTTCAGTGTGCATTTCTAAAGCAAGACTTGGGGCGGGACGACGGTCGGAGGCTATCTGTAATATATTATACTTACTTAGTTGATTAAAATATAACCCAAATATACTCCTATTTTATTAAAAATGTGCAGGTGACAAATAAGAACTAAACTTATAATTCAAAGCAGGACTTTTTTATATTAACAAACAATTATATAAACACAAGCGTGTCTGTTCACCGCTAAAAGGAGCCCGTTCACCTTGGCTCCTGCTTTCCGGGATGTATCCCTGGACTGCACCGATCGCCTTCAGCTCTTGGGAGTTGAAATTTCCTCCGACCTGAACTTTGGGCGGTTCATTGAGTCCAAAGCTAAAGTAGCTGCTAGGAAACTCGGCGTTCTTGCAAAGGTCCGGCAGTACTTCACACCGGGACAGCTTCTTATATTATACAAAGCACAGGTCCGATCGTGTGTGGAGTACTGCAGCCACATATGGGCTGGAGCTGCAAAATGCCACCTGGCAACTTTGGACTCAGTGGAAAGGCGTGCGAAGAGGCTAATTGGAGATCCAGATCTAGTTAACTCCAACCTACAAAGCCTTGCGCACAGGCGTAGGGTAGCCAGCCTTTCGGTATTATACAGGATGCATTTCGGAGAGTGTGCGCAGGAATTACACGAATTGATTCCGCCATCCCGTTTTTTCCATCGGACAAGCCGTCGTACGGCGAATGTCCATCCTTTTGTTGTGGAAACCTCTACGGTCCGGACTAAGCGCTTCGCTTCGTCGTTTATACCGCGTACATCGAAGGACTGGAATAGTTTGCCTGCTGCGGTCTTCCCGTCCAATTATAATTTGGGTGTCTTCAAGGCTAGAGTGAATAGGCTCTTAATAAACTAGTGCACCTCACCATCTAAGATTGCATCACTGCTTACCATCAGGTGGGATCGCAGTCAAGCACTAGCTTATACAATTTAAAAAAAAAAAAATATTCTAACGAAAGTTATTCTGACATAGATTCCGTTTCAACTTCATCTTCGATTTCGTCATCATCTTCATCTTCCACTTCGCCACCGGAACTTGAATCAGAGTCTTGCAAATTTATTATGAATGAATCGATAACATTATCGAACCTACTATCGCGACTCCAGTAATCGTTTTCATTTTTCTGGACATGATCGTCGCATCTCTGCCATTTTTCCGCCGTGAATTCCGAAAACAATTTATCCAATAAGATTATTTTTTCGTCTAGAGAAGAATTAATATAGTTTTGGGCTATGTTGTTTTTAATATCAGCCCAGACCAACTCAATTGGATTTAAATCCGGATGGTACGGAGGTAAACGCAGAACAGTGTGTCCACTGGCTTTCAGGAGTTCGTCAATTCTATACACGGGTTCTTTTTGTGTATTTTTGATAAGAAGTAGCAGTTGAGCCTTTGTCATGGTTCCTGAAAATTCTACATTATGGCGTAGCAACCAGTTCTGCATTTCACTTTTGAGGCTTGATATAGTTGGTTTCTTCTCAACCTGAACGCTGTGGTAAGACGCGTTGTCCATTACAACTACAGAATTCGGCAGCAACTTATCTTTTAACTTTTCATCTACCCACTTATAAAAAGTAGGTCCGCTCATATCTCCATGATAGTCACCGGTTCTAGCATCTGATTTGAATATAGTCAATGCATCATCCAATAAGCCATTTCGACACCCAGCGTGAAGAATTACCAATCGCCGTCCTTTCCCAATATCAGCATGAATTCCGGGTTCTGACGATGATTGCCAACATTTGCTGGCATGGTGACCGGCGTTGATGTATGTTTCATCAAGAAAATATATGTTGCGGTTTTGCGTTCTGTAATTTCTGATTTGTGTTAGATATTTTTTCCGCCACACTGTAATATTAAGCTGCTCTATAAGAAGAAGTCTCTTTGATTTGCATTTTTTGAAACGGTAGCCCATTTTGTGTAAAAGCTGTCTTAAATATTCCCGTCCACAAGTCAATATGCCATCCTTTCTCAAACTTGGTAGTAATTTACGGACACTTGGTATTTTTTTGTCAACTTCGTAAAACTGATGAATTTTTCTTCTGATAACTCCAAGGTCAAAATCATCCACAACGTGTTTTTTCTTTAGAACTTTTGGTTTTTTTGGCGATTGAAATTTTAATTGGCTTGAATTTTCAATTGATAAATAACCCGCAGAAATCACATTATGCGCGGTTCTTTTGCTGTACCCCGTAGCCTCCGCAACGATTTTGGCAATATTCACATCATTTTTAAATTCAAAGCTTTCTTTGTCTGCTTTTCTTTTCATAAAATATTCAGCCACCTTAAAAATGGCAGTCTTTATATCACGAGATAACGCACGACCCATCTTTGAATATTTATCCCATGTGCGTCTGACATAGACAGTCCGATACAGATAACACTACCTGCCGCCACGAGCGTTGACGGCGCACTGACAGAGCGCAGCAGCCAATTCTCCCCCCCCCGTCTCGCCGCGCACATACCTCAGGGAGTGCACAGCACTAATGGCCACACTATAATAAAAATAATGTTCATTTTTCAGTACAGTACATGTGTGTATCGTCGGACGCGGAGCTGGTGGGCGGGCGGCACATAGTGCGCGGGCGCGCGCGGCACGCGCTGAGCCTGCGCGTGGGCTGGGCGCGGCTGGAGCGGCGCGCGCGCCTGCAGCCCGCCGCGTCGCTCGCCACGCTCTCCGTGCTCACCGGGCCCGAGCTCACCAGGAGAAGGATACTCAAGTAAGTACGGACTTGGACTTGCTACTGACTCCATGTGCTAGTACTATGTTCTCGGGTGTGCCACATTCAGAAAAATGCATAATAGTTATTATTATAATTTATTTATTCCAAATGTACAACTTTTTTAAATGGATAAATACCTAAATGAAAATTGCATATTCACAAATTATCTACCTCTGGCACCCAAGCTAAGAGTAAACTTTTGATATGGATGATACGGCTCATTCTTTTAATTAAATAACATCGAGCAACACGTCCCCATAAATTAACTAATCCGAAACACAACACAACGAACGTACAGTCTCACGAAAAATTTATCGCCAAAGCCACACGACCTCGCTTAACCAAACCTCTAACTTTCGATACCATAGTGATATCAAAATACTGAAAGATGCAACATTGGTGAGGCTCTCGCAATACCTGACGACGATGACGATCAGGGACCCGCATGCTTCAAGCAAACAATTTTCAAAACCGACGTTATTTACTTTCGTAGGGTCATCCGCGATGAATCAAATGGGGAGCTGGATACTTCCCTATTGCCCGATCACGTGAAAGTGTTGGCAGAGAAGTTTGTAGGAGAAGATATCTCTATGGATGAACAATTGGCTGACTTCAAAGAAACTAAGGTATGTATTAATTATGTTTATTGATTGGAAATATTGAAAACGACTATTTCTTACATTAAAACTTCAAAAAAAGAACCTTATTGTTGGGAGATATTCTGTCTAGTAGTGTTAGCTTTTTTGAAAACTACTGCTAGAAATGTGCAGTTTGTGAATCTTGCTTGCCCTCACTCCTGGCCAAAGGAGACGACGAGTAATGGGCAGCTCGCGTTCGACAGTTTAGTAAGGACCATGCCTGAGTTGCGGGCACCTAATGTGAGTGCCTCAAACATTTCAGCAAAAGTAAGCGTAAGGGCCAAGCAGGTTCGTGGCAACGTTTGAAAAAGTTACTGTGGCACTGGAACACAAAGGGCAACTGAAAGACATAGTTGGGTATTAGTCAGTTAAAGTCTGTCACGCTCATTCATTCCACCCTAGAGAGAAGAGATTAAATGATTTCCCATCTCAAACTTTTTTACTGGGACATGGATAACTCGTCTAAATCATAACTTGTCTTTTCTCCGCAGGGCTCGCTAAACGAACTAATAAGCGGTCTGCAAGAACTGACAGCACAGATAGACCTGCCGCAAGACTTCGCAGAAGAGAACACTATCATCATCAGTGATGACACCGTCGTTGAGCACCACACTCTTTGCGATTGAGCAGCTGTACTCAAATCAAGACGTTCGGTGCTTCGAACGTAAAGGTATACGTTTTGGCTGTTAATCGATCTTTGAAAACTAATACTGCTACCCATTCCTTCGGGACAATTGGCGTCATGGTCAGCAAACATGTTGAAATATGATTAAGTTTTAATTTATGTATGTAGCTCTTATGTTATGTTACTCAGTATTTTAGTTTTGTGTACTTAACCTGTAGGTCCTCGGTGGCACGAAAACGTGCCATTAAAAATGCACTAAAAATGCATTATCTTTTAACTTTGAGAACCGCTGGAAAAAAAATGTGCCACCAAACCCCAACCGATTTAAAATTGTACTCTAGTAGTATAATTACAGAAGCAACAGAAACAGAGCAATAACAGTTTATATTATTGAAATTATTTATATTAATTTATTAATATTAATTATATTAAAATAAAAATAAATAATGGCGGCCCCCCCGGTGCTCGACAGGTTAATATATTATATAGCTAATAGTGTATTTTAGTTATGTTCGGTCTGGAATAAAAAATTGGATCTGTCAGTAGAAATCTCGATAAACATACCGATACCTGAATAATTGTTAAGTCCGTCCTGCGAGGCCTTCATGAATTTGATTTCATTATTGTGATGTGATATATTCGTTCAGAAAGTATAAAGAAAATATCAATAAAAAAATATTTTTAATTTATATCATTTATTATTTTCTTAACCATATTTATTATTCCAATCGTTTTTCCTATTTTTTTTAATCATTGTATCTAAGAGATTCGACTGTCTCGCAGTTATCCATTAGAAATGACCTTTTAAAAATATTGCCTACAACTTATAAAACTAAAATGCATTTCCACTTACAATAAAGTCATTAAACACCGCAAAAATGATAAAATTTAATATATACAGGACTAAATTTGACGATTCATAGAGTTCACATGGTTATTTGTTGCTAATAATTATACTAATCTTTTGTCGTAAACCCCTTAATTTGAGGATGTAGATAGAAGTGCGGGAGACAGAGTTATAACATTATCCACATAAAACAATTTAAATCGGGTCTTCAAATAGGAAAGTGTTGGTCCTTTAGAGAGGTTTACCATAAAAGACTGTCAACAATACATCGAGCTTGGTGTATTTTATATTATGATTATATCTCTTACACAACAAAAAATATGAGTGTAGCGCACGTGAGCACGCTACACAAACACGCGTGGACACCGCGAGTCCGGCGTGCACCCTTTCTGTGTTCAATTAGAAACATCGGTTGCTCAGTTCGTGCCCACCAATATCATGCTCACTTTGCTTCGATTAAACACTGTTCGATTATCTACTAACTTTGTCTTATTTTAAGTCCGTATTTTTTAATTTAACACAAGTTTGAAATGAACGAGGTCACGGTCAAGGTCACTTAAATATCAGCTATTAACTTGACAAAGACAAGCATGGTTTTAGTGAGTCTCGAGCTACGTAAGCGTAGTGATTTTACTTGGGAAGTGTCTCGTATTGAACACAGAACAGAGAGGCACGCGCCCTCGCTCGTATCACTCTCCTACTCACAGACAACACCGCGTCACATTCACACACGTCGCATTTGGCAGTTTATCATAGTCATTCTCACAGTCTGTCAATATTCACATAAAACTCGCGCAACTAATATTAAAATGCAACGCGTCGCGCCACGCGTATAAACCGACTTTACCTTGAAATGTACAATATTCTTTAAGATGGAGATAAAATGTGAATATTAACTTCATATAAAAGTGAGCTCCACTTGGGATGTCTACCTTGCCGTACAATCTACATTATGAAAAAATCTTATTAAAATGGAAGTACTTACACATTTTTATAAAGTTTACGATACAACTAATTGGATCAAAATGGCTGACAAATTGTTTATAGTGCTTTGAAAAATACTATTTTCATGAATTCATGGAATTACACCTATAAGTCTAATAGTCGCAAAAGAAGACATTGTGGAGACACGATTTGCAAAATATGCAGTCTAAATAACCTAGAAATGAAATAAAATTGCTCCAAAATATTATAGCTAAATATTCCTGGTGACACATTAGTTGTGGTTGCGATGCGTCGTATAATATATACAATACACACTCACACTTTTTTACAATAGGAATTAAAACATTAAACTAAAAGTAAACCAGTCGCTTAATGAGCTATAAAATAGATTGCCAACGATACACTGGCCTATCGCGGGCCGCGAACACACGGCCCGCCGTCATGCTGTCGTTGTGACAACGATGACTTCTCTAACATATTATTAGTAATTGCCGAGGCTCGTGAGTTATTACAATTTGCAGTTGTTCATTCTAAATTATTTAATAACAAGTCAAATACGTTTCTCTGCTAAGAACACTTCACTAAAGACATTCCCAGCAGAGAACGTACTTGTAAGAGATCAATATGGCTTTATTCATGTGGCTTGCATTAAAAGTTGAACTGTTAATTAAACACAAGTTTTGGCATTAGTTAATGCCACGTCTATCTTATAAATATTATCGTATATAATTGTCCACTTTAGTCGGTAACAGAACAGTACCATGGTCGCCCACCATATTATAATCTTCACAGAACAGAATGGGTCACAGCTCACAAACCCGTCACCAATACTAATTGAGGTTCCAAAATCGACATCCAACGAATGAGTTAATGTGAAGTATAATGCATTGAATTCAGAGAAATGTATGCTGATTTCAATTTGTCATTAAAGTAAAATTATCACAGATAACGTTAAAATAAAAGTAGGGGTAATCGCGTTGGAATCATTGCGGGGGGGTGCCAAAACAATTTAAACTAAATCTAAAGATTACAGATTTTGTGTGCTTATAATAAATTACAATTTGTATGTATTCAGTGCCGCTATCGCGATCGGCATCGAGTTGCGATGGACTCAATAGTTCTATGTTTTAGAATCGGTTATTTGTTTCAACGCAAACCGCACAGACGTATAAAATGTTTGTTGTACACTCGACGCTCACCGCGACACTTCGTCACTTTGCTATCATTTTGGAATTAATCAGAGTTCATCTATAAAGTTCTATCGCCTTCTTGATGTTACAGTCTGTAATCGGATAAAACCGTGCGTATGATTATTACTATAGTCTCGACTTGTTACATATTTTATATCTCTTTGTACCCCTTTATTCTTGTGGAAGTTTAGTTACCGCTACCCGTAAGGTGTCTAATCACTGTACTGCGGCATCACTCGGGCGGTCAACGACTAGTGATCGGTCAAGAGCGGGGTCCCCGCTGGCAGTGTTCGGTACAGCAGCACAAAAAGAAAGCCGGCCGACGTCCGCTCGGTAATAATGTCGTCCTGTCTTTGAATATGTGAACTCGCGGCACCTCTGCGGTCCGCCTCGGTTAAGTACATTCAAGCGATGAAAATGAGTAATCTATTCGGCGTCTGTCCCTGGCGGCTGCGACGGTGGCGGGGGCGGCAGTGCGCGCTAGGGCGCGCGGTACAGCAGGTAGGCCGTGAGCGCGGGCGGCAGTGCCAGGCGCGACGCCGCCGCGCGCAGCCGCGGCCGCCCCACGCGCTGCCGGATCACGCGCCGGCACAGCTCCATCAGCGGCAGCGGCTCCGCTGCAACACAAACGTCACGTACCCTTATGTATCTATCTAATGCATACCATGTATGTACATTGAGTCTTTAAAAGTAAACTCACTAAAACTAAACGAATTGTAGGCAATTGAACAGCTATAGAACGACGCCGGACGCAATAGATTTAGACCCCTATTGTTGACAGAGGACTGTATTAATGTATAATATAAGGTTGCAAGGAGGGACACGGAGACAAAATAACACATTGTATTCACAAAAAGTTGAGAAGCAATCATGGCTCAGAAGATGGCGAGTAATACCATCGTCTTGAAACTATTAAGAAATAACTGTGCTAGTACAAGAGTAATGAACAAACAAGAAGATTGTACACTCACGATCGAGCCCTCCGATATACTTCATGGTGATCTCTGCGTGGCCCCACACGGCGGACACGATGGGGTAGAGCGTCTTGCCGCGCAGTCCCCGCGCCGCCACGCCGAGGTAGCGTCCGTCGGCGCAGAAGGCCAGCGTGCCCTCGTCCATGTCCAGCACCACCAGCAGGCGGTCGGGCACGAGGAACTGCTCGTCGGGCCGCAGCAGCGCCGGGTACGTCGTGCCGCTGCCCACTGTGCCTTTTACGTTGTGGTATATCTGAAACATTAACAATGATTCGTCAGTTTTCGTTGATTTGGGAATGGAGACCATAATAGTTTTGTTCCAAAAATAGCAGCAATTTAATTGGCATGGCAACTCTGCGGAACGTGCAAAGTCCCACATACCTCCGTAGTAAAGGGTGGATCCAGGAGGACCCTTTTAGGTAGGACCAAACAGGTATTACGACTAGTGCCCACCTACATGATTTTGTGCCGCCGTATTAATTCAAATCGCGCGGAGAACTTTCGTGTCATAGACGTCGTTGTGGTAAACCTTTAGTAGATTCACCGCAAACTTTACTTAATACTTTATTGCATTCCATAATGTTAACAAAGGTGTTAAAAGGTGGTATATAAAAGGGTCAAGGTTGGTCGGTTTGTAGACAAGTCGTTGGAATGGACTAACGAATTGCTTACGCGGTGTCCTGCGTGAGCGACGAACTCGACGCGACGCTGCGAACGCGACGAACGCGATCAACTCAACGGCACACCCTACATACGGCCTATATGACAGTCTGCGACGAGACGCGACGTAACGCGTACTTGTTTTGAGGGCGACCAGATGCGACAAGACGAACTATAACATTTTCAAGCAAAATTGTACTGTATTTCTCCATGATTCGAGAAGTAATGACCAAAATCACGTAGGACATTTGTCGCGTATAGCATCGCGTCGCATTACGTCGCGCCGTGTGGCGTCGCATTACGTCGCGCCGTGTTGCGTCGCGTCGCGTTCGTCGCTCACGCAGGACACGCGAAGAGTTCAGAATTCTGGACTTGACCCTAAGTAAAATACAGAACACCAACATACCTTATTTCTTCCCAAATCCCAGCCCCAACTCTGGTCTGTGGCGCCTACTAGGCTCTGGTAGCCGACAGAATGTAACGGCGCGTGCGCTGTCGCCACGCCGACCACTGCGTGCGTCCCTCGCTGCCGCGCCGGCCACACCACCTCCCAGCAGTGGAGGCCTCGTGAGTATCCCACCCGGCCCCTGATGCAGTCTGTGCTTTGGGCTACCGGGTGTCGGTGGAACGTTAATGCGTCCTCTTCTTTTACGAATATGTTAAGTGACCTGGAACGTGAAAAGTGCAGATATTAGGTCATTGTTGTAAAAATTATGTGGTTTGCACAGAACTCGTGAAAGTAGATTTAACATGCGGAACAACTGACAAAAATACAGCTGAAGACGGTTTACAAATAATAATTTGAAAGGTGATTTTCTAAGATGTTGTTTTCATTTAGACCATAGTTTCCCAACCTTTCATATAAACCGTGCTTCTCGTGGTTGTGGTAAAGGATCGTGTTTATAATTGGTTTTTAACACCTATATTTGTCCTTGGACCTTCTTTCGCCCCTACGAGAAACTCCAACGCCCACTAGGGGGCGATACCGCATCCGTTGGGAAATCTATGATTTAGACAATTCGTCTGGGGTTTTTTCAAAGTTGTTTGTCGGATCGTAGTTCTGATATGTTTAGTGTCGTACCTGTCATCTGGGTTCCACGCATGTTTCAGCTGCAGTTCGGGGTGTGCAGGCGGCGCGTCCAGCAACGCGTCGAGGCGCGCGGGCCGCGGCGGCTCGGGCGCCAGCTCGCGCGCAACTACCGCCTGTGCAACAAAAAACTCTGAATTAGTACCAATATGGATCATTTGTACATCCTTTGTCTCGATCATCTGTTGTTGTCATTTTCATATTTCAGACACATTATTATACCCACCTCTGACTGTCCCATGTAGGTAAGAAGTCTCTTTTTAGGGCACGAGGAGATCAATGATCTCTCCATACTTGCTAAAAACGGATTGGATATTTTAGAATCGTAAACAGAGTGTGTCTGAAGTGTAAACTATAAAAACAATCAGACTCTCATACTACTACTAACATATTTCTTCGGTGGATGAAGGAAAAGCGATCGGTAGATGCTTGTTAGCTTACCTTGAAGGGCGCCGTGCACTCGCGCGACACCGACTTTACTCCGCCGGACAGCTTTTGCCCCATGTTCATGCCCCTACAGCGAGTGCGGGCGCGCTTGGGCAGCGCCTTGAGGCCGCCGCGCCGCGCCTCCTCCGCGCCGCCGCCGCCGCCGCCCCCGCCCCCGCCCCTCACTGAGCGCACCCCGCTCTTGTACCTGGGGAACAAGAAAAAAAAACCTTTAAGCACAATGATAGAGCCGGACAGGTTGCCAAATATTGGTCGGAGAAAATTTAGTTGAAGACATCGACACAAAAAGAAGAAGCACATGGCATATTTAAAGAAAGAATTAAAAGTAAAGTAACACACATGAACAGTGATTACAGTTTTCAGAGGATGTTATGAATTTAATAAAAACACTTAAACGATCTGACACGTGTTTGGAGAAGGGAATCCGAGATATTGCTACATATGCGTCTTATATGAACATACGAGTGCTAACATAGATTGATTAGAAACCTTGAAGAAAGAAAATCATTGTTGAAGACTAAAGATTTCCAAGTCATGTAAATCTGAAATCTAATCTTTCTATTGTCACAACATTTATCTAGATGATGACGGCAATAATTATAACTCATTATTACATCAAATATGCTGAAGCAATCACTTCCTGGCGGATGGATCCAGCAATAGATCATCGCACAATGATTGTCAAAGTTCGAGGAAACCGGTTTCCAAGTGACCGGTGAGTGGTGGTGTCGTCACAGCAGATGCCGGGCGTCGGCGGAGTACCCGCGCATCTTATGTAACGCCGGCCGTCTAACCGTGAAAGTCACCGCTCAAAAGCCAAGGTTAACACGGCCATGGAACCTCGTTCTAACACATGCGAATGTTCTATGATCGCTTCTTGTTAATAGATTTATTTTAATTGCTGTTTATTTTTCCTCAGTCGTGATGTCATGTAATTGCTCGCTTATTCTTTAATTATATACATAGTAATGTTTGTTAGTTTGCAAACAAATTTCAAATATCGGCCACGTCGTCGTCGTCACAATCACAATATTGCAAATGGTCACGCGCGCCTGATTCGTACACAGAGCCGTGACAATTGAGGGTGATGTCATCGAAGGACGCTAATACATTTGTTATACTAAACTGTTGAGCATTAACAACAATAACACAGGTCTACAAAAAACCAAATTTTTTTTTTGCTGGCATACCCATATTAAAATTTGATGAATTACTTGATATTAGATCGTACTTAAGTAGAAAAACGTCAAAGCTACGTGTAATTTTTAAACTACACACATCGGAAAAAAATACCCATTTTGTTATGTTTACAGTGTTCGCATTCTGCCAATATTTGTAACTATTGGATAATAGCATTATGTCGTCGTCCAGGAGGAGTAGTTTAAATGATCCGAATACATTTTGCTGGGTTTGCGACGAATATGTGGCGGAAAAAAATTAAAAACCTATAACGGCCTTCGTAAAAAAGGCATATTTTGACTATTTCAAGATCAAAATTAAGGACCAGGACCAGCCATGGGTACCAAATATCGTGTGAAAAATGGTTAATGAATATTTAAGATAGTGGTAGAGCGGTAAACGAACCCAATTGAAGTTCGGTGTACCTATGATATAGTCAAAACCAAAAAACCATTTTGACGTTTGTTATTTATGTTTAGTGAAATTACATAGGGTAAATAGAAAAAAACGACATATCCTGACCTCCCCTTTGCTAGAAGACCTTTGCCACACTCAGACGATGCTATAAAGACAGTGCCATCAATTTGTTGGACATAAATATGATGGAGGCTTCTTCAAATGCACAGACAGTGAGTTTGAATCATCGGCGGCGCCCTTACTCTTTACACAAAATGTAGAGAAGCTAAAAGCTGGTATTTTCAATGGGCCTCAAAAAAAGAACTTTGATAAAAGACAAAGACTTCATCCATACAATGAATAATTTGGAATCAGCAGCTTGGAAATCTTTCGTCAAAGTTGTCCAAAATTTCTTAGGTAGTGAAAAGGCAAAAAATTACGTAGAATTAGTTCCAGAGCTTCTGGATAACTTTAAAAATGTTAGTTGTTACATGAGCATAAAACTGCACTGCCTGTATAGTCACTAGGACAAGTTCCCTGAAAATCTTGGTTCTTATAGTGAAGAATAAGGAGAGCGATTCAATCACGATCTAAAATGGATGGAAGGTTGGTACCAACGTCGCTGGGATGTGCATATGATGGCAGATTACTGTTGGAGTATCACACGGGAGGATTATAATACTACACATTCTAAAAAAACTACAAAAAGAAGCTTCTTACCTGTAAAATAATGAATCAAATGTTTAAAATTTAATTGTTTTGTTTTTTTTTTACATATCTCTATCTCAAAAACTACACGTAGCATTAAAAAAATAAGAATGCAGTTGTGATTCAGGGATCTAATATACTAAAAATCTGTTATAGTTTTCTCGGCAACAAAATCACTGTAGACCTGTGTAATTAATACAAGGTATAAGTGTTGTCATGGGGATAAGCGTCTCGTGTAGCTATTTCTTAACTATGTTTAACAACAACTACGTAAGACAACTTTAAATAAAATAGTCAGTGGTTTCGGTTGATCTTGTGTTTACTGGGCTAGTGGCTCGCATGCGGTTTTGTGAACAATCTATGTAGGATGGGAAGGGACGCCTAGAAGGTACGCAAGCTACAAGGCCGTCTGCCTTTCCGTCGCCTAGAGCGGCTGCATGACAAAAGCGGGAAGTGAAAGGCAGTGAATGCGTCCCCTTACGTCGCGTCGCGCCGCCTCTTGACTAGGTACGTACCAAAACCGTTGTTTGGCAGAACACTATAAAATATTGCGTGATGGTGGGAATATATCAGCGTGAGTCATTTTGTAGTGGGAAGCCCATGATTGTTTATTGAATTAAATTTAATCCGAATTGGTATTGAAAGTATGGAGAGCTGGAGACCTCCAAGTTTGTTTTATGAAAGTTATAAAATTGCGAAGCTAAACATTCGAAACTCTATTATTCGAGTTTCAAACATGTTTAAAAAATGATCTTGACCTGAAAAACCAGATT
Source organism: Mythimna separata (assembly GCA_030763345.1). Classification (NCBI taxonomy): domain Eukaryota; kingdom Metazoa; phylum Arthropoda; class Insecta; order Lepidoptera; family Noctuidae; genus Mythimna; species Mythimna separata. Next base: position 8,288,352 of record CM061187.1, read on the forward strand.
ATTTTTATGAACCTCAAAAAATAGGCTATTGAGCTAACCTCGTAAAGAGGCCTATTATCTTATCCTAATGCGGCAACTAATGCAACCGCCAACGGTTATTTTTAAAAAAATGAATGGTCTCCTTAAAATATTTAACAGAGCATCTGTTAATATTTGACCGATAGCAGGAGGTAATCAGGCGAGTTCACGTGGCGGATAGTAAATAAACAGAGGGGACACGTGACCGGCCAATCTCTGACGTCTTACACCACGTGCGTGCTAACGGCAGAACGGGCAACTTTACAACCCCAAAATTAACCCAATATGTGGGTCAACGTCATAATGTGCGAATACTAAGTATAAAATAGACTTTTCAAAATTCTTAGCATTTGACTTCCTCATAGAAAGGCTTTGAAATTAACCACAAAATGACCACGTGACTCCATACAAAGAAAATGTACGAAGTAGAACCTACCAAGAATTATTGCAACTTTATACCGGGTACTCAGCGCATGGCATTCACACGGACAATTTGTTAATAAAATCATGTGCTACTGAAATAGCTGTGATATCACTTTGCAATTGGAACGTCACTCGGCATCGTGGGAAAACGTCTATACGCCGCTTCGGAGGGTATGACTAGAGTTACAGAAATCTTTAGACTTTTCAAAACTCGTGAATAAACGTTGCCGGGTGTGGTATCATGCAACATAACCGTTCACGCTCGGTGAGAGGTGAATGGAACATTGGAAGAGAACGTTGCTAGGCCGACAACATTAGCGTGTGCCAACGCGCGCGAACAATGAACTAGTAGAATGACGTGCGCTCTGTGTCACTATTGTAAATATTAAATCCTGTGCTTACTCTAAAACGGAGACATTCATGGGTCGAATCGAAATCGATTGTCCTAATTCTACGATTTACCTCCATTTTAATCAAATTCATGTTTATTGAGCTCTATTAGACATAGGTAATGTAAATTACCTAAATCCTTTATGTACTCATTTTAAAACAGACATAGTAAACCACGTTTGTTAATATAACACAAGGAGTTAGATTTTACTAGGATAGTGTACAATACTACATATACTAGCTTAGAAGGATTTGCTGCACACGAATCATTGAAGCAAAACGTAATTAAATGGTATTATGTAGTTAAACAGCCTTACAAGTACATACCTGAATAATAATATAATTGGACGTGTATTCTTTACTGAAGGTTATTTATTACAAAAGTGCATAGTGGCATCGGGGGTGTGTCTGTGTAAACAGAGGGGTTGATTGAAATTAAATATTATTGTAATTTATTTAACAAATACAGTTATTTACACATTATTACGTCAATATGACAAATATTAAAACTAGACACAATGACTTTATAATATTAGCAACGGGTCCCGAACTAAGTGCAGTGTGTATGTATAATATTGTGGGAAACATATTAATTTATTCTTTATAAAGCAGTTGTCGGACTATTGAAAAATCATCCCCAAGGACCCCAAGTGAGTTAAGTAGACACAGTTGGTCAACAATTTAAATGTATTTAATGTGTCCAGTATTTAAATGTAAATGGATTTGCACATAATGTAAGTATATAGGTACCACAAAAATCAATCGATAGTCAAGTATCAAATAAAACCCTGATTGCCGACATTTTAATTTATAACGCAAACAAAAGTGTCATCTACATGCGAAATTGAAACGTTGGTCCGAAACTGAATTGAATACTGAACCAACGGGGATGGGAGGATTAATTGTTAATTGAATCACAGCATGTACATTTATTATTTAACCGAATTTAAAATGATACGATGCCAGACAGTGCTTAATTGGAGAAATGAAGAGGATATCATAAATAAGATGTACTTCACTTTCGTTTAGTGCAGACATTTTTGGAGGAACATCGTCGCAGAAATCATTAAAATTGCCTACCTACGTATTACGTGCATATGTGTGTTTAAAATCAAGGCTCGACTGCATGAACACACTTTAACATTTCTCGTGACAGTTGTAGAAAGCGACGACTTCGATTCTGGGGTCATCTTACGAAAGAGTCACCGAACGATGTCGTGCCATCTGGAGGTATGCGCTTAATTTTCAACGTGGCCTTTACTTGCTATTTTATTTTGAACAGCAATAATTTCAGTAGACCTACTTTCCAAATATTCAAGAATTGTCACCTACTTTAGCAATCTTTTTTACACTTTTAAATTCTCCCAGTTACAACTAATACTCGCCGATAACATACGGGATAACGTACTATTTACGTAGCATTACTAAACTAAAAAAGATGCTGACATCAGTTGCAAGTGCTAAGTTTATAATAAAGGCAACATCACCTTGATAGGAGTTTTTTCTCCTCCATTTGATTAATTTGTCTTTAGACTTCTATCTGCCGATGAACTGTCTCTGGTTTAAATAACAATTAAATAATCGCTAGGGCGTGTCGGTGCAACCTTGTATCGATTGCCGCGTTGCAACAGGGCCTTGTGTCAAGGAAAAACCTACTTAGCGGTTTCCCTGGCCCCGAATAGTGGACATTTTTTTTGATAATCTCTTTAAAATTAGGTTTTTGACGTTAGGAAACTAGAAAACGTTACCGGTAAGTAAAAGTAATATAGGAGTCGTGCTTTTACTAGTTTACTGGTTGGGTGAAGTTTTTGTGACACAATGATGTGTGTGTGTAAAGTGTGATCGGGTGTGTATGCCGTCGCGGTGCATTAGTCGACAAGTTGAATGATATAAGAGGTGTTGAATAACGATAGTGGTGGGTGATGATTACATAACGAGGCGATGTGACGCGGCGCGTGCATGCTGCGGTGCACTGCGCTTCTCATGTCAAGGATGCCTTGACTTCGCCATATTGTAATGAAGATATTGTGCCATGGTCATAGATATCACCGAAGATTTACATCTTAGAATTTATTTCTAATATTCATTTTTGTTCAGAAAATATAAATTGAAAACCCGAGGACTTTAAACCTAATAAAACAACCATTGACTTGCACTCGATGTGGTTAGTCATATAAATAACAAACAGGTAAAGTTCCTTCATATACTACATACTATAAACATTATGGAAAATCCAGTTACAGAGACGTCACTCCACGAGTTGTTTTTGATTCCATGAATATGTATAATTACATGTGTCGTTTATTTTACGCATTACAAGTTTACTGTTGATGGTAACAATGATGGCCAATAATTGAATTTAGAAATCTGGGTGTTCGAGTTGTGATTGACGCTGATATTGTTTGTTCATTAAGTGGGAGTGCGTTTTGTCGGGTCGAGCGCATGCACAGCAGTCGAGGGCCTTGACTGCAATGCGCGCGCGCCGTAGCGTGTCAAGGGAGCGCTGCTTTCGCTGCCACACCTGCACCCGGCCTATACAGACATGACGGAGAAAAAACCTAATAAGGCAATTAAAATAAATGTTCAACAACATAAGTTTCGTCAGCACTGCTGAGTGCTGTGCAATAATTAGGTCAGAGATTATTCTAATAAAACACACGAAGGAATAGCATTTATAAAAAAATGACAAAACTCGACAAATAAGGAAGCTTGTAAGGATAACCGAAGGAGAATCTGGGTCATTGAATATGCTCAGCATTAGTACACAATGGCTTATAACAATATGGTGAAGGCAAAAACAATTTGAACAAGGCCTTTGTCGAGCAGCAGTGAGTAGGCCTTAACGTGTCATGTGAATTACCTATGCTGTGCATCGCTGCAAGAGGAATGTAACGCGAATAGTTGATTTTTAAATTAAAAATACATTGATACTCGTAGAATAAACACTGAGCTACATTAAGTATCTTGTGTACTATCTAAAGAAAGTAAAATGAATGGCAACACTCAATTACGTTAAATCACAGCGCGAGAAGATTTCGATTTTCAGTCCAATCGTGCGAACTAAACAGGGGCTGGTGTAAATAAATCTAAAACCCAAATTGGAGGCGAGACCCTGAGTATAAAGAAGTATCGTGCGAAGACAAAGCCGAGCAATCTTCTAAGTGGTCTGGAAGGCCGGCGCGGGAACAAAGCCACCCTACACCCCGCCTGTGCCGCGGCGCCGCCCTCCACAGATAAGCACACCCTCCGCTTTTAAATGCCTTTAGCACCACTGAATGAGTCCCCGTCTAAGGAATCCAATGAGAAACTTAGCAATATCTTCTTCAGAAAACATCTCTTATGTGCGAGTCTATCTAATGAGGAATGAATAAGTTATTATTGAGATAGATTATGATTGTGCTTACGAAAGGTTTTTTAAAGAAACCTTTTCAAAATAAGACATCGACTATCGTCCGCATGAGAGTGGAATGAACGTATTACTGGAAAAATAAAAGTATGTTTTAAACGAGACAGAATAGAACCTACTCGGATCAGGATTTATCTTAACTCGTTTAGCCATTCTTGTTAGGATATTGATGATGCACTTTTATTATTTAGTAAAGCAGAATGCCAATATTTCTATACGCTTTTTATTAATTTTTTTGAAAACTTATAACATTACAAGTTTAACATTGTAGTTACAAAGTTTCTTCGTAAAGCCACATTTCTTTCAGTCTTCCGTACACGCCCAGCGAAAAGTTTAAAAACGTTTTGGGCTCACACATAAAACTGGTAGGAAAGCTTTTCAAGTGGTGTGCGCAAATAAGCGAGTCTTTGAGTTAGAGGCACATTATACTCGTGCCTCAGGAATGTTACAAGCCTCGTCTGTGTCTGAGCCAGCGGCGACCGCAATTTTCGGTTGAGGGATTATTTAAAAAGGGAATGCCTTTTTGCAACATTTATCACTTCGACCCAATTTTACACTTTCTAAGATTTTTCCGTTTTATTGATAAGTTTTACTGCAAAAGATACAAAATTTACAAATAGGAACATGATTTAAACTTCTGATTTTTTCTTTGGTTTGTACAGAGAATCGACTTTCGAGTGGATGAGATAAACAGGCTTTTAACAAAAAGGAATTGGTTTTTACTGAAAAAACTATGAAATTTCAGCAACTGGAGGATCGGGACAGACTAGGCAAGAGGGTGCGGCGCCGTGAATTATTCATACCCCCGTACCACAACCGTCAACTCGTCGTCTGACCGAAATACTACCCTTCAGGTAGGTAGCCTTCCAGATTTAAAAGTATTTTAATGTCACCAATTTAAGGGTTGCCAAACGAGGTAAGGATTTTTTTCGTTAAATTGAGAATAAACCGTACAAGTCTTGAGACTGGTTTTCATTTCCAGTAGTTTATAAGGTTTTCTTAAATTTGTGCCTTAAAGTCATGTGATTATACTAATAAAGCATTTTATATATTTGATATCAACAAAAACATTAGCGAGTTATAAATTAGTTTAGAGTGAAGTTGTTGCTGGCTTGAGGGAACACGTGAAGTTCTTACTAAAATATAGTGTGGGCAGGAAACAACGTTATTTGCTAAGCAAATCGCGTCAACGAAGCGTGACCCAAGTTGATGACGAGGATTCAGTCGCTTCCGTGAACACTAATGCCAAGCGACTTTGTTTTTCAAAATAAATTCAAATATAGTCCAATCTTTTAAAGTAAAATTGGTGACTTGCCACTAGATTCAAACGAAATGGTAACACAAGTGAAGATAGCAAGCCAACAACTCGCAGCGTGGAACAAAAAACAGATTGTTTCATTTTGTTTTTCTGTGGAAGGATCAACAATGCCGTCTCGGCTTGCTGGAAACCGGTATGAGGCGCGGTGGTGGCCGGATCAAACGCCTCGCGGGTATCGACCATAACTTCAATGTCACTCCCGATACATTTCTACTTCAATAATATCTACTGATAAAGTACACCTTGTGATACTGTCAGTAGTATTGACCAGGTATATTTAGAATACATTAACATATGACTTGAAATTTAAATCAAATTTAAAAGGCAACTCTGAGTTATCACTCTACTCACAACACTAACAAACACAAGGTAAAAAAAAAATAGTAGTATAAAATTATTGCGTCGAGAGTAGGTACACAATAACGAAAGGGTTACCATCTCAGCATTTGCTGGGCGACAGACACCCAGCGTTGGTTTGTGTTACTTATACAATGTGGGGATGACAATAAGATCATAAATGAAAACACTGGCAATACTCATCATTACGAATAACTTTTAGTATGGGACCAACCCTAAAATCGTGAAAAAAAATTCAGCTGTCCTGTACATTTTGTCGACTTATGCAAACAACTGATTTTTTTTTACGATTTCAGGGTTGGTCCCATACTAAAAGTTATTCGTAATGATGAGTATTGCCAGTGTTTTCATTTATGATCCTATTGTCATCCCCACATTGTATATTTATTCATTTTACATAAAACTATTTCTTCTCGTGTCTTAGCTAACAAGAACTGTGAATTTTGCCGAGATAGGGACTGCATCAGCGTTAATGAATAAACATTGAAAAAATATTTATAATTGGGTCAATACTTCTTCAGATTAGTAACAACCCTAATAAATAATTTATATTTACCTCTATAATACAATTTTTATTTGGTTATATTGAAGGTCTAAAACAGTGCGTAAATTGTTTCAGTGGTAGCTAAATAAAGCTATTATAATTAATTAAGGAACTAGTTTTCTCTTGTATATTTATCATTGTACTTGTAGGAAATAAAATATAACTCACAGTATTTTTTACAGAGAGACTAAAAGATACATATAATATCGTTGAGTTTTTTTCTGAACAAATAACGGATTGATCCAGTGCGCAAAAAGTATTCCTTGTATAGTGAACAGAATGTGTGTAACTACTGAATCGAATGACAATCACTTGTCCATGCAAAATGGATAAACCGGGAGCGTGCAAACGAAAAAAAGCATGGGGATATATGTACAGTATGAGCTAAAACGTTATAAATAATAGAGAGCACAAAAGGCAATGTATAAATTGTGTGGCGTGCGTATGTGTGTTGCATGGGGCTGCGAGTGGGGTCAACGACACGCACCCCGGCTCGCAGTGGGGCACACAGGACGTGAGTCACTGCTGGGGTTACCAGCTGCTGTCGGCAAAAACTACCCTCCTGCGTTGCCAGCCACGCGACCGTACACTAAGCTTTATTATTGTACTAATTAAACTACGTCATTTTGATGGCACGCTTACTGTACTTTCATTTAGATAATAAAACACAATTGTTTATCATTTTCACTCGACTGTAAAAATAATGAGTGTAATATTGGCTTTGAACTTAACCCAGAGCGCAATTAGACTGATATAGGAGTACAATGCTGCAGTTAAGGAACAATCGAAGATATCAACTTCTTGTTCATGCCAGGAAGGCACGCGTGTTGATATTTTGAGTTGTTATTTAGTTGTATTTTAATAACATTGTAGTTCAGCTCAACGTTTTGCGGAATTCGATTTTGTCACCGGTTTGTTTCGCGACTACGCATGAGACTATACGTAATATCGATTGTGATGTTGGGAGTGAAAGCGGCAACATATGTGCCGGCCTCATTCGCTTTATGAAGTGTGGATCTCGGCGCCATATGGTACAGGCAGCTGACTGAACTCATTGGATTCAGAGATTTAAACATAGGTGAAATGATTTTAAGTTACGGGGTCAATATTACAACCGATTCTGGTTAAATGATTCTTCGTATTTTTAAAAGTCGAGGGACTAAATAATCGTCCTTCACCTAGGGCTCGCTGGACATCGATCCTGTGCCTGCTCAAACCAGTATTTATAAATATTACTCGCGACAATGAAAGCCACTTCGCACTGCGCATTCAGAATACTAGTCTACTGGACAACTCTGACGTAGGTATATCTTTGCCCAGCACAAGGACAATGCACCTAAACCTCATAGGTATTTGTTTGCTCGCACAATACATTGTGTGCTGCAGATTTATTATGAAGCGTGTCAGTTGCGTGACTCACGTCGTTAACTACCAAACTTTAAAGGCGGAAACTCGCTTAGCAAATGACGTAATAACTATTGTAGTTATTCATAATAACAAGATCGACGTGAGAACAATCGCTACAAGGAGAAGGCAGGCATTAAGCGGACTCGCCTCGGCATTGCTTGTTTTCCCATGATAAAGAATAGTAGTTAGGTGAAGGCATCAAGCCGGGAGGCGTCAATAACCTCGTCGGTACGGATCGTGGAGGTTGCAATAAATACGACATCGGCGGCGCTGGCCTGGTCAAGAGCCTTTCAAGGCCGGGAGGCGAGGCGGGGAGTGCGCCCGCGCCCCACATCTGCGCCTGGGCCGAGCCACTCTTGCCCTACCGCTTGCATTCCACCAGAAATGAGGTGCTCTCGCAACCGACACTAATGTAATGGTGGAACTGTTTAAGCGGCATTGGTGCAATCTATCAAAATAGGACGTAATAGGTTTCTTAACAGCTTTGCTATAATATACTACAATATAATGCTCTACACACTCATGCAATGAGTATGTAGAACCATGTAAATAAGAACCAATGGGAAGTGGATTTTGATTAATGTTACCTGATAAGAGAAAATTGTCAAGGCTTGGAACTTTAAGGTTACGGAAGAAAATCGTGACCACCAATTTCTTAGACATTACGTGTGCTCGGGTCGCTGGGTTTCGTAACTTAGTTGTCAAGGTCACTACACAACACTAATGACTTTGTACTTGAAATTTTGACGTTACCAGGTTTTATTGCAAAAATTGTAATCGTAGAAAAAATCCTCAATGGCACCATTTTCATATTTTCAACGACGATTTCGCTTGAACATTACAACACTGTATTATGGATTTGTGAATGTAAACTATTCTTATAGGAACAGAAACACCTGAGTTAAAATCACAAACACTTAAACCATCCGACTCGACAGGTACAACGCGTTGAAAAGAGACGGACACACGTCACTCGGAGGATTCAACTTCAACAAAGGATCGGTGAATCGGTCGTGACGGGAAGCATGGTACGGCGATGCGAACTCACCGCAGCTCGAGGAAACGCGCGGCCCTTGTTCTCCTGTCACAGGACATGTCGTAAATGAAAAGGTACACTGCTTAAACCACTTCACCAACGAGATGTAGAAACCATAGTTGCGAACAGCGCGCCAGCGTACGCGCACCACGAACACTACCAGCGGCGGCGAGAGAACGCGCGCACTGAACCACGTTCGGCTTGCGCGAGCTACCTGCCGTTTCCGCGGCGCGGTGAAGCGGAGGTGCGCATCGCGGCGCACGCGCAGGTATACGTGCCGCGGCCGGGGGGCAGCCACTCTCCTAAACCGAGGGCCCTGCTACGCCAGGGCTGGTTCCCCGTCAAAACAATCCCGTCGCCGCCCCCGCCATGCTGTGCCATAAAGAAATCCAATAGCTATAATGAAATAGCCACGCAACAGTAATGGCAGATAAACAAAAGGGAATAACTGACCTACAGTTTCTAAACAAGATATGGGTTAGGTACCTAATTAGAAGGTCTTAAGTTTTTTAGTTATGGAATGTTTTAAATACTGACATTGCCTTAGACATAACATCGTTAAATCGTAAAAAGGTCAAAATTATCACTAAGTTACAACACGTGGTTACTACAATTCTTTATTTATTCGTCTCGTCTTAGAGAAACGTTAAAAGTCAAAGTTATGGGTTCGTCCTAATTTACATGTGAATACTGTTTGTTCAAATACGAGTCATTTCAGAAGTCTTGGCCAACTTTCACCAACACTCGTGTAACAACAATTAACCGGATGAAATGTACGTAATGTAGGTCCCAATAACCCTTTGTTGGTCATTCCTGGCTTTCCTAAAAGAAAGTTAAGATTTGAAGCGTCATCTTTTTATGTCGGAGGCTGTGGTACCTAGTTGATTTTATTTTAATTTCAGAAACTTGATTGCACCGTTAAGCGTGTGTAAGGCTGGAGTTTTAAACAGTCGAGAATATGCAAATAGCTTTTCCCTTTGTCTGGACAAAAGAACTGTTCACAACTCGCATTAGTGCCAGCAAAGAAGTGCTGGATCCCATTAGGGACATTTTAATAATGGTCTTTTAAATAGGGACCAAAACGCGATCATGAATAATGAAAGTTGAAAAATGTTTCGTAGAGAGTTACACGAGGCGGTGACGGGAGTTACCTGCCCATATTTTGAAACAGAAGGGCACACCTGCGATTGAGCCGTGTCGTCACAAAGTTCCTTCACCTGTCTGTTGGCTGGCTATTCATCTTGTCCCCTGCCACTCTAATAGCTACTAAGGCTAAGTAAGGAACGATGCCAACGATCGAGGCAAACATGATGGCATAGGATAATTGTATGTTTGTTATCACTGCATGCATAAATTCACACACAGATGAAAAAATATACTTTTATTTATTTATTTATTTAAACATCTTGCACATAATGGTACAAAGGCGGACTTAATGCCTTGGGCATTCTCTACCAGTCAACCAAGGGTGGTGAAGAGAAAGCATGGTAGGTGCATTAAAAAAAAAAAAAACCTATTAAGATGGAAAAACTAAATATAGGTAAAATAAACATACACAAATATTAATATAACATATACCTACATATATATGTATATATATATAAAGTAAAAGAAAGGGGTTTTGAGACGACTCCGCTATTTGTGAAGAAAATAACTCCTTAATCTCCGCTTAAATGCATACCGACCGGTAGCCGACCTGATGTCGAGAGGAAGCGCATTCCACAGAAGGATGGACTGTATATGAAAGGAAGAATGAACAAAGTCAGAAGTATGGGAAGGACAAAGAAGTAAAAGATTGTTAGAAGAGCGCAGATTTTTAGAATGAGAAGAACATAGATACTGAAAGTTTGATATAAGATAAGAAGGAGGGTTGGGAGAGTTGAGTAGAGAGAAAAGAGTAGTCAATGCGCGTAAACTTCTTCTCTGGCGAATGGGCATCCATTTGAGCTCAGTTCTAAAACTCGAAATATGGTCATATTTTCTTAAGTTAAATATGAACCGGATGCAGTTATTGAGTAGCCTGTCAAGTTTATCCAGCAACACCGCGTTAAGATCAAAGTAGCACACGTCACCATAGTCGATTATTGGGAAAATTAAAGTTTGCACAAGCATAGTCTTCGTCCTCACGGGCAAAAAGTTCCTCAGACTATACAGACACCGCAGAGTCCCGTTGACTCTTTGGCAAACACTGGAAACCTGACTTTGCCAGCCAAGCGTCGAGTCTAGATGCAAACCGAGATCTTTTACGCTAGGACAGATGGGGATGATGGCACCATTAAAAATAATTGGAGGAAGGGAGTTAACTACCACTTTACCCATCATGCGCGAGCTACCGATGATGATAGCCTGACACTTTGAGACTTTTAAGCCTACGCTTTATTTCACAAGCTTTGTTCAGTTTACAGCACCAATCAACATTAATAAACCAGTTCAGCGATGATTTTTCCTTGTATGAATTATTTTATTCTCAATAATTACACAGGAATAATCCGCTTACAATCAAGAGTCATTGTGTTCCTTCTTTTGCAAAATACTGTCAATTAGTCTTCTCTTCCTGAATTTCGTTTTTAGATTTTATTTGTAAGTATTAAAATAAATCGGTTAATAATGCTTAAGACATCAAGTTCGTCTCTGTACAGCTATTTTTGGTTTCCAAGAGTTTCAAACAACAAATTAAGCCTGATGTTCTTACTCATCCTTTATTTTCATTAATCGCTACATGAAAAAAGGGCTTAGATATCAAATCGCCCCAACCCACGAATGGATTGGTGAAGTAAGTGACAGCTGTTCTGTACTTTAATATGATAATAGACGTTCCTATTTCAATTGCTTTTAAAATTATAATATAAGAAGTTAATGATGCCAATGAAATTCAAGCTTGGCCAAAAGTTTTAGCAAAGCATAATCAGCTTTATACTGTTTCTTTGACTGAGGCTTCATCTCGAAGTGAGGGAACGGGCCATAATCTACCACGTAGGCATAGTGTTAGTTGGTAAAAGTCACATCTTCGAATTTCTTAACAAATTACAAAAATATGGGCGATTCTAACATGATTGGCAAAAGTTGACTTGGTTTAGCGACACTGGTATTGTGATTGTGCGTCCAGCCTTATCTCTCGACCTGAATCCCACTGAATATTTGTTAGGTTTATTAAAACACAAACTCAGACGCCATACAATTAAGAGGATGGCGTAAAATGTTAGTAGAATGGAGTTCTTTAAGTTACGAATAGTCTAATAAATTTGGACGTCAAAAACTGGTAAAGTGGGAGTCGGACTTGCGCACCGAGAGTTTTTATTAAACTTATTTATGTAAATAGTTCAGTTTCTGAATTGTCTCGAAGATTTTTCCGAATTGCAAAAAGGAATTTTCTTGTGACGTAAATAAAATTTACAGTTTTCAGACCTTTTTCTTTTACTTGTGCTGTGAGACCTTGCTTCATGCCAAACTCCAGAATTCTAGGTCAAAGGGAAATACATACAGCATAAACGGCCTTATCTTTAAATTGCGTTTACTTAAAAGTGTTTTTTTTTTTCACTGCTTCAAAATTGAGCGTTTGATATTATTTTTTCTATTGTTTTTGAGAAAAAAAGGATCTTGACAGATTCACAACAAAGTAATCCAATAAGGCTATAAATTGATGTCTGAACTACATATTATTCGGGTCGAGATGAAAATGAATCGAAAGAAACTTTTTACGTCTATATAGAGCCGGAGAGCGTGTCAGAATTTTACTGACTAAAACAATAATGTATTCTTCAGTTGCTCTTTGAATTCCAGGACTACAGGTTTCCTTTTAAACGACGTCCCGACGTCCTAGCGAGTATTGGCCCTGTTAGGACACCAACGGTTTTGCAGATATTTCTTTCACATTGGACGAGAGAACGGCAAGCAACCCTTTGCTCGTCATCCGCAAGCCCGCGCCTACTGTGGCCGGGAATCGCCCTACAACTTCTGACGCCCGCGGCGTGCCCTGTGGCGGCAGATGGGGTGTGAGTTAGCATTACATTAGCTGTTTTGTAGAAAGAGGCGCCCGCAACCTATTTCTTCTCGGTACGAACCAAGGCCTGAACCAGGACCCGGTGGGGGAGATCGCCGCCGCCGATCGCGGATGGCCCTACTCGAAATCTATAAATACTTATTATGAATGAGGCAGTTCATTGCTTCAGTTAACGCATGTCTAATAAGTCAGCAACGCGAATGAAAATATCTTGAACATCATAGATGCTTCCTAACCTTTTTGATAAAGATCAAAATAACTCTGAACTCTACGACAATGCAATGTCGGAAATGACGAAATGGTTCATTCAAAGAACTACAAGAGATACAATATTCATTTGTACAGAGATGAATAGAATATCTTTTACTATTGTTGCTTTAGTTCATAATACTCAACTAGAAACGGGTTAAAAAATATGTACTAGTCACAGCTGAATTCACGAGGAAACTTAGTGGTAGTCTGCTAACCGTTTATAGTCTCCATTTAGTTACAGATAACAGCTTTTTATCCATGTCTTAATGTTATAGGTAAATAAAATTCGTTATGAAAAGTGTCTATGGTTTGACTTGTATGTCCTGTTTGGACCACAATATAATTATCACAGAATGCGTTTAGTGCTGTAAGTATTTAAAGCACAATTCTCTCTCTACGTCTGTCAACTATAAGTAAAAAATTAGAATGGTATATGTTTAGCGTTAAATTAATTTAATGATTCGAAGTGCATGCATGTTAAATAGGAAACATAGCATATAAATAGCATCTAGGTATATAAAGCGCCTAATGTAAAGCGTCCCCAATTTCCGTGTGTTTCTCTGGTGTTTGGGCTGTTTCCGCGGCTCGGCTACGAAACGGGACGTGAATTCCCACTGGAATCCTGAAACGACCCTCTTGTTTTTTCATCACTACCGAAATATCATTGTTGCCTCGCTCCCCGTTGTTCTCGGCGTAATTTAGTTTATTGTACACAAGTCAGAAACTGAGAGGCGGCGCGTAGACAACGAATTCACATTTAAAAAGACGAGAAAATTTTCACAAGATGCTTCGTTATCTTGATGCGAATGTCATTAGTGTCCTACTTTATTAAATCAGAACTGTCCTGGGCAATATGATCTAGATCGTTTAAAGGCCCTAAACTCCTGACGACAGAGGATGACGTTGGAGTTTTAAATAATATTTAAACTATGCAAACAGCCAGTTGCAGATTGTTTAGAAGGCAATTTCCGATTTAATGCGTTAGAAGCGGAATCGGAAGCGATGACGTATTCGAAAACGACAGCAAGATAATATGCGATGCTGTCCAAGCGATTCAACCAGTGCGAAAACGCCGGTCGCCCAACATTACCCACAACGAATATCATAAAGTCCGAATCGATAGCCTATCGTGGCTTCGATATTTATGGATATCGAAAATACACTCAATGCGACCAACACAATAAAGTGATCGTTATGGATATAATTTACGGCGCCACTACTACAACCACTACATTTAAACATGTCTGAGTTTCTCGCTGAGTTTTCAAATCTGAGGCTTGCTTTTCCTTCGAAGTCGACTTGCTTATGGCCATTTTCATTGACTGGATATTTTTCTTTTTTCTGATGGATAGTTTGCCTGGTTGTACAAAAACAGGATTTAGCTGTTTCGTTGGCAGATGATTCGTATAGGTCGGTAGGTATGTTAGGAACATAAAGGTTCATACTTTCGCAGTATGCACAACGTACATAGCAAGTTAGGTACGTAATAAAAAAGCTAAATGCACGCGAAGCCGCCATTAGGAAATGGGCGCCGCCGCAACGAACAGACGATAACGATTTCACTAGGCGGCCATAGTGAATGGAGAAAATTGCGCTTTTCAGCGAAATGAAAGCCCGCTACCGTTTCAGAATTCCTGCTACATAAAAAGATATTATAAATTTTCGGTTCCGCCTCTCTTTTGATATTTATATGCATCCGCGCTTGCAATAAATCCCCGAACTGCAACTAAAATTGTAGGTATTTTATTTGTTTTAATAAATCTCATAAGGATTTTTATTACTGGTTCCTTCGCGAATGAATGGATCGCTAATGTTTAAAACACACAGAGTATTGTAAAAGAAAAGTTGTAGTTTTTGTTCATGCGTAAATAATTTGTAACTAAGGCAATTGATGTTTTTGATCTTTAATGAACTTCGGTTTCGAATTCAATAATTAGGTTTAAAACGATAATAATAATCTTTCCCAAAATGACAGTAAGTTTCTACATAAACAGTTTGGTTGCTGGGGTTTTCATGAATGCTACAGCTGATACCGTTGTAGCTGCCAAACTGCGGTTACAGCTGTTACGGTTTAGAAGCAGGTGTAAATGACTTAATTATTCCTACACGGTAATAATACTAAATGGAAAATAATTACGGCCTATATTACTTGGATATACATTTCTATTTTAACAATAACTAAGTTTTTAGTAACGTAATCCATGAAGATAGTTTTGAGTGCCTGGGTGTATTGCTTTTGACTCAACGTACGACTGAAACTATCGAACTAGGATCATTAATTTTTTTCTAAGATTGCTGTTATGACGTAGGCGAGCACTAAAAAGAGGTCTTTGGTAATTCATTCTTTAAGGGGGTCTAATTCCGTGTGCCAATATACCTATTAGAAAAATGAATGTGAATGAATACTATCCTAAGTAAATAATAAAGAGTGCCATTATTTGTTTTCAGCGACACGGCCAGTGGAATAATTTTGGATATTTAATTTAAAAATTGGGTTAATAAACTTAAAACTCGGATTATTAGTGATTCAGAACTAACTTCAAAATACGGCTTAAAGGGTGTTCAAGTTTTTAAGAAAATATTCTCACAAACTAAGTCGCTGCCAACAGCCAAAGTGCTATAAAAAGAGAAACTGACTTGACTGACATATCAACGCACAGCCAAAACTACTGGTTCTGGGAATGTGAAATTTTGTGCGAAAGGCTTTTTGAAAATCTAACTTTTAAGGTGTGACAAGGGGGAAATTATTATGTATGCAGAATGGTATTCCTTGGGCTCATATCCTTGAAACTTAGAATAAATAGAACCTAAGAAAACACAAACGTTTTTTATTATTCGTTTTTTTCAAAAATCGTTCCCTATATCCCTCTAAGTAGATTTTTTTTGGATTCATTTGAAACTTGGCACACAAATCTAATCACAATGAATGATAAAGATAACTAATAGGTTTTTTAAAACTACCGTCAAAATAAGGTTTCCTTTAAACCTTTTAAAGTTTTTATGAATAACATTCTCGCGAAAGAAGTCGCTGCCAAACTGCTAATTTTATAATAATAAAAAAATCACCTAAAAAAGCGACCTTGAGCCTGCAGGTGCTGAATGTTTCTTTTGTTTCTAAAGTACACTGGGCCGCAAAAATAACGGTTTATGTAGAAAAAACTCCGGTCCATAGTAGTATACTTAGATCGCTCGTAATATGTTATAGGTGGACCATTACTTTTTTAATCTCTAAAAAGGTTTAATTTTCAAGTTTCAGATTAAAAACAGCTTCTTATGAATTTTTAAAAAGTTCAGAAATCCCTTTTTTTGCATTCACTATTACCCGAGTTGCTTACATATTAGGTTATTTTTAGGCAATTTCGTTTAGTTTCTTCTTAGGCAAGCGTGCTCCATCGTCGATCACATCATCGTTTACCAAGTGATATACGAGTAGGAA
This sequence comes from Mythimna separata, assembly GCA_030763345.1. Classification (NCBI taxonomy): domain Eukaryota; kingdom Metazoa; phylum Arthropoda; class Insecta; order Lepidoptera; family Noctuidae; genus Mythimna; species Mythimna separata. The sequence continues at coordinate 8,304,939 of CM061187.1, forward strand.
GCGAATCACGACACCAGCGTATTAACAAATTGTTAGGCTGACCTATTATAAAAATTACCAGTATTCAGTGCAACATCATGTCGCTCCTGACCTGACTAGAGGAGAATGTACACAAATTATGAACATTGATACCATATTGTTGTTAAAGGGAGAATAGCAGGAGGCTACAATAGTAGGAGTAAATACTCGTATGTCTGCGGTCCAAAAAGTACACAGACTTCAAGAAACTGCACTTGAACTTCAGAAGACTAGAAAATAGCAAGCCAAATTGCACAATTGCATGAGAAGACTGATTCATCATGAGCAACTTGCTAAGAAATCAACATCCCACGGCTGTTCAAGTCCGAAACAGCCTTCTAGAATATACCACAACAATGTGAGTTTTGACACGATCCTGCGACAACTTCCTCAAGCTGATATTGACCATTTGATGGCCTATACGGTCATACAATGTGCAAAAAATTACCTGTGTTACATAAATTTACTAGATGAAATCGATTCAGCAAACGATTCTGAACATACTCCTTTCAGGATGTGCATTTATTATGTTGTATTTAATAAGCTGTTAGGACGATAGCGAAAACTTGCCAGAATTGTTGGGTTTTGTACTAGCATTTAGATAACAGACCAACACTGAGTTTATTTAGCAAAAATTGATTTTTCGGTAAGCCTGTTACAAAGTAACAGTCTTATTCATAAAAAGATAAAATAGGTTTATTAGCTTGTTATAATGAGAATCCCGAAAAGCATTATTCATAAACGTCCAATAACGCTAAAAAGCTTTGTAAGTATTCAATAGTGGCTTTGTAACTTATAACAGGCTCGACCCTACTATAAACCTTTAATAAAGAGAAATATGGCCGACAAATGTGCAACAGCTGATTTCTTTTCTTTTTCTTTCTCGTCCGAACCGTATGTTTTGAGGTTTGTTGTAAGGAGGTGTAAAGTAAAGCTATATTTATAATTTTATAAAATTGTGTAGTGAAATCGTTAGCTATGCAAGCTCTGCAAGCATTAACATGCTATTGAACGAATAGAAAATGTTTCACGTCGTCGAAAGATTTACCAGAAGAGATGTGATCCGTTTTCTTTACCAGCTGTAGAGTTCAAATGCCGATACCGTTTCAACAAAAATACCATAGCCTTTTTAATTGATCTATAAAATGTTGGGGTCGTCGTGAATTGGGGAGAAATCCATGGTTTGTCTCAACCAACTGTGATTCGCATTTTTTGTGCAATACAATTTTCTTCGAAAAATAACACGAGTCGAATATCCTCTGCACGGCAGCACGATACAATTCGTCCGTTATAAGTTGGCGAGTGTGAAGTTAGGCTCTGCGAATTTTGGCGTTTGAAATATCGTACAAAAATAAAGGTTTTAAAAAAATTAATGCAATTTGCAGTTCTTATTGCTGTTAAAAACAGTTATTGGCATATATTTTTTTAAACCTTTATTTTTGTACGATATTTCAAACGCCAAAATTCGCAGATTCACACTCGCCAACTTATAGCGGACGAACTGTACAAGCAATATGAATATTGACAAACAAAATTAAATGTCTTAGGTGACGTTATACATTTTTTTGTGACGTTTTTTGCCGTGGATACCAGTGGTTTTGTCTTTTTCATCCATGGATTCACCAGAACGACAACATAACAACGCTAAAGTGTCTTATAACGAGAACATAACTATAAAGGGTTTATTGAACGTTTATGAATAGAGAATTTTATAAAAGGCTTATTAGTACTAATGAGCATTTTAACTAATAAGTATTTTAAACCTATTTTAGAGGATTTTTATGAATAAGACTGTAAAAGTGTAAAATAGGTGTTAAAACCTTTTTCGAATCGTTAAACACGTGTACTCAAAAATAAACATGATTTATACATTTTATTTACATCTCAGTAAAGGTAAGTTGGCTTCCTCTTTTTTACCCTTGCCACAGAATAAGTAATAGTACAACCCTTGCACGACTTTCCTTCCTCTTCCGTTCTAACTTCTTTTTGTTGGTTCTGAGATTTAACCACTGAGCCAACTTCCTGAGATGTGATTGTATCATAGCAACACAATTACGTACATTTAGATACTTGGGGATTTAACAGCATCTTTTGATCGTGGATAGCTTTTCCGTCAGGGATGTTAGACGAGGCAGTACGATTGTAAGCATTACAACGTTTGAGTTAGTTTAACCGTGTTCGATTAAAATCACTATGATGAAAAAAATGTTTCTGGTAAACGTGCTTCATTACAATTTGGAATTGAGAACAGAACTATAGCTAATGAAGCTCGTATTCATTAGTATTAATAGCCATGTAGTTACTGATGAAATATTTCACTTTGTGGTTGACAAGTTAATGTAGTTCCATTATGTTTAGTGGTTTCCCTTACTAAAATGTAAATGCGCGTTACTGTTTACTTTAGTATAAAAGTTTTTTGTTCGACGGAGACGAACAAATGGCCGATCAGCGGAAGTTGGGCGACATTGTGCCTCGAACACCACTAGGAAGAGGAAGAGATGCGTCTTACGCAATAAAGGTCGTTGTGAACTCGCAAAAAAACTTACTTTGTTGACGAAATTCGCACGACCGCGTCCTCAACTCAGCATTAGCTGTAAATGTTTGAATAAATATTTTAATCGCAGCTATCTCACGCACAGTAAACATCGATTTTATCAGCATCCATTACCTATTTTATGTTGTTAAAAGTTTAAACAAATAATCATTTTGTAGTTTTTTAAACGTAAGTAAGTTTATAATCTGTTTATTTAATGTTACATGGAGATATAATAATAGTTATGCTACTCTTTACCAAAATAGAATATGTATCTAGCAATTAGACGAGTAGAGACCATTTAAATGCAACACAACTGTACCTAAGTACGGCACGTCGCACCGTACCTTTATTCGACGCTTAGTTGTTTCTGTCAAGTTGGGTAACAATAGGCACAGTGTTTCCACTGAGGTTACAAACGAATTTCACATCTGTCGATAAAGGATTTTCCAAAGCCGGGCTCTCTAACGAAGCCACGCTTGTTTGGGCATCGAACGTGTATCCCGATTCGATTCTAGATTTTATCAACATTCAAAGCTTTTTAAATCCCCTTTCAAGTAACAGATGTCTGCTTGTCCGATTAATAAATATATTGCTTTCGTTAAAACCGAGAGGAAATTAAAGTTTTAGTGGAATTATTGTATTAGTATGGATTGGATCGATTTAGCTTAATATAAACCGCGCACGTGTCTTTGATAAGTATGGTACATCGTTTATATGTATAATGACGTGTAATCAACTAATCATAAACAAATGAAGTAGTGCCTTCGTGTTTGTTTATTTTATTATTTATGTAAATAGATACACAGAAACAGTAAAAGATAATATTTTTCATTGTAAATATCAGTACAAAGGCACTGCTTATTTCTAAAGAAATTTCTTCTACCAGACCTGCAAAAGGAGAGATTAAAAGAAATGCAGACAATAGTGTGTGTTTCGTTTACTTATCGATTAAAGTTACTGAAGCAAAGCAGTTTGCTAGAACTTAGAGTTGGAACGGAACGTTGGTGCAGAGAGGTCGATGAAGGATAGTTTCAAGTTCCGAGCATGGATCGCGTATAAACATTAAAACTTGCCGTTAACGACTTCGAAACCGCGCAAAATTAACTGTGCATAATGAGTAAGGCGGCGGGACAGATAGACGTTAATCCAAGGCATGGTAAACTTGGGATTCTATACACAAACACTCTTTGTGTGCCATGCATAATGTATTATCTGTCTGCAGTTACGTAGTATAGTTGCCTTGATACCGGGATCGAATATCTGTTAAGCATTGCCTTGAGAACGCAAAGATACTTACAATAATGAGATATATCTTGTAAATCAGTGCCAAGTTTACTAAATATAGGAATATTATCTTGTCTATTGCTAATTTATTTTATTGCTAGCTTCTGTTAGTGACTTTGCCCGTGTGTAAATATAAAATATATAGTTACGTTACTCTGTGATAGATAAAGTAACATTCTACTGGTAAAAGATTTTTTTAATCGGTTAAGTTGTTTTTGAGGTTATTCATTACAAACGAAACTACAAATTATGCTATTTATAATATTGGTATAGATTTGGAAACCAAATAAAACGTTTATTTATGATGATCTTAATAAGACAAATGATTTGGTTTGGTTGTAAAATCGTGGTCAGAATAAACTCTGCTAACTTCATCAACGTGAATTTCACAACATCAAAGGAAAATAACAGCAAACAAGTCAGATCAGCTAAGAAACAGTTAGGTAAAAGTAAAAACGAACGTGTGCGACATAACAATAGGTAATATTTGACAAAACATCGGCTATTCTTACACAAATGGTGATTTGTACACGCGAATAAAATACCAGCAAACATTTCTCTTTGTTTACTAGGAGAATGTCGCTTTGGGAAAACGGAGCAGTCGAATAATACACGTAGGTGGTGCAAAATCTCTCTGGTGCCGTGAGCACACCCCCTATATTTGTTTCTTGTCACGGCGTACGTGGCCTCATTACTTGATACATTGTATGCTTTGCTCGTTGATATCCACCCAGTATACACGGTTTTAGGCGATGTTTAATATGCGTAAAACCTTGTTCGTTCGACACCACAAGGTGAGGCAGAAGGTAGCATCTTTAAAGATGAAAACATGTCTTATTTAAAAGAAAAATATTATATTGAAAATCACTAGATGTTTCAATGCCAACAGAACCGTGAGTAATCACTAAATCCAATCAAACGTTGAATAACACCTATCTAGCTAGATTATATTTTATATTTTTTTCAACAAAATTGAGGTTATCCTGTTTATTCGGCGATGATTAATTTGGATTTATAAACATAGCCGATGAGAAATGAATGCCGACACAAATATTTGCTGAATACGCAGAAAACGAGTGGCTAGTGCAAAGTCGCCTTCGATCAACAGCGTCGCTCAATAAGCATGTACTCTTACCTCCATACTCGATAATATCAAGGCTTTCGACTTTCAGTTATCAGTTACTTTTAGGTCGCGACACAGCATTCGTATTGAAACGCAAATTTTGGCTCAAGATATAATCATTGTACACCGTACCTGAATAGGCTCTATTGTGGGTACTTGTAAATCTATCTGCACCGTCGAATTTAAAAACGGTTAAGCGATATTTAAGAAGGCACCGAGCTTTTTATACACAAAAACACGTTTTTATAACCCTTGTTTGAAGTAGTAAGTAATTAAATTAAAATCTAAGAAAATATGTTGGTATTATTGAGGATATATACTAGGCCGCATATACGATGGAAACACGATTTGATAAAGTTTGCTCGATAGAATAAATTCACAAAGATACCTCTAAAAACCACAATAAACGCTTAGTACGACGTGAATTCTTGACGGAAGGTTCTCAGATTTTTAATATTAACAAAACTACATGTTTTGTATACGGTATACACTTTATATTTTCAAAATGTTTATTTGTTTAACAATACGAAGGAAATACCTAAACTGGCGCGCAACCAGCCCATCATAACTAGAGCCGCCTCGCCTCCCTCTTATCCGCTTTAGTCATGCTTCGGCCGTCGAACGGGGAACCTGTGTCGCTTGCGATTACGCACGGGTTTAAAAAAGTTACGAGTAAAATTGTGTTAAAATTCACTGTAGGTACTCGTACCTATTTAAAATGAGGAATAAAGTAAACAAAACAAGGGAGAGAAGTGGTTGGCGAAAAATCAATGCTAAACGGTTGCATGAAAAAATGAATTAATATTCGTATACGTATATGTACCTACCTACATACTTATTACCAATTATCTGACTTGGTTATATTTTTTTTTCAAATGGGATATTTTAAAAAACAATTATTTTATCTTTCTAGATCAAGATATTACAGACCGCGAATTTTGAAAATAAAGAGAATACTGAAAAAAATATATTTGAGAGTGAAAAAAAAATATCTTCGAAATATTTTTTTTTTTAGTTGGGGAATCATCAAAATGACTTCTCCCGCTGTGGTTGGAGCGGGAGGGCGTGTCAGACTTTTACTGACTAAAACCCACTCCTGTTCCTTCTTTGCCCACCTACGAAATATTTTTTTTTTTGTTGGGGAATCATCAAAATGACTTCTCCTGCTCTGGGCGGAGCGGGAGGGCGTGTCAGACTTTTACTGACTAAAACCCACTCCTGTTCCTCCTTTGCCCACCTACGAAATATTTTTTTTTAGTTGGGGAATCATCAAAATGAGTTCTCCCGCTCTAAGCGAAGCGGGAGGGCGTGTCAGACTTTTACTGACTAAAACCCACTCCTGTTCCTCCTTTGCCCACCTACGAAATATTTTTTTTTAGTTGGGGAATCATCAAAATGAGTTCTCCCGCTCTGGGCGGAGCGGGAGGGCGTGTCAGACTTTTACTGACTAAAACCCACTCCTGTTCCTCCTTTGCCAACCTACGAAATATTTTTTTTTTGTTGGGGAATCATCAAAATGACTTCTCCTGCTCTGGGCGGAGCGGGAGGGCGTGTCAGACTTTTACTGACTAAAACCCACTCCTGTTCCTCCTTTGCCCACCTACGAAATATTTTTTTTTAGTTGGGGAATCATCAAAATGAGTTCTCCCGCTCTGGGCGGAGCGGGAGGGCGTGTCAGACTTTTACTGACTAAAACCCACTCCTGTTCCTCCTTTGCCAACCTACGAAATATTTTTTTAGTTGGGGAATCATCAAAATGACTTCTGCTCTGGGCGGAGCGGGAGGGCGTGTCAGACTTTTACTGACTAAAACCCACTCCTGTTCCTCCTTTGCCCACCTACGAAATATTTTTTTTTAGTTGGGGAATCATCAAAATGAGTTCTCCCGCTCTGGGCGGAGCGGGAGGGCGTGTCAGACTTTTACTGACTAAAACCCACTCCTGTTCCTCCTTTGCCAACCTACGAAATATTTTTTTAGTTGGGGCATCATCAAAATGACTTCTGCTCTGGGCGGAGCGGGAGGGCGTGTCAGACTTTTACTGACTAAAACCCACTCCTGTTCCTTCTTTGCCCTAATTCCGTGGTCCCGGGGATCTCTTTCGTCAACCCAGGCCCCAGAAGGCTTTGGCCCTGTCGGTCCCCTACAGTTTGCTGACATCTCTTTGAGGCGCGCGTGGAGCAATACGCGCCGTCGACGACATGGGCTTGGTCCGGATTGTTACCAGACGTCCGGACGGCGAGCTACCCATTGCTCGTCGCCCGCAAGCATGCGCCTACGGTGGTACCTACTAAGTATGTGATGAAAATATTTTATGCAGCTAAATTCATACTGAATTCTCGGTAATTACTCAGTAAAAAAATAGAAGCAATAAAAAGAGATAATAATATAATTCTGGAAGAACATTATGGAAACAAAGTTAAAAAGTTTTTACTTTGATTGTCTTCTACCAGAAATAATTGATTCAAGGCTGGACAGAAAAATGGAAATTCGTGAGCAACAATATATTTTAGACGCAATAGATAAGAAAGAGTCAGCAAAACGAAAAAAAGCTATGCCTTCCGCGAGTATTATTCCAGAAGCGAAGCGGAAAAAAGTTACAAAATAGTAATACACGTAATAATATTGTACGGCGGCACAGCGCAGTGACGCGCGCGCGGCTCGCTCGCTCGCTTGCCGGTGTGCCTCACGCACACATACACAGAGCGCAAAGAAAACCTAAAGTCGATTAGCGCTAGAAACTCGGTGCGCTCTTAAGCGAATCAAACTTACCTATATGACAACTTTCAAAACGTGTGCCAAACAAGAATTTCATTGCCGAAGTGTTAATAAAAAATATGCAAAATTTATATATGAAACGGTTGGACCAAGAACAAGTCTTACAAGTGTTCGACAGTTCGATAAAATTAGAAATAAAAACGTCACGACGACCAAGCGATGGCTGGGGTCATACTCGACGTATAACATCCGCGCTGATAAGAGATAAGAGAGGCGGTCAGCCCGTGCGTATGTCTTGGCTATGCCGTCTGTCATTAGTAGCTACTATTTACATCAGACCATTGATAACAAGCTAGTAGATACATGTGTACAAGCATAGCATACTAGAGTAGGAGCATAAAAGTAAATGTTTGTTTACTTTTAAAATGTTGTCCGATTGACGTAATCAAAGCAACTATTTACCAAGATATACATAGATGTCCTATGTATATGTCCTGGTAAATAGTTGCTTTTCGAGACAGAATAAAGTCATAAAATATGGAATTAATTGTTAGAGTAGAGGTTAGGCAAGTCATGTAATTTTAAGCAGTTATTACTCGTTTTATTTCAAGACTGCGGGTAAGTTAAGAGTAAATACGTTATTTCTAGGCAAGAATGTTTGCATCGTCTTTGCCATCAAACGAGACAGTGGTTAAGCACGAGCCTAACAATAAAAAAGTAATCAATGAACATAATCAATCTCTTCGAGTGGAATTATGGACATACAAGTCACAAAATGCACTTTATTACTTTTGATTTTGTCTATATAATTATGATAAATATTATAAAGATATGGGAGGGGTTTTTGCCCAGTTTTGTACAACTTACACTAAAGAAAAAAGAAACTAATAATGGTATAACAAATAATACGTACGTTTTCCTCCTTGCTCGCTAGTTATTCACGAGTCTTTTAGACTTTAATAGCACAGGAGTTCACGCCTCACAACTGCTCTAAACTGAACCACTCAACGGGATGTCAATCTCAATCATCACGGTGAACACTGGTAATCTACCGCCCAATCCTAAAATATAAACCCCAATTCGTATTTTACGATACCTATAGGGATCGGCTGACATAACCTTCGTCCGCAATGTCACAAAAACGAATTGTAGGTACGCGTGCAAAGCCGCAGGGCGAGCCGCGGGTACGTGTAATAAACAACGTTAAAACGAACGTAGAACTTTTTAACGTTTGAATCCCCAACCGGTCCTATGAGACCGCGCTGTTATTGTTTTACTATTGTGTCTCGTTTCGCGGGTATCTGAGTAATTAAATCACGTAAATTCGTTCAAGGCTTACAACTAGACTTATAAATCGAATTATATATACGTTTGAGTAAATCTTACAAGGAATAATTTAATATGTAATAAGTTTTAATGAAGTCTCTAAACTCGGCCCGGGAAAGTAAGATACGCCAAGTGGATATAAAAGTTAGGAGGGTCCAGCAATTGATACGGGATACGTCCAGAGAGATTGTTGAACCTAATAATATAGCTCGGCTCTTCTTAGAAGTAAGTATTGGGTGCTATCTTCGGACCAGTTATTTATATTTATAAACTTCTAACTTTTTTCTTAACAACATGCTCAGTTATAAATACTCAAGCCCATTCCAGAAAATTCGGTAAAACTTATTACTTAGATGTTACACAATTACACATAGGTTCTACTTACGTACAAAAACTGCCACGAAACAATACAAAACATATAAGGTTTAATTGTTTTTTTAAACTGTACACAACTATAAACAAACTCCAGAAGAAACAAGGCAACACTGCGCTGTGGGTATCGATTCCATTATCAGCAACACCAAGAGATATCACAACAGAAAGTGATTTAAACGGTAATAAACGATATGCACATAACTATAAATGATGTTTATGTGTGTTTATAAAGTGCAACACTAAATATTGTAAATACACGTGCTCGGTGCAACGCGCCGAAACCAACTGGGACGGGTGACGATCTATTATACCGGTGTGCGCGTGCACAGGCTCTCGGTCCATTTCCCCCACGCAACTCACTCCGTTAGATGTTTGCCGTATCGATAGTGTAGAATGCTATTACTCCACGTACCAACACCATACACTATGTTCAACGCTCAGTACGTAAAACGTAATGGCTTCAAAACTACTTTTGGGAGACTTGATACGCGGCCTTCACAATAATACTTTTAAACACTTCAGGGTCTCTCAATTTTAGAGTCAACTCTAAGCCCGATAGATTTACAGTCGTCTTTGCAATAATATCTTGAATATTGACATGAAATGAAGGAATTTCAGAAGTTCAAGCGTTCCTTAGTTGGAAAATAAAGAAAATTGGCCACTTGTTACATTTTATCAGTAATAGGTATCACAAAAGCAATTATGACAGCACGAACGTGAAGGTAATGGGTACTTGAATTATGAACTAGATAGATAACAATTATGGGGTTCGAAGGAATTGATATAGAGCCCATTATTTTCCGGCCAAATACTGAACGATAACGATGAATTCAAATATAAAGGTGTTATTTTATTGAGAAAATGAGAAAGTAGGAAGAAATCGCACATTGGAGTAAGTGGCGCGCCAATGATTGCAGTTTACGTGATGTATGTCAAAGTATAGGAAAGTGCAGATGCAGCGTACACTTCCCGTTATGCGTTCAAGTTTTTCCGAGCATTCGTGATGCGTAAAGCCAGCAAGGCCGTTATTCAGCGGTGTCGAGACAGGCATCGCACTTATCGGCACGTTCTCTGACATTGCAATACTAAGTCTTGGATATCTTCAACACTACCTTGTTTCGGCTGTTAGTCTACCTAACAGCCGAAACCATATCTATCACATATCGGAGATAGAAAAACAAATGAAACAACAGAACGCATGATAATTTTTGTATTGTATCATTTGTTTTACCTACAATCTCCAGTATGCCAAAACTGGAGATCGATAGATTTATTGGTTTCGGCCGTAAGTCTTCAAAGTTGTAGTGTCCTATGCAGCAAAGCAGGTAAAGATCTTTATTAATATATTTTACTTTACGTTAATTACATACGCGTCTATCCACCATATACAGATGAGATCTATAAACGTTAATGCCGAAGGAAACCTTGGCCCGTCTTCGGTGTTTGAATAATAGAATCTGTAAGTTTGTGAGTTTCGTAATCACTCGCGACGAACTTGGAGCACACAAAATGCTGTGTTGTAATTTTTGACATTTTAGAAAACTTTGTCTATAGGTACAATGTCGACTTACAAGTGACACATCTTGTTTGCGAACATTGCAGGCTGTATATTACTCAGTTTTATTGTAATGAATTCATAAGTCTGCAAAACTAAGAAAGAAAAAGGTAGCTCTCAGTTTTATTTTTGTACAGACTGTATGAAGTATCTGACTGGTTTTGCCATCGACACGTTAAGAAGAAGAAGACGACTGTAAAATCCCACATGGACCTTACTTATTCCTCTTATTGGTAGTGTGTCATTGAAATCTTAGTTTAAATTATTACTTTCAATCCCTTTACCTTACTGCGAAGGGTTTACATAATCTTTTTAATATTTACCCTATTTATATGTATAGCCATGGCAGCTATGGTTCACGTGTTGAAGGCGAGACAAGGTCTCAAACAAAACCACGGTCACGTGCTCATTTTCCTGGACTATACTCGTGCTCTGACTAATACTTACTCAACAACACTCATTGTTAGCTAGTTAAAGAAGTCCAAATTTACCTGAAACAAAATTTAAAAGCTTAATAAGTTGTTGCTCTACTACGAGAATATAGTTTGGATTCTACATAAGATAATATGTTGAATCTTAACAATATTAAAATAAATAAATAAAATATAGATCTGATACAAGAAATTAGAATAGTTGTTGTTTACACTTTTACATAAGTTATAAATAACAATATTATACAGTAACGAGAATACATTACTAATCGCAGTGTCCGTGATTATATATCATTTTTAAATTATTCGAGGTAAGCACGTGTATGATTAATACAGTTAAGCAAAGCATTTTCATAACTATCAATGCCGTGTTACGTAGAACAACAATAAGTAGCCAACAAATAAAGGAGACTAAAGTTGATTGATCCTTCTTTGTATGTTTTCGTATCGTAAATAGAATCAGATAAGGCTTCTGTTCCCGTGGCAGACGAGTTTTATGTTGAGCATACGATCAATGTAGGACGCGCGACGATGGCAATAACGTCGGTATGAATAGTGAAGATGACATCCTTCGCCTCTCGCCTATCATAACTTTACAACGACACGTTTCTTATTAACGTCACTTTGAAATAAATAAGTTTAGCTCAAAGGATTATGACAGCGGTTACACGACAAGACGTAACGTTTGATAACCACTAGAACGTGTAACGTGCTATTGTCATTCACCCTGGCTAGACCATGAAGGACTTCATAACCTTCATGCATAAAAACAGAAATAACATCGCAATTATTGCATAATGCTAAAATCCAAACGTGTTTCACTAAGGAGGTCAAGTTCTAGAACCGCTTTGCCTCGTAATTAACGACACAGTCGCTTATTTCTCGTAAATTCATAATTTATGATAATATACGCTTGGTTAAAACACCACCACCAACGATTTATTTATCAAGATCGCCATACAAAATAAACGTTAGCCACATGATATTATGATAATGTTTGGACTCACGTTAATGTTGCGAAATGTCCACTAAAGTTGAATGTGAATTACGAATGGAGAGCCAAACCTGAGACTTCGACCTCGTGAATGACTAACGAGTAGATGAGGCGGTAAGGTAATAGTCGGTAACGTTTGCCGTCAGCGAATGGAGCAAGGTTAGCAGTCAAGTGTACGTTTGAGGGTCACTGGAAATATTACGTATGATATCGAACGTCCACCTCTGCGCTCAGCACTTCATTGTGGCCATTAACATCAGGCTTACATAAGGGTATCTCTCTCGCATTAGAGAGATGTGATACGTTTCTACATAGTTTAATATGTTTTGGTTGCGGTTAGCGCAGGCTGCCTCCCCTGCACATAATACGTCCTCTTCATTACGAATGATAGGCTAATAATACGGTCATTGTCGTGACATCAATTAACTGCGATGAATTGACCGTCCGCTTGCGTTATTTCCCTCTTTATGGCATAACGTGTGGAAATGAATAGGTTTTAGATTAAATATGGCCGTTGATGTAGGATAAGTTCAAAAAGATTGGGAACATGTGTTAGAATCTACGCTTGTTCAACAATTAGCCTAGATTCTTACACGTTTTTCAGTTTCTGCTTCAACGAGTACCAGTCATTATCTACCTAACGCTGTGACGTATATACCGATCGGATATCTTACAGATGTACCTACTGATTAATCATAACTCGGGAAGAAACAAGTTCTTCGTTTCTAAGGGAATATTAATCACAAAAGGGATCCTTGTAGCGTATCTCGTTTCTCTCAAAAACCTTAGTAGCAGTTTATCCAACCTCAGAGGGTGCCGTCGCGCCGACGAAGGTATTTTGGCAATTCGATATCTTTAGTCCCAGCGGGTTAAGCAGGGGTTTTGATCTTTGGTCTTGGGTTAAAGATTGTTTAATCGTTGGCTTTAATCAACGTAGCTTCGCCATTAATGAAATTAAAATTTGAAAGCCTTCTCAGACAAATGGTAAAGGAATTTCTTTAAATATCTTGTCGAATTCCTTGCATATTACCGCTATTAGCTTTGCTAATGTTTTAACTAATTGATTGTGTTTATAAGGGTGCGAATTTCGAGCACGTACAGCAGTATCTTCCCAGTCGATAGAGTTCTGTCCTTGCGGTGAGGGTGAAGATACAACGGGACTATTTATCACGCGGGAGGATGTCAGATAAGCGGCGGGGCCTGAGCGCCTGAGCGCGGGGGCGACTGCCAACGATCCACACAGCTGATCGCCTCCATTACACGCCGCAAACTATGTTTAGTCGTGCGTATTACACACAACACGATTCGTGTTTATTTCATTGGAACGCTTCAGGTGTCGATTAGACTAAAACATGAGGCAATTATTTTGAGAGTACTTCAACTTGATAAGATCGAGGGCGAAAATGAAGACGATCTCGTTTCGTCAAAGGTTGATAATGAATAGAGTAGGACTGAATGGACGACGACGTTCTGGTGGGTCTAAGTGTTGAGAGGAGTTGTCGTGACACGCCGTCGAAACGCTTCAACGACCGTCTGTGTACACTTGGGCAGACGCTGCGCGCGCACACCGATCAATACGCCTCGGCTGCGACGAGTTCGCACCACGCGGCCTCTTCTCTAAATTCGTGTGCTTATTTTTTGCGATGCAGCCGAATGGTTTTAATGGAAATTCAACTCGAAATTTAACAGCAGCAACGAAAACAATTATATGCTGACTGGCCGGTACCGCAGAAAGTTTACATTATTAGTCGGCTAACTTATTTACACGAAAAGTTTGAACATCACGTAGTTTGTCGACGAGTAGGTCTCCATCCGAGGCATGCCTTACTGAATATAATGTGGTGTGTCTGTTGTAAAACTATGGGTGTAGTTTATAGCTTAATGGTAATAGGGTAGTATGAGCCAAATCGATAGTACTACTTAACTAGATCGTATATCCACACCTTCTACGTAACTTGTGGGTAATTCACCTGACTGTTACTAAGGACGTTTATACTTTAACTAGCAAGACGGACTTTTTGCGCTTTATGGACAGAGTGCAAGAATTACTTCTTCCATAAATTTCAGTTTTTCAACAATTACATGAGCTTAAAATGTAGACACCGTTTGACATCATTTGAATTCCAATGAGTTACTTTCTCAAATTTAATTTCTGACATAATACGGACCAGTAATTTTAAACTGAGTAACGCAAATGTGTAAGCTTAAACCTGGTATAACTTTGAAGAACTTAGGAATCTTACTGGAGTGTTATTCAAGCTCATGTTTAGTGCACTTACCGCTAAAAAAATCCTCTTAAATCTGGAGAAAGGTACAATACAACATACCGCAATTTGTATCAACTATAAAAAAAATGGTTGTAAATAGTACCACGGATCTTAGAACAAAGTATCTACAAAGTGCAAGCACACCATGACTTAGGAAGTGACAATAGTGCAGTGCACGTCACAATGACGGGCTGGGCGGTGCACGGGTTGACTGAACCCCATTGTCAATCCCCAGGTACCAGCGAATGCCTTCACCTTCATACACAGTTCCTCAATGAAAAGCAAACTTTTATGGAGGACCGACAATGCGCTTTCGGCGACTGAATAGAGGCTAAAACCTACTGGAGAATGCAAATATTAAAGCATCGCTTCCTGCACGATAATTTAAGAGGGTTCTTTAAAGTTCCTGGCAGTTTTGAAAGTGCGAGAGTTAGTGAATGGATTTTTAAAGCTGAACCATGGAGTCATCTATCTCACTATATGCCTATATGTATTATGCTGTGCGGTATGCAAGCTTGAGACGAGCAGAAGTTGAGTGTAAGACGAGTCAGATATGAATATTTTTGTGAGTTAAAACTGTATCCAAGTTGGAGAGCACCGTGTGTCGTATTGCCGGTGCACACGTGTTGTCGCAGTTAAATATAACCGGCAGTTCAACGCACGAGGGGGCGCGACGCGTCCGGTTAACCTACAACTACTGCATTCGCGGGTGTTATGGGGAAATAACCGAATTAGACGACGGCTCAAACCATTTCAGTATAATTTAAACCTGTGTCGGAATTCGAATTTTGAATTCAGTCGCGTTTTATGAAATAATGATGATGTTTGGTTTTATGTTTGATTAATAAATTGGATAACCTATAAAATGAATCTTATTTCCCTTGGCCACGTCACGCAGCTGGAAGAATTTCGCTAATTCTTTTTTTTATGTGATTTTTTATTGTGAAGCAAAAGTTCATGTGAAAGAGAAAAATAAGAAAGTTGCACAGAAAATTAGAAAATTTCTGAAAACTACGACAGTTTAATCTTCAACTGTTCTGTGGTTTAATCTTAGCACGTTTGACAGTTCATAGCTAAGACAGGACAACGTCTTTCCGATCAGCTATACATACATATAAATGTTGTATCAACATCAAATGAATAAAAACCAATATTACTTTAAGGTACTATATAATTTAATAGAGCTAGTTAAAACGATATTATTTCATAACATAAGTTAACAGCAACTTCCTTAAGATAAACATAACGATTGAATCAATCACAAACACATTACAAATTCGATTCGATCATTTACTAAACATAATTAGTGTGCGATCAAAAGCAACAAGTTCGGTAGTGAAATATTTTAAATATTCAGTAACTCTTGTCAGTAGACGGTGTAGGTAGAACTGTTAAATTGAAAAACAAAGTTACGGAGGTAGGTTGCTCCCTCATGCCCGTAGGCAAGGTAACAGAATGAAACAATGATCTCATTACGAAACTTTTCTGCAACTATCTACATTAGCAACCGCTTCTGTCGTGTCGTTGCAACGCCAAGAATTAACTACCTATGTACGTCTAATTGATAACTGAAGCTAAAAAATACATTTTCCTTTTGTTTGTCACAGAAGATATTGAAACAAACGTTGTGGCAGTGTGGGTTAGTGCAACACCATTGAACTGGGCTAAGCGAGAACAAATGCATCGTCAGTGGACGTTGCACAATGTCTGTCTAGAACGCGTTGTCCGACTGAATGCTTACTTGTATACAGTTGAGAAAACCGATGCTGCAACAACAAAGACAGACAGTTTACGGAAGAGTGAGCACTGACGAAGGCAATAAATATAAAACCAGATTCACATTGCATTACAAAAGTTAATCCGAGCTGAGATTAACTGTGACATCGGAACGGACGTTAAAATCAAGTGAATACGATTACTATTGACTTTTGGTAATCAAATTTCGTTAATTAAATACGTTCGTGAGCTGCGCCTGTTAACAATTTATAACCTTGTAGAGTCCGCTGCCCAACTACAGTGCAAAAATACATGAACAACAATAAAAAAAACATTGTAGGTACAATAAAAATACATAATGTAATGGTTTTACTTGTTTTTAAATAATATAAGACACTCAAAAATGGATATTTTTTAGAGCGTTGTCTAAAATATGTGTGCCTAATTAACAGGTTGTTTAAAGATCAAGGACTAATCCTAAAAAGGAGTTTCATTGGACTGGAACAATGGAACTGATTCTACCGAAAAAATTTTGCTTCCGTCGAGAATAGACAACTTCGTAGGCAAACCGCAGGCACCAGTGTAACAGCATAACTTTTCTCAGAACATATCAGAAGGTTTGCTTACTATGTCGAACAATCGCTTGACTCTATGCTTTGTTCACTTCGTTTACTAATCGAAAAATTCTTAGAATAACTCGTGCTTACTATCCAGTGGTTTCCCATGTGAACGTTTCTTGAAAAAAGGATAACTCTACTGTGATACTATTTTCCTGATATAGTTCTTATTAAAAATCTGCATACTTAGCTTTAGCGAGGCAGATTTAAATCTTATAAATTTTCTGTAATTTAAAATTAGAGTGACTTTATTTGGATAAGTCACAGCTCAGGTTGCGTGCAAGACGTGGCATGTGAATAACCGCAAATTACTTTTGAGGCTCACGTCGAAAAATAGACAAAGAGGTTCACACGGCCTTGCCGGCGTGTGCCGCACCGCCAGAAGGCTGACGAACGCGGAAATGCCTAACGAACTGCCGCCTACCAACTTTACGAATTAAGTGGTTCCATGATGACGCTTACGCTTGGCTTCGAGCCTTCAACACTCGACAACCCTAAGTACCTTGAATTTAACCACGTTTTTTTTTTATTTCATTTTTGTAACTTATAATCACTAAATAATATTTATTTTGAAAATAGTTTTTATTTTTTTAAAAAACGTCAATTTTGGTTTTTTGTTTTATCTTCAGTTTAAACTAGATGAGGCGTTTTCTAGTTGACTACCCTGAGAAGAAACAAAATCAGGGGTCACTGTCTCTTAAAGTCCATACAAAATATGTATTGGTCAAATCACATGAGATCCATGCATGTAGATTAGTGTCTTTTATGGCCTTTTGAGGAAAGACCCATGCAGATTTGAGTGGACCTGCTAGTGCTAGGTATACTAAATGCACATAGATTTACAATTTAAAGTTACTTGCGTGCATGGAAAATTAATATGTAACACGATAAGAGTGTGATTGGAACGTACATAATGACGTCAATCTTCTCAACGATAAGTTTGGAACTTGAGGCAAGTTATCAGCATAACCTGCTAACACTGGTGACCAGAGATCGGAATTACGTAGAGTTATTCTTGTAGGTACTTGCATCGAAATGTTGATATTAATATGGATCTTTTCAAGATTTCTAACCGACAATCCCATGTGGTCAATTACATGACAATATTATAAATAATAAAGTTTTCTCTTGTTCACGCAAACTATATTCAGCGAACTACAAATTTGGCTACATCACGCTTGTGCATTAGGATTTTGCAACTTCGGATATCCGATGTCATTGATGTAAGTTCGGCAGCGTGTCGATTTTATTCGCTGTATGAAATCAGTGTAAGTACATAAATAACTCTACCTAATTCCGATCCCTGATAACTTAATTTGTAAATGATACGATAACAGATTTAACAGTCTTGAATATTTATACTGCTTGTGCTATTTTAAAATAGTGTATCGTCATTTTTAGGGACGTAAAAGTGGGAGGTAGCGTTTTATCGTGGTCGTAATTTACAAACTGTTGGTTTATTTAGCTATCTGTGCGCGCGTGGTGTCGATAAAACAATTGTGGAGCATCCACATCCTTATTACGTGTGGTAATGTTGCGTCCGTGACAGAATTTAATAAAAATTTTTGCTAATCACATTTCATCACGTTTAGAGGATTCGATCATGCTTGGTCAGCCATTTCATATCTTAATTGTTATATACGTATACTAGCTGACTCGGCAAGCGTTGTTCTGTTATTGTTAATTTTAAAAAAATATCGTATTAATTCATGAATCCCCGACCGGTCCTATGAGACCGCGCTGTTATTGTTTTACTATTGTGTCTTGTTTTGCGGGTATGTGATAGGTTAAAAATAGGAGGTGGAAGTAGGAGCGTGAAAAATACTTACGAACTATTCTCAGAACTACTAAATATACACAGAAAATAAATCATAAAAATCGGTCAAACCGTTTGGGAGTTCGATAACAAACACTGACACGAGATTTGTATATATTTCATTTTCCGTATTTATAGTAACTAATTTTTTTTTATCGTACTTTACCTAAACAATTCTTAACACTATCACACTAATATTATAAGGCGAACGTTTGTGTTATGTTTGTTACTTCTTATCGTTCGAACGGCTAATGGATTTCGATGAAATTTAGCACAAGGGTAGACCCTGTCCTGGAATAGCACATAGAATATGTTCCCTTGGGACAATTTTCTACTTTCACGTGGGCAAAGCCGCTGGGCGCAACTAGTTGTTTATAATATCGAAGAAATTATGCCTGGAGGGGTAGACTTGTAATCGCAGTAGGTACTTCTATCAGATTGAACACAATGAATGACCCATCTTTTCAATTCTTATCGCTTTCGAAAATGAGGTATTATCGTGTCGATAATCTCTTATCGTGAAATGAGTCTAGTTTATATTGCAAGTCAGCAACTAAATAAAGTACAATGACCTGTAGACGGAGTCGGCGTTTGCACAAGTTTTATAATGTACTACTTAATAGTCTCAACGTAGCATAGCATAGCATAATCAGCCTTATAATGTTCCCACTGCTGGGACTGAGCTTGCCGTCTACATATAAGAGGGAATGGACGAAAAACCACTACACGGTCCCAATGCAGGATGGTGGATGTCAGATGTCTTCAAATATTTGGTTAAAGGACATGCCTCCTCACAATAGTCACAATTTTATCCTTCAATGATTTCATAGAAGTGGTGATAAAAAAAACACACAAAATAGGTAAAGCCCTTGCTTCTTCAACTTACATGTTGGGGCCGTTACTACTGGACTCACTATAGGAGCAATGGTAGCCACCATTGCTCCTATTAATAAAGGTAATAATAATATACCCTGATGCTTAACTTGATGGCTTGAAATTGTTGAGCACGCTTTGCGCCAGAATCAGGTTATAACACACTGTAGTTGCGACTATGCTACCTTTAATATTTTCTTAGCAATGTCCAACACATTTATATTATAAATATGGGAGGTTGTGAGTGTCTGTAGTTTTGTTACTTTTTCACGCTCGAACGGTTGACAAGATTTCGGTAAAACTTGGTACACAAGTAGACCGCATTCTAGAATAGCATATACATAGGATACATTTTCTACTACCACGCGGGCGATGCTTAGATAAGATCCAAGAACCATAACTTAGAAGATCAGCAGCTTCCAATTATAAACAAATAACATAATTTCGACCACCGCATGTGGTGATTAAGACCACATCCCCCAAAGCCGTTCATTTTGGTGGTCGCCAGGGGAAGTCCATGTTCACGAGTGGACATTTACGATTTACGATCTGTTATATGGGGAATGGGGATGTTCGGAGCGGTGGTTAGTCCGTGAGTTACCTACGTGTGGTACAAGAACGAAGTGCGGTTAGACAGGATATTAAAAACAAAGAGTTTAATTGAAGTAGTGGAAGTTTATGGCAACATAATAGGTATATTATTGAAACAGTTGGATCGCATGTTCTACATTCGAGTACATATTTTTCACGAATTTGTCAATAAGAACACGTCGCCACCTAAAAACGAGTGATTGTTAGTGGGCGTTCACACAGAGGAGGCCATTCGAGTGGTTCTCTGGCACTCGCCACACATGTTTACATGCCCACACCGGTACACTGAACTCGGATAAATTGTCGGCGGTTCGTGGAAACGGGACAAGTGCGGACGCCCGGTCCTTTCGTCCGCGTTCGCTGTTTGTGACTGTGTACTCAAACCGCGCATACCAACACCGAAACCAGTTCATTGACTACGGCGACGGTGGCGGCTGATGCTAATTGCACGCAAATGACAAAAATAAAACCGTTCACCTGAGAACCAAACTTAATAAACATTTTAAAATATAAATAATTAATCCGGTTTCGTGCACGCACTTTTCTTTTTCAAAGCTAAAGCTTGGTATAAATATAAAGCCATCAAGATTACTTACGTAATATTAAATTTTCCGAGCGATTACCCAGTCAAAAAGTAGATTATTTCACTACAGCGGGTTTGTTGGTGGAGCGCGGCCCAAGTTGCGTGATACTCAGTCTTTACCAACTGTTCCATGGCAAATTACTAAAGATCAGCTAAACTTGATAGACCTATATACATTTATCGATTGTAAACCTGTACATTAAAACTGTTTAACATAATTTATTTTTGTTTTCTCCAATGAAAAACGGCAAGGCCTTCCACGTCGTATTTCAGAAGTTGCACTGAAAAAGCTTTTCAACAAGAAGCTTTATTTCTTTATTCCATTTCCTATTTATGTAAATATAACTTCATTTAAAATAAAAACCTTTTGCTGAGGAATTCTTAAGTAACAAACATTTATGAAGGAAGTAACTAGTTATGTATGATTAACCACGAAGTGTATTGACTTTCACATACATCATGTGTACTTATACAATACAGTGGCCACATACATGACGAAGATAAGACAGGGTACAACAATAATATGTTTGAGATTGTAAGGGTGAGCAATAAAGTCACTCTGGCAGCTAGATCTATCAATGGTAGAGACTCGGCTGTCAAGTAAATGCCATATTTTCGCGAGATTGCGAGCGCCGAGTACGCTCGAGACGCGACAACTCCTGGGGGAGAGGAGATAGATTGCCATTGTACTGCGAGCTACAGAGAGGTTAAAGCCACATGTATTTATCTTCAAATAGTAAGTGTACAGCATGATATTTTATCGGAGCTTGGCCGTGTATAAAATGACATGTGAACTACGCTCCGCTGTCCGCAGTATCATAACATTTTGCCACCAACATGGGTGTCTCCGATTTCGTCGTGAGGCCGTGAGCAACTAAACGACGCGGGTGGTACGCTCGGCTGAATATAAACGTTCCATAAACGTTACGTGGCTACTAGAATTCACTGTAAGTCTGTGAACATATGAATAACCCAGCAACTACATTTTATTCATGGGATAGTTTGTTGTCCGTGAATAAGTATTTGTTGCTCGTGTGGCTTTCTGAAGAAAATTGCTTACAATTTTTTATGACTGCATTTTAGATGGTTAACAGTGCCTTTGTCTTCCATTTATCAAATGCTTTATTCTATCGCTAGCAATTATTCCTTAGCAAGAGGTCTTTGGTCAATCTCGTGTTCAGCAGCACTTAATTCACTTGTATGTTGATACGTCAGACAGTTTCTTGTCATAGAATACTTCTTTTCTACAAAAAACCAAATTATTTGGAATGTTTGTGTTACACAAAACGTTTTATGAGTGATATGGCGGTTGCGTGATCAGGCCCCACTAGTCACATCGTCTTGTGTTGAATTTAATCGCAAAACAGATAGCCTTTAATGGCAGCTCTATAGTTGGCTCAGTCTTATTGTTGATCTAGCTTGGCTGTTGATGACATCAGATATGTTATTGTTATTATATTGATCGTTCAACATAAATGTTTGTTAATGATATAACGATGCAATTATCAACACCCGTTTCGTCCGAATGCCTTTTCAACGCTGTGGCATCCAGAGCGAGATAATTATTACTAATAGTAAGAAATGCCAGAGCGTAATGCATGTATGTATTAGATGTGTATGTTTATCAGTGCAGAATGCTATTTATAAAATAAAGAAGAGAATCAACAAGCAATCATATTATATTGGGATATAATATAACGTCATTTGAACCTGAACAATGAATAAAAGTATATAGCTGTGCATAATTATTTTTATGTGTTTCGTAGTCAATGCGTCCCCATGCTCATTCTTCCTATATTGAGGGTCCCCTCAGTACCCCTAGTTCAGCTGTCGTCGTTTAGGGACTGTTCCCAATAATTGTGATGTTAATCAATATCCAAAAGTTTGTAGTAAAGCATTCTAAACAGCAAAGCGTCATAAGGTTTAAACGGTATTTCTATTTGACCTGAAGTCAAAATATGTACGTTACAAAAAGGAAGGTTATTCTAATGATTACACATTGTCTATACTATTGAGTACTTTATACGGAAATCCTAGATAATGTTTGATTTAGAATTGTAATTAAGGCTCCTCGTTTAGCATTTGACGCAAACACACGGAACTAATTACAGAGGATGGCTTAATATACTAATTTGCGTAGGTAGGTGCCTCGTTTTTTTATCATGTTCATCGTTGTATGATAAAATTATATTAACTTTACATAATTATAGGTGAGTTGATGAATAATAAGTGGTTGTGATAAGATAATGTTATAATAGTGATGTAAACGTTACCTAGTTAGGTCAAGAGCAGCTGGCATTCCAGCCGGCGCGTACCACCAGGGCGGCAGCGGCGTGCACATCCGCTGCGGGCGGGACCCTCACGCGACCATGCACCACACTCCACACCGCTCAGTCCACCAACAACGCACCAGTTTCACATTCACCACACAGTAAAAACTAAACGCGCCAATGTCAACGCAGTGTCATGGTTCAGCGCGCCTTAATTGACCTGAATACAGATAACGGTGACGCAAAACAGTTTGCCAACTTAGGATTACGACCGACAGCCTCGCTGATCTTACAGTTTTCCGGATAGTGAAATAGAGGAAAAAAATAATTATACACTGTATAGCTCAATTAATTAACCGAGGAAATACACAGAGAAGGAAATAAGACGACTCTGTCATAAGTACTACTACGAGAAATTGTATGCTATGAATTATGGCAGCAGCAACGCTTATCACGACATCCAAAGAGCGAAGTAATAAAAATATTAAAGCAATATAAAAGGGCAGAATGGAGAGCGACCGGATTTTTCAACTAACTTTAGGGGAGTCAATAATTAGAGGGAGCGATCGGCTGAGTGATCTGAATAAGGGTTGTTATGGCTGCAGCGCAAGGGTCGATAAACTTTTTGTTTAGGATGATTTTTTTTGACAAATGTGAGTTAGAATATTGGTACCTACAAACGGGTTCCTCGGCTTAAAGGGTTAAATAGCAGCTTAGCTGTTAGTTTTGGGCTCGAAGGTAAGCGAAGATGTATTAGTTTAATATCGCGGAAGACGTCGTTGTGCGGTCGCGTGGCGCGAGGCGATCGGTCTGTGTGTCGCTCGGTGTGGCACTGACGTCTGCCGGCAGCCGCCTCTGGCTCCGCGTACAGACTAGAGCGTTCCGCGGCGTCGCTCGCCCGCCCCCGCGCCACTGTGCTCTGTTCTTGAGCCGCCCTATGATAGCGCAGTTTGCCCTGCTGCCGTCGCTCCCTCAACTTAGGAGACGCGACGTTAAATAAAGCATTACTTTATGCTAAAGTTTTTAAAAGTAATTTGGACTTCTTTTGGGTAACTACCTAATTGTTAGCGGTGTTTAGTTAAGGTTAGTTTTGTCTAGCAGTGCGAATGATCAGAAAAAGTTACAATTAGATGAAAATTTTATATGTAGTGCTTATTGCTTAGTCATGTTATGCGTTAGAAACACAATTCGTACTGAAAATCTAATTTGAGGACCTGTTCTTTTTTTAATTTAAGGATTAACATGCTCAAATTACGCATCGTTTCCTGAAACGTCTAGAAGCAGTAAATACGAAAGTTTGGTCTTCTGATAAATTTTAAAGTACGTAAGAAAATAAAAGTGAAAATAATGTTATCTTAATTAGCTCCTCGTTCAGAAAATTAAAGGTCGCATCAATTACTCATTAATATGAAATAGATTGCAATAAAGTAAACATTAATGGAAATAGTTCTTCAATTAAAATAACATTTTTCAGGCTCAATATTAAATGTAATGTTTTATTAGAAATGCTTGTAAGAGTGACCTTCCTTGTCTTATAATGCCTTATGAGGTACCTATGAACTACGCTCTTGGGTTCATTGATCATCATTCATTTCAGCCGAAAGACATCCACTGCTGGACATAGACCTCCCCTAAGAGTCGCCACAACATCCGTTCCTCTGCGTCTCGCATACATCTAATTCCCGCGACCC
This sequence comes from Mythimna separata, assembly GCA_030763345.1. Classification (NCBI taxonomy): domain Eukaryota; kingdom Metazoa; phylum Arthropoda; class Insecta; order Lepidoptera; family Noctuidae; genus Mythimna; species Mythimna separata. The sequence goes on from CM061187.1 coordinate 8,329,720, forward strand.
TGACAAGGCCTTTTCTTGCCCTTAGGTTGTGCAAAGAAAATGTGAAGTTTCCTCAAAGACGAGTGGAGGTTTGAAACAAGAGATTTGCTAAACGGATTCCAATTTACCACCCCAGCCACGTACTGACGGCATTGGGCATAAACCATTCCGATATCGGACGTCGAGGAACTGAGCCGTTCACTGAAATAATAGCAGCTCTCAACTGTCAAAGAAAACTCTATAAAGTCTTTATGGGTATATTATACGTAAGTATGTAGAATTTCACAGACTGAAAAAGGGTAGTTGGTATGAGATTTTTTTTTAGGTTGGAAATTTATTTATTAAAACTATCCACTAACGTCTGTAATAAGGCCATAATGAATTAGGCATTTACTACCAGTCGAGATTGAGAAGGTGTAGAAATATAACCTACTAGCTTTTACCCGCGGCTTCGCTCCCGTCAAATGACTACCCTACATATCCTACGCTACCCTACCCTACACTACACTACACTACCCTACCTACCCTACTTTACCTAACTTTTTTTTTTTTTAGAATTTTTCTCTCCGTAAGAACCATCACTGAACTTCAAGGAACATTTAAAAAAAAAAATCAGCCAAATCGGTCAAGCCGTTTTCATGTGATGTCGTGACAACGGAAAACGGGTTTCATTTTTATATATATAGACTAGCTTTTACCCGCGGCTTCGCTCCCGTCAAATGACTACCCTACATATCCTACGCTACCCTACCCTACCTTCCCTACCTACGCTACACTACACTACCCTACACTACCCTATACTACCATACCTACCCTACACTACCCTATACTACCCTATACTACCCTACACTACCCTACCTACCCTACTTTACCTAACTTTTTTTTTTTTAATTTTTCTCTCCGTAAGAACCATCATTGAACTTCAAGGAACATTTTAAAAAAAGAATCAGCCAAATCGGTCAAGCCGTTTTCACGTGATGTCGTGACAACGGAAAACGGGTTTCATTTTTATATATATAGAAGACTAGCTTTTACCCGCGGCTTCGCTCCCGTCAAATGACTACCCTACATATCCTACGCTACCCTACCCTACCTTCCCTACCTACCCTACACTACACTACCCTACACTACACTACCATACACTACCCTATACTACCCTACACAACCCTACGCTACCCTATACTACCCTACACCACCCTACACTACCCTACACTACCCTATACTACCCTACATTACCCTACACTACCCTACCTACCCTACTTTACCTAACTTTTTTTTTTAGAATTTTTCTCTCCGTAAGAACCATCATTGAACTTCAAGGAACATTTTAAAAAAAGAATCAGCCAAATCGGTCAAGCCGTTTTCATGTGATGTCGTGACAACGAAAAACGGGTTTCATTTTTATATATATAGATGTAAGAAATAGTCAATCTATCAAACATATCGAAGATTTTTATTGTGCAAAGAAATTTAATTTCTGAAGTCAAATAAGAAGGGGAAGAAAACTTAACCAGAAAAGAAAACAAGAGTCGTTAAGGCCCTTAATGCTCTACGTTGGTGAATGGGTTAGATACATGATTATTTGACCTAAGAGAGACTGAGATTCGTCAGTCAATAGAGCGACTGAAATGAATTCTGGTGATTTCGACTGATATTTGCGATCTGTAGTGAAGTCGGTATGCAGACCCCTTAATCTCTGAACTAAACGAATTCACTGTGTTGTTAAAGATTATGGGCGGTGCGTTGAGGTCATCAAATAACTCCTCCTGCTCTGGGTGGAGCAAGAGTGGGGGTCACACTATTACTGACAAAACCCACCTATGTTATTTCTAAGGACTATCAAGGGGTAACTCTTTTGAACAATCCTATAACCCAGATGGTATGATTATAGCGTTCAAATTTTACAGAAATCAGATAATCAGAATCGAGAGAGGCTGAGTGGCAGGATGGTAATCCGCTGCAAAAACCTCCCGAACATAACATGTCTGGTGAGGAGCTGCGTCATGCGGAAAGTGAGGATGCTGTGACGACTCCCCTGGTACTCATCAAAGAGGGCTCATCAGTTATTGCGCTTTCTGTAAGAGAACATCTGTCCTACTTGGAACTTCAAATTTTGAAAGACCTTGGTGAAGTCAATCCTGAAGCTGTCGAGGTTGCTCTCTGAATGCGATTGAATAAAGAAGGAGAATGGATGGTAAGATAAACAAATTGAAAATAATTCACGATTTTATTGACGAAGTTATTCGATTTTTCCAATTTTTCAGACTGAAAACCCCTATCAAATAGCATGTTTATTATGCGCGTTGTCTAGTTTGAAAAGACAATAACATGATAACAATAATACATACTCTATGGTTACGACACGCACGTTACATATACAAATCGATAGAGACGTCATTTGTCATAGCGTTTCGGTAGTTTAGACGTTTCAAGGGAAAATTCGTACATAATGTTTATTAATAGGTACGTCAAGTTTATACGAATAATAAAAATAGTCCCCCCTACTGGTGAAAATCTATTTGAAAGAAGCGTACCGAACACCAAATCCAACATAATTACTGTAGGTGATATTTATTTCCATGTTCCTGTAATAAATAGCGCACTATCAATGTTTATAAAACTATGTTAATGTAGAAATATAAATTTAGAGCCTAAAATTACGGTAATGTTGTAGCCACACGCGCCCGATCATGATTTAATGTTAATGACAATACATAAATTGTAAAATAGTTTAAGGGCCGCGGAAAAGTTGATCAATACTGATATTTATAACTCTTCGATTGAATGAGATAAAAGCGTTTAATTTGATAGTTTTGAAGAGATAAAAGGTCTATTATTATGTAAATTGTAAGTTTGTAATCGTTGACGCCCGTAATCAGTGCTAATTAAATATTATTTCTTAGATACTGGGAACCGCCCTGAGTAAGTCAAGGCTTGCTATGATAAGATGCTAAACTTATCGTGCATCACGTTTAATATTGTCTAGCTGATAATGATAGCGAACTATCCTGGGAAACAAATTAATGGATTGCGATCGAGATAGATACTTCTAGTCTTTATCGGTATCAATATTTACTCTGTCAATGGTCGAACTGATCAAAGTTTCGTACTTTACGCGTACGCGGTTTGATTTTTTGAACCAACCAACCGTTAGCAAACTTGTAAGAATTTTTATTTTTTTTCTTTTTATTTAAAATCATGCACTGGATGGTTTATTTCCATTAGGCTCGGGTTTCGGGAAAAAAGATAATGTGTCACGTATGTCAATATTGAGAACGAAAGAAATGGATTGTTCTGGTACTTATAAGCGATGAGCAAGCAATCTGTCATTTAGGCATCGGCTCGCATATATCATCATAATTATCTCGTCTGAATGAGGTCTATTTTAATTTTAAAACAGTTATTATTCTTCTAACAACGGTGGTATTGTTAGTAGTATTGAAAACAAGAAACAACAGTAAAAAAAAATTATACAGTTTTGAAGTCAGAAATCGAACCACAAGAGATGACGTGTTTTGGCAATCTTATTAATTCATGAATCCCCAACCGGTCCTATGAGACCGCGCTGTTATTGTTTTACTATTGTGTCTCGTTTTGTGGGTATGTGATAAGTTAATTTAACTGCTATTGGCGTGAAATATGAGGAGTCTGTGGTTAAATAATAATAATAGTGTGGGTTGATCTTCTAGGTTAAGCAACGTTTGCCAATGTCAGTTCGTGGATGGGTGACCATGACCATAACTTACATGCCGTGTGCCATGGGTCTAACCGTGAGATATTGCTCCCAACATTCATTTAAAAATCTTGAACAGCTTGAAGAGTAGTAAAAAGTCAGAAAATCGGACACTTCATGACACCTGTCTTGCCTAGGGGTATCTTATTACCCAACTACTGGGTTACCGAGGTTATTTTTATTGCGTCTCAAATGAGAGTGAAGACTTAACAACAAAATCAGTGATGTTTTTCTTAAACGTTTCAGGTGATGCAAACGAATCGAGGAAAAAGTTGCATCACAGAACAATTTGTTGTACTTAATTTTACGCAAACGACATTATGTGGAAAGCTTGAATAAGAATCATTGGCGGTTGTTAAGCAGAAATAACCAATACACCGATCTCGTTTAATTTACGATAAGGTGGGTCTATTTTTATGTGGGAAATCATGGCATTCTTTTCGCTCTAGATGTAGATGACTTTCATATTATTTTTCAATTCTTTCTATATTAAGACTACTGTTTCACTTCACGGAGTATTCTATTTAAAATCTTCACGTTTAAAACTTAAAGATAATTTTGTCCCCGGAATTGAAACGTCGTTGAAGTTATCAACACATTTCGACTGAACTAATATCTAATTTTGCTTTTTATCTACAAGTGAAGTGAGTATTTAATGTTTCGTAGATGTTATTTCCCACGCCGCACCCGACATTATCTGTCACTCAACTGTAATGAGGTCGTCATGAAGAAACACTTAATATTGAAGATTTTGGAGTCTCGTGTGACGTCTGTACCGGCCACAGAAACGTGTCTCAGAAATAGACGTGGCGTTGGTCTTTAGGGTGCACAGATAAAGAGTGTATTTAGGGAAAATATATGTTAGAGATTTAAAGTAATTTTAGTAGAACCCTACGGGGAGAAGTGCGATTCATTTGTGATGACATTTCAAGTTTGAATACTTAGCGTCAACCGTACACCGGTTTAGTTTGTTATTTAAAATTTGTTTGTCCTTTTTGACATTGGCAAGTGCAAGACAAAAGGTGAAAAGACTATTTTTTTATTTGTTTTAAATGGGCACAAATTACACTACTCAACACTTAAAAAATATCTGACCCAATTCATATTATTTCATAATAAGCTTGACCAATATAAAAATACTGTATGCATTTTATTTCGATTTCACATCTGGTTATAGGGATAAATATTTTTTTATTTTTTTACCTACCTACAAAAGTTAAAATGCTGGTAGTCCGGAAACTTATTACTTTTGCAAATGGAACATAGTGCATTTGTTAGTATATTAACTGACTTCTAAAATGTCGCGAGTGTGTGTTAACAGTCCTGATTTATTTTGCTATATTTGTGGCGAGTTTACGCCGAAATCGAAAAAAAAAACACTTTCTGACTTAATTAAACAGTGCTATCAAGCTTATTTTAACCGTGTCGTAAGGAATCAAGACAAGTCATGGGTTCCTAAAGTGTGCTGCTTAAGATGTTATACATATCTCAATGGTTGGTGTAAGGGAACAACTAAAAAAATGCCATTTGGTACGCCAATGGTGTGGATGGAGCCAACGAATCATGCCGTCGATTGTTATTTTTGTTTAACGCAATTAAAGTTTTATTGGACTGCTACTATAAAATGGGATGCAATATGTCACTTAAGTTGCATTTTCTTCACTCGCATTTGGACTTTTTCCCTGAAAATATGGGATCAGTCAGTGACGAACATGGCGAACGCTTTCACCAAGATGTTGTTGCATTTGAAAAGCGATTTCAAGGCAGATGGGAGCCTGCTATGCTCGCGGATTACTGTTGGAGCCTTATTAGAGAGACCCCTGCTACTGAGTACAAGAGAAAAGCCAGCCACTCCAAAAAAACTACGCCATTTCAATTAAAATTACGATAAAATTATGGAAAATTCGTGATTTCGGACATGGAGGTTTATCTGGACATTGAGATGTGATGGTGTGTGTATATTTGCATATTTTTATTACTTTAGTGGCAAGAAATAGTAATCACATAATGCGACCTCAGATAAAATCAAAAGTTGAAAATTTGTTGAGTAGTGTTATAAGCGAATCAAATGTAGTGGGCCTAACCAAGGCTTAGATATTATTTAATATTTTAAGTTAAATATTCGTACTTCTTCGCAAATACATTAGTTCATGAATACCCGACCGGTCCTATGAGACCGCGCTGTTATTGTTTTACTATTGTGTCTCGTTTTGCGGGTATGTGATAGGTTAAGCAAAGTTGTCATGATATATGTTGAGAATATCCAACTTCCTTTTTCTTTTATAGGATAGAAATACACACTGTAGATATAAGACAGGAACTACCCGAACTACACAATGTTCAAAACTTGTTTACTGCATTTGTTTTGTGCAAGTTTCACCTGACGATGTGATATTTTGAAAGATACATGTAGTTTTGGAGTTTGTTTTACTATAAGAGATATGTTTAAAAAATGCAATTAATATGAAAACAAATTAAAATCAATTTAGTATAAACAGCTGGCCTAATGGCACACTTTCTCGAACAAATAAAGACGACAAAATTATGAAATTCAGAACACCAGTTCACGATCTGGTTTTATAAAGCGAAGACATCAAGAAAATGTCGTAGAAAGCGTGGCTTTCAAGTGGCAGGAGGCAGCAGCGGATACGATATGACATATGGTATAACCGCGTTGTTGACCTTTCGCACGATGTGAACGTTGATGAAATACACAATGCAGTTGACACAAGGTGAAATTTTGTACGAAGTGAACGGCTCGGCTAAAGTAAGGATGCCTGCTGAGGACACGTTGACCTGCGAAACCTTGATTGCGTTCCCTCTGCACTCTTGCCCAATCCAACTGCTAATGACTGCTTAATCACAACTATAACCTTACATAAAAATTAACATGGCAATGGTAACCAAATTATTTATCTGAAACGGTTATTTCTTCGCGAATTGTTAGATACTGGCTCTCGTTAAAGTCATGCCAGAGGCGCTCGCCGACTTTCAACTAAATTAATTTAATTGTGTTTTTACGACAGCCATTTGCGATTTTAGTTTGAAACAATATGTTTTATCGGTAATAACGGTATAAAAATTGAGTAAAGAAAAGAGCACGTGAATAGTAGATTGTATCATAAGGGAGCAAAGTAATATTTTTACGGCGAGGGCGTTTTTTGAATCGAGAGCGAAGTGAAGGATTCTTGTGTAGAATCCCGAGCGTAGCGAGGGGTTCTTTAGTAGAATCCTGAACGTAGCGAGGGATTCAAAGTACGTCGCCCGAGCCAAAAATATATTTGCGCCCGAGTCATACACTCTACTTTTCATCACCCTCTATGAGGAAATAAAAGGCGCCTCATCATTTTATCATTTGTCAATATTTGTCATTTCTCGTCATTTTAGTCATTTTTAGTCATTTTAATCATTTTTAGTTATTTTTTGTAATTTTTGGTCATTTTAATCTATTTATAGTCATTTTTGTAATTCTTAGTCATTTTTTGTAATATTAGTCATTTTTAGTCGTTTTTAGTCATTTTTAGTCATTTTTTGACAGTTTTGGTCATTTTAATCTATGTTTAGTAATTTAGTCATTTTTTGTCATTTTAGTCATTTTTAATCATTTTTAGTCATTTTAGTCATTTTAGTCATTTTAGTCATTTTAGTCATTTTTAGTCATTTTAGTCATTTTAGTCATTTTAGTCATTTTAGTCATTTTAGTCATTTTAGTCATTTTAGTCATTTTAGTCATTTTCAGTCATTTTTAGTCATTTTTAGACAGTTTTGGTCATTTTAATCTATGTTTAGTCATTTAGTCATTTTTTTGTCATTTTAGTCATTTTTTGACATTTGTGGTCATTTTAATCTATTTTTAGTCATTTTTGTAATTCTTCGTCATTTTTAATCATTTTAATCTATTTTAGTCTATTTTTAGTCATTTTTGTAATACTTAGTCATTTTTAGTCATTTTAATCTATTTTTGTTTGGTTTTAGACATATTTATAAAATTTAGTCATTTTTGTTGTATTTATCATTCAAACAATATATGCGTTCAATTTCTTTGGCGCTAAACACTAAGATGTTCCAAATTCATTGCTGCGCACTTATTTCAGATAACGGGGAATAAAAATACTTAACGGGGAATAAAACATTTCACGGGAAATAAAAATACTTTTATTTCCCGTTAAAAGTTTGATATAGAAAACACTACCTTTGGTCGCACTTAAAGGCGAACAAAGTCGTCCTTTTCGAATAGATGGGATGAAAAATATATGATGATACGTCACGTAGGCAGCTTCACAACCTCGACTGTTATTTAGCCTTCAAGTCTCCTTACCGTTTGAGTGTCGCGAGGTAGCATTGCGAAAGTTGACAGCACCGTACGTGAGCAGATTGTAGAGGATTCACATTCTTGTTCTGTCGCGTTCGCTTTGCATTTCAGTTTCCATTCTAATACGAATTTGCTGCTACGTTGAACGTTGAATTGGGGATTTAATTAAATAACGTTATAAAAGTTTTTATTAAGGCTCTCAATCGAAGCCCGAGTGTCTTATTACCCATTATAGTAGCTGCCACTTGGACTCCTTTAACGATAGTTGGATGGCACATTAAAGTATATTGAATACGGTAAGCTGTACGAGAGATGGCCAGTGGCGGTTAATGTCACTCTGACGATATCATAAGAAACAGTCGTGCGCAGATCATAATTAAGTACATAGAGTCCAGACTCTTGGCGTTGTTAATGGGTTCGGTAGTAACAATGCGATATTACGACCCACTCAGGGTTCCCACACAAATAGCAAATTATATCCATACACGTCAAACAAATGGGCGCTAGAACAACAAGGTTGCGGTAAGTAGATGGCGTAACTACGAACGAGAAAACGTACTATTGACGCTAGGTATCTATCTGCCAGGCGCTGTAAACTGTGAGGATCGTCTTAACAAATGTGTGCTTTATGTATAATATCTCTGAAACGTGGTCATGATTGCGGCTATGATACGATCATCTCGTCTAGCCTTGTAACGAAGCAAAGTTAATCATTGATAGTAACTTTCAAACTGTTACAGCCGTGTAATTAATTTGTGAATGGAAATGAAAAGTGATATTGTTGTTTTTTACTGCAGGAAATAAGTCTCTTACAAAACGCGACCTTAGACTCGAACAAATCAAGCCCAGGCCGCGCCGTGGCGTTGGGTAACAATTAATCTTCGTCCAAACGGCAACGTGATAGGCCCAATGCTCGTAGGAATCGTGTTGCGGAATCTTATTAAATATCTACACCTCACCGGAGTTATTGTTCACCACTCATTGTTATAATTAGTCATTAATAATCTGTCTTGTCAGCGTTGGTCGTATGATTAATAAACCGAGATATTAAACAGCAGCTGGCCGCACTTAGAAACAATAGATTTTTCTAGCGTAACTACCACAGATACAGATGTTGAATTACGTACACAATTCCATAACAGAACAGAACTATTTATAATATTCAAATTGAAAACATAGTTAAATATGGTAATTCCAATGTTATAAAATTAATCGGCAAGTTGCAATTATAATACTCAGTAGAAACTTAACAAGTTGTAAATCTAACTGACAAAACTGCTCATTAACAAATGGGTAATTATGTGGTTGCTGGATTCCACGCATTAATGAACATAATACTTGATCAATTTGTAGTTAATTTATGTTTATATAGCCTACTTAAATGTCAAGTTGTTTTATAGTTATTTATAGTAGATGTTTAATATCTCAGTCGCCAATCTTCCGTGTTTAAACAGGCTGAAAGTTATGAGCAGTAACATCTTTACCGTAAAACGTAGCGAGGACCAACTCGGGAGTGGGATAATAAAGTTAATGATCGTAATGTACCTAGGCAATATAAATAGAACGGGGTCATCGTCACTTGGTGTCACTATCTGTTGGGTTCGCAATTATTTTAGTGGACAATTGTTCAAGTGGTCATTTCATATTAAGTTTACCATGCCACATGTTAGGCAAGTAAACACTAGTGTACTAGTTAAAGGTAAAGAGTTGAGTCCTGAAGATGCAACAGTGTTCTTGGGCATAACTCTAGATGCTAAGCTTCAGTGGGGCCCACATATAGACAAATTATCGAAGAAACTTAGCTCTGCAGCTTACGCTGTTAGACAAATAAGAAATTTAACTGATGTAGAGACAGCCCGTTTAGTTTATTTTAGCTATTTCCATAGTGTCATGTCGTACGGTATTCTACTGTGGGGAAATGCCGCCGATATCCAGACAATTTTTGTTTTGCAGAAAAGGGCTATTCGTTCGATTTATAAATTAAGTCCCAGATGCTCCCTCAGAGATAAATTTAAAGAAATTAATTTAATGACTGTGCCTTCACAGTATATTTATGAAAATATCTTGTACGCCCATAAAAACAAAAACATGTTTAAAAAGTACAGTGATATTCACAATTTTAATACCAGGAACAAACATAATTTTGTTGTTCCTGCAACCAGGCTCAAAAAAATAGGGGGTTCATTTAGATGTCAATGTATACGCTTTTATAATGGGCTTCCTAGTCATATGCAAGAACTAAGCCTTAATAAGTTCAAATCTTTTATTAAGCGAAAACTTTGCCAAAAGGCTTATTACACTGTAAAGGACTACGTTGAGGACGTAAAGGCTTGGGATTGACCCGCTCCAGTGCGCACTACAACTGTTGTCTTATCTTCTTATTTTATTTTGTTTTCGATTGTACTATTTTACAATTTGAAATTTATTTATTACAATTTGACATTGTAAAATAATTTTTACTTTACAATTTGACATTTTTTAATTATTATTTTTTTTATTATTTCTGTTTGACAAAAATGCTTAATTTGTTAAGTATTACACTTTGTATTATTTTGTTTTCTTTTTTGTGAATGTGAGGACTATGTGGATTGCTTTTTTATTTTTATTTTTTTTTTTAGTCATTTTAACTTATGTCCGGCAATTCGAGTGTTTTCTGTGGCCTAACCATTATGTCCTCTCTTTGGTATTGTTCGTCAAGTCGTAGAGCTCCTTAGTAGTCCTGAGTTGAGCTTTGCGAATAATGACAAATGCTTGCACTGACTGGACAGGTCCACTCAAATTTGCATGGTTCTTTCTTCAAAAGGCCATCTCGGACACTAATCTGCATGGTTCGCATATGACTTACTTACATGTTGTATGGACTTTAAAAGAGACTGTGACCCCTGAGTTTGTTTCGGTGTTTCTTCTCAGGGTAGTCAGTTAGGAAACACCGGCCTCATCTAGTAACAAAAAAAAAAAAAGTCCAAAAAAAAAAAATTGACGTGTAAAAGAGTTTGAAAAAACCTATTTGCAGAATAAATATCATTTATCATTTATCATTTATCATTTATCAGGACTTGGGTGAACGGCCTAGGCACACTCAAGGCTTAGAACAGCTTGGACCAGCTGAGTGGTGAACTGCCGAGCAGTTCAAGGGCGTCGGGTGAATGCCACTAGGCAGGTTTTTTACCATCGAAACCCGCTTACGTGACGACTGGTCTTATCGAAGCCGGATGAACATTGAGCGTTGCTAATAACTAACGACTTCGCAATGTTCTCAGCAGCTTCAAGTCGACTACGTACATTTGGATGAATCCACCTCGCGTGTTATCGTACATGCAAGCATAACGAAACACGAAATTTACTGCCGATAAATGCATCCGATAAATGAACCAACGACACTCAGCGTCACTCATAAAAGAGTAATTCAAAAAATTCACGCAACCATATGGGCAATTTGAAATCTCGTTTGCCCTCTTCCGTTGTTTGGGGAGGCAACCTTTACTTAATTTGAATAACGTATGAGATTCCGGTGTGAGCGGTGTTGCAATGATAACGAGTAACAGCCGTCTAAACACAAAACACTTTACGATGATACTTTTACACCATAGACATTTTCTCGTGATCCTCGAGAAAAATAAAATACAAGAATTCTCGGTAAAAGATAACAAGTTACACCTGCGGGGAGCCCGTATAACTAGCTATAACTAGGTAAGAGCGTAAAACCTTTGTTCTTTCTCGTCCGTGGCCCGACTCGACTCTACGAAAAATTATCTTTTTACTTTTTTGCTGAGTCGCTCCCGGAGCGGTGCGGACCGCCCGAGCAGGTAGACTGCTGAATATAATAAACGTTTATTCTATACGTACACATTTAGGTAACATTTGGAGAATGTCGTTATGCTATACTACCTACATCCTTCTTTGAACTTGGGTCTTCGACCACCGGAGAACGGAGCCTTTGTGAGTCGCACTTAGTCTTAAAATGGAATCAAATTCAAATAAGAATATTAATGGATTTTTCAAGAGTCTAGAGTAGCAATAGATTTGCCGTAGTTATCTTAATACTACGTAATTAAAAAACCTCTCAGAACGTGATTGGATTTCATTAGCATTTTATTGGAAACTATCGTCTCCAAGGGTGTCTTGGAAATTAGACAAAGAAAAAGACCTTCGTTGAAAATGATTTGACGAAGGTACCTTTATCTAATTAAATAATCATACCTAAACCTACCTACCTGCTTTAAATCTTAGAAAACTACCAGGAAGTGAATTATGCCCAGGTGCAAAATGTTGCTCACACAAAAAATTGCTATTAATGATCACTATGGAGGTATGATCTATGAATTAATAGCCTGATATTATACGATGGAGATTAAAAATGGTATAAAACCTAGCGTTTGCAGTTTTTGTTGATATATTTTTTAGTAAAATTTAAGATTCCTTTGTTGACGGAGTGTCATAGGAATATTTTACTTTTAATGGGTTCCGTTGCCAAGATGGGGTTCTTGCTAGACTGACAGTCAGCCTAAGCTAGGTCACGTATTTATGAAGAAGAGTTACGTTCGCTCGGGGATGTTCTGAAAGATACGAGTTTCATTTCTAATAGGAAGTACAGTAACAAATATGCTTTTTGGATTGTGGATCATATTTCCCAAAGCGCAGCAACTTACAAACGATTTTTTGGAAGAACATTGTGAATAGACGCCATAGTCGGAAGCTGAGATAACAAGGGCCTAATGCCTAAATAATGACAGCCTCCTCTCGGGTCGATCTTGGGTCGCTTCGTATAAGAGATGTACTGGTATTCCACCGCAACAGTGGGAAATGGCAAAATAGAAGATGACGGAAGCTTCGCCAGCCAAATAAACACACCAGAAGACATAATGGAATGCAGAAATTGTACACAGGATGTTTTTTTTATAGTATAAAAATATCTTATTGGTATATTTTTATTGGTTTTTTTTACACCACTTTTCAGTTAACATGGTTTCACAAATGCCGTGAAACTCTGTAGTTAGTTTAAGTAATAATTGTCATCATCTCACTATCACTGTGCAGCGTGTGTAGATCTCACTTAGTAACTTTGGGATGTTCACTGATGGTGAATGTCCACCCCGGACATTCTTAACTCATGTAACTTAATTAATAAACTGTCGAGTTTCTTAAATAACAAAGAAACAACAACGTGCCAGGCCCAGAAGGAGATGGCGGAATGGACTAGAATCTTGTTCTAAGGAGTGCACGAAACTTGTTGATTGATGAACGGGGAAATTAGAAAGAGGCAAGGGAAGCCTTTGCCCTGCAGTGGATCAGCACAGGCTCATAGTTATAAAGGAAATAATACAATAACCGCTTGCTTAATCGACTTGATAGGATGTAAATAATGCCGTCCGGTAAGAGCAGTGTCCTATACGCGCCTCAAAGTGATGCCAGCAAAACCGTAGGGGCCTAATAGGGCTGATACCCACTAGGGTCGTGGAAATTTTTAAAGAGTTGCCTTGGTCCTAGAACGTAAAGAGTAACTGAAGAACAGAGTTAGGTTACACTCAATATTTTTAAATTTTATTATTAGTTTTATTCAATAAAAGGCTGACATGCCCTCTCACTAGCTCTAGGGTAGTCTAGAGCGGGATAAGTCTTAATGATTTTACACATAAAAAAAAAGGTTAAGTGCGAGTCATAGACGCGCACAGAGGATTCCACACAAACTTATCTAGTATAGAACTATAAATAGTTAAATTATCAAATCGAGTGAGTATCAAAGATTTTTTAGTGACGTAACTACTTTGCAGTTTTTAGACTTTTTCTATATGTACTTGTGCCGTGCTTCATGTAAAATTTTAGGATTCTAGGTTAACGGGACGCATCCTATAGGTTTTGATTTCGTAGCAAGTGGCAAAATATGCATAAACAGCATATGGAGCATAAACAGCGTTATCTTTAGATAGCGATGATTTAGCAGTCTTCATAGTTACACGCTATCCTGAGATAAAGGGTCGTGACAGACAGGCTAAAAAGCGATACTATAAAAATCCCGTTTTTGCGGACTTTGGTACGGAACAAATAATAATGTGACTTTCGACTACAGCATGATACTACTACGTACAATTTGGCACTGGTCACTCACAACACATTTCCTGGAAGTAGTGAAGGGTCATTAGCCTTCATTACCCTCTCTGTCCATTGACGGAGAACTTTACGTGATCGATGTAGAAACGAAGACATCCACAGCACCACATGGTAATAAGCATGGTCCAAGACATTGTCTACCTTAAGTACCATTGCCTGCAGAATGAATAACCGATGAGGCCGAGATGTTCTGGAGTGGTGACGGAATACCGGAAGCAGTAGCGTTGGAAGACCTATCTGGATCGATGACTTGATGAGGGGCGTAGGAATCTGCTAGATAAAGCACGAAACAAGTCAACGTAGTGACGTTTGAGGGAAGTCTATGTGTGCTGAAATGATGGTGATCAGTAATAATGAGATTTCATTTGCTAATAAAATGTAATTGTTGGTTGGCTAAGGTTATTTATACTTTTGTTTATTTCCTAAAAAAGCTAATAGATAAAGAAATGCTTACTCATCTCTTCAATTGAACTATACCACTGCTGCTTGTGACAAAAGCATAAATAGCTGAACTAGGTAATGATGAAACATGAATATTGAGAATTTGATTTTGCACAGAATCTTTGCCATCGTCATCGTTTTTTTTAATTATGAAAAGGCTCGCTTTTGACAATTATCTCAGCGATGATGTGGCCGACGTTGGAGCACGCTCGCCTAGAAGTGAGCTATTCACTCTTGACTTAAAGATTCTTAAGTTCCGGCAGACTCCGGCAGAGAATTCTACTCCTTAGCTGTACGCATAATAAATGTGTTCCCAAAACGCTTTGTGCGTTTGGGTGGGATGTTCACCACGTGCCGGTAGCGCGACGCCACGTACGTCTAGCGGTCCGATGATAGAATGGACTTGGCAGAATTAAATCATGCAATTCCAGTGCACACTTGCCGAAATGTGAATGGGAGAAAAGCGACAGGCTAGCTAGAAACTCGGCGTCAATGCCCAAGACATAGGAGTTTCGATTCGACAAGATTATCGATGAACTTCTTGGCTCTTTTCTCAAAAACTTCAGCCAAAAGACGTTCACTGCTGGACATAGGCCTCTTCCAAGTGTCACCATAACGACCGGTCCTGTGCGTCTTGCATCCATCTGATTCTCGCGACCGACACCAAGTCAACGGTCCGCCTTGTGGGGGGCTTTCCAATGCTGCGTTTTCAGTACGTGGTCGCTACACCAGAGCCTTTTGTCCTCGTCGACTATAATATGTATAGTATATCGGGTTAGTATCCGGAACTCCACGACTAAAGCGCATATTTTGCGTACGCATCGACCATCTGTTTTGCGAGCAATGTGCCCTGCCTACTGCCACTTAAGATTAGCTATTCTTCGAGCTATGTCAGTAACCTTGGTTTTCCGTGGATATTTTCAATTCTGAAAAATCTGTATAGAGAAGATGGAATTCAGCCTGAAATCGGAATTCCTAGACAAGTATGTACCTCTTCGTAAAAATTTAATAGTCTACTACTTACCTACCTTATTCCCAGGATTTTTTAAGAGATCTAATAACTGCATTGCAAGCACAGCCATTTAAATTCGTAATTTTACCTGAAAAAAAAAGGAAACTAGAATTAGTATGACTAAAGAAACAGGAAAAAAATAGGTAGAAAATTGTAAAGCTGTAGTAGACAATATGATGATTAATATTATAATTAATATTCATAAAATCCTAGGAATTAAACAGAATGGTTGTATTCCAAGTACCTACTTAGTAATATGGCTTCCATTTACCATAATCCATTGATCTTATTCTTGGATACAAAGTTCACATGAGTCAGTTAGGAGTGGTACAGATTAAAATTTAAGATTTAATCTGTCTATTTGCTTGGAGGAAATACCCAATGGAGTGACTAAACTTTATTTCTGCTAATAGTTTCCTGTTGTCAATAATACAAGAAATTGTAACAAATAATTTCAATATCTGCATGTGTCGGTCACCTGCTATACTGCTTGACCTGTACAACCACCTGTACCTTCAAGGATTTATAAAAGGCTAATGACAGAGGTGTACAAGTGCTTTTTTTTCTTCAATTTGCCACATTCTGGTAAGATATTTTTTTTTTGGGGCCATTGACTTGATTTTTAATTTCTTTTCATTTTCTCATTTTTATATGTGATTGTTCAGTTATTGATAAAAAGGTAATGATATAACATAAAATGCCATTTAGAGCCACATTGCTTACATAGTTATTGTGTTAAATTTCATTTTCAGGATTTACCCAGTAGTACAGTACAATGGTGAAGAGATATAGAAGAATGAATATCTTGTTGGAAAGATGGGCAATGACCAAAACAATTTATTTAAAAATGATGAAAATGGTGTTTGCTATATAGAATCTTTTAATATATATTCAGGAATAATTATTTGAAAAGATTTTGCATGTTATGTGTTGGAGGAAGTTGAAGTAGGTAAACAATGTGATTTCAACAATGTTGGAGTTCGCTTATAAAATGATGTGTATGAATATTTTATAAATATTTACTGCAACCACTCTGTATGTAGACACAGTTGATGCTAAAAAAAGCATAATAATCACAATTATGTTCTATATTTTGAGGGAAAAAAAGTACTTAAATTATTATCCTGTGGAGATACAGGTAAATAATTTTATTGTACATTTTTGTTAACATATTTTATTAGTAATTATTATTTCTATTACTCTCTCTATTTCTGGATAAGAAATAATGTACCAATATTAAGGATATTTTTTTATTAATGTAGGAAAGTATGAACACTTTTCCAAGAACATAACAAATACAATGCAAACGCATGATGCACATTCAAATTAACACACTGAGTCAGACCTTGGTGTTTAGGAAACACGAATGGCGCGAGTGACGCCTGTTTACTTTAGCTAAATAACTATCCAGCTGTTCTTTAGCATACATTGTACCAAAGTTTTAGGTATTATGTGCCTTGATATAACTCCAGTTATACGCAAACCAAGCTATAAACTGCTGTACAAACTTCTCCAATACTTTTAAACTACAAAATTGAAGCCGACAGGTTACGTTTAATGATTATCGACCCATGTGGCCAACGCTGGAACTGCTAATAACTTTAACATAAACTAAAAGTAACCAAGAAGCACGTTCCATTTTATAATCATTTGTGTAAATATACTGCAAGTTTGAAGCTTCCATGCAGCCATGGCATCGATTTCCAATTTTTCTTAGCAAGCCAAGCGTCGCTAGAAACAATGAAAACATTTTTTACCTTCGTTTTCGTGACTCCACGGTGCCGCTTTAGATTCCCAGCGCTGAATACTATATTTATTCACAGCACTTATCATCACAATACTATAAATACTTTAGTTACTAATTCTACCATCAAACTTTTAAAATAATCGTAATTAATTTAAATAACATAAAATACACAAGCTATGGATAATACAAGCAAGGGTTCGGGACATGACACAAATCACAAAACAAACCAATAGAAAAGGAGAAAAAACAAAACGCACGACGCGCATGCGTTTCTTGTTCTCTGTCGGTAAAGCAGTGAATTTATATTTTTAACATCAATAATAGGGTTGTGCATTGATTATCCTGTCAGTTAATTATGTCATTCTTAAAAACTAATTAGAATACTAATATTTGTATTATTTTATTATCATACAACAGGTACCTTTAATATTTTTTCTAATCCATGTCGGGTTATCTTCAAATATCAGAAAATATCCTTATCATCATCGCAAATCAAATCATTTAGTTAAAGATTCAATGAAAACAGTTCTTAACAAACGTTCACCAAGCTATTATATCTAAATTAGGTTGTCAATTCAATCAAAAAATATATTTAGCTAAGTAATTTAGGTTCTTTTAAATATTATTTTTATTCATATTGGTCCAAAATAGTTTTTAGGCGATTAGTTGAACTAAGTCTTAACATTATTGGTTAACCACTCGTCGATAAAACAGGGAACTTAACGTAAGCGCCATCTAGCACAATATGAGCGAGATCCATTACATGTTTATGCTCCACTAAGTGTTTTTAGTAAATGCCACTAGATGTCGCACAACACCACTTAGAAGTTCGTACCGTAAAACGGGGTGAATAAGGACTCAGGGGTGAAAAGGGTCAAATCGAGGAATCTAGTTTCGAAGCCACAAAATAAAAAAGCAAGAACTTCCAATTGCTACCTTTTTTTTCTTCTAAAAGTAGAATATATTATCTTCTAACTGACAGCACCGAAGCGTTGTGAAGTTAGTAAAAGGTGTCAAAAATCTTCTTTCAAATAAGACTGTAGATGTGAGGTTGCGGTATTGTCCCTTAAGTTGACAGTTTTTGGAAATTCTAGTTTTTTTGACAACGTGTGGAGTTAGCCAACGACGATATAATATCTCTACGAAGCTACACAAAAAGAGGTAAGTCTAGATTTTACATAGTTTTTGTTTAAATCGTTTTCTTTAGAACCTCTGGGATTGTTTATTTTTTTCGAGGTGAATAGATACGGTAACGGGGTGACAAGGGACGGCTAAAGTACAAATAGAGTCGCCTATACTTGGTAAATAGGGACGAATGAAAGTTGATTAGGAACGGTAAAGTTTGAATAGGGTCAGGGCTGCTACAACATGAATTGAACATTTTATCGCATTGTTTTGCAGGATTTCACTTTTTATTAAAATAAGGCTTTTCATTTTATTTATTTTAAACTTATATACAAGCATGCGCACAAGGCGAACTAATAAGAGATACATAGGTACGAATTTGTATGATTTAAAAAACTTTTTTGTTTGGTTTGTGTGGCGCTATTACTCCGTAATTATCGTGAGACAACCCTACTAGTATCCCAAGTCACCCCTGTCTCGTCCCAGGTCACCCCACTTCAAGTATGAATAGGGACAGCCTATATTTTTGTTAAAATATCTAAATTTTGACTAATTCTGGGGATATTTTTAACATTTACGAAAAGTATTAACTGCCGGAAACCCTTGGAAAGAGTTATCAATATTGCATTCGTCCTACAACATCGATTAATTTCAGTGACAAGTTCGATTTTGTCCCTATTCACCCCATTTTACGGTAGTGCTCTTTGAGGTAAATGTATTCTTTGGCAATATAATAATTGCAGTTGTACATAGATGGCGCGAAATCAACCATTTATGTTTTCAAGTATTTCGGTTTTTGTTTGCAATTTTCTATATTCAGCTGCTGCTGCTGTGTATTAATTAATTTTCTTTATTATTTTAACCACATGCCTAAATTATGATAATACTTTAGCTACATAGGTTTTTTTTTTTGGGTAGGAATCATCAGTATTATGCCTACATTTTTTACCTATCCATAATAGATTACAAATTATTTTTTTTTTAAACCAAGGACTTAACTTTTTGTCAAAAGACAAAACCAACAGCATTAACATCGTTGATCAACTGTATTTCCACGATGTATTTACGACTTCCCGGGATAAAACGCAGCCAATAACAATAATAAAACAATAAGTTGAACTCCATTTCACGGTGAATTATCTTCGACAGAGAATCTTTGGAGACAGGTCGTAAACTGACGCGCCATTCTTCACACTCGTTACCTACTGACTGTTTTAGAAATCGGATTCATGCATCCTTTGCGGCTGTGGAAACGATTAGCTGAGCTGGGTGACTGACTTAGTACAATGGATATAGAATAAGTTGTAGATAAGCGATATTTTTTTATTTTTAGCATTAACGGCCTTATAATGTTCCCAATGCTGGGACTCAGGCCTCCTCTCTAGGAAAGGGAATGAGCGGATGTCACATATCTTCGAAATTTTTGTTCTAGGACATACCGGTTTCCTCACGATGTTTTCCTTCATCGTTTTGAGAGCAGTGGTGATGAAATAAATTACACAAAGTAATGCGCCTGACTGGGTTTCAACCCGCGACCCACAACTTTCAAGTTGGGGCAGTTACTACTGGGCCACCACTGCTCAAGCAATAATATTTATCTACAATTAAATGAGACTTCTTTGCCAGGTATACTTATACCTTTGTGGCGATTCACTGTCCAGGAACACCTCGTTTTCTATGGCCAGAGGTCAATTGAATCAAAGGTAAGTTAAAGGTAGTTTATTATCCCAAGATTTGTTTTTGGAAAATACACGAATTTATTAAACGGGAGATAGAAACTTTTGAAAATTTCTGTTTTTCTCTACTATATTAACTAATCTAACCTAATCCATATGCCTCACTCTGTCTATTGGTGAAAACCACATAAAAATCCGTTCAGCAGTTTTTGAGTTAATCACGAACAGACAGACAAACGTAGTGAAAGGACTTTGTTTTACCAACGTGATTTTTTCAGGCATTTCCTGTTCGATAGAATCCTATGGAACATCAGAGGGATAAGAGCTGGATAGCTTATTTGAGAAGAATTGATTAGCATACTTTTTTTTTTAATTCGTGGGAAATCTTCAAAAGGTTATTGGACTTTTGAAAAAATACTGGACCGTGTGGGATTCTTATCTCAATAAAATCACCCATCATCAGCACGAAGAGAGGATCTATTTCATGAAATGGCTATTCAATAGGGTAAGACGAATTGAGTTATTTGTATTGATGAATTTTAATGATTATAATTTAGAAAATAAATATGTATTATGGCCGACAATTAGGGTAAGGTGGGGTAAGACTATCAGCGGGGCAAGACTATCACTTTCAAATATCTCGAAAAGTACCGTCTTCTTTTTGAATTTACCATGTCGATAAAACAGTTAGCATGAAAAAGTTCTCAACTTAAAACACAGATGGCACTTCTGATCGTTAGTGTCGATAACATAACAAAAACGAAAATGTCAGTTGTGAAATAAATTGTTGCACGTGACAGAGCAGTAAGAATTCCTTAGAATTTTGGTGAAAAAAAACGTTAAATGGAGGAGTCTTGAACGTAAATAGCATCATATTAATATCGTATCCTTTTAACATTATACATACGATTTCTTCTAATATTTTACAAAACTAAATCATAACTTACAAATATCAAAGTGGGGGAAGACTATCAGTTCACCCGGGGTAAGACAAACACTATGTTAGTCTTTCCCCTAGTCAGTTGTAATCAACATTTTCGTATAAGATATTTTTCTTTAGTCACATGGTCGATTAAATGAAAATCGAATCGAAAAGACAGTTCACCCATTATCAAATATTTGGTAAATCGTCCAGTCGAAGTGGTGTTTGGCGATAAAAGGTTGTTTCGCCATAAATTCTATATCTATGGGTGAATATATTTTTTTCCATTTTTGGTTGCGAAACCGTTACTGCAACTTTCGTGGAGGTCCTTAATTTTCACGAAAACTGAGGAAAAAGTTTCTTCTCCTCAGGTTTTCGCGAAAATTTTCACGGAAGTAAAAGTTTCGCCACTGAAATTGAAAAATGTATAATTATATTCACCCAGACTGTAATCTTGATTTAAACCAAATTAAAGTTGACAGTAAGTACACTAAAAAAAAATAAAATAAAATAAATTAAATTTAATAGCAAGTTATTCCTGTTTGTCTTTTTAATTTATGAGTAACGCTTTATTCACATTATGCTATAGATATCACTTAAAAGGTTCTGCTCCTCTGATTTTGATTGTATGTTTGTCTTACCCCAAATCACGTAATATACGAATTGCCGCAAAAATGAACGTTGTTCCGTTATTATACAATTCTAATTAAATACGAGTACTTTTATCATTTGCGTTTCTTCTTTACAAACCCCAATAAGTGCACGTTTTCAGTTAAAATACATTACTGTTATTCTTACCCCATGTGGTGGGGCAAGACTAGCAGTTTTGACGGCCTTAGAATTTATTCAGAATTTACGTTCTGGATGCATTAACGGAAATATATCCATTATTTTATTAAAGCGTATAGTATTTAGGTATCAGTGATTTTATTGTCTCAGAGGTAAGTCAAATAACTTAGCCGTGAAAATCAATCATTACTGTCTGGCAGAAAAGTATGTTAGTCTTACCCCACCTCACTAAGTATTTGAAAAGATTTTGCATATTATAATTATCACACAAGTTTTTGGCTCTAACCAGCAAAATGCACAACCTTACGAAAATTCGAATGTTGGATACAGGTTATCCTTAAATACAGTAACAGTACAGACAGTACAGTAGTTACAGTAACAATAATACAGTAACCGTATCAGCTTTTTTTTCAGGTTAATGTTTAGGCCATCGACGGAAAGGACAAAAATTTATTTATACCTATCCGATATTTCTTGTCAAGAGGCTATGTCATTTTGAGTTGTTTTTCTGGTCCATTTTTTTTAAATTAAATCTGTAAAGTTACTTAATATCTTTTACCTGTTTTCACGAAAGAGAGAAGGTAGGCAGCTCAAGCTTATCTACTTAGCTTATTTATTCATATAAATATGTAAAACTGAATTAGATTAGTTACCTATATCGGAGAATCACTTTAGAACAATTCGACCGATTTAACTGATTTTTAATTTGGTTTGATTTTGGTTTTGTAATTATAGGTAGCTTACGCTCCTCGTAAAATACTGGTATTCAGCTAAATCCGGCTTGACTGGAAGCCGACCCCAATATAGTTGGGAAAAAAGGCTAGGCAGATGATGATGATGAATTGTAGGTAGAAGCTTGCGGACGACGAGCTACCAATAGGTCGACCGCCGTCCAGTAGAGTCTTCGACGACACGACGGAAGTGTTCCATGCGCGCAAGCAGGCAGGAGCGAAGCCTACTTGGGTCATGGGCTGTTCGAAAGGGAATCCACGTGTTCTAGAAACCAAGGTAAAGAAGGAACATAGAAGTGGGTTTTAATCAGTAAAAGTCTGCTACGCCCTGCTGCTCTACCCTAAAGCGATAGAAGAGAAGTCACTGGATGAATTCCCACCTAAAAAAGGACAACGTTTGATGTTAGATGAACATTTTGGAAATTGTGTAAAATTGCATCCTCGCAAATCTGGAGCGCCTCGCTATAATTACCTACCTATCTTTATTATTGTTATAATTATATAGCCCATGCTGTCCCACTGCTGGGCAAAGGCCTCCCTCCATTCCTTCCATCGTTCCCGGCTTTGAGCTACTTCTTGCCAATTCTCAAGGAAGGCATCCAAGTCGTCCCGCCATTTCCTTCTGATCTGCCACGACCCCGTCGCGCGATTTCAGGGCACCAACCTTATCTTTTACTACCTATCTTTAGTAAAGTTAAATAGTCTATCATGAAGACCGCTTTCTCATTACCTCCCCTAACAAGCATCAATCAAATTAAGTACCGATCTGTAACTGTATAACCAAAATATCTTACCTACAGCTTACATTGTCTCCGACTACCCACAAAGTAGGTTACCGCCAAAATCCTTGTGACGTTTCACCTTTTTAAATTGCCTTCATTTCGTCGGCACGTCAAAGGAGGCAAGGGTCGACGGAGGCAGCCTCGTGGCTCGAGTACACCTATTAGGTCCAGCCTCTTTGCTTTGACGAGGTTCTGAGGCTTGACGTGTCTTTGAGATAGGAATTGGGTCGACTTTTCTTAGGAACATCAAAGGTAAATATGATGTAAAAGAATTATGTATTTGTTGGAGCACCTAATCATGGTTATGTGATTGGCGTCGTTTATATTATTTACTTGGCTTTTCTTGGGAATTAGCCTTGGAGTATCCATTTACTTATTACTCTAATTAGAAAAATATAAAATATATTATTATAATTAGATAAACGTGGCCCCCACTGAGTTATATCTTTTGGCCCATTTCTTCAAGGTTCAAAGTTTTCAGTTTTTCTTGATTGACCCTTAAATCATCTAATAGGTACTTGTATAAAAATGTAGTTTTACAATGTTTGTTATCGAACTACTCCGAAACTGCTTGACCGATTTGTATGATCGTGTGTATGATCTCGTAGGTCTGAGAATAGATCGTAGGCTATTTTTAACCCTCCTACCCCCAACCCCTAATTTTTCGACAACTTTTGTCGATTCAGCTATCAGGTTCATGAAAACCTTGTTGGAAGGACCTTGTAGCTATCTCTTATAATCCTCCACCATCCTAACTTTCTCACAGATTTAGGAAGTATTTTGTTTATATTTTCGCGAAGCTATGCTGTTAGTGAAGGTAGCATTTGGTTAGATAACAGTTAATCTAACACGTGCTTGGTGTCTCAACTCAGATAAGATTGGTAATAAAACCTGATTATACGCTTACTTTGAAATATGGTAATCCCAGAGACATTAGTGGGATTTTAATCTAATTCTTCTTATGATAACGTAACAGACAGTGATATGAACTATCCCTAATAATCCCTATCATCATCATTACCTTGTCTGCATGAAAATTTTCCACTGCTGGGACTTGGCCTCCTCTCTAGGAGTGCCCCAGTTAGGGTTGGTAGATGTCACAATATTTTCTAATTTTTTGGCTCTAGGTCAGTTTTCCTTCGCCGTTTGGGGAGCACCGAATAGAATACAGTCATAATCATCATCTGCCTAGCCTTTTTCCCAACTATATTGGGGTCGGCTTCCAGTCAAGCTGGATTTAGCTAAATGCCAGTATTTTACGAGGAGCGGCTGCCTACCAGACCTCCACAACCCATTAACTGGGGTAACACGGCACTTCATGGCAAAACTGGAGTCAGATTTACTGGCTTCTGACTATCCGTAACGACTGCCAAAGCTACAAATGACAGCCGGGACCTACGGCTTAATGTGCTTTCCGAGGCACGGAGGAAACTCGTTATGTTAAGATGGTCACCCATCCACAGACCAACCTCGGCAAGCGTTGCTTAACCTTGAAGATCGACCCGAGCGGCTGGTATTATCTAGCCACGAGCTCCTCACTTTGGGACATAGTTTGGGGAGCAATGGTGATGGAACAAAATAACGTGTAACGTACTGCGGGAACGAATTGTGAAACAGAAGGGTGCCTAGGCGGGTTTAAGTCCGTAAATGTATGAAATCATTGTTTCACTTTTTTTACTATTGATAGGCTTTAGTTTGGCTACTATCTCACCATGTGGTCGACGAAGGAGCACGCTTACCTAGAAGTACCTAATCATTCTTCAATTAAAAACCCCTAAGCGGTTGAGCAGGAGAAGTCATTTGATGAAAATTCACTTTAAAAAAATGTTGAACAGTGCGTGAAGTTGGGCTGTGGTGTGGGTGATGATGATGAAGATGATCTTAATACCTACATCCTTATTACACGAAATAAAACTGTAATAAAGGACTCCATCTGTCACGAATTGGACATTTATGTACTATGCCTGTAATTTAACAAAAACCCATCTTTGAATCGATACGACATGACATTAGAAACATGCATGAGGTAGAGGGGCAGGTTACCTAACGGTATGTGTACTACAAGCACCTTCTCCAACATATGGATTTTTTTTTTTTTTTTTTTTCCTGGTAGGTGAATCATCAGAATGACTTCCCCCGCTCTTTCCAACATTATGGATTGGATATTGACTGAAAGGAAGAGTTCGGGCATAGGAAAGGCAACAGGAGTATAGGAAAGCGTGGAAACAAGGGCCAATCCTTTTTCGAAATAACATTTAAAAAAGTTATTTCTTTTGTTTTTCTTTTATACATCAAGAGGCAGTTTTACAACATTTGCGTGAAAAAATACTCGTAGCTAATATCTTCTTCTTAGCGTGTCGATGGCAAACCTATTCAAATACCTTGCCTGGCCCAGTATTCGGCCACGGCAATGCCGTCTAAGCTAATATAAAATGTAGTTATCTGTAAGTGCTTGAAAATTTACAGAATGGTACCTGTTATTTCAGAAAAAAGTGCTTACAAACGCTACAGTTTTCCAACCTAAGAGCATAACCCACATTTCTACACCCCATTGCACTTAAACGCGACTTATTAGTTTCTCAAAGCGCATACATGTAGCCAACGTCACAACAGCTAATTAAACGTTAACAAACATCGGCTCTGATGGTCTTGGATGACCTGGATACGACGGAGGCTGGCGGGCGCGGCGAGGGGTGGGGGGTGCAAATCGATGTGTTTCCATGGCAACCGCGACGTCTGCCGAGGAGCCTGCGCTCTACTGTCCCTTTCTGTCTCGCCTTGATATCATATCACATGCTGTGTAGCAGAAAACGACTTAAGAACCTTCAAGCGGCAATGAGTTTTGGGCTTTACCTGGCTGAAGTTAAGGTTGGTATTTGTTTGTGTTGGAAATAGTCTGATGGCTTTGTGGTTTCGAAAAGCACATCTTCGTACGATATAATATAAGGAAGAAACCCTCTCGAGTCGATAAAGTCAAACATACGGGTCGTGTTCCGGGAAATGCAGTCTTCTCAGGTCGCCATTAGGTGGCGTCTCGAGCCCCCTGATACCTCGACGTGTTCAGCTACCTATGTCTGGGGACACTCAGTGGGTGGCTTAACAAGATATTTGGGGTTTGTTCAAGTCTGTTAACATCTGGCCCCCTTAATTTATGGGAAGGGTAAATTCCTCTCAAGGTGTAGTAATTAATAATTTATTTTTGTTCTCGAGGGTTGAAAGCGGGATTGGATTTGTTATTCGTTATCAAATCTCGAAACCGTACAGCAATTTGTTTGAAGTTATTATTCTGAACGAAAACGGGAAAGATTTTACGGAATACTCTGTTGAGTTACACGTGTAGGTATGATTGTTTTTATTGATATATAAGAATTCACAAGAGTTATAGAGGAAAATCGTATTATGTATCGTTGAAATTCAATCGATTTGGTTATAATGTCTTCAGCAGGTCTGAACGGGGCACGTTTATGGTTTCTTAGAAGATTGCGCAAGTTAAGGAAAGTAATCTTAAAAGTAAAAGCAAAAAGTAACAATTATTTTGAGAAATGGAAAATAACTTACTAGAACTTAAATGTCGGAAGCCGGTTCTGGTTTGATTCTTTGTTTTTTGACACCGTCACCGCAATTATTGTTTTTCTGTTTTTTTTAATGATATGTGAGAACTTTTTCTCTTACCATTGTAGGAAAATCTACATTAGAAAGCAAGTAGAGTTTAGTAGACTGATAAGTCGTTCGTGTACTAATTATATCGTGGTCAGAGATCAATGGTCTTAAATATAGTTGTTTTATTTAGGTATTTAGATCCACGTCGTTTTTAAAATGTTTACTGAGGTAGATTTCTATTTTTGGTTGTCACTTTATGAAGGTGAGGAGCTCGTGGCTAGATAATAACAGCCGCACAGGTCGATCTTTAAGGTTAAGCTGCGCTTGCCTAGGTTGGTCTGTGGATGGGTGACCATCTTAACATAACGAGTTTCCTCCGTGCCTCGGAAAGCACGTTAAGCCGTTGGTCCCGGCTGCCATTTGTAGATCTTTGGCAGTCGTTACGGATAGTCAGAAGCCAGTAAATCTGACTCCAGTCTTGCCATGAAGTACCGTGTTACCCCAGTTAATGGGTTGTGGAGCTCTGGTAGGCAGCCGCTCTTCGTAAAATACTGGTATTCAGCTAAATCCGGCTTGACTGGAAGCCGACCCCAATATAGTTGAGAAAAGGCTAGGCTGATGATGACTTTATGAAGGTTACAGTGTTGGTGTATATCTGTATTTTTGTTAGTTCTTCACTTTCAAACGATCGAACGAATTTGGATGAAATTAGCCACAAGCGTAAACCATGTACAGAATAGCACACAGGATACTTTTTTATCCAAGGAGTATATTCCCTTGAGATAATTTTCTATTATAACGCAAGTGAAACAGACTGACAGCCGATAGTGACGAATGAACTTGAAAATTACTGGACTTTTTTTTAACCCCCGACGCAAAAATGACGGGGTGTTATAAGTTTGACGTGTCTGGTTGTGTAAATGTGTATGTGTCTGTCTGTGCCATCGTAGCTCCCAAACGGATGATGCGATTTTAATGAGGTTTTTGTTTGAAAGGTATATCAGTCGAGAGTGTTCTTAGCTATGTTTGGTGGAAATCGGTTCAGGTCATCAGGACCTGAGAGGTGGAGAATAGTCGGGGGTTTTTTAAAATTAGTTTTTGTTATTAGCAATAGAGACTAGTAAGAATGTATAACTGAGTGTACAAAGACAATATATTTTCTATTAAGTTAAGACGTCCACTAGTCTACAACCACATCGGCACTATAAAACTAAGTCCCAACCCTTCCCAAGAAAAACTCAAGAAAGAAAAAAATCACTGTACACCTGACACAATTCCTTGTTGCTATTGTTACGTTTATCAAACAGATCCTATGCCGTTATTCTTTTGAATATGCATGGGCAAACATGGCGCCTGCTGGCGTTAGCTGGCGTATGCTGGCGTAAACATTAATAAACATTAATCATTCATAAAAAAGACAAAGCGACTTCTGAGTTACGTATCTAACTAACATCGACCTTACGGTATCATTAAAAGGTACGTGGCCGAAGCTCCTAATGACCGCTCAGGGTTGTCCGTTGTTTTAAGTGTTTCGTTATTTATAAAGACCTGGCTTAGTCAGCTTAGAAGTGTCTTTCAGTTATAAGAAGTTTAAAACTAATACCTGAATGACTCTGGTACGAGTAGCTTAGGGTCAATTTGGCAAATTGATGAACTGTATTCTGTTACGAGTAGCTTAGAGTAAATTTTGCAAATTGATTTTGAAACAATTTATTTATTTTGTGGGAAACCATTAAGTGACTTCTGCTCTAAGGTGCAGTGAGAGGGCGTATCAGTTTTTTTTTTACTAAAAGCCATGTATGTCCTTCAACAGCTCTTTGCGCTGTCTCGCTACGTTCTTACGTACGCAACATCATGTTTAAGTTCTTTTGAATCGTTCAGTAGTATTTAGCACGATGAAAGCTTTTTATGAAAAAGTGTTTTCATGGAAAATAAACGCGACGATGCTATGAGATTATATCTTTTTATACTCTTTTTTGCCCTACAAAACTGAAGCCCCTGAATTGAAATTAAATCTTCAAGTTTTATATTATAAATCGTACTATGACAAGTCCTTTGTTCTCACATCCTTGAGTCCACATCGGACACAGCCCTGGCGGCCAGTCGTGTGACACGGAACACGGTAATATTTATGTAAATTGCAGAGAATATGATTAGTCCGCGTCGCCTCCCCCGCTGATAATCATATTTACGGCTTCAACCCCCCTGTCCCCCACATCTCCCCTCTCCTTGTGGGGGGTGGGGGGTAGCCTGCGTCCTCGATGTTCTTCAGACTCGTGCCTATCAGGCCGAGTTATGACTCGTGTGCAGGTGGAATTATAGATGTCTGGTGAGATATCTCGTTTGCACGCAGCCTTATTAATTTAAATGTTTTGTAAGTTTTTTTGGGTTTTCTTGCGATGAAGAAACCTGTGTTTTCTTGGCATTGAAGGAGCCTGTTGTAGATTTTAACGTTTGATTCCTAGGTTGTAGTGATTTTTAATAGGAAAGTCGTCAGGAAATTATATTTTGAACTGATCATCACGGTCTATTAAATATAGATAAATGACATTTCTTTTACAAATAAGTTTTTAAAAACCCTTTTACACACCAATTTTTTTCGTCAATTTAAACTAGATTAATATTATAAAGGAGAACATTTGCAGGTGAGTGTATGTTTGTTACTCATTCATGCTGAAAAAGTTAAAGGGATTTACTTAGATGATATTTGATACACGGGTAGAAAATGTTCAGGAATAGCACGAACCTATAGTAAGTACTTTTTATCCCGGTTGGGATAATTTTCCACATTGACACCGCCAGCGAAGACATTGGCAGCAGCTTAAAAAAACGGCTTAAACGTACTTTTTTTACTTCTTTCTTATTTCTTCTTTAAGCCTAAAGTAACACTTTTATTAGTAGGTATTAAGGACCCTCGCTCACGGCGACTTTTTGTACTGCACTGCGAAACGCGCTTCTAACGCGCTGCCAACGCGCTACTACATCGCGACTGTAGCACTGCAAACGCGCGACCGTGTCAGACGACATCGGGGAGAGGACGAAGAGAGGGTAGCGCGTGGATGAAAAACAAAAACAATCTTACATACAAATCCTTAATTTTTGTATCGCGACAGATGCGCGACTGTAGCGCGTTTGCATCGTGACCGAGAATAGTGGCGTGGGCGAGGGCAAGCAGCTAGCGACAAAAAATAATTTTATTCGGTTAATTTTAATAAGGGGTCCAGTCTCTTTCCAAGTGCGCCAAATATATGCATTTACAGGTGGCCTACTAACAGAAAAAAATACGATAAACGGCGGATTGTATATGTTAGCCATTTGTGCAATCCTACATTATTTTGTTCTAAAATGTAAGAAAATTGTAGCCTACAATTTCGCAGAAGACGCATAGTTCATCAATTTTTTTTATAGGCTCGTTTTTGACAGCTATCAATCTATCAAGCTATCAATCTTGGTAAGCGTGCTGTAGACTCGACCAGATTGAGGTTTGCCTAGCATTAACCTATTAACTCTCTTTAAGAATGTGATTGGTACACATCAAGAAACACAGACTCCGGCAGGTATTTCCACTCCTTTGTTGTATCTACTACTATTTTTGCAGATTTACCAGAGATTATCAAAATGAAATTGGCGATAATAATATAAGGAAATTAAGAGACTTTTCATGATCCCTGTAGCGCCATCTACGAACAACAAAAAGCCTAACATCACATGAATCACACCACACACAACAAATAAACATCACACTAATACTCTTTAAACTTCTCCGCGTATAGTTAGGAAATGTGCATCCGCGTATAGTTAGGAAATGTGCATAATATTTAATTCTATACAAAGTTTTATACTAACCAACAAATAACACTAAAAATAAACCTATTACTGAAAACACCATCAAAATAAGTCATTAAATGAAACAGCAATTAGCATTTCAAATATCGTTATGAGGAGAAGTTGGGGTGTGGTGGGAACATTTTACTATCTCTTTTGTACACTTATCGGGTGACGTCACATTTTAGAATTTGCAACCTTATTCTGTTACTTGAAAGTTTCTACC
Source organism: Mythimna separata (assembly GCA_030763345.1). Lineage (NCBI taxonomy): Eukaryota > Metazoa > Arthropoda > Insecta > Lepidoptera > Noctuidae > Mythimna > Mythimna separata. The sequence continues at coordinate 8,360,728 of CM061187.1, forward strand.
AGAAACATTATTTCAGAAGGTTTCTGACTCGGAAGCTTCGGATGATGACTCGGAAGTTTTGTGTGGATTGTGAATGTCAGACTTTTACTTATTAAAAAGCATTCATTTGCTTTTTTTGTTTTAGGACCGCGGCAAATCTAACACAGTAAGCCAACCAGGTTCAATACTGCATACAAAAGAGGATGGTGCTTTCCACTAAGGAAATCAAAGCGCGTTCTTTTTACGCCTTTTTGAATTCGCAAAGAATATTATTTAGGGTTACTTTTTATTATTTATAATTTTCAAAGATTATAGATAAGTTAAAAGGAGGTCTGATAGGCAGCCGCTCCTCGTAAAATACTGGTATTCAGCTAAATCTGGCTTGACTGGAAGCAGACCCCAATATAGTTGGAAAAAAGGCTAGGTGGATGATGATAGTTAAGTTAAAACTGCGAGAGCTTTTTGGTACCTATATGAGGTTACGGGTCCCCCTTCCACAGCTGATTGTGATCACTGAGTTGATAATCCCACAATATTGTCAGTTTCCCAAAAGTCTACCTTGTCTCTTGAAATTTTCCCGCGACAAACAAAAAAAAATTATAACTATGTGGCACCACTTGAAAAGGCCTATGTCTAGCGGAGCATAGGCGTCGTTCAGCTTGAAGTAATGATGATTATTTTAAATTGATTTGCTAATCAAGTTAGGTAAGCAAATCGAATCTTTCTTTGTCCCATTCCCAATCAGTAATAGTTTTAACTAAGTCATAGTGATTTTCAGCACTTAAATTAATCAATTACTTTCTTCAATAGGTAATCTTATCGCTAAATACTTGTATTAACTACAAGGCAGCCGATATGGAAAAGTAAGAGAAAGATAGGTAGGTTCTTATACCTAAGTACTGTAAAGATTGGTAATAATTAAAAAGTCTTATTCGGTGTATCAGTGAAACGAGTATACGATTAATAGCCCGGTCAAATTAGACGAATGAATAAGGCTAACATTTTTGGTCTGGGCTAAATTTATCTCAAACTTACAGTTATGCTCTGAACCGACTCCGGACCCAGGTTGGCCGCTGTTAAAACAATCTGGCCAAATGGGGCTTCTTCGATCCGTCCTTAACACAGTGTGGAGCCGCTACGCAAGACATGCGATACTTGCTGAGCTGCCCATCTTGCACAACCACCTGTACTTTTCGGGATCTATGCGAGGCCAATGATATAGCCGTACAGGTTGCTAAATACTGGACGGAAAAAAATTATACAAATTGACACGATAAGACGAAGAAGTTATGCTGAAAATCGCGAAAAACTGGTTTATGTGACGTTTGACCCCGAATTTTCCGGGTTTCGGATTGATGAGGACATTTTAGGTTTCATTTGTGATGGTATGTTGAACAATCATACCAATTTTCAGCTGAGTGCGAATTATTGTAACGTTGAATGTCTGAATTGATTGGACTATGAACACGCATGCCTAGAAGTAATCTATTCACTCTTAATTTCAAGATGTCTAGCTGATAGCTATCGGGAAATGCAGACTCCAGCGGGGAATTGCCCTCTTTAGCTGTGCGCGCAATAAATGTGTTCCCAAAACGTCTAACTTACAGAGGAGCTAATTGGTGTAATTTTAATAAAAACTTAACGTTTTACCTTGTCTCTAAGTCAGAAAGGTACAGTGATGGTTTGAATAAGAATAGTTGTGTAAATACATACATGTTGTTGCTGGTAATTATAATTTTTCTTACACTATTGAACTGTAATAAATAACATAATTGAAAAAAAATTGCGGGTTACCCCGGAGCATGGTCGGTTTTAAAAATAGGAATCTATATAATCTATAATACTCGTATAAAAGGCGAAACTGACTGACTGACATGTCAACGCACAGCCGATACTACTGGAGCTATAAGCGTAAATTTTGCACAAGGTTTCCTTTTATGACGTAGGCGAGCACTCATCATCTGCCTAGCCTTTTCCCAACTATATTGGGGTCGGCTTCCAGTCGAGCCGGATTTAGCTAAATACCAGTATTTTACGTGGAGCGGCTGCCTACCAGACCTCCATAACCCATTAACTGGGGTAACACGGTACCTACTTCATGGCAAGACTGGAGTCAGATTTACTGGCTTCTGACTATCCGTAACGACTGCCAAAGATCTCCAAATGACAGCCGGGACCAACGGCTTAACGTGCTTTCCGAGGCACGGTGGAAACTCGTTATGTTAAGATGGTCACCCATCCACAGACCAACCTAGGCAAGCGTTGCTTAACCTTGAAGATCGACCTGTGCGGCTGTTATTATTTAGCCACGAGCTCCTCAACGTACGTACGTACGTAACGACGTAGGCGAGCACTAAGAGAGAATTTTTCAAAATAAAGGCATGAAATGGAGTTCCAAAGTTTGTATGAAGAAAGCTACATTAACGCGGGCGAAACCACTGTCAGAAGCTAGTTATATTGATACTTAAGTATTTCGTGGATAGACGGACTTATTTTAAAGACACAATAATCAAACTCAAACCTTTAAAACAAAGCACACATTACAACCACACAATCTTAGCAACCTACAACTTTCCTAGGTACTAAATAATACCTAGACACATAGAACTTAACCCGCGTACGATTGCTGGTGTAAACCTCGTGTGTCTCCAGCACTCGTGGAGGATGGGGCGGTGGATGGTGGTGGGATGAGGCTGCCCCCATCCCCCGCTGTCCGACGATAGTGGAGACCTTACTGCTTGAGTCGAACGCAAGAACGTCAATATGTTGGCTGAATGCTATGTTGTTTGTTAAGATTACGTTCGAGTTCAATGAAAGAATGTTTCATGGTTTATGTCCAATAGTGGACTAGCTTTTAAATTCGTACAGAGTGACATCAAAATGAAAATAATTCTGGATGTGAACAGTGCATAGAAAATCTCTTTGTTAGTTTAAAAAATGAAGATTTCGAACTAGACATTAGTCATGAAATCTTCAACGAAGGTAACATGGTGGAGCCTGTAGTCATCACAATCTGGTTTCTTTTTTCAGAAGTCTATTCTTGTTGGAAAGGAGTCTACATCCTCTATCATTGACACAGTCCATCAATTGTTGTAACAATAATAGTTTTGAGGCTTCTAGAGTTTCTAAAAAAATCGTAAAGATAAAAAAAATAACTTAAAGAAATGTATAACTCCTCAAACTATATGTATTTGTATATTTCGACGAAAAAACATATTATTATTATTGCGGGATTGTTCGAAAAAATAACCGTGGCCCTGAACGCAAAGGGTAAGGAAATGGGAACGAGGAAAAGGTGGGGTTTAGTCAGTAAAAAGCTCAGACTCCCTCTCACTGCACCCACAGCGGGAGAAGTAATTTATTTATTTATTTAATCTTACCTACACTACCATTACAGATCTACATATGATCCAATGCGACAGGTTGGCCCATTTGATGATATCCCACCTTAAAAGAAAGGAATGTGGTCTCCAATACCTCCCTGTTAAACTCTTTCACTTTGTGTCTAAAACAAGGGTGGGCTTTAGTCAGTAAAATTCTGACATGTCGCCGCCGTCTCGCGAAACGAAAGGTTTACAGTCTTCAATACCTATTAATCTCTCTCTTTGTGTCTAAAAAACGGGAGGGGTTTTAGTCAGAAAAAGTTTGAATCTCAGAGCTCGAGAATTCATTTGAAGATTTCCCGCATTACAAAAAAAAATCAAATATAAATAAGTCAGGTGTCAGAGTGTTGTTTGCACACCACCTCCGAAACGGCTTGATCGATTTTTATGATTTTCTTTGTGTATATGTGGTAGATTTGAAGATAGCTCGTAGGCTATATTTTAGTTTCCGTATAAAAAGTGAGTGGTGGGAGACCCCCTCTCCTTTTGAAAAAAAATATAGAAGAACAACGTTTACTCAGTCAGCCAGTATCAAAATATTTATATAACGTAGAAGCTAATTGTCATTCTGAAAAGGCTTAGCGGCTTAGCAGGCGTGATTTCTTTTGTTCGGCCACTATGTTTCAGATGAAATGATCAAAACAACTGTTTTCCGAAATTATTTCGCAACAAAAATATTGAACAGATGTAACAGACTGTAAAGAAAATTTTAAGAAGCCATGGAAGTCCTCCCCTCTCGAGCAAACTTGGTTAAATTTAATCAAAACATTACATAATGTTCCACCTCGTGTTTCATAACTTAGTTGGGAAACTTTTGACTCTTCCTCAAGCTCCCATTTGTTTACGACCTGCCTACTTGTCTAGTAGGTACTTATTGTTACTCAAAGGACCGACATTAGGGTGATATACACCCTAATGTGCGCAATTGACTGTCAATTGGTTTAAGTGTACCTACTCCTAGATAGTTTTTATTAATGTAGTGTTTCAGGGCAGTTGAACCTTGAGAAAGAGGTTTGCCGTCATAAAGCCGTGGAGCGAGTAGCGTGTAGGCGTCGTCTGGCCCTGTGGGTGTTGTCGCGAGTCGCGGGCCGGCGGCGTGCCTGGTGACAGTTGGTGGTTAGCCGCGGCTGGGGCCGAGACAGCGCGGCCGGTCACTATCGTTTCCCGCGTGAAAATCGCTTTCCCCGCGGTCGCGGTGCGGTAGAGCACGTGAACGCAGTGTCCCGCCGACCGCTCGCGTGATACGCCGCCGCGCGCTCCTCGCGCCGCAAGCCTCGCCGCAGCTCGCATCCTGCAGGACGTCGCCTGACGTACGCTCCCGGCGCCCGCCCGCGCCACACTGCCTCCCGACAAACGCGCGCGCTATTCAACACGTTCTCCCGTTCCAAATTTGAAAAACTTTTCCAATTACATTGTAGTGTCATCGATCGCCATTTAATAATTGAGGAGTGTCCTGTGCTGTCACTGCGGTGGCGATGCGGTCCAAAGCCGTCGCGAGGCGCCTGCACGCGCAAGGTAAGTTTTATTTTCCTTGTCAACTTTCAAAGTCTTCGTTAATTTCACGGAAAATTGTTTTACGTTGTGTGTGCTTATGTACTGATGTATACGTCGAGGATGCGCAGTAGGTACGAACAGATAAGGACAGTGATGCGCTGAGCGCGCGAGCCGATTGGTCGGCGCCTCCCCCGCCAGACAAGATAGCGAGGGCCATCCTCCGCGCGGCGCCACACAATTTCGCGCTCTATTATATTACGGTAGAGGTTATATTTGGGTGCGTGGCCTATAGAGGGATGTTCCCTCTAATGTCATTTGTCATTGGATGAGCACGGAGGCTTTTCATTATTTACTTTGTTTATGTACAGTCGGCGTGATGCTAATCTTTTGTTTTATATGTACGAGTATCGTTTGTTATTAGGATTTTGATGTTACTATTCCATCTATTTTAAAATTGTTACTGAACTTTTTTTTAAATTGAATTATATAATTAGGTAGATACTTGCTTAGGATACTAGGACCACATTGATAATGATTATAGTAAGTTTTAATATGCAATAAATATTCTATAAAACTATGCAAATCATTGCACATATATTTGTTTGAACAAAAGAAAGTCTGAAGCGAACTATTGACATTCTAGCGATAAGAGAATTACTCACTAATAGATGCAGTAAGCCTAGTAGCTACCTAGGTACCATACATACCTCGTACATACCTAGGTACCACGTTGATAGTTGATTGTTCTGACCAGATGACTCAGGTGCGCAGGACAGGTGTTTTCAGAATTTCTCGACCACTCATAGGAAATTTAAAATTGTTTGCTAAAAATTTGTTTTGTACCTTTTAGAGAAGTTTTATTTATTCGTGTTTTCCAAGAACGATTGTTTAAGAAAGTTTGGTTTTGATTGTGATTTTAGTTTGTTTGGGTGACTCTTGATTTAACTGTTATGTAAGAGAGAGGGCTCGCTGGGGCTGTTAAGTTTTTTTTTTAAGATTTTAAAAGTTACCGCGGCTCTGATATAACATAAAAACGCAGGTGGGTTATGACATAAAAAGTATAACAGTCCCTCGCTCTACTCGGGAGGAATTATTAGATAATTTCACACTTAATAAAAAATGCAAGAGAGGGAAAAGTGTGTGACAATGGGCCGTGCCTTTTTAGAGTACATTAAGACAAGCCACTACGCCATAAGACTAGGGGGGTAAATTTAATGAACCGTATGGGTTCTGTGATTATGGTTCACTATGCAAGTACCTACCTACGGTTATTATGGTGAAATTTTCTCGTAGCCATTTTTTAGGGCTGTACTGACAAGAGATTAGCCACCGATAGATAAATCTTAACTACTATGAAGAGAAAAGATTTATATTTATCACTGAGTAAAATTGACATATGTTGTCTAAAAGCTATTAACATAGGCAAGTGTGGATTATGTAAATGTTTTTTTTTTATCTTAATAGACCTAATAAATGTGCACTGAGTTACTTCCATATTTTTTAACAAATTAGTGAACATTTTTTATTACTTACAAATCACTACATAGTATAAAACAATTTCGTTTCCCGCTGTCTGTCTGTCTGTCTGTTCCTATGTAGGTATGCTTAGATTTTTAAAACTACGCAACAGATTTGGATGCGGTTTGTTCTTAATAGATAGAGTGATTCAAGAGGAAGGTTTTAAATATGTATCATCATCATCTCTGGTAGGCAGCCGCTCCTTGTAAAATACTGGTATTCAGCTAAATCCGGCTTGACTGGAAGCTACCCCAATATAGTTGGGAAAAGGCTAGGCAGATGATGAAATATATATAATATATGCATAATATACACCCGTGAAAAGCCGGGGCGGGCAAGAATATTATAAAAAGAAGAGAAGACATTCATTATTCATTTTACGATCCTACCGCTGAGGAGTGGAATCTCCTAGCGTAGTCTTTGTTTCCTGATGGCTACAACCTAGGGCTATTTAATTCAGGATAGAATAGGTTACTTCTAGACAATTGCGCCATCGTTGGCCACATCATCGCTTACCATCAGGTAAGATGCATCATGATCAGGTAAGAAGTAGCCCATTGCGATGCGATGCAGATGGGAAGACAAAGAAAAATTATTTTTTTTAAACAGTGTTTAGGTCTTCGTGGGTACTTGTCATTTCTTCTCCATAGCAAATGACCAATTGGAACCGTGCAGTAGTTTGTGACGTTTTATAAGTGCCACGTGGGCCTGTGTATTTTTGTGAAATTAATTCTCTTTAAAATGTTAACATAATGTTTTGTGTAAAAAGTAAAACGCTGGAACTGAAAAGAAAAAGTACTGACCCTCTAAAGAAAATTATTTTGTTCTTCAAATAATTTTCTTATATTCTACAAAATGTTATGAAAAACCTATTTATGTAATAATAAGTCATAATGTTATTTTTTATTTTATTTAAGCATTTATTGCGAGTAACATAAGACTCATAGTTACAATATTTAACTACTTAAAACTATATTAGTTATATATTGTTAAAAGGACAGTTACGATGCAGATGAAAACCCCTAGCCAGAAAAAGAAAAAAAAAATCATCAGCCTTCGCTATCCCAGCCTTTTCCAAACCAAGGTCCTCTGCGAGTGGGTTTCGGCCCCTCGTATCCGTATCCAAATGTCTAGGACTTAAGATATATAAAAATCATAATAATAATGCTACCAGTATTCGACCTCCACAACCCAGTAACTGGATAACACAACCCTTTGGCAAGACTGCTATATTTCCTTGATTCAATCTTTTAAATCGTTTGTCCTTCAGAATCGTGAATACAAAGTCTTTGTTTGTATAGTATAGTGTCAACATTGACGAAAACTGCTTATCAATGTTCCAAGATAGCCTTCTCCAAACAATGGTTGCACAACTGCGGTAGGTGCGGTAGGAGGTAGGTACCAATCTTCAGTTTTACGATTACGGTTATAGCAAGCGCGTAAAAGCCTAGATAGGTGTGTGCACGTACCAAACATTTTATATCTGTAAAAAATATATTTGAATCTTTTCTATTTATATTCGTCTTATTAAGGAGCTCGTGGCTAGATAATAACAGCCGCACAGGTCGATCTTCAAGATTAAGCAACGTTTGCCAAGGTTGGTCTGTGGATGGGTGATCATCTTAACATACTAAGTTTCCTTCGTGCCTCGGAAAGCACGCTAAGCCGGAGGTTCCGGCTGTCATTTGTAGATCTTTGGCAGTCGTTATGGATAGTCAGAAGCCAGTAAATCTGACTCCAGTCTTGCCATGAGTACCGTGTAACCCCAGATAATGGGTTTTGGAGGTCTGGTAGGCAGCCGCTCCTCGACTGGAAGCCGACCCCAATATAGTTGGGAAAAGGCTAGGTAGGCTGGGCTAGGACTGTACAATGGATAGGTTGCACGAAGGCTGAGCTGACGTTCTTTGTCGAGGGTCACTAGTTTGGATATAGGTGGAACAGAGAGTAAAGTCCCACCCACATACCTCCTTTGAAAGGGGGGATCGTCCGACCAGACGGGTGTTATGTTTGGTGGGCTACTACCCAATAGATGATTTCTCAGTTGCTGGCTGTTGCATCTATTTAAATCGCACGCAGAACTTTGATTGCGCAGGATTCTGTGACGTCATAGATATCGCTACAAGTGTATCAAGCTACATGTCAGACATGCGGTTGGATCTTCCTCAAATTGAACGACTGTGTTTTATATTTGTTTCGAATTTTATACTTACGTGTGTCTAAGTTGTACTAGATACTAACATAACTTCTAAAGTGGTTTTGGTACTGCTAAAACCTACGATGGGGCCTACGCTGCCTGAAAATAAAAGTCATTTATTTTATTATTGTACACCAAGTACAATTGGAAGTTGGAACCTTGAATAAAGAAAATATATAATTTGCGGAGTTACCTAAATACAGCGATCTCGACCAAATAACTTAGAATGGACAGTTTCCCTGGACACATAGGGGTTACCATTGGTGCCATCAATTGCAAAGTTAAGTTCGTAATTGGTTGAAAGATAAAGTATTGTCAATCGAGGCGAATACGAGAGAAAGAAACGAAACCATTTTTTTTTGTTCTTACACCTTCTATATACCACTACTGTATAATATGAAACTTAAGTCAATACATAAAATGACAAGTCCTGCACTTACTGACTCATCAATGGACAATGCCTTGGACCTGTACCTCTGCAATTTTGCGCAAAGATTCCTTTTACTATGTTTACTAAGAATAAGAAAGGATTTTCCAAAATTCAGCCTGTAAAGGGATAAAACGGGCGGTCCAAAGTTTATATTGAGAAAGGTACTTTCACGCGGGCGAAGCCGCTATCAGAAACTAGTCTTATAAACGTGTTCACCATTTCATAGAACTATCTGTTTTCGTAGCATCTTCGTAGCAAATAGATAATTGTAGCATCCGTAGCAAGTAGATAGCTACGGCTACGAGGCGGCATCCGTAGCAAATGTACAGTAGCCATTTCGTAGCAATTGATTCGGGTAATGAGTTCTATGTTTGTATTAAAGTCCACTTTGATCTGTAGTTATTTTTTACGTTATTATTTAGATGGGTTGACATGAAGCGCCATTGCGGTCCAAGGTGATGGTAACGGAAGGAAGTGATCTACAAAATTGTGTGGTAATATGAGATGGATTTTTAGCCATCAGTTTAAAAAAAAACGTATTGACTCGCGTTTGACTACTATCTCACCTGTTGGAAGGCGATAATGTGGTCGACGTTGGAGCACGCTTGTCCAAAAGAAACCTATTCACTCTAGACTTAAAGACCCTTAAGTTGTGGCTATATTAGGAAACACAGATTCCGGCAGGGAATTCCAATCCTTAGATGTACGCCCACTGAATACATTTACAAAACTAATTGTGCGTAAGGGTGGGATGTCCATCAGCAAACAGCAGTTAGCAGTTACGTAATATAGGCACAACGCAGATGTCAAAGATGAGGTTACCAACGTCGTTATTATTATAAAACCGTTAGTTGCCTATTAATTCTTTTTCTTTCAATAAGAATTAGTTCCGAATTAAATTCTTGATAATTTGTTTGTGTTCTCCATTGTACGGTTATTTTTCCTTAATGGTCAAATGCTACCGATCTAATTAAAGAGAATTTGATCGTAGTAAGATTAACTACGAATCAATTTCAATAAATAATAAAATTTTCATCATGCGGTATCAGACTGCACCATCGAGAAACTAAACGAATCTCTGCGTCGCACAGTACATAACCGAACAGTACATACGCTAGATATATTGTACGTTTGAACATAAAGATTAAATTGATATGGCGTTCATATCTGACCGTTTTTATCGTGTCATTAAAACGGAATGGTTTCGAAACGCTATCCGCACCACGGCTGCACTTTACGTTTATAACGCATGTAAATATACTCTGTTTTATGTTTCGAATTTACATATCCATTGGATTTTTTAATTGATCTTTTGTTATTGGGGTCATGTAGACGTTTGATGGGTGGTCTGTGGCCAGTTTGGATGGGAATGCACCTTGCTGTAGTGAGGATAGAGCTGAGTTTTCTTTGGCGTAACATTAGAGTACTATTTGGGTTCATGATGCTAATTTGTATAGAGTGTCGTGCGTGGTGATGACTCTATGTAAAACACGAGTACTTAGCTACTCAGCTGCATTCGATTAGACTGCAGGCTGACCCCGAGCTAATTGGGAAAAGGCCACGGACAAGGAGACCATGAATGCCAATTTGTATTAATAATAATAATATCCTTTATTGTCAGGTATCTAACCTGAAAATAATAAACTGATACATATGAAATAAATTATTGACAAATTATAAAAAGTATTGAAAGAGAGAGGTAGCTTGTTTTGTTGTTGTTTATTCCTGTATTCCTTCATTGTACCCAAAGAAGGTACACAGAGATTTGACCATTCACGTACAAAAGTATGCTTAACTCAACAAATGAGTTTTCCATATTTCTCTATGGTGCCTTAAGAAACTCTGTGGATATATTGTGGTGTCTATATTTTGTATCGGTATCTATACACCACTAAAAAGTGTAGTAGTTTTGTTTACGATGCGCGTTTTCATCGGGTACTTCGTCCCTAATATTCGTGCAGTGAGAATTGTTGTTTACATGTTTTAAATTTTTTGTATAAAGTTGGTATATGACAGATTTATTCTTAATATGACCACGGAAAGACGACGTTGTCTAGGTCATAGCGGCGAAAATGATGTGACGATCTTATTATGTTCGCGAGGCAGACTTGGTCAGAGATCGTGCAAGATACAGAGGTTTAGACGGTGAACTGAGAGTCCTTTACCCAGTGGTGAGGCGCCAGCGATAAGCTACTAAAAAAAGTTAGAACTAAGTTCATTAGTCAAACAATCCACATAAATCTCTGTAAATCCTGAGTCGGCCTTAAAATAAGATTTATTCAATTTTCATCTTGCCGCAATCCGACACCTTACCTTCATATTTCCAATACGCTATATACATAAAGATATATGGGTGCTCGTTCAATATCTGGCCACGTCTTTATGGCTCTCATAAACGTGTGCCGAGCCAACGATCTCCTCACAGTGTCGGGAAATTCGATTCCTGACCGTTGCCCTTTGTGAGAGCGAGTTGATTGCTCAGCCCCGGCAATTCGTTTGTATTCCATTCTACAATCGATGTTCTGGATGTACCGATTAACTTTCTCGATATTGGACCTTAGATCTTATCATGTCTAAGAGCCTATTTGAAGAAGCCTTTTTCTTAAGTGAAAACAAGAATTTTCCTTCACGAATGTAACAGAACGTTTCTCTATTGATCACATTGAACATAATGTCTAGCCGTTGTACAACTTCAGTGTCTGGACTACTAACTGTTGAATAACAGCAACAAAGACATGAAAGGATTGTTCTAAGGGAATATTACCTAATGAAGTGTAAATACGCAATCACAATGGTTCGCTAAACAAACTTCCAGGGCTAAGAATTCGCGCCGCGTTCTGGACAATGGCGATATCTTCCATAAATAACCTGAACAATATTCAATAAGCACGACGGTTTATTCCTCCAGGAATAGTAGTCGTAAAGCTCGCAGACATACCTACGGACGGATCCTCGAATCACAATAACGCTGGAGCTCAGCAGAATCCATAATCTTATTTTTGTACCGCACCACGAAGCGTGAATTTCGCAATTACGAGAGCAATGGTAAGCGCAGCGGAATATCAGCGCAAAGCTTTCTTTGATAGAGGTGAGAATCGCTTGGAGCGATTTTCTCAAAATAAACATTTCTTGTCTGTACACGTGCGAATGTCGACTTTATCTCGGAGACGGAGAGTTAGGTGCGGGAGCGGCCAGGTGGCGCATGAAAGCGGACTCTTTGCGATGGCAGGAGGGCAGATTATGCGTCGCAGATGTTGCCGGCCGACATCCATTGTGTTCCCTCCTATAATTTTATCGAAGCTGATTTACGATCGATTGTTCTGGCGGCGGACAGTGGGCGCGGTGTGCGTGCGCGCGCGCCGGTGTGCGTGTCGTAACTTACCTGCAGATGGCGCTCGGATATGACGAGAGCACTCGCCACAGAACGCCCTCGTAAATTAAGAAACGACGTCTTGGAGCGCGTTCTTTTCAGCTTTGTTTTATGCATGCGCTCTGTGTAAGTTTCCAACTAGTGACGCCTTTATTTATAATCTTTAAGCTCAATATAAGTTACGTATGGAATGTTATGCGGCCATTCTTAACTTTATGTGCCTAGGAACTAATGAACTACCAGCTAATGAAGAAAATATAAATCTTGATGCTGAGTCATGTTGCCTGAACTTTAGATGTAAAATGAAATAGGTACTTCTAGGAATGTTCAGATATGACATTTCCCTAAAGTAATAAAGTTTTTAAGCAGGAAAACCTTTCTTTTCTGTAGCAAGCAAAACTTTCTAAATATTTTTTATAAGGTTTCCTTATTTTATATTCGGTGAGACTTTATTACTGCATCACATCATCCGATTGTATTATTTAATTCGAATTTTCAGGACAATTGTGTTAGGGTCAACATAGGAATTCGAAAGTTATCGAATAAAGTAGGTTTTTTTTTTAAATTAGTTACTCTAATATTAGGTTAAGTAACATAAGCGTAAGATATTTTTGACTGAAATCCTACCTCATGGTAAGCAGTGATGTAATCGTTGTAAATTATATAATAGGCATGCAAACTAAAAAGAATCCCACTTTAATCTGAGTCAAAAAAATTTTACGTTAACTGACTGGCTTGTTAGTGTTAAAAATAGTCAGTTATTTGTTCATGGAGAAAATCTTCTCGAATCGACGGTTTTATTTCTTTAAAGTATTTCGGTGTCAGTAGTGATTTTAAGGGCGTCTAAAGTGCAGAATTTATGCATGCTTTAATTCATGAATCCCCGACCGGTCCTATGAGACCGCGCTGTTATTGTTATTATTGTGTGTCGTTTTGCGGGTATGTGATAGGTTAATCTCAAATCGTTTCACGATTTCAAGCGTTCGGCGTACCCTGGACAGCTAGTAATCGGTAACTAACAACTTTGAAGATCAGCGGTAGCCGTCGTGTTTGTCCAGTGTCACTATAGGTCCAAGGCTGCAGTTATCTCTGCCGTTGGCAAGATGCTGCTCGTGTGTATAAGCTCTTTATCCTTTCATCAAGATGATAAATCCAAACCCCAGTCAGAGTCACAAACAACCACTCTTTTCAGAGACAAATAACAATAACAAAACGTTCTCATTATGAGCATCCATCACCGCATACCCAAAGAGGAATTTAAAAAAAAATATAAGTAATTTTCTGCTTTTTCAGTCTTAACAAACAAGCTTTTTCCAGCAGATGTTTACACAAAGCAGGCGGCGGCTAATGCCATGATAAAACGCTCTCGATAAAGCAGCCGTTATGTATTTTACCTGCAAACTGTTTTCCGGCACAATTAAGATTGAGTTTCAATACTCAATAACATCGTGTTAAGCTGTAACAGGCTAGGTCTTAGTGCGAGCGGGGAGCGGTTGTTGTAGCTAGTGGTCAATCTGTTTACAGTACCCGGCGATAATTTTGCACATCCTTCTTTGGAAAGTGACAATCCGCTAATTTCGGCTTCGTAGAGCGTTATAAGGAAGGCCTCCCACAAGGTGGATCGACGACCTGGCGAGGGTCGCGGGAATCCGATGGATGCGAGACGCGTAGGACCGGTCGCTGTGGCGACGCTTGGGGGAGGCCTATGTCCAGCAGTGGACGTCTTTCGGCTGAGATGATGATGATGATGATGATGATGATGAGAGCGTTATCTCTGTCGCACGAAATACAAATAGTCCGGTATCTATTAGTAGCTGTTAAAGCAATTATGGTTTGCTTCTTTCGATTATTCTTTTTATAGAAGTTTTTGTGAAAACCTATTTACAAAATAAATATCATTTTATCATTTATAATAAAAATGATCGTTGTGCATTTTTTATCGACGGGTACTGTACATGGATATGTATTTATGTACACAGATCGAATACTATCTTCATGCTTAACAACTGTTCTTTTTCTTCTTCTCGTGTCGATCTAACTCAAATTTTGTCCGACCAATATTTAGCCACCTGGACAGCTCCGTCGTATATACTGATATACAGTATAAAGCATAATTAGTTTTATAATGTTCCCACGGTTGAGACTCAGGCTTCCTTTCTAGGAAAGTAAATGGCCCATGATCTGCCACGACGGCTCAGTGCGGATTCATGGATGTCACATATGACATATCTAATTAATTTATGGTAAGGCGCTAATATTTAAACTTTTTTAAAATTCCTTTTTTTATTCAAACTTAGTTCTACACTAGCAATTGCATGTATCGTGGGTGTGTTTAAAAAATGTAAACTCACACACGAAACACATCCAGACCTAGACGTAGACCCTATCTGTAAACGATACGAATAGTTCTGCACAAGAATCGAACTCGCGACACGCAGTGCAGTAATAAATCGCTCAACCACTGTGCCAGACGTGCCCTCACCAAATTACCTTACATAACATTTAAAAAAAATCTTTAATATCCCCATTTTCACCTCACACCTTACACAACAGGAGATCAAGGCATTTTCGAACAACAGCATTCACTTGTGAGGCTTATTGTGTTTTCAAACAACTTTCTTTATAAAAGAAATGAATCTTTTTCAACGTTATTCTCGGTTACTAACGAAACGTCTAAATTACGTAAAGAGTTTTATTTAAATTATCCTTGTACCTTTAAGGTGGTTATAGAGTTCAGTTTGCTATGAAAGGTGGGTTTTAACTTCAAATATTTTTTAAGGAATATTTTTTAAAATCTTTTCTGTTTTGTCTCTCTCCTAAGCAAAGGCCTCCCTCCACTCCTTCCACTGTTTGCCGACCAATGACATCAAAAACGTGTCGATCGCGTTGACGTAAAATAAACTAGCACTATGGTCTATCGGTTTAGGTGGTTAACTAAAGGTAAACAATCTTGATATGTCTTTTTATATTAAAAAGGTCAAATATAACATACACAAAGATTATTTAAACTTGTTTTAGTAGCTAACATCGATTTAGGTAAATACCTAGTTGCAAAGATTTTTACAGATTTTTTTTATGTTTACATTTAGTTAATTACCTAAACCGTTAGACCATAGTATCTTAGTTTATACTGAGAGAGACCGGGTCCATATATTCCTTTAAAAGTCTGCGTTTCCCGCTCACACTAGGACCACATCCCACAAGCGATTTGCGGGTCAAACCTATGTAAAACAAGAAATTATTAGGCAAAGGCGTTAACTTAAAGTCGTTAACATATTGACAGGCATGTGTTGCCATAACAAAAGTTTTGATTTCTTTTTGTTTTGATTCCTTCTGGTTATAAGCAATACCTTATTGTGTTGACGTTTTTTATGCTCGACAGTAATAAGTTAGGTCTCAGAATTACTACATGTTTTTTTTTATTGTAAACATTGGTCAATCATGCTGAAAAGTACTGGCAACACTTTTATTCTTCGATTTAAGATTGATTTTTGTTGTTTGAAGTCTTTGTATCCTTCAGTTTAAGGGTGAATTGCACCAGCTAGCTTTAAAGATAATAATCTATGCTTTTCCATCTATCAAATCTGTGGCTAAGCGAAATATGGGTGTACGGTAAAATGGCATCACAAAAAAATTAACGGTAACCGCTCCAATTTGGGCGGTTAAGGACTATAGTTACGATTAAAGTAGATGACAAACAAAATATGTGCAAAAGCAGTTAGTTAAAAAATTACTTTAACGAAAACTGTAATCAAAATAAGATAAACCTATATTAAAGTCAAGTTAGTTTTTTCAAGTGGGAAATCATCAAATTATTTCTTCGCTCTTAGATGGGGCGAGAGGGCGTGCCCTTCAGCTGCCCTTTGCGTTCCGAAGCTTGCTTATATTTAGTTATATTTATTTTCATATAATTTCGCACCATCAGGTTCCAAGGCTATGTTAACTGTTTCAAATGATGCGGCAGCCTTACCGGGAAAGTCCGAAGAGGTAGCTGTATTTTATTCTTTACCTTGTTTTTTTGCATGATAATGTTGTAAAACAACATATAATTTTGTAAAGTTTACAAACTTCTCATTATGAAAATATATTTGCTTCGTTTTTGTTCCGCCATCCTTTCTTTATTTAGTCGGAATTACGTTTTTCTGTTGGCTATCAGAAATATCTAACAACTTTTATTTAAAAATGATTAAATTTCAAATGTATGTATATTTGAAATTTAATCATTTATGTTTATTATTTCCACCTCTTCATGATAACTATTACCATAAACAAACTGGCGTGGAGTGAAGAAATGTGGGCGAAGGCGAGTTATAATTAAACTAGAGTCAAGAAATGAGGTCGGCAGCGGCGGGGCTTCACTTTGTGCAGAAACCTTTCAATTATGGCTCGGGGGAAATGTGTTCCGGGGCAGGTACGCCCAGCTACTCGGGAAAAACTAAATAGAATGCTCCTCTTTATTCATATGACGTCATTTTTTTCGCATTTATTTATGGATCGTATAAAATCTCTTGAGGAAACAAAACATTGTAACTTTTTGTTTTACTATGGACAAGCTCGCGTTTGACAACTATCTCACCTGATGGTAAGCGATGATGAACTCATGAATTGAAGATACCCGTTGAAACGCTTTCACGTATCTCCAAAGAAGACCTCTTTGGTGCTTACCGAAATTTACGGGGTACGCATTAATCGAGTCGCTTAAATCGATGAGAGTAGAAAGATCAAATTGTTTGCTTCTTCGTTAAGCTGATGGAAAATACAGAGAACTTGGTTTTGCACCTTCCGTGAATGTGCGTGATTACACAGGTATTATATTTTTGATTTGAATATAATTTAGTATAACTACCTATAGGTAGATTCTGTCTTAGAATAGCAGACAGGATACTTTTAATCTTGTGTGTATATTCCCTTGGGATAATTTTCTAATTCCTTGCGAGCAACACTCATGGTAGCACAGGCTAGTTATTAAATAAAAATGGCTTCAATCTCGGAAGGACACAACGCACTTCACAAATTTGCTTATAGTCAACGACTGATTGCAAATGATCCCAGAAAAAAAAAAAAATCTCGGAAGGATTAATTTCCAAAGAAACAGTACTCACTAATGCTTATTAACTAAATAATCTTTCATCTAGTATTGTTAAGGTACATTGATATAATAAAGAGTCACAGTGGACGCTCACAATAAAGCATTCATTTTAGCTGTTAGTTAACTTTATCTGCACACCGTCTACTGCCATCCATTACTCACAATATTGATAAGTTTCATGTTAATGTTACAATTCTATCAACTGCTATGGTTCCGTATGATAAATCTTTGCAAGCGAAGTGTTGTGGGCTTGATATGGTCATGAGTTTATTTAATTCTTTGTGCGTGCAAAGGTATAGAGGTGGACTTAATGCACAAGGCATTTTTACAAGTTTCGGGTAGTGGAAATATTTTATTTACAATTATTATTTTTTACAATATTTTTTTTACATACTTAAACAATTGGTACTAAATAGACGTTTAAGAAATTCGATTTTTTTAATCGCACAATATCAGTAAATACTTTTGGAAACGGTAATCAAAATTGTAGTTTAACCTAGATTTCAATGTTTTATCAAAATTACTTCTCAGCGTTTTTTACTTCTTTTGCTTCTCTTGCTCTAGAGCAAGAGGGAATGTCAGACTTTTACTGACTAGAACCCGCCTGTATTAATTCAGTTGTCCAGGGTTGGGGTGACTCTACCGAATAATCCCTCAAATTTTAGGGTTTCAATGAAAATCCTACTTTAGGCCATTCCAATTTCTAAAAAAATACTTCTTACTTTCTATACTATACTATCGAGGGATACTTAGTACGGAACACTAAATTTCTTAAGTACTACTTTTAATACGCAAAGACAATAAGCTAATAACTAATGGAGATCATAAACCAGTATCAGGCATTCTTATGATATCTTAATTAAATCGATTCGACATCTCGCAAGATATGACTATGAATGACGACTAGTCTATGATTTTTTTACTTTAGCAGCATGGCTGGCTTCTTGTCAAATTTCATTATTTTAGGTCAACAATAAGGGCCCTTTAGGTTTTAATTTCCTTGTGAGTGTCAAAATATGCCCAAAAAACCGGCCAAGAGCGTGTCTGGCCACGCTCAGTGTAGGGTTCTGTAGTTTCCCGTCCGTCATAATAATTGTCCTCAACTTTTTAAAAACTGTTCGTCCCATCCAGTTCAAAATAATTTTCCTAGAAAGTCTTTATAAAGCTCTACTTTCCAGATTTTTTTTTTCATATTTTCTAAACTTATGGTTCAAAAGTTACAGGGGGGACACACATTGTTTTTTACTTTTGGAGCGATTATTTCCGAATTTATTGATATTATCAAAAAATGATTTTAGTAAACCCTTATTCATTTTTGAATACCTATCCAACAATATATCACACGTTAGGGTTGAAATTAAAAAAAAACCGCGTTTTACTTTACATGTAGGGGGGCTACCCTAATAAAACATTTGTTTCCAATTTTTATTTTTGCACTTTGTCGGCGTGATTAACATACATATTGGTATCAAATTTCAGCTTCCTAGTGCGAACGGTCACAGAGATTAAGCGAGGACGGACGGACAGACATGGCGAAACTATAAGGGTTCCGTTTTTGCCATTTGGCTACGGAACCCTAAAAACGGAGTATAAACAGCCTTATCTTTGCGTTGACTTAGAAGTTTTATTTTTCACTGCTCCAAGGGGTAGCAAACCTGAATATTTGATAATAATTTCAACTTGAGGATGTCTGGTCCCTCACGGTTGCGGTCATCTACTTTACTTCTATTGCTACTTCGAAGAAGGAGGCTACCGCTTTCCATTCCCTCCTGCTCCATATTATGGCCTAAACCAGACTCAGGCACGAGTGGTTGCCATCGCTAATTGGCTCGACAAAGACAGGTTTCCACCCAAGCGGGGAAAACTAACCGTATGCTCCACCATATCTTCTGCAAATGGGATTTAAAATTCTTTTCAACGCATAAGATGGTAGGTATCTAGATAATTTTCAATGCACGGATGACACCGACGGTTAGAAAGAATTGCTTAAGTGAATTACGAGTCGTTTATGATAAATCTAAGTATGACTATACGAAGATGTATGTATAATGTACATGCACTGTGCATAAGTATCGATAAACTGCATGATCTCAGCGAGATAGGCTTATCTGTGACTCATGGAGTGTTTCATGCGGCAACATCCGAGGGAAATGCATCACGGTTCGTACTGTCGAGTTTTCTTAGTAATTGCTAGTTCGCTGAATCGCAATAGAAATGGATACGATAAATCTATATTTGCGTGACTGAATAAAGATTCGATTTGTTGTGTTTCAAGTGGAATCGGTTGGAAATTGTTGTTGTAAAGGATAGGAAGAGAAATAGCGTAGAGGTTTAAGTGTTTTTTCTTTGTACTGGGAAATCATTTTATGACTTTTTCCAGTCTAAGGTGAAGCGGGAGGGCGTGTCAGGGTTTACTGATTAAAACCGCAAATATGTTCCTTTCAATTGCCTTTTAGGTTCCAGGACCATATGTGTATATCCTTTCCTGAACCAATCCCATGGACCTACCAGGTAGCACCTAGCTGGGCTCCTACGGTTTGCTGACATCTCTTAGAAGCGTATGTGGAACAGTCGTCGAAGACTTCGGCGAAGTTTGACTGTTCAACAGTCAAACTTCGCAGTTTAGGTATATATTTATAAAACGGAAGATAAAATATATTCTGTAGTTTGCTGCGTTATGATTTCAATTTTTTTTTTGTCATTTGTAGATCTTTGGCAGTCGTTACGGATAGTCAGTAACTCCAGTCTTGCCATGAAGTACCGTGTTACCCCAGTTAATGGGTTGTAGAGGTCTGGTAGGCTGCCGCTCCTCGTAAAATACTGGTATTCAGCTAAACCCGGCTTGACTGGAAGCCGACCCCAATATAGTTGGGAAAAGGCTAGGAAGATGATGATGATTTCATTTTTTACTTAAAATCTAATTTATGAAATTATAGAATTAAAATTTCATTCGCAAATATGACTATTGTAAATCTGAAAATCTCTTTCAAGGTTAGAAAGAAATCTACGTACTTCTGTACTTCCCTGACATGATAACCAACATTTATATCTTTACATTCCAAATATGAGATAGCACGTATATTTTTTATCTAGGTACTGGTGTGCACGTGTAAACTTGAACTTGTGTAGTTAAAAATAACAAAGACAAGGTGTCATCGTTAATTATAACTGATAGAAATGTGTTACTGATAGAAGATAAGATAGGCGATGAGTAACGATGATACTTGCTGTCTCAATGACAGCTGATACAGTTAGATTGGTACAGTCAGCACCAAAAGTCGATGAACAGAATCAACATAACAAAACATTTTGGTTGAACAGGTGTTAGTAGCAAAAGTCTGTGATGGTCTTTAAATTTTTTAAGGTGGGGATCAACAGAATGAAATCTCCCGCTCTAGCGGGAGGGCGTGTCAGACTTTTACTGAATAAAACATATCCCGTTCCTTATTTGCCTTCGTTCCGGGTTTTCCTTTCAGAAGCCAACCCATGAAGTCGGTGATGGTCTGGTTTCCAATGAACTCGAGAGGTGACAAGTTTTCAGCAAACACTACAGTCAGAATTTTAATTCGATTCCAGATTTGACATTAGTTACTGTCATTTTGTGAAATAATGATACCACATATAACAGTGTAGTGATGAACACAAAAATCGATAAACAATCAGTGTGCGTGCCATCAGTGTGCCAATTAAAGACTAAATTATTGATTTTTATTTAAATAAATACATAATTATTCATAATAATTATTTATTAATTAGTAATCGCTGCTGTAGACGAAATGGCAGCACAACATGGGATCACGGTTTTAAGACTGCCAAGGGGGCAGTCTTAAACCATTGCGAGCTAAACCCTATCGAATTGATATTGGCGCAGGTAAAGGGGCATGTAGCTCATGTTCTTTCATAATCACATTTTTTTATTTATTTCACACACAATTATAATAGAAAATTCTCAGATCGTTAAGTAATCGTCAAAACTAAATTATCGGTTCAGAAATATTTAATTTCCTGATATACTTAGTTTACGACAGTAAAATTATAAACGAGAAGAATCGATCCGGAAATATTCAATTTCAATAACGAATAATTTCGCAACGTCACTATTTAGTACTTGTCATAACGTTGCAACACTGAAATTGTCAAATCTGGAATCGAATTAAAATTCCGACTGTACGTTTATTTATGGCACACAAAAACCACTTAATAGAAAAATAAATAAACACAAATGTACAGCTTATTTCAACAGAAAAGTCCTCCGCAATGAAAAACGTTATGATAATTGGGGCTTTTATTTTTGGATAGCATTAAACCACCTACAAAAGCGTAGATCTCTGTGGAGAAGAATCTGCATGAAACGACATGGAAACTCTTTTAAATTATGTTAAGTATTAAAAATACCTCAGTTATATTTCTTGTCGCTACCGTGTCCGGTACTTATCCGGATCGAGCAAAAGTCATACGATGACGCGTAGTGTGCCACCATAGAGAATATAACCACTAGAGAGCGCATAGCCCGATTTCTTCTAAGTAAACAACTCACCACGGCGGGCCGGGGGACGAAGAAAAATGCGCGGCTGCTATTGGTCCGTTCAAGGTCAAGTCGTGTACCTTCAATTTGATTCGCTTAAAAATCGGGACCACGTGACGTGCGTACTGCATTTGCTACTGCCGCTTCTACTAGTTTTAGCATATGTTTGGTGAGCGCAATAGCATCGTACGCGCACTCCACCGGTTATTTGCTTCATGTGTGCCACGCACGCCTCAAGGAGATATCAGCAAAACCGTAAGGGTCCAGTAGGGTCGAAGTCTCTGGGTGCGTGGGTTTGCTTCTGAGAGGAAAATCCGGGCCCAGGAATGAAAGGCAAAGAGGGAACTTCAGAGTGGGTTTTAATCAGTAAAAGTTTGACTCGTCCGCCCGCTCCACCCAAGAGCGGGAAGAGTCCAAATTTTCCAACCTAAAAAAAAGTAAAATGATAACAGTTAAAATTGCAAATTCGTATGATCGTTTGGCATCGACTGTACTTCTGAATTATATTTTTATCGAACGTGGCACGTGTATGATAGCGTAAAGAATCAACGAATTATTTATGTTTTATAAAGAATTTTCTTGTCTTATTTTTTTGCACCAATCCGCACTAAGCCCGCGTGGTAAATTACAGCCCATTCCCTCTCCCGAAGAGAAAGCCTGAGTCCCATCCCAACGTTGTGAACATTAGAAGGCCGATAATGCTAATAATGCTATTTTTTTTATTGGGGTCAGTCTTGTCAGTTGCGAATTATCTCTAGGAAAGTTATTTATTCTATTGTCTTTATTTTTTAATACCCACTTGAGATATTTTATATACTTTTTAAATCGGTTGTATTTTTTTGTAATAAAGTCTCTCCCCCTTTGAACCATGGTTTTAACCACCATAGTCTGGGTACATATAGAAATGACAAAATAACACAAAAATGTAGCAAGACAAATAACCAGAGTTACTTTTACGTTTATAGTATGATTTAATCTTCTTTATGAAATTGAAAACTTCGATTTTTACTGACACATACTTCTTCAATATCCCATTTATTCATTTTCAGCATTTCCCCGTATCTACACCATGACGTAAGTAGCAAATAACTGCCCAAACATTGGCGAGACCTTGACACCTAATGTTGCACTCACTGGCCTGCCATAGCCCGGGGCGAGATGGTCCATACACATTGATTGCTCGATTGCCCGGGCTATTGGCAACATTGCCCCGTAGCAACACCTATAGATCTCAAGGGTAAGGTTATTGTTATAATGGTAATGGGAAAGCGGAAGGAATCGAGGATTATTGGTGTGTGTTTGTTCAAGGTTTTCTCCAGGAAATTGTATAATTATGTAAGGAGAAATCGAGTGGGTTGTTTAGACCATACAATAGGAATAGGTTACCTAAGTTAGCGGTGGTAATGTGGCCGTTTAATTGGGTTTCAGTCCAGACATGTACGATGAAAAGAAATCTTGACGACATGTTTTAAATTAATTTGTTAGAGAATACTTGATGTAAGTGTTTAGCTAGTCAAGTTTTTTATGTGATTTAAAAAAAATACTATATAGTTAACAGTAGTTTGAGGTTCTCTAGATTCTAAACAAATGTGGCAATGTAGCAATCTCGGGTTGGATTGATCATGTAAGGCCTCCATATGAGTAAAAACTTCTTTTTGTGTTTATACGAGCAGAATTTTTACTATCAGGCAGTGGCGACGAGTGGCTTTTGTTAATGGGTAAGCCGGAGCAAAAAATGCTTACCTTGCTCAAGTGTGATGCGTGAATTCCAGTAACTGTAGCTGACTTCGAAATCTTGTACTGATGAGTTGACTTGAGCTCACTTTCACTATACATGTAAGCACTGATACATACAAACAGTGTCTTGCAAGTATAATAAAAGTGGCTTTGAGAAAAGCCGTTTGGGGATGGATTTGAGAAGCATATTTCTATGTAATGTGATGAAAAATGTATCTACTTTACTGTTACATAATGATTTAAACTAACTACTTTTCTACTTATACTCTAAAGCTATTCGTCTATTCTTTTTTACAAAATGTGCTAACACATTATCATAAAAGCAGGGTTGATTTTTAATTTTAAGCAATAAATGTTTTTCTATGGAAAGTATAGGTAAATCTGATAATCGTTCCTCTTTTTGAGAATTACGTACGTATGTATGAATTCGCTTCAAGGCCGAAAACGACCTCTCCGCGGAAGCTACGGTAACAGGAATGGTCAAAAAAATACTACATAATTTTAAAACTTGTGGAAAAGTGTCACCTAAGAAAGAATTTTGAAATCTAAGATAAAGCTCGTAAACATCTAATTTATTTAAAGATGAAGTTGTGTATAAGACTTTCAACTCGTTTTTTAGGGCAGCGAATTCAAATAATCTCGGAAATTGAACTAGTAAAGAAGATACTATTTCATTTGGGAATGATTGACTGTAAAAACTATATTTAGACTTATTAAGTAAATTAAGAAAAGTCATATTAGAAAGTGATTGGTACCTGTGTTGTATTTGCGACTTAACATTGTCTATTATTTCAATGAAAAGACGCCTATACAAAGCTTTAGTGTCTAATTCCGAATTTAATCGCCTACGTTGTCGGGGCGGTTCACTAAATTCCTGGACGCTATAATATATATAATATAATATATAATAAAATCATTTGAAATCCAACTATTAAATGAATCTATTTCGCGGTGTGCGAATCAGATAAAATGTGCAAAAAGAAGCAAAGCTGCTTGTTTTCCAACTTGCTGAGGAAACATTCTGTCAAAGAAAGGGTTTCACTATCCCAAGATTGCGGGTTATCTAGAATGGAATAAAAAGTTTCGATCATGTCTAACCGGCAGTTAAAAATAACATTAATAATACGCGAATGATAATGCCAACGCGTTTCGGATACTCCGGGTAAACGACGGTCAGCTATTTTCTTTAAAAGATTCGAGCGTTTAGACGATTTATTAAAAAAACGAACAATACTATTAATGTGTCCAAAAAATGCCTTTAGTTCCTGAATATTTTCAAGGGACCGACTAAGTACTAAATTTAATACGTGTGCGTAACACGGAACGAAGATTGCCTTAGGGCATGCCTCGGAAATTTTCGCCTGGACTCCACCGTGCTCACCAGACATAACAGCCGCCCTGTCGTAAGACTGACCAACTAACTTGTCCCTACAGCTATACTGGTCGATTATCTCTAACAACTGTTTTGATAGAACATCAGCAGTCCGACTGCCGCTAACGTCATAGAAACCAAGAAAACGTTCTTCGATTCCAGTCTCAGATAAATACCTAAATATTACCGTAAGTTGCTCCCTATGGCTAACATCGGGCGTTTCGTCAATCATGACGGATATAAATTGTGCTTTATTTATTTCAATTTTAATTTGGTCGCGTAAAACGAATGCGATACTTTGTATTAAATCATTTTGTATATCACTCGAAAGACCAGAGAATGAGGGATTCTGTGTTGAGGAACATTGTTCCAAATGCGAATCGATTACGGTATCATACTTTCTAAAATATAACAACGTTTCGATGTAGTTACCGCGGTTATCGGAAGCCGGATTTTCGTGGTGTCCGCGAAAAGCTAACTCTTGTTTACCTAGCAAAATGACTGTGTCGATGAACCGTTTCATTAAACTTCTATTCCGATCTACTTTTCTATTATGAACTTCATACGTATTAGCAAAAAATGTTTCTATCCTACGATTTCCGAAATCGTGCAAAGATAAACAACTTCGGATATGTTTTTCGGTCTGAACATGTTTTTTGGACGAATTTGAAATTATTAATATCACTAAATCCCGTGTGGCTCCATAAGCTACTAGAATCTGAGAATAACAAACACGGGAAACAAAACATTTTATTTAATTTACAACTTCCCGTGAGCCAAGGATATTTGTCGTACAAGGAACTGTTAAAATGTTTGAAAAAACCATCGCGTCGTTTGTAATTAATAATCATTTCAGGGCGAGCACGGCCTAACTGAATTACATGTTTTTTATTTTCAAAACTCAACTTTGATAAAGGCGTTTCCTCAGCCAATAAATAATCTGTCAGACAGCATTCTACGTTAACTAAAGCCGCCATGCTATCGAATTTACGCAATATTAACAAAATCACAACGAAATCAACACAACACAAACTTAAATAACTACTTTATAATAAAACTACAAACTAAAACCACTATATTATTCTTACTTACCTAAATACCTATTCAAATACGATTACCAAACAATACAACTGAACTAATCTTGTCTTTACTGCACTATCACTACGCAAAACTATCACTAGTTTACATAATAATAAATCAATTTCAACCATAAAACTATAAGATTCTAAATTATAATACGAATATATCAAATAAAATGCAAATGAACAGGTGAAATATGACACATCAATAAGCGCGAACCAACTCTGTTGTCATTATTGTCAAATGTCAAACTAAATAATAATATCTAAATAAATTAAGAAGTTCAATATCATTCCATCTCGTTCTAGCGAATGCATTTTATGGTATGTAACTCGATTAATAGCGGGTTCCCTTGAACTAATATTTAGCCGTGTTATACTGGCTTAAAGCCTGCGTAACACCGCTAGATGTCGCTAGAAACTATGAATTAAAATGTATGAGATTCCGATTTGGCTAACCGAGTTACCTTTGGTTAACCCACCTGTTTTGCGGAGTTGATATTGCCCCGAAAAAACTTGTAGGCGTTTATTTATTGTTGATTTTTATTTTCAAAAGCAAATATTATGCAGTTAAATGATATTTGAATGATAATTTAAAATAATAGATACTACTATTTGCCATAATTTGAAAGTGAAGCCGGCCGGAATGGAGTTGTTTGGAGGCTGCGCGGCTGCTATCAGGTAATTTTTACTAGCTATTCTTTAACTTGAAATGTTTGTATGTATGTTATTTTTATTAGGTTAAATCTTGTAAATGAATTTAAAAACAGTTATGGTTACTGATTGAGATGTTATTTTAAATATATAAGACTGAATAATTCTTATTGCAATAGCATGATATTGTAGCTTTAAACGTGCATAAGAGAATATCCAAAACTTTATCTAAAACTCATAAAACTATTCAAAAATATTTATTAGACTTTCGCCTAATAAAAGTATATTATAGTCGCGAGTAAAGTGCACATTAGCAGGTTTCGACATACCGGCCAAATTCGGGTTTCATGATAAGAATTACTAAATAAAAACTAACGAAATAGCTGAATTAGAAGTAGGGAAATGGCCTTAATAGAAAAGGGCCTTATCAGCACATAAAGAAATATGTCCCGGTCATAAACATTAGTTATAATTACATCTGCAACCGCGACCGTATACTAGATAGTGGGGACTTTCTTTTATCAGAAACCAGCTTTAGATTCAGACGTTGCCAGTGACTTCGCCTGCATATTTATGTAAAATTGTCCCTTATGGGAAAGTCCTATCTGATTGTACCGCTAGCGACATCTATGACGCCAAATAGAAACTAAAACTCAAAATTCTGCATTGCAATATTGAAGTTCTTTGTGCGATTAGAACATCACATCTCGAAATCAACAATCGGGTAGCTGTCTGCTTCGAGACACAGCATCCGCCTGATCGAAGGATCTTCCCTTTTCAATGGAGGTATGTGGGACTTTACATCTTATACTGCATACCTCTAAATATCCTTGATTCTAAAATAATCCAGGCCAAAGACTATCTGGATGTCAAGTCTTTTAAGCCATTGGGCGTGACTGATTACAAAACATCCAACGACGAGAAATCCATAGCACAACTTACTCACAGGATTTCACACTTTGATTTATATTGATATTGGATATTAGGATTTGACTATTTCATTACAGTTGTCTTTTAATGTTTGTAAATTAAACCAATTACCTATAGATTCTTGTAGATCCATTATTATCTCATTGATTCTCCCATTTGGGAAAAAACCTTTCCGTATACATAAATGGCGTATAATCACGCATTTGTTTTACAAAACAAGTTGAATTCCATCAATTAGGTACTCCTATGATAGACATTGTACATACAATGACGCAAAGACTCTATCTATTTTCACTTATATATAGATACGTACGGGTACAACAATATAGATACACTTTTACCGAGTCATCTATAGCTAAAGACTCGTGTAAGATAACAGAAAAAAACATTGCAAAACTATCTGGCAGTACTTATCAATTAGGTACTCCTATCTCTTATGATGTACGTACAGTGACGCACAGATTCTATCTATCTTCACTTATGTATAGATACGTACGTGTAAACAATATAGGCACCCTTTTTCCTAGTCATATATAGCTCAAGACTCGTGTAAGATAACAAAAAAACTATTTGTTATATCTATTTTTAAAAATCAATGAAATTAAATATGATTATATAAAAATAATGGACGCTACATTAAAGTATTGCAAATCTTTAATTCTGTAGTCGAATGTTCTTTTTGAACAAATACTTGTGAAACTTATAACTTTTATACGTATTAGGCCAACTTGACTTTGATTACGACTTTGAATAACCTTACTTAAGTAAGAGTCATAGACATATAGAACTACATTGAGCATTACTGTCACAAAATGAAATAAATCAGTATAAATAGGCAAAGAAAATCTGTGGTCAATAGTAGAGGCTATACTCCAGAATAAAGATTGTAAGTTTGTGAACGTAGGTGACACTGAGAGCCCGTGATGTAGATCAATCAAAACTCTAGAAAAGTCAAAAACAGGCTCCTTTTTTGTACGGCGGGATATCATAAAATATGTTTCAGATATTACTGACTAAAGTGCAAAACCCTCTTATGTTTCTTTACTTGCCCTTTGTGGTTTAGGACTGCGGTGGCTCTTCCGAACACTCCCACAACCCAACAACGACCTCAGAATTGCTTTGACTCTCACACTTTCTGACCGTTTTCAACAAAGAAAAACCTCTATTTTGAAAATCAACAACTCAACAACAATTCTCATGATTACTTTGTCACTTTCACATTTTTCTGCCAATTTTCACCAAATATTTTGGCCGCCACACAGAGAATGCATAGTCCAGTTCTCTAGAAAAGCACGTGCCTAGAAAATCAATAGACAGCAAGGTTCGCAAACAAAAAATATCACGGCATACACCTTATGGTAATTATAATAAATGATGGTAGGTAAGGTTATTGTCCAGTGCGCGCGATGCGATACTATCTGCTTCCGAGCGTCGCGCCGCGTCATTATCATAATAGCGCTGAGACACGAAACTTGTAATAAAGGGCACTTGAACTGTGATCAATCAGGTTTACTTCATTATGTCTTGTAAAACTGGGAAAGTAGTGAATAATGCTGTTTTAGGCTATCACGGTTTATTTCACAATTTAAAATTTTGAGTTCCCGATATTTCGACGCTGTTGCAAGCGCCATGATCGCGGGATGAACTCAAAACAATAAACAATCACGCAAGATATCCCGTAAGTGACATTTTAAATAGTGAATAATGGTAGCTTGTTGCTGGTCTTACTTGTAAGCTGTTTTTTTAGATCGAGTCGGATTGCGGAGATAATATTTGGACTAGCGGCGATAATTTTGTGCTTTACAGTCTTTATTATTGCTTCTTAAGTTGTTTTTTTTTTGTGACAATACTACATATTTCTAGGTATGAAAAAGTAAGACGTTATTTTCATAAAACACAGCTTTACATTACAATACTTGATATCGAAATAAGAAACGAATAAAACACCTAATCTATTAACTTAACTTAAGGTTCCATAAAATTTTGAGTGGAACAATAAAATGCTCTATAACTCAATCAGTATGTGTAGGGAAAAATACTGCCAGGTAGAAGTGGGAGTAGGCTCGCCACGTCGCATAATTTAAAAAACTTAACTCACTGGACGCCTGAAGAACGATGACGATGTCGAGGTCGACCGCGGGGGGTGTGACGATCTGGCCATATCAGCGGGCCATACTTAGCAAGAAAAAAACTAAATCCGGCTTGACTGGAAGCCGACCCCAATATAGTTGGGAAAAGGCTAGGTAGATGATGATGATGACTTAGCAAGAAATAGTCCAAGACAAAGAGGTTTAGAAGGAGAAGAGGAGACCTTTACCTAATAGTTGGTATATAGACTAATAAAAAAATGTGTGTTTAAAAAATAATACCATCTTCGTGTCATTCTGCTTTTTTCAAATTGGTAGTGATCGTTCTTAAGATATACGTCTGTATTATGTGTATACAGGGCAAGGGCAACTGAAAGAACACCGGTGGGTTTCAGTTAGTGAAATTCTGACACTTCCTGTATAGAGTGGGAGAAGTCATTTGTTCATTGAGCAAATAAAAAACTCTTCTTGCAGTTGAGTAAAAAATGGTTACAATTTTCAGCACTCAAAAAATGATATTTTTACAAATTCCGCATAACAACCTCGCTTGCAGTAAAAGTAATTACTTTAGTATCTATTACATTAAAAGATAAGTATTTCTACGAAGATTGTGTTCCAGTTTTATTTGGTATATCTGTGATATCTATGATTATTCTGGAGGGGATTACCGTGTGTTGACGTACGAATAATAAATGACGTATGAATAATAACAGGGCTGCAGGCAAAGCCTAAAGTCTGTAATTGATGGTTTTAAAAAGATTTTTTTTAAACACCACTTTCACATAACGTTATCCAGTCGCAAACTAAGCAGAGTTGATGCGCTGATGAGTACTAGACAACTGTTTAACTTATATATTTCTTAATGTATATTAATATACACATATCAAAAGTGTCTAGGGATCAAGCATTTTTATGCGGATTTCTTGAGATTGAGATGTGGCTTTGTAATAAATTTATGATTTTATAAATTTATATGGATCCTTTTTGGTGCATTTCATAATTTGAATCAGGAACTGTGAATCAAATTCGAGTAAAAGATGAAAATCAGCTGTCAATATTTTCCCTATAAAAACATACAACGCATTGAAGACATTATTAGTGATACTGTTTCCCTACTACTGATTAAAACCAACGTTATTATGGAGCGGCGACGTCATTTAAGCAGGGAAGAAATGCTCAGAGCCGTGGGAATGATAGAAGCTGGTTCCCGGCAACGTACTGTGGCTTTAGCTCTGAATACAAGTCAGAGTGTTATCAGTCGACTTTGGACACGTTACCTAAGCACTGGTACCGTGGCTGAGCGCCATGGAGGACGGTATCGCTGCACCACACGGAGACAAGACCGATACATTCAAATCTTAACTCGAAGAGCTCCAACAATAACCGCCATGATGTTAGCCGTGAGGCTTCATCACTCTTCAGGGAACTTAATTAGCGACCAAACAGTCAGAAACCGCTTGCATGAAGCGAACCTTCATTCCCGAAGACCGCTACGGGTACCACCTATAGCAATGCACAATCGTAGGATTCGATATCAATGGGCTCTTGAACACAGAAATTGGGCAGAAGAACAATGGCGTTTCGTGTGCTTTTCTGATGAGTCTCGTTTTGGTATGAGACCGGATACAAGACGTATACGACACTGGAGAACCCCTGGACGCCAACAGCGATTAAAATCCTGCCAGGAAGTCCATCCTTATAGTGGTGGAACCATCATGGTATGGGTGGGTATTTGGATCGGCGGAAGAACTGAGTTGATTTGGATCAGAGGCAACCTCAACGCTCAAATGTATGCTGAGACGATTGTATCAGACGTCATCGTTCCTCTACAAGTGCAAATCGGTCCCTTATTTCAGTTAATGCATGATAATGCACGACCGCACACCGCAAGAGTTGTAAGACAGACTCTCGCCGCAGCTAACATCAATGTCCTGCCCTGGCCTGCTCAGTCGCCAGACTTGAACCCGATTGAGCATGCATGGGATATGCTACAGAGAAGAGCTCTGCCGAATATGGAGGGTATCCAGTCGCAAGAAGACCTTTTTTTGTTGTTGCAACGAACATGGGCGGCCATTCCACAGCGTGATTTGGATGAACTTATTTTGAGTATGCCAAACCGATGTTCTTGTGTTGTTAGTGTTCGCGGTAGAAACACGGATTATTAATTGTTTAAGTTACCCAATAAAATTTTAAAGAAAACTGTTATTTCAGTCTTTTTTTCGAACTTTAATGTTAGTGGTTCAAATGTCAAAAATCCCTTTATTAGGAAAATGGCAAATTTCTTTATTAATGCAAAGGTGACTTGGTTTATCGTTACTGTGACAAACGAAAACACTTTATTTGATGAATCCTTAAAGAAAATTTTAATTAATATCAATCAGGAGAAAAGTTATTGCAAAAATATATGTTGATCCCTAGACACTTTTGATGTGTGTAGTTTCAATGATTCCATCCAAACAAACCCACCCAGAACAAATAATCATGATTATCACATAGATATTTGTATTGGTTCGGAACCAAACCCACGACCTCCGGCATAGTAATCAGTACCGCTAACCACTAGACAGCGAAAGTTTGTACGAGTATGTATGGATATTTTTTATTCTTTCACATAAAAATTACTATAATTTACTATAAGTACATATAAGAATATCGTGTGAATTGTCTTGAAGTACTAATCTTGCGTAGACGAAGTCGTGGGTACCTCATAATATGTGGCTAGTATCATAATAAAAAAGGGTTTCCCCTGTTATTAGACTTTTTTTATAGACTACTATATTCTTTATAATATTGATCGAGACCCACAACAACTAACTCACTTCAGAAAACTATCATTGAAACTTTCTACTCTCCGAAACGTTATCAGAGTGATAGATGATCTTATGTGACAGGTCGCACGTTCGATTCCCGGGTCGGTCCTATTGTCCGCGTGACGGATCGACGTGCTAGTTAGATATACTGTCACTGCCTGCTATCTGAGATGGAACATTAATTGTATGGGACTTTGATTTGAGTTAATGATAGCTGAAGTTGTGTAACTATTTTGATTGTACGAGTATCTTGGGTAAAAGAAAATATTCTGTTACTTTGATAACATTTACCTACAGAGATAAACTAAAAAAGACGGTTAGAATAGTTAAAGTTTACAGTATCAAGAATTATCTATCGAACAAAAATCAAAGTTAAATATTTCTATTAGATAAAAAAAAAATATATTAGGTATTGGGCACTAACCATCACCAGTTAAAAGTTCAGTGTAGGTCGTAAAATGGACTGCGTTAATAGGTCGTGATAGCG
The DNA here is from genome assembly GCA_030763345.1 of Mythimna separata. NCBI lineage: Eukaryota > Metazoa > Arthropoda > Insecta > Lepidoptera > Noctuidae > Mythimna > Mythimna separata. Next base: position 8,393,866 of record CM061187.1, read on the forward strand.
CTTCTGATCAAAATTAATTTATTGCTACAACGGAATCGATGAAACAAACATAATAAAAAATGCTTCTGTTTTGAGGAAGGATAAAACCAAATTACAATACAAAAAAACGGATCTTTCAATGTACTCATCCGTAACTACTCTTGTATCTCTGTGCTACGCGGCTACGGAGCTACGGCGTAGCAAGACAGCCGTAGCCCAGAGATAACAACTGAACAATGGTACCGTAGCGTCACTGTAAACTAGGAGATCTATTTTTAAACTCATTAGATTTGGTCCATTTCACTTTAGTGAATGGTGGAATCGGTACTCACAAATATGTATATAAATAATATATGCTTTTACTCTTTCAACGATCAACGTGTAAAGGAGTTTATTCAGTACACCGAATCATACCATGACCGCAATATGAACGTATCAAGCACGGAAATATACACGATACTGATTGCTATGCCCACAAAAAACTGCGTATCATAATATGATTAACTTATACGAATTGTTTTTAATCCGTTTATCTTTTCTCTTACTTTTCTTTTCAAACTGTCTAGTTGCTGATATTCTAATTAATAAGATATACTTTGTAAATAAGTTGATAGTTTTGAATAATATCATATTTAAGAACCCCATTAGCTACTACCTTTTTTTATAAATTCGACTGTTACATCGGTAGTCATAATAACGATTTGTTTGACACTGAGACAAAACACGAGCTGTTTATAATATTGAGCACGTTCCTTTATTAGTGGCCATTGTGTATTGTTCGATATTTAGAGGATAGCGTTACGAATACGATACTTCGAGTGATAGATAAGGATTTCGGGCGCCACGAGAATGAACGCCTCTGTTAGAGTGTGCTGTCAGTTTCCTAGAATATGTCTATGATAAATAGCAAACAAACCTTTGTTTGATTACGATGTTGTTGAAACAGATGTAGTTGGAAGGCCTTGGAAGATTAATATGAGAGCAGTAGGTTTGGTACTTATTTCTATTTTTTAATTCTTTTAAACGAATAAACATTATAAGTACATGGGCACAAGTAAAATTTGTACAATATTGTACGTATTAGACAATAAAATCTTTTTTTTTTAAAGTTATGTTGAGTCTCAATGACATTACAGAAATTCAATAAAAAATAATTCTACAAGAAATAATACCAGCATCAGTATGCACAGACGACACTTTGTGTAGTGTATTGAAATGGTTCCTACATTTAATTTTAAACTAACTTTACCACGCGGTTTCACACGCATCTTTGATTATTGTTCCACTCTTATTAGTCAAAGTGTGATCATATAGCCTATAGCCGTCTTCGATAAATGAGCTATCTAACAACAAAATAATGTGTAATTTACAACCAGTGGTTCCAGAGATAAGCGCGTTCAAATCAACTAAAAAATAAACCCTTTTTCTAGTTGGATATAGGTAATTTTAACATAATTATAGACAATTTTAACCTACAAATGTAGAACATATTCAGAAAGCTTAAAATAGAGTACATAACATACAGAATTCTATCTATATCAGCATAAAAAATCAAGCGTGGCAATTCCCCATAAAACCATCTCCACTAAAACAGAATTAGATGAACTACAAAATCCTTGTAGCGCACTTCGATCCGATCGGGTTAATTAGGTTAAAATTTATAATTGGCCACGCATACCGAGCGCCGGATTTTTGTGCCGAGCATTAAGCACTAATGAGAGCACATGATATTTTACGAGGTCGCTAATGTTGCCTAAAGCTGGGGTTTAACTGGGTGGTAGTTGCTTGGTACTGGTTTCGTGTCTATGTTTTGGTAATTTGGTTTCTGAGGCACAATTCGAGTATTTTTGATTAACAGAGGAACATTTGTATTCTAAATCTGAGTATCAATCTATACTAATATTATAAAGAGGTAAAATTTGTAAGTTTGTATGTAGGGGGTAATCTCTGCAACTACTGGTCCGATTTGAAAAATTCTTTCAGTGTAAGATAGCCCATTTATAGGAGGAATGAATGATATAGAGGAATGCTATAAGCTATATATCATCACGCTACGACCCACGGGAGCGGAGCAGTAACGAAAAATGCGGGTGAAACCGCAGGGGACAGCTAGTAACATATAAACAGAGTTACAATACTCCTGAAACGTACAGGGTAACTGAAAGAAGACAGTTGGGGTTTATTCAGTCCGACACTCCGTCTTGTACTGTCCAAACTGGGCGGGGTTATTTGAGCATTTCCCAAAAAAATCTATCTATTAAAATGTTTAAGTGTTTTATTTAAATGAAGTACCCTCTTGTTTTTATCCAAATACGTTTAGAGTGGATGTAGGATTTTTGACAATTTGTTATTCCTCACTCAATACCCTCTTTGTAGCCAAATTATCTTTTATACAGTTCATGCATCGTTTGTCACCAATATAATTTAGTGTTTGTATCATCCCAAATGGCTTACATATGGTAGTGTGCCCTCCAATAACTGGACGCTCAAAACGCACGCTTCAAAGAGATTTCAGCAAATCTGAAGGGACCCAGTACGGCCGACGTCAGCTAGGACAGAGGTGAGTTTTATTCCGTAAGAGTGGGAAGTCATTTCATGACATCTCATCTCAAAAAAAATCGTTCTAGTTTATATCATCACAAATCGCTGTTTTCTTCGAACAATTTTTTATTCACGAGAAGCATTCATCAAAAATGTAGGCCTAAGCTGCCTTCATTCATCATATAGTGAAAACACAGCCTTACAGTGTAAATTGTAGGCAAATTAAGAGAGTTGTGAAGAGGGTATAATACATGTAGTCTTACATTTAGGTCAGGAGTGCGCGCCTGAGTGCTGTGTTGTGAACGAGGGCGTTTTCTGAATAACAGTTGCAGTTTTCTTACGTATGCTGCTGACATGTTAAACGTAGAGGTAGTTTTGTTGCAATGGCTTTATTGGATACGAGTTTTGTTTAGAATAAAATCGCTAGCTGTAGTCAGCGGCGTCGCCTTTGTAGTAGTAGAAAATTATTCAACATACGCCCGGAATAAAATCAGGCCCCAATATATGTATATGATCATGACATGTTCTTTAAGCGTTTGCCAAGTTTAGTGTTTAAGAATTGTCATCTTGTGGTGACTGGTGGTGGTAATGAGAAATTTAATCTAATGTCTGATTATTTTACCTGCCGGTTTCGCCCGCATGATAGTAAAAAAAATAATCTCGAGCGAATATACTACTAAAATATGTCCTAAGTGCTATTCCAGGACATGGTCCACACGTGTTCAACCATTAAAATGCAAATAAGAAAGAAACATAAATACACTCACAAACTTTTAGTTTTATAATATCAGTGTGATATCGGTTCTTGCTTCGATCAATACTGAACGTCAAACAATTGTTGCCGTTCAAACAGTTGAACAGTGAGTTTTATTTTGTGGGCTTGTATCTAGAGAATTCATGATCACAGAGTAACCTACCAGTTGTAAAAATGGAAAATGGTTTGAACAAATTTCATTTTAGAAGTTAACTCTTTTGTATCTTCTATAATCCCGTCGATATTACATATGTATATTTTTATCGCTTATGGAAGAATCTGTATATTAGAATAATGATAAGTATAGTCATAAAATTCAATCTAGATACTCATTCATTAGAACATTTCTATAGATATAGATAACCGCCGCCCTAGAACATACTAATAAACAGAATTGAAGGAGAGGTGAGCTTTAGTTAGTAAAAATCTCATTAGTAATTTGCTCTAGTCACAATAAGGTATAGTCTAGTCGAAATATACCTTCTTAACAAGAGCATTCAAATAATTTCGTAAGTAAAGCTACATCGTTCAATTTAAAGTTAAAATTCTCAATAAAACCACGAGTATACTTGTTATTAATAATGAATATATACCCAATTAGTTAGATAAATAAACTTAAACTAACGAATCATAAATAAAAAGATAACTTCAATGAATGATGTGTAGGTAATTGCTATCGACTTTTCTTCAAATAGACACGTAATGAGTTCACCAACATAACAAATATTTTTTTTTCTGGTTACCCACATAACAGTTCTTTTTTGGCGTTGGCACAGTTTTGTTTTTGTCTTTTATACAATCTATGCAACGTTTTCCACACAGAACAGTTGAATCTATTCCGTGGTTTTCCACCAACATATCATTCAAACTGTAGAAACCTGCTAGGACTGCGGGAACGTTAGAAAGAGTAACCATGTTCCTAAAAAGCAAAGGGTGTTGTGTGAGGCTCTCCACAGACCTGAAGAAGTCATTTGATGATAACCACATCAAAAACAAAAGATCGACGGCTACTTACCACTACATATTTACCAACCATACCATCTAACAAACACTTATACATACCTTTCTATTTACATATCACCCCAGCCAGCCACAGCCAGCGATGGCGGCCCATCGTAAACATTTAATTGGTGATAAAGGCGAATAATTGGTCGCCTATCGATCGATCACTAATGAAACTGAATTACTGTGTTACTGGCTAACGATCTGTGCGATATCTCTTATCTTTTGTACTGGGCTCGCGTAACATAATCTTGTGTTAGAAGCAGGCTGGATAAAAATCATCTAGCTTCGCGTGTTGATATTTTGTATTTAGATGGAAAGAATTGGGGAAAATTACTGTATAATAAGTGTATACAATTAGACAGATGGATATTGTCAAAATACACTTATTTGTCGAAGAGTTTGAAAGAGTAACCGTGACCCTGGATCTAAAAGGCTATTGGAGGAACGCGGGTGGGTTTTAGTCAGTAAAAGTCTGACATTCCCTCTCGCCCCACCAAGAGCTAAAGAAGTCATTAGATAATTTCAAAACCTAAAAAAAAAACCTTATCAAAAGGTCGTATATTTTTTCAGTATCTTTGTTTTTAATGTGGTTTGTTCCTTGGTTTCTTGGTGAATTAAAACAAAAGGACAAACATAAGTTTTAAAAATACACTTTATTTAAGTCAACCAAGACATTTCGTCGGAGTCATGGTCGAAACAACCCAATAAATGTATATATTAGTCACAAACAAATCATTTTTGGTCATACATTGAAGTTTTGGTCACAAACAACCTGTACTTTCCATTGTTCCATTAAAAAACACTATTGATAAATGATACAACGATGGTTGAAAGAAGTACAGCCCAAGTCGGGCTTAAAGCAATGGAAGAAAAGGCAAAGATGTGTCAGAAAGAGCGACCCAATATCATCTAAGTAGTTCTCAGCGGCCCTAGATGGTATTCAAAAATCTAGATTAGAATAAAAATGGACTCAACATAAACGGTAAGAACCTAAACCAATTACGTTTCGTGAATGATCTAATTATATTTTTAAGAATGTCCAAAAATACTAGAATAAATACTACACGAATTAACAGATCAAAGCATAAAAGCAAGTAATAGACATAATCACCAACAAATCAAGCCGCTTGAAAATGTGGCTGGCTAATACAAAAAGCGCTTAAACCGCTGCCGTTAACATTCTAACGGAGTAGCTCCACATTATAAATAGGTTAAGTATTTTTGATAATAAGAGGTTATATCGTTATAAATGCTTATTAAGGCTGCGTAGGGCGAAGTCACGTCAATTAGTCGTAATCTGACTTCGTGACTTGTGACTTATGAGTGGTCGATCTTCAAGCGTGGCCATTTCAAGCGATTCCTATCAAAATCGGGCCACAATAAATATGATCACGACATGTTCGTTAATCGTTTGCGTAGTTTAATGGCTGAGATTTGTCATCGGGTGGCGACCTTGTGGTTATGTGGACGTAAATGGAGTGTGTTTGATGTCTGATTATGATGTTTGGAGGCCATCTTTTATGAAAATTGGAGCTTTCTCCGCTTGATAGTGAAACATTTCCCAATGGAACAGACTCCCAGGATCAAAGTGTCTTATGTGCTATTCCAGGGCATGGTCGCTTACACATTAAAAAAAGTAATATCAATTAGTGTTTGACTGCGATCCCACCTGATAGTAAGCAGTGATGCAGTCGTTAATGTTGACGCGCACTAGTTTATTAAGAGCCTATTTACTATAGGCGCAACAGGGAAATTGTTCCAGTCCTTCAATCTACGCGGTATAAACGACGAGGCGAAACGCTTAGTCCGGACTGTAGAAGTTTCAACAACTTAAGGGTGAATATTCGCCGGACGTATGTACGATTTATAATATTACTGTGATGACAGATATTAGAAGCAGTAATATTCCTGTCTTACCTATTCTCCAACATCAAAATATCAGACTAATTGAATTACAGGGATCTCATAGCAGTATTTTCACATTATTCTTCATTTTAAATAAGTGGACCAAATATTTCAGATAGGGCTAATAGCGATCCAACATTCGATAAGGTGTGTAGATATCGTAGATTTTATTTATTTCAAAACAAAGTCCCCACTACGTCTGGCTCTTTATCTGTCCCGTGATAAACTCAAAAAACCCACTGAACGGATTTATATGCGGTATAATACATGTACTCGAAGACTCGTACCTATGTATGTATATTTTAGTAAAGAAAGGCAAGAATTTCAAAGATAGATTCTCAAGCGAAGTTAGGGTGAGTCCCTAGTCGTAAATAATACTTAAGTGTCTGATATCATCACTTTTTTTCGTGTTCAAATATGAGAACAGTTCAGAAGTACCCATAAGTTTAACTAGATTTAAAGTGTCGTCAAGTTATCCTGATATTTTAAGGCAGGCAGCAATATTTTACTTAAATATTTTCACATTGATTTGGTTTTTTTATGTAACATAAACTATTGATTGACTGCGATCCTACTTGATGGTAAGAAGTTATGCAATCTTGGATGGTGAGGCGCACTAGTTTATTAAGAGCGTGCTATTTACTATCAAACCTAATTGTTAATCTTGAAATCAACAAATTAACTACCTCTCCCGTTCTGGGTGGAGCGAGAGCGGAGCGTATCGGACTTGTACTGACTAAACCCATCAGTTTTCCTTCAGTTGCTCTTACGAAAATTCAGCAGTATATCATGAAACCTACAACAAACATGATCACTACCGCGACATTTTACGTCGTTAAATATTATTTGTCACCAGTCAACACCGACCTTGCACACCAGTGTGTGAGTGAATAAAATAATTAAATACCTTGCCTTCATGCGCATGTGTGTGTGTCGCCTTATATAAACGTATGTAGATTTAGTTGCAATCATGTCGAGTGTTATGTCGGAAATTATGCCTGTTCTACAATAAAAACGGATGGTTTAATTTCTCTTTATTATTTGCTGTAATCTTGTGTTGTTGTGCTTTATTTTTTTATGTAAGTTTGTTGTGTGTGTGCGTTCTGCTTAGCCTTGTTACTTGACTGGTTAGTCTTTTTATAGAAAGACATAATGTCGTTTATCGAACAACACTGTTCACTTAAGTTAAAAAAGAATTCTTAGTCACGGATCGTGGTATTAAGTATTACGCTTGAAGCCTCAAATATACTAAGGGACAAAGTGACCTGAAAGATGACGCTAAAAGTGGTCAATTCGTCCAATAATTATTATGTCCAGCTTCACGAGAATGCATTGTAAAATACTGGGGGACAAGTTACGGGACACTGGGCAACATTGCAGTGTAAAGTAGATTGAGCGTTGCGCGTCATTTTGGGAGACATTTTGTCGCCCAATGTATCTGAAGCTTGAGTAAATTAATAAGTTTTTGCACTTGACTGTAAAGTTAGTCAAGATGACTTACCCGGTGTTGTTTACTAAGCAATCATAAATTATTATTGTTTATGTTCATAAAATAACTTTTGCGTTTTCATAAAATGAGGCGTTCCTTAAATTTAATGTTTAAATATTGCCTCTTCGTCGGATTTTAGGTACACTACGTGCTTATTTTTCATGTAGTAGGTACGTAGAAGTCATGTTAGGGCTCCGGGATGGTTCGTATGAATTACTACGGTAACAGAGCTTCGGCTCTGGATCGCAAAGGACCAGTGAAAACACACAGGGAGGTTTTTGTCAGTAAAAGTCTGATACTCCTCAATTCACCCAGAGCTTGTATTTGATAATTTCCCATTTCAAAAAAAGGTAAATTTAAGTATTGCCTAATGAGACATAAAACAGACACTAATTTCTTTTAATGTTTTTCTAGATAAATACAGTCTATATAAAACAGATATTACCTTCATTTCTTCGGGGGTATTTGGGTAAAAGTTACTGCATGTTTCGTAAACCCAAATATTGTAATAATAAGTATTTTAATGTAGACCCGAAACTAAATAATTCATTATTTCCTGAAATCATCCTTCTATTGTTTCACAAAAGGCTCCATATATTTATACCCACAACAACAACAACAAAAGACAGACCAATTACCACTCTCGTTACCATAAACTATGTCTTACTTTTTTCTAGAGCTTAGCGCAACCATAAAGTAGTCAGGGGCGAGTCGGGGGGGCGGTAATTAACTTTCAATTTGCACACATCAGCATACAAACAAAGAAAGTAGCCGGCTTGATTAAATTATTTACTTTGAGGGAGGCCTGGCCCCTTTTGGATATTACAGTTTGGGTGGTTTTGATGTAAGATCACGAAATTATTATAAACCAGTGCTTGACTGCGATCCCACCTGATGGTAAGCAGTGATGCAATTGTTGATGTTGTATTGAGCATTTAAAAATGTTTTTTGAAGTTTCATTTTAAGATTGATTCGTTGGATGTATTGATAAGATAATGAAGATGAATTTATTGCAATAAAAAGGTTTATATGCGGAGTGACGCCCTGATTCCTGTCCTGTATTACAGGAATCAAGAATCAGTGTTCTGTATCACACATTAGGTAAATAATAGCAATATAACTAAAGAAGACATAGATTAGTATTCGATCTGGAAACACTATCCTATATCTATTGTTTGACTAGTTACACATAAATGTTTTCCCTATTTTTTTTTTGGTTGGGTGTCATTAAATAACTCTCTCGATCTGGTGCAGCGATGTCAGACTTTGACCGACTAAAAGCTACCCATGTTCCAATAGATATCCTTTGTTTTCCGAGGCCATGGTAACTCTTTCAAAAATTTCAATATCTCTTCTTCTGCTTCAATGGCTCAATACTCTTTAGATAGGTTAGTAAATGACGTTGGAAGAATATTTATTTCATAAAAAGCCTGTTTACAACTTTTTTGAAGGTTACACTAACTTGTTATTGTTATAAAGTTTTTTTTTTCTCGGAAATACGAAGCCGAATGTTTTTTGGAACCTACCACGGAAAATGTGAACAAAAAACTCTAGTTGTACATTTAAGGTTTCATCACGTGTTTTGTAAAGTTTTTTTTTTAACTCTGCGAAGCTACACGCCTACTCATTGCCTACTATAAAAATACCTAGCAAGGTTGACTTGTTCATGAAGCGATAACTCTTTCTAGTTTCTTGAGCCATTTTTTCCATCGCTTGACTTAATAAACTTCCGTACATTATTAGGTACGAGTTGACAATGAGAAGTACAGCCGTGTTTATCAGTTTGTGCCCTGTACAGTGCATGGAAGCGTCTAGAGGCGGCAGTACTAAAAAAAATCTTCGAAGTGTTTTGAATGCTCTACTTCAGTTACAAACCTTTTTTAAAGCTGTTAGTGAATTTAGTTGCGTGAACGAATCAGGAATGAAAATATCTGTAGAGTAAATTTACGAACATAGTCCGAAGAATTAACAAATTTATAAGTGGTAGTAGCTTTACTCGCAGAACAGATCGTCGATAGGATCGTAAGGTTCTGCAGTGATGATCGTGTACCTATTGGAAGACGCAGTATTGAAAGGCTTCCGGCAATGTAGACCGATGACCTTGTGAGGGTAACACGTACAGGACCGGTAAGGATACTTGGGGGAGGCGTATGTCCTAGTAATGGAGTTGTTTTTGGCTAAAATGATTTTACTGATACTAACAAAACCGATACCCTCTTTAGCAGTTGCCGTCGAGACGCTTCCGTGGTCTATAGCACCCCACCTCAGCTTTCGTGAGAGAATTCGTAGGATTTCAACGTAGCCGAGTGGAAATGACTGCTTGTTTATGGAGCTGTACGAGTGCTTTTTTCGACAGTTGCTTTTACTGACAGCTTGGCTTGAAACGTACTCGATTATTTTACAAGTGCTAGATGCTTTTATCGAAGAATAAAGAATTTTGGTTACAAAGTTGAGATTTTTAATTTTGTTTATGGAAGAACGTACACCTCATCATCGACAATTGCACCACTGCTTACCATCAGGTGGGATCGCAGTCAAGCACTAGTTTATAACAATAAAAAAAATATATATCATTGGAGATCGCATGAATAATCGTTCTTAGTTAAAAACTACGAGTATCCCTATATAGAGGAAAGTTATGCATTTTTTGTGTAATCAATAAACTCAAAAAAAAACAAGAGCAATTTTAATTTTAAAATTCAACCCCATGTCAGAATATTTATACTTCTCACACTTGTAACAAATCGTTAGTGCTGTTTCATAATGTGCTTGCTGAGAACTGTGGTATTTAAATTAAAAAGATACCAAATTACTTATATCACCTATGTAGGTACCTCGTTTTAAATTGCGTATTTATAATGATTGATGAGTTAAGTTATTATATCATTAAGATACTATATTTGAGCCAAAGTGCAATTTTCGGTCATGTAATAACAACTTTGTTATTACCTACTTGACGCAAAATTGCACTTTGGCTCTTTTTAGCACTTACTAATCCGATTGCACCTATTAATTTTGGTTAAAGATATTTAACGTCATAAACCAATTTAAATTGCACTGAACTTGTTTGAGAATTAAGATTAAATAATCTTAATACCTACTTACTCGGACTTTCAATAGAATGGTAATGATTGTGTACGAAAATTCCAATATGATGTTGGGTGATGTACTGCGGCCTTGGAACGCAACAAACAAGTGAAGTAACCCACCTGGGTTTTACTCATTAAAAGTCTGACACTTTCTCTGGCTACACCCCAAATAGGAGAAGTTATTTGATGTAACCCAGCTTAGAAAAAAATGGGGGAAAGGAAAATGGGGAAATGGGTTTTCCTCGACCCATCGCAAGTACCATGCCAGTGTGGAGCCCCCTCACAGGATATGCGTCATCTCCTTTCCTGCCCAGCATGCCCAACTACCTGCACCTTCAACGACCTATACGAGGCCAACGATAGAGCTGTCCAGGGCCTCAAGTCTGCTATTAGAATTGTATCAGAACTGTCGATCATTGGCTTCAATTTTGACAAGTTTGGTAGTACGAAACTGTCAAAATCAACAATTATGCTAATGATCGACAATTCTGATACAATTCTAATAGCAGACTTGAGGCCCTGGTGGCTTCAATTTTGACAAGTTTGGTAGTACGAAACTGTCAAAATCAACAATTATGCTAATGATCGACAATTCTGATACAATTCTAATAGCAGACTTGAGGCCCTGGTGGCTAAATATTGGTCGGACAAAATTTGAGTTCAATCGACACGACAAGAAGAAGCTTAGAAAAAAGTTAATGTTTATTCTCTGCGCTTAAAAATCAAGTTTGTGGATACTCCTAGAATCAATGTTATCACAAACTACTTGAAACTATCTCGCTTGCAGATAAGTAACTGTTTTAGTATCTACTAAAAGACTAGTGTTGCTACGCTGATTTTAACACCGTTTGTTTTGGTATATCTTTGATATCTATGACCATTCTGTGATGTAATATCTGATATTTAACTTGATTAAAAGTTGAATAATTTTATCGGTTCAAAAAAGTAGTCTAAATAATAATAGTTTGAAAAAAAACTTAAAATATCGCAGCGTTCTTATTTTTTTCTTAAATCTTATTTAAAAAATAACGCGGCCCTGGAAATCAACGGGCAATTGGAGGAACACAGGTGGGTTTTAGTCAGTAAAAGCGTGACATTCTCTTTCGAGGGAGAAAGCATTGACGATTACCAACGTAAAAATAAGACGATAGAGAGGAATGCCTTCCCAGACACAATAAGATTTTACAATCTTTTTTATTAGTAAGTAGCTTTAGCCCGCAGCTTCGCCCGCGTACATAAAATATAGCCTATGTCACTCAGGAATACAGCAGCTTTCTATTGGTGAAAAAATTTTAGCAATCGGACCAGTACATCCAGAGATTACCTCATACAAACAAAAAAACAAACTTTACCTGTTTATTATATTAGTGTAGACTATACGCTAAATTAAAATGATTGAAACTAGTGAATAAGTAATTGGTGTGTTAAGAAATAAATAAAGATTAAACGCCTCCAAAACCACGAACTCTAATACCAGACACAAGACAGCCAGTTGCCAAAGTTCGCATGTTCGCCGCAGGAAGGCCGCCGATCCACTTACCGCGGTATCGGATCAGGAAGTCCGCTCCACTACCCTCCCTACCGCTCGGGATTACTGTAATCTAACTGATAGTCAAGCTTTATTGCCAACTTATTGAGAACCTGTCCAAATTGGTTAGGGATTATGGTATAGGTACATTTAAAAGAAATCAGAGTGGGTAATGGGTTTTGTATGCCTCAGTCAATAGAGTGCTTTAGGATTGCTTTAATTTGATGTCCCTTGATACAGGTTACTGTAATACCGAAGCTTGTCCTAACCCGGTAGGGCTTTCGCTCCTTTCCTTCGCACGAGAAAAAAAGGTAGAAAACGGTCTCTCTATCTGAAATCAACCAATACCTAAATGTGAACATGTGTTAGTTCACATTTTTTTTTGTTTTGAAAACGCATTCATTTTTATAGCCCGTGATGGCAAAGAAAATCCTTGTAGTTCATTAATTCATGAATTTATAACTTCTTTTGGTGTACAATAAAGTTTATTCTATTCTATTCTATCCCCGGCCGGTCCTATGAGACCGCGCTGTTATTGTTTTACTATTGTGTCTCGTTTTGCGGGTATGTAATAGGTTAATACCTTTGGTATTTATTATATTTTAACTTTATTTACGGAATTAAATTGGTTGAGCGAGTGGTTGCTACACTGTGTGTCGTGGGATATATTCCATCACGCTGTTTTGTGTATATGAGTTTAATTAATGATTGCGAACACAGTCGCGATTAAGGAGCAATGTGAATCAACGTTTTTCTTTTTAAACTTAACCATCAAAGCTTTCTTACGTCCCATAACAGTACAGTACACTACAGTATTTTTTGTGAAAGTAGGCAGCTCAATACTGCTCGCTCGTATAGTCATAATCAAATCTACGCCGAGCCATAAAAAGCTAGGCGAAGTCATTAATAAGCGGCTGCGCCGGTCACGCATGTCGCGACTCCGCCGCCTATCTTAGCAACGAACACATTTTCTTCATTAACTTGTCCGCCTCCTGAGTTTTTTTCCACGGCGCAGTAAAGCTCTTTCCATATTAGAATATTCGCGTGTGTGCGGGCGTAAATCACTGGATTGTCACTGCGGTGGACTTATAATTTTATTGTCGGACGACGGCGGCGGCGACACGACACGACGTCACGCGACGAGGACGCCCGAACGCCTTCGCTGCTCACACGACAACACACTGATCCGACTTTATTGTCCCCGCTCTAATTATGGAGTTATTTACAATAAGATCTCACCTGAGATTACCGTCTAGACTTACACCTGACCAATCATAGTTCCAGAGTTTCAGACCCGCTCTTTCGTGAGAGATTAATTATAATTGGACGCAATATAAAGTGGATGATTAAAATATTTTGATAGCTCGCTTGCTCGCTTTACACAAAAATGTTGCCGATTCGAAATGCCAGTTCGTGCTTATGGAGATATCGCGTGAATGAATTAACAAGCTCCATTATAGATGGGCAGTTATAAGGAATCATAACTTAATGTTTAGTTCTTGAACTCGGGATTTTATAGTGTGTCCTTTAAATTCTTGACTGCTAATTATGTCTATGGTAATGAAGCAATTATGAATGCTTTTCTGTGACATGTGTACTTAGTTAGAGACTACAATAAGTTGACTATTCTATGCGCCATTCATTCATAATGTTAGGTTGTACCAACTTTCACACCATCCAATTGATTTGGTTATTATAAACGGTGAAAGTTTATAATAACTCGCGTGATATTGTAGTCTTTTTATTAATAAAACACTGATATATCGTAAACTATTCGATGGACTTTTGGACGTGATTTGTGATGCATATTTGAAATTATCAGTTCACAATATGTCTAGAGTTCATAACCTGATCAAGAGTATTTCATCGGTAATGTGTGGACAGCTACATGTAATCCTGCGTACATCTTTGGTGTGTATCGAACCAGTATTATTCCAGTATGTTGTAATTGCTGTAATAATAAACGAACTTAAATTTTACTAACATTTTTGTATGCCACTTACTGTGGCCGAACACGGAGACACTTATTTTTTGTAACACGTAAATTGTACCTGTGTGCGCAAATAAACTTACTTTGACTTTGACTGATTACAATGTTACCGTGTTTGCAATACTCCAGACGTCACATACAAAGTTAGAACCAAAAAAATTACTTCTTGAAATGACAAAATTAATTTCCTGCGACTCAGAACGACAACCGCGTAACCGTGGACTGAAAAGTAGGTTGTCCATTCTGCCCCGCCTACCACGAGCTGCCATTATGCGACAGGATGTCGGCCAGTCCCATAATAGGTGTCATTATTGTGTCGTTCAGAAATTGCTTCGCTATCGGACGAGTTATCAGGCGGCTTTATAGGTCCAGATTACATGGTATGTACTTTTTTACAGGCCGCATATAAGTGGGCCTTACTAGGCCGCGTCCCACCCATCGCTTTTTGTTCATTATGCTTTTAATTGGGTGCGGTTGTAGAATATGAGCTTGTAATGATTTTTTAAAACAGTTTACATTTTATTTTGCGGCTCATTTGGATTATTGTAGGGGTTTTTATTTTGTTTGTGGTAAGAGAGTGTGTTTATAACTGTGCCTGTGAGTATTTTCGTGTTGCTGTTGTTTCAAGCAAAGAATAAGTGTATTTCAAGATTAGGTGCTATTTCTTTCTGTTCTTCAGAAAGTACGTAGAGTGATGAAAAATATAGATTTAGATACTAGCTTTTACCAGCGGCTTTGCCCGTGTTAAAGTAGATAATTATCCTAAGAAACATACTCTCGGATAAAAACATCCAATGTTGTGCTATAACACAACATGGTGTAGCCGTGTATCAATAATTCAAATCCATTTAGGCCTTTGAGATTGAAGGAATTACAAAACACTCACACACACAAGCATTTTGTGATAACCAGGCAATTTGAAATAACTATGACATGCTACTATCTAATGCCTGATAAAATACCTATGAATGAGACCCACATAAAAAAGAAAATACCGAAATGGCGAAGTATTTTCGGCTTATCAATATGATAACAGAAATATTTAGGCCTCACAATAACAATAATATCAAAATAACACAGTTACTCTATCTGAATGAATGAAAGAATATCGAAATGGATGAATCAATTGGTATAATGAATGAATCAATTGGTATAATGAATGATTCAATTGGTATAATGAATGAAATAATTGGTATAATGAATGAAAACTCTAACAACACTCAATTTTAATTTAATTTCGCCTCTACCTGATATCTTCGAGGTATTTCACTGACAAATAGCAGTCATAAGCCGCTATTCGCGCTAATATATGCACCGTTCGTGGCAGTCGTATCCATAGTGCTGATAATGAGTGTGGCTATGAATAAGTGCCCGGTAATACTGGCGGATATCCTCGCGAGCCATTCTTCGCATTCCGTCCGAAGTGTCATGCGAGCTCAATGTTTCCTGGTGGCTTTTTTGTTGGTTATGGACTGGCTGAAAAGTATGGTTCCTGAAAAAGAATATATGAAAATTAAAATCCATTCATAGGTAAATAAACATAAAAGTAAAGTTGAAGTGTCTATTTTTAATATAACAAAATATTGCTTTACTAAATACATATTATGAAAGTATATTCGACAAAAGAATGATGCAATTCATTAAATTTTTGTTTGTCTGTGTCGGTTTATCGGTTTTTTTTTCCGGCAAATTTTCGAAAAACTTGGAGCGATTTTGACGAGATATTCACTGGTAGATAACTGATGTTACAAGCGAGACTTAGGACAGTTTTATTTTAGAAAAATAATGTTATTTCCGCGAAAAAGAAAACTTTTTGAAATTGTGGCTTTGTGCTGTTTCACGAATCTGGCGCGGACAAAGTCGCGGGCAAACGATAGTCATCAATAAAAATTTGGTTTGATTAAAAATAGTGAATGGTGCTCGAGTGTTAGATAATAGATTTTCTTCATATAAGGAGTTATCTATCATAAAAGAATACATTCATATCGTTCACCAAGTAGCCTTAATCTACACGTGTCTATATACATATTTACCTATATATAAACGTTTACGCGTGTATAGAATTTAGACTAAACTAATTATCTAAATTCTAGAGGAAAAAACATATATAATACGTACCGTATTTGTTGCTGATGTTTACGCATATCTATAGAAACTAATTAATGAAATATATAGCGGTTAACAATGTAACAATAACATTCTCAATACACATTAGGTTAATCTTATCACCTTATATACCAAACAAGATCAGCACTAATTAGTACATCTACTGTTTTATAAACTAGCGATCCGCCCCGGCTTCGCACGGGTGCTAAATTATGCATGTATTATAATACATATAAACCTTCCTCTTGAATCACTCTATCTCTTAAAAAACCGCATCAAAATCCTTTGAAAAAAAAAATCAAAATCTTTTAAAGATACATAGGGACAGACAGCGGGAAGCAACTTTATTTTATACTATGTAGTGATGATAGTGATAGTGATGATGATATGTTCCTAATTGGACACTAGCACTAGTAACGTTACAAAGTATCTGACATTACAAATAGTCCAAGTGAAATTGAATGAGCGCAATTTGAAACAAGAATCAACGAAGTGATTTTTTATTTATGCTGACACAACGATCTTGTCATTCTCTCCATAGTTGGTGTCACTTATTCTCGTCACCGAAAACACGAGTTTGTAACGGCGAGCAATAGGTAGCTCGCTGACTAGCCGTCCCATAAGGATCAACAAGCCCGAGTCTAAGCGTGCCTAAAGGAATGTTAGCATGTTTTCTTTCTCTAAATATCTGGATTTGCCGCCAATCCAATAGTCAGCAAAAACTCGCGGCAAAAGCAGTAATATAAAACACAGAATCCCCAAAATTTTTATTCCATTTTCAAATATTTTGAAGACAATGTAAAAGAAGGGTTGCGTTCCGAGACAGACATAGCCACGCGCGTCGCGAGTCGTGACTCAACGTCCGCTCATTTTCATAATTTCCATAACAAAAATGTAGGTCGTTGACCCCGCCGGGTGACATTTTTGTAACCGTGTTTATGGTTTAAAAAAATATTTGAATTATCATGGAGTAGTAGGCTTTTTGGTGAAAAATGGACTAATTAGTGCTGATCTTGGTTGGTAGATAAGGTGTTAAGATTAACCTAATGTGTATTGAGTTAAATGTTATTTTTACATGGTTAACTGCTATATATTTCACTAATTAGTTCCTATAGATATGGGTAAACATTAGCTTAAAGAATGGAAAGAAATGGGTATTTATAAGAGCGAATTTAAAATCAGATAAAATAGGTTGGTAGTTACGTATAATATCAGAGATTAACTTGATATTTCCTTGTCCCTTGATATTAACTTGTTATTTATGTTTGTCTGAATGTTATAAAGAGGAAGAAAATATATTTTTGTTTAGTAATGAACAAGCTAAAAAATTACTAGACCAATTTAATTGAGAAGTTATGAGTATCACGCGGGCGAAATTGCTTAATTCTTAAACCCACTTCAAGAAGGAGGTGGTTATAATTAATAAAATACTAGTTTTTAGTCATACATAAGTATTGATATATCGAATGAATGAGTAAAATCTATATTCACTCACGATAAAAGTAACAAAATTACCAAGTTATTGTAGAGAATATGAGTACACTTAATATTTCGTAGATAAGAATAGTTTATCGGCAAATAAATCTCACAGTACGATGACTATGTTTTATTAAAATAGCCACTTAACGCCAATCGTGGACTGTGCACTGTGCTTATATAAACTCGTAGATCTGTTGTTACTAGAAGCGGCAAGGAATGTGACGCTTCATGAAGTTGAGCGTGGTTTATGTAAGAGGTAGAGTGTCTTTACATTTATCAGGACTTTGTTCATCATACGGGATCAAGCATTTTTATGCGGATTTCTTGAGATTGAGATGTGGCTTTGTAATAAATTTATGATTTTATAAATTTATATGGATCCTTTTTGGTGCATTTCATAATTTGAATCAGGAACTGTGAATCAAATTCGAGTAAAAGATGAAAATCAGCTGTCAATATTTTCCCTATAAAAACATACAACGCATTGAAGACATTATTAGTGCTACTGTTTCCCTACTACTGATTAAAACCAACGTTATTATGGAGCGGCGACGTCATTTAAGCAGGGAAGAAATGCTCAGAGCCGTGGGAATGATAGAAGCTGGTTCCCGGCAACGTACTGTGGCTTTAGCTCTGAATACAAGTCAGAGTGTTATCAGTCGACTTTGGACACGTTACCGAAGCACTGGTACCGTGGCTGAGCGCCATGGAGGACGGTATCGCTGCACCACACGGAGACAAGACCGATACATTCAAATCTTAACTCGAAGAGCTCCAACAATAACCGCCATGATGTTAGCCGTGAGGCTTCATCACTCTTCAGGGAACTTAATTAGCGACCAAACAGTCAGAAACCGCTTGCATGAAGTGAACTTTTATTCCCGAAGACCGCTACGGGTACCACCTATAGCAATGCACAATCGTAGGATTCGATATCAATGGGCTCTTGAACACAGAAATTGGGCAGAAGAACAATGGCGTTTCGTGTGCTTTTCTGATGAGTCTCGTTTTGGTATGAGACCGGATACAAGACGTATACGACACTGGAGAACCCCTGGACGCCAACAGCGATTAAAATCCTGCCAGGAAGTCCATCCTTATAGTGGTGGAACCATCATGGTATGGGCGGGTATTTGGATCGGCGGAAGAACTGAGTTGATTTGGATCAGAGGCAACCTCAACGCTCAAATTTATGCTGAGACGATTGTATCAGACGTCATCGTTCCTCTACAAGTGCAAATCGGTCCCTTATTTCAGTTAATGCATGATAATGCACGACCGCACACCGCAAGAGTTGTAAGACAGACTCTCGCCGCAGCTAACATCAATGTCCTGCCCTGGCCTGCTCAGTCGCCAGACTTGAACCCGATTGAGCATGCATGGGATATGCTACAGAGAAGAGCTCTGCCGAATATGGAGGGTATCCAGTCGCAAGAAGACCTTTTTTTGTTGTTGCAACGAACATGGGCGGCCATTCCACAGCGTGATTTGGATGAACTCATTTTGAGTATGCCAAACCGATGTTCTTGTGTTGTTAGTATTCGCGGTAGAAACACGGATTATTAATTGTTTAAGTTACCCAATAAAATTTTAAAGAAAACTGTTATTTCAGTCTTTTTTTCGAACTTTAATGTTAGTGGTTCAAATGTCAAAAATCCCTTTATTAGGAAAATGGCAAATTTCTTTATTAATGCAAAGGTGACTTGGTTTATCGTTACTGTGACAAACGAAAACACTTTATTTGATGAATCCTTAAAGAAAATTTTAATTAATATCAATCAGGAGAAAAGTTATTGCAAAAATATATGTTGATCCCTAGACACTTTTGATGTGTGTATAAAACATTATCTGAGATTTTATTTTTGAGTTTGGAAATCGTCAAATAATATCATTCGCGCTGGGCGAAGTGAGAGGGTATGTGAGATTTTAACTAACTAAAAAACACTTGTGTTTTAACAGTTGTCTTTTGCGTTAGAACACGACGCGACGGTAAGTTTATCGAAGAATCCCGCAGCATTGTCACACGTTTTCTTTGATATTTTTACCAAAGTATAGCTGAGGTCTTATTGTGTATAGAACTAAAATAGTGATTTGAATATAAAAGTATCATGCTAATGAATTTTTTATAATTTTGGGTGGGAAATAACTAACTGTAACTGAAATCTGAAAGAGAGAATCTAGATTGCCTACGTCCCAAGTCGTTCAATGGCAAATGATTGTCGAGTGAATTTAATTAAGTTACGCACTGGACCTTGTCACAACCATTGCCTTGTAACAATCTTAACTTAAGATTCAGATAATAAAATTGTTTCTTTAATAGTTTTGTCTCTTCGTTTATTAACACTGACTTCCAAAATTAAAATTGTTTTGTGTTTTTAGTACTGTTTTTCACATAAAAGAATTTTTGTTTTTTTTTCCCTTTTGTTTTTACACTTTTTTGTTGTGGTATTCCGGTACCCACCCCTTCTTCCTTCAGAACTACACGTACCTATAAACAAAAAAAATATTTGGGACATGTTTGGAAGTATAACAAATCAATATAAAATAGAAAAAAATCATAATCGGTCTACAATTGACCCAGAAATTAGTGTCAACATACATTAAAAAATACATATAACCGAACATGAATCTCCTCCTTTTTGAAGTCGGTTAAAAATGTGTATCCATGTCACAACTTTCTACATTTCCCCTGCACAGCACTACGTCATAAGACATTTTATGTCATTTCCAGTCATCATAATTAATGTGTTGCACCATTAGTTATATTTTAGGGGTAGATGATGTATCCAGATTGAGGGGTCAAGTGTCCCCCCGGGGGGTGAGATATCCATAAAAAGGGGGGTAATTTTGACCGCGCAGTCAGATCGAATATTGCGATAATGACCGCTAAGGGGAATAAGACAGGGTTTTATATGAAATTCTTAAAGCCTTAATTGACTTAAAGATAGGAATCACGCTATGGATATTAAGTAATATTGACTTTTAATTATTTTATTTTGTTTGTGGTGCCTTGCTTGCTGTTATTTGACTTTTGATTTTTTGTAATGGGATTCTTTGATTTGTTTATTTTGTTAAATGTTTGTGCTGTTTTATTAGTTTACTGAAGTGGGTTAGGTAAGTAGCTAAGTTATATAAATATGTCGTCAAAAACGATTTTCTTCGACTGTTAGATTTCACTCGCAGTTGCATAGGGCTCTTATTATTTAGCGCTACATTATTTTTCGATTTAAATATTGAAAAATTAAAACGAGATAATGAGCAACCCAAAAGATGACTGGTAGAGAAAGCCTTGCATATACCACTAACAGTAGTGTGTGTAGTTACTTATTTATTTGGCTCGTGCATAATGAAATGATGTACAACATTAATAAATAGGTTTAAATGGCTGCTAATAATTGGACTTGATCTGTATGGACTGAAATACGGATAAAGTCGACTGGTAGAAAATGCCTAATGCATAAGTCCGCCTTTGCGCATTGTTTCTTACTAGTGCATAAAGTTTTAATACCGGCTACTTTACATAGTGCTTTTGTAACAATGTAAGTTTTAATAAAAAAATATGAAAGCGTAATCAAGCAATGAAACCTGCGATATACCTACACAGATATTAAACAAACATCTACACAAAGGTAGTTAAAATAAAATAAAATTAATATTCACCGTCAGCGCGGTAAAATTTCCCGGAATAAGCAACACGCGTCAAAGACCGAACATCGAAGGTTTTCCGCGAAACCACACTAGCAAGTACTTATCACTTATGTCGAAAACTTACATAAACCTCACATCACTAGATTTACTTCCAAGAACTATGAAACTTATGTTCGTAACTATGGCAGAACCCTATGATACGACTTCGCACCCTCGAACAAGAAACTAGCACGTAACAAGTATTGGCTACAAGGAGGGTAGTTTTTATAACGGTCACCAGATGGCGCATGTCATTTAATGCAGCCCTACACCAACCAATCTACCTAGAACTCCCTCTTTCCACACTCACACCCTTCAAATTGTTCAGTTTATACTTTTCTCGGGAGGAAGGGTAGTTCAACATGGACTGGTGTTCTACTCGAAGGTTAGGAGTCAAAAGGATCAGTTACGGTATAACATCAATTTCTGCAGTTATTGATAGAGGGACATAACAATATCATAATTCAAGTTTTCCGGAGAGATATGATTTATTGAAAGTAATAGGTAAGTTTGGCCATGTTTTGATCATTGACAACAACATAAACAACATTTGTTGTTATTGCTGTTGTTTTAGTTTGAAACGGTATCATAGGAAAAATATTCAGAAGGTACAGTTCTGGGTGAATTGGAACAAAAGGTTGAATAGAATGAAAAATATAATTCATGTTATTTAACTATTTTTCCTACCATTTAGGTACTGCTATTTATTCATAACTTGTAATAAAATTCAGAGTTACTATTATTTTATACGTTTTATAACAAAAAGGTTCACTTTTTTATCAAATATTTTCTCCAGCTTTGGGTGGAGTCAGATAGAGTGTCAGACTTTTACGAAATAGATCCCAATCGTGTTCCTGAACGAGATCCCGGGGACCCTGGAATTGGGGCAAGGAAGGAACAGGAGTGGGTTTTAGTTAGTAAAAGTCTGACACGCCCTCCCGCTCCGCCCAGAGCGGGAGAAGTCATTTTGTAGATTCCCCACCTAAAAAGAAAAAAGAATCGTGTTCCTTCAAAAAGAGTAATCTCTTTGATTTCTAAGGCCACGGTGATCTGTCCGAACAACTCAACCACCCTGAACCAACCAAATAATATAAAGACTTTGAAATACGAGTAGATTTAAAACATTACATATCGCCATCAACTATAACAGCATTAAGGAAAGATAAGAACAGTAAATCCCGTATGCCTCGCATAGCCTAGGTACCATACGATGGACACTATGTGTGCACAAGAACGGAAAAATGCAGAAAATATAGTTAAAAGACAATTTAATCAACCACTTGCACGCAAAAATTTACAAAAACAACAGTTTGCTGGTTTGATAATCATTATAAATATTTTTCTAAGAAATCTGTCGTCATTATACACCTAATTTTCTACGATTCGATTCAATTGACGACATTTTACTTTGATTTTTAATGAATAACATGTTTTTCATAACAAGTTGTTATCACGCAGTATAGTAAAATCAATCAATCGATCAAGATCATTCCAAATAGCTCAAATACGATAGGGTTATCTTGTTACACTCAGTAGTTCCTATAACCACTATCTGACTCCATC
Source organism: Mythimna separata (assembly GCA_030763345.1). Lineage (NCBI taxonomy): Eukaryota > Metazoa > Arthropoda > Insecta > Lepidoptera > Noctuidae > Mythimna > Mythimna separata. The sequence continues at coordinate 8,416,981 of CM061187.1, forward strand.
GTCTGACCAGCTCGAAATTACTACATTCATGCATTGTCTTCTTCTTCCTGTCTTTATCCCATATTATTGAGGGTCTCTCCTGGCATCCGTCACACTATCACTAATTCCCTTTTTTTCATATCACTCCTCCTCCTTTCCCTCTCCATTCATCAACATGTAAACTCAGAACTCTTTCAGGATATTCATTCAGATTTCATTCAAGTTAAATTGGTGTACTAAATTTCAGCTTAATCGGTTAAGGGTAATTGTTTCAAAATCCATTTGTAAGGTTTGCTCTTACCAAGCGTACATACACATAAAGATACACTTGTTTTCTTTTATATTTGCACCAAGTGCAACCCCATTTTGTGTCCAGGCAATCTCTGTTCATTCCATGTTGCTTGGAAGAAATCGCAGAATGCGATAAGGCCGCCAATTGTATGCTTTTTTATAGGGTTTCCTATTGTCAAGTAAAAAGTATAATTCTGTAAAATAAAGTATATTAAATTCTCGTTTTACCCCCTTAGAAGGTAAATTGTAGAAAATCATCTCTTAGTTCTCGCCTAGATTCTTAAAAGAAACCTTGTGAAAAATTTCACGCTTCTAGTCTCAGTAGTTTTGGCTGTGTCAAATAACAATCAGTGAATCAGTGAGTGTGTGTGTATATATCAATCAGTCGGTTTCTCCTTCTAATAAATAAATAAATTCACACAAACATTTCAAGTTAAATAAAATGCTGTAAAAAGACACGGACAGTTTCATTACCATTACAACAAACAATTGTTGATAAAATCCAGTCCAATTTGGAGTTCCGTATCCAATTGAGTAAGCCCCTAGGTTTGTATCACGCTATCCTTAACAATTTCGACTAATGACTGTTCGTAGAGGGCTAGTTCCTTCGCAAGGCTTCTGTTAAGGAGGTACGATTTATAGAATGGTTTTGATGAAAGAAGGCATAATAGAATGATAAGGCTTTAAGTATTGTAAGCCTTGGCTTATTGCTTAGGTACTTGCCCAAAGAATTAGCAATACAATTTGACATGGTAATCGTCGCCGTCCGGCTGTACGGTAAGGACCGAGTCCGAGTCGTCAATGACACATAGTGTATCATTTATTTACTTATTCTCACAATGGAACGCCTTCCAGCAATTACACCACTGGAGCACAAATTGGTTTAGAATCTGCTTCATTCGGTTGAGTGGTAGACATCACTGGGGGGTCACACACATAGGGTCGCTTACACAGCATCTAGCCAGCATTCCTCCAATAATCCACATCTTATCCAAATGGCACCCCATAATCTTTTACAAAATTATGGGGTTGGATTGATTAACTTTTTATAGAATTATTATTTAAATCGTGTGCTTTTCATAACCATGTCAGCAAGACCGTACGACCTCGGCAAGGCCGATGCCCGTTTAGTCCACCGGGAATGTGTGGAAGAGAAACCGCGTGGACCTAAAACGCTACAGGATAAAAAAAGATACAGGTGGATTTTTCTCAGTTTAAGTCTGATAAGTCCTCTGGCTCCACCCTAAAGTGGAAGATGATATTAGATGATTCCCTACCTTAAAGAAACCTTCATCATAAACACTATATAGATATACAAATAAACATGCAAAACTGTTATGAAAAACACAGTATAAATTAACAAATATACACAAGATCAAAATATTACAGTCCTTTCTGTCTATCTCCAAACTTATACGAATCCAACCAACCACATCCTCCTAATCAAAAGTAAATAAAATGATAACATTTACCTTCTCCTACACACAGGCCAACCCACTACTTTATACGAAGAACGGAAAATCACCTCAAAAAAGCCCTATAGTTGCCCTTGGCGTTATAAGACCGCGGTGACTCGAAGAATCCTGTAGAAGTTAGATCCAATAAGATCTTATTAGAATCCTATAAGTCACTAATGACTGTAGAAGTATTCTCGAAGTTTCAAAGGTTTCCTTAGCAAACATACTTACAGTTACCCAACCTCTTATATCATAGGTCGTATCATAACGTGTTTCGTAATATGTAAATAAGTAGAAAGGAGATGGCAATAGCTCATTATGCGAAAATCAATAGTTAAAATTACCGTTTTACTAATGACTTTTAGCTTTGAGGTTTATTAAGTGCGATTCGTGAGAAGCTTTTCGTTATTGAAATTAGTCGTGTGTGGAATTTTTGTGTTTGATGTCGATTCTTGTGGGTTTTGTTCACGCGTTTCACCTCGTCATTTATACCGCGTACATCGAAGGACTGGAACAATTTACCTGCTGCGGTTTTCCCGTCCGATTATAATTTGGTTGTCTTCAAGGCTAGAGTGAATAGGCTCTTAATAAACTACTGTTTACCATCGTGTGGGATCGCAATCAAGCACTAGTTTATAACAATAAAAAAAGTAAATATAACACTAACAACTTGAATGGAATACCATCCAAGGGCTGCAGCTGAAAATCAGCGTCAAGAGGTGGCCTGGTGTTAACATTTGGCATTATGCGTAGCTGAGGTCCTTTGGGCATTACCAAATGTTCTTTTCGTTTAATTTTAAGGGATTTTTCCGTTGTTATATTGCTAATAAACGCAATTTTCTTTGTAATTTGTTAATAATAAAACCACTTTTGGTCCACATTATTTTTAAGTAGCTCTTTTAGTGTACCTATATATTTTTGGTCTTAGCAGTATTATACCTATTATAATTGGATATTTTGCGGTGGAAATGGAAGGATTAGTTGCATTGGAATCGGGATTGGAACTACTATTCCAGACGTGGAATAATCTAATAGGAAACTTTATACAACGACTTTGTTCGTCCTCATTACAAGATACTGAAGAGAAATACCTTTAGTTAATTTGATTACGACTTACACTTATATAATGAAGATATCAGTGTGTGTACGTGTCTGTTTGTTACTTTTTCACGTTTGAACGGCTGAATAGATTTCGATGAAACTTGCTACACGGGTAGACTATGTCCTGCAATAGCACATAGAATACTTTATTCCCGGGATTATGTCACTTTGGAACAGTTTTCTTCTTTCGCATGGGCGAAGCTACTGGCAGAACTTAGTGAAAAATAAAGTAAGATCTTAACTTTTCCCAAACAATTTTTAACCACGATTTGAACAATTGTTTCACATAAAAATCCAAACTTTTATTGCGTGGGTTTAAACTCGCAATAACAATGAAAACTCGCCCAAAGAAATGGGGGTCACTAACAACAAATAATAAACAACATCTCTTATATCAGGGAGAGAGATTTTTTTCAACTTCTCCAATTTAGCTGCTCCAAGATTACATAAACAATTGCGGGCTGTGCTGTAATGGTGGCTTAACGGCTGGACGGGGGTTAATTAAACAATAAATAGCCGTATAACCCCCCGCCCCCCTCGCCGACCTAACGATTATTATATTCAAAAGTCGCAGCTTTGAATTCGCATCACTCTCCGGTAATGTGTCAACGCGCGCCGAGGGCACCTATTCTTGTGTTCGACTTTGTAAGGCTTTCGAACAGTCTCGACTTTCGAGCTCGTGCCGCTTCTGTGTGACATAACATTCGAGACGTTTAAGGCGAATGATGATTATAATATTTTTAGTTAGTTAGAGTTCCGTAAATGGTAACAGAGCAGGAGAAGTCATAAATTTTTTTAGGGGGGAAATCATCCTCCTAAAAAAAATCCAAATGGTAACGACCGGTAACGAGACTCTACTATTGCTAAAACTCCACTGTTTGTCACCAGGCTGTTTCTCACAAATCATGACAGTCGAAATTTTTTAATGATGATGTATTTCTGTGGCCGCTATAATAACATACTAAATACAGAATATTTTAGTGGGGCTCCTAAACAAAAATCGTTGGTTTTTTTGCCGTGTTTTGCTACGGTTGGTACGGAAACCTTTCTGAGCAATTTGGCTTGCACTTGACCGCTATTTTTACATATGATTAGCGTATATTTTCTGTAAAAATATACAAAATCATAACAAAAGCGTTGTTTCGACGAGACTACAGTTGGTTTCTAATTAGATTTTTTATGGTTCTAAGTGGAGCGAGAGGAAGTAACATACTTTTACTGAAAAAAAACCTGCCCGTATTCTGTCACTTGTCCTTTGCGTCACAAGCCAAGATGACCAAGGTCACCGTTTATTAAGCAGACACAGGTCCATCAGACTGGTTAAGTATACCTAATTTTAGATTTGATTAACAGCACTTAATAAGGCAACACGACATGATGTAGCAACTTGGAAAACGATGATGAAAACATGCTGAATGGCACTATGTACCTAACTACGTCAGTCAGTCCACTCAGAACCCACGCACGACGACACCACACGACATAGAACGAACACCTACAGAATAGGTACCCGCCAGTCATTACGAGTCGCTCGTTAACGTTCTCTAATTGCATCGGGTTAATATAGACTTTGTTAAATAAAATCTCTCATCCACCCCCTCCCTCTACCCCTGTTCGGCGCCTTTTTTCGTTATTTAGCGGCTGCAGATGCCCTTAATGACGCGTTTTGAAACTTACGATGACACTTGGCGTCGCTCCGAGCCCTGGTCGCCGTCGCAAGTTAATTGCACAAGGAATTAAAGAATTTCCGTTCTTCCTGTGAAGTAATGGGTGGGCCTATGTGTAGAGAAGGTAAATGTTGTGATTTTATTTAGGTGCGAATGGGAGGCGTTCTGTGGTTTGTTGTGTCATTAGGAGGATGTGGTTGGTTGGTCTTGTGAGTCGGAGGGAGAGGGAACTGATTGTAATATGTATATTACAATTACATTTTAATATTTTGTAATATTTATATTTTAGATTTTGTGTAGGTATATAATATGAATAGAATAGATTATTGTACACCAAAAAGTAACGGTACAGTTTATACAATAACTTAATAAAAAAATCAAATATATGAAATTAGTTTTAAGGATTTTTTTTTTCATAACAGTTGTACTATGTTTGTGTATCATTGTAACCTGTATATTGTAGGTGTCTACAACGAGTCACAGTTTTTTTTTGAGGTAGGTATGCATTAGAGGACCTCTCCCACTCTAGAGTGGAACGAGAAGGTGTGTCTGGCTTTTACAGACTAAAAGCCACTTGTGTTCTTCAATGTGTTATGCTGTGCAATAATCGGTTATTTCTTTTTAGGTTTCAATTAGCAATTAGACTTAGGGCCTGTTTCACAATGTCCGAGTAGGCACTACTCACTGAATAAATTCAAAAATGTGACAGAATTCGTATGAAATTATCTGTCAAGTAAGATACTCGAAACTTAATCATAGGTGGTGAAACAGGCCCTAAGTATTCTTATTAGAATAATTAATCAGATTTTCTTATTTCAATTTAGAAGCAAAATTATTTACATTAAGTTATTAACTGTCTTTACGCAGCTGCAACAATTTCAATAAAATCATTAAAATCTTACAGTTACGCCTACCAAACACCAGTCTGAAATTCCTTCTAATTAAATTTTCCTTCAAAGATCTGGGGATCTTTTTAACTGTCCAACTTGGATCATAAACACTGAGAATATATTTCGTAATATTTAATAAAGTTAATAATATGATTACCGATGAGTTCGAAGATTCGTTGGGAGTGGTATGAGTGTAGTTTAGAAGTAGGCGCCACGTGGTGGGAGCATTACGCTAAGCATTACGCTGAGCGTTATGCTCGGCAATTCGCGCACGATTAAAATTATCCTACTCAGTTATCGAGGGAGTGACGACATAGACTTGGGTATAAGTAGAAATGACGTTAATTTGTTACTTTGTTGTGTGTTTGTAGATTGTACTGCTTTCTGGGTGCTGGGATGATTTATTCTCGTTTGACGTCATATGAATGGAACGACGTTTGTTCGATTTCCGAGATGCGGTTGTAGGTAATTACCTATTTGCTAATGTGTGCAGTTGGCAACATTTCTACCTACAGCAACATTTTGTCGATTTCCTGTCTTTTTGACTAGTGTTTGTCCAAACTTAACTAATCCTTTGGAGGATTGACGTAATGCAACTATAGAAAATCAGTACCTAAACAAATTTTCAAAAACAACATAACAAAAATTGAAAAAAGATTTCAAACAAGAAAATTCCAATTACAAATTCCGATTCGAAATTCAATTTCAATATTTCCAGTCTATGGCTCAATAAGTCTATAGTCAAGACGTTCACAAGACGTCGGGCGTCAGTAAGGAACGGATGACGACGTGATTGGCGCTACTTAATTAATCCAAGGGCTCCCTAATTAATAACAATAATTCGCAGAGTCGTCGCAGATGACGTCACCAACCAACAATCAACACTCAACAGTCTTCATTCGAATAAAGTTTAATTGTTTCGGATAATTGGTACAATGGAAGTCTGCGAAACTGGTACAACCCGGCTCGGATGAAATAATATTATTTGTCGTGACAAAATGTTATGTCAGACTCCGTTTATTGTTTGGAAGTTGGGTATGAATCTGTTTGAGTCTTTCTTTTGTTTGTTTTAGTTTTTTTTTTAAACTGTGTTTTGGTGATATTATGAAATAACAGTCCTATCGTAAAAATAAAGTTAGCAGATGTGGTTGGTCTTACATAATAGTGTTCTTTAGCTGTCGAATAAAGTGAAAATTGTATTTTGATTCGAGTATTAATTTTTCTTAACTTGCCGTCATGATGACTATTGACAGTATGTCTAAGTTCCAAGGTCAAGCAACGCTTTCTGAGGTCGGTCTATGGAGTGGCTATCTCAACTCCTGCTTCCTGCTTGCCTCCGAAAGCACGTTAAGCCGTAAAAAATAACGGTTTTTATAGGAACCTCTCATAAAACAAAACGTTATATTGTCCGCATTTTCCTGTCGATGTAAATATTTTAGTTTGATCCCTTTGTGTCCACTCCACTTGGCCGGATTTTGTTTTATTCTTCACCATCAAACTAAGAGTGGGAGAAGTCATTCTGATGATTCCAGTACAATAAAAAAAAACCATCAAACTAACTTCTGATGTGGTCATCTGCAATGCAGTATTCTGATGGACATTAGGGTTTTTACAGTTCTACATGTCATGATATCCGCTTTAAGGATTATCTACTTATCTATATACGTTTTATATGTAGGTACTAGATAAACCGACCTATAATTAGGCGTATTTTAATATTATCAGTGACTATCTATCCTATCTCTTTATTCGTCTTATAGATCACAGGACAAAATGTTTTACGATGATTATTTTAAGGTGATTATACCTACGAAAGTTATTTTCGCCAGAATTAAAGATAGTTTATTGATAAAACTTAATATGAAGCACGTGTTGGTATTTATATTTATCATTTCTTTACTGCGAAATTTTTCTAGCTTTATGTAAGTATACGTACCTATCATTTGTAGATCTTTGACAGTCGTTACGGATAGTCAGAAGCCAGTAAATCTGACTCCAGTCTTGCCACGAAGTACCGTGTTACCCCAGTTAATGGGTTGTGGAGGTCTGGTAGGCAGCCGCTCCTCGTAAAATACTGGTATTCAGCTAAATCCGGCTTGACTGGAAGCCGACCCCAATATAGTTGGGAAAAAGGCTAGGCAGATGATGGATGTAAGTAACACGTAATTATGCAACTGCGAAACAGCGATAGAAATAACTATTTTATTGGCTCTTCTGCTAGCGACTTTGTTCGTGTCATTCAGTAATAAAGTAGCTTTCTATTGGTGAAAGAATTTTAAAAATAGGTCCACTAGCTTTTGGGTTTTTTTTATTACAAACAAAAACTATAAATACAAGTAAATGATATTTATTTTGCAAAAAGGTTTTTTGTAAAACACTTTTACACTTCAATTTTCTTTTCCTTTTCAACGAGATGAGGCCGGTGTTACCTATGTGTCTATCCTGAAAAGAAACATCGAAATAAACACAGGAGTCAAAATCTTTTCTTATTATTATATACTTCGAAACATAATGGGCTGTATAACTAGCAGTTTACAAAAGCGTATAAAAAAAGTTTGAGAATCGCAGATTGAAAAACATGTACATAAGAATTACGCACTTACGTTGTATTTACGTTGTACATAATCAAGCCGGATATGGCGGCGTGTTCTGAATATATAAATCTGTCGAATATTACACGAACAGTTAAACAATGTCAATACTAAACGATATTCGATTTATAGCTGTTAAATAATCGATTTATTCCACTTTGTGAATACACCTTAATAATAATAACATAGACCGTGGTTGCGTTACGTGTTATTTAGGTTTTCATTCAAACATGAAAATGAAACAAGGTGTCAAGGAGCCTAGATAAAGTCACAATATAGAAGCGACTAGTTTCTGCAAGCTGCTTCGCCCGCGTGAAAGTAAGTTTCTCCATACAAATCTTGGACACCCGTTGCTTCCCCTTAGGAGTTTTTTTAAAGTGGGAAATCATCAATATGACTTCTCCCGCTCTTTGTGTCAAACTTCTACTGACTAAACCCACTCCTGATCCCCTTATCCTCCTATCCTAATCCTACCTAATCCTAATCCTCTCTTAGCGCTCGCCTGGAGTAGGTAGGTAGGATACCTTGAGCAAAATTTCACGCTCCTAGTTCTTATAGTTTCGGCTATATGTTGATATGTCAGTCAGTCAGTTTCCCCTTTTGTCTATCTTATAGATAATTTGATTCATTTAAGTTATGTGTATGGTCTAGCGGTTGTTTTTTTTAGGTGGAATCATCAATTATGCCTTCCGCTCTGAGGCAGAATGGGAGGGCGTCTCAGATTTTTACTAACTAAAACTCACGTCTATGTTTCTCCTTTGCCTTGCGTTCCAGGAACCCAGTTTTCCCTTTCGGAAGTAAACTCGTGACTCCAGTGGGCTTCAGCCTAGCTGGGCCGTTGCCTAACGGCTGTGGGGTCATTACTTTCCATTACTGTAGTCTAAGGATCCATAGCCGCATAGAGGTTCCAAATATTCCAATTGAAATTGTATTGAAGCAATTTGAATTTTGAATTTCTATTCGAAATGTTATGTTTTCTGGGAAAATGATGGGCTATTTGATCAACGAAGTTTTGAATTTTTAAGTATTTTTTTCTAAAATAGTTAAGTTTTCTTTTGGACTTCTTTTCCCAACTATCAATCAATGGAACTAAAGTATCCCCTGCCAAATTATGGTGCACTGGTCTAGCTCTACCGAATTTTCACATTGCCGCAAACCTAAATATTTTGGTATATCGACAGTCATATGTTATCTTGTCCAATGTGATGTGTTTTTTTTTGTATAAAGAAACGTTCAATCAATGGTATAATATTGTTATAAAGTTGAAAATGTAAGTACTGGATTGATTAATAAAGAGTCTCACAAAAATTTCGAAGTTTTAACACTGTTTTCATTTTGCGTAGACCCCAATCAAAAATAAGAAGCCTTACAGACGAGCATCTTCCGCGCGTTACGTCTCAATTATGACAACAAAAGGTGGGACTTGTCTCAAGTAAATTGCGTGATACCTGTCAAGTTGGCGAGGGCGCAGATCAAACGCGCCTTTGTTTTATCTTCTTGTGACAGGGCACTACCTCACGGGCTTCGCGGCTCCTTTATACCACTCCTAAATGTGTAGGTGACACTTTGTTGCTTATTTCTGCTTATTTCCATCGTATTGTGAACAAAACGTTCCATTTCTTTGTGATGTTTTAGACATATTTTGTAGCTATACATGTTGGCTTTTATTTGGTTATTGACAATGGAAATGAAATCATCAAAGAGCTTCTAAGGTTTTCATTGAAATTATGTGTTTTCGTCTTGATACTTTGTTGAAAAATATTTTGATACCATTAGCTTATTTATTTTCGGAATATCTTTTGTACTTTGAAATTTGAAACATGTTTTATTAATCCATATTTTCTTGTTTGATTATTGTCCATGAGTAGAATGATTGACATTTAGTGCCAATTCCAAACTATTTAACAACTCCAAATATATTTCTAAAACACGTTCCTCCAATTCTATCACCAAATTACTACACGAAATGTAAAACTAACTCACTCATAACGGCTCATCACTCAAACCAATAATAGTAGCATTGTCGAAATGTGTTTAAATCCAGCTAACATTATGAAGTGAGCAAGTCCTAACAGATCATGAGCCAATGTCGTAAAGCCGAGAGTTTACGAGGTTTAACGATGGACGTGACGGCCGCGACGAAAACGCACGAACGATGACGGATCGTGTGTCTCCGACTTTATGATGCAAAAAAACGGTTTTGAGATCTGTCCTTATTGAGTTTCGGGTGAAGTGGACCACCTATGTTGTGTTGATATCCTATCGTATTCGGTTTAAGAATTGGTGCGATTAGGTATTACGTCATCTTTAAAGAATTTTCTTTTCCTTAGAAAGTGACAACATTGCTCCAGTAATTATTTTTCGATTTATAATAGGGAAAATTTCTACGTAGATGTGGTTTGTGTTCACAGATCTTGAAACTATCGTAAAAGTGTTCCATGTGTACTTTGTACTGTTTCAAGTTCAAATTCATATAAACTCCCTAAATTACACAACTAAATGTTACCAAATTGGCAGAAAAACAATTTCGCATAAGTACTAAGATTTTAATGGAATTGCGAGAATTTTCGTGATCGTGTCTAATTTGAGAAATGAATATCGAAAAATACAGATTTGGAACGATCATACGGTTTAACTGTAAATGCCAAATTATACGGCATACGGGTTGCATCTTGATTAGATTAAGCCATAAGAAAATTGACGTAGTTTTTGGTTGTCAAAAAAATACACAACTATATAATAGTATTAAATCAGAAACGATTACTAATTTTAAAACAAGCTCATGATAATCTTCTTTTTTCGTGTCGATTTATTGTTTTTTTTTTTCTGTTCAGTATTTGGCAACCTGTACGGCTATGTTATTGGCCTCGTATAACCGTAGATCCATTTGACCAGCGGTGCTATTCTCTAAAAGTCATTTTCATGGCGACGAGCTCGTCGTCGAGACAGCCGTCGAACAGCGAACGCAAATGTGAACTGTCATTGTCAATTACAACTGTGAGTTGATTATGTCTTTTAGAGAATAGTATACATAGCTGATTGTTGTTACAGTGGCCAACCTGGGTTCACAGTTGGCTAAGAGGTTTCCAGATCGGCCACTGTGATTCACGTCCAGGGAGATGTTCTGATAGGGTCATGAAGTCGATGTGATAATAAATCATAATATTATAATGGTGAACTTAAAAAAATAAATCATAAAAACGAAAAAAAAACCGAAACAGGATAAAACGTTGTATAAAACAATAAAAATGACAAATTATCGTTACAAAAAAAGAAATGTTAACACCTCGTATGCAGTAGTAATGGGGTCATTACAGATAATGGTTAGCGCCCATTTATTTCATATCTGTATTTGTTCATTCGCGCCCTCGCTAGAGTCGCGGGACATGTGTAACTCAATAATTTCATTGTGCCCCGAATTTGGTCGACAATTGCGTGAAATATACCACTGTGCACCCCTAGTTGGGACATATGCTGCGGAACCCCACAGATGATGAACTATCTGCGTTTGGTTACGCTTCTCAAAAGTTCAGATAGCTTAGAGCGGCTTTTGTAACGTAGTCAATCGCGTTAACGTTTACGTTTGTCAAATAGTATAAAAGTAAAAGGTCTCTCGATATTGTCACTAGACAGCGCTTATATAGTTTTAGTGTAAATTGACGTTTAGTTTAAGACGAATGGTTCAGAGTAACCCGCGAAAATTAAATTGACGTATTTTGCAATTTGCAGTCTAGTATCGGATAGTAAGGCAAAAAATATAAAATATATATTTGCAATTGGTAAATGTATATATTTACACAATTATAATCATCAAAATCGTTAACATAATTCTTTCACTTATAGAAAAATTAAAATGTAGCATTTAAAAAAAAACGTTTTCACCTTGTTCTCTAAGTTAGAGTGATGAGTAGATACTCATTACAATATATAATTAATAATTATCTATAAATATCTAATATCTATAAATGTTAAAACACGATCTACATATTGTTACCGCAAGTATACATAAGTTTAAACTGCGGAATTGTTTGAAAAAGTTACCGTTATAACTTCATCCGCTTTGACTTCAGATATTCAGATTTTTACTAACTAAAACCCATTTATGCTCCTTAAGTTTTCCTTTGCTTTCTAGGGCCGAACAATCCCGCAGTCCGTAGTCAATCCCCTAATATTATGATATCGCTTTAAATTCGTCAATGCGCCGCTAATTTGGTTTGCGCAATGGGGGAGGGATGCAACAAATCCCCATGTCCGATGGGGACAGATGAAAAAATATGACATCTCTTTAATAGAAGATAATGTTCCCGCCGCGAATTGATGGCAGCTTGATTAGTTATTATTTTATTTCTGTTTACTTCTGTTTGACATTTTTTTTTTAATGTTGGGATGTCATCCAATGATTTCTCCTGCTATACGGTTCAGCGAGATGGTCGTATCAGACTTGTAATGACTAAAATCCCTGTAAGTTCCTGCAGTTGTCCTTTGCAGTTTAGGAATACGGGTTTACTTTTCAACTTTAAAAAAAGTGAAAAAATACGACAACAATGCTACAACCCTGATATACCTAAAACTGTGTGTTTTAAAATAATTTAAAAAAACGTACTCGTACTACCCAAAGAACATTTTTTTCCGTTCCTTAAATATGTTAATATTTAATTCATAATATTTCCTACGGTTTGTGGTCAATCTGGTCAATCAAAGGCTAGATGTAGATCTATATCTATATCTAGCGGCGATATGTATCTTTATACTCATTATCAAAATGCGTCACAACAAAAACTTATTTTTTTAAGTTTTGATGCCATCTTATCATGAATTTCAAAATTGCAACCGATGGAATCCTTAATATTTCCGGACTAAAAATGCCAAAAATCATTCATTCAACTTCAAAAATTATTTAGCTTAACAATATAATCAATCAATAACACTGTTATAACACTGAATGATTGGTTTGTCACAGATTAAAACTCTGTCCTAAGATAACAATTCAGTATTTGTCAGCGAAAATGTAATTGACCCTACCCTGTGTACAGACATACATATAGACAAAGCTTAAGCAAATGCGTAATTTGAGACAAAGGTGAATGAAATTTTAAATTAGATGTCTTTATATCTTCAGATAACCTCCTTAGATTAAATGACTTCCGTCAGCGTTTATCAGCACTAAAAAAGTCTAGAATACTTAGTCTAGAATATTCAAGAGGACTACAATTTCTAATCACTATTTTATTAAATAAAATCATGACAGGCTGGTGATATTCCATTCTCATTTATAGGGCAGCGGAACGGACAAAACGAAACGGATGAAAACTTGAACTAAAAACAATCTCCGAAATTCAAACCTGCTTTAAAAGACAGATCTTCAGACCAAGCTAGAGTTTAAGAAATTCTAAGAAAACTTCAAATACCTACTCGTAAATTAAAAACCAGGGAAGACATACTCGTATATTTTCTATTTTACACACAACCGAAACCGCAGACTTTAATCTAGATCCCAATAAACTAGAACACATTAAATTAATTACAAGCTACCGTCCAATTCTCCCCCACCAATCAGTCGGTTCATAAGAAAACTGCATTTCCTCTAACAAGTAATAAAGCGACTGCAGTGACATCAAACACGACTTAACTTTCAACTACCCTCCGCTGCGCTATCAATCCTAAGACACGTACACGATCTGGTAAGTGGTCTCACGGACCCCGCGGCGATTTAATTCACTTCTCACGCGACGCGGTAGGCGGAGGGTTAAGGGATTACTTGCCACGCGCCTCTACAGATATTGTCGATTTGGGGAGGAATGAGATGTCCCAAGTAATGATGCTGACTTAATAGTGAGGGAGATTTGGGTTTAAGTTCCATTAAGTCGATTAATTGTTATAATTTGCTCAGTATCCGACTACATCATGAAATAACACAAAAAATAAATAAAAATAATAATAATCTTTTTTATTGTTCCACAATTGTGATATTCACTGAGGCAGTACGGATTCATTTCCATTGCGTATAAACATAATCGGCCTTATAATACCCCCACTGACTTAGGCCACCTCTCTAGGAAAGGTAGTGGACTATAATCCACCACGCGGGCCCACTGCGGATTGGTGTATGTTACATGTGTCGATATGTTACATTGTTTGATTCTAGGACAGGCCGGTTTTCTCAATCCGCGTTTTTCAGAACAGTAGTGATGAAATAAATTACACAAAGTAATGCGCCTGGCTGAGTTTGAACCCGTGTCTTACAACTCATAAGTCAAGGTCGTTACTACTGGGCTATCTCTGCTCTGGTACTTTATTAACTCTAATACTGGTTCTATTTCATTTTGCTTTTGCTATAGAGGTCTTGGTTCTGAAGATGAGTTGTATTCAATCTCTGGTATTCCTTACAATCCTTCTCTACCTATCGCTTGTCTATCTTCATTCTCTTAGTTCAGCACCTTGTGGTTACTGTGAGTCTTTTCATTCTCAAAGACAGCTATGATGTACCGTTACTTACAGTGATGAAGTAGCATTCTACTCACAGTAATTTCAGAGATTGTATAGTTTTATTTTTAGTTCAAGTTTTCATAAATAATTGAGGAACGAGATTGTCTTACCCGTGAAGAGTTTAAAACTTAAGTGGCCTGCGTACACCGCGCGCTATTTCGAGTTGAGACGAAATAAAATACGTTTTTGAGGTTGATGGAATCAATCCAGATAGTATAAACAATTCTTGTACACACCGACTGGAGTAAAGTCATCATCCGCACACTGACAGTTGCTTGCTGTGATAGCAATACAAACTATTGGAAATTTGGGAGATGTTCCGTAATACCAAAAATGATGAATGAAAAATTAATGTATTTCCAATATTGTTTCGAGTATTTATAACTTGATAATAATATCTGTGTTCCTACGGAGAGATATTTTGAAATATTGTTGTTTATAATATAGAAAAAACAAAATAAAAACATGACATTTTTGCTGTAAAAAAGTGCAAATTTAAATTCGCTTAAATTTCGTTTGGGGTAAGTTTTTCAACAAAAAGACGACGTAGGAACCTAGATAATTATTGTCTGAATCCGAACAACATCATATTATGGTGTAAATATGCTTAAATTGCAAATGATTTTGGTATTACGTTTGTATGGATAATTCTAACGTCGCGCCCGCCTTAACATGTAAATTCTCAATTGGGAAAATTTCAGTTTTTCATTTCTTGACTTTAAATACCAACTTTTGAGATCGGTATAAGGGAGAATGGGGTTGAATATAATGTCACCTTTAACATAACTTTACTAATTGATCACTCACCAACAAAATAACCCCAAACCATGGAAAATTTCCGACAAAATTATTACACAACCAATTTAAGACATTGTCAAAACTTTATTAATCTTTATTAGTACATCGGGCGTGAACAAAAGTGATAAATGTTCGAAGGTTATTGTTCTAAATAATCCTTTCAGTTTATAAAGACGACCCTCTGTCGGCAGGCGCGCTATTAACCCTTAAATGGCGTCGTGCGGGGGGCGACACGCGGACTGTCACTTTCACAATACAGCTTCATAGTTTATTATAATATTTTCGTTCAATATTGCCCTCATTTCCCCTCAGTAGCTTTACACGTTACACACTACTGCGTTTGTAAAGTGGTCAGTTTTATTGTGATTTGGTTCGATAAATTCATGAAAGTGTGTTCCCTAATTTTTTTTCTTGAATATTGTCTTTAATTATTTTGCTTTCGGTAACAAATGTACCTAGTCTTATTTTTAGAAATTATCTGGTCCATTGGTAAGGCAAGTACCTAATTATTTAAATTAGTTCTGCTAAAACCTCAATACATTATTATGTTACTATTACAAAAATTAATTACTAATGAAAACAAAACAATATGTTTCATCGAAAGTATTAGTACACAAAATCACCCCGTGCGAATACGCGCCCTTCTACGATCCGCGATGACAATAAATCATGTAATTTGGTGACGAAATGCGAATTCCGCATCGTGGCCGTATTACTGCCACGTCGGGCGGTGGATTTGTGCTGTTCAAATGACAGCGACACGCGGTTATTACTAGAATTACAAGAATATGACAATTTATACCCCGAAACATATTACATTTGGGGAGTTTACTCATATGATCAACTGTAAATCTCTTCGCTAAAGGGGGAAAATGGATTTGTCGTATTCAGGAAAGGGCTGCACGCGAATCTACTTGAATATTCTGTTTAAATACACATTTAACAAGCATTCCGTAGAAACCAACGTTTGTGTTTACACATCAAGATTTCCTTCAGTAGTTTCTAGTGCGGCTATATCAGTACATAGGCAGTGGAAGTCATAACAGTGTATATGTAAGCGATCGATGTGGCTCGAGTGGGTACATACACAAGGCGGAACAATAGGCCAAGGCGTCGACACAATGGACAATGCCCGTACCTTCGATACGATAAATACACTCATCTGGCGTCTGTCTGTGTGCGTGTCGATATGTGTTTTATATTGCATAACGCACGCGTTTGTTTGGTTTCCACTAACAATACTGAAACTTGTGTCTAACTTTAATGTTATAGAACATTCCTTTACAAATACGAACACAAAAGCTTTCATACTCGTACTTTGCAAAGTTATGTAGAATATCGCGTTCTAAATTTTATTGTCAACGGGAGAGTTCGCATCACGTTTATTTTCGGTAATTCATAAAACTATATTGGCTCACAGATGTCCGTAACGCTAAAGCTCGTATTATTGAAGGCGTGGTTCTGGTAGATAAGTAGATTTGTGACAGTACGGTAACGACACACATAAATTTGTTCGAGCAAATACCGTTATGCGGCTTAGCTTCCCGGCAAACAAGGGCGCCGGGTCCGAATGATACCACCGCGCGGTGCAGGGTTACTCTTTATTAGCTCCGAATATGCCGCTAATATTGCTAAATAAATATCATAAAAATATTATTGGCTTGGCTCGAATTTTTAGGGACTGGTTTTTCTGTACGAAGTTATCTTTTTGTATTCATGACATAACCAAACTGTTTAAAAAAATACTTTTCAGCTATATTTGTGTATCAGTGTGCTTGTTCCTGTACTTTTCGGGTTCTATACGAGGCCAATGATAAAGCCGTACAGGTTGCCAAATATTGGTCGGAGAAAATTTAGTTGAAGCCATCGACATGAAAAGAAGAAGTGTGCATGTCATTAGTATGTCACTTGCCTGTGATAGTGCAAGGTGAGTTAAACTTGGGAGAAGAAGAGAGAGACCTTTACCCAGGACATAATAAAGGCTAATAAAAAAAGCTATCAATTAAATACATCACATAATAAAACCCAAAAAACCTCAAAGTTCCCTGACCCTCCTAAAACTGACCTTAGTAAATGTGACACCAGACAGGAAGACTATCGTTGCAGGCGCGTGCGCCGACCGGTGCGCGCTCACAATGCGGCGGAAGACGCCAAGACGGGGCGTCGGCGCAGATGGCGCTCAACCAACACGAAACTGCTTCAAACTGGCTCAAACTGGTTTCTAATAATCGCGGTATTATTGACCCCAGCTTTGGGGGCTGTTTTATTATTCAAAATCTTGAGATGCCACGTGTCTTTATAGACTTTTTTATGGGTAATTATTGTGTTTAAGTCTTTGTCTCGGTGCAAATTTACGGTTAGAATTTTTTTTTGAATATTAAATTCGAGACATGACTGACTGGAAGCCGACCCCAATATAGTTGGGAAAAGGCTAGGCAGATGATGATTAAATTCGAGACATATTTTGGAAGTATTCCTGTTTCGGCACCCAAGCTATTCCTGTTTTGGCACCAATAGGTATTTTGTTATTGGTTACTACTAATTATCCGAGGCACGGAGGAAACTCGTTATGTTAAGATGGTCACCCATCCATAGACAAACCTTGGCAAGCGTTGCTTAACCTTGAAGATCGACCTGTGTTCTATTACTTACACTGAACCACCAAAAAAAAATTACGCAGTGGTTAAAAACTTTTCCTGTATAATATTTTTACATGCTTTGCCAACTATGTAGTAGTTACAATTTTATCAGTTACTATTACTAGTTGTCACCCACGGTTTCACTCGCATCTGTTATGCTCTCGTGGGTGCGTCTCGTGCGTGTTGTCATATAGACTTTTCGATAAATGGGCTATCTAACACTAAAATATTTTCCTATTCCAACCATTATGTAGTCACTGAAAATTTAGCATTTAGCATTATCGGCCTTATATTGTTCCCACTGCTGGGACTCAATCACTGAAAATAGTACGTTCAATTTCTTCAGCTTTACATCAAATTATAGATAACTTGAGCTACATATTTGACTTTTGTAGTCGTGTAATATTAAATTCAAATTTTTGAACGCAGGCAATTCAAACACATGCCAAAAATATAATAATTTTATCAATAAAATCTGCAGCTTTGATTGGACAAGTCATTCACCAAACTCGGAAGTTGATATCCGACAGTTGCGCCAGCGCAGGCACGCGACACACTAGCAACACGCACACAGACACACAAAGATAAGAACACGCGCCAATTCGAGTGCGTAATGAATGTGCCCTAAAATAACCGCGCACAAAGCGAACATCTTGTATTACACGAGTTGTATGGAGAGGAAGTGGGAGGCAGCTGGCTGACTTCTATTCTTCGATTCGTAATGATGGTTTGTACTGTAGTGCTGCGCCTTTGTGCCGAGTCCTGTCGCGTGCCTCCGCTATTATTCCACTAAGTAGGTGGAAAGGTGTTCGTGTAATGTACCGTTGGACGTCTCAAGATGTTTTGATTTGATAGCGAGGCGAGGGTTATCGAAGCCGCGCAATTATGACTATTATTACGCATGTTACAAAGACTCCCTCTCCCCTCTAACATATGGAAGTGATTGGAACGCAGATTAAATGGAATCTTGTTGGACTGGGAGCGCATATCGTACTAAAGCATACGTGCCAAAGATAACGATAATGTACAGTGATAAAAACAATACAATGCTGATATCAGTAATAATTATGATGACGTAGCAGAAAAACCCACAAATGATCAGCAGACTTTGCTCTGATTTGATAATAGTAGGTAATGTACTATATGTATAAAATGTTACACGTGGGGTACCTGTATGTGGGGGTTTCCAGGTGGAAGGTTGATAAGATTCAGAGTGGTCAGGTATTATTGCCTGGTCAACCCAACATTTACTTTGTATTGGTTTAATATTTATGTGTTGGTAGCACTGTGTGGCCCCAACCCGAACTTCTTCCGGAACTGTGGTGCAAGAATACACGCATTTGTACCTCACGAACCTCGTTTTATTTAAAATTACACAGTAACCAGCTCCTATCTAAATAATCCTCTTTTCACTGGGCAACGACTGAATGTGGTCGTTGATATTGCGGTGTACGGACTGTCCGTGGTCTTTCCTATTCCTGGGCACTGACTGAACCTGGTCGTTGATATAGAATGAAAGAAAAAGAATATACCTACTTGTGCCAAACATGGCGAATACCATAAAAATAAACAAAAATAATACAAAAAGAGTTTGGAATATTGATATTAGATATTGTGGTGTACTGACTGTCCGTGGTTTTTCCTATTCCTGGGCACTGACTGAATGTAGGCGTTGAAATTTTAAAACACTGATTAAACGTGGTCGTAGGAATTACAGGGTATTGACTGTATATGGACGTAGATATTGTTCGACACTTACTGCGCGTGGTCGTTGATAATAACTGAAGTGTAAAAATAACTGGTTTTTTACAGCACGTAGAGCTAATATACTCGTATACTTGAATAATCATTGATTTAGTAAGAAAAACAGAGCTCACATTAAAATAAATGAGAAGAACTGCTACACTAAAGGAAATTGTATCAGTAATAACAAATGTAAAAAGCTAAAAATGTATGGGATTTACATGCGTATGTTCTCATATCTTACAATTTCAATGCTTAAAAACTAAGCATTTTGATAATCGCTCCCATAAAAAAATGTCTCTTTTTCTTGAGGCCAAGGTTTTTCCGAGTCTGCACGATGTGGTTTTGAAGTTCAGATTCCGTTCAGGCTAATAAGGTGAGGTAGGTAAGCAATGTTATAAGATTCGTTCAAATCCTTTTTTGATAAGACGATAAGATAAAATGAGGTCAGTCTGCCAAAGAAATTGCTAGAATTTATTTACTCAGTTTAGATATTTAGCCACTATTATTTGTTTAGCTTAGAATACGGACGTCACTCGCTCACCTAAAAATAATTTTTTAGGTGAGTATTAAGAGATTTTTTTAAAATTCACCCGAAACGGGGGTTCTACTTTACGTGCGTAAATCTACTTTGACTTGGGCAATGGTGCTAGCAGAAGCTAGTGCAAAATATGTGCCCGAATTCTACTGTATTGTTCTGTCACCTTTTGTACACGTTTTAAATCTCCTTTATGTTATTATTCAGTACCTAAATAAGCCTAATTAGTCCAAACTAAACAGAGCCTGTGGTATGAGTACTAGAAAACTGATAAACATACTTACATATTTATAAATGCATGCATATCTATTTATCGATAAATTACACCCCGACATAGAACAAAATAATGCTGCTCAACATACAAACGTTCCTCCTGGGTGGGGATCGAACCCTGACTGCTATGCCGCAGGTCGTCTCCGACATAGCAATCAGGGCCACTGACCACTAGTTCAACAGGCCTGGGCTCTGGGCCTCAAGTCTGCTATTAGTATTGTATCTGAATTGTTGATCATTGGCTTCATAATATTGTTGATTGTAATTATTGTATGCCTATTTGGCAGAACATACTGCTACTATATTAAGTCTAAATATCCTGTATGTAACCTATGCCCACAATAAAGACATTCTGATTCAAACTTTTCAAAACCAACAATTATGAAGCCAATGATCAACCATTCAGATACAATACTAATAGCAGACTTACCCCCCAGTTATTGTGAATTTGGCCGATTTGAGTAAACATACTGCGCAAAACATATTGCGCAAATAAACTCAGTGCAATCAGGACATAATTTTATCATATTATATCATACTATGTCGTCGACATCACCTCGATGATGATCAATGTGGGATTGTAGGATAAGATTAAACGAAATCCATTATTTAATCCGTAGTAAGCACATGATTCGGTTGCGTAAAGTGGTTGGCAACTGTATGGGATGCGATGATTTTTTTTAAATAGTATCCATGGAGTTTCTTGCCATTTCTTCTTTAAAAGAAACGACCAATTGAAAGCATGTACTAGCTTCTAACATTGTTTTATAAGTTCTCATTTAGAAAGAAAAACCTTTACCCTTTTATTTAATTGGTGACCTAATTTTACTAGACATATTTATTGAATTTTACAAGTTCTTATTTAACTTGCTATCTTTCTTATGTTTAAATTTTTAAATGAACCCCACAAACATGATCAGATCGTCACATCACCCTCACCGCAGTAGACCTCAATGACATCATCTCCTTAAGGCGTCAGTGACGATATTCGCCCAAATACCCAGGTGCATTCGTACAACGTGTCTACCAATCAAGTTAATTAAAACCAACAAACGGAACTAGCATTTATCATTATATTATAATTTTACACGCGCCAGCGTTTTATTATACGTCTATGACAGAGTTTTCAATAACATGATAAACTATATCGATTTTATATTTTAACAAAACAAACACTTTACCAAACAGATTGTATTTTTATTTCAACCAAATTAAGAATGAAAACAGTTGACAGTCAGTTCAGTACATTAACGTTTGAATCCCCAACCGGTCCTATGAGACCGCGCTGTTATTGTTTTACTATTGTGTCTCGTTTCGCGGGTATCTGAGTAATTAAGATAATGTTTAGATAACAATCAAATTGATAATGATATGAACGATGAGCAAAGTGGGAAATTCATAGAATGCTATGTCAATATTATTTATAGAACTTTATCATTCTATTATAGAGTTCTATGTCTAGACCAGATATAGGAAGCTGAAGATAATTTGTGTTCAAAGAACACCGATTTTTTGTTACATAATTGACATAAACTAGTGCTTGACTGCGATTCCACTTGATGGCAAGCAGTGATGCAATCGTAGACGGTGAGACGCATTAGGTAATTAAAAGCCTATTCAATCTAGCCTTGAAGACACTGCAATTAAAAGTGTTTAGATTTAAAAAATAACAAGCTCGTGTATGAGACCTGAAATTAT
Source organism: Mythimna separata (assembly GCA_030763345.1). Taxonomy (NCBI): domain Eukaryota; kingdom Metazoa; phylum Arthropoda; class Insecta; order Lepidoptera; family Noctuidae; genus Mythimna; species Mythimna separata. The sequence continues at coordinate 8,439,132 of CM061187.1, forward strand.
GTTCAACAAAACAAATTAAAGAAAAACATATAGTCGTATGTTTTTCTTGGACTCGAATAGAAATCAATTGATCACTATTTCCATTCCACAATGTAAAGTCAATACGCTTTCTCTTACTCAACAAAAATTATCTAGCTTCAGGTCTTGTCTATTCAAACGTTCGAGGTAAAACGTTTAGGGTTCCATTACGCTTGCAATTTAGTATAATTATCCGGTTAATATCCTGTGCGGAACCCTCTTCAGTGCTTGTCGGTGCCGGCACATCAATGAGGGCACTTGTATATAGATAATAGATCATGTAATAGGCAGAAGTAGCATAAAACTTGGTATACCTAGGTATGTCTTTATTTATAATATGAAAACAATCAGATATGTGATTAGTTAATACTAATTAGTACGTTCTTAAAACTAAATGATATATGGAGAATTTAAATTTCAACTCCAAATGAATAAGTATGAGGTCAAGACTATAAGCATAAATAGGATAATCAGCCTTTTTTAATGTAACCCCTGTTAGGACTTAGACCTCGTCTCTAGAAGAGGGAATGGGCCATAATCCACCACCAGTGCGCATTGGTGAATGTCAGAAATGTTCAATTTTTTAGTTCTAGGACATGCCGGTTTCTTCAAGAGATTTTCTTTCACCGTTTTGAGAGCAGTGGTGATGAAATAAATTACGTGTAGATACTGAATTTAACCCCCCACCAATGCTGAACTATGTGTTTTGGTTAAGTAGTATTAAAGATATGTGAAATAAATGAAACATTGATTAGTTCTTTAGTAATTTGGTGACTGAAATACTTGGTAATGTCGTGGCCATTTCGAAAAGACTGGCCTCCAATATTAGTTACAGACATGTGTGCCTCAAGTTGAGAAAGGCTTTCCCAGATGTGAGCAATATTAGGTTAATTACATTAGATTGACTTAGTATTAATAAGGTATTAATAGAGTCGTTAGCACAGCTGTCGCACTGGCTATCTATTGACTGCTGCGCCACGGCTGCTGCCACGCGGTTCCCGCACGGAACAAGTATTTTTGAGGCCTACATTTCCTCTCATGGAAAGGAGGCTTGAGTCCATCAGTGTTACGAGTATTTGTCATTCAGTCGTGTAAAAAGATTAGTAATTACCTAATTTCAAACTGTATTTTTGCGTTTCAGGGGCCGAAGAAGACGGAGAACCTTTAGCTAATGATGATAACACAGGTGAGTCATGTTTATAATTTCAATTTATTCTTAAGCACAGGGAAAAAAGCGCAAATCTCATCATCATCATCATTTCAACCGTAAGGCCGGGACTCCACCAAAGCAGAGATGTGTGCGGTGTGCTGTGTGCTGTGCGAGAAGAGATGTTTTTCAGCTCGGGGGACTCCACCAAAGCAGAGATGTGTGCAATACTGTTACATCTCTCGTCTCCACTGCGCGTCGTCCGTGCACAGCTCGCATCTCAGCTTCCATCGCGCCATACAAATATTACACATCTCCGCACAGCGATCTCCACTGAAGCTGAGCGGAGAGGAGATGTGTCAATAACACAATTCTATTGGTTGTTTAAAAAACATCTCCTCTCCGCTCGTCTCGTCTCCGCTTTGGTGGAGTCCCGGCCTGAGACGTCCACTTTTTGACATACAGTAAATTCAGATTCCTTTGACTGTAGGCTATAACTTTGGCCCAAGCTTATTAACCAGCTAGCTTTAGTAACTAAAATATAGCCTATGTCACTCAGAAATACAGCAGCTTTCTATTGGTGAAAAAATTTTAGCAATCGGACCAGTACTTCCACAGATTACCTCATACGAACAAAAAAACTAACTTTACCTCTTTATTATATTAGTATAGATAGGAACATGGATCACTGTGTTTCTTGTATTTCTATCGGTTAACGAGCTTGGGCCAAAGTTATACCTTAGGGCCTGAGTTGGCCAAAAGTCTGGTACTCATGGAAGTATTATTTAGATCTTCCTTTTCCGACGGTAGATTAACGATTACCGTCACGGACCTCTTAAAAAATTACAGAAATATTAAGATTTTTATAGACAGGACAAAACATTTAATTTAAAGAGTATGATATGTATAACTACTGAAATTAAACGTTTTTTTAAGCAATATAACACACAGCATACATAGCCGAATTAAAATGTTATACATAGATTTTTACTAATAGAAGTCAAGTAAGTGAGCAAGTTTGAATAGTGCGCCTTACCATTAACGTTTACATCACTGCTTACCATTAAGTGGGATCACAGTCAAGCACTAGTTTAGTCTAGCGGCAGTGTAGATCTTTGGCAGTCGTTACGGATAGTCAGAAACCAGTAAATCTGACTCCAGTCTTGCCATGAAGTACCGTGTTACTCCAGTTAATGGGTTGTGGAGGTCTGGTAGGCAGCCGCTCCTCGTAAAATACTGGTACTCAGCTAAATTCAGCTTGACTGGAAGCCGACCGCGATATAATTGGGAAAAGGCTAGGTTGATGACAGTCAAGCACTAGTTTATATAATTAAAAAAGTTTAAGATAAAATATGTTTTTTACTTGAAAAAGTTTATGACGCATTAACCCATCCCTTTTTACAAAATAAAGACTGTTTTTATTGTTGAATCCTTTCGCCCAATCTACAATTATATAAAATACGAGTATATGTATAACGTTATCGATAATGATATACATACTCATTAATTTGATGTACTTTGTATGAATATGATAAGTGCTTATCGTTGACATAAAACGTGTTACTGGCTACTTTAGGTACACAATTATGTACTTTACACTTACAGTGCACACCTATATATCTGTGTGCCTTCATCAATATCCATTCAGCTGACATTCAGTTTATAAATGAACCTTCTTACTTTGCATTTTGTAAAAATGTGAAGACTTGTAAGGATAGAGATTTTATTTTGACACTTCTTGGTGTGTAATGCATGAAATCCAATACCCAATCATCTTAAGATGATTAGGTATTGGATTTCATTGTAATGACTGTCAAAGTTCTACTAATGACAATCGGGACCAACAGCTTTACGTGCTTTTCAGTAATCGACACAGTTTCGATATTCTCAGCATGCATTCCAGGTGCATAGAGCGATTATCTACATTCGGAACACAAAACCTCTTATATGGTCAATTAATAAATCGATAAAAAGATAAGGCGGGCTCGGTCCTTATCGAACGAGGGACTGCACATCATCCAGTGACCCTCGATGCTCGGGGCGCCTCCTATGGCGGCGGTTGCGGCGTGAGGACGTCCGATCCCTCGCGTTCCCTTGACTAGTATTACCCCAGAAGGACTCAACCGCATTCCTTTTCCTTCCGCTCCGGACCATGACCTGAATCAGGACCCAACGTGAGAGGTCAACGCCGTCGATCACCTCCACGAGGACACGATGATGCTCAGCCCAAGCATAGCACACAATGGTGACTACCGAGCATTTCTTCCGCTTTAAAATCCAAAACAGACCTATGTCTTGCGGAAGGTGAGCATGCTGTGGTTCCTCTCCAGCCACTACAGTATACCCATAACGGGGTGTAAAAGAGGTTTCATGCGAGTGAAAATGCGAGCATATGTTGGTCAGTTAATAAATCGATTTATTACGCGGTTATTCCAATTAATGAATATTGTAAAATATTTTCTTTTAATTCATTAATCGGTGTTATTATTATCACGCTAAGCTAAACAAGACATCGATTACGATTATGACACCGACGATTACATATCGTTGAGTTCGTCTAATCTTGTATTATCATGTCTACGTGTTGAAGATTTTTTTTTCCAGGTATGAAAATATGTTCAAAGTGGACAGGTGTCTGTGTATTATCTATAAAGATTTTTTATTGTTTTGTTAGTAAATTGTTTGTGTTGATTTGTTACGGTAAAGGGTGTTTGAAAGTGGGTGCGGTTACAGTGAGAAATATTTATTGGGTAAGTTTACTAAGTTATTTAATTGTGAGCACGAGTAATAATAGTTTCTGCCGCGTGAAAGTAGAAAATGATCCCAACTATCCCATGTGCTGTTTCAAGACATGGTCTACTCGTGTATCAAATTTCATACAAATTTATTTAGTCGTTTGCAAGAAAGAATAACCAATACTCACACGGCACTTACATACAATCTTGAATCTTAATAATATTAGTGTAATTACAAGTTATTAGTCATTGTTGAGATAAAAAAAATATAGGTCAATAATAAAAAAATAATATTGTAAATAAATAAGTCTTTGAAATAAATATTTGGAAAGTCATATTTGAAGATGTAATTGTCTTTTGCTTGATAGATTAATTCAACATAAATGCAAAATTATTTTAAATAATATTCTACGGTCAAAAATAACACTTAGAAAATTTGAAAGTGCGTTCAAGTTTCAAGCCAATTAAGCAAACCAACAGAAAGTTTAATTTTAATTAATTTTAGAAATAAAATGATGATTTAAAATTGTGTTTAACGAAGTATTTCACTATATTTTTAGATCCCTCGTCTTGTCATAAAAATAGGAAAGATATTTTTGTTTGTTATGTCAAAATGAAAAATATTATTCTCCTGTTGGTATTGTATTGTTGGGGATAAAAATATTTTTGAAGTGTATATTAGGGTGTTTCACTTTTTTTTAATTTTGCTTAAATTCTTGGTATCATCCATGCACAGTTTTCTTATACCAAAAATCATCACAATCGGTTAATATTTAGAAGTTTCGCAACGTCATCTACCCTTGCAGACCAGACCTTCCAGTAACAGTCAAGTTCACCTCTTTACCTTCGTGTTCATCTGTCCTGATGTCTTTTTACATTTGATAGGACCCAATAAGTGGTCTTTTAGCCTGACATAGCACAACGGAATATAGAAACAATAAGGAAATCATCATCATCATCAACTCAGCCGAAAGACGACTGCTGGACATAGGCCTCCCTCAAGCGTCGCCACAGCGACCGGTCCTGTGCGTCTCGCATCCATCGGATTCCCACGACCCTCGTCAGGTCGTCGGTCTACCTCGTGGAATGCCTTCCAAATAAGGAAATATGTTAGTAAAAGAAGGAAATACATAAGTGTAATTATCTCAAGAAAAATGACGTAACAATAGCGTTATTACGTTTGGTTTTTGCAGACAGTCATGGGCTAATCTGTAAGTCCTAGCACAGGTGTGACTAAACGTGGAGCGATGTTATTGATCTGCAGCGATAACGGTCACGTTTTACCGGTTCCTTTATCTTTTAAAAGATATTTTGATTTCTTCGAAATTACTCGTATGATTAGTTTTTTTACGAGTTTCCTCACGATGTTTTCTTTTACCGTTTTGAGCTTTGCCTCTCCTAGAGAAGAGGCCTAAGTGCCTGCAGTGGGAACATTATAAGGCTGATGCTATGCTATGCTTTTCAATTTTCAGTAACTTTACTCGTGAATAGGCGAGTAGAGAGGTGCTTTCTTATTCCTCAATGCTGACGGTCGTGACCTCCCCTGCTTCATCACTTTTACTTGTGTATTCCTCCATCTGAAAATTAAAAACCTAACGGTGTATGTAAATTCCTTTTTTTAGGTGGAAAATTATCCACTCTGGATTAAGCGAAAGGGAGCGTCAGACTTACTGACTAAAACCCATCCGCATTCTATAGTTAATCAGTGAATGATTAACCACGAGCAGACAATGTCCTTGGTTCTTCATCCTGTCCTCGGTTTCTAGCTTACTTAATTTTAAATGGATTTGAATAATTCTTTACGTTTATGTTTTTGGATAAACTTACTTTTTGTTACAAATAATAAAAAAAATGAAACAAAATTCTTACAATACCACAGGCAAAGCGACTGGCAGAATCTAATGATGAATAACAGGTATCCGTATTATAGGTTTCATAGTTCGATAGTTAAATGTGTCGTGAATCGATTCTCTTCCCGGTCGTAAGCGGGTGTCATTAAGCGTTAGTCGTAAACCGCGGTCGCGGTCGCGGCGATCGGAATGCGCTGCGAGGCACGCCCGCTGGCGATAAACCGGCTTCTGTCTGGTGTTGCCATGCTAAGACGCTAGTGGACTTTTCTATGGGAATTTTCTTTGAAGGACTTCCTGTTGATGGACTTACGGGAACTGGAATTTTTTTAATGTTCTAATTAAATTCAAACGCAAATGTGAAACAAACGGGATGGATGGGTGATGGGTCTTCATTTTCGTTTGTTTGGCCATGCTATGTTATCTTTTCATTATCCTTGGTTGACCACTAGAAAATGATTAAGGTTTTGAGCTCGAAATCTAAATAAATGCAAATAAAACATTCCCAACGAAATTGCAGATTGATTTTGTTGAGATAAAAGTGGCTAAATGTCTTTATTTTAGAAGGTGAGCCCTAAATTTGGCTTTTAGGGTATGATTCTGATTCAATTACATTGCATAAAATAAATTATAACACTATCTTCTTTACTGAAAAATTACGCTGAAAACGGGGAGTTAAAGTTTCCTTATCTGGTAACACCACAGGCCCGATAAACAGGCTTCTGTCTCGGCACTAATAAGCGCCTCCTCGCTTCCTTTCGCTCGCTTCGCTTCCTTCGCTCGCTCCGCTTTATGAGCGAGCGCTATAGCGCTCCATCGCTCTGAAGCCTCATTCGTTGCGGTTCCTAATTAAAATATGCGAGCGTTGTCTCGGCTAGCTTTGATACCTGTAAGAAATATGAGCATGTGTGGGTTATTCAAGTGTATTTGTTATTTACATAACACTTCGTTTAAAAAAAAACGACTGTGATAAGGTGTAGGTACCTTTTTACTGCTAACTTAAGACAACCCCTGTTGTATCAACTCACATAGTTATGTGATTTTTCAGGCAATTTTTAGAGAAATTTTAGGGATTATTTTTTTTACTCTACTTTCAATCGTTTTCAGTGCTTAATAGACTAGTTTTTACATCGGGGAAAGCGTGCTTCATCGTCGACCATATCGTCGCTTTCCATTAGGTGAGATAGTGGCAAAGAGCGAAACTATAACCAGTAAAAATAAATAGTTTTTACTGCGTTTTTCGATTGTAGTCTTAATGTTTTCACCCGTTTCATTTAGTATTTTATGGAAGTATGGTAGTTTTTCCTGGTCGTTAACCCCTTCAAAAAAATTGATACTTTGTATTTTGTTGTTTCATTATTATTACTAAGTATTTTTTTGGTTTTAGCCCCTTATCAAGGTTCCATTGTGTTTATCTTACACCATTAACTTTAACGATTTTCTTCCTCTAGCGGGTCTGGTCAATGAACCTTGTGTTTTCGATAGCGTGATATTTTATCAATTAGGAACTATCAACTTGAAGCTTTTCGTCTTACCGAAATTATGTGTACTACTTTGATAGCCTACTTTTTCGTCGATAGCCGAATTAAGTGTACTGAATGAGTGATTAACCTACGGCAACATTTTCTTTGTTATATTTTTATCTAATGTTTAGGAATGATGTTAGATCGTTTGAAATTATGATATAATGGGCGTACACTCCCTCTTTACATGGTACATAGGGGCGCCACGTGCAACAGTTTTACATGAGGACCAGCACCAATTAGAAGCAATATCAAAACCGGCAGCTGAAGTGCCATCATTATCTCGGCTATCGCACGCGAAGCTAACTCTTCCTCCCCTGCCATTGGGCATAAAATTCCATAAAATATTCATGGGTTTTTGGAGACAAGTGGAGTGAGCAATCGTGGAGTATGGGGTTGGAACATAGTTAAAGCGTTTAGGTCGAGAGTCGTCGAGTGCCTTCAGCCTTTTGTGGAGTTTTCTATCGTTTTGGTGGGTTTGTGCGGCGGAGCTATTTTGTCAATCGTGGGGGAGCGTGTTTCGTTTTGACAACCCCTGAATAAGGTAGCTCAGGGATGCGGAAAATTGTCGAACGTTATGTGCAGTATTATGTAATATCCGATTACGAAACGAATAACCCTGTGTTTCTGAAATTATGACAAGTGAATGGCTTTGTAGTTTTAGGGTTCTGGCAATAATGATCAACCTTTTTTTTTATGTGGGAAATCATCAAATAACTTCTCCCACTCTGGGTGGATAGAGCGTCAGACCTTTATTACCTTAAAACCTACCTATGTTCCTTTGGTTGCCCTGTGCAGACGTTCCAGAGCTGCAGTTACTCTTTTGTACTATCATACCAACAATGACGTTTGGAGTTCCGATTGGACCCCTCCAATCTCTTAACCAATCAGAGAGCCAAACGTTGTAGACGTAATGTTTAAATGTGGAAAAGGCATCCAGATTTGATCTATGACTGTATTTGGTCATGTACAGGGCATTTCGCAGTTTTAGCACACCGCATACGAAAAGATATGACTGTGTATTATTCTGACATCAGCATTTTGATTTAGTTATGACATAGCTACATTCTACATAATTCAACCTTCCTCATAATCTTATCTTCAGTTGATATATCAATAAATTTGATAACACAGTCATGAAATATTATGACACACCTACGTGCAACCAAACACGGAAGTAAAAAAAAATACCAACCCTTTGATGGTCGTCCACAAACGCTACATAAAGTTGTTTAGTTAACGTGCCGTAAGATTTAAAGTAACCAGGAATGTAGTCGCAGTAGAGGGTTACCAATGTATTAATATCGTGAACGTTACACTACCAAACGACTGTATAAAGGCACTGAAGCATAAGCGTACTGATTGGATACCTATTTCTGATTTAATAGGATCCGCATATTTAGATATCCGCGGTACGTGAGCTACGAATACGAAACATACACACGGCGCAACACTATCAAATACTTTCATACTACTAACATCTTTACTTCTACACAAATAAAGATCACAATAGCGTACACTATTATGACAATAGTGACAATAAAGTAAGCGTTTTTTCTGTGTGTGTGTGTGTTGTCGTATTTTTCACGCTGGCAATTGGCGAATCGTGCTTCTTTTACTGTGTTTGCGTGAAATTATAATAATTGACGCATTCTCTGAGTTTCTATTGTAGCTAGATAAATATGCATTGTGCATTTTTATACGCAGCTTTGTCAGTAGGTAAAATCATTGGTTTTTCGATGATCTATAAGATATTTGGTAGATTATTAATTTGTATGATATGCACATTTTATAGTCCTTTATCATCTTTGATAAAAGAGTGTCCTATCATTTGTAGATGTAGTCAAACGTGATAAGTGGAATTTCCCCGTGATAATGCTTGCGTTCTCATGACGAAACTCCAACCAAGGGTATCCAAGATTGCGGGCCCAGATTTATTCAGGGTTTGAGAAAGAGAGAAGAGTTGCTTTGGCTCTGGATTGGAAAGAGTAGCTTCAGGAACACAGATGGGATTTGATGGATGGGAGTCAATAAAAGACAGTGAGTCTTTTATTGACTAAATCCTGACAATGACCTAAATTATGACCTGGCTGACCCTGGCTGTTATTTTGTGCTGTGTTATATTGTGCGTCCATTCGTGAAGAATAAACATGTTTTCTTTCTTTTCTTTTTTCTATCTCTCGCTCAACCAAAAGCAGAAGGAGTTATTTGATAACTTATTTAATATTGATAGCTGGAAACTTGTTTGTAATGTAATTACAGTTTTTCTTGAGTTTTTTTTTCAATTTTCTCTTCGTAAAAGTTTTCTTCGGAATTCACCAAATATTTTTAAAAAGAGTTCTTGGCCCAGCCATTCATTTTAATTTATGTCTAGATAGATTTATGTATAGATTTATTTATTTCATTTAATAAAATCGTTTGTAACTAGTACTTAATAGTGGTCCTAAATGATTATATCACGCAAAACAAATTGAATAAAATTTCATACGTGAGAATATAAAGTATAATAATGGAAATGGGTTCAATTAAACGATTCGAAGCACTCAGTTCTTCCCATATTCCGACATAATGGGAATAAACTCTTACATTAAACTGTGACCATTGTACTGCGCCTTTGTTCTTTTTTATTGTTTTAAACCCCTTTTCATCGTGAATAGAGCACCATTGATAGGAGAAAGATATTACAGTTAATAATAATTAGTGCCTCATATATGAAGTAACTGGCTTCTGCTTGCGGTTGCGCCCATATAAATGAAAGAAAATGTTCCTATACAACATATATACGGGATAGAGAAGTATCTTGGGAAATCATCATCTATCAGGAAGGGTCTATCCATGGCCAAATTTCATTGAAATTCTTTAAGTTGTTTGAACAGTTTTTGCACCTCTTGGCAGCATATGTATTTAATCAGCGTTCTGGGGAAGCTTCACTGAGGTAGTCAATACTACAATAAAATTCTCAGCTTAATTTTACTAAGATCGCACTTGTTTCAATGATTCTACCTACACATTGTCCCTAATATTGTAAAAGACTACGCCAATCTCAAATTACAATATATTATATTAGCAATTAATTTACGGATAAGTAAAAAAGCCATTGAAATTCACTCAAAAAAATCTCACCAAGACCTACTGATCCCTAAATTAGTGATATTGCCGTCAACGCTTAGATGCTTGTCGATGTATTGTCTGTACTTAAAATATATTTTTTATTGCCCTAATTTCGTTATCTTTCGGTATTTACAAGACTCAAGGTTTTGGAAATACCAAAACAAATGATGGGTGAATCAGAGTAAGTACCTATGTAGCAGTAAGTAGATATCTTTTTGTTGGCTTTGAAGAAAGTTTTATTTTTTTCTGTTCTATTTATTATAAAATAATATAATTTTTCGCCTTTTAATTAACTATTCATAATCATGACGTTATAATGTAAAGTGACATATAAACTTTAATAAAAATATTGTGTTATTTCTAAAAATAAATTCTTGACTTTAATTTTGGGTCCATATTTTTGGGGTTTCTTGTTAATTTTTAACAATAGCGGTCAACTGGTTTGCCTCAATATTTATCGTTATTTTTATCCAAGATTTTTTAATATAAGGACTTGATTGGTTGATATCTCATCAGAAGGCCAATTAAAAAACGCTTAAATTCACTAGCGATAACATCGGAGGTGTATTGTCAGATTGACACTATGATAAGTATGTGCACGTCCCTTCAAATCAGAGAATTATCTCTGTATTGTTATTTCAAATGACGTTGTATTTCTGAAGATAAAAATAAAATAAAAATCATTTAATTCAGGCAACCAATAGCACCCATACACATAGAAATTACAAAACAGAACACAAACAAAACACATAGGGATACATAAATATAATTCGGTTATCGGACACAGCCAGCAACATGTCTGCTACAGCAATGTCCGATATAAGGGCAATCCGAAAAAAATAAAAAAATCAGCGTCAGGCAAGTGCTACTTAATTGTCTAGTCTTATGCTAAACTGGACCTATTTGGCGCAGCTATGAGACACAAATAATATAACCTTCTTCTTGGTTGTGTCTGTATAGGTACTAAAAGAAGTGTTGTCTTTATTTCTTCTTACTGACATAATAACTTTCAATTTTACCCAAATGCCACCAAGCTTTGCACAACAAACTCCAAAGTCAAGTCAACATCACCAACCACTTCAACCCTTAAACAACACCCTATTCGTTACATCCTCATCCAATTATCTGAGAGAGAAAACGATGATTAACTTATTCAATCGGGTATTAATCAAAATCGCCGAGAGCTATTTGCGACGCGGTAGAACATGGTTATCCGTAGCCGCACGTGTCCGCCAGGGGTGGGGTTCACCCCCCACTGCCGCCGGCTATACGAAATTAATTTCAAGTACGCTGCAGGATTTGTGTACATTGCCTGTGTACTGATATCCGAGGAATAGGGATGTAGCTGTGTTTTTTGGTGGGTAATTTATTTTTTGTGATTAGAACATCTCGTAACTTTAACAGTATGTAATTCGATATTATCAAAATCAGAGAAACAAAAAATATAAAAAAAAGAATTGACCGATTTTCTTTTGATTGAGAAATTTCAGATTTTATTTTACAAACATTACAGTCATTTTAACGATTGAATTGACTAAAAAATTACTATCAACAAATAAGTTCTTCTTATTTTTTTGTTATCAGCTCACCACACCATTGCTGGGTAAAAGCCTCTTCTACATCGTTTCAGTTCTTTTTATGTTTCATTTTTTCGGCCCAATTTCCAAAAAAGGAGTCCGGATAATCAGACCAGCGTTTTACTTATCCACCACTAAAAGAGGCGATTTTTCCAATAATTTAGTGTGTGCCGATCTTCTTGTCATAATTCGATTCTAACAAGATTCTAATACACTTTCACTTGCACCCCTATCCGGCTCAACCTTGGCAGTAAACACGGAGAGCAGGATATTTACTCTGGCCGGCCACAGCGCGTATTATCCGCAGATACCGGCGTTTATCTACGGCTAATGTAGTGCGCCCATGCATTGTTGATGACTTGCCGTTACTTTGTACAACATTGCAGTACAGTCAACAATGCGGACTGTGTTTTGTTTGCGATCGTGTTTTGTTTTAGTTTGTTTGATGGTGGGAAACGTGATGCAACTCACTGTAGGATACAAGTTTGTATTTGCTACCAATACTGTGATTGATATTCGGACTAAGTCCAAATAAACTCTTAGTAAAAATTAAAAATTTATGAAGTTTTTGGAGGACTTTCTAGTAAAATTATAATATTATGTTCTTTTTCCTTAACTAAAAGTAGCGACCCAACCAACCCTCGCACGGGTATTAGAAATCTTTGCAGAACTCGTCTTCCCTCTCCTATTATGAGCATGTATTCTAAACTTGAATATTTTTGTGAATCACTCTGTCTATCGGTGAAAATTGCGTAAAAATCCTTTTAGTAGGTAGGTAGGCAACGAGACGCTATGGGGAATTTTTCTTACAATATATTTAAAATGATAATATATTATATTTAAAATTCCCCATCGCGTCATCGCGTAAGCTTAGCTTTATTATTATTATATTAATTCACTCATTTAGTGCATTTTAATGAACCGACATTTCCATGACAATTATTTGGCATAAACTCGACAACGCCCCACAAAACACCTATTTACATAGCTAGGTTTAACTCAAGTTTTTTATTTAAATTGTTAGTATTTGTATATACTTTTAAAATAATTTACAACCTTCCTACTTCGAATTTCATTCCCCGCACGTACCATTATCAAAGTACCGACTCTCGCACAGATTGCCCATTTACAGATCCCCCGACATAAAGCCACATAGACACTTACGTGTATAACGGCACATGTATTTCTCAGAAACGTCCCTTAGAGGAAGAGAGGCTTTTAAGAGGCCGAGTGAGTGGAGAGCGGTGTAGCGATCGGCTCCACTGCTCACCCCGAACGACAGTAAAAAATATGAGCATCCCCCTATATACCCACTCTCCCCCGCGCCATCTTGAAAAACTTTGTCACTTGTAGCCGCAAATCGATCTGTGTCTACGACGTCTACGCCGTAGCGCGCCGTAGCGGGATTCGTAGCATTTTTTAGAATCGTGCTACGGTATCTTGTCCGTTTTCGTAGCAAGGAAGGATTAACTTTCATCTATAAATTCTTGGAATATGAAATGCATATGTTTATTCATGCCCATAATAATGATTTGCACAGCATTGTAGATCATTGCACATCTTTGGACATAAATAATATTATTGCTTCTAAAGCATGATGATACATAATTACTTGATCATAATAATAACATTAACGTCTAGATATATTCGAACGATCATCACATAACATGTGTAAAGTTGACAGTAAAACCACATACGGGTCTTACATAATATAATACACGAACAGTTACAAATTTATACGTATGGTTTCTCTTGTAAAGATGTTGCATATAGTTTGTTTAGTTGAAAACGTGATTATTATGTACCGTCTATTGTGAGGACCCTTCATAACATGACTTATGTCATTGAAATGATAATCAGTAAAAGGATTTGTGTGGAATTATTCACATGACTACCTTAACTAAGATACGCCCTGTGGCTACTAATTCTTTTGTGACAATCAACACTTAAACTGAACCCTAGTTCTATAACTATAAAGTTCATTTTAGCGTGATGTTTTGCCTGTTTGAATGGAAGTAAGGACACCTATGGGCCTCAGCAGGTGTCCTTACAAATGTACACCGGTAATGTCCGTGTTATTTGTGAAGTCAAAACGTTTGAATGAAGAACTTGAATGGAATAATATAATCCAAATGTATGAGACAAATCTTTTAAGATCACGGGACGTACTTGGGAAGTGGGGCTAAAGGTACTCATTAAATATTATATAGAGAAGAATTGGTCAGTTGGATCTGAAGGGTCTTGTAACTTTGACCAGTGCACATAAGTTTGGAACCCTTTTTTTTAAAATGTAGTTATTTATAAAATAACCGTTAAACGAAAAGATGCTGTAATATTTTAAAAGCTTGTAAAAAATAAATAGATGTAATCTTTATGACACAGTAACCTATAGACAAAATTATCAGTCGTTCAAGGTTACAAAGGCCATACAATTAAGATGAAAAAAGATGACTTAATCTTTTTAACGATTACCCACATTTCATAGATAAAAAGATGTCCCATGATATAACAATAAGCACTGATTAAACTTATCTGAAATTCACACATTTTACAAAAAAATCTTGAACCCCAACCCTATGTCAAAAGGTCAAGGAAAAGGATCAACCCTTCACGCCTTTATAGAGACAGGTAGGAGATAAGCAGAACCCTTCTAGAGATAGCAAAGTCATTGTTACATCAAAGGGTTTCGGAAACCAAAATTAGTTGCATTCAAATCGGCGTGACAACCAAAACGAACCGTGCGAAATTTCATACAAAAGGCGAAACTGCGAAGTAAAAAATGGCGAAAAAAATGCTGTTTTTGGGAAGTTTTTTTCGCAAAATTGGGGAGATGAAAGGGTAATGCCATGGCGTGACCCCCCACATGTCATGTTTTGATTGCACCGAGTCCCTTTTTTAACGGCTTTTTAATAAGAGACTCCTTACATGAGATCTGGGTTAAAGTTTTCATCTTTGATTGATTCATTTTAATTAGTTTCGTCTTCACAAAATATATGAGAATATTATTTTGTACGCTTTGGTTAAAAAGTGACAGTGATGCAATATGGTAGATTGGCAAAATATTGCTTAATGCTATTTGGGATTAGGGGCTGCTTAAAATATTGTAGTTTAAAAATTTTTCATTAATAGGTAGAATTAGATACATAGTGTCACTATTTATTTAACTGTTACATAGTTATAACATATGTAAATATCTTAGTATAATATTATATTATATACCCCAAAAATAAAATAAAGCACTAAACTACAACAAATAAATAAATAAAAAATAAAATGACTTCGAATTTTAGATTTTGTCATAAGTGTGGATTTAGCATGGTTAGTTAGTTATTTTTTAATAATGTTAAGTGGTTTATAATAAGTATATTGTATTACATATTATAATACAAATATAGCCATATTTGTATTATAAAAAAGATGCAGTCCAAACAATGGTCGACTGCTATTTTATCCAATAAAGTGGCGGCATTGCCACGCAGAATGGTTTATCCTCTGTCCAAGGTAAAAGCCAGCCCTTGGGTAACGCGAAATGATATGCCTAATTGAATGGAAAAAATTGGTGTTTATATAATTCGTATTTTATTTTTTATTATTGATAGGCTCGTGCTTGACCTGATGATGTAGTTGACTATGAAGCACGTTTGTCTCTCTCTCACGATTTACTCTTGGCCTAAAGAATGTCCGGTTGTAACTATTTGGAGCTGGTGCAAATATCGTTAAGGTACTTATCGAACACACAATGATTACGTACCCATAACATTTCTTTTCTTTTTTCTTTTTTAAAAACGTTGCTCCACCCTAGGAATTACTCCTGTATCGTGGGTGCGTTTATAAACACGAAAGCTCACATACACAAGACGCCCGGAACAACTATCTGTAGATCATACAAACATTTGTTCCGTGCGGGAATCGAACCCAGGACACGTAGCGCAGCAGTCAATTACTTAACCACTGCGCTATTGCGCTAACCATGCCGATTTATTTTTTCCCTATCTATTTCTTCCTTACTGATGGGCAAAGGCTGGATGATGATATACCTGCATGGTGACACTTGCCCAGCGGTCACTGCCCGCAGCTGACGCGCCTATTTAGATTTTTTAAAGAAAATAAATTCCATATAGGTAGAAGTAATAGGCGGTTGGCCTAGATCTCATACAATAAATACCTATCAGCGTATGATAACGTAATCAAATCGATACGATTGTTTTCGGTCGGAAAAAACCGATACTCAGATAATTTTAATTAATCGGTCCAAATAGGTTTGTTGTAGGTGATATGAGTAATTTTTATTATGGTGTTCGTACCTAAAATGAGTGCTGAATGGTAATAAATTGACAATTTGCAGATGTCCTTTATTATTTTGTGGATGACACAAAAAAGCCATTCCAATATTTTTGAACAATGTTTTAGTCTCACTTTGTCACAAAATATTACCCTAATTTAGGCAGGTTTGGGCTAATTTAAGATAATTATATTTTTTTTTTTAGTTTGAGAATTTGGTAGATGACTACATTTTTTTTTTGGTCTCAGGTTGGTATATCAAAAAGTAATTTTATTTAAAATTGCAAATACAACAGGCTTTTTCAATGCGTTCAATACTAAGCTACAAAACCCTTCAAATCTGTTGAATAGAGAAGCTGTCTGTAACAGAATAAGGATGAAATGATGAAATATGATGTCAGTCATCGCCGTAAGGTTACGCGTCTACAAAAGAGATAGCAAGATATTTTCACCATGTTGCTTCATTTAATTTTGATGCTGATTTAAAAAAAAATGTTAATTATTATTTAGTAGTTATCTATAAAACATTGTACAAAAATAAACACAGTATAATACCTAATCGGTTTCCTATCACATGACAATAAATAATGCAAATAACCAAGAATTAACAAAGTTTATTTTACTATTACTATTTATTTTCTTTTAATAACAATCTCAATAACTAGTACAACAAGACGTCCACCCACTACAAAACCAACAAAATAATAATAATACTTTATGGACACAAATCCTTACAACATGCTAAAAATATCGGTTAAGTTACAATAATTGAGGTGCACAATAGTTGAAACCCTGACTCCTAAACTAGGAATTCCTGTGACTTAGGAGTCAGTGTGCTACTGCGACTTGGACACTATAAACCCACAAGAAAATTATAGCTGGTAATCTAATATTACACTAAGGGCCTGTTTCACCACCTATGATAAAGTTGCCAATATCTTACTTGGCAGATAATTTCATACATTTCATACAAAGTCTGTTCCATTTTTGAATTTATTCGGGAAGTAGTGGCTACTCGGACTTTGTGAAACAGGCCCTAAACAATATAGTATTACATAATAAAAAGGTTGGCAGCCTCATCTAACGGTTAGTCATTGTCTTTCATCAAGTAGTCGCGTACAAAAATAATACAAGTCAATAGAACAAATGAGGTATACGCACACGGATTCGTATCAGATGCATTGTCGCGCGATCGTTCAGGGGTTCAGAACATTCATGCGAACTTGCCCGACCGACTTCGGAAATGTCCGGATGCCTTTATTTCGAGACTTTCGAGTATTTCGAGGGCCCTATCAAGTGAGTTTTGTTTTTATGTTTACATGGTGTTCTGTTTTTGTATAGGAAAAAATTGGCAAAGGGAATTTACGTGTGATTTTGGGTTTATTTTTTTATTGTACCTAATGTCTTATCGGTTGTTTTAGACTAAAAAGGATTAGGAAATTTGTGTGAATGAACGTAAGGCATGTACGAGTACCTAAGTAAATTTTCATTATTCTTAGGGCCTGTTTCACAATGTTCGAGTAGGCACTACTCACTGAATAAATTCAAAAATGTGACAGAATTCGCATGAAATTATCTGTCAAGTAAGATACTCGAAACTTAATCATAGGTGGTGAAAGAGGTCCTTATTGTGTTTAAAACATAAATCGACAATTATAAATGTTGCAATAAGAACCCCATGCAAAAAATAAGCGTAAAACACACTGTATAATCAGTAATAAAAATTAAGAAGTAGGGCATTAATTTAACTAAAACTTTTGTTTATTGACGATTTCTTTGGTAGACACTCGACTTTCATGTACAGTAAGTGCAGTCTAACTTAATTTCAACTATATTTCCATGTAATAGGATTAATTTTCGTTTGTTGGCACGGTTCCTCAAGCAGGGGTACTAAAGAATAGATATGGGGTCCGATGTGGATAGAATTCTTTTGATTGTAAGACCCATAACGGACCCCAACGTATATTTGGACAGCAACCTGAGAGGTCTGAAGTGGTACCGAGGTTCATAATTACTATAATTTGACGGCAGATGAAGAAATCTCAAACGGTTCTTAGTAATCACGGAACATAATGTCCGTACATGTATGTTGTGTTATTGAAGGTAAAATGTAAAGGGAGATTATGTAAAGATTTTATGTGGAAACAGAAGTCTCGTTACTGAATAGATAGGTAGTAAATAAGAAGCTAATTCTGATAAAATAAGTCTTAAAGATGGAATTAACTTATAAGCCATAAACAAAATAATTGCATTTTACTCTTTCTCAAAATGACGGTTTTACTTACGTCTGTTGTTTAGTGGCAAAATTTGTTTTTTTAAGGATTTGTGGTTCGTTTCTACATTTAGACCACTTACCTAAAATAGTTTCCTTGGGATAATCTTCTATTTTCACGAGGGTGAAATCGCTGGTAAAAATTAGTAATAGTTAATGCCAACATAAGATACTTATAAGAAGCAAAGACAAATAAATTCTCACCCCCTTATTTTTCAATAAAGATGACTTAAAATGACTCAATTACAGACATCTCCATTCATGCCATAAAAAAATCTATCCATAAATTAACAAAACAAGGCAGTCACGTGATTCACACAAAAAGTGTAAAACAAATATGTCTGCTTCGACTTTTTATTAAAAACGTGATGAGCCTTGCATGATATATGGAGTGTAGCGCGCACAGTATGAAGCTCCGCACAAATTAGGGTGTACACCGTTTATATTCTATTATTTTTGTAGCAAGTCTTTTTCTTAACCGGTAAAAGGCAGGATAGTTAGCACACGTGAAGTAGTTTATCATTTCAACAGACAGGTGATGAAAAGTGAATATATATTTCTACATGGTAGCGAACATGGAATTTGCTTCGACTGAATATTTTATACGCATAATCCATTGAAGGACTATTCCCGTTTAATTGACGGTGTTCGAATTTAGTCTCAATTTGTAATTTTCAATCAAATTATGGTTAACTGTAATTTAGACTCCGCCTTTATTCGAAATCATTATATCGGTTATGGATTTTTTTCCATTTCGGATAACCAATAATTTCAAATACGGTTACAAAGCTAAGAACATCTGTGATTTTTAGGTACAAAAATTGATAAATTAAATCGTCCGTGACTTTACTCCAATGATTGCTCAATTTTTGTACACCACAACACAACGATATGATACAACACACATCCCTACACAGTCGAAAAAATCTCGTTTTAAAATAAGCAATTTTTCACGGATCACGCGTGTGCCAGGCAGAGTTTAAAATTTGATTTACTGGTGCCAAATGTGTATGCGATATCTGTCTGAGTTATTGCATTGTTAATGCTGTACCACACATGCAAGGAATCCGCACTAGTGTGAAATAAGGGATGTGCAACTAGGATGTTGCGTTTAATTTTGTTTGTTATAGATGATACAAAATGTTGGGGACAGCTGATTTATTTTTTATAAATCAGAGTATTTTTCTTTAATGAAAATAAGTTAATGAGAGCATTCGACCGTATAAGATTGCCGACGAATTAAAAGTCAAGATGTATAAGTAAGAAACCTAAAAAAATATTTTAATAAAAAATATAGGTATTTTAATTATAATTTTTATTTTTTCATTGAAACGACTAACTTAAATAAAATATTCTGATTACGAAGTAAAAACATTACGTACAATTTTAATTTAACGACAGGCAGATACCTATAGTATGACAATGATAATAATTCTGAACTTTGAGACTGTCCGGACACTTGTCCTCGCACTGCGTACAGCAATTCTTATTGATGTCAACGAATCTATAATCTTTTTAGCCACTGATATATCACTTCATTATCTTTCGTTCTCACTATTTAGATAATATTGTCTTTTTTTGCGAATTATAAGGGTTTTTCATTGTCTTATCATACTAAAAAGAAGCAAAGTCATGTCAAGTTATTATTATTTTAATCTCAAAGATTTATATTAAGCTGTCAATGTATTGAAGACGTTACATTAAATTGTACTTGATACTAATCTGTATTAGGTATTAGGAAAGTGATTGTTAAGAAATCGGCAATAAATCAAAACCATAAAAATATCAAAACTGAAAAAAAATCTATAATAGATAATTGTTTTTAAAATAATTTATGTAATGGACTTTTCTTCTGTCGAGCTCCGAGTGGATGCCAGCGTATGCACACCTATTGTCTTTCTATTATGTCTCTAATCACGGTACTCGAAAGATTAATAGACCTATCTATTAATCTTTCGAGTACCGTGTTTGTAGAAGAAGTACATCCCCTCGTCTGTTATTTGATGATGATTAAGATTATATGCTAGATAATGTATTTATTGATGCATTGCGGATAGGTTGCCTAGCTAAAATTGGTGCCAATGGTGTTAAACAATAACATTTGCTATTACATTAAAATTTGATATCAATTACCCTCATTTGTTATTTAATCGAATTATATACGAAATGAATGCTTATTTTATTCCTAATCCAATCGTAATTAATTGCCTTATAAGAACTCGAAAGACCCACGAGGATAACATTTTCTTCGATCATCATCATCTGCCTAGCCTTTTCCCAACTATATTGGGGTCGGCTTCCAGTCAAGCCGGATTAACTGAATACCAGTATTTTACGAGGACCGGCTGCCTACCAGACCTCCACAACCCATTAACTGGGGTAACACGGTATTTCATGGCAAGACTGGAGTCAGATTTACTGGCTTCTGACTACCCGTAACGACTGCCAAAGATCTACTAATGACAGCCGGGACCTACGGCTTAACGTGCTTTCCGAGGCACGGAGGAAACTCGTCATGTTAAGATGGTCACCCATCCACTGACCTACCTAGGCAAGCGTTGCTTAACCTTGATCGACCTTTGCGGCTGTTATTATCTGGCCACGAGCTTCTCCCTAGAATCTGACGTATGACCACTTGTAACGACTGTCAAAGATTAGAATTATCAATCGAGACCAACGTCATTAGTATTTTCTAATGACGTAGGTAATATTCAGTAAAGTAGACCGATTAGGTTTGCAAGAACTTTTTCCTATGAAATACCAATGAATTTGTTTTGTTTTTTAGATTAACGAGAAACTATATATATTATAATGATCTTTCCTTTCTATATGGATTTTGGAATTACAGAGTTCTTGCCTAAACACTTTGTGGATATGTGTGTGTGTGTATGTGAAGATATTACGCATGGCCTCCGTATGATCTGACGTAGCCAATTACGTGTGAGGGTGACAGGCTCTTTGATCACGCCGACAGGTGCCGATTGACGTCACGCGACACCCACTAATCCAATTAACTTGATAAGTTGCAGCCAAGAACAGCAAGGCCTATAGGTAGGTGTTGTGGTTGGTGGTGGTCGTTATGGCGTGTTTTGGCTAATCGTGTGTAGATGTTGCCATGCAAAAATAAATGATAACTAATTATAATAATTTTCGATCGTAGTGGCCAAACTCAAAGGAGATTAGCCAAGTATGTTGGAGATTGTTATATCTTACACATGCTTATATACTCAAATATAGGTGTACGCTTTGTTTCCGTACTCTCATAGTCCGATGGGACAGCAATCTGACCGGTGAGAGATCAGGTGCATGACACTTTTCCACGCTCTCCGAGGCATGGGGTATCTATCATATCACTAACTTCCAAACTCCAGGCAACTATAGAGTAATTCCTAATGGAAAAACCCAATAGCAATTTTTCTCGACCCGAAACCGAACCCAATTCCCATCGTTTAATGGTCGGGTTATGCAACCACAAGACCAACGAAGCAGTTAGTAGCAAAAAGATGTATTTATAAGTGTTGGGTTTATTTGGTAGATTAATGATGGCACTATTTAAAACAGAAAGTATGTGTTTATAAAACTACTCAGTCCTGCTTTACGCGTTGTATGTAGTGAGTTCATTCCCAGGTAGACAGTTTTAGTCTGTATAATTTATTTGAACATCACACGGCTCTTAAAACTGTGAAGGAAAACATTGTGAGGAAGTCGGCATGTCGTAGAACCAAAATGTTGAACTGCCTGCACTGGGCCCAAGTAGTGGATTACGGCTCATTCCAGTTCATAGAGTGGAGGTCTGAGTCCTAGCAGTAGGCACATTTTATAGCGTATAAATTGCATAAAATATTGTAGTTGTTATTAGAAACTTTGTTCAATCTTAAGACAAGGTAGCAAAATTGTGTAGTAAATAAAATTTAAGACAGTAATTTCTGTTCACCCACTCTCAAGACTATCCAAAAGACTTAAGAGATCCCAAACTCAGTCTAACACAAACGCAAACGCGATCACAAAACTTGAAATTGAAATATTAACACAAAGAGAAACTCCTATTGAAAAGTGGCAACCGCCAAGGGTACCAACAGAAAGAAAATTAGGATGTGAGCCGTCAAAACTTCAAGCGCAGCCCATCAGGACGACATTTTAGAGGGATGTAGCCCCCGCATTACACCTCTCTCATTATTTATCACATTGTCGACGAAATTAATGGCGACCCTCGTCAAATGATTTTTATTTTATAAAATAAAGCGCGGCTTCTGACAGTTTAATCATATCTTTGTGTTCCTAATGGGAATGTCTAGACACTCGAATTTAACTTAGTTTTAAGTTTACTTAGTAAGTTACTGTGTTATAATTTCAAAGATTTTGAAATGAGGTCGTAATCGGAATATATTTTCTGGTAGCTTGTGATGTCAAAAATGTCGTACAAGAAAGTAGAGAAATATATTATAAGACCGTTTTCACATTATCCGATCCGATATCGGTATCGGACGCCGATACGATATCGGGGTAAGTAAAATGTATGAAATGCTATGCTCCGATATCCGATATCGGGTCGGACAATATGAAAGACAGGTACATATCTCATACATTTACCTTACCCCGATATCGTATCGGAGTCCGATACCGATATCGGATCGGATAATGTGGAAACGGTCTTAGGATAAAGTTATGTCATACTCGTAATAACTACTGTGAGCGGCTTCGCACACGTGATAGTAGAAGATTATCTCAAGGGAACGTCCCGCAATAAAAAAATATCCTATGCTATTTAAAGATATATTATGGTTTTCCAGTATACCAAGTACATATCATAGATCTCCATTCAGTTGTTCGAGAGTGAAGAAGTAACAAACATATTCACAACCATTCACCTTAATAATATTGTTGTGATTTCAAGCCACTGCCTACCCATATGTAACAAGTTTAATCCAGATCTGGTCTGCTTTTGAGACATGATTGATTACCGTCATCCAAATACCGAAACTTGTAGACTTGCATACCAAACTAATTTTACAAAGGCGAAAGCACATACTTATGTATCGGTATGTATCTCTTTCTCTCTATAGTCTAAACGAATTTTGATGAAATTTTATATCAGGAAACTTTGCATCAAGTACTGATACTTTGTAGGCGAAGTAGCTGTCGAAAGTCAATTTATATGACGTAGTGGGAATTAGTGAACCATTTTTTTTGTTCCGCGCTTCCCGCGCTTCCTCTTGCCAGTTCATGAAGTTCTTGCCAGTTCAGAACCATGCACCAGCATAAATATTCTGTACTGTGGCTTCAGCAAAACTAAAGGTACCTAGTAGGGTCGATGCTTGCTGGGACTACGTGAACGTCTGACAGCTCTAGAATGTAAAGGGCAACCGAACGGCGCAGGCGGGTTTTAGTCAGTAAAATTTTAACAGGACGTCCCGTTCCACTCTAGAGCGGAAAATGTCATTGGGTGATTTCCTATTTAAAAATAAAGTTTAGTAGGTATGAAAGATCCTATTTTTAGTTTCAAAATGTGCGAGGAAAACCATATACAGCATAGGTTTTTTAAATTTTTTGTCTTTATTCCGCTATGTCTGTTCTCAACAGGAAACCGTAAATTGAGGATGTGGAATTGGATTGTTTATAAATGCGTAATAGCACGTGGTTCATTAATGTAATAAGACTAAGTATCAATCGTAGAATTAGTTTCCAAAAATACTCTAAATTCTTTGATATTTTACTTCCTCAAAAAACTACTATATTATAGTTATTGGTATTTTTCATTATATTTATTGTTAGGCTCACTCTTGACCATTATCTCATCTGATGGAAAGCGATGATGTGGTCGACGATGGAGTACGATTGCCTAAGTAGCCTTCACACTTGACTCAAAGATCCCCTAGTTGTACCTATCAGGAAACACAGACTTTGGCAGGGAATTCCAAAATATTTCTGAATGGTCCTGCGTACTACCAAGTGCGGTTAGTTGCCAATTAGAAGCACTATGTATATTCAGCTTATTATATTATTTTTGTCGCAGTATTCCTGCCGATAACCGGCATACATACGTATTTAATAAGCAGGATGATAGATATCTGGTGTCAGAGGTCAGTCATGAGGAAACCAGGCTTTTTGTAACAGCATTACATTAAAACACCATCGTTAAAATATTGTTTTAATCATCAATTTTATCATTTAACAGTTACAAACAGTTTTAATTACGGGAAACTTCGTTAGTGTCCGCCATTAAACACTTATCACACATTTTAAATGACTATTTATCTTTATATTTTTAGTTTTAATGACGCTGTGATAAAAAAATAATACCTATCTAGTGACTAAAAAATTTATTAGGCATTTCTATTCGGATAATATTGATTTCAAAATGTTTGACCTAAACTGAAGTTTGATTTGAATTGTAATTCTTAAAATTTCTGTTCCCTTGACAGCGGAGTGGGAATTGTACAGAATTCTTGGGTGTTGTGTATTCGAGTATCGACTTTATAGGGGTAAGTTTAGGGTTGTTATTCTGTTGTCGAAGGTAGGATGTAAAATTTATAATTGAAGGCCGTAAATTAAGGTGACATCGACAGTTGTGGCTCGCGGGGAGGCCGCCGCGTCGCGACGCTCGCTGGGGAAAGCCCTGCCAATATTTTATCGAGAAGGTAATTATTTGATCGGCACATTGGGGTAACAGATGAAACACGCTTCCCGTAACGTCTTTCGCATACTTTGTATTTGGGAAATGATTAATGATTAAGTTATCATTTTCAATTGTTTTTGGTAGGGTGATGCTACTTATAAAACGGTAGATGTTTACAGAATATTACATTTGGGTAAACAGAATTTAACATTAAGCGTATTAACGTTGTATTTTTTCTCTCTTCTTCATCTTTTTCTTTGGATACAGCATATATTCTATCCATTGAGCAACGTTGCTTGATCATGATTCCAGCGTGTGAGAAATAAAGAGGCATATCGATATCACGAGAGCATTGACACTACGTGGTACGACCTGTGTCATCCACAATTTAGCCATTGGGTAACACCTTACCGTTAGCAATACTGGCAACACTAATTACAGTCAAGATCTAAAAAAAAATCCATTCCAAATTCAAACATCACAAAATTCCCAGCAAACTCACACTCTACCTACAGGGTGCTCCGAATCGGATATAACCAGTTGACGATCAATCGCTGCGTGCCTCCCGCTGGCCGATTTAATTCGCGCCTTGACAAAAACCCTTTGACACATTCACTGGTGACAGATCGCAGTCGGGCGCCTAACGCCTCAGTGACGGGCCTATTATCATTGGCGAAATGGTTTGAGCGAACACGGGAGATTGCATGTCTCGGTGATTTTTTGGAAGGTTGGTAAGAGATTTTGTGTGATTTGTGTACATAGCTTTACATTATATAGGTAGAGTATGTTTAGCTAGCTGAGTCCCGTGTATAAAAGGGCCTTCTTTTCATCTTCTCTTCGAATCGATGGTAAAATCGTTAAATTGTTTGTGCCCAGTAGGTTGCTATGTTGACTGAAGCATCGGTGGCACAAATTAAATCCTCAAAAGTACTTAACCACCAAAGGCCTTAAGTAGTACAGTTTTGGTTTTTAATAAAGCAAAGTCATTTGGGTCTACTATGTTTTATAATAATTTAGGTATGCTATAAATGGAAAATCCGGTCAAGACCGAGTGAGTCGTTATCGTACTTACACGTATCTGTATGCATTTTTATTATAAGGATTAAAAAGACAACAAAATCAATACTATTTAATCATGCCTATGCAACTTTCTTTAATGTAGATAATCGTACAACGTGAATGCAAATTACATGATAACATTCTTTTACATGAAAAATTCAGATAAAGTTTGGGCACGGTTTTTTCAAACATTACTTCATATTCAAAACAACAGGCTATATTTAAAATCAATGTTTGTTAAAAGGGAATCGTTTGTTTTGTTATGGTGAGGTGAAGAGAAGGGATGAAACGTATGTTACGGGTTACTGCAAGAGCTATGAGTATGAATGCGAATGACTGTAGAGAAAGAGGGGGCCAAAGAAAAGATGGATAGATTGTGTGAGGAGTGATATGAAAGAGAAGTGATCGCGTGATGGCTGATGAGATAGAATCGAAGAAATGGTCGTGTTGTATCGATCCCAAGTAACATGAAACTAGGTCAGGGAGATGATTATTTAAAATAATATGTACTCTGT
Source organism: Mythimna separata (assembly GCA_030763345.1). Taxonomy (NCBI): domain Eukaryota; kingdom Metazoa; phylum Arthropoda; class Insecta; order Lepidoptera; family Noctuidae; genus Mythimna; species Mythimna separata. Next base: position 8,465,833 of record CM061187.1, read on the forward strand.
ACTGGAAACAGAGTACATATTATTGTCTTCTAGCTCCGTGCCTCGGAAAGCACGTTAAGCCGTAGGTCCCGGTTGTCATTTGTAGTCTTTGGCAGTCGTTACGGATAGTCAGAAGCCAGTAAAATCTGACTCCAGTCTTACCATAAAGTACCGTGTTACCCCATTTAATGGGTTGTGGAGGTCTGGTAGGCAGCCGCTCCTCGTAAAATACTGGTATTCAGCTAAATCCAGCTTGACTGGAAACCGACCCCAATATAGTCGGGAAAAAGGCTAGGCAGATGACTCTGTACTGAAAACCCCATGTACGTAAGTACATACACGTGTTTGGGTTTCTTATCAATATAATCTTAAATGATAAGGAACTTGTCATTGTCCTATCATTTAAGGTCATACCGACCTTCGTTGATAATGTACTATAATTAAATTCTTAGTAGGTGTGTTTAGTTTTAACAGTTCTTTGGGTGCCGATACGGGTTATTTTATAAGGTTCAACGTTATGCGCACCATATGGAAGTATCTCGTTGGTCTCGTAGTCACAAGCGCGAATGCCTTGGTTCGATTCCTCGGTCGGGTAAAAAGTGCTGTGCTGGTTTTATAATTAAGAATTAGGCTGTAGTAGCCCGATGTTTGAGAGCTGGTGGTGTGACCTTCGACTTTTCGTGTCTCGGAAATCATGTGAAGCCGTCGGTCTTAAACCTAATTCTGGGGTCAAGAATGAAAGTAAAGGAACAGAGACTGCACTTGTATTTGCGGACGCACTTGTGCACTATAACATCTCCTGCGTAGTTGGCTAATGTCTGTTGAGATTTGGTAGGGAAGATTTTTAGTGCAGCGTTAGATATATTAGGGGACCAAATGTCCCCCAACATGATGCGCATCGCTCAATCTACGTGACGCTGCAACGTTGGACAGTGACCTGCAACACTTTACAATACATTTATGTATGCGGGACATGTTTTTGGACAAGTTTGCAGCCATATTGGGGACCTATTTGTCTTCAAATATATAGGTGTAATGGTCAGTTTAAAAAAAACATATTGAGACACCTTTTCACCAGAAAAACAAAACACTATCGCAATTCGGTGAACAGCTATCACCGGCATCATCATAAGTGCCGGTTCACGGAAGATGGCACGGATGCTGATTCCGCGTATAGGATGCAAGGTGTAAGGTCAGATCGATGGTGTACGGGTGGCCCTTATCAGTTCTTGGACCGGCGGAAGGTCAGCTACTTGGTGTTTATCTGACTGATAGTGTGTGAGTTAATGGGTTAAGTTGTAATGGAGTTTTAATTAGTTTTTTGGGTTCGTTGGTGACAATTTGGGTGTTTATTTTAATGTTTTGATTTTTATGTGGTGAGATATTGGTGGTTAAGAGTGATAGTAAGTAGTCATAGTAGTGATTTTCTATACTTACTGATATAATTTCTTAGAAGTTCTGTTTTTTGTTTAATTAATTAAAGAATTGGATTTTTTTTTCTGTGTAATATACAGCTATTTTCATGATAGCTAGTATAGGTTATAAAAACATACGCTACGATCCACGAAAGCGAAGCAGTAAATAAAGACGCGGGCAAAATGTATATTTGATGATTTTATAACCTTATTATTTTTTATTGGCCTCTTTATATTAATACTAAAAAAAAATTGCATAATCTTTAAAAAAAAGTATTTATCAAAAACCGTTTTTAAAATATATAAAAAAAAACACCAAATTAAAAAAGATAAAAACAAAACCTCAAACTCAAAACAGAAAAATAAAAATGCGCAATTTTATCGAATCCAAAAACTGCACTATTCTATATTCTTTCTCACAACAAAGTCGCAACGTCGCTAACGATATCGAATTTCGCAAAAAATCTCGTACATTGTCATACAAATGTATCTGTTGTTATGGGCACGTAATTGCTGGGCTGGTGTGTAATTTGCGAAAGTCCTTTGTACCGGAGTCAATGCACAGCCGTTGTTATCAACTCGAATACGTACACTGTAGGGTCCGAATTTTATAGTAGTGAGTGAACGATGGAAGTTTTGTTCGTGAGAATGAAGGAAATTCAATGTTCAGTTAGAAAGTTAGTGTTTACAGTATCTGAATAGTGGAGAAAGTCGCCTGACACTAGACGTAGTTATTATTTACAATTTTTTTTTCTTTTTTGTAAAAAAATGCCTTATAACGGTGTATCGTGGGTGCATTAACAGTATATCATGTTAAGATTCACTTAGACTCGGAAGACTGTCTGTCTGTCTGACGGGGTCGGCTTTGCTGTGCCTGACAGGGTCCATATTGATCTTAATTATTTTTTATACCATCTATACTACATAATATGGAATGCAATAAAGAATTGTGTATTGAGTATAGAATTACCAGAACCAGTCAATGCCCAACCAATGCGCCAAACGTGCTGCCAATAATGGGTGATGATATAGGAAAAGCTATGGTACCATGAGTTGTGCGAAAGAAAATCACAGAGTCCTGGAAAGAAAGAACACATAGGAGTGGGTTTTAGTCAGGTACAGTCTAACACGCCCTCCCTCTCAGCCCTAGAGTGGAAAAAGTCATTTTATAGTTTCCCACCTTTTAAAAATTGGTAGATGGTAAACAGATTTTAAGGCAAATTTTGATCAGACCGCTTTCTATCCATATATAATTTTATACCATAAACATTTATGAAAGAAACTACATAATAATATTAATTCTTCCCACAGTTTTCTTCACAAACATTAATCACAAAACAATCAACTCAAACATACAAGCTTCCAAACAAGTGAATTAGCTAATAAAGAGCGAAAACATCGTGATATCTAAATTGCCAACTAAAAAAAAACCTTAGGCGATAAATAAAAGCCTTCCCGCCTTTCCCCCTGTATAAAGGCAGTTCCACACGGAACCTTACCGCAACTCAAGACGCATTAGCGAGATTCCTGTAATGACTACTAAAACTGAAGTGAGGATAACACTGTTACTTGTTTTCTGTGGGGCAAGTTATAGGCGGTAGCGTTCGGCGCGTGATTAACGCCCGTTCATAGATAGATAGCTATCCCCGATGAACAGTAAGATTCTGTCTATCCATCCACAACTTTGGTAAGAAATGCTATCCGTCGGTAGGTTATAGAAAAGCCAGTAAGGGCAAAAGGATTAGTTTAGTAGCTGCAACTGTAGATAGATAGCTTATTGAAAACGGGCGTTAGGAGACTTGGAAAGGCATTCATCATTATCTTCTTGTCCTAAGTTCATTTCTGCACGCTATATTTGATTCTCTTCACTTTTATATAATTTTTTATACCATACATCCATCTTTTCTTTGATCTCGTTCTCTTGATCTCCTTCTTTCATTCATCGTATAGATGAATGGAGGGAGAGATGGAGATCAAAGATAGAGGGATATCGATGAAAAAAAAATTTATCTATTATACATTTTTAGAAAGGATTTTTATGTTGTTTACAGTATCTATAAGCTAATCATTTCGTTTCCTTCGTGCTTCGGAAAGCACGTTCAGCCGTTGGTCCCGGCTGTCATTTGTAGATCTTTGGCAGTCGTTACGGATAGTCAGAAGCCAGTAAATCTGACTCCAGTCTGGCCATAAAGTACCGTGTTAACCCAGTTAATGGGTTGTGGAGGTCTGGTAGGCAGCCGCTCCGCGTAAAATACTGGTATTCAGCTAAATCCAGCTTGACTGGAAGCCGACCCCAATATAGTTGGGAAAAGGCTAGGCAGATGATGATAAGCTAATCATTACTTATGACGACTTGATAAATAATTTGAGAGAGGGGAAAACCTATTTACATCGCGAGCCTCATAAATAGTTATTTGTGCAACAAGAGAGCAAAGTTGGTTTTTCTCGCGAGTGTTGATTTTGAATCCCGAGTAAGCGAAGGATTCTATATTTGAATTACGAGCGTAGCGAGTGATTCTAGGTTAGAATCCTGAGTGCAGCGAGGGATTCAAAGACACGAGATGCAAATAACTTTGGTCTCGTGTAGCACATACAACTTTTCACTTCAGCGGCGAGAACAAATAATGTAAAGGTAATAAAAAATACAACTTGGTAATATTTAAACCACATGTATATTTGTAAAAATTAAAAGTTAAAAAGTATTTGCACACTTTTTAAGTCTCCATTGATTAAAAATATCATAAGCTTTAAGATATTTTTCGCGAGACTTTTCAGGCAGGAAACTTAATTCTGCATTTTTACATACTGCTTCAATTCTTCCGGTGTTAAATCGCAGACATCATCACTGGATTCACTCATATTTATTTATTACTAGCTGTCCCCTGCGGTTTCACCCGCATTTTTCGTTACTGCTCCGCTCCCGTGGGTTGTAGCGTGATAGTATATAGCCTATAGCATTCCTCGATAAATGAGCTATCTAACACTGAAAGAATTTTTCAAATCGGACCAGTAGTTCCAGAGATTACCCCCTACATACAAACTTACAAACCTACAAACTTACAAATTTTACCTCTTTATAATATTAAGTATAGATTATTTTAATAATATCCAACGTGTATTGCATTGTAGCTAGCGAACAGAAGAAGAAAACAATACAAAATTAAAGCCCGCTATTTTTTAAAGATGCGTTCGGAAATTGCACTATTACTAAATTATTCTGTCACAATAAAGATTGTTAAAACTTTAAATAATTATGTAGATACATGATAAACTTCGTACTTTTTAATTCAACATCTCTTTGTTTGATCATTAAAAAAATATAATTCGATTATTAAGAGAAAAGTATAATAATTACATTTAAACCTTGATTTGAAATTTTATAGGTGACGTGTTTCCGAACGTTTTATTGTTGGTTTCTTTTTTGAGCCTATTATATATGGAATTTGAAAATCGAACTTTGAATCGACTTGTTTCTATCTCTCGCTCTTTTCGTATCGAAGTGAAAGTGACAGAACAAAGTGAAGTCCAAATCTTTCGAATGTTGTGAGTAGACCCACCACTGACACGGCATTTAAAAAAAATAATTAAAAAGTTACTTTGTCTCACGCTCGCAGCAAAATCGAATTTTGCTCACTGTCTTTAAACTGCAAAACATACTTGTTTGAGGTGCTGAGGTGAAAATGTTGTTTTGTCAATGAGACGTGTATGATTAATGTTAATTCAGTGATGTAAGATTATTGTGTCAGACGATTATAAACTGATATAATCATGAATTTATCTAAGAGGAAAATGTTCGTTGTTGTGAAGCGAAACTTGTTAAGATGGCTAACTCGATTCATTTGCTGCAAGAATGTGTTACATTTGTCTAATGAAACCCAAAGTTGCCTAGACTGTAAAAACTAAATTGACACTGACCAAATGTTCAAACCATTTGTATTGTACTGCTGTTTGGAGTTTATATTATTCGCACTACACATCCGCTACCGTCGTCGAGCGCCCGATGGCCACTGATAGTTGTCAAATGCATCATGTCACTATGCTTGATTCTAACCGACCAGCCAATACGCATACACTGCACCATGCGAAGCCAAAACAAAGAAAACAAAAACCGCTACACGTTTGAAACTTGGCCACAAAGAAAGCCCAGCCAGTAGGGTGGGTTGATTGATGAGCCGGCGCTGTTCTCTGATACCGGGCTCAATTACACTGCGATTACTTAATTTGACATGATACTTCCTCGCTTCCGACGCTCCACGATTAACGGCTACTGTTTTACAAGTACGCCACCCTTTAATTAACTTCTGACTCCTGAGTTTTCGGACTTGATCTTTTTCAAACTATAGTTGTGAAGTTCGACAGGAAAAAATTCACGAGTAGTAAATAATTGATTATTATTTTTCAGTTTTCAATATCTTTTCATTGTTCTAACAAAATATTTGTAGTTTAAGATAAAATTAGTATTAAATCTGCGTTTATATTTAACTAGAAAGGTTTAGCATTATCGGCCTTGTAATGTTCCAACTGTTGGGACATAGACCTCCTCTCTAGGAGAGGAATGTTTTAGAAATTCTTGGTTTTTATCTACTATAGCCTAAACCTTCTTCATGAATCACTTTGTCTATTGGTGAATACCTGTTTTTAAGTTTATCGCATTCATACAGGCTAACGTGTGCGAAAAGAGACTATGTTTTATAACATGTTAGGATTCATATTTATTTGAACTTGTGATGAGAAAATTCAACCTTAAGCAAAGTTCGCTTTTAAACATTCCTCATATTGTTTTTGGTGAGTCATAAACATTTCAAAATGAAGAATGTACTCACTTATTCCAAAACGACGAATGCCGTCAAACCGAATTCTATTTCGAAAACCGAACCAGATTTTATCTGAGTGAATCAAGCGCTCTGATTGGCCAGTGATCCAGTGATGAGAATAAACAACAATGTTTAGTGGGCACGCGCGGCCGTCATGCGAGAAACATTTCCATCATGTTTCAGAACGTTTTCAGACATTATTAACTTAGTTACTTCCGTTTCTGTCGTGTGCTGCTTTCAAAATTGACCACCATTAAATAATTAAGGTTAAGTGGGATTGTGTCCATTGGACTTGATTTTCGACTAGTTAATTATTTTTTTTTGACTTACTGTTGTCAATGAACAACAACACACGAGGCTAAATTGACCACTGCTTACCATCAGGCGAAATCGCAGTTAAGCAGAGGTTTATAATATTAACGTTTGAATCCCCAACCGGTCCTATGAGACCGCGCTGTTATTGTTTTACTATTGTGTCTCGTTTCGCGGGTATCTGAGTAACTACAGAAAAAAAAATTGATCATTATTACTCTACCTAAGATTCTGGTTGTTCATTTTAACATCAGATTTAGATTTTTATGTTCACCACTTATCCAAAATGGGTGCTTACACTACAGATCGTGAGGTAATCTCTATCCTCAAGCAACAGCTATACTTTTTAATGCTATTTTATTACGTCCATAAATTGCATAGAGTCGCCCCAGGAGGCGCTTACGGAGTGGCTATCGCACTTTTCGATTTAGACCTCTCCTCACTCAAAATTGAAATGGCTCGCCCCTTTGTCGGAACAATTTAAATCGGACATTTTAAAGGTGATTCTTTTGGTGGTTCAATGTTCGGGTGTTCGTGTTAGTGAAATGGCTTGTATAGGGGTAGTGGATTGGGGGGTAGCTCTTTGGTAACGTTGATTTAGAAGGCTTAATAGAATTAGACGATCTTGATGACGATCTACATGAGAATTAGAATTATGTTTTCGTGTTTATAGATTGTGCTGCTAAGGGCGAAAAGATTTGGATTCTTTACATTTAACTAGCATATAAGTATCTATCTAATTAAACATATAATGAAATAGACTGACATTATCATAGTTGCATGTTTATAAAAGGTTTTTTTTTATGACGTAGGTAAGCTCTAAGACAGAATTTTCCAAAATAATATACCCACTAAGGGTATTAAACAGGGGTCCAAAGTTTGTATAGAGAAACTTAATTTGACGTGGGACGTTAAAGAACAAGGTCCACTTAAAATAAACAAAATTAAAGAATTACCTATCTTGAGTGTTACAAAACTATGTCTGGTGTGATTTTTCACTTTTCAAAACATTTCTTCAAAAATTTTATTTTAGTAAACTATTTGTCTACTCACCATAAGCTCTCACCGTGCAGTCTTTGGGTTTCACTAGGCAGGTCATTAAAGAGTTGTGCACCTTTACAAATATTCCTATTGCCATAAGTTTTTGTTTAGTCCCTTTTGAATAGTATTGTGATGGTCTGTTCTTTTAGTGAGAGTTGTTTGTGAGTGCCTGTCGATGGTACAACCTATGTTTTCCGAGTGCCTGTTAGAATCTAGTTTTATTGCGATGCACGTTGTGTGTGTATAAAGTTTCCTTAGGATAAATATTTATGTTTCTTGTTAATAGTTTCTGTGTCTGAAACATCCTTTGGCATCAAAAAGCCAGTATTATTACAACTGAAGGAACTCTGGTGGATTTTAGTCAGACTGGTGATTGGTGAAGTCATTTGATGATTTACCAACCCAAATATAGAATATCTTGTCCTACTTTCAAAAACCAAAAGTCTGATTCATCCTCTCGCTCAACCTAAGAGCGGGAGAAGTCATTGGACGGTTGCCTACTTAAAAAAAAACAGATTTCTATCGAATATTTTAAGCAGTAACTGCACTGACTCTACAATTGTTACTGCGACTATGTGCTTTCTACTTTAACAGCGATTAGTTTAATCCAAAACTAAATTAACTTCCACAGCAAACGTAGCTTAAACCCTACTAGCAAAACAAACGACACTTAACTTCTCACTTCCAATTCGCATTCCATTCTACGTAGATTACATTTCTCTAGGAACGGATCTTTTGTGCCGGTTCCATTGAGGGACATTTTAAACTCGATCGTTTATCCTTTGAAAGTGTTCGGACAGTGGCGGCGGCAGTTTATCACGCCGATAGCCGCCATCACAATGGGCGTGCATTCAGGAGTCGGGTGATGGCTTGCCTTGATATGTATCTTAGCTTTTGAACTCGTTTCATCGTTTCACGTTATGATCTGATTTTAAAGTTTGCGTTGAAGAGGGGTTTTTAGATGATGCGGAAAATCTGTGTAAGTTTAAAGCTGGTTTGGGTTTGAATGTTGTGGGTCGGTGTAAAGTTTGGTCGTTAGCTTATACATTTTCATAATTATGTATAGGCCTGACTCATAGCCCAAGGAAACGCCAAGTTTAAGTGTCAATGGATTTAGATTACTTGCAGAAAAGATGGTCGATGGGCGTGAAGGGAAGGCTGAAAGATCTCTTATAAGGTGGATTGATAACCTGGTAGCGCCAATCTGATGGTTGTGAGACACACAGGACTGTTCTTTGTGACGACACTTCCAGGAGGGCTATGTCCGACAGTAGGCGTTTTTAGGCTAAAATGGTGATTACGATGATGTTGGGAGGACTCATTTCCTTATTCTCCAATTTCTTCAGTTGCTACAAATAAATCCTCTAATTCATATCCTATTTTATTATATCATTCACAATCTGTTTCAGTAACTTCGCTTCCGGTTTGAGGATCCAAAGAACATTATGCATTAGGTACCACAAAATCCCTATTTCACTCAAGTATTCTTGTGGGGTTGTCCCGCAACTAACAAAGGGGGGTGGTGGGACGAATCCCCGAGTAAAGTTGTCGCCACAGAAGTGACCCTGGGCCCTCTGTGTCACGTAGCCAAGTCGTTTGGAATTCTGCTCGGCTCCTATTGGCGCCTCGGGTTTGTTTCGACGGCTGCCATAGTTTTGTGTTCAGCAAACAGAGTTGCAATTATGAAGAGTTGATTAATATCTTTGTGGTTTTGTTTTTTGATTCTTAATACTATGATACTATACCTAACATACTAGCTGTCCCCTGCAGTTTCACCCGCATTTTTCGTTACTGCTCCGCTCCCGTGGGTCGTAGCGTGATAGTATATAGCCTGTAGCATTCTTCGATAAATGGGCTATCTAACACTGAAAGAATTTTTCAAATCGGACCAGTAGTTCCAGAGATTACCCCCTACATACAAACTTACAAACTTACAAATTTTACCTCTTTATAATATTAGTATAGATATAGATGTACCTTTACAGCGAAGATATTTAAGATATACTCGTGGATTAACCATATTGGAGCACATGACCAAAGTTGCACTGATGATAGTAAATGGTCACCGTACAACCATACGGTTTTCTCCACATGTTACAAAATGTATTATTCTAGTCAACCCTGACACGCCTCTCTCGTTCCATCCTAGAGCGCAAGAAGTCATTGAATGGTTAACACCCTTAAGAAAAAACTTGTATCAAAATGTGTTATTTCTAGACATGTGATGATTTCACGCCATAAAAAAAGAGTTAAGATGTTATATTTCTATTAATCATACTAATCAAGTTAAACAGTTAAGGATAAATAAAGTAAAGGAAAATTTATCCAAAAAAAAGTTAATCGCTAGAGCACACTAACACACTTTTTAACTGTAAATAAATTAATTATTTGTCAATGTTTTTTTACTATTAACATTACTACCTATTATTTATTTTCCACGCGGATATAGGTAAAATATTTTGCGGTTACATTACTGCCTACCTTCCTTAAATTCATAATGTCGTACCTATATTAAACATATAAATTCTCACGTCGCGGTTAAATTTTCATATACGGCGGGACAGGATAAATGTTGTATGTGAGACATTCTTTAGAAACTAGTTAAATGGAGTTTTATGGTTGTGGGAGGCTGGTGGTATGAATGAAATGAGTTTTTTTTTAAGTATTTATTTTTGTGGTGGGAAATTATCAATATCTTCTTCCGTTCTGGGCAAAGTAGGAGGGTGGAGTGTTAGACCTTTTACTGACTAAAACCTATGTTTCTTTAGTTGCCCTTTATGTTTCAGGGTCTGCCTTGGTATGTCGGTTTGTGTATCATGGGAAAGTTTTTTTTCTTGAACGATGAATTAGATTCATTTAACTTATATTTTTACAAGCTGGTCCAAAACTTGTTCTACGATATAAATGAATTGTCAAAAAAAATGTGAGAGTACGCTTCCACCTGCACTTTTTCATGCATGGTAAAAAATTGCCTACGAACTATTTCAAAAAACAGTTTTAAAAATTGGTTTAACCGTTTCGGAAGAGTACCTACAATAACAAAAGATGTGACAAGAATATTTACTTATATTATATTAGATTACTTTCAATCCTGTTTTCTAAATAATTTATTTTACCCAAATTAACCACATTACCAGTTCCTTCTTTATTTATCCATTGACATTCAATAGTTGTTTTCAATGTCATGGCGACTGAGTCGGGAAAGTTTATCTCAAAAGGAACAAAAATGTCGTTCTTATTTACCGATAAATCGCTTGTACTTGCAGAAAATATTGCATTTTTCTTATTTTCCTTTAATTTTAAGTTTCATTTTATTTTATTAGATATAAGCTAGTGATTGTCTGCGATCCCACCTGACGGTAAGGAGAGATGCAATCGTTGATGATGAGGTGCACAAGTTTATTAAGAGCCTATTCACTCTAGCACCATAATGATATATTGTTTTATTTGATCGACAGAGTGGCAGAAATATACTACCACTACACTTTTTTGTACCGATTGATTATCTTTATAGGTATATTTACGTGGCCTAGTAACGTGTATTAGGCTTCATTTCCCTAAGAGTCACCTTTTAAGGGGGTGAAAAGAGGAAAATTATGTACAAAAAGTGTACCGTTTTAGAAATATACCGCCGCCGTTACAAAAAGTTCTTACTGATTGATTATCCCTATAACAATGACCGAAACTTCTATTTTACAATGTAAACTAACGTTACAAAATGAAAATACAGTTTTCCCCATTAACACTTGAACATTTACAATTCGCCAATTTCCATAAAAACTTGACACACAATCGATTAAACAAGGACCGAGGAATCGATTACAGCATCGGTAGAAACGGGAAATCGATTATCGGGCATCGTGTCTGTCACAAATCGATTCTCGTTGTCACCTTCACGTTTTCGTGTTCAGTTTGTCATTTGCGGGAAAGGTAATAAAATTTTAAATTAAACTCCTGTAACAACAGATCTTTGACGATAAAATACAAAATAATAATATGGGTTTGTTTCTGCTTTTATTGTAGAATTGCTTACCAAAGTCATCATCATCTACCTAGCCTTTTCCCAACTATATTGGGGTCGGCTTCCAGTCAAGCCGGATCTAGCTGAATACCAGTATTTTACTAAATCAATTGTTTGCCAAAGTAATGACTATAATATTGAAGATCTTCATATAAACATTCCTCTAATGTACTGTGAAAATGGAATATTTATCTTCTTTTGTTTTTCAGACGATTTATGTTAGCCCACGTAACAATTCTTTTGTTATTCTTCATAATGCGTAGAATTGGGAATTTACTGGTGTTTATTTTTTGTAGCTACAATATTTTTATACTGAACTACATATTACACTAAAAAGATATTTTTTAACCATTTGATATTCCTTGAGTACGAACTTGAAAATTGACATGGCCTAAGTACCTATACGAAAAATATGAAATGTAATTATTAGTTTCTTTGAAACTATCCCCGTAAGAAAGTTTATGATCATTTTTATTCGGTCAACTGAGTTAGACACAGTATAATTAAATTTAACTGAAAAGAGTTTTTAATAAACTTCGGTTTATCAAAAATCTACCCCAACAGGAAAAAAGTTATCGGTTTTGGCTTTTTTATGCGCCGTATTCTGTAAGTATAAGAGAAAATATAGAAGTCGAACGAAAAACTAAAAAAGGAGAAAAAATTAGCATTATTTTTCTATAGGTAATATTGATCCATAATCATCATTTTAGCTTTAGGAAGTCCATACATTCGTGGATGCGGCCACGAATAATAAATATAAAAAAAAAACAATATATTCATAAATATCACATAGAATCCCGATAAAATGTCTCTAATGTACTGTGAAAATGAAGTGTTCTTCTTTTGCTTTGCCAACGATTAATGTGGGCTAACGCAAATAATAAAAATAAAACAAAAGACAATTCTTTTCTTATTTTTTATTATGCGTACATAAGTAAGAAAATAATTCTCTTTTAATAATAATAATAATAACTCTTTTCAGTTAAATAATCCGGCTTGACTGGAAGCCGACCCCAATATAGTTGGGAAAAGGCTAGGCAGATGATGAAGTAAGAAAATAATTCTAAAGATAGCACTTCGACAATATGAGATATATAGCATTGAAATATTTCAATTAATAACAATTCTGTGCGTACAAAAACTTGAATGATTTACCTACATGTTAAAAAGGCGTTATTTTAATTTATTTCGGCATATTTTGCAATTGCAACCAAAAATCGATAAATTAGACCTTGTCACAAAGTCAATAACGAACAGGAAATAGGGAGCAACACAAAGCCGCACTGTTGATTACTAATTAACGCCTACCTAAACACATCTTTGGCTAACGACATTTCGAATACGGTTATTCCACCTCTAATTCAACTAAGTACTAACTTAAATGGGAAATAGATTTATCCCATCCTGTTCCAAATTGCGATTAAAATCAATAGAAACGCCTTATTTATCCGATACATAAAAGACAAAGGAAGTTCAGGCGGCCATTACCGAGTAAGCAGCTAGAGTTGTACCTCAGTACCTATAGGTACTTTCAGCACTTTCGGCGTCAGTAGGTATATACGGCCGGCCTCGTTCTCGATGCCCGAAGCACCTGCCACATCACTACAGAATCCGCTGACAGACAAAGACGCAGATAATAAGGCGCATCCCATTGGTGCATCACTCGCGGCGCCCCGCCCACCGCCCGCGGCGACCAATGGCGCCGCCCGCCGGAGATCTTGAGCGTTATCTAGTTGATCTGCCATCTCGCTTGGCACATTCTACGGCGATAGCTATTTTCAGATACGCTGAATAAAACGCAGCCGTGCACTGAAATTTTATTCGCTTAAAAGAATGGACGTCTTGCGTATTATGGAGTTGTTTTTAGATGTTTTGTTATTTTACTTCATACAACACGAAGAAATATTGGAATGACAACAGATCCTGAATTTAATAATGTGTTGTTAAGTTGCAAAAATAGCTTTCCTGTGCTTTCATAACTCCTAATTCATCCGAAAAAGGTTAAGTTCCAATTTTGAGTTCGCCGTAAAAAATAAGGTCTGAATCGGTAAGTTTTTAAGTGGGCTCCCGTTACGCGTAGGCAATTATGTAGACTAATTTCAAATCGCCTGATGATTGGAATTGGCAAAAAGCAGCACGGTAGCCTTACAGAGCGATCGAATACGATACGATAAGACTCCAGCTTGCTGGCTCGCATTCAATCAAGTTTGTTTTCTTAATCGGCGCCTTGTCTCGTATCAGTGACCAGCACTAAGCGACCCTCTCCACCCCCCACACTCCGTACACTCACTGCACACAGAGACGTGTTCAATTCAAATATCAGAGGTCTCAGTTATCTGGTCGTGTTGTACAAGTGATTTGTTATAAAGCACCGTCGATAAGTGAAGGGCCATTGTTTGTAGGTCGCTCCCGATGTAAAATATTGTAATAGTGTCGTTATTGTAATCTTGTTATGAATTTATGAAAGAATTATGGGCTTACAGGAAGGGGCTACTTTATTTTAGAAGCGGACGAAGCCTTCTGAGTATTGCCTTCGTTTGTAACTTGACCAACTTACTTAAAAATAACCAAGATAAATGTATATGTAAAAATCTGAATCTAATTCTACTCTAAATAAAAAATATAAGCCTCGTTCAATCACAAAAAAAAATTAACCTAGCCACTCAGGATTTTCCGAAACACAAAAATCTAACAGCAGCTTTTCAAAAACTCCAGCCAACTATTTTCCATTTTATAAAAAAGCGTTGTCCATTGAAAAATTTCGCCGATTATTTTCAGACGGTAACCTTGTATTGCGACCCCGAAACGTTTGTGTGAGAGAGAGGGGTGTAACACAAAGACAGGCGGGGTGCGCGGGGCGCGGGGGGTGGCCCGGGCGAGGGTATGTGATTCGGGATCCTAGGGATGAGCTGGCTCTCGCTTCCTCTCGCGTTATTCTGGCACAGTGCGTCGCCGACGCCGCACATACAGTGCCGCACTATCACACGTCAACCTCACGCGAGTATATCGACACGCGTGCGAGTACATCACTACACAGAAAATTCATCTAATTCAAAAATTCTGAATTTGAATTAACTCATCTCTAATTTTCATCGTTAGTGCTGTGCAAGACTTTAGTGTTTAGATTTAACTAAAGTTTAGTTTTTATTAGTGACAGTCCACCTATTAGTGAATTAGTATTGACGCGAATATTTTAATTAATTAAATTTAATAAGTATAGTGAGCGGACAATGATAATAAATATTTGTACGAATGCTGAATTTTGATACGAGTTACAGAATGAAGATGTCTGGTGAGTTTCTAATTGATTGAGAAAATTATTTGTTTTATGCTCTTTTGTTTTAATCTCTGTCAGAAAAAATAATTAAAGCATTTTATTAATTTAGCATACTACAAGAGTCATGTTAGACAAAGCCACTATTTATCTAGGATTCCTACATTCAAGTAAGCGAAGTTACCGCCTAGCTTAGACATAATGTATTGTGTGCAATGTAAATCACAAGATACTCTTTTGCAAAATACAAATTTGTATGGATACATTGTTTACAATTGAAAGATTTTACATAAGTTTTTGTGAAGTGAGAAATCGTGAAATGACTTGCAGTTCAGGGTGGACACAGTGAGTGTCAAACTTTTACTGACCAAAACCACAGCTTTCCTTCAGTGTTTTTTTGGAAAGGTTGCAGTAATTCTTTCGAACAATCCGCAGCCCCAGCAGGTATCAGCTATAACTGGCCTCGTCAATTAAGTATCTACATAACCTGACACTGCCTTATTTCACACCTATTCTAATACTGTTTATTGGCCAATTAATGATTACATTTATATCCTTTTCTATTTTCTAAAATCTAAAGAAAAGCGCTTTTCCCTTAACTAAACTTAAATAAGAGATATTTAAACTAGAATGATATGATATTTTTGTTTGCAATGCAATTTTAATATTTACATTCATCTCACTACTTATCTCTTCTAAATTACAAATCAATCGATCACCAATTTCAAATCGATATCTACTAACAACACCAAATATAGGAAACATTCTTTTATTTCTTCTCAATCTTCAACTTGAAACGACAAACGATCTAATGACCGTAAAATCAGATAACAGGATAAGCCCCAACGAGGACTAAAGCTCTTCAAATTATTTCGCTTGTTAACCACAAATAAACATCACTAACCGTCTCTTTTTTATCTACGCTCTCAACATTATCTGTGGTTCTGTCAAGGGCGTGCGAAAAATAAAAAAATGTTTACGAATCTATGATGATGTTTTTTTCTTTTTCATAATTTTAAGGCTAGCTGTGACCGTTTGGCGGTCGCCGCCGGGTCCAAGAGATTGTTTGCTTCTTGTGCAACACACCTTGCATTGTTAAAAATCTTGTTTACATCACGCCAGTGCGAAAAAGAATCGGAATACTGGCTTGTTTGATTTGCTTCGAAAAATCGACACCGACTTTTATTTTCTTTTTTTGAATTATCGATATTTTTCGGAACTGTTTGCTTAATTTGATATGTGTAACCGCAATTTGTGTAGGTGCTAATAGCTACAAACATATAGGTAAATTGTAATTATAACTATCAATTAACGCTATAATTACCTACGTTAGTTTGTAACCGCAAATTACCTACAGTTATAATTAGAACATAACTAATCCCCATTGAAATAGACGCGCACCTATTTCCATACTCGCCAATATGAATATTTAGATATAGGAAACATTCTAATATTCCGATGAATGATATTGCAATAGCATGGGACACAATATGAGAATACGCACCCACTTTGAGACACCAGCGTCTTTTCATATGATAATGTTGAAGTTGAAAGCATCTTTCATTTAATTTCTTATGTAGAAATTTGCATAAGCAACCATGGTTACAACTGACTCATTAAAGCGTACCGCACCTAGGTAATGTTAGAAAGTACGGGTTTCCGCGAACGCCTGGCCATTCAGGCGCGCGCGGCAAGTGAATTTCTCAACGGTGCCGCCGAATGTCATGAGATAGCCCAACACTAGCCAAGCATCACATTCACCTGTTAAAAATAATTCACAAACAAATTTAAACCTTAATGCGTACGATAAAGCGTTAACTTTACGTATAGAGAGATTATCGCGTCTTTTGTCGAGTTAAGAGTGTTTTATGAGTCAACATAGCCGGGCCGTGAACTGTAGTGACAGAGAGCGACGTAAACCGCGCTTATTGTCAGTCTCCGTAGCTAATACGTGAAATCGGCAAGCCGTGGGGTCCCTCGGACTAAAAATCGCACGAGATGCACTTGAAATCTTCTGCCTTGCTGATAAGCAATTATTTTTAACATTAGCTATTCGAAATTGAAAGTTAGTTTTCAGTTATAGTACCGTTAAAATAACAAAAACTAATTCTCTACCATAAAATAATTTCCACCAATCAGTTTATTACCAACTAACGGAACATTAACATAAAGTTTTGAACACACTAACAACCTTCTTCCTTTCTCGAAGAAAAACTTCAAGCGCAGTCTTCTTTGCCGCTCCACCGTGTTCTATGTCTGTGCATGTTCTTATTTTAAATCTGTCGCGCGTTTCTGCGGAAACCAGAGATTTAACGACGGCTCGTCCGCATTGTCCAAGCACGAAGCGTTCGCGGTCAAACGCGACAAATGGACCTTGCGACGGCTAATTTGAATTTGAAATTCGAACATCAGTTTTATGGGACTCCATTCCTTAACTTGGTACGTCCCGGGTTTGCATCGGTATTATTTGTATAAGATGTCTGTACGAAAGTAGGTCCGTTGTAGCAACAGGCACTTAAAATTAAAATGGCTGTGACTGACAAAAGGTATATTATTATGTTTATTGGAAACTATGATGGCATCACGGCATACCATCAGCTTATAAAAGTGCACATTTGAAGTCAATGATCCCCATCAACATTTACGTTTAAAAAAATCTGTTCGTATAAAAAAAAAACAACTAAAGTGACATAACATGACCTATCTTCAGATAACTAGCATACTGTCACGTTTTTTCAGGCAAAGCGTTTTTATGACAGTTCATTAAACGTCACATAGCGTCGCGGGCTTTTAGACGCGGGCGCAGACTGCGCGTCTACGATAATGGTCGCACCGAACGAGATGATTCACAGAATAGTCATTCATCTTTTATTTATTATCTGTTCCATAGACAACGTGGTTTTATCTCTATCGTCGCGTCGTAATTTGTTTTATTGAATGAAGTGACTCCAATAATTGAAGATACTCGTAACTAATTTTATTGGAGAACGGAATTTTTAATTGTATGGTTTTAGTGTAAGATTTACCTATCTTGTTTGATAACCTAAATACATAGTACGATTTACTTTCTAATATAGGCCATCTGTAAGTTTATAAGAATATCACTCTAACTACAATGGAATTAGAGCATTGAAGCCCAAAGTGAATTATTACCTGTGCAATATGCAAATAGGTAATAGTGTAATATGCTTAGGCAATGTGTCAAAAACAATTGACAATTGAATTATATTTTCAAATTCCTGCCTATTTATTATACATATTTGATTTTCATATCCGATTTCTTTTATATTAACTTTACTCCATTTATTAGTAACATAACATAAAATTGTAGTATTCATGTGAACTTTTAAAACTATTTTTAAGACCTTATAAAACACATGTGATTTGCAATAAAGACTTGAAATTATTCTATGATCAAAACGTTATTTGTAACAGTTCACTAAAGAACTGTTACTTAGTACTAAATCCAGTTATTAATTAAAACATAGTAATTGACGGCGACAGGTGGACTGGCTTAGCAACAGGGTTCAAATGTGCTTACATTCAAATTATTCTATAGACATGGACAATATCCATCCTGCCCATTCATCGTTGCACTTTATAATGTAAAGCAGTGGAGCCCAACCCGGGTTCCGCAGACCATTGGTGGTCCGAAAGAGCTCAAACATGGTCTACGAAAGGTTTAAAAATGTCAAATTGAAAAGTAACAATAATGCAAATTGGCAGGTCTACAAGCGTGCACCATTTGCCGAACAAACATCGCTTACTAAACGCATAGTAAAAAACAGATTTTAAGGTTTTATTATAAATGGATTAGACATTTTATATGACTTTTGATTTTTAAGTATAAGTTTGACATTTATGATAAAAGTATTGTTTATAATAACGTTGATAAGTTTTTTTCTGTACACTGAGTTGGTTTCTGTACCTACTATGGTCCCAGCTAATAACAAAGACACTAAAATAGCTCCCGATCAAAAAAGAAGTTGGGCACCTCTGATATAAAGCAGTTATCATTATTTCCTGAGCAATTTTATGCTTTTTTTTTCTGTGCCACGTGCTATTGAAGACAAGATAGAGGGTTGTTTTAACAAGTATATTAAAGTTGTAGTATAAAGGGTAGTTTGATTAATGGCGTGTCCGTAACAGAGGGTCGTTTATGGATGGCACGCGTTTCTATGAATTTAGTCTTCTTCGGTAAACACGGGGTGTTCTTGTAATTCTTTGTTATTTTTGATTAAGATTAACAGTGTGTATTACTGTTTGCTGTAGTTTATTTTACCTTGATGAATTGTTCTTTTATGATACTAATACAGTATCATAAAAGAACAATTCATCAAGGTAACTACTAGTGGCCTGCCCCAGCTTCGCACGGATGTACAAATTATTTAAAATCACAGTATTTTTTCTATTATTATTATACGCATGTTCCATCTTCATATATCACTGTATTTACTAATGAAAACCGCATGAAAATCATGAATTTTCGCATATAGAAAAACTGCTGTGGTGGGGGTATAGGTTTTAAAGTATGTGACGATTATTTTTATTAAAAATCATCATCTGCTTAGCCTTTTCCCAACTATAATGGGGTCGGCTTCCAGTCAAGCCGGATAAGAAATAAGTATTTTTATTAAAAATACTTATTACAAATAAATGTCATCTAACCCCTTTTTTAAGATGGGAAATCATACAATGACTTCTCCCGCTATAGGGCGAAATGGGCGGGCTTGTCAGACTTTTGCTGACTAAAACTACACCTATCTTCCTTCTTTGCCTTGCGTTCCAGGACCCTGGGATTCCCTTTCAGAATTCAACCCGAGGCTCCAGTACCGAATTTAAACTTTGCTTCCTGAATAGAAATATGCGACTCATCTCTAATTCTCTAAAGTTTTGACTATCAATTTAAAAAAAATACAAAATCGATATCGATACTCTTTGGACAATATTATGTCATAAATGATTTTTAACACACATATACGCCATGGCGGGTTTACCCATAGGGATGTAAACTCCGGAATTTCTAATAATTCAGGAATAATAGTTCAGTAGGCCAAATATCTAAATTATAATAATGATATATGAACAGGTAAAGTTGATCAAAATGTATTTTTATATAGGTCAATTCTGGAGCTTTATCTCGATGACATGTTTTGTTAAAATTTAGGAAAATACAAATATTTTTTTACCTCTTATGTAACGGTTATGCTGTACCTATTTATTTTAAAGTTAATAATGCCTACTAATTATATAAAGATTTTACACAATTTTTCGATAAGGAATTTCTCTTTTTATTTTTTTGTTGCGAATCAACAACCAGAAACATATTCCATCTCAAACAGATTACCAAAATATCCGCGGCTAAAAATTTAAGGTTCAATTAATAAAATAAAAAAATAAGTCTGTGAATTTGCATTTAGAAGGGATGAACCAAAGACAAGAGCAGAGACAAGCGGAAGTTCTTTGTGAACAGCGGAAACAGACATAAAGCGATCAACATCTTGCACGTCTTCACTTTTTTATAATTCACTCATTGCTTGATGGTAAACTATAAAACATACCAGCCAGGGAGTTTATTGCTCTCAAACATGCGTTGTTTAAGCGTAACAAGATATTTAAATTAGGAATTAAATAGAAAGGAGAAGATACTCGTAAATTAGAAATGATAAGACGGTTTTACCGTTTTTCTTTAAAAAAATCTCAGTTTTATAAATCGCCTTATTATTGGGCCTTATTTATGGGATCCCATAGTTCTATGCTTCTTTTTTCAAAATGTGCAATGGAGAATTTAAATTTAAAATGTCTCAGAATTTAAAGTAACTGTATGTATAGCTGGTAGTTCATACTAGTAACGAGACGCTTGCTTAGCGTTTAGTTCAGTAAAAAAACCTTCATTATTGCTGATTTCCATTACTATGACTTTAATTGTGGACCATGGTGGACTGCTGTCCTAGTAATGGTTGCGGAAATCCGATGGATTTGAGACGCACAGGACCGTTAATTGTAGCGAAACTTAAAGGAAGCCCTATGTTCAATATTGGACGTCTTTTGACTGAAATGATGATGATAACAACTTTAATCACAAGAAATACCGTGCCTATAAATTAGGTTATTGCAAAAGCTAAGTAGTTCACAAAGCTACAATTACAGCCACACAAAAGTTACAAATTAAACAGGACCCTTGGTCCATAATCGTCTGATTAGATTAAAAACCGTCCCGGTAATGAACACAATGCGAACGAATATTAATTATTAATAGACGTGTCGTCTACATGTCTGGAAAGTAAAAGTTAATCGATATAATAATGAGAAGTCGCCATCGTAACGCGCTAATCATTTTGTTCGGTAAACGAAGGACGATACTCGAATGAGATAACATTAAATAGTATTTTTAGTAAGTAGTGTTTAACTTTTAGTCAGTTTTATTTATTTCTTCTCTATTTTTTTTGTTTTCTACTACAAAATATTCATTGTTCCACCAAAAATACTAATTATGCACAAAAAAGCTCTTCTAGGTGGTTACAAAAATAACCACGAATAGTATTTTTACGTGAAAAATCGTGAAATAGCGTCTCCTGCTCTGGTTGGGGTTGGTGGGAGTGTCAGACTTTTACTGAATAAGTTTTAAAGTTGCCCTTTGTGTTCCAAGGCTAGAACTATCTATACTCTTAGAGAGAACCATACTCGCAGAGATACCATACTCTTTTAAACATTCCCGAACCCCGAAATACCTCCGTACCGCTGATTACATGACTAGACACTAATCCAAGATATTTTGTCCACAGCAGCAGACAGCCAAGAGTCTGGCAGTCCACCGCCGAGCCCGACGGACTCGACCACGTCAGAATCAGCGCCCACCTTAGTTCACATCAAGCAAGAAAACATGCCTCCAGGAACAGACATTAAAGAGTACTACGGTACTCTGGACTTCGGTCTCTCAGACACATATCTACCAAATAACTTCCCCGATTATGGGAGAGGATACCTTCCCAGACCTTTGGACCATATAAAATCGGTCAAAAATGAAGATGGGACGAAGGATGACGATCCAGGGAATAAAGACTTTATTCTGCCTAGTGAATTGATGTTCAAAAGTGGAGGAGTCTTTGCTAGAACTAATATTACTAATGGGACTCAATATGGGCCTTTTTTGGGATTGTTGGAGAGTCAGCCGAAGGACCGAAGATTTGCTTGGGAGGTAAGTTCTTTTACCATTTCTGATAAATTATTTGTTATTTATGTGCTACAAAGGTTAACATTTGAGTTATCTTCCAACAAACCTTTAAGTATATAAGAATAGAGAGAAATTATGACAAAGGCTTAGATCCAGTGCATAATTTTATAATTACATATACATAGTATTGATAAAATATCCATAAATATACCGAGATACATAAACACATATTAAATTGTGCTATGTAAATGTGAAGGCTGTCTTTTAGAGTGTGATTCCAGAGATGTCTATATTTTATTTTTAATATCGGTTGTATTAAAACTGATGACTCACACAAAAAGAGAGCTGAAAAAAATCAAAACAATCTTCAGCTCAGACGGTGGTTGGTCACCCAGTCATAACTATTCCACAAACGGCCACCTGCGCTCTCCTTCTAATGCACAAATGTCACTGAGCGTTATCATAAAAAAGTGATGACAAAGCACTCGTTCTTCCTCGTTTAGTTAATTTACAATGAACCACTTGTCTTAAGGTCAAGTGCAAGTGTCAAAAACGTCGGTCCATTCATAAATTATGGCCCGAAACTGAAACTCTGTCAGGCACGGATGCAATAAACTGTCGATTTTATTGATCCTCCTTAAGTTCTCTGCGTGTCCTTTTGAGTGCACCTCTTTACTGACTTACACACTTCATTATTTTTAATTCTGTTTGGGCTTATGACGTCTGAACAAACTTTTAAATCATTTTTGAGATAGGGTCCCGTTTTTTTTTTACTTTGGAATTGTTTTTGAGTTATACTGATATATTTTTCACACCATTATGATAAATAATGTTGTGAGACATTTTGGTTAAGTAAATTACTCATTTGGAGGTTTCTTTATGGTTAAAAATCCCCCAAAATCTTGCATTATCTGCAGATAATCTACACAGCACATGTGAGCATCAGATGAATGAAATAAAATTGTTCAATTGAATGCATCAGACATTTTGGCGAGGGGTGTGGCGAGGTTATCTCTGGTAGGAAACGGAAATCAATTGTTGGATCGGATTCCTGGATTACGCGAATATTTAAAGCAAAGTAAAAGTATTGGGTTACTTGCAGTGTGTCGTGCGGATTTTTTGAATGAGATGAATGTAGCGCAATTAATAGGATTTGAATTATGTTGTCTCTTTAAATAGGGTGTTTTATTCTAAAACAAATTGATCTATCTAGCATTTTAAGAAAGATTAGTCTAAAACAATGTTGTCTTTAAGTTCCTTAGTTCAAGTAAATAATAACAGAAACAGATAGTTTACTATGTTATAGCTTAGATAAGATCCAGGCTACAAAATCATCATTAGATAGATTACCAAATCAAACAGGTCTTAAAAAAAAACCATTACAAATCATTACAAAAATATTTTCGCGAACCAGCTTCTCAGTACAAAAGACCGGACGTGAATCGGACATAATAGCGCTGCGATGCGCAAACGCCTATCGGATGACAGGCAGTCAGACTGCGCGGGAGTTGCTAGTCGAGCCGAGACAGAGATAACGCGCATGCGCGAACCGTGGGTGTAAGGTTGCAGTCAAACCACCGCATTGTTGTCTATGACGGACATGTAGTTCCGGCTGTTGGGACCATAGACTACGTTATTATCTTTTTTTTGCACAATGAAGTAGTTGAGCTGTCATTGCTGAGGCTAGATTAGAGTTGTTCGTGGAAGTTGTTTTGTAGATTAAGAGTTGGTACTCTTTATTGTTTATGAAGTAATGATTTATTGCTTTATGGAAACCTTTTCTCTCCAGCTGTTATTAAAAAAGAGAGTAATGGTTATACGAGTACATAGAACATAAAGTCTTAAGATGTGGAATAATGTAGGACGTGGAAATATTTAAAACCTTTAAGAAATATAACAAACAGTTATTCTTGCCTAACAAGATTTGTTAAGATTGTAGAATAAAACATTGGAAATTATGTGTAGGCAAAATAAACTGTATCTTCCCAACAGTAAAATAATATCTAAATCAGCCTTATAATGGTGCCATTGCTGGGCCTCAGATCTCTTCTGATTTCATACAGTTGGTGTTGAATGAACTAACACCGAATCAAACTCACTAGCCTTTACCAGTGGTTTCATCCGCATTAAAATAAAAAGTTATCCAAAGAAAAATTCTCCCCGTAAAAAAGTATCCTATGTTATCAAAGAGGACATGGTGTACCCGTGTGCCAAATTTCATCGAAAGCCGATGAGACATTTAAGCGTGAAAGAATAACAAACATATGATACACTTGCAAAATTCCTTTCTTTATAGCACTAATGTGATTATATTCTTCTGCAACCTCGAATTCTTTGCTTCAGCAGTCACAAACCTCTTGATCTGGTTTCGTACGTGACGTCAGTTAAAAGTGCCAATTTCGGCACGTCATTAGAAGTGCCCGTTGCGGCACAAATGCTGACCACGCTTCCGATTCGCTGCCTTTTAGGATCCTTTGATGCTCGGACTTGCTTTAGTAACAAATAATACTCGTAGTGGCGGTAATGATCATTGTCCTTTATGATTTTTTGGGTTTTGTGGAGATGAATTATTTGGTTCAATGTTGATGCGTAGCTGTAAGTTACTTTCATTAAACCAATGGAGAAAAAAAAATGATGAGTTGCATGTACCAGTGTTTTGTTTTGATTATATTAGTCTAAATACTGTAAATCCGGCTTGATTGGAAGCCGACCCCAATAGAGTTGGGAAAAGGCTAGGTAGATGATGATGATATTAGTCTAAAACCATAGTGCAACAAAGTGGACATTGCGGTTTTTATATTTCTGAATGTATGCCAAATATGATTGTGTATTTAAAAATAAGATAAACTCAATCAATTTAAAATTTTGATATTATTAGTAAAGGTGACTCTTACTATTTTTCAAAAACTCTACAATGATGTAACTCAAAATCTAGGCGCGATAGAATTTATTACCATGAAGTTTGAAATAAAGAGTTTCGAAGAAGACATCGAAGCACCTATGGTCATCATAATTATGTCTGTCGCTTTTAAGTAGTAGTAATTATTCCCTATGTAAAGGTATAGATTTCCATTTTGACATGATATTATTCATTTTAAAATTACGAATGTATGTTTTAAAAAACCGTTACCGCCGATAAATCGTCCCGCATTTAACATTTTTACTTAAAAATGATTGAAATCGCAGTTTCGTATGTCTACGCAAACTTAAAGGGGTTAACTCATTGTTAAATCAGTGATAGGTGTATATTCTTACTACGGTTACCCAAACTTCGATATCTCAATAAAAATCTTCACGAAAAAACATCGGGGT
Source organism: Mythimna separata (assembly GCA_030763345.1). Lineage (NCBI taxonomy): Eukaryota > Metazoa > Arthropoda > Insecta > Lepidoptera > Noctuidae > Mythimna > Mythimna separata. The sequence goes on from CM061187.1 coordinate 8,491,175, forward strand.
AATCAAAGAATTCTTTATTTGTGAATCCCGTGTCAAAGTGCATTCAAAGGTGGCGAATATACCCTAATTTTGGTTTCGGCGTGACCCCCGTCAACAATTTTTTACGACAAATTCACACTTTTTTAACCAAAAAACGGAGGTAACGGTAAATTGTATAAAAGAGATGTCACCGTATTCAAACTTTAAAATGAAAACTTGATTGGCGACTTTTTTTTTAAATAAAAACGTCACCAAATCTCTTGAAACGCATCTTCTTTTTAGTTAGTTAATAAAACTTCTTTTATTCGATCACCACTCGAAGTAAAGTTTAAATATTTTTCTCACAGATCTTAAGAGGTTGTCAACGAAAATGATTTCTCGTTTTGATGAGAATTTATCAATTATTATTCTTTATTTGGCACCAATATCTATCTTAACCCTTAAAGAGCCACATGCAAATTAATAACTGTAGTTTATTTAAACATATTTAGAATATTCATAATCAAACGGATGAATTTCTGATGACACAAACCAGTTTTTGAAAAAGGAATCATCTCCCGTCAAATGTCAATCAACTTATAAATATTATAGATTCGTTCATTATTTTTGAGAGGGTAACACGGGGACAATTGTCAACTATGATGTGAAATTGGCATGTAATGGATTCCACTAATTATTATTGGTATATGAATTTTTTATTCGTTGGTGAATTAAAAAAGCTGTATCGATAATTTTCGGTTGGGCTGAACAAAGCTTGGCCATGAATGATTTATTACGTACTGTTGATTTTTCGACGGGAAGCGTTGGTGCACGAGTAATATGTTAATGATGTTTATTTTATGCGAACATCAATGATTTTTTGAGCGAACACATTTTTTTTAAATTCTGTTCCTATTAATCGTAATAGGAACAGAATTTATAATCAGCGAAATTTATAATTGAAAATACTAGGTATCGACCTAGCTTTTTTAATTATAAATTTCGTTGATTTAGTGATCATAGAAGAACAGTCACATTTACTTATAGGACTTATTATCAAATTAAAAAAAAATGTAAGCATGAATCTTTTAAACTTTCATATTTTGATTGAAATATTCCAGCTATTTAAAACATAATCCTCAGGCCCAATGAATTAAAAAGCGTTAATTTTAATTCCACAGATCAGTCAGTAGCGTCGAATCCGTTGCATTACTGTCAAAATATCTGTCATATTCGTGTGACATCCTTTCATTTCTGGCCACCCCCTTTCGGCAAAGGATTAGTGATACACGCGGCCCTATTACATCTTCATTACGGTAGGCGGCTGTCATACCCCACATATTGTAATAATAACAATAAAAAATATTATTGTTACTCTGTTTATTGCCTCTATTGATGATATTTATACGTTTCGCACTGGTCTCAACTTACAATGCGCACACAGATGTGATGTGCAGTTGTCATTGTGACAGATCAGTGGCGGACAAATTATTTTATAACTTCCACGTGACGAGGAAAAAATAGAGTTTTGGTAATTAAAATTGTATAATAATAATATGATCATACTGATATCAGAACGTTCGTTATGTTGATTATCTTGTTTTTGCTAATGACTGTGCCTAATATTTATTCGAAATACAACATTATTTTTTAAATTTAAATTTTTTTTTGCTAGTTTGAAATTTACTTCATTATAACAATTTTGAACATTTGTCAAAAAAAATCATGGTTTTGAATGTATTAAATAGATACTCGCACGGAGAAAAGTGAACTTTTATTCGGCCCGCTATGCATTATAATCGCGGATCAATGCGGCATCTATGACAGACAGAAGCTGTCAAATTGACACCTGGTCCATCTGACACCATCCGATCGACTATCAGTTGAAATAGCATTGATATACCAACAATGTGCAAAGATAAAAAAAAGTTTTGATATTTAACAGTATATAATAGTACATTTTGATTAATACAAGTGGAGAAAGTTTGCCAATGCGACTGTGGCAACATTTTCAATTTTGGAGCCGAGTACTGCAGTAACAAATTTCACTGCAGGAAGAAATAAATAAATAAGGGTTGACCAGCGACTCGTAGAAGACGCTTGGTGTCCAGTCTGAAACAATAAATTGTTGCGTAGGCGAACTAGTGCACTTTTCCGCACTAGTGAGGAAAACCGCAAATCGCATAATAAGGATAAGAGCAGGATTTCGAGTAAGTGCATCGAATATTACATAATAAACAAGGAAAAATTGCGCGGAAGTTATAAATGTAACATCTAAAAATATGAATCCACTATCTCATATTATTATTCATAATCAATTTAAATTTCTTACATTCCTTCCCCATTTTTGCGTTTGATTGGTAAGGTAGCATCACTTCAATAAATAAATGGAACATGTTCATAAATATTGACAACATCTCACAGGGGTTTGCCCCTCAGTCTTGTGTAAACATTATTATTATTATTAAGAAGAGGACACTTATCAGTTAATCTTACACTGTTACACAATGACTGCTAATCCCGTGCGTGATAGAAATTTATCTTAGCTTCGCCGCCATTGTCACTTTTGCCCCGGTCTCCCCTCTGATTCGAAGATGGTGGATACGGCCTTTTAGTGGCGAAATTCCGTGGATTTTTTTTATTAACTTATTTTGTTTTAGCGCCTGTTTCGCTACCTATGATTAAGTTTCCAATATCTTACTTGGCAGATAATTTCATACAAATTCTGTTCCATTTTTGAATTTATTCAGTGAGTAGTGCCTACTCGGACATTGTGAAACAGGCCCTTAATGTTCTAACAATTTTTTTTTAAATTAATTTATCTTGTTTTAATGTTCTGACTATTTTTTTCCTCTGGTTGTTTCTTTGTTGAGATTGTAAAAAAATACTTGCTACACTTCGTTGTATTGGGACAACATTTCTTCAGCTTGCAATGTGTTCTGTAGTTTACAACTAAATAAATAGAGAACTGGCGTCTACAGAATAGCTTTTTCCATTTCGCCTCCAACTTTTTCTATACACCACTATATTGTATAGGTAATCTCATTGCAAAGTTTACTCACGAGTCCTCTCTGTGGCTTCTTATTTGCTCCAATATTTTTCCCAACAAATTCGTGTTCGCAAAACAGTGCGGGCGTGCACAGTGGGGCAATATTTCATCTGAGCTGGCCAGAACAATAATAGCCTGTGGAGCCGAAGCCACGGCACGTTCGCGCCACAATGTTATCCAGCACCAGTGTTTGGAGAGCTCCCTCGCTCTTACCGAAACTTCGATAATTAGACGTGAAAAGAGGATGGTAACGGAATGTGGAGTTTCTTGGGAAGCTGGTTGGTTTTATACCATCGCCAGCATCCGTGTAGACAAAATAACGAAATACTCCGAAAGCAATGCGATATAGCACCGGTTATTGGGTTAGGTTAAGCGTTGTTTACACGGAATGCTCGGCAGAGGCAGTTGTTGATGCGTCCGATGCCAAGTTGCTAACTTTGACGTCGACTGTTATTCTATTTTGAAACGGGTCAGAAATCAGTATGCGTTAGTGTGTGAAGTATTCTTAATAAATAGAAGTTTATAATAAACTAAAAGTTTCTTTATAACAGTATTGTAATTACTTATAACTACTAGCTCGTGCCCGCGTCAAATTCGTAAGACAAGTACAATGCCATTTGGTAATAATTTCAAGAAGTTATTTTTTTCTGCGCGGAACAGACATTTATTTCCTGAGATAACTCCTTGTAACATCAGCTATCTACCAGTGACAATTGCGTTAAAATCAGACCAGGCGTTTCGTAGATTAGCCAGAACAAACAAAAAGACAAAAAGACAAAATTTACATTTTTATAATAGATATCAACGAATATACTTTCATTTGAAATAATTTTTTTTACAAAAAAAAAAACATATTTTGATATTACAAACAGATACTTCAACTGTATTTATATGTAAAAAGGTATAGATTATTGAACAGAGCGTTGAGTAATTAAGTTGTTTGTTAATCAAGCTTAATTCGTACAGTAATATCAACGTTAAAATTATATCAACAATTACACAATAATACACATTAAACCTCCCATATTCTTTAACATAAAAAAGGTCAAATGTGTTATTTTTATATATTAGTAACGGCCAGAGCACATTCTTCGGAGTTAAAAATCCTATGTGCTATTCCAGGACATGATATACCCGTCTACCATGTTTCGTCCAATCCCGTTCTGTGCTTTTCAAACGTGAAGAAGTATGAAACATAACCTAAGTAACTATAAAACAATACGAATAAACGGGTCTTAATCAAAACGCAATAAAACACCCCAAAAAAAACACCAATAATAATTACGTAAGAGCAATCGAATCCTTTGGGAACGAGTGCAAATCGACCACAGAGGTACCAGCGCGCATCTGGAAGCGTTAAAACGGATTAACCAGAAGATTACAAGCGAAAAAAACTACGCACAGTGCGACAAAGACACCGGCGGGACCGTCACGGTGACAATTGGTGGGATCCGGAATTATTCGGTTATTTCCAGTAGATTTTTTTCTTTGTAGATCATAGATGCTGTTTTTGGTGTCATATGTTTACCTACCAATATACTGGTAGTTATAGGGTGTGAGGTTGACAAGCTGCACACGATTGGAACTAGGGTTGATTAACAAAAAACCTTTTAATTAGATACTCTACACTGTTCAGAAATCTATACTGATAAGTTTACATTTAAATAAAGTTGAAGTGTCTGTCTGTAATATAAAAATAACTTTTTTCTTAACTTCAGGATCTACGTTCCAATAAAAGAGTAACACCTTAACAAAATTGGGAATGTATTTATGCTTTTAGGCATATCAACATACTTTATTTTTAGTACTCTTTTCTTTCATGTAGGTAAAGTACCTACATGGGTATGTAAGTACGTGATGGTTTTATGGATGTTTTTTCAAAACTGCAAGCCACTCAGCCCTCGCTCACAAATATCATGTTACTGTTCGTCTGTTTGTGTTATTTTTACAACAAAACAAAACCGAGCCCACGGACAATTGGCAGCGGCGCGATTGTTCACCGATCACGGAACAAACGATGGACTTGCATTGTGCCAATCAGTAGGGAGCTGTTGATACCCGATCAATAGGACATCGTGACACCCGAAATGCAGTTACAAACCACTCTATTACTAACAACATAGAGCCTAATTTAGCTCAAAAATAACCCAACCCGTTTTTTTCGACGCGATCCGTTTTTTTGCGCAATGATAGCCGACGGTTCGTGAATATTAGGTGGTGTCAGGAATTAGAACGTTTTGTCTCCCGTTAATGGTTGGAACGTGACCGTATAAGGTGGCCATAATTTCACGATAATGTGTCCTCTGTAATGTGACAATGATCGGTGAAATCCTATTGAAAGTTTACGGTTAATTTATGGGTGAGAAGAAATTGATGAACGTTGACGGCAATAATGCCGACTGGTTGAGAATGGCTAATCCTTGAAGAATGATTTAAAGAATACAGAGTGTAGGTAGTGTAGGTGCATAAGATTAATTGATAGAGCTCACAAAAATACTTTTTTGAAAATGTAGAAGATCGCTTTTGTCATATGAAAAATGTATGGTACTTAATTGAAAGTAGAGCTAAAGAGTAGAATTCCCTGCCTGTGTTTTTTTTGATAACTACCACCTAAGGGTATTTAAATATACTTATGTCTGCTCCGTGGACGACCACATCATCGCTTAGCATCATGTCTGATAGTAGTCAAACGCGAGCCTATCAAAAATAAAAAACATATACATTATGGCCGGTTGACAGAGAAAGCCAGGTTAATTTAAAAAAAAAGTACTAGCAGAAGAACTTTGAACTTAACGGCTTACAAACCGAATATAAGCTTACTTTTCCGACCCCCGACAACCACGTTGATGTGTAACACAAAACAAGACACTATCTAATCGAATCGCCGAAAAACAAAGAAATAAAGAAAAAACGCTCCGAAATAAAAGTCCGCCTGATAACACAGGAAGCAATGCTTTCCCGTTGCTGATAAACTAGACAAGTGAAGGAAACGCCGGTGGAAATGTGAGCAAGATGTATGGAAAACCCTGAAGAGGGTTACTTTTCCGTATTTAGCTTCTTTTTTCTACGGAAAGCGGAAATTTTTCCGCGTAGTCCGACGGAAGCGTTTTGGTAACTGATTTGTTAGGCTAATTAGACGAGGGTTGAAGTTGCCTGTTTAGAATTGAATACTGAGTTATACGTACCGGATGAACGTTTAGTTAGGAGGTTACTTAAACCTTTTAACGACTTAGACAAAAGTACCGCAAATGAAAATCTATAGAGCGACAGGCTGGCCAGTCAACAGTCGTATTTAGCTTTAAAATTGTGCCTAAATATGACGTATCAATTGATTCTATTACCATTGATTTGCTTACCATGGTGATAGAAATGTTTATTTCATAAGTTAAAAGATTTAAAACATATAAGATTGATCTCCTATACTGATATCGGAGTGGTTGGACAATATCAGCGGTAAGACCGCCATTGAACTCATCGATTTAAGTTTTGTATAAACTGTGTTACTTTTATAGTGTACAATAAAGTTTAACCCTGTTCTATTCTGTTCTATCTCTGTAGAGCTGTAGATCAAAACTATAAAACTTAAAAATATCCCCCAACATTTCCAACCAAAAAAACACAAGTGCCATTTAAACCGAAAAAACCCTTTGTACGCACAATTTTTACAAAAAGCCCGCCATTAAAATCGCGTAACCTAAATTCAAAGATACATAACACATAGGTACGGGTAGTAAGATCAACGGTCCAATTTGGCGCAGGCGAGGTACAGGGGTAAATAGGCACAGGCGAGGTATACGCGCGGGTAAATAGGCGCTCGCAAATTGTTATCTTGTGAAACGAGACGTGTGATTCGACCAACGACGCGTGATCCCTGCAAACCGCGCTAGGAAACGCTCTTCAGTTAACGCTAGGGATGGGCGCAGTTTTTCGATAGTTTTGATCCGTTTTTTTGGACGTACAGTTTAGTTTGGATGCACAGATTGAAATTGGTAGAATAGTTTTGGCGATAGAGAGATGGACGCAGTTTTTACCCGCTTTTCATCATGTAGAAATTTTAGTTTCCACAATGTTTTTTTTTCTTTAATATTTAAGTTCTTCAAAGAAAAGCTTATTTTTTTCTGTTTTTTGCACGAAATATTATTTCGTGCAACAAACAGAACATCATACCAGGTAGTTGCTATAATTAATGTAAAAAAAACACGCCTAATGAGACCAAACTATGTCGACATTTTAACATCACTAGTAAATTTATGAAATGTAATTTTCTGACGTGAACGAGTCACGAACATTTGTAGCTTTTCCGAGTGTACCGGGAAATTGCGATCTCTGCTCTGAGCGCAAAATATGAGATCTACCCGCAATTCGTTTAAATTGCGACCGCGGTTTTATAATATAGCGCTGTGAACGAGTTGCACTGTAATTGGAATTTGAACAAATACTTCACGTAGTTTACACCTTGCGTGGGGATGAATGGCAGTTTTGTACACGTTGGTTTGTCACTGAGGACTTTGGCTACAAATCTGGCTTCTTTAGTATTTTTAGCAGATTCGTCACCTTTTCAAGAACTCGCAACACTTGATACCGAAATTGATTGACGTTTCCTTGAAACATTCCTCAAATCTACTTAAAGTCATTCAATAACGACCGCTCTAATATGACTTTGATTACTTCCTTTCCCAGGAAGAATTACTAGTTATGACAACAGTGACTCTCTATCAAACAAATCTACCCTTTACCACCCCGCCAATCCTATCTATCACCGCGTATTAATTTCTCCGTCCATATTTCACTGCGTAACCCTAGTTTGGAGCAAGTGTCCACGCAATAGGCATCCGTGCATCCTTGACCGGGCACCATCGATGACTGATGGCTAACATGTGCCACCGGCACTTGGCAGGCAACTCATCGTAGAAATAGGGCTGGCGAGCAATTTTGATAGTTGGTAGTGTGGGTAGTTGTAAAATAGAATAGTAAGAATATTTGTAATCGGAAGGCGATTTTAGGGTCTGTATAAGTATGCAAGGCTGTCAAATAATTATGGGAAGCTCAATTTTGAAAAAGAACTTAAAACAATCTATCAATACTTATTTAAAATAATTAAAAGTTATCTTCTGATGGCATCTTCGCTCGCGTGAAAGTTAAGCATATAATACCGTGATAAATGCCGTGGAAAGGCTAGTCTTCAATAAAAACCTAAAAATCTAGAGCTATCAGAGAAGTCAAGAACACAAAACAAAGTCACAAAGTATCAAGAAGAGAAGTCAAGTAACACTAAACTACGTCACAAAGTATCAAATTGATTCCTCACAAGATCACCGCTCCATGAAATCCCAAAATATTGCGCATCAGCCCTAAGACGAGGGTGCTCTAAGATAATTATCTTTTTTACCGCTCGCAGCCGACGCGGTTTCTAATACCGTGATAAATGCCGCGGAAAGGCTTGTCGCTGACGCGGAAACCGAGGGTAGGCAAACATTTTCGTTTGATTAATACTTCACTTGTAACCTTATGTTAGTTTCATTGCAACAGATGCTTTTTATATTTTTCACGTAATTTTTTTTCTGAGATTTTTAGGAGGGATCTTGTTTTAATTTTACGCTGAATTAGTCACCTTGTTTTCTTGAGTGTTTAATGTGTTGTCAGATTTTGGGTTGTGAATTGTTTTATTTTTTAAATGAGTATGATTTTATAATATTTTGGACTCTTGAAATTGTTTTGAACTATCATTTTGTTGCTTCAATATGAGTACAGTAGGATACCCGTGGTCCGAGAAGGCAAAAGGTATCTGGAGGAATATAGGTACCTACATTTTCAGTCTGTCAAAGTCTGACAAGCCCCCTCGCTTCACCCCAGAACGAGAAAAGTTATAAGATGATTTCCCGCCTTTTATAAGAATGGATTAGTTAGCAGGGTAATTTAAAATTTGTATCACGTGCAAATCGATTCTGAAACTCACATTAGATTAATATGATGGTAAAACCAATATCACACAAAAACTGAGAACATCAGTACCTAAGTTTCCACATTTCGTACAAAAATCGATGGCAACCTTATGACACTTATAAGACAATCAACCGATCAATGACTTCAAATTATTTACACCTACAGGTCGATTACACCCTTGTCCTTTATTTACTGAAGCAATAGATCAAGTTTAAAGGCCGTTATTTAACAATACAAACACGGAACCCTCAAGGTACACATCTTCATGAAATAAGGGTAATAAGGCCCATTTCGTATTGGTATTATGACTCAATCGACGGTAGGTACAGGGAAATTTGAGTGTCTGCCCGCAAATTGTAGGTTGGGTACCCCTGGTTGTGAGTACCCTGTTATTTTAGACGGTTTAGGGAAAGATAATGGTTTGTTTTCACAGACATCTAGTTACGAAATGGAGGAACTTTACTTAATAATTAATGTCTATTGTGGTAGGTTAGTAATTCCATATCTTTTCCGATGCGTGTCCTATTTACCTACATTTTTATCTATCATCAATTGATAGGTCTTTAGCAAGTCCTACTTTGTGATGACTAAGTGGGACTTCATTATACCTAATTATCATGATGAAAAAATTCTAATCTAGCTTAAAAATAAACGAATTCATCAACTTCTTTCAGCCTTATTTACTAAAATCAAATGACTACGCTCTTATTTTATCGCATTTCAATAATATTAAAAAGTTTTCAAACATTCTTACACCCAATATTCCAAGTCACAAAGCTGTTCACAAACAAACATCAAAATTAAAAACAAAATTATTCAAACAGCGAACAATAAAAAAGCGCTTTAAAAAAAGAGAGATTTATAATCCCCGAATATAGATATTTATGAAAATTAAATCATCACGCTAGGGGCCGGTTAGATTGGGGAGGTGGATGACAAATGGACAAGCTGTGACGAGCCGTTACATCGTGACTGGGACTAATAGCGCCATCTATTGCGGTTGCGCGGTGTCCGTCGGCGTGTCAGTTGTCGGTTGAGGCCGAGAGATGGCGCTACTTATCGCGTTTAATGGATTAGGTTATTTTATTGTAGTTTTATAACTGACCCCAATTATAAAAGATTTTGATACGTCAAAAGGATAAATGAACCTGTAGTTTTTGTAGAAGATGAAAAACTGTGTAACTATAACGGAAATACAATTTTTTTCCTACATTTTACTTTTTTAATTTTGTCTGATTTAAAAATCGAATAACAAATATTATAATTGAGCTGATGAATAAATAAATTTGATTTCATGCTCTATAAGCAACAAAAGTAAAATAAAATACCTATCTGATAATTTTTAGACAGTCCAACGTTGTGTGAGCTTACAAAAGTACAACACACGCTTAACAGGTGGCGCTATTTTAAGTCCATTATTTTATCATTCCGATTTTTGTATGAAAGCTTTATCCAAACTAATTCGATAATAGAAATTGGAGAGAGGAAGGTGATTTTTAGAACTTTACATACATGATTGGTCATTGGTTAGTAAATCTCTTTGTTGGTTAGGTAGGTATCTATTGGATGTTGTCAGCCTGTAAGTACCACTTTGAACTGCCAGGGTTTTAGATTGTTCGAAGAAGTTCCCGTAGTCCTCGCAAAAAAGGCAACTGAAGGAGCACTGTGGGTTTTAGTCAGTAAGAGTCTGACTCTCCCTTCCGCTTCAAACACAGCGGGAGTACTCAGTCGTTAGCTGTGTTACCAGTTTAAAACAATCATCTAATAAGGTATCATCTTGTTGCTAATAAATGCTGGGACCACGACTCGACAGCTGCATCAGTCCTGTGTTTGTGTAAGAGTTGATACAAAGAAAAAAAGTGAGAGGGTAGGGACTCTTACCCTACCATCTCATTTTTCTTTCTATCAACCATAAGCATCACTACACTATTAATAATAAAATATTTGCTGTTGTTCCTAGGTCCGCGACAAGAGTGGCGTCAGTGGCTGGTTGGACGCGACCTCGGAGAAGGGCAACTGGCTGAAACTGGTGCGCTCCACGAACTACCCTCATGACGTCAACGTACAACACCTCTTGTTGGCTGGACAGGTAAGTTCTACTTTATGTCTAAGTATCTTTCACCTATGTCCTAATGAAGGCTATATTCTACGCGTCTTCCAAATTTCTTAAGCTGCTGTGCGTGATAAATTAACAATAAACGAATGCTTGCATATAGTCCGTCTAATGAAGCGCGCTCTGAGAAAAAGAGGTTAAATCCAAAAATGTTGTATGTGGTATTACTAACTAGTAGGAGAATCATGTCTTGACACTTCACAATTTTTTATTTCCTACAATTTTTCCGGCTGAATTGCGCGCTTTCATTAGACGCACTCTATATAGTAGGATTAAATTGTAGTCTGAGTTAGTAGATTGTTTTTAGTCGGATCTAGAAAATATTTACTATGTCTAATAAATATTCCTGAGGCATTACCTTATTATTTGAATAAGAAGAAACTGTCATATTAATGTAATGTCACATTTCAACACGTACATACTCTTAAAAACGCAATATAATTATAGAGATTATTAGGTATTAAAGACGCAAACAAAACGATTTATTGAACTTTATTTACAAAACTTTTTGTTTAATCTTTTTCTAAGTGTTCCCAAAAATCCCGTCCCACCCTATTAAAACATCTCATGCAGTCCTCAACTTAAATTCGTCGATTAAAACTAATAACGCACAAATCAACGAATGTTTATCGCAACGGCGTGCGCAGCCCATTGTGGTACTACCCCAATTAAATTTGAATGTGGAACGTTGGTACTTCCGGTGGTAGAAAATCGGTGTTCGACTGAACAACTGTGTGCCACTTCCGGTCAACGAGGGGAGCGAACAGATGCGGTGATTAGATTCACTTATTTGTACCCCTGACGAGGTTAAACGGCTATATGAAATTTGAATACAACGCAATATGAAATTCAGATTTAAATTTTTGGTAATATGACGCATTAAAAAAAAAACCGTGTTTTTTGTACCTACAATTTAAAACTGTTTTAGTTAGGAATTATGACGAAATAAATAAACAGTAATGTTTTATATCTTAAATAAGTTTATGACTTAGTTTTAGACAAGTTATCAGAGTAGATAGATAGATTAATCAAACATTACATAACTGTAATACCAGAAACATACTAACATTCTTCTGATCTTTATTAAGAAAGTGGCTGAAAACTTTTTGTCCTATCTCCAATTCTTTTCTAACCGAATAAGTTCTTAACAAAGAAGTAATCCTTTAAACACTGTTTTAGGCTATCACGGTTTGTTTCATAATTTAAATTGTCACTTACGGGATATCTTCCGTGATTGTTTGTTGTTTTGAGTTCCCGATATTTCGACGCTATTGTATATTCTGTTCAATAAACCCGGAGACTAAATTGACATAAGTAATGTCAAAATTTCTATAGGAATGACGCCAGTTCTTTGGTGTTGAAATGTCATTTTAGTCTCCGGAATTATTGAACAGAATATAGTTACTCAGATACCCGCGAAACGAGACACAATAGTAAAACAATAACAGCGCGGTCTCATAGGACCGGTTGGGGATTCAAACGTTAAGTGACAATTTAAATTAGTAATCCCCTTAAATACGTTTTGCGGTTAGCGGAGTTATTCGAAAGAGTTACCGTAGCCCTGGAACGCAAAAGATAATAAAAGGAAAACAAGTGGGTTTTCGTCTATAAAAGTTTATTGTGCGTACAGCTAAGGAGTGGAATTCGCTGCCGAAGTCTGTGTTTCCTGAACCCTGATAGCTACAACTTAGGGATCTTTATTACTTCTAGGCAAGTGCGCTCTATAGTCGACCATATTGTCGCTTTCCATTATTAGGTGAGACATTGGGCAAGCGCGAGCTTTCTTCTCTTTTCACTCAGAGTGGGTGAAATTTTTTGATGATTTCCTACCTCAAATAAAAGCAGCTCCTTTTTAAAGTTTTTTTACAAAAATGACTACTTTACCAGAAGTTCAAAATAGTAATGTAACGACATAAATTCTTTGAATAACTGTTATTTCCTACCCTACGTATGTTGTACCTAATTAAAAAGCCATTGTGTCTCTTGTAGATGTAGTGAGGCCTTCAACAGGTTAAATGTGATAAATACGAAGATACTTCACATATCCAAAAACAGATTTTCAATAACAGTTCTGCGTCAACGTTTCAGGTGTGGTACAAGGTGGTACGCGAGGTGCCCGCCGGCCAGGAGTTGCTGCTGGGGCCTCGGACACCCATCTACTTGGAGGACGTGCTCTCTTTGGACTCAAGTGAGTACACTAATAATAGGTACTACTACGAGTACATCTAACAGCTCTATGTGGACTTAAGTGAGGACAAACGCCCAAAATTGTATGGAATGGAAAAAGATACACCTAGCTTACCGTATTCCTGATTACTGGGCCTAGTTTAAATGGTTCCTCAAATATTTCTAGTTCGTGCGAATGCCTCTGTATTTCTTTCAAAATATTTTGTAGATGTATGTTTTACTTAGTTTTTTATCTGACTTCTAAACATATCTGAAAACCATCTCCAGATTCCTAAATTACGAATTTTAAGATTCACAAACTCTAGTCTGAATACATTATATTAAGCGTAATCATTAGATCATCAAGTAAGATTTGATATTACGTTCTTCCCTCTAAATTTCTCAATTAAAAACCGAGTCTTCAAATACGATTATAAATAGGTAGGTACATATACCACTTATATACAAATAGTACGTATTCCGAGGCAGTCCCAGGCTATCAGGGCGTCGGTTGAATCACGGTCACGCGTATTCACGCTCCGTTGACACGCGGGGTGACAGTTAATTGGAGTCACCTGCCCTCTGCCCTGACTGTGGACGGCGACCCTTGACGACTCATATGTACTGGGGATACAGGACGATGCGAAAACTAAATTTATCACATAATACTGTAAAAGACTATTTATTTATTAAAATTTCATACACCATTTATGTATGGACAAACCTACATTCTTTTCATGCAGGCAAAGTCGCCGATAAAATCAAGTCGTCAAGTGTTAAGGAAAACAGAACAAAATATACCAATAGGATAGTCGTTATAAAGTTAAAATTATTACAATTGCATTAAATAGGTATTCCGTATTAGTCATCACGGATGAATTCATTCACGACTCGAGACTGGAGCACTGGGTATTTAAATTGGTAAATCAAATGACATCACTTATGCTACATTCCTCAGATCGAATTGTCTCTCGATATGCATAATACCTATTGAACTATGAGATCTATCTTCGCGATAGAACGAGTTTGACTTGAAACTAAGAGTGCTTCGTGAATTGTAGACCTTTCAAAGTATTAGGATTAGTTTGTTTCAATGTTGCAATAGTACTTCTTAGAACTATAGGTACTTCTACAGGCCAGGGCCTTGGATTTTTCCATTAGTAAAAAACCCAAGTAGTTTTTCAGCTGCCAGAGGTTTGGAAGTTGGTGATGTGATGTGCAACCTCCGTAGATTGGAAAGTTTGCGCCTGATCTTTTCTCGGTCGTGTCAGAGTGCCGTCCTATCAGACTATGAGAGTAAAGGAACAAAGAGTGCACCTATTTGCGCAATACCTTGACGACTTACGCGTAATAAAGTCTAAAGGCTAGTTCTCATCTACAGAAGATATGAACATGAATGAACAAAAGTAAACAATAAATTGAAAGCACACTGTATAAGCTAAATCTTAGGGCCTGGACACACCGACACACCGGTGCCACGCGCGCATGCGATATTTAATTTAGATAAATCGCGACGTACGCGCCCGCGCCGCCGCCTATGTGAAAAATCACGCATATGCTTTTGTTAATGCGAGGGTGACTGTTTTAGGGGTTGTTTGTTTTTGTACTGGAAGAGACAATAATGTATTATTAGGAACTAGCTAAATATACACTACCTAAAGTGCCTTAGTAAAAAAATAGATGAACAGATTCTTTATTCAAAATTTTTTATACACAATTTGAATTTAGGATCCACTAAGAAGTTTCTTTTATAGGGAAATGGTTAGTGAGTTGTAGAAGCTAGGCTGGACATATTTTTAACTCATACGAATACTAAAATATGAAAAGCCTAAAAAATGGTTCGTTGTTCTTCAGATTTGTAAATACTCTTCATTTAAGACCGGTCATTCATTGCACAAAAGAAGTGCATTAGGAACGTGTGCGTCCTGAAGAATCTTGACAGTCATTTTTTCAAAACAGACCTAGCTGTTACCACTTTCCCCATTTCATATGCAATCTACTTATAATTTTGTCTACAGTAATAAGGGATTGTTCAAAAAAGCTTCTGAAGTGATCTCTTGTCCAAGAGATCCTAAGGTTGTCTGGTAGAAATCGCTGTCAGCGATAAGACCGCCATTGTACCCATAGGTTTAAAATTCATACATTAAAGTTTACTCTATCCTATTCTATTCCAAACAGCTTTGCCTAACCACAATAAACCATGTCACATCCAGCAACCGTACACGAACCGGTCGGATCTTCAGAGCTTCCTGTCCGGTTTCCTGTGCGGCGTCGCAGCCGGCACGGTGCCGGTGATTTATGCGATTCCAATTGCACGTAATAACCGCCTTGCTCTAATTATGCATTGACTTGTTGACTTTCCCTTGCATTCGACACTTGATGGTGATTAGGATTGGAGGAAGTAGACGTGGTATCTGTAGGTGCTGGTTGGATTAGGAAGGGTTTTTATGAATGACATTAGGTAGCAGTAGCTTGTTTACAACTATGTGTTATGTGCTGGGTGTAGGAAGATCGTGTTATTCAGTCTTTATATATTTTAAAATAAAGTTCCTCACTGCATACATCCATCATTTTGTAATAAATTAAAAAACGAATGAACAGTAGAAGTTTCTTGCGGGTTTATTTAATATACAGTGATTCGTGAGCAAGGTTTAGGACGAAAAAGCAGGAATTTCAAATATTTGTAACACTCGTGCGAAGCTGCGAGTTGCGAGTTACCGTTATATTAAACTTTATCGAACTATAATATTCGAAAAGTAAGAATTGAAAACTTTGCAGTGAAACGATGGGTGAAATAAAATAGTTAATTGTTTCATAAACGAAAGGGAAAATAAATTTCTACAGGTCACACACAACACATAAATCTTACTTTACCTATTTTTATGTATATTGTATATTTATACCTACGAGTATATATTCATTTTCGGCGACATCTGTTGAAAAATGACTTATAACAATAATGTTCTAAACGGTCAAATATTTTGTTACTGACGTAAAGCTATTACCGAACAATGTAACGCAGAAACACATTGAGCAGCTATTTACTCAAATAACCACAACTCAGCACACACATTGTGTGTGTGTGATGTGTGTGTGAGCACCCACATTCATCACAGAAACATAAGCAGCATGACAAACCAAAATACCGTCAACAAAGACCCTTAAATATCCATAATTAGAAACTATTTGCAGTCAGCATTTGTTATAAAAGCTCCGGGCATTGCGCAAGAGTTGATTGATGGACCAACGTCCCGATAGAGGCCACCTAAAGCTCCATTGATATAAATATCTTTGTGTTTTTTTTGCCAAAGGATTAATTCGGCCCGAGATAGGATTTTGAATAAATAACCTACATGACAATGGTGATCGATTGTACAAAGATAATTTATTACCAAATATTTACATACGTTTTCTTTGAGAGTTAGACCATATCAATCTGTTACGTAAGGTCAGGCACCTTAAAATTCTCCAGATAAGAGATAGTGGACTCATAAATAATGACGCAGATTTATCGTGGCAGAAATATTTTGTAAAAGGTCATTTTAGTAATCCTAACTCCATTCCGTAGGCTTTTGAAGTGTATGAATTTTAAGTAGCTGTTCTTGGGTCTAGTTCCGTGACGTCTCAAATTCATCATTTTGTTGTGAGAAAAGGATAGCGCTATTTGTTATCTATAGCTCCATCTTCCTCTTACAGAGAATTTGTGATGATTTTAAGACGTTATAGTAACCTGGATTGTTTGAAATACTAGTGTTGTAAGCGATCGTTTGAATGTCAAATTAACGATGTATATTCTAGAGCACATTCCAAGTTTGAATCTCTGTTTAAAACTTGACAGATTTCATACTAATCTCTGTTCAAATCTAGTTTATTCAATCCATCTCCCGTCATACGCAATAACAATAATGTGAGTTAACCCTTTATTGGCCGGAGTTTTTTCAAACAGCCGCGTGCATTCGTGCGCGTAATGAATGAGTGTCGCGCGTTGACATTTGTCATCGCGCAATTGTCGCGCAGATTAAAATTGATGACGTTGCTTTGTCCGACGGCGCACGCACTATTGTGTCGCCCCGCACTAGCCTGTTATCTCGTTTCGTGATTATTATTTTTAAAAATTGATAAGAAAAATGGATTAGACGTTATTTTGCTTCTATCTACATGTTTCTAGGCGGCCTTATTCCAACACTTATAATGTGTTTATATAAACAGTTACGCACACATAAAATTAACCGTAATTTATGGCAGTCTGGTTAAGATCTATGAGGACGTAAACAAAGCACTTTCAAGGTGTTGTTTTAATTACTTACCCATTAGAGTTAAATTAATTGCAATATGAGGCTGTTATAATTCAATCTCTTTATGGCGCTGGAGGTATTTACGACAGCTTCTGAACTAAAATTTCTAGTATTGCATAATACAAATATGGAATTAAACCAAAAATTGAAACGTCATAGAATGGCAACACCGCCCTTGCAAACAGGATGATTAATCAAAAAATTAACCAACGACAATAGTGGCACCCTCCATTAAACGCGGGAATCACTCGGCGTCCCACATCGCGTATTTATTTAACAATCAAATAAATATTACGCACAATAAAATAGAAATATTTCAATTTAATAACACCGCCCCCAGGGAAGGGTTAAATCTGGTCCGGGAGCCTGTTTTGTTCGCAGATTAGATCGCTGACTATCTTGATGTCACGCAAAATTGAATAATTTTTATACCACAATGCATTTTGACGCGTGTCTCCACATTTTCGTTTTGAATTTTTTTGATAATCCTACTGTAATATTTTTCGGTTAATTAATCTGATGACTGTGATAATATTCATCCATAAGATTAAATGGACTGACTGCTTTCAATATACTGCGCCATCGACTTTAAAAAAAATATTCAAAATATTTTCATAACCTCAAATCTGCAACTCTATCTCAAAAAAAGTGGAACAAAAAATCAAAAATGGATTTTAAACATTCTTAAAAGGCACCGATATAATTTTTGGTCCATATCTTTCAACATACATCTGGCGAGCCCTCAACAGGCTAGTACTGACTGGCGAAGCGTACCGAGTCCGCTCTTGCCGTGGGGTGTAACGGTGCCTTGCGCGTACGCACCTGATCCGAAGGTACAGCCTCCGGCGCGAATAGGACCTATTTTCACGCAGGAAGCGAACCTTGGACTAACAGATTATCGACACGATTGTGTTCTAGAACACGGGGATATTAAATTGAATTGTTTTGCGGCGATGATTTTGTAGTCAATCTTATGGTAGAGAGAAGTGTATAGAATTAGTTATGTATGGTTAACGTTTTTCACTTTGAAGAATAGTAATTTTGGATGAGGTTTGTAATTTTTTATTCCTGTTGAAAGGACAATAAATAATATTGATGTGTCTGTAAAAAAAGTGTTATGTAAAAAAAAATATAGTTAATGGTTAATAAATCTTAAAACCTTACATTTCTGGACGTTTTCCAAAACTTTTAATTAGTCTTCGTATCTTTCAAAAACTAAAATAATATATGTTCCATTAACTAATTTACAAAACTAACTTTAATAAAACAAGTCAAACGGCACACACTTACAAATTGCGAGAAACAACAGGTGTACTCGTTTGGGGTGGAATTCATTACAAAAATCGGTAAGTCACCGTCACGGTGCGCGGGCGCACGTCTGACATCTGTGACGGCGTCAGTCAGCGTCGTGGGAAAACTTAACGATCGTGCACACCCTGCCTTAGTACGCAAAACTCATGTGCCTTATTGTTTTCGACGGTTTACTTATGTTTGTGTATAGTGTGGGAAAATATTGAATGGGCTTTTTGATCATGCGATATTTGTTAACTAATTTAACATAAAGAAACTAAAACAATAACAACAACATTTATAAAATAGTAAAATATGCTGGAAAATGAAAGATTTTACTAGTTTATTAATATGAAATTTAGACTGTTTTTACTGACTGACTGTTTTCAGTATTTCTACGGTCTGATATCAAATATTTTTAAGAGCAAAATAATTAATGTTTTATTAGGTTTTTTCTATGGATAACCAACACATATGATACTCGTAGATATCTAGATAAGAAGTAACTGGTGTCCTTTGAGTTTTTGGGGCTTCTAACATTATTTTATTCTCCATTAAGATCACATTCCCTTTTTTATAGGTTAAAAAGGAATGTGAGCTCTGTCCGTCTGTTCCTGTTAATTACAACATAGAGATCTTTAAGTTAAGAGTGAATAGGATACTTCTAGTCTAGGTAGCGTACTCTATCGTCGCTTTTCATTAGGCGAGATAGTGGTTGAGTAAGAGTATTAAAAGAAAAAATCGTTCTTAATAAATCACAAAGCTTAACCCTAAAACCGCTCAATTATACTCTTCAAAACTTTAAAGCCACAAACAGTTGAGTTGTCACGCACAGATGATTTTCCATATTTCCCTATCGCGGGTCAAGTGAGCATATTAACCCGCGCCTGCAGGTGGGGTGGGGTGTGACTGCCCCCTGATAATTTGTAACAAACACTTCAGTACTGGACTGACATCGCACATAGTTTTACCTCTGACCTCCTAGTGACATCCCTTGGTGATTCTGTGGCTTCCTTAATTTGAGCTTTGTTCGAGATTTTCTTAGGTAAGTAGGTTTTTTTTTTGATGATTGGTAGTAATTGTGGTTTAAAGATTTGAGTTTTATTCTGCTATTTCGTAAATATTAATTTAAAAGTTTTCGGTTTACTTAAAAAAAATGCGTGATTACAAATTATAATGTTTACTATTTGATGTCGTGTAAGGTTCACACGTGTTCTTTTGAAATATTTTAACTTTAAAAGACAATCCTGAAAATTGAAAACGGTAACAGTAGGTGCCTACATCGGCTATAAACAGTGCGTAAAGAAAGAAAAGAAAGAAAGAAAGAAAAAACTCAAGCATTAGCGCAATTTACCATTAGATGTAATAATCCATGTTCTTACTACCGTTGCCATCTCATTCAATATTCATACGATCAGTCTGTTAATTACTCGTAATACTCTTACATAACAAATAGGTAGTTGCCGTGAATCGAGATTTTGTCCTTATCTGAATTTGCTCCATGTTTTTCTTCTGTACCATCTGAGTCTGCTCCATGTTTATCTTATAAATTTGCTCCTGGCTGCATAAGCAGTTTTTAGGGACAATAATAAGCTGGTACTTATGTATAAACTCCGCATCATCATTTCAGCCGATAGACGTCCACTGCTAGACGAGGCGTTAAAATGTCGCCACAAGGAACGGTTTCTTTGGACTGTGCGTCTCGCACGTCTTGTCGCGCTCATAACCAATAACAAAACCCCGACTGCTCCATATTCAAGCGATCATTTTTCAAGATATTGTCGGTTCATATTTACCCGATGATATCACGTCGTTATCTTAGCCTTGCCTTATCACGGATGCTCGTTAAACAATGCTCTAGGCGTGGTTTCGTCTCGTCGTGACTTGAATTAATTCTGCATGTGTCAATGCGAACCATTTCGTACTTCCGACGCCCTATTCGTGATCCCATACGTCAGAATATGACGATAATTCTGTGCAAACGTATGGCATGTCCTACCCCGTTATTAGCCGGTCGGATATTTTGTTTGATATGTTTCCTAGAGTATATAATTGTCACATGATATTTAGTCAGCGTTTTACGTCAGTTGGAAATTACTTTAGCAGCTCTGTGTCAAGATACGGGTAGGAAGTAACGACTGTTTCATATTAAATCAAAGTCATATTTAATGCTTTTAGACTTTTATGAAGTCGCACATATTACGGGTTTACCAAACTTTGTAAACGTAAAAAAACTATTAATCTTAAGTTATTATACGACTACTCATTAGCAGTCGAATGAAAAACCAAAGATAATCGGAAATTTTCTTAACAAATGGCTTGATTCAATGACTCATCGACGCTCAGTATAAACCCTTGGATTTGGGGAAAATTAACAGGTTTTTTGACATTCAATCTTTAATTCATGAATCCCCGACCGGTCCTATGAGACCGTGGTGTTATTGTTTTACTATTGTGTTTCGTTTTGTGGGTATGCGATTGGTTAAGAAGCTAAAAAGGGGTTCAAAGTTCGTATGAAAGCAGACTTTTGGAAGAAAGCGCGAGGGAAGCTAAGCTAAAGCAAAATCTAGTATTTTATGTAAGTAGGAATGTAATCTACAAGTTTCAATTTCTCTAACAAAACTATGCATCTAAAGTTAGCTTGATTGCCTAACAGGAAGATACAACTACCACCATAGATGAACAAAGTCAATGAATAACAAATTTAGTCGTGTCGCCGTCGCATCGTACGCTAGTTCTGCATGTTACGAAACTGTCCAGGGTATAATTGCATGGTTCCTATTGATTTACATAGCGCTTTATGCCTCTTAAATGACTTACACCGCGAAGGAAGTGTAGTCTACAAGTTGTATGATAAATTGAAGTTCTAGCTCTTAGACTGTGCTGAGTTAGTCAAGACTGATTAATAGACGCTGGGATAAAAACAATGATGGCGTGGTGTACTTACTCGTAACTAATCAGACCCTAATCAAGGTGTCAATAGTGCTGAAAATTTTACTGAAGATAGAAACGGTTGTTTAGACAGAAGCTTCGAATAGCTCTCGTATGTACTCATAGCGAAAATAAGATGCTGGTGATGAATTTATGTAATATAGGCGCCTGTATAAATTTATAGTTCCCATATATGAATTTACGTAGTTGAGGCCCCTACCTGTACGAATCTATGTAGTAGAGGTCCCGTAATTTTTTTTTGTAGAAGAGGTCCTTGTATATAACATACGTGTAATTTCTTACAATCCTTCTATTTTTCTGTACAATAATAATTTTGACTCTTCGCTTCCCACATGTACTAAAGTGCCACCTACTTGTTTCAGAGCGTCAGTCTGCCATCGAGAAGTTCAGTTCCCTGGCGTCGGCTGATGACGAGGAGCGAGAGGACGCTGACATCCGCTGCAGCTTCTGTGATCAGCCTTTCCCTAACATTGATGTGTAAGTACCTATTAGCTTTTCTACAGGATTGATATAAGCTAGTGCTTGACTGCGATCTCACTTGATGCTAAGCAGTGATGGAATCGCTAATGGTGGTTTGTAAGTAATAGTTTTGAGAGCAGTGCGCAGTGGCAGTGAAATAAATTATACAAAATATTATTGCACTTGGGTAGTTTTGAACCCAAGACCTACAATTCGTAAGTCGGGTCTGTTACCACTGGACTACCACAGCTTTCGTAAATATATTATAATATTGTGGATCAGTTTGACATAGTGAAGAATCTTCTAATTGAAGCAAAAGTCTTATTACATAGTCTTCGCATGTTAAATTAGTTTCATCACCACCTTGCGAGTTCTTCGATAATATTCAGCTTTATTACTCCTAAGGTCTCGGGTTTATAAGGGATATTCGCTAAGCCGTGCCACGATAGACGATATGATTGTATCGCCACTAACTCTATTTATATCGTCTCGGAAATTTATTGAGCTCTAACCGACTTAAGTGGCTACTAAATAATTCTTATCAAAACCATTGTTCCACGCATTAACATTATACACTTTATAATATTGCCATTGTAACGCGTCATAGATGCGTATCTAGGTTTCTTTTGACTATTCTACTTTATTCCGTAATTGTAGCGTTAAAATAGTTAGTAGTTAAAAGTCTAACCAACAAATTAAATTCGAATCAGTCAATCGCGCGTCTCATCTAAACGGCTCGTTCAAGATGTCTACCCGCAGACGCAGAAGTCTATCAATTTCAAACGTCTTCGGTACCATTAACCTCCTGCCATTAATATTATTTGGTCGTAGAGGAGCGGGCTGTAACGATTTATTTAGTGCTAGTGATGTACTCGTTCGATAAGACGCACCTCGATGATTTGTTGCCGGCCGGGTCGATGGCACGCGACGATTCCGCATTTTTGCTGTGACAACTAGATAGTGACTCCCGCTAAAGATTACTTTACGCTCATTCCAAAAAGGCATTGTCTAGCATAGCACACAATGATAAAGACTGGTAGGCAAAACAATCAATAAAAAACGTACAAAAACAAAACAACAACAGAAGCCCGATAAAATCAAAAACACAAATAAACTAAACGTCTCATCACGAATGAAAATATATCATGAATTTATTATCTATGTGACAAGCGATGGAAGGCCATAATGGCGTGTGTCATCATATTCTATCGAAGCGCTGGCTCGTCAATAATGCAGGAGATCGAGATTATCGACATGCACCGTTCTAACGTATCCTTGCGGTGACGCCGTCCTTATCGCGCCATCACTATTGTTTTAAACGTTTACAACGTTTCTAGGGCATCAGAAGATCGATTAGTAATTAGATGTGCGCTACATTATTGTTTTTATTTTTTATTTTTATAGTGTATTTTAAGTGGGAGGAGGAGCAAATTAAATTACCTGATTTTCTGTCTTAGTTTTTTTTTTAAATACATTAGGTAGGTAATCCAAATGGAAGCTTGTCTTTTGCAATCAATCTCGTTGACATCTGTAATGCATTAGATGCTGTATCATATCTTACAGAAGAAAATCAGTTACTCTCATTATTGATGTATTAAATTATAGTGTCACGTTCGTTCCGAATACTTGTTTGGGTGTATTATAATGCATCATATTGTGTATTACGACATCTCATTCTTATCGAATGTCTTTCCACTCTTACTTTCGTCAGAGAGCTGACACAATTGGAATAATCATCGCCGCTGTCACACCTTGAATCGATATCAGATCGATCAGGTAGCGATTGCGAAGTCGAACACTAAAATTACAGGCTATTCGATCGTGATCCGATCTTTTGTATGATCATTATTATTTGTCTAAGGTGGATTTATTTTTATTTGGCACTGAACCACGAATCTAGTTTAAAGCTAATTCAATCTTACGTGGTAGTTATAGGAAATTAAATTACCACGCTAAATTGATCAGATTTAATTATTTTTCAAGGAACATTTTGATGGATATGACAATCTGTTTTATAAATATAATTGGTGATTAACATGCTGTAAAAACGGGTTCATTTCCATGTGATACACAAACGGAATCGGATCGACTCGGCGGATAATATCGATGCTATCTTCGGATATGGTCGGACTACGGTATTTCTCAACCGATTGTTAGCGCTAGCCGGGATCTACAATCGATTATTAAAATGTAAGCACGTTCGTCGGTACTACATCATTAGTCTGGGCCGGAGCTAAAATGACGCTTAGTATTTTTTTAATATTCAATTTTAAGTGTTCTGTATATGCTTACATTTCGCAAAACTTCACATATAGCAGTACCGCTTAGATTTTACATGTAACAGTATCGATTTTAAGGTTAATTATAATAGTACTTGTATCCGTTCACACTAAAACCTTATTTACAAAAGTAAAATAAGAACGTAATTATATTTCCCCTTATGTTTATTATTGTTGATATAGATTTAAAAATCAAATATGTATGTAGATGTCTTAACTATAATGTCCCGTTCTTCATTTTGTCTTAAACCTTCATTGCTCGTTTCATTCTTACTATTTTTAGGGTTCCGTACCTCAAAAGGAAAAAACGGAACCCTTATAGGATCACTTTGTTGTCCGTCTGTCCGTCCGTCTGTCAAGACCCTTTTTCTCAGGAACGCGTAGAGGTATGAAGCTGAAATTTATATCAATTACTCAGGTCTACTGTCCCTTAAAGCTGTGAAAAAATCAAACTTCTAAGCCAACGCAATCAAAAGATACAGCCGTTTATGCCGCAAATTTTCGACACTTGCAAGGGAATCAAAACCTACAGGGTGCTTCCCGTGAACTTAGAATCTTGAAATTTGGTACGAAGCAACGTCTTATAGCATAGATAAAGGAAAAATTACGAAAACCATAAATTTTTCGTTACATCACATAATATATTTTTTTTAATAATTTTAAACTTACTACCCATTTCCTCATAAACGCGTAAAGGTATTAAATTGAAATTCATACCAAATACTCAGGTCTATAATACCTTTAAGCTGTAACAAAATCAAACTTCTATGTCAACGCAATCAAAAGAAACAACAATTTAAGCTGCATATTTTGAAACTCGCAAGTACTCGCAAGGGAATCAAAACCTAAAGGGTACTTCCAGTCGACCTAGAATCTTGAAATTTGGCATGAAGCAACGTTTTATAGCACTCATATAGGGAAAAGTCTGAAAACTGAAAATTTGTTGTTACGTCACAAGAATTATTTTTTTGAAAAATCTTCAACGCTCGATTCGAGAATTGAACTTTATTCATAGGTAAGTTAGAGGTATTGAGTTGAAATTAACACCATATAATTGGGTCCGTGGTCCCTTGAAGCTGTGCAAAAATCAATTTTCAATTCAATTGGTAAAGTGACGGGAATAAAAGATTCGTCCGTTTATACTGCAAAAAACGTACATTTCGAGACTGTCGAATTGTTCGATTGAACTGTTTTTATAGGCAAGTTACTACGGAACCCTCAGTGCGCGAGTCCGACTCGCACTTGCCCGGTTTTTTTTTTTATCTAAAAACCAGACACTAGCTCATCTTAGATTCACTTAGCGTCATTTTAGTGGCCAGTTGATATCGGTGGCTCGTGTGGGCGGAGCTTAATAGATCGGCTTGGAACGAAAGTTGTTCATTGGATGTTATCAATTCGTGAACATGTAGATTATTTCTATGATCGGCGGATATCAATGTCTAAGACATGTTCGGTTTCGATCTCTTCGCGGACGTAATCTTTCTTGTTGGAGATTAAGCGGTTGCTTGAAGCTTGCTGAAGGTTTCTTAATTGTAAGGTGTGTAGTGCTCGAGATAATTTAACTGGTTGAAAATTTGGCGGATTATAATAATGTAGGTACTGGTTAAAATTAGACTTGCTTTATCATCATTTCAGTTGACTTGAGTTCAAACTCATCCAGGCACATTTCTTTGTATAATTTATTTCATCATCACTGCTCTCAAAATGGTGAAGAAATCATTGTGAAGAAATCTAGAATCTAAGCTAATTTTTAAGTTAAAATATCTACTAATCCGCGCTGGCCCCTGTCGCGGATTAGGCCCAATCCCTCTTTTAGTTAGAAGGCCTGTGGTCCAGCAGTGTGAATATTATAAGACTGATTTTACTTACCTATGCTATTTAAAAAACCGGAGTACAAATTTTATGTTACGAAATATTTAAAAAAATGTGCCACTTGTTCATAATCAAATTTAAAATCTTTGTACCAATCCATAACGGACAACACAGGTGGTATAAAAACATAATCAATCACTGAAAGATACAGAAAGCCTTTCATACACACACTGCAATCTAATAAATAGATAATACCTACAATATTATGCATATTATACTCTTATTACAAAGAGATGTAGGTGGTATTTGTGTGTATATGTTTGTCACATCTTTTCGATCGAACGGCTGAACCGATGAATTTTGGTACACGGGTAGACCATAATTTAAAATGTCACTTACGGGATATCTTCCGTGATTGTTCATTGTTTTGAGTTCCCGATATACCACCACCACCATGTTCTACCATTACCATGTTCGGTAATAGCACATAGGATTAAACTTTCTACCGCGAGAACCCATGGCCTATCCTTTAGGATCTTATTGTCTGTGTAACTGGGAAGAGTCCCTGTTTAGCTGAGCTTGGGTCGCCTTGTACTTTTGCGTCAGAGAGCACTGTTCTGCCTTATTTGTACACTTAGATATGCTTGGTGAAATTCTTTTTTGAAAGATTTGACTACCAGTTGACAAGTGATCGTCTGTCCTATTCCTATTATGCCTTTTGAACCGGGTGGTCATCATTTTGGCTAAGAATAATATGACCGAAACCGATCCTTTCGGATTATTTTTTTGTTTCATGTTGGCGAAACCGCTAGAAGCTTTTTGCCCAGACAGACAAACAAAATTATCACCAATACAACTTACGACATATCATCAGAGGCAATAGTACTAGTCATGGTAGCAGACAGGTCAGGTGATATCAGACAAAAGTTCTATTACAACGAACACAAAGAATGTAATACACTTTCAATTGTTATACAAATTGCGCAATACACTATTAAGAGATACACAACTGTTTTAAAAGATTCGTTTACTTAGATGATGTTATGGAGTAATGAAAAAATACTCGAACAGTTGATGTTTGAGATCGTATGCGCAGATACGAGGCTTGTGCAAGTGTACCCTGGGGCTATGCGTTGTATCGCAGTTGCGCGTGCGTCGATTACGAATCTACTAAATAGCATAGAATGTAGTGAGGCACTCATTTGGGTGATGTGTTGCAAAATGTATTGAAGGAACTCATTATTGTTTATTGGGCTTCTGAAAATTGTAATGACTTTGATCGATATAATGAGAAATATTAACAAGAATACTTAAGACATTCCATTCTTTCAGATTGAAAAAATAATAACTTATTTTGGAAAAGTAATATTAAAGTTTATTCCAATTTACATTTGAAAGTGAATCAGAAGTTGGTAATTATATGAAGCTCAAAGTGACTTGTTTTATAAAACGTCAACTTTATAAATAAAACGCCTAATCGTTATGGATTATAAAGCAAAGTCAAATCAAATGCATAAAATAAGATCAGAAATTTAATTTAATCGTTTTATACATCAAAAATGATTTCTTACATCATCAAGATAATACCATACCAACATACGAAATCTCAAACTAAAAAATCATACAATTGGCGGCCTTATCGAATTTCGCGATCTCTTCCAGGCAACCTGGAATGGACAGAGTACCTATGCTTGAACACGAAATAGGTTTGCACTTAGGGTAAATAAGAAGTTTAACAACTAGGTGACCGAAATAAAGACAAAGAATAATACAAGAAAATAAAATCGAAATGTAAAAAAAAAATTGAATCTACGTAATAGTTCAGTGAAAGCCGCTCGCATTTTGCATTACAAGAACCGTACATATGTACCTAATACTGGGATACTAATTGGCTGCCTATATGTGACACAGATTTCAACATGGATGTACATACGTCTCGTTGACTAGCAAGCGAACGCAACGGACGAACAGACAGTAAGCGACGGAACCATTACTGACGGTAGATTTTATTCCTAAGATTAATTAAAAGATACGGCGACGGCCCGCCGCCGTGCTACAGTGAAAACGTTCCATCTCGGATGCTGACGACCACGACGCTTTCGAATAGATCGACATAGATCTACTCCTGCAACAACTAGTCAATGCTATTTCCTTAATAAAACCAGCGATGTAATCTGTGTTTGTATTTAAACGCGACTAACGAGCACTAACAGGTGCAGCGTTAGAAAATAGCCGGAGGCAGCAAGGGTTGCGTGCGGTAGACCAGTTATGCCAAGGAGACTCACTCCGACCGTTTTTGCAAATGATATACGTTTCCCATCAAGTGTCGACAGACGTTATTATGACGGCGATAACAGTATTTTCAAAGGAATCGGAGAAAATGAGGGTCACATGAATGAAATACTCGGAAGCGATGCGAAATACATAAAATACGCGTCTAGTGCGGATTTTGCTCATAAAACGTGTTCATACAGAATTTATTGCAAAAATGAATTCATACATACACCGAGGAACGAAAACATGTTTGAATTATGTATGGGAGAGTGTATGAGTTATGTTCGCGTGGGCGATCCCTATGCATAAAGATGTTATTATTTTGTCTTTTGCTGTAAGTAGTGTCCTAAGGATGGCAGTGGCCTATTCAAGTTCGTTAGTGTAATCTCCTCACTTTCTAATAGAGTCGTTGGTGGTATACGATAAAATACAATTACAATATAAAATGAAGTTAGATTACTGCCGCTATGAAAGTGTCACTGATATAAACTAGGGAAGTTTGCGAATGCCCCTTTTACTGCAAATGGACGATACAAATGTTAAACTAAACGAAGACGCTATCGAACATAGATGTGTTTCGTACTTTATAGTTGCATGAAATCGTCTTCTACATATTTACCGAGGTACAAAATGAGACCCCATGTAGTGCCATTTTAGACAATATTCTCAATATTATTTTCTAGTTTACGAACATACAACACTTACCGAATCTATTTGTAGACGCTCTTTATTGATAACTAGTTCCTGCTAGCGGCTTGGCCCGCGTGAAAGTAGAAAATAATGGTACTCGGTTATAAACTAGCATTAAAGAATAAAGAAGTAAGGCTAAATTAGCATTAGTATTATCGGCCTTTAATGTTCCCACTGCTGGGAGTCAGGCCTCCTCTAGGAGAGGGAATGGGCCAGAATCCACCGCGCGGGCCCAGTACGTATTGGCGGATGTCTTCGGGCTAAATAATTCTTTTAAATCGATTTATTTTTGAAATCTAGAATATTTAAAAAAATAAGGAACATTCTTTATATTTTTAAATGCAGTTGTCAATTTTTTTCTACGAAGTGGACGTAAATACTGAAAAACACTGATAATCATTTATTTAATTCATAAATAAAATTAACTTCACTAAACCTTGTTAGTAAAAAAAAAGATCATCTAAGTATTTGTTTACTTAACCCATTCAAAGTTCCACGATTTAGTTACACATTGATAAACAATAAAGATTTTATTTTTAAATACCTGTACACCGGCACCCGTTTCGAGGACAACCAGATTACCGCCATCGATACCAGGTCAAACCTGACACGGTCAGCGCAAGCTTTGTTTCAAAACCCACCGGAAAAAACATCGGCTAAAACTGAACAACAACTTACCATATCTGTACAAAAGAATGTGATTATCCTTGAGAATAACAGCTAAATCTAAACGACCTTGGGGCTGAATCCCCGTACGCTAACTTTCTCTACACATACACGGATGTCAATATCAAGGGGAAATTTTATCGTCCTTGACATTTAGCCGCCTGAATGATATTTTTATATAAATTTTCTTGTATTTTGTTGCAGTCTCGATCGGCACTTGATAACGGAGCACGCTCAGCCGGCCGCTGCATTTCATTGCGAACTCTGTAACAGGGCTTACAGCACTCGGGTACTGCTCCTACGACACCGTGCTCTTGCGCATACCGACATCAGAAAGTACCCCTGCGAAAACTGTCCTAAGGTGTGAATTAAAAACTTGTATATGTATATAGTAATGGAATTAGATTTTCATTTGTAGTTTAGAATTAATTTTTACTTCATCCTGAAAAAACATGGGTTTATTAAAATTTTAACTTTTAGTAGCATAATCTCATTTCTTAATTTTATCTTTCAATAAATTATATAACTCAAATCATTTCTTACTAAAGGCTCTCTTGCACCATGAATCACTGAAAATATTTATCGTTAAATGAATTAGAAACATCGCTCTACTTTGGTTGTTTGGAAAAACTCTAATACAACAATATGTTACAAAAAAGAAAATTTTAACGTTAAATGTAATTAGTAACTAACATTTTTGTGGTGCAAGCTAGCCTTTACTGGGTCACTTTTAACTCCCTGGGTTTGTTTTTAAAATTAGTGGGTCAATCTCCGGTGGTATTTGTTTCACCGTTTGCGAAACCTGATGTTATTTCAGGTATTTACCGATCCTTCCAACCTCCAGCGCCACATTCGCGCGCAGCACGCGGGCGCCCGCAGCCACGCCTGCCCCGAATGCGGGAAGACCTTCGCCACTTCCTCCGGCCTGAAACAGCACACTCACATACACTCCAGCGTCAAGCCCTTCCAGTGCAAGGTCTGCTTTAAGGTGAGAATCTGTGTTTTTATCTTCTACTCTTCTATATTTTTATATCTAGTGCTGTTCTATCCCAAAATGGAGCATGCGTAGCATTACCAACACTTGGACCTATATTCTAAGAAAACTAAGTAACTTTTCGTCTTGTTTGAAATCGTATCGTATAAATCTTTCCAAATCTGTCATGGTCTTTCATTGATATGGTTATGTTACGCATATTGGTTGTTTACCAAGTTTTACGCCATTTTAATAAGGAAATTATTCAATTTTATCTGAATGTTTGAAGTCCAAACGAATAAGTTTATGTCAAATGATGGTTTCGAAAAGCCTGTTGTTTATGTTTCCAGGCTTACACCCAGTTCTCCAACCTGTGCCGTCACAAGCGAATGCACGTCGCCTGCCGAGCCCTCGTTGAATGCGGAAAATGCGGCCAGTCCTTCACATCTTACGCCTCTCTTACTAAACACAAGAGATTCTGTGATACCGCCGCTGCAGCTTCAGTCAACCTCCGAGGACAAATGCCCCAGGGCCTTCCGCAAATATCATCACTACAAAACGTCGGGATGAATAACCCTAACAACTCCAACCCGTTCCCGATGTACAGGGGACCCACCCTGCCCCTGCCATACAACACGTTTGCTCACTACCCGGCGCTATTCTCCGCTGCTGCTGCAGCCGCCTGCCCGCCCGAGTTCCTCAGCCCACTACTCTTCAACGTACAAGGAGCTAGACTAGCTATGGAACACGACATGGCCATGTCTAACGCCAATTTAGTATCCAAACAACAAGAAGGCCGCTTATCAGTAAAAAGCATGGACAGCTCAAACTCTCTTGATGATAACAAGAAGCCTAAGGATTTGGACTTTGAAAACAAAAGAGACAGCTACAGTTCAGACAGGGCTACGCCCAACAAATCACATAGTCTTTATTCTAAGCAATCACCTCCCTCCGGAGAGGAAGCATCTTCAAAACGCCGACCATCACCAGTGATGCCACTTCCCGCACCAATTGCTCCGTTCAGCTTCTCAAGAGACGATATGAAGCGGGAGTCTCCATTCAACTTCTCTCTCAAGCTCAATAATAATGACATTCAGGGTAAGAAGTCTTTATCACCATTACCAAAAGACTTGTCCAAGAACGTAATTGAAGACGATAAAACTTCTGATTATTCTGATGTTGAAGAAGATACAAAGAAAGATGATGGAGATCAGCCTTTAGATCTATCGGTGTCAAGGAAACAGAACGGTAAGGACTCTGAGGCAGAGAATGATGATCGTTCCTTTCGCAACTCAGTCAAGTCGTATTCACCTCCTGAAAGCCCGGCTGAGAGGAGCAAAACTCCTGAAAATGACACAACCGACGTCGATGTGGAAGGCGTCGAGCCTAAAAGGGGAGAATCTCCACCGCAGCTAGTATCACCACCTTTGGCGTTCCCCATGCCCGTTCACCCGCAGCACAGCAACTTGATCGATGCTATGTACAGGCCTCGATTCCCGTCGTTCCACACGTCTGAATCACTTCTGAACTCGTCGCACTCCCCATACGTTCCGAGTCCGTTCAATTTTTTATCCCCACTTCTCGGTACTGATGGACCTGACAGGCAACCAAGCGCGTATGCTAAATTTCAAGAGCTAAGTTCAGGATCAGGAAAGCTGCGTGACAGGTACGCCTGCAAGTTCTGTGGAAAAGTGTTCCCGCGGAGTGCGAACCTCACTCGCCATCTACGTACACACACCGGCGAGCAGCCCTACAAGTGCAAGTACTGCGAGCGCTCGTTCTCAATATCATCGAACCTGCAGCGGCACGTGAGGAACATTCACAATAAGGAGCGGCCATTTCGGTGTCCCTTGTGCGAGAGATGTTTCGGGCAGCAGACGAATCTCGACCGTCACTTGAAGAAGCACGAGGCGGAGGGGGGAGATTCTCCGAGTTCTGCGGATACTGAGAGGGAGGATGCGTACTTCGATGACATTCGGTCGTTTATGGGTAAGGTGACGTGTTCGCCGGGCGCCCGCTCTCCGGCGGCGACGCCCCCGCACGGAGCGCACGGGGCACACGCCGCGCACGGCCCGCGTCCGTCACTGGCTATCTCCACATAGCCCCCAGCATACCCGCTGCCGCCTCCGCCGCCGCTTTGGACGCAGCCCTATAACTAAGATACGTGCAGCAGTACGTCCACTGGAAACGACATATCGGTGAAATAAATTATTTGACCAAGTTGTCAGCATATCCAGTGAATATGTAATAAGGTCGATTCCAGTGTAAATGCTTCTAGATTCAAAGTATCCCATTTCAGTAAACTGAACATTGATGTAGGGTCGTTGTAAATAAGTAAGCCAGTTCGAGTAGAGGACACGTAGAGTGCGGGTGTATATTACGTATAGTGGCGTCTCTCTAACGTTCACATTGAGAGCAATATATAATACGGATGAAATAGTTATTAAATTTTTATGAAATTTATTAAACTAAATCTGAATTGTTTTGTTTGTGCTTAAGCTTCTTACGATACGCTGTAAGCACGCGTTCAATATGTTTTAGGTTACACTAAAATGTATTTCTATGAAATATTCAAAAACACAGTTTTTTTCCTGTTCATTGTAAAAATTATTTAGATAAATACATTGTTCTAAGCGACATGACAAATCACTTTAGTTAATATTATATTAAAATAGAATTAATTTAAGGATACATGTAGATTTGTTAAGAAAAAATCGTTATGATGATAACTTAAATATTTGTTCCTAGTTCATATATTGTGATGTAAGGTTGACTTAAAACGTATTTTCTATTATAATAAGTGTACATAAAAATGTTTTGTCTGTTATTGTGTAAAGTAGAGTAATAAGCTCATTAATTGATGTTTAAAAAATATCAAGTGCTTCGCTCGATACGGGAGCTATTTTAAATGGATTGCGAATGGATTTATTTAATTTTATTTTATAAATTAATTATATTTTTTAAACACAAATTAATTTGGTGTTAATGAAATATGAATACAGAAATACAGTATTGGTATTTTCATTATATTTTGTAAATTATAAAAATTGGTAAATATAATTGGAGGTTGCGTGTTTAGTCAATGAAAACTACCAAAGTTTTTCTATAACCCAAAATTATTCGATATTTATTTGATAAAAAATATATAGTACACAATATAATCCACTAATTATTGGCATTATGAATAAATCGTTAGTTATTTGCGTCTTTAGAAAATCAATTAATAAAATAATATTTTGTTAAATTTGTTATTTACACAATTGTTGTACATAGGAGTTTGCGATACACAAAATGCATATCATGTGTTTTATATTAAATCGAGGCTCAAAGATTTTAGCGATACTTATTACATTAGTAATAAGGGTCCTATTAAAGTTAAATGTATCTTTAGAGAATGTAATATAAATATAAGAAATAACTTGGTAAGATTTTCTTGGAAAGTAATTTCGATCACGTTGCTATTCTTTGCCTATTTTCTAGGTATATAGTTAGTCCACAGTTTTAAGCGAAACTTTGTCTTTGAGACTTTGATCACGAGCAGTAATTTAAAAAAAAGTTTAATAATGACGTTTGTCAATCACAACCTCCTTGCATGAAACTTCACGTATTTCATAAGGGCCAGTACACACTTGTATGATAAGTTTTGAAGCTCGTATCTTTGGGTCGTGTATTATAATGGAAATGAATGCAATACTTGTAAAGTAAGATGTTTGTAATCATATCACTTGGAGGCACTAGTTCGATAAGGTTTTAACGTCACACAATAAAGTTGTATGTTAAGTACACTTGTACCTATTTAATTTCAAGTTCAATTAAAAAATATTAAATATTGTAAACGCATTGAAAAATAAAAACAATACAATTAAATTATGTTGTGTTAATTTGAACCTCTTTAGTAAAAGATCTCGAATAAAGCCTTTAGGAATGATGGAAGAAAATGACGAACTTAACAAGTTAAAGAAACAAATTGAAAAATCAAACTGCTTTGTCCTAAAAGAGATGACACGATGACACCAATATATTTGGACGAGCTTTTACTTGGGGCTTCGTCAGCGTGAAAGTAGGTTTCTCCATACCAACTTTGGACCCCCTTTTCGTCAATTTAGGGGAGAATTATGGAAATTCTTGTCTTAGTGCTCGCCTTTGTCATAAATGGAAGTTTTGTGCTAAATTTAAAAAAAATATCAAGTGCTTCGCTCGATACGGGAGCTATTTTAAATGGAATGCGAATGGATTTATTTAATTTTATTTTATAAATTAATTATATTTTTTAAACACAAATTAATTTGGTGTTAATGAAATATGAATACAGAAATACAGTATTGGTATTTTAATTATATTTTGTAAATTACAAAAATTGGTAAATATAATTGGAGGTTGCGTGTTTAGTCAATGAAAACTACCAAAGTTTTTCTATAACCCAAAATTATTCGATATTTATTTGATAAAAAATATATAGTACGCAATATAATCCACTAATTATTGGCATTATGAATAAATCGTTAGTTATTTGCGTCTTTAGAAAATCAATTAATAAAATAATATTTTGTTAAATTTGTTATTTACACAATTGTTGTACATAGGAGTTTGCGATACACAAAATGCATATCATGTGTTTTATATTAAATCGAGGCTCAAAGATTTTAGCGATACTTATTACATTAGTAATAAGGGTCCTATTAAAGTTAAATGTATCTTTAGAGAAGGTAATATAAATATAAGAAATAACTTGGTAAGATTTTCTTGGAAAGTAATTTCGATCACGTTGCTATTCTTTGCCTATTTTCTAGGTATATAGTTAGTCCACAGTTTTAAGCGAAACTTTGTCTTTGAGACTTTGATCACGAGCAGTAATTTAAAAAAAAGTTTAATAATGACGTTTGTCAATCACAACCTCCTTGCATGAAACTTCACGTATTTCATAAGGGCCAGTACACACTTGTATGATAAGTTTTGAAGCTCGTATCTTTGGGTCGTGTATTATAATGGAAATGAATGCAATACTTGTAAAGTAAGATGTTTGTAATCATATCACTTGGAGGCACTAGTTCGATAAGGTTTTAACGTCACACAATAAAGTTGTATGTTAAGTACACTTGTACCTATTTAATTTCAAGTTCAATTAAAAAATATTAAATATTGTAAACGCATTGAAAAATAAAAACAATACAATTAAATTATGTTGTGTTAATTTGAACCTCTTTAGTAAAAGATCTCGAATAAAGCCTTTAGGAATGATGGAAGAAAATGACGAACTTAACAAGTTAAAGAAACAAATTGAAAAATCAAACTGCTTTGTCCTAAAAGAGATGACACGATGACACCAATATATTTGGACGAGCTTTTACTTGGGGCTTCGTCAGCGTGAAAGTAGGTTTCTCCATACCAACTTTGGACCCCCTTTTCGTCAATTTAGGGGAGAATTATAGAAATTCTTGTCTTAGTGCTCGCCTTTGTCATAAATGGAAGTTTTGTGCTAAATTTTACTCTCCAGTCCAGGCAGTTCCTGCTATTCGTTGATATTATGTCAGTCAGTTTCTTCTTTTATATATAGACGAAAACAATACAGACAATAAAATTCTCATCACGCAGAAAACTCCAATACTGCGATGCAAGATATTTAATTTATTAGTTCCTTTGTGGCGTCATAGATGTCACTACGAATGAGCCTAATTTAAGGTTCTATACACTGAGAGCCTGAAGCTGGCGATCTATTCAAAAGTTGGCTTTACTGAATGGATTCATATCAACGCACAGCCAAAATGACTAGGTTTAAGTACGTGACATTTAGCACACGGGAGAAGCCTTTATGATGTAGGCGATTTCTAAGAAAGGGTTTTAGAAAACACAAGTTTTAAAGGTGAAAAAACGGGAAGTTCGTTTTTATGCAACATAAGCCTAACTTATCATAAAAGTTAATAACCGAAGTAAATAAACAAGGTACAAACTTAAAATGATTTAGGAAGTCTTATTTCTTACCCAAGGAAAAAAATATCCATTTAAATGGCCCTTAAAACTTAGCACAAATTTTAATCAAAATTAATAATAAGAATTGTCTTCATTACTTTTTCAAAACTTCTCTATCAATCTTCAACGTTAATGAGGTTGAAGGGGAGTTCAATTTTTATGAAAACAGGTGAAAGCTATGGTCACGAGTTTGGATCACTTTCTCGCTAGATGGCGCTGAAGTTAACATTTTAAATTTTTGTATAGGAGCATTATTAAATCAAGGAAAGGATATCTGCAAAATTATAGTTATATAGCATTATATTTTACTAAACGAAGTAAAACTTTTAACTTCCTGATTCGGCAAATAAAACCAACTACAGAGCTTATTTAGTAGACTAGATATAGGCAATATGGATTGGATATATTAAACCAATTATTATTATTTAGTAACTTAAACATTCACAAAGAAAACAGCAGTGACTCATTTTTATAGACGAACTCGAGTCTTGCGAACTACATGCCGACGTAATAGCGACACTCGAATTACACAAATATGTAATAAAGTCTGCTCGTGATGGCCCACTGTCAACCGAAGCCATAGACCATGAGACACTTCAGCAGGCATTAGTAGGGGTGGCATGATAGGTACCAACTTTCCATACAAATTACATAGCAGTGAGATGTCTTGTCAGTCCAAATTAGAGATGACGCTGCCAGGGCTGTGGGATTGTTCGAAAGAGTTACCTTGACCCTGAAACGTATAGGGCAACTAAAGGAAAGCAGTAGGCTTTAGTCTTCAAAAGTCTGACTTTTCTCGCTTTACCCAGAATAGAGGAGATAAGATTGGAATTATTTCCGAATTTCCACCTTCAAACAAAAAATGACGCGCTGTTGATATTCAGAACTCTAAAAGTAAGCAGACGCTTAAAATCCTGTTTAGTGGGCATAGCACAAGCCTTGGTTAGTTTGGGTCTAGGTGGCGTTGTGTGAAATTTGTGGAATATTATTATTCTTATTTATAACCCCAAAATAAAAAGCTATGAGGGCCAAACTTTGAGTTCAGCACAATTGTGTGGCCAAGAATATTTTTAGTAACGGTCTCTCTATTCGTTTCTTCTACTCTGTGGCTGAACCTAATGTTAGAATTCCCACGTATTCACTTAATTACCGCAAGATGGCGGTGACACGATTCTAAATATCATCACGTTACTCTTGATACATGAGATAACTCAGTTTTGAGGAACATTAGTCATCGTGGAATGCTTGCTGGGTTTCGTAAACATCTGCCGTAGAACTTGGGGTTACTAAAGATCTTTAGTTTAGTTTCAGTGGAGAATCTATCAAAGTATCAGTAGTTTTGGGAGATAGATTGGTGGTCCATGGCCTATTCGAAATTGTATGATAGCAGGGAACGATTGCTTACCATTTAATTATAACAATATTCTCTTTTTAACCCAAATGTTGACTGGTAGAGAATGTTTTGATGCAGTAAGTCCGCCCATGTAACACCACTGTACATGAACGTTAAATAAATAAATTACCCAATTTAAAATAAAAACGTAAGGAAATAAAACTTTTAGCTAAAACTTTGGTTTATTGTAAAAGCCTTGTAATTAAGGTAATTTTCTTTTGGATAATATTTGTAACTTCTGTTTTGTTATAATAGATGGCGCTGTCTGTATTATACTTAGGTTTGCCTGTGACCACTGTCACATCTGAAGATAAGCAATGATGTGGCCTACGATGAAGCAAGTTTGCCTTTTTATTTAGAATCGTTTAAAAGTCTGTCATAGTTAGGTTTACAAGCTTACGGCAACGTTTAAGATCTCTATTTTTTTTCAACTTTCACTGTTTTCAAACGTCATAAACACGATCATAAAAGTAGATAGATAATTTCCAGCTAGCCTAATTATTATTTAATAATTTTAGAACGATGTAGTTACTGTTTAGCAATCAGAAAACCACTTGAGTTTATTTTAAATGTCAGTCACTAAACAGACCATAGAATGAAGCATGAACCTCAGTTAAATTGTTACATGCACAACCATCATAGGTTATTTTAAATGCCTCGATTAATTGCGAATCCACCAATGATTACTTGTGTCTAATGTAAGATCGCGAGTTTAAAAGGACACACCGCCGAAGAGCCAATCAGACGCGTCTTCCAATGTTTACTAACTCGCTATTGGCGAAGACCGCATCAAAACATTTCATATTATATGTTCGATTGTAACCACTGACCTACAAACTGTAAACTTTACACACAGTTACAAAATAAACTTTAAACGCTATATCCATCGCACACTTACGAAAATACTGTCAAGTTTTCCAATACAATACCAGGTCCAAAACCACAATTGTGTAATGTAAAATTATATTTTATTTTAATTCGAAAGTACACATTATTATAGTCCTTGAATCCGATCAGTCAATAAAACCCGTAAGTTTGCAATCGATCCTCAGTTAAATGTCAAAAATCAGTTCACTGGCGCAAGGGTCAACAAAAACGCTTGACCTTTTCAGAGATTTTAATCACTCATTATTATATAAGTGATAACCTCGAGCGGCGTTGTTATCAGTGAAAGCAAGGACGAAACAAGGACGCAGATAGTGCAATTACACTTATTATCGAGCGGCCGGCCGGTTTGCGCGCACGCGCAGCGCCTTCGTACCCTGTAATAGAGGATTAAGTGGGCGATTGAGTTCGGTCCCTGACACGCCTCATTGTCTAGGATAAGAACTTAAGAATGGGCACACCTTGGACAAGTTACCTCCGTTCATCTTTCTAGATCAAGATTCAATTAATTGATATTGCGAAATAAATTATTTGAAATAAACAGAGTATAATTTTAATGTAAAGCCCCTCAATCTTAATAAACAGTCAACATAAATAAAACAGTGATGTGACCACGCTGTATTTGCTTCGCGTACATTCTCAATAAGGTCTTGCTTGCTAGGAATCTCGCGACACTATCGCGACATGTAGTCACTGTGCTGCCCACTCTATATGTTAGGGTTGGTTTACATAAAACTGATGAAAACCCCCTATTTTTTGACATGGAAGATTTACTATGAATAGGTGTCGACTCACAATTACCTAATATTAGTTCCAACTCTGCTTGGTTGGGAACAAAAATTAAAAATAATAATCATTTTACATTCGTTTTTAATCTATATTATATATTTATCTAAATATAACATATAAACAAATACTTTAATATAGAAACAAAAAACTTAAAAATATATAATTGTTAAGAATTTTTAAATGTCTTTTGGGCTAAATTTGACCGCAAAAGAAAAGTACAAATAGTGAATTGATTTAATGAGTGTTTTAGGAAAGCTTTTTGTAGGCCTAAATAAACTGATCTCTGAAAACCGAACCGATTACGTAAAATTATAAATTTTGCAGTCTTCCCCTCTACCCAGAGTGGGAAAAGTTATTTAACGATTTTCCAACCTTAGAAAATAAAGGCCACAATATTGAACTTGCGGAAAAAATCGAGTTCATGATTACATTATCATAATAAGCGAGACATATACCATATTACTATTTATTGATAAACAAAACTACCGGATCTAAAATTATGTTCCCTTTTACGACTCCACAAACAACATTTTCAATTCTAAGAATTCGTAACGACACACTTAGATAAACATAGGTACCTAACTGGCCACTTTACGTGTGTCAAGTATTCCGCCCACATTTGATTTCCATGTAAGACCACGCGATCGCGGTGACACCGCGGCCATTGTCCGTCCTTCCCGCCAAGGCGCCACGGTGTCCCGTTTTACACAATCGTGGGTACACCCTACACGAGAAATGTGTCTTATTAGCCGGCCCTTGCAAATGTCATAGCGGGCAAGTGGCCCTTACTAAACGCAACATGTGATATATTGCACAAATTCTTGATGGTAATGCTGAAATACCTCGTCGTTATTAACTTTTATGGATCTCGTCTTGACTCAGTTTTGGTTTAGTGTGTCAATTAGAAATTTAGTTGGGATATCTAGTTTTTGATGGGATGTAGTGTTGGAAGGCCTCCCAGAAGGCGGAATGATGACCTGGTGAGGGTCGCGGGAATCTGATGGATGCGGGAAGCACGGGACCGTTCGTTGTGGTGATGTTAGGGGGAGGCCTATGGCCAAATTGGACGTCTTTCGGCTGAAATAATGACGATGATTTAGTTTTTAAAGTGGTTATACTGATGGTCATGGCCTATTCAAAGGGTGGCAGAATGAAAAGTTATCCTAAATTGTCTTAAAAGTTTCTGGGTGGTAACAACGTTCAAGTGATCTAAAATCCAGTGTCTGACTTTGAATTTATTAGGCCTATATAATCTGATCAATAAAACGATTGTACACTTAACAGCTATTAAATATATATTCTGCTATGCCAATACAAATTGCAGTATTGTTTAATGCACATACTTCAATACAAGTTCGCTTACTGCAATTAAATCTCGGCTTGTTCTTTATATATTTTTTTTCTGTAACCGCAGGTCATTAGTGCGGCGATAAATCTCCCTTCTGTCCATTCGTCGTCGTTAAGAACTTCATTAACTTTTCGTTGACATGAGTTTTTCAATTGAAATCATGAGAATGGGAACTCGAAACATTTTAATATCAAGATTGCGATGTGACAAACCGTCAGGAAATCGATTCGGCTTATTATTAACTGCTCCAGCTTTTGGACAAAGCTTTAATGTCGTTTTTTTGGCATTATTACAATGTAACTAAAGTTCAAAATGAGAGCATGAAAAAAATGGTTCAAAATTAAGTGTAGCAACTCAGTCGGTTCTTAAATTAAATGAGTTGACAATTATGAACCGCCACTCATACGCGAATAATTTCATTATGAGAACTGCAGTAATTCCGTGAAACCAATGAGTGACAATATTATAAAAATAGAGCAGGTAAAATACTTGTATTAATTGGTCAGCCAGTGATTATCGATACAAGAGTCTCCACCCACTTGACTTGAGATAAATCAGAAATGATAATTTTACGAGCCACATCCGTTTGAATGATATCTGGGTAGTTATGACTTATGAGTTATGACGTATGGTCGGGAACTTTGCGGATGTCGGTCTAGGAGTGAGCTATTTATCGTATGTTATATATTAAGTCTATTATTAGGTTGGGCAAGGTCCGATTGATTAATCTAATAAAGAATATCATTATTAGATCCTGGTATAGTTAAATTTTGTTTATGGGTTTTAATGCTACGCATACTTGCTTGCGTCATGTATCATGAAAGTATTGATAAACGGAATAAAATTAGTAAGATGCAACATGGAAAAGCTGCAAATACCTACTGGATTTGTTTTTATGGCCGTAAGTCTCCCCTTTGAGGAATGCCTGGAAAGACGTCATGGCGTCCTCATCTTTCCCATGACGCAGGTCCTCACCGGTCATGGTAAGTTCGGGAGGTTTCTGCACCAGATTCGTGCCGATGAAAAGCCCGAGTGTCACTACTGTGAGGATCGCCCGGAAAACACGGTGTAGCAAACGGTGGAGGCATGCACCGCTTGGACGGAGCACCTCTGAGTCCTCATGAGGGCGATCAGCACTAACGACCTCTTGCGACGAGACTTGGTACAGGCCATGGTCCGGGAGTGAAGAGGAGTAGTAGGGGGTCCTCTTCTTCTGCAAAGCAGTTATGCTAATGAAGGAGAAGCCCTCCCCCCGCGAAATTACGGCCGCTCCCTCCCTGATTTTACGTCCTCCCTAATAAAAAAAATTATTTATTAGTTACTGTTACTGGTATTCCCAAAAACCTTTTTCAATTTAGGTTTCTCACTAAATTTCATTAGATAATAAATTAACCTTGTACACTACTCTTTCGAGCACAATATTTATACCAACAGCTATCTGAAGAGTGAAAGGAACACAGCCTATCTACTGATTAAACGCCCGCGCGTTTGTATACCTAATTGAAATGATGGAATTAGTGTACCAACTGCAGCAGTGGGCGTTTGTCTACTGATTACTGCATTTGTCTCTGGGAGGCTGTGGCACTTCCTATTGGCGTCGTGTTGTGTTTGCAATGAGATAATTATGATAGAACTAGCTTCTGCCAGCGGCTTTGCCTGTGTAAAAGTAAGTTTCCCAATACAATTTTTGAACCTCTGTTAAAGTTTCATCCTTTTAGGGTGTGAATTTTAGAAAATCCTCTCTAAATTCTAGCCTTAATCATTGCCTCAAGCTATTCCTGTTTAAGTTTTGAGATGAGTTTGGGTTGACTGAAAGGCAGGAAAGTTATCATCAGCTTTGTCTTTGTGTATGTCTTTGTGTATATAAATGAAAATCACGGAGTTTGTGATAGTAAAATCCTGCAATGAAAATTTAACACCGTGACTATCGCTAGCCCACTAATAGCATCACACTTCCCGTAAACTACTGGAATACAAATTAAGAATGTGGTTATTTATTTTATCTAATAGGACACAACTTATCTGTGCAATCCTTAAACTTCGAATCGACATCCTATATCATGGTCTTTCTTATTGCATCTGCTTTTAGATCCATCATCATCGTACATTCTTGTACCGCTTCCTCTCATTTTGTGTGCGAGAAGCTCTAAGGCTGTAGTTCGTCATCCTTTTAATTTTATCTTGATTCATTTGCGTTCCAGGCCTACAGTGACTCTTTCGAACAATCCTGCA
Source organism: Mythimna separata (assembly GCA_030763345.1). Taxonomy (NCBI): domain Eukaryota; kingdom Metazoa; phylum Arthropoda; class Insecta; order Lepidoptera; family Noctuidae; genus Mythimna; species Mythimna separata. The sequence continues at coordinate 8,534,708 of CM061187.1, forward strand.
GTTCTTAGTGACGGTCTCACGTTCGGAGGCCATTTTGCGCACACATCATTACCTAAACCAACGACACTTCTCTCAGAAACAGCCACGGATGTACTCGTTTCGTAAGTACAACAGTTCATACCGGATATTAATTAGCTAATTAAATATTCTGTCCCACGTTAATGACACGTAAAAAACATGGAGAACACATGAGACGTACACCACGACCATTTTAAGAAGATACGTTTTGGGGTACAGAGGTGTATGAAATGGGGCACAAAGTGATGCGATCAGCGCCATTTTGAGGGGTCAGGGTGTACTGGGCACTTAGTACACGATCGACTAAGTTTGACAGTACCGTGATGGATCGTGCTGGACTGATTATATCGTCATCTCGTCATACATGCGCGGGAAAGAGGTGGGGCCTGGTCACCGGTGATACGTAACTTTGTATGTTTAGTTTTAAGGACATTAATGTGTAATAAGATGTATGCTAATTAAGTTTGTTGTAAATTTGAGGCTTTACACAGAGATGATCGACGGTTAATAAAAAAACTGCGTAATTTATCGAATCCGCGCGGTTTAGGCAAGATGGATGTTCAGATACACTCATGGGAGGCATACAACAGTCATTTATGAAATCGACAAAGAATTTACTTTTTTTAAGTAATTATAAATATTTTTCTTTTCAGTTTTGTGTTTCTTGTATACCCTTATTTCTCTACGAATAACACTTTACGAAAATAGAGACTAGTTGCTTTATTGATCTTTAAAAATACCATCAAATAACCCTAACAGCTTCGGGGCGGGAGGGAGTATCAGATTTTATTTTTGTCACTTACTCGTAGTTACTCCACTGCTGTAAGCCCACGCCTGCGGTGACTTCTTATTCAGGCCTAAGCTGGAAGTAGTTACTCGGAACATCAATGACATCGAACCAATGAACAATTCAATATTTTTCCGCTAAACCATTAACACCAACTCATCGGTAATACCCAGTAAGTACTATTGCGATTAGTAAAACTACACACTGATCGTGACAAACACTCAGCTTTGCGGAGATCCTGAATACGATGCGAATAACTCACATTGTACTGACCTACTCCATATCACAACAATTCAATCATAAATATAATATCTTAATAATAAAGAAACTTAAGAATTTAATTATATATATGTAACACGGCTGTGATATCCAAAGAATGCGATCATATAGGAAACTGACATAATCCTACAATTCTTATGAGGTTACTGGCTAAAGCAATAAAAATTATATCTGAATTTTCTGGCACTAATCAAGCAGTATTATTATCATTACTCACCATGCCTTACAATGTTCCCACTGCTAGGACTCTGGCCTCCTATCTATGAGAAGGGCCTATTGCGGGTTGGTGGATATTACATACAGTACGGCCGTTATAAGTTGGCGAGTCTGAAGTTAGGCTCTGCGATTTTTTTTTTTTTTTACTAACCTATTCTGTCCCACACTGCGAATTTTGGCGATTGAAATATCGTACAAAAATAAAGGTTTGAAATAAATTACACAATGTAATGAACTAGGTTGGATTTGGGCCTGTGAAACTCGTAAATTAGATAGATATACTCGGTAAGTCGGGGTTCTTACCACAGTACTATGTCAGTTTTATCAGTTCAAATAAGTAAAACATTTATAGATTGAAAGGAGTAATTTTAGTTACGAGTTAAAATCAAGATATTTTTTTTGTTTAGATTTAGATACCTATAAAAAAAGAAAAGACGTTAATGGTAATAAGTAACAATAATTCAATTCAAAAGAACCCGTTGTGTATTGATACATGTTTACTTTGCAAATAGGTCTGTAGGACCCTGTGGCATGAAAACGTGCCAGTAAACAAGTATTTCCTTTTAACTTTGAGAACCACTGGAAAAAAATTGTGCCGCCAAACCCCGACCGATTTAAAATTGTATTCTAGTAGTATAATTACAGAAGCAACAGAAACAGAGCAATAACAGTTTATATTATTAATATTATTTATATTAATTTATTAATATTAAATATATTAAAATATAAATAAATAATGGCGGCCCCCCGGGGCTCTACAGGTTAAAAAAACACCTTTATACGTCAAATTTTTCGTCAATTTAAACTACGTAGCTGGCTACGTATAGTTTTGTTTAGTTGGTTTTCTAGCTAGGAAACTCCGGGGTTTTGAAGGTAGAAAATATACCGAAACAAACAGAAGTCAGACTTTTTCAAATCATATTTTGTGACAACCATGCTGGCTAAATTTGTTTGCGACGGTTTTTTGAGAAAATAACCGTACAGATTTAACCAAACTTGTTCAGTTTGTGCAAGCATTTGTCAGTATTTGTATAGCTCAACTAAGGAACTAAGATCTATTGGTTTAAAAAGGTTTAGTCTAACAATGACCTAACTGTTTTTATATTATATTTTATTTTTAAAGGTTATCCCGCTTTTTTATTTACTACAAGGTATTTCAGTCAGAGTCCTTAATAAAAAATCTGTGTATCTGAAAAAGACATAATTTCGAACTTGAATGACTGCTCTCGTTGAACTCCCTAAACAAATAAAAATACGTCAGAGGGTAGTCAGCACAGCGCCATCTGTTATTCGAATTAAGAACTTATTTAATACTGATTCAAAAGTAAAACCCTATAACGAAGTAGTACGTACTTAGGTACTTACTTAAGCTAACACGACAAAACATTTACACGTAGAAAAGACCACAAACTATCATGATGGTAGTATTTGTTGGTTAGTTTTTTTGTAGAAAGCCTGTGGATAGGGGGGCGGCGCGTGCACTGGTGTTGCAAATACTTACGTCTAATTGTACTGTCGCTCCGGTTTGTAGTGATGGGGCTAATCAGACACATTCATTGTTTGAAATTAGAGAGTGTATGGTTACGATCGTAAAATCATCTTTTTGGGAAAGATTAGATTAGGCATAGGAATTGTTGTAGTAAAGAATTAAACTAGAAGGTAGTTCATGAACAGAGTTAGTTAGTTATTACGAGCTATTAACGCGATCCATTAGACGACCTAAACTGATCGGTTAAACTTTTTCTCACTCACATACTTGACATTTGACAACACCGTCGAAGTACCTACGAAGTACTAGTGTTATGTTTTTTTTTCATATTTTAGTAGAATAAGATGTATGTGTATGCAGTTTTTAAGTTATGTTTTAATTTTTTTCACTGATAGACGTAGAATTTAGTTTATCATGCTACCTACAAAGTTATTTTAGATTTGACATTGATTTCATTTAACTGTGTTTACTTGCTACATGTGTTTACTCGAGAACGATTTACTTATTTCAGGCATCTTCTTAATTAAATTCCAAATATCTAAAAGCTAAAAAAAAATTATGGAAATTTGAAAATGCATTTCTCTCTGAACCCAATTCTGATGTCTACGCAGACGGAATCGCGGGCAAAAGTAAATAAATAACTGTAAAAGTAATATTACTGGCGGGAAATGATGTTGATAAGCCATGCATGATTCAGAAGGAATTATTGGCGGCAATAAAATGACATAACATCAGACGAAATCTCGATCAGTAAATCTTTTGCATGTAACAATATTATAGAAACTGTACCACACGTAACAAAGATTCCTTACCGACAAAACTCACGTAAAACAAGAGCAATTGGTCAGGAAACAGAGACCGTTACGAATGGCGGTCGATGTGGAAACATATCGATCGATATAACATCGATATCGTACACACGCACATCCCTAGCAGGGCGCGGCGCTGTCGCAACGACACGCGAACTCGTGTGTCTTAGATATGGCGTGGTCACTATGATACGAACTAAGTATCAAATCGCAATCGATATTTATGCACGCACTTCACTAGTGCCGCTATGACACGAGCGCTCGTCCATCTTATTAAGTTTGTACACTGGTTTACAATTTATCGATAATGCAATGTAATGGATATTGTTTAGTTTAGAAACATCACTGGTATTGGTTGAGGCTCGGTGGTTTCGCAACACGCGAACCCTTATGTCTGGCAGTTTAGTTCGGCCGCTGTTTGATGGCAGCGCGCCATGTATCGATACGTAATAAGATCGATATTGTTGCACGCACATCACTGGTGGTACTGGCGGTTGGGCGCGGCACTGTCGCAACGGCACGCGAACTCGTGTGCCCTGTATCTGGGCTCTTGTTAATGTTGCTGTAGTTGATCTTAGTTGGGTTCTGAATTAAGATTTGGCAAATTTGGCCCCTATAGGTACTAAAATGTGGACCTAAGTACCTAACCAAAGTGTCTGACTGAGCGAAAATGCCATTCAGAAAAACTTTCGAAAAGCATAATCGACAAACCAGTTGCAATTGGTTGCAGAAATACATTACCTAGAAAACTTCTATAATACGAAAGGTATATGCATAAACAAAGTGGAAAAAACCTTGTTTATCATCATGTACATAATAACTTAATCGAACCACTACCGATTAAATCCCACGTTTTTTTATTTCAAGATTTAAAAGTCTGTACATTGAATTGCACTAACACTCATACAGTCATGAGCACTGCAACTGCGATAGAATTGTCCTAAAAATAAACAACTTTTTGCTAAATTGTCTATTTTTTGCCGAATGCTATCCAAACCCGCCAGGACCGCGCGGTCCAAATTGACCTGATCTCTGCAATCTATATATGACATGTCGCATGTGATCTTATTTGTAGGTTGCGCCGAGTACAACTTTACTCCACGTCATTGTGTATGTAAGGAGCTAAAGTAAGGATTTATTGAAATTTATAAAGGTAAGTAATACAACAGTAGATGAGCAAAGGCCTGTGGGAAGGAACACTATGAGAATGATTATTTTTTTCAGGAATTGAGTGTGGGTCTCTCATTAAATCATCATCATCGTTTCGTTAATAAACGTTAGAACTGTTTATGAGATAATCTAGGCATAAGGTCCTCCAATCCTCAAAACATCCTTTCTACACCCTTAATTGCCCTCAACTTACTTCAAAATACAACCAATAAGGTTGTTTTCAGCAGCAGCGGCATCGAATGCTAGAACAGAACCGCGCGGTCCAAACGGAGCTAATCTCCGCAATCCGCATGACGTGTCGCCCGCGATCTTATTTGTAGCGTGTGCCGTGTACCACTGCACACTGCGCCATTGTATATCTGAGGCTAAGGGGCTAAGGTAAGGCTTTCCTGGAACTTGTATAGGAAGGTAATACGACAGGAGATGGACGGAGGTCTGTGAGGAGTAAGGGTCATCCTTTTGAAGTTTTGTAGCGTGTAATGAAACAATTAGACGGTAATAAATGCTTTGTATGAGATAAGGAAGTGAAATGATTTTTTTTTAGGTTGGAAATCATCCATCGACTTCGCCCATACTGGGCGGAGCTTTTACTAAAGCTCTTTTTTGCCTTCGTTCCAGGGAATTGAAATAATGATGGCGGAGTGGGAGTGGGTGCGGAGTGTCATACTTTTACTGGCTAAAACCCACTCCTGTTTCTTCCTTGCCTTTGTTACAAGGCCTCGGGGTTCATTTTTACATAATTTATAGCTCCAGTAGGGTTCGACCATGCTGGGCCCCTACGTTTTGCTGACATCTATGGAGGTGCGCGTGGAACACATCGACGACTCGTGCTGTATCCGGACGGTTATTTGACGTCCGAATGGCGAGCTACCCATTGCTCGCCGTCCTTAAGTATACGGGGAAGTTTCCTTTCCTTCCTTGCAACACATATTACCTCAATGCAGATTGCATCCGATTGTGTCAAAGCAATAAAAATCTTACTGAGTCAGAATGACTTGGCAGACATAAGCCAGGGTCGATTCAGTTTATAGAGTCATAAATATGGTCATAAAAAAACAATTAAAACTTTATCTCGAGTCGTATGACTTTAATTTTTGTAAAAAAAAAAACTTTTTATTGGGCATTTTCGGTCGATGATAAGATTACTTGAATCACACCTTCAATCAGCTTGATTACATCACTACACCATTTATTCAGCTGAAAGTTACTGGACATGGCCCCCCTCAAGTGTCATACCAACGATTGGTTATTTGCGTCTCGCTTCCATCAGTTTCCCAGGATTCCATCAGGTCATTGGTCTACCTTGTGTGATGTCTTCCAGCGTTTTTTTACGGTATGAGGATGCCACTTCAGAACTTTTCGTCACCATCAACCTGATCTACTGTGTGCTCTACCCCACTGCCAGTTAATTCTGGCGATTCTTCGGGCTATGACGGTAACCTTGGTTCTATTGATCTCTCATTATCACTATTTTTTTTCTAAAGCTTACGTTAATTATAGACGTAGCGGGAAGAACCCTATTTGTCATGTTGATCATGTAATCCTGACTAATCATGCAATAGTTACACCTGACGTTTCGTCCGAACGAATCCGGTACATGAACCTCCCAAACATACCATGTCCGGTGAAGACCTGCGTCATTCGGAAGTTGAGGACGCCGTGACGTCTTTCTAGTCACTCCTCAAAGAGGAGACATACCGTTATTATTAGCATAGTCGCATAAGGAAGGATTCTCTTCAGGACCAGTAATAATAATAATAATAATAATAATAATAATAATTTATTTCTCTTCCACAAATAACAACAACAGTAGAAAAATACAACTTATAACATTGATGTGATATAATCATGTTAATTTGTGGGAGACTGGCGCCTAAACTAAGCCGGGGCTTGTATTTTAGGATACCAGGGGCTCCTCTCTACAGGGTTAGCAGCAAAATAAAACTTTATATCGTATTAAACAACATTATAGATGGTGAAAATCTAACGAAAGTTAAAAAACAAAAATTTGTTGCTTCATGTTATATAATAGTGGAAGAAGAAGCTAAAAGAAAAAATAATCAAAAGTTAAATTCATGTAAAGTGTAATGAGGTTTTAGTTATATGTGAGTGTGTGATGGTGTGTTGTGGTGTGTCTTTGAGTGTTTAAGTGTGTGTGTGCGTGTGTCATATTGCATGGTGTGAAGATGTTAGCGTGACTATGTTTACGTCGAGTAGGCGAGTGGCTGAAGAAGATATTAGTATAGTCGTAGTATTAGTCAAATAGTTTAATTTATCTTATTATGGCTAGCAATTCTTCTGTTTTTATGTAGTCCAGTTTAAGTAAGTAGCCAGATATTATTTGTTTACATTTAGTTTTATTGCAATTGTAAATATTTAATTCTTTATTTAATTTATTATATAGTTCAGGTCCTCTAGAATTATAAAATTTCTGCGAAAAGCCTGTCCTAGATTTAATGGTTTTACAAATCGCGTACGGCCTTCTAGTAGTTAATTTTGAAAGATCAAAGGAGGTTGGATTTGAGTGTTGCCGAAGTACAGTAAAAAGTATATAAATTTGTCTAACAGTCAAAACATTGGCTTCTTGATACAGTGTTGTTGTGGGAAAGAGACGCGGTTTACGGAGACCAACTTTTAGTATTAGCCTTTGGGCTCTTTCTATTTCTAACATTTTAGTTTTCGCGGCTCCCCCCCAAATTGTTACACAATATGTCAGGATAGATTGAACTAGGGCAATATATACCATTTTAAGCGTTTTACCTGTGGCTACCTGTCTAAGCTGTTTGAAAATATAAACAAGTTTTCGTACTCTTTTAGATAAATTATGAATATGCTCATCAAATGACAATCGTTTATCAATGGTTACACCAAGGTACCGAATACTTTGTGCTGGTTGAATCTCCGTGCAGCCACATTGGCTCATGGGTGGAAATGAACACTGATGAATATATAAAGGAGGCTTATTATGTAAAAAGGTTTCTGTACTCCTAATTGCAAAAGGAATGTATTTTGTTTAGTGAAGGTAGTCTCGAAGGAAATAGGTAGAAGGCCAATGTCTGACAGCGGCTGAAGTCTTAGAAGTCACTTAATGGGCATATACCCTTAATGATATCATGACTAATATCATTAGCATTGACAGTCATAAAATTTATGAACACAATATATTTATTGAGGCTATCTTTGTAATTTACCATATTTGTCACCAATTTATGTTCTGCTACAATTACGTTTCGAGGAAATGTGTCATTGTAGTGAATGTAGGCGTTAGGCTGTAGATCTGTCACTACTTAAGATTTAATGTGAATAATAGTGATTTGTTAGCGTTATGATAAATGCGTAACTGTTGATCCAAAGTCAGTTGTAATTTTACAGGAAATTGTAAGCCCTTTTGTCGTCATTTTCTAATATTAACTATCTTATCTTAGTCCGGTTACGTCATCACATTAAAATATTTGTTGAAACGCTCTTAGTCTACTTCAACCTTGGTACCTGAATGAAATTAAAAAAAAATTAAATTATCAGCAATTATCTAAAACTGCCATCATCCAAAGAACCAGGCAAATTGACACTAGTCGTTCCCTAAAGATACAGAGCTGATTGATCGAGATCGAGCCGAGGATATTCTGATTCTTCAATGTTTTTTTGACAACCCCAACATACGGCAAAAATCGAAGCTCGTGAGCTTGGTAAGTCAAAGAGAAAAGTTTGGTCTGTAGTTCACTTTTTAGGCCATCATCCATACCGCTAAATGTAAGCTCAAAGAATCAGAAAAATTGAAAAACGCTGGGTTTAGTTGAGCCGAACACTTGGTCCCTTTTTGAACGAAACTGCCCGAAGTCAAAACCAAACTTTCAGCCGGATTTTAGTCTCTGCTAGCCAAAATCGAACCTTCAGCCAGTCTCTACTTAAATTATCTCCAACTTACTACCTACCAACTACAGTACGGCCGTTGTAAGTTGGCGATTGTGAAGTTAGGCTCTGCAAATTTTGGCACTTGAAATATCGTACAAAAATAAAGGTTTTTATAAAAATTCATGCCAATAACTGTTATATGAACTGCAAATTGCATTTATTTTTTTAAAAACCTTTATTCTTGTACGATATTTCAAGCGCCAAAATTCGCAGACGCTAACTTCACACTTGCCAACTTATAACGGCCGTACTGTACCTACAATATAGTATTATCAAAAACATTATGCGACCATCAAAGAATAACATCTGAGTCAGCTAGACTCTATTTTCAGTCTTTATAAGGCTGAGGATACGTTACAAAATTTCCTCCCAAGACGACCACTCGACCCAATTAGTGGGTGATCACAGAAAAAACGCATTCTCTTGTAACTGTAACGGAAGCGAGTTGACACATTTTTAGGGTTCCGTAAGACTTGTAAGAAAACTGTGGCTCCGTGAATATTGGTACTGGGGTAAAAAAAACACTGAGATTTTAGATTCTTAGTTAATTAATAGTTTTTATTTCTGTAACAATTTTATTTTCAGAGATGTAATATCTACTGCTTATTTTCGTAATCGAATTTTCATTTACGTAAAATTTCATATTAGATACAAAACTAATGAAAGCTTTTGCCTGATGCTTGTCATGTCTATTTTGAAACTATTTTAAATACTCTAATTTCTCATTTCCTCACCGCTGAATAAAACACATAGCGTAACACTAATTCTTACTTTGAAAATTTTCCGAGAGAGTATGATGATTTTTTTAGAGACCGATTCATCGGGAAGGTTAGGTGTAAAATACCTGCGTATTGTGTAGAGAAAAGACGGGGATTGAAATGATGTGTGGCCATGCGAATCTGAGGCGAGTCTCTGCTACAACAATAAAATGCCAGAAACAACAGTAAAAAAAAAAACAGCAATAAACCAGCAGAACTCCATCCCACCAAAAAGATTCTAGCTTAACATATTTTTTGTCCCGTATCGTTCTCTGCAAAAACCGTACCGCACCTCTGCGCACGCGGCTAAAGATGTTATCGAGTCAATTAGTGCAGTTGACTGTTTAATTGCATTGTAATTAAAGGCTATATTCGCTCGGCTAATCAGCACGCTAACGCTCTATATGGGAAGGACGGTGTGGGCTAGGGCAGTGGTCATAATGGTAGCTGAGTAGAAAAGAAATCCTGGTAAAGATGTTTTTATAGTGTTTGTAGAATCTTATGTGGAAATAGGAACCTGATACATTCAAACTCAAAGCTTATATTTCAAATAAACAATTTACAGCCGATTTTGAATTGTTAAGGTCAGTCAGTTAGACTAACGATAAAGGAAATTCGCTCACGGTGTCCAAAAGTAAGATTTTTTTAAGGTTAAATAATTTTAAATGATAAGTTATTAAATAATTTTTCTCGCTCATTGTGGAAGAGAAGAGAGTGGGAGTGAAGGTGCGGTAGAGGATGGAACATGCTGATCTAGAACAAGCCTGTTCACTCTTGACTTAAAGATCCCTAGGTTATCGTTATTAGAAAACACAGACACCGGCAGAATATTTCACTCCTTACTGTACGCACAAAGAATGTTTTCCCAGAACGTTAAATGCATGCAGGTAGGATGTCCACAATATACCGATGGCGCATCGTCTGGTGAACCTATGATGTTATTATGTCTCAGCATCCTCAGTCGAAAATGAAAGTTACCACACCGCTCTCACAGCGACCACGTCCTTACCCACTAAAAAACTTACCCTATAAAGGCTGCGGTACAATTTTTTTCTAGCCAGATTCTCTAACCGAGGAACGTATTCCAGCGATCGTGTTTCATCACTTGGATGAGAACTGTCCCTTGCCACCACGACGTATCACGGACCATCATGAATCCGCTGTGAAAAAGAGATAGTGGTACAGGTCCAGTATATCTTTGTCTCTTTCTCTCCCTGGCCGGTCAGGTAGACCATACGTATATGGACCTTAACACAGTCATAAACCATGTTGAGAGAGGAATGCACATTCACTTGTTTTTAGCGAATTAGTAAGTTAACGAGAGTAATAGTAAAGATGCAGGCGTGTTTTCTTACATGTTGTTGTTGGGAAATAGAGAAATCTTTAACTTTTTACTGACTAAAAGCCACGGATATTTCCTTAGTTGCCCCTTGCGTAAGAAGATTACGGGTTTCCTTTTCAAAAATTCCCCTGTGACCCTAGCGGAAATCGGCTGTGCTCGGGGCCTTACGCTTCGCTGAAATCTCTTTGAGACGCGCTTGGAACACTCCGTGCCGTCGACGACTCGAGCACATTCTTTATTGGATAAGCGAACGGCGAGCTACCCATTGCTCGTCGTCCGCAAACCGACCCCTACCGTGGCCGGGGATAGATCTGCGACTGTCAGTACCGTCACTAGTCGCCGTAGCTGTGGCATGAGTGTTACGCTCCCTCACTATTGCTGCCTCCTTCGCTAGTATTAGTTAGGATCCTCATAGTATAAATCCATCACCAGAACCAGGGTCTATTGTGAAGTTGTGCTTTGAAAGACCAAAGAAGAAATTCTAAGAGTGCAGATTGAGAGATTGGCTGCTGCGCTGTGAGTCATGGGTTCGATTCCCCTACAGAACTTTGTGTATGAGGTCTAAGTCTGGGTGTCTTCTGTATGTGAGTTTAAATATTTAGTAACGTACTTCCGAGACAAGTGTAATTCCTTGAGTAAAAATCAATACTAATGTATTCCTAAATTGAAAACCAACTCAGTTAAAACTAACAAATAAAAACCACCCTGGCTACTTTCACATGTGTGGTCCGTAATCATATGGCCTCATGTTTAATTGCAATAATGTAAATTGTGTCCACATATGCTAAGTAATTAAATATACAATCTAATTGCCCGTAAACCAACTGAGAGGTCTAAAGTCAACGTAGATTGAGTTTAAGACCGATTCGTTTGTACAAAGTCCAATTTGTCAGTTTTACGAGTAATTATGGCAGTGGAAACATTAACGATTAGGTCAAAAGTGCTGTTTTTCAACACCAACCATATTTTGAGCATTTAACTTTGTAATGTTTGCTATGTGGAAGATGTCACCACTCGAACCACGACAACACTAACTGCCCATAAGAAACCAAATTCTTCAATGTTTCGCTTACATTGCAACTCCCCTACGAGATGTTTCAAGTGCTGTCCGAAGAAAACCAGCAATGGTTTAGTGGCTTGGAGTTTATATCGTGATTTCGATACATAGTTGAGCAGTCTAACTCGATTCTAATTGGGTAAATCGATGGTAGACGTGCGTTACTTACACGATGTTTACGATTTCTTGTTAAACCAACAGATACACTGATTGATGGATTAAACATACTTGTAGCTAAAATTAAGGGAAACGATCATTAAATTGCCTATAAACTATTAGTGTTTATCTACTAAGTAATTTTATAGAGGCAATATTTATAAATATATTGCAGAATACTTAGACATTAACATGGTAGTAATAATTTGCATATTTACTTGAAGTTTTGTTAATAACGTAGTAGTTAAAACGTTTAAAAACGATTTAGGTAATAACTGTTTTTACTTTTGCTATCTAATAGTGATCTACATAGTTTTAAATCTAGAAGCTCTGTCCTTCGAGATAATGTGTGTCTCATGACCATTTATGGGAACTACTTTTGAATTAATTAACTTTTAGTTTTAAGTGTTAATTTTATGGTCTTGACCTACTGTGTCGAGACGTTAGTTTGTCACAAAAATGCCATAATATATGATTGTTATAAATATTCCTTGCTAAATTTTACAGCTCGTTCAGGTAAATAGAAAATAATCTAATTTTATTCAAATCAATTTAGTATCTTGTTATGCAAGTAGATAGGTTGTGTTGTGTTGCGTGTAAGGAATGGCATTATTTGTATTGTGTGTTGTTCTAATTGAACGTTGAGTATATTAGAGGAAGTTTCAAAGTGACGCCAGTAACTGAAAAGTATATAGGAAATCGTTTTGGTAAATTTATCTGCAGAGGAGGATTGAAACATGTTTTTAAGGGTTTTGAGTATAGATGTAGATGGATAGAGAGGGAGAGCGAGGCCAAAATGAGATGCAGAGAGCATGTGACAAAAGTGGGAAGAATGTGATCTTCTAATTGCAAGTTCCTTGCAAAAAGTGGACTAATTTCCAAGTAGTGGTATTAGTCATCATCTGCCTAGCCTTTTCCCATCTATATTGAGGTCGGCTTCCAGTCAAGCCGCATTTAGCTGAATACCAGTATTTTACGAGGAGCGGCTGCCTACCAGACCTCCACAACCCATTAACTGGGGTAACACGGTACTTCATGGCAAGACTGGAGTCAGATTTACTGGCTTCTGACTATCCGTAACGACTGCCAAAGATCTACAAATGACAGCCGGGACCAACGGCTTAACGTGCTTTCCGAGGCACGGAGGAAACTCGTTATGTTAAGATGGTCACCCATCCACAGACCAACCTAGGCAAGCGTTGCTTAACCTTGAAGATCAACCTGTGCGGCTGTTATTATCTAGCCACGAGCTCCTCCACGAGCACCAAGTAGTGGTATTAGTACCGAATAAAATAGACTAAACTAACTTACACTAAGGTTGAGTCAAAATCAATATAGATTTCAAGCTCCATTTCAAAACCGACCAGCAATTAACGCCGATTACACTGAATCACTTTCCTTATCGCCAGAATTATTCGATTACGAAGTATTTAACAACACAAATACCGAGAGAAGTTCATTATTATTTAAACGACGGTCAGAGAGCAGTGGTGGCAAGTGGTAAGCAGTGGTGGCCTAGTCGTAATGACGTTTTTCAGCTGAAATGATTATGATGAACTTTTTATACTGAAAGTTTTTGATAACTAATAAAACTGTGTTAGATAATGTTTGAGATGAAATGAATTTAGGAATTGATCTTTACGTTATTTCAGAAAATAGGTATTACGATAAAGCATGCGGGCCCAGTGCAGGTGGATGTTACATATCTTCTGCAATAAACCAAACCAACAAAATTCTCACCTGAGTTCCTAACCGTAGCACAAAAACCGGACGCGGACGAAAACGTTGCAAGAACTACGGGAGCTTACGAGAGACGCCTTAATGCACAAGAAAAAATTCTTGCGCTTGTAGGTCATCGGATAAGGCAACGCCGAGTGCGCTGCAAAACTCACCTTCCATACACAGCCACATTAATATTACATTAAAACACACGTTCGCGCGTAATACAGGCTGTATGTGTCAAATTGAAATATACGACAATCACACACAAGTGACGTTTACAATAGATACGTTAATTGGTTGTGACTCAGGTACGCCGCCGTTGCCGTCTGTACCTCGCGTTCCACGGGATAACTTACGATCATTACCATGATTCATTAATATGTTACTTTGATTGTTATCTCGTTAATGACTTAATTTTATTTGCCTTAGAATTCTTTGTTGGCAATGATATACTTTTATTTGTTAATTGTAACATTTTTTACATTATTTTCATAGCCATATTTTACTTCACACGGATCGTGATGTCACATGTGATCTATGTTTGTAATGGATACCATGGCTTGAGCGATTTATGTCTATATTATGATGCATTTACTGAATCGTAAGCCGTTGAGACATCGTAAAAAGCGTTCAAACTTGGGCATTAAAATATTTTAAATTTCCATTGATCGTATCTTTGATTCCTTTTCGGTCTGGGTTTACATCAGGCTGTACTAGAAAGGGTGGCAGCTTATCACTGCCTTTTTACTATGGATAATGAGATGCTGTATTGGTTTTTATTTTCTTCAGGCGCCATCTGCCATGTTTGGCATCTACATATAGAGGCATGGCGGCGTGACGTGAATTCATCTTATTCCTCGATAATTTATTACGATTTATCGTCTATTAAGTACTGGTATGATCCTTCCTTTATCGTAAAAAAGTTACAACTGCCTTAAGTAATAGTTTAAGAAATACATTACGATCTACAGCTATGGCTATCTGGTCTTAACTTTGTGTGACTTGGTTTTTAGATTGACAAGCAGTCGACCCTTTATGTGCTTTAATTTTGATCTTTAATTATTTGCATTTTTATACTTATTTACATACTTAATCATTTTTTTTAGATTTTTTCAGATGATGAGACTACACCTGAATATGTAACAATAAATAATAAAAAAAAAACTTTATTTTGAAATTAAAATAAACAGAACAATTTATATGAGTACGATGAGCTGCAATAGCTTGAACCTGAAGCGCAGTGTTAATGCCCACCTTCAGAAACATATGAACAGGAGTAGTCCTTATTCCAAATTAATCGTATTAATTATTTGTATTTAATCTAACTTAAATTTATGCGTGGTATATCGTGAGTATGTAGTGAGGGTGTGTAGTAAAAGGGTGCAAAAAAATGTATGTAGGGAGAGTGTGAATAGTATGAGTTCGAGATGTAATGCTACAACAAGTTCTTCACTTCACTACACACGAATACAAAGATCTATCTCCTAACTTTTACCCAACATCATTAAAATCGAAAGCACTAACCTAAGAAAGCGGGGACAACTGAAACAAAATAATAAATACTAGTTTATCTAACTAAGTGGTCTATTGAATTGAAACATTGCGAAAAGCGGCCTTATTGCGTTGTGAAAATACAAATTGTGTTTAAGACGTAAGACCGGGGGGGTAGTGAGGTAAGGGGGAGTGCGGTGGGAGGGGGGGGGGAGATTCAAAGGAGTGTGTGCCTCTAATTTAGCGTGGACGTCGCTGCCTGTTCGACCAGTTCCGTTACAAAAGCAGCAGGGATCTCAGGTTTTGTTACACAAAACTTAGGTATAGGTAGGCATCCTAAGTTGGTGAGAGACCTAGTTTTATTTGTAGGGAAATGGTTTACGTGAGTCTCGAAGTATCTAGTTGTTGTTGTCGTAAATAAGAGCAAGTTACGAGTAGTGGGAGCTTTTAAAAAGCTAAGCTTCACAAAAAAGTTTTTTAAATGATGTACTAAACACAAAACACTTCGAAAGTATAAGTATTTTTAATACGAACCCGAACGTACTCGTATCAACTTTATATTATACTAGAACTAGTGTAAAATGCCGCATATCTACGATTTTCCAATCAATTTCGAACAGTATAGCAAACCGTGTCAGAAATTCTCAGAATTCCCGTCTTAATTCCCTATCTACACATCTAAAGGTGACAAACTGACAAATGACGCCCATTTCAAACAACATCTCCGAACTATGAATCACGATAATTTCAAATTCAAATTCGGAGCAGAATATTCAAATGAGTGTAATTAAGCTGCACGCGCTCGCCGATTAGCTGCGCGCGCGCGTGTAGGATGCCCTAGCAGCTTTCACTAATCTGCGGCCACGAGCGAAAAGGGCACATCTGACAAGATAAAAATAAATATCAGAAACTGCTAACATCAACAACTTGTATCGATTTCGTCAAGTAGAGTACTTGAACAGTATTTTTGGACCCGCTTCACTCATGAATACATCGTATGGCTTCAGGAGAGGACCAAGTGGCGTCGACCATCGAGAGAGCTGAAAGAAGTGACGCTGGTTGTCATCATCGACAAAAATACACCACCTCTTCTCTGGCTTCTAGGACGCATTGTCAAGGTGCTTCCCGGCAGAGATGGCATCAACCAATCAGAATAGCCTTTGAGAAAATGTTTTGCCTGCTTCCACCAAAAGCTGTGTGTGTGGAGCGAAGATATGTAGAGTGCGTCTAATGAAAGCGCGACCTGGAGTTTTTATAAAAAAAATAATTGGCAACATTATTCAGCCACAATTGTAGGAAAAAAAAATTGTGAAGTGTAAATACCACTTGTGATGTGTGAATACCACATACAATTTTTTTGGATTTAACCTCTTTTTCTTAGGTCGCGCTTTCATTAGACGGACTAAAGCAACGCTGCCAAACATAGTGTAGCTGAGTGATGCGAGGGTACGTAGCGAACTCTTTTCAGTTTAGGGCGGGCCAAGGGCGTCGCCAAGGGGGGGCAGGGGGGGGCAGCTGCCCCCCCTAGAGATCAAATGTAGCTAGCCGCAAAGCGACCAAAGTGCGAGCAATTGAATTCCTTAACTATTAATAAATGCAGGAATTATACTCCACATCGGCGTCGTCGGGTCGACGATGAAGTACCTGGGACTCGTCTTCGATAGCCGGTGGACTTTCAAGGAGCATTTTCGACGTCTGGCTCCCAAACTGGAAACGACTGGGGCTGCTCTGAAGCGGCTCCTGCCTAACCTAGGGGGTCCAGACGCCCCCTGCCGGAGGCTCTACGCGGAGATCGTCTGGTCTATGGCCTTTTACGGAGTGCCGGATTGGGCGCCGACTCTGCTGCCGCGACAAGTCGCGGTATGGCGGACAGAGTTCCGGCGGGGTCTCAGGGTGGCATGGCGACTGCGACTGTCGCAACCCAGTGCCGTCATTGCGGCGATAAGTCCCCTCTTTGGGGAGTGGTTGGAAAGAAGTCACGGTGTCCTCTCGTTCCGTATGACGCAGGTCCTCACCGGACACGGTAAGTTCGGAGGTTCCTGCATCGGATCAAGGAGGAAAGGATGCCCGGGTGTCGTCACTGTGTGGACCGCCCGGAGGGCATGGTGGAGTACAGGGTAGAGGAATGCCCCACTTGGCTGGAGTACCGCCGTATCCCCGTGGAGGCTATCGGCGACTTTTCGCGCCGGTCCCTGGTACAGGCCATGATCCTAACCGAGAAGGGGTGGCTGGCGGTCGCCTCCTTCTGCGAAGCAGTATTCCTAGCGAAGGAGGCTGCCGACAGCGAGCGCGCGAGGAAACGGCCCTCACGCCGCCGCCGCCGTGATCCCGATCCCAGTTTGCGGCCACCGTAGGCGCGGGCTTGCGGACGGTGAGCACTGGGTAGCTCACTATCCGGCAGTCCGGTAATAACCCGGACCAAGCCCAGTCGTCAAAGGCACGTTCTGTTCTACGCGCGCCTCAAGGATATGTCAGCAAACTGTAGGGGCCAGGTAGGGCCGAAGCCTCTGGGGTACACGGAAATTCCGAAAGGTGAGCCCGTGTCCTCCCAGATCGAAGGCAACGAAGGAACGGGGTGGTGTTTACTCAGTATGAGTCTGACACGCCCTCCCGCTCCACCCAAAAGCAAGAGAAGTCATTCTGATGAGTTCCCACTTGAAAAAAAAAATCGTCATCGAGGCAAAGACGTAATCGTTCCAAAGTGTAATGCTTCATGCTCTCGGCGTTCATATTTTTTATCATACATAATATTGCCCCATTGCCCCCCCTTTGTCATAAGCTGGCGACGCCCTTGGCGCGGGCACACATCCATCGCCTGAGTTCCTCACACACATTCATCGCTTGCACACCTTTCTCGCACGCATTCCTTGCCCGTATCCCTCGTACAAATCTCTAACTTTTTTTGTATAAAAATACCAAGCTCTGCTACCTTTTTCTACCAGATCTGTGCTAAACTTGGTTAGAACTATGTAGTAATCTTAATAGTTGATTATTTCTTCACGCGACGCCTAGCTACATCTTTGGTGGAAAAACCCTATTACTGGAGCATAAAAAAATGGGAACTCCTTGTTTTCTTAATTCCGAATAACGCATTCTAATCCAGTTATAGATTAAAATATGTATGAAAGGAGAAACTAACCGATTGAAATATCATCGAACTGCCAAAACTACACGGACTAGGAGCGTGAAATTTTGCACAAGTCTTGCGGCGAGCACCAAGAGAGATTTTTCCAAAATTCACATATTTTCAGGACGAAATAATGAGGGTTCAAAATTTGAATAGAGAAAGCTACTATCGAAGCCTGACAGAAACTGGTTACTCTAATTTTATTTAAAAAGGGCAGATGGCCCCGTTTTACTTTAAGTGGCACTAATAAAGTCCATATTACTCAATTACAAGTACCCATACTTTATATCAGGAAATTACTAGGATTGTTTAGATAGTAAATGTCGGATAGTTTGTGTATCAGTTGTGTTCGCGTGTTCAAATGTATGGTCGTGTTCTGTTAGTTACTCATGAGGAAGTAAATGTAACATGGCTGAAATAATCGTAATAGTAAGACAATGCAGACTAAGACATATTGAGTCATTTGAAACAGAATATGTAGCTAAAAATTTTAATCGGATTGAAAACAAGATCTCAAGTTGTCCGGAAATAAATACAGAATGATCACTCAATCATAATCCAAGAACTAGATCCAATTGGAAAAAAAATGTTTGTATGTTTTTTCAAATACAATGACTTGGCAACACGTACTTCAAAGTTTTGAGATGAGTATGTTATCATCATATTCATATCGAAAAAAGAAGCTAAAATATATAAAAAAAGTGTAATCATTATTTTAATGAAGAGCTTTATGTATGTTGTGTCCACAAAAGCCATTACTAAAATTAGTCAGGGTCTAAATCATGTAAAGCATAAAAAACAATAAAAAGATGGATTAGTTAATAGACTATACAAATATTGAGCTATCAGAGTAGCTACATGTCCATAGGGAGTTATTGCCAAACAAGCTTGTCTTCAACATAGTCTTTGATTACACCAATTTTATGAAAGAGGTATTTATGTGGGTGAATTTTTGTCACTTCTTTACACTGAAATTAGTAAATGTGTTTGGAACGAATTTGGCTCACGGTGCACCCCGTATGCCTTAGGAAAATAGAGAAGATTTATTTTTTGGCATGTCATTGTGATCGCGGGTGGTAGAAGCTAATCTTGTAGTAATATATGATGATTGATATACGGAGTCCTGTTCTTTATTTAATGTGTATCCTACTCTACAATATTGGACAAGATACTCCAGTCAATACATAGTAAAAGTATGAAGGGTTATCGATCCATTGGATGTAAATATTTGTATTACAAATTGGAACAGGTTGCAAAGTTCCGCCTACAAACATAAGGTAACTTGTTTTTGTCTCAGCTGATTCAAACGACTTTTGTTTTGTTGAATTGATTTTTGCTTAAATGAATATTATAGTAGGTGCCGTTAGCATAAGTTTTTGTCGGAATTTAAAATTTTGCATCAACACCGTCTGATGGTAATTTTTTCATGAATGAGTGATATAACTCGAATTTTGACGTAGGTAATAGTTTCGAATTGGAATCCTGAAATATTGAAAAGATGTGACTAAAATTAAAACAACTTACATGAGTCGATCTTAGTTCATGTTTCCCCGACCGGTCTTATGAGACCGCGCTGTTATTGTTTTACTATTGTGTCTCGTTTTGTGGGTATGTGATAGGCGAGGTTAGCCCGTAGATAGGAGTGAATAAAATAGATAAGACTTCCTTTTTTTTACGTGGGAAATCGTTAAATAACTCCTTCCACTCTTTTTGTGGAGAGAGATGGTCAGGTTTTTACTGCATAAAACCCTCCTATATAACTATATTTGTCATTCGAGAGGGCCACAGTAACTCTTCTAAAAAATCCCGCAGTCATACACAAGATATACTGACAGCCTTATTAACAGTCACCTCAACTAGACAGTTAACCAAAAGCGCATGCTAAACATGATACAATCAATACAAGTATCAACAAAAATACACGTTACTCATTACAACTACTTACTAAAACCTACCCTCACTAAACAGGGCTATCGTTTTTATTTATCACTATTTAGTGTAATGAGTTGGGACTACGATTAGTATGACATTAACGCCGACCAGCATATCTTGACATTTAAAGGTAGCGCTAGTTGCAAAGACAAAAACAGATCACATGTTAAATATACTACAGTAACTTTAGTTCCAAGTGTTGCCGTGTGTACAAATATGTTGGTCGCTCTATTACTCCCGATTCAGTGCAAATAAGAGGTGACACTACCAAAGCTAGGCTATCTAATTGCATACACTAGTATGTGCTGTGAATTGAGATAGCAATGAATACATGTATTTTAATAATATGTTAAACTTTAGCAGCAGCAGCAACCAATCTATCTACCAGGGTTGCATTATTGTTAGAAAGTGGTACTACCCGGGAAGGCAAAAGGCGTGAAGGAATACAGGTGACTTTAGTCAGTAAGTCTGACACTTCTTCTAGCACTACTCATAGCGGGAGGAGTCATTTGACAATTTCCTATCGAAAAATAAAACAATCCACACAATTGTTTGAACGGAAACTGTTCAGTTAGCGTCGTGTGCGAGATGAGAAGCCTCCGATTCAAAGCAGAAACGAGGAAATATTTTCTAACAGCCGTCATCAACATTTGAGGAAATCATAAATTCGCTGTCACCGATACCGCGCTAAACGCGTACACCGAGTGGAATCCCGGTGCCCTACCGAGTCCCGTATACAATCGTTCGCCAGCTGCGCGATATCGCTTCGCGGGCGAACGGCAATATTTCACCGGTACGTTGCTATCACCTGTCAAATCGTACAAGTGTTCCGCCCGGCCCGGACCTATTTAAATATCAACTGTTTTAGACGTAAATACTTGCTCTTTGTCTTACTGTAATGTAGGGTGTAAAATGCTAATTGTTAAGTAGGACTCGTTTTATTTTATTATAGCATTTGGCGAATACGTGACTTGGGATTAGGTAATATACAACTATTAAATGCATTTGATGGGCCAATAAATAGGATGTAATGGCTTTGTACTTACGAGTACCTAAGCAGGTAGCTAAGAAGATTTTAAGTGCAGAAAATGATAATAATAAAGATATCTTGAATAGTTTCGTCGTTTAGGATAGTAATTTGGTGAGGAAATGCGAACACGTAAGTTTACAAACTATTATAATTATCTTCTGTAAAACACTCGTAACATAGTAATTCATGGTCTCTTTTCTCTCTAAGGACTGTATTTCAAAACGAGACGACTCTCCTTTACATACATTTACATCCACTTTGACGCATAAAATACAGTCGGATGTATCGACGCGTGTCATCCGGCCGAGCTTTCAAAACGCCAAGTGCGACTTAGCCATAAGAAATATTTATAACGCTTTGTATGCAAAATAACCTAATGCATTTCACTATACATAAAATAGTGTCACTAATAGACACGTCGCTATACACGATTGTCGACCTTACAACTATGCGGCGTCGATGCGCTTTTATTGTTTGACGCCGCGAATTCAAAGGCGAATATCGAATGCGAATATCGTCACGTGGGTGAGCTTCACAATCGCACTGGGATTTGAATAAAATCTGCATATGGCCCTTGTAGTTTTTGATTGATGATATTATGTAGTGATGTAACGCAAGGATCGGTGATGTGTTTACGATGTGAAAGGTGACGGTATGTAGATTAGTATCACGCGTTTGGTTTGACACGCGTTACAGATTGACACGTATGTCAAGGTCGCGGTTTCACTTCTGACTTGTCAAATAATGCTTTGTTCGGTATTTTTTCATTGTATCTAATACATCGAACGGATTTGTTTGGAATTTTTATCGAGTCACGCGCAGGTCATAACGATTGCAGGACTAAAAAGGAAATGTTTATAATTATTATTATGACATACTTACAAAGGTGTGAACACTTTTAATCATAAATAATTTAACATCGTCTGATATCTAATAATATGGTGTCAGTGCTGGTAATAAATTCATATAGTAGGATGCAATTAATAAAATGTGAGAAATAGTTGACATATCGTGTCCAGTATGGAGGTGCTGCGTATATTTTCGTTTCTTGTATGGACTTTGGTGCTTAACCTTTTATATAATCGTTCATTATACGATTGTCTCTACCGTTTACGATAAGTATCAATAGCTCTATTCAGTGATTTCTACATAATAAATTGTGTGCGTACAATAAATTGTATGGCACGAAAGTCTAGTTAGGCATCTGAGGAGGCTGTGCACGCAAATGCATCCGCTTAAAGACAGAGGGCATTCTTGTTGGCGAATAAGGTTCTTCCTAGTTATTTGCTGGTCCTATTGAGATGTTCCGCGCCAGGCCGCTGACACGCGCATGCTCTCCTGCACACCGCACACAGCTATTTCAATAGAATGTTACTGATGTTCACAAAGACCAGTTACAGACATCGAATAAGGCTCGGAGCTCATTCAAATAGGATTTGCGTGCGGCTTTGGTTGCGCAGCCCAGGCTTAGAGCTGAAACCTTCCAAATGCGAAGTGTGAAATTAAATGAGAGGTCCATTGATATGAAATCAATGTGATAAAACATTGCCTTTGTGAAGTTTCAATCCCGGTAGACTTGTTATTTAGTAAGGACTGAGTTACAGTTCGACATGGCTCTAAATGGATGTGGATATAGGCGGTGCTTGCATAGAAAGAAGTTGAAAACCCGCCAATACGCTTTATAATAGATATGTATTTAAAAGGCTTACTGGTAACGGTTCTGACTTACAAGTTTTACGTAGCAGGTTCAAACCTAGGCAAGCTTTTCGTAATTTATTTCATGACCACTGCCCTCAAAACGGAAAATGTAGTGAGGAAACTTGGAGGAAACTCCTAAAACAAAAATTTCGAAGACATGTGACGTCTACTAACCCGTACTTGACCCGCGTGTTATATTACGGTCCATTTTTAGGGTTCCGTAGCCAAATGGCAAAAACGGAACCCTTATAGTTTCGCCATGTCTGTCCGTCCGTCCGTCCGTCCTCGCTTAATCTCTGTGACCGTTAGCACTAGAAAGCTGAAATTTGGTACCAATATGTGTGTCAATCACGCCGACAAAGTGGTAAAATAAAAATTGGAAAAAAATGTTTTATTAGGGTAGCCCCCTTACATGTAAAGTGGAAAGTGTTTTTTTTTTATTTCAACCCCAACGTGTGATATATTGTTGGATAGGTATTCAAAAATAATTTCGGAAATAATCGCTCTAAAAGTAAAAAACACTTTCCCCCCTCACGTGTCCCCCCTCTAACTTTTGAACCATAAGTTTAGAAAATATGAAAAAAAAATTTGGAAAGTAGAGCTTTATATAGACTTTCTAAAAAAAATATTTTGAACTTGATGGGACGAACAGTTTTTGAGAAGTTGGGGATACTTATTGTGACGGACGGGAAACTCCGGAGCCCTACACTGAGCGTGGCCCGACACGCTCTTGGCCGGTTTTTTTTCTCATAGACACGAAGCGTCAGCAGATGGATTTTAGTCAGTAAAAATATGACTCACCCTTTCACTCCACCTTAGAGCGGGAAAAACCATTGGATGATTTACTACCTCTCGCTCATAAGGCGACTGATGAACTGGTGAGAGTAATGGAAATAGATGGCTGCGAGGTGCACAGGGCTGGTCGGTGTGGTAAGGGGGTGAGAGAAGCTTTGTCTTAAACCTGAATTAATCCAAACTAATATTATAAATGCGAAAGTAACTCTGTCTGTCTGTCTGTCTGTCTTTGCTTCACGCCTAAACTACTGAACCGATTTGTGTAAAATTTGGTACAGACATAGTTTGGAACTTGAGAATGGGCATAGGATAGTTTTTATTACAAAAAATAAAATAAAAAGTAAGATAAAAAATAAAATAAAAAATTAAATTTATTCCGGACATACAGCGCCATCTATTGGTCAAGAGTCGGCATCAATTCAGTACTGAAAATTCATCGGAAAAATGTAAATAAATAGTAAAAAGGTATGAAAATATAATATAATACAACTTTTAGTTTGGGATGAACGTACGATGTCCCGTAAAAAAATAACAATCGAAGCACTTCATCGCACGATGAAAGACATTAAAAACAATCAAGGTATTATGTGAAGAATGGTGGTTCTATTGGCCGGTGACTTCCGGCAGACCCTGCCGGTTATAGCAAGGGGCACACCGGCAGATTAAATCAATGCCTGTTTAAAAGCATCTGTGCTATGGACACAAGTGAAAAAGGTTTCACTGTCGACGAATATGCGAGTATTACTCCATAATGATTGTCAAGCCGGGCTGTATGCTGCTGCTCTTCTGAAGATCGGCGAGGATCGCATGCCTACCGACTCCGAGAGTATGATCACGCTGAGCAGCGAATTATACCAAATTTTGGATAGCACATACAATTTAAAAAATAGTGTCTATCCGGATTTACGCGCTAATATCGAAAATCGGGAATGGTTATGCGAAAAGGTGATATTGGCGCCAACAAATGAAATAGTAGGCCGGATAAACGACCAAATTATGTCTGACGTAGAGGGAGATGTCATCGAGTATCAATCAGTAGAAAACGTCGTGGATGCCGAGCAAGTGACATCTTACCCAACAGAGTTTCTCAACTCCTTAGAGTTATCAGGAGTGCCTTCTCACAAGTTGAGGCTGAAAGTTGGAGTTCCTGTGATGCTTATGAGAAACCTAGATCCACCAAGGCTATGTAACGGCACACGGTTACAACCTATTTAGGACGGAATGTCATTAAAGCCGTTAATCGTTAAAGCCGTAAAAATCTGCCGGAAGTCACTATTCCACGCGAACGAAGTCGCGGGCAAAAGCTAGTTTAATATAAACTTTATAATAAGAACAAATACAAATAAGTACAAAGATGTCCAAAAAATATTCTTTGAAATATTTCAGTTCTAAAATTCTAGCCCTTAATTTCCACCAAGCATAATACTCAGTAAGTCCTCTTCCGTATAAGGCAATGATAATGTCCCGCTAGGTCCATGGTGGCGACGACACATGTCCCGGACAAGCGGGACAATGGTCCCTATTGTAATTGCGGGGTTATCACGGTGTGCCGGCGGGGTCAAAGTTGTAATGAAATGGATATGTTTTATGTTTACTCTATGAATCTTGAGAGGCGGTGGGCTTGTGTTTCTAGTTTGTGGGTTTAGACATAGATTTGTATTAAAATTGTTAGATGAGTCAATTTTTTTTTTGAGGGTGGGGAACTATCATACCTATAAAAGTTCTTCCACTAAAGGTGGAGTGAACTGCGGTTTCACTCCACCTTTAGTGGAGGAGAGTGTCAGAATTTTAGTGCAACCCAGACTCAGATATTATCCTGATGTTAATTTTGATACTCGTATTTTGTCGAAATACGTATGTTGAGTGTTGGCTACTCATTAGGTTTTAAGTTTTATGTTTAAAGGATCTCTGCAGGTTTTTGATATAAAAAAATACATATAAAATAAAGACATGAGAAAAAATCATTTAACATGGATAATTTATAATTGGATATGTATCCATTATCTCCATAGAGGGCCTTCCAACTTAGTAGCAATTACCTTCAGATAGCTGTTGAAATTGTTCCTCACCCTGCCTATCAGCGACGCCACTCGTTAACGGATTATACAAATCATCCCCTAGTGCGTCGGCAAACATCGCTGACGACCGTGTGGGAATCGACTCTCGAGTCACGCAGCGCAGAAGCCAATCACTCTAAAACTACGCCAACCGTGCCATCAGCTACATAACTATATCGTCGGCGTTAGCATTTCTTTTTCTTTATTTAATGTCCCCAGAAAATGGTCATACCACATGAGCCCAGCTATTTAGATCAGCTAGATAAAAAGTGCCAACTGCCTACAGTATATTCGAAACAATAGCCCACCTATTGTTCATCCAAACCCTAACTAGGCTCGCCTTTAGACCAAAGATGACCAGCTTACTTTTAAAATAAGGCTAACCATTACAATCAGGCTTCCGTGTACCATATAAATATTATCTCGAGCTATTCCTTTGGCAGATAGGTTTAATAGTTAATATTATTGTTTTCATAGCATCCGTGGTCGATGGAGGGCGATGTTTCCGAGGCATCCGATATGGAGGCTGCATCTGATAGCGCCGGGATCGCTGCTAAACGCACTTACAATACGTGGGGCTAGGAGAGAGAAGAGCGATTTTGTTTTTATTTATTGGGGATGAAAAACTGTTATATACGAGCATGTTAAGGTGATACAAAAGGCTTAATCGAATAAGGCAAAGATTTAATTGAATATAACACTAATATAGAAAAAGTGACAAAACTGTTGAACTGGACATCAAAGGTTACACAAGACAACAATTTTGTGAATCCTAAATTTTTTATGTCTTTTCCCGCTCTGCGGTGGAGAAAGAGGGCGTGTCAGACCTTTTACTGACTAAATCGCACCCGTATTCTCCAGTTACCCTTTGAAATAATCTACACATGCCTTTGAAAATAAACATGATTTCATCCTTTTCTTTGTTTCCTATAAGACAACTCGTTTCCTTTTATTGCACCACACCGCTTATCGCTCCGCTCATGTCCATGACCTCAGTCGCACTACTATCTGTATCTTAGCCCTTCTTTATAGTAAGTGATCAACATATAAATAGCTGCATTATTCCACTATTTAACGGTAGAATCGTTTTCAGATTGCGGTTCTGAATATAATGATTGGTTATCTGATTATTGGCGGTTTTACGAGTACATTGTGTTTAGAACCTGAAACGGAGGCTTCACATTCATTAAGTGAAATAGCGTTGAACGTTCAAGATGGTGCAAATAATGGTTTAAATTATTTCCGTTTGATGATTTATTGCTATGAATGTGGCTATGAACAAGAAGAGAAAAATTCTTTACAAAATACAAAGTAAAAATCTAAAAAGCTAAAAGCAAAAAGCTTTATAATATTCCCACTGCTGGGAATCAGGGCTCTACTCTATGAGTGAGAATAGGCCGTAATCTACATCGCAAGCTCAGCACGGGTTGTATTCACCAATCTGCACTGGGTCCGCGTGTCACTGCGCCACATCAGGTGTCTTCGAATTTTTGGTTCTAATTTCCAATACATGCTAGTTTCCTTGCGATATTTTCCTTCACCGGTTTAAGAGCAGTGGTGTGAATAATCAGCCTATTTCCCTAACTTTTTCAGTTGACTTTAATAAATAATGTTGGTAGCAAGACAATTCAATCTTTTCTGATTACCACGACAAAGTGATACACTATTACCGATATTGTATTCAAATATCAACTCATCAATCTCAAACATACCTTGTCCAGAATCTTTGAAGACACTTGTCACCACACCCAACGCTGAGTCACACATGGTTAACAAAAGAAAAGTACGAATGATATAAGGAAAAGACACCTTACCATAGCCATTACCTAAGTAATCCAAAAAGCGTATAAGTTACCTACAGCGCGAGCACAATACGTCCCCGTCGTCGCTACACTGCCACCCAAAGAAAAATGGGTGCATCTGCCTTTTCCGTAATATTGAGTATATTACATTTTTGGTATTAGGAAAACAAGCAGTACGAGCGTGACCGTTTTAAAGAAAGTGATCAACTAAAACTACAGGTTGTCAGCATTAAAACATACTAAAATAAATGCAGAATTACATGAAAATGATTTCTCAATATGAGAAAAAAACTCAAAGTAAAAACAAATAAACACTTAATGCATGCAGTTCCTAAATTCTACTCATTTGGTTCTGAATGTACTAATATGGTCACGCTGAAAACAAGACGCAGGAAACAGAAAAATGGCCAACTTACTTTGATGTGTTGCGTAAGTAACATTAGAGAAAAAATATAATTTTGATGAACTTTTAGAATTTTCAGAACCGTTAAATACTGTGAGTTTCTATTAGTTATTGTCAAAAAACAAACATGTCTGGGATTGAAAATTACTATCGAATTGTTTAAAAATTTCTAACTATTACTGGTACATAATCGGTCCAGAGCCACTGAAGTTCCAAAGATTCCGTGAAATAGATCCAAATAACGCAATCAATAACTCCTTATTCGTCAATATAACGACATTTAACGCATTTTTACATGGTCTATCAGATGAAAGATTACAACAAATATGCATAAACCAATAGACAAAGATTTTTTGAGATTCCTAACTTAAGGAGAGTAGCGGTAAGCAACCTTTTTGACGAGGAAAGCTTACGGATGGGTGATATATGCAATAGGAGTGATGAAATCTTATTATCAGTTTTGGTCAGATACGTCCCTTCTGGTTATAGCTTCGCAAGGTACCAAAGGATTTATCAAAGCCGGGAGCCGTGAGGAGTTCTCCCGTAATTTATGTGAGCGCACACAAACAGATGTGCGCCGCAGGAGGCCGGGTGCCCACGCGCATGATTTAGGTCCAACTTCAAATAGATATGTTTACGTCACTGAGGAAATAACGTAATGACTGCTAGATGTGTTTGTTGATGGGTCATGCTCATTAGGGTTGCGGGAAATGTAATTGTTTGTGTTAGGAAGGATGGGGGGGCTTGGTTCAGTGAGAAAGGTTTTAATTTACTGTTGGCGTCTTTTATTGCACTAGCTTCTGACGATTTATACACGAGTGCTCATGTTTTATTTTTGTATATATTTAAATTGCAATTTTGAATTTATTTTGGCTCATCTTTTATCTGCCTTGTTCTTTATTGCTTCTTTTCGGCGCAGTGTTTGGTTTTGCAGGCATCCCCTGTAAACTGTCTCGTCACGCTATCTTTGACACTTTTATAGCTTCTTTGTTCTTTCCTGAATGATGATGAATTTCTGATTACATTATTATTATAAAAAAAAGTTCCCCACTGCGTATCTCTGTCTGTATCAAAGCAATAAACTCAAAAACAACAGATCGAGTTTTCATGCCATTTTCACTTGTCGACGAAGTAATTTATGAGGAAAGTTTGCGTGTACATACGTAATAATGCATGTATATTAAAGTAAAAAAAAGGTTAGTTTTATATAAATATTTTTCCATTCATCCATACCATCGTAAGCCCTTCGACACCAGTAAAGAAACAAAAGCACACCTGCAGATAGTAAGCATGTATTACAATACAATCGCAACAATCATTAAAGTATAACAAAACAAACACCACAGTCCAATCAATACACGAACAGCCACCACAAAACAAGAATAAGGAACAGTGTGTTCGGTGCGTGAAGAATCCCATTATTATAAGGTGCATCATACATTCCCGAGATAGTAAGTGCACGGTATGAGTTAATGTGAGCGCGGCGGTGAATAGCCCTATATCTGCCGCCCGCAGAATGTACGGATAAGCTACCTGAACTGGGCCTAGGAAGATGGTAGAAGTGATTTTTTATGTATAATGCCTTCAGCTTTTTTTTTTGAGGTGCAAAATCAACAAATAACTTCTCCCATACTGTACCCAGTATGGGAGAAGCTTACCAGGTGAAACGGTGTGTCAGAATTTTACCGACTAAAACATAGTTACTCTTATTCTTTTAGTGGTTGATACCACTCGAACTTACAATCATTATCATCTGCCTAGCCTTTTCCCAACTATATTGAGGTTGGCTTCCAGTCAAGCCGGATTTAGCTGAATACTAGTATGTTACGAAGAGTGGCTGCCTACCAGACCTCTACAACCCATTAACTGGTGTAACTCGAGCCTACAATACAGTTCTTTATTTCCAAAGTCACTCATACAGGACTCATTGGCTTGAGGTATTTCTGGTGCTCACCACCGTTGATATCGGAATTCAGGAGTTGCAGGGATTGGAAATAGTGTGGTAAATATGTCTCAAAAATGGCATCGTCAACTTAGTCAAACAATAATACGCTCCTAGGAGTAAGCTTCTTACAAAGTTTATCCAGATCCTCCATTTCTGTATCTTGCTTACACTGATAAACTTGGTGAGTTTGTAGCGACTACGATCTACTACATATGACGTTACAGAAAGAATCCTGCATAGCGCAAGCTAAGTTCTCCGCGCGATTTGAATAGATACAACAGTCCGAAATCATCTATCGGGCAGTAGCCCACCGGACATAACACCTCGTCCGGTCGTAGGATCCTCCCTTTTCAACGGAAGGTATGTCAGACTTTACTCTCTGTTCCGCTGCCTCTAAAAGTTGGCGTCGAGAGACATTTTTTTTTGAGGTGGGAAGCCATCAAATTTTTGGTTATGTTTATACTGCCTAAAACTCACCTGGGCCGCAGTAACTCTATCAAAACATAACGCTGCCCTAGCATCGTGAGACCTGACAGTCTTATTTAGATTGAGAGTGTACTAGACATTTTGATAAATAAGTAAGGCTTTTTATTAATTTGGTCAACTCTACCCCTTTTGAAGTCTACATTCATTTGGCAGCGCATATCTTCTGCGCAAGAGTGCATTGTTTATCTACCGCCGCGTGGGGTCGGCCAATAAGGTAGCGGGTTCGATCCCAGCTGCGCACTATTTATTACGGTGCGGGTATGTAGCTAATAGATAGAGATGTTCCTGCGTTAGTGCTCTTTGTATTAAAATGTTTATGTTGGAACGTTTTCGAGCTTCTGGGAAATTGAAGAGGGTAAAGCGCTCAGGGTAAAGGTTTTCGTTGCAGGGGTTAAAGTTTTTGCAGGCAGTTTTATGCAGTCAACGGAAGAACTTTTAATTGAGGAAATCACATTATAAAAATTAACAAGTGCTATTTTGTTTGACAAAAGTGTCACATCATTTGCCTCACTTGAGAAATTGTTTTTTCTTCATGTAAACTCAGTATGATGATATTCTTGTACTAGGCAACGGCAGGCTTGCCAAGTCTAACAACACAGGAAAGTACTCTATTTTCAGTAAAGACCCTAAAACAACGAAAACGTGCTTTTTTACACGTACGTCAAAGTAGGAAAGAGGGTTTTTCTGACACTACATAGACACTTCTGAGGGACAATGTTTATTTTATTTCTATAAACATGTGGTTGGTTGTTAAAATACTAGGATCTACCAGTTGTTTCGTCCACGTGAAATTAAAAAAAAACACTTAGCCAATGAGCCAGAGAAAAAGTAGTATTCTACTAATGAAAGAATTTTTAAAATCGGTTCAGTAGTTTTTAAGTTTATTCATTAAAACAAAAATACAAATCTTACCTCGTTATAATATTAGTATAGAAGTATAGATATTATACCATAAAGTTGGTACTAATCAATAAAATAATGTAACAAATGAACCTAATCCATACATACACTTGAAACCATATAACCAGCGGAAGCTTCAAAACAAGTGAAGAATCTACCTCATTTCTCGTGGCTTGATTTTCACGCTCTACCCTCATAATACGGTGAGCAGAGCTGCAGGCGTGATCGTGACCGTAGGTTAGGAGGCGTGGAGCGGCTACACTACCTGTCTTCCTTTCGTTACGAGTTTAGCGTGGCAATGCTTAGCTATTGTAAATATGGAGTTTTGTAAGGTTTCTTAAAGGTTTTGATAGTGTTTTAATATTATTCCCTATTAGACCATATTTTTTTTTGTATTTTGAATTTATTTATTTTTAATTTTTTTAATTTACGTAAAGCTTTTTTTTCTATTATAGGAACGAGTATCGAACTATAATAGAACAAAGTTTGACTACTCTGTTAGTCGCCAGAAAGTCTGACCATCAGTCAGATACACATATTTATTGGTAAAAAACTTTAAAAATTGCATTTGAACGTCACAATAACTTTTGATTAACTGAAATCCTTCTTCAGTCTTTAGTTTTTTAAGCCTATCCAAGGAATATTGTAATGCCCAGTATCTGGGGTGTAGAGGTCTGATAGGCAATCGCTCAATGTATAAACACGAAGCTGTAGCTGTATCCGGTTAGACGGAAAAGGTCCGGAAGATGATGATAGGTTTTTAAATTGAAAGGTGTCACTGTAAACGGTTGTCAAAAGATTTCTTGGAAATATTTTTTGTGCGCATTCATAAAATGAATAATTAATTTTTGTCCGTGGTTATTAAAGTGACATTACATTATAAATCTTTGAAACAACGTGACGTTCTTTTTTTGGATACTTGTTGCAGGAAATATCTAGAGGTGATCCAATATCGAAATATTTATGCATATAAATAAAAAAAGAAACTGACTGACTGATATATGGGTTGTGGAGGTCTGGTAGCCGCTCCGCGTAAAATACTGGTATCCAGCTAAATCCGGCTTGACTTGAAGTCGACTCCAATACAATTGGGAAAAAGCTAGGCAGATGATGTCGATGATATATCATCCCACAGTAGACTGGTGGGAGTAGAGCGTAAAATTTTGCACAAAGTTTCCTTTTCTGACGTAAGCGAGTGCTAAGATAATTTTCTAAAATTCACCTCCTAAGGGTATAAAACCGGGGGTCCAAAGTTTCTATGGAGAAACCTGCATTTACTCGAGCCAAGCTAGTAACAGATAAAAAGTGAAACAATCACCGACTGTTGACTCTTTTTATCCCCAAAAATACATGATACACAAATAGAAAAAGCTATTTAAACAATTTAGAGGAGAAAAGTTATTTTTAAAAATAGTTATCCTAGGAATACAAAAGACAGCTAAAGACACATAGGCGAGTTTTAGTCCCTAAAAGGCTGACATACCCTCTCGCTCCATTGAAGAATAGGAGAAGTCATGATATAATTTACTACGTCCCAAAAAAAACAAGGTACGCCACACTGGACAGATATTTTTGATATCATAAAGTGTGATGTACCGTCCATATTTCGATAAAATATGAAAGTTAGTATCCAGATAGTATCTGCGTGGAGGTGTGCCTATCAATCTTGCGATGTCGTATCTCAAGAATGCTCTAAATTAAATTAGAAAGGCGGACGTATCTAATTTGCGTCAGTTGGCGTTATTAATACGCGTAGGCTAATTGTCGGTGGCCGGTCATCTCTATTGTGGAAGAACAAGGATCTGTGGGTACTGGAAATGTTGGTTGGAAAATGGGATTTGAATTGGACTCGAATATAAGGGTCATCATCATTTCTCTCGAAAGACGTCCAATGTTGGAACAGTCCTGCAACAAGTGTCATCTCAATGACTGGTCCTGTATGACTTGCATTCACCGGATTTCTGTGACCCTCACCAGGTCATCGGTCCATTATGCGGGAGGCGTGAAAGTATTCCCGTTTCGGCACCCATATTCGGCACCGAGATTCTCGGCACCCAAGCTATTCCCGATTTGGCACCAATAGGTATTTTGGATTGGTTTGTTCCAGCTAATCTCTGAAACGGCAAGATCTATTTTGACAGAATTTTCATTGGTAAATTGCTGATGGGACTCAAATCCCGAGGAACTCTACTTTGGCGCTAAAAGCGATGCCAAAGGAGACTTTCATTGATAAATTGCTACCGTACGAAAATTTATATGTGTAAGGGTTGACTGTAACCAACTCAAAGCAAACATTACACATAGAGGCTCCCTATCTCAAACCCATAATAATTCTATTTCCACAATTCATACCCTCTTCTTACACACTATAATCTACCATCAATCGCATCCAGCTAAATCTATTCCTCACCCATGTTAGCCCACACATTCTGTTGATAAATACCAAGGCAGATTCGCTTAGAGGTAATAAATTTCACAAGATTACCGCCACCATGATTAATATACGCTTCGGTACAAAAATGAAGAGCTACGGCCGATCGATCAACGTGGGTGTTTAATATGAGTGTATACTCATTTATCTTTATCGATTAGTGCTATACGGTACACGGACGCAGTGCGCCAAGGAGTAAGTAAGCGTAGAGGCGAAAGTGTTTTTTGGTTTAAGGGTGCCTGCGATTTTTTTTTGTTGATAGGCTCGTGCTTGACCATTATCTTAGTTGTTGTGGTCGACATTGGAGTGCATTTGACTAGAAGTATTAGATACTTCCCATACAATCGCTCTTACGTGATTATTACGATTAGACATTGTTACATATCTTCCTCTAGACATTTTGGAAATAAGTTACATACGGTTATTATCTAAGTTTTTGTTGAGAACAAAATATTTGTGTTTAACACAAATATTTTGTTCCTTTTTCACAAATTTTATTTGGACGTTTGCTCATTTCTGTTTCTAGACGACCAAAGTGATTACCAAAAAAAATTAGGTTTGAAAAAAAAAATCGCGTATTTCCTGGAACAAGTTTTTTCAAATAGAATGTAGTGTGTACGAGTATTGAACGGAAGTTACCGAATGCCAATCGACCGTCGAGGCGTTCTTTCTCTATTTTCACGCTGCCTCTTTATTAAAAATTCCTTTAGGTGAAACAACAAGCTTTGCAACCATGCTCACGTTGACTATAATATAAATGAACCGGCAAGGGCCCTCTTAAGTCATTCTAGACCATATTTAGGTTGTTTGGAGTGATAAGACCGCCATTGACCCTTTGATGTTGATAAAGTTTTTATAAAATTATGTTACTGTTTAGGTGTACAATAAAGTTTATTCTATTCTAAACTCTTGATTGGAATACTATCCGGTATTACAAGTGTTTATTGCAGCCACAATTGCTTCATTGCTACCGATTTTCTTCGTTCTTTTTTTCAGCTAAACTTGCTGTAAAAAAATTGTGTAAGTAAGACTTTATCATACGTTATTTATAGTGACGAACAGGACAATATTTTAAGCAAAATCTGGGTGTAGATAGGGGTGTATTAAAAATTTAACAACACAGTATCGGTCCGTGTGTAATAAATAATAATAAACAAACGAATCAGTATAACTTTGACACTCCGTCTCTATCCGCCCAGAAAGAGAGAATTTATTAGATGAGTAGGCTCTGCTAGCAACCTCGCCCGAGTAAAAGTAGGTTTCTCCATAAAAACTTTGAAAACCCGTTTCATGCTCTTAGGGGATGAATTTTGAAAAATCTTCACTTAGTGCTCACAAGCGTTATAAAAGGATCATCATCTGCCTAGCCTTTTCCCAACTATATTGGGGTCGGCTTCCAGTCAAGCCAGATTTAGCTGAATACCAGTATTTTACGAGCAGCGGCTGCCTACCAGACCTCCACAACCCATTAACTGGGGTAACACGGTACTTCATGGCAAGACTGGAGTCAGATTTACTGGCTTCTGACTATCCGTAACGACTGCCAAAGATCTCCAAATGACAGCGTTATAAAAGGATATCTTATGGAAATTCCAGTACTTTCGACTGTGTGTTGATATGTCAGTCAGTCGGTTTTTCCTTTTATGTCGTATACATTTTCCCATGAATTTTCTTCACAAAAGATAAAAGATAAGTTTTTGTAACTGGAATAGTAAACGCTGATAATTTCAAAAGCAGAGTACACTTCTGTATGAATATCTTAATCTCTGGGACCGTTAATGATTGAGGGGTAATTCTCAACTAGTTGGTGCGGAGGTAAAATTATAGGGAGGTGTGTGTGTCTTTGTTGTGAGGGAATTAGAGGGAATGAGCTATGTATTTAGTGTATGATGGCGGGCAATCAAATGGGTAAGTAAGGGACCGAGGTAATAGTAATTTATCCTTGTACTGGCGTAAGATTTGATGAATTAATGTAATGCTTTTATGAGTCATCATAGAGTTAACGGGGTCTGCTGATTTATTTATTCATACCATTCATGTGTTAAATATAAAAAATATAAGATGAACGAAACAGAAAAAAAGGTAGAAATGATCACCTTTGTCCCTATTTTTAATCAATAAATACTTTTTAAATATTACAAATTTAACATAAGTATATTTCTGAAGAAATTTCTTATTAATTTAGCTAATTAATTTTTAATTACAGTAATTAATAATTAAATTAATTGTAAATAATTATTTTTTTAATTTATGTTATTATTCAAATTAATTGTTATATTTAATTAACAATTAATAATTAATTAAAGCCATTTTAATTAAGAGTTCCTTTACATTAACAATTTCCATTAAATTGCACAACAACCACATCCTCACTCGATAATCTCCACAGCTTTTACAGTTTTGATTGATAACATGACAGATGTTTAAATCACCTGTGCGAGGTGAAGGGTCCCAGGTTCGACCTCAATTGGATAAATCTCACTCCGTCTCGACTTGCCACTAATTACTGAAAAGTCAAGTAATCTTTAATTATTGCAACACTGAATAATGATCGACATTAAAGTGTTGCCACATTTTGCACTTAATAATGTTGAAAACTGTATTTAATTTTATGACTGTTTGTACAGACATCATAATTAAAGGATTTTATGGTAGTTGAATTATAAAGCTGATCGTCAGTAGATATATCATTGTGATCTTGTTTTTAGGGTTCTGTACCTCAAATGGAAAAAACGGAACCCTTTTAGAATCACTTTGTTGTCTGTCGAGAACCTTTATCTAGGGAACGCGTGGAGGTATCGAGTTGAAATTAAAACCATATACTCCGAACTGCGGTCTTTGAAGTTGTGCAAAAATCAAATTATGTAAGTTAGCGAAAACAAGTTATGTCGTAAAAGACGTACATTTTGACATTTTCTTTTGTACTTTCCGTTGACCTAGATTCCTGAAACTTGCATAAAGCAAGGTCTCATGGCATGATGCGAGAATAGGAAAAATTCTGAAAATTGAAAATTAAAATTTGCAGTTACGTCACATTTCTCTTTGCGATTCGGAAAAATCTTTAAGACTCGAGTCGAGAATTGAACTATTTTCATAAGTAAGTAGGTACGAAACCCTCAGTGCGCGAGTCTGACAAACAGTTTCAAAACTAAACAGTTTTCGCGATACACATTTGCAAAGTGGTAAAATGTGCCCCTCCCCCTGTAACTTCTTCGAGTACAATAAGAGAATCATAAAGCTAAAAAAAATATATAATGTACATTACCATGGAAATTTCCAACGAAAATTGGTTTGAACGAGTTCTAGTAACTACTTTTTTTTAACACGTCATGAATTGTAAACTGAAATTAAGTTGGTACAGAACCCTCAGTGTGCGAGTCCGACTTGCTCTTGCCCTGTTTTTTGCCTCTCAACCTATCTAATTGTGATTTTTACTTCAGCCCGACACCACACCACTTGCAAATTGGTTGCCGTATCTTGTATGAAACTAAAACCGTCGGTCACTTTACACTGATACGTGCTCAGGGTAAGCTTTTAAAGCTTCTAAACATTTTAACGAGAGCTTAATTTATTGAAAACTAGATTCCGCTCGCACCTTAGCCGGTGTGAAAGTAGAAAATCTGTGTCTATTAAAACTAAAAAAATCGGTCCACTACTTTTTGAGATTATTTATTACATACAAAAATACTAAAATGATAATTTCTCTTTATATTATAATTAAAATAGAAGAATACTATACATTCAAGAATTCACTAAAGAATAATAAAATTTCTCTATACATTTTTACTTTCTGTCAGTTATGCTGATTAATTACATGATCATCATCCACCACCACTAGATTGTAAAAGATCTTTTGAAACTCATAATTGACGCAGTTTTAAATTTTTCAGTCTCTTATTCTACCCTACCTACTACAAGTTTGGATGCTGTCAGGTACGTATTGATTCTCGATGATTGTAAAAATCTTAGCAGCCTTCGGAGTCAATTTCTCTCTTTCAGTCACTCATTGTGATAGGTAAGTTAAAGTAGTGAGTTGAAGTTATCCGTAAGAGAACCAAGGTTACCGACATAGCCCGAAGTGGTTTTGCCTGCGCGAAACAAGAAAATTGTCCCAAGGGAACATACTCTGTGTTAAGAAACATCAATTGTCCTTATTTATCAACATCCAAACCATCATTGCACCAGCAGCTTATTCATCAAAGCTCACCTCTTAAATCCAGCATTTCAACTTTGACAGTTGCGACACTAAAAAGGATTACTCGGCTTTAAATTTAAATTCTAAATAATAACTAAGTCTGTCTCGTAGACGTACGCACGCAAGAGCACGCGCGGGCGGCAGCGAGCTCAGTCCGCTCTAATTTCACAAGAACACCACCGCGCAGTGCTGGAGCAGTAGGTCAACTCTGACTGATGGGGTACACCTGCGAGCGTTGTGTAAAGGTAGGATTCGGTTCTTAGCGACCACGACTGGGTCGCGTGACCCATTGCTTAGTATGATGATTAGTACTAAATAAACCAGGTAACGGTGGGTCGAGCAACCCATTTGCGGTCGCTAAGATCCGATTGCTACCTTAAAGCCTACTGTCCACGGACGCGTTGCTAACCCAAAAAACTATAGACAATAAGCCTTATTGATTTTTGTTACATTTTTTTGCAGGGAATTTGTGTCGCCCAGTCTGGGTGAAGCCTTTTGTGGTGCCAGACTTTTACTGATCAAAACCCGCCTGCGTATTTTTGGGATGCCTTTTATGAACCAGGGTTTTTCAAACAATCCCGCAGGTCTAATGGGGTACACTTGCCTGCACTGTATTACTGGTCTACTCTCTAGTAGGCTAATTATTAGGGTGGGGACTGAAATTGATGGTGCCAGTTAATAGGGTTGGTGTACTACAGCTACCAAGTATTTTACTGGTGGTGATTTTAGGAACCTTCCAAAGGAGGAGCCGCATACGTGTGTATTTTGTACGTTTAACTTAATTTAAAATAAGATGAATCCGCTTTGTTGATTTTGGGTGAATTCAATAATAATGCATTATTTGCAATAAGTTTGATTTGATTCGTAAAATGTAGCTAGAATAACGAAGTTTTTTTTTTTAATTGCGTCGAAAACAAATTGAAATGAAATAATGATCTAACTTCTAGATAGAGCCATTGTTATGACGACGTAACTTTATTGATATAACAACATCATCGTTGATCATATTTGAAACAAGAAGACGGTTTCATGGACCAAATTGAG
Organism: Mythimna separata; assembly: GCA_030763345.1. Taxonomy (NCBI): domain Eukaryota; kingdom Metazoa; phylum Arthropoda; class Insecta; order Lepidoptera; family Noctuidae; genus Mythimna; species Mythimna separata. Next base: position 8,573,759 of record CM061187.1, read on the forward strand.
CTGAATCTTTTTGTTATCCCGTTCACCGAAAACGAATTTACCTACTGAAAACAAGAATCTATTGTTAGTTTCCAAAGACTGACTTTCCCGATCATCCGATAGTATAGTATAGATACTCATAACACCCTTCGACACCGTTCTTATCACAAGCCCTGCGTGAAGCAAAATTTCTGCGTTATCACCGCAACATGGCCGCCGCTTGTAGACGCTCGTCGCGCACTATATCACGCCGGATATTTACCGCCGGCCGGCCACCGCCCGCCGGTGACAGCCTTATCTGTTATCAGTATATGGATAGATACCTTATTGGATGCCAGCCGTATCTATAGGTTGGGCACTGGCCTTGAGATTTCGAATGGCGTTTTAAGCTGTTCGAGTTTGTGGAGCTTTGGAACAAAAGACATCAACGCGTTTGTTTGTTAGACTTGGTTTGACGAGCCGCTTAAATTGGAATGACCTATCAGCCAAAATAATGTAATGTGGCATTCAGCATGCGGATGCCTCCAGTTTTGATAAAATTCTTGGTAGCATAATTATTAGGTCTAAAACTGTTAGAACTTGTAATTAGCTTGCTGTCGATTACTGTTTTTCTTTTTAGTTCGTTTTTTTAAAAACTGTATTTGACCCATTACGGCCTAGTAGTGCCACTTGGCACTGCAGTTCAGGTGTTACAATTGTTTGCGCAATTGTTCAGTTATAACAGTGTGAAAGTGATTGATTGGAATTGGTATGGGCAGTCTATGGGCGGCTCTTTAATCACGTTTTCTTTTTAATAAAACAGTTTTCGTATTTGGTTTTGTTGTTAGTTTAAATTTAATTGTTGAAAAAACTCAGGCAAAACTAGATTATATAAATTTACAAATACCACTGCATTTGAATGAATTTGTGATTAAGTGAAAAAATATGTCACGCTTAATAAATAATGATCTTCAATTATGCCAAAAACTTGTGTCGTTAGTCTTTTTAGATGTTGCAGCATAAAATTAAATTATTAATTTTAAATTAAACTAACAAATATACAAACTTTCAACAAGCAAACTCGTAAGAGGAGTTTAAACATCCTCCCGTTTGAAAGTTAGACAGAATTCCGCACTGGTTAATTGGCGCTGACAACCATCGCGAGAATGTATGATTTAGATTCGCTCTTGCAAACTGTGTTGCACATACCTCCAGGCTAAATTACTGTTACTGGTTTAATTCTTTAATTAAGTCGTGTAATAAATGTAACAGTTTTATTACGTGAGGTAAATAAAATGAAATAATTAATTGGATTGATGACTATGATATTATGTTGGAGGAAGGAGAAAATTCTTTATGAATTGCTTAAGAGTAATGGCAGTTTGTGGTCGTTGATAGAAAAAAAAACTTTATAATACTAACGAGATTACAAATTCCTGATGAAGCCTACCAAGGAACAGCTTGTAAGAGTCTTCGTGTTCCTGCAACACAAAAGACAACTGAAAAAAAATACGAGTGGATTAGTCAATAAAAGTCTCATACTTCTTTTGACATAACCCAGAGTGGGAGAAGTTCTTTTGTATTAAGTTATATAATTATAATAAATATTTATTTTAAATACGACGTGTAGGTTTCTAGAGTCAAATCATTGTAACGGTTTTGTGCGACTTAATTTATAATTTTACTTACCATTTTGAAACAAAATAAAAAAAATATTGGAAGTTCTAAACCTTTTTTCGACTTTGTGAGTAGGTACAACTGTTATTATTAGCACAGTGCTATTGGGAAAATTTCCAGTCGTTATGGCAAAAAAAGACTACCCATTTTATATTTTTTATAACCTTTAGTTGCAGTCTCTAGATGCAGGTATTTCTGTACACATTTTAATGAAAAAGACATTCAAAACCAGATTTTAAGTTTAAACCACTGATAAATCCTATCAGTACAAACTAAATCGGCTGAACTATAACTGTGGCACTGTTACGCCAGTGAAAGGGAGGGTGGCCATCTATTTTACTAGACCAATACCACGACATCTTTTGTGTGTGTGCATAATGGTTGTAACCGAGGGTTACCGGACTGGGAGTGGCCAAGGCGGCAGGGTACCTATGCGGGTATCGACTGGCTTCGGGCTTAGCGCTAGATAACAGCATGCGGAAGCCAGTACTGATAAGGATGTGTTGTGTCATTATTATGGGGTTTTTGGTATGGGTTTTTGGTTGTGGTACTTATCGTTAAGCGGGTTATTATTGATGATTTTGTTGCTATGATTAAGTTTTTTTTTTAAATATATTTTGTATGACGTTTTAATAACTTTCTTTGTTTAAAAAAAAGACGTTGCTCACGAGGAATAACTCCTGTATTCATAAACATGTAAATTCACATACACAAGACACCCAGATCCAGATTACCTATCTGTAGGCTATACAAAAAATTGTTCCGTGCAGAAATCGAACCCGTGACACACAACGCGGCAGCCTATTGCTCAACCACTGCGCTAACAGTACCGTCAATATCTACAAAAGCTTTTAATTATTACAATATCTTTACGAATGTTAAAAACTAGTTACGAGTCGTTTTTGTCCTATTAAAGTGTCGCTGTTCCATTAATATCTTTCAGTAGGTTTTTATTTTCTCTCTAGAGAGATGTGGCCATGGTATGGTGTGGTCATGGTGTGATGGTGTGAAGTATCCTGGATGTGGTCAATGCAGCAGCTTATCTATTCATGTACCTACTTTAGGGTTAACTCTAAATGACACCTTGTGGAAGATCGATTTCTATTTTTTAATTCCTTTTGTTCTTCATTATTTTTTCGCACTGTGATCATGGAAAATGAATTTTTGTAATTTTTAATATGATTTGAAAGTGTCTATGGAATATTTTAAACGTTCTTCTTCGTAGAGTTCTACGCATTGGAATGTGCAACTTTTGAACAAAAACTATGCACAATTTTTCTTTCCCAGCTTCTTGACCATTTAAAAGTGTTTAAATTTATATTTAATTTTTAAGTAAATGTTTATTTAATTATTTGCAGATCGTGCAGAAAACTTCCTGCACGTTCTTTTTCAAAGAAATCTACGTTTTGGAATTTGTAATTAGCTTTTTTTTCAGACTGCCTGACTTTTTGACAGTTTAAAGAGTTCCTATAAATAGTTTATTTGAAATAAATATTTCGATTTTAAAGTTAGAACTGATAAAAAGTGTAGTATTTACTTGGTGACACTATGAGGTGTCCAACAGTGGACGTCTTGTGGCTGAAAAGATGATTATTATTGTTTGATATGATTACATCGTTGCAGGTTTTTACTGTGGTACTTATGTGTTGAGTGGACAAATTATGTTTACTTGTTATTAACGCTTTAGAGCATCGTCTTTTCAGAGATTTTATAGTATATTTTATCGATAGAAAATATAATTTCTAGCAAATAATATTTAAGAATGATTCCAATCTTTGAATACCAACCCAATATTAATTTAATTCCATGATTTCAAGTACAAGTGTATTATTAGTGGTTTTAGTTCGAACCAAGACCTGCGTCAATGTAGGTATTCGATGCCAGCGAGTAATGTTAGCTCAACGAGAATGCTATCAGGTGCGTGACTCACTACCTATGAAACTTGTTCCAAATTCAAATGTATAACAGGACTAAGGCAATTACAAGGATATTTGCGGTCTTATCTATGCCTAGTACATTAATAAGATACCTTGTAACAAAGACATCTGTGAGTTCTAAGAAACATGTTTTTTTTTAACTTTGCTCTGCACTATATTTTTTTTATTGTCGATAATAATCTCTCGCATGACAACTATCTCACCTGATGGAAAGCGGTACGTGGTCAACGATAGAGCGTACTTACCTAAAAGTTACCTAGCTAATTTTGGGTGCTTCATAAACGTGGAAACTCATATACACAAGACACTCTGACCCGGAACCACTAACTTGTAGGCCATACACATATTTGTTCCTTGCAGGATTCAAACCCATGCGGCCACGACACGCAGCGTAGCCGTCAACCGCTCAACCACTGCGTTAACCTTGCCTTCGACTATTTTCGTTTTTCCGTTTTAGTATTATATTTAATGTGATAAAACTTCGTACCCTGTCTGCTTTTAAAAGATTTGCTTGGAAACATGGTTCAAAATACTTAAAACTAGTACCTAGATAAGTACTCACTTAAAAGAGAACATTGATTAATGTATGTAACAATACTTCATTTTATTAGACTACTACTCAAAGTATTTAGAATCTGTAATAATGCTTGTTCATTTATTGACGAAGAAATAGAAGAATTAAATATAGGCACAAACTTAACTATCAAAAATGTAATGTCCTTCTAGCATCCAGCGTAGGTACTCGTTACTCTAAACATAGTTATACTAATCAGCATAGTTTACAAAGCCATGTCTTTTATCATCTTACATTCATCACAAAGACCAAGGGTCGATCAAGCATCTTTCTCAGCTCTACGGAACACGGCTTGATATTTGATCTGCCCGTCCCATGGGCTGATGTACTTATCTAGACCCTCCAGGCACACTGGAACGAGGAAGTATGAATATCGCTACAGACTCGTTTAGATATCTACCGGATCATTACGTAATAGCCATCGTAGAGGGATGAAGTATTGAGAACATTAATAAGGAACATGGAAGATGGTTGAATCGGCCAACTTAAATGGTAGACTGATGGTCAATGGGATCGAAAGCTTCTGTAGCGGCGACCAAGTACTGCAAGTCACAGCGTTGGTAGGTCTCCGACTAGTGAGGGTCGCGGGAATCTGATGAATGCGAGATACATAGGACTGACTGGTTGTGGCCACACTTGGGGGTGGTTTGTGTCCAATAATGGACGTATTTTGCCTAAGTGATTATTGAAGATGGATATAAGGAACGACAAGTATGTAGAAAAGAACCCATAAATATAAACAATAGGTCGTTAACAAACAGAATGCAATTAAATAATTTAAAACGCTGACAAAGGAAAAGTATGCAAGAAAATATTTTTATGCAGATATTTTCGCGGCGATCACAAAGCGGGCGCGCAGCTGCGATCTCTTTACAAAACAATGAGTCAACAATCCATTTAAGAACCACCGATGTTCCTAATAGGCACAATGTAAATATCGACACCAATTAAAGTCCGCACAATATGTCGAAACATCGCACAATTAACGCGTCACACAATGTCAGAAGCGCATAAATCCGGCACAACCCTGAACTCCAAGGCTGTCCCTAATTATACCTTTCGAATGAGACGTCATTTCCTTGCGCTTACGAAACATTAAATGTAAAAAGAGGCATTTTCGCGTTTCAAAGGTGTGAATTTAAATAATTGCAATAATCGCGGCGTCGGACGGACATGCGAACTTAATGAACGGGGCTACGCGTGAAGAAGACAGCCAGACTGCCGACAAAGAGACGCAATATTGCCCGTCTGTACGACACCTTAAGTTTCGGCGACTCCGTTCACGTTCACACACCTCTGGGAACAATTATAAATGAGGTCGATTCCATATTGGTAATACTCGCCTCGGGTATTCGCATTTCCCTTATGTGTCCATACAGATGCACTAAGTGTTAAAAAATATAAAACGCGTAATATTCAACGTCTTAAACACAAGCATCCTGTATTTTTATTTTCAATTTTTATCATCTCACCATTTTTTTTATGAGTGAGAACGTCGTTGGTTTTACAACTTTTATGTATAATGTTTTAAATGGGGAGTAATTTTTTATACTCTCACAATGTTTTACGTGCGAATATATATTTAGTTCATCTTTATTATTTTTGGAAGTGTAAAATTGACTGAGAACGGAACCACCTTCTAAAATTTCCATTTCCTCTTTTTTTCGTTTAGTGTCGATGGAAGTAGTAAATAAAGTTTGATTGTGGCTAGGTACATTATGGGTCCAAATAACAGGATTCTCTGAGCCATAAAGTCTTGATAAAGTAATTGAGATTCACACACGGTTCGGATTCTTCATCTCTCGGCCCCAGTACTTTTGCCATTGTAAAATTTTATTACCCAACATTTGCGACAATTGTTTTAACGATTGATCGAACTTGACTCGCTGATTAAGGCTTTGCCCTTTCCCGTACTCGACCGAATAATACTTTCCATATTATTTTCTCATTTTTATTGCCTGTAATAAGCCATTTAATTCGTAATAATACTCGATTAGTGCAAATAGAAGGAAGAGTGTCAATTGTCGAAATGACATCGAAAATACGAATTCGCAATAACACTTTATGTTATTGCGAATTCGTATTTTTGGTGGTCATTCGAAATGATGATGATTCTCCTTTGTTTTGCTCAGAAAACAGTACAAAAAAGGACGAATGGCAACATCACTGGCCAAAAATTGTACATTTGGATGCCGAAATAGTTGCAATACTAACAACAATTTAATTAGGAGCAAAGACAGCTATGAATATTTATATAGAGCTTAGTGAAGTGGGCTATTGACAACACTGTCAATCCTATGTTAATGACATGTCAGAGCACAGGCACTCCCAGTTGCCAGCAATAATATTGATGAGATTGACAGCCGACGCGACGTACAGTCTATAAATATTCTAAAACTACGAAGTATCACTTTGAAAGTAGGAATAGTAATAAATTAAAACAGACTGACAGGTGAGGAATGGTGGCCCAGTGGTAACAACCCTTACTTATGACTTGTAAGACACAAGTTCAAACCTCGTTAGGCGCATTTCTTTGTACAATTTATTTCTTTAACACTACTCTCAAAGCTGTGAAGGAAACTCATGGGGAAACTGGCATATCGTAGAAACAAAAATTCAAAGACGTACATATTTATGTCTTCCATCCCGATATATATCAATATCCACCCACACTGGGGCTGCATGGTGGATTGTGGCTCATTCCTTCTTCTATAGAGAAGCCTGTGTTCCAGCAGTGGTAGCATTATAAAGCAGATTATTATGCTACAACAGGATATCAAAAAGTTGGTCTAATTTAGAATACTGTCTGATATAAAGCGGTCCAAATGTATTCTTACTTCTTTACTGTACACACAACTTGGCATACTTAGTACACATTGATTTGACAATTTATGTACAAAGGCGAGCTTAACTCAACAATGAGTTATCTCCATTAAACCTTGTGAGAGACAGAGAGAAATCCTTTGAGTGACTGTATTTAAGTTGATGTGTAGATGTTGAAGAGAAGTAAAGAAAAACATTTACTTACACCTCTTCTATAAAAATAAAATTCTTTTTTGTTGTTTTATTGTGACTTTGTGTCATGTCAATATTTAGAGGTTGGTGGAATTGGGTATAAAATCCCGCAAAACTTCGTTGAAAAAGAAGCACCCGGACTTCTTTTTTCGGGGAAACTGCCGGATAATTGACTTTGGGCTGCTATAGATATTCTAATCGCACGGAGATTTTTAATCCAGATACAGGATTTTGAAGATTAGTCCCTGTGTGGCTTGAAATGTCACCCTGATGTTGAGTAAGTAATCCTGCGGCCTGTTGGCGGCGACTAGCTAGTAGTCATCAGTCACCAGCTAGACAGCCCAACAGCTAAACTTGTCTACACACGCCCCGACCGTCCCGAGTGATCAATGTCCCGGCTTAACCCACTTGACAACTCATTTTCTCGTAACAGATTCCATTACCAAACGCTCAAATAACATAGTAGCAACGATCACCTTCGCAATACCAGACCATAATGGTAGCCTTATTCATACGACCATCATTATTTTCTGTCTCGCAACAAGGCAAAAACAATCAATAAAAATAAATCATTTAAATAACCATAAACACGTATTACAATGCGCCGACATTACATCTCCTAATGATTTCGCTAACGAATCATTGAAAGTGGTCGGATCGCGTGCGCGCGCGCATGTCCGCAGCGATCTAATCGCGCGCGGCGCTGTGTGCGTGCGTGCGCCTGTGTGCGTGCAATGCGGTCGTAATAATATGAAAGTGTTGTCCGGACCCCGCCCTAGCCTCGGGGCCGCTCTGTGTTCCATTTACATCTGCTCGAATATTTTATTAAGCCTTCTGTCGAGCGCGCACCAGATTTTGTGCCCTGTTGAATTACTGATAACGATAACGGTTGCTGTAGTATTCTTGTAGCCAGTCTCTACCAAAACGTGCTAATAAGTTGTAGTATCTTTCCAAGATTGATGATTCTGCATCTTGACTTCAAAGTAACAAGAAATTGCAGCGATTTAGTTCTAGAGGCTAACTCTTTACCTACCAATTTAACTTATCCGGGTGATTGACTTCACCTTTAATCTCGAAAATAACCTCAAAGCACATTTTATTAAACGTTAAACGTTCCCCGACAACATAGTAAATAATTTAGCAGTAATTCATCCAGCTACTTAAGACATTTTTTGACTTACGATCGTCGTGATCCAAAGTCAACTTCGCTTGATGTATTGTTAAAATTTATAAGGCAATTATTAACAAGAGGTACCTACATCGGTCCGGATATTAAATCGGTCGGCGAAACGGTAATAAATTGCAATAATTTCAGTAAAAGGTCCATTTATTATAATCATCAGTGGATATTTTCTAGTTACACTAGTATTTTGAGTCGACTATCTGAACTGGAGTATCAATACCTGTCTGAGTTTCACTGAACGATAGTAATGTTTTTGTAATATCTATTATTACTGTACAATTACTGTTCGACATGTTTTCCATGGCGGTTGGAGAATAAACAAAGATAGAGGCGGTCGTTGGTAATACCAGCAGTCTCTGGGATACCCGACCACTGTATTAGCATAATAATAGAAACTAATATGGTTGTTAAATTATTTGGACCATAACAATAGCTATGAATTTAGTGTTCTACCCACCTTTTGTGATGTTTAGAGAAGTAATCGCGAATAATGAGCGTGTTGATTTATGGTTGATGGTAATTTTAGGTCTATTAACTATTAACTGGCCATTTAAATGGTTAAAAATTGATTTCAAAGTGATTCTGATATGTGGTTTGGATGGTGGCGCTAAAAGGAAAATTTTAATAGTTACTTTATTTCCAAAAAAAATTAACTATTGAATAAGTTTAATGACATAATTAGATTTTAGTTTTAGATAATGAAGCTTTTATTTTTTTTAATAATGTCGCTAATGTAATTGTTACAAATATATATATTATATATTTTTTTTAATTAATTCTATTTTCTAGGGGACTTATAGAATTTATAGTTATGTGCTAGCTTCACATTTGTCTACGCAAATAAAGATATGAACATGAATACGACAAAACCAAAAAATCACTAGCCATTTAAATTCCTTCTAAAAAGTATGAAAGTTCTTTTTTTTAATTGATTCCATTTTCAAATCACATGCAGTCTCATAAGACAAGCAAGCCATATTTTTTCACATAACTTACTTTTGTCTAGAATAACAGGCAGATATTTATTCTTCAAGAAAACATTATCTACCGATTTAAAAATCAACTTTAAGTAAAATATTTTATACCCGTCAGTTTTTCAGTATCAACCATCTCCCAAAACAAAAGAACTTGATCATTTTTTTTAATACGCCGTATTGATGAATAAACAGTGAACCAAGACAAACGAAGAACCAGAATTGAAACACGTACAGATCAAAGATCAACTGTTGTGCATATTCAGTGACAGGTTACCTTCGAGAATAGCATCACATTTCTCTCAGTGACTCATGTTCTCATATACATAGTAAGAGGACCATTAATATTTATGTTGCTAATAAAATCATCAATCACTTGCTTAGATACGAGTACATACTGTATTTTTTTTAATCACGTCATCATCTACATAAGCTTTTGTAAGAGTATTAGCAGCCAGGTGCGGCTGGATTTGAATCCTAACATATTGTGAAATAAGGTCCCCCACCACGTCTATCTGTCTCTATGAATACGGTAAGCTTAAAATTACTGAACGGATTTCCATGCAGTTTTCAACAATGGACAAAGTGATTCATAAGAAAGCTTTAGGTGGATGATACATGCATATTATAGTAGAGAAAAGCCGATAATTTAAAAGATTGGTTATATCCTTGCAAAGCTCGCTAATAATGCGTCGAAAATTATCAAATAACTCTCTTCCAGCGAGTGGAGTGCGAGGAAGTGACTTGACCTGACGTAAAAATCCGCCGGTTTTTCTTCAGTTATCTTTTGTATTTCAGGACCGCGTAGACCAAATATAGGTAGGTATAACCTGCTTCCTGAAGCTGACCGTTTCGTCATCACTTCCATTTTAAATCACGGAATATCCAACACTTCATGCTAAAGCTAAAAACGTCACACTCCATGAACAAAAACCCTGACTGACTCACCACGACTACAATGACGAAGTATGGTAAATATCCTATTCATTTTTAATTTACAACGTAACTAGTAATACTGATACGTATTAGGAATTCCGATTATTCCACCCTCGAGCCTAGACATTGTCTAATAAAGCACGCACTTACAAATGGGGTCATAAATAAATAAGTATTGCCACACTTCCGAGTCATGTGTCATTATTAATACAATATGTCGTAAATCAATCAACTCACATTTACCTTTTTGTATTTCATGTCCATTAGAATCAGATGCTTCATAGAATAAAATGCGAAATTATGCGAAAGAATTATGTTGTGTTTTTCTTTTTTTAGCTGTACTAGCTGTCTTATAATTTATTCATAAATAGAGTATCATGAACAAAAGGCTGTATATTTACAATTTACCATTTTTATCGTAGCACATGTTTTCGTTACATTGCAACGCTTTACTCTTTTTGCATTACACTTATGTTTATTCCTAAATTTGAATTCATTTGAAACCTTAAAGAATTCCTTAAAATTGCTATGTGTCTAATAGAATAGGTCAGTTCTAGGCAAATGTGTTCCATCGTCTACATACGGCTACATCATAGCTGAGATAGTGGTCAAACGCGAGCCTATCTTTAATAAAAAAATAAAAAAATGTGTAAATTTTCATGAATATCCTCCGCATCATGGGACTGATAGAGGGATCTAGCAGACTTCTACTGACTAAAGCAGACGGTTTGCCGGCGCAGTGGTTGAGGGATTGACTGCTACTCTCACACAGGTCGTCACTCGTCACAGGTTTGATAACCAAAGAGAAATAGTTCTGTTGCCTACAGATAGTTGTTCAGGTCTGCGTGTCTTGTGTGTATGAGGTTCCATGTTTGGGAATACATTCACAATACAGGATTGAATAATTCCTAGTAGGACATTTCAAGAACAAATAATCCACTTAGTGTCTTTTCGTTACTTCTAAACAAACCTAACCATTATCACCGAGCGCAAAACTATTTCATAACCCTAAGCAATCAATTATAAAAAAAGCGAGTCACCTAACCGCGTCCGCAAGTGTATAAGCGCATTATTATACGCAACAGATCCGACTCAGTGTTTCTACAGGATCACGTCTGCGTCGAGTTGAGACACTAAAGGTCTGTGCGTACGCTTGCGAAACCCATCGTAAGTAAATAGAGCAGATAAAGGTGGGCGCAATTTCTACCCAGCCAAACTCGCAATTTGTCGGCAAAATTCGTTAATTACGTAAGAGAAGCATTCAATGATCATTCGTGCTTGAAGAATGTCCAGTCCGGTTCGCCAGTCGGCAAGTTGTCATCTACTACTAAATTCTGTTACGTTACCAAATTCTTTGTACTCATTAAAGTTTGCGTACAATGACGGCTCGTGATTGAGATGGCGTAGTTTTTGTATAATGAATGCGAATTTAGTTTTTTTTTCTTGTTCTAGATACAAGGTTTTGTTGTTTTTTTTTTTGCAGGAAATTAGATGATTTTGCGTAGGTAATTAGGTGACGCAGCGACGCGATGACTGGATGACACGCTGTTTTTATAGCGGAATTTAAAAAAAACTTGTTCGGTGACTTAATTTGAAGTGTTTCAGTTTACCTGGAAGTTCCAGATCACGGAATGCGATAAGGCCGCCAATGGTCGGTGTAGTGGTTGAGCGATTAACTGCTACGCTGCATGTCACGGGTTGATCGCCGAATGGATCAAAAATATTTGTATGACCTAGAAATGTTGATGGTATTTTAAGCCAGGGTGTCTTCTATATATGAGTTTTCTTTACATTGTTTAGTTTTTAGGTTAAGGTTCCCATTGTGCTTTTATTAATACTCTTATTATCCAGGATACAAAGTAAAGTAATTTACATTAGTGAAATATGGTTTACGTTTTCGTTTAACATCCGACAAAAACCTTTCTAATAACTTCTCCCACTCTGGTTGAAGCGAAAGGGTGTGTGAGATTTTATTAAATTAAACCCATCTGTGTGCCTTCACCTGCCTTGGTGTTCCAGTGCTCTGCTAACTCTTTTGAAAAATCATGGTGCTGATTTACCCGCTCTGGTTGAAGCGAAAGGTGTGTGAGATTTTACTAACTTAATTCATGACCAGTTTCATGAAACCGCGCTGTTATTGTCTTACTATTGTGTCTAGTTTCGCGGGTATTGATAGGTTAAACCCATCTGTGTGCCTTCACCTGCCTTGGTGTTCTAGTGCTCTACTAACTCTTTTCAAAAATCCTGGTGCTGATTTATTACTGTAATGTTATAAAGACGAAAGTGTGTATATGTATGCATGTGTGTGTGTTTGATACTGCTTTACGCTCGAACAGCTGGATGGATTTCGATGAAATTTGGCACACAGGTGGACCAAACCCTGGTAAAGCACTTTTCCCAGTAGTATGTTCCCCTCCATCAGGGAAATTCTCTTCTATCTCGCAAGCGAAGCCACCGCCAGGAGCTAATTAAAGCGTTTAGCTTCTGCTAAATGCGGCTATAACAATAAACCTCAGAAAGATTTCATCACTAAACTTGATAAAACAAAGACATAAATTCCAACTCTTTAACAAGCTTGTGCCACAAAAACAAAACCTGTAGCTACCGTAACAGAAGAAAAAAATCGTAATTCAATTAATTTTTATGAAACAAAGCAACGAATCGTGTCCGCGCTTTTGTAAAAGAGATGTCTCGCTACAGACAAACCCACGGTCACTGCGTAGGCAGGCCAAGTCAAGCAATCACTTTAATATAAGCCAGTAATTGGACGATAACCTTGGTTTAGTGATATCGATATCTCAGCTTAAAGTTCCTAATTTCAACGGCCTATTTTATAAGAGATAATCTTGACAAGCATTGTAAATGAGAATGTCATATTTAATGCATATTTGGTGTTTTTTGTATTGGCTTTGATTGTTAGGAAGGTTATTTTAAAACATTGCAATGGGTATGACATACTTACTGTAGTAACAAGTACGCAATCATTTTGATTAATTATTAGCTTATTAGCAGGACTTCCTTATTCTGAGTGTCTAGTCCGAGTTTGTTTTACGTTAACATGATCGACACATTTATGACGTTCAGCGCTCCGATTGGCCCGCTCTGAGCTCTTAACCAATCAAAGAGTCAAACTCTAACGCGGTAACCAAGCGGTTACTGCTTTAACGTAAAAAAAAACTCGCACTTAGCGCACTGGACACTCGGATAAAAAATAAATCCTAACAGAAATATCTCACAAACATCACAATGACAGCATTGATTGTTTAGATAAGACTCGGGTTTATTTTTCACACGAAGCCGATATAAATATAATACCATAAAAAAATCTACTTCGATTTGAAGATATATATCAGAGTTTCAAATCTTCCCAGCTATATGAATTGACGAACATAACAAAGCAATAAGGACCAACTGGTTGCAAAAGGTTGTAACCGTTGCTACTGTGTCAGTCCCGAATAAGATTTTCTATTCTATTCTCAAGGGTTATATAGATATTGGTGAAAAACGCAGAACTACGTAAACGATCGCAACGTAAAGAATTAGCATAAGCATCATCATCATACCCTAGCCTTTTCCCAACTATATTGGGGTGGGCTTCCAGTCAAGCCGGATTTAGCTGATTACCAGTATTTTATGAGGAGCGGCTGCCTACCAGACCTCCACAACCCATTAACTGGAGTAACACGGTACTTCATGGCAAGACTGGAGTCAGATTTACTGGCTTCTAACTATCCGTAACGACTGCCAAAGATCTACGAAAGACAGCCGGGACCTACGGCTTAACGTGCGTTCCGAGGCACGGAGGAAACTCGATATGTTAAGATGGTCACCCATCCACAGACCAACCTTGGCAAGCGTTGCTTCACCTTTAAGATCGACCCGTGCGGCTGTTATTATCTAGCCACGGAGCTCCTCAAGCCACGGAGCAACTCAATTAGCATAAGCATAATCCGCCTTCAAATGTTCCACTTAAGTCTCAGGAGTCGTCTTTATAACTCAAACACAGATAATTTGTTGCTCCACATCGTCGTTACTTGATCATTAGCGGTGTATCATCGGACTGTTAGGCAACATCGCGCCACCGAGACGATTGTTCAGGAGTTGCGCTTGCGCACGTGCGTCCACAGTCATCGCTGTCGAAAGCGATGGTAGAAAGCGAGGTATTGCAACGGTTGAAGTTTTGTTTTAAGGGATGTAGGTATTAACCTAATTGTTATAGACAATACTATCAATTAGTCGAAACCAGTTTTGAGTGGCTTGAGTTAGAACCTGTTTTTAGATGGTCCTTTTTTGTAGATATAAAATGTTATAGACTATGTGTATCTAGAACCACTACGAAAAAATATATCTACATAAACTTCAGAAACATAATAAATAGTTTAGTTATAAAAAAAAAACCTAGGTACCAACCTGGCACATTTTCGAATAAATGTATTTTAAATGTTTAACATTGTTTCTGACCAATTCTTTGAATTAAAACTGGTTTTGACCAACAATTACTCACTGTTAATTTTACAGTAATTTTAGTTTTTTTTTCTTTCTGAGATACTGTTGCATAACTTATTTTTAATTTGTTTTAGTTTCCTCATAGAAATGAATATCTTATTCTTTTTGAATGAATAAAATATCATTAACAATAATATGATAAAATTTTAATTTTAGCACCTGCGTCTAAAAATGAGTATCAGGGCTATAGTTTTCTTATCAATAAAAAGATCAATGAAAAAATGAAACTGTTATGAAGTCGAGTTCTCATAGTTTCTCTAGAGAGTAAAACCCCCTATCAGGACATATATTCCGCTCATTCTGACAGATATATTTTTATTAATTTGTCCGCACTAAGATAACGGAACCGGATATGGTATTATTTTTTATCTTGAATCCCTACCTGTTATAATTCTTGTGGAACTTATATAAAGCAAGTAAGTTCCCACAGATTCGTTCAATGGCTCTAAAATGCGTGTATTTTGTCGCCTTTTTGGGGTTATCCTTTCCAATGGCCGTTTCTTTAAATCATCAGCCATAACAATCCCATTTCAAGCCATTACCTGCGGTGGGTTCATTAAGATTGTATCAAGTGCTTCTTAAATTGATTTTGAGTGCAGCATTTTAAGGGTTAATTATATGTGAATTGATCACGAACAACTTAACTTGGAGAAATTATGTGGCAATGACCGTTGAAAGAAATGGTTGGGGGTCCATGGGTGTTTTTTGAATAAGAAAGAGAACAAGGAACGTTTAAAGAAGTGCAATTTTATTGTATCACTGGTGATACAGCTGGTGTCTGCAATGTTATCTACGTTAGGTCAAATTGTATTATTTATTATCTTGGTGTATAATAAAGTATATATAAATAAATAGCACAATATTATCTAATCATAATTCAAAAGTTAAAAAATCGTAAAAGTATTTTTTTTGCAGGAACTTTATTTCCTTTCCTAAAAATAAAAGTAGCCTAAGGTACTTCTTATAACAGCAGCAATGTTATAAAAACATTAAATTATTTGTTGCCAAACATGGGTGGTCTGCACACCGCTACCTAAACCTGCAGAGCTGCAGGGAACACAGGCGCTCAGTTTTGTTATATTGTATACTTGTCACCTTAGGCATAAATTACCAAAATTATATTAACAACTTATACAAACAAAATTACGAAACTTTCATAAAGAAAAAGTAATAACCATGTTTATCTCAAAAAGCGTTCAACAAAATTTATAAATTAACTTTAAAATTACACTACAAAGTATTAAGTAATCCTGCTTATAATAAAAACCTTATAACTTTAACAGCTGAGCTCATTAAATAAAGACACAATGCGTTAGCCCAAGGCGATTCGCCAGGGCGGGCGGAACCGGGAGCGGCAATTAGTCCTAACAATGTTGCCTTTATACACATTACCTTTGATTTTTCGATAACATCTGTTAAGTTATTGTATTGTTAGTATCCGTGAATGTTCGTCGATTTTCTTTGAAGGCCAGTGAATCATTCTGAGTACAATAATGAAGTAGTTTGTGAAGTACAAAGTACAGTAAAGATGTTGAACTGGTTTGTAATGGCAGTGGCAGTAGGTATTCGAAAGAGTACGGGTACAAAGGTCAGATAAACGTTTAAGTGTCACACGGAAGGCGGAGCGAAGGTTCTTGTGAGCCCGCCTCTTTTGTGACGACATTTTTTTTGTTTTTGGGTAACTGTTGATAAGCTCGCACTTCGATACTATATCAGGAAATAAAGACTCTGGTAGAAAATTCTACTCTTTGGCTGTTAGCACAATGAATGTGCTCCTAAAATGTTTAATGCGTTTTTTTAGCTGGGAAATCGTGTAATGGCTTTTCCAGCTCTAGGGTAGAGCGGGAAGGCGTGTCAGACTTTTATTGACGTTTCCTTCTTAGGAGTAGACCACTCCTGGTTTTACACTTCTCTAAAATACTCCTAAGAAATAATTCTTTGTCTTGCATTTCAGGACTCTGGGTCTTCCTTTTGGAAGCAAACTCAAGAACCTAGTAGGCTTCGGCCCTGCTGTGCCACTACAGATCGCTGACATCTGTTTGAGACACGCGTGGAGCACTACGCGCCATCGACAACTCATCAGATACTCATTGCACGTCGTAAATTTTTTTTACAAGAAAGTTGATGTTTATTTATTTAATAAAACTTCGTGCATCACTAAGTTGAACCTAATTTCATAGGTATTTTAGTTTTATGGTTTGGAATTAAAGTTATTTTGTATTTTTTATTGTTTTATTACTATTACAAGTGTGCTAATAATATTTCAAAGGTTCCCTCAATTTATTCATGAACCGCGTCGGAAAGAACATATCAAAAAAGTTACAACGAATCTAGAACCTCCTCTATTTGAAGTCAATGAAAATGGCAAACTAAAGATAAATAATAGCATCTCCAATAAATAATAATAGAAGGTAACGCTCCAGAATTTATCTACAAACATGAATAGGATCACTAGAGTTCGTTAGCGTCCTACTTCCCTGATTAGATACACAAACGCAGATTTCCCTGAACTTAAAGCCTCTTCAACGAAGTTACTAGCGTATGTACCTGTCAGCCCATCTTTTACGGCGTATTAAGTTGAAAGTGGGATTGTTAGGTGCACCCACGCATGTCTAGGGGACACTATCCGCGGAGTAAATCAGGCTTGTGCAAGCTTGCACCACATCTTGTACACTTCATCGATAACAAGGACACGACATGACGATGTAAAGTGGATTTATAACTCCTTTGTTAATCTTTGAGTGGATCAGATTTTTGGCTTTTAACCTGTGGATGTGTTACGGGGTTTTGGAGATAGAGTGAAGTTTAACATTCCTGCAATAGCATAACCAGCCTTGTGTTTACACTGCTGGGGCTCAGGCCTCCAGGAGGAGAAATGGGCTGTAGTCAATAACGTGCACCTAGTTACATGTCTGCAAATTGTTGGTTTTAGGATAAACTGGTTAATAAAATGTTGATAGGAATTCGGATTCTACTCTGGATGATCTGTGACGTCTAACCTAGAAGTCAATACTGACAGTTTTGACCTTGAGGCGTCCAAGCAAAGTATGGATTTTTAATAAAAAATTCGTCCAAATAATACTGCTTTTTACTAACGTGCGTCCAGCAGACTAAACAAAGGTCTTAATACCCCTTGTACGTTCTTACGTATCTTTTGTCTCCTGTTCATATTTAAGTAGTAAGTCTAACGCACTCCAATGGTAGACTATCGGATCAAGGAGGAAAGGACGCCCGCGTGTCGCCACTGTGTGGACCGCCCGGAGGACACGGTGGAGCACACGGTAGAGGTGTGCCCCGCTTGGGCGGAGCACCGCCGTGTCCTTGTGGAGGCTATCGGCGGCGGTGACCTTTCGCGCCGGGCCCTGGTACAGGCCATGGTCCGGAGCGAGGAGGGGTGGCAGGCAGTCGCCTCCTTCTACGAAGCAGTAATGTTGGCGAAGGAGGCTGCCGACCGCGTGAGGCAACGGAACTCACGCCGCCGCCGCCGAGATCCCGATCCCGATTTCCGGCCACCGTAGGCGCGGGCTCGCGGACAGCGAGCACTGGGTAGCTCGCCGTCCGGCAGTCTGGTAATAATCTGGACCGAGCCTAGTCGTCGACGGCGCGTTCTGTTCCACGCGCGCCTCAAGGAGATGTCAGCAAAATGTAGGGGCCCGGTAGGGCCGAAGCCTCTGGGGAACACGGTATCCGAAAGGTTGTCACCGTGTCCCCCAGATCGATGGCAACGAAGGAACGGGGTAGGGGTTTAGTCAGTAAGAGTCTGACACGCCCTCCCGCTCCGCCCAAGAGTGGGAGAAGTCCTTCTGATGATACCGGAAAAAAAAACATCCTGACATCTGACTATCTGTAGCGACAAGAAAAGAAACAAGGAGTTACCGAGACACGGATGAGTCGTCAAATATGTCAAGTTTGTCACCCATCTATAAGCTGGCCTCGGCAAGCTTGGCTCAACCTTGATTATCGACCCGTACTACCGGCTGTCATTATTCTAACCACAAGCTCTTCAACCCAACGCAAAGCATGCTTGTTTAAATTAATTTGCACTAGCAAAAATATTTCATTGGACAGTTTTTCAATGTTACTTTCAGTCCGTAGCTGCAAACAATTACTTTAAGAAATGAACGTCCTTTCGTCAACTGTCAATGCTAAGGATTGTGCAATCGCCATAATGTCCGACCATTCCGCTCCGACGATACTTATGTAAAATTCATTTAATTACTGCACTTATTTTGAAGTTGAAAGTCACTATAAAGATCAGATTTTTATGGTGGATCCGGTAGGAAGTCAGTAGAAATCATCAAATAACTTATACTGACTAAAATCTACCTATGTTTCTTCAGCTTCCCTTTGCGTTCCAAGGTTACGGTCACTCTTTTGGATATTCCCGCAACTATAGCAGACGTAGCTCTAGTAGTTCTCATCCTTTTGAAATTTTTTTTAGGCGCGCGTGGAATACAAGATGCCATTGCCACGAGCTTGGACCTTACCAGACGGACGCACTACGCATTGTTCGCAAGCCTTGGGCGTTCGCAAGTCAGGGTAAGCCAACATCTTTTTGGGATAACCGAGATAGTTCAGTAATTCGTTGACTTTCAACACTGAACCAAAAAGTGAAACGTTTTTTTAATTGACCCTATGGTAGAACACAATTTACTCGTATATCTCACCATCTAAATAAACAGCCCTTATCGAAACAATTAATCGTTTTACACAAAACGGATACGTACATAAGACAAATAAAACACAATATCGATAAAAACCAGAAACACATTAACGCGTATTAAAACTGTTTCACAACGCAAGAGGGAGCAAAGTTTTCTGCATAAACTCGAGTGAAAGGGTCATTTCATGTTCCAAGAAACGATTTCAATGAGTTTTGGCGATTTATGTGCACCGACAAGTAACAGTGGAACTTGATATGAACTTATTCAACTGGTTATGTCATTAAGTCAGGTGGTATATGCTTCAATGTGGAGCGATCTTTTTTCTTTATTTGGTGATGAAAGAGACGGATTCACAGACTTGAAGTCGTTTACATCTTGTAGTTATTTTAATTGGTATCACAAAAGTGGTATTTTAAATCTTCTCTAATACAAGATTGAAGGGTATATTTTTTTTATTTCGTTTATTAATTCGGTGTTGCCTGCTTCTTTGCCGAGTGATCCTAAGGGAACATATTTCTACTACATAAACTTTCGCCTTTATAATATTAGAAGTGTAATAGTACGTGCATGACCACTATCTCATCTCTTGCCAAGCGATAATGTGGTCGACTTTAGAGCACGTTTACCTAGAAATAACCTATTCACTCCTGACTTAGACCCCCCCAGGTTGTAGCCATCAGAAAAATAGATTAAGACAGGGAGTTCTACTTTCTAGCTGTACCCACAATTAATGTGTAAGAGAAACCTTCAGAATGCTAAAATAAAATACCTATTGCGATTTTCCAGAAAATTTCATGCCAGTCCCAGAATTTTCCCGATTGAAAATAATATTCATAAATGTAAATATAGAGTCATCCGTATCCTTTAAAAACCCTTGTTGAAAATCCATATGCATCGTTTAATTTATAAACTGCATGACCTCATAATGTCTTTGAAATTAATGGAAATTGCTCCGCGCAATTAAAAAGGTAAAGATACAAAGAATTACCTCTTCAATTAAGGTAACAATTTCTTAGAAAGGTCGATAACAAATCCGGCATAACATCCTGAATATAATAAGTCCTGTTTATATTTTTTTTCAATGTTTATAAAGAATTTATCACTTTATATACTTTCCTTCCTCACTTTCGAGGACAAAACAATTAATTTATGCTTCAAATTATATAGACTTTGACCGTAACTTTCCACATCCTGTTATAGTGTTTTAATAAGATGGAATCTTGTATCAATTACTTGTTTTTTTAACAATTTTCCGGATCCGTTTGAAATTTTACTTTTAACAACCGAAGTAAGTACATGAATTAATTTTTACGACACGTAGCAAATAACTTTATTTTAATAAAATGAAACATTTCGTAAATCTTTACAAAAGTTTACAACGTGAAATTTTAATCTATACTAAAATTATAAATAGAAAAGATTTGTATGTTTGTATTTTTGTTTGTAATGAATGAACTCAAAAACTGTGAAACCGATTTTTTAAATTTTCACTAACAGAATGCTACTTTATCACTGAGTGATATAATTTCTAATCAATGTTCTTCATAGTTAAACCATTTATTTATTTTTTCACAGAAACCTGCGCACTAGTTTATATCAGAAATGATTGCGCAGTTCTGAAAAAAAAAACGAAACCTTCAATGTTGTTTTTTTTTTAAAATTTTATATTAGAATTTTTATTTAATTATATAGAAATCTTTTTTTTCCGATCCACCGCCTACATTCCACGCAATTCATGTCTTATCAGCCAGGATCTAAAATTTCATCACACAAACATCTGGCCAGCGACCCTACACAAATTCAATATTTTATTTTATAATTACTAGTTGTCATTCAAGGTGCACCGTCTATCATTATAAATTATAACAACTTCTGTGGCGGCACGCGAGCATTGAATTAACACTGGCGCATTGTTACAAATAAAAACATTGCTTCGGGTGATACGGCGAAACAAGGACGCACCCACAAGCCTTAGCATTTTGGCAAAAGATACACATCAATCATAATTATTTGCATACATACAGTTAGTCACGATTTTGCGACTAGAAAAGCTACCAGGCTAAATAGATCTCTAACGCCCTTATGTTTTAATTTAATTAAGATCAACTTTAATAATAAATAGTTTTGATATTGAAAGAGGTTCTGGAGTGAAGACCGTGTACCGGAAAATGCTGCGTTGGAAAAATGTATACGGGAATGCGATGAATTTGAGACGCATAAGACTCGTCTTTCTGGTAATATTTATGGACAGATGTCCAGCAGCTTTCGGCTTAGACGAAGGTGATGATGAAACAAATTTGCTGTTTTTGAAAGAATTTTCATTTTTGTAACTATAACGTTCATATTTCGTCAGCCTCTTTCCTTATTAACATTTATACTGAGAACCATCACTTAACAGAAAAATTCAAGGAAAATACCTAGTTACAACATTTTTATCCTCATTGGGTCTCTCTTCTATCTCATCAATTTTTTTTTTGGTGTACTTAATCAAATGACTTCTCTCGGCGGAGGTGGAGCGAGAGAGAGTGCCAAACTTTACTGAAGACACTTTGACACTGTTTACCTATGTTTTATTATTTGCTCTTTTCGTTCGAAGGCTTCGATAATTCTTTGAAACCTTACCGCACCCCTAGCAGACTCTCTTTTTTTTCTATCCCTCTCTTTAAAGTCCTAAACTAAAACTAAACTTTTCACAATCAAAAGCGTACAGAAGTTCAAAAATTGATACCGTACATGGGAGATCTAATAAAGCTGGCCAATTCTTATCTATGCATGCTGCAAAATTAATCGAAGCGATATATGGGCCATTAACGTCCGTGGCTATTTAATAAATTATATAAATCATCGTTTGGACAATAAAGATAATCAACTATCTTAGAAGCATATCTAACTACTTATATGATTTTTTTTTGAGTAGGAAATCATTGAATAATTTCTCAGTCTGGGTAGAGCGAGCGGTTAACAGAGTTTTACAGACCTAACACCAAATGAGTTCTCTTAGTATACTTCCGGGGGTCGCAGTAACTCTGATGATCCGCTTAGATAACACTCAGGGTTACAAACGGGTCACTGAATAACTTACGCAGTCCAACGTAACTCTTTACAAATGTGAGGTTTTTCAAAATGGAAACACAGATTATGTAGGCAGGATTAAATACGATTCAAACTAACAGCTGTGTTACTGGACTATTACTTTTCAGAATGATTGAGTGTTTTACCTACAGGTTCTATTCAAAATCACTATTTCCACTGAAAGACGTAGGTTCATTGGTGAACATTGATTTCTCACAAGAGATCTCGCTGTTTCCTGCCACTCTGACCACAATATGACCTCATCTATCCAACTTGAAGGAGCATCCAATACTACATATTTCAACGACACCATTGAAAAAAAAAACAAAAAAATTACCAGCATTGCCTAAACAGCAGTAAGCCGTAAGGCTTTGCAATCGGTTTGAAACAGAATTACATTTTGATAGAACATAAGCCACAGGGCAGTATAAATTAAATTCATTCAAATTATAATAGTCTACACGTAATTTTGATCTAAAGATAAAGTCCTAATTGTTAACTATAAATTACATGAAGGATAATTTGCATAAAGGTTGCCTTAATTACTTTAGTTACACGTAGAACTAATTAAAATGATAAAGAATGCATGTTCAAGCAAAACTGCACATTTTATGTAAGGACAATGCAATAAACAAAAAACCTTCAACTACATAAATGTCATGTCTACGTATTTTATTAGAGTTTTTCTTTGAGGTGGGAATTCGTAAGCAGCTTCTGTAGCTATAGGTGGACCGCGAGGGAGTGTAAGACTTTTACTGTCTAATAGAAACTGTATATGTGGGTCTTCAGTTGTCCTTTGGTTTCCAGGATCACGGTAAATCTTCTGAACAATCCTACAGCCTCATTCAGTAACAGCCAGAAGTATGAATTTGGAATGCTCAGTAAATGGAAGGCTAAATGAAGGACTGCTAAAAGAAGGATCAAAGAAAACACGTTTATTCTATAAAGATGGTTGGGGCCCGTCATTCCTCTCACTCCACAGAGAATAGAGGAATTTATTTGATGAATTCTCCTCCTCCAGATGAAACCTCAAAAAAAGCAGCTACTGAAAAATATTGAGAATGCCAATCACACCTCGCCCGACCGAGGGATACCCACCAGTCACGCTTAGACCCGCACCACCTATAGACAGTCCACTCCGCACACACAAACAACAAAATGGCCGTACAATGATCTATAGTGACCTAATAACGCAAACAAACTGACATTAATACGTTGCGATTGACAATCACATATTAACAGCGAACAATTAATTATCATTAATAGACACGACGAAAAAAATTCGGATGTTCGTGTTTGAGACGGCATTGAGATGACAACGGGTAGGATTATGTTATAACAAACTAACATAGACCTTCCCGTCCCTTCTCATACTGTTATTACTGTAGGAGAAAGGGGGAGGATAATAGTGGTATAAGGATCAATTTATGTTGGTTGCCGAAGTTGGCCCGAGTCACGCTCGTGTCGCGACCAGACACGGCCGGGCGCCCTAACATAAGCGTAGCACATTCCTCCTGTCAAACTGAGCTTCAAAATTTAACTGGAAAAAATACCGAGAGCTCGCAAGGACAAACCACTAAATTCTAGGGAAAAAATGTACTTCGTTCAAGTCTAGGTATTGCAGGCAAAAAACGACGCTACTTTGAAATGGATCCTGCCTGATTTGCAATTCAATGTTTTTTGTATCGCCTAGTTTAGTGCTAAAAATAATTGGCGTGTGATCGATTTTGTAGATGTACTGCGGAGTAGGATAACTTTAATTTGAGTATTAATACGACCCAATTAACTACCTACATGCTAATGTATGTTACTTATAATATGTGTATTTATAGATGTGTAGGTGAAGTGGTTGAGCAATTGTCTACTGCGCTATGTATCGGGTTCTATTTTCACACGAAACAAATATTTGAACGGCTGGCAAAGGGTTGTTCTATATCTGGCTGTCATGTACATAATATATGTGAATTTACATTTATATGTACGCTCCCACGATACAGATGTTATTCTTCGTGTGTCAAAGCTCTTTATTGAATTCATTCAGTAGTCTATATTGACCTGACCCTGCGACCCCTTTTTTGTTGGTATTATTCTGGTTTTTTAATAGCCCAAAATATATTTTTTGGAGGACGAATGCTAATTGTTACCACACAATGCACTCGGGCTACAGAAAATACCTTGTAAAAGGTGTACAGTATCCTGAACAAAATATTTTACCTCTACTCAATTCACTCTACTTCTGAAAAGCTTCGATATTCAAACAGGCACATTAACAAAAAAAAAAAACAATTTGCACAATAGACTCTCGATCTCAATTTTACGCATACCAACAGTGGTCTATTATAAAACGAAACTAGTTTAAAAACCACTCGTAATATTTTATGAATTTTTAATACTGAGAAGATTTATTGTTCCTTGGTCGATAAATTATAATTTCTTCAAGTTAATGTTCACTCAATCGGCTCCCATTAAGTAGCGACTACTTTAATTTGAAATAAAAAAAAAACCGGATCTGAGTTCTGGCCTTAGCTCAATGGATCCGTATAAGATTACGATTTTTGTTATAAGATTTATAGGTTTTTTATATATCTTATGAATGGTGTCTTTGGAGGACAAAAAACGAAGTGCTATTATTCCATTTTACATCTTAAGTGCAATACAATCAATAAATTAATTGGTATTAGAAGTTGTCGTTATTACTAATTGTAACACTAAACCTACAGTATAGAAAATATTTTGAAATATGTGCCGATGAATACAATTGCTGCTGGCTTGATTGACTAATAAAATAAATAACTGGTCAAATAATTCAGTACATACCTGCGTGTCAAAGTTCAGAAAATAAGATTTGATTTAATCAATAGTTTTGTTTCCTTATAAAACCTTCATTCAAAGTTCCATAAATATATTTCGTCCGTTTCACTATTTATCGACGGATCTCCAAAAGCTTTCTGATAATCGCCCATTAAAACTGGAACAAGTGAAAACTGTCAAAAATCGAAATGTCAAGCTGCGACCTTGCTCCAGACACGTCTGCGTTAATTATTTGTAGCATTTAAAGTACTCGCTGTTTCTACTTTCGTTTTTCAACACATTCTTTTTACACTTGCATACATCCTTGCGTAGGTAAAACCCAAATGGATGGTAATTTCCTACGCACTGTCTAGAAAATCCCAGAGAAACCCTAAGAAATTAACCATTAATTTGTGGGTTTCACATCACCTTTGTTGGGGGAGAATATTTATTCCA
Organism: Mythimna separata; assembly: GCA_030763345.1. Lineage (NCBI taxonomy): Eukaryota > Metazoa > Arthropoda > Insecta > Lepidoptera > Noctuidae > Mythimna > Mythimna separata. The sequence goes on from CM061187.1 coordinate 8,599,501, forward strand.
AGTTCAGATATTTTTTGTCTGACTAATCATTTATAAGACCTCAAAGTTATCCAGCCTGGAGATCTAGCCTTACGACTCAAATAAATTAATAGCTACAACGAAAAAAAATACACATTTACCAAAAAAAAGCGCTCAACATTAATTACACGCTTTATTACTTTAATCGACATTATGATAATAATAATAACAAACTATTTGTTGCGCGATCGCAGCAGAGGCGAAATCGAATCGAAGAGATCGGACGATAACGGGCATGACCTCGTCATAGGTTGGACGTTTGACGCTCGGATGTCAACCGATCCTTTATAATAATAATTAAAAGAGTTACTTTGTCCGGCCAAGGTCGTCAAATTATTTGAACAGCTATTCGGAGCGAGGTTGCGACGGACTTTTCTCTCTTACGCAAGAGTATGCACGCACAGCGGAGGATCATATGATATGTTATTATATTTTCGTTATGGACAGTGTAATGGATGCTTTATTGCTGGTGGTTGATTGCTGTGACATTGAACGTGGCTCTAACCCTTAATATTTTTTTGTTATGACTGCGGTAAAGGTTAGAGGTTGTGCGTCAATGGAGATGTGGACAGTGAATTAATTTTTTTATCTTCTTTGGCCTGCTGTTTATTAATTTGAATTGTTGAATGGGAAGGGAGGCAGAGAAAATGTATGGATTGTGTGAGGAGTGGGATGAAAGAAATGGGAGTTAGCGTGATGGGTGACAGGACAGAATGAAAGAAAAAAACGTGTTGCACCGACCCATAGTAACACAGGAAAAAAACGGGAAGATGACCGTCTTAATAAGATATGATCATAATCCTAAGATATTATAAGTTATATTTCAAGGTTCTAAAACTAAAGCCTTTTAGAATCATCATCTAAGATTGAACAACGAAAACATTCCTAAGATTCAAAGATAAACTGATCACATAACCTTCAATTCCTTATCAAGAACAAATCGATGAGATATTTTATAGAATCCTTTATAGAAACCCATAGTGTTCACTCCGCATGACATCACATCGACATTTTTTCCTACTAATTATCTACACATCTCATAATATACCGATCGATGGAGAATACCGAACTCTGAAAGGCATGTGGCCGTCATTACCGTGTCATCAGTTATTTCTCATAAATACCGCTTTGCTAGTAAGGATTCACTTGCATGCAGGAAATAATCAAAAAGCTATGATGTTTACTGCTTGTGTTGTTCATTTAGGGTCAGGTCACACTGAGACGCGGTGCGATGCGAAGATAATTCACTTGGTCAGTTCTTTTGAATTCAGAATTAGAAAAAAAAATCGTATGTGATGGATGCCTTTACAAAAGTTACATACACAAGACCACGTATACGTTTGTGTCTTGTGGGACTCGACGAGATACGAATTGCGGCAGCTAATCGCTTGACCACTGCGCCACCGTGCCACCTATTGTTAAATTTCGGAACAGCAAACCAAATATCATAAGTGTTGAAATTTAATTACAATCAATACCTTTTAAATCTTTTTTTCTTATAAATGGATAATTTAAAATCAACCTAGAATGTATAATTATTCACTTACTTATCACTAAGAATATACAAATACAAGTAAAGTCAAAAGGTCGAGTTCGAATGATCAATTCTAGTAATAAATGTATCACAATCAATAAAGTTGAAATTTTTTTCCTTAACATAAATAGTAAACGCAGAACCGCGTTGCGTTCAGTGTGAGCCAACCCTTATACCATAAAAGTTCATTACTGGATATTATTGTGTTAATGTTGAATAATTCGCATTTTTAAGCATGTTCGATACTTATTCTTGTGTTCTAAGAAACGTTAATTGGTTTGAGTCTTCCTTGAGATGCGTTGGCGTTTTTATTCTTTAGACTATGGTTTGGATGTGGTTGGTTATAGGATATCGTATCCTTTAATTATTTTTATATTGGTTAGTAGTTTCTGTCAGTGGGTTTGCTAAAAATATTATCGTGATGACGTTTTGGGAACATTAGACGACGTATTAGTAGGATATAATTATGTAAGGAGTGGAATTCTCTGCCGGAGTCTGTGTCTTCTGTTAACTACAACCTAGGGATCGTTAAATCAAGGATTAAGTGCGATATTTTTTGAGCGATTATTTAAAATAAAAAAGAAAATATCGCTCGCTTCAGGTTAAATAGTGGTTAAGAGCAAAACCCTATGTGCTATTCCAGGACTACAGTGTATTCACCGGAGCTTGAGCCACAGGGTAAACAAAAAAATCATTTTTTCAATATGGCGGGTATAACCCGACCGATGACAAAACGTCACATTTTAATGTAAAATGTTTCCAGTATCTGTGGTCTACAACTTAGTAGTATTAAAATGTCATTTTAGGTTCTTTTACATGTGAACTATTTAATGCATAATTAATAAAAATTAAGAAAATAATTTAAGGCATTTATAATGTTTGATTTCAAATAAATCTGAAAGGATAACATAAGTTCCACAGACATCATTCTAAAATATAATTTCTAATGTTGTCAGTGTAGTTATTAATTCCATACTTATTTTTATATGTTCATTACATCAATCGTGACATATAAAGAACCCTTTTTATGGTTTGTTTACCTTTTGGCTCAACCCTTGTTTAATACCCTATAGGTCTACCCGTGTACTAAATTTCATCCTCCATCTGTTCAGGCATTTGAGCCTTTTTAGACCCCCGTTAAATCTCTTTAGAAGATGAATTTTGGGAACCCTCTCTTAGTACTCACTTGCGTCATAAAAGGAAGTTTGCATAAAATTACACGATCCTAGTTCTAGTAGTTTCAGGTGAACGATGATATGTCAGTTTCTCTCTTATTTATAATTTGTAGATTTATCGCTAAAATTACACTTCATTCCATGAAAATGGCTTCCTTGGCAGCTTAAAGTCTATTAAATTATCATAAAAATTTACTTCGCGTTAAATTATAATTAATTACAACTCATTACGGCTGTTATTTACTTGCTTCTGTTTAATTTTTTACTCACCTTGTACGGTTTAACGACGCTGTTTTGTTAATCCGATAAATGTTAATGTAATGTTGAGCTGGTGAGATGAAAAGTGGTAACGTTAATTGTTTTGAATTATCTACTTCTGTTAAATAGGTAGTCAATGCTTGATAAATGCCTTAGTACTGCAAATAAAACACCGGCACGAACTTGAAGTAGACTTTTCCAAGTTACAATGTAGTCTTAACCGCTTTTATTGCGGCGGGATTTCATCTAATGACTTCTTCCTCTCTAGGACAGAGCGGAAGGGCAAGTATAAAATTAGTAAAAACCTTTTACTGATTTATGTTCCTTGTAGTTGCTCTTTTCATTCCAGCTGCCCATTCCCTGAGACAGAGAGAAAGCCTGACTACCAGCAGTAAAGCATCAGCTGCTCCTCCTTAGTATACCTATTTATACTATACGTAGCTTTACAGTTTAATTTTCCCCGTGCGTAAATAAACATGACCCACCAGTCCTCTTGCTCAGAAAATCCTATAATGTGACGACTTCATCCATAATGCAAATAAACAAGAATCCATGATCTCTATAATTTCCATATTAATTTGCTATTGAACGTGTTTTGCATCATATAAATCTGTATGATACCCTAGCATCAGTCAGGGCTTCCGCAAACCGATATGCATTAATAAACATGGCGTATATCGTACGTGACACGGAGGTAGTAATAAATGGAATGAAATGGTATATGCTATGAGATTGATAAAGGTAAAGAAAAAATAAGTAATAGTTTGGTACAAAAATAAAGATTTTTGTAAATAAAGTTGATTAATAGCGATGCGGAAAATTTTTATGATGCCATATTTTAGGTCAGAGTAAGAGGCAGTATATATATGTAGCTTAAATTAGTTAAGTGTTTTTATTTTTCATGTTTTATCTATGCTTAACAACCCTGGAATTAGAGTAAAAAAGAAACAAGAGTAGGATTTAGTCCATAGAAGTCTGAGACGCCCTCTCGCTCTGCCCCGAGCGGGGGAGGTCATTTTGATAATCCCCCACCTTAAATAAAATAGATTTTTGTTTAATGAATAGGAAATAAACACTTGTTTTAATTTCGGGAATCGTTCTCTTTTAAATTTTAAGCAAAGAATAGTGTTTTTCACTCCTATGAGTAGGTACAATTTATATTTTGCAGGTTGTAATCCAATAGAAGATAGTAGAGAAATTCCAATAGAAGATTTATTATACATTCTGGTTTTTGCGATTGTGCTCCATTTTACTATTTACTCCGTGGCACGTAAGATTCGCACGTGGTGCTGTGCCCGGGGTATTTACACTTATTATCTTTCCTTAGATGCTTGGGAAAACTTAAGACTGTACTGACTGATACCAGCTTTAAAGTTTTTGATTCACACTCGTGACACAGGAATTTATAATTTTCCTAAATCTTTATTTTATCAACATGCTCTTGAGCGGAGCGGAAGGTTGTGTCAGACGGACATCAGAAGCCATTCTGATGATTCCCCTTCCAAAAAACAGCGAAAAAATCCATTAAGATATTAAAGAGAGTTTTAAAATTTCTAATCTAAGTTTTCTCAATCTGATGATCTATTAGATGATCTCAAACAAATGATCTATTAGATGTTCAAAAATAATTCAATCAATAACAGCAGCATTTGCCAATTTTTCATATTAGTTTTTCGTTAAATAAACTGGGTTTGAAAGTCTATTAATCGAGGTCTCCACTCATTAATATAATTTTACGATGCAGGTGCAAGGCCAATCTAAGTTTTAGCTACAAGGAAAGACGCTATGATTAATAAAGTAAATCCAGAAGGAACTCAAGGTCTTCGGTAATAACCAATCAGATGGTTATGGCCATGTTATAGTTCGTAATTGTTATAAATAAGTACATAACAACTGATTACTGGCTCAAGATTGCAGTTGAGTCATTCAAGTTTAATATTTAGAGCGGATATTATCTAATAATTCACTTTTATGCTTCCTAGATCTTGATCAATTTTTAGCGACATTTATGATGTTACATAGGAACTAAATTTAAAATCCTGCATCGCTGTATTAGAATTTTACGTGCTACTATATCATATAAAATAGTCCGAAATCAACTATCGAGCTGTCGCCCGGATTAGATACAATAACCATCTGGTTGGAGGATCTGTCTTTTTCAACGGAGGTTGGCGGGACTTTACACGTTGTGTTCCGCCTGAAATTAACCTCTTAGACTGGGTGGCAATGTGGGTGTTCTGTAATTTTTTTGACAAGATAAGTGTAAGCCGCAATGTTATATTCGCCATATCAGGCGTCGACCCTAACAGGCCCCGTCAATTTTGGTGATATCCCTTTGAGGCGCGCGTGAAACATACTGCACTTTCAACCTAGGTTTGGTCCTCACCGGTTGGCCGAGTGACAAGCTACTGTGCTCTCCATCCGTAAACCCATGCAGGCCTACATTGGCCGGAAACCGACTTACGGTGGGAGTTGGGGCATGTGGCTTGTCACTACCTCATGGTTTCGGCAGCTTCATTTGCTCGCATTACTGCCCCGTGAAAGGAGGTGACCGCCTTACATTCCTTCTCCACACACACATTCACTCCATGCCGTGCCATGGCCTGAACCGGGGCGGCGCAAGAGGTCACTGATTACCCCCAAAAGTAGTATAATCATTTAACGACTCCTCCCACTTTCAGAGCAAGAGCAAAAGCTAGGAATGCCTATCTGACCTAAACATTTTACATCACAATTACTAGAAACAAGACACACCTTTGCCAGAAAAGCAGAGCTTTAAAAAACTGCAAATGCTACTTGTATATACCAGTTGTTAATATTCGAGTAAAATAGATGGACTTTTAAAGTTCACACACAGTTTGTTATTAATGTGACAGCTTCATGGTTAAGATAATAACTCAGGCGCAGGTACACACGTCCAGTATTTATGACAAACATTAATTTGCACCTTTGTGTGTGTATATTGATTTTATTTACCACATATTATGAGGTTTTATCACTTGTGATGTCATTCGTTCTTAGAACTGAACGGTGTAAATCTTAGGCCTATGTTGTTTTAATTATGTGGCTAGCTTCTACTCTTGATTTTGCCCGTGTGAGAAGTATTTTAATTAGCTTTACTTACTCTCTTATTACCGCTTTATGTATCAAATGTAGCCTTGGTTTTTTCGTCAAGAATATACAAGTGTTAAATAATTACATGAATAATTACAAGTTTCTACCAGGTAAGAATGAAGTGATGAACTTAAAAAAAAACGAAAGTATACACACAAGTATACACATACCCCTAGATAAAACAATATTCTATATCCTATTCCAGGAGTTTATCCGTGTGACAAGTTTAATTTTAATTCGTTTAATCGTTTGAGCGGGAAGGAGTAACAAACATTCACAAACATAGTGCGTGCAAATTTTCGCTGATGTCATCAGTGTGATAAGCTTTTTAGGAAAAGCATTCTATAGATAAAACAAAAACAACTTTTTTTAGATGAAAAATTGTAAGTAAAGGAAAAGGAACTTTCAATTTTTTACTGGCCCATCAGTGTTTCTTCACTTTTCGTTTACATTTTAGGACCAGATATCTGCAAGAGAACTAAGGTTATCGACATAGCCCGAAGAATCGCCAAACTTAAGTGGCAGTGGGCAGGGCACATTGTTCGTAGAACAGATGGTCGATGGGGACGGAAGGTTCTAGAGTGGCGGTCACATACCGGAAGACGCAGCGTCGGAAGGCCTCCCACAAGGTGGACCGACGACCTGGCGAGGGTCGCGGGAATCCGATGGAGGCGAGGGTCGAGGGAATCCGATGGATGCGAGACGCACGGGACCGGTCGCTGTGGCGACGCTTGGGGGAGGCCTATGTCCAGCAGTGAACGTTTTTCGGCTGAGATGATGATTTCAAACAGTAATCCGCCTTAGCGGGTCTCGTCAATGTTGCACGCGTGGTACACAACACGCCATCAACTCGGGTTACCCTACAGACATTAGTTTAGATTGATATTTGAACTTACATACTTGCAATAAATAGTACGAGTAACTTTTGCAATTCCACGAATGATTTTAATCAAATGATTGCTTTTGAGATCAAGTTATTCACGTGTCTATAAGAATATTTAAAGCTATCACAAATCGATATCAAACATCTGTAGGTAATTAACTTCCAAAAGCGATATAACATTCTCATTATCTTCGGAATGTACTGTATTTAGGAATATTTTAAATTGCAAAAATATTCTAAATACTTCTCAAGCTAATTGACATGTGTGACTTATAACTTGAACTGAATGTTTTGAAATAGAGCTTCATTTAGAATTCCGATATTAATCGGAATCTACTGATACGGATCGATGCTAAATTAAATGCTAAGTTAGTTATAAAGTGACGTTTTAGGTAATACAGGTACAGCACTGCTTACCTACTGGAGGAAGACGAGGTGTCGATCTTGTTCGATGATGTATAAGCAATGCAGGATGTTTTGTAATCGAGAAATTGAATTATTTATATTTAGGATCGCCCTTTATGACCTGCTTCTGATTAACTAATATATGTATATATATACATATAATTTATTAAATAGTTCTCAAAATGATATTGCATTCAATGCATTTTAATTGCATTTTCCATTACTACAGCGACTATGTCTTTAGGTAAAATTTTAATTAAGCCGTACTGAAGACTGTCACAATTGTATAATTTGTATAATACATCTGTATCAGACGTTACGGATAGTCAGAAGTTAGGAAATCTGACACCAGTCTTGCCAAAGGTGCCGTGTTATCCTGCAAGCATTAAAGCTATCAATGAGAGTCAGGACCAACAAAAGAATCTCTGAATGTTAAGGTGGTCGCCTATCTAAAGAATGACCGCGGCAAGCGTTGCTTAACTTTAGAGAACAACCTATGCAGTTATTAATTAATGTATTATTAATCTAGGGTCTCTCTCTCTCAGACTAGGCTTAACCTATTTCCTCTCGTAAATCTCAAATTCAAATAAAACTTTTTACTCAACGTCGAAGAATCTCGAATTAACGAGTTTGCAGCAAGAAGAGTCTCTACGAAGCTTTTTAAGTACCCACTCAAATGTGTAATGACACCGATGGAACGTAATCACTTGTTTGTGGGCACAGTAAGAAGTACAGGTGCAATTCTATTGGTTCATTACATGACTGTCGAGACGTAAAATGGGCCCGCATGCCTAAACTGACCATTTGTTTTTACATCAAAACGGGATATGGCTTTTATATGATAGTTTGCATGTAGAAAATTAAAATTGAACACAAAATTTTAAAGTTATTTATTTAGAAATAGTTTAACTTATTACAATCACTTTAATAATTTTACGAGTATTATGCATATTTTAGCGATCCATCTCGATTTCACACGTTTGTTAATAGTCATCTAAATGCAAAGCTTTTGTTTACAGTAGCTTAAAAGCCCTTATTATACGACTAAACTTTCCGTATGAAGCACTCTGTTTATTGGTGAACATTATATGAAAAATCCATTTTATAGTTTTTGAGTTTATCGTGAACATACAGACAGACAGGCGTAGTGGTGGTTTTGAAAAGATTTATTATGTAATTATTAGTATTTCAAAAAATATGACAGATAAAAACATCAATAACCATCTTTATCAAAGCAAAGTTTTTTTGACAGTGATTATTAAATTACATCAATCATAATAATATTTCATGAGCTTAGATATTGATATTAGATATTTTTTTATTTTTGGACAGCGGCAGTGGTACTATTTTGCGCTTTTGTGTGCAAAATAGTAAGTACACACATCAAAAGTGTCTAGGGATCAACATATATTTTTGCAATAACTTTTCTCCTGATTGATATTAATTAAAATTTTCTTTAAGGATTCATCAAATAAAGTGTTTTCGTTTGTCACAGTAACGATAAACCAAGTCACCTTTGCATTAATAAAGAAATTTGCCATTTTCCTAATAAAGGGATTTTTGACATTTGAACCACTAACATTAAAGTTCGAAAAAAAGACTGAAATAACAGTTTTCTTTAAAATTTTATTGGGTAACTTAAACAATTAATAATCCGTGTTTCTACCGCGAACACTAACAACACAAGAACATCGGTTTGGCATACTCAAAATGAGTTCATCCAAATCACGCTGTGGAATGGCCGCCCATGTTCGTTGCAACAACAAAAAAAGGTCTTCTTGCGACTGGATACCCTCCATATTCGGCAGAGCTCTTCTCTGTAGCATATCCCATGCATGCTCAATCGGGTTCAAGTCTGGCGACTGAGCAGGCCAGGGCAGGACATTGATGTTAGCTGCGGCGAGAGTCTGTCTTACAACTGTTGCGGTGTGCGGTCGTGCATTATCATGCATTAACTGAAATAAGGGACCGATTTGCACTTGTAGAGGAACGATGACGTCTGATACAATCGTCTCAGCATAAATTTGAGCGTTGAGGTTGCCTCTGATCCAAATCAACTCAGTTCTTCCACCGATCCAAATACCCGCCCATACCATGATGGTTCCACCACTATAAGGATGGACTTCCTGGCAGAATTTTAATCGCTGTTGGCGTCCAGGGGTTCTCCAGTGTCGTATACGTCTTGTATCCGGTCTCATACCAAAACGAGACTCATCAGAAAAGCACACGAAACGCCATTGTTCTTCTGCCCAATTTCTGTGTTCAAGAGCCCATTGATATCGAATCCTATGATTGTGCATTGCTATAGGTGGTACCCGTAGCGGTCTTCGGGAATGAAGGTTCACTTCATGCAAGCGGTTTCTGACTGTTTGGTCGCTAATTAAGTTCCCTGAAGAGTGATGAAGCCTCACGGCTAACATCATGGCGGTTATTGTTGGAGCTCTTCGAGTTAAGATTTGAATGTATCGGTCTTGTCTCCGTGTGGTGCAGCGATACCGTCCTCCATGGCGCTCAGCCACGGTACCAGTGCTTCGGTAACGTGTCCAAAGTCGACTGATAACACTCTGACTTGTATTCAGAGCTAAAGCCACAGTACGTTGCCGGGAACCAGCTTCTATCATTCCCACGGCTCTGAGCATTTCTTCCCTGCTTAAATGACGTCGCCGCTCCGTAATAACGTTGGTTTTAATCAGTAGTAGGGAAACAGTAGCACTAATAATGTCTTCAATGCGTTGTATGTTTTTATAGGGAAAATATTGACAGCTGATTTTCATCTTTTACTCGAATTTGATTCACAGTTCCTGATTCCAATTATGAAATGCACCAAAAAGGATCCATATAAATTTATAAAGTCATAAATTTATTACAAAGCCACATCTCAATCTCAAGAAATCCGCATAAAAATGCTTGATCCCTAGACACTTTTGATGTGTGTATCATTTAATTCTATGTCACAATGGGACAGGTGAGAGAGAGAGAAAAGGAACATTCCTGCTCAAAACGGTACGTAAGGCCACTTTACCGATGCCGGAACTAAGTCGACATATCACCTTTACTGATGGCATTGCATTATTTTGTACATGTAACCACATCGCGTTATTAACAGAGGCAATATTGTTTAAGATAACCAATCTACAGCGTAATAAATAGACTAATGAGTGTCAATATCAAGTGGACCAATCGTGGCAGCTCGCGCGCGGATTTGTATAGAGATGTTGATACCACTTAAATTTTTGTTAATTTAATTTAAATTAATATTTCGTCAATTATAAAGGGAGATATTTTTTTGTTCAGTTAAACAACTACTTTAGTTAACCTAATTTATTGATGTACATTCAATTATTATCTGACAAAAAAAATAACTTTTAATTATATTCCATAACTTTCACACAACGTCATGTAGTCCCAAACAGCAAAGCTTTGATATGAGTACTAGACAACTTATATTCTTATAAATACTAACTTATATGTTAATGATAAATTACACCCTAACATGGAATAAATGATTGTGCTTATCACACAAATACAGAATGTGTAAAAAACACTTCAAATAATTTAGCGAAACGTGATTTTTTTCAACGTTCCTATGATAACTGTTAAGACTAGCTTATTTCTAAACATAAACTACAAAATCAATCCATAATTAATAAAAAGAGGAAATCCCAATAACGGTGGTATTAACCCCTCCAGTAAATACAGAGTAATGGTCAAAAATCGTGCGCCTGCGACGCCCGAAGGTCGTAACGACGCTGAGGCCGATCGGTCACCGCGAACAATAGCCATCTGTTGTAATTACTATTACTTATGACTTGAGCAACCGATTGTACCTCAATACGAGACACGGCCGATCATTCATGCCTACCCCTACTGATTTTGAACGGGAGTGTACTTTGTAAGGGCTTGCGGCTTCGATTAAATAGATAAATCTGTAGATAAAAAAAATGCTGGTGAAACAACAAGGTATAGCCTGTCGATTTCGATTATTTATTTGAAGTTATTTTACTTCAAGGAATTTGAGCACGAAAAGTTTAAAAAAATGAAATAAATGACCAATATTTATTTATTTTATAAAATATGTATGTACACAGAAGAAGATATATTATTAAATAAGTTTGAACAAAAGTACTGCTTATTTTTTTCTAGCCAAACTGCCAAAGGAGAAAATATAAGAAATATAAGTAAATAATAGTGTAAGTATAGCAAACATTTTTTTTTACATTTTCATAAAGTTTTCTGATGTTTTAATATTTTCAATGTGATGTTGTCTCGAAACATAATTGTTATTTTTTTTGTACTATCAATAAATTATAGACCACAAAAATGTATTATAGCAAGCTCAGTTATGAGTTGCAGTTGGCAAAAATGACTCATATTAGATCGTCACTCAGGGTCGCAATTATTTTTATAACTTTAAGAACGTGTTTAAGTGTTAAGTTTGTCTGTAAACACTGTATCTAATAATAAAAAAAATCGTCTCAATGACAAAAAATATAAACAACGCACCTTACTCATTGAATTTATTCATTCGCCACCGGTCTCATTTGATTTTAAATCTATTTTTAACTGTGCCGTCCGTTTCAAATTTGTAAAAATGTTCAAATGAAAATCACAGTTTTAGTTTTTTGCATTAAACACACTACACAAAAAATAGAAGTAGTAGTATACAAAAATAGAGATAGTAGTTGAGGAGCTCGTGGCTAGATAATAACAGCCGCACAGGTCGATCTTCAAGGTTAAGCAACGCTTGCCTAGGTTGGTCTGTGGATGGGTGACCATCTTAACATAACGAGTTTCCTCCGTGCCTCGGAAAGCACGTTAAGCCGTTGGTCCCGGCTGTCATTTGTAGATCTTTGGCAGTCGTTACGGATAGTCAGAAGCCAGTAAATCTGACTCCAGTCTTGCCATGAAGTACCGTGTTACCCCAGTTAATGGGTTGTGGAGGTCTGGTAGGCAGCCGCTCCTCGTAAAATACTGGTATTCAGCTAAATCCGGCTTGACTGGAAGCCGACCCCAATATAGTTGGGAAAAGGCTAGGCTAAGGATGAATGATGAATGACAAAAAATAGAAGTAGTCCAAGTTCCTCCTCATAATATCAGCTCTTTGTTAAAAAAGTGACATCTAAATCGGTTCATCGTTTTCAAAGATTTGTTGGTATAAACAGACGAAGAGCGAGACAAATTTGATTTTTGGTTACAATTTTCGTAGGTATACAAATTATTTTACATGTAAAGATAGAACAGAAATAAATTTTATTTATAAATATGTATTTTTTAAATAATAAGTGATTTGTTTTATAATAAATAAATAATTATTAATCATTGTGCTTGCCAACCCTATGAAATGCACGGAAAGAAAATACAATTCATTCCACAGATGACAGAGTATCGATTTCTTTTGTTTAAGCTTATCTTTGCTCCGGAAATATCATTTTTATATCAGTAACAAACATAAATTGATGTATGTATTAACTTTCAACTGTGGCAATCAGAAAAAACAATACCTATTAACGTTTTTTTTTACAAGCTTCTGTTTAGAATCCTTTAAATTTTTTGTCGTGGGTTTAATTTCCACCCAAGATAAATGTTTGTGTGATGAGCACGATCATTTGTTCTGTGTCTGGGTGTATACCTAATGTAAGTATGTTTTTGAAATATGTGAGTACCTATGTCTATCAATTGTCTAGTACTCATACCACAAGCTCTTTTTAATTTGGCATTGCATGAAAGTTATAGAACATTATTAATTCATGGTTTTTCTCTACTGATGTATACATAAACTATATTATACAAATCTTTCTCATGAACCACTGTCTATTGGTGAGAACTGTCTGAAAAATTCGTTCAGTACTTCTTGATTTTATTACAAACAGACAGACATGCTAGAAGAATTTGTTTTATAACATGTATAGTTTTCTGCCCAGATTTAATGGACAAGTTTTTTATTTATTTTAGACTTAATCGTTTCTTTTAATCGAAATATTATAGAGATTGTCAACCACTTTTTGTCCTTAAAGGTATCGTGGTGCTAACTTTATACCACATACAAGGAAAATTTAAAACTTTTTGTGGTGACTTTTCATTTTAATTTAACGCAATTCAAAGAAATCAATTAGTAAGTGGTCAATTTTCTGCTCGCAGTATAGGTTTTAAAATCTTTAAAAGGGTACTATTATGCGGTGGTTTCCTATATAGCATGAATATTTATTTTAATTATGATAAATATAAAAATAGAAGACAATTAAATAATTTGATTGGAGCTTTAGGTTGGTAGCTAGGTACTTATGGTTTAATTTTTTTATGATTTTTAATCCATTAATAATAAACATTTTGTTGAATATAAAGCACATTGGCAAAAATAAAACTCTACGGTTGGATAACCATCACAATACTCCTGCCACTGTAGGGTGAAGTGACAGGGCGTGTCAAACTTTTGCTGACTAAAACCTATCATCTTTCGGCTCGTCACTAGTAAATCTAAAAACCAAGAATTTTAAACAAAGGTTACAATAACAATAATAACAAACTGCAGTTTATTTTGCGTGGATAATTGAGACGTAGTTTTATTAGATCTACAATGATTATTCAACATACTTCACTGCCAACATAATCATAGGAATTTGCTGGCGATTCATGTTTCTATTACGAATTTTTGCAACAAGTTTCATCAGCCACCGCCTCTTTAAACTTGAAACTAACGGCCAGATGTAAAATAATATTTATTTATTTAATACTTTATGCGCACAAAATGCTTTAGGAATTTTCTACCAGTGAAACTTTGGTTTATGCAGAGAAAAATTGTAGACGCAAGAATAAAAATACTCATCGTCATCATTTCAGTCAAAAGACGTTCTGGACATAGCTTCCCCTAAGCATCGCCACAACGACCAGTCCGTAGATATTCTTATAAACTTTTTTAATTCGTTTTTATTGTCCCACTACTGGGTAACTGCTGGGTAAAGGCCTCCCCCAAGTGCTTTCTGACATTCTTCTTCTGCACCGTCTCGAACAAGTTCTCATTGTGAACGTCCTGATCATCTCGCCACCTCTTTTTCGACCAGCCTCAATGACCCTTTCCCTCTGCAGGATACCCACTATAAATTAAACCTACACTAATAGTTAAACAATATTGAGCCATAGTCAAGATTCATGCTGAAACCTGTTACGTAAAGGCGTAAACATTGAAGGGTCAGTTTTTTTTACAATAACGACACGATGTTGAGTGTCTTTCGACCATTTGAGGTTTAGACTTTCACAACCCAAACCAATTGAATGAAACCAATAAAGACGCAACATTTTCTTCGTGACAAAACAAAATAATACAGTTTCCCCGTAACAAATAATTGACGCGTAAAATAAAATCATCAAATTGCGTGTTTGTGTAACAAAAAAAAGAGATTGACCGAGATCTACATAGTGCGATAGTGAAACGTTTTGGTTCGAATATCGGTTTCATTGTCCCCCGGTATACGGAAGGCGATTGGTCGTAAGTAATTACTATGTTGCACGTAACAATTGTGTAATAGTTATCGATGTAAAAAATATATCGATTTATGTGATCGAATCTATTTGTGCGATGAATGACGTGATGGTGTGGTTTCTTGGTATTTTGATTAAACAATTGTGTAATTTCTGACTTCTGCGTATGTTTTATACAAAAGGACGTTTATATGAATGCTGGCCGTGACAGCGGGACGTTTTACGATTCTTGATGCAGGTTGCATAACACAAAATTACAGTGTAAAATTATAAATAAATCATTTTTCTTTATAAGTGTAATTGCACGTATCAACACTCGGAATTCTTGGTAACTGTAGATTTTAACGGTGCTGTGTTGATTCTCATTTTGTTCATACTTAAAAAAATATTGTCATACTCTAGTGGTCCCACACGTGACTCTTAAAATTCCAAGACAATTAAAATTTTCAATACTTCGCCTTAGAAAATTTTAGCGTGTATTTATCTGCTCCCACTTTAGGTGGAGCGAGAAGATGTGTCAACCTTTTACTGATTAACCACTTGAGTTTATTAATTGCCGTTTGCATTCTAGGGCCTCGAGAACTCTTTTCGAACAAATCCGTAACCCTGGGTTTGTGGATCAACTGCCTTCATAGGTATACAACTATTGCTATTGCTGCTTTATTTTTTTTAAATTATATATCTGTTTAACGTCTGTAATACGTAAGTGCACTCATAATTGTAATATTAAAGGTTTGAGAAAAAGTCTTGAATCCAGTATTGACTCCGGCTCTCCCAAAAGATAAATCTTGTAATTACTAGTTACTTTTTTATATTGCATAAACCAGTGCTTGACTGCAAATCCACCTAATGGTAAGCAGTGATGCAGTCGTTGATGGTGAGCCGCACTAGTTTATTAAGAGCCTATTCACTCTAGTCTTGAAGACACCCAATACACTTTCAACCATTTTACCGTTTTGAAAGAAACTTTATTAGAGATTATTATATACAAGGGTACATAATATTATTTATTCAGGATCACCAACATTAAAGGCACTGGGAATTTACAAGTACAAATTAAAAATACTATTCAAGTGCTGCAACTCTTAGAGGGAATAGTCCACTACATTACAATTAAACATATTTGATTAAACAACACAAAATCCTATTTTATATCACCATGTTGTTTGCAATGTTTTTTGAGTACAACAAAGAATCAAAGAATACTCCTAATATTAGTTAAAACAATTGCATAAAATGTCATTATGCAAATCAATACACACACAGCCACACATTGAATAATTACCATCAAATGAAACAACGAACATTAAATTATATTCAGTATACTTTCTACACACTAAATGATTGCTAATTGATGACGTATTCAAAGTTAACAATCGACCACCACTGGAACAATATTGACATAACATTGGATAATGATACTTTGTACGTATCCTTTAAGTCATTAATCATGATCATTAGTTCGCGGTTGCAAGCGTTTTTTTGTTAATAGATATGTTATTATGGACTGTCAATTATTTATATATAGATATGCTGATAACACGTTGCAAACATACAAACTCCAGTAATGGTTTCTTTGAGTTCTGTAGAATTTCACTTGCATTTTCCTAAAAGAGTTCTAGTTTATTATTTTAGCGGAATTAGTAGTAATATTAATTTATCTATCTATTTATCTATATATATAAAAATGAAACCCGTTTTCCGTTGTCACGACATAACATGAAAACGGCTTGACCGATTTGGCTGATTTTTTTTTAAATGTTCCTTGAAGTTCAGTGATGGTTCTTACGGAGAGAAAAATTCAAAAAAAAAAGTTAGGTAAAGTAGGGTAGGTAGGGTAGTGTAGGGTAGTGTAGGGTAGTGTAGGGTAGTGTAGGGTAGTGTAGGGTAGTGTAGGGTAGTGTAGGATAGTGTAGGGTAGTGTAGGGTAGTGTAGGGTAGTGTAGGGTAGTGTAGGGTAGTGTAGGGTGGTGTAGGGTAGTGTAGGGTAGTGTAGGGTAGTGTAGGGTAGTGTAGGGTAGTGTAGGGTAGTGTAGGGTTGTGTACGGTAGTGTAGGGTAGTGTAGGGTAGAGTAGGGTAGTGTAGTGTAGTGTAGGGTAGTGTAGTGTAGGGTAGGAAGGGTAGTGTAGGGAAGGTAGGGTAGGGTAGCTTAGGATATGTAGGGTAGTCATGTGACGGGAGCGAAGCCGCGGGTAAAAGCTAGTTTTATATAAATTTATTTCTATTCGTTTTAAATGTGACTTAAGTTTTTAACTGAATATTGGTATTTCAATTCTTTCGCATAAAAATAAAAAGAAAACAAACAAATATAAATTAGATTATTTAAAATTTGTTTGTGATTTATTATTTATTGTTTATACTTTTAATTATTGTTATAATTATTTCATAACTATATCTAACAAAGCTGGAACATGGAATGAATTTTACTTTCGCTGCATCCAGGGCATAAGAACTTATATAGGTATTGGTGGTAAATCACAGAGATTTACCACCAAAAGAAAAAGTCCTAAAAGCTCTCATCTACCAGATTATGAACTGAATGAACTCTTCATGAAGATTGTAAGTAGACTCGTAAGGTAATCATCATTTGCTTTGCCTTTTCCTAACTTTATTAGGGTCGGCATCCAATGTTACCGAATCCAACTGAATGACAGTATTTTACTTGGAGACATACTATTCACAACCTAACCTAACCTAACCACAGTTGGACAACCAGATACTCCTTAAGAAAATCTCCCTCTAAAGAAAGTATTCCCGTCACCCAGTCAGTTTGCAAATTTTGTTGTTTCTTATTTATTTCCTGTAATAATGACTGAACTGTAGTGAGTTGACTACTGAATATGGGATCTTGTGTGTGTCTGCCAGGAGTTATGAAGTAGGTAGCGATCACGCCATATCAATCCTCATGCCTCGGAAAGCTCGTAAAGTTGAGATCTCTTCTTGGTCAGGTAGGATTGCTGTCCCATAGAACTATGGGCATAAAGAAATATAAAGTGCATCTGTGTTTATGCACAAACTTTTGCACTGTAATATCTCCAGCGTACCTGGCCAATCTCTGTTGAAATTGGATACCAAGTTAAGATAGTGGTCAAGCGCGAAACTATCAAAGATAAAAAAAACATACAGTTGGATTTTTTTTTCAGAAAACCTGCATTCTTGTAACGTTTATAAGTGGACCTAATTGATGGCAAAACTAGTTTTATTTTAGTGTAGGCATAAAATTAATGGCTTGCATTTAGACAATCAAAATAATTGTAGGTGTGTGTTGGTCGTGAAATTCCTTTCGACCTACATTAGAACTGATCCGTATACTTAGCTATTCCGATTTGGATTAATATTAAAACCTACACATCATAAGTAATAATCGATATTGCTATTGCAGTAGGTGTGACATTGACGAGAAGTAAAGTACTGCATAATCGTGACGATAAAAATTACAATGCCAAAAATAAAGTTCGTAATATTCAATGTGTACCTCAAAGAGATGTCAGCAAAACCATTGGGGTTCAGAAAGACTGATATTTGCTAGGGTTTCAGGAATTTTTGGATCAGATTCCGTGATCTTAAAATGCAAAGAACAGCTGAAGGATACAGGTGAGTTTTGGTCAGTGAAAGACTGACAAGCCCTTTCGTTACACCCTAGAGCGAGAATAGTCACTGAATGACTTCCCACCTCCAAAAAATTAGCATGACTATGTAGAAAATATTTTATGAAGAAGTAAACAACACAACTACCTAGCCATAAAAAATGAGACGAAAAAATAATAATAGACCGCGTTTAATACGTAATTTTCCAAACACAACTTGATAATGTTTTCATTGTGCGTCCACACTTCAAACAAAAAAATAAATTTACGCATCGACTGCCACACAAAGAACATCAGACAATTTAATAGGACTGTCAAAGGAGGTTTAATTACTTCCTAATATTGACAAAGCAAGTTTTTGTAGCACCCGGACCATTATGTCAAGTGAACTATGAAAAAACACAAGCATCGGTTCTCTCCTAATTCATCCTACTATTGACTTCAACTTGGTCCTTCTACTAAGTTGGTAATGGCTAGTTTACATACTCTGTCTATCAAACAAACCCACGCAATATTATACCCTATCATTATCAACTTTAAGTTGGTTTTCTGTTTGCACTTGTTCAGACGTCGGGTGTTCTTAATGATTCCAATTATAGTATTACTTACAAATCACTTCTAGTTTGTTGTACTGTGAGTAATGTCCATCTTTGGACGGACTGTGGACATCAATAGCCGATGCATATGGTAATGGATTACATTCGCACGTAAGTGTTCTAGAAAAACCTACATTTTAGTGGTAATTGGCGACACTTTGAAAGTTCCCTTGGCCTTCTCCGAAGCTTCTAATGCATATTCAAGTTTCTTATAAGTGATGATGTAAGCGCGTTAAGAATGGACTCTAATGAAGTCTTCTGTGTAGTTTTCTGAAGAAAACCTTCATTTTATATCAAGACTACTATTAGTGACGATACAAACACAACATGTTGTTTGTCATTATCATTATTGTTTATCAGCTTAAGATTTAAAAGTCGAATATGGACTTTAGTTATGATTGGTTTAGTTCACATCAATGCGATATTTTATATATATTATTATTATTATTATTATTTATATATTCTAAATGGAATAAGTTTTGCTTTTCTTTTTTGAAAAACATAAATACCTTGAAGGCTCCTCAGACATTCTTGGTAATTCAGACAAATAGAAACTCTTTTTACAATAAAAACTAAATGCGTGCTGCAGTATTTTTTTCAGTACAGTGATGTAGCCAAGCTAGGGAGATGATGACACCTCCCTAGTTTTTTTTTCCAACTGATTTGGGGTCGGCTTCCAGTCTAACTGGATGCGATTTGCAACCCGTGTTTTATAGGAAGCGACTGCCTGTCAGACCTCCACAACCCAGTTACTGGGCAACACGACACTCCTTGGATAGACTTATAGTCAGGCTACCTAGCGTACCTAAATAATAAAATTATGAGCTATTAAGACACCTGAGGTACAGGTTTATCTTGAGACTAAGGTGTTTCTGTTCAGTTTAGCTTAAGGCCGCAGTTATAGTGAACCTGCAACTTATTCTGTTAAATAAACAACAGACCTGTAATAATTATCAAGGTTATACGAATGACAACTGGGACTAAAGGTTTTACGTGCTGTACAATTCTAGATAAAATTAGAAAAGTACATATGAATTGAAAAATTCATGTTGGCACTTGCCCAATTGCAAATAGAAACCTCATGCATGAAATATAGATAGATGCCTTACTACCAGTTGTTAGTCAAATGGTTCTTCTGTTCTTCGTCTTCAAGTAAAAAGGTTCTTACTGCCAAAATAAATATGAAAATGCACTCACTTTTCTCAGGTAATTGTAATATTAAGTTTTTTATTAACTTTAGGTAGCAAATAAAGTAGCTCATTTGTGTCAGAAGTAAACACAGCTAACACTTATTCAGGAAGTCTTAAAGTTCGAAAAATCTAGCTTAATCTAGAGCAGTAGAACCTTAATCCCGTACGAAACTAGACTAGAACGAGAGCGAATGTATTATTCAGGCGCGTTATCAAGGCGCGCGCGCTCGCCTCACAAATTGTGCGCTTGCGCGGGCCCGCTAGATAACCGACACGTCACGACGCTGGTGTAAGGAAGTCGACTGATGGATGGTGAATGGTCAGGAAGAATAGGATGTGTGTTCGACATGGACGTGTTTGTTTCACGGAATTGGGGTAATAAGGCGATGTGTCACTGTCTGTCTGAAAGTGTGTTTTTGAGCAATGTTTTGTTGTAAAGAAAAGACAAGAGCTTTTTCTTTGCTTAGTAAGAACTAAATAGATAAAGAGTGCGTTTTCTGCTAGCTACAAGTTAGGTTTGGTGAGGTGAAGCTGTAAGTCAAGAGTAGATAGGTTACTTCTAGGTAAGCGTGCTCCATAGTGGGCCACATCTTCGCATCCCATCAGGTAATGTTATTGGCAAACGTAAGCCTAAAAACCGGCCAAGTGCGAGTCGGGCTCGCGCACAAAGGGTTCCGTAGCAGCAAATATAATAACTTAACCAAAATTACAGTTAAATCAACCTATCTCAAAAACTATAAGAGATACTTTGATCAAACCAAAAATCGTTGAAAGAGTTAATTAGCATGCATCACCTCTATTTTTTTTAGAATTTTATACCCCGTAGTTATAAAAATAGAGGGGGGGGGGACATACTTTTTACGACTTTGAGAGCTGATATCTCAAAAACCGTTCACTTTAAGAAAAATGTTTTTTAGAAAACTTTATATCATTTTAAAAGACCTTTCCATTGATACCCCACACGGGTATGTACATCGAAAAAAAAATTTTCATCCCTCAGTTACATGTATGGGGGGCCCCACCCCCAATTCTTTTTTTTACTATTTAGTGTCATAATTTTGTAGCGGTTCATACAACACATATTCCCATCAAATTTCATCACTGTAGTACTTATAGTTTCCGAGTAAATCGGCTGTGACAGACGGACAGACGGACAGACGGACAGACGGACATGACGAAACTATAAGGGTTCCGTTTTTGCCATTTTGGCTACGGAACCCTAAAAACGATACTAAAATATGCAAAAACTGTGGCACTTTCAAAACAAAGTAACAGTAACACAATCATGTAGGTACACCATAAAAAATGTATATCTAAGTTACTAAATAATTATATATTGCTTTGGAAGAGCAGATGCTCCTAATACAGGCATTTTTTGCTTAAAAAAGGCTCCAATTACCTAGTAATGTAAAACTTTTAGGTACAAAAATAATAGATTTTGTATTTGTAAAGAACAGGAAAGAATGTCCTTCCTGATCCGTCTAAAGACGTGGTTTAAAAGATTATTGTTTCATCCAACACAATCCGATGCAATGTTCGATAAAAAAGCAACATGAAAAAGGAGATTTAACGCCTGAATGCTCTGTTGGCATTCGGTAATTCTGTAATTTACTCAAATTCACAAACACCAGGAAATAAATCCTTTAAAAAAAAAACCTTAATACTTTTTGGCAAAAAAAACAAAGAAAATTTGGGTCAATTTGGGTTTGGGTTTAAGCAAAATAGCAAAATTTGAAAAAAAAGAAAAAAGTTCTTTACTGGATTAGTTAGTTTTACAAAAATATATGTTTTAAATTTCAATTGAAACCTCAAGATGTTGCAATAATATCTAGAAAAAAAATGACCTTAGGTATGTAACCAAAAATTATAATCGTATGATGTTGTTACATATCTTTTTCTTGACCAATGTTCGCTAGGACCATAGGGAATGAATTCTGAAAAGAAAACCCGTAATCCGAGAATGCAAAAAGCAACTGAAGAAACATAGGTTTAGTCAATAAATGACTGATACACCTTCTCGCTCCACCCAAAAGCGGAAGAACCAAAAAAAACCCACCACCAAAAAAAACACAACCCAACAATAGAACAACGATACAATAACGGTTTTTCAATGAAATTCTTTCATTTATTTCTATAAAATTTGCTGCGTCGTTGTCATACTGCCGCGTCGAAACTGACTGCTACAGCCTTACAAGTTTTTTCATAAAATAATCTTAGTATTTCCTGATAACTTATAGTTGGTGGAAAAGACCGATTCTTAGATTAAAGAATTCAAGAGTGAAAAGGGGACTTCCAGTCAAGAAGCCTCCATTGTTGTCATTTGTCGACTATCATCGTCACAGTAGTCAAACGGGAGCCTAATCATAATAAAAAGTTGTAAAGATTTCGTTTAAGCTTTTGTATTCACTTCTATAAGACTATTGCAGGTTTTATAAACACAAATCATTTGGCAACAACAAGATCATGATTGAATACGAACAACGCCAGTTTCGTAACGACATTGTAAAAATTGCGAATAGAATGTGTTCAATGAAAAAAACTGAATTGGAGTACTAATACATTTGTTTTGTACAGTCAACGCACGAAATTCACATTAGAGAATTTATGGCCACTGATTTAAAAAAAATGTGACTACCTGAGTTTTCACTATCTTAAAAAAAATCATGTGGTTACTTAAAAACGATAAAGATAAAAAATACTAAAAAGTACTACCAGTTTTTTTTTAATTTTCCGGGCTACTTTTCATTTGATTTTTTCTTGAAAAGCTTTATGTCGTCAGCTTAATCAGTCCAGCTATTTTCAGTTTTGCTAATGAATTGCGTTAATTGTTTAACCAAGACAGACTAAACATAATATTTAACGCTAATTGGCGCGAAAATGAATAATACAAAAAGTTCGAAAATTTCAATTTTAGCGGTGTTTATGGCTCGACAAGTATATGATAAATATGAATACAACTATATTTATCATTATCAGTCCGGGCAGTGGTTCAACTGCGCTGTCCAACTAGTTGGACCATGGGTCTTCACTAGGTGGTGGGTGGTGGGTTTACCAGTGTTTTTAAAAATAGTTGGACCACAGGACCTTTTGAGGGTTCCGTGGTTGAATTAATTTAAAAAATAACTTGCCCCAACTCTAAAAGCCTCAACTGCTTTTATATGTGTACTACTACCTACTAGGCAGTCGCAATATCTATTTATTTATTTATTTAACTGTTTATGTACATACACAAAAGAATTGGAAAAAAAGGAGACAGAAAATGGGTACAAGGGTAATGTTTATTTCTAAAGAAATCTCTACCAGCATACCGCGAAAGGATATCGTATCTTATGTAGATTTTAAATTTTGAAAGTCTACAAACTGAAATTTCAATGTTGTCAGAGAACAATGATCACATACACTTCATACTGACTGTACAAGTCGCTACGGTCCAGTGGCTAAACGAATTACTTTCATATTGGTAGACGCACTGTCTGCAAGCTTTCGATGCAAGTTTCATCACCTCCAAATAGTCTATTGGAATACTTTGTTCGCAAAATTGTTTGCAAAAATATCAATGCGAACAGATAAAAAGTCGACGGATTTTTTAATTAAAATTCGTGCTTACGGCCGCACTTTCAATCGCCTCTGAAATTAGTTTAAAAGATTATCTAATCCCCTGTAATTATCTTCTTATTACCTAAATAAATAAGAATACTAAGAATTTTAGTCAAGAAAATCAATCTTACTGAGTCAGTGTTATACTAGAAAGTTTTATAAAAAAAAATAAAAGACTTTCTGCATCAGGCCAGACCGCTCACGTCAAAAATATTATAAGATAGAATTACAAATTATATAATTATACATATAAACGTAAATAACTAAGGGAAATACTGTATAACTATTATAAGTGATATCACAACATTAACAAGTGTTAGTCGACTGCATTGTTGGCGCAATGGTTGAGTTGCTGCGTTGTGTGTCGGGGGTTTAATTCCGGCATGAAACAAATATGAGTAAGGCCTACAGAGGAAATAAAGTTCAAATACAGGTTCCTTTCTCAGCATATAAAAGAAAAGATTATTTATTTGTATTTTAAAGTTTACCTTTGAAATACAAAGTAAAAGCACTTTTAATCTGTTTTCTGAATAAAGACCATTCAGGAAATAGGTAGATTGTTTGGCATACAAAACAGAATTAGCAAATCAAATAATGAAAAAATAAATTAAATGATTCTGAAAGAAGACTATAAATTAAAAATAAAATTTTGTTGAAGTAAAGTGTTACGACCGGCTTTTTTATTCAACCAATCAGAATACGCGTTTTACAATTAGGTATTTGAAGAATAATTTCCATTTGAGGAACTTAGATTTGGTACTTATATTTTTGCACGTTGGTAAAAGATCCTGATACCGACTCTCACCACTATATAGTTGGTATGAAAAAAGTTACAGTCTCAAAAAACCTGACTCACCCCTGACCACCCGACCCGTGTTTTGGATATTTTTTTACATTTTATACGTGTTAGTAAGTAATACTTTTGAAAACATATAATTTGACGCCATAAAACCCACAATTTTATTTTTTTATAATTTTAGCACATGTGTCCCTCTAATAACTAATTAATAAGCCTGAGACACCTGTAGACATTATAAACTCATTTAATTATAGTAAAGCCATAAAACGTAGATTGAAGGAACACTATATCGCTTCAAATGGACCTTGACAACTCTAGTGCGTTGACCAATTATGACCAGGCTGTGGCATGCTGAGGCAGACCCCAGGGGTCTAATTGTGAGCCTTTTTTAAATCTAAGAAAAACCTTAGTTTTTATGAATAACACTAAGAAAAAGAATGAAAAAGAAAAATTTTAAAAAAGATGCCTAAGGCTTGTGGTCTGCTTTTGTACGGTGTTGTACACAAAGTTTTTAATCTATACTAATATTATAAAGAGGTAAAATTTGTAAGTTTGTAAGTTTGTATGTAGGGGGTAATCTCTGGAACTACTGGTCCGATTTGAAAAATTCTTTCATTGTTAGATAGCCCATTTATCGCGGAATGCTATAGGCTATATACCATTACGCTACGACTAACGGGAGCGGAGCAGTAACGAAAAATGCGGGTGAAACCGCAGGGGTCAGCTAGTACGTAATAAAAAATTAGACAAATCTAACGACACCTCCCAAGCTTAAATGCTAGAAGCTTTTTTAAGCTCTAGTGAGTCAAAACACAATATGTATTATTGTGTTTTGACTCACTAGAGCTTAAACACTAGAGCTTCATGCACAAATATCATCCACCTTTAGACGAAATCGGGTAAAAAACGCTACAAACAATCCAAGTGGCTGTAAATTTGTTGTCTCATTACCACTACCGGTAGGCCCAACCCTAGAACAACAGACGCTTTCCTTAGTATTCCAAAGGAAAACAAGCGACACCCAGTACCATAAAGCAGTGGGTACGTGACGTGTAACGGAAAACTCTTACAATAAAGTCAATCTAAATAAACAATCGGTGAGTTACCATGGTAACCACAGCCTACTTTCTTGCTTATCTCTCGAGGCACCTGTCCAGTGGACGCGACTCGAATCTAGTGCGATACGAAGATCGATATCGGAATGTTTCACAAAAATCATGGGCTTGAGTGTCCATTCATAACATCCATCTTGATTTTGCTTGTAATTTTCTTAATTCAATAAAATGTTTTATTATGGCAACTATAGGTAGGTTATTCCTATTTACTGTTCTTTTTCACCTACAGTAGCTACTTGGCTGATTTTTTTTTGTGATAAGAAATTATAAAATAATCTTTCGCTTTGAAGGAGTGTCAAAGTTCAGATTTACTAAGTAAAACCCATAGTCACACACGTGTTCTTTTAATTACCCTTAATATTCCAGGACCATGGAAATTTACTGTTGTTGACAATTTTTAACTATTTCAAAAATGTAAACCAAATGAACAAAGCTCAAATGGCTTATACAGAATCTACACCTCATGTGACCTTTGATGAATATGACGCATTGTGGTAGAAATTCCTGAGTTCCAATATTTCTACCGAGTATTATGCGTTTTTGTCCGTAATTTACCACGAAAATAACTATTAAACATAAATCAACGACAAGTATAGTACCGATCTATGCAACCAATATATAAAAATATAATCGAATGAACTTTTTTAGGTTCGCCAACATTTCAAAAAGAGAAAAAATTAAATAAGTGTCCATAGAGTTTCTTGCGCATTTTTCTCTATAGATATCTACGCTTTGGAATGTGCAAATCGAATTTTCGAAAAGTTTGGGAGTTGTCCCAAACTTTTCGAAAATTCAAAAGTGCCTGCGAATGGAAAAATGCTTTGATTTGATTTAAAATTAAAAAAATAAATAAACACCAGAACATCAATCGAAATGACAGTTGAACCGTCATATTGCATCGGATTCTTTTTTCAAAAATCAACGTCAAAATGATAATCGCGTGAAACTTCAAATTGTGTGATTGATTTGTGACAAAAACTGTCCGAAGATAGCGAAATTGATCAGTTGAGATTTTTTTGTTCATTACTGGGAACGCAGTAACAGTGTTTTTGTTCACTCGGATACAAGTTGATTCTGGTTCACTTTTTTCGAAACATAATTACAATTATCTTTTTCCGAGAACTTCGCGTAATAATAGTATTTACATTGAAGGCAAACGGTATATTAAAATGTCATGACATGTTTATCGAAAAAGTGGAGCAGTTATTTATTGAAGGAACTTCTTGACATCGTGTTTTTAAGGTGTCCAATTTACAGGCTGAGGCTTTTTCTCATTTTTTCAACTTTTCATGAGGTTTTTTTTTTCGTTATGCTACAGCTTGTGTGACGTGCCTTCAGCCTTAAGTGATCCTAAAGGGAGCACTGTCGACATAAACAAACAAACCTGATAAATTATTACTGTTGCCAGTGGTAATCTGAAACACCAAAGCGGATGGCGAATAACGGGTAAGTAGCGCACCGTCCGATAAAAACCAGGAGAGAGCCACTGCGATTTACGGGGTACCGAGGACTTTCAGGTCTGTCAAATTGTTTGAAAGAGTTACCACCGCATTAGAACGCATAGAGCGACTGAAGGAACACACGCATATTTTAGTAAGTAAACGTTTGACACTCCCTCTCGTTGGAAATTTTCTGCCATGCGAGTGATTTCATTTCTCAACAAAAAAAAAACAACACCTCGTCTAACCTTCAAAAATTTAAATAGGTAATTACACATAGAAGTAGACACTCCAAGTATCTTGCCTCTCTTTACCAATAATATACCAAGAAAATAACTATGTAACATATAAATCATCGACCAACCAGACCTTATCAATACATCATCTAAACAGCATACCATACAAAAAGTTGCCTAAAAACCTCCTGACCAAACAATGCACTTTAATTTCGTTATTTATATTAAACACAGCGGGCAGGAAACCTTTGTGTTGCCTAGCTCAAATCATAATAAGCCTCTGTAATCAGATACTGGAACACTTTTAATTTTGTTCTGACCTTCGTGTGTCGGACATTCACGAGTGAAAACGAGAGGCAGATAAACAATCGCGATCGTGCTGTACCTACCGCCGATTGAAGAGTTTTATTGTTGTACTGTCGGTGACAGCAATATTGAGTTGGGGGTATTTTTTTATGATTAAAAACCTAAAAAAAAAATTACCCCCATACTTCCTTTTCCAATAGAAGCTCTGTGCTCCATTTTACTTCTTACTTCGTGGCACGAAAGATAAGCAAGTCGCACATGCGTACCGTGTCCAGGATATTTGTACATTATTTTTAGGCTTGTTCGTCAACTCGCTACTGCAAAAGTGTGTAAGCATCCTTTTCCAATAGAAGCTTTATTGAATACTTTCTGACATTTGCTATGATGCTCCATTTCCCTTTTTACTCCATAGCACATCTATAAGTCGACCCATAAGGTGGCTGGAAATCGGCGTTGGAATCCGAACCTCTAAAGGCTGGGCGGGCGTGAAAAATTCCGTTTTTTCACGCATCACTCGCGAAATTACCATGTCCGGTGAGGAGAGTTTAAGCATGACCTTAATATTATAATGATTGTCAAAATGTTCGAAAGGTATCTGATTACTTGCTAAAATGTAACTTGGTTAATACTAAATATTTTGGACTTTCAACAAGACTTTGAGGTCGAAGATAAGGTTCCAGTAGTGGTTATTTTGCGGCGGATATGCCGATAATTATGTATTACAGGTCTTGTAATACATAGTTTTTGTGAGTCCAAAGTATTTTCACTTGTAATCTCCTAAAAGAGTTCTAGATATCTGTTTATTTTGCGAGATTGTTCGAAAGAGACACTGCAAACCAGGAAGACAATTAAATACAACTGGATTCACACGGGTGGGTTTCTGTCAGTAAAAGTCTGACACTGCCTCCCAGTCAACTCGGAACAGGAGGACCTATTTGAAACCCATCCTAAAAATAATGGTATTTTTATTAGAATCATAAACGACTACTATATTATTTGCACAAGATATGACCAGTGTGATTTTCCAAAATACTGTCCATATAATTAATTGAAGAAATTATTTCATCCTGTAACAATTTCCACCGCGACAGTACCAATGCGCCCAATAGACGGGCGTCGCCGCGAAGCCTTCGACTGCCGCTCGGCACGTGCGCGTACGACGCAGAAATGACGCCGTCCGTTCCTCTAACATGTTTGAATTAGATATTAAATCAAATGTTGCATAAAGGAAGCATTTACGTAATAAGTTAGGTAATGAAGTAATTTGGACGGTAAAGTTTTTAGTGTAATAGCTTCTTAATTTAATAAGGATATATTCTGTACTGACCTGAAATTAATTAGAATAATAGCAAGAGTAGTTCTAGTAGCATTATATGTTTCAATTTTTCTTTACTCTTAGATGATGGAAGATAACAAGGGAATAAGGGAGGGGGAAATGGGGTTAACAAGGGGGATAGTATAGATAAGTTATTATTTTAAATACACATATTTATAAATTCATTTTTCGAAATTTTCGTTAAAATTTTCATAATTTTTTTTGTAGGTACCTAATACGAATAACTACTTAGACAAATGTTTAATACAGAATTTAAAATTCAAGTCAAATAGATGTATTTGTAGGGAGCTACTACAGGAACCAGAGAAAGGTGAGGGTTTTCATTTTCCCCTATCTCGTTTAGTGCTGATTGTACACCAACTTATCTAAAGAATGTGTATGTATTCGAAATAACTATATACTTTGATAAGGAGTAAACATAATAATATATATCGAACCTACCTATAATAATATGTCCTACTTATATCCTTATTTTATATTTTCAGAATTATAACCAACGTAATGAATGGGCCTCTGGCTGCATTTATATTTCTTCATAAATTAAGTAACCACGATAAAGACTCGGTCGAGTCGTGCATACATCATAAAAAGAACATGCTTCACATTCTTCAGATTTTAAGATTATAAAGATGATTATCTTTGTGTGCTCCTGTTGTCACAGCCTCATTACGTAAGTAGGTTTTATTAAATAGAAGACATTCAGCAAGTTTTGTGTTAGAGTTAAGTAACTCTTTTCTTCTCCTTTCCTTCCATTCTTTATCACTCAAAAGTTTGCTGAAAGAAATCTTAATCAAAAGCTGTAATACAAAATTATATAAATTGTTTCATTAAAAAAATAAATAAACTATGAACTAGGTCTTACTTACAACTGCACTGTGTCGTGTCTTTTCATGGTGAAAATGTCTAAACATCTATAGACGGCAGTCATACGGATAGTCAGAAGCCAGTAAATCTGACTCCAGTTTTGCCATGAAGTACCGTGTTACCCTAGTTAATGGCTTGTGGAGGTCTAGTAGGCAGCCGATCCTCGTAAAATACTGGTATTCAGCTAAATCCGGCTTGACTGGAAGCCGACCCCTATATAGTTGGGAAAAGGCTAGGCAGATGAGATGATGATGATGGAGTTGGATACTCTTCATAAAATTATAACAAGAATATTACCACTAAAATCAAATAATACAATAGAATAAACTTCATTGTAAGCCAATTTTAAATTTAAATTAATACTTTTCATAAGTACTAGCTCGGTTTTACATCAAAACTAAAACAAAAAAAAGGATCCTTTGACAAGGGATTTCACTGACCGCCAGCACTTAAATACGTCATCAGAAATTCTTTTCCTACATTTAAAGCGAAGTGACCCTTTTCCTAGAAGCAGGTGATTCACAGCGTGACGCGAGGACAGACTGACCTCAGTCATAAACGTTGACATTGGGAAATCTGACTAATTAAAATGGACAGATAAAAACACACAATCAGGAACTGGAAAAAATTAACTTAACTTAAACTTAGTACTATAAGTACCTATATAAACTAATCTATCTTTTTGTAATTTGCTGTGTACATATTATAGTTTTGATACAAGTGGAAAATCTGTCGAGAGTGTTACGGAGCCAAGCTCTACAGTGACAAATTCCTACATGTATTAAACAACTTTTTTCAATAAACTTACGCTTTTGCTATTTTCTTTCTTGCCCCAGTTTAAAGCAGAGAAGCAAAACCTACGAAGGCGCTATAATAATATATCCTTGTATTAAAAATAGAAAATTCGACTACTTTTGAATTTATATACAAAAAAAAAATCCAACACATTAGCCAGCTACTCCTATCAATACTTAGTCCTTCTTGGATATTGGTTCTTGTAGAGCTAAAGAGGTATACTTCTTGAAGTTGCCAATTAAAATACCCAATAGTGGCTATCGAATTCTACTACAAGCTGATTTAAAGGTTTCTCCCAAAATATATAAAAAAACAACTTCCGCATCCGTCATTAAAAATACGGAAAAAGTGACAGTATGAAAGCTCGGAATGCACTTTAATTTATTGTTAATACCCAAAAAAGCCGTGGAAAAATTTGTTGGCAATGATTCCGCTTTTTAACATAATGTAATAATTTTAAGCAAGGTTGCTTTAAAACGAGAGCAAATCGGTTGAACTGTTACTGGGCGCGAAACAACACTTTTGTACTTACTTGATCTGTTTAAGCTGTGGTTGTAAGTAATTGACTGAACATACTACTTCTAATAATTATAGTTATCCTTATTACGTAAAACACAATTCATTTTTCTACCTTTGCCTATTCCACCTTCCAACCAATGTGTTCCGTTTTCTTTGGAAATGCATTAATGCAAAGATGGTTCTTGACATTAAAATAAAGAATAAATGTTGTGGCACACATGTTTTACTCAACTGTTTTAAATGTGTTTATTTCCTAAATGTTTGTAAGTTTTTGTACACAATAAAGTGCATTGTTAGACAATGTTATCTATATGAAATATACATGGAAATCTTTTCAATCCGGTATTGCCTAGTATTATTTTTACTACGTATCATTTAATTTGTTTTTCTATTTTTACGCGAGTTCAGTCTTAAAATGAACTTTTAATAAATCAGTAAGGATACAAATTTTAATGCATTACTCAAGATAGCGCAAAACAAACAAGACTAAAGGCAAATAACCTTTATTTATTCACCCTATAAACAACCGGACAAGATAAACACACAATTTGCATAGGTAATCAAATAATTATAATATAATTGCGACCAAACTCAGCCGCACCTGACCAGTGCAGATAATCTCGACTAAATGCACTGTTAAAATGTTGTTTTAAATGATCGAATCCGGCTCTTTGTTTCTGTTCCAACTAGTTATGTGATTTTCTAAAGATAAGTGCCAGTATTGTGTAATATACTTAGACTAGACAACACTTAGACATATCGAATCAAAGTCACAATGTAAAACGACGTATGAATCGTTTTAGTGGCCTTGTCTCGAATAGTCAAACTGGCTGATTGAATTTTTGTTTTTTTTTTTCAGTGTTGACAAACACGAGACACGAGTCTCGTTCCATTTTTGAATTTGTTTTATTTTCTTTTTAATTACAGCAAAGAGTTTTGAAAACGTTTGGTTATTCTAGTTTATTTTTATGTAAGTATTCAAATATTAAATGAGGTGCTAGACAGATTTCAAAATCGAAAGCTTTGTATAGTTCTAATTTATTAATTAAAAATATACTCGTACATTTATGTAACTGTAACAAAACTACAAAGATAAGTAGGTTATGTAAGTCCAACAAACTTAATGATAAGTACAAATTGAATTTTAGAAAAATAAATATTAAAACCTCTTCTTAATTTATTGTACTTTATAAATATCGATTCGATTCGATTTTTAAATAAGGCATTTGAAGATGAGTCTTTCTCAAAACTCTAGCCTGAAAACATGTCAGAATTTGGCATCAAAGTAGGGTTTCAGATGTTCTATACTCGAAACTACTCAATTTAAAAACCCTCCCCACTTATTGTTGACCTAAGTCTGTTTATCTTGCAAGATCAGCTTTGAAGCAGTGGCCCTACCACCGTTTGACAGTTAAGTAGGAGCAGTGTCACGACCTCGCAGTCACCTGTAAAAGCCTTACCGCAGTCAGTGGCCTAATGTCATTTCTAACTTATGATTGATTGTTAAAGATTATAAGTTTATCATTCATTGTTTATGAAGGATTTTATGTTGAGCATTTTTCAAACTGTATTTTAGTCTGATGATATAATTTATCAAAAATTGGTATTTAATTAAGATTCTTAACTTAAAAAAATATATTTTTCGAAGTAAAAGCTCATGCTCATTGAAAACCGCACTCTACTTGACTCTACAAAATTTGTAAAAAATAAAATACTTACGTAAAATCTATCTACCATTCTAGTTTCTGGTAATAATTTCTTGTCGACACAATTGGCGCTCCAGGAGATAAAACTCACACAAAATTATAAAAAAATCACTTAAACATAACGCTCGATTGAATTTGTAATGCCTTTTTCCAACTAAATAAGTTGGTGTCACGTCAAGTCATATATTGTCATACCCATCCACAGATCAACCTCGGCAAGCATAGCTTAACTTTAAAGATCAATCTGTGCAGTCCCTTTATTCAATTTTATGACTTTTGTGATCTACATCTCAACACGGAAACCTGGTGAACCAGTCAGCCCTTTAGAGTCAGCGCAGGAGCGAGGTCGCGCGGACCGAAGCTCGTGATGCCGACTCCATCAAGCTGGGAAGCCACGCCTCTGTGTAATTGTTAGTTTAATCTATACACCCATACATTCACGATCAGTTTCATTTAAATGGGGTTTTGATTAAATTTTTTAACAATGGATTAAGTAGTAGGTAACACTTCCTAGTATATTTTGAATATATATATTAGTACTAGTGTTATTTTTTTTATGAAATTAGTTGTGTGCCAGTCACGCGCCCTATATAATTTCATCCCTTGAACAGTTCAGTTCAGATCGTCAATCGCGTTAAGGGCTCGTGGTAAGGCTTCTGAATATGCTACTTTCAGGATGCTCGTTTATTATATAACTCGTTGTAGTTAAGCTAGAAAATATTGAGTGACAGTAGATTTTAATTGAACGTGGTGCCGATTCTAAAAAATTTCATCAACTGGAGGAGTCTAGATCTGAAAACCGGCGGTCTATTAGTGGTAACATTGATTTGTTAAAAAAAAGTTTTTCCAAAAAAAAAATACAACCTATTCTAATGTAAAAAAAACACTTCGAGTGTAAAATAACTTTAATCTCGGAGTCAGTGTTAAATAACAAAGAAAAAATCAGAAACATCGACTGAAAGGGTTTTTATTTCACACTAATAATTAGTGGCCTACGTGCAGTAGTTTTTTTTAGTATTGTACGTATAGAATTTAAACATGAACTAGATAGGTTTGGAAAAATCATAAGATAGAATTTTTTAGACGCCATAACTAGAAATAATCTCACAAATTGATTAGGTGTGGTAGTCCCATTTTATAAGTTTTCCGCTAGTGCAGAGAATTAAATGCAGTACAAATAATAAAGATCTCTGGTACTAAAATAAACGGATTCAAATGTACAAGATATTAATACATTTTTGTTTTTAAATTTAATATTGACCTAAAAATTAAAAACCTGTTTTATTTTCTTTTTGAGAACCAAAGCTGGACGATTGCTGTTATATACCTAAACATATCCGTAATAAACACAGCGTAATCAAAACTTGTCTCTTATCAAACTCTAATCGTTCTGATCAAATGAAAAAAATGATTTGGTAACTTCATATAGACCAAATCATTTTTTTCACTATGAAGTGACCAAATATTTTTTTCTCTTTACGCATTGTCACGACAAATGGGCGCGGCCTCTATTACTGCATCTATTTGTAATTTATTCAACATTTTATTACGCATGATACATAAGCATTTATAGCCCTCTTTTATTTACTTGTAATTGTCAGCATTTACGCCTATATGGCCGTTATTGAATAAAATAACTTAAAATGCTGATCAGATCTGACTGAACAATAAAAATAATTACGTTCATAAATCTAAGTTTATTCAAATTGGTTAGAACTGTACTTTAATTCAATTTTTTGCAATTAAATGTTTCTTGTCATTTTGTAGTGTGGTCATTTCCGTAAAAATCTATATTTCTGTAGTAGGTATAATATATCACTTAATTATAAATCACTACAAACCGAAATTAGGTTGATAAAAATAAACTAAATGTGAAAATATTATTTTCGAAGGTACTGCAGGCGCATTGGTTGAGCGATTGCCTGTATACTTGTCGGAAATTCGGATCCCGTAAACAAACATTTGTATGGCCTATGAAGGCATCCACAATACAGGAGTAATTAGTAGTGCGGGGCAAAGGAACACAATACTCAAGGCAAACCCATCATCAAAATGAAACCAATAAAAAAAAACAAAAGAAAAAAAGTAATTAGAAATCTGATTGCCAACACAATAATCCTAATAGTTTCAACTACAATGCATACGATCACTTTCATCTTCATTTCGACGCAGTTAAACAAAAAAAAAACAAAAACAAAAAAACGTATCTCGGACAGCGAAAGCGATGGAGATAACCGCTAAAGATTTGTAATTAGATCTTTGACACAAAAAAGGCCTAGAGTTAGTGTTGTCCGTCAACTCGTTTAGATTAGCTATTCTTATCGAGATAGTCGTATCGTGGCGATCGAACAGTGCTTCACTGTTGCTACGTACTTTCATAAACGATGAATGCAGCTTAATATGCTCTTATAGTTTGATACGTCACTGTAATAGCAAAAAGCAACACACCTAACCAGCTAATGCTATCGTCAATTCTATCGTTGTCAAGTGAAGTGAATTTAAAGTTAAAAGGGAATCGACTGTTTCGGTATGGTCATGTAAAGAGGAGGGATAAAAATTAAAATTCATGATACTAAAAAAGATTTGAGTATACATGTAGATGAAGAACTAGAGGGAGGCTAAAGAAAAGACTGATGGTTTGTGTGGGGAATGGTATGAAACAAAAAGTGACAGGAAGAAAATGTGTTATGCTGACCCTAAGCAGTATGAGACAAGGGCAGGCAGATGACGATGAATTTGATGTGATGATGATTACTTTTTAGGGTGATAATTTTACCCGTTCTGGGTAGATTGTAAAAAAAATATTTACTAACTAAAACACAACCTGTGTTCTTTCAGTTATTTTTACTTACCACGCTGACTCTTTCGCATAATCCCAAAGTCCTCGTAATGTTGTACCTTTAATTGTTAAACTGTCATTAAGGCGACTCAAGTCAACATTTTTTCCATACAAACTTCGGGGGGGTTTTACTCCACTATTTGACCATGTACATCCAAAGTTAAACATGATATCGTTTTGTCTCATTATTAATTTTGTCTGTACGGAAGCAGAATTGTAAAATAATAAGCCAATAAAAAGTTATGAGCTTCTAAAGTTTCGTTTTTTTGGCTAATTTTAACACAAATTTGAGCGTAAATTAGAAATAAAAGAAGCCTCAAATTTAAAAAACGAAGCCTGTACCGACACAGCAAATTTATCGAAGAATTTAATAAATTTTATTTGAAATTGATTGATGCAGTGGTTTTTTCGTAAAACCCCTTCTTCCAAAGGCCTTTTTTGTATTTTATCACGCACGCCTTTTACTCAGAACTATCGTGCATCTCACTGAATAAAGTTACCCCCGGTTGCGGTGCGGGGGGACGACGTGTCACAGCGCCGCGCGCGGCTGGCTGAGTTTGGTTCAGTCTACTGCGGCCTATATCGTTCGTATGACGTGTATGTTGACTACCTATAATATCTACGCTTTATTAACCGACTTCAAAAAAAGAAGGAGGTTATCAATTCGACGGATTTTTTTTTAAGCTATTGCATAGCTTCTATCGCGGGCCTTGAGCGTGGGGACCGAATTCAATGTCTGGTCGGGCAACTGCCCAATTGAACGAGACGGGTTTTGTGTCTGGTCCGAGCAACTGCCCAATTGAGCGAAACGGGTGTGGTGTCTGGTTCGGGCAACTGCCCAATTGAGCGAGATGGATGTTGTGTCTGGTCCGGGCAACTGCCCAATTGAGCGAGATGGATGTTGTGTCTGGTCCGGGCAACAGCCCAAGTTTTTTTTGTTTAGTCTTTAGAGTGCATCTTCCGACCAGAGAGTTGTTATGTCTAGTCGGGCAACTGCCCAATTGAACGAGACGGGTGTTGTGTCTCGTCCAGGCAACTGCCCAATTGAGCGAGATGGATGTTGTGTCTGGTCCGGGCAACAGCCCAAGTTTTTTTTGTTTAGTCTTTAGCAGTGCATCCTCCAACCAGAGAGTTGTTATGTCTAGTCGGGCAACTGCCCAATTGAACGAGACGGGTGTTGTGTCTCGTCCAGGCAACTGCCCAATTGAGCGAGGCGGGTGTTGTGTCTGGTTCGAGCAACTGCCCAATTGAGCGAGACAGGTTTTGTGTCTGGTCCGAGCAACTGCCCAATTGAGCGAAACGGGTGTTGCGTCTGGTTCAGGCAACTGCCCAATTGAGCGAGATAGATGTTGTGTCTGGTCCGGGCAACAGCCCTAGTTTTTTTTGTTTAGTCTTTAGAGTGCATCATCCGACCAGAAAGATGTTTTGTCTGGTCAGGCAACTGCCCAATTGAGCAAGGCGGGTGTTGTGTCTGATCCGGGCAACTGCTGCTGCACAGCACGCCTGTCATGTGGCCCGCGTCCGCGGACGATAGGAAGGTGAACTCAGTGCGGCGCCACAGTGCTCTGTGAGGTGAGGTACACGAGCGCGGCGCGCGACCAGACGGGCGTTGTGTCTGATGATTATTGTGCAGTAGAAGGGTGTCAAAATAAGAAAACAAATGAAAATTTGTGTTTTTTTTTCATTGCCGAGAAACGAACAAAGGTACGTAAGAGCGTTTTCACATTATCCGATCCGATATCGGTATCGGACGCCGATCCGATATCGGGGTAAGAGCGTTTTCACATTATCCGATCCGATATCGGTATCGGACGCCGATCCGATATCGGGGTAAGAGCGTTTTCACATTATCCGATCCGATATTGGGGTAAGTAAAATGTATGTAATGCCGTGCTCCGATATCCGATATCGGGCCGGACAATATGAAAGACCCCGGATATCGGATCGGCGTCCGACACCGATATCGGATCGGATAATGTGAAAACGCTCTTAGGAATTATTTTAAATCTTTTGTTTTTCGAATTCGAGCGGCACACAGCACACACCGCACCAACCGAAACGGTATGACATGTGTGCATCGTGTAATTTCGTTTTTATTCGGAACGGTTCGGAGCGCTATGTGCAAAGCAGACGTCGCGTCGTGCGTGAGGACTAGCGTCTAACCGCTCATCACTGATACTATCTCTTTCGGGCACGATGTCAAGTGAGACAGCGTACTTTATGGCTCCGCCCGCCAGTGAGTTCAAGCCCGCGCAAAGTGAGACCTTAAGAGGCGGATACGGACTGCAACAACCATTCTTAGTTAATTTTCATAAATCTGTTACAATTTATGTTGATGGAAAGCACTCAAAATAAGACCACACCTATAAGCAAAATGCTCAGTAATACTTACCATCTCATCGCCAAAGATCAAACGCGTTTGTCTATACACACATACAATTACTAAGAACACGGCAACGTCAAAAACAATTACCGCCATACAACGCTTGCTCGAGTCATTGTCAGTTAAGAGCTTACAATTTCCCGCAACATCCATTGCGGCCGTCCGCCCTATTGCACTTAACCTAATAACCGTTGCAATCTCGACCGGTATTGCTGACGAAATTGCGGGGTCATCTATCTGGGCACTAATTGAGACAGTTTAGCTTAAGACACTGGCCGGTCGACCGGTCGACAGACGTCTGTAAATTGGCCGTTTATGGTGAAAGTCTGGACCATCACCGCCCTATGTGGAAATGTTAAAGTTCATTGTAGCTCCTGATATTACAGGCATGTTATGGTGTTGCTTCGCTCCGGGGCGCTGGTCGAGGTTCTAGCCGCGTTTGCGCTAAGGCCGCCTGCCCTGCCACCGTTATTATTTTATAATACGGAATTGAAGGTAGTCGGTGTAGTTTAATATCGTTTTAGTTGGCAATTTAGAAGTTGCATGCTGTCTAATGATATAATTTTTGCGCTTAATAACAATGTCTTAAGTATGTGGTACTGTAGCCTGTGTTTACTTTTGGTTAGTAGAAAGAAAATTAACAGAAACCAAAAAAAAATCTAAATGAAGCAACAATTTGCATTCCTAATATTGATATGAGGAAGAGAGGAGGCTAGGTTGGTGAATCTCGCCACTTCTACACGTAATCTAATGGTGATGACGTCACATTTCGTATTAGCATTAGCATTATCGGACTTATAATGTTCCCACTGCTGGGACTCAGGCCTCCTCTCTTGGACAGGGAACGGGCCATAATCCACCGCGCGGGCCCATTGCGGATTGCTGGATGTCACATGTCTTCGAATTTTTGGACATTTCGTATGTTCATCTTTATTCTGTGATTTGAGAGTTTCCCCTTTCACCAGATTTGAAAGGTTTCTAACTTACTTAAAATTGAACGGATTTAAAAAACTTTCTATTTACGAACTTGGTTAGAGGTACTCATACTTTTTGATACAAATAACAAAAAATCTATTGAGCTAAGTACCCAAAGACGGTGTTCAATGGCCCTAACACCATCACCTTAACAAGAGTCCTGCCAATACCTCGAACTGTTCGAAATGGTGTACTGTCCATGCAATCTGATTTACGCGCGCCGCTGCGGTCCTGAAGCCAATGTCTACTATAAAGTATACCTTTACCTTTTTAGGCTAGCTAATTCCTGTACAGATTATTCATTGCTCTTGTCTACATAAATTTGTTGGTGGTACACTAAAATTGTATGGTAGGCGGCGTCGGTGACAATATTTAAGGAATTTAATAATGCAGAGCTGCTTTGGCTTTACGATATGCCCTAATAAGGACTTGTAGTTAGAAGTAATCGTGCAGAATGTGCAATCTGCGTGTGAGCAGCATCGGGATACAATGGAAACGTATTTGATGTCGAGCAGCGCTGGTGCGTTCCAGTTTGAAGGGTGCCTGAATAACTTAGTCGTGCGACATTTAGGACTTGTTTCTGGGATGGCAATTAACAAGTGATACCTTTTTTGTGATGAGACATCATCAAGTAACTCCTCCCACACTGGGTGGAGCAAGAGGGAGTGTCAGACTATTACTAACTAAAACCCACCTGTATTTCTTTAGTGGCCCTTTGCGTTCCAGCCTTACAGAGCCCTCATTGGTACTGTAATTTCTTTGAAGCACCCGTGGAAATAAATCCGTGCGTACCGAACTACCCATACGATCTCCTTTTTTGAGAGAAGATCTTGGGACCACTCTTAACAACATCCCAAACAGACAGACTCCCACACACACTCTAAATAGAAAAAGTCTAAAGACACCAGATTCCACCGAGAACGCGTGTTTAAAACCCGCTTGTGTCTTTTAGTTACCCTTTCGTTCTAAGGCCACGATCATTCTTACAAACGTGCCCACAGCCCTAGCAGGTATCGGCCCTTCAGTTTTCGGCTACGATCACTAGCAATAACCTATGGTGTAGCAGATTTCCATTGACAACAGTAACAACTTATCATCAGGTAATCCGTTAGTTTTTTTTTCATCCAGTCTTACATAAGCTCAATAATTCATGATCAAGATACAACAAGCAATTTCAATCCAATTCTACTAGTGAGTAGGTACCAATTATGTATATTGAAATATACATTTATCTGTGCATTAGTATAAACATTAATAATGATAAAATAAAAGCACCTGTAAGCCTATTATTTAGTGGTCTAATAGCGAAGACCTTTGCTGAAACACCAAGGCTTTAATTAACTATATTGTTGTACTACATATTATATATTTAGAGTGGTTATATGTTTTGTTTTTTAATTTAGTTAATGATAGTATTTGCGCTAGGTTAGGCCTTAAGTTTCTGATGAAATCAGAATGAATTGATCTTTTGACAGGTGTAACGAATTAATCGTTTTCTTAGAGTCAGTTGCTACGCTAAATAGGAAATACAGTGACTAAACATTCATGTATTTGCTATTTGGCAAATATGTCGAACCCTACCCTACCTTTTCATATTTGACTGTGACGTCAACTGATAGAAAATGCCTAAGGCATAGCATAAAGTCCGTTTTGTGCAGTGTTTACTTGTACATAAAGTTTTATTAAATTAATACCTAAAGAAAATAGCTATAAATACATAGGTTGCGGGATTGTTTAAAAGAGTTACCGTGGCCCTGGTACGCAAATGACAACAAAAGGAAGACAGAAGAGTAGGTTTTTTAGTCAGTAAAAATCTGGCGTACCTACCCTCTCCCTCCATGTAGACCAGGAAATAAATTCTGACGCCTCAAAAATAGCTTAATATTCAAGCATACATACTCGCATATACATATAGGTCCTGCTTAATAAAGCCTGTTTTTCTTCTTTTTGTTTCGCTCGGTTTTTAGGAAGTAGGATTACTCCTTAG
Source organism: Mythimna separata (assembly GCA_030763345.1). Lineage (NCBI taxonomy): Eukaryota > Metazoa > Arthropoda > Insecta > Lepidoptera > Noctuidae > Mythimna > Mythimna separata. The sequence goes on from CM061187.1 coordinate 8,640,634, forward strand.
TGTTGCCGTATGGTAGGTTTGTTAACAACATAGTGATGCAAAGAAGACTCATAAAGGAGTAATTTTTTTCATCCTAGAATATATTATAATATATTCTTGTTTCTATAAGATAAAAAAATACTTAGGTACCTAATTTATATAGTCGATTCTGAAAATTCTACTTTCAGGATGTGCGTTTATTATGCTACTTCTTGAATAGGCTGATAAAACATTACCTTAGATCGCACCGCGCAGTCGGTTAAAAAAAGGTTCATGTTTCACTTTAAATGCCGACTTATTTTAGATGCCTGAAGATAAATGGGAAATACAGAGTACTATAAAGTATTTCCGACAACCTAGACAATAATAGCTAATACCATTCAATTCGAACCATTACAGCACAATATCACTGACAATTAAGTGTAAAAAACAGATTCTAGATCAGTTTTTATGCCACAAGTACACAACTTACCGCCTGTAATGCTAGTTTTTACGATTTCTGTCTAATGTGCTTTTTATGATCTTTGTAGTTTTTTCAATGGTTGATCCGGCTTTGTTAACATACTTAGTAGCAGCGCTTTGTTGTTGGCAACAGATTCAGCCTTAATTATTTGCGACATACGATAACACCGAGAGGAGCTCGTGGCTAGATAATAACAGTCGCACAGGTCGATCTTCAAGTTTAAGCAACGCTTGCCAAGGTTGGTCTGTGGATGGGTGACCATCTTAACATAAGAAGTTTCCTCCGTACCTAGGAAAGCACGTTAAGCCACCCGGCTGTCATTTGTAGATATTTGGCAGTCGTTACGGACAGTCAGAAGCCAGTAAATCTGATTCCAGTCTTGCCATGAAGTACCTACCATGTTACCCCAGTTAATGGGTTGTGGAGGTCTGCAGCCGCTCCTCGTAAAATACTGGTATTCAGCTAAATCCAGCTTGACTGGAAGCCGACCCCAATATAGTTGGGAAAAGGCTAGGCAGATGATACGATAAAACCATCGGTCAAACGCGCGCCTATTCAAAATAAATATACCTATGTAACATACAAGTATACACACTATATGTAAGTTTATACGATGCAGCCAACCGATTAAATTATCTAATTCATAGAACGTCTAGGCCGTTCATAAAACGCCGGTTAAATGGAAGGACAATAATTAGCCTAGTAATTAAACTCTACTTTTAACGAGATGGCTGAATGTCGTGTAGTCATTTAGTTACTTCTCCGCCTTCCCGTTGAGGGATCCTGCTAGAGCTGTAGTATTGATTGATAGTAGGTATTATCGCAGTCCTAGAACGCAAAGTAACACAGGTGGATTTTAGTCAGCAAAAGTTTTCTTTTCGCTTCACTCAGAGTTATTCAATGATTTCTCACCTAAAAGCAATCCGTCGAGGCATACCTAGACGTTTTACTCGTATAGTTATTTATACTGTAATTTTAATGCTACTTCAAAAATTTCTTGTTCAAAAGTATGATGAGTGCAAAACCTGACGATATTTTTTTCTAGTAACACTTAAACAATAAAAAATAGTATTGAAGGTGTGTTAAACCTAATTACTTCTTCGTAACTATGGCGCTCAGCTATTAAATCCAGTCGTTAGTATATAAACGAGTATAAAATTACTGGACCCCACGCTGGGGTCGATTAAAATACATGTTTTTTATTGTCTTTAAACTTACCAGATGGTGTATTTAACCGCAGTCAACGTGGTGTTTATTTAAATTCATTTCATGGCGCTTTTATTGAAGATATATTAATTAAGGAAAAGTTTAATATGGATAATAACCGCTCAGGAAAATGAATAAGCAGTAGTGTATTTATTGGCGATGTTCTCATTATAATTAATATGAGTAGATTAGTAAGATTTTGCTTTCACGGTATGGTGATGTGCAGAGGAAGGGTGAAACTAAGAGTAGCTAAAGAGATAGATAGCTCGATTCACCCAGCTTAGACAGGGCTAAAGCGAGTACTCTGGATATGCATCACCCAGTAGCTCATATCAGTTAAATATTGAATGGCTTCGATCCACTCAAGGACACTCCCCCTTTCTCCTTTCAAAAACCTTTCCCCTTAGGGGTCAGGGTAGCAGTTCAATAGCAATATTTTACACTAGCTTTAGCCCGCAGCTTCGCCCGCGTACATAATATATGGCCTATGACATTCAGGAATACATCAGCTTCCTATTGGTGAAAAAATTTTAGCAATCGGACCAGTACTTCCACAGATTACTTCTCCAAAATCCAATGCTACGTAATGGAATATCCTCTGTCAAGATTGGTGTTGATTTGACTAAATTTTCTGACCTTCAAAGATGTTAAAGATAGCTAGGATCCACGATTACGTGCTTTCCGAGCCACGAGTTTACTGAAGAACATGAAAAATGTCATAACAAGTCTATTAACATCATTATCGTCTCTGCCTACATGGGCTGTCCGAAAGGAAACCTTGACGTTATGGAACGCAAGGCAAATAAGGATCATAGGAGTGGGTTTTAGTCAGTAAAAGTCTGACATGCTCTCCGGCTTCGCTCTACAACGGGAGAAGTCCAACGGGAAATTGAATGACTTCCTACCTAAAAAAATATCCCTCTCTAACTAATGATCCTCAAAATGATACGATTCAATTTCCTTTAGCCGAGAATTGAACCATTGCCAGAGCATATTGACCCTTCGGTAAAGGTCTCAAATATAACCTGTCGTTATAATCAAAATTCCTTACTAACTCCACCTACCGCATAGATAGTGGGACAAAGCAGTAAGTGCGGTATTCATCGCAAATGTCCTTTGGCTAATAGTTTAATTGCGCTGCTCGGTTCGGGGCAGCGATAGAGATCAGCGCTGTAGCGGTGCGGAGGTCACCTGCCCGCACCGTGCTTTACTGAACTATTCATCAGGATTGCATAACTTGGCGAGTATTCATAGTGTTGGTCTGAACATTTTAGCTTAGGGGCCGAGGTGAGAGAGGGGCGTGGGAGGTTCGAAACAGTTATGACCTTAGAACGCAAAAAGGTGACTGAATAAACAAAGATGGTTTTTAGTCAGTGAAAAGTTGACATCTGGTTCTTTTATTTAATAATTTCCCTCCGCCAAAAGGGAAACCATGAAGTACCTTTGCCATTACAAATCTGTTGTGACACAGAATTATAACAGTCAAATAACACTATTTATTTCTACGATAGAATCATGGTAATGGTATATCATAGTTACTGTTAGGCCTCTAAACAATTTGAATATTGTATACTTAATACATAAAATAAATGATTTCTGATATTCTGAACCGGTGCTGAAACCGTGACTTGTAGGTAAACGATTAAATGTGTACGATTTCCAAATTTTTCCAAATTTTACTACTACTTTGTGCCTTTATCGCGTAGTTTTTTCGGCATAAAAAGTGTATGCATCATACATTTACTTTATTACTTTTAGGTAAAATTACAGCTAATAGATAGAGTAAATATTTAAATTATGTAAAAAATTGCTATTTACAAGTTTTCACGTATAATAGATAGCATCTTCTCAGCGAAAGGACTTGTAACCGTAATAACACTACTTTTAGAGATTACTTAAAACAAGCATATTATAAACATACAATTTTACATCAATCAATCACGACATTTTTAATTTATACGAACTCTCATATTTTTTTAATCCGTTCACCGATTCCAGACTATGAATAAAGCACACGTTTAACGTCAGCAAACTCAGATGAGTTAATAATATTATACAGAATTATCTTAGAACGAGGATCATAAATAACGTTCTAGTTAATTTTTGTGCCTCTGAGGTTGGGGTCAGATCTAAGTGATCGCTCTGACCAAATAATTGATTGGTTAAGTTCTTTGTTTACTATAACTAGTCTGTCTAAAGTCAGATATTTAGCAGATCTTAATCAGCGTTTGAAAAAGTTACCGTGACTGAATATATATTTGTTGTAAAAAAACATTAAATAAATTGACTAACAAGTCAAAAATATGATTTATTTAAAAATACAATTTAAAAGTATGTAGTTTTACATCTTTATTCGCAAAACTCACAAAATATTGTTTTTATTTATATTTTTATTCAGATTGGTTTTAGTATAATACCTGGAAGTTAATGAATAGTGATAAAAAATATTTAATTACGGTGGATAGTGGTAATAGGTGGAGCTCGTGGCTAGATAATAACAGCCACACAGGTCGATTTGCAAGGTTAAGCAACGCTTGCCTAGGTTGGTCTGCAAATAGGTGACCATCTTAACATAACGAGTTTCCTCCGTGCCTCGGAAAGCACGTTAAGCCGTAGGTACCGGCTGTCATTTGTAGATCTTTGGCAGTCGTTACGGATAGTCAGAAGCCAGTAAATCTAACTCCAGTCTTGCTATGAAGTACCGTGTTACCTCAATTAATGGGTTGTGAAGGTCTGGTAGGCAGCCGCTCCTCGTAAAATACTGGTATTCAGCTAAATCCGGCTTGACTGGAAACCGAACCCAATATAGTTGGGAAAAGGCTAGGTAGATGATGAGTGATAATAGTTACAAAGGCACCGCGTATTGGAATTTGTAAACATTTTATTATAGATATTCGTAAGCTACAGAACACCTAAGTTATTAAGGTACGTTTCGGTATCTTAATTCGCACCCAGTCTACATTTTCTCCTATTGCTGGGGCTCTACGTTCAACACCAGCGTTGACCTCTTGGGCTGTAAAATAAATAAAATTAATTTTAGTGGTTCGGCACAATGAAGCTATTATAATTCTGGGTTTGGGAAAAATATAACGATTAACAAACTTTGAGTAAAAACAGAATTTAGGAAAAGGTTTTTATGAATTCGTGTTGGAATGCCACATGCGTTTTACATAATCTTGTATTCGCGTAGCTGTTTTATATATATATACACCAGTTTCTCCACGGCTTTACATATGAGTATATATCTAATTTATATTAAAAAAAATACCTCATTGGTTTTGTAATTGTAGTACAGAATCAAATAAAATAAAAGATTTGAAAATAAGAGCAATTTTTTTAACCAACCTTTCTGCAATATTTTCATGATATCATCAATGCTTTGGACTGATGGAGAAAAACCCTTTGATTCTTCAAAGTCTGTAATTATTTTTTGTCAAATTTAATATCAATAACTAGAATCTATTATATTTATAACTTATTAAAAACTTAGTTTATGTTGGCAGTGTTGGTATTCGTAACCATAGTACCCCAGTTAGAATCCAACCAAATTCAATTGGATGCAGATAATAGAAATCTTGTTTAAGGAACTTTCAAAACGCCTTGTTGACACTTCGCGTGACCCAAGGGTTGACTTTTATCATGGTCAGAGAATAAGCATTACCATACAGCGTGGCAATGCTGCCAGTCTTTTGGGTACATTACCAGACAACCGCGATGCGGATGAGCTTTTTGAAGCCATTTTTTAGATTACTTTTAGTTAGTGTATATACGAGTACATATATATTTGTAATGTACATAGAAAACTAGATTTTGTTGTGCAATTTGGGAGAGGCCTCCTCCTAAGCCAGGCCAGGTTTTGTTTGAGAACCGGGTTTCCTGTGGGTTTGGGTGGCTTGGACTTCTATTCTTTTCTAGGTTTTGTTTAAAACCGTTGTGCTATGACAGACTCAAATAAAAGTATTTCAATTTTTTTCATTCTTTCTTGCATGTTATTCGTCAGTTGTTATTAATTGATTGAATAACTCAGATTTTTATGATTTTTTCATTAAACTTACTCAGATTTTGTATATTGGAGCCTTGGAGAAGTTTATCTGATGCCTTTTGTGTCGTGGCATCGTTGTTACCCTTGCTTTCGTCTTTCTTCGTGTCTGCTGATAGTAACTTAGATTCAAGTGCATTTATAGCTTTATTTAAATCCTCCATAAATACAGGAATTCTTGACGGATCAGAAGGTGTTGAATCTGAAAATATTTAAAAAAGAAACTTAAAAAGAAGCTAGCCTTTGTACATAGCAAAATAATAAAATTTAATTATTTATTTAAGACGTATATTATTAAATTTATTTTTCATTTTTTGTAGTTTTAATTCTCAAACTCACTAAATACACAGCTTATGAAAATAAGTAACTTAAATTAAAGATAATTATGTTGCAGCCGACTACTTTAATTTTAGGCTAGTTTAAACCCTGCGGATAGAATTAAGAGCTTTGGTAGCATGGTCGCGTCCGCTTATATTATTTTTGCCCGTCATCAGCACTTTGCCTAATAAAATTAATTTAAGAACTTGCCACGGCTTTTTGAATATTAGAGCGAGGTAATTTATTAAACGTTACCGATCCAAGCAAATTTTCAAGCTGTTTAGTTGAATGGTTGAATCATGCAGGCGGCTAGTTTAATAGAGCTATTCTAGCTTTAGCCCGCAGCTTCGCCCGCGTACATAAAATATAGTCTATGACACTCAGGAATACAGCAGCTTTCTATTGGTGAAAAAAATTTAGCAATCGGACCAGTACTTCCACAGATTACCTCATACAAACAAAAAAACAAACTTTACCTCTTTATCATTTTATATTATACATATATTATTATAGTGTAGATTAAGTTAGTTGGCTGCGAGAGATATAAAACCTGTTGCTGGTGGTGGCGGTGGCGAAGGCGGTGGAGGGGGCGGTGACGTAGCCTCTGTCACAGCCTCATCTTTGACTTCTTCGTCCTCTGAATTTTCCTCACCCTCTAAATTATTGTAATTTTATTAGATAATGGGTTGGAGAGCAGTGGTGACCCAGTGGTAACTGCCCTGACTTACAAGTTGTAGGTCGCGGGGTCAAACCCGGTCTGGCGCATCACTTTGTGTAATTTATTTCTACACCACTGCTCTCAAAACGGTGAAGGAAAACATCGTGAGGAAACCGGCATGTCCTAGAACCAAAAATTCGAAGACATGTGACATCCACCAATCCGCAATTGGCCCGCGCGGTGGATTATGGCCCATTCCCTCTCCAAGAGAGGAGGCCTGAGTCCCACCAGTGGGAACATTATAAGGCCGATAATGCTAATGCTAATGGGTTACCATAGTATGTATACCCGTGAACTCATACAGTAGTTTACCAAAGAATTAAGATAAAAGTTAATTAGCATTTTAGCATTATCGGCCTTGTTATGTTCCCACTGTTGGGACTCAGGCCTCCTCTCCAGGAGAGGTAATCGTCTATTACCTCTCCCTAATCCACCGCGCGGTCCCGGTGCGGACTGGTGGATGTCACATGTTTTCAAATTTTTAGTTCTAGGACATGCTGGTTTCATCACGATGTTTTCCTTTACCGTTTTGAGAGCGATGATGGTGATGATATAAATTGCACAAAGTAATGCGCCTGGTTGGGTTTGAGCCTGCAATCTACCACTTGTCGTCGGGGCAGTTACCATTGGGCCACCACTACTCTCAAAACTAAAAAGTTAATGAAATGAGAGAAAAATGTAACAAAAATCTTACCTCTTGTTCGAGACCGCATAACTAAACAAAATAAATTATATTAATTTGTAAAAAAATATATTTAAAAATTTAAATAGTTATAATAACTAGTATATGTATGTATTTAATGATGAAAGGAAATAATAACATTACTATAAGCTACTACTACTATCAATTAATTGCTAATTGTAAAAATGTGTTCAGACCTGCTTTAGGTTGACGTGAATTCACATTGTGAATCACTCGCCTTTGGGGGGTACTTTCTTCCTTTGGAACTGAACCGTGAATTTCAATTTCCATTTCTATTGCATGGTTTGGTAGATCCGCTGAATACAAAAAATAAAATGGTAAACAATAATTTATGTAACCCATAAAACATAATTATTGTATTTGGCTGTATTTTACAGGCATATAAATATATTAGTTTACTTTGTAACATAATATGCACATTTTATTAAATGGTGTGAGAAAATAGTAAAATAATACCTGATAATCTTCGAAGTGGATTCATATATTTCTGGATGACATATTCGAAAGTATTTCGGTTATTGCGATCCACTTAAAAAAACAATACCATATATTACAAAAAAAAAAAAAATTCACGTAAAAGAAAAATTCCAAAAAGATATGCTGTAGTAAACGAAAGTGTTATATTATCATTTACTTTTTTTTTATATTACTTACTACGAATAACAGCGCAATCCTGCTTATGAATAAGCATAATCCAAAATAAAAAGGAAGCCATGATGGAGTACATGACCTCAAAAATCACTTGACCATCATTGCACCACCAAATTCAAATAATAATGGCACTTATTGAAATTTTATAACTTTACTGTTCAACATTATATTATGAAAGCCAATGCTATAAAAAATAAATTGCTTAAATCATAAAATTTATCAAAATAATAAAATATTGGCTATATAATTATTACTGAGGCAAAAAAATATAAAGTTATAAAAGGAAGTGGAATATCAAAAAATGCGAAGAATAGTACTTGTAATGGAGTAACTTCATACCTAATTTATGATTGAATAAACATGTCTCTAACAGATAATTATATTTCGATATATTTCTATGATTTTTTTTTATTATTAAGTTTTTATTCACAACTACGACAACATGCGGTTGTTTGATTTTACACTAGAATTACTAAGGTCACAAGGACGTGTAGTCTCGGAACGCGCAGCAGATTAACTCTTTTTATTGATTTTTTATTAACAAAAGTTTACGTTAGAAAAGGAAAATGCCACACTACTGACACTACCTAATAGGCTCCCATTTTATTTAATTACTACGGGGCATTCTAGACTTGACTAAAAGTTGGCATGTTAACCTTGTGTGAGCATGGACTATTAATTTTTTCATTGCCATTCAAAGAGTTTTATATGCACATAAAATGGACTAATAAAAAAAAAATTAGGGTTTATTATTTTAACTCGTTTAGATTGTTGATTGTGTTTGCATATTCTGAATCTCCTTTCTGTACTTCTATACTGTTTTTAGCATACTTTGCAGCTTTTTCATTTTCATCTTCTAAATCGAATGTAATATCGCTATCTTGTAACAATTCATTATTTATCTGTCTTCTAGGTCCTATTGGGAACATGGACTTAGGTGCTGTGTAATCATTAATTTCATTTAACTCCTTAGAGTTGAATGTTTCTGTTGATTCATCTTGTAAATAATGGTCTTTATCTTGTGGCCTAATATTTTCTGGGTCTAAGTATGAATCTGAAGATTCTGGATCGCTTTCTTTTATAGCATGCTTATCTTCCAATTCATTTATATAATACTTAAGATCACTGTCTCCTATAACTTCATCTTCTTTTTGTGTGTATTTATATTCATCAGAATATACTTCTGTTCCTCTAATTTGAGAAGTTATGTAATCTTTTTTGATATTCTTATCTTTCAATTCATCTGAATAAAATTCTATATTACTGTCTTGCAAAAATGTATCATCTTTTATTGCTTTACTGTCTTTTGAATCATCTAGATAAGCTTCTGTTTTAATGTCATGAAACAATCCATCGTCTTTTTTAACATCTTGGTATTTTATTTTATCAATATATACTTCTGATCTTCTGGATTGAGATCTTGCATACCCTTTTTTGGCGTAATCAGGTTCTAATGCTTCTGGATAAGAATTAAAATCGAAATCTTCTAAAATTTGATCATCTTCATTTTCATTTTTATCTTTGAATTCATCGAAATATATTTCTGACTCTCTGTTATGAGAGGATGTAAAATCTTTTTTTGAATTTTTTGCTTGAAATTCTTTAAAATATTTCATTTTTTCGGGAAACTGGCCAGTATCACGTCTTTTTATGATTGAAGGATTCAATGACTCGAGACCTTGATCATGATAATCATTGTTCATTTGTGAGACAAAACCTTCTTCTGACTCATCATTTATCTTTTGCCTTTCATATTCTACCGGCTCTTTACTCTTTGAGGCATCATCGCCTTCTTCACTTATTCTATTATCTATTTCAACACCTGGAACAACATACTTTTTATAAATATAGTGAAATTAGTTGAAGTTGCAGGTAGTTTGATTTTGAAAAAACGAGCTTTTCAGAAACTAAATTCATAAGCACTTATATTGTGCTCGATATAAAACGCAGGGATATTAATCATGAAAAAAACAAATTGCTTCGAAATATATTTTATTTTCAGTACATAAAACGCAAATCTAATTATATAGAGACATCAGTCTGAAATATTTTTCAGCAAGAGGCGACTGCTATAGTGTAGTACCACTTTGTATCAACACGATAATAATTTGAGTTTTAAAATAGATATTCATTAAAATAAATGTTCAAGTATTGCAAGTATTCGAAGGTTGATTTTTATCGAGATAAGTCATCAGGCATCGTTGTAATGCGGCAGTATCTATAGGTCATTAGTTCGAATCTACCGTTCACGACCAATATTACAATACTAATATAAATAGAATATACTTTATTGTTTTTAAGTTTGGAAAATTGACCACCACCACAATAAAGTCGAGGGAAGATTTGTGCCTTTTTGTATGTCATATAATAACTTCATAACCAGTTCGCCTACGAGTATATTAAATATATATTATGGGATATATTAAGGAATTATATTATTAAGAAAAGGAAAATATCAAATTTCACCAAATCATTTCTGCCGCTCTAAGTGAATCGAAGAGAGTGTCAGATTTTGGCTGACTAAACTCCATCCTTGTTGGTTGAGTTACTTTCTTAGTCTTACGCGTGCCTTGTCTAAAGCTACCTAAGGAACGGATTAAAATACTTTGCAATCCCAAGCTGCTGGTAAGTAGTTTGCGCATTTGTATGGGGAACTGAACTTGTTTTAGCGATCCTTAAAAAACTCAATGCTCTTGCCCTCAACTTTTGTGTGCTAGTTTTGACTAAAAAGTTACCATCCATTAACATATTCATAAGGTCATCATCGTCGTCTATAATTTTTCGGTTGTCCGCACGCACGTATCCCGATTTAAACATCGTGGTTGTTGCAGTTTTATATTGGGAAGCTGTAAAGAGATTGATTATTTATTCATAAAAAATAAGGTTTTTCTATAAAAATAAAAAGCACATAATAAGTTCGCTCAGGTCTGTCTTAGCATGCCATAGCCTGATGTTTAGTCAATGTGCTATTAGTTTAAATAATATACAAGACTTTTATGTTTTTTTTTTGAGAAAATATCAAATATCTTTTCCCGCTCAGGGGGCAGCTAGAGTCATCACAGGGGGCGCACGAGGCATCGGAAGCCGACTGCTGACTTGAATGAAATTGAATGATACAACACATACCTCACCATCAGAGAGTCTTTTAGGTGACACTACAAAGTTTCAATAAGATGAGGTTGTTCAGGAAAATTCACACTACCAGTCGGCGCCACTTAGCCGCTTAGCTTTTCTTTTGGAAATGTATGCATGACGTTGTCGTCTGTTCGATGTTGACGTCGATATCTAACTAATGTCATGAACTATAACGCTTTTACCGATCTCCATAAATAAGAATAAAAAAAATACCTACACATTTTATTGTTGATTAGGGTCGAGAATCACAAAGATAATAATCAGTTAATTTTTTAACAGATTCAAAACTGCTTTTTGTATATCCATCCCAATTGCCATTATTCGAAGGAAAAAACGTTTCTTATAGGTACTTACGAGACCGTTCACATTTTTTTTCTTCCACATATTTCAGAAATTCTTTCAGTAGGTTTGACCAATTTCCAGTTGAATTAGCGACTGGAAACAAAAAATCGTTGATGTGAAATACAATACTACAATGGAATTCATACAATATTAACGATTGTGTAACATTAAAAGTTTTTCCGATATCTTCCCAACTTTTCTCGGTCAAATAAATCGAATCTTAAACTTATTTATAAATATCCTAATTTGCTATTTATGGTTGACTATTGAAGAAAGGGTGCCCAGAATTTTTTATACTAAACTTAAAAAATATTTAATCTGAATCGTATTTGTAAAATTAAACAAGGATCCTAAAATGTTTGTATTACTGCAATAATAATAACTGAATTATTTATTTTCTGAGCGGTTTTGCTGCCTGTTAGAGACAAAATGGTTGTAGGCCTGGTATTGTGCCCTGCAGTACCTAGACTATGACAGACTGACACAGACGTGTCACAACTGAAAAACTGATGAGCAGCTGCTGTAATGTGGTCAGAAAGTAGAAAGTCTAAACCGTACCGTCTCCTGATTTTCCAGAAAATTTAGGACATGTTTCCATTTTTGTCAGTGGCACTTTTGTAGTTGACACTGGTCTAATAATTGACGCCACAGAGGTTCTTGTTGTTATCAGAGGGTTCCTAAATGGCCTTGTAGGTTTCCAAGTGGTGGTTACAGGTCCTTTCATAAGGACTTTCATTGGATTCTTGGTAGTTATCATAGGTGGGTTGGTTGACTTTGCAATGTTCCTGGTTGTGGTTTCATGAAGAAGTCTCATTTTGATCGTTGGTATACAACCACTTGTGGTCACTTTTGGTGTCAATTTCTTTAAAGTTACTGGACTAAGTTCCCCAGTAGGTCTCAGATAAGTCCAATTGTCTCTCCAGTCTCCATGTGTAATCTTTTTCAAAGGTAACAGTCGAGAATTAGCTGTCACTGTAGTGGATTTTAGTTTTAGTTTACAAACAGGTGGACAATGTGGTAAAAGGGTTCTTGGCGTTGTACTAGAAAGAGTAGCACGACGAAGTGTCATCAGAAATAATTTCAGTGCATAATTTTCTGTAGTGGAAAATTTTCTTTTTGTAGTTTTTTTTAATTTCAGCTTGACTCTATTCGTTTCTTTAGCAGTAGTAGCCTTTTTAGTAGTGTCACAAGTAGGCATCTGTGTTGTGGTTTCTTTTAACTCAGTTGCTTTCATTTTTTTTAATGATCCCCAGTCTACATCTACTGATAAACTTGAATGTCTTGGCACTGAAATTGTAATTTAATTTATGGTCTTTAAACTTTATTTTTCTTTAAATATTATGAAAACGGAGTTGTCATTAAAAAAATAGGTTTGTTTAAACTGGGCACCCTAGTCATACCACGTTTGGCAGTAGAAATCCAAAGAATTTAACAAATCACTAATCGGTAAAAGTTGAGCCTGAGTAAAGTTGTCAAATGAAAATAGTCTAAGGGCCTATTTCACCACCTATGATTAAGTTTCGAGTATCTTACTTGGCAGATAATTTCATGCAAATTCTGTCACATTTTTGAATTTATTCAGTGAGTAGTGCCTACTCGGACATTGTGAAACAGGCCCTTACACTTGGTTTTCAAGCTAAGAAACTTTGAATACCGTAGCATATTATCTTACAAAGGTGTTGTTGCAAACTAAATGTAGGCCATTTTTATATTATTGGTAAAATATTGGAATGCCTAAAAGTAAAATCGAAATTCACGTATAAAGTAAGCTGTATGGGGTCAATAATTGTATCGTGTACACTACACACTTTATAACAAAAAAGTCTTACCTTTGGTTCTAATACTAGGGCGCGGCTTCACAATCCTCCACTCTTTACCATCAAAATATCTTTGTGGCTGATCTTTTGGCACTGTAGATTAAAACGATATATACATGAGGTGTGTTTTAACAGACGTTTAGTTATAGTTAACATAATAGTGTGATTTACCCTCATAACAATAGCTGTACTTTGCATAAATGACACTATATGAAATAAAAACGAAATTGAAGTTCATGATTAAGTGATATTCTTCGAGTTTTAGTATCATTTACTTAGTAATTGTTCCTTTGTGTCCGTGTCAAATAAGAATCTTTTTTTAATTTTATTCACAGTGTTTATCCCATTTTATAAATATTCACATTTTCAATTTTACAAATATCACGAAAACGGATTTACGGAAATTCGAAATTGTTGCAACAACGTGTGCGGTATAAATATTAAATTTAATAAGAGAATCGATAAAGTTTATTGCGGAACACAAAATTATTGCGTTCGTGGATCTCGATAGTTGTCGTTGTTTGAGAACGTTCCTAATGTTGCTCTTATCGTGTGTGCCTACGACAATCGTGACGTTGTAACCATGTGTGATATGATAACTATGATTTGCTGAAATGTGCACTTAGAAGTATTTTAATTCGTCCGCTTTACGTGAAGAGGAAGTTTCGAGATTTTGATCGAAAAAGGATGACGGCCAGAAGAATAAAGGTTGTTTTGTTTTTATGGTATTTTGTATCTACAGCAGGATCATTTTTGTCTTTTTTTTATTTGTGATTTTAAGTTGCGATTGACGCAGCAGCATTGACAAGGTTATTGTCACAATGACGTGCAGATTACTAGATTTACATGAGAAATCCTTGAATCTTTTTACATCTTGTAATTTTTAAACGTTTATAAACAGTGTGATATTGAAATTTTATCAACAATTTCAAAATAGTTACAGATTGGTTAAATCAATCCGTATCTCTTTATAGAAATGTTTTTACCCACATGTGAAGAATGAAAAGGTGGTTCTCAAATGTTGTTAAGAATTAGGTGGGTCTTGTGGTTACAAACAATCTGATCTTTTTTTTATAAATAACATCTCGCTATTCCACCTACAGTAGTCGTCTGCTTAACCAGGTTAGCCTGTGGCGATCTTAATAAAATTAAACCAGAACTTTTAAGGAAACTTTAAATTAAGTGACTACACTAAGAGCACCTTCTACCTTACTTATCTCCGTCCCTAGGTGCGAACTTCGGACTAGAGACTCTTTGGAATCGACAGCATTAGACGGGTTGAACCAAACCATTAGAGTCCTTCTTTAAATATGCTTTATCACGTGCCTTGGTCTAATTATCTTCATTTCAACCGAAAGAATCGCAATCTCACGACTCTTATCAAGGTCCACCTAATGGGAGGCCTTACAACGCTACGTATTGCAGTACTGGATCGCCACTCCAGCTTTCGGAGAGAACCTTTCGGCTAATCGAACATCTGTTGCATGAACAATGTGCGCTACCTACTGCCACTTAAGTTTGACGGTTCTTCGGGCTACGACACCCTGTTTCTCATTCGGATATCTTCATTCCTGATACGATCAGCAAAGAATTGCCCTTTGAGTGATTTTAATCTTTCTATTAAGACTCACTCTAAGCGACCACGTTTTAGTGCTATATGTCATCAATGACAACACGCACTGGTCATAGACTGTCGTCTTGAAGCATTGAACATATTTTTGGGATGAAAATATTATCTTATGTTCTATTCCAGGATAAGTTTCATCCATACCCGTTCAGTGGATAAAGCATGAAAAATTAAAAACACATTCCCGCTAATAATTAAAGCTAGGACACTGAATATAATTCACCTCATTCAATGGTTATTCACGGGTCAAAAAGGTCTTATATGTAGCTATAACACTCAACAAAATCTAAGATCACCCCGCAAGTATCAAGATCTTTACCAACTGTAAACTATTTATGATACTTATAAAATACCCATATAAGCATAGCGATAATATTAATAAATATGAAACCGGTGACATTAGCACATAGTTATGGTTATCAGCGACACTTCTTGGGCGGCGCGCGGGCATCCAAAACGGTGTGTAGGTTCGGTGTACCGGTCAGAGTCGTGACCAGTACCGACCCCCTTTGTTCCACATTGCGGCTTCTGCTTATACATATTTATATTCTAATGGAATAGAAAAACAGTGTGTTGTAAGTAACAATATGCTTTGATTTTAGAAGTGATTCGGTTATATCACTGTATGTTGGTAGTGGTACCTACAATACGTTACGTGCTCTAAATTTTTAATTTTTTTACTTCAGTCAGTGAAATCCTGACCTTGCTAGATTGCTACCTACAAGGTAGTGGGATAATAATGGTTTAAATTTATCCTGCGACCAAAATAGCTCTGGAAGCAACCTTTACCCAACTGTGGGCTGACACAAGTTGATCGACTAATCAGTTAAAATCAAAAAACATATTGATCAAACTCGTTGTTTTTGAAATTAGGTAAGTACTTGTTTATTTATTTAAACTTCATAAACAGTAGTGGTAAACAGGCGGATTAAGAAGAAGACTGTGGTAGGTGTGCACTATAAATAAATAATAGATAATAATAAAATACATAATATAAAATATGCTAGAATTACAAACTTGTAAATAAGTAGGTACTAAGATAATTGACAAACTATTACAATTAAGAAAACTTAAAATATAACAATTATGACTTACGTAATCTACAAGCACCAACGGTCAATTAAAGTTAAACTGATCACACACAAAAACCTATTATAAGTAAGCACTTAAAAGGAGTTCCATCTAGCAGCTTAATCTATATCGTTACACTGCCGGCCGATCGGTAAGGGCTAATTTGGGGGGATTTCTATGCAAATTTAATTACACTGCAGTTGCATGCTCTAACGAAGTATGCCATTAGCTGAGGCAATACACTGGTGATATTAATTTTCATGAAGGATTGCAGTAGTGTACGAGTATCTACATAGGTTGAGGACTACTTGAGTATAAATTTCAAAATAAGGTGTATTTACGTCATACTGAAAAAAATTTAAATAGGCCACTAAGAATGGCAGTTAATAAAAAATAATAGATCATATTTAAATTTTGAATAAGAAATTCTATGGCCATGTCGATTGTTGTCAAAAACTGGCGGCAATTTAAAATGCGTGTCCGTCGTGCTTCGAAATGGATTTGACTACCTAGAGAAAAATTTTGTCGCCCGTTTAGGGGCTGTTTGACTAAAAGAGCAATCTTAATAATTATGACCCATTAAAAGCTAGACGTCATCGTGATGAAGGTTGATAAATGAGCTTGACTCTTACCGGAGGACCTGGAGTATGTGGAGAATGAAGAAGGTGTTTGGCTAACTGTGGGATATAACAGGCTAATCAGATTTTAATGGTACAAATACATTTGAAATATATTTTCATTTGCTCAATAGGTACTTTAGGACCTTGACCGAGAACTTGACATATAAAATGTATAACTTAATTTTAATTAGAGGCTAGAAAATCTGATCATCTAAGGTTTTGATGATAATATAGTATCATGATGACAGTCATTTTAGAGGTTGAGGAGCGGTCATTTTCTTTTAAAAATCATCAAGAAATCCTCCTCCTGCTTTGGATGGAGCTAAGGATTAGTTTCCTGCATTGAAAAATTACTATTTAAATAGTTAAGACTAGGTTTTAGATGACACAACGCGACGAATTTGACGAAAACTCAACTTTAAATTCACAATACGGACTGCGTGGGTAAGTCTTTACCATTAATATTTGCGTTCAATTTTAGCACTCAATTATATAGTACTTAACATGTAAAGGCACCTACTTTTAAACGTTAAAATTAATTACTAAATAATCAACATTAAGCATTACGCATGAAGCTTTTACAAACCACGCGATACTTTGTCAAGGATTTGTATTTAATGTAATAATGACTAATGAATATCAATTCGACATAAATCTACCAACAGCCAATAAAATTTGAAGTAAAACGTAAATCACTTACTTTGGAGATCATTAGTGATTGAAATATTGCCACAATATTTTGCTACACATAACATTAAATTGACCGACTGACTCCAGTCTTGCCATGAAGTACCGTGTTACCTCGGTTAATGGGTTGTGGAGGTCTGGTAGGCAGCCGCTCCTCGTAAAATACTGGTGTTCAGCTAAATCCGGCTTGACAGGAAGCCGACCCCAATATAGTTGGGAAAAGGCTAGGCAGATGATGATGAACATTACATTGAAATGAGCCTTTGAAATCTCTCGGTAAATTCAAGGTAAGTATTAATAATGATATGTCGTAATTTTTAATATCAATACTAGCGATCCACAGCTTTGCATGGTGCACCCGTGCAAAGCGAAGTCCGCGTGCTGGATTAAGGTCCATTGGTGGTGTAAATAAAGTTTATTCTATTCTATTCCTTCCCTTAACCTAAAGAGGAAGCCTGAGTCCCAGCCGTTGAGAGATTTTTAGTCTGATTTTGCTAATCATTAATATCTTATTTTATTTATTGGGGAAAACAAACAATATCTCATAAAGAAAGGATTTGAAATAATTTTACAAATGAATGTGCACTAATATTATAAAAGTGAGAGTTTCATTGTATGTGTGTATTGGATACTCATTCACGCTCAAACAGTTGAATGGATTGCAATGATTTTTTGGCACATAGATAGACTATGTTCTGGAATAACACAGGATGTTTTTTATCCCAAGATTGTGAATTGTTTACTTGGGATAATTCCCAACTTTCACGCAGGCAAAGCGACTGTCAAGATCCAGTCAGTTTATAAATCTAACATTTCAAAACAATAGTCTACTATTCACACTTTCCACAAGACAGTGAAATCTATGAACAAGATCCGATGTGTACAAGTATAAAGGAAATATAAATAAATGTTTCCCTTTTAGCAACGCCGCTCATATCCATAGCTATCAAATAACAGTTTAACCATATAAACGAAACTCAAATTATACTGTGGAAGCCGCCTATTGGTCATCGAATGGGCACAGGAGTGGGCAATCGACGCACCGATTTGGGCATAAGGGTTATCGTTCAGTGGGCAAGAAAGGCAAGACGAGCGTTAAGATGGGCAACTATTTATGATTTCTCTGGAGCTATGCCGTTGAACTAAGAATTTTCATGTGAGGCCGTAAATGTGTTTTATTGAACTTGCGATTTGGCATACAGATCTGTATCTTGGAGCAGATTTATGTAGGTATGTACTTCACTAGCTAAAGGGTAACTGATTGCTTCGATTTAATCAAAATAGAACACGCTGTACCTATACTCGTATATAAATTATATTTTTCAATTTCTTCAGCCTCGAATAAATTTCTAAACTTATATAGAAAAATAATGGCTATATTTGACTTCCCAGACCTGGGGCGTCATGATACAGGCAGTTGTGACTATTCCAAAACCCTAAGTCGGCTTCTCTGGGGAAAAACGCACTTAATATAGAATTATTTGAAACGAAAATTTTATCTACCTAAAGTAATTTAGGTACAATCATCTTTTAGCTGGCGTCATCTCCGTGACTGCCAAGCCCATCCTACATGGGTGCGTCACCATTTCGCCAGTTACCGTCATTTCTTTACTCGTTCACTCTCTGTGCGGCCCGCCTTACAGCACATAACAATTGACACCATGTAAGTCTTGCCGGTGGCTACGTTCTCCCATTAGACTACTTCCTTAACAAAAGAGGTCCGGAGCCTCCTATTCTACCAATTGTATGAGCTATTTACCTTATCTGTACCGCGGCGCAATCACACCCGGTCCGATCCAACGCCGACCAATAAGTTTTGATACTTGCCCCATTGTTCTGTCGCGTGATAAATATTAGTCTAGATCGTACTAATATGATTTTATTTATTAGTTCCTGTTATCTTTTACTGCGATTTATAATTCTGTCGGCGATGTTTCTGATCGTTATTCATCATGTGTGAATTTGGAATGCTAATTTTATTACTTGTTTGACATATTTATCGGAGCTATCGTAAAAAATCAGAGCTCTTACCATATTTTTTAAGTGTCTGTGTGTTTAAAAATAACCGGTATTGTAATTTGGCGCAGTAATAAGTTATTAGACGAAGCTTCTGTTGAAATTGTACATTTTTGTAGATAGATGGCGAAAAAAAGTAACTATGATTTGTACCATGTATTGCAATTCAAACCAGGAAAGTATGGCACAAAAAAGATATTAGGTACTTAAAAAATGCGGTTGGTGGCCAAGGCTGTCAAAGATGATGATGATTCTGGTCAAAATATTAATTATGAAAAAAAAAAAAAAAAACATTCTAATTAGAAAAAAAATCAAGACCTCTTACTCGGCATACCAGAGGGCAGTACCTACGTATCTGCAGGGCGGCGCTCGCGCAGGTAACCGCGTTATAACAGTGATAGCGGCGCGTGATGTGACCATAGCGGGCGCATGCACGGGTAGCGTCATTTTACACTAGTGCCATTATAGCACGGACTTGACTACCGTTAGTTAGGGTAATTATTTTGGGCGTAGACCTTTATATGAAAGAGTTGTTTTTAGTTAAAATGAATAAAAATGCAACGATTTCTCCTGCTAAAGCATTTTTGGATAAAAATTTACATAAGGGGAAATATTTTAGGAAAATAATTTTATTGATTAGGGTTGAGTTGTAAAACATAACGCAAGCGTAATCAAAAAGAGACGTATCTTAAAAAAATTATTGGAAAATAGAAGTTTATTTTTTCAGCATGTCTACAGATTCAATACCCTTTATGGGTTAGGTCTGCAAAGTTTTATTTTTGAATTGGAATGTAATCTAATAACTTTACCCACTCTGGTTGGAGAGTGTCAGACTTTTACTGGCTAAAAATAAAAGTTGTAGAACAACTGGTTAAGCAGTAAATTTTTCAACCACTGTGCTAACCGTGCCTTTAATGAAAACTTAATTAGACTCCTAATTTATTGAAGGATCGGCAATTTCATTAGGCAAAAGTTGGCGGCAATACCTATAGTGTACTCATCGATTTTTCAGCTAAGCTCTTATTTAGAGGTCACTAGAGCTTCTACTTGTAGATTAATTTTATTTTTATAGATAGATTGATTTAATAAATTAAATAAGGGTGTAGCTATAAAATACTACAAGTACACCAACAGCAACATTCGTTGTGTTATGACGAAAAATTCACATCATTTCTACTGAAAGACGAAGACTCCGGACCGGCAGTAGAGCTGGTCCGGAGTCCACCTTATAGGAGACCTTCCAACACTGTGTTTTCTGGTACTTACACAGTTACTTCAGAATCCTTTGGAAATTAACCCTGGCGAAATTTAAAAATAAAAAACAAAATAATAAAATACTTTTTATCTTAAAATCTCATTTGGCCATATCGCACATAATCAAACTGCTACGATATATTGTTGTCAACACGTTTTTCTCAGGCTGTCGACTTTTTAGAAAGTAATTAAAAATATGTGTCCTTTTTTATACTCAATGGCTGTTAATACCAATTACAGTAAACAATAAATTTTAAGCGCAATAAATCAAACTTGCAATTATTATTTTACGTAACTAATTACGCAAAGTAGGGCTGTGCTAATCAATTTATCCAGGTTCACAATTAATAAAAAATATATAATACGTTTGTACATACTTTTATCTTTAGTTTGTATATTTATTAATTGGTTTATTAGATTACTATGTAAATATTTGTACACAGTACTTAAATAAACTAATTACAGAAAACAATTAAGTGCATTTCTCCGAGATGTCGTAAGACGGAATTTGTTATAGAGCTAAAGTTCTGTTAAGGATTTCGACACGAGAACGGCACGTGTCTTAGCCGGGTGCATGGAACAGAAGTGTCCGGACCGAGTCGTGACATAAGTCGACGGGCGCCAGTAATCTAGTATAAATTGCGTACACTTACTGACTCTTTATAGACCTTTTAAGGTAGAAAATTTAAGATGATGATCACCACGTTCATAATTAAGATGGGGCGAGATAGGAGACTCGTGACGTTGTGTGGGTGGTTCCGCTTCCGAGGTCATGGGTGGTCTGTCTACGGGCTAATTTGGGCAGGCTACTGAGACTTTTAGTTTTTTAGAAGGATGATAGATTAGGTGTTTGACGTGGCTGCCATATCCGGCTTCTTTTTAGTGTATAAGGACATGGTTTTTGTGTTAAAACGGAACTCACTAAGCATTTGTGCATTCCGCTATTAAAAATTTGCTCTTGAGAAAAATACAGTGCATTCTGATAGCTACAATCTAAGGGTCTTTAAGTCAAGAGTTGATAAGTTACTTCTTAGTAAGAGTATTCCATTTTCGACATCATCATCGCTTACCACAAGGTGAGATAGTGGTCAAACGCGACCCTACAAATATTTATTTCAAAAAAATCTTCTAACTCCTTTTATATTCAGGTCACTAGAAGACTGCAGAGAAAATGTACTATATGGTAATAAAAAGCCGTTCATCATGATAAACATCAGCAACATAACTTAAGCAAGGCTAGAAGCGAGAAACACGTTCCATAAAGTTAAGGAAGCTTCTCTTTAACAAACTGAAGGAAACCTTTACGGGTAAAAGTTGCATACGCTGGCGACGTGTGTGGCATCCCCAGATACTTCATACATACAAACATATAATATAGAAACCGTTTATATAATACTCGGCCGCTGGACGATCCCCATATCTCAACGGGAAGTATTTTGCATGCAACCACCACCTATCTTTTGGAACAATCTGAAAACGGGAGCAGGTTGCATCTAAACGTCCTATAATGAAACATCACAACATGGAAATTGCAACTCTATGACGTCCGAGTTATGGTTGTTTTTCATTTGATCAGTGTATTGTTTTAGCGCTTTTAGTAATTTGAAAGGTTTTGCCAAACGCATTATTTATCGTAAATTCGTAATTGCTGATTGTGGACGAAGAAGGGAATCTTTGCAGAGCTTGATATCATGTATTAAGTGGGACCTCGTTGTTTACTTTCGTAATGCTTGAAGAGAACACCGAATGCTATCGCCAGATGTTTTTATTGATAATGTGAAAACTTTTGACTGTAAGTGTAGTTTAATGATTGGTAATTATATAAAGAGAGGTCATTTATGTCTTTATAGTTCCGTACCTTAAAAGGAAAAAACGAAACCCTTATGAGATCACTTTGTTATCAATCTGTCTGTTAAGACCCTTTATTTAGCTCGGGAACGCCTGGAGGTATCGAGTTCAAATAAAAACCATATACTGAGGTCTTGGTTATAAAACTAAATAATCGATTAAAATTTTCCTGAATTGCTAGTAATCGATTATTTCTCAATAAATCGGTAGAATCTTAGAAAATGTATGAAACTCGAGTGAAAAGTGATTGTTAGGCGAATAAGATTCCATTAATTTATTCGATTCCGACTCTCCGAGAGAACAGGATTCCTTTAATTTTTCATCCGGCAACACTTGTGCCGGACATCAGTCAGTTACCGAACTTCCACTTATCACTTTTTTAGTTTTTAAAACTTTGCCGCATACTGCTTCTGAGTGCAGGATAGGAATTGAATGTTGTGGAAACTTGTGGCAAACATACTCGTATAAGAAAATGTCTGAAAACTAAAAATTTGTAGTTACGTCACAAAAAAAAATGTCATCATCATCTGCCTAGCCTTTTCCCAACTATATTGGGGTCGGCTTCAAGTAAAGCCGGATTTAGCTGAATACCAGTATTTTACGAGGAGCGGCTGCCTACCAGACCTCCACAACCCATTAACTGGGGTAACACGGTACTTCATGGCAAGACTGGAGGAAAGAAGGACTTCTTGACTTAAAAATTCCTAGGTTCAAGGTTGTAGCTATCAGGAAACACAGACTCCGTCAGAGAATTCCACTGCTGAAAATCCATAGCTGTACGCTAGACAGCGTATTTTCTGATGTACCAACCTTCGAATATTTGTTAGCTTATCAAGTGCAGAGCTTACTTTAGTCGGTAAAAACCCTATTTCTATCATATACCCGCAAAACGAGACACAATAGTAAAACAATAACAGCGCCGTCGCATGAGACCAGTCGGGGATTCATGAATTAAAATCACTATCGCTAATTCTTACTTGAGAGCATTTAAACATCGGTTATTTAGAAGTCAGAAAAAAATATTTCATTGTAACCCTAGGAATTATTGAAGTGTGTTTCATTCTCCTAACCACTGAAGCATAAATTAATATTCTATATATGTGATTTCAATAGTAAACATCGGAGAAGAAACAATTACGAACTCGTATGTATGTAAACTATGTATGTCACTAGGCTTACTATTAGAGTTACGAAATTGTCCCCAAATGAAACGTCCATTTCAAAACAAATTATTTATTAGATAACTAATCTTCTATTCTTATCTTAAATCTCAACCATTATCTCTTTAATGATTCTAATATATTTAATGTTAATGTAAATGTAAATATAATATACCTAATAAATAATTACTAATATGCATCTGCTTAACTTTATATAAATAATTTTATTCTTCTGTACATGTGTTTATCGTTAAGCCGTAGGTCTCGGCTGTCATTTGTAGATCTTTAGCAGTCACGTTACGGATAGTCAGAAGCCAGTAAATCTGACTCCAGTCTTGCCATGAAGTGTGTTACACCAGTTTATGGGTTGTGGAGGTCTGGTAGGTAGCCGCTCCTCGTAAAATACTGGTAATTCGTCCTACACAGCTGGATCAATTTGATATAATTTTGAAGCAAGGAAGGTTTGAAAATATTAGATCCGGTAGCGCTGAACTCGGGTTCACAAATATGTATTTTGACGAAATGTAGACTAGAGAGGAGAGAGAGTTTTTTCAGGTAGAACAACATCTGTCTTAAAAAACGTTGACACAGTTTCATAGTTTAGTATGTAAACTTCACGCAAGCATACACCAAGGGTATAATGACGAGTACTCGTCTATGAAGCTACGCGTAGGTAGAAAGTAGGCCTTAAAGACATGAGGTTTGTCAGGCGTCATGAAGCTTGCAAGTACAGACGCGAGCGGGACGATGCTGCTTCGTTGACAATGTTCCTTGCTGTGAGCAAGCGTACACGAAGCATATTTTTTTTAAATTTTCATAAACTAGTGCTTGATCCCACCTGATAGTAAGCAGTGATGCAATCGTAGATGGTGAGGCGCACCAGTTCTTTCTTTTTTAACCTATCACATACCCGCAAAACGAGACACAATAGTAAAACAATAACAGCGCGGTCTCATAGGACCGGTCGGGGATTCATGAATTAATGACAAATACTTGTCTATGAAGCTACACGTCCGTGGGTAGGCCTTAAAGAACCGCTTTATTCATTAAGTCATTAATAATACGAAATTGAAATTAGAACGAAGACAAATAAGTGGGCACTAGACCAATTGATTTTTAATGAGACTCTGCTAATCGTTTGATAGCACCATTTTGTATTACAAGTTGCGTCTTAGTAATAAAATGGACACACTTGTTTGTTTAACACTGACATAGTTGCATAGTAAGTGTTTTTCAATCAGGAGGTACTAATTTAATTTCAAGATTTATTTAAATATTACAAAAGCAGTGGTAATTCAGCGAATATATTGCTAATTGAATCTTAATACTAATTTAACAGTTTATTCGAAGTATTGAAAATCGGAATGTCATTTTTCAAGCCGTGAACCCACTAGTGTTATGGACACCTTTGCACCGGTAAAGATCAGGGAAAAAAAGTTTTTTTTTTAGTTTCAGGAACATCGAAATATTTCAATGTTCCTGAAACTGCATATACTTATGTTATTTTTTATCATAAGATCAAAAATTCATGAAAATTTTGAAACTTCCAATATAAGTATTATGAATAGATCATTAATACAATAAAACAATAAATCAATAAAAATCATTAATACAATAAATTAATACAATACTTTTTATACTCAAACTACAATGTATCCGAAATTTATAAAAACCTAGCTTTAGCCCGCAGCTTCGCCCGCGTACATAAAATATAGCCTATGTCACTCAGGAATACAGCAGCTTTCTATTGGTGAAAAAATTTTAGCAATCGGACCAGTACTCCCACAGATTACCTCATACAAACAAAAAAACAAACTTTACCTCTTTATTATATTAGTATATAGATAAATGGTTTCAATTTTACGTTATGTATTTAAACACTGACGGTGTTATAAAAAATAGTTTATCTAAAATACTATTAATTTTTTTAAAACAATTATCCAGATAAACTTTCAGGTTGGCAATAATATGTGGTGGTGGTGCCTACTGGGGTTATGGGTTGTGAGAAAGAGAACTAGGGCTCTGGAACGAAGGTAAAGGTTGAACAGAAGTGGGTTTTAGTCCGTAAAAGTCTGACCTTCAAGTGCAGGGAAGATATTTGTTGGTCTCCCACCAAAAAAAGGAATAATATTCACAAAATTACAATTGGCTAATATTTTGACAGCAACTTACAAACTTCGAATCACATTACCATCAGAGCAAGCTGATCGTGCTCATTACAGCAACAGGTTCAATAATCGCCAGTCTGTTTGATGGTATAGCTTGAGACCTATGAATTTACACTAGCCTTCAGGCATATATGATGTTTATAGCCACTATTTCACATTTAGAACGTTTCCTTATTGATATAAGGAAATTACTTTTCATTATGAGGTTGGTTGGATATAATTTGAGCGTGCAGGTGAGCGATAAGTTCACCAGACGTTTGAGGGAGCTTTAAGGAGAGATGAAATCTGTCAAACATTATCAACTCATTACAGCTGCTGGTTACGTCTAGCAAGAAACGGGCAAAGTATTAGGTATAGATATCTAAATTATAAAATTTCAGGTGTCCCATACATTTACGTTTGCATAAGTCGAGAAAATGTACGGGACAGCTGAATTTTTTGTCGCGTTTTCAGGGTTGGTCCCATACTAAAAGTTATTCATAATGGTGTCATAATGGTGAGTATTGCCAGTGTTTTCATTAATTGTCGTATTGTCATATCCACATTGTATAATGAGTAATGTTTCTAACATAGCATAGTTTTGTAACTATTAAAAATAATTTATTAAAAATGTTAGTACTTAATAGAGTAGATAGAATATGGATCCTGTATCTTCTTTAAATAAATAATAATAATTTCAATAGAGACTTTAATAGTATAATAGTTTTGATTAGTAAAGTGTTTTTATTTTTCATGGTATTTCTCTGCTTGTTAAAAATATTCTTTACTTAAATTTAATTAAATAAATAATAACAATTAAAAAAATATAGAGACGTATGTAGAAGAGTATAAGAGCAGTGGTGGGCTTGTGATAGCGGCCCTGATCTACGAGTGGTACGTTGTGAGTTCAAAAACAGGTAAGCGCTACATTGTGTACTTTATGTCATGACAATTTTCAAAACGCCGAAAGAAAATTTAAATTAAAAAAAATCTAGCAGGAGACCTTTGCTAGGCAAGTTGACTGCATAATTATGTTAAAAGAGTTTAAAGAAGCTATTATTATTAAATTCCTGGACTCGATTTTCTTTATCAGAGCTTCCATTCAAACCGCTCCAAGGAAAGTACAAATCCTTTTTTTTCTCCAACACCCAACCAAAAATCTTCCTCGCAAATGGCACAGCGGTTAGCTTTGTCTACAGCGGTCTGCCGTTCGATTATAATTTAAGTGTCTTCAAGGCTGGAGAGAACAGGTTCTTAGTAAATTAGTGCGCTTCACCATCAACGATGGCATCACTCCTTACCATTAGACGAAAAAAACTTAAAAATAAAAAGAACAAATAGGTATTTCAAAGGAAATTTCTTCCAAAAGCCCTGCAATAAGCAATTTGAGTATTTATTTATGTCA
The DNA here is from genome assembly GCA_030763345.1 of Mythimna separata. Lineage (NCBI taxonomy): Eukaryota > Metazoa > Arthropoda > Insecta > Lepidoptera > Noctuidae > Mythimna > Mythimna separata. Next base: position 8,667,840 of record CM061187.1, read on the forward strand.
GAAAACTTACAATAGGCTGTTTTATTATCCTGGGCTCGATTTTTCATTCAAAGCGCTTCTTGGAAAGTACAATCCTTTTTTTCTTCAACACTTAAGCAGAGATCCTCTTCACAGATGGCTCAGCGGTTAGCTCAGTGTTTATCACTTCATTAGCCGAGGTCAGGGCGCCTCAGACACCTCTCGTGTTAAATAGCTGATGTGTCGTCTCGATTGCGTCCCGGACCTGTGTCTACACGCTAGCTGAAGCCTATTCTGGAAAGTCTCAGTTTGTGGTGTATTGGAAAGAAACGAGAAGTCAAAGATATACCTACCGTTAAGGAGAATGCTCCAGGATAGACTACAAAGTCTAAATATTTTATTTAAAGTTTTTTTTTGTTTGGGAAGTCATTTTATTACTTCTCTCGCGCTTGGGCGCAGCGGGCGGGCGTTTCAAAGAGGGAACTTTCCGCCATAATCATGGCATGCTCAACAATTTACAGGTGATTTTAATGAGTAACATTGTATATATGACATATATGCCATTACTGCATTTGGGAATAGGCTAACCAGATTGATTATGAAGAACTAGCAATTAAGAACCATCCAAGTAAGAAGAGGTTTCTCTACTTACTCTGTTCTGCAAAAGCCTAGAGTATTTCATTTTAGTAGATATAATTGGTTTACCCTGTAAACCAATTATATCTACTAAAATGAAATTGTCGTTTAATCACAAACTTGAATTTTACTATATATAACGCCACAAGAGATCCATTTTCAAAAAACATAATAGTAGTAACGACATATTTTAATAACTTAAGCAAACAGTCATCCAATTCCTGAAAAAATACTCTAACAAAAACTCATCCTTAAAATCCAACAATATTCCTCCCCGCAACTCAACACCTCAAGAATTACACGAACTAATGTACAGTCATTCACAGCCGATCGTTTCACGCTGCATCGCCGTTAAACAACAATGTAAGCACCAGTCGGCCATCAGTAACCTTACCTCTGAACCACGAACTATTACCGCTTGCCATCTAATTTACATTTCGTTGAGGCGCGGGCGCCGCGGCCGTAATTTTTGCACGTTCTCCGCACGCGCGGCACGTTTAGAAAAACTTGTGTACGCGAATGTACATCTTTCAGAATTGCGATGGGGTTTTGTTTTGGATTGTATTTTTAACTTGGCTGTACAACTCGGGCATTAACTTGATGCTTGGCATCGATGAAATAATGTCCAAAAACAATATAACAATAGCAGAGAACTAGCCAAATTATCGACGCGCATATTGATAAAAAAGATGCTGACCATACCTGACAATTGCCGGATGAAATAAGGTAATGCAGTGGGAAGCAGGGGGATGCTCGCATTTCAGAGATGTGTCAAGTTAATGTAACCGGATTATAGTGTTTTAGTTTCAAACTGGTAGGCACATAATTCGCATTCCAACCTCGATGTGGTATGTGTCGCGGATAATCGTAAAAAATAATTTATTCATAAATGTAGGTAAACATTTGGTATACATATTATGTCTTAGGGCAAACTGTTTTCAAAACATTAAAGTAATTATAGGTATTATACCTACTTAATATTTTAATATAATCATTATAATAATTTTAGATCCAGACAATTATTATATAACATAATATGTAGGTACAATATATTTAAGTAGGTACACGTTGATAACATCTATAGGTACCTAAATATAAATCTATGACAAAAACAAGACAATCAGGAAACAATTATTTTGGCAAGTAAATTGACTTTTATTAATTTATTGTCAGCCGTAGGTTTTCATGATTCAGCTTATCGTGATGAACAAACCGAAACTTTGACTTGCTTGTGGGCGACTTATTTATAATTAACAGTTTGCCTACTGCAGTCTTCCCGTCCGATTATAATTTAGGTGTCTTCAAGGCTAGACTAATAGACTAGAGTGCTTTTAATAAACTAGTGCACCTCATTATCAAAGGTTGCATCACTACTTACCATTCGGTGGGTTCGCAGTCAAACATTAGTTTATATCTATTAAAAATATATATGACTGCGTATTATCTTTGGACTTAATGTTTCTGCTACACATAATTAAATAGAAACAATTTATTAGCTCATTAATTTAAACACGAATGCACCCGGAGAGATGAGCGAAGATCGTCACTCATTGAACGCCTTAGGGAGGCTATTGTCGTTGAGGTCAACCGCGGGGCAGAATAAATAATAATACAAGAACGACGGTGAAAGTGAAGTTACGATTAGATCATATTTGCGGAATAAATATCTCACAAAATAGATAGATTTTGCACGAGGAGCTCGTGGCTAAATAATAACAGCCGCACAGGTCGATCTTCAAGGTTAAGCAACGCTTGCCTAGGTTGGTCTGTGGATGGGTGACCATCTTAACATAACGAGTTTCCTCCGTGCCTCGGAAAGCACGTTAAGCCGTTGGTCCCGGCTGTCATTTGGAGAACTTTGGCAGTCGTTACGGATAGTCAGAAGCCAGTAAATCTGACTCCAGTCTTGCCATGAAGTACCATGTTCCCCAGTAAATGGGTTGTGGAGGTCTGGTAGGCAGCCGCTCCCCGTAAAATACTGGTATTCAGCTAAATCCGGCTTGACTGGAAGCCGACCCCAATATAGTTGGGAAAAGGCTAGGCAGATGATGATGATGAAAATAGATAGATTTTGAAGGGGGTTGGGCGATAACCCAGCAGTAGGATACAATTTAGTCCAATCCACGCAGCGAAAAACAATGCCGAAAAGTTACGTGAATAGATATGATAGACGTGAATAGTTTAATAAGTGTTTTCATATAATTATGTATTAATCTATTATTGTAAGGTTATTAGGTATGTATTTTAATTTATGGGCCAGCTTTGCTTGATAATAAAATGGCTATTATTATGATTATAAATATAAAAATAGACTGTTAAGAGTCGCTACATGGTATAGGTATTTTAATTAGGGAACGAGCTCTTCAGCTCACATTGAATGAAAGTCATCAAGTCAAAGAACATTTTTCTTCTCATTAGTAATATACCTGTATATGTATATTTAATAACCATCTATTTTTTTTCTGGTGAGTAGGTTAGAAAAAAAATCGATCAATATAATGTAAAATCACAAAATAATAAAATTAGATAAGTACTTAATTATATTTCATTAAACTAAATAAAAACCAGTTATATAAAATCTAGTTAAATTACATAAAACCATACTTTTAGTGCAATCAGTTTTTATTTTAATGTTTTTACAATTTAATCAAATTTATAACCTGACGTCATGAATAGTGGCCAAAACCTCTGCATAATTAAAAAAAAATTTGACCCTAAAATGATCTGTAGGGTAGGGTCTTCGTCTCCAGTACAACGACAAAATTCCTCTTAAATAAATTGTACGTAAAATAAAATATGATTATAATAATTTAGTTAATGAGTTTTTGAATTAAAACATTTAATCGTACTTATTCTCATATAAACTAAATTTAAAATAAATTATATCATTATTTCAGTTCAACTTTAGCCACAATATTTACTTGCAGTTTCAATTGGCCGAAAACGAAACGTCAATCAAATTGAGACCATCTTATTATAAAACTTAATTGAATTTTCTAACAATTGCTGCACTTCCTGCCACTATTGTGTTTCGAGAGGAAAAGAAAGCTCTTACAAGTTATTATCGAATCTTATTTGAGACTGAAAAGTTAAAATGGAACCGCTTGTCTTGATATGATCATCTGAAAAAAAGATCGTGTGAAAAGGAAGGATGAAAGGCATGTTACTTAATGGTGCAGTTAATGTAGCCACCTGCTGGGCCCAAACCGTTTAATGACTTTTTAACATCGATTCGAAAAGAAGAAAAAGAGGTTTCTTAAAAAGTTATTTACTTGTGGTTGACTGGAGAGGGAGCGAGACTGACTCCTTTCGTCTTCTTTTTAGGGTTCCGTAGCCAAATGGCAAAAACGGAACCATTATAGTTTCGCCATGTCTGTCCGTCCGTCCGTCCTCGCTTAATCTCTGTGACCGTTAGCACTAGAAAGCTAAAATTTGGTACCAATATGTATATCAATCACGCCGACAAAGTAGTAAAATAAAAATTGGAAAAAATAATTTATTAGGGTAGCCCCCCTACATCTAAAGAGGAAAGTAATTTTTTTAAGATCAACCCTAACGTGCGATATATTGTTGGATAGGTATTCAAAAATGAATAGGGGTTTTCTAAAATCATTTTTTGATAATATCAATCATTTCGGAAATAATCGCTCCCAAAGTAAAAAACAATGTGTCCCCTCCCGTTGAGGAGCTCGTGGCTAGATAATAACAGCCGCACAGGTCGATCTTCAAGGTTAAGCAACGCTTGCCTAGGTTGGTCTGTGGATGGGTGACCATCTTAACATAACAAGTTTCCTCCGTGCCTCGGAAAGCACGTTAAGCCGTAGGTCCCGGCTGTCATTTGTAGATCTTTGGCAGTCGTTACGGAAAGTCAGAAGCCAGTAAAATCTGACTCCAGTCTTGCCATGAAGTACCGTGTTACCCCAGTTAATGGGTTGTGGAGGTCTGGTAGGCAGCCGCTCCTCGTAAAATATTCAGCTAAATCCGGCTTGACTGGAAGCCGACCCCAATATAGTTGGGAAAAGGCTAGGCAGATGATGATCATTAGGTATTCAAAAATGAATAGGGGTTTACTCAAAATAATTTTTTGATAATATCAATAATTTCGGAAATAATCGCTCCAAAAGTACAAAACAATGTGCCCCTCTAACTTTTGAACATCTGGAAAGTAGAGCTTTATATAGACTTTCTAGGAAAATTATTTTGAACTTGATGGGGCAAACAGTTTTTGAAAAGTTGGGGACACTTATTATGACGGACAGGAAACTACGGAACCCTACACTGAGGGTGGCCCGACACGCTCTTGGCCGGTTTTTTGAAATACTTTCTTTTCTTCAAAAATTAGAAAGAATAGGGAGTCAATGATAGAGTAACAGTTGCGCCAACTGCAAGTAACACGGAATAAGGGCAGAAAGACTTTAGATGACCTTAGTCCAGGAATGACAAACATACAAAAATTTTTTATGTTTGTCATTCCTGTGTATGTTGTAATTCTGTGGATGTTGTTAAAACCATTATCAACGTTGTAGCTCCTAGTCTAGCACTTATTTTTAATAATTGTATTGATTGTGGACAGTTTCCTGATTTAATGAAGTGTAGTAAAATAATACCATTGTTTAAAACGGGTAGTACTTCTGACCCCACGAATTATAGACCCATTTCAGTACTACCTATTTGGAGGTAGTGAGACAGAGAGTAAAGTCCCACATACCTCCATTGAAAAGGGAGGATCCCCCGACCGGACGAGGTGTTATGTCCGGTGGGCTACTGCCCGATAGATGATTTCGGGCTGTTGTATCTATTCAAATCGCGCGGAGAACTTTGCTTGCGCGATGCAGGATTCTGTGACGTCATGTGTAGATGTCGATGATCGTAGTCGCTACATCACTCCCCTCCGGAGATCGGAGATCGATAGTCCTTGATGCTTCTTATGATGCGTGCCAGGCCAGCGGTAGGTTGCTTTTTGTGTGGGTTGGTACCCAATACCACATAGTTCACAGTGGGTTGCTGTCTGAACTTTGTACTGCGGTAATGCCCCAGTGAATCGGGGTGGTGTCGTCCCAGTGAGTCGGGACGATGTGGCAAGCTCCTGTGAGTCGGAGTAATGCTGCTGGTTCCAGTGAGTCGGAACCGAATACCGCATAGTTCTCGGTGAGTCGGAACTGTCTGCGATGATGCCCCAGTGAGTCGGGGTGATGATGTCCCAGTGAGTCGGGATGATGATGCCCCAGTGAGTCGGGGTGATGATGTCCCAGTGAGTCGGGGTGATGATGTCCCAGTGAGTCGGGGTGATGATGTCCCAGTGAGTCGGGATGATGATGTCCCAGTGAGTCGGGATGATGCTGCAGGCTCCAGTGGGTCGGAGTTATGCAGCTGGCTCCAGTGAGTCGGGGCCGGACTGTGCGACGTAGGGCTTGATTGCTGGCGTCGACCAGGAGAGGTTCTTCATAGCTCTTCATGTGACTGGCCGAAGGTGCAGTGTGCCAAGGTCGATGATGAGGCTGAAGGTGATGACCAGGTATGACCAGGTGGGCATGCTGGTGGTCATGATACCCTCAGTGCCGTGCTGGCTGCGTGGCTCGCTGCTCGGAAGCTTGAGGAAGTGATGATGACGTCACGACGTGGTTGCTGCACGAAGGCTGCGCTGACGTTCATGCTCGAGGGTCACCAGTTTGGAGGTAGTGGAACAGAGAGTAAAGTCCCACATACCTCCGTTGAAAAGGGAGGATCCTCCGACCGGACGAGGTGTTATGTCCGGTGGGCTACTGCCCCGATAGATGATTTCGGGCTGTTGTATCTATTCAAATCGCGCGGAGAACTTTGCTTGCGCGATGCAGGATTCTGTGACGTCATGTGTAGATGTCGATGATCGTAGTCGCTACACGTCGGGGTCACCAGTTTGGAGGTAGTGAGACAGAGAGTAAAGTCCCACATACCTCCATTGAAAAGGGAGGATCCCCCGACCGGACGAGGTGTTATGTCCGGTGGGCTACTGCCCGATAGATGATTTCGGGCTGTTGTATCTATTCAAATCGCGCGGAGAACTTTGCTTGCGCGATGCAGGATTCTGTGACGTCATGTGTAGATGTCGATGATCGTAGTCGCTACACCTACCTTTAGTAAAATATTCGAGAAACTCATTTTAGAGCAATTACAAAGATTTTTCAATAGACACAAATTGTTACATACTAAACAATTTGGTTTTACAAGGGGTCGTTCAACAACCGATGCCGGGGTTGAACTTTTAGGTCATATTTATGATGCATGGGAAGACAAATGCGATGCTCTGGGCATTTTTTGTGACTTATCCAAGGCATTCGATTGTGTTCTCCATGAAACTTTAATCAGGAAGCTTCGCCATTACGGGATCCGGAACTCCTCTCTGAATCTTCTTACTTCTTATCTGAGTAATAGGATTCAGACAGTCGATGTAAATGGGAAAAGATCTCCCGGATCCGTAGCAAAAATGGGTGTCCCTCAGGGCTCAATTCTTGGCCCCTTTTTGTTTCTTATTTATATAAATGACTTACCTTACCTCATCAAGAATAACCATAATATAGTGTTGTTTGCAGACGACACTTCACTTTTGTTTAAAATGAAACGTCAACAGACGGTTACTGACGATATAAATGTAGTTCTTTCGAAAATAATACACTGGTTTAATGTAAATAACCTCCATCTTAATGAAAAAAAAACAAAGTGTATTAAGTTTACCATGCCACATGTTAGGCAAGTAAACACTAGTGTACTAGTTAAAGGTAAAGAGTTGAGTCCTGAAGATGCAACAGTGTTCTTGGGCATAACTCTAGATGCTAAGCTTCAGTGGGGCCCACATATAGACAAATTATCGAAGAAACTTAGCTCTGCAGCTTACGCTGTTAGACAAATAAGAAATTTAACTGATGTAGAGACAGCCCGTTTAGTTTATTTTAGCTATTTCCATAGTGTCATGTCGTACGGTATTCTACTGTGGGGAAATGCCGCCGATATCCAGACAATTTTTGTTTTGCAGAAAAGGGCTATTCGTTCGATTTATAAATTAAGTCCCAGATGCTCCCTCAGAGATAAATTTAAAGAAATTAATTTAATGACTGTGCCTTCACAGTATATTTATGAAAATATCTTGTACGCCCATAAAAACAAAAACATGTTTAAAAAGTACAGTGATATTCACAATTTTAATACCAGGAACAAACATAATTTTGTTGTTCCTGCAACCAGGCTCAAAAAAATAGGGGGTTCATTTAGATGTCAATGTATACGCTTTTATAATAGGCTTCCTAGTTATATGCAAGAACTAAGCCTTAATAAGTTCAAATCTTTTATTAAGCGAAAACTTTGCCAAAAGGCTTATTACACTGTAAAGGACTACGTTGAGGACGTAAAGGCTTGGGATTGACCCGCTCCAGTGCGCACTACAACTGTTGTCTTATCTTCTTATTTTATTTTGTTTTCGATTGTACTATTTTACAATTTGAAATTTATTTATTACAATTTGACATTGTAAAATAATTTTTACTTTACAATTTGACATTTTTTTAATTATTATTTTTTTTTATTTCTGTTTGACAAAAATGCTTAATTTGTTAAGTATTACACTTTGTATTATTTTGTTTTCTTTTTTGTGAATGTGAGGACTATGTGGATTGCTTTTTTATTTTTATTATTTTTTTAGTCATTTTAACTTATGTCCGGCAATTCGAGTGTTTTCTGTGGCCTAACCATTATGTCCTCTCTTTGGTATTGTTCGTCAAGTCGTAGAGCTCCTTAGTAGTCCTGAGTTGAGCTTTGCGAATAATGACAAATGCTTGCACTGACTGGACAGGTCCACTCAAATTTGCATGGTTCTTTCTTCAAAAGGCCATCTCGGACACTAATCTGCATGGTTCGCATATGACTTACTTACATGTTGTATGGACTTTAAAAGAGACTGTGACCCCTGAGTTTGTTTCGGTGTTTCTTCTCAGGGTAGTCAGTTAGGAAACACCGGCCTCATCTAGTAACAAAAAAAAAAAAAGTCCAAAAAAAAAAAAATTGACGTGTAAAAGAGTTTGAAAAAACCTATTTGCAGAATAAATATCATTTATCATTTATTTATCATTTATCATTTAATGATTAATGACTTACTCGTAAACTTAGGAATTTTATCATTATATTTATGATTTACTCGTTTCATCAAATTATATCGTTTCCAAAACATATCCCTAGTGTTTTTTTTTTTCGTTATCACAGACTAACACAATAGCTTTTAACACACACAACGAGTTCTTAAGTTTATTGAAACTTAAACAAAAAAAAATACAAAATATAAGTCTAATTACCTGCTCCTTGGCCTTCGTTCCCTCATTAGCTTAGCCTAGTTTACATCTTAATTAGAAATTACTGTGAATGGGTAATGCGTTTTATTATTACAAGACTTACGTTTTGATTGCGGATGCCAATATAAATGTACGACTATTTGGATCAGAGCTATGATTGAACCGGCTTCTTGAGAGGAAGCTGCCTTGTCGAATTATCTACTCAATAAAATGTGGGGTCGTAGTTATGGCGGGTTTAAAAAATATTGCTTATAGTCTCATGTTTTATCACTATGTCTTCTGATGGTAAGCGATGATGAGAGTACGCTTGCCTAGAAGCAAACTATTCGGCCTAGATGCTAAAGGCCCCTAGGTTGTACCTATCAGAAAACACCGGCTCCAGGAAGGACCTCTACGCTCACAAATCACTTGAATAATATAGAAGTAAAAGTTCGTATGTATGTCACTTCTTCACGCTAAAACGGCTGTACGGATTCGAATAAAATCGGTCACATGCGTATACCATGTCCTGTAATAACATATAGGATTTTATCCTGGGAGTATAATTATTTCCTTGGTATAGGAAAGAGTAGAATACAAAATGTCGACGCCCAAAATATCAATGAATGCTAATACGATGCTACAACATTGCGATGCACGTTACCGCGAAAGACCGTCTCAGCGAAACCACTTTATGTCGATGCTCGTTACCATGATAGAACTTCACTGCGATACAACTTGACTTCGATGCGTGTTACCGTGAAACTTTTTAATTGCGATCATCATCGTGATTTTAGCCGAAAGTCGTCCACTGCTGGACATAGGAAGCTACGAGTTAGTATACTTTATTAGTATCAATCTAACAGCGGAAAACGTATACTCCTCACCGCTTCCCGCTACAACTCAGACCACCACCAAAAATGAGTAGACCAGTAAATTCGATCGCCAATATTATTATGTTAAAATATCAAATAATAATGTCGCGTACATATCGTAAATCCTAAATGGCCGTATTAAGCGTCGGCCATAATTATACACAGATAAAAAAGCTTATAAAAAATTAACAAGCTGTGTAAACTATGCTATGGCCAATTAACTTGGCCTGCAAAATAATAACTTGGATGTTTTTTGCCCAATTTGACCACACCCATGTTTGGGTTTCATCATAGTTTTAATGAATTTGATCCGCTTGATCGTGATAATCCAATTTTGTTGTTTATTTTTAGCTCTTTATGGCTAGCTTCTGCCCACGGTTTTGCTTGCGGCAATTTTTAGGTAATTGGATGGACTTAATGAATCGAAGACGAGGGATTTGCAGATACTTAAAAAAAATTGATAACACTTATACCTGTATTTTATAGTTTTATTTTAAGACATGGAATATCACACTTGTATATATTACTTTGACTCTTAATAAGCCGAACGTTTTAAACTAGAAATATTGTAAAAGATATAAAAGTCGCTATTAAATTACGGATTTCATAATTATTATTGTTATGTTACTTTTCATGGTGTACAAATAAATAATTAAAGGTGGAATAAACATCCTGTTTTAAATTAAATACCTACTAATACTTCCTAAAAGAGTGACATTAACCACATCCTGTAACCGAAGTATTTTTTTTGCCATGAAAGTATATAAATATTTATTAAACATAGATATAACATCAAAAATAAAAACACTTAACTAATTAAAACTAAATAATTATACACAAAATATATTTTTTAATTGGTTGGAAAATCATCAAACAACTTCTCCCTCTATGTGCAGCAAGAGAGAGAGAGTGTCAGAATTTTACTAACACGCCCATGTTCTTTCACCTGAAAGCGTTTCAGGGCCGTGCGTCATATGCGTCTTTCGATCAATCCTGCAGCCCAACGTAAGATATACGGAGGACTCCTGGTCTGCCTCGACCCTGACTTGTCTGACCAGTCCTGCCTAGACCTGTCTGGACTCCTGATAAACTCCAAAAGAATTCGCCCTTCCCTTGTTTCATTATTTAGGTTGTTAGTCTCCACATTTTTTGGCCACACGCTCCGAAGGGATTCTGATCACATACCCAAACAAGCGTTGGACTGGAACCTCCAATGGAAAAGAAAGCGTGGCTGCCTAGCCGTCCCCGTCAAACTTGGCGTCGCACCGTATTGGCAGAAGTGGCGAGCAACGGAATGACGTGGAGCTCAAGACCGTTCGTGATGGAGGATTACTGTGGACGCCCTCTGCCCCATCTAGGGGACATAGAACATTAAGTCAAGTAAGTCAAGTCAAGTCTCCACATTTTCATGCACCAAAGGGTTTTGTCTAGAGTTGTCAATTCTGGCAATTGGTCTGACAGAGGTCAGTCTTTTCAGTGCTAGATCAATGGCTAGCAGTCTCTGCCCCTTTTTTCTTATTGTAGGCTTAGAGCAATATATTGTACCACTTGTCCTCGCTTTGTCTTGTGACGTATTTATCATATGAATGAAGGTAATTTCCAGTGATTTTATTGGTGATTAGTGCGAGTTACAAGCTTCCTCATAACCTTTCATAAATCAATCAAAACAACTTTAAATGGCAACAACAGCCATCAACAGCCGTCAACAAATTCTTTATAGTACCTTGGTAATAAATCACAGTTCATGGTTTTTAACACGTTAGCCACTATATAGTTGGAAAATGGTGATCGCCAGTAAATGTCTGTGTCAATCAAGTGCCAGTGTGGAGCCGCTGCACAGGACATGCATCATTTGCTGAGCTGCCCATCCTACAAAACCACCTGTACTTTTCAGGATCTATACAAGGCCAATAACCGTACAGGCAGCCAAAAACTAATCAAAGAAAATTTTGTTGGAGTACATCGACATGAAAAGTAGAAGAAGGCTGCGTTGGACAAAAGTTACCGATAGATCTTACTTCGACTTTCGTTTACAGCAACAGCTATGCTACTCTCTAAAAGTCATTTTCATGGCGACGAGCTCGTCGTTGAGACAGCCGTCAAACAGCGAACGCAAATGTATGAAGAATTGTCATTGTCATCACACAATTGCAATTGACAATGACAGTTCTTCATATATTTGCGTTCGCTGTTTGACGGCTGTCTCGACGACGAGCTCGTCGCCATATTGGAGAATAGCACCGCTGGTCTTATGCGCATCACCTGACAAAAAGAACAGGGCATTAAATACACAAGCGTGACCAACGGAGTGATCCGTGAGACACTTTTAAAATAATTATTCTGTTTTGGTTACGGTGGTCTTATACAACGAATATACAACTTGGTTTTTTCTTTATCAAAAAACTGGGTAAAGATTTAATGTCATTTAACTTAAAGGGTGCCAATTCTTTTACAAGTCTTTCTTGTCCGTCTGTCCGTCCATCTGTGAGCGGGCTGTATATCACAAACTGTAATAAGTAGGTCTAATTTTCCCAGAATGTTTATTTCTATCACCGCTACCATAACAAAAAGAAAAATTCAAAACTAATGTGATTTCCTATACAAGAAACGCTATTTTATCAGCGTGTTTCGGTCGATTTTAATAGGGAACTTTTCGTGTATGAGCCTGACTACACTTTGTTATTTTTTAATAAAATTCGCTTTAGCAAGTAAAATTTTAACAGAGAGAATTTAACATTTCCGTAAAGTATCAAGATGCCTTCAGACTCCACAAAGCCAAACTGTCTGACGAACTTCATAAACTAATACCACGCCATCGAACGAAGCACAATAAACGAATACATCCATTCATTAAACAATAACTTTAACAGCCAGCTGTGGCCAGCTTTCCCCATAGCCAACAAGCGGCAACAGAGGAAATACGTAAGGACATCTAAATCAAGCGTGCGTCAGACAGACGGACAAGCGGACATCGTTCTGGCGGCGAGGGCTATAACTCTCTGCAGATGAAGTTATTAATGTGCTCGCAGGCAGGTGCTTTGATGCACTAACTACCTATGTTACTGTGTGAGTTGTGAGTACGGATTGTTTTGAGATATGGCTCATAGGGACTTAAGAGTCGAGCGAAACGAGGCAAGGAATTTCTAAAATTTAATAGGATTTATTCAGGAACAATTCAGGTAACAGCATATTTGTGTATAAAATTAATATTATAGTCATTCATTTGAAGATTTACTCCTAATCCGATGGGTCGGCAACCCGACACGAGAGAGATCAGGCGCAGGATGAGTGACTTTACGTGCTTTCTAACTTATGACGATGGCATTGGGTGTCATACCATCAGCTTCCGATTTTCGGGTAACCACGGAATATTTTCCAATGGAATGAAGCCAAGAAGGTCATCGGTAAAGATGCACTTGTTGAGTCGAAACTTCAAATTCTTGGGCATCGACGCCAAGTTGTTAGCCTGTCGCTTTTCTATCATTTACATTTCGGGAAGTGTGCATTGAAATTGCACAATTTAATTCCGCTAAGTCCAGTCCAGTCCAGTCGCCACCGGTACTTGATGGACCGGTGATTATGGTTTTCCAAAAACCGTTTTTTAAGCTAAAGAGGGGAATTACCTGCCGGAGTCTGTGTTGGCTGATTGCTACAACCAAGGGGTCTTTAAGTTTTAGATCTTTCGTCAAAACTGAATAAGTTACCTACTTCTCGGCAAGCATGCTCCATCGTTGACCATATTGTTGCTTACCAGGTGCAAGAGTGGTCAAAAGAAAGCCTATGCATAATGAAAAAAGGAAATACCCATTAGTACTTTTCGGCCAACTCTGGAATCGAACCCAGGACCTACGCTCAGCAGTAGCGCTTGCGACCACGACATTAATTAGGCCGTCATTATTCTAATACTTAATTCTAATACTCTTTGTTCTCACAGAGAGGGCACCTCTTATTACACATACGCTAGTATACTATAGTATAATAACTACGTACCGTACACGGTGGTCAACCCAGCTCAGGTTGGCCACCGTGGTCGGCAGGATTATTATTATAATTTAAGCTCTCGGATATTCCCCACTTTGGTTTGTTGGGAAAAATACCCATTTTTCCCAACCCTAACTCATCGGTTACAAAATACAACTTTCCGTTTCCTAGGAAATACCAACTTAAAGTAGCTAAGCAATTAAGGGTTAAAACGATACCTTGCAAGGTCACTTCGGCAAAGTTGTGGTAAAACCCATACTGACTATTACTGACCCAGTCAAATTGACCACAGAGGTGATTATTTCTGTATTTATGTGGGTTTTCTTATCGCCTGAAGACAAAAAACAAATGAAAAACAAACTTTCTATAACCTTGGCGTGACCTTTCCTTATGTGAGACGGAAGTGTTCTCGGAAATGCAACAAAGATACTAAACGAGTTATTTATAAATGAATGAATTATTATTATTTCTAAAATAAAATTGTTCCTTTGAAAGGGTTATCCTTCCTGTTATTTTTCCTCTTTCATTTTGAAGCCAGTTTCAAGAAGCTGTAAGACGAATTCAAATAAGCTTGCGCATACGCATTTGCACTTACTACCTACGTCATTGTTGTCATTTTATTTTTAGCCTTTTAATTGGATATTCTTTATCTAAAGATAACTTAAAGGAAACTTGAGATGTTACTGAGGACTAGGGGACTTTTTAACCAAATGGAATCTAGGAACCCTGACGTAGTATGTTTCAGGAATTGATGGTGGGAATAATCCATGACATTTGAATTGTCTCTTTTTTTTGCTTGTGTTTAATCATTCACATCGTACCTATATGTACAAAATGTTTTCGGAAAACTTATAAAAAGTCGAAGCTAGTGCCCAAAAAGTGTTGCAGGTATTTTTCTTAAAATTTCTCTGTAGCAGTTTGGAAGTTGATGTTGTGACCACCACGTGCTTCGGAAAGCACGTTAAGCTTTTGGTCCTTTTTTTTTGTTTTCGGGGTAAAGCCTTCAAAAGGCGCGTGGACTTTTGGGAAAAAAGACCAGGTGCTCTTTTCAGTCGTGACGGATTGTCGTTCCATCTTGCATATGTTTAACCGTTTACGCAGCGCATGCAACGGAAGCTCTCAAAAACAATCATATTTTTCCACCATTTTTGAGGAAGAAAATAAGGAACAGAGCGCATTTGTGTTTGCGCAGACACTGGTGTTCTATATCATCTCTTTCACACTTGACTAATCTCGAGATTGGCCACCATAATCGAAATTTGATTGCAAAGATTATTTTTACGTCGAGCAATTAGTAAATTATTCTGTAATATACGCTAGTTTTGGTAACGGTTATTTAGTGACATTCAATTATAAATTATATACAAATACTAACAATTTAAATAAAAAACTTAAGTTAAACCTAGCTATGTACATATAATACAAATATAAAATATACACTCAGGCGTCGAAGTACTCCTCCACATCGCTGTCATCTGGAAATGTGCCCAGAAGGCTGGCGGCATTGCCACGTTGTATTAGTAAATTGATTTAATGCATATTTTAGTATTGGCAATAGATAAAACCAGGTTTTTTATTTGCATCTTAATCATATTCCAAAAAATTAAAACTGCTCATTTTGAGAAAATCATCCTACTAATATTATTTATGTATATTATATATGTATTATTATATATTTCATTTATAAATGCAAAAACTACTGAATAGATTTCTATGCAACTTGGCACACGAGTAGACCATGTTCTTTAATCGCGCATAGTATAATTTTTATCCGGGTATTCCCTTGGGATAATTTTCTACTATCATGCGGGTGATATCACTAACAGTAGCAAGTACAAAATAATATTTTGTCCAAACTCTATTTCTAGATAACTGATGTAATAATCATGGCGCTGTAACAATCATTACTTGAGATATAGTCAATAATCAAACACCCACGGTCTTCTACTCAGGTTTCACATAAAACTGCCAGCCCTACATTCCTCGCAGATCTGTTAATTACCTAGTTAGCGATTCTAATGAAAATCAATCAAAATACGTTGACACGGTCTACCGACGCGGCCTCAGATAATATCTCTCACTTTCACTAGACAAGTGAACGAGCGGAGACGTGCGTTGGATTGACGCGAACCCATTTTAATTTGTGCCCGCTTCCCGCTATTAAATACGCCGGTGAAGTGGGTATATGTCGACAGAAGTGTTTGAAAGTTTAGTGTGTTTTGAAGAAGATTGTAAACGGGATTTTGCGTTTATGATTTTGTTAAAAATAACATACTGATAATAATAATTAGGTTTGTATGTACAAGTTGTTGACTTCTTTTTAGCGTGTCCATGGTAAAACTAGTAATTTTTTTTAAATAAAGCCCACGGCAATAACATTATTTGATGATCCGAAAAATTATAATATACCTACCATTTGTTGATGATCCGAAAAACTCAATGAGCGTTCAGGCCTCATTTATTGATACAGTATTTTTTTTAAATCCTAGGATTTGAATCCCAGGAATATCCGAGAGCTTTTTTTGGGAGGTGATAAATCATCTAATCCTTTTGCGAATTAGACTTTTACGCCTAAAACCTTTCTAAAACTACTTATGATTGTTTAGTTTCCCTTTGCGTTCTAGGACCATGGATTTTCTTTTCGGGAATTCCCTGTGGCCCTTGCGAGCATCGGTAGGTACTGCTGATCCACTACGGTTTTGCTGACATCTCTTTGAAGGGTGGGTGGGTTATTACAAGCAATCGACGACTGTAGCTCGGTTCTTATCAAATGGCCAGACGGCAAGCTATCTTTTGCTCGTCGTCCATAAGCCTGCTCCTACGAAATATTTGTAAGAGCTACCGTGTCCCTCGAACGCAAAAGTAAATACAGAGACATTGGTCGGTTTAGTCAATAAAAGTCTGACACGACCTCTCGCTCCTCTACAGTTTTAGTTTTGTCTGCTTAGCGAGTGAATTTAGCAAAACTTACGTGCCTACTGCTATGACTTTCAGAAAATTGGCATCTAATATTTCCCATTTGTTTGTACATAATGGATTTAATTAAAATGAAATGACTATACGTATAATAAAATATGTATTCCCAAAAAATTACGGTTAAGTTAATATCTCTATATTATTATATATAATTCACATGTTCGAAGGCAATTAACTATTATAAATTGTGATTAATTGAATACTGCACCCTGTCATGGATATGTATTTTATTATAAGGGCTATTAAAATATTATTAGTTCCAGTGTTGCAACTGTTAAAATTTTACGTGCCTTATGGAATGCCATAATTGGTCAATGTGACAACAAATTGTCATAATTCTAATATCATATTTCGGTCAGATCAAAATATCATTTATTGCACAACATAAGTTTACGAGGTAATAAACAAAGTAGCTTAAGTACACTGTATTATAAACACGGAAATTCTGCAAATGTATATGTACACACAATATAAATGTACCTGTATAAATACTAGCTTAAGCTAAGCCCACAATTTTATTTTCTTAAGGTGTTTCATGCTTGTGCATACGGTCTGAAACAAAGGTTATTTGTAACTGTTTGTATTAAAAAATAAATTCTGAAGCTAATTTACGTAACCGTTTTGTAACCGCCTGTACAGCAGCTGTCGATCGTCAGGGCACTCCCGTTAACAGACCGCGCGTTGTCAGTAGGTCTTCGAATCCAAAGCTTCCTGCAGTTCGCTTGATATATTCCATTCTACGCTAGGGAAATGAACGCCTAACGAGATACCGAGCATTTTTTACACAGGATGAGAAAATTGGTTGGCCGTATCGATGACTGTTTAGATGTTGCGTAAATTGATGCGAAAAAACTTAGTCGTGTTCTCCTAAGAAACGATAAACTTGTTCCATCTACAACATCAATACTTAGTATAGTACCACTTTGTTAGATGTAGTGTTACATTTTTATTCTACCAACAAAATGATAATGGACGGTATAATAATAATAATAAATAATAATAATAATAAATAATAATAATAATAAGCCTTTTATTCGGACAACAAAATACTTTCTTACAACTTTTCTGAACTTAACTTAAACATTTTTATTTAACTAAAATTTTTCATATATTTGGTGCTTCTTCACTTTTTGTAAATCCGTTTGCCAGTTGGCAAAGGCCTCCTCCAACCTACTCCATTCTGATCTCTCTCTGGCTACTCTAGTCCATGTTTTTCCCGCGACCTGCCTAATATCATCGTCCCATCTTTTTTGTTGTCTTCCTCTTTTCCTATTACCTTCCCTTGGGTACCATTGTGTTAATATTTTGTTCCATTTTTCCTTTCCTCTGATCATGTGTCCCGACCACTTCCATTTTAGCCTTTTTATTTTTAGGGTAACATCCTGTATCTTGGTCTTTTTCCTAATGTTGATGTTTCTTATTCTATCACGCCTCTTTACTCCTAGCATGCTCCTCTCCATCGCTCGTTGACAGACAGTGATTCTGTTGGTAATGTTTTTTGTTAAGGCCCATGTTTGGCTACCATATACTTATTAAAATTGGTAGAATGCAGATGTTAAATAATTTGCTCTTTGTTGCGATATAAAGGTTTTTGTCTTTCATTACTTCCTTTAGGCCCCAATATCTTTTCCAGCTGTTTGCTATCCTTCTTTCGATTTCTTTATTTATGTTATCTTTAGGTGATATCAGCTGTCCGAGGTATATGTATTCTTCAACATAGCTAATCTGCGAGTCACCTACTTTTATGCTGCTTTTATTTCCATTAGTCATTACTTTTGTTTTCTCGGGATTTAATTTTAATCCTACTTTTTCGCTCTCAGATGCTAGTTCGTTTAACATTCTATTGAGGTCTTCTGGCGATTTTGCAAATAACACAATATCATCGGCAAATCTTAAATGTGTAAGTGTGCGGCCGTCGATATTTAATCCCAAGTTTTCCCATTTGAAGCTTCTGAAGATCATTTCTAGAACAGCGGAGAAAAGTTTTGGAGAGAGAGGGTCTCCTTGTCTTACTCCTTTTTGTATCTTAAATGGTTCTCCTTTCTTTTCTAACTGGATGCACGCCGTGCTGTTTTTGTATACATTTCTAATTAATCTTATATATTTTTGTTCGATCCCTTGTTCTCTTAACGCCTCCCAGATGTTTATATGTATTAACGAGTCGAATGCCTTGCTATAATCGACAAATGCTAGGTAGTATATGAGTTGATATTCTCCATATTTCTCGATGATTTGCCTAACAGCATGGATATGATCAAGTACTGAATAGTCTTTTCTAAAACCTGCCTGTTCTATTGGCTGTTGTTCGTCGAGTTTTTTCTCTATTCGCTTGAGTAGGATCTTTGCAAATATTTTGTACAGGTTGGACATCAGACTTATGGGCCGGTAGTTTCCGATGTCGTATTGATCTCCTTTTTTGTACAAAAGGATTATATTTGATCTAGTCCATTGCTGTGGAATCGTTTCTGAAATGATGATATCATTGAAAATTTCTTTGAGAATAGGTGTTATAATCTGTTTCGCTTGTTTTAATACTTCGTTGTTTATTCCGTCTGGTCCTGGAGCTTTATCGTCTCTTTGGGTTTCTAGCGCAAATTCTATTTCCTCCTGCATAATACTGGGTACGGGTGAAGTTTCTAACATTTCTATTTCTTTTTCCACTATAGTATTTTCGTATAGTTTCTTGTAGTAGGATGTAGCAATTTGTAATATTCTTTGTCTTCGGCTTTCCTGCAATCCATTATTATCTTTCATCTGTACGATCCAGTCTTTTCTGTCATTTAATTCCCTATGTGCCTTTTTTATTCCTCCTGTTTGTAAAATGTGTTTTTCTATTGTTTCCATTCTTCTCTGAGTTCTATCTTTTCTAATACTTTCTTTTATTTCTTTACTGAGTTTTGCTATTTGTTTTCGTTTGTCTTTAGTATTTTTTCCATTAATTAGGTCAGCTCTTTGATTAAGAAGGTTAACAGTTTTGGCAGATATCCACTTGTTAGATACATCCTTGTTCGTAGTCCCTTGTTGAATAGATGCCTTGATTATTCCTTCTAACCAGTTGTATTTTTCTTGCACCTGCATGTTTGTTGATCCTTTATTGTAATCCATGATTTTTGGCGTTATGAAGTTGGCTATTTGGGCTGTTTGGTATTTGGTCGGCTTAGTGTTCATCATATTATTTCTTGGTCTTGGATTTTTCGGCGGGGTTGTCAACAGTTCTGCTCGAATCATTCGATGGTTAGTATTAAAGTTGAAATTACTTATGACTTTCATGTTTGAGAAGTATCGGCTTTTGTTGCTCATTATGAAATCTATTTCGTTTTTTGTTGTCCCGTCTGGTGATATCCAGGTCCACATTTTCCTTTCTTTCTTCTTGAACATTGTGTTTAAGATTCTCAAGCTATTTTCCAGTGCAAAATTTACAAGCTTCTCTCCGTTTCTGCTTCTCGTCTTTTTTCTATAGATAAATGGTCCCAAGACTGCGTCTTCTTCTGGTTGTCGTTCCCCAATTTGACCATTGAAGTCTCCTAGCACAATAAGGTTTTTGTAAGCATGGTCTTGGATTGTTTTATTTAAATCTTGGTAGAAAGATTCTATTGTTCTTACATCGGATTGTTCTGTAAACGAGTATACTTGTATGATAGACCATGGATCTTTGTACCCCGGTAGCTTGAGATTCATAACTGCTATGCGCTCTGATACTCCTATGAAGCTCTCCATGTAATTTGAAAGGTGCTTTTTGATAATGAAACCAACCCCATACTGACCTGGGGTTGTTCCGATATGGTAAAGGAGGAAGTCTGGATGGGAAATAATTCTTTCTCCCATTCGCCTTACTTCACTCAGGCCAACAATGTCCCATTTGATCTGTTTTAACGCATGTGATAATTCTGTAAGATTTTCATCATTTTTTAACGTAAGTACATTCAGGGCTGCAACATAGATCTTTGATTTTCTTTGTATGTTTTCATGATTTTTTTCCTGTGTGGTTGGAGGGTTGCGGTCTCTATCCCCCACGAGGACCAGTCGGCTTGGGGGAGATTGTGTTGTTTCTATTGTTTGGTTTTCGTGATTTGGTTGGATTGTCCGTTTGCCAGTTGTTGATTGCTATATTTTATTATGAGTGAAGCCGTCACTGAGCGAGTTTGATCGGGTTCTTAACAAATCGAAGGCGTTTGTTCTGTTAATTTTGATAGAACTTATCGTTTGTTGCTTTTTAGGGTTGGTAGTTGACGTCGACTGTGGTGAACTAGAGAGTTCTCTTTTCCTTTTGTCGGTGTTTGGTCCTTTAACTACCAGTTTATCATATTTCAGAAAAGCAATATTTCCCTTTTTCTTCTCTTCTAGAAGCTGTGGTAGCAAAACCTTTCTCTTCTCTATTACTTCCTTAGAATAGTCTTCTGCTATAAAAATTCCCTTTAGACTTTTTTTATTCTTTAAGATTTCGTCTTTTTTCCATCCGTTTGTGAATGAGAATAACACAGGTCTATGTTTGTTCTCCACTTTATTTTTTCCCAAACGGTGTAATCTATTTACTTCATATTGTTCCAAAGATAAATTTAAGTCTCTTTTAAAAATCTCCTTAACAATTTGAAACAGCTCTAATGACGATTTTTCACTCTCTTCTAATCCATAAATAACTATGTTGTTACTTCTCTTCTCTTTTTTTTAAATATTCAATTTCGTTTTCCAGGTTACAAATTTTTTGTTTTAATATTTCATTTTCTTCAATCATAGGATTTAGTTTTTCATCTATACGATCCATTATATTCTTCGTAAGCGATTCTTTTAGATCATTTGCCTGTTTTTGCATTTCTATTTTCATTTTATCGAATAATAATTGAAATTGTTCATCCATGTTGTCAAATGAAATTGTGTGAAACTAAACGTAAATGCAAATTGGTGGAAAAATATTTGTTTGTAGTGGCAACACTGAGATAGTTGTCCGTCTGACAGTTCAGGTAATGTTGTCTATTTTACCGGCTGTCAAGTTGACGTTGAATGATAAAGATGATTTGTTCTAACCTCAATTGTGAATTTAGATGTTTTTAGCTTCACTTTTTACGTGTGCAACTTGAGAATATCCACAGGATTATTTCTTCTATGTATTTCGATGTTGTTTTGCTGATGTTTGTAGCACTACAATTCCCGACGTGTAACTTTTAACTATTTTTAACAAGTGTTTTATTGACGACGAACAGCACAGACTTGTTGACACTTCAACGACCGGAAACGGATCCTCAATGGACGGTATAAGGAACGTTTAAATGAGTAACGGTGGCTCTAAAAGTTAAAGAGCAACTGAAGAACACAGGTGTCATTTTTTGTAAGTAAAAGCCTGACACGGACTACCTTTAAAAAAATATATGGGAAAATTATAATTTCGCTTGTCCGAATTTCGATCACGATAGCCAACCTCAGTGTAGAATAAATAATAATATTCGAAAATGTTCTAATTTTACATAGGCCTACATAGGTATTTATAAAACATTGACGTTGGCTTCTCTAGTGCCCTCATCTTCTGATCATAATTGGATGTTTCCTGTGAAGAAGGCCGATCATTTCCTATAGAAAAATTTGCTCACTGAAAGACTGTATGTGAAGAGATCTTAAGCCTGATTTTCATGAACCCAATAGGCGGTCAATACTGGCTCAACTTTGTTTTCACAGTCCCAATAGCGGTCAGACAGTAACTGTCCTTCACAGCTACTGGGAATGTGAAAACCAGAATTTATGTCTTGTTATAACGACACAGAGATTTTTACCTTTCGAATGTTGGTCGTAAATATGCCAATTTTACAATTAACATTTCTCTGTCCATAAAATTAGATCAATCGTCAATATGACACCTAATTTCGCCACAATAATATTTCTAGACATATTCGAGTCGACTAGGTACTTAAAGGTTTTACACCATTTTCACTATAGCCTACGGTACTTGGCATTTTACAATAACTGCATAAGTAACATCAATTTAAGTAGAAAGTCGGATGGCTCGTTTGTAGTGTAACATAAAACCGGCGAATCATCAATGTTTATACCGGTCTAATGTCAAACATATCCGCGGGCATAACTAGCCTTTGATTCCTCTACAATGGTCGAACTTGATACTTGATGTGTCTATTTTATTATGAATTTTGACACTTTTTATGAAGAAAAAACATCTAAATTACATGACCTGCGACTCTTGACGCCCTGGGCGTCTCATGTTGCGGCGGCTGGGGTAAGAAGTTTTTCGTTCCTTGATTCATGAATCCCCGGCCGGTCCTATGAGACCGCGCTGTTATTGTTTTACTATTGTGTCTCGTTTTGCGGGTATGTGATAGGTTAATCTCATTCGCTTGCATTACTGCATCACAGAAAGTAGAGAACCGCTTTCCATTCCATGGTTCACACCATGACCTAAACTAAAGCCAGGGTAAATAGCAACCAAAATTTTATCTAATCCTTTTATAAAATTTAGATTCTTAGTAAATTCTATACGAGTATACAGTTTGATAATCAAAATTCTAATAATTTCAGTGAGACAAAGATTTATTTATTCACCATCATTATTTGAAGTAAGAACCCGTTTTAATTCTACCATCATCCTTCAGCTATTTGCCTCATTACTTCAACACGTCCATTGTAGAATCCGTCAGTGAGGCAGCCCCAGCGATGTGGCCGATGCGCTTGCACATTAGCGCGGTTACCAGCCCCGAGCGTCGAACGTGCGATACGGCGGCGCAACCGCATAGCTACGAACAGTCCAGGCAGTACGGAGTTGTTAGTAACTAAGTCAAAGATTAACTTAAAAAAAAACATTCTCATGAACACCTAAAAATAAACAAATAGATTTAGGTAGTCAAAAAATATGTAGTTGAAAATAGAGTCAAAGATACAGACTGTGAAGCCCAAAATCATTACTTGTGCGTACAGTTAAAAACTGGAGGTCCCTGCCAAAGTCTGTATTTCCTGATAGCAGCAACCTGTTGATTTAAGTCAGGAGTGAATAGGTTGCTTCTAGTTAAGCGCGCTTCTTCGTCGACCATAATTATAGTCACTTTCCATCAGGTAAGATAGGGATCAAGCGCGAACCGATCAACAATAAAAATGCACGCCAGTAACAAAAATGTTGATTACCACACGTAATCATGAAACAGGGTGCTAATCTATGTGTCTATTACGAATTAATTTTGTCTAGTCCCGTTAAAAATGTGCGTACTGACAACATTAAGAGAACAAACTCGGTAGGTAACAGGACAAAGGCCCGAGCATGCCCACACAAATCAAGCAGGATTCCTAATACATTATCGGCCAAGTTGTTGTGTACACCAAGCATTTGCATGGTTCGGACCGACTTGCGTGTCCCGCCCACTCCGTGCGGTGCAATACTGTGCAATCGTACTACGTATCGGCATCACATTAAACGTTGTAAAGGCACCACAATGCGGATTTCTCCACGAACTTATAAAAAGTTATGTGTTAGGTTTTGTTGAGTGCGCTGCGACATGCGACGACCATTGCTGCAATCTCTGTTACAACTGCTGCTTGTTAATTAGTTTACAACGTATTCCGATACTGACAGAACAGTTTTTAGCTGATTACTGTCGACTAATTACTGTGTAGTCTTTTTCTGTTAAATTGGTGCAATCTGTTCCTTCATTCTCCGAAACTATAACACCACGTCAATTTAATCTTGCAAATTCTTAGGTCTAGGTGTTCGCAAGTTTCTTAACGACCTAATTGTTGCAGTACGCAGCTAATTAGTGCAATACAAGTGCGTTGACATTCTCGGCTCGTGATCGGTCGATGGGTAAGTCGATCGCATCGTCGCTGACACCCTACACCGTCGGATCGCCTGTCGGCGACGATACTGCACGGGGCCTTGAGATCGCGCTTACGGAATAGGCGTCTCATGCGTATCGGGTTCAGATCGAATACTTTGGAAATATGAGCGTGCACTTATTTGTGGCCAGCAGTGTACGGTGATTTAGGGTCGAGCTTGATGGGTTAATTATGCTTAACTGACGTTTTGTTCAAATCCTTACAGTACGTACTTTAGATGCCTTAGGATGTCTCCTACCATATACATTGGGTTTAACTATTTTATACGGATTCGATTTTGTACGGTGTACGGTGGATATACCAATAATACGCACAAAAAGTATTGTGAACTCATTCATTATGTACAGTTAAGGAGTAGAATTCCCTGCCGAAATGCATTAAGGTACGATTCCGAACCACGCTGCACGCAGCAGTGCTGCCGCAGCAGTGCTGCCGCGACACTACTGGTCCCCGTACAATTTCTATTGGCTTATATGAGATTACATTCCGAGCTAGGCAGCAATGTCGCGGCAGCAATGTAGCGGCAGCACTGCTGCGCGTCAGTGTCACCCTACCGCCGCGACAGACCAGTAGTGACGCGTCTGCCGCCGTAACAACAACTAGAAAAGGATGAATTTCTCAGATTCAGAAGGGAACAGAGCGATACTGCCGCCTTGCTCGGAATCAGCGCGGCAGGCAGCACTGCTGCGCAGCACCTTAGTGGCAGCATTGCAGCGGCAGCACTGCTGCTTGTTGCCGAGTTCGGAATCATACCTTTATGGTTCCTGATAACTGAGTCTAAGTCTAGACTACACACATTACTTTGCGGTAAGCGTGATCCATTTTCAACCACGTCATCGCATACCATTAGGTGAGATATTATATTCGAATTTGAATTTGAATTTGAATTCCAGCATATAATGAGACTTTATTGAACATTTAGAAGGGTGTAAACGTGAAAGTCCTGCAAACATCTATTGAAATGGGAGGATCTTTCGACCAGACGGGTATTGTGTCTGGTCCAGGCAACTGCTATAAGGTTGATTTCGGACTGTTGTATATTTATGTTCTACTCACGCCGAAAACTGTGATACCACGACGCAGGATTTTGAGTTTTTAGATCCTGCTTGGACACAAATATCACATCAAACATTATTTTAAATAAAAAGTCAACAACATCATTTCTCATTCATCTGTCGTCAATCAACACATCAGTTTCAATAAACACAACAGTTTATATTTCCGAACACTTCTTATTATAGTTATTATTCAATTTCATCGCAGTTATTCATTTTCTCAGCTCATGACATTCTTTTGTTTAATCGTAAAGAATCTTGGGACCTTGGGAAGATCTTCATTAAATTCGACTTTATTTTTTTAAGGTGTTGTGGATACAATTTCATAGCCTGAGGGTAGGATGTGATGAACACAACCCAAAATGGTTTGCGAGGCACGCCTTTAATTCAGAAACACGTTAACACCTTGTTTAAAATATTGCTTAAAAATATCGAAAACACGTGTAAAATTCTTTCAAGATGTGAAATCGTAAGCTTTATCCACAGGCTAGCTTTAAACAGTTTTAAATTGGTGATTATTTTTATATTATCTCATATTCACAAGCTCTTAGTATAAAAAACTGTCTTGAAACCCAGTTAAACGTAAGGAATAATTCAAAACTGTGATGTGATAGATAGAGAGATTCTAAAACAGAACCTGAAAAACTGTAAGCTCTCAAACGCGCACTGATTTATAAGAAATATGGAGATACAAGAATACCTACCATAAAGACACGTTAAAAATGGACGTCAGCAAGAGATATAAGAAAAAAACTGAGCAAACACTCCAATGGACTGACAAATAATTTACTACATTTACAAGAAAATATCAAACGCCTGATAAGACGGCATATGATGGAAATCATACAAATATTAAAAAAAAAAGGTTTATAGAAGTCACAAAAATATATTTTTATTTCCTTTCAGTCCATCAGCTAATTTTTTTTAGGAACGAGAGGATGTGTCAGACTTTTGCTGACTCAAACCACCCCTATTTTACTTCGGTAACCCTTGCATTTAGTGGCCACGGGTTTCCCTTTCAGAAATCGACCCATGGCCCCAGGTTTCGGCCCTCCTGGGCCCCTACGGTTTTACTAACATCTTTTTGAGGTGCCCGTAGAACACAACGCGTCGTCGGCGACTCAGGCTCAGTACGAACGGTTATCGAATGGCCGGACGGCAAGCTACCTATTGCTTGTCGTCCACAAGCGCATGTGATGTGGTGTGTATGTAGGTGGCTAGTCAATCTGCCCCTAGATATCAATATTTTTAAATGGAACGCGTGCTTATAGGCCGTCCACAACCCAGTAATTGAGCAATACGTTATCCCTTGGTAAGACTGGCCTCAGATTTTCTAGCTTCTGACTATTCATAACGACTGTCAAAAAAAGGTCTAACATGATTTTCGAGGCATAGAGAAATATTGACATGTTAAGAAGGTCACTCAACTGCAGAAAACTTAAATCCTGCCTTGCGAATAAAAGTAATGCAGAATTACGAAATAATATTCTGAACATCAAGCCTCGGCAAGGGTTGCTTAACCTCGAAGGTCAAACCATGCGGCTATTATTATTCTAGCCACGAATTCTTCTCTATCATTAAAAATATCTAGACCAGACCACAAAAGCGGTATATCACTTCTAATTAACTACACATAAGGAAATGTACTTAGTGCTGATATGCTATAATTTACAAACATTATCATACGTTATTGTTAGTGTGGGAGGCTTATGAGGTTACTGTGGCACTATATCAGTGGTATTAGTAGTCTAATAAGTACACATTCTACAACATAATGCAGAATCCGGTAGTTGACTAACTGCTATTGATGTTCCTCAAGGTCGAACTAGGTTACCTACAAAGGATAGTGGATCAGCTTCTCGTGTGTCACGATTGGCCGAATTTCATTTTTTTTATAGATAGAATCTAGTGCTTGACTGCAATCTTGATGGCAGTGATGCAATCGTTGATTTTGAGGTGTAGTTTATTACAGAGCCTATTCACTCTAGCCTTGAAGACACCTAAATTATAATCGGACGGGAATACCGCCGTGGGCAAATTGTTCCAGTCCTTCGATTCGACGTACGCGATATAAACAACAAACTGAAACGTTTAGACCTTAACCGTAGAGGTTTCTACAACCTAAGGGTGGATACACGCGAACGTCGAATTGTCCGATGGTAAAAAAGAAAGACGTTCCGCCAAATGATCGTTAACCCGAAGAACTTTCGGCCAAATAATCGCTAGCCCATTTATTTGATTTGGGCTGAATGATGACGTAACAGAAGACACAGCTTTGGAAGGAATCCCACAACGTGGGCTGATGACTAGATGAGGGTCACGGGAATTCCATAGATAGCTATGGTAACATTTGGGAAGGCCTATGGCTAATGACAAAACGTCTTTTGGCTTAAATAATCAGGCAGTCATCATCGCTATTTCAACCTGGGTGTGAGACACTTTCCTTTCTGCCATACTTTCAGATGTTTTACATGATGAACCCTATACGTTGACCTTAACTAAACGTGCCTTTAGACACTATGTAACGCATTTGGTAAAAGGACTCTACGTTGCTGCATTTTACGAGGAAACTCCCGTAACCTATATAATATATAACTGGGTGAGAGCTCATAAAAAAATGGTCGATCTTTTTCTTGCTGCTACTCATGAGCTATGACTATGATCCATCTTTGGCAAATGGCAAACGGCAATGGCAAAGATCCATCTTTGCCATTGCGTATGTAAGATTAGTCAAAAATGTATACATCCTTTTTCCTAGGCTTGAGTATAAAATAACAAAGTATAACAGATCTGATGAAACAGAGTCCACTGTACAAACATGCCAACGCAATATTCGTACTATCACAACAAAACATGCGTGGGCGCATGGGAAGGAATTCCGTCTGTTGACATCAGTCTGGTTTATTAGTTCTTTCATAGTTCCCATATGTTTTTATAGTGTAAGTATTGATTGACATGTATGGGAGTTATTCCCTATTGTGATCTGTAAGCTATCTTTGTACGCAAGTTTTTTTAGGATTAAATTTTAATTTTGCTTGCATCAGCAGCACCCTAAAAAAAGTTGTTAGGTCCATAAGCACATAAGCCGTGAGATACTTTTTTTTGCTTTTTTATGTGTAATTTAAGTTTGCAATTACTTGTCCTCGACCATATTGATGGTTTGCCAAATAAACGTGTTTTCTTTCTTTCTTTATAACTAATTTCTAACTGCAACTGTGTTTCCAATTGCTAACTGAATTTACGTTTCCGATTCATTTCGAAGATTTTACTTTGCCGCGTTATGGTAGGAAATAATCACTAGAGAACATACTTCCATAGGATTAAAGTTTCCTAAGTGCTATTCCAGTGCATGGTCTGCCTGTGTGCCAATTCCTATTAGCAGTTTCAACGTGAAGAAGAAACAAAAAAACACGCACATACTTACAAACTTTTGCCTTTAAAATAAATGTAACAACTTCATTGGATTTGAGATGTATAAGGTATTTGTTTTTATCATAGTTGTACGCTTCAAACCATTTATAAACGTATGAAGTCTATGAGAGACTTATTTATTGCTTATATACTACGAGTAGTCTTAACCATGTCTTTACTTCAGTCTCACAGTAACCATGCATTTTTGACATAAAAACTGGTCTGCTGACTATTCTTTACCCTCATCGTTTTGCATTAAAATTTTTGATCATCGACAAACATATACACAGACAATATTAACGGTGTATAATAACAGTCAAGATAAAGAATTTCCTATATCGTATTTTTTTTAATTCACCAATTAAAACACATCTACACCTTTTAAATACCTCTTTATTCCTAAATGGTATTACTAAAACTGTTTATTCCTTATCTACCACAATTCAATACTATAACATTAAGAAATAATAGCGATATTTATGTATATCCATGTAATTACTAATTACATATAAGGTACAGAGGCTCTATCGAAGACACACGTACATTTAAATAAATACATATATGCATAATTATACAGTTATTTTGAATTGGTAATTCAGTTTATGTACCTGTGTATGGGTGGGTAGTATTAAGTTAGAAAAATAATTAGTCTTGAATGGTTGGTTCAGGATGGTTTCCGGCCAATGTAGGCGAGACGTTAGAGAGTTGTGGATGTTGAACAATGAGTAGCTCTCTGTCAGGCCGACCGTTTAGGCTTATGCCAGAGACGACGGCGAATTTTGTTCCACGCGTGCTTTGAAGAGATAGTCAGCAAAATTGACGGGGACAGTAAGGTTCTACCAGGGCTCTGGATTATTCGAAGGAGTTTCTGTAGCCCTCGCAAAAAGGCAAACTGAAGGAAAACTGTGAGTGTAAGTGAGTAAAAGTTCGACACTCCTTCCCGCTCCGCCGTAGAGAGCAGGAGAAGTCATTGGATAAATTCGCACCTTAAAAAAACCTTTTGTGTGTAGGTAATGTAGGTATGTGTTATTTTTACACATCTGAGGAGCAGTTCTTGTATTTTTATGAAACGTTCTCTATTTATCGTACCTCTGTCAAATATGTCTCAAATTTCTCTTCATTACCCGACTGCCAGACCGAGGAATATATTATGTATGTATATTTGTTTGGCACGCCCTGACATAGGCGGACCCTGGCAATGGCCGGGATTAACGCCAGGTAGAAGAAGATTTGTTTGGCACGCCCTAGGTTCTAAACGACTAGTTGCATTACAGCAAAGGTATCGTTAGATTCGCCGTATTTGTGAGAGTGACATAACTAAGTACTTTAATCAAATTAATAAAACAATACTCGTAAATTGGAGGATTTTTGTCGCTAAATTATGTGTTTCAAAATTCTATTTTACATAACATAATTTCGTGACAGTCACATAGGGACAGCTTAAATGAGTGACACATTTTGAAGATTTTTAGTTTATTTTGGCGATCGTTTTTTTTTTGACACAGTCAACAATTTTTACAAGATTTTAATACTGATACCAAAATAAGATTAAAACTTGAAATTATCATTTTTTTAACTGGCCTTCTATACCAGTATTCGTGCGCTATTTGCATACAGTTTCCTTATCCAATGGTCTACATTCAGAATCTTCCTTCGTAATTATATACTGACGAGGATTAATGAATATGAATGCAGTAATTGGCAGCGACGCGGAAGGTGCTGACTGATGGCTGACGATAAGGCGCAGTCGCTGATATGGGCATGTTGTTCTGCATTAACTAGGCTGCGTTTGTTGAGGATAAATGTGATTTAGTGAGAAAAATCTTGACATAGGTAGGTAAGCGTTCGTTACTAAGAATTACTAATTATATAAAAAAAGAAAAAAATTGTTTGTGAGTCACACTGGAAAAACTACAATAAAATAAAAAAGTAACTAAACTATAAATAACTAAAAAAAAACAACAACAAAAACAAAAAAATATTAAAATGGCCTAAGTGAAACCAAAAAGAATCTTATTTAAGCATATACTGCGATCTTTTTCTTAATAAATAATTCTTCTTCTTCTTCTTCATAGTTGCCCCATGCGTTTCAGGGTCACGATCATTTTTCGAGTTTCTCGCTTGAGAAACGTCATAAGTAAGTGGCCTAATTTCGGAAAAAACCACTACACCCAATTAATTAATTGATCATTGCATCTGTGCTTCTTAGTACACCAGAGTCATGAACCGATGAAACATCATGTCGTAAGTTTTAATCCGGGAGTATACCAATGGGTTTCCTCATGTATTGCAGATTCTTATTAACAGTTTAGTTAGCAAACCACTTTTGGAAATTCCTATGACCTATTTTATTAAGTTGTCTGGCAATCATAAAATACCCAACTACTAATTTATTCAGTTATTCCTCTTTTAGTTTGAAACGGTCACGGTTCAATAGAATCAACGATACGAGTAGACGTACATATATTCAAAGCTCGTCCAAAACTTCGTCCGTCCCTGAAATAAGTGCCCACTATACCATTGGAGCTTATAAAATACCAAAGTGACCATACGGTAACCCTTAAAGGCTATACTATGTTCCCTATCCAATTTCAGAGTTCCAAGGCGGTTCTAAGGCAGGGTCACAGGATTTTTAATATAGTTCATAATAAATACTTATAAATCACTCTCCACTCCATTCATTCTCATGTTCCATTCTATTCATTATTCTCGAATCTGGGCTATTTCTTTCTAATTTCTAATAATAAACTACTTAAAAAATTCCGTCACTTATTGGTACAGACTTCTTAAATACCACAAAACAATTTCTTGAGATACGTCCAAAACTTTACCGTTTCCATCCACCTCAAAATACACTTACATAATCTTCCACAATGCCTAACTGTAGGCCGCTAGGCGTACGTAAGCAGGGCCTAATGTAGGACATATCCTACACCGGGTCCTAGGGGCTATCAATAGGTATTGCGGACACAACTTCAGCTAAAGTCCTCTTAGAAGGCATCAGTCTTGTTTACGCCTACGTCGCGCGTTAGATATTCAGTTTTATTGATAAAGCTGAGGCCTGCTGCGAAGTTGTGTGGAAATATACGGGGGGCTGTTTGAACTAACTTGGAATTATAATAAAACCTATACAAGTTATGAGACCATAAAAAGTTTTACATAGTTTAAAATCTTCACATGCACCTTTTTTTAGGTAAGAAATCTCTTCTCACTTTAAGGCAGAGCGGGAGGGCGTGCCAGATTTTTACTGTCAAAAACCTACTCCTACGTACGTCCCTTGTTTGCTTTGCGTTCCAGGACCCTAGGTTTTCCTTTACACAGCTAAATCATAGCCCCTGTGGGCTTTTTCTCTGCGGAGCCCCTACGGTTCTGATGACATCTCCTTGGGGTGCTCGTGAAACACTAAGCGCCGCGCGCCAGTGACGACTCGGGCTCAGTCTGGACGGTTACTGAGCGGCCGGACAGTAAGCTACCCATTGTTCGACGTCCGCAAGCCGTCTACCGTAAAAACCCATAGCCTTAAAACGCAATGGGCAATTGAAGGACACAGGTTTTAGTCAGTAAGTCTGACACGCCCTCCTGCTCCACCTACAGCGGGAGAAGTCATTGAATGATTTCCCACCTAAAAAAAAAGCTCTTATAAATAAAATAAGCTTGCCAAAATATTACACTTTATGTTTTCGTCAAGAAATACTTTAGCAAAATACAAAATGATTCCTCTAGCTTTTTCCTAGTCGCTGCTAATCCTCACTTAAGTAATACTTAATCCGACAAATGCCTCAATAACAAAATTAACAAACATCTGAATGGAAGCTGAATCCGTATTCAGTTTTGAGCAAAATATTATAAATTATACCAAGCGTTTAGATATATCGGAATTTACGGCTTTCGGATTACTTATACTCGTAGCATTTGTAAGTAAGACATTGCTTTTGACATCCATTCTGAATACAATTTCTGTACCGGGTAAAATGGGGTGAATAGAAACGCAGGGGTGAATAGGAACGAAAGTTTGATTTTAATTTTTACTTTGGTTAAATATTTTATCTTCATTTCTGTATAAGCATCGCCTTTTATTACAATTAATGGATAAATAGGAGTAATTAAATGCTGGAAAAACCTGTTAAATAACGTTAAAATCCAGTAACCATTTTCGTTCCTATTCACCCCTGCGTTTCTATTCACCCCATTTTACGGTATGTAAAGTGACATGTTGCATGAAATGTTTGCAGAAGACAGTTTAGAAATAGTATTCAAATAATATTATATTATTTCCAGGCTTAGCTCGAGTGCAATATTTTTTCGGTTTCTTATAATTCTTTTTCACAAAAACTTCATTCTGACGATTATGAACACAAAAAAGTAGCAAAATATTTGCAGCCGTGTTGAATTAATGCATTTACATAAACATACTCATACATTTTTATTTACAGAAAATACATATTATTTGCCCATAGAAACGCTAGTTTTGAACCAGCTTTTCTATGAGCGCACTAAGCGGATATCACTATCGCTATAATGGTAGCGAAATTAGAAAAACTAGCGAAACTATCTCCGCTCGTCATGGCGTTAACACTATAATCAATGATAACCAGTGAAATTTTATTTTAGTTCTGAAGAGGAAGCATTAATAGAGGAGCTCGTGGCTAGATAAATAACAGCTGCACGGGTCGATCTTCAAGGTTAAGCAACGCTTGCCAAGGTTGGTCTGTGGATGGGTGACCATCTTACATACCGAGTTTTCTTCATGGCTCAGAAAGCACGTTAAGTCCCGGCTGTCATTTGTAGATCTTTGGCAGTCGTTACGGATAGTCAAAGCCAGTAAATCTAACTCCAGTCTTGCCATGAAGTACCGTGTTACTCCAGCTAATGGGTTGTGGAGGTCTGGTACGCAGCTACTCTGCATAATATACTTGTATTCAGCTAAATCCGGCTTGACTGGAAGCCGACCGCAATATAATTGGGAAAAGGCTAGGTAGATGAAGAGGAAGCATTACTTTTAGTAACTTTAGAGATGGTGATATAGGATGATACCTGAAGTAAGTTGGGGAGACCCTTACTCCTGAGTGAGAAGATATAAACTAAACAATGACAATTAACATTGATCTAATTCTCTTTAGATACTCTTAACTAATTGATTAATATATATGAGGTAAGCGGGTGTTGTCTTACATACAAAGCATAATTTTCACGTATAACCCTAAAAGCTTTAAATACAATTATTATGATCTTCCAATTCTACCAAGATTCTAACTATACATAATACAACATTCCTTACTTACTCGTTCTTTTTTGGATATTACACTTTAAATCAGTGTAACCAACTGTAATATGAGTATATTCGTATTTGAGAGTGCATATTGAGTTGAACACTGCTAAATAACTTCATTAACTAAGGTAGCTAAAATAGAGAATATTTACTACACCTTTTTGAACTCAAAACATTGTCCTTCACTTTCCAAACACAATTTATTTCTACACACCTTGTAGAACTATGTAAAGCAAATAGGGCAGTATCGCCTCCAATTCTGCCTACCCAATAAAGAACAAAAGCAGTAGACACAAGCAGAGCACAAAGCGGCCAAAGCGGGCATTAGCGCAGGCTGTGATAACGCTCCGTTATCACACCGCGCCCGCGACCACTCGAACAGTCGCCACATTCACTGAGAATATACGCCGACTGAGAAGTGTTGATACTTGGAATTTAATGGTCTCTTAATTTTGATGCAAAATATCTATCAGTTCTTCTTTGCACTAAAACTCAAACTCATACTGACTGACTCAAATGTCGTACGCCGTCAACGGTATGACAACATGCATCCACTACATTACCGCTCTTGACTTTCCCGTGTGGCCGCTGGCGTATACTACCATACCATAGTACGCGCGCGTATACTACGATACCATATAACTACCATAGATGTTTCACAGCTACTGGGCATCCCTTAAAGGCCAACGTTTTGTTTTTGGTTGCAAGAAACGAAGCAGATCATTCTGCTGGTGCCACCACTTATGGAAATTTGAAGTACAGGAAACATCGCTAGACATTATGTTCCTGCACTCGAGCCTATGTTACTTAGGGTGCAACGCGTTTTCTTCCTCCAATTTATGAGATGTTAAACGTCAGGTTTTAGTTTATAACTCAATCCATTTATTGTTTCCTCTTGGAAACATAAGTCTATTAGTCGGTACATGGCACATTTTGCCATCTCGGTCTCGGCAAAATGAAATAGCTCATAATCACAACCTTCGCACTGGATCACAGTAACGCTCCCTCCGTACTCGTACATGCCTACCACAGATTTTGTGAGTACTGTTATATTTTTACTGTAGTTCCTCAGACATACTACATCTAAAAAAAAAATTGTGTACACTATGTGTATTAGCTGCAATCACAACGAGAAAAAGGAATGTATTAAATTATTCTTAAAATGGAATCAAACCATCATTATTTTTAGAATCGATCGAAAAGTTCACGAATAGAAAATTTAAAGATCCAATCGACTGATGTTTGTGAGACAACTTTTCCGGGATGCAAGTCCAAGTGGAGCTTTCATAATCGAGATTTTTTATACCTACTAACTTTTTAAACTCTAAGTAGTAGTCTAATCTAGACTTGCATTGGGATTTTAGGAATATACTCGCCCCCAAGCTTGACACACCAAAGTTTTTCAGGAAGGTGAACCATTCAAAATATGCAACTTACAAAGAGCTTTAACCTTTAGCTGCCGACCTGGTCTAAACGTAGCACTTACGCCGACGTGACGACTGAGAGACGTCAAAGTTTAAGTACTGAAATAAAATGTGTATTTGCATGCTATATTTTTCTATTTTAAACATTAAAAAGATTGGTTTTTGAGGTAATAAACTACAGAATAAAAAAAAATACACGCTAGTTTTCATGTAAAATCAACATTTATTCGAGAGATCACAATTATTTGGCACTAAATTTTAAGGACTTACTTCAGTCTCGCTTTTCTCTAAAATTAAGTAATCAACAACAAATGAACTTAAAATATGTTATCGTCTATAAACTATTATCAAAATAAAACATAAATCTGTTAATTTTAAATGTGGCCATGGACGACCGAGCTTGGGCTCAAGCTACCCTTCCTATACGTGTGGGAGGCCTCGGCGTCCGCAAAATTACTAGTATCAGTTTACCAGCATTTATATCCTCGGTTCACGGCACTGAGAAATTAACCAGGAATATCTTATCTTCCTCACTGGTTGATTTCAATGTGCCCTGCTTAGCTGAGGCCGTAAATGCCTGGAAGCTCGCTTGCCCGAGTTCTAAACTTCCCGACATCCTTTCTTCCCAAAGGCGGTGGGACGAGCCGCTCTGCAAAGTAGTGCAGGATAACCTGCTTGCAACATCTCCTACTGCTGCGGAGCGTGCGCGCCTGCTGGCCGTGGGGGAGTGGGAGTCGGGTCTCTGGCTTCACGCACTACCGTCGTCGAACATAGGCACCTTGCTCGACGATACTACTTTCCGCCTCGCTGTTTCCCTTCGTCTTGGCGCTCCCTGTTGTTCTCCTCATCGCTGCCGCTGTGGCGAAGTTGTCAACAGCCTCTGACACCACGGTCTCTCATGCAGCCGTAGTGCGGGTCGCATAGCGCGGCATGCGAATATTAATGACATCATCCGACGCGCTCTTGTCACCGTCGGCGTTCCAGCTGTATTAGAACCTCATGGCCTGGCACGCGACGATGGCAAGAGACCGGACGGTATGTCTTTATTTCCTTGGAAGATGGGTAGGCCTTTAGTGTGGGACGCTACTTGCGTCGATACTCTTGCGCCATCTCATGTTCCTAGCTCGTCGTGCTGTGCTGGTGCTGCCGCTGCGTCTGCGGAGAACCTCAAACGGCGAAAATATAATAACTTAGTAGGTAGTTATATATTCGAGCCGTTTGGGGTTGAAACTCTTGGATCGTGGGGTCCGAGCGCCCACCAATTGTTTAAAGACCTATGCAAACGCCTTGTTGACACTTCGCGTGACCCAAGGGCTGGCTTTTATCTTGGTCAGAGAATAAGCATTGCCATACAGCGTGGCAATGCTGCCAGCCTTTTGGGTACTTTACCAGTCGACAGCGATGGGGAGGAGTTTTTCGACGCCATTCTTTAGGTTAATTTTTAATTTTTAGTTAGTTCGTTAGGGTTTTTTTTTCTTTTTCATTTAGTATAATTTGTAAATAATTTGTAACATAAATCTTACTTCTTAGTTAAAAAATAAAAATAATGACAGCCCTCGAATATTTGGTACATTCACTACGTACGTTTACAGTCAATGCATATTTGTAGGCAGCAAGTAAGGCACATTGGTTTCTTGTATTTGCAACAACATTACTTCGTTCGCCTTTTCAACCGACTGGGACAGATTGCACTTGTCTTTCTAACTCCTGAATCTGGATTCTGATAAGTTTTTGGTGGTGGAGGCTCGGGCATGTTGGCGGGTCCAATAACTCGCTCGATACTTAGCAGCAATTCTCGTGGGATCCTATCATTTCCTCTCCGACCTCTTCAATTCTAGTCTCTGCTACGCCATGCTGTTCCTCTCGGACCAATGTCTCTTCTTTGATCTGTGATGTAATGTCCTGGCTCCCATGAGCTCGTACTTCTCTTTCTTGTTCTTCATTGTCGTGATTATGGTTGATTTCTCCGTGGTAAACTTCCTCAACATGGGGATACGCGACCTCAACATCATCCTCATCGGATTGTTCGGATTCCGTGTTGTGATCGCTCTCTAAAATAAAATCAGGATCGCCTACATCGTCGTCAAAATCACTACAGTTGTCGTCACTCTCGTTTATGAGATTTTCACATATCTCTTTATCTTCTAAACGCCTATTCTGTTTTCGCAGTTTTGGAGGCTTCGCGGGAACTAAACCGTCATCATTTGCAGGTTTTACCCGCTCAATAGACGTGATGATTCTCCTTTTAGGCATTCTGTAATTAAAAGTATAATTGTATAGCCGATGTGACGTCAATCAGACACTATAAGCTACCACACATGAATACCGAGGTGACGACCAAGAGACGTACGAAATTTAGTACATAAACACCGTACTTACGTCTGTGAGACGTCGATCGCTTCAATACGGAGACGTGTGCACTCGCCGCGGGCGCAGCGTCGACCGATGGCTTGGGACGCGGAGGGAGGAAGGTAGCGGGAAGGGCGACGCCGATGGTGGCGGGATTTTAGAAATATTTCGAAATTAAAAGTTATTACGTCTGTGAGACGTATAGGTCGGTAGTTAAAGGTTAAGCACCCGATTTCTAAACTACCAAAACTGTTCAATCCACTCACACTAGCAGAGATCATGCGATGCTTGACGCTGGAGTCAAGGAGAGCGGCCGGCGCCGACCACGCCCGCGCCCCGGCGCCCGCACCCCGCCGGCACCCCCCGTCACCCTGCCCGCGCTTCATGCAAACTATGCGGGTACATCGATACGTTCAATTGTTAACCATTACGTATCCTGGTCCGTAATGTATTATTATGGGTTATAAAGGCTATGATATAACAAATATTTCCAATTACAACCGGCTTCCGTGACGTAGTGACCTGATTATTGTGTTATCTAGGCGTGAGTTGGTATAAGTTTGCGTTATCATCTTTTCATTTAGTTGGTTAGTGCTTGCAGAAATAGGTTTAAAGGGATTACGCACGACTTTGTGGTCAAATGTTTTGTTCTTGATGTGAACAAAAATATAGTGGAGTGGAATGTCACTTACAATTATAAGTACCCTGATAGTTTATAGGTAAAGTGTGTCTGTCATTCGGACGCGATCTGCAATGGCCTATATGGAAAGCGATCAATTGATTGCGCTCTGGTAGTTTATTGCAAACAGAACCTGGCAAAATGGGGGACTATAGACCTCTCCGAGTTTACCCAGTGTGAGTACGGTGCTCCTGACCAAACTTTGACCCACTTATTCCAGTGTCCAAAGAGTCCTTAGTCTGCACTTTGGAGGACCTAAAAACGCTAATGAAATCGCTATTATAAATGTGGTGGTGTGTGGTGTGAGACTAAAATCTTTGACAGAACCTTCATATTGAGAAGAAAAAGTATATTTTTTCAACGGGAAGTTAACTTTCAGCTAGTAATGCTTTTTTAGGTAGGAAATCATCCAATAACTTCTCGTAGTTCGAAAGTCCACGTTTAAGGCAGCTGTTGTGCTTTGAATAAGCTTGAAGATTATTGAATAAATTAATTCCTACTAAGTTTAATAAAATAACTTAATTTTAAGGAGGTATCCAAATGAATAGCTAGTGGAAGAACTATAATAAAATACTGACAGAAATAACTCTATCTTGAACGATAGCTTTTTGTATAAATTTTTAATTTTCTGGTGAAAAAAATACGAGTTTTAATTTACATTATTAGTACTTAAAAATAATATTGCTTGGAAATTAAGAAAAAATATCCCTATAATATTATAATAATAATAAGTAAGTATTAGTATAATAAAAAAGGTAAAGGTTATCATATTGATCTAGCGTTTAAAAGTATTACTGTTGATAAGAACCTGCATTTTATTCTCTATACGAGCAAAGTTTTATTAGATTACTTATTTCAATTTTTTATTTCCTTTGTGTGTTGTGGTTAGCGATGTCTCTAAATATACAGTTAATTTGGACAAAAGTGAAGAAAATTTGTCATTGCGGCCGAGCTGGAATTCTGGAGTGTGATGAAGCTTTAGTTTCTTTATTTAGTTTTTTGTTCAGTACTTGCTCAGAGTCTAAATGTCCCCAATTAATGCTCATTGACTTGCTCCATATTACACGGTGTTCTACAGATGCATATCTGCCTTACCTTTTGGGCTGAACAAGCGTAACCTACAATCAGATCCTTTACCCTACAACCACAGTTCAAACCCGTTCTCACCTCAGCTGCCAAGAAGTAGACATTCACAAGTTTTCATTAATACACGAACATGTAAATTACAAATTAAACGAGTAATTATAACAATCGACAGACGGACAGCTGAGTTAAACGGTGTTTAAATGACTGATTACTGCGGTGACCTTTGAGGGCGTGCAATTAAAGGAAACCTTAGGGTGCCGGCAGCCGATGAAGATGGAAAAGAAAAAGATTTAAGGTTTAAATTGTGTTGTAAATATCTTCAGGCTATGAAAGGCTGACAAAGAAATCTTCTGTTTTTTTTCACTCTTGTAATTATACTGTTGTTTGTCAAATTGAGTTTAAGTTTATATACAGCCTAATTTATGAAACCATAATTACTTTTTAACACGCCCTCGCGCTCCGCCCAAGAGCGGGAGAAAACATTCTGATGATTCCCTACCTAAAAGCATAATTATGCTTAGTTTAAATACTGAGTAACACTTTACCAGCGGCTTTATTTACGAAAAACTTTTATAAAACCGTTCTCAAACCAAAATCTTTCAACCCATACTTTGAGGTTATTAAGTATTTTTTTTCAGTCAAAGTGAACCAAGAGATCAGCTCCTTCTATTTTTCTGATATCTCTTTGACTCACGCAAGGAACACAACGCACCTTCATCGATTCGACCTTGGTTCTTACCTACTTCTAGGTTTTTAGCTACGACTACTAACGTGTGGTACCCCTAGTATAATTACCGCAATATACACAGGCGGCGCCGCGGCATGCGCCAGTGACCACTTACCATCATGTCGGCCATAGCCACCTAAACTCGATCTAAGTGGCTCTTAAGTACAGTATAATCAACTTACGAAGGGCTACGAAGCAATAAGGCTTTTTGTTCCATTGTTCTAAGCCGAAGATTATAATTATGTACATATTTGAATAACATATGTAGCTACACTATATTTGATCTCGTTCAAGTTCATTTTTGTGCAACTCCGTTTAAGGTAGTGTCACATAGCAAGCGAGATTATTCTGAGAGTGGCGATATGAATGTGAATTGGTAAAAATACGATGCTGTGTCACCTTTATACCTCTCGAATCTAGACAAAGTTATATTTAACCTGTGATATCAGTTTTCGAGAAATATTACAAAACTGACATGGGCACCAAAATATCACAATATAAATTTATTTATTTTTTTAATTTGGTCAATAGACAATATTACCTGGCTCAATATTTGAAGTTCTGAAAAAATCAAACGTCTAAGTTAACAAAAAATGCGGCCACTTATGTCGTAATAAACGTAAAGAACAATGGCAGCCACCCATACATTAATTTAGCTGAGATTAAATTCTAGCGTCTTTAAATGAAAAATATCTTATTAAACTCGGCGTCAACTTCCGAATTAGCTGGTGCAAGAATTTTTGTTCGACAAGGTCGAAATTAATAGAAATTCGGTCATGAAGTTTTTTAGGTTATGTCTATGGTAATTTCAATCCGAGGAAGTTAAAAGGGCAATATTGCATTATTATTTTCCTTACCCAGTTATTTTAGCATGCAATGCCTTGTAAAAGGTGTAAATACTTACTCTTTGGCCTTAACTTAGGTATACTTACTAGGTATGTACCTACTACATGACTGTGTACAATAGGACTGAGGCTGCCAGTCACCGTCAGCATTGTTTTAGGTAGGTACTTATTTAAGCAATAGGACTATGATAGAATTCCGGGATTATATAAATACTTGCTAACTTTTCAGATAAATAAGTACTTAAGTATATACAAAATCCTTGAATGCATATGGAATATATTGAGTATGTTCATAAGAATCAATAAAACAAGTTTTCTTTATATTAATTCTTCGTAATCCTCTCTTAAAACTATTTCATACAGAAATTCTGCAGGTGCTGAAATATTTTGCTGATGTCTGGCCCATCCCAAGTACCAGACTAGCGTCATGACATGAGCACAACATTCTACTGTGTGCCGACCAACTAAACAATTACAACAATTCCCGCTGATTCCTGTCCTACCAGGAATATCATTTTCTATAACAATATAAACATAATATTGCTTCCTGGATACGTGAAGTGACTTTATTTTTCCTCTAATTATTTATTTATTAAAGTTTTATGCACAAAACATTGTACAAAGGCGGACTTAATGCCTTAGGCATTTTCTACCAGTCGACCTTAGGTTGTTGGTGTTGTCACGCCAGTGCCTCTCAGATTATATTCAGAGGAATCAATGTTTTCACTGGAAACTTCGATTCTGTACCCACCGTGGAAACGTACATATATGCTCGCCATAATATGAGCGAGCTTGTCTTATTTGGTACGTTCCCAGGGCGAAGAGCATAACTAGTATTAGCATTAGCTACGAAATTGTGAGGTTCGTCTATTCATGTTTAAGGCTTCCACCATATTTGCCAGATTGTTTGGTAAGTTCATCCATTCTCTAATTATTTCAAGTATTTCATCAGCATATTCATTATTTTGAAAACGAACACCAAACTTGTTCAAAAGAGCTGCCGCTATTTGAAATGTTTGCATCATGTGTGGTAGAGAGCGATGAAAATACTCTTGCCTAAAAACTTTAAAATCACGTTCTCTAGTAAACTTATACCGTCCCTAAAACCCCTATCCAGAATGAACACATCATCTTCTCTGAAATATGATCTTAAAGCACTGCCAGAAGAAAATAGACCGGACATAATTTCAGCGTCAGTTGCTTTATATGCATAAATGATAGGCGTCTGTGACATGAGTAAAACCAATCAACAATAAATTGTCAAAGTTAAACCAAGTTATATTTTTTTTATTTGGGATAATAGCCTTTTTGCCCGTCATTAATTACTGTCATTTGGTAGAATAAATATAAATAACTTTAATTTCAAATATCTTTTTTATCCAGCTATAACTAGTTAATGGTGATACTTTGAAAAAACGTAGAAAAATAATAGAAATGCCTTCGTATATAAGTCACTTTAAGACACTCCAATAAATTTCAGCTATGAATTCGCCAAGATTCTTTTGTCATTTTCTAGGTACCTTCTCTAAATTCATTCACATTAATCTAGAATCCTGAAGGCATGAAGCAAGGAATAACAAGTATAGGAAAACATAATAAACTGATTTGTAGTTACATAAAAAAAAATGTGGAACCCTCAGTGCGCGAGTCCGACTCGCACTTGCCTGGTTTTTTGTTAGTAACATTATATGAGTCTCGTACTTAAAATAAAAAATGTTCCTTTTATACTATTATATAGCATCGCCACCGCTACCGTATCGCTTTCTATATAGCACCACCTTTACAAAAGGTTGTACCACTCTATCACGTATGCATATGATTGAAAAAGATGCAAAAATCTGTGTTTTCTTACGGCACCGCCTTTGTAAGGAGAACTACATGGCCATAAAACATAGCCTACTGGCAACCACATGATCGATTAGCTCTGATTTTAATATTTACATACATTACAAGACCATTACGTTGGACAGGTAAATTGATCGTGGAAAATGTTTTTATATGACATCAGTCTATCTGCACACCTTTTGATTTAGTTGTGATTTTATATTTGAATGCACATCACTAAAATACCTATAAAACTTGTAATATTTGTCCTTTCAGATATAAATTGAGACTGGCCGTAATGAACCACGTGGGGTTTGGTGGATGAAAAATATCCTTGAATTCGTGGTTTTATAACATGACGGTTATTTTTTAAAATTTTAATTGATATAAACAAGTGCTTGACTGCGCTCTACCTGATGATAAGCAGTGATGCAATCGTTTCGAGAGTCGAGGCCTTTACCACTGGGCCACTACTGATCCTTTTGTAAGTCTTCATCATCATCTGCCTAGCCTTTTTCCCAACTAAATATATTGGGGTCGGCTTCCAGTCAAGCCAGACTTAGCTAAATACCAGTATTTTACGAGGAGCGGCTGCCTACCAGACCTCCACAACCCATAAACTGCGGTAACACGGTAGTTCATGGCAAGACGAGTCAGATTTACTGGCTTCTGACTATCCGTTACGACTGCCAAAGATCTACAAATGACAGCCGGGACCTACGGCTTAACGTGCTTTCCTTTTGTAAGTCTTGTACAATGCAAAACAAAGGTCCCATGGTCTTAGTAAGGAGGAAGGAGCTATGATCACCATATCACCGCATTTAATCATTGCATCATTATCAAAGTGAAGCAAACACACATGTCTAACATCTGTACCCAGAACTCACAACTTGTCAATGACTACATTGACACCGTAAGGCTCTCGTAGACAGGTATGACTCGACCATGTCACATTGCACATCATATGACATCGGTGTCTCATTAAAAATTGTTTTAAGGATAAATTAAAGTTTTTAAAAACAGGCGGTCATATGGTTGTCTCATCTTTGTTTTTTTTTTTATCTCATAGAGCATGTCAACGCCATCGTAATCTTACCTAGGGTTACAATAACAACTTAATATTATACAGCACAATAGATTAAATGTATTTTTTTTACCA
The DNA here is from genome assembly GCA_030763345.1 of Mythimna separata. NCBI lineage: Eukaryota > Metazoa > Arthropoda > Insecta > Lepidoptera > Noctuidae > Mythimna > Mythimna separata. The sequence goes on from CM061187.1 coordinate 8,712,212, forward strand.
AAGTTGAATCGCTAACACATAGCCATGTCACATAGTCTTGTCAGTGTAACATTTATGATCAGCCATGATTTAAAAAAGTATCTTTATCGACTTTTTTGATCTTGTGTAATTTAGTTAGTAGCTCCCTCTACCCTCTCATTCTTGACACGTTCCATGGTTGCCTCGTTACGCCTATCTATTGTAGGCTTTAATCACTTGTTCACTCCAAGTAATTACATTGATACTAAGACAAAGAAACACATTATCCGGATACAAAATAAAATAATTAAACAATTTTATAAGTTATTATAATCTTATCAATATCTAAGTAATGATCGTAGAACATTCGTTTGACAAGCGACGAAGGACATTATATCCGCGACTGATTCGCGGTACCTACCTTATAAACATTAATAAATAATTTAATCAGAACAATTCCTTAAGACGGATCTAATACGTAACTATGATTCGGGCAAAACCAGGCGGACGCAATGTAATTAATAATTAATTTAATTAGTGATTCAGTTATACAGTCCAGCTGTTGTTTCATTGACAAAAAACCTGACGATGTTTACGTATTTATAATTTCGTAACGCGTTTAACTGTAAACATACATATATGTATGTGATTAATTTTGGTTTGTAATTTAATGCGATATTTTTTGTTTTAGTGCAGCGTTGGAAGGCCTGCCACCAGGTGGACTGATGACCAGGTGAGGCTCGCGGGAATCTGATAGAATGCGAATCGCACAGGATTGGTCGTTATAGCGACATTTGGGGGAGGCCTATATTAACTAAAGGACGTGTTTCGGCTGTAATGATGATGATGATTTATAAAAAAGTTAGTTTGCATGTCTGTCTGATTGGTTCGTGCTTACTGCAAAACTATTCTAAACAAATTCAGTTGAAATTTGAAGGAGGTATAGTTTGGTTGGTTGGTTTTGGAGGTTGTTATAGAATCAAGTTGCTATAATCCCAAGATTTGGGCAGAGCTACAATCTGTGAACTTATTAAGTTTAATTTAATGATTACATTAAACTGATTAATTCCGATTTCTCCGTTATTCAATTAAAAGATTAAATACAGTGAACCACTTTATTTGCCCTTTAGAACGAAATATTGACATTTGCTAAAGAGAAAGAAAATACTTGATTGCGTAAAATGAGACCTGTACGGACCGGTACAGGTTTTAGGAAATATGGTTCATGTAATAAGGAGCTTTCGTTGGGTGTAATGCCAAAAAGAAATGAGCGATCGCGGTTTGATATAATTTACTGCAAAATGTGAAGTGAAACTGTAGCAGTGTGTTGTAATGAGAGTAAAAGCGAAGTTATAAAAGTGGTCCACTTTTTAACAATTTGTTAAGAGATAAGGTTAAAATTGAGACATTTTTTGAGGTATATCCTTAAAGAGTCATTCCTTGAAAGTAGGCAAATCTGTCGATATAAACATCTATCTATACTAATAACATAAGAAGGTAAAATTTGTAAGTTTGTAGGTATGTAGGGGTATCTCTGAAACTACAGAAACGATTCTGAAAATTGTTACTAATACTTAATTCACTAATACGTGATGATGATGAACATTATTTATAGCCTGTGCTAATAGGCTACAAATAATGTTCATATCATGAGTTTTACGGGCAAAACCACAGGTAGAAGATAATTCTGCACATAAAAAGATACGATAATAGTTTAGTGAAACTATTCGTAGCTGGAAATAAGTAAGTGTGCTGATGATACTGATCCACAGCAGTAAAGAGGCTTTATCTCAAGGAAAAAGTCACATTAAAACAAAGTACCAATCATCCCTTATGAAAAGCCTGACAAGGAACAAAAAGGAGCTCATTATGACAACAAAAACTGTGGCAATAGCTTTTAAAGTTGGATTCTTGTAAACCAAGTAAATTCACAGCCGTAATTAGTCCATACATTTGTCCACATTACCACCATTATGACTCAAACTCGCCATATTTGTGAGGCTCAGTAAAAAGTAGAGATCCTTTTAAATACACAATTAGTTTGGATGAAAGAGTAACTTGGCTTTTCTGCAGTGAGATTTAAACATCATTGAAATTAAGCTATAAAACTTAAAGATAAAATCTTTACAAAATGTTGTTACACATAAATTACCATATCATAATTTGGCAAAAGAAAACCGTTGATAGCAGAATCGTTCAAGAGCGCGAGAGTCGACATTTTAACATGTCAAAATACCTTTACCTACCAACAGGTAGTGGCTTTAATGATTATTATTTTGGACTTTAATTTCGGCACAGCGGGCTGACCTTTTCACTCAAGCGCTTTATTTTTTATTTATTTCAGATGTTGGTTATCTTCAAACGTCGATCTGGATAGGCGTTTGCGATCGAGGCTGCTACATCCGTTCACTAAGGTCTTTCGGCCACGCCTAACTTTACCGAAGCCTACCGCTCGACTATTACGCGGGATTTACACAGGTCGATTTCCATTGCACGATTAGGCCGCTCGGCAAATAGAACTCACAAATTGATAAGTTGATAGTAGGTAGCGAAAATACAAACGTTGAATTGGAGTTAATATATAGGTACAATACTCTTTATTGCACATTGTTTTCGACTTCTTTGTCTTGTTAAATTTTGTAGATCCAATATTTCGCCACTGCGTATTTTCGTATAGGAATGATACAATCGTCTCTGCGTGGCAGTGCAATAGTTCGATTTGTTGAAAATTTTGGGTAGCACGAGAAACACAGTGTTAGATTTCTTGAAAATTCAAAGGATTAAGTAACAATTAATGTATTTTTTTTACTTAAGTAAGTGGTTTTATTACTATAGTCTGTGCTGCAGTTACTTATTTGCAATCCTTCAGCTGATTTCGACTTTTTCTATGCAAATATAGGCCACATGCGAGTAACTAAAACCATTGTCTAAATTATATGTGAGCACTTGACACTTATAGGTGTGATTTGTTAGTTTTACGTGTCTAATATAAAAAGATATTTTAGAAAATAATCACTAATTACTCTTAATTTCAGACTAGCTATGTGACTTTGTGAAGCGATATGTATAGCGATGAAAATCGACCCGTGTATATCCCCCCTTACACACAGACTGACTTTGAGTGCTCAGAATTAATAATTAGTAGTTCCTAAGGCAAATAAAATGGCATGCGTGTTTAAGCATTAAGTGTTACGCAATATTTCTAGTCTTTCTATTTGATAACTTGATTAGTAACATAAAGAAACGGCTATGATGGGTGAATCGGTCAATAAAACCTGTTTGCTGTCAAAATTGTTTGATGATTTTGATATAAGGTGACAATTCGATGTTCGAAATATGAAACAATTGAAGTCTTTATCTAATGCTTCCGTATGAATACATGAGTAACAATAATAGATATGTCAAACATGTAAGTGCACGCGTTACACGCTTCTAAAAAAGTTAGTTAGTTTTTTTTTTAGACACACCTGTTGTCAGTTACATATCTATTACGGAGCAGGAAATAATTGGACTGGAATATTACGTAAGTCTTGAAGAATCTATCGATATATTTCCCTAATTTTGTCACGGCTTGTGTGATCTCATTCAACAAAAATCGTTAAGGGTTCATATGATCCTGTGTCCTCTTCTTCACATTATACATTTTATGAACTGTTTAATGTTTGTGTGGTTTTTATTGTTACACACTATTGCTACCAGTAATTTCACCCGCGTAAAAGTAGAAAATTATCCCAAGGATACTCCTGGAAAAAAAAAATGTTTTTTGCCTGGACATGGTCTACTTGTGCACAAATATACCCAAACTTCCAATATTAGTGTGACATGACTACATAAACCAATAACCGATAATTACTTTTTTTTTAATAATATTAAGCTTCATTAGTCACCGTAGGTCACTCATGCGTCCATAAGTCGACCTTTCCAAGCATGACCATCACAGCCCTTTCACTGCATTTACTCGAGTCCAAGAAATTACTCACTCCTCTCAGTGATTCACTTTTAAAAGGCTTCTTCCTCGCTAAACTCGCATTTACCTGATAGCATCAGTTTGATTGACAGCTTATAATGAGTCTGAAGCCTTATTATAATTTTAGAGAAGAAGAAAAAAGCTTTAGCGCCGCCATCCGGTACTAACTACTGGTTAAATTCTTGTTTGCGTAACACTAGTTTAAATGGTAGCAGTTTTATAAAAACTAGGCATTGGTCACGACTTTGTTTGCGTTTGCATACCAAAACTAACCCCCATTTGACGTACCCAGGGATTTTCAAGTTTTTTTAGGTAAGTTTTTACTGATTTTTATGACGATCTGCAATACCAGGAATATCGTCCTACCCAAGCAGGAGACACTACGTGCCCCACGGTGTTCTCCGGACAGTCTACACAATGGTGATACCTAGTAGTTTCTTCCATACGAATCCGATGCAGGCACCTCCAGAAGTTACTACGAGTATATCCGTCGTGACGTCTTCTCTCAAAGAGGGGACTTACCGCCACAAACATCGGACGCACGGGAACTACATCGATGACGCAGGGCCAATTCCGAGACGAAGACGTAGTCAAATTCTACGTCCAAGGCTGAAACGCAAATAAATTAGGATATTTAGTTTCACTTTCTTTTATTGGCTTACCGATATTTTGACCATTCAAAAGTACAGGACCTGTAAATGTTGTATTTGAAATAAATGCTTTTGATTTTGAGTCTTCTTGTCCCTTTAGCTCCACCCTAGATCGGAAGAAGTACTTTTATGATATCTCAATACAAAAAAATGCAAGCTCCGTCGTCTGTCAGTCAGAGGGCTACCTACGGAAGTGATTTATATGTTCAGATTAAAAGATACACAGGTTTCTCTTTCGACTTTATTCTTAAACATTATTTTTTGTTTCATAGGCACGCACAATGACTTTCTTTGTGTGCGTTAATTACGCATGTATTTTAATAAGATGTATTGTTTAATTATCGTAAAGTAGCCACTAGCCTGGGGCTTGGCATGCGTAGATTTAATATATGAAAACGTTTTTGTACTAGGGCATAGTTACACCACAACAAAAACGTAATTCGAAATTAATTTGGCATTCGATCTGACATGTTGAGTAGTTTCATTGTCTTATAATGTTGAAAATGACATACTTAAACTTGATGAATTAGTAATATGTTCTTTGATTTTCATAATTACTATAGCTTAAAAGAAACATTCATTTAAGTAGTACTTACTGAGTCAGATAAATCATTTCAATTTAAATAAAAGGCCAAATTATTGACAAACAAAGTATACAATGTATAAATAATATCTCTTCAGTAAATCTCAATATCAGTCGCAATAAATTAATAATTTATTATTTGGCACAATTGGCACAATCTTACGTAAACATCAATTTAAATTTGAATGTTTAAGGTACAATAAGTGTGCAAATTATTATGACATTACGTTCGGCCTAGCTTAATTATTAGCAATAAATAATATCAATAAAATATCAATCAAACTCGCCTGATTGTAAGATAATTATTATTGTAGGCCTTGAGAGTTATATTGTCGTTGCAAAAGGGTGGATCGGGTGGTAATAATTTACATATGTACCTGTAATCACGATATTTAATTGGCACTTTATCTAATGGATTATTGATAGTACATAAAGGAGTTAGTATATAATTAAGTCTTCATTTATGTAGCTTATTAGAAGTCAATAAAAATTCTTGTTAAGATTCCATTTCAATGAGAAGTAGTACTCTTTTGTGCTGCCGAATAGAGAGGCTAATGGAGAGCCTAGAGCCTAAACGGTTTTTTTAGCTTAAGAGTTGTCGTTATGCCTCAACTGTGAAAGTGACACTGGTTATATGAAAATTTGGCCCCATTTTTTTTTTACTTTGTTCCACAATAAGAATTACTCGGACCGCGACCCTCGCCAGGTCGTCGGTCCACCTTGTGCCCCCCACAAGGTGGACCTGGCGAGGGTCGCGGGAATCCGATGGATGCGAGACGCACAGGACCGGTCGCTGTGGCGGCGCTTGGGGGAGGCCTATGTCCAACAGTGGACGTCTTTCGGCTGAGATGATGATGATGATGATGATGAAGAATTACTCGTACCTGTATCGTAGGTGTTTTCACAAATATGTCAATTCACATACACAAGAATTTGTTTCGTGCAGGAATCAAACACGCGAAACGCAGCACTGCAGTCAATCGTTCAACCACTGCACCAACATAGGTTTTTTTTTCAAGTGGGGAATCATTAGAATGACTGTTCCCGCTCTTGGGTGGAGCGGGAGGGCGTGTCAGACTCTTACTGACTAAGCTCCAGCCCGTTCCTTCGTTGCCTTCAATCTGGGGGACACGGGCTCACCTTTCGGAATTTCCGTGCACCAACACAGGGTCAATCCATGGTTTAACTAAAATAAACCCCACCAACTGCATCTGACTGTTAACTACACTCCTTCCATAATTTGCTGACCCACGGTAAACAGGATTAAATCGAGCCATGCCAAAGCGGCGTGGCAAATATTTTAACTAATTATAATAACTCAGAGAGACAGGTAAAAAAATATCGTGGTAGACAATACTTGATCGATTATTGTCACATAACTTCAATATTTAATATAGACTTATTTATAGAGCGTACTGCTACATCACATATATTAACATATTAAAAAAACAACAATTGCTTCCCCAATGGCCTGATATAGTACGTGACAATAATGGCGTTCATAACATTTGCAATTAGGCCTCTACGATACAACAAAAAATATTTAAAAAATGCAATGCAATTAAAATTTAACAATAAACTTTTGTTACAGGCTAACAGTCACTTTCAGTATTATAAAAGCTGACTATTCAATACCTAAAATCGTCATTGTTCACTTACCAAGTAATTGAATACCTAATGGGTTTTTTGAGGTGGGATTTTATCAAATTGCTTCTTCCACTCTAGGATGAAATGAAAGTGCGTTTCAGACTTTTACTGAATAAAGCCCACCTGTGGTATTCAGAGTTGTCCTTTGCGTTCCGGAGCCATGGTAATTCTTTCGAACAATTTGTAGCCATTGCAGACATAGGCCCCAATTTACCTTGTCAATATTGCTGACTTGCACTTGCACCGTCGACTTGAGTTAGGTGCTTACCAGATAGTGAGTTACCTATAGCTCTTCGTCTGCAAATTCGTGTCTACGGTGGCTAGAAATCGCCCTACGAGTCCCGATTCCCCTGATGTCTACTATGGCAGTAGCTGGGGCGTGGAGATAGCCGTTCCCTTACGGTTGCGGCCTACTTCTTCGCTCATATTACTGCTTCACAGAAGAAAGTGACCGCTTTTCTTCGTTCTTACCCCGGTCTTTGACCTTGCCACATAGTGATCCCCTGAAGACGTGGGTTGATCACTGAAGGCGTGGGTTGGCGGACGACAATGGGTAGCCCGCCGCCGTCCGGATGTTCGGTAACCGTCCGGACCGAGCCGAAACGTCGACGGCTCATTGTGTTTTATACGTGCTTCAAAGACATAATTCAGCAAAACCAAAGGAGGCAGCAGGGCCGATGCCCATCAAGATGCCGCAGAGAATTTCTGAAATGGAAGTCCATGGTCCTAGAGCGCAAAAGGCAACTGAAGGACACTATGAGAGGTTTTAGTCAGTAAAAGTCCAACATGCTAGACAAGTCATTAGATAATTGGTAACAGACCTACCTCAAAAAAAAACCCACACGACAATACATCATATCGTTGCCTAACTCATAACCGACCAACACATAAAAAATCGCCAAAAAGAAACACATAACATACTGTGTAACACGTAAGAAATCTATTACACCCAAAAATAATGTAAAAAATGGAACTGATGTGTGTGACGATAGCGATAAAATACAGCAATAAAACCATGAAATTTATGACAGACACGCAGTGTACAATGATGTAATTTACAAAAGAGTTGAAGATAAAACTTGTGTTTAATTGAAACTGAAAGTAATGGCGATTTTACGATAGCAACTCTCGCAACGTGATTTACTGTGTCAACTTGAAATATGTGTCGCAGGTTGTACTGGTTTAATCAGGGTTTTAATTATATTGCTGAGGGTGTTCTGTAGTTTTTTTTTTATTTGACGGCACGGTTGGTGCAGTGGTTAAGTGATTGGTTGCTGTGCTGCGTGTTGCAGGTTTAGTTCCCGCATGAAATAAATATTTGTAAGGCAGGAATACACAGGTGTTCTGAGTGTGGATGTATTGTGTGTGTAAGTTTGCATATTTATGAACTTACTATCAGATCAAAACACTGATCTCTGGGAATATTTCGAAAAAGCTATCTTTAAGAATCTGAATCCCTTTTATAAACAATAATACCTAGTTATCACACTAATATTGTGATAACTAGGTGCCTGTGTACCTGTTATCTGTAGGACTTGTTGCTTCCCGAAAGAACTCGGCAAACACTAGCGATAATCGCCCAAGGAGTCGAAAAGAGTCAGTGATTTTTCTGTCGCATATTCGTGGAATCGACGAAGGTTGGGCGTCTAGGGTTATTTTTTTTATGAGTTATGTTCTAATTTTACTAAACAATAAATCTGTCTGTCTATCTAAACTAGTCTAGAGTTTTTATCAGAACACCGATTTCATCATAACTTTGCGACATTTCACATTATGACTTGCCAACTTTTTTTCCCTTCACAGTATAATTTTCACATAATTCCTTCAATTATATCTGACATTTCACTCAGTTGGACTCCATTAATTAGGCTAAAAGTTACTTTTACGGCGCGTGGTAATGAATGAGATGATTTTATTGGGTCAACAGAAGTGTCTCAGAATGGCTGTCATACGAGTATTTTGATTACATTGTAAAACTGATATATGGTTAAAGAGTTGTGATTGTCTGATCTTTACTAGACGTGATTTGTCACAATAATATTTCGAAGGCGAAAGTATGTGAGTGTGTATGTTTGTTACTTGTCTAAACTTAAACGGCTGAACGGATTTGGATACAATTTTGTACACGAGTAGTGGTGGTAAAGAGCAGTAATGGCCCAGCCCCCACCGTGTGCCAACGGCCCCAACTTATAAATTGTAAGTCGCTAGCTCAAACCCAGGCAGATGCATCACTTTATGTAATTTATTTCATCACCACTGCTCTCAAACCGGTAAAGGAAAACATTCTGAATGAAGAAACCGGCATTTACTCAAAATCAAATTTATTTTATTTCACATGGGTTCAATAATAACTCGTGACATCCGCTACCAACTTCTAAAGTTTAATATTTTGGTCAGTGGATCGTCTTAGGGGCGGATTTAATATTTTCAATGCTCCGTGAAGTAGCAGACCTAAGTATTTTATATTAACTTTAACTTGGTTAGATACTTCCTTTTGTTGATGTTTTGATAGACGCACAAACGGCAAAAAAGTGATCCCATAAGGATTTTGTCTTCGCCAACTGAAATGAACAATCCTTTACAGCGTTCTCATTAAAATGACTACCAAAAATCATTGGTTTGTCATCAACTCAAACGACCTTAAATACCTACCTGATAGATACTATTAGGTTTGTGCGTACTAAGAACAGTGACACAGAGCTGTCATGCGGTCAACAGGATTGATCGCTGGACAAGATACAGCTGATCGAAGAGATAAATCATAGTTTACATTAGCATGTAAAGGATATCTTGATGGATAGAAGTTGAAAGTATTTATTCCTTTTTAGTCATGTTAAATAGCCCGAAATAGTAAAAAAACTGGACTTTCAGGAAAATTGAGAGAAAGATTTTGCTCTACTTAAAGACCGTTTTTTAAAGCCCAAAAAAAAAATTGAAACAGGCAAATATCAAACTTACAATGATGCCAGTTCTTTTGTGTTGTGTTAAGTGTGCAACTCACGTATCGTCATTTTAGTCTCAGAGATCGAAAAACAGAGTTTAGAGTCTCAATTTGTCAAGTTAGGAAAGATTCTATTTATACACTAGACCGAGGTTCTCTCGAAAGATGAATGGACAACATACACCACTTTTGTTCTGACCAATTGTGGATAGAAAAATTAACTGATGGTATTCACTAATTTTTCCATCTCAATTAATTATTCTTTGCAATATGTATTATTTAATTACGAGTATATTTATAATAGCGACCACGACAGACGTTGTTCCGTCCAAAAGCTCGCTTTTCATCAGAATAAGATTTAAGAACCTTATTACAATTGTATTTTAACCCATGCATTCAAATATACATACAAAATTTCGTCGAAATCGGTCAAGCCGTTTCAAAGGAGTTACGCAATGTTAGTCGCGTAACTCGTACAGCAGAACTATGTAAATAACAAGATGATGTGCAAATTAACCATCCATTTACACATTTTAAGTGACAATGACCAAAAAAACAAAATTAAAAATATCTAAAACAGTGCTCCAATTCCATCACACAAAAAAATAGCATCTTTATTAATTCAAAGGTCGTTGTTAACGTAATACAAAGGAGTACATATCTTTATGTGGAACAATGCAGAGAATCTCCCAAAGCCTTGAACTGTTCCATTATTGATGCGATTCACACGATACGGTACGTACGGCTGGGAGCGGTCACCGAGATGTTACGAGAATAGTAGCGAAATTAATAATAATTTGAGAGTTTTTTTTGTAATTGATCGTTTATTTTGGAGGTTTGAGGCCTTAGTGCGAGTTGTTTTTGCGTTAACGCGATTGAAACATTTACCGCGTTTGGCTCTTTGATTGAAAGCTTGAAGCGGGCCAATTGGAGTGCCGGACGCCATAAACGTGTTTTAATGAAAATACGAGTAATTATTAGCGTTATGTCATTCTTGTTAGATAATTTTATACCTAAAGAACTTTTTGGTTGTTGACGCGAAGAGTGACTAAAGCACCCTGATTTTAAGAATGTTATTTTATTCAATTTCAAAAATCTATAATAATAATAATTTATACATATATTATCATTATAGGTATTTTGTGCTTTCAAATTGCATGCAATACACTATTCCTATACGATACATTATTTGCAACTACTCAATATACTTTAAACCAAAACAACACATCATACAACATTGTAACACATACGTAGCCATAAGAGATTAAACCGATATAAATCGTGGCGTACGTTTTGGGCAGAGCCGAGGCCGCTTTAATGAAGAGTTACTACGGTGTTGATTTTAACATAATGAACTGAGTAATTTCAGAAAAGGCACGAAAAAACCTGTGACACACTGACACATGCTGCAGCGAACGCGTTATTGAAATAAAATGTTGACGATTATTGAAGACTGCAACAATTTGCCTGCTCTTTCCATCTGATTATAATTGGTGTCTTCAAGGCTAGTGTGAAAAAGCTCTTAATAAACTAGTGTGCATCACTGCTTACCATCAGGTGGGATCGCAGTCAAGCACTAATAGATGAATTAAGCTCGACAGTACGTAAATATAATATTGATATTTTTTATGGTGTATAATAAAGAATGAAAGAAAAATTTAAATAAAATTAAACTATTTTAACTTATTATTCTGTTCTAACTCAAGAAATACTCCATTAAGCCCGTTAGTAAACAAAATCGTACCGGTTCTCGTACGTTTCATGTTCCCTAAGTCTTCTTCTTAATCAAAGCCGTCAGTTCATTAATACGGTTAGGTTCAGGTCCGGACTCGAGTCGACAGCGGCCTAACATCTTCGACCGTTAAGAAAAGGAGGTTTCCGTACTATCGTGTTATCTATATATCTAAAGGAGACACTTGAGGTAGATAACACGAAGATTTATACTAAGCGTGTTAAGGGATGCCTTCGATTACTGACTAACTTGAAGTTTCTGCTTGGGTGTGGCGAATATCAGCTTATTTTTTATAATACACAATTTTTATATTAAATTAGCAAACGTAATCAATGACTACACTTTACATTACTTACGAACTGATCACATATAAATACTTATTATAAAAAAAATTTTTTGTGACACTCTTATTAGTTAGTTTAATATAGAGATATAAGTGAATCTGAGGTACTGGTACGATGTCAAATAAAGGGAAGGAAAGAAATGTAGAAAACTGAAGACCAGCTGTTGTCCTACCGTTTAAGAGATTATCATGGGTATATAGTAGTGAATCCCCATAGGCCACATAAAGTATACAATTGATAGCGTAATCGGTTTTAAATGTATATTAAAAAAAGAGACTTTGGAAGATTTGTTTTGTGTTTTTTACACCTACTCGTAAGTATCTCAAACACAGTAAAACTGTTTTACAAACAACAGAGCAGTATGTACTAAAAAGCCTGTAGAATTTTGGCCGTTTCTCGTGAAAAACGATTAAATGTCATGACTGTTATTGCATTTTAATAAGGCTTCGTCCGGTACCGCACGGAGGCCCTCCGGCGTCCCTCTCTACCCTCGCATTGTTTGAAGAGCCTTTTTTAATAAAAATAACTTAAAATCAAGCTCGCCTTTATTATTTATTGTACCCAAGATATGCTTATCCGCCAAAGTATGGGCAACAAAATAACTAATGTGAAAAATATTCAAATTGAAATTAATTTTCGTCTTGATATTGAAATTCGGTGAACGCTCTCTGATTTTAGCTGATTTATTATATATTTAGTGTGAAGTGAATTGTGTTGTAAATAAGAAGGTGATTTTAATTTTATGGCTTTGTTTTTGAAGTGGTGCCGATAAAGAATATTTTTAATCTTTCTACAAGATATTGAGGGAACGTAAATCATCATTTTATCAACGTATTCTAAATATTCTTCATTAACATAAATAAACTATTTCCAATGTAAAAAATGCCGATTTCAACTATTTTATAAATCTACCATTATCATTTTACTACATACTTACAATAAATAATAAAGCCTCTATCACTCAATGGTTTTCTGGGAGAAAACACGACTTTGAGTTGACCTCGCCTATATGTTATAAAAATATTTTATAACAAGTTTTGAGTACGAACAAAAATTAGTGCGTTGTATTCTAATTCATTATTACTGTATTTGTATTATTTTTAAGTAAAGGACAACAACACACTTTCCTCTTACATACTTATTATTATTACTACTTTAAGTTGTCATTCAGTTAACCGCTCATAAATCTGTATCTCGTTTCACGTGGTAGCATTTATTTGGTCTTCCTTTTTATAATAGTAACCCACCGACCTTTTCTATGAGAGATATTGTAGTGTTCAAGCGTGTGCGCAAACAGGTGCATTCTTTGTTTCTTTACTCTCAAAGTCCGACGAGACAACCATCCGACAAGACTAGAGAAAGGTCAAGTAGCAGATCAGCGGCTTTACGTGTTATCCGAGGCATAAGGTGTCAAATCCAAACTTCAAGCTGATACAGCAATTTTTGGTCCAACCGGCAAATTTAACCTAGGACTCTACTCTCAGCAGCTGCGCTTGCAACCACCAAGAAGCAGTTTGAAATCTTCCTTTACCTTAATAAATACAAAAGAGCACACAGATAAGTTGTCAACAAATAATCAGAACAATTTAAAGTGTGGTGATTATCATAAAGCTTTACAATAAATGGAACCTTTTCTACCTGAAAACAATACAATCCAATGGGAACTAATTAAAAAACTAGATACCGCGCCGTCCAAATCAAAAGGGCATCGATTATTATACTTAATCGATAACGTTAACGTAAAAGCTTACTTATCTGTATATACTCAATTGTTCAATGCATCTCATAATGAAGGCTTAGATTGTAAACATTTGCCAAAAGAAAAAATCGTGGACACTATCGGGTCCAAATCACACACGATTATATTGTTTCACTGTATTGTCACCAGATAGCAATTGTCTAGTTTCAATACAAATTACGTTAACGTAGTCGAACAAGTATAAAATCTCCTACTAAAATTACAGCAGTGACCAAAAACAAACGAAAATAATGATAGCTTTACCAAGCTCCGCCCGGTTACGGAATGTCCATACATTAGACATCAACGCATACAGAAATCTGCCCTTACATTTTCCCTTCGGATAAATTAAAAATAAAATTTCCCCATATTATAATAAACAATTATCTTTAAAGCGGTTATCATATCAGTTATATAATGTAGTACTATAATCGTAGCAAGCACTAACAGCTGCGATGTGCTTAACTGATAAAAGAAAACTTGCCTTAAAATGATAAACGGCAACTTTTTTAAATATAGTTGTTGCATTAACAAAGGAAAGCTCAATGTACGTTTATCTATTTAAAGATTGTATGATGGCTCAAAGATTTTTGTTCAAGGAAACGATCTCATACACGTAAAAATGGCGGGAAAAGAAGCGGGTGCGCCTGCGCAGGCTGTAGTGCGCACGGGGCGGCGTCGCGCTTGCGACTGGCGCGCTATCGTTCACGCGGCGCGCGCATCGGTACCGTTAGACAAAGAGAGCGAAACGGCGCCTTATGCCCGAGCGAGACGGCACGAGCCCGCGCCCCGTCCGCGACCCATCCGGAAGCCCCGCTGAAACTGGACCGTTTTCTTTTCTTGTTGTTATTGAGATCGACTCTCAAGTTCTGTTGTTGTCGCGCGCCGCGCCGCTCGCGCTGATAACGCGATGCCACGCCGACCTGCGCACGCGCACATACTAACGCTCCGCAGCTTTAAGCTCGCGCGGACAATTTAAAAAAATAATTCGCCCCCAGTGATGGAATGGATATTTTTTATGGACAAGTGCCCAGTGGTTAACTGATCGCGAGTAACTTTTTTTATTCAATTTATATTGTGTGTTTTTTACTGTTTGAACCAAATAAGTGTTAATGAGAAAGTGAAACCGATACTCTGTGTAATTATAATATTCTGCACGAAAGGATATTTTTAAATAAACTCTTAAACCAATAATTTTTTTGTGAGATTGTAAGAGAAACTGAAGCAATACTGAAAAGGATCAGCTGAAATTTATGAAATTTTCTGCTTGTTAAAGGTAGGTGTCTGTTTTTAACGCAAGTTGCGCTTTTAAAGAAACTTTAATTTATGATTTTAAATAATTTGATATGCTGATATTTTCTCAACTTGATATATTAACTATTTACTATTTAATGTCTGACTTCTTTCAATTTTATTAACTCTGGCGCCGATATTTCGGAAGCTTTAAGTTTTATCTTCTAATATATTCAGCGTTGATAGAAATGAGAATTATAAGGCATTAATAATCCGAAAATGATTTAAATATATAAAGCAACATGTGTAAAATCGAATTTCAGAATATATTAAGATTTTTAAACGACTTAATTCAATTTGAATAGATTTACAATAAAACAGTTCTTTGATAATACCGTTTTGACTCTTTTATGATTCGAAACAAATAAGGATTAATTTATTGGATGCTCCAATAAACGATCATTAATTTATAAGTATAAAACTTAACATAAATTTAAATATATCTGCTGATCTTTATTTTCTTTTCGATGTCTCATTTAAATACTAAATTAAGCTTGCATATAAAATATAACAAATAAAACGATTAACGAAACCATTATTTATTTAAAAGCACATTAAGATTTAAGTGTTTTTTATTGCTTCATTTCTTTAAAACTTTCAATTTTCATTTATTTTTTTAGAATCAATCTCAAAAAGTTTTCTCCCTAATTATTCCTGACCTATCACAATTTTATATAAATAAAAGTGAAGGGCAGTTTCACTAGAAATTTCACTGTTAACAAATAAAGTAAAAATGTAATAAATGAGATAATTCGACCTAGTAAAGAAACAGTTAGCCGCCCGCCGCCGGGCGCCGCCCGCCGTCGGTGAACGCTTTTTTGCTCGAGTTTTACTCATTATGCTCCAGTGCTCGATATTGATAAGTTGATGCGGTTGTAAATGCTTCTTAGCTTTTGTTTTGGGAACGATGAATAAAGGGTTTCATTTAATTTGAAAGCCTTTTTAAGGGATAATCCATATCGTCACTTTATCGTTACTTTAGGTAAGACTTTGAGTGTGAGGTGTTAAGTCTTACTACAATACGGTAGTTAACGGAGTTATGCACCTTACAATAGAAAACCTACACAGTGAGCTTCTGAACAATAATAACTGATAACCTTTTTCAATATAAACATTAAAATTATTAAAATAAAACTCGAGTATATTTAACTACCCCCACAGAAAGAGCCATAGCTTTTAGCGGTTTCTTCCTCTCATCTCTGCGATTCAGGAATCACTTCTTTACTCAAGAATAAAAATTCTATTTTTAAACGTAATACCATCTTAACCGTATCCTGCTCTACATTAATTAATCATTCGTCGTCGCACCTCGTGTCCACCCGAGCCCCTGTCCATCTTTACTCACATATGTTCATAAAAGCCTGTTTTGAAACGTCTACCGCACTTCATGCTTTCACGCCGCGATTTAAATTTAAAAACGATTGACGTTTTTAAGATGAATTGCTCTTTGCGGATTAATGTTTTAAAATACTTTTGACAGTTTTTATGTAACCTGTTCATGCGGTCCTTTTTTGTCGAAGAGTACTCGGTTTAACGAATCGTCTAATTAAATTGACCCAGTTGACCCGTCACAATCGTAAAAAGTTCAAAAAGTGTAAGCAATATCGAAAATACAAGTAACATTTTCTATTTATTTCATTCATGGAATTGAATATAAGTTTGGACTTACGAAACATTTCTTTACTTCCTTAAACGCTACGCTAAAACAGATAAATCTCCGTAACTTATTACAAAGTATTTTGCTACAGATAAAATCGAAATCCTTGCACGCCAAACCGACGCAATACAGCAACCCACGATACATCAGTGGGCAGATATAAAAAGAGTACCGCGAATACGTGACGAAAACTGGATCGCTGTCGATTTTAAATGTGTAACAGGCCATAAAATGTATTTCTCACAAGTATCAGCTCCTTAAAAGACATTCAGTACTCGGGCGGCTACCAAAAAAAAACTTTTGCAACCGGGTTCGCGAAATCACTCTTATCGTTCCTTACATCACTTGAGCGAAGGTTTGAATAAAAACGTATGTTTATTATCAAAGCATTTCAGCTCCTGTTAAAACTTTAAGTGTTTATACGGAAAATATTTGTATACTCCCCATTTAATAAAATAAAAACATAAAATGTTTAATTTGTAATAAAATGAATACAATATAAAAGCGATCGCGGATCGATTCAACCGCTTTACTTTATTCGAAGTTTATTATTTTGATTATAACAATTATTCGAACAAGTTATGCTCCGTTGGGACCGAGCCCGTTCGGATACCAGTGGCTTATCAGGCAATAGACTTTAAAGTGGGTAGGAGTTTTATTTGAATCAATAACGGCAATGATTTGAAAAAGGTTTTTGCTAAATAACCTCTTATTTTAGTACAAATGATATTTGGTACTTAAAAGTTAAAAAAATAAAAACAAATATTGGTACCTGTTTGATTGATTTTACATTTACTACTTCAAATATCTGTTTAATTTACTCAGAAACTAGACTCAATTCTAGTTTGTAACTTTTACTTTTATTAAAATGAATACATTCGCAAACACATCAACATTTTTACAATCTTTTTGTAAAACTTTATTACAGCATCTAGAACTAATTTAAATGAATTCAAATTGTTTATTTTACATTTAAATTACTTAAACGAACACCGAACTAATATAAAAGTACAAAATACGGACAAACTTATTGACGCTTTGGTTTTTAATTTAAATTTTGAATTTAAAAGGTTTGTATTTAAACAACATCACGTATATTTCATTAAAGATTCAATATAGCTTTGTTTTGTTGGTATGAGAGCCAATCGCGTTCGTTTTTATTATTATTTAATATCCATTTCACATCAGCCGAGAAGATTGTGTTCTGTTGTCATTAAAAATAATGCGAGCGCATTGTTACGATGCGGTTGGTTCCGTAGCTGTTACAGTTATGAATATATCGGCTATACGGGATCAATTTTGACACGAAATGCCGTTTTTAGGTATATATCATGTAGCTTCTGTCAGAACCTGTCAATAAAAATCTCATATTAAAATTAAACATGTTTTTTTAATACACAATTGCCTTACATATTAAAAGTCAGCGATTAATTTCTTAAAATTCGTCATCATCATCATTTCAGCCAAAAGACGTCTATTGTAAGACATAGGCCTGCCCCAAGTGTCGACAATATGAACGTTCCTATGTGTCTAGCATTCATCGGATACCCGCAACCCTTACCAGGGTATTGGAAGCCTTCCACCACTCCGTCTTTCAACACGCGATCATCACTCCAAAACCTTTTAATCCCAACGGCTCTCTGTTCTGCAAGCAATGTGCCCTGCCCACAGCCACTTACTCGTAAGATAGGCGATTGTTCGGGCTACATCGATAACCTATTCTCCCCTCAAAATCCGTGCATTACGATAATTTTCAATCTAGCAACACAATAACGTCACAACAGTTTCAATTGCAAACAGAACCGTAAAAATAGATCTAAAAAGAAACGCTGTGTCATCTGTTGTAGTAAAAAAAAGTAATTAAAAAGTTCGCTTTCACTGCTGAGAATACGTGCGTAGAGTTAGATAACTGACAGACGTGTCTTATATTATATTGATCAGTTAAACGACATATAGCCGGTTTTTTTATCTCTATGATACGGACAGGTTGGTATCGGTGTAGTTCTTATTGCGGTTTAGAACGTGGTTTTTAGTTTAGTGCACACCTGAAACTAGATTATTCTGAATCGGTGATAGAAATTTTTGTAGGCTGAGTGTGTTAGTAAGATAAATTTTATATGAGGAATAGTAATGCCGTAAATGGAATTAGTTGAGAATATGTGTGCCGTATTTATTCCGTAAATCTTCATGCCTGTAAAAAATCAGCCCCTTTAAAAGTTTTATATTCTTTTTTCAATTAAAACAATAATTTTACATCCGGTACGCGGCACTACTACTGACATAACATTTTAAAATTTTAGTTGTCTATTTGGATTTTTTGTTTTACTTTTATGAGTTTTTTTTTTATAATCTAGACAATTTTTCAGCTATTCTTTATACCTTTTACTAAAATAAACGTCGGATATGTTTCTCAACAAATATTCAGCCTGCAATAAATATCACTGAGTTTATTTTAGTGCTATGATTATTCCGATTATTTAATTAAGTTACTAAGATAGGAGCGGTACTAAATATTATATGACTAAGATAAATATAACGTTAAATTTTAATTGCGCAGTCGTCTTTTAATAAACATCGTTAATTCCAATTGCTATTTAATTAGATTATCTTTTCTTAATTTAATGGCACTGATAACTTTTATTGCTTGTAAATATATCCTTATGTACTTAGACAAACAACATTTTTTTTTCAACATACAATTATGGGTACAAATCAACCAGGATCTGTTAGTCCGGTCGTAGTAAAAGCCATAAAATAAAATAAAAACGCAATTATTTCTGTTCTTTCTTCAAAACTAATTCACCCAGTCGCATTCCTTATTCAAAATCCAAATCAAATATGGCCGCTATTTCAAATAAAGAACCCTAAAATCCTTGCTCCAAAGGATACAAACCACGCAGTTTGTATGTCAAGTAGTTTCGAAGCATTGAGCGTCATTACAAGTACCGGTGGGCGGGGCTACGAAATGGCTGGTTTCAAAACGAGCCAACTTTGTCGCGCGTCGCATTTGCATATAATTGCGGTTCATTTCTAATTATCGCCGTAGAATGGCATCTCGGACGATTATACTCTTCCTAGTGTGGTGAATGGGTGATGATGTGGCGCATTGTTGCCGTAATTTACTCCGTAAGTATGGCTCGGTTGATTGAAAATGATTTTTTGAAAGTACTTTTTAGAAGACGCGCTATCTGAAATTTATCACCTATATCACTATTATTTTTTAAAGAACAATGTTCTATTAGAACCATGTATCGTGTTAATTGGAAGACTTCTCAATCTCAAACCCTGTTTAGACTCACTAGGTCAAAAGTGTGGGTCTTATCATTAAATCGTTATGGTAAAACTCGTATAACCAATTTCTAATATAGATAGAATAAAAGAGTACATGCAGATTTATTATAAAACAAGAAGGTCGATGGAATCTCATTGTCTTATTATTCGGCAAATGTGTTTTTTATTCATTTCATGTTGTTATAAAACTGCTCTGAATATATTCGAGTCTCCTTGCACACACAAAAATAATATGAATCGCAATTGCAGAAATACCTAGAGTGATATGTAGATATTTTTGCCAGAATGCAGATATTGATTATCCTATTTTTTTATTCACCTATTCAGTTTTTATCCCAGAGTAATACAGTTTCAAAACAGACCGGTTGCACTGACAAGAAAAATGAGCATTCAACCTCAAAAAATGGTTGTCTCAACCAGAGTACAATTGTATGCGTCTACTGCAGCAGACACATGAATCACGATGCAGACGATAAATACATTCTATTTTAGGGGTGAACACACCAGGCACACCAAGCAATATCCGTCCTAAAGAACAGAAATAAACTACGATAGAAATCACGATATTCGCATGCACCTGCATCTGCTGACCGAAGACGTAGACGTAGCTGGCTGATCAAAATTCAAGGAAATTCGACATATTCTGCATTCAAGTACATCACCTTAGATGAAATTCAAATTGTGAAAAATGCAGACGGAGTGTAGACGGCAGTATAATTTTTAGATTCATTTTCATAATGTGCAGCCGAAGCTGAGGTCATTCTTAAACTAGTAACGTCTAGATTCTGTTGGTCATTTCACACCTAAATGTAGTCATGTCGCCTTAGCATTAGATGCATTTTCGAAACGCATTTCAAATAACGTTTAGGAATAACAGTTTAGCAATAAAACCTAATACAATCATCAACAATTTCTGCAATATAACTTGGTTCGCAAGAATCAACAGAAAGCTCTATAAAGGTAGGGAAATAAAAGAAAATCGCTCGAATTTTATTGTGTTCAATTAAAAGTAAGTGTTTGGCAATAAAACAATTCAACCTTTCACCGGCCGGACGTCCGTTTTACATGGACGTAAATAAGGATGTCATCGCCTAAAGCCCGCGAAGATTAATTCTCTATTAAGGAGAAGTCGTGCCATAAACACGGCCGGCTAACGAGCCAACACTGATATATAGCCTTAATAGCCGACAAAACTATACGCTATATTAAATATTTACATTAATATCTTATATGACAGAAACAATTATACCGAACAAAATGAGCTCATTTAAATGGAAAACCATTTGTTTCCGATATTAATGTTTATGAGATACGAATTGAAATATCGAAGGAATCGATTAGTTTATTTTCTTTTGCTCTTGCGCCGATTGTGATTGTGCAAACGCCGTAAAAGGATGTTCTGATTTCGACAGTCTTTGTTGGTTAGAAAGTTATAGAGGCAATTAAATGATGCTTTTTATGTCTATAATAATTAATGGGACGAAAATATCTGGTAAAGAAAAATTGATACCTCGCATTTTTTAAGATCCTCTTTCATCCGACCGTACCTGAAAATACAGTAAAACAGTTAACCAATAAAACTATTTATACAGACAAATAGATAACTAATTAAGTACCCAGATATTCTCAACATTAAATTGATAAATTAACGAATTATTACCAAACATTAAAATAAACGTCTGCTCAGAATTTTCTGCACTTATGATAAGAGTATACCTGTACCAGTTAATTACGTAAGAAATATAGGAAAAGGGTTATCATAAAGCAATGAATAGGCAGTACTATAATAGTAATAAAGATTAGGTGAATCATTTACAGACTCCTTAAAGTAGAGAGCCGACCAGTCGAAAGACCAGTCTATTGATAAACTGCGATTAGCTGAGTTGATTGATACCAAATTGGATGTTAATTTAAATTGTCACTTACGGGATATCTTCCGTGATTTATGTTTATTTTGAGTTCCCGATATTTCGACGCTGTTGCAAGCGCCATGATCGCGGGATGACTGGAGAGTGCGGGTGGATGGAAAAAATTTTTGCTAAGAGCAGACAAATCTGTCTACCCTCTTTCTTTGTCTCTTGCTACGCGCACTATTGCAACTCGACACTAAATCACGGCAAAACACACTCACTGTATCACCACGTTTTTCGGAGTCTTTTTTATGATGCCGGATCCCCCTTTTAATCATGTTCACAACTGGATTCCACGTACTTGACAATTTGAAACCACCCTCTCGATTGAAAAAAAAAAAAAATATCGGGAACTCAAAATAAACATAAATCACGGAAGATATCCCGTAAGTGACAATTTAATTTAATTATGAAACAAACCGTGATAGCCTAAAACAGTGTTTAAGTTGGATGTTGTAGCTGAAACTTTCATTAGCTCAGCTTTCAGCTAAGAATTGTATGAAAAGTACATATTGTTTTCAGTTTGTGCTTAATATTGGATGCTGTATATATAGAAAACTCGATAGATAGAGACAAAAAAAAACTGCGAAAAATATTGTAATAATAATAACGTTGAAGCCTACAGCGCACGTCTCCCGTTCTAAAATAGAGCAAGAAGACGCATCAGAATTTTACTGCCTGAAACCCATCAATGTTCTTTCATTTGCCTGTTGAGTTCTATCCCGCAGTCATAGCGGACAACAGTCCAACTGGGAGCCTTCAGTTTTTCTGACATCTATTTGAGACGCGCGTAATACGCTACACGCCGTCAATGACTCAGACTCCGTTCTTACCGGACGGGTGGATTGCGAGCTACTCATTACCCATCGTCTGCAAGCCGTGCCTATGGATATACAATACACCTCTACGAGCCATAAAAAATTAAAAAGAATGTAATTCCTGTGCTCAGTTTAATATTTCAAAATACCACATTAATTCAATCATCATTGGTACATGCCTTGGGTTTAGTTTTTGTGTCTAATAACATCATTTAAGTTCAGCCAAGTGTACATAGAAGAGAAACAATGTTGGTCTATTAATTTGCGCTCATCTTGTACTGTGGTTGCCATTTTTTGTTAAATATAAACTTGTTTGGTAGCATCTCTTGTTGCTTGTAGGTGGGGTTTTTTGATAAGTGATGTTATTGTCATAACTGCGATGGTTTTAATATTATACTATATTTTTCTAATATTATTAATTTATCCAGCGCACCTACAAAAGTGTAGTATTTTATAAAACCAAGATTAACTGGTAGAGAATGCTTCGTTACATTAAGTCCATCTATGTACCGTCCATCTATGTATTGTTTGTAGGTATATACTGTATATAAAGTTTGGTAGTTTGGCGTCTTCTTTGGACGTTAGAGCTTTTTTGCCAGAACCGATTCTGATAAAAACTTTGTAGGTATAATTTATGTTTAGCATTCTATAAGTAAAAATCTAAACTGAATTATGTTGGTACGCAAAAACTCTCTAGTAGCAGATAGACCATTATTATTAGACCAGTATGTTCCCTTGGGATAATTTTCTCCTATAACGCGGGTGAAGCCACTGGCAGCAGCTAGTTTAACATACCTATTCAATAATTTTTGTTATTGCTTCACAGGTATTACCTATTAAACTATATACTTATATGACTTTATCCATTTATTTATGCAGTACAATGTGATACACAATAATTTTCAAATAATAATTACGAAAAAATGTTACTCGATTATATTGATTTAATTTACATTCTTTTGTAGTGACTTGAACAATATCTTACATTGAAAATGATTGCGGTTAAACAATAGATTATCAGTAATTAAATTTAGTTCAAATCTAAGGACTGCGGTTAAATAATATTCTCATTTGATAAATAATTAATAAGTCTTGTGAACAATATTTGCGGTTTTAATTTATTTTCTTGATAGAAAGAATTCTTTGTTAATATCCGTGTTGTAATTAATTGTTTTCTGAATTCCGATACCAATTACACGGTGTTATTAATCTGTGAGTAATAATGAAACTTTGTTAATTAACGCTCAATTACTGGTATTGTAGATCATATACAGGTTGGTAACTGAAGTCTGACAAATGGTTATGACACTTACTCACTTAACTGCTTTTTTTTTATTTACTTCATATTCATTTTACCGTTGCGGTAGGGTGCAGTGTGTAATTTAAAAGTGTTCAAAACATTATTGGTAAATTACTTCTTGTTTTATTGTCATAGTTACAATTATTTACAAAAATGCCATTTTTTTTTAATCATTTATGAAACAATGCTACGACTAGCTAAGTTTTTTAAATCACTCGCTTTATGTTTGATTTTATCTCTATTTACTGACAAAATCTTTATTATTATTGGTAGTGCCCGCGCTTCTAGTATTAATCTCAGTATACCGTATTACTATTAGTTAATAAGTTTAGTATATGTTACTATCGTAGCAGCTCACTCAACGCATCCAAACTTTTTTACCTTAGATTCCAACATCTTACTTAGCACTACCATCTTGCAAAATCTCCAACAAAGTGCAGTACCTTACCTTACCTAAAGACCTCAATACACATATATCTCGCTCACACGTGTTTAAAACACACAAAAAGTGCTTTCGTTATCTACAGCATACGTCTTCCATTGCGTAACGATTGCAAGTTTACAACTGATGGCAATCCGTGCATGGGAACGGCATTGTTCGTAAAATGTTCGCACACATGAATGCCAACGTTCGGCTCTGTTGTTATGATCCGAGGTAATGTGGCTAGAGGTAGCAAGTGGCTACTGGCTGCGATTTTGTTGGGTTTACCATGTTTTTATTTGGAATTGGTATGAGATTGTGTAAATGGTTTTAATCGAAGGTACTTTAACCAAATAATTCAGCTTACGTAGCATTATCGCAGTGATCAATGTGGTTTTTGGTATCCTGTTCTATTTCACTCCTAAGCAAAGGCCTCCCTCCGCTCCAACCTTGTTGCTTCTTCCCAGTTCTGACAAAATCTGTCCAGTTTATCCCGCTATCTCCTTCGTGGTCTGCCGCAGTCCCGTCTTACTCTCTGAGGGTACCAATTCTGTGATAGGTATTTTGGTCCACAGTTGGTCAGACTTGTAGCAGACATTAATCATCCGAGCTATTGTTTGTTTTCGACCTTTGAAAAGCTAGAAATTTGTACCATTTCCTAGTATTATCATATCTACTGTGACAGAACACAGAGAAACTTATAAATGTTTTGCAACATCTTAATTATACCTTTGTGCACAAATAAACTTTTTGAATTTGTACCTAATATAAATGGGGACAACACACTGCTAAGTATGTTAAACTAAAAAGACTTATGTTATAAAACTCAACATTTCAGATGTCACTTAAGAATCCCGCTATTTTACGAGTCTCTTTATTAGTCACCGGTAAATTGCTACTAGTATACGCCAAGTGAGTTGAAGAGATACATTAAACTAAGTGTTACCGTACATTTTTAGAATACCTCGACATAAACTGTGAGAATTTTTACTTTGAATATAGGTCGCTCAAATTTATATGATTTTTTTAAAGTAGCATTTTAAAAGTAGTGATTTACTAAAATATTGTGTGAGCAGTGATAACGGCCCCGACTTACAAGTGTTAAGTTACGGGTGCAAACTCAGCCAGTTACTTTAGGGAGTTAATTTCATCATCACTGCTCACAAAACGGTTTAGGAAAACATCGTGAAGAAACCGGCATGTCCTAGAACCAAAAACTCGAATACATGTGACGTCTACCAACGTGGATTATATCCCATTCCCTCTCCTAAAGTGTGAACATTATAAGGCTGATAATGCCAATGCTTACCTGAATATTCTGACTGCAGCCTTAAATTATGTTGTAAAAAGGCTGTGTCTAAAATTCTAAAATACTTTAAAAACCTAGTCGAATCATTATTATTCGAAATCCAGTAAAATAAAAGAAACCACAAAATTAAGATGATTGATTATATGGTTTTTCTTGTACTTTTAGCTGAAATCAGTATCTATTTAAATCAAGCAAAACAAGAAACCGGATGATTCAGTTTTATTTCCAAATTAGTTTCCTTGGCGGCACAAGTTGCACCGACGCCGTTCATTCGATTTTAAAAAGTAAAATTGATAGTTTAACAAAAAAGGCCTTGATTAAAAAATCACTTGCAATTTCGTTGGTACAGTCACCAACAAAAGTATCCCGCAGTTTTTATCATAATGTAGGTTACTTGCCTATCTATGTACTTTCAAAATTGTAGACTAATGTTTAGCAGCAATAATATTAAATTTCTTGCCCGGAAAGTATATAAAAGTTATAATATTAAAAGAATTAAAGAATTTTCAGTTTTTTTTTCTTCAGAAAGACCAGCTGGATTAATAAATTTATTATTATTTTTTAGTTTAATAACTATTTTGGTTTACAATACACGTTTATTCTATTCTATTTCATTCAAAATATTGTACAAATTCAATAAAACCATTACGATACATAACTTTTATAATAATGACATGAACTATTTCGTAATTTCTTTGCCAGTACCTATCGTGTTCATTAACAATAAGTCTGAAACTCCCATTGCCGCAAGAAATCGCGAAAAATCGCCGTTGCGTCACACCAAACTGCTAATTGCCATTACCGATTATTACAAACCAATAGTTTCCACTCGATTTGGTAATAATCTGCATCGTAGTTAAATCAGATGCGCACGAGTTTTAAGACTATCGATTTCATTTGGTCGTCTGCTAAAACTAGCTTCTGCTAACTTTATCAGTGTTAGTTTTTCAGCTGAAAGACAACTGTTGGCCTTCACTGCCTTCAGTGCCTGCCTAAATGACCTAGCCTGTGTGTCTTACATCCATCAGATGAAAGGCGAAAATAATTATTTATCTCATGGGAAATTTAAAAAATCAGACGTGTCCTCCCACTCGAGGATAGAGCGGGAGGACTCGTCTGATTTTTGAAGTTACTGGATGACTTCCCAACTAAAAAGAAAAAAAAAACATTCAATTTTTTTTTTGCGAAAGTCTATTTAAAAAGAAGAACGTAAAACTCCTTAGATAAAAAGTGGTCCTGGTCATGGTACTCTCATGTGCCCAGTTTTATCCAGATTCATTCAGCCGTTAAGAAGTAACAAACAGCTAGACATTCAGCAAGGCTGACAGTTACTTTCGCAGTAACAATCTCAGTTTGGATTGACGAGATATTTTTCGATGCACATATTGTGTGCTCGAGTGTAGCATATGTCAGTTCTAGTGCTCCCGAGAAATAAAAGTGAAATTGATAAAAAAAATATCTATTTTTTTATCAATTTCACTTTTATTTTCAAATCGATATTGTTAGTACTTTCATGTCTTGGTCACGTTTTTTTTTTTTGTTTTGAGAGACTTCTACTTGGAAGTTTTATTAAAGCAACCTGTGTCTGTCATTGCCTTTTGCATTTCAAGGCTACGGTAATTCTTTTGGAAACTCCTGTGGTTTGTCATTGTAATGGCTGATTAGCGATTAGCGTAAACATTGTCAATATTAGGTCCGTATTTTCTTTTCCTGCTAGGTACTTAGGTATAATTTCTTATTTAGGGCAAATAATATAGTCTTATTCAAGTTTCAAATCTACTTTACACTACCTTCTGCTTGCCTACCCTTTTCTCAACGGTTTTGGTGGTTCCAGTCCATTTACGTGGCACACTTGCCTATCTGTACTCTACAATTCGGTATCACGGTACCTCTTGGCAAGACTAGTGTCAGACTTCTGCATTCTAACTAACCGTAACAAATTTCAAAGATCTGCAAATGACAGCCGAGACTAATGGCTCAACGTGTTTTCCGAGACACGGAAGAAACTCGATGTGATTATGGTCACCCATCTAAAATCCAACCTTGCCAAGTGTTGCTTAACTTTGGATATCAACCCGTACACGTGTAACATTTAGCTACCACCATCATTATCTTCCTACCCCTGCCCCATATTACTCATAGTCGGCAAAATGTTTTTTCTTCGATTCTGTTTTGTCAACCGTCACGCTATCACTTTTCATCACCCCTTTCTTACATTTACCACCACTCACACAATCCATCGATATTTTCCCTCCATCCATCTACATATATACTCCTTTTAGTAACACACGTTCAATCACGCCACTTAATAAAATAAAATAATCTGTAACGCTAATGCAGTTTATGCAGCATTTAGCTTCGGTATCACGATATTACATTTACAAATAAGGGCTTATCCGCTAACTGACAACTTATAAGAACATTAACATTAATTCACAATTACGAAAACTCGTCTCGTTGTTAATTGTAATAAAACACTATGAAACTGGACACAATATAAATCAGATATTGTTTGTTTCGCAAGCTTAATTGGTCGCGAAGTGATTTCATTGAGATTGCTAAGAGCGCCATTTTGATTTTAATACATTTTCAGTGGCGACGCAATCAGCGAACGATAAATCGTGATTAATTACGTATCCACGCGGATATCTTATTAATTTTTAACTGATAAAATGTTGCCGTTTTAATTATTGTATCCTGTAAGATTATCTCCTAAGTAGCAGTTTAGCGTGATATCCTACTAATAATATTTATTTATTTATATAGATAAACGCTAAAGTTTTTATGGTTGGATGTTTGTTACTCTTTTACGCGAAAAAACTTTGTAAATAGGAAGGCATATATATATTTCCATAGCGTTAAATAACATATAGAATATTTTTTATCCTGGAAGTATGTTCTGTTGGAATAATTTACTACTATGACGCGGGCTAAGCTGCTGGCTAGTTAGTTAGGTAGCTAGTTAGAAATATATATTTAACTAACTCCTAAATTTAGATCACTTTTTGAACAAGTTGATTCGATTTACATACCTATTCTATTTGCAGCTAGAATGCCTTCTATTTTAAAGCAATGAAAGAGCATAAGCAAAAACATCGAAACAGTTATTTGGTTCAATAAAATACGTAAATCGAAACGAGGAAAACGTACTTTGCTATTCGTTTTGCAAAAAAAAATTATGCACTGGAAATGCAATAAATTAGCTTTACTGAAAAGAAAGATGTAGCCTAATTTTGTACAGAAAACTAAAATGTAAACGTCTGTGGGATTGTTCGAAAGACTTATCCTGAAACGCGAACTGAAAAAACACAAGGGAGTTTTAATCAATAGAATTCTGAGTCTCCCTCTCGCTACACCATACAAGAGGAGCATTTATTTGATGCTCTAACTTCAACAAAAAGCTTCATAAAGAACTTTTTTTTAAAATAAACAATAATTGCTGTTAAATGTACTTATATACTTATCAATTGGGCTCAAAAAAGAACTAGTTCTTAGTCTCAAACGTTGGGCTCGATAGTTTGCTTAAATCAAAGGAGATCATCACGTTGACAAGTCCAAATTTACCAGCACGAAATACAACCTACCAAGCAAAAAACCTACACATTATATACATGTAATACATAGCAAAATAGGTTATCTCTAACTTAACCTAGTTACAGTTTTAATATTCATAGTCCACGGACTATAACTCATGGGACTTTGTGATTCATTTATGCATAGTGTCGTTGATTACACTAGTGTTTTAATACTACGAGCTGCACGTGTATTTACTGCGCAGATGAACGCCGAAATTTACATAGAGCCTTCGGAATCTGGAGCAGTGTTTAACTAGTAGTTGGACACCCTTGTTACGTGGTGTTGTTTGAACGTGTTGGATTAAGCTGTTCGCGGAAAAGTTGTTCTGTTTTGTATTGGAATTGTTGAGTTCGATTTTTTTTGCTTTAAACAGGTGTATTGTTTTTTTTGAAGTTAGAAATAATCATGTCTTCTCCCACTGTAGGAGGAGCTTTTGTCATACTTCTACTGATTGTAACGCACATGTGCACTTCATTTGTTTTGTTCATCATGACATGTATTCATCGTTTCGCCATGGTAACTCTTTCAAACAATGCCCTTGCCTAGAACACTATGCGCCGTCGACCCAGGTTCGATGTTAAATAGGCCGAACGATGGTGAACTACTCATTTATTAAGTTGAAATAATATTTTAGTCAGTGACAAGGTCAGTTCCATTTAGCCTGATATGTCCCACAACTCAGCTCTTCTCCATACACTTTTGTCTTCGGCCATTGTGGACCAGTTCCTCTAATAGCCAAGTTCATCCCTACTTACCTAGAATGGATGGCAATCTTTATATGATTATGTAACATACATAAGTAGATACATAGGTTTTCCTTGAGAATACTCATTATCACTCGTTGTATCTATTTACACTGTAGCTAAAATAAAATAATCTAAGCTGACACGCAACTATATCACAACTAAGTATTACATGTAAAGAGTAGTTGCTTGTAAAAAACTACGTTACGTTTCCATTTCATTATAATTATCAAGATGTAATTATCTAATTTATTACACTCATCATCAAATAGTAAGCTAATTACAAGATAAAAATAACCCAATTATAGTACAACAGATTCGCTACAGTTCCCTTTCGCAGTGCCACAGACCGAGTAACACACAGACGAGTCGCGTCCTTTGGAATGCGCCAATCAAACTAACAATGGCGGCCACAAAAAATCTCCCACGGCACATAATAATGAATAGTTAACGACGAAAACTAGGTGAATCTTTGTGCAATCGCCTAGTGTCTTTTAAAAGAAATATGATCATTTTCAATTTCATAACGTTTCCCACACGAGGTGGCATGAATGGACCACAGTTGTCAGCTATAGAACTGACAAATTAGTGTAATTTAAAACAGATTTTGTTGCTAACACAATTTGTGGACGCGTGCCATGTGTGCGTGAGACGTCAAATTATGCGATGGATATTAACATAATGAATATCATCAGGGATCGGTGTATTGTGCCGTTCATTTCTATGTGAAATTGAGCGACTGTAATTGCCTATGTGATTTGCATCTGTGGGCTGTGGTTATTTTTAGTGCATTAGTGGACTAGTCCACATTGAAGGATATCTTCGCAGCTGCTTTTTGCCTTGGCGGATGGCATTCTTGTTAGACATTAATTAGATACTATTATTAAGACATTAAAGAAGCTAGTTTAAGCCTACAAGTAGTGGTTTAAATCTTTTTCTGATAGCTAATTCAAGATGGATGCATGGCCAATGAAGTAATCAGTTCTTTGTGCTTGAATGCCGTTTCTGCATTAATTAATCGCAATTAGAATAAAGTTGTTGCTCAATAGTGACCTACATTTGAGACAGAAACAAAAACGTTGGACTTTTAAGAATATTTTTTTATTATTCGTGAGGCCTAACGTGCTGCAAACTAATTGCTTGGCATATGAGCGCATAAACCACTTTTTTTGCCAAAATTTAACTCAACTAAATGTAAAATAAACCTTATCAATTCACGACAGCGAGAATTTAAGAAAGATTTACGACAACCCTGAAATACACCAGGCAACTAAAAGAATACGGGAGGGGTTTGATCAGTAAAAGTCTAACAATCCGTTTCACTCCACTCAGAATAAGAGGGGAGGAATTATTGAATATTTCTCTCATAAGAAAGTACCTACATTGCACACTTAGCTTAGCTCCTTTTGTACAAGACACACATTAGTGCATTACATACAAGACCTAAATAAAAACCACAAAAATAAACATCAGAAAAGATAGTCCATCCAACCGTTATTTCCTCTTTAGCAACTGAGCTATGTTCTAAGCCGTCCGAATGTCAAACTAAGCCCTCATACACACTGTCTTACACAAGATTCATCTTGACATTCCATTTTGTCCGTCAAACAATCGGAGTGGTTCATGTGAACCGTTCCCACGTGTAGATAACTGATAGTGCTAGGAGCTAATAGTGCTCAGCCAGCCGGCTAAACACCGGTTTAAGATAACGGGCGATTAGTGCATCCGATGATATGCATCTGCCTTTTTTATGCTTTCGTTGCGAAGCGAAGTGTTTTTGTTTGAGAAACTTTAAGTGATTGTTAAGTTTGATATAAGTGAGTCAGTGTTACTTTAAACTGTGTGTCAATAATAATACCTACATAGTTTAATCAGAATGGCCAAGATCTTAAATGAAGGGTTCAATCTTATTTTCTGAATATATTTAAGAAAATTATATTTGAAAAACTATCCACATCTTTTATTGATTAGAAATAAGTGACTAAACTTCTTCCTATCAATAAAAAGTTTGGTCCTTTAGTTTACAGTCCACAGTTGAGTAGAGTTAAAATTTAAACTATCAGTGCGGAGTTTGACAACCATTATATCGACGCGCTGTAGAACCGAGGCAGACACACGACGACAGAGCGCTCTGAATGCATTGTTATACTGGATTCGCTAAGCATTGTATACTTTTTTGGGTGTAATTGAACCGATGGCTGTTTACAGTATTATCAAAACCAAACTTTACCGTCAAAACACTAAACATATCAAATTGATTCACACGGACATGACTCAGTTTCCGTCCAAAAGTCAATATTATAAAGTAACATCGGTAAGTATGTATTTGTCCTCGCTGCTTAGATAGCGTATTAAGCAATCGACCAACGAAAACTAAAGTACTTGAATTACAACGCATCCTGAAATTTGAGGTAGAGGTGGTGTTATACTGAATGCTATACTATACCATATTTAAGCTATTTTCAAAGAAATGGAGTGTCACTGTTAGTGTGATTTTTTTATCGAATCTAATGACATACTGATATTAAAATATTAGGTCTTAATCTATGATTACAATGTTTAAAACCCACATTAAAGGAAATGAGTTTTCAACATCTTTTAAGTTTACATTAGATTTTCTACTTATACATTTCTGCATCGATAGTCCAGAAAGAGGCGGCGTGATAAATTGGATTTCTACCTATGCTTTAACATTTTTCATTTCCACACCACAGCAACGTGCAGTAATAAAGTCCAGGATTCAAACGCTAATAGCACCTATACTCGTAAAATAATTTCTTACTAAGCTACAGATAGCTTGTAAATCTATCGATGTGTTAACACCCTAACAAAAGCAAGTGCCATTTAGACTACTTTGTTAGAGAATGCCGATTTATTGACCATTTGTGGCGCAAATAAGCAATAGTTATCCAATAAAATGCGCCTAACCCCCAATTACGAACACATTAAATTGAACATCGTCTTATTAACAATACACTACTTTATTCTCTGAAGTACATTTGAATTGTTAATATATCATTAACTGGTTATTTATGTACGAATATTTTATATAATAAACTTTTATGTGCGCTTGAGTTTTATTTTTATAATTTATTGTAATAAAGATGTAAGGACAAGCTTTTGCTCACGGCTTTTTGTCTTTGAAATACGTAAATTATCTCTACATGATTAAAAATATATTTCAATACAGACCACAGTTTATAAGTGTGTAAAATCTCATCTTTATCGGTTTAGTCGTGAGTCATTGCGGCTCTGGAATGCAAAAAGCAATTGGTTTTAGTCAACAAAAGTCTGACACTACATCTCACTCCACCTTTAGTGGGACCAGTTTTTTTTATTGGTGTATTCTCATTCTTGACTGTTTTGTGAGTGATTTGATGTATTCCCACTCCAAAAAAAAACTATTCAACCGTAGAACTAATCTAGTCTCTACAATTGTACCAATTTAATAAATATCAAAACATACAGACTTACAAATACACTATACAATACACTAGTATTACGAATAGGACAAGATATCTTATGTATTGGCTGTCAACTTCACGATAAGAAATCTTAATTAAAATATTTCGGTATCGTCTAATTGGTTTGTAATTATCATTGATTTGCAGTTTTTGAGTTGAATATTAATATGGTAATTTGTGGAGTGTAGATTATTAATTTCTGATAATTAAACTTGTGTGAGCATGTTATACTACTTTGTGTCGTAAATCATACCTCGTTGAAATGGCGTATGAAATAAAGCTTGTATCTCGCTTAGATACACGATTGCTATACAATGACATAACTTTATACTTGTAAAAACTAGTGCCTTTATTTATTTCTAGACAGAGTTTTTTTACAGCCAAATGATGGTTAATGGCCCAAATAGGTACTTTTTTATTATAATTTTTTTAAACACACGTTACCATATAAAATAGAGCAGTTACAATTTTTTCTTCCAAAACCCTTAAAACTTTTATTTGTCTTGGGCGCACACGCACCACAAACGTGGTGGCAACAATGGTCTTCACAGTTTTTTTTGGGCAATCTGTGGCCCACAAGTGGCATTACAGTGCACATACGGATGTGTTGTTAATTTATTTTATTTATAATTTAATTTGTTTTAATGAAATTAAATTGATTTAATGTAATTTGGATGTAATGAAATTGTTTTTTACTTTTTTATAATGTAATGATTTATTTTGATTTTATTCCATTTTATTGTGGGCGTCGTGATATTTTATATATAGGTGTATTAGAACTGAACCAAAAATGATTATCATTATTATTTAATGTCTTACTATACCATTTAAAAGCCACTTCAACTTTAGCATTTACACCACAAAAACGCCCATCTACTTATTATTATTATAATTGTAATAAAAAACACATCAGGGTTTTGTATAGATTTATGTGCTCTTACGAAAACCAATCAGGGGAGGCGTGACCGATAGTAATTATTTCTTAACACCTCCATGCTACTGGGCGACTATTAGCTGCTTCCTTAATCTGATCGGCTTGATTGAGACGCGGGTAGGCAAGGGTTAATTAGTAGGGTTATGTAACGGGGAAAAGGTAACGGGTTTTCTGGAATTAGATTTTCTAGTGGCAGGATTGTGGGGGAATTTAAAATCGTGTAAAATTAAATCAAATCCAAACATTTATCTGCGTAATACAGGTAACTTGTATAAAAAGATAATCCCTACCTGATAACATTCTTATTACCTGGCTATGGCTATGCACGCTGGACTATGACCTAATAACCTGTGTGTAAAATGGTATTTGCTACATAAAATAGATAAATGATGAAATGATTGATGAATTTTGTTATCAATTAAACACTTTACGTTGTCAATGGAAGTAAACTTTACTAAAGTCCGAAAAATTAAGTTAGAAATGCTCTAATTGGGAAATATTTTTTTCTTGCTCTAAATGTTATTTAGCGTAAAATCAAGTAAAACCCTGGGCTGGAACGCAAGGCCTTGGATTAACCTGCGAAAGTGAACCGTTGGTCCTGGAACACATTAAAACAACCTGTTCCAGCCTCAGCAATGTACATATAAATGTTACACACTACACACATACATAATGGTTAAGATTACGTAAGTTCCTAATACAATAATCATCCAAAGCCATAATACAAACAAGGGCATCTCAAATTAGTCGTGCCCAAATAATTACAAATAATTACCAACGGACGATTTATTTGCAGAAGTTACTGCCCACATCCTCCAAATGAATATCATAATATAATAAGGAAATTCTCATTTCCGTCACAAAAATCTTAAAGGCAATGAAAATGGACAATAAAAAATCATAGGCATATCAATAGTAAAGTATGATCAACAATATAGTAAATAATGACCTAAGTTTAAAAATATTTCGAGCAAAATCCTCTTTTATAGTATTCCTGAATTTTGACAAAAAAACCCTAACACTACACGTATTTATGGACAAACTTCCTTACCAAAACAATATTTTTAAATTAAATAAAAAATATTCTTATTTAAAAGGTCCAACAAATATAAAACTCAATAAATTAAAATTATTGCAAACAAGCCAATTAATTAAAATAAATATAAAAAGTCAATAAAAAAAGAGTGAATTTTAAATTAATGGACCAACAGTGATATACGAAAAATATGTACATTTGTTCAAATTACAAATATACTTTTTTTTATCATTTATTTATTTTTGGTTTTTGTCATTTAGTCATGTTTTTTTTTATATTTTAACGAAATAACATCTTCAAAAGTTCAAAACACATTATCGATTGCGTATTCGTCGACAGTATCTACTTGAAGCACAGGTATTTACTCATCCGCGCGCTCTATGAGGCTCATAAAAGATTTATAGTGGCCGTGAATGACTCGGTAATGTTTATCGAAGAAGGCAATAAATCGGCACTGTGTGTAGTAAATAAAGTGCGTACCTGACGTATCAACTGCTAATAGCAATGGCGTCTACTTTAATTACATGCTCATTTAGGAAATTAACTACGATTTTAACTGTTGAAGTTGTAATTGGTAAGCTATGTTGTGTTATTGGTATTTATTACTTCTGAAAACTCTCACTTTTTGTATTATTAATCATACTGCATTTTACTTTGATTGGTCTAAGGGGAGAGAGAGGAAATGTCAAACTTTTAAAGAAACTTTACCACCGTCAAAAGTGTTCCTTCAGTTGCCCATTGCATTTTAGGGTGACGGAAACTCTTTCCAACAAAGCGATATGTACAGCTGAACTGAAGAAAGTTCTTTATTTTGTGAAGAAACTATCTGTATCTCGTACAGGATAAAAAGTTAAAAATAGAAAAAAGAATTTCTTTATCTATCAGCATACAGACTATTTTTTTATACAGTCTTAAATTCAGTCACTGCTACTAGTTTCATTGATGATTGATTTAACGTGTTTTTTTAGTAGCAAAATCATCTAATAACTTATCCCGCTTTGGCTGGAGTGAGAGTGTTGAGAGAGACGTTTACTTAGCTACCCATTGCTCATCATCCGCAAGCCCACGTAGATTAAACATTGCAGAACATTATTTGATATTGAACTATCAGATGATTATCATCAGGAAGCTGTACAAATCAAGCAAGGGAAACTGATTGCGGCAACATCCATAGGATGTCTTACATAAACCGCAAAACGTACACCGATTTCATTCACGTAAAAATATATTACCTTCCTGTCATCCGCCGTCAAAATAATTTAATTTATTTTTCTTCTTAAACTTTTTAGAAAGTAGGTACTTACTTTAATAAAATCTAAGTGATTACTTCCTTCTAAATAGAAAGTGTATTACCAGGGATATTTATTTTGGCAACTAGGCAAGTACAGTCAGGTACACAAATATGTGGACATTTATCGAAGTACGAAAAAGTTTTCTTCGTGCAAAAAGTTAACATGAGATATACTTTGTAAAAAAAAGCATTCAATTGTACTAAGCTAGTAAACCTAATATAATTTCAATCAATACTTAAATGGCATTTTTATATATCATTAAAAATCAGCGCTTGTCTGATGGTAAGCAGTGTTGCAATCTTCAATGGTGAAATTTATTAAGAGCCTATTCACTCTAGCCTAGAATACACTTAAATTATCCTCCTCCTTGCATCGTATTCCTCAATGCTGAGGGTCGTGACCTCCCTGCTTCATCACCTTAGCCCTTATGCACTTAAATTATAATCGGACGGAAAGACCGCAGCAGGCAAATTCCAGTCCTTCGATGTACGCGGTCTACATGATTTAGGTATTTTGCAAAGTGATACTTATTTCTCCTCCTGACTGTATTTATCTAATTGAATTTACCTATCAAAGTAAGTCATCTTTATTGAGTCTATGTAAGAGATTAATTGTGTTTTCAAGTTTTAAATAAGAGATGTTTAACTGCAAATGAGATGAGTGAAGAGGCTACACGATTCAATCATTGTATCGTTGTAAAGCATTGATGAGTATTCTAGATCGAGAGCGGCTGTGTGTTGGTGGGTGCTGCTTTTTTTAACGACTGCTGGTTTTTATAGGTTGCATGTTTGCAGTAGTAACTATTGTTAAATGGCTTTCCAGCAGAATTAGTGTTAGAAAAGGTTCATGTTAGGTGAGAAGACTAAAACTCTAAAATAAAGCACAAAAAAAAGCTCTAAGCTCTAGAGGATAAGCCTTCTCAGTTGATTTATGTGTTCCAGGGCTTAGCTAGTCAGTCTTGTGCTATTCAAAATGAGGTCTACGGGTGTGCCAAATTTTATCCAATTCCTTCAGCCGTTCAAGCATGAAAAAATAACAAGCATGCACGTGTGTGAGTGTACTCGGTCACAACGGTCGGTCGGTTTCTTTACTGTGTAAAACATACACGTGTACATAAATAATAAAATAAATAAATAAACCTCCCATACCCAATATTAGATTAGTTAAACTTCAGGCATATTAGTTTCTGGTCGAATCAATTTTTGCTGCTAACTCGATGTTTCTCAACACAGAAGGCGAGTTAGCCTCGCTCCACGGGGGTCGTATTCATAGTTTACGCAAATGTCGAGATTTAGACCGAGTTTTTACCTATCACGTAACTAGATCCAAACACCCGCCGAGATTTAATTATGTCATAGATTGTTACACGGAAGTATTTATTTGAAATTATAGCAAAAAATACTACAATTTTATTGTCTACACAAAACAACTACCGATGTCTGTTTCTTGTTTAACAATATTTTGATTGAATATTATTTGACAAAATATTGCGAACTAATTCTATCCACAAAGCCACAGTAATTTCGTAACATCGCAATTTCATACAAATTATTAGATTTTCATCGAATAATAATATTGTAACACTAGATTTAACCATAATATTAGATGGACTTTGAAATTAAAAATTACAAACAAAATGTTGTGAAAATAAAAAGTTTATGCAAGCAAAAGATAAAGTTAGTAACATTGTATTTGCATTTCAGTGTTTTCTTGTAGGTACTGGTAAATGCACTCCTTAGACGTTACTTGTACCTAAATATACATCTTAAACTAAACAAGCATTAACTTAATCAATCTACAAAGTGGCCACGAGTCAGCTTATCGTACAAGGAACAAAGACACGTACAGACATACATTACAACATCACGAAACATGATATCAGTTGCGGTTCACTCTAAATACCGCAGAGCACTTGTGAAAGAGGCGTCAATGCGTCATCCGACCACCGCGAGCATGCTGTGTGACAGCTGGACCGAGATGTCATTGTCATCCGACGGATGACAGCGGATGACATCCCGTCAGACATCCCACTCGTGATCTATAGATAAGGCTCAAATATTTGTTATTTAGGCTGTAGGTAATGAAGCTATTCATTCATATTTGTAACCGACATAAACCATAATTCTACCCTGAATATTATATATAAATTTTATTTACACATTTTACACTAAATATTATGAAACTTCTGTGCAATTATTATCCTTATCGAAAATATCTAGAGCAGATCTAGATTTTCTCGCGAAAAAATCCAGCCGCGGGCGTGACTACACCATTTACCAGAGCAATTTCAACATTAAGTTTATATTTAAACCCATAAATTATAGAAACAATTTATTACTGAACGATTCAATATAGTAAATTGCTTTGATATATTTGATTCTCATAATATTTGATATAGTTTAAACTTTAAGTAATTCACTGCGTTCCAGTTCACATTTTGGTCCGATGTACGAGCAATTTGGGGCAAATTAAAAGACAATATAAATCAAATGTGTTCTGTTTCAAAATCGAAATTGCTTGTCATTAGCAAGCCTGAAATGTCATAGAACAATGCTTGTCGCAGTCGTTCCGTTGTCGCAGCTCTCCGGACGAAGGCCGCACGTGATCGCATTTCCACAGACATTAGACCCGAAAACGGTCACGCAAATATAATACGTTTAATAAATGTCTCGATACCAAAACGTTTTGGCAACACGCCGAACTATTCCACGACATCGAATTATTAGCCTATTCTGAGAACACAATTCGACCAATACATGAAACATACAATCTGCAATTCTGTAGAATAATCGATGACCTACTGTGAGAATTGAATGTTATGAGGCAAAATGAAATTAATATAAATTTTCATGTCCTCAGTGTACGACAAAAGATAGATGAGATAAAGAGACAGTAATAAGCAAAAAACAGAATGATGCCAGCTTCTAATATTATGGAGTGAAAGGTCGGAGGTCCAAGTGGCTATGAAAAGATTGAATACAATATAGAGGGCAGCTAACAATGGGACAATATTTTGTTTGCAAGTAGCCTTATAACGAAGTGAATAGAGTGGCAAGTGAGCGCGGGTGACTAGAGGTGTTACAAAACGATGAGTGTTGGGAGTAGCGCAGCCAATGAGAGCGGCAGCACGTGGCGAGGCGCCGGTCAGAGGTCGCGCCTCGGGGAGCGAGCGCTGCGCGTGCGCTCCATTGTTACAGCAACAGCGGAATTATGATGTGCGCTGCGAGCCGATAGAAAATGAAAAGCGCTGTCGAGTCACGTATGTAAGATGAACAGCGAACATTAAACAAAGTGCATCACATTTACAAAACATGTGCAACATAAACCTTCCATGTTAAACACACGAGATAAAGTTTCTTAGATTAAATTAAAGTTCTGAATTATCGGGTTATCTATATGACACGCACGCGGAAACCACAAACCCTTCAGCTTTCCCCTTAATTCATCAAGTGAGACAACCGTTAAAACCATATCTAATCTGCCTCTAACCCGAGACACTCCGTTATCTGTGACATGCCAAGAGAGGCTTTAATTCAATCAGACATGAGTTTCAGAGATAGGTTGTATCTAGCCGTGTCACAAGGGGGGCGCGTCGGCCAATAAATCGGCGTGGCCCCGCGTGAAAGATGAAGTGCCCGCTTAACATACAATGAGTTCTGTACGCTGTCGCAACGAGGCTTAGCTCAGGACAGCGCTGCTTGGAGACAGGCGTGTTCAGACGCGGCTAGGGACTTGCGCTAGTTCCGGGCGAGTATGTCAAAATTATTGTGAGGAATTGTAGCTTTGCTTGTGACAAATGATAGTGGATTTAATATATCGTTACTACTTATTCGATGTTGGAATCTAACTAGAGCAAAAATGATAAGTACTATTATTAAGATTGAGTTTCAAATTGAGAAGAGGCCTTCTGCTGTCAATTATGAAACAAATTATATTCTTAAGAAGTGTCCTCTAAATTCCTACTGTATCACGTCTATTACAGTTAAAAATAATATCCATGATACGAATATGCAAAAACAAAAGCAATCTCGTCAAATCATGTGTCCTTACTATCGCATTCTTAATCCAGTAGAATAAGCGAGTATAAAATATTGAGCGGTCTAAACGAAGCATAAGGTTAGTCGCTAACGAGTTTGGGTGTGTCCTCTGCACCAAATAACGCAGTAATAATAATTATGGGTGCAGTTAGATGCAATATAACGGTACGAGATGTATACCATCGCGGCTATTGGGCATAATTGAAGAATATTACCAATAATTAATGTCATATCTATGAAAAGGTGTAAAACTAAATTACCCTGACTAAATAAACCATCTACTAGTTAAAGTGAGCCCCAATAGAAAGTCTACAAGGCCGAAGCAATAGCATTCATGTTCGCTTAAACGGCAATTACGCTGACAAACACTGTGCGGCGCGCGCCATTCAAAAAATAAAACCAAACTAAAATTAATTACATTCTTGTAGCACAAGATTAACGACGAGTAGTCGCGAACCAATTACGCTGTCAAAACATCACCTTGAAAGTTGAAATAAAGAAAACATCAAACAATTGGTGCTCAACATAACAATAATGGTTCCATTGTTGCATGAAGCGGCTCAGATGGTGATGTAGATAATCGGGCCATGCGAAAACCCGAAAATATTACCTTTGTATTAATTAGTATTGCAAAATTATTTGTCCTCTAACGAAATCTTTTGAACACTGATTTGTCATAGTATACGCATATCAAATTGATGAGCAACCAAGCTTGACTGAGGACGGTTACACTGAACTGTTGCAAAAAACTACTATTTGCAACGATATCTGTCAGTAATCACTGTTATTTGAGATCCGAAGATGACTGTGTTGGCTATAAACAGGATGCAAAAGTGATTATTATTTGAAAACAGATGAACGTATGATGTTTAAAAAAACGGAGTGTAATCTGATATTGGGGATCAGATTACTGTAGGCAATAGTGTGATTTGGAAACCGCAAATCATCGTATAACTTATTAACGTTCTAGATGTTATATATAAATTGAAAATAATATGAAGTATAGAGGAAAAACGTAAAAAAATCGGACTTTAATTAATAAACATTTAATTTTTCTTCGACACGCTATGATAGAGAGAAAAAACTCTATTCTTATGAAGAACATTTTTTTTTAAACAAATTATGGCATCTCGAGATGCCTAAACCTTAATAAAACACAGCAAGAACAAGAAATTATTATTTAAATAATGATCCTTGTATTGCCATTAAAACTGTCTCATCAGTACCAACACAAATACCATTTAAAACACAATAGATCACTAACAAAACCTGAATACTCGTATTTAGTGTTTATTTATTCAAAATAATTTATGGTGGAGAGCTAAATACCAAATATCTGGCATTCTGTATCAATCAATGGTAGAATAGCTTAGTAACTAGACAATAAATAATGCGATTATAGCTTTTGACGGTTATAACTTTATGTTAATCATTTTGGGGATGAACCTTTTACAATTATTTACAAAAGAATACGACTAGCTATAATATTCATTTTTAACATCAACGTCAATTCAGCTTAAACACTTTTACTTCTCGACATAGGCTTTTACAAAGTGTCATCAAATATCTTTACGTCTCACATCCATATATCTGCAATATATTTGTAAAAATTAGGGCACGACCGGGACAACCCCAGACTCCGGTCATAAGATGTTCCACAATCAGAAATCCAATAACTATTTGTCCCAACCGAGAACTGAACTCAAAACAGAACCTTATACTCGGCAGTAGCACTATTCTAACGAGGCAAACTTTGACTAGCCTATTAGTCTAGTGGTTACTGGCCCTGATTGCTATACCGGAGCTTGTGACTTCGATTCTCACTCAAAACAAATGTTTGTGTGATGATCATCATTTGTTCTGTGTCTAGGTCTAATCAGTTATCTAGTACTCCTAGCACAAGCTCTACTTAGTTTAGGACAAGATGGCGTAGTGTGAAAGTTGTGGAATATATTCTTATAAACTTGATGGTAATAACTTGGACAGTATAAAGAATAATTCTTATAAAGAAATTAAACGCTTAGTAGCTCGGAGACACAATAATAGTTTTGAAAGAGATCTTAAATCATGATCCAAAAGTTATGTAGCCAGAGAATGAATGGCTCGTGTTTTAAAACGCCGTGTATCTAAATACCTCACGATCCGATCTAGACAGTACAGATTAGTCCAGCATTCTTTAAACTTTCTGAATATTTAATTTATTTGATGTCTTAACAAGAAGACTTAGAAATAATGTGAAGTGTAATATGATGCGTCGTGGATTTAAATCAGGGCAAATATGAATCTATTGTTTTCAATCCAAACGTACTTTCCAAGTTTATCTTTGACATTAGTAAAGAGACTGAGGTAACTTGATTTTATCTATAAAACAGTCCCAAAAATACAAGTTTTGTACGCGATAGGATGTAGCTAGTTAGAAAAAAATAATTTGAATGCGGAGTAGCCAAAATGAACGTTTCGACGATGGCATCCGATAAGTAAGTGGTTTTCGTAACGCCCCCCGAGCGGTCGCGATACCATCGGATGCGCGTGCGCCGCCTGCCATGTGTTATTTTTTAAACACACGTCACTGAACATCTGTGCGATCGAGATTAACAACCAGTTTCGTATCTTCTTTTTTCGACTACAAAGACTTCGAGATGAATCAATATGAGTGTTACAAGCATGAGATCCTAATGGCTGATACGTTTCATTTGAGGACAGCCATTAACCTCAATCCCTATAGGACTTAATCGACCTTGAGACCATATGTGATTATATCATTTATAGCTTTCTTGCCGACTCAAAGGTATCGATACGTTTATCGATACTTCGACTCTGACAGTTGAACAAAAGACGCAAGGTTGTAGGCCTCGATTCTGCAAGTGAGATTTTTAAATGTCAAAGTACTCTAACTTTGCAATCTACCTAATACGAATATCCAGGCTTATCTGTCATTGAAAGTTAAACCTTTTAATGCTTATCATATAACTATTACTCGCAGGTCCACGTGCAACTTAAGGAAACTGTTTTGAGTAACAGTAAGCAGATTAGAAGTGTCCTATAATATTTATCAAGGCTTAAGTGCCAAATTTCGACGAAATTGATGAAGATATTTTGGCG
Organism: Mythimna separata; assembly: GCA_030763345.1. NCBI lineage: Eukaryota > Metazoa > Arthropoda > Insecta > Lepidoptera > Noctuidae > Mythimna > Mythimna separata. The sequence continues at coordinate 8,755,955 of CM061187.1, forward strand.
TTAAACTTTTTTACAAAATTTCATGCTCCTAGACACAGTAATTTCGGCTGTGCGTTTATAATGTTAGTCAAACCGTTTCTCCTTTTATATGTATAGTTCTCCTTAGTCGTAGGTGTCATCTAAAGGAAAATATGTTAATAATACTTAGGTGGGCGGTCGTCTAGAAATCTGTCTTCGCTCGCTATCGAGATCTGTACCTAAAGTGAGCACATTATGGTCGTCGCTTCCAGCGCTTTAGACACTCCTTGTTTTAATATTAGATAAGTTATTTAGGCTCGGTTATATTGGGCGGTAATTTGGTACTGGGTAGGTGAGTTTTGAAAATAAAAAATGTGATGTAATTAATGGATTGGTGAAAATTAAGAATGAACAAAAAAACAGCAATAATTTTTTAAGTATAATTTGTTATAAAGTTCTGTTTTTTGTTTTGGAGTAAATGCGTTGAAAAACGTTGTATGATACATGTGAAAAATTGGCATTTCAGTCGGCTCCAAAACACTCGGCGACACTCTCGACTCAAGTCTACAAAGTTCTCCCACTTGCATTAAATTATAATTTTTATTATGACCCGTTGTGTCCCACTCGTTTCTGTCCTTAGCTACTTCTGGCCAATCTTTTAGGATGGAATCCAATTTGTCACGCCATCTCCTTCAGAAGCTCCGAAGGAAGTATTGAAATAGTAAGTTCATACAAAATAACAATTCCTTATCTCACCGGGAAATAAGGAGTTTTTACGCATGATCAGCGTAAAAACGCTTCGGGCGCAACAATTTCAATACAATAAAAAAATAAAATAAAACCTCCTTAAAATTCACACCTTCACTTCCCCCTATTTACGATACCCATTGTCCACCAAATACGTATTTTATTCACATATCCAAGTTCACCTTTAAACTGAAACCGATCAAAAGAAACTTGAGTACACTGCCATCATAACTTCAATCACCTCCAATGGCGAGTCATCGTTATCATGATCTTGTCGAAAGCAAGGTTAGGGATCGGTCAAGGGATAGTAGCCTTTAAGACCTTCACCTCAAACCTTGATGAGTCATAAGTCGATCAGCATTATTGTTCGTTGATATTGATCCTAACGACACGACTTGCAACATTACACACTAATTATAATTTTATATCGTTGCCTAATGTTAGGGTTGCCAGTGCTGAGTAAGTAGGACTTGCTGTGATTAATTGTTCTGTAAGGTTTGGTAGTACTCTGTTGAGATGATTGATTGGTATTAAAAGAGCTGTTAGTTATTATGATTTTAAAGTCAATCGTTTATTTTGATGAACTATTACAGTTAATACGTAATTCATAAAGTATTTTAGGCCCACTATTTAACAAATGCAAATTATTATTTTTTCGATTGATACGCAAAATCCTCTATGTACAGGAATATATTATGCAAAAAATTAAATACACTCAATATTTATTGTTCATTGTACTTACATAAAAACTTATGCACACAGTGTTTTTTTCTAATTAATGTACTAAAGCAAACTTATAACGTGACAAAGAGAGGTCATATTCAATTACTATTGAACACTTTATTCTACTGGATCCAGTGCGCAATTAATAAGTATAATATATAAAAATATACGTACATAATAATAAAAACTAATAGGTATACCTATATACAATTATTATGTCAGTTAGAAAAGGAATTGCTCTCTAATTTCCCAATTTTTTTTTACTATGGAGCTTTTGATATTTTTTCAAAAGCTTTCACGAGACAACCCTACCCCGCGTACACGGTTGTGGCACGCGGGCGTTTCTATGACGTCTGTCGGGAGCATTCGACTTCGCTTTCGACGAACGCTCGCGCTTTATCTGATCATAGCCGTTGCCATTTCGTAATACAAAGCTCTGCACGCATCGCTCTAAAATTCTTCAAGCGGCCTTGTCTTCCAACATTTGTAATTTCTGGACACCTGATAAAGATATTGTGCTGTTATCTCAGTATCAAAGCCTTACTTTTACTTTTGGCTTGTCTTAGTTTGTTTTGGCTCTATATTGATTGAGAAAATTGGAGGGGTCATGCTACTATGTAATTATGATTTTGATGAGATTAGTTTTTGAGCTACTTATGGAACAGCTATGTGGGTTGGTTTAGTTGTGAAAGCGAGCAAGGGATCTTGTTAAGTAACTAAAATGTAAATGATGTCCACTTATGATTATGTATTCATGACCAGTGACGTCGCCCGCGTGGATTAAGAACATGAACCAAAGGTTATTTGTGTAAAGGACATGGTCTACTCGTGAGTCTTTCGTCCAAATCCGTTAAGAGTAGAAGTCAGATAGGTAGTCACTCACGTGATTCAGCCTACTGAAAATACATCCAATCTTACCAAAAAACTATAGACCTTGCCTTTCAATCTGAAAGCATGGATAGTGCAGCGTTAGAGTGATCGGCTACTGCACTGCGTGTCGTGGGTTCGATTCCCACACGCGACTGATTCGAGTGTTGTGGGTATGTGAGTTCACATGTTTGTAAACGCACTTAGTAAACAACGTTTATATAAAAGAAAGAAAGAAAGTCTGCACAAAGTTAGCTTGTTATTTTAAAAAGCACTTGATAAGAAAAATAGAGAAGCATGTATCGATAAAATTGAATGATTCGAGAATGTTTAAGTCCATAGAGAACAATACAAAGAATTCATTTATCATGGTCAGATAACAAGGTAGAATACAAAACAATAGGGCCACTTGTAAACGCTTATTTGTTATTTATTGATATTGATTTATCTTTAAGTTTTAGACAAGCGAATATGTTGTTATACTATGTGTTGAATGTCAATCGTGTTTTCGAAGATTTTGTTACATTTTGTTTTTAAGGCAAGCTTTTGATTTTTCACCGTAGGCGTTACACGCGCGCCTCAAGGAGATGTTAGCAAACCGTAGGGAACTAGCAGGAACGAAGCTTATTGCGGCCATGGCGCGTGCAAAAATGAACCCCGGGACCCAGGAACGAAGGCAAAGAAGGACCAGGAGTTTTAGTGAATAAAAGACTGCCATTCCCTCTCGCTCCACCCAAGAGTAAGTAATGTCATTAGATGGTTTCCCCTTCTCACACGTACAGTCATAATCATAAGCGATATGTGAAGACATAAAGTCCGTTTCAACAGAACTTTTTGTTGAAATCTCTCTTCAATTTCATAGAATTCAACAAAAATGTTGTAACAGTATCAAGGGTTTCCCGTCAAAGTGACATTGCAATAGCAATGTCACTTAATCCAATAGGATTACAGAACTAAATAAGGTGTGCCAGTGAAAAGTCGACTGTGATACGCGTTTTTGTAACAATATCATATACGGACGCCTTAACTGGATATGACGATCGACTTTCAAGTCGACAGACGATTTGAGATTGTAGTTTGATGGATTTTGTTGACCAACTATATTTGGAACGCATTTATAATTGAGAATCTAAACAAAAAGTTGCAGGTTCGCTCTTACACGCTTATTAAAGGTATATTAACAAGTCTTTGGGGAATGTTACACCGTTCATTCGTACAATGAAAGCTCACACGGGTATTGAGAAGTTTAACTTTAAACATCGCCAAGAACTAATTGAGTTAAAAATGACCAATTATTTAAATCATATTGGTCTGTTGGTCTAGAGATTAGTGGACCTAACTACTATAATGGAGATGGTTCGATTCCTACCCATCACAAACGTCTTTGTGATGAGCTCGACCATTTATTTTATGTTTTTGGGTGTAATTTATCTATAATATCTATTATTATCTGATATCTATTTAGAAATATACAAGTATGTGTATCAGTTTTCTAGTCCTCATACCAAAAACACTTCTTAGTTTGGGACTAGATGGTATTGTGTCTCTCACACAATACCATCTAGTCCCAGTGTGTAATCTTATTATTATATTTACGATTATCATCAAAGTTCTAAGTAAATAAAGAGTCATACTTAGTTCAATACTACACAAAATACTCATTTCGTAACTACTTCTTTCATACAGTGGCGGCCACATCATTTGTAACCAACAAATTCTCAATTAATATTCATCTAGATCAGTATCTCGACGCTCGACTTTTGACTGTTCCACATCGAACCGATATGAGAGATATGGCATAAGTAAATAGAGGTTTAATTAAAATATTTTTTAACTGAACGTAACTGTAAATTATCTTTGGCTATCTCGATCTTCTACGGTTTCGTCATGCGTATCCGACGGCAAAAACTTGCAATTAAATTTTGTACATAAAATAATGAAATATGAACACCAAATTACTGCTTTATATCGGGTAAATAATTATATTTATTACTTGTGAAACCTACTATAAAATTGAAGTTATTTGTGCAAGATCGATCGGATCGATTCTGGAAATATTCAAATGAATAAAATATTCATATCTATTGAATATGTAGTTAATATTCATATGCATTCACCATAACTTTTACAATGTCTATTCATATTACATGTTACGTACATGACCATTGAACTCATTAATTACAGGAACCAGTAAAAAAATAAAGAGAGGACCACCCGCGACCAGTTTCTCTCGGCCTCCAATGTATCGAGTTGCACTTCCTAGTAACGACGACGTACACATCTTTTTGAGTTTTTTTTTAACTTTCTTGTTATTTTTTTATGGCAACAACTTGTTAGTGTGGGAAACACTGGCTGGTTATTTTTACTTTTTAAATATAGACTCGTCATCTAGGCGAAGATATTTTATATCCGATGATATTGATCTAAGTTAATTTAAGATGAAGTTTTTTTTTAATTAATGGTGATTAGAACTTTGGCAATTTAGGCCCAAATCGTTCGCTCTCGCAATCTATAAAGAAGGCCCTCATTCGGTAGTGACCGCCTACTGTTTGATAAATTACTTTTTTACTGCACTGTTTTATATTTATTAAGGGACAAAGCGGACGCATTCTGTCATAATAATATCGTATCAAACTATTAATTATTTGATTTATAATTCTTGTGTTAATTACTCCGTAACATGTTAACTAGACCTGTAATTAATTTATAATTTATGTCTATTACTTTGTAGACAAATTAGAAGGTAACAATAATTTGGAACTTTACACCATCGTAAAGCTTTCGAGGTTCTTGTCTATTAAAATCTATTATAATACTCATTATCTCTGGAATTCGTGTAAAGATGTACGTTAACCGTAAATTTTCTCAGAAGATTCAACATAGTTTATGATCATAACATTCTAAATTTTATCCAATAAAGATGCACAATTTGTTGTCAAATTATCAAAATATTTTCATTTGTAGTTACAAAATTTATTTATAAAAATTCATGAATTTTATCAAATATCGGATCTTCGAAAAACGAATTATTATTCAATAATTAATAATACATTACTATTAACATTGGTATGACGTAGATTAACATACATTCAGAGGCTTTTCCCACAAGATGTCACAGAATGAGTGTTATTCGAAGGTCATTACACCACGAAATTAATTCTCACGGCGAAGCATTAAGCGTTGATCCGTTTGAGATGAGACATATTGTTAACCATCATAACTTTACTCACGCACGAATCGAATCTCAGCCCTAACATAACCACTAAAAGCTCAAATTCGAAAATCTGCAGTACCATATAAACTTGTACTGTAAGATATCTTAAAAAAATCAGCTGTCATTTCACACGCGGCTTTGGATGTCCGAATGAATGTCACCGGCTCGTCTTATTATCTCGGGATCTACTGAGATGTTAATACCTATAAAGAAACAATGTTACTACCTGTTTCGGGGGAAGAGACGCAAGAATTATCTTGTCATGCAAAGTGCTCGAGTGCTGAAATATTAATGATTTCGCCAGAGAAGATAGCAATAATCCTCTCGACAGACTTTCAATCATGGTGGCCAATCTCAACAGAGATTAGCCAAGTACGTAAGAGATATTATAGAGCACTAGCATATGCGCAAACACGGGTTCAGAGTGCTGTTCCTTTACTCTCAAAGTCAAACCATAATGATGAATAGCGTGTATGAAGCTACATACCTGGGGACAGTAGGTAGGCCTTACTATAAACAAAAATATTTACATGCATTACGTTGCTTACTGGCTTTGTTATCTTATATACACTGTAAACAAAGTTTTTTATGGAAATATCAGCTACACAATAAACCTTTGTAAACCCATGTAGATCCGGATCAGCAAAAATATAAGATCAAAGCGCTTCACATTTCAGTTGCAAACCCTCAAGGCTGTGTCAATAATAATTTACTTATATGGACGTAAAACTGACTACTCTACCCACCCACGAAGGTTTTAATGCCTTCAAGATTACAACGCAGCATCGAAACAGTAATTTTGTACCTTATTTAAGACATGTTATAGTCAAATTAATGAAATTTGCAAGATGCAGATGAGTTTTTTCATGTGGGTGTTTATAGTATTATGCTAATTGTATGTAGGTACGCTGGCAGCCTACGAGGGGGCTTAACAATCAATATTTTACTTGCTAAAGGAGTTGATGGGTAATTATTGTAGTTCGGGTATCGTGATGCAGGATTAAGAGTGGTAGAAGTGCCAGTAACTTTCAGAATTCAATGTAAAGCGAGCCATAGTTGTTACTTCACTAGCGGGAGGCAAGCCTTGTTGAGAAATTATCTATTTAAAATCGGCTACCCCGCAATAAGCTGGCATTTTGTCATTTAAGTTATTAGTACACTAAAGGCGTGAAACGTCAAAAGACTGTCATACTGTCGCAAATAACGCACATTATGTGACACCACTGCCGCTCGATCACTGCAAACGACAATTTTTACACAATTATTAACACCAAAGGATGATCATTATTAAAATTAAAAAATAACCCCTATCATGGTGCCCGTAAAAAGAAGAAACAATGAAAGTGAACAATTTTGATGACTTGTGCGCAGGCGCAGTTTTTGGCGAACGCGATACTTTTCGCGCTTAATTGGCCGCCCAAATGAGCGGAGTGCCTTAATTTAAGCGAATTTAAGAGAAGCGGCTACATCAAAAGCAACTTTATTTATTGTGCCAGCAAACAAGATTAGAGTTGACGTGGCTTCGCAGATAATTTTAATGGTGCGTTTGACGTCACGTCAAGTGTAAGATTCTGTTGTACGTCGGCATCTTAACAAGCTTTCACCTTTATTCGGTAAACATTTTTGTCGATTTTTTCTTAAAGGTCATATTTAAGTAATGAACTGAATAAAATTGACATTAAATTATTGATTTCACGTAAAAAATTAAGCTAATTACGGACTTTAAATCCGGTTTTTTCTTCAGCTAAAGCTACTTGGTATGTCACTGTTACAGTAGCAAATTAAAATGCAAATAAAACGGATCAAAACAAACAATTACTGTTAATTTAAATAATAATTTTCCTCCTCTCTTTCTTGAAACACTGACATTGAAACAAGAAAAAGATAAAAGACTGCTAACATTAATAAGAAGTAACATAATAATAAAAGAAATATCGCGAGTATAAAAAGATACCGAGAATGCGCGGGGGCCGGTGTCCATCAGCGATCTATTATAGTAGTATTTGTTGCGCGTTGTGGGTTTTGTTAAGAGAGCTTTACACTTGAGGATAAGAATATGTACACAGTTGATACATATTGAGTTATGTATTTACCTATCAAATACCCACAAAACGAGACATAATAGTAAAACAATAACAGCGCGATCTCATAGGACCGGTCGGGGACTCATGAATTAAAAAACTTATTTAATTTTTAAGGCACGTAGACAAAGAGAGCAACTAAAACTATCCCTTATTAAATTGGATGATTGGCCTCTCAAAAACATAGTCCTAATATGTCTTTAAAAGGTTTTTGTAAGACCAACGTCCTCTTTTATTTTGGAGTTTTGAAAGTAAATAATACCATTTTCACAATTTTTTTAAGGTAACAGTTTCATTGACTGCCTGAAACGTTGAACAATATTGCACACTAAAAATTCCAACTGGTCAGTTCATCGTGTCCTCCAGTGTACCGCGGTTTCATCACTGCTTGCCTCACTAATATCTCATTCACGCATGCGTCACTCTCTTTACAATCTTTAATATCAGTTTTGGATCACGTTTGATCTTCTTGACCCTTGATTTCGGCTACCGTAAGCACGATTTTTTCTCAAGCTACTCATTTAAGTTTAAACTTAAAGATCGTGACGATAAAGTCTATTTTAGAAAAATGGCAGTTGACTTAGCGGGTCGTTTGAACCATCTCATGTTAACAATCATAGATTAGTATGTTAAATAGTTAAAGTCTTGGCATTTTAGTATTGAATAAGAAAAAACTAAATAAATAATGTTCTGGTTGCTGATTGAAGAGATCGGTTAAAATGTTTCAGAGTTCGTTATTTTTATTTGTAAGAGCGTGATAGAGCGTAAAATGTATGTGTAGTATGTTCTTTTATTCACTAATGGGTGTAATTTATCTGGACTTATTAGATACTGTTTCATCATTATAACCGTCCCATCATCATCACAAGTTGGTACAGCCAAAACACCGATAATGGCCATTTTAATTATCCATACTAATATTATGCATACAAAAGTGACTCTGTCTATCCATTACTTTTTCATGTCTTAACAGCTGAATACATTTGGGTTAAAACTGGGTACACGGGTAGATCAAACATTTTATTAAGCTACAGGATAATAGGTCACTTCTAAACCCTAGATAATTTTACCGTCAGCAAAAGCTGCTTACAATTTTTTATCTGATTGTACATATTATCTTCGTCGAAAATATTATCGTTTCACTTGATGAAATCAACACGAATTATGGTTATCGGTATGAGTACCAATGGTGATGGAATAAAACATACTGCAATTCCTTAAGATTACTGTAATTACTGACAACATAACTATTTCCGCAAGTAATCACAAAATAAAAACTGAATAAAAAAATGACAAAAGCCACAGTTTCATTAAAAACCCATTCACATGAACCGATGCGTCTGCGCATTCAGATCGATCTTTCGCAATAAAAATCATCGCGGCCCAAAGCCATTAAGTTAATGAATGGCGTATATGGAGCAACATCCTGTAGACGTAGGAAGTCAGACCAGTTTCTGACTAATAACGGAGATGAGACTTAATGTGGCCACATTAAAATGTACGAAACGATGGTCCGAATTCGATGGAATGATTGTAATGTGTGGCCCGCACTTAAGGTAAGGTCGTACGATGGAATTTTATGTGATCATGTTTTGGATGTGCTTTCGTAATGGGATTAGAAAATTGGCATACTTATTTAATTTATTTTTATGATGAAACCAATTTTCTCTTTGATTTCAATTACAGTTGCATACCCAAAAAACTGAATTAAAAAATAATAATAAAATTAGATAATTTGAAAAAAAATTCAATAATATTATGAAATAAATATGTAAAAATAATAATGAAATACCAAAATCCAAAATATTAAGTTCAAACATAGATCGCACTTAAGGAATGCGCTCGTTGATGTCTATTGTACTGCATTTCACATACCAAGCTCGTTTATATGAAAATCAAATGTATACTGAAATTAATATAATTTCGCCAGGCCTTTATTTGAACTTGCCGAAGTAATATTGAATTAAGTGAAAGTCGTTTCATTAAGTTTTACCTACGTGAAGTTTTTGTACAAGGTATTTGTTAAAGATTCTTTTTATTTTCGATCTCTGCGGAGATAAAGTAGTCTTCTTCCGTTACGATATCGTCGATACTTCCTTTGGTATAAACAGTTTGTTTTTTTTTTATTCCGGTATATATAAACTGGTCTATTTTTTGTGTTTATTTTATCGTCAGTTTTTATATGCTATGCATGCTTGACTGCTGTATTATGAATCGTTCTTCAGTACCTCAGCTGGAGTGCTGAAGCAATGATTTATTAAATTGTATGTATTGATGTCAGTATTTGTGTCACTAATGTATTTGTAAGTTTGTTTATTGTTACTAACACTATATGAGTCTAACTGTTACTCGCAAATAAAGAATATTATTATATGTTAACTTTGTTTGTAATCTGATTCAATCTCAAGAATTTAGGACAGGTTTCCAAAAACTTGGGGCCAAATCACTGAATACTAAAATTCATAAAATTGATAATTCAGTTACGTTTCTAAATTGAAAAATTTATTCGGGAATGCGAATCGGTTTCGCTCGACTTACCAAAACACTTTAAATCAATAACATGCTAAGAAAATTTAAAGCACATAGCAAGAAGAATCATACGAACATTAAATCATACACGTTCGATATCGTGGATTCCGTTGGGTGCTTTATCATATATAAATCAGTAATAGGAACAAATTATTCATGCGCATAATAAACGGGGGTCGTGCAGGGACCTTACTTCGGCTATCTGATTTTATATACGTCATATCGTTACTCTGTGGCGATTTTGTTATATATTTACTATCTTAGAACAGGTAGGGTTTATTTAAAGATATGTTTTGGTCTAGTTTCGTTTGATTATAATTAAATGTTTGTATTACTAATGTAGCTAAAGTGAGTGCTACGTTCTGTCAATTTAGATACTTAATGACTAGCCTTAAATAAGTCTCGGAATGTTTAAACACCTTATATGATTTAGGTACATTAGAATTTTCCAAAAAAAAAAACTAATAGGAGACTAAAGTATTTTGATGTTTTTTTTTCATTTACGTGTATATAACCTACTATTTAGCACTATTGCAACCTTCTTAAAGCTGCTAACCTGAAAATTAGTAGGAAAAACAATCTGCTCATTCTTTTCCCAACTATTTCGGAGCTAATACGAATTTCTTTGGTAAAATTAGCGTCAGAATCATTTGTAAAGACCGTCAATGTCAAAGTGGTTCAAATGACAACCGGGACAATTTTCCTATCGTTTTTAGGGTACCGTACCTCAAAAGGAAAAAACGGAACCCTTATAGGATCACTTTGTTGTCCGTCTGTCCGTCCGTCCGTCTGTCAAGACCCTTTTTCTCAGAAACGCGTGAAGGTATCAAGTTGAAATTAAAACCATATATTGAAATCCGCGGTCCCTTGAAGTTGTGCATAAATCAAACTTGTAAATTGACGGGAAAAGAAGATACGCCCGTTTATGTTGTAAAAAACGTACATTTCGACACTCAAAGGAATCAAAACTCATAGGGTGCTTCCCGTTGACCTAGAATCTTGAAATTTGGCACGAAGCAAGGTATTATAGCACTAATATCGGGAAAAGTCTGAAAACTGAAAATTTTTAGTTACGTCACAAGAAAAAAAATTTGAAAAGTCTTCAAGTTTCGATTCGAGAATTAAACTGTTTTTATAGGTAGGTTGGTACGAAACCCTCAGTGCGCGAGTCCGACTCGCACTTGCCCGGTTTTTTCTTACATTATTCACTTCACCAACGGCCTTCTCTAGGTTGCTAATTTGAATAGTTATTCCATTAATCTTGTGGTTTATTTTATTCAGTATAAATTTCCAGTCTAAAAACACTAATTCGCCATTAAAATATCACATTCTGAGCTAAATTCTTCAAGCAAGTGGAATAAAATGTAAACGGTTATTGTCGAGTTGTTAGTACTTAGTACGTATATTCGCATATTTATTTTGTTCCTGCACTATTTACGGAAATAATAACTATGAACATAACTAACAACGCGGTGGTTTTTTTTTACTTTTTTACTGCTGTTATGCGATGACTTTGAGTTTTAGTGTTCCGCGTTGTGAAGTGAAAATGATACGACTTTGTATTGTAGACATCTACATGTCAGTACATTTTTTTTACTGTATTTTACAACATAATTATCTTCTATTTTTATCAAAAGTGGGAAATGACTTCCGCTCTAAAACCACTCCTACGAACATGTTCTTTCAGTTGTACTTAGCATTCTAGAACCACATATAGCTATGGTTCTAAAACCAGCTGATGTAAACTAAAACAAATTATAATACAAAGTGATAATACAGTCCATGTCTGCGCAAAGGTGAACTTAAATCAAAGTTCAATAATTCACCTTTTTTTACTTCAAAACAATATTTTCCAACTATACAAATATCCTGTCAGTTTCCGACTACATCACTTTAAAACAAAAACTCATACATGGGACGACACCTGTCTTGCCGAGCAATGCTACCGTGCAATAACTGAGTCCATTTGTGCCACTCGTCTTATGACCATAATATGGTGCTACACTTCAAAATGTTGACGAAGTACGGACAGACAATCAACTGTTTAGTAGTTAAACAAATTTTTATTTTTATTTTTGTACAAATGTAGTAGTTAAATTATACTATAATAAGTGTTGGAGGTTCTATATTAAAAGTCTATTGATAGTACAATTTAATAGGATTAATTATTTTGATTTAAATGAAAACTTTACTCTTGCTGGTAAGGTAATTTATATTTTACTCCAGTTTTTCTTCCAGTGGCTTCAATCGTGTTATTTTAGACAATTATGACAACGTTATTGTAGATAATTATGAACATGGTTTACCCGTGTACTAAGTTTTATCGAAATCTATTCAAGCGGGAGAAGCAACAAATACGTACACTAACGTCTTTCAACACAATACAGGGTAAAATAATGTTAATAATATAAACACCAACATATCATTAAAATAGTTTTGTACGCCATTTCTAAAACAAACAGACAATAAACATGCATCAACTAAAATATGCATAAAACGTGCATAAGAAACAATTTAGCCGACACTAAAAATAACATTTACCTGGCAACTTTTTTGCTAACCTTACTTTAGGTAGGTTAACGCTAGCTATAAAATTCTGATGATTCTCGGAGCAGTGCAGCCGTGATCTACGACTCGACTCCACTTCCTTATAACACGGAATAAGAGAAAAAAAATACCCACTACAATGACTAATAAGGTTTCCATGAAAATACGCCACAAACACATTCTGAAACGTTTATGACATGTCAGTTATTACTGACACAGCTCATAAACATTTCGAAGTTATGACGGATTTTGTGTTACGGTATTGTCTTCCTATTATTTGATTTAAATAATTACTCGTACTCGGTGCAAGGTTTTTGAATTCTTGGATGTAAAAGAAAATGAAAACAAAACATAGGCGACAGAAACTAAAGTAATGGGGAATTTCCGAAAGAGACACCGTGATCCTGGAACGCAAACGGCAAATGAAAGTCACAATACAAATGGTCAGTAAAAGTCTGTCACGCCCTCTCGCTTTACCTTACAGTGGTAAACATCATTGGATGATTAAACATCTCAATAAAAAAATTCACAACATACTATTAATTTTAGCCACTTAGGCGCTCTCAATAAAACGAACAGTTTTATCTCGTATACGATTAAAAGAAATCTTTTCACATCAAAGAAATATTACTCAACCATCCTTAAATATCGTCATTAACATCTCCCTTATAAAAGCAATCCATTACGCAATGCGAACTGCAATCACTTTCAAAAGTAATAAAAAAATACCAAAACTGACGGCAGTAAAGGACCCTTCTCTTTATAGCAAGTCGAGTAACTTGACAGATGATGAAATAGCGAACTAAATAAAGTTGAGCCTACAACAGATATACGACATGTAACACAATAAGATCACAACCTGAAAGTAGTCCGTTCAGAAAGGCTACTGAATCGATTCCAGCTAAAATAAGTATCGTTTATTATTTTAATATAAACAGTTCAGTTACTAATATTAGGAAGGGATTTAGACATTTTAACCTACCACGCTTGCCTAATGCGGGTTGATTATTAAATAATAATAAACAGTTCAGTAATTCACAAGAGTAAGCTTGTGCGGATGTTAAAATGTACCAATACCTCAGGATCATTTCCAAAACGACATAATATAAAACTGTAGAACTAGACACAATCAGGGTTTAGACCTCCACTTAACACAATTTGTATACTTCATAAAATTGTATATACAGAATGAAAAATTTAGAAACCGTTATGAGAAGGACATCAGGATAGTTTGTCCTGTCCTTCTCATAAGCAGTTATGAGAAGGACAGGACAAACTATCCTGTTGGGACTTGAGAGAGGTCTATGTCCACTTCTCCGTTAACTGAAATGATGATGGTGATGACATACCTATTCTTGCTTGTTGTCTTTGCAACGTCAATAAAAATAACGTCGTATGTGATCGTAAATGTTACTAAAGATATAAACCCAAAATTGTGATCCTTGCGTCCTACATATACGTGAATGAATCACATTTTATTATGTCCAGTTTTACTACCCTTTATATCATTATTATGGTCAGTAAAAGTGAATTCAAAACTTTGCGAAATTCATGACATCTTGGGATTTTTCTTTCCTTGTGATCTGGTTTCCAAAACCTCTTTTCAAAATGAAGCCTCATTTATTGATTGTCTCTCATAAAATAACTTCCCCCACTCTGAGTGGAGCTAGAAAGAAAGTGTTACTCTTACTGATTAAAACCCAACTATGTTCCTTCAGTTGCTCTGTGTATTTCAGAGTCAAAGTGACTCCTTTGAACCATTTTGCAACTCCAACCGAGCCCGAAACATCGACATCACTTAGTGTTCCCCATTCTAGAGCGAGAGAAATCAGCAAATGATTTTCCACCACAAAAAAGCCATACTAATTATGTGTTTGGTATCATGGCATTCATCATTGGCATCAATCCATTTAACCATACCATAAATTTCGTTCCAATAACAGGGTCTACTAATCAATTCACAAGTTTCTTCAGTAGACGAGATATGCTTGACATTAATAAATAATTAGGTACGTAGAATTACATAGATGACTGTCATCTGACCCCTGCTACCCAACTATGTTATTATCTGCCATGATGATCTGTGATCTACATATTTTGATTAAAGCTAATTATGGCATAGCTACGTATTATTATGAAGCTCTCAATAGGTTCTATGGAAGATGATGATACAATTACAAGCCTTTAACTAGAGGGAATTACCTAAATCATTTGTTTAGGTCTAAAATACTCTACTAAGGATTCGATGTAGTGCTGATTAGATATAATCTAGGAGACTACGACAGATTGTCTTAGTATAGAGATAGGTAGGAATCCTGCCAAGACTGTAGGATTGTCCAAAAAGTTATCGAAGACTTGGACCGCAAAAGGCAACAGAAAGATTACTGGTGAGCTTTACCCAGTAGTTAGTCTGACACTCGTTCTCACTCCACTTAGAGTGAGAGATTATTTGAAGAGTTCCTACCAAAAACAAACGGCCTCCTACTTACCTACTAGTACATCCAATTCTATACAGTCCATGATCAAGCCAAAATTACCAGCACAATTCACATGTAATGTCGTACGAGCGATTCGGTTCAACTCGGATTGGATCCAACGTCTTAATTATTGTTATTACATCTTAACCACTGTTCGCAAGCCGTAATGGCCACTGGTATCATCAATCCCAAGCAATATTTTGTTTAAACGAGCCGTAGGTATATTTTTCATCGGCCCCGCTACCATTTTTGTTACCTAATATTTATCAACATCATCAAGGGAAATTGCGCAAGTTTGTGTGTTTATAGAAATTGGAGTAATGGCTGGTATGCATGGATTAGTGGTATAAACACGTTTTAAATAGTTATAGAAACTTTGTAGTGTATTGGAGATTGGTTTCTAAACCTAAAGATAACTGTTGTTTTGTGGTGAGTTAAACTATGTTCTGTGTTAACGCATGGAATTGACAAACTAATTTTGATTAGATGTACAATCTCTTCTGGAATTTTGTCAAGTTTACTGTTATTGACAAGTCTAATAGTCTCCGCTAACAAATTATTTAAACGTAAACTAAACTAAATCGTATAACCACTTTCATTCAATACTCGCTAGCAAACTTCACAACTTCAAAAGCGTTTAGAAAACACATAATGGTAATAAAAGAGGTAAAGAGTATATTGTTATTACCATTACATGGGTTTCAGTATAGAGCTACATTACATACTTATTGTAAGGTATTAACGATTAATATAATGTAATTTTTTAGTATCTACTTTTACACAACAATAATACTATTACATATCATAGGAATGGTCAATATTCACAATTTCAGTAAAAATCCCTTCCGCTCCGCCCAGATAATTCTCCCACCTGAAAAAAAAACCACCAAAATAGATGGTATTACAGGACATTATTATTATAGACTTTTTTTCAAAACGATGCCGCGGTTCAAGATATTATTGCCTAAATGCGTAATTAACGCGGGCATTAGTTTCTATTGTCATGTTGAATGCGTCAGTTGCTTAATTTGGACCTTAGCCTACATTCGATGGTCTCGTAAGATAGGTAGTGCACTGTCACATCAATCTTGTGTGAGGATTAATAACGGAGGCTTCAATGCTTTGTGTATCAGAATCATCGGCTTTTGTATCTGATTCGTTGTTTTGATGGGACATACGGTTGTAAAGAATGACGAGTATTATCATCAATGCGTGTCTAAAGCAGGCTAGTACGAATTTGTTTTTTTTTCAGTTCATTATGTAGGTACTTTTCTAAGTTTGTTTAGGATATTCCTGACAATGAAAGCACGGAAAGCCATTGGTCCTGGTTGTCATCAGTAGACCTTTGACGTTCGTTACTGGTAGGTAGTCACATGCCAGAAACTCTGACCATCAGTCTATCCAACTAATATCGCGTTGCCCAGTAACTGGGTTATGGAGAACAGAAAAGAATAAAGAGCAGTCGCTTCATGTAAAACACGAGTATTTAGCTACATCCGGTTCGACTTGATGGCGACATGGGGTCGGCTTCTAGTTGAGAAATAACTGGGGTTTCTATAATAGCTTAACAGTTAATTTAGGAGTCTAATTTCTTCTTAATGAAATATTTTAATGATCTCATGTTAATAACTTCTACTTCATTATGAGCTAATTCTATGTGTTTTCTGTGCAGCAACATCAAATGGTTTATACCTTACTGTGGTAATTTTCTACTTGCAGTAGTTTTGATAGTACTTTCTATAAAATAACAATTTGTGGTAGTTATTTAAACTTTATCATCTAATTTCACAAAATAATAAAATAAGTGGCCATTACGCGATTTCAGATTAACATTCCAATATAATATTTTCCGTGTTATGTACTCAGAAGCCGGGAAGTTTGATACTGGTATTACCAAAGAGTATCGTGTTACCCAGTTGCTGGGTTGTGGAGGTCAGATAGACAGACGTTTCATGTAATATACTGTTTACCCAACTTTATGCAGTTAGTCTTAAAACCAATCAAAACAGTTTGAAGAAGTTTTTCGGTGCCATTTTTGTTTTAAGTTTATATTTATCATATTAAAAGTGGCACGTGCCGCGTCCACCAAACGTAACACCACTATGTCAGAATAAGGCGAGGCAGCCATTTTTTCAATAGCTAACCACGTAATGATACTCTCAAATTGTAGGTACCTTTGTTTCGGTATGATACATAAACTCATTGATGATACAACCAGCTGCTATGAAAATATCTAGTTAGGCAACCGTATCATCATTTGTTGAGAAATAGCGGTCTTTGTATGCGGTTTGATCGTAGTGTTTTGACTTTAGAGACATTGGGGCAATTAATTTTGAAGATACAATAGGTTTTGCTTGTTGACTAAAGATGGTTTAAATCTGCCTAGTCTAGTCTTTGGGTCGAGGCCGCATGCGTGAGGTAATGGTCATCCTCACGCCCCAATCGCACGCACACAAAAGACGCGGGATTGTGGACGATGTGTAATGGGTAGCTCACCATCCGGCCGTCCGGTAATCGTCCAGATCGACTCCAAGTTTTCAACAGTGCATACTTCACGCGAGGAGTGCGTGAAGTATGCACTGTTGAAAAGAGGTAACAGCAAACCGTAGCGGCAGTATTTTATATGAAGCCTCCGCCAGTCTCACGTCCACAACCCAGTATTTGGAAAGTACGATACCTTTTGACAAAAATGTGTTAGACTTGCTGACTTCTGACCATCTGTGAACTAAATCACAAATGAATTTCGGGAATCTTGATATGTTAAGATAGTCAGTCATTCATAGAACGACCGGTAACCCGTGCTACTGTTATTATGTAGCTACTTTAAAGAAAATTCAGATGATATATTAACGTTTAACTTAACATAGATTCTTGTTAAAGGTTCTGCGGTTAACTGCTCCATAAACTTGTACTTAACGTCTGACTTCAAATGTTGCCTCCTATTGCAAGTACCATATAATTATTACCCCCGGTTGCCCTTACTACACTTAAGACTCAAACCTAAAATTTGCATAAAATTTTAGCATCCATTAACTATGTACTTGGTGCTGCGTTACAGGTCTAATTTTTCATTAACGGAAGGTTTAAATCATTATTAACTAGTGGTGTACAACTATGTGTGCGCAGTAGTTACGTAGATCGCGGCGGCAGTAAAGCCAGCACCCGGACCTGCGCGCGCTCATCGTAAAGCCTGTTGCTAATCGATTCTATGCCTATAAAGAAATTATATTCCGCTTATGCGAATAAAATACGTCTCTGTACTATATAATTTCATCTGAGTAAAGTAGTTTTATGAATATTTAGTTATTTCTTGGGTTTGCCACTCATTTGGGTATGAGCGACGATGTCTAGACGGTGGAAGTTCCCTTTTAGAAAATCTTGATAACGTCTTGTAGTAGCCAATGTTTGATGTTTATTATGTATGTATTCGTCTGATATGGGAGATTGTGGATGTTGGAGGAAATCATAAAGTTGAAGGCATCACTTTAATCAGCAGGTATACAGCTATAAATATTTCGTATTTAATCTAGAAAATGTAGACAGGCACTGGAAAATGATCACGGTCAAGTCTAAAATACTAGTCACATTTACAAGCAGGATGAGTGAAACTTACAAGTTACAACAAAGAGTCGTAACAAATATCACAATGTACTTAATTTACGACCTCATAAACAAGATCGTTAAGTTAAAAATTACGACGTTCCAGTTTAAAAGTATAATATCACGTAATCTTGTTCCAGCATCGATAATTTATATTATTTGTGTAAACTGAGGAACAACACTTTATTCCAGCTATAAAGTCAGGGATCGTGAATCATTCGGCAATGTAGCGACGATGCAGGGCCCGCCAACATTTGGCAACGGTTCAAAGATCACGCGATTAAAACTCAATAGACTTCTATATAGACCGAGGGTTGTCACGATGGTACTAATTCCAAGTCGAGTTTGTAATACAATGAAATAATTGCGGCCTTTTTGCCGCAACTTTATTTGGGGACTGAATCTTGCGCAACCGAGCAGATGTCGATGAAATTAACTTATTGCGACTAAGCCTTATTATTTGTTAACAACCGTTATTATTTATTGAGCCAATCACTGTCATTATTGTTCGACTAGCCGTTTTATTTGTCATCAAAACCTATACATTTTTTATTGCCAATTATTAGCCTGATTTCTTTGGCGTCTTCTTTATTGGTAACGTAACATGTTATTTGTGTATGTTTGCTTATTAAATTGTTTCTTGGAACGTTCGATGGTCGTGTAATTTTGTTTGATTGATGTATATTGTATAGATACAATGTGTAATGTTTATTGTATTTTGTTTCAGTGTACCATTACCGCCGCCAAGCTGACTACCGCAAATGAGATTATATCCAGTTACCACGTCGAAGCGCTAATAGGTAAGTCCATCTTAGATGAAAATATACACCTAGAGAAATGTCACTGCGAATTCTTATCACATATCACTTAAAATTCTGTAGGTACTTACCTAGCCAACTACGAGTTTGAGGCAATGAAATCATCAAACATTCGTTTCGGGTTTAGGTGGAACGAGATAGTTTTAGACTTTAATTGATCAAAAACCACCTGGGTTGCATTTTTATCAATAAAAATGCAACAAAGGTGGTTTTATCAATTGATTTCTCCCGCTCTAAGATAGAACAAAGAAGCTTGTCAGACTTTTGCTCACTAAAATCCATTCATGTTACTTCAGCAGCCTTTTGCATTTTAACGCGCTGACTCTTAAAAACAATCCTGCAGCCCTAACCTACCAATCCCTTACTTAGTACTTGAATGAAACTGTAATACATAAGTGCTTAGTAACGTTGGACAAGCCTTACTCAAACACAACGCCAAAACAAATCCAATTACAAACAACAAACAATAAAAACAAATCTAAATCCTGTCATCTAAACAAAGATAAACTAAACTAATGTGAAAATAATTTCCTGAACGTCCATAAGTCCGTAACCTAACATAAAGGGCGATGGGGAGACTTTATAATGGTAGCAAGAGCAGCAGAGCTTATTATAATAAACGTGGCGGGGCCCGAGGCTCCTACACGGTCTGACCTCAGGCCTGCGATTAGTCGCTACTAGTGGGGCACCTCTAGTAGTGCCTCGTAACATGCCAAGCTTAAGCTGGGCGTAAAGAATTTACTGAATATGCCGTGAATTGTTCGAGTTTTATAGTGGTTCAATATTTTTTTTTTTCATATTTAAATGTATTTTTTTTTGTTAATGTAATATTTAAACATATAATCTTAACATGTATTTAAATGAATGAAGCAATAATAAAATAAATAAATGAAAAAGATAATGTACACAACCAAAATAAGTTTAATAAAGTGGAATGTCCGATTTTGACTTCCTTGGCTTAATAATAAAATAAAATTGATTTCTGCACCATCTAGCAACATCGTGGCCATTTCTGAGACCATACCACGAGCTCAACACGATCCTTTTGATGCCCTAAACTGAACTGTTAAAGGCATGGAGCTTTATAGGGTTCATCCCTCTTTCTCGCTCGCACGACTGTCATTATAACAAGTCATGTTAAGGTTCCTGAACTGAAGTATGGATTTTAGAGACCTTCTTGAATAACTAAAAGCGCTGTATTCGTTGTAAGTACTTTCTCTACAAAATCGTAAGTTTAATATCGTAACTACTGGCTAAAGTGGACAACTACCGTACTCGACATTATTGCCAAACTTTTAAGGTTAATCACGAATAGT
Organism: Mythimna separata; assembly: GCA_030763345.1. NCBI lineage: Eukaryota > Metazoa > Arthropoda > Insecta > Lepidoptera > Noctuidae > Mythimna > Mythimna separata. Next base: position 8,776,832 of record CM061187.1, read on the forward strand.
GGAGTTACGTAAACTTTCTATACAATTTAGAGCAACTACGATAAAGTCGGCTAGCGCAATTTATTGAGCAATTTCTAAAAACAATAAGGAAAAAGATTTTTTGTACAAAAGAATCGGTCACTCTAAATTATAGCATCATAATATCTAGATCTGTTTGAGGAAAAATGCTATGATTTGCGATTTAAATTCAACACTCTGAATCTTTTTTTTGAGATAAGACATCATCAAAATTAAATGACTTCTCCTGCTCTAAGATGGGACTAGAAGGCTTATCAGACTTTTACTGAACAAAACACACCTAAATTCCTTTTGTCGTTTGCGTTCTAGGGCCATGGTAACTCTTTCAAAAGTTCTTACAGTCCTATAAAAGATTTTCCTGCTTCTTTAGAAGAAACATGATCACAATCAGTGAAGAGTTTAACAAGATAAGTGGTTGAAATGTGTCTCGCAGTAAAAGTAAAGGCTGCACATGCATGCATCAATGATCGCTACAATGATGTGCAATTTCTAGAATTACTGTGTCCGGAAAAAAAAAATTGGTGATAGTACTTTAAAAGAAAGGAAAACTATATCCATATTATTCCAAGACTAGCTTCTCCCGGTGGTACACATTCCCAGATTAAAAAAGAATATGGCTGCCTGAGTTCGAAACTGTTTGAGTGTGAAAAGTAACCATCATACATACAAACTTTCGCCTTTATAATATTTTTGTGATAATCCTTTCAAAATGCATCTAGCACCTTCTGTAAAACCAGGGTGCAAATATATAGGAGAACCATTTTAAGAATCATTTTTATTGCTTTTTTCATAGTCTTGCTCTGCTATCTACGATAATTATTTCAGACATATAATGTCAACGAAAATGTAACAAGAAAAAAACATTTTGGCACACACAAGTCATTTTAAACAAACATTCTTTCTCACCCAAATATCTGACCAAAAAAAACATTGCCTCCTCCATTCCTACCTACCACATCCAGTACAGCAGAACAGTGTGACGATACATCGTCGGCGACTGCAGCACTACACACGCATTACATGCCCCGATATAATCGCGCAAAACGACCGCCACGGAGAAATTTTCCTAGGAGCGCCGTTTTCCATCTTAAACCTGTATAAATTAGAGTAATTTGCATTATACGACCGTTTTATTTTTATTGAGCTTCAGAGCTGTTTCTTTGAGATGGGATTTTAAAATGGGTGTACATTTGGAACGCAATTGGGTTTTAAAATAAATGTATTTTAATAGTTGAAATTAGACTAAGCAATTATATAAAGATAATTACTGCTTTCATCTTAATGAAAGTACACTACAACTACAACCGGAGGGACTGGCCCTCAATGGCTGAGGATTGACGTGTCTGGAGAAGAGACCGGAAGGCCATCGCCCAACAGTGGGATATAATAAGCTATCTAACTCTAACTAGATCGCCTAAAAATAAAAGACTAAATCCGCTAACCACTAGTTAGAATAACAGTCGTGAAATATTGCCATCATGCCCTTTTTTACGGTGAGAAATTATCAATAAACTTCTCCTGCTTTGGGTGGATAGAGACAGAACATCAAACTTTTTACTGACTAAAACCCACCTGTGTTCTTTCAGATACCCTTTGCGTTCCACGTCCACGGTAACTGCTTCGAACAATCACAACTCATGCCATCTGGTTCACTGTCCTTAGACATATACTACTATCATGCTATACTAACTTTCGTAAAGCAGGATCAAGTTGTAGGTCCAAAAACAACTTAAATGATTCATCCATATCGAAGGCACACAACACCATAAGAGAAATGGAAGTATTCAGCACACGGCTGTTGTCTAACAATGTAACACTTATACACCATCGTAGCCTTTGATCCCAATTCAGAGTTGCTCCACGGGCCACCTGGTACTGGCATATCAGACTTAGACACTTATTATTATACTCTTTACTGTGCTACTCAATATGCTCGGTGTAAAATAGTGGTAGTTTTTCTATTTAAAACTGCAAAATTGAAGCATTTGTTTTACAAAATAATCCATTTACAGGCGCTCTTGAATTGTCAAAAAGTCTGTCAGAAAAGTGAAGCTAGATCTCTTGGTTTTGCAAGTGCAAGAAACTCACTTTATAATCTAGCCTAGAAAAAACTAAAATCTTTCTATTTGTAGATTATGTTTTAAATGTCAAGTTCTTATATCCGTAATCGAAACTATCGGAAACCCGCGAAATATTAAAAAAAAATTCACAGTAATCGAAACGAAGTCGAAACCGGTAAAAAAACGTTCTATATCCGTATCTCTTTCCAAAACCGAAATTTTATATACATACATCCTAAACCAAGAAAGTGAGAGCGCGGCGCGAATATCAGAAACCGATGTTTAGCACACAATTATGACTATAAAAACAATTATTACTCAGCACCTAACATTTTCAATTTATTGACGCGTGGCAATACAGGAAACAAACATAAGAATCGAACACAGGAAGCCGCGACCATTACGCAGACGAATGAAACAGTTAAAACAAAATCGTTTAAAATTATGCGCCAGCGCAGAAGTAATTACTCCGTGTAGCTTCTGATCTTATTCTATTTTAATTACCATTTAATGTAAGCGAAGTCAGGTGCGTGAGTTATAATTACATGTTAAGTTTGATGGTTAAACGGTTGTCAGTAGGATAATGTGTTTACATCAATTAATGGACTACTTCTGGTGTTCATACATTACATATAGTTTATATGTGCACAGATATTTACATAGACTAGCACTTTGTTAGTGTCTTTGTTCGAATTTGAATACGATTTGTACGAATTTTCTTTTTGAAAATTGAATATTCCTATTGCCAACAGTTTCGGCCCTGCGTTGATGTGTCAGTCAGTCAGATTCTATTTTTTATGTATGTAGATAATATTGATACCTATGAATAATGCCATACAATTTACTACAACTGTCTTCAACACAAGGGTATTATAATCATTAACTATTAGATATGTGGTCTACATTGACTTCTGTGACGGCTTATGTATTAATAATATCAACATAGAACTAATTAATGCATGGAAAATGCTTTTTCTAATACTTACCTACACAGATTGAATTGAGATTGATCACCACGTTTGCTTATTGACAATACTGATGTTAATATTTCTGTCAGTCGTCATTAATGACTAGGTGAAGCGAAACTATCAGACTTAACCAGGCGCCATTCCTTGATTTGTCTATTTTATATTAAAAAGGGAAGTCGAACAATTGTCATAAAAATATCAATAAAATTTCTTGAGTGCGTTATCCTGGTCTATCTGCTCCATTGTAAATATCTACGTAACCAACCCAAGATTTTACCCCCACATAAAGTCTACAGACCTTTATGATATTATTTCAAAACGTTTCAATGTATGCGTCCTTCCTTATCCTTACATACAATATCATATTGAAGTATGATATTATATTATCAATGTTTCCGTAAATGGTACTTCCCACTCTCTATACATAATTGCCTCTTCTACCACCCACAATACTGCCTAACCTCTTGACCACCGACAACACGCCTATAAACGACCGAACTAAAATAACAATATACTTCCAATGGACATTGGTCTCGAATATCATAGCATTTAACAGTTTACGTAATAACACTAACATTACCACAGTTTAACCACTGCATAACAATTAAAAACAACACTAATAACTATTGATTGATTCTCAAAATAAATTTATCCAACGGTTTGTTCGGCTTAACGTTACCGCTCTTGACATGACAAGCCAATATCAATATTGATACATTAATATAAATAACCCACCAAACAGGATGCTGGCTAATTGAAAAGTAATTTTCATTAAACGCTTCGTAATTGTCTATTTAAATAACCAATCATAATCGATCATAAAATTTTCATAAAACTCGGTTTAAAATAATGTGCGGCCATTGGAAATTGGCACTTCAAGGCGAGCGAAAAATATTGCCTAGGATTTTGTAGTCAAACGTATATTTTAATAGGAATTTAGTTTTGTCATTTATAAATTAGCTGCCAACAGACATGAATTAACGCTGTTTAGTAACTTTACTCAGATATTTTGCCATGATTTATGTGCATGATAAATGATAGTCTAATCTTGGTTAAGTTTACCTAAAAAGATGATCTGGATAAGAGCTGGCAAGGTAAACTATCAGGATAATGTATCAGCTGTTACAAGTCTAGTTTGATACACCTGGTTGCATTAGGCAGATGACACACTATGCGGGTTGATTGTGAAGCCGATTCAACGGAGCGTAAGTCACCGTGGTCACGTCGGATTACCCTGAGTTGTTGGCAGCGAATCAGCGACGTGATTGTGCAGTCTAGCTGGTTGGCAGCCTTGCCTTTAAATAACGGGACAGGGATATAAAGGACCTCATTGAAAAAGACTTAAAATTATTTATGTCAGAAACTAGTACAGGGTTCTAATTGGTCGCTTTGCAGACTACTAATAGGTACACAATATTTTATTTGTTACATTAAAACAGCTTTTAAGTAAATACGATACGTTTTAGTGGTATTTTTCCAAGTGAAATTCAGTAGCTGTTACAATTATTCGCAAACGGGTTTCTATTGAATATTCTAATAAAATAGAACTGCGAATTCTATTGTACTTACTCGTAATATTGACTATCTCAGTGAAGCTTGCTGAGAAGGCTAATGCTATTTGCCAAAAACCTTACTCGTAATCGCATTATAATGGAAAACAAAGTGACTCTATTATGTTTCAAAAACCAATTCTTTCTAAATTTGACACTGGTTGCATGTGCAAACCGTGTTATACTAAATGAAGAACAAAATATTATTTAAGAAACGATGAAACTGTCTAGCTATGGCCTTTACCTAATTTTATAAAGTGTTCTTCAATGAAACGAAAGTTACATAAAAAATGTTGCCTACAATAGATATTGAACTGCAACCTAATTCACTCAATAAATAGCTTACAATATCAGCACTTGAGGAGATGAAGCGTTAATAGAAAATAGATTACAGTGAGCTCTCCACCAAGTATTTTATTAGAAGGCTCTATCATAACCACAGGTTCTAGAAAACCGCTGAGTTTCAACTAAAACACTAAGGCTTACTGTCCATGGACGTGTAGGTTCATAGATGAATATTTATTTATTATTTACCACATAAACATATTCGCCACTTTATAAAATTGGTGTACGCTTGCGTGAAGCTTACATGCAAAACTATGAAACTTTGTCAACGAAACGGCAGCCTCGTGTTACCTTCTCGTTGCATTTTTGTATGTAACTTACGGATAATCAGAAGCCAGTAGGTAAATCTGACTCTAGTCTTGCCATGAAGTACAGTGTTACCCCAGTTAATGGATTGTGGAGGTCTGGTAGCTAGCCGCTCCTCGTAAAATACTGGTATTCAGCTAAATCCGGCTTGACTGGAAGCCGAACCAAATATAGTTGGGAAAAGGCTTGGTAGATGATGATGATGATTTCTGTATGTAACTTCACGCAGGCGTACACCAAGCGTATAATAACGAATAGGTACGCGTCTATGAAGCTAAGCCTAAGTTTCCATCCAACCATTCAATGCAAACTATACGAAAATTATTATTTTCTTCACAAAATAAAGTAGCAATAGACACTTTATTTGATAAAATATAATATTTTGAAATAGACCAAGATTTAAATATATTTACTGTCTATTAGGCTTTTGAATCAGATCCTAAATTGGCAAGATATAAACTACTGGATAAATCGATATTGTGAATAGGATTTCGTATTTGAATTCCGGTTTTATAATTTGTTTATGAGCCTACCGGAGGTGCTATTGACAATAAGCCGTTGAATTTATTAACAAATTGGCTTAAAATAATCTTGTTGATACGATTTTCACTTTTAACTGTGTCACTTTGTAGGTATCTAATGTTTTCTTGTTGTAGAGATGAAAGTAAATTTCATGACTTTGTAAGAAGGATTTTTTGATACATTATTAGCAAACTTGTTCTAAAACAAGCATAATGTTATATTTTAAATTGCTCACTTTCACGTGGTTGAAGCCGCTAGCAGACACTAGCTAATTGTAAATAAAAATAAAATGAAAAAAGCATTTTTTTCTACGAAATTATATCCTACAATGACAATTTAAATACAAAAATTGTTCGGTATCTTTTACATGCCAATGACAATAAATTCTTTAGTATTTAAAAAGAAATATATTCACATTATTTTATTTGTATAATTATTGGTTTTTATTTAATTTGCAATTTGATTTTAGTATAGGTAACTAGATCTAGTTGTCAGTGGGTTTAGGTCACAGCACAGCCTAAGACAGGCAGCCTTTTCCAACAAAACCTCTTTCTGATACACTATCTACAAAAGTACGAACATTTTCTTATCAAATAGCATAGTGAATCAGAGCCCCACTTTCCTTCGATACATCGCGAAAGCAACAAACCCAAGTATTTGCGGTCGCCTACAATTGATATTACGCGGGTTTGCGCCACTACTCGGTAACCAGCTCGATTTCAACTCGATTGCTTCTATATCGATACATCGTAATTTTTATCGATATGTAGTTCGTATAGTTATGCGGTAATTGGAGGGAAATAACATCTGGGTGCATTAAATCTGAAGTAGGAGTAGTGATTTTGGTAGATGCAATTATAATATGAAAGTGTATTTTTGTTGTTCATCTCGCTCTAAAAAAATATTCACTGTTGACTTATAGAATTCCTGATTAAACCTATCAGAATTGGATACGCACACAAATATAGCGGTTTCTATTCCAAGCATTACTCTTCATGGGTGCGCTGAAACCAAACAATCATGTGTCACATACGCATAACACCTAGACACTAATCAACTAAATCAATCAACAATAAACAAATCAAACATTAGTGAATTTCAGGATTGCCCCGTGGCCCTGGAACGCAAAGGCCAACTGAAAGAACACGCCTGGGTTTTAATCAGCAAAAATATGACTCTCCCTCTCGCCCCATCCCGTACAGGGAAAGTTATTTGATGATTTCTCACCATAAATAAATAAAATCACTTAAAACTCAACATCAAGTTATATTTATAAATTGCACAAAAAGACTTTGAATTGAAATTTAATCTCAATAAATTTTTCAGGTTTAGTTTCTTACTGACTTTTCACTTGAAATATATTACTCGTAATATTAAAATTAAAAATCAAATACATTCGAGTTTTTATAGTACCGTATCTATTACCCTTGATCTGAGGCAGACCGCGAATTAAGATCACATCAAAACGCATAATTTGCGCACAGCCGCTGGGTACCCGTTGTTGCTTTAAAAGGCTTCTACAGGCTTTCTTTTGTTCATGTTATATCCATAATAGCTGGTATATTTTCACTTTAAATGAAAATACTTGTTTTAATATCCATTTTTTATTAAAAAAGTCGTTTCTTCGGTTGTGCTCACATACACAAACCACTCAAGCCTGGAATAACTATCTGCAGTCCATGCAAATATTTGTTCTGTGAAAGAAATAAACAAACCCTCAAAACCAGCAATCGATGGCTCCTCCATTACGCGAACTGCCGTCCAACATTTAATTTAAACTTCTGAAAAAAGGAAGATTTGGCTTTTCTTAAAATCAAATAAATAATCGATTTTCCTTTTAAAACACTGCTGCTCAGTGCATATCTTTATTGGAAGACCCCACGCAACTCAGAGACTAAACGTTGATAATTTAACTCCCAAACTATTTTTCAACACTTCCTACTTATTTTTATAATAACACCGCCACACACATAAGCCTATTATCAACACATTCACACACAAACAAAAAAATACAAGCAAAAACAATTTACTTAAACAAAATCGTAAACGTCTCCGAAACGGCGCCCGCACCAATGTTGCCAGTTGCTACCAATTTCTTAACATTTAATATTATAATAGAACAATTTAGATTCTTGATAAAGCGATCAAGAGCGTCAAATGCGACTAGTAACATTAAAGTATGTTAATATACAAATGTTGATACGTAGAAGAACGTTATAACATAGATAAGTTAACGACCAAGGTATCTGTGCGCGCACGCATCGCGTAGGGGAGACTCGGTTATAATGTACCAGTTTTTAGTCAGATTTAAAATCCTAACTTAAAATAATGACTAAGTATTGATCCATCATCATCTTCCTACCCTTGTATGTTATTTGCGGTCGGTGCAACACATTTTGTTCTTACATTCTGTCCTACCACACATCACGCTAACACTAACTTTTCTTTTCTTTCATATCACACCTCAAACAATCCATTCATCTTTTCTGTAGCCTCCTAACACACATACACACTGTGTCTCAATCTTCTCTGTCTGTTGGAAAAAATCGGTCGGAAATAAGAGTGGCAAAAAATATCGCTTAAGAAGAAATCTAAAAAGGGTAAGTAGCATTGAAAAATCTAGAGATGGTGCATTGTAGTCTGCTTTTTGGGCCGATAACAAAATATTATTTTAATAAGTACCCAAGTCAGGCCCAGTAGGTCCAATGTAGCCCACTCTCCTCTATTATAGAACTAGTTATAACAGCCCAGTAGCCACAGCCATCCGTTTCACTACCAATAATTGCTAATTTCCTTTAATATAATCTCATCTAATTGTGCCACAGTTAACGAATCCACATGATTTATTTGTACACCTGTATAGAAATTGGATTATCTTGTTAGGAAATAGTAGTTATCCGATTTCGATTTCCTCTAGTCATAGAACTAACTTTGTAATGCTGTTTTGCTAGAGGCCTATTTCATAAAACCGTGATTTTTATCAGATATAAAAAAATATCCAATGAAAGAAAAGAAAAGAAAAGATAACGTTACTCTTTCTATCGAGAGAATTTTTGTAACATTTGAAATATTTGAGATTAAATTTATTTAATCTATATACAATTTAAGAGGATCTTTAAGTAAAGAGGGAATAGATTACTAACCTTCAAAAGCAGACCAGGTAAGATAATGGTCAATCGTGACCCTACCAACAACAAAAAAGCCTTTAGTCCGGTCAATTTAGACATCCAAGGTTACAATAATTCGCACTTGGCTGAAAATTGGTAGGATTGTTCAATACACTATTATAAAGGAAATGTGAAAAGTCCTCATCGATCCGGCACGTGCAAAAAAAAATACACGCGGTCAAAGGTCACAAAAATGGGTTTTTCGCGATTTTCAGCAAAATGGTAAGTTTTATCATAAAAGTAGCTCAGACAAAAATTGTAGATCGGACAATTATCTATAAAAATGTCTAACTACTTTTTTCCCTAAGAGCCACCGTTTTTGAGATATAACGATTCAAAAAGTTGAAACAGTAGCAAGCGCAACCTGAGAAAAAGAGGTTGAATCCAAAAATTTTGCATGTGGTATTACTCACTAGTAGTTGTGAAGTGTCAAGACATGATTCTTCATGTCTTGACACTTCACAACTTTTTTTATTTCGGACAATTGTGGCTGAATAATGTGGCCCATTAAATCAAAAACTCCAGGTCGTTCTATCATTAGACGCACTCTAATAGCATTGAATGTATTCGGCATAGTAAAATAAAGCAGGTATACGACCCTAGCCACGCAGACAATTGAATGGGAGGCAGATGTTGCTGAAGGTTACACTGGCGTAGAAGATAAGGGAATGGTTTTTTTTAACCCCAAATTTTCATATTTTATATGTGTTAGTCACACTGACCGATAGAACGATATTTTTGCTTGTATTACGGCTTTAGTGATGTACGAGTATATACGTGGTGTACTTATTCATATTTTGACGATTACAACTCTTTCAATATTTTGAATCGTTATATCTCAAAAACGGTGGCTCTTAGGAAAAAAGTATTTAGACATATTTATAGATAATTGTCTGATCTATAATTTTTGTCTGAGCTAATTTTATGATAAAACTTACCATTTTGCTTAATAACGCGAAAAACCCATTTTTGTGACCTTTGACCGCGTGTATATTTTTTTGCACGTGCCGTATCGATGAGGACTTTTCACATTTCCTTTATAATAGTGTATTGAACAAACCTACCAATTTTCAGCCAAGTGCGAATTATTGTAACCTCACCCCAATTAATTAGTCTATTTTGACCGGACTACTTTTTATCAACATGAGTTTTGATTATCGCCATTTTATGAGGGTAGGAAATTATCAGACTGACAGTCTGGGTGGAGCGAGAGAGGAAGTGTCAGACTTTTACTGACAAAAATCTACCCGTGTTCCTTCAGTTGCCTTTATCGTTTCATGGCTGCAATAGAACCCACTACCCTGGCAAGCATCATCCCTAGTAAACCCCATCAATCGTCCTGTTGACATCTCTTTGAGGCTCTAATATAACCCTAAGAAATAATTCTCTCTTCATTATTTATATTCTTGTACATACTAGGTTGTAGACAGTGAAAGTTCTATACAAATTCGAGATGTAATTTGCATCTTCGCAAACCACTCTCCTTTTTACAATTAGTCTATGTGACTAATTGGTTGAAGTAATATGTCATGTAATAATGTAAATAAATATTGTATAAAATTGATTTAGACATTATTTTATTAATAAATAAATAAATATGTATTTTTTTATCTTGACTCTCCTTATACACATGTTTACGCATAATTTATTTTATTAGACCAAAATACTACTGATAAAAGTAGCTTATGATAATTACAAGTATTTTGTACATCAAATATTTCGGTCTTTTTAAAAAAAATCTACAGTAACTATTTACATTTGTATTTACACATTAGTTCATTGTTAATTACATAAGTCGCGATAGTTAATTCTAATAAATTGCTTTTATCGATTTACACTATAAAAGTCTTTATCAAAATTATTTGTTAATCATTTAATTAGGTCTAAACTACTAAAGGATTATTAATGTTTGCTATTAACGTTTCAATTATTTCATAATAAAAATAACTTATAATGTCAACCCTGACTATCATTTAATCTTTTTTGTAATATTTCTATTTTAGAACAAATTTATAGAAAAAAAGAACCCCAGAAAATATTTTATTCTAAAATCAAATCATTATCGATTAAATCCAGCACATCACTAAAACAGAGCGCAAGAAAATTGCGTTTTGAAATCGCAAAACCGCGAATGGATACGACAAGATGCATACATAATAGATTTTATTGACTGGCTCGGATTAGTAGAGATATCTCGTTTCCAATGAGTACACTTACGCCGCTCCAATTATGCTATCGCATCGGTAAAAATCGATATTCTAGATAGTGGCTCGATTATATGAAGTGGTTTTAACAACTCTATAGAGATACTCGTCGACTGTTAATGTTGCGCGGTTTCACTTTGGTTTAACGTCGTTCGCACTTCATGTTTTTATGCGAAGATGTCGAATTGAATCTGTTAGCTAGTAGAGATGCTGATTACATAGTTTGCGTTTCGGTTCACAAGTTATATCAGCTGTTAAATGTAGTAAATTAATAACATTTGTAGCTACTTAGTCTGGAATGCAGTTCTCATAATCTACATAAAATAAATAGATAGATTTATTTTATGCAAGCAATAAAGTAAATGACATAATTACCCTTTTAATTATACACAGTAATTAAATTAGTATCAATTATCAACTCTTAACAAAAACAAATAGAAAAAGACACACCTATTATGCATTCAAACAAGTTTGCTTCCACGTTGCTTTTATGTGATAGATCACACTTTAAATAAGGCGGAAGTTTTATTATGTGGCCATTACAATAAATACCAATCTCCGTCGAATGTGTTCATCGCAGTTTTCTTAAGAAAAATTATTAAGAACGGATGCGCCCACAATTACAGACAGGAAGTCGAACAGTTTTCCAACAAATATGTGATGCCAATTTACTTGAAGCAGCTCGTAACAGCCTCCCGTGGAACCACTTGCATAATTGGTTATTGAACACAACCAACACACAGTGTCGTTAAAAAAACGCTTTTACACAATTTCACGCCAATAACGCCAATACCTTTTAGGGCAGACATTCTAATGGAAACTGTAATTCGAATGCGACATTAGAAAAATCCAGTTTCACTACGTGGAGCAAACAATCGGAAATTATCATTACGTGATCGCAACTGTTCGGGTACGAATCCGACCACTCACGAAGTACCGAGCGACAGACAACGACACCGATGCCTTAAATCACGAACCACTCACGCGTAAAGTGAGTGGAAAAAAAAACTTTATCAATTTTCGTTTTTATCGATTTGCTTTAATACAACTTACCGAAATCACAGGGGACTTTTACCTCCATTTGCGCGAAAGCCGAAATAAACGTTGATCGTTTTCAGATACGACGGTTTGCGGGGCCTTTTAAAATGATTGGCGGCGCTTGCGCACTGTGTGCGTTAATTTTCAACTATTTTTGTAAAAACAATTAGGTAATTAAGGGCTTTTAAGTTTTATGTGTTTTAAGGTTTTTTTTGCAGTGGTGCGAGGAGAGATCATAAAGTTTATTAAGTGCTTATTATCTGCGAGAATTTTCGCTTAACTGTGTGTAATTGGTTACTGTGAGGTGTTGGGTGTAAAAACTATATTTGAACGTGTTATTTTATTCAGTTGGAGCTTGTGATCAATGGCATAAAAAAAATACATTTAAGAAAATCTAAATATTGTTTTGACATTTGTAATGGTATTATCATTATTTTTGCTGACTTTGTATTTTTCCTTTTGACATTTGTAATGATGACATCTGAATTTATTGGTTTTCATATTATTCTATTTGATTTAAAACTTAATAAATAAATTAAATTTAAGTTACTATCACTAATTAATCTAACTTTATCCAAGAGTTTAGTTTCCCTTCGATTAGCATACACATAATTTGATCATATAACATCTAAGGTGTCGACTTATAACAGTTAAAACCCAATCACGAAAAGGAAACGAGCTGACGATAAAATTAAAATAACTGGTGTCCATCTAGTTCAATTAGTAATAGGAGGATGTGATGAAATACTCTAGGGCTTAATCCGTCTTGGATGGGAAAGGAAAACGTATGATTCAAAAGAGTACCCATGGAGTTTTTGCACGTTCTTCTCCATAGACTACAATAGACATTTGCAATTAGCATTGCAACAATTATACATTGTTCATTACTTTTACTTTCGCTCTGGATGGAGCGAGGGGGAGTGTCAGACTATCACTGTTTTACTGACTAAAACCCACCCGTCTCCCTTCAATTGCCCTTTGCGTTCCAGGGCTGCGGTGACTTTTTCCAACATTCCGCAACCCTAGTAAGCAAAGTCACACCTTAAGTACCTACTTATATGGTAATTTAAGTTGAGAAAACTTGACTAAAATTAGAACTTTTAATTAATCAACCCAATACATACTCCCACGCACAGTAAACTTCTACAAACGCGCAAAAAGCCACAAATTTTCCCAAAATCCCCGCAAAATACCAATACAAACTTTGACACACCACACGCTAACAACCCTTACTAAACCTCCACAAAGGTCGCAGCGAAGCGACTAATATTTTTAAAGACGCAACAGTTTATAGGCGGTATAAGTTAAGCGCGTGCTCGCTCAGTGTGTTAGAGCACTTATAACGGCTTGCGGAGTGCGCACAGGCACGCGCGCTCCGAGAGCATCAATTACCAGGTCGTGAGCGCTACTACAACCAATATAAATAAAAGCTGGCCAGCACACGCCACCAACCACAATTTCACAGTGGCGCAATTGTAAAATGCTAGATCGAAAAGGTCTCGGGTTCAAACTCCTTATCTTTATGTCAGATGTATTCCACATAGAAGTTTAATGTTGAAGCTGACAGATACGCTCCCCGCACGTGCCGTTTTGAACTTTAGACGAGGACTAGCAATCTAGTTTTGGTTTAGATCTGTTTTGAGGAAATTGCTTTACACAATATCGATGATACTTCATTTGTAGAGCAGTGGTGGCCCAGTGCTAACGGCTTCGACTTACGAGTTGTAGGTTGTAGGTTCAAATCCAGCCAGGCGCATTACTTTGTGTAATTTATTTTCATCACCACTGCTCTCAAAACGGTGAAAGAAAACATCGTGAGGAAACCGGTAAGTCCTAGAACCAAAAATTCGAAGACATGACATGTGACATCCACCAAACCGCACTGGGCCCGCGTGGTGGATTACGGCCCATTCACACTCCTAGACTGGAGGTTTAAGTCCCAGCAGTGGGGACATTATAAGGCTGATGCTATGCTGATTTATAAGTTGGTTGTACACTGTATGGACGTCGGTCGTGACTACGGGTAAGGCGAAGTGGCACGCGTCCCGCGTCACGGCCGCTCCGTTCTGCTTGCGTCTAAACCGTCCAGTGAAGCGCGCTGCCGCCTCATTCTTCTATTTTTCGCGCCTCCGTCCCATTTTCCCTTTCCTAACAATGGCCTCGGTCACGCATAGCGTTGATAAAAGCCGGATTGATTCGCTTTCGCTTCCCGCCGGCGATGTCGCAGTCAGTGACGACATGCGCGGCCCTTGCGGTAAACCCAGACGCTGTGAAATCAGCCTAATTCTTTGTTTTGGAATTGACTGGTAATTTTGCTAAAATACAATAATAATACCTAAAGTATAATCAGCCTTACAATGCTCCCTCTGTCTCGGCCGTAATCCACCACGAGAGCCTAGGTCAGATTGGTGGATGTCACATGTCTCGGATTTTTTGTTCTAGGAAATGCCAGTTTCCTAATACGCTTGGCTGGGTTTGAACCTATGAGCTAAAACTCGTAAGTCAGGGCCATTACCACTATACTACCACTGCCCTCTAAAACTCAAACTCTCAAATTAATCTTAAAGTCCTAAACAGGACTTATCTAATATAGATCTCAACGAAATGCCATGTCCGGACAGACATATGTTGCCATTTTGATGTGAACAGATTTATACAAGAGTTTGTGTTAAAGCGAGTGACATTAATTAAGTCCGCTGACGGAATCAACTCCGTTTGTTATGAGCTAACCCACTTGTGTACACGTATATTTATTCTTTGGTCATTCAAATTCCAACAGTAGCGTTAAAACAGAAAGTTACTTCAAAATAAACACCTTAAAATGATATCTAAGCGAAATCACAGCAATTTATTATTTAATGGGCTCAAATAAAACCTTTTTTCCAAATTTCATAATCCAAAGGAAACATTAAAGAGTGTTGCCAAATTGTCGTTCGATTCTCGAAAAAGAAACTTTAATTTTATTATTGCAATTTGTCGGATATATACGTCAATAGCGTCGTTAGTCCTTATCGAAGTGATTAAGAAACGTCAAAGATTCTTAAATGGCGGCTTTTTGGCAATAATTAAGGTCGATAAAAGGAAAGAGGTAATATTTTAACGTCGTGTGAAATGGAGCCAAAGCATCTTCATGGGCCGTCTCCTTCGTATAATGGTGGCGGTTTTATGTGGTATAAAAGTAAAGCAGGATTTTTTGGAAGATAGTGTAAGGACCGGAGATAAAAAAAGGACTTCTTCGCATTAAACTATAGGATTTATTCCTATGGAGTTACTATTTTACATTAAGATAAAAAGTTCACGCGACATTGACCTGCCACCCGTCCTAATCTTATCTCATATTCTTTTTATAAAATTCAAATTATTCGTATTAAAAATATTTATTTTTTTCATAAATCATGTGCTATGGTCTGTTCAATAAACCCGGAGACTAAATTGACATAAGTAATGTCAAAATTTCTATAGGAATGACGCCAGTTCTTTGGTGTTGAAATGTCATTTTAGTCTCCGGAATTATTGAACAGACTGTAGTTCAAAATTCTCTAAAGAGGTACTAATAAAAGAGGCTCTAAAACAGTTAATCCGTTCTGAGCTTGTCAAGACATGTTTTTTCGACTTATAAACAGCAAAGACTAATAAATATCTAGCAAATAAAATAAGAATTAAAGGGGACAAGAAGCCAAACCGTAGAAAACTCAATTAGCTCTAGATTTACCGCCAAATCTTAATGCTCAGATTTTGCAATTCTTGAAACAAGGCAACCTTTTTTTTAAGATTCGAAATCATCTAAAAACTTCACCGGATTTGGATAGAGCCAGAGGGCGTTGCGCTTTATTGAATAAAACCCACCTGCTTTCCTCCATTCTTGCCCTTTGCATTCCAGGGCCATGAAGACTCTGTCTTACATTCCCATAGCCCAAATCGTAACAGCCTCAACTGTTGATTTAAATGAAATTAGAGAAGTAGTAATATAGACGCAGCTATTTCCATTACCACACCAGAACCTTATGTTAAATTCAAAATACATAATATATTTATTCGCCATCGATCCCAAACCTCGGTATTCCGCATTCCATGACGTAACTGCGACGGTGTCCATTTGTCAAGACACACAACGGACTACAATTGCGTCTAAACTTCACCTTTAAAGGACAATACACAAAAGCTTAATCGATAATAGAACCCATCTATCTAACCTTCGATGTTATTAGTTGCGTTAGAGTTACCATGCGACTGGATTTTAAAGGATATGTGCAGACATTTTTATAATACGAGTATTCTGTTTGAGTCAATTGCAAAAGCTATTTTAAAAGCAGACAGTTTTCATAAAAATATTTTTTTTTATGATTTTCAACAGAAAAAAATCATAGAAAACTATTTATAAAAATCACATTTTAACGAAGCATAAGTTTAACGTGAATACATTTATTTGGTAAAAAAGGATTACACAATAGAAAATTATAGTATAGGAATTATTCACCAATCAAGCGTGACCTGTATTCATTTAACATTATTTGGTGCTCCTTATACGCTTTCAGTTTAAATGACCTTTGAACAGGAAAACCCTTTGAATATCCGATTCTCAATATTTCCAAGAAAATAATCTTCTGCTATCTTTGTTCGCTCCAAAATAAAATCGTCTTATTGACATCCCTGTACTCGATTATCGTATTTATTGGTCACCGCGCGGCGCGTCGCAACCGCCGAACAATCGATCAGCGAGTACGTTGCGTTATCTCGCTCGCCATTCGGAACAAACAAATTCAATTAGGATTAAGAAATTAAGCCACGGCTCAAAGGAACCGCCGACCGCTTCCGATGATACCCGAAACAGTTCGTTGACATCCCGTATCGGAATCCACAAATACAAACTACTTGTCTTTTAATCGATCGAATCAATTATATATCCGACTGGTCTTTGTCCAAAACCGTCTTTGAAAGTTGTCTTACTATTATTCTTATCATAACATTTTCTATATGTGTCTGTGTGAATGAAAAAACTTGTCCTGTTATCTCCGAGCCGATCTCTCGACAGTTTACGATACTGTACATTCATCCTCGGTCACCCTCTGCAAGTCATCAGAGAGTAAAAAAATGCATTTTCAGAATGTAACGGACGAATTTTAGACACGCGTAATATACTGTTTTTATTATGTGAAAACGCGCGGCCAATTGACGCTGACTGCTTCTGTGTAGCCTTTATTTTGCCACGAAGTTCTCAAACCGTAGAAAAAATGCTCACGCAAATAAACGCTGTTTTGCAATAGCAGTAAGAGTTATAGTTGGTTGAGTAAGGTGTTTCTTTTTATGCTACTGTTGTATAGTAATGTTTTAAAAAGTCGGGTACGTGAGAAAGGTTGCTCCACTTGGAGCACCTTTGACACAATATTCGATGTGTTGAACTCCTGTTGTAATTAAAGTGACGATTCACGTAACTCGGTACATCGTAAGCAGCCTCCAAATGGATGTCGTCTGCGATGTGACCATAGAACATTCACACCATTAAAAACTGTATAATTTTATGTCGTGCACGTTTATTGCCATGACTCATCTTTATTCCACTCTAGAATGAGTGTTGGTATAAAGTTGTAAGCGTTAGTTAGCTGTTCCTCATCCATGTAACAAATTTATTTAAGCTCGTTAAAAATGCAAGTTTATTAAAAGAAAAAAAAAACAACCAGTTTACAACTCGACTTTTTGTTTTTACATTTTCTTTTTTTGATAGTGTAGTCATCTGTCTAATAGTACTAGATTTATAATTTTTTTCCTACTACTGCATCTTTCCCAAATACTTTTACGAATACCTACTTTGGTTAAGCCACCTTGAACCATGTAGTAGAAGTCCAGATCATCTCGCCAGTTCTTCCTAGGTCTATCTCAGCGGCGCCTTTATAAAGACTCTTGCCCATCGGTCAATGTGTATAATTAAATTAAAGCATTAAAAGAGAATATCGTAAATGAAATCGTTTAGTGCGCTTATAAATATGTATTTCACATTTATAGCTTGCCCCGGTTATACAGCGCCACGCTGGTGTTGTTTATGAGACGTTATCTACGAGTACAGGGGGTAGGCGCACTGCAAACTACTTTTCCTTCGATCGAGTTTTCTCGCGGGGACCGGTCACATCACTTAGAGGAAACTGTCGTTTTCAATCGCAGAACCGGAGCGATGATTCCCCTTATCAAATTACGGGTCTTGTCGGATAGTGAAAATTTTCCCACATTTTCTCAGTGTACATCGACGTACAGATGATATAAATCAGGGTGAAATTGTTGGTTGTGCGAGCTCCGCCGCCGCTCGAGGCTGCTAATGGCTGGTTATTTGTAAGTTTTCACTGGACGCCCGTTACGCGCCATCGAGCTCTTGCCTCCAACTCGACCGCTGTGACGCACGCCACAATTTTTACCCATAATCATAACACTTTCGTTTCATACTCAAAAAAAATGTAAATCACGTCGAAAGAGAGATCTTCAGAACAAGAAAATTATTGCAAGAAAAAGTAAAAGTGTGTTCCCAGAGTTATGTAGGAGTTTATAAACTAAAATGAAAAATGGTTGCAATAAAAAGTTCCCTATAAAACAAAATGCCATAATGGAATGACACAAATGTCTTAATATAACATTTTTAATTGCAGGTTGCACAATGATGTGTGACTATTCTCACTGGCTGCGTGGTGAACAGCTGTATCTATTAATTAATATTAGATAATGATCGGTATGCGGCATTCGGTAACAGTCCCCTGCTGCGTCCTAGCTTGATCTTGTCTCCTTAACCATTGACTCTATCGAAAATCGATTAAAAGATCGCCAATCTTTCATAATCGTTCCATTGTCCCTAATCTTTATAAAAAGTTAGCAGGTTAAGCAAGTCGCATTGTGTTGCTTATTCAATTATGAAATGTGGAACTTACATCGTATTTTTATTTCGAAACTAGCAAAAAGAAAAGCATTTGATTTATTAGAGTCACGAAAATATACTTTACTCAATATTGTTAAGGATTTCTTTGAACAGTTTTTACGTGCACAGATTCAGAATAAAAATTTTAAACTATTGGTGAACACTAGTTTTTACCCAGTTCAATGTTCATGTTCAATTTCTAATAAAACCCAGGTAGTCTTGTGGTATAAAGTTAAAATCTAAGCCTACTTTTTAAACTATTTTTTCTGCAAACCCAAAATAACAAAGAGGTAGCGTGATTACTAATTAACATAAATTGTCTGCCATAACCTACAGCAGATTTCAAATTATGCCTGAAAACACATTAAATATTCAAAATATATGCCCCGTTCAATAGGCTTTATTAGATTTCCCGATGTAATGACAGCGCTATGGAACGGGACTGGTGAGGCCATTACGCGCAGACACGACCGCCGCCGGCTACGGCCGCCGATCAACTGAGGAAGTGACGCCGCGCCTAGCTGCGCACGCGCAACTCGCGCACAGGGGTGCAGCTTCCGACAAACGGTGTTTTTTTAATTAGTCCTTTTAAAGGCTACGAAAAGATTCATTTGGTTCGAAATGTATTATGTAATGGACAACTATGTAGTTGATAGACAGATTTAGAGCACTCGTATGCTAAAAATGGAAAGAAAAAACTTAGAAATTATTGATTACGTATTAGTTTTGCGTCTTAAAAAATACCAATGCGTAGCTTGATATGTAACAGTTTCGAATACGTATCAGTATGTGTATGCAAAAAGCTGAGCTAGGCGGAAATGAGCATATCGTTTGCCATACTGAAAATAAATAACCATTTAAGTATCCAATTATAATGTGTACTTACAATATATATTTACTGTAACAACCTTAATCCAAAACTTGGTCTACGCAGAGCCGTAAGGCACAAACTCAGATTTAGTATTTGAACAAAGCCGCACCGCAACGCGCCCGCGGCTCGCGAATGTCATTCCAAGATTCAACATTAGTTTCGCGTCTCGACAACCCTGAAATATTCGTAAACTTTGACCACGGAAATTAATACCAAACACGGTTTGAAGAAGTTATAAACATCAGACCATATCAGATTCGCTATATTTTCTAGCGAAACGTGATTAAAATAAAAATAAAATGTATTCCGACTGACTTTTATGGTCAATTCCGCGCTTAACATGTGCAAACTTTACGCCAATTTGCAAGATCGGACTCCCAACTGTTAGCTATTTAATTTATAGAACGAACCGTGAGCGGTTTTGATCGACTCGATCAATATTAGGTAAGAAAATCAATTTAGAGATTCACGGTAGAAGAAAAAAAAATAAACAAATGTTTTTATACGGAATACATTTGTATTTTCTCCTTTAGAAAAAGTGGAGCGCCACAAATACACTTTCTTAGTGACTACATTCAGTTCCAGGTATTTTTCACGCAACATTACTGTATCTGAAAAACCGAGGACTAAAAAGTTCCGTCTGAAAAAACAGCACGTGTTAGAATTCGATCAATTGTCCACGTATATAGACATTATTATGGCATAGCAACTTTTTTATAGGGCGGAAACCCTATTATTTCCTCCGCCCCTCAGGTGCTGCCCCTGCATCACTCGAGTGTTAGAAGTCTTTAAAAGTCTCGGTTTTTCTTTACTACAACATCTATGTAACATACACTTAAAGCTTTCTTATAAATCACTCTGATTGGAAAAGGCATGAAAATCTGTACGATAGATTTTAATTTTGTTAAAAACTTAATATTATAACATGTAAGAATGGAAACAATTTGATTGTCCATGTCCATGTGATCTAACCATTTACATCAAACATAAATTAAATTAAATGTGTCAGATATCACCTCAATCTCGTCTAATACAGACACCCGCTTAAACATTGAATGACAACAAACTATCCGAAGCATTCCGTCTTATCGCAGCATGTTTATAGCTTACCCATTTACAAATATTTGAATACATATTTTGCAACACTATGGCAGTGTTCACCATGACTGTGCCACTCTATAAACTAACACATTCCGAATGCCGATACCAAATTGCTTCCAAATAGTTTCTGATCGAGATCTACGATACTATCGGGGTTTTAAGACAATCTCGACTTGATATCGGGTATTCAATTATGTCAGCAAACACTTGTTTAGATATATTTTGTGTTGGCGGCGCCTTTTTAGTCGAAACCATTCGTGGAACTATAGGAATATGTTTTCAAAATTCTGAGTAAAATGCGCAGTTTCCATTTCAATGAGACCTAGAACACACCTTCTAATAAGATTTATCATTTCGTGTATAATCAAAAGGACTTCATTGTTCTTTTTATATAAATTGATAGACCGATTTCCTGTAGTGGACGTCTTTCGACTGAGATGGTGATGATGATGATAATGATGATGGAACTGATAGGCTTGTGCATTTGACTAATAAATTTCTTAACCGACGGTAAGCGATGATGTGGTCACATACCAGGGAACACAGACTCCGGCAGGGAGTTCTATTCCTTCGCTATACGTATACGATGACTATCTAATATTTTATCAAAAAATATATCTAGCCAACCTTTATGATTTATATGATAAACTATAAAGTAAAGCCACAGATTGAGTATCTTATAATAAAGTAATAGACATTTTGATACCTCAACTTTGAAGGCCCATCACAAATAACGAGCAATGATGGACAAATTCCCATTGATGAATTCCAGACTCATCTGATGGGCTCCTTATTGAATAGGCCGATGGACATTGAGATGTAGCTAGCCTTAGATCGTTGACAGGAGCAATAAAATTATTGGAAAGGTCGTAACTCGGTATAGATCTGCCATAAGTAAGGTTGTAAAACTCCCTCATATTGATAAACATCCACCGTAAACATTCGGATAAATTTGAGAATCAAAGAGCCGTAAGAAAACCATACACATACGCAAAAAAAAACAAATAATCTTCTTCTGTGCTTAATAAACTTTCCTTTCCTTCTTTCTTTATTAGGTACATATGATAAGAATATAAGAATAATTGCTCAAGTCGGGTAATAAATACACAAACAGTCAAAAAAGTCACTGTAGCTCTGAAATGCTAAGGGCAATAGAAGGAACATCAAAATTCTTCAACACCTAGAAAAAATTTTCGTCTACGATTGTCGATCAAACAGTCACATTTATCAAGATGAGCGCGTGCGCATCAATCGCAATGACTATTAAATGGAGTCATGCGGCTTGAATGGTTGCAGTATTGAATGCGTCCGACACTAAATACTCTCGGTTCGTTGCGTCACACGCGTTTATTGGGTGCATCGGTTATTTATTGACTAGGCTTTCGTCCTGGATGCACTTGGTAGGTTTACTGTTTAGATGTCCCAGCTCATGAAAGCTCTGTGTATCTTTAAAAATTGCCCGGGGTTCTAGAGATAGATGTGATTTATTCTTTGGGGTAGGAAACCCTGAGAGAGTTGAGACTGATTATATTGATTAGTTCAGCAACTTTTTCAACAACAAAGGTCCGACGACAGTCAAGCATTGCAAGTTTTTTTTGTGTGAAATCATCGCTAGCAAAAATACGCGTAGGTTATAACACCTACAGTATAAAATCCAAATAATTGTACAGACATGACATATTACTAGAATCACAGTATCGGACAACCGTAACATAAATTTTATCTTAAAATGTTTGCAAAGTTTCGAGCCTACATCTAAAATTCCCTGATTCACTCTCTGATACGTCAAGAGCGACAGTTTGATGCACATATTGAATAGAGCTTTGATTATTCAAGCATGACGGTTATGATATTAGAACTTTAGACGTCCAATTCTCAACCCATGTCCTTAATATAGATGACCTCAAAAGATTAGGGTTTTGACGGACTAAAGCCACAAAATGTCTTGTGTAGTGCGATTTGTCCAGGGTTGGTTTTGATACTTTGTGGGATTTTTGGAATAGTTACTGCTGATTCGAAACGCAAAGAGCAACTGAAAGAATATAGGTAGAGATTATAGTCAATAAAAGGCTAAGGGCCTGTTTCACAATGTCCGAGTAGGCACTACTCACTGAATAAATTCAAAAATTTGACAGAATTTGTATGAAATTATCTGCCAAGTAAGATACTCGAAACTTAATCATAGGTGGTGAAATAGGCCCTAACAGAGACAAGATATTTGACGATTTCCTATCTCAAGAAAAGTTTCGATTTTTTTTTCGGTCCTACCTCCTGAATGCTCTTTATTTATTTAACTCCTCAAATATGTATGTGTTACACATTCTACGTGTTTGATTAGTTCAATGTGACATTACACAAAAATGTAATGTAAGCCAATGGTAAGTATTATTAGGAAATCTTTGATAGACTTATATGTAAATTAAAGCCACCTGTACTCACAAGTTAATGAATGTCCTTGTCAATTTAACTCAATAATAATTGTGCCTTACATTCTACGTATTTGATTAATATTCAATGTTGCATTACATAAAAATGTAATGTAACCCCAATCGATATTCACCGTGTCGCAAATTAGGATTATGTACATACAAATCAGTTTTCGTAACGTATCAAACCGCTTACATCCGCCGTCTAGCTCCGAGGTGCATTAAACAGTGCGCGTGGGCAGATCCGTCCACATTTCTATGATGAATCGGTCGCCGGCGCCGCCATGTTACGAAAATTCGCCACAATTTGCATACAGATACGATCCTACGACGACGCCTGAACCTCCAATACTTCATAGCATTGTAACAAGCATTATTTATCTAACGACCACCACACTGGCCCAATGGCTCCACAATAAACATGGCAATTGACGCCTACTTATCGACGCCAGCGAATTACTACAATGTTGTAAACATAATTTACAATGCAAATAATATTAAAAATATGTGTGCTTACTGCATATTTGCTCAAACACTGAATAAGTTAAGACATCGTCAACATTTCAATGCAAATTTTATACATGGTTCTTTACTCAATGTTTGTCTACCAATGCGGGCACCAAAGCCTTTTAGGAATCTAAGAAACTCGTCCGTTTTGTATAAGCCAACTTGTATTAGCTATGATAATATTATAAGCACTCGTTAGCATGTGCGAAACTTCACATTACAGACCATATACATACGACTTAGTACTTCCATACATATTAAATATCGTTTCGTCTATGGACTTTTCTCGAATACGTAAACACATTTAATTACATTCCGCATACCTTGATGAAACTGTTAGAGCTTTTTCTCCAGCAATAAATTTGGGTTTACATAAGAGACAATTTTGAAACTTTACAAAAAATATTCAGTGGTACTCAAAGTGATGTCAGCAAAATGTAGGAGAGCCCAGCACGGTCGATGCCTACAGGGCTATTGGGTTGCGAAAAAGAACTACGGGACTCTGAAACGAAAGCAAAGAAGGTACAGGAGTGGGATTTTGTCAGTGAAAATCTGACCAGCGAGAAGTCAGTCAATAGATGATTTCGCACCAAAAATAAAAGTGGCAATCAAGATAATTACAGACTCCACTTCTTATTTAATTTCAGTCAGTTTAACCTTTCGGTTTAAGACAATGATGATTAAAAGACTACCGCTAAACCCAATGACCTCTTAAAACAAAGACCAGCCCAACAATACCCGGTCAGCTGTTTGCGAAACATTCGGCATTAGACCGTCACACAACCAATGCGCGCGCATGATTGATGGCCGACACGTGGGCGGGAGACGCACGCTGAAAATGCGCGCCAAATTACACGCTATCGGATAGGGTTGTGCCTAGTAGTGTTGATTTATAGATGAATGGTATAGGTGTAGTGAGAACCGTGTGTCGTTTTGTTTGCATAATCATGTTTTTGGTATGTTTATTGACATCTTTACTTATAAAATGCTTTGTCCTGACTGGCCTTAATCTCTGAGCGTAAAGACCTGGAACTTGGAGGGTATATTCTTTGTATTACTTAGGCATCCGAGACGAAGAGATTTTTGAAAATCCAATTTTTTGGAAGACGTCTAAAGTTTGTATGGACGCTCATCTGAAAGAAGGTTTCTTCTTTCAGATGAGCGAAGCCACGGACAAAAGCTTGATTATTTATCGCATTTTTTATTGATATATTTATCGCATTTTTTTATATTTGTGTTTTTATATACTTTAACATTTTGAAGTAAGCTTACTAGTAGAAAAAAAATGTTCTTGTTAAGACAGCCCTACACAACAATAGTATAATTTCAAATCTGATGATGGATTTGGACACAAAACTCTGTTGTGCTTATTAAGCTATCATTACTTCAATGTTGTTAAACTAATCAACTATTCTTGTTCAACAGTCCATTTGTCTATTAATTTCGTAATTTGAGATAAATTAGGAAAGCTGCCAGGGCTGCGGGTTAGTTCAAAAGCGTTACCGTGGCCCTGGAATTCAAAAGGCCACTGAAGAAATCCATCTTTTTACTTAAATCTGATCAAACTGACTAGCTAGGCTTTTTTAAAGGCTTTTGTGGATTTTAGCATAATTAGCATTAGCATTATCGGCCTTATAATGTTCCAACTGCTGGGACTCAGGCCTCCTCTCTAAGAGAAGTCATAATATTTCATCTATAATCTGCAAATTTGAACAGCAAAAAAAAGTAGTCAGTAAAAGTCTCACACTCCCTCTCCTTTCACCAAAAAAATTAAGATAAGAACTTATAAACTAACTAAAAGCTATTTCATTAAAGCGGTCTAAACGAAAAGGATGCTAAGAACTCAACACAAGTGCATAAAGTAGTTAAATAATGATAACTGTTAATTAATAGAAAGGAAGACTTTAACTAAATCCCTAGTTTAGTGAACGCTAAGGTAAGCGTGACTGTATCTGATGGAATATTAAACAGTAAACGTATTTACGTGTAATGTATACTGTTTCAAATTTAATAGCGCATCGCACGCGTTGCGCACGCGCCGCTAATGACCTGCGCGATTCTGCTACCACTACCTATTTTACTACGATTCCAATAATTACAAAATAAACCCAAGATATTTTCAACTCTATTCCGAAAGCAGTAGAGTTTAGTTACAGATGTTCGCATCGAATAATTATTCGAATCGGCGCGGCGAGTGAAGTTCTGATTGGATGTATTAAAATTAATTTAATAAATGCAATCATTTTGAGCGAGCTATCTTAAGTTTAGACATGGTTCGAGAATTAAATCAAAGTGAAGTGGTTTATGTTTCAATAAGATTATAACATGTTTTCGTCCAATAGGTCACCTTTACCTCACGATGGCAGCCATCATTTCTTACAGCCAAAACCGCAACCAAACCAAAAAATTAAGAATCAGTCAATCTTATTCTGCAATAAAAATAAATCGACTACCCAAATTGCATTACCTATTTATTTATAACCAATCCCAAAAGAAGTATTTCAATGTCAAAACCACCGAACAGAAAAGTAGCACTAAAATATAATAAGTAAATCTCATTGTTAGGTACTAAAGATTGCAGAATCGCCCGTCTCGTCTCTAATGACCTCTTCAGACGATCCATCTTCAATTCATTTTTATTCAAACCGTATTCATTCCATTCAGTTTAGACATTTCGTGCGTAAACGATGCAACCGACGAGTATCCATTCAAAACGATTTATTTACAGCCGATTTTGACACGTTAAACGGACATTTATATACAATACGTATCTAACGAATTGTGTATAAATCGCTTAATAATATTAATCAGCATGTCATTTGATTTGTTAAGATTTATTGCCTCAGTTCTACATGTACTTTTTGTTTGATCTCATAAGTGGCTAGCTTGCATAATATTTTGTGTATCTATTTAAAAATTATGAACACTTCGTTAAGTTTTAAAGCAAATGTGAAATATTTAATGAGGCAATGATAGATGATAGTTCAAGCTTGCAGAATATGACCTAACCCCGAAAATTCCATTTGCAAATAGATCATGTGGATACACTAATCATTCAAAGTTTCAATAAAGTCCGCTCTAGATATCTAGACAGGTAATATTAATGTACAGAACAAAACAATAGTTCTCAATCCACAAATAGCTTGCCAACACCGTTACAATAATGAAAAATATAAAATAAATAATAACAACATAAATAACATCCGTGCTGTAATCCGCAGCCCGAGGCGCAGTTCTCAATTATCCGGCTTCTTCAGTTATGTGCATTAGTGGAACATATTTATGTTGAACATTTGTTGGCTCGTCTGCCCGGGCCTTAATAGCGCTAGGCTTAATAAGAGCAATTGAATATCTTTTATATTTGTTTTGTAACTTGTAATTATAAAAAATAAAATATTAGTTTTCGATGATGTATGGAGTAAATTAAGAGCATAGTCTTTTGCAGAAACAATGAATCTTAAGCTAATAAATCAAGAAGTGCTTGTTTCATGATAATATCTTTTAATCGTTACTGGTTTTTTATGGAACTTTGAGCCTATGCGTCTTAGTCATATGAAGTTCAGGCAGGAAAATGAACTTATTTTTTCCTTGTCAGGTTTATGTGGGGAAATTAACAATTACCATAAAATTGTCACAATAAGGAAGTTTTAAGTTTTCACATTACTTTGACATTAGTAGCCGTTTTTTTTTACTTTTAAAATCTGGAAGTGATCTTTTGAACTTGTTTTTTCTATGCGTGTTGAAAATTTATGGAAAATTTAGTACAGAAATAGTCTATAAAAATAGAAAACGATAAGATTTGCTCAAATAAGTTATTAATAAGTTATACACACAGGCAGACCATATTCTGGAATAGAACATAAGATACTTTTTGTCCCGGGACTATAATATTATTCCCTTAGAATAATGTTCTAATTACATGCGGTTAGAACCTTAGACAGACGCTAGTTATATAATTATGTATTAGAACAACTAATTACCTAAATCATTACGATATAATTAAACCACAACAATAATACTTAAAGATTTACCCTAAGTAATTAGTTACCAGATTTATATCTGCGGCAGTTGAATCCTAAGTCGATTCTAATTAGAAACCATTAAATTATAATCGTTAATACATCGAATCGTGCATCGATATCATTTAATTCAACATCTGTAAGCCGTAACGTATATTATTTTACGAGGTAAGGTAGATCTCATAGATCCTCATTCTTAGTCCATAAAGTGTCAATGGCACCGGTTTGCGACTGGGTATTGAAACTTGACACTTATTGAAATCACTGGACGCATCGGTATCGATTTGTTTATCGAGTATCGATGTCGATCTGATTGTCTTTCGATATCGAAACTCGGATGAGCAATATTGTCCGCGTCAAGTATTTTAGTAAGATGATCTATTTAGTGTGTTGGTTGTTTTTGGTCTAATTTGTATTTGTCATTACATTTTAGATCGTGATCTTCTAAACAATTGGTCTGTAGACAGTCCTGCTTCACAATAAAAAAACAAGAGACGATCAGTTTTTTGTGAGCTGCAAAATATATAGTAGCTGATCTGGCGAACTTTGTACCACCTAGCAGTCAATGAGTGCAGTGATTACTTTTTAGTTAAACTTCTTTGCCGAATGATTGATACCATACCACTAATGTATTTGACAGTTACGGTTTTCGATGGTTTAAAAAAAAACGATATTCCAATAGTCATTCTGCTATTCGGGGCAGAAACAAATTTAAAAAAGCAAATAAAAAAATCATAAGTTATAAATGGTGTAACTAATCTATTTCTATTAGAATCGTGGTTTAAACAAAGTCATGACTTTGTTTCATATTAAAATGATTTCGCTCATATTACAAGTTGTACGTACACGCCATTTTCCCGCATCTAAAGTCGTCCACGGTAAATTCCAAGTAGAACGAAAATCCCCGCTGATGACATAAAGATGTGCTAATTTCGAAATAAAAATCATTAAGGAAGTTTCAAGAAAACTGAGCGTAAATTGGATGGTACAATCGCCTACCATGACTCATTTCTGACTCACATTTCCTTGCATATCCCTATCCTTGACATTTTATAAGCGTCTATTTAGGGCAGCCATCGTAACGTGCAGTTACCTCCCACAAAAGTGATGGTAAAAACTGTAATGGTCAAAGTAATACAGAAATAATAATATTCTCTCAATGAAATGAGTGTATAAAAACAGAATCATTACGCATCTAGACGATTTTGCACATCTGTGTAAGCAAAAGATTCGATTGTAAAAAAGTATTAATGTTTCTTCCCGCCGACGTTTCCGCGTTGACAAGAATCATTTATTATATTTTTTAAACAGTGAATTGGATATTGGATGGACTCTCCTATGTGGGTGTCAGATCTTCCTCCGTCTACTAGGTATTAACTAAGTTTTTATTTCGTAAGTTTCTTAATGGATCCTTTGACCGATATAATCGCAATGTGTATTTTATTTACTCCTTCATGCTCAATCAAACTGCTTTGAATAAAATTTAGTGCACAGGTAGAACGTCTCTTCAATTTTTATCTTATTTTATCCCGAAAACACATGTAAAGTGTAAGTGGTGTAAGTAGTAAAGCCAGCTAGTAGAAGCTAGATTTAGATAATATATACTAATGGTCCATTCAACCTCCCTAAACTGTACATTGAAGGGCAGCCATTGACGATCCAAGAAAGAAAACTTGAACTTGTTCCAGGGTCACTTTAAAAACGGACGCCTGAAATATTATTTTTTAATATGCAACCATTATCAAAGAACCCGTATAATATCGATATATACAAAGTTAATCGATCTTTTATTTCACATGCTTAATTTTCGTCAGAAATGTGCATAAGTAATCGTGGTAGCGACAGCATTATGCTTAATATTCGTCGGCGTTGGACATGCGTAGGCGCCGATATAGTGCCTCAATGATGAACAACAGCTCAATTTGTTTCGTTTGCACACAGGGCTGCCACGATGTAGAAAACTGATGAAATTGTAATTTTACATGTATAGAACTAGATGGCGGGACGATTGATATGTAATCCTTAAGAATTGGCAAGAAGTGGCTCTAAGCCGGGAACAATGGAAGGAATGGAGGGAGGCCTTTGCCCAGCTGTGAGACAGTAAAGGCTAGGTATAATAATGATTATAAAAATACAAGAGAAAGAAAGAAAGAAAACACATGTATTCTGCCCGAATACATGCAGAATAAAATACAACAGCATGTTGGGTCATGTATGTGTGTGCGATTTTATAGAGATGTGAAGTTTATGATCGGAACTAATCAATAATCTTATCGGTACCATAACATTTTATGTGTTGCTGTTAAGTTGATGTCTCTGTTTGCTTGTAAATTGCGTGTTCCCTACTAAATGTTAGACATGAGAAAATTTACAGTACCTAACAGGGCTATTTATATCGAAGTCTCGAACAAACAAACTTGCCTTAACAGTGTTGTTTAGGAGTTCTAGTGTTAATTAAGAAGTTAAGTTCTTGATTAGCTCGCATAAAATGCATGATTTTGATACTTGTAATCTAATCTTGAATTCATTACTCTTTAAAATCAATACTTATATATCTGCGATCGGTCTCGAACTTATATTGATTTGTCACGGACATATATGAAACTAAACCTTTATTTTAGTCAGAATAAATTTAACTAGTTAGGTATACATACCTAATTATTTGCCTGCCCTTACTTATGCTTTTTATTTTGATTGTTTGGTGTAATAAATCATCTACTTCTTTATTTTTAAATGTCTAAAACAAAATAATTTATT
Organism: Mythimna separata; assembly: GCA_030763345.1. Classification (NCBI taxonomy): domain Eukaryota; kingdom Metazoa; phylum Arthropoda; class Insecta; order Lepidoptera; family Noctuidae; genus Mythimna; species Mythimna separata. Next base: position 8,807,586 of record CM061187.1, read on the forward strand.
TCGCAATACTCTTGTCATACCCTTGGGGTCACAAAATTGTTTTCTATTTTTTTACTGTAATATATTTGTTAGTCAAGCCACTTCAAGTCAAAGCCACGTCACATCAAGTCACTTTCTCACTTTTAACTGTTAACTACGTACCTGCTATTTCTTTAAAGTATTATTTATTTATTAATTGACACTTCATGCAACATCATCATCATCTTCCTGCCCTTGTCCCGTTTTATTTGGGGTCAGCGCAACACGTCTTTTTCTTCCACTCTGTCCAGTCACTCGTCACGCTATCACTCACTCCCTTTTCTTCCTTATCACTTCTCACACAATCCACTTCATGCAACATATAAGTACATAAAATTACACCTTCGCGAGCCAGCCCTATGCAAGCGCATCAGTATTCTCAAGACGTACCGAATTTCTCCGAAGCTTTTTACGAACGTCGATATTTCACCTAGACAGAATTTTTCTTCCCCAATCGTTGATTTATGAAAGCATTCAATACGATGTCTTCATTGAGTAGCTTCGGGCAGGTCGTGAGTGGGAGTATCTCAGATGACCCGAAAATATGCTCAGGGTTGGCGATGAAGCTATAAATCAAATTTATTGTGCGTTGTCCGTAATATGGTCCTTTGTGCGATCTTCGTACGTAAATCATGGCGATCAACACACCTTGCGGACAATGAGACGGGAGTGTTTTTTAAATGAAAATGTTCCGGTTTATAAAAATAAAATAAATTGGAAGATATGTGATTACCTGTACTGGGTCCACGTGATGTATTGCAGTCCATTCCCTCTTCTAGAAAAGAAACGTCAGTACTAACAGTGGTAACATTATAAGACTAATATTGTGACTAAATATTTGGGTAAAAGTAAAATAGGAATTACTCAAGCTAACTGTCCCAAATATTTTGGCATAAACACAAATTGCTGAGTTGAGTCCATATCTGTAGGTAGGTACGAGAGATCATTATTTGCTTAAAATTTTGACCTAATTGAAGATATTATCATCAGTCTAAACACCTTCCTAACTCAGTCTTTCAGATGCCGTTACAAGCATACTCTTCAGCAAATAAGCACAAAATCGACCTATTCAATTGAACCGCTACCGATTAATTTATACACGTATACCAGCATAAATTTTAGTGCACCTACATTGAAGGCTAAGCCCAGTTTATGGCATCATACAGGGACTAAGTAGAATTCGCTTCATTAGCACGCTAGATCGTTAATTTAACTTCACTTGATTGTAAACATTGAACGTACTAGAATCAAAGACTATCGAATTTCAACTAATGGTACTGGGAAAGAGAGAATAATGTTAACTGGGTTTGTTTACTGCATATTGACTGTATGTTAAGTCGGAATGAGGAGTAGAGTTGGATGTAGGTGAACTGAATTGCTCACAGAATAGATAGCCTTTGGAGTCGAAAGGTTCTGGAGTGGTGTTCGCGTACCAAAAGACACATTAGAAGGACTAGGTGGACCAATGATCTGGTAAATGGCAGGATTCCAATGGATGTGACACGCACTGGACCGCTCATTGTGGCAACACTTGAGGGGGGCTTATGTCCAACAGTGTACGTTTTTTGGTTGAAATTATGATGAAGAAGAGTTATATTTTAAGCTCTTTTAATCGTATCTCTAAAAGTTTCGTTCACTTCAGATTATTAAACCAGTTTAATTTTTATTATTACAACCATAAATCGAAACCACTATCACTGTCTGTTTAAGCCCTTATTTCCGTTTCCCTAACAAACAGTGTCCCAAAACATTAACATACCGACTCCTAGCACCGGGTACCACACAACGTAATCATTGCAAACAATAGTCTGCAACAAGGAAGTGTTCTAAGCACCAAGTTATCGATAGTACCTAAGTGCAGTGGACAGAGGGCAGTGTCGCATGCACCGTTGTATGCCTGTGCCCCCCTTGCATACTTTCACCACTCGCTTTCCGAGACATCGATAACAAGCGTTTGGACTTCACTAGTGCACGAGTTACTGGCGAAGAGCTTTCGTTTCCGATGATAATGGACTGGATTAGGAAGTGTATCGGTTGCGTAATTATTGGTTTTTAGTCATTGATGTGATTGAGTTTCCCTTGATGTCTTAATAAAGGATTGTAAACATTTAGTTTAGTTTTACTGCTGAAATAAATCTCCAATCTGTTAGACGTTGTATTGTTAACTAGGGAAATTGACTTACTTCTACATCGCAATCAACGTTTAATATGTTTAGTAAAAAAAACAGCATCCGCAGAAAGCCATGTTGATTTGTTCTCCATCCACATAAAACACACACTTATTTCTAAGCAACAGTAATTCCATCTACTAGCCCAACTAACTCGCTCGATGTAAACGGATCATCAAAAGCATTTTCTGTCGGCGCAAGAGCTCGTTTCACATTACTTAAACAGAGCGGCACTCGTAGGAAGCAACACAACAAATGCCTAGAGGCCGTCTTTATTTTACCTGTTTTATTGTGGGTATGGTACACCCAGTTGGCGGCCACAACTGGGTATAGTATACCCCTACATACGAGGCTAGTTAATGATGGTTATTAGAGCAGTGTTTTGTTTTGACCCTCGTTTATTAGTGTAGCGAACTGCTAGTCTAGTTGCGGAACTAGTGTTGCTTTTATATATTGACTTGCTGGTACAGTTGAGAAAACTGGTAGTAGTCACATCATCGCTTACTATCAGGCGAGGAGGAAGAACTGAAGAAGTCCTTTATATTGTGGAAATGCTACTATGATTGTCATCAACTGTGAAAACATTTTTGGTTATCATTTTGGTTGCACCTAGGAAGATAGGCTAATTATTTAATCAACCATAACTTAAGTTTATGCAGGGATACTCGTACATCGTTATTATAAACCTACAAAGCTTAGGACGACCACTTTGTTTTTAAAAACCATACCCACAAATTAACAATCACAATCAATTCACACCAAGCACAGCGATAAGACTCAAACAATATATTTTCAGCAATGGAGAATGTTAAAAAGCGTTGAGATGTAATCTGTCAGGCCCACAGCCTCATCTTACGCAAGATGGCTGCCGTTTCAACATGTCACTAAAGTACCAAAATAATTCGTCCACTGGTGTGTAAACAGTCCAATTTACGCACAAGCGGCATTTTTTTTAATGTATTAAACTCACTTTCCTTCGAACGGTCGACGGACGGTGGCTGTTGAAAGTTTACGATGTGATTACAATGCTGTCGGCTTCAGTCTGCGGTGACGCGGCGGAGTATGGGCTGATTTGTGTGTGGATCGTAGGTGATGTGGCATTTTATAGAAAAAATATTGGGCCATCGTTCTACCATTTTTCTGGGCAATATATAACCCATAAGTAAATTTCCCAGTGTGTTGTTATTTTTTATAGGTATTAAATTAATTTATTCATTACAATTGCAATGTGAGATTAAGCATCGAATCGATTGACTGAACTACTAAATTAAGTAATACTGTTTATGTAGACATTTTCTTTTTAATTTTCGATGGGCTCGTGCTTGACCACTATCTCAATTGATGGCAAGCGACACTGAAAGACGATTGCCTAGAAATAATCCATTCACTCTTGACTTAAAGATCCCCGAGGTGGAAGTTATCAGGAAAAGCCAACTCCAGTAGCGAATTTTAATCCTTAGTTGTACGTACAATGGATAATGGGTGTCCAAAACATTTTGTGGATATGACTGAAATGTACTCAGTTGAATATCGCAATGAAAAAGTCAACAAAATTCTCTTTAATTAAGTAAGTAAACTAAGAAATTTACCTAAGAAGTATTATAAGTTAGAGATGTGCACAGCACAGCCATTTATCCAGTTAAATATCTTTAACCGTGTAATAAATGGCGGCATTTAACAATAAGGCTGGTCAGAGGTGCAGCGACAAAAGTTCAAGTCGCCTTTATAATTGTCGGCCTTCATTAAAAGATGGCATTTTAACCGTAACTACTTAACTATAAGGTAATTTATTTAAAACAGTTACTTTCTTAACAACGCCTTGAGTCTTGAAGCAAATTTCATGGTTGGCACGAGCGAGAGCGAGGGAGCATACATTCAAACGCCCGAGTTGCCGCGATAGGCTTGTTGTGGCGTCACTTGTTAGAGACCAATATCCAACAGTGATCGTCTTTGTTCTTTGATAATTAAAATTGTAATAAAGTAATCAGCACAATCAATCAAATCAATAATGCCACATTAACAGCATTTTAAACAATTTTCCTTAAAACAAACAGATTTATTTAATTATAAGTTGTTTTTTTTATCTCACCATAACCTTTCCAGTGACACGCATTAACATTTACTCTCTTTATTACCTTTTTATTTGCGAGAAATGTGTTAACTTTAGCGCGAAAGATAAGAGTTGTTGCGACACGCGATCGTTTTCCTCTTCTCTTTGAAGGGATGACTAAGTGTTGAAAGGATGGACGGCATCCATCTGTGGATCGTGACGTCATACTAATTAGCTGGCTCCCGACCTGTCGCATGGACTAATTGCTTCGAGACGCGTGACTAAACTGCTTTTTGGAAAGATTATCTTATCCCTTGTACAGTAGCATTAGTCTCTTAAGAAGTACCTACTAGGATTTTTTAAGAAGTCGTCTAATGACTGTTCCTGCTCTAGCGCGAAGCGGGAGGACGTGTCACACTTTTACTGACTAAACCACACAACTAGGTTCCTTCTAAGTCTTTGCCTTTAGCCTTTGGGAAATTAATCAGGCTTTAGGCCTCCTAGGCTTCTACGGTTTTGCTGACATATTTTTGAGGCTATGGGAACGTTGACAGAGGTACCATGTACCTAGAATGCAAACAGAAAATGAAGGAACACGAGGGTAACCCAGGGTCTTGGAACGCAAGGCAAAGAAAGAACATAGGTTTGGTTTTTGTCACTAAAATTTGACACGCTCTCTCACACGACCCTTGAAGAGCTCGAACACCATTGAGTAAACTAAATGAGCTCATACAAACATTCGAATATACTTTTTTATATCGATTTTTAAATATCGAAAATCGTAATTTTCTTATATCTTTGAATTCTTTAAAATACGAACACCGTCACAACCCCACCAATCATTCATTAACACAAAACTCCCACTAATCCTTATAAACTGGATCTGATACAAAAAATCTTGACATAATAATTATGAGACATCGTGAACAAAGCCCCCGCCTTGCCCCACATCGCAAGCGGGTTAATGATACCGATCACTCAATGCAGAGATCTTCATACGATAGCCTGACTCCATGTGAATAACTCATCTGCACAGAATTAAGTGAATAAGCAATTAAGGTGCAGTAACGTATTTCTATATTTGGGTAATTTGGAGAATATACTGTTAAGGGGCAGCTTTGAGGTTCGAGTTATTGATTAAGTTTGTAAATTAACACGTTACTGGTGAATGGGAGATTTTAAGACAAAATTCGCTAATGAGACTGATCACTGTGAACGTAAGTCTTAGTGAGGGATATCGTGTCGGTCACCATTGTCCGAAGTAGCCTGAACAAGACATTTACTGGAGGACACTTTTGTTCGATATTAGGCCTTTGTTAGTCACCTAATAACTTATAGCTTTAAAATATGGACGTAAATAACCTTTTATACAGATGGGTAAAAATTTTAAACATGATCAGATTTTTTATTATTTGTAAAATCTTGCAAGTACTATTATTAATTTCAAAGCTGAACTAATTAATAACACTAACTAACATATTCCTAATTAAGCTCTTCTTTAATTGAAAAGGTAACACAACAAAAACCATACCTAATTATAACCATAACATCAGTTCAGGAATCATTTGTCTCATCCTAACTACTAACGAGCACCTCTACAAGCCATGCGTTGATGTCTAAACTATGAGTGACCTCATACTCACATTCCTTACGATCCAATCAGTAGTAAAAATAGCTTCCAACAGGATTGATGAGCACAAAAAGCCGTTCCACTAAGAAATAAATATTAATTAATAAATTGAACCATATTTTTACAGATCACATCTACTTATAACTTATTGCCAATTTATTTAATAACTTCAAATAGATTCACAAAATCGTAAATTACCAAATCAAGATGGAAACTGGAGCACTTTTATCAAATATTTATAATATGCCAATCATACGCATTTACGACTTTATTCATTGATTTATTTATATTTATTGGTTTGGGTTTAGAAACTAGTCACTGTATCCGGCGTGCTAGCGTTTGAACATATCACTTTAGGTTCTCATTCATTTGTCACTTCGGGAATTCGAAGAAAATCTTGATTCTTTAGTCTATATTCGTTCAAAATTTCATTTTTAAGATGGCCATTACTGACTGACCATTTAACAAAAAAGGTTTTTATTTCGTTTTTTGAAGACTACTGTAGTTTATCGAATTTGCAGCTTCTTCTAGCGGTTTCGCCTGCGTTGAAGTCGTAAATTAATCTAAGAGGATAAAAATCTATGTTCTATCCAAATCTGTTCAACTGTTTAAGCGTGAATAAGTATAACTCACAACGCACGTAGTATCATAAACACAACCTTACGCCTTTACAATATTAGTGATTTCATAATTGGAATCAACGGGCAAGATTTACAAAATGTAAATCGAACTCACATTTCTTCCACTCAGTTCGACTGATCTCGATCACAACCCCGTAGTAGGGCCACAAGCACATTAAACCAAACTTTTTGTGTTTTATGACTATTGACTATCAAACTGTCGTCAAGCTCTAAGTATTCCATTGACGTACTCAATCAAAGTACGGAAGGGTAATAAAATCATATATACTCCAATATTTCATTTATTAGCAATAAAAAAATCCTAATATATCAATTAAATTGCGTTTTTAATAGCTTGAACTATGTCGTTTGGTTAATAGCCTTATTTCTGATCGTTTTCATTCGTAATTAATTTAGATTAACTTCAATTATACAGTAGTTAAATTGATTTTGAAAAGGTCAGTGTATATAAAACTTATGAAAGAATTTTTCGATGTTAAGCATTTTTTTTCAGGTTTCGATCTCTGTTCAACTGTTTTGAAATGAATTAAAATTGTATAACTAGACCCGCTCCAGGTGGAGCGTACGGGAATGTGAGATTTTTACTGACTTAAACCTGAAGTTTGCCTTCAGTTGTCCTTTGCGAGGCCTACGGGAGAACCTGTTAATTTTTTTTCCACATAGATATTCCTTTATTGCCTTATATTTTTATTCATTTTTAGAAATCATTAGTTTAACAGATTATATATTATTTTTTCGTGAAACGAGTATGAAAGTAAATACCTAAGGGAAAGGAAATAAAATTACATCACGGTACTTAAACTGTAGAGATTCAATCAACTAAGTAATGTAAGTAATAATTAACTACAATTTAATATTTCGCCGACACGAAACAGAAATTAATCATCACTCAATTGACCATTAATTAACGAAATATTTATCTGTTATAATTTCTCCGGTAAAACAATCACGCATATGCGAGCCGCCGAAATGTCTCGGTGTTGAATTTCACAATGTTTTAATTGCCGAAAGAGATTTTGGCCTTTTATCGAGCGATGCCGACGGTCGATTGCCGCTGATTTTAAATTGAATTATGTGCCGTTACCATACGAACTCTGACAAATATTACACACGCACGCACCGTAATATTAAACGCAAGAAATTTTAATTCGATTATTTTAAATAGGTAGCCGACATTCGAGATATTAAGGCTACATTCGTGGAAGGATATGAATTTGAAATTAAGCTTGTATGGCGGGCGGGTTCAGCACAGATTCACATTTATTTTGTCATCAAATTATCAAAAACTTCTCCCGTTCTAGGTGGATCGAGATGATGATCTTCTGAAATGGTCCCGGAACGCTAGGCTAAGAATTAAACTAAGGTGTGCTTTTAGTCAGTAAAAGTCTGACACGACTACAGAGATACAAAAAAAAATATGCTTAAGATAGAAACCATCTTTTCCATTCCATTCCATTGCAAATAAGCTTCCGGAATTCGAATTAGCAGCGAAAACTCTTGCCAATCGGTGACAATTTACTCGTCTCAAAACTGTAATTCATGCATCAGCCTATCTCAAAACATACCATTTAATTAAGCCAAGAATTCTAATCAAATGATTAGCATGAATAAAGAACTTAACACTTAATAGGTTAGGCAGTTAATCAAGTAACGCGTAATAAACTCGGAATGTTCCAAATTAATTTTATTACAGTACTCTAAAACATGATGAGCTCAAATGTATCATATTTTGTGATACATTTTATGACGCATCAATATTTTTACAATCAAAATAACTACTTTAGTAGGTTTATGAGCACTTTAATTTGATATCATTTATCAAACTAGATCATAAAGACGAGTAGATAATTGGTAGTTATTTTATTAGTAAGAGCAGTACACACTTGAGCCACTCAAACTCCCACTGATGTATAAACTGCCAGTTTACACACCAGATATTGCAGTCATTTCTATGCTTCAAATACTCGTTAAACCATAGCTAACATCAAGGAATGACTCAATAATTTATAAGTTGACCATAAATTATCAGTAATATGTACACTTACGTTGTCCGGTCAAATATGTGCATCCTGAATTGCTCACAACGGTGTTTTATGCTCGCAACCTTAAATAGACATAGAAATCTTCATTCCTGAATACGACGACACCAATAAAAATAATTCCCTTGGCGCAAACCATAACTCAGTGGACACATAAGCGTCATGTGCGCACCACGTCGCATTCATTAGCGTCCGCCGTGTGCGCCCGGCCCAACCGCCCCGCAGACGAGACTTGCGCAAATGTGTACCACGGCTTACTAGCCACATGAAATATTATTTCACCTCACGGTTTATTGGCCACATGAAATATTATTAGTTTTCAATCGCGTCCGCTTGTCCGCCTGTCCGTTCGGTTGTCGCCGGATGCGTGTCTAACTATATTGATGGGACCAGTCCGCTCGCGATTATTGCGCTATGCCAATTTCACTTCGCGCATTCAACCTGATCTAATTGCACCGAATAAATCGCACCCTTTAAATTGAGAACAGGAATGTTCTCCTTCAATCAGAGAACCGCGAAAAAGAGCAAAGAAAGTGCAATAAAATTTATACAGCCAATTAAATTAGAGTCAAAAACAAGCTCGATAATGAGGCAATCAATAAGGTATGTTTTACAGAGGCGTGCTCCTTTGAAGCGTTTTTCGGTAACAATGATCGAATTTAGCTCAAATTAAAGTTTCGTTAAAATTCCGTACTTTGTATATTCACGTCCGCGACAAGTATTTAATGATAAACATAAATTTGACAGAAGCCTGTTTACTGTGAGCGCGTCGCCTTAACGAGACATCTGAATCAAAGACAATGGGTGGTAACTGCCGCTTAATTGATTTGTTCCAGCGCTTGGCGAGGTGCCGGCCGCCGGCGCACGTGCTACGAAATTATTGCTGTTACGTAAACCAATAAGTATTAAAAATAAACCGGAGAATAAAATTTTATTGAGTCTGATTACTCTCGTTGTAGCCTTCAATATATTGTTTTTAATAATTTTATACGTGTTCTGTCATTCTTGAGGCTCGAAACGAAAGGTGTTCTTTCGCAAACTGCAACTCTCCTTTTTCGAAATGCAGATCAATCGCTCTAAAATAAGGCGTTTATTATATATTTTATGTAACGTTATTATCTGCTGCTGATTCAATGTTTGCATAACGAGATAGGTACCGTATAATTTAGCGTAACGACCTAATATTGGGAGTTCATAAAATTTAATATAAAATCAATAACCATAAAATTGAATAATATCTAATGATGATTTAATGGTTGCCGTGGCCGTCATAAACCGATATGTTAAACATGGTGATCCGCGGTGCATTAGCGCGCGGTAACTACGTGCGCCGGCGCAGCGCCCGCGTCAATTACGTTGTTATCTAGACTCCACGTTTTGTCATCTAGTCCAGTACCTAACTCTAACATAACGATCACTAGATGATTTTCCTCATAATATACCGAGACAAATTGCGAGCAGGATAATACTAATAAAAATTATAGATTCCATTTGAAGCTAAGACTGGATACTCTATATAGTTATTACGCGCATTTTCATTTCCGTTAATGTGATGTTTGTTGTTGATTCGTCTATTTTAGCTGTCAGCAATGGGCATGTAAACCTATATTATAGGACCCAATAAGCTACCAACTAACTTGCTGAATCAGATTATGTTAGATTCTATGATAATTTGAATTTAAGTGCACAATTCAAAATCATGTGTAGTTTGGTGCTAGAATAAATGAAGTGTTAATATAATGCCGGTTATGTAAACATAGTGAAAACGGCATGCGACGCAGATGTCGCTCTAACAAGAGCGAGTGTCCGAGCGGTATCTAAATTCCGCACGACCGACGTGCGCGGGCGCAGCGGTGAAATCATTGCGGAGTTACCAACAGTTTTAACTTTTTTTATATAAAATTGACCTATATTAGAGAATGGAGAGGGAGGGAGGCTAAAGAATAGATGGATGGATTGTGTGAAAAGGGAGTTAGTAATAGCGTGACAGGTGACAGGATTGAATGGAAGAAAAATCATTTTGCGCCAATCCTAAAGATGATAATAAAAATAGAAAAATTTAAGATTTCAAAATGAAGCCTTTAAGATAAAAAAGCGTTAGAGAAGAAGAATTAGTTTATTAAAAAATCTAAAGATTACAGTGTTTGTTATGCTAAAACATTTTATTTTCAATGAAAAATTAAATAAAAGAGAATTTTGAAAGGCTTTGGATTTAAAATTACTAGTATATTTATTTTCAATATTTCATTTAGCAAATCCCATACAAGTAGGCAATTAGTTACTAATAGATACGTACCCATCAAACAAATTAATAACATAACCTTATTTGTTGCAGGTAATTAACAAACTACAACCAGCTTAAAAACTCGAACGTTATAAATCAACGTTCAACAGTAATGGAGAAAAACGAAATGGTAATAACTTTATAAATGCTCTCAATGGTTGTTAACCCCTGGCCAGTTTCTCCACAAGAACCAGTCCGCGAGTTCTTGTAGCTGATGCATCGATCCCTGGTAATAGTAATTAACGATACTACCCCGTGAAATCGAATTATGTCGACAAATCGATTCCGAATCATCGGTCAAACGAGTGCCCTGAGGTACTCCACACAATTTATAGCGTTTACTTATCGTTTTGACAATGGAAAGTATGAGTTATTAGTTGTAATATCGACATGCTCCTTGCCTTACAATGTTACTCTGTAAACGGTTTCTAATAAAATGAAACCATTATTGTATAGGGCCGTGAAAAACGTAATCTAATTTATAAAGGGGCAAGTATCGATTGTTATCGAACAATAATCACAACGTGTTCCAATCACTTCATACAGTTACCTCTTGGGCGATGGCGATACAAAACCAAAAAAAAAAAACGAAATCACGTCGCTCGAACGTGTGGTAGGTCTCGAATTCATCATAATAAAAGAAGGGAAAGTTTCACTCCTTATTATTGAGAGTAGTTTTTTTGCACAAATTGGAGTACTGCGCCCACCCTCTGAAACACGATCGCGACCAGCTTAACCTGAGCTGCCACGCCTTCTTTCAAGTTATTACTGAAAATGCACAAAGATGATGCACCGCTACAGGTCTCCATAACCTGGCCGCTAAGTAATGATCTTCTCGCGTGTGGTCTTCCGCGTAAGAATTTCGAATTCGATTTTACGAATACAATTACAGTACGGTCAATAACAGCAAATTTACATACTAATGATCTAATTTCAATCAGCAATCTCAATTAACTAAGCAAAAAATACGGCAAATGATGTGCCAATTAAAGCGGAATTCAAATTAGGTATGTTGATTATATAATTACGTCAAGATATCGATGTCGATGAAATGGTTGTTATTTTCTACAAAAAATCGCAGATCGCAGTGCGACGGAATGCGACGTCTACATGCATTTATCAGAGTCGTCTAGGTCTATCGTAAAACACTACAAGTGTACGAGATTGTGACTAAATAAAGAGCGGTTTCACCGTTAATGGCTACTGACATCTTCGGTACATCAACTATACCTAATGTCAATACTAGTTTTATGACGGGGCTACGATTTATCGATAGTCGATAAGATCAGTCCTAACATTCATTTTCTTTAATATATTCTGAAACTGTTGATTTCACTTATGTCTACAAGTTTCTACTTGGAATTAGCATGGAATTTATAAAGTGTAAATTCAAGGGCAGGAACATAACCATAGAAATTGACACAGAAGAAAATAGACTTATAAAAAGCATGTTAAATCAACATCAAATTAAAACTAACGAAGCATTTCTAATGGTTGGAGCGTGGTATCGATAGTTTATAGGTAGTAGTTGTGTCACATCACTCGGAATTAGTGCACGCTCGGCGAACGGACCAGATCAGTATGTAAAGCAGGTGTGAGGCTGTGCGGCTGCCGTGTAAGGCGTAATGGCTTGAAGGCTTTCCAGGAGACTTCCTCTGCTTAAGTGAAAGTCTTTCGCAGCCTCTACGCCTCTGTTCGTTAGCGTTTAATGCGACCGTTCTGATACTAGTGATGTAATTGTTTTTTTTTTTTTTATAATGTAGTTACGCAAGTTGGACCTTATTTTGAACTTATGTGAAGCATGATTCATTTTAGTGATTGTAAAAGTTGGCCTTTAACAACGATGAGATCAGTCGGTAATGTTGTGAACGAAATCGATTTTACAAAAACCTAGGAGTCTGTATTTCCTGACAGCTACAACGTAGGGGTTTCTTATAGTCAAGAGTGAATAGGTTTATTGGCAAGCGTCTACATATTCGTATACCATTTAGTAAGATAGAGATAAAGCGTGAGCCTATCGATAAATATTATTCAAAAAGAATGTTTATTTAAACTTTATAGTAAAAATGCGTTATCCTTAAAGACGAATTATCCATTGCCGATAGCTTCTCCTATTCTTTACGATCAAATTAACGTCCAACAGCACCAAACAGAAGACCTACAATTAATAACGTAAAGAAAACTACTAAACTTACCACATTAAACGACGTGTTACAATAAACTTAATCTAAATCCACCGATGCCACTTTGTTTCCGCTACGCACGCCGCGTCCGACATCAAACACCGCTGATTATTTCGTAACACATCTTATTGCTACTTGTTATTTCTTAGTAGAACAGGAAGACAGCCGGTTCTCTCTTCGTTATTAATTAAATACATTATCGAAATCGAACCTCATTGCGGCCACTTTGATACTTTTGATACCCGTCGTAAGTATTAAGTACTCTTTAGAAATTAAACTCCAAATCAAAGGAAATGGCAATTAGATTGAAACTTTGGCCACACGGACTTTTGTCAATTAGGCTATCGAATGATGGACAGCTTCCTTAAACATTATTATCTATCTAATTAATTTAATTATTGTATTTAATTCTACGGCTTCACAGAAGCGTTTTAAATTATCTACTTGCTTTCGTTTCAGTAGTTACAATTACTTGTGTAATCAAATAACTACGGCTCAATAAATTTGTAGTATCAATAGCTATAAATAAGGAAGAAGCGATAAACGCAATTCCATTAAATATGTTTTAATATGATCGTCAAATATCGGGTGGCGCAATAAACAACCTAAGCGCGGTAGGACATCGTAAACCTGAAAATCTAAAATCCATAAACACAGAATGTGAATAAGAAGCTGGTACTTGATGGGTTGTAGATAAAGTACCTACATGACGTCCAACGTCTTACAAACATGAATTTATTTGAGCTTCTACAGTTAGCAGCAAATCAATAGCGGCGGGTTGCGCTTGCGCATCGGAAGCGCGCTACCCGCCCCCGCGCCATTGTGCGCGCCTACCGCCATCTATCGGCCGCGCCGGGTACTTTACGACCGTCCGCCGCGTAATGTTCAGTTAGGGACCCTTTATTACCGCGCTGATGATTTCTAATAGATACCAATTCAGTTAAGAATACCAATATTGAATTTCTCGCTGTCGCTGGTAAAAGTTGTTCGTCGTCTATGCCGTTAATAAAACTATTGGGTACTCACTATGCACAACTTAAAACTACAGTTAATAAATGTTGAAAGTCATTTGTACCGGTTCTGTCAAATTTAATATTGCCAATTTGATGAGACAAAAAATTTGCTAACTACTAATTTAAAGAACAAACCGTTTTTTTATTAATTCGATTTGAGGCACATAAAACTTCCGAAAAATTAAGCAATGCTCATTCAATTAAGTCTCAGTTGAATGTTGCACAATAAATCGAAGGCAATCTTAACAGGATTACAGAGAATTTCGCAATCATCCGTCACAGACCCGAGCAAAGAGGCCGGTAACAAAAGTCTTCAAGTTTATTAATTAAACACGTTGCTATTTAAACGCCAAGGCGAACTCAATACTGTTTTTTATTCTCCCTTAATGAAGCCCATAAACGGATCTCTCGTACGCTCCAGAATTTGCATTGATCTTAATGTAATTGCATATAGGAAATTTCTTCGTCAGTGCACCAATTTGGATCCAACTTGTCCACTTGATTAGTTGATGGTCCATTCAGTATTTGATTTCTTCCTTGTAACACGTCACTTTTGTTTAGACTTTATTTATCGCAACTTTCTAGGTAATTGCTTACGAGAGCTAGGCTAATTTTGATAAAGTTATACCACAATCAATGCTTCAGATGGTCTTTCCAATAAACAGTTGGTTCAATGTGATATAACTCTCTCCGAATGGGTTTGCATTGCATTTATATTAATATCAATATTTCACGATTATTGTTGCAAAATACAGTAGGACTGAACCGAATTAATTCTCAATAGTCTAAGCCGCGTAATTCTCTTCGGCACTAGCTTATAATGGGCTTGAAGCAATGAAATAAATCGTCGCGTCAACAACAATATCTTGATACACACGTGGGTAGGATCCTGAGACCGTAATACTCTGTTGTAATACCAAATTTTCTTACTCAATACAAAGTTCCACAAAATAAAAGGACGAATCTATCAATTATCTGAGTAATAAAATATATGATAACGTTAATTATACCAATCTATATTTAGTGATGAAGATGATATAGTAGGAACAGGAAAATCTTCGTCTGACTAGGTTACACGTGCCGCCATGGACTCATAAGTAATACGACAATTAAAATTTGTAATCATCTTCATAAATAACATGACAAGGAAGATAAATTATGCAAACTAGTAATCTGATATAAATACTAGTCCATATACTTGTGATACGTTGTTTAAAGAAGAAGAAATAAAAATAGCACACCATGAAGACAAATTAAATGTTGAAACGATATCATTGTTTATTTATCAGGCTGCCCTTGTGTAACACATGCTCATCAATATAAATGTCGCGTATATAAAGCATTAACACTTAACAATCGTCTGGCATATCATCCCGAGGAATCTGCCAGACATTTGAAGTGAATGCCAAGGCTCCAGCACGTGGGTGCCCATTGTAACCGTCTGTCATTGTTAATTTGTATTGGCAATATTGGGCCACTTCTATTCTTGTGTCATTATTATAAATGTTGCGATATGAATATGAAAAGGCATTCGGCATCGTAGGTAAACTAGTTCCAGCCTAAGGACCTTTACGTTTTTGTGGAGCGAAGTTAGTCATTCGTTACAAATCTTCCGCCTTTCAAGCGTTTTTTGCCTTCCTTTGTTGTCTTCTTGAGACGACAGATGAAAAATAACCGTTATGATATTTGAAACGTCAATGAAATTGATTATCTAGAACATGTTAGCCTTCCATTGAAAAATTTTGATATATACTCGTATTTTATCCCTATCATTGATGTAAAGTTCATTTCCTTAATTATTAAAAATATGTAGTAATTTCAAGTCTAGCTATTTTTCTTTCTGGTCTATTTATTATCAAGCAAGACAGGGTGTCTGTTTCAAGGAAGCACTATTCAACGAAGAAATAACACTAAAGTGCGTAACTGCTCCATTAAGCCGCAAGCAAATTTCGCACCTCACATTAAACAGCTCTAAGGGACTCATCACAAAACTGCTCCAACTCGCAGATTAGAGACTCCAACAGACTTTTAGATCCAGTAACTGTAAAATAATCGCTTCAAAACGATGTTATATTAAAAGCGTTGGTTGCGTAAGTACTAGGGCAGCATGAGGCATGAAGATCTTGACCCACAGCATTATGTCCCGCAAACTGGCGATTATCCCCGACGACCCGCCTTCATTGTAGCGGCTTCTATGCCCGTAATGACTGCCCGAGGCTGGTCTACATCTGTGTGTTATCTCGTAGAAGGTCGATTGCCTGTAATGTGCCTGATTAACAGGTGCTGCTGTTATGTAATGCGAGCTTGATGGCTTGACCATTGTGAAGTGTTGACGTTGAGTTTCTTTGATGGTTGAATCTTTTGTAGAGAATGCTGCTTAAACCAAATATGTGATTACACCAATATGTACTTATGTGTATTTAAACATTTAACTGATTTGAAAATAACTTTAAACACTTTTCGCAAATTCCATCGATTCGATAATTTTATAGATAACTATCAGTAAACGTAAATAGATTTCTCTTCAATAGAATTTATTTCGAACATTTCACCGACTGTTAGACTCAATTTAAGTACCGCCAACACCAAGCACTAAAGATGTCATCTAAACTAAATCTGAAATGTAGCAATTTTGTTACATAAACCCTGCAATACTCGGCGGTGTGTACGAGGCATATAAATGGCCTACATAAGGCAGTGTACACATAATGCATATGAATATGACTGCGCGTGCGCACCGGCCTCGCTGGTCTTCGATGCTCTAATAGGATGCAATTATGAGGGTCAGAGCTGATAAGCTTGGATAGTGACGTGATTTGAATGATTGTTTGAAAGTCGATCTACTGGTAAAGGAGTATAGAGGATTCAAGTTGAGATCAGAAAAAGGATTCGTCATTTATTTTTAACATTGATTAGTTTGATCTTCAAATATTTTCTATTCACTCTCTTCTTCTTTATGGCACTTGTCAACTATCATCTATGCAATCTCTACTTTCAGAATCCTGGTTAGCATCACAGTAAAATTAACCGCTTTGTGTAACAAAGTAATGTAGGTACTTTACTTTCGGCCCTGTCTTACAAGTTACGTACGTACGTACGTTGTGGGTTCAAACCCATTCAGGTGTTTCCTTTTTTGCGTAACGATGAGTTTAAAGACATGTGACAACCGCCACCTGCAATGGTCGGACCTATTGCTGGCGGTGTGGTATGGTTTGGTGTAGAGTGATGGATTAAGCCAATCCAACCTCGTTCAGAGAGAAGGTCTGAGGGAACATTTTAAGGTTGATTATGTTACTTATATTATCGTTTATGTTAGTTTTGTTGCATCTTCCATAATCCACCATAATTACTATACTATCGGAAATCATCGCTGGATCCTACTCGAGCATGAAGTATTAAATCCGATGGCATCACTATATTGAGCCATTTACATACGCGCTCCATATTCAGAGCAATCTAATCCGTATGTAAAGTACCGATACATATACGTACTCGTTACATGACTTTATGAAGACGGGTTTCCCTGTTAGACGGTATCTTTTGAATCTATTCACGAGGTTTCACTGTCGATAACGAGAGTTGCTTCAAAATAAATTCTTGGCTCTGAATCATATTCTGCGTTACTCAATGAAGAATTAAGAAAGAACTTCTTTATGCAAAAATAAATTTATAAAAAAAAAGATTAATTAAATAAGACCATCAATGGATATTCAACATTCTTGATTACGCATACAACAAAAATCCTACATAAAAAAAACCAGTGCAAGCACCAAACTACTATAATAAATGAAAGTCTCCATATTTAACCTTAAACAACGTTAAAGAGACAATCTGAGCAAAAACTAGTCATTATTTTTTGACCAGATGTTCGATAAAAAAGGAGTAATATCTCAATTTTGACTTGAGCGGGTCAATTTATCACGTGAGGACTATGATCATCTGTGCAATGGATAAATCTTACCTTGGCAAGATCTTGAACGCCGCGATATCGGCTCAAACGCAACAAATTACTGTAATCATAGTCGCATGCACACAATTTTAACCATTTCATAAGTATACCAGTGTCATTACGACGCACACATGCATACGACATTTCTATTGATGTACTGTCTATGTGTGTCTGTGTTTTTATGGGAAGTTAAAATGGTAGAATTAATACCGTCTCTCCAAACAGTTGCAAGTATTTAGACTTTTTTATTGTTCGATCATCTATGTTCAATACCTTCTCGTTTTTACAGTATGATTCCTCTTACCTATGAATAACCTTGTTGTGAATGATCAACTAAACTTTTTTTGGCTGTCCAAAGTCTGTCCCGTCTAGATTTATATTTTTGGTTCACACCACAAAGCCGTTTTTACGCCAATATTGGGCGTAACGAATGCATTTCAGTGCATAACAAATCTGGCCAGTAGTTCTGGACAGAATTGGATAACAATGTTGTTGGGGACTTTCTGACTGAAGTGACAATTTAAGAATACTATTTTCAATACCTAGGTACACTTTTTGCTGTTCAGTATTCATTTTTTACTACGAGGTGTACATTTTTTTGCAATTAAGTGTAATAACAGAATAAGGAACTGAAGTTTGCTTATTATATAAAGTAGATGAATTACTACGAACTGTTAGTTTTTTATTAATTTTAATCAATGAAGTGGGTTTACGGTCGACCAATTTGAAGAACCGGTATCTTACGTATTTCAAAGACAGGTGAAAAGAATATATAGCAATAAATATGCGCATGCCAAAAAATTATAAAAAATGAAATGTTTATGGAAAACAAAAGTGAGTAGGTACAAAATATAAAAGAAAAATATGACGTTGAATAGATTTTCTTTTATAAAACCGAAGCATCACAGAAGATTTACGCAAAGGCAAATATTATAATATCACATACGACATTCTATTAGCAAATTGACAAGTGAATCCATATGCTGTAACCGGTTTCATATCAATAGATATACACACACGCACATAATGAGTGAACTTGCTAGGGAGGAGACAACCTTGCCCGACTTCCAGCGATATACATCACTAGTTATAGGTTATGATGATATCACTCGCCTCTCGAGGTGATATGATGTGATATTAAAGGTAACATTGATATTGGCGACTGTACAGTAGTGGTAAAATCAGGGTTGCAGGATTGACAGAATTACCATGGCCTTGCAATGCAGAAGACCATTGAAGGAACTCAAGTGGTTTTCTCGCTCCACCCAAAACAGAAGGGTTAAATTTATGAAGAAACAAAAGTTTTTATTGCTCTATCTGAGGTTAAAAATCTGCAACTAATTGCTATTTGAAATTCTAAAGTGAGCTAAAGTTTTTCCAACCAGTCGATTCTTGTCTTTCAATTATTACTTATCAGGATTACTTGACGCAGGACCAATCGTTGTGGGGCCACCGGGGGGGGGGGGGGGGGGCTGTATTGTCCAGTAGTGAATGTCTTTCAGCTGAAATCATAAGGATTATGATGACTACTTGAGATATTCATCTCAAACAGGTGGTGGATATTCGTGGTGTATTCAACCTACACCATCTATTTCTGTCTGTCTATCTAACCGTATCACTATGTATTTCTAGTATTTTGCCATGGACCAGCTTTCATAAGATACTTTACATACAGCCACCCACTTAGATCACATAATCTATCTTAAAATTAAGATCAGTTAACGTTTAGACTACATACTCGTACTTATAACTTAATTAAAACTTGCCAAGTTAAGTTGTCCCACAACTAAGTAGTAGGTAGTTAAAAATAATTACATATTTATTTAAATCAGTTTTTCTTCATTTTTAGTTTAATATTCTCACTTTATTATGTCACAAAGTAAAGATGAGAGAAAACAGTTTAATCGTCTACAAACTAGATAATATTATTATTATTCAAATATCAAAGCTATTATTTTTATAAAATATATGATGTGTGTTAACGAGTTCATAAACCTTATTTATAACTGTAACATAAGTTATTAACAAAATGTGTAAAGTTGATGATTTCAATGATGTTGTCATCAGTCAGTTTTCTAACGCTTTAGAGGAATTTCTACGCACATAATAATCTCAAATTATGAAACTGTAGCAAATTATGATAAAATCTAAATCTGTAATTTAATAGGTGTTTGAGCAATCTGGACAATTTGCATGAGCCCAGTGACATCTACTTACTTCGCCTGATATATAAAATTACACCAAAACAACTTAGTTACGCCGGTTTAATTAATTCATGCGATTATGATCTCTACCGTTATCGGAATAATATCAAAAATGGCTTATATTTTGACACTCGATCCAATCTGCATTGACATCCTGTCTGAGTAAAATAATTCGGTAATTATAAAAAGCGGGACAGAGTTAAGTCACGGTTTAATTTCATAGTTTTAAAGCGGAAATATTAAACTGCCTTGGTGGCGAAAAAACCGTTATTCTACTTTTGGCATTTTTATTGCAACATCTCCTTCATTCTGAAGACATCTTCAATTTTAACTACGATTTAATGCGATTAAAAATAAAATGGTTATGTATTCCTTTGTTGTATGAACAGAATTTTCGATTTCCTGCTTTAATTAAATTATTACGACTTAATTTTCTTAAGTTTAATTTCGGACATATTTTTTAATTTCATAGTTAATTTAATTTAATAATTACGTTATTTTTCACAACGCTTTCCTTTTATGTCAGGCGACACTTTAAACTTAGCATAAATAGTTACCAAAGTTAATCAAAAATATTTTCATTATTTGTTTTATTAGGAAGTTTTAAAATTATATAGGAAAATCTTATTCCTTAGGTTAATAAAATTGATACAGCACAAATTCTAATCAACATGAATATTCTCTCGATTGAAGCCGCTGGCAAAACGCTAGTCCAAAGATATCTTGTCAACACAAAAGCAATATGATAAACCTGCCATTACGTCACCTATACACACATGTATATGGTGTGCCAGCGATATAAAGCGGGGTCAATCCCGCACTGGATCCTCAGAAACAATGCTAACTACTTTATTAACATAACATAGATGTCAGAAGTGGAACATATGGAAGGCCACTATATATATTCACTCATATATATTAATAGTTGAGGTAATATGAGAAAGAATGTGGCGATCGCCGATCGCTATTTGATTTAATATGATATAATTTTTAAGTGGACATCAGTACGCACCCTAAATGGATGTGGTTGCGTTGATTCGATAAAAAGTTGTGCTGCGCAAACGAAATGAATGAGTACAGTCGGGCACGGAACTCTTTGTTACAGTTCGTCATTATTTTGGTGATATTTCTTACTGGGTTAGTATAACATAATCAGCACTATTTTCTGTAGCAATATAGATCATCCAATAGCCTTCATTATGACTAATCCGCCACGCGGATTTATTTCTGTTACAAAATAACACACAACTTCGAATTTAGTCTGTCGGTTTTCTACTCAACTTCCGGTGCATAATCCCAAAAATGCCGGATACGTTTTGGGTATTGTGCGTCGGTGTTGCATAACTTAATTCCGCCAAACTCGTTTCAGCATCGGACCACCAGACGCACAGCGATGCGCCACTGGCACATGGTGGTCATCCCACCTATACGCACCAAACGTTTTGGGAACACATTCATTATGCTGATAGCTAAGAGTAAATAGGTTACTTTTAGGCAAGCGTGCTTCATCGTCAAACACATCATCGCTTACCATCAGGTGAGTTAGTGGTCAAGCGCAAGTTAAGTTTAACAATAAACAAGCTTTACATCTAGGATATATCGGTTTCTTCGCGATGTTTGTAAAGCAGTGGTTGTAGTGTAATCAATAAAATATTACTACGTTTACTTGTAGAGCAGAGAGCTGGCCAAACAACTTCCAACTTTCGAATCCGTACTTACCCTTACACCCGTCAAAATACTTAACTTTCTAGTCTAACAAATGGGTTCGAAGCGAGAGAAATATAATTAAAATCTAGTGGTCTTACCTTTACGAGTGACGCTATCATCTCTACGGCAACATTCTACACTTACATACTAAGTAATATTAATTGAGTTGTAAAACTGTAGGTTTACGATCTGTCAAAGTGAAATCTAATAAGCTAATATGATACAGATAACGCCAATATTTATAGTGGCGGCCGTTAATTGCGTATATCTTCACTCTATAATATAATATAACGGTTTAATAAAATTAGAAAATTATTTTATTTCTAGTTTTATTGGTGAATAAAACAATATTTCAAATGGACCACTTGATATCTTTCTCTGTTCATTAATCTAGAGATTTATGGCTGGCTTCCAAACCAATTAAGTGTAGAACAGTTCATCTTTGGTTTTAATTATCATGTTCAGTTTTTCTATTGTAATTTGTTCACTGGTAGTTGCCCTTCTGTGATTGAAATATGCTGCTCGAGGCAATATAACGTATTTCTTTAATAAAAGTCTAGTTGAACTCATTCATTTTTCTTCTGCTATAATTGACACCACTTCGTTTATGTTGTAATGTTGGGCTTTGAAATTATTTGAAAGAGGTATCGTGGCCCTAGTTCGCAAAGAGTAACAAAAGTCTATATCTGGGTTTTAATCAGTAAAAATCTACTCAGAGTGGAAGGAGAACGATAGCCCACCACAAAAGAAAGACCAAAACAAAAACAGCTGATACAAAATCTAACGAAAGGAAAAGTTAAACAAACAAAAAGCAGTTTATCGACAACTGTACTTATATTTAGTCGACGCTATGTCATTAAAAAGTGGGAGCTGTCAAACATGCTGACATTCTTTATGAAATATCAATCTAAACTAGAGATTTATTTAAAAAAAAAACGGTCTAATTGCATCTTTGACAGGGCTGTCATCTCTCCAAACATTTGCTTTATAAAAAACAATGCCAACATACCCTGGGTACTTTGCGGTTTTTGCTCTTGTTACTAAATTCGTTTTTCACCAATTTACTTGCGGTAAACCGATTTTTTTATAGACTGTTATTATTTTGCTCGTGAAAGCCCTGATCGAAGGCGACATCGGTGCTTCGCTTTCTCTGATCACATCTGTAATTATAGGTAGGCGTTAATTTTCTTGCTTCACTAATAACACGGACGTTTATTACGTATGGGTGTTATAATGTGTGCACTCGTCTCGAATCGTAAGTATCGTAAGAGTAACAAGTTGTTTGACAAAGTTGCGATCTAATGCATTACGGCACTTAGACAGGTTGGTTTTTGTTGACATATATGTGTTAAATGTAAAGTGTTAAACTTTGCTTCTTGTAAATGAACAGTAAAAGTGAAATCGTAATTAGTGCAGGGATTGTGGAGTTTCACAACCATAATTGAAACTATAGGAGAAGAAGAGGAAAAATATCCTTAACCGTAACCAAAACCGGTATAAAAGACCAAACAAATGATAATCTAAACTAAAAATTAAAGTATAATCCTGTTTTATACTTTTAAAATATATAATCGAAACTATCCAAAACCATAAAATAATCCGAAATAATTTCTTACCTCAAACTGGTATAATATTGTAATTAAAAAATAAATGTTTAAAAAGGTCTTATTCCTTTTTTATCGTTGTCTAGTTTGACTCGGCTTAGGGCAAAGTCGTCATTAATATTTTTCAGTTCTTTATCTTTGCCTTCTTCAAAATGGTTATGAAATAATTAATACATAATTCCTTACAGAATAACATGCATTAATTTTTATGTGTACATAGCGTTCAGGTGCTTGAGAAACGCGGTCATTATTTTAATTTACATACATCACATACATTGCCAAGTTAGTGTGTTTATCGTCCGGTATTTGATGTTCTATAATTATATCTGTAAAATTGGCCATGTACAAATTGTATTGGTTTTACCTTGGCCATTTACAAGACTGTTGCGTTATTGGATGGTGGTTATTTAGTCTTTTTAAATAATAATAGTTGATCTGGCAAACATACATGTGTGCGGTCTTAAAAACGACAGCACACATTTATGACACTTAACGCCATTTTAATTTAAAGAAGTTCTTTAACTAACTTCTTTAAGTTAAAATGGCGTTAAGTGACTTAAAAAAATTCTTTAACTAACTTCTTTAAGTTAAAATGGCGTTAAGTGTCAATTAGTGGCTTTTCATTTCAACACACTAATCAGCAAAAATTCTGTACGCCAGTGAGTCGGGATGACGCCCCAGTAAGTCGGTATGATACCGCAGGCTCTAATGGGTTGGAGTATTGCTGCTGGCTTCAGTGGGTCAGAGCGGTGCTGTGCCGCGTAGTGGCTTGACTGCTGACGACAACTCGAAGTGGTTCTTCGTGGCTCTTCATATGACTGGCTTAAGGTGCACTGTGCCTTGGCTACCAAAGCTCGATGAGGCTGAGGGTGATGACCAGGTATGACCAGGTAAACATGCTGATGGTCACAATACCTTTTAAAGCTGTACGAGTACTAATAGTATGGCTCGCTGATCGAAGACTTCCTCAAGTTTTCGTGCATCGAACCGCTTAAATATTTATTTTATTCTGTTCTTAATGTCAGAGAATGTATATCTGTCGTCGCTATAACTTATGAAAATTTAAATTGTCTAGCTATCCTGGTGACAGAAAGACAGCGGAGTCTTAGTGAGAGGGATGCCCTTTTTAAGCCTTTAACAGGAATAAACTAATAAATACTAATTAAATTAATCCTCAAACACAAAATATCGTTCACCAATACATTTCAGTAACAACAAATCTCTCGCAAAGTTACTTGCTATGGAAATATCAGCCGGTCTCGACCGATATTTACTAAGGGGAAGTATAATAAAGTGCATGGGGCCCCTCTAGTGGTATTGTAACTGTGATAAAGGCGTGACCACCTACGAACCAGGAATGCGTTGGCGCAATGACGTTTATACAGGACGATTTAACTTAACGACTTTTTGTCTGACGGTGGTTATTGGCGGTTCGGTTTTGTCGTAGACAAATTGAGTTCATTTGAATTCAGTCTAAATAAATAGAAAAAAAATATAAACTTTATTTGCTTTGACTCAAGGTAATTATTGTTGGATTACTTTTGTTGGAGATGAATAAAAATATACCTACATATATATGTTCCTATTTTGTACAGTACTAATAATAACTATATAAAATGTAAAATACATATAATGCCGACACCGACATAGTTGGGAAAAAGCTACACAAATAGGTTAAGCCATACATAGTTATTAGGCAGCTAGGTACTATAACAGAATTTCCTACTTTTATTTTAATACAATAAATTGTAAACAAGAGTGGGTTTTAGTTATTAAAAATCTAACATTACTTTTCGCTTTACTCAGAGTAGGAAACTTTATTTGATATACTTCCATCTCCAAAAAAAAATCGTATAACTACACCTCCAGTCCTCCAGTTACCAATATTACAACAAAAAACTTACTTAATCAAATATAAAATATCCAACACTAAAAAATAAACAGAAAATCTATTAAGAAACTAGGTACTAAAAATTGATGCGACACGAACGCGAAATTTGATATTATCTCGCACTTAACCGATCGGTCTTATAGTACAGTCGTTACGTGTAAATCCTGCGAAGGATTTCACCAGTCAACGTTATTATGGCACCGGTATGCGTTGTACTGTACTAGGGTATCGGTTTTCGTACAACTTGTCGTTAGTAAATTAGGATCGGTCGGCTTTCGATTAACTTGAACATCGACTTTAGAAATAATTTCGCTATGACTGTACCGAAAAATTTTGGCGCGCTAAAAAGTTTTTAATACATTTCAAAGTTTTGTCACTGGCCATCTTGCTAAAAAAAATTCAAGATGCCAATAAATCAATTTAGAAAAAATATTTTTTTTAATTTCATCTAATGGCTGAGTTTTTATTTTTTCTACAATTGAGTGCCATCAACTTTCAACAGATTGTTAAAAAAGGTTTTAACTATTATTTTATTCTTTCGATTCGTGTGAGCATAAATGTAATTTAGTTTAGGTTTTACTTATTTTATCTACCAAACTTATTAAGACATTAGTCATTATTATTTGTCGCAGACCAGTAGCTTATAATAAAGAACTTAATAGTAATTCAACTTCATTAGTGCACTTTTAAAATAATAATGAAGCAATAAAATGAATATTCAACATATTCTATTTCAGTTTTATTTACTTAGATTGAATTTAATGGCAACACAAAAAGTTGATTAGTGCGATAACGGGTTCAATTTATTTGCTACCGAATTCTATTACATTCAATTGAACATTAAAATAGCAAATCATTTAATTTTATATTGATTATGTACCTGTTTTAATTGTGGACGAATTTACTGTGCCACTTATTAAATATCTACGTAATATATTTTGTTTAAACGGCTCTTAGTATAATTTGCAAGGAACTGCATTAACATAGTTTAAGTGTCAATGCGAAATAATCATTTTATCCTTGTCATAAACGTAAATATCTGTCGTTAAAGTCAAAGATGACTTAGAGGTGTTCGGGTGGGAGTAGGCAATAGTTTAGACTAGAGGTGCGCTTCTCTATGGTCCCGGAGTGCAATCAAACCTCGATACATCATTTTAATACTGGACATGTCACCGCAAATTCGAAATTCGAATGCAAATGAAATGCAGGCTGGATACAAAGTACGATGTAATGGCGGCCGATAAATTATAAGACAGCGAGTTTTGTTATCGGCGGGCGTCCCTCCATAGAATTTCGTTGAGATTATACGCTGAATACGTAATGTAAATACATTATTCTAGGTGGCTTACAAAATTTTGCGCTGAGGAACTTAAGCTGGTTAGTGGAACTATTCTGAAATGGAATTACAATTTCGACAATTGACTTGGTAGTAATGCGACATCGGAACCAGGGATTTTAGCACATTTATATTCAAAACACAACTCCCTTTCAGACGCTAAATCCAAATTGCACTGCTTCCGCTCAAACAATTTAAAATTACTTCTACCTCTACAGTTAAATAATAATAAATAAGTACATAATCAATTACCAAAGCTCATTTCATTTTAAAATTAATAACTAAACAAAAAATATTAAAGCACATTCAATTGGCTTCTCAACTTCAATCAGCGACAACATGTAGACTCGAGCATCATTGTGAAATGCAACTAGTTCTGGCGCGAAACTAAATGTTGCAATTCGGCGCGTGCGCATACATTTAACGAGACGTGTTTAATTACCCGGCTTCGGCTACCGATGCATACCAATTACACCACGGACTTTAATAATTTCCACCGTAAAATATTAATACGGCTTTCAGAACCATCTTGGTGATATTTTCTTGGGATTAAACGGAATTCGACTTAATCTAGAGTTGTTTAATTATTATTACTTTATTATGCAATAATTTTAGTTTACACCTTCGGAGTTTGCTCATTTGAATTCTTCACTATCTTGATTAGATCGATGGTCTTTATCATAAGCAGAGATCGGAGTAGATAGGTGTATTTACCTAAAGCTCGTGGAAGTTACATAGAGTTGATAGTACCTCCTCTTAAATCCTGAAATCATAAATGTAATGAATAAATCCCGGAATTTATGATATTGTGAATTTGAATTAAATAGGTAAGTGATAATATTAATTATGAATTAACAAACATTGAGTGAATAAAAATAACCATTTACCTGAAGGTTTAATTGGCAATTCAATTTTACAATATATTTTTGGACAAATTACTCACCCAAATTAAACTATATTTGTTATACCTATTATAACAGCAACAGCCTTAAAATGCTCTAACTGCTGGGACTCAAATTTCTGTTCTAGGAGAAGGAATGGGTAGACCCACGTAGGCTCTGTGCAGGTTAGAAGATGTCACAACCATATCCTCGACTTTTTTGTTCTGGAATGGTTTACTCACAATGTTTTTTTTTAGAGAGCAACAATGTAATAAAAAAAAAGTAATTCGCCTGGCTAGATTTGTTGTCATCACTGCCACTGGTCTAAATGGATTAAAGCATTATAATTAAAAAAAAAACTTTGTTTGAGAGCATTACCAACGATTTAATTCACTTTTAAAGTGCATTACTTGACAAACGACTTACCCAAATTGCGCAATAATTAAGATCGAATTAAACCAGCTTTAATCTATTTTTTTACAATGCAGGAAACTAGACAACATGCACTTATCTATTTTAATTATCATATACGAATGCGCATGATTCACTTTATTTAATAGTTCTATATCTTTTTTATTACAGTGAGGATATGTCTTAAGTTGTCTCAGTGACCAAAATATTTCGCAATTTTTAGTTAATAGTTGCAAAACCGTGTTTGAGTGACGCATGTAAATGTCTCAGATAAGTCTAGACACTTTAGTTGACGTTCGTTGCATGTAACACACATTTATATTTAGTCAATCTTAAATTATTCAGTTAATTAAGTCTTAAAAAATGAATACCGAGGAGTCATGGCGACACAAAATATATGACTCAATTCCGTAATAATTACTCTGATAAAATACTCATTAAATTAACTAGAAATGATATTGAAATTTGGAACGCTCCTTAACGGTCCAGTCATCAGGATGTCACGAAAAAGGTCCTCCACCGATATCAAGCGATACTTCACAGAATCGGCGTCAATATATTTAATTGCGGACGCCGCTCACATAACTAATCACCGCTAAGTAAGTTGTATGTAGGTTCAGCGCAGGCTGACAGAAAAAAGTCCCGATTTCCGGCGGTTCCCACGCGGCGTCGCCTGCCGCCCCGGTTCCCACATACACCTCGCAACTTTTATAAACAACATTATCGTCATAAGTGCGCATGCGTGGCAAATCAATCCGCCATTGGCCAGAATCGACCGCGAGGTGTATTAAATGCCCACTCTAAAATACGTTACATTCCGCTGTGATTGGTCCATAAACGCAATTCGATAATAGATTAGATAATTATTTCGCGTGGCAACTCGAACATCGGCGGGTGCGTTGAATGCTTAATTTTCGAATTGTGAGTCCATTTACGCAGAACACTGACTTGCGATTACAACAATGCGCTCCAGTGTAGATACGAGGTCTGCGCCAGTGTGCCCACGAACACATTATCGTGTCACGCACAGGTCAAGACATGGCCTTTGTCAATAAGCTAGCTACAGCTATCATTGAATATGCTAAAGAAAGACACCTATATTTACGACTGCGTTCCATCACGATCTTAATAAATGGCATATCGACGACCGCGTCTAGTTAAGAGGCATTAATGCTAAGTAAATTCGCGCTGGCAACAAACTAGTTGTCATCTAAAAGATAATATTCAATGAAGAAGCTTTAAATAGCATGACCTAATACAGTGTAAGTAATGTGCGCTTAACAGGAGGATTTAGTACTAACAGCTTTGGTTTTGCAACGATCAGCCGCATAATACGAGCATGATACGTCCGCGGACATAATCGATCCATCTGAGCGGCGTTTAGAACTGATTCTAAGTTCATACATCGCCGAGCAATTTCATATCTCGCCATAAGGCGATCGGCGCGACGCGTTTCCTAAAATAGTGATGTGAAATAAATCAAAGATCGTGGTTGTCGATACGATCCGTCTAAAAAAGCGGGCACTGCGTGTGAATCTGCTGCGACCGCGATCGTATGAGAATATCATACGGAATGTCGACCATTGACTACATGACTTATGTGATTTCCACTACTAATTTTAGTAAATATGTTGCCAATGCACCCATTAACAATATTTTTATCTGCAGTATCAGTAATGAACAAGTCCTTATCTTTATTTAGTTGGCTCAAGTTGAGTTAAAAAATCTTGACTTTATGCTCATGTTTGTGCAGCGAGACATACAAGTGCAGGCTTACTAATATTTATTAACAAATTGCTTGCTTCACTGTTCTGTTGCAGTCACACGAATATTTTCCCCCTTTTTTTGCAAGACGATAGTCTGCGATTTATTACTTATTTCATCGCAGCATTGCGAAGGACCGGCTTCGTGACTACGCAGTGTTGCGACCTATGGAAGCCGTCAACATTTTTTATTAATCATTCTATCGATACGCGGTAGCAATAGCGGTGGTGCAACGTCCGCTCTACACCTATTGTTGTGCGACTCACGCTTTTTCGACAATATTCTCTCGAAATATTCTTTGGATTGTTGTTATGAAATTAAGATATTTTGCTCGTGTACCTACTGCCTCGTCAATCATAATCGAAAATGAAAGGATAAAATATTATGTACAAAAAATTGACATTATTTTCCGATACATTCGTGGTCCAGTCAGGCGTTGAAAGAATAAAACGAGCTTTTAATACAATTACGTTTGTTATATAAAGTGCACTTTCAAATGCATCATGCGGTTATATTGTCCGTGTGGTAGGTAAAGTTAACGAGGCGTCACGAACAAGCGCAGCATCGTATGTTACGGGCAGGCGGCCATGCGCGACCAGCGCCATTGGCTGCCACCGAGTAAACACTATTGTACCTATGTCATACCCACCACTACGTGCACTACACTCATACATACTAAATTAATCGACGTGATTGATCGAACTGCGCGCCTCGTATCACGCCTCATTATGCGCAATAAATTATAATAATTTATAGATAAATATTAACATTAACATGTTAAGCTAATAAGCTAGTTTAAATTTTACAGTAAATTATTTAATACTTAGCTAAGTACTTGGAGTTTGTAATATAACTTCGATTGTAAACGGAACTGCTAGAGTGGAAATAGAGAAACACGCAGTCAACATCTCATTTCCCATTCACACCTTGCCTCTAACATGATACCTACATTACATGGACTGTATAAAGCAATTTATTGCTGCTATAGTTTATCGTAGACATTCGGAATTCCAAATACACAGAGCATAGTAAAACGAATCGCGGTAATTTATAACAGTTTTGCATAAGAAACGAGGTGGGACGAACTTTGAAACGCATGGAATAGCACAAAGTCAGAAAAGTGGTCAGTCGTTGTGCGCCGGAGTCGACGGAACGAATAAGCGATTCAAATGCTAATATATCACGGCGTCGGCGCGGCATGATGTTTCTCATTGGCCACGCTATTTACATTAACATACATAACGAGTGGGGCCCCGCCCACCGCGCGCGTCACGCCCGAACATCGTTAATTACTGCTAATTAGTGGGTCGTGACTGCGCGCGCATCTCCGCGCGCTAAACTACTATGAACGCTACTCGAGAAACGTGCAACTGGGCTTAAATGGACCACTAACATCGCCAACACGAGTTATCACTTCCGAATTATATGTTCACGAAGTTTAAACTTTATGAAGTCTATCACTTTGAATTGGTTTTTAAGTGTTGTTAGATTTCTTTTTAACATTAAAGTTATTATCTCTCTTATCCTTGACTTATAGAAAATTGAAACTGAACTGAATTGCTACTAAGTTGGTGTACAATAAAGTTTATTATATTCTAAGAGCAAACGAATAAAGAAATATGATTTTTTATTGAACAGAGATTTTACCTTAACATGTCCTAGATAGAATTCTTGAAGATATTTTCCTCTCTTTATCAGTATTAGTATTGCCTCATCATCCAAATCTGAAAGACCAACAGCCACTCATGTGTATTGTTTCTCTCATTCCAAATTCCACAATCGCAGTTCTCACCCAATCGATTAATATTGACCGTCAACATAACACAATTATTCTCCTAATCCTTGCATAAAAGGGGCACGTCGGCGCCTGCGCCACAAATCATAAGTATGGAACCGAGGGCTCACGACCGCACCGTATATGGCCCGCCTGACGTCCATGCCCGACCCTTGTTCACAGGATTTATGTCGGCTCCTTTTGGCGCAAATTAGCCCGTGTCGGATACAGGCGTGAGCGAACAAATTTGTAGCAGCACTATTAGGATGTTTTGCTTTTACTTTTAATGTTAATGGCCAGATAAAATTGTACCGAGCTAGCCCTACAGCCCAGGAATGCGAGTTCAAGCCGGAACCACACTCCGTCTTTAGCATAGCAGATAAGTTAACATTGTTCGCCGACACGATCTATAATAGTAAGCAGTAAGTTAGCCAGATAGCCAAGTATCTGTGTATCAGGCCACTCTATCATTGTCAATACGATCTACTTGCGTTCATGGCTGACCAGCCGAAAACCACATCGCACATCGCCATATAAACGCAAAGATCAGCGGAAAGCGAGCGGCATTGAGACAAAAACGATTATAGATCAGAGTACGAGTAATGACAACATAATGTGGTCTAACATGTAAATGTTCCGGCGCGGTGTCGGCGCGGGCGCGCGCCAACAATGCGCGTGACGGACGTGGGTGATGGCGCGCGCCGATCTATCTTCAATGAAGTTGTCCAATTTATTGTGCACGATTATCGGCGGATAACATTTTTGTTATAACACTATCTGTTATAACATTACGTGGGCAGAAGCGTGAAATAGCGAAAGGAAAGCACTTTAATAACGTTTTACTCGTATCTTTCATGTCAATTCGTGCCTTCGGTTTCACTTTTACACAAAGTGAGAGCTATTGTTGAGGATATACAAGATTAAGCAAAAACTAGACGGACATATCTGGAGCAAGGTTCGGTAATAAGCATCAAGCATGTATTTCACTCATCAGTGCCTCGCCGCATGCTCGAACTTTTGGACATGTCGAGCAGCTTGTTACGTGGATGTCATTTCTGATTCTAGCCAGTCGATCGCATTCGCAACTCTTCCATAAGCAACTGGTTCGAACGCAATATATTGGCTTTATAAAGGCGTATTAATAATTAACAAAAAACTTGGTGGTTTCGGTAGCAAGTGCTCTAGTTACCGATGTCGCAAGTAAGTGGGCGTGAGTCGAAGGCGAGCGTAGGAGCCGACATCGATCAGCGGCAGCGGGCAGGCGGCCACCCCCGCGACCCGCGCGCTGCTGTGGCGCAATGTTTATACAAGTTTTAGCATACCGGTGCGGAGGATATTGCTGATAGGGGCAAAGTTGATCCATAAAATGTGATCAGTTGTTGTGTGCCGATTGCCTCATCATGACGTTATTGTGGCGCAGAGACGCAGATCCGGGACGGGTCTATTAATAGTTAGGTTTAGTTCTAGTTCAGTAAGCTCTGGTACAGTTGAAGGCTAACATGTGTGTGGTTGCGTTGTTTCAGGTCGGTGGCGCACGAGCCCGATGAGCGCGTGCGCGGCGGCCGCCATGCGCGAGAAGCACGCGGCGCCGCGCCGCCTGGCGTCCCCGCCCGCCTCCCCCCCGGGCCGCCTGCCCTCCCCGCTCAGCAGCCCGCGCGCCGACGAGCCCCTGGACCTGCGCGTCACGCACAAGCGCCCGCCGCGCCTCGAGGACGAGAACTGCAACCTCATCACGCAGTCGCCGCCGCCGCACCCCACGCACCCCACGCACCCGGCGCACCCGGCGCACCCCGCGCTCCTACAGTTCTGCCGGCGACTGCCGCTGGCCCTGCCGGCCTCCTTCGGACGATATCCTTTCCTCCCCGCGGCAGCAGCTACCCTGCTCGCCCCCGGAGCCCCGCGAGCTCCGCCAGTGCCTCAAAATGCCGGAGCCCCTCGGGCCAGGGACCGGTATACATGCTCCTACTGCGGGAAAGCATTTCCCCGCAGCGCCAACCTAACTCGACATTTAAGAACGCACACGGGAGAGCAACCTTACCGCTGTAAATACTGCGAGCGCTCGTTCTCGATATCGTCCAACCTGCAGCGGCACGTGAGGAACATCCATAACAAAGAGAGACCGTTCCGGTGTCGTCACTGCGACCGCTGCTTCGGTCAGCAAACGAATCTCGATAGGCACCTGAAGAAGCACGAGGCGGAGAACGGGGACGACAGTCGCCGGCGGTCTCCGGACGAGACGTACTTCGAGGAGATCAGGTCGTTCATGGGGCGCGTGGCGCCGGGCCGGCGCGCCGCCGCCGCCAGCCCCGCCGACCACACCTGAGAGTGCCGTGCTGACCACACGCACACTTACTAGAATCTGGTCGATGCATCCAAATGACTCTTGTGTACTTATAGAACCTTTATTGAGTGTGAATATAATGAACAAACTGTTAATGAATAAGCGCCAACTTTAGTTCTGTATCAGTTTAATGAACCATGACAATATGAGATTGCGAGGCAATAATAACATTGAAAATGTTTCAAAACGTCGCAGCACAAGCACCAGGTAATTGTAAACCTAAGGAACACTACATACAATGTAATCATAATGATCACGCATCGTCAATTTTGTAAATACTCCATGATTGTTACCGCGTTAGCACATTGAATTGGCGCAACGAGTGAAAGTAAGTGTACTTGCCACCAAGTCGGCTATTAGGATATGTATTATAAATAAAGTGATATTGAATCTCGTGTACTTAATGTAAATATTAAGCTATTGTAGTGTATGTAGCTAGGACGCGTACCGAATTTTCTCTACCGATAGTTATACGAAGATATATAGTACGTATGTATTCGTTGTCGCGAGACATAATAGACAATTAATGTTAAGTGTTCCGAGAGAGTTCGCTATTATAGATTACGCTATATCGATATATTGTATGGATGTAAGCAGTTTCTTTGTACTATTTTTGTAAATTTTCGCTTTATTCGATGTAAAATAATTAGTATTATTAGTCTGAGAGGAAACGCCGGTTACCAATAAAAATATAACTTGTTGCTTATTGAAGATATTATTAAATATTTTTTACGAAATGTTAGAAAAGTTGTTTTAAAAATTATCTTACTGTCGAAATTATATATGTATATAATGTATACTGAATGTTGCGTAAATTATTGTCGTTTTGGGCACCATCCGCGGGAGGATCGGTCTGTGTTCAAACTGCCCTTATTGTTAAGTTTCAGATTTTACGCAAATTAGATATGTTTATTGTCATTGTATTGAGATTTTAAATTAGAACTTATACAGATATTAGAGATTATTTCAGAGCATTGTTAAAACGTTGTACGTATTCCAAAATTATTACTAAATTAATATAATTACAAATCTGTGATTTAATTTATTACTGGACAGCAATAATAAATGAAGAAATATTTTTATCAGTTAAAGAAATCTCTCAAAGAACTAATCTAAACGTTCCTGTAAGTATAGATAGATCTCTATGATTGTTGCGAGTGTAAAGTTGATATATATTTTATATACTAGAGATAACTATAATTTTCCCTTATATCACAGTACATGTAACAAACAACAAAATAGCCATAGACACAGTGCAAAACTGGAGATATCTCATGGAAGTCTTCAATATCTTTCCTAAAAAGAAAACGGATATGACTCATTCTTTCCTTGACCTGATATTGAAAGAATGAAGAAAAACCTGTAATATTCCATGACGCTCCATTCCACTTCATGGCTTGATAACGTCATTTCACGGCTTGCTTAACCTAACCGCCTATTGAGCACAATGCGAAGCGATACTATTTAAAAACCCTTCATCTTCCTCACGATCATCACCTTCCTTCATTCTTGAGATCGGTTCACCAGGTTTTTTTTTATAATTTTTCTTTGTCACGCACTCCCTTCACTCCCTTTTCTTTTATATCGTGGGTCATTCAATTCATAGATCCATTTTCTTCGGTCTAAGTTTCATCACCATTTCATTCTGCGTCTTCATAAATTCTGCCAAAAAACGTCCAGTACCGTGGACTTCAGCCTCCCGCAAACGATTGACCTGGAAATGCCAACTTATTTTATATAAACTTTTTGTACTATCTGTAGCGAATAAAAACACATACAATGATGCTTTGGTACATTCACATCTACTTTCTACCCTATTTACACACTCGAACTTGGTACGTCGGACCAAACTTACACTTAGTCACGCTCGACTTTGGTACGGCCGGACCAATTCCGTCGGCCCAAGTTCGAACGTGTATTAACACTATTACAAAATTTCGCATCGCATTGATCGCTCGTCTATGGCTATAGGCAATTCCCATACTACCCTCCCCGAAGGCAATGTTATCTAATGTATGAATGTTTCGTAGTATACTCGTACCAAATCCTGTTTGATTCGCATATGAGATGCTATTTAACTTATCACTAGGATGTATAATGAATAGAGATTATTTACCTTGTCGTTTTGTATTTTTGATACCTATTAGTCGTTCAAAGGTCACCGATTACCTTGTCAAAATGAATAAATAACATTAAATCTTTTATTATTGTATTTTTATTTTTTATTGTTACACTACTTTCTAGCGAAATTTGGGGCTTGGGGAAATTCGGAACTGTTCAAAAGTTCGCGACCCTGGAACGCTGAAAGCAACTGAAGTAACACCGGTACAATGTACAGCATAAGTTATATAACAAAGGGGCTTGAAGAAAAAAAATAGAAGCACATCAATAAAATAGAATAAATTAAACAACTCTTTTTTACGTAAAATTAAACTTAAATCTGTGGGTATATAAAAGAAAAACTTAAATCTAAATTGAACTCAACATGTTCCCAACTTCAAATTCTACATTCAGAAGTCGAATCTTAACAGACCAACTACAAAAAAAAAACACTGAAACAACAGACTTTTCCATCTGTTCAAAAAGAGTCATTTAGTCTGCTCTAAAAGACAGTCACAAGATTTTAAGTTTTAGGTTTTTACATTTGTAGGTACAATACCAATCTGCCTTGCCTCTTCCCAACTACGTTCGAGTCAGCTTCCGGTTTACCCGAATGCATCCAAATGGATATAGTGCCTGCCTGACCTACACACCCCAGTAATTGGGTAACACGATATATCTAGACAAGACTGATACCATCTTTCCTAGGTTGCCTATCTTGATTTTCCGAAACGGCTGTCAAAGATCTACAAATTACAGTTGAAACATACGGCGTAGCGTGTTTTCCGAGGTACGGAGGAAACTCTATATATTAAGATAGTCAACCCTCCACGGATTGACCACGGCAAGTGCCGCTCAAACTTGAAGATAGACCTGTGATTATGTAATCATGCGCTCCTCTCCTCGTAAGTATAACTCTACCGAGCTTAACATAATTAATTACAAAAAAAAATCACAAAAGTCCATGTACAAATCCATCTAGTCACCTCACAAAAGATGATAGATCCTATTCATAGTCTGCAACCGCATTCCTAGCTTATCAGAGTAAAAAGGAACAGGTTTGTAAGAGATACCTATGTAAATGGATTACAGTCGAGATACGCAGCTGACCGGTAACCTGTCATTAGTAACGTGGTCTTTAACCGACCCGTTATTGTTATAGGCAGTCAGAGAATCCGAAAAGGCTAAAGAACGTCATGATTTATAGGTCTTAGAATGGTGATAATAATCAAAGAACTTGGTGATCTTTGTGCTGATAGTCGTTTCAGGCAACGGCTTAATAGCCATGAGCCTAGTTGAGTGACTGAACCAAGTGTTTCATTTAGAAAACGGTCTGGACACGGCTGGTGTTGTTAGGAGGTTCCTTTCTTTAGAGCCCTGTCTGCCCGTATTTAGAACTCTATTACACATGAAATATCTAAAAATGTAATTAATATGTCCATTAAAATTAATGAACTATCTACTATTGTTCTTAACACTTAATTCTTTCAAACAAAAACTGCTAGAAAAAAATCGCCAATCGATTACTCTGACACAAAGTAGGAACTCAACCTGAATTAAATAGCCTATCACAATAATCTTTACGCTTCTGGGTCCACAGTAACAAAAACTGTTAACAAAAAAAAACATTATTAGGCATGCTTAACAAAAAACCTTACAAAAAGCACCAAATACGATTAAAGGCGGGCGCCATCTTGGAATCGAAGGGCGCCCGGAGGCTAGCTGCGCCGGCGCAGCCTCACGAACGCCGTTTACGATATGATTATGCTTTATTGCCATTAATTTGCGACAAACGAAACCGCCCAACACCATCTAGACCGCCATGTTGGCAAACTATTAAATTTATTGATCTAATCAGAACAACTGAATGCCACGTACAAGACCGCAGTTACCTGTACCTAACAACGGTAGAGAAGAAAGAGCACTCAAATTAGTAGTACTTTTTTTAGTACTGCAGTAAGTAATGACACAAAAATTATAGAAGCTTCTGTAGCTTAACTAGACAAAGCCTGTATATCTATCAGATATAGGCTATCAGAGCAATTTCCTTCAAAAAGTAGCTACCGATATAATATATTGATAGTTAACTATCAAGCAGAATTCCTATGTCACTACTTCATTACACCGAATCTCTAAGCTAGACTAATACAGGACGCTACAAGTGCTACAACTACCTAAACCAAAATAATTACCAGCGTAATGAATAAGACGTTATCTATATGTAGAATCTTGTTTTCGTGTGTCGATATCGAAATACGGCAGCATTAGAAAGGTATGTCGTATTTGGAGGACATAAGTCTGTAATCCATAGTTTTTTAATCAGTCGACCGATAGCAAAATGTTGTGCTAAGTTTTTATAAGGTATGTGACGCAGTGATCTAATAGATACAGAAAGTGGCCGAAGTAGATATGCTATAGTATATTGTGGGTACGGGAGTTGGACAAGAACGGTATCACTAAGGAGCTGGTCCAAGTCAAGAGAGATTGCAGCGTTCTGATCACTTTCAAAACTTGAGTAAAGAATACGAATTTATATAGTCCGTTCTAGAGCTTTGATTTGAAGATTTGATACAATATTAGAATAGGATTCATAAATAGGCTAAGGGATGCTTCAAAGGATTACTTTGACCCTAAAACGTAAATGGCAACTGAAAGGACATTGGTTAGGTTTTAGTCAGTAAAAATTTGACACGGCCTCCACTCAGAGTAGGGGGAAGGTTAGGCATTTAAAAAAGTAATTTAAAAACTATAATGGTCAAACAATAATAATAATATATCAGCGTTCTTTCTCTACCAGCCGGCTAGGCGGCTTTGTCTACTAATTGTCTGATTTGTACTGCTGAGTGAAGCCACCAAAGTCACCATAAATCATTAGACTTTATTTTAAGGTTCAGATTCTCACCACCAGATCCAAAATACATATTCATAAACCTCATTGACAGCAATACTCCTAAAAATAGCCACAACATCCTGTTTCCATCAGCAAACTCGCTGGTCTCTCTTGACTCGGTCGGCATGGCCGCGCGCCTGCGCAGGGTGGGGCAGGTTGCACAACGATGGCACGGCGCGCGGGCGCACGCGGGCGCCTTGTTAGCGGCGCGTGCGCTGCCACCGTTGCGTTGCATTATTTATTGCTTATTGAAAAACTACCGATAGCTTTACCTACCCACTTTTGTGGTTGCTTACCGTTTTTGTTAATTATTTTTGTCCGTTGCTCTGATGCAAATTGGGAAAGCAATTATTGTTGGTGTTGAGAAATGTGTTGGACTGTACTTGTTATTCTTTTTTATAGTCTATTAAAATTCGATCAATTATTTTAGTCAATTTATGTCAAGCCTTCAGGCATTGGCTTTTCCATCAAAGTTAGAGGAAATAACAACTACCATTTTTTTTTGTGGGTCTGTTTCCAATCCAACCTACCTTGATTCCAGTATTTTACATAGAGCGGATACCTATCTACCCTCCATAACCCAATAACTGGGTAACATGATACACCTTAGCAACACTAGTGTCCGATTTTTCTAGTTTCTGACTATCCTTCTGACCAATAAAAGAGGTGATTCTTACCCGGCATTAGTAGTGGGCAGAACACATTGCTTGCGGAACAGATAGTCGATGGGGTCGAAAGTTTCTGGAGTGGTGACTACATACCAGAAGACGCAGAGTTGAAAGACCTCCCACAAGGTGTACTGATGATGATGATATGAGACGCATAGGACCGGTCATTGTGGAGACAATTAGGGGAGACCTATATCAGTTGATTTCATTCGGCTAAAATGATGATGCAGGTGATGTTGATGTAAAAAAAAAGGTAAAACGCATCTCATAGTCATGACGATAGTGTGAGTCAGATGGTAGATATTAAATAACTCTTAATTAAGTCTTTGCCATTAACGGTTTACTAAGAAATGCGATTTCACAAGAACAATCAAACGAAAGACCCAGCCCAGCTACCATTTAATTCTTGGTGTTATCATAAACTAATATTTACGATCCATATACATAATATCGAGGCGGTTCATTACATACTTTACTTGATTTTGATATAAAATTTACGGTTTTTGAAATAATCGTACCATAAACGGAACGTTTATATTAATTTCTGTTGAAAGCATGTGACAACAATATTAAGTACATAATAATATAATGTTATTGTTTCTATTGAGATAATACAACGCAGTGTTGTACGTAATAATTAATTAGTCATTAGAGTAGTGTTGGCCCAGTGGTAACCGACTAGCGAGTTGAACGTCGTGGGTTCAAAACGCAGGCTTCGTCTAATTCATTTCTTCACCACTGCTCTCAAAGCAGTGAAGAAAAAAGTTGAAGATGACCTCTACTGCTAAACTTGCCTGTTGGATTAGTGACCATTCCATTTCCTAGAGAGAAGTTCTGAGTTCCAGCAGTGGGAATTTGCCGCCATGCACAGAGGTGCTGAAACCCCATCAATCAGAAGTATTTAATAATGATTAAAAATATGTTTATATTTTCTATAAATAAAGAAATAATATCCTGTAACTTATTGTCATCTTTTTTTGTCCCTAATACAAAAAAAATAATAATAAAAACTTCTACAACGTGGGTTGGCCACGTCGCACAAAAGCACGTGGACAGATGGGCGAAAATCGCTTGAGTCCCGAACTCCTAACATCGTCGAGGCCTATGGCTGCAAAGGCGGTGTGAGGTTTTCATCATATTCGCAGGGCGTACTTGATCAGTGATCGCTTAAGACAGAGAGGGTTGTAAAGGGAAGAGGAGGTTTTGAGCCCCGACGTTGTCTAAGTCGATTGAGGCGAAGGTGGTGTGACGATTCGATCATGCTTGCGGGGAACGAACATGGTCAGAGATCGCCCAAGACAGTTTTGGAAGGAGAATGAGAGGCCTATGAACTGCATAGGCCTCTCATTCCTTCCTCTGAGGCAACAAAAATAAATATATAAGTCATTTGCGCATTTTTTGCGTATCTCCCGAGTCCAGGATATCTAAAATGTGACACAACTATCCTACTGTGCGGTGTAGTAATTTAAACAAACAATTCAGTTCTCATTATCTTCACAGTAAAACCATACCTCTTACTTTTTTATTTTATCTTACCTCACCTATTTATCATAACCATGCACTTGTATAATAACTGGTTTAGATAACCATCAAAACTTAACCACAAATAATATCTTTGAACACAGATGATCAATAAAAAGTTACACAAACTGAAACTACAGTCGACTATCACCGAAAAGATCAGTTAAGGTCATCTAGACGCTACGAGTATTGTAAATGTACAGTCAGCTCAGATAAGATGTGACCATTGAAATCAACCTGCTTGTGCTCACTTACCAGTTTCGTGATTGTTCAGAGCGTACGCCAAACTGACGTGGTAACCGCGATGTAGAAATATGGAAACGACTTATCGATCCACAATTAAAACACTCAACTTGATAATATAAAATCTGTCTTTATAGTCTCCAAAAATGGAGGTGATCTTATTGCATATGGATCGGTTTAAAGTAATGCGCTTTCAATTTTTGAACTTGAACCAAATTCAGTTCGATGACCGTTTTGATTTTTACTGCATTCTATTAATAATTTTAATGTATTTTTCAAAAACACGATTTCTTTATCCTTCACTTTCACTCTCTTCCTTGTTACGTAGCAAAAATGTCGTTCATTTAAATTCGAAATATTTTGAGTGTTAGAAAAAAAAATCTGCGCTGATTAGAGCGTTGAATGTCGGTTACACAAGTGTCGTATCTAGTGGTGCAAGTGGTTGTAAGTGCAGGTGAGCGATCCATCACCGAGCCGGCGAGACGTGGACGTGGCTAATTAACGCAGAGCAAGGTCAGCTGATGAAACAGGCCTAAGCACCCACTCTAGTTTGTCACAAAAATTACATTGCGCAAGAGAGCGTTTCTCTTGTGACGTTCGCGACGAATTGTCGCATCGTTAGCTTGATTCTTAACGCTGAGCATCCAGTATCTTCGAACACCACTATACAGTTACAAAAAAATATTGAATTATTATTTACTTTTAAACACCAAATTAACGTTTAATAGACTGTGTGAAAGATGAGTATGATATAGTATTTTTGCGGGTGGGAATTTATCAAAATTATCTTTTTCCGCTCCGAGTGGAGTAAGAGCGAGTGTCAGATTTATCCTGACTAACACTATCTGACACTATCTTTTTTCAGTCGCCCTTGGTGGTTCAGGGCGACGGTAAGTATTACGAAAATTCTGTACAACGCATATTAAATATTCAACTATAATACTTGTTGCGTTAGATTCGCAACAGTTGAGATATTCCTATTAATACGGGATGACTCTGGTGGATATCCCACTCATACATACAAAACGGTTTGGGGAACACATTAATTGTGCGCACAGCTTTTTTTTTTCTGGTAGGGGAATCATCAGAATGACTTCCCCCGCTCTTGGGCGGAGCGAGAGGGCGTGTCAGACTCTTACTGACTAAACCCCTACCCCGTTCCTTCGTTGCCTTCGTTCTGGGGGGGACTCGGTGTCAACCTTTAGGAATACCACATGTTCCCCCCAGAGGCTTCGGCCCTACCGGGCCCCGAGGTGTGGAATTTCCGGCCGGAGTCTGTGTTTTCTGATAGCTACAACTTTCCGTGAATAACTTACTTCTAGGCAAGCGTGCTCCATCGTCGACCACATCATCATTTACCATCAGGTGAGTTAGTGGTTAAGCGTAAGCCTATAATTAAAAAGAAAATATGTTAATGCCTCTCAGGTATTTAATTAGATGATTAGCAAGCAACGAAGGTGTGAAAAAGTTTTATGTTTATAGCCTTTCCATGATATTACTCGTATATTTAATTGGTGCGTAATCTCTAAATACATCACACTTATTATACTCGTACTATACAAGCGAAAATTTGTGGGAGTGTTTGTTACTTCTTCACGCTCGAACGGCTGAACGGATTTCGACGAAACTTGGTACACGGGTAGACCATGTCCTGGAATAGCACAAAGAAAAAATTTTTAACACG
Source organism: Mythimna separata (assembly GCA_030763345.1). NCBI lineage: Eukaryota > Metazoa > Arthropoda > Insecta > Lepidoptera > Noctuidae > Mythimna > Mythimna separata. The sequence goes on from CM061187.1 coordinate 8,850,580, forward strand.
GGAGTAGGTTTCCTAGGGATAACTTTCTATAATCACGCGAGTATTGTACATGTCTAAGTTTGCGATAAACTGAAAAACTACTAAACGGGTTTTCATGTAGTTTTCACCAATAGGCAGAGCAATACGAATTCGAATTCTAAAGATATCTAACTCGTGCAAATCTGGGGCAGGTCGCCGGTTTTCTGTTAAAGTAAAAAAAAATTGCATGTAAATGATTATTTCAATCAATTATGAACACACTTCTAAACAAGCGTGCTCCATCCATACCGTGCATAACGTGCTCCAGCATACTTTGGGTACGACATAATTATGGCTTTAAGTCTCCTCTCTGTAGAGTGGTTGGAGAGGCGTCATATCGTTCTTATCAACCGCATGGCCGTCCTCATTGGGCATGGTAAGTTCGGGAAATTAATGGTCATAGAATGCAAAGGGCAGCTGAAGGGCACTGGTGTGGTTTTAGTCAATAAAAGTCTGGTACACCCTCCCACTCCACTCTAGAGCGAAAGAAATCATTGGATGTTAGCCAAAATAAAAAACGAACGTGCTTACCATCTCTTAACAGAGAGATAGTGGCCAAAAGCGAGACTAATAAAAAATACATTCGTGCGGATAAATTTTCATTCAACCTGCTACATTTAAATTACAGCACACTCTCGAATCGAGCTCCGAATCCCTCAGAAACAGGAACACCACTTATTTATGTAAGCCTCAACGATATCGTACTGCTCGACTTAATTTTGCTCCAAAAACCGTCCGGCTATCCATTTTAACGTCCGTCGGCTACAAACTGCCCTGTATTTAACATTTACACCTCTGAGACATGCGATCGTAACATGTTGTGTAACTCAGCTCTCTGACTGATATGAAAATTCGACTTTAGACCCAATTAATGTAAAACTGTAACAATTACTTTGGTTAAAAACCGTCGACAGTTTTACGATGTCTTCTGTAAGATTGATACACAAATCATATGAAAAGTGAAAACACAAACCTCCAAACTCGAAAAAGGTATATAATATATACCTACCTAAGCGTGACTGTCGGGTGTGGGATCATAGGTTCAATTCTTAAGGAAGACCAAAAACGTGCTCTTCTTAATTCTTTATTGTACACAAAAACATAACATGAAACATGGTGATGCAGAGAGCTATGTACATAATTATATTGTTTTTCTATAGAAAAAATATTTTTTAAGTTCTGGTAGTTCCTGGTGAGAAAACCTCCTCTGAAACCATGTAAAACCATTGGTCCTGGGACTGATTTCTCTCCAATCGCGAGGGATTGCCGTTCCATCAGACTATAATAGATGGGTTATAATGTAGGTGTCTTCAAGGCTACAGTGTTAAAGTAGTGCGCTTTATCATCAATGATTGCATCACTGCCATCAGGTAAGATCGCAGTTAAGCATTACTTTATATCAATACACAAAAAAAAAATTAGCGACAGTTTACGTTTTTTCGCAAGATTAGGTTTTCTTACCCCTAATTAATAGAATAGAATAGAATAAACTTTATTGTACACCAAAAAGTAACGGTATAGTTTCACAATAACTTAAATCTATGGGTACTATACAATTAAAAAATACTGTTATTTAAAGAAATAAAAAGCTATTGATCTTTTGGAATTTCTATTAACACATTATCCATAAATACATTTTAATTACTAAAGGAAAAACACTGTCTGCAATAAACGCATCCTATCGCTTACAACGTTCTTGCTGAAATGGTTTGAATTCTCACACCCTTTTCCATGTTTCCTATCGCATTTTTTTTAAATTTTATAATGATGTACCACGCTTGTTAGTCAGCCGGTAATTAATTGTTTTATTAGTACAAACTTCTTCTTCTTCTTCTTTTCGATTCGATGGTTAGTTAGTTAGCCTGTTGTGTCCCACTGCTGGGCGAAGGCCTCCCTCTCGTTTTTCCACGCACGCCTATCTTCGATGGTAAACTCGTCAAATTGTTTGAGGCCTCGTAGGTGGCTAAGCTAACTGCAGCATCAGTGACACTCATTAAATCCTTCAAAGTGCAGGTGTATGAGCACTTAGGGCACTCTAACACAAACTAAAGGGTACAAAATCATGAATCTAAACCAACCTAAATTAACTCATAAACTATGAAGCACTGTCTAATTGTTTTGTAAGATTACTAATTTGTAATTTGACCCAAATATTATACTAATTATAAATACCAATTTATTGCATGACAACTTGATGCAATTATTGTATTTTGACTATGTACCAAGTTTTAATTTCAATTAATTTAGTTATACACTAATCTATAAGTTAATTTGATGTTGGTATCTCATAACTTTGCATATGTGTAGTGTATATTGTGTATGTGAGTAAACAAAATACTGAATTAATTCATGAATCCCCGACCGGTCTCATAAGACCGCGCTGTTATTGTCTTTACTATTGTGTCTCGTTTCGCGGGTATTGATAGGTTAATAGTGTGAACTTTGTTTCTACGGTGGAACACAACTGAACCTATAACCAACACAACAATGAAACTATTATCCACAATAAACAATTAAAATATCGATACATTTCCTCCTTCCCATCTCCATATATCATAGCGTCACTACCAACCAGTTAAGGCGATGCGCCCTCTTTGGTCAAGAACTCAGGACCTCATGCCTCGCGAGATATTTTGATGAGGACGAGATAAATTAATTACAGAGTCGTATGGCCCTACACTAATAAACAGGCAAACTTGCTTATCGATATCGTGGACTAGATATAGACACGGTAATGACCGGTCGGAGTTACATCGACTTAATGATGTCGCCGATTTAGGCACACGTTGCTTACGGAAAAGGTTTTGTAAGAAAACAGGAACTTTTCACAACAATATGCTAATGTTGTAGAGATTATAATGATGCGCATTGATTAATGTTTATTTATTTATTTTGATATTTATGTATTTTATTATACACAGAACAAGGAAACTGTGATAGATAATACGTTACAGTGTTATAAGGAATGTGTTTTAATAAATTTATTATTATTTTTATATATTGATTTATCTAAGGGCTCTCGGGTCCTGTAGCTTTGAAAGATTTACGAAGGGTTGATGTCAACTCTTAAATACCTTTCATGGAAAATGGAACTAATCGATGATTAACTCTATATGTGCTACGTAAGTGCACTCAAAGACGACTCCCAGTTGGTGCTATTGAGGCATGGAAAACCAAAATATAGAGCTATGGAAAGCTTAAGTGGAATAGTTACTAAGAACTATGTTAAGACCCTTGTCTAAAAAACTAACTGTGACTTGCACTCTCAATAAATGGCCAATCAAAAACGGTCACCAACACAAAGTGACAAAGTAACAAGAGGGCAACATCATCATCATCATCATCATCTTGAGGTTTTAAGGTGAGTAGATAAATATACCACTATATAGGTATACTTTTATAAGTGTTTTTTTTTTTAATTAAAGGTGTAAGTTTCTTTGAACGCAAAAGGAAATGACTGCTTATTTCTATAGAAATTTCTTCCAGTAGACCTGCGAAACGATAAATTAAAAGAAATGTAGACTAATGTAATGTTGTCTGACAAAGTATTTACTGCTTTTATAGCGTTTTTATTTACTGAATCGGATTAGTTTCTAATTGGTACCAATTAATTTCTCAGTGTGTAGGCGTAAACTTGATGAGTATGCGCCATCACTCACAGTACTACTCAGCAATAATTACAGATTTAAACGTTAGTAGCAACACTTTCAAATTACGTGATAACAACAACGAATTAAATGATTTTATATTCATAAATCGTAATAAACAAATTAAGTGCGTGCCCTGAGGCCCCGCACTCCGTAATTACCGAAATAAATTTAAACAAATTCCATTATGGGTTCATTTCGACGATGGACGATGTTATCCATCATTTTGATGCAGTTACGACAAATCGAGAAACTTATGGGTCGGTTAATGGTGTTGTGTATCGATAATAAGTGCAGCGGGAATCGATAATTGCACAGTAGCGGTGACGATAAGCGTCGACACTATTGTACATAATGTCGTCCATATTACTAAATTATACGCTGGGTGCGTGGTACGTACCTACTGCTTCAACAACCGGTCCTGTCTGTCAGTTGGGGGTACACTGAAATGTAAGAAAACGGACGATAAATACATACAAATTAAATAAAAATAACTATAATGATAAAATCATCATTAGAATCTTTTATGAACTGAACAACTAAAACATATTATAGATTTTTTATATGCATTAAATACCTTTGGAAACAATTCGATGGTCCCTACGTAAAGTATCGAAAGTGAAAATCGCTACTTTGCAAGAGAGCGATTTAAAGTTTATTTTTTGCATAATTTTGTCACGAGTGATTAAATTTTTATAAAAATTAGGTCTCTAACTATCGGGAAACGAAGTTGTATTAAAAAATTTCCTTTAAAAAGAGCTCAAAACAGTGATAATAAAAAATTGCTATTTTTTTGATTCGATACTTTACGTAGGGACCATCGAATTATTTGTCCGTTTAATATTTAACTTTTTCTTGCTCTTTGCTTTTTTAATAATTCTTAACTATATTTCACCACTAAGGCGTCGAAGAGATCTCAAATGGTATGACTTACTTAAGTATTTAAAATCAATATTGTTGCTTAATATCGAGCAAAATAAATTAAAACTAACATGCGGGACCCTAGGTGCATGATGCCCCAAGTGACGAGGCAAGTTGACACCGTCATATTATATTTGCTGTGCAGCAAGATTTTCCGTTTACCGTCATTATATTTAATTCCTAAAGCGCAATTTCCTCACTGGACTCGATTGAAGGAAATTAAAATGTATCACCTGGATGTCAAACAGGTTTTAATACTATAATTTGATGGGAAATAGGTTAAGCACCCGTACCCAGTAACAAATACTCAAGTGTTTTTTTTCTGTGAGTCTAAAAATTTTGTAAAGAATGATTTTTCAAATATATTAAAACTGGTTTTCATATTGTAAAAAAACTAGGACTGCTAAATAACTGCAATTTTGGTAAAGTGTAATGGTTAGTTTTTTCTGTATTTAATGTATAGTTCTACAAAAACAAATACAACCGACTTCCTTGTATTTTTTAAAACTAGAACTGTAAATAACTCAAATATCAGAAACAGTGTTGCTGGTTTTGTTTTTGGGTTATTTAACAATTAATGCAAATGCTTGACTTTTTGATGTAACTAGCAAAATTGCTTTTGTATTTTATTAATAAATATCAGATTCCATTGAAAGGAATATTCCAAATCGATTCATTTATGAAAAATTTATGCGATAACAAACAACTGAAAACTGACTCCTTTTGGTCGGTTAACAAAAAGATACGCTTGTTCCCGTTCACATGAAACACAAAACAGACAAATCATTTCCTGAAAAAGCAGTCTCTAGTTTAAAGCAGTAACATACCGTAACGTGCCGCAAGTAGTGCATGGTAGAACCTACCCCGCTTTGCATCTAGCGAGGCAGTGTGTAAATGGTGGACGAGTTTTTAGCAACCGACTCGATTTATACGCAAATTATTACCGCCTCAAGTGAATAGATAAAGCAGGCTTGGAAATCTCGACTTTGACGTTTCTTTAGCTTGACTCATGCATGATAAGAAACATCAACTTTGTGATTTACTAGCTTCTGCAAGCGGTTTTGCTCGGGTGGAATTTGCACTCCCCCTCATTATAAATTAAAAGACATGGTATGGAAGTAATTTCTAACAGTGAAACAATTTTCAGAATCAGTTCAGTAGTTTCAGAGATTACCATAAACAAACTTACAATTAGGTATTACCTGTTTATAATATTAGTATATTTATATATTATTAATGTTTTTTTTACGGACTAGTGGCAAGTAAATGAAAAAAAACACGAAAAAATTTACCTATTTAGAACAGGCAGTGGTCATAATATTCGTAGAACCGTATTGGTTAAAGGTTTTCGATGAATCACGAAGGAACCAATCAATTAAGGTATATTTACGCCACCCTCCTCTAGTTTGAGGTACTATTTTTAACATTTTTACACATTTTCACTCTTAGTTTTATTACCGTACTACAGGAGTAAAAAACTGCTACCACTACGAAAAAAAAAACATGTCAAAATCAACTACTAACTGACCACCGAAAAAACAACCTAAAAATACCAAAAGAATTTAAATTAAAAAGTTCAAAAAAGAACACGACAATGTAAACATAATAGTTTACTATGTTTACACAAGTTTACGCCATAATTCATTGTGTCAAACCGAATCGTAGCAAATACGATTTCTTGAACCTGCCTAAATTCACCATTACACAGTTACATAAAAAAAGTAAATTTAAGAGCGTTCACAGTAAGTTTAAAGTATGCGTTCGAGCCAAACAAGAAAAAAGCCGTTGCGACTTGCAAAACAAGAGCAGATGCCGAAATAATGAGGTGCGCGGAAGACGCTGATTCTTTGCTCAGGGTTACCAATTTAATGGGATAATTTAACCTGATTCTTTCTTGTCTTTATTCACCACTGACTTCAGCCAACCCGTGTCAAAACATCATTGAAATCCGTGTGAACACTGCTCTTCTATGGAGACCGGAGTCCGAGCAGTGTATAATATGAGAATAGGCCGTAATTCACAAGATCAAACTGGGGCTTAGTGGTAGCCCCAGTTTGCCCTGGCTTTTTTTCCTGTTCTTATAGTAATCTATGTAAAGTCAGCAAAGCATTTTTTCTTCTTCCATACATTGATTTTTGCTGCTTTCTCAACAATTACTACCTTCCTTTTTTCACACAATCCTTCCATCATTTCTTTAGTCTTCCTTTGTCCCATGTAGAGATATCGATTCCCCACAATTTACAGATTTCCAAACAATGTTTCAGTTTTTCTTGGTTTTAATACGGTATTGGTTGTGTTGCCAACGGGGCCGAACGGTTTTAGAGTAGCAGCGCATTTGCAAAGAGCCAACGTTGAAAGGGCCTCTCAGAAGGTATAGATGAACTGGTGAGGGCTGCGGAAGTTCAGTGAATGTGAGAACCACATAATCGATAGTTATTGGGACACTTGATCCTACAGTTTTTCGGCTGAAATGATGACGATGATTACGGTTATTTGAACTTACGTAGCCGTTAGGTTTTTCATTGAATATTGAGAAGTAGGTACATTAAAGAAAGGAAGGTTCAAGAAATTCTTTGTTAAGGATGTCTACAACAGCATCACGCTGCTGGTATTTTGTCTCTTCTTAAATGAAGATGGAATAATACAGACAATATTTTACTCTTAATGCTCTCTCTTAGTGCTCGTTACTGAAATACTCTGGAAATCGGTGGGCCTATGTAACAGTAGCAGCCCTGTGTCGGAGTGGCGTATGCGCGGGCGCAGACACGAGGTACGGTTAATTGCACGTGTGATTTATACCAAATTGGGAGGTCGAGCCACTCAGCTCTTCACTCACTGTACGTCTATTTTAATTAGTGTGTCGACGTTCATTTCTTCATCAGATACATGGTATCGTAACGATGTAAAATAACAATTATAAACTACTAAATATCTATAGTAACCTTCTACTAGAAGAGAATTCAAGAATAGATTTTCTACAAATCCATAGATTCTAGCAAATTTAAGCACTTCCAGAACCTTTAGAATACTAATGCGGCTATACCATTTAATTAATTACTCTTCAAAAGTTCATTCGACAAAAAAACATTTAAAAACACAGACACCAATCTATACTTTTCGTAAAGTACCTATATGTATATTTCTTAACCTACTTATGCAATTCATCACACACGTAGTTCCAATACTATTTTTCGCTCATAACTACGTACTATGATTACACAAACCTCAATACAAATAATGAATAATTCATACAACATTCCAGTGTAAACAAAATTATGACAACACCAATGGAATAACACCCTTGCATGGCCCGAGGCTGAATCGCGATTCTATAATAGACATATTGAAAGGCGACCTGGTGATAAACAGAAATAACGTCCAGACAAAAAGATCTACCTCAGCCCCCGATATCAACCATCACATATAGAAGCCAAAGGAATTTAATCACATGATTGGTGTCTACATAAATTGGTCAAGTGTCCACCGTTCTGTTTTCACTCTCTATGCCATCCCGCTAGGTTATTTTCTACCGTGATACAGTTTTTCATTCGGTGTAGGTACTACGCGACTGGTTTCACTGATAGTTGCCAAGTCGCTACTGAGTTACTAGAGGTAAAAAAGTGCGGTTAAGTCAATATTTTTGTTGTCGACGTTGACTTTTTCTTCATAAGTTTTTGTAGTGATAATGAGATGTATTTTTCGCACAATGGACATGCACTGAAAGGTTTTGGCCGCGAATCTATTGGGGCTTTCATGTTGGACTACATTTATTTTTAAATTATGCATGCTCTACGGGTATTGCAAAAGCAGATTCACACAAAGCGCCCAGTTGTATAGAGTATCAAATGGAATAGAATGTATGATAGATATTTTTCACCCTATGTAATTTTTTCTAAGATTACGAAGAGGCGTAAGTAACAACTGAAAACTCATTCAAATTCTAAATATGTATAAGCTCCTAGTAGCTTATACATATTTAGAATTTGAATGAGTCGTAGAAAAAAGTAAGTTTTAGGGGGCTAATTACTGCATGCATCTTAAGTGGGAACATAAGTCTAGGTAACGTAGGTATACGTAACTCATCTAAAAACCAAACAAACATCTAATCTCGTAAAACACAGTTTCGCATTACAGTTAACGGCGTGATATTCCCTTACGTCTTGGTTGTGGCTTCACCTAGGCGCTTAATCTGCTGAATGCCCTAATTGCTCAAGAACCAAAGTTTATCATATATATGTGTAACGATAAAAGCAATTATTTAATAAATAAACAATTATAGATAAGCACAGAATTCCGAAATGATTCTACATTCACGTCGTGCACGAGTGACTTGACTTTCTCGCTCCGGTGATGAGTACCAACCAACCTACCAAGTAACCGTCGTTTTTCTTCAAGCAAAAAACTTGTTAGCGTCGCAAATAAAACGAGAGCACGGTGCGCGTACGCACCCAATGCGAACTCACTCAATGTTTTTTTCCAAGTATCGAATTAAATTTTGGGGACATGGCTCCAAAGAACGACTTAATGGAATGGCCTAATCACGTTTTATCGTGACATAAAAAGACGGAACTGTAACTAGGGCTTAAATATATCTGTAAGTACAGTTAGGTACCAGATATTACCAATAATCGTGAATTCTATAAAATAAAATAGAACTACATAAGTATTACATTTTAAATTTCTGCCATCTGTGCCATCGAACAATGGCGACTACTACTTTAGATGCAATTATTTCTATAAAAAGAAATATTTTATAATTACAGTTACCATGTTCAGATCTATATTTTAATTCAAGGTACATATCAATTATATATACCAATAAAAAACTGTCAATACGACTGCATATTTTCTGCAATGTTACAGTTGGACTTAGAACACAATTAAAATATTAGACATTACATTCATACTTGGTAGGTCGTAAAACAGCGTGGTTGAAAAAATCTTCTCATACCCTAGAATGTGCTAAATCTGGATCTAGATTATCGAAACATTCTCGATACAAACTTATAAATAAACAATTAAGTATAAGGCATGTTTCGATATTGGAATATCGAAACTCCCTGCTGCGTGAGAATTCACGGAAAATAAATGACGATCAGAAATTGAATTCCTATGGAAATTTCTTGCCGGAATACGCACGACAGGTGGTGGAACAGGGAACTAAACTGTAATGTGCATATGGCAAACTGTGATTTGACTTTGAAGTCAGCCGCAAGAATACTATTTGCTTCGTTTATTTGCACTACATAGTCGGTGGTTCGAATTGGTTGCAATAAAAAAGCTATAAACGTTTTGATAAGCAATACGAAGCTAATGCACACAAGCATACGCACTTCCGTAACATTTAAAAGATTTATACCTACGAACAGCAACTAATGTATTGGATCCCTGTATTATCAATGAATTAATACATTGTTATTATTAAAACGGAACATCCGTGTAAAATATTACGAATAGACGCAGACGATATTATGAAAAAATGCTAAATAAATCTGTTTAAAATAAAATTATTTGGTTTTTTGTACTTGAATAATCTACATAATGTATAACTTATTTACGCCCATAGACGTGCAAATTAGTAGTCGAAATAATAAAATTTTGATGCTTATAACTTTGAAAAATAGTTGTGGCCAACTGAAAACCAGCGCTGGTTGTCTGACGCCCAGTAAATGCTGAGGTGGTCATCCTTTCGGTACGGGCACGCCCGGCACATTCTGTACTTTTTTTATTTATTTTTTTCTAATTTATTTTGTTTGTAATCGTTGTGCTGTGTCTGTCTCGAATAAATGTTTTTCTATTCTATTCTAATTACTTTTCAATAAGACACAAATTTTTTAACTCAAAAGTATAGGTATCAGTTAACTAATCTAAAACTATTAAGTCGAGATTGTGGCCTATTACAAGTACTATTCGTACAATAGCCCTAGATATAACTGCCAAGCAACAATGTCGCATGCAGATTAAAATCAATGACCCTACAAGTAGAGCACCCTCAACGTTAGAATTATGAGAATATAATGTATTAGCCGGTCGTGTTAGGTGTCAGCCGTACGGATAATTTGTCGAGCCCGATCCGACGGTATGGCATACGGTAGGTAATTCTTAAAATATGGGAAAGACGGATCTATGAATTGGTACGAGTAATGGCATTTTGTATGAAATTTAATTCGGAATTAAATATATTAAATATGTTCCATAACTTTTCACACAGCGCCATCTAGTCCCAAGTTAAGCAGAGCTTGTGTTATGGGTATTAGACAACTGATAAACATACTTATATATTCCTAAATAAATATATATTATAGATAAATTACACCCAGACACAGAACAAATGATCATATGCTCATCACACAAACATTTGTTCTGGGTGGGAATCGAACCCACGACCCCTGGCATAGCAGTCAGGGCCACTGACCACTAGACCAACAGGCCAGTCAACTTAAATTACTTATAAACTTTTGGAGTATTGATTTGGTCAAAATACCTTTCATTATTTGCGGAACTGTATCCGGTGTTGTGTATGGGACAAACATTATCCACCAAATAAATATGTAAAAAACAATTAGGTTCGAGTGATGGCCTGGACAAAGTTATTTTAATCACCAATAACGATTAATAAAAGCTCAGTGCCTTCTCTCATCAAGCTTCTGCCTTTTCCCGGGGAAAACATTGTGGGAGAAGATATTGGATGATAACCTATCTTAAAAAAAATATCCATCTGCACAAATATTTTGAAAGCACTTGTGTAAAGCTAAAGCGTGGAATTGTCTACCGGAATATATGTAACTTAATAACTACAACCTAAGGATCTCACCCACAACACAACTTGTAAGTCGGGCCTGTTACCACACATACGAGTAAAGTACTCTGTTCACTAATTCCTATTAAACCGTGGCAAACAATCACAATAACCTAAACCTATAAAATTGATAGAAAACAGTTTAGCTCTCCCATATTGAGTCAATACAAATTCCAACATCCGCGGCTGACCTACCTGCGTATTCAATCTCTCACAGTACACAGTATGTAAGTCATTCGAAGTGTGATTTCATACGGGCTTGCGGTTACAAAAGAAGCGATCTGTGCAACCACGCCGATTGGTTTCTATTCGCCATTGTGAGCCCGCACTGATGGGAAAGTAATTTGCTACAAATAAAATTGTTACAAAACCCAATGGAATGTATCGGTTCGTTTTGTAAGTAACAATTAACTTGTTTGTTTTTGTGTGAAGGTAAATGTAACGTTGATTTGAAAATGGTGAAAAAAAATATTGAAGGTCTAGAAAAGGTGTAGAACTATCAAAAAGATGATTTGATGTATGGATACAACTTTCGGCTGTAGTTCAGACCAAGGCCCGAAGCAAAAGGGGAAGCTGCTGCCTCCTACTGCAAGACAGTAAAACTAGCGAAGCAGATTTCCGCAAGAAAACGGACATCCTCACGCCCGGCCCCAGCAACCGCGCCACCGAAATAGACACCCCGGGCGTCGGTAGTCGCAGTTTGTCTGGTAATATGGATATATTGTAAACACAATTATTTTTTGAAAACAGTAACCATGGAGTTTATTGCCGGTTCTTCTCCATAGGCCAATTGGAACCGTGCACTAGGTTCTTACGTTTTGTTTTACTGCGCTTTGGACGGCAGTATTCCTTACAGGACATAGTTAAAGAGATGTTTACAAAACTGAAGAGAAGCAGTATCTACAGGCCTGCTCCGGGATCATTTGAAAGAGTGACCGTGGTCCTAGAATGCGAAACACAACTTGTGCAGTATTTAAGTATACGTATCATAGCTATATCCTACCTTTACTTAATATACTTAATAAAAATACATAGTTCTCAATAGAAAGACAGAATGTTGAAACATTTTTGAGGTGTTTTGGAAAAAAAATACATGTCAAATCTATGAATGTAATGTAAAAAACCATTCCTCTTATATCTTCCATATTCCTCACCCATTAGTAAAGCTTTAATTACATTATAATGATATACTTAACGGATGTTGTTGCCACGCTTGGAGGAGGCCTATGTGGAGGCCAGCAGTGGACGTCTGTCGGCTGAAATGATGATGATGAAAAAAAAAAAAATTTTTAAAAGTAAAAACTTAAACCCATTGCTTATAAACCACTTAAATATATTTCAAATCTCAATTTCAGTACCAATTCACGACAAACAATTGTATCATCAACAAAAGGAAACTCATGAATCAGGCACCGAACCCCCGATCAAATCCCCGACCGTGTAATATCAATGAACCTATCATTTTTTTCGAACCAAATTACGACTTAAACCGTCCAACAGTCCATATAAAATTGATTCCATATATTTATGATACGTTTATTATATCGATATAAATCTTGGAGCAAAAACGGTTGAACTCGCCTTACGACATCAAAATCGCAAGTCGTCATATGAATAATACATAGATATGATGTATTATCATGTCGGCTGTGTATTGGTAATGCAGTGGGTTCGGTTCCCGTCGCCTGGAGGCTTCGAGTCATTCGTGTGCATTACGCAGTGATTGCTGATATAATTCGAGATTGATGGTAATTGTGAGCTGAGGTGTGATATGGTTTTGCAATTAATATTGTGCTGGGTAACCAATTAAATAAGTCATGTTAGACTACTGCTGGTAAAATGATATGTAGTTTGGGAGATGTAATATTGTGACTTGGTATGTTATGATTAAACAAAACAAAAAACTCCAAAACAAAATCATTTTAGTTCAAAAGTGAAGAGCGAGTGGTTTTTTTTTGGATGGGAAATCATCCAGTGACTTTCCACTCTAGGCGTGTCAGACTTTTCCTCACTAAAACCTACTCCTATGTACCTTCTTGGTTTTGCGTTCCAGGACCCCGGGTTTACCTTTCGAAAACCAACCCATGGCTTCGGCTCTGCAGAGCCGTTACCATTTTGCTGATAGCTCTTTGAGGCCCGAGTAGAACACTACGCGCCCTTGACGGCTTGAGCTCGGTCCAGAAAGGTTATCGGACGGCCTGACGACGAGCCAATGCTCGTCTTCCACAAGTCCACGCCTACGCTGGCTGGAAAAGGGGGTTCTCACAACCAGACCTTAGTCAAGAGTAAATAGGTTATTTCTAGGCAAGCGTGTCCCATTTTCAACCACATCATCGCTTACTATCAGTTGCGATAGTGGTCAAGCATCGAGCTAAAGAACAGTAAAAAAGGTTTTTAAGAAAAAGTACATTTGAACTGTATTATCAATTTTCAAAGCTCTTGAAACTCATTTTTTTGAGTTGAGAAATCACTAGATATAACTTCTCCCGCACTAAATAGAGCAAGTGGGAATATTAGAATTATACCGACTAAACCCACTTGTGGCAAAAAAGGCAACTACAGGATTAGTTTTTGTTTATGCCTTCTAGGGCTACGTTAAACATGGCACTCCTTCAATTATAATAAATCATAAACTTTCAGGTCTATAACACACTTTTTATTAGAAACAACAATAAGTAGGTACTGTGACGGGGAGGGAGCACAGAGATAAACCGTGGTACGGGATTTAGCGTATTTTCATCGAAGTGTTTTCATGGACGCGGCCGATACAATAATCATTATATTTTTATAAGCTTTCTTTCCACGATGACACATCTGTCTAAAAACAATATTATTCAGAATATTCGAACCATATATTTTAAAGAGTTTTAGTAATAACTCTTTACAGTACTGTACAAAAAACAATACAAAGAGTTTCCTCCACACAGGGACCACCCTGTACAAGCACACTCATCAACCGTCACTCACCAGACAGCATGGAACCACAGCCCATACACGCCGCCGAATGATTAGGTAACCTCTCCATAAGCGTACACAGTCGGTGCCCAAAACAAATGACTGCGCAGGAGTGCGCTCACAGAAGAAAGGCGACAGGTCACGAGCGCCACACATCTCTTAATTTAATTTTATTATCTTACACGACTATCGGTTATAATTATTTGTTCAGATGTCACTTTCCAACACACCCGGCTGTGTTTTGACTTGTAGAGTTGTGATGTAAGTTTGGAGTGGTCCTTGCCCAACAGTGGGTTGATAAGAAATTGGTTGAATAATAGATGTCACTGTTAATTATGATTAGAGGTTTTAAACAAAGTGACATTATATCAATGGTAATAATTATCGAAAAGAAATATAAAGAAATAGCTTCTATCAGAGGCTTGCTTCGCCCGCATAATCTATCCGTGTACCAAATGTTGTCTAAATCCATTACGCCATTTTAGCGTGAAGGAGTAACAAACGGACATATATGCATACAAAATTAGATTTAAACGGTGCATCGCCAGGTTTACCTAGGACGGCAACACAAGTGTTTTCCTTATATATTCCAATCCAACGACTTTTTAAGTAAATAAGTACCTATACCATAATGGAACAACTCTATGAAAAGTTTGGACCCTGGAGGTGGCTAGGTTAACTGCAGTATCGGTGGCATTCTTCAAGTCATACCATACTTCTCCTTTTCGAATTGTTAGAAAACTCCTTTAGGCCTAGTAGATGGCTAAGTTAACTGCAGCATCGTTCGTATTCATTAACTCCTCCAGAGTGATGGTACATGAGCTCTTGGGGCCATATAGTTGTAGTTTATAAATGCACTGAATATAAATATGCATGTTATCTTCTTACATAAATAATAACTACTAACTTCTTAGTACTCTAAATAATTTTAAGTCGATTTTTCATAGTCCGAAAATCAACTTTGATAATAAATAATAAAGCCAAACATTAATTATTAAATTAATCTATACTAATTTTAGACGTCAAAACTAATATAAATAAAGAAAAAAAAGCAGAAACTTAGAATAAAAAATATGATGTAAATGACCGTCGTCACCACGTATTATAATAAAGTCATTAATTAGTTCTAATTAATTACTAACGTCTTTTTATTATACAGATCACATTTAATTATTACAGATATTTTTCCATTTACCAAACATGGATGAATGAAATATGTGTAGAAACAGCGATTAAGAAACTGATATATGTTTATGAGAAACTCGGCAATAAACTAACAAACAATATCTTCCTTTTATTTCCATTTATAGATAGTTTTATAGTTCGCAATTAGAATTGAACTATAATTTGATTAGTAGATTGATATGGAATCTTTTTCCGGATTATTAGAATTCCTTGATTATCATGGTCTTCTACTTTTCTTCCCGAATTGAAACCAGTCCTCAGAAATGTCTGTAAAACGGTAGGGGTCCCGCAAGGTGCACGCCCATTGGGGCTATGGACGCAAACCTATGGGCCTTACAAATACAACGCAAGGCAAAGAAGAATCATAGGAGTGAGTTTTGGATAATAAAAGTCTGGAGCGGGAGAAGTCATTGTCTGATGTTCCACCTAAAAAAAGGAAATGTTTTTTTTTCTGGATACAAACTTGGGCGCAACTGCAATTTCACAGGATGGTAACCATTGATGCAATCGTTATTAAGAGCCTATTCGCTCTAGCCTTGAAGACACCTAAATTGAAAATCAGACAGGAAGACCGCAGTAGGAAATTTGTTTCAGTCCTTTGATGTAAATATAATTACTGGCAATGAAGTTTAGCCTAGTAACGCGAATCGAGTTAATGGGAAATGTGGTGATGGTGGTGACATGGTCACACACTCTTCTGTTCCAAACCTGTGAATAAATCCACCTAAGCATCTTCGTGGAAAAGCTGAAGTAATGACCTACCAAATCAGTCACCTTAGACACAGCAGAAAAACCGTCTTAACCTGCAAATATCTATTCACGATAGAAGCTATTCTTATTACTTCATGCCGATGCCAAAGAAAACTCCAGTCAAGTCAACAGCCAAAACAAAACACCATCTCAACAATTCCATTACCAAAACCATTTTCCAACCACCAACAATCATTTTCCAAGAAAATTCTCCAAGTGCTAAGTGCTGGTACCACCCGCGAGAGCATTGTACACGCGTGCCTCGTGACCAGTAATGCTGTTGCTCCGTAGGCACATATTTATGCACTCAAACACGGCATCAATCATTCTAATGAGCCAGTAGGTACGGACGGGTGTAGCAGCCGTTGGGCCGCGTCACGTGATTGCCGTAGTGATGCGCCAGAGATTTATCGATTGGTTTGTTAGCTGTCAGTTGTGTGTGAAGCTTCAGGCTCTAGATCGGAACCAAACGAACCATAGTCTTCCTATCCGCTAACACATATTATGACGGGATAAAAGACCATTTATGACGTTTTAACGCTAGATTGAATAAACAGGGTCATTGACAAAATCAGGAGGTGTAAAGGAAAGGAGACGTACAGTAGGACGAAAATAGCGGATTATGATGAAACTGGTGCAACGCAGTAAAATTATGTAGTAATCTAGCTGTTAAAAAGGTATTCGATCTAGAAGTGTTGGTAAGAATACAGCATCAATCATTCTAATGAGCCAGTAGGTACGGACGGGTGTAGCAGCCGTTGGGCCGCGTCACGTGATCGCTGTAGTGATGCGCCACAGATTTATCGATTGGTGTGTTAGCTGTCCGTTGTGTGTGAAGCTTTGGGCTCTAGATCGGAACTAAACGAACCATGTGTCCTATCCGCTGACACATGTTATGACGGAACAGAAGACCATTTATGACGTTTAAACGCTGCATTGAATAAACAGGTAAATTGACAAAATCAGCGTAAAATGAAAACGAAGGCGTAAAGAAGAGGCTTACAGTGAAACGAAAATAGCGGATGATGATGAAACCGATACAAAACAGATTATCTAGTAATCATAGACTCGTAGAAGCTGTTATAAAAATGTGTATTTGATCCAGAAGTGTTGGTAAGAATACAGCATCAATTGATGAATCTAATTGAAGATCCAGATCTGGTTAAGACCAATTTACAAAGCCTTGAGCACAGGCGTAGGGTAGCCAACCTTCTTCTACAGGATGCATTTCGGAGAGTGTGCGCGGGAATTGCATGAACTGATTCCGCCATCCCGTTTTTACCATCGGACAAACCGTCGTACGGCGAGTATTCACCCTTACGTTGTCGAAACCTCTACGGTCCGGACTAAGCGTTTCGCTTCGTCGTTTATACCGCGTACATCGAGGGACTGGACAAAATCAGTGTAAAATGAAGACGAAGGCGTAAAGAAGAGGCTTGCACTGAAACTAAAATAGCGGATGATGAACAAACCGATACAAAACAGATTATCTAGTAATCATATACTCGTAGAAGCTGTTATAAAAATGTGTATTTGATCTAGAAGTGTTGGTAAGAATACAGCATCAATCATTCTAATGAGCCAGTAGGTTCGGACGGGTGTAGCAGCCGTTAGTCCGCGTCACGTGATCGCCGTAGTGATGCACCAGAGGTTTATCGATTGATGTGTTAACTGTCAGTTGTGTGTGAAGCTTCGGTCTTTCGAGAACTCACGACGAATGAAGAGATTTACAGTAGGAGGAAAATAGCACATGAAGATGAAACCAATCCAAAAGCGTTAGATTATCTAGTAAACATATAGTAGCTGTTAAAAAATGAGTATTCGACCTAGAAATGTTGTTAAGAATACAGCATCAATCATTCTAATGAGCCAGTAGATACGAACGGGTGTAGCAGCGGTCGGTTTAACCCGTCACGTGATCGTCATAGTGATGCACCCATGATTTATCGATGGATGTGTCAACTGTCAGTTGTGTGTTAGCCGTGAATTTATTAAAGTATAGAAGACTTACCAGAGCTGCAGACTAGAATTGTTCGAAAGAATCACCAGGGTTCTGGAAAGCAAAAGGCCACTTAAAGAACACGAAGTTTTAGTCAGTCAAATTCTGACACTCCCTCAATAGTAGGATAATGCAGCAGTAACAGACATAAGAACATGTTCTGAATGTGGTAAATTGAAAAATTTTTTGAGACGGCAAGGGAAAAGAAACTCTGAAAGGACTTTGGGAAAAAGGTTTTCCCAAAGTCCTTTCAGAGTTTCTTGCTTGAAAGTTGGACAGCAAGAGCTAGACAGAACAAACGATCGATGTGTTAGCGTGAAAATTAAGCAAATTCTAGAAGAAAAAAAAGGAGATGAAAAAACTGTGGCGTAAAGGAAAGGAGCCTTGAGGTATAAGACCAAAAAAAGTATGACAGTAATGTGATGTTTGCTAAGCAGTGGAACTATTCATTTGCAATAGATTTTAGAACTAAAGGTATAAGATGAAATATATTGTTTCCATTTCGATACTTAGACAAAAGGAGAATTTATAGCTATACCCGTCTTGCGACAAGCATATAAGTCAAAGATGTAGACCAATCAGGTTGCTGCCATTACTTACAAGATCAGAAGCCTGCTACGACTACGATAATAATACATAATATATTATTACATACATAAAGCACAGAAATACCAAGTCCAAGTAAATAGCATGAATTATTAAGATATGCGTATGTCAAATAACAGACGTATTCAATATACTGTATTACGACCGTTGATAGACGTAAATTGAAATTTTACAACAAATAATACCACATTCGAATATAATAAACATTGTTATGAATATATTGTCGCTAACACTATACCTGTTTATTAACATATTCGTGTGCAGTTTCAGTTTATCGATATCGATAGTTATAGTGATCAAATGAGCCCTATTTAACATAGCAGTGATATTCAACTAACAAGTTTAGCAATGAAGGAAAGAAAGCTGCCCGGAGCGTCCGGCGCTATTCACAAATTGGCACGAGCTAGGCACGCGTTGGGCCCTCGCACTTAAACGTAACATCTTCTTTGAACCACCACTGGAAAATCAACCATACACGTTGAAACTAAAGTGTATTTTACTTTGAGTGTTGTTAAAGGTTGTTTTGACGTTTCAGAAGCAGATGAGTTACAAAGATTGAATGGCGCAGTGCAATGATACCGTAGAGCCATTACGGCGAGAGCAAAAAGGATGGAATTCTTTCGATTGTGCTTTGTTTATTTTCTCTTTGATTAATACTTGCGTGGTATGCTAATTATTGCGTTTAGCAAATATGTAACAGCTGGTTTGGTGATTAAGCATTTTAAGATGGAAAGTTTTTTAGATTTGAAGGTCATCGTAGGCTTGTCTTAACGTCTTACTTGTTAAAAATTTTGTTTTAGCTTAGGTAAATACCTAAGCTAAAACAAAATTTTTAACCTTATAGTTATTACTCAGAAAACCAACACTTTCCAGTACAATCACGGTAGATATAATAGGTTTATTCTTCACACGATTTGCTGTGATTTTACAATTCATCATATCTGCCCAAACAAATATAATATAATAAAATATTTATAACTATAATAACATTTTTCTGCAGCTTCGCTCATATGAATTCTCCAAAAACGGAGCGTTTTATCAAAATGAAAAAGGTACTAAGATGTAGCGTAGTATATCGAAGAAATACTTCCACAGTTTGTTTCTCGTTTAAACAAAAATATAGGTCTTTCTAATTTTGTAGAAAGAGGTATTCTTTCTCATTTTAATTTAGATCATGCTCAGTTTCGAGTAGTAGAAACTCCAATTGATACAATCAAATACTGACCATAGACAACACAAACATCGGTACAGCAATCACAAATAAACAGGAAATATATAAGACCATAAATAAATAAAAAGTAATATGAAACTATTACATCGCAAAACCCAGCAGCCGCTCCTGTCAAAAACTTTCAAAACTCTTCAATCAATGATCGTAATGAAACAATAAAATAAAAAACAAACGCTAAACAGTTTGAATATTAGCTGCCTACACGAAAGTAATTAACTTTCTCGCTAAAGACAATCAATTAAGTGTAATCATCTCATCAATGGCGCCTGGAGCTAAGTTCTCGTATTATACATATAGTCATACTCGGTAGGAACAGTCGATTATTCTATTTTTTTTTACATTAATAAGTAGTAGGCCAGAATAACAATTCAAGTCACTCTTCAAGGTTTGAGCTTTCTACGTGGAACACAAGCCATCCTTGACCCTCCTCCCAAAGAAAGATTAAGGCTTTGGGAAGAACATAGTCTACCACCACCCGACTTTTTGAAACCCCAGGAACGTCTCCCGCCTGGTCATGAATTAATTTTTTTTTTTGGTCATGAATTGCAGTGGCCTGTATGGAAAGAACTAAATCGGTTGCGCATCCAGGTAGGTCGATACAAACACAATTTGGCCAAATGGGGTTTCAAAGACCCTTCGGATATCCAATGTGAGTGCGGTGCTTCTGTACAAAACATGAACCACACGTTGGAGTGCCCCAAGTGCCCAAACACCTGTACTTTGGGAGATTTTAGCCACCGATGCTGCAATTAATGTAGCTACCTACTGGGCCCAAACAATCTAAAGTGTTTACCTTCGATTTCAAAAGAAGAAGAAGACTCTTCAAGGTTGGGCATGCCACGTTTGAGGTCTTTGTCTCCGTTTCAAGTCCTCTCTTTGAGGTTAGATAGGTGCCTCTGCGTCCTCACTTTCCTTCTGACATAGGTCCACACCGGATACGGGTGTTATGGGAGATTCATACTTTACTTTTGGTGGGAAGAAACCCTTTACATTTAGAAGGCCAGTTTATTAAAACGGTAGTTTTGTATAAAAACAAACCAAAATACAAGTAGATTATTCAATAATTTAACAACTAAAGAACAGAACCACATCCAACAGAAGTCTTACAGTGTAGCTACGCAGCCATAACTGTCAGCTTCCTTTCAACTCGCGCGCAGATCGTAATCAGGCGCGTTGATTTTCAGACTTTTCACTAATTACATCAATCCGCACAAACCACTCCGCAAATTAACGACTCGCTCTGATTTATTCACACTCAGTTTTGTATTTGATTACTGTAAACTAAAGTTAAGTTAATTGGACTTTTAAGGCTGGACAAATTTTATGATTTCCTCCGTGTTCAAGGAATGCGCGTATAATTTTGTGTAATTGTATTTAGTGCTCCGATTTGCTTATAAATCGTGGCAGTAAATAGATTGACAGCTTTGGTATTTACTCATTTGGAAGCGATAATTGGTCCGTTAAAACTTAGTTGCGGTCAGAGGTCGAAAGTTTAAGTTAACACCGTTTAACTAGTCCAATTAAGTCATTAATTTCGTAAGCTTTAGCTGCTCGAATGCCATGAAAGCCCGAACGACCGCCAGATCAAGCGTTATAAGTAGACTTTATTTTTAGGTGAGAAATCATCCAATGCCTGCTCCCGCACTAGCAAAACGGGAGTGTGTCAGACTTTTACTGACTAAAATCTACTCCTGTTCCTTCTTTGCCTTCGTTCTAGTGCTTCGGGGTTCACTTTCAACCCATGGCCCCAGTAGGCTTTCGACCCTATTGCGTCCCAACGATTTGCTGACATCACCTTAAAGTATGCTTAGACGGACGGCTACCGGAAGGCCGGAAGGTGATCTACGCATTGGTCGCCGTCCTCAAGCCTACGCCTACGATGGTTGGAAATCGGGAGAACCATTACCTCGCACGTGCAACCGTCTCCTTCAAAAGGACGCGACACTTCAAAATAAAGGCTTATGATATTCAATCACTGTTAAACTTAAATTTACAATCAGCAACCTAAAAAAATATTAGAAGAAAATGCCAACAACAAATCTTGGCAACACTCCACTTTCTCAGGCGACGCTCTAAACGAGGTACAGTTTTTACAAAACCACTTATGAACGTAGTTTAAACATGATTACTATGTAAATTTATAATGGATGGGTCATCAAGTTGACTATCAAAGACGTCATTACCTTACTCCTGTCACTCGGCAATTTCATATCATCAATCTTGTATTTAAATGGTACAAGTAAACGCTCTCAGTTGGTCTCCAGGCTGGTTATAATGGTCTATAAAATCAACATTAGAATCGAGAAGCTATTAATTCGTAAGTTCTTAAACTTATAAATTAAGTGTTACTGTTGTTGGTTTTGTTGAGTGAGTCATTAAGTTTTTCATATTTCGATTCGAACTGTGAAAAGCAATATTCAAACGTTATTTTCTTTTACCATATTATTAAATTATTTTACTTTCATGAAATACGAAAATACAAAGCATTCTCTACTAGTCAACCAATGGTGGTGGAGAAAAATAGTAGTCACGTCTTCCTGCTCCGCCCAGAGTGGTAGAAGTCATTCGATGAATTCTCAAATAAAAAAAACTATGTAATATAACTATTTAAAATAACTTTATTTTAGTTAACGTATAAAATAATCTGACATTCAGAAAACCAGACGCAATCAGGGCAAAAAACACCAAACCACGTCTAATTCCCAGAACTGCACATTTCTGATCAACATTGAATGCACATAAGAATTTTCAGGTCTCGCCAACTTAAAACCTTGGCTCATAATCATATACAACAAAAAATAGCTCTTAGCTAAGAAGGAAAAGTAAGCAAGTTATTAAATACCAGTTACTCGCTCCAAATGCTTTAAACGCATCACCGATTTGCGACACTGGACATGCTCACATACCTAATAACGAATTATATAAAAACGTTCTATGATGCAGGTTCAGTTAATTTTCTTGTCATGTCGCTAATAGGGAATTGATGTGTAGTTTCCAAGCATTTAGAGCTTGGATAACTTAAAGACTCGAAGATAATCTTCACTCCGTTTTCATCGACGCTTTAGATTCCGTGTGGACGACATTCCTCCGCGGAAAAACGAAGCGTATCCACTTAATTATATTGTAATTGGCGAGGATGGCTCAAGAATCTGGAATATTGCGGCACTTGCCTAGTAGGCAAATAGTCTGAGTCATCGCTACTCTGTAAATAAACTAGATGTCAATGATTGAGTACCTTTTAAACTTTCGTTTTTGCCATGGAGTTTATTTCTGCCTTTAACAGTACTAAACAAATAGCAAGGTAAGAGTTTAGCTGGCTGTAGAAATGAGATTAATCCTCTTCAATTCATCAGTCACAGATGCTCTACCGAAGCAGTATGTCTCCGCAACTTTGTAGCCAGTGGGAAAATATTCCCTTCCTCACACGAGAACTAAACGTCAATATATCTCCATCTGGAGTACATTTCACTTCACATGTACAGGTAAATAGAGGTTCTTAGGCACACGTCACATTATGCCAACATGGTGCCTACAAGGAAGTTTTATTTTACCGAAACAATAAGCAGACTGGTTAGATATCCTCCGAGGGTAGCTGCGACCGGCTCGAGAATCGCCTTAATGATGTCAAAAGGCAACATAATGTGTTCTCCTTAAACGGTCGTCGCAGTTCGTTACTGTCGCCTCCTTCCCCGGTGACGTCTCACTGCCTACCAGACGGACGCATTAAGATCACCTAAGGGCACCACCATTATGTAAAACGACCACGGAATAAAATATATTCACTCGTTAAAAAATAAATATACGACCGGCTCCGGTGTTTGCTCGTTTTACGACGAAATTGTACAAATAAACTGGTCGTAGTGTTGCGGCGTACGGCCAGAGCTCTCAGGCACTTTTGGCATTATTAAAGTGATGACGCTATGCATAATAAAAGCTCAATAAAGGAAGACGTGTTCATAATTCACGGCGTCCTCTCGCTGCAATCGTAATAATAAAGAAGGTATTTTTTAGTTGTCGACGACCTCGGCCCAACCTCCACTGTGTACCAAATTAATTTGCTCCATATTTAGAGAGCGAACATTGAAAACGTGTTAGGGTAACATGGAGATATGACATGATCGTCGACATCCACGTAATAACAGCTCAGCTCGATATAACAGGAATTAATGTATCTGTCGATAGCTAAGGCCGAATCCCAGATTACCGATCGGGCGACCTCGTTAGATGTTATCTCTATAATTCGAAAATCTTTTATGAATAATTTGTCTCCATTATGTTCGCAACGTTTAATGCTCAGGATTGGAACTTGACATCCTGTAATGCTAATCAAGTATTAAATACCTATTTTAGAATGTTGATTTATTTCCTCTCGTTTACGTAATTTATTGGGTCGGTAAAACATCAAATAGCTTGAATAGTCAATAGCGTGTAAACATTATTGTTCGGGGAGTTAATCGAACTATGACAAAGACTCGATGGAAGTAGGAAGAAATTTAATGAAGTCTAGTGTATCAAGCTCATTATTGAGTGAAGGAACAATAAGGTGATCTGTTTTATCGCATAACTAGCGATCCGTCCTAGCTTCGCACCGGTGTTTGAAATGTTTGAAATTCTTGTCTTTTCTCTTCTATAACATGCATTTATTATACATTTAAACATTCCTGAAAACCGCAGGAAAATCTGTTCAATATTTTTCAAATTACTGCGAACAGAGACATGAAGATGGGGCAGGGGCTTTGTTTCATAATAAATAGGTATACGTTTATGTATAAGGATTCTACAATCCAAATATGTACTGATGTAATCAGAGCAAACAAACTTGACCAGTAATAAGAATATGAAGCGGTCTACATCACCATACATACCTACATACTTACGTACTATTCCACTTTTGCTTTCGTTGCCAACCTACGCGCATTAAAAAGACTTGAATGAGCGTAACGGGTAAATTGATTGCGGGCCGAGTCACAGCGCACCACTACCTACGGCCCGTACCTTATAATTAGATGATATGAATTCGATGCGATAGCGTGGCGGTCCCTTGCGAAACTCGCCCGGCTCTTAAGGGACCACGTCCACATTTACAAGCCAAAACGACTCATAACACGACCTTAATTCACACCAAACATACCTTTAGGAACTAAATTATAGAGCTCAAAATTCTATGCACGCAAAATTAGGTTTAACCCTTCCAATTCCCATTTAGCCGCTGGACTATAGATGAAGTCACTCCGGAATGTGCTTTTGAATATTCAACCAACTTTGTACTCTAATTCTTTAACATATAGATGTAAATCGTGTTTAAATGGTGCAGATATGCGTCGTTTACAGTTATAGGCCGCGCTCGCGTTAGAATCAGGATGCTGCAACTGCCCGGACGCGGGTCTAATTACCGCCGCCACTCAATATTGCAAAATGAAGCCTATTCTAGAGTACCCTTCGGCTATTACACTCCATCTATTGTTACCGAACACATTTAAAACGTTCAATGGTGTCTTATAATGACCTAGGTGCGGTTCAAGCTACCGATACCTACAGAAACAATACAGTTTTATCTCTCCGATCTCTACTCAACAATTTCTAATTAATCCCGTACATAACTTGAATTAATTGCTGTTATGAAAGTTTAATTATAATTATGACGTATTACTCAGGTTTTATAATGATATATATTTTATCAATGACAGTGTTACATGAATTTAATCTAGTTACATAGGGCATTGAACATTTTAAATTATAGTAAGTAAGTAATTTGCATTTTGATGTGTCTTGAAACAATAGCTTATTATTACATGTCAAAGATATGGTAGTTGCCTCAATTTTTATTTCATTTTGTATCAAAAAGTAATTTTATCCAAAATCGTGAATAAAAATACTTTTTCAAATCTATTTAAAATGAAGTAAAAAGGTAACCCTTGAAATCTAGTAGAAGGGCAAATAGCAAAAAAAGAACCGCCATCGTGTGCATACAAAAGATACAGCAAGATGGTAACCACGCCTCTACTCTTTCATGAGGAAGGTTGATTTTAAATATTGGTATGAATCAATATTTAAAACATCAATGACTACTTCATTTATCTAATAACCAATTTTGAGGCTGTTTTTATAGTTCTATTTATTATAAATAAACATATTGTACAAGATTAAAAACCATACAATACTCAATAGAAAAACAAGATAAGATAAGAGAATAACAAACACATTAAGCCATGTTAACTGTTGGTCGTAAAAGTTAGTAATTAAAGAAACAATTAGAACCCTTGTTCTTGTCACATATCTTGATAAAATCGTGTTGATAAAGCGGTGCCATTAATTCACTACGGTTTAAAGGCCTATTACACCACTCGTTTTTACGAACGGTCTTAGTCTACGTCGCTTATGGCGCATTTTCATTAGTCGTTAACTCGTTCGGTATACAGCATGCGGGGAGTCCCCGCATGCGGGATAACAACCAATGAAAGTTACCAAGTCGATACATGTTCGGTATACCGACTACGGTTCCCCGAATGTGGGCCCTGAGCTATGGTACGCATTCCAGACATCTCTCGCACCCGGCATGCGGGCCCTATCGACTAATGAAAACGGTTCCCCGAATGCGGGCCCTGTGGCATGCGTTTCAGAAATCTCCCGCACCCCGCATGCGGGCTCTATCGACTAATGCAATTGCGCCATTAGTGTAATAAGGGTAAGACGGTCTTCGACGGGGCTCGACGTAACGTGTCGACGTATCGAGTCGACGTGTCGATTTGTGTGATAGGCTCTTCAGTTTTAATAAAGTCTGCTTAAATCGGGTCTGTGATGTAAGTGACGAGAACAGTGGACATAAGGAAGCTGGGCTTGTGCTAACGGTTTGTAGGATATGATGTAGGTATGCTTGCGTCCGCGCATGTGGGCTAAATATGGTGGTAATGGGGTTTGTGAGTCATTTTTATGTGAGATTATGACTTGTAAGTTGAATAGGCTTGATTATGAAGATATTCTCCAAACTTGCTAAATCTAAAAGGTGTAGGAAAGGTGGTCCAAACCAGACGATGGGATACTTATTAGGCTGCCCAAAGTGTGTGTATATGTATTTTGGAGGACCTTAAAATGCCACTGACTCCTAAAAACTTTGAGGGGAAGAAAACTATCGATTTCAAAGCAAAAGAATAAAAATAGGAATTTATTAGATTGGCTTGAACTCCCGAATACATAAAATCTTACTAAAAGAGTTGTTGCAGAAATACTCAACGCTTTAAAGGTGATAAAAACAACTTTTACTAACTAAAACTGAACCGTTTTCCGATTGTCCGTTGCATTCAAGAGCCACAATAACACTTTGCCAATTACCTAAACCTTCCACATTTCACTCCCGATTTTTACCACCCAAATTGATTTTTGGATTCTTAATAATTAGCCTATTCTTATTAATGCCCGTTATTATTTATAGCTAGGTTATTACAAAAACATCGGCTCAAGTACTCAAAATAAAACAAACTCGATTACGCAGACATTCCAATCCTTGATCAGCCCCATGATTACTAGCCCCATCAAATCGAAGACATCCGCAGCGCTGATCAAGCAATGACGTGTGACGTCATAATGACAGGAAACGCTATAGTTCAAGTAAAAATTGATATGGTATACTGTATGTACAGTAATGCCAACATAAGGTCAACTCCACACTTCCTCTCTACGATCACCTAGAAGTGTAGATGCTTATCACCTGTCTCTCAGTTCTCAATGACAGTGCGAGATAATCCTTAGTGTCTGATTAATTGCTGCTAGATTGTATTGTGTGACTAATTAATTTGTACGACTTATTTCTTGGTCTGATTCCTGTTTGTAGGGGTTTTCCAAGATTTCGAGAGGTTCCTGATTCGGATTCAGACACGGAAGAAACGCCCAGCTGTTGCTATCTTGGCAAATCTCTTTTTTTGGGCACTATATACAAGAGTGGTTTGAGGACAATGGCTTGAACTAGGGCCGAACGCGAGAGGTCGCCGGCGCCGCTGTCAATTTCTTCTACGTGGTGCTCTGCCCAAGTGGGACACACCTCCACCGTGTCCTACGGGCGATCCGCACAATGGTTACACTCGCCTGAATCAGATGTAGGAAATTTCTGAACCTACCATATCCGGTGAAGACCTAGCTGCGTCAAGCGGAGGGTGAGTATGCTGTTGGGTACAGAGAATTCTAATACCGTGATTTATGATTTCGGATTTTTGTTCCTATGAGTTCACCATAATTCGTATAGCATCATAGATGTCGCTACACGAGCTATCGTATAATTTCCAAAGTCAACGCTACCAACTTGTAAGGTACATTTTTGATGCGAGAAATAACCGCCAGCCGTCTGATTATGTTTTAATCTCGATAACTTTAAATTCGACTTTTTCGTAAAAATTACATTAAATTATTCTCGAGCACTCACAATCTCGAACGTAATCATCCACCAATAAAATTGATGTTCGATATGATTTTCTGAGAAACTGTATAAATATAATGTGTGATGTAGGAAGATACTTTGCAGAGCCTATAGTACATAATAAGTACTCAGAGGTAATTCGCTCCAGTACTTTCGAAAATCGAAGATCATTGCTTCATTTTTGGGTACTTATGAAGCAATAAAGCATTAAAATATCGAAGAATTTTAAGTACATGCTAATGTGTGCAATTTATCGATCAGACGACATGACCACCATATATACATACATACATACATCGCTTCATAGCTTATTTGCATTACTTGTACTACACTTCCCTATAAAATATAAAATACGTAGGTACGTCAATCTGTTTATCTTTTTATACCACAGTTTATTGTAATGGAAACCTGTAGAATCATAATGGACTATAATAAATAACTAGCACCTATTTTAAAGAAATAAAAGCTTCTGAATTATTGTTTAATTTATAAATCTTACACTATGTCCGGAGTATCAAGGATCGGTCGTTATTTACGATGAAATATACTTATTTATTGTGGCCATTACAATTGCATCTGCATTTTTATTGTTTTATTGTGGAAGAGAATAAAGCATGATGTCTTCTTTATCTGTTCAAGGCTTTATTTCTTTTAGTTCCTGCGTAATTACTCTACCTTAAGGAGCTACTTAAGGAGTAAATACCCTGCTGGAGTCTGTGTTTCCTGATAGCTACAACCTAGGAGTCTTTTATTCAAGAGTAAATAGGTTGCTTCTGTGTTAGCGTGCTTTTTCGTCGATCACGTCGTCAAGCATCAGCCTATAAAAAAATGTTAAAAAAAAACCTTGGCTGCGGGATTTTTTCGGGCCCGCAAAATAGTTTGAAAGAGCCATCATAGCCCTAGAACGCAGAAAGCAACCGATAAAACACGGGTACTAAATTCTCTGGCTCCTCTGGGTGGACAAAAAAATATTGGAACAATATTCACCTTCAAAAATAAAACAAAACAGGTGTACCTACTACAGACTGATTCAACTGCAAAATTGAAAACCAAATACAACAAGAAGTTTAATTTGCTGCGCTTATAGGAACGTGAATTGTGCGCACAACAGGCTCACTGGTAGCCCAAAGAACCCACGCTTCAATACATAATTAATACAATTATGTGACTATAAAACACATCAATAAATAACAATAGCAGTGCAACGCGTGGAGCTGACAGTAACAGCGCTCAACAAGTGGAAAGGGCAAGCCGGCAGGCTGGCAGGCCGGCGGGCGAGGCCCCGCACAAGAGCACAACTCCAAAAACGTAATTTATAACTACATTTAACCGAAGAGCCAGCCGGACGACTTCGTCCAATATTAATATCGGCGTCAGCATCATTAAGGCATTCCTTTTATTGCGACTTTAAATAAGTCCGTTCGCCGGTCGCCTTTATTAAAAGAGGCTACCTTTCTCCAAGGTTTTGCAACGTCGCCCTTCTTTTGAAGCAGATTTTTTAAGCGGTAATGCAGCACACCAATTTACTGGCCACTGAAGTAACAAAAGAAATTCTTATCAATTTTTTGTGGTAATTTTTACACGCTTTTTGTGCTTAATAATCACTTAATCTGCGGTGGTATTTTTGGTAATTTATTGGATGGTTCGGAGGATATCTCGGCGGTAGGAATCGGTAGCGCATCGGCAAACATCGCCGAGATTCGCTTTAGCGGTAATGAGACGAAATTAACGTTTCGTGTTTAAGGGAAATTGCCTGTAGCTACGAGTACTTTGAAGTTGTAGATTACATTCATATTTTAGCATAATGTTACCAGTAAAAGCTGCAGGTTTGTAAAGGGCGACTGAAGAAACACTGGTTCTGACACTCCTTCTCGCACCGCCAAAAGAGGGAAGAACAGGAGAAGTCATTAGATGATTTCCGAACTAAAAAAACCACACAGAGACGGGGAACTCATTTGTTGATTTCTTAAGTAAAAAAAAAGCATAATGTTAACAGTAAATCTTGACAAAACGTGAATAATAAGTGCAATGTCGAAATGGTAAGGTGTCGGCTACCGGTGCCGGGCGTCCGACACACTGGTGTTTGTTTTATTTTTTATTCTGCTCGTGGACACGACGCAACCGTATAAATCATTTGGACTTCACGTGTAAACGTAATGTAGACTACTTACTTAAATTGGCTTTTGTAAGAATGTATTTATTTATTTGACAATTTATGTACACACACAAAAAAAAAATAAAAAACACAACAACAAGAAAGAAACAAAAAAAACAGTTACAAATGTGATACGTATTTCTACAGGAAGATTTCTGCCTTTTCCAGCATAATTGCGAATAGAGACTTAGAAAAAAAAATCTAGGCACTCATTACCTGGACTGAGTCCATATTAGTACATACACATATTATGTGTACGCCCACAAGGTGTACCGATGACCTGGTGAGATGCGAGACGCATAGTAGCGGTCGTTGTGGACGCTTGGGGAGACATACGTCCAGCAGTGGACCAGTCTTTCGGCTGAGATGATGATGATGAAGTATGTTATTTAAATGAAGTGTTGTTCAAATTTCGATATTATTTAGAAAAAAAATCATCAAAATCAATGTAGAATAAAGCGAATACGGCGCCGTCGAGATTGACCGCAGCTAAGGTGATGTGATGATTTGGAAATCTGTTTTCACGCGGAAGCCCGCTTATGGATCTAGGAGTTCAAAAGATCAAATGAGACACTTTTAAAAATAAATATAACCTACACATGGTTTCAGTGACAATAGCTTTCTTGAAAACCTGACATAATGAATACAGAGCTCGCAGCGCGAATGCTAAAGATACATAATTACACCACTTTTTCAAGCCGAGATGATTTATTTCATTATAAATACATTTTTGATACAACATGCAACGAGGACGAGTATTATGTACCAGTAATTAACTTATGATATTTTTTAATTGCTTATGAGTTCTTAATTAAGAACTTCTTTTTTGTTTTCTGTTTAATGAGTTGCGATGAAAATTATATTTCCGGGTATAAGGAATAAGGAGCTGTCTCGAAATTGATACGCAAGTGATATTTTTAAGTAATAAATACATCGCTTATTTATATTAGTATTCATCATTTATGTTCACATAATTTAACAAAATGTATGGAGTACCAAATTTTTTTTTCGTGATTTCAGGGTTCATAGTAAACGTCGTTCAAATTGGTAAGTACAACAACCCTTTTTAAGGAAAGCCCCCTCTTTCGTATCAACGTTGTATACTATTTTTAAAGTTTTTTCGGCCATATGAATTTGTTAACAACGGGCTAAATACGTGAATGCACTGGCTCGTATAATACAGGATTTAGATAATTTTCTTAGATGTTTTCTGAGGATATTACTTTTAAATATAAAACAAAAAAAAACCGGCACACGAAACTTCAATTTAAAGAAGACAATTACACTTTTCTCAACCCTAGAATCGGACGCAAAATCACAGCTCAATCGTAGTGCTTACGACCTAGTGTCAACGAGACATGTAATATGTTTATTTAATCTTCTGTAACCAAAGCTAAAAAATATAATATTATATTAAGTTATTACATCATAATTTATCGATGTCGAAAATCTGTCTGTATCATTTTTCATCACTTGATGTAGCTGAAGCCTTACAATCGTAAGGCGTGTAGAACAAGCCCAAACTAGTTTGACGACACATCGCCCTTGAAAACGAAGTGACACCTTACGACATAACTTACACCCACAAATATCGTCTTATCGCATCTAAACATCACTTATTAATAATCATGTCAATAAATAAATTATGTTCCGTGATGCATGAATTAATATTCATAAAACTTCAAGTGACCGGACGGTACGAAGTGGTTGAGGTACAACTGACCGCGATTCGTTGCGTAAACGAACGAAATATCAAAAAAAAATAAGCTGATTATTTCGCTGTCGTCACGAAACGAGACAAGTGCAGGTTGCGGCTCTAATAATTGCTTCGGCGCAAAACTGGAGCTTCGTTATATAAGCACAATAATTCTCTCTCGATCGGAAACCGTCGTCGTCCCCTGAAGGTCCGAAAATATTGCCCTACTCCAATTCAAGTGACGAGCGAGCAAATTACCTCGGCTTTTATTGTCGGTTGACGTAAAAGTGTAAAAATCCAGTGTAGTACCTACGTGTGAATGTGCGATGTCACTATTCACTAGTCTACAATAAATTTTTTTAATGCTACAGATATGTCCATAAGTG
The DNA here is from genome assembly GCA_030763345.1 of Mythimna separata. Classification (NCBI taxonomy): domain Eukaryota; kingdom Metazoa; phylum Arthropoda; class Insecta; order Lepidoptera; family Noctuidae; genus Mythimna; species Mythimna separata. The sequence continues at coordinate 8,883,335 of CM061187.1, forward strand.
TTTCGTTAGGTATATCTAAACCTTCCTAAGTTCGAATTTGAGAGTAGAAAAATTCCACTACGTCTAGATTTTCAGTTGCATCTTAGTAAAGTTTCTCGAAAATTGAAAAAAAACACCCTTAAATCATAACATGGCATCGATAGTATAAAAGTTAAAATTGGTCGTGTTTACTACTATATTAAATTTATTACTATTTTAAATACAATTGTAAACTTTTTTAGTGTGTGATGTTGATTCACTAAATATAATTATGTAAAATAGGAAACCTATTGTATTTTAGCCGAAGATTTTAGCATATTTTTAGCATATAACTCAGGTGAACACAAGCCAAAAACGTAAAAAAAAAATAATGTAATTAATTGAGGCCCCCAAGTAAATAATTCGGGCAAATAAAATGTGTTCGATGGTGACATTCCCACGCGGCGCGCGGCGAGTGATGCGCGGCATGTGAAACTATGCGAAGTTTGGGTGGTATCGGCCATTCCCGCGTAACGCGATGCTATTAACATGCCTCGAATCCTGGGAAAGACGTTAGTCTACCGATGTAATGGAGAATTCAAGTTTTTCCTTTTAAATTGAGCGTTAGTAAGAATTACGAGAACATATCTCGCGTGAAACATTTAAAAGTTTTGCAAAAGATCGTGAATGTTAAGACAGTAGTTATTTCGAGTGTTGCATAGCATAGCATCTGCCTTATAATGTTCCCAATGCTGGGACATAGGCCTCCTCTCTAAAAGAGGGAATGGGCCGTAATCCAACATGCGGGCCCAGTGCGGTTTGATGGATGTCACTCTATCTTCCAATTGATGGTTCTATGATATGCCGGTTTCCTTCACCGTTTTGAGAGCAGCGGTGATGAAATAAATTACACAAAATAATACACCTGGCTGGGTTTGAACTCGAGACCTACAACTCATAAGTTGAGGCCGTTACCAATGGGCTATCACTGCCCCCAAAAATTTCGAGTGTAAATAAAAGAGATGGTCCATATTTGAATGTTCGTTTGCATGTAGTTGTCAGGACCCATGGGGCTGACGCACATAAATAATGAAAAGCTGACGTGTGCAGGACTGTCACGTCAGAATCGACAGTCAGTCTTTATGCGATGCCGCATACAGCGCCGTCACTTAATCTCTCGTCTTCTTGACAGGACACCATCTGCGAAATAATTTCAAACAACAGCTTTAATTTTTTTTTTGTGTTATAAAAAGGTAAGGCCAATCTCAAACTCTCCATTATCTTTATCTCCGTTTGCTAAACCCAACGCGAACGCGTATGTGTTTCCAATTATCGGGTTCTACTAATTTAATTGATCAAAAGAGTTGCCACGGAATCAAATGTAAAGAGCATCTTTAGTCAGTAAAAATCTGACATTGCCTCTCACTTCACTCAGATCTGGAGAAGTTGTTTGATGATTTCCCAACACAAAAAAGGTTTTTAATCATATGGAATTAAACAAACTTCCAATATTCCTTCTTCCTTAAAATCCGAAGATATTTCCTTCAAAAGAACACCACTGGCCTTGCACCAAACACCTTTTAACCCTTCAAATCAAGTCGGTCGTGACAAGAAAAAGCCCAGTGAAATTCAACATTTACTTGTAAAAGCTAAGGTCAACAAATAGTCAGTTAATGTGCGTATTAACTTTACCTTCAAACGAACAGGTATGGAGTACCGACATCCTTAATTAACGCTGAACGTCGGCCCGTCAACTGGATTAAAAGATCGGATTTGATTTTGATTGATATTGCGGTGAAACTTGGCCACTCGACCACTCTCGGATTTTCTCGCGTCCTAAGGGCTTGGACACATCGTTGATGGGACCAGCCTTTCGAACGTCGCAGGTGGCTTTAGAAATAATTTAATGAATGGATCGTAGCGGTGAATCAGTTTGGTGCAAGTGTTTTGCATTGTTCAATTTATATAGGATTGGAAACGATACTCTATAACATCACACATGTTTTCGCCTTTGTCACATTAATGATAGAGGCAAAAGTTTGCATATAGTATGTTGAAGTGTAGGTTTTGTTAGTCCTGCACGCTCAAATTGCTGAATGGATGTGGACAAAATTTGGCGTACGGGTAAACCATGTCTTAGAAAAGCACAATAGAATAGTTGAATTGTTTTTTAATTCACAGGACCAAGCTGCGAGCAAAAGCTAATAACTTGTAACTTTTTCGAATAAAATAAGTGGAGATAATAACTAGGATCATAGATTACCTACACCAAAACTACAAACGATCGAGCCTGAGAACACTAATATCATGCTTTGACAGTATCACTCAATACGGTGGCTTGCAATACCCACCAAAACAAAACACAAAGCTAGAGACTCTCATATCCTACCATAACACAAGCTCTGCTTAGCTTGGGACTAGATGGCGTTGTGTGGATAGTTGTGGAACATATCCTACCGGTAAATGCAATGGTAATCTCTGTGATGATGATCTCAAAGAGATTAGTTTTCAATAAATCTACGTTATTTTGCTGTTAGGAAAAGGTTTTTCCATACTTGTATTTTTGGTGTTTTGCCTTCTCTGACTAATCAGTCATAGCGTAGAAGAATCAGCCTAATAATAAAAATGTGCAGTAATCCACCACACAGATGCAAAGCAGGTTGGTGAATATCACACGTCTACGAATTTATGGTTTTACTATGAGAGCTATGGTGATAAAATACCTAAATTACAAAAAGTAAATCGCCTGCCTGTGTTTGAACCCGTGACGTAAGACGTGCACGTCTGGGCCATTACTACTACGCCACAACTTCTCTATCGGTCACAATTAACGAAATTTGTTTCTTACCGTTTAAAAAAAGTCCCCCACACTACGAATTACTCATATGCCGTGGGTACATTCACAAACATGTAATCTCACATACACTAAACACCCAGACAGAGAACAATAAGCATAAAAATATTTATACCATGCTGGAATCGAACGCACGACACGCAGAGCAGCAGCCAATCTCTCAACCACTGCGCCAACCGTCTCGTCAAAAATTACTTTCGACAAGAAAAAAATATTTTCATAAATAAACCTGATAAAATCCAGCCAGTGTGTGACGTAGCCTTTAATCTGCAGTCAGGAGTAGAAGCCATCTCAGTGACTGCACATATGCGACGGACGAGAGGATTAAACGCGACAACCACTGACTGTTCCCAAAATATGATATGTTGTTGCGATAAACAGGAGTTGCTGTTAACGAAGTCTGAAGCCTCTGAGAATGTACGAAATTAAATCTGATGGAATCAGTTTACAAGGCGTAATTGGTCGTAATTGGCGATCAGACCTGGCCCTGTTATTATATAACTGACAATGCGATATTGTCATAAAATAATTCACTTTTCACATTTATGGGATAAATGCTAGAAAATATCTGAAAGATAATGATTAAACCGTCACCTGTCATCTACTCACGAATACTACTAAAAAGGAAAAAGTGTGATCGTTGAAGCTTACAATATACCTGACCCGCCAGCCGTTGCCCTGACTCCTGACTGAAAAATTAACTTTCAATCCCGCGAACCGTCAAAAGCTCGAAGATTATATAGTCGTAGTTGTCTGTAATTTCCAAATTTTCTCCAATTTTTTTTTTATTTTTCTATCAATTAGATTCTTCTCCTAACAATAACAAACACAAAAAAACCGGCCAAGAGCGTGTCGGGCCACGCTCAGTGTAGGGTTCCGTAGTTTTCCTTCCGTCACAATAAGTGTCCCCAACTTTTCAAAAACTGTCCGTCCCATCAAGTTCAAAATAATTTTCCTAGAAAGTCTATATAAAGCTCTACTTTCCAGATTTTTTTCATATTTTCTAAACTTATGGTTCAAAAGTTAGAGGCGGTGTCCCCCCCATTGTTTTTTACTTTTGGAGCGATTATTTCCGAAATTATTGATATTATCAAAAATTATTTCAGTAAACCCTTATTCATTTTTGAATACCTATCCAAAAATATACATTAGGGTTGAAATTTAAAAAAAAATCACTTTTCACTTTACATGTAGGGGGGCTACCCTAATAAAACATTTTTTTCCAATTTTTATTTTTGCACTTTGTCGGCGTGATTGATATACATATTGGCACCAAATTTCAGCTTTCTAGTGCTAACGGTCACAGAGATTAAGCGAGGACGGACGGACAGACATGGCGAAACTATAAGGATTCCGTTTTTGCCATTTGGCTACGGAACCCTAAAAAGAATAAGCGAAATTGATCCAGACATTCACGCGTGATGACAGGACCAAGGTAAATTATAGATTCATTCGTGTATAAGTGTTTGTTATCAAACACCTCGTGTTTGTTATGTTACGTTTTGTGCATATTTGGTGGGTTCTGTGGTCGTAGGTATTTTTTGTACCCCTGGGTATTAAGTCTACTATCGAAATCGCTAGCCGCATTTAGTTTTTTTTTTTAATATTATAGAAGATGTCACGCTAGTACGAGATACAGCGTGCCCCTGTAATTACGTACTAACGTCTAGATTCAGTAAGTTACTATTTTTATTATTATTTACAAGCTCACTTTTTTTTACGACTCCTATCTAATCTGTAGTAAGCAATCGTAATTAACAATGGACTGTCAATAATAAAAATACCTAAGTCAGACAGATAGATTAACTAGTGACAAGAGTTTTATATTCAACAAAATATTAATAGTAAGTTGCGCAGGTCCTGTACGATATGATACGTCACTTAATCACAATAGTAGGTAATCTATTCATAGTAACCACTTCTTATTGCTACATGTATATCTATGTAGTATTAACTTGTAGGTACTTTGACAGTCGTACATAGGAACCAATCAGAATAGACGTACTGCATGTCAATAAGTAGGAAATAACAATATACAAGTACATAAAAGAAGTACCTACAAGTCTTTGTAACCTAGCTATTTACATACCTATGTATAATCTGGATACACTTAGGCCAGAGGCGTAGCTACCGCCGTATCTGCCGTATCAATTATACGGGGCCCCCGGGCCACGGGGGCCCCCAAAGTGTGTAAGGAAAAAAAATAAAAACTTTTTAATTTATTTTATTTACAAATGACAAAATTAAAAAAAGGAAAAAAATTAAAATAAGGCAAGGAGAGTGAATATTTAAAATTTAATTTTTATTTGTAAAATGGTTAAATTGTGTTATGATAAATAAATATTTATTTTCACAATATTTTTTCTCTTTTGTGAAAAATCTTTACAATTGTTAAAATTTGTTTGGAGGCGGGGGCCAAACAAATTTTTTATACGGGGCCCCGACAAGGTACGCTACGCCACTGACTTAGGCGTCGAAGTACTCCTCCACATTGCCGACATCTGGTTACACCTGAAACGTGCGTAGAAAACTGGCATGGCAATACTAATCCCTTGGCCTAAAACGGAAAGCAGGCTATCTTAAAACTAAAAATTTGATGACATGTGACATCCGCAATTCCGCACTGCTCACGTGGTTGATAGCGGCCCTCACATAGAAGAGAAACCTAGATCCCAGCAGGAGAAATATAATAAAACTGATTATGATACGCTACGTGACAATATTTGCGCTGCTTAAGAGTCTCAGCAGTGGCAGCAGCAGCGATACAGCTAGCCGTACTTGGAACATAAGATGTCATGAGATGAGGTATTTACACAATGGTGCGTTCCATACCAGATTGATAGGACTACACTTGCATTGGTTCTTAATTACCTGTTTAGTGGTTAGGTAAGTAAGAATGATTTGTCTCACACTTGTCATGTAGATTGAAAATGTGATTATATAATATATTTATCTTAGTACTCGTGACAGTACCTAGATAGAATCAAGCTCTAGAAGCTTTTACCATATTTTTCCTCTTGTAGATATAGCAATAAATTAAATAGACCGTTGACGATGTTTATATGACAGCTCTAAGGACATGTGGTCGGAAAACATTATTACACTATGAGAAAAACACATGTGTAATAAAATATAATAATCATTATAATATTCATAATATGCTACAATAAAAGCTCCTTGAAAACGCGTTAAGCCAATACGAGTTATAAAACAAAGTAACCCAACGAGTTTGTCGGTCTGTATAAAGGCAATAATTTCAAAAACTACTGAACAGATTTTCATACAATTTTCACCAATAGACAGATTGATTAATGAGGAAGTTTGGAGAGTTTCAAAAACAGTCGCGCGGAGCAGGGAAAAGTCGCTAGTAAAAATGTATAAATGTTCTGGTACTGTCAGTAATTTATGGTTGTTACATTATAAATGCAAGTAGTATATGTAATTAACTTTGCTCCTGTGGCTTTTTCGACAAGACTTGTGTACTTTTCCGGAATAAAAAGATTGAGTAAGCCTCTCGTCCCTATTGTAATTATATTTTGCGATGTGCCTAACTACTTAACGATTTTCATACTTTTTTTTCTATAGCTATACTATTAGAACTTACATCTTGCCATATATTAAGGATCAACGGAAAGTACCCTTAAAGGTTTTAATTTCTTTGCGGGTTTATGAATATGCGTCACATACGTAGTATAAATGGGCTTATCTTTGGCTTGCTGTATTGACTTACAGCCGAAACCAATAACCTATCTATCACATTATCGGAGATAGAAAACAAATGAAACAACAGAAAACATGTATAATTTTTGTATTGTGTCATTTGTTTTACTATCTCCAGTATGCCAAAACTGAAAATCGATAGGTTATTGGTTTCGGCCGTTAGAAGTTTTATTTTTCTACTGCTCCAAGGAGTAGTAGCAGACCTGAGCTTTTGATATTAATTTCATCTTAATACCGCTACGTGGTTCTGAGGTAAAAGATTTGACAGACAGATAGACTCACGATAAAGTGATACTACAAGGGTTCGGTTTTTGCCAAACCTTAAAAAACCAGTTTAGTAAGATGAGATTTAATTACAGTTTGGAATTCCAATAATATTTACGAGTAAGCACATATTTAAGATTTGTCCAAAAACATTAATCCGGCCAATCAAATAAAATACCAGTTTTGCAAGGAAATTTCTAAAATATTTGTCACCCTGATAAATTAGATCTCCGAGACTAATGATCGGAACTAATTTAATCCGGTTTTTTAAGACAGTTATTAGATTTAAAATCAACTATCAGGACGAAATTATTGATTTACGATTTGTTTTTATCATTACTTTTAAAGATGCTCATCAGAGTGGTTATGTAGATGACTTTTTTAAAATTTACTAGCTACTGCCAGCGTCTTCACCTGCGTGAAAGTAGCAAATTGCCCCAAGAGGACAGATTAGTTGATGTCACATATCTTCGATGTTTTCTTCACGCCGTTTGCCTATACTGTTTTAAGAACAGTGGTGATGAAATAAATAACACAAATTAATGCGCCTGATTATGTTTGCACCTTTAACGCACAACTCGTAAGTCGGGGCGTTAGCACTACTGTTTTTAACGGGACTACTTTAGTTATTTTACGGTCACGACTTAACGCAGTTTCCGAAACACGGAGGAGTTTCGGTATGTATTAGATGGTAATGGTTTAAAAAAACACGTATTACCTTGACCAAGTATTGTGAAATATTCGATTGAATGACGGAATTACCGAATGCGAAACAAAGCGTTCAGGTGTGTTATCTAACTTTATTCGCGTTGTTTCTTTATTAAAAATTGCGTTGGATGAACTAACAAGCTTTTAAACCATGCTTAGGTTGACGATAGACGGGTCAAGTAAGGCTTGCTTAATACGTTGTTAGATCAGATGCTAACTCAAAACCGCAGCACTTTTAAAAAAGTCGTCGATACACAACACGTATAGTAGACTCGCCAAAAAAAGGCCACCTACGAAGTTTCATGTATTTATCATATAACAAAATGGTTCAAGTGTATATCATTTAACAAAATGGATGGCTTCCCGCAGATTAGGATTTCTAAACGTTTTGAAAGCGTTTCTACCTTGGGACATTGACAAGTTTGCTAGCAAAGAGGCGGAATAAGCAGCATAGGTGGAATAGTCTGGTAATTCATCTCGATTTGTCTGCCGGGTCACGGAGGAGCGAACGTCGTGACTCCACGACACATATGCGCCCGCGCAGATTTGTACAGACAACCGACAATTGCAGATTTAGAAGCGATTTTTGATACCTATTCTGTAATAAGATTGGAGATCAAAGGATTTAATGGTTTTAGAGCAACGCTTTATTTATTATTTTCCTACTTTGTCTGGCATAGTTTTGATACCATAAACTGCACGAGGCTGAAGTGACTTGTTTCGAACTTTTCAATGAAACTTTGCAGTTGAGTTTTTTGACAGTGTCAACTTTTTACATTTCCTACAATGGGAGTAAAACTGTATACTTTTTTTTAAACATATAATTTGGCACCAAAACCGCCATTTTATATTGTTTATATGTACTCTCTCATAACTATAATACGATAAACGAACCTGTAAATTATAAAATTGGGGAGTATGTGTCTAGGGAATAAAGCAGTCTTTACGTCGAGGGTGGCATGTTGAATTCCGAACGCAACGAAGGTTGCTAAATTTTAATCCCGAACGCCAGTGAAGAATTTATATAATGAACTTCCGAGCGTTGCGAGGGAGTTAATATAGAGTGAAGTGGAGAATTCAAGCCACCCAAGACGTAATTGGTAGAGATTCAACGTCATTAACCTACCAATTTTCTAGAACTTAATAGCTGTCAGCGTTTAGTCTAAGCAAATAAAATCTGTATTTTACACGAAACTACTGTCATTTGTCCTTGAGAATTATCTGAAATTGCAAGCAATTACTATAGTTGTTCATTGCGAAGTTAAATAAGTTTCAGAAGCAAATAAACAAGATCGATGCATAGGCGTCGTCGTATTTTGACGTGACAACGTCTTAAATTAGGTTGCGGCTGGGAGTCACTTATGAAAAAGTGTAACGCTCGGTAACGTTACGATGAGTCACCGAACGAGAGAGAGGCCCGCCAAATGCCTTGCGTCTCTCTCCCACTCAACTATGATCGGTCTGCCGCGCGCGCAGCACTAGAGAATTTTAGTAAACAAAATATATTTCTATAGTTAAAATTTGTGCAATTCTTATTTTCATTCAATTCCTTGTTCCTATTGTGCAATTTAATTATATTCATATCAATAAATATTCTACCGAGAAAAAGACGTTGTCACGTAAAATTACAGGCAACCATTTTTTTTTTATGTACCATTTCAATTTGCAGTTTGGATCGCCATTTTAGTATCCCATACAACAGAGTTAATGGTAACACTACAAGGATCATTTTACAGAGCACATAATTTACGAATCCTATAACAAACATCTAAAATTTTATACGTAGCCACGTTATTTACAATCTATTCTCCAGCTTGATCGACCCTCTCGTAAAATTGCTGCTATGACCAAATAACCGCCCAAGGGACACACATTCAGCTAACAAATACAGGAGTTTGAACTTTTTGTTAATCACTTAAGGTTCGCAATCGATCGAGGGATATTTACAAAGAAAATAATCTTATGATTTAGGGCTCCATATCTGTCAACTAGCGACCGATTATGTGAATCTGTTTGCGAACAAATAGGTTTATTGGCTACTGTCGCAATAAAACTGCGTGATTTATCAATAGCGATAGCGGGAGATAACATTATTTTGACGTCGAATGATGTCATTGATCCCTACCTCCGCCATATTGTGTTTCAGCCGCATTGTGAACATAGACACGACCTTTGTTACAAAGTTGCTAAACAAAACAGAAATCAATGTTGTATGTTGCGGTTGGAAATTGTCTTATCGTAAAACAATATGATGTATGTTGCAGAAGCAATTTGCACACGTAACGGATGGAACAGTTATCAAAACCGAGGAAGATTGCTTTTCTGTAGTGTGATCTGAGATTGATTATCATTTTTATAATAAAAAAAAATAGTTGCCGTCGAAAAAAACGACAAATGTTCATGAATACGCAATCAAACATAGACAAGGCCACTGCTTCCAAACCCGTGACCCACAGCACAGAAGCCGATCGCTCAACCACTGCGCCAAGCGTACCGTCAAATTGGACTACAGTTTACATAAAGATCGAAAAAAAAACCGACACAATTTACCTAAATCGACAAAGAAGATTGTTATTATGACATTCATAAATGCAATAAAAAAAAGCTGTAAAGTCATCAGAAAAAACAAATAACCGGTATCGAAAATAGCGGAGTAGACTTGTGCAAGTCACATCATGTGGCAGGCGGCAGGACAGGACCAAGCGCCAAGGTCCTGCGCAGTCGTGCATGGCAGTACGTGCTCACTGAACTAAAATAAAAATTAAATCAAGCCTTTGATCGCGAATCAGTTGAACATTCGACAAAGCGCTCTTCAATACCGTAATAAATGAAATTATTTTTTGTAACAAAAATAAAATGAGACAGCAGAATTGATTGACGGAACATTTTATGTTACCTGTCGAGAATGTCTTATTAAAGCCTGCGCTGAAGTTTCAAAAGCGGAGAAGCTTCGCGGTTTTCAATTATCTAGGTTGCCTGATAGAAAACGCGGTATGCGATATGATCGCCAATAGTGTGTATAATAATATTCTACAACTTTGACACAACATCTAGTCCTAAAATGAGGAGACCTTGTGCTATGGGTGACAAATGATAAACTTACTTATACATATATGTAATTTATCTATTATAGATACAGAACAAATGATCGTACTCATAACAGTAACATTTGTCTTAGGTGGGAATCGAACCCACGACCTCCGGCGTAGTAGTCAGGGCCACTTACCACTAGACTAACCGGCTAGTATGTTTTTAGATTATGATTTCTGTTATTAAAATTATAAGCTGACCCGTGACACCTGTGAAATATACAATAAAAAAATCTTAAAACTTGACCGAGCCGTTTCGGAGAAGTGTGACCACAAACACCGTCAGACTAGATATTATTTCAGTGGTGGTCTAGCGGTAACAGCCCGACTTACAAGTTGTAGGTCGCGGGTTCAAAACCCAGCCAGGCGCATTATTTTGTGTAATTTATTTCATCACCACTACTCTCAAAACAGTAAAGGAAAACTTCTTGAGGAAATCGGCATGTTTTAGAACCTGAAGGAGGCTTGAGTCCCACTTGTGCGAAAATTATAAGACTGATTATGCTTATACTTGAATAAAGTATTTACAAATAAACATAGCATTAACACAAAAATCAGAAAAGATCCTGATAGTGACGCAACTTAGTTTTTCAGCCATTTTAATTATCTCACTGATTTTCTTGTAGCATTTTCTTTTTTTTGCCACGGAAAGAATAATGCAGCTTTGGAAGGCCTCCCACAAGGTAGACCAATGACCTGCCGAGGGTCGCGGGAATCCGGTAGGTGCGAGACGAATAGGGAGGTCGTTGTGGTGATACAGACGGAAGCCTATGTCCAGCAGTGGACGTATATCAGCTGAAATGGTGAATGATGATGATGTTCTGATGTCAACTGCACCTTAGCTTATTTTATGAGATGAAAAGAGCTACGAGTCCAAGAATCCAGAAAATTAAAGTCAAAAGCAACAAAATCACAAAGTAACTGCAAATAAATGCATAGAATAAATATTTAGTACACTCTTAACCTAAATAGTTGCTTAATAAAGCAATTAAATGTCATTTAATCGCGAATTAAGTAAGGAAGATAAATGTAGACTCTCAATATATATCGAGTCGGTAAATCTATGCGCACGCGCCGATGGTACCAAAGAACCTTAGTTTAAACGCGAGATAAGATCTTAGACATATTAATCTAATAATAAATAACGTTAATATGCATGTAGAAGTTTAGGATTCCTATCAATACACTCACCCATAATAATTAGAGAGCAATTAGCAGCTTCGAAATATAAAGGTCGTTGGAATTTATTGACGCAGATGGTAATAGCTGAAGCTGTATAATTATTTGATAGTTGTGAATGTGATTGTGGTGGTGTGCAAATAGTGTGGGGTAATAGAAACTTTAATAAGTCAGATTTTTATTTTTGAAGGTGGGTTTCATGTAATGACTGTAACGAACGATTAATGTGCAAAACATTAATCGTTCGTTAGAGAAATTTTGCATTCTCTCATTTATAAGGTTTGCTATAAGAAAACCAATTGTAGGTTAAGCTCGCCTGTGTACATCAGCGGTAGCGGTCTTATTTTTTTTTAATAATGTAAACTAGTGCTAGACTGTAATCCCTCCTGATGGTAAATAGTGATGCAATCGTTGATGGTGAGGCGCACTAGTTTATTAAGAGCCACTCTAGCTATGAAGACACCCAACCGCAGCAGGCAAATTGTTCCAGTTCTTCGATGTTTATTTTTATTGTGTCCTAAAAGTTGTGTGTAAAATAAAGAATAAGAATATTATCCCATATAGTTTTAAAGTCACACCTTTTGCATTTTATTTCTTTTCGTATATTTTCTGTTTGATTTAATTTTTTCCTTTATAGTTTTGTGCAGTTTCGTTTTAGGACTGAAGCAGACTAGGCCCCACGACATATTTGATTCTAGTATGGCGTCTAGGGTTTCTATTTAATTAAGAATATGTTTGGCTTTATGACGACAATTATCAGCGAAGTAGATGACTCCTCATAATTAGGAGAGTCGACCCTGTGTAATGGAAAGAGGCAAGAGCAAAGACGAAGGGAATCATCAAATATGTAACTTATCTCTCTCCGTTTAGAGTAATTACTTCTTTGGATTTTTTTTTTCATTTCCTTTCTTAGAGAGGAAATTTTAGTACCAGTAGTGGGAAAATTACAAGGTCGATTATGCTGTACTTACTCGTATATAAAAAAGTATAAAATACATAGTTTTATTTAGTTTTTTTATTTTTCTTGTATCTATGTTTTAAAATAAATATATTCATAATATTTTTTTAGAGTTGTTCATTGTTCACTTTATATTTTTACTTGATAATCTGTTTCATTTTATTAACAATATACATAATTTATGAGCCCTATTCCTGCTTCTTCACTATCAAGATAGTTAACTTAGGGATCGTCTTTCAAACTATCAAGTTCTAGTTTCCCAGTATCTTCATAAGATTATGTTCCTATAAAGTCTTTAGATTGTTACTGTATTTCAATTTAAGTAACAGCTATGACCGCGACTTTGCTCGCATAGATTTCCTAACGTGAAGTTTATTTGCCTAGGCATTCTATACAATGCTGAATGTTCAAACGCCGGCTATGTACCTATTACCGACGGTTGTATTGTAAGTGAAGTATTCTAACAAAGACCCGCTTTTGTCGAGGCTCCAGATTCCTAACCTACTCGAAACATGAAAGCTTTTAAGTCATCCCATTCGAACCTAACCTATCCTGATCGAGCTGTGCTAAGTTCCCGAGCTCACTCTGCTTGCTATAAAACTAGTTCAGGAGTGTAACCTGTCGGGTTAGAGTAATGGCCTGCTCAGTATACCATGGGTGGCCATATTATTAGGGACAGTACCTAGATTACTTATATTATTATCAACTTTAATTGCATTTTGCAGGTAAATGGTTGGTTGTAGGTTCGGCTAATATTTTTTATTTATAGACTTCATTGATTGAGATAATAAAACATTAAATTTGAAGTCAAATTTATTTATATATTTTTGAAAAAAAAAGATATGTAATAAGATGGATGAATATTGCTAGTATTTTGTCACAGCATCCATTTATCGTGGGACGCTCTCTATGCAAGTTCTGGCTTTCTGTAGCAGGTTTCTGGTATAATGTCCACTCTTTAATGAGGGCTACAATCAGCTGGTGTTATTTTTCTTACCGACAAGAGGATCCAAATATTCACCAAATGTTGAAAAAAGTCAACAAAGTTAAAAAATATCACTTAAAAAAAAATGGCGCGATCTCACAATATTGCTTTATATCAAAAATAATAATACTGATGCCAGTAATAATACCAAATAAAAAAATCTTATATAAATCCGTTGGTTAGCTTAAAAAGAGAGATTTATAACTTTGTTGACTTTTTTCGAAATCATCGTATTACGTATCTTTTTTTTTTCTAAATATGTAAAAGAATTTGATTTTAAATTTTATGTTTTTATTATCTCAATCAATAAAGTCTAAATATAAAAAATATTAGCCGGACCTCCAACCAACTATTTGCCTGAAAAATGCAATCAAAGTTGATACTAATCTATGAAATTCAGGTACTGTCCCTAATAATTTGGCCACCCACTGTATACTTTTCACATTTAAAAAAATGGTTTCGTAAATGTCCTTCATTTGAAACTTTGGCTGATACCTTCTAAGCATTCTGAACAATGCCTAGGCATTCTAAACATTGACTGCGCAGGAAAAAAAATGCTAAACGATTAATAAAATATTTCATACATTGCCTAACCGAAATCAGGAAAGTTGGTTTTTATACTTTTGCCGTTAACTTTATTCATGGAACAATTTCAATGAAAATAGGTTACCGCTTACTCACGTCGCGCATGTCTGCGGTAGCCTTACAAATCTTCAGCACAAAATTAAAAATAGACAATATCAAGGTGCTTGCCTAAGCATAGATAATCCGACAAAGCACATCTGACAGGTATCCTAAAATGGACGATCGGCCCAATGAATATGCAAATAAATAATCCAAACCACTTCACACATAATACCGTGAGTTTCATACAACATATTGTATGAGTTTCATACGTTTTTTTTGTTACAAATAATATGCTAAAATCATGCATTGTTTGCAAGGCCGTCGTGTGGGTGTTGACGGGTTTTTTTATCGAGACAGTATGATACTCGTATAATGTAATAAAACAATTGAGCGCAAACTTGTATGGCATCGAGAATATCCCTTTCATTTTCGATATGAAACTTCGACAACTTTCAATGTTAAGAACAATAAAAATGACAACGCTTCAACGATTTTTTTTCTGCATCTTTACGTGATTTTTTTTGAGGTGGGAAATCATCTGATGACTGATTCTCCAGCTCTAGGGTGATGCGGGAGGGTGAGTCAGACTTTTACTAACTAAAACCACACCTGTATCCTTCAGCTAGTGCGTTCTAGGACTACGGGTTTCCATTTGAGAAATTCCCCGTGGCTCTAGCGGGCACTAGCCCTGGGCCGTTACGGTCTGCTAACATCTGTTTGAGGCACGCGTGGTAGACTACGCGCCACTAATGTGAATGACTTGTGCTTGGTCTGGACGGTTACCAGACGGCCCGATAACGAGCTACCCATTGCTCGTCGTCCGCAAGCTAGCGCCCACACGGTGGCCGGTAGTCTTCCTGTAACTGAGGAATGAGACATCTTTACATGTAATACAGTACGAGTACTTATTATAAGATAAGCTTCAAAAGGTATGTGTTTTATCGTATCCTTAATCTAACGTAATCCAATTTTCTCGCATTAAAACATGTCCCAGAATAAATTAACCTTGTGAAGCGTATTGAAATGAATCACTTTCAACAACAGAAACGATTAAAGTAAGAGGCAGTCACTCCCTATTATCGTCCACCTAGCCTAGACTGTGACCAACAACTATGACTTTCAGGATCCACAAAAAAACGTACATCGGACACTTTTTGCTTGTTTTGCAAACTTTGTGACCAATCGATTAAAAAAAGTGTCATTAAAGAATATTTTTGGACAACGTTTGACCTTGTCGCGTCTTTGCGTCACCCGTCACTTGAGTTTTGTAATTTACTGTGAATTCTTCAATGTTGTACCTAATAAGGCCTTTTGTTGACCCTCCAAGGAAGTTTAACTGCACTATAGATACAATAATTGCACGGAGAACGGACGGCTTTGTTGTTTAACTAAAATTAAATGGTAGGAAATAGATGCAGGCCATTATGTGTTTTACTCTGACTTTAAATGTTTGAGACACGTGTCCTTGTTTGTAACTGTAGCACTTAATTACATGCAATTAATGAAATTAACACAAACTAACATATTATATTTCCCTTAACATTTCAAACGACGGACGTTAAATGTCAACTTTCAGGGCTATTAGGAAAAAACCTTTTGAAATACAACTGAATTCCAAAATAAACATTAAAAAGGTCAAACCAACTTTTATTTCGGAAGTGGGTGTTTCTAGTTTTATTTATTTGTTATTTAACATCACTTTTTGCCCAAACCCAAAAAGTTCTGTAGGATAAATAAACAGTTTATTTTTTCTTATGCTTTGAAAAAAACGTTTAGTAAAGTGCGTTTTGTATAAGATTTTACAAAACGCAGCTAGGATACATTGACTGGCCTGTTGGTCTAGTGGTTAGTGACCCTGACTGCTATGCCGGAGGTCGTGGGTTCGATTCCCACCCAGGACAAATGTTTGTGTGATGAGCACGATCATTTGTTCTGTGTCTGGGTGTACTTTATCTATAATATGTATGTATTTAGAAATATATAAGTATGTTTATCAGTTATCTAGTACCCATAACACAAGCTCTGCTTAGCTTGGTCCTAGATGGCGTTGTGTGAAAGTAGTGGAATATTATTATTATTATTATTATTATTATTATTGTTTTTTTTTTGGTTTTCAGTGCATACCTTTCGGTTTCATCAGGGATAAATTAAAATAGTACCTATTTTCATCAGAACCATGCAGCTCCACGACATTCTTGCGGTAATGAAGCAGAGGAAAAATCTGGTCATAAATGTGTAAGCGCTCTGAATGTACCTTATGGTTACAATCTAGATAGTAAAAAAGAATAAACTGACTGGCATATCAAGGCACAGCCGAAACTACTGGGACTAGGATTGTGAAATATTGCACAGTTTCCTTTTAAGACGTAAGCGAAGTTGTAAAATCCGAGAGAGGGATTTTACAAAATTCACCCCCGTAAGGCAAAGGGGCTCCACGTTTGTACGGTGAACCCTAATTTCTCTCGGGCGTAGAAGCTTGCAGAAGCCAGTTTATTAATAACTAGATTATTATTTAATAACCAGATGATTATTTAAAGACGTCATCTAAGTTGCTACGGTTCAAAATCCTTCTCTCCATATTAAAGACTCGTTACAGATTCTCAGTCTCATTTAGTGCCCCCCAGCTAACAGCCACATATAATTAAATGGCGACATTTTTTGTCCATCCGTCCGTCTCCTGAGGCCTTGATAACACGGAAGGCTAGACTTAACACTAAATAACATTTCGCTACTGGGCATTAATCGCGTTTAGTGTTTTACATACAAGATTAAACAAACGTTTTAGGCAACCTAAACTTGTATAACAAACAGTTAATAGTTAGTTAAGAACATTAACACATTAATTACGCATTATGCGTACAGCTAAAGAGTGGAATTCCCTGCCGGGGTCTGTGTTTCCTGATAGTTATAACCTAGGGGTCTTTAAGTCAAGAGTGAGTAGGTTGCTTCTAGGCAAGCGTGCTCCGTCGTCGACCACATGATCGCTTACCATCAGGTGAGATGTGGAAGCGCGAGCCTATCATTAATAAAAAACTGAAAAGTTACTGCCTTTAAGAATTCTGTTCTGTGTGAATCAGATTATTGACCTTTGTAACTCTTTGTTTTACAGAAAAAGTTAACATAGTACACACACATTTGAAAATGTATGCACTTCTTCTTCTTTCTGCCTTTATCCCACATTACTTGGAGTTCCATTCTGTCCTATCACTCGTCACACTATTACTAACTCCCTTTTCTTTCATCACTTACACAATCCATCCATGTTTTCTTTAGCCTGGCCATTTTATGATGACAACGCATGTAGGTACTAGAGCGAGCTTAACAATAACTTTTGCTTTTAATAATTATTTTTATACTTTCTTTTTATTTTTTTATATTATCAAATTTTGATTAGTTGAATGATTGATTTTATGATTTGTATGTATTAACAAATTACTTAAATTAACCGCAAATGCTATGTATAAAGTCACGTACATCAGACCACTTATGATGTTTTTATTCATGGCATGGCACTACTTGCTCGATGAATAGATAAACCTTTTCTATCACCATTTTCGCGATTGTTTTTTTATTACTTTGACCTACGTTAAACCTAGTACTAAAAACAGTACTTTCTACGACTCTACAAGGCACCCGTGTAAAAGTAACAGTTGAGGTGCTGTGATGTCACAGACAACTAGACCGTCAAACAGACAAAGACTCAACTTAAACTGCTCTTTATTTTTACGTGGAAGTGAAAAAACCACCTTTGTGGCTAAATTGTTCCAGATTCGACTACAATGGTTTAGACAATGTCACAAAAAACTAATCCGATACAGGATGTATCAAGAACTGGGACAGATTGGAAAACGCTCAAACAAGAGAGCATCAACACAATACATTCGGCCGGCGACTCCGTACCAGGCGACACTCACGACACTGTACACTCGTATCACGAAAAAAACCGTACCCAATTTCACGCAACATAAACTCCGTGATCAGTTTTTGCCATCTTATGATGACAAACGGCTATTTCCTAGTTGGGCTAATTGTCCAGACTCATTGTGGCCGTCTTACTCATCGACTCGACGTTTTTGCCCCCCATCGGCCCTCACCTTGCACTTTCGATTTTGCTCGGGTTACGCATCGATCTGATCGACGCCGCGGCTGTCTTTGTATGTTACAACGTACAACCTGAAGCATTCCGGTTTCGGTTCCACGAAACGGCTTTGATATCTCTTATTGGATTACAAAAAGTTGATGTCCTTTGTGTTTCCCCAATTTCGTGTAAATTTATTCGTTTATACTCGAAATGAAGTTAATATGTAACAAAGTTTGGTTGCACTCCAAAACCACGGAAAGAAATGTAACTAGCGAAACTCGCGGTTTCATTCGCCACTTACTGTAGTTGCTTTCAACAGTGCGTGCTATAAAATAAACGTGCAATTTAGATTTATACTTTGTGTTAAATATTATTTAGTTTAGCAAACGTCGTTGTAAGTTATCTAAACAATACTAAAACGTAACCCTAACTTAAACGTGGGGCCACAAATTATAGGCACGTTTACAGACAAACATTCCGCCTTGCAGCATTAACATTAGTTATGTTGGAGACAAGTCGTTGAGTAACGCGAGGCCATCGAAAGTAATTAAGTACATAGCGGCGGTGGGACCACCTTGTAGACAATTTTAGGGCTTCATCGTCAAGGACGAGAACTCTTTTAACAACCACAGCGGGGACAAATTGCTCTGGTTTCACAAAAAAAAGTATGAATTTTAAAATCTCTGTTTTTTTAAGCAAACCGCACTGTTTAGTTAGCGGGTTGAGTCGATCTCAGACGATTTATTGTAAGTAAAGTTGTAGTAAAGTTTTAGGACACGGAAACAAAAAAATAACCGCTTACTTTTGTGCAGTAAGAAGTCGGCAAAGACGACGACTTCAGTGGCAACTCATCAAAGGTTAGACGGGCTGGTTTGGTCAACAGCATCCTATAAAATTATTAATAGTTAAACTGCGTCCGACTTACATGCGGAGTCGCGAATTATAACAATCGCTCGAGAAACCCTAAAATTATTTAATACCCCATTTTGTCGCACTGTAGCTCGATCCACCTCCCCTGAACCGCGTAGGTATGCTAACGATACTCATTGCGTTCGTGGAGACCAACCCTAGATTGAATTTGGTTGCTGATTAATGGAAGACGATATTAATAAAAAGTTTGCGGTTATATGAAAAAACAGAAATAATAATTAACGTACTTTAGTATTGATGGCGGTTTTACTGTACTAAATAAATAATAAATAAATGGCCTTGCACAACTAAGTGCAACAACGTGGAGTGCATTTCCAAAATTGGTTACAGAATTCCAATAAGTTTCATGTACCTACCGGTAATTTTGGAAATGCTCTTTCGCATTTCCGTTCAGCTGTTCAGTGCATTAAATCCGCATACAAAAAAACGACTTCAGTAATAGGAACAGACGATTCGATCGTGAGCTGAATTCTTGCAATAAATAAAAGAAAATCATATCAATCAACGAACAAATGGCATTACCCCAGGCCAGACCACCTGCACATTGAATCGAAGACAATTAAACCATGTACAGAGTTGTGTAACAGATGCCTATGACGTATATAAAATAGAAAGTGGCGATAAGAGCCACTTTTAATAGCTTTCAGTCTCGATCGTAGCATGCAAATAGTGTTACATCAATCGGTATCAAACTATCAACTGGCATTCAATTATCGAGCGAACAACCTGCTTGTAATCGACAATGTGAGTTTTTTTTTTGTTACATTGCAGTTTGCAGTCTCGTTTGTGAAAGAAAATTAGTTTCTTGACTCATCGCATATCAATCAGCGAAAGTCATTAAACGTGTCACGGTTTTCTAAAGTTAGTTTTCGAGAAATGGAAGTTGGTTTATTGTATTGCTCTCATGAAGAGTAATATTACAAACAGATCCTTGTATAATGAGTGCTCTTCATTCAGCTCACAGTTCTGCTTTGTCCTATCATATCTATTAATATTGTAATATGCAAATATTGTAAGTATAAATAATCAAGAGTAACCATGGAGTTTGTTGCCGGTTCCTCTCCATAGGAAACGACCAATCGGAACTGTGCGCTAACTTCTGACGTTTTATAAGTACCCATGTAGGCCTAAGTGAAATAAAATATTTAAGTTTAAGTTTGTCGGTACAAGTAAGCGCGTCTACTTACTGCTTCTTCCAGCCTTTATTACCCTTATACCGTAAAGAACTCCCCTAAGTCCCCTATATGATTTCCAGCTGTTATGGTTCCGGGCTAGTCATCATCTGCCTAGCCTTTTCCCAACTATATTGGGGTCGGCTTCCAGTCAA
Organism: Mythimna separata; assembly: GCA_030763345.1. Classification (NCBI taxonomy): domain Eukaryota; kingdom Metazoa; phylum Arthropoda; class Insecta; order Lepidoptera; family Noctuidae; genus Mythimna; species Mythimna separata. The sequence goes on from CM061187.1 coordinate 8,904,015, forward strand.
GCCGGATTTTAGCTGAATACCAGTATTTTACGAGGAGCGGCTGCCTACCAGACCTCCACAACCCATTAACTGGGGTAACACGGTACTTCATGGCAAGACTGGAGTCAGATTTACTGGCTTCTGACTATCCGTAACGACTGCCAAAGATCTCCAAATGACAGCCGGGACCAACGGCTTAACGTGCTTTCCGAGGCACGGAGGAAACTCGTTATGTTAAGGTGGTCACCCATCCACAGACTAACCTAGGCAAGCATTGCTTAACCTTGAAGATCGACCTGTGCGGCTGTTATTATCTAGCCACGAGCTCCTGTTATTGGAGGACTGTGGACTGTTATTAATTTTATCTAGCTTATCCCACTATCTTCTGCTTAGTCTGTCGCAATGGCTTCAGATTATGCCAGATCTCTACAAAAAAAAACTAGGCTAAACACTAATCAAGCGCACACGGAAGCATTCAAAACCAAGTACTACGATTTAAAATAAATAAAGCGTAACTTGAACAAAATGATTGATTACAATTCAGTTGACATATTATAAATTAAATAATAATTAATCAATTAAATGAAATCAGATGTACAAGTCAATTTGTAACAACTTATTATATAGGTAGCGGAACAACAGCTTTAAAATGATTAATTACGATTAAAATAGATCTGTAGTACTGGCTTTATGAAGTCATAGTCTTAAGAGTACTCGTATTTAACTGGTAATGTTGTTTTTACATATTTATATTCTCTTCTAGCTGACTTGACAAGAGTTGTTCTGGAATTCCCTGCCGGAGTCTGTTTTTCCTGATAGATTTGAATCTGTTAGGAAACACAGATTCCTAAGGGTCTTTAAGTCAAGACTCAATAGGTTACTTCTAGGTAAGCGTACTCCATCGTCGACCATATAATAGCTTACCATCAGAATCTCACCTGATTGTAAGCTATGATAATTATGATCGTGCTAAACTATGAGTGATCAAACTCGCACCAATCACACTAATATTATAAAGGCAAAATTTTGCGAGTTTGTTTGTATGTTTGTTACTGCTTCACGCTCGAACGGCTGAACGGATCTGGATAAAATTTGGAACTCGAGTAGATTATTCCCTGGACTAGCACTTAATATACTTTTTATTCTGAAAGTATGTTCCCTTGGGACAATTTTCTACTTTGACGCAGGCAGCAGCTAATCGTGATTAAAAAACCTCAGATAACATTTAGATCTAGATTAAACTAAAGTAAAGAAGGTAATCTGACACGTGCAAAGGGCCAGGTTTTCACAACGAGTTATCTCGGCCATGTTGCCAAATGAAAGCGGTCGGCACTCTGCATATCTTTACCTTTATGAATAAATAAATCACTAGGTTCTATATGTAAATCTACGTTTCCTAGATGTTACTACACCAACTAGTATATCAGTTGCTTCATCTTACTAAATTGTACCAACAAGGAAAAATGCCTGCTGCGGTCTTTCCGTCGGATTATAATAAAATCAATCTTTACCTGCTGCAGTCTTCCCGTCGGATTATAATTAGGTGTCTTCAAAGCTAGAGTGAATTGGCTCTTAATAATTTTAAACTAGTACGCTTCACCATCAACGATCCCATCACTGCTTACCATCAGGTAGGATCGCATTTCAGCACTAGAACAAAGTGCACTAGGAGGAGCTCGTGGCTAGATAACAACAGCCGCACAGGTCGATCTTCAAGGTTAAGCAACGCTTGCCAAGGTTGGTCTGTGTCTGTGGATGGGTGACTATCTTAACGTAACGAGTTTCCTCCGTGCCTCAGAAAGCACGTTAAGCTGTAGGCCCCGGCTGTCAATTGTAGACCTTTGGCAGTCGTTACGGATAGTCAGAAGACTGTAAATCTGACTCCAGTCTTGTCATGAAGTACCGTGTTACCCCAGTTAATTGGTTGTGGAGGTCTGGTACTCTGGTAGGCAGCGCTCCTCCTAAAATACTGGTATTCAGCTAAATCCGGCTTGACTGGAAGCTGACCCCAATATAGTTGGAAAAAGGCTATGATGATGACTAGTGCGCTTTAGCATCAATGTTTACATCACTGTTTACCATAACGTGGGATCGCAGTCGGGCACTAATTTATATCATACAAAAAAAAAACTTCTTCCGCTTTGTCCTACAACATACCTACAGAAAAAAATTACACACATGTGTATTATTTAAATGATTGCCTTTAACTATTTAGTAGCTGGCCTACCGAAGTCTGTGTTTCCTGATTGTTACAACCTAGGAGTCTTTAAGTCAAGAGTACCTAAAATGTTACTTCTGGCAAAGCCTTCTCGGTTGCTGACCACATCATTGTTCACCATTAGGTGAGATAGTGGTCAAACACGAACCGATCTGTAATAAAAAATTGAATAAAAATTAAGCACTACTTTGCAGTAAGTAGGTACTTCATTAGCATGACGAAAATGAAATCCTTTCTTTAAGTAGTCCACAGAAACTAAAGTTACAAAAGACTAATGTGACTTCTGGAATTCCCCTCCCATCATCAAAGTGCAGATAGCTTCACTTCACTCACACTTACATCCCCATAACCATACCATAAATATAGATCCACGAGTGAGACTAAAATCCAGCTGCGAGTACATCAAATTAGATATAGTATTAGATTAATAAGAACCGTTACAATGTCGAACATTAATAAATTTGTCCTACGTTATAGATAGCGCGGGAGTGCGAGCGTGGACAATGAGCGTGGCCTGAGTTATAGCCATGATGGCCCATTAGTCTCCGAAGCAACAGAATAATGGCCTAGAGAGATGTACTATCTAACCACCTAGATATGGCACAGGTATTGTGCCTTTAAGGTGTGCGGACCTCCTTTAGAAGTGTTTTAAAACGGGACTGTTTAAGACAATATGATTCATTCTTACTGAAAATGGGTGGGCTTTGTGGGGATTTCAATTTAATTCTATTCAGATGTTGTTAGCTTTAACTGCCTTTTATAACGTTGGGTCAGCGAATTTTGCGTTGCAATGTGACCATGCTTTTGTTTTAAACATGATTGATACTGTGTAATCTGACATTTCCACCACACTGTAGGCAATTCTTTGCTGTATGAAAAGAATCATGTGCCCTGCCATAAGAATTAATACTTTAATTTATGTCAACAAGTAACTTCTGCTCTGGGTGCGAGAGGGTGTGGCAGATTTTTAACTAAATAACGCCTGTATTTCAGTTGCTCCGAGTTCCATGGCTACGATTACTCTTCTGCAGTCATTTTTATAGCCGAAACTTATTTATTTTACCTATAATAATTAAATCCTGATAAGTTTAATCCATACCATCACAATTAAGACCAATTCTTCAGACCTAATTTCATCTTAGTCACTCATAATTTTTCGTCTTTTACTTTCAATCTATCAATCGGAACCATATCCAGTGTGCGTACATCCACAATGCGATCCTTTGCAAATAATGGCGGTGCCGGCCGGTAAGTCACTAAGCGATGCTATCGCTCGTCGATATGCTTCTTTTTATGACCACTCCGCAGTTGTAGAAAGAGTTGGACAATCAGAGGGAAGAAGGTTTTATTGGCAAGTACTGGTGGTCTTCTTGAAAACCCTGAGGAATTTTGAACAGTTTTTTAATTAGATATTTGTTTTATGATCGTTAATACTTTATAATTAACGGTTACATTTAAATCAAAATCATTAAATCTTGGTGAGTAATTGTACAATGGCATTCCATTGGCAACAGAAAGAACTATAGATATATAAAAAAACTATGTAATATTCGAAGGACATACTATACCTATATAAACTAATTTGAACGAGTATATTACGGATAACACCACTGCTACAGCTAGTTTTTTCGAAATGCCAAAAATTCCGCCTCTGTACTTTTGTGTGTTTTAAGAATTAAATAAATAAATACATCCAGAATTAAACAGAAGTACCCAGAATGGATGCGAGACGCACAGGAACTTCGTTGTTGAGAGGCCTATGTCCAACAGTGGTCTTTCAACTGAAATGATGATAATGATACAAAAGAATAAATTTACTACCGTTATGTTAATTATTTTAATTACAAGTCATAAAACATTAAAGTTTATTAGAATTACTGTAACAATACCAGACAATACAATAACTACACTACATACTACAGTACCCACATATTTAATCAGACTCCACGACACGACTCTGTCAAGTAAAGTCAAAACAGATTAAATGAACTAAAAACCTTTAACCTTTAAGGCTCGATTAAGGCTGCAATTAAACAGAACATGGCTAATAAGATGTACAATGAGTTAATTAAGACATGCGCCTACGCACCCTACTTAAATCCCCATAGATACGAAGGAGAGATTCAACCGTTGGCATTTCTAAATTACTCGATATAACTCCGAGAATTCGCGTTAACACTAATTAGAAACATTAACTGGTGATCTGTTTGTAAATGGAGTTAATTCACTATTATTTTCTTTACTGAAGAATGTGTGTAATGGCAGCCCTATGTAAGGGCTAAACAGTCTGATGCAGTTGATGGTAACAAATCTGTGACTGAACTAAAAGTTCTATCCATTATTTTGTGCAGTGGGGTTTTTTGATACTGTCAAGTCTTGTTTGTCCTAAGTGCTCTTCCATGCCATCATGCAGGCCATCCCTGTAACCAGGTTAGCATTATGACCTTGAAGAGAGAAGTAAAAATAGAAACCCACTCACTCAACTGGATTTTTCAATAGCCGAATAAGTTGACGCTGATAGTAGATGTAAAATTCTTTCTTTCTTCTGGTTGTATATCTCTATCTAGTCTAGCATTGTGAATTAGAATATGGAACATAATTCTTTCTATTCTCGTAGTCTTCTCTAACTAATCCTAGTTACACGCTGCCATGCGGCAGCGTGTCGCCGAGCAGTGCGGCACCATTACTTTTGCGCAATTGACCGCGGAGCGCGTGCGTTTTTTTTCAATAGCCGAATAAGTAGCCTACTATCGTGTATAGTAGCCGTAGTTCCCGACTGTCATTTGTAGATCTTTAACAGTCGTTATGGATAGTCAGAAGTCAGTAAATCTGATTCCAGTCTTGCCATGAAGTACCTACCGTGTTACCCCAGTTAATTGGTTGTGGAGGTCTGGTAGGCAGCAGCTCCTCGTAAAATACTGGTATTCAACTAAATCCGGCTTGACTGGAAGCCGACCCCAATGTAGTTGGGAAAAGGCTAAGCAGGTGATGATGTAGTAATGTATAGCCTAGCATAATGTAACTAAAAGTATGGAACAAAATAGTTGGTATTCCCGTGGTCATCTCTAAGCAGGCTGCGTCGTGTCGCCGAGCAGTGCGGCGTGTATTACGGTTGCGCAGTCGCCGGCGGCGCGCGTGGCTGTCGATGATTTATCAATAGCCGCCGCGATGCCTGCACGACGGCTCGGCCCGACACCACTCTTCCTGTCATAAGGGACAAGGCAGAGGAGGCAGCGTGGAGGAATATCTGTGAGGTCTTAGCAAAGTAGGGCACACATCAAAGAGATGAGGAGTGATGAGTTATGGAGGGCATTGGTAAACCAAGGTAGAGTAAATAAGTGTCCGGAGCCCTGAAAGTCACAATTTGGAGGAATAGGGACGGGTTTTAGGCTGTAAAAGTCTGATACTCCCTCACACTCCAATCTAGAAAAAAATATTTGATGATTGTCCACTATAAAAAAGGGTAAATAAGTTTCTAAAACTGGATCTGTTTTTGTAGAACTTTTAAAGCAATTTGATTTTCGATTTTGTGTACTTTTTCTAAGTCAATCTTTGATTTAATAATAGTAGAACACCACACGGAGAACTGGATAATTATGCAAGACTGATTTTCAGCACAACAACGATACACACAAGCAAACGTGGTGATCAAGAGAGCATTTTTCTACTTGAGACTCTTTCTGCAAATCTGCTGGATTTTATCGATTAAATAAGACAAGGAACTTCCGACCAAGTAAATCAGCCTGATCACAGCTGGGCAAATGCCAATCCATATTGCATCTGAATACGCTGATCTTTGACTTTCCTACTCAAATTTTAGCAGCCCACTCATTCGTATCTTCAGATCTTCTGGTTCTATCCACGTCTACCGAATTCTAAACTTATTTTAATTATATTAACTAGCTTCTGCCAGCGACTTCACCCGTTTAAAAGTAGGATCACTGTTCTACATATTTGTATGTTGGTTTCTCCACACAAAATTTGGACGTTTTATCTCCTCTTTTAGTGCTCGCTCACCTTCTTCATAAAAGGAAACAAAGAGCGAAATTTCCCGCTCGAAGGCCCAGTAGTACTGTGTATTGATATGTCAATCAGTCAGTTTCTCCTTTTATATTTATAAAGTACTAAAACTAACAATTCTCGCCTATGCCTCAGACCATCGCCTAATCGTACTGTCCCTTCAGTGCCCGCCCCGCGCGCCCCCCCCTCCCCCCCGGAGCCTAGTTGCGCACGCGTCGCCACGCCCTGCCCCTACCCGCGTTAAATATATCATAGGTCATCTGGCCAGGTTTGTCGGCTTGCCTACTAAAAGCTCAACTTTACAACTGGCGCAGATGTATAGATATACCGCGCTATGTGACTCGGTGATAGTGTTTAAGTAGTTCAGGTGTCCTGTACTTGCCTATGTTTGGTTATCTATGGAAATTGACAGTGTTGTAATATTTAGTGGTTTGCTTTTTGCTGTTGAGACATGCTTTGAGTGGCTGGGTTTGATTCCTGGAGGATAGGTGTGTAATGTCATTGTTATGACCATGCTTACTTGATACTTGAAGAGACTTTTTGTAATACTAAGCTTTAAGTGCATCATCATTTCAGCCGAAAGACGTCCACTGCTGGTCAAGCTGCTTGATGTGGCCTTTAGCATACTCAAGCAAAATTCAGGGTACAATTATAACTCAATCTAGTAGCATGTTAGCATGCTCGACACCATCACTATTCTGCTGAGTAGCAACTCGTTTTTCTGTCACGTTTTTTTAAACAAAAATGTGCCTAAAAACCAAATCGTCGCTCGATCATTACGAGCGCAAAAACAAACCTACTTAGAACTGGGACGACATAAACTGAAGCAACCGCAGAAATCAAGAGTCAATTGCATCTAAAATTAGAATACAAGACCGACGGCGGCGGACACCCACCATCAAAAAACGGAATTTCAAAAGCTCACCATACATTTGCGTTTCTCTTTGACGAGCTTTTGTTGATAACTGAAAGCCCGCAATGTACAGGGTTTTGAAACTTGAAACTGCGAGGTTGGTGGTTTATAGTGGCTCCCTAGATTCCAATGAGATGCAGTAAGGGGCATGTCGCACGCAGCGGGACCGCTGCAAGCGGCGCGCGCGCACGAGCGAGCCATAATCAACGACAACCGACTTCCTTACGTAAGCCCAAAACAGATAAAATGGAGAACTTTACCGAACAATCGCTACCAGTGTCGCAACCCTGCAAGTCTAGATTTTTGACAGACTGTCTTTTTTGATCGATGTACTACAAATTGACTGGAGATTTGATCTGCAAAACCTTTGCGACTTTCGCAATAAGCAGGAAAATGCCAAACTTCCAACAAAGATGCATGGTCATACAATAAGATACCTCGTCTTTTGAATTCGGCATAATTTATCAAATACGACGAAAATCGTATGCAAGAAATGCTAAAACAAATAACCTTAACTTAATGTACAGTTACTTAATTTTTGAAGACTCATTGCGGTTTCAGAGCACACCATCGACGGCACAGGCGAAATGTGACCCAAATTATACAGCTCGCAATTTCGGGCATAAGCAGAGAGATGCGGCAATTTGATCCTCTATACTTAGCGGCCCAACCAGCTATAATTTGCTTTAGTTGGAACATTACAGGCCAATTGCGATGGCCCACGGTTTTCACCTGAGAGAAATAATTTCGAAAATTTATGGCGTTAATAAAATCGTCTGATGGATTGATCGATATCTTGTTTATCTGATTATACACGTGCATGTCTGAAGAAACGGTAGATATGACAAGAATGCGTAGCAGTTATGAAATAAAATTCCTTTTTTTCCGGCGAATAGGAAACGCAGTGTGTAAGAAATTATACAACTTCATCATTCCTTTACAACTATTTGCTATTACTTTATAACTACTCACATAAAATACATATAAATTACTTACATATAAATGTTATTAAAAGTTATTATAATAAATTCAAACACATGTCTGTCTGTCACAACTACATTTTTTAAATATTCCTTGGTTTCACCTAATCTAATCAAACTAATATTAGAAATGTGAAATTATGTTTGATTGTTACTTCTTCACACTCGAAAAGTTAAACGGATTTTAATGAAACCTCGTACACGGGTAGACCATATCGTAGAATAGTATATACATGCTTAGGATTATTTTTGTGCTGAAAATGTGTTTTCGTGTTATAATTTTCTACTATCACACGAGCAGCAGTTAGTTAAAGATAACATAAATAATTTTATGAATAAAGGGTAATTTACTGAATGATGCGTAACTGGCACAATACCTCACCTGCCAATACCTACCTCAATAGTGTATTAAATTTCTAAAAAACAAATAAGTTCAGATCTCCATTTCCGTTGTCTGTGGTCAGTGGGCACACGGTCCACGGTACGGACAGCTCGCGAGCTCCTTGCCCCTACGTGATACAATCTCTCCCCACATTGCCTCTTATTTATTTGTATTATCTACCCGATTCAGATTTCTTCATTCAAGGTATTCCAACGAAGACCGAAATAAATTCGCGGAATGTCTTCATTTAATGCATTAACGTCGTTATTATGCCAATTTGGAGTTTACTGAGAAATCATATTGTTTATGATTTCGTTGAATTTATTACTGCACTCGAGAGATTCGCACAAGTTTCGTTGACAAACAGGAATACATCGTTTATGGCAATTTCAAATTTACGATTACCGAATGCTTTATTTATTACAATTCTCGTGTGTTCTATGCAGTTTACCAATTCCAGTATAATGACATATTTACACGCAAACAGATTACACAATCTAGTTTTATTCGTGGACTATCGGTTACATTTCGAATGGACTTGATTACTCATCGAATGCGATTTCTAACGTAACACATTACACGCGTGGACTGTAGTCACGCTACGTAGACAAACAGACAGACTGCTAGTTCACTTACACAAAAACCATCGTGATATATAAATTCAGTGTGAAATTAAGAATCAGCGACCACCGTACGGATTCGATGGAATCAATTGTTTGACCACAAAACTCATTTCGTGGTGTGCTCGGGAAGAGTGAAATTTTGATTGATGAAGTCTGATGCTGTCTTTCTTTCTATCACGTATACAATAAGGTTTGTAAGCAGCCTAATGTTGGAAAGTTTTAGTTTTCATTAGTGGTAAGATTCGATATGAAATCTGTATCATAATCGGCAGAAAGTATAACTTTTTTATTAATAACAAAATGGTTGTATTAAAACACAAGATATTAAGGTTACGTTATGGTGGTAAACCCTGCCTCTCAAGCTAAGGCTTATTGTATCTTGAGAGCCCGTTTTTGGTTTAGTTTTTTTGGTAAAAAATGTAGCTAGACCATTTACAGGTTCTTTTCAATTGCCAAAGTTGGTCAGTCAAAACAAAAGTTAGAAGATACCTTTCATCATCATCATCATTTCAGCCAACAGATGATCACTGTTAAACATAGTCCTCGCCTAAGTGTCGCCACAACGACTGTCCTGTGCGTCTCGCATCCATCGGATTCCCGCAATCCTCTCCAGGTCATCATCCCACCTTGCGGTAGGCCTTTCAGTGCTACATCGTCCGAGGACTTTGCCGACTGATCAACAAATGTAGGCAATATAACCAAGGAAAAGATATTAATTTAAGTAGTATACGATTCTAGTATAAGTTTATTAGAACTTTAAAAATACAGAATTAGTTAAGAGATATAAATAAAAGGCTAAAGGTATATTATGATCTGTGTACGAGTATCTGTTGCAGAATTATTTGAAAGAGTTATCGTGGCCCTGGGACTGCAAAAAGCAACTGAAGGTAGAAGGTTTAAGTCAGTAAAAGTTTGACACTCCGTCTCGCGCCACCAAAACAATAGTAATTTTTCCATAAAAATGGTTCTATCTGGTCTCTTCAATTCGCTATTCCCCTTTGCAATGGACCAAGACGTTAATTGCATTATTTTCATGTTTCCAACAGTTATCTGCGAGTTTTATTGCATGTTTTTATGCAAATAGATTATAATGAGAACACGTAGTTCCTTATTGTAGAGCATTTAAGCCTACAACATAATGACCAGAAGCTAATTTATGTGCAAATCTACTGTTATCAAGGTATCTATAGTTTACGGAATTAGATACTTATGAAACTTCAAATAAACACTGAAAAAAGTAAAAAAGCGGCCTAGTGCGAGTCGAAATTGCGCATTGTGGGCAAGTCCAACTCGCACTTGGCATAGCAAAAACATAGAAAAAAAAATACGTGTGTATGAGCGCCAAACTTAAATATTTATTTTATTCTGTTTTTACCACTGTCTAGCTCTCACAATTCATGAGATACAGTCTGGTAACAAACAGACGGACAGCGGAGTCTTAGCTATAGGGCTTCGTAATTACTGTTTGGGCATGGAATCCTAAAAAAGAAAGACGCGGTAATATGTGTTAAAAAGAATACTTTATTCAATTTAACAATACTAATACTTCTGCATTTGTAGGTACCTATATACAGTATATTAAAGAGAAACGCTCTCACGTAGAAATCCATTTATGACAAAACAATTTCAGAGATGCATGGAAGCGCCACGCAAACAAAGGCTTAGGCGGTGAACTGTCAATTAAAGGGTATTTGGTAAATGAAACTTGGAATTCGACAGGGTCTGGCATCGTCAGGTGTGGCCAGTTCAGCCGTGAGTCAGCGCCCGCGCCGCGAATTCCATAGATAACCGACAACTCCTTTATTCTCTCTGGTATATCGAGCAGCGCCATATTCGTGCCCTTTCGTACGCCCGACCGTTGTTAAGTTTTGAATAATTCAAATATTGGCTAATGGTCATAATAATAACGTTAGGCTGTTACAATTCGTGGCTGGGTTTTGTGAAAAAATAGCTGGAGATTATTTTTTCTTTAACTTATCAATACCCGCGAAACGAGACACAATAGTAAGACAATAACAGCGCGGTCGCATGAGACCGGTCGGGGATTCATGAATTCATTTATTTTAATGTGTCATGTAAACGGTAGTAAACAGTACGCAGAAGCCTTCTTCAATTGGTAAAACACAAAAAATATATGTAATTCTGCAAGCATTTTTACATTATGAATTTATTTAATATGTTAATACATTATGTAATTAATTACATTCAAATAATAATTCTCATTTAAAAGCACTTATTGGTAAACGTTTTTGATAAATCATTATTGATACCACTCAAATAATTATTACCTATTTGTATACAATAATAATGTTAAAGTGTAATGATTATATACAATTAACAGCCACAAAATATATTATATAATGTACTCATTATACATTGTGTCTCTTAATTGTCCCTAAATAAATTAAATACAATTATAATTCGATTCTCGTAGGGACAATTTAAGTAAGTAAATTTAAGAAAGCAATCAACTGACACTTACTACTATTTACCTGTTTTTCCAATACCCAAACAAGTTTAATTTTTGGACCAATCAAAATCCCGTATTACATAGTCCCTTGGGTCAGGCAAACACGTCGTTGAGCCAGGTAAATAACTTAAAGTCAGGGGTCAGGAACTCGGTCTAGATTTTGACCTAGACCAATTCACTTTCACTTAGTCGAGTTGTTATATTGTTAGTACCTGTGCCACGTAGGTAGCTGGGGATATTCTGTGCTAAAGCCTTATCTGGGGCTTGGAAAAGGGGGTTTGTGGAATAAAATGTTTTGTTAATCCTAAAAAAATATAGTTTGGTTTAAAAAATGTTTTACAATTTTTTTGTAAATTTTAACTAGTTTAAGCTGGTTTTCCTCCTAGCTGATTAAGAAGAAACACAGTAACAATCTTGGAGTTCAAAGCCTCTTTTAAAGTCCATACAGCAAATATACTCCATCGTCAGCCACATCATCACTTACCATCAAGTGAAATAGTGAACAAAAGAATACAATTAATATAATGATTTTATGTGTACAACGTCCCGTGATTGTGACTATGCCATCACAACGGGCCCCAGCAATTTATCAACACTGTAATTTATTTTTAAATATTGCAACATTATGCTGAATTAGGCATCTTTTAGGCCTCGCAATCGACCTGGCAAATCTGTTTATTTTTTGTTTTTCCCGTACCTTAATGTCAACTGGAAAGAAGTTCTGTAGAATTAATTACAATTGTGTCGTAGAATTAAGTAGTAGGGAGGTCCCTACAGCAATGAGATAGTTCGGGCTAGTAATAATATGCTAAATGAATTCATTTAAAAAAGAGATTGATATCCATTAACACAAATGATTGAAAACATATCCAGCAATCAGAAATGAATATGTTTGAACATAACCTTTTCTGTTGTTCTTTTCTTGTTTTTTGTTGTTGTACTTTTTAAGTACCTAAAGGTATTAAAGGTAATTTTATTATTTGGATATCCCTTAATACTTGATCGATGATTTGCGGTAAGAAGAGCCTCAGACAATGATAAATGTGGTTAAAAGCTTGTGACGATTAACGCGATAAGGGGTAATTTGACAACACTCATTTGATAACCCTGTATAACAGATCGGCTGACGGTTACACCGTCTTTTTATTCATCATGTAAATGAGTGAAACGTATTTTTATTTGAGTAAAGTTTTTTATTTTCCTTTTTTTATAATTCATCATTTAAACATTCTTACATTTGGGTTTGTCTGTGTGGGACGACGAGCTATTGGTAGCTCGCCCCACGACCGTCTGAGGGCCGAGCTCGAGTCATCAACAGCTCGTAGTGTACCACGCGCTCCTCCTTGAAATGTTAACAAAACTACAGGAGTGCAGTAGGACCGATGCCCGCTTGGGCCACGGAGAATTTCTGCGGAAACTAAAGGACACGAGTGAATTTTAGTTCGTAACATAATCTTTCGCTCCACTGGAGCAGGAAAAGTAATTTGATTTTAACCCATCTCAAAAAAAAACATCCTTAAGTAGCAGCTTGGTAACAAACCAAACTCCCTTATTCAATTTCGCGTGTGGCATCCTTGATTGTAGAAAAATATGGCTGTATCAAGTTCCCTCATCATCAGATATTCAGACTCCATGCTGAGCGCCGCCATGCGGGAAGCTGTGAATGTCAACAGAAATGTTCATAAACTTAATGACATGTATCAGTGTGATAGTGTACTTACTTTTGAAGTAAATGCTTTAAAAAAACTGGCCAAGTGTATGTCGGACTCGCGCATCAAGGGTCCTTACAACAAAAATTAAAGAGCATATAGTTGTTTTTGAGAATATTGCAAGTGTCTATCCGTTGCAGTTATTAATATCGAGAAATATATCACGTTTGTTATGTGGGAATCATGATTTATATGTTGTTATAGCCGCAACAGAAATACATCATCTCTGAAATTTTCAACTGGCTAAATATCACAGTTCTTGAGATACATCCTGGTGACAGACAGATGGACGGCCAGCGGAGTCTTAGGGAATAGAGTCCGTTTTTACTCTATAGGTACGGAACTTCAAAAAGAACACAGTCGTAAATTCAGCAACTTATTGTATTATCCTGTCATTTGGTAAAATTAAGTTAAAGTAGTTCGACAATTGACAACAGTAAATTATAAAGCTATATTCGGTAATAAAAGTAAAAAGACAAAATATGGTTTATTGTTTCGTGGCTTCGCCGGCGTGATATCAGTTTCTTCATACAATCTTGTGACCCCCCTTTCATCCCTTAGAGGGTAAATTTTGGAAAATCTTCTCATAGTGCTTGCCTACGTCATAAAAGAAAATCTTGTGCTAAATTTCACGCTCCTAGGCCCTACAGTTTAGGCTGTGAATCGATATGTTAGTCAATCAGTTTTTCCCTAAGTATACCTACATTAGTAACTGTTTTATCCATATTTTGAGCACTAAATACTAAAGGATATAAATCATTTAGTTAAATTCCCGAGGGCCTGAGGCGGGAAGCGGCACTTTTACGCCCGTCCTAATGAAATAAGTTTATTTCATACGCAACAGTTTTATTTATTGTTCGCGATACATCTTCGCTAATCGGTTATCTTTTAATTTATCAATATCGTCGATAACAATGACCGACATACCGATGTAGGTCAAATGGCTTCGTGGAATGATAAAAAAGTATTACATATAAGTACAATGCAATGATTGAAATATACCTACTCGAGTACCCAATCGTAAATTATTAACTTTATTGTTTCTTGAAGTAAGTTTTTTCATAGTCAATACTGTAATCAGTACAAGTTAGGTTTTCTTTTTTTGACTGACCGACATTTTGATAATCCAAAAATGTTTGTAAATGGTTTATTTGAAATAAATGATTCTGATTTCTAAATCACAAGTGAGTTTAAAAATCTAATAATTCAAATGACGAAAGGGTGCTAAACTTAACGACACCAGACTTACGAAACATCCTGTATTCTAACATTATTTCTGGAGCAATACTTGACAATACCAGTATCTACATTCTTAATTAACCCTTCACAAATTGAGGCCTTTATTGCAAAAGAAATTTAACGAAAAATGCAGAGTCATCGCAGTGCAATTTAAAACGTCTGTTTTTGCCGAGACACGCCGATCCTTATCTTGATCTCATTACATAAGTTCAGATCTCTTATTTATATTTGGTTCCTCACATAAAGTAACAGGAGCAAATGGTTAAAGTATGCTAAACCAATAACTTGGCTGAATTACTACGAGCAATACTCGTATAAACCGTCACTATTAATTGACATAAACTGTAAAGGAAGAGGGTAGTAAAACTGTGTGATCTCATTTCTCAACGAAAGGAAATGCAATAACACTAAAGACTACTATAAAAAAGACCATAAAAATCAAAGGTTTCGACCATAAACGTTGCATTGAACATACAAAAAAAAATATTAATAACAGCCATCATGAAAATATTTTAATTGCCAAATACATCAAATGGCGAATGATTCGATCAATTGTTTAGCGAACTCATAACAACTTGCAGTTTTGAACTGTAACATTTTACTTTTCAAGGTGGAATGAAGGCAGCCTGTCTTCACACTGTTATGTAACAATAAGTGGTAATAGAGCTTTGTTTGACGAACAATCGACATTATATACTCAACAAAGAAGCTTTTGATACTTTATTCGATATGATTGAAGTCATTTGGGAATCAAATTGGATCACTTCTAAAGCTCTTCTTGTAAGCTGGTTGATTGCAAAACCAGCAGACTTTCTTAATTAAGCACAATCTGTAAAGCACGCCTACGTCATGACAGGCTCTACGCGTTTAAATGCAAATAAATCTTAGAAAAACGTACTGATTGGTATTAGGTAGCTAGACTCTTCACAATTTACATTACGTGAACTGCTTACTCTTTATTTCATTCAAATTAGCATACGATCAACTAAACGAACACTGAAATCGTAGCTTAGCAGTGAAACAATCATGCTTTTGCGATTTTGACGTGGCGCTCAAAGATCCCTTTGTCTTATTTTAGGTTGGAATCATCCAATGACTTCTCCTGCTCTAGTGCGGAGCAGGCCCTCCTGCTCCATCAAGGTTACACTTTTACTGAATAAAATCCACTCCTATGATCCTTTTTTGTCTTCGTTCCCTTGGTCTAGGTCTCGGTCACGCCAATACAAACCACTGATGCTGCAAAATCCTTACCTGAACAAGTAACTGTGCATTCGGCGTATCGGCGATCTAAAAACCTAACTACGAAGCAACAGGTCAAAAAATATCAACAAACAAATGCAGTTACTGTGTGACAGGCGGTCGCGCTTACCCATTTCTGCAGCGCATTGATTAAATGCAAGCGAAATTAAATTTTAAATGAACTGCATTCTTTTTTGTTAATCAAACCATCCTTGAAGGTTGTTCCGCTTAGTCTGAGACCAGGGATAACTGTCGCTCCAAATTTTAATAGCGGATTAAATCACGATGCTTGCCTATTATGGTCATGACAAAAACTATCTGTGCCAAACAGTTTATGTAAAAAAACTAATCCTTTTATTTTTGTGTTAATGTTAATACGAATGCAAATTAGTCTCCCACTGGTGCAGGATGCATTAAGGCTCTTATCAGGCGGCCTGCATCTGTACACAATGAGATATATTTTTTATTTATTTAGTCTTCATGCAACACAAAAGTATAAAGGCGGACTTAATGCCTTAGGCATTCTCTACCAGTCAACCTAGGGCCAAATATATGTGCCAAGTTTTGGTTTGGATGATGTTTTGTGATTGACGAAACAGCATCCAAATTGCTGTAATTCATGTTATGCTTTGATCTTTTTTTGGGGTAAATCTTCGAATAGCTTCTCGCGCTCTTGTTGGAGCGAGAGGGAGTGTCAGACTTTTATTGATTAAAAACTCACCCGTATTCCTTCGGTTCCCCTGCATTCCAGGGCCACGGTGAGTTTTCAGCAATCCCGTATCTTCAACTCTTCTTCTTCAACTTGGCGTTAGTCCCGGCTTTTGCCAGGGTCCGCCTTCCGGCTTAGCTTGCTCCATTTTGCCCGATCTTCAACATCCTTGGCAGTAAGGCCATTGGCTCTCATGTCGGACTTGACGACGTCCAGCCAGCGCATGCGAGGGCGACCACGAGACCTAGCGCCAAGGACAGCCATATTCATGCATCTCCGGCCAACGTACTCCGTAGGGCGGCGCATGATGTGGCCATACCATCGCAGACGACATTCTTGCAGTTTTTCCCCCACGTCACGGACACCAAGACTACCTCGGATGAATGAGTTGCGTATGCGATCGGATCGCGTTACGCCGCTCATCCACCTCAGCATCTTCATCTCCGTGACGCGAAGCTCCTGGGTGTGTCTGCTTAGTGCCGGCCAACACTCGCCGCCGTACAGGAGGACAGGACGTATGATGCATTTATATATCTGTCCCTTAAGCTTCGGAGGCATTTTGCGGTCGCATACAACGCCCGTAACCTCTCGCCATTTCGCCCAAGCCGCACCTATACGTGCTTGGACATCGTCGTCCACGTTGCCAGACTCGTGCAGCACGGATCCAAGGTACCTGAATGTATCGGAGCTTGTGATCCGGTCCGAGCCTATTTGGATGGTGTTTGAATCCGTGCTGCCACAGGACATGTACTCAGTCTTCGCCACATTTAGTCTCAGACCGCCGTTTTCCAGCGTGTCCTTCCAAATGTTGACCTTCCGCTCAAGTTGGGCTTTGTTCTGGCTAACGAGGGCGATGTCATCGGCATACATCATTAGCCATGGAGGCTGATCTTGGATGTATGCCGTAACTACATCGAGCACCACGTTAAACAAGAACGGGCTAAGAGGCGATCCTTGGTGAACGCCAACAGATATTGGAAAGACTTTGGATTCGCCAACAGCGGTCTGGACAGAGGACACGGAATCGCGATACATGTCTCTGATAATGTCAATATAGGCCTCGGGCACACCCTTGAAGCGAAGTGCCCACCAGATGGACTGCCGAGGAATACAGTCGAAGGCCTTCTGCAGGTCTAAAAAGGCCATATGCAGAGCTCTCCTTCTCTCTCTGTAAGCCTCAGTCAGAGTCCGCAGGGCGAACACTGCGTCCATGGTGCTGTTACCCGCCCGGAAGCCATATTGACACTCAGAGACAGTGCACTCGCTACGGAGCCGTGTATCAATGATCCGCTCGAAGAGCTTCATGGTGTGGCACATGATCTTAATACCGCGGTAGTTACTACAATCCTGTACACTACCTTTGCCTTTATAGATAGGAATAATAAGGCTTGATCGCCACTGGTTCGGCATTTCCTTGGTGGTCAGGATGCGGTTAAAGAGATCAGTCAGAAGGGCCACACCATGTGAGCCCATCGCCTTCCACACTTCGATTGGCACATTGTCAGGCCCGACCGATTTCCGGTTCTTCATGTGGCGAAGAGCAATGCGAGTTTCGTCGGGGGAAATAGGGGAAATAAGTCCAAGGTTAGGAGGCGGTTCGGGAGGAAGGTTATGGGGATGCTGTTTGTTAGACAGCTCCTCGAAGTATGTGCACCATCTCTCCTTAACAGAGGGGGCATCATAGAGCAGCTTACCCTGGGCGTCCCTTACACAGAGGCATTTGCTAATGTCCCGTGTAGCTTTTTCCCGGGCACGCGCCAGCTTAAAAATAAGCTTTTGCCCCTCCGCAGTTTCCAGCTTGTCGTACAAGGGCGCCAAACTTTTGCTGCGGGCTCTGGCTACTGCTTTTTTGCAAGCGCGCTTAGCCGCTCCATATGCCTCCCTGTCCTCCGGAGAGTTGGACCCCTGCCACTTCTTAAATAATACCTTCTTCTTCCGGGTCGCCTCCTGCACCCCGTCATCCCACCACCACGTCTCCCTGTCCATGGTGCGACCACCACGAGAAGTGCCAAGGACGCGCTTACCCGCGGCGGTGATTGCTGAATGAATCCTACTCCATATCTTTTGAGCGGACTCATGCGGAGAACTGATCTCGAGGTGCTCGACCTCCGCGATGAATTCCGACAGTTTAGGACCATTCAGCAACCACCACTTGGTGCGGGGATTGCGTTTCTGGGTCACTTTTTTCCTTGCTACGATCGCCAAGTCCATGACAAGGAGGCGGTGCTGGGCCGTTAAGCTTTCGCCTGGGATAACTTTACAGTTGGTAACCTTGCCAATGTTGCACCGTCGCACCAGCAGGTAATCAATTTGGGTTGAGTATGAACCACCACGGTACGTAATAAGATGCTGGGGCCTCTTCTGAAAGAACGTATTCGCGATGGCTAGGTCCGACACGGCGCAGGTCCTGAGTATGCTGACTCCCTCTGCATTTAGTTGGCCATAGCCAAAACCACCGTGAACACGTCCGAACTCTCCAGCACACTGTCCTACGTGACCGTTGAGATCCCCCCCAACCAAAATACCAAAATACCTTCAGAATTCGGAATACCGCGCAGTACGTCCTCGAACTCATCCCAGAAGGCCTCCTTTTCAGACTCACAGCAGCCAGTTTGAGGAGCATAGGCGCTGACTAGGTTCGTTACCGACCCTTCGATCAGCACCCTAACTCGCATCAACCGGTCGCTGTATCGGTCTACTTCAAGAAGTCCATCCTGAAGGTCCTTAGACAGTACTACGGCTACTCCGTTCCTGCCCGATGGTGATCCGGTGTACATTAGCCGGTACCCCTGCCCGATGTCACGGGACTTATTCCCCTTCCAGCGCGTCTCCTGAAGGAAGGCGCACTGGACTCGACGCTTCGCAAGTACGTCCGCAAGTTCTCTGCAACGTCCAGTTAGAGAGCCAATGTTCCAAGTGGCAAAGCGGAGCTTCTTTTTGGGTACTAACGTCTTTAGCCGTGCCCGTACTTGACACGGTAGCCCTAGCCCACTTATCGCAGGTTTAAGGCGATGTTCCTGCGCGTCGTTGTTCGGCGACGCCCTAGCCCGAGTACCCACTGTATTCTTTGCCATCCATGTTTATATGACTGTGACTTGGTTTTACGTGGGGCGACCAGCCGTCTGACCCCCACAACCCTACGAGAGGGAAACCAGGATCGCCAGAGCCTCGTCCGTTGAACAGCAGGGTGCACCGCTAGCAGGTGAGGTTGGCTTGGGTCCTTAGGATGTAAACGGACCCCAACCACCCCTCAGCAATCCCGTATCCCGTATATTATTCGTGTCTGTTTCGTTTCGCTCCTGAAAAACCAATTGATGCAGTTATTTTTTAATCATTCTTAGATGACCTCTGCAATCTTATTACGTCTTATTACCGAACGTTCAAGAAAACCCAATTACAAAAGCAATCACCGGATCAATAGTCCTTATTCGACATTGCTACTTCACTGAAATATTAGACACGGGTGTTACCGTAACCACCCAATTTCACGTATCCTTGACACTTCGGTCTGGCCGGCTTCGGACACGTCCGACCGAATGATTGGGGCTATTTCGGACAGGTGCAATCATTCCTCTATTATTTGTATTAGTGTTTTACAATGGACATGTACGTGATCCGACTGACGTCCCACACCGACCCACTTGCCGTGACCTTTTCGTAGCGGATCAATTTCGCTGATGCAAGGTTTTGGCTCGTTTCCATTATTGACACATATTTTCAGCCCTCGTGTGTCCATGACTGATTTTTTGGGTTTTTGTAATGATGCTGATTTTTCCAGTTCATATTATAAACGACTAGCTTTTGCCCGCGGCTTCGCCCGTGTGGAAGTCGGATAACCAAGTAAATTCAGAAAAAATAATAATATCGTAAGTGGGTCGTATAAAATATAGCCTATAGTACTCAAGAAGAAAGCAGCTTTCTATCAATACCTACATTTTTGTTGTCTGACCAGGATCTTCAGAGATTACCCCCTACAAACAAAAAAACAAACTTTACCTATATATTATATTAGTATAGATTTTTTTTATCTTACGGCAGAGCAGTGACGGTCCAGTGGTAACGGGTTCCACGGAATAGATGAAACTTTCATCACCACTGCAAAATTGGTGATGGAAAACAGTATGAGAAAACCTAGTCCCAGAACAAAAAAATCGAATACATGTGACACTATCAACCCGTACTAGGGCCACGTAGTGAATTACGGCCCGTTCGCTCTCCTAAAGTCCCAGCTGTGGGAACATTAAAAGGCTGATTACCCTTAAATTATAAACTATTGCGGAGATTGCTCCAGGGTAGGCCGCAAAATTCTAATTTTCTTAAGTTTATTGCATTCTGCAGGACAGTGTCAGATTTTATGTTTATTAAAATATGATTAACGACCGCAACTATAATGGCTTTATTGAGTTATAATCATTAAAATCGTCAATACTACCCTCTCAGTTCGTCTAAATCTATTAGAAGCTAACTGTATTAAATTATTTCTTGTAAAAGTCATTTCAGTACGGTTAGCTAATTAGTAAGGGTTGTATTGCTAATTTTAATGATTATAATTCCATGTTACAACCGCCAATCATATTTTTGGTTTGCATCGGTGTAATTTTTTACTAATTCAATTAAATAAAAAACAAATGTACCAAATTCCCTTTGTATTTTTTTTAGATTAATAATATATAAATAAGCTACGCTCTATTAGAAACCACTTTACGCAGGTTTTTGTCAGAAATTTCAGCTTTGAGCTAAAACCAAAACCACTTATTTCAAGATTTGGATTAATAATATTTGTATGGTAATTGTGAATGAAATCTTTAAAAAATTACAAAAAATTATGGAATGGTACGTAATTTTTAAAAAATGACAATGATAATTTTGTGTAATTAAAAACATTTTCCTCTACAAATCTTCACAAATGCTTGCACTGACTGGCTAGGTGCACTCAAATCTGTGTGATTTATTCCTCAAAAAACTATATCACTTATCTGGATGGTATTCATATGACTTGATCACTACATGTTTGCTGTATATACTTTAAAAGAGACTATAACTCCAGAGTTTGTTTCAGTGTTTCTTCTCAGGGTAGTAAGCCAGCAAAAGAAACCGGCCTCTTCCAGTTTAACCTGACGAAAAAAATTACACGGAAAAGTGTTTTATAAATCCTATTTGCCCATATCATTACACCCACATGCAAAGGCGGGGAGTGTCAATCAAAGTTGTAGCTATAGGTTTTATTGATCAGCATTTATTGATTTTATAGATCTAGGTAGATATCGATATCCTGCCTATCTAATCTTGATCGATTTAGAAACTTGTCTCATAATATCTTGTTACTTTGTAAAGTACAAACAAAACAACAAAACTAGAACTAGACTTATCAGGTCTAATAAAAAAAAATCATAGGTCTGGTGGCATATTCCAATTTACGACGGATCACAACGGGGGGCCAATTTTTAGGGTTCCGTACCTCAAAAGGAAAAAACGGAACCCTTATAGGATCACTTTGTTGTCCGTCTGTCCGTCCGTCTGTCAAGACCCTTTTTCTCAGGAACGCGTGGAGGTATGAAGCTGAAAATTATATCAATTACTCAGGTCTACTGTCCCTTGAAGCTGTGAAAAAATCAAACTTCTAAGCCAACGCAATCAAAAGATACAGCCGTTTATGCCGCAAATTTTCGACACTTGCAAGGGAATCAAAACCTACAGGGTACTTCCCGTGAACTCAGAATCTTGAAATTTGGTACGAAGCAACGTCTTATAGCATAGATAAAGGAAAAATTACGAAAACCATAAATTTTTAGTTAAATCACATAATATATTTTTTTTTAATAATTTTAAACTTACTACCCATTTCCTCATAAACACGTAGAGGTATTAAATTGAAATTCATACCAAATACTCAGGTCTATAATACCTTTAAGCTGTAACAAAATCAAACTTCTATGTCAACGCAATCAAAAGAAACAGCAATTTAAGCTGCATATTTTGAAACTCGCAAGTACTCGCAAGGGAATCAAAACCTAAAGGGTACTTCCAGTCGACCTAGAATCTTGAAATTTGGCATGAAGCAACGTTTTATAGCACTCATATAGGGAAAAGTCTGAAAACTGAAAATTTGTTGTTACGTCACAAGAATTATTTTTTTGAAAAATCTTCAACGCTCGATTCGAGAATAGAACTTTATTCATAGGTAAGTTAGAGGTATTGAATTGAAATTAACACCATATAATTGGGCCCGTGGTCCCTTGAAGCTGTGCAAAAATCAATTTTCAATTCAATTTGTAAAGTAACGGGAAAAAAAGATTCGTCCGTTTATACTGCAAAAAACGTACATTTCGAGACTGTCGAATTGTTCGATTGAACTGTTTTTATAGGTAAGTTACTACGGAACCCTCAGTGCGCGAGTCCGACTCGCACTTGCCCGGTTTTTTATTAACCTCCTTAATTCTCCTTAATCTGTAGGTACTTTGATTAGCAATTATTAACAGGAAACATAATAATATCTTGTTACTTTGTAAAGTACAAACAAAACAACTAAACTAGAAGCAGATTTGCCAGGTCTAACAATTTTTTTTTTTTCAAAGTTCTGGTGTCATATTCCTATTTACGATCGATTAGATCGGGGTGCCAATTTTTACTAACCTCCTTAATTCTCCTTAATCTGTACTTTGATCAGCAATTATTGACAGCAAACAAGAAAAACACCTGTACTTACGTTGAAAAATATTTATGCTCTTGCTTTGTCAATTTCATATTTTTTCACCAAAATCGGAGCAAAGTCTAAACCAAATCCTACTTTTTAAGTACTACTTCTTAGATTTTTTGTTTAGTCTTGCATATAAATTCTTCCGCTTGCTAGTCCATTAAACTAGCCTATCTAGAAAAAAAATATAGTGTTTCACAAATAACGGTTCCCTCCAGTAGTAGTCCAGCTCGTCTCTCCACCTTCCCCATGATCTGCCACAATGTCGCCTTGCTTTTAATGGGACCCAATAAGTGCTGGGCTTTTTAGCTGACAGCTCAAATTCAAAATTCAAATTCAAAATTATTTTATTTTACATAGGCCTACATGGGCACTTATAAAACGTAAAAAACTAGTGCACGGTTCCAAGTTGGTCGTTTCCTATGGAGAAGAACCGGCAAGAAACTCCATGGTTACTCTTTTCAAAAAAACTATTGGGTCTACAATAGTTCCATAACACAACACAGACACATAAGCTCATCTGACATGCGATAGATATGTCCGGCCTAAAAGTTTACCGATTAACTTTTCCTTCTGTCCCGTTTACGCATTGAACCTGGTAACAATATCTACTAGAAACCATTAATCGATTACAGCATGGTCACCCACAAGTAATTATCTCTCTGAGATTCCAGACGTAAACAAACTTCTAACAGTAAAAGTCACTCGCTCGGACGAAACTCAAATTACTCCAGATATTTTCAGGGTGACTACCGTGCACCTTTATAGCCCGGTCGAGCGACTTTTCCATAATTAAACTATAAATAAGTAGTAAAATAGTGGTTGCTATGATATCGCTAGTATCTGAGCACGACGTAATAAACTGGACGGGAGAGTATGTCCAACAATTGCTTTTTACCGTATTGATGTCTCAAACATAATATTTGTTAGGTAATTGAAATGCAGTAAATAGTAAACGTAAAGGCTTCTGTAGAGACAGAATATACGGAGAACTGTAACACCGCAAATTGTTTTAGTTCCTATGTGGCGACATAGATGTCACTGCAGATGCTTCTACAATAAATCTGATTACTGCATTTCAATTTTATTGTACAGCCCGAAATCAACAATAAAGCGTTTGCCCGGACTAGATAAAACACCCGTCAGATCGGAGGATCTTCCTTTTTCAACTGAGGTTTGCGGGACTTTATACGAGACTTTTTTCGCGTGCCTCTAGACATATTTTCAGACTTTTTTCGAAAAGTGACTTCACAAGATTTACTCTTAATCAACTTCGTTTCGTTATTGGGAATGCATCCAACTTGCATTTTACGATAATCTGCGTTTCATGATAGGCACTAGGCGTTAATGATGTCGCATCCCTGTAATCATGAAAGCCTTGATTTTATAAAACTTGAGCAATTTTAGAGTATCTTCTTCATAACCTCGGCTTTATCGTTATTAACATCACACCTCATCCTAATCGTATCGAATTGTCGTCCCATCGAACTATGAGAACAAACAGACAGTGCAGTAATGTTTGCGCACACGCTCGTGCACCAAAATATCTCCGGCGTACTTGACTTATCTCCTTTGAAACGTGCTTCCATAATCGAAGTTCGGTCGAGAGGATTAATATTACCTATTATAAATAAACATCATAGTTCAAACGTTTAACAGTATCACAGCAAAAAATCCTGAATTACCCAAAAAGACAGTGAACCTTAGATATTTATTTAAAAAAAACATTTGGCTAGTTTAAATATGTTCTTAGTTCAAAATATTCTATGGAGTATTTGAATTTAGAATCCGCTAATCAGTATTTGATCAAAGTTTAGCAAACATCCGTAATAACGCCCGTTTTCAATAACCTACCGCAGTTCATAGATAGATAGCTATCCCCGATAAACAATAAGATTCTATTTATCAAACCACAACTTTTGGTAGGAAATGCTATCCGTCGGTAGGTTATAGGAAAGCAAGTAGGAGCAACAGGATAGATTTCTTTATCTTTAGTTACTGAAACTTTAGATAGATAGGTTATTCAAAACGGGCATAAAACTGAAAGTCGGTGGCAGTATTTAAACGAAAAAAGTTCAGTGGCTATTTGATCATAACCAAATTGAATTTTAGTGGACATAGTATCTACGCAACTGAAAAATATGTAGAGTCATTGAACAGGCGCGATCTGGGCAAAATCTTGCTAAGAATGTCCTCCTCAGTTCCCCTGCGAATCTTGCCGAGAAGGGTCTATCGAAACATTTTGCCAAATACTGCAAAAATATTAGAATGTATGTGCGGATGTACCGCTTTCTAAAAGAAAACAAAGTTACTGTTCTCGGTGTTAAAAATAAAATATTGCCGAAAAGTCTTTAAACCCACTATTTCTTTTCATCGACCTGAAAACTCTGGGAGCGCTCCTTATTATTTTTTATTCCAAATACATTTTGTCCTGACCGAGGTTCTTTTGGATAACAAGCTGATTTTTCACATTCAAAATACAGGTTTTTCGTTAAAACACATTGCATATCATGTATTTTTCTCATGTGAACTCGAATCGGAGCCATAAATAAATCAGTCACTGTACTTGAAAGGCAGCTTTATATCGACTAATGAATTGTCAAATGTTAACATACAGAATGCAGGTAAGACATAACGGAACGTAAATACTATACTGACAGACTCGATGCATATAAGCTTATTAGTAAAGACCGACAAAAGGTTCAGTTTAGGTCGAAGCCTAAACCGAAGACAGTTATTAGATGCGAGTATGAGTGCAGTGAAAGGGACTCAACAGTCTTTTACTGAAAGTACTTATAAAAACTTACGTAGTGGGTTCACCCACCATGTTTTTTCAGTTGCCTTATGTATTATGGGTCATCATTATGGATTAGCGCGACCGTATGCGACGACCGCGCTGATCCTCAAAAACTTTCGCAGCACTAAGCAGTAAGTATCCTACTTCTGTTTTAAGTAGCAGCCTACTATTTGCGACTTTTGAATAAAAGCCACTATAATATTTCCACAGGTGCAGCTCTATTAGTCGAAATCTCAGTAGAGGTGACTCTATTCAAGGCACTTAGAACCATCATCACCATCATTTCTGCCAAAATACATTCGCACACGTTCGCGGCTGTCACAGATCAAATAAAATTAAAACAGTACTTAAGTATAATTTATCTGTAGCAGATGTACTACATAATGCATCCCAAGCGTCGTATTATGAACTGCTGTATAAAGTTAATACCAAAGATAATCTTCAGAGGCGTTCTAAAGGTAAGTAAATTGACTTCTTCAACTCATCTAGTTACACTTGATCCCACGGAAAAAGACGCAACAATAAGCCACGCAAAAGCAATGCAGCCTACTTTGCAATCGAGCAGCATTTCAATAAAAAATCATTTCGGTATTGCAAGAGGACTCTTTGTGCCGCACTTTTTCGTGTCTGAAACTAATTGAATACAATTGGCGTGAAATAAAAACATTATCGAATGTTTTATTGAGCCGACACCGGCAATCGATGGTTTTGCGTGACAGCCAACACTGAAAGGTTTGATCAATGAAATTGCGGACACGCAGTTACGCAAGGCGATGGCCGACTGACCAGAAATAGGTCTTTATTTTTTGGTTTTATTTTTGCTGCGGATGCCGTAAGATAAACAAGTTGTTTTCCACATAAAAGCGTGCCTGCTACTTACTGAAACTAATATTAATATAGATGAGTTTTCGTGAAAATGTGCTTTTTTTTTCTTGCTTCTTACAATGTTGTAAAGCATCAACGAAATTCCACATTACTTGTTCAACTGCTCCATGTCACCATACACCCACTTATACTTATTTAATTAGGTAGGTACCTAAATCACTTTCGAAACCTTTTAAAAAACCATTTTGTTTTAATTTTTTTGGCGGTCCAGCGGCCATCGGATCGTCATCGCCAGTCAAAAAAAAAGTTATAACGCCAATTATATGATCATACAGAACCGATCATTTCTCGATGTTTGTGTAATTTTTAAGAAATTATCACCGACCGCCTATGGTGTGCTCGTCATTATCATAATTTAAATTTTTAAAATATGCCACACAAAAATCGATGGGTCTTAAATTGAATTCGAGGAGCGCGCAAATAAGAAATGGAGGCGCGAAAATTGGACGAAACACCGTTTAAAGTATCGTTAAAGCTTGTCGGAGAGAAAATATTGTAATCGCGAGCGCACAGCCGATCAGTATGCTTTACGAGCTGCGGAAAGCGGCCGCCATTATTCCACTCGTTGATTTAGTTCATTATAGTGTACCGAGAATTCATGGTGTGATTTTGGCAGTGGAAGGCGTGAAGCACAGGCCTTTTGGTGTGAACAATGAGATAGCTATCAGATTCGTTGTTTATAACCTCCTCTACCACGCCGCCATCATTTTGCATTTTATTTTCATCGGACACCAGTCACAAACCGCTCCAGTAGTTACAATACAAACACTACATATTAGTTAAGAAATATTTACTTACTCCTAACGACCATTCGTTTACAGC
Source organism: Mythimna separata (assembly GCA_030763345.1). Classification (NCBI taxonomy): domain Eukaryota; kingdom Metazoa; phylum Arthropoda; class Insecta; order Lepidoptera; family Noctuidae; genus Mythimna; species Mythimna separata. The sequence continues at coordinate 8,931,694 of CM061187.1, forward strand.
ATTTCTTACAACTAACAAGCTCCAATTTACATAACTGCTAAAATCATTTACCATGGCGCGGCAAAAGATTTAAAACATGAAAACGGCTACAAACCTTCGCGACGATGTTATAGCGCAGCAGTAGATAGATACTGGCGCAATCAATAAACTAAGGAAATACAAACAGTAGAACTTTTGAAATTAGAAAAAAAAACGAACATTTCGAAAGAGAACAAGGCAAAAGAAAAGATAAATTAAAATAACGGCACAGGATCGTGAGGGCAGCGCGGACGTGCGGCAGAGTATCTCACGCGATCGTCGCCGCGCGCTCGTCCTTCCCCCGATGCTATCGACGCAGCACTCACGGGTCACTGTGTCGACGGACATTTCGCATTCCATCGTCACCTCCTCTAATCTTAATAATTTCGTCCAATATGTAGATAGTCCTCACTTTCTATCAACCCCCGGCGTTTTTGTCTGCACAAAGAGATGCCGCTACATTATTCTCGAGATATTTACCTTTCATATTTCTCCAACGCCGTCAAAGAAACAGCCATAAAAGGTACTATAGAAAATGTTTATATAAGTCTGAGAAGCCGTTATCTGAAAAAGTTCTTTAGAAAATATTAAGCGTGCATAAATAAAAATAAAATATTCAATAACACGGTTTTTTATTACGTCTGTGCGTATAACACTAACTATTATCTGCGACCAATGGAGCATGTAATTGTACGTAAGAAAAACTATACCAAAGTAAGCAAATGTCAGTGAAAACGATTTGCAAAAGTTTTAATGAGCTTGCGTAAATTTCTCAAAAAGTAACACCTCCGCAGTTCCGCTTACTAATGATACGCAAGAGAAAATACATTTTAAAACACATTTGAGAAATGTGTGCAATAACATTAAAAAAAGGAAACACAAATGAAGTCGGCGAAGATTCAAATAGAGCCGCTAATCAAAGGACGGTAGCTCAGTGCGATGGCGGTCATAAATCTTCGAAAACCAGAAGATTCAATTACACGGCTACCGGAAGGCATGAAGAGTGGCATTAACAAATTGTCCAAGATAAATAAAACCTTTTTAATCTAAAGAAGAGGTCCCGAACTCGTTCCTGTTATCGGTGGTCGCGAGGTTTTTCGAGAATTTATTGAACGCTTAATGTATCGACCAAGAATTAATTGGTCCCCCTGAGTGAAAGGTGCGCCGCTTTTAAATTATAACGATCAAAAACACTTTAAGACTGACGATCATAAATTGATAAGATACCTTGTTACATGTGATTGTACGGTTTGATATGATCAGAAGCTTCGATTAGATGTACAGGTGTCTACTTGTATGGTTACCGAACTAAATCGTTAAACATTCAAGCTTACTGTTATTGATGGGCAGACTGGTTTTGGAAAGATTTAATTAAATGATGCTCTAATAGTCTAATCAAAATATTTGTAAAATTTCTAAGGTCAGAAAATACCCGATTGAATACATTACTATGAATAAATTTCAAGATGAAAGTATTTATAATGATGTCACAATAAACTCTAGATGTTTATACATATGTACAAAAATAAAGACTCTTTTGTATCGGTGGCAAATCAACAATAACTTCTGTCACCCCTGTGTCTAGGTAGTGCAAGAAGGAGTGTCAGACTTTTACTGACTAAAACCCATCTGTGCCCCTTCAGTTGACCTTTACGGTCACGGGCCACGGTAAGGCTTTCGAATAATTCCGCAGCCCAAGCAGAAGTATAAACCCTGACCCTAACACACCAACTGGAATAGATATCCTCTTTTGTGTTACTTTTATGACATATGATATGTATCGCAAAGATATTTTTGGATAACTAGGCGACAGAATAAATGCTTATCATCGTTTCAAAGCCTTCCCACGTGATGCCTTGAATAATATCTGCACGTCTTACGAAACTCAGATTTCAGTGCAAAGATGAATACTAAAGTACCGAATTTGAGTGTATCACTTAAATATTTATATGTAACAGTGATGCTGCAACTTATCTTTGTATAAGTGAAAGAACACCCTGATGTCATTGCTGTTTTTGACGGACATGATGATAATAACAATGAAATGAGGATAACAGCTGAACATTCAAACGATAGTCATGGGTCCCTTAGAAAAAACCGAAGGAAATTTCCTAGCAAAGCAGTAGATGACAAAGAAGAAAGTTCTAGAAGAAAAGAAAATTTACTTAGGGCAGTTGTAGTATCTTCAAATGAATCAAACATTCCTTATTAAATAACATACGTTCAGAAACATCTTCCTCGTAACAGCACTAAGCCCTCCGGATATTTTCTGTTTATCTATTGGAGGCATCCGTGTGACTCGCACATGCCGACACGATGTGAGATGGCGCGTCGTTGTTCCAAACCAACGCAGCCGTGATCTAGGCCACTATTTCGCATACACTACCAAAATATCCAACACCGTTACCTTAACCCTTATCTTTATTAAAATTAAGGTTATTATTGTTTGTGTTGACGACAGCTTTAAGTTGGTCTCGTGTATACGGTCAGTCCTATTTGGTAGAGATCTAAGTTAGGAAGTGAAGTGACATGACACCTCTATCGATCGCGTGCCGCTATCTCTGTTCTTGTATTTGAATACAGTTTTCAACACATTGTATTATCTCTCCAATTTTATCATATGTAACTACAAAATATAACATGTCTCATACTTCAATAATTTCAATGACATTAACGTAAAATCGAATTCGTTCACTATTTTTTATACCAGACCATACGCTAGACAGACAGACAAATATAAATTATGCAATTAGTATAATCGAATTAATCGTTCTGACAGTTCTTTTTTAAGCTTGTATAATAATAAAATCAGTTTCAATGAACCTGCACATTAATAAAAATGGTTTTAATTGAAATATTGCATGAATACGTGATTTAAATAATCAAATAGCCGTTATAATCCGGATTAGTAAAGTTTGCGCAGGAGTGTCATTTAATTGGTCAGTATTTCATCGCCTACTCATCTTTACTGACATGAGCGATCATTAATCGAATTTCTGCTATTGTATGGAAACGGTCGAATGAACTGCTAACTTCATTTTATGCTTAGTTAATTTCTATTTCTCTGACAACTCTAATAATTTTCTCTATTTCGGTATGGTCTGTGTCCGTCTTTGTATAATAACGATTGACATCTGAAAGTTTGAGCTGAGCCAAAACTAATTTGGTTCTTTATTGAAATCTTATGAAAGCTTCGAAAATATATAGCTTCATTTCTATACGATTTTATAATGATAGTTATTCACCAATCAATGTTTAGAATTATTTGCAAAATATTTCATACCGGAACGTGGTCACTCACAATGGTCACACTTCGTCAGAAGGCTGTTTACCTTAAAGGCTATGCTATGCTCAAATTTCCTTGTGTTATCAAATCAGAAATGAAGATAGCCAAGGATAACCAAGGTTACTAACCAGAAGAGTTGTCTGACTTCAGTGACAGTGGGCAGGGCACATTGCTCGTAGAACAGAAGTTCGATGGGTTCGTACTAAAAGACACAGCATTGAAAGGCCTTCTACAAGGTGGACCAAATGCTTGGTGAGAGTCGCAGGTATCTGATCCATGCGAGACGCACAGGACCAGTTAGTGTAACGACACATTGGAGAGGCCAATGTACTGCTTTAGACATCTTTCGGCTGAAATGTTGATAATGATTACATACTGTGGCGTTTAGTACCTATCTCTAACGGTTCACGGCGCGTTCATTCGAAAACATCTTCAAACGAGACGAGAATATTCGGAGCAAACTTCAGATATAAATTTATTTTCGTCACAGATAGGTACGCAGTGAATGTTTCAAACAAACAGTTTGCTGAAAAATCTATATTGTAACTTTGATAAGTTCTTGTTTTCCACTGGAAGCAACACAATAATTTACAACGCTTTGATAACGGGCACACGTTCAAAGATAAACGCGATTCCTCGAGAGATTAGTGTGATAAAAACTGTGGCGGTAGTGGACGTTATAACGGAATACAGTTTATAATTAGAAGCATGTTCCAGTGCTCCGCAATGATAGTGTTTATTCTCAGCGTGGCTGCACTCATTCCTTATGGTAAGCTACTTGCAATAAAAACGCTTGTAAACAAACAGTAAAATGTGTAATGATTTGTTAATCTATTGTGTCTACAAGTTGACATCCGATTGAATATAAATAAAACAAAGTGCTACACATAACATTACATCACGCGGTTTTAAATTCATTCCTGAGCCGGCCGCCCGCGCCTTTGCGACACAATGGCTTACCGAATACCGACTCATCTTGCCAGCGGATAAATATTTATTTATTCTGTTGACAATAGTATTTACATTGTCAATGCGTCTAGTAATGTCGCCACAGCGAGCGTGGGCCGGGGGTTTATGTTGATGATCGCTGGTTATGAATTTAGGTCAGTGCTGTGTTGTGACTTAGATAACGTGAAGATAACGTGAAAATAGGTTTGTCTAGCTTTGTCTAGTGAAATTCTATTGTGATTGTCATGGGTGACTCTGTCAAGGAATATAAAACTTGTGACGGGTTCATTGATTTACCTAATTTACTCTTCTGGAATATTCATAAACTAAGCTATTCTCCGCTCTCTCTGGCTGTGGTAGGTCTTTGTAAAACATCGTTTTTTATTAGAAGTATTTTACGATGTGGGCATTTAACTTTTTAATTACCTATGCCAGCTTAAATTTACATACGTCTGTAGTTCAACAGGTATCTTGGGTACCTTCCTAATATTTTAATGTTGCAGCACTACCAAGACCTACAAACGACGACGGGTAGATAGTTCATCAGTTCGCCTAGTTTTGTATAATGTGATGCTTTTTTATTTTAAGGTTTATAAAAGCTCAAATTATCTTAAAGCAACTTCAATGTTTCATAAAGAAATATCTCGAAGTGCCTTAATTCTCGAGATATTCAGTCTTTTTCGAGACTAGAAAAAATAGGCAAAAACTCGAGAAATTGTGTTTGGATTAATAAATGTTTTACACAACAAATACTCGTAGAGCTATCAAAAATATCTATAGTATTTTTGTTGCGTTTTATAATCAAAGTTGTACTTCATTAGGAAAGATGGAAAGATATTCTTTAGTTAATCGTATTAATAAATATTTATTCTGTGTTCTGTTATGTCTGTAATTAAAAGCTAGGTAGCTATTAAACTAAAAGTTTATTTTTAACTCTGTGATTAAAAGATCTGATTAGGAACTCTAAAGGAAAAGGAAACTATAGTTGATTACAATGTTGAATTTTTTGCTCTCTGATTAAAAGTACTTAGATATGCAGCGATAATTTAAATATTGTTTTATAAAGACAAAAAAGTCAGTAATTATTGAAATATTATTTTATTTCAATATTTTTATTTTATTTTTAATTTCTATTAGGAACTTAGAGATCAATCAAAGAAGTTTGTGAGTTAGCTATAAGTTATTGACACAATTGCTTCTTCAAAACTCGAGAAAAAGTACTTGAGAATTCTCGAGATTCCCGTGAATAGAGAAAAAAGCACCTATGTAGTTTCTTATCTTTGGACAATTATCTTTTTAGTCAGTTCTCCATCATAGCGTTCATCCATACGGACTCACACGAACCAGGAACTAAATCTCTAAAGTCCGATATGCAAAATCCGAAGCATATAGAGTTACAATAGCGACACGGCACCCGGCAAGCAGCTAACTGCACAGTGCACAATTATGTCAACCGCCTATCAAGCACTTTCGCCGAGCAGAGACAAGATGTGGCGATCATAGACGTGATCTTACGCACCATCGGGCTATCAAGCGTTTCTAATAAGATGTAAACTAATATGAATTTGTTTTAGCTGTCGAAAATATGGTATTAGGCATGTGATGTAGATTTAATAGATAGTACCTAAGTAATAAGTTAGAAAGCTGAACGGGCCATTGTTTTTTTTTTTAAAGTTCCTGATAAATAACCCGAAGTCGTTTTTACGACCAATAAAAGAAATATAAAATATAAGCCTTTGGCAGTTTTTATGCAGTACCTACCTATATTTTTTTTACTATCGGTAGGTATTATCCAAAAACTTCACTCCAATTCGTAAAGGGTACCTTACCTATTATTGCTTATTATAAATATTAATTATATCAATATATTTATGTCATACCAAAGAACAATATGTATATGTATTCTACTATGCTACACAAGTGGGTGGGTGCCGACATAACTTCAATCATTAGATAATTAGATAAGGTAGATACTGACTATATAATAACACTATCTTTAATATCAGCTATTATAATTTAAAGAGCGAAACTAAACAGCCCCTTTAAATAAGCGTTCGTGCATACCTGACGTCGAGAGCGGATTCTCTGCTTTCAAACTTCCAATAATTACGGAGCGTGCGTCGAACGGATCGGACGACGGCTGATGCCCGGCAAAATGGCGCGAAACGCGAGAAAATGACATATGATTGCGGCGGTTAAAACAAACGTAAACTGCAGTGAAGAGTGGCATTACATGGCGAGTTCGATCGAGTAAGGCCGCTGCACAACAATCTGATTGGACATGGACATGCATTGTACGAGAATGCCACTTGTGCTGGGAGCCGTCTTGATTTCTCGCTCGAAGACCGCCAATCATTAATTTCGCGTTTTTAGCTACCTACTCATCATGGAAATTAGATCCGCCAGTAGTACCTAAGTTACGCCTATTGTCTATATCTCTGTGTTATAGTTGGCTACTTCTTGGACTTAGGTACATTCAGTCCTCCAGAAGTGAGAAGTTAATTTTCTTTTTTACAAACGAGGTTGTCATCGACGACATTGTCGTTAGAATAAACAGAAAATTTGTAAGCTCTGGCTGAATTTGAAAAAAAAACTCAAAGTTGCCATTTTCAAGACGTAAAAAGATATTTAAAAAAAAAAATCTAATGGCATTTCAAAGTTTACAGTAGCAAGTTGCCAAATCACTAGCGTTAGAAAACCTAAGAATAAGGTTTTAATCAAATGATTAAAATAAAAAATAAGAAGAGAAGAGATAATAATTATAGAAGAATTCCCATAGCATAAGGAAAATCCATACCTATCTACTTTCGTGTCGTGATGCTTTCGGAAATCTGAGTATTGATGATTGTTAACAGAGTAGACAGGTATCGACTATAGGCACCTAATGAAGAAGAACAAAGAGTAACGGAAGGAGAAAGAGGAGGCTTATGTGGAGAGAAAGTGTGTCTGCCTACCTGCAGGTGCTTTCAAGCTAAAATGATCATGACGGCACAATAAACTTACTAATACTTCTCTTGCAAAAGAAATCAGAACACTACATTGAGGGCCTATGTCACTCCAAAAGCCGATTTAACGGAACATAACTTGATGAAAATTGTTTCACGTAATTGCTACATATCTCATACTTTTATGTAAAACAATAATTTATGTAAGACAATAAAGGCAAATGAATTTTGATTGTATAACACCCAGTTTGCATAAAAATCCATTAGTTAAAGACAGACCAGATTCCGTATGTGATTGAAATTCTTATGCACTGCCTATCAAATAAATTGTTTCATAGTGTACTTGGTAAATAACAAAATACCGAACAGTTAAGTGTAATGATGTGGTAAACAAGATCGTAGATATTCCGTTACGATTTCAATTATAATAAACGTCATCGGATAATAAAATCCGCATCGGAGTATCCGTAGTCATCAGCTGTTTCGAATACAAACTTAAATTGACGCTACAATGGCTGGATTATTACGGGGAACGTTCGATCTTTGTACAGAATAAAGAATCTTAACTGAGGCCCTATCACTAGGTCTAAACGCGATTCCATTGAAGACCTAAACTGGATTGTTAGGGTGTATAGGGTGTATAGCTCTAAATAACCGTCTTTCTCGCTCGCATGCCTGACATTTTAACAGATCATAGTAAGGACACTGGACTGAATTTTCCAGTGACTATCAGAGACTGACCGTAACAAATACACGTGATCTTTGCGAAACACATTAGTTAGTGCCTAATTATAAGTTAAACGGTATAATCTCGTATCGACATACTAATTTCATTAAGTATTTAACACCTTTTAGGAATTTCCGTTTTTCATCGGATCTTGAGAAAAACAAAACGTCACTAATCCTTATTGACCCATGCAACATGATCATCCACTTAACTGGGACTAACACTCTCTAAGGAGTCAAAATTCATAGGGTACTTCCCGTTGACCTAGAATCCTGAAAATTGGCATAAAACAAGGTATAAATGTAGGAAAAAGTCTGAGAACTGAAATTTTTTCGTTAAGTACCTAACTAGATTTTTTTTTTAATCTTCAAAGCTCTTCGCGAATTGAACTGTTTTCATAGTTAAGTTGGAGGTATCGAGTTGAAATTAAAACCATAGGTATAATTAGGTCCGCTGCCCCCTGAAGCTGTACAAAAATCAAACTTGTAAGTTTACGAAAAAAATTATTATGGCCGTTTATGTGGCAAAAAAATGTACATTTTCACACTAAGGAATCAAAATTCATAGGGTACCTACTTACTGCAGTTGACCTATAATTCTGGAATTTGGCGTAAAGTAAGGTTTTATGGCACAAATATTGGCAAGTCTGAAAACTGTCATTTTTTAGTTGAGTACCTACGTAATAAGATTTTTCGACACACTTGCTCATAAAGTGGCTGTTATTGCACTGGACTTAGGTATATAAAGGGGCTCGTTACCAAACTGTGACATTTTGATTACTATTATGCACATGTGCGGTAATGTAGTTAGAACCTTTTTGTTTAACCTCTTTTTTGTCAAAAAGAGTTTTAAGACAAAAAAGAATAAAATTTGTTATTGAGTTCAATAGCATAAATTAGTGTTTTACTTACTTATTTCATACAATTTCGTGTTTAAAAAAATTATTTAAAATTTTAGATATTTAATTAAATCTTTTATCAAATTTGTATTTTCTGTTTATATGCAACCTCATTTATATTGTTTCTAAACCAACAGCTAGAGTTGCTAGTCTATGGCCGCCATTTTTCGCGCATGCGCGCGTTTAAGAAAAGTCAATTTTTTAGCCGCCATATTTAAAAATAAAATACAGATTTTATAAATATGTCTAGATACAACAACTATTTATGAGGAAAATGATTTGTGCTGTACGCAAGAAAATCTATGTCATGGGCTTATACAGTCAAAATAGTTAATTATAACTTTACTGACTGCACATTTAGGAACTGTTTCTTTAGATAAACTTTTCATATACCTACCTACTAAATAAAGTTGATTTTTAATTTATTTTCTTCACAAGTGTGTCGAAAAACGTCGTATGATACACGTGAGTAATTGGACATTATCGTTCTTGGTTCTCTTAAGACCCTCGCCATGGCTCGGGTCTTAATACCACCGCGACGATAATGACCCGCATTACACACTTGTATCATAATGTACTATTTTTTAGGGTTCCGTAGCCAAAATGGCAAAAACGGAACCCTTATAGTTTCGTCATGTCCGTCTGTCCGTCTGTCCGTCTGTCACAGCCGATTTACTCGGAAACTATAAGTACTACAGTGATGAAATTTGATGGGAATATGTGTTGTATGAACCGCTACAAAATTATGACACTAAATAGTAAAAAAAAGAATTGGGGGTGGGGCCCCCCATACATGTAACTGAGGGATGAAAATTTTTTTTTCGATGTACATACCCGTGTGGGGTATCAATGGAAAGGTCTTTTAAAATGATATAAAGTTTTCTAAAAAACATTTTTCTTAAAGTGAACGGTTTTTGAGATATCAGCTCTCAAAGTCGTAAAAAGTATGTCCCCCCCCCTCTATTTTTATAACTACGGGGTATAAAATTCTAAAAAAAATAGAGGTGATGCATGCTAATTAACTCTTTCAACGATTTTTGGTTTGATCAAAGTATCTCTTATAGTTTTTGAGATAGGTTGATTTAACTGTAATTTTGGTTAAGTTATTGTGCTTACACTGAAAACGATGGCTGAACCTTATAAGTTTTATTTGCTGCTACGGAACCCTTTGTGCGCGAGCCCGACTCGCACTTGGCCGGTTTTTTTTTAATAATCTTCAAGACTCGATTCGAAAATTGAACTGTTTTTATAGGTAAGAAGCCTCAGTGTGCGAGTCCGACTCGCACTTGCCTGGGTTTTTTTTACTGTTTTGACTGACTGATTTTGACTGGCCTGCTGGTCTAGTGGTCAGTGGTCCTGACTACTATTTTTATAATTAACTGCTATGCCAGAGGTCGTGGGTTCGATTTCCACCCAGGACAAATGTTTGTGTGATGAGCATGATCATTTGTTCTGTGTCTGGGTGTAATTTATCTACAATATGTATTTATTTAGAAATATATAAGTATGTTTATCAGTTATCAGTTGTCTAGTACCCATAACACAAGCTCTACTTAGCTTGGGACTAGATGGCGCTGTGTGAAAAATTTGTGGAACCTATTATATTATTATTTAATGATTTAAAACAATAAATTGATAGTCTTGGTACATGACTGTTCAATACGTAGGTAGTACCTTAAAGTCTTGGAATCTTGAAATTTCACAAGAACCTAACCAGAACCTATCCTATGTGAGTCCGACTTGGACTGGTTTTCTATTCTGTTTACTCTTGCATTAACCGCATCTCATTTCTTGTACATTTACCAGAACTACACTTTACAGAACAATGGGTAACCGCTCACACCAAGTCACAATCACCAAACCAATGAATCCTTCTTCACATTCCAGTGCTCCCCGAAACCTGTTTCTACCAGCGCTGTCTGGGCTGCCACCCAGATCAGATGTTGCCACATGGAGCGCCGATAGAGTGCGCACCTAACAACTGGGTGTCAGCGACCTGGGTGCACAACTATGGCCATCCCCCGCCGAGCACCGACTCTAGGATACCTATCGAGTACCGCTGCTTGAAGATGGTGGCTACCCCGGATGATAAAACTTGTAAGTTGTCTGATACAGTGCTATCTTTTTTGTCTTCTATACCTACATTGAAGTAAGTTTACGAGTACCTGCAGCGGAAGTCAAACTAGTCCCGCAGCCTCCACAAGCCTCAACAAGTGTACACAAGAACACAGAGTCGGTTTTATTCAGAAAGAATCTTACAGACCCCTTCGCCCACCCTAGGGCGAAGGACATTCATGAGGATATACACCCCGAGAAGAGAAAAAGTTTAGGTATCTACCTACCTACGCAAAATGCGGCACCGCTGCACCGACGCGGCAGCGTACTCGTACAGTGTAGGTACTAATGAAAAAATACATACACAAGAACACAGAAACAATTTTTTTTATTCGATTAAGTGATACCCTGTTGGTTTGCTAGTCACTGAACGTAGTAGTAAAACGTTCAATCTATTGAAAAGAACTGTTGGAAAATAAGCCATTAACATAAGCCAATGACAAAATGAACAGACAGAGCTGAAAACCGTAACGGCGCGGTGGCGCCAGCAATAAGTAGAAAGAAACGTATTAGGTAGGTATTTATAATGTTGCTTGACCGAAGACCGTCCGCCCGTCCCACCATAAATAAATAAAAATAAATGTAAACTTAAGAACAGTTTCCGCGTTGATCGGACGAACGATTCACCGAAAAGCGATCGTCCGAATGGCTATCAGCTCAAAAAGTATATATGTTTATCGAAAGAACGATTAACCAAAATATGTTCAGTCGAAACATAATTTCTTCATGTCCTTGATCAAGTTAAGTTCGGGCGATCGTGACTCACTCGTCACATGCATGATCAGATTTGTCACGGTCAATCAGTTCTGTGAATAAACGGTGACACTCACTGACAAACGATACGCTTGGTTTGTCAGAAATGTTGATTTAATCTTCAGGCTTGTGAGCTCTATTCCTTGCCGTACAACGATCGGGTTTGACGTTTTCGCAATTATCACTCAACCCATATCATCGTTATTTCCAGTCGGCAACACAGTGGACACTCTCCGCGGCTGCGTTCCACGAGCACAGGTAGACTCCGTCTGTATGGGCCTGGTGGCCGTCGAGAGGGCTCGCGGCCACAGCGACGCGCGTTGCTTCATATGCAACGGCAACAACTGCAATTCAGCAACGCAAGCAACGCTACCGCTACACGCAACGATAACAACTTTACTACTGTACTTTGTACTTAGGTAAAAAAAGGAATGCAAATAAAAAAATAGAGTTTAATAAACGGTTAATTTAATGACATAGATTCTCATATAATTTTATACAATTAATTGTACTTTTTGTAAATCGACAATTTAATGACAAATAAAACGTTGAAGTTTTAACAGCATTTTTATTTGTGACGTGTTTGACTGTGATTGTATGTTGTTGACTTAGGGCCTATTTCACCACCTATTATTAAGTTTCGAGTATCTTACTTGGCAGATAATTTCATACAAATTCTGTCAAATTTTTGAATTTATTCAGTGAGTAGTGCCTACTCGGACATTGTGAAACAGGCCCTAACTCTTAAAAGATTTTTCTAAAAGCACCATGTGCAAAGAAATGCAAGAAACTGCCAAGAAACCTTGCTATGCAACTTATCGCACATTTGAAATACCTACCTAACATAATAATAATTATTTTTTCTAATAATATGAAGCAAAGTATATTAGAAGTTTTAAGTCTAAATTGACTACTTAAGTTTATTAAGCACTTCGAATTCTATTCAATACTAAAAGGACGTTCAAATTTAAAGCATCTCTAAAAAAGATGATATTATTATTTATTTTTAATGTGGCAGTTATGAATAGTCATGAAGTGGTAACTGGAATGTGTCGCTGAATACTGTACTAGTATTATAAATAAGATATTAACTACTAATTAGCTAAGTCCTAGGTTAAAAAATAGGTCTTCAGATTCAGGTAAGACTAGAAGAAAATTTATAATAAATGCTGCCAAGTGATTTAAAATTCAATAGAAAATATACTGAAATTAATAATACCTAATATATAAAACAGTTGCCCCAATTTTTTCATTTGTTTTTTTTTCTAAATTAAAATCAAATATTTACAAAAAAAGGCACGGAAAACTTTAAAATTAATACCACAATAAAATGCTCATAAGTACTAACAGAAAAAAATACTACATAGAAAACAGTCTACAAAACTTAAACATATTATTAAAAGCAGAATCAGTATAGACAACGGTCACAATAGTGGAATGTTATTTTGAGGTTATTTGGCGGGATGTATTCGAGTCAAGTTGCTTCCTAAATTGATTCTCAAGTATTCATCAGGGTGATTGATTAGCATTAGCATTATCGGCCTTATAATGTTCCCACTGCTGGGACTCAGACCTCCTCTCTTGGAAATGGAATGGGCCATAATCCACCGCGCGGGCCCATAGCGGATTGGTGGATGTCACATGTCTTCGATCGAATTTTTGGTTCTAAAACATGCCGGTTTCCTCACGATGTTTTCCTACACCGTTTTAAGATGATTGATTGTGATGTAAAATTGGTTTAGTTTTGTATATCAACTGGACAATATGTAAAATTATAAAACAGGCACAATCTCATTAAAACGGAACTGACAATCTTATTAATCTCATTATTGACTACCTCAGCAAAGCTTGCTGAGAAGGCTTGCTCGAAACAATTGCTGCCAAATGCTACAATAAAATTAGAATGTATTACATTCACATTCTAATGAATATTCGAGTAACTCCAAATAACAAAAATAGTTTCTAAAATAGACATTGGCTAAATGCACAAAACGTGCGAAGCCAAAATAAAAAAAAATATGTATTTTGGCGGGAACCACAGACATAAATAATAATTATAATGGACATTGGACTGAACTTTCCCTGTTCACTGCAAGTTTTTTAATGTACAAGAATCCATCAAATTAATGCTGTTCATGTTAAAGTAATAATAGTCAGAATTAGGTGGAAGTTCAGACAATAATTTGACCAAGTTCTATAAAGTGGAATGTGAGAGAAAAAATTATAGCGATCCAGTTTGTCTTTTTCTTGCATTCTGATTGAGCCACAGACTTGCAATGTCCCCTATGTCACTATTATATACCAAACTTATTTATTATTTATTGGCCTAAAAACTTTTGAAAGCATTTTAATAAGAGCTAATGCATACAGGAGTTTGACCCACCATTCGGTTCTTTTTTCAGTAAACCTTAACGCCATAGAAATGTTAGACATGAGGACAACCATAAGGCACACCAAAACCTAGAATTACATTAATTAAAACCTACTTAAAAATAAAAATGAACTAAACAAATACGTGTACAGCACAAAATCTAAACATAATAAATACAACTTTCTTTTAAAGAATGGTGGATTGTCTATGTACAGGCATTGCTCATTCCATTCTCGAGTCTATGGCTGGAACACTACCCGCCATTTTGTACATAAACTATGTAATATTAACTTTGTAAAACTATTTATAAAATACCTATGATGTTAATAATGTAAAAAAATCACAACATATGGTCTTGCTTCTAAAAACTAGTAATTTCATTTCAAAAATTATATCATTACAATCACAGGTGCTAAATATTACTAAATGCCTTCCTTATTATTGTATATAATTATGTATTGTACAACAATAATTTTGACTTACTAATAAGATTCCGAATCAGACTCAAATAATTTTAAGTACTTTACATAAATCTCATTGCACTAAAATTAATGTACTTTTAGATTCCTAGGCTAGCAGTCTCAACATAGATGGACTATAAAAAACTCGTTAAATATGAGTAATTTCAGAAGCAAAATTAATTGATTTTCTTGAAATATGTACAATGACGGAGTAAATCTTTATGTTGAGACTTATCGTTCATTTAAATTTTAATTAATAATTTTACCTTTTGTGAGAATTAAATTACCAAAATAAGTAAGTACTGAAAATGTTGTCCAAATCAAATTTTAGCGACTCAGTTCGGTAGTTATGCTATCCTAAACTACGTCGAGACTGCCGCCGACCCTAACTTTAAACATTTTTTTTGTCAATTTATTGCTTAGTGTATTTTCAATTTGTACTACCTAAGTTTATCACAATGTTAACGCCAAGGCACGCGATTAAAATGCCAGATCTGTTTATTATCTGTAACACACCTTTTCGCTGTTAGAGGATCACCGACGCCGCGTGAATCCTTAGTGACCACTAACGTTAAACACAAACCACTCTGAGTTTTTAATCTGGGTCCTTTCTGTACCCAGATCTGTTTACTACTATCACTGCAGCTTTTCCAAAGGGCGCGGCCGTTCCCTTGCTGCAAACATAGGCCCTCATCAGCCATTACTTTCCCCTCAGGAGTGAAAACTACTAAACTCTCTAGGGTAAGAGTCCCGCCACAGTCAACCGCAGAGGCAGGGGTTCCCATCCCCACAGCACCAGGCATAAGTCCTATACAACCACCTTTGTCGTTTTTAATTCTGCCAAACCATCTCTGGTCGGTCGGGAAAAAATGTTGCGGCCAGACGGTACTTAGGTACCATCCAAAGCTTTTGCACTTTAAATTTCTTCTCAATTCTACTCTGTCTCCGACAGATTGCTGGTCGCGGATTAAGGCTATATCTGGGTTGAATTTGAAGAAGAAGTCAGCCCACTCATCCATCCACACTGTAGCCGCTCGGGCCAGGTTCGCATGTAGAACTTTTGTTACTCCTCCAGGGTATTTATAAGGGCTGTGACTCCTAAATATATGTCCGACTCGCGAGCAGGATGTTATTTCGACTCTCGCGCCGCATTGCCACGCTCGCCAGGAAAGTTCTAAATTTTCTGCTCCCCAAATTGTCATACCTTCGTCGTAGCCACCTAGACGCCAGAAGAGACTTTTCCGGACAGCAAAAAGGCCGCCAGCCATGGCGGGAGTGGGGTAAGGCTTGGAGGGGTTTTCCGACTTCTTTTTGAGGACTTCAGTGCTAGGTATAAGCCATCGGAAATGTAGTCTCCAGCTGAACGCGCCCCAGTGAGCGTCGATGCTCTTAGTGTAAGCCAAGGTGTCCGCAGATAGCAGATCTATGTGAGGACATATGAAGACATCGTCGTTTCCAGCACGATCTAGCAAAGGTTCCAGCCATCCTTTCGTGACCTGAAATCAGATTATTGCAAATTATATATAACTTTTCGAAAGGATTATTGATACCCTACGCTCCTAGATTAAGGTCGTGATTGTGATGTGGTCCACAATGGACCGTGCTTGCTTAGAAGTAACCTATATTAGTATAATTTTATAAAACCTTAAAATACATAAATAAAGTTGATACAAATAAGAAGCCGTTGACCCGGCTGTTATTTGTAGATCTTTGGCAGTCGTTACAGATAGTCAGAAGCTAGTAAATCTGACTCCAGTCTTGCCATGAAGTATACCGTGTTACCCCAGATTATGGGTTGTGGAGGTCTGATAGGCAGCCGCTCCTCGTAAAATACTGGTAATCAGCTAAATCCAGCTTGACTGGAAGCCGACCCCAATATAGTTGGGGAAAGGCTAGGTAGATGATGATGAAAGTTGAAACAAATATTTGGCCCAAATCACCTTTTTATCATAAACATAGCAAGCATGTGTGCTTACCAGTTCCTTCCAGACAAGATTCTGAAACATATTATAACAGTCACACATTATAACAGTCTCACGGCGAGTATCGAGGAGCATCGGTACGTCAACAACAGCCTTCCTGGCGCCCATAAGCCGAGCGCCCACCAGGCCTGTCCGTCCTGACAGGATTCCGTACAACCTGCACTTTGTCCAACTTCGCCACAGCGTTCTCCAAGCACTGTGTGAAGGTCCAGCCCTGTTCTGACAGGGTTTTTAGCACTCAACCATAAGACTAGAACGCTTACTTTGCAGTGAACAGCACATGGTCAGTAGATTGTAGACGATTAGCCGGACGACGGCACCAGCTTCACCTGGCAGGGTATCTTAATGGTGAGACTATCAGACTCACCTCACAATGCGCATCGAGGAAGACCAGCACGTCACCAGTAGCCTTCCTGGCGCCCATGAGCCGCGCACCCACCAGGCCCGTCCTGACAGGGTTCCGTAGAACCTGCACTTTGTCCAACTTCGCCACAGCCTCATCCAGCTCTGCGTGAAGATATCTTCTTTCACTTGCATCGTCTACTAGAATTATCTGGAATTTGATAATAATTTCTTAATAGTTTATATTGTTTATTTATTTAAACGGGCGATAATGCTACAAATATCTAATTAAATTATTATAATTAAAATCTCTCTAAACATCATCTCTTCTAACCCTATTGAACGTCTATTTCATGATAAAGGTTTACAATAGATGTCGAAGAGAGCATCCACTAGGGCTTTCATCCCGGGAGTCTCGGTCTCGAAAATATCGAGACTCTCGGTGTTTTTTCCCCATTTTCGAGACTCGAGACTTACACATGCAGTCCCGGGACTAACGAGACTTTTCGAGACTTTGTCAAATATAATTAATTATCAGTACATTTATCTCCTCATATAATTATGGTAATTTACATTACTGATTTGTAGCATGTCCACGAATTTACAAACATTTTTGTTTTTATTACTAACTAACTGTAAAACAATGGCGTTGAAAGATTATAATTAATTTTAGATTCAATATTACTAATACTCTCACCATGCTATTTTATCTTAATATTTGGCATTTCTAGCTGATTTGAGGCTATATTGCCGTGATGATACGAACATTTATAAAGTTTAAAATTAACGCTTACCCTGAGGTATTGTGCCGAAACAGTTTTTATATAAATTGTTCTTGACGGTGTAATTGTTCTTGTATGATCGATGTATTTGATGGAAATGAAAATCAGTTTTTGTTTAAAAAAGGTTAGGTTAGGTTTTTTCACAAAAATTGTTTTTAAAAATCACTTTTATTACTTTGTATGATTGTATGTATGCGTTTGTTTAGCATTTAGACTGATAGTTTTCACATTTAATTTCTTATGAATTATTTTAAAACAATACTTATCAAAACGAAGAAAATATTTTTATTTCATTTTATTAAATCCTGAATTGATAAAAATACATTCAAACTTCCACGGTGTGTGTTATTTTTAAGGTCATTTTGGATGGCATATAACAAGTTTGGAATAACTTGGTCGCTGTGGTGTGTCAGATGTTTGTGAGTGAAGGAAAAGTGAATTTATGTTGAGAGGGTTATTGAGAATGGCCATCGTGATCAGTTAGGTAAGATCTTATATTTGTTTTGCCTATCGTTTTTCTTTGTGTCTGGTCATGGGTCTTTTTGTTTTAGATAACACCATATATGTATTATTGCGATGTACCTACTTACCAAAATGCATAATACATCTTCGGTTTGGTGCTATTTTTTAAGAGGCAAGGATAATACTTGCTAACTACTGCTAAATGCAAAAAATGCCATAAAATATTTAAGACTTTAGGAGGAAATACCAGTGTTCTTCATAAACATCTTAAAAGTATCCATAACTTGATATTATCAAAGGAAGTACAACCAGCTTCAACAACTTGTATTGCACGTATAGCTACATCATCAAAAAGTGAGGATGAAGTACTTATATAAACCACCGGAAAAAAGTAAGATGACAGATTTCTTCCAAAAGGTTGACGGAATTGAAATGAAAGTTTCGAGAATGGCTTCTCTGGATGGAATACCGTTTCGAACTTTTGTAGAATCTGAAGATTTACGTGAGCTATTTAAAAAATCACAATTATCGCTACCCTCGTCTGTGGCTTCCATGTCTAAAACAAGCTGTCTTCGTAAAATCTCACGCACGGGGAAACGCACCCAAAGGTGGATGCCATCCACCTTTGGGTGCGTTTCCACAGAAGCCGAGCTGGGTGGAGTGGAGAAGAGCAATGAAAAGTGTGTCCATTGAAGCAGAGCGGGGCGTAGTGAACTGCCACCTGTTCCACAGCCTGCTCGACTCCTTTCTCCGGCTTCGTCCGGCTTGGGACCGCTCATTTGTTTTTACTCCGCTAAATTTATAGTTTCCACTAATGAGTGAAGAGAGCACTGTTTTTAGCCAGCTCACAGTCCGCTCCTCTCAATTTCACTCAGCTCGTCATTGAAAACGCACCTTTAATTCATGAATCCCCGACCTGTCCTATGAGACCGCGCTGTTATTGTTTTACTATTTGTGTCTCGTTTTGCGGGTATGTGATAGGTTAAGGTCAGAACTCGACTAGTTGTGTTGTTTACAGCAACAAACTATACGTTATGGAGTGAACATAGCCTTACAAAACACAAAAGATTACAACAAATCAAATGTAGATAAAATTTTCATAATTTCATTTTAACAGTAAAATAGTAACGGCGCGGCAATGTAATCAACTCTAAACTGTAATTTGATTATGCCGCGAAGTCTTATTGCTTCTAAAAACGTTACATTTTTAACTCATTTTCTTATACATCTCGTACTTATATTATTTACCGGCCTCGACTCTCGAAAGACATCGTTCTGTTAAACTTTATCCCTAACATTGACAGTAACGTAAATTTAATATAGTAAAAGATCATTTTTATACGGTTTCCCATGCCATTTTTTCACAAATTCTTTCTTAACCTATCTATATCTATAAAAGAACCTTCTTAACCTATCAATACCCGCGAAACGAGACACAATAGTAAGACAATAACAACGCAGTCGCATGAGACCGGTCGAGGATTCATGAATTAACATTCCAACAAACAGTTTAACATCCTAACTAGTACAGTCTTTTTAGAGTTTTACACTTATTAACATTTAGATAGACTATTAGCTGCTGTCAACGGCTGCACACGTGTGATGGTAGAAAATTATCTCAAGGTAATAGGGATATTCCCCGGATAAAAAGTATCCCATGTGCTGCTGCTGTACATGGTCTACCCGAATACCAAGTTTCATTCAAAATCCATTCGACTGTGAAGAAGTAACAAAAATAGAATAATCGCAAACTTTCGTAATAGTGAGATTATCTTTATAAGAACCTAAGATCTATAAAATAGTTTCATAGTAGACATCCAAATTAGTCCAGCCAATCTTACCAGATCTTAACACATTCAGCCATTATTTTATATTCTAATTATTTATTATTAATTGATTTTGTTTTCAGATTGAGTCAAATAGACATTCCAAACAAAGGTTAAATTACAATCTGTGTACAACAAAATATAATGACACTGCAGTGTTAAAACAATACCATTCATGTCATTTACCTTTCTTCTTGTAAAATGATGTTATTCCAGTGCCTTTTAATTAATGAACTAATTGAAATGTTTTGAATTTGATGTAGACTTTGACACCATAGTTAGTAACCAATGACATTGATGACGATAACATCTAGCCAAAACTGCGAAACGAACGAGTACGATACAGTTGTCGCAGTGGTTGAATGATTGCCCTCTGCGCTGTATAACAGTTTCTAATCCTTTTTTTATACAATTGTCAATTTGTATATTGAAAAGTTTTTGTATTCGGTATATTTTTACTAACAAAATTAAACGTGACACATGTAGCATTAACCTTCTTTTTTTACGCTACAAATATGGCGATTCGATTTATGTATTAAAAAACATTAACACAAAACACAGGTTTTGTAATACATCAATGATTCTCGTACGAACATAATACATATTTGTATAGTCTAAAGACAGTTTCAGGTCTGGGTGACTTATTGTATATTTGAACAAACCAATGCAGCAATGATACAGGAGATGTTCTGAGTATGGGACAATATTTTTCGTTGGTATGGTTTCTAAGTCTATAACGGACGTAGGTTTGGTACCTATGTCTACTATAGACATTTATGTGTCATAAACATATATTATATTAGAATTTATAATATAAATTACCTGTTGCAATAATTTAGGAGGAGACCTCATCAGCACCGACATAACTGTCCTCATGAGAGTGGACCACGCCTCATTGTGGAACACTATTATCACCGTAGCCGTCGGCAGGTTGTCTATGTCGAACACAACCTCTTTGCATCTGAAATGATTTCAATAAATATATTATTTTTAGTTGCTTTTCAATGTAACATAGGGCATTGAAATAGGAATCACTTGAACTATAAAACATGTAGCGCTATCTATGTACCTGTGTAAGTACATATAAATATGTAACTATATTTATTGTAAAGAGTTTTCGATAGCGGCGACCTTTTCTGAAATACTATGTGAAAATAGAAAAATATGTAGGTTTAACGGTTTTGAAATGAACACTGAGAAATACCAAAATTTCTGTTTTGACATCACAAAAAATGAACAATTTTTATTTTCGTTATAATCTACAGTTACCGTAGATTTATAAAATCCCATTTAGAGCATCTATTTAAAAATAAAAAGTGGTCACGTTTCTATTCTATTACTTATTTTATTACTTGGTAAAGGTGCTACTCGCACCAAATCGTCGAAAATGATACAATATTGTATCCTGTTATTACCGACTAGCTTCTGTTAATGGCTTTGCTCGCATAAAAGTTTCTCTATACAAACTTTGAAACCCCGTTTCATCCTCTTAGGGGGTGAGTTTTGAAAAATGCTCTTTTAATCCTCGTCTAAGTCAAAAAAGAGACCTTGTGCAAAATTTCACACATCTAATCGAATTTCGAATCCCATTCGTTTCGACTGTGCTTTAATATGTCAGTCAGTCTGTTTCTCCGTTTTATATAAATAGATTTATCTATTCTAAACATTACAGTCTACCTGTCTACCTATTATACGTATTAACAGTTGATCTATGCATACGATAACTTATGGCACCATTAGCGATCGGCAATCCCCATAGCATTCGATGGGGCATCGAGCAATTGTAATATCACAAAGCACAACACAGACTACAATAAACAAATGCCATTGTAGTAGCTAATAGACAGAAAATCACATTTGTAACAAAACCTTATTGAACTGTATTCATGTGTAAAACAGTTATCTTACCATTCACAAAGTTTAACCTGCCGCCGAGTGTAATATATCTAATGTGCCTAACGGAGTTCAGTAAAGCGCATCGCAGAGGAAACCGCAAATATTTCAAATCGATCCATACAATTATTTGATTATACCCCGCACTATATCAAGTAACGGACTATACAATGTCAGAACAAAAAACAGCTAGGCTGAAATAAGAGTGGTGTGGCCACGTCACAACTAAACAGATGGGAGAAACGAACCGAGACGCCGAAGGTGGTTTTGACATCCGTTCTTGCATATGGAGCAAACGTAGTCAGAAATTACACAAGTTACAAGAGATTTGAAGG
The DNA here is from genome assembly GCA_030763345.1 of Mythimna separata. Classification (NCBI taxonomy): domain Eukaryota; kingdom Metazoa; phylum Arthropoda; class Insecta; order Lepidoptera; family Noctuidae; genus Mythimna; species Mythimna separata. Next base: position 8,953,838 of record CM061187.1, read on the forward strand.
AAGAAACGAAAGCCCAGCATTGAGACATCATTTAGTTTAGTATAAAAAAATGTGCTAAGAGAATATACATGATCTTTCGTGTAATTTTTCCATTAACAAAGAGACACAACACACAGACAGATATATGTTATGAGACAACTCTCATAAACTCTCTCTTTTACGTGTCTTTGGCCTAAAATGTACCGTTATATTGACCTATTGACACGTAGATTTGTAAGCCTTCGCTTAGGAATCGTTCTTGTATTTTAATGTAGTATCACAGATTTCAGTGGAACTGCCCACACAGTCAATAAGCATTTTGTCAGTTAACATCAAAGTTGAAACATCCGACGGACAATGCCAAAGAAAGGACATTTGTGTAGACCGTATGAGGTAGAAGCTACGTTAAAGACCTACAAAGTCCACATATTTACAATATGTTATTTGAAGAAGATGCAGATGATGAGACGTATGTAATGTTATGTGTCTTTTAAAGAAAAAACACACATATTTAAATAGGCTTGTCTAATCAGTAAAAGTCTTTTTCAGAAATCAAGTAGCTCCACTTAGAACTACTCAAGCTCAACGACACAACTTATTAATTCACAACCATGTAACTGGATTCTCCTGTTCGATTACGATAACAGAAATTGACTGACATAAAGATTAACAAATCGATTTCTTCCCCTAAATAAGCTCGCGGAAAATGGCTAATTAAAGAATCCGATAAGTGCGCGCCACGCGCCGTTTAGGGTTCCGTCGTAACAAACGGACTTAAAAGAGGGTTTTAATTATTACTATGAATCGAACCCGCGATATGCAGCACAAAAGCCAATCCCTCGAATACTAAGCCAACCGTATCGTCTCCCTTCATCATTCCGTTAGCGGTGCATAGAAAACACGTCCCATCTATTTCGATAGGTATAATATAGTTCTAATAGTTTCCGAATAAAATTGCTATGAATCTCCATGTTTCGACAGACGAACAGACATACTGACAGAAAAACAGGACCGTATTACCTATATACGTTATCATTTTTATGTTTAATAACAATACAAGATAATGTAAAAACAATACAGTCATGACAGGCCTAATTAAACCCTCACAGTGGTTTACAAACGCGCAAGCTAGTCTATTCGCTACTAAGATCGAAGAAGACAGTGGCGAAAGTTCGCATCCTATGAACCAAGTACGCGCAACGTTTCCTTATGACCATGTAGACGACATTTGATTTTATTCAGTTTTGATTATTGTAATGTTGTGTACCTATGAGTAACTACGTCCGAATTAAATTAATTCAATATTATTATACAGTTATAATGTCGCAAAAACATTTATAATGGCGCTGTTCCCAACAGGATCCATAATTGTTTCTATTTTTATAATTTACCACATGACATGTGCATTCTGTATTGCAATAAAGATTTGAGATTTTGATTTGAAGCAAACGAAATTCTGTATCCCTGATGCACTACAGAATCCTACGTTATTGTACTGAACACTAAGAGACGCGCTATATGACTTTTGGGTATAATTAACCCCCAGACATAAAGAATAAAATAAGTGCAATATGCTTTAAAAATTGCACGCTTGACCTCCTTAGAGCTGCGCCGAAACCTGTGCGCAATGATGTCCAACTTCACACTCAGTGCTTTCCGCTCCCCTTCAATATCCTACATCATATTTGAGTCCGATGGTCAATAAGTGTTCATAGGTATATGGTACACTGGGTTAAGTACTTTATTAATGACTAGCCACTGCTAGCGTCTTCGCCCGCGAGTAAAAAGATTTCTCCATACAAACTTTAGATCCCCGTTTCATCCCCTTAGGGGTTGAATTGTGTAGAATTCTTTTTTGTTTCTCGCCTACGTCATAAAATAAAGCTTTGTGCAAAGTTTCATGTTCCTAGTTCTAGCAGTTTCATATGTCAGTCAGTTAGTTTTTCCTTTTGTATTTACCGATTATAAGGGTTCTGTTTACCAAATTAGCTACGGTACCCTAAATATTACAAAATACCTGTTACATTTTCTCCGCCTACATAGATTTAAGTATAAAAATAGCAATATTTACTCCCACTTATCACTTTTTCCCCGACGCACAGTGTTTCGTTGTTAAGATGCTAGACAAAAGTCACTTGTGAATTTCTTATATTAGCATCTAGCAGCTAGAATTGTTTTGCGCTAATGTCAACAACTGGTTAAAAAGGAGGAGTTATACCAACTCCCCCTTTTTAACAGAGGATGATGTAAGAAGAAAGGGTAAATAAGGCAGTTGTATTTTTTTTTGTTGTATTTTATTTTTATGTAACGCTTTTTAGCGTGTCGTAACTATAAAAATTATAATAACTTCTCATTAATAAATTAGTAGGTAAGTATTTTATAGCTTGTTATTTTTTATTGCTATTTATCGCGTTTCACGAACTATCTATTGTCATTTTTTGTTTTGTTGGTACACGTTACTCTTCTTTATTTCTGTAATTTTCTGCTGAAACCGTTTTAAATCCCCATAACAAAGCTATACGAAAGAAAATCTCTCATACAATTTTGTCTAGCTAACTAGTGCTAATGAAAACACTGTGCGACGATCGTACGACTTCGGGTCACGTGGTCCGCTTTATTGAACGAAAAGGGACCGCCGCGCCAGTGTTCGGGATTTTGAAAGGGACAGATAGAAAAACTGCATAGGCCAGAGTGAGATGGACGATTATTGCGTAATTCATTTCGCTGATTTATAGGGAAGGTTTTATTGTGTCGACGGCGCGCGTCACAGGTTCACTTCGATACGTTATTAATAGTTTCACCTGTAAATTTGCATATTGATTCGTTATCTTTCTTTCATAAACGCATCTTTCTGTGATGTAATTCGATTTCCTATTATTTTTAAAATCAGTGGTCGATTTTCGAACGAACAAATCACGTCACTGGTAGGTAGTTCTTGAACAAAGAAAAGTGTACTTATGTAACGACATCCCTACCTGTAGATGGGCGCTGGCCACCATTGTAACCATTGGCGTTGCTGACCGTACTAAGTAGTAGTACCAGTGTAGAGGACTTTTATTTAGGTAAGAATTAAAACTAATACGGATGATTGTTGAATTTAAAAAAGAAATGTGAATTGATGAATTGATTTACTCAGGCAACTCGAAACAATGGTCGATTTTTTGCTTTTTGATTTTTTGCTTATTAATAATTTTCTTAATAATTCTAATTACTTACGTCACTTCTAGGTTAAAGCGGTACATAGGTAATTCATTTAAGTTTCAAAATTAATAAAAATGATACTGTAACTGACAGACCAAATAGTTCTTTTTTGTTTCGACCCCTTTCCATCTACTTAATTGATTTTTTTTAATCTGGAAATCTGCACTAATATTATGAAGTTAAAGAGTTTCTTTGTTTGAATGCACTAATCTCAGGAATGACTGGTTGGATTTGAAAAACTTATCATACTTTTGGATAGCCCATTCATCGAGGAAAGCTGTGTATAACATCACGCTACGACTCACGGGAGTGGACCAGTAACCAAAGATGCGGGTGAAACCGCGCGGGGAACGGGTAGTTAAGAATGTTATAATTTTGTTACGTAATAAAGAACGGACGTAATTTTAAAATGGCGGCCTTTATAAAATTCTGTAGTCTATGGCAACGGCGCGATTTGGATGCGGTTTTTTTAATAGATAGAGCGATTCAAGAAGAAGGTTTAGGTATCTATATGTATAATACATGTAAGTATAATATAGTAGGGAAACACTGATAATTTTGCACCCGTTTTGAAACCGGGGCGGGTCTCTAGTATTAAATAAATGAAGCAACAATGAGCATTCAAATATTGGTATGACTCAGTATGAGAAAGAGTGTCGAGACTTAATAACGGTGAAGTCACATTTTAGTGCTTACATCCTTATTTTCTTATATGACAAGTTCCCCTTCCACCAGATTTAAAAATAATTTAATTAATATTGAACGGATTTGAAAAATTCTCAACGAAGTCACTTTAGATTCGTTTCACGCAACGTTATTTAATTAATACGCAATCAGAGGCATATTTTTTTAACTTTACCCTGAATTTTACTACAAGGTTAATCGAAAAGGTTAATTCGAAAATGCAGTGTAGTTTTACGAATATTTTTCTGACTCGAAAATTACCCCGTCAAATAAGTGGATAGATTAGGTACATCTGCGGGTCTAAAAAGGCCACTTTAGTAGAATCATATTAGGAATATAATATGAATTATATACGGAACGGATTCTGATTCTGATATGAAATGAGTATGATTCAGCTAATTTGTGCAACCATTTTACGAATATTGGTAGAATTGCTTATGATCTGCTAGGAATTCGGAATATTATTTGCTTTTATATGAATTGCTCATTGTGATCTTCTTAGGCAAGCCGTTTCGTTTCAATGAAAGGCTAGTTTTCAAATTTTTATAACCGTCTTAGGTATTTTTTGCGTACTTTTACATTTACGTTACTGCTGTAATAAAAAGATAACGGCGATATGTATATGAAAAATGTACTATGTATGCACAGGTCAGTAACGTTACTCATAATATTGAAAACAGTCATAATATTGTAACAGTAGAGAACAGAGATTCATTCTGCGGTATATTCGCATTATCAGTAATCAATTAAATTATTGTACGGTCATGTATTCGCGTTAGCATTTATTTTACAAATCAAATCACCAAATCATTGAAACTGTAACTTGCCGGTTAAATGGTTGCATTGGTTACACTACATCATATTTTTATAATGCACATAAAAACGTAGTTTTAGTGCTATTTTCAGAAGGTCAAATATATACGATTTGCATGCACAGCTCATAGGTTGTTGAAAAACGTTAGGCCTGAATTCTTTGCCTTTGCAGTGAGAAAAGACAACACTATCTCTCAAATGTAACTTGAAAAGTACGGTTTGCACAGAAGACTTATTTGCTTCTCAGTATCGTCTTTTTTTTAACTTTGCTTATCCAAATCTTAGTTAGATCTAAGTGAAGAAAAACGTTATTGTTCATCTAAATATATTAATTGAATAAATAATCAGTTAAAAAAAACTATTTTCTTCTTCTTCCTGCCCTTATCCCAATTACTTGGGGTCGGCGCAACACGTTTTCTTCTTCCATTCTGTCCTGTCGTCCATCAAACTATCACTAACTCCCTTTTCTGTCATATCAGTCCTTACACAATCCATCCATCTTTTCTTTGGCCTCCCTCTCCCTCTCCATCCATCCAAAAAAAAACTATTTTCTTACTTATTTTTTACTTGGCAACAATTTGCCATACATCAATAATATAATCAGACACTCTACACAGTGATGCAGAGATGAGCAGAACCGAAGAACTAGATTCTGATTCAATTTTTTTGTTCATCATCATCATCTGCCTAGCCTTTTCCCAACTATATTGGGGTCGGCTTCTAGTCAATTTTTTTGTTCACGATTCGTAAATAAATTCAACGAAAATAAAACAGCTTGTAAAAATGCTTGTTTTGGTCGCCCTACCTAACTGATTCGTTTTGACTACTATAACGTCACAATATGGTGCTTAGTCGATTCTATTCTTATTTGAAACGCATATTAATACAAATCACCCAATAAAACCTGAAATATTTATATCGCCACACACTGCAGTAGTACTTATTGTCTTTTGAACCCAAAGGTTCACTGGTAGAGAACGCCATGCATTAAATCCGCCTATGTACCACCATTGTACATGAAATTTAAATAAATAAATGAATATATGTATAAGTGTCACTTGGTGCCTCATTCCCTTTGAAAGGCTTAATAAGATCTCTGTGAGCTAACTTCGGCCCCTCGTACAGAAAGGCTCCAGCTTCCTACGGTTCCAAAACATTTCATACTAGCTGTCCCCTGCGGTTTCATCCGCATTTTTCGTGACTGCTCCGCTCCCGTGGGTCGTAGCGTGATGGTATATAGCCTATAGCATTCCTCGATAAATGGGCTATCTAACACTGAAAGAATTTTTCAAATCGGACCAGTAGTTCCAGAGATTACCCCCTACATACAAACTTACAAATTTTACCTCTTTATAATATTAGTATAGATAATAATAATTTTAGGGTTTAAATCCTCCTTAAACACAATATTCACCTGTCACTGCGCATGTCCGGGAGACTCCTGTTGATAGCTATCTTGTCGCTGACAAATATGTTGTACGAGTGTAGCGAGTACAGCTCCCGGGCTGTAATAAGTTCTCTTTGGGACAGCTGCACTGGACGACCGAACTCGCCAGCCCCAGCCACTGGAGCGTAGTTGTTACTGTTTATTATATCTAAAAATTAAAAAGAAAACTGTATTATTTGAATAGGCGCTTCTTTTTTTTCGTGTAATAATAATAGTATAAATTAGAAGAAATGAGCACAATTATGGGGCAGCCTATTCTCTTAAACAAACTTACAGTTACCATATATTTTGGTCTAATGTCCAGAGTAAAAGACGTTTCAAAACATAATAACAGAATATTTTACATACTGGGGTATAAGTAGGTGTACATATTATAGATAATATAAAAGTTGAGGATTAGTTACCAAATTTTCTAAAAAAATATATTATAATTAGTATTCAACCTATTAGTCATAATTATAAAACTTTATGAAGTAAGTGTTTTTTTAATGAATAGTAAAAAACATTAATGAGTACTAAACATAGTCAAAGTACTACTCTATCAGCAAAGTGTTAATAAAAACTCCAATTAATGAAAAGGAGGATTGAATCAATATTAGTAAGATTGTACTAACTGTACACCTTATCAGATTAATGAACAGTATTGCCATGACTACTTCTACAGCCTTAATTAAATTTTGAAAATGTCGCAGTTTGCAAATCAAAACAAAAGTGAATTAAACAAACATAGTTATGGTTGTATATTGTAGTGTATTTGCCATGTAAAGACATATTGAACAAAATATATTTTGAGATTTCCTGATAATCCCTGAAAATATGGATGCAATAATGAAAAATCTTTCATTCAGAGCAATCAATTACTATCATTTAGAAACTACTTTTGATCCTGAAAGGATGCAGGCTGGAATAGCCCATGAGACTGAAACTTTAGGAAAAAAGTAATATGATATATAAGAATCTAGTTTGAATCTGATAAGAATATTATCCAACTTGATTTGTTCCATTACTAGAATAACAAAAGTTTTTGATTTATGTGCGTAAAGGAGTGTCAGACTTTTACTGGCAAACCCTTCAGTGTTCCAGCAATTTCTCTATGCGTTCCAAGACTCTAGAACTTTTAAACAATCCTGTAAAACTATTCCTCTTTCGTTTAAATGGTCTTTAAGACTAGAGGAAGATTATGATGGAATAACTGTGTGAAGGATGATTGTGAGTAGTTTGTAAGACACAAAACCCTCAGATAAACGAGAGTAAGTGCAGGAGCCCCATAACTGGCATACTAAAGGTTTACTAAGACCAACAATTTGAAAAACAACTACTAAAAACAGTGTTAATTATTGAAGTAACAATCAAACTATTTCCTGTTTTATAAACAATGTATGCAAAGTGATAGGTATCTCAAAAATATACAAGGTTACGGGTTTTCAATGCGAGTGTGATCACTATGTCAGTATTTTAGTTATGTAGAATGTACTTATTTCTACACTTGTAGCAAAAGATATATGATATTTTGTAATAAATTATTTATTACCCCAATGGACTGTGATTACTTAAAAAAAAATTACTTAGTCACATGCAACCAGTCAGGGATTCATGAATTAAAGTTTACATCTTTTGCAGATTTTGAATAAATAGTTTACCTTCAGATAGATTTCCACCGTTTGTTCCACCAACATAATGTCCAACTATAACTCTCATTCCAGTCTCATCCACATAAGAGTTTTTATCAAAATGCAAACTGGAAAAAATAGCATACCAATAGTTAGAACATTCTAACAACATAACAAAACATAAATGAGTGAAGTAACTTTCGATGGCTTTTTATTATGTTTCGTAATATTCTGTTACTCACCTACTATACCAAGGTTCTTTCTCTTTCCTCTTCACAGTATTGTATAATTCTAAGCTAACATAAAATAAGCCATTCAATAAAAATATCAATATTACAATAAGCGCCACAATTTTTTTCTTGCGACCTCTGCATAATAACGACCAATAATCCTGAAACAACATTATTGACTGTTTAAAACTTTTAGTTCAAAATTTAATCTTAAAACTTTTATGAAAAAAACTTAATTCAAAAAAGTATCACTTAGATCTGTTATGTTTAGTTATTTAAAGCTTACATTTCTAAGAAGCATTGTTTTCTAAACTTTTTGTACTTTTGAAAATGTTTTTAAAGTCTTAAAAACTAAATTACACACAACACAACATACTGCTTCTATAGTGAATATTGCAGAACGATTGACATTGCATTGACAGTGACAGTCTGTGACATTTTTTTTTTTTTTTTTGGCTTCACGGTTTGGCTAACCAATAGCAAGTGGCAAATTTAGAAAGGAATTATACGATACGGTATAATAACTACAAAAACAATAGACAGAACGGAAGAAAAATACGTGTTGCGCCATGGTTGCGCCGACCTTAAATAATATGGGATAAGGGCAGGAAGAATAAGACTACAAAAACATTAGAATGTATGGATATTCTATTGGTAAACTTTAACACAAATCTAGACAATATGGTCAAAAGATTATAGCCTGCCTTAGCAGTAAATAAAAATATATCCGTGATGAAATGTCAATTTGTCAAAATAATGTCATTAAATTAATAATAATACATCGATTTGAAATCACATCAAATCGCCATTCAATTTTGTGTTTATTTTGCCAAATTAGAAAAGATAACAAACAAGGCACCAGTTCCTCAATTTCCTTAACTAGAGTATTGTAATATTTGTAATTCAAAGCTAATGATACACCATAAGAGTTTAAGAAAAGCCTGTTTTACAAAAATACCGCGTTATTTAATACGCTGCTAATATTTTTCGTGTTTAGTGAAAATTATTTTTTTTTAACAGAAAATCAATAAGTTGGCCTAGAAGCATGCCTCGGCGAGGGAATTGGAATAGAGCGCCTATAATAAATAGACCTCGTGGTTTGCGCGGCAAAGAAATTGGCCTCTATTATAGAGATTTGCAGATGAGGAAAAAAAAGGGGCCAGATTTCATGGTATGGGTTTTGGTTTGCTAAATTTAAACTTAAAGACTTTGTATATTTGACTTTATAATTTCGATTCCTATCTATGATACCAAATCTTGCAGTTATTTAAATTTTAATGTGAGCAAATATTTTATTTTTAGTTAGTTTAGTGCAGTGTTTGTCCGATTAGCTGCTGCATTACGTGTCGCAGGTTCAATTCCAGGATGGGACAAGTATTTGTATGTATGCCATACAAATACTAAATATTTTTAGCTACTATATGGGACAAGTATTTGTATGGCATACAGACAGTGGTTGTGGATAACTTGTGTTATTTAACATCCACGCTACAGGGCTAATTATAGCATGGGGCAACATTTAAAAAATATAATAAATTATCTTAGTATCTGGTTTAGGATAGGCAAAAGCAATACCTATCTTGCGATTAAGTTTAATAAAATTGATGTTCTTATAATGTGCTTTTTTTATAATTTTCTACTAAGTACTGCTTTTTGCATGTGCAGATAAGTGCAACAAACATTATACAAGTGTCTTTATTTAATAACAAATGTATTCTTTTAGATAAATCTAACTATTCCACCAGGAGTGTTATCACGCCTACAAAAAAACATAGAAACAATCAAGAAGATAGCTAAGGACTGTCAAATAATAATACCACCACCTAACAAAATGAAGATAGCTGAGATAAAAGAACCAGAATTTTTCCATGATACAAATGACATGGATTTTGAACCTGTAAAGTCGTATAAATCAAGTTCATCAGAAGGTCCAAGTACTTCGAAATTAGCTGAGATAAAGCCATGGGAAGGTCCAAGTACTTCTTCAGACTTTAACCAAAATGTGGCTATGGAACCAGCAGAGGAATCTAAACTGGACATTCTAGAAAGTGTTAACGCTAAAGAAATGGATGATGCTGAAATGGAGTCATCTAGTCATACATCTGATGAGAGAAGATATGATTCTCTCAAAGGAGCTGGAGATTACAAGTATGGATATGAAGACATCATCACGGGTACTTTTGAAGAAAAACTTGAAAAATGCCTATCTGAGGGCACTATTGTATCTAAAAAAAACAGTTCAGATGACACAGTAAATACTTCATTATATGAAAAATATGTAACCATGATAAACTCGTATGATTATAAAAGAATGAAAGCATTCCGTGAAATCTTACCGACATATAAGAAATCTAAGGAGCTCTTAGATATAATAAACAATAACCAAGTTATTGTAATAAGTGGTGAGACTGGATGTGGAAAATCAACTCAGGTAAATATTTTTAGGTTTTGTGCAGCTCGTATGATATGGTGCCTGTTCATTGACCCATCATCATGTACTCTAGGCTCGATATATTCCCCAAACCCAGGTCTTCAATCTGCTTATTGCCCCAAGTGCTCATGAACTGAAATTTGACATATTTTAAATTACAATAGAGCTAGAGCTAGATCAGTATTTTTAATATTTTCTATGATTTGTGGATGGTTGGCTTGCTTTAGTGTGTGCCTGTACCTAAATATAGCAAGCATTTGAATAATAAATAATTTTAAAAAATTCTGCTCTGGCTTAGCAATAAAAATTCTTGATGATTTTCAATAAATCTTATTGATAGTCATGACCTTTATTAAAATATAAAACAAACTGTAAACTTGCAAAATAGTTTGTAGATGGCCAGATTCTGCATCGGCGCCAATCATAAAATCCTTCAAAGTAGCAAATTATAACTAACCACTATATTTTATCTATGAAATAATAATAATAATTTTATTTCCAGATACCACAGATAATTTTAGACGATGCTATTATCAATAAACGAGGTGCTAATGTACGTATTCTAGTCACACAGCCGCGACGTATAGCAGCTTCTTCGTTGGCGATGAGGGTGGCTGAAGAAAGAGCCGAGCCACTTGGCATATCCGTAGGATACGCTGTTAGATTGGAAGGGTATGTTTTATTAAGAGTCTTACTGTTTTCCGATTTTTTTAAATTTCTTGATTACATAAAGCCTGTAACAGCATAAAAACCTGAAAGCTAACGCTTCTCAGTTGAGATACAAATGTTACGATGCTCATAAATTGAAATTTTTGTGCCTTTATGGATCTATACGGTCTAAACTCGTGCAGGAGCGGGTATCTCAAACTAGTTTTACCTACCCGCGCGCGTTGCCGTGATGGCTCCACTATAGCAAAACGCGAGCGTCCCCGCATCCGCGCCACTCCCCGCACCGCGCTGTCAGTCTGACCAAGCACTAAGTTGAGTTTCCAATAATCCTTTCGTGTGCTCGCCTACATCATCAAAAGTAGCCTTTCGCAAAATTTCACGTTCCTTTACCCAGCAATCTCAGCTGTTAGTCAGTCTGTCCTTCTCTAGATTTTTATTAAAAATATACGTACATAGTACTAATACCAATTATTTACAGTGTGGAGCCAAGGCAGCGTGGTAGCATTAAGTTTTGTACGACGGGTGTTCTACTATCCGACATGGAAACTGACCAGGGTTTGACTAAGTTCAGTCACGTGATACTCGATGAGGTGCACGAGAGAGACTGCCATATTGACATATCTATGTTGATGTTGAAACAGGTAAGACGTACACAAATACTTAAAACTAACAAAGGTTTTAGCCAAATTGAAGTTTTTTTTAACAGTTTGGCCACTCGCCCAAGGCGTCTTTTTGTAGTGATACAGTAGCGCGATACAGTAGCACAAAAATGAAGATTTTGTATATCATTCACGCGCCACCCTCTCCCTTCGTCCTCTCCCCGATGTCGTCTGACATGGTCGCGCGTTTGCAGCGCTACAGTCCCGATGCTGTAACGCGTTAGTAGTGCGTTGCAAATGCGAATAACGCGCGTTAGTAGCGATGCTGTCTTGCGTTTACGAAATGCGCATCACCAGCGCTACAAAAAGTCGCCGTAAGCGAAGGCCCTTTGACATAGTCTTTTTATAATTGACTTGCAAAAGTGTTTTTGTAAAACCATTATATACTTTTATATCATTTATAGGTACTCAAAAAGCGCAAAGATCTTAAACTAATTCTGATGAGTGCCACAGTAGATGCTGAGACATTGAGATCCTACTTCGGCGACTGTCCAATGATGCACATTGAAGGGATGGCTTACCCTGTGAAGGACTTGTATTTGGAAGACATCTTGACCATGACCAATTATATTCCATCCTTGGATGGAAACCAAGGAAGAAAGAGGTGGCAAAATCACAAATTGAAGAAAAAGGGAGCGCAAATGCAACTCGATATTCAATATAAAGCTGAAATTGGTGAGAATAACTTGAAATGGTGCTTTACAATATGCCTTGAAATGTGTATGGGACAATATTCTTTTTTAGCCACTAGTTTTCTTTTTTCTGAAATAGCCAAACCTAAGGATTCCGGTCTAACCGTATGTGGCTGAATACCCGTGTTTTAAATGGAGTGTCTGCCTATCAGACCTCCATAACCCAGTTACTGGGCAAATATGGCTTCGTCACACTTTTGTACTGATCAACTGTCGGTAAAAAAGAAAAACGGCTCATACTAGTTCTCCTAGATATTAATTATTATATCGATTGTATTTCTGTTTTAGCTCCATGGCTTGAGTCTATCAAGAAAAACATAAGTCGAGATGTCTACTCCGCACTTCAAGATGTTAGAATCGAAGATTTGAACATCGATCTTATTTACGAGCTCTTGGTGTATATCTGTAAAGGGGATCCTGGCTCAATTCTCGTCTTCTTACCAGGAATCGGCGAAATAACAAAATTACTGAAAAAAATCAATGACAGTAGTTTCTTCCCGAAATCCTGTTATGATATATATCCTCTTCATTCAAAACTACCCTCTTTGGAGCAGCACAAAATATTCCAGCGACCTCCAAGTAAGGTGCGAAAGATAATACTCGCCACAAATATAGCTGAAACTTCTATAACTATCGATGATATTGTATACGTCGTTGACTGCGGTAAAATTAAATACACTGGACTGAATGTAGAAGATAATGTTACCACTTTGCAAACTGAGTGGATTGCTCAGGCGAATTTACGACAACGGTAAGCGTGACTAGAAATAAAGTTTGTTTTTTATACCCTGAGACTAAATTGACATAGGTAAATGTCAAACTTACAATGAGAACGATGCTAGTTTTTTTGTGTTGTGACAAGCTTGACAACCCATGTAATGTCATTTTAGTATTAGAGATTAAAAACAGACTTAAGACGAGAGCCTTTTTTTTCACTTTAATCATACTACATATAAGAAATACATTGCTCTTTTTTTATTTTCAGGCGCGGCCGAGCTGGTCGTTGCCAGCCAGGTATTTGTTACCACCTTGTGACGTCACATCGAGCCAGTAAACTCGAGGAGCGCCTTATGCCAGAGATTCAACGGGACTCTTTACTGGAGCCTGTGCTGGCTATGAAGCGGCTGCGTTTGGGGAAGGCTGGTGAAGCTATGAGCAAAATGCCGTCGCCGCCCGCTGAAACTACTGTGGAACGGGCAATCAAGCATTTGTCTCAGTAAGTATTTGGTGCGCGAACAACTGGTTCGAATTGAAAAAATCTTTTAGTATTATAAATCCAGTTAACGTGGATGATAGCTTTATAAAATTACGCTACCACCCACGGAAGAGAAACCGTATTAGACAGTTACTTTAACATACACGAGTTCAGTTCAGTATGTTGTACCTCTAAATAACATTATTCCATTTTGTTTAACAGAGTGGGTGCTTTGGACAGCAATGAGAAACTCACGCCGCTAGGCTGGCACTTGGCACGCCTGCCCGTCCACCCGGCGGCTGGCAAACTCTTGCTACTGGGCACTTTGTTCGGCTGCCTCAACCGCGCAGCTAGTGTCGCCGCCGTATGGGGCTTCAAAGACCCCTTCCAGCTAGTTATTGGTAAGTAAGCTTCCGTGGTATAACGATCAAGTATCTCTGGAGATTATATCATCATCGTCTTCTTTCCTGGTCTTGTCTCCTGTTACTTTGTCTTAAATAACTTATCAATAAATTAAAAACAAGCGCAAGAGTTCACGCGCTATACATTGGAACTGCTAGTCGCATCTGAAAAATCTATCTCTATGTATGCCCTGGGTCATAAGATATATGTAGTATAGGCTTAATAGGCTATGGCATCATGCTACGATTTATGGCAATGGAGCAGTAACCACAGACCTGCCTTGCCTGCTGCTGTCTTCCCGTCCGATTATAATTTAGGTGTCTTCAAGGCTAGAGTAAATTGGTTCTTAATAAAGTACGCCTTACCATCAACGATTGCATCACTGCTTATCATCATGATCAGGTGGCATTGCGGTCAAGCACTAGTTTACATCGATAAAAGAAAGACGAGAGTATTCAAATGAATGATATTTATTTTGTACGTAGGTTTTTACAAACTGTTTTGACAGTTTAAGTTTACTAGATGAGGCCGGTGTTTCCTAGCTGACTACCCTGAGGAGAAACACCGCAACAAACTTAGGGGTCACAGTCTAATAAAGTCCATACAAAATATAAATAAATAAAATAAAAAAAATAAAAAAGCCTTTATTTGACCCTTAATACAAACATCTTACTACTATTACTATTACTAAAATGAAAAATGCTTATATCTAGATGCTTATTATAAAGCAAGGTCCCCAGGTTGGGTAAAGGCCTCCTCCAAGGATTTTCACTTCTCTCTGTCCTGTGCTATTTGCCGCCAGTTTGGGCCCGCGACTTTTTTAATTTCGTCGTCCCATCGGGTAGAGGGTCTACCTCTCTTTCTTCTTCCTTGCGGACCTCTCCATATGGTGGTATTAAACGTCCATCTTTTGTCAGTAAGCCTCGCTACATGACCGGCCCATCTCCATTTTGCTCTAAGTGCGAAGCTCAGAGCATCAGTGGCTTTTGTTATTGCTCTTAATTTTGTGTGGCGGATCTTATCAATTTTTTTAACTTTAAGCATGCTTCTCTCCATTCCCCGCTGGCAGGTCGTAATTTTATGCTTCACTTTTGAGGTAAATTTCCATGTTTGGCACCCATATGTCAGGCATGGTAGCAGGCTTGAGTTCATAATCCTAGTTTTTAGGTCTCTAGGCATATTGCTTTTGAAAATTTCCTTTAGGCTCCAGTATTTATTCCACGTTTGTTGTATTCTTCTTTCAATCTCTAGTTCGTTGTTTTTAGGATCAAAGCTGATTGATTTCCCGAGGTAAATGTAATTGCTTGTATATAGCAGTGGATTTCCATTTACATTTATCTGTTTTTTGAAGCTGTTCGTCATTGTCATAGTTTTTGTGAGATTAATTTCCAGTCCAACGATGGTGCTAGCTATTTGTAGATCTTCTATCATGAGTTGCATTTGTGAGCTTGACTCTGATAATATGACTATGTCATCGGCGAAACGTAAGTGGCTCAGAAATGCTTCTTGTATGAAGATACCACGTTTGCTCCAATCCAGTTTGTTCATGACGCTTTCGAGCAACGCTATAAATATAATTGGAGATAAAGGGTCGCCCTGACGTACGCCTCGTTTTATGGGGAAGCGCGGGCCCAATGTTTCCAACTTTAATCTGCCTATGTTGTTCTTATATATATTTTTGATGACTTTTAGATATATCTCGCTTAATCCATGGTCTTTTAAACTATGCCAAACACTATCGTGAGTTACAGTGTCGAAAGCCTTTTGGTAATCAATGAATCCGAGATATAGTGGTTTCTGTTGTTCGCGATACTTCTCTATAATCAGCTCTAATGTGTGTATATGGTCTACCGTAGAGAAACCCTTCCTGAAACCGGCCTGCTCTACGGGTTGTTTTGTTTCAATTAAGGGGCTGATTCTTGAGTTTATAATAGCGGAGAACAGTTTGTACAGAGTTGGTAGGAGGCTTATGGGTCTATAGTTACAATACAAAATATGTAATGGTCAAATACTGGGATCGCATACGATCACTAAAGGTCATCTATATATATAAAAATGAAACCCGTTTTCCGTTGTCACGACATGACATGAAAACGGCTTGGCCGATTTTTTTTTTTAAATGTTCCTTGAAGTTCAGTGATGGTTCTTACGGAGAGAAAAAAAAAAAAAAAAAGTTAGTTTACCTAACTTTTTTATTTTTTTTAATGTAGTGTAGGTAGGGTAGTGTAGGGTAGTGTAGGGTAGTGTAGGGTAGTGTAGGGTAGTGTAGGGTAGTATAGGGTAGTGTAGGGTAGAGTAGGGTAGGGTAGTGTAATGTAGGGTAGGTAGGGAAAGTAGGGTAGGGTAGCGTAGGATATGTAGGGTAGTCATTTGACGGGGGCGAAGCCGCGGGTAGAAGCTAGTTCTAAATAAACGTGCAATAAAAGTCATTGACCCACCTACATTTATTGACATTCTTAATTTCAAAAACGGAAATAATGACATAAAACTGTCTTGAATCGACATCTATTGTGATCCTTTACGTTTTCTACTAATGAAAAACAGTTTATTGTTTGTTTTTCATGTACCATCGCAGAGATATTAGGAAAAGGTCAATGTACTTTATTGCAAGCTTATCTGGAATAAGGTATAGTAATTCCATAATTTTATTTCAGGAAAAGAACAACAAGTAACCGAAGTCAAGCGCACTCTAGCGTTAGGCGAGCCTAGCGACCACGTCGCAATATCAGAGGCCGTCATACAGTTTGAGAACTGCCGCTCTTACCATGAGAAACGCGCCTATGCCTACGAAAACTTCCTAGCATTCAACACCTTAGAATTGCTGTCAGATATGAAGAGACAGTTCGCTAACAATCTGAAGCAAATGGGCTTCTTGCATAATGCTGATGTTACTTCTGCCTGGGAGAATCGGAACGACGATAATATGAGCCTTTTTAAAGCTATTATTGCTGCGTCGCTGTATCCTAATATTGCAACGGTGAAGTAAGTTATATTTTGCGCTTTTTAAAAGATTATGCACAAGAATGTGAATAGTATAATGAGAAAGGCGGATTCAAACGTAATTTTAACTAGTCACTCTCCGAAGCATCGTGACGCGTCATGTTTTTCGCCTACAGAATATTTATCTCTAGCACAAAGTGAAACACGCATGTTTAGACAGAATCGAGACGACGCGCACCTTCGCGCGTTTTGAATTGCGAGGGTGTTACAGAGCCGAGTGTTGCAGCAACAAATTGCACGTCTATCAAATCACGTTTTTCAATACACTTCTAAGAAATAAATAAATGGCGACTCGTGGGGGATGCGCACTTTTCCGCAATAGTGCCGAAAACAGTAAATTATTTGCCTAAAATCGAAAAAACTTTCGATTACAAACGCAATTTAATAGATAATATTTACTTTAACAGCACCACTATTTCAGATGGAATCTAAGAGCCGACCGCGCCCCGCACGCACATCCATCGTTCAAAACTCGAACGCCAGAAGATGGTGCAATATCTTTACACCCGAGTAGTGTAATGGCGATCAGGAAGCACGGAGGAAGACAACCCTTGCCGAGTAAACCTGGGGCCAACTGGCTGGTATACTGGCTCAAGCAGCGGTCATCAGAACTCTTTCTGATCGATGTCACCCTGGTATATACGTTGCCGTTCCTCTTCTTCGGTGAACTGGTGGTGACTGAATGTAGTAAGTATTGCCTTTGTTAAATTTTTTGCTTGGATATTGCGTCTGTGTTGACCAGGGGCGTAGCTACCGCCGTATCTGCCGTATCAATTATACGGGGCCCCCGGGCCACCTGGGCCCCAAAGTGTGTAAGGAAAAAAAATAAAAACTTTCTAATTTATTTTATTTTACAAGTGACAAAACTTTTTTCCCCGCCTTAAGCGTGCATTCAAAAGTTGGCAACACTACACACTACTTTTCTTTTGTGAAAAATCTTTACCCCCATATAAGGGCCTCCAAACAAATTTTTTATACGGGGCCCCGACAAGGCACGCTACGCCACTGGTGTTGACCCTTAAGCCTCTTGTACACGGCACGTTTTTCGCCTTACGTAGGCACAGTAAATAAAACGTACCGTGTACAATAAGCCATAGACTGCGATACAACACTAATGAAACACGGTGGCGCTGCCGTGCCGTAGCGCCGCTGTATAAGTCAACAAGCGCCCCCCGTGATCCATACAACACTAAGAGACAACCCCATATTATTTGAATATGTTTGAATAATGCCAATATTAACAAAACATTTTTTTCAGCTCAAGATCCGTCAAATTACTGCATTTTAATATCGAGCGTGAAAGTAACCTGCAAAAAGACGACTATGGATCTACTGTGGCAAATGCGATCTCTACTAGACCAAGTCCTAGCATCAAAGATCGGTGACTCAACTAAACATGCAGCTCAGATGTCTCCTTTTGAAAATGCAGTTTTGGAGTGAGTATCAATCAAATGAGATAAACAGTGGTAACTGTCCCGACTTACAAGTTGTAGGTCGCGGGTTTAAACCCAGCCAGGCGCATTATTAGGGAATATTGTAATACTGTGGCAATACTTCATGTAATTTATTTCATCACCACTGCTCACAAGCGGTGAAGGAAAACATCGTGAGGAAAACGGCATGTCCTAGAACCAAAAATGCGAAGACATGTGACATCCACCAATCCGCACTGGGCCCGCGTGGTGGATTACAGCCCATTCCCTCTCCTAGAGAGGAGGCCTGAGATCCAACAGTGGGAACATTACAAGGCCGATAATGCTAATGCTAATCAATCAAATTAGAGTAGGTACATGCGTGATATCTGCAAACATTTGTATCATGGTCAGTGATGACGCCAGCAACCTTGGTTGTGGGCCGTGGCCTTAGCGGCGAGGCCGGCCGTCTGCGAGGTCATGGTCAAGGTTAGACGAAGGCTAACCGTATGGCTTGTTCTTCCATATTGAAATTGGTTTTAATACCAACAAATACTACATTTCAATATCATCATAAAAAATATTCGCAGTTATATTTGAAACAATCTGGAAGGAAATCCCATTTGAATAACTTTTATTTAGACCTAGCAACACTACTTTAAAATCAACTCGCTAAATTATCTTATCAAAACATTTGCTACGCCTGTTAAAAAAACATAATATTTTAAAACAATTACATGATAATTGATTTCGTTGATTATATGAAAAAAACTAGTTGGTTACTAAACGTATGCTTCATTTGTTTCAGTGCTGTCATGGAGTTGATAACTGCAGAAGATGAGCGCGCTGATGTCATCGGCGACGATGATTCCGAATCAGATAATTCCGAATTTGAATCCACTCGATCTTGGCGACGCTAAATATATTTTACTATCGTTTTTGTTTTGTATTTTGACTTTTATTTTTCTTGCTTCTTTTTTTGGTCTGGCAACCCTATATTGACAGCTCTTAGTCAACTCGATAAAATGAAAACATCATGTTTTCATGAATAATGAATTTATGATAATATTTTATTTGGAAGCATTTTTGAAGTTTATTCGATACTTGTTTTTTTGTGTATTTTATTTTTTGCCTCTGTTAACCCTGTATTGACAGCTCAAAATGATAACAAGTTGTTATGATAAAAAAATTAACATTTTATTTGGTTATGAACCTAATTGTTTCGTAATTATTACGAGATTGTAATAAAAGTCTTAGATTTTATCTTGTATTTATAAAAACAATCTAGTGAGAAAAAATGTTAAGTCCACTACAGGTGGGTTAAAATTGAGACTTGAAGTTTACACTTATATTTTTAAATATTGTTCCAGAGATTTTGGACTGATTAAAACTAAAATCATCTGAATATTTTCATCTCTCTTGAGTGTCTATTTAATGGAAAAAAAAATTAGATAGTAAATTAGAATAGGTACCTACTGATTGTGTTTAGATAATAATGTTAAAAGTAAGAAATTTCGAAAGGTGACCAGGGTTGACAATTTTGGAATTACTCTGATAAAAAACTTATACCTACTACAAAAAAAAAGTATTATTTACGCCACTTGGCCTCTTAAAATGTACTTTTAAGAATAGTTAAGGGTTGAGAACTGTAGGTATTCTGAATTTCGATGATTTATGTTCTCCTTTGAAAATCAATCAGTTTGATCTCTTAAAAACTTATTTGTCCGTTTGCCTACCCCGCCCCTTAATCATACATTGCTGTCAGCGCATCTTTCTGTTACTGTACAGACGCAATTGTTCTCACCCTAACTAAACTAAAAAAAAATTGTGTAAATTACATTTTCAAACAAATAGATTAGCACGCTTAGGTGCAGTATTTGGGATCTATCACATATAATATACCTACCTATTAAATGATCACAGTACCTAATTGATGTATATGGCAAGCAGAATAATTTTTAAAGCCCTATCTCCCATCTCCTTGCCAAGATAAGTACCTAAGCCAAAAGTCATGAGCTCGTTTTTCAGACATTTTTTATGCATTGATGTGCAGTAGTTATCGATTCGAGAAATAGGAACATTCATTATATCGATACCTTTGGGTAGAAAGGTCGTATAAACCATTTTGGCCAAATTGAGTTAAATATACCATTTTTCTCAGAATTTTTTTCTCTATCGATCTGTATATACGAAATGTAGAAATTCGCTCAAAAATGGTTAATACGACCCAGAAAATTTCGGTCATAGTCTCTTAAAAAAGGTAAATTTTCAATGTAAAATCCAAATATTATTTTTTTGTAATTTTGTTATGACGTATTGACCATAATTTATATTAACGGAGGGTGTAAAAATAGTCGTTAATTGTAAATTGTTTATACGCCCTAAAGTGTTAAATGCATTAATTGTAAATGGTTTATCCGCCCTAAAGTGTTAAATGCATTAATTGTAAATTGTTTATACGCCCTAAAGTGTTAAATGCATTTATTGTAAATGGTTTATACGCCCTAAAGTGTTAAATGCATTACTTAAACCCAGGTTAAAATCGACGTCGTAAATCCAAAGATAGTTCGCAACGTTGGTGTATAAACCATAATTATTGCAAGGCGCACTTTACTTTAGGATGTTTGTCAAGTAAAATGTTTAAGGAATGAACCGGGACTGGTTCTATCAGATGATGAATAAATCAAAGAGAGGTGGAAGTAATATTTTTAAAGCCTAATGAATAAGGAAAATGATTTGAGTGGGATTTTAGAAAGTAAACCAGAAAATGTGGGGTTAGTGAGAACGGTTAGTATGGTTGAAGTCAGAATAGCAGTAAATGGAATGAAGAATGGTAAGGCCATTGGCCCAGTTTGGAATGCCAGTTGAAGTGTGGAAGTTACTGCGAGTGGATGGACGGATGTGGTTAGCTATGGTGATCAATAAGTTGTTAAAAGAAGAATTCATACGTGATGATTGGTGCAAAAGTTCTTTGGTGCCCATCTTTAAAAATAAACGTGATGTTCTTGAGTGCAACAACTATACAGGAATAAAGCGAATGTACATACTATGAAAGTGGGAGGAAGAAGTATTGAAAGGTGGTTGAGAGAAGAGAGTGAAATTTCACAGAACCAATTCGGTTTTATGCCTGGTCGGGGTACAACGGATGCCACTTTCGTTATACGCCGGTTGTGCGAGAAATACAGAGGTGCACATAAAAACTTGCACATGGTATTAATTGACCTCGAAAAGGTAAACAACCGGGTACATCGTGAGGTTCTGTGGTGGGCCCTTAAGGAGAAAGGTGTGCCTGTGAAGTATGTGCAGTTGATCTGAGCGATGTATAGTCGGTGTAGTACCCAAGTCGGGTCTACAGTAGGCACCAGTGGCAGTTTGAATGTGGCGGTCGGCCTACATCAGGGGTCGGCTCTCAGCCGTTAACTCTTCCTGCTGATAATGGACGCTTAGACGTTAGACATTCAGGAAGAGACCTCCTGGTGTATGCTGTTTGCCGATGATATTGTGCTGGTTACCGAGAGTGACCTAGAGGTCCAGAGCAGATTGGAGGTGTGGTGGCATAGACTGGAGAGTGTTGGCGTGAAATTGAGTAGAACCAAAACAGAGTACTTGTTCTGCGATTTCGGCGGTCCCTCCAATCCTTCGCCTTTAGCTCTCGCTAGGACATTCATACCGATTTGTTTCGACTTTCGGTACCTCGAGTCGCTTGTCCAAGGAAATGGTGAGGTAGACCCGGACGCAGGATGGATGAAATGGTGACAGGTCACGGGAACAACTTGTGATCCACGGATGCCCCTCAAGTTGAAGGGTGCAATCTACAAGTCCGTGATAAGACCTGTCATACTGTATGCATCAGAATGTTGGGCTGTGAAAAAGTTGGTAGAAAAAAGATTGCATGTAGCGGAGATGAGAATGTTGAGATGGATGTGTGGTGTAACAAGAAAGGACAAAGTGAGAAATAAGTGTATTAGGGGAAGTTTGAAAGTGGCGCCAGTAACTGAAAAGTTGGAAGGAAATCGTTTGTTTTGGTATGGCCATGTGAAGAGGACGAATGAAACGCATGTTACTAAAAGAGTTCTGAATTTACATATGGATGGGTGGAGAGGGAGAGGGAGGCCAAAGAAAAGATGGATGGATTGCGTAAGGACTGATAAGAAAGAAAAGGAAGTTAGTGATAGTGTGACGGACGACAGGACAGAATGGAAGAAGAAAACGTGTTGCGCCGACCCCAAGTAATATGGGATAAGGGCAAAAAGAACTTTACAACCAACACAAAAGGCTTGCATTTTGCGCGCAGCGACAAGCAGAAGAACGAGCGCGATAGACAGATACCGAACAGATACCATTGATTAGAAGGTATTATAATACTTAATAAATGTTGGTTCAGGTAGTTTTATTTTATTTGAATCGACCATTATTGGGTATTAGAATAATAATAATTGAGTTCCCACTAATTCTATGAGTAACAAGATTATTTATCAGTCAGAATTCAATTGATCTATGATTATAAATGGTTTTTAATACAAAAAAATTACATAAATTTGGGTTTTTACGTCATTAAATGTGACCATAAGCTTACCAAAAATGGATATACGACCCACACAGTTTTTTCAAGCACATTTTCATGGGGTGTATAAACCAAGCATTCATTTTTTCTTAGACGTAAATGCAAGCTAACTTTAAAACTAAAGAAGATAGCTAGGTTTTGATGATTTAACCTTTTTCATCTGCAAAATGTAAGAACTTTTCTCATAGATAATTTTTTTATAACTTCAAAAGCAAAAAAGTTATGAATTTTTTTGTAAAAAAAAAATAGTTTTTCTGCTCTACTGAAAAGTCGGGTTTTGGTTTATACGACCTTTCTACCCAAAGGTAGCGATATGTTATCTTGAAGAAAATTAAAAAAAAAGTTAAAAAAAATTTAATCGTCCATGTCATCGAAATAACCTAAGCAAAAACCTCAATACCCCCATTTGATGCAAAGCAAAAAGGCCTATCTATACTGAGAAATATAGAAAAAATAAGTAGATAACTTTAATTATAATCCCAGTATCTGTTCGAAAAAGTTACCGCGACCCTAGAATGAAAAGGGCGACTGGAGGAACACAGGTGTGACTTGTGAGCTATATTATTAGTTATGAAAAATCGGACTCTCTCTCCTGTGCTACTACTAAAAGGAGGAGACCTTATTGATAGTTTATCACCTGAAAAATAATGTAAAACCTAAGCACCAATTTCTGGTAACTTATTACATCTTGGGTGTTTTGAGTGTAACTGAATGTCTTTTTTTTTCAGAATAAATGTTTAAGACCTTTGTCTGTGTTTTGTCGGGCTTTACACAGCCAGTACCTTATAACAAACGAGAATAATGGAACACGAGAAATAACTCTCAATCATGAGAAAACCAAGTTTGTATTCATGATAAAAATTACTTTCTTAGTTCATAAGATAAATTGTTAGTGATAAGTATTTGTATTATGTGTGTGCCATTTTTGTGTAGAAACTCACTGTCGTTGGATATGATGAAGTATCTTATAGAAGCGATAAATTCAAACAAGGATGACAAGTCGTTGAGGGCTATAGTTTTGAGTGCCAAAGGAAATGTATTCTCGGCAGGTCATAATTTGAAAGAGTTGGTAAGTTCGTAAAAAAGGAATCTTACCCCTTTTCTAAAGACGTTAAATCAGGTTTTAGTTATCTCAATGTCAAATCTAGCTCTTAAGTATACCTATCTTTGGTGTTGTGATTAAATATAACACAATAATAAAGGAAATCAATAACAAAACATGTCTAAATACTACATTGACATAATCATTTTCCTACCCCATATTCCATTCACATTTGTCTGAGTTCTGCGCAACGTCTAATCATATAATAATAAGGGCCTCGTTCACCATCTCCGAGTAGGCACTACTCACTGAATAAATTCAAAAATGTGACAGAATTCGTATGAAATTATCTGTCAAGTAAGATACTCGAAACTTAATCATAGGTGGTGAAACAGGCCCTAAATGTTGTTGCACTATTAAGGTGAAATCTACGGCAAATTCCTCGCTAGATGGCGCTGAAGTAAAATTATTTAGTCAACATCTACTCAAGCACTATAGTAAGGGCCTGTTTCACCACCTATGATTAAGTTTCGAGTATCTTACTTGACAGATAATTTCATACGAATTCTGTCACATTTTTGAATTTATTCAGTGAGTAGTGCCTACTCGGACATTGTGAAACAGGCCCTAAGAGTCGTATGATAATGTGGATTTTGAGGAAATAATTTGATTACGTTCAATAAAGTGGAACGTCCGTTTTCAGCGCATCCGCTGTTCACTTGTTAAATCATGCAAAGTTTCAAGTTCAGCGCTATCTAGCTGGGGAATAACAAACAGATGTGAAAACTTAATCTTTTCGGATATGGGGGCTAGATGGAATATTATAATATGCACAAATAACTGCAGAACTAACGGATGTTTAAAATTTATAGCAGTCCGATGCGGGCGTAGATCAGCACAAACTGATATTCAATAAAGCGAGCGAACTAATGAAGTCTATAATTCATAGTCCCGTACCTGTTATCGCTAAGGTATATTTGTATTAATTTATTTGTAGAATTAATGCTGTACTCGTAATACTAATAAAGCCATGTAACACAAGTTCTACATCTCTCTGTTAACCCTCATTCATCTACCTACATAAGTACTATACACTGGGCCGGAACAAGCCTAAACGCGAGCAATGCGCATTTTTCATTGTCATACAAATATCTATCTTGCTGTTTTAGAATAAGGTTGAAAATAAATAAACAATCGTTATTCCGTTAGTGGAACGTGTTTGCAGTGGCAGATGATTTTTTTGTGATGTGTGCGCTGCGCTTCGTTAGATCTGCGCTTACGCTTGAGGTACTGGGTCTAAGGATGATAGAGATGCCTACTTACTTCTATTTGCCAGTTTACCTTATATACCTACCAATAAATAATATACCACCTGTACCAAGTAAACTCCCGTTCCCCAGTTTTGATACGTATCCTACCTGTTCAATCCTATTGCTTTATTTTAACGTCTTCGATCCACTAGATGGTCTCTAATTTATAGCCTGTCTGCCCTACTAATCTTTATCTTTTGTGGATCATCTTCTCCTTATCTTCGCTTTACGATTGAAGTACAAGCCATTCATAAGCATTCGCATTTTATCTACATCCTCATCAACATAGCAAGCATGGGTAATTGGAGCATTATCCTCAATATAATGGTTTGTCTTATCAGTCTTTTTTTATATTGTACTATACCTACCTATATTTATTTTTAAACATTGTTTAGGTAAATGGCTTTGCAACAGCAGCAGGGTGCCAGTTAGTCGCTACTTGCGATATGATAGTATGCTCAGACACCAGTAAATTTTCAACACCTGGGTAAATAACGTTATAAAGACAATATAATTATATGCACAATTCTATGTCTACGTAATGAAAATTATGAAGGTTTTAACCTATATTTTGCTTAATGTTTTCAGAGCCAACTTTGGCATATTTTGCTCAACGCCTGGAATAGCTGTTGCAAGATGTGTTCCGAAGTCCAGAGCTACGTATATGCTGTTTACAGGTTTATTACTTACTAACCACTACAATAGTTATTGAACCAAGGAGAACCGTTATCGCGTTATCAGTTTCATTTCACGCCACTATTGACCAATGCGTATGGTAACAACAATAACGACCTATGCTAAAACCGCCACGTCATGTAAATTAAATTCTGTAACTTAGTTTACTATTCTAGAGCTAGCTTTTGGATAAGAATACACATAGGTTCTGAATAACGGGTTAATCAATTATGAGTAGGTCAACGTTTTAAAAAATAAATGCTTTGCTGTTTTGTGTCAATGACCTAATAATGAACAACAGCAGAGGTGAAATTATGAATCATGGCCCCACACTAGGAATCACTCTTGTATCGTGGGTGCAGTCACAAACATAAAAACTCATACACATTCTAGGTCATATGAAAATTTTCCCCATGCGGAAATCGAACCCACAACACGGACCGCAGCAGCCAATCTGTCAACCACTGCAACAACCGTACCAAATTACAAGACGGGTGACGAAAGATCTCTTGTATAGGTATCGTAATCATTGTTCCAGGTGAACCTATAACTGCTAAAGAGGCTTACGAAAGTGGCCTCGTGACGAAAGTAGTTCCAGCGAGCGAATTAGACAACGAAGTTAACAAAATCATAGAGAAAATCAAACACAAGAGCCGAAGCGTAATCGCGCTTGGCAAGGAATTCTATTACAAACAAATAGATCTAAGTTTGATGGAAGCTTACAAACTAGGAGAAGACATCATGGTCAAGAACATCAATTCTAATGATGGACAAGAAGGCATCAAGAGTTTTGTTGAGAAACGAAAAGCAATTTGGAGTCATGAGTAGCTATTATCGCGAATGTTCCACCAGTACAACATTCATCACTTACAAATGTGTATTTTTATCTATAATAATGTACTGATAAAGACTAGGTTTCAAAGTAAATGAACACAATTATTTTTAAAGTCATTTACAAGTTTTTGACAAGGTTATTATTTAAGTACTCATAAAGATTATTTTTTTGATTTGGCCAGTTTATATGAACTTTCATGTAAAAATAAAAACCATTTTTATTTACACCTAACCTTTATTTGCCACTATCGTAATATACTTTAACAAAACGGCGAAGCATAAATTATAAGTTAAAGCATACAACATGACATGACACAGGACATTAAAATATTTTTGGCCGATTCATCTTATATTATTTACATATTGGAATATATTTAACTTTTATAAATCAAGAAGGATCACATTTAAATGTATGTTAGTATCTGTATTATTCTTCAGTGCACACGTATTTCACAAATACAAAACTTGTAAATAAACTTATTCACTAAATGAAAATTTAAAAAGTTAATGATAAATACATTCTAAAGTTAATATAAAGTATAATAATTTACGTTATATGCTCTACTGGATCCAAAGGAAATGGTTTATTATTGTCAGCGACACTGCATAGCTTGTGTGCATACTATATTAATACTTCATTTGGGAATAGTGCTTTCCGATATATCTATTGAAACAGAACCAAAGATTTTTTATAACTCTTTTACATGTAAGTTTAAAAGTTATTACGAACACTACAATTATTGCATCATACATTTACATTCCAAAATGAGATTATGGTCAACATTTTCTCACTAATACTTTCATATTTCCAAACAAAATGATGTGAAAAATCTATTCTATAGACAATAATTATAGGAAACTGATCAAACTATACTTTGAATGATTATATAGACCATTATATTTTAGAACTATATGGGGCCATTTTCACAATATCATTAAATATGTATATGGCTAGCTAAATTATAAGTAACTGCTTCGGCAAAACATTGTGAAAAGAGCCTTCAGCCTAGTAGTATTAAAAAGACATTACTTGTATAATTACATAGAAATTTTCATAGTCTTTTAGTGTTTTGTAGATTGAACAACGATCACAAGTTGAAAGTTGTCAGTCGTTACGGGAATGTTTGTAGTCTGTTCCCAGTGATCGTTAATCAGATTGATTCTCACTTCTTTGCTAGTTCGTTGGAAAGCCAGTCTAGACCCTCGTACAGACCCTGGCCTTGTGTTGCACATGTTGCCTGGATGTACCACTGCCAAAAAAAAAAGTTAATTTAGAACATTAAATTGCCATATTTTTTGTTAGAGTTTTGATATGAATATTATTGTAAAAGAGATAAATAGTAATCTCTTTTAAAGACAACACAGAGATTGATGAAGCTAAGTAAACAAGTATACTAGTAGAAAGATTCAATATTGGGACTGGTGCTAATAGGTGAACAGGAAACGGCAGAAATCAAATAAGAGTCTACTTACACGGCGATTCCTCAAGTTGTTTAGATTGAGGGCATTTGTAAGTTCAGCTGCTGTCATAGCATTGGGCATATCTTGTTTATTGGCAAACACAAGGATGACCGCGTCCCTTAATTCATCTTCTTTGAGCTGAAATCAAGAGGTACGTTATAAACAAGAATTGTTGGCAATCTCCAGTATTTCAGACCGTCCAAAGGCTCGTGTTCTGTAATAGTTTATGTTGAGTGTTTGAAAGAGAAATACAAGTATTAATAGACATTTTGAGCCATAGATGGTTTTCATTAGCCTGTTATTAAATTGAAATTAGTTCTCAATTCATCAAAACCAAAATAATAAATCATTAAATATGTATATGGCATCTTATTGCAAAAAGTATATCACTTACTTATTGCAATAAGATGTCAATTAGTAGTAAGTTTATTAAAATGTTATAATAAAAATTAATGAGATAGATCTAAAGCAGACTAAACTTGTCTTCAAAACATAAACAGTACAAGAGTGATAAGAATAATAATAGTCTATGCTTACCATATTAGCCAGCTCATTTTCGGCTTCTTGTATTCTCTTTGTGTCGCTCGAGTCTACGACGAAGATCAACCCCTGCGTGTTCTGGTAGTAGTGGCGCCACAGTGGTCTGATCTTGTCCTGGCCGCCGACGTCCCAAACAGTGAAACTGATGTTTTTGTACTCTACGGTCTCCACGTTAAAACCAATCGTCGGTATTGTGGTCACAATCTCACCCAACTTAAGCTTATAAAGTATAGTAGTTTTTCCAGCGGCGTCCAGCCCAACTGCAACAATAAGGTTTATATTAAAGCATCAAGAAATCTTCACCACACTAAACAATGACGGTGGCGTAAAAATGTAGAAATTCTACGCAATCTTCGACCGATGAGCTGTCATGTCACTTACCCATAAGGATACGCATTTGTTTTTTGCCGAAAAGCTTGGTAAAAACACTTGAAATTGTTAAACCCATCTTTGATTTTGATGTAAGACAGCCGTATCAATTGATAATAAAATTAAAATCCTTAATTTGAAATGAAAAACACAAATCCTATAGAAATAAAAACTGATGACCATACGCACGTCAACGTTTTCAATTTTTTTTTCTTCCGAATAGTGACGTTACCGCTTCTTATTTTTTGCGTTTCGTTTCACCTGCTTTGCTACAGAAAACTGAAACCCAACTAGGAGATTGTTCGTAAAATATAATTATTAATTCAGGTTTTATTTTAATGATTATATTCTTATTACGATTTATGAATATTACAATTTTTTATTAATTATCTGCTGGTTTGACGCACGTGTGGCTTATAAACAAAGAGCGAAACGCGGCTAACCGCGCCCGGTGTTACGCCGAGCATGCGCGCTGAGTAGTTCTATGGGTCATACATAGCACGTCCATAACATAGTGAGTCCATGGTGAGATTTATTTTGCGCGATAACTCGATGGAGCTTCGGCCGACGATCACTGGGTCCCACAGTTCGGCTTAAGTTTAGTCTGAGCTTTTATTATACGTGTGCCACAAGCTTTAGCAGCACATTAAATTGAAGTCAAAATTCTCTATGGTATTTTCTGACGTGCTGAGTTTGACAGTCAGTTGGTGTTTGACATTGAAATTTTGACATCCAATAGGAATCCAAATAGAGTTTTGCTGTCATGCGTCGTCATAGAAACGATTTATTTTAGAAACTTTTCATTTTTTTTGGTCGGAATCGACATGGAGATTTACGAAGGTGAGTTTTTTACAATATTATTTCATTAAAATCCGATTTTAATAGCATCCCTAAGAGTTTATCATTAGCGCCATAATTTAAAATTATTTAAAAACAAAAACAGGTTCTTAGCGAAGGACCTTTTTGTGAATCCTGTTATTATGATCTCTTGACTCTGTCTACATTCCAAAACGAAGTCCATTTTTATAAATCTTAATGAAACAATATTAATCCCCTTTACAACACTTTACGGTTTAATCTTAATGTTAATATGCACTTCAAAACTTTACTATTACACCGCCCATCGGCTTAATAAATACTTATTATTCATGAATGTTTGGCCCTACTAGGCACGGGTTTCGACTCCTGGTTAAATTAGGTGCCTTTAATTATTTAGAATACCTACCTACATTCCCATTTAGAACTACAATTATTGGCGAGTTTTAATCCTTACTCCTTTCAGAGCTAAAAAAAGCAGCTTTTGTAAATAAAGTTAAAGTTTCGTAATAGTAAATCCGTATTTAATATTTTTTTCATTTTCGTCTTTTCCGTTACGAAACTAGCTAATAATAATATACCATCAACACTGTTTATTGAATAATGACGGTAAATTAGTAGGTGGGATTTTTACAATAAAGTGCGTAAACCGCGGGTGGCATGTTTTTGCAGCACTCAGTCAACAAATCTGGTTCACCTTGCAACTACGAGAAGTTCATAGTTTAATGACGATTTGCGGCATTCACGTGCTTCGACGCAATTAAGACAAGTTATCAACCAATAAAGAAAATGCCTAAGTTTGAACGCGTAGAATTTCCAATATCGAAAGCTCAAGTTCTTCATAATGGGATAGTCCTACCAGGCAGCCAGACTGCTGGAAATTTCGTGTCGGATTACGAGTATTCTTCTACCTGAGTAGACTTCTGATGTCTGTTTGATGAACTCTGATTGTCTGACTTGTAGTCAGAACTCCTGCTGCGCGAATGGGATCTGCCGGCAGCCTATCTCTATGTAAGTACAGGGATGACAAAGAAAGCTGAGCCAGGACTTAATTCTGTTGCGACTTTTTAGTGGAACCTTCCATTCTTTGGTCACCATCTTTGTTTACTTACATCACCGACCCCATCCCAATTTTACCGACATCATTCAATCAACTAATAGTAATTTGTTCAGCAATCAACAAGATTCCTTCGTTTCAATTGGATTCAATTACGTAAATTTTAAAACATGGCATAACAACACATAACACATGATGCCAAATAGTGTAGAAATAACACTTGTTCTAAAAGCCGTGGAATAAACCTACATTGTTCTCTTTCGGTATAAGGTGAACAACACAAATATGGCTAGTCCAGTGTTTTATCGCACTCGTTTTCTATGGACAGTAAATATGCAATGGTGCGCAATAGGCCGCATTACGTCATGTGTACAATACCGATCGGGCTTAGACATCACTAATTAAACCCGTACAAACATTGTATTGTTGATAGTCTGCGAGTTTTTTGATTGGCAAGATGTGAACCTGTTGAAACTGACATCAGTCTTAAAATCGCAGGCTCTAGCTTCTGATAAGTATTACGGACAGCCTTCTATGTGTTGATCTTGCGGTCAGTTATTGTTCTACTTCGAAAAGTGTAATATTTCAGTCGCACATTAAATAGTTCACAAAGAAACGTAAGCTATAAGTAGACAGTCTTGATACTTTTTGCATCTCAAATGTCAAGCGAAATAGGTTCTAATTTCCGATATATTAAATTACATGACTGCGCAACAAATGTTACATGCATGCCTGTTGTAATGGCTACTTATCTTTTTTTGATACCTAATCACCAAGTTCATGGTTCACTGAGCTGGTGGATAGTCATAGGGGATTATCCCAAATTGTGTTAGAATTGTCGATCTTCCGCTTTCCACGTCCAATTAGGTAAATCTCATCTCGACTGCAAAGTGCAAACATATCTAGGCCGTAGTGTCCTTTGTGTATTTAGTTTCACAGCCAATTAATTATATTATTATTCGTCCTAGAACCTTACTCATTATACAACAAAGGACTTAAGATTGAATAAGGTATGTATTTAGTCAGCAAACTGCAAAGTAATAGGCGTTGTGTGTGTATGTATAATATAGTTCTTAATGGCATGGTGGTCGATCATTATTGCAAACCACGGCTGTTTGTGGCGTGTGCCTTGTCAAGAATAATGTTTAAAATAATGATTACGTAAGACTGTATAAGAAACCAATATTGATCATACTCCAACAGAAATTAAATAAAAAATGAACTAATAGGATGCAGTGAAGCTGGGCTCCATAATTTCCCACCTTAAAAAATACTCCTGATAGATGTCTTACTGACAGTTCTTCTACGAGTAAGTATAGACGAGAATCACCATCTCGCTATTCAATACTGAAAGAATCGATGGAACTTACAAGAAAATCAAATTCTAAAATTTTACAGTCTTTTACGGATCAAAGAAAGGCAACATTTAATTTTCTAGTCGGTTCAAATGTGGTATTTCTAGTCGAATTCATTCGCGTCCACATATTAAAATTACTTCTCTGATAGACACTATCATTATCATTGGAATTCCCCTATTATTATTATTTTCTGAACTTTGCACCGTTTAGAAGCTTCGTCCTTTTACGAAACCAGTCTTTTAATACCTATTCTAATTATACCATTCCATAACGCACGAAGTTCTCATGAGAAATAATTTATATTTTGTAATAGTTCAACAGCATTTCAATTCCTAATAATTTCACGGATTATCTAACTTACTGAAAGGTACTTATTATTTATATTAATCTTACAAAATGAAAGTTCTTTAATTTCAACATTTCGGTACAAAATTGTCAAAGTTGACGAAATAATGGCACAGAGACTCTATTATTCATTTGAGGTACCGACCATAATGGACATAATTTGTGTTAAATGGTGCATCAGCCTAGTTTGTCTTCCATTTATCACAATTAACGAGGTTTGTACTCTCTCGTTTTCTTTTTTATACAATGAGTTTAAATCGGAAACTTTTTAGTGTTCCGAAGTCTGAATGAAAAAACGGGACCCCCTATAGGATCACTTGTGTGAATGTGTGCCTGCCTGTTCGTCTGTCAGAGCCAATTTGTTTTGAATCTACTGATCGTTGAGTTAAAATTTGATGAATGAGAATATCTGTTTCTGGTTTTGTTTCTTCGTTTTTTGTCAACCAATTTTTTTTTTTCATTCTTCGTAGCTTTTGTTTCTCACAGCAAAAGTTAAACAGTGAGCGAGTTCTCCGGCAAACCTATAGGTATAACAAAATGCCCTTAACGATTCAATCTATTCTATGTATCACTGCTTTTGTGAAATGAGAGTGTACCAGAGAGAACTGTACAAGTGTACACCCCTTCAGAGTGTACCGGCGTGATATACACGAATGCGATCGCAGTAATCGCGGGTTATTTGCTGTTACTTATTGAAGAGTTCCACTGTCTATCTCCGATGTTCTTCATTAGAACCAACCTGATATAATTCTAAAAAAATATATATTTATTATAACTAAACATTGAAAATCCCATTAATTGAGAAAATCGCGAACAATTTATATGTAAGCTTGGCCCACTCATACGTGATAATTACGTCTCGAATACAAAAATTCTATTTTTTAAGTCTTTTAAAAATACGATCCATTCGCAACCCCCTAAACGCGTGTCAAACTCGCACTTGGCCGGTATTTTTTATCTTGGTGTAATTATTACCAATTGCATATTTACTTTACTAGTACAAAAACAAACTGAGGAGCTCGTGGCTAGATTGAGGAGCTCGTGGCTAGATAATAACAGCCGCACAGGTCTATCTTCAAGGTTAAGCAACGCTTGCCTAGGTTGGTCTGTGGATGGGTGACCATCTTAACATAACGAGTTTCCTCCGTGCCTCGGAAAGCACGTTAAGCCGTTGGTCCCGGCTGTCATTTGGAGATCTTTGGCAGTCGTTACGGATAGTCAGAAGCCAGTAAATCTGACTCCAGTCTTGCCATGAAGTACCGTGTTACCCCAGTTAATGGGTTGTGGAGGTCTGGTAGGCAGCCGCTCCTTGTAAAATACTGGTATTCAGCTAAATCCGGCTTGACTGGAAGCCGACCCCAATATAGTTGGGAAAAGGCTAGGCAGATGATGATGATGATGAGTACAAAAACAAACTGTGGATATTCGCTCCGATGCGGGTTTTTAAAATGTTATTAAATTTTTGATTAACAAAATTCCAACTCTTAGTTCAATTCGTTTTACTAGTTTCGTAAAGAAAGATAAATAAATCTGTTTCTGAGAACTGCTAAGAAAACAATCCAACAATAAAATATATTTCACAGAACATTCTGATCTTTTAAATTTTCATTATGGCGAACGGTGCTACAAATTACATGAAATGTTTCGCTCAATACATTTTATCGTGGCGCGTCGATCAATAAAAAAATTGGCTCGTTTATTTTTCATAATCTCACAAATATCCATCTATCCTCTTTGTTACCGTCGGAGCAACTTTCAATTTACTTTCTTATTTCATACTTTACACTGTTACATCCAACAACGATTTACTACTTGTGTCAAATTAAAGATTGTGTAGATCTCTATCAAAGTGTTTAGTTAACTGGCCAAGAATGGTAGTACGGTTGCGTATTCAAGCTAAGATTAAAGCAAGTCATGTTTTGTTCAAATGTATCAACAAAGGAAAGAATTTCATTAATCTTAAGTGAAAGTGTTTTAATCAGGTTTATCCGACTACTCAGTCTGGTTCTTTGTATGAGATCATATTGTCACTAATGGCCTAATCGGATGTAAAGCCAAAAGCTGCATGACACGCGCGCGGCGTGAACAACAAATATTTTTGTACGTAGGTTCCATGGCGCTCGCCCACTCAAAGGCGGAGTCGATCCGGCTTTTTGTTTTGTGGTCATCGTTCTAAGTCATCGAAGGTCGTAACATACTCGTTTTTAGTGGTTAAAAATACATCATTCATATCATTATCCAAAGAAAAGGCGTTTTAAAAGACTCGTTCATTTATGATTTTTGTCTGTTGACAATAAACACGTGTGTTTTACATGCGTTTGCTTAAGATTAACTGCCCGCTATTGGTAGTTACTCAGATACCCGCGAAACGAGACACAATAGTAAAACAATAACAGCGCGGTCTCATAGGACCGGTTGGGGATTCAAACGATATTTATTGTTATGATTCGTGAGCTAATTTCGCCATCTGTGTGCCGATGAGAATCAATAATTTGCATTTAAACTACAGCTATTGAGTCGATACTCCGATGTGAGTGCTGGCAATTGAAAATTCTCGCATCATTCCGCTAATAAACAGTACAATGACATCGCAATTGCTCTTATCAAGTATTGTTTAATTATAGTGTTTCCTTTCTCAGTATTAGCTGAACGAATTAAACGTATTAGGTACTAGTGTTTCTCTAAATTTTAAACGTAAAAACTCTTCGTCTGTCCTTGGCCTCGAGCGAAAAACTTGGGAAAATTTGAAAATATCAGGTCATCTTTTAGCATTAAGTACTTTATTATCATGATATTCTGCTACGTTACCTTCTCTTTAAATTGTCTCCTTGTGAAATTTTGCTAAAATAAGATTGAGCTAAGTGCTTGCGGTCTACTTACGCAAATAAAAGCATCGATCAATAGGAAATTAGCATCATCAATCATGCATTCCCTTCTTTTGACCGACATTCCCTTCCGTGAGTCGGCCCTATTCGCATTCTTTATTACGAGTTATTTTTATAAGTACTTCATGAAATCAAGGTTGCATATTTTTTTAATGTTACGGCAAAACTTAACTGTAAGTAGACTAGCTATATGCTATATTATGATGATGAATTATTTCACAGCGAAGTTTTATTTTTTGCAACTATGAAGTCTGTCGGACAGATAAAATTGATGGATTTGTCTTTGATTCGTTCGGTAATCATCAATACTAATATTATATCTACGATTTATTTTTTTGTTTATTAATTTTTAAACTCAGAAACTACTGGAAGGATTACAAAAACTGTTTCACCAGTACAATTCCACTATGACTGAATAATAGGCTAAATTCACGAGGGCGAAGCCGCTGCCAGAAGCTGGTATCAGATATAAGTATTATATTTATGGAATAATGAATATTGGCTAAATTTGAAAATATTATTACCATCGTCTTCCTACACAAAGGTGATCATGATTTTGATTTACTATGTATTATGTCATCAATTTCGATGACAGAACTGGATCTGTTTGGCAAATTCCGATATAAATTAAGAGCGTAGTGAAGAATGTTATGTTTCTTCATCATTTTATGACTTAATGATGTTCTCTGCTGAGCGTAAGCTTTTCCTAAGAGTCGTCACATGAACTTGTAATAAGTGTTATCCTATCCATGCTACGTTTACTACTTACTTTTCTTTCTGACTCACTGAATCTGAGTGACATATCAACGCTCATTCAAAACTCCTGGGAATAGGAATGTAAAATTTTGTAAAAATCTTCCTTTTATCATGTAGACGAACGCTAAGAGGCGATTTTTGAAAATTCAACTTCGCAGGGGTAAAAGGGTAGTATTCCTAAAGCCGATTTCCTTGAAACATGCTACGAATGGTGACCTATACAACTAATAAATAATATCGGTATTCTTTTTCAAAACTACGTATAACAATGTTTCGGGGCTAATTGTATGAAAGACCCTAATTCTTGGGTTTAGGAAACTTAAAATTTAGTCCAAATACTCACCTGAATGAATAATAAACATGTCCATCATTAGTTTACATGTAAACTTAAATAAAAAGAAGCCTCGGGAAGTGATAAATTCATATGCATATTGATACATAAATTGTAGCCTAAAGCAACCAGTTTAAAGCATCTAATTCTTAGATAAAAAAGGTGTGTGGGATTACACATGCAGACGTCAAAGTCAAGACTTGTATTTATATCATTATTCGTAGACTGGCAGTCTAGCTACAGTTGATATCTTCATTGTAACATTTCGAAGTTAACTGCACTCCGCTCTTACTTCATGTCTCGATCTCTAATCGAATATTTATTGCAATGGATACAATGCAGCTTGTCACTTCGCAAATAGAAGTCACGTCTCAGCCATTATCGGCATGGTTGCGAGTCATCTGTACAGTGTACATGAGAACATGACAAACTTAACGTGTTTCTATTTGTCTTTGTCAGTCAATGTGTCTATTAGAGAACATTTCGTTGTTTCTATATCGTTTCTTCTTGATATTGTCCATCTTCCGGTACTTTGTTTTTTGTCCTGTAATCTGTCTCTTCGACATTTTGATGAATTTTAATTATTTAAAGTAATGGGTGGGTATGGCACAGTACCCAATAATCTGTACAAATTGGTACTGGCTCATCATGCAATCAGGGCGTCGGTATTTGCGAAATAAAGATTGCTTATTTTACATATAAAAATAAACAGTGTCGCCCACACACGTTCCAATGGATTTTGGACACCTGTTGCATTGACTACATTTGAGTATATTAATTCGGTTACGACATCACTCATGTTAACTTTGTCACGCCCTTCAACATTAGCTACGGCTTATGTCTTTATATTGTCTTACTTACTAAACTTACTTAATTCATTGTATATCTACACCTAGTCTATCTTTTATCGCTAGCATGTCGTGTCGAGATTGTCCTATTCACAGTATTAACATATTCGATGCAGGCAAAAACCTTGAGATATGTAAATACTTGCTAGTCGTTAGCTTATATCCGATGTATATTACGACGTACCACATTTACAAATCGTACACACTGTGTAAACTGGCCTCTCATTCTTAAACACTGCATATCAATAGAAACATCATTTTATGCGCATGACAAGTTACACAATCACTTAACGCCTACTTGTTGTTGAAACAAGATGCAAAGATAGAACGTGTCGCCTATTTTCCTTGTCACATGCAGTATTCGAGCTACAGCATTACTAACATGAATAAACTTAGCCATTTCTAAGAATGGAGTCTACTAAAATAAGTTTGCGGCTATATTTAATCCCGTTGCTACTTTCGCAGTGATCCTTGTCAATCTGGTAGTTGTATTTTTAACAGCTCTTATGTAACCAGTCGATACGAAAGTCAGATCAGCTTCGTGTTCATTGTGAAACGAGTCTATTGTTTTACACGGGACTTTAAAGCTGGCTAACGTGTGACTTAGTTACGTCAGTTCCTTGTTTTGAGTGTCAAATGACAATAATAGGTCATAAACAGGTTTTGGTCAGGCCTACTCGTATTACAGCGAGTTCTCGTTTCGGGCATGTGATTAAACTGAATAGACTGTTTTAGGCACATGCACTAGCGTAGTAGTACCAAAGGGCTAGGCGGGTCAGTGCACCTCAGGGGCTTCCATGCTCGGCGTTCCCAAAACCTGATCAGCAAACCTCTTTTCTAAGTAGCAAAAAATTCTTCCAACAAAATTTAGACAAAATAAGATTGCAATACTACTTATACGTAGTTACTCAGATACCCGCGAAACGAGACACAATAGTAAAACAATAACAGCGGCGGGACCGGTTGGGGATTCAAACGTTAAATTATGGCATATCGTTTTAGTCAGTCCTCGTAAAAGTCTTACAGTCCCTCCCTTTCCACTCAGACGAGAGAAGTTATTTGATGAATTTTCACATAAAAAGGGGGTCCCAGATTTTTTCCCTAGGGCCGTTGGTCACTTTAGCTACGCCATTGAGCACATAGTCCTAGCCTATATGTGACTAACTAAGGTCATAATTTCAAGCAGAGACAGGACTAGAACTTTCAGGCTGAGTTTTATCATCATCATCATCATCACCATCATCATCTGCCTAGACTTTTTGCCAACTATATTGGGGTCGACTTCCAGTCAAGCCGGATTTAGCTGAATACCAGTATTTTACGAGGAGCGGCTGCCTACCAAACCTCCACAACCCATTAACTGGGATAACATGGTACTTCATGGCAAGACGAGTCAGATTTACTGAGCTTTATAATTTATCTAATTTGCCACGCTCATCAATACAATATTATGTACTTAACTATTTTATAGGTACCTAATATTCCATCATGGCCATTCAGTTAGAATATATTTACTCCTACTCTCGTAGAGTATAATTTTATTCTTAGACATCGCATTTAGATGTTGGACAAATTATACTTCCTAAGTATCATATTTAAATTCAATGTGACATGTTACCGTTATGTCCTCAAACTTGATCTGATGTCTGCTCATGTTACATATCAAATTCGTATGTTTTACTTGGTTGCAAGCTGCGGTCTGTCTGAGACCGTAATCTGGGAGTGAACTTTTCGATATGGTTGATTTATATGGGGAAAGGACGGTAATTTATACCCGTAAATCACGCAAACATTCGATGCGCGTTTAGGAGTTACGAGATAACGAGACTATTAATTGATGCTGATGTTTGTAGGTAGTATTTTTGTTTCTTGCTTTCTAATCTTTAATTTTTCGCATGTCTTGGAATTTACCTTTTACTTTCTTCGGATTTGTATGGTCCGTCCCGTCCGAAGATTCCGAAATTGTGGATACATGTCAGGATGCGCAACCAAGTGTGAGACAGCGGTTCGACGCGCACCATTGCGTGCAATTGTTCGAGCATCATGCTCACAGAAATCGGCAATAAATTTATCATACTCTCTCCCTCCTTTTCTCTCGTCAAGCCTAGCGTGGTTGACCTATTCCTTGATCTACCAAGCATGATACAATAATAACCTATTATCATTCCTCTTGTAGCTGGCTGAGCTTCTTCATTTTAATTATAACGATATGGTTTAGTGTAGTTAAAGCCGTTTCAAAAACCATCTTTTGCTTTTATTGCCTCGGTACTTCTAATATTAATTTTAAATCGGGAAAAAATGTTAACCATGGAAAACATGACATATTTTGATTTATAATTTGGAACTTTATAGCATCTGGAGCTACTTCAGTATTAACAAATCAAAAGGGAATTCCTAAAAGATTGTATAACCATATCTAAAATACAATATTGCTCTTACGTAAAGAAAATATGTAAAAAACTGATTCTTCACGTTCCCTATGCAGTAATACAATTTCATTGTTATACACTTGAGTATCATGTCGAATGTGGTTTGCAAATTGTTTTAAAGTGTGAACATAATTTCGTAAGTGGCACTCCTCGTCGGTCGGATGAAGTAAATCTAAACAAACTCTGAAATGCTAACTGTTTCACAACTATGTATATGATTCTTTTACGGCTTGGCATATTTCACGGTATAAACAACCATGTTTTGCGAAATAGGAGTCTGGACAAACAAGGCGTGTTTAGAGAATGTTCTGAAGTTGTGCGCCTATGTCGCTAATTACTAAAGCCTCGACATCTGCTCACGATTTTGTGATCTGCGTAGGGTCAATATCCTTTTTAGTAATAACAAAGAACGATTCAACTTTGAAATATAACTTTCTACCTAGTTACATACTGGTGGTCTCTACAGAAGTCTTTAATTCGTTATTCTACGCCGAAATAAGGAAGCAATTTTCAACAGGACTAATTTAGTTGGTGGTTCAAAGAGGATGCATTATGTTTCCGTTAACGAAGCGGCGTCTAAAGTGGCAGTAATTACGGACCGGCCTCCTTAGACGAAAAGTATCCTTATCCTTCCTTATATCTGTCATTAATTACTCGTCCATGTTTAAAATAGAAGCTTTATTTGAAGCTTTTATAAAATTAAATCATAGAAAAAAAAGTTGTTAACAAAATTAAGTAGGAAGTATCTATTGCAAAGTTCCCACAAAATCATAATAGAATATTCTTTCCATGTGAGCTTTAAATTCCTTTATTTTTTTGCTACTTTTGTCTCGCTTCCCCCGCTCGATCCC
Source organism: Mythimna separata (assembly GCA_030763345.1). Lineage (NCBI taxonomy): Eukaryota > Metazoa > Arthropoda > Insecta > Lepidoptera > Noctuidae > Mythimna > Mythimna separata. Next base: position 8,994,733 of record CM061187.1, read on the forward strand.
TTTCATATGTTTATTCCCTTCGCACCCCTTGGTGATTTATACGTAGTCCGAGCCCATTATCCAGATTTGAATCGTCGCTCTTCCCGAAAGTGCCATTCGTTAAGTTCCATTTTTAAAAAGAAGTCGGCGGATACGTTGCCTCCGGTGTTGTCACCGCTGCGTCGCCGGTATATCCAAATATTGCTAACGAGTACCATACATTTCTCCGGTTGATTGAATTCCGACGGAAATGGGATTCTGTAAGCGGAAGGGGACTCAAGTTTGTCAATTTTTGTGTCAGTGTAGCGTATACCGGTCAAGCTCTCTATTATTCTCGTGTGTTGCGCGTGCGCCGCTGCGTGTTTAGTTGCGTTCGTAGCACGACCAAGAATAGGCGTCACAGTGATGGTCCCTGCCTGAAAGGTTTATCTAGTTCGGCGTCTGGATCGGTGCTACTCGTGAGCGGTCAGCTAGTTGTGCAACATTCTGTTATGTTTTTCTTTGAATTTGATTCGCCCATCGCAACATATTATCTTGTTCGAGAGCAATCATAATAAAACTTCAGTATTTCACTAGAGCCTCAGCAGTAAACTCGTGCGCGTAATTTGTATTTATTATTTCTCACGTTATCACCTGACGTGGGCCGGTATATTGATAGTAAGTGATAAGCATAGTTACGAGATAACCAAAAACGGGCAATGGATGTGTTTGTTTTGACTAAAATTTGCCGTCTCACATGAGTTTGTGCTAGTGTAATTTTCTATGTTATTAGCTTTTATGCTTGACTGAAAAAACTCATTAAGTGAAGAGTTTCGTGTTAAAACGTAATATACGTATGAGTGATGCGTCTGCGCGGCGGTGCAAGTGTTGCGTTAGGACTATTTTCGTAGCACGGAAATAAGAGCGGCAAAAGGAGCAAAAAGTCGAGATCGTCTGAAAAACTTTAGGACGTAGTGTCGAATGTATTTCTGTCTGTTGTAAACCGATGTCTACAACACTTGTGGATGAAATTGGTGTGATACTGTAAGAAGTATTCACTCAAAATGAAGAAGAGGACCATATCAAAGCTCAAGTCGATTTTCGGCTCCAAGAAAGGTAAAATTTTACGTATTTTTTTTAATAAACAAAACTTTAGTTACAGAAACCCTTGACGAGATTAACAGCAAAATATTTAGCAAACGATGCTTTAATTTTTTTATGACAGATAAACTCTCCCTTCTGTCCAAATTACGTTTCATTCGTGCACTAAAGACATGCAACACCAGTAATTATATCATACTCGTACATCAATATTCATTCGATTGTATCGACCGATTGTTTTTTCTAATTCTTCTTTGAATTTCTAATTAGGTACATTTTCTCTAAATCCATAATGATAATTTCAATTCACTAGAATTTCAACCTTCATTAATAACAGAGTTATTATTAATTACTGTGGTCTTATCTTGCCGCTAAGAGAGCAGCTCAGAATAGTGTCAGTCGACATTTCTCGACGCAAGTACGCAGCTGGAGCTACTGTCATATTTTTTATTTCATTCGGTGTGACCCTGTTTGCGATGTACAGCTGCTGCTCTTTGATTTTTAACAACAAACGAGCCGGCTTTATTATGAAAAGTCTCGTAATATCTTGCACCGGTATTGGTAGGGTGAGAGATGGGCGGTGCATTTAATAATTTTGTAACGGTCGCTCCTTGCCTCAGACTCAACTCTGCCCTTTCGAGTTGGTTCACTTGGGAAGTTCAAAAGCTTTTATTAGATGACACACTTGCTCAAATACTGTAAATAACATAACTTCGATTTTCGTGTCTGTTATTTTAGCGTGTACCCGCAGTAAATTCATCTTGCGCGTCAGTCTGATCGTTGATCATTAACAAAAACGCGTAATTTAATTTTGTTCAATCAAGTTCTAAGAACACGCTTCTGTGACCACAATATTAAATACGAATAAGATAAAAACAAGTTAAATGTACTCATCCGTTCAAAATAACATAAAAACCTTGAACACAAGCAGTGAGTGAACACTTGTAGGTACTATTGGTCTAGGCAGAACACAATACTCGCTGATAAGCACGTGGTGCCACCCGGCCTGTGAACACTGAAACCTACTGCTTACTGTGTATTTTAAGTTCAGTGTTTAAGATAATGTTCTCAGTGTAACTTGTTTGTGTGAATATTAACGTGGTTTAAGTTATATTCAGCATGCTTTGCGGTTTTAGGATTCGCCGCAAAAAAAGTAAGTCTTTATTAACTATCCGATACATTTGCTCTCAATTTGGTGTATTTACTTTGTGATTTAACGCCAGCTAACTACACAATATTGCTTTTTAATAGTTTTTCGCCATAATCATAGTAATCAAAGAACAGTTTTGTGCGCTGCCGCCACCTTTTGTTATATTGATTAATTTCATCCACACTTCATTAATCACTTCTGACTCTTTGACATCTGCTGTTTATTTGATGACTTATTTAGTGAAAAACATGTCCCACCAGTCGCCCATTGTTTTACCTTGGACTACGTTAGCTTCCGTGGGAGTTTCAGTAAGCGCGTTTTCCTCGACAAATTGTTTGATATAATCTAGATCCCATCTTTAGGATTGTCTCCATGCATGTTTCACACATGTAAGTGTTCGCCAAAGAGATCACTTTCTTGATTATTTTGATAAGTTTTCAATGTAGCTATTAAGATGAAATCCGTTGATTGTCTTTTATGTTATGTTATGTTTTAACAAAACTACTGGCCAACCGTGACATTGCGGTGACTTTGTCTTGTGGGAAATATAATAACTGGTCTCTGTCTTAATGATAATTGTTTTTAACATTTGCAGCCATGCGGGTTAAATGTCAGTTGTTACTACGTCATACTATTGTTATTCACATACATAAAAATATTTTTTTACTTCTTGATAAGGTACTTAAATTGTCAGGCATAAAATTATTTCTAGGGTAACATACATCAATTGTATATCTACTGCCCAGTGCTCAGCTCACGCTTTATTTTCTTTATTTTATTATCAAACAGCAGCCTTATATTAATATAAGGCTTAAAGTTGGCTTAAAATCACTCAAAAAGGAAACGAAGAGGGCTATGTTCGGAATTACCTTGCGTGAGCGAATCATAAACGAAGAGATTCGCAAGAGAAAGAAGGTTACCGATATACCCTGAAAAAACACGCCAAACTTAAGTGGCAGTGGGCAGGGCACATTTCTTTTCCGTAATTTGATATTTAATAGGGCCGAAAGGTTCTAGAGTGGCGATCGCGTCCCGGAAGACGCAACGTTCGTTGGCAGGCCTCCCTCAAGGTGATGATTCTTATGAGGGTTGTGGCAATCCGATGGATACTAGACGCATAGGAACGGTCGTTTTGGCTACACTTGGGGTAGGCCTATATGTAGCTGTGGAAGTCTTTTATTAAATGATAATAATCACATCTAATAACAAGCGAGAGTACCTAGTCTCGTCACTTAGTCAATAGGACTAACGGCCGAACGCATAGTCCAGCTAATGGTTCATTAGCGTCCATTAAAGTTAAGTATTGTCAAACCTTCACTGAAAAACTGTGTAAAACTGTCAATGTGACAATTTCTTAAGTGATGATTAACGTTAATGAATGTCCCTGAGTCGGGCCGTAAGTGCTGAGACTCTGCCGACACTGCTAACGGCATGTATTAAAACTGTAAAATCAATAAAAGCTTAAAATATTATGTCTTAATTAGACTACACGCTACGATGATCAAATGAGTCGGCTCCGAGAATTCAAGCACATAGTCGAATAAAACGCGATTGAGAAATCACTATTCGGAATATAATATTAGCAGTGAGACGCGCCGATATCGCCGCATTGGAACAATTCCGAGATATTTGAGCTCACGATATTAATTTTCATCAGCGTCTTGTGATACGGAATCGGAGCAACGCAACGACCGCGGCGCCGCTCAGCGTGAAGATAGAACAGATTTCTATTTGTTTATTGATGCAATGACTTTGGAAATGTCATTCATTATAATTATTACTTTCACTGATTGCTCTTAATTTGAAACTATTCTACTCATCTAGACGGTCATAATAATATTTTGGGTATCACATCACACTTCATACTAATTTTATAAATGCGAAAGCTTGTATGTGTGTTTTTGTTACTCCATTACGCTCAAACTGCTGAACGGATTTGGTCCGTGGGTAGACTAAGTCCTGGAATATCATATAAGATACTTTTTATCCTGGCTTCATGTGAACCTCATGAAGCCAGGATAGGTGGTCATGCTCTAGGCATTTTAAAATTTTTTTTTGTTGTCATGTCCCTAACCTGCATAATTATTTGGTGATTTATCTTCGTAGTTACTCAGATACCCGCGAAACGAGACACAATAGTAAAACAATAACAGCGCGGTCTCATAGGACCGGTTGGGGATTCAAACGTTAACAATGTCTAATGCATTTCATCATCAAATGATAAAGTGGAAAAAAAATTGTTTTCAAGGAAATTTAAAACATCCAATCATATTAGATTTAAAAAGGAAAATGTTTCATTTTGGAATTTAACCACCATCATGTTGAACTATCTGCGTAAAAACTTGAAAGAAACTTAGATCTCTACGAACTCAATTTTCTACTTTAAGAGATCTCCCTCAAAAACATCATGTAGGTACTGAACTTGCTTGACCTTTATTTACGTAAGAGGCTTGAACAAACCGAGTAAACTCTCATACGTTATCTCGCACAGGTACCTGCGTCCAGTTGTTTACATACGTCCATTCTCACGACTACAATATAACCTTTCGTATGAAAGTGTCTGATATTCTCTAAAGCCGAGCTCGTAATACTTCTTTCATGTAACACTACGGTCACTTTCGTTCCCATGTCAAGCGAGTTCGTGAGCCGACGCTGCAAATTGATGAACAATGCGTGGATGTGAACCTATCAAGCTGGACCACTCTTCACTGATTGTTTGTTCAGCAGCATTACGAAACTGTAATGGTAGACAGACGCTTTGATTTCTCCTGAATTTTATAGCATGACTATAAAATCGGCGAACTCACTAACATATTTGTCGCTTTCATATTGAGATATTCGTGTACACAATTGGATGCTCTTAACTACCATACCACACCATCAATCATCAATTCTCTTCGCATACCACAATATTTTTCAAAGTGTGAAGCAGTAGGTGTAAATGATCACGTCATGACACGATAATTTTGATCGCAGCCGTAATGGTAAAAAGTCTATTCCTCCATGTAAGTAATCTTCGACCGCAACGTTTGCTCAGGTAGGAAGTAATTTCGTGCTTTATTGCATTCTTCACGCGATTTGTGCTTCATAATTAAAGTTCATAGTACAGACACGCTTTCTTCTACAATGAAAATGATTACCTAATAATTTGTCACTTCTATAATTTCGTCAACCTTATTGAACACTGTATATTCATTAATAATTAATTCATATCCTTTCATATGTTTAAAGATTCATCTTGCAACTTTGGCGTTACTAAAATGTTTAATTCTGTTGAATCAAACGTTATCCGGTTTGTTGGCCCAACCGAATATTAATGAATTTATTCTACCTTGTCCAAAATGTTCACGTGTAAACTCACGGACATCAAATTACTAAACATCGTAACAGGATTATCTCCAATAATATTTTCTAATCAGATAGTACGATGTGTAAATACGTATTGCTTTACAAATTTACGTGCTTGGGGGTTCGTGTGCTTGCACTATATAAAGTTAATTAGTCGTTATCCAACATTCTATTTATAGAAGGCGCACAGCAATCCGGATCTATTTATGGAAATCTTATATCTTACGCACATTGCTTCACTGAACTTGAAAACATTAAAGTTTTTACTAAGACGATGACCCCCCATAGAAGCATCCGGATTCCGTGCTTGAAGTTCTGTGCCAGGCACTGACGCGCACCTGTCACCCTAACCCTCACTCGACACGTCGCCTACCTATGTTTTACCCTCCAATAAAGGAAAGTTATAGGCCGTGTTGGCTCTCTAATTGGTGTTTAATATTACAAGTGAATCTAAAATCCAAAATTTATTTCTTGGACGGTTCCCTAATACCGCGAATGGTTAACTATCGTACACATAAAAAATTATGATCTCATTAACATGGCTAGTTACACAAAAAAGTGATTGGGGTTGTTAGCAACTTAATACAAAGTCAAACATATGTAATTATTTATGTGATCTGGTTCCTCCTCAGCCGCGGCAGTGGAAGGTATTCAGGCCAGCTCGCGTCGCGCTTGCAATAATTATATTTGCCGTAAAAGATATGGTAGATTAACGTGCCATTTTATACATAACGTTAAGTCTATTTTAGGTAATGTTTGCATAGTGCTGTGGTGTACGAGATAGCTGGCATTGTTTGTTCCTGGTTTTCCGTACGTTTTCTTCCATCGTTCTACTAAGTATTTTGTTTACAGCTGCAATTAGTTAGTTCTGTTCTGCCGCATTCTTATGAAGTTCATCAATTGCTTTCCGCTCATTACTTGCACTGAATCCTTTGATGTAGTACGAGTCCGCGTATGTGCGCCGCCGCCGGCAGACAGCGGTCCTCTTGTTAACAGCTTGAACGTTAAATAAAACCTGTTTCAATTTGCGTTCATGGCACGCGTCAGCGGTGTACTGCGTTCCGCATATGTATTTAGGATTTACGCTCCTTAATATTGAGAACAGCGAACATCTTCTCGGAAAGGTTAAAATTGGTGAAAACCTTTGACGGACTCTGAATTTTAAGTAGCTTTTTTGATCATTTGCGACTTATTATGACCTCGGCATTGAGCTGTTGAGGATATGAGAATCTGTTCTTGTGTGTTATGGTTCTTTATAATAGTAGGTTTATTATAGGTAAGGATCTATACAATTTATATACCTATCTGCATTGTTTTTGCAAGACTGCTTGGGACTGCAGTTAATTGGCACTAGTTTCTTTATTGCCTATGCATTGTGTTCTCCTTATCAATACTTAACTACGGTTTACTAATTACAAAAATATTTACTTTCGCATGTTCTGGGATTTCAATAATTCAAATATTATTCATTGGAATTAAACCTCGATCGGTCTTTCTTACTTTTCAAATGTTCCAAAAACTAAAGATAGTAGAATCGGGCCGCAGTCATCCGTTTCCTCCTAAACTATCAAGATGTTCCTATTTTAAACTAGAGAACTGTTTTACCGAGACCGACTAAAGTCAATTAGTAGTCGAGTCATGCGTGCTACTTGAGCGCCCTCGAACGGGATGCGCCTGCGCTGCCGAGTTCAGCCACCCGGCCGCCACTACCCATCTTATCGATGGTATTTATGATTAATTGCACATAAAATGCACCTTTTGTTTGTTTTAACATGGTCAGATAAAAGTTGTATATTTAGAACCACTTTTCTGATTTGTTATTCTTACTAATGTACATTTTCATGGTTTATTTATAAGAACACAAGCACTCCAGTGGAATTGATGATACAATGAGATATGCATTAAAGCTATCTTGTGTTTAAGTTAAAATATTATTGCAGACTGACCGTCATCATTATCTTCTTGCCCTTGTCCCGTGTTATTTGGGGTTAGCGCAACACAGTTTTAGTTAAATCTGTCCTGGAAACCGTCATGCTATCACTGACTCCTTTCTTTAATTTCAGTCATCGATATTTTTGATCTAACTCTCCATTCATACAAATCTAGACCAAATCAAGTCTCTTAGTAACATGAATTTCATCGGAATCCTTTTCACATGAACATAATACCAAGACAAACAATTCCTTTCAACTTTTCACGTCACTGGCGATGGCGCCCCTTTTAGACTTACTACAGTTTGCCAGCAAGCGGACCGTAGCCAATGTATTCTAGTGTTCATAAGTCAAGGGCCGTGATTACAGCTAATAAAGTCATAATTACTTACATCACATCACTAACATAAACTACACTTTACCTGTTTCCCACGTGATTCAACTTTATTGCTCATGTGTTTACTGTACCTACAAAGGTAGATGTCATATCTGATGATGAGTGATGTCCATAGATTCCATCTATCTTTGTGTTAATAAACCACGTAATTACAAACGACAGTTTGATTAAATTCAATTCGTTATTTTATTGGTCTGGTTCCTCCGGTTTGTAACAAATAATGTCCTCTATGGGTTACATAAAACTTCAATACCAGTTGACGTATCAATGAAACCGGTATAGTAATCGTTTACAAATATGATTACGAAAGGAAACGACCTTATACATGTAGTAGAATAAATTAACAGTCAGTGACAACCCCAATCATTTGAACATCGTGATTCCTTGAGCCTTGACACTCACACGATGGTTTTAGATCCTTATATCTGTGTATAGCAAATGTATTAGCAAAGGGTATAAGTGGACGATAAAACGGTCGAATGAAATCGCTTCATCCTATCCTTTATCTGTGTTGTGTGAGGTCAAGTGTCCCCCTCTTCATTATCACCCGCCTACACTGCTTGTGACCGTTGCCTTTGTCAGTAATTTACTCTTTTGTTATTCCCAACTTCTGCTCGAGCCACATACCGTGGCCACATTTAGGGAGCATTTTTATTTAGGTGGAGGTTGCGTGACCTAGGTAGTAATTTAACTAATCAATATAGAGGTTGTGGTCGCTGGATTGCGTCATGTTTACATGCTACTCAACCTTGCATGAGTTTGGCGATGAATGAAGGAATTTTTTAGTATTGAATTTTCAAGTAAGCACTCCACGAGCCTTAGTTAGTCGTCTACACAGCCTATACTTGAGGAATATTTGGTGTAACCTTGAAATTGTATCCAGCGCTTGTGTCACGAACATAGCACAGGAATGTTTTTGTGAAAAATCTTTTTGTATTTGTGATTCGTTATGTGTGGAGCGTGCTAGGATTTGATTCGCGCTGGATGTGATTGAAATCTTAACGTCCGGAATTATAATCTAACTAAGAATATTTGAGCATTTTTCTTAATAGAATGTAAAATCCCTAGCCACTGGAAAGCTTAATTACCTAACTCATTATGAAAAAGAAATTTTCTTTAACCTTCCTATCCCAATGATGATACTTTGTGATGATTATGATTGTTACTTATAAGCAAGGGCAAAGGTGATGTGAAATTACAGTTAGGATACCGCAATAAGGGGATGGTCGATCAATAGGTCTTTAAGTGAACAAAGTTGTCATTTACGTGAAAGCTTTGATAAATCACTACGATGATGTTAAAATGATTATTATGAACTAGTCATTTGATTTGTGCCCTTTGCTATGAAAGTAAAAGAACAGAGACTGGCTGAGAGTGGTGCATGTACAATGCATTATAGCATCTCCTGCGTGCTGGACGTATGGTCGTTGTGGTTAGCCAATGAAGCCGAATTCTAGTCGAGAGGATGTTAATTGCTAGAAAGAACCTGTCCGATTATTGTGCGGATTTACTCAGCAGAGGTAAAACACGAAAACAATCTTTGCATTTGCAGCAGTCCCAAACTCCTAAGCATATTAAGTTTAAATGCCTACAGCCATTTTGTCGTGTAAGTGGCGCTCCGACCCGCTTGCTGACAATACATCGTTTATTTCTGATCTTGATGATGTCATATTCGTACTGTTGTCTCTGTAGCCTTAAAAGTTCTAGCAACCTATTAGGAAAGGGCTTAATCTTCTTTACTGTTAGTACTTTCAACATCTAAGTTATAAAAACAAAGACCTCTTGTGCGTTTAGCTGCTTAGAGATTACCGGAGATCATTGACCCTCCTTCGCTTTAAAGGTATACCCGTATACCTAACTGTATATTATTTATTACTAAGTGCAATCTAAACTTAAGTATCGGATCCAAATTGTTTATCCTAGAATGATATCCATTCTGCCTGATGTAGCAGGAAATCTAATGATGAGAAGGCTATTTTGTAAACGTAAAGGTTGTGATGTCGAATTCCATCATGTGATGTGGTTATTAGTAGGAAAATTACACTCCCTTCGTATTGAAATACATTTTATGACAAGTTATTGGATGTAGAAACGTGAAAGCAAATAATTTATGTATGTGTCTTTACAAATCTTGGCTCGTTAACCGCCAAACAAGGGATCCTTTCAAGATGGTTAAACAACTCCTGCTTACCCCTGATAATCTTGTTTCCAGGCAAACGGCAACATCAACAAGAGCAGTCTTCGAAAGTTTCACGTTCACCGTCGCCTGAGAATGTGCGGAGCGTGGCGTCCCCCGTTCCCAGTGATGAATCGTTCCGGCCCGTGCAGAGATCTCCGCAGCCAACGCGGGGCCCGCCACCGCCGCCCTCGCCACCAGTCCCCACGAACCCTGTGGCCCCCGTAGCCCCTGAGCCTCCCGCATCGCTGCGTCTCCATCCATGCGACGTGTGCGGACGGACCTTCGTGCCACAGTCACTAGCCAAACACGTGAAGATCTGCGAAAAGATGACGGTGAAGAAAAGAAAAACTTTTGACTCCTCCAGACAAAGGCGTGAAGGTGTGTTTCATATTCTTTTTTAATCCCAAGCGATGCGAAGTCCAAGTTAACGGTTATATATTCGGCCTGCGCAGGACATTATAAATTGACCTTGCTGTTAATAAATTAGGCCGTCTCTAGTGCTATCTAGGCCAATGATAAAACTTGAAAACCCCAAGATACGATAATTTAATTATGTAATAGCGCGCACTCTGAATACTTGTATTTATGTATGTACAACAAACGCATACATCATTTAACGTTTGAATCCCCAACCGGTCCTATGAGACCGCGCTGTTATTGTTTTGCTATTGTGTCTCGTTTCGCGGGTATCTGAGTAATTAAGATTCATTATAAAATTCTCGACTCATAATGACCTAAATAGATTAAAATATGAAATTGATGGTCTATAGTAGCGCTTTGATTTTATTTAAGTAGTTTGTATGGAGTTATTTTAGTAGTTTAGCTCTTCATTTTGTTAATATGTATAATGAAGGTTGAGGGTTTACTAACATATTTTTCCTTTGTTTTTTTACCCAATATAGTCTTGCGTTTTATTTTGAATCTGAATAGTACAGATTTTGCACGTTACCGTTTGATTTTTTTTTCTTTGATTTAGGTAGATTGTTTATTTTTTTTTATATTAGTAAGTAGTTTATTATTTATTGTTTTGAGAGTAGCATGATTTATATTTAGTATGTTTATTGACGTTTCCTTTGTTGTTGTGGGTAATAAGGGCTGACCGCGGCGAACGGTGCTAATTCCGGTGAGTGGGTGAACGGTTTACATATTCCCTGCCATTCATTTAACTGTGACTCCTTGCCATTGTATGTGAACGTTTTACTAACACAGACACACACGTCCTACTGCATTATAAATGCTCGTGATACTTTACATACTGGTCCAAACAAACATTGCGTTTACTGTTCTTAGAATGTAGGTACGGAAATATCCAAGATATTATGTCCTTAAGAAAAGTTTCTCATATTCTTGTCAAAGTTCAAATCTTTCTCGTCAATCATCATCATTGCATCGTCATTACTGAGACAGAATTTCTTTAGCAACATAAGTTCCATTAACTTTTAGCCATCTCAAATTCGTGAGTTCATAAAGTCACGTTTCATCTTAAAAACAAACATTACAGTCTCAATTACTCGTTTCTACAACAACATGACAAGATTAATTGTCATAACGGATGTTGGCAACTTAGTTCTTTGTATTATTTTGACTGAAAAATTTACATTTGGACAGTTCAAGCACCTAGTAATAATATGCAATTATTTATACCACAGTAAGATAAACTAAAGCCCTCTAACCCGTTAAAAAGTAAAGCTTAAAACTATTTATGTAAATGTCGATTGTATTGCATTGACGGTATGACATCCTACGGAGGTTCTAACGAGGTCTGAATTAGCATATTAGTTTGTATACGTTGGCCATACGTTTAGCAACTCCGCCCTCGTAAAGTAACCGTCTCCGTCATTATACTAAGCACCAGGCTCATGTTTCTAATGAACTCTTTAGAAATGCACGGGATGTCTGCCACGGCTTGTCTCCGACCATCTGGTGGCATTACAAGTGTTTGTTCTACAAATTAGTGAAGAGTGCCCAATGAATTTTGTTAGTTTTAGTTATATACGTTACGTTGTGTACTGTTTGTCTGTGTGTGTCCTTCGAGTAGTACAGAGTGGTGTTTAAATGTTTATCTAGTAGATTTATCTGTGTGACATGAGCACCGTGTTCCTAGAAAGTAACATTGCATAATGGATTTTTTAATTCGCTGCTAGACTGGAGAGTTAACAGACTTGCAAGGTCTTTGGAACTGAATAAGACTGCAGAAGCATGCTTTGTTTTTACTAATATTAAGGCGCATGGTTTGATCGCTCGATTTGTACGTGTTGGTTAAAGGGGAAGTTCCAGGGTAGTTCGCGAAATCCAAATTTACTTAGGTTTTTTGCATTTTGTAAGACAAGGCAATGTTCACTAAAATAATGATTAGCGACCGTAACAAAAATGACTTTACTGAGTTATAATCATTAAAATCATCAATAGGTACTACCTACTAAGTGTTTAGTTCACCTAAACCTAAGGATAGGCTATTTCATCATTTAACAAGGTAAGACAAATTGAAAGGGTTGTATTGATGATTTAACATTTTTTTTTAATAACTATAATTCCGTAAAGAAATACGTGATACTGTCCTGTAAAATGCAAAAAACTTAATAAAGTTTGAATTTCGTGGGTTACTCTGATGTTTCCACCATCAGCAGATATACATATGTCCCCAATCACATCTATACGTATGCTCTGTTTGATCACATTATAGGCACCGACCTGGAGCAGTACTTGCCAAAGAACTTCGGTCTTCCTCAAAACAGCCCGTTCCTAGAGAAAAGTCCTCCGCCCACTGCGAGGCCGGCGCCCAAACCGAAGCCACAGGCCGCCACCAGAAGCAATATAACGAAGGTAACATTGGATCTGTATTATGATGTCATAGCAAGCTAATAGTGATTTTTTTTTTATAATTTTCGACTTTTGACATTGACAACCTCTAAATGCACGATTACGGTGATTTTTGGTATATGAACACTACGCATGAGTTATATCAAGACTTCGAGCATAGTCAAATGAAAATCAAGAATATAAAAAATTCCCAAATTATTATTTTTGCCTGTAATGTCCCACTGCTGGACAAAGACCTACCTCCATTTCTTCAATCGTGCCCAGCTTTGAGCCATTTCTTGCACATTCCTAAGGAAGACATCCAAGTCCCCCTAATGGCTAACGTTAATTAAAAAATAATAAAAAGTGTGCTATAAAACTAGTCTTAACCGTACATGCATTTCTTTTGAACGATCGCGTGTTGAACGCTGTATAATTGAGGGAAACAGTTTCTGTGCTCATGTAACTTCTTCCAAGATGAAATAGGATAGCTTTGAGAAATCTCAGTTTTTACTTACAAAAGGAAGAAGTGTGGCTTATTTGTTACTGTCACTTAAAGAAAGTCTTATCAGAATAGAAAATAAACCCATATGTGGTAAAGTCCTTAGTTATTCAATAGTCTTTTCACTTCTGTGCAAATGGCCGCTTAGTTGGAACAACGCCACTCTGTCATGTTAATATTTAACTTAGAACTCATAATGTACCTTCCATTCAGTTTGGTACCATTTTGGTTTACAAAGCAGGACTGAAGAGTAGCAGTTTGAAACGTTAGAAAGAAAGTGTACCTATACCACGTAACAGGAAAAGCAATTATATTTTTTATTATTATGAATAGACTCGCGTTTGACCACTATCTCACCTGATGGTAAGCGATGATGTGGCCGACGATGGAGCACGCTTGCCTAGAAGTAACCTATTCACTCTTGACTTGAAGACTCCTAAGTTGGAGTTATAAATATATTTAGTTTTTTGGTAATCATTACCGCAACAGTAAATGAAGAGCTACATTATGCTTTTCTTTTAATTCGCGATTCATTAATAACATTGTATCGCTTGATGCTAGTGCGAAATAACGTCAATTACCATCATCTTTAATTATTTCAAAAGGCGAAACAGATTGACTGGATATTTCTGTTCTTCAAAACTACTGGCAATATATTGGGAGTAGGTACTTTTGAAAAAGAAATAATGTGATGTCATGAGATGGTTTAAAAGATTGTATGAAGAATTTTTATTTCTAATAATAATAATTTTTAAACTTTGCACACAAAGTCTAACCACATTGAATAGTAAAGACTGTCATTATTAATTTATTAATTTTTTTATATCTTCCTCTCATCTACCTCAAAATACAGTTTAAAAGGATATTAATATGTATGAAATAAGACCGTTCTTGCGAACAAAGTCACTGGAAAAAGCTAGTATTGATATAAGTCATTTTGGTTTCGTCAATCGTGAGTTTTTAATATAAAATGTTTGTAGGAAGATCTAATCAGAGTGCTAACTTTCAAATTGCGTTTTCTTACTGCTCGGTTGTCCTTTCCGGATAGCCCCGCTAAAGAAATGATTCACCTGTGTGGGAAGTCGCGATCCCACACAATTGAGTCATTTCTCAGGGATTCGAGTTTCATTGACTCGGTACTTTTCTGGTGGTCGCGACTGTTGCCTTTCAGGAATTGCAGTGTTCGTTTTTTGAATATAAATAATATTAAATAAAAAAAACAATATATACATACAATATACTTACAGTATAAAAATCCTACTAATATTATAAATGTGAAAGTTTGTGAGAATGGACGTATGGATGTTTATTACTCTTTCACGCAATAAATAATGGCTGAACCAATTTGGTTGAAATTTGGTATGTAGATAGATACCCTGGATTAACAAATAGGCTATTTTTTATCCCGGTAAACAGGAAAATAAATTAGACGTAATCTTATTAAATAAGATTACGTCTAATGTAAAATTAAAAGTAATCGAAGAATAAATGTTATTCTTCAATTCTGCTAGTAATCAATATAAATCTTATTTTTTTTCTTTCCAGCCGATGGCCGAACTTCAAAAATGTCCTCACTGCCAACGTGCGTTCGGTGTGCGCGCGTTCGAGCGCCACGTGGAGTGGTGCGCAGACAAAGCGAAGATCTTGCCCGCGGCGCCCGCGCAGCCGCCGCAGCACATCGCCGACGCCAAGCAGCGGCTCAATGCGCGCACCAAATACAAAGCACCGCTTGCGCGAGGACGACGGTTCGTTGCATACATAGTTTTGTTTTTTAATTATTATAAACTAGTGCTTGACTGCGATCCCTGATGGTAAGCAGTGATGCAATCTTTGATGGTGAGGCGCACTAGCTTATTAAGAGCCTATTCACTCTAGCCTTGAAGACACCTAAATTATAATCGGACGGAAAAACAGCAGCAGGCAAATTGTTCCAGTCCCTTGATGTACGCGGTATAAACGAAGAAGCGAAACGCTTAGTCCGGACCGTAGAGGTTTCGACAACGTAAAGGTGAATACTCGCCGTCTGACGGTTTGTCCGATGGTAGAACGGGGATGGCGGAATCAGTTCTTGCAATTCCCGCGCACACTCTCCGAAATGCATCCTGTAGAAAACCGAAAGGCTGGCTACCTTACGCCTGTGCTCAAGGCTTTGTAAATTAGTTTTAACCAAAACTAGATCTCCAATTAGCCTCTGCGCATGCCTTTCCACTGAGTCCAAAGAGTTATTTAAAAATCATCTGTCAAACGAGTTCTATTGCTTGAAATAGGTCTCCCTCAAGTGTTACCAATTCAAGCTACATCTGCAGCAATACAGCTACATCACCTAGCACAGGAGTGTTATTCGTATCCAGGGTATTCCGGGACTTTATCAGGTCCATGGGGTCCACCTAGTGGAAGGCCGTCCAATACTACGAGATGCGATCGGGTTCTGTAGTGGTCATATTTACGAACTGTACGACACTCGTAAGTATCGAAATTTGACTAATCAGTAGTACAAATACGATGAAATAAAATATGAATGTTAGCTAATTGAGCCTACAGTTCTGCAAGGATTTTTTAGCTTAGGATTGCTTGCTTTTTTAGCTTGGAATTAGAATCATTCGTTGGTGTAAGTACTATGAAACGTCAATTATAAGCCTACTAAACCGTCGCTAATGTAGAATTTAATTTAATTCAGTTTTCAATTTATTACGACGCAAACTTATTTTCTTATCATGGTCTTTTAATTTTAAACAAAAATTCTTAAAGAACATCAATTTCCAAGCGACATGCAGTAGGTCGTAATATTTCCATTCCTACGACAATGACAAACCGAACATGTACTACAAAAACTCAAGTAACGTCTCAGTTCACAGCCGACATAATAACAAGTGTGAGTAAAAAAAGTAATGGCAGGTTATTAGAAGTAATGACAGTGACCGCTCGAGCAAGCGGGGCTCCGCACTAAACGGCTGCCGCGCACATCGATCAATTGTACGTGGTTAAGTTGTGGAACGGTTTTTTGTTAATATTGATGATTTAGACTTCAGACACAGTCTTGTCAACTGACTAACTCCCAAAATTATTGAAATTCGGGAAGGATGGGTAGTATTAGAACTAATGATAGCGACGGGGCACCTCGATCAATTGTACGTGGTTAAGTTGCGCTCTTGTGGCCAAATGGTGGAACGGTTTTTGTCAATATTGATGATTTAGACTTCAGAAACAGTCTTGCCAACTGACTAACTCCCAAATTCTTGAAATTCGGGAAGGATGGGTAGTATTAGAACTAATGACAGCGACGGGGCATATCGATCAATTGTAGGTACGTGGTTAAGTTGCGCTCGTGTGGCCAAATGGTGGAACGGTTTTTGTCAATATTGATGAATTAGGTCTCGGAAGCAGTATTTGTCAGTTCTCAAGGCTGTGGGATTCTTAAAATTCTGAATGGGGATTATTAGAAGTAATGACAATGACCGATGTAAAACTTCCTAAGTTCCAGAGCCTTTCGATATCTAAAAATGTGATCTTAACGTGTCTGGGTATGTACTAATTTCGAAGTCATTCGGTAGGCTGTTTATTTTTCGATTTTTTTAGTAACATGCTGCCGTTATTCCGCATTTAGGAACACTGAGAATTCTGATTCCTAATAAATCCTTGCAGAACTGCAGGTTCTTTTAGCTAACATTCATAAATTATATCATCATGTCAAGCAGAAACGAGAACGAGCTAGAAATCTACTTGGCACTCTGAAGCACAAAGCCCAGTCTCATTATCACTCATACACACAAAACGTTTTGAGAACACATTCAGTGTGCGTACAGCTAAGGAGTGGAATTCTTTGCCGGAGTCTGTGATAGCTACAAGCTAGAAGTTCTAAGTGAAGAGTGAATTGGTTATTTCTAGGCTTCTAGAATAGTGTGTTCCCTGGTCGACAACATTATAGCTTACCATAGGTAAGATAACGGGCAAATGCGAGCCAATCAATAATAAAAAATAACACATGGTTACAAACAAAATATGTATACTGAAAGCAATCAAAATAACCAAGATCTCCTTTTACAGATCATCACAAACGCGCGACAAGTCTTCCAACAGCCGGTCGGCGTCCGTGGAGTCGTCTCGCGGCGTGTCCCCTCCGCCGCCGCGTGAATATGGCGACTACAAGGTCGGACGCACCAGGACTTCAGGTAAATCATCATATTAAGGTCCCACTTTGCGCGGGCTTGAACTCACTGGCGGGCGCGGCCATAAAGCACGCTGTCTCACTTGACATCGTGCCCGAAAGAGATAGTATCAGTGATGAGCGGTTAGACGCTAGTCCTCACGCACGACGCGACGTCTGCTTTGCACATAGCGCTCCGAACCGTTCCGAATAAAAACGAAATTACACGATGCACACATGTCATACCGTTTCGGTTGTTGCGGTGTGTGCCGCTCGAATTCGAAAAACAAAAGATTTGAAATAATACCTAAGAGCGTTTTCACATTATCCAATCCGATATCGGTGTCAGACGCCGATCCGATATCGGGGTTAAGTAAAATGTATGAAATATGTACCTGTCTTTCATATTGTCCGGCCCGATATCGGATATCGGAGTACGGCATTTCATACATTTTACTTACCCCGATATCGGATCGGCGTCCGATACCGATATCGGATCGGATAATGTGAAAACGCTCTTACGTACCTTTGTTCGTTTCTCGGCCATGAAAAAAAAGACAAATTTTCATTTGTTTTCTTATTTTGAGACCCTTCTACTGCACAATAATGATCAGACACAACGCCCGTCTGGTCGCGCGCCGCGTCGTGTACCTCACCTCACAGAGCGCTGTGGCGCCGCACTGAGTTCACCTTCCTATTGTCCGCGGACGCGGGCCACATGACTGGCGTGCTGTGCAGCAGCGGTTGCCCGGATCAGACACAACACCCGCCTCGCTCAATTGGGCAGTTGCCTGACCAGACAAAACATCTCTCTGGTCGGATGACACACTTTAAAGACTAAACAAAAAAAACTAGGGCTGTTGCCCGGACCAGACACAACATCCATCTCGCTCAATTGGGCATTTGCCTGAACCAGACACAACACCCGTTTCGTTCTATTGGGCAGTTGCTCGGACCAGACACAAAACCTGTCTCGCTCAATTGGGCAGTTGCTCGGACCAGACACAACACCCGCCTCGCTCAATTGGGCAGTTGCCTGGACGAGACACAACACCCGTCTCGTTCAATTGGGCAGTTGCCCGACCAGACATAACAACTCTCTGGTCGGAAGATGCACTCTAAAGACTAAACAAAAAAAACTTGGGCTGTTGCCCGGACCAGACACAACATCCATCTCGCTCAATTGGGCAGTTGCCCGAACCAGACACAACACCCGTTTCGCTCAATTGGGCAGTTGCTCGGACCAGACACAAAACCCGTCTCGTTCAATTGGGCAGTTGCCCGACCAGACATAACATAGCCGGTCGGAGTGGAGGGTGTTAGGTTTTTTCGTTACGGAATTTCTGGATTCGGTCCCCACGCTCAAGGCCCACGATAGAAGCTATGCAATAGCTTAAAAAAAATACAGTCGAATTGATAACCTCCTTCTTTTTTTTAAGTCGGTTAATAAAGCGTAGTCAACATACACGTCATACGAACGATATAGGCCGCAGTAGACTGAACCAAACTCAGACAGCTGCGCGCGGCGCTGTGACACGTCGTCCCCCCGCACCGCAACCGGGGGTAACTTTATTCAGTGAGATGCACGATAGTTCTGAGTAAAAGGCGTGCGTGATAAAATACAAAAAGGCCTTTGGAAGAAGGGGTTTTACGAAAAAACCACTGCATCAATCAATTTCAAATAAAATTTATTAAATTCTTCGATAAATTTGTGGTGTCGGTACAGGCTTCGTTTTTGAAATTTGATGCTTCTTTTATTTCTAATTTACGCTCAAAGTTGTGTTAAAATTAGCCAAAAAAACGAAACTTTAGACGCTCGTAACTTTTTATTGGCTTATTATTTTACAATTCTGCTTCCGTACAGACAAAATTAATAATGAGACAAAACGATATCATGTTTAACTTTGGATGTACATGGTCAAATAGTGGAGTAAAACCCCCCCGAAATTTGTATGGAAAAAATGTTGACTTGAGTCGCCTTAATATACATATATGTATGTCTATTTTATCTAGAAGTATTTATTGTTGTTACCTTGGTTTTTAAATAACTATTTCTCTTTTATGCACCTACCATATTATCTCTTCACCACCCTAGGTTGACTGGTAGAGAATGCCTAAGGCATTAAGTCCGCCGGCGCCTATATACTTTGTGCATGAAGAATAAATAAAAAAATCCTTTTTATACATCGATATCGACGCACGAATTAAAATGTCGCCAACAATTTAATTTGTTTTTCCCTGGTTTCATTCATATAATGTAAATGTTTTTTTTTTTATTTTACTTTGACATTTTAATTCTATTAATCGATAATTCATATTCACTGATCTTCAAATTCAGAAAAACCAAAAGCATTTGCATTTTTTATTTTCGTTTTCAAATAGTTTTACTATTTTTATATTGTAATTGTAAGTGTTGCATTGACACTAGAAAGTATTTTTTTGTTTTGTTCATTCACGCTCAAAGAAAAAGAAATAATAGTTTTTTGTTTGTACCTTACAGAATCGATCTCTAGTAACGACTGTCACGACGAGTCTTCCCCCCACATGCCAGTCATACGAAACTCTCGCAACTCACAGAACAGCTCGTCAGGCGACGCTCACGTCAAGGCAAGGCAAGCACGCCTCGCCAGGGATCTAAGCAGCTCCAGGTACGCACTCATCCTATTCTCACTACATTATGAGCTAAACTTATCCACCAAAATTGAAAATAAATTAAAACTTAGACGTAATAAATAAGGGGAAAGGAAGGATCTCCACTTTTTCTACAATGTTTTCTAAATATTATACAGCTACATGGATTTAGTTCCTGTCTCCTTGTTTGTTACTAACTAGAGAACGAAATAAGACCTTACCCTTCCTTTCCCCTTCCATAGAACAAAACAAGATCCCCACCAATCCTCTACCAATCAAAGTAGTACTGATCCTAATATCGAGAAAAATCAACAAAATATTAGTGAACCAAATATCAAGAAAAGTAAAAAAAATAATATTGAACCAAATACTAAGAAAATACAAAAACATAAAAATGAATCAAATGTCATGAAAAGTCAAAGTAATGCTGAGCCTAATGTAGAAACAGTAGAGCTCAGTGTTATTGATCCACATGCCAAGAAAAACAGACAAGTTAATACAGGATCAAATATCAAGAAAACCGAACAAGCCAACCCTGACACAAATGTCCAGAAAAGTCAACAAGGTAATACTGATTTAAAACTCAAGAAAAACCAACAAGGTAATACAGACACAAATATCAAGAAAACGCAACAAACCAAGTCTGACCCAAGTGGCCCAAAAAGCCAACAAACCAGATCTGACACAAGTGGTCAAAAAAGCCAACAAACCAAATCTGACACAAGTGGCCAAAAAAGCCAACAAACCAGATCTGATACAAGTGGCCAAAAAAGCCAACAAAATAAATCTGACACAAGTGGCCAAAAAAGCCAACAAAATAGATCTGTTACAAGTGGCCAAAAAAGCCAACAAACCAGATCTGACACAAGTGGCCAAAAAAGCCAACAAACCAGATCTGGCACAAGTAGCCAAAAAGGCCAACAAACCAAATCTGACACAATTGGCCAAAAAAGCCAATGTGACACTGATTTAAACGTCAAAAACTTGCAGGAAAATGATGCTGATTCAAACAGCAATAAACACCAACAACATTGCACTGAACCAAATATCAGGAGAACCATGTCGCAAACTAAACTCGTTAAAATAACTGCAAAAAAACAACGAACCCTAAAGAAATTAGAAGAAATCGTCCATAAATATAATGACAAAACCCAAAACTCTACCGATGATCTGAAAAAATCGTCAAAGACTGTATGTGACAAAAGTCAAATACCCGTTCCGAATCAGGTAAAAGGTAAAAAGACGAAGAAAGTTTTAAATGAATCTGATATTGATCAGTTGATAAGCGAAGATATTCAAGATATGAATTCTTCAGAAATAAGTCCTGAAAATATTACTATGAATAAAAAACATAAAGCCTATAAGGATAAGATGAAAGTCAAGATTGTTAAAGAAGTTAGTATGAGTCTAGATAGTCTTGAAGACTGTCCCACGACTGCAGGTAACAATCAAAATCGAGACTGTCAATCAATTGGCATTAACATGCTGTCATGTGTTCCATGTGTCATACACGATAACCCGGACAAGAAAAAAGACAACAAGAAAAATAAGAGCAATAAGGACACAAAAAGATCTTACGAACTTAAAAATAATACAATTGCTGAACCAGTAATAGAGTTACTTTATAAAAATCCAATTATATTAAATTCTGAGGAACGAGGATGCAACAGAGATCCATACGTAGCACAAAATTCGGTCAATTCAAATTGTGATAGCACCACAGTTACTCCTACTTCTTCTGATGATTGTATTCCTGATGAAATTGAAGCTATAACAGACTTCAACAACCAGGAAATCATTGACGATAATATAAATTTATTCATTAAAGAAAATGTAGATATTCAAATATCAAACCAAGATATTACTGAGTCAACCAGCAAGGATTCGATTAGTGAAAAAATAGACGAAGATATTCATGATAGGCCGGAAGAAAACTATGAGCGCGAAAGTGTAGAACTATCTTGCGACTCAATAGAACACAACCTTGACGATGATAATATCACGGAAATCAATGACATCGAATGTCGACATGGAAGCGGCGAAACTTACACAAAATTTACAGAGGACCCAGCAGACTTAGAAGAATTCATGAATATTACTGATAAATTAATGAGTAATGATCTCTCTGAAAAGGAATGTTCTAATATCGCCAAGGAAATCAATAGTTTGCATACGCCTACAACAAATTCCATTGAAGCCATAAATCAAAAAATTTCGGATGTAGCTATCAATGAATCGCCTAAACAGCAGTTTTCTGATACATTTCAAGAACTAAAAGACCATCTGAGAGAATTACTAGAAGGTGCTGGTAATACAGTTAGCGAGGTTTTAAAGAAACCAGACGAAATAAATAAAGATACAAAATCCAACAACGCAGTCGACGTCAATAAAAATGTTTGTGACATGGAACACATAACTGTTTATCAACTAGAATTTTATGAAAAAGCATCAGAAACTGATGAAAGAACTGATGTAGAGGACGAACCGCCTCGTTTTAAATTACCTTCTATAAAAGAATCAAATAAACCAGGAGATAAAGTGGAATGTAACAAGAAAAAAATGAAAAATATATACAAACCAAAGAGAAAAATTAAAATGTTGGGCGAACAAACTAGATCTAATAAAGAATATCAAACGTTTATCTTGAATCAAAATTCGAATGAAAATAGCGACGACCAATCGGAGGCATCTGAGCCTGCATTGAAGTTGCCACGAATTGAAAATAAAAGGTAAAGTAAAAAGAGTGATCGTATACTTTGTTTACCCATTTCCTATTCTATCCTTTTTCCTCCACCACTGTATAACTGTATATTCCTCATTCAGCTGTATGTGTGTATTTCTAGATATTATCATGGATATTTAAAAATATAAATTGTTATAGAACCTCGTAATGACACACAAGTTTTGTGTTTGTATGAGTGCACTTTCGAATCACTCATTTCTTGCCTTGCCAAAACATGTAAAACTTGTGTATTATTTCGAGAACTAAACTCATAATCATTTAAAAATAATATTTGTATTGTTCCACTTCACAGGCTTGACGACACTTACGACCCATTTGTATCAGCTGCTAGACAAATGAAAGAACTCATGTCCTCAGACACAAACATTCCTAAAAAAATACAAACCTCAAAAGACCATAGCAGAACCCTTCCTGCCCTCCAACCCGCTAAAGATAAAGGCTCTTCCTCGTATCTTCGATCTGATAACAGTAAAATGATAAAAGACACACTTAACAAAACTTACCAAAAGACTCCTACGCTACAAAGAATGAAATCTTTCGGCAGCTCAAACAATGAAAACAGTAGTAACACGTTCGGCGGTCGATGCAGCTCGTTTAGATTAAATAGGAATGACAAGAAACCTAGTCCAAAATTAAATACAACCTTTACAAAGTCCAGTAAAGAAAACATTAGTACTGTAGAAAAGAATTATTTTAATCGAAATAGCAGTCTCAACAGATCGTTTTCTAGTTACACAGCTTCAAGTTATAGTACACCAAAGCCTAAAGACAAAATACCTAAAATTGCAACTTCAATGTATCATAGTTTCCAACGCACCACTATAAAGCAGCCTGTCAAATTAGATAAAATAAAGAGAGACGATGAAAAGAAGGAATTTGTCAATCTCGATGCCATACTGGCTGACGACAATTCTTCAATGACTGATAGTAACTACATTGATCCAAGGCTGATCAATGAAAATGACAACTTGCCCATAAATGTTAATACCATATTAAATAACCCCGATATAATTAGTAGCATGGAATCTCTTCTCACTACAGAGAACTTACCAAAAAGATTTGAATCGTTTAGTACTGTAACTCTAAACAACAAAAACATTAATAATAATATTACTAGCTTCAACAATAAAACTCCGAAAAACGAGCTGAATAATAACATTAGCAAAAGCACTGCACCAACAAATGAGGATTTGAACATGCAGTATGACAAACTTATGTATTCTTTGGAACAAAGTATAGCTTCAAAGACCTCAACTAGAGATGACGACTCTCTATGCGAGGACTTCGATCTTGAAGATTTCATGACATCTTTTGATGAAGAGATACATAAACAAAAAATAGAAAACAAACGCACATGTAGCTCCACCACTAGAATAGTTAAACAGTCCGAGCTTGCTGACAGCAACAGGACTTCAGAATTGAATAGCATTAGTTCTTCTCCCAAAGTTATGAATGGTATGAACCCAGTTAATAAGTCCATGTCTCTCAATTTTAGCAGTAACAATGTGAGTGAGAGCCTTTTCCCATCCTCTGTGAAGCGTTCCGCCTCCCTCCTTGATTCCATCCAACGGAAGCATGCACATACACCGAAGGTGGACAGCGGGAGGACTCGCCATAAATCCGATCAAATAGATCAAGATCTTCAGCAGTCTCTTAAAGATTTTGACAAATTCTACGAAAATGAGAAAAACGAAAAACAGTCCAGTAAAGAGATGGGTAACTTTAATGGTACGACAAAAAGAGATG
Organism: Mythimna separata; assembly: GCA_030763345.1. Lineage (NCBI taxonomy): Eukaryota > Metazoa > Arthropoda > Insecta > Lepidoptera > Noctuidae > Mythimna > Mythimna separata. The sequence goes on from CM061187.1 coordinate 9,019,362, forward strand.
CTCGAATGAAGACTGAACGAAAAATCAAGAAAATTGAAAATATTTCTAATGGAAACCACACGCCAAATGGGAGGCCAAGTAATGATTCAGCTTATAGCAGGTTAGTCAGGTAATTGTTTTTATTATGGAGGGGCAACTATTGATATTGTCACGAGAAAAATACTATTTTGCGTGGTCGATTGAGTCAGTGAAAGGACTTTTACTTTTCAGTTTGAACAGAATATCGCCGTCGAAGCTGTCACTATGTACTTCCAAAGAGACGAGCAATGGGCTGCCGTCTCTAGAACAGATCCCGGCCGGCTCGGACTCGGGCGCCAGCAACAAGGAGGACGCGCGCTCCATCTCCAGCGACGAGTTCCTCGCCATGGAGCGCTCGGCCGAGCTCGACGAGCCGCTGCCGCCCCCTGACGTTATCTATAAGGAACAAGACAATCATATCGGCGGTAAGTAGGAAGGTTTTCTGATGAATGTGCTGATGGTCCACTACATTAAAATCACCATGTTTTTTTATACATTGTTTACATTCCGGCGAATGGACCAGGGCCAATGCCAATATAACTAACTTAAAGATGGGATAAAAAGTGCCACTTAAACCAAAACTTGACTTTTCACCTCGTCTCTAAGTTAGATAGTTATGATGATAAATGTGAACAGTTGTGTAAATACATGTAACACGTCATTACCGCAAATATTTTTTGTTACGATACTGAGTTGCAAATTGCAAAAATGATTTTTTTTTTCTTGGGTTACCTACCCTAAAGCATTCACCTCATAAGCATACTAATGTATTGTGATTTGTGAACAGAGAAGCGCGCGTCGTCGCGCGCGTCGTCGTCGTGGCGCGCGCACGGCTCGCTGAGCTCGTCGGGCTCGGAGGCGTCGCTGGCGCGGCGTCGCGACGCGCCGGCCGCGCCGCGCGCGCGCCTGTCGCGCTTCTGCCACGAGTGCGGCAACAAGTTCCCCGTCGACTCCGCCAAGTTCTGCATCGAGTGCGGCGTCAAGAGACTCGTCGTCTAGTCCGCCTGCCGCCGAACCAGTGAGCGACTTCTAGTCTTACAAGTGTGCCTGTCTACGTAGGCATACTGGTGATTAGTATTTAGCGCCCACGAGTGTGCGCGCGTTCCGGAGTCGATACCGACTCGATTCTATCGCTAATTTTTCATACACAGCATATGATGTTGACGAAATACCAGTAAAAGTATTGATATCATGAAATACGTATCATTAATGAACAAAATGTTCAATTTGTACAGATGTAGCGAGACTTAGTAGGATACCAAACAAAAATGTGTTCTGTAATTATTTGCGTGCTGAAAATGTTTTATAGGTATGTGTTTTATTATTGATGACCAAATGGTTCATCGCCATGATAAGAATTGATGTAGCATTGCGAGGAAATGAAAGATACATTATGTATTTATTACACATTGCATTATTTAATACAGAATCTGTTTTTTAATCTGATGGATTATTTATTATATACATATCTACTTACCTACATTTACTTAAAATTGTGAAAGTATATTTTTATACTTAACTAAAATGTATGATGTATTTGCACAAATCGACAATCTTGGACCACTACTTAGATGTAAATTGAAAATTTTCTTAAAGTAATGTGTAGCTATCTATAAAGTAATAACGTAATATTATTTACAAAACGTTACCAAATTGCTATAATTTATAAACTAATTTGTGCCTTCACAATTAACTAGATTGTAATGTCCTGTATTCTGTTGGTATAATCTCTGTTATTTTGTTTTGCGAAGTTTTAATTTCTGTTGCAACTTTTATTCAATAAAAACTGGCCAAGTAGGCCAGTCATTTAAAATATCTATAAGGTCGCAAAAAATTCACTATACTAGATTTTAGGAATTTGTTCGGATAGATATCAATAGTGTAAAACCAAATTTACAATTCCAATAGTCCTCGACTGCGTGATGCAAGACTGCTTAGAACCACAGTTCCTAACCTACCTGTAGGACCCCGTGGCACGAAAACGTGCCAGTAAACAAGTATTACCTTTTAACTTTGAGAACCGCTGGAAAAAAATTGTGCCACCAAACTCCGATCGATTTAAAATTGTACTCTAGTAGTATAATTACAGAAGCAACAGAAACAGAGCAATAACTGTTTATATTATTAATATTAAATATATTAAAATATAAAAAATAATGGCGGCCCCCCGGGGCTTTATCCCTGCCTCCTACTCTGTAAATTATAACACGTACACCAATACGACTAAATGTAATATTACATCAGGTTCTTGAGCTAAATCATAGGGATTACAATATCGAAAAGGTAAGGATCTACTGGTTTAGAAATAAGAATCTAAAATTTTAAAAATAAACGAGTAAGACGGGACTTGCGAAGCTACAACCTTGGTTTTACACTGTTGTTCATCCAAACATGCCACAAAAACAGCCGAGTGTAATTATTTGCGACCTGACGCGTCTGGTCTACAGGGCAGGGTAGCCTTGGAAATTGTAATATCTGTGATACACGAAAAACAATTTGGTAGATCAGAATTATTGTCATGGAAGGTTGAATGAATTCAAAAATACGTTTTTAGTGCCAATTTGTTTATGTAATTTGGGTTTTGAATGGTATTTTGTGTACATTATTAATTTTTGATTTGCTATTAGCGAATACCATTTATTTTTATAATAATTTTGATTACTTACCCTTCCAAGGATTTCCATTAACGTCTCTTGTCCACAACATAGTTGGCCATTTTAACAAGACTGATTTTATTTTCAAAGTTTTCGGACTTGATTAATCCTTAGTTACTGTTGTATATTGTTTTTAATAAAATAACGATTTTATCATGTAATAAATTAACATTTTAATAATGATAATCTGTTGTTTAACTCACAACCCCAATATTGCCAAAGTATATTACAAAAGCCTGGTTTGAGATATTTAATTTTAAACAATGATTTCAAGAATTATTGTAGTAAATGTGAATGATACATATTTTTATTATTTACTATCTTCCTTTACTAAGCAAATGCTAATTCTTTTCGCAAGCTACTTAGGGCCGGAGCACACGATACATTACGGTGCCACATAGAGCTTGTCCAGAAGGGGCGAATTCGTCGCGATTCTCTCCTACGTATGACGCGAGCGTTCAAATTACTATTCCGTAGCATAATTTTAGCGCTCAATTTCCCTGGATACGTGCAAACGCTCTAGAGTTTGCGCGTTAGTTGAGCACAACAGTTCAAGGCGTCTCCAGTATCTCGACTCTGGGTCTGGCAGTGGTGCACGCGATTTACGCGCGTATTTTAAATTCGTGCGATGCTTGTGAACGCGAAGTATTGGTCCGCAGTTTCTCACTAGCGCGCGAATGAATTCGCGCGAAATGTTTCGCGACGAATTCGCTTCTTCTGACCAAGGTCATAGCAAATATTTTGCTTAGTACGGCGACACACGAGCGGTGCGGCAGAGGCGGTTGGACAGTCTGTCAAAAATGTGTCCTTGAAACGTTTAAACAAAACAGCGGTACCGTTCCGGCGTCGCAACGCATTCACACCTCGTCTTGGCGGTTGCAAGTACGTTGCGATGAATCGTGTAACATTTCTATGTCAACTCAACGCCACCGCAATGCATCGTGTGCTCCGGCCCTTAAAACCAACTCTTGGGACAGGAGTCCAGTTAAAGACCTGCTACAATAATGATCAAGTAAAATTCTAGTTTCAGCTACATTGAAACTAATTAACATGATAACTTAATGAAGAACATTTATACTGATGCAGCACAATATAAAATATTATTATTTTATTTACAACATCAACAAATTAACGTCCTAATAGGTATCAAATTTGTAAAAAAATAGAGAACATTTGACATTTTCTATAGTTTAACAAAATTTACAGTAGTCTTAAACTTATAAAACAGTAAGGAGTCTAAAGCCTAAACATGCTTTTGTGTCCTTTTCTCGTTGGTAAAGCACCCCTTACCCGCAGCCTGCGGAGAGCTTCACGAAGGTGCTTGGGTTGCAGCGGCCCTGCTTCTCCTGACTTATCTAATACTTCAAGTGCTGAAAATGTAAAAATACTCTTGTCAGTGTCAGTTGTATGTAAAGCATAAGCATCATTATTTTGATTGTCATTATGCAAGACATTTTCATTATTTACTTTATAAAATGGCTAAATAACTATCAAAAACACCATAAGAAACATATTTTATTTAGGGCAGTGGCGTTACCTATCACTGGTCCCCCAAAAGAAATGTAAGAGACACAAAAAGTACTCAGTCTTTACCTTCTTCAACAACTTCTCCAACAAATACTTTGGCAATACCAGACATGGCAATCACAACATTCTGCCCAACTGAGCACCCTGTGATAGTCTGCATCAGCCTTTTTATAGCTGCCTTGGGGAATGCAGCTCGCCGGTACATCTCATACCTATCCAACTGCTCTTCTGTGAAGTTAGACACTAAAACTCTGCAAAACAAGATTATTTATTGAGAAAACTCATTCACTATAAAAATATCTTGAAAGTAGTCCATTTGTAATATGCAAAATGTCCACTTACTGCATCTTTTCACGCTCCTCTTCTTCTAACTCTTTCTTACTCTTCTTTTCCCTTTCCCTCTCATTTATTAGCATTTCTTCTGTTATCTGAGATTCATATTCAATTGATTCACCCTGCTGGAACTCATTCATATTAGGAATTATTGTACTGTCCCTGTTGTCATCCTCCAATTTATCGTCCGTGATGTCTCCTGGTTGTTGGTCCAAGTTGGAGTGATCAAATGGGTATTCATTGATATATGGTTCATACTGGTCAGCAAGCGTGTCCGGCTGTGAACTCACAAATGTGTCCGAGTTGTCCGTGTATATGTTTCCAAGTTCATCAGCTCTGTGTATGGTCTCCACATTCTGAGAGCTATCAGAATAAGTCTCAATAACCTCACTTTCTAGATTTGTATTTTGTGTACTCTCTCCATAGTTTACTAGAGTTGTATCTGAAAAGTTAAGGGAGTAATTTAGATATAGGTTACAAGAGAAGAAATTATTCTGAGGTACTTTCAAATTTAGTCAGTCACAGAAACCGAGATTTTGAAAGAGAAAATTCACAAAGTAGAATCTCATTAAGTATTTGGACCATAAATCAGCACATTGAAAAAAAATAATTTTCAATCAAATCTGTTTTCAAACTTAAAATACTAATAATATTGTGAGGAAACTAGCCTGCCTTAGAACAAAAAATTTAAAGATATATGACGTCCACCAACCCACACTGTGCCTGCATGATGGATGTATGGTCCATTCGCTCTCCTAGAGAGGAGGCCTGATTCCCAGATGTGGGAACATTACAAACTAATGGAACAATTTATTCAATTATTGAAGAACAAACTTTAAGCTGTACTGCTAAATCAGCGTATATGTATAGTTTAGGCCTTTTCTCATCTTAAGCTAGTGGATGCCAGTTTCAGCAGTAAAAAGAAAAAGAGAAGCAATAGTAACAGCAGACAGAAATAAATGCTTAACTTATGTAAGTCATGGCTGTAGTTCAGCTGAACTAGCTTATGAAGGGTATTCCGAAATTATTTATTCAGTTTTGTTAATGTATATCTGACTGGAGCTATCATTTCTTAACGTTTGAATCCCCAACCGGTCCTATGAGACCGCGCTGTTATTGTTATACTATTGTGTCTCGTTTCGCGGGTGTCTGAGTAATTAAAGCTGAAGTTCCTTATTGCAATACCTGTTAAGTTTGTTTATAATATATTATGTAAGGTTACATATTTTAGTGTACTACTGCAAGGAACTATTGAGCTACACTCTAAGTTAGAACAAGATTGAAGATATTGAGATTACAAAAGTTGCATGCAGGGTATCATACTTACATTCTGGTTCATCTTTCAACAACTTTTCTTCTATTTCTAATGATATTTCTTGTGAATCTTCCTCGTTCGAATCACTGTGGTCCAATTCTTGGGCCAGTTCGTCTTCTGAAAAGATTTATTTCAGTTATAAAAAGTGTTATTTTAAGAGACCGGCCTTAAATGGAATCAATTAGTCCAACCTTTTCTAACACCCACCTCTTATCCTTTCGGCTTCGGAAAGGCCATCACTGCTAGGATTCTCAGCCATTTTCACAATACCACGAGTAAAATATCAGTAAGTAATATTAAAATTAGTATGATTCTAAAGAGAATGTTATCAACGTAGCAAAATATTTACGCATTTTGTAATTTTAAAAAGAAAGAGCCTTCAAATCGGGCTACATAACATAAATAACTATTATGCTATTTACAGGTCCAGGAATGTTCGATTTATAAGTACACTAAATATTGATATCTTTGTTTGGTTTGTGTTATTTCATATTGCTATCTTGCTTTGGCATTTATAGTCTCATGAGACTCATGCTAAAAGTACGTTACTACGTTGACAATCAAAGTGCCTACCAATGACACGACCATAGACAAGTAAAGTGTGACATTTGCAATTTTTTATTGTTTTTGTAGTACCGAAGTAAAGGTATTTTAAATAAGGAGACTACGAACTCATGAATTCACGATGCGGGTTTCATGCTCGCCCCCTGTTGAATATAGTAAAAACCAAAGCGCATTTCATGATGCATTTTACGGTACGTTTATTTACGGATACCGATGCACCTACACCGCAGAGGCCGGTGGAGAATAAAAATTAGAAAATTAGCCTTTTGCTTTTCAGGCTTTCTTTTTTAATTCTTCTGTGGAGTAAGTATAATGCAACAGCTCGTTTCCTGGTGGAGTCCATGGCAATCTGGAGTTCCACTGATAATTAACTGCACATCTTGCGATTATAACCCGCCAAATTTGCAACCGATAATTGCACCCGCGACGGCTCCCTAACCACACAAAACTCCGGCAGTCCGGTTTTGTAAGTTTAGAAATAAAATTGCCGTTACCACCACTGTGGCGGTTGCAGGTGACAACCGCTTCGTGACTTTTTGGCCTATTATAAGCTATTATATGTATTTACGATTGCGGAGGTTGCGTTGGTGCATAGAGCACACAGAGTACCTACCTACCTACTTTGATACTGAAAGTGGGTACTGTAAATAGGCTGGCATTTCACCGTCCTCCGTGTTTCAGAAAGCACGTTGAGCTGTCAGCCTCGGCTACAAACTAAGAACTGCTACAAAGTTAAAGATAAAAACGCCAATGGGCCAAGCAGATGCTGATGCATCTAACATGTAAGTACCTATACTCCGTCGGTTTAGGTAGTTAACTAAAGGTAAACAATCTTGGTATGTCTTTTTATATTAAAGTGAGTAATTACTCAGATACCCGCGAAACGAGACACAATAGTAAAACAATAACAGCGCGGTCTCATACTACACAATTTTGTACGTGGGATACTTAAAATTTTTGGCGAAACTAAATACTTAATTATCTTCAATGAGTAACTTATTTATCTTCTCAAAGCACAACCAGCCACTATACTGTTGGATATACCATTAATTTCACTGATCAACAGTGGTTATGCCACACGAACTCTTGTAGGTAATCCTGTTTTGGCTACCTATCCTCATTACGAAAGTGAAGTTATTTTGTTTCAATCACCCTCAGTGTTCTTGTGATAAGCCTACTTCATTATTGGCTTTATAGCGATAATTGCACGTGAACGTTCGTAAAAAAACAGCGATAATCACATTCGTTTCCTTCATTAATTTAAAATGAGTTGGTTTAAGTCAAATACTGTGCTTTTGCGAATATATCAAGAAAGTTTAGTAACAATCCTAACTCTTTTTGTTATGTTTGTGGTGAATTGACTTTCAAAACACTATGACGAAATTTTATAAAGCTAATATTGCAGTGTTATCCCGAGTATTTTTCCTTTTCGGTTGCTCATCAAAACAAACTTTGGGCCCCACACATTTGTTGTATAACATGTGTAAAAATTTATTAGATTGGAAGAAAGGATTACGTCATATTTTTATTTTTTACGTTTGCCATTCCTATGATATGGACTGAGCCTAGATTCATGGTTCGGATTGCTATTTCGGTGTTAAACCCATTTCACACTACGCCATAATATAATAGCATATAGCATAGAGTTAATAGCACACCAATATCGCACGCTATACATTTTTCATGGAGAATAGTTCCATCAAGACATTTCGGCCATGGAAAAGCGTTATCAAGGTAAATGGAGTCCAAGAATGTTGACCGACTACTGTTGGACAATTAAAAGAAACCAACCGGAAGCCAAATATGCCAGAAAACCGTGTTAATTTTTGCTTCATTGTTACTTTTTATTTTTTTCTTGAGAACCGTCTATTTTTTTCCTTATAATCGATGACAGCTAAATAAATAAAATTCATGGGTGATAAAAAAAAATGATCTGCTTATTTTTATTCACAGCACCCTATTTTATTAAGACAATAAAAAAAAAATCGTGTGGCATGGGGATGTTTAAATTTTGTTGACCAGTGTTTTCAATGAAAAACATTTTATCCCTATCCGCTTCAGACGCATTCCTCTTCTGCAGTCTTTTCAAACGCTTGCAATGCATCTTCCAGTGACAAAAACTTGTATCCCTTTGAGCAGACTTTTTATACTCAATATGTTTATTGCATTTCACAATGTGAACTTACGAGTATGTGTACATCAGTTTTGGAGTATTGTGGGCCCCGTAGGGCATAATAAAGTAGCAAGTATATTATTTTAGGGTATATAAAGAAGTTTCAAGAGCTTAATCAGGACTGAAGGGAGGATGACCGAAGCAGCAGGCCGCAGAGCCCCATGTTCGATCACTTGTTGCCCGCAGCAGTAAAAACTTCTGACAAGCATATATAAGCGTCATTCAGTATTAGTGCTACGTTGATTTTGTAGAGATATTAAAAACAAATACGTTGTCAAAGTAAAATCTTTTCTGCCAACGAACCAACGTCTAATAAAGTGAGCGTTGGTTCGTTGTGAAACATTCAAACTGTCGACTGGCACTTTGTTACGCCGTTACGCGGTACCCAGTATGAATTATTTTCCTCACACGAAGATGTTCGCATAGAATTTTGTGGACACTCCCCGATCCAATCTGCCGCAGGTACATGCTGAATTTCTGAATCTCTTATTAATGGCAGTATCTTTTATACGTCCCTTCGGTTGCATGGGACGGTTGACCCGGAAGTCAAGTTACTCCAACTTGGCTTCCGGTAAAAAACGAAGTGTGCTTAAAACTACACTATACCTTTGTAATTAATATTTATAATAGTGGCCAATTCTTTCTTCATCTCTCATATTTAATCGACCGCTTCACAACAAACAACGTATTAATAATAAAAAATCATCGCGTGAGATTTTCTTGGCGGAGTTTCATTTTTCAATGCCACTCGATTAATTTAAATTAACTCCCCTCGACCGCTCTAATTGGACCGCGCTGTTATTGTTTTACTATTGTGTCTCGTTTCGCGGGTATTGATAGGTTAACTCTGAAAACCATGTAGAGTTTTAAATTTGGTATAATACGTTCGTATTTTTACTCATTACTCATAATACCTACTAAATTTTATGATTGTGAAAGTAACTCTGTCTGGTCGTCTTTCTATTATGCTTTCACTTAGACTGCTGAACTGATTTTTATGAAATTTCTTACGGAGCAAGCTCGAACTCTAAGGATGGGCTAAGAATTTTTATCTGTCTTTGTCTACGACTTCGCGTCCGCAATAACAGTAGCAAAAGCTAGTTATATACAATTCGTCCACTATAAGTTGGCGAGCGTGAAGTTAGGCTCTGCGAATTTTGGCGCTTGAAATATCGTACAAAAATAAACGTTTTAAAAAAATTTAATGCCAATAACTGTTTTTAACAGCAATAAGAACTGCAAATCGCATTTATTTTTTTAAAACCTTTATTTTTGTACGATATTTCAAGCGCCGAAATTCGCAGAGCCTAACTTCACACTCGCCAACTTATAGTGGACGAACTGTACTACAAGTTGAAAATCAAAAGTAGCAACGCCTGTCACTTAGGATTAGCACACAATCACGATAACACAACTAAACACAACTACAATCAACCGACTGATAAATAGTTTAAAGCATATAATTATAATCATAAAACCAAGAATAGTACCTAATAGTGGTATACTAAACTTACCCAAAAGCCCCTGCTTTTTTTACCGACTTCAAAAAGGTGGAGGCTGTACCAATGTATTTTATTCTATCGTCCATAAAGAACGATAGTGAAAGTAAAAAAAAAACACTAGCCTGCTTCCTGATACTATAGTGGACTTAACGCTTATTTAGAAAGTATTGGTTGTTACAGAAGTTGAGATAAAAGTAGCAGAAGAACTGGCTGGCTCAAACAAATGGATTATCATATATTTGGCAAGGTCCCTTGATGGCGCGATCGCTCGGTACGCACACCGCTGTGGCATGCGTTACCGGACACATAATCCTTCTCATAGCTGACGTATATAACTACTGAATAAAATACCAATGTTATTGTGAGTACCTTGGCATAACGCATTCTGATGAAGCAACCAATAGCTAGTTTTAGCTACTTCTGGGGACTTGTAATGGAAGGCTTCAAAGGATATGGGCGCCGAGGTGGACCTACTGGTAAAACTGGTATACGTGGCAGAATGCACAGAAAAATAATGAGTTTGACTAAATAGTACAGTAAAATGGATATTACGACATTTTTCTAAAGAAAGGGCGCGAACCACGAAAACTCGAGAATAAAAGAGCTCCCAAGATTCTTGTGGGTGTGTGTGCACGTCACTGCGTCGATCGATACGTCACAAACGTGAAACGTAACGTCAACTTTTGACTGGTGTGATTGTGACAGCTTGAGCTTGCCGAGCAAAGTAGTGTTCGTGAATGTGATTTCTGATTGCCGAAAAACAATAAAATTGTATTCGTGGTGCGGACAGAGAGTTCCATCATGAGTGCATTAATGAAAGTAGCCGTTTCTCGAAGCCCTGCTTCGTTGGTGAGTTCATATTAGCATGTTTATAGCAATATTTCTGATAACGTTATGTAATCGGTAAAAATTGTTTTGAACATTCTATAGGAAATCTCATGGAAATGCTCACGTGGAAAAGTAAATAGGCTTATTATGATAATTAGACATTTACAAAATTCTAAACCTGGTTTTTAGACAATGGTGATGATAATAGGTGATAAGAAAATCTGGTATGCAAATTTAATATTGAGCAACATTTTGAAATAGCTTAGTAGGTGTGTTTCATTATGTCACCCCAAAATCTACTGAATTATGAAGGTCACTCCCGCAAAAAAAAAACAAGTGTAGCATACAAATTTTACTTTTTTTCTATTTTCTAAATACTCAATAATCTATTGTGCTATTGTTTACTCATTACAGATATAACAAAATCATGAACATTAAAAATGCTGAATCCAATTATCTAACATTTTGAGCTCTCATTATTTATGTCTTGGAGATAGTTTAATGTCTAGTTGTCTTTTGTCATCAACACTGATTGATTTATGCAGTCCATTCATGTAACAAATGTAATGATACCAATATTGAACTTATGGTATATTTATACTTCACAATGTAAGCACTACATTAGTATTAATAGGTATGAAGTGCAACTCAATAGTTCATGAATATGAATGAACTATTTTTCAGGTTGTAACTAGTCTATTTTTTTAACAACAATGTATTTCAATTGTTTCAGGCTTCATATTTGTACCGTAACCTGCACCTATCAGTGGCGGGTGCTACTCCTAGCAAAGATGCCTCCGTAAACTCAAATACCTCAAAGGCCTATACGGTTATAGATCACAAGCATGATGCTTTAGTGATTGGTGCCGGTGGGGCTGGCCTACGAGCCGCCTTTGGTCTTGTACAGGAGGGCTTCAAGACAGCTGTGGTCACCAAGCTGTTTCCCACTAGGTCACACACAGTTGCTGCTCAGGGTGGAATCAATGCTGCGTTAGGTTAGCGGTTTACTTTATTACTTAGACAGAATTTTACTGTACCACTTGGTTGATAGCAAGAAAGCAAAGCCACATAATTTTCTTATGTAATCAGCCATTTTGATTCAAAAGCTCAAAAAAAGAATGTGTAGCAGTGGTTTCCAATCTCTTTTTGCCTAGGGACCACTTCGGTTTTTTTTATAGAATATACCAGAAATCCAGACAAAAAATAACTATCATACCTTTTCTTTGGAATCACAGTAACAATCTTTGTAAAATCAGTCTGCATCAATGTTACTTTTAAAAATATAAAATAATAAGTTTGTGTCTAACATTCCACAATCTTTCAGGTAACATGGAAGAAGACAGCTGGCTCTGGCACATGTATGACACAGTCAAGGGTTCTGATTGGCTAGGAGATCAGGTAAATATGAATTTTTCATTCAAATATTACAACGAAACTACCGCAAGCTCAAAAGTAGAAGTAAATTTGCTTCTCATATTACTACTGCACACATATTCTAAGATGATTTTGAGAAAATTCAGCTCTTATGTCTATTATTCATAAGCACAGAGCACTATCAATATTTGGTTTGTTCACCAATTAACATAGTGGTGTTAGCGAATTGTCAATATTGGCCTTGCAAATATAGGTTTGTACTATGCAATATTTGCACAACATTCTTGTAGTAACTGATAATGCTCTAAATAAACTAATAGTTTTTTTTTACATTGGGCAACCCCAACTTTTGTTACTATTAAGTGAATCAAAAAGAAATTCATAACAGTTTAAATGCACTCCAAGATATAATAAAAACTATATTATTAATACTCATTGTCCCCATTTACACAATACTATTTTGAAGTTAATATAATTATAGCTTAAGTAACTGTAAACAAAAAAATTGCTCTAAGTAATTAGGTATTTGATTTTCCAGAAAAGTCACATTTTAATTACTTTCGGTTTTCTATAGACAACCAGAAGCATATTTTTTAATGTGTTCTTTTTAATATGCCCTAACAATATGGTTGCACTCATTCAAGTGTATAGACAACCATGAACAAATGTTTCATGCTCTCCAAGTTGCATAACATATTATCATAATAATGCGTTTATGGTATAATATGCATTCATTATATTAATGACAGCCATACTAGTCGTACTCCAAGGATAAGCAATGCTTGCTGAGGCTGATCAGTAAGTGGCCGATAAGTTCAGAAAAACATTAAGGCTACAGCTCTGCATTTCATTTATACATCTTTGATAGTCAATATGGGTAGTTAAAAGCCAGGAAATCTGACACCAGGCTAGGAATACTGTGTTATCCAATCACTGAGTTGTGGAGGTCAAATAGGCAGTTGCTCCATGTAAAATGCTGAGTTAAACTGGAAGCAGACCCCAAAGTAGTTATGGAAGAGTCTAGACAGATGATGATGACAGATGCACGCATAACATTAAATGAAAACAGTTTCAATAAAATGTGCAGTGAACTTTTGAAGTTGTGGTTCATGCACTAATGATACAGGTTTTTTAAAAACAGGTTTGGTAGTCTGCTCTCCAAATGTTCGTGTTATCAAAAACTGTGACGCCATGTATATTTAGTTAAGCGTTTATCTAAGTGGCATTTTCCGTTCATTCTGAAACGTACTATAGACTTGAACTTGAAACCTATCTATGTATAAATCAGTGATCCATACTTATTATAAACGAGTCTTCTCGTCTTTACTTTCATAAGCAACATGATAAGGAATACGCCTACAGGCTAGGTCTCGAGCTAATCGATTATCGTGACGTCTTTTATCGATTTTCAAGTGCCCTAAGCAGGCACGGTCATGGTACGGCCTACCAACACCCCTCCCTCTTCAGAGCCGCGCGGTCGTCAACTGCGCAGGTAGCGGGGGCGAATGACCTCATTGTAAACAAACATGACAAAAGAGCCGGAACAAATAACCATTTGTTCTTATGAAGACGGCCAATACCAAGAAAATTAATATGAATGCGCTATTCTTCTTCATAATTTGCAAACATAGTAATTTGTTATTTTCTCTTCTACGTGAAATATTTACTACTTTGTATTGAAAAATAAACACCTGTTTACATACTACGTCGTGTGAAAAAATTCTCCACGTAATTATGTAAACAATCGATTCTGTTTGTCAGTCAACTCATGATAAAATCGATTTATCATCATTATTGTATCTAATTAAGATGGCACTAGTTTAAGTATACCTCCATACTCTTACTTGTTTATATCATATACAAATCATGAAACTCCCTTTATCTACATTATAATTTGTTATTTATGATAGAATGAATTTTCCTGGTCATTTATTTATTCACATCAAGTCTAACGTTTTTACTTCTAATGTTTTGGTTTAAAATAAAACCATTCCATAAATATTAGCTTACATAATCAGGACACTAAGATATGGAACAACTATCTGGAGCATACAGATGGAAAGCGACCCGCAAAGCAGAACACGAGCCCTCAACTACTGTACGAACCCTTTTGTCAACGACTCTGTTCATTGCTTAGGGGCAATAAAATTAATGCATTCAAAGTACGTTTAATTTAATTACCAAAACGTTTATCGTAGGACGCTATTCACTACATGACCCGGGAGGCTCCCCACGCCGTCATCGAGCTGGACAACTACGGCATGCCCTTCTCCCGCACTCCGGAAGGCAGGATCTACCAGCGAGCCTTCGGAGGACAGTCCCTCAAGTTCGGCAAAGGAGGCCAAGCGCATAGGTGCTGTGCCGTCGCTGACAGGTATCTACACACTTTTAATAATATTTTCCTCTACATTTGCTCAGTAGGTAGTGATAAAAGTCTAGCTGGGTTGAGCAAGTCAGACAAGTAGTCGCTTCATATTTTAATAAGATATTGATATTTGGCTGCACCTGGTTATGATCACAACACTGACCACAATATAGGCCGCTATCCCACTAGCTTTTACTGAGCGTTTGCATTTATCGAACGTTTGAACAGCAACCTCGTAACGTTGCCGAGACACCAACACATGTAAAACAGCAGTGGGATAGCGGCCTGCTGCATTATCGCTAGTCCTTTGATATACGTGAACGCTTCGAAAACGCTAGTAAGATAGCAGCCATAGTTGAGAAAAGATTAGGCAGACAGATTGATATACTAAGTAGTAGTGTGCAAGGTCATGAGTTGGCAGCTTTGCAACATTATAGGTACACAAAAAGAAAAAACAAGTTGTCACTGTTAAAAAACCCGACCGCAAAAACGACTCAGTCACGTTAAGCAGTCTGATGCAGTCGGTGGAATTTATTTTATTTCAATCATAGATTTGATGCCATCAACTGCATTAGATTGCTCAAAGTTTTTATTTCCTACATTTTAGTGATGCTTTTGAAATCGTCTACTCGACCACTTTATTTTGATGATATGATTGTCATTATTGTCAATAATTTGTTAGTAACTCCAAGACGAATCTAACGACATCTATCAAGCTAAAATGCAACAAGCCGTTTAAACTCTTGAGCGGGCCCACGCGGGCCAAATAAAAATCATATACCTACACCTACATACACTTGAAAAACATAACCCTCCTTAACATGGCGTAGTCCACTAAACAGTGATAAAGTATTGATAAGAAAAATCAATTCAAGATTAGTGATAAGGTTAATCATATCATAAAAATCGGAGCTTTAAATAGTATTAAAGCATTATGTATACTTGAAAATATACATTATTTTGCATTGGCTTTTGTAGCAACTTATACATATAATATTGCGATTACTTTCTGAAGTGGTAGCTTTACATAATATGGTAAAAATAGGATTTTTTGGAATTGATTTAGTTAAAAATACACGAGACACACAAGAACAGTCATTATCGTGCTTGGGAGAGGCCTATGTCCAGCAGTGGACGTCTTTCGGCTGAAATGATGATCATGATGATGAAAAATACAAACCCACTACCATTATTACTATTTCTAAGTAAAAACTATTGCCCTGCATTACCTTATCATACTCTCGATTCTACATAAAGAGGATTCCCTTCATCATCATCATCTACCTAGCCTTTTCCCAACTATATTGGGGTCGGCTTCCGGTCAAGCCGGATTTAGCAGAATACCAGTATTTTACGAGGAGCAGCTACCTATCAGACCTCCACAACCCATTAACGGGAGTAACACGGTACTTCATGGTAAGACTGGAGTTAGATTTACTGGCTTCTGACTATCCGTAACGACTGCCAAAGATCTACAAATGACAGCCGGGACCTACGTCTTAACGTGCTTTCCGAGGCACGAAGGAAACTCGCTATGTTAAGATGGTCCATCCATAGACCAACCCAGGATTCCCTTTATATAGGACATCAACTTATTTTACTATTAACATGAAACTAATGCTCTTCTTCCTTCGGCCAGGACCGGTCACTCCCTCCTGCACACCCTCTACGGCCAGTCTCTGCGATACGACTGCGAGTACTTCATCGAATACTTTGCGCTGGACCTGCTCATGGAAGACGGAGTCTGCAAGGGATGCATCGCCATCAACCTTGAAGATGGAACATTACACAGGTATGTTAGGTTTTTAATACATAATTTATTTATTTAAACTTTATGTACAGTGGTGGTACATAATAAATGTAGAGGATCAAGACAGGCTTATAATAACGATAATAAATCGTCAGCATCGGTTCAGATGAAATAGGCCTTGTAGTAGTCTTAGTACTACTACCTCGATCCTTACAAGCAGCGATGCTGTGTTCCAGTTTCATGGGAAATGCTCTAAAGTTTTAGGGCACCCTTCATACTAGTAATCAGTAATCTTACAGGCCAAATAAACAAGTGAGCCTCTACTAAAACATTTTAAAACCATCATCCTGACGCGAGAGAGAGACTGACCTATGCAGGTCGAATAGCACTATCTCTTTTTCACAACAGAATCATGATCCCATTCGTCGTAGCCTCTGATCTAAAAGCTCTTAGTCGCTTTGCTAGATAAGTAGCTCGATGACCTAAAGGTCATTGCTCTCGGTCCGGTGACCCTGCACAAAAGTGCACACTGAAGTATAAGGCAGTCTAAGTAATAGACAATTCTATTGTTTGTCGGTATTATAACCGTTTGCTCTGTGTCACTTAAATGAACGCCTATATTATTATAAAAGCTCACTTTTGGATTTGAAACACCTGGAATGGTAGGCAAACAAAGAACATAGGAATGGGTTTTTGACAGTAAAAGTCTGACTGCCGCTCTGCCCAAAAGCGGGAGAAGTCATTCAATGATTTCCTATCTAATTTACCAACTGTAAATGCAAAGGGTTTAGGTTCCATATTTATACTACATTACATTTAAAATATTTCTTATCGATTTATTGTGCACACCCACCACAGTATTGTCTTTTTCAACCCAAAGGCTGACTGGTAGAAAATGCCTTGTCCTTGTTGCATTAAGTTACCTACTGTACATTTTTTTTTATCAAACAAAGGCTCACGTTTGACAACTATCTCACCTGATGGTAAGCGACGAAGTTTAAATAAATATTTATAGAAAATGAATACATGTTTCCTTCAACAAAGCCAAACATGAAATGACGAGGAAAAGCGTGTAAGTAGCACGCCAGCCACGCGGTAACAAAGGAGATAACGGTACGGTCAGACGATTGTTTTCTCACTAGCTACTTAGGCTTCAAGTGGCAAATGGAATAAAAAATATTAATCTCTAATTGGTCATTGAACCTGACAAAAAACTGAGTAACAACTGGCGACAGTTTTTTTTTCTTATTCTCCGTACTGTATTGCATTTGTTTCTTCGCACTGCTGTGCATTTAGCTAATGTCAAGTTTAGAAAGTATATAGTCACTTTGTTTTCCATTAGAATGAGGATGTAACACATTATAATGTTTTTACTGAAAGTATTTCGTTTTTGAGATGGTATACTGTTCCGTTGTTCTCTATTAGAATGCGGATGCAACATATTCTAATATGTTGACTGATTGATTGATACATACTTTATTGTACACCATAAATGTAATTTTAACAAGGAGCTTAAGAAAAGTACACAGATTAAGATTAGTGCCAGTATTTGGCAGAAAATGTATTTAGTCAGCCTTCTCGCAATCTTCCCTCAGGTAGTCAAGACTACTACAACATTTACAACTACATTTTACCGAATTTTGCGTCTATTTCAATGACTCTGTAAATTGTCCATTTGTGTAGCCACTTGGTAGACAAAACTAGACGAATTTTATATTACAATCACAATATGTACTTATTATTAAAACTGCCACTGAACTTCACTCTAAAAAATCCTGCTTAACACTTTTTACTCAAATTTCGCAGAGTTTTATATATTTTAATTATACGCCCTCTCGCCGGGACGATAATTGGAAATAAAATCGGATATACAGGGTCATATTCGCCAATTTGCATTAATAAGGAGACCTATGAGTATAGAATACAACTTATTGTACTGTACACATTACCTAGGTATATCTTCTTCTACCTGGCGTTAATCTCGGCCATTGCCAGGATCCGCCTAATAAATTATACACATTACATAATAAGTACAAAGTGACTGAACTATGATGGTTGCAAGTAATGCAAGGTTCACAGATGCATGTGTGGCACTCACACGGATGGAAGCATGGAATGGCCCGGAGCGCAAAGGAATGTGACAGGCGGTCGCCTGCTTCTGCGAAGCAGTAATGCTAGCAAAGGAGGCAGCTGCACGTGCGAGGGAATGATCCTCACGCTACAGCTCCCGGATCCAGACCCCGATTTCCAGCTACCGTAGGCGCAGGCTTGCGGATGGCGAGCAATGGGTAGCTCATCGACCCCGCCACGGCGCGAAGTGTGTCTCAAGGTGATACAAATCGTAGTGACCCAGCTGGGTCGAAGCCTACTGTTGCCATGGGTTATGTGAAAGTGAACCCCGGGACCCTAGAACGAAGACAAAAAAAAAAAGAAGAAGGAAAAGGAGTGGATTTTAGTCACTAAAAATCTGATATCCCGCTCTGTCCAGAACGAAAGAAGTCATTGGATAATTTCCAACCCAAAATGGAAAAAATATACATTCTTTGTCTTTACATGTTGGGAAAACGGCTTCTTGGAGAGGCCGTAATCCACCAGGCAGGCCCAGTGTGGGTTTGTGGATGCTACATGTCCTAAAAGTTTTGGTTCTAGGACTTGCCGGTTTCCTCACGATGTTTCCCCTTGTCGGCGAACGGCGAAGGGGAAATCGTGTGAAGGGAAAAAAGTTTATTAAAAAAAAATTGTTAATAAACTAATATAAGTAGGTTTGTTTAATTTTCATGAAAAATCCGTAAAATCCGGATAATCCGGATTGGACACAAAATCCGTTTTAAAAAATCCGGATTTTCAAAACACGACGGATTTGCATTCCCTAGATGTGACTTAATCAATTTTACGCAAGTCAATTATACAGTGGAAATAATTAAAAAGTACACAGATGCATAATTAAATTTATGGCGAAACTGAATGTAATGCGGTTTGCAGGAACCTCCATTGAATAGGGAGGATGCTCCGACCGAATTAATATTTTGTCTGATGCCGAGTCCTGGGCCCGAGAGATGATTTCGGACTGTTGTACATATTTAAATCGAGCAGAGAACTCTAATTGCGCGATGCGTGATTTCCTAGTTTAGTTCATATGTGATGCCATAGATGTCGATACAGTCCGTGTCGTAACAATGTAGTTATAAAGAATAGAATAAAAACAATTTTGTCCGGGACAGACACAGCACATCGGTTACAAATACAAAGTAAAAAAGAAAAAAAAAGCACTGAATGCGCCGAGCGTGCCCGCACTGAAAGGGAGACCACCTCAGCATTTGCTGGGCGTATTGATGTATTGTTTAATACATCAATGGCTGGTCATCATTAAATTTTCTTCTTTTTGATGTAAAATTAATAGATTGATAGATACTATACTACTATTACTTTGATTTGAGATATATACAGAATAATCTTTATTGCACACACCTTCGAAATTACAGCAGAAATTGAAATTTAAATATGGCTTACGTTTTTGCTGACTGTATGTTAATGATCCGGACCAGTAGTTGTTAATGAGGGTCTTTCTATCGATCTCAATAATAAACGTGACTGCTCCACATTCTTATCGTTCTAATTTTAAGTACAACGAACTTTAAGTTATTAATAGATATAAGTACTCCCAATACCTTAAACATAGAAAAACTATGCGAGTCTGTCTGTAATACGTCTATATAACAGATTAGGTACATTTTATTTAAATAGCCTTTCCCATCTAAAATTACTCCTATGTCGGATCAAACATGTAAACTTAGTCCAAGTGTCCACAGACACGTAGCTTCATAGACGAGTAGTCGTCATTATATGCTTAGTGCACGCCTGAAATCCATGAAACTCTATCGACGAAGTGGCAGAGTCGTGCCGTCGGCGCGCGGCGTCGTGTCGCTACAGTAACGTCGATAGAGTTTCATTTTTTTTTACATATCTACACAAGACACCCAGTTCCAGAACAACTATATCTGTAGGCTATACAAATATTTGATCCACGCGGAAATCGAACCCGCGATACGCAGCGCAACAGCTCAACCACTGCGCCAAGTGTGTCGTCAACTTGTATTTAGTACCTTCTATTAATGATAACTTATACTAAGTACTATTTCACTCATATTATAAGAAGTACTACAGTTCATCCTCATTGTCCGCAGGTTCCAAGCTAAGAACACAATCCTGGCGACAGGAGGCACCGGACGCTCATACTTCAGCTGCACATCAGCTCACACATGCACAGGCGACGGCACCGCCATGGCGGCGCGCGCTGGCCTGCAGAACGAGGACATGGAGTTCGTGCAGTTCCACCCCACTGGTGAGTCAAAGTGAACCTCAGGGCCCTGAAAAGAAGGAATAGAAAGAACGGGATAGCATTTTAGACTGAAATACATATATAGAGGCCATTCTAGTAGAGTTGAGATCCTCAGTTGGAAGGCGGACCCTGGCAAACTCAGGCGGAACGCCAGGTAAAAGAAGATTCTAGTAGAGATGAACGGAAGTCAAATATTTTATGCCCTCGATATCAGTCAGACTTACTTAAATATGATGATGGACGAAGAGAGTGCTGTAATACAAACATTAAGTACAGACAGACACATATGTACATCACTGGTTACCCTGTAGTATTCTACACTTCTCTCGCTCTTGGGCGGAGCTAGAGAAGTCTTTGGAAAAAGTACACCTGAAAAAAAAAATTGCCTTGTGACAAAACTGTCACACTGATTCCTACCACTACAACTTATCAAAGTTACAATTTTAAATCATAATCGGCGACCACGTAAAAATCACACTAATATTGTAAATAGCAGAACTAAAAGATCGTGTTCTGGAGTAAGGCGAAGAGTGTCAGTAAAAGTCTGACACCATGAAATTAGTCTTCTACTTAGTTTATGATTGGTAGTGTTTCTTTGGCCTGTTCCACAGTCAGGCCAAACATAAAGTATCACTAATCACGACCTATAAACTGCATAAACTCCACAAAAGCATTTCAAACAAAAGATCTTGTTTATTAAATAGAACTTGTTGTCCTATCTGTTTCCTGTTTAGGTCATACATTCAAGCCATGTTGATATAATTTCGCGAATATGACGTCACAATCATGTGACTATAATTTCTTCGCACGAATTCGCCAAGTGACTTGGCCATGTAACAATAAGATAATCTGTACGAAAATATAACACGTACATAAACATATTGAGTTTTTATCATTGTGTTCTTAAAATAATTGTAAATAAAACATGTTTTTGGGCATCGTTAACATGAATATTGTTCTCTGGTATGGCCTCGGAAAATGTGTGAATAGTTCATTCTTTGTTATAAATTGTATTTAGAATAGATAGAACAGACAATGCAGTACACACAACGCTACAAGAAAAGTAACAAGTTTAAAACAAACATCTTTAAACACAAAGCACTGAAAGCAGTAGCGACTATACACATTTTTAACAAGCTTATTGAAATATACAGTGTTGTAAATTGTAGAACTTATCCAGCACCGGAAGAACACTATCTAGTGTTCTTGTTAATTCATTGAATAATCAAGTATATCTATATATTTTAATATCTTTATGCACTACTAAACAGTACAAAGGTGGTCTTAATAGTATTACCTATACTTTTATCGAATTCAAGGATGCGGAGTTATTATACACTGTTAACAAAGAGAATTAAACCACTTGAGAGCTGATAGACCGATTTCGTTTAGGCACACGACTCACCGCTGCGGGCCGGGGGACGAAGAAAATATAGCGGTTGCGATTGGCCGATGCAACAATGTCAGGACGAATATTCCAAACATAGTGATTCGCAAGTCAGTTTTGCAACAATAATATCGATATCGATAAAATCGATATCTACAAATTCTACATTTTTTAAAACTATATTGATAGGGTTTTAACTGGATGTAAATAAAACAATATGTAGCAAATAAATAGTGGAGTGCGCATCGGTACGTTTTTGTTCTAAATCAAAATTATATCAATGAAAAAAGAAATATTAGTTTAGAATAGCATTAATCCACTTTTCTTTAACTTCCGAATTATTTGGAAATCGAAAACATTAAAACGTAATATTATTTTTTATTTATTATTTGAAATCATCGATAAAATAATATTTATCAACTGCGTTTTGAAGTTAGCACGTCACTTCAGCACTATGTAGAAAGTACTTACGGATAGAAAGGGATAGACTTATCTAATATTCTAGTGAAAGTAAAGGACTTTTTCAAAAGACATCAACGCGGTATCATTTTTTCCGTACCCAACCAATTTAGCTTGAACCCTCTATTATTGCTAATATTGTAAATAAATATATCAAATTTTATTTACCAATGAAAACTTATGCCATCTTTTTTATAACTAAATATTCTAGTTGATTTCCCGCACCATTTAATTGCACAGGTACTCATTTTTGTTTCGGATTTATTCAATAAATATTTATAAGGTACCAAAATTAAGGAGTGTGCACAGATCCAACAACTGGTCAGTACTAAAAAAATCACTTATATCGGCAACTAATATAAGTGCTATATCATGAAAGTGTCGCGAGCCTGAGACGCCCGTATGAGCGGTCAAGTGGTTTTATAGTCATTGACTGTTAAGAAAATTTAGTACGCGTGGTTTTAACCGGTTGCAACTTAATCCTAAAACAATGACAATGTTTAACCTACCTTTGCCCCGCATAGGTCTTGTTCAGCAAAACGCTAGACAACTATACTATGATTGTCAATTAGATGGACCAAAGTGACAGCTATAACAAAATGACAGCGAGGCATTGTTCATCGACAGCTAGGCATTGTCCACTGCTGTCAGTTTGGTCCATTCAATTCAAAATTATGGTATAGTTGTCGACTATAAGAATAGGTCATACTAACTTCAAATGTTTTCTAAACCTATCCATACTTATGAATTCCAACTAATTTTGTAAATACGAAGCGACTCGGCCGATCTTTATGAGCATGTACTCGTTTTCTCTGTCTGTCATTCAGAAGAAAAGTACTTTTCCTAAGAGATATAACATTAATGTGAGCGGAACCACTGTTGAAAGCTAGTATATCTACATGAATATTATTGTTAGCTTCTGCCAGAGTCCTCGCCCACGTCGAATACTTAATTTTTTACCCCCATTATACATACATATGTGATAATCTATACTTCTATACTAATATTATAAAGAGGTAAAATTTGTAAGTTTGTAGGTTTGTAAGTTTGTTTGTAGGGGGTAATCTCTGGAACTACTGGTCCGATTTGAAAAATTCTTACAGTGTTAGATAGCCCATTTATCGAGGAATGCTATAGGCTGTATACTATCACGCTACGACCCACGAGAACGGAGCAGTAACGAAAAATGCGGGTGAAACCGCAGGGGACAGCTAGTTCAGAATATAATGAAGAATTTGAATGAAACTTGGCACAATATGGATACATTTTATCCTGAAAAAATTGGGAATTGAATCATTTTTGCCAACCTCGCGGACAAAACCGCTGCTAGAAGCTAGTTGTCCGTAATTGTTTCCGCATTCTAGAAAGGTGTTTTAACCATGGTGCGAAAAATTTTATCACTCTTAAGCTATAAAAATACAGTAATGAAACCTTATCGGGCGTCTATTTTAGTGAATAGTTCTTTAAGATAAACTGCAGGTATTAATACTGCTATTTATGACTTGTTTCTATGGACGTATTATGGGTATTCATTCTATGATGGTTGAAGTGTGAACATAAACTTTCTATGTAATTATAAGAACCTACCACAATGCAAAAATAATTTATCCTTGAGACTTAGTCTAAACTCAACATTCTATTTTTGGCAAGCGCCTACTAAAGATTGAGAGCAATGGTAATAATGAACATTTCAACATAACTAACATAATATGGCAGGAGCTCAAAACATTGTTATCTAGTTGTAATGGCATAGGTTTTTCTGCTTAGAATAGAATCATAGCTTTAATCAACTTTACCTTTCTTAGGTGGTAGGTAATTACGACTATAGGCAATCAAATGGAGGGTCTGAAAAAAAAGAGAGGAGTCAATATAGTCGTCATATAATTCCTCCTGGGCTCCTGCCAGTCAACCTTGCAGTTAGTATTTGCGGTCCAGGGCCGCGGTAACTCCTTCCAACAATCTTGTAGCCCAGCTGTGATATCCGTGGTGATGCATATATCCATACGTGTTAGTGGCACTCTTCACTTTGAGGCATTGTATTGTGCACTGTAATTGCAATAGGATATAAATGAAGCCAATAATAGAGCTGTAGTGTTTACTAAATACTTGTCGGACAAAATTTTTTTAGAAGGAACATAGGAAGGAGACATCGATCCACTTTGAAACCATTTTACCACAAGATCAACTAACACCTCCAAATTCTTCACCAGGTATCTACGGTGCTGGTTGCCTGATGACAGAGGGTTGCCGTGGAGAAGGTGGCTTCCTTGTGAATGCCAAGGGCGAGCGCTTCATGGAGCGTTACGCGCCCGTCGCTAAGGACCTGGCCAGTCGTGACGTCGTCTCCAGGGCTATGACCGTCGAGATTATGGAAGGTAAGATACTTGTGAACGTTGTACAACTTTAACTATAAGATTCAAAAGTCTTCTACTCGTTTAAGTAAACTTAGTGACCATACTCCAGCATGTTTGAAGATGTAATGGACGTCAGTGATGCTGCTGATGTGGTCATCTACTAGGCTCATATTTAATTCAAGTTAAAAAGTAGTCTTCTAACTGACAATTTCTAGAAATGTGTAGGTTACTCTGCGAAAAAAGAAACACATTTTAATAGTAATACTATCATGATGTACGAGTAATTGTCTGAGTCTGTCCCCAGTACATTCACCCTCGTTCCAGTCTGAACTACTGAGCAGACACGGACTGAAAGAAAACTTACTCTCTAAAACAATGACGAGTGTATCTATCGTCCTCGTTCGGGGCGGATATCCGATATTATGGACTCCGCCCCGTGTCTTTTTCTAGTTTTTTACTTTAGGTCTTATAAGTCAAACTAGCAGCAAAACCCCTAAGGCCATGAGACTCGGGGGGAATATAAGTATGCCTACCTAAACATGTTTTACATTGCGGAAAATTGCAGCAAAAAAACTATGCGATCGTAAATAATGGTGTGGCAATACTACTTCACTTTAATGAGTGTAAACAAACGGTTTAATGACTAGCGTTAACCGCGTGTCCATACAATTGATCGCCGTTTAACCGCGGTTACGTAACCCAAGGTTGGGCGGCAACGATAAATCTTCTGACCACTTTATACTGAAGGTTATATCTTCACACCTGCTTGTAACTAGTCATCACCTCATAAAGTCTCAACTGACGTAATTTATCGGATATTAAACAAAGTTATGTAAACAAAACTATTTTTATAGTGGCATGTTAATGTACTGTGCAGGTTTCTAGGTACTGTTTAAATTTTTGCATAAGATGTGTTAGGTTATGAAATTCTAAGTAGTAATTAAACCCAGCTAGCCGCATTACTTTATTTCATTACCACTGCTCTCAAACCGCACTGGGTTCGACTTAGTTGATTACGGTTCATTCCCGCTCCTAGAGAGGAGGTCTGAGTCACAATGCTGTGACTCTAAAAAACAAAAATAAAACAAAAACAGTTTGGGATATGAAAGACTTTATTTTTCTATTTATTTATCTCTCTCATTGTGTCGTATTCAAATAAATAAATAAATATTCTTTAATGTTGAGGGTCGTGGCCTTCCTGCATTATCACTTAAAAAAAAATGAAACTAGTACAATCTTTTTTGAGATTACAATTGAGTATGAAATTTTATTTCCGTCGCATTAGCACGTTTGTAGAAGTCCAGTCGTTCAGTCAGAAGTCCAGAAGGGATGAAAGGCATGTTACTAAAAGAGTTATGAGTTTAGATGTGGATGGATGGAGAAGGAGAGGGAGGCCAAAGAAAAGATGGATGGATTGTGTGAGAAGTGATATGGAAGAAAAGGAAGTAAGTGATAGCATGACGAGTGACAGAACAGAGTGGAAGAAGAAAACGTGTTGCGCCGACCCCAAATAAAACGGGACAAGGGCAGGAAGATGATGATGATGTAGAAGTCCAGTCGTTGAACTTAATTTTCGGCCGCACAATTTAAGGCTGCTTTGGTTTATTGAATGTCGTATCTGTCATTTATACCTTTGTAATAGTCTCTTTATTTAAACGGGCCATTTTATACCCAGCCTGTACTGTACTACAAATTCTCGCAACCCTAAAAACCCGTCTCCCCCCACAGGTCGCGGCTGCGGGCCCGAGAAGGACCACGTACACTTACAGCTGCACCACCTGCCCCCGGAGCAGCTGAAGCAGCGCCTGCCCGGCATCTCGGAGACCGCCATGATCTTCGCGGGAGTCGACGTCACCAAGGAGCCCATCCCTGTGCTGCCCACCGTGCACTACAACATGGGAGGCACGCCTACTAACTTCCGTGGAGAGGTCAGTATCAAAAATAAATCATCTGCCTAGCCTTTTCCCAACTATATTGGGGTCGGCTTCCAGTCAAGCCGGATTTAGCTAAATACCAGTATTTTTACGAGAAGCGGCTGCCTACCAGACCTCCACAACCCATTAATTGGGGTAACACGGTATTCAATGGAAAGACTGGAGTCAGATTTACTGGCTTCTGACCTATCCGTAACGACTGCCAAAGATCTAAAAATGACAACCGGGACCTACGGCTTAACGTGCTATCCGAGGCACGGAGGAAACTCGGTATATTAAGATGGTCACCCATTCACAGACCAAATTGCAACCGACCGACCAACCTTTGCAAGCGTTGCTTAACCTTGGAGATCGACCCGTGCGGCTGTTATTATCTATCCACGAGCTCCTCGAATAAATAAAAGTGCATTATAAATAGGAATCTTTTCATTATATTACTAGCTGCTACCAGCAGATATGCCTGCACTATAGTAGAAAATTATCCCTGGGGAACAGTCTCCTGGGATAAAACACTATCCAATGTCCCAGTCTACAATATGTCCTAGAGTAGTTTATGAGTTACTAAACCCATGGTGGACCAAGATGGTGTAGACAATGGTCTACCCTTGTACCAAGTTTCATCAAAATACGTTCGTCTGTTCGAGCGTGAATAAGTAACAAACACAAATGTACACACTTGTGAGTGTGTACATTTGTACCTTTGTCTTTAAAATGTTAATATGATGTGTTTGTGATCATTTCATCGTCTTCTAGCCTTTTCCCATATTGGGGTCGGCACAACACGATTTCTTCTATCATTCCGTCTCGCCAATCGTCTCGTTACTAATGACGCCCTTGTTTTAATAATATTCCGACGACCCATCCATCTCTTCGCTTTGTACACCATATAAAGTATACAGAAATACTTAAATGTAGAAATAAATAACGTAGAATTAAACTATAGTCAGTTTTATCGCTAAAACGGCTCTTTTAAGACAGGCTGACAGTGATAAAACTACAGTTAGTCTTTCATTAAATACTAGTTATATCTAGTGCTTGCAATGTGCGCGTGTCCGCTAAGATATGTCTTGGCTTAGATTTCCGGGTCTCTCATAAAGTGTTTGCTTTTTGAGGTAGGAAATTATCTGATGTCTTTTCTCGCTCTACGGTGAAGCGGGAGGGCTTGTCAGACTTTTACTGACTACAACCACATTTATGTTCATTCACTTGCCCTTTGTGTTCTAGGACCATGTTTTACCATTTTAATTCTTCATAGTGTGATTGAAGGGGTATTTTTTAATAGTAGCTCCACACAATGGTATTAGCCTCTTTCAAAACCTCATTTCAGCTAATTGGTGACTCCCCGTACGATGACCCTCTGGCTTCGTCGAGATAACAGTAACTAGCCAAAACAAATATACATAAGGAAAACTCAAGTAAGAATCATAATAAATGAACAAAGGAAAATCTTTTGCAGTTCTTTTTAGTGGTCAATTTTTATACTTACTTATTCTGTCTCACTCCTGGGTACTTCACCACACCTTTCATCATTTGCGAGCCAGTTCTTCCTCCTCCCAGTTAAGCTAGAAGGAGTGTTCAATGCTTTGAATAAGTTTTAAATGTACAAATACAACTCCATCGTCGCTTTCCACTGGCTGGCGCTGAAAACAACGCTGTGATCAAGATGAAAACTAACTCTCTCTCAATCTGTGGCTTTGTCTTGCACACGAGCCCCAGTATTTAGCTGGCCGTTTTGCACGGATATGACGCATATAAACCCGTTTTTACTTTCTTGGGGAGATAGTGGCCAAGCACGAGCCTATCAACAATAAAAAAAATGTAGTTCATATGTCCTTAGCTCAATATCAGGATCATTATGGATAAACAACTTGACACAAAAAGCATATTATAGACATGTCTACACCTACACTCAGAGTACTCCTTATCATGCCGAGGTCAGCTTTATGTGTGTTCCATTCGAGTTTAATTCACTCGTGTGTCATAATGATTAACTGAACTATCAACCCTTTGACGCGCTCCACAAAGAGCATCAAAACTTATTATAAATGGACTCATTCACGATAAGTATTTAACTACTTTGTAATAAACATATGTAACGGGAAAAATGTCTGGTAAACAATCGCTCGGTAGGTAACAACTTGTCAATATATTTTGGTAAAAACAATGTAATCTGTATAGCGTATTTTGTTTGTACAAGAAAACAAGTCCAAAACAATAATCACACGTTAATGAGTCCGTATCATGAAATATAAAAACACGGCAAAGTTAAAACAAGACAATCTTAAAACTCTAGGAGTCTTGGTTATCGTCAAATGACTTCTCCCGCTCTAGGGTGGAACGAGAGGGCGTGTCAGACTTTTACTACAGACTAAAACTTAATTTCGTCCTTCCGTTGCCTTTTATTTTATGTTTCACGCCTTTTTCCTTTCTTACAAACGCGGTAACTAGTTCAGAACCTTTTGATCCTATCGACTTGTTTTGCGAGCAACATGCCCTTTGACACTTCATCATTTCAGCCGAAAGGCGTCTACTGTTTGACATAGGTTTCTCCCAAGTGTCGCCAGGTCGCCACAATGAACGGTCCTGTGCGTCTCTCAGCCATTGGATTCCTGCAACCCTTACCTGGTCATCTGTTCATATTGTAAATTCTATAATTTTTTTAAATGAGTGTCCATAGTTTCTTTCCAGTTCTTTTCTATAGGAAACGAACAATTGGAACCGTGCATTAGCTTCTGACGTTTTATACCTAAATGCCCATGTAGGGTGAAATAAAATAGATTTTGATTGACCTTGTAGGAGACCTTTGGCACTTAAGTTAAGCATACCATTGCATTGTGCAGGTGATCACCCACTACGACGGAGTAGACCGCGTGGTCCCGGGCCTGCTGGCCGCGGGCGAGGCCTCCTGCGCGTCCGTGCACGGCGCCAACCGCCTCGGCGCCAACTCGCTGCTCGACATCGTCGTGTTCGGCCGCGCCTGCGCCCTCACCGTCGCCGAGACCAGCAAGCCTGGAGATGCACAGGCTCCGCTCAAGGACGTAAGTGAAACAAACAATCTTTTTCTTATTCCTGATAGGTTCACGCTTGACCGCTATCTCACCTGAAGATGCGGTCG
Source organism: Mythimna separata (assembly GCA_030763345.1). Lineage (NCBI taxonomy): Eukaryota > Metazoa > Arthropoda > Insecta > Lepidoptera > Noctuidae > Mythimna > Mythimna separata. Next base: position 9,049,353 of record CM061187.1, read on the forward strand.
ACGATGGAGCGCGCTTACCTAGAAGGAACCTGGTCAGTCTTGAATTAAAGATCTCCAGGTTGAATTGTACTTTAGAATAGAATATCATAGCATAATCAGCCTTTTATTGTTCCCACAACTGGAATGCAGAACAAAGAGGACTTTAGGAGAGCGAATGGGTCGTAATCCGTCACGCGGACCCAGTACGGGTTGGTAGTGAATGTCAAATGTCTACGAATGTTTAGTTTCCTATCGTGTTTCCTCACAATGTTACTTCCTTCACCGTTTTGAGAGCAATGATGATGAAATCAATTACACAAAGTAATGCGCCTGGCTGGGTTCGAACCCACAGTCGACTCGTGAGTTAGAGTCGTCACCATTGGGCCATTACTGCGCTATCAGAATAGAAATAGAACAAACAAAATGGAATAGACGAAAAATGTTTAAATTCGAGACAACAACAGCAATACAAAACAACAGTATAAATTGATACAATAATAATTAGGTTTACCCTTTTCAAATTCGCTGGTGGTTAAGCCTAAGCCAGCAAAGGTTACAGCAACCTAAATAAAAACAAACTGGCGTAGTATTGAATTCTCAACTTTATGCTCTAAGCCGAGCATTGAAAATCCAGTAGCACTATTTGCGACGAAACAAAAAGGTTAAAGTTCTCAAACTAACGTTTTTACCGTGTTACTGGCACTTGACACCTGCCTGCTTTGTGCAAGTAAACATTTACCTAAAGGGTAACGACAGGGTAGGCATACCCTGTCATTCTTAGACTGCACTTTCATATTATTTATTTATTAAAACTTTGTAACACTGTACAAAAGCGAACTTTAATGTTTTAGGCATTTTCTACTAGATGACCTTAGGGTGAAGAGTGAAAACGTGTAGAAACATAACATAGCAGGTGCAACTTAATAAATAGACAATTTGAACAGAAAAATAAATACAACAATCAATACATACATTACACATTACATTATTATAACAGTACACGGTATTATGAGCACTTTGACCTTACTTAAAGGCCTAATACACCACCCGTTTTTGCGACCGGTCTACGTAGTCTGTCATTAAGTCTACGTACAAGTAAGACCGTCTGACCCATATTACACTACGCGATGTAGACTAAGACCGTTCGTAAAAACGAGTGGTGTAACAGGCCTTTTAGAACTTGTCAAGTTATGCGATCAAATTGGCAAAGTAAAAATTACACATAAATGCACACAGATAAAAAAAAAACAGGTACTATCATAGTATAGTATGTTAAGCTATGACAGTTATAAATACAATACAAACAAAGTGCCAAAAATTTCGTTTAGTTTCCGCAGAATTAGACTAGATGGCGCTGATGTATCTTGTCTGAGCGATACCGAGATAAATACTCGTGAGGTCGAGGTCTCTCTTTTAACCCAAACATATCGATGTTAAGTTTGTATTAAGTTTAATGAATGGTACAAAGGCCTGTCATGGCCGTTGCAGTCTGCCATTTGAACTTGTCCAGTTAACTAAGATTTTATTAAATTATTGGAAAAAAAACACTAAAAAGTACAAAATAACTTTAATTTCGGAAGTGGGTGTTTCTATATTAGTTTTGTCTCTACGTTATTTAACAATTTTTAAAATCGGTGTTACCTATTATTGATCGAGAAATCGGTGAACATACATAAAAAAAAGAAAAATGCATACAGCCGTACATAGAGCCTCCTCCTTTTTGAAGTCGGTTAACGTTTGAATCCCCAACCGGTCCTATGAGACCGCGCTGTTATTGTTTTACTATTATGTCTCGTTTCGCGGGTATCTGAGTAATTAAAAAGCCTCATTACCCTAAGGCCCAAGCCTCACTGAGACAGCTAGCGTTGCTGCTAGTCCGCGCAGCTAAAAAAATGCATACCTACAGCTCTATGGTGTGTACCTGACCTAACCACCACCACGCAGTCAACCATTCATTTTTTTGACGTCATGACTTGGCTATCACGCACGGCCCTATCGGTATAGTCTTTATGCTTAATACAGGAAATACTTCTGGGCAAATAAAATGTTTTCAAGACCACGTCTTATTATAACTATAAATCCTATTGATACCTACACAAAAGCTCCCAAATGTAATTCAAAATAAATTATTAATTCATGAGTTACGTAATTGACCTTCGACACTAGATGGCAACATGTGTCGATTATCATATTGGATCATAACTTTGATATACTTATATGAATATTTTACTAACATCTTCATTAAGTCACAACATTGTATTATAAACCTTATATTGGTGCGTGGCAACAACGTAAAAAGACACTTTTATATAAATAAAATAGAAGAACATTCGATTTAAAAATGTAGCGAACCCTTCTGATAAGGTTCTTTAAAAAAACAGTATCATGAAATGCTGCAGCCCTTTCGAAAAATTGATAATATCAAACGGAAAAGTTTTTTGTTTGTGTAGTCGCGCTAACCTCTGAAACTACTAGTCAGATTGGAAAAACACATTCTGTACAGGATAGTTAGGTACATGACGAATATACGGCTATGTAACTTCACGCTAGGAACTACGGAATTGGAGCAGCAATTGAAAACGGGAGTGAAACTGCTAGGTTTAATGATAAATAGCGTAGGAATTGTCATTGACACGCATATTATGTCTGATCTGTCGATGTTTCCGCGTCATTGCAAACGTCACGGAATATTTTGAGACACACCCACCCATCGATGATTTCATGTGATAACACGAAAACATAAACAGTGGCATTGAAAATAAAATATCGCTATCATAAATAAATATGTACGAGTATATTGCAACTGTGCGTAAGAATTGCGAAATCATGTGATTGAATGCAGAAAGCCAAACATAAATAAATTCTCTTGGACATAATTTATTTATTTGGTCAGCCGACATCTACTTACACTATTAGCATTATGGGCCTTGTAATAATCCCACTGTTGGGACTAGGGCCTCCTCTCGAGAAGAGGGACTTGCACTATACATTTACATTACATAAACGCGAAACTTACTTTCCTTAGTGTAGCTATTAATTATAGGCTAACACCACAAACACTGTATTCATTTATATAAATAGTTACCTGTGTAAATAAAAAATGTTATAATTACTAATAACATTTTTTTTTAAATGTAGATTAATATATAAAATTACGTTACATCACAACAGAGAAAATTACAAGGTTTGAAACATATTCATATTGTTAGATTATCATATAATTTTAGACCAATAATGTTAATAATCTTCTCTATAGCTATATATTAAATGCTAATTACAGATACTCACGTAAGCACCACTCTTTTACCAAGCCATATAGATACAGTAAAAATATTCCTGCCAAGACGGTTGGCTGAGTGTCGGAAATTTTTCCATGTCATGTGGCACCGGTTTTTGTTTTTATATAATCCACGTGTAATAATAGAAGCGGTCAGATAAAGCCGGTCTTGAATTGGTATTTTTTGTCTTCACCTTTAATATCGTTTTGTTTATACGTAGGTCGATAAAAACAGAATGGATTACACTTTAATTTTTCCTATAATTATTTAAATTAGAGCGGCCATAGAACGGCTATATTATAAGACTAGTATCGAACCAGAAGTATTGATTAAGTTCGCTATTCCCATTATTTCATCATAATCTTAATACTCGTAGCTTAAGAATATTTAGCGTAGATGATTAGATAAGTATTAACACAAAGACAAAAAATGCCTAAGGCATTAATTCCACCTCTGTATTTCTATGTGCTTAAAGCATTTAATAAATAAATAAAGACATCCTAATACTGAGGAAACTACATTTTTAGCATAGGTAATTCTTCTAAAATAATCCCTGGAATCTATTTTTTTTTTAACAAAGAAAGCGACTTCCCAATAAAAAACACTAAATTTTTTGTAAAATAACATAAACGTCGGAAGACGGTGTTGTTAGTTTTGTTTTCTTTATGTGTGATACCGGTTTACAAAACTATAATATTTGAGGAGTTACTTCAATTGCTCATGTATTTCATCACCAATTCAACCAGTTTTTCCAAATCCGTTCGAATGCCCGATTTCTGAAATAACACACGTGAAAAGAATTTAAAATAAAATACAACTGAATTGAGAACCTCTTTCCTTTTGAATCTGGTTAAAAAGAAAACGGTACCATAAGTATATTTTTTTAGAATTAGGAACACTACATGCATACGTCATACGCACTGTATGCTTATCACTCCGCGCCAGTAAAGACCGTCAGAAGTAGAAGACAGACATAATAATATAATAAACCATATAACCTAACATTATCTGTGCTACTATTTGACCTTCTTTAGTCTTTCGCGGAATTACGCACTTCGATTATAGTGTACTAATTGAACCCGACACTATTATAATCGTCTGCTGAGTTCACTGATCAGAGGCTTCAGCAGTACTTAATAGATTGGAACATTAATTTCTTTTATTTAATTACCAAATTACAAAATATACATTATAATGATAATTAATCTGTATAGCAAAAGTAAACCACAGAGATTTGTAATGAATGAAATCCTTATGTATTTATTAAAAATACACTAAGTAGGAGGGTATTTGAGGAGTTTGGCAAGTATAACTCATTAATTTTATACCATTTCATATCTTGCAAGAAGTAATACTTGACTCTAACTCTGTCTGTCTTTGCTACGACTGTCTGACTTTTGGAATTACACTCTGCAGATTGGTTAGTTAAAATTTATCATGAACATTACTTAAAAGCCATCTCATTTGTTTGCGACATTAGTGAAGAGTTCGTAAAACTTGTTACACCGTGCATATTTATATTTATTATTTTATTTATGATGAACAGTGGTGGCCTATTGGTAACTACCCCAACTTACAATACGTAGGTCGCAGTTTCAAACATAGCCAGGCGCATTACTTTGTGTAATTTATGTCATCACCACTGCTCTGAAAATGATGAAGGAAAACATCGTGAAGAAACCGACATGTCCTAGAATAAAAAAATCGAAGACACCCACTACCAACTCGCACTGTATCTTCGTGGTTTATTACGAATTTACGACCCATTCCCTCTCCTGAAGAGGAGACCCGAGTCAACATTACAAAGCCGTTAAAGCTAATGTTATTTATTTATTAAGTCTTTATAAGCTAAGTAGTAAGAAGTATTGAACAAAGAAGGCCTTAATAGTTAATACCCTTGAAATTTTCTATCAATTCATCATAGTTACCTCAGTTTTATGATATCTAATCATGACCATTATGCGCAGTCGTCGGGCGAGGCGAGCATCGCGAACCTGGACAGCGTGCGCCACGCCAACGGCACCATCTCCACGGCCGACCTGCGCCTGCGCATGCAGAAGTGCATGCAGAAGAACGCCGCCGTCTTCCGGCAGAAGAGCACGCTTGAGGAAGGTCAGTACATTAGAATAGAATAGACTTTATTATACACCAAAAAGTATCAGTGATATGGAAGGAAAGTGAGTGAGTGATAGCGTGACGAGTGACAGGACAGAATGGAAGAAAAAGCGTGTTGCGCCGACCCCAAATAAAACGGGACAAGGGCAGGAAGATGATGAAAAAGTATCAGTACAGTTTATACAATAACTACACACACACACGCCCATTGCTACACATTGTTAGGAGTTTATGGATGTTATGGAGTTCAGTGAATCATTGTTCGAAATAATTGTGCTAAAAAGTGAGAGATAAATTCAAAAATCACCTACTGGGGCCCTGGGTTGAACGAAAGAGCCCCGGTACCCTGGAAGGAATGCAAAGAAGGAACAGGAGTGGGATTTAGTCAGTAGAAGTCTGACACGCCCTCCCGTTCCGCTCAGCGCGGGAAAATTAACATTGATGATTAATATAAAAAATCACGTCTGCTTTTCAAGCTATCTTTTCACTTTAACTGCCCATCATCATTCGGTAATATTCTTAAAAAAAAACAAATAAAGCTTAATCAAAATTGGGTGAATTTAGATAAAGTTAACTTAATTTAGTCAAAATATTTTGAAGATATCACGACTGCTGCCGCAACTCAAATACTGATACCACATTTGTTACCAGGCCAACACCTGATCCACGACATCTACAAGCAGATCAAGGACGTGAAGGTGTCGGACCGCTCGCTGATCTGGAACAGCGACCTGATCGAGACGCTGGAGCTGCAGAACCTGCTCATCAACTCGGTGCAGATCGTGGAGGGCGCTCTCGCCCGTGAGGAGTCCCGCGGCGCGCACGCCCGCGAGGACTTCAAGACTCGCCGCGATGAACTTGACTATTCCAAGCCTTTGGACGGACAGGTGAGATCTTTCTACCTATAAAAGAAGTAGGTTAATATTTTTTTTTTTGATATCTTGATAGGTTCGCGCTTGACCGCTATTTCACCTGAAAGCGACGATGTGGATAGGCTCTTAATAAACTAGTGCGCTTCACCATCAACGATTGCATCACTACTTATCATCAGACAGGATTGCAGTCGAGCACTAGTTTATATTATAAAAAAAAATAAAAAAATTTGGTTGACGATAGAGCGCGCTTACCTAGAAGTAACCTATTCACTCTTAACTTAATGAATCCCGGGTTTAAGCTATCAGGAAACAGATTCCAGCAGGGAATTCCACTCCTAAGCTTTGTGTACAAACGATTTGTGCGTATAAGTGGGATGTCCAACACCGGTGTCATCAAAATCAGTACATAGTGTTCCCACTGCTAAGACACAGCCCTCCTTTCAGGAGTGGGCCTAGTGTCAGACACAAGTCTTAGAATGTTTTAGTATACTTTATTAATAGACGAAACTTCTCAGCCATATCAATCAATCTCCGTAGCTACAATCACGCGTCAAATGTAACTCAAATTGAACCACGAAAGCAGACCTTATTGCTAGGCAAATAAAATTACAATTAATGTTAAATAGTTACCATTCGCACGCGGTAAACTCTACAAGCCACCGGGTTGGTGACCGTTTGTTATTATACGATTAGTAGAACGCGACACATTATCTGCAGATGAGATAATGGTACAAAACACGCTCGACCGTCGTGATGGCAGTGTGCCTTTTATACTATAATCAATGGTCGATATATAACGCCATATAATTAGGACACCATATTTTGTTACAAACCTGTAGCGCGGTGCGCCGCCTGCGTTTTAGTTATTAATTTTCTGACTCAAGGTCTTCGAATTTCATCGGAACCGGTTTGTAGACGCACGATACACGGCCAGTTTTTTTCCGCATTCGTATTATTAACGAGAGTAACAATATCGTCAGGCTACAGCAGTTCACTTCTAAAAGTAGCGCAAATTAAAAATAATAAGTCCATACTTAATATTATAGAGATAAAATTGGTTATTAATTGTTTGTAAATAGTTATTTCTAGAAGTACCGGCCCGATTGCTAAAATTCTTTCAATGATAAAAAGTGTGATAGGCCATGAGAGTTACCACGCGAGAAATAGCCAGTCTTTATTATTTATTTTCGTCTTGCTTTGTCACACACGCAAGCTAGTCTTAATCAGCAATATATTATAATTTGATAACTAGGCAATTAGCTCAGCAACTATTTTTTTATTATATAAACTAGAGCTTGAACGCCATCCACCTGATGGTAAGCAGTGACGCAATCGTTAATGGTGAGGTGCACTAGTTTATTAAAAGCCTATTCACTCTAGCCTTGAAGACACCTAAATTATAATCGGAGCGGCAAGCAAACTTTTCCATTTGTAAGCAAAGATTACTTTCATCATCATCTACCTAGCCTTTTCCCAACTATATTGGGGTCGGCTTCCAGTCAAGCCGGATTTAGCTGAATACCAGTATTTTACGAGGAGCAGCTGCCTACCAGACCTCCACAACCCATTAACTGGGGTAACACGGTATTCACTCTAGCCTTGAAGACACCTAAATTATAATCGGAGCGGCAAGCAAACTGTTCCATTTGAAAGTAAAAATAACTTTTTTATGTAAATTAACGAATGTTTTTACCTCCAAACCAGACCAAACTCCCCTTCGAAAAGCACTGGAGGAAGCACACGCTGGCCAAGACCGACGTGGCGACCGGGCAGACGGTGCTGACGTACCGGCCCGTCATCGACGACACGCTCAACGCGCAGGAGTGCAAGACCGTGCCGCCCGTCATCAGGACCTACTAGATATTCTTTAGTTACTGTTACGTGAGTATTACACAACAGCGATGTTTAAAGCTAAATAAAGTACAGAATAGAATGCCCTATTTTTTATGCCAGCTCCAAGCCAACCTTTCACAAGGCAATATTACGAACATTGTATTTTTGTTTGCAGGTAATAATTTATAATGTTCTCAACATGGGTGCTGACTGAGCTCTTCAGTATTGTCAACGCGCGACTCTGCCCTGCCTCCTACTGATCATCTAACGCCACTATTTATATCATTATTTATTTTTAGCGTAGCGTGCTGTAAGCGTAACAATCAATTACAGAAAGAATACTCCCTAAACTATACAAATAACTAACAATACAATCAACTGTCTTCTTAAACTTATTGCAGTACAAATAAATAGTGCCAGATGTTCCTGTTGATATTGTAGCATGCAAGTGCTCGTGTTTTTAATCATGGACAAAAATATTGTTATAATATATTTTGTTAATAATATAATATCAGCATTTATTATGATTTTATATTGTTTATACTTGCTTCAGCAGCCCCAGGGTACTTAATAAATTTATTTTTAAATACAAGTACCGACGTGTCTTTTGGTCTGTAACTTGCACAAGGCCTTACATTACTGAAACAATCACCAAATCTGGCAATTTGGGTCTGTGTGATGTTTCCCTGGTCTATGTTATTTAGTTACAAGAATCATCTTCCTATATGTAACACATATTACGAATCTTGAGCGCAACAACAATATTGAGGTTTTTCTCAACCTTTTTAAGTTTTTCTTAGTGTTTGTAATGGTTAGTATCTTTGTACCGCATTTTAAGATATCGGAATAAATTAATAATGTTACATTTGTTGTGTACATTTCATTTCATGTTCAGTATTAAGTACAATGAAATTAAAAGAAATTGTTGATGTACAACACTGTAGATGATAAGACAAAGATGTAAAATATGAAATATAAATAATAATAGAAAAGACAGCGCCATTTTTTTATGTTTTGTATTTTTAGTTATTTACGTAACTACTCGACTATGAAACTGACTACGGACTGTTTAGACCGTTAGTTGCTTTGTTTTCAGAGATATGATTCTACGAATACTAATATTATTAAAGCTAGTGCATCCTGCGCCTCTTTGACGACCTTAATTCGGCTACACATCTTAAAGTACGAGCCGAACCGGTGAGATTCTATTCTGTTCTCAAATTGAAACTGTGTCAATCGCCTCACTGCCCTATGTTATTTTCTATTCCGGTCGTGAGTTGAATTCCAGAAATGGTACAGTCAGACGCCATTTCATAAAAGGCAAGTATGACTAAGTACTCCAATAACGAATGAATTTATTTGTTTACTACTTATAAATTCACTGACTTAATTGTCCGCCAATATATTTACCGTCATCACGAACGGTTCATGATCAGAATAACAAAGATCCCGGCTTAAGGAAGTTCATGTTGTTATCTTGCAATCGGTGCATCAGTTTCGAAAGTAGAAGCAAATCATTGTATCAATCAGTTAGGATTTAATAGGTAGCTACCTATATTATACGCTGATTAGTCAATGGCTATTGTTCTTGAGTTATCACTAGACAATTCTATTTTACAATAGAGGACTTCATAGTAATGAAGTAACAAACTAATCACTATTCAAAACTTGGCATAGCTGTAGCTCAAATGTTTGCCAGGAACTGAGCTGGAGAAGCCTATCGTATGCTGAATAAACTGAGCTCAAGTGACACAAAGCCGGTGGCTTGAGATAGGGACGCGGCAGATAACGAGGAAGATGGTGGTACGAACAGGATAAATTTCGCCTAAACGGCAAAGAGGAAGTGCGGGTTCACGAAAGATGGAAGGAGTGATAACCTTTGCTTAGGAATGAGTCAGAATGAATAGGCGAGCGAAAAAAGCTTGCGCAAGAGGAAAATATGCGAAATAGGTAGGTATACCTAGTATCTATGGCCTTCTATCAACAGTTGGAGTTACGAAATCGAATTTAAATGATGTAACGATACAATAATATATTAGAACTAAATAAATTATTGTGTGACGTGGGACTGTTACTATTTCCTAATATTTAAGCTTATTTGTTACACAATTATTTCCACCAAGACAATATTTATTACTCATAGGTATTTCTTACAGTTCTATTATGAGTTCAGAACCAATTTTTATAGATAGGTACAGTAGGTACCTAGCCTCAAAACATGTTGGCCATTCAGGCATTGCGACGAACTACGCGCATACATAAAAAAATATGCAATAGGTAGGAAGATACCTAGGCATTCACCATAATAGGTCATCATCATCGTTTCAGCCGAAAGACAACCACTGTTGGACATAGGGCTCCAACAAGCGTCGCTACAACGACGGATCCTGTACGTCCCGCATCCATCTGATTCTCGTGATCCGTGGCGAGAGATGTGTCCTGCTGACTGCCACTCTTTATTTTTGTTGTAATCACGCAAGGAAACTCCAAGCCCTTGGCATAATAGCTATCGTTCTTAGGGCTGGTTTTTCTCTTACGGTTACGGTCAGCCCGTAGCTCCAAGCTACGGCCGTCGGCGCTGAGCGGTCAGCATAACTGAAAAACGCTACCTAATACCTTAGATACTCCATCGGCATATTAACCCATCAGCGCTGACCATCCGCGTGCAGTCAGCGTGACAGGAAAACCAGCCTAAAAAGTCATTTAACGCGCAGCCAATTGTGCGAAGGAAAAAAAATGTTTAACTCGCATTCTAAACCGTTTATCTAGTTAACTAGGCACTCGAGAGATCTGAGTGCCCAGTGCAAGTTGGTTTTACATTACGCGATCGATCTATTTATGACGTTCGGCACTCCGATTGATTAGCCAATCAGAGAGTCAACATTTCGATTATGTTAACGTAAAAACAACTCGCACTCAGCGCACTGAATGGAAATTACTTTTGAACTTTGCACCTAATTGATTCACACTAATTAGCGATACAAAGTAAGTAGGTAGGTATAAATTCTAATATTTTTACAATTATCCAGACTAATGCGTATAATTATCGTAGTGCACTTGATTTTATAAATTATTTTTATCGTAACGTAACTTTGTTCAATGTCGCGACTAGAAATATTTTTTCAAATCCGTTCAATATTTATAGACCTCTCCAATCTGGAAAGGGAAACTACCAAGCGCTATCAAGTAACCGAAATATTGAGATACACGCCGAAATATGACATCATCGCCATTAACTTACGTGTGTACAAAAGAACTAGCGAGATGTTTACTGAACGCCCCCACTTTTCCTCATACCAATATTTGTATCTAATGGTGATCTCAAATGTATTTTACATACAAAAAGCTAGAGATGAGTGCCCGTATTTACAGCTGAAGAGATTTCGCTCTATAGTTACGCATTCTCTATACCTCGCACAGCTTTGAATGAAACCGTCTCACACTTTTCCAGCGCCGCTACTTCACCTTAGGGTAGGTAATCTAGCGGCTACGGTGATTGAAAATCGGTGTCGGGATCCCGGCGGATGGGGCGTGAGAATGTCCGTTCCCTCACACTTGCGCCCACCACCTTCATACTAGCATTTGGTACTTACTTCGCAGAAAAAGATGACCGCCTGCCATTCCTCTTCACTCCGGACCGTGGCCTGTACCAGATTACGGCGAGAGAGGTCGCTGCCGCCGATCGCCCCCACGAGGACAGGGCTGTGCTCCCCCCAAGCAAAGCAAACCTCCACCGTGTCTTCTGGACTGACCACATACTCGTCCTAATGACACCCGGGCGTTTTTTCCGCAAGAATCAAGTGCACGGACCTCCCCAAACTTACCCATGTCCGGTGAGGACCTGCATCATGCGGATGAGATGCCGGAGGTCGCCTCTTACCGCTATGATTATGGCGTGCCCAATGCACTCTGGTGCATTGTCTTTGCCTTTCTAAGTTTACGTTCGGTATGGAGCAATATGAACCTTATACTGGAAGATATAAGGTTCATATTGCTCTGTCTGAAGTAATTGTTTTCCTTACGTTCATGAATACTGGTTTATTGACTTTAAAGGTCGCTGCACACAGCGGGCGCGGCGCGGCGGGACGGGACGGCGACGCGACACTGAGCAGTTGTAATGTATTAAATATTACGGACGACGCCACACAGAGCCGTCCCGCTCGACGCGACGGTAACCGTCACGCCACGCCGCCGCCGCGCCGAGCGGGAATACAAGTTAGAAGCGGCGATAACGGGCTACGACTACGATCGCGCCCGCAGTGTGACCGATGCCGCCGCGCCAACGCAGCGTCGCCGCCCCGCCACGCCGCGCCCCGCCACGCCACGCCGGCTGTGTGCAGAGACCTTAAAGCTTAGAATTTTCGCATGAAACGCTGAATTAGCAGAGCTTAACGTACTAAGCTATTGTTGTTAATTACTCAGATACCCGCGAAACGAGACACAATAGTAAAACAATAACAGCGCGGTCTCATAGGGCCGGTTGGGGATTCAAACGTTAAGTTGGTATTATCGATCTCTAATGATATCGATGATCGTTGCTGTATTTCAATGAAAAAGCGCATATGGGGTCACATATGGGCCCTTAGGGCCTTAGGTTCGAATCCCACGAAATATTCTCCAATAGAATTTAACTTTATTAATATCTATTTGCCCGTACCTTTTACTTTTAAGAATGGCTAATGAAGCTATTGATGAATAAAAAAATTGACATGTGCGAGTCACACACAAAATTTTAAAATCAAGCAAAAAAAACGCTGACATATTTAACGTTTCCTGTATGGGAACCCCCTTTAAAAATATACTTCTTTCAATTAAAATATTTATTGTTGTGGTGGCAATATTAAGCTATTCTGTGAAAATTTTAAGTCTCTACGTCATCATACGATTCATGAGATACCTTCATACCTACGTGCAGTCCGCCACAAACAGACAGACGGAAAGAGGAGACTTAAGGGACCCAAGCACCCTTTGGGTACCAAACCCTAAAAATCTTGATAGCAAAAGATCAGTTATTCTCATATTTACGAACCTATAACATCTATAGTAGATATTTATTTGTTCGTAGAGTTTACAAGAACCTAGAAACTGTCGCCGATTTAACTCATCGTCTAATACCAAATTTTTATGAAGCTCATAATTCCTCAGAACATTTAGCTACTTAAAATCGCGTCGTTATCTTGGAAAGACTTGGACATTCGGTTGGCTGGCTCGCTAGCCAACTGATAACTGCCCCAGGGGTCATGTCGCAGCCATTTTGAGTAGTTACATCTTTGACGTCTTGTGATTCAGTTGAATCCCAGTGCTCGGTGTTTCTCTTCTTCCTCTCCTTTTGAAAACTATATCGAGATTACATGGTGCTGTTTGGCACGATAAAACTATCGAACCCGTACGGTGTGTGCAGGGGGCCTGTTCTCAGCGGCCTCAAGATTGAAGCTCTCAACAATTTGACGCTCGAAACCATTTTCTTCAACTTGTGTAAAGGTAACAAACATTCATTTACTTCATCCTATATCTTCTTTAGCGTCTTGTCAACTTATTGGGTTAAAAATGTTCATAGCGAATTCAATATCTACAGTTGTGTAGGTATTTAGGTAGATACCAACTTACTTGTTATTTATGTAGCAATTTCAAGAGAAATAAAGGCCTCATATTTTAGTGTCAACTGATAAAGATTGATTTTTTTGTCACTACGTGAATCAACTGACAAACACCCAGGGGTTTTAACCTATGGATGGAGAACCTTAAAGATAAGCTCTATTATTTTCACAATAATTCATCTTATACGATTTTCATAGACTACTTTCTAGGTTTCGAAGTAAGATTCTTTGTAAAACCTAGATCTGATATTGTTCAATTTTTTTTTTTATCAAATTGGTAGTTACTTACCTACTTGAATTCGAGAAATGTTTTCGTGCATTTAGTAGTATTTTCAGTACATTATTTATTAACTACCTAAAAGCCAGTAAATCTGACTCCAGTCTTGCCATGAAGTACCGTGTTACCCCAGTTAATGGGTTGTGGAGGTCTGGTAGGCAGCCGCTCCTCGTAAAATACTGGTATTCAGCTAAATCCGGCTTGACTGAAAGCCGACCCCAATATAGTTGGGAAAAGGCTAGGCAGATGATGATGATTTATTAACTACCTAGGTATTAACGCATTCAATGCTTAATTATTAGTGAACTTTATGCAAAAACTAAATAAATAGCTCACTAACTCTTTCGTGTGGTGCAATAAATGCATTATGTTCGTTTGAAAAATGTTTACTCTGTGTGGCTGGCAGCAGACTTAGACTTAGCCTCTATCTACATTTCCACTACTAGGCAAATACCCTCCCTTGATTCCTTCCATGAGTCACGCTTTTGCGCTTCTTTTCATTCCCAAAAAGAATTTGATTTTCGATACGTTTTGATTTACTTACTTACTAATTTATATGTCTATATACGCTACATACTTATCTCTTTAGTAATTTATTTGACCTACATACCAAAATGATGTTAAAATACTTATAGTCTGTTTTTTATACCCTGAGACTAAAATGACATTACGTGGGTTGTCACACTTATCAAAACACAAAAGAAACATCATTAGTATTGTCAGTTTGACATTTACCTGTGTCAATTTAGTCTCAATGATTAAAAAACAGACTATAGATGTTAAAACCCGCCAAATCTAATTATTAGCGTTTGACAGTTCTGACAGATTGTGAAAAAGGGATGGGGTCAAAGAAATCGATTACCATAATTTCCAATTCTTAAGAGATATCGATATCATTTCTTTATATTATTTTTTAACACAGTTGCTCGTAAAGCTGATGTAATTCCACCGGTTTTAAATATGTAAAGCGGGTCATAAAAAACGCGTGTGTTATACCAAAGCAAATAGTTAAGTTATAGTCCATACAAATTCCAAAACAGCATTATTTGCCATTTTTTTTTTATGGTTATAAACTAGCGCTTCACTGCGCTAGTTTCTTGATGATGGTAAGCAGGTTTTAAGCAATTTCGCGCGCGGCGATTATATTGAAATTTGAATAGCCTCATCATTTTATCATTTGTCATTTTTTGTTATTTTTTGTCATTTTTTGTCATTTTTTGTCATTTTTTGTCATTTTTTGTCATTTTTTGTCATTTTTTGTCATTTTTTGTCATTTTTTGTCATTTTTTGTCATTTTTTGTCATTTTTTGTCATTTTTTGTCATTTTTTGTCATTTTTTGTCATTTTTTGTCATTTTTGTCACTTTTTGTGATTTATTGTCATTTCAGTCATTTTTTGTCACTTTTTGTCTTTTTTTGTTACTTTTTGTCACTTTTTGTCATTTTTTGGGATTTGTTGTGATTTTCTGTCATTTTTTGTCACTTTTGTCATTTTTTGTCATTTTTTGTCATTTTTTGTCAATTTTTGTCATTTTTTGTCATTTTTGTCACTTTTTGTGATTTATTGTCATTTCAGTCATTTTTTGTTACTATTTGTCATTTTTTGTCACTTTCTGTCACTTTTTGTCATTTTTTATCATTTTTGTCACTTTTTGTGATTTATTGTCATTTCAGTCATTTTTTGTCACTTTTTGTCTTTTTTTGTTACTTTTTGTCACTTTTTGTCATTTTTGTCATTTTTGTCATTTTTGTCACTTTTTGTCATTTTTTGTGATTTGTTGTGATTTTCTGTAACTTTTTGTCATTTTTTGTCACTCTTTGTCATTTCAGTCTAGTATTGGACGGTCGTAGTGAACAGACGTATCGAACAATATTAATATAAACAAATAATCACTTGCGAAATCGTGACCTAGATTTTATTAAATTGCTGTAAAGTGACTCATACATTAGGTTTGATGTGTTTTCCCTATAAAAATGATCAGTGATTAATACATAGGTAAATTATCTACTATATGATGGAGGATAGTCCCTTCAGCCCAAGAAGTAGGTGTGCTCGTTCCCCGCCGCCTACACCTGTAGCCGGCCCCGCTCCTCCTCCTCAAGCGCCGCAGCAAAAGAATGAAGCTTTTGAAGCTATTACGACATCGGACATTCAGAGCTGGATGACGACCATCGACCAGAACTTGCAGGAGGTGTGCAATATCGCAGCGGAAGGCAAGCTAAATATGGACCAGAAAATGCGCCTCAATGCCCTATGCCGGAAGATCGGTCATAGCACATCGCAAATTGCGGTACAATACCAGTACATGAAAGCGAAAGCTTTCCAATACCTCAATGTTGCCAAAGCTCTTGAAACCCAACTCGACCTTTCACAGCAACTAAAGGAACTCAAGTTGTGTGTCGAAGAGAAAACAAAACCTGCCCTGGGAGCTTCATTTGCTGACATGGTCAAGAAAGGAGCCAACAACTACATCCAGCCGACAAACGTGAGTTCTGTGGCCATTTATCCTGTGGATAAATTAAAATCAAGCGATGCAACAAAATCTCTCGTCCAAAAAATCATTTGCCCCGGACAGATGAAGCTGCATGTTAGAGGCCTGCGCAAGACCAAAAACGGTGGTGTTATCATCAGCACTGAGTCGAAAGACGACATCGAGAAGCTGAGACAATCGGAGCAGCTAACAAAATCGGGTCTAACAATCGACGAGCCTTATAAAAGGAAGCCTAGGGTTGTTATAATAGGAGTTCCGACATCCATGTCAGAAAACGAGGTTTTCACGTGTTTGTACCACCAAAATCTCGCCGAGAAGCTTCAGGACTGCAGCCTTGAGACGTTTTTGACCTCAGTCAAGTTAAGCCATAAGTCGGGTAAGAGAGATACTGACTATTGCAACTACGTCGTAGAAGTATCACCAGTCATACGAAAAGCCCTAATGTCAAGAGAACGAGTGTTTGTGAATTGGTCATCATGCCCTGTAAGAGATTTTACTTTGGTCACACGATGCTATAAGTGTCAGCAATATGGCCATGCTGCCAAATCATGTCGACAGACGTCCTACACCTGTGGTCACTGTGGTGAGCAAGGCCATTCAATCAAAGAATGTCCAAAGAGGTCAGATGAACCAAAGTGCGCTACTTGCTTGCATTTTAAAAAGCCAGACAAACACAACACTGGAGCTGCTGACTGCCCCGCAAAAATGATGGCCGAAAAAAGGTATATTAACTCAATAGATTATGAAGGTGCCTAAGAGCGCCGTTAATAAGTTATTTATTTTAGATCTTTTTAGTTTTTATAGTAAAGTTTTATTTCTCTTTTGTTATTATGATAAATAATTTAATTAATGATTTAGATAATTTTTCTGTATCCGAGTCTAGACTTTG
Organism: Mythimna separata; assembly: GCA_030763345.1. Lineage (NCBI taxonomy): Eukaryota > Metazoa > Arthropoda > Insecta > Lepidoptera > Noctuidae > Mythimna > Mythimna separata. The sequence goes on from CM061187.1 coordinate 9,066,687, forward strand.
TGAAGCTGAAAGCTGCAAACAATATCTTTCCGGCTACAAAACACCATTAACCGTACTAACACAAAACATTCGCAGTATTTTTAAGAATTTTGACAGCTTTAGCGTTTTTCAACAACGGCTCAACATTAACTGTGACGTTATTGTTTTAACGGAATGCTGGCTTACCAAGAAATATAATATACCACTGCTCACAGGGTATAAGATGTACAAAAGTGGTAGGAATTACAACCAAAATGATGGGGTGATAGTTTATGTAAGAGATCATCTGAAAGTTTCAGTTGAGGAACCAAATATGCAAGATTGTAACAGTTTGGTAGTGAAGATTGGATCAGATTTTGCGATAGTAGCATTATATCGCCCCCCCTCTTTCAAAAATATTAACAATTTTACTGATACTCTGAATGATGTCTTGCAAAACCTATCACCTTTTAAAAACACGGTAGTAATTGGAGATATTAATATTAATATTCTTCCTGGAAGTACTGACGCATCTGCTCAGGACTATCTCAACCTATGCGCATATCATGGCTTGCTCCCAGCACATTGCTTCCCTACACATCATAGTGGCTCTTGCTTGGACCATATCATACTCAAATCAAATTTTCCTTCACTTGCACTTGTTATTAACTCTACAATTACAGATCACAATGCTGTCCTACTAACACTAAATTGTAATTTACGTAAACAAAACACTCGCATAGTTTCGAAATTGAATATAAATAGACTTGAAGAAGACTTTCGCGTCATCAATTTTGATCCAGTCTATAATTCTGCTGACCCACAGTATTGTATGATGTATGTTATAGAAAATGTACGTCATGCAATTCAGAAAAATACGGTCATATCGCAGTTGAGCAACAGAAATTACAATATAAAACCGTGGATCACACCAGGTCTTATCCGCTGTATGAAACACCGAGATAAACTGCACATGAGATGTAAATCTCATCCAGAGAATACTGTTCTACAACTGTCATACAAAAGATATCGTAATTTTTGTAATAATCTTCTCAAAAAGGTTAAAATCAGCTACGATAAAACTGCACTGGATAAGGCTGGAACAAATAGTAAAAAGATCTGGAAGTATATTAAACATGTAACTTTTTCCTCAAAACAAAATGAGTCATCTTCAAGTTTATTACGAGCGCACTCGTCACAGGTGACGTCTGCTAACATAGCAAATAATTTTTTTGTTAACGTTGGAAAGTGTCTGGCGGAAAAAAATGACCGGGGTCAATCTGCTTATCTAGTGAACTCTTCTACCTCGAGTAGTTCCACTCTATCATCTTTTGCCTTACTAGATACTGATGAGACAGAAGTAGAAAATATAATCATGTCTTTGAAAGATGAATGCGCAGTTGGTTGGGATGAAATATCAAATAAAATTATTAAACATTTCAGAAATATTTTAGTACCTCCACTGACTTACATTTTTCGTATGTGTTTATCCTTGGGTATTTTTCCTGAGTGTCTCAAAAAAGCAGTTATCATCCCTGTTCATAAATCAGGCAGTAAAGAACAAGTAACAAATTACAGACCTATTTCTTTATTGCCTTGTATGTCCAAAATATTGGAAAAAATCATAAATAAAAGGTTGTTCAAATATCTAGAGGACAAATCAATTTTATCAGATCGTCAGTTTGGTTTTAGACCTAAAATTTCAACTGCCGATGCCGTACATCATCTCACTGATTTTCTAGCGCAAGAACTTGACAAGGGTAACCATACAGTAGGTATTTTCCTGGACCTTGCCAAAGCTTTTGACACAGTATCTATTCCTACTCTATTGCGCAAGCTTGAAACAATAGGTATTAGAGGTATCCAGCTAAAACTTTTCAAAAGTTACCTAGAAGACCGTACTCAGTGCGTTAGAATTGGCAATGTCCTCAGTGCAGACCAAAAAAACACGTCTTTTGGTGTTCCCCAAGGAAGTGTATTAGGACCCACTATGTTTTTGATATACATAAATGACCTTTGTAATCTTAAACTACAGCACGGCACAGTAATATCTTACGCTGATGACACTGCTCTTCTTTTTGCGGCTGAATCGGAACATGAAGTTCACAAGCTTGCGCAAAATGGCTTCAATATTGTAAATAAATGGCTTCATCATAACTCATTAACCCTAAATACGGATAAAACAAATTATATAAAGTTTTCCATGCGCAAACCAACTTCCATTAATTTCTCAACGCTGTATGCTCATTGTTGCACAGTCCCCGCAGAATGTCCGCTAATGTGTCCTAATATTAATAAGACTAACCAAATAAAATACCTAGGTGTTATATTAGATGAGACCCTTACTTTCAAACAACATATCGAAGTCTTAAATAATAGAGTTCGTAAGCTGATATTTGTATTTAAACAGCTGCGACATATTGCTGACCCAAAAATAATTAAGCAAGTTTACTTTGCTCTATGTCAGTCAATTTTGACATACTGCATTACCTCATGGGGTGGAGCAGGTAAAACATTATTACTACCAATCGAAAGAGCTCAAAGAGCGATTCTCAAGGTGTCTACTTGCCGCCCTTTCCTTTTTCCCACTAACCAACTCTATAAAAATTGTGAAGTACTAACAGTCCGGCAGTTATTCATAATGAACATTGTACTAAAACAACACGCATCCCTCCGCTTCAGCACTGAACTTACTAAAAAGAGACGGAAAGACATAGTTTGTCCCACAAAAAGCACAAAACATGCTTTTACAGCAAAATTTTTTGTTTTTCTGGGACCACTACTCTATAACAGACTTAATGCAAAAGCAAATATTTATTCCCTAAGTTATGTAAATTGCAAGAAAACTCTGAAGGAAACATTACAAAATTTGTCCTATGAAGATACAGAAAAGTTATTAGTTGTACTTAAATAAATATTAATTGCACTTTTTATTATGATTAGTTAGCTTAGTTAATATACAAAGATTTTAGCAAGTAAGATTTTTATACTGTTTACACCTCTTTTAAATACCTATTAGTTGACTATTTTACCTTTCGTGTATGATGTGATTATTGTGATTACTTAGATATAATGTTTTACCTTATCTCGCCTGAAACACAGGATGTCCTAGTTCAGGCATGTAACACTTGTGAACTTTACATAGAATTAAGAATAATGGGATTACTGTATTACTTTATTTTTTGAATTTTATTATTATTAAAGTCATTATTAGTAATTTACGTCATTTTTTGTAATTTTTGTCATTTTGTCATTTACCAAACAATATTTGCGTTCGATTTCTTTGGCGCTAAACACTAAGATGTTCCTCACACAATAAAATTGCTGCGTACTTATTGTGTGAGGTCAAATGTTTCTTTTTTTTCTGTTTCCTCGCAAATGTGTTAAAAAACGTCGTACGATATACGTGCGTATTGGTTATAACATGCTCGGCTCAGTTACGCCCTCGCCTTCGGCTCGGGCTGAAATTCCGCCTCGCATGTTATAACCATCATTACGCACTAATATCGTAATGTACTATAGTAATCGAATACAGTTTTATAGATTTATGTGTTACTGTAAAAGCCTGTTATTGATATAGCTTACATTTTACTAGTCAATCTTTGGACATAGCAACGTGTAGGTATAGGTAAATGCCAGAATTTAAAAGAGATCAGGATTTCCAGCTTCATCCCAACATAACTGATGTATGTTAATCAATGATCTTGATTTTCATAGCTTGACAAACGAGCGATTTTAATTCATGAATTCCCGACCGGTCCTATGAGACCGCGCTATTATTGTTTTACTATTGTGTCTCGTTTAGCGGGTATGTGATAGGTTAAGGTGAAAGCTTCAGGGTAGCCCGTGAAATTCAAATTTTCTTACGATTTTTGCAATTTGCATGAAGTATAAAGTTAAAATACTTTAGCTCACGAACGATTTTATCAAGTTCAAAAAAGGTAGTTCCAATACGTGCGGAATGATTGTGTATTACTATTAGGTACTGTAGATATTTTTATCCTATAACTGGTTGATAGGCTAGATAGATTAGATATACCTACTTACTTCTACTACTGTTACTTAGTATTATTTTTTATTTAATTTCATAAAGCTAACTTACAACATACAATACAATAATAGATCGTGTGTAAAGCAAGTATTTCTGTTTACTTCCAGCCTGTCAGATCAAGAGCATGGCTTCGATCCCCCCCTCCGCCTTCTCTGCCGGCCGCATCCGCGACACGCAGCGCGACATGAAGATATCCAACAAGACCAAAGGGAACGAGTCCACTAAGTTCTTTAATACTTCATGTAAGTTATTCAGATAACGGTTCCATTAACTCAACCCACTCAACAACAAAAAAAAAATTAGGGAAATCAGTCTGGCTGTTTAGATTCATTTTTGGCAGTGTTTTATAATTCTGTATGAAATAGAGATTCATTTTCGGCAGTGTTTTATAAACCTGTATAGAAGATAACGAAGAACACGGTTGACGGCACGATTGGTGCAGTGTTTGAACGATTAGCTGCTGTGTACAGAGCAAATATTTGTTTAGCCTGCAGAAGTTGTTCTGAGTGTCTTATGTATGTGAGTTGTAAATGCACCCACGATTGAGGAGCCATTCCATGCATCAAAAAATATTAAAAAAGAAGAAAGATATCGAAAGTTTTAATTAGGTACCTACAGTCCTACACTCTACAGTACCTATATCTAGTAGAAAATTCATGTCATAGTCCCAAATTTACCAAATTCACGAACTTGACTTGCTCCCTATCCAAGCATAAGAGCCGGTAGGTATAGGTAGGTATTTCATACTAATGCAAATTGTGACGGAAGGATTATGTTTTCAATTAAGACGACCAGTAGTGGGCTTATCACAATCACACACATAACATAATACACTACTTGGGTATATATCAAACACTGTTTCTTTATTTCTAGTTAAGGAACTATCGCCACTGAAGTACAACAGCAAGCTAATGAACAGCATCTGGGGCCTGTACAACAGATACTCGCCGCATAACGTGAAGAAGATCAACGATGCCCACCCCTCCGCTGCGGAGTTGCAGCAGTAAGTATCTAGTATCTACCTACCTAGGCTACGAACACTGCTCACTGAATAAACACCTCCACACAATAGGCGTCACAGACCTGTGCAGAACATGCTTCGAGGAGGAGACAATCGCAGATGCTCCTTGACTGCACAGGTGTCACTGATACACGCATACGAACCTTAGGATCCCTGAATTGGCTGAGATGGGCTGGTTACAATAAGTATGTCCATGGAATAAGCCTACTAAAGGCTTTGGTCGCGATGGTCCACGCACAATATCCATACCTATCGGAATATAAGTTAGGAAACTAGACTCCGATACCTACCTACATTACCTTAAAAATGTTAGGCACATTACTTATAATCCGGTTGTTTAATTTTATGACATTGAGCATGCTCACTAAGCCAAAGCAAAATCTTTAAAATTACCATTACTACTGTTATTATTTTAGTTTTCGTATAAGTAAACAGTTTTTGGTGTACAATAAAGATTATTTTATTCTATTACGTCTTTTTACTATCCTTTCAGATCGGCTGCCAACTCCAACAAAAACGAACCTATGATTACTTTGCCTTCAGCCAAGCTCGACAATGTCTGGGCTGCTATAAACGTTTCGAAGCACTAATTTAAATGTTTATTCATTTAAACAAAATGTTTTAACAATTAAAATATCTACTCAATAAATATATTGTTTGGTAACCTATAGCTCAAATACATGGTTTTCATATAATTCACATTGTATTATTTCTCTCTCGATTGATGCAATGAAAAAAGTTGTATAAATAATCCTTAGGACTAAGACGCATAACGTTGATGACGCAGAGTCGAACGAGGACCTTTAATTACCAGGTCACTAGGATCGGTAAGTCTCCTCTTTGAGGAGTGGTTGGAAAGACGTCACGTCAGGCGAGAGGCCGCCGCTAGGATGCCGATCCCAAATTTTAACTACCGTAGGCGCGGGTTTGCGGACGGCGAGCAATGGGTAGCTTGCCGTCCAGCAGTCCGGTAATCATCCGGATCGAGCCCAAGTCGTCGACGTCGACGGCGCGTACTGTTTCATGCGCGCCTCAAAGAGATTTTAACAAACCGTAAGGGTCCAGCAGGGTCGAAGCCTCTAGGGCCATGGATTGGCTTCTAAAAGGAAATCCGGGGCCTTGGAAAGAAGGCAAAGAAGAAACAATGGAATGAATATTAGTCTGTAGGTACTTAAAAGTCTGACACGCCCTCCCGCTCTCCACAAAAGCGGGAAAGTCAGTCTGATTATTCCCCACCTAAAAATACCAGGTCACTCAATTAAAAAAATACCCGAATTAAAAGGAGCAATAATTCCTTTGGCGATTTTTCCTAAGGTGAGCTCAACGGCTGCAGGCGTAATACCTACTGAGCAGAGATGAACAGTGGGGTTTTAAACTAGCGCTCAATTCTCCAGACGAAGTCCCGTCGAAGGTTACTCTTAGCTTGACTACTGTTTGGGGTGATACGAGTATAGGAGCTAGCAGCCGACTTACCTGTACAATAAATTGAACTGGATCGCCTGCAGAAGTCAATGTGCCTGCAGACAGTACTGGCGGCAACTGTACACTCCTTCGCATAAGAACCCTTTAGAGGCAGTTTTCGGTACGCGAAATCCAAGTGCTGGAACAACATTCTCCCACCGATAAGAAATGTTATGTCTTAACACCTTCAGAACACAATTTCTTATCACTTCAAAGAAAAAATGCGAAGAAGAAATACTATTTCTGACTCACTTTATATGTATAGTAGCTATATACACACATACAACTTTATAACCACACCATATAACAAAGTTACAAAGTACTCTGTGATTTAACACCTAGTCACCTAGTAATTTCACTTCACATAACATATAAATTTATCTCTCAAAACGAGCTGAGCGTCCGAATGTCACCGCAAGGATCCAGCAGAATATCAGCGTCAGGTATATTATTTAACTGACTGCACGAGCTCAGCTGGACTCCCATTTGGTGCAGCTCTGAGATGCACCGCACTGTGGCCAAGGTCAGTTTTTTTTTCTGAGTAAGTACCTACATATTCTGTTATTTTCTTTTTGTTGTTGTTGTTGTAATTGCCAAGCCAAAGGGAAACAGGTACGAGCGAGCCAATGGTAGAGAGAGAAAAATAGGTAGTGTGTCCCTTTTTTTCTTATCTGTGGACACACTAGTAGAAAGAGATAACAGACAACAGAAGCCAACACATGACCCCAGAGGCTTCGACCCTGTGACCGTAAGGGCCCTAGCAGATACGATTTTTTGGTAATTGAATCTGGTGGATGAGACGCGCATAGGATCGGTCGTTCTGGTAACACTAGAGTAGGCCGATGTCCAAAAGTGGTCATTTTTCGGCCGAAATTACGGTAGGTACTTACACTTAACTAAATGTATTATAATAATATAATTAATTGACATACTAGATGACGGAGCATCATTTCAGAATGGCAAGGCCGATTTGACTGCTTTTTGTAGGTAGGTACATAATAATTTGTGTGTATGTCGTGACGACCCAGTAGTAAAGGCGGCCTCTGATGCACAAGGACCGGGACACATAAACGCGATACGACGTCGTGTCGTACCACGATGCGGCGTCGCGTCGTGGGAATCTACGACGAGCATCGTAAAAAACTACGTCGCGATATCGTAAAGTGCCACGATACACGGCATGACGTCGCGTCGTAGAAACTCACGATGCGTTCCTGTGTCAGTTGTTATTCAAAAGGCATTGTACTTCTTTATGAAGTGGTTCCCGTTATTCATGATTAAAAGAAATAGGTGGATCCAGTATCTTCTGAGTTTCTGTCTTTTCTTTATCCGTCTTCTTAACAACAGCAGGAGCAGGACACGTCTAGTGTGGTCCATTTCTCGAAATTAACTGCGACAATTCACCCTGCATTGTATCGACGGCGTCGTGCCGTGTATCGTGGCACGTTACGATGTCGCGACGTAGTTTTTTTACGATGCTCGCCGTAGATTCCCACGACGCGACGTCGCATCGTGAAACGACGCCGCATCGTGGTACGACACGACGTCGTATCGTGTTTATGTGTCCCGGCCCTTAGGGTGTGGCCGGTGTGGGTTCGAAACCGGAAAAGTATATTGAATTTTTCAACTAAGGTATATGTACTTTCCAAGTTTAGCTTTGACATTACTGATACCCCGTGCCTAGAAAAGCATTGAAAGCACGTAAAGCCATTAGTCCAGGTTGTAGTTAATTCGTAGATCTTTGACAGTCGTTATAGGTAATTACTTACAGGGTTGTGGAGGTCTGATAGGCAGTCGCTTCATGTAAAACAGGGGTAATAATAATGGTTCAAGTACACACAATAAATTGACTTTTAAACAAATTTTATTAGGACATTTTATTGCAATAAAAGAAGTACCTATGGCTACTGTAAAACCATCATGTTCACATAGTTATTTATTATCACAGACATACTAAAATAACCTAAAAATACAAAACACCTATTTTTCTAATAGCACAGCCTACCTAATTAAATTATTCATCTAACTAGGTATGGTATTCAAATCAAAGCAACAATAAAAATTAACCAAAGTAGTGTACACATTTACTTTTGCATGCACATAGCTTTAGATAAAGTATCTACAGATAACTCTAATAAAAAAGTTATTTTATAGTACAAGATGTATAAAATAACTTCTTCAAAAGATTTTTTTTTGTATTAATATTATAATAACAATTTTCGACATTTAACAAAAACATGCGCAGTTTATGGGTTTTTGATTTACAGAAAAATAACGTTCGAGAGGAAATCAAGCACCTAACATAATCCAAACCGCAATTTTCCATTTAAAATCGAACGTAACAAAAATCGAAAATGAATTTAGGTATTAAGTATATTGTATTGTTACAAATTGACACAGTAAATATTTAACTAGAATCCCACACAAAACAAGTGACTAGATCACTCTTCTCAAAATCATATCCATTTTAAACAGAAAATTGAACAAGCGACTAATTTGATTGTGATTCAAAAAGACACACAAAAAATATATAGGTTATATAATAATTGAGTAATAAAACACTGGAAAACTAAAGAAAATATAGGGTGCCTAACTCAGGTGCAAACATCTGCAAACTTTCGTTTGCAAATTTTAATTGCCACACATAGGTACACATGATATTATAATCATGACAAACCATCATGCACTTTAACAAATACATGTAAGTTATTCAGCCATTGTATAGACTGCCTAATCATTCTATAGTTGTGATTCAATACAACACTGAAATTATTCAAGTATTGTATAAAATATTTTATCAAGCGTTTATCCTAGGTATACACCCTGCCTAGTCAATATAATTTTACTTGCCATCTGCACAATTCAGCATTCCAGCATTGCCTGCTGAACATTTGGCATCATAAAGATTCCTAGGTAAAGTACAGAATATGTAAACAATATTTTATACATTGCATGAAGACTTTAGGCATTCTATAGAATTCCAGACTATACATATAGATCACTGGTAACATAAAGATACACATCTGAGTTGGCCACGTTTACAATATTCCCTATTGGTTTACTAATTTAATTAAGTATATTTGTTATTAAGTATTAAGTTATGTGGTAAACAATTAATTTTTTCGAAAACTGAAATTCGCAAATGATCCAACAACCCAATGGCCGAATATCTATGGGCGTAACATATATTTTAATTTAAAGAATCGTCGTCTCTATAACAAAAATAATAGTATCCTGTTGTCATAATGAAAGTTGCATTATTTATAGAACACAAGTATTTATGGAAGTTCATAATTATTATCAAAAATTATTATTTAAATTATATTCACTTAACTGTATAAGGGGTAACAATCAAAATTTGTGTGGTCAGCAAAATCCAAATGTGGCTTGGTTAGTGGAGAGTGAGACGCCTATGAGAATTAATGAGATGCACTATTCAATTTATGTTGGCGGTGGACAACTGCGGGAAGTTCTTATTGAGTGTGAGGTGTGTCTTGCCATAACTTATATTTATAATACAGTACTTGGAACTTAGTGCTCTAATCAATTTTAATTGAAAAACTAGCTCCACATGAGCAGCCTAATTCAGCATTAGGATTTTCTGTTATCCTAAATGCTGATCTAATTAACTCAGTCTGATAGTCCACAGTAGAACCTTTGATGTAATCCAAGGAGGTTTCATCAATAACCACTTTTACACCATCTCTTTCAAATATTCTGAAAAAAAAAAGGTTATTAAATACAGAGTCACATCATGCAACAAGTGTATTTTATATTTAATGTTTTGTTTAACAAACCTACACAAATGTTATATTAATCTATCACATACCCGCGAAATGAGACACAATAGTAAAACAATAACAGCACGGTCTCATAGGACCGGTTGGGGATTCAAACATTAATATCTACAAAATTCAGCTTATCAGTAGGAAACTGATAAACTGAAAAACCCAAACTAGTATGGAAAATACTAGGCATAAGATGTCTTAATCCTTCGAGTACCGTAATTAGAGACATAATAGAAAGACAATAGGTATGCCATATGCCTTTGGAGACCTATGTGAAATAAAAAAACATTGTCTTTTCTTTCTTGTTCTTCATTCGCTGGCGAACGCCAGCGTTCACTCTCTCATTATCTTTCTATTATGTCTCTAATTACGGAAATTTGAATGGTTCAACATAGCTGAATGCACTGTTATCTCTTTTTTACAGTAAATGATAATGACATGAAATATAAGGTACGTTTCTCAATGAGAAATTCAATACATACTTATCATCATCAGCTAGTTTAGTATCCAAATCGAATTTATACTGGAATCCAGAGCATCCACCGCTTTCCACCAACACTCTTAGGAAATGGTTATCATCGCTACATAACTGTTTGAGCTTTTGAACGCAATTTTCACTTATTCTTATTCCTTCGGTTGAAGCAGGTGCTACAGCTTTCTGGGTTCCATAAAGCTTATTGCCTAGTCTGCAATAATGATGATAACCAACTCTAAAAACCTGTCTAGGTTTCAAAAACATTTTGGTAATGATGTATAAACTGATTTTTCTGATTCTGCGAAAATATTTCACTAGTCAAAAAATTTCGCTCAAATTCTGCCTAATTTAACTTTAGTAGAAAAAAGCGAAACCCAAATTAATTTTAGACACAATAAATTACGAAAACAAAGATTTCTGGATGACATTTAATCATTTGACACTTGGTCCGAAGAAAATCAAAATCCATAGACTTATCTATATATATAAAAATGAAACCCGTTTTTCGTTGTCACGACATCACATGAAAACGGCTTGACCGATTTGGCTGTTTTTTTTTTTTAAATGTTCCTTGAAGTTCAATGATGGTTCTTACGGAGAGAAAAATTCTAAAAAAAAAAAAAGTTAGGTAAAGTAGGGTAGGTAGGGTAGTTTAGGGTAATGTAGGGTAATGTAGGGTAGTGTAGGGTAGTGTAGGGTAGTGTAGGGTAGTGTAGGGTAGTGTAGGGTAGTGAAGGGTAGTGTAGGGTAGTGTAGGGTAGTGTAAGGTAGTGTAGGGTAGTGTAGGGTAGTGTAGGGTAGTGTAGTGTAGGGTAGTGTAGTGTAGGGTAGTGTAGTGTAGGGTAGGTAGGGTAGTGTAGGGTAGGTAGGGAAAGTAGGGTAGGATAGCGTAGGATATGTAGGGTAGTCATTTGACGGGAGCAAAGCCGCGGGTAAAAGCTAGTTAATTATAGATATGAAATCTTAGACCATAGATAAATAGTTATTTTTATCAATATCTATCAAAAGAAAATACAAGTCATACAACGCTGTCCGTGCACACACTATGTTTTTGGTTTTGTACTTTCGTTTGGTTCCCAATTCCCATTGCCAATTTATGGAGAATAATCATGTCATATTAAACCTGTGGTAGACATCTTTTTTTTGTATGCATTTTGTACGTAAAGTAAGACGTCAGTGTCAATGTCGAATTTCATATCTGACAATGACACTTGGCAAGTGTCCAGTGATGACAGCAAGGGGAAAATAAACATTTTTTTTATTTTTATGGCTTGGACACTTAGCTCTTTGAGCCCTGTCCTGGTATGAAAACTTTGTTTACTATTAGTATTATATTATATCCTTGGACACGAAGATCTTTTTAGGGTTCTGTAGCGAAATAGCAAAAAACGGAACTCTTATAGATTCGTCATGTCTGTCTGTTTGTCCGTCTTTGTCACAGCCACTTTTTTCCGAAACTATAAGAACTATAGAGTTATACATAAGTAGTGTATTCTGTGAACCGCATTTTCACCCAAAAATAGAAAAAAATGGTGGTTCCCCATACTTAGAACTGAAACACAATTTTCTTTTTTATCATACCCATCATGATGATGATGATGATGATGATGATGATACCCATACGTGTGGTATCTATGGATAGGTCTTAAAAATGTTAAATATTAAGGTTTCCAATATCATTTTTAGGGTTCCGTAACCAAATGGCAAAAACGGAACCCTTATAGTTTCGCCATGTCTGTCCGTCCGTCCGTCTGTCGTCACTTAATCTCTGTGACCGTTTTTTTTTTCCATTTTTTATTTTACTAATTTGTCGGCGTGATTGATATACATATTGGTACCAAATTTCAGCTTTCTAGTGCTAACGGTCACAGAGATTAAGCGAGGACGGACGGACGGACGGACGGACGGACGAACGGACAGACATGGCGAAACTATAAGGGTTCCGTTTTTGCCATTTGGCTACGGAACCCGTGTCCCCCCCTCTAACTTTTGCACCATAGGTTTAGAAAATATGATAAAAATCTGGAAAGCTTAGTAAAGACTTTCAAGGAAAATTATTTTGAACTTGATGGGACGAATAGTTTTTGAAAAGTTAGGAACACTTATTGTGACGGACGGGAAACTAAGGAACCCTACACAAAGCGTGGCCCGACACGCTCTTGGCCGGTTTTTTTCTAAACTGAATAATGTGCGCGAGAGACACTTCCAAAGTGGTAAAATATGTCCCCCCCTCCTGAAACTTCTAAAATATGAGAATAATGGAACTAAAAAAAATATGATGTCCATTACCATGCAAACTTCTATCGAAAATTGGTTTGAACGAGATCTAGTCAGTAGTTTTTAGGATTCCATTGCCAATTGGCAAAAAACGGAACCCTTATTAATAGTACTTATCATGTCTGTCTGTCTATCTGTCTGTCAGTCCGTATGTCACAGCCACTTTTTTCCGAAACTATAAGAAATATACTATTGAAACTTGGTAAATAGATGTATTCTGTAAACCGCATTAAGATTTTTATGCAAAATTGGAAAAAAAAACATTAAATTTTGGGGGTCCCCCTCTAATAGAAATAATATTTCCGAAAGAAATGTCCAACATGTCAACATTATCATCATCAATTTAGCTTAAAGACGGCCACAGCTGCACAAAGGTCTCTCCCTAATGTCGCTACAACGACCAGTCCTGAGTGTCACGTATCCATAGAAATTTTGGGACCCACAGCCATCGTTAGAAGCCTTCCAATGTTGAATGGAATCCTTTAGGAATGCGGTCGCCACTCCAGAATCGGTTCTCATCATCATTTACATCTCAGCCGAAAGACATCCACTGCTGGACATACTCGTAGGCTTCCCCCAAGTGTCACCACAATGACCGGTCCTGTGCATCTCGCTTCCACCGGATTCCCGCGACCCTCGCCTGGTCGTCGTTCCACCTTATGGGAGGCCTTCCAACGCTACGTCTTCCGGAACGTGACCGCCACTCCATAACCTTCGACCTATCGACCATCCGTTCTACGAGCAATGTGCCCTGCCCACTGTTACTTAAGTTTGGCGATTCTTCGGGCTATGTTGGTAACCTTTTGCAGATATCTTTATTTCTGATGTGATCACGCAAGGAAACTCCGAGCATAGCCGTTTCTTTGCTCTTTGGGTGCCTTTAAGCCATCAGATGAGACACATTGCTAGCTACCACGTTTCAGAGCCGCATGTCAGCGCTTGCAATACGCACTGCTTGTAGAACTTTCGTTTTGAAATACTGGTATGTCGAAGTCAGCTGTTGTTTAGTCCGTGAGCATCCTGATAGTTTCGATAACTTTTCTCACAGGTACTCGTTATGGGGACATTTGTTTCTGTTGATCATGTTTGATAGTCCTGGCTTAAAACTTTATTTACTCACGTATAATTTGTACTCAGATCGGTTGGTCTTATTTGAGGAGATGCCACTCGACTAAAGTTCACGGGAATTAATTGTGATGCATTTTAGTGTAAAGACAGATATGGACCTTGAAGAGAGACATAAAATATTTATTTTTTAGAGAAAAATTCAAACTTTCACATACCTAATTTTAATAATATAGTTTCGGTCATGTTTATTCTTAACACTCTATTATAAATAAGCTTGAACGAGGGTTTTAGGGCATTAATCAAACTACATATTATTTGGTGTATATATGTGAAAATTACAGTGGACACAAATAACCCCGTGGATTTTAAAATCAATGGCGGGAAAAGTACAATACCAGGTGAATGCATTTAAGAGATCTTCTATTCTGTAGATATTTACTTGGAGGAAAGTAAAGGTGCAAGTTGGTAGCGGACGACATGAAGCTGCAGCAAACGACGTGTCGCAGCGACACTATAGTACCCGGCAAATACGTTGGCAAGTTTCGCGCATGGTGCACAAAACAGCCAATGAGCGAACAGGACGTAACGCAGCAGCGGAGGCAAAAGTCGTCTAACGCACCAATCATAAACTACTATTATAATGCTGCACCAATCGCGCGCCGGATCGGCGCTACCTCGTACCCCGCGTCCCGCTTGACCACCAAATAGACCTAAAAAACGATTTCTGCGCATTGCCAAGTTATGTGCCGCCGGTTATACTGGTTTCTATGTATTTCTATGAAATTCCCTCCGTAGTTAGCGACATGAAGCTAGCGACGCTTCCTCGAGCGGCAGACGGCAGTGTCGTCCGACCACAGATCACTGATCAGTAGTGCCGCTGACGCCGGAGCAACGACATGTCGAGCTCTAAAAATTGCGATCACTATTCTCGAACACGTGAGACATCTTGTTTCACGGTGCACTCGGAACCAATTGGATACCATCTGCTGTTGCCGTCTGCAGTCAGGTTCGAAATCATGACTACAGCGACATGACGCAACGACGTGTCGTGACGACACGAAGCGACGACATGTCGTCTGCTGCTGCTGCGTGCAGTCGGCTACCAACTTGTACCTTAAATTGACCATCGCACACAAAGAGATCAGCTGTAACACACTTTGACTAGTTTTTTTACGTTTATAAATCATAAGTGCGGGACCCCTGAACATAATAATATGGGGTCTCCAAATGCGCGGGGCCTGTAGCATTTGTTACTCTTGCTACATGGCTAATCCACCACTCTCTGTTATCATCTATATATATAAAAATGAAACCCGTTTTTCGTTGTCACGACATCACATGAAAACGGCTTGACCGATTTGGCTGATTCTTTTTTTAAAATGTTCCTTGAAGTTCAGTGATGGTTTTTACGGAGAGAAAAATTCTAAAAAAAAAAAAAGTTAGGTAAAGTAGGGTAGGTAGGGTAGTGTAGGGTAGTGTAGGGTAGTGTAGGTTAGTGTAGGGTAGTGTAGGGTAGTGTAGAGTAGTGTAAGGTATTGTAGGGTAGTGTAGGGTAGTGTAGGGTAGTGTAGGGTAGTGTAGGGTAGTGTACGGTAGTGTAGGGTAGTGTAGGGTAGTGTAGGGTAGTGTAGGGTAGTGTAGGGTTGTGTAGGGTAGAGTAGGGTAGTGTAGTGTAGTGTAGAGTAGTGTAGGGTAGTGTAGTGTAGGGTAGGTAGGGTAGTGTAGGGTAGTGTAGTGTAGGGTAGGTAGGGTAGTGTAGGGTAGGTAGGGTAGGGTAGCATAGGATATGTAGGGTAATCATTTGACGGGAGCGAAGCCGCGGGTAAAAGCTAGTTTTTGATAAAATAAAAACAGCATATTTAATTAGAACTCATACAAAAATAGATCAGTTAAGTACTTAAAACATAAACAAAACGTTATTTTGTACTAATTAAGTATTTTGTGTGTTTCTTTAACATTCAAGGTCAGGAAATTTAATTTTATAGACCTATGACACTTGGGAGTTCTACTCATGATCATGCATTTGATTAGTAATATAATTGACTAATTATTAAGATTTCTGTGATAGTATTTAATAAATAGATGTCACTTTTCGGGGTCCAATAAAACTCTGAGCACTAAGTCCACACTTTATCACACCACCTCCGTCGGTCCTCACCGGAACTGGCCAGTTTTGGGAGGTTCCTGTATCGAAAGACGACGCAATCAATGCCCATGTGCCACCATTGTGCGGGTCTTATCATGGCCACCATAGGCAAGACCGGTTAGGTAGACGACAACCTCAGAGGTTGACCTACGTGAGGCCACACACACAAAAAAAAAACAAATTGTACGTGTCAGTGGAAGTCTCCCCGGCCTGGGCAGTGTATCGCCGTGTCCTCATGCGATGGACAGTGGCGACCGAATGCGTGCGGCCCTAGTTCTGGCCATGGTCCTGGGTAAGTAGGAATGGATAGTGGAATCCTCACGTCCAAGAGACGCTCCGGGTGTCGGAAATCGCAGGGAGATCCATAGCCACTGTAGGCGCGGGTTTGCGAACGACGAGTAATGGGTAGTTCGCAGTCCGGCGACGTTGCTCTGTAACGCAAAGGGTAGTTTAGCTGAAGGACACCGGGGATTTTAGACTGTAAAAGTCCGACACGCCCACTCAATCCACCCTAGTACGGGTGAAGTAGTAATTTGATAATTTCTCTCCTCATAACAATAGTGGGCAATTAAAGCAGCTTTTGCCACAAAATTGTTAGGTAAACAAAAACAGTTTCGACTCAAACTAAATAATTGGCTGTATGCATTTGAACCATTTAGAATTAAGCTACTTACTTGCTTTACCTTCAGAGCCCCAATTAACTCTACTGAGCTAATTATGGGCAATATCATAGGGTTAATAAATATTAACCTATCAATACCCGCGAAACGAGACACAATAGTAAGACAATAACAGCGCGGTCCTATGAGACCAGTCGGGGATTCATGAATTAATAGTAATTATTTTACTATTCTTCATATTATTATAATAATGTATACCCTGTCCTGTAACTTATTATACTACAGAACAATTATTTCATGTGTCAATGTTAAAAAAAAAACACCCCAGAAAACAGGAACTTTTCTAGAGTTGCAACACAGATGTTTTTAACCCATTAGTTAGAAAGAGAGCGATATATAGAAAACTGAAAGAGAGAGGCGACCGACTATGGGAAAGCTGGCCAGCGGACCGCTGCATCAACACGTTTGTTTTAAGTTTGTTTATTTTTATTTAACTAAGCGAACACTATTTTATTTAAAAATGTATATTAATTAATGAAATTATGAAACGTTTGATAAAGTTATAGACATTAGATATAATAATAATGGATATTCCAATCAATACGACAAATATTTCCAATATTTATTAAGAGATCGTCTTTTGATTGTATCGTTTGATTTAATTAGAAAAATCTGGTAACTCACAAAACATTTAAATAATAGTACCAGTGCACTTGAATGTTATAAGAAACTTCAGAATAGTGCATTATTTCAATAAATTCACTGGGCACCCTACTCCACTTTGCGCGGCAGCGGTCAGAAGGCGGAGCTTATCGGCAAACTCGCGTCGAAGCTGGCTTCACTGTCAATTCGAGAGCCGCGAAGAGTACGCTCGCGTCTATTACGTGGTGTGTTTATAGTGAAGTGGATTTTGTGATGAGATTATCGAATGTCGTGAAGTGAAAGATAGTGTTGTTTTATCAAAAAGTGCAACTCGTGGGCTGTACAATGTTTATGGTTCACTTATAGTGAATAATCAAAATGTGTGAATCACAATTGTGTGCAAAATTGATTTATGCCACGTAGTGACGCGAACGGGTAATGATTCCTAATGTGGAGTTCGAAGCAAGATGGTTAGAGAGACTCGGCACCTGTGGGTTGGAAATTTACCCGATAACATTCGTGAAGATCGAATAAGGGAGCACTTCAAACGGTAATATACCTTTATCTATTGATATCTAACTTTCAGAGACCACTGGCCTGTTAAAAATTGTATTTGGTAATCCCAAGTCCTAAAGTTTGTAAAGTTGACGATTCTCAAAATATAATGAACTAGGTAGGTCTCTCCACGGACTTGCTGTAAGACGTGTGGGAGTTGGAATATAAACATTAACCAGTACAGTAGGTACCTATGTTTGTTTGGTTGGAATGTTTTATTCTTTATATTTTTAACTACATAATTATTTTACTATTCATTGCACTCAATTATTATTCATATAGGTACATAAGACCAGACGTTTGTAACTACTTGTTATGAAGTACCTACTTAGGGTTTCAGGTATTTTTCTATTGAAGAAATCCAACGTGGTTTAGTTAGTATATAATTTGAATACTTAGTAGGTATTTTTGTGATAAAAATAAATACTGATAAGATGTCTTACATTTTACACTGTTTCAAGTAAAGTTTTTATTTGTCGCCAAGTTTTGACTCGTCGCTGAGTTGTTAGCCTTCCACTGGACGGACTTGCTTTCATGCTTTGTGCTATTCGTATTACGTATTAGCCTTGTAGACTGTTTGAATTACTTACGTTCACTCACCACTGTGTAGTGTTTTTCTAAAGGGTTTATTGGTACGTAATTTATACTACATTTACATACACTGATTTACCTATTGGTCTTTAGAGGTACATAATATGCAGCCTTGACTCGTTTTCTTTTTCTTTTAAGATTTCTCTTTCTTGACTATAATAATAATTAACACTTTTCCTTCTAAAAACACAATAAAAGTACGTTGCACCACCAACCTACTGATTTGTATACCTAATAAAATTGAATTTAACTTTTAAAGAACACTATTGCTTTTAAGTTAACAATTCATTTTCGGGAGAATTGGTTATTCTTTTGACAAAAAGCCAGCTTGGTTGAATTTTTTCATGTACACTCATCGTGACTTAATCATGGGCACACTATTCAACAAATTAAAACAGAACTATCATTTAAGGAGCGAAAAATATACTATAAAAGTTACTAATTAGGTAATTACAAAACTAAACTATGCGTCAACTACTTAGTTCTATTACAAAATCTATGTTAAATCTGAGTATCAATCTACAAGATCAGCAAACCAATTTCCAAAAAAAGGTCGAGGTTCTCAAGTCGACTGAATATTTTTTTATACACGAAATGTTTGTATTTAAAATTTCATAGAGGAACTACGACGAACGTTAACAAAATAGATGGAAAAAGTTTGGTGTTCAGCTACGAAATATGTATCATCCAATATTTAATTACACCACTGTATAGCTAAAAGATTAAAGAATTCGGTACGCTAAGTGAGGACTATGACGCATTACGCACGGTGGAGAAGGAACCGGCGCCATTTTAAGATCATTTTTTGCGACGTTTCGAGATTTCCATTTAGATCGTCTGATCTGAAGAAGGTAGGTAAGCCGTACGTTTAAATTCTCATCTCTAGCTCTCGTCAGTCTATCGATTGCATAGGTTACATATTATATGAAATTTAGTGTACGAAGGCGGTCCCAGAAGTACTCGATCTGACCAATAATAAAAAGAAACGCAAAAATAAGTTTAATTCTTCAATTTAGTTTCCTTGTGGATCGATACCTATATCTTTCTTTGCCCACAATGGTCAATAACTTCTATACTGTATTCATAGTTGGAACCATCAAGCTTCTCAAATTAGCCATTAACCGCAGAGCACCTCTTTTTTGTTGGTAAATCTTTTTCCACCAAGGCTTTTTTTTTTTCAGATTAGAGGGTTGGCCTTCTTACGAAAAAAAATCTTAAGAAGGCCAACCCTGGCGAAGCTATTCAAACTTAAATTAATTGACTTAATACATCGCAATGACGGACGTGGGGGCTGGCGCGTTGTCGTGATGAAACAACGCTTTCTTTTTCGCCAGATTCGGCCGTTTTTCCTGGACTTTAAGGACTTAAACGCTACAATAATGCTGAGTTATATTTCCCGTTGATTATTCTCCCGTTAACGAGATAATCAATAAATATTGTTCCACATGCATTTCAGAAAACAGACGCCATAACCTTTTCAACCGGCTGTATTGCCGTCACTTTTTTTCCGAGCCGGTTTTCTCCTATTAGACCAATACTTTAACTTCGCCTTCGTCTCAGGTGTGATATGATGGACCCTTGTTTCGTCTATCGTTATGAATTGACGCAAAAATTTGGCTTTATTGCTACGCGACATTGCTAAACACTTGATAGAAACATCCTCACGACGCTGTTTTTGCTCCATTGCGTGCAAACGCGGCACCCATCTTTCAAATTTTCGTTCAATATCGGATTCACAGTCGACCCCAATATAGTTGGGAAAAAAGGCTAGGCAGATGATCATGATGAATGATGATCCGATTCACAGCAAATGTCTTACTATCTCGCGTACTTTCAATCGATGGTTATCTAATAAAATCATTTTTGTGAATTGTCATGACATTTTTGGCAGTGACCTCACTTGGTCGGCCACTGCAGTGTTCGTCTTGGCAGTTCGCTCGACCTCGATTGAACTCAGTTACCCAATAATTTACTGTTGTAAACGCAAGAAGACTCCCCCAGAGTAGAATTTCAAAAACCTTTCACAGGAAAGTTTTGTATCACAATGACAGATTTTTCTATGTGTACAAATTTACCGAGAGCATTCATTTTCGATGGTTATTTAGTATTTACAAAATAATATTTAACGTAACGATATTTATATAGGTACCTACGTACCTTTAGTAGTTGAAATATTGTAAATACTATCGATTGGAGTAATTTGTTTTTTTTTTTTTTAAATTAACCGGGTTTATAAATTACCACCACACTTACAGTAATTATTATACATAATGTTAAATTAAAGATATAATCAAAAATATATAATGTATCGACCTGTACGCGTAAAAAGCCTTGAATTCTAGTACAGACATCTGTTTACAGTTGAAAAAAGACTCCTCAAGAGCAATCAAATGATACCATTAAAATACTATGTTTATGACCGAGTGAAGCAGTGCCGGGACCGTAAAAGAATCACCGACGTCGAGCGGAGCGATGACGGTGCCAGAGCATTTATTTAATATTTAAAATTATGTAAATAACACCATTACAGCTATAACGCCAATGCGGTGCTGTTACCACCTATACATCTGTATTAATACAAAGAAATAACAAACAATATACATAAATTGTGTTGTAACAACATAAACATACAATTTAATGTAAGAAATTAACCGGTATTAGTACCTATATTTTCAATTACTTCAGTGTATCTCAGCAGGCTGGACAGTAGTGAAATAGATCTACGTCAGCAGCAAAGCAAGGATGTATTCTTATGACGCGTGACATGGAGTCAAACTAGTATGTCCAGCAGCGTAGGAGTGGAGCGGTGCGCACCCCCGCAGAACGGAGGGGCGCGAAGCCTTAGCTCCAGCTGGGGGTGGTGCAATCAAGCCGCGCAGCACCACTAAGCAACACGAAACTATCCAAAGCAATGTCTCTCTGCATTGCCAGCCCACTGTAACTTACCATCCCCATTACTAAAAGACTTGAGTACGTTCGAGCGGTAAAAAAGCCAATACAAAAACTTAATATTTTTTTATTAATTTTGTATTTTATCCACCCTAAGACTATATTTAGCCTTCTGGGGGTTTCAAACGGCAGCACTCGTTTCTAGATGGTTCCGGGCTAGCGCATTATACAATCTACGGCTGTATTCCTAATCCTTGCACTGCCTTAGGATAAACCCAAGATTATTTGAAGGACTTTCTCCAATGTGCTTACGAAACATCATTTCTGGAACCATCCCCCTAGGTCCTGCATATACAAGAATGGTGGCATAATCTTCCATCTCATGTTGATGTAGCAACGGTTCCCGCGCGCGAGAGTAGGTCATAATATACTATTTGGTGATGTTCAAGCCTAACTTGTTATTTACACTCCACTGCACTACCCTAGATCAATATCTTGCTCTGCATTGGGGGCAGTTGAATTTATGCGAGTGCATGATGAAATCAAGAAAGATGCGATCGTAGTCAAGTAATAGTCGGGTCAGTAAAAAAAATCGCTTCTATATAGATACAAGACTGTATAGGCTTCAATATTACCCGTAACGTACATGTTGTAACTATGCACAACACACATCGGAGTCCATGGGAGAAACCATCATACCTACTTTTTTTACTACTTACGTAATTAGGTGATCGTCGTTTCCAAGTTTGAGTTTGATCAGTTCGCAGACGACCGCAATAGGAAAGGATTTCTACTTACAAATCGCGTGCGGCGACCAATTACTCGCAGACCAAGCACACGAGTTACCGTTATTTGTGCTTCCAAAATCCTACTTAATAATGATCTACATGCGTTAACGTTCATCCCGCGTATAGAACCATTCACACACACTTCACCGGCTTTATATTGAAAAAAAAAAGGAAGGACCGTAGTCTATTTAGTTCCATCATTGCTCTCTGCAAAGTTTATACTAATAATGCAAGAGGTTTTTAAGGTGTATCCACACTTATCAGGGTCGTGACTGGGCTAAGATCGTGCATCGGAGTCCCGTCAGAGACTTTCTGTTCACACATGTCAGGGATATGACCGGACCCAGAACAGGTCAATCTTTGCCCTTCAGTCAATACTTTGTATTCGTATCAGAAGAATTTCGCTTCAGTGTAGTATAGTAAAATAGAAATTACAACACGCAGTATACATGCGTCATTTGTCTTTGGTTAATTAATACAGAATTAGCGACCGGAATTGCTCTAGATGAAGAGAAGATGAAATAGGTACTAAGAGAGACAAAGATTAGTTTAAGAAATGTGTCTGGATTTTGAACTTGGCAAAAAACAAGCAGAATAGAGCGACTGGGAGAATTTAACATAGAAAACGAACTATAAACAAATTGTTATTCTTATTAAATATAATATATTATAAATAATATTAAAGAAAAAAATCGATACCCTTAAGAAAAATATCGGGGGACTCCCGCGCACGTCTCAGCATCGGCCCATATACTGAAGCTCCAACACTCGCGCCGACCCGGGCATGAACGTGTGTGAACAAGTTCATATAATGCTACGTTTACACGCTTGCCAAGCGTCGGCAAGTGTCCAAAGTTCGCTATCACAAACGCTTGGATGCCGTTTACACGCTTGCGAGTGCGTCAGTGTATTAAGGACAGCCAATCACGACGCAAGTATGTCCACGTCTGCCACGTTGTACCGGCTTTTACTTTTGGTTTGACATATTTTACCAACTTCAAAAAGGAGGTTATGATATGTTCGACTGTATGTTCACTGATTTCTCAGTTATTGTGGATGTGGACCTATTTTGTTTTTTTTTTTTATGAATGATGGTGTATGCAAGAGTATAATACCGAATTGGTTTCATAGAAATATCATGATGTAATAATCAACTAAGCATATCTTATGGAATAAATAAAAATTCCTCATAGGATCACAGCAGGTGATGAAAGTACTCACGGAAACTCTTTGATTAAACAAAGTAACCTAACAATGTCAAAAAAAAATCTGAAAAGTGCAAAATAACTAGATTTTAAAACGAATTAAAAATTCGAACGTCATCGAAGAGACAAAACTGTTATAGAAAACACGTTAGTTGAATTACTTTTGTATAAAGTTTATCATTAATAGTTTGAACAACTTAGTACTCATGATTGATACGTCGTCCAACCTCTCGAGAGACACTAAACGCGGGCCAACGAGTAAACACGTCGCAAACGCTTGCTGCAAGCTTCTTTTCATCTGTGTCCAAAAACCGACATTAGCTTGGATCGGCGACAAGTTCACGCTGGCCGTTGGCATGGCTAGCGTGAACAACCAAACACTCCATTTACGCGCTTGGCAAGCGTGGACGCTGGCCGACGTTTGGCAAGCGTGTAAACGCACCATAAGACGCGCGACGTACAACAAAATATTTTTTCGTGCTTGTGACGAGCCACATGGACCCACGGTCCGTCCACGTCCCGGGCTCGACCATGGTATGTGTAGATAGACCTTTATATGACGGGACTCATGAATCTGTCCGTCTGTCATCACCAATTTACTCCGAATCTAGTGTACACTTAGGGCCAGCGCCCACTGCCGGCATGGCACGATACGGATTGGTATCGAAAAAATAATAATAAGTATTTCCTTCTCCAAGCATATTTTGCACTGAGGACTATCTGTAATGCCCATTGTGTGGAGGTGTGGAGTTTCAGTGAGCAGTACCACCAGACGCAGACTGTTTCTATTCGGTTGCATAAGGCCTTTAGTGAGGGTTTCATTTAGGTAATAAAGAGGCCATGCCATTCCTATGCCTAAATAAAACTACCTACATCTTGGTGTCGTAGATCACCAGTCGGCTTGGGTTTTTGGTGCGTTCACGTAGCCAACCACGCAACTGAGCAATGAGGACCAGTACGATGGGTTCGGGTAAGAACACTACCACACCGGATCCCTTCCTAGCCAGTTCATCTGCCGCGTCGTTGCCCAGGAAGCCGCTCGTATCCACTGCAACGTCAGTGTTGGGGTTGGGTGGACACTGTTGTGACTCGTTCTAGCGCGCAGTAGACGAAGCTCACTGGACAGTTTGATATTCAAACATAATCAACAACTTCGAGTGTGGAGCCTTCGACCTAAGAGTGGGTGTTACATAGGCAATTAACCTAGATTTTAGTTTTGTCTACGTTAATTTTAAGACCCATTAGAGAGAGTGGGTTTTAAATAGAATTCATTGGGGTCTTCCTTAGTCTCAGCGTAGCAGTAGTAGGTACTAAAATATTGTCGGGTAATCGAAGATTGATAATGTACTCGCCATTGATGGCGAAGCGTAGCTCTCGAGTATATGACCTTGAAACCTTTTTTCAATTGCAGCGGTAAACAGTTTTTGGGAGATAGATTCTTCATGCACTACGTATCGCCGTTATAGAATCGAATCTAAGGGTTTCTCGTAGTGTAGAAATAAGAAATAAGATAAGTATTTTGCTTCCTTTTAGAAAATTCAATCTAGAACCAGTTTTCATTAGAGACTAAAAAAGAGTAGAATACGGAATGTCGACGCACAAAATGTCGACGAATACGATGCTACAACATCGCGATACATGTTACCGCGATAGACCGTCTCAGCGAAACCACTTTATGTCCATGCACGTTACCGTGAAGCATTTTAATTGCGATCATCATCATGATTTTAGCCGAAAGTCTCCCCTGGTTAGGGTTACTAGATAAAAAAATCAAAAGTCCGGAGAAAAGGCCTGATTTCCATGGAAAAGTCCTGAGATTTTCTACAGATGAGAATTTTCTCTCAAAAATGTATTATTATCGTTGTATACACTGCGGATCTTGCGCACGCGTTTTACGCGACGCGTTGCAAGCTTGTATATACATCGCACTCAAAACTCAAAAAGAAGATTGTTTTTAGTTCGTTTTACTTCGATAAATAAGTATTGATTTTAACTGCAATTGTTACCAAAAGAACATTACTTTAAGTTTGTTTTAAATTAATACATAAGTATTGATTTTAAATGCAATTGTTACCAAAAGAAGATTATTTTTAGTAGTTTAATATGACCTAGAATAATCATCATCTACCTAGCCTTTTCCCAACTATATTGGGGTCGGCTTCCAGTCAAGCCGGATTTAGCTGAATACCAGTATTTTACGAGGAGCGGCTGCCTACCAGACCTCCACAACCCATTAACTGGGGTAACACGGTACTTCATGGCAAGACTGGAGTCAGATTTACTGGCTTCTGCCTATCCGTAACGACTGCCAAAGATCTCCAAATGACAGCCGGGACCAACGGCTTAACGTGCTTTCCGAGGCACGGAGGAAACTCGTTATGTTAAGATGGTCACCCATCCACAGACCAACCTAGGCAAGCGTTGCTTAACCTTGAAGATCGATCTGTGCGGCTGTTATTATCTAGCCACGAGCTCCTCATGACCTAGAATAATGTAACCTGTTTTTTATTAAAAATCCTGAGCTATCACTAGATTTGCTAAATCCGGCCGGAATCCTGAGAAGAGTCGAAAAATCCTGAAATCTCAAGACAAATCCTGAGATATGGTAACCCTACCCCTGGTGGACATAGGCCTCCCCCCCAAATAACCACAATGACCGGTTCCGAACCAGTAAGTTTTTTTTTAGTAGAATACGGAATGTTCCACGCACAAAATGTCGATGAATGCTCACAAGATGCTACAACATCGCGATGCTTGTTACCGCGATAGAACTTTACTGCGATAAAATTTGACTTCGATGCAGGTTACCGTAAACCGATCATCGTCATGATTTCACCCGAAAGTCGTCCACTGCTAGACTTAAGCCCCCCAAGCGTTACCACAATGACCGGCCATTTGCGTCTCGCACCCATCGGATTCCTTTAACCCTCACCAGGTCATCGATCCACCTTGTGGCCTTTCAGCGCTGCGTCTTCTGGTACGTACTCGCCACTCTAGAACCTTTCGTACGTAATCGCAGGGCTATGCTAGGAGTTTCCTTGCGTGCGTTGCGATGAAAGGCCACCCACATGGTGGATCGATGTCCGGTGAGGGTCGTAGAAATCCGATGGTTTGCGAGACGCAAATGACCGGCCATTGTGGTTACGCTTGGGGGAGGCCCATGTCCAGCAGTGGACGACTTTCGGGTAAAATCATGATGATGATCGCAATTTAACTGGTTTACGGTAACGTGCATTGAAGTCAAATTCTATCGCGGTAACGTGCATCGACATAAAGTGGTTTCGCTGAGACGGACTTTCGCGGTAACGTGCATCGCGATGTTGATAGCGTCTTGTGCATTCATCGACATTTTGTGCGTCGACATTTGGTATTCTACAAAAAAAAAAACTGAATTTATCGTTAACCTATTGTATTGATGGCACTGTTGTTGGATTTTAGCAGTTCGTGGAACGTCAATACATTGCAGACTGCAGATGTACCAGTCATGAATTGTTCATAATTTTATATTTAACGTTTGAATCCCCAACCGGTCCTATGAGACCGCGCTGTTTTACTGTTGTGTCTCGTTTCGCGGGTATCTGAGTAATTAATAAGCATTTGTTGAGAGCTTTCTGTGACATTGCCAACTTTTTGATTGCATACTCTTAAGTGAAAAGAAATTCGTCAAGGAATCATTTGATTGGTTTTGAATCTGCTACGGATTCTGTACAAATGCCGTACGTCAGTGCTAACGAAAACATCAGAAGCTGGTCTCTCTCTAATGTTCTATTGAAACTTCTACAACGCTAGGGCCGTTCGAGGTCAAACTGTTACTACGGACCAGTGATCGACTGTTCAATTGATTTTAAGAAGTAGGATGATAATATTATGAATAGGACAACCAAATCCAGTCTGCCAATTAGAAATTTCGTGGTTCAACTACATTCTAATCAATTACTACGCTGTTTTAGTGTCAAAAACTATTTTTTTACATTTTCTTGAAACATAGTACTTAATTAAAAAAGTGAACATGACGACCATAATTAAATAAAAGTTAAAGATATAAAAGTTACGCTCAGGACTTCTCCGACCCATTGAAAAAATCACTTAGATTGCCGCACGGGTCATAGAGAAAACTTGTTTATTATGAAAATGCGGGTAAAAGTCGGGTTGAAAATTATACAAAAAATAGTGCTTTGGTAAGCGATATTCTGGCGAATGCGCTTACTTCGTCTGAATCTCGAAAGAAATGAGCTATTGCATTAATAGCAGTCTATCGCCCCACCACAGTTTTGCAATGTCGCGCTCCAAAAGCAGCTTAGGTGCGCGGGCGGGGACCGCCAGGTCGATGAACCCGCCACGGGCAAGAATAACTAACATTTTAAAAGCTATCATTTAATTTTGTATCTTTATTTTGTGTTGACTTTACGTTACTACGAGTTGGGATTGTTAGGAATCGTGTCAGTTAGTTTCGAAATTCGGCAAAACATAATTTTATTTGACATAAATGTACTTACTTACCTTTATGTAGAAATATTGTTCCTTACCTGAAGTGCTACTTTTTGTGATATTACTTAACCTTTTGTAAAAGCGAAGGACCAATATAAAGAAAAAAATGCATGGACACCTTATTATTCTAATGTCAAAATGAACAACTAACCGTTTATAGACTAGAACCTAAACTATTTACAAAAAGGCTTTACATAGGGATTGGAATTTATTAACCCGTTCAGTAAGGGTTATTGATGATGAGTTGATGACGAATTGACTCATGCATGACATCTTATTTTGCCTTATGAAACAACTCTTAGATTTGAAAAAGTAGACACAGGGGGTGGTAACTTTAGTGTAATAAATTCCTTTCAACCAAACAATAATTTCAAAATATGAACGTATGTTTTCTTTCATGATTGCTGTTGTAAAATATGTATAGACAATCCAGGTATAAAGGACCCCGACAAAAAAAAAACGAAATGCTTTGGGTATGTTGCACCGGCAGCAGATCTATCAATTGATAAACTAACACTTGGTTACATGCACTTTAACCTAGTTTTTAGTTCAGTTTTAACTTATTTCGTGAATAAAAAGGTGGTAAAAACACGTTCGTAATGGTTTTTGCGCTATGAATAAGTACTTGCCGACTATACAATTTTATTAGTATGAAAAATACCTTAAAATTTTCAAAAAAATACTTTTAGTAATGTTTACATTTACAACATTGTCATTTTTGGTAACATTTAACAGTAAAATTTGTCAGTCAACAAAACGAATCAGCACGCCACAAACAACAAGATCCGAATGTGCCGTGTTCGGCGCACTGCTCGCCTCGCCTTGTGTAAATGTGTAGAGGTAGTGACGATGGCGCCCGGCGAGAGCTGGCAACGTCGCATGTTCATGTTTTGTACTTGCGCGTCGGACAGACAACGTTCGAACGTAACTACGCAGATCTAAAATATCCAACTCGCCTCGCTGCCTATGTCATGACTGATGATAAATTAATCGTATTTTTACTTCTGTAAATTTCGCGTTACAAATATGATAACGTCCATGTCATAAATAAATATTGTGTTATTGTTACATTTTATTTCTTTTCTGCATATATTTGTCCAAAAACTAGGTAAGAGGTTATGTAAGGATTATTGTTAGATATGTTTGTATGGAATATTTTAAAGTAAAAGAGATTTTTGCCCTTACCGAGCTGTAGATAGAGAAAAAGGATTTCAATGCATTTTTGTAGAGGAAATAGCTGTCAAAGCGTTTGAATAGCGCTCACCTTAATAAATTTTCTCAGCATGGTTTTTTTTTTTTTTTTTTTTTATGGTAGGGGAATCATCAGAATGACTTCCCCCGCTCTTGGGCGGAGCGGGAGGGCGTGTCAGACTTTTACTGACTAAACCCCTACCCCGTTCCTTCGTTGCCTTCGTTCTGGGGGGGACTCGGTATCAACCGTTAGGAATACCACATGTTCCCCCCAGAGGCTTCGGCCCTACCGGGCCCCTACAGTTTGCTGACATCTCCTTGAGGCGCGCGTGGAACAGAACGCGCCGTTGACGACTGGGCTCGGTCCAGATTATTTCCAGACTGCCGGACGGTGAGCTACCCAGTGCTCGCCGTCCGCGAACCCGCGCCTACGGTGGTCGGAAATCGGGATCGGGATCTCGGCGGCGGCGGCGTGAGGACCGTTCCCTCACGCGCTCGCGGTCAGCAGCCTCCTTCACGAGCATCACTGCTTCGCAGAAGGAGGCGACCGCATGCCAACCCTCCTCGCTCCGGATTCTCAGCATGGTTGACATTTGAATTTTTAAAATAGGTTATGTTATAAACCTACTAAAGCTAATTTGCAACAATGACCCTTTAGGTAGCTTTGTGTTATATTTAGAAATATTTCACCTCTCGACTAAATACTTTTAATTGATGACTGACTGCATCGGTACAAGTCTCTTGGGTTGCTACTATCTCTAACTGAGACTTGATGGAACTTTCGCCTTTCTTTATTTTTACCAGACAGTGCCGTACCTAGAAGTCGTAAGGTTTTAAGTGTTTGCGCATTTGCTCGTCTAAGATTTTTTTTACGAACAAAAAAACCTTAAAACTGATCCGAATATTAGCCTTCACAATTTAATATTTTGGCCGAGTTGTAAAAATACCTTTTTCGAAATTACTGATATTTTTTATGACTCAGGACCAGGACTCAAGATTTCGTGTCATCACATTACACATATGGCTTACCGACAATTATAATAATTATAGCCATTATTAAAATTGTTTTTTTTTATGAAGTATCAAGATTAATACTCAAACAATGATCATTAATTATCAACAATAATCATGGAATATTAATGTTATGAGCTAGTTGTTGAGATATCACTGTAACATAATTGATTGGTAGAGATTGGCTTTTTACATAAGTCTGCGTATGTACCACTACTGTACGTAAATAATAAATGATTATATATAATATAGTACTACACGATAGTACCTAACTTTGAGTGGAAACGGAAGAACGGTATGCTGAGGTTTCGTGAAGTAATCTTAGTCGCAGGACGCAGTCTGCTGCGATCGATGCCAGCCAGCCGGTCCAACGCCATGAAAAGGGGGTGAGGAGTAGTGCGCACAACTTCATTGCGCCGACTAACGTGAAAGCAGGCGCGGCGCGAGTTATTAGTAGTATTGCAACATAGGTCCCAAACTCCTTAATTACAATGAAGTTGCATGCCTCTACTAATTTACGATGATTTTGGTAAATAAAGAAGAATGATATCCCTTGTTTATGAAATTATAGCATTTTATTGACTGTCTAATTAATTTCGATATGAAGGCGCCATAAATTGCATTCGATATTTTATAGACAAAAAGAGGCACTACTCTTGGCTAATTAGGATATCTGTAACATATTAAAGCTATTCCGTGCTTTTTCTTTTTTTCTAGTTATGTGTAGATTTTTAAATAATCCAAATATGTTAATCAGTCTTTTCACAAAAAAAAAATAATGATAGGTACTGAATTTAACTTGACGTTACGTGCTTTGAGGTTCATTCTAAAACATAATTGATCTCAACCCCTCATATGGAGATATTTAAGAGTACTCATTATTTTGTTTTTTTTTATTATTTAGGTAGTCAAATAAATTTTCAAGCTTATGAATTTATGGAATACAACCCTTAACATCCCTTAAATCGTATTATAGGGGTAAATTTAAACAACGATTTTTTTATTATTCGTGTTACGTTTCAAATATATTGCCCAAGAAAAAAAGTCACGCATACTAAACGCATTTCTCTCTTTTCACTCCTATTAATAGTTGTATTTTCAAAAACCTTCCAATGCACACACGATCCAGTTTACCGGACGCCCACCGCCGCTCCAAGCAAACATGACGATCAACTGGTTCGTATGTGGCGTCTATTAGGGATGTATCCAGGGTGTGAGTGAGAAATGACTGGTTTGGTCTGGGAGAAAATGTAGAGAAAAATTATGGTTATGTTGGAGGCATACAATTTTTTAGCTTGGGAAGTTGTAAGTTTGTAAGATCATTTAAATTACTATAAAAAAGGTTTTCGAAAAAAAAAAATGTGCCATGTGATAAAAATCACAGCATTTCAATCTATCTGTGAAAATCACAGTGTTTATGTTTAATTAAGTATATCCCAGTAATCAACCTTAACCTGTTGGACCCCGTGGCACAAAAACGTGCCAGTAAACAAGTAATAACCTTTTAACTTTGAGAACCGCTGGAAAATAATTGTGCCACCAAAACCTGACCGAATAAAAATTATATTCTAGTAGTATAATTACAGAAGCAACAGAAACAGAGCAATAACAGTTTATATTATTAATATTATTTATATTAATTTATTAATATTAAATAAATAAATAAATAATAAATAATGGCGGTCCCCCCGAGGCCCCACAGGTTAAAACTATAAAATATCTAATTACACACTTTACATTGATTCGGCGACTGAACCATTCTAGATATGCGTGAGTTTTGGGGAACTTGGGACATAGGGAGACAGGGCATCACCCACTTTACTAGCTGACTCGGTAAACGTTCTGCCATATAAATTATCAAAGAAAAAATGGCTAGTGAGGACAGGAGAGTAGAAAATAGCCTACGACTTATTTTCACATCTACCAAACACCTCATGCCGTTTCGGAGTTCCATAGCAAAAACAAGATTTGTATACATATATATTAGATTAGACACATAATGAAAAGGAAAAATTTGTATTTTTATTTCTAATGAATAATAGACTCAAAAACAGGTTCCAGCCTGGCAGCATCTTGATGCTCCAAATTTTAATTTACAATAGCAATTTTAGATGACAGTTTTTGTTTGGCGTAATTATCTGTGGCAAAGTTAATATCCTTATAATTTCATCTTGCATAACATTTATTGACTTTAAATATCGAAGTACAGAGTATCGAATGTATTAAATAATAATAATTTATTCGCGTCCATTTCACAGTATCACGAAAACGTTCTTCAGCTTAATATATTAGGTACTCGCTGTCGCTGTTCTCCACGGTTTCACCCGTTTCTCTGGTTGCTACTCCACTCGTAGTGTGATTTTATATAGCTTACCCATCCTCGATATATGGGTTATCTACCACAAAAATATTTTTTCAATGAGAACCAGAGATATTAGAATAGAATAAACTTTATTGTACTTTATTGATTTATAGATAGATATAATTATATATCTCAGTATTTTTTCAAAATTGATATCATAAATTTTAATAGGTAACTTTTATACTTATTACTATAAATATAAATAGCTACTTATAATATAGCTCTACATATCAAATTTTCCTTTTAAATTTCATCCACTGTAAAAAGAAGTTCTAGGTTTGAATGAATTTAACGTCCCAGGCCCAGGACGTTTCAAATTGAAATTACAAAAATATGCGTGTCATACATATTAATCTCTATGTAACAATAGTAGATATTTCAATGAAATATTTATATTTTAAAGGTTGTCCTTTAATTTGTTAAATTTTTCAGAAATACCGGTTTCTGGCTGTGTGTTATCCATATGAATTAACTTACGTTTTTGAAATTTAAAATTTGAATTAATTCATCGCATTTGTACGTTTTATGGTCAACTACAACTTTGAGTTCAAGTGAAAAATTTATTTCAACATCGTACGATTTTTAATTTTATTTTTTTCATGACGAAATAGTTTTTGATATAAATATAATTAATTCAGTGCCGTTAAAACCTAAAATAGCTTTATTTATTTGAAAATTGTGATGTCGATTTAAAAATAAAATGTTAATACATTTCTGCCATCGTTAATAAAAAGGGCACAACTAATGGTATTGGTTTTTGAAACGTTTTGAAATCATAATATTTTACATATTCCAGAAAAAAAAAAGTTTCGAAAAAAATTACACATTTTTTCAATTTGTAATTAAACCTACACAGCTACACATATTACTTTATCTTCTTGAATTTTATCCACAATAAACAAAGTCTTAAGTTAAAAACCCCCATTCACTGGACTGGGCTAAATATACTTTGTTACTGTTATTCGACTGAAAGGCAGATCCTACGTCGCGTAGTGTAATAACTAAGGGTAAGACGGTCTTCGACGGGGCTCGACGTAACGAGTCGACTTATCGAGTAGTGTATATTGGCTCTTGAGGTGTAAAAAGTTATTAAATGTAAAGTTTTTTTATTGAGAAATATTACCGTTTTGGCACCAAAATTTTCGGCCCACAAGCTATTCCAAATTCGGCACCAATCGGCATTTTGGACAGGTGGTAACCATACAACCTACCAGTCCAAAATACCTATTAATACTCACGAGAATGCTCCTTTTTTTTAGTAGGGATGAATGACTCCGATTTAAAGATGCGAGACGCACGGGCCGATCGTTGTGGCGAAATTTGGGGGTAGTCTATGTCCAACAGGCGACTTCTGGCTGAAATGTAGATTTGATGTGATGAATCAAAACTAAATAGTGAACAAGTTGTAGCAGCATTATCATCTTCTACCTAGGTTTTTCCCAACTATATTGGGGTCGGCTTCCAGTCAAGCCGGATTTAGCTGAACACCAGTATTTTACGAGGAGCGGTTGCCTACCAGACCTCCACAACCCATTAACTGGGGGTAACACGGTACTTCATGGTAAGACTGGAGTTAGATTTACCGGCTTCTGACTATATGTAACGACTGCCAAAGATCTACAAATGGCAATCGGTGCCTACGGCTTACGTGTATGCCGAAACACGAAGGAAACCGTATTTTAAGATGGTCAAGTCACCCATCCACAGACCAACCTTGAATAAGTTCGAGCGTGAGGGGCTTATAAGATTGACGTAATATCCAAAATTAAGTTATTTTGGATTGGTATTTTATATTGATTACTACCAATCCAAAGTACCTTTTGGTGCTGAAACGGGAATAGCTTGGGTGCCGAAACCAGAAGATTTCAGATCTGCACATTCGTGCTGTTTATCATAAGGCGTTCCGTTGTGTATCTTCATTTTTCGTAGTTCAAGTTCAGTCGTCAAGTAAAACTATAGTATTAGACTTGCTTAGAGAATGTCATATGCCTAATGATGCCTCTATCAGTGATGGGCAATTGTAGTGATTGTATTGATAAGTGTAAAAAAAAGATGATAAAATGTAAGTATCTCATGTAAATTTGACGTACTTATTGTAGGTTTTAAAACCAAATGACCTGGCTAACGTTTTGCTATATGTATAAATTACCAAAAAAATGTGTGCTCTGGGGGTAGGAGGGTAACAAACAACTTACTGTCTATTCCCAGACCTACCAAATATAAATATGCACAAAAAATCGATTTCGATAACAAACACCGTGACATGCTATTTTTGTGTACATACATACATTATACTAAATTATCTAGAGGCAAAAGTACCTACAAGAGTATCCGCATGCACTTAGTTACTTCACTAAAATAATATCTGGGGTTTATGTGAATGTTAATTCAAAATGCTAACGTCAAGGTAGAATACATTATCTAAGTAATTTTGATCTAAAGATGTCGTAGGTTCTGGGCGTTATTTCCATCCATAGAGATGCTTCACCAATATAAGCTACCGTTGTAAGAATATTCGTGATCGTAACAATACTTTCAGATACAAAGTATTTTATAAATGATAAGTTTAGGTAGATAAGGTGGTTTAACTAACGTAATTTTTCTCGAGAGGATAGGTTTAGTATGTAGGGGAGACCGATGCTGGTGGCACTGTGTACTAGGAGTTGTTGTAACATTATTATGCAATGCGAAAGTTGCTGGCTGGTGACGGGTCTACAGGGTGAGGGCGAAGGCAACACCCCACACAGTATAGCTCTGTTCCACCCACGCCCCCCGCTCTATCGACCTGCGCAAGCATCCGGCCCGTTACTGCTTGGGGCAAGTCGACCGACCCAACCGAATTATACTTTTCTATCCCCTCACTCCTATCGCAGTTCAACTCATTTTATTCAGTAGCCAGATGCCTTTTTGGTGTCGCATTAAAGCATAAAAACAAAACTATAAACTTAGCAGTCGTTACTATGTGTTTGACAACTAAGTAAATTTTGTATATCGTATAACGTGCAAGACAATCTTTTCTGAATGAATACATAAAAATAAAACAACCTAGGCTTGATCGGTTAAGTGATTTTTTTTTTCAATTCAAATGTAAGCAAAGCTACGTACAAAAAATCGATTTGATGTTAATTTCCCAATATTCATTTCTGTGCACTGATGCGCAGTGCATACTACGGTATGTATGTTGTTGCAAACATAAATTACATGATCCATTGGTAAATTTGTGAAATAACGTTGCAAAGAGTTACATGGCGAAAGTTGGTATACTCCGATTCCTTTCTGGAACAATGTCAGATATTGTGACCAATACACATTTTATTTAATACTAGCTTCCGTCCGCGACTTCATCCGCGTGTTCAAGAATCGGGTTAGGAGTTAGCCTATGTTCGTTTCCATGTCAAAGGCCATATGTATGCCAAATTTCATCCAAATCTGTTCAGCTTTTTTTGCGTGATTAAGTAACAAACATCCACACTTTCACATTTATAATATTAGTTAGGATTTATTTATCGGTTGATAAAAATATCAAAGAGCAAATTTCGGGTTCCTAGAACTGTAGCACATTCTCAAGTATTTCGAATGAATATTGCAAGTGTTGATTTTATTTAGATAATTATTTTGGCAGTTCGTGTATTACAATAATAAAATAAAAATGGCGTCGGGAACAGGGTCGAAGACCCTGTTTTTTTTAAAATTATTATTTATAGGTTCGTGCTTGACTACATCTCACCTGATGGCAAGCGATCATGTGGTCGACGATGGAGCACGCTTGCCTAGCAGCAACCTATTCACTCTCACTTAAAGCCCCCTAGGTAGTAGCTATCAGGAAAGACCCTATGCTTATTATCAAAAACTGGGTCGGGCTCATCTTACGTGTAGTACGGCACTTCCGATTCCACACTCAGTCAGGGAGGGCTCTGGAGAAAGGAACCTGTTAACTATACGAGCATGTCCAGAAGTTCAACACTCTGATGTCCGAGCAAGTCGCTGATAGATAATCCTGGCTACCAGGTTGTTGTACCTACTCTCATAATCATTATTATTATGATCTGGTTTTATCCCACTGCAGGGCAAATGCCTCTCTTCTATTCTTGACTATCCTTAGCTACTTTTGGCTCATCCTTTAAACAGGAGTCCAATTCGTCATACTGTCTTCTTCTAGGCCTACGGCGTCGCCGGTTCTTGCTGTTTGAGATACAATCAGTGGTTGCTTTCACCCAATTATGTTGCAACATGCAGCAGATGCCTGCCCAGTTCCATTTTAGTTGAGGACTGAGTTGGCTACGTCTGCGATTTGTGTTTTGGAACGAATTACACAGTTCTTTTGACTACGAGAATACTTCGTTCCAGTGCTCGCTGCCAGACCCCGAGTGCGGATTTTTGACGTTTCATTAATGACCACATTTTCACTACGTAGGTGAGGGTAGGAAGGATGCACATGTCCATTAGTTTCGTTTTAAGAGAAAGTGGAAATGATCCTTTCATCAGGTGTTTCATCGACCAGTAGCTCTTGTAGGCGTTCTTCTCAGTACGTCCAGCAACTTCTTTAAACAATTGATCTATTTGAATTTAAACGCTCATCATAGACTATCACTTCGCAGGATATATTATAACGATATTAGAATGGACTTTACGATTACGGTTTTATACATTTTGGCATTGTCCTGTTTTTGCTTTTTCATTGTGAGTATGGAACGAATCTTAAAAGC
This sequence comes from Mythimna separata, assembly GCA_030763345.1. Lineage (NCBI taxonomy): Eukaryota > Metazoa > Arthropoda > Insecta > Lepidoptera > Noctuidae > Mythimna > Mythimna separata. Next base: position 9,103,980 of record CM061187.1, read on the forward strand.
ATTTTTTTTAAATACAATGATTTATTATTCCTACGTCTATTTGGAAAGGCTTCTGGTAATTTGATACTGTATGAAAGTAGTTTATTACTTATTCATAATAAATTACAATTTGTTTGATTTTCTACTTAAAAAAAATTCCCGAATACAAAATCGTTTTCATGTATTATTATTATCTATTTAACTAAGTAAAATCGATTAAAATGGTTGTTTGCAAAACGCCGTCTCAAGGTACCGTAATTCACGCTGCCGATGTTTCCAGCTTATACATATTCGAGAGTACGATGCATCTAGATTCTAGGCTACGAAGTTGAGAGGTTTACTGAACTTTAAAGGTTCTGACATTCGATTTTGCGTAGGTTATCTTCTAAAACTGTTTGATTGGTGTCCTCTCTTTATTTTTAGTATCATCATGTAGGTATTTTACTAACTTTATTTACCTGAATTTCTAGCCCGAAATCATATTTTTTTGAGATTAACATCAAATTTTCGATTTAGTGAGAATTACATTTTACACAACGTTTTGAAAATAAACAATCCATGTACAAAATAGCTTTTACAGCGTAAAAGATGTAGTAGGTAATGTTATTGGCAGACTGCCTTTACTAAACTACATTTATAAATAGGCAAGTACTTAATTGAATTAACTACCTGATCGCCAAATGAACAAATACTTAATAAATCATTGGTCAAAACGTTTTTTTTAATATTGTCACATTCCTACTCACAATATAGTAAGAATTAGAATTGACCTAATATTATGCAACTTAAAAATGTCTTACGTCGATCGTTGCAAGTTAACCGAACCTCTAAACAAAAATATATACAAACGGCACAACAACGATTGATTGAAGTAGCAGCTATTCAGAAAGTAGATGACGTCACCGACCCGGTATCTCCCTTCCCCGCCCTCCCCGCTCCACAACGCTCATTTTTCCTTGCCTGCCTGACTCGCCAGTGCTACTTCGCCCCTTACCCCGCGCCTCCCCTCGTCGCCCGTTTGCCTGCGTGTGCTATCACAAACACACGCGCAGTGTGTTGAGTCGAGTTTCACACGGAAACCGGCTACGGCATCGACTGCGGCCATGTTGTAAGAACCATAAAACTGGCAACGTCGCACCAGACATCGACCGATTTAATCTTGTTTGAATAAATTTCTGAAAAGATAATAGTAACTTAATTTCAAAATAAAGGTTACATGAAATGATAATGAATTGTATTTCTATTTTAGTATTTGGTATGAATAAAAAGGTGTACCTATCCACAGTATAAACGAATGTACGTATAGGAAAACTAAAAAAAGAAATCTATGTATTACCTTGGACCTACTGAATGTGATTGAAACTAATTATTTTATTATTTAACTATGTTCATCAGCATCATTGAACTATGTTATTTATTATTATAATACCAAAACGTCAGTGGCGTACTGACGTTTTTTGAATTAAGCAAATACACACACGGTTAGTATATTTTATTAAGACGTGACAAAGTCCACACGCATATAATTCATTTTGAATGTGGTGCAGGGTGATAAAATAATAACAGTTTAGTTTCTATCCATATTATTTATACATTATGAATCGTGTTCGCGTCTATAGAACGATAGAGAGAATGGGGAGGCGAACGGCGGCGGTATGGCAACAACGCTTATCTTTTATACGCCTATTGTGAACTGTGCTCGGAACGGCAACAGCGCGTTTTATACCTGCTGGCCTGCTCACTCTCGTGTCATGCCGACGCGCACCGCAGACCGTCCGGTTAGTTGTTTATTTTTTAAATAAAGTTGCCTCTTCATTATACTGCCATTTTATTTTTTTATGTATTGCTGCCAAAAACAGTAACTTTATTTACTTATTGCATGATGTTTTTCATAGAACTGTGTGTAATTTGTTGTAATGTATTTTTCTCGGATGTAAAACATTTCGAAGTAGAATAATTACGAATTCAAATTATTATTTTTTGGGTTTTCGCGACCGAACTAAGTTGATAAGTTTTTACTTAATACGAGCGATTTCATTAAACTTTTCTGTCTTTTACTGGAGAACTAATAAACCCTTTGGAACCTTGATCTTTTTACTGAGTCTCATCTCAAGTAAGGTTACTGAAAGTAAAGATTCCTCTTCATCACTAAAATAAAATACTTTTCACTGGTTATAACTATAACCGGTTACAGTGTGACCGTTAAGGCGATTGTTCACTGAAGATGTACAATATATATTTTATATTATACTTATATGGATCAAGAGGTTTGTTTGAACGTGCTAATCTCAGGAATTACTGGCTCGAATTAAAAAATATATATTTTAGTGTTGGATAGCCTTTATATCGACAAAAGCTATATGCTATAAGTATAACATTACGCTACAACCCACGGGAGCGGGAAGCAGCAACCAAAGATTCGCGGGACAGCTAGCTAGTGCTTCATATTTTGCAATCATATAACTTGTGTCGTCGCATCTGTTAGATTTCTATGCAAATCACCAGTAATTGCGCTTTTGGTCATGTTACGGCCTTAACATGCTATTTTAAAAACCATTATAATATACTTAATTATTGTAGGTTTTCCTGTAATCTATTAATTTAATAATAAATAAGAAAGGAACAAACTGTCTTAACACACACAACAGCTCGATTATTATATTCGAATGAAATGGGAATTAGCAATTTCCAACTATTTTCTTCAATAACAAAATTTATTTAAAATAATGATCATTATATATTTTTAACTTTCATTACGAGCAGTTTCGTTGAATTTGTCGCATGTTAAGGGCTCTTGCATACGGGACGTTTTTCGCCATGTGTACTTGTGTAGGCACGGTTAATAAAATGTGCCTTTTACAAGACGCCATAGACTGCAGCAATAGAACACTGATAAATTAGGCGAGCTGGTGCCATGCCGTAGCGCCGCTGTGTATGTCAATTGTCAACAAGCTCCCCCAGTGATCCGTATAAACGACACTGACAACAGTACCTACGCACAGCGAATTAACCGTGCCTACGTACGTAGATACTGTGTACAAGAGGCATAAAGCTTAAAGAGTATTATTATTTTCTTTATTGTCCTCCAAAAGCGTCCCGATGTCCTCTTTTTTATCACTGCTTACCATCAGGTGGGATCGCAGTCAAGCACTAGTTTTATAACAATAAAAAAAACCTTATTTTACATGGTTGGATTACAGAAGTTTGTACAACTTTATTTCGGAGTAAATTGTCTGTGACAGACGGACAGACAAATATAAGAGTGAACCTTTATGGGATTTGATTTTTCATTTGTACGTAACAAAGCTTAAAAACATCCGTTTTTAAGCTTAAAAACAAGGTTTTTTTGACATCTTAATAAAAATATTTTTACTACAGGGGATGTTGAAAATCGTCATAATTATGTATTTTTCATTGTAGTTTCTTCGCGGCGCCTTAACGTTTTAAGTTCCGTCTTGACACACATTTTAGACTCTCAAGTTCATCGGAGAATTTGAAGCTTTTGATTGGATTGTACCTCATCAAGTTTTATTAGAATTTTAAATCGTTCGTGGCTGTGCAACTTTAGAATGCGTTGAGATTCCATTTAGGCAGCCAAATCCAGTCACTCGCTTTTACAAAAAAAAAATACAACAGACATCTATGTAAAAAATACAAATTGGTTAATTTTAATACATTTTTTTCAAATAACGATTGCTGATCATAATAAGAAAAAGAAGACTCATTAGACCATATCATACCACAACTTATATAGGAACTATGCCGAGATATTGTAAAAAAATCGTGAAAATGGATTCCCAAACCCGTAAACCTGTCAAAGTTATGGTTAGAAATTATGAACGTGGTCGCGCCGCGGCCGTTTGAGAAAAAAAAATGGCTTATTGTTTACGGGAAACTTGTATCTTATCGTTAGGATAAGAGGCATTCTGCATATAAATAGGTGTTATTTACAAAAAAGATCTCACTTATCCCCTTTCTTCAAATATCTAGAACGATAATCACGCCTTATTTCTACGCGATAGATACTGTACAGCTCCTTAAATATAAACCACGTAATTTTACAAATTTTAATAAATCAGATCTTGGTTTTACAGTTAGTTAGAATAGAGTGACCATGTTTTTCTGAAACTGCAATACAGAACAAAATCCATGGTTCAGAAACTGCATTACTAAAAGCCCTATTATATATAAAATAAAAAAAGCCTTATAACTCTAGTATTGCAGTTTCTGAACCATGGATTTTCTTGTGTATTTTGACAAATACCAATAAGCGATGATGTAATCGTTGATGGGAGGGTGCACTAGTTTATTCACCCTTGAGTATACCTAAATTATAATCTGATGGGAAGACCGCAGCGCAATGTTCTAGTCCTTCGATGTACGCGGTATGGACGACATCTGCAAAGCTTTTTCCATGAGGTATCGGCGACAACATGTCTTTTACCGTTTCAACGTCTCGGTTTTCAGTCTCGCAGGAGCTACTAAAATATACATTTAGGATTTTTTTCTATATATTTACTAATATATTTTATATATTTACAAATTCAATTCATTATTTACATAAAGAGATGGGTTGATAAGAGTTGACGTGAGTACTAATTATTTTGGTATACGATCACGGTGCACGCGACGATATGCACAGAGTATATTAATACTGAACGAAAACCAATTAGTACACGATATAAAAGTTTTTTAATAGTAGTATCATTGAGACTCAAAAAGAATATGGTTCATGTAGCGTTCGTTTCAGAAATAATAACTTAAGTATAGGGAACTCGACAAAAATATAATAAAAATGACGAAACGTCGCCCTGTTTGGGCAATGATTGTTTGAAATTAAAATGTCACTAAATAAAAAAATATATTATCTTTATACATATGTAGACTATACAGGGTGTTTGGTGCATCGTGTGCCAAATTGAAATAGTCGACTAGAGGGGTATTCTGCTATCCTTTCAGACCTATAAACACTTCTCATGCCCTGTGGATTTTTTTCATCGACTTTTTGTTTTATTTAAAAACAACCCTTTTACATTCAAATCCAAAAATTAAAAAATATATGAGGCGTAGAGACTCTTTTAAGTTTATTTTTATTTAGACGTGTATTGTATAAAACTACTTTTTTAACACGAAATTAGTGACGTTTAGCCATCTAGATTTTTTTAAAATTTACTCGCAATTTCAGACTTAAATTAAAGCTGTTCATGTTCCAACTATTAATATGGCTACAAAAAAGAACCAAAAGCGACTGAGATCTTACAACTCTCTCAAAAATTCTCTAGTTTATCCTCTTGCTAGTTATGTGCCACATGCTATAAAAATCTTTTAACAACTTTATAATTCGCCAATTTTATGAATCAAGTCACATAAAGTTGTATGCAATGTTTATGATTTGAAAAATTATTTTTGCTTTAATGGTACCTGTAAAACTCACTCTTAAAAGGTAAAAAGGCCATGCGATTCTCTGCGTTTCTATGGTTCGGCTACGTTCAAACCCTTATCACTTTTTAAACATATTTTTGACAGTTTTGTGCATTCATTTTTACAAAATCTTACTTTTCGTTTCGCCATGGTCGCGCGGCGCGGCTGAAACACATCACGTCCCAGTCGGTCATTTGACAAATCACAAATTCCACGTGATTGTTATTTGTATTTTTTTGTCAAATTCGCACTCCCTCCGCGTGGCGCGTTGTTCGCTTTGACTAAGCGCGAATCACGCTGTCTCGATGTTCAGTGTTCGTCCGAACCTACTGCTGTTGTTGCAAGGCTGTGCCCAGCTTTAACTGTTCGTGACTCTACCATCGCATCTGATAGATGGCCTGATATGCCGCTAAATTCCAGGCTCTCAATCTGCTGAATGGCCTGATTGCTTTGGTGCATGTATCTGTGCTTACTTTATGAAAATACAAAAAACATTAAAATTTGTTTAACTGTAAGGAATACTTTTTGCTGAATACTAAATTGAAGTGTCGTTTTAGTTGTAGTAGTTGATAGGAATCTAGGGAATTCCTAAAATATTACAGGAACCATATACTGATTTTGGTATTATCATCAAGAACTCGAGCATCTACAGTCAAAAGTAACATTGATCAAGTGAAATCGACGAAGAAAACCAGAAATGGCCAACAGAACTTCACTGAATACATAGATATTACAATGATTGTAGCTAAGCAAGTATGACAATACAAATACTTAAATAAAAGTTTCTGATTAGTTATTTTGAAAATTGTATCATCAATCATAGCGTACATTAATTAATTACGCTGATGCGTTATTAATTAATGTACGTTAGCCGTGTTTGGGCTTATAGAACCGATCTGATGATGGAGTCGTAAGGTGGAAGGTTGGCAGGGTAATTTCGTAATAAAACAATGTATCCTAGCACTGTGTGAGCTCACTAGAATTGTCATGAGATATAGGTGACCCTGAGTATAAGTGAAAAGTAAAAAAAAAGAACTGAAAAGTGTCAAATAAAACATTTTAAATAAAAATAACCAATTTTACTACAAAAAAAAAAAATATGATAAATGTAATTTTAATATCGTAAGGGCCTATTTCACCACCTATGATTAAGTTTCGAGTATCTTACTTGGCAGATAATTTCATACAAATTCTGTTCCATTTTTGAATTTATTAAGTGAGTAGTGCCTACTCGGACATTGTGAAACAGGCCCTAAGTCTGTAATAACTTAAATACCAAATAAACAATACCAGAAATACTGACTTTTGAAATCTAGCTTTACCTGGGTATTCTATGTAATACCGAATCTGCGGCCGGTAGGTAGGTAATATGTGTAAAAGCCGAAAGCAATGAAGGAGGTTACGTAATTTTAGCCATCCTGATCACTGATCATATAGGACCTGAGTAAGTAGGTATTCAAATTAACGTGAAACGTAAAAAATCTTCTGTCTATACCTAAAAAATACTCAGGTCTTATTTGTCTTTGCAGTGTAAAGTCAAGCTTCTATTTCTGGGTGGTTATAAAAAAATTACCACGAAGGCTGAGACGGTAGTTCCGCACCTGAATATGAGACTCAAAGCTAAACCGTGAATAACGAAGGACAATGTCCTCGCTGGAACCTCGAAATTCGCGCGCTCGCTTTTTCACTGCTGTGGGCATACACCTTCATAATCATGATTTTGTTTGTTATGACTTTCTTCTATGGTATTTTTTTTTCATCTGAAAACAAAATATATTATCGCGGCAATTTTTACCGCATACCGGTGTAACAAAAGCACGGGATCTTTTCAGTCAAATTGTTTTCAAACCCTCGTTCAAAAAATGTCCTGTCTTTTTATGATAAGACCTGGGTCTTTATTTTACACTTTTTTGACCAAGGTTCTGAAGAGCTAAAATTTTTGTTTACTCACAGGATTTCGTTGAGTTAGCGCTTTTACTGGGTTGATGTCCACCGGTGTCCCTAACTTTATGAGTTTGGCCGCTCCTTTTGTGATCTTCGAAACTAAAATCTTCTGTGCATCGTTTAGCGTTACATCAATTGCAGATATATTTTCAATTTTTACAAAACAATGAAAATCTCTGTTGAAGCTATAACCGCGACTCACCACTTCATAGTTGAAAATGAATTTCTTTTTTACATTCTATTTTTAAAATAGTCGAAGTATATCTGGCCATTATTCGAAAAATAATAAGGATTTGACAAAACTAATGACCGAACTAAGTGTGTAATGTAAAAAATAGAAATACGACTGTCTCTCTACGGTTTGCTGAAAACATCTTTTTTGTTATCATGGACCAATTGAAGGCTGTTGCAATTATTCTTGGTGTAAATTTTTTTAGGAAACAAGAACTTTTTCGTTGTAAGTTGTAAAATTCTTAAGTCTTAATTACATTGAAAGATTTTCTAATTAAAAATTTTGATACAGTAAACTATTATTTTGATAAAGTTATTATTACAATATAGTGGAAAATTTGATATTAGATATAGGACAATACGTTACTAAAGTTTTAGATTATTACCTGACTATGCAAACGTTCTCTCATATAAATTATAAAGAAAAGAATGCGGGTAATAAATAGCGTACGACCTTTTCTCAGACCTATCAAATATATACACAAAATTAATACAAATCGGTCTAATCGTTTCGGAGGGGTTCGATAACAAACTCGACGTGACTCGAGAGTGTTTTATTAGATAGATTATGATTTAATTGTTATCTGCGAGGATTTTTTAAATTTGTAATTTTTCTAAAGAACAATTTTCGAAAATCTATTCCCTTGTTTAAATGTTTTTAAGACACCAAATGTGCTAAGTTATTTTCCAACTATGAGGGTCGGCTTTCAATTTTACCGGAGGCAGCTGAATATCGTAAATGGATATCGATTGACTACTAATCTGACGTTCTTCCATAACCTCAGCTTCTGACCAACCGTAACGGCTGTCGAATGTATTGGTCCTGCCGTTATTTTCAGAACACAAATAACGGCAGAACCAATAATTGCTTTACGTGTTTTCTGAAGCATACAACTGTCTGGATATGCGTTGCTTTGCTTTGCGGTAGCGGGAAAAAAAGTGTAATTGATATACTTAGATCAAAAACTTAATTTTAAACTGCACTAATAGTGCTGTAATTTAGGACGTTAAAAATATATAAAAAAAATGTTTTAGTAAAAGTTTGTTGAGATGTCATGGAAATCAAGTGAGGAGGCATAAGGTTATATTAATACAAGTTGAAGAATCTTCACGAACATAATATGTATTAATTGTTGTATCGTTGAAGTATTCCCGTTTCGGCACCCAAGCTATTCCCGATTCGGCGGGACCAATACGTATTTTGGATTGAGATTTTGTATTGGTTACTACCATCTAAAATATCTATTGGTGCCGAATCGGGAATAGCTTGGGTGCCGAAACGGGAATACTCCGTATCGTTGCTTGATGTCTGCTATCCCTTTATTCAGTTTGTTGTGGTAGTCAGTATAAAACCTAGAAGTATATTTGGATGTTTGTGTGGTTAGACTTGGGATGAAACTTGATCAAAAAAGGTGGTGGAAGTTGTCAAAGTTAGATTATTGATGTGTCAAAGTGTTTTTCTTTTCACAGCTATGGCCGAGTCCAGAATGTCAAATTGTTGGGTCGGGCAGACAACATTGCCACTGGTGTCAATGCTGGAGGTGCCAGTGGCGTTTGTGCCACAGTTGCCTTTATGGACATTAAGTCTGCGTCAAAGGCACACAATGCAGAGCACGTGCTGGACGAACGCACGTTTACCACCGAGTATTATGAACCGGCTGCGATACCCTCGGCAGCGGGTGCGCCCTCGGCCGGGTCATCCCCTGCCGGTTCTGGCTACTCAGGTTCTTCGTCCTCCGTGAATTCTACCCCTGCTCCCGCTTCCGTGTCACGCTACCACCTGTCGTGAGTACCAGATTTACTGGGCTTTATTCTTTTTCCACTATCAGTGATCTATTTTTGGTATATTTTGTTCAAAATCAGAAATTAATTAATTTAACGGAATAGACCATTCTTATTTTTCATTCACTGTCTACACTAAAAATGATCACTGTGCTTTACATGGCTTGAACCCACTATTTCAAAAAGGTTTATGTTTACTTCGAAGATTAATTAATATTTTTAAGGTCCAACTCGATAGATTCATTTGTTACTTGTTTCGTACTGAAGGTTTCAATGATCGAATGGCTATTATTACAGAACTTGTATGATATAGCGGGTTTACGCCTGTAATTGAATATGCTTAGCCTTGACATAGATGTTAAATTTTTCATAATAACATCAAGAAACATTTTATGTTAAGGCACTATAAGTGTTTTATATGGAGCGATTGTAGATTAATTACTGTGCTTTTTATGGTATAATCTTCTAAGTGGCATGTTAAACCTACGTTCATGCACGATTACGGTGTCGCCGCCGCCGCCGTTGACAGTGACAGCCTTCGTTGTTAATTAAGGATTGCAGTGAATCATTTGGATTGCAGTGCGGAATTTCCCGGAGAAGTGAAATGTGCAGTGTTAATAATTGTGCCAGTGAGTGTTTGAGTGATAAAGTGCAGTGAATTCTACACATTAGTAGCACTTTAAGAAAAGAAAGTTCACTGTGGCTGGCGGCGGCCCCTTAATTTGTACCTGCACCTTGTAATTAACTCTGTGTGTTTTTAGTAAACTTTGAATGACTTAATTGTGCCTAACCTGCCAAATTGTTGTATTTGTTTGTATGTCTTATCTTAGTCGTTCGATGTCTTTAATTCGAAATCGAATTGATTAAAATGTTAACTTATTATGACTCATAGATAACTTCAAACTGGGCCAAATGTGTGCATAGAAGTCCTCCTCACGCTATATCGCATTTTATCTAGCATATAAAATATACATAAACCCCTGCTGTAATGTTACACCGAAGTCTTTTGGCATAGTCATAGTTACGACTGTAACCCACTAATTTCAACGATAGATTTTTTGCATTTTACAGCTTATAAATATTAATTAAGTTCTGTGATATATACATTTTTGGCAAAATGTTCGAATCATCAATACATTTCTATGAGAATATTATCCTCGAATGTCATCAGGACATGGAATCAGCCCTAGAGTGAGCCCGCTAAATCAGAGAAACAAAGCAAAGTTTAGCTGAATAATGATTGATTAGGCCCTGACTAACTAATTTGTCGGGGCCCCCTTGACTGACTCTGGGGTATCAAATAAAACAACTTGCAATCATCAATACTGCCAACATGATTAATTATGTTAAATACTGGTTAACTAATTCATGACTGAATTCAATTCTTGACTACTTACCGAATCGTTCTAGTTACTTCACTATAACATCAAGTATTCTGAACCAGTTTTTTTAAATTATGTTATTGATGTGGTGCATTAAATTTACGTTAACGTCGTCTTTACGTCGGAGGGTGCGTTTTTAAAGAGGACCGCCACGAAAAGCTAGAAGTAGCCACAAAAGTAGCTTCAGTAGTTCAGACGGTTAATTTTTTTAACCCATACGCGCAGTATTATAATGCACAGTATGTAATTTTGGCTTACTCGTGGCCAAGTTCAGTTTATGTGTTTATTTGATAGGTTTTACTATTTTGGAGGCTTATCAAAGACAATGACAAATTTTTTTTTTTGATTAGTTTTGGCTACATAGCAAATATCGAGAAAACCTCATAGAAACCATAAAAATGCAATATCTTTTTTCAGGTACATCAATAACGAATAAATTAAGTATCTTCTCATTAAGAAAATACTAAACTGTAATATTGCCAAAAACTAGATTTGAAACGAGGATAATTAAGACGTTATTCCATATTTTTAGCAAAAACATATACATTTTTTTATCGGTTTCTTTTTGAATTACCGCATTTTCTTTTCAATGGAAAATATGTATGACATAATAATAAATTTGAATAAAAAATATCAGCTCAAAAGAATAAAGGGGTGGTGAGATATAATTTTTTTAAATTTTTGTTTAGGGTTGTCACTAACCTTCTTAACCATTTGATGAAGTTATTTTGGTCATTATAAAAATCGTCATTTGATTGATTTCAATTATATTAGATTATTTAAATGAGTATATTACACGCGCAAAAACCTTAGCATTTTGAACAGATTTCGAAAAAGAAGGATGTTTCAATTCGATAGAATATTTTTTTCTATTTTATTGATATTTTATGAGCATAATATAAATATACCTATAAAGCTATATTTATACTATATCAACATCGTGTTATCGGGTGGCACGACATTGGTCAAGTCGGTAATTCGTCAAGTACGCAGTTCGTCCAATTTGAAATTGGTCAAAGCTGTAGTTCGTCTAATCGGAAATTTGCCAAATTATGGAATTCGTCTAATACGCAATTGGTCAAGTCCATGTACAGTCGATCAAACGCGAAACGTGTACCATCAAACGCGGTACATAGGAACGCAGGGGTGAATAGTCTTTGATTAGAATGTTCACTTTTGTATTTATTTTTATTATTGATTTCTATCAAAACATCGATACTTAACTTACTTATTAACTACTATAGAGTAAGTAATTGCTGGGATTAACTATAAGACAACGTAAAACGTAGTTGCATTTTTGCAGACCTGTACTGGTGCAGCCGCGACACACAAAAAAAAACACACACACAGTGCTAGTTTTTTTCTTCTTATAAATACAAAGAAGTTTTATCTGCAAGAGTAGAGAGCTGGCTGACGACCACTTAAAAAAAATAGTCAGACTAACTACAAGTCTAGCGTTGCTGCCCCATCAATACATTCCTGAAGGATGGGTAGCAATACTCGAAATGATGCCAGATAATGATAGTAGGGCTCAAAACTTTAAAAAATATTTTACTGAGCAATGGCAGACTAGGATTGCTCAGGACATGTGGTGTTGTGCGAATGAACGCCATCGTACCACTAACGCAGTTGAGACTTGGCATCGGATGTTAGGCATTAAAGTCCAAGAAAAACACAACCTTTTTATGTACGTTACTATTTAAAAATGGAAGCAAAATATTATATAACTAAAATGAAAAGAGAACAAGAAAAGCAGAGGAAAACATGCAACATAATAAAAGATGCCAAAATTGAAAAGATCATAGAAAAGTTATTAAATGGTAAATTAGATGTGCTACAGTGATTAGATGTACTAATTAATACCCAACACAACTGTTTCAAGCACTGTAACACATAATAACACAACTGTTCTATATTTTTTTTCAATTTTGGCATCTTTTATTATGTTTCATGTTTTCCTCTGCTTTTGTTGTTCTCTTTTAATTTTAGTTTCTTATATAATATTTTGCTTAGGGTTAGTAGACTACGAGAAAGCCTTTGATTCGAGACTTGGCTGTCCCGCAATCTCTCCAACGGTGCCAGATTGACTATCGGTACATCGGTGATCTCAGTAGAGCTTCCGAAAGAGTGGGACTTAAAATGAACATGGACAAAACCAAAGTCATTGTAAACATCAGCGTTCAGGAAACTGCACGGTATCTTCTCGTTCAACATACCACAATGTCTCAAGACAAAAGTCTTTGACCTGTGTGTGTTGCCAGTGATAACATAATATGAAACGTGGTTACTCAAAATGAACCTCATCAGAAGGCTTAAAGTCACCCAAGGGGCAATAAATACTCTCTCATAGGTTTGCTGAGTTTTATTAGGCATGAGGCTAAAAATATCGGAACAATATTGGTGCTTGCTTTTGTACTGCCCTTGTCTAGGTTATTGATAAAAGTTGAAAAATAGTCACGGTACAGTAAAAAAAATGTCACGAAAATCTACTAAAGGCTATTGAATTGAATAAGTATTAACATAAGAAAGCTGTGAGCAAGATGAGTACCGCGTTAGCTTACAATGGAACATAAAAAGTGTAATCAGGATTTTTACATTAAGTGTTTTGCGCCGTTTCGTATCCGTTTCGTAGTTTTAAAGATCCTAAACATACATAGGAACAGACAGCGGGATTTTTTTTATACTATGTAGTAAGTAGTGATAATGATTCTACTATAAACTGATGATACATAAAAATTATGTACTACATGATTAAAGTACTCATTATTACCTACATAAAAGTCCGCGATGGAATATATCTAACTACCATAGTTAAGTCACAATAGCAGCTTTTGTGTTCTAAAATTTAATTAAATCGCCGGTAGAAACAAAAGTTGGTTACATTCGTATCGTAGTATTAATTCTTATTCAAATAAATAGTTTTATAATCAAGGCTCAATGTAGCAGTAAAATACTTTTTAATTCATTCGAATCGGACATTTAATTTCGAAGTTATAACAAGTATAAAAATGCAATACGCGAACCGTTCCACGCGTGGGCGTTGCCGAGGTGCGGGAGGGGTTACGTATATGACAATCGGTCAACAGCTATTACTTTTTATCCCGATATTTCCACGGAATCGAAACTTACGCGGGTGAAACCGCGGGGCGCAGCTAGTATTTTGTAATTTAAAACAAAATATATAGATATCTTATCTGGTCGCATTGTCATACAGTTTCGAAAACTCCCTTTCATTTACATACATTTAACAGTCAAAATGGATCGTGGGTAGGGGATTTGATTCCGAATCTTGGAATCTCGAGATCCCGGTAATACACCGGAACCGAAATTTTCGGGATTAAACTTCGCAAATCCCTTGATTATCGGGATAAATACAATTTCCTGTTTTGTTTAACAACAATTGAGAGACTACTTTGGCTTCTAGTTTAAATGCACATTTATTGAACCGGCGAAGTAAATTATCTACAAAATCATCATACTGAAACTGGGAGTGCTAGTTTGTTTATTGTATGTTTGATATTTTTTGCCATCTTGCGAAACCATAGCTTTGGCAAGATGGCAACAAATATCAAACTGAAAGGGAAAGACAAAATAAAAGGAAATGATAATAAAGACATGCAGATGTACTGAATAGAAAACAGCATGAAAAACAAGCTCCAGAAACATATTTTAACCTATCACATACCCACAAAACGAGACACAATAGTAAAACAATAACAGCGCGGTCTCATAGGACCGGTCGGGGATTCATGAACTAAACAGATTTCTCTAAAACAATAAACAGGAATCAAACTCTAATAATTTCTAAGGCTTATAATTTGGAAAAGGTTTCAATTTAATGAAGATTCTTCCATTGTCCATGAAATCAAATTATGCCTTTTCAGCCTTTTATCAAGCAAATGTGCAACAAAGTAGGAGGCATGCTTGGGAATAAAACCATTTTATGTATTATTTCTTAGATATTATTTTTGTAGTTCAAATAAAAAAACTCATTAAGTATCTAGTATATTTTAAAATACGAGTTTACATATTTCACTCTGTAGTAGCATATAGTTTATATTAAGTAGGTTTATACCTAAATAAGTTGAAGTTGAAATTTAATTGTCCGTGTTGACTACTTTTCATTATAAATGCAATCCCGGGAATATTCCAAGTTAAGTATAAACTGTACACTGGATCCTAGCTTCGAATGTGATATCTCTGTCACTCAAAGGTTTGCTAGGAGAAAACTCATAGTTAAATTAAACTCGCTTTTATACATGAATTGTAAAAAATAATGTATTTTATAATAAGTTTTGTGTACAATAAACAATTAACAATGTACAATAAAATAAACCCGACATCTCGGGATTAGAAAAATGGATCGAGATCGAATCTTCTAATTGTGGGGCCTTTGGACCACGGTCCCAAATTCCACTTATAAAAATGATCAATGTTTTAGTAGTATCTTGGGACAACACTTTCAAATGTCTGGACTCTGGACAAGTAGTTTGACGTTATTAATCTAAATCATGTCGCTCGTAAACTTTTCGCTTGCAACACCTATTCATGATCTTACAAAAAGACCCGGTCGTACTTTAAATATACATACGACTTCTGCATGGGTAGAAGCAGTATTTAAAGATTTATTTTAGTAATTACGTTCTAAAATTCCAACGACAACAATTTCAAAATGTTACTTTGTTACAAAGTTTCCGTGATTTCTCGAAAAACAATACATTCAGGTAATACCCCGGTCAATTTAGACATTCAAGGTTACAATAATTCGCACCCAGCTGAGAATTGGTATGATGGTTCAACATACCATCACAAATGAAACCTAAAAATTCCTCATCAATCCGTCGCGAGGCCTGGAAAAAAAATATTTGGGTTCAAAGGTCACAATACTAACGGTACGCGTACACCGAATCCGTCATCGGCCGAAGTATGCTCGGGCGTCATCGGCCGAACTCGGCCGATCAAATCAAACGTAAGTAAATGGAAGAGAGCGCATACACTGCTACTACCGACGTCGTCCGATGACGTCCGACAACGGACGATCAACTGACGAGTCCGAACGTGTTTGGATTTTTTGTCAGTTTTACCGGCTTCTTTCTGCGATCGAGTCGTTATTTGCACAGTTCAGACTTCATAAGTTCCACCGACAACGGCCGTTACGGTACGCGTACACCGAATCCGTCATCGGCCGAAGTATGCTCGGGCGTCATCGGCCGAACTCGGCCGATCAAATCAAACGTAAGTAAATGGAAGAGAGCGCATACACTGCTACTACCGACGTCGTCCGATGACGCCCGAAAACGGACGATCAACTGACGAATCCGAACGTGTTTGGATTTTTTTTCCGTTTTACCGGATTCTTTCTGCGATCGAGTCGTTATTTGGAGGTATTCCACGAAGCACACCCAAACGAAGCACAACCAGACGAAGCGCAACTAAAGTATTCCACGAAGCACAACTTTGTGCTTCGAATCAATTTTTATTTGAAGGATCGCAGAAAGAATCCGGTAAAACGGACAAAAAATCCAAACACGTTCGGATTCGTCAGTTGATCGTCCGTTTTCGGGCGTCATCGGACGACGTCGGTAGTAGCAGTGTATGCGCTCTCTTCCATTTACTTACGTTTGATTTGATCGGCCGAGTTCGGCCGATGACGCCCGAGCATACTTCGGCCGATGACGGATTCGGTGTACGCGTACCGTTATCGTCTGCAGTGTATTCAGTTGAACGTCCGAGTTAGACCGTTTTCACATTATCCGATCCGATATCGGTATCGGACGCCGATACGATATCGGGATAAGTAAAATGTATGAAATGCTGTGCTCCGATATCCGATATCGGGTCGGACAATATGAAAGACAGGTACATATCTCAAACATTTACCTTACCCCGATATCGTATCGGCGTCCGATACCGATATCGGATCGGAAAATGTGAAAACGGTCTTACTCGTCCGAGTAGTTCTGTCCGCCATCGGCCGACAAAATCGGTTTCAGTGTACGCGTACCGTAAAACGACAACAAGGTCATAGTGATAAGTAATGCTCCCTTACAATAGAAGTACAACTATATGTAAGTAGTGTAGCTGTTATTTTTAACTTTTCTGTGAATTAATTTATGTGCCTTTTGCAGGTATTGTCTATACTTATAATACTATAAAGAGGAAAGATTTGTATTTTTGTTATCACTACGTAATGTAAGCCTTGTGAACCCAGTATTCAAAACAACGCAGACTAATACTAAGTTTTCTGTTTTAAATTAGCTTTCCTAGATCGGGACATTTTCCATGTTACAAATTCGCTTTCCTGATGAAAAAGATACCTCACCCAACTGTGGGGTGTGTGGAGTTGTAGAAGATATGCATCATTTGTTAAGGGATTGTTTTCAGTATGAGGCTGATAGGACTAAGTTGTTCAGGGCTTTGGAGTTGAACAAGAATGATATAGATACATTCCACCAAATATTATGTAAGCCGACTTCCGATGATGCGAAAAAGTTG
The DNA here is from genome assembly GCA_030763345.1 of Mythimna separata. NCBI lineage: Eukaryota > Metazoa > Arthropoda > Insecta > Lepidoptera > Noctuidae > Mythimna > Mythimna separata. Next base: position 9,121,214 of record CM061187.1, read on the forward strand.
TTTTATTTTATGGCCCTGATCCATTGATCTCTTTTGAAATAATTATTGTCTTAGGGTACGATGGGACTGACATACGCTGTGCGTTATAAAAGTTCCTAAATGTTTTTAAAGAAATTATCAAAAAAAATTGCATTCCCCCGCGTTTTTGCCCGGTCTTTGGTTACTGTTGTAAAGGCCAGGTACAAACAGGCGCATCGTCGATAAGTCGCTTTGAAAGTTTTAGTTCCAATAATAGTAATTAGAGCTGCATAACAACAAAATTGACTTCACAATCCACAAAAATGTTACAACAAAGAGTATAATAAATAAATAAACAAAGTGAAATTAATGTATGTCGTCCCAAAAAGTAATTCATGGACAGCAATAATGAAAATTTTAAAAATTATAGGCATAAAGTTTAAATAATATATTTGTATCAAAAATAGCAGATCTCTCTTTGGAATTATAATCGACAACCTATTAATACACCTACAATCATATTTATTCAAGCTTTTTTTGTATCACTTCTTCATAACTTTTAGTCATTCTTCACTGACGATACAGCTGAACATTGGATGTTGTTTTTAGAACATACCCTCAACACAATCCGGCTGAACGTGATATAGATGCACTACATTGTATTATTATTCTTTATTGTACACAACATTTTCAAAAATAAAAATATAGGATAGGATTGTAGTGGCATTTTTAAATTGGCGCGATAACATGGTAATACGGGCGTGTTATAAGATACGGTATTCACCATACATATTACATTGACATAGGTATTTTAAAACTTTAAAAGACTAATAAATACATAAGCACGTGATTTACTGTCATAGATTGAAGAGTAATATGAAACGTAGTCATTGACTAGAGGTGTTAGGTATGTTTTCGTCATTTTTATCAATCTCTTCATGATGCCTGATTAGATAAATGTGCGCAACTAGATAGGAAGGTATATCTTATAAGATAACGAAAACATCGTCCAAGTGCCAGTTTTTCTTTGTAGTTGTTTAAGTCTCCTTGCTAAGCCGCGAAGGGGTTTCGTCCATATTGAACAAGTTCCCTAAACAGGTGTGACGCGAAAATGTGACAACGAAGCAATAAGTTTCTCTATTTAATGTAATAACAGTTTTAAATCATTGTGTCTGAAGTGCGTCGTCACTCATTATCACTATTTTGTTTCAAATTCGTAGGTAAGCTCACTTAGGAAAGAACAACGTTGGGCACACGTGCGCCACGTTCGCCGATCTGGGTGCATCGGTCTCCATACATTTTATATGGCAATGAGACTTATAGAGCTATTAGATAAGTGCTTCGCGAGCGCGACTTGCTGACGCGTTAGTCTAATGTAGTTCCCATTTTATTATCACAGTCTTCCCTTAACAACCCAGGAAAATTTTGTAACGTAACTGACCAGTTTTGTCTCACAGACACAATAGAAATGTAGAAATGTAAGGAATTTGAGATAAAAGTTACGTTATATTAACATAATACGATTTTCTATTTAAAAGTGTCAAATATTATTCAAGATAGATAGTATTCTTCATGTATTTACAAGCATATATTTCTTTAGAGCATACTTTGTCACTGTATTGTTTCGAAGCTCGTGATTATTTTGTTTGACCAAAGGTTGTTTTCTGTTGCAAGCAGGTTCAGATGGTGAAAATGCTTCTTGGTCTACTTCTACTACATTTTGCATAGCTCCTAAGTGATAACTTTTGTTTACTTCGTCTACCCATATGAGAAATCACTAACTTTGTTGTGGTTACATTGTAATACTTACGTAGATTTCAAGCTTAAGATATTATATTTTTAAATGAAACGATTTTTCAAAAACAGGCATGGGGCAGAGGTGTGGTGGTACTTTTCTTTAAGAAGGGCGACAAAGAACTACAGGCCCATCTCACTTCTGAGCCATGTCTACAAGTGGTTTTCCAGAGTCATCACGAATCGTCTCGCGCGCAGGTTCGACGACTTCCAGCCTCCTGAACAAGCCGGATTCCGAAAAGGCTTCAGCACCGTGGACCACATACATACGCTACGGCAGGTTATACAGACGACTGAGGAGTATAACCTGCCTCTCTGCTTAGCGTTTGTGGATTACGAGAAATGCTTTGATTCGATCGAGACTTGGGCTGTACTGCAGTCTCTCCAACGGTGCCAGATTGACCATCGGTACATCGAAGTGCTGAAATGTTTGTACAAAAACTGGCCCATGTCAGTCCGACTCCAGGACCAGACCTCGAAACCTATCCTCGTCAAGGTTCTGGAATGGAGAGGGCGAGGCATCAATGTCAACGGCAAGTACATCACTCACCTTCGGTTTGCCGACGACATAGTAGTCATGGCTGAGACTTAAGGAGGAGCTCAGTACAATGCTCGGTGATCTCAGTAGGGCTTCCGAAAGAGTAGGGCTCAAAATGAACATGGACAAAACCAAAGTCATGGTAAACATCCATGTAGCTCCCACTCCTATCAAGATCGGAGACTCTACACTCGAAGTTGTGGACGACTACGTCTACCTGGGACAGACGGTCCAGTTGGGTAGATCTAACTTCGAGAAAGAGATCAATCGATCAATCGTCGAATCAGACTCGGCTGGGCGGCGTTCAGGAAGCTGCACGGTATCTTCTCGTCTAACTCACCGCAGTGTCTCAAGACAAAAGTCTATGACCAGTGTGTGTTGCCAGTAATGACATATGACTCGGAAACGTGGTCGCTCACAATGTGCCTCATCAGAAGGCTTAAAAGTCACCCAAAGAGCAATGGAAAGGGCTATGCTCGGAGTTTCCTTGCGCGATCATATCAGGAATGAAGATATCCGCAAGAGAACTAAGGTTACCGACATAGCCCGAAGAATCGCCAAACTTAAGTGGCAGTGGGCAGGGCACATTGCTCGTAGAACAGATGGTCGATGGGGACGAAAGGTTCTAGAGTGGCGGTCACGTACCGGAAGACGTAGCATCGGAAGGCCTCCCACAAGGTGGACCGGCGACCTGGCGAGGGTCGCGGGTATCCGATGGATGCGAGATGCGCAGGACCGGTCGCTGTGGCGACGCTTGGGGGAGGCCTATGTCCAGCTGTGGACGTCTTTCGGCTGAGATGAATGAATAAATGAATGTTGGGTTGGACAGGAAATATATTTTTTGTTATTATTCCAACTACTGTAAGACGATCTCATGCTCTGATTCTGTCACTCTGAGAGCGTGCCTCGTATAACTGTTCCATAGGTACCTGAGCACTGTCACCAAATAATTCAAATTACGATGCTTGTAGATAAGGCTTTTAAGATATTCCGTCACCGGGGGGTCATGGAATTCAAGTCATGTACTGGATCCATGGTATTCGTTTGTGCGTCGTTGTCTGACACACCTTGTATATTTACTACAAAACTGTAATGATTAATTTTTATTGCTTCTTTGAAATCGAATTATATCGGAACATAACAGTTAAGCCGTCGTATACGAACGAAAAAAAAATTTTGGTTATTAGATATACCTAATCTTCTACAGAAAGTCATCGTTCTTCTACATCCCCTTAATTTGGAAAGTATACTGAAGGACACATGAAAATTAAATATGGTTTTCGGCATTTGACCTTTAAAGCACAGTTAGCACAGGTCTGTTACTAGAGAATACAAAAAAATATACAGATTTTTAGTATAGTTGTACTACAACATATTTTGTTGTAACATTAATAAATGATAAATGAATTCCAACTAGTTTAGAAGTGTACTAAACTGCCAGGTTAAGGGTTAAAAGACCAACAATAGTAGACGAGGATAATATGCATGTTGACTCTGTAAGTCAACTTGCACTAAACTCACTTAACTGTTTGCAGAGTTCATAGAGAGAGATATTTTTTATTTGTTTGTTGATTTATTTCTTCCTCAAACTAAAAATAAAATTTGATATATTCTTCTAACAGTCAGCTATTTTTATTATTATTATAATTTGTGAATAACGTCGTTAGTACTGTATATGTTACTCCTATTAAGTATTGATATTATTGTATTGCATACTACAGTTCATTATCCCTATATATGTAAATAAAATAAGCTATAATGACAATTAAAACATTGTTTTTGGTCTTTTCTCAAAGTGTTTCCCCAGGTAATCAGAAAAATATGATTTGGTAGGTTTGATATTTTCCGGCGCGGTTCGTTTTAAAATACTATCCGATTGTGAAAGCAGCATATTAAATGACGTAAACTATATTTTTGCATTTTCGATATACCTACATATATCGAAAATCTTAAATAAATAAATGTTTCCGTAAATAATTAAAAGAGCCAGTTTCGATTGATAGTGTCAGTGAGTTACGTAGTATATTATCGTTGCTCATTATTCTCAAAAAGTTATAATTAGTAAAAAACACTATTGTCTAATGATTTATTAACCCCACCTATCTATATATAAAAATGAAACCCGTTTTTCGTTGTCACGACATCACATGAAAACGGCTTGACCGATTTGGCTGATTTTTTTTTTTAAATGTTCCTTGAAGTTCAGTGATGGTTCTTTTTTTTTTTTTTTTTTTTTGTTAGCCCGTTCTGTCCCACTCCTGGGCAAAGGCCTCCCTCCACTCCTTCCATCTCTCGCGAGCCCGCGCTGGTTCTTACGGAGAGAAAAATTCTAAAAAAAAAAGTTAGGTAAAGTAGGGTAGGTAGGGTAGTGTAGGGTAGTGTAGGGTAGTGTAGGGTAGTGTAGGGTAGTGTAAGGTAGTGTAGGGTAGTGTAGCGTAGGATATGACGTGGTAGTGTAGGGTAGTCATGTGACGGGAGCGAAGCCGCGGGTAAAAGCTAGTTTATTATGAAATCTCATTATAACTTAAAATCTCAAGATAAAGATAATTGTTTTTCTAAATATCTATAAACTTAAGAGTTTGAATGCGCTCATCTCAGGAACCCAGAAGTTTAAGTTTGAATTAACCTTTCGTCAACCACGTGCTTTTTAACATTGACAATTGCATTGTGTAGGTACCACGTGGGGTTTCTTAGATCCCAAGATGTGCAGGGGCAACGAGTGTGTAATTTGTTAATATTTTTTATTTTAAAATATTGTTTCCATCTATTTAATGGTAGTAATAAACTAAATCAAGTAAAATAATAATCATTTTTTTATTATTTTACAACATAGGCGTATAGGGCCACGCTCAGTGTAAGTTGAAAGACAACCAAGGAGCAAGAACAAATGCCAACAAGAGACCAATCGAACAATTCGACAATTTACTATACTCATACCCGTTCCGACCCTATCAACTCGGAAAAATCTTAACAGCGCGAAGTATCCCCAAGAACAGCGTCATCTTTGAGAAATTAAGTTATTAATTTATACAAAAAAGACAGGTTATGTAACACGTAGGCTGAAATAGTAATACATATTTTTTTGATAAAATTTGATTTTATTATTTAATTTTGTCGTCTTTGAGAGCGATATAACAATTATAGCAATCACAACTGTTTTCAATACCATTGTTATAGTTATGATTTTTTTAGCTATAAAATAGGTCTCAGTTTCGGGGATTACCTCTCCAAAAGTGCTAAATTTCGATCCAACTAGATTTTTTTTAGGTTCGAATACAGGACCTGGTCCTTGGGGGCCAGATCTGGAAAATACATTGGATGCAGAAGGAATTGAAAAGTTTGATGTGTGCAATTTTGCGATCGTTTTTATCGATGTGTGACACGTTGCACTGATGAAACGGCACTTTTTTCGTCTTTAAATGGTTTAGTTTTTCATGATTTCATCCTTCAAATGTTTCAATAACGTAATCTTATAATCGTTGTTGATTGTCTGGCCTTTTCTGATGCAATCAATCTATATAAATACCATACGCATCCTAGATTGGAAATTCCATAAACTTGCCAGCCACCTTTTGCATCTTCAGAGGCCCCAGATGCGGTTCCTCACATGCACTCATCATGTCCACTCAGCTGACTGTCGATTGGATTCTGGTTTGTAGTGATGGAACCATATTTCATCCATTGCAATATCTTAAAGCTAAAATTCGCCCTTATTACGGTTAACTATCAATAAACATTGCTCAGAATCATCAACACGCTGTTGTTTTTGATCGATTGTGAGTACGCGCGGCAGCCACTTTGCACATAGCTATCGCATACCCAAAAAATTTAGACCTTATAGGCACGTAGGAAAAGTTATTACTGTTAACATTAATTTAAAGAATTAGTTTCTTGTTTTGAACTTGTATGGATATTATTTTTTTGGGGCTTTCTTTAAAAAAGTGTTTTACCATTTTGGAATATTGATCCAATTTATAAAAGGGGACTATATTTTCTGTCACCAAACTTTATATTTGTCATCAAGTTATTAAGTATTAATACCTAATTAATAGATAAAAAAAAAGAAGAAGAAGATAGATCTATCGCCACGAAATATTTTCGTTCTCAGATAAACAAAAAGTATATCCAGGTATGAATTATCAAAAAATAAGAGATGGATCACCAACAAAATAAAACTTCATTCTTATCATAATAGTTTTATTACAAAATTAATAGCTTTGTGCTCAGAATGGTATATCTGTCGCCAAAATGGTAGATCTGTTGTTGCCAAATAAATCGATTAATTGTCAATCCCTGACTGCAACTCCTTTTTATTTGTGTTTTTATTTGTTATTTTGTCACCAATAAAGTAGTTACATTTTATTTCGTTAGTTTATTAAAATAATAGTATTCCTTACCAATTTAATACATCAATTTATAATTTTGTTGAAAATATGTTCAAAGACCGGAGACAAATTGGCGCGCTTTCCATCCTCAACGATGTGTCGTAGGTACTCGATGATCCCTACGATGATCATACGATGCCACGAGATGTCAGCAAACTGTAGGGGCCCGGTAGGACCGAAGCCTCTGTGGACCACGGAAAATCTAAAAGGTTGTCACCGTGTCCCCCAGATCGAAGGCAACGAAGGAACAGGGTAGGGGTTTAGTCAGTAAGAGTCTGACACGCCTTCCCGCTCCGCCCTAGAGTGGGAGAAGTTATTCTGATGATTCCCCTAACGAAAAAAAAAAAAACCTTAACGACCGGCGCCCGGGAAGGCGCTGCTGGCCTTTCTCGAGGAACTGGGGTGGATCGAATAACACTTTTGTCCCACCCATACGCAAAATACGCGCTTTAGTCGTGGAGTTGCGGATACCAGCCCGTTATACTATACTATACTAAGTAGTAGACTCTTGGTTGAAACGATGATGACGACAACAATTAATTTTTTTGGAACTTTATGAAATTTTCTAGTAGGTAACACAATATATGGTTTATTGGTGATCTCTTTCAATTAGTTTGCTTAAATGCTTATTAGGACAAACCTATTATAATATGTACAAAAACAATTATTTGGTACTAGATCCTATATCTCCATGATTTTAGATGATTTTTTGGAGAATTGATTTTACATTGTTTGGTGCCTACATTTTGGCGACAAATCTACTATTTTGAGGACAAAGCTATTATTTAGGAAATACACAACGATTTAAACTGGCGACAGTTAAATGATACCCTTTATAAATATTGTTCGTACTTTTGTTTTACACCACAAGTTAAAGTTGGCTACAAGTAAAATTTTTCAATGAATTTGGGGAATCTCATAAGTTTCATTAATTTTTGTGAAAAATCTAGAGGTATTCTGGATTTTTTAAGAATTGTGGTTGATAGCAATATTTAAACAACTGTGGTAATGGTAGAGGAAAATGTCACAAAAGGTCGAAATTTTTGAGGAATTCCTTATTTTTTTTGTAACTTAAAAAATCATAGTGATATATTTTTTTTTGTATTTTTCCCCGAGTAGTCATGAGCAGGTCTATCCTCCGGTACTAGCTTATCGTTGAATATTATGACATGTTGTATATTTAGTCATATAGTGTAAAAGAAGTCCAATGTTAAAGAAAACCCGCTATATAGAAAGATATTAGACATGTTTTGTACATATGCAACTTGTAAATTCTTTCCTCAAGAAAAGGCTTTCTATTCTAACCCTATCATAAAAGCACTGAGATCATATCCAGGACTTGTTGTTTATAAATATTGAGGAGGGTCTGGAAAATGAACCTGGTCTGGGAAGAAAAATGTTTTCACTTTGCTCATACAAAAAGAACAGGTTTACTAAAGTTAGATGTCTGAAGTGCCCATAAAACATGCGTAGATAAGTATATGTAGGCAGATATATACAACATGTAACATAGTTAACGCACATCCTCTTGGGGGTCATTGTACTCATCATTATGAACAACTTAATATGGGACCAAACCTGAAATCGCGAAAAAATAATCAGCTGTTTCATACAATACAACATACGTATATGTTATCTGTGCTGAATTTGTACAATTTTTATTTTTTACTATTCTTTACTTCTTATTTTATTATAATTTTTAGCGACCCACCCCGGCTTCGCACGGGTGCAAAATTATCAGTGTTACTGTAGGTACTATTATATTATGCATGTTTTATACATATAAATCTTCCTCTAATCAATCTGTTAAAAAAACCGCATCAAAATCCGTTGCGTAGTTTTACAAGATTTAAGCATACCTACGTAGGAATAGAGAAGGCGACTTTGTTTTATACTATGTAGTGATTATGTGTAAAATAAGTAGACTTTTATCATTTTTGTTATCCTTTTCTTTTTTCTATGACATGACTAACTGATAAATTGTGATCTGAAAAAAGTGCTTTGAAATTTTAAAAAAATATTTTTGTGATAAATGTAGACTTTTTTTGTTTAATACCTGTTTTTAATTTAATAACTTATACCTGATATTAAATAAAAATATATACATAAAATAGGTTTTCATGCTCAATTTAAACACTGATTATTCATGTGTGTGTCTAAACGACTCATGATTAGTAAATATGTACGTTCGTAAAGTATAATTAGTATTCTAAGGTTAAAATAAGCTTTTGTTCCTTCCCTCACAACACCATATCTCAAGAACTAATTGTCCGACAGCCGTGAAGTTTATACACGTATCTTTTGAAGATTGGTACTAACTGAAAATCATTTGGATTTTATTTTAGTTGCACTATAAATGTGTCAGCCTAAGAACTTTTCAGCCCAACTTTTATGTAGGGTTCTCGGTGGTAATTTTGGATTGTGTTCAAACTGATTTTAATTTTCTTTTTATTTGAAAGGATTAACGTTCAGGATACTTAATAAAATATGTAACCCAAGTTAAAAAATGCTTGCATAATATACGGTTAAATTGCAAATTTTTAGAAAATTAGAAATTATTTTGTACTTTTCCAAAATTGTTCATTCCATCAAGTTCAAAATAATTATGCTAGAAAGTTTTCAAAAAGTTCTACTTTTGAAATGTTTTTCATATTTTCTAAAACTATGGTTCAAAAGGTAGCGGGGGGGACCAGTGGCGAAGGGTAAACATACGTGCAAGTAAATCCGCTACTTTTACCAAAATTGATTATAATCCTGACCTAATTAAGCGAAGGAGAATCTTAACAGCGGGATTCAGAAACCGTCGCTCAACTAACAACGCCATCTAGTGACCGCATTCCCAACTATATTGGGGTCGGCTTCCAGTCAAGCCGGATTTAGCTGAATACCAGTATTTTTACGAGGACCGGCTGCCTACCAGACCTCCACAACCCATTAACTGGGGTAACACGGTACTTCATGGCAAGACTGGAGTCAGATTTACTGGCTTCTGACTATCCGTAACGACTGTCAAAGATCTACAAATGACAGCCGGGACCAACGGCTTAACGTGCTTTCCGAGGCACGGAGGAAACTCGTTATGTTAAGATGGTCACCCATCCACAGACCAACTTAGGCAAGCGTTGCTTAACCTTGAAGATCGACCTATGCGGCTTCTATTATCTAGCCACGAGCTCAAAAATAAGTATGTAAAATATATTATTAAAGTTCACTCATCAAATGCCGCTCGCTCAATGATGCAATAAATCCAAACCGGCGTTTTTATTAAGTGTCGTAACTATTTTGGGAACAGGATTTCGTTGCAATACAAAGAATCTATTAACAATATATCTCTACCATGAATTAATCATCATCTACCTAGCCTTTTACCAACTATATTGGGGTCGGCTTCCAGTCAAGCCGGATTTAGCTGAATACCAGTATTTTACGAGGAGCGACTGCCTAACAGACCTCCACAACCCATTAACTGGGATAACACGGTACTTCATGGCAAGACTGGAGTCAGATTTACTGGCTTCTGACTATCCGTAACGACTGCCAAAGATCTACAAATGACAGCCGGGACCTACGGCTTAACGTGCTTTCCGAGGTACGAAGGAAACTCGGTATGTTAAGATGGTCACCCATAGGCCAACCTTGGCAAGCGTTGCTTAAGCTTCAAGGTTAAGGATCGACCCGTGCGTGCGGCTGTTATTATCTAGCCTCGAGCTCCTTCACACCAAAGATGCTATAATTATGGGATTCAAATGGGGGCTGTGGTGGCCATTGGATAGAAACTGATTGAGATGTGAGAAATTCTTTAACCGTGCGTGGAGTGCGTGAGTGTGCTTGGGGATGGAATCATTGTCATGTTGATATGTCTAAATAATCGGAAGCACGTCTTTAGCATAATATGGTAACATTGTGTCTTCCAGTATATTTTTGTATTGGAGTTGATCCATGTTTTCATCTATTGATAGAAACAGGTCCAACATCATGACCATAGAAGCACCCCAAAATTTCCACATTTCCGCCACCATGCTTTAATGCCATTTTTGTATACTTGAGGTCGAATGCTGTATTGTTAGGGCTTCGAACATATTGTTTCTTATTAGAACATAACCCTGTAAATTTTTATCTCATCAGAGAAAGGAACATTTTTCCACTGTCTTAGGTCATTTGTACACGACACTATTTCACCAACGCCACGAAGAATTCTCCGTCCGTAAGCACGGCACGCAGTGTTGTATGGATGAGTAGGGGGAGCTTGTTGACATAAACGTCGACGTTACGGAATGGCGCCGCCGCCCGTGCCGTGTGTCACCAGTGTTGTTCCGCAGTGTATGGCCGTTTGTACACGGTACGTTTCTTACGCCGTACGACTATTCTAATCGCGAAATTTTATTATCACTAGTGGCTGACTTTAGAGACAGTGACTTACGGATAGTGTCTGAATCGTAACCATTCATTTTTTTAATTTTTCGACTGACACAGCTGTTTTGTACTGTCAGATAGAAAAGTTTTGGATAAAAAATATAAATTTTAGAGCCCATGATACATCATCCCCAATTTCGCGCGGACCACGTTTTTTCTAACATTAGCGAGAATTACTTTAGTACTTACTTTAGTTTTGATTATCTAGAATATTGTGCCAAATACATGACTGTAGGTTAATATTTTATTTGGTTACAGATTGTTATAGCTTTTTTTTGTAAATTAACAAATCTGTAGTAGTTATGTAGAATTTAGTTAAGGTTTGATCTGTAATTTTATACATTCCAAAGGTTATGACTTAATTTTTATGTAATAAGTAAAAATAAATAATTCGATACGACTGTTGAAGGTACACGGTTCTAAGAAAAAAATCTCACTGATAGATTTCAATGCGGTACTGAGGCTGTAAAAGCCTGGAAGCTCTTTTGCTAGAGTTCTCGACCAACCTTTCTTTCCAAAGGCGGTGGGATGAGCCGCTTAGCAAAGTAGTCCAGGAATACCTGTTTGCAACATCTACTGCTGCGGAGCGCGCGCGCCTGCCGCCTCTGGGGGAGTGAAAGTCGGGTCTCTGTCTTCACGCACTGCCGTCGTCGAGCATAGGCATTGGAAAAAATTACACAGACAGTTTTTGTAGATAATTTAACTTTGGTCTAAGGTAAAAATACCGTTTTCGAGAAAAATATAAAAAACCTCAAATTTTGACCTTTGACCCTGAATAACTTTTGTAACACACATGGGATCGATGGGGATTTTTAAAAGGAGATTGCCACGGGGCAGGTCCCTTTTGTGCTGTCGTGTGGCCTGTTTGGAATAATATCCTAAAAATATATAATTTTTTTTAAGTGCAAATTATTATTTTTTACAATATTTTCCACCTTAGGAATAAAATTAAAGTGAATTAATAGTTAAACATTACGTCGACATCCGTTTGATAAGATACAAAAAGAAGTTGCCAGAAATCAAATAATATTGAAAATGCGTATAATAATGGAGTAATCGATATCAAGACAAAACGACAATTAACATTTTTTTTTTTAATTATTAAATTAGTTTAGGTCTCAACATTTGGCAACTTCAAATATAATGTTTTAGCATTAAGTTTTAAAATTATAATATAGTCTATGCGGTAATATCGATGGAACAATGACAACAATAGATTGCTAATTTTCATAATTAGTTTATATTGTTGATTAGATGTTCATAAAAGCTATTTACACAAACAAAAAAGCATTACGTATTTTGGAAACGCCATATTAACAAAACAGTTTCAATTGATAAAAAAAATTGAAATCGATTTAGTAACGATTAAAAATAATCGATCTTGCAACATTTACTTACGCATGCCACAGCAAGTTCTGTCTGAGAGAGATTCGTTACGTTCGTGATTGCTTTGTTTAAATACGTTGAGTTTTGAATTCCGTATTTACATAGTTATTATTTTACAGTTTTTGTTATATTTAAACATTATTATTCTACACAATAGATGAGCAACTAGGTCTCTACTTTTTACCAAAATAAAGTTAAATTGCAGTACAATGGAATGATGTCTTTATTACTTTATGTAAGTATAAATTAATATGCTTATAGTGTAGAAATATGCATAAACTAATGGAATTATGTCTGTATTACTTTATCCATGCTCATGGTGATGTATAGTCTGTCAATTTGTAATTATAACGTAGATTTTTAAAACAGAAAAATAATTATATCTCCTGAACCAGGGTGAAATAATGAAGGTTTCCGATTATGAAAATGCTATGTTTTTACTATTAGGTACAATAAAAATCTTAAGGGCACTACAAGTATTTTCCACTGGGATCCAATCCCTTACAAAACGGGCAATTTCCTTTATTTTTAATGGTAAATCCCAGCTCTCCACCAATATTTCGCTTTCCGGGAATTTTTGTTATTTGACCAAAATTTTTATGTCTAAAGAATCTTGGCGAATTCATAGCTGAAATTTATTGGAGTGTCTTAAAGTGACTTATATACGAAGGCATTTCTATTATTTTTCTACGTTTTTTCAAAGTATCACATTAACTAGTTAAAGCCGGATAAAAAAGATATTTGAAATTAAAGTTATTTATATTTATTCTACCAAATGACAGTAATTAATGACGGGCAAAAAGACTACTATCCCAAATAAAAAAAATATAACTTGGTTTGACTTTGTCAATTGTTGATTGGTTTTACTCATGTCACAAACGCCTAGATCATTTATGCATATAAAGCAACTGACGCTGAAATTATGTCCGGTCTATTTTCTTCAGGCAGTGCTTTAAGATCATATTTCAGAGAAGATGATGTGTTCATTCTGGATAGGAGTTTTAGGGACGGTATAAGTTTACTAGAGAACGTGATTTTAAAGTTTTTAGGCAAGAGTATTTTCATCGCTCTCTACCACACATGATGCAAACATTTCAAATCGCGACAGCTCTTTTGAATAAGTTTGGTGTTCATTTTCAAAATAATGAATATGCTAATGAAATACTTGAAATAATTAGAGAATGGATGAACTTACCAAACAATTTGGCAAATATGGTGGAAGCCTTAAACGAGAATAGACGAACCTCATAATTTCGTAGCTAATGCTACGAGTTACGAGACAAGTTTATCACGATCAGCGGTAATCCGCTGATCGCGATAATGTTTTATGCTTCCCAACCCTGGAATATAGAGACTTGATTCTCTTCGCCCTGGGAACGTACCAAATAAGACAAGCTCGCTCATATTATGGCGAACATATACGTTTCCACGGTGGGTACAGAATCGAAGTTTCCAGTGAAAACATTGATTCCTCTGAATATAATCTTAAGGGGCACTGGCGTGACAACACCAACAGCCTAAGGTCGACTGGTAGTAAATGCCTAAGGCATTAAGTCTGCCTTTGTACAATGTTTTGTGCATAAAGCTTTAATAAATAAATAATTAGAGAAAAATAAAGTCACTTCACGTATCCAGGAAGCAATATTATGTTTATATTGTTATAGAAAATGATATTCCTGGTAGGACAGGAATCAGCGAGTATTGTTGTAATTGTTTAGTTGGTCAGCGCATAGTAGGATGTTGTGCTCATGTCATGACGCTAGTCTGGTATTTGGGATGGGTCAGACATCAGCAAAATATTTCAGCACCTGCAGAATTTCTGGATGAAATAGTTATAAGAGAGGATTACGAAGAATAAATAATAATATAAAAAAACTTGTTTTATTGATTCTTATGAACATACTCAATATATTCCATACGCATTCAAGGATTTTGTGTTTGTTTTTATTTATCTGAAAAGTTAGCAAGTATTTATAAAATCCCGGAATTCTATTATAGTCCTATTGCTTCAATATCTACCTAAAACAATGCTGATGGTGACTGGCAGCCTCAGTCCTATTGTACACAGTCACGTAGTAGGTACGTAGTAAGTATACCTAAGTTAACCTATCAATACCCGCAAAACGAGACACAATAGTAAGACAATAACAACGCGGTCCTATGAGACCGGTCGGGGATTCATGAATTAAGGCCAAAGAGTAAGTATTTACACCTTTTACAATGCATTGCATGCTAAAATAACTGGGTCAGGAAAATAATAATGTAATATTGCCCTTATAACTTCCTCGAATTGAAATTACCGTAGACATAACCTACAAAACTTCATGACTGAATTTCTATTAATTCCGACCTTTTCGAACAAAATTTCTTGCACCAGCTAATTCAGAAGTTGACGCCGAGTTTAATAAGATATTTTTCATTTAAAGACGCTAGAATTTAATCTCAGCTAATTTAATGTATAGGCGGCTGCCATTGTTCTTTACCGGACTAAAAAAACAATGTATTTCTTTTAATAACTTTGTAATTACGCAAGTAGGTGTTATTAAATTAATAGGTATAGAATTATTTAAAAAAAAATAGATAAAACGTATTACTTGGTAAAAAATGCAAATTATTTAAAATTATATATTTATCAACCAAAAGGACATCAACCAAAATGGGCTAAATCGGTGAACAACCCCCTATTTGGAAAAAATAAATGTGTAAATAATTTAGTAATAATATTTAGTAAACATTGGTCTACATTCGGGAGTATAAAAATAAATAATATTAAAAATAAGTAGAGTATTTTTACAAAAAAACTACATATTTTAAAGTATTAAAGTATTTTTTTTGTTTTGCATTATATTAATTAATCAATTTGATACAAAACTTCTTGCATATTAAGTAAATGATTTCTTCGTACTGTAAGCTACTCAATAAAATCAAAAATGTAAAATATTGTTTTGTTCATGTTTTAAAGGTCATTCCAAATAAACGTGCAATAAAAGTCATTGACCCACCTACATTTATTGACATTCTTAATTTCAAAAACGGAAATAATGACATAAAACTGTCTTGAATTGACATCTATTGTGATCCTTTACGTTTTCTACTAATGAAAAACAGATAATTGTTTGTTTTCCATGTATCATCGCAGAGATATTAGGAAAAGGTCAATGTACTTTATTGCAAGCTTATCTGAAATAAGGTATAAGTCCAAACGCCATACCAAGTGGTTGATGTCCTTTACTACCTTTTTGCTACTATTTGATACCTAATTTCAAATATTTAGTACCTCGATTGACAGCAAAAAAACATGTTATGGGTGGTCAGACATTCTGACGTCAGGATGTCTGGGCCATTTTTTTCATAGTTCGAGACACGTATTTTTCTATTTATAAATATTTACTACCTTTGTAGTACCTTAACACGTATATCTTTTTCAATTTTTTTTTGGCATCCTGGTAAATGTTAAGCATGTAAGATTTTATTTTATAATGTAAATTTAATTTGCCACATAAAGCTTACATTTTTAGGATATATATGTACAAGGCCGGATTTTAGAAAAATGGAATTGATCATGTGATTCCATTCTTGTTTTTGGAAGGGGGAAGTCGCTCAGTAAAATCAAAGAGCACTTGGATACTGTATATGGTGACCACGGAGAATAAAGTGACAAAAATCCATGGTCTCGTATTGGTAGACCATCGATTGAAGGTAGGAAGATAGCTGCTTGTTGCCGAGTTCGGAATCATACCTTTAAAGTTTGACCCCGAGCGACGTGTTTTTGTTTCCAAACTTGAAAAAGTCTAGGAGATTATCGTCGCTACGGAGGGTTGCACGACATTGGTCGAATTGGTAATTTGAAATTGGTCAAAGCTCGTTTCGTTCATTAAGTTCGTCTAATCGTGAATTTGCCAAATTATGGAATTTGCCAAATACGCAATTGGTCGAGTAATTTAAGTACAGTCATCTGTGAAATTGAAAGTGTCGTGGTAGTTTTTATTAACTTATTTATTTTATTCATATATTTACCCTTATGAACATAATAATCATCATCACTACTTACTACATGGTATAAAAAAAATGATTCCCGCTGTCTGTCTGTCTGTCCCTATGTATGCTTAGATCTTTAAAATTACGCAACGCATACGAAACGGTGTGGAAAAAATTAAGTACCTACTCTATAATAGTTAAAAAGACATGTCTCGTACAGTACTTTTTTCGTGATGCTACACCAAGGAGCTTGAATACTCAATACGAAATGAATGATGTTCTGCTATAATTACAATATTGCGCGATGTTCTGCGCATGCGGCCCTTATGAACTGTTCCATCTTGCTCGCCTATAGCTTTTTTGGACTGTGAACGTATTTAAATTTTTAAAAAATACAACATAATTATGACTGATTCCGGCTACTTCGTGTCGATATAACTTTTTCCGGATGCATATTTCAGCTTCGCCGTCATAAAATAAAATGATGAGACGGCCATGGTCCTTAGATTAATATAGTAAGAAGAAAAGGAAACTCCTATGGCAGTTTAGACTTAATCGTAGCAATAATAATAAAACCGTCTTATATAATTATTCTAAATTGTACAAAAAAATTATCCGTTTAACACAAAAGGCACAAAACAATTACAATATAAATACATCTAAAAACAAATCAAAAACTGCATGGCAAATTATCAATCGTGCAAAGTATAACGTACCTAAATCTAACATAAATAAAATTAAATTGAGTGGCTCCGTCTTAACACATCAGAAGACTATGGCTGAGGCATTTAATAATTTTTTCATCGATAAAATACAGCCAAAACTAGGTGTTGACTGCAGACCTAGGACGTGTACACTAGTCTACAATGATAAAACTATGTTTATGGCCCCGAGCATTCCAGACGATATTAAAAAGATAATAATGTCCTTGCATAACACAAACAGTGTAGGATATGACGGTATTGCGACTTGTATACTAAAACACGTTGCGGATGAAATCAGTGGCCACTTAAGTCATGTCATCAATCTCAGCATTAGTGCAGGCGTCTATCCTGATGCTCTTAAAGTTTCTATTGTCAAGCCACTATTCAAGAAAGCGGATAGGGAGTTAATGGAGAACTACCGGCCTATATCATTAATACCCATAATTTCTAAAGTATTTGAAAAATACATTTGCAAGGAAATAAATTCATTTATAGAAAAGCATAATATTATATGCGAGGAACAGAAAGGATTTAGAAAGGGTAAAACTGTTAATATGGCCATTTACGACTTTCTGTATAATGTTACATATAACAAGAGGAACCCAGTCTGTGGTGTATTTTGTGACATGACTCAAGCCTTTGACTATGTGCACTATGATACATTATTAAATAAACTTGACGCATATGGAATTAGAGGAAATGTCAACAATCTAATTAAATCATACTTACAGAACAGAACTCAGATAACACATATTAACCAAATTGACATGGAAAGTAAGCATGACATTGTATATGAGTCTTTAGAACGTGTAGTTTCGTTTGGTGTGCCACAGGGAAGTGTTTTGGGGCCTCCTTTATTTATAATATATATTAATGATCTTCCAAAAGGCATCCCTCAACCTCTGACACTATTTGCCGATGACAGCACCATAACGATACCTTGTAAAAGTGTAGATACTTATGAAAGTGGCATTAATGATACAATAAATTTAATGATAAAGTGGCTAGATGACAATAACTTAAAAATTAACCTAACTAAAACTAAAGTTATACATTTTAGTCAACGTATCGATAATAATAGTAATTTAAATATACAATACGATGACCAGCCTATAGAAGAGGTAGAAACAACCAAGTTTTTAGGACTCCATATTGACAAAAAACTAAATTGGAAAACCCATATTGAAATCTTATGCAAGAAAATAAGTAAATCTGCTTATGCACTGCACACATTATCGTCTATAATAGGTGTGGAGGCATTACTTACAGCCTACTATGGCCTAACGGAATCCCATCTACGCTATGGTGTCATCTTTTGGGGTAATTCAACAGAAAAAGAAACGGTGTTCAAGGTCCAAAAGAGATGCGTCCGTTCAATGTTTAAAATTCAAACTACCGATAGTTGCGTGCCGTACTTTAAAAAATATAAAATACTCACGTTGCCATGTCTTTACATTTTAGAAGTAGCTGTATTTGTAAAAACAAATCCACAACGATTTAAACAATTAAACGAAGTTGTGCCACGTAACAGGCGCGACAACAGTAGGATATGCTCTCATGCTGCGAGAACTTCACTCATGCGCAAAAGTATTTTCTGTATGGCACCGATGATATTTAATAAATTGCCTAAAAGTTGGAGAGAAATGCCCTTGTCAATTTTCAAAAATAAGCTGAGATTCTTTTTAATTAATAAAGCATATTACACTATTTTAAATTATTTGGATGAAAAGGACTTTTCTATTCCCAGCTCAAATATCGATGGTTAAAAATACAATTTTATAATGTGACATAGTTAATTTCATTTATTTTGGACTTTAAAATCTTGACATTATTATTGTTTATTTCTTACGTATTTTATAATTAATTTGAAACGAAGTGACATGAAATGATTATAATTTTAATAATTAATAATGAATATATACTGGACATAATTTAATTTATTTTTGACCATAATATACTTGAACTCATGACATAAATTATTAATGAAATGATTATGAATGTTAATCCAATTAAATGAAATTATTAATAACTTACACAATTTGTACGCCGCTATTGGCAAAACATGGACGCTCACAAAATATTCACATAATACCTTGCATGTCTGGCTTATCAGTGTATGTACACGCATGTTTTACAAATAAAGGATCTTTCTTTCTTTCTTTCTTTCTTTCTTATAGATAGGTTTTATAGTGCTACAAGGGTGGGGTGGGGACGGTGTCCGAACATTTTAAACATTGTTCTTTTCCTTAATTAGTAATTCTTAACAGTCAAAATTAAAGTGAAATACGTTAATATAAGTTTTTACCATATAAGAAAAGAAAGTTTCAAAGGAAAGAAACAAAGTTTACATAAAGAAACAGGTTTTCGGTGCAGGAGAGTCTGTGCGGGATTGGTACCGATTGGTGCAGGTATAATTTTCCCGTGTGATCTTCTGCGCTCATATATTATAAAGAAATGGGTTTAAACTTGTCGTTGCCGACTACCTGAACTGAGCTCATAAGGCTTAAAGCATTTGACAGTGTAGTTTGTCCTCGTCTGTCGTCGTGAAAATGGACATAGATTGCAATGTTTTTGATAGCATTGGTATTTACCACATGCAAGCACTTGCCAGTTACACTTAATTCTTATTTAATCGATGTTATATTTTACTTAGGCGCGAATTTTCAATAATTTTATATCTTTTATCAGAAATATGGCTATTTAAGAAATATGTTTTTTTAAATAAATATGGCTGTTTGACATATTTTCTATTCAAACACTCTCATATCGCCATTTTTATTCCTTAATTAAAAGTTATCCAACTATTGAAAAATCGACTCTTAATATACTGGTTAAATGTTTCTGATGCCATCCTAGAATAATCATGAGACTTGTATTCATCGAACTTTATATCTTGTAAAAGTAATTGATGATACGATCCATATTTCTTTCTTTTACGCTTAGTTAAACACCGCCTGTCCCATTTTTACATTTATAATAAACACTTTTGAGGAGAAAAAACTTATTGTCTGACGAACTTAAAGACATGATGGTCACTTCTTCTTCTTCTCGATTCGACGTTAAACTCGTTAAACTTTTTGAGCCCAGGCACGTTAATAATGGTCACTAAGATCAGATTTACCTGTTTCTATACATGTGGTTTGGTTACCTCGGTACCTATCCGAACTGACATATCTGAACCGAAAAACCTGTTGTTGTGTTTGCACCCAAACATAAAAGTTATCCTAGATAGTTTAGTTTGTTGTTTCATTTTTTTTATAGTACGGTTGGTTCATAAAAGTAATTCGTAATGTCTACAAATAATAATGGGTGTACTTGCACTGTTTGTATTTATATTTGTATTAGGTACCGTCTCTTAAAGTGTATGTCTTTACGTATTTATCTGCCCTGCGTATACCACCCATGGGCTGCAAACATCGACTTATATAATTTAAAACCTTTTTATTTCATTACTAGCTGACCCGGCAGACTTCGTACAGACGATTTTTTTTTCTAATCTTTCTCACCTTTTGAACCTTCCCTAGACCTCCACGAACATTTCAAGACCAAGATAAATCCGTTCAGCCGTTCTCGAGTTTTAACGAGACTAACGAACAGCAATTGATTTATATACAGTGTCCCAAAACTCAACGATAATCTGGGACTGGATAAAAGGCCAAGTTACACCAGTTCTGGGAAAAATACTTAATAAAAAGTCCGTATCACTCAGTTCATCTTTAAAATTAAGTTAAAATTCGACACCCTTGGTCGCATTTTCAAGTCCTGTGATCGCCAATGTAACAATTTCGCTGTGTTTTTTAAATTTCGTAATCTTCATTAACAATGCTATTTATTAATCACAACTACAAATTAATACGAGGAGCTCGTGGCTAGATAATAAAAGCCGCACAGGTCGATCTTCAAGGTTAAGCAACGCTTGCCTAGGTTGGTCTGTGGATGGGTGACCATCTTAACATAACGAGTTTCCTCCGTGCCTCGGAAAGCACGTTAAGCCGTTGATCCCGGCTGTCATTTGTAAATCTTTGGCAGTCGTTACGGATAGTCAGAAGCCAGTAAATCTGACTCCAGTCTTGCCATGAAGTACCGTGTTACCCCAGTTAATGGGTTGTGGAGGTCTGGTAGGCAGCCGCTCCTTGTAAAATACTGGTATTCAGCTAAATCCGGCTTGATTGGAAGCCGACCCCAATATAGGAATTATAATAAGGTTTAGGAATTTTTGTTACAAAATTTGTTATTTTTTGTTTCTAAATAAAAAAATAAATTACTATTTTTAATAAAGAGGTATTTGAGTCAGTTAATAACCAATTTTATTTGTTATAATAATCTATAGGCACTAATATTATAGATAGAGGTAAAATTTGTAAGTTTGTATGTAGGGGGTAATATCTGGAACTACTGGTCCGATTTGAAAAATTCTTTCAGTGTTAGATAGCCCATTTATCGAGGAATGCTATAGGCTATATACCATCACGCTACGACTCACGGGAGCGGAGCAGTAACGAAAAATGCGGGTGAAACCGCAGGGGACAGCTAGTAATTAATAAAACAATGGACGAACCATCGTAAAACTTTTTATTTAATTCTCCTTAAACTAAAGTAAATGTTCGAATTGTTTACCTCCGGCACGAATACAGGCTCTGCAACGCCTTACAAAAGACCTTTTCATCAGTCGTGCAAAATTCCTTGCATTTATTTCTTCTGAAGCTGCATCAATTTTCTGGCGAAGTTCTAATAGATTTAGTATTGGTTTCGAATAGACTTTTTCTTTTATGCATCCCCAGTAAAATAAAATCAACTGGATTTAGATCGGGGGAACGAGAGGAGGCTATAAAATTAAACCACTGCGTCCGATCCATCTATCAGGATATTCTTCGTTCAAATAATCTCTTACAGCCCGATTATAGTGCGCAGGACAATCGTCTTGCTGAAATCACATTTTTTTGTAGATACTGACGATTATTGTTAGTGGCGCCATCTAAATTTTGAATTAGCTCAAATGGTCGAATTATTCGTCCGTTTAAAATTCCAGTCCACATGTTAACTTTGCATTGGTATCGGGATCGGTCTTCACGCATTAAATGCGGATTTTCGACATACCATTCAAGAAGTTTGTGTAAGTTTGAATACCCGTCTCTTTTAAATGTTGATTCGTCGTAGTAAGTATCAATTATTATTTTTGAAATGCGCTCAATTTGAAAAAAAATAAGAAATAAAAATTTTTAATTGCAAGAAAAGTGGCAAATATTGCTCCATTTTCAAATCTTGATTAAATGCGCCATCTTTTGAAATAACTGGCCAAGGGTAGCGTAGTACATATTTTTTTCAAAATGAAGTGTCAAAGTTAAGTTCTAACAATATTTTTGTGAACCATGACACACTAAAACTTATTTTATTAAATTAACATTTTTTTTGCATTAATTTGTAGTTGTGATTAATAACATCGATAATGAAGATCATGAAATTAAAAAAAAAAACAGCAAAATTGTTACATTGGCGATCACAGGACTTGAAAATGCGACACCCTTGGTGTCGAATTTCAACTTAATTTTAAAGATGTCTATTATAGCTGAACTGAGTGATACGGATTTTTTTTTATTTTTCCCCAGAACTGGTGTACCTTGGCCTTTCATCCGGTCCCAGGTTATCGTTGAGTTTTGGGACACCCTGTATATATATAAATACATAGTTATAAGTGATCCGTCTGCTTAATCTGAACTCTTAACTCGTCACCGACAGTAATATTTTGTTTATATTTAACAATCAGGTGGTTCGTGGAAGCCGACCCCAATATAGATGGGAAAAGGCTAGGCAGATGGATGGATTTAACTATCAGGTGGTTTAGAAATAATTATAAATACTGCTTTGACACAAGCCTCTATGACAGATGCATTATAAATTACGATAAAATAACGTGATTGCGATTACAAACAATATTCGTCTCTCGTTATATCTTAGCGTATTTAACGCTGTGTGTTTATCGATGAGACTGATCAATTTTTAATAAGAGTGAAATTGAAATTGAGATTTTTTAGGATATGAACCTTCAAAAGATTTACTGTTCTGGGGATCCGATTCACAAATTGACGAATTAATTAATTGAAATATAAAATTGCACCAGCCGTAGATAATTCCCTCGAATAAAATGTACAGGTTCCACTGATGTCTGTCTGTAACATAAAATATTTTTTTTTTTCAATGCACGTGAAAGTAAGAATATTCAAATCACGTATACGAAGGGACTGCGTCTGTATCCGTGATTTGAAGAAGCCATCTCGCTAGAAAAAAGAAATGCCGACGAGAAAAGTTCATGGCAAGTTTAATTACTGATAAAGCTAGTTTAGTTCATGAATCCCCGACCGGTCCTATGACACCGCGCTGTTATTGTTTTACTATTGTGTCTCGTTTTGCGGGTATGTGATAGGTTAATGTATGTTTCTGTTACGTATGTCTACATATAAGCATAATAAATACAATTTAAACTGTATTTAGGGCTCCGTACCCCAAACTCTACTTTTACTAAAAAATATTATTTATAAAAAAAAGCCTTAAAAGTGATGTATTGTCAAATGTCATGTAACGTTAACCTAAAGATTTCGCATAACAAGTTAGGGCTCCGATAATTGGACGAAAACCAGCGCTTATCTAATGTAATATACATAATTCTTAGTCGACAACTAGAAAAAAAATCCATTTTCTGGCTAATCTGCGAAACGACTGAGCTGATTTTGACGGCAATTTCACTGATGCTCTTTGCCAGAAGCTAATCCTTATAACTTTATTGTAATGTTACAAGAAGTAGCTTTGGGAAGGAACTTTTACCGGGATATTACATCTTACAATGAGTAAAAAAAAAACTTAAGCTTATATTTATTTTCCCGCAGAACAACTCCAAAATGGGTATAATTTTTTAAACGATCACACCACAAAAGGGGAATTACGTTCTTAAACTTCACGCGAACGAATCTAGTCAACGGGAAACAATAAGTCAAGCCGCAGATATTTTTGTTCACACAGTAATCAATTTCTCATGTTATAACTCATCATCTCAGCCGAAAGACTTCCACTGCTGGACATAGGCATGCACATGCTGCATGTTATAACTAAGCAGTGGGAATTAATACATAGGTTTTTTTTTTTATTGTTATAAACTAGTGCTTGACTGCGATCCCACCATAGGTTTCTTTTATTATGAAAATAGGAAGTATTCCCGTTTTCGGCACTCAGATTTTCGGCACCCAAGGTATTCTCGATTTGGCACCAATAGCTATTTTGGATTGGTATTTTACATTGGTTACAACTATCCCTATTAATGCCGAAACGGGAATACTTCGAAAATAATGTCAAAGTCAAATATTTTAATTTCACATAGGCCTACATGGGCACTTATAAAACGTCGAAAACTAGTGCACGGTTCCAAATTGGTCGTTTCTATGGAGAAGAACCGGCAAGAAACTCCATAATGACTGCACAATCTATTTGCTGCGTATCAGACGACGACGAACATTAATTTATTTGGGTTAGATGAGAAAATTTTGATGATTTTGATGATCGTTCAATATAGCACGACGACGCATTTTGATGATCGTTCAATATAGATATTGTATGATAAATAATTTGATGTATATTTTGATTTTAGGTGCACGTACACAATGCAGAGCGAATTATAAATTTTGAATATACTGAGTAATAAGGGCCGCTTTATATAAACTAGTGCTGGACTGCGAGTCCGCCTGATGGCTGAGAGCAGTAATGCAACCGTTGATGGTGAAGCGCATTAGTTTATTAAGAGAATTAAATGGATTGAGCAATTTCTTGAAATTAGCCGAATTATACATTCGAGTAAAATTAGTCAGTGCAATTAAAGAATTGCTTAGGCGCAAAATACACAGAAGCGATGAAAGATTCGGATGCGATGCGATGTGGATCAGATTTTTGTCGCTTCAAATTTTATTTGTACAAAATGTATGAAAAAGATGCGTCGTAAATTACACAGAATAAATGCGGCGCGGATTTATCCATAATGATAAATTAAAAAATACTGGATGGTTTGCGCTAGAGACACTTCCAAAATGGTAAAATGTTGGTCCTAACTTAATTACGGTTTACGATTTATGAATTACTAAAAAAAAAATGGTTACAAGTTTTGAGAGACATTGTCAAAGAAATACCGCAGGGGGGTTGTTGCTTCGTGTCGAGCGTAAGCTAAATACCTGTATACTACACTCATGACATGTGAACGACAGCCCACGGTTCTGAGTCTGTTACAACAGTAGCCGATGATGGCGCTCCGACCTTGCTGTTCCCTTTTAATGGCTATGAAAACAAAATATGTTGTCCATCCCACATAACGGGATTCTATTTTTGCTCTTAGTAAAAAAAGTTTTTCTCCTCTTTAACTGGTCAAATCAAGACACATGTCTTGAAACGGCAAAGGCGTGATAAGCGCACATGATCACACTTTATACACCGAAGATCAACTGCCGACATCGTTATAGCATGAACCACATTCACAGAATACCAAAACAATGTAAAATAAGAGGCCTATCTCAGTCCTGCGCAGAATTATACACTGAACGCAAATTGTAATAATAATATAATAGCAACGTGGTGGCTCAAAATAAGAGTTCACACTTCATTTATACAAGCAGACAACATTACAAATAACACAAACGACGAATTATTCAGGGTTTACATAATTATATAAATCATATCATGACACTTTATATTTTTTTTTGTATTTGACATAAGTGACAGCTAACGTAGTAAGTACGTCTATTTTTCGTATTGGGGCTGCACCTTAAAATCATGGTTTTTAATTACTCCCGACTACTAATATTACATTTTAGCTTGAAAAATATGACCCAGGTACTTTAAAAAAAAAACTAATTTCACAGAGGTATAAATAATCAGGAAGAATAAGATATTTAACGTTTAATTTTTTTATATTTAGGAATATGAAGTACTTTAACTGACATTGAATTAGTTCCTTTCCACTTCTGATTAAGGACTCGCACAATACAAAATAGAAATTCAATAATATAGCTGTTAAGCCTGAATTGTAAAGTGTGAAGTACAAAGGGATATAGGATTAAAAATCCACGTGAAAGGCATGTACTCGTATGTGGCAGGGAATAATAGTCATTCTTCAGGACATACTAGTTTCTCTACAGGCTCTAATTTGTATGCTGCTTCCAACGTGTTTTACATTCGACAAAATAATATGGAAACAGTCTTGTGACAATTTTTATACACTGTCAGTGTCGAAAAACGATCAGAAAAATTGAAAAATTATA
Source organism: Mythimna separata (assembly GCA_030763345.1). Taxonomy (NCBI): domain Eukaryota; kingdom Metazoa; phylum Arthropoda; class Insecta; order Lepidoptera; family Noctuidae; genus Mythimna; species Mythimna separata. The sequence continues at coordinate 9,147,663 of CM061187.1, forward strand.
TGAATATCCTGATCGTAAGAATGTTACTCTATAATGTTGTCGAAAGTAAAATACGGTCTTCACAACAAGCGGCATACAATTTGGGGAGAATTAGTCTGTCCCGAAGAAAGACCCTCCCGCTCAACCCAAAGCGGGAGAAGTCATTATAATGATTTTTAACCTAAAAAAAGTCGGACTTGAATTTGTAACAGAGGCCAACAATTTGAGGAGAATTTGTAAAAATTATGAAATAAATGTTACAAATGATTTTTTTTTATTTTCTAGTAAAACTCAAGAAGAGATACAAAACAGAAGTTACCGTATAAGAATGAGATAATAGATTTGGGTCGTTGCATCGTTTCGGGTGTTACGTAACGTACGTCTGAACTCAATAAAATATAAGTATAGTATTAGTAGTCAACTAAACTTGTAGAATCACCTACGTTTTGGGTAACAATTATTTACTTTTTCTAAAATAGTAGCAGTAGTAGTAACCGTTTCGGGTGTTACACGAAATTGCCTCTAGCTCTGTCTTTAACATGGATAATTCGGTGAATTTTCCTAGTAAACCCCAGTTTAATTTATAACAAGTCAAACTAGATTTAGTAACGCACCTAAACACTGAACAAAAAGTTAGTGATCAATTTTTCATTATTTACAAATAATGAAAAATTGATCACTAACTTTTTGTTCATCAATAAATTACCCGTTTCGGGAGTTACTATGTTTCGTTTCGTGTGTTACGAGTACGAAATGAATGAAATTTTCGGTGGAAGTTTGCATGGTAATGTACATCATTTTTTTTGGTTTTATCATTCTCTTATTTTAGAAATTACAGGGGCCCACACATTTTACCACGTTGGAAGTGTCTGTCGCGCAAACTATTCAATTAAGAAAAAAATTATATTACAAACTTTAATATCATATTTGAAGACGACCTATCCATAGATATCCCATACGGGTTTGATGAGATTTTTTTTTAGTTTCAGTTTCAAGTTTTTCTATGTTTTTATAAAAATCTTAATGCGGTTCACAGAATACATCTACCTACCAAGTTTCAACAGTACCTATAGCTCTTATACTTTCGAAAAAAAAAGTGGCTGTGACATACGGACGGACAGACAGATAGACATGACAAAACCATAAGGGTTCCGTTTTTTGCCATTTGGCTACGGAACCCTAAAAAATACAAGTACGAACACATAGTGCTTGTTCACGTTGATTCGCGGACGCGGTGGCGGGCGCGGTCACGAAATATCAAACATATGGCGGAATATAGAAGTGTTCACGTACGAAACGCTAGTGCGGTCTAAGTAGCGGGCAAGCTAGCGAGCTATATCAAACGCTTGAAGTGTTTGTGTGTGTTCACGTCGAACTAGCGGTGGAGCGCGCGATCCACCCGCGACGTCAGTAAGTTCAAACCGTTTGAACTTGTCGCCAGGTGCAAACGCCTGGCGGCCAATGTGAACACGAAATCGCTACGTCTTCGCGACCGTGCCCGCGACCGCGCCCGCGCGTTCCAACGTGAACAAGTACGTAGTATGTACGATCATCTTTGATCTTTAAAATAGCAGTTTATATCCTCATTACATTACGCACATCATAGACTTTTTTTTTCATAACAGCACCAACCTTTTTTAAAGGCGTATCTGGAGATATTTCTTTACTTTTCTGACAATTCTTGAAAATGTTTGTAAGCTTTTGTGAGATCAGAGAATCATCATTTTTGTCTCTGTTATACAATATAAAATTTGTCCCAAATTAAGATCTCTCCTGCACATAAGATGTCTTCCTTCTTCATTTTCCTATAATAAAAGCGTCCCCTTCCCTCTTTTTGCGTAAATATTTAGCATACATCTCAGGATCTTCCTGTTTTTTCTCAGTTTAAGCAAATGTTTTTATCTATTGATGGCATGGTAATATATTTAAAAGAAATACCAACACTATGTGCCCATAACTACAGTATAATTTTGTCTTTCAAATAAAATGTTTAAAACGTTTCGGATGTTACAGTATCCACAAAATCATTGTTAGATGTTCAATTGGATTAACTGCATAGCCTCTTTGGCAAAACGTGTTAGTTTAAAGACAACTAGGTCACAGATTACTAAATAGTTACTACGTAACAGATACTTCACTCAGTAGAAAAATTACAATACCTACTACTATAATAGCCTACTCCATCGCGTCGGCAACCACTGCATGCTAAAATGTGTCTTAATGCTCAAGCGTACAGTTGTGATTGCTTCGCACCGCGTGATCCCGCAGCAATCGCAGGGCTGCCTCTTCGATAAAATTAAATTAACATGACTTTTGGGTTTATGTTATTGAGAACTGTGAATGTTCTGACTTGTAGTTACAATTTATTTATAATTAAATACAGTTTAAAATTGTATCGTTTATAAAATATTTCTTTTATGAATTTCGTCGTACTTTCGTCATTGTCAGGTAAATGGAAAAATGTTAGGTGTTTATCCCTTCTTTTACTTGATTTGCACCCATCTAAAGCAAGCAAGGCATCATAGGTACGCGTACGAACGAACAGCACTATTAAAATTGAACGGCGTGCGCGCGCTTCGCTTGCGAAAACCGCACTGAATTTGATCCGCAAGCGGACCGAGACCGCTCGGCTGGGCGGTAGGCACTTATAGCGCGCAAGTACATGAAGTGACGGAGGCGACTAGGTGAACAAATAAACTACTTTACCAAATCTTTTTAGGGTTCCGTAACCAAATGGCAAAAACGGAACCCTTATAGTTTTGCCATGTCTGTCCGTCCGTCCGTCCGTCCGTCCTCACTTAATCTCTGTGACCGTATATCAATCAGGCCGACAAAGTAGTAAAATAAAAATGGGAAAATAATGTTTTATTCTGTGGGGGGGGGGGGGGGGGCTACCCTACATGAAAAGTAGAATGTGATTTTTTTTTTATTTCTTCCCTGACGTGTGATATATTGTTGGATAGGTATTCAAAAATGAATAGGGGTTTACAAAAATATTTTTTTGAAAATATTAATAATTTCGGAAAAAAAAATACAATGTGTCTCCCCCCCTCTAACTTTTGAACCATAAGTTTAGAAACAATGAAAAAATCTGGACAGTAGAGCATTTTAAAGACTTTCTAGGAAAATTATTTTGAAGTTGATGGGACGAACAGTTTTTGAAAAGTTGGGGACACTTATTGTGATGGACGGGAAAACCACGGAACCTTACACTGAGTGTGGCCCGACACGCTCTTGGCTGGTTTTTCGGGTGTTACACTGATACCACAGTTTGGAAAACACATTATAAAGGAAACACGAACTGTAAAATGTTTTTAGGTCGACTGAAATAACTACAATGAGTATAGCTATCTTATTATGGAAACCAAGCGGCAATTGATAGCTTCTGTTTTTTTTATTATTTCCAAATATTGACATATAAATTAAATTACCTTGTGATATCTTGAATAACAAATATAACTTTAAAGTAAAATGTAAAAAATATTGTAAATTATAAAAAAAAAATCTAGGTATGAATGGTAGGAAAATTTACTATGAAAATAGGTTATAATTGACTCCTTACGCTTTTTTTTTTCTTAGGCCTTCCATAGTAATATACGTTTACATGTGAAACGCATATTACTATGGAATGACCACTAAGCAACCTCATTTAAACCTCATTTTTATTAAAAGCAGTTTTACTTATCTGCTATAATTTCTAGACGCGCGGTCATAAGAAAAAACCGGGCGTGTGCATTATGTGCAAGTCGGAATCGCGCACTGGTTTCGTACTATTTTACATATAAAGACCAGTTCAATTCCCGAATCGAGTCTAACGGTACGCGTACACCGAATCCGTCATCGGCCGAAGTATGCTCGGGCGTCATCGGCCGAACTCGGCCGATCAAATCAAACGTAAGTAAATGGAAGAGAGCGCATACACTGCTACTACCGACGTCGTCCGATGACGCCCGAAAACGGACGATCAACTGACGAATCCGAACGTGTTTGGATTTTTTGTCAGTTTTACCGACTTCTTTCTGCGATCGAGTCGTTATTTGCACAGTTTAGACTTCATAAGTTCCACCGACAACGGCCGTTATCGTCTGCAGTGTATTCAGTTGAACGTCCGAGTTACTCGTCCGAGTAGTTCTGTCCGCCATCGGCCAACAAAATCGGTTTTAGTGTACGCGTACCGCGGTACGCGTACACGGAACTTATGAAGTCTGAACTGTGCAAATAATGACTCGATCGCAGAAGGAAGCCGGTAAAACTGACAAAAAATCCAAACACGTTCGGACTCGGCAGTTGATCGTCCGTTTTCGGGCGTCATCGGACGACGTCGGTAGTAGCAGTGTATGCGCTCTCTTCCATTTACTTACGTTTGATTTGATCGGCCGAGTTCGGCCGATGACGCCCGAGCATACTTCGGCCGATGACGGATTCGGTGTACGCGTACCGTAAAGGTCTCTGCACACAGCGGGCGCGGCACGGCGGGACGGGACGGCGACGCGACACTGAGCAGTTGTAATGTACTAGATATTACGGACGACGCCACACAGAGCCGTCCCGCTCGACGCGACGGTAACCGTCGCGCCACGCCGCCGTCGCGCCGAACGGGAATACAGATTAGAAGCGGCGGGGACGGGCTACGACTACGATCGCGCCCGCAGTGTGACCGATGCCGTCACGCCAGCGCAGCGTCGCCGCCCCGCCACGCCGCGCCCCGCCACGCCACGCCGGCTGTGTGCAGAGACCTTAAAGGTCGCTGCACAAAGCGGGCGCGGCGCGGCGGGACGGGACGGCGACGCGACACTGAGCAGTTGTAATGTACTAGATATTACGGACGACGCCACACAGAGCCGTCCCGCTCGACGCGACGGTAACCGTCGCGCCACGCCGCCGTCGCGCCGAGCGGGAATATAAGTCAGAAGCGGCGGGCACGGGCTACAACTACAATCGCGCCCGCTGTGTGACGGATGCCGCCGCGCCAGCGCAGCGTCGCCGCCCCGCCACGCCGCGCCTCGCCACGCCACGCCGGCTGTGTGCAGAGACCTTAAAGATTTTTCCTAATCGCAATTTTTTTTCGGCTATATCTTTTTTTTTTTCGTTAAAACTTACAAGTTTGATTTTTGCACAGCTTCAAGGAACCGCGGACCTAAGAAATGGTTTTAATTTCAACTCCCTCTACGTGTTCCCGAGATAAAGGGTTTTGACAGACAGACAGACGGACAACAAAGTGATCCTATAATGGTTCCGTTTTCTTCCTTTGAGGTAACGGAGCCCTAAAAACATAAAAGTACTGGTTCAAGATTTTATTATTTTGTGTTTTATAATCTAAATTGACAAGATCCGACATTAAGAGCTTGTTCAGACATGCGGGAACCGCGCGTTTACGAATCGCGCGGTTTGAAACCGCAAAATTGTGATGCTATTCAGACACGCGCGGTTATTATGCGATTTTCGTAACGTCAGTAGTCAGTTTGAAAATGGAGGTCGACGAAGAAGTGTGTTTAGGTACTGTGGTTGCTCCTTAAAAAAAAGAAAAGAAAAAGGCGGTATTGGGTGCATCCAATATTTAGTGACCGATTAGGACATAGTCAGTTCGTAACGTTATATTTCACACTGAAAGTCCCATATTGCAGGTCTCTTCTCCACCTCATCAATAAATAGTTCAGTGTCGAAACGATCCATGGCGAACTCGCGAGCTGTGACGTGCAAACCGCGCGGTATCCGCAACGCAACTGAACGAGACGTAAAGACTCCATAGTAATAGAAACGCGCGGGAGCAGCGCGATTCTATTTTCTGGCGGTTGGGTTGCGGTAACCGCGCGGCTTGATTAACCGCTATTATGTCTGAACGATTACTAAATAACTCATACAAATAAGACCCGCGCGATTTCCGTGCGATTCTGGCCGTGTCTGAACAAGGGCTAAAATCTTACATGAGCTACGCCCCATTCGAATCTCTCTTATAGTTTGAATATAAGACTACGGATTTGATTACTGCCTATTTCGACCTATTTTTAATTAATATTGAGTAGGTATTGGTAAACTAGACTTATTCAGATTGCTCGAATAATAGATCCTACTCTTGCAAGAGAAAGACCTAAATAAACCTAACGGTAGAAATTAATTTCATTTTTTTTTGTGTGTCGACATTAAATCCTTACAGTACAAAAACACTTACTGCCGTACTCAGAGATAGTTAGTTAATGATTCATTAGCGTCCCTTAGTTATGGATAGCTAAACCTTCACTTAACTTCTAAACGGTCCATTAACGTTTGAATCCCCAACCGGTCCTATGAGACCGCGCTGTTATTGTTTTACTATTGTGTCTCGTTTCGCGGGTATCTGAGTAATTAAAAAATTGTCACATTGACATTTTGCAAGGTACATTGTAAAACTGCAATGTGACATTTTCTTTCAAAATAGTTTAGTAAGTAAAGACATTACCTAATCCGTTTTCACCAAAAAAAAGGGATAAACATTTATTTACTTGTATTATGTATTATTATTGTTATATATTTTTCTTTACCTTTTCCAACTTGTACGTTCTTTTTCCCCAACTGTCAAAATCTATGAAGGTGAAATGTAAAGGTCTATTAAAAAGAAAAACCAACCACGAAGTTTTTACTAAAAAAGAATCATGGAAGTTTTTGTGATTCATGCAAATATTTCTAAACAAAAAAGCTACTAATTTGTTTCAATATCAGGTCTAATGATTTGATTCAATGAGTTAGGTTAGGTTTCATTTCATTTCATCTCTTTAAATTTCATTTTCATTTCATATCAAGAAAAAAATTCTACTGAACACTTGGCTGTAACACAAAATGGGTGAAGAAAACAAAAAAAACTGCTTAATATTCTTTTACGGTTGGCGCCATTATTATTGGTTAGTTGATAGTCCGGTCAATTTAGACATCCAAGGTTACAATAATTCGCACTTGGCTGAAAATTGGTAGGATTGTTCAAAACACTATTATAAAGGAAATGTGAAAAGTCCTCATCGATCCAGCACGTGCAAAAAAAAAATACACGCGGTCAAAGGTCACAAAAATGGGTTTTTCGCGATTTTCAGCAAAATGGTAAGTTTTATCATAAAATTAGCTCAGACAAAAATTGTAGATCAGACAATTATCTATAAAAATGTCTAAATACGTTTTTTCCTAAGAGCCACCGTTTTTGAGATATAACGATTCAAAAAGTTGAAACAGTAGCAAACGCAACCTGAGAAAAAGAGGTTGAAACCAAAAATTTTGTATGTGGTATACTGGTATTACTAACTAGTAGGAGAATCATGTCTGAACACTTGACAAATTTTTTTATTTCCTACAATTGCGGCTGAATAATGTTGCCAATTAAATTAAAAACTCCAGGTCGCGCTTTCATTAGACGCACTCTAATAGCATTGAATGTATTGGGCATAGTAAAATAAAGCAGGTATACGACCCTAGCCACGCAGACAATTGAATGGGAGGCAGATGTTGCTGAAGGCGTAGAAAATAAGGGACTGGGTTTTTTTACCCGAAATTTTCATATTTTATATGTTTTAGTCACACTGACCGATAGAACGATATTTTTGCTTGTATTACGGCTTCAGTGATCTACGAGTATATACGTGGTGTACTTATACATATTATGACGATTACAACTAAATTAAATTTTTTGAATCGTTATATCTCAAAACCGGTGGCTCTTAGGAAAAAAGTATTTATTCATATTTATAGATAATTGTCTGATCTACAATTTTTATCTGAGCTAATTTTATGATAAAACTTATCATTTTGCTGAAAATCGCGAAAAACCCGTTTTTGTGACCTTTGACCGCGTGTAATTTTTTTGCACGTTTTTCGCGTGTATTTTTTTGCACACTTTTCACATTTCCTTTATAATAGTGTATTGAACAATCCTACCAATTTTCAGCCAAGTGCGAATTATTGTAACCTTACCCCAATTAATTAAGTAGTCTAATTTGACCGGACTATGAGTTTATTGTGTTTTTATTATTTTATTAAATTGCTTCGTTTTTTCGCAACTGTATTAATTACTCAGATACCCGCGAAACGAGACACAATAGTAAAACAATAACAGCGCGGTCTCATAGGACCGGTTGGGGATTCAAACGTTAATAATAGTTGTTCAGTACACGTGCGGAACCGTCATTGCAACTTGTTCCGACTGTCAACCCTCGCCTTCGGCTATGCCTAGGCTCGGGTAGACATTTGTCGGAACTCTTTGCAATGACAGGCTTTCCGCACTCGTAATGAAATATACTATTTTAATACAGGTGCTCAAAAAGTGGCGTATTGCAGGGACGTATAGCGTTCTGGATGTGGGCTATTACATACTCGAGCTTTTTCTTTACCTTTTCCGAACTCGTGCGTTCTTTCCCAACTGTCAAAATAATGTCAATTAAAAAGAAAGATCAACCACGAAGTAAGTACCAATAATTCGTTTACAAAGCCTGCTGTATGAGCCCTGGCAAATGTCCTGCATAAAAATGTACTCTTCGCCAATAAAATGTGCGTTCTAGATATCCGCATGAGACTTCAAGATAATTTTCGATATAACGTGACCCCGTTGGTGTCAGTAAACGAGATCCAGATACAAAAGCAATTTTTTCCATCGTCGTTTATACAATGTGCTGTTGAAACTGCAAAACCTTTCGGGAAGTTGTAATAACACTACAAAAAATAAATAATCATATAAAAATACGATACTTGGTCAATCCTAACTTCCTAACTATATATAATATTATAAATGTGAAAGTGTGTATGTTTGTTACTTAATCACGCAAAAATGGCTGAACGGATTTTGATGAAATTTGGCATGCATTTGCATATGGCCTTTGACATGGAAAAGAACATAGGCTACCTTTTATCCCGTTTCTTGAACAAGCGAAGTCGCGGGCGGAAGCTAGTAATCGATAATATATTTTATTTTAGCTGTTTTTCAGAATAACTCTCTAAACAAACGTGCGGGAAGTGCTAGTGTGCTTTGGATCAATGAAATAGTGTTCGAGTGTGTGAAAGTGCGATTATAAGGCGAGAATCAGACTGGCCACGTTTTAATAAAAGTAGTTCACACGTACCATTTCCATAAATAAAAAAAAAATACGTAAAATTAGTTTCACCCGCATTTTTCGTTACTGCTCCGCTCCCGTGGGTCGTAGTGTGATGGTATATAGCCTATAGCATTCCTCGATAAATGGGCTATCTAACACTGAAAGAATTTTTCAAATTGGACCAGTGGTTCCAGAGATTACCCCCTACATACAAACTTACAAATTTTACCTCTTTATAATATTAAGTAGTATAGATTCGGGTCGAGGATCTCTTACATAATTACCTACCGAAATCTTCAGCAGCTTTAAAACTGCACATTGTATAGATAATAAATTGGAGTTAAAGCTCTTTGTCACTCATCATCTACACTCTTTGTCACTTACAGCGTTTTCACATTATCCGATCCGATATTGGTGTCGGACGCCGATCCGATATCGGGGTAAGAGCGTTTTTACATTATCCGATCCGATATCGGTGTCGGACGCCAATCCGATATCGGGGTAAGAGTGTTTTTACATTATCCAATCCGATATCGGTGTCGGACGCCGATCCGATATCGGGGTAATTAAATGTATGAAATATGTACCTGTCTTTCATATTGTCCGGACCGATATCGGATAGCGGAGTTTCATAATTATTCTTTAATTAAAAAACTCAGCTAAAGTGTTTTCAAAGATATATTTTAGCTTTTGAAATATTTTTGTTGAGAGTTTTCTGGCCCCAAAAACCTTGATGATAAAAAAGGAGGAGGTTCTCAAGTCTCCTGATATTTTTTTCTCTTGATCAACCAAAATCTGTTAAAATTTGATGAAAGATATCTCTTTCATCAAATTTTAACCGATTTTGGTTTGGAAGACTTGCCACTAGCTGGTCCCATTTAAAAGAAATCTAATTTAAAATTTCGGAAATAGGTTTAACAGAACTTACTCATTGAATGATAAAGCAAATTTCATGGGATTACTACAATCGCATGTCAGTTTATTCCATGGCAAAACATTACGCTAGTATACTTTGAAGAAGTACTGCAGATTTGGTAAAGCTAACATATTAGTGAAATGAAGGTGGGGTTATTATATGGATCCACTTTAGTAACTTACCGTTATCTATAATAAGATCAGCTGAAAAATAAAAAAAATATTTCGCAATATAAATATACAAATGTATCATCTATACCGTGACAAAAAACATAAGAAACCTTCAAACTTGAAAATTATTTCGCAATTTTTATTTGTTGTATAAAAACCGGCAAGTTCTAGTCGGACTCACGCACTGAGGGTTCCGTACCAACTTATCTATGAAAACAGTTCAATTTTCGAAACGAGTCTCGAATTTCTTTCTGAATCGCAATTTTTTTTCTTGAGTCGAGAATTTTTTTAGTTTTCAGAGTTTTTCCTATAGTAGTGCCATGATACCTTGCTTTTTGCCAAATATCAGGATTATGTCAGGTCAACGGGAAGAGTACCCTATGAATTTTGATTCCATTGAGAGGGTCGAAACGTACGTTTTTTGCAACAGCCCGGTATCTTTTTTTTTTCGTTAACTTACAAGTTTGATTTTTGCCTAGCTTTTAGGGACCGCAGCCCTCCTGAGTATATGATTTTAATTTCAACTCTATACCTTCTCGCGTTCCCGAGGTTCCTTTGACCTCGGGAACGCGTGAGTTTGCAACTATAGAACATCTCGATTTTATACAGAAATTCAGTAAGAATTTAAACAACGGGCGGTCTTTTCGATTTTACTGAACATTTTTTTTTTAATTTTCTGCACACTGATTTGAGCAAAAAAAAAAATATAATTATGTACTTTAATATTACCTACTGCAGGTAGTTGAAATACAAAAGCCTATTTATCTAACAATGGTGAAAAGTACATAGTCATATACTTAAAAATATGTGTTTCATTAGATTAACTTTTTTTTTGTAATTAGTGTAATGTACCTTTTTTTCAGTTAACAACTACAAATCAAAATGGTGCAATATAAGATCTACTGCCATACGAAGCTTGAAAACACTGTCAACATCGTTCAATTGGTCTTTACCCCGAAATAATATAAAAGCAAGAAGATATGCACAAGGTCAGCAATGACCCTAGTAATGAAATAATAGAAGGTTCTGCACGGACGATTCAGCGGTGCCAGACAGTTCTCAGACACATATTTAACGCCGACGACGCAATATATGTGCAAAGTGCTATGCAATTATTTCTAAAGAGAATCACAATAAAGAGAATAACAAAATTATTAATAGTAAGCAAGTGACTACAATTTACAAGTCTTCTCTTTCTGGGATTAATTATTATTTTTGGCGACATGTCGAATAAACGAAAAATTGTGTCGAGAGTCGTATTAGTGTTTGCTCTCCAATATCGCAAGTCGTCACTGTATCAAAGTGCCTATCTTCACAGAAGTCCTTACACACACCAGTGATTTTCTTTTCACACGTTGTTTTGGTTATCTCAATAAATAATAATTATAATTACAATGGTGTTTTATTGCTCACTTACGCCGAAAACGCACTGACAGGCAAATTGCCTAGCGTCGAAAACCCAGCAAACCAACTCTGGCAAGTAGTGAAATAAAACGAAAGTTCTAGAATGCCTAAGCTCGTATCAGTGTGGCCGGCCGCCTGTCAGTTCCTTCTTAGGTCTTACCTTTTAATGTAATCAAAAACCAGTCGCTGCACTTACAAATTCCCTAAGGTTAAGCGAATGATTCACTGCGAGTGCGTCCTGTTGTCGTCTACCAGAATACTAACTTCTATCAGCGTATTGTCGCGTCCCGGGGGCTATCTGCAGTGACTGTAACGAGTTACCGCATCTCAACAAGCATCATTGGTCATTTGCTTTGTAATAAAATGTTTGAGGAGTGCACTTGCACTGCGAGAGGTTGTGTCGTGCGTGCTGTGGGTACGACAAGTCTCGAAGCGGGCGCTAGGTGACTCATTGCAATTTTGCTCGTCAATGACGCCCGTCGAATCGACGTGATAATAAATTATTATCACGTCGTTTCGGCGGGTGTCATAATCGATGAGTCGATAATTATTATTAGAGATGGGCCGAGTACTCGGTTGATACTCGGTACTCGGCGTACTCGGCAGGTTTTTTGATACTCGTACTCGGCCGAATAACTCGGTTTGGATGCCGAGTATCCTTTGTTTAAGAAAAAATATTTAGGTAGATACAATTAAAACAATAGTGATAATCAAAAAGTATTTATTAGTAATTTAGGAAATCTTTGAACATCTCAAGTAATAAAATCAAAATTATGCTAATGAATGAGCAGTAATGAGACAAAATTACGAGAACAGTAATAAAAAAAAAAAAATATTTAAAATTTAGTAAAGGTAAGTTATGATGCAGGAACACAAGGCTCTCTGCGCCAATCAATGCGAGCCGACGTCTCGACCGGCGCGAACCTGTTTGTACTTGAACCGCGCACGAAATGGGACTTTGATTGAACCGAGTTACCCGGCCGAGTACTCGGTTGAAGAAAAAATGAACCGAGTAAAACTCGGTATTCGTTACTCGGCAAAAGTGTTACTCGGCGCATCTCTAATTATTATTAATAATTATCACCGGTAGGAGACACTTTCATAAAGTTGTTATAGAATGAATACACAGACGTTAATATCGCCTCAATGTTGTTTACTGAACAAAATTTAAAAACTATAAGTTGCTTTGATAGGTATTGTGAGGTTTCTTTATATACAGTTTTACTAAAAAAATGTTTTCTTTTTATTCGTAAACTTAAATAAGTATGCGTATATTATGCCAAAACGTCTACATAAACCCCATAACTAAAAAGTAAAAGTCGGGGAAGTCCTTTAGCTCTTTTTATTTAAATATGGCCCTCTAAGAATTTCTCCTGTGTTGTGGTGGCGTTTTAGAACTCACATGCATAATTATTGTCCAAATCCGAAGTAATTAACTATCTGTTAGACCATACAAAATATATTTCTTCTGAGAATCGAACCTGCGTCACGCAGCGAAGGAACCAAACGCTGAGACATTGCAAAAACCTCAATTGTTTTTTATATTTGTCATAGGGTTTTTTTTACATTGAAGAATTACCATCGTGGATAGAACCTGGGTGAGAATCGCACAGACACGTAGGGGTTTGATTAAGAAAAGGGTCTATACTCAGATGTGGTTGAAGTCGGGTGGTCGAAGGTAACGAATTGCAGAAGTCACCAACTCTTTTTTTCTCAGTTACACATGCGTATAAAATTTTGTTAAGTATTAATAATCTGAAATGATCTGAGATTCTTAAAATTTATAGTTCCATACATTGCAAAATGAGTTTATAATAATCGAGATGTTTTACGTTCATCGATATGATAGATATGATAGAGCTTATCATATATGTAAGATATTACGCGACTAAAGGCCTGTTTCACCACCTATGATTAAGTTTCCAATATCTTACTTGGCAGATAATTTCATACAAATTCTGATTCATTTTTTAATTTACTCGGGAAGTAGTGACTACTCGGACATTGTGAAACAGGCCCTAACTAGTTTATCTGGCCGAGAAAATACAGGCGTAGTTGCAATATGTATTAAAATCTATCATATTAAAACACGGTTGTAGTCGTAAATATATTTTTTATGTTACGAACGAAAGCACTGCTAAGGTTTAGATATCGTACAATAGATACATAATATTAAATATATAAATTACTAGCAGCCGGTCCCGGCTTCGCACAGGGTAGACAATTATTTATTTTTGGAAATTTGTAAATTATTACGAGTCAAGATAACGCGTGTATTAATATTTTATTTATTTATTTTAATAAGTACAGTGACAGACCACAGACTTAAAGCCCTATTACACCACTCATTTTTACCAACGGTTTTAGTCTACGTCGCGTAGTGTAATAAGGGTAAGAGGGTCTTAAAGTCCTACGTAGACCGGTCGTAAAAACAGGCGGTGCAATAGGCCTTTAAGACAATCAGAACATTTAAAACAACAAACAGTACATGAATGTGAAGTCCAAATACTACTGTATTTATTTTTATCATTTGGGTATAAGACCAAGAGACATAAAAAACTTCGTACTAACTGGAATACTTACGAATTAATACGAAACAATATTACAAATAAATTGTTAAGTAAGTGTCCTATGTTTTCATTGCAAGTAATTCATAATTTGCTATTTTTAAGCATTTCGCTTTTGCTTAAAAATAACAAATTATGAATTACTCCGAACAAGATTAATGTTCGTTCCTACAATCAGTAACTAATGAAACAAAAAATATCAACTAAGCAAATTTTACGAAAAAGTTAATCATTAATATTCGAGTAACACGAACCCAAAATCCAAGTCGAGAATCCTCGTGGCTTGTCACTTATAAAATAATCAGAAATTATTCAATGGTTTTACTTTCATTCAAACTGCTTCTACGACAATTTTGCCACGGGCTTACCGAAAGGAAGAGAGGTCAGGGTCTCGTTGAAATTAAACATACTGGATCGGACTAGCATAAAAATGAACATTAACGTTTGAATCCCCAACCGGTCCTATGAGACCGCGCTGTTATTGTGTCTCGTTTCGCGGGTATCTGAGTAACTACGTATAGTATAATCTGCCTTTTAATGTGCTCACTGCTTGAACTTAGGCTTTGTTTAGGAGGAAGGAATATGCCATAATCCATAACGTGCGCCCTATGCGGGTTAGTGGATATCGCCTAATTATTACCTTCGATATTTTTAGTTCTAGGGGGATATTCCGGTTTCCTCACGATGTTTTCATTCATCGGTTTTTGTTTGGCATTAAAATGTTCGTATAAAATCCTGTTATTCTCCCGATTAGCCGTCCAGGGTGGGTGAATTTCATGACAATACAAATTAATTAAGACATGGTGTAGTCATCATAAAGCAGTTTTATATTGATTGATGCAGCCATATCCCACGGAGGAGCTCGTGGCTAGATAATAACAGCCGCACAGGTCGATCTTCAAGGTTAAGCAGCGCTTGCCTAGGTTGGTCTGTGGATGGGTGACCATCTTAACATAACGAGTTTCCTCCGTGCCTCGGAAAGCACGTTAAGCCGTTGGTCCCGGCTGTCATTTGGAGATCTTTGGCAGTCGTTACGGATAGTCAGAAGCCAGTAAATCTGACTCCAGTCTAGCCATGAAGTACCGTGTTACCCCAGTTAATGGGTTGTGGAGGTCTGGTAGGCATTCGCTCCTCGTAAAATACTGGTATTCAGCTAAATCCGGCTTGACTGGAAGCCGACCCCAATATAATTGGGAAAAAGGCTAGGCAGATGATGATGATGATGATGATGCAGTCATATCCCACAAAGTCATAAGTATATATTTAGAATCGGCTATTTTCTACCCATTACAATGAAAATTAGCTTTGTGCTATTTCATAAGCATATTGGGAATAGTCGATACATCTTAATTGTTTTTGAACTTGCAAGTCTACCACCTTCGTATAATGTGTCAACAAAGTCTTGAACTTCTTTTGAATAAAATTGTGTCGCAGTACCAAGGTCTGTGTTCAGTAGTGAGATAATTACTCGTAGAAAGTAAAATATCCAGTGTAAATTCTTTATTTTTATTTTTTTATGAAAAAGAAATACGCCAATTACCAAAAACAAAATTCTTCAAATCTTTATAGTTTTGTACAGTATGTACATTTGACGTTTTTGGACAAAAAAAAGCGAGTTTCTCTGCGACGCAGTGTTTTGAATGTTGAATTTAAAATTGAATGTTACTTACATTTTTCGGTTTCTGGGATTTGGGCCTTTGCTCTCTATAAGCATATCATTTTATTATTTTAACTGCCAAATGAATGTTTTTACTTACAAATAAACCTTTCTTTACAGTGGCGGAGAAGATAGCTCAAGCAATACATGTCCACTAGCTGCCTCTGCGGCTGCACCCGCTGCGTGGCGTGGTACAAATGACAGTGCAACCGAGTATTGTCGCCGTGGCAACACGCCCGCTGCGTACGGCAGGTACCAGCGCAACAACTCAAACGCACCTTATTCTACACCGCCCTCTAATGTTGAAAGGTATTTATTTAGCATCAAAATAACCAATTATTTATAAAAGATTGAAAATGTGGATCAAGATTTCAGAACCGCCTAACTCTGATTGACGTTCGCCTGCCCTAGCTAACAGGTGTGCGTACGTACAAAGTAAACTAGTATACCTAGACCGGCCATAAGTTCTGTTACAAATGAAATTGTTTAATAAGTAGTAATAATATTACTAAAACAGCTTATATGTACATATTTATTTAAGTCTCAGCATAAAATAAAAACAATTTTCATTTAAACGGCTTTCCGACCACATGAACAGCTTCTTTAGAACTGTGAGCGTACACTATCATTTTGCTTAATGTAGTACAATCGTAATTTTTTTTCATCCGTAAAGAGGATATTACTATCTGTTCATAGCACGATATACGATTGATACCAAGATTTTGAAGTGTCTGGAATATGACCGACAGCGTCATACCCACTTTGTGCAAGGTCACCGCTATCCTATTTTTTAAACACCCCATTCCATATTGTAATTTGATAATAAACACGATAAAAATTGTGAAATGGCGTGAAATCGAAAGAACTTTTTATGAACGCGTTCAAAATAATAAAAAGTTTAAAACTAAAAAAAAATTATTATGTAACAGTATTTGTGGCCAGACTAGTTATAATATGAACTAATAAATATTTAGCAAGTGTTTTCAATTCGGCATCTTGTATTACTTAGAATACGTAATGTCTGTCGACTCTGGGATTTTAGACTGTGATCGATATAAGTCTCGGCGACCTATTTTTAAACATACGAGTATTATTTGTTTCTCTCTTTCATAGCTGCAATATTTTTAAGAACTTTAAAACAAACAAATCTTTAATGTTTAGAAATTAAAAATAACGCTAATGTTTGTATTTTTGAAGATTATTAATACAGTATACTTGAAGGCAGCTTCTCGTAGCTTCGTATCGGTTATGTAACAGCTGCATTGCTTGTTCAGTCAAGGAAGAGTCATTTTGATGTTGAATTTAGAACCTTTCTTTGAAGTCAGTTAAAAGCATAATAGTTGAGAGAGATTTATCTGGTGGTAGGCCATTGCATCGGCTGCTGGCTTAAAGATTACCACCCACCAGACAAAGCAATGCCGCCAAGCGATCCGTCGTGTTCCGACATGATGTTTGGTAAAACCGTACGGTGGAGGATGGGTCTGAGCAGCTGTGTTGCGATGTGTACCGGGTATGATGCACCAGCTGTTGTTGTGTCGGATGTTTGATCGTGGAGGGTAGCGGGATCTGAAGCACGGTGCTCCGCTGGCCAACCGTAGTCAGTTGGGGTCCCAAGTAGTGTGCCAGCCACACACGAAAGGCTGCCCTGCCATCTGCGAAAAATCCCAGGGTGGACCCATCGTGCCGGTTGGCGACCGGATGGGAGGACCCGATGGCGATCCCTGGGGGGGTTCGGGCGTCCCCGCAGTCTCCAGATCAAACCTCCATTGGCGCAGCAATTCTGAGTGTGTTGTTGGGTCTAACGTCGCATCACCTCGCTCAACTGCTATCTTCCATCACTCCTATTCACTCTAAACCGATTTAATAGTCATGAAAGGTAAAAAGAAAAGCAGGTGTCGACAACGGTTGCATGTCCTCCCATTCCAAGTGCATCTCTCGAATATTCGAGGGATGCACCCCAATATCAATGCGGTCCACCACCATCTCGAAACCGATAAGTCACACTTGCTTTTCTTGACGAAGACGCAGATTAGATGTCCGTCAGATGCAGCGTACCTCAACTACCCGTGATACTCATTGGAGCATCACTTCCGGCAGCGTGCCGGGGTCTGTGTGTACGTCCGCAATGACATCTGCTGCCAGCGTCTCCGTCACCTTGGAGACGCCGAATTTTCAACCTTATTTCTGTTGGTGGACACTGATATGGACAAAATTGTCTATGCCTGTGTCTACAGATCGCACAGCGGTGATCAGGAGACAACTTTGCTATTTGACCACCTCAGTATGGCCGCCGATACGGCCCTGCATCGGCACCCTGATGCGCAGTTCGTCGCTCTGGGGGACTTTAACACCTGTCGGCTGTCATCAAGACTGGCTTTTCCCATACCAGAGAACCGAACATACTGGGAGAGAAACGCGAAACTTTGCAATTTCAATGAGGCTCTCCCAGTTGGTAAAGCAAGCGACAAGGGTGCCTGATATTGCTGGACAGACTGCAAATTGTCTGGACGTTTAAAAAAAAAAAACATCCTAATGTTTTTCATTCATACTATTTGTAGTGCTACCGGCGATGTTCCCGAAAATTGAAATTAATAAGTATCATTAACGTAAATATATTTAAACTCCTACTGTTTTTTTTATCATAACGCTTTTATCCCTAAACATATTATTTAAAGAATGATTAAAGGTCGTTTCACTGATTTTTGTCTTAAATGAATGAAATTCAGGTCAGAGTGTCGTCTTGGGCGTAAAATACACAGAAGCGATGAAAGATTCGGATGCGAATGTGGATCGGATTTTTGTCGCTTCAATTTTTATTCGTACAAAATGTATGATGCGTCGTAAATTACAGAGAAAGTATGCGGCGCGGATTTATCAGGCGTGATAAATCCTTCTGTGTATTTTGCGCCTAAGAGTATTTGGTCACAGTTCCAACTTTACCCAATAATTATTATGAATGGGACCGATTCGTTTTTGGAACTTGACTGATGACTAGAGATATTATGATCTAAGACATTCAAAAACTATTTCTACCTCAAAAAGATATGACGATGGTCCCTAGGTAAAGTATCGAAAGTGAAAATCGCTACTTTGCAAGAGAGCGATTTAAAGTTAATTTTTTGCATAATTTTGTCACGGGTGATTAAATCTTTATAAAAATTAGGTCTCCAACTATCGGGAAACGAAGTTGTATTAAAAATTATCCTTTAAAAAGAGCTCAAAACAGTAATAATAAAAAATTGCTATTTTTTTGATTCGATACTTTACGTAGGGACCATCGATGACTTTGAATAATAGTGAAAATATAGGAAAATAAAAATACTTATAATAGATGTTTATTGCTACCGACATTATGAAGTTGAATGCTTCGGAATTATGAACATTAGAGATAGAGTAGTTAGGAATTGTGATTGTTAGGATGGAAAATGTTAGGAAGATCATTTTCGGATTTCCAATTATCGGAGTTGAAAATTTAGGTGAACTTTAACTGAAAGACACAGGTGTGGTTTTTAACTTTTTAGTCAGTAAAAGTCTGACGCGCCCTCTGCTCCGCACAGAGCGGGAAAAGTCTTTAGATGATCTTCACCCTTAAAGTGTTGGCTTGCAAAATCTGAAAAACTTCAAAATGTGTGAATATATTACGTCGCAGCCATAACGTTACCGCGTACGCGCCGTACGCGCATCGGATTAAAGTACGTCGCTGTAGTCGAAATGCAATCCAGCTATTTCAAGATAATAATTAGCATTAGCATTACCGGCCTTATAATGTTCCCCCATTGCTGGGACTCAGGCTTCCTCTCTAGTAGAGGGAATGGGCCATAAATCCACCGCGCGGGCCCAGTGCGAGTTGGTGAATGTCACAGTCATGTCTTCGAATTTTTGGTTCTAAGACATGCCGGTTTCCTCACGATGTTTTCCTTCACCGTTTTGAGAGCAGTGGTGATGAAATAAATTACACAAAGTAATGCGCCTGACTAGGCTTGAACCCGCGCCCTACAATTTGTAAGTTTAGCATAATTAAAGTAGGTACAAGTAAATTAGGACTCCTCCCGCCTCACAAGATCTGCTACCTCTGAAATGATGGTAGGCCAACAAGGAGGTTCGCCGTCTTGCGGGAGACTGGTTTCTCCGCATCATCCAGATGGCCATTACTCTCTGCGACACGTTCATCTTTGCGGCAGGTTACTTCCGCAGCGATCGCACTCCACCAGCGCCCTGTTAAGGGCCGCATACAACAATCGATTTTTTTTTAGAATTATTATCATCACACATAACCAACTTACCAAAATTACTGACAGTTTAGAGATAAATTTGGTTTTGACGGATATATTAACACCGTACGCTCTCTGTTTTTAGAATTATTTTTTGAAAGAAGTTCATCAGTACTGCCCTCGTAACAGCAAATGCAGTAATCGACATTTTTACGATTTTCCGTTTTTATCATAAATGACATAAGGAGAGTTCAAGCTATATGTAGTTTTTTTTTTTTTTTTTTCTATTGCTGGAACATGGTGAAACAATAAGAAAAAATGCAGCATTTCGTGAGAAATTATCTAATGTTGTTAGCATAAATACAGTAATGAACATATACCAGATTAAAGTGCAGTAATCACATCTAAATACTAGTAAGAAACGCAGTACTCGCATTTTGGCTGCGTTTTAATCTTGTATATTCGTATATTAATTTATACTATATTGTGTAAGGTGAAATGCAGTAATGGTTTACACTGCGATTGACCCTAGTATCGTGGAATAAAAAATGTAAAATATGATGTCTTATTATAGCGCATGCTGCGTTTAACACTACGTAGGTTAAAGTTTCTGACTTCTGCAAATGTATATTTATGATCATTTATCTCAACATAGACTTACAAAGAGCACAAACAGAGTATATTTAAAAGATATTATGACTGTTGAGGTACACAGAAATAAAAGTAGGTAACTTATATGTGAAGACACAGTATGATAGAATGATTCATGAAATTGAGTTCCTAAAAGTTAAATACTTAAAGTCATCAATTCCTAATCCCATCACACATATTCATCCAAGAGGTAAGTATAACAGAAGCAAGAAAATCTGCTATTCTTTCTACATTGTCCAAAATAATACCCCAAAACAGATTACTGTTTTGGAAAAAGCTCCACATCAATGATTTTTCGACTGATCTTGTGAATAGTTTAGAAGTAGAAGACTGTGATGAAACATGAAACAAAGGCTGTGAGATTTAAGTTAAATTAAGTATTACTAAAATACTGTTACCGTGCGTTTACTAATTAAAAAAAATAGTTTCCTATGAAAGCAGTGTTCCGTTTATATAATTTTAGTTAAGCTAGTAGGAGAGCGGGGGGCATATTTTAACAATTTTTCGTTTCTTGGCTATGAAAGTTTATTTGTAAAGTATTTATGAAATCCAGCAGTACCATTCTAATTAACAACTATTCAACTATTTATTTCAAACAAATTTAAGATCAAAACTGTAACGATGTTTTGTAAAAACGTCTTTGAAAAAAAAGCTGTCGGCTGTTACATTTTACGGCTAGTTGTAACAGGCTTGGGGCTAATTGTAATCTTAGGAATTGAAAATATTTTTTTTATTGTACAACTAGAGACCTGCCCCGGCTTTGCACGGGTGTAAAATTAACAGTGTTTCCCTACTGTATTATACATATAAATGTTCCTCTTGAATCACTCTATCTATTAAAAAAACTGCATCAAAATCCGTTGCGTAGTTTCAACGATTTAAGCATACATATAGGGACAGAGAAAGCGACTTTGTTTTATACTATTTAGTGAAGATTTATTTGGCACGTTCAGCATAAGAAACTTTACAAACGCTAAAACAGGTTGTAATTTTCCCTAATTCTTCCTTTGGAAACACCCAACGAGGGGCTAGCCCGTAATGTGTATGGAATAAAATTCCACAGGCGCACAGTGCGAACAGTGAAAGATCCAGTGCAACGACTGGAGGAATGAGAAGGAAAACAAAGGAGAAAGGAGGATGATGAGCGACAAACCTTTCCTCTCGGAACAAGATACTCGAAGCGTTCCCGAAGATACAAGAGGGAGTTGAGATTATGAAGGGCAGAGAAGAGAAAAGAAAGAGTGGCAATCCCGACGTTAGCGAATAGGTAGCTTCAATGATCGTTGAAATTCCGACACATGGTCGTAGTGTCGAAGACCAAAAATTAAGCGGATTCACAGATCCTGCATGCGCTCCAACTTGTCAAGAAGTTCCTCAGTCGCATCAAGGAAGTAAACATTAGCATAGTCTACAAAAGGTAGAAGAACAATTAGTTATAACTTACCCCGTAAAGTTGTTACAACATACCCCACTGCGAGGTTTTTTGAAATAACTTCTATTAAAAAAAAAAATTGCTTACTTAGTGTAAAATTACGGTTAATTTAATCAAACTAAACAACTACACTGCATTATGCCTTTTATTCTACATATATTCAATAGTTAATCTATCACATACTTTGCTAGTGCATAATGCAGTCAATACATTTCCTTGGTACAAATGCAGTAACAAACACATGTACTGCATTTCACTTTACTACTTTGATTTATTACTATGAGGCTAAGAACTCACGGAGCGATTTTCGCCCGCGGCCGCCGCGGTTGCGGGCCCGCAGCTTCTGTAGAATTTAGATACATATGTAAAAAATTAAAGCACAACTCACGACGCGTTTTACGCCCGCGGTGTACGCGGTTGTATGCGGCTCCCGCTGTACCGGCGGGCAACTAGTAGAATCGCGCGGGCCGCGGTTACCCGCAGCCTCGGCGGGTGGCGCCCGCGCGCTCTGCGGTCGGTCGGCGGGCGACCGCAGTGGCCGGCGGGTGGCGGGAGGTACAGAAATTGAACACTATTTTGCAACCGCCCGTCTTGCGGTCATCGCCCGCCAGGTCTGCGGGCGATGATCGCAACCGCGGCGGCTGCGTAACCACGGAAATAACCGTTCTCGTGAGTTTTGAAATAAAACCGCAGTTCCACGACCGCGGCGGTCGCGGGCGAAAATCGCTCCGTGAGTTCTTAGCCTTAGAGACACAAGGTTTAAGGGCAGTATTCAACTTTCTAAAGACCTACATAAGAAAAATTAACATCAAAACTAAACTGAATAATACTTTGTATTTTTATATACCTTTTTAACACAGTTGCTCGTAAAGCTGATGTAATTCCACCGGTTTTAAATATGTAAAGCGGGTCATAAAAAACGCGTGTGTTATACCAAAGAAAATAGTTAAGTTATAGTCCATACAAATTCCATAACAGCATTATTTGCCATTTCGTGCTCGGCGATTAGTTCGAAATTTTGAATAGCCTCATCATTTTATCATTTGTCATATTTTATCATTTTTTGTCATTTCTTGTAATTTTTTGTTATTTTTTGTAATATCTTGTCATTTTTTGTCATTTTTCGTCATTTTTCGTCATTTTTTGTCATTTTTTGTCATTTTTTGTCATTTTTTGTCATTTTTTGTCATTTTTTGTCATTTTTTGTCATTTTTTGTCATTTTTTGTCATTTTTTGTCATTTTTTGTCATTTTTTG
The DNA here is from genome assembly GCA_030763345.1 of Mythimna separata. NCBI lineage: Eukaryota > Metazoa > Arthropoda > Insecta > Lepidoptera > Noctuidae > Mythimna > Mythimna separata. The sequence continues at coordinate 9,170,953 of CM061187.1, forward strand.
TCATTTTTTGTCATTTTTTGTCATTTTTTGTCATTTTTTGTCATTTTTTGTCATTTTTTGTCATTTTTTGTCATTTTTTGTCATTTTTTGTCATTTTTTGTCGTTTTTGTCACATTTTGTCACATTTTGTCACATTTTGTCATTTTTGTGATTTATTGTCATTTCAGTCATTTTTTGGCACATTTTGTGATTTTTTGTCAACTTTTGTGATTTTTTGTGATTTATTGTCATTTTTTGTGATTTGTTGTGATTTTCTGTCATTTTTTGTCATTTTTTGTTACTTTTTGTCATTTTTGTCATTTTTTGTGATGTTCTGTCATTTTTTGTCACTTTTTGTCACTTTTTGTCATTTTTTGTCACTCTTTGTCATTTCAATCATTTTCGTCATTTTTTGTAATTTTTGTCATTTTGTCATTTTACCAAACAATATTTGCGTTCGATTTCTTTGGCGCCAAACACTAAGATGTTAAATGTTTTTTTTTTTCTGTTTCCTCGCAAATGTGTTAAAAAACGTCGTACGATATACGTGCGTATTGGTTATAACATGCTCGGCTCAATTACGCCCTCGCCTTCGGCTCGGGCTGAAATTCCGCCTCGCATGTTATAACCATCATTACGCACTAATATCGTAATGTACTATTTCCGTAACAAAAAATATGAGATTTATATCAGGGTAAGTAGAGATTTGATTAAAACACTTAAACGCGTTTTTCTCGAAACTGCCATTTTGCAAGTACTGCATTTACTGTTACGAGGGCAGAGTACCGATCAGGAGGCCGTCCTATTGCATGTAACACTGTTGAGACACACATCTTACTTCTCATGACAGACGAAGTGCTTAGTCTGGAATAAGACATTGCGTCTTCAAAGCAGTTTCATTTGATGGAAATTCACACAATGTAGTTTGTTATTATTATATCTGACCTTTACTGTCCCACTGCTCGACAAAGGTCTTCCATCGTTTCCGACTTTGAGCCACTTCTTGCCAATTCGTAAGAAAGACGTTCAAGTCGTCCCGCCACACCTTGTGGTTTATTAAAAATAACTGTGTCTAAAATTGTCGAGATAATAAAAATCAACGGTTCCGAAGTATTGCGTCTTCTTCCATATATGTATATTATTTAAAAAATCGCATTTCCTTGAAAAACATAGTACGAAAAAAGACAGAATTACAAGTTATAATATTTTAAGGCTTCAACAGTTTTGATAACAACTAAATTAAATCTTACATGGATACATTTTTTTCCAGAACAACCCCTCACCATCGATGGTATGCAAGTAGCGATAGAGTGGCTGGTGCGACTGGCGGTGAAAGTACACCAAGCACACCTGGTGGTGGGACTGAAGGAGGAAGACGGCGGCGGAACTCTGGTTCTGGCTCTTCGCGATCTGACTCGAGTTCACCTGAGCCAAGCGACACTTCACGTGCTTCGACGCCGGCCACACAACCACCGCTTTCCCACCATAACAACCATCGTACACCGCCGTCTTTACAACACCAAGTATGTTCTTTTATAATTTATTGCGCATACGCTTAGTATCTCTACTCGTCCTAAGTAGTAGCTCTCAAACCATTGTTTTACCAATAAACTACAGGGGTTTTTAAAGAATATGGAAGTTAAGATTTCGAATAACAATTTCTATAAAATGAATTGGCGCAAAATAACATTAACGAATTTTTTAAATTAATTAATTAAATTGCGCTCTTTCTAACCATTTAGCCTAACGCATAGTAAGAAATTGCGTACATGGCGCATAAATATCTCAAACCCTTAAAAATGTTAAAAGTAATTATTTTTAAGTTTATTTGTTATACGCTCTCCATGCGAAATAGTATTCCTCAAATCCTAGTACTGTGTAGGCATACAATTAAAATACGAAAAGGAAATCTTCACTATTAATATCACTGCGATATATTATTTGTATTTAAAGCGAATGTAGGAATAAAATACATAGTATTTACGAGACATTGTTGGACGCGATTTATCTCTTGAACGATAAGGAAAATTAGTATTCTGCAAAATTAAATTTAAATGATTTCGATAAATTCTAGTCACTAAGTGAAGAATATTTTTTATCGACATTCGTAAGCGATTTTGTTTTAGCTCACGCACAAATGGCAAGATTATTGGAACGAAAAAGGTCGAATGGAATGCGTTTTACTCTTGTTGATCTGTCATATTATTTGTAACCAGGTTGGATGGATAGACCTATAACGGTATCAGAGTTCTCCAAGCGATTAGAACATAATTACAACGGTCTGAGAACCAGCTATCGGGCAGTTGCTCGGACTAGATACGATACCCGAAGGTCGAGGTCGAGGATCCTCCCTTTTCAACGGAAGCATGTGGCACTTTACACTCTCTACTATGAAACAAATATGAAATTACTTTGTATGTTGCTAATTTTCTGCACTTTCTAACATCGTCGCAACCCGATATGCATCTGACGCCTGCACTGCCTAGTCTACGGGAATAGTGGCCTATCTACTGATATCTTTTTAGGGTATATACTGCATTGACGAGCACACAGCGTTCAGTACTCCTTATGCGCTTTTTGGCGCAACAACTATGATTTTCCAACGTAAACGGCTTGGAAAATCAAATTGATTACTGTGCAAACATGTGTTTTACAAATCATTACGAAATATTCTTGTCTGTTGTTAAACAAGATTTTATTTAAACTAAACACCACAGGAAATTCACGTTGGTTGACCATTGGTGGATTAATGCTGCAGTCTATGCAACCTGTGGTGGTGCTAAAGGTGTTTTTATTGATTTTAAAGCACGTCGAGTTAGTCAAGAAAAAGCATAAAACTATAATAGTTCATTAAACTGATCATAAACCTTTACAAAACACAAAAGTCAGTGCAAACTATTGATATGATTTACTGTTTTTTTTTTTGCTAGTAATGTGACCATGAAACCTAGGTTATAATTATGTAAGACGATAATAAAAAGAATCAATAGCAAGAAGTCTATAAACCGTAACTGAACTAAGAATCGATGTTAAATATTTTCATAGTCGAAATATCTGATATCTAATCTATCTTTCCCGTATAGTTCGCATTTATGTCGAGTGTGGGATGTACGAGTATGTAGTAGTAGATATTAAATAATGGGTTACTCAATTTTCATATAAAAAAAGTGACGCCTGATCAAAAAACAATAGCAATCTACTAAATGGTCTCGTTACGGTATGTAGACACAGTTCTTTTTGCTATTGATTTGTCATGCAGTCCAGATATGGCCTAGGATTGATTATTGGCGTGCCGAGTCTTTAAAATGACAACTTGAGGACTTCTGTTCTTTTCAACAGTAGGGGCACCTACTGTTGAAAAGACCCCTACCACACCCGGCGATATATACGGAAGCGAGTTTTATTTTGAATTTTAAAGAGTACCTATTCAGTATATCGTATCATACCATGGCCGTACTAGAACGTAATAATAGACACGTCCCGAACTACTACGCCTATTAAAACGAATCAAGAGCGTTTCATTTTCGTGCATAACGACCATCATACGTACTTTTCGTGTTCGATTCTGGTGTAGGCCATGTAACGGAGCGAGAGTTTATGGGAAGCAGTCGCACTCGTTCAGCAAAGCAATATTGCGAGCGAAAGAAGAGGCCGGAAGCGTAAGGGAGATGCTACGCTCCAGCCGTTGCAGACACAGAGTGATTTCCGGCCACCGTAGGCGCGGGTTTGCAGACCGCAAGCAATGGCTAATTAATCTGCTGTTCGATAAGGACCAGGCGACGGCTCGTTGTGTCCACGTGTGCCTCAGAGATTTGAGCGAGTGGTCGTTGCCTGCTAGGAGGTGCGGGATTGTTAGAAAGACCAGATACCTTTCCACCTAGATAAAAGTTATGTGATGGTTTCTCACCAAAAAAGGGGGTGCTCGACCAACCAACTCTATTTAAATAACTTCATTAAGTTACATAGTTCATTCATATTCTTCGACAACATTATGAAAAACCAACAAAAGTATGCTTTGAAAACTCTACGGACAAGCTGAATTTATATAGATTAATAGTTATTATAACATTATTTTGTGAAAGAAGTCGTATTACATTTTTTTATTATTTCGTTAGAGACGATCAACAGTGATCGTCTCTCAATAAACTTTTGGTTTCATACTTAGAACTTTATAAATACAGATAATTTTTTTGAAACCTTTTTTTTTTAATATATGCCTATGTTACTCAGAGATAATGTAGCATTCTAATGGTGAAAGAATTACCGAAATCCGTCCAGTAATTTTTAGTTTACAAACATACAAAAATACAACGCTTCTTCTTTATAATAGTGGTGTATATGAATCCATAAGTGACTAACCCAAAGTCTGTAACGATAATGATTGCGAAATTAATGTGACAATTGAAAACAAACGCGCTTAAATCGCTGTGATTGGTGCACAAGAATTGTCGATACACTGTCAATAGTCAATCGCAACAGTTTATGCGCGCTAGGTTATTTGTTATATTAATTTTACGTTACTTTTCGTTCCAGCAATTGGACAAAAGTAGCTTGACAATGTGTCACAGTTTAAGTAATTTTTTTTAACCGCTAGATAACTTTCTACTAACCCTTAGTATTTATTATCACCATGATTATACTTCGATACCTCTAATTTGAGGTAAGCTCATCTTTCAGGGTTCATTACAAATGTTTATTTCACGATTCTTTAGCATTATATATTCTTATACGCTGGAGCGTCTTCTGAAACTTGTTAGTCACTAATGAACTATTGACACAAATAGTTATTATCTAAATAATTATTCACAACATAAAATTTTTCTTAAACCTGCATTTTATAAAATATAGTTTCAAATAACATTGCATATTTTTGTCTTGATAGTGGGCGTCAACGGCGAGTGGTAGACCTTTGGCTATCTGTGTGCGAAACCTACCGACACGATCTACTGATAGTTCTTTGAAGGACGGACTTTACCATGAATACAAGAAACATGGAAAAGTTGTATGGGTTAAAGTAGTGGGTCAAAACGCCGATCGCTATGCGGTGGTGCGTTTTAAAAAGCCATCCGATGTGGAGAAGGCGTTGGAAGTATCACAAGATAAACTTTTTTTTGGCTGTAAGATCACTGTGGCGCCTCATCAAAGCTGTGATGAAGATGCAGATTCGGCTAAACCTTACGAGACTGATATCGATGAGTACCACCCGAAGGTAAGATATTTAAGTATAGTGCTTTTCGTTAAAAAACAAATAACAACGTTTAGAAATCGAATTGTGTTTAGACTGGCATTCAATTGCCAGCAGGATTATGAACCTTAATTGCATAAATAGTATGCTTAAGTTTCGCTGAAAATCGTATTATTCCGAAAAATAGTTTAGGTATTTACTGTTAGGTTATAATTAGTAGCTAGGCACAAAGCACCATTGAAATGAATTCGTTTATAACTGTTAGCTAATTAAGTCTCTATAAAATCGGGTGCTACTTATTGTAAAATGATTAACGTCTTCATATTCTATTAAATGTGCTTATTTTTCATTTAAAAATTAAATATGTGTCGTTAATATCCGTTTCTTCCTAATTAGGATAACACATTTAACCTCAATTCTTTTTATAACAAGTATTATTCAAACACTTCCAATAGTGCACGCAATCAAGCAAGGACATAAATAACATTGTCACGCTTTCTTAGCTAGACTTCATAAAACATAAATGCGGCTATTGACAAACATAAGATGTATAAATTCGTCTACTATAGAAATCTAAATTTTCCAAAGTAAATGCCTGTACCAAAGTATGTTTTTATTGAGTGCAAACGTGGTCCAGCCGAAAAGGCATGCCGAATTGTGTAGTATAAAGTGATGTTCCTCAAATCTCGGTAAAATTAAGCTCCACTCAATTTGGCGCCTATACACACTGAGCAACAATAGTATGGTCTTCTGAAATTATTACATTTTATTTATAAATTATCTTCAAACGCTAAAAATATGATATGGTTATATTTTGTTGTATTTCATTGTCACACGAAAATGGGGGGATCTTAAGAGGTAAATAATTGTAAGAATTAACTCTTTCAATTACGGAAATGCGTGCATAGTAACTACATATTTCACAAACTGATGTTGACACAAATTTTACTGACATTGATGATCTGTAAAATTTGTTAGTTGAATCAGGTATTACTGTTATTAGATTAAAATTTATATACAAAAAAATGATTGCAGTTCAGTAATATACACACGTTTATGGGTTTTTATTAATTTTGATGTGTTGCTTGATTCTTAATGACTTTGCTTTTGAAAATGCTAAAATCAAAGTGTCAAACCGTATTAGGAATTGGTGTTGTGGAACACACTCGTTGAATTGTGTTCTGTCCAATAAATTTTGTAGTCGTTATGTACTAGGATTGATCCTGTCGTCTAGCGTCGCAGAGGAGACACCGAAAGACGCTGAAAGAAGAAGTCCTACTTACTTGATTTGCTATTCTGTGATATTTCCATACTCCTTAAGGAATGTCCTAATCTAGTAGACTGACATGACAGAGTTTCAGACGGATACAATTAAACATACTTACGCTTTTATTTTGATTTTTTATTTACACAAATTAATTAGTATCCTTCAAATTTTGTATCAAACTCATAAGTACATATAACTTTGTATTTACTTATATCGCCGCAGCCTATGTGTTCTTATCAAATATGTGTATTTAGGGGTCAGCCTTTTTTCATAATTAAAAATGTATTTACAATAACTATTGAGATTTGAGGAATATTACTTGTCATGGAGGGTAAAGCTATCCCCGAATAATTTGTTTTGGTATCTTTGTTGCGTGTGCTACTGCTAAGTGTCTATGTGTTCTTTATTTATGATTATTTTAGTCAGGCCCTTTACCACATAATCGACATAGTAACTGACTCTTTAATCTATTCCGTGCCACCAGCGGTCACATAATATTATCTGGTACATATTTTGAATGTAACTTTTTTTTTTGCTATGATTATTAGACATTTCGCTTTGAAACGAATGAAAAAGGCTATTGTGTGGTATGAATCAAAAGCCTAGTAGTGTAAGGAATAATACATACCAAGGTTATAACTTCGAAATTATTGAGAGACCAGAACTATATAGTGTGACCAAGTGAAATCGATCCTAATGAGCGATCCGATTAGCTTGAAACTAAGAACACGAATAGTAAAGAAATAATAAAGTTTGTTTCCAGAAATAATAACAAAGCCAATCCTTTAAATCCCGTTAGTGGTTATTCGAACAACCAAAGAAGACGTCTTTCTGATAATAAGTAATAGTACCAAATTTCGAGGAAATTAGAAGATTTCTTTACAAACCTCAAAACAACCAATCACGAAATTCATGTTAGGGTTCCGTTGATTTTAAAAATATTAATAGCCGATAAACGTGAATAAATAAATTGGATATTTTGTTTGAATCTAATTTTGAACGTTTTTGTAAAACCTGTAATAATATAACATTTTATCTTACAGGCAACGAGGACGCTATTTATCGGCAATTTAGAGAAAGATGTGACACAACAGCAACTTCGAGACAAGTTCAAACTCTTCGGACGAATAATCGAGATCGATATAAAGAAGGGAAGCAGTGGAGGTGCGGGATATGCATTCTGTCAGTACGCGTCAATTTCGAGCGTTGTGGAAGCTATCCGCGCAATGGATGGCGAAAATGTGGGCGGCACCCGTGTGAAACTGGGCTTTGGAAAACCTGTTGCCACCACCTGCGTATGGGTGGACGGTCTTACTGAGCATACGGAGAAACAGGTAATTATGATACACCGCTCTATGAATTAAGTATAACAGCATAAGATATATTATATAATTAGGATACTGGATCAATGTCAAATCCGAGTTTTGAACCGTAATATTACCTATTGCTGCCTCAATTTAAGCAAGTGGCATAAATCGAATATACCGACTGCGATAGCCACTGGCGAACGCTACCATCTAATTCGGCTAATCGATAATTCTATCTACTCTCGGCCCTTTCTGATCTATAAGCAAAGTCTTGGTGATCAACGCTCTTGCTTTCTTTGTTTGAGAAGAAGCCCTTTTTACCCTGCAGTGGGACAGTAAACTTGGTACTTGGAAGATGGTATTTTTTCTTCTTATTTTAAAGATTTTACTGAAAAATTGCTACGAACAAATTGTATTGAACAAAGAAATTACTTAACACTTCAAGACTCTTTGAGAAGTTATTGAAAAAAATCGAGTTTTAACCCTGGATATTCCTATTTTGCTAATGGTATCAAATCCGACAAAGATAAACTGAGAAATTCTAATCTCGCGCTAAAGGATCTGAAGACTATCCACAGGCTAATTGTTTACACAAATAAAACTACCCTACTCTTATTTATGTAATCAATTTATATTTGATTAGTGGCATTAGTATGGTAGTGTGGTTTGATGTGGACGAAGGGTCGGGATGGTGGAGTCGCAAGCATATAGGTGGGTCGTGCGTGTGTAGGTGCTGAGCGCGGTGTCGCGGTGCGGCGGCGCCACGTCGGTGTGCGTGGACCGCGCGGCGGGCGCGGCGCTGGTGCACTTCGAGCAGGCGGCGGCGGCGGGCGCGGCCGTGCGCGAGCTGCGCCGCGTGGCCGCCGCCGTGTCGGCCGCCGAGCCCGACCACCCGCGCCTCTGTGTCGACTACGCCTCGCGCGAGTGCCAGGTGATGAGCCTAACCAACATGAAACATCATTATCGACTCTTTTAAAACTATATTTTTTGCTATCTTATTTGGCGGTACTATTTTACATTCGTCATCCTTAGAATGCAGTTTATAGTTTAATTGAAACAAATAAGATATTAACCTAATAAACGTAACATTAAATACTACCATATTCGATCGTTGCCCGGGAATTTTTTTTTGCTATCACACACGCCGCAGCGTCCCGCGCTCACTCGTCGTACCACATTACCCCCACTGGAGAGGACTATAAAATTACACAACTTATCGTATTATTATTAATAAATACTCAAGTAATTGCCTTAAAAACGCTCAAAAGAAACTGAACAAAAACAGTCTAGCTAAAACTGGACCTATGTTATTAAATATAGACTAATCTCGACTATTCGTTAAAAAGTTAGTTTAATTATTTTGTTTAAGTTGAAAGAACTACATATTTTTTCGTTTCGGAAATCAAGTTGAATCATACGCGCGAAAGAAATGCAAGCCTCTTCTTAGGTCTCGTCTTGTTATTGTGTCTGTCGCATTTTATAACATCCCGTAATTTATAGTAAGAAACAAATGAGTTGCGGAGACATAATTTTTTAGAGTAGTCATTTCTTTTTTTTATTCTTCTGTATAATTATGATAGGCCTTTACAAACTTTTACACGTCATTTTTTTTCGTCAATTTATATTTACTAGATGTGATCGGTGTTTCCTAGCTGACTACCCTGAGAAGAAACCCCGAAACCAACTCAGGGGTTACTGTCTAGTTAAGTCCATACAAAATATGTAATGTCTGTACAAAAGATGGCCTCCACTCAGTGCATTTGTCATTATTCGTAAAGCTCAACTCAGGAGTACTAAGGAGCTCAAACGACTTGACGACCAAGAAAGGACATTTGGCTAGACCGCAAAAAATAGTCAAATTGCCAGACATACGTTAAAATTATTGTAGAAAAAAAAAGCAATCTACATAGTCCTCACGTTCATAGTAATAAACTGAAATATATACTTTACAAAATGTAATACTGAACAAAGTCAATATTTATGTCAAACATTAATCTATCTATCTTCTATACCTATAAATAAAAATGAATTGATGTTCGTTAGTCTGATTAAAACTCGAGAACGGCTGAACGGATTAATCTTATCTTGGTCTTGAAATGTTCGTGGAGGTCTAGGGAAGGTTTAAAAGTTGAGAAGAACTCGAAAAAAATAATTATACAAAACTTTAGGTCTTCTATTTATCGATTAGTGTACGGTGGGTAGGGTAGTGTAGGGTAGGTAGGGTAATGTAGGGTAGGTAGGGTAATGTAGGGTAGGTAGGGTAGTGTAGGGTAGTGTAGGATAGTGAAGGGTAGTGTAAGGTAGTGTAAGGTTGTGTAGGGTAGTGTAAGGTAGTGTAGTGTAGGGTAGTGCAGGGTAGTGTAGGGTGGTGTAGGGTAGTGTAGGGCAGGTAGGGTAGGTAGGGTAGAGTAGGGTAGTGTAGGGTAGTGTAGTAGGGTAGTGTAGGGTAGGTAGTGTAGGGTAGTTTAGGGTAGGTAGGGAAGGTAGGGTAGGGTAGGATAGGTAGGGTAGTCATTTGACGGGAGCGAAGCCGCGGGCAAAAGCTAGTAAAAGATACAAATGCTGAGGGCAGTAGTTCAGAATGTAAAGTATGTATGTAAACAATTTGAAAATTACTAATTTACTTGTAAACTATTCAGTATGTTTTACAAGAAGTTATACTATATGACTGGCCTGTTGGTCTAGTGGTTAGTGGCCCTGACTGCTATGCCGGAGTAAGTTCGATACCCACCCAGGACAAATGTTTGTGTGATGAGCATGATCATTTGTTCTGTGCCTGGGTGGAGTTTCTCTACATATAATATAATATATAAGTATGTTTATCAGTTAGTTGTCTAGTACCCATAACACAAGCTCTGCTTAGCTTAGACTTGATGGCGTTGTGGGAAAGTTGTGGAAAAAAAAATAATTGCGAGTTTACATTAGTAACAAAAAACAAAAATATAAGTGTTTGAAACGTAAAAAATCCCACGTCTTCGAATACAATTTAAAAAAAAAGTCGGGATCTGAAAAGTCTGATTCAAAATTAAAATCAATGGCCAAATAAAAGTCAAAATATTCAACAAAATTTAAGGAGAACTTTCACAATTAAAAGAAGTATTGCAATCTAAACCCAGTGAAAACTACGGAATAAATTCGTCAATGTAAATTTGTTAAGTACTGCTAACCTCAACTTTACCAGGCTGGAGCAGTTTTGTTTTGTCATTTCTTATTTTTCTTCGTTTCGATGACTCATGTTTCATTTTTATTACTGTATCAGGAGGCGTTTTACGAACAATTGGAAAAGCATGGCGGTTCAGCGGCGTTGACGGGTTCCGAAAGACTGAGTGGGGATCTTGCATCTCGATACCTTCCATCTACTCGACATGAACCCATTCGGTTCGTATGAATAAACAAGTCTTTGCATATTTAACTTGATTGTTCAAATAACTAATGCAAGTCGTTTTAAACAGGTTTGATGGAAGTGGATCACGATCAAGAGCTTCTAGTTACGGTCGGGGATCCTCGAGAACCCCTCGCTACTCGGCACTAGAACCCTACGATCCGACTGATTATGCAGCAGATCGACGGTACAGGTAATGAGCTGGCCAAATCTTTGTGTTAAGTCATGTGCAATAGATGAGTTTAGCATGCAAATTACTGATAATCTTTAAACCATAAATGTCTTACAGGGTATATGATGAAGTAGGATCAAGCCCACAACCTGAAGATACGCCATACGAGGAAAGACTACAGTCAGTAGTGGTGTCGCCTCATCGAGCACGGCGCCATCGTCGTGACTCTAGCCCAGACGACCGAAAACACTCCAAGGTGAGCACATAAAAAATAATTAAAATAATTTTTCGTCTTTTCAATATAAAAGGTTTTCTGATGTTGATTATCCGAATTCCTCATTATTTCTGTAATATACAATATCTGAAACTTAGTATTCGGTATATTTAATGCAGGAGCGACACCGGAGCGTCGGTACACGGCGTTCCCGGTCGGGGTCGCGCGGCGGCGACAGGCACGGCGCGCGGCGCCGCCACCGCCGCCGCCGCGACGGCTCCGGCTCGCACTCGCGCGCCGGCACGCCGCTGCGCGACGAGCCCGACGCCGCGCCGCCCGCCGAGCCGCGCCGGGCACCCCGTGAGCGTCCACCGCTACCTATGAGTCTACCATTGCCCAAATTCGCCGTGCAGCTCATGCGGACCGCGCCCACCACGCCGCGCCCCTCTCCCGCACCTGCGCCGGACTCCCCGCCGCGCCCACCCTCCGCTTCATCTTCTAGCGGTGGTTCTGCGCCCCATTCACCGTCTTTGGAAGAAAGAATCCGCAGCCTCGACGAAAAGCTCAACGGATCGCGAGTGCCGTCCGAAGCACCAGACCGCGCACGTCTTCGACACCGGCTGCTCGAAGTCGACATCAACGAAGTGAAACCATCTGAAGTGGTGCGATCTTTGCTCGCAAAGCGTTCCGTGTTCGACGAGGACTCGGAGCGGCTGGAGGGAGCCGGGCGCGCGCCCAGCCCGGGCAGCAGCCCGCGCGGCCGCCTGGCGGCGCCCACGCCGCGCGCGCTGCGCTACCCCTTCCCGGCGCACGCCGACGACGACGAGCTGGGCGTGTCGCGCCTGCTGGCCAGCCTGTGCCACGAGGTGCGCGGCCGCCCGCGCACGCCGCCGCCGCCGCCGCCGCCGCCGCCCGAGCCGGAGCCCGCGCCCGAACCCGAACGAGACCACACACCCGAACAAAACGATCATTCACGCCAGTTTGACACCGCTGTCAAGAACACTGACAAGCAACTAGATGATTATTTTTCGGGTGAAGGGGAAGGCGAATCGTTAGTCGCAACTGGTGGCACAGAAGACAGCGCAGATGGTGAGGATAGTGACTTAACTAGTCGCGATCGACATAGTAATTTGTCTATCGCCTCTACTAGCCTTAACAGCCAAACAACTGCTTGTTCTGAAAGTCAACCTACGGCGGTTGATAGCAACCTTGTCAAAGGTGATATATTCAACCATGATGACAGAACGAGTAACTCTCTTACCTTTCATTTGGAAGATAATAGTGCTCGAGAAGTTATGGAAATGCTGCTGAAGCGAGTTGAAAATTTTAATGAAAGTCAAAACTATGAATCACAATTTGACAAAATTTGTAAATATAATAAAGAAAGTCTTATTAAGTCAGAGCTTCACAAACACGAAGAAAGACTAAACATAGATAGCGAAAACAAATTAGATCCTTATTGTCAAACTGATAACCACAAAAGCAGAGAAATACACGAAAACCATATTACCAAAGAATTAATTGAATTTGAAATGCAGCAGAATCATTTAAATACAGTTAATTCAATTAAATCTAATATTGCTGAATTTAATCAAGAATTTATGAAAAATACTGATAAAATTCTCAAGGATAGACACAATCATAGTGGCCATAATGCTAAACTTGAAAAGGAAAATATCCAATTCGATAAAGCATTTGAGAAAGAAAGAAACAGTATCATAACTGCTTTACCTGATAAAAAAAATACAGATCTTGATAAAAATCACGATGATCGTGTTAAAATGGATCGTGACAAAATAAGACACTGCAAAGAAAAAATACCTGAGAAAGAAAAAAATGAAATGGAAAAAGACAAGTCAAAAAGTAGTAAATCTGAAAGAAATATCGATAAAAGACCGAAGGAAGATCAACATAGTGAGAAAAATCATACCGACAAAAGTAAAGATGGAGAAAGAAACCAGAAAGACAAAAGCGATAAAGAATTTGATAAACTAAAGCATAGTGACGAAAAGTCGTATAGACATGATCATCACAAAAAAGAGCGTAGTGACCGAGAAAAGAGAAAGGACTCTGTAGATAATGATTACATATCCATTAAACCGAAAAAGGATGAGAAACACAAACACGATAGGTCAAAGAAAGACCATGACTCTAAAAGAGAAAGTAAAAAAGAATCAGAATCAGTGAAAAATCGTAAGTCCTCCAGGGATGAAACATCTAGAGAACTATGTCGCAAAGATTCTACTGACTCCTCTACGTCTCGAGCTTCGCACGAATCGTCCAAGTTAAAAGATTTGGAAATTAGTGAAACAAAGGATGATACGAAACCAAAATTAAAACTTACCGAACTATTTGTTAAACATCAAGGTGATCTACTTTCGAAATCTGAAATCAAAGAAGAAAAAGAAAGTGCAAGTCATAAAAACAAGAACGAAAATACGCTAGAACATAACGTTAAATCTAAAGGAGAAATGAGTGAAAAGCAAAGACACTATTCTTTAGACTCACCCAGTGTTGATACCAAGCGCAAGGAACGGTTGAATTCGTGTTCAAGTTTACCATCGAACATTGGACATAAGCGGCGAATGTCATCTCAAGACAGTATTGATATTTTTAATGAAGACATTAAAAAAGGTAGAAGTGACCTAAAGATTTCTGAAAGAAGGGAATCTAAAGAGTCTCGCACTGAAAATCGTCATAAAACTGCAAAATTCAGTAAAGGTCATTTTGCTAAGATCATAGAGAGTAAAACAAAAGATGATAAAAAAAATCAGGTCAAACCTCCAGATGAAAATTTTGTTGAAAACAAAGGGATTGAGTCAAAGGACACAAAACCCGTAGACAGAGTTAAATCTTTTAAAAAGAGTTCTGGAGACGAAAATGAAGAAAAACCTAATATGGAAACTGCTACTGAAGGACTTCAGAATGATTTAGACTTTCTTGCTACACTAGAATTGCGCTCAAGTGAAGAAGATGAACGGCAAAGAGCTCTCCGAAAAGAGATGAAAGAAAAGAAACGGATACAACAATTGCAACAAATACAAGAATTACAATTGCAAAGGGATGCATTGCACCCAACTGAATTTATGGGTAAGACTAAAGATGATAAGAAACAAAAGTGCGACGAGAAAAAGAAAGAAATCGCTCGTGAAAAACGCATGTCAACAGATCGTAAAAGTAGAGATGAAAAAATTGACAATACCAAACGGAAAAGTCGTAAACCTGTGCATAGCAGTGACAGTTCTGATTCTGATGAACCTAAAAAGCATTCGATTTTTGATATAATTGACGATGGGCCCACATACATTTCTATGTATGACAAAGTTAAAGCTCGCTCATGTAAAAATATGCAAAAACAAGAAGAAGAAAAGCGTCAAGAAAAAATTAAGGCTAAATTTAGTCAGTTAAAACAAAGTAGAGCTAAACGAGAGGAAAAAAAGAGATCAAGTTGGGATGAAGACAGTGACTCGGATCAGGACAGAAAGAAATACCAATCCATGGACAACTCGTCAGATGATGATATTGTAATTCACACAAAAAAACGGGAAAAGTCTCATAGCTACGATTATGATCCTGAAAAAACTGATGAATATTTTGATGGCAGTACTAATGAAGAAGATCTACGTAACAAATTGTCTCGAAAAAATTCTAGAACTCGCATAATGTCTGATACATCTGATGACGAAGCTTCCAAAAGAAGTATTAGTAAAAGTCCGTCTTTTCTTGATAGTATAAAAAAAGAATTGCTTTCCGATTCCGAGTCTACACAAAGAACAAAAATTGATGATACTAAAGAGTCGAATGAAATTATTACGAAAAAGAATTCTTTATTAAATTTATTTGGAAAAAGTGACAGTGATGACAGTAAATTGAAGTTGAATCTTGATAATGACAATGGATACAAATCTAGTTATATTAAATCAATGTGTAATGATTTCTCTTCTGAAAGCGAGTCTGCGTGTAATAAAAATACTATGGAAAATCGTAGGAAACATAAGAAAAAACAGAAAAAGCACAAGTCGTCTTATTCTGACGATGAAAAAATAGAAAACAGTGACACTAGTTTATTGGAAGGATATAAACACAAAAACATTGAGAATAAACGCAGGCACAGTACTAAAAAAGATAAGAGAAAAGAAAAATTACGAGATAGTATTGACACGGATGAGAATCGTGATGAAAAAAATAAATTAAAACGTGAAAAGAAAATAGCCAATAACAACTTTGACATTATGACTGATACAATTTGTAATGCCATGAGAAAAGATGGGAAAATGGAAGACATCTTTGGGCCATTATCAGATGAATCAGACAGAGACACGCGGAATCACGTCTCCCATAAATTAGATTTTTCCTCGCATGAAATAGAACCTAGTTTTTGTACAAACAACTCTGATTATAAAATGAAAGAAAAGGATGAAAGACGTAGAAAAGAGAAAAAACGTAAAGAAAATCGTTTTTTCAAAGAAGATGATAATAGCTTAGATGTTGATGCAGTAAGTAAAGCAATAGAAGCTCGTCTTTTTGCTGATACCCTGATAGATGATGATAGCCGCCTTAGAGCAGAAACTCTTTCTGAGAGTCTTAGCAAATTTGAAAACAGTGAAATGAAATATGCTGAAGGCAATATAATAAGCGAAATGGCTAAGCAAGATAAATTTAAAAAAGAGTGTAAAGAGAAGAAGAGGAAGAAAAAGAAAAGCAGGGAAGACCGACAGAGTCGCAAAGAGCATCATAATTTCTATCATCAAGATAAACTCGAGAAAACAGATCAAGTTGTTATTGAGACTGCGGAAGTCTCACCGAAAACAATGTTATTAGACATACCTTTGCCAAACGATGAACAGACAGTGAGTCAAGATGATAAAATTGAAAATCGTCATTCACCCCTAGGATCTCAAAGTTTGCCTCGATTGACAGACAGTCCTCCAATTAGCATACAGTCTGATGAAAATACAGATTCTAAAAGTGTAGATTCTAATAATGTAGTAATTGATGACAATAAAATGGATTATGTAGAAAGTAAAGAAATTGAAATTGAAGAAATTCCTATGCCTCCACCATTCGAACAAATTGTAACTGATATAAGTGAAGTGCCATTACCTAAAGACCCTTTACCAAGCAAAGTAAATAATATTACTGAAGATAGTGTCCTATCAAGTTTCAGCAGTGACGGCGACACATGTGAAGATGCGGTGAGAAATATCATAAGTTCTGAAACTGATAGTGATAAAACTGAGAAATCATCCGATATTGTTGAAATGTCACCCTGCAAATCAGAGAAAAAAATAGATGAGAAACCTAGGGCTATTATATCACAAGAAGAAACCGAAGATGCAGTGGCTGCATTACTAGGGGAAAGTTTCGGAGGTAAAATAAATACTTTTTCCAGCTGTTACGAAGAATCTGAAAATATCTCGACCCATCCTAATGAAATTGAAATTGCCACAATAGAAAATGAAAATATTCCAGAAGAGGATGCAGAAGAAATGCGACAAGCAGTGCAAAATCTAAATGCGAGTGAGATGGAAATGAAACCTGACACTCCGGTTTCTGATAGCGACCTATTATTGATTGATACTGATACCGAAGAGACTGATGAAACACCCCAAGATTCGATAGAGAAATTGCCAGTAAATATCATAGCAACAAACCAGGCATTGAATACTGGCTCTGATCAGAAGAAATGTCCAGAAGTATCAAATAATGTCGTTTCTGATACGAAAACAAGCTCGGTTCCGACTGTAACTACTACAAATGATTCCAATATTAAAGTCAAAGACACAGATGTTAAGATACAATTAACAAAGAGAGAGAATATCCAAGTGATTACATCAACAGCAACACCTGTGATTACGTCGTGGACTTTGACGAATAATAAGTTGTTGGAACCACATGTTTTAAATATTCAAGCTAATTCTATCCCTGGGAGAGAGAAAAATGAATTAAAACCCACCCATATTACTGCAAATATTGTTCAGATTAAAGGCCCTACAAATCAAAATGTGCAACTAAATAATACCGCAAGACCAGTTATGACCCAGACACGAGTTAGTGCACCATATCAAGTTATCAACCAAATGATTCGCACTCAGACCCCAAACATGCAACCGCCGACTATTAAAATTCCAGAGCCACATATTTTATATCAGAAACCACAAGGGATCGTAATATCACCTCGTATGTCCAATGATCCTAGATTGCAGAGTCCTAAAGCTAGTTCACAGGGTGAAAGTATGACCTCACCAAGATTAACAAATATGGCTATTTTAAGTACATCACCACAAAATCTAAACTCTGCAGGAATGGCGTCGCCGAATGCAATTCAACAAAGATCACCTGGTCAAGTGACTGTGGTTCGAATGCAGCAGCCTCCATTGAGCCCTATTCAAACAATGCACTTACCGCATGGTGCCAGAACAATGCTCTCGCCTAATAGACCTAATTCAGTTCTAGTACAAACTCAAGGCACACCGATCCATTTCAACCGTTTGCCCATTACTCCAGTCTTGACTCCGATTTCTAAACAAATGAATGTCAATAACTTGATTCAGCAAAATAAAGGAATTAGTGTAACTACATCTCCATTAATTCATCAACAGAAAATCATTTCAGGGGATGGTAGAAAGAGTGACCCAAGAAATATGTCAGAAAACACAAATGAAAATACTAAAATAATTTTATCGCCTACGAATCTTCAACATAGCACTAATCCGACAGTTATGGCTCAAAATCGTTTGATATCTATGCAAAATGCAATTCACGTTAGTAACATGAATACTGTGCATCTAAACAATAAAGTGGTTATAAATACCGTCAGTCAACTAAATGATAAGAGAGAAAACCAGTCACAGAAATCAGATAAAATAAGTCACATCCCGTTTGGATCAACACCTATAATACATGTCGCTGCAGTAAATAATGCCACATCATCGATCATACAAGGTAATAAATCTGTTGCGGGTAATATTCAAGAAGCAAGTACGATTAACAGAAGCCAAGGGTCCAATGTTATTCACTCTTTAGGTTCGCAAAGACTTTTATCGCAAGCACCTCTTAGCAACGTTATAAAAATAGACACTAAAAAAGGACCCGCATCTGTATTATCTATGGCAACAATAAGACCACCATCATCTGTTCTAGCTAAATTAGGCTTGTGTGCTTCTACTACCACTACAACAACTAGTGTCACTAATGTTTCGCCGTTACTATTAAAAACCACATGCTCAACAGGGCCTGTCAAATTAAATACGAAATTTGATAAAGACAACAAAGAACCATTAAAGCCCTTGGTTTTACAAAATGAGTTGAAGGTGAATGAAAAACCTGAATCAATCATCCCTGCTGCTATTGTCGAAGAAAATGTGAAAGACAAAACAGACATAATATCCAAACCGATTGTATCTCCTGTTGAGCATATTGTTAAAGGTGAGACTGATTTTGAAGAATTATTGAAAGACAACACAAATGAAATAAAAATAACTAACGATCCTGAAAAGAAATTAGAAATTAATGTTGGTAAAACGATAACCTTGATAACTCGTAAAGAAAATCGCGACAAAGTCGTATCAAATAATTTGGACGGTCTAAAGGCGGAAAATGTGTTAAATACGAACCAGTCTCAATTTTCAACAATAACATCTGTCACCATCGAAAAAAGAGAAACCAGTGAGACGAAAGAAGAGAATATGACTAGTCAACCAAAGGAAATAGCAAAAGTTTCGTCTTGTGTAGAAAATAACTCAGTGCAGGCAACACTTCCTTCTATACCTGTACTCAAAGAAAAGACTGACGTATTCGGTAGTGATAAAACTGCACCTTGTGGAAATGAACTGTTGAATATAAAAAATGTAATTAAATCAGATGAACCAAATTTTGACCTCTTGCTCCCAGGTGATTCCCCAGGAAGTGGAAGTCCAATAAAAACTGACGAAAATGACTCTTGGAGTGGTAAAGATGTAAACTTAGAATCTGTTATAAAAAAGGTGGACTCTTTATGTAACGAAAGTGCCGAAATAAGCCAGAAAACAGATGAAATAACTAAAGAGGTTGATCCTATTAAACTTAGTCCGAATATTTCAGATAGGATAATCAATCATACACCTCATATAAAATCTATGACAATAAACCCTCCTATCGAAAATGTTATTGAGAATAAAATTGTAGAAGAAACCGTTATTGATAAAGTTACACCAGCTGCTACTGCTAAACGAGGAGGAAGAAGTGTAAGAGGCAGGAAAGTAGACAAAAGTCAAGATAGAGTACAGACTCGTCAAATCTCCAAACCAACGAGAGGAGGAGCTTCCGCTAAACGGGGTAGAGGTAGAGCCAAAGTAGACAAGAAAATAAAAGCGTTTGTAAATAGTACCGGAAGTACAATGCCAGGAGACGTGTATGATTTCCATGAAGATTCTGGTGACGAAACTGCTACTTCTCCTAATAAAACTGAAACACGTCCCAGGTTGATTTTAACTATTAAGAGTCCACTCTCAGGGCATTCTTCTGTGACAGCGACTTCAACTCTTAGCATCGCTCAAAAAGAACAAATGAAGTTTGAAAAAAATAAAGAAGAAAAAAACGAAGAATTCATTTCACCGTCAACAAATACACGCAAATCCAGGAGGCTTCAAGAGAAGGATGTGCAGCGGAGTACGGTAGACGATGTTATAGAGGATGTAATTAAGGGCCCCGTTGGACAAATAAAACCCGGAAAAGAATCAAACAAAAAGAGGCCCACAAGACAAGCCGTCGTAAAAGCAACCCAAGAAAAGTCTCTGGGATCTGACACACGAAAATCACCCCGCGGTGCCAAAAGAACTAGAGATCGAAGTTTATCGGACGCGTCGGTCGATAGCGGCGACGAGCGAAACATCAGGGACTGCACACGTGATCCTAAGGCTCCACGTTTAGATGAGCTCGAACCCGAAGCGGCAAGCGTGCCGCACAGCTCTGCGCCGGTCACAACAGCCGAGCCAGTAGCGCCCGCGCCGGCGCCCGCGCCAGCCGTGGTCGTGCCACCCGCGGCGCCCGGACCACTCGTGCCAACCACATCGCACGCGCCGCCCGCAACTCTCGTGCCGCCCACTACTCATGCGACGCCCGTGACCCATGCGCTGCCTACAACCCTCGCGCCGCCCGCAACCCACGCGCAGCCAACAATCCATGTGCCGCCCACATCCCACGCGTCATCTACGACCTTAGCTCCGACGGCTTCTCATGTGCCCGTCACTCCGCACGCACCTCATGGGGTTCTCACGACGCACACACCGGCTCCACCTTCCTCTACGTCGACGCCCATCACTAAACCACCTAAAAAGATGATATCCGAGATCAGCGCCAAGCTAGCAGGAGCTTTCGAGGCCGTGGTGGGCGCCGCCTCCGTGGTGGAGGCCGCGCCGCCCCCGCTGGCGCCCGGCGGCGGCGACGCGGCGCGCGGCCGGCGCATGGCGGACGGCGTGCCGGGCGCGCTCGTGCCCGTGGGCGGCTCGGAGGCCAGCGACGCGCGCGTGCAGTCGCCCGCGCTGCCGCACCGGCCGCCCAGCGCGCCCAGCACGGCGCCGCGCGGCCCGCCCGAGCGCGCCACGCCGCTGCTCATCCGCTCCGTGTCGCGCGCGGCGGCCCGCCCGCCGCAGGAGCTGTTCGACGAGGCGAACGCGCACGCCTTCCGCTACGCCGACGCCGCCAGCCTGCCGCGCGGCGCGCACCACCCGCCGCACCCGGCGCCCGACCACCTCAAGCAGGTGCAGGTGCTGGGCCCGCAGCCGCTGCACCACCCGGGTCAGTACCACACACACTCCATTACCGCACCATTATTATTCCATTATTTTGCGATCTATATTAATATTATAATGATATTTGAAGAGTCATCACATAAATTTAATGCTTAAATTAAGGGGGATGCTTCAGCTTAGCCCGCGAAATTCAAATTTTCTTACGTTTTTTGCAATTTGCAAGCCAGTGGTAGGTTGTATGAAGTTAAAAATACTTAAGCGGCTGTAAAACGTAACTAGTTACATATTTATAACCATAAAAATCATCAATACAAGCCTCCAAGGTCACCTAACTGTAGGAACGATTTTTTCGAGGTCATAAACGTTCCTGCAACTAAGTGAGCTTGGAGGCTTGTATTGATGATTTTTATGGTTATAAATATGTAACTAGTAACGTTTTACAGTCGCTTAAGTATTTTTAACTTCATACAACCTACCACTGGCTTGCAAATTGCAAAAAACGTAAGAAAATTTGAATTTCGCGGGCTAGCTGAAGCATTCACCTTAAAGGAAGAGAATTTCCAAAACCGTTGTTAGATTTCCACAGGGACAGGAATACAGGGGACATAATAAGAGTAGTTGTGTATTTTTTTTTATAATACATACTCTAGTGCTGACTGCGAGAAGTAATTAGCTGATGTCGTCCCACCAAAATAAACTACTTATGAAAATCGTATCAATAGGTTTACTATTTGTTTTAACTTTCAAGTATGTTGGCACACAGAATGAGATTTTGCTAACCTCTTCTTAGTGCTCGCCTACGCCGCCGCGACATAAAAGGAAGCCTTGTGCAAACTTTAACATTCCTAGTGTCAGTAGTTTGAGCTGTGCGTGGATATGTCAGGCAGAGTCAATTTCTCCATATATACATGTAGGTTTATTGACTCCAATTTGTTCTTATTTCAGGTGCTGCGTCCAGAGTTACGATCGCAAGCGTGCCGGCAATCAGTCCTCAAGGCCAGATAGGAATGGTAATATTTGCTCTCTTGCCTATTTAACTGTTTATCTACAAAGTGTATATATTTCAATTTTGTTCATGCCGTCCGGAAGTCTGCTGATTTGGTTGGAAGTCCTCCGCCTGCACATCAACAAACTTCTCCGGTTACTCCGGTATACCACAATGTAATGAAATATTAAAACACGAAAAAGGTTTAAAACTTTCTGTAACTTAAATTGAGAGTAATCATTACATATTTTTCCTTGCAGGGCGATGGAATGTATCCTCATTTCTCACATCAACACTATCAAATGTACCAGCAACATTTCCGCGCCACTCAGCATGAGAGCCGAGCTACTCCTTCACCATATTCTCGGTAATGTTTTACTCAGCTTCTAGTAAATGCATATCTAAATACACATAATCTTAATATATATAAATCTCGTGTCCCAATGTTTGTCCTCAATGGACTCCTAAACCACTTAACCGATTATAATAAAATTCGCACACCATGTGCAGTTCGATCCAACTTGAGAGATAGGATAGTTTAAATCTAAAAAAAAAAAAAGTTGGGTAAAGTAGAGTAGTGTAAGGTAGTGTAGTGTAGGGTAGTGTAGGCTAGTGTAGGGTAGTGTAGGGTAGTGTAGGGTAGTGTAGGGTAGTGTAAGGTAGTGTAAGGTAGTGTAGGATATGTAGGGTAGTCATTTGACGGGAAAAATTCCTAAAATAAATAATAATTGTCTACCCCGTGCGAAGCTGGGACGGGCTGCTAGTAATATATATATACGTCCTGAAAGTAATGTTTCTAGAATCAGCGACAGAATCGATTTCAGTTAGGTATTTCTAAGATTGTAATGTTTTATCCTAAAATAATAATTAAGTATTAGGTTCGGTAAAATAATACCTATTTTAATTAGTTTTTAATAAAACTTGATCGCATCGCGAGTGTACTGGATGCCAATAAATATCACAGTGCACAGTGGTGCGTCGAGTTTCATATTATTTGTGTTCAATTAGGATAACTAATCTTTTAAAAAAATACTCCCTAATTAAAATTTCAATGCTTGAGTTATGATTGTAATTTAATTCACTAATTGGGGTGTATATGGGTGTGCATCATTTCAGTTCCATGTCGTATATTGCGTATATATTTAGTGTAACTTGGTAAAGTAACATAATTAACCAAAGTAAAAGTCGTAATCAAATTTTTGTTCTTATTATACGGTACTTTTTTCTTGAGGAATTTTTATGTGTTATGAAAAAAAAGAATAAACTGTGTCTCTGTATGTCTAGTGGATTTATGTTCTGTTAACGTAAATAATTATCATGATTTTTATTTTCTTTTTTATTTCGCATTCTTGGCAATATAAAAAATAATAGGCATGTTAATGGTTTGTGTGCGGACTACAGATCACACGAGGCGGAGGGCTCCGAGGCGCCCACGCCGCCGCTGGAGCTGCGGCGGCCGCCCGGCGCGCGCGTGCCCGCCGCCGACCTCGCCTACCGCGCGCCCGACGTGCTGCGCCGCGCGCCGCACGCGCCGCCCGCGCCGCACGCACCCCACGCGCCTCTCGCGCCCCACGCGCCGCACGCGCCGCTCGCGCCCGCCTACGGCGTGGGCTGCGGGCGCTCGCCGCCGCCCGCGCACGGCACGTCGCGCCACGCGGGCGCGCTGCCGCCCGGCGCGGCGCCCGGCCCCGCGCCCGGCCCGCCGCACGCGTCGCAGGTGCCGCGCGAGGCCGACTCGCTGCAGATGCTGCTCAGGGTAAGCACCGCCTCGCCGAGCTCGTGTCGCCAGCCGAGCCTCCGCTGCTGTTGCCTGACGACCGCCTTCTGTTTCAGCGCTACCCGGTCATGTGGCAAGGCCTACTGGCTCTGAAGAACGACTCTGCTGCCGTACAGATGCACTTCGTGGGCGGCAACCCCGGCGTGGCGGGCGACACGCTGTCGCGCCACGCGGACGGCTCCACGCCCTTGCTACGTATTGCCCAGCGTATGCGCCTGGAACAGCCGCAGCTGGAACAAGTGCATCGCAAGATGAAGGTAAGCTGTCCTCCACCCGACAAGAGACGACCCGCGAGACATATCGCTACACGTTATAACTCTACTCTCATTTTTCAGATGGAGAACGAGCACTGTATGCTTCTAGCACTTCCGTGCGGACGCGACCATATGGATGTACTACAGCAGTCGACCAACCTGACTGCCGGCTTTATTACGTACTTACAACGGAAACAAGCTGCCGGAATTGTTAACATCGCACCTCCCGGACATCATCAGGTATGTTAACTAGTACAACTCTAACAGCCAGTTCTTTCATAAAAGCTAAAACTATCAGTAAAAGTATTGACCGTTGCTGTTATATGTTATGCAAATGTCATCTTGTGTCAATGTTTTCATCCAAGCGACAGTTAAATTACAATTCGACCAAAATAAAATGTAGGGATAAAATGAAATCTCATAAGCAAATAAAAAATAGAGTATTATTTGTCTTCTTTTTCAGGCCATGTTTACCGTTCATATCTTCCCATCGTGCGAATTCGCCAACGAGAACTTAAACCGCATCGCTCCAGACCTGATGCATCGTGTCGCAGACATCGCACACTTGCTTATTGTTATTGCGACCGCGACCGCGTGAGGTACGCTGTATACTCCTACATTGATGATATTCCACAAACTAACAACATGTTTCCATCATTTTTGTGGACCACTTTTTAAACTTGAGTTGAAAGTCCTGATCTTATTCACGGACACATCCCGGATTGGACGCATTTATTCCTATATCAGTTTGCTTCAATATTGTATGGACAAAACCGCCATCGATGTAGTCTATTCGATTTTAAGAAAGCATTGTAAATACGGCCAGGTTGTGAAATTTTTAACTTCGTTTTTATCGTAGCAATAGATCGACCTGGTAGAAGTAAATTGTAATGAAACTAATAGATTTTTCGTCATCTTCATGATGTCAAAATTCTTAGGAATTGAGTTGTAATACCTCTGAGAATGTGAACACTCGTTTTGGTAATGTAACGTCAGTTTATTTATTGTTATCGCGTACCGGCGTCGTCACCGACGGCTCGGGGTCTCCACACGCGTCTGTATAAAGATTCACATAGTTAGGTAAGCAGCCGTCACTTATTTAAGTGCTAGATATAAGTCATAGCTTATTTGTAAAATACTTTTGTTATGGTCGACTGGGTTCGACGATGTTCGGAGTTTAAATTTTAAAAAAATAATGATAGATGGCAAAGTCAGTTGATAAAAATATATTTAATTTTTGGTTCAGATTAGATGAGTGGCAATCTATCGAGCATTTTTATTGTTAGTGTAAATTGTTATTTTGTTTTAAGCGAATTAGGTCTAAAATAATTTAAATTCTGTAAATATCGAATCTATCCGTACTAAAGTTCGATTTCGCTTAGGTCATTACGGTAGGTAATGGAAAACTCATGAATACTGGGTCGAATGATTACTGTTTACATGTAAAAAAATAATTAAGTAATTAAGTTATAATATGATAGTAAGGGAAAAATACATGTGGAAAATAAACTGTGATTCTGACTTTTTAATGTAGACTGTAGGTAGCCCTATTTTATGGAGCATAGAGTGCAGTGTGCTACTAAGCGAAAGCACACCAGTGGCGCGTATGGCCTCGCCTTTAGCGATATCGGAAATTATGTTCAATACTGTTTTGAAAGTCGGCCTTTCTAATAACGTGTGCAACAATGCGGAATTACGGTTGTTTGGCGTTAAACTAGAGCTGCATTGTTGGTAAGCACTGTCGTGGTCAGGGGTAGACGACTTGATTAATGACCAACTTAAGATGAAACGCAATAAGTTAAGCTCGGAAATGTTAATCATTTTTTATTTAAATATCCGAAACCGTGTATCAGTATGACTGTACATTATGTCCAAATGTCAAACTACGTTATCGATATCATCGTTCTTTACAAACACATTCACTAAAAGACTTTGCATACATACTTACTTAGGTATCAATATCATTGAATTGCAAATGTAAACATAGCTTATTAACTATATAGTAGGCGATATAAATCCAAATATCGTCTTTTTTTATAAAAAGGCTATCCCAGCGATTATTGTTTGTGTATCGGCTTTGCTTCGCTTCGCTCTTCGTAACGGTACAGAGATCATATAATCAAAGAAACTGCTCTGTTACGTGGTGAGAAGCGATGCTTGGGGCGTGGCGGGATTCTCAAACAAACGAATGCGTGGTGGTTATAATAATATAAATTTAATCATATTTACATACGATTTTTCACTTAACATTCCCATGGGCTTAAGAGATTCTAGCCTAAACGGTCAAAGTTTAATTTAAATCGGAAAAAGTCA
Source organism: Mythimna separata (assembly GCA_030763345.1). Taxonomy (NCBI): domain Eukaryota; kingdom Metazoa; phylum Arthropoda; class Insecta; order Lepidoptera; family Noctuidae; genus Mythimna; species Mythimna separata. The sequence goes on from CM061187.1 coordinate 9,197,519, forward strand.
CACAACACTATTTTTACTGGTATTTTGAATTGCATAGAACCAAATACTAATAATGAATAAAAAGGTAAAAAATTGGTAATTGTAAAGTATGACGGTCGCGCATTCTTTCGGTTTGGATGAAGCCGTCGTGCACGCGGTGGCGCGCCTGCCGAGTGCCCACACAGTGTCGACGTATTCGGATCTCATTGCTGCTTTAATTGCGGGCCGCCGCTCAGGTTATTCTCTACTTGTACTCGCCATCCTCATTTTCCGCTGTTCATTCGATTTTACAATGGACTTGTTTTTTAGATATTGACATCGTATTATGGTAAATAGCTGTACTAAGAAAGCTCGACATGATAACCTTCAATCAATTCAAACTAACAATATTGTACTTCTCATAATTTAAGTTTTAGTGGTAGCGCCACTTACTGATTCGATGAGCAGAGGCATCTTACATAACTTGCATTATTATTATAGTTAGATAATGGTGCGACTGTGCTGTCGTACGTAAAATAAAGTACAAAATATTTTATGTATTGTAATTTTATAAAGTACGATATAAATTTATAGCACAGGTAATATTATTACGTATATTCTTTTTAAGGTTTATAACTAGAATGTATAAATATAATAATTGTATTGTTTGTCATATTTCCGTCGCAAACAGTTCTTAACTTGGCTAGGAGGAACACTAACGAACTCATCACTTCGTCCATTAATTTTAAAATATCTATAATTTTACTAGCAAACAGATGCCCAATGATGTACACTCTTAAAAATCTTAATTGAACTCCTTATGAAGGAGGTTAATGTAAATAAGTCTTCGTGAAATATAGTGATATGACGGTATTTAGACACGCTATTGAAGAAAATATGCTATAAGAAACATTATGAGAATTATAAATGACTAATTTATTGCGGTGAAAGTATTTACTTTGTTTTGTAACTGGGGTGTAGTTATTTCCTAAGCTGTTGTTAATACATTTTATGTAATTTGTTGTTCGTACATTTTATTATTTAGCTTATCAGTTCAGTTGTAATATTATCGTCTATATTCATTTCAGACAGAATCTAAAAACATCGATGGATTCTGCCTAGTTAATAATTACATCCTCGAGAGCGGTATGCTAAAAATGTCAATTATTAATAATAATATGTCTCGGAATAATCATTTATTCCGTAAATATTATGGTTTTTTTATTTTCACAAAATTGAACACAGTTGCACACTTAACTGCATGTGAGAAGTATAATATAGTTTTGTTTAATTATTATTGAAGCCAGCCTCAAAGTGGTCCCACTTCGCAGTGGCTTCAAGCTGGTTTATTGAGGACGCTGCGACGTCGGCCTCTTTGTTTACCGAGAAATGTTAAATTCTGTTCTCAAGCATGAAGTGGTTATATGAGGATGGAACGTCTAGAAACTTCGGGTCTTCTTCGCTAGCGACTGTTGTTGGTGTGCGAGATGATAGTTTAAATATTTGTAAAAATAACATTTGATCTCAAGTGTGCAGCAAAAGTGAACGTGAGTTAGATTGTTGTAGTGCAACAGTCGCGTGCGGACACAACCCGATGCCAGTGTGCTCGATGTTGGGTTGGATTTCTAACAGAGCGTACGTATAGAAAAAATATTGTGATCATAATTATATTATAGTTTTAAAGCTAGTTTGTAGAGATAACTGTATATTTTGTACATATTGAAAATAGTATTGTATCTTTACTTCCCTTATCCAAACAACCCAGAATCCTGTGTGTTATGTACCTCCTACCTACCAATACTATTAAAAAAATATTACATAAACGTTTTTGTTTTTATTTATTCTTTCTGACATAAGATATACAAATTGAACATTTGACTAGGAAAAGGTTACTCAGTCAAATATGCTAAAAAGATTATAATATTTCTGTATCTTTCAAGTGCATGCCTGCGGGATACAAGAGCCAACAAAGCTGACTTGGTAGGCTCTTTATTTATTTTTTTGTGGGAAATCAGCAAATCACTCCTTCCGCTTTGGGTGGAGCGAGTATTAGACATTTATTGATTAAAAATCCACCTGTGTTCCTTCAGCTGCCCTTTACTTTTCAGTGTCACTGAAACTTCTTTGAAAGAGCAAGGCTAAGAACTCACGGAGCGATTTTCGCCCGCAACCAACGCGGTTGTGGAACTGCGGTTTTATTTAAAAACTCACGATATCGGTTATTTGTGCGGTTACGCAGCCGTCGCGGTTGTGATTATCGCCCGCAGACGTGGCGAGCGAGGTTACGCAGCCGCCGCGGTTGTGATCATCGCCCGCAGACGTGGCGGGCGATGAGCGCAAGACTGGCGGTTGCAAAATAGTTTTGGATTTCTGTACCCCCCCGTCACCCGCCGGTCACCACGGTCGCCCGCCAACCGATCGCAGAGGCTGCGGGTGACCGCGGCCCGCCGGTGCAGCTGGAAACGCAAACAACCGAGCACACCGCGGGCGTAAAACGCATCGTGAGTTGTGCTTTAATTTTTTACATATGTATCTGCATTCTATAGAAGCTGCGGGCCTAGTGGGCCCCATCACTTATTATGCTAACATGTCATTGAGGCGCGCGTGCAACACAATGCGCCGTCGACTCAGACCTGGGCCTTATGGACGGGTGTGCGACCCATAGTTCGTGGTCCGCAAGCCCGGGGCATCTCCTGCGCAGTGCCGTTACTAGGCGCCGGTGTATCGGCACGGGTGCATACCCAGATCATTCATTTCCTCAGGAGGTTACTGTTTCTCATTCTTTGTCGCTCTGTACCATGGCCCGAACAAGGATCGAGCGCTCGGATCACTATCATCGATTGTGCCCCCACGAGAACACGGCAGGGCTCCGCCCAAGCGGAGTAAACTTCCAATAATGGCAATGACACCCGAGCGTTTCTTCCCACCAGATCCGAAACGGTACCTCCCTAAACACTCAAGTTCGGTCAGGACCTGCGTCTTACGGATTCTGACTGTTTTTAGAGGCGCAGCTACAGGGTCTTGCAACGGGCGCAGAAACAACTAGTTTGGGCTCCAACGGCGGCAAAATTACGCTCTTTGGTTTTTATTTAGCGTGCCATACGCAAAATAAAAATGCAAAGAGCGTAACTTACGTTAATTAACTGACCGAAATACGAATTTTCAGCCGGAACTGAAACCGTAATTGAATTTTCGGTTCCTATTTCAGTTCAACCATCAAAACAGGCGAATAGAAATGAAATTAGAATATTCACTTTGGTATTTATATTTTTTACAAACATTTATTAAATTTTATTAATACAATGGAGTATTTACATACTGGGAAAAACTGTTAGCAACTGTTAGACAACGTAAAAATCCCCTTCAATTGTTTGTCTTTATTAACCCATGTGTTCTTATCAGGGCCGCCGCGTGCGGGCGTGCAGCGCGTGCGGGGCACGCGGGCGCCGTATGCAAGGGGGCGCCAAAAACAGACACTTGAATTTTTAAAATATTTTTAATATTCGCTGACTTGATTTCTAAAGAACCTATGAGGCGCTATTTTAGTCATTGTAGTCTTTGTAATGAGATCTCTAAGGCTAAGAACTCACGGAGCGATTTTCGCCCGCGGCCGCCGCGGTTGCGGGCCCGCAGCTTCTGTAGAATTTAGATACATATGTAAAAAATTAAAGCACAACTCACGACGCGTTTTACGCCCGCGGTGTACGCGGTTGTATGCGGCTCCCGCTGTACCGGCGGGCAACTAGTAGAATCGCGCGGGCCGCGGTTACCCGCAGCCTCGGCGGGTGGCGCCCGCGCGCTCTGCGGTCGGTCGGCGGGCGACCGCGGTGGCCGGCGGGTGGCGGGAGGTACAGAAATCGAACGCTATTTTGTAACCGCCCGTCTTGCGGTCATCGCCCGCCAGGTCTGCGGGCGATGATCGCAACCGCGGCGGCTGCGTAACCACGCAAATAACCGTTCTCGTGAGTTTTTAAATAAAACCGCAGTTCCACGACCGCGGCGGTCGCGGGCGAAAATCGCTCCGTGAGTTCTTAGCCTAAGATCAAAAGATGTTTACAGGTCGAATCATTAACGGCCGAAATTAATAATCAATCCATCACATATCGGAGATTGAAAAACAAATGAAACAACAGAAAAAATGAAATTTTTTGTATGGTGGCATTTGTTTTTCAATCTCCGATATGTGATGGATTGATTATTAATTTCGGCCGTTAGTGTGTATCTTTGGCATGAGCGAAATTCGAAACTACTTGGACTCTCTGTGTCTCGGTTATTTATATCGTGAAATAAACAACATTTGTTTGTAGCTTCGCATTACTTTAGTTTATAAAATGTATGTAAATATTAATACAACCACTCGTGGCGTAGGCACATGTGGGCTTGTCAGTTCTCCCATACCTAATGGATAATAGGTTTTACTTTCGGGGAATCCCTGTGACAACTCTCACCCGTACCGGGGCATTTTTCAAGATATACATTTGCGAATTTGAGGTGTCCTAGACTAGCTATTTTTACTATGCACTGCACTCAAAAAAACTGCATATTTATTTAAAAGTATATTGAAGTTTTCAAATTGAATATAATATGCAACCCAAGTAGGCATAACTGATATTAACATATCATCATCAACCTGAGGTCAGCCGCTAATTCTTGGGTAGTTTGGCTCGGATCGGCTTCCACCATCTTTCAATTCATGGTAGTTCACCTGTGTGAGCGGTCTTAAAATCAACGTTTCCATCACGAAAGTATTTAAACCAAAATCACACGGTGCGTTCATTAGCAGTTCTCAAAACGCAACATTGATATTGCAAGCTGTTTTAGCCGCATTAGTTCCGCGTCGGAACTTGTATTCAAAAATCTTTCGAATTTTCGAAGTACCTATCCATCGTTCTTGTCTAAGCTAAATAAAAAAAACAACTGAAAGTCGATAAGTAGGTAATCGAATGTTGCATTTTTGAAAAGAAGTACTTATAGGTACCATGCAGCATAAAAATCATCAATACAAGCCTCCAAGCTCACCTAAGTCTACGTCTAGGAACGTTTTTGACCATGAAAAAATCGTTCCTCGACTTATATGAACTAAGAGGGATGTATTGATGATTTTTAGTCGCAAAAGATAATTTTAAGTTCATACTACCTACCACTAGCCTGCAAATTGCAAAAAACGTAAGAAAATTTGAATTTCGCGGGTTACCCTGACACTTTCACCTTAGGATGAACTTTGAATGAATAGGTACCTATTTGTGTATGGTAGAGTACACCAAAATTTTTTTCTTGGTTTTTTTTTCGGCTCTAATTCGATTTTTTATTCGCAATTGTAGAAAAATACCAACATTTTAGTAATTTACTGATAGATACCGATGGCATGGGGCGCCGTAATCGGTATTGCACGCGGGCGCCAAAACATCTAGCGGCGGGCCTGGTTCTTATTCACACCGTTTGACAGTAATGGAAATAAAGTAGTGTCGAATTGTACCTATCAGAGGAAATCTCGGCTCTAGCATTCACGAAATACGTATAGTTTCATATTTGAAATACTGGTGCAAGTGTCATTGAATCAAAAAAAACCTTTTTTTTACAATTTTGAACTTGGCTTGAACATTATTTTACTCGGTTCAGATAGTAAGGGAATCGAATACCATAGAATATAGTATATTTTTCGGACTATTTGTAGGATTATAGGGGGCGGAGCAAAATAAAAGAGTTACTAGCTCAACGTGACTGGCATTTCAGCAAGTAAAACATTATTAATTTATTACACTAAAAATACAATTAAACATGTTTAACAATTCATCATAATAAGGTACTGATAACAAGTAATAACTATTTTAATGATGGCATCGTCTACAGACATATTTCTATTCCTAGCGTCTAATAAATTATTGCTAGCCATTGTTGTTCAGGTACAGGTACAGTTATTTAGCAGCCTTGTTTCATCATCAGATCTGCCAGTTTAAAGATTCGTAGCCAGCTGAAAGTCTCTGGTTGTGGCTGAGCGCCCGCTGAGCCAGACGCCGCGGGCGTGGTGGTGTCAACGCGGGACGGCGCTCGCTCCGGAGTGCGCGCAGAATTCGTTGGCGATTTCTTCTCGGCCTTCTGGTTTTCTGGCGATTTTGTAATGGCTGGCGACGTCATTCTGTAACAATATTTTTTTTTCATTTTTATTAGGTTTTAGCATAAGAGGGGTGACTTCTTAGATAATATCGTAGGATAGGGCAGGGTCAACAGAATGATGGTAAATATAAAATGATTCCGGATAATCCTAATGATTCTTTCATAGGTAAGTAAGGTTGTTTGTAGTCACGTCAATATTTTCGTTTTATTCTTCGATGTATGTGGTACTTGAGGTGATTGCATTAAAAAAGTTTCCTCAGCGGCAGACGTGTAAGTACCTAGTCTAAATAATAATGAAACATCGAGCTTTTTGAAACTGTAATAATATTATTCTTACTGGTAGGTACCTGAACCCAGATGTTCGCAGCCAGAACCAGTGCGGAAAGGTTTGTATTACATTGGCGTTACTAGCGTGACACGAACAATGGGTTGTTGGGCCCGGGCTAGTACGGGTTCACTTGACTTCCCTACTATAAATGCTTTTCATTTCCCTACAGGAGATGCTCGTTAGTTAATAGCTACCTTTACACCTAATTAGGTAGGTAGGTACCTAGTTACTTAGAATTTTCTGTTAAAAACGGTGTGCCTAACGTTTTAATGTAGGTGCGTATATATATTATAATGAGAAAATAGAATGTGTGTAGAGCAAATGAATGACTTTGTAGATGTAGATACTTAGGAAATGCCGAAACAAGAGCTCCGAACCATTGAAGCACATTTGGAAGAAAGGAGAGTAAAAGCAGGAAATTCAAGTGAATATTGTTATACCTTATGTCCCTACCTATAGGTACTTGGCGATTGTGGCCAGTCAATGTTCGAAAAGGTTCAATGACAAACGTTTGACCCTCTAAGGGTAGAACGATGGGGACAATATATGGAATCAGATTGTGTTTTTGTTTGTTACTCCTAAACTACCTGAAAATGCGTAGTTTTCAGGTAGTCATGTTTTTGTCTACTAAAGTACCTAACAGTTGGTAAAGCGTTCATAGCAATAGTTAACACGCGTCGTAGCTACACTGGTCGACATTGACCCAGTTAGAGCGTATGAGTGTCGTATGAGAGCCCGTTTGTTAAAACTTAGAAAATATGCTTAAGATTTAGTGCACATTCTCAAAGTATTATGCAAGTTCGAAATCAGAATTGGTGCAAGTCAATTATTCGAGCTAGGGCTGGTAAGTTATGCCCTTATTTCTCACATAGAGAAATTAGGGACCCTCCTTTACTGGATTAGCTACGGACACTACAGAAAAACCCTTAATGCCAAAATCTAAGATAATGCCAAACAAAATTTGTGCAAACAAGATATTACCGCAAAACACAGGAGTGTTTAAAGTAGGAACTTTAGATGAGATTCTTGTTTAAAATGGGCCTTCAGTTCTCATTGACAATGTTGGCTACATCAGATTTCATTGTAGGTACCCTAATAATTACTTACTCAAGTCGTTTGACTTTTCAGGCAGACTATAATACACGTTCTAATGTGGGTAGTTGTGCAAGTAACTATTTAGTAATCTGTGGTTGTGCATCAAGTCAGCCTTCTATGCGAAATTCGCCGAGGTACCCAAAACAATAAAATTGGCATGCGCATGTTTCATTTCAGATTCAGATTCCCCCGATTCCCCATATTGCCCAGTTACATAATTATGGAAACCTCAAACAAAATAACTGCATTTTTTGCCTTTACTTGAAAACGACACAACATAATGCTTGCTATAAGCATCCTCCTGTATGTCTACTCCCCATACTTTTGATATCTATCATAATTATCAGTACCTATTTAACGTTTAAATCCCCGACCGGTCCTATGAGACCGCGCTGTTATTGTTTTACTATTGTGTCTCGTTTCGCGGGTATCTGAGTAATTCAGAAATTATCCGCCAAAAACGTTCGCACCTTACTAAAACCTCTTGTAAAGAAAAATTCGTTTTGATCAATGTAAATAGGTCAACATCCTCACTGACCTAGAAAAGAGCTAGAGTATACCTATCTTTGGTGACCTATTTAACTCTTTCGTAGTAGGTATCTTTAGATAACCGAGTAGGCAAGCATGACACATATTTATCTACTCATGAAGTAGGTATGGTAGTACCTATAAAGGGCTTGTACTCACTGCTCAATAGGTAGCCATACCCTAAAAGCAAAGCCCAAACGTAACTCGTTAATTTGATTAACATTAATAAAAAAAGAGATGTCGTTTTGTAGCTGTGCCAGATTAGAAGTGTTGAGATATGATTTAAACTTTTATTTTGGTAACATTAAAATGTTGAGTAGTTCAGAGGCAAAATTATGTCGAGTGTGAGTGTCGAGTACCAACAACCATACGTAAAGTAACAGTGGCATTATTTTTCTATATTTATGTATTGCTATGACCTCTATTACCAGTTAGAAAGAGGTCTTCTTGGGAGGATTATGTAAATGTTTGGTACCTACCTACTCAGTTATTAGATCTTACTAAATTACGGGATTTAGGTACTTAATTATTTTGCCAGTTGCACTGTTAGGCTGTCTAATATTTTATGTCTTTTCTTATTAAAAGTTCATAAATGACTTACGTTTCAGGGTTGCAGAGTTAGGTATCCTCTTTTGTCATAAAAAGACGCACTGTGAATTTTTTTGTGGTCATATATCTATTAGAATTATGCACTCAGTAGAGCAGATTTAAACGTATTTGGATTTGTGCCACTACGATCAAATTATTACTGATTTAGCGTCCGCGCGACTGTAGTCGCCTGCAACTGTGCTCGGTCTGCGACTGGCTTCATTGTTGATAATCACGGGCAAGCCGCCTGTAGCTACTGTGTCGCTCCTACCTTCTACATAATAGGTACCAAATTGATGTCAAATGGGTAGGCGAGAGTTTTGACTGCGCATATATCCATTTTTGTGGCGTAATAATCGTATGGTCACTGCTTGAGCAATCAGTTACTGATTTACCTCGAAAGTGTTTTATTTTGGATTGAATCGTGATAAAGAGTTGGATCATTTTTGTGAAAAAGATCTTTGGCTTAGTTTGAGTTTTCCATCCCGTCTGGCCTGCTTTTAGGTAATACTCGTATCACTACTACAAAACTGCGTGCTTTGTGTTGAATTATTACAATTGACCTAATTATATCTTTTTCACTTATCTGATCGCACTGAATATAGGATATTTGACTTCTGTCTCTAGTACCTATTTACAAGCAAAGGATGACAATAATTAGGTCTCTACCTCGAAAACCTACGTACCTACTGATAGGTAAGTAAGTACTGTATTGCATTCTATTAGTTAGATAAGTAGGTACATATTCCTAATCAACAATAAGTACAAGAATAGCAACGGTTTATTTGTCTATGACCTGAAATCACCTTCAAATGCAGTTAACGACTGTTAGCCGCTCGTAACACCGTGACTACAACGTTGATAGGCAATGCACCGCCGATTACGTCAGCCGCGCAGATAAACCTGTATTCATGTCGTACACACGTACGGGCGCGTATGGCGCGTTGAATGCTGATAACGAGTACTGTTAGAAAGTTTGTCAGCGAAGTTGTAAGCCGTGGGAACCTCTGTTGTGGGTGTACCTACGTATAAGCTAAACTACCTACGTGAACTGCGATCGTACAGCACCAACGCCAACGTAACACTCATCCAAAATATGTACCTATTAGGTACACAAATATCTATACAAAACTATCATTGTCATTTTTTTTTACATTGGGGATCATCAGAATGACTTCTCCCGCTCTTGGACGGAGCGGGAGTTGGTGTCAGACTTTTACTGACTAAACCCTACCCCGTTCCTTCTTGCCTTGGTTCCTAGATGGAGTTGGATTTCATTATGAAACTGATAGACTTATACATGTCCGAGTCCGCGTCTGGACAAGGACCTCAAGTTACCCCGAGTCGCTTTTGAGCATGCACCAGGTTTCCGGACCACCTTGTGGGATTTGGATACAAGATTCTATTACGCTAACTGGCGTGTGCTCACAGGCCAGTTATCGTACTTCAGCTATTCGATTTTGGAAGCTGTATGGTTAGCGATTCAGTAGCCTATTATCAGTCTTCTGTTCCTAGTTTATATAAATTGAATTAGCTTCGTCTAATGCATGTTTATATTTGACATATAAGTATAATCAGGACAGAGTAGAGTGGATGGACTGTTGAAGGAAAAAAGAAAAATCTCTGAACTATGAGAAGGACAAAGTAGTAGAAAATTGTCAGAAGAACGAATACAAGTTAGGAAGGTGGAGTCGGTTTAATAGCAATCGAATACAGTTGTAATGTTGTGTTGTTGATAATGTTAGCCGCTCTTACAAGGTTTTATCATATTTCTGAGAAGTGGCCATAGTGTTTATATTGCATGATATCTAAACGCGTACAAGCAAACGTTCGGACGCCCCTCTATTCTGCCGTCGTATATCTAAAATGTCGTTATCTGACATTTGGCGGGTTTTCGTTTTTAGACGCTAAAAAGTGTCCGTTATGCTAGCGTACACCAGAACTGCAACGAGTTAGTTTCTATGCCAAAAAACTCTGTGTAAATACTGCCTAATTACTGTAAAAATAAAAAAAAATCTTCCTCTTTAGTTTAGGAAATAAACACCATTTTCACTATGTACGCTAGCGTCACGATCAAGCTAGCGTACACATGGCCGTACTCGAAAACGGCTAATTGTAAAGCAACAGATTTGGACACAAAAATACTGTTCTAATACTTCTCCCGCTATGCAAAATTTCATAACGATTGCTCTTGTAGGAACAGAGATATTGAACAAGACTTTTCAATGACATTCGGAGCTGGCGTCATGGCAGCGTACACATAGTAGTTCTTATAGAAAGGGAACTTTTCTTGTAATGAATGCTATATATATAAATAGTGCGTGAAATTCTGCCTCTATTAGTGTAAATACTTTATGCGAATTCGCAGGGGAATAAGCAAAAAAACCTATGTTAAGTTCTAGGAACAAATATACTGACGTACTGTCGCGAACAATAGTTATTTGTGCAACAAGAGAGCAAAGTTGGTTTTTGCCGCGAGTGTTGATTTTGAATCCCGAGTAAGCGAAGGATTCTATATTTGAATCACGAGCGTAGCGAGTGATTCTAGGTTAGAATCCTGAGTGCAGCGAGGGATTCAAAGACACGAGATGCAAATAACTTTGGTCTCGTGTAGCACATACAACTTTTCACTTCAGCAGCGAGAACAAATAATGTAAATATTAATATTTACTTATACTTATATATATATTATATTAATGTTTATTTATTATTATTTTAATAATATCCAACGGGTATCGCACTTTGTAGCTAGCGAACAGAAGAAGAAAACAATAAAAAATTAAAGCCCGCTATTTTTTAAAGATGCGTTTGGAAATTGCACTATTACTAAATTATTCTGTCACAATAAAGATTGTTAAAACTTTAAATAATAATGTAGATACATGATAAACTTCGTATTTTTTAATTCAACATCTCTTTATTTGATCATAAAAAAATATAATTCGATTATTAAGAGAAAAGTATAATAATTACATTTAAACCTTGATTTGAAATTTTATAGGTGACCTGTTTCCGAACGTTTTATTGTTGGTTTCTTTTTTGAGCCTATTATATATGGAATTTGAAAATCGAACTTTGAATCGACTTGTTTCAACTTGACAAAGCACCTTTGAGCATATCTGTACCTGTACTATGAACAGAAATTAACAGGGTTTTTTACTTATTCCCCTGCGAATTCGCATAAAGTATTTACACTAATAGAGGCAGAATTTCACGCACTATTTATATATATAGCATTCATTACAAGAAAAGTTCCCTTTCTATAAGAACTACTATGTGTACGCTGCCATGACGCCAGCTCCGAATGTCATTGAAAAGTCTTGTTCAATATCTCTGTTCCTACAAGAGCAATCGTTATGAAATTTTGCATAGCGGGAGAAGTATTAGAACAGTATTTTTGTGTCCAAATCTGTTGCTTTACAATTAGCCGTTTTCGAGTACGGCCATGTGTACGCTAGCTTGATCGTGACGCTAGCGTACATAGTGAAAATGGTGTTTATTTCCTAAACTAAAGAGGAAGATTTTTTTTTATTTTTACAGTAATTAGGCAGTATTTACACAGAGTTTTTTGGCATAGAAACTAACTCGTTGCAGTTCTGGTGTACGCTAGCATAACGGACACGCTAAAAATGCTATATAAGAGTAAGGGCCTATTAATTTCACCACCTATGATTAAGTTGCCAATAACTTAATAATGGCAGATAATTTCATACAAATTCTGTTCCATTTTTGAATTTATCCGGGAAGTAGTGGCTACTCGGATATTGTGAAACAGGCCCTAAGCAATATTTTTCTAATATCAATAGTTAAACCAAGTACCAAATAGTTATAGCAACATAAATGAATAAAATCGCCGTTAAATTGCCCTGATTTTGGTCAATGCTAAAATAATTTCGATTATTTAAGAACAACGCTAACTGCAGCCCGAAATAACAATGGAGGTTCAATTAAAGTAATATTCAACTCAATGGCGAGCCCGCCGGCCCCAATCGACCAAGCGGCGAAGTTCGGTGCCCTAAATCCTTTGCGATCCTTTGTAGCCTCGAATTTAGCGCATTCCCGACAGAATATTACAACAAAGGTCATATATGTAAGTATCTAGATATATAGGATATATAGGTACACATGAACCTAAGCGACCTTGTTATAAAATTAGAAAATGTAAGTATCAGTTGAGCTGTTGAGTTGAAGTTAATGCGTCCTTTTTTTTTTAGAGAATTCGTTATTACTTACACCTCTTGTCATCACTTGAGCACTTTATTTGAGCCTTTGACTAACAGCAGAGTGAGCAGTGCCTAAGTACCTTGTTTTTGAGTTTCAATGTTATAGCCAGAACGAGGTTGTATGAGTTGTATTACTGTTTCATGAATATAAACAAAGCCTCTGTAATGCTAATTTCTGATTAGGATACTTCAAAATAAAGTTTTTCACTACCTATACTGACACCAACAATAAGTAATGAAAATCATGATGGGATGGTATCTAAACGGCGTAATTGTTTCAATAGGATGAGCTATATAATGTATTACATAGATGTAAACAGACGCAGCAGTGGGTATTCATCCGCGATAACGTGACCGACTGACACAGAACCGCCAAAACGAACACAAAGAAGTAAAATAATTATATAAAATTAAATGAAGAAGTAGTTATTGTTTATGTTACCTTGGTTACTGGTAGGATTTCGCGGGCGGCAGGTGATGCGGCTAGGGCAGCTCGTAGGTCTCCGGTAGAGGTGTCGCAAGCGGGCGAGCGAGCAGGGCGGGCGGTGGGGCGCCAGTGGCCCGCACAGCCGCCCGCCCGCGTCCCTGCGCGACACGTACTACTGCGCACCACTACCGATTCTACCTACGACATTTCTCAGATAATTCTTACATAACGGGGAAAGTGTTACCGGTTTTCACTGGCGATCATTTTGTTTCGACAGCTTCTATTGTTGGGACACCGGTACCGTCATCATCAAACGAAACATTTATAAATCTGTAGAAATCAAGTTGTGTTAAAAAAATCTTATTATCCACACAAAACATTTTATGTAGGTAGGTAACTACGAGTATATTAAAAAAATGCTATATATCAAGGAGACACATTTGTCTGTTTGGATAGTAATATTAATTACTATACATAATCCAAAGTGAAGGTTATGAAGAACAAACACTCAAAGCGTAGAGTTGATCTCGCTCACCTCACTTATAGGCGCCTTTGATATTACTTGATTAATGGGCAGTACTTTAGCCGTATCTGGTAAGATTGACGAGCCGAATAATAAAAGCCAGACATCAAAACAAAGAGTTCGTATCATTTATTTTTTGGGATGCGAAGTAGTCATTTCATCCTCATACACGGTGGAGCGAGAGGTGTTAGACTTTTTTGACTAAATCCCATGCATTGCATTCTAGAGCCAAGGTTACCAATATAGCCCGAAGAATCATCGACCATTTTTCTGCTGAAATGATGATGATTCTAGGGCCAAATTAAGTCTGTCAGAGGCTTACTGGGCCCTTTCGGCGCGCTTTTACAGCCGCGTATATTTGCCACGGACCGCACGACCACGCGTAGAGCCTCCGGCAGGAGGTGTCTGGATGGTTCCAGATGCCTCCTGCCGAGCCTTGAGAGCATGGTCTGCTTCAGCCTTGGAGGCAGACGTCGGAAATGCTCTTCGAAGTTTCATTCGCACTTGAGGGCAAGTCCCAATTACTTCACAGTCGACTGGATGCCGATGTGAACTCCTTATACCGTTATATGGATACTCGAAGTTGCCATCGGTACCAGGATCAATTTCTGGAATGGGTGTGTGATTTTTAAAAGAACAAATACATAACATTACAGTTAAAAAATACTGTCTTTGTTTTCCAAGTGAAAGCGAACTATTTTTGTTTGTGTAGATATATTAGGTAGGTATAGGTACAGGTGAGTGATCTCGCCTGTTACAAGGAAGTGGCGGTACAAATATAGCATCTGTCGGTTTTTAACGATATTTAGATAGCGGAATGTCAGTTTGGAGACCGTCACCAAACTTGGGCTATTTACAGAGTCGGGTGATTAACGGGCATTTGATGTGATGCTACTCTGTATTTGGGGCACATTAATCTATCACACATGACTTTCTACTGTTATTTTAAAACTAGCTGATGCAGATGACTTCGTTCGCGTCAATTCCTCAAACTACACAATGTCAATTGGTCACAATTACAAGGAACTCTTTATAACTTTAGCTATCTACAATCAAAGTCGGTCTTGTCTTTTGGGCAAGAACAAACAGACGGATATTTTTTTTTAATTGCTTTATTGTTTGTTATAGGTAGGAATAAAATATACTTTCGCAGGAATTTCCTAAAAAAAATGTCAATTTGCTGTACAGACCAGAGGTAGGAAAAAATTTATGTATCAGCTGTTACACAGGTGTATTGACTGAACTTAAATTGTCTATAAGTACTCCCAACTCTTTATTTTTGGGTATTGTCTTGAAACGCGACCTCTGGCGCACGTATCGGGTACTATTTACTTGATGGTTCATGTTATACGAATGGAACGGTTCAAGTTGCTCATGCCGCTGTCGCTAGCTACAGCTCTGATTCGAAGTTCCGTCTTCATTCACGAGATGGCGTTCTGCCCTTTGGAGTGCTGAAATTCAGTTTCAGGTGGACTCAAAATGAGCAATACGAGTTATTTAGATTTGTAATGAGAGGGCGCTATGAGTTTAAATTAATGTATGTTGTATCTTTTAGTTCAGATAAAGTTGAATACCTGCCATGACGTGATATTTATTCGTAGAGGCCCAGGAGGGTCGGACTTCCGACTCCGAAGTCTACTGGGGCCATGGTTCGCGTCTGAAAGAAAAACCCAGGGTCCTCGACAGCAAGGTAAACAAGGAACATTATGTAGGAGTGGGTTTTAGCCCGTAAATGTCTGACACACCCTTCCGCTCCGCCCAAGAGCGGGGGATGATTGGGAACCTAAAAAAATCTATGTTTGAATTCCAGATATAATCATTAATATTAGGTACTCGTGTAAGTAATATCCATTCTTCTAGGTATCTCAGCGAGCAGTAAACCATCAGCAATTATCAAACATACAAAACAATTGACGCAAAACCGAACTTCAAAATAATATACAAAGAACTCTTAAGCATGAAAAATGTATTAAAAGTATTTAAATATTCATTAGTAAACTAATAAAGTATATTGATTAAACTCACAAATCACATATTTACAATAAAAATACATTTAAATTGATTTGGCAGCTTGAAACATGCTTATAAGGAATTAAGAACTGTCAAACTTTGTACAGAAGAACCGAAGGACTAAACAAGCATGACATCTGGATTTCACAAGAACTTAAACAGCTGCTCTACAGATATCACCTAGCTGCTATCTTTCAGTTATTGAAAATATGAAATAAATAGAACCATTTGATACCGCTGAAATTATTGTTTAGATCAAAAAGATGAAAGTTAAAAAGAGCCCAGGGCCGGACAAAATATGCAACAAATTGATTAAAATAACACCACCTCTTATTGGTAGAGTGCGTCTAATGAAAACGCGAGTTTTTTTTTATTTAATTGGCAACATTATTCAGCCGCATTTGTAGGAAATAAAAAAAATTGTGAAGTATCAAGACATGATTCTCCTAAGCTAGTTAGTAATACCACATAATTTTTTTTTAGATTTGACCACTTTTTCTCAGGTCGCGCTTTCATTAGACGGACTATAGTTTCTTTATTTCGTCTTTTTAACATGTCTTTTGAAACTACTGCCGTTTGAAACAATGGTCTTAACCGCACATAATACAGCTACCTATATATAAAGGCCTATTATTTAGTTTATACTTACAAGTTGTAGTCTTCAGCTATTGGAAGAAGGATTGATCAAGTATTAGACAGGAGAGAGCTGATAGAAGGGTTTTAGAAGGGGATACACATTACTGTAACATATGTGGGCACAAGTGCTGTATGTAAAGTCAGTATTCAAATAAAGCAAGTAAGAACCGATGTGTGTTTTACTGCGAGATAACATATTTCTCAATTACCATCGATCGTATTGACACATTGCAACTTTAATAATAGAAGAGTAACAAGAATTTCAAAGACCGCTTAACATCGACCGTATAAGTATTGTAAAATCTTTACGTACAAAATGTCAACATAACCTACGTCAGAACACTGTAACACCGTTACGAAGAGTCAAAGTAAAATTTGACTGATATCGTAAGACCACCCATTGACATAAAAAAAGAGTCGTACAAGGCGACCCAATCTCACCTAAACTTTTCATTGCTGTACTAGAGTCGGCCATTACTGGGCTGGATTGGAAAAACATAGGCATCAGTATCAAAGGAAAGTACATTTCACAACAGAGATACGCTGATGACATCATATCATCACCTACTTCTATCTGAAAATCATCAGGATCTAGAATATACAAAGAGAGCCTATATAATGTGCACATATCGAAATGAGGGATCTATGGTTAATTTTATCGACGGAAAAAATATTCAAAAAAATCAAAATATTTATTTCGGCACATTATAAAGACTCACACTGTATGATATCTGCGTAACACACAGCATGCATAAAAGGTGATTTAAATGAAATCGATGCATGAGGATGAAAAGTTTTGGTAAGCAGCATCAGAGGTGCGAAATTTGAAAACATCCAAGAGAAATATTTAATTAGACAGTTATATGTAAGTACTTAGAAAAGCATTAGGAAGCAGTTATCATTTATAACGCATGAAACGACGAACAAGAAGGATATTTTCGCAAAAATAAAGATAAATATAATTAATTTGTACAAAGAGCCAATGAAGTATGATGCAAATAAAGGAGAACACAAAAATCACACATTATGAAAGGCGTAATTGCGCGGGGACAAAAGCGTAATTGATGCTGTAATCTTTGCACAGAAACTGTAATAGTAATGTAGCCAGAATCACCGACAGCATATGGGCGTTATGAACTAAGTCGTGGCCAGGACCTGTAGGCTATAGGAATATAATATAAAATATATAGGAAGAAAAGTAAATCACTCGCTTGACACAGCAGAAAAGGATTATATTAGAGTAGCTCAGGATAGAAAAATATATGATAAAAAATTATATCCGTGAATAATGATAAATATAAAAAATAATATTATGAACGATAAATAAATGTAAATTTATTGAAAAACAATGAATATAAATTTGAACTCATTGAAGACGGACGAGGATGCAATGCAATTAATTTAGCAATTAATTATTTATTTTGGAATCTTTATGCTATTTAATATAATAAAGACTGATGTAGTAAGTAGTAATGTCAATAATTTAATCGGCTACAAAATGAAGGCTTATAATTGATTTATTATATCGAGTGTTTTATACGCCTAAGTGGAAAACTGAAATAAATAAAAACATCGTTAGGTACTATGAGTCAGTGTAGTAGTTATAGAGACGCCGAATTTTACGATTCCAATCCCTCATCTTTACGAGGTAGCCCAGACTGACTATAACATTAACATATTACCTATAATATCGTGCCTACCTACAGATAGGACGCTCATACAGCTGTAGCTCTGTGGGTGTGGAGTTGAGGGTCATTTACATTTTAAAATGTTCCAGAAAGCTATCTGCGAGAGCTTAGGGCGACTTTACACTTGATTTATAGGCTCAGGTAACTGCTAAAAAATTCAAATTTCGAGCGCGTGCTGTAGTTCTCATTTATAAAGTTTGCTGTAACTTTGGGAATCCCCGTATGTTGCGGCTGTTGCAGCGGTCGGTCTTATGAAGGATTTTTGCATTCACGCCTAGTTGGCGAAGTGTTGGCGTTTGTTCTGGTGTGTTTTTGTGTGATCTTTTCTGTCTTCTGTTTGGTGGGCAAGGACGAATGGGAAGTATGAACTAATTTTGTACTTTCACTTTGCACTCTTTTTTTGTATTTTTTTTTCGTCTTCTTATTATATTACTTCACTGTCTTCCGCCATATCTTTCTATTGTTAGAACTGCGAATGAAGAGAAGTCGATCAGTTCATGTAAAATCTAACAAAGTACATACCTATACTTATTTACTGTAAAAAACCCTATAGTCAGTCTATCCCCTAAACATCTTATCGTGCAGACTAAGATGAGTGAGCTTAAGGTGAATTGAGAATAGGCTGACAAGAAAAAAAAATCTTGAGAAGAAAATGAAGTATTCATTACTATCGGAGTACCTACGGAACAAGTCGAGTACCTATATTTACCAAAAGTTCGTGGAAGTAAGTAGAGTTGATATATTTACCTTTTCTGGAATCACAGACATGATGATTAAATCCTGGGGTTTAAACTTCCACAAACTTTAGTAAAATACGTATACCTGCTCCACCTTTGGTAATCATGAATAGATTTTTTGTTGAGGTGGGTGAACTCTTCAAATAACTTTTCCTTTTTTGGCCGAAGCGAGAGCGAGTGTCAGAATTTTAGTGACTTAAACACGCCTGTGTTTCTTCAGCGACACTTTGCTTTCTAGGGCTTACCGCCTGCTCTTTCAAACAATCTCGCTTTTTATTAAAGCTCATCATTGTTTTTCATCTCGTTTGGACTGGGGGTAGCATAGCACATCTAGTATTTTTCTTTCATAATATCTCAGGGCTGCCTGTCACTTACCTTAGAAATCACTATATTATTTTCGTATTAAATATCATTATCATCGAAGCAATAAAGTACAAGTGCTGATCACGTGTCTGCTATAGTTACTTATTAAGTGAATTAATTACTGGGAGGAGGTAAAACAAGCGCGGATTGCGGCCGTGTTAGTAATTTATATGCGGTGTTGCTAACATCTGCCGTCTGCATATTCAGGCTTGTATTACAAACTTAGTTCAAGACATGCTGAACAACACTGACTTCGTTAATATACTAGATAAGGCATCAAGCGATCTGTTGTATTAAACAGTTTTGAGAAATGGTTGCCTGTACTTTACTAGTGAACAAGCTAGTGATTTGGCTCCCGTGTATTTTCTCTACAAGAATCGCCTATATTTATTGCTAGTGTTAGTGAAAGATTTCTCGAAATTTGATCAGAGCGGTACCACTTTCAGAGACTATAAGTATTAAGAAGTATAAATTATATTTATTACTAGTTCAGATTAAACCTAAGAAAGTAACTTTCTTGGTTATCTATGGTGTCTATCGAAGAACTGAACAGTAATAAAAATTATAGAATAGGTAACATTCTTTATGAAATCCACTGCTTTCAGTTTTCACTTTAACCTTCTTAGGAATGGTTTCTGGAAAAATGTTGGTTTACTTTACGACTACTTACTAGAAGATCTTTCAAATAATTAAACCCTGTTTCTAAATGATTAAGTATGTATTTACAACACAAAAATCTACACAACACACAACCCATAAAAACATAGGTACACACTACACATGAAAATCTGTTCAGTAGTTTTAGAATTAATCGCGAATAGACAAACAGACGCGGTGGGGTACTTTGTTATTTATTTTTTTAAGAATGAAGATTAAAGAGCTCTTCTTGTAGGTTGTGTTGTGGTGGTCTGGTGGCAAGTTACGCGGGGTGCAGCGGGTGACTTATTAACTTACAAATATTACGTAACTACAACAGGTGCTCCGCAAAAACATCGGACGAGGTGCATTTAATTAACTGGCGGGTCCCGCACACTCTGATACTCGATATTGTTACTACTTGCTTATTTACTGTATAAATTATACGCGTAAATTGTGACGTGACGATCTCTATTATAGGAAAATTGTAATTCGAGTACTAATTTTTTTTTTTAGTTTTTGGATACAAGGTTAACCAGTCTACATTGTTATTTCATATCTATGAATATTGTAGATATACATACGAGTATATTAATGTAGAAGCAATAATTTTTTTTTAAGATTAATCATCGATTTTTTGCCGGTTCGTCTCTATAGGAAACAAAACGAACAAATGGAACCGTACGCTAGCTTCTGACGTTTTATAAGTGCCCATGAACTGTGGACCTTAACACCTCTGGTGCTGAAAACACGCTGTCCCTTAATCATGCTACGGGCCCCGCGCATTGACGTGAAAAAAGTAACAAAGATACCTGTGCCATATCAAATCACACTTTTAGATTTTCTACCTACGAACCCATCGCTGCCTTAGGGCCTCGAGCCTGTTTAGAAATTAAGTTAAAGGAGTTTTTATTTGTTTTTATTTATAGGTAATGACTTGGTAGAATTTGCTACAAACCCCACGTTGGCATAATCCGGCACTGACCACAAAGGATCATAAATTGTTTGACATGTTTTATCTGTTTTTATCTGCCAAACGACTAATCGTTACCAATAATTTTAAAAGAAGAGTTGGGAAATAAAGACGTATTCTTATCAGATACCTACGTGGGATCAGATGGATCATTTAAGAATTGATATGCTTAGCGTGCAAAGCTGCACTTATCTAAGGGGGTAATCTGCACTCACGTTACCTCTAGTCAGCTCTCAACCGGTAATGTTTTGCTGCACTATCGTCTCGTTTACGAAAATATTTACGCCTCTACGGCACTCACAGCATGTACGTAAGCTGGTCGCATTATGGTCCAGCGAAGCGATAGTCCGCCAATGTGTTAAACTTACAGCAATTTAGATAAGACATAATATTTTTATAAAAAATCACCTCAGTAAATCATTTCACGTAGCAAGAAAATTACACAGATTTTCCTTACAATTTCATAAAAATATATCCCCACAAATAAGAATATAACTTGAACGAGATATAAGTTGGGCCAGCTATTGATTAGAATGCGCGGCTAGATGGATATGTTCTGTCCCTAATTGAGGTTGGCCCAATCCGGCCCGAGGCCTATCCCATCCGCCTTTCAGCTCGACGTGGTAATAAAATAAGCAGTTTTTCCGATTCCACGTTTTATCTGTCTCTTCGTATTCTCTAGCTAGCATTCGTTCGAGAAAATCGAGTTCGATGCTCTCAGGCGGTTTGTGCACTCGAATTAGCTTACGCTTTACATGGATCGAGACAAACTTTCTTAGAAAACGTGACAGTTGTGTTTAGAGTCGATTTAAATAATGATAAATGTGATTTGAACTATGGTTCCTCACGTTTATATATCGAAGTTAATCAAAGGGTCCGTATTTTCATCCTTCATTAATATTTGACACCGTTCGCCATTGTTTACTGCGCACCATTTTCGTAAATAACATTTCTTTAATACCATAATACATGTACCAAATGAGCACGTAAGCCAAGTTTGCACATAAATCAACAAAGACTTTGGAACATTTCCATCGTGAGGCTCAGTTCGCCGAGAAGGGCTAAAGGTGAAATTACGCTTTCGTTATTAACAACTTAATTTGTATTTCATAAAATACCCCACGTACGTTGTCTCCTCAGATAAATAAAGCCGGAGTGATTCAGTTACGGACTTGTACATAAAGATTTGCTTGATTGACTGTGTTTTGTTTATTTGTGTTGTCATCCTCTAGAGACGAGACGTCGTTGTTCTTTTGTTTCGCCGAGTTGTTTTATTTTATTTCTCTGATGATAAATATTTCTCGTGAAAATCCAGAGGTAAGTTACTTTTCTGACGTAGCAATGCGGCCTCGAAAATGGTACCTATAAATGTGAGGTGACATTGTAGCATGGTATAGCATAGTCAGCCTTATAAAGTTTTAATGCTGGGTCTCAGGCCTCCTATCTCACACTGTAAAACAAGATATGATCCTTTTTTGTCATGGGAGGGTGAACTAAGGATCGTCTAGAACATTTTCCCATTCTTCTTAAAAATCGCCAAAACCATTGAAAAGTGCGATGAACATACCCTTTTTTCAATCAATTATAAGTTTCAATTGCTGTTTTCAGAAGTTTCAATGTGGAATTTTTAACAATTCAGTCTTCACTGGTATCTGCACTTAATTTCTCCAGCGAACCAAAAGAAAAAACTATTAAAATGCGAACGAAGGCTACGGCTACACTGATGTGTTTGTAGAAGCAAGAAGACTGCATTCGAAAGAGAAGGCTTTACGATTACCTACAGCTGTCGGCGAATGGGCACTTCTGTAGCACCATCAACCTCGGTATTTAATAGCCACTTACATAATATAGGGATCACTGGACCTACTCGCGAGTTTTATAATGCCCAAAATTATATGATCCACTGCAGTTAACAGAATTGGATAAATATATTTTATTCTTCAGAATAAATATTTAACTAAACATAGCTGATCATAGCTCTACGTATTCTAGCTTAAAGTTGATGTTGATCTATGTTTATGTCAATTCGATTTCTAAAAATAAAGAAAACAATTAAGGCTGGCACCCACTGCCAGCATGGCATAGCATAGCACAGCAGATTGTGCTGCGGTATCCCGCGGCATGCCGTAGGAATAATATACCTATAACATGTATGTACAATATTAATATAACGTTGACAAGTGGCAGTGGCTATGAACGATTAAGAGAGCTAAACATCAAAAAAGTCCACGTTTAGAATTTTAACTTCGTTTAGCGTAAAAATTTATAGTGGTGAAACCTTTCTACGGTAATGTACTCGTACCTAAGAGATACACTTTACTATACACCCGTACCGCGCGGTTAGAAGGCCGGCTCGTGGCTCGTGAGCAAGGGGTTGATATCTCGGAGGTACGATACATTGCTTACTTGCTACTCAAATGAATTATTTATTCGCATAAATCAGCTTTTATTATGAAAGCCGCTATACATAATCATCCTGAATTATAAGAGCTACGCGAAGAACTTATTAATTCCTGAGATGTTTTTAAAGGTAAGTTGATTTACAATATTGGAGTGGCAGTACGCTCATTTATAGGTGTAATTCTCTGCCGGGGTCTGTATTTCCTGACAGCTACAACCTGGGCATCTTAAAGGCAAGAGTGAATAGGTTACTCTTAGGTAAACGTGCTCTATCGTCGACCACATCTTCGCTTTCTGACATGTGAGATAGCAGTCAAGTCCAAACCTATCAATAATAAAAAAAGTAACAGCAGAACTTAATAGATTTATCAAAACTTGAAAGACTCTTTTTGTATATCGCTTTATATTCCGATACATGAATGTATTTAATCAAAAGGGTCAGGGGAGTATTAAATCATCATGAAATTATAAGACCTAAAAGGTTCACATTCGGAGTGAAATAAAATTTGTTCTACCTGAGCAATACGAAGGGAAATTGAGTTTTCAATTGGAATTACATTTACTGTTTTGCCCTAAAAACACAGGGACCCTCTTCTAATCCTAATTTGTTGGAGGATTTGGTCCGAGCGCGAAATCGGCGAGGTCGAGAGAGTCTGAGGTCTGTCGGGTGTCCGGCGAGGGACCGAGAGCCTCTCCAAACTTCACAATGAGTGCTCACATGCAAATTATGGATGTTTTCTATTTGTAGACCCACTAATTTATTGTTTAACATAAGTTTTGTTTTGAACTTATCGTTAAATATCAACTTATTTATTATTATAAACTATTTGTAACCTATAGATTGTTGTTGTTACCTATAGAAATCAAAATATGTGGTTGTTAAATTCGAATCAGTTGACTTTATCAACATTTTCGTGGTACAAAATATTTAGTTCAGAACCATAAAGCAAATATTCACTTAAAAATCTAGATACTTTTTAACTTTTTGAGGAAAATGGTCGGTTATGAATGGTAAGTACTTTTCCGTCAAGTTTTCCTTTAAATACATTGAGGCAATTCCTGCTCACTTTTACAGAACAAACAGCGCCCTCTGAATTACTTCATCAAAGTACCTTGGAGCCTATTGTCTCAACTTTGTGCCATTTTCTTTGGGCTTAAAACTTTTCTTGCAGAGGTTTTCTTTCCGTTTGTTATTGTTGTGTATAATTCGCTCGACATTTTGCTGGCAATGATGTTTGGAGGTGAAGATTGGGCCGTGCGCGGTGCGTCGTAAACACGCCTCAGGGAAATACCGGCGGCGGGCGCGCCGTACCTGCGCCGTGCCTGCCGCTCCACCGGAGACCACTTACCCGCACGGCCTGACTAAGCGAACGCTCAGCGACGTACTTTGCCGCACATAAACTCCACTTTTTTCTTCTTCCGCAATTGTTTAAGGTGTTATCGCTACCTGCTGGAGGAAAGGGCTTTCTAAATAACCTTTTTATCTCAACAGATGTCGTTTAGGGGCGTGTAGTGATTTGGCGAATTGTAGTGTTATCTAAGGAAAAGGAATCCAGATATTTCACTGTTATCTTTCTAAAGGAAGCCTGACTAAGCCTTTTTTATACAAATGTTTAAATACAATACCTTTAAAACAAAGGTAACAAGAAGAAGGGTCTGCTTGTTGTGGTAATTTTATTTCAAGTAACGATAACATAAAGCGTAACGGTTACTTCGCTTCGTATCCCTATTTCGATAATTTCGCATGAAATACTTGAATATTGCATGAAACTGTTATATTCGCTGTACCGAAAGCTGTAAATCAATTCGGTTTCATAAAAATATCTGTAGGAGATTTACTAGATATCGGGGCCCGGCCCACCGTGGGAAATATGAAAATTGGAAATACATGCATGGCCCGATACGGCGCCGAATAAATTTCGACCCTATTTGTAAGCGAACCTCAATATCGCAAAGTACAGTGCTTGTTCGTATTCTGAGGACGACGACTTCGGACGGAGCTGGCTTCCACGGACGGATTCAATGTGTACCTAGAGGGAATCTTGATAGCTTTGTTATAGCATTGTCAAAGAGCAAAATAATTTGTTACCCTAGTTGAATTTCAAAACTCCTATTTATTTTCAAATCATTGAACCAGTGTATCGGCACAATTTGACTGTATCGGAGAGAACACAATTAAGTAGACAGGCTTGAATGTTTCATTTCAATTAATCAATCGTGTGGGGTCACATCACTTACGGATAAGCTCTTTTTGTACGGTTGGGCGGGGTGGGTAGTATAAGAGGGATCGAATAAATCGAATAAAATAGATCCATCCATTTAAATGAGTACCTAGGATGCCTACAAACCGTACCTATTGCGTTAGGCTCTGTACCTAAGCTTTTGTTAGAGGATACGTTTCCTGGGGATCTATTAGTTTAGCACGAAGTAGTTTGTTGGTAAAAGTGTGTGTAGTAACATTGTGGGTTCAGCAATAGGCAACCTTTTCCCACAGTCCGTTACTTCGCTTTGCGTGGGACTGGAAGCAGCTGATGCATTAAGTATCCTTGCCTATGAGGTACGGTTTTCTTTTTTCCCGAAACGCATGTCATTACAAAGAAAGAAGGTTCATGACTAACACAACCAATCGTTTCCACATTTAGTAAATAATCAATATCTACTCAATTTGTAATAAGTACATGAAATTAGTAACCGCGTATGAAAATTTAATTAACAAATATTTTTTTTAATGATATACTTAATTTTCTGTTTAAGTTTGACGCGACAAGCTACTCAAACTTGGAATTAATATCCAATATCAAGATATTGGATGCTGGTTCCAAGTTGATTACAGAACGAATGCGCCAAAGTAAACATCATTGATTTCTTAGTGAATCACTTATAGGTACTTACTTAGCACACTTAGAATATTTGCAGTATGCTCTTTACTTATTTCATTTTTCAAGCTGCAGGCGGAGATGTGATCGGCTCACCGCGAAATCGATTTTCTCGAAGACTAAATACTTAACTACGCATTTATTTGATTGGTAATGGGTACTAATTAGCACGAATAATAAATACGAGTTCCTACTAAATATTGATTAGTGATTGGTGATGTTCGGTGTCACGGATATAAAGAAAATACGATGTGCTCTGGTTTATTTGACGTAAAAAAGAATGAAACCACTTCTAGCGTTGGTCGTGAAATAATGTAAAGAAAAGTTTACACGCGTTTTCATGATAATAATTATGATCATCAAAATGACTTCTCCCGCTCTGGGCGGAGCGGGAGGGTGTGTTAGACTTCTACTGACTTTAAAGCCCACTCCTGTTCCTTAATTGCCCTAATTCCAGGGTGACGGGGCTCTAAAATAATTATGATCTGAGTTATATTGATCCCATTAACAAACTGTGCTGGCTAGTTACAGCCATACCATTGAATCGATATCTGGAAGGTACTTGTTTCTCAGAGGAAGTACTAATGTACTATTGGCTCAGATGTCGAATCGAGATTTACCTACTTCGTAACATTAAATCAATGAGTCAGTAAAGTTTGAAAGGCTTTTTCTAATAAAATGAAATGGTTTGTCGTAGCGGCGTGTGAGCCCGCTCGCCGAGTGGGGTAACAGACAGGCGCAATGTTTTGCCCATCGGAGTTTAATGTGTTTGCAGGCATCCGTCCCGCGTGTCCCCACTCGTCCCATCGCCCGGTAACTAATTACAATCTATTCTCTGTTTCCTTATTTGGAACTTTACCTGTTTTACGAGACGGATTTAGATGAAGGTCACAGCAGGTCAAATAAAGTAAGTAACTGAAGAGTAATTATGTTACATGTGTGTTTTTTTTCGCATTTACGTTTTCTGTAACCTAAGGTTACCTGTTATATTGGAAGTCAAATTCGAAAAAGTGGTTATTCAGTTCAATTTTATTCAAAAATATTTATTTCACATAAGCAAATGTAGATGTGTGAAATAATAAAAGTAACCGGAAAGCTAATAATACACCTAAGTCGTGAAGAAGCAAAAGTGTGAAGCCAATATTCTATTCTTATTTACAACGCACATACAACGTTAGGTTTTCGGGTTTTGGCTACTTGACCCGGCGGACTAAACTAACCATACAATGTTTGTTACGGCCAGATGCTGAAATATTTGGAGCATTATGAGGAGAAGGCAGGAGGCGGCACACTGTCGCTTAGTATTCAGGAGCCGCCGCGCGGCCCGCTAACTCAGCGCAGATTGTCGTGTGGACTACATTTTTGGACACGTTGACTTTGCTCAGGCTGTTTGGTTACCCTTTCGGTTCTTTTCCCGTATTTAAACAAGGTAGAAATGTGTGAGGAAAATTCTGCGATTTGGATTTCTTTTTAGTTCTTGTTGCACTGTTTTTCTCATGATGGAAGTGAAAATTAGTCCTTACATGTTACCTATATCGTATTCTATTTGCCGTAATTTGCGTGCTCATATGCACACTGCTTGGACACTGGCCGTCAAGACCAAAACGTATACATAGTAATATTATTATAATATTTAATAGGTAAAATGTAAGTATAAGTTTGTACACTAGATAATAATTTATTTATTGACATACACACAAGCTGTTAAAGAAAACTTAGAAATAAACAGCGAAAAGAAGACAAACACAGAATACATTAGAAGTAGCCGTGGGCTCCAAACTAGGCATGTAGCTAAGGTTGAGGGTTACTGAACCGATTCCGAAAATTCTTTCACTAATAAGTAGCTGCACTATCCCTGGACGAAACCGCTCTGGCAGAAGATAATCCTGTATATGAGAGTGAAAGGTTCATATAACCCACTGCAACACGCCACGATTCCAAGATCCCAAGCATGAAAGTGATACTTCGTAACGTGTTGCCGAGCTAACCTTTGTAGAAAACCACATAACTTATTTCCTTGAAATAGAACTGTTGCGTTCAGTCAGTTCAACCGCACGTATTACAAGTTAAGACCCCAGTGTAGTTGTCAGACCATGTTATTGTGTGTGATGCTCACGACTGGATGCATGTGCACCATCGCGCATCGTCTCGCAAACGGAATGAAGCGAATGGAAATTGGCGTTGGAAGCTACCGCCGCCGCTAGATACAACTCGATAGTTTTATAACAAACGGGTGTCACAGTGAACATCGATCGGTAGTCAGCTAGAATACACCGGCCCATCTAGTTTAAATTTAGTAAAAAATTACGCGTACCTAAGTGTTTTAAATACTTTTCGCAAAATAAATACCGTTTAGGGTAGACTGGGTACGGTTGTGACAATTTTCAAATGATTGACTATAGCTTTTTATTTATGCTATTAATCTGAACAAAAAATGTATTCTAATGAAGTTTATTCATTGCTTAACGTATAAACATGAAAGTATATGTCTAAATCAAATGGTTAGTTCATAAAATGAAATTTAAAAAAAAAGGTAAATTGTCACAACCGTACCCACCCCAAGGGCGGTTGTGACAGTACTGGGGGTCAATAGTGACACGATGAAAATACTGTAATATGATCACAAAACAAGATAAAAATACTCTAAAATGCCAATAAAACACTTTAATTGCAAAAAATATTTATTTATTTTTATATAATAATCAACTAAATTATACTTTCCTAACAAAAGAAATAAAATCTTTGAACATTTTAATTTCTTACAACATATAAGGCACTATAGGATCATTGGTTACAATCAGTAGTCTTCATTAGTAGCATAGCATCTTCATACTGATTCAAGCTGCACTGTGCTCTTGTAGTCTTTCGTTGGCGTATTCGAGGCATCTAAAACAATAAACAACCGCTTTTACTTATGTCACAACCGTACCCAGTAAAAATGTCACAACTGTACCCACAGATCGTTTTAATAAAAGAAATACCACCACGTCAAAACAAAATAACCTACAATAAATGTAACCACTGATATTACACTGCTACTATTTGATTTATATCAATGAACAACACTCAATACCCTATCAGTATACATGTAATGGCAATTACGAAATAATAATGAATCAAAATACTTACTTTTTGCGTTCAAAAATCAAAATGTGCTCCTGGTCACGTACACTCTGCGCGTCGGATGACGCAACACTGTGACACAGGTTGAGACGTGCAAGGTGCCCGTCTTTCCCCTTGCACGCCCCCCGCTAATCCCTATATTTTCGACAATACAGCGACTGTCACTACCGTACCCTGGCACAACCGTACCCAGTCTACCCTACCTAATTATTTATAACTAATCTTAGGAAAAGAGCACATGGTATTCTAGTAATATCCGAGGTACGCAGAGGTAGGTACTTACGAATAAAAAAAAAAATTTGCTATTGGCATTCTAGTTTTAGATTTGTACAGAGGTATTTGCATTAGTTTTAAATGGCTAGGTGTTCATGCAACTCGAATTTAGTTACTTGAGGCGATGAACGAATAATGATGAACTTAGCTGATCTGAGTAACAAAAAAATTGCGACTCTACAATTAAGATTACAATGTTTTCTATTAAGTACTTGCAAATACATGTTAGTAGAAAGTAGTATAAATATTCTTTAAAAGCGACTAGCCCGTATTAATTTTTTTTATAAAATAATAATAGCTTGGATATTATTTCCAGTGTCATTGACTCATAAAAATACAAAATAATAATCACAACACTATAGTCATATTTAAAATAATAATTGTATATAATTAATCATTAATTATGAACCTACAATTAATTTAATTAAAATCAGTAATGTCTAAGGAATATGTAAAAAAATACAAACAATACTATCACAAAATAAAATAATGATTGTTAATTATCATTAAATTAAAATGAAATTGAATAAATTATAAATACATAATTAATTAATTATAACACAAAATTAAAACACGAAAATTCTTTTCTTATCGATTTTCCTATTAGTAAAATCTCAATAATAGGAGGTTTTAGCGAATAAACAGCAAGACGGACGCGAATAGCGGACTTGTTTCGTAGTATTATTACTTATGTGACGTATTAGTGGCGATAAAAGATTATTTGTTATTTCAAGACCACTATTTTCCAATCGTGCAATGTAAAGAGGATTCTCAAACAGTCTACACGTTCGTCCGCTGGCACTGTTTGAAGAAATCAAATAAAGCAGACGCAATTGTCAGCCGGGTTACACGCGGAATAAGAATAGAAGTCTCCCAATCTAAACACGATTTAAGCAAGTATTCATGGAATTTATTCTAGCACACGATAAATTCTATAGCTGTGTGCTAGCTAAATCCGACTAGGCATATTCATTTTAAAATATTAAGTACTCTGAAAACAGGTGGCAAAAGGAATCGGACAGAATATCTGACATTTTGTGAAAGTGTTCGAAGAAGGTCCCGTCAGCTAACATGAGGTAGTTAAGATCGGGCCTAAGATCCATAGTGAGTAATCGAAAAGCACCTGAAACCGCCACACTGTCAAATTGGCGCTACGAATCCTGCGGCGTGGAAGAAACGTATTACATACTTACACATAATATACCAGCTTACAATCAGGACTACGTGTTTTTAGGATGGTTTTAGTGAGTTAAAATCGCACCCTCCTTTTTTCTTTACCCCAAAGGTCCAGGTGTCTTAATAAAGCTAATCCGATCACTAAATAAAAAAAAAGGGTAAAAGTGATAGTGCAGATGAACAGAGAAAGCAATTTCAATGTTAACACTCGGAGATACAATGACTATTTCGCTTCGGTCTGCGACGTGCACTCAGTTGATAGCAACAAGGATGTTCTCGAGCCCGAACGGGTGGCGAGGGCGTGCACTTGCGCTTCACTTCGCACGCTGATGCTACATAAACAGGCTCGGAGCAGCGCGCAGCCGGGGCACACGTCCCACGTTATGAAATGAGAATTAAATTGTCTGTGAAGAGTACAACGGGATTACCATTTATTCCCAAGTAGAACTACTTTGTACGAAACCACTTGCCGCATATACACTGCGCTTCTAAAACGATTTGCCGCAACTGATAAACAAACCCAAGGAGCGTTGGATACTATCTCGTACTGGTTGGCCCGCTATGATGCGAGCTTTTTGTGAGCTCGTGGTTCAGAGGAATCCACTGCACTGCAGCGGGATAGAGCTTGGCACGCCGCGCGCGCGTGTCCGCTCAGGATTGTGTTTCGTAAACATACGAAGGATTATGAAATACAAAATCAATTTTAAAATTTTGATCCGTTTAATATACAACAAAAGGTAGATAAATATAAAAACAGTAATACATAGAATATTATATTATTATCAATCGAAATATTCAAACCGGTGTGATTGCTGGTGGAAATATGAAGGATTGTTGTTGAAGATTCTTTTGCTGACGGGCATTTTAAAGGGCCCAAGGAACGGATAGGAAGCTGCTTCAAACATAAAATGTTTATTTCCAGAGAAATAATTTAAACTTTTGTATTTGACTACTTTTGGTTTGCGAGTCTTTGAAGTGATCTGTGTCGTTAGTGACTTGCTCACCAGGGGCTGTAGACGTTCTACACGTAACTTCTTGGTTTCGTTACGCGTAGGCTGCACAAAACGTCGGAAAGGTTGTTTCACAGGATTTGTATAATATATTTGATTGTTACTCATTATTGGTTTCACAGGATTTGTGTAATATATTTGACTGTTACTCGCTATAGGTTTATTGGTTTGGGCAATTAAGAATCTTGGTTTAGGTTTCGTTTGTATTGGTACTGGATTAAACATCCAATAATCACTGTAAGGTACATTATATTTTATTTCCGGTTGGAGGAAGACGCTCGTGTTTGCTACGGCTGCTGGGTGCATTTCTGCGTATAAGGGTGTAATTGCTGGAGGCGGGGTCTGATAATGTTCGGGTATGTATTCTACCTTTTCAGGAGCATTAAAAAATGATTTACTATATGCACTTCTTACGTGCTTTGGTAATAAATTTACATTCATACTTTCATTTGATTGTTTTGTGCTCGTTGTAGGTTGCTTAAATTGAATTTGTGCATTCACTTTGTGTATTGTACTTAACATATTCTCAAGATCTTGTAAACGTAAGGGAGGTGGTGTACTGGCAAATATTTTAACTTCATTTTCGAGGTTAATAAGACTTTTTTCATTACTATGCTTTAGAGCACGTGACTCATCCAGATACTCTGATCGGGGTAAGGATCTGTATCCATTCTGCAGAACTGGAGATCGAACTGATCTTTCCCAAAATGGTCTTGGGCCGTGACCGTTTTCGTTAAGAAAAAAATGAACTGGGAGGTCTGTCTGTCTTATGTCTTTCGTATTATTCGTATCAAGTGTAGAATCTGCGTTGCGTATCATAGCAGCTATTTGTCTTCCTAAGTTAGAATAGTACATCTCGTCGGCGCCTTGTCTAGGTACTTGCTGTACTGGTTTGTAAGAATCGAAAACTCTGCGTGATGGCTGAGAAGATTGCAGTTTTTGTAGTTCCTTTAAATCTTCTTTAAGATCAAATGGTAAGGGGGGACTGTTTCTATTTCTACTTTGATTGACTCTATGAATTAGTTCAGATAAATACTTAAAATCAACATCGTCTAGTTTGGGGATATGGTTTTCTATGTGTGGTTGTTTATGGGGCGTGAGATCTTCCATGATATCAGAAACATCTTCAACACTCTGTAAACCTTCAGCTTCTGGTTTTTCGGTATGAGTTGGCACTTTACTATTTCTTCTTTTTCCCTTCAGTTTGTTCCGTAACTTTTGCATCTGCAATAAAGGTATTATGGTATTTAAATATTATAATAATGTTGTCTACTTAACCACGCTTCACCTTCACTTTTAAACCAGCTTTCATTTGTATTTATTATATTATTCATTTGTATTATATGTATATTCCCTATTTTTTTATGAAGGTTTTTAATTATAATCTATTAAAAATCGCAGTTTCTTAACATTGTGATAAGGTTTTGATGGTCGCCGAGATGAAATTGCGACTTGAATTTGAACGTTTTTAAGTACTTACGGGAGTAGAATGAGTTTTATTTATTTATTGTAACTTCATGCCACATAAAAGTTACACTGACGAACTTAGTGCTGTAGGCATTCTCTACCAGCCAACCAAGGTTGGTTTGGTGAAGAGAAAACATGGCAGGTGCATAAAAAAAGAAATGAATATTAAAAAAACAAGGGCTCAAACACTCGTGTATATAAATAATATGAACACACAAATCTATACTTTTTGATTTAGTAAATTTTTGACCAAATTAACGTTTTTCTGACATTCATCAGTCTGGCTGGCATACCTACATTTCATTAAAAGTGCTTGATCAATTGATATCGATGATTTGGCCTGTGATACGGTATCGTTCATCCAGATCTGACAGTACTAACACCTAAACCACTTTCCACTCTACAAATATGTTTTATCCACTTACCAGCTTGTTATGTTGGCCATTTTTGAGTTTATTTTGTTTCCTGAAATAAATAAAAAATAACATAGTATTATTTTTATTAGAACGATCCATGTACAGCCATTTACATTCAATTAGACAAAATGAAATTCAAGCGATAGGCGCTTTGGGCATGCTACAACCGCAGCGATAAGTCCCTTCTTTGAGGAGTGGCTGTAGAGACACTATGGCGTCCTCACCTTCCGTATGACGCAGGTCCTCACCGGAGATGGTAAGTTCGGGAGGTAACTGTTTCTGATACAGGCGGAAGAAATGACCACCTAGAGGATACGCTGGAAGACACGGTGGAGGTGTGCCCGCTTGGGCGAAGTACCGCCGTGTCCTCATGGAAGCAATGGGAATGGGTTGCGGTCGCATCAATAACAAAACTGGCCAAGAGCGTGTCGGGTGGTGTCGGGCCACGCTCAGTGTAGGGTTCCGTAGTTTCCCGTCCGTCACAATAAGTGTCCAACTTTTCAAAAACTGTTCGTCCCATCAAGTTCAAAATAATTTTCCCAGAAAGTCTTCATAAAGCTCTACTTTTCAGATTTTTTTCATATTTTCTAAACTTATGGTTCAAAAGTTAGAGGGGGGGGACACATTGTTTTTTATTTTTGAAGCGATTATTTCCGAAATTATTGATATTATCAAAAAATGATTTTACATCTCACGTTAGGGTTGAAATTTAAAAAAAAAACACTTTCCATTTTACATGTAGGGGGGCTACCCTAATAAAACATTTTTTTCCAATTTTTATTTTATTACTTTGTCGGCGTGATTGATATACATATTGGTACCAAATTTCAGCTTTCTAGTGCTAACGGTCACAGAGATTAAGTGAGGACGGACGGACAGACATGGCGAAACTATAAGGGTTCCGTTTTTGCCATTTGGCTACGGAACCCTAAAAAGTTCAAAATGAAATTTAGTAATCCATAAACTAAGTGGAATCACACATAAATACATTTATGTAAAAGAGTCTCAAAAAACCTACCGATCTCTCTAAAGTGTTTTAAAATAGCTGAGTTTCAACTGATCAAAATTATTTCTGATTAATTATTATCGCAGTTAGAAGTGGTTTTAAAAGCACATTTTTGACTGAGACATGTACTTGTATACACAAATGTTATATTTACCCAGGTTTATTCGCTCGCATTATAAATTTTTCAAGATTCGTCATTTTTTGGTCTTTCTTAGGTCGGTAGCGTCTGCCGGGTGGACCTTCTTTTGGATTATCATCCTCTGGTACATTGTTTTCATTATTTGGTACATCGTTTTCATTATTTGGTACATCATTTTCATTATTTGGTACATCATTTTCTTTATTTGGTACATCATTTTCTTTATTAGGTACATCATTTTCTTTATTTGGTGCATCATTTTCATTATTTGGTATATGTTCTGGTGTTGGTGTAGTTGTGGTGTGCTGAATTGTAACCGTCGTTGATCCACCTGTAGTTGTAGTGGCTGCGTTGTTGCTCCCGTCATCACATTTGGGAAGTCCTATAAAAATATCAGACTTGAATGCACAATTTAATAAATCGTCAATATTATGACAGAAAATACTAAAACGAAAATAAATATGCTTAGATATTGGTTTTATAAAATATTATATTATAAAAAAAGTCTTTTCAAACCTGGGAAAGGAGGAAATGGCGCCACTGGTGGTACCGGTACCATAGGATACATTGGAACGAGAGGTGGTGGCGGTAAGCCTATCGGCGGATAGTATGGTGTATCCATACTCGGCAAGAAAATAAATGATGGTAAAGGCAGTTTAGGTCTTTTGTTAAAAATTATAACTTGTTTATGACCATGATCTTTGTCATCTGTGCAGTCAGTATCACTGTCGGTTGTTTTTTTGTCATCACTTGAGTCGATATCAGCTGAGCTACTATCATCACTGCTGCTTCCGCTTTCACTACTGGAATCATCGCTATCATCAGAATCTGAACCTGAATCAAATAGGCTGTCATCTTCGGTAATACGAAGTAGTTTCCTCCTAAGGCCGCGCCCTTTCTTGTGTTTCCTTTTCTTGCGAGTTCGCCTAGTTGGCTTCCGCATTATTTTCTTAGATTTGTTGACCCGTCCACCACCACTTCTTCGTGTCGGTGGTTTTTCATTATTAGATTTTGTATTATTGGAATTGTTAATAACTTGACTCTCTATTGTCTTAAAGAATTGATTGTATAGCCAATCACCGAGCTCATCTGTGTCTTTGGTTTCGACCCCCTGGTCTTCGTTGTTGACAGTAATAGTGGCAGTGGGGGTCGGGTGCGCGGTGGCTGTTGGAGTAGGCTCTGCGAGGTACTGGTGCCGGTAGTGTTGCGTTAATTTAATACTGTATTATAAAAGACTGAGTTAAATATTTTGTTTTATTTCTAATTATTTTGTTACAACAAATCTTGTTATAACTAAATAATTGATTGTAAATAAATAATTGTAACTAAGAATAGGTTCTATGACACGAATTTTATGCTCTATTGAGACGCGGTTCTGAAAAAACACACATGTTAATTGAACGTAACTACACCATTTTATACACGTCAGTTATCTGATCGATATATTTGAGTATTTTATTCTAAATTTTTAATAGTTGTAGAGATTTTAGTTAAAAATAGTTGATTCCGTGGACTTGAATTATTATCTACTGTCGAGCAAGGGGCTGATGAAAAGGTTTAATATAATATTGGTAACAATTCAAATTAAGATTACTTTGGTTCACATATTTTAGAGTCGGTGTCGAAGTAGTATCCGGGGTGGCAGTGGCAGCCGATGACGCAGCCGGGAATATCATCGATACAGTACTCGAACTTTCCATGCGGGCCACATTCTGGAACCAATATTGAAGTTATAGGTGTGGCTAAATTGATCGTCAAAACCTTGTTGATTATTAAGTCCAGCCCCGAAGATGGAACTTTCGATTTTGGTAGATTGAAAGCTAAAAAACTTATAGGCAAATTAGTTTGGGCAGAAATTTGAAAAATAATTTAATCACGTACCATACGCAACTTCCTTGAATATACTCCCACTGAAGCATGGTGCCAGTACAGTCGCCAAAAAACATAATGAAACTGTAAAACCCATCGGTGGAGCAACCAAAACTGTACACATTGGAAATTTTATTGATAAACATTCAACATTTTATGTGATTCTGGTCAAAACTGTCTGGAAAGTTGTTTTTTTTTTGGTAAATATTTTTTAAAACACGGTTAAATCAATTTTACCCAATTGCCCCATGAGAGCGGTGAAAAAAATTGTGTAAAACATATATGAGTTGTGGTGGGTTACTTTATCATTATTTAAATAGAATTTAATTTGAAGTTAATTTACACAACACACCCGTATATTTCAGAACTAGGTTATAATTACAAAAACCTAAAATGAAACAATGGCTACACACGTTGATGACTTGTTGGTGAGCACTAAACAATGGTGTATTGAAAAGATAAAGTAGGCTAGCGAAGGCTTATTGCAAATAAAACGCAGTTTTCCTTTATCTGTAAAAATGGCGTTGACTTTGTCCTCACGATTATCTGATATAGTACTTACGCATTTATTCTTAATATAAGTAATTATAATATTTTATACTTTTAGAGCCTCCTATGTAATTCTTTTGATTCCAGAAAAAAACTACATGACGGCTATGGTCATTTTTAAAGCCCAGGAAACTCTTATAAATAATAATTATTAAGAGAAATGAAAGGGCCTCAACGTGCATATTAATTATATATATATCTGACCACACAGCCCAATTAATGAAAATAAAAGTTAACAAAACTAGTCAAATAAAGTCTTGGAGAACGTTAAGACGAGATTTAACTGAAGAAAATCTCATTAAATTTAGAACCCATCTCCAAAGCCTATCGTTCTCTGACGTATATAACACAGAAGACCCAAACAAAGCATATGATAACTTCTTAGAAATGTTCCTGCTTTTATATGATCTCTGCTGCCCTCAAAAATTAGTTACAGTAAAATCTGAGAAAAAATTAAAATGGATTTCTCGGGGGATACGAATATGTAGCAAAAGACAACGACAATTACTGTGGCAACAGAGGCTAAAACCAACTCATAAAAATAAAAATACATTTATTAATTACTCAAAGAGATTCAAGAAAATCATTAAACTGACCCAGAAAGCACAGAACAATTATTTAATAAATAACTCCAAAAATAAATCCAAAACTACCTGGCAAATTATTAACAATAATAAAATTATAACTGAACCCATTACTCAAATAAAAAAAGGCGACGAATTAATAACAAACCCTAAGATTATAGCCGAAACTTTCAATAACTTTTTCATTGACCAGACTTCGGGTAAAACAAAACGTACATCGCGTAATGTTAACATAGACACTAACCCACATTCAATATTCATGTCTCCAGTTATTCCGCAGGATGTCATGCGCGTAATTAAGAACTTAAAAAATAAAAAGAGCGTTGGCTATGATGGCATTTCTACCAAAGCTGTAAAATTTGTTTCTGATTGTATAATTGCGCCCCTTGCTCATATCATTAACGTAAGCATATTTTCTGGAATATTTCCAGAAAGTTTAAAAACTGCAGTTGTTAAACCATTGCATAAAAAGCACGATAAAGACAAAATGATAAACTATAGACCAATTGCATTAATTCCCATCTTCTCAAAGATTATAGAAAAAATTATCTATGAATCTCTCTATAGCTTTCTAACAAAATACCATATACTGTGTGACGAACAAAAGGGTTTTAGAAAAAACAAAAACATAAATATGGCTATCTTTGACTTCCTCCATAAAATAATGCCAAAAGTAGACTCTAAAACACCTATATGCGCAATATATGCCGATATGTCGAAAGCTTTTGACTGTGTCGATCACGATATTCTTTTAACCAAACTTCAAGCGTATGGTATTCGTGGCAATGCCCTTAACTTAATAAAAACTTACCTAAAGGGTCGTAAGCAATGTACGGAGATATCGAGCCTGTGTCTAAAATCTAGAAAGGAATTAAAATTTACATCATCTTTTAGGGTAATAGAATATGGCGTCCCGCAGGGCAGCGTCCTCGGACCTTTGTTATTCCTGTTATATATAAATGACTTGCCACGTCATATTTTCCATCCTATGGTATTATTCGCAGATGATAGCACATCAATTGTTTCGTGTGTCAATAAAGAGTCATATGTAAATGACATTAATGATACAATTAGTAGCTTAATAACGTGGCTTAACAATAACAATTTAGTTATAAATCTCCAAAAAACTAAAATCATGCACTTTCATCAACGCATACATATGGGAGACATGGATATAAACTTCAATAGTCAAACTATAGAAAAAGTAAACAAAACAAAATTTCTAGGTATCTTAATTGACAACCAGTTAACTTGGAAGCCGCACGCAGAAGATATATGTAAACGTTTAAGTACAGCCGCGTTTATGTTACATAATCTCTCAAAAAAAGTTAATATACCAACAATATTAGTGGCTTACCATGGTCTAGTAATCTCCATCTTAAGATTTGGTATAATATTTTGGGGTCACTGTAGTGATCGAGAAAGCATTTTCAAAGCCCAAAAGCGCTGCCTAAGAGCTATATTTGGCCTTAAAATGACAGACAGTTGTGTGCCTATATTTAAATCTCATACATTATTAACCTTTCCATGCCTTTATATCCTAGAAATAGCAATCTTTGTAGCAACAAATCGATCTCTATTTCCGACTTTAATAGAAACTAGAAAACGAAATACAGCTATGAGATCTCAGTACCAGAATTTATTAAGCACGGGTGTATTTAAAACTAGTTTATTAAAAAAAAATGTGCTTTGTATGGCTCCTTTAGTCTATAATAAAATACCTGATCGAATTAAAAACTTGCCATTGCAAAAGTTCAAAAAATGTTTAACAGAACTCCTTGTAAATAAATGTTATTATTCTGTGCAAGAATTCTTAAATGATAATAATTTGATGTAATATCTACAATTCTACATGTATTTGATGTATATTCTTTAAATTCAATTTTATTACATTTGCATGCTTATATTACGGCAGAATGTACATGGATTCTATTATATCTGTAACAACTTATTTTATGTACCTACATTCTAAGCAAATAAATCTATTCTATTCTATTCTATTCTATTCTAATTAAGATATTAATTTGTATAACTTCAGTTAATCTGATATCTCATATCAAACCTTACTTAATTATAGGACTCTAGATTGTTTGTTGGTTTTTGAACTGTTTCAAGTTGAGAAATAAAATTGAACGAATGTGAAAAAGTTAATTTATTAAAATAAAAAATATATTGTATATGGTATGCTTCTGAAACCGTCACATTGAGCAGATTAACTTATGTGTCTTCTCCGAGATCAGGTATTCCTTTGAGGCCTCTGAAAATGAAATTTATGTTTTAGAGAGATTTATGAAAATTGCTGATACAAATATACCTAACATTACTGAGAGCTTATACCTATGAATAACATCTCTGATAGCTTTGTACTCCAATATTTACAACTTTTAAGGACATGACTAATATTTATACGTTCTAAAGTTCGCATTGTTTTAGTTTTTTCAACACTCTTTTCAAATAATTGTTGTGTATTTCTTTTTCAATAAAAAATTTTGATATCCGACTGATGACTTGCGGCCACGTCCTTCGCTAGCATTACTGTTTGTTGTGACGCAACCGCATCCCATCCTCCTTTGCTCCGGACCATGACCTGAACCAGGGCCTGGCGCGTTAGGTCTCCGCTGCCGATCACCTCCACTAGGTCACTACGGTGCTCCGCCCAAGTGGGGCACACCTCTACTGTATGCTCCACCCTGTCTTCCAGGCGATACGCGCAATGATAACACCCGGACGGTTCTTCCGCCTGAATCCGAAATATCACTGTCGCCATTTCACCGTGAGATGCCGCTGAAACTCAGTCCGCCATGCCGCGGCATGGCCGTACTACTAGATCTTATGCAACTGGAGGAATCAATGATTCCGTTAGTACGGTTAGGTTTACCAGGTTCAGAATCAGGGGTTCAACTTTACTGTGTCAAACTTTGCTCTGCTGTCCATATTTTCAACAAATTATATCTAGGTTAATAATTCTAATAAATAGATTTAAAAAATCTCTAAAGCGGCGTACTTGGTGCATTCCTCGGGTAGAACGCACTTGTGGGTGCGGTCGTCGCGCACGTAGGGGTGGATGCAGATGCAGCCCGGCTCGCAGAACGGGTAGCAGGGGCGCAGGCGGTCGCGCGGGTTGTCGCACGACACGGACGCGCAGCCCGCGAAGCATGGCTCATATCTGCACAACGTATTATATGCCTCATAAAGTCTGTTTCCCTGAGACTAAATTGACACAGGAAAATGTCAAACTTACAATAATAATGATGCCAGTTCTTTTATGTTGTGACAAGTGTGACAATCCACGAAATGTCATTTCAGTCTCAAAGATTGAAAAATAGACTTTAGACTATTAGTAAAAGGCTCATACTTGATAACTATAAGCAGAATAAAAACTGAATGGACTCACAGACATATACGTTAATTTAGCGCGCCTGAATTATTTTGTTGCAAACCCATAATTGGCACGAATGGCTGATTAGCCAGGGAAGGCAAACGGCGGTGGACTATATCTATTCATATACTTTATCAGTACACAGTACCTTTCATGCGGTCTTTCGCAGTTCATCGCCATGGACAATTTCTTTTCTCTGTCTGGTTCTTTTTCACTGTAAATAAATGTAAGCAGAATGAATCATCATGGCATAATAATGTGCAGGATTATGGATGTTCTTAGCACTCACATGTAAGATGAAGCATGTGGTGGCACTTCTGCACTTTTCATTGTTTGCTGTAAATTTATTTTATCTTCTTCGTACATTCTTAGCGGTTGCCTGTACGGAGATGGACCATCCATATTATTATTTTCTCTTTGTCTATCTATCCCACCGAATATCTTCTGTTCGGGCTCATCCATATATCTAGGGTCTCTGTTATCGTAATCGTTTCTCCTTCTATCCCAGTCCCTGTGTTCGTCCATGGCGTTCGATAACGCCTTCTTCCTCCATTTTCTTCTGTCATCTATAAGGGAATGTCTTTTGTTTCCTTCTATATCATCATAATCATAACTATTTCCTCTTGCCGCCATTGTAATAATGTTATCTGTAACATAAACGTGTTTATTGTCCGTATTGTTTCTTATTTATTGCAGCAGATTTTATAAAAAAAATCAAATCTTACATAACAACAGCGCAAGTAAAAGCAAAGTCCGCATATTGTAAAACTTTTTATGAACAAGTATCAGTTCATGGTATTGTTTCCAAAATGGCTGCTTGGCATCGCTCCGTTTCACTTAACGTCGGATTCGTTACTAATCGACCAAATTAATCTAGCCCTCACAAAAAAAGTAATAAATTCAGACGGATGTGATTGCTTTCATGCCTTTATCGATAGCTCTAACAAAAAATGGACAACTCAATTAGTATAAACAAAAACTCTTCTTTTGTGTAGTTTATTTTTAATACCTACCACTACTACCTTAACTTCGTATGGAACGTTTTCAAATCGCATGTGACGTAGTAGGTACTCAGAGGCAATAAAACCATCATAATTTCTCACGTATTATACACTACATGATCAAGATTTCTTAAGCTCCTTTAATTGACTCTGTATATCATTTTCTATAAAATATAATTGCTCAAAAGTGGGACGTAACGGGATAATTAAAAAAAGGTGTGAGATATGTAACTAGATATCCCAATAAGAAACAATGGGAAGTAAAACCAAGCACTAAAAAAAAATCAAAATCTTTATTCAAATAATTTAGTTCATTCGTTTGGGTCCATTTCTGTAGCCTTCATTTTGTAACAGTTTCCTGGGCTGCAAGGCTTTGATGGGTGGTGGAGCGATGACGATGTTGAAGTAGTTGCCCATGCGGGACACCTCACCGCCGCGTGACTTGAAGTCCTCCTTCGCGTTGTTGCTGGTGCTCATGGGGCCCATGCTCATGGGGCCCAAGTTGCTGATGGGCCCGTTGTTGCTGATCGCGTTGGGCACCTCGTTGTCTGCGGAGTCGTCAGCCTGTGCGCGCTTCTGGTAACCACGCGGCATGCTTCTGTACTTCGGCGACGGCTTGTCCTGTGCTCTTTTCGTTGGTACTGGTATCCCCATTTGGGTTCTGTAATGACGAATGAAAAATTAAAAATAGTGTGGGTCACTGCCGAAGCTACCAGCTTTACTTATGATGTTATTTTTATTATTTTCTTTGTAGTATTAAAATATTTTAGTACACACATCAAAAGTGTCTAGGGATCAAGCATTTTTATGCGGATTTCTTGAGATTGAGATGTGGCTTTGTAATAAATTTATGATTTTATAAATTTATATGGATCCTTTTTGGTGCATTTCATAATTTGAATCAGGAAGTGTGAATCAAATTCGAGTAAAAGATGAAAATCAGCTGTCAATATTTTCCCTATAAAAACATACAACGCATTGAAGACAGTATTAATGCTACTGTTTCCCTACTACTGATTAAAACCAACGTTATTATGGAGCGGCGACGTCATTTAAGTAGGGAAGAAATGCTCAGAGCCGTGGGAATGATAGAAGCTGGTTCCCGGCAACGTACTGTGGCTTTAGCTCTGAATACAAGTCAGAGTGTTATCAGTCGACTTTGGACACGTTACCTAAGCACTGGTACCGTGGCTGAGCGCCATGGAGGACGGTATCGCTGCACCACACGGAGACAAGACCGATACATTCAAATCTTAACTCGAAGAGCTCCAACAATAACCGCCATGATGTTAGCCGTGAGGCTTCATCACTCTTCAGGGAACTTAATTAGCGACCAAACAGTCAGAAACCGCTTGCATGAAGTGAACCTTCATTCCCGAAGACCGCTACGGGTACCACCTATAGCAATGCACAATCGTAGGATTCGATATCAATGGGCTCTTGAACACAGAAATTGGGCAGAAGAACAATGGCGTTTCGTGTGCTTTTCTGATGAGTCTCGTTTTGGTATGAGACCGGATACAAGACGTATACGACACTGGAGAACCCCTGGACGCCAACAGCGATTAAAATCCTGCCAGGTAGTCCATCCTTATAGTGGTGGAACCATCATGGTATGGGCGGGTATTTGGATCGGCGGAAGAACTGAGTTGATTTGGATCACAGGCAACCTCAACGCTCAAATTTATGCTGAGACGATTGTATCAGACGTCATCGTTCCTCTACAAGTGCAAATCGGTCTCTTATTTCAGTTAATACATGATAATGCACGACCGCACACCGCAAGAGTTGTAAGACAGACTCTCGCCGCAGCTAACATCAATGTCCTGCCCTGGCCTGCTCAGTCGCCAGACTTGAACCCGATTGAGCATGCATGGGATATGCTACAGAAAAGAGCTCTGCCGAATATGGAGGGTATCCAGTCGCAAGAAGACCTTT
This sequence comes from Mythimna separata, assembly GCA_030763345.1. Taxonomy (NCBI): domain Eukaryota; kingdom Metazoa; phylum Arthropoda; class Insecta; order Lepidoptera; family Noctuidae; genus Mythimna; species Mythimna separata. The sequence continues at coordinate 9,241,552 of CM061187.1, forward strand.
TTTTGTTGTTGCAACGAACATGGGCGGCCATTCCACAGCGTGATTTGGATGAACTCATTTTGAGTATGCCAAACCGATGTTCTTGTGTTGTTAGTGTTCGCGGTAGAAACACGGATTATTAATTGTTTAAGTTACCCAATAAAATTTTAGAGAAAACTGTTATTTCAGTCTTTTTTTCGAACTTTAATGTTAGTGGTTCAAATGTCAAAAATCCCTTTATTAGGAAAATGGCAAATTTCTTTATTAATGCAAAGGTGACTTGGTTTATCGTTACTGTGACAAACGAAAACACTTTATTTGATGAATCCTTAAAGAAAATTTTAATTAATATCAATCAGGAGAAAAGTTATTGCAAAAATATATGTTGATCCCTAGACACTTTTGATGTGTGTATGTAATAGTTTACGTAGTCGTGTCACAACAAAAAAATACTCTTTGCTTCATTCGACGAAAAAATAACTAGCGAGATCTGAATACTCTACGTCTTTCGGGAAGTATAGGCATGATGACTTATTATATTGTTTGTACATAATAGTGAGAAAATATTGATGAGCTTTAGCTACACAAGCTAAATAAATAACAGCCGGACGGGTGAATCTCGTGGTCGGTCTGAGGGTGCCTTAGTCTTGTCCGTCATTTGTAGAACTTTGCCAGTCGAGGGAATCTGACACCAATTTTGCCAAGGGGTATTGTGTCAATTAGTAGCCAATTACTAGATTTGGTGTTATTATTACTAGGAAATAGTTCCATGTAAAATAATGGTATTCAGCTGTATCCAGTTAGACACGAGTCGAACTATACGTAGTTGAGAAAAAGCTTATAGGCAGACTGGTAGATTGTTTGATAGTTTATTTTTTGAACATGGTAATCATTCAATGACTTCTCCCGTTCTATGGTGAAGCGAGAGGGTGTTTCAGACTTTTATTTATAAAAGACTAAAACTATCCTACACTTTCAGTTGCCCTTTGCCTTTTAGGACTACGGTTTCTTTTTCAAAAATACCCCGGGGCCTTAGCAGGCATCGACCCTGCTTAGGCTCCCACGGTCTTGCTGTCATATCTTTGAGGCACGCGTGGTTTGTTGCCATGACGGCAGCCTGGCAAACATCGTGCGGATTCCCAGCACTATGCGGACAGTCAATAGTTTGTTAGTATGAGCGGTACGCACGGCGAGCAGTCCTGCGGCAGCACGCACTGGTGCGTGCGGTCGTCGCGCACGTAGGGCTCCTCGCACACGCAGCCGGGCTCGCAGTACGGGTAGCACGGCCGCAGGTGGTTGCGCGGGTTGTCGCACGACACCTCGGCGCAGCCGCCGAAGCACGGCTCGTACGCCTCGTTCGGCCAGTAGCAAGCTGAGGACAACACGCACTTTATATTTCATTTTTCACTAGCTTCTGCCAGCGGTTTCACTCGTGTGAGAGCAGGTTTCTCATACAAACTTTGGAACCCCGTACCCCACTCTTAAACATAGAATTTCTAGAAATCCTTCCATAGTGCTCGTATACGTCATAAAATGAAGCTTTGGGCAAAATTTCAAGTTCCTCCGAGTCAGTTTTTCCTCCGATAACTTTTATGTGATGAGTAAAAAAGGCAGTACAGCAGTTATTGCGCAAAATCCGTTCTTTCCCACTAGTTCGATTCATCAGTTCGATCGTCGAACTAGTGAGACTTTTTTCTCTCATTTGTTCGACCGTCGAACTAGAGAGATTTTTTTTTCTCATTTGTTCGACTTGTTTCAACTGTTTATTTGATCAAAGATATGTTAGAGATGTACAAATATAAGTACACGAATATATATGTTATAACGAACCAAGCGCTTTTTATTTTATTACGAAATTAGTAAAACATTTAAATGTAGTAGAACTATTTTTAAATCAAATTAATTCAACGGTCGAACAAATGAGAAAAAAAATTCTCTCTAGTTCGACGGTCGAACAAATGAGAAAAAAAAGTCTCACTAGTTCGACGATCGAACTGATGAATCGAACTAGTGGGAATGAACGGCAAAATCGCAGCCCTTAATCATAAGCATTAGCCCAGACAAGACTTGTAGATCAGGTGATTATCGACAAAAATGTCTTAATACTTTATTCCACCGTTTTTGAGATATAAAGATTCCAAAATTTGGAAAAGTCGTGGGTTACATACATTATGTATAACTTACGGTTTTGCTGAAAATCGCGAAAAACTGGTTCATATGGCCTTTGACCCCGAATATTTTTTTCCATGTGTCGAATTGATGAGGACTTTTTAGGTTTCATTTGTAATGGTATGTTGAACAATCATACCAATTCTCAGCTGGGTGCGAATTATTCTAACCTTGAATGTCTAAATTGACCGGGCTTTTGTTTCTTTATCTCTTTTAAAAAGATTTAGTCAAACTTCACAAAGGCTCTACAGTTCAATTTTGTTTGTTACAATTTTATTTTATCTTACCACATAACAATCAATTAAAATAACAATTTTAATTGAGTATTTTTCTTACTTCTGTAAATGTTTTTTTTTATTGCTTGGAAAATATAAAAAAGCTAAAACTTAAGCAAAGCTTACACGTTCAATAAAAACAAAGTTTCTGTTCAACTAGATACCAATTTGTCAACTATTAAAGTTCGTTTTTAAAACCTTTTAAAGAGAGCCTGCACCTAACAGCTGCTAGTCCCTAAAGAATTTCAAAATACATTTTCCTTTTAAATAGTGCGCAATTTCTCACATCGGCACATTATTGGATATCTAAGGGCACTAAATCTAGTTGCGGGCTAGACTTTTCCTTTTGCAGTCGTTTCCACAGGTCCATTACAAGTCCCAGGGGCGCTACTTGATATCCTTCGACTTACACTGCTAGTTCTAAACTTAGACAGTACTTACACGAGATAAAAACGAGAGGAACTCGTGTCTTTTTTACAGCGAGGAAAGGATAGGTAATATGCGTGTGTTTGTGTAGTGCATGCAGCCATTTAGTACCTACTAACTACACATGGATTTATTTTGTCGCATCAAATGTAACGTATACAACATGCAATATATAGGTACATTCTGACAGTAATGTGTTTTGAATCGGCTACTGAATCGATTTCTGCTATTTTTAAAATAGGCGATTTTTAGTCTATTATATTTTCATAAATGCTTTTCTATTTCGATAATTAATATAATCAATATTTATCAACTGCTACTAGTTTATTTGTGTTTGTGTGCGTGCAATATATTGGTAGCGCGTGGATTCCCATATTATTGGACTACAATTAGAGTAACATTTTTTTAAACCCTTCCTTAACTAAAACTTCAGTGCTTAAATTATGAGTGTAATATAATTTTCTAATGCAGATGTGTATTATTCCAGTTACAACTAGTAAATAGTGGTTAGGGATGAAAGAACAAGAAAAAACAGTTTATAAAACACATCTTACCTTTCATAATTTTATCTTCATCTCTGCACATCCCGCATTGTAGCCAGATGGCGATACTCACGAAATATACCAACTTCTGCATAATGTTATCGACACTAGTGCCCATTGTGATTAGCGCTGTATGACTGCCGGCTATTGTTTTGAAATGTTTTTTCTCTGTTTTTTCTTTAGGACGGAAGTAGATAGTTTTTTTATTATTATTGATAGGCTCGCGCTTGACCACTATCTTACCTGATGGTAAGAGATTATGTGGTCGACGATGGAGCACGCTTGCCGAGAAGTAACCTATTCACTCTTTACTTAAAGACTACAACCCTAAGTTGTAGCAATCAGGAAATACAGACCCCAGCAGGGAATTCCACTCTTTAGCTGTACCTACGCATAATAAATGTATTCCCAAAACGCTTTGTACGTAGGGTGGGATGCTCACCATGTAGGTACCGGTGCCGCATTGCCGTACGTCTAGTGGTCCAATGATGAAACGGGCTTGGAGGAATTAAATTCTACAATTCCTATGCATACCCCGAAATGCAAACTATAGAAAACCGACAAGCTAGCAACTCGTCGACGAAGCTCAGGACTTTGAAGCCTCGACTCAACGAGCGCATCATTACCGATGATCTTCTTGGTTCGCTTCTGAATCGAGTCTAGTGCCTCAATTATTGCTTCATAATTAATATATATGGGAGGGACAGCTAGGTGGGTTGCGGTCGTCATACGAGATGGTAAGGGTGCTGGTTGTTGGTAAACACGAGAGACGCCGGCTAATCCGCGGCTGATTGAATTATTGCTTGCTTTTGTAATTCCTGGGCGCGCCCGGTCACGTACTGACGATACTAAATGTTAGTACGTATTATGTTATGTATGTTGAAAAGTTTTATGTTACACTCGTTTGGTTAAGGCTCCGTTTTGTTAAAACTTGGTTTTATTAAGGCGGGCGCGACGTTAGAATTATCCATACAAACGTAATACCAAAATAATTTGCAATTTAAGCATATTTACACCATAATATGATGTTATTCGGATTCAGACAATAATTATCTAGGTTCCTACATCGTCTTTTTGTTGAAAAACTTACCCCAAACGAAATTTAAGCGAATTTAAATTTGCACATTTTCACAGCGAAAATGTCATGTTTTTATTTTGTTTTTTTCTATATTATAAACAACAATATTTCAAAATATCTTTTCGTAGGAATACAGATATTATTATCAAGTTATAAATACTCGAAACAATAATGGAAATACATTAATTTTTCATTCATCATTTTTGGTATTACGGAACCTCTCCCAAATTTCCAATAGTTTGTATTGTTATCACAGCAAGCAACTGTCAGTGTGCGGATGATGACTTTACTCCAGTCGGTGTGTCCAAGAATTGTTTAAACTATCTGGATGGCTTCCATCAACCTCAAAAACGTGTTTTATTTCGTCTCAACTCGAGATAGCGCGCGGTCTCCACAGGCCTCTTAGCCTCACTTAAAAGCTGCAGTTTTTTGTTTTTAATAATCATCTTTAAATAGGAATAGGGTCGCTTGTATTTGTTTATTTCAGATCTCCACAATTTATAATTCCACTTGAATTAGTTGTTGCATAGATTTAACTATTATATTCGTAAATCAACTTAAATCTATGCAACAACATCATAACATATTTGTTTGTGTGTTGGCAATATTCCCGAACCAATATATACAACAAATATGCTGCATTGGTAAATCTACGTTGATATAATTACAGGGGCATATTTAATCAAGTTAGCAACACATTTTCCGTTAAGCCCACAGCCTCCACCTGAATAATATCCATTTGCCCGAAATGAACGGAAATTCACGTGTAATTGCTTATAGATTTCTGTTCAAAACGATATTTGATTGATACATATACTCGTACATCCGTTTCTACCTAAAACTAACCATACACGTAAATATCTTGAACTGTGTTTGTTTTACTTTTGTTTAGTGCATGTAACAAGTGCGTCGTATAGTCAATAAATTTGTCAGCCACAGCAGTAAAGGGTCAAGCGGAAAAATAAAGGTGTTGTTTTACTGGTAACTTACGATCGGATCGGGGGATTTTACCCGAGCGTATTCTTGAACTACCTTCACGGAAAATATGTGATAATAGTGATAGATATCTTTCGACGAATATTTTATCAAAGGAGACAAAGCCGTGGCCAGAAGGCAGGACAATAAATACTACCGTAAGAACAGACAATAAATTGGGATTCCAATCTTTTCGGCTCTTCGCCTATCTGTAAGTACTTAGATATCTCGCTGACCTAGAAGTATGACGTAAAGAATACCTTTTTATCTACTCTCATATCGTAAAGTTCCAGTATGAAATCAAAACTTTATTGACTGACTTTATCCACAGACAATTCTAATAAAATTAAAAAGTTTTTATAACACACCCTCCCTAATAAAATAATGTTGTAAAATAACTTTTTTCAGTTAAACTACAGTTCGACCATAGTTTACAGTTATTGGTTTTACTTGACGTCGACAAAAAAATATTTTTGTACGCAATTGAATAGATTTATTTTAATTGAAAACTGGATGATAATATTTATTTTGCAAATTGGCTTTAAAAATACTTTTACACGTCAATTTTTTCGTTAGTTTTAACTAAATGGGGCTAGTACCAACAATGATAAAACGAAAACATTTTTTACGTCAAATTGTGAAATCTAAAATGAATGAATTATATGCACGCACCGAATTATGACCTAGGTATGCTCAATTAGTTTTGGACTGGCTTCATATTGACATTATTTGTGGAAGCGCAACGCATGTAAAATGGTGGCACATACGAAGTACCTAAGTATTTCTTTTTTAATTGGATTCGAATTTCGATTTTATGTGTCACACTGTCAGTTGGCGTCTGTGTGCGCTATATTTACGATATTATCAAGTGTACTGTATGAGTTTACATAAAATAGTGTAACTGCACAGTTCTAAACGCATTTTAAAATAATTAATGTATACACAGTGTTTCTTCATTGATTGTTAACACCTTTGCTAGCGTCTGTACCTTATTTTGTAATGAATGAGAATGTTGTGTTTTAAGTTCACACGATCGGTCCAATTTTCAAGGAGCGGCCGTTACAGTCAACGGCGATCGTTATCGGGCCATGTTGAATGAATTTTTGTTTAAAGAAATTGAAAATGAGGATATTGGCGACATTTGGTTTCAACAGGACGGCGCTACGTGCCACACAGCCGACTCTACACTCGATGTTTTGCGCCCTGTTTTTGAAAATCGCATCATCAGCCGCAGAACTGATGTCGTTTGGCCACCTCGGAGCTGCGATTTGACACCGTTAGACTATTACTTGTGGGGTGCCGTCAAAGATAAGTGTTACGCCGACAAGCCAGAGACAATTGACGCTTTAAAGGACAATATTCGTGAAGCCATTGGTGAAATACAGCTGCACACAATCGTTAAAGTGCTTGAAAATTGGACCGATCGTGTAGGCTACTGCATGGCCAGCCGAGGTAGCCATATGAATGAAATTATTTTCCATCATTAACCGGAAAGATTGTACTTTCAAATAAAAAAAGAAATTTGAAAAAATATTCAGTAGTTTTTTTTTCATAGCATTTTCAAAAAAAAAAAGTTATTTGGCGGACCCGTTACATACATTGCAAAAAAGTTGGATTTTTTTATTTTGGCAGACACCTTTGTCCACTTAGCCCTAGGTATTAAAACATTCGTGTGTTCCTGTGATAAACGTCGCTTGTGGCTCAGTTTATAAGCTCACCCTGAAATTTTATTAACCTTTGTAACTGTGTAAACTGACATGAGCGTATGATGTAACAGTAGTTTATGATACTATCATGTGACATAAACTACCTGCTATTGCCTCATACTTTCATGTTAGGTTTCAGAATATAAGAGACATAAAATGTGATTAGTAATAATTATCTGTTGAGTCGCCTTCGGTCACTCGGCAGTCTTCAGCTGCTTCGGACACTCCGTATGCTTTCCAATATCGAATATTTAATCCCTGTGACTAAATCGGCGTTGTGACAAGTATGACAACCTGCGTAATGTCATTTTAGTCTCAGAGATTAAAAAAAACAGACTTTAGTCAGTCTCGAATATGAGAATTAAACAGTCCACTGTCTTTAACTGAAGTCCTTAAACAAGCCCCTAGCATATCTCCAAAATTTTCTGATTTTAGTATGCATAGTACATAGTCATCGTCTCTCCTAAACTAATTATAATTAACAAGTTAGCGCCACTGCGTACATGCGCCAACTTCATACGAGTATGTATACCTATGTAGCTTCTTGAGCTGATGGGATAAGGAACGAATTCTAAACTAGCATTTGCTATTTGTTATATTTTTTTCATAAAAGGGAATATGCATGCAGTTTTTTTTACTACCATACATTTTTTGTTTAGAAGAACAAATATGAAATAAAAATTAAAATATCTTCATCAATAACGAAGTTACTTATAAAGATGATAATGAGAACAGTATTGACGTCAAGGGTCATGACTCCCGTATTTGTTTAAAATTTTTACATCACGTTTGCTTTACTGCCAATTTTAGTATTGACGACGAGACGACTAATTGTGAAAAATTAGTCGTCTATTTTTGTTCACAAGTGCTAAAGAAAATTTCCTCCTGATTTACTATGTTTATTTTTAGGGTTCCGTACCTCAATAGGAAAAAACGAACCCTTATAGGATCACTTTGTTGTCCGTCTGTCTGTCTGTCTGTCAAGACCCTTTATCTCGGGAACGCGTAAAGGTATCAAGTTGAAATTAAAACTATATACTCAAGTTCGCGGTCCCTTGAAACTATACAAAAATCAAACTTGTAAGTTGACGGGATAAAAAGATACGCCCGTTTATGTTGCAAAAAACGTACATTTCGACACTGTCAAAGGAATCAAAACTCATAGGGTACTTCCCATTGACCCTGAATTTTGAAATTTGGCTCGAAGCAAGTTATTATAGCACTAATATAGGGAAAAGTCTGAAAACTGATTTTTTTTGTTACGAGACAAGAAAAAAAAAATAGAAAAATCTTCAAGACTAGTTTCGAGAATTGAACTGTTTTCATAGGTAAGTTGGTACGGAACACGCAGTGCGCGAGTCCGACTCACACTTGCCCGGTTTTTTAACGGTGACTACCTCTAATTTTTTCAGCATAGAATAAAAGCTCTCCGGTCCGGTTTTTATGAAATATATTAGGATATTTGGTAGTCTGAGAATAGATTTTTTTACCGACCTATCTCTACCCCCATTATTATCTATACTAATATTATAAAGAGGTAAAATTTGTAAGTTTGTATGTTTGTAAGTTTGTATGTAGGGGGTAATCTCTGGAACTACTGGTCCGATTTGAAAAATTCTTTCAGTGTTAGATAGCCTATTTATTGAGGAATGCTATAGGCTATATACCATCACGCTACGACCCACGGGAGCGGAGCAGTAACGGAAAATGCGTGAAACCGCAGGGGATAGCTAGTCTTTGATAATTAAAATGGCAGGTCAACATTTGCGAGTCACTAGCTGATTATTACAATGAAAACTTCACAGTAGCTCATTAATAAATCTCGTACTCACCGACAGCCCGTCATGTAGTCTGTCAATTTCGGTATTTATTGAGGACCACAGTTGGATAAGTCTTTTAATTTCCACCCGACCATTCATATTTGGGTTAACGGTTCGTCTGCTATGAATAAAAACAACGAATGAGTGGTTTTTTGTTCCGACTCGTTTGCGTTTTTATATGCGAATTAGGTTCGTATAAAAACAAGGAATATATTTTTATAACCGTCGATTTAAGCTCACGTGTCTGTTGGCGTTAGATTTGTTTTTGCAATGTCTTTTAATACCTACTTATCTAGAATGTACACTGCAAGCTGTTATTAATCTCCTCAGATCCTTACGTATATGTGTATGAAATGAAGATATCCGCGGGAGACGCAAGGTCGCTGACAAAGTCCGAAGGAGTAACGACCGTGCACTAGAAGACACATCACCTGAAGCTGTACCGTTGACCTGGTGAGCGGGCGATCCGGATGCATGTGATGGATGTGAGACGCTTAGGACCGTTCATTGTGGTGACACTTGCTCCCAGCCTTATGTCTAACGGTGCACGTCTTTTGGCTGAAATGGTGATGATGATGGTCCTTACATATTATAAAACAAAGTCTCACCGCGTCTGTCTATTCACGATAAACTCTAAAACTACTGAATTTATTTTTATGAGGTTTTCACTAAAAGACAGAGTGATCCATGAGGAATGTTTCATCATCATCATCATCTCAGCCGAAAGACGTCCACTGCTGGACATAGGCCTCCCCCAAGCGTCGCCACAGCGACCGGTCCTGCGCCTCTCGCATCCATCGGATTCCCGCGACCCTCGCCAGGTCGTCGGTCCACCTTGTGGGAGGCCTTCCGACGCGAGGAATGTTTAGATGCATGCAAACTAAACTATAGTCAAGCCGAGAATTTCCAAAAATTTGTAGATAACATCCAAACGAAGGTGGGGCGGGTCGCTAGACTCGCTAGTAGATTATAAGGAGCTATTCATGGATACCTGTCAAGTTTCGATGAAGTAAAATATGTATGCAGTCTAATCATATTATGTCAATGCTAATGTTAAAATATGTATATTCCTAAAGGACTGCATGTTTTATTTATTTAAATATTCATAAGTGTTGTGTCACTCTTAATAAAAATGTTCAGGTCGTATTTTGTAGTAGGTATATATTACAAGGGTGACATGAAACTTCACCTGTCGTGTTTACATAGTTTCTGAGACGGGCCCGGTGACTCCTCGGAGACCAGTTTCAGTTGTCCCCTAAAGTAGATAGCTTTCAACTTTGAACGAGATACGGTCCTTATACGATATCTATCTATACTGCTTATATCTCGTTGTAGGTTTTTGATGAGCATGCAAAAAAAAAAAAAATTGTAATTTATTAGGCATATCACCCCCTGCATTTTTATTTTTTTTCCGCCTGATGTATTTTCATACCATTGTTCAGGCAGAGATCTTTACATTGGTCTTGGTAACCATACCAGTTTATTACAATATTTCTAGATTTCCATATGTCGCAACAGTTTCCCACCAACCGACGGTTATCCTGGGCTGCTTTTCCATAACGCATAAAGGAATAATCGTCGGCTGTTGCCTCATTGCAAGAAAAGTGTCTAAAGGATCTCAACGAATTGACTTCGGCTCCTCGGACGCCTTCCAAAGGTCCAGGGCCTCAGGATTCTGATATAAATAAAAAAAGTTGTAGTGTAGTTTTAATATACCCTTTTTAACATAAGAAATCTCAGTAGTAGGTATTACCTACTACTTGATTGTAATTTTTATTTAAAGATTTGTATGCTGACTATAAGTAAGCAAAATGTCTTGAACGAATGTGTTAAACGTTAAAACTTTTTACTATTTTCTTACGCAAAATACGAGTACGAATCTTATTCCATTTTATTTTATTCTATACCTAGTCTACTCCACGTCTTGTTAACAAGTCGTTTCGTGTAGGTGAAGAGGAATTGAGGCGTTTCACATAAATGTAGGAGGGAGCGAGATCCTCCTGCGAGAAATAGCTTACCCGATAACTTATGATTGCGTGCGATCTTTTTTATTGCCCGGGTTCTCACCTCCGGGTGGCTCGCTACAAGGCTGGCCATGTTTGTAAATAAACGGACGAGCAAGGTGAAGGCGTCTCTCATTCCTTTTGCAGCATTGTTTGGCCTGCGAGGTGAGTTTTGAAGGCTACTAATGTTTTTTTTCTAGATAAATCTTAACTTTCTATCAAGATTTGATATGCTAACATTGCAATGAACGTCGTTTACAAATTATTCTTCGTAGCAACATACCTACTTGAATTGTCGTTTTTTAAATTGATATTCGTAAATAAATCGCGTTAAAAATGTGACGATAAGAATTTAAAAATGTACCTACATACTGGGCAAATTTGCGATGTCTATATACCTTCCTATCCTGTTGCATCTTAATCGAAACTCTAAAAAACACCAACCAGTAGCTAACTTTATAAAGAAAACTCTGTAGTCTGAGAGCGTTATTTGTAGGTTCACCTACTTAGAGCGCGCGTTCAGAAATATTCAAAGAAACTGAAAGATATTCTCTCCTAGCCCGGGCTCCTAGTTCTAATTAACTTTATGCATATGCAACAATTCCCCATTCAGATCATCTGCTTCTTCATTCTCAACACGCGCAGTACAAATTACAAGTAAAACGATCTCCTGTCCCTTTAAATAGACGTCTCTCGATTGCACATCCCTTTCCTATCAAAACAAATATTAGCTGGTTTCCGACCCAATTACGACTCTAAGATGAAAGGAATAAGAGCGGGAATTGTGTGTTGTTTGTGTCAAAACAAGAAATGATCACCTAACCCGCACTGGTCGGTCTCAGGGGGCAGGAGTTCCAATATATTTGTGCGGGCTCGGGCTGGCAACTCTTCAAGATTACTGTCAGCAAATAGGACAGGCCGACGTGCCTTGAACAGTAGATGTCCGATAATGCGACCTAGTGCAAGTTCCGGTCATTTGGACGGCTCTTGGAATCCTTTGACGCTTAGTTGGTAATTCGTTTTTGATATTGCATTGCTGTGGCTCGACTGTAGTGTATAAGTATTGAAGTTAGTTTTGTTCAATTTTTTTTTTCGATATAATATAAGTATCCTTATTTCATGGTAAGACATCATCAATGATAACTCTTTCTGCTCTGAGTGGAACGAGAAGGACTGTCTAACTTTTACTGACCAAAATCTACCTATGTTACAGGGGTAACAGAGGTAGGAGTAGGTAGGAGAGGTAAGAGTTACCATAGCCCTGGAACGCAGGGGCGTTCCAGGGCTATGGTAACTCTTTCGAACAATCAGGCAATACACTTGTCAATTTGATGTATCCTAAACCTCGTATGTTTGTGGGAGCTATATTACTAAATAACAATCAATCAAATTACAAACTACATAACTTGAAACACTTCAAGAATCCAAGCTACCTTTTGACTAATATCCGAACACAATACTAGGGCAGGTAACAACTAACATAACCAAATTAATGCACTAAAGTTTTGTCAGTTGGGTTATTAATCAAAGTGAACTCACGAAACAAAACACTATCAACACGACTCAATCTGCCGACGACCGACCACCACGGCTGTAAACGTAGCATTCGCTTCTTAGCAATCGCGACACGCGACCGCGAGGATCGCGCTACCCACTGCTTAGTATGGATTTGTATGGAGTATCTACTAAACTGATGAGGGCCGTAGATGCGAGACGCACAGGACCGGTCGTTGTGGCGACGCTTGGGGGAGGCCTATGTTCAGTAGTGGACGTTTTTCGGCTAAGATGATGATAACAACCTACTAAACAAACCAGTCGACCGCGTCGCACCACCTGTGCCATACAAATTCATACTAAGCAGTAAATGGCGCGACTCGTTCGCGGGTCACGGTCGCCAAGAACGGAATGCTACCATAAGCTGCAGTAGACAAAGTTACCTGCCAACAAGATAAGTGCACTAATGCATCGAACTGCAACCACAAAGCAACCAGACCCCTTGTTTATACCAACCTCATAAAGGAACGCAAACTACTGAACCTAGGAGTAATGCCATCGACGTGAGCTCGCTACACTGCGGTGCATTCATGACTTATCTTATTCTAATAGCATCGCTCCTCTGTTTATTTGTCGTCCGTGACACGTACGAGATCTTAAGTGCATTGTTTAAGCAAATTGCAGGTGTATACAGGGTTGTAGAGACGGTATTGTGTACTTATAGGCACTAAAACTTAATAAGATTCCGCTGTATAGTTGTGCAATAGTTGTGTACGTGATATTAGATTAATATGTACTAGTTGAATGCAAAGACAGAGCTATAAGATGAATGAACAGGACCACGTATTACCTACTCATCAGAAGCAGTTATTATAAAAAAGTAATAGGTACCTGAGTTAATACAGCTACCTACAAGTTCAGTAATAACCTGCTTCGTCCCCACAACACGTGAAGACAAATCGACAAGCGTGCGATTATGAACGCGGAAAGAAAGACAATTACAAGACTCGTTGACAAAGTTAGGACGGTGAGGAGCGTGAGGACGAGAGCAGTAATATCTGTGTGAGTGCGCGCGTAATTGAAAGCCGCGGTTTGGCCCAATAACAATGGAACCCGTACAGTAACGTTCGCCGCGTATAAATTAGGGAATTATATTAATCGCGTATAACGCGCCCCCGCCGCCGACCCCCGCCGCCCCGCGACCCGCGCCTACCGCGCCCCCGCGCCTAACGAGGTTACTCTTGTTGCGGATTACGTACTTGTAGCTGGAAATTACACTTTATTACGGTTACAGTCTAGGAATCCGAGAACTTTAATTAGAAGATCCTCTATGTGGATATTAACGTTTAAATATTCCACCTCTTAACATTTTACTCTCTGTGTATAAAATTAAGCTACACTGTCTTTTCAGCACTAAAGAAAATACCTCGCGAGACTCTGTTGCTTGTAGCGAGATTTTTGCGAGATTAATACCGAGATAAAAAGCAAGGTAATATTTGAAAGCATTAACGTTGCCGACGATATTATTTATAATTTAATTTTCAGTACCGCTACAGGGAGCACAATCAATTTGCGAGAAGATTATGCGCGGGAAATTAACGCAAGATAACACGCTAGTAGCGAGCCACCTGGGGAAGGATTACGTATTCCAGATAAGTAAATATATTGCCCTCCATTACCAAAAAGAACAGATATTTAAGGGAAAACACTGTAATGTAATTGTCGCTGCAATCTAAACGAGCCGCAATGAAACGCGAGGGAACATCTAACAAGCTTTATCAGTACTATGTTCCGTAGGCCTTTTGTTTATTATGAGCCTCGATACACCGTGTTACATATTTTAATATTCCTCAGCTTTTGTGCTGGAGAATATCATCCAGACATTTAAGTTTTCAACAAACTTATCACAGTTAAATATATTTGTAAGAACGGAAACTTTGGGGCTGTTTTGACTACGAAATATAAATTGAAACACGGACATTACAATATGAGTTTGTATACATTAAGCTATATTACTCGTAGGTTTCTATGTCATCAATCACAAATTGCCGGCATCGCCCAGCATGAGTCCACAGTCGATGACGTAGCAACTTCCACTAATACAACTTGCTCTATCACTGGCCAGGAACATCACTAGTTCCGCCACATCCTCCCCTTTTGTTATTTTCTTCAAGGGAGAATTCATTTCAATACCAACGAACATTCTCTCACAATCTGTATCACTCATTCCGGCTCTTCTGAATAGTTCTGTCTTCACAGGTCCTGGATTGACAGCGTTCACTCTGACTCCTTTTGGGCCCAGTTGTAAAGCAGTACACTTAGTGAACATGTCTATGGCAGCTTTAGACATGCAGTACGGTGTCATGATAGGCAGTGGCTTGTTTGACAGGATACTCGATATATTTACGACGTTCCCTTTCGTTTTCAGCAAGTGAGGTATCACTTTAGTAGTGAGTAGATACGTCCCGCGTAGATTGGTAGCCATAACTTGGTCGTAAGTCTCTGCTGACGTGTGAGCCCCTGACACGGTGTTTACACCGGCATTATTGATCAGGATGTCTATTCTGCCGTGCTTACTCACAGTTTCTTCGACGATTTTTTCTATGTCAATATCCGATGTTATGTCGGCGACGATGAGGAGTGGTTTGAGATGGTTTAGTGTTTCGCACTGTTTGCCGATTTTTGTGAGGTTGTCTAAGTTTCTGCCTACTAGTGATAGTGTGGCGGAGGATTTAGCGAATGATAAGGCGCAGGCTGCTCCTATCCCGGAGCTGGCGCCTGTTATCAGCACTACTTGGTCGGTGAACATGGTGCGAGGTCTGGTTGGTTACTGAGTGTGGATGTTAGTGAGCATGCGTTATACGCTGTGGAGCCGGCAGTGAAACTCTTCCGCGTGTCGATGTGACCGCAAAGTGAAACAGTAAGGATGTAATGTACACTTTGACTTCCTTGTGTATTATGTTTCGTTTAATTATGTGAAGCAAACTTAAATTCAGGCTTGTGTTTTAATGTCGCAATGAATTACCCTACGTATTTTATCATTCTTAAAATTTTCTTTTTGATATTATATTAAACTTTACCCCACATTATGAATTACTGTTATATCGTGGGTACGTTCACAACTGATATAGGTATACAAGATATCCAGATCCGAAATAGCTTATTACAGGCCATACAAATAACTGTTATGTGCGGGAATCGAACCCGCGACACGCTGTGACGCATCCAATCTCTCAACTATTGTGTCAAACGTGGCATCAAATGAAGTTACCTAACATTAGCAGCGTAATGTTTCTACTACCAGCTTAATTTATTGTAGAAGACACATTCGGCTCTTAGTGAAATCGACGTGCTAGTGCGACCCGCGACTGCGACCCATAGCTTAGTATGGATTTGTATGGAGTACTAAACAAACCAGGCGACCGCGTCGCGCGACCCCGTCATACAAATCCATACTGGGTCGCGTGTGCCTAAGAACCGAATGATACCTTTAAGGAGAGGACAGAAAAAGAAAAACAATTGTGTGATTTTCCATACAATTTATTGGAGTCATCTCGATATACGAAAGACAACAAATTTGAAGCGAATTTTATTTACATCATCCCTTATTATAATCGAAACTTATCATAAAAGCTCCCTAAATTGTCTTTGGCACTTGCTTTACACTAATACTTTAATACATTTATAAGTAAATACGAATAGTTAAGAGAAGTATGAGCAAGAGAAAGCAGCTATACTCGTTACCCTATCTGGTTTCCGAATGTGGAAACGCACACACACAAAATGTTCACAACCAAATTATACGTCTCAAGCATTTGGATATTTGAACAAATATTTTGAACAAATATAAGGGCGAAAAGTGAGCGTGTCTCTAATTCTCTATATTTGTATGTCTGTTACTCCTTCACGCTGAAAGGATTTGGGTACACGGGTAGACCATGTGGTGGAATAGCACACACTTTTAACCCGGAAGTATGTCCCCTTAAGATAATTTATCTATCTTCACGCATCTGAGGCCGCGGTTAAAAGCTAGTAAACACTAAACATGAAATCTCATTCTCTGCAACCATCTGTTTGATTTGTCGTGTACATTTGTCCAGATGTCCAAATGCTTAGAAAAGAGGAATTGGACGTTTCTAAGAGCTCCGTCATCTCAGCAGGTGGACACTCCGCCTTAGGCTATAAGGATCGTGAGGCCAATACTTGAGGAGGGAAACGGTTTATCCTCCCAAGAGGGATTTGTAGCGGGTGTATGATTTGCATATTTATGTAGAGCCAACAATATTATCATTGCAGATTAGTTTTCTATGTGGCAGATATTAATAAATAAATTGCTTCGCTCGAGACTAGTAAATCAACGAAAGGCGTATGAATAATGTTCCTGGCTATATTTTGGATTAGAGCGATTACTTTCTCGCGTGATCTCAATATTGAGTACTCTGGGGATCACACTGAGACCTTAATGTATGTATCTACGTGAGAATCTTATCGGCTGAATCTTTCAGCGGGAAATTGCGAGTCTAATGTATATTAAAGGTAGTAGAACCACATCGATTGAGAGATGAATAAGTTAGCGAATGAGAGGAACCTCGTAGTTTTATATTCGCTAATGACAATAGAACTACTCGTTATTAAAAAAATGGTTGATGAAAGCTGAATATTAACAGACTTTACTCGCTATAGGAACTTATATCATAAGTAGAAATATTTAATTGGACATTCTAATATTTAATGATAACTACCGAAGCTTGATATAAGTGATGTCAGATACTTCATTTGAAATACTTTATCTCATTTTTATATGCCAGTGTATATGGGAAAGGTGACAATAGTCTGTGAATCTTCAAACTTGACATAATGGTAAAAAGTCTGTGGACAGGTCGGCAAATACATTCATAACATTTTTTTTTCTTTAATAAAACTTTGGCCTTTGCCCAGGAGTGGGGCAGAATAGGCTCATAAAAAAAACTTTGCTAAAATTTACTTCTCAATTGTGCATGCGTTGACAAATATATAATCACGTACACAAGACACACAGACCAGGAAACTATCTGTAATAGAAATCGAAATGGCGACCCGCAGCGCAGCAGCAAATCGCTCAACCACTGTGCTAGTCGTGTCGTCAATTCATGATGATGAGGCGTGTAAAATCTGTTAAATGCACTCTACCGTACACTAGTAAGTATAGCCGAATAGTAGTCATTAAAACACTCGTAACTTTGTACAAAAATGATGTGTGTAAACACTGGAGGGAGTGCGATACTGGACGTTTGTGTTATACCACCCTTTTACACTTAACACCTTATCGTTAACACGTACTTATACTTACAGTTATCTAATTAAAACTTAGTTAAGTACTACTGAAGAGGAACTTAGCGGTAGGGGTGAGCGCCGGCCCGGGTTTGAGCGAGGCGAGCTGTCGATCATATACGTACGTACATAAGTTCAGGTGTTACGTGTGGAACATACGTTCACGTAGACTACTAGTGTGGGGCACATCGTAAACCAAATGTGTTCATATTAGCGGTATGTAGGGCAGGCAGGCAGTGGGCAGAGCGGCCAGCAGTCCGTCCCGATCGATGTACGACCGAACAATATATTATTATTTTGTTCGACGAACCGTGGAGGAACCACACAATTTCTCGCTCACAGCCATTTTCAAATTTGTTTTACTTATGAAAAATATTTTCGATGGACTGGAAACTTTTGAAAATAAATTCATTTTTGAAGAATCGCAAAATATTATATTTTGCTTACGTTTTAAATTTTATCATGTTTTTAAGCAGGTACATGTGACTCCTGTCTTACATTTTACATACAAACATAGAAGCTTACGTCAAAACACGAAGTTTACGCCCTACTTAGTCTAAGTTACCCTTACAAACTTTGACATTGGAATCGACTACACAATAGAAAAACATACAATTAAGTCCTACGTAATGACTAGAATTTAAAAACTAGATTTTTATATAAAAATAATCAATGTTTCTACTACTATTACTAGAAGCGGCTGTACATGTTAAAATTAAATTATTTACATCTACAACTGTGTTCCATGCCTATAATATTACACTAATTAGAAAAATCTAGACAATTACTAAGATCTAGACACAGAATTTGAAAATGACACTACTTACAATCGAACATCTAAAATTCGAGATCACAATATCGCTTGGCAATATAACCTTATAAATAACGACTAGCAAACTATTTGAGATCAACACCTAGAATGACTTTTGATGTAAACACATGTATCGTTGATTCATTTTAATAATAAGCTCACCGGATTTAATTGCATAGAATTACGCAAATAAATAGTTCTAGTTTGGACCAACAGCCATTGATTCATATCGATTGAAATGTAAATTGAGTCTGGGATTTTATCATGTAGAATAAAACACACTATTCAAACATAAGCACTTTAGCTAAAACTGTAAAAGCCTACCCATTCTCCGACCACACTCTTGACTGTTCACAGATCTCCAGGAGCGATACCTATAGATAATTCCTTAACAAAACTTGCCGAAACAAAATATTATAACATCAAAGGCTGTTGGCGCTTGTAAAATTGAAGACACCTAGACAAAATTCAGCCACGTCGATTACGGCAGCTAAGCGTTTTTGAGATGATGTGCGTCGTGGTCGCAGCGGCGCAGCACGGCGAAGTGCGTCATCTGGAAGCTGTTGGAGGAGCGGCAGCCGCGCTCCAGCGTGCCCGTCATCGTGTAGCCCATGTTGAAGTCAGCCTGCGTCACGTTCGTCGTCAGGTACAGCTGTAGACAACGGAGAAACGGTTAGAGTTAGAATAAGAAAGAGATACCATAAAGCATCCAGGTCACTGGGGCCATGGTTTCCTTCGGCAAGGCAAAGAAGTAACATAAGAGTGGTGGAGATTAGTCAGTAAAAGTCTGAAGTTTTGGATGCCCCCCGAGCATGGGGGCCTCGAGCCTCGAGGCACTGTCCCGCCTAGCCCTTCGGCAGCTACGCCAGTAAACTAGGTGTTCTACATTCATTCAATTCATATTGTTCAGCATTGACGACGGCAGAACATTGTTTAAGGAGTGCCTCTTCAAAACCCTGCCTCCAATAGAAGTGGTATTCTTTTGTTTATACAAAGATAGAATTATTTTTGTTGAGTTATGCAGAAAAACTAGGGAACTAAAGAGGAATTAGCAAGCGCGAGCGAATCGAAATCTGACGTAGCATATTCAGGGCGTGGTGCTATAATTTCAATGCGCTCAGTAAAATGTCAGCACAATTTTAGAGATGATGTTATATTCGTTTTTTTTATACCAATATCTTTATGATTTTGAATGTCAGAGCTGGCACCTTCGTGAACCCTCCTCTCGGCGCTTATGGCCTAAATAAGGCATTTTGCAACTAATATAAGAATTCAGGGAGCCAGTAGATCTTTAGGTGCAAAAAAAAGAGTAGCAAGAATTTGCAGAGACCACAAGAGTAGTGAACGAGTTTTTTTGAACAATCTTCAGACTTGCTATGACCAAAGTATGGGTGAGTACCTTAAAGTCAGCATCGGTTCCCATGTGTTTGAAAGTGCCGACGATGTAGACCGCGTTGGCGCCGCTGATCACCATGCGAGCTTGGGTGCTGTGCCTGCAACAAATACGCAATGTTAGTTCGAAGGTACAAGTGATGCAGGTGCTTAGTTCCTCCGGAGTATCCATGGTAGTACCTAACGATCACATTTCATTTAAAGAACTCAAATGGTCAATTGTGGTAAGACGGGTTATTTTAAAACTCTCAGTAGGTGTCAGTAAAGCTCTGAAACTCCCTTTCGTTTCATCCAGAGCGGAAAGAGTTAGTCGGTAATTTTGCACGACGATAAAATTAAGTTATAAATTTTATGGGTTTTGCTGAACTGAGTAAGAGAAACTGTTTAAGGCAAATTGATTTTTTGGATGGTTATAAAGATCTCCTACGTAAATAAGCAAAAAAACCTAATAATCCTTGAACCTATAAATACAGATGTAACCGATAAAAAACAAAAGCAATGTAAAAAAGAGCTTTATAGCGAAGTTTGTAGGTATAGGTGTGCGACAGATAATGTGTGACAAGACCGGCCGTTTGTCACGTGGCACCAACTGGTGCGAGACGCTCACTTCTGCAGGAGCCCCGAGCCAGGCGTCCGAGGAGCCACGAGCCACCTTGTAAGACGCAAAACCGTGATACTCCCTCTCGTTTGACCCAGGGAGGAAGGAGTCATTTGATAATTTTGTACAAAGAAGAAAAAAAAAACAAAGTTTAACCTATCACATACCCACAAAACGAAACACAATAGTAAAATAATAACAGCGCGGTCTCATAGGACTGGTCGGGGATTCATGAACTAAAAGACGTAACCAATAAAAAACAAAAGCAAGGTAAGAAAGAGCTTTATAGGTATAGGTGTGGCGACAGATAATGTGTGACAAGACCGGCCGTTTGTCACTTGGCACCAACTGGTGCGAGACGCTCGCTTCTGCAGGAACCCCGAGCCAGGCGGCGAGGAGCCGCGAGCCACCTTGTAAGACGCCGCAGACACGCCGTGATTTATCTGCGCTCGGCTGCCTCATAATACTGCCCCTACGAATTATTTGCTCTACGACGTCTAACACGATGTACCTGGGAAAATATTGCTATCTACTTCGAAGATTTTGCTGGTAGTTTTGGAAAGAATCAATGATTTATCTCTACATCATCCTACTAATATTGTAAACGTGAAAGTTTGTATGTTCGTTATGCTTTCACGGAAAAACTACTGAATGGATTTCGATGGAACTCGGTACTCGGGTATATCATGTGCATGTCCTGGAATAGCACATAGAAGTTCATAGAACACTTTTATCCAGGGAGTTTTTTTATAACTAACTTAAACTAATGGTTGACTGCGATCCCACCTAATAGCAGTAATGCAATCGTTGATGGTGAGGTGCACTAGTTTATCTGGCATTGTATGTATGTAGTATGCTCTCTTGGGATAATTTTCTACTTTCACGCAGGTAAAGCCAGTGGCAGTAGCTAGTAGATCCCTCCTATAGCTTAGATTAGAGAAAAACAAATCAAATTATGTCACGCACCCTCCAACGGTGACGTATCATTGAAGTGTAAACGAACAAACTGTCAAAGTCCCTGCGACTTACGCAAAGTAATTTGAAGAGAAAAAGTCACGTGTAAACTTGGAGTCGCTTGAGTCTTCCTGATGCATCCTGGAGGCCGAGGCCGTATGCCGGTCACGTATCCCAGTTAGTAGGGCGCGAATCCAACACGTACCTACGGGCCTCTAACGGCCCCGTAATGGCCGCCCTATAATAGCCTAAACACTCTCGCCTCTGACTACCCACCAGCAAATTAAAATCCCTTTATGCGTGTTCCGATGTTACTTTCTTCGACTAAACGAAATTAAATCGACGTTTCTGAAATTAGGGCCTACCGTGGTAGAGCTTTTTGGAATCGATGTGATTGTAATCGGAACTGCTGAACACTATGAAAACAAAGCTGAGACCGCTATTCGTAACAATATCGCTGGCTATTGAAACGTAATCTAGGCCTTGTTTAGTTTTGATGGTAAAAGGAGATAACGTTAAAATGTAGGTATTTGGCCACCTAGATTTGAAGGCACGGTTAGTGCAGTCGTTGAGAGATCGGCTGCTGCGCTGCGTTTCGCGGGTTCGATTTCCGCACGGAGCAAATATTTGAATGGCCTACAGATCGTTGTTTCAGGTCTAGATGTCTTGTGTATGTGAGATTGCCTATTTGAGAATGCAACTGAGACACAGGAGTAATTCCTAATATGGGGCAAAGTTTAAAAAAATCAATAAAAACAAAAGCCTACTTTGAGACAAGTCGCTGTTCAGTAAAACAGTAATGTTTTTTTTACGTAAAAAACCAATCAGCGTTACTTTAAAGTTGTAGGCTTTATCAACACGAAACCAGTCGAAAGCACAACGCTATCAGTGAGGAGTATCGTGAGATACAACTCATTTAGGCAGAATAGTGGGACGGCTGGCAATAATCGTTAACGCTAACTGCGCCCGTTTAACTGTCGCGTCCTAGCTTCCACGTTTTTCTCCAAGCTAATTTGTTTTCCACAATTTCCCTGTTATACGACTTCGAGCAACTTACTCAACACGGTTTGCTAAAAGCCTGCACTTAGCGGAATGGCAACTGCGACTAATAATGCGGTTGGAGAGCGATAAATTTAATCAAAGTTATCAATAGTTCCGATATTATATTGGACCACACAGAAGTTTTAACTAGTAAAATGTCTTATTTAGGAAATTAAGCTGTTGAGCGGTTGTTAAATAAATACTTTATGTTCTAGCGGTGTGATAATAAATAGCACCTCATTCGCGCTAAGCCCTTTAGCATCCGCCATCTTTATTTACGGCACGTTCGCGCCACTTCTCAGCGCTGCACGATGGCGCGATAGTGGCGCCGCGGCCACTTCCCGCCGTTTGTCAAACAACGGCTTAGCGCGCTCACCTGTACCACGCCGGTTAATTGCGAAAAGCACGTTAACGTGCAACAAACATGATATAATGTTTCCTCTCCGCGTTCAAAGCGTTAATTATATTTTTCACTCCAAATCCCCGTTTTGTAAAAATGTTTGTACAGATTTTTGTTAACAAGGCTTTTAACACAAATTATGTTGTCTTAATTTTCCTGGGTGGGCTTGGCTGTTGCATTAGTAGGCTTTACCTTATTTTTTGTGATGGGATATCGTCAAATGACTTTTCCCGTTCTAGGGTGGAGCGACAGAGTGTGTAAAACCCACTTTTGTCCCATAATTTGCTTGCTTTGAGTGCTAGGACCACAGTAACTCTTTCAAACGTTACTGTGCGGGATCGGGAACTAACTAGGCGACGCCTTACTTGTATCACGTCGCGTGGCGTGGGTCTAATGTAGCTCTACAAGCGTAGTTGCTATATAAGATGTATGGAGAGGAGACCGACGCGATCAGATCGGCGTATGTGGCCCACCTGTGCCCAATATAGTTCTACCTTTACTTTTGCAGGTTCCATTGCTGGAAAACTCCATCCAGACCTCCTATATAATATGCTAATGTTGTTTTAGAAAGCAGACAAATACCAGACGAGTAAAGATCTTGCAGATAGACATCCATTTACTCAATAGCTAATACTACGAATAACTTAAGCAATTTGAGAGTGGTTCTCGACCATCCATCAATCGCTTCAGGCTTCGCTTTTACTGAACTTTAAGGCAGTAAAGGGTTTTAAATTGTTTCTATGTAGGTATAAATTTATTTTCGTAAATATAAGACGCTTGTTAACAATGGTTTTTCTGGTTCAAAATGAGAAGTGGCTTTACTTAGCTGTAGAAGGTATTGCCTAAACAGAAATAGCAATATGTTTAAGTACAAATGGTACAAATCCCTATTGATGAATCCTAAAATTGTAAGATCTGTTAAACTTGAATCCTTACATTATAAACCAAAGTCTCCGATCACGTTTGACTTTCTGTACGCGATAAACTCAAAAATTACCATATAACAGATTTTCATGCGATTTTCACCAATAGACAGAGTGATTTATGAGGAAGGTTTAGATGAATGATACTATTGAATGATGAATGGAACAATATAATTTATTGTATTAAAGCAAAGCCAAGATTTGTAGCACGCGTGTGAAGCTAGGGCGGGTCGCTAGTTCAATTTAAAAAGCTCTCACCGTCTGGTTCCGGCGACCTCGACGACTTTGCACCGGGAGCGGCGCCACCAGCACGGCTGCAGCGTCCAGTACGACGAGGAGGCGCTGCGGGCCCAGCCTTCCTCGGGGAACATCAGCACCTGCGCGAAACAACCGACACGTCAGTATCTCCCATCCATCTATACTATACACAGCTTCCAAAACTTTCTAATGAGAACAGCCCGTTTTATTTACATTTCCAAGTCCGCATAAATTAATTTAATAACTCCGCCAGCCTTACTCCCCCCCCCCCATACCAAGCGAATACTCGATTGATGTTGTTTTAACAATCATCGCACTGCTCCCTCACCAATATTTTACGAGAGTATCTTCAATCTAAGAACGAGGGTTTCACGAAACGTCGAGTACGAATTAACTAAATTACAAAACTTTACAAGCCTTTCGACGGCGGGTTGAAAAATAGCTTTTTGACTAAAACTAATATTGCAGGCCAGAAACAAAACAGGCGGAGTTGTAACGAAGTTGCTTCAGACTCGAGTTTACAACCGCGGGCGGTAGGAGTGTGTAACCCGCTCGGCGCTCGTTTACGTTTACAGCGGGAGCAGTTCCGCCGGCAGCGTCATCGATAACGCAAACGCGGAAGCATATTGCCACTGAGACTCGTTCGCTCGATTGGCTCCTGGCATTCCGTCCTCATTTTCTTCGCCGCGTCTCGAGCAATATTTTTTTTCTCGTAAAATGTTTTCCTGCTTTCGACAATATTGCGCCAGTTTCAAAAGGGCGGAGTCGTCGAGGATAAAATCGCTTTCACATTGAGTGAGCACACTAATGATTGAGTTCCGTGCGGTGCGGGCGAGCGGCGGGCGCGCGGCGTGGCGGCGCCGTGGCCGCGGCGTGCGGCGTCTACAGGGGACAGTCGACGTCCGCTCACCCCGCCGGCCCTTTGATCAATGTACGACACTGTTTAATGGATTTAAAAGCATTCCATTGTTACGGATTTGAAATGCAGGGATGTGATTTAAGTCAGCTAAATTCAAATATACTACTGTGAATGTATTGTGTAGTTACTGCAACGGTAGTTCACGTTAGTGTCGTTAACCCCAGGATATCAAATATGAAATAACTTTGGACCACGGAAAACTTATAACTGTGGAACAACTGGTACGTCAATAGAGCTGTGGCCAAATTAATACAGCTGTTTAATGTTCAAAGTACGTCTGTGGTGCTCGTAATATAAAGCTCCACGGGATTGTCGGAATTTGGGAAGTCACGTCTATTCCCTGTGGTGTGTGCCAACTCGCCGATGGCCATTACGAGTTTTGGATAAATTATTCCGGCAAACATTTGACATAAGCATTTTGGTACCTCTCGAACGGAAAGTCCACAAAGCTCTAACAACGTTAAGAGGAATTATTCATCAAAGAACATTAATGTTCGTTTAGCATTAAATATTAATAAGCTGAAATGCTCCTTTTGGAATGTTATATAATTTATTTTGGAAATATAATTTTAAAGCAGAAGGATTATAATAATTTATTTTAAAACAAGCTTTTAACTGTGCTCTAGCATTACATTTTGAATTTTCTCACATATAAAACACACGTTACCTATATTTCTATTTCCTCAGGGCATTGGAAAGTATTATATCTAATATGGCGAGTTTAAATTAGATCATTAACACACCTATTATAATAACCAGTATAAAAGATAAATATTCATTACAAAAACTCCAATAAAATTCATACCAATTTTCTATTAAGACCGAGCTTTTTATATGCGGCCAGACAAAACCTCTTCAATGACATCCATTAATATTCAAAAGCTCTTACAGCGCCATCTATCCACACCTTTTTATATGACGCAATCAATTCGCGACTCGAGAGTCGTCCAATTACGCCGCGATCTCCAAACGATCTATTAATTACTTGTGAACTGCGCGCGAGTCAATATGTAGGTAAGGTACCTATTATGCAATGAATATTTTCGCATAGTTAAGGTAATATTTTACAATATATATTCCTTACAGTTAGGCACGTTTTCAGGTGGAAAATCATCCAACGACATGTAGTGTTGTAGCGAAGCGAGAGGGTGTGCCTGACTTTTACTGACTAAAACCGCTCCTATGTTCTTTGCGTTGCGTTCCAGGACTCCAGGAATTTTCTTTCAGACGCTAGTTTAGCTTAGTAGGCTTCGACCCTACTGGGCATCTATGGTTTTGCTGACATCTCCTTGAGGCGGGCTGGGCGTTTCTTCAGCATGAAACAGCTGCAGTAAACTCCCGACCCTACCATGTCCGGTAAGGACCTGCGTCATGTGAAAGGTGAGGACGCCATGACGTTTTCCCAGCCACTCTTTGAGGGGTGATTTACCGCCATAATTATAGTGTGCCCAATACAGTTAGAAAGCTACAGTGTAATTTAACTGTTCAATATTTCATCAATCACCTTACAATTGATTGGCAGAGCGCCTCATCTCCTTCAATTATTTGCGAGAACAAATAAAATTGCTTGCCTCATAATGCTGAAATTGCTGAAAAAATTGGCAAGCTACAGAGTCTTATCTTTGCCATAATGCTGTCGTATTTTAAATAGTCTGCAAGTAGAGGATTGTATCTTCAATGAAATCGTCTATTATAGCTATTCATTTATCTATACTAATTTTATAGATAAAGTAAGAAATGAGTATATTAGTAGAAGTTTGAAAGTGGCACCACTGACTGAAAGGTTGAAGTGGAATCGTTTGTCTTGGTATGGTCATGTAAATAGGAGGGATAAAACGCATGTTACTAAAAGAATTATGAGTATACGTGTAGAAAAGATGGATGGATTATGTGAAGAGTAATAGGAAAAAAAAGAGAGTTAGTGATAGTTTTTTTTATTGGTTACGATTTAGCTCAAAAACTACTTGACTAATTTCAAAAATTCTTTCAACATACATCTTCACTGAGTTAAATAGGCTATTTATTTTTGGCATAGCTGCAGTAGCTATTTATAAAAATATACATTTTCATAACTTCGCCAGCCGTTCCAGCCAGTACTAGCCTACAAAAATAAAAAACATGTTTAAAACTGGAATCTCGTAATTCGTATTTTAAAATGTCGATGCAGATTGCACGAGGCGACTTGATAGTCACGCGCTGGCTCTCGAGTCGAGAGCTCGCGCCTCGACCCAGCACGCCGGCGCCGTTTAGAGCCTCCACCGACGTGAGCAGCAATTTACTGCAAGAGCTGCCAAACTGTACAAGTGCAGACTGCACTTCACACTGCATTTTAATAACATCGAAATATTTGGGAGTTGACACAGTCCTCGACTATCGTGCCATGCCATGTTACTATTTTCGTTAAATAATATCTATCTATACTTATAATAAATTTGTAGAAGTGAAAATTCTGTACATTGAAAATATCAAAAAAATTAATGGCTGAAGGTGTTACTAGACCGATACCGAACCCAAAAATGTGATTAAAAAATGTTTGTCTGTCTGTCGATCATCACGCAAAAACTACCAGTTCGATTACGATGAAACTTGGTATAATTATTCTTTAGGATCCTGGGCATCACACTGGGTACTTTTTATCCCGGAAAAGTCAGGTCAATCTATCAGAATAAATGATACTAATTACTTGAATTTCACGCCGACGAAGCCGCGGGCGGAAGCTAGTTTACAATAAAATGTATTAATAGGTACTATGTAGAGAGCTTTTACAAGCTTTTACTTAAGTTGCATGTTTGTTTACTTAGATAAAATCATGCAAATTAATACCTACTTTTAAAACTGTTACCCCTGTTACCCCTTACCCCTAACCGGTTGAACTGAAACTTTGACAAAGAATGCTACTCGTAAATGACGCCAAATTCAGGAAGCCCCCTTGGATTCCTGAAGATGGTGGCTTAGCTATTCTTTATGTACCTACCCTTGACTTATGACTGTTAACTATATGATATGGATATCAGTTATTATTAAAAGGGTTTGTTAAAAAGTATATGAAAAAACTCTACGTTTCAATAAATTCAATATGGCGGGCAATATCAAAAGCCTGTTAAAAGTATTTTTTTCAATCACCTTGTTTCTGTATAAGCCTTAACAACCTATGCAGACCTTGGAATATTTAAGATAGATGGAATGCATGCATACTGAAGATAGTTAAAGAAAGCAATAAGTTATAGTCACAACACAGCTTCTAAGGTTGAGTTGATATTGTATATTGTATATAATAAACGTACCAACCTATATAAAGCTGTAAAAACTCCATCACAATTTCTATAGTCAAACGTCGAGCATCCTAACGCAACGTAACGTAGACCTATCCAAATAAAACCTCCACTATATAATACAGGAGTTATTACTTGTTTCCTCTTTTGTTTCGCTGGGATAAACACCAGAATAACATGACTATGTGCAAAAACAACTAGTGGGTTTATACTATGGGAAAGTTGTGTAATTCCTTGGTCTGTGGGTGTGCCGACGCGCTGTAATTGGATTTAGTCTGGACTACGAAGTGAGGATTACGGATTTAAGGGCCCATACTAATGATACAATTTTCAACTAGCTACCGAAAGTTATTAAGTGAATAGTCAAGCTTTATTTGATCGTACGTGCAATCAAGGAGGTTTGTTGCATTTAAATCTACTTACAGAGCTAGGTTTTATAAAAGTAAGTGCCTGTTGGGCGGGTTTCTGAATTTGAATTGAGTATTTTTGAATCGAGAACGTGTCAAACCCTACTCGAATGTCAAATTTTGATAGGTTTCTCGGCTAAAGTAGAGTTTGAGGCACTCGATGCCACTTGTTTCACAGGACAAAAAAAATAGATAACAATTTTTAGAAATAATATGACGTTTTTTGATTAACATACTCCGACTAACACATACGTATGATACCATAACCGTGCTAGGAACGTGTCAGGCGATAAAATATCATTTAAAAAAAGTAATAAAATAAGTTTAATTAAAGAGTATAGAATAAACTAATAATCTAGTACCGTTTCGTTTCTGTACCGTCGCATGACATGTCATGTACGGAGTGTCGTATCGACAACGGCAAATACTACTTTCCGAAACGCCTGATACGCGTTGGTGTCGGTGACGGAACAATCTAGTGGGCATAGTACCTAGTCAGTGTCCTGTTTCTTACTGTGCTCGATAAGTTCCTAGCACGGTCAATATATGAGACGGTGTACCTACTGGGCTGACTCCTTTAATCTTTGTGTATATTGTGTTGATAGGGCAGAGAGTTTGCTCGGACATTATCATTGTTTTATATTGCGTCGCTGTTTGCTCGCCTGTACGAGTTTGTTTAGGTCCCCCGATTGATTTATGACAATATCTCGTGGACGCGGATGTCTGGAAACATGATATTATCTGGCGAATTGAAAATTTTGTAAGTGTTGTCGTAGTTTATATTGAATACTTACATATTTAAAAAAAATACATTTGAATTTTGAAATAACAAACTTTTTTGTGACAAGCTTCTACAAGCGGCTTCGCCTTCGTGAAAATAGGTTTCTCTATACAAACTACTCTATACTAACCTAACCTTTCGAGCCTTTAGGGGATGAATTTTGGAAAATCCTCTCTTAGTGCTCGTCTACGTAATACAAGGAAACCTTGTGCCAAATTTCACGAACCTAGTTCTAGTTGTATCGGCTATGCCAGTCAGTCAGTTTCTCTCTTTATATTATTGTTATAAATCATCATCAAATAATCCTTATTTCATGAAAAAAAGGGAATCAGTAATATAGCTTGACGGTTGACAGCACCGAGTGAAAGAAGAAAAGAACAATGTTCAAAATGTTCGGACACCGTCCCCACCCTTGTAGCACTTTTAAACCTATATCAATCGAACGGCCTTGACCGTATCATCATTTTATTGTATGACGGCGAAGCTGAAATATGCCTCCGAAAAAAGGTATATCGACATGAAGTAGCCGAAACCAGTCACAAATTATGTTCCCATCTACTATATTTTTCCATTGTAGCACTATAAAACCTATATCAATCGAACGGCCTTGACTGTCTCATCATTTAATTGTATGACGGTGAAGCTGAAATATGCCTCCGAAAAAAGTCATATCGACATGAAGTAGCCGAAATCAGTCACAATTATGTTCGCTTCTATTACAATTATAATTATAAGTTGGCAAGTTTTTCAATTTAAATATGTTCTTTTTTTTACGTACCATAAACTAGTCAAAAAAACTATAGGTGAGCAAGATAGCATAGTAATCGTAAGGGCCGCATGTGCAAAGCATCGCACAATATTGTTATTATACGAGTAGTAGAACTTCTTTTAGTTCGTATAGAGTATACAAGTTTCTTGGAGTAGCATCACGAAAAAAGTACTATACGACACTTAATAAATCACTTCCTCACGTCTTCACTGTCTTCCGAGTTGCTGGAGCGCTTCCCAATACCTTCAGGGAGCCTTTTCAAGATAGTGCATACGCCACCCCGACTTCTTTGAACGGATTAGTCACAGCATCCATACCAGTAGTGACTACTACCACACATCAAAGAGGGGACTTACCGCCGCAATGACAGCGTGCCCAGCACTGAGTTGTGACAGTCGCAGTCACCATGTTACCCTGAGATCCCGCCGGAACTCTGTCCGCTATACCTCGACTTGCATCTCCACGTGCAAATCGTGCCTGCGTGCAAGGACTATTGCCTCCAGATCCCACGGTGGCAGGCCAGCAAGGACGTTCACCACTTTGCGAGAGATCGTGCGGTGGTATCCCCAAACCATTCGGATGACCGTGACCCTCTGGCAAGCATTCAGCTTGGCCGCCGGTCGCTTACCCAACGACGGCACCCATAAAGGGCCACGGACCGAACGATCCCTGCGTGGAGCCTCCGGTAGGGGGCGTCTAGACCTCTTAGGTTAGGTAGGTCCTGCTTCTTGGCAGCCCCAGTCCTTTCCAGTTTGGGAGCCAGACGTTGGAAGTGCTCGGTCAACCAGGTGGTGGCGCGGTCCGAGAGCCATGAAAGCACATGGTCTCGGACTTATGCAATGCCACTTCGAGTCACAATTGCTGGATCCTGCCTACGACTGTCGCAACCCTGCGTGTCGCTGTCCTGAACATAAGGGGAATGCAGGAAGTGGATATCGCAAGATAAGTGAAAATAATGAAAAGGTGAAGTGAAGTGAGATGACATGTGTCGTATAGTACTTTTTTCGTGATGCTACTCCAAGGAACTTGTACACTCTATAATATGAACTATAAGAAGTTCTGCTATAATAACAATATTGCGCGATGTTATGCGCATGCGGCCCTTTTTATTACTATGCTATCTTGCCCACCTATAGTTTCTTTGGACTATGAACATATTTAAATAGAAAAACTTGCCAACTTGTAATAAATTATTATTGTCGTAGACGCGAATATAATTGTGACTGATTTCGGCTACTTCATGTCGGTATAACTTTTTTCGGACGCATATTTCAGCTTCGCCGTCATGCAGTAAAATGATGAGACGGTTAAGGCCGTTCGATTGATATACGTTGTATAGTGCTACAAGGGATAATTGTAGTAGATGGGAATATAATTATCGTGACTGATTTCGGCTACTTTACATCGATATAACTTTTATCGGACGCATATTTCAGGTTCGCTGTCATACAATAAAATGATGAGACGGTCAAGGTCGTTCGATTGATATAGGTTTTATAGTGCTACAATAGAAAAATGTATTAGATGGGAACATAATTTGTGACTGATTTCGGCTACTTCATGTCGATATAACTTTTTTCGGAGGCATATTTCAGCTTCGCCGTCATACAATAAAATGATGAGACGGTCAAGGCCGTTCGATTAATATAGGTTTAAAAGTGCTACAAGGGTGGGGACGTTTTGAACATTGTTCTTTGTCACGCTGACTCCAAGTAACATGAAACAAGGACAAGAATAGGTTGATGGTTCATATTATTATGATTAGCATGACGTCACGTCACCTAACTGTTTCTAGTTTAACATTTAATGAGACCATTCGAAATCTTGTGTGCATCGCGGTATAACAGCTCTCTGCACGATTAGAACCCATACAACAGGCCTTATTATAACAATTAGGCGCTTACCTGGACTAGATAAAACACCCTTCTGGTCGGAGGATCCTCCGTTTTCAACGGAGCTATGTAGGATGTTATAACCTGTTCTGCTTACCTCTCAAGTAGGGTATTTACAAAAGTCTACCTATCACCATAAATGTTTTGCATTATGCAACAGTTACTTAAAACCCACCTATCTTGAGTTGGTCTAGTAAGTACAGATGCATCTCATTAAAACTTTCAGTATTTTTTTCTTTCAGCATGCGATGAGAGCAAGAACTTAAGAAGGAAGTCGCGGGAGCCGAGAGGACTCGTGGAGTGACGCGGGAAGAGGACACGGGGGGGGGGGGGCGAGAGGGGGAGTGTTATCTCTGAAGTTCGCTCATTAACTTATACGTCAACATGACTGCGTAAATACTGCTCATAAGCCACAACCACCTACTGAGTCGAGCCGGATTATTAGTAAAGATCATAGTTTGAGAAATTGAGGAAAGTGTTTGGAGTGAAATGTTGATTTAAATTATTTTCAGTCTTTATTTATCTTTGCTCACATAATGATTTGTTTAAATTATATATAATCTATAAAGAAAGTAACTTTTAGATAAATGTAAGGTTTCTGCGGCGTTAAGGTGCGGTAAAATACTAGTAGCATTAGAACAGACTGGTCACATAATGATAAATTCAATCGTGATTTATCTTGAATCGTTATTAATGTCTTAGGTCGAAATTCTCATGTAATCGTAGATTCTATACGCTCACCAATTGTGAGAAAAGGACATATATGCCTATTTGCATATACCTATCTGAACCTATTTGTACCTATTTTTCTGTCTTCTAATCCAGTATTTTGTGTGTACATAAACTAATAAATAAATATATGTCCAAAACATACTACATGCCCCGGGAAAAACAAATGCTGGTGTAAACAGACCGTAACACAGCTGCAGTTACGAAGAACTCTCAAAACTCATGGAAATAAAGTTTAGATTTTAGAGCTAAAACAAAATCGACGTCCAATCTTGGATATCGGTGGAAACTGAAGTTTTCCAACAAAAACTTATGTTCGAGCTAAACTCGGCTCGCAGCTGAAAAGTCTCGACAGTAAAAGAGCAAGGCAATAAACAAATATGACTGGTGCGGTACCACCGAGTTCTGAACTAGAACTTGTCTCTGGTAAGTTGAGACCCAATTTCACTAAACTTTGTTGGAAACTGAGTGTCATGTTGATGGATGGACTTTAATTGACAAGAACCACCAGACGTATGACCATGCGCTACCGGGACATAGTGGACTTAATACCAATTACACGTTTTGGGACGCGTTCATTGTGCGCACAGTTAAGGAGTGGATTTCCCTGCCAAAATCTTATCTTTTACAAGTCAAGAGTGAATGGATTAAGTACTTCTAGGCTAGTTGTAGCATCGTCAACCACATCATTGTTTACCACCAGGTTAGATTGTGGTCAAGCGCTAGCTTATCAAAAATAATATTTAAAGAAAAACTGACATTTGATCTGCGGTAACGATAAAGCGATTTAGATGCACTACTGCTATAGCACATGGTCAAGCCAATTTCGACAATCGCGATTCGCCGATATACTGTCACTGCCAGATGGACAGTGAGACTTAGAATCCTACAAACTCTTCGCTGTTTCGTAAAAAATACTGAACAGTACTTAAATGATTTTTAAACTGCTAGGACTTTTTTGTGAATTTTAGTTGTATGTTTTTGCCACCGGGGCCCCACAGGTTAAGATACAGACTAATCCACCATTTATCCATCATAATATGTAATAGGAATCAAATCGCGAATTTTTACATATAGATTTATAGAATGGAGTAAGTAGTTTTGCATCACAAGTCTCACTTATCCTGAAGAATAACATACATTTTTCTGATGCGTTTCCCCGTCCCGTAATCCCCTTAACAAAATATTGAATAATTAACAGAGATTAATGAAATTTTAAACGTGAAATTAAGTTGGCAATCATTCGCATTGACGGAGTGTGTATACGGGCGCGGTCACGGGCTCCGTGTTCAAATCAAATTTGCAGCCGGTTGATGGCAACACGGCAGATGATGGCCGCCGCAGCACTCCGTCGCCTTTCATTAGCGACGGCCGTTTCTACGTGTGTTCCACTAATAAACCTAGTCAACCCAGTGCGGATTACTCCAGCTATTTCTGTGGGAAAACTTCATCAATTTTGTTGGTAATTGGTTGTTGGGAAGTTAAAATTTTGTTTACTTTTGGCAGATGTGTACGTAATGACTTAATGAGGATCAAAATGAACCCTTTTTAGGTTTTTACTAGGGTGATGCGGGAGGGCGAGTCAAACTCGGAGTGAGTTTTCGTCAGTAAAAGTCTGTAAAATTAGCTGCTGGTTGATGGCAACACGGCAGATGATGGCCGCCGCAGCACTCCGTCGCCTTTCATTAGCGACGGCCGTTTCTACGTGTGTTCCACTAATAAACCTAGTCAACCCAGTGCGGATTACTCCAGCTATTTATGTGGGAAAACTTCATCAATTTTGTTGGTAATTGGTTGTTGGGAAGTGAAGATTTTGTTTGGTTTTGGTAGATGTGTACGTAATGACGATCAAAATGAACCCTTTTTAGGTTTTTACTAGGGCAATGCGAGAGTCAGACTTTTACTGACGAAAACTCGGAGTGAATTTTTGTCAGTAAAAGTCTGTAAAATTAGCTGCTGGTTGATGGCAACACGGCAGATGATGGCCGCCGCAGCACTCCGTCGCCTTTCATTAGCGACGGCCGTTTCTACGTGTGTTCCACTAATAAACCTAGTCAACCCAGTGCGGATTACTCCAGCTATTTATGTGGGAAAACTTCATCAATTTTGTTGGTAATTGGTTGTTGGGAAGTAAAGATTTTGTTTACTTTTGGTAGATGTGTACGTAATGAGGATCAAAATGAACCCTTTTTAGGTTTTTACTAGGGCAATGCGAGAGTCAGACTTTTACTGACGAAAACTCGGAGTGAATTTTTGTCAGTAAAAGTCTGTAAAATTAGCTGCTGGTTGATGGCAACACGGCAGATGATGGCCGCCGCAGCACTCCGTCGCCTTTCATTAGCGACAGCCGTTTCTACGTGTGTTCCACCAATAAACCTAGTCAACCCAGTGTGGATTACTCCAGCTATTTATGTCGGAAAACTTCATCAATTTTGTTGGTAATTGGTTGTTGGGAAGTGAAGATTTTGTTTACTATTGGTAGCTGTGTACGTAATGAGGATCAAAATTAACCCTTTTTAGGTTTTTACTAGGGCGATGCGGGAGGGCGAGTCAGACTTTTACTGACGAAAACTCGGGTCAGTAAAAGTATGTAAAATTAGCTGCCGGTTGATGGCAACACGGCAGATGATGGCCGCCGCAGCACTCCGTCGCCTTTCATTAGCGACGGCCGTTTCTACGTGTGTTCCACTAATAAACCTAGTCAACCCAGTGCGGATTACTCCAGCTATTTATGTGGGAAAACTTCATCAATTTTGCTGGTAATTGGTTGTTGGGCGGATTTTGTTTACTTTTGGTGACTGTTCAATTACTCCTTTTTCGATTTTGTTTGACTTGGGCGGAATGGGAGGCCTTACAGTCTTTTACTGACTAAAACTCACTCCTATGTTCCTTCTTTGCCTTCGTTCCAGAGCCTCGGGGTTCTCTTGCGCACAACCCGTGGTCCTAGCAGTCTTCGATCCTGTACCAATGCGCACTGTGCTAGCGTGGTGGATTACGGCCCATTCCCTGTCTTGGAGTGTAGGTCTGAGTCCTATCAGTGGGATAACATTATAAGGCACATATATAAAATGTCACTGTGAAAACTTAGATGAAGTACCTTCATCATCATCATCTACCAAGCCTTTTTCCCAACTATATTGGGGTCGGCTTCCAGTCAAGCTGGATTTAGCTGATTACCAGTATTTTACGAGGAGCGGCTGCCCACCAGACCTCCACAACCCACTGGGGTAACACGGTATTACTTCATGGCAAGACTGGAGTCAGATTTTACTGGCTTCTGACTATCCGTAACGACTGCCAAAGTACCCTAGATCTTCAATATGTTCAAACAAAGCGAAATGACAGCTCACCTCGAGCTCACTCCACCTCAGTTTTCACGGTGAGATGTACCTACCTATACGGACCGGCTGATTGCTAGGCGAGCACTTAGCTACAAGTGACATTAAGCGGCCGGCTTCCATCCATTAACTCCAACAATTTACATTGCATGTTAAACAGTGGCACGTCTACCTAGTTACACACAGATACACAAACAACGCTCAGGTAATGCAGCTCTAAGATACAGAGCGGCATCATACCTTCTAACAATTAAGTAACAATTGGAATAAAGGAGTATTTTGGAATACCACGGCCTCGGAACGCATAGGGAAAGTGAGGGAACACGGTGGGTTTTAGTTAGTGAAAATCGGACACTCCTCATTCCACGCAGAGTGAGAAAGTTATATGATGATCCACCTAAAAAGGGCTATTTTATAATGATTCTGAATGAATGTAGACACCACATGTAACGGCTCTACATTCGTGTGTCGAGGAAAAGTACTATGGGCGAAAAACTGAAAAGCGAATCATTTTGTCAGCGAACCTTTCATCGAAGGACCGTTTGTCGGGAACTGGTTCAGAATCTTTTAGAATACTGAAATCCTGAAATAAAAACAACATTCCCAAAACAACTTTCAAAAAACTGCAGCTGGCTGTAACAACAACACAAACCAATGTCTATAACGCATGTTTTATTTGGCTGGCGCCGATATTTGCGCGGGAGCCCGCAGCTATTCACCGGTAGCGGTAGAAACTGCCAATTTGCAGTTTGATGACACGACAAAGGGTCGGAACGCGCGTGGTCCGAACTCCGAAGTTCCCGGACACACGATACCGTACACCGGTCTAACTCAATTCCACGCTGGTCCCAATTTGCCAACAAAGATCTTTGTCACTATTGCTTTTTGGATTTTCGCATGGATTTCCAGCTTTGATGAGCGCTTATACCGGTTGTTTGACTATTCGATTGTGGTTCGGAGAAAATGCTTCAGCGCGTGCAAGTTTATTGAAAGGGGTGTGCGATATATAGTACCTATCTACCTCAGTATTTTAATTTCTTTAAAATACTGTTTATTTATTTAGTCTTCATGCAACTCAATGTACAAAAGCGGACTTAATGCATTCTCTACCAGTCAACTTAGGGTGGTGAAGAGATAATATGGCAGGTGCATAGAAAGAAAATGTAAATAGAAACAGAGTAAGTATAAAGAGTATACTAATAATAGAGTTAAAATCGTTTATCTTGGTATGGTCATGTGAAGAGGAGGGATGAAACGCATGTTACTAAAAGAGTTAACATATACAAGAGAGATACATGTAGATGAATGAAGAGGGAGAAGGAGGCCAAAGAAAAGATGGATGGATTATGTGAGGAGTGATATGTAAGACAAGGGAGTTACACCGAATGGAAGAAAAAAACGTGTTGCGCCGACCCCAAGTAATATGGGATAAGGGCAGGAAAAAGAAGAAAACTGTTCTTGGCAACCACCACAAATTGTGCTTACTTCTAATAGATTGAATATATTGATGTCAGCGTAAGCTACCTACGTAGTAGTTTACGCTGACATCAATATGTTCATTCCGGTATTTAATCATTAACAATTAATTCGAAACTGACTACTGTAAACATTAACCATCCATTTGTCAGCTAATCGTTTATTTTATCCTCAAACACCAATTTCCATCGATTTCGGGCTTTAGAAGGAATTAGCGAATAATGTTATTTAGAGAGAACAGTTTCCACGATCCGTAGCCACTAACCAATGCATAAATTATGCAATTGCTTTGTGCATAATTAGTGAACACATCAATGGTATTAGTGTTTATGGGTAACCAGTTCATAAACAACATACAATTTATAGTAGGAATACTGACGCTAAGCTTTATTGCAGCTGAACAGTTTAATACTACATTTGAACGATACATAAAACATGTAATTCTGTGTGGTTCGTGTTGTTCGCCCGCTAACAATTTCCGCCACTTCTTTGCCGCCAACATACGAGGAAATTAAAGCTCGCCAGACGCTCGCTGCCCAGACAATTGTGTTACAGAACGTTGATTCGACCAACAAATCAATTTTATACTACCGACACTTTTAATTGGACGATAAAGCGAATAAATTGGAAGAAATAATTTCGTTTGCGGTAGATCGGGTGGGTTTCTTTATTCGTGGTGGTTGCTAGGCTACGGGGGTGCCAACACGAGCCCGGAGGCACGTCGCGACGTTGGGTGATGTGGCTTATCAGATAATTGACGACAACTAGTGGTGACGCGAGACGAGCTGCACGGCTGCCCCCGCCGAGCGATCTTATTTGTGTCACGTACTGAATTGATGATCACTCGATATGTAAATTGACTTAGTTCCTGAATAACAACGTTATGTATGTTAAGTACGAGATAACGTACTAAAGGAAGTATAACTACATGCCATAGTTTGTTGCTTTATCAATAGAGTCATAAACATAACTTTGAAAGGTATCGTTTCACGTCCTGACTAGACTGGTTATAGCACACAAAGTTCTGATTAAATTCGTTGATAATAAAAGCTACAAGAAATCCTCATGTCCCTTTCAGATACCAAGATAAACTTGTGAAATATGATACGATATAATACAAGGGTTAATAAATCACGGGGATCTTGGCATTCATACGTACTTATGTAAGTAAAAAAACTGGGCAAAGTTCACATAGAGGAGATGGCTGATCTATTTATATGTATATGGCGCGTAGTCGTCGAGCCTACCCGTCATCACCATATATTTTGACTAGCGTTTATAGTGTATCTTTTTTCCGCGGTTTGCTAGACTGTTTTATTGTGGTAAATCAGATTATTTACTTTCATGATATTTTTATGAGGAACCATTAGAGTTCTTGCAGGAAGTTTAAGCCTATATTTATTGCTCGCGTTATCATGTCGTATGTAAATGATGTAAACCCGTAACTATCATTTTGATTAGCATAAGCCAATCTAGTGGGTTCGTGGTAACTTGACGTGTTCTTGGCAGGACGTGATAGTGTGACTTATTTGCAACAATTAACTACCCAACGGGTAGCAACTTTGTAGCTTAGGTGGAAACCGTTTGCTATGCGTTTCGAGAAAATTCATAATTTTTAACAGAAATAATTACTCTATTTGTTTTTAATTAAAATCTGCTAATGGTTGCTTCGTATTTAAATTCGAAATTGGATAGATAATGTTCTAAAATATAAAACATTCTGTCAGTTTAGCTACCAACAGAACTCAAGAGGATATTTTCTATTATTGGTGGGAAATTATAAAACAACTTCTTTCGCTCTGAGTATCAGACTTTTACTGACCCACCTCGTCATTCAGTTGGTCTTGGCACTTCAGGACGACAGTAACTCATTCGACTAATCGCTCAATAGACGTACGTTTGAGTAAATCATCCATAAGACAGAATGTGTTAGGTACTATTCTTAAGCACAATAAATCTTCCAATACTTTTAGTGCCAGGAAAAAAGCACGGTTAGCATGAGAATCTCAGTTTGGTAAAATTACTCAGTGCTTAAATATGAAAATGAAAGAAAGATACTATACTTTACTAAGATACGGTAGAAACTTCATGAATATCCCGCGACGAACCAATAGCATAACTGCAAATTGTTACCAGCATATTGCTACCCAATCTGGTTACCTCCCTAATCAAATAGCGGGGTGTAGTTCGGGTGAGTCTATGAGGACCAGCCAGTTATTTTAATAAAGTGTCGATAGAAATTCCATGAAATTATCTCTCGATGATTACAATATTTTTACAATACTTTTGATTCCGGAAAAAAGCACGGTTAGAGTGGAAACCTCAGTTTGGGAGAGTTATTAAAATAACTCGCACAAATGTATCAGTAATCATTCCATGAATATCTCATGATGTACAGCATAACTGCGAATTGTTACCAGCATTGCTAGCCAATCAGGTTAGCTCCCCAATCAAACAGCGCGGTGTAACGCGTAACGAAGTCAGCATGTCGTAATGACAGCTCAAAGCGATGCAAAGCCAGCGAGTTGCCAACTAATATCAGTTCATCATGCATGCGGGAACTTCCGGCCTCCGATACGTATGGATGGCAGGAGTGGCGGCGGTGAGGTAACTGTTTAGTGCGTCATTCAGAAAACTTTGTGTGGCTGGCCCTTTGCAGATCAGCAACAGTGACTCTTTCAACTATCGCTCAAGGCTGTAAAATTGTACGTTTGGGTGAATTGTCTAAAAGTCAGAATATTTTACTATTTTTGAGCACAATGTAATACTATTAGTGCCGGAAAAAAGCACGGTTAAAGTAGGAATCTCAGTTCGGGTAAGTTTATGAGGACCAGTCATTTATGTTAATAACATGTCGGTAGAAACTTCATGAATATCTCGCGACGAATCAATAGCATAACTGCAAATTGTTAGCAGCATTGCTACCCAATCAGGTTAGCTCCCCAATCAAACAGCGCGGTGTAACGCGTAACGAAGTCAGCATGTCGTAATGACAGCACAAAGCGATGCAAAGCCAGCGAGTTGCCAACTAATACCAGTTCATCATGCATGCGGGAACTTCCGGCCTCCGATACGTATGGATGGCAGGAGTGGCAGCACTGAAGTAACTGTTTAGTGCGTCATTCAGAGAAGTTTGTGAGGTGTGCCCTTTGCAGTTCAGGGCAACAGTAACTCTTTCGAACAATCGTTCAAGACTGTAAAATTGTCCGTTTGGGTGAATTGCCTAAAAGACGGATTCTTTCACTATTCTAGAGCACAATGTAATACTTTTAGTGCCAGAAAAAGCACACTTAGAGTGGGAATTTCAGTTCGGGGAACAGCCAGTTATTAAAATAACTCGCATAATTCTGTCGGTAGAAACTCCATGAAATATCTCGAGACTTAGGTATAACATAACTGCAAATTGCTATTCAATCAGGTTACCTTCTCAATCAAACAGCGGGGTGTAACGCGTAACGAAGTCAGAATGTCGTAATGACAGCACAAAGCGATGCAAAGGCGGCGAGTTGCCAACTAATATCAGTTCATCATGCATGCGGGAAGTTCCGGCCTCTGATACCTATGGATGGCAGGAGTGGCAGCGCTCAAGTAACTGTTTAGTGCGTCTTTCAGAGAAGTTTGTGTGGTATAGTGAGAAGCTTTAATTCTGTGATTAGAAAAAAAACTTTCTGTTGGTGAAAATGGGAAATATTGCCTACGGTACCTACTGGTCTGTGTAGGTCTCTACGAGAAGTAGTCACTTCGTATTTTGTTAACGATATAATGGCGATAACTTCAAAAGAAAGTATCAGTATCTCAGTATTTTTCTCCCAGACCATTAATCTATTCAAAGAGTGTCGTGTTGTCTAGTGGGTGTCGTGGAGATCTGATTGGCAGTCGTTCTATATAAAACATGGGTATTAAACCGTATCCGGTTGGACTGGATTTCTGCTGGGGCCCTGGGTACATGTTTTGGTAGAAGCTCCATGAACATCAAGCGATCTATAGCATAACTGCAAATTGTTACCAGCATCGCTACCCAATCAGGTTAGCTCGCCAATCAAACAGCGCGGTGTAACGCGTAACGAAGTGAGCATGTCGTAATGACAGCACAAAGCGATGCAAAGCCAGCGAGTTGCCAACTAATACCAGTTCATCATGCATGCGGGAACTTCCGGCCTCCGATACGTATGGATGGCAGGAGTGGCAGCGCTCAAGTAACTGTTTAGTGCGTCTTTCAGAGAAGTTTGTGTGGTATAGTGAGAAGCTTTAATTCTGTGATTAGAAAAAAACTTTCTGTTGGCAAACATGGGAGATATTGCCTGCGCCCCTGCGGTACTAGTCTGTGTATCGTATGGCTCAGTAACTGGTTCGTCGAAGTTCAAAAGGTAGTCGTTTTATGTAAAACAAAGGAAATCAGCCGCACCCGATTGGAAACCGATCCCAATCTAGTTAGTAGAAGATAGGTAGGTTAG
Organism: Mythimna separata; assembly: GCA_030763345.1. NCBI lineage: Eukaryota > Metazoa > Arthropoda > Insecta > Lepidoptera > Noctuidae > Mythimna > Mythimna separata. The sequence goes on from CM061187.1 coordinate 9,283,743, forward strand.
GTAGGTGGTAGTAGGAGATGATGAAAGTAGAGTCATTAAGTTAGAAGAAGAATGAGAGAGATACTCGTCATGAACAATTTTTTCTCTTTATATTATTAGGTTAGAAGTTATTGGTGGTTATTCCGCCTAGCTTTGCTCGGGTGCAAGTAACACACACAAACTTTTCTCGATTATTGCTCTTTCTATTACTGAAAACTTCATCAAAATCCTTAATGAGGTTTAGGAGTTAGCGGGTAAGGTATTAGGTCCGCCTTTGTACAGTGTTATTTAGTAGCGAATAAAGTCTTAATAATAAATAAATAAACAGACAGACTCAGAAAACTAAAACTATACTTTTTTATACTAAATAAAAAAATTATATAATGAGAAGATAACAGTATAAGATACATAAATAAGTTTAGTAAACGCTCAAAATATTCAGCTTCATCCTAAACGTTTTATTTAACCTCTACAATTTTGAATATTTTACGAATACATAAAACGTTTCCATGTTTAGATAAACGGTTTTGTATGAATAAAAATAAAGGAATTTAAATAAAACGTCAGGTGAGAGCGAGCGTAAATCGCGAAGTGGCGACAGGTGCCGATACGAACGTGTCACGAGTAAACCTGTCGGTGTTGCAAACAATAAAAACTATTTTTTGTGCAAACAATTTTATTACACAAATAATTGTGACATGGCTTTTACGAACAAGTACGCATGTTGAGAGTTTTTGGCAGGAACTTTGAATTTCAGAGGCTGTTTTAATTATATTATTTGCAAATTGATTTCTAGTAGTGGACAATTACGGTGTAAAATTGGTGTAGTTTTGTATCTCGACTGTCTACACAACTACATAATATGTGGAATTATTGAAATAGCCACGATTTCAGGAAAATGTAGCAGAGAATGATACTGCAGTATTAACTATCTCAGCGAAGCTGGTCGGGAAGGCTGACTCGATACATTGGAAGCCAAATACGGCAAAAACGTTAGAATGTGTTACATCCGCATTCTAATGAGTTTCGCGCTTATCGACTGAAAAAACTAAATACTTTCTAAACTTGACACTGGCTGAATTCACAAACAATGCGAGGCCAAAACAAAAGAAAAAGCACGCATATTCCAAATTTGAATCTTTTGAACTCTGTATGAATAGATTTTTCACAAATGGAACATGAATTTTCACAACGGAATAGAAACAAAAGCGATCCAATCTTTCGTTTGAAAACATAGTAAAAAACCTAGAGAAAATCGCAACAAAATAACCAAAAAACATTCTCTCTAAGCCACAGCAGGGCTATATAATAAGCATCAACTTATTGAGATAGTTCTTATGAAAGCTCCGTAACATCGGAGAAAAAGGCGAAAACATGAGTACAAAAAGCAGCTATAACTCAACGTACATCGGTGTACCCTATGATGGGGCGCCGGTGTCGATGCCTCGGGCACACGACGTAATGCACAAAAGGGCGCTAAGTGGCAGCGCGGTTCATCGATGAAACAAAGGGAAATATTACCCGGAATACTGGGAAAAATTGAGATATTCTCTCTCACAAAGCCGAGTGGCTTGCAAGCCGTAAATGATTTTGTTTACGATTGTACTACTCATGTTGAAAGCTACTTCGTTCGTTAGAAGACGGCAAAGAAAAATCTTATTCTTTTTTTTTTGTAGAGCTTATTATAATGCTACTTTTTTGGAGTGAATTTAAGTAAGTAGGTTTTGCATTTTGGCCTGACTGCTGAGGAAGGGTTGTGTTTTTCTCGCATATCTGGTTGGTGGGTATGTTTGTTTTACTTTGTACCTAATATATTCTAAACCGCTGGATGGATTTCGATAATTAAGGTATACCTTCGCCTCAGAAATCCAAGTGGTTATGTGTTTAGAAAAAAATAAAACGGTGAATTTTGAATGAGATTACAAAAATATGAAAAGGTAAGTCATATGTTTTAATTTAATTAGGAATAATATTCTGTAGTCAAGTTTTAGTAGTAACGGTGTGTTACTTGCCCTCTCCCGCTCTAGAGCTAAGTGGGAGGGCGTGTCAGACTTATACTATACTGACAGAAACTACTCCTATTGCTTTGCCTTCCAGGACCGCAGATTTCCCTTTCGAAAGACAACCCATGGCCCCCGTACACTAACATTACGTATTGACTGAACTGTAATTATCTAAGTTACGCATTTTATAGGATGCGATCGAAGGTATAGCTAATTATAAATATATTATTGATGTAATATGTCATCATCTGCCTAGCCTTTTCCCAACTATATTGGGGTCGGCTTCCAGTCAAGCCGGATTTAGCTGAATACCAGTATTTTTACGAGGAGCGGCTGCCTACCAGACCTCCACAACCCATTAACTGGGGTAACACGGTACTTCATGGCAAGACTGGAGTCAGATTTACTGGCTTCTGACTATCCGTAACGACTGCCAAAGATCTCCAAATGACAGCCGGGACCAACGGCTTCACGTGCTTTCCGAGGCACGGAGGAAACTCGTTATGTTAAGATGGTCACCCATCCACAGACCAACCTAGGCAAGCGTTGCTTAACCATGAAGATCGACCTGTGCGGCTGTTATTATCTAGCCACGAGCTCCTCATATGTAATATGATTAAATCTGTTACGTTACGTCTGCTTAATTCATGAACCCCGACCGGTCTCAAGCAACCGCGCTTATTGTGTCTCGTTTCGTGAGTATGTGATAGGTTAATATGCAACAATACGCAATTACAACAAATTATCCTACATTGTTGCTTGCTTCAACACATAACAGTTACAATGAAACCCCGGCAGTGGAACAGCGACCACTAATGTAGGAGCAGGCAATCAAGCTATCAATATCTACAATGCTACGACACAAACGATTGCTCGCAGTGCTAACAACCAGAGCTTAGGGTCGTCGTACAGAGGATACATATGATAGCAAGAAAGAAAGAAAAATATTTTATTTGGCTTACAAAGTGCAGAAACCACATGTAGACGCTTAAGATTAAAAAAGAATACTTATATTTTGTGTTTCATCTACAAACGCCACCGCGCCGCCGAGAAGCTAGAAGCGGCCGCAATGATAGGTAAAATTATTTCATCTTACACATCTCATTTTTTTTTATTTTTTTTTATTAATGGTTATAAACTAGTGCTTGACTGCGATCCCACCTGATGGTAAGCAGTGATGCAATCGTCGATGGTGAGGCGCACTAGTTTATTAAAAGCCTATTCACTCTAGCCTTGAAGACACCCAAATCATAATCGGACGGAAAAACCGCAGCAGGCAGATTGTTCCAGTCCCTCGATGTACACGGTATGAAGGACGAGGCGAAACGTTTAGTCCGGACCGTAGAGGTTTGGACAACGTAAGGGTGGATACCCGCCGTACGACGGCTTGTCCGATGGTGGAAACGGGATGGCGGAATCAATTCATGCAATTCCTGCGCACACTCTCCGAAATGCATCCTGTAAAAAACCGAAAGGCTGGCTACCCTGCGCCTGTGCTCAAGGCTTTCTAGATTGGAGTTAGCCAAATCTGGATCCCCAATTAGCCTCTTTGCACGCCTTTCCACTGAGTCCAAAGCTGCCAGGTGGCATTTTGCAGCTCCAGCCCATATGTGGCTGCAGTACTCCACACACGATCGGACCTGTGCTTTGTATAACATTAGAAGCTGTCCCGGTGTGAAGTACTGCCGGACCTTTGCCAAAACGCCGAGTTTCCTAGCAGCTATCTTGGCCTTGGACTCAATGAACCGCCCAAAGTTCAGATCGGAGGAAATTTCAACTCCCAAGAGCTGAAGGCGGTCGGCGCATTCCAGGGATACATTCCGGAAAGCAGGAGCCAAGGTGAACGGGCTCCTTTTATTATTAATTAAAGTAGGCCCTCGACAGACACTTGTGGCCGGTCGCTGCTGCATTTTTTAACCTGCGAGGTTACATTAGGTTCAAAGCGGGAACTAGGTACATACAATAAATCGACGACGCACACGTCGACGACGCCTGAGTTGTACGTAGAATCGCATCACGTGGCATCGCATGACGTGGGTCTAATGTAGCTCTACAAGTTTAGTTTCTTTAAAAAATGTATGGAGACCGACGCAGCCAAATCGGCGTTTGTGGCCCACGTGGGTCTAAGCCAGGCCGCACACCAGGCATACAATTGTTTCTCCACAATTGTAGCGCCACATTTGAAATGCGACACATTTAACGCCCCCATATATTCCTACGAGAGCACGCACACCGAGGAAACATTTGTAGCGGGCGCACTTTGTGGCGAGACGTCATCCGCGCTACAATAATTGAAGATCGAACCTGTTCGTTTTTTGTGTCGCGTTGGTTTGAAAAAATGATAAACAACATTGAATTTTACGTTGAATTTATTGAAGAGGTCGAAAAAAGCCCTATATTATACAATCATACACTCAATGATTATAGTAACAGACGGATTACAGAAATTATTTGGACTAAGATTGGTGAATGAATTTTGTAATTCCCGTAATTTGTCCAATCTTGAGTAAACCGATGAACCCAATAACGTCTTTTTTCTCATGAATCGCCACATCAAGAAATCGTCGTCATCAGAAGATGACGTCGACATGCTGAGAGCGATGGTCACGCTACAACTGTGCTTCCGATGTGCGTATATACAATACATTTGTAGTAAGCTGAATTGTAGCGCAACGATTGTGGCGACGTAAATGTTCGATACGTGTAGCATGTGGCGCCGGTGTGCGGCCTGCCTAACTTTAAAAGCGGGAGTGGCATGTAGCGGCATTTTGTGTCGGCGTTTAGTAGCCGATGCAGGCCACAAGAGGCAACAATTTATAGCGTATGGTGGCCAGCGGCGTCAACCGAGTGAGTGAAGTCTATATGAAATGTATGAAAAAAAACTACAGGGAATATGCCAGTGGCGGCGTTTTGTGGTCGTGGCCGGTGGCCCGTGTGCGGCGACCCCTACCGAAGCCATGAAGTGAATGCTTCGGGACGGGCTGAATTTAATAGCTGAGTATAATTCAATTGTTTCGGCCTGTCGGCCTGTGAAACTATATTCCTTTTGCGTTGTGAACTGCACACGAAAATGACAACCATATTAAACTCGATTCGGGGTGATACAACCATGGGAAAAGTAGGCTTGGTTATTTTGTTGTTGAGGAACTTGTGTTTTGTTGTCACAGTATTTTATTGATGTCCTGGTATAGGACATAGGACAAAATGCATTTTTCATCGGTTTTTCTCCTTTTTCGATGGATACAAGGTGTATAGGTAATGTATGTATCTATTTCTGTAACCAGGTTTAGTAAAATAATATTTTATTTTTTATGCACTGTCCTTATTGTCTTTTTACGACCTGGTTGACTGGTCCTTTGTGTTTTTGTTTTTTTTTTTTGTGGTGCATGAAGATTACGCTTGCGTTTACCATCAGATAAGATAGTGGTCAATCGCAAACCTATGCATAATATAAAAAAAAAGAAATAAATAGGGTACTTTTACTCCAGGAGTATATATTATATGTTCCTTGAGATAATTGATGATTCTCACGTGGATAAAGCCGCTGGTCGAATCTAGTTAACAATCAACAAGACTCGAGTAAATTGATCATAATTAGTTTACTTGAAGATACTCGTCGTGTTTATTTTGAACCTCTTTGAACAATATTTACTGAACGTCTAATATAGGTACTATATACATACAATTTTGTTATTTTCCCGGATGTCTGCCATTTTGGACAAGTATTTTTGTGTATTTATTTGATCATTACCTAATTAATTTTTTCACGGACAATGTTATTATTTCCGGCTTGACTGGAAGCCGACCCCAATATAGTTGGGAAAAAGGATAAGCAGATGATGATGTTATTATATTTAAATTTATTTGGGTGACTTACAGTATAGGTAAATTATAAAAACAGGGTCATTTATCTATACTAATATTATAAAGAGGAAAGATTTGTACCTATTTTTGTATGTTTGTAATGAATAGGCTCAAAAAGTACTGGGCCGAATTAAAAAATTCTTTCACCAATAGAATGCTACATTCTTCCAATTTGACATAGGCTACATTTCATTTTGAAAAAAATAGGGATCCTTGGTAAAACACACTAAATCTCACTAAAAAAGTGTTTTATATCCAAATTTCCAAAAATAAATAATTGTCTACCCCGTGCGAAGCCGGGACGAGCTGCTAGTAAACAATAAAATGAAGAACTGACTAACGTGTGCGTGATATTTTGCACAATGTTTCCTTATAAAACGCGTTTTAGTTTTTAAGAAGAAACCTACATTTACGCGAGCTACACCGCTGGCAGAAGCTAGTTAAAACTACCTACTGCTTATTTCAAATGATTTTTTTACAGCAGACCTGTGGACAGTTTTTGATTAAGTATATTACATCTTATTTTCAGTTTAAGATCATTAAAAAAAGCGCGCTCAACCTCGATTGGCGCCCAAGATATTTAAACAGTACATTTCGCAAACCACGCACGTACAACAATATCATAATAGCGGTCATCAAATAAAATTGGGAACAAATGAGTGTCACGCAGGGTGTTACGGCGATACGTGGCCGCGCCGCACTGGCGCGGGCGACGCCGGGGCGCGAGACAAATAGCGCTCATTCCGAGATATTGTCCGTAATGTATCGCAAAACGACCAAAACATGTTTATTGAGATTCCGCGCAGAAATCGGGGAGATGACGCAGCAAATACGCGGGGAATACGCCGCGGAAACGCTCTCTGTTTACTATTCACTTATTTCTACACGCTCCATGTCTGTTGCTGATATGTGTTTCTGTATTTCCACTTTATTTCGTGTCCTTGATTCAGCTAAAATATTGTGTTTCGCAAGTCACTCGTGTGTTAACGGGAAGTGACGGGATGGAGGCAGTTTTCCTCCGAAAGAGAATAAAACACTTCATTGAATAATGTAGATGAATCTGAATCTTGATTTGGAGTCATAAGAAATATAGTATCTTTTATTCTTACAAGAGATTTCAGTTCTCCGAAATGTCTAAAGAAATGTATTTTCTTAAAAAATGTATAGATATTTTAAGGTTTACCTTCCTCTAGATTCTAAATTTAAATAACAGCACAAAGACATTACAGAAACCTTCTTAAAATATTGATATGCGAGTATATACCCAATTAGAAGATGTACCTACACCACCCAAACATCTAAATTGGAAACCGGAACATCCAATACACCCCTCTGTATATTTCGCGCCATCATAACCGCTTAAAAAGATAAACATGAAAGGAGGGTGGCGGTATTTGCTACATCAGCGAACAATCAGGCTCGTTAGGTCCCAGTCGGGCGCCAATTACAGATCGGTATTGGTCTGATTGCACGGAAAATAACAGCTCGGGAAACAAGATTTATAAACCGAGTGTATCCATCAACTGTGCCCGGAATATTGGGGTTATTTCAAACAATGTTGCCCCATAAAAATTTGAATTATGTACTTTGCGGATTTCGTAGCAAAATAAAAAAAAAGTTTCGCGATTCTCATGTGAAGTTTGTTCGGTGAACACAATAGTAGGTACTTTGTAAGCATGTAGAGTGTTTTTCCTTGCTTCTTTTTCTGGTTCCGTAAATACTCTACAAGTCATGACAATCTTTCATGCGAATCCTAGCGAAAGTTTTCTTTGTGGATATGATTTGTTTGGCTGGTATCTCCAGGCTCTTACTATGTTCAGCCACGAGCAGACTACAATGGCAATTCAATTTACTATCTTGTACCGAGAAGCACTTGTAATGCCGCGAACATAGAAGCTAATTTGAAAACTACGAACGAAATACAAATAGTATACTATTTTGTAAGGAATAAGCACGTTTTCTGAAAAGGAAACTCGTAGTCCTTGAACTCAAGGGGCAACTGAAGAACACAGGTGTGCTTCTGGTCAGTAAAGTCACGTCGCCCAGAGCTGGAGATGTTATTTGATAATTTTCACCCACGCGGCTTTTCCAAGCGGGCACAAATATATAATTTATTAACGAGATGAATGAGGTGAAAAACCAACGAATTTTGTGGGGTGATTGCCGACCAAAATTAATTTACAACAAACGAACAAATGATATGGAAATGAGGCGCAATCATTTTTCAGCTTCATACAGAGCCACATCAAGCGTTCACGGAGTAAGCTTTGCACCTCGCGGTCAACTCGTAAATTATGCGTTCATTGGTAAAAATAATTTTACATGTCAAAATATCTTTCAATTAAGTAGCAGGGTAAAATATTGCTACAATTAATGTATTCGTACATACCTACACATATAAATACAATTAATTTTAGGTGAAAAATATGAAATATATTCTATACCTATAACGAAAAAGCAATTTTTTTCTGTCTTTCTGTTTGTTCCAGCTATTCTAAAGGGATGAACCAATTTTAACTGGAATTTCACTATTTAGCTATCTAACAGAATAATAAAGAGTAACTAGTAGATAAGTACTTTTTATTTTAGGAAACAGATTAGAACAACGCCCAAAAAAGAACTTCTGGAATTGTGACCAAATGGTATTGTGTTGTTTTACAAGTCTGACTTGGACATAGTCGCAGATACCAGCTAGTTTATTAAATAAATAAATTATCAACATAAAATAAAAATAATCGATCGTACACAGAACATGCTTAATTGTCAGGCAACATAACAATAGTTTTGTGGTTTTATTGCCCATCACAATTCAATACCCAACAGAACAAATGATATGGAAATGAAACGCAACCATTTTTCAGCTCCATCCGTCAGCGGAGCGTTTACAAAGTACGCTGTGCCCCACGGAGGTGTAACGACTAATGTCCAATTTACAATTCACGCGAACCGTAATGTGATTTATCCGACCCCTTGTGACTGGACCCGACACATTGCGCATGGATACGCTGCCCTCGACAAAGTATGCTAAATTCATCCGATATCATTCACTCCGGGATATAAATGGAACCGGACATTTTTGACCGTTCAGAACTTTCTTAATTGAAGATATTGCAAAGTCGACGGACAGTTTGAGGGGTTAAACTTTTAGGTAACTTCTGATTAAAGGTTTTCCTTCTCTTTTATTGTTTTAACAAATAATAAAAAGTCTTTACACAATTATCTTAAACGTATAGACATTCTAAGTACTTTTTAGGGTTCAGTACTTCAAAAAGGAACCTTTACTGAATAGTAGGTATAGGATCTTTTCGTTGCCATTCAATTTCCTTTTTCTCAGGAACGCCTCTCTACTCTATACGTTCCTGAGAATACCTCTGTATCAAGTTGAAATACTTACCATATTACAATGTACTGTTTACCTTCAGGGTGAATATATTTTGAAGTACAAAGTTAAGTTTGTCCTTTAATCCAACTTATTTTTTAGTACCTAACAAAATAAAATTACGATGGGATGGAACCCTTCTTGTGCGAGCCCGACTTGCGCTTGGCCAGTTTTTTAAATATTACAGGTGTTATTCCATTAGAACTAATTTCACACATTTTACCCCCGATTCCTGGTGGGTTTTTATTCAGTTCTGTTTTGGTTTCTATTCTTTTCTGTTGTTTAATATTTTAATATTAGCTGTTAAGGCGTACCTATGTAAGAACTTAAAGTGATGGAGCACTTAGACTTAAGATCGAAAGGTTTTCTTTTACATGTAATAGTGTACTCATTGTTGAAGAGCCAAATAAAATAAAATAAGTAAAGAATTTAGGGCTAAATATTTATCAAACAGAAAAAAAATGCCTGAAAACTCATCAATAGGTTTCACAGAAACTTCAAATACAAAATTTAGAAACAGTTCTCAGTAACTTAACAATAAAACAGTCAGTAACCCGACAATTTAAACCTATTTTATTTTTATTTTTCCTCTTAAAAACGGTGTAGTCGATAGTGAGCCTAGTGAACACGCTAGGTAGGTAGGAGCGACGTGAAGCGACGTGCCAGTAGTACATGCTCGGCGTGACAGCTGCAGGTCGCCACGCCGCTCTCACGGCTAAACACATCCCACCATTTTATTATGTACGCCGTACGTGCTCCCCCGGGCGTTTTTATTCGTTTTAGTAGTTTTTAGATTGTGTACCTTGACAAAATCGTTGCTCAGTATAACTACAAATTACTCTGGACGAGGAACAGCCGACACGTGCCGCCTCAAATCGATAAAATTGATGGTCGATACACACTAACATTATAAAAGCAAAAGTTTAAGAGTGTGTGTATGTATGAGTGTTTATTACCTACTTCTTCATGCTCGAAGGGCTGAATGGATTTAGATGAAATTTGGCACACGAATAGACCATATGGTCTATCCTGGAATGGCAAAAGGTACAAAGGATACTTTTTTTAACAACCGGACCATCAAACCGCGCACCGTGCCATCAAAATGGCACAGTTCGCGTAGTGGTTGAGCGATTTAATACTGGGCTGTGGGTCGCCCATTCGATCTTCGCACGGAACAAATATTTGTATGTCCTACACATAGATCTTTTAGGTATAGGCGTTGACATCTATGTAGTAAATTTATATAGATTGGCCTGGTTCTCTTGTGTATGTGGGTCTACATGTTTGTAAGCACGCCCACGATAAAAGAGTAATTCCTAATGTGGGTCATAGTTTAAAAAAAACACACACACAAGTCCATAACACTTTTTTTTTGAGTCTGTTATTAAAAATACTTAGTTCATTTGTTATATTTATAGGTAGCTAAAAAGAAAAAAAGATGTAGCCTCGATACCTATATTATTTCAATTCCAGGTACAAACGAGAACAAACATTCAATAAGATCTCAAATAGAATCATCCTCCCACAAAGGATCATAGTTCAGAGCCTTAAATAGAATTCTACAAAACCGTATCTTCATACAGGATACTCGTACAACCAGCGATATAGTGAATATAATCTTTCATTACATTCTTCAGACGTTCAACGTTCCTAAATCGAGTTGAGTAAACGTTGTTACGCCTCGTTTCTCTAACTAAATAAGCATTCACTTCTCGAAAGGAAAACAGAACTTCGTAAAGAAATTTTTAGGTAAATATGACTTGGAGAAAATTGTAATACATCGCTAAGATAAAATCCAGATGGCTGCGAAATGCTGGGCAAAAATGAACAAATTGCTCGAACTCGTCGGCAAAATATTGAATTCAAATTGAAATGATCTTTATGAATACTCAATGGCTTCAAATAATCAGAGTATTTATTATGCAGGGGTATATTATATTGGAGCTCTGTCTATTGGCAGGTTGTTGAATCTATGCAGATATTGGCAATAACATTAAAATTCATGGTTGTGACAACAGACGACGTCAGTTCAAATGTTTGTCAGGGCTCGTCGATGTTAGATTGGTGTTTTTGTGTGCTATTCATTTTCTGTGAGCAGTGGTGGTCCTGTGGTAAAAGCGCCGACTTACGAGTGGCAGGTCGCGAGTTCAAACCCCACCAGGCGCATTACTTTGTGTAATTTATTTCAAAACGGTGAAGGCAAACATAGTGAGAAAACTGAGAACCAAAAATTCGAAGACATGACACATCCACCAACCCGCACTGGGCTCGTTTGGTGGATTACGGCCCTCTTTTAGAGAGGAGACCTGAGTCCTATTACCCGTGGGAACATTATAAGACTGATGCTAAGCTATGCTATTAATTTCCTAGACATTGGTAGCGACAAACTTGTAGTAATACGTCGGGAACATACATTACATTGATTACTAATGCCATTACCGTAATGTTGGTGGCTCAGTGAGCAGAAACACATTGCTGCGACTCTTGGAATTAAATGTCGAGCGCGGTGAGCTCACACAAACTGTAGTGAGTACTGGCAGTTTGTTTGTTGTTGGAACTACAAGGTTTTATAGTTGTGTTATGAACTATTTTTGAGTTCGTAGAATGATACGATCACCTATAATAAAAAAATCATCATACTATACTACTATCATACTATAATAAAAAAAAAATTGTGTAAGTGTTTAGTTATTAATTCATGAATCCCCGACCGGTCTCATTGGACCGCGCTGTTATTGTCTTATACTATTGTGTCTCGTTTCGCGGGTATTGATAGGTTAAATATGTTATTACGCTTTGGTGTATTTTTATGTTACAATAAATAAATGTTTTATCTATCAATCTATCTTCAAATGCTATTAATATTATAAACGTAAAAGTTTGTATGTATAGGTGTTTGTCACTCTTTCATATCAAAACCACTGAATGAATTTCAATATGTAAATGACATCTTAGAGATAGCATATAGGATACTTTAATCCTTGGGATAATTTTCTACAATCATGTGGATGTAACCACTGGCAAGTAAACACTTTAGAGTCATTGAAAAATATGAGAAATACACAAGAAGGAAAAAACCGAATAATAAAAGAATAAGCCATGTTTCAACAAGGTTATGGTTCGCAGAGAACAGTGCAGGCCAGTCCCGTGACCCGACTTCCGTGTAAGAAACGATAGGAATTCGATTTCGACCCTCGCGCCCAGAGTCCTTCCTGCATGTAAATGGAGGAAACTCCGTGTCCCACTAAGTCTATTTTTAAATTATAGTAAAATTGCCATTGTTTCCCTCTCGATCGTTTATTGGGTAACAATAAAGGTACAATATTTGATGGGAAATTATACAAAATGGGTTTCCGTAAACGGTCACTGTGTCGACCAGTAACTGCGTAATATCTTTTTTTTAGATAGCCATATTAGCCATTGTTTGTGAGTGTCGACCAGTAACTGCGTAATACCTTTTTTTTATAGCCATTGCTTGTGAGTAACCTAATGCGGTACAGTATTTTTACTTTTTTTTTGGTCTACTTATTCATCTTATCATACATTTACTAGCTTCCGCCCGCGACTTCGTCCGCGTGGAATCCCGATTTTGAAACCTTCTTCATTGGTGTTCCGCTCCTATTGGTCTTAGCGTGATGATATAAAGCCTTCCTCGATAAATGGGCTATCTAATACTGAAATCATTTTTCAAATCAGATCAGTAGTTTCTGAGATTAGCGCGTTCAAACAAACAAACTCTTCAGCTTTATAATATTAGTATATATATTATTTAAATTAGCGGTAATTACACTTAATTTATAACTTATTACAAATAAGGCTTATATTGTAAATTCACTTGTAGAACAACAGTAACATATACATCCGTGTCACTAGCTATGAGGTTTATTTTGTAATAGACTAGCCGCTACTCTGGGCGTTGTCTATAGGCAACTTTAGGCCGCTATATAGAGCCTAATAGCGTATGCATTAGAAAGGGGACCCTCATTACCTGAGTCTAACAACTAACTCTTTGGGACACGCGCCGGAAAATATTATATGAAACGAAGATAGGATATTTTCAGACTAGCCGTCCATTTTGAAATCGTTTATGGGGTTGTTTCAGAGTAGACCGCGAAAAACAATTTTTTAAAGGATTTTTTGCATTTAGACAGGTGATTATGAAGTTGTGTGTTGATTAAAATATAGAATTTATTTACGGAATTCATCTACCTAGCCTTTTCCCAACTATATTGGGGTTGGCTTCCAGTCAAGCCGGATTTAGCTAAAAACCAGTATTTTACGAGGAGCGGCTGCCTACCAGACCTCCACAACCCATTAACTGGGGTTACCCGGTACTTCATGGCAAGACTGGAGTCAGATTTAGGTACTGGCTTCTGACCATCCGTAACGACTGCCAAAGATCTACAAATGACAGCCGGGACCAACGGGTTAACGTGCTTTCCGAGGCACGGAGGAAACTCGTTATTAGAACTCGGAATTATTAGAGCTAATTCACGAAAAAAATATTCAATAGGGTGAGACGAACTGAGAGGGATATACTCTTTATATTAACTCCGTGGTTATACTCGTATTGATGATTTTTTTATAAGTATTGTTTGTATTCTGGATTAGTTGGGTGTGTGGAGCATATGACCTGTCGATGTGGCGAAACTTGGTACAGCCATGAGTTTCTTTTAGCTCAAACGATAATGAAGAGAATTTTATATAGTTACATATTTAATACGTAATGTTATTCCATAACTGTGTAGGTACTAAGTGAATGGAAGAGCCTAACTATATAGGTACTTCGTAGAAGGAGGGGCCAGAAATAGAATAGTCAAGTCATCAACATGAATAAGATATTAACGAGGCATAGATTGAGTATCATCAACCCATCTATTAATTAAGCCAACTCACATAATTACAGGCTGAATGCTCGACAAACAAGCCACCGAACAGGCCTGTAATTATAATGGTTGACGGCTACTTGTAGACCAATGGCACGTCGTTAATATGGCAACTACTCATGCAAATGCGTACACCACACATACTAATTACTAGGGATGGTGCGGAGGCGTCTTGGCGGACGCGGAGGTGGACAAGAATAAGATAAAACGATGTGGTATCATTTATACAAAGAAGAAAATTGAACTGTTTAATACAAAGAAGATACATAACTGGCCCTAGAGCGAAAAAGGCAATAGATGAATTACCATCTTAAAAAAAACATGTTTCTAAAATTATCCGGCACCACTAAACAGTTCCTGGCTTGGTTTGAACTTGGCCGCGGTCCACCACCACAGTGAAGATCCTTCTTTGTTTTCATCAGTGTCGAAGTGTCAGACATTTACTGACGAAAACCTAACTATGTTGCTTCAGTTTCCCCTTTTGTGAGGGCTACAGTCTCTTTCGAACAATCCGCAGCTTGGGGTTCAAACTTAAGTCATATAAAATTTTATCAAAATTGATTTAATATGTTATGGTGACCGCGACATTAGAATACCAAAATCATTTGCAGTTTAAGCATATTTACACCATAATATGATGTTATTCGGATTCAGACAATATTTATCTAGGTTCTAACGTCGTGTTTTTTTTTTAAACTTACCCCAAATGAAGTTTAAGCGAATTTAAATTTACATATTTTCACAGCGAAAATGTCATGTTTTTATTTGTTTTTTTTTTTGTATTATAAACAACAATATTTCAAAATATCTCTCCGCAGGAACACAGATATTATTATCAAGTTATAAATACTCGAAACAATATTGGAAATACATTCATTAATTTTTCATTCATCATTTTTGTTATTGCGGAAGATCTCCCAAATTTCCAATAGTTTGTATTGCTATCACAGCAAGCAACTGTCAGTGTGTGGATGATGACTTTACTCTAGTCAGTATGTCCAAGAATTGTTTATACTATCTGGATTGATTCCATCAACCTCAAAAACGGATTTTATTTCGTCTCAACTCGAGATTGCGCGCGGTGTACACAGGCCTCTTAATCGTGAAAACGTAACAGATAAAATGATTTTCATACGAGTATTAATAATATTAGTATGAATTAGTGAGAACTCTGCTAAAGACAGCAAACGCGGAAGCTGAGGTACGATTCCAGCGGAAGTTTCGCGTTTCCGTATACGGGAACAAGATTCCAGCCCAACCCTTCTAATTACACCATGGCCCACTATGATTGGGTCACATAATATAATTTAGTGAAGCCCGCACCGCTATATGTTTCACTAATACCTGGCTCTTGTGTCAAGTAAATCTTATTTAATATCTTAGTTTCAGCAATGTGTACCTGTAAGGGTTCTTGTAAGGGCTTCAGAATATGGGGTAGTATGTGGAAGGAGATTTTCTTGGTGTGACAAATAGGTATATCTCATCACACTAATATATTGTATGTGTGTTATACCTCCTTCACGTTCAAACGGTTGAACGGATTTCGCATAGGTGTTGTTATTAATGTATTTTTATTTAAAATTTATCTTTAGAGATTAGATGGAACTTTTATTCTATTCTATTGTTTGTCCAGTGCGTGTCAATTTCTTTTTTCTTCTTATACTTGGGACATGGACAGACCATGTCCTGGAATACTTTTAAGGAGTAAGTTTGTTAGGATTTTTTTTCGTGGCCGCTTGCAAATGCTAGGGTTCCATATAAGCGTTTTTATTTTTACTGCGTATGGCCGAAAAGGTAGATTATTGACTATCTATTGTTAGTTCTTCTCACGGCTTCGCTCACGAAGCTTATCCTATAGGTGGATTTTAATCAATTAAACAATTCTCGATATTCAAACAGTACTTCCAAAAATCTTACGAACAAACAATAAAGTTTACCTGGTACAATATTAGCTTAGATAACAGAATATCACATATTATTGCCAACTAATTTCTCTAGCGTTATTTACTATCCCGAGACATGAAGTATTACGTATAACGAGTTTCCGTTCAGCTTGTTATGAGATAAAACGAAACTATTTCTGTGCGAGTGTACATCCTGTGTGTGGGCGTAAGACTCTTATTGAGATTCCAGTATTGCTTAAACCAATATGTATTGTTTTTATCTATATATCTTCTGAGAGGAAGGAGCGTTGGAAGGCCTCCCTCAAGGTGGACCGAAGACTTGGTGAGGGTCGCGGGAATCTGATGGATAGAAGACGCATAGAACCGGTCGTTATAGTGACACTTGGAAAAGGCCAATGTCCAATAGTACGTCTTTCGGTTGAAATGATGATGATGAGTTCTGAGAGCTTCGTTAGCAAACCTTTCAAAAGAAGGTTATTTCTGCATTTCCCAACAACCACTATAAGTACAACTTTATTTACAATAAAACGTTAAACCCGTGCGCTGATTAAAATTCAATAAAACTACCTCCATAATTTACTTCGCATAATCCAGCTGTGTTTCCGAGTAACATAAATAACATCGTGAAATCCAAGCGGATGAAACCATGAAAATATATATTGTGCAGCCAGAGACAAACATGTTTACAAGATGTTTGTTTTGCTGAGAAAAGGCAAGTGAATCAAATTGAAGTTACGTTGAGTCCGTATTGTTATTCTCGTTCTGTGACTGCAGCAAATAAATTTCTCTTCAGCGTTTATTTTGCGGCTGACGAGGAACTTGTGTTTTCAGGCAATTTAAGTTGTGCGGCGCGGCTACGGCGTAGCACCGCTACGGCGAGCGCTACGGGCTACGATGCTACGATACCCTAGTTGTGCCGCCATTATATTCGCAAACTTTCAGTCGAAGTTGTTCTTTATTTAAGGCACTTTAAGATACCAATCCATGTTGGGGATGAGACGCTCATTTAGTGAAGCGATCTTTTTCTTTGTCCTTTTAGTCAGTCTGTCCAATAGGGTTGGACAAATGACAATACCTGCGGAGAAGTGACGTACCAGGTACTGTCATTACCGTTCATTTTGTGCTTAGTATTTAGCGGGAATGGTAACCGAAAAGTTAGTTATCTTCGTCGTAAACTTGATACCTTATCAATCACTCAATAAATCAAACCATTTGATGACAAATAAAACATTTGCAGACTAATTGCAAAATAACGGCGAAGAATTTTTCTTCACTGTTTCGAAAGCAGTAGTGATGAAACACATTACACAAAGTAAAGCCTGCCAGGGTTTGAAGTTTGAACCTACGACCTACATAACATGAAAGTCGTAAGTCAAGGTTGTCACCACAGGGCAACGACTGTACATTGATTTGATTCAATTGATTGAATCCGTAAGAATGTAGCATATTCTATCAAATAAATGAATTTGAATATACGCATAAATTAAATTGGTGAACTTGTCTCAGTATATCTGACCTTTGAATTAGGTCGTTTCCAATTTACTTAGCACCAAACGTTTTAAAGAAAAAGTCAGAGAACGTAGCTATTAGGTCCACGGCCACAGTAAAAGATATTCATTCAGGAAATAATTTGTAGTAAAATCCATTCCGGTACATTTTGTAGTTCAATGTGACTTGAAAATATTTTCATTTGTTGCTCGCCGTGGCCACGTAATAGCGTTCTTTGTCGCGGAATTAGCAATCAGCCGACGGCACTCCGCAGCCGCTGAAAAAAACAAGCCTCCGAGCTTTTTCTTAATTGCTGCGCAGATAAGCTTTCTGCCACAGCCCGCGCTCACAAATTACTAATATTTATCTAACGACTCGACTAAATGAAAACATGAAAAATGCGACCCCCTTCCTCACGGAACGGCCAACTCTCTCCTGCCATACGCTCAACTAAAATTAACTTCTATTACCGACTCAAAGTGTTTAAAAAACATTAAAGCGACCGCCGGAATCCCTTTAACCACCGTATCTCGTTATAAAGAAGTAAAACTTTACGTTTCTTCTTCTTGAAAAAAAAAAATGAAGACGGTCGAAGTTTTCCACTTTACCGGCGTTAAAATGAACTTCGTTTAAGACTGAATTGTATTTGGAACTTGTTAATTCCCGTCTCCCGCGCAGTTACTTAAGTAAGTCTTTCATTAGCGCTCGTCACGTGAGTGGAATTATAAGCCGCCGAGTTTTAAAGGTTGGCAAAAAATTCAAAAGACAATGATAGCGTCGCGGCGCGCCGTCCGTCCGCGGTCGGAACCCTTCCCCGGGTGCCTCCGCTGAATACAAATCGCCTTGCTACCTAACAACTTTTTATTAACCGTAACCGATCACATTTTTGACCGAACTTACTTCTATTGCGGTCTACTTCGGCCGCTCTGTTGTTTTAGAATCGAAAAGCAATTCCATTTTATATTCCATTTGAACTTGTAATTTTATTATTTCAATATTTTCTGTAGCGCCAGCGAAATAAAATGGGTATGCCCATTTGCCAGCCGTTTAAATTATATCAAAATATATTTGAAGCGATTGGACATCGTTACAACTTTAAGTACTGAAATTATCTGCATCTGTTACAGTACCTATACTGTAAACGCTTCAGCATTAAATTATTCTCAATTAGGTCTCGTCTCGGCAATACTGTTAACAGAATATCTTCGGCCTACATTTCAAAATAAATGTAGTCAAACTGTCTTTCACAGAAGAGAAATGCTACACCGCATTCCACAATTAAGCGGAATAGTTTTCCCTCAAAAGGGCAAATCTATAGGTGTTCAGTGAATACGTATGTCGAGGGAGGGTGAAGCAGTGGTTACAAAAAGAACCTCCGTCTGTCAAGCGCGACGCGGCGGGTTCTCTGCACGACAATGAAAAACACTTTCACCCCGCCGCGTGTGAATGCAAAATAGGGTAGAACTTTGCTTTACTGCCTCCGTACGCACTGAGCTACCGATGTAAACATATTTTATACGAGCCCCGCACTGTTTATTAAATAAAGAAAGTTACGTAAACCACTTTATTAGCGACAAAGAAGAAATAAATATGAAAACATATGAAAAAGGGACAAAACAAACGAAAGCCTCCAAACTTTATATCAGTTCGGCTTGTTGATTTTCCTTTTATATTACATTGACGACAGCATACGTATAACCGAAGACTACTTGAATATCGAGTTTACTTCTTAAATAAATGGTAGGATATATTTCGCAGCGCGAGCGAACAAACATATCTCTAAAGCGAGGGTAGTCTAGAGAATCGTAGTGCCATGTGCAATTATTCAGATTGAACTGCGGGTTTCAATACTATTAATCCTTCCAAGAATCCATTAATATTAATGGGAGTGAAGCTCCAATGAAAAATGTAGACGTTTGTAGCTGTTTTTATTGAAATAGAAACAAAGGGTTATCGTTATAGAATGTCAAGGAGGGATCTTTACGTTGGCGCGATCGTTTTCTTTGTAAGTCGTTCGAGTGAACAAAGGAAACTTCAATAAAATGGCGGTTCTCTATAACAAGTAGTGCAATGAGTCGACTATGTTCCGGCTGACACATTTGCTCGTTTAAATTCATGGTATCCTGCGCCCGCAAATAGTTAGCGAAGTTTGAATGACAGTAACGGGTGAGGTGAGCTATGAAATCACTGTTCACACATGGCGGCATTTCCGATGGCTATTATGGATACAGCCGAGCGCTTGCGGTCTATAACTAGAGTTGGCGTTTTAACTCAAGAATTTTTAGGTCACCTTTTTTGGGGATAGGAAATCATCTATATAATTACTCCTGAGTGGAGCGAGAGGCAGTTTTAGACTTTTACTGAATAAAATCTACCTGTGTTCCTTACGGGCCCTGAGCGTTTTGCCAGGTTTGAAGAAATCTTACCTAGAAATGTTGCAGGTTCATTGTTACATTAAATACATGTTAAATCGTAGGCATACGAGTAGGTATTTGACCAATTTATGTCCAAAATTAATAATAATGTTCAGGGTCGTATACAAAAACCGACACAAAAATACCGAATGCTTTTAACAAAGGTTTGCATGCAGATTTTTTACTGTAGCACAAAATAAAAACCGAAAATAAAAATGGAATTGAAATCGGTTAACCTTTGTCAAATCCAATAATACCATACACACCCCGAAAACGAGAATAAATCGCAATAAACAAGCTCGGGAGAGATCGCCTCTACCTAATTTATTATGTTGGCAGCAGTGCGGGCGCTGATACTTCAGATTAGGACCGATGAAATAATCCCATATGAACTCGACTCGGCAACGCGAATCACTTGCCAAAACACTTCCCAGCCATCTAGATTATTTTTGTTCCATGTTGTAAGCCACTATGTTCTTGTCGAATAATTAAATTAAGTTGCAAGTAAAAAAATAAGTTAAGCTAGCCAAACATAATTATACTAAAGAAAAAAATTTATTTTAAAAACTTAAACTTATTAATAAATGATTCCATTTCAATATTAAAAATAATTATTCTTAATGTTATTTTATTTGAGTTCAAGGTATATTAAAATAGTACAGAAATTAAAGTGAAAAATGAGGAAACTGGAAACGAGGTCCGCTCGGTTATTTGCCCTCTGAAATGAGTTTTCTCAAAGGTCTAAATAGCAGAGCGTAAATTCACTTCACCGTATCAAAATTATTAAGTCTGTTTTGTGACAAATTGAATGAAATATCAAAATAGCCAGGCCACAGTAATATTGCGAATTGATTGGCTTGGATACGTATTGAATCAATGTTTACGGACCATTCGTTGAAAACAATGAACGTCAAAGTTTTTAATATTTTAGGCCGCTCGCTCTCCACAATCCCCTTGCTATCAGAGAGCGGCCCGTAATACCCTGTCTCGTGCTATGGCAGTTCTAATACTCGCAGACAAGTGGGGTGACAGTGCCGAGTGTTTGCCGAGCACCCATCCTCGTCCAACGATGGGATAATAGCCCACTCGGCGCGACACCGAGCGACACAGAGCGACACCGAGCCACATCAGATTTCGCTCGGCTTAATGAATTCCGAACGTATAAATACGTTATCGGTTCATTCTATTCGAGTTTAGACGTTCGTGTGATGAAAGCGAATGGACGTTTGGTCTTTTGGAAAATGGGATTGTGTGTGCGTGGTCGTGTTTGTTTATTGTCATTTTGAAATATATATTTTTGGATGAATTGACATAGCACAGTTTATGTAACCGAATGATTAGGTCTATGTAAAGTTAAGATAGGTAATTGGCTCGTTAGGAGTGCAAACATGTAAGCAATTAGGCTTCTATCTATGCTTATCGGTTATTTGGTTATAAAGCAAGTTCATAACAATCACCAATTAAATATTTGGTTTTAGATTACTGTTTAGTTTACCCTGTTGTAGTATAAGAAATATTTCTTACTGTGTCTGTCTATGTCACAAGCTAAATAAATTTTCAATAAACTGAAATGTTATTCATGGTATATAAAGGAGCCAGCGTCTCTTGGCGAAGAAACCTATCTTAGCAATACAACAAAGCGCACGGGAATAAATACCAATTTTCACCTCAAAGGAATCTATCTGTGGAGAGAGAGCCAGCCAATCGGAAAGCAAACGCAAGGTAAATATTATTTGGAGATTTCGTTGAACACTAGTGGGGGTTTAAAGTCACGTAGCCGACAGTGATTTCAATTTCGCGCGAAGAATTCGTGCAACCGCACCGAGGAGTCTCGACGAGCCAGTGAAAGTACTGGAGGACATGACGGGAATCGCAGATGTGGAATACAAGTACTGCGGGTAAGTCTGTGGCTGGCGTGAAAATAGGACACTCTGTAGCTGTAGGTGGCAGACGTGTTAAAGTGGAAATCTAGTTGATTTTCTAATTTGGATACCTATACTGTATTGTGGTCCAGATATCATAACTTGAATGCTTTTGTAAAGGTTTTTTTAGGTCTTTTTAAAGAAGTTTTTTTATACTTCATGTGCAGTAGTGGTACATAGTTGGACTTAATGCAACAAGGCATTCTCTATCAGACAACAATATGGTACGTTTGCACAATAAACAGATACGGATACTTACCTGAAACAGAATAAAGTACATATCTATAAATTAAGTGGCTTATAATAATTAAATTCATACATATCTATGGGTAGATAATCTGCGTATTAATTAGAAGTTCCTTAAAACTTTTATATAGTAGAAGCAAGCACGTTTAAGTGAAACTATGTCCTTACAAGCAATTATGAACCCCACTGTTTAGTTATTAGGTTTTATAATTATTAAAATATCTAGTTATAAGGATTTATTAATCTTAATAACTAGAAAATAGGGTCCCCCAAAAAAACAAAAGAAAAACCGAAACACTTTCCATTCTTATCATTGTTTTTCATGCTCACACCGTGAACTATCAATCCGCCACACCGCCTTTACCAAAATAAGGCGGATCCCACCTACCTATCTAAAAATGACACCTCTCTCCACTGAGTAATGAACTTTCTTCCGTCGTAGCTAAATATCTACTGCTATATACCTAGCATAATAGTGCAGGAATCGTCGCGAGACTCGTGTCTCCGGGGAATGTCGCGGCAGGCCATATTAAATCGCACGTCGCAGTCGCACCGTCGCACAGTGAGTGCCGAGCCTTATTGCTCGCTCTTTAAAATCTTCGCCTCACCTCAACGATATTGAACAAGTTTCCAACTCAGAATGTTCGTAGTTAATTCTTAAAGTGAGCTCGTTTAGAGGAAATCTTTAGGAGATGTGTTACGGTTTTGTTTGGTAGTGTGTGAGGCATTCGAGAGTGTAAATATACTGGTTTTAGTTTCTGTTTCAGCTCAGCAGATATTACATGATATAATAACATCTGCTTACTAATAAAGAACTTTAACTATTTAAGCTTAAGATATATATAGGTTAGGTTACTAGTAGTAGTAAACACATCATATGTTGCTGTATGCCCAGACTAATATGCCCAGATCACTGGCAGCATTGTCACATCGAATGGCAATACTTATTTTTTGGGCAAAAACAAACCAGCCCTCTGGTTCCGTAAAGTGCCGATCAGTTGTGAAATTTTCATGAAAAGGAGACGCACATTCGGACTCAGTGTCCGAAACGTTTCGACCACAAATGGCTCAAAACTGTAATTACTAGTAAGGTAACCTAAATAGATGTACCCGTCTACCTAAAACTTTTGCAAACCATTTAACGATTAGTGTAAAAATTAAGTTAATTTTCTGAAAACATTTTCACTCTATCATAGGTACCTAAAGTGCCAGTAAAATCTAAAGAATTGAGTTATTCATCTTCCACTACAATATATCTAACGACACGTATTACTAGTACCTACCCACCTGGCTACTTTCTACACAGTCACTGAAGAAAATTCCAATTAATTCTTCCTCGGCTATTTCCAGTTCAAGTTTAAATTTGAACTCGTAAGACCTTCTCGTAATAAATTTTCTTATTCAATATCTGAGCTAAAGTGATGTTAGACGTAAAAAGTAGGAGCAGCTGCCGACAGCGGATTGGTTTAGAAAGTACCGTTCGCAAGTAGTTAGCGGAGGATAAGTTCCATGTTTGAACTTGCATTAGACTTCCACAAGAGATGCATTTTAAAATGTCCGGCAAGTCCGAAGTTGTAAGGAACAAAAGCAGTTTGTAGAATCCGACTGATGCTACGATGCGGGCTAAATGTTGATTTAATTCATGGTAAACTTGCATTTCGAGCTAAGTGGGTAAACTTACCTACTTAGCTCCGAAATACCTAAGCTCAAAGTACCTAACTAGGTACACCCAGAACTTGCGGGATTGGTCGAGAGAGTTACTGCGGCCATTGAACGCAAAGGGTATCCGACGAAACACCGGTGAGTTCTAGTTCTGGTAGGAGCTATTTAATTACATACCTCTGAAAGAAAGGTGCTCACGGAGTAAGCGACTAGCTTGTTGGTCTAAAGGTCAGGTTAAGCCCTGACTGCTACGCTGGAGGTCGTGGGTTGGATTTCCACCCAAGACAAATGTTTGTGTGATGAGCACGATCATTTTTTCTGTGTCTGGGTGTAATTTATTTCTAATAAGACAAGTATTTTTATCAGTTTTCTAATAATAGTAGCACAAGCTCTGCTTAGTTCAAGACTAGATAGCGTTGTGTGAAAGCTGTGGAATATTAAAAAAATACCCGTAAGTTTTGTATACCGGCTGGTTTACATCCATCATTTATAAACCTCTAAACGGACGGAGGACGTGTATCGTAACGCTACGTCAAACAACATTCATCAATCAATTTACTCTATTCCAAATAACAAGAGGAAAGTCAGTAAAAACGCTGCACACAATCCAATACAGTAAATAAACGTCGGATTCTTTCTCTTACTTTATATCCGTATGTCAAATAAAAAGAGTATCGAACGTGCGCCTGTAGCGGACTGTAGGTACTGTTTTTACTGTATCGGAGCTCGGGCGTAAAATCTTTTATACCCGCTGGTAAGAAGCCAGAGAATTAACACTCGTTCAGCCGATGGATAAACTCTGAAAGGATCTTTAAATGGCGCTCAGAGGCGTAAATTATTGCTCTCTACGCCCCTGTTTCAGCCACAATTTATCGCCGCCGAGTCACCTGTGGGACACCAGTAACTAGCCTCTCTATGGATATTCATGCTAAACTTACTCGATTGTTACCAAGTAATTCGGTCTAATAAACGTCGATAGTAACGTAAAACGATAAGATATTAACATTATATTGGAAACAATATTCTCTTTTTGGCTACTTTAACATAATATGTAAATATATCTGAATATACATAGTCTGAACTGAATATGTACGAGTACGCCCCAATGCTTCATATTTGTTGTGAGATAAGTGGGGAGATATTTACCGCATCATTCATAATAATGAATGCCGGACATTGGCATGCCATTCATCCAGCTTGTGCCATGTTGTGCCACGTAGTGCCAATAGCTCATTCCCAGCGTGACGCTTATAATTGCGAAACACGAGAAATTACGCATGATCGAGTCCATGCGGTATTTTCCGCTATCACTTTATGTAGAAATACGATAAATTCAACCGATTATACGTAATTTTTAAGTTCCAAAAATAACTAAATTTAACGTTCAACAACTATCTGTTTTTGGATACTTATTTAACCAAACTATCCCCGCACATACGTCATACTCCATTAAATTTTTCAAGCCATAAAAACTTGGAGGAAGGAAATAAATTAGTTTTGAATAGCGAGCTTACTTATTACTTAAAGTTACAAAAACTCTGACACTATGCCTTTCAATAGCGGAGGGTAGTATCTACACTAATCTTTAGATTATGTTAATGCGAAGCTACTTATACAGAAATCGGATCTTTTTCAAAAGATACTCTTTTATTTATATTCAAATCTTCGCGGAGTAAAAAGTATGTAAATCACGGAAGGGGTATAGTTTCTTTATGTAGTTTAACGCTGAATTACATAATGTTTACGACTTCCTGCTACCCACATAACAGACAAAATAAATAGATCTGTCAGTCTTCGTCGCGGTATCTATATTTTATATTCATGTACGCATAGAGTAGTGATTTATTTACGAGTTCTGGTACACAGGTTTCAAAAGGAAATTACTTATTTTTCTGCGAATTATAAATGAGCGTTAACTTCAACTATCGGGCGTACTTGCTTGTTCGTTATAAAACTGGATGAACTTTTAAAAGAGTCTCCTATTAGGAAATATTTTAAAAGCGAACCAGTTAAAAAACCCGTATGCTAACTGCTGCAATATTCCGCTAAAACTACGAGCGCCCGTCCAGTTCGCTCCTCAACCGCTCGCCGCGCCGCGCGCCGCGATCCACCAACACTCCACTTTTATGATTTATGAAAGAGCCGTGATATAAAAAGTCCGTCAAAATTCGTACCATCTAATTCCAATTTACAGAACTTTTGCTTTGAAGTATTTTTTCTCGTTTCATCAGCATTTAACGTCAACAAAGGATTTCAAACACTTTTATTTACAAATTAGTAAACTCAGCATTTTTTCAAAAGGGAAATCAGTTTTTCTGAATAATTATTATGCAAAGCTTAATTAACTGAGCGCAAATTAATTTACTTTTAAGAAAATTAGGGTGACAGTTTTGTCGAGTCGTCTTATGAGATATTTCGTCATTATGAAAATTACTAATTTTCCCTTTTACACGTCCTGATGAGGAGCTCCCGCTGCCTCATTAAAAATATTTTTATGACAACAGTTGCTACGCGACAGTCTGCTCTATTACATTAATATCAATGCTTTTGCTTTTGTATGCGGTGAATAGTCCCTCTCGATTGAAACATCGATATAAGAGCGGGAGCTTTTCTCCTCTAGGTAGCTATACGTAGACACATTAGTCAGATTGAAACCTCTTTGCCAAACTTAGAATTGCAAAATAGTGACTGCAACCGTTCCCGGATGCTGTTTGATTCAAAGAAATACATTTTATTTTGAGGTTTGTGGAGAGAATATTCAATGAAAGTATTTATTGTGTATGGAAAACAATAATAAAGCTGAAAAGCTCATTGTTACAGTATAATATGCCGTGGCTGTGTTCAACCAACAAACCTGAAATGTAAACAAGTTTCAGAATAAGTTGCGATAGTTTGCAGCGGGACTAACTTCTGTTCGCACAATACATCAGTGCACAGCGGCGGTAGATCACAATTACACTCGCGCTCTGTTAAAACTTCGCACGTACTTTAATGAGTCTTTTATTATATTCGTGCAACATACATAAATCGTTGTGCATTTGTTTCCCCCGAGGAGGTTAATCAAAGTCGAGGAGCGCCCGACGTCAGCAAAAACTAATTTGATCCAAAGTTAGCTCTATCGCGGACAACCCATTCGCTACACTAGTTATGATCGTAACACAATGTACATAATATCAACTCCGATCTCGAACTTGTATAATAAGTCTGGGTACACCTTTGCATAGCTACGTATAGAGGTAATCAAAGATGTATTTCGTAAGTGCGGAGCGAGTCAACCGCCATAGCTAAAAGTTAGTCAAACTTCGATTATATTGAACTTAAACGCGCTCTACCTTGAAATATGGTGGATACATCTTGGGGTCGGGTGTTTCATTTAAATAACAAGATTGGAGCATCCTTAGAATATAAGTCGAGCTAACTAATTATGTACCTACCTACATATTTCGGAATCGATTCTATTAAGGTAGGTTCCAATAATCACATGCCACGCCGTGCGCCGGTTGAGGGAACTTTCCTTATATAAATTTTAAAAACAAATGAAAATATGAATAAAAAAGACTGTAATGGACTTAAAAATAAAAAAACCGGGCAAGTGCGAGTCGGACTCGCGCACTGAGGGTTCCGTAGTAACTTACCTATAAAAACAGTTCAATCGAACAATTCGGCAGTCTCGAAATGTACGTTTTTTGCAGTATAAACGGACGAATCTTTTTTTCCCGTCACTTTACCAATTGAATTGAAAATTGATTTTTGCACAGCTTCAAGGGACCACGGACCCAATTATATGGTGTTAATTTCAACTCAATACCTCTAACTTACCTATGAATAAAGTTCTATTCTCGAATCGAGCGTTGAAGATTTTTCAAAAAAATAATTCTTGTGACGTAACAACAAATTTTCAGTTTTCAGACTTTTCCCTATATGAGTGCTATAAAACGTTGCTTCATGCCAAATTTCAAGATTCTAGGTCGACTGGAAGTACCCTTTAGGTTTTGATTCCCTTGCGAGTACTTGCGAGTTTTAAAATATGCAGCTTAAATTGCTGTTTCTTTTGATTGCGTTGACATAGAAGTTTGATTTTGTTACAGCTTAAAGGTATTATAGACCTGAGTATTTGGTATGAATTTCAATTTAATACCTCTACGCGTTTATGAGGAAATGGGTAGTAAGTTTAAAATTATTAAAAAAAAAATATTATGTGATGTAACTAAAAATTTATGGTTTTCGTAATTTTTCCTTTATCTATGCTATAAGACGTTACTTCGTACCAAATTTCAAGATTCTGAGTTCACGGGAAGTACCCTGTAGGTTTTGATTCCCTTGCAAGTGTCGAAAATTTGCGGCATAAACGGCTGTATCTTTTGATTGCGTTGGCTTAGAAGTTTGATTTTTTCACAGCTTCAAGGGACAGTAGACCTGAGTAATTGATATAATTTTCAGCTTCATACCTCCACGCGTTCCTGAGAAAAAGGGTCTTGACAGACGGACGGACAGACGGACAACAAAGTGATCCTATAAGGGTTCCGTTTTTTCCTTTTGAGGTACGGAACCCTAATTACAAGTAAGTAAGAACTATTTTACTGTTTGTGAATTATTTTATTGCGTTTACAACAGTTTTTTTTCGCATGCATTCTAAAAGTAGGCGAGTTACGTAAAGCACTACTTTTTTAACACCTTTTGTACAAAAACAAATAGGTAAATGATTTATTACCTAAGAAATTACATATTTATAAGTATTATTGCTTCAAGTGGAACTCGTGGCTAGATAATAACAGCCGTACGAGTCGGTCTTAAGGCTAAGCAACGCTTGCCAAGGTTGGTCTGTGGATGGGTGACCATCTTAACATACCGAGTTTCCTCCGTGCCTCGGAAAGCACGTTAAGCCGTTGGTCCCGGCTGTCATTTATAGATCTTTGACAGTCGTTACGGATAGTCAGAAGCCAGTAAATCTGACTCCAGTCTTGCCATGAAATACCGTGTTACCCTAGTTAATGGGTTGTGAAGGTCTGGTAGGCAGCCGCTCCGTGTAAAATACTGGTATTCAGCTAAATCCGGCTTGACTGGAAGCCGACCCCGATATAGTTAGGAAAAGGCTAGGCAGATGATGACTGCTTCAAGTAATACTTGTGTTATTTCTCCGATAGTGGAGAAATAAGGTAAAAAACCGGCCAAGAGCGTGTCGGGCCACGCCCACTGTAGGGTTCCGTAGTTTCCCGTCCGTCAAAATAAGTGTACCCAACTTTTCAAAAACTGTTCGTCCCATCAAGTTCAAAATAATTTTCCTAGAAAGTCTTTATAAAGCTCTACTTTCCAGATTTTTTTTCATATTTTCTAAACTTATGGTTCAAAAGTTAGAGGGGGGGGACACCTTGCTTTTTCCTTTGGGAGCGATTATTTCCGAAATTATGGATATTATCAAAAAATGATTTTAGTAAACCCCTATTCATTTTTGAATACCTATCCAAAAATATACCACACGTTAGGGTTGAAATTAAAAAAAAAAAACGCTTTTTACTTTACATGTAGGGGGGCTGCCCTAATAAAACATTTTTTTCCTATTTTTCATTTTTGCACTTTGTCGGCGTGATTGACATACATATTGGTACCAAATTTCAGCTTTCTAGAGCTAACGGTCACAGAGATTAAGCGAGGACGGACGGACAGACATGGCGAAACTATAAGGGTTCCGTTTTTGCCAATTGGCTACGGAACCCTAAAAACGGCAGAACAGCCCACGAAATTTAAATTTTACGAGTAGATATGAATTTGGCGGGTCGGCGTCAAGTTCTATGTTTATTAAAATATAATTTTTGACTGTGACTTGTGTTTATCTACAGAATAATAATTATTATTTATTGAATACTGGTGCCTACCCTCAAATGTAATCTCTCTCTCTCTCAACTCAAAGGTTTACTGGGTGAAAACTCATTATTGAGTTGAGCTTGCTTTTGTACATGAATTGTCAAATCACTGTGTCCCTATATTAAGATGTTTTGGATACAATTAAAGAGATGAAATAAAGAATTAAAGAGGAAGAAGTATTCAAACCTTCAATTTCGCCTAACCCTATTGATAGCTATTTCAGTAAAAAGTCATTCAATAGGGTTTGTGGGTTAGCTGAACTAAGAGGGTTTTATTGATGATTTTTATGATTAAAACTCAGTAAAGCCATACCTGTTACGGTCGGTAATCATATTATTTTAATGAATACGGCACCTGACGCCTTGTAAAATGCGTAAAATTTGAAATTGGCGGGCTACTAATGTTTACCCATAAAGTTTAACTTTATCGAAACCGTAAAAGTGTCCTCGTTCTTGAGATATCGGGTACTGGTGACAAATGTTACAGATATGGTTAATCCGCTAAAATAGTGGCGGTATGCGGGAGCCTGCACCTACACCGTGCAAGAATTTATTGTGATAAATAGGTAAGGTGAAGAAAAAATGTGTAGGCAAAACATTCTCAGTCAGTTACAAAAATCAAACCGCCCTAGAAAAGCAAATAAATATCTTTTCAACTTGTTACGTTTTTTTATATTGTTTTTAGGGTTCCGTACCTCAAACGGAAAAAACGGAACCCTTATAGGATCACTTTGTTGTCCGTCTGTCCGTCCGTCTGTCAAGACCCTTTTTCTCAGGAACGCGTGGAGGTATGAAGCTGAAAATTATATCAATTACTCAGGTCTACTGTCCCTTGAAGCTGTGAAAAAATCAAACTTCTAAGCCAACGCAATCAAAAGATACAGCCGTTTATGCCGCAAATTTTCGACACTTGCAAGGGAATCAAAACCTACAGGGTACTTCCCGTGAACTCAAAATCTTGAAATTTGGTACGAAGCAACGTCTTATAGCATAGATAAAGGAAAAATTACGAAAACCATAAATTTTTAGTTACATCACATAATATATTTTTTTTAATAATTTTAAACTTACTACCCATTTCCTCATAAACGCGTAGAGGTATTAAATTGAAATTCATACCAAATACTCAGGTCTATAATACCTTTAAGCTGTAACAAAATCAAACTTCTATGTCAACGCAATCAAAAGAAACAGCAATTTAAGCTGCATATTTTGAAACCCGCAAGTACTCGCAAGGGAATCAAAACCTAAAGGGTACTTCCAGTCGACCTAGAATCTTGAAATTTGGCATGAAGCAACGTTTTATAGCACTCATATAGGGAAAAGTCTGAAAACTGAAAATTTGTTGTTACGTCACAAGAATTTTTTTTTTTAAATCTTCAACGCTCGATTCGAGAATAGAACTTTATTCATAGGTAAGTTAGAGGTATTGAGTTGAAATTAACACCATATAATTGGGTCCGTGGTCCCTTGAAGCTGTGCAAAAATCAATTTTCAATTCAATTGGTAAAGTGACGGGAAAAAAAAGATTCGTCCGTTTATACTGCAAAAAACGTACATTTCGAGACTGTCGAATTGTTCGATTGAACTGTTTTTATAGGTAAGTTACTACGGAACCCTCAGTGCGCGAGTCCGACTCGCACTTGCCCGGTTTTTTTTTTATTATTTTATACACATTGATAATGATGATTATTTTTTTTAATACTTAATTTTGTAATTTTCTTTTCTGTCACTCGATAATATTCCTAGTGACCGCACGCGACACGAAGGTACGCACGCGCTAACATCGCGATGGAGATAGCGTTAGCGCACTCGTACACTAACGTCATCACAAAAACCGCTACAATTAGAACGATAGGATTGACCAGAACAATGGTAGACTCACCTTTTTAGGCTTGCCGTTCTTCCGTAGCAGCTTGGCGCAGCAGAGCCCCCTGGTGTCGGGCAGCGGCGCCGCGGGGCGCGACCAGCACAGCCGGCGCGGGCTGGGCGCGCCCGCCTCGCTGCGCGCCTCCTCCTTGTCCTCGCACATCACACTACCCACTACTTCCACCCCCCTAACATTACACAACCCGCGAAAAATCACAACCAACAAGATATCGATGCTTTATGAGAACCTCTGGCATTGTTTCCCCTATAAAACTACGGACCGCAACGATACAGCTATCTACACCGCAGTACGTTATAGAAAATAGCGACAATTTTCCAATTTTCTTCTTCGCTCTACCTAAAAGCGTTACAAAAATAAACTAAGAGATACCTAAGCGATTAAGTTCGATAGCTTTGTACTAAGTATTTTTAGAAGGTAATTAATATTTGAGCTGCTCTGCTAGGTTACTACTACGGCAGGCTGTTTTAACGTCCGATTCAGCATCTGAAACAAAGAGAGGATACATTACACATTAATTAATATGTAAAACGCGGTGATCATTCATCGTCGGAGCTTGTCAACGTAATTATTGCTATATTTACGCTACGCCGTGGTTCATGGGATTGACCGTTGTTAATGCCATTCAGTCTCAATTTAAAGTTTTTGCGCGGTATCCAAAAATATTATTAAAATATCAGCAGTCTACCAGTGAAAATCCCCTAAAAATCGATTGAACCGAGTCGGAGATTAACCAGAAAAAAACAAACAGACCGGCAGGCTGATTATGTATCTTGCAAAAGCCAAGCGATAGCAAAAATTGCACGAAAATTGCTCTTCAATCGCTAATTCGTATTACGTATTAGCGAAAACCACGCGATAGCAATCTAGCGACAGTGCTGCCTCTATGGAGCAATCAACTAACTAAAATGTGCATTGTTGCACTCGAATCCCTAGCGATAGCGTTTTACTTCGTATTACGTATGGTTTTTGACAGCGATGCGACAGCAATCGGCAAGCAAATTTAGCTGTCAAATTGCGTTAACCATTTCTTTGATTGTTGATCGCTTGCTTATCGCTCTCTGATTGCCAATAAAAATTAGCTTTCTATATCGAGTATTTTATTAGTTAAATTGTGTAGTTATATCTGCAGCGTGTGTTTAATTAACATTTCAACTTATTGTGTGTGCTTTAAAAGACTTTATTCAGTGTATTCAACCAACATATTATAAATTTGCTTGTCTTAAGTTTCCTTAGACCTTGAACCAAGGCCAACACCTTTGACTAAAGTGGTATGTTCTGCCAGATAGTCCAAACAGGATAAAGTACTTTTACTCTTCAAAGTAACTTTATTGCACTAACACATATAAAATAAAATAATATCATATTATTTTAAAACTTGTTGACATAGCAGTAGAATATCGTTTGGAGTCCAAGTAAACACTGATTTCATTCCTTTATCCATCTTATGGTCGACACAAAGCTATTTTTAGTAAAGTTCAAGTGGATTGAAGTGAATTTTAAGTTACAATTTTTTTTTCTTTTCCAAAAAAAATCAGATCCTGTTCGACATCTTTAACCCGCCATAGTCGCGCCTGGGTCAAAAAGACCCAGTACTTTAGTTTTTGTGCCATAACACTTTTTGGATTAGTTCATTCATATCGTCGCATTAAGTACCTTTAAGTGGGTTCACAGGCTATCCGCACACCTCACTTCAGCCACTTCCCGTGCAGCATTTAGATAGTAAGAAGGTGTAAAGTGAGAATGGGTCGTTTTGACCCTTTTGCGACGTAATGTGTTAGTGTATTTTTTGTTTCAAAAATATTATTTTGATTTTATTTCTTTGTAAATATGTCGTCAAATCGTTTGAATGACTGGAAAATAGCAAATATATTAGAAGAGGAAGACATTGAAGGTGGAATTTCGTCAGAAATTGAAGACCATTTGAATAATGATAATTACGATTCAGATTCCTGTCAGAGTGGTGAAGATAAACTCCTTGATGAGAAAAACCAAAACGCAATGCCAATTTTGCAATACTTATATATGTAGAGATCATACTACATTTATATGTATCAATTTATAATCAAAAATGAAGCCAAAACTAAGGTAAAACTATTGTAAAATTGGTGTAGAAAAATAAAAAATTGAACTATTTTATAGTAGATCTTTACGTGTAATTTGGAGACTGGTTTGGTTCCTATAACGTAAAAAGTAAGATTTTGCAGTGATCTTTTGAATTTTGTGATTTATATTACTTTTTATGTCCAAATAATAAACATTTATTATTTTTAAGTTTGTTTTGTTATCCTCTTTCAAAATAATTTACAAATAATTCCGAAACTTAATTAAGTTATTAAAAACAATACATTAAAAGTCTGGGTCTTTTCGACCCGTGCGCGACTTTGGGTGACTAAAAGGAGACGCGAGTACCCGGCGGGTTAAGTTAAATGGCTGTATGTTTTTAACTCGTAGTTTGACAATACATTAGTTCTCCAAATTGTTACTCAATTGCTGTTGGCGCTGGGGTCGCAGCAATAAGTGCATGGTAACAATCGGCGAGCGATCAGCAATCCATTTTTAGATAATACGGATCTTTTTGACGTTAAGCGATTGATCGCGCGTCGACTGCGCGATGATTGCGAATTGTTTGCTGATCGCTGTTTCATACATAATCAGCCCGCGGCAGACAGACAAACTGACATACAGATAGACAGATCTATCTATCTGTCAGTTTGTCTGTCTTTGTTGTTCGGTAAAAATACAGGCAGTTATAAATACCTATGGAATATACTTTCATAAACCTTTATTGGCTTTAGTAAGAGCTAACGGTCACAGAGATTAAGCGAGGACGGACGGACAGAGATGGCGAAACTATAAGAACCCTAAAATTACACCAAACACTTCAATTTTATTTATATCTATAGATGGGATGTAAAAATTTGAATGGCTGTGTATTTGATGTTCTTTCAGTCTTTCACACTCTAACGGCTGAATGGATTTGGATGAAATTAGCACGAGGGTTGACCATATCCTCTAGCACATAGGATAACTTTTATCTCGGGAGTACGTTCACTTGGGATATCTATTTTCTACTAGTATTATGTTCTATAAAGTTACACATGGATATTTTTGACATAGAATTAAAATGAACAGTATACTCATAAGAACCGTGTTGATAATATCCGCCATAAGCCAAGATCATTCTTTACACCAAGCTAAGCACATTAATGTCAATAGCGGCCTATCCCATTTGGGTAAATGAGCCAAAACAAAGAAACGTTGAATCACAACAGATTCCAGATTAACTTAAAGTAATCCGGTAATCGATTTAACATTATTCTTTGCCTAACTTCAGAGCGATTTGAGAAATATAAAATGAAGAATAATACGAAGATTGATTTTAGGGTTTTTTTTTTCTGTAATATTTTGGCGGTAGGTCCTCTCGTTTAGAAGTGGCTGGTGAGACATAGTTTCGCCCTCACCGGACATGACAAGTTCGTGATTGAGTTAGGGTCTCACTATTATGCGAACCACCCGGAGGACACGGTGGAGTATAAGGTGCAGCGCTTGGGCGGAGCACCCATGTCCTCGTTGGGGCGATCGGCGGCGGTGACCTGTCGCGCCGGGGCCTGGTACAGGCCATGGTGCGGAGCTGGGAAGTATGGACGGTAGTTGCCTCTTTTTGGGAAGCAGTCATGCTAGCGAAAGAAGCGGCCACAAGCGTGCGGTTTAACTCAGACCTCCAGTTCCGCTCTAGAGCGGAAATTCATTACATGATATCGGGTGAATTCTCCACACACCTAAACCGATTTGGAAAATTATTTTTTTTTACTCCACGTTTCTCACGTAGTTCCACGGTTCCCAAGATGAGGAAAAATGGAACTGTTCTATTATTGGCACACTTGCAATGGTTATATTCTATAATATGTGCTATTCTTTTTCTACATTAACCTTTCCACAGTTGTGCTGGAAGAAATTTCTTTTGAAATAAGCAGTACCGTTGTACCTACTAGTATCTATTACCTATATATTATTATCTTTTTCTGTTTCTTTGTGAATACATTATAAATAATAAAACAAAATTATATAAATATTCCAGAACATGGCTTACCAGGTTCCCAATTTTCATTATAACCCTTTCTTCGTCTTTGTGTTATTAGTGAAATAAGAATAAGTTTTAAAATATTAGAGAACCAAAGATAGAGAACCACAAACAGAGCAGCCACTGTCTAGAACAATAAGCCACTTCGTTACTTCACCCGTCTTTGTACCGAAGCTCGGTTCAAAACGAACTTAGACTAATTTCCATGTAATTTACGTCGGTAGCTACCAGGGATTTGGCAGCCAGTCGTAAAGTAAAAATGTTACTTGTAGACCGCGCCCTGATGAATATTAAACACAACACGCCTAATGAATGCGCCAACTTGCTCGACATAATTACGCCAACTCATTGAATTCTTTGCCAAACTCAGCCGGCACTTATTTAAATTCTTAACGGACGCTCTCGTAAGGGGGAATCTGTGCACTCCTATTTAATATGTGTATTTTAAAGATTTCTTTCTTCAGCACATGCAGCAGGTATCTACAAACTGTATCTTAACTTTAATTAATTAGCAGACTTGTTCATGAATTCTGGTAAATCCCACGAATGTTCGTATCCGTGCATATGTTGAATAACTTTTAATTAAAATAAAAGCGAGGACTGAACTAGAGCGGTTCAACACGTAGATAAAACTCGCACCTACATAAGCAGATACCTTTATTACGGCGCATAGTTCACACCGCAATGTTGGAATCATTCCAACAGCTAATATCCCATTCTGTTTGTCTTTCGAGGCAATAAAATGACTTTTATGCAAATCATACGAATTCTATACATTTTTGATGAGCCACCCGACGACGCATCGCGCCGATTAATTAATACATTTTCCATCAAACTTTGAAAGTTTCAAACTCGCGAATATTTTTTTATAGATTTATTTGCGCGAATTAATTATCACTTCGTTTGTTTTTCCTTGAATAAATATTCTGTTGTGAAGTGAGTGAAAAAGTTATTAAAATAGCCATTAAACAAATATAAACAGGCGAAACGAATGGTGCGGTGAGTATACAGATATTTATTTGATCGACTGAAATATATAAGGTTAATTCAAAACCAATGTTATTGCTCATAAATATTTATTTAGGAAAAAGAATAAAAGCCAAGCTTTTGAGCTTCAAAATCATAAAACTTTTCATAAAACTAAAATAGCGGCAAATATCATAAAATTCACTCAAAGTTCCACAAAACAGGGGTAGTACTTTGAGAATAAAATCTCTTTTATATTCAGCCTCATTAATGAGTGCAAATAAGTGCAAACCTACACTAGAGCCATGTTTGTTGACATGCTAGCGTATAAACGGGGCTTTTTTGTTTTTTCACTCTCGCGGAGAGCTCGCGTCTCGACTCGCGCGTCCCGACGTCGTATAAACTGCTTTTATTATAAAATCAAGCGCGTTTCACTCAAAAAAACGATAAGTACTCTTGTCTAGCGTTTCAACAACATGGAAATGAGAGAGTGAAAAGGAAAATTAGCAGCGCATTATATAATGAATGTCGACTTTATTTACTCGGCTTTGTTTAGACACGTATGTGTTTGAGATGAAAGAGAAAAGCGACGCTTGTTTCTGTTCTTCTTAGTTTCATAAACAGACTCCTTATAGAAGAACTAGGATAGTTTTCCGAGATCAGAATAAATGAACGTAGATTTTAATTATGTATTCTTAAGCTCTTGTATAAAATACATGAATTTAAATATTATGAACGAGATTTTCGTGTTCATGGTTTTTTCCGTTCGTTTATTTCAATTCAGTATTCTCTTTACTTACAATTTCCAACCACCTCGTACAGTGTAGTAATTAACATATTTTTAGGTAGCTGTATTATTAATTCTGCCTATCGTATCGTGTGTATTAATCTACATATCCATTTACTTAATATTTTAAACTTTATGTATTAAGGTGTATTAAGGCACGAAGGCGGACTTAAAACCTTAGGCATTCTCTACCAATCAAGGGTGGTGAAAATATTACCGATAATAATATTCAGGATAATTTCGTTAAATGTGTTTGGAGTAAAAAATATTCCAAAAATAAAATGTTATTTTAAAACTGGACTTCATATACCTATCTACTTCATGCAATACGCATGCAATGTGCAGCAGATGCACATATAAAAATATCTATTATTTATTTGTCTATAGAGATGACATAGACAAAGTCATCTCAATAGACTTTGTCTATGTCTTGACTTTGTATTTGCTTAAGTGCGTATAAGTCTAATGTCGAAAGTGAAAAAATCTCGTTTCAAACAAGAAAGAACTGGGTATGAAAAGAAAAATGAACAAAATCAGAAGTACGAAGAGGATAGAGTAAGAAAAGATTGCTGCAAAAAAATGCCTTTGTCCTGCATCATTTTTTACCTAGACATTAACGTTCCACACAGTAAAAGCAGTAGTACGTATAGTACTCAACTTAATAAACTCAATATAAATAATAAACTGAAAGACAACGTGTTTGCAGCTATCTCTTTATTTTAGTTTGATCACATTTATAGAAATCAACACAGATACAAACATATTTTTATTAGAGACGTAAGTATCGTTGATGGATCTTTCTTTAATCAGCATTCGCTACTCTAAATATAAAAGTTTTCTAGAATTTTTTTACTGGTCTGTAAGTTGACATATCCTCTCACTTTCAAAAACCATTAAAAACTTTCATACTTACTCAAACACCCTTATGAACCCGTAAAAGAAAAACTCAACTTCAAAATCATGTGGAACAGTAGCTCATACTATGATGTATTTATCGGGTCCGGTATGCGTTTACTTAGGATCGGGACCTACTCCTCCTATATTATGGTATACATATTCCCATATACACTATACAGGGTTATTTGTAAAACTTTGATAACCTCTCAGAACTATAGTTCGTTCGTGTAAAAATAACTAACAATATAAATAATATGTTTTGTTTGTTTGTTTATAACTTTGTAAAGTTAATTAATCTCATTATATTATATTACATGAGGGTATTGAGATTGATCTGATTGCGAACGATCTATCTCTGATCTGAGTTGCGATATTGGCGTGTGCCTTACTTATAATATAGGTATTTGTTTACTCGAAAAAAATAGGCTTGCATATGTAACGAGATTGAACTCGCGTTTTGAAAACAGCCTATAGATAACTTAAAAAATACAAGCCACAGGTGACAAATGAGATTTTGTTTAACAATATTAAATAGTGATGGTGCACGAAATAATAAAGTGGAAAAATTACAATACAGTAGTTTTACATTACTACATTATAACTTAAGTGTGCTTATAAAAATATTTTTCAAAGTGCAGTCAAAATAAAAATAAAACAAAAGAAGCAATTATTTAATATTCAATGAGCCTTACCAAAGTATGATCGAGCCAAAAAACAATTTTTACATCAGCACAAGAAATTCCACCCGCGCGAAGTCAAAAAATTAATTTTAAAAATGTCCTCGTAGAAAGTTGTGTTCAAAGTTTCGTAGCGCGTGCTACGCGGTGCTACGCCGTAGCCGAGAGCTACAACTGCTCTGAACTGGCGCCGGCCCGTCGCGCGGCTTTTATTCACTTCGCATCCCTCTCCCGCCCGCCCAAGTCGCCCTTCCCGCCCAAACAACCCCCTACATCGGGCAAATTCTCGAGCCTCACTGCCACGGGACCATTTTAATAATGCCTCACAAAGAAATAAAGGCTCTAGCGATTTGAGCGTTACATGTACTTTCTTGAACTTAATTAAGAAAATATTTGCTTAAATCGACCTGTTTTGCTTGGTATATTACGTTGATGGTTTATTATTAAAAAATATATTCGAATTTTAGTAGAAATCTGTCAACAATCAAACCAGTGCCTTAATTGAAATAAAAATAGCAGTCGTTTAATGAAATAGCCGAGTGTTCGAGTGAGTAGATCCCATAGGGTCCTAATCCGACAGTGGGATGAGATACTAGTCTCAGTTACTTATACGGACAGCAGGATTAATCTGTAGCCTTGCTGATAGCACCCTTCGGCTTTCTCATATCTACTGTCGTTCAAATAAGGTTTTTATGGCTGTTTCGTGAATGAGAGCTTGGTCAGTATTTATAGAAAATAAATGTGTAATTGTCATTTGTAACCACGAACTGTTTCAATCAAAGCTCTTTCGTATAGATAATAATAAAAAAGGCAAAGTCTCATCCACTGATTCATCAACGCCCCGCCCAAATCCTTGGATCTAGAACGCTGAAATTTTGCACATTGGTGTCTTTTATTATGTGTACCAAGAATTAGCATGGATTTCCTAATATTTACTCCATATGGGGATGTAACGAGGTCTAAAGTTGGTATGGAGAAATCTACTTCTACGCAGGCGAAGCCGCTAGCAGGAGACTTCTATATTTAAAGAAGTCTTACAACGAACCATTCATCTATCTACTAATGATTATCTACTAATATTTTATAGAGCGGTTCATAATATTGTTATTATGTTTGTAGTACGTAATTTCTATTAAAAATTATTTCATTAATAGAAAGGTACACCATGACAAATAAAGTCCAAAGCTTAACTTATCTCGTTGAGATTTAATTATCTCTAGTCCCATTTTAGGCTGCTTTTCAACCCGGAAAAACAAGGTCCTGTGGTATAGACAGCGTATTTATTACCAAATGATGATATTAGGTACGAGATTTCATATTAATTTGGCGTCATGATACAGTATTCTAATATATTTACTAAATTAGTAATAAAAAAAATAGTTGCAAGTGCATCACAGAAGATACCGTGGCCCTGGAACGCAAAACTTAATTATACTGAGTTGGGCGCCTTTTTGGTCTCACGAAAATTTAATTTTCTTTTTCCATGCTATGTTTTTTTTTATTTAAGTATACGATTGTGTGAGGCACGAATAATTTTCCTTTCATTTTTTTTCTTACAAAGAGCAACTGTTTTAGTCAGTAAAAATCTGACGACCCGACTATACCCTACAGCGGCAGAAGACATTTGATGATTTCCCATCAAAAAGAAAGGTGCGTCACAATACCCAATATTATAAGATAATCTGACCCTCGATTTTGAAGTTACGAAGGTATTTCTCAAACCCTACTTTAGCTGAAAATCTGTCAATTTGACATCAAAGTAGTTTTTGAGACGTCATCATTATCATTTCAATCAAAAGTTGTCCACTGCTGGATATAGGCCTCCCCGAAGTGTCGTCACGACGACTGGTCCTGTGCGTCTCGCATCCATCGGATTCCTACGACCATTTGAGACGTGCTTAAATCAAAATACTCAATTCAGAGAGCCGTCCTTAGTCTAGTCCAAGAGAGTTAGGAAGCAGTGAAGCAAGCTGTATAAAGCCCGTTGACTGGATAACCGTCTCAAACTTGACAGCTCTGGCTTAGCTCGAGCCGAAACGAGATAAGCTCGATTCTCTTAATAGATTTGAGAGCCGCATCCGATTGAATTGGAAGTCGGCATGGTGCATTTATTAATATTATTTTTTATGTACGCACTAACTTTCGTTACCGGTTTTACCCGCGTGAACATCGGAAATAATCCTATTGAGTCAGGCTTCTGAGATAAATATGTCTCATTTCCTAATCCACTTGGTCTACCCGAGAACCAGTTTCATCTAAATCCGTTCAGCTCAAAGGTCGCAGCGAAAGCTCTATTTATTACCTTTTGTCATCCTAATGGGAAAAGGTAATATAAAGCTATAGGTATATTTCGCATTTATAATACCTATTAGTAAGGATTCAGTTTATGGGCAGATTTAGAACAGTTTCGAAGTAGGTAAATTGGAAATAAGTTGAACAGTGGATAGACCACAGAAAATATTCATCTAACTTCATACCACACGTCAGTGTGTTGATAAGAGCACCAACTTACCTAACTATCCATACTTAATATTAAATGTTAACGTTACTGTCTGTTTGTAACGCTTCCACGGTTAAACTCCAAAACCAATATTGATGAAATTCGATACGCTTAAACCCCAAGGAAGGACCTAGGCTACTTTTTATCTAGTTTCGACTTTGACTTCCCATCCGCAATAACCTATACGCACGCGGACGAAGCCGCTGGCGGAAGCTATAGGTAGTAGGTGCTAAGATAAAATTAAAATTATCATTAGATCGGTCATTAACACTATAATAAAATCATTAGCTTTGTTATTAGTGTTATAATAAATTTGATTAGAATTATAAAACCAGAACAGCTATTATAATCTATGATTTAATTGATTATACCCAGTAATCGAAGAAAATTGTTAAGATAAAACAAAGCTAGCACAGTTACTATCATAGACGGAAACACACGCTTAACCTTATCACAGTTATCACATTATATTGTAGACATTACTAAAACTTAATAAAATCCTTTTTATTTCGACTAATAAAACGTACGTATTCTTAAAAAGTTAAACGTCGACATGAAATCGAATGAGACAATCACAGACTCCTTCCATTTATTTATCTCCGCCTGTGCCGAACTTAGAATATATAGCTAGGTATATTTAAATAACTACAAATACAACTGACCTTAGGTAAGCTTTCCCAGTCCCACTGCTCGTAAATCACATGATTCTCACAAACCAACGTTACAATCGATGTATAACGTAGAGTATAAACACTAAACACAGCACAAACCAGTTTGTTTACATGAATCTTAGCTAAATAAGATATAATAATATCATGTTGTGCTGGGGCGGGCTCGCAGCGCCGACTAGCGGCGAGCGCGCGAAGCAGGCGGTAGGGCGGCGGCGACTGGGGTCGCGAGGGTAGCGAGGGCCTTTTCCCTCTCATTCGCACACACTTCGCCTTAATTGTCACAATACTCCTATCGCGTTACGCAAAAACGACGCTTTTATCAATGACATAGGAGACATAATATTACTACGACCTAGCGCGCGCATCAGCCGGCCGGCGCCCCTCGCTCCAGCCTCGCGTAGTGGCCTTGAGTAGGCCTGATGTTTTCATCCCGTGTGCGTAATAAAGCGCTTAGGGAGGGACAAGTGACTTTAGCTGCAGGATTTATGGAGGAATCTCTAAAATTAATTCGGCCCGAATGTGGCCCTCCCGCTTGTCATAGGGAGAAGCCAACAGATTTAAATATTATTTACATAATGGCAAAAAAATTTGGGTAGTTTTATGAATAATTTTGTCTTGATTTTATCCTACAATTTTTGTTTATAATATTTATTTATGTGTACTTTATTATAATTGCACACCAAGATTTCAATTTATAAAAAAAGGAAAACTTACATTAAAAAATATACAATATCTAACATTTCAACAGAAATAAAATCCGTAAAAACATTTTATAAATTGTTTATTTGTAAAAATATATAACAAAGCAAAATTAATATCAGATGACGTGACAGAATTTATTTTATTGTTCTATAATAAGTCCTTTATGAATGAAAGACTTATACGCAAAATGAAACATAACCAACAGGCTAAGTAG
Source organism: Mythimna separata (assembly GCA_030763345.1). Taxonomy (NCBI): domain Eukaryota; kingdom Metazoa; phylum Arthropoda; class Insecta; order Lepidoptera; family Noctuidae; genus Mythimna; species Mythimna separata. Next base: position 9,326,737 of record CM061187.1, read on the forward strand.
GTACTTGTACTTTGAGAAACATTACTGACCTACAGTAATATCATAACACTTAATAAATATTTATTGTTTTCCATTCCTTTTTCGAGCATCCATTCCATATTTAATTTGACATTTTGAATTTATCCAATGAGCATGGGCTCTAACTTTCCAGACGCATGTAAAGCCTTGACATCAGAACCTCCTCCAACGCAGTTGCCATTGATGAACACTTGAGGTACCTGAAACATGCGAAAAGTACATTAATACTATTATTTATTATACCTATTTTATATCATTGTTCATTTGTATTGGAATATTTATGTAATTTGCATGACTATCTTCCATGTCTTCAAAATATAAACTTTCCTTATCGCTATGTTAACTTTCAATTTACAGTGTACCTATTGTATAAAATAATTAAATAAAAAGTAACTTCAGTTAACTGATAGCATTTGTTGTGTGACCTCAGTGTGGTTGTACTGATAAATACATACCTATTCACAGAATATGTGAATTTGGTTTACCACAAGAGATAATGAAACTTGCAACATATATTTGATGATGTGGCTGCACTTTCCCCAATAACTCTCTCAATACGAGATTTATAAACTGAGGAGGTAGATTGCGTCACTTCTATATTAAAACAGAAACATTTTTATAATATGGTGCAATGGAAGAATAGATATTTAAAAAATGGTATAGATAAAAAAGTAAGCAATAATTCAATCAACACTATCAGTACCAAGAACATACAATAACTCAATTGCATGCGCAGAATCCAGATGCCGAGTTGTTATAAGAAGTTGTTGACTCATGTTTATGCCTAGTATCTGACCAAACTGAGTCAGACTTTATGTTTTTAGTTTTTTCTATTATTGGTTGGTGACATCATAGTGTTAATGGCAGTAAGCTCTCCCCTACAGGCCTTTGTGACATCTTAACCATTATTAAAGTAAATTTACTTAATCACTACTACAAGCTAAGTATAAAGACAGAGAGGGAAGACAAAGAAAAGATGAATGGATTCTACGTGGCGTGATATCAAAGAAAAGGGAGCTAGATAGGGTGAAAGGACAGAATGGAAGAATCTGCTGCACCAAGCCTAAATAACATGGAACAAGGTCGGGAAGATGATGAGATCATGACTACCATCAGCTATTAGGCATGGAAATAAGTTAGGTATCACCTTACAATTCACACCTTTGTTTTAACACAAATATTAGGTAAAATCCAAATGTGTAGATGACACATTGGCTGCAACAGTCAACAAATGAATCATAGCCATTAGTAGTAACAATAGTAACTTACAGTTCTGAAACCGGTAACGGTAGCAAGGTTCTCCTGGATCGCAGCTCCATCGTCACGCTCATCTAACTCGTATACTTTGATGGGTTGCTTAACTTTACGGAACACCTGGAATTATCAATTGAACCTTTGTTTAGCATAAGATAATCTAGTGTCAATAAAACATTGATAACAGTATTTTTCTACAGTCTTTAGATACCAAATAGATACTATATTATAGACTTTGAACTGCAGTCTCAAAATCTTGTTTAATTTTAACTATTGCACCATAGTTTGTTAGAAGTTTAAGACCAACTTTAGAAGGATGAGTCATTAAGCTTTATAAAATGCAAGGATAATGAATTTAAATTTGAAAATCCTATACTTACTTCCTTAGCCATGTCGCAATAGGGGCAGTAGGATTTCGAGAATACTACAACTTTGTCTTGAGAAATTGCTTGTTTAATAAATTGCTGCACGTCTTGTGAACTCGCCATTTTGGAAGCACTAACAATTTTAGTTGACTGAGAGCCCATGTAACCTCAAATAGGAACCTTTTTGGAGAAATAATGTCACTGTCAGTGACTAAGCTGCATAATCACTGTCAGTGTCAGAATATCAATGTGTCAGATGCAGTTTTAATGTTGCCAAGTGTAGGTTTTTTGAAAATCGTTAAATAGAAATCGACTAAAAATTGACTTAATTTTTGCGTAACTAGACAGATCGAGAATATCCGTTCAACGATTTTAATTCTTAAAAGTCAATGTGCCACATATTGGCGGTAAGTTTAATTCTATGTTTTTTTTTTGTTGACACATTTCATGATTATGTGGGGAGTTTTTGGCGGGATTTTTTCGAATGAAGTTCGGTGGCTGCATTAATTGTTCGCAAATTGATTCCTAGTGTCCACTAGTGATATAAAATCGGTGGTTTAGTAAGTCACTATAGTCACACTATATTGGCATATTTGTATAGGTCACTATTGAGTATTGTGTAGTTTAGTATGTCACTATTGTGATTTAATTCATGAACCCCCGACCGGTCTCATAGGACCGCGCTGTTATTGTCTTACTATTGTGTCTCGTTTCGCGGGTATTGATAGGTTAAAATTTGTGCGGTTTTTTATCTTAACCGCCTACACAACTAGACATTATGTGGAATCATTGAAATAAACACGATATTGGTAAAATGGAGCTAAGAATTTGATTCTAGTGTTGACTACCTCAGCGAAGTTAGGGCTCCATAGGAAACCCCAGGATTATAACTTAAGCAGCTGCTTTGCTCGCGTGGTGTATCTTACGAGCAGCGTGCCAAAATTCTTAATGGGATCAATAGATCTATACATCATACAGCTTGACATGTCAAGAGAGAACTGACGAGTAGTACCTACCCGTACGTATATTTACCTACACGAACCATTTGAAACCACTTTTTACCCCTTCATAGATAGGTCCTTCTACAAACATCAGGAAGTTACCTACCTAAAGTCTTAAACCAACAATGTTATGTCTAGATAATAATAATATAATATTACCTACTTAATTAAGAGATGTTAGGTAAGTAAATATTATGATAATTTGGGTTAAAAATGTAAACCAGTTCTAGTATGGTAGCGTTTATTAATTAACGTTTGAATCCCCAACCGGTCCTATGAGACCGCGCTGTTATTGTTTTACTATTGTGTCTCGTTTCGCGGGTATCTGAGTAATTAACTAAAAAGTTTAGCTACTAATTAAGTAGGTACGAAACTAATACATCATCACACCCCTACGCACATAATAATATATATCTAAAGGGTATTAGGTATAGGTATTCAATTATAGATTAATATGACAGCCAAGAATTCCTTAAAAAAATCATAATAAAAGTAAAAAAAATTGCATGGATAAGTAATATCAAAATTAATACCTATGCATTTAATGCAAGGAACTTTATTTATGTATGCAAGTCTTTATTAATGTAAATATTATTTTATCCAGGCAGGTGTTTAAATTTCTCACAGTGTTATCACAGTAAACAGATCTTATCAGATCAGTGTAAGTACCTACTTACCCGCTTGTTATCTGCTATACCAACATGAAATATCAAGAGAACTCGACCCCATGTGATTAACGCCGTAGAATAATATCTACGAGTACTTTGCTAATATTATTAGTGCTGTATCATTTCCGTACCTATTTATGAACTAAGTTTCCTTTTCAAGCTAGATTTGCGGGATGAAACCAATTTTTCTGGCAAAATTAAAGTAAAAAAATTAAAATATGCTTACCGTTTTAGCAGTGGTGGCCCAGTGGTAATGGCTCAAATTTACCAGTAGCAGGCAGGCACTTAGTTTAATTTATTTCATCACCACTGCTCTAACAATGAGGAAGCAAAACATCTTGAGAAAACCTACATTTCCTAGAAACAAAATTCGTAGACAATAACTTCTATCCAGCACTGGACCCGCGTGCTGGATATGGCCCAATCCGTTTCTTAGGTTCCACCAGTGTGATCATTATAAAGGCTATTTATATATGCTATACTTAAGCACCATCAATATATTAGGAAACAACTTAGTGGTATTGGTGTATTTTGGCAATAGCAACTCGAACAAGGTAGGTAGGGTTAATCCCCGACCTTTCACTTGACGCATCCTAACCGCAGGATTATAACGGTTTATTCACACCTGCGTCCATCATCGAAAGTTTCGAAATAAACTAACTTACATAATACATTTCGTTAAAAACGAATAGGCGTTCGCGTTTAAGAAGCAAATTGTGATCTAATACGATTCATAATTGGCTATTCACGACGACATTAGAACCCATTCATGATTTTTACTCAGTTGGATTTGCTACCGAACAACATGTACTTATATAAAACTAACTGAATCCTGTTATTATTGTCGTTTGTGGTACTCTCTTTTCTTTCTTTCTTTCTACGGAGGGAAAAAGGATACAAGGTGCATATGACTTTAAACAAGAGAAACGATTCGTGTCAGTCAAATTATTCAAACGATTTTTATCATTTCGGTTTATCCCTTTTAGACGTAGTAGGTCAGACTTACCTAGAGTGAATACGGTCATTAAACAGAAAAATTAAAAAGGAATCGTATATAATCACAATCGAATCTGGTAAAAACAACGATTCATAAATGTGTGAACTCTTCGTAACCTTCATCCTGTGGCCGTAACCGTACTTACTATCAAAAGGTCAGTAGGTAGAAGATGCTTTCTACATACTGGCTATTCCACGCCTGTTCGTTATACTTATTCTATTCTTACTTAAATCTTAATGCTCTCAATCATGCTTTTTCTGAGGCCACCTTGCCCCTCATTCCATCATCATCCACAAGACCATCACGATCCATGCTAAAATTGTCTGGTAGATATTGCTGTCAGCGATAAGACCGCCATTGTACCCATAGATTTAAGTTATTGTATAAACTGTACTGTTACTTTTTGTTGTACAATAAAGTTTATTCTATGCTATTCTATCATCTCAGCCAAAAAACGTCCACTGCTAGACATAGGCCTCATTCCATGTCAGAAAGTAAAGCAAAATTTAAGTCATATCTACGGCTTTGTTTGTCTTTGGAGTTCACAAAAAAATGTGTTCAAGGTGTAAAGTCAATATTATTATCTTTAGAGTCAGTGCCAAACTAATTTACGTAACCTCTAATCTGACCGAAAAAACATGACAGTCACACATCATGAAAAAATTACAATTACCTAATTTGCTCGTTGGTCTGGTTGTCACAAGCTTACTTGAACATGAGTTCCTGGGTTTAATTCCCGGGTTGACCAAAATATAACTGGATATTACCAAGTGTAATTTCTCAGGGAATAGTCTGTAGTCTGACTGAATTTTGGAAATAAGGCTGTAGCCTACTGCGGATGGATGTACTACAGGTGCACGGTGCACCTCTACTAAACCATCCAGGAAATACAGGTGTATTTCATATTTAATGTTAGCATTTAATAAATTCTTCAAAAAATGCATACCTACTTAGGTAATAAATTAAAATCCTTAACTACGTGCACCTGTATTTACCTTTTTTTCATCGGGGGGAAACCTTTAAAAGCGTCTTGATTTTTGGGGACCACCCCGGTTATCACTATCAGAATATGAAATGGCTCTTGACCTAGCGACCTACCTAATTATGTAGGTATCTGTCTGTGACTACGTAACAGGTTTTTAGACGCTTGTTTTTATATTAGTTAAATCAACATATTTACAAAATTACGACATGACAACACGAACATAAAGAAGCGACCTTTGATCTCAAGTTATTTAGTAGCAAGTTGATACAGGTAAGTAGGTATCGAAGGTAGTATCATTCTGCGCTTGTCATACCTACGCACCAAAAGCGGCAATCAAGATGCACACATCTGCATATTCGACCACCTGACCGGTATAAAGGTACCTTAACTTATTATAGGTACTAACTACCTGCATATCAGGGGCGTAACTACCGCCGTATAAATTATTCAGGGCCCCCAGGATTCAGTAGCCCTGGGTGGAAGCATAAAATTACAGTCCAAAAACTCAAATTCTTACTAATGAGAGGTTCTCAGGCTATTTGTCTGTTGATTTGCCGAATTTTCAGGTGCTATTTGGGTTTATTTCGTAATAAAAACAATATAAAACAGATATTGCTTTTATACCGAAATACCTAAACCCATCTAGCACTGGGTCTTAGCGCTATCAGATCAAAGAGGGGCCCCCTTTTTTATTATACCTACGTGGCCCCTTAGGGATTAGCTACGCCCCTGCTGAATATTATAAGTCCAAGACCCACCTTGGACTTGTAATAATAAACCCAATCTTTTAATGTATGAGTCAACCATTTTAACTTTTGTAAACAAGGAACATGCTTTGTCAGTTTATTGTAGGCATTTAGTAGTGTCAATATTTATTACGTAAATTGCATACTTAACTAATGTAGTAGCGCCATTTAAAATTATTTGTCATTACGGAATTACTAATATTTCAATGTCATTTTATTAACCTAGGTTCACTGGTTAGGTTTCTATAATATGAATTTAGATAGGTAACTCTTCTAATAATAATACAAAAATGAATTATATTTTTGAATATATTTTTTTTACTATTTCGTGTAATATTTCCAAATATAATTTATATGAAAATTAAAATAAATACAGAGATATAATAACGTGGATCTGGATACCTATGGTTGTGATGACCGGTGACCCAGTGATTATTCGTACCTACTGATCCATTAGTTAAGGCACCCGCCCCTGCAAGAAATTGCGGATTCGAAACTGGGCAAAGTGCCAATGTGAGTGATTTAATTCAAATTAAGTACTGTATTATGTATAATTTGTAACATATTATAGCAACCTAAATAATTAAACCAATTTCTTTTAAATATACTTAATTTAAAAATAACAATCATGTACTTTTTTAAGTTTATCTAGAATATTAGGCACTAACACCTTGTGCCTTGGAAAGTAGGTACGTAACCTTTGATCCCAGCCGAAATTCATAGAACTTTGACACTAGTTACTGGAAGTCAGACACCGGAAAGTCTGAACATCTCATCATCTTCTCCAAAGAGTATCGTGTTACCCACTTGGTCGTGTTACAACGGGGTTGTGTATAAAATACGGGTAGCCATTTATCCAGTTAGACCAGAAGCCGCAGTTAAGCTAGTTGTGAAAAGGTTAGGGGGAGATGATGATGGTAGTGCTTTGCGTTCCATGGTATCGGTAACTCTTTTGAACAACTATAGTCCAAGATTAAGATACATAGCCTACATAGGCATACGTTTACCACGTAATAGCTAACTCGCAATACTGCAGCTAGAGTTCGAAACTAGTCGAGCAAACCTGAAAAAAGTGGACCATATTTTTTTAATACTTTGACACTACATTCCAAAGGACCGATCGATCAAGTTAGAGTTGTAAGAACAAATCACAAATCAATAATACTACGCGATCGGTACCCGTATTATGTGACTGAAACTCTATATGGCATTGCGAGTCGATCTATATGTACATAGTGCCTTGTGGTGGGCAGTGATACGAGCTTGTGACCACACCACGGACAACAGTTTGCTTACCACCAACGGTACTATCTGGTATGCACCGTTAGCTAATTACAGAAGTTCACGACTTTATTATTGGTCGCCTCACTATTTGCCTTGTTGTGAATTCGCACAAGTATTTTATATTGTAATTGGTATTGGCTCCTGTGTAGAACCCGCCAGGTGTCCGGTCCTGATCTTGCACCTGGGTTAGATATAAGCACGATAAAAGTGAAGGATTGCGAAATATCTCGATTGCTCTACTAGTCTACACAATAACTATAGGTAGTAGACACAAAATATAAAAACTTTAGGCTTACGTTTTTCAATAAGTACCTACTCACTTAATCTACTGTATTTTTTTTTATCAGGACCCATGTTCGTTTACTTTTTGTTGTCAGGGAAAAGAATAAAAAACCTTTGCCATGAATTCAAAACAATAGCATATTTTTGTTCTTTTAAAATCGAAAGTAAAAAGCATTGTCATTGGAAACACATAACATTTCTGACAGAAACTTTAAGATTTTTTATTAGTTCACATCAATCGATAGTTTAATCATTAGAGACCTTTTACGGACAGTGTTTTAGCTCTTGCAGACTACCACTGGTCCGCGGAAACCACCAATGTAAACGGTTGAAATCCATCACATTTACATTAAGTCAAAGTCAAAGTCAAATAATTTATTCGCATAATATTAACTAATGTATTACACTCTACAAAAAAAGAAGTCTCTTTTTTAACGGTTCATGAAAAAGTAGGTAAGTTACAATTCTGTTGGCTAGTTTCCAGTTTAATTTTCCAGATGTTAGGTCTTTTTCAATTATTTTTCTCTTTGGAATACAGGTATTTTTAATTTCATACTCAAATCTCCCGACTGCTCAGTCCGCTTTTTTACCTTTGTGTTGTATGCAGATTAAATAAATAAATCTCATCATCCTTATTTCAGCTGAAAGACGTCCACAGCTGGACATAATACGCCTCCAAGCATCGCCACACCGATTCCTGTGACTCTCACTAGGTAATATCAGTCCAGCTTGTCGGAAACGTTCCAACGCCGCGTATTTCGGTACGTAACCGCCACTCCGGGACTTATTTTTCGGCCCCATAACCATTTTTTCTTAGAGCAATGTGACCAGCTACTCCAATAAACTTCGATGTTAATAAAAACAGTAGGTAAGTACTAGCAAAGTAAAACCTTTGGACTGCCTACCTTGGTTTAGTCAACGACTACAAAAGAATCCACAATTACTTACCACAATGAATAGACATGGCGATAATATGTTACTACTTATATCCACGTAACTATTTCACACTGTATTAAATCTTTACAATGCTTGTGCCTTGAAGGTCTTTACAGCACCTTAAGAAATGTAGAGGATTGGAAATGAGTCAGACAACAGGCATTATGTGCTCGCAAAAAGATAGCCTTGGCATTAAAGTTGTATTATAACAATGAAAATCATGTAAAAAAACCTCGCTATGTGTAACAAGCAGCCGAGTCAAGGCTTTACTATCCTTTTCTTTATCTTTCAGTAGTAAATAAAATCAGTGTCATCATCATTCTCATCAAATGAGCCAACCCGCTCTGGATGGAACGGAATAAAATAAGGAGTGACACATTTTTCCAACCAAAACTCACCTTGGTTACTTTGGTTGCCCTTTGCGCTCCAGGGCCATAGTACTTAACTCTTGCGAGTAATCCCGCATGCCTGCTAGGCATCGACCTTAACGGGCATCGTCAATCTTGCTGATCATTCATTAAGGCGCTCGGGGAACACGACGTGCTGTCGTTGCCAATATTGGACGGCGAGTTACCCATTGCTCACTGTTCGCAAACCCACGCCTAAGGTACGTTAGCTGGGACGCCTAAAGCTTGTTAATTTCGGGTAAATGCAGTACATCTTATTCTTCATACCTGTTTAGAAAGATATAAATAGAGATGTTTCTATGATCATTAGAAAGCCAATGATTGAACTAAAAAACTTGAATGAAGGCTTGAAGAATGTTTAATTAAGGAAGTCACATGGAGATTCACAGTTAAGTCCCAATGTGCCTATGTTTCATTGTAACTGGCCGCCATTCAGAACCGTTCGTATCCGTTGAAGTTCTAGCAACAAGAAATTCTTGTGAAATACCACGCGACAAGGCTCGCTTCCGGGTTTCGCGCGCGCATAGTAGCCGAGGTTGTTTTGAAACGCGACGCCGGTCGCTGGCTACACCTGCGCCACTTGTACCATATCTGCCATACACACCTTTATTCTACAACACGACTTTACCCTTTCATAATTGTGATTGAAACACATAATATCTGTTGTAGAGCTCTTTTACTATGTTTTGCCGGGAATTTCTTTTGGGCACGCTCCGCTTTAAATGTGGCATCCTTCTTATCTTTTTTATCGTACTCATTTATGTATGCTTCCTCCAGGAATGTTTACTCATCTGATTGAATAAATCTATTTTATTTGAAACTAGGTTTTCACTGCTGCCTCGCCTGCCTCACCCGCGTCTTTGGTTACTGCTCCATTCTCGTGGGTCGTAACGTGATGTTAACCTATAGCCTTCCTAAATAAATGGCCTATTCAACACTTACATGTTTTTTCAATTCGAACCAGCAGTTTCGAGATTAGGTCGTTCAAATAAACATGTCAGCTTTATAATCTCTAACTCTGCTTCCAGTCCTTATCCCATATTACTTGTGGTCGGCGCAACACGTTTTCTTCTTCCATTCTGTCCTGTCTAATGTGTCACTTTATTTGCGGTCGCACTCCTCTTAAACGGGTCGACCGATTTTTAGCAACCTTTTGCACAAATCCATAGCTCTTTCTTAGAGTCTGGTATTGATAAAAACACTTTGTTTATATGTTATAGCTATAGCGCAGCAGTTATCACTATTATACATGACGTAGATAGTATACTCGTAGATTAGATCTAAAAAGAATAGTTACAGATTTACTTTTTAGAAAGATGCTGCCTACATGTATTACGAGTACCTATATCTATATTTAACCTTGAGAGTTGTACAGAATAACACATTCCGATCAGATCATAAAGTCTTGAAATCAACTTTTAATTCAGAAAAAGTCAATTTGTAACACAATGGACACAATCTTACTTTAATGTAATGCTGTTAACATTATATGACCGGAATAAGAATGTAGTCAATCAATGGACATACGACAGTTTTATAACATGGCTATAGTGATGTGGTGATATATCAGTATCAGTGTCCACAAAGACAGCTTGGTGTAAATTTTTATGATTTCTTTATGTACTCGTAATGTAAAGATAATTGAATAATTAATGAAAACATAGGCAATAATCGTCTTCATGGGCGTCGAGAGTCACGTCAGGTCAGTCAACGTGATACGAGTAGGTACAGTATAGACTGTACCTATCACTCACTGGATTCACATCAGGGATGTAGCAACCGCCATACCTACTAGCCGTATCAATGCTAGGGGCCCCCAGGGTTCAGGAGCCTCTACCTATAGAAGCATAATACTCGTAAATGTTTATACAGAAACCGAAATTATGGTTAATGAGAGACTCTCAAATAGGCCTGGCTATTTGGTCTATTCCGTAACAAAACCAACATCCCTTTTGGGGTTTGTGGCAGTGGCAGTCGGGTAAAAAAGTGCCATTTCTTTTACTTTACTACTATTTTTTGCGTATTCCAGTGATGATTTAGATTACTCCAGTTTTTTTTTATAAACTGGTGCTAACTGCGATCCCACCAGATGGTAAGCAGTGATGCATTCGTTGATGTTAAGGCGCACTATAGTTTATTAAGAGCCTATTCACTCTAGCTTTGAAGACATCAAAGAAACTCCTACATTGGAAATGCTTGCTCACATTGAAGAAGCATTTGATGACTCTAGACCAGGGTAGATAATTTTTGAAACCAAAAAAAATTACAGTAGGATGAAACCCATTAGAAAAGGAGGGGAATATGATCAAATTGAAAGGAAAAATAAATTACGGTCGATCCGAGTTCGGGAAGTGGGAGGGGGTGAGGTTTTAAGGGTAAAAAATGGTTTATCTTGATTTCCGGCCGAACTACAAGTCCTATGGAAAAAAGTTAAATGGCAAAGTTGTAGGCAATAAAAAGATCTACAACTTTTGTATTTGCAGATTTTTCACATAACCTCAAAATTTAGGTGAAAAATTCAAAAAACCAAGTTTTTGGTTTTTTATTTATATCTTTTTCAAAAAAAATATTTTTTCTACGAAATTTGGTGAAAACTTACCTTATTATGTCCCAAATACACTGTAATTTATTTGATTAAAAATATTTATTTTTTCGCTTCATTTTAATTTAATATCAAAAAAGCACCCTAATTTTCAATCAAAAATTCTGACGTCAAAATATCAGCTTTTTTCAAAAAGTTTGGGGGCTTTTTGTTCGTTGAAATATCTACTTTCTGATGGTGTAAAGAAAAATATACATTACTATAGGAAATATTCTTAGAAAATGCAAAGAATTGAAAAAACCTCAAATTCGAAATTTTTTATTTAATCATTATGTACAATTTCATCAAAAAAATGTGATTGCTGCAATTTTTTTTAGTTAAAAAGTTTATTTATTTTACTCGAATTACATTCATGTCATAGAAAATTTTATACAGAATAAATATACATGTAAATCGTACTATTGAATTTAGAAACTTAATTCTGATTACGCTATTCATTAATTTTTTTTTTAAAAACGTTAATCTTGTTATTTATAAATACGTTATTTGAAATTCTAATCAGTTACTCATTCGTTTTTGTCTCTTTGGAGGCATTTCTTCATCGTCAGATTCGACAAATCTTTCCAACTCTAGTTGATCGTCGAAATCTTTAAGACCATCATCTTCGTCTCCAATGTTATTTCCAGTCTGCATTGGTTCTTCATTAATAATTTCATCAAACCGCAATGAGATTGAAAATTAAAAAATAATAATAAGAGTAGAGTTATTTAATTTTTAATAAGAGCGTCCTTATTTATTTGTTTTCCTTCCTGTGATTTCTTACGTCTTGAGCTACAGAATGTAGCTATTGCAGTCTCATCATTATAATGACTTTGACAAGTTCGATGAATAAGAGCTGATGTTAAAGTTTCAAATTTTTTGTATCTATTGTCGATTCTCTTCTTGCTAGACGCCACTAAACGATTCAAAGCTGTTTTTTTATTTTATTTCATACACTTGCTTGTCGTCTGACTTATTGCAGATTATACAAACAGATTCTTCCATACTGGTAATCTGAAAAGACAAAATCAAATTAATAATGCCTTCAAAGTTTTATCATGAGTATAACTAAATCTGTTTGTATAAAATAAACGAAGTTACTATTTTTTTATTCTTGTACTGAAATATCATTCAATTTCAATTTTTTAGGTTACGTTACGTTAAACATACTATTTATAAAAGAAAATATTACTATTTTTATTTTGAAGCTGATTAATATAGATTAAAATACAGATAGTATTTACCTTGCTATGCAGATTCCAAACGATTCTTTCAATAAAGTAAATTTCTCACAAATCACTTAGAGCAAGTCAGCCTGCACCTGTATTTTTAAAAACGATGTTGTACACTACTCTGTATCTCGAATACTGACTAACGGTCTTTACAGCTGCTATGAAATAGCAGGTATGGGTAAGGCCCAGACCCTCCTAGGTCCGTCCCCACTTCTCAATGAAATAACTTACAATGGGCTTAAATTCACCGAAGGTCACTCAGGTATATAAATTATTTTTAAAACAGCAATAAATAGGCATCTACAAATATTATTTAAAGAAGATTCTACAACTTTTTCAAAATATTGTAGATGTCTTATTAAATATTAACTTTATTAACTTATTTGTTTGTTATAGAAGTATATTTTAATTTGTAATTTTTTCGTTTATCAATAAAACATGAAATCTTACGTTTTTTGAGTAATTAAAGTGTAAATTTTAATAAATACCTCAAAATTGTACATAATGATTAATTTTTTTTTTCGAATTTGACGTTTTTTCAATTTTTTGCATTTTCTAAGAATATTTCCTATAGTAATGTATATTTTTCTTTACACCATCAGAAAGTAGATATTTCAACAAACAAAAAGCCCCCAAATTTTTTGAAAAAAGCTGATATTTTGACGTCAGAATTTTTGATTGAAAATTAGGGTGCTTTTTTGATATTAAATTAAAATGAAGCGAAAAAATAAATATTTTTCATCAAATAAATTACAGTGTATTTGGGGCATAATAAGGTAAGTTTTCACCAAATTTCGTAGAAAAAAAAATTTTTTTGAAAAAGATATACATAAAAAACCAAAAACTTGGTTTTTTGAATTTTTCACCTAAATTTTGAGGTTATGTGAAAAATCTGTAAATACAAAAGTTGTAGATCTTTTTATTGCCTACAACTTTGCCATTTAACTTTTTTCCATAGGACTTGTAGTTTCTCTGGAAATCAAGATAAACCATTTTTTACCCTTAAAAACTCACCCCCTCCCACTTCCCGAACTCGGATCGACCGTAATTTATTTTTCCTTTCAATTTGATCATATTCCCCTCCTTTTCTAATGGGTTTCATCCTACTGTAATTTTTTTTCATTTTTTACCATTTTTGTAGGCTTTGACTCTGGTCTACTCCCATAATAACTCTCAAACAAAAGAGAATGGCTATTGTTTAACACTCGATACTTCAACATGAAATACGAAGAAACATTTTAACGTTTGTTTTTATTGATAAATGTTAGTCTGATATTGATGGGTCGTTAAATATACTCATCTATGTAGTTTTATCACAGAGTTTTATTATGAGACATTCTAATAAATAATATTGTACTTGATTGTTAAATTATTGACAATTTTCTTACATAAACTATTAAGCAAAATAATACGTATTCAATCATCCTTTCATAAAAAGACCCCCCACCGTGTCCGTCTGTCGGTTTATATGCGAAAAACTCAAAAAGTACTGAACGTATTTTGTTACGGTTTTCACCAATACACAGATAGATTCATGAGGAAGGTTCTAGTCTAGTGATAGGCGATGATAGGCATATTATTAGGCATATGAAAAGAAAAACCGAGAATTTCAAAGATTTGTAAACGGGTGTTACAAATCTTTGAAATTCTGGGGCTAAAAAAGCTGGGGCACGGGTTAGTTTCAATTAAAATTATCTATCTTATATATCTTATTTGACAGATATCTAATATTGTGTAGCCCTAGATAGGATAACTCATTCGATAGGACTTACCGGGTACTTTTACCTTAATAGGCAATCATTTCAAAAATAAGAAACAGAGAAATTAATTAACTTTGAATATGTGACTTTTTAATTTATTTGGGAAATCATCAAATAACTCCACCCGCTCTAGGTGGAGGAAGGAGGGTCAGATTTTTACTACTTAGAACGCACTGTATTCCTTCAGTAGCTCTTTGCTTTCCAGGGCTCTTAATAATGCTTTCGAACAATCACAGCTTGAGTAGTAACAGTATTAAATTGAAAACTGCCATTCATAGTGTTCCCCAAAATAAATATATATAAATAAATATATTATATTATTATAAAAGGCCACATGTACACGTTAAGATAAATCGCCGGGCCTATGCAAGAACTTGTGTTGCTTCTACACACGAACTGCGTTGAAACTGCTTTAGCATTGACAAAAGGAAATCTTGTCTGCACTAGACACGACAGTGAAGCTGCTATGGTGCGGCAGGGGGCTGGAGTAGGTAAGGGGGTGCCAGGATACATTTTCGTCCCTAGATCCGACAAAATTCTTATCGTGTACATGATGTATTAATCTTATCTAGCGCAGACACGGTAACATTTCTCAGCATGTACAAGCACCCTAAAAATGCAAGTTCAGAACAGTGATAACGTTATCACAAACTAATATCTGAACCGCATACCCCATCCGTTGTTGAGCCTAGACTAGACCGCCATTTTCCTGCTATTACTCACGATTCAACGAAACAATTCATATTGTAATGTTTACCTAGATGACAATGTCATATCCATATTTACATATGGAGCTTCAATCATAATACATATGATAATTTACTTGGGCCAAGTAGGTTTTTCTTTTAACTTTGGGAAGTTTCATCAAAATTACTGGAATCAAACCTGCAATCGAGAAAAATAATTAGCTGTTCCCTACATTTAGTAGTTTAGTAGGGAACAGCTAATTATTTTTTCTCGATTTCAGGTTTGGTCCCATACTAAAAGTTGTTCATAATGATGAGTACAATGGCCCCCAAGGGGATGTGCGTTAATTATGTTACACGTTGTAAATACTGGGCTCCAAAACTAGGAAAGGTGTTCTGACTCAAAAGACTGTCCCACTTAAGTAGGACTGGGCAGGACATGTCTGCCGTATATACGACAAACGTGGTCCACCCACGAAGAAGATGGTGGGACGAAATACATCGATTCGGCCAGAACTGAAAGGTGGAAGCGCGGGCCCGTAAATATGGAAAGAGAAGACAAATGCCTTTGCCCAGGTGTGGGATAGAATAAGATAACAAAAAAAAACCAAGCAAGTGCGAGTCGGACGGTTGATTCCTTTGAGAGTGTCTTTGAGAGTGTCGACTCAAGTGTTGTTTTTGCACAGCTTCAAGGAATTGCAGACTTGTGTAGGTATATAGTTTCAACTCGATACCTCCACGCGTTGTCGAGGTAAAGGGTCTTGACAGACAGAAGGATAAAAAAGTGGGCCTATAAGGGTTCCGTTTTTTCCTTTTGAGGTATGGATATGGAACCCTAAAAAAGGATAGTGGGTGACGTTTGAGTATCAAAAGTGAAAGACAGAAAACACTGATTTCTGTTTCTGAGTAAAATTGAGGAGGCCTTTATTCGAAGAAGCTCCGAAAGTATAAATTACAAATTAAAAAAACACTTATAAAAACTCTATCAATTAAATTTGTTTCTTGATCTGATTTTATTTGTTGTATGGAAATGTAATTTAAAATTAATTAACATTAAGACAAAAAACCGAGAATATATTACACTCAAACCGGTAAAAATGACAGAAGATGTAATGTCGAATGCGAGTAAGTGGCCACTCGCAGATCGCAGACAGTAACTAAGTGCTCGTTCAACACAGACATACATTATTCATAATTATGCGTATTACTGGTTATTGACTGTACTATTAATAGATGTAAATACGGCCACGAGAGTTAATAGCCGCTATCCACGTTATCATAAAGATAATTCAGTACTGAGCACACAAGAATAACCATAAACTGTAACATTTCGAAAGGTTTTAAAAGTTATCAAGCGAATTGTTAATTTGTTTTGTCCAAGCACAATATAAGAACGATTAGTTAGTATGGATCTAGTTTAATAGCTTATACAGATGGCTTTTCATTCATGGCCTATCAACTATAGCTATTCAGTGTACCTCTTCAAAGTTAGATATTTGACTCATTTTGAAATGACGAATTGAAATATTTTTCCAAATCCAATAAAAATTAAGTAAGATAAAAACTCGATTGGTGGAAACGGTTAAAAAGTTCAAAATAAGTCACTATAAGCATTTTTTTTGTTTAATTTTTTGACATTAGTATAAATTTCTCAATAGAATGGATCATAAAAAATAATCTTTTTCTTCTTCCTGCCCTTGTCCATATTACTTGGGGTCGGCGCAATACGATTTTTTTTTTGCAATTTGTCCTGTCACCCGTCATACTATCATAATAATAATAAGGTTTAATGCATGCTAATTGGAATAAATAAATAATTGCATTGCTTGTATAAGGCTGCTAAGGCATCATAAATACTAATATGATAAAACACAAACATTGCACACTTAATTCGCAATAAATGTTTTGACTTTGACTTTGACTTTAGTTCAACATTAACTGCATCAGATTGCTTCATAATCAGCATAAGATTATAAACTATGGTAGTTAAAAATAGCAGTCGGGTTTATATTTTCTGCATTTCAGTGTATAATGCTTTTCAAATCTTTTCCTCGAGCCCTTTATTTAGATTCCCTGCGTGACTATGGCTATGTCTTGAAAACGACATAATTATTTTAAAAAATATAACATGGCGCCAAAAATGCGCATTTTTTTATTTTTTTTTTTTGTAATTCTATAAAGTAAAATATAAATTATTGTGCAAAAATAAGCAGCGACCCTTATCTGTGCTTATTTTTGTACAATAATAATAATAAAGGAAATAATAATAATTTTATTCTATAATGCATCGTGGGTGCGTTGGTGCGTGGGTGCGTAACACTCAGACCTGGAACAACTATATCTGAAGGCCATAAAAATATTTCTTCCGAGCTGGAATCGAAATCGCAACCAATCGCTCTACCACTGCGCCAACCACTCCGTAAAAAAAATTAACAGTAAACCACGGTCATCATTATCTTAAACCATCATTTCATAGCAGATAAAAAATGGTATTTAATCTCCGATCGTAAAGTATACTTATTAAATTAAGCTTTCTTAATCAGAAGAAACTAGATAATACTAATCTAGCTATTATCCAACTTTACGACTACAAACATCCTTTAATTCATTTTATTTCTTTAACTAAGATTTTAAGTAATTAAAAGCAAATATTATACAAAGATACAGTCATCTAAGATGAGATGAAAGCCACCTTCTGACTGATAAATGGAAATGAATCACAGTTTAAGGTCGTTGTATCACATTCATTGTTTGAGGTAAATAGACTTTGTACATAAACATTTCAGATTCGTACATCGTTTATGTACGTTATCTGCCATAGTTTACTTTGGCGAAAGTGGTTTGAAAAGGGGGTTTTTGAGCATAGTTAGTAAGTTAATTTTATAGTCGTGATGTGTCTAATCTACCTATGCCTAATGTTAGAGTCCTATATGTTCTGAAACAGAACATTATTTAGCTCTTCCTCTAGATTACTTTCAGTACGAATTCGAAATCAGCCTTGCGTCTCTCTATCATAGAATTTAATTAGCTTCTCCCAGTGGCTTCGCCCACAATATAATAAATATATAGATTCGCCCACGTGAACGTAGAATATTAACCCAAAAGTACATAATCCCGGGTTAAAAAGTACCTTATGTGCTAATCCAGGACATAGTCTACCCGTGTACCAATGTTTCATCGAAATCCATTCACCCGTTCGAGCACGAAAAGTAACAAACCTACACACAAACTTTCGCTTTTATAATAATTATTCTTATTATGATAAGTATGATTAGCATAGATTTTATCTTGAAGATTTCTTATTCAAATCGCCTTCGACATACCTATGTATATATAAACGTATGTTATAGGTATATATGTTAACGGCTGAATCAGCCCGTAAGTCTCGTCTTTTGTCTTACGTTTTACATGAAAGAGCACGCTTTGTCTCGGATGATGAAACTCGGAACAATAGCCGATTTATATGTTTACGGACCAGAAAACAGATGCTCCATATGTTTAGGAGCGGCTTTGAAACTTACTTGAAGTATTGCTTGAATTATTAATTACTTATTTACTGTCATAATAGGCTAGCTCTTTTATATGGGGCTCAAAAATGTGCATCTACATACATACATATATTGAGAAGTGTGGGTTTACTTTATAATACCCCTATAGCTTACCCTCTTCGATGATCACAGTCGGGATGTTAAGATTACGAGGACTTTCTGAAAATAAATGTCGTAATCTTAGAGCGTTTTCACATTATCCGATCCGATATCGGTATCGGACGCCGATCCGATATCGGGGTAAGTAAAATGTATGAAATATGTACCTATCTTTCATATTGTCCGACCCGATAACGGATATCGGAGCTCGGCATTTCATACATTTTACTTACCCCGATATCGGATCGGCGTCCGATACCGATATCGGATCGGATAATGTGAAAACGCTCTTAGAAGAACACAGCACAACACTGGTGGTTTAGCCAGCAAAAGTCTGACTCACCACCACCTTAGAGCGGGAGAAATAATTCGATGATTTCCTTCTCCATCTTTGACCTCCTTCCTCAAACCTCTTCTACAAAACATTTTTGGTTTCTTTTCCTCGAAAAAGAATTCAAATATTTCGTAATGTTTTTGTTATTAATTTTTTATTCATTTTGGCGTCATTGCAGTTCACTAAACTATTCAGGGTTCCTTATTTTTTCCTTATTGACGTGTCACAATTTCAATTTTCCTGTTTTGTTGTACTTATTTATAAAGGTATACAAATATATTGAAAGCCCCTCGTCTGGTGGTCGAGTAGGTGTTCTCTTACTTGCCCATGTTCGCAATTTGCATGAGCCACAGAATTGTGCAGCTGTGCCTTATTAATTCTGCATGGAGGGGAGTTAAAAGCGGAACACGATAATTTCTTTTACCGAACACTTCATATAATAACGGTTAACTTTGACGTAAAATGTATAAAGATACACTCAAATTAAAGCGTGTTTAACAACTAAGTTTAATGTCAACATGTTAATTTTAGTATCTCGGACTATTCTCTTAAACACCAAAGACTTTAAGGTCAATGACAAACAAATAAACACAGGACTGGTCTGTTATGTCATCATCATCATCACTATTTCAGCCGAAAGACGTCCACTGTTAAGGCATAGGTTTTCCCAAAGTATCTACAAAACGACCGGTCCTGTATATATCGTATCCATCAGATTCCCGCGACCCTCAGTAGGTCATCGGGTCTAACTTGTGGGAGGCGTCTTGTGTATATTATTATTATTTAAAAAAAAATACTCCTCAATTTATATCGTTAGTTAGCGACAGCCCCAGCTTCGCATGGGTGTCAGAAATCTTGGTAATTCTTATCATATGCGTGTATTATAAGCCTAACCTTTCCTTATGAATTAGTCTGTCTATTAGTGAAAACTGCAAGAGAGTCTGTTCAGTAGTTTTTGAGTTAATCGTAAACAGACACACAGATAAACACAGTGGGATACTTGTGAATGTGTATATACAAGGAAACAGTATAGATATCTACTTACTACCTCGAAAACGAGTCGCCATATAAACCGCAAATCTTCTTCCTATTGTGTGGAAACGACTCGGCAATCCAGTCTAGGAGAAACCGGGTCAAGAAATTTATTTCTGGGTACGCTAAGACTATGACTGTACGATAGGTATAAGTAACTAACTTTCATTTTATACTTCAAAGTCGAACAGTCGAGTTTACTGTACAAATGCTAACGATGTGAACTGAACATCCTTCACAATGGAATTAGACAAAATAATAATCTTGGTCTTATTCGGCTTTAAAATGTTCTAATCTAACAAAATATTAAACATTTTGGTGTCACAATGTTTGTCATCAAACTCTTCTGAAATGGCGTGATGGATTTTTTTGTAATTTTTTGTAGGTACATACTTGGTAAGTCTGAGAAAAGGTTGTAGGCTATTTTTTATTCCCCTAGGTGATAATGCGGGCGAAGCCGCTGGCAGCAATATTGTGAAGCTGAAGACTTAAGATTTTTTAATATTGTATGTATGTATATTAACTTAAGTAAGTACTGTTAAATTCAAGCCGTACGGCTTGAATTTAAAAATGATTGTGGTACTGAGTAGCCTATTTATCGAGGAAAACTATATATAGGCTATAATTATTATGTAATGCTACGACGGTACGACCCACGGAACCAGAGTAGTAAGTAACCAAAGTCATCTGTTTAACCGCGGGTGTCCCGCGCTGGTATACTTAACTCGTATTATAAAATTGCAGTTTGTTGATTTAGGCAAAGGAAAATTAGATCATGTAATGTAGAGGTAAAATAACAGGATAGAACATTTAACACAAATTAACGAATTTTTTCCCCGACAACAATACTAAAATTAATCATATTTGGTCAATTTAGACATAAAAGTAGTGGTCAAATAACAAAAATTCCCGGAACACCAAATATTGGTGAAGAGCTGGGTTTTACCATGACAAACAAAGTTTAAAAAATCCCCATCGATCCTAAGTATATGTGCTACCAAAGTTATTGAGGATCAAAAGCTAAAATTTGAGGTTTATGGATTTTTCTCGACAACGGTAGGTGTTCTCAAAAAATACCTCGAGCCAAAGTTGTAGTTCTTAAAATTCTCCACAGAAATGGTTTTTATGATTTTTCCTAAGACTTACCATTCGTGAGATATCGCGATTCTGAGAGTCACATTAAACATGATATGCACACATTTCCACACCACCTGTGAGGAAATGTAAAAAACAGTCTGACAGAAACTTGACAGCATTACGCGTCATGTTGGGGGGCATTTTGTCTCCTAATAAGTATACCTTAGGCTTAATTATAATGGATGCAATCATCGTCAGAATCAGAATGTCTGAAGCAATGACTAAGCAAAATGGTCTGCTCTCGCGCCTTCTCTGCTTTTACCATTTCTTAGTAGGACGACTTGATTAACTAGCTCGTGTTATTTATTTTATTTTATAGAAGGCTTACAGACTAATAGTGTGAAATGGTATACAGAGAATAATACATTCCAATAGCTAATTACAAGCCTCCACAAATAGATCAGAAAAACAAAAATCGATTAAAAAGAAAGTAACACTAGTCTTATATTAGTGAGCAACTTCTCTTAACTATTGAAAAAAATATTTGCCATTTGGCGTCGTAAAGTAGTCACACTGGTACAGAACAAGTCGATATTAAGGTCCCTAGAAATTCTATTAAACTCCTGTGCACTCCATATAACATAATCCTACTCGTGTTATTATTATACTCCTTATAATAATAACAGCCACACGTGTCGATCTTAAAAGGTTAGGTCTGTGGATGGGTGACCAACTTAACGGATCGAGATTCCTCCGTGCCTCGGAAAGCACATTGAGCCCGTGCCTCAGAAAGCATATTGGTCTCGGTTGTCATTTGGAGATCATTGACAGTCGTTAAGAGTTGTAAGAAACCAGGAAATGCTGACACTAGTCTTGCCCTGGAGTATCATATTGTTATTTACAAAAAATACTGGGCTATGGAGGTCAGTTAAGCAGTCGCTGTAAAATACTAGTATTCTGCTACATTCATTTCGATTGGAGGCTGAACCCAACGTACTTGAAAAAAGGTTAGGCAAATAGAGTGAGACTTTTTATTGACCTGGTTTATTGCCGTTAGTACGTTGATAATATAATGTTCCAAGTGCTACTGTTGAGGTCTCGGCTTCGATCCCTATTTCGGGCAGTATCATCGTGTTTTTCTATCGAGATTTTACCAGAAGATGCAGCCTTGTATGATTATTGCTATAACGTGGGTGCGTTCACATATATGTAAACTCACATACACAAGACACCAAGAGTCCAAGACCCAAAACAACTGTCTGTCCATACAAACATTTATTTCATGCAGGAATCGAATCCACGACACACAGCGCAGTACCCAATCGCTCAGCCACAGTACCAACGTAGCCGTCAAGCCAGTAGAATTACTTATGCACATTAGATGATGAATATGTATAAGTACTCGCATACTTATTTAGCATTTTGTTTTCATCCGGCTCGCAGTAGGTTATTCTCAGGGGTGAAGAAAACTGACCGACGAGCGCATACCGAGAATACAACCTGACTACATTAGTAGCACGCGTTGAAAAAGGAAAAACCGCTTTTCACCATGCCCCATTAATATGTAATTTCTATTAGATCAGATTGTTTATTGATACAAGGTAATGTAAATATATCTACGTACGAGTATACACCTTATGGTAGGTAAAGTTGTGAAATGATTCGGTTTTTTACGTGAACTTTAACTTCTGCCAGTGAACTCGCCCGAAATAGAAACTTAGGACCCCAACTTCATACCTTCAAGGGGTGAATTTTTTAAGTTATAAGAGGGAACCTTGTGTAAAATTTGGCGATCATACTCGTAGTCCCAATAGTTTCGACTTGTGTTGATGGGTCAGTCAGTTTCTCATTTTATATATTATAGACTAGCTCCTGCCAGTGGCTTCGCCCGCGGAACAGTAGATTTTTCAATACAAACTGCAAACTGCAGACACACATTTCATCCCTGTAGGGGCCGAATTTAAAACATTTTTTTTTAAATGCTCGCCTACTACCAAGAAACCTTTTACAAAATTTCACGTTCCTAGTCCAAATAGTTTCAGCTGTGCGTTGATATGTCAGTTGGTCAGTTTCTACTTTTATTTATACATATAGCTAAAGCAATATCAACTGTCAATTTTAATTCGCTTAATGAAATAACTGATCGTGGAACAAGTCTTAACGAAGTTTAATGGATTAATAAAAACCGGGCAAGTGCGCGTCAGACTCGCGCACTGAGGGTTCCGTACAAACTTAACCTTTTAAAACACTTCAATTCCCGATAATCCACAAATAATATTTGTGCCATGAAACCTTGCTGTGTGTCAAATTTCAGGATTCTAGATCAACCGAAAGTGCCCTATGAATTTTGATTCCTTTGAGTTTCGAAACGAACGTTTTTTGCGACATAAAAATCTTTTTTTATTTAACTTATAAGTTTGATTTTTGCACATCTTCAAGGGTCCGCAGACCTCACTATATAGGTTTAATTTAAACTTAATACCTTCACGCGTTTCCGAGATAAAGAGTCTTGACAGACAGACAACAAAAAGGTCCTATAACGGTTCCAATTTTTCCTTTTTAGATACGAAACCCAAAAATCTACTAAAAATATAGATGACACAGTTTTTTCTCCTAGAACCGGTGCAGCAGCCGAATAAAAATAAAATGGATCATTATGACATCATAGCTATTTGAATGAAACAAGGTTATCGATTTTTGTAATGCAAATCAGATCCAAAAATATCTCTGATATAGGCGATGACGAAGAAATAAGCCACTGTCTTGTTCCGATACACGAACCACTCTATCTTATCATGTATCGATATGTTTTAATGTCACGATGAAAAACGACATTAAAACCAGCAAGTAATATCGATTTGAAACGAAAAGAAATTAATATTTGAAGGAAATTAAATGATTAGATCGATTTATTACGCTTGAATTTCCGCTGTAAGTTGTATTCGGCACAATGTAAAATATATTCGATCTGCTTAGACTTGACCTGGAGTTTTTTTGTTATTTGAATTTTTAGTAAACCTACTTGATATTAGAATAGAATTTAATAAAAAAGGAAGCGAAAACAAATGAAATCAACTCCTCCTAGTTTCACACGGGTGTGAAACCTTGAAACTTTCGGGTTTTCTCTACTACAATACGAATATATTATGATTATATCTTCCTCATTAATCACTCTATCTAGTGGTGAAATCTGCATAAAAATCCGCTCAGTACTTTTTGAGTTTGTTACGTTCATACAGACAGACGCGGTGGGGGACTTAGTTTTATAATATGTAAGGTTATCCTAAATTTTACAACCACTTTAGAATTTACTGATAATCTTTACCAGTAGATGCAGTAAAACACGAAGTTTAATATATCCATGAGATCATTTCTTGACGGACATCCTCACACCCTAGTCGCCGGAACCTCGACCCTGAATAACAGCTACAAAAATGATAAAGCTAGAAAAATGGGTAGCTCGACGTCGATGACACGTAGTGTTCCAGTGTGCCTCGGTGTTGTCACTGTTGTCAGCAAACCGTAGGGGCCCCAGCAGCTAACAGGCCCTAACGATCAAGTTCTGAAAGGGTTACTCGTGATCCTGAAACACAAAGCTCAACTCAAAGAATATAGGTGTGGTTTTTGTCAGTAAAATCTGACACGCACTCCCACTCTGCCCTGGAGCAAGGCAAGGAGAAGTCATAATTAGATATATTCCCAACTCTAAACTAAAATCCGTTTATTCACTTCGTCCATTTCAGTCGCTTTTCCAACTATCCGGTAATCAGCGAAACGGAAAGACAATTCCAATTTGATTGCCTTCGCTGTAATTACACAGAAACATGTGCATGTGTTCTCACTGTAAATTAATCTCAAGGAGAATCAAGCCTTGCGGTCTGACCGGATTACAGTACGGCTGTACGGTGCTCACGGCGCGTTAACACAATTATCATCGAGAATAACAATGCTCTGATTGTCAATGTTCGGACAACGGCGGCGAACGTAATTGTAGAACTATGTAAATGTTTTTATTTTTCCATTAACATGTGAAGCGCGGAGCGAAGTCTATTACGCCTCGTATGTGTCTTCCTTTTTGATGTAAAAAAAGAGTTTTCTATATCGTGCGGTGCCCATAAATTTAAAAACAGAATACAGGGTGGATCTACTTAAATACGGGATCATTTTGACCTTATACCTTGCTTACCCAAAACAACAGCTTGTAATTTCTTAAACGTCAAGGAGTCTAATAAGCCCCTTACCGTCATAATTATTTTCTTGTCTTAAACGCCCCGTACAGTAGGAATGCAAATACCTAATACCAAAATGAGTGCCGTATCAACATGTAAATATTAGGATTATGTAGCTCTTAAAGTTTAAAGAACCATTTAAGCCATACATACTTCTCAATGTGACCTAGGATAATCCCATTCTCCAATTCCGTCACACGACCAACTTTTATAACAAGGTACAAATCTTTATAACGTTTATCTCTAACAAACGTTGCATGTAGCAACAATTTAACAACAGCGGAATTAATCTACAGTTATGGCTGAGCGGCGCACGATTCTAATTCCGGTGTTTTGGCTATAAACGTGCGGGGCAACACGAGGAAGGGGCCAAATAGCCACGAGGAAGGAACTGAATAGCCTCAACGAAAAGGATTAAATATATTAGGTGTCAATTAGAAGTGGTGGGTTCCTTCCGCTGCGGTCGGTCGACGGAAGCGCGGCCACGTGACTCACATGACACCGCGCATGCGCACAGCACTCGCCTCACTACCCATTGTCTGCACACTCCATAAACCTCGCTCATTTATGCCATAGGCGACACAAAAATAGGGACGTAATGTATATGAATGAATACAGTCACATTAAAATGAGGTAGTTCATGATTGTTTAGGGTCGAGCGTCAGAATGGATCATTATTGGAAAATGAGTGGACCCCGGTTGTGCAGGGCCTCCGATTGTTTCCTGAATGAGTAATCGGCAAGTGTGTGATTACTAAAATGATGGACGGTAGATATGATTATGTTTGACGTGCTCAGTATTGCTTCGCTTCATAATTATATTGGTCAAAACGTGATGGCCTGAAACCGTCATCACGCAAGACACCGGCCGTGTTGAGATAATTTGATTGATGCTCAATCCTCTTCTAGCTGGCTAATGTTATTATTGTTTACTAACTGTCCCCTCGGTTTTGCTTGCGACTTTGGTTACTGCTCCACTCCTATTAATCGTATCGTGATGTCAGTATGCCGTATATGCAGTAGGCTTCCACAAAAAATGAGCACTTGAATATTTTTTTTCAAATCTAACAAGTTTTCCTGAAATTAGCACGTTCGACCAAAAAAAACTTCTTTACGCTCGAACGGCTGAACGGAATCGGATGAAAATCACATGGATAGCCAATGTCCTGGAATAGCACAAGATATACAATGTTACCCGGGAAGTATGTTCCTTTGGCATAATTTGTTTGCAGCTAGTAATATTATAAAGACAGCTTGTGGGTGTGTATATCGTTGTTACTTCTTCACGGTCGAAAGGCAGAACGGATGTCGTTAAAACTTAGTACACGGGTAGCCTATGTCCTGGAATAAGACATACCAATTCAAACTTACTTTAACTTTTTAATTTTTATCCTGGGAGTATGAAAATTACCGGAAGATGCAGCGCGGCGTTGGAAGGCCCCACAAGGTGGACCGATGACCTGGCGAGGGTCGCGGGAATACGATGGACGCGAGACGCACAGGACCGTTCGCTGTGGCGACGCTTGGGGGAGGCCTATGTCCAGCAGTGGACGTCTTTCAACTGAGATGATAATGAAAATTATTTCAAGTTCCCTTGGAGTAATCTTCTACTATTACGCAGACGAAACTGCTGGCTGTAACCAGTAGATGATAAATGATGAACAAGCAGCTTTCGTTGTAGCATTATCTATGTCAGGTCTATCCTACGAGTCAGTGTCGAACAATATCCGTCAGCTATCGATAACTACACGGAAGACAAAGCAGATGTTTAGACTAAAGATTATGTCATCTATCTTTCAATGGGGAAATTTTCCTAAGTTATTTCAGTGTCACATACTCAGTGTGGAATGAATATAATAACATATTGTCTGTCTTCTAGAATTGTTTGAAAGAGTTACCTGATAAAGAGGCCCTGGATTGCAAAATTGAACTGAAGGATCAAGTATGAGTTTTAGTCAATAAAAGTCTATCAAGAGTGGGAACAGTTAGTGAGGCTTTGAGAACTTTAAAAGTCCTTTTCTTCTGCATATAACTCTACATTCGACAATTCAGAGAGACCTACATTCCATCATTGTGCTTTGCGCAATTTACCTACTCTTTAATTCATTATTGTGCACAAAAACTTAAAATAGTGATTTGAATCTTGATTCTAAACTCATTGTTAAGTTTATACACTTACCTATTTTTATTTTCACACTAGCTGACCTAGCAGACATTACGTTTATAAATTATTATCAAAGAAAACAAATGGGACTAGGAGTAGGGGGGTAAAATATAGCGTATGATCTATATCAGATCTACCAAATACATACAAGAAAATTTCAGAAAAATCGGTCCGACCGTTTCGGAGGAGTTCGATAACAAACACTGTGACCTGAGATTTTTATAATATATTAGGAATGTTTTCTATTTATAATCGCTTTCTGTATAAAATACTGTTTATATTGTTTAATTGTGCTGTGTCTCACCGACTGCGACGTTTCAATCTAGGTACTTCATTTAGTAATTAATCCTGATTCCTGGTCTACCTAAATACAGGCTGTGCATAGTTTAGGACACATGGCCACTTCTAATGTTTGTTTTCTTTACATTTCTTTATCAAATTATATAATTATTTGATGTCAATTTTGCTAAATAGAATGATTATTTGATTCACAAAACAGATAGTGAAATAAAATTTTCAGCATATTTTTATCTCATAATACTGTTAGTTTATAAGATAGTCTACGTATATGATGGTTATCAATACTACAGTAATTGCTACATGCACTGCACAGGTCATGCTTAAAGTCCATCTTAGTCTGCTAAACGTTTACGTCTTCTGCAGGTAGTAACCGACCTTCGTAACCTCAGTACTTTGGTCGTGGGTACTTAGAAATCACTACCAGGCGTCAATGCGACTCGACGAATGATATCACTTACATTAACGTATTATTAAGTCCAGCCTTCGACTGTACTGAGCTTCATTATTTAAGTACTTAAGCAGACGTTGATTCAAGACGTTGGAATTGCTATGATAGCATGATTCATCTTTAATGTTTCTCTAGTCTAGACCACCCTTTCTATTTGAGTCTAGAGGCTTTTAATGACACGTGACTGTGCAATGCTCAACTGCACATTAATTAGACACTGATTACAAGTCCAAACATTACACATTTGTATTTAATTAGCACATACTAAGTTCGTGAGCTAACTGAGTTAGCATCTTTAAACTTTCCGGAACATCACTCGGTTAAAATGAAACGAAATGGTTACATAAATATGTCATCAATACATTTATTATCAAATGCTACACTATAATATCAATACATTGTTTCAGTCATTTCAATATTTACAATCTTTCGAAATAACTTCAGTAAGCGAGTAGGATTCGGTGTACGAGTACGAAATATTATTATGACTTTCTGTTACACAGCAGCTGCCTTTCAAGTTATATACATAGAGTTTATCATACAATTTATTGTCCATTCGACGTCTACTATGTAGACAAAAGGTTCCCTATACTATACAATAAGTAATGAATATGAGAGAGCTCTGGAGTTCATTAGTGAGCGCTGTAAGACCGTTAAAGACATCACACACATACACAGGCCCCGCACGTACCTGACGCCCGCAGGGATCATGCTTTCAATAATTTAATACTGTTCTTCATCCACAATCCAAACGACATTATTAAGGCCGCCTGCTTACGACACCCTCCACTAGCAGGACAATAGATACTTATTATTAAAATAAATCGCTCCGGCATCACATATTTTTCAAACATGGACTTAAACATAATAGTAAATGCGCAACAAGCCTCACATGGTTAAAGCAAAGTATCTACAACTATCAAGTTTGTGATATCTCAAGTGTTCACATTACAAGAACTGATTAGTAAACGGAATAAATAACATGAAGAACATAAGCCTAAATGTATGCAAGCTTATGTGATGTAGACCGAGATCCAGCGACTGCGCTCGTATCGAGCGGATGCGACGAAACGAGAGCTGTGCACCGTTACCTGCGCTTGCGCCGGCCGGGATGCGCCTCCCACCGCCACCCAAATGTGCCTGACTCATTAATTGAATGCCCACTAACCAACTTGGACATCGACTTCCACTAGGTCGCCGCTCTAATCCGAGGCCATATAAATGCACTTCAGCCCGAGTACTTAACAATATTGCTACGCTCCTAATAAGCAGTTTACTCTAATGTTCTAAGCAGTCTCGATACCTTAAATTAAAAATACACTTGATATCACAAAATGCAAACCGAAGCACAGAGTGCGACGACACATTGGTGGCGTTTCACGGACGGAACAGTCCTTTGTGTCCATTGTAACCATGCTGTCCCACTACGTGCTGGAAGGTCAATCTTTATCACGCAATAACTCTGATTTTGCACTTTTTTCGTTTCCATGGAAAGAAAAATTTGGATTGTCCTTTTGTTTGTACGCTTTGTCGAGTTTTGCTGAAGGAAGATCGTTTTCAATTGGTATGGGCACAATCGGCTTCGTAGACGTCGTTATCGGGGCAGGGTTTATGTTTTCACCTCGACAGAAGTCTTGCAGCCACACTTCTGAGTTGTACGACGGACCTTCACCTCCCAACTCTGCCGGCAGAATATCAAGCGGCAGAGAATCGTGCAGCGTTGACAGATTGTTTCCGTGCAACACGATGCGCTCTCGCGTCTTTGCCTTAAGGTACGGTTTTATTACAGCGAGAGCGGTTTCCACATACCAAGGTTGTCCGATGAAATGTATACTTTTAAAACGAACTGGCATGCAATCTTGTAGACAGTCAATCATCATTTTCAACACTTTAGCTTGTAAACTACACGATTGCTTAAAAGTGAATTCAGTCCAATCAACGATAATGACATATCCGTTAGCCTGGTTTTGCACATCGTCGAGGGTGCGTTCTATCGTGAGCAGTAGGGCGCGGAACACGGAGAGCAGCGGGCAGGCGTGCGGCAGCCAGTTGGAGGCGAACATGAGCAGCACGCAGCGGCCGCGGCGGTCGCGCTGCGCCAGCACGCCGGGCAGCCCGTCGGCCAGCGCGCGCAGCACGCCGCCGTCCGCCGCCGCCCACAGCTCCGCGTGCTCGCGCCGGTACTGGTGGTAGCTCACCAGCAGCTCGAAGCTCTGCTGCACGTCGTGCTTGCGCGCGTACAGGAACCGCCGCAGGAAGTTGTCGTCCTGGCAGCGACTCTTGTCGCGCAGCGCGAGGTTGAGGCTCTTGTCCACCGTGTCCCGCAGCCCGTTGAGGGCGCGCTGCCGGTCGCCGTCTGTGAGGCGTTTCCTGGACACTTCACAAAGCCGCTCATTCTGCATCTGATGCAGCTTCCAGTCGTACTCGGCGTACTCGTTCATGACTGGTTTTGGTATGAGTCATGCGTCCTTTCACTGGTATAACGCGTAGCTGCGCGCGCGCCGCCTGTAGCTCGGGGCCGACTGCGCACCGAGTTCGCGCCGTGCGCCGCCGCCATCGCTGCTCGTTCATTAAACCGTGTAATGCCTCGTTCACACGCGATAGCAACTTGTTCCAGTTTACTTGCCTGATCATTTTGTGGAATGCGGATTATAATTATTGCTCTGCTGCCAGTTACCATTAATTCACGATAAAATTACTAATAGCATTAAAATTAGACTAATTACCCAAAAGTATTAAGCTTATTAAAAATTATGTGAAGAGCGCTCCACTATTATTTCATAATAGTATGTAATGTAAACTTTCATTACTATCAAGGGAGTTACCTGACTAATCGTAATCGATAATTTCAGCTATCGCTGTTATCTATATCACACTCTAATCAGTTCCGTCAAGTCCGCAATTGTACCAGAATTGTACAAGAAGATTAAATAAATACATACACAATACTTATCTATTCGTACATCCATTTCATAATGAAATTAGCAATGACAAGTGCAAACGTAAAAGTTAGGTTTTTAGGCGACTTCTGAAAATAAAGGTTATTTTGTTTATAAAATAATATGCTTGGCTATTATCCTTTGTTTAAAAATGAAGAAAATACATTTTTCGTATTGAAACTAATGATTTTATCTATTATAAACATTTTCTCTGAGTAAAAATGTCTGAATGTGTCGTAGTTTCTAGGTTAGGTACTACAAAACTAATACTATAATTTAATCATTGTGAAATTGTAACGCATTAATGGTAAGAGGACTACGAATGAGTGGTCAAGTTTGTACTTATCTATTAGAAAATGCAGCAAACGCTACTCCCAAACGTTCTCTCTTTTATATTTCAATTACAGAACCCATACAAAACAAATATAAGTTGAAACAGTGTACTGTTTAAACAGTCCTTTTTTTACATCTACTATCCTACTGTCCTTTAAGATAAAGGGCAAGTAGACAGGTAACCGGCGTTTGAACGCAGCATAAGTTACCCAGCCAGAGCGAGTTAAAAATAAAAAAAACTGAAGGTTGGCAGTATACCGGTCAATTGGCTGGCTGGTTTCTGCGATGACGTAGCGTCGTGCGCAAGAGACGCAGTCGTACGTGCGAGCGAGACGCAAACACACTTTGTAACAATTATTTCTATGAAGCCTTATACGTAACGTATAAACGGATGGCCGAAAATCGTATAACGTCCGTGCTTTGTTCACTTTATCGTAACTAGCTGCCGTAACTGGCAACACTTACTGCCTATGCCGCATTCATAATTAATACTTGTAGCAGTTGTGTATCAATATTTGTCTCTGATGTCACTTTTACTCTGAATACAACCATTTTGTTGGTTAGCCATGCGGAACAAAAAAATGCTAACTTAGGCCATGTTTTTAAAGTGAGCTGTAGTGCTCTGCTCACCATATCATTATGTAGGTTCTGTACTCAACTATGTTTACAACTATAATTTAAAAAAAAAAATGTTTAAAGGAATATGAAGAAAGAATGGGTTAGAATTGAGTATTTTAAGTTAAGATCATGTCCATACTTGAACGCCTGACAGGTTTTCAGGTTAAAGTAGAGTTTGAAAAAACTTAACTTCTAATGCTTAAATCCAAAACCGGGGATAAGAATACAAAGATAAGTATAATTAGGTACATTATAAACATAAATTAAAATGTCTTATAAGAATTAATTTTAATAAGAAAGTTTAGTTTCTCAATATGAAAGACATCAACGTCATCGCATTGGAAACATTCACCTTAAACTTTTATAAATTAAATGATTCATGACAACGACTTTGGCTTCCTACAAACTCGTCATATAACGCAGAATTATTTATTTTCCTTTGTTGTGTCTTCACTATTTACTAAAAACCAAAATAATAAGCGTTTAAAACAGTCAAATGTGAACCTTATTTACATTCGGAGAAAGAGGTGCGTGTTCATATATCGAAAAACAACAATAAAAAATGAATAAGTACTTTTGAGACACAGTGTGTGAAGGAATTTGTGTTAGTAAGTGTCGATAATGACTTAAGGGCAATGACTTTTTTAAAATTAACCGTGTCGATGCATCGTATGGTCGTTGCCCCATGCAGTGAGGCTAGGCCGGCCGGGCGGCGGCGTGCGGTAAAAATAGACGCACTTGAGCACTCCGTCCCAAGATGTGCTGATAGCGACTTCGCGTATTACCCTACTGCACAACGCAGCCTGCCGGGACTTACTACAAGTGGCGCTTTCTTAAAATAACATTACAAAACAATCTCGTACTGCTATTTTCTTGTACCATTTATAAACAAGGATAATATTACAGAAACTAATATAATATGCCTAGCAGGTAAAAGCGCAGTCATTAAAATAAACGCTATACATAACATAACGACATTTGAAACAAAGGTAATAAGTATTCACAACAATTAAAACGGTTCAAAGGATCGAAACAAAAGAGAATCTTCAGCTGACTCGTACAAAAAATTATAAAGAAACATGCATCTTAGGGCCTATTTCACCAGTCACCACCTATGATTAATTTGCCAATATCTTACTTGGCAGATAATTTCATACAAATTCTGTTCCATTTTTGAATTTATTCGGGAAGTAGTGGCTACTCGGACATTGTGAAATAGGCCCTTAAGCTCCTTGTTAAAATTATATTAATTTATGGTGTATAATAAAGTATATATCATGCATAATTATGCGAGCAGTAATGGCTTAGTGATAACTACTCTAACTTACGCGTCGTACGTTGTGGGTTCAAACCTAGGCAGGCCCTTTATCTATTTCATTACCACTGCTCTAAAAACTGTGAAGGAAAACTTCGTGATGAAATCAGCATGTGTTGGAACCAAAACTTCGAAGATATTATGCCGTGACTTGGAAAGATCGGATAAAAAGTACACAATCATCATGTATGACATAAAGCAATTCCAACATTTGAAAATAACGTCACCCAACTATCTCGTATTATCGATTTGTTGATAAATTATATCTATATAATGCAATGTTGTGAAATATTTTACTCCTTTTCCGTATAAACTTCCTTGTTTTTTGTTGATAATTTTCCTGTTTTAACAGTATTTACCAGATTTATATCAGACTGCCCTTTTTTCCCGTTTCTTTGTCATATTCCAGCCCATCGGAAACTAGATGATTAAAGAGATGGTCACAGGAATTCTCTCTTTATCTAAACTCAATATTATAACAGAGATAAGATTTGATTTATTGTTTGTATGTAATGAATTGACTCAAAATTTACTTAACCGATTTCAAAAATTATTTCTCCATTAGAAAGCTACATCTTCACTGAGTAATATAGGCTATTTATTTTCTACTTTCATGCGGGAGAAGACGCTGGCAGAAGCTGGTACAATATATTTTTAGATAACTTTACTCTTACACCCTTTTTTAAAATCGTTACGGAGCAGCTGCAAGATATATTAATGGCTCTGTACGCTAGTACTCGTACCTAGTTTAAATATTGAAAATCAAGTTTTAATGAAAAATAACTATGTTTAAAATGGGAAATATTTTCGATGTCTTACAAGTCAACCGTTTTAAAAAATACAGAATTTAATTGATTTGTCATTAACAAAAGATCATACGAGCAGTTTTCAATGAAACCAATAGTTATGTAAAACAGTTGTATTCAACTGCATCTACAATTTATGAAAGTTGACCAACATAATTGGGAAAAAGACTGCATAAGTTATGCTTATGATGAGTTTGTATGGAAAAGAATAGGTCTGTGAAAGTCCATTCATTAGTCCATGTTATCGGAAAAAAGGTTAAGCGACGGGACGGTTCGAAAGAGCCACCACAATTTTGTAACACATGACAAGAAGAATCACTGATAAGTTTTAGTCAGTAAAAGTCAAACACTCCCTCTCACTACTCCCAGAGCGGAAAAACCTGATGATTGATGGATGGAAAATCCATCCGAAATAAATGCTATCATAAATTATGAAGTACATTAATTTATATAACAGCTGTGTTTATCGCGGATCGTAATCAGCGTGGCCGTACTTACAACTCGCGATACGACCTTCAGAGTTACAATTGATTTTCCGAGATTAGTTATTATCGGCGTGACGAATTACTTTTCAATAAACATCGTGTATTATAAAATCGCGAATCATGTGAGCCCTTTTTAAGATTCTACTTTTGAAATCCAGGATGTTTTTTAGGTTTCTAGGTTCCTTTTGTTTTAAGATGGGAAATCATTAAATTACTTTCCCAGCACTAGGCCGGAATGGGAGGGTGTATGTATGTTCCTTCTTTGCTTTGCGTTCCAACACCCTGGGTTTCCCTTTCGGAAGACAACCCATGGCCCCCGTAGACTTTTGCTGGGCAGCTTTGTTGACATCTTTTTGAGGCGCACGAGGAATTCCAATCGTCGTCAACGACCCGGGCTTGATCCGGATGGCTACCAGATGGCTGGACGGCGCGCTACTCTTTGCTCGTCGTTCTCTAATATCCTTTTTTTTTTGAGGAGAGAAAACATCAAATAACTGTTTCGACCTTTGGGTATAGCGAGTCCCCCAGAGCGGGACTAGCGGGCAGAGTCCCACTATGGATACAGTATGCTTTCTCTATCACTGTAGTTTATTTTTGTATTTGCTTTCCATTCCAGGAGCAGGGTAGCCCTCCCAAACAAACCCACATCTTAAGACTTCTCGTGGGGAAAAACTGAATCAAGTGTCATTTAAAATATGAAGGTTCAAACAAATTTTTCCTGTAGCATAATTACCTATAAACTCAAGAAACGGCTTTTTTATTGTACCTACTTCGCTTCTTTTCACTAGAAAATTGAAAACCCAGGCCTCGGATCTGAAAACGGGCATGCAGCCAACTTTATGCACTAGATAGTTAGCATTCAGAAGTTTTTCTCCATTTGCTCTAAATATGGACTTTATACAGCCATTTATCATTTTACTTTCAATTGTTTTCTGTTTTCTTTTGTTTATTTTCGAACAATGAATAACTTCAGGCATAGGGATCAGTATTTTTCTGTTTACGTTATATACGGACATCAATAAAAGGTACACTAGCAAATAGTCTCGTATAACTTCTTTTGGTGTACAATAAAATTTATTCTATTCTATAGGTCTCCTTTTTTGGGCCTAACCTTCAAATAACTTTTCCCGCTCTGGCAAACGCGATGGGTATTTCAGTCTTGTATTGACGTGAGTTTCAGTCAATACAAGACTGAAATACCACGTTCCTTTAGCTGCCCTTTGTGTTACATAACCGCAGTGGCTTTTTCGAACCATCCCTCAACCCATTTTACGATAACATAGGGTGCAAAAGGGACTGATGGATTTTATTTTATTTTTATTTATTCTTTTAGGTTTATTTTAAGTTTGTAATCACTAAAGCACACTTTCTGTTCTTCTCCATAGGAAACTCATCATAATATGCATAGCTTTGCCTAAGAATATTGTGGTTGTCTTCCAGGCTATCCAGATGCACCCGAATACAAATGTTTTACATCTAATTGCTTCATAGGAAACTATGAGTGTAAAGTCTAACACGGGATGTGTTAGGCGAGATGTGTCAGACTTTTACTGACAAAAACCCCCGCCAATTGTATGTTTTTTAGTATAAGGTTTTCTATTATTATTATTGTAATCTTGGTGTACAATAAACAGTAAATATAATA
This sequence comes from Mythimna separata, assembly GCA_030763345.1. Lineage (NCBI taxonomy): Eukaryota > Metazoa > Arthropoda > Insecta > Lepidoptera > Noctuidae > Mythimna > Mythimna separata. The sequence goes on from CM061187.1 coordinate 9,363,310, forward strand.
GATAAATAAATAAACCCATCCGTATTTCTCACTTTATTTGCACTAGCGGACATTTGACCCAGTTGACTTTACGTTCCAAGGCCATATAAACTCATCAACAATTCCGCAGCTTAAATAAGTTCAGCAACATTTGTTATTCTAAAAGACTGGTTAAAAAATAACACTTCCAAAAAAGCGTTTCCTATTTTCGAAACGCGGTCGCATTATCGATTGTCATAGATAAGTTATGATAAGCCGACATTATCGCTATCTGTTGCCTTGTTCCCCTGGTATTACAAATATCATGCTGCGTTTACACCGCACTTCCACACAGACCATAGGACAGCAAACTAGTTTAGTAACTTATAGCTATAATTGAATCGTTTATAAGCCTCTACTTATATTATTCTGAGATTACCTACTGGTAACTTATGTTTTCACATTAGCTTCTGCCAATAATTTCGCCCACATGAAAGTATAAATTTATGCCATGGGACCTACTCACGGGATAAAAGTCGTGTGTGCCATTCTAGGATTTTTTAGGATTTGATCTACCTGTGTGCCAAATTTCATGTAATTCCGTTCAGCCATTTGAGCGTGAAGCAACAACATACGTACCTACTTACAACAAGTTTCAGCTTTATAATATTAGTAGGTAAGTCTTCCACATAGGTATAGTAGTCAGTTAGAAAACTCGACCATAGGTGGATATTAATTCCTTAAAAAATTTAAACAAAGAACTAACACAATCATATTAGATGTTTCTTGGGAAATCGTAGAAACAATATGAAATACCAAATGCCTTGAGCAACAATGGTGATCAATGGTGCTATTGTCAATTAGCACGCTCCATTTCCATCAAAATAGAAAACGAAACTAAAAGTTGACCAAACTGAATTCACCGAAACCGAAGCAAATGCAAATTTTAATGTTTTCGTAAGAAAACATATGCTAATACGTAGTTAGGTCAATGTCAGATAAGTAGACACCACTTGTGACTCAGACTGCTCTTGGTTATGCGTAAAGTATTGTAAAACCTGTTTGTGTAGTCGTTTATTTGATTTCTTTTTCGGATTTCGCATTCACATTTCGATTTAAAATAAACACTCGTAACTATATTCATAAAAAACATCTGTTCCAATTTTATTATGTTCGCCATATTGTTAATGGTTTCATTTATTTTGATTAGTACCCAGGTACGTATTGCTCTTATATTTTATGGATATACTTGTAGTTGCATATCGGCGGGTCTCTGAATTGAGCACTTTGAGTTAAGCACTTCTCAAACCCTACTTTAATGCCAAATGTTGATAGGTTTTCAGGCTAATGAAGAAGAGTTTGTTTCTTAATGTAAATACGCGAGATTTCCTAGATCATCATTGATATCGTAATTTCAGCCGAAAGACGTCCCCCCAAGGTTTGCCACAAAGCTACAAGTTATTAAAATTCTACTTACTCCTACTATCGACTAAAATTAGATACGACTTGATATAAAGAAACACAAAGTAATGAAGCTACGAGCATAACTTTGAAATAAAACAAGTAATAACAATAAAAAACAGTAAAGATAAAAAAAAAACAACCATAAAAGTCGCCACTCAAGAGTTGACAACAGCAGAGATTCCAAGATACCAGCAATCATTAAAAAGAAATTACTACTAATTGCTTTCAACACGAACAGATGGAGACACTTGATAAAACCTAATTACCAAAGCGAAACCACGAACTCCTGTAAAAATCCAAACGCTTTACATATTCAGTGATCTAGATGGTCGCAATACTTGCTCTATACTTAGCTGCACGATCTTCTAATTCTTTAACCACGATGCGCATTACGAGGTTAGAATTTATTATCTCTCTTATCTGATGTGCTTAATTATGATTGAGTCAAATGCATGTGCATGCAAATGTTCATAGCTGTCGGGAAAGGAGAGAGAGTGCGCATTGAAGCAAGGAGCCCGTGATGTTTTGCGTCAATACCGAAGATAACATGAGTACCTACGTAAATAGCTTGCTCGCTCGTTCGTTAAATTTTATCAATAGCTTAGCTACCTACGTTAAAGTTATGTGTGTAATGACGATCGTTGTTCCGTCTTTCTGTTTGCCTATTACTTCACAGCAGAGATGTTACGGAGGTTTCAGTTTCGAAAGATCGGAACTTCCGATTGATTTTATGAATCTACGTTTTCCTGCTCTGCTCTGTTCCTCGCGACAAGTATAAACTTTTTTCACAACAAGTTCATACTTGTTGTGAGGAGGACCTCCCTACTAATGATAATAGGATATTGCCTTCTGACGATTACTCGTTCACTTGTTGTTTTGTTTCGTACACTTCACTATAAAGCGACAAGCTAAATACATGGTCTGTAACAATTTCAAAAACAGTATAAAATAAATATTTATTAGGGCTCCCATACTTGCAACAAACGTCGATTTATTTGTCGTTTATTTGCTACGGATGGTACGGACCTATCGTGCGCTAGTCTGGCTCACACTTGATAATTTTTGTTTTTAGATTTGGTGTATATAATTTATTATATTCCATACCATGCACTGCAGTTAGTTAGCCAAAAAGATACCAATCAGATTGTGGAATCCTTTGCAATTCTTCTTCAATGTCGAATTGTAACGGTAGAATGTCGAAACTCACGACATTGCCAGTAAAATTAAACTTAGTTGTCAGCACTGACACAAGTATTAAGTGCTATTACGGGCTTACGTACAATAAATTGATCAATTAATAACATGGGTATGCTGGTGTGGTTCCCAGGGAATCTCCTCTAGACATTGTATATGTAATTATTTCTATTTAGGGTATGTGCCCACCAATATTGTCTTGAAATTATTTATTTATTTGGTAACTCAATAGCTTACTAGTTAACTTTCATGAATAAAGAATATCCACCCCTCTTTCAGTGAACTGCCAATGTAGTTTCGTCAAAGTTGCAAGTGACCTCTACACATACTCGTATACACATTATAATTATAATTTTATTACGGACAACGGTAGCTTGGGGGATGCCTATGTCCAGCAGTGGGTGTCTTTCAGCTGAGATGATGATGATAATGATGGACAAAAAAATCCATAGTGTTAGTAATATACAAAGAAAAATCTTATTTATATACCTAGTCTTAGTAATAAAACAACCTCCGCACATCTGAATAATCTGTAAGCCGAAGCTCTCAGCTATAGTTTTATAATTAAGTACTTATGCATTTTTCTTATTTATTCTTTCTTCGCTTCTTTTTCACAATCTTGATCTTATATTTACCTATCTACATAATAGCTACTGCCATCGGTTTCACCCGCAGGCTAGTTGAAAATTATCCCGAAGGATTATATTCTCGGGATAAAAAGTATCCTATGTGTATTCCAGGACATTGTCAGATCTTTCATTGAAATCTTTTCTTCCTTTCGAGCGTGTAGAAGTAACAAACATATACACTCTCACAAACTTTTGCCTTTATAATATAGTGCGATTTGATTTATTTTAAGTACTCGTAAGTACATATTGAACAAAAGGTCCAAGTACCCTTTGCGTCTTGTCAGCACAAATTGCCTTTGTTTCCTTAATCATTACACGCATTGCACTAATTTATTAGCCAGTAAAACTTGGCATTTTGCTTACACATACGAGCCAATAAACGGCAACCGTTGAGTTGCACAAAAAGTGGCCTCCACTGGCGGCAAGGTTGCTGGGCCGGTTCGAGACCCGAGTCTGGTAAATATAGGCACCACACCGCATACTTTCGTCTGATCAATAGCCTAAGTATCGATCAGACGAATTTGTGCGGTGGCCTACCGCGAAATCGGTAGGGATTCATACGATATCGCGATTTCGTTTAAACCTTTATTTATAGTGCAATAAAATGTAAGTTACCTAAGTACTTTTGAGTAGAATTGGTTTTTGGGTTCGTAAACAGGATTATGGGCCAGACTTAAACAGTAATAAAACATATTGCTGACTACACCAGTAATAATGTTCATGTTCTTGATAGGAAATATGCAGGCCAGAAACTTACAGCTTTTTTTGAGATGGTAATTTATAAAATAACTTCTCCCGGTCTGAGTGGAAAGAAAAAGAGGATTTTTACTTAATCGATAGGTTAAGTACTTCTAGTCACATAACCACAAAACGAGACACAATAGTAAAACAATAACAGCGCGCTCTCATAGGACCGGTCGGGGATTCATGAATTAATGACTAAAAACCACCCGTGTATAAAATTAAATAAATGTTAACTAAACTATAAATAACTTAAAATAAATATAACATTAAAGAGAAAAAGAAAATACACCTGTGCGATTCCAAACAAAAATAATGTAGTTTGTTTTAGATATATTAACAGTTAACAGATTGCCTTGGAACCAATTAGAGAGAATATTTAAGTCATGCTGCGCTTGTTTAATAATCATTTCAATATCGTTGCCAAACAAGAATAAGCTAGTATCGTCAGCGTATAGTGTTACGTCGCCTGTCAAATTTAGGTTGTGTATATCATTCACGTATATTATAAACAGCAAGGGGCCAAGAATAGAGCCCTGCGGTACGCCGTAGGTTAGAGTTTCACTATCACTTTGCGTATCTCCAATACGCACGGTTTGCTGTCTGTTAGTGAGATATGACCGAAACATGTCAAGGGCAGTTTCCCTGATACCTATAGCGTATAATTTTTGGAGAAGGAGACTATGGCTGATTGTGTCAAATGCCTTTTTTAAGTCGACAAATATACCGAGACCTATTCGTTTTTCATCAATATTATTTTTCAGGTTTGTCACAAGATCGATCGTAGCGGTTAGTGTATTGGATTTTGCTCGGAAGCCATATTGTTTATTAGAGAAGAAGTTAATAGTACTGAGATAATTGTCTAGACGTTTATGTAATATTTTCTCGTAAATTTTTGAAATTATCGGGAGGACAGATATAGGGCGGTAATTGCCTGGATCGGACTTATTTCCTGACTTGAAAATTGGAATCACTTTAGCGACCTTTAGAGAATCAGGGAAGACGCCGTTTTGTAGACAATAGTTAATACTAGAAGTAAGTTTTTGTAGAATTATGTTTTTGACGCATTTTATAGTTTTACACCCAATTCCGTCTAAACCAGTGCTTGTGTTTGGATTAAGGTTATCTATGATCTTACCTACTTCTTCTTCTGTAGTTGGAGTTAACTGGAGTAGCTCATATGTGCTAGAGGTACTAGATTTAGCTGTTTGAGTGCTTGGAAGTGTATGTGTTAATTCCTTATCCTTTTTAATTTTATTAGCTAAAATAGACCCTATAGTAGCAAAGAAAGTGTTGAAAAAATTGCATATTTCTGCAATGTCTGTGATGGGACCCGTTTGTGTATCTAATTTTGAAGGAGCAGAGCACGACTTTATTTTGTTTTCAGCTAGGTTTTTGATTAATTTCCACATTTTTAAAGGCTTTTTTTCACAGTTTTTGAAAGCTTTGTAATAATAATTATTTTTTGTACTTTGTATTTGTTCAGATACGGTATTACGCAGGACGATAAAATCGTGTCTCGTTGAGGCATTATTAGGGTTTTTCTTGTAAGTTGACCACAGCTGATTTCTTTCGGCTATCATTCGAATTATGTCTTTGTTGATCCAGTCTGATTTTAATGTGTTGTGAATTTTAAATTTTGGTATTCTATTTTCACTTAATGCTTTCTTTATCATGTGTTCTAGGGTGTCGTAGTCACTGTTCAAAACATTAGCAACAGCATTTTCTATTGAAAGGTACAGTGCTGTATAGTCTATAGCAAAATACCTTGTTTTCTTTTTTGTTTCCGGCTTATATTTGCCCATTTCTAAGTATATTTGTTTGTGATCTGACATTGGGGATTCTACTATAGTTAGATGAAAGTTGTGATTTTTTAAATTGGATGATACGTGATCAATAATTGATTTTTTTGTCTCTGTGTCACGGGTACTGAATTTTGGATCGATTTTGTTCAGGATTACGTATCCATTTTCTTGCAGTGTTTTTGTATAGTTATTTATTGATCGATTAGGATTAAGCAGATCGTAGTTAAAATCACCAAAAACCAAACCTCTTCTCTTTCTCATCAGCTGTTGTGAGTATTCTTCCAGAAATCCATTATTATTTGATTTAGGAGTTTTGTATACGGAGCCTATGTCCAACGAGTATTTATTTAAATGGACCCATAAGTAGTGATTGCCTTCTTTACACAGTTCTTCTGAGTAATTGTGGTTTAGGGAGTCATGAACAAATATGGATACTCCGCCTCCTCTGGTTCCTTCTCTTATATTATAGTAGTGGGTGTAGTTTGGTAGCTTTAAACTTTTAGCTTCAGAATCCGACTTGATCCAAGTTTCCGATAAGATAATTACATGCACAGAACTAGGTACAGCGTGTTGTATAATGCAGTCTAATTCATCAAGTTTACCTGGTTTCACTATACTACGTACGTTAGCGTAAAGAAATTTAAGTGATTTGGAATCTTTGATTAAATTGCTGTACGAATCTGTTACTCCATGAGTAGTGTTTGAGGTTGTATCATCTGTCTCTTCCGTAATTAGTTTTTTGACTGGATTTTCGTTATTTTTGGTGTGCCTTTGATATATTTTATAGTGATGTCTTTTTCACCTCCTGCCACTCTGCGTTTTAGTTCATCTTTCAGATTGTTCCGGTACTTTTGTTGGTAGGGTGTCTCATCAGTGTAAATTTTGATGTCTTCAGATTTTATGTTTGACTTATTGCGTAAAATTAATTTTGCTGCTTCAGATGTAGAAAATATAACTTTTATAGGTCTTGATATATCAGGATTATACTTTCCTAGTCGAATAGTTTTGGTTGGTTCCATGTGGTCTGAGACAGCCATTTTTAGTACCTTCTTTACTTCTTCACCATCATGACTGCGTCTCTCTTCCAAGTTGGATGATTTTATCTCTTTTATTCCTCGTATAATGATATTTTTCTCCCTCTGAGATCGCTCCTGGGTGTCCGATACAAAATCTTCATAACTAAGAAGCGAAGTATTAATCATGGAAGTGGGACTGTTTTTTAGCGATGCTATTTCGTTTTCTATAGCTACCACTTTTTCCTCAATGTTAACTCTAAAGCTTGAGATGTTAGTTAATTCCGATTTTATTTTTACTTGTTCTGAAGACAGAAGATCAGTTGTTACCTTGATCAAACTGATTTGTTCCTTTATTTCTGAAACACCTTGGGATATTTTATTAATATTTTCAGTTTGGGTCTTCGTCATATCCATGATTATCGATTCCATTTTAGTTTGGAATTGTTTAAATTGTGCACCAAAGTCATCATCGGGTGTTTTCCGCTTGGCGCGAAATGTTATCTGATTTATATTGTCAGATAGGGCAATCTTCCGCAAATCTGGCTGTGAACCACCAAGTTAGATACTTAGGTAAAAAAAAAACAAACATACAAAATCTTTATAAACTATCATCATCTGCCTAGCCTTTTTCCCAACTATATTGGGGTCGGCTTCCAGTCAAGCCGGATTTAGCTGAATACCAGTATTTTACGAGGAGCGGCTGCCTACCAGACCTCCACAACCCATTAACTGGGGTAACACGGTACTTCATGGCAAGACTGGAGTCAGATTTACTGGCTTCTGACTATCCGTAACGACTGCCAAAGATCTCCAAATGACAGCCGGGACCAACGGCTTAACGTGCTTTCCGAGGCACGGAGGAAACTCGTTATGTTAAGATGGTCACCCATCCACAGACCAACCTAGGCAAGCGTTGCTTAACCTTGAAGATCGACCTGTGCGGCTGCTATTATCTAGCCACGAGCTCCATATCCAAAAAAAAACTTAAAACAAAAAACAAAAACATCTTTCGCACAATCCCGAAGCCCTGGCAGGAAAGTTACAGCCTTGGCTAAGCAATTAACATTGAGAAAAAACAATTTAGTCTGGCTTTCAAAGCGAGAATTTGCGTCATATTTTCATAAGTACAAAAAAGTGTTTATAAATTCTGAGAGAATTGTTCAAGTAATTGTTGACTGCGTTCAATTCACGAAATGCTAAACCGTTACTTAAGTCTACCAGCTTATGATAATTTTAAAATTATGCTTTGTCTAGAAAAATAACCTAGAACAAGTATGAAAATCTCTCTCAATATTTGTTATCGAAACGGATTAACCGACTTTTATGATTTTTTTTGTGCATATTTGATAGATCTGAGAATACGTCGTAGGCTATTTTTGACCATAATACTTTCATCCCTCAAATTTTCATGAATTATATGGCAGAACAACGTTTACTCGGCCAGCTTTATTACCTAATCTATATACCTACTAATAATATAAAGAGGTAAAATTTGTAAGTTTGTATGTAGGGGATAATCTCTAAAACTACTGAACGGACACTAAAAGTTCTTTTAGTAAAACTTGTGCAGCTACACTATCCTATAAGTGCTAAAGACTATAGATTATTTTCATATCATCGTGAGTTTTAATTTATAATGAGTGCAAGAAATTCCACGAAGAAGCCACTGGCAGAAGCATAATAAATACACATGTTTATCCACAACCTAAAATTGATTGAAATCACAAACAATAAATACTAAATACGAATGCTGACAAGTCATGACACGGTACAATACACGGAACGCAACCTCCTTCCAAGAATGTTTCAATCATTTTTTTTATAAATATTTGAGGTGTACGGGATAAACTCTAAAACTACTTACTGAACCGATTCTGATTAGTCTTTCACTAATATGTAGCTTCCTTGCGAGCGAAGCCACTGGCAAAAGCGTAATAAATAGATGCCTTTTTATTGTTTATTCACAACCTCAAATATGTAACAAACTGAAATATTAACTAAATAAACTTTATTTATTATTTTATTTATTTATTATTAGTCATACATACACCTATCATTACAGAATAATCCAATGCGATAGTGTAGTCAAAGAATATAAATTATAATTAGGTAAATGTCAAATCAAATTCAATTATTACAAATGTCAATAAAAATAAAAACTATATTTTTATACTATATCTAATTACAAAAACACAATATAAACTCAGGCGTCGAAGTACCCCTCCAGATCGCTGTCATCCGGAAAAGTGCCCAGAAGGCTGGTGGCATTACCAGATCATAAAATTATTGGTTTAAATCACAAACAATAAGTACTAAATAATACGAATGCTGACAAGTCATGACACGGTACAATACACGGAAGGCAACCTCCTTCAAAGAATGTTTCAATCATCTTTTTATAAATATCTGTGGTGACGGCCGGGTCCCGCGAGTCCCGAGGAGGTGTGGTTTTCGGACGGATTGGCTAATGATTCGGTCTGGCAGCTATCAGTAACAGTGAATTCATTTGTAATGAGAGATATAATGTGCTTTAGGGTTCCTTAGCTTTTATGGAAGAAAGGAAAACTTATACTTAGAGTAGGTACACGATTTTGATTATTATTTTTTTATTGTCCGTGTGAAACTTCTTTACATACGTTTTACTCTACTCTACTTTTTCTTAAACAGCTGAAGGTATCTTTAAACTTTGAATTTAATTTTAATAAAATTATATCCTGCCCCCCCCCCCTTTTTTATCCAACCCTCTTGTCAGTCAAGCTGGGCACGGGTGTTCTTGTACGCCTGCACCAGATAGTTCAGAGGTCCTGCCACGAGGTCTTAATGCGATCCATTTTACAACCTAAATTAAACTGTTAAAGGGATAGAGTAGTATAACTCCATATTCTATTGACCACCATGTAACTAGTGGTCGTTCTCTTTCTAGAACACAAAAGAAAAAAAAGGGAACACAGGTTTGTTTTAGTCAGCAATAGCCTGACACCACCCTTCGCTCCACCTCGAACGGGAGAAGTTATTACATGATTTCCAATCTCAAATAAGTATGTTACAAACTTTCCAAATAAAGATAGAGTCGAATCGAATCCTTACAATTGCTGACTGATTTAACCCCAAAGGGTTAAACCAATTTATTTTTGTATATATATAGGTTTGTATAGTTAGTTTAATATGTAAATATAATTTATAAACTGTTATGTAAATAAATAAAGATTTCACTAACCCCAAAGGGTTTAGAGATTTTATTTGACAGTTCATAGTTAAAACAGGACAACGTCTAGCGTCTACGACGTTGTCCTGTTTTTGTTGTTTGTTTTAATAGTTTATAATTTCATGTCGACACCTCAATCAAACAATTTAATTAGGTACTAAACATATGTTACGCTTGCTACATTGTAAATTAAAAACAAAAGGAAATCCTAATTAAAACAATAAATCCACAAGACTTTATTTTAAGGTCTATTAAAATTCTTGAACACTTGAAATGGTACCGGATGTTTTAGAAATACTATATATAGGAACATATTTGTAATTCTCTAGATTCTGGCGAAACGAAACGAGTTCTCCTACGTACGAATTAATACAAATCGAACTGGAGCCTTACCCATGATGTGTTAAAATGTCAGTCGTGCGAGTGAGAAAGAAGGACGGTGCATATCACTTTGGACCATGGGCAAATTGGGCTCATTGTCCAACAGCGATATGATATATGCCATTGTAATGGATTTGGTTCGTACTTAAATTGTTACTATTGGCACAATCTTCAATTCCATTGCAAAAAAAAAGATATGCACCTAAATAGGTTTGGTAGGAAAAGACCGATTTCTAGGACAATTGTTGACAGATTTTAAAATTATTTATTTTTATTTAAAATAGTTTGCTCCCGAAATGGTCTCATAGAAAAATTAAAATCATCTGATGATGAACTTCGGAGATATGGAACGGAACCCTTCATAGGATCATAGCAGAACTGTCATAACACGTCTCACCCTGGCACTCAGGGACATTCATTAACGTTAATCATTACTTAACTTCTAAACGATCTATTAAGAAATTGTCACGTTGACAGTTTTACACAGTTTTTCAGTGAAGGTTTGACAATACTTAACTTTAATGGACATTAGGGACGCTAATGAACCATTAGCTGGACTATGCGTTCGGCCACATATCTCCGAAGTTCATCATCAGATGATGTCAACTTTTGTATGAGACGAATTGTGGAATATACTCTTTCAAATAAAAAGAAATTATTTAAAATCCCTCTACAATTGGCCCAGAAATCGTTTTTTGTCTATGAAACCTATTTAAATGCATATCTTTTTTTGCAATCGAATTGAAGGTTGTGCCAATAGTTAGTAACAATTTAAGTACGAACCCAATCTTTTACAATGGCATATGCCGTATCTGTGTTGGTAAAAGAGCCCACACTTCATACATTGTTGCCCATGGTCCTTTATACAGTCTCGTAGGCTTGCAACGGACGGCGAGCAATGGGTAGCTTGCCGTCCGTTAGTCCGGTAATCATCCGGACCGAGCACAACTCGTCAATGGCGCGTACTGTTCCACATCTACATACGCCGCAAAGAGATATCAGCAAAACCTATACGGGCCTAGCAGGGTCGAAGCCTCTGGGACCATGGAACGAAGGCAAAGAAGGAACGGAGTGAACAGGGTTTTAGTCTGACACGCCCTCTCGCTCCGCCCTAGAGCGGGAGAAGTAATTCTAATGATTTGAGCTCCATCCCTTTAACCGTTCAGTTTGTGTCGCAAAATAGATCTGGTTAAGAGCTCTTGGTAGCCAGGCAGGTGTGGGTAATTCTAGAGTTGTTTTTCATATAAGGCGGAATCCGCAATAACTTAGTGTCAGACTTATAACAAGAATTCCGTTCTGGATCGAATTTGTTTAACTTTATTTTAACGCTTATGATTCGGTATGTGCTCTTAATGATTGCAAAAACTTGGCCCCGCTTTTGAAAAAGTATAATGCCTTGCTTATTTTAATAAAGCCTTCAGAAATAATATGAAAATAATGTGTGATATGCTCGTACAAGCGTTCGTAATCTAAGCGTTGTCTCTAGAAAATATCTTTCCAAGGAACACTTCTCCATGAGACTAAAGAAAAACCTTCCAGCAGGGCAACCACCTATAAATCTTGTTTTTTTTTAAGATTTAAACCAGTGCTTGATTGCGATCCGACGTGATGGTAAGCAGTGATGTAATCATTTCTATTTACGATAAGAAACCTTAGAACGCAAAGAGCAACTGAAGGAATCAGGTGTGGTTTTAGTCAGTACGTCTGACTCATCTCCCGCTCCAAGAACTTATTGAATGATTTCCCACCTTAGCATAACCAGCCTTATCATGTTCCTAATGCAAGGACTTAGGGCCTCCTCTCCAAGAGAGAGGGCCATAATCCAACACGCGGGCCCAAAGCGGATTGGTGGATGTCACATGTCTTCATTTCCCCGCCTTGAAAAAAAAACCGCGATGGCAATAACGTCGTCTACATATATTATCGCCGCCAAACCAACATTTCTACTTCTGGTCTTCATAACTACCATCTAAATAGTATATATAGACCCCTGCGCCAAAACGTAAGCTAAGTTTAATAGCACAATATCGATTCTTTCACGAACTATTTTCAAGCGAAACCTTACATAAGTTGTGCACCGTTCTTTGATGTTGTACTCATTTTATTGGCCATTTGCCTAATAATGATTATACCTAGGCAGACTTTATGTAACGCTAGCGATTGTCGGCGACATCGGTAACAACGACGGGGTTCGTAAAGATTTTCACACAGTTTTAGTGAAGCACTAAGTTTCTAATGTCTCGTAGAACGAAATATAATGATAGAGACAGATCTTTTTGTGGAACTAGCTGTTGCCAGTGACTTCACCTGTGTGATAGTGGAAAATTATCTCAAGGGAACATAGGTACTTCCGGGATAAGAATGTATCCTATGCGTTATTCCAGGATAAGGTCGACCCACCGCGACCGAAGTAACAAACATACAAACTAAACGAACATAAACACACAAACTTTATTATGTTATATATTATATTATCTTAAAGTGTGAAATGTGATAGAGTATTTTATGTCTGTATGCCATATTTTCGGTCGACAGTTTAATGGGGCACTATTTAAGAACATAACATTAAAGTTTAATTTATCTCCACTAACAGCATTTGTCCATTACCTATTTACAAGATTTATAACTTTGTTTAATGAAGATCACTATCAAGACATTGATAGCAGCATTTATCTATACATTCATCTACTATATATATAAAAAGGGAAACAAACTGTCTGACATATCATAGCAAAGTCGAAACTACTAAGATTAAAACTGTAAAATTTTGCATAGTTTCCTTTCATGACGTAGACGAGCACTAAGAGAGAATTTTTCAAAATAGACCTCCTAAGGGGATGCAACGGAGGTTCAAAGTATTTGTGAAGAAAACCAACTTTTATGCGAACGAAACCGCTTAAAGAAGCTAGTAATTTATGTATGCCACCTGAATAATCGCTAGGCCAATCCGCGGCTCGCTGCTAACTTCGAGGGTCATAAACTGGCAGTAATCGTAACATCACGCAGGAAGTGTGTTAATTTTGGATTTAAATACGTAATCATAAATTGCACTTAAGCAATTAGCGGAGTGAATGGCCCAAGGCGAAATACATGAAATATTATGATAGATGTATAAAATAACACAGGAGGTAGTAATGCTGGCTTATTACCTACTCCGTTATTATTACACGCGCCTTAACGTGATTACGAAAATGCTTCGCACTTCATGTGCTGTAGAAAAGTCTACGCTTATGATTATTTAAATATTCACTTTTTCTCGCTGTCATTATATAATTTATTTCAGCAACAATAATGCACACTTAATTTACCTCGAATAAATTAAATGTAAAACAAATTAGAAACTGTAACGCAATCGCGCCCATTTAGCCGTGGAACATGTTTGAATTCGTCGTTATCAGAGTGTGTCGTCATTATTGTGGAACAAGCGCGCCGACACGACACAGCCATCCGCGCTCCAGTGACAATGCAGGCGCTATTAATTGATGCAGCGCCTCCATAGTCAGCCAAACACCTGCAATGCCGGCTAATCGACGACCTACCCCCCGATAAATATTAACACTGCAATAACCCGTACGGGCTACGCCGTAGCACGGCTACGAATCCATTTCCTGGAATCATAAATACTGATAACGAAATGAAAAGTAGAACGTGACAATATGATACATGCTGAATCTTGATAAAGTTACAGAACTGCCAGGTAGTGGATCTTACATAATGGCGACTGCAACTAGAGCGGACGTCGCTACATAACCGCACCAGATGGCGCATCTAGCTCGAGTCAGGTTCTCAGACGTCGTCACACTGATATAACAAAAGAGGTAACGGGTCCATTTCTTCGATTCGCGTTTTTATGTGTTTCCAGCAGGTATTGTGTTGTAACGCCGGAGTACAATGGAGCACATTTGCCAAGCGGCGGCAGCGCTGTTGCGTCAACGTGGCCGCAGAGGGGCGCTGGCGGCGGCGCCAGCACACCGTGAACAAACATTGACCAAGCACGCACTGCGCTCCGGGCCTCGACAACTTGCCGCAACATTCTTAGCGTAAAAGTTACCGTGGATGGTTTACTCTATGTAATTTGCGATGTTCGAGTTGATACTAAGTTTTCCCTTCGACCACGACTGTGCGACCGACTTGTGACGTATTCCGAATTGCCACTGTGCTCTAAACGATGTGTTTTGCTCATGTTACTGAGAGAATGTTTTCTCTGAATTCAATGGAGATTGGAAAATTCGTGCAAGATGCAATTAGTGAGTATGATTGATTTGATTTTACTTTCAACTGACAATAAATAATGTTTCACTCGCGGCGGCGTCATGTGCCCGAGACACCTTCCGTGTGTGAGTGCATCCGGTAAGTGTGGTGAACTTGTTTTCAAATCATTCTTGATGTTCAGATTATCTGCTCTGTTTGCCAATTTAGCAAAAAAAAATAAAGCGCGATATTCGTTCCAGATTATTCGCGAAGTGTGAATCACGTTCGTGTTTTTGCTGCATCATAACAAATAATAATATAGTAGTCTCTAAGTACACTTAATTTCAAATAATACGATAGGCCTTGAGAAAGATTTAACAACGTCTCAAATAACAAGTCTATCGGTGAAACCATAGAATGGCTTGAAAACAATTCGTGTGAACCATAACAAGTAAGAATTTAGAGAGTTTACGCGGAAATCACTCTAGTTATTCATGACGTTATTATAATTTGATCGTGCGGAATCTAAACAACGTGGATGATGCAAAAGCGATTGAGCGTAAACTTGGCTCATTAAATTGTTTAATTGAAGGTTTTTGTGTTTACAATTTCTATTAATTAGACACTCTCATAGTCATCGTGGACGTACACTATTATTTCAGAGGTTTGAAATCAATTTTCTTGTTCAGCAAAAAAGTAAATTGAATACCTACTTAGATATCTTTTCGTAACACAAAAGCCAGTGACGGGTGCTTTGAAAGCGATTTCTTTGTCCAAACCAGACGATCGGACACTTCATTGTTTTGTCACGTCAAAGTGTTATCCATTGTGATTACTTTGATTGATAACATTGGGTAGTTCCGTCTCTTCTTACCTAACAAATGCTTCTAAGGTTCTTATGAATTCTTCGACTAGCTCTGAAACATGGGGATTGGCACAAGAAAATAGAGGCCTATGTAAATAGAGATTCACGTTTGAACACCGTCTCATCTGATGGTTAGCGATAATGTGGTCGACGATGGAGCACACTCGCCTAGAAGTAGGTAATCTATTCACTCTTGGTGTAAAGCTCCCAGGTTGTAGCTATCAGAAAACAGTCTCTGGTGGGGAATTCCCTTATCTGTGAATGTGCAGTACTCTTCAAGATTATCGCAATATTGTCACCATCTGGTATATTACCTATATTGAAATAAAATATAACAACTAACATATAACAATATTTGCCAAAATAAAGGGTTCCTATTCATCTCTGCCTAACCTTTCAATCAATAGAGGCGTGATGTTATGTTGTCAATACTAATGCCAAATCAAAAGAAATACGAGTAAATTGATTGTTTGTTTATATGTAGTATAGACAGACACATAAACAAACTAGTACAGTAAATAGTTTCAGTGATTAAGTAGCTTTACTGAAAAGGTACAAAATCACTGGAAGTACTAGTATATTATGTAGTGTGACTATCGCTGAGTGTAATAGGGGGCTACCCATAAATAACGTCACACAAATTTCAGGATTTTTTGACTACCCTTTCGTCCTAATCACAGTTGGTCACTTTTATGAGACACCCCGTCTAGTGTGACGTTACATATTCTGCAATTTCGTATCTATAAATGTTTAAATCAGAACAACAAGTCCGAAATTACTTTAATTACGTTAAATAAACGTTTGAAAAAATTGACACTATATTCAACAACATTATAGAAATCGTCGTATTTTTTTTTAAAGTTCTTCGTTTATAGTTGTCACGATATAGATTGTGAAACTTTTGACTCCTTCCACCCCATGTCACTCTTGGTCGACCCCCGCCTCTCCGATTAGCGCGTGACTTAATTTATAAATAGCTCCTATGCTACTTTTTCTGAAAAATGCAGGGTTCCTGTGGAGTAGAGTCTAAAAAAGCTAGTGTTAAACAATTTTCCCTTAGAATAAACTTCTTAAATATAGACGCTTCTGCGTCTAATGAGGCGCAACTTTAGCAAAACTTCTCCCGCTCTGGGTAGAGAGAAGGACACAAGTCACGTTAGCCTTTTACGGACTGAAATCCACCTGCGTTCCCATTGCCCCTTGCGTTCCAGGGCCGCGGCTACTCTTTCAAATAATCTCACAGCCTTTCTTCTCGTCTAAAGCATGGTAATAATTAAATTACTTCTAAAGCATAATTATAATAAAAACAAATTCTGCGGTCTTTCCACGGTCGAATAGCTAGCTACGTTCCCGGCACTCTATCATGGGTTGTATCGGCTGACGCAAGTCGTTAAGATACATTAAGGGAAGGGTTAACTGTACTGATAAGGTTGGGCTTGGCCAATACGCTATAATAAATACTACCACAGAATAGATTAATAGTGCTGACGCTGCCACCGGTTCTATGAAAAATCTGAAGTATTCCCATTTTGGCACCAAAATTTTCGGCACCAATAGATATTTTGGATGGTAGTAACCAATACAAAATCACAATCCAATAATCTGGGTGCTGAAACGGGAATACTTCAAAAATCTCTATTATCTGACAGTCTGGTATCTGTATCCATCCAAAGTTCTCTCTAGTGGGGTGGATTTCGGAGATGAAAAGGTTATCCGTGATCTTAAAGCAGAAGGCAACTGAAGGAACGTATAACTGTCGTTTTAGTTAGTAAAAGTCTAACATGCTCTTGCTACATCACGGAACGAAGTCATTTATGATTCCCAGCTTAAAAAAACACCCAGAACTCTTTTCAGTGTTATTATCCAATTATTACCTAATGGTAGCAATATTGCTAATATACAAATGTCAATTTATTTGATTTCTTGAAAATGTTATAATACAATTTTCAACAAGTAGTTAGGTATAACTCTTGCCAAACTCGCGTGCTTGCAAAATTATTTCTGACTGATTAGTTAGGTATGTATAAATAATTATTATTTTGTTAAGTATAAGTCGATAAAGTGCGTAGCTTATGACATTTACACTCATTAGTAATTACGCAGCAGAACTAAATCATAAACAATCTGTGAGTTATTTTTTTAATTATCTTTTTTTTATGCCAAGTACGAAACAGCTATTTAGATACAGTAATTAGGCCCTCCATACATTATATTTATAATACAATACTTGCTAACTATTAATTGAGGAGCTCGTGGCTAGATAATAACAGCCGCACAGGTCGATCTTCAAGGTTAAGCAACGCTTGCCTAGGTTGGTCTGTGGATGGGTGACCATCTTAACATAACGAGTTTCCTCCGTGCCTCGGAAAGCACGTTAAGCCGTTGGTCCCGGCTGTCATTTGGAGATCTTTGGCAGTCGTTACGGATAGTCAGAAGTCAGTAAATCTGACTCCAGTCTTGCCATGAAGTACCGTGTTACCCCAGTTAATGGGTTGTGGAGGTCTGGTAGGCAGCCGCTCCTCGTAAAATACTGATATTCAGCTAAATCCGGCTTGACTGGAAGCCGACCCCAATTTAGTTGGGAAAAGGCTAGGCAGATGATGATGACTTGCTAACTATTAATTATCCTACTCGCTTATTTTATCTGATGTACAATGAAACTTTAGGTACTCAAGCTTAGCTTTTACTATGTTTATTATACATAGCAGTAAATTATGCTTGACTCCATATCAATCATTATTAACTATATACTTAAAACAATAACTCTTACCTATATATCTTTTTTTATTTTTATTTATTTAGAGGCTTTTACCTTACAAAGGTACGTCAGCCTCTTAAAATAACGTCAAAAACTTCCTGCGCATCGCTATTGCCGCGTTGATGGCAATGCTTACTCTGCCTGATAAAAAAATCAAGTCTTATCGTAATTTTAATAAATACTTTTTATTTTTAAAGTAAGGCTTTAGGTAGGTTGTGAAAACACCTCTAGTACGGTTATGTCAGCTGAAGTCTTGAAGTCGATCAAATTCCATATATAAATGACAGGAAACAAGAAAAAGCTTTGATGGAAATCTATGTATAAACATTTCTATGTATGTATATGCTTATATAGCTTGCCAGCTCATAACATAGGTACAGTGAAAAAACTTATTGATGTTTGATCATTAGTATCAAGAAATTGCAGCAATACTCGTACATATGTACTAGGTACCTATACGTCATTCAACTGTCGTCCTACTTTTAGCAATTACCTAGGTATTTACACACAAACTGTAATAGTTCGCATTTCACCAATTTGCCTACATACCAAAAGAATATTTCTTTTACTATTTACACTTCAATTTAAAATACCAAATTTGTTTTAGATAGCAAATAGAATGTTAATTGGGTTACCGAGTTATTTCATTACTCAGTATTACATTGCCATGTAAAAAATTAGTTAATTGCGAAAAATGTTTTGGTTAATGAGCGCGATGGAATCGTTTAAAAATCTTTTGTTCTTTACTTTGGTTCTCACATCGATTAGTATGAATTTTGGTTTCGTTAACTCTTTTGTAAATAGGTAACATTACTACCTACTTATAATTACTGATCCGTACATAATATATGTACACACAAACATCACTAGGTTACAAATTTATAAAAACCATTGCAAATGCCATTTATAAAACAAAGTCGCTATCTTAAAAACTGCTAATCACATTTAGATAATTGTACGCTTTTGGGCGGGACTCCACCAAAGCGGAGATGTGTGCGGTGTGCTGTGTGCTGTGCGAGAGGAGATGTTTTTCAGCTCGTGGTACTCCACCAAAGCGGAGATGTGTGCAATACTGTTATATATCTCATCACTACTGCGCGTCGTCCGCACACAGCTCACATCTCCGCTTCCATCGCGCCATACAAATATTACACATCTCCACATAGCGATCTCCATTGACGCTGAGCGGAGAGGAGATGTGTCAATAACGCGATTCTATTGGTTGTTTAAAAAACATCTCCTCTCCGCTCGTCTCGTCTCCGCTTTGGTGGAGTCCCGGCCTTTCACCAATAGTCATCTAGAGTGACACATGAGGAAGGTTTAAGTGTAATAGGTAATACATGAATTATAGTAAAGAAAAACCGAGAATTTCAAAGATTAGTAACACCCGTTCAAAGCTGGGAAGAAACCCTAGAATGTAATGAAATGAACAGCTTTTAGTAGGATCTTCTTCTTAATTAACTAAATTCTGCCAGCGGCTGCGCCCGTATGAAAGTAGTCAATAAAATATATCTAACCTTTATCTTTCAGTGATAAAATAACATTAAACTGGTGAAATAATTTTTAAAATCGGTCTAGTAGTTTTTGAGTTCATTCGTTATAAACAAAAATATAAATCATTCCTCTTAATATACTTATTGTTAGAAGTATTAGATATCTACCTATTTGTTTTTAAATAGATATGAAGTGTATGACTTTCTAACATCAAGGCTATTCTTTAATTTGTGTACAACGGTTCTATATTGCAAATATATTTAACAATTGCAGTTATCCATTTGTATAAACCACTTAATAAAAATGACTTGACAAGTTAATTCGTATGTTTTTCCGTAAATTATATAAACACGCAAAGGCATTTTCCTTTATTATTTGTTGTTGATATTACGTATGTATTACCTAAAGTAGTCATTGAGTTTATTATACCTACTTTTTCTTTCTCCCACAACAGGACGAAGGGAGAGGAAGTGTCAGACTTTTACTGACTAAAACCCACTTGTTTTCCTTCAGTTATCGTTTCCGTTTTAGGGATACAGTGATTATTTCAAACAATCTCTCAACTCTAGTATACTATACTACTAGTACTAACCTCTACGTAGCACCGCAAAACCGCGCGTAGCATCTTATAGCATCACGTAGCAGCGTGTAGCGCGCGTAGCGTCGCATAGAAGAGCGTAGCAAAGCGTAGCATAGAAAAGCGTAGCAAAGCGTAGCATAGATACCATATGCACGATTTGCGCGTGGAGATGCAACGCCGGGGCGAAACTCCGCTGCCACGACAAGTCGCGGAATGGCGGACAGAGTTCCGGCGGGATCTCAGGGTGGCATGGCGACTGCGACTGTCGCAACCCAGTGCTGGGCATGCCGTCATTGCGGCGGTAAGTCCCCTCTTTGAGAAGTGGTTGGAAAGAGGTCACGGCGTCCTCTCGTTCCGTATGACGCAGGTCCTCACCGGACACGGTAAGTTCGGGAGGTTCCTGCATCGGATCAAGGAGGAAAGGACGCCCGGGTGTCGCTACTGTGTGGACCGCCCGGAGGACACGGTGGAGCACACGGTAGAGGTGTGCCCCGCTTGGGCGGAGCACCGCCGTGTCCTTGTGGAGGCTATCGGCGGCGGTGACCTCTCGCGCCGGGCCCTGGTACAGGCCATGGTCCGGAGCGAGGAGGGGTGGCAGGCAGTCGCCTCCTTCTGCGAAGCAGTAATGTTAGCGAAAGAGGCTGCCGACCGCGTGAGGCAACGGAACTCACGCCGCCGCCGCCGAGATCCCGATCCCGATTTCCGACCACCGTAGGCGCGGGCTCGCGGATAGCGAGCACTGGGTAGCTCGCCGTCCGGCAGTCTAGTAATAATCTGGACCGAGCCTAGTCGTCGACGGCGCGTTCTGTTCTACGCGCGCCTCAAGGAGATGTCAGCAAACTATAGGGGCCCGGTAGGGCCGAAGCCTCTGAGGAACACGGTATCCGAAAGGTTGTCACCGTGTCCCCCAGATCGATGGCAACGAAGGAACGGGGTAGGGGTTTAGTCAGTAAGAGTCTGACACGCCCTCCCGCTCCGCCCAAGAGTGGGAGAAGTCATTCTGATGATTCCCCTACCGGAAAAAAAAAAAAGCATAGATACCGTTATTTTTTTTTAATCTTTTATTTACCGAATACCAGCAAATATAACAATTTATTGTACTTACTACAAACAATTTTAATAATAACCTCGAATCAAAACTTCAAACAGAATTAATAACAGACGATTAAATTATAAAATTAAAAATAAAGAACATTGTTGTTCATGGTACGATAGTTTCTCACCTTCGTGCACCTTCACGCAGCGGATCTTTGTGTCTTGCATAATTTAATTTTGAGCAACACCAGTAGTTAGTCAGACAAAATAATCGTTAGATCAAGTAACAACAAAGCTTGGAACGTAAACACACAAGTTATATTGATACCCGTTACCTGAAAGTTAAAATGCTATTATTTCGTAGTTTATTTATGAAAAAGTCGTTAAAAAGTTCATGACAGTATGAAAGAACAAAAAAACTTTTAAGTAGTCCGCAAGTCACGCACGAGGGCATGACCCTCCACAGCCGCCAGGATCCCGTCCTCGATTTCCAAACAGGCCAAGCCTTGCGTGACTCAAAGAGATGTCAGTAAACCGTAGGAGCCCAGTAGAGTTTCGACCTACTGGGGCCGTGGGTTGTGCGAAACATAACTGGCCCAGCCCTGGAACGAAGGCCAAAAAGGACCAGAAGTGGGTTTTAGTCGTAAAAGTCTGACACACCCTTCAGTTCCGCCCATAATGGGAGAAGTTTTTTGATTAATTCTACATAAAAAAGTAGTCCGCTTATCTTGTCATTTTGTGTGGCAAAACACAAAACTACTTATTGCTTCTTGAAAGTGTAAATAAGAAGACCAGAAAACAATAGTATGCAAAATAGCAAGTTTCATACACTGACGTTTGAAACGTGAACAAGGCGATAACAAATTACAAATAAATTAGCTATTGAACTCCAACGCCTGCCAGGAAATTAATTCAATGCTGAGAAGTCGGAAACTGTTTTTGTTAAAACTTTGGTACTTGTTATGATTGCAAAAACTATCTTATTAACAATTAACCATACTACAGCAGTTCACAAGTAGTTCGTATATGGCAGGTAGATAATTGTCTATAAAAAAAAACAAGTTTAAAAAAACAAATTACTTTAGATAAAATGTTTTATTTATTAGGGACAAACGTAATTGGTGTCAGGTGGTCGTACAGTAGTACCTTTATACATTTACGAGTAAGTATGTAGCAATAGGTACCTAGGTAATTTAGTTAAAGTATCGGACTTTGATGAGGCTTAGGGCAAGCTCCTGGGATATGGCGTGGATGAAGATAAACTCAGGGTGCAATATTTCAATCTATACTAATATTATAAAGAGGAAAGATTTGTACCTATTTTTGTATGTTTGTAATGAATAGGCTCAAAAAGTACTGGGTCGATTTAAAAAATTCTTTCGCCAATAGAATGCTACATTCTTCCAATTTGACATAGGCTACATTTCATTTTGAAAAAAATTAGGGATCCTTGGTAAAATTTGAATGTAACCGAAGGTGTAGAAAAATGAGTCTTAAGTCACTAAAAAAAGTGTTTTATATCCAAATTTCCAAAAATAAATAATTGTCTACCCCATGCGAAGCCGGGACGGGCTGCTAGTCCTTTATATTTTCGATATTCGGCTATCCAAAAATTTACTTAGAGAACAAATCATTTCTTTTAGGCACGCAATTTTCTACTTTTCGCACTAGTGCGGAAAAGTGTGCCAGTTAGCTCGCTCCACAACTATCATATCAGGCTAAGCGACAAGCAGCCCTCTCTAACTAGTCCCCTGGTAGCCCCCACGAGTCGCCATGTAGCCCCCGTCTATTTAATTCTTCTTCGTTTGATATACGTGGGGAGGTGGGGACACTGCAGGGCTTGGCTCTATAACAATAACAGAAATCCGCCTCGGTCACAATGACAAAGTTTCTCCGCTTGTATTGCGCCCCTATGAATTAACCTATCACATACCCGCGAAACGAAACTCTACCTAAGACAATAACAGCGCGGTGGCATGAGACCGGTCGGGGATTCATGAATTAAACCGCAGAAGTTGCCAACTTGCGACAGCTACTCAAAAAAAATTACTTAAGTATAACTAGCTTAATTAAACCTTCTCAAGATATCTCTACCATAACCATGTCCAGCCAGTCCTTATTGATCATCTAGATTATAATGTAGGGAACCAAATTTTAAGTTCGTTTGTAATGAACATCCACGATTCTAGCCAACTCAGTTGCCATGACATCGACCTCAGAAACGCCCTCAAAATTCGAAATCAACAAGTGGTGTGAATACCTTAGCTGTTACTTACTTGATCTACTTAACTACATTAAAAAGGGTAATAAGGGGCCAATCAAAAGTAAGCTGAAGACTGACTTCTTTTTTTATTGATATAAAATTATAAACTAGCATTTGACCGCGATTCCACCTGATGTTAAGCAGTGATGCAATTGTTGATGGTAAACACAAAGCGCAATAAAATGGTATAAACAAAGCAGCGTTACCTCTATAGAGAGGGACTATCAGGCAATTTTTACTCTATTTAGTCATGGTTGACCATTTACAATTAGATATTGCCAAAACGCAATTTAGTAAAGGTTTTATGTGGCGTTATGGGGCCTTGCAATAGATAGGCAAGATAAGATGGTGAAATTCGGATAATTCCAAAGAATTTATTTAATTATAGACAGATACCTACGTAAAGATACCTAATAAGCGTTATTCGTAAGTTCTCGCAATGTTTTGTAAGTAGATAATAATTTGTGAGCGCGTTGTGCAACAGTGAATTATGTCGTAATAATCCGTCTAGTGTAGACTGGCAAAGCTGGTCAGACCATTATTTATAAGTTAAAAACTTTTTTTTAGCCTCTGAAAGCCAAAAATTTTCCAAAAACACGAAACAATCTTTTCTATCATTAATTTTACATTAGTCAAGTCAAAACTTTTTCGCGCGTTCGGTAGGGTAAAAAGCTAGGCTTACATCTACGTTTATTACAGCACCATTCCTATAAACTCGTACCTATATGTAGATACGTGGCTCATATACCTAATATGCCTTTGCCCAAATATTCCTAAATGGCTAAGGATAATTATTTATGGGCATACAAATATTAAACGATTTGTGAATTCGCTCAGATAAATGTACCTAGATCTATGTCTCAGATCTAACTAGCAACGCACGTGACAATTTAATCTTTGTTAGGTACCCACGTACCAATACCACTACCTACCTACGAAGTTTCAATTAAAAGAATGTAGGAAGTAGGTAGGTAGATAAATAAACATGTTGCGCGACATGCATGCAGTTAATATTCGCGAAGGACAGTTTTCCACGTTGAATGCGGGAACTAGGCCACGTTTGGCTCCCTGGGAAATTGCTTGAACGCTTTTTGTTTTTTTTTTATGCCAGTTAGAATAAGCAGTGTTGAGTGGGAATGCTGATTTAGTGTATTATTGTGTTAACAACAATAGTAAAATTTTAAGTAGATATAGCTGCTTGAACAAATATTGCTTTAGGTGGTACCTATCTGGTATTGCAAAATTGTGTCTCATTGTCAGCATTTATACGCGGCTATAACGAAAAGTTAACACGTGTGTACATTTATTTTATTTTATAAGTGCTTATTTTTATCGTAAATCTGCATTTATTCTACTTTGTTAGCTCTCTCTCACACTCGTTTTTATCAGTGTAGTAAGTTTACAATCATAGTGTTGTGAAATATATAAAGACGTGTTTTTATCGTATCAAAAGTGGCATAATACAAAAATATCTGTGCGAAAAAAACTGAAATGTCACATTAAGATAACGTTTTGTTTCGTTGCCTACACCGCAAGAGTGATTGTAAACAGCTGTTTTCTCTTTTAGTACGGTACGCTGATGTAAATAATTGAAGAAAATGAACAGAAATTATAGTAGAAGGGTCGCTGACTTCCACGATGAACATTGCTGCGCGGGTAATGTCACCGGGAACTTCCGGCGCAGCTCCTCATTGCGGCTGCGCGGAGAGAAAATGGTGCAGCGCTCGCCTTTGGCAACAAGGAAATTAATACCAATAATCACGGAAAATACACACCAGAAACAACGCAGCGATGTGCCACGACTCCAGGAGCCTGGCCATCGCCAGCGGAGCCATGTAAGTAACCTTCCAAGCAGACTCTTTCTATAATTTATGATAATAGCGACCGTAACCAAGCCACGCATACATTAAAATTTTATAACTTCATTATCCCAACAGTTTAGTGGAACAGTTTTTTCTGTAGTCATTTGTTTTGAAATTGAGGTTAAATAGACTGCAATGTTTTTGATTTGACAAAAATTAAAATGATCTACCAAAGAAACATTAATTTTAAAACAGTCTTGTTCCAAAAATAGACACTTGTTATTGTGTTTTGTTTGCCCTTGTTCTCATACAGCTATTTTTATTTTTCAGTCATTCAATTCAAATCCTCTACAGAAGCCAAAAAAATCCTGTTTAAAAGTACAGGAGAGTGGTCTAGACAGGAAGTTAAGTATGACTGACTCTGCTCACACTCCACCTGGCTCACCTGAAGACCTGCCTGATGATGAATCACTCCACAGCTATGGAAGTGCTGCCACGGCTGCATCTGTTGATGCGGGCTACGCACCATTCAATGGCACAACATTCAGTGGAAGATCCATGCGTTATGTATTACATTGCTCATCACATGCAGGACTCGCTGGGGAAGAATATCTTACACCAACTCAGCGAGCACAAAAACAAATAAGACGACTCAAAAATCTTCTAAGCCAAGCAAAAAAAGATCTCGACAAAAAAGACAGTGAAATATTCCAACTCACAAAAGAGGTTGTTGAACTACGTCTGTATAAAGCGTCAATATGTTCACCTGATGAAAAATCTAACTCTAGTGAAATAGTTACAATAAGGGAAAATGCTGATGAAGCTTCTATTGAACAAGACAGTCCTAAGCATGGGGATGCTTGCAGATCATTTGACATCACTGACAGCCCATTGTTCAAAAACCAAACCCCAACAAGATGTCGCAATGAAATGCAAGGTTCATTCACAGACTCGGGACATTTTGACGATCTCACTAATTCATCATTGCACTCCAAAGAATCTGTACACATGTTGACACATGAGGCCTCCTGTATGACTGATATAGGAGATGGGGATGAGGAGCGTCGTAGTTTAATAATGTATTATGAGAAGAAGATAGAAGATATAATAAGAGCTCATGTTGGAGAGACACAAGAAATGAAGAAGCAGCATAATGATAAAGTGGAAGCGTTACTGCAGAAATTGGCAGATGTAAATACAAGGTACTGTGAGTTACTGCCAAATTATGAGCAAGCGAGGGAGAGGATTCACTCACTGGAGAAGCAGCTGGAAGAAGTGAGCAAACAGTTGCAGGACGAGGAGAGCAGGCACCGCTCCGTCTACCTGCAGATGTACAACAAGGGGGTTGAGGCCGCTAAGTTTGAGTTAGAGAAGGTAAGAAGTCCTCCACAGCCTACATTTTAAATGTGTCTTAGCAGTACACCAGGCTGCATACTATCTTTGCAAACAGAATAATATAAACTAGAACACACTTGAGTAAACCATTTTCATATTAATTGGTTAGCATTTTGCAAAACATCTGCATTTTATTCCCTTGTTTAATTGCATTTTAATTTTTTTCTACATTTAAAGAACTACCAAAAGTTTTTGTAGTATCTTAGTTAAGTTTTTAGTTCTAAGTAATGTAGATTTGACTTATTCAATCAGTTGTTAAAGCGTTGTGTATGTTAACACTTCCAGGATAATGAGCCTGGCACTTCACAGGGGCAAGTCAGCCGCGTGTCTGTTGAGGAACTACTGGAGCAGTTGCAGATTACTCAGACCGAGCTCGAGAAAGTTCGAGTGAGTTACCCAACCCTATTGCTACTTCTACCTGTCACTACAGATATTGTAATATCACACTGAAAAATTATCCAAGAAGTTTTAACTATTAATCCATTATTAACCACTTACGTCAGCTTAAGGGACTACACACACTTATTCAGCTCTATTCAGCTAATGTCCATAGAAAACAACGATTTTGTATGGAGACGCGTACGCATCCATTCAGCTTTCCGCGTTTATTCAGCTTTCGCGGCAAACAAGTATAAAATGAGAACAAATGTGTTTTTATCATGCGAGTGCTTTAGATAGAGTTCAGCGCTGTTCTGCTGCGTTCAGCGCTGTTCCACCGCGTTCAGCGCTGTCCCGTCGCGTTCGACGCTGAATGCGGCAGAACAGCGCTGCACACGTATGGTTCTCAACTCCTTGTCAACAAGTTGCGACCTGCATAGTTCCTGGATAGATTAGATTTATCCGAAAATGCTCTTTAAATTTAATATCATTTTGTTTTAATTGGGATACCAATATCGCGATTTCTCCAACCAAATTTCTATTTACCCAAAATGAGTCGACCCACTGTTGTTCGCGTTGTAATTTTATACGGTTATTTTTTTCTATTTCTTCTACAAGTAGCGAAACGACAAAAATATCGCACATAGAACCATCCATGTTGAGGACACAATACTAATTGAGTAGCTGACCGTCTTCGCAGCATATTCATCGCTGTACGTAGTAGATAGAAGTATTTTAGACTCTTACGCCGCTGTACGCGGCTGATAGAAGTAGAGCTGTATAAGTGTGACCAAAATCGTTCAGCGAAACGCGAATAGAGCTGAATAAGTGTGTGTAGTCCCTAATTCGACAAATATTTTCATGTCTATTACGCCAAGGTAAAATATTTGAACCAGAAACTTCCAAATCTCGTCAACTCTTCTCTCATTTGTGGGAGTTGAGCTAAACGACGTGAAGTATTTGGTCGTAAATACACGACCCTGGTGAAATGGACACGGAAATATTTGTCAGATTAATCCAACATAAGTGGTTAAAGTGTTAAATTAATTGATTAACTAAATGATATTTTTCACAGTGATAAACATTCTCACTATCCTGTTCTAAAATCATTCTTAAATAACATTTTCGAATAAACTAATATCAAAACTTTAGTAATAGAAGATTGAGTCACCATTTTAAAGTTGATTAACAGTTTTGAACTCCTAATTAACCCACATTGTACACGGATTTAGTGTTAGTGTGTGCGAGATGTGCATGTAGTGGCGATTAACATGAGCCAGCTTTAACGTCTAGTGCATTACAGGACACGGCATTCACAGAGGACCGATCAGCAAAGTCACAAGTACTGCTAAGTGCAAAGGAGGCTGTTTCTTTATGGGTCCTAGGAGCTCGAAAGGTTGGATTTTTATACCGGACAAGCAGTACTGCTGAACACCTTTTTTATTTTTATTTTTGTATATTACACCCTGCTTACTACACAGGTTCTGAGATATATTGATATAAACTGTGTCTATGTTAGTCAATTCTAATTTTATACAAATCATTCAGATATACTAAGAATTTTATAATTATTACAATGTATATAAAATCAGTGGTATTGAGTTGAATGTCATCTTGTTTTAAGTTTTATTTTCTTGAATTAATATTTTATTGGGAAAGGCAGGCGTATAGGTTTTTTTTTTCTATTTGTTTCTTTGTAAATAGTTTGATTGATTGTAGTGGTATTGATAGAAGGCTTACAACTAATGCACTTTCTTAGCAAGGCTTACTTTTGTATAAACTAACCCCTTTTTTATACTTTATTTCTGGTCTAACCTTGGCTTCGCATGTTACCTATTTGGTTGAAACAGCCTCTTTTGGTTTTGGGTAATTAGGTTCCTTAGTGGAAAATGTAAAGACACCTGCTCATTGAATCCCTACATAAGACCAGCGCCAGGATTATGCAATGTAATGCAAGTGTCTATACATAATCATATAAATTTACCTACGTAGTTTTAGTACTTTTGTAGATAGATCCTATGTTGTAAAATTAGTTCCTAATAGAAATGAAAATTATTTCGTCATCGTCATCATCACCACACTAGGTACCTAATATTTTTGGCTGATATTTACGTAGGGTAATTAAACTTTGTACAAATCATGAATTGCGTTAGCAATCATGTCTAAGGTGAATACCACCATCGCCAATCGCTTCCGAATTTAATAAATGAGAACATGTAAACATGCGCATCCCAACCTACGGTGCTATTGAGCGCAGTGTTCGGGGTGTAAAAAAGAAAAGACCGAACGCAGCGTGTCGTTCTATATGACACGCTGCACTCCAAAACGGGCATAATGTACGTGGGCAAAAAGGATGCTAGGCTCAAATCAGACTAGGCTGATCACGTCAGCTGAATGCACAGAGACCACAGGGCAAACGTTGAGCAACACATTGAGTCCATGCAGAGGGAAAGCGTCTTCGAGGTCGGCCTAGAAAGAGGTGGTGGGATGATCTGGACGTGTACCGCGAGAAATGGCTTGAGATGGCGGCGGCGCAGCAGAAAAATGTCTGGAAGGACTTGTAGGCGGCCTTTGTCCAGCAATGGGACAATAACGGCTAGGAAAAAAATAATATTTCCACCACATGCCTATTCTTCCTTATTATAAAAGTTTGAAATGCTAACTTAATAATGTGCTTTATAGAAAAAGATTTATTTTTTGTGTTATTAATTTGTTTATTGTATGAAATATAGCTAATTATTATTAACTCAATAAATTTGGAAGCTATTAGCGATGGTAGACTAGCGATAGCGATAGTTCATGGACATAAAATTTAGCAATATTTGTAAAATTATAGCTTTCTTCACGCTGCTTATTGCAAACTGGGTGCACGATCCACGACGCAGCAAATTACACGGCGTTTAAAGAGAGAATCTCTCTGCGAATACAATTGACACATCGCGTCTATTGTTTGTAAATAACATTCAATTATTTGACTGTTCATTGTGAAATTTACAGAACTCTCCTAAACAAACATTCTCAGCTCAGCCAAAAAAAGTGCGTACGTGTCGAATGTTAACAATCAGTAGATAGAATGCATGCCCCTATACACTTCATCAATATAATGAAACTCACAGTATTTTATTTATTACAGGCAATGTACCGTCGCATTGTCGAGTCGCAGAAGGGTAACAAGACCAATGTAGATCCAGAAGTGACATTGCAGTTCCTAAAATCGGCCATCTATTACTTCCTTACCGATCCTGAGAACCATCAGGGCCACCTCAACGCCATCGAGAACATCCTTGGCTTCACTGATGCAGAAAAGAAAAACATTCGCAAGGCGAGGACAACGTAGGAAAGACTGCTGTGATCGTGTGATATGACATTATTACTAGATAATTTTGTTACTATTTAGATAGGTCTTATTTTATTATTTGTCGTCTGGGACGAAAGGTAGCTCATTTAGGTTACAATATAGTAACTAGTTGTGTGCACATTACTCATAAGTCGCGTCTTAACGATGTAAGTTTGCACATAATTTTACGTTACTTTTATGTTTTGTTTTATTTTAACTTTTGTTATTTTTTGGTTGTATAAATTTACGTTTTTATTTGCTAGGTTTTAAACCGAATTTATTTTGTAGATTGTGATTTTTTTAAATATTTAGTTTGTAAGCACCAAAGATCGAGTTTTTTTCTGTAATAAAATCGTGCAATTTTGACTTTAAACATAAGCATAATAGTGGCAATTTTAACATTCCGTGCTGCTTTAGTATAAGTGTTATTGTATACTTAAAA
This sequence comes from Mythimna separata, assembly GCA_030763345.1. Classification (NCBI taxonomy): domain Eukaryota; kingdom Metazoa; phylum Arthropoda; class Insecta; order Lepidoptera; family Noctuidae; genus Mythimna; species Mythimna separata. The sequence continues at coordinate 9,394,243 of CM061187.1, forward strand.
TTATTATGTTCCTTTTGGTGTTGTTTTCCTATCTTTTTACTTTGCATGCTGGTCAGCATTTTTATATGATTTAGAATGGCTATGATGAAATTACAATTAATTAGGAGAATAATTAGTTAATTAAATTATCAACAAAGGTCTGTCAACATTTAACATCTACTTCATTTCCAAGCTAAAGACTGCTGAGAGACAAAATGAGATTTTTAGTCTATGTTAGACTAAAAATCTAGGTACCTAACTTAAGTAGGTCAAATTCTAAAAACATATCTTGCCGAAGATTCTCACAAAATGGAAATGAATGAATAATTTGCAAAATAACTTTGATGATAAATTTTAATGACGACAATAATTTCTGCCTATTTATTGTTGCACAGTTACAATAATATTTATATTATTCTAAGTAATTGTGGCTGTCTGTTTCTTCTCTACCTTAGAAAATGTAGGTTCTGAAACAGACATTATGAATGAACAAAATATAAAATGTTCATCGTTGATTTTAGTGTAACAAAAATCCATCCCTTAGATTGCATAAAATTTATCTTCAATGGTTATTTGGATTTACTCAAATATTGACCAATTTAAAAGTGATTCAAAACTTAATCAATTTATTCTTGCCACCCGTAATGTTGCATCTGTGATTGAATGTACCTTAATATTAGTGACGACAATGCATAATAAATCTGTTCACCTTTACTGTGGATAGGTACACTTGTGTTCTTGCGTTCCATTCGATAATTTATTTACTTTATTAATACTCTTTCTTCATCACATCGACTCTTTTCAGTTTGGAATTTTCAAAAACATGTACTCTGAGCATGTTTTTCTGTTAATGTCAAATTGGAGAGATAGAAAGAGACTAATCATTAAAAAATATTGCGATGAGTGCGTGTTGTTTTAACGTTAACGCGATCGAAACGTTTACCGCGTTTGGCTCTTTGATTGGTTAAGAGCTTGTAGCGGGCCAATGGGAGCGCCGAACGTCATAAATGTAATTAGGAAATAAACTCGCACTCGGCACTCTGGAGTATTATTTTGAGTATTAAACTTTCGAATAGGGCGATTTAGCATAATATTTTGTTATACGCTATTTTTCTTTTACATGGAGCAAATATATGCAAATTAATTATTGTTGCATCTTATCTTGCCACTATAATTTAGGAATGCGGATGCAGTGATAATAAGCTATTTTTAATAGCATTGTTAACGTCCAATAGTTATACAAATCTTGTACAATAGGTATTGTAGATTTGATTTACTTATATTTTAATTTACTATAGATTTTATCACTAGTAAATAAAATACATGACATTCATTACAAGGTAATAAAAGTATTTCTGGGACATTAAGTTGCTTGCTTTGGTTCTCAATTATATGGTAAATGGATAATTACTACGTTGTTTTAATTTCCGTCTACTTCACACATCTTTTATAATTACGAAGGAACCTAAATACTCAATTACGCTCACAAGCCGGTCATTACATAAAAATCTATGCAATTTATGCATGTTAAGTACCTATTGTAACTGTAGTATTACGGTGCCACTAGAGGCGATGTGCGAGGATTTTTGACGCCACGGTTGGTGCAGTTGTTGAGTAATTGACTGCTGCTCTGCGTGTCACGGGTTCGATTCCCGAACGGAACAATTATTTGTATGGTCTGCAGTCTTGTGTATGTGAATTTATATGTTTGTGAGAGCACCAACGATACAAGAGTAACTCAAAGGCAACGTTTCTTAAAAAAAGAATATGATCTAGCGGCAGTGCGGCAGTTTGAAAATGTGTGACTGTTGATTCCCGACCGTAATGAAGGATCGCATTTAATACCTAATGCAAGACATTCAAGCTAGCCTAAGGCCAAGAAATGAGTGAAGTAGCTGTGTCGAAGCTAACATTTTAAAACAAGTACTGTGTCCGTTTTCTGAACCATTCAACGGATTTTGATACTTGGTGAAGATTATTTGGGTATATAATGTGAGCCCATGGGCTTCGCATGCAAAACTGGGGCAGCTTGCTAACAGAAAACCCACTTTTTTATCAAAAATGTTTCATTTATTGTACAATTAAGTTTATAAGTAGGTAAATTATTGGTAGTAAAACTTATACAAAATTAATATCAAAATTTAAAGCTAGCGCAGACTTAGTAAAAATAAAATACAATGTCTTACACAAACATGAGTCTTATTGTAGCTGCCAGGTGCATTGTTTTCGCAGATCAACATTTAATACGAAATACATAGTAAAAAATAAGTGGCGATGTAATTGTCCACTTCTTCAAAATATAGCCTCACAATAAAAACTGGTATCACAACCATATCTTGTACACAAGTTCTATGGACAAGCAACAGATTCTTATTGCTCAATTAATATTCGTAAAAAATAATATTAAGTTTTCAACATTTCTTCATTTCATATTATAATACAATAGTTTTAATAAGAAACTTGATTCTTACATGTTAGAACTGTTTCAGTCAATTCCAATTAAATATATGGAAGAGCTATTTTTATGGCACATGTACTGTCGAGGTCATGGATATCACAAAAATGCATTGTCATGGATATTGTTAAGTGTAGGAGAAATATAAAACATTACTCCTTAGAGATTCTGATCAGTCTTTGTTTCCTTATCTTCAATGATAAATCACAAATTAGTTTGCCCAATTAAATTGAAACCCTTTCAATAAAAATAATAAAGGGCCATGTGTGCTTCTTTCATTATTCTTCGTTTCACAGTTAGCAGTCCTTTGGGCATATGCAATTCTAATTTGAACTTTTATTCTTACATCTAATTAGTGTAAATTATTATAAGTAAACAAGTAACAGATACTTTGTTTTATAAGTATCAACGTTTCCATAGTGCTATGCATGAGTTGCAAATTTGGATATATCAGGATATGGCTGGTATCAGTCGAAGCTGAACTTGACCTCCTCGCGCGACGGGTCGTTGTTGGCGGCCACGGCCTGCAGCCAGTAGCGGCTGATCTGGCTCTCTATGGACGGCGTGCTCTCCTTGCGCGCGGAGGCGGCGCGCTTGCGCTTGGCCTTGCTGTGCTTGGCGCGGCGGCGGCCCACCTTGGTCTTCATCTCGGCGATCTTGACGGACAGCTGGCTGTCCAGCGAGTTGCGGCGCGACTCCACCGACACGTGGCGCAGGCTGATGCTGATCTGCGAGTCCTGCGAGTTGCGGCGGTCCGGCGTCGAGCTCAGCGACGCGTGCGTGTGCGGCGGCAGCACCAGCGCGTCGCGCCGCCGCACGAAGCGCGGCAGCGTCGCCGCCCACGACGACGACAGCTCCCCACTGGAATTACAACTCGTTTATTTGTCTGTTTTGTAACAAGATAGTTTCTGTATAGCGTTCACCATCCACCAGCTTGACCAATAACATGAGAGAGGTACCTAAGATAGGCTAGATGCGGAGGCCGGTATGGTGGTGCAACTTGGGAAGGAATTAAGCCCAACATTGGAGTGCGGCAGGTGGAGTTGATTGAGCTGACTCGTGAGGAAATAAGCATCATTGTAGTACAGTATTTTCAAATATTAAAATGAAATAAAGGTATTTACTGGAGCTACCGTCACCTTTCGTGCTTGGCGTCGTCGGGGTAGTCGATAGGCTCCGTAGGGTCGAGGCACAGCCCCACGGGGTCCTGTCGCGAGCCCCCCAGTGAGATGGAGAGTCGTCCGCGCGCCGCGAACTCGCCGCGGCGGCGGTACGCGCGCGCTATCAGCTCGTGCTTGCGCGCACGACGCGTCACTTCCGCTTCCACGGAACAACCGCATTTCCTGTAATAATAATATTACACAATTAGGATGATAAGTCTTTCGGAGAATTACTTAAACAGATTTCAAACCAACTATAAATTGGTAGATAATACCCTGTATCCCACATGAAACAAATATTTGTATGACCTGAACTGTTGCGAGTCTGAGTGTCTTGTGCATATGTTTTTACGTTTTTGTATGTTTACACGCGATACAGACGAAATTCCCAGTATTAAGCAAACATTTTAAATAAATAGCAAAATATGTTAGGTCCTTGCTGTAAGGAAGACATTGAGCAATACATGTGCACCACACCTTGCCAAGTAGCGCCTCCAGGCGGCGGCGGCGGCGGGCGTCCACGTCCACGACGCCATGAGCGCGCCGGCCGCGAAGCAGCACAGCAGGCGCAGCTGCAGCACCGACACCGACGGCCGCACGCCAGAAGAACACTCCTTCTCGGTCTCCTTTAGAGCTTCCAGGCGACAGCTGTACAACACAAATATACTCGTTATAATATAAGAATATTATACTCTCGAAAATATTTTCAAGCCCAAGGGACTTGAACCACAAATGGTTTTTATGTAAAGAAATCATTTTTACAACAAATGACAGCTCGCTGTTTAAAATTAGCCAAGTGCGATTCCAGAATGAATCATATTAACGGAACCAAAATAATCAACTGATTTGGGGCGCTAATTCCTTAGAACTAACTGTAGAAAGTGGCATAAAATGGGCCTTATTTCTTCGGGGAACACAGACTTTATTATATAGATTAATTGCTAGTCTTACTATAGTACATTATGATACAAGTGTGTAATGTGGGTCATTATCGTCGCGGTGGTATTAAGACCCGAGCCATGGCGAGGGTCTTAAGAGAACCAAGAACGATAATGACCAATTACTCACGTGTATCATACGACGTTTTTCGACACACTTGTGAAGAAAATAAATTAAAAATCAACTTTATTTAGTAGGTATATGAAAAGTCTATTTAAAGAAACAGTTCGTAAATGTGCAGTCAGTAAAGTTATAATTAACTATTTTTGACTGTATAGTGGTCCCATGACTTAGATTTTCTACTTGAAGGCATACAGCATAAATCATTTTCCTCATAAATAGTTGTTGTAGACATTTTTGTAAAATCTGTATTTTATTTTTAAATATGGCGGCAAAAAATTGACTTTTCTTGAACGCGCGCATGCGCGAAAAATGGCGGCCATAGACTAGCTACTCTAGCTCTTGGTTTAGAAAAAATAAGAATGAGGTTGCATATAAACAGAAAATACAAATTTGATGAAAGATTTAATTAATTAAATATGTTAAATTTAAAACAGTTTATTTAAACACGAAATTGCATGAAATAAGTAAGTAAACTTTAAGTAAAACACTAATTCATGCTATTGAACGCAATAACAAATTTTATTCTTTTTTGTCTTAAAACTCTTTTTGACAAAAAAGAGGTTAAACAAAAAGGTTCTAACTACATTGCCGCACATGTTCATAATAGTAATCAAAATGTCACAGTTTGGTAACGAGCCCCTTTTGTATACCTAAGTGCAGTGCAATAATAGCCACTTTATGAGCAAGTGTGTCGAAAAGATAACTTACATGATATTCTTCTTAAAAGACTCCTTCCACAGCTCAGCATTTCGAAACTCGTAGATGTGGCAGGCGAAGGTGACGCAGATGAAGACGGCGACGAGCGCGGCCGTGAGCGAGCAGCGCGTGATGGTCTGCCGGATCTTGTTGGCGGCGCGCGGCGAGATCACGTCTTTACTCGACACGCGGACCGCGATTAGAGAGAACACACCTAAGGGGAATATATGGTTTATGACTGTTCTGTAGACTTCGGCTCGTGAAATGTAAATGTATAAGAGATTGTAGCAATACATTTTTATTACTTGCGAGTTTGTCCACGCTAGACTCGTGAAACAGCACAATGCCATGTGGTCACAATTACAAGAAGTTATTTATTTTTTGTAATACTTTATGGGATACTTTTTTTAATAAAAGTTCCGTCAAAAGCGGTCCAACCGTTTAGGAGATAAGCCGGAAAACAATAATAGTAGTTATAAATTTTTCATATGACGTAAGTTTTCCACTAAGCAGGTATTATCCTTGGGTGCACTTATATAGCATGTTCAGGGATACTCGTTGGTTGATAGAACATTCCATAAAAAGTGTCTAAATAGTAGTAGCGTAAACGGGTTCCAAAGGCTCTGTTTAATACCAATAACCAGCATGGCTTTGTTTTGTTTCGAAATGAGGTGCATTTCTTACCACAAAGGCCAACTGCGCAATGTCGAGCCGTCATGTTGTTGCAGCTTTGTCGACAGAGTTTCTTAATTTTGTATGTAAGCTACACGCAGGCTTACACCAAGAGTCTAGTGACACGAATATGCGTCTATGAAGCTACGCTTTCGTGGACAATAGGCCTATTTTTAGGGGGTATGTGGAACAGAGAGTAAAGCCCCACATACCTCCATTGAAAAGGGAGGATCCTCTGACCGAACGGGTGTTATGTCCGGTGGGTGACTACACGATATGTGATTTCCTGTTGTTTTATTATGTTCTAATCGCGCGGAAAATCACTTTACTTGCGCTATTCAGGATTGGTTCTTCTGCGACATCATAGATGTCGCTACATCACTCCCCTCTTGAGATAAGAGATCGATGATTCTTGATGTTTCTTGATGCGTGCTAGGCCAGCGGTAGGTTGGTTTCAGTGGGTTGGAACTGACCCATCATAGATGTCACTATAGATTAATTTAACACCCGAAAGTAAAGACAAATAGTTTAACCAACCTCTGAGTAAGAAGTAGCCTCCCAGCGCTAACACCACGGACAGCGGCGCCAGTAAGAGCGCGGCGCGCATGGGGTGGTTGACGTAGCCCACGAAGCAGATGCCCGTCACGCTGCTGCCGTCCACCTCGCCGAACGCCATCGTCGCGATCGTCAGGATGAGCGGCAGCGACCACGCGACCAGGTGGAAGTATGCTGCTTTCTTGTCTATCCGGTCTTGGATTTTTCCTGCAAGAACAGTTTTTTTTTTTTATTTTGACCAATGAAGAGAAATCCAACACGTATTTTTCCATTTTACAAGACCGTATCAAAAACAAAGGATTCCTTTTCAACTTTTCAATCAAGGTCGTCTCTGTAGACATCCTTTAATATCGCTCCAGACTTTCATCTCATGCTACATGCAATATTTGACAGTTAAGTGAATATAAATGACTCTATCTCTAGGTGCATTTTGATGGCTATTTCTGCATCATAATTGTCATTGTGCCTGTTCAGTTTAATAATAAATAAAAATTATCAACGTACCTAAAGCCCGGAAGCTCATATGCCATGCATACGTAAAGATAACGAACCAGACGCATGCTGCCATCATGAAATAATACACCTGAGAACAAACAAACAATAGTACTCATTTCACATACCACCAAACATTTTTAGTTTTATAATAGAAATTCTTTATAAACAGCATGCTTATACCGACAAGAATGTTTCTTTTTATATACATAAGCCGAAAAACATGGCTGTCGAAATGGGATTTACACTAGCGATGGGCAATTCAGAGATGTTTTAACAATCGAAAGAATCACGAATCGTTAAAATAAACTATCGAGGCAACTATTGACTCGCCGTTCTCCAAAATAATCGAGATGTGTATCGATTGTTTCGAGTCAATGGAATCGGTCGCTAGTTTTCAATTGTTCGAATCGGCCACTCTCACTCGAAACCATCGCGAAACAACTTGCGAATGAACATGCACCAGTATCAATTACCGAGTCGGACTCGAATCAAAGTCGAAACAATTAAAAATCCTCATCGATATGTTTGAAAAATCGAATAAAACCGTTAATTTAAATCGTGTGATAAGAGTAATTACCAATACGAAGACAACGACGCAGGATAAGTTCTCCTCTGCAGAAGGTTCGCCCTGCCGCCTGGTGCCGTCCTTGGAGCACACGATGTCATCTCTAGATCCCACGCCGAACTGAATGAGCCATCTGCAACAATATCACACAAGTTAAGCGTTGTTCTATCTAAGATACGATACAACGGGAATTCGAAGCTAGGAGGCACGAATGTAACCCAACAATTTAACAGTATATCGGAGAGGCCTACGTGACCCAGCGCACGTAGGCGCGATATGACGACGAGCGAGAGTGATATTTTCGCGCAAAATCTTGGTGTACATTGTACGGTATAAATAAATTGTGGCTGAAGCAACAACTTTGCGCGCAAGTGGACAACGGCGCCGCGTCGCGTTGAAATCGCGTGAGGACAACAGATCGCTTCGCAATCGCATTCACGTAGGACGCCGTATTAGCTTGCTTCGTTAGTCTTGTGGTCACAAGCGCAACTGCTAACCATGGCGTGGGTTCTCAGCTAGGTCTGTAGCTGCCCGGAGTTTGGAAGTTGGTGTGATAAACCCCCGTGCCTCGAAAAGTACGTTAATCCGTTGGTCCTGTAAGTACTTGACTTCATCCCGGTCAAGTCGAATTGCCGTCCCATTGAACTATGAGAGTAATGGAACTGATTTACAACTATATTTGCGGACACGCTTGAATAATATAATCTTTCTGGCGTACCTGGCAAATTGAGAAAGGTCACCATGATCGAAATTCAGTCAGAATTCTCAACATTCAGAAATTCATAAGTAGCAAAACAAAAAACGTTTCGGCGCTGGCATTTTTTCTACGACACTACTTATGATTCGATGATTTGTCAGGTCGTCAGCATTGTTACAAAGTGTCTTTTTATTAATATTGCAAACCAAATACGCACTAGGTATGACCGGTACTTTGTAATGATGTTTTGAAAGCTGTTTCAACGTTTGTATTCATCACATTCAACTAGAGCGTAATATCTAATATTATAATATAACAATGAGACAATATAAACATAGGTACACCACAATTTATTGTCACGCGTTCAAATAAAGTGATCAGCCTAGATAAAAGGTTGTTTGGAAGCCATTGTGTCACAAAAACTAGCAATTTTTTTTCTGAATATGAAAAAGACAGCAAAATAGGGTGTATACTGTAGCACCGGATAAATGGTTTCTAGAATGGCATTTTCTGTCCTTTTTAGGGTTCCGTAGACAATTGGCAAAAACGGAACCCTTATAGTTTCGCCATGTCTGTCCGTCCGTCCTCGCTTAATCTCTGTGACCGTTAGCTCTAGAAAGCTGAAATTTGGTACCAATATGTATGTCAATCACGCCGACAAAGTGCAAAAATAAAAATTGGAAAAAAATGTTTTATTAGGGTAGCCCCTCTACATGTAAAGTAAAAACCGTTTTTTTTTTAAATTTCAACCCTAACGTGTTATTTATATTGTTGGATAGGTATTTAAAAATGAATAAGGGTTTACTAAAATAATTTTTTGAATTTCGGAAATAATCGCTCCAAAAGTAAAAAACAATGCGTCCCCCCCCCTCTAACTTTTGTACCAAAGTTTAGAAAATATAAAAAAATCTGGAAAGTAGAACTTTATAAAGACTTTCTAGGAAAATTATTTTGAACTTGATGGGACCAACAGTTTTTGAAAAGTTGGGGACACTTAATGTGACGGACGGGAAACTACGGAACCCTACACTGAGCGTGGCCCGACACGCTCTTGGCCGGTTTTTTTATAGTTAGTAACCCTAGCTACCCACTTCAGCATTGTACGGGTGAACTTCTGGGTATTTATCTACTACAAAATGCATAACTGTCATGCAGTAACTGTCTATTAGTGAAAACTGGATGAAAATCCGTTGTTTTTAAGTTTATCGCGCTTGGGGGACTTTGTTTAGTAATATGCTATTTAACGTTGCTGTAACGTTTTACCCAAAAGTAACAAATTAATATGTGAAGTGCGTGTTGATTTATCATCTGGGGAATAATGGAACTTACCCCATAGAAGCGACAGCGAAGCACACGTTGATATAGAAGATGACGAGCGCCGGGTACTTGTTGGCGCTGCGCCAGTCGATAAGGAACGTGGCCACGGTCAGCAGGTTGAGCGCCAGGCACACGCCCGCGCCCCACGCCACCAACCGGTGGATCTGTTGGTGCTCGTCTTCCGTGTACAGCGGGTCGCGGCACGGCAGACCACACCCTGATATGCCTGGACAAGAGAAGGAAAATATTAGTACCAAATCAAAAATAATGCCAGTAATGCTAAATTCGAATTGACTCCAATAACACACCTTCATAAAAATGCAGAGGTTTATCCGTGTGTATAAGAGGCGGCAAACATTTCCCACTCGTGTTAAACTTCAACTCTCTAACCGCATTCTCGCATCTCGAAGGAAACAATGTAGCATTGCATTTCAAAAAGGACGGAAAATATGAGGTATTATACAGTATGGAACATGGTTCCATCGTAATCTTGCACATTTCATAAGAGGGCAAATAAACCATATCATTGCCCAGAACTCGATCGCACTTCGGCATGAATGTAGAGCAAAGCAAAGGCTGTATAACGGCCCAGCAGTTTGGCACGTTTATCAGTTCTCTGTAGAGTTCCAGCTGTGCCTGGATTTGGTACTGATTGTCATGGAACGTGAGGTGCACGCTCGTGTTCGCGTATGGTAGCTTGGTCCCCAAGCAGCTCGTCCTGTTGAGCGGCTCGCATCGCGCGCGCCGCACGCAGCTGTCCAGCTTGATCTGTGGCTCCGGGAACCATTGTGTACTTTTGTCTGGCTTAATCAGTCTGTAATTTGGCGTGCCGTTTATTATCTCAAGGCGCTCTGTAGTATTATCGGTCATGTCTGTTATAGCGTTTTTGTGGCCGCCGGTGTCGAATTGACTCGCTCGACATGCTAATATCAGTAACAGCCAACTCAACCATCGCCAAGGGGTCATCTGGAACAAAGAAACTAATGTTGACTATCTCTGACTAATAATAATCTCAGGGCAAAATAGTAAAAAAAATAATTAAAACTACATTTCATTTCTCAACAATTCTTTATTAATGTAGGTTGTCGATGGTATCAAATGAAACCCTTTAAAATTTCAAAATTTTATTCATTGAACATTGTTTTCATTCAAACTCCTATGGTTACTTAGTTGAAATATAACTAATAACCCAAGTCCGACGATTGTACAAGGGAAAGGATGTCTGGTGGTTGCCAGTAAGTCAGTACATTGTAATAAAATATTTTACGACCTATAAACATTTCCTGCCTGGGTGGTCCCTATACAACTCAGTAGGAAGTTCATAATTTTTCGAACAACAAATATTTATCAGAATATAACAGTGATTTGGAGGCACAGTAGACAATACATCGAGTCTAATGTAATTAAAATGATTAGTTTGATACATCATTACTTGACGTGTTTGATTAGGTACAAAGGGTTTTGGGTTAGTTATGGTTTTTTTGTATATTTGGTTCTTGTTAATTGAACTTGATCCTAAGGAACACAAAATTAGATATAATTAACTATCAATTTCTAAGCCAAAGATGGCGAATATTTTGGGAATAAAAACCACAAAGCTTTCTAAAACTCTTTCTTTTTTAGCATTGCAAAGATCAGAATTTTTCTAGTAGTAAAGTACTAGAAATGAAAACTATCGAAAATAATACGGCAAGAATTTAGGCGCTAATATTGCATGAGTGAAGTATGTGCAAACACTAATGAACAGTGACCTTTTAATGTGCATTACTATTTTCCTGTTTTTCTAAGAGAATAAGACTAAAAATAAAATATCCATAATGAGACCAATAAAAATATTTTTCCATGTAACGGCTCATGCAACAAGATTATCTTCTATTTGCCGCTTTTTGACACTAATTCATCATATCTACATAAAGGAGACACTATTAAAAATAACCAATAAAAATAAAAGGGTTCTCCAAAGAAAAATAAACTAATAAATAACAATAATTATTACAAAAATGTACTGACAGGCACGAAAAGGACAGGATGGCCCTTGGAGAGGGTGTCATTTATTTATTCATCATTTATTTCAACCCCATGTATATCAAAATATTTTTTTATTACAATTGGAAATCGGGTAATTCTTTATTTGTGATTCTTTATTCTTTATTATTGACAAAACAAATTCAAAAAATACCAGGCTCTTACTATAAGAATGATGAAGATGTTGAGATGATCGCTCGGTGAATATCAGCCAGACGTATGGTGCAAGTTTCTACCACCTGCTTCAGCACCCCACTCCAGACTGAAGGCGATTCTTGACCAAATAATTACCTGACGCCATAACAAAAAACATGTAAGTGGTTTTGAACAACGGCATAAACTAACAATGTAACTGATTAACTTACCAATTTGCAGCTTTTTGGGAGAAAACACACCTGTACAGAAATCTTACATTTTGTGACATAATATAAATTTTATTATGTTTAGCTTACGAAAATAAAATACAAGGCGTAAATAAAAATTATGTACAACCTTTTGCATCAACATCACTGTATTGTCTTAACACTTTCGAAACGCGTCTCGAAGTTTCGATTGTAACGTAAACAAATTCATTATAAAGTCTATTTATGATAACTATAAAGAGCAAGATGAAGGCGGTGTGCTAGTTAGAGACAGGCTTGCCGCCTCTTCGGAAGTTCCTGTTGGCTCCGCCGCCCCGTCGTCCTCGCGAGGTGCCGCGCGAGCCTGAGTTCCCTCTCCAGTTGTTTCGCCCTCCGTGCCCGTTCATGCCACGACCTCTGCCGCGCCCTTGTCCGCGACCTCTAAAGCCGCCGTCCCATCTTTGATTTCTCATATTGTTATTATTGTATCCATCATCTCCATTATTGTCTTCATTGTTATAGTTTTCTTCTTCATAGTTTTGATCATATGATGAATCTTCTTCATTATAATCCTCGTCATTCTGCGAGTACTGTTGATTATCATACCCAGAATCAAAACGAGGCTTATTATATCCATTATCTGGAAAAGGTGGACGCGGTGGCATATTACCAATGGGTGGCATGCTTCCCATAGGTGGCATATTACCCATCATGTGTGGTGGAGGCATGTGCATTGGACCCATAGGATGCATTGGGCCCATAGGAGGCCTGGAACCCATTGGGCCCATGGGTGGACGCATCATATTACCAATGGGAGGGGGTGGTATGTTATTCATAGAACCCATACTATTCATATCAGGCCCATTATTGAATCCTTGTTCATCATCTTGACTATTCTGATCATTAACATCCATGTTGTTATCATAATAATCATTATCTTGATCATAATTCTCATAATTCTCCTGTTCATTATTTTCATCATCCATATCATCATTATCATTCTCAGGTTCAGGATACTCAAATGGTTGGAAGTTTTCTTCATCTGCATCATCTTCCAAGTGAGGCATGACATCATGCAACTCTTCTATTTCACCTGAAGCTATGTATTTTTTCAGTGCCAGAGGTCCATCTGATATAGCTTTCTCTAATTTTGAGCCAGGTTCTACACCAATTAGTTTACCATAAATGAAAATTGCTGATGGTGTTATTTGTTGAAGAGGAATAGCCCCTGGTACAGATTCCACAAGGGCTTGAGTCAAAGCTTCTGTAGCAGCTTCATCAGTACTAGGTCCATGGTTCCATTGGGCTTGGAAATTTCTAGGAATAGGTTTGCTGTATGGTACCTTCTTAACTTTTTTCTCAAAGTCCATAGGAATTAATGTGGTATCCAAATCCAAACCCGGAATGACTTTGTCAGTATCTGAGGAAAATATTTCCACTTTATCTTCAGGACCCATACCAGGTATAATTGCTGGCTCTTCCAAATCATGATCATCCTGAACACCTGGTGGTAATGTATTGAGGTTGTATTTGTCTCGCATAAGGTCTCCAGGACGGTTCCGAGTCCAAAACTTAGATGTATGGTCATTAGAACCTGAACATAATATGTGACCAAGAGGATGCCAAGCCATTGTCCAGACTATAGATTCATGAGCTCCTTCTATACAACCAACCTCCTTATCAGTGCCAACATTCCAAAATAAGATGGCTCCATCAGAACCACCAGAACAAAACAATCCTTCATGAGTGGGATGCCAAACTACACTAGAGGCTTCTTTTTTGTGACCTCTAAATATTTGTAGCTCTGTGCCTAACTTACGAATATCAAATAATTTGAGTAAATGGTCACGGGAAGCAGTAATCAGCCAGTTACCATTATCATTCCATTTCAGATCCATCACAGTAGACTTGTGTGCATGGAGAGTAGACAAGGCTGTTCCAGACTTAGGATCCCACAACTTGATAGGTTGCTGATTGTCTTTGCTCCCGGACACAATGAGAGCTTTAGTGGGATGCCACTGGACACATTTGACATCTGCACCATGTCCTCTCAATATTCTTTCTTCTTGACATCTATAGAAATCAAATATTCTCAATGTACCATCATCAGAACATGTCACAATTTTAGAATCACTAGGACTAAAACTAATACCTCTAACAGCTTCTTTGTGAGCCTGGTACATCTTAACATTGTTCATATTACTTTGCCAATATTTTATAAATCCTGAATGATCTCCAGTGACCATCCAGCCTTCACCATGGGACCATACCATTGTTCTTACTGGAGAATCGTGAGCTTGAAGAATTGTTTCAAAATTAAATGTTAATCCATTCCATAATGTGAATTCCCCAGATGAAGCCCCAGTAATTAAACGACGGCCTTCTGGAGTCCAAGCCACGGCGAATATTGGACATCTCATTTTATTGGTAGCAGTTTTAACAAAACGGGTAGTGACGGCATTAATAGGATTATCGGGATATGAGGGTGGCGGCAACAAGTCAGGGGTATACATAGCATCGGGCTGCAGCGCGTGCCTGTCCCGCCAGTCCCTCTGCCAAACGCGACATTCTAAAGCTTTTATTATAGCAGCATTATAATCTACAGTCTTTCTCATAACAGATTTACGTAGGCGTTTACCATCGAAATCATCTTGAGTCATGTTCAGTGGCCCTTGAGGTGGAAACCGCATCTGGTAGTTGAACGGTCTAAAACTATGGCGCATGTTGTTTCTACCGGGCGGACCCATAGGTGGTCCCATGCCCATGCCCATACCCATGCCCGGAGGAGGCATCCCCAGATTCGGCGGAGGGTGTCCGAAATCCATGGTTTATAACTTCGATACCTAATCAAAGAAATAAGTTCATTATATTTTCGGCCATTGAGAAACTGCTAAAATGGCCAATCTGACAATCATTCATGTTGTTATTCTTACCTTAGACTTAAAAAATACACTATAACATCATATACGCCTCTCTTCACAACTACACGACACACAAATTTATTTATAAGTAACAAGTAGTAACAACCAAACAATGTTTTATATACAAACAGAAAAACTTGGAACACAACGATAACCTATTAGGAATGCTAGGCCAAGCAAATCAGCCATGTTGCTAAATGATAGTGGTGGGACATGCACGACGCCACAGAGTTACTAAAATGGAATAAAATCGACTAAATGAACAGAAAAATATCAAACTGGCAACACCTGACTGGTAATCTAATTTGTTTTTTTTTGGCTTAAAGGTCTTGTAACCAAGGCAGTGGCATAGCCACAACCATTTAAAAAAAAAAAAAAAATTGGTAATTTTACCGCTAGAGTTTTTAGAGAGAAGAAATTTGAAATTTTGAGAGGAAATTAATTTAAAAGGATCACCTTTTGTTCTTCCAATCCGACCAACTGAATCTCGACCAACTAGTTGTGCGGAATGGAACTCATCAGATCACCTTAGAAGTCTACGTTGCACGATTTGTTTTTTTTTTCACAAAGTCAAACGAATTGATTTAGTATGATTCAAGAGCATTAGATAATATGTGTGCTGGCCTTGTTTGAAAGAGGTAGCCTGGAGCGCCAAAGCCAACTGAAGGCATACCTGTGGGTTTTAGTCAATAAGTTTTCCGCTTCGAATGATGGGATGATTTCCGACTATAATGTTAAAAAGTACAAAATAACTTTAATTTCGAAAGTCGGTGTTAAATAAAGAAGAGACAAAACTATTCTGGAAACACCAACTTCCGACTTTGTAAAATGTTTTTTTTTGTTAAAAGAGGTCACGGCGTCCTCATGTTCCGTATGAAGCAGGTCCACAGCGGACAGGGTAAGTTCGGGAGGTTCGTACATCGGATGCAGGCGGAAAGGACGCCCGGGTGTCACCACTGTGTGGCCCGCCCGGACGGTGGAGCATACGGTAGAGGCGCGGGCTTGCCGACGGCGAGCACTTGGATCACTTCTGTTCTAACCTTCAGAGTTCCCAGGGTAGTATTGTCAGCCCAACTCTCTCCCTTTGCTAACTTTTTTCTTTATAATAAACTGTTTCTTGACAACTCATAATTCAAATTCTATTCTTGTAAAATCAAAAATAGATGATTACTTGCGTAGTGGACGCCACCTTCCCTATTACATAACTACTAAAATATCGGGAGTGTCTGACATCGACGCACAAACGAATTCCATGGATTCAGTACATGATTCTAGACCCCCCCAGTGGTCGGATTTTTCGTCGGTATCTGACACACCCTAATTAATAATAGAGTACCTAATAAAAAGAGTTTTTCAGGTCTAGGACTTATTATGTTTATAAGGTTCCTTGTGTTACTTTATGGACTGTTGTCTGAAATAAAATCTTATTATTATTATTTAGCATTAACATTATCGGTCTTGTAATGTTCCCACTGTTGGGACTCAGGCCTCCTCTCTAGGAGAGGGAATAGGCTGTACCTAATCCACCACGCGGGCCCAATGGGAATTGGTGGATGTGGCATGTCTTCGAATTTTTGGTTCTAGGAAATGACGGTTTCCTCACGATATTTTCCTGCACCGTTTTGAGAGCAGTGGTGATGAAATAAATTACACAAAGTAATGCGCCTGTCTGGGTTTGAACCCGCGATCTACAAGTCGTAAGTCGGGGCCGTTACCACTGGGCCACCACTGCTCCTACTATTATCATTATGGTAATAATAATAATAAGATTTAGAGATACTGTTTTCAGACAAAGCATGTTTTGCGAGTTCGATTATTCTATTAAATGTAGGTAGTTCTGCATATTTAAAACATTTTCTTAATCTATCACATACCCGCGAAACGAGACAATAACAGCGCGGTCTCATAGGACCGGTTGGGGATTCAAACAAAAAATATATTTTTTATGATTGTATTAATTTATTTTATATACATATATTAGGTACACGTATCTCACTTATATTCTACCCTGCCTCAAAACTCCACAAAAATGCTTTTCATCAGTTCATGATATAATAATATCTAGTAATGCAGATGAGATTTTTCCACAAGTATAAAAAACACACTTCATAATGTTACAAGTTTTACAGTCGTTTTTCTAAAGTTATTTGATGTCCATGGACTGGAAACAGAAGTATTTCTATTTTGAGTTGGTCACATTCTTTTGATGACACTTTGTAACTTCTTAGGACATTGGCCAGGATGCTTTTCATTGCTAACATTCCGAAGTGACGACCTGCAAATGAAATTATACAATTTTAATAAAGAGTTGAAATCAGAGGGAAGTTTGTCATTGGGAAGAAATGAAGAATGTGCTTTTCTTCAAAATTTAATGCTTGGCCACGTTATTGCGGCGCGGCCACAGATTGGCGCATGTCTTACAGTTAATAACTGTTTTTAACAGCAATAACAACTGCAAATTGCATTTATTTTTTTAAAACCTTTATTTTTGTACGATATTTCAAGCGCCAATTTTCGCAGAGCCTAACTTCACACTCGCCAACTTATAACGGACGATCTGTATGTCAGTACTGTGTTGCGATACCACGACACCGTGTTGTTCAGACGCTGCATCATCTACAATCTTCTCCTTCCCTAACCGGACACGGCAATAACGACAACTGATGTTATTATTAGATCCCTATGTGAACAAGCAACAGGATATGTGATGCAGGATGAAAGGTGCATGAAAGGAGCCTCCATGAGCGGCGTACCATCCAAATTCCTGTTACGTCAGGTGCACCCGGGGCAATCGACTTTTGTCGATTGGCAAATCTATTCACCACCATGGCAAACTATTTAATTTTGGGCCAAAGGGTCTTACGGACGCGACACCGTACCGTGCACCCGTTCAACATATTGTTCGATGCGGCAACGTGCGCAGTTAGACACCGCACCCTCATACCGATGTAACATTATAACCAAGCCCTTACTCTCATTCGGCGACTACCGTGGATACGCGGAAGAGCCTGGCCCATTATCTAGTCTGGCCACATTTCTTAGTCGTAAAGAAAATCGAATTCTGTTTTCCAGCCAATTTCGATCAGGGCCCAATTTAAATTATTTTTAATCTTTTAATCCTCCTCATGCCTATAAAAACCTGGTCAAAGTTAAAAATAAACGTAAAGTAAACCTCTAAATATACATTCGGCCCTGGATGTATATTGATCTTACTAAAAATACAATCGCGAAAATGCTCGGCCAACCAATCTTCGCCCATAAAAGGTTGTAAACTTGTAAAATTTCCGGATTCTACCGACCAGGAAATTTCACTTATGTAATTCCGTAACAATAACTGTGTACTCGTAAGTATATTGTGTAAAACCAAAGGATTCTGCTAACTACCTACATCATATATACGAGTACTAGGACAGTAGGTAGGTACTATAAGAACGTATCAACATTCGACATAATAAAGGGTGTAAAAAGTCCCTTAACGAAAACGAAAACCCCTACTCATCATCACTGGGACAGTTTTTTTCTTCTAGACCATACCTGGGAATTCACTGGTTCTGGAGATATAGAAGGTCAAAGTCAAGACTTTTTTTTCGTTTTTTTTTCAAAATCGTTTTCAAAGTATCATTAGTAAACTTTCTTCCGAACAAACATTATCAAAATTATCAATATTTCATAATAAATTACGCATTTGAAGTTAGAAAAATGCAATGAAAACTAAACAAAACGAGTGCCTCACACACACAAGCGTACGGTCGGTTCAACGACCAAGCGCGAGCGGCCGAATGCGCAGCTGATCGGAATTATTATTAATTAATTATTTTTTAAACATGAAAAAAAAACGTTTTTTCCCACCAATATTTTTTGGCCTAAGTTACTTAATTACATGTACAGAATGTGTAGTTATCGGCTTTGTGATCGGTCTTTTTACACCCTGTATACATCAAGCACGGAAAGAAAGGCATATAATAACAGTTGCGGTAACAACAAATGAAGCATCCACATATCATTACATTACCCTCACACTATCATGGTCACCTGTATTTTCGTGTGTAGCACACGTATTAGGAAGAGCTGTTTTTTAACGGGCTTAAAACGATCATCATACGGTTAGTTCTTCATAATCATAATGTGGTAGATACGTACGCTGTACTTAGTAGGCAGTCTGCTTTAGAGTTACGAGTATCTTGTAAGACATCTATTAGAGAATACTCATAAATCTACTGCTAATCATAAAGGTAAGTACCATTCGGCTCTTAGCAACCGCGACACGCAATACAAATCCATACTAAGCAGACGGTTCCACGACCCAGTCGCGGTCGCGCGTCGCGGTCGCTAAGAACCGAATGTCACTTTTAGTGTAATATATCTACTACAGTTTGACAAATATGTACATGGCACGCACCGATACAATTTCTGCTCCCGTAACTGAAAGGTATGTAGGCACAGGGATGTCTGGCCGCACAGTGCTCCGGCAGGAACCGGTCAGGGTTGAAGCTGTCAGCATCGGGGCCCCACAGCCTCTTCGAGCGATGCATGACCATCGGTATGACCGCACACCCCACGCCAGCCGGGATCGTAAATGTTGCTGAAATACAAATTACGAAATGGTTATACAAGTAAACAAACAAAATCTCGTTTCAGATATTTCGAGTAAGTATATTTTATGGGACCCACTAGGGTCGATGCCTATCAGGGCCACAGAATAGTTCGAAAGAGTTACCATGACCCTGGAATAGAAAGGGTAAGTGAAGGAGCACTGGTGGTCAGTGAAAGTCTGAAATTACCTCTCGCTCTACTCAAGGCTGAAGAAGTAATACTTATAATAATAGTCAATAAAAAAACTATTTGTAAACTTATTTGTCTAGTTATTGGCTACTTATGAGAATAGAAACAATGAGTAGGTAAATAGCTCTAGTTTTAGTTAGTAAATAGCAAGAAAATTATGTGAAGGAAGTAATCGTAAGTGGCAGTGAGGTGTTTAAAAGATTCAAATACCTGCAAATACCAAATCGCTTTGATTTTTGAAGACGCTGTTTCCATTTGTTTTTGCAATTTTTTAGTAGTAGGTCAATATTGAAACGGTAACGGATAAGTAAGTAATTTGCGCTTGCTTGGCAACTTTACACTATTTTTTCGACTATTTGTTCACGGTCTCGTAACTTTTAGGTAAATACTAATTTATTTAACCAAGCCAACAGCTGAGTCATAAAACCTAGTCAATACTTACAAAGCTTCAATTCTTTATCTGTTTTTCGTCCAATAATCGGCACCACTGTGTATAGTCTCATCGTCTCTTTAATTACTCTTTCTAAGAAGTCCATTTTCGACAAGTCTTCTTTGGTAGGTGATCTTTGAGAGTCCCCGAGTATGGACTGTAACCTGGAAAGGACAAAAGGCGTGACGGAATTAATATAGGTAATAACGATTTTACCTGGGCATCCCCGGTATCATTATGTAGCTCAAGGGTTGTGAGGTTGTGAGAATGGAAAAGCTTATTGTTTCGTCCACCACTAAATTAATATTATTATAGTTCTGAACCCTGGTCAAAAAGCTCGTAAAGTAAAAAAAACTGGGAGGAAATTGAAGACTACATCATATATATGTAGGTAAGCTTGCTGTATCTTACTACTCCAGTGAGACGCAGCAAAAAAAAATAGCCTGATGTGTTTTACAGTTTGCCATTTTTATAATGTCAGACCAAGAAAACCCAGAGTTCTGGAACGGAAGCCAAAAAGAAACAAAGGAGTGGGTTTTAGTAGACAGGACCTCCCACTTCACCTAAGAACGGGAGAAGTCATTATGATGAGATAAATAAAATAAAGAAAACTTACTCCTTATATACTTTATCCTGTGCATCTTCATGACAGCCCAGTAAGAGTAAGGCATACGATATGACGAGAGCCGTGGTATCGTTACCAGCAATGGTGATGGAATCGATGTGTTCGCGCAACTCTATATTACTGAACGCTAACTTCCTTTCCAGCAGTAATTGTAGGATATCTTTTCGATCTGAAAACGGTAAAGGGAAATTATCACTTACTTATTCTAAGTATGACTTAACTAGCACTTTGCCAGTGAATTAGTTCACGAGAATGTTTTCATAAAAACTTTAGTGTTGTCTAAAAATAATAGGTTCATTTTGACATTTGAAGAAATTGTCATCTACTACCTAGCCTTTTCCCAACTAAAATGGGGTTGGCTTCCAGTCAAGCCGTATTTAGCTGAACACCAGAAGAAGTTTGAAGAAATTGTATGCTACTATAAAGTAAGCGTTAAAGGAATACTCACACTATATTCCATCATGTTATTTAACGCTATCTAATATATTGTATCATCCTAGACCGATATTTACCTACTACCTAGAACGATACAATATAGCAAATATGTACAGTATGGAAGATAATTTATTTACAGATTACAGCTATATATATTTACACAAAATAAATATGTACAGTATTATTCATGTTTTTTCAGATTTAGATTCATTTGTGAGATGTTACATTTTTGTTGGTTCTCTATGCTTTGCCATTAGGCGTACACATATTAATATTTATTTAGAATATTTAAAAATGTTTTTTATAACACTGCAGTATTAAATAGAACACCATTCATCTGACAAAAACAAATATAAATTATAATGTCAACTAAAATAACTCCAAACTAATATAATATTTAAAAGTGTCAATTACGCAGAAATAGTACATTATGATACAAGTGTGTAATGTGGGTCATTATCGTCGCGGTGGTATTAAGACCCGAGCCATGGCGAGGGTCTTAAGAGAACCAAGAACGATAATGACTAATTACTCTCGTGTATCATACGACGTTTTTCGACACACTTGTGAAGAAAATAAATTAAAAATCAACTTTATTTAGTAGGACTATGAAAAGTTTATCTAAAGAAACAGTTCGTAAATGTGCAGTCAGTAAAGTTATAATTAACTACACACATCAAAAGTGTCTGGAGATTAAGCATTTTTATGCGGATTTCTTGAGATTGAGATGTGGCTTTGTAATAAATTTATGATTTTATAAATTTATATGGATCCTTTTTGGTGCATTTCATAATTTGAATCAGGAACTGTGAATCAAATTCGAGTAAAAGATGAAAATCAGCTGTCAATATTTTCCCTATAAAAACATACAACGCATTGAAGACATTATTAGTGCTACTGTTTCCCTACTACTGATTAAAACCAACGTTATTATGGAGCGGCGACGTCATTTAAGCAGGGAAGAAATGCTCAGAGCCGTGGGAATGATAGAAGCTGGTTCCCGGCAACGTACTGTGGCTTTAGCTCTGAATACAAGTCAGAGTGTTATCAGTCGACTTTGGACACGTTACCGAAGCACTGGTACCGTGGCTGAGCGCCATGGAGGACGGTATCGCTGCACCACACGGAGACAAGACCGATACATTCAAATCTTAACTCGAAGAGCTCCAACAATAACCGCCATGATGTTAGCCGTGAGGCTTCATCACTCTTCAGGGAACTTAATTAGCGACCAAACAGTCAGAAACCGCTTGCATGAAGTGAACCTTCATTCCCGAAGACCGCTACGGGTACCACCTATAGCAATGCACAATCGGAGGATTCGATATCAATGGGCTCTTGAACACAGAAATTGGGCAGAAGAACAATGGCGTTTCGTGTGCTTTTCTGATGAGTCTCGTTTTGGTATGAGACCGGATACAAGACGTATACGACACTGGAGAACCCGTGGACGCCAACAGCGATTAAAATCCTGCCAGGAAGTCCATCCTTATAGTGGTGGAACCATCATGGTATGGGCGGGTATTTGGATCGGCGGAAGAACTGAGTTGATTTGGATCAGAGGCAACCTCAACGCTCAAATTTATGCTGAGACGATTTAATCAGACCTCATCGTTCCTCTACAAGTGCAAATCGGTCCCTTATTTCAGTTAATGCATGATAATGCACGTCCGCACACCGCAAGAGTTGTAAGACAGACTCTCGCCGCAGCTAACATCAATGTGCTGCCCTGGCCTGCTCAGTCGCCAGACTTGAACCCGATTGAGCATGCATGGGATATGCTACAGAGAAGAGCTCTGCCGAATATGGAGGGTATCCAGTCGCAAGAAGACCTTTTTTTGTTGTTGCAACGAACATGGGCGGCCATTCCACAGCGTGATTTGGATGAACTCATTTTGAGTATGCCAAGCCGATGTTCTTGTGTTGTTAGTGTTCGCGGTAGAAACACAGATTATTAATTGTTTAAGTTACCCAATAAAATTTTAAAGAAAACTGTTATTTCAGTCTTTTTTTCGAACTTTAATGTTAGTGGTTCAAATGTCAAAAATCCCTTTATTAGGAAAATGGCAAATTTCTTTAAAAAAGCAAAGGTGACTTGGTTTATCGTTACTGTGACAAACGAAAACATTTTATTTGATGAATCCTTAAAGAAAATTTTAATTAATATCAATCAGGAGAAAAGTTATTGCAAAAATATATGTTGATCCCTAGACACTTTTGATGTGTGTATTTGGACTGTATAGCGGTCCCATGACATAGATTTTCTTGCGTACAGCACAAATCATTTTCCTCATAAAATCTGTATTTTATTTTTAAATATGGCGGCTAAAAAATTGACTTTTCTTAAACGCGCGCATGCGCGAAAAATGGCAGCCATAGACTAGCTACTCTAGCTCTTGGTTTAGAAAAAATAAGAATGAGGTTGCATATAAACAGAAAATACAAATTTGATGAAAGATTTAATTAATTAAATATGTAAAATTTTAAACAGTTTATTTAAACACGAAATAGCATGAAATAAGTAAGTAAAACACTAATTTATGCTATTGAACGCAATAAGAAATTTTATTCTTTTTTGTCTTAAAACTTTTTTTCACAAAAAAGAGGTTAAACAAAAAGGTTCTAACTACATTACCGCACATGTGCATAATAGTAATCAAAATGTCACAGTTTGGTAACGAGCCCCTTTATATACCTAAGTACAGTGCTATAATAGCCACTTTATGAGCAAGTGTGTCGAAAAATTGATTTAATTTAATTTAAAATGTCAAAACAAATACAAATTATAGATTTTTTCAAAGATGTTAATTACATTTACAATGTCAAAAGTATACTAATTGAATATTTTAAAAATGTCGCTAATCTTACTTGAAACTGAAATGTCAAAAAATAAAATAAGAAAATGTCAATCCATATTAACAGAATATTTCAAAATTTACATTAATAAAAATCTTAGTCAAAAATAGAAAAATCAAAAGATAGAATAAAAGATGTCAATTGTTTTTCTTTTTAGTTCAAGTATCTGTAATTAATTACCTTCACTGTCGCTTAATTTCTCAAAGGCAGCTATCTTGTTTTGTATGACCTGTAACAAGTTACATACTAGTTAATGTTTTGTGTTAAATCTGATTTTATTTACTTTATAGGAGAGGATTTCGAAGGACTTTAGACTTTATAATTCTAATAGAGTTTAGTATTCTTATTTTTATTTTTTAGGTACCTAAGTGTTAACGGCGAGATGTTTTTTTTTTATTATTTGTGTGTTTGAGTCTCGTACCACTATTTGTATTGTATTTGAGTTCAGCCGGTAAATAACTATCTTTACCGGCTGAACTCAAATCTCACACACTAGTGTGTATGTATAAATAAATAAAAAAGTTAAACTTCTCCCGCTCAAGGGTGTCCTAAAAATAAATTAACATAAATATAAGGCACATAATTATAAGGTATATAAGGTAAGTAATATAGCATCCTAACCTAACCATCAAACACGAAATGACGCTTTGCAGTGCAAAGCGTCATTTTGTGTTGACAAGTTTGTTTTGTTATTTTCAATCATTATGAGGAAAAACAAGGATACACTTACACAACTGCACAAGAAAGATACCTACTAAAAGTTTTACCAAAAGGAAAAAGAGGAGAAACCAACCACTATCATTATCGATAAGGTCACAGAACGTGTTGCAGTTATGGCCGATAGGTATTTTCTAGTTTAATTTTAGTGTTTATACATATCTTAGGCAAACTCCGGTCTCCGACATCTTCAAATATGTAAGATATAAATTAAATGAAAATATTTTTTATGCGAATAAGTACGTCATTTGTGTGAAAAATATCGGCCGAGATCCGTAGAGGCAATTTTGCATATATTAGCACCATCAGTCTAAACAGCTTATAATGATTTATCTTAAATAAAAATCTAAAATGGTGGAGTGAATTTTTTCCCAAGGTTACTAACTAGTTTCAGCAAATATCTAATTTGCTTTTGATTAATTTGTACAAACATTGTAATACCTACTTCTTTATTTTTTTTCAGCAATATTTTCTATAGCAGGTATAAAGAGTGTTGATACGTTTAATTTATAATGCGTTTAGACTTCATCATCATTATCATCTCAGCCGAAAGACGTCCACTGCTGGACATAGGCCTCCCCCAAAGGCGTTTAGACTTACTTAAAATATTTCTTTTCAGGCTTAAGTAAAGGTTTTATTTTTTAAAGAAAAAAGAAGTTTACGCAAGTAACGGCGTGTGGTGCACACCAGGGGAAAAGCGCAAAGGAAGACCAAAAAAGTCGTACTTGATCATTTTGATAAGTGTAGCATCCGTAACAAAATTCGTGCATTTTATGCTGTAATAAAGGACGTGCCGACTTTGAAGAAGCTACATCGTGTGTTAAAGGAAAACGTAAACTTCTCCGGTGGATTTACTTCTCTTAAAGAAGTTTTAAAAGAACTGGGTTATGGATGAACCTGGAGTTTCAATACTAATTTCTTTTAGTGAAAGGTATATTATTATATTTCTTGCTGGCAGCAGGGAAGGATTTGTTGAAAATTGTTTAGGTACTTGCTTCTATGCAAGTAAACCATTTTTTCCTTAACTTTGTCTCGACTTTAAAGGATTTCTGCGAATTACCATCTTACCATGAATCGAGTGAATTTTACCAAATGGATAAAAGAAAAGCTCTTTCCTGGTATCTTACTATTATTATGAATGCGAAAGCTTTGTCATTGGGTCGTCTTAGGGGCAGATTTAGCTTGTGCTAATAGCTATATTTTTGCAGTTTCATCTCGTGAACAAGTTAAGCAACAAGTAGGATAATTATTATTAGAAGGTGGAGCCGCCAGCAGAATCTAGTCTAACGTAGGTTAAACATATCAAGATGAAACAGTCGCACTATACCAAATGATGTACATGTAACAATGTTGTCAACATACAGGTGGCATTCGGTTTTAGCGACCGCGACACGTGACCGGGTCGCGCGACCCACTGATTAGCATTGTTCTTTTTTGTAGCCATGTAAATAACTGTAGCTTTAATTTGAGTTCGAAACTTTGCGAGTAAAAAAAAATAAAACTAGTTGACTAATGTCACTGATTTTGAATAAAAAATTCTACGCCTTATAGGTACATTTTTAACTACGGTATTGTATTTGAATGTAACTTTGGTTTATTTTTCATAAAACAACAAGCTTTTAAGCCATGCTCACGCGTCGACAGATGAATGAGATTTTTTTTTAAATTCAACTTAAAAACATTTAATTTTCAGTTACCTCGTCGGTGAACTTATGCGTGGCATCGATGCTTTCCTTCTGCGTGACGGCGTGCGACGTGAGGCGGAAGAGCGCGTCGGGCTGCAGCCACGCCTTGAACAGGCGCATGTTGATGATGGACATCACCGTCTTGCGCGCGCGCAGGTACGGCGTGTCCGGGTTGTGCTGCACGTCCATCTTCTTACCCATCGCTGTCTCTGTCGTGAAAATACTGGAGTTGTACTATTCTTGTACATATCCGTTAGGTAGAACTTCATAAAAGAATTTCTTGTACCTACTGTGTGGTTTTTTTACTACCATTACAACGACAGTTTGTCGTGGCCACGACATATACTTGCAACAACAACAGATGGTTTACCGTCACGGTTGATATATTTTAAAGTCATGACGGTTAAAATACGATACTTAAAACTACACGATTATCTGTCGTCACGACAAAGTGAGAACTCAGCTTTTGCTGACGACATAGGTACATATTCTTTAACGACTTTTGAAGATAACATTATTTTTTAAAGATAGGTGATTAGCAAAAAGATAAATAAAGTGGGAGGAAAACCACGGGGTTAATAGCGTCAATTAAATTAATCGTTTTTTTGTTGCCACAGACTAGTTTCACTCATCTATATATATAAAAATGAAACCCGTTTTTCGTTGTCACGACATCACATGAAAACGGCTTGACCGATTTGGCTGATTCTTTTTTTAAAATGTTCCTTGAAGTTCAATGATGGTTCTTACGGAGAGATAAATTCAAAAAAAAAAAAAAGTTAGGTAAAGTAGGGTAGGTAGGGTAGTGTAGGGTAGTGTAGGGTAGTGTAGGGTAGTGTAGGGTAGTGTAGGGTAGTGTAGGGTAGTGTAGGGTAGTGTAGGGTAGTGTAGGGTAGTGTAGGGTAGTGTAGGGTAGTGTAGGGTAGTGTAGGGTAGTGTAGGGTAGTGTAGGGTAGTGTAGGGTAGTGTAGGGTAGTGTAGGGTAGTGTAGGGTAGTGTAGGGTAGTGTAGGGTAGTGTAGGGTAGTGTAGGGTAGTGTAGGGTAGTGTAGGGTAGTGTAGGGTAGTGTAGGGTAGTGTAGGGTAGTGTAGGGTAGTGTAGGGTAGTGTAGGGTAGTGTAGGGTAGTGTAGGGTAGTGTAAGGTAGTGTAGGGTAGTGTAGGGTAGTGTAGGGTAGTGTAGGGTAGTGTAGGGTAGTGTAGGGCAGTGTAAGGTAGTGTAGTGTAGGGTAGGTAGGGAAGGTAGGGTAGGGTAGCGTAGGATATGTAGGGTAGTCATTTGACGGGAGCGAAGCCGCGGGTAAAAGCTAGTTTAATTATAATATTCGTTATTCAGACATTTTTAAAGGTTGTTATGATAAATCACATAAATAAATGGAGGAAAGAATTAAAATCTCACCAAAAACGATGTCCAACATGCAAGATGTGACGTACTCGTAAACATCAAAAGAAGATTTCCCGACCTGGTCACGAAGTCGCTCCACCAGAACATTTCCTTGTTCCCCGAATACTTCGATATATTCCTCTATGACACGGTTGTGGAACACCGGCAAAAGTAATCTCCTGTGAGCCTTCCATAAATCGACTAAAAAGGAATAACAAATTAATAATCATCTAAACATGTTAATTAAATGACTAAACATCTAAATATGTTACGAGTAAGTGATAAATAAAAAGTGTTACGCCAATGTTGACTTATGTAACTATCGATTATTAGGCTAAGTGCATTGACGTAACATTTTGTAGCACGCTATAAAGAATTACGAGGATGACGGTATCATTCATAACATTTTTTTTTATATAATCCACAACTTTCACACAACGCCATCAAGGCCCAAGCTAAGCAGAGCTTGTGTTATGGATACGAGACAACTGATAAACATACTTATATATTTCTAAATACATACATATTATAGATAAATAACACCTAGACACAGAACAAATGATCATGCTCATCACACAAACATTTGTCCTGCGTGGGAATCGAACCCACGACCTACGGCATAGCAGTCAGGGCCACTGACCACTAGACCAACAGGCCAGTCAAAATGCTATAAAAGTGTTGCGGGAGAGCTACGGAACTCCGTATTTTCCTAATCGACTACGCGGGCTACGACAACAACCGTATGCGTTCGTAGCAGTCTACGAAAAGGCTACGGGAGAGCTACGAAGTTCACGCTACGCAAGTGTAACACCAATAAAATATAATAAATTTAATTCATGAATCCCCGACCGGTCCTATGAGACCGCGCTGTTATTGATTTACTATTGTGTCTCGTTTTGTGGGTATGTGATAGGTTAAATCGACACGAGTTACAGGATTTACTATGACTAAACTCCCGCAAGCTCTCCTATGAAGCGATAATCATATAACAAGGCTCACTTTATGACTGAATCGCTCAATGCAAGCGTTTCGACTAATAGGCTACATGAAGCATATTTTAGTCTTATTTGTATTTATAAAAGTAATGATATCTATAGAAGGGTTATCGGTGGTGACCTTCAACTATGCTCACTAAAAAGGCCCACGATCGCAGTTCGTAGAGGTCACAGTTATGCATGCAATCAGTCCGATTGAAATATACAGAACATAAAATGAAATAGCGATAGTATTGGGATACTTGAACAATTAACGAGATGCAAATTAGGACTATCTATAGTATTTTTATTCCACGCACTGCGCTGTCAAACAAAACTCACTCGCAGTCACTGGAGAAACGAATCAGAGAGAATACTAGTCAGCCACCGGATAGGCTTCCGCAAAAATATTGTCTAAACTAAGATTACTCGAGTTTTACAGACGGTACGTAGCAATCGTAACACACTATGAAGGGGCTACGTGAGAGCTACGAATTCTCCGACTACGCCATATTTTCCCGGGGTAGGCTACGCTCGCTACGAGATTATCCGTAGCATTCGTAGCAAGCTACGAAGAGGTTACGGCAGAGCTACGGTTATTGTCTAATAGGTTTTAAGTGTAAGGCCTCTAGTACACTCTTTTATTAACCTATAATGTCTCAAGAAACATTTAAATGTCCGGCACCGTCAACATGCTCATACAACACTGATGAAAGTCAAGCCGTATGTAAACGCAGCGCACCGAGCGGCAGTCACGCCGAACACCGCGGCGGTGCCGTACCGTAGCGTCGCCGTTTATGTCAACCAGCTCCCCCAGTGATCCATACAACACTAACAACTGTGCCTACACACGGCGATTACACGTGTACAAGAGGCCCAAGCCATTGATCTTCAAATATACTGTCAAGGACATAATCATTTGTAGTATTGACCATAACATCCCACACAATTTCATTAGCACAGGCGATCAATACCTTTACGACTGTTTGTCTTTTGTTATGTTACTTTGTTCAACTTGAATTACAAGGAAATGCCATGTTGTACCTACAGTATTTAAGCGATTACCTATTTACTTTTGCGAACATAATATTTGCAGCTTGCAACAGCGCTACAATATTTCCAGGACATTGCATTTTTTTAATATTGTTTTTTAAGTAAGATAGAACATGGGTAAAATATGGGCAACTCGATATGCGGACGGTCTAAGTAGCTAAGTGTAATAAGAGTTAGACTGTCTACGAACGGCCCAAACCAATTACCTATCTATCTCCAGCTTTGGCATACTGGAGATAGTAAAACAAATGATACAATACAAAAATGTGAAATGTTTTCTGTTGTTTCATTATATAGGTTTTTGGGTTCGGCTGTAAGACAATCGAGCGTCAATGGCGAACTGTCTTATTAGAGTCCATAACCATCTGAATATCTTGTGCTGAATGTCGATTGATATTCGGCGCTTTAGGTATTGATGATATAATAAGGTAGGTAATTAAATAATGTACCTGGAGCAACAAAAAGTCCATTTCCCAGCCAAGCTTGAAGAAACTTATAACTGTAATCCTTTTCGAGGCAGTTCTCCAAAATCTTTTGCACATCTTCTGGATCTAACGATACTGGAATCGATGAACAGGATGTCAGAATTTTATCTTTGATGATTTTTACACTTTTCACATATTTGAATATAATACAATAGTGCTAAGACATTAATGCCGCCTTTGTACAGTGCTTACTGATGTTTAAAGCTTAATAAATAAATAGTGATACCTACTTAAGCGGACTTATTACAACAAGATATTCTCTACAAGACAACCTTTAGGTTCCACCAATCCGCCATCCACCAATCTGCATTGGGCCCTCTTGGTGGTTTATTATACAATCCCACTCCCAGAGAGGAGGCCTGAGTCCCAACAGTGGGAACATTAAAAGGCCAATAATCCTAATGCACACTGGTAGGTGTGCACAATAAATAAATAACAGACATTTGAAATAGCATGAAGCATTGTTAACGTTAGGTACTTATGTATACAAATAAAATACATTTTAGTATACAGGTTTTTGATGCCAAGGAGAAACAATGTCATATTTCTATAAAACTTAAATAATATTTACCAACGTAAAGAGAAGGTCCAATCCAGATAGTACTAACTGTCCCCTTTTCTTCAATCTTTTGAATCAAAGATCGTATGTTGTTCAATATTTCTGAAAATAATAATTGTACACTTCACTACATAGTATAAAATAAAGTCGCTTTTCGCTGTCAGCATACATAGGGACAGACAGTCCCTATGTATGCTTAGATCTTTAAAACTCCGCAACGGATTTTAATGGGTTTTATTTACAATAGATAGAGTGATTCTAGAGGAAGGTTACATGCATAATATTAGAGGTTTGTACATGCATAATATATTAGAGGAACACTAATAATTTTGCACCCGTGCGAAGAGGGGCAGATTTTTTTTTATAAATATTGGAAGAGATGCTATTGCCCATTTTGTAATGTTGTCTTCGACATAATTTTTATTTTAATAGAGCTCGCAATATTTATTTTTTTCGTTTTTGGAAACTATAGCATTGTATAATGTAGAAGCACTGTTTTCAAATATTGCAAATGTGAAGTAGGACCATGGAGCTTTTTATTAGGTTACAACTTATATGACATAAACGAGCATGGCTTTTAATAGTTTGTCATGCTCACACAAATGTCTCGCTTATGGTGGCACGTGTTGTTGGGTCATTCGGTTCCCTTCAAAATGGTTGAACTGAGTGGGGCTGATGCACGCGTCTTGCTCGTGAACGGACGCCGTCAGTTGAGACTGCTCTCTTAGCTGCCAGTTGCTTACTTCAATTTCTATTTTTTAATTATTATTATTTTCCTCATTAGTTATCCAAGTAGAATGCTCTCATAATAGAAGCGGCAAGAATTGTAATCAATTTTTATGTAACTCATAATATATTATGATTTACAAGAGCGTCCATAGAGTTTCTTATCCATAAAGATCTACGCTTTGGAACGTGCAATTTAGCTTCACTTATTTGACAATTCGAAAGTGCCTGGTCTATTTGAAATAAACGTGTTACTTTTTCAATACAACGTTGACGGCATCGTTGGCGCAGCAGCTGAGCGATTGGCTGTTGCGCATCGTATCGCAGCTTCGATTCCCGCTCAGAAACCATATTTGTATGGCTTAAAGGAAATCGTGCTGTGTCTAGGTGCCTTGTGTGTGAATTTACATTTATGTGAACGGGAAATAAAAAAGAGAAAGCCTTTTTAAAAAAAAGCCTCTTATAGGCTCGTATTATGACCACAAAGGTCATAATGCGAGCCTAGCCTGACGGTAAGCGATGATGTGGCCGACGATAGAGCACGCTTGTCTAGAAGAACACTCCATATTCTTATGTTTATTATATTATTAAAATCAGTTTAAATATTAGTAAAATTAATGTCCATTCCGGATTGCTAGGTAAAGATCTAGTATTATGATTAAATAGGTGGCCCCATTGTATGTGTTTAAAATTATGTTCCTTTTAAAAAAATAGTATTATTGAACACCAGTCTAGGTGTTCAACAATATTTTATTTAGCCGACTGCGCCAGAAGGATAGTTATGTTTTTTTACAGGTAATAATTAAATAAGATGCACTATTACTTACTCTCAGGTCCACCAATAAACCAGTGGGTATGTCCTAACATTGGTAGATCACCAACAGTCGGAATAGTCTTACAAAACTCATATAGAAAATTACGTGAATATCGAAACTTAGCATAATATAGTATGGCTAGCAAACATATACATAAAGTCACGAACATGTTTGATGAAAAAATTGATGACTGAAAAATCTATCACAGCTGTTATTAGGTAAGAAGTTGTCTTTATACTGTTTAATGTTACACTGGATGAGCAAAGAGTCTTGCTATGGTTATAACTATGATTCCGTAAAAGCACTTCAACTATACACACGTAAACAATACACACTGACACTGGGATTATACAATTGTGTGCACAGATGACGATGTTACATACACTAGATGCTTCTAAGTATCTTTATTGTACTTATAATGTGTCATGGACATGCCTTATTAACGTCCTAGTGAGGTTTTAACATCGATTTGGAAAAAAAAATCACTTTAATCACTCACAATAATCACTTTCCTATCTTAATTTTTTTTTATCACTAATTATGTTTTATAGAATCCGCCTAAATTCCGCTTTTCAATTTTCAGTTTGCTGTTTAATGCACTGAAATACGAATTAAACTTTAATTCATTCCGACATTAGAGTACTTGTAGAAGATTTCAGTTCTCAGATTTTATTTTTTAACGCCAAGAACGCCTTTTGAAGACTTAAGATCAATCAAAATCAGATAAGACGCAGTCCACTGCTTCGAGGTACATTTTCTCAATGCTACAGTGCTACTGATACAAAATTACTTTAAGCATATTTATAAGCCGGTAGCAACTGTATGGCGGGCGGTGTAAACAAACATCTACTTCAGAAGGGACATATTTTGTCCTTGATTATGTTTGGTACCATTTTCAAAAATAACTTTCATGTAACTTATTTTTATTATCTGTCTCAAGTACGTTCCTACTATCTGCTTATAAATAACTGTGCAATAAATAACTATGCACAATTTAATTCTATAAATAATTGACATGGTAGAAATTGGTTTATTTAAGCCATATCTCCACTAGGAGTTTAATTCTGTATCGTGCATTGACATATGTACATGTAAACTTTCATACATAAGACGCCCTATTACTTTAACGCATTGTTGGATTGGATGGAAGTAATACAATTTAAGCGGTTTAATTTTTCTAGTAATCTTATAACGTGTAAACTTAGGTATAGAAGTCTGTTTTTTAACCTCTGAAACTAAAATGACATTACGTGGTTTGTCACACTTGTCACAACACAAAGGAACTGGCATCATTACTATTGTAAGTTTGACATTGCCTGTGTTACTTTAGTTTCAGGATATATAAAACAAACTTTATGCGGTTTTTAGGCCTAAATTACGTAAGCAGCTTATCTGTGTCCGAAAAATGAAACCCTTATAGGATCACTTGGGTGTCCGTCTGTCTCTCCGTCTATCAATAGTAAAAAATAAAAGTTCTTGATTAACTAACGCTTTCTTAAGATAAAGTTGATCATGCTCTATTTAGGCGCGTACTTATTAGTAATTCGACCCGTTGACCTAGGATCGTGAAATTAGGCATGAATCAAAGTCTCATAGCACAAGTAAAGGAAAAAGTCTGAAAACTGTTAATTTGTAGTTACTTGACAAAATAATACTTTTTTGCTATTTGGAAAAATCTTCAAGATCCGATTCAGGAATTTAACTATTTACGTAGGTAAGTATGTACGGAACCTTCAGTAAAGGAGTCCGACTCGCTCATACCCGGTTTTTACGTAGGCTTTTCGTTTAGAATAAATTGATGATTGAAATATTATAAATTGTGATCCACAAGCCCCTAAACGCAAACTTGTCAACACATTAAAACTTTTCTTTGGATTGTGTTTTTCACAGAGCACCAAATTTTGAATGGGGTTCAAGAAAACTTTCACATAAGGATAGTTTTGAAGTTGACTGATATAAGAATATATGACAGAGCTGATATAACAGTTCCTTAGAAACGTCAGTTAGATTTCGTCTTGCACTTTCAAGCTGTAAATCTATCTTTTATTCTTCATCTATTGTTAAAGAAGCAAAAAACCAAATCAGAAACACCAATTTCTAAAAAGAAAGTTTTTAGTTATTTTTATTTAATAAATTGATGTCGGTTGTATTCTTTTTCATACAAATGTTGAGGTTCCATATCCAAATCACAATCAATAATGCTTTGATTATATACACGTCTAGATAGAGCATTGCAAACAAACGATGCACCAAAACTGTCCGCAAATTGCGTGATATGTGTGAGTACCGCTTGTGTACTTATTGTCGATAAACTGTCAACGTGTGCGTATTTAGGGATGCTTGCTCCAAATGATTAATTTCCCTTTTCCCCAGTATTTATTACGACGAAAATTAAACAAAATAGGTTGAATAAAATAATTATTTTGTAGATTGAAAAAAGAAAGAAAATACATTTATTTAGCAGACACAATACTTCAGTTGCATGTAAGTATATAAACCAAACAAATAAAAATTATAAAGTCCGATGTGAGACTAGTAGGAATGTGTGCCTCACATCATTTATTTTAGTAACAACAAAATATACAATGAAAAAAATAACAAGTCTCATATTGTCATATAAGTGAAATATGCCGATTTTAGAAGTGGTGAAATTGGAACGATTCAGTAATCGAGACAGTAATTTAGGAATCAAAACCCATCTCTTTGTGTTTGTTTTCGGAATAGTTTTCTCTTTGATTTTATTGCCCGGGCTATGTTATCTGATTTACAAATATGGTGACATCTTATTTGCAAATATTTTTCAATTATTAACCTCAACAGGCTTGTTTGGTGATGTTGAGAACAATCACCGACATTTTTGAAATAACTATGACCGACAAACTTACTTATTATTTTAAGACATATCTGTTCATAATGTGAGGATGATGTTACTATAAGGCCCTGTTTTATAAAGTCTCTTATTACGTACTCAGACGCCTTACAAATTTTGAAAACATCTTCCGAAGCATATACAAGGCCGCCCTGATCTCGAACACTAACTAATTTATGAAATTTTAATATTTCATTTGATTTAATTACCTGAATACAGCTAGTACATTTAATCAGTCCACAAATACGTCGAACAACAAACCCTGCTATGTACCCTACTACTTGGTCGTAATAATCTGTATATTCTGGATTAATCAATAAAGAAATGTCAGTTTGTGTTAAAGTATCATGTGGAGCAGCGCTCACAGTATCACACTCATCGTCTTCGGCTCGCGTTTGAGATGTAGTTTCGTTTATGCATTTGACTGCAGAAGTACATGTTAGGATGCTGACGCTTTCTAAAGGCACACAATTACCAGAATCAACTGCTTTGAGTTCCATATGACAAAGAAGCTTTTTAAAAATTCCCTTAAATTGTCTTGCATTGGGATTATCGTTGTAACCTCCATGCATTCGTACAGCACCAAAAAATAATTCAATGTGATCTTGACTTAAGCGGTATGTGATAATATATTTTAGTTTTTTGGTGGGTATAAGGGAGTCATACAATTTTTTTTAAACTCTCAATACCAATTAATATCCCTAGAAAACCGGTAAATACTTGTGATTTTAAAACAGATGTATAGGTTTTTGTAATCATTGTTTTTGAATTTTCTCCTTCTTTATAAGTCCTTTTTCTAGAAACTTTAAGACTCAAATTCAAGATACATTCTTTTGCTTTCTCTAACAAGTCGAACACTTCTTCTTTATTAAATATTAATAATGGATGACTAAATCCATGTTGGCTTAAATTTCTACTATTGAAAATATCGAAAACATTATTTATTAACAAGATAAACTCTTCGGTATCTTTGCTATCTTCGAAACCTGAGATCTTTAAATCCACACGACAAAATTCGATGGCTTTTGCAACACTTCTACTAAGCACTTGTGTTGCAAGTTTTACATTCATTATAGAGTTTCTAAAGTAAATGTGTTTTTTTGTTAGTTTATTAGCCAGATGTAAGCCAGTTTCACTTTGCAAAAAACATATTTTTTTTACGTATTCCCACCGTATTTCTTTTTTATTTTCATTCAAGAAACATTCTTTGGATTCAAAGTGATTCCTTATTAACTTCACCATATGGCAAGGATCCAGAAAAACGACGACATCGTAATCGGCGGTAGGGTGCTTGAAAGAAGTTTTTAAATGCCTCGGATCACATTTAATTTGACATCCCAATATTTCCATTGCGGACAGGTTGGTAGGATGTCCGTCAAAAGTAAGTGACACAACATCTACTCCTACTTCGTAACATCTCCTAAGAATAATTTTGATAAGATTACTTTTTTGAACGCCTGATAGACCATGAATAAAAAAATAAGCGACTGGTAATTTCCAGGGCTCATCTAGTGAAACAAGCATAAAAACGTATGCCTCGGAAGCCAATCTGTTTATATTTTCATCGGGACCAGAACCAATGTCAACCAGCCCGTCGTCTTTATGGGTTTTATTATTCCAACACTTGCTGTCGAATAGCCATTTCATCTGCAATTAGTGCGCAGATAAGGTTTTTTTCACCTTTATCTCTTTTAGCTTTCAGTGTTTGAAAGGCATCTTCAGTTAGTCCTGGGGAACCATCAATATTGCAGTACCATTTAGTTAAAGTTTTAGGATGTGGGAGGCATGTCT
The DNA here is from genome assembly GCA_030763345.1 of Mythimna separata. Lineage (NCBI taxonomy): Eukaryota > Metazoa > Arthropoda > Insecta > Lepidoptera > Noctuidae > Mythimna > Mythimna separata. The sequence goes on from CM061187.1 coordinate 9,431,367, forward strand.
CAAATTTTCTTCTAACAAAACTATAAGCACGTGGGGATAAAAAGTGAAGTGTCAAACAAAATTTTCGAAATTCCGGGGAGTAATGAGCAGGTCGTTTACCTTGACCTTTTATTTTTTTTGTCATTTGCGAGTATAAATTAGAGGCAAATAAATTGCCTTCTAGAACATTTTGGACATCTTCATTGATAAGTCTTTGTTTTTTCAAAGTCTTGATAATACATTTGAAAGAAATATTCTGCTTTTTCAGACGAATATTTTTTTTTCTTAATGAATCAATGATACCTTTATGTTTGCGTTCCAGTACTATTTTTCGACGTAATGTGCGCCGCAACTTGACTTTGCGTGGAGAATCAAATATTGATTCCAAGTCTGAATAATCTTGTAAAACTCTGTCTTTCGCTCATTATCATCACTTACTGGCTCCTTAAAGCACGAAGGTTGAGGTTCAATCATTTTATTTTGAATATCCATATAAGAAGCGGGCGGGTCCTTTTAAAAATGAACAAAAAGGAATGATTATAATACATGATTGTAAAACTCTGAATTACTTGTAGTGAACAAGGCTGTGTAAACTTACTTGTTTTATATTTTTTGAGGATTCTGTTTCACTGGCTGACAAAAATAGACACTGTAACAACATAATTTGAGATTATTATAACATGAAAATTACCCTGCGCTAAGCTAAAGTTTTCTCTCAATTCGTTACTATCTTTTTTTTATGGATGTATTACATCCATAAAAAAAAGATTGTAACGAATTGAGAACCTCCTACTTTTTTGATTCCATTTTTTCCTTTTGAGGTACGAACCCTAAAAATACCCTAAAAATACCCTAAAAATATCGTACCTTGCTTGGTACCGATCCATTCTTTATCCGTCGTAATCCCTTTTTTGTAAAATATAGATCATCATCACAGAAATGTTCGGAACACACGACTGAAGTCTTGTGGGGTGTCCACTGGTCTTCAGTTCGAGTCTGCAGTATAACGTCTCTCCAGCGATTTGCTAGGATGGGATCCGTAGGAAATCTGAAACCCAAAATATTCGAAAGTACTTTTGCAGTTATAGATAAGTTATCATTTACTGATTAAATAAATAATGTAATTTTTAAAATAAAATATGTTTTCCTGATCGAACGATGATGTAATAATATTGTATTTTATCTCCCATAGTTTTGTCAAATCTCCCTAGTAATAAACTGACAACACTGACTAACGAGAATAGCCTACAAAAATACGAATTAAAAATGGTGTTTTATTAAAATATAAGGGGTTAAATAGCAAAACTTACCGATGAAAAGTTATCTTTGTGTTATTATATGGTTTTCCCACATAATTGCGGCATAGTCGGACAGCACAAACCGGCATAATTAATTATTTTACGTGAGCACGTAATTGTTTGATGTTTCAAATGACACTGACATAAGGGAGAAGCGAGTCTACCAATTTTAGTAGACTTTATTTGCGCCGTTTAGTACCGTCAATGCTCTATCTAGACGTGTATATAATCAAAGCAATAATGTGATTTGAATACGGGTTTCCGTATACAGAATTCAGAAAGAACATTACTCGTATTAGCCGGTTACGCCGGCACACAGCAGCAAGGGAACACCTCCGGCCTAACACCGTGTAATAATGTCTTACTTTAGATAAGCGTTTTTTTTTAGATTGGAATAACTTGTCCGGCTCTGGGTGAAGCGAAAGGAAGTGTCAGACTTTTACCGACTAAAATCTACCTGTGTTCAGTTACCCTTTGCGTTCCAGGGCTACGGTATCTAAAATCGTCACCTATTCTGCCGAAAGATGTCCACCGTTGGCCATAGTCCTTCCCAAGTGTTGTCAGAACGCAACTTCCGGTCCTGTGCGTCACGCATGTGTTATAAAATGACGCATGTCGTCACGAATAATGTTTGTTATATTTAATTTTTATACATTGGTAACACAAATTATTGACATCCGACATTCATTTCGCCGTTTAAGACCGTTTTCACATATTCCGATCCGATATCGGTATCGGACGCCGATACGATATCGGGGTAAGGTAAATGTATGAAATATGTACCTGTCTTTCATATTGTCCGACCCGATATCGGATATCGGTGCAACGCATTTCATACATTTTACTTACTCCGATATCGTATCGGAGTCCGATACCGATATCGGATCGGATAATGTGGAAACGGTCTAACGGTTCACTTTTCATTATTTCACCGATAGAACGTAGGACGAACGATTCGCCGACAGAACGATTAACTTTAGATTTCATAGAAAGAACCTTTCACCGGCAATTCACAGACACAACATAGTGTGTATTAGGATCTGGTTGGGACTCGAGGTGGCGCTGCATAAGTCCATGTGTTTCATGGCCCTTAGAACCTGCCACCACTAGAAGCTTTTCGCCGGGATCTTTCGGCTCATGGCCCTTTACGGGGCGCCAGTAAGCGGCTACCGGTGGCCAAGCCGAACGCTTGCCAAAGGGTCATACCAAGGCTAAAATTGTTGTCTGTATACATATAAAACGCTAAAAAAGTATAAACCTTATTGATGATAATCCTGTAAATTATTACGTAATTATTAATGATCATTGAGATTTGACTCAAATTTAATATTGCTACTTTAATTAAGTAAAGTATTAAGTTGTTTGAGTCAATTGATATATCGTATTGGTCGGTCGGCATTATATATTCTTTCAAATCAAAAACCGGATAAGTGCGAGTCGGGCCCAGCGCACTAAGGGTTCTGTACAACCTATGAAAACAGTTCAATTCTCGAATCGAGTCATGAAGACTTTTTTTCTTGTGACGTAACTACAAATTTTCTGTTTTCAGACTTTTTCCTATATTTGTGTTATAAGACCTTGCTTTATGCCAAATTTCAATCTATATCTTATTCTTTGACGGATTTAAGTAAATGGTTTTAATTTCAACTCGATACCTCCACGCGTTCCCGCGATAAAGGGTCTTGACAGACAGACAGAGAGTCGGACAACAAAATGCTCCTATCCTATAAGGGTTCCGTTTTGTCCCTTTGAGGTACGGAAGTTCCACGAAACCCTCAAATTTCACGAAAACATCAAAATTTTGTTGAAAAAATTAGGTAAAAGCCGACGAAAAATTTCACCGCTGGGAGGTTCAAAATCATATATTAATACTGAATTCATGGTATTCGTTTATTTATGTAGTTTTAATTTCAACTCGATACCTCCTTACGTTCTCAAAATAAAAGGTCTTGACAGCCAGACACAGACAGACAAAAGAAAGCGATCCTGTAAGTATTCCGTTTTTTCCCTTAGGTAAGGTACGGAACCCTAAAAACAATAATAAAAAAAATAAAAAAAACTTGTTTTTCTGTCTGTTGAACCGATTTTGACTTTTTTGCGTTGGTGGCATGACAAATGACGGCTGCAGTAAATAGTTGATATTGTAACCACTTTTTTGCTTTTAATGTCATCCTTATGTCTACGGAATGGAAGTTAAAATCGGTTGAACGCACAATAAAACGAGTTTCTTCAAATTTCTAGTTTTATAGTAGAGTTTAGATAAAAAACCCAAAACTAAATAAAGAAAAAAAAACAAATGATTGGTAAAAAATATTGGTATTTTGCTTTTGATGTTTAAAATATCAACCGGTTAAAACTTTATAAAAGAGCTAGATAGAGTTCTGGTAGAAGGAATCACTTGTGCTCCGTTACTAACTACCAAAGCCCGCGTAAGTTATTTAATATGATGTTTTAATATTGCTAATGGTTGTATTGATTCTGTGTTGGTGTCATACTGTGGCTTTTATAGTGTGGCATTCTTATTGACAATCTTAGCATGATACGCAGTTACTTATAATATCTATACTAATATAATAAAGAGGTAAAGTTTGTTTTTTTGTTTGTATGAGGTAATCTGTGGAAGTACTGGTCCGTTTGCTAAAATTTTTTGACCAATAAAAAGCTATATTTTATGTATGCGGGCGAAGCTGCGGGCTGAAGCTAGTATTATATATTTTGTTGAAAATCTAACACGACAGCAAATAACACCTATGAAGCCTACCAACGCTGCGTCTTCCAGAACCTTTCGACTTTTTGACTATTTATTTATTTATTTAACAGTTTATGTACACACAAAAGAACTAAAGAAAGAACTACGAATTGCGAAAGTTTGGCGATTCTTCGGGCTAAGTTGGTAACAATGGTTCTGTACCTACAATATCCATCTACATTCCTGATCCGATCACGCAAGGAAACTCCGAACATAGCCCTTCCCATTGCCCTTTGGGTGACTTTAAGCCTTCCTATGAAGCATTAATACTTTCGAAAAATGCCGCAGCACTGAAAGGTTGCAGCCGTCAAAAAAGATAACTGTCTCATCATAATTACTACGAACCCTTACGGTTTGTTGACATCTCTTTGAGGCGCGCGTGGAACACTACCGAACGGCTAGACGGCGATCTACCTCGCCGTCCGTCTTACGGGATTGCTCGCCGTCCGCAAGCCTACGCCTAGGGTTGCTGGACATAGGGGTTGGGATCCCGGTGGCTTGGGCGCGAGAGCCGTGCCCTCGGGTGTTCGGCCGCCGTCTTCGCTAGCATTACTGCTTCCTCGCTCCGGATCACGGCCTGCACCAGGCGCGAAAGGTCGCTGTCACCATTCCACCATGAGCATATAAGGGTTGTGGGCACGACCATCGTCGTGGTCAACGATGGTCGTACCTGTAATGAAGGATCCACAATTGTGGCTAAATCACAGATTTCTTTAAGCAGTAACAGTCCAAGGTTTGATTAATTCCTTAAGGTAAACCAAAAACCGGTTAAGATTTCGTCCGAAATTAATTTCAAATTTCCATACTATTAGGTACCTAATAGCTGTTTACTTGAGGCGTGGGTAAATAAAGTCCTAGAGGTGGCGGGTTGGTACTACGACCACAACACAAGTTGGATGGTAAGCGTGAGAGATACTCGCTCGTGATACACATCTCATGGATCAACCATTGATCTAGTGACGTCCGTACAGATTAGATTGAATTGAAGGTAAGTGAGACTGTTCAGTTATTATTTGAAGTAGCGAAGTAAATATATTGGCATACAAAGGTACAGTCACGACCAATAAGATCTCATTCATTTGTCACAATTTCGATTCGACAAATTGTTCTAAGTTACCTGTAACCTCATAGATCAACTCAAAGTAGATTAAGATTTCTTACTATGTATTTTTTACTAAATTGTTACTTATTGTCCGTTTTTCTAAATGTTATACTATAAGAGAAAATTGATTTGCAATTTTGTATGGGAGGATATTTTGTAGGATGACCATAATGTTTAGAATGTCGTACCTAGGGATAGGTACTTAAACTAGGGATATAGTGGAAGAAGTCAAGAGAAAGAGGTCAATCATCGAACGCGTCTCGGGTAGGCACTGTAGGCAGCGTTCGGGAAGCTGCGCAGTATCTTCTCATTCAACATATCACTATATACCTATCAAAAGTTCAGGAATTTATTCCTAAATAAAAATTATTAACCCAGATATATGTACTACTGTCACTAGTGAAACATTTAATACTGAATTGAACTTCAGATTCATGTAATGTATGTTGTTTTAAACGTTCTGTTTGTCTTAGTCTGTAGTCTGTCACTGTACTTATTAAAATAAATAAATATAGCACTTTCCGAGATTTAGACTATGCCTCTTTATGCAAGCGTTTGGATTGAGTTCACGTTATTTAATCATAACAGTTTTAATTTACGTTTAAAGGGCCCTCAATACAGATGCACACCTATTTTTCCGGCCCTGACGGTAAGGCTCCAAAAATGTGTTATAGGTTCATGTATTACATTATGTGATCTATATTTACTATTTACTTATTATACGGAATTTACGTTCTATTGACAAGTTCACGGCAAGTAATAAACCACATTACTTAGTTACAAACACTTCAAGAAAATATTCAACAAGTTAACGAGTTATGGAAAAGGTTTTTTTTGCAATGGACTTTGTATAAAAGAATATCTAAGAGTTTAATTAGAATTGACTTATTTAAAAAATGTATACAATAAAAAAAAAAAAATTAATAAATTATAATTGTACTAGCTTTTACCCGCGGCTTCGCTCCCGTCAAATGACTACCGTACATATCCTACGCTACCCTACCCTACCTTCTCTACCTACCCTACACTACCCTACCTACCCTACACTACACTACCCTACACTACCCTACACTACCCTACACTACCCTACACTACCCTACACTACCCTACACTACCCTACACTACCCTACACTACCCTACACTACCCTACCCTACACTACCCTACACTACCCTACACTACCCTACACTACTCTACACTACCCTACCTACCCTACTTTACCTAACTTTTTTTAAAAATTTTTCTCTCCGTAAGAACCATCATTGAACTTCAAGGAACATTTAAAAAAAAGAATCAGCCAAATCGGTCAAGCCGTTTTCATGTGATGTCGTGACAACGAAAAACGGGTTTCATTTTTATATATATATAGATATGTGTACAATATTTCTTTTTTAATTATTTATTGAATTAAAACTTATTTTTCGTTAATACATAATTTATTGAAAGAAATTAGTAGCTTTGATATCCTACTAATTAATTATTATTATTATTAATATTATAAATGCGAAAGTTTGTGAGGATGGATGTATGTTTGTTACTCTTTCACGCAAAAACGGCTGGACCGATTTGGTTGAAATTTGGTGTGTAGTTAGGTTATACCCTGGATTAACATATAGGCTATAGGAAAAAAAAAGAAGCGTGATCTTATTTATTCTTCGATTTTGTTGTTCCGGGCGAAGCCGCGGGCGGAAGCTAGTATTTATATATTTTTATAAATCCTTGCATAATGTCTGTACCTCTATACTAATATTATAAACAGGACATTTTTATTCCTACTTTTGTTTGTTTTTTTGTTTGATTTTTCTTTTTCTGATTCAATATTATAATTAAGTATTAATGAAGTATGGTACCAGTTATTTTCCACATTGTGTAGTTTGGAAACCACCGTTGCGAATTTGCATGACTGAGGTTTCGATTTCAGTAGAGAACGGAAAAACTTACCGTATGGGGTTATTTATTCGAATTATGTTAACAACTCTACATGTAGGCGTGACGGCACGGTAGGCGCAATAGTTGAGCGATTGGCTGCGCTGTATACTGCGGGTTCTATTCCCGCTCGTAACAGTTGTTTCAGGGCTGGGTGTCATTTGTATGTGTGTTTGCATGTTTGTAAAAGCACCCACGATACATCACGATACTCTCCATGACTGTCGCAACACCATGTGCCACTAGTTCGACCACCACCTGGTACGAATCTCCCTGAAAATCAATTGTTGGTATTGTTTATTAAAGTTGATTTCCGTAAATCGAAAATTTTAAATAGAAACAGCCTAGTACAAGTCGATCAAAGGTAAAAGTTAGAAGAAGGTAGTCGAAGATGGAGCACGTTCTACGCCTAGAAGTTACCTATTTACTCTTGAACATTCAGGTTGTAGCAATCAGGTCGAAACACAGACTCCAGCGAGTATCTGTTTGTCTGGCCATAGCTGTTTATATTAGAAATTTTATACACGTGTGCGGATTCTATTTGGTTGCGATGCGGTTATTATCCAAGGTTGAGCAGTAGTACGTCCGGTAACCGTACAGACCGAGCCCAAGTCATCGACGGCGGGTGGTGTTCCACGCGCTCCTAAAGGAGATGTCAGCAAAACCGTAAGGGCCCACCAGGGTCGAAGCCTATTGTGTTCATGAGTTGTGCAAAAGAGAACCCTGACGCCAGGGAAAGAACATAGGAGTAGGTTTTAGTCAATACAATTCTTACATATTCTCCGCTCCGCCTAAAATCAGAAGAAAGCAGTTTTCGAAAAAATTGCTCTGGAAACTTGAAGAAAATTTTGAGCTCAACCATTTTAGTGATTTGAACTTTATTAGTCGTAAATTAGTATAGGTACATGATATAAACCGACGGATAATCGATGGATTGACGATATTTAGTAAGGATTTTCGCAGCAAGATGAAACATTTTTCAACGATCTTAATATAATAGTACAACTAAGTATCTACGCAATATCGGTTTCGGATGATGCAATTATTCATCGTCCTTTTTGTTTTATTTTATGATCAATTATTAGAATAACTTGATGACCAATTAATCAACTTCAATTATACATATAATTAAATGTTCCCTAACAATTGATACCAACTATTCCAGTTCTTAATGGAATTCAAATTTATACAATGATCATGTTCATCTTTAGCAGTTTCAAGGTCACAATGGTCATTATATTTATCTTTTTCATGTACCAATTATTCCGTCACACTATTAAAACAATTATAACATGTCTAATGAAATTAAAATCAATAATTTCATTGTAGTCAATTAAGATCGATTATAATAATTAATCTATATTCATGTATGGTAAGTTGTCCCACATTGAACCAGGTAAATTTCAAAGTCTCATAGTGGGCTGGATGTTCAATCAATGCCTCTATTTTTTTGTGTATAGTTAGCATATTTATTTAGCTTCAATTTTGTAAAACATTAATTTCTCATATTCCTTTTAGTTTCGGTGTAAAACAGGTTTTTATGAAAAATGATTTTTGGTTAAATGTGTACCACCGGTGGTACACATTTAACCAGGGTATCGTCCACATTGAGACACCTTATTAACGATGTCTTCTAGTTCAATTTATAAGGCAAATACTTTGTAATAATAATAATAATAAACAGTAATAATAAAAATCAGCCTTATATTTATAAAAATCACTTTATATCATATGTAATTAAACCGAGAGTCTTAGTTTTATACATCACAAAACCTTTTCAGTCAAATTCTTATCATATTTTAATAATAAAAACAAAAGTAACAGTTTTTAAATATAAAAACAAAAGTACCTTCCATAATATAACAAATTAAAATTAAATTAAAATAATTGTAAAAAACACTCCTTTAACGACTGGGGTGTACATAGTAAACCGTTGTTCAATGTGTAACACCCTCAGGTGGTTCAATGTGAGACACACCACGTTTTATCACTAAACTCAAAATTTTACCGGCAAATCAATCTCTTAAAATCACGAATTATAGCGCTTTTAATTGCTAAATAACCGTAGAAAACAGTGTACATATAAATAAATTGATATTATTTAAACGAAAAAAGCTAAAAAAGAATGAAATTGGCAAAAAATATTTACTTTTTGAGTCAGTTTGCTTTCGAATACTCCTCACACAACAACTTTGCACGCGATGGCCACGCAAACTAGTGGGCAGGAACGGAACGTAAATACCTCTCTTTCACTCATATTAGTGCGGTTTGGCAATGTCGCATTTTCGAGATTCGGCGGTGGTTCAATGTAGCTGCCTGGTTCAATGTGAGACACCCGACCCTACTCGTACCAGTTGATCCTGTGAGTCCGTTCGAAAAAAAATTCTATCAAACAACATCATAATTTTTCACAGTTGTGTTGTTGTTATTTATCTTTTTTCGCGTCGGCATGTAGGTACCTAGGAAGCGTATCGTAAATTTTCGCAAACAGCTACATATCGGGAGTTACAAGGAAGCGCCAGAAATATATACGAGTTCCTTGTGCCAGACTTAATTATGTCATAATTATACATAAACAAAAAGGAGGTCGCCCATTGCGACTTTCGAAAAAGACCGCGATGCTGTCGCTGGCCTTACTAAAAAAAAAACATTTCATTTTAGTATGTCAGCCAGCAACGATTTTGTTTGTGTTTACTATGTACATCGTTTAAAAAAAACGTAATTCTTAATTTCAATCTAAACTAAAAATCTTCAATCATGATTTGCCAGACCAGTTACTTGGTCGCATATTATGGATTCCTTCATAAGTATACATATATTTGTCAACTTATTGTACTCGTATTCTTATTACTTATTATACACTACACTACACTTATTAATTATTATAAACTCTTTTGCAAAAAAAACGGGCACTTTAGATATTTTCTCTACTTCAATGAAGAAGAACAAGAAATAGGTAGGTTTTGTTAATTTGACGATGTATTGGCATGTTTTTTGAAGCATCCTGGCATGATTCTTTAAATTCCAAATTTAAAATTTGAAATTATTAAAAGAAAAATAATGATTATTATGGATTATTCTAAAATTGCTTTACTAATGGCGCGAATTGCTGAAACGATTTTTAACTGATTACGATATTTTAAAACTTTTTGGATATTTTCTGCAAATTAAACAATTTAATCTTTCTTTTTACATTAAATACCACTTTTTGATATGAGTGATAAAGCGATAAGGGCCGGTAAAATTATAGCCCTACTTGAAGAAGGTTGTTCGCAAACTTACGTGTCTCAGCGGCTAAATGTGAGTCGTTCAACTGTCCAGAGGACTTGGCAACGGTATCAAGAGACTGGTTCGGTCAAAAGAAGACCCGGTTCGGGTAGAAAACGGTGCACAGAACCAAGAGATGACCTCTTTTTGGTGAGTCAGGCGTTGCGTAATCGTAAGGCGTCAAGTGTGGACCTGAAGAAGAGCCTTGAAGAAGTAAGAGGAGTAGAAGTTAGCTTGTGGACGGTCAGGAGGAGGCTTTTGGCTGCCAATATCAAGAGTTACCGCCCAGCTCGGGGCCCTAAATTACTCCGTGATCACCGTGTTGCTTGACTTCAGTTTGCTCGGAACTGTGCTGGACTCTGGGGGACTGGAATAAAGTATTGTTTTCTGATGAAGCTAGAATCTCTTTGTGTGGAGAGGACCGACGCCGGCGAGTGCTGCGAAGACCACGAGAACGCTATGCGGAAGTGTGTTTCGAAGAAATCACTCCTTATGGCGGAGGCTCCGTTATGTTTTGGGCAGCAATTAATTCGACGGAGCGTACGGAGTTAGTTACTCATCGCACTGACTTCCTTCACTGTTCTTTCTTTTTTCAGGCTATTGCACTGTGGAATGCGCTTCCCCAAGGGGTCAGGATGGTTACAAACCGATTAAGATTCAAGATTGAGGTTCGCAAGCATATTTGTATATTCATATAGAAGTTGGCAGTAGTGTCGTCACAACGTTTATGTTTATCACATTATCGATTTGGACCTATTTTCAGAGAATTTATGTATGTATATGTATGTATATTTAATTTATTGAATTCTGTATTTATATTGTATTTATGGTAAGTTGTCCCACATTGAACCAGGTAAATTTCAAAGTCTCATAGTGGGCTGGATGTTCAATCAATGCCTTTCATTTTTTGTGTATAGTTAGCATATTTATTTAGCTTCAATTTTGTAAAACATTAATTTCTCATATTCCTTTTAGTTTCGGTGTAAAACAGGTTTTTATGAAAAATGATTTTTGGTTCAATGTGTACCACCGGTGGTACACATTTAACCAGGGTATCGTCCACATTGAGAAACCTTATTAACGATGTCTTCTAGTTGAATTTATAAGGCAAATACTTTGTAATAATAATAATAATAATAAACAGTAATAATAAAAATCAGCCTTATATTTATAAAAATCACTTTAAATCATATGCAATTAAACCGAGAGTCTTAGTTTTATACATCACAAAACCTTTTCAATCAAATTCTTATCATATTTTAATAATAAAAACAAAAGTAACAGTTTTTAATTATAAAAACAAAAGTACCTTCCATAATATAACAAATTAAAATTAAATTAAAATAATTGTAAAAAATACTCCTTTAACGACTGGGGTGTACACAGTAAACCGTGGTTAAATGTGTACCACCCTCAGGTGGTTAAATGTGAGACACACCACGTTTTATCACTAAATTCAATATTTTACCGGCAAATCAATCTCTTAAAATCACGAATTATAGCGCTTTTAATTGCTAAATAACCGTAGAAAACAGTGTATATATAAATAAATTGCTATTATTTAAACGAAAAAAGCTAAAAAAGAATGAAATTGGCAAAAAATGTTTACTTTTTGAGTCAGTTTTCTTTTGAATGCTCCTCACACAACCACTTTGCACGCGATCGCCACGCAAACTAGTGGGCAGGAAAGGAACGTAAATACCTCTCTTTCACTCATATTAGTGCGGTTTGGCAATGTCGCATTTTCGAGATTCGGCGGTGGTTCAATGTAGCTGCCTGGTTCAATGTGAGACACCCGACCCTACTCGTACCAGTTGATCCTGTGAGTCCGTTCGAAAAAAAATTCTATCAAACAACATCATAATTTTTCACAGTTGTGTTGTTGTTATTTATCTTTTTTCCCCTATTAGCAATTTAATACTAAATGGATGACTTAACTTCTTTGACGAACGAAGTCGAAAGTGTTTCCGTCTCTAACTGCCATATGAGCTCACCAGAAAAAAGTGACAAATTCTTTAATTCTGCTTTGCACGATTTTAAAATTTTCCATACTAACATACGCAGTCTTAACTGTAATTTTAATAATCTCTTGGTATATCTGAGTAGACTAACATGTGTACCTGATATTATTGTTTTAAGTGAATGCTGGTTAAGTAAATGTCAAATAATTCCCTCTATCCAAGGCTACACTTCTTACTCCTCGTCGTTTAAAAGTCAAAATGATGGTGTGGTTGCCTACATTAATAACTGTTTAAATGTTATTGTCGAACAACCCATGCTTAATGATGCAAACTGTTTAGTACTCAAGTTGAATGGTATATCAGCCTTTGTTGCTATATATCGATCTCCTTCTAAAAAAGACTTGACACAGTTTTTGGGTAGTCTCGACATTTTGCTATCAAACTTGTCACAATATAAGACTGTTGCCGTAATTGGTGATCTAAATATAAATATTATACCTAATTGCACTGACTCCTACGCTGAGGAATACCTGACCCTCTTGGCTTCTCATGCAATGCTTCCCGCTCATAACTTTCCAACGAGACTCTCGAACTGCCTGGATCATGTGATACTTCGCTGCCATACCACTGCCACCACTCTTGTGCTTGACTCGCTTATTACCGACCACTCACCTACTGTTACCTACTGTAACCTAAATATTAAAACTAATGTTCATAAGCAGTCTGTTAATAAGATAGATTTCCCTGCGGTTGTTGAATATATTAAAAATACCAATTTTTCGTCAATTTTTGAAGCTCAGGATCCGAACTTAGCTATGGAATTCTTTGTGTCAACTATGTCAGCTGCCATTAAATCTCACTCCCATGCCTCAGTTATCCCTAGTAGCAAGCGTATTATTAAACCATGGATTACTCCTGGTCTTCTGAGATGTATACGACACCGTGACAAATTGTATCGTGCGTTTAAAAACCATCCGGATAACGAGTCACACAAGTTGGTTTTTCACCGTTATCGCAATTTTTGCAATAATATTTTAAAAAAAGTTAGATGCGAATATGAACGTATTGAGTTCCAGAAGGCCAAGAGTAATCCAAAAGACACCTGGCGGCTTATTAAACAAATCGCAAACCTTAGTCAAAATAGAACTGCAGCTTCGGAACTATTGAATTGTTGTGCAAATCCCTCCCAATCGGTAGATAGTGTGAATGACTATTTCTCGAACATAGGCAAACAGCTAGCTGATAATATTCAACAAACGGACTTCTATAAAAATCTTACTTCCAGTGAATATCTCAGTTCTTCTCAATCTCCTCTTTTACATTCTATGATGTTGCTGGAAGTGGACAGTACTGAGCTAGAAAACATTATTTTAGGTCTTAAAGACAAAAGTTCTGCTGGTCCTGATGGTATTACTTCTGCTATTGTGAAGGCTACGAGAGATGTAATTATACCTATCCTTGTCCATATCTTTAACTTGTGTCTCTCAAAAGGTACTTTTCCAGACGTTTTTAAAACTGCGATTGTGCACCCTATCTATAAATCCGGAGACAGAGACAGTGTCTCAAACTATAGACCCATCTCGGTACTTCCCACCTTTTCTAAAATTTTCGAAAAAGTTATAAATATTAGACTCATTAATTATCTTAACAAACACCAGATATTAGCACCAAATCAGTTTGGTTTCAGAAGTGGTAAGTCCACAGATGATGCTGTCTTAGAACTTTCCGATACAATTGTGGACAATTTTGAAAAAAAGCTAAAAACTATTAGTATCTTTCTAGACCTTTCAAAAGCTTTTGACACTGTCTCTGTCCCCACCCTTCTTTCGAAGCTGGACGCCATTGGCATTCGTGGTACAGCATATGACTTGTTTAAAAGCTACCTGACAGGCCGCAAACAAGCCCTTAAGATAGGAAACTATATAAGTCGAGAAGAATCTCTTACTTTTGGTGTTCCACAGGGCAGTGTACTGGGCCCAACCCTCTTTCTCATATACGTGAATGAGCTGTGTCTGTTACACTTACCCAACTGCAAAATTATTACTTATGCAGACGACACAGCTCTTATAATTCGCGGTAGTGATTGGAGTGAGGTTCAAAAAAACTCAGAATTGGCCTTAAACTCTGTCATGAAATGGTTAACCAAAAATCTTCTAACACTAAATATTAGCAAGACAAAATTCATCACCTTTTCAACCAACAGGTCTAGTCAGCCTGCAACTCCTGTTGTGATTCGTGTTCACACATGCGATTCCTCTACACCAAACAAAACCTGTAACTGTCCTAAACTTGATAGTACTCAGACTATCAAATACCTGGGGGTGGTAGTGGATAGTCACCTTAAATGGAAACAGCAAACTGATGCCACAGTTACACGATTAAGGAAGCTAATCTATGTGTTTAAGAAACTTAGATCCGTTGTTGATTTTGGCAGTTTAATTTCGATTTACTACTCGCTGGCCCAATCGGTGTTGGGTTATTGCCTTGTTGTTTGGGGAGGAGCTCATAAAACGACCATGCTACGTGTTGAGCGCGGACAGCGAGCTATACTTAAGGTTCTGGCGAAGAAACCGATACGGTATCCAACCAAATCGCTGTTTTCTCTGTGCCAGGTTCTCACTGTGAGACAGTTATTTGTTCTGCAGGTCATACTCCGTAAACATTGCCAGCTTTCCTATGATCCGATTATCTGCAGTACCAATCGCCGGTCCGATAGGATATGTGGTATTGTAGTTCGCAAAACTGATGCGGCACGGCGTCACTTTAAATACATTAGTTCCAAACTGTATAATAAAGTAAATAAGAAAATAAATATCTACTCCTTAACTAAGAAAGAACTGAAAACCAAATTAAATATCTGGCTGAAAAACTTAAATTATGACGAGACAGAAGGACTGGTGGAAGTGTAACTCACACAATCACTTGCATACACACATTCTCTCTCTCTCTCACACACACACACACACACACACATACACACACACACACACACACACACACTTATACACACCAACATAAATATGATACATACACAAATTACGCAAACACACATTAATGCAACCACTCTTCCTTTCACACAAATACCCTTTAAGATTACTTTGTATAGATTTATATCCAATATCTCAGTATTCCTAGTTTTTAAGTAACTGGAACAATTTTATTTTACCTTACCTGGAGAAGGGCGCTGATAACCGCGACACAGTATTATACTACTGCTGTTATCAACGTTTTCAACTTGATTATATCTGTATGTGTTTCTTGTTCCAATAAATATATTATTATTATTTTGGAAAACCGTTAAGTTTTTCTTAGCTCTGGGCTAGTGTTATGCTACATTAACGGGCCAAGCCAAGTCAATGTAGCATGTGTGTGATAGGTTTAAGGTGCAGAGTGGATATTATGAGAAGAAATTTCATTTTCCTCTATCTGCATGAACTTTCGCACTATCCTGCAGGTGTTCAAAATTGCAGCTTTTTGGAGTAGTATGTAGGTTGAGTCTTTAAGGTCTATTAATTTAAGGCTATTATGAAGGTGGTTAGGTATAACCCCTGTAGTGGAAACAGCTATGGGTACGACATATACTTTATCTTGCCTCCAGATTCGTGTCACTTCTTCTTTAAGTTCTGCATATTTGCTTAATTTTTCGCCTATTGTTTTTTGTAAATTATGAGTGTTGGGGACTGCAATATCTATCAGGTATGTTACTCTATTAGCTTTATCTTGGAGGATGATATCTGGTCTATTGTAATGAATGGTCCTGTCGGTTAAAATGGCGCGGTCGTAGTAGAGTTTGTGTGTGGTATTTTCTAAAACAGTTTGTGGGACATATTTGTAATAAGGGGTAGTTGCATCATGATCTGATATGAGCTTATGTTTAGTTGCCAGTTTTTGGTGAATGATGTTTGCCACCTGATTGTGTCTATGAGTATAGTCAGTCTGAGTGAGCGTTGTACATGCGCCTGTAATATGTTGAATGGTCTCTGGTTGACTGTGACACTTACGGCATTTATCATTCGATACTGTGGGGTCTTTGATTATGAATTTCCTGTAGTTTTTAGTGTTGATGATTTGATCTTGAATTGCAATAATAAACCCTTCGGTTTCCGGGAATAAACTACCTATCTTAAGCCATTTATTTGAAGCTATTGTGTCTATGTGAGATTGTTCTAGATCATGGGGGTGTCGACCATGTAGCACTTTCTTTTTCCACTCTTCTATCTTTTGTTTTTGTGAGTCATTGTTAATGTTGTAAGTTGTGTTCTCATCGTTTAGGTTAAGGGGGGTGTAGTTATTATCGTTTTTGACTATGGCTTTATGTATGGTGCTTGTTTGGGATTTTGTGTGAAAAAATGTTTTTAATCTAGCAATTTGTTTCTGCCAAAGGTGATGGATATCTATTAGGCCTCTCCCTCCTTGTTGCCGTTTGATGGTCAGTCTTTCTATTGCAGATTTAGGGTGCAGGTTATTGTGTTTAGTGAGCGTGGTGCGTGTTGTCCTTTCTATTTGTTGGATATCAGTTTTTGACCATTTGATCACTCCAAATGAATATGTAAGTATTGGGATCGCATAGGTGTTCAATGCCTTTATTAAATGCTTTCCTAATAGTTGAGTTTTGCATACTGCGATCACTCTCCTTTTGTATTCAGTAGTCAGTGTGTGTTTAATCGAGGTATGATCTAGTCCTTTAAGTTGCCTGTATCCTAAATATTTGTATAAGTCTGTTGGTTCCATCGCTGTGATTGTTTCAGTATTACTAATTGCATAGTCACCAGGTTTAATTTTGCCTTTTATTATGTGTATTGTTTTGCATTTGTCTAGTCCAAATTGCATGTTTATATCTTTACTAAATTCTGTAGTGACTTCTATTAATTTTTTCATCTCTTTTTCAGTTTTTCCGTATAATTTAATGTCGTCCATGTAAATAAGGTGTGAGATAGTGGTTAGTTCTGTTGTGTGTTTAAGGCAATATCCAGCGCGGGTGCGCTGTAGTAGGTGAGATAAGGGATTTAAAGCGAGACAAAACCATAGAGGGCTCAGAGAATCTCCCTGATAAATGCCTTTTCTTATGGCTATTTGTCGTGTTGTTATGACGATGTCGCGGCAAGTTAACTGTAGTGTGGTTTTCCATCGAAGCATAATATTTTGCAAAAAGTCTATGAGTTTTGGGTTTATTTTATATATCTGTAATATTTGGATCAGCCAGGTATGTGGGATACTATCAAACGCTTTTTTGTAATCTATGTAGGTGCAGTGTAAGTTTTTATTATTTGTGGCTGCATGTTTGTGTATTACTGAGTCTATAACTAGCTGTTCCTTACACCCCATGTGGCCCCGTCTGCACCCCTTTTGTTCTTCTGCTATTATGTTGTGTTGTTCTATGTGTTTATTTATTTTTGTTGTGATAGCTGACGTTAAGATTTTGTAAATTGTAGGTAGGCATGTAATTGGTCTGTACTGGGAAGGCTGTGGTGAGTATTTGGTTTTCGGTAGCATGTATGTTATTCCTGTAGCAATAAACTCAGGTATATTTTGTTTCCCTAGGACAATGTCGGTTAAATTTTTTGCTAATATTTTGTGTAATGAATCTAATTTTTTAAACCAATAGTTATGAATTTTATCTATACCTGGGGATTTCCAGTTGTGTAGTTTTGCTGTTATACTAGCTATGTCAGACTCTGTAAACTCAACGAACTCCATTTCTTCTAATGAACTTCGTCTAGCTGTTTCGTCTATTATCCAATTTGATTTATCATTATGGTGTACCTGCTCTTCCCATATACTAGACCAAAAGGTTTCGAGTTGTTCTACTGTTGGTAATTCTATATTATCGTTAAGTATTGTGTCAGTTTGTGGTTTAGTCTGTAAATTCCTATAAAAGTTCTTTTCGTTCATAGCAAATAAAGAATTGTCATTTTTACGCTCCTGTGCTTTTTTATATCTTTTTAACCTGTGGACTTTAAGTGCTAATTTTTGTTTCAAAGTATCTAAAAATTCTTCCGGTTTCCTATTTTCATCTTCGTGTCTAGTATGAACAGTAATGTTTTTAAATATTGCTTCTACTCTCTTAACTACCTTGTTCGATCTATTGTTATTAATATACTGCGTTAGCCTACCACAATCTGCTCTAAGTTTTTCTATATCTCTTTCGAGTCTCTGCTGCCAAGCTGGTTTATTATTATTTTTTGGCCTTGTATATACTGTGTGTTCTGTGATCTTATAATTTAGCTCTTCAGAGATTACTAATGCTGTGCAATATATCATAGTGTGTAAATCTATTAGTTGAATGTCATCGTTAATGTATTGGTTGAGGATACTTTGATTAAATAAACAAACCAACCTGTTTAATTTTGGTGTGTACCTAAGCTTTGGCAGCTTTGGTCGAGCTGCTGGGTTCATACCGGAATATTGAGTAAGAGCAGTTTTAAATTTATCGTGTATTTCTTGTATAAGCGAGTCTGAGAGATGGTTTTGATCGGTATTTACAAGGATCTCAACGTCATTTTCTAATGTTATAGCAGTACTTTCGGTTTGCGTAGATGTATGTGTGGTTTGTGAATATGCTTGTGACAGATATGTTTGAGATTGTGTGTTAAAATCTAAATGAGTGTGCAATTGTAAGTCTGTTTGAATGTTTTCCGTTGTGTTTTGTGTAACGTCGGAATCGATAGTGTTTTCATTACTTTCGGTTTCTACTTGTAATCGCATCCTAACTTCTTCTTTTAGCTGATCTATTATGTCTTGTGACAGGAGTTTATTCCTAACTATAGTTCTGCGTTGGTCTGAAATCCTTTGTTCTGTAACAGTAATCTCTGGATATTGGCGTGAAAAAAGTTCATGCAGTTGTTGTCTGTAGGTTGTCATATCGGTTTCTAATTTTGTGATATATAGGTAAGTTCGCATGATAAATATGTTTACATCTTTGTTCCATCTCATGCGAACTCTTGCTTTGCCCGCCTTGGTGGACGCGGGTAAGAAGGTAGATACCTCCCGCACAACATTCAAGGACGGGGTTGGTCGGACTGTATTAAAATTAGTACTGGAGGGTGGTGACGATGGTATGGATGGTGTTGATCTACCTGAAGGTGCGTACGATACTGTACTAGGGCTGTACGGTTCGTCAGGGGTGTTTGTCCTGTCCGTCAGTCTGTCACCATCGTCAGTGATTTCGGCTGTAACATCTTTGTCGGTGGGAGCCCGCCTGCTCAACTCCTCACCGCTGACGGTTCGCATGCTGAGACACCCAGCGTCAGCTCCAGGTGTGCCCCGGCGATCGCCCCCGGGCAGCGGTCCTATACGTTTCTTTTTTGAACGGGTCTCCATTTTTAATGGGTTTCCAGAGCCACGTTAGCCACGCCAGTAATTTCGCATTCGTGTGTCCGCCCCCTACGTGATTAGATGGTCAATCAGGACGTGTGGTTGTTTAGGGGGCTTATTATTATTATTATTATTATTATTATTAGTGCGGTTTGGCAATGTCGCATTTTCGAGATTCGGCGGTGGTTCAATGTAGCTGTCTGGTTCAATGTGAGACACCCGACCCTATTCATATCATCTGCGATTCATTTCTTCAATAAAATATTTTCTCAATCTTTTATTGCACCTCCCACTAATCTTCTCTGCATCACCCAAAGGTTGACTGGTAGAAAATGCCTAAGGCATTAAGTCCGCCTTTGTACCCTGTGCATAAAGTATAAATAAATAAATATTATATTTACATCGAACTGTTTATCAATACTAGACGGGATAGATACCACATATGTTTGGAACTTTTAATCTGTAACTTTTACATCTTTTCACTCTCTCACACTACTTTCACTCACAGCCATCAGGTAGACTATAGCGGGTACCAAAACCGTGAGTGTCCAACGGTGCTTAATTATTTATGTATGATATTTATTTCTAGGTGTTCACCATGATAATCTTGGCGCTGGTCTTCCTCGTAGTATGTATCTCCTGGGCACACTGGCTGGCGCACGCACACCGTATGGACCGCAGGACAGCGTCTCTGCCTGCGCTGCCGACTCTACCACTCATTGGAAACGGCTCACTTTTCCTGGGAGATACCGAACGTGAGTATTTCTTGCATAGAGTGTTAATTAGGTATCCTTCGAGTACCGTAATAAGAGACATGAAAGACAATAAATGTGCGGACGCCGTCGTCCACTCGGGGCTCAACAGATTAATTAAATATTTAGTGTACTCGTAAGTTTTGGAAAGTAGGGGCAGTGTAGTATAGGGGCAGTTAGGGCATATAGTTACTATCACCAATTAAAACCTGTGATGGTCATAAGAAATCAGAGTCTCATCGAAGAGAGCATATTTTATTTCTTTTCATGGAAATGCAATAAAGAAAACCTCTTCAACTGTTTATATACTCGTACCTACAGGAAATATATTGTGGTAGGCTTAAAATTTTACCTGCAAATGTGTGCACATGCATACCTATTAGGAAATAGGAATATATTCTCAATGGTTTGACTTGGTTCTAGAACAGCAATACTTTTTCCTAGTCTAACCTAGACTCTAGGGCACGGTAAATATAAACCGTACATAATGTTCTTACCACAAACTATACATAACATATCGCGACTACTCGACGATAAACAATGGTCAAGGTAATTCCATCATAATGAAGTACCATATTCACTCAATATCCTTGTGAAGTCGACATTCAAAAGGTACGTTGTCTATACAAATTGCTAAATGTGACACTTGAACTATTTGCACCACTGCATCCATATTGACGAAGGTACTTATTTACCATGGCAAGTACATCATAACTTCGTAGATGCGCCTTCAATGTGTTTACTCACCGTCATTTAAAAATGTTGACAATCTTGACTGTTCAAATATCCCTTTGTTACAGAAATACTTAAGAACCTTTGGACTCTAGCGGACTTGGCGTTTAAGCATAAACAATCTGCTAAACTCTGGCTTGGCCCGAAATTATACGTGGGTAAGTTTTCATGCAAAATAACTCAAAAGGTAAGTGGTAAGCCGCAGCGATGATACCTAGATGGAGTAAGGGTCTGGTTACATTACCATCGTGCGGCATGAGATATCGTCGACCGAAAACGGCTCGTTTTCGCATAGTGCAGACGGTGCAGACGGCCGTGTAAAAACACGACAAAGTAACGTCGAAAAACCCTATGATTGAAGACTAATTGCGAATTTTTTAACGCTCCAGCTCTTGAACAACACTGTGTCGTGACTCGGGGTATGACGCGACACCGTACCGCTCACTCACACTACACTGTAAATTGCATACCTATATAAATTACATAACGTAAAAATGTGCCGCATTCACGTGCCTCTGCTGTTTCAAATTGATGACGCTGTGTCGTGGTAAAGTGACCAGGGCCTAAGGCAGTAACCAAAAGCCAGTAAGTGTTGGTCTTCCGGCAACAAGAGGCGTAAATGACTTTAGTGCCATCATGGACAAAACTTCAATGAGACAAGATCGTCGGAATAGGAATAAAAGAGATGACTATTTTCACCAGTAGGCGCGAACTCAGGCTGTGAATAATGGTAATGAAGTTACCACATCACGTGTGGACGTATTTACTAAGTAAGAAGATTGTACATACATACACTGTAGTCATTCAAGCGTCACGTTTTTGCGTCACCAACAAACAAACAAGGTTTGCTCAACAAATATTGTTGGACTGAGATATTAAACACGGCCTAAAATTAAACGTGTTAACTGCGTTAATAACCTTCTGTAGGTGTAGGAACGTTGTTTACGTCTTGATTAAACAAAAGGTCCTAATTAAAGGTAACTGAGCTTACGAGTATGTCGCACTTTTGTTAATCGTTATTTTCCTGCATGTTACTATAGTTTGAGAGTAGTGGTGCCCCAGGTAGCTGCCTCGACTTACAAGTTGTAGGTCGCAGGTTCAAACCCAGCCAGGTACATTACTTTGTGTAATGTATTTTATCACCGCTGCTCTCAAAACGGTGAAGGAAAATATCGTGAGGAAATCAGCATGTCCTAGAACCAAAAAATTCGAAGACATGTGACATCCAACAACCCGCACTGGGAACGCGAGGTGGATTACGGCCCATTCCCTCTCCTAGAGAGGAGGCCTGAGTCCCGGCAGTGGGAACATTGTAAGGCTGAGGCATCAGGCTGATGCCTGATGGTATGCTATGCTATGCTATGTTACTATATATCTTTTACTTTTAATGATTGCAGCAATCGGAGATCCTAGAGACGCTCAAGTGGTGTTAGAGAACTGTCTAGACAAGGATGTGGTGTATCGTTTCCTACGGCCTTGGCTGGGCCACGGGCTATTCGTAGCTCCAGGTAAATACGACTACGGCGCGACGGCGCGTCATACATGTTTGCTTCTAAATTCATATGCGCGAACAAATGTACGAACTTGGAATTTTTAATCCGTCCCTTGGCAAATATTGCCTCTGATACAATATTTCTTTTGACATTGCGTCTTTACATTATAACGTTTTAAAACTTTGACTTTGATTCAGGAAGTTTCCAAAGGTTCCAGAAAATTCTGACACAGTTTTACAGAGAAACATCGTGCTTTACCCAATTAGGTTTTGGTGGTCAGATAGGCAGTAGCACCATGTAGTGGTCCTCAGCTGCCTTCGATTAGACTAGAAGACGACCCCAACTTCTTTGGAAAAAGACTTGGCATATTGGTCTATGTTAAACTATATTCCCTGAAAACTATGCAAAGCAAAAGTACTTACATTGTAAGTGCTTTTATTTTCTGTAGGTAACTTTTAAGACTTACAAGTTACCTACCTATTCCAAGTAAAATATTAGAAACATTGCTCGCATAATCTCAATTGTATGATTTTGCCACTGGCCACTTACCTACTCTTACCGAACGTACTTAGGGCCTATTTCAAAACCTATGATTAAGTTGCCATTATCTTACTTGGCAGATAATTTCATACAAATTATGTTCCATTTCTGAATTTATTCAGTGAGTAGTGCCTACTCGGACATTGTGAAACAGGCCCTTACCTAAATATATTTACTTATAATTTACTTTACAGTAAATCTATGGAAAACGCACAGAAAAGTGTTACTCCCGGTGTTCCATAACAAAATAGTGGAGGAATATTTGGGGGTAATTGCTGAACAGGCTGATGTGCTAGTAGAACGGCTGGAAGAAAAAACAGACGGGAAGAGCTTCGATGTTCTCAAACATGTCACCGCTTGCACCTTGGACATTGTCTTTGGTAAGTTGTTTAAGTTTTATCTATAAGTAGAAGGTTATTTGTAAAATACTGGCAGCCTCTCAGGACTATAGAACGATAGTACATAGTTGCTTATGATGTCAGTAATACAGTCCTGCAAGTTTTTTAGTGCTTTACAAATAACCCTGCTGTATATGTACTCGTAAATGGAGAAATTGGCTGACTAACATATCAACGCGCAGCCAAAACTATGGCGACGGCGACGGTGCGTGAAATTTTGTACAAAGTCCTTTTATGACGTAGGCGAATTTTTAGAGAGGATTTTCCAAAATTCACGCCCTAAGAGGAGAAAATGGCCAAATGGGGGCTCCATTTCAAAGTATGGAAAAACTGACTTTCATGCAGGTGAAGCCGCTAGCTGAAGCTTATAGTTTTAAATATGGTGTGGTTGTACGCGACAAATACTAAGAATTTGGAATTTTTATTCTGTCACTTCGCAAATGTTGTCTCTGATACAATATTTCTTTTGTCATTACGTCTTTATTTCGTTCGCACTCTTTAAACATTTGTGATGACTTAGAAGCTTTGATATGTCACCGCTTAGGTACACCTAGTGGACTTGGACTAAGTATACCTACTGATGGAATGAGGGATCGAAGTAAAACAGTGAAATGATATCTAAATGCTGAACGTTTATTGATAAACCATATATTATTTTTATACTGGTACCTTATGTTACCTAGTAGGTACTTCTCCCCGATTACCAAAAAAAAAAATCGATACATACGTAATTTTAGTTTTATTTTAAGATTTTATAGACTATATCTTATTTATTACACATAATTCACTATTAAGCGTAATAAGTAGTATTTATTAATTGCACATACATTGTAAACATCGAAACAAGTAAGTACCTACATACCTAACTTACTTGGAAACATAAATAAGTCATCATTCCATAATAATGTTCTAGCCATATATGCAACACCAAGTGTTATGTTTATTGTTGTTATTAAAGGGACACAATCAAATTATTATGCAATTAAATTGTTGGAATTCGCGACACGCAATGCACAAACCAATCACAGAACACCCGACTGAGCCAAAGGTCCCTTAAAAAAAATCTTATTTACTAAAGACATATAGCAAGATTTTATCATTTAGAATTTAAGAGTGCCTACAGCAGAGAATATTTGTTCCCCAGAGTTACTGAAAAAGCTATTCTACTTTAAACAAATTAAATGATTAATTTGTAGAGGCATATATTCGTATTTATGCCCTAGAGTTATTGAAAAAGCTATTCTACTTTCAAGAAATTAATTGCTTAATACATAGAGGCAATATTTATGCCCTAGAGTTATTGAAAAAGCTATTCTACTTTCATGAAATGCTTAATTGGCAGAGACAATATTTATGCCTTAGAGTTACCTATTGAAAAAGTTATTCAACTTTCAAGATAATAATATGCTTGATATGTTGTCCTTTAATTATAGTGATTTTAGTATTCATACAATACCAAAATCACATAGCCGGCCTCACAATCAATAGTGCTACTTTTATTTATTTATTCATTATTCAAAACATTGTACATTAATCTAAAGATCTTATCGATGCTAGTTTAACGATCTTATAGATACTTATAAAAGTCCACCACCGGCTGTTCCCATCGGCTTCCGATATGAAGCAAGTCCATATTGCTTGTGGCATGGACAGGGACATGCTACATCTTCAATCCCGTTTTGTCGTGTCCAGAGACGGCCATGGGCGAGCGCATGGACGTGCAGCACAGCCCCGACACGCCGTACCTGCGCGCGCGCCACACCGTCATGGAGATCCTCAACAAGCGCCTGTTCAAGGTGTGGCTGCAGCCCGACTGCCTCTTCAACCTCACCCGCTACGCCAGGCAGCAGAAGGACAATATCCATGTGACGCACCAGTTTACTGATGAGGTGGGTGAACACCGTAACGTCATATTGACATTTTAAAAGGGTAGATATCCACTATCTATCTAGGTTATCTAACGGGCCGTAGCCACCCGTCTGGAAAAGGATCCACCCTTTGCAACGGAGGTATGTGGGACTTTACACTCTGTTCCGCATACCTAGTGATCTATGGGAGAGTTTATTATCTCATATTAAGTGGTAAGTCAACCCCTATATCCACATAGAATATGATGTATATCCTAATTTATTTTTTATCCACAATTTTTTATCATCTAGAATGAAAACGATTGTGATACGTCGATTAATTTCTGATCACGATGACGCATCTCAATATACGAAGTACGCAGGCGATATTATAGTGTAAAAGCGTGTGCGCAAATAATGGTGCACTCACTAGCGTCACCACAAACTTCCGCACTCGATACTAAATACTAGTCTATCTACTTTCAGCTGTATTGTAGGTCTCGTGGACGCAAGCGCAACTGCTGATCGCGGAGTCCTTGTTCGATTCCCGGGGGGGGGGGGGTTCAAAATTTGCGAATAGGCTTTTCCATACTCTGTAGCAAAGCAACCCCGTGTTTGAAAGTTGGTGGATTGAAAAAACAGAGTTATTCACAGATAATTATAGAACTTACTATTGATCTTTGGAGGCTTACTTAAGTGAGCGTGTTTATTTTTGCAGGTAGTTCAAAAAAGGCGCTTGGCATATGAAAAGAAGAATATAAAGAATGAGATTAAAGAACCACCCGGTAAGATTATCTTGTACCTATTTTACTACTTTACGTAGCATTAACAGAAGAATAATGTAACCTAATTATAATAATAGTAAAGTTAATAAAACTACTACACACAGTATAATACCTGTACCAACATCTACTCATAGATACTTACTTTAATTTTTAAATAGTCTCAATTTACATAACAAATCAAATATTTGATTCCAACTTTTTAATTTTACTTATGGTAGAGCACGTAATAATTATTTGCATATTCTATGCGTGTAAGGAATGTAAGGGCTAGAGAAAAAAAGATAATTGGCGAGACGCTATGTCGACATCCTCTTTATTAACATAATCTCTATAGTTTTATGTAAATTACTGTTAATAATTATTTAGGTCCGTTTATAGGTTTTTATATTTTGAGTTTAAGGGCGTTAACACACTAGCGGATTGCGGGCGTCCTCAAAGCGGAACGGGTGCGCAACGAATACGTTACAGGTGTGCAACGAACACGCCGAATAGAAAGGAAGAAAGAAAACACATTTATTTGACACACCATTAATCATAGCCCGTACCCCCCGCCTACACACACGCGACGAAAAGGTTGCGATTTTGCCACGCTTCCGCAACGTCTTCGCTGCGCAGCCGCGACGTATTCACGCGACACATTCATTACTTGGCCGCTCCGTCCCGCAGCCGCTCGCAAGTCACTAGCGCGATACGGCCCTTAATTTTGTTTAATAGGATCTTAAAAAAGTTTTATTATCAAAACACTCTCTCGTCCTCGTCGTTCCTTAAAAGGAAAAGCAACGTTCACAAAATTTATTTATAGATATAGCACAATTGCAATATTTATAGAATGAAAGTGTAAAAATAAACGTATTACAGGGACTTTTGAATTGTCAAGAACTCAGTCAGTCGGAAAAATTATGCTAATTGCACATTCCAAAGTGTAGATCTCTATGGAGAAGAATGTGCAAGAAATTCCATGGATACTCTTTTAAATCACGTTATGCATTACAAATATCTCGCCAAAACCAATTGTAAATATAGAACCTGCAGATTAGGTAGAGATGACCAGTCTCTAACTCTCAACTTAGTACTGTGTTATAGTTAGTTTTGTACATTGGCATTATTAGTATTATCGGCTTTGTAATGTTCCCATTGTTGCGACTCAGGCCTCCTTTCTAGGAAAGAGAATGGGCCGTAATCCACCACAAATGGTCCTTAATTCATCCTGCATACTATTTACCTACATACTTATTTCAATAATGATTTTCAGAAGGCAAGCTTCCCGCCGTCCTCGACCTGCTATTCGGCAGAGAGATAGAGTTCACAGACGTACAGCTTCGGGAACACATCGACTCCATCACGATCGCTGGCAACGACACCACGGCTCTGGTCATCGCGTACACCCTCGTCCTCCTTGGTATACATCAGGATGCACAGGAAAAAGTACTGCAGGAGTAAGTTGACATCATCTGACATAGTAGACCACTTTTATCTTTGTTTTTTTTTATTGAACTTTATGCACGACTACCTAAAACCACTGGCCTTTTTGGCAATTGAACTTAGGGTAATTCAGAGACAAAATAACCGGTCAAGTGGGAGTCGACTCCCGCTAAATAGTTCGATTCCCGAATAGATTGTCATAAAAGTAGGTAATTATTATGTGATATAACTACAAATTCATTCAAATCACTTATTTAATTTACTTCATTTTATTATTTTAAAAATATTCACAATTTGTACTAAGTTGAAAGTGGGAGAGGGCACTGACTTCACGTCCGCAAGGATCGAGGAGCCACATCAGATTTTTTAAATCTGATCTCAGCAATGATGATTTATTTAGCAGCAGTGTAGATTATTTTGCAGCACGAATTCTAGATTTAGCAGCAAAATATATCACTAGTTACTTTAATGCAAAGGTGGCTCCTCAATCTAAACGTCTGGATTGAGGAGCCACCTGAAAACTCGTTAAGTAATGGATGAATATTTATGAAAATTTAGCAGCATTTAGCAGCTATTTAGCACATAACCGTCTAAAAATTTCGCTTCTGTAGCACTAAAATGAAAGAAAATACAATACTTTTAATATGGCTCCTCAATGAAAAAATGCCAAAGAAAATGTGTTCTACTATTTTATTCTATCTGTTTTACTATTTTATTCCTATACTACAAAAACAAACACTACACCTGCTAAATGATCATTATGTCGAATATATTAATTAATCGCTCACATCCAATAGAAATTCACCTCTTGATTGAAACCCACCGTTTAGATAGGGTTTTGATTTCCTTGCCTTGCAAGTGTATATTTGCCTAAATAGAGTATAAACGGCCATATCTTTAGACTGCGATGACTTAGAATTTTTCACTGCTATACAGAAATGCAGACTTGAATATTAGATATTAATTTCAGCTTAATATCTCCACTCGTTCCTGAGAAAAAGGATCTTGACAGATGGACAGACGGTCATCAAAGTGATCCTGTAAGGGTTTAATTTTTGCCAAAATAGAGACTTGATTTGCCTGATTTACCGATTGCAGTACAGTAAGAGCGTTTTCACATTATCCGTTCCGATATCGGTATCGGACGCCGATACGATATCGGGGTAAGTAAAATTAATGAAATATGTACCTGTCTTTCATATTGTCCGGCCCGATATCGAATATCGGAGCACGGCATTTCATACATTTTACTTGCCCCGATATCGTATCGGCGCGGCGTCCGACACCGATATCGGATCGGATAATGTGAAAACGCTCTAACCGGAGAAAAAATTGGTCTTTATCATTCATCCCTCCATTATCAACAATGGTTCATTTTTCAAAATTTAGTCTAATATTTTTTTCTATTTACAATGTTCTAGGCAACAACAAATCTTCGGCACTGAGAAGCGAGGGTCCACTAAAGAAGATCTACTGAAGATGAACTATTTAGAGCGAGTTATCAAGGAAAGCATGAGGCTGTATACTGTTGTCCCGATCATCGCAAGGAATATCGACAAAGATATTTATTTACGTAAGTTAAACGCTTCTATTTATTTAGGTTTTATCGCACAGATTAGGTAACTCCCGTAACATAGTACTCATGATCCGTATATTTTTCAGAGAAAGAAAGTATCTACCAGGTAGGTTATGTACCTACTATTCTTGCTATGTTCACAAGATTTTTTTAATACAGTTGCTCAAAAAGTGGCGTATTGCAGGGACGTATAGCGTTCGGGAAGTGGGCTATTACACACTCGTGCTTTTTCTTTACCATTCCCGAACTCGTGCTTTTTCTTTCCCAACTGTCTAAATAATGTCTATCAAAACGAAAAAACCAACCATGAAGTTTTTACTAAAAAAAGTTTTTATGATGAATCATAAAAACTTTTTTAAATATTTCTAAAAAGAAGCTACTAATTTGTTTCAATATCAGATTTAATGATTTGATTCAATCAATCAAAGGTTAGGTTTCGTTTCATTTCATCTCATTAAGTTGCATTTTCATTTCATATCTATAAAAAAAATTCTACTGAAGCCTTGACTGTATGGGCTGAGTTCCCCTTGCCTACCTAGAATGGGTGAAGAAAATAAAACCTCTGTTTATATTCTTTGACGGTTGGCGCCATTTTGATTAGAACGTTAGTTGAATTTATTGTTTTTATTATTTCATTAAATTGCTTCATTTTTTCGCAACTGTATTAAAAATAGTCGTTCAGTACACGTGCGGAACTGTCATTGCAACTTGTTCCGACTGTCAACCCTCACCTTCGGCTGCGCCTCGGCTCGGGAGACATTTGTCGGAACTCTTTGCAATGACAGGCTTTCCGCATTTGTAATGAAATATACTATTGTCCAAGTCAACAAAATCCGACATTTGTAGTTTATACAGTTGCGGGAAAACAGAAGAATCGAGTACCCTTATTCTTAAATTCAGATATAAGGTACCGTACTCGTCTGAATTTCAGACTTAGGACGAAACTCCAAAAAACTTCGATGTTTGTGACTCTAATTTGCCATAACATATTTTTGCAGTAATTTCTCAACTCCTCTCTCCTCCACTTTAATGCCGCGGCCACACACTCGACGAGTAGCATGGGAAGTAACGAGGAAAGGAGGCAGAGACATAGTGTGGCCACGTTACTCGTCATGCCACTCGTCATGCTCCTCGTCCTGCCCACTGCTCCCTATTTTGTCGGTCTTTGCACGCGAGTCAAAGGACCGGCAATGCGAGCGCGAGTGGCTGGCCACATAATCGCGCTGTCGCAGTCCGCAAAATTGTAAATTATGTCGTCGCCAAGCGTAGAATGGTCAAATGAAAAAGTTTTAATGTTTATTGATTTGTTGTCCACGGATTAGCTATACTAAAAATAGATTAGCTATACTAAAAATGCATAGCGCGCACGCTGCCACAGTTTCAACGTCCATCGTCTCACCAAGGTAAATGACAAGTGAGGAGCGTCGCGATTAATTGCGCGAGTAGAGCAGTGTGTGGACAGAGAGGGCAACATCGCGGCAAATCACGGCAGCGCGAGGAGTAGAGCGATGAGCAGCGCGAGGAGCATAGTCTGGCCGCGGCATACACACCTTTGCAGTTAACAACGCTCATAACACTGTTTTTTTTTAATGGTTATAAACTAGCGCTTGACTGCGATCCCACCTGATGGATTTAATTAGAACCTATATTTCAAGATGTAAAGATTTTGTATTTTATGATTTTCCTAGCAGCAATAAAGCCTATCACAATTCCCTTACAGCTACTTGTGGAGTCACTATGCCAGCGGGCTCTGGAGCCGTGATAGGGGCCTTCGCGATACACCGGTCCACGGCCGTGTGGGGCCCCAACCCTGACGAGTTCGACCCCGACAGGTTCCTGCCCGAGCGGTCACACGACAGACACCCAGCCGCCTTCCTTCCCTTCAGCTATGGCTCCCGAAACTGTATTGGTAATATTATCTTTACTTACCTATAGAGATTATACTCTATTCTGACTTACTAGCTTCTGCTAGCGTCTTCGGCCACGTATAGAGTTAGTTTAGTCTTAGCGTGGTGATATATATAGCCTATGCCTATAGCCTTCCTCGATAAATGGGCTATCAAACACTGAAAAAAATTTTTAAATCGGACCAGTAGGTACTTCCTGAGATGGCTCTTAATAAACTAGTGCGCCTCACCATCTACGATTGCTAAATTGCTTACCATCAGGTGGGATCGCAGTCAAGCACTAGTTTATATTAATTTAAAAAAAAATGTTTAGCGCGATCAAACAAAGAAACTCTTCAGCTTTATAATATTACCTAATATAGATTATTTCGATTTCTTTGCCTTCGACATTTAGTTTCCAAACGTGTAGAAAGAAAAATGTTGATATTGACAGAAATTATTTGAAACACTAAGTTCAGTTTGCGCGACCACTTCGCGATCACTAGGGAGGGCACTCTGAAATCAGCTTTATTTATATAAAGGAAAGTAACCAAATATGGAATACTGTTTTATTTTTGTGACATATTAACATAAAAGTTGTATAAATTAAATCATTTATTTTAATTATAATTTGCCTTACGTTTTCGCTTAATTTAGTAACAGTCTGGTGATATTTATAAATGTATAAAATGTTCTCAATAACAAAATCAGAATTGATTTATACAACATGTAACTAGAATAATAATAACTTTAATACACCATAACAAAATAAGAAAATTAAGTTCAATCTTAATTCAATCACTGAAATTTTACTTTAATGCACTTAAATAGTATTTCCTTTATGAAATTAGTGATTCCGTTTTTTTTTTAAAATATAAATGAAACTTAAATTGTATTATATGTTTTTCAGGACGCAACTTCGGCATGCTTATAATAAAGAGCATATTATCAAGTGTGGTGCGATCATATAAAATAGAAGCCGATGACATCGGTCCCCTTAAAATAGAGATGTTACTATTTCCAAAAAATGGACACCAAATTAAAATTTCAAGAAGAACCTCTTAATTAAGACTGTACCGACTTACACTAGAAATAAAACTATTATATTTACCGAAAAATATCTTTACTTATTTAAAAAACGTAAACATAGTGAACCTATTATAATTACCTAATGAAATGAAATTATGTAAGTAGCACATTTTTTTGTATATTTCTTCACTTGTCTTATTTGATAAACTACCTAAACACATAAACATATAGTAAAATTCTACTACCTTCTGAGATTATATTATTATGATGACACCTTTTTATATTTAAGGCGGCCCTAATCTAGTCATTTGAGTATGATATACATATACTCGTACCTACCTACCCACCAGCTTCATTCGAGTTACACTAAGAAGATACTCGTATTAGGTATATTCCCTTTTTATTCGGAAAATATGGTTGTTAATTTCAGCAGCTAGGTGGGAAATTAAAGAAGACGTTAAAAAGTGTTTGTTATAATTAATTGTAGAGCAAATCATTCCGGTATAGAACACCTATTAAAGCCTAGTTAATGAGTCACAATATTTTAATTTTTTATTTATATCACGTGACTTAATTTTAAATCGATGAAACTGAGCTGAGTGATTTGAATACGTGTTTTCCAAACGAGTGTCGTGTTAGGAAAACCTATGCTACATACGGATGCGAAGGAGGTTCTGTTATAGGCTCATCTGGATTTTTCTTATGTTTTATGGCTTCCGCACTTTCTTCGCTAGTGGTGTTATCGGGTGGTAGCGTATGCACCATAGGTACTGATGAAAGTTTTTGAGATTGAAAATCGAAGTAACGGCCGTCGCCATCACTGTCGATGACGTCGCGAGAGTCGTCCACGCCACAGGTTAGGAACTTGGTGTACCTGCTTAGGTCCAGGAAGCCTACCCCACACGGCCGGTCTACGAGACGAGAAATCATCATTCCTTGTGCGAAGCCGGAACAGACGATAACGGAGCCGATGTCATCCTAGAAATAATAAATTAGATCTATTTATTAGGTAATACAATTTGATGATATAAAGTTTGGTGACAAGAAGTATACTCCACTTAATTTAATAGTACAATCGGTTTTTAATCTCTAAGACTAAAATGACATTACGTGGGTTGTCACACTTGTACACAAGTCAAATTAGTCTCAGGGATTAGAAAACAGACTTTAGGTATCAAGAAAATTATATTCCGTTATCAAAAGAACATTTTAGCAGTCACTACTTAATGAGAATATCCAAGAATATCGAGCCGAAGTGCTGACACGATCAGACGTTTTCTAAATGCTTACAACGACGTCTCCTCCTTCTTCATAATTATCTATGTATACTTGAAACTCCGTGTATGCATAGGGCAACTGAAAGAACACTGGGTTTTATATAGCTTCTTTCGTATAATGTGAATGAGTGGGCACTGTAGACTACAGATTTTAATTACTACCTTTATGAACCCAGTTTTTGACTAATTTTATCTTTATTGTGGTTTTGGGTGCAATATTGACTGGTCTACACTGTCCTCGCATAAGTGTCTGTGTTGTAATATGGAAATGTTGTAAACCCAATAGTTTTTTGAAAAGAGTAACCATGGAGTTTCTTGCCGGTTCTACTCCATAGGAAACGACCAATTTGGAACCGTGCACTAGTTTTCGACGTTTTATAAGTGCCCATGTAGGCCTATGTGAAATAAAAATATTTGACTTTGACTTTGACTTTGGTGGTGGGAGACGGTAAAAGTCTAACACGACCTCCCACTGCAGCGAGAGCTTGAGAAGTTATTTTCCGAAAAAAGGTATACATAATGTACTTACCGGACACAGTGCTCCGAATTTCTCCGACTGAAAAAATATTGATTGAATATTATGAAATCTGTTCACGGCTTTTTTAATTTTCATTGGGGCAATATCTACGATAAAGTGGGATTTCTTGTTTCTTGTTAACCTAACATCTATTGCAAAGCAGGGTAGATAGGACGAGGGTGAAAAACTCAGGTGTACTTACCTATGAGGCGAAAAATCGCCCTCATATTAGATGGTAGAGCTTACGTAGCGCCAAATATCCATCCAACATTCCAGGATTTTAGGGCTTGGCTTTGAGGGGGGAGGCGGGAGAGGGGTTAGTACTTTTGGACCAAAGTCTGACTTTTCACTTCATGCGAGAGCAAACAAAGGGAGCTTAAAATGGAGTAAGTGGCACGGCTTTGTTTTGATCACTGATGCATAATTAAGATTAAAGATAACACTAGATGGGCATGGACTTACTTCCATATTTATTATAGTAGGTATTAGTATTATGGATACAATAAGAAACATTACCCGGCACTGTGATTGCTGAATACAAAGGAATTTCTCCTGGTAGTTGAACATCGCCAAACATTTGCTTCTAGGCAATACGACCACGTTCATGCGATGGAGTTCTATCAACAGCGGTATCAGATAGCCCTGGAGATGGTACATAGTTATTTAGCGAGCATTTACCTAAGTACTTGGAATATGATTAGGCTGGGGCTGCACGCTACTATCAATCAGTGCCTCTTGTAAGATACCTATTAGGGATGTACATTAGCTTTAGTTCTCTAGATTGAAGATAAGGAGGCAATACCAAACGTAGCGTCAGCGTTTTTAGTTCATGAATCCCCGACCGGTCGCATGAGACCGCGCTGTTATTGTCTTACTATTGTGTCTCGTTTCGCTGGTTGGCTGTTTTGCAAAGTATTTCGCTTAATTTCGCTGTCATTGAAAAAATTGCAGTCTTGCTTACCTACATTTTACCTTTGGAGCAATCGAATTATCTTAAAGAAGTAGTAGTCCTACTACCTACTGAATATCTTATCAGTCTCTAAATGTGTCCTTAGACAGCAGAAACGAATCAACAGATAGGAAGATACTTACATTTCTCCTACTGCCAAAACCATAATATCTGCAAGTAGTGTCCTTAAACAAGGTGTCTTCTTTCGAAGCGAGAACGCCATAACGGATACGGTTTATCAAGAAACCAGTACCCGCCTCACGCTTATTAAAAGAGAACTGTTTGGTAAGAACTAGTAATGCCAAATTGTCCGTCAAACAATCCGCCCATCGCTGTGATGAGTTGTAACCTACGATAATATATAATTGTTATTACCATACTTAATATAAGGATAGGCGCCAAGTCTCCTCTTTGAGTAGTGGTTGGAAAGACGTGGCGAGGAGCTGCGTCATACGGACGGTGACGATGCTGTATGTGCCTCACCTTCCGTATGACTCAAGTCCTCACTGGACGTGGTAAGTTCGGATTCGTGTGCAAGAAACGCACGGGTGTCACCATTGTGTGGATCGCCCGAAAGGCACGTCCAAGTGCAAAGGCATTAAGAAGGAAAAGAATTCCTAAGTGGATGAGAAAGTCAACTGAGTCAAAGGCCAGGGCCAGTCTTATGTCATTAGTAATTTTGATAAAAGTTGCCACAGTGCTGGCCAGGTCTTAAATCGATAAAATATTGGTAAGGACTTAGCAAGTAGTCAGGGTACAGATAACACGACAGAACTCACAGAACGTTGCTTCCGCACTACACTCTTGAGGATTTTGGAGATGATTCGGAGGATCAGAGGATGGATGTTGGACGGAACTGAGATGGTGAGGAGGGTTTTAAAACTATAAGGAACAGTCTTCTTACGAACCGCATACTAACTGCCAGGTGTGACATGTCCATATTGTCCATGCGGTAAAATATTTTCATAGCAACTGTTCCAAGGACTAGAACAATTTGTAAGAACAAACTTTTTGCATTATTGTTCACGCCCTGTCCAAGTGTCCAACCCACCTTCAACTAAAACTGGTTCCTTTATTGTTAGAGAATTGGTGCAAATACTCATACCTCTATGAACACAAAGATGATCCACTAATCGAGAAATACCAGTGTTTTCCAGAAACTCGTGTGTGCCACCAATAACATTAAATTTATATCTCTCGCCATGCACACAACTGGCTGGCGTGAGGACCACGTGAGCTTCTATCACCACCCCCAAGCAAAACATCATCGCGTGCGATAAATAATGCACCTGAATAAGTAAAAGTTATCGTTAGCTCTTCCTATTGTTTTGTTAAATCTTAACAGCTCTTCTCCTTCTTTTCGAATCGTAGGTAAACTCGTTAAATTGTTTGGGCCCAGTAGGTAGCGACTTTAATTGCAGCATTTGGGCACTTGGGGCACTCCATAGTGTGGCTCATATTTTGTGCAGAAGCACTGCACTCATATTGGCATTAATTCATGAATCCCCGACCGGTCGCATGAGACCGCGCTGCTTACTATTGTGTCTCGTTTCGCGGGTATGTGATAGGTTAAGAGCTGAACACGGATAACCTCTAAGACAGTTTGCATATACGTTAGTATACGTTACAGCCAAATGCGTATCTATCTAGGGCTAGGCGAGGCAGGTGCCTCGGCTTGGGGGTCTCCCAAAACCTCATTAGCAAGCTTCTTATTGGACACGTGAGAAATTCTCTCACCTTCAAAATCTAAATTAGATAAATAGGTTGCAACATTAATCATGGCGTTTTATTCAGTAAATTCTGACACTCTTCCCCGCTTCACTCAGAGTTGAAGAGTTTATTTGATGATTACCCGTGTAAAAAATGGGCCAGTTGTGGCCCCTTTTTTGTAGTAGAGCGAGTATAGTTGCCCTAGAGCTGTTGGTCACCTAACGCCACTGGTTTTAGTAGGTGGTGTACCTACCTACAAAATTATATGAATACTCACAACATATTGAGCTTCAGTTGGTTGCGCTGGATAGCCAAGAAACGTGGCAGCATTTTTAAAATCCATATCCACTGTGAATTATAGTGATGAACTTGTTATTATTACTGAATCAACTGTTAATTATAAAATTATTATAAAGAAGGGCATTTACCCAGGGTGGCAATCCCTCCAATTTGGCCTGCACCCATTTTTACGTATTTTTAAATAACTTAAATACGTATTAAAATGATTTTACACTGTTTCTATAACCGTCAGCATGCCCATTTCTCGATAAACTGAAAATTATTTTTTAATTAAAGTTGTTTGTTTTACTCACAAGTAGGTAATCAAAACAAAAATTCTTCGGGCGTTAATTTTTAATTTTAAAAATTGCGCTACTTAATCATGTGGAAACAAGTAGGTAATAACAAGCTGTACGCAATACCGCTATGTGATGTTGTAGAATACAATTCTACAGAAGCGCCAAGATCCAGCAAGCAGTAGATATATGAAAACACACACCCATATGGAGACTAATCACCCTAATAGTTACTGTACAGGCGAAAGCTTATGAGAATGTGTGTATGTTTGTTACTTCTTCACGCTTGTATTGCTGAACGGATTTTGATGAAATTTAGCACATAGGTAGACCAATTCCTAGAATGAAAAGTATCTTATACAATGTTCTACTACTACTCATCTCTATGTCCATGTCTATGTTCTTTCACGTGGGTGAAGCAGTTGGCAGCAGCTAGTAAGATATAATTATTATTAAATATTTACTAAACCCAAATTGTTTATGCTGTGATAAAGATATCAGCACAAATCTTGAGCGCTCGGCGGCAGAGAGGGTCGCTTTGCGTATCATATAGGTACGTTGGAGAGCCAACCAATGTACTAGGATTGTACTACCCGGTCCAACATCTCACTTCATACCACTAAAGCGACATTGAATTTCTACGCAACTAGAAGTCAGTGCTTAAGATCCATGCTGGTATCTGTACCACTGAACATGTAATCACCACAATGCTATCGACTTCCGAGGGCTTGCCACAAGCCTATTTAAACCAAATAGCTAGTCAGGCTGTACCACACCCACAAGGCCGCAACCAGTCAAAGTAGAACGCAGCATTATTTTAGGTACGCACTCATGCGGTACGAACTGAAGTTAGACGGTTGGAGGTCGATAATTTTTTTTTGTATATAAACCATCCATGAGCTTTTGATAGTCTACCAAATTACCCATGGTGTAATTTATCTTTTTTTAATCTGAATTTGTTTTTAAATAAATTAGTCGATATCTTGGTGCATCACTATCCCAGACTTCAACTTGAAAAGACAAAACAAGTTTTTGGTTTGATTTTTTCTGGTGAAGTTCTTCTAAACTTCCATTTCCACTGAGCTTGAAATAACCGCACCGCTAAGCGGCTTCGCAAATTGGTTTCTAGGGATTTTACATCCGTTTTCAAAAGTAACTGTTGACATACGCATTCATTACTTAAAAAACCTAGTACCCAGTCAAATACAATTATTTAAAAAAATACATGAAAAGTCAACGTCAAAAAAAATGTCAAAACGTCATGTATGCAGAGCATTTATTGCAAAGGTTTTATTTTAAGCCTTTTGACAAAATGTAGGAAAGAATCAACCAGAACCATTTTCGTGTGAAAGACAGTGATGCAAATACTGTTATGTTCTACATCTAGTGATTGAGTCGTCGTCTTGACTGACGTTTACCATTCCAATGAGGGATTTCGATTATTCGATTATGTTTACGTTATTATTATAAAAAACAATATTATTAAAATAAATCACTTTATCAGAACACCCACGCAAATATAGTGTATCTCTTACATTATATTAAGGTTCCTGTGATTGACATAGCTTGAACTGTACAGTATTTTTAGAGAGAAACATTGTGCGACGAAACAACTAATTTATTGCGATTGAAAATATTCCATAATGAACAGTATTACTAACATATGCCTGGGCGTATTTAGTTTAGTGATTTTAATCAATGTGAGAGTGTGTTTGTCGCAGTACAATAAACCATGGAGTGAAAAATACGAAAATAATAAATGTCCCAAGTTGTATCCCAAGAATTTTTTGAACTACATGCCAGTTGGTAAGTTTATACAGCACTTGTAGTTTTAATTATTTAATGAGCTTATTCATAAAGTATTTAATATAAAGTAAATTAGCAATCAATCTCATAAACATTGAAGCTGCTTCATTGGAACAGCTGTTGTTAAATCTACCACTACTTCTGCTCAAATACTTGATACTCCTCCAAAAAAGGAAAGGGGCATAAATGCCTTTAGCCTAGAGTTAGTGCCTCTAGGCACTCATGAAGTGGTGATATTAAATAAAATATCCAAACAGTTTTAATTAGCTACATGTGTGAGAGCTAGACAAGAAATCTGCAATCTAAATCCAATAAATAGTTCAAACACAATATAATTTTTTTCCTTAGGAAACCTTACAGCTGGAAACTATACAGAAAAGCCAGGCCTCAAAGGTCTAAAGCAATGTGTGATGGAATGCTGCCTTTCTGACTCCTGCAACATAGTGTTCATCTATGACCTGAGGTGTTTCCATGTGGAGTGTGTCAGTGACGAGCTCTGTCTACCTCTGCAGAGGACTGGAAGCCGCAAGTGGGAGGCTTCACATGTGTCTATGATATTGGTGAAACCAGTTCTGCCTAATGGTAATGTATACTAACTTGTTAAAAACTATTTTTGCCTCAATCATGATATCTAAAAGCTAACAACAAAATTATAGTCTATTTTTCATCAGCCTATGCTTATTCATCAGTGTAAAAGTAAAAGAGACAGACAGTGGAGAACACAAAGATTTTTTAATCATTTGTAATGCAACATCTTTATTTACTTACTTTTATTTACTGTACCTCCATATCACTGAAACATTATTTTTAACACTTCCTTGATCCTTAATATTGATAAAAACCATATCATATACCATTATATGAAAACAAATGTTATCCCATAGTTTAGCTAGTTTCATTGAGTAAAAAAAAACACTTATTTAATATTGTTACAGAGAACTGGTCAGATATACTAGATCAGTCTAGCTATAGGCCCATGAACAACAACTTTTCTCCTGAAGAGGAATCAATTTATTCCCCATACACAAGCCACCGCAATGATCTGCTCAATGATGAGGTTGACTCCAGCTTTCTGTCACATTTCATCAACAACTTGCCAACTATGGATGACGAGGAAACAAGATCTTTTGACAAGTACCGTGACAATAATGACAGTGACATGATTATGGATGCTACAAATTTTCTAGAAAAGATACCATGTGAAGTAGGCGCCGGTGACTGTCCATTTAACTCTGAGTGTATACCCCTAGGCTTAAAACTAAGAAATGGCATATGCAAATGTGTGCCTGGTACGGAAGAGAACGCTCAAGGAGCCTGTGTACAGACTATAAGACCATTTTCCAAAGGGCCTACCATAGATTCTATGAAGAAAAGTGATGATGGTGAACCAAAAAGTGATGGGCTAAAAACTGAAACTTCTTCTCCAAAAAGTGTTCAAACTTTGACTGTTTCAATCTTATCTAAACAGGTAATAAATTACATCACTAATATTTAACGAGGGTTAATTACTGCAAGGGGGAAAATATTACATGGTTAAACCAATTTATTGATTATACTGCTATTAAATCAGGAAAAATACTAAATAATTTAACAAATTGGGTTAATAGGAAAATAGGGGTGAAAAGAAACAAAACTAATTAAGTTCTTCGCTTTTATACCAATTGTATTGCTTTCTGACAAATCATTGATTTTTTTAAATTCAAAATTAATCATTATTATTCATACATTTAAGTTGTTAAACCATGAAGCAAACACTATTAAAATAATGCGAAAATTCACCCCATTTAGCAGTATTTATTGTTTAAAGGAATATAAAGTGGATTGCTGTTTTATTACACTATTATGGTACTGCTAGGTTAACTCATTCTGAAACATATTTATTAGGTGCAACTACCAGACAATGAGGTGACCTTGGCGGCATACACTATACCTGACGAGAAAGCTACAATGAGCCATTACAACTATGTATGGACACTGGTCGACCAACCAAAAGGGGGTTTTACAGGTAATAAAAACTGAACATGTTATGCAGTTGTAAACAACTTTGTATGAATGTAGAAATAAAATATAAAGCTTTTGATTTTACATTCACAATAGAACATACATACAAATAACATTTAGCATTAGTTTATTCATATCACAATAATTGAGTAGGTAGTTCCTACAATAACTGAATGTAGAATTGTTTGATTTCAAATTATATGCTTCGTAATTTCCGTAACTAACAGTGATTTATTTTTATCCATCCAGTTCCTTAGTCTCGCTAAAATTCGAAAACAGCTTGACCAATTAGAATATTTATTTTTGTTTGCTCTATAGGTAAAGGGAAAACCAACCACAATTGAAAAATTGGAAATCGACTATTTTATTTGGGAGCTCGTGGCTAAATAATAACAGCCGCACAGGTCGATCTTCAAGGTTAAGCAACGCTTGCCTAGGTTGGTCTGTGGATGGGTGACCATCTTAACATAACGAGTTTCCTCCGTGCCTCGGAAAGCACGTTAAGCCGTAGGTCCCGGCTGTCATTGTAGATCTTTGGCAGTCGTTACGGATAGTCAGAAGCCAGTAAATCTGACTCCAGTCTTGCCATGAAATGCCGTGTTACCCCAGTTAATGGGTTGTGGAGGTCTGGTAGGCAGCCGCTCCTCGTAAAACACTGGTATTCAGCTAAATCCGGCTTGAATGGAAGCCGACCCCAATATAGTTGGGAAAAGGCTAGGCAGATGATGATATTTGGGAATCGCCACTTAAAGGTGTACTTATTTTCTGGGGGCAGAGCCGTGGTTGCTGCCAGTTTCAAAATAATTCAACTTCAAGTTATAATAGCAGTCGTAAAAAAATATTCTTATTGCTACGAAATAAACTCCCTCAGTGTATACTGCAGACCCCCGCAGATTCCCGCAGTGTAAACAGTATTGTTTAAACAATAGCTGAAACTAAACCTAAACGCTAATATTGTACCTCACAGGTAACATGAATCAAAACGGAGCAAAAGTAACGCTAACGGACTTAACAGAAGGCCAGTACCGTTTCAAGGTGACAGTGAACGGAACGAACTCGTACGGCGAGGGCTTCGCCAATGTGACGGTGTTGCCACCCCACCGCATCAACACCCCGCCCCAAGTCGTCATCACGCCGCAAACTCAGACCGTGAAGCTACCTAACACTGTTGCAGTACTGGATGGTAGTGCTAGCAAGGTATGTAAACTTGTAAACAGAAGACCAGTACCGTTTCAAGGTGACAGTGAACGGGACCAACTCGTAACGGTGTTGACGCCGCACCGCATCAACACGCCGCCCCAAGTCGTCATCACGCCGCAAACTCAGACCGTGAAGCTACCCAACACTGTTGCAGTACTTGATGGTAGCGCTAGCAAGGTATGTAAACTTATAAACAGAAGGCCAGTACGGCTTCAAGGTGACAGTGAACGGAACGAACTCGTACGGCGAGGGGTTCGCCAACGTGACGGTGTTGCCGCCCCACCGCATCAACACCCCGCCACAAGTCGTCATCACGCCGCAAACTCAGACAGTGAAGCTGCCCAACACTGTTGCGGTACTTGATGGTAGCGTCAACAAGGTGAAAAAATCAAACTTCAAGTTAATGAAAAAGGATACAGCCGTTTATGTCGCAAAAAACGTATATTTCTATAATATTGAAGACTTAATTCGGGACTTGCACTGTTTTTATAGTTAAGATTGTACAGAACCCTTGCTTGGATTTTTCCTCATCATGTGCATTCTTTCTTTCTCTAACAGACATACTAAACTCCAATATCTGACAATTTAAGTATCCATTAACCTTTCAACAGGACGACGACGCTATCATCTCTTGGCACTGGGACCTAACATCAGGGCCCATTGGTTACCAGCCTCCTCTGCAAGACGGACCTACGTTAGTCCTGAATGATCTGAAACAGCCCGGCAACTATACGTTTAAGCTGACCGTTGAGGATTCGGACCATGTGAAGAATACCACAGCGGCCAATATTACTGTGTTGAATCATACGGATTATCCCCCTGAAGCGAATGCGGGTAAGTAAAATGAATACTTAACATTTTTAAGACATTAAAATCTCGTACTGTCTGTATATGCAAAAATTCAAATTTTCTTAGTTTTTTACATTTTTGAGAGCCGTG
The DNA here is from genome assembly GCA_030763345.1 of Mythimna separata. Taxonomy (NCBI): domain Eukaryota; kingdom Metazoa; phylum Arthropoda; class Insecta; order Lepidoptera; family Noctuidae; genus Mythimna; species Mythimna separata. The sequence continues at coordinate 9,474,395 of CM061187.1, forward strand.
TCAGGTTCTATGTTCATTAGATATGATTAGCGGATACACAGAAAAATACGCAATACGCATTTACGTCATACGATTCTTTAAAAAAAAATTGCGCAGCAAATTTTTCGAAGTTTGATATTTTGCTTCAAGATATTTTGGCCCGTACTGTAAATCATCATCATTTCAGCAGTAAAATGACCACTGTTAACCAACAAGTGTGTGCGGCTCGTATCCATCAGATTAACGCGACCCTCATAAGACAGTGGTCCGACCGCCGGCGAGAAAACGACTAACTATCGGCGATTTTCTCTCAAGAAACGCACAATAAATGTAAATTCCGTGTAAACGAAAGAGATACCTACATATATTAAAAGTTGCTCTGTGACTGTTCGCACTGCCGGCGACGACTCGCTTTACTAGTTTTGTCGCTGAGCGACGAGCTTTCAAAAATAAACTCGCTCAACGAGTATCGCAGAGCGAGTCGTCGAAAGTAGAGGTTTGCACAGGACTGAGCGACCGCAAGCGAGTAGTGCGAGTAATCGCTCGTCGCACTTGCACACTCGCTTATAGCCCGGCGACAAAACTATCGAAACTACACACTCGCTCACTCGCTGCCCGCCAACTCTTTTACAGTTTCTAGTTCTACTCGTTTCTCGTTCATCGTCGGCGGTCGGACCACTGGCTAAGGTCATCGGTCCACCTTGTGAGCAGCCTATAGCTTACAAGGCCTATGTTAAATGTTTTCACTATAATAAATGCTTTGATTTTATCATCTACAGGCCAAGACGTGATAATATACTTGCCAAACAATAACTTAACATTGAACGGAAGTCTTTCGACGGACGACCACGAGATCACATCCTGGGAATGGACGAAGTCTGCGGAAGACGAAAACAAGGCTGTGGACATGCAAAATACGCACTCTCCTTATTTACAAGTAAGTTACTACAAATTAATACAAGTATAATATAGTTGATGGCACTGTGGGCGCAGTGAGTAAGCGATTGGCTGCTCGCTGCGTGTCACGAGTTCGATTCCCGCACGAAACAGATCCTACTAATATTATAAACGCGAAAGTTTTTATGGATGTTTATTAGTGTTGCACGTGATAACTACGGAATGGATTTCGATGAAACTTGGACATGGGTAGACCATAACTTGGAATAACACTGACATAGGATACTTTTTATCCTTGGAGGACCTATATTCCCTTGGGATAATTCTCTACGATCACGCGAGTGAAGCCGCTGGCAACAGTCAGTTCCGGGTTTGGGTTTTATGTATGCGAATTTACTATTATATTTTTTTAAACAGAATGAATTATACGGTCCCATTGTTGACAAAGGTGCGGTACGATCAGTGCAGTCTATCCACATGTCATTTTCAGTTCTCTTATCGAGCAAATCCAATATGAACAACATTATCTCGTCTCGCCATCGCTTTCTAGGGCACCTACTAAAAACGGCCCACTGGAGCACACTACATACAAACATAACGTTTCTATTGCCCAATACCAACTCCGTAAAATATGCGATTACAAATAAATAAAAAAACGTTGACTGCAGTAGAAAATGCCTAAGGCATTAAGTCCGCCTCTGTACTACTATGTGCATAAAGCATTTAATAAATAAATCCTAGTATTTGTCAAACATTGCCACAATAGAAGCACCATGTATTACTGTAAAATCACTTACGAAACCAATTCCGTTCATATTCTAATAATATCCATACAACGTTTGCCATTATAAACATAAAATACCATAGATAACGCTTAATGAAAAAACGAGGTTTATAATCATATCCTTTCATTGTTATCGCCACTTATCAATCTAGCGCATAATGAGTAACAATGTTTCCTCGTTTTATGAGCATTTTTGTCCTGTTTCATTGTTGTTCGTAAACCATTTATAGTTTTAGGAAGGATTAGAAATAAAGCGCTAATTTACCGTAGATAATTATTTGATTGCAAGTCAGTAACCCCTTAGATATGATTTCTAGTTTCTAGTTAGGTATATTTTATGAGTCAGTTGATAAAGGGCTTATAAGAAAAAGTACACAAATGTACCGTTTCGGTTTCGGACATGAAAACTAATTTCGTGTGTGACACTATAATTTTACAGACAATAAAACGCAAACAAACAACGAACTACTCTAGATGCTTAGTATTTATTTCCGCAAAATATATCCACAACCTGTACATACCTATCCAATATTATTTTAATACGATGTAATCAGCAATTTTAAAATAATATTTCCATAACTTTTCCAGTTGTCGAATCTATCGGAAGGCGTGTACACATTCGTTCTAAAGGTGACGGATTCTTCGGGCCAGTCGTCAACGGCGGATGTGCACGTCTTTGTGAAACCGCCGACCAACACCCCGCCTGTAGCTGACGCACAGGCTGAAGCCGTAAGTATTGTATAGGAATGAGGCCTTAAGGTCATATACACATATCAGTTATGTAACCGTCATGTCGCTTATCTGTCACTGATTATATGTGAAAGACTAACGCCCGTTTTCAATAACCTACCGCAGTTCGTAGATAGATAGCTATCCCCGATAAACAGTAAGATTCTATCTATCAATCCACAACTTTGGTAGGAAATGCTATCTATCCGTCGCGGTAGGTTATAGGAAAGCAAGTAAGGGCAAAAGGATAGATTTGTTTATCTTTAGTAGCTGCAACTGTAGATAGATAGCTTATTGAAAACGGGCGTTAGACGTACCGGTCGTATCGTGATGACGGCGAGCAATGTGTAGCTCGTAATCCGGCCGTCCGGTAACCGTCCGGACTGAGCCCAAATCACTCGATATCACTCCTAAAAAAACCGGTTATGTCATGTTCGACCTGCTTGAGCAGGGCGCATAATATTCTACGATTTTTATAAAACTATGTTTTTATTTTTGGCGCTTCTTATCAACGGCTTGGCGGAAACGTGATTGATGTGTGTACTAGCACTTTTTAACCTTGCTATTTACTAGTTCTATAGTTCTGAATAGCCAAATATATACATATCAAATAGTTCAGAGCGACTAATGCGAGATCTTTGCACGATAACGCGATGAACATGTTTACTGCGTATGCCTCTCTGATTGGTTAAGATCTTGAAGCGGGCCAACCAGAGCATCAAACGTCATAAACGTGTCGAAAGCATTAACGTAAAACAAATTCGTAGAATGTCTAGCTCTGTTTATACAGGGTGTAAAAAGACCGATCACAAAGCTCTCTGTACATGTAATTAATTAACTTAGACCAAAAAATATTGCTGGGAAAAAACTTTTTTTTTTCGTCTTTAAAAAATAATAATTAATTAATAATAATTCCGATCCGATGCGCGTTCGATCGCTCGCGCTTGGTCGTTGAACCGACCGCACGCTTGTGTGTGTGAGGCACTCGTTTTATTTAGTTTTCATTGCATTTTTGTAACTTCAAATGCGTAATTTGTTGTGAAAAATTGATAATTTTGGTAATGTTTGTTCGGAAGAAAGTTTATTAATGATACTTGGAATACGATTTTGAAAAAAAAACGAAAAATTTTTTGTTACTTTGACCTTCAATATCTCCAGAACCAGTGAATTCCCAGGTATGGTCTAGAAGAAAAAAACTATCCCAGTGATAAGTAGAATATGGGGTTTTCGTTTTCGTTAAAGGTCTTTTTACATCCTTTATTTCAATAATTATGTAAGAACAATGTTATGTTATAACATGTCATGCGAATCAATGAGCAATTTGAATCTGCTTCAAGCATAGGTACCTATAGATAAAAAAAAATTGTTATATAGTAGTGTGTAATGTTTTGCAATCTGCTATCGGACTTGTAAATCATAATTATGAGCGAGGTTTATAATAAGTTGCGAGAATTCTGCTATTTTATCTATGCTACCGATAAATAGCTTTGTTTAAACTAGACGACTAAAATCAGTTTACTGGAGAGCTTGTGAAATTCTTGCTGTAAATCTGATCAAAGGTGCTGATATGCTAAATAACTAATAGACCTTGAAAAAGCAAAAGGGGGGAATTTCAATCAAATGTAGCTGAAGCAGTTGTTCGTAACTTACACCAGAGTTAACTTATTACTAGAGCAAGATGTACTCGTAAGGCCCAGCAAGACAGTGCTTTCAACTGCAGAAACACAAAGTAGACTTTCATCAGTAAAAATTAGGCATACTCCATCTAGAACGGGAGAAGTTATTTGATGACCACACCTTAAAAAAATGGCAATAGCGCCATAGTATAGTAATAGTAGTGTAGTCAACTATTTAAGATAAAAATCATGAATTATATTGGGTCAAAGCTAATTAGACGAGTATTGATGTAAAGTATCCTTAAGAAAATTCTTTCTAATTAGATACTGTACATAGGTCAAAAGGATCAAATTAATTAATCATTAATATTTTGTAAACATGCATGCTAAGTTCACGGTGTATGGTTACTAAAACAAATACTACACGTATGTACAGTGTGGAGGATGGGTTATGGATAGGAAGCGTGATAAGATATAATCATTGCATGTCACTATCGACGATCTATGCAAGTTATCACAACGGATATCCGAAATATGTAATGGTTTGTTGTAATATTGCACAGTAACACTTTGATTAAATTATTATGTAATTGTACAAAACTCCTAAATATATGACACTTATCACAATGAACCATACATAAGGTAGTTGGTGCACATATTGAGCGAGTGTAATATGACTTTTATTATTATTTACATAAGATTTAAATTACAACTATCGACGCTCGCTCACAAAATGCACCAACTACATCTTCACTCAAGAACAGCTGCGATAGTTGTAATGAAATATCCTTGCAGTTCATATCACTACCTCAAACGTGGATCATCCTGAACGGTTCTGCTTCGCACGATGACCACAGGATAGTCGCGTACACCTGGCGTTGTCTCTCCGGTCCTACTAACTCTAACATTGTCAATTTTAACGAGTCCGTGGCCAATGCCACCGGCCTCACGAAGGGGCAATACGTGTTCTCGTTGACTGTACTCGACGATAACGGGAACTCTGCATCTGATAATGTCACCGTCACTGTCACTCAAAGTAAGTGTGTACCTGTACATATAATTTTCTTGTAAAAATCACTGTTGCACAAATTGTCGTAAAGTTCTAACACCGTGTAAGTCAAAATCGAGAAATTTTCAGAAGATCAAATAAACTGTTTTGTAACTAAACTGTAGCTTATAATATACTATAGCATATAACTCGGTTTTGAGATAAAACTGACTTACGCACTGTTGCTATGGAAGTACAAGTGAGTTACGCGGTAATCAAATGACAAAGGTACCGTTTTTTTATAAAAAATGACTTACTTGGTATTAGAATTTATGCGACGAAAGGCACATTTTATTATTAGGTTGAATATTTACAGCTTTTTCTCTAATTGTATTAGTCTTATAACATTTATGCAGAAGACGGCAAATCAACCTAATGAAAAAATGTGCACCTCAAATGACAATAATACCTAAATATACGACTCTTTTTTTTTAGGATGAACACCGTAAGCGACAATTTGTGTTTTTTGTCGGAATAGGATTTTCATTTTGTTTTTTGTTTTTTTTGATTTAACTACTGATATATTAGAATGGTTGCTATTATCATAAATACTTTTTAACTACGAAAAAAGAACCTTTCTGCAAAAAGAGCAAACTGTCGCTAACGATGTTCTTCTTGAAAATACTCTATATTCTCTGCATTAAACATTGCATGAGTTTGAATGAACGTTTCAATGGGATATACTAATAATGTACATGACTACCATGCCACTTTCACGAGATAATACTTTTAAGTAGGTCTGTCCTTACATAACAACAAAGCATAAGCTTGACCTTTAGTGAAGATCGTAGCGCAGTGGATTAATATTAGACTTGCATATATGAGTGAATAGGCTCTTAATAAACTAGTGCGACTTACCATCTATGATTGCATCACTGCTTACCATCAGGTGGGATCGCAGTCAAGCACTAGTTTATATAAATTAAAAAAATATATATACATAAAATGATAATTAGAAGCTCATGACTTTTTTCTGCGAGTCAGTTAAACCCTTACACTACTCCGCTCCCTTTCTATGTGGCTCGCTCAAATGAGATAAGTTATTTGGTAACTCCCACGTAAAATTCAACATACGATTGACCTTAGAATTGAGTCAGAGCATACAACAGGAATTTTTCTAATCCACCATGTGGGCCCAGAGCGGGTTGGCAGGTTACAGCTGTTAGGTTTGGACATGCCGCTTTCCTCACGATTTCTTTACAGTTCTGAGAACAACAAACAACGTTTGATAAAATAGATTTCATAATAGCGACCAAAAGATCATTTCGCGGCATACGTCGCTTATTGAAGCGTAATATTACAGTCTGTGCCCATAGGCGTAGTTAGAGATCTAATTGTATTGAAACTCTATAGAGGAGAGCATACATTCTTTGAAGAAGTTTTCATTCTAATAACCATTCCACCTACAGACAAGAACAGTCCTCCGAAGGCTGACGCAGGCGGTGACTTAGTACTAAACCTGCCGGTGTCCGTGTTGATACTGAACGGATCCAAGTCTTCGGACGACTTCCGCATTGTGTCCTGGAAGTGGACTCGATCGCCTTCTGGACTTGCTGCTGGGACAGTCATATTGAATTCGGATACTCAGCCCGTGCTTATGGTAAGTAACTGGTATTGTGTATATTGTAAATGTTTGCTGGTATAACATCCACAGATGAGATAGAAATAATGCTCTCTATTTATTATTATTTATCTTTCTTACAAAAAGGGGTAAGTAACATATAAACTAAGCCCCACAAAACCGTTGCAATGGTTTGACTGTGGGGTCAATGAGTCTCTGAACATTCTTATTGTCAACACACGGTGGAACAACCCAAATACAGTTGAAATTATCTTAAAAAATTTTGCTCTCTTACTTGACCGTTCATATAGGTCAAAAATTTAAATACGTGTTTGAGTTTGTTTTTGAATTTTAAACACATTTCGTAAAGCATCCCAATGGGATCCTACTTGCAATACTCCTTACCACAGAAATCATTTTAACTTTCGATGCCAAATGTGTACCTTGATTTAGACTCGCTAGTCGGATTCTGGACCAACAATAGCTTATTATGTACATCAACGACTTATCTAGCACACGAACTATTTATTGTATGTTCAAGACACTGAAACTATTAATACTTGTACTTTCTCTTCCAGCTAACAAACATAGAAGCAGGCCGATACGTCTACGAACTAACAGTCACAGACGACCAAGGTGAATCAGACAAAGACACAGTGAGCGTCCAAGTCAAGCCAGACCCCCTCGAGATGAACCTGATGGAGTTGACGCTGAACATCCCGATATCCACCTTCACTCAGAGCCAGCTCGACTCGCTCGTACAAAAGATGACGCTACTCCTCAAAGATGACATCCGAGTCAATGTCACTGAAGTCCATGGACAAATTGATTCTGGAAATACGCAGTTGATTTTCTACCTTTCTGACCAGGTGATTATTTGGAAATTCTTTTTGAGTACTTTATTTTGTAGGTATTTAATGATACTGAGACGTCATACTCGGCTATGTAAAGCTTTTGCATTAATAACCTTGTCTTGATCAAGTTTTCACTGCTGTTGTGTGCTTCCCTCAGAGCAAAAAATAACGAGCACGATGCTCATGCTTGCATTGTCATTTTTCGGCTTACGTATGTCATCAAATTATGTACTATTTCTATGTAAAGTGTCAGAAGAAACCGCGTGAACTAATAATTTCGAGACGAAAAACTTGAAATTTTGAACTGGGTTCGCTGGCTCTTTCTCTTTGCGCATGAGTGGAATTTTTGGGCACGCGCTTACGAAAAGTTCACTTGCCACGCCATTGTTTGCTGTTTGTTTGTATTGTGTAATACCGTTTCCAGGGCAAAGCAGTAGAGGGCGTGCGTGCTCTATCGCTAGTGCGTGGCGCGAGTGGCGGCTGGGAGGCGTGGGGCGGCGGCCGCGTGCGCTCGCTGCGCTGTCTCAGCACGTGCTCGGGCAGGGGCGTGTGCGACCACGCCACGCGCACGTGTCGCTGCGACGCCTTCTGGATGCAGAGCCTGCTGGCCATGCTCGACCCTGACGCGCAGCCCGACTGCGGTGAGTACACTGTCTCAGCACGTGCTCGGGCAGGGGCGTGTGCGACCACGCCACGCGCACGTGTCGCTGCGACGCCTTCTGGATGCAGAGCCTGCTGGCCATGCTCGACCCTGACGCGCAGCCCGACTGCGGTGAGTACACTGTCTCAGCACGTGCTCGGGCAGGGGCGTGTGCGACCACGCCACGCGCACGTGTCGCTGCGACGCCTTCTGGATGCAGAGCCTGCTGGCCATGCTCGACCCTGACGCGCAGCCCGACTGCGGTGAGTACACTGTCTCAGCACGTGCTCGGGCAGGGGCGTGTGCGACCACGCCACGCGCACGTGTCGCTGCGACGCCTTCTGGATGCAGAGCCTGCTGGCCATGCTCGACCCTGACGCGCAGCCCGACTGCGGTGAGTACACTGTCTCAGCACGTGCTCGGGCAGGGGCGTGTGCGACCACGCCACGCGCACGTGTCGCTGCGACGCCTTCTGGATGCAGAGCCTGCTGGCCATGCTCGACCCTGACGCGCAGCCCGACTGCGGTGAGTACACTGTCTCAGCACGTGCTCGGGCAGGGGCGTGTGCGACCACGCCACGCGCACGTGTCGCTGCGACGCCTTCTGGATGCAGAGCCTGCTGGCCATGCTCGACCCTGACGCGCAGCCCGACTGCGGTGAGTACACTGTCTCAGCACGTGCTCGGGCAGGGGCGTGTGCGACCACGCCACGCGCACGTGTCGCTGCGACGCCTTCTGGATGCAGAGCCTGCTGGCCATGCTCGACCCTGACGCGCAGCCCGACTGCGGTGAGTACACTGTCTCAGCACGTGCTCGGGCAGGGGCGTGTGCGACCACGCCACGCGCACGTGTCGCTGCGACGCCTTCTGGATGCAGAGCCTGCTGGCCATGCTCGACCCTGACGCGCAGCCCGACTGCGGTGAGTACACTGTCTCAGCACGTGCTCGGGCAGGGGCGTGTGCGACCACGCCACGCGCACGTGTCGCTGCGACGCCTTCTGGATGCAGAGCCTGCTGGCCATGCTCGACCCTGACGCGCAGCCCGACTGCGGTGAGTACACTGTCTCAGCACGTGCTCGGGCAGGGGCGTGTGCGACCACGCCACGCGCACGTGTCGCTGCGACGCCTTCTGGATGCAGAGCCTGCTGGCCATGCTCGACCCTGACGCGCAGCCCGACTGCGGTGAGTACACTGTCTCAGCACGTGCTCGGGCAGGGGCGTGTGCGACCACGCCACGCGCACGTGTCGCTGCGACGCCTTCTGGATGCAGAGCCTGCTGGCCATGCTCGACCCTGACGCGCAGCCCGACTGCGATGAGTACCACGCGACGCTCTGGGTGGTGTAGCGAGAGGAAGTATCAAACTGAGACGGCGCGTTCAAAATAATATAAAAAATCCAAGCGTCTGTCAAACCCAACAACGTACAGGCACTAAAATGACATGTCGGCGTAACATAAATTAATAAATACCTGTTTCCCCAGAATGGTCGGTCGTGTACGCGAGCCTGGGCGGCGTGACGGCGCTGCTGGCGCTGGGCGCGTGTTGCTGGGCGAGCGCGCGCGCACTGCGCCGCGTGTGCGCGCCGCGCAAGCCGCGTGCGCGCCCCAAGTACCGCCTGCTGCCGCTCGCCGACAACGAGGAGAAACCATGTAAATATTGTACGACCATCACCACATCATTTATTACTATTATTATTCCTTTTAAGCCCGTAATGCGTCACTGGCTGGACTACTTTTTCTCGAACATAGATTTCAAAGCATTTTATTTACTTTTAGAGGGTCAAGTCAGTCTGTCAGAAAAAATAATGATGCTTATTACTCATTCCAAAGCGTAGATCTCTTAGGAGGAGTATGTGCAAAAAACTCCATAGACACTCCTTTCAAAATCGCCCACGGCCCATTCACGTGGCTTTCACGGTCAAGCAAATTTCCAGAGTATCCTTTGTAACATAAGCTTTCTGCATCATGCTTAGATTGAACCAAACGACTTTAGACTATGTATATAATCTTCATCAATTCCCTTACATTCGTACTGCAACTGTTAGGCAATTTGCGTATTTCAGCTAAATGTAAGAAAAGCAACTCATTTCCTCATCCTCCTTTCACAGTCACGAGTAAAGACGTATCAGAGAGCGAGACAGATTCGGACGTTTTGTTCGAGACGAAAAGCAAGACGACATCGTTCGCGAGCCGCGCCGTGAACGGCGAGGCGTCGCAGGGCAATGGCTGGAAGAAGAACGGCCACTTCAAGAGCTCGCGGAAAGTGAAGACGTAGCTCATCGCTCTGCGCCTGAGCTGTCTCCGTATTCAGTCAGCTTTTGGTCACTGTAAGTAAAGCTTACAAATATTCACCGCACACTACTACACGGACATTTCATTATGACACATTGCCATTCCAATTTGTGAATAAAAAGACAAAAATTGTGACTGCAGATACATAGTTTAGGACAAATGCTAGAGTAATTTATAATCGCCTAAATCATCGTTCATGTCTAGATGTAAGGACAGCCCACGTCTTGGTATGTTAAGTGAAAGGAACATGTATATTTACGGAGAACAAGTAAACTCCTGATTTATGTAATTTATTGTAATATCGCGTATGCAGTGCCTGTCGCATCAGCATAGATCAGTCGAATGCTAGATGTAGGACTGTAGGTAATGCTAACCGGCCATGCATTTCCACCACTTCCGCTAAGCAATACTTTTTGATAAACTACAGTAGAATTTGTCTAAATACTTATTTCAATAACAGCATTCATATCAAGAAGATATCTATATGAAACAAAAAAAAAGCAATTTAAATATCCAATAGATTTTCAGTAATAAATTGCACTCTGAAACAATTGGCAGCCTTTCAACATTTGTGCAACTAATAAATGAAATAGCTTTAAATTACATTCTTAATAATTCCGAATCCGGTTAGATAGATATAATAATAATTAATATATCAAGTAGAAGTTTTGGATAAATTAAGTAAGCTACTAAAATTAATAAGTTGGATGCTAAATCAGGTACTCTAAGCAGGAACACAGGTTCGTTTCGTCCATCTTTAAGAGATAAACAATTAATCTGTTAAGTCTCGTTTACACGACGGAAATGGGATGTTGCTATGAATCGTAAATATTTAATTAAAAAGTTATTTATTATGTTTAAAATAATGCCCATTATCAATATATCAATATATATTGACCACAGACGCCATTCGCCGCGCGTTATGTGAATTGGATTTTTAAATGAATTAATATTTATTTTAATATATTCTTTCATAATAATAACGTGTTTATCTATAAAATAAAAACAGTCCTAAAAATCAACATCCCAGTTATTGCCTGTCCTGTTTCTTAAAATAACAGTTACTGAGGCAATTGAAATCAACTTTTACGAATCTACTGCCAGTTTTGTGATTAAAGCTGTCACGAAATAAGCCGCCAATCTATTAATTTCAGTACCTTGTCTAATTCCAATCAAGAAATAGAAAATAAACAATTTGACGCTCGATTAAATACGACTTATTAAATTAACACTCCCAATTATCATTAAAAAATATGGCTATGAATAAATTGTATACATAATTACATAGAATGTAGCATTTAGATTAGTATACATAGGTTTTTTACTTATAAACTTTACATAAAGGGGGTTACTATATGCTAGGACTAAGTTTTATTTATTTGCGTACCTAAGTATTTGTCCCCACGTATTGGGAACCTGAGAGATATGAGCACATGGAGAGCACAAAGATTATATACAAGTAATAAAGAATATATTTGGCAAGATAGAAACCCTGTTAATGTATTATATATTTTTTGTATTAAAATTGGATTTAATGCTAAATGTCTAAAAATGTTATTAGTCAAAGTTTTACCTATATCGTAGGTATCAAATGATGTGTAAATCCGTAAATGTAGTAATGTATTCTATAGAACCTATGTAAAAAGATTCTGTAGAAGTAGGTACAAGGACAATTTTATTAACATTATTATATTGGCGTGAAGTAAGGACAGTTTTTGTAGAAATGGTTCTATTTATTGTGAGTGTATTTATTCTTCTTTTTATTTATATATAAATATATTATAGTTCTTTAAGTTTATATTTGTATTTAAGGCGATAAGAAAAGGCGCGAAATACACTTTTCCTTGCGCTATTTTCCAAATAATATAATACTAACCTTAATTATTGACCGTTTGTAAGGTCACTCTTTCATACAAACGCAGTGTGGCGATTATGAATGTACGCTGCTTGGCGGTGTACCTACATTCAAAAGAAAAACAATGACGATTTGGTTGGTCAATATCTAGACCGATATGTAAAACGAAAAAGGAAATAAAATATATTAATTTTAAAGTTATAGAAATTCGAAGCTTCCATATTTCTACGCATCTTCTTCTTTCTTTCTTTTTTTATCTTCTTTTGTATCTAGCATGAAAAAAAAACTGACGAAGTAGGCTTCCCGTTTTGTACGGATAATTAATTTGAGACCAGAGGAATCGATATTGATCTTGAACTGGTCAGTATCGCAGATTTTTGCTGTGGTGGCCAGTCTGACCAATTCTTATTTACTTATAAAATTATCTCGAAATAACTTGTCTAATCCATACTGCCGCCATAAATCAGATTTGCCTTATTTTAAGTATGTATTATGATAAGTACTTATAGTATTGTTACAGTTATTGTATGTCTTGCAATTAATTAATTAAAGCGTCATTATATGGAAAGACGTTAACGTGTGACCAGACATTTTAGTTAATAATTTCATAATTGAATAATCTAGTCGTGATAAGTGATAATGTTATAGATTTTAGTACACTATTCGTATGTATTGTTTGTGTATCATATGTTTACTGTGATTTTGAAGAGTATTTTATGATTTGAGTGTACTTAAATTGTTCGGAAATAAATACGCATTTACGCTTTGAAGTCGTTTGTTATTATGTTAATTTACTGATTGCATGATGATAATTTGATCCTTGCTGTCGATAGCAGCTGACCTCCATAGTAGGTTAGAGAAGAAACTAGTAATTATGAGAAGACTATTGTGTAAGATGCTGTGATGACATGCAGTAGCGTAGCTAGGCGTGGGCTAAGCGGCCACTCATCCATGGCCTCCTCCCAAGGAGGTCTTGCACAAGCGAGAGCTTTTTAAGTATAAGGTTTTTTTTATAGTTGATAGGTTCGCGTTTGACAAAGTATATCACCTGATGGTAAGGGACGAAGTGGTTGAACACTATTGCAGCAGACGCTCTCGTTTTCGAATTTATGAAAGAAAATGACCTCGCTGATTCGCTTTCGCCCACGTCCAAATTAATCCACGCTACGCCCCTGATGACATGCAACCTGAGACCAAGTAGGTTCCTGGAGGTAATAATAAAAAACGCAATACTGATATAAACAATTTATTTAATATAAAATTTATTGCTTTCTTATCGATAGTGATCGGTCGCTAAAGTTCATGCGTTAGATAAGTGATTGAACACTTCGTAGACTATTTTAGGCATTAGAGGCACTCGACCACAATAAGTAGGCACCGCAAAAAGAGGCCAAATAAAAATGCACACAATAAGTATAATTTTGCTTTATACAATATTTTCTTTACACTTGACTGCAACTGCATTTGTGAGTTTCCAGTGTTAGGGCAATTGGGAACAGTGGTGGAACTTTACTCATATTTCACTTTTTCCAAAAAGTTTTTTTTATTATCTAAGTATTTAGAATGAAGTTATTTAAACACCTTTCAAATCTGGTGGAAGGGGAAATTGTCAAATAACAGAGATGATCAAATTTAATGTTTAGTTTGTTCCAAATTCACACAAAATAATGTATGTCATATACATAGTGTGTGGCTTATTTTAACATTTGTTATTTGCATGTACAGCCAATAAAATAAGGATTGATTTTAAAGAAAATGTGTGCATTACAAACTTACTGTTGGTCCATAATCCAAACGATGCGCGATACGCTCGCGGTAAGCCGACACATCCAATAATAAAATTTAAACTAGCCAATGCTAAAAGAGAGCTCTTATTAGAAATACATAGATTTATATTACTATTAAAATTACATAACATAAAACTTTGTTTACACTCAGATATTATTTTATCAGGAATATAACTATTATAGCTTTTGGTGGGTATTTTGCATTTATATACCTTGGGTTTCAATACTAAGCAGTTGAAATAGCAATTGCTACCTAGTATTTCGTTTCTCAAGGGTTATAAAACAAACAAAACAAATAAATATAAGATAACAATAAAATAATAAGTTAAAGACTTCTTTCCAAGTCTTATCATATTGTTTTGGAATGCTTTGTACCAAAGAATAATCATAAATAAATTACTTCGATAAAAGTTTTACTTAAAAATATTTTAACAGTTTGTGACTACTACAGAGTATCCGAATTTCATCTTATTTAGAATTATTACGATCTTAATTCAGCTTAGCATCTATCAACATTTTGGAAATTACGAACAATTTTATTTTTTTTACGAACAATTTAAGTAAGTATTTTTTAAGTTAGTTATCGTTTACACATTCTACACAATATCCAGGCCAATAAGCAACTCATACACACCTACATTTCGATTAAATATATTTATTTTAAAGCTATCTTCACAAACAAATGCTTATTATTAGTAGTAATCAAGAGACACGTCACTAATTATTCTTATCTGGATCTGTAAAAATCAAGTCACGCTCACAAGCCAAATTTGATCTTACGTAACGATTAGGTAATTACCTACTCCTTTATAATTATAGTGACCGACCGAAACATGAATTAATACTGAAACCGTAACCGAATGTTCGGCTCTTCTAACAGTAACCGAAACTGACGTGGTATCGGAAAATCTGACAAAAATAAAATATATATTTCGATATAACTGTACCTATAGTTTTTCTAAATTCCTAGCTTAGTATATTGTGATATGCTTAATTATATGGTTATAACTTTAATAAGATACTAAGCAATCGAATAAATTGACGATTACATAAAAAATTATAACACACAGACGAACGAGTCAGTCGGTTTTTATTAGGTAAGTAGGTATCTATCACAACCGTCAGCTCAAAGAGTTTCAGTCGAGACGAACATTCGGTCACTTTTTCACCTAAACTGAAACCAGTTTTTTTTTTAGCTGAATCCAATTCTTCGGTCGGTCTCTAATAATAATTAACGAATTAATGTGCATAGGTACCCCTTATTTGTACGAATTAACGCATTTAATAGCATTTAAATAAATTGTTGCTACAAGCAATGAGTATTTATTTATTACTTTTTGGAACAAATTATTTATATTTATTGCTGAGTTTACTCACAACCAACGTCTGTCTAACGTTATCGGGAATGGTTATCTCAATTAATTAGTTCGTTATCAAGGAACAAGTCGCATTGAGAACAGCTCTCGATAAAACGTTGACGGTGGCATAATCACATAGTAGTTTTTATTTACCTACTTTGATATAATAAAATGTTAAGAATAAATAATTTATCAATAAAACTGTGATTTATGGAACACAAGTATCGGTGTATTAGAATCGTTACAATTAGGCCACGAAAAAAATAGTTGTACAATTACACTAAGTACATATAAGGGCAAAGTTTATCTACACAATGAACACTGAATTATAAAAGTTATAACATTGTACCAGTCATATCAACAACTAGCTATAAACCGCGGTTTTACCCGCGTCTTTAGTTACTACTCCTCTCCTATTGTTTGCAATGTGATGTTATATAGCCACACTTGATAAATGAGCTATCCAGCACTAGATTTTTTGAAGTCAAATCAGTAGTTCTGAGATTAACACAGTCAACTAAACAAACTCTAGAGCTTTATGTTTATTATTATTAAAATATTAGTATACTGATGAAAATAAAGAATATATATTCAGTGAAAGTGAAAGCTTTCTAATGGTGAAAGCTATCACTATTTTTGAAATTGGAAAAGTAGTTTTTGAGTTAAATTGTAACATACAAACAAAAAATCAAATCTTTCTTCTTTATACTGTTAGTATAGATAGATTGTAAAATTTTTGATTAAGTTAATTATTTGGTATACAAGAGTATTTCTTTTAAACCGCACAACAAAACAAAAAAAAACCTAATAAAATCAATTATATAATTTCAATAATGATAAAAGGTACAATTAATATACAAATAATTTAGGATATTATTATGTAAATTACATATTAATAAATATGTATCTACAGATATCAACCAAATATAGGTATACCTGGCTTATCTTTCAATTTAAAGTATAAAGGTTACATATTTCTGATGGGGTTATTTTATTATCACTTGGATGAGTTAAAAATAACAATTTCTCATGTGTTGTGTTTATGAGCTCCTCTGGACAAAATAAAATGTTGTCCCTTCCCATTTATAATTCCTTAATCCATATTATTATGTTCTCCAAAAGCTTCATTACTGTATCCTACTTCTTATACCATCCACCAATTTAGAACAACCGTAACCTACTTACAAACCTCAAAACAAGAAGCGAGGTTAACACTAGGCTGCACTATCTAAGCTAAATTGTTACTATCTCAATTTATTATTTGGCCTTTTTCTTTCCAGATCTTACAGTCTTTTCTACTTCAGTAGACCAGACAGCCTTATTGACTGTTTCTCCTAGAGAATACGCACCACAAGCCAATACCAGGCAGAATATGTAAAAACATACTCTTAGTGGCCAATTCAGAACATTCAAGATAGGGTACACCCAAATACCAGAGTTGTAGTAGATGACATGCACCCAAACTAAATAACAAACCATAAAGGCAGATAGAATAGAAAGACCAACTTTTCTCTTAGGATACATTCTGAATGATGTGAGCAACTCTATAAGTATGAACACAACAATGTTTGTGTGCATCACATGGTTTAGCCACAGTGGAAAGTATGCATCCATGCTTCTGGGCAAAATCAATTCTCTATCAACAGCATAAATACCCCAAAACGATACGCCCACAAATATTGCCAATGGGAAAGCTAAAGCACTAAAAACTGTGTCCTTAACTCTTCTTATTAGTGGCTTCTCTGATGGTGATGGCTCATTGTTCCCAATTAAATCATTTAGCAGTGCCAGAGTGAAGTATGCCGTTTGTATCATCTGGAAAAAAAGGAGTAATCAAATAATGTGGCAAAGGCTCGGTATCACTTTGTGTCACATTACAAAATTACATAAGACTTACCGCATCTAAATAAGTTAAATATTTGAATTTTCCTCCATAAGGTGTTACTGTAGTTGAAGTTATGGGTATATTGACGTAGACGTAGTCATAGTAACATCCATAGAAAAATTGAATGGCTCCAAAAAGATGAAATAATATCCTTAACATGGTGAAGAAGCTGCAAGTATAAAGATGCTTAGTCAGGCAGGTTATTGAATGAAAATCTAGGACAACACAAACAAGCTTGTGGCTTTATAAAATTACATAGATTCTTGATATTTCAGAATAAAACTAGGAACTTACTAAATGATATTTTAAAGGCAAACTAACCTGTTCTTCGCCTTTTAACAATTTCTGTTGAAGACACAACAGTCAGGAGAGATTTCTTTACTTGTATTCTTCCTGTTTATTTTTCTAATTATTCACATCGGCGGTATTGGCGTGTCGCGAATTCACAACCAACCATCGACTACGCCGATTGAGTGACAGTTAATGAGCTGACTGACTGATAGCTGACATCATCGTGACATTAATATTTGACGTTTCTAGGGATGTGTCGTATGCACACTAAATTAAAATTAGTAATAACAGTAGAACTTATTTTAATAAAATCTTATGTTAGCAGCAGCTAGTTTTCATATTTTTGTAGAAACTTTTGGTAAACGTATACCTGTCTTGCTTTTGTCCTTTTTGGGAGTTGAAGCCCTAGAACAATAATTCAGGTTCGTCGCACGTTATATACCTACTAAAGTACTAAGTCTCAGCATTCTTCTACTTCATCGTCGGAGATTGATGAAAAGAGCTTTTCGTTTTCCAGTTACTGAGTTTTGAAGGCATGGAGCGACTCATGTAGAGTATAGGTATTATCCTAGAATGTTATTAAATTTTTATTTAGAAATGGCTAGGCAGTTAGATTGATAGTACCTACAAAATGAAATAGTCAATGTTAGATATCATAATATAACTTTATTTATTTAGTTTTAGGTACATGTGTATTTAATTGATTATATTAAACAATAATATATTTATTTTAATAAGTAAATAATTTAAGTAGTGCGATTCAACAACATTATAAATAAATAATATTAATATTCAACGTGATTTAGGTAGCATAGCCATAGCCACTATTCGATTTAAAAAAGGCTAGCTAGAGTAGCTAGTACATCCTATAAAGATAAGTCGGTCTCGTTATAATTATTCTACCACTTTAAACTCCTACTTCACAAATAGTGTACTGAGTGGGAGTTATTTTTACGTTAACGCAACCGAAACGCTCACACCGAGACGCGAATTGACGTGATGAGCTTTGTAAGATAATCGTACCAACGTAACATAAGTACAATACGGAATTGTATTTCTATATGGGGTACATTTCAGTGCCAGTTTAAACAAAAGAAAACACCCTGTCGCAGTACAACTAAGGGCTCAGAGCGACGCATCATTATTTGACATTATGGGTGAAGCCGCTCCTACTTTACAGGGATGTTAAAAACAGAATACAGAAGGATTTCTTCAAGAGTTTCCTTCTTGAACTAAATGGGTGGTAGTCGAGCATAAGGCGGCGGTTCAACATCGGGAACGGGCGCGACGAAAGCCTTGGGGTATCCGCGCGCATACTTGGGCGGCGGCGTGGGCAGCTTGGGCAGGGCTCCGCGCACCAGCTGCCGGAGCGCCACGTTACGCCGCCGGAGCTCCACCACCTCGTCATGGATGCGCTCACGTTCTGTAAATAATAATAATCGTAAATAATACTAACTAGCAACTGGCCCAAGCGGTTGTAACGCCATCTATGACGTCACATAAGAAGTTAAGAACAACGAATCCTGCATCGCGCAATCAAAATTCTCCACGCGATTTAAATAGATACAACATTCCGAAGTCCAGTCCTTTGTGGCGCAACTGCGAAACTTATCAGAGAGACGAGAAATTTGATTGCCGAAATAATAGTCTCGTGTCTGGTACACGGTCGTCCAGAACCCTGCTTCTCCGCCCTCTCCGGCCCTACCCCCATATCCAGGGAGGAACATCCCAGTAAGCAGGCCGAGTGATTTTGAGCTAATCATATGATAATGATGTCTGGAGCAATTTTTGATATTGTTCATAATAATTTAGCTTGGACCAATGCGGTGGGATACTATTTTTTTAATATTTTAAGAATTTTATTATTAATTAAATATTCAAAGAATCGAATTTATATGTATTTACATTCAGCTAGCCATTACTGTGCCACTGCTAGGCAAGGGCCTCTCCGAAGTCCTTCCAGACATTCTTCTCCCGCGCCGTCTCTAAACAATACATACATGTATGTTGCAATAAATATTTCATATATTTCATTTCGTAGTACCTTACTATACCTACCTTGTAGAATCGCTAAATAGTTGTTCAGTCCAGTTAGCAGTCCGTCCCAAAACTTATCTTTCTCTGGTGGGAAGATATTTTTCCATTGTGACCAATACTTTTTGATTTCCTCCTCAGACAGTCGGCGAGACGGTGTTACGAAATTCGGTGGTTTCAAGTTATCCCTGTAAATAAAATTAACAGAATTGAAGCAAAAGTTGGTAAAGCTACAAATTAGTAGATTTTAGACAATTCGCTATCTAAAATCTACTAATTTTAAAGGAAACATTATTCTTTGTTACTTTTGCGTTGCTCGTGGTTTAATAAACATATCTGATTTACCATGTTAGGAAAGCAAATATGTAGTACCATCTAAGTAGTAGGTGGTAGTGATGTAACGAATGTTAGACTTATCACAGCGAAAACGAATACAAATGTCAAAAAATGTGCGAATATTCGTCAATTGTTTTCAGTAGGTATACTAACAATATCTTGTTGAGTTTCTTCTTCTCAGGTGGCACAAAAAGAGATATGAAGTCGCTCAAAGCTGTCAGCACTTGCATCGGCTCCATTTCGAGAACGTGACCCACTGAAAAACAAACCAAACTTATATCATGGTGGGCTAGAGAAATGATAGGGCTTTCAGAATTGCCATAGGTGGATTGATTGCTTCAAGAGCTCAGCAGAGAGAGCAGTTTATGTTTCTCAATCTTTATATAGAAATCCTAACTCTATATAATATATAAATATAATATATATATAATATATATATATATATATAAATGTGATATATTATAAATGTGATAGTGTGGATGTTTGTTACTTAATCACGCAAAAACGGGTATACGGATTTGGATGAAATTTGGCATGCATATGGCCTTTGACATGGAAAAGAATAAGCTACCTTTTATCCCGATTCTTTTGGAGAAACCTACTTTTACGCAGGCGAAGCCGCTGGCGGAAGCTAGTCAATAATATATCGGAGTGCAACCAAGTCGGAACGTCTGACACTACTAAATACTAACGTGGACAGAGGAACGGATTGGTTTGTTTCGGCGTATCTTCGTCCTTTCCATGCGACGCTACCGTGACACCTCGCGCTCCAGTCCTGCGACTGACCACCGAGCTGCCCTCGGGCGTGCCGGCAGACACCAGCATCGTCGCTGAAACCAATTCCTTCAATTATCACTCAGTAAAACAATAAACTAGGGTTAACTAGCTACACTGCTCAGTCACGTCAGACTGGGAGCCATAATAGTCACTTCTGTATACTTAAGGTAGCTCTTGATTCAGTCAGTTCGGTCAGTTTATTCTATTCATCCTAAACGACCGCGACCAAACCACGCGATAATAAAATCAATTGAAATAATACGGCGCACAGAAGAAGAAAACGTGTTGCGCCGACCTCAAGTAAGTAATATGGGATAAGGACAGGAAGAAGAAGAAGAGGGCGCACCACCGTCCCCCCCTTTTGTGCCCTATTATTTCAAGCTTATTTTATGTAAGCAATGCGAATGCGTAGAAGAGAAGAGAGAAGCTCATGAATACTCATGATTCGAAAATTGCTAAAACGCGACCCAAAGCGACTAGCACCTTGATAAGGATAAGAATCTTCTTCTGAAGACGCGCCCCAAAGCGACTAGCACCTTGATAAGGAAAAGAATCCGCTTCTGAACATCTGAATAAGACTCGCTGACTCGATACCTGAAACTTGAGGTTTCTCGCAGGAAGACGTCATGAATTTTGCAAAAATATGTAGGCAAACGTCATAACTTTGTACTCTCAGAGGTAACGCCAACAGAAGATCAAGCTCGCGATTAGCTCTTCTACACTGGCACTCAGAAACAGCTAATGATTCATTAGCGTCCCTTAATGTTCATTAAAGTTAAGCCTTCAATTAAATTGTAAACGGTCCATTAAGAAATTAAGCAATAAATTAGTCAATGTGATAATTCTTAATGGGCCGTTTAGAAGTTAAGTGAAGATTTGGCAATGCTTAACATTAATGGACATTAAGGGTCGCTAATGAATCATTAGCTGTCTCTGAGTATTATTGTTAGTGCTCTTAATCAATGTTGCAGTTAATACAACGGCTATTATCTTACACTGGACATCTCCACATTTCTGCATTATTTCATCTGCCTCAGTTATCATAAGTTGTTCCAGAGGCGTCAATTCCGTCAAGTTCCTGTAACGCAAAATGAAATGTATATTATCCACAATCCCTATTCTTTACCTAAGGCTAAGTAGGTACTGTTTTTCTTATTTGGGTTATTTGTCCAATAGTGTTACTGGGTTAAACAATATAAACCGTGAAGTCATTAAAATAAAGTCAATTTTGTTTTGTGCTATATTATGCAAACCTGAATCCAATGTGGGCAGTTCGCGACGTGCTAGCTGACACGCTCCGGCCAACGAAGCTGGTGTGAGCAGCTCTGTTGATTATGGAAGGCCGGCTGTCTCCTCCTGCGGTTCCGGCTAAATACAGATTATAATTATTAATTCATACATCAGGAACAGTTCAATCCTTCGAGAAAAAAGTAGTTTTTAAAAGTGCCTTTTGCATAAAACAGCTTCAATGGTAAGAAAGACATACCTAATATAGTTAGTAAAGGTAGCATTCCGTTCTTAGCGACGCGCCAACGACCTGGCTACCCACTGTTTAGTATGGATTTGCAGACCAGACGACCGCGACCCACAGCGGTATGGCTCCGGTTGCGGATCGCGTAACAAACAGAGTTACTTTCGCATTCTTATGTATGAAGTGTAAATTTTTTAGAAATCATTTTAAAATTTTCTTGGAAGATGTAGTGATACGTAGTTACTCAGATACCCGCGAAACGAGACACAATAGTAAAACAATAACAGCGCGGTCTCATAGGACCGGTTGGGAATTCAAACGTTAAAACAAGAGTAGTCTCGTTGATGCTGAACATAAAATACCAATATATTAATAGGTACGTATAGGGAATGCAAATCCGTCGTCAGTTTTTTAAAACGGATTTTGGGTCCATTCCGGATTATCCGGATTTTACGGATTTTTCATGAAAATTAAACAAACCTACTTATATTAGTTTATTAACAAGATGTTTCGTGATCGTGAGGAAACCGGCAAGCCCTAGAACCAAAACTATTAGGACATGTAGCATCCACAAACCCACACTGGGCCCGCGTTTTAACACGACCGGAGAGAGATCAGGTGCAGGACCCACAGCTTGACGTGTTTTCAGAGGCATGAGGGTATCATACCACCAACTTCCAAACTCTGGGCAGCTATAGAGTAATTCCTAATGGAAAAACCCAATAGCACTATTTGCTTGACCTCTAGTTCGAGCCCAGTACCCACGCTCAGCATTCGCCCTTACGAACCTAGTGTTCGTCCGACAAAACAGTCAAACGTAACACCTTAACCATAACCATCGATTCGCACAATAATGATACCTGGGCGTTTCTTTCGCACAAATCCGGCGCAAAAACCTCTCGAACTTACCACGTCCGGTGAGGACCTCTGTCATGTGGAAGGTGAGGACGCAGTGACGTCTTTCCAATCACTTCGCAAAGAGGGGACTTATAGCCATAATTATGGCGTGCCCAAAGAATGTAGTAGGGTTGGTAATTAGTTCATACTTTTTTCTGTCAGCATGATAACGCTTCGCGCCTTAAAATATATTCAGTCTTTTTTGGGCACGCATGCATTGCAACTTTTCATACGGGTAGACCAAGAATTATATTGGACCCACGTTACGATATTTTTTTTCTGAATCCACTTGGTTATCCGTCTTCCACGCGGGTGAAGCCACGGGCAAAAGCTAGTGCTAAACTAATAATAAAAGTAGATAATATCATCGCGAATTAAAATTTCTTATTATTCAGAAAATCCGCGGATTTGATTTTCAAATCCGGATTTACAAGTCGAGTAAAAATGTGCGGATATCCGGATTTTTCGGATTACGGATAGTCCGGATTGCATTCCCTACGTACGTAGCTACTGACTGCTCTTTAACACACACAATAATGGTTAAACTGATACTAAAAGAATAATACCTATAAGACCCTAACATAAAAGCATTTTGTTCAATACCACTCCGTCTAATGATTCCTTGGGATTCTGCTTTTGAGAGTTGCGGTGATGTTTCCAGCACTGGCGCTGCATTGTCGGACGCTACTTCCAAACCGACGCATATAGGGCAAAACGCATAGTTCAAAAATGTTCCGCACAAAAGATCTATATCGTCTGCCGCATCAATTTCTAGAGCCTGAAAATTGTTAAAGAATATGAGTTTCTTTATTAATAAGATAAGTAAATTACTTAGTATGTAGTGTTTGGAAATTATTAAACTTAGCATAATGAGTAAGCCGAGTAATGAAAAACCGTTCTTCATTATTCGTTTTTAAAAACTACCCTCAAAATGCGGTTCAAGGGATGTTAAAGTTTCATAAAAAACATTCGCGCAAACGAAGTTGCTGGCTAAGTGCAAGTCTTTAGATAGTGTTACCCTGTCATTTAAAAAATATTACCTTTTGTTTACTACAAAAACGTTGCTCTATCTTAAATAAATAGATTTCTTACCATAAAAATTGCATCTAGCGTACACAAATTTCTCGAGCTCAACTGGTACTTTGAAATAAGTTTGAGTAGACGATCTTCAACTAGAAACCCGGTATTATCGGCTACAAGCTGGAGAATGTGCTGAATCTGCAGATTTATCAAATTACAACTTTTAATACCATATCAATTTTACAGAACAAAGATCAAATTCATTAGATATTGCATAGCATCAGTCTTATAATGGTTCCACTGCTAAGACTCAGGTCTCCTCTCTTTGAGAGAGTATGAGCCGTAATTCACCACACGGGCCCAGTGCGAGTTGGTGGATGTCACTTGTCTTCGAATTTTTGGTTTTAGGACATGCCGGTTTCCTCACGATACGAGTATTGAAATGAAAAAAAAAATACTAGAAAACCCGCATGCGATAAACCATTAGAGTTCCAAACAAAATTACTTTTCTAAGATCTAACAAACTATTTATTGCAGTCGGAAACTAACTAACCAATTTATCTTTAGCTTCCACAAACTCATTTTCAGGATCAGCTCCTTTCGGTTCTATTTCAGTTGCTGCGATTTTGGCTTCAAGCTCTAAAAAACATCGAGAATCAGTCAGTTATATAGTTTAATGAGTCTATTCCCTGTATTCTTCAGTTTATGTACAACCGTTTGAACAAGTTCAGCTCAAACCGATATCTATTGTTGGGCCTACACAAGTACACATTTGTTAAATTGATATAACATAATGTGCTAGAAATATTACCATAGGCAGCCAGAGGGCTCTTGGGAGGTTTGTGCGGCGCCGGCGGAGGCGGTTCTGCTAGGATATGGGCGTGTAACGCTATCTCCCCCTGACGCAGGTCCTTGCTAAGCTCTAGGCACCGCGCACTTGACATCCGCCACACTTGAGCGAACTTGTTATGGTTTATTTGTGCGAAGTGATCAGACTTCTTTTCCAATTCGTCCATTGTTTGCATCAATTTAATTATCTCAGCATCCGCTTTTATTTCCTCTATGGCACCATCTTCAGCTGCTTTCCGAATTTTCGCTCTCAACGAATTAGCTATATCAGACATTTTGTTAAGCTTCCTTTTTTGTTGCGATCTCACAAAAACGTTCTCCTCTTCGCGTTTTTTCAGGACCTGAAAGAAAAGTATCAGTGATTCAGATACGGTGCAAATTAATCCGATAAGTATAAATCCAGCTTCTGTATATACCTGATACGTGTACCCAATTTTTTCGGTATTAATTATACACGTAGCTTTCAACTTTTCTAGTTCTTGTTGCAACTCTTGAATTAAGGTTTCCAGTTCAATTTTGGCTTCGCGATATTTTTCGTGATGATCCCACATTATAGCTTCAATTTCTAATTTATGTTCAGCTAACTGAAATTATTTATCAAATTAATATATGCTTGTAGAAATAAGTTAATTGTTTAACCATTAACGCGATATCAACCTGTACGAATTTGTACTCCAAATGTGCAACTTCTTCTTTGTCGCATTGCTTGTATAGTGCTTCCCACCTCTTGTTGTTATGGTCGATCATCGCTTCTCGTTCAATGTTTATTGCTGTTTCGATCAAATTCAGCTGTTTTCCGTACGCTCTTTGCATTATAGTTATTTGCTTTTCAATTCTGTCTGATAATTCTTTTATGTCATTGTCCTGTAATATAGTGAAAATGAAAATAAATGTAGTTAAGCAGTTAGTATTGTAGAGTACTTCATCTTTCATTCTATAAGGACCTGTTTCTCCAAATCTCTAAAATAAGACTCGTCCATTGTTTTCAGGTCATTTTTAAGTTCAGAAATAAGTGCATCTTTTTGGGCAAGCAAGTCATCACATTTCTTCTTCTGCTCTTTCATTTCAGCGTCAATATCTAAAGGGTCTTTTATTGACAGCATATAGTCCCAATTCGCTGAAATAGCATCATACTGGATTTGTGCGGCGTTTGCTTCTTCCTCTATCTTCTTCATGGAATCTATTAAAAACAGATGAATTTATTGAATCGTTTTATATTGATTGGCCGCATCTGTCAAAAATGCGAACCTATCTATAATAAACCAATAGGGGCCAGCCTAGGTCTATTCCTATTAGCCAGGTACAAAAGCAGACTACAGGCATTTACTAACAAATTTCAGGAGGCAAAATCTAGGTAACGCTTTGCCCAGTACGTGCTCTAAACACGTCTTGTGTTTAGAGCATGGTCAGCAATAATTATAGCGCTTGAGAACACCAGCCACGACAGTCACACAGACAACACTTAGATAGCCATAATAAAACATTCAGATGTCTGAAATCCAAAAGGAATATTTAGGCTGAAGGATGGAAATGCGACCCTTTGGGCTGGTTTCTGAATTACAAGTACCTAACTAATTATTTAAAAACCTATCATACCATACTTCATAATGCCAAAGGTCAAGTGTTCAGTCAGACTGAAGTAGAGTTTGAGAAATACTACATACTTCAACTGACTGCTTAATTCAGTTATCGATGGTTGAGTGAGGCCTGAACTGACCTTCTGCACAGATATGGACCTGACTCAAGAGGGTCTCGTCTAGAATACCAAAAAGATTTTACCTATGCAGCAAACTTCAGTAAATTTTATTGATTTATTCGAAAATCGGTTAACTAATATTATAAATGTGAAAGTGTGGATGTTTGTTAGGTACTTAATCACGCAAAAACAGCAGAACGAATTTGGATGAAATTTGGCATGCATATGGCCTTTGACATGGAAAAGAACAGGCTACCTTTTATTATTATCCCGATTCTTGAACACGCGGACGAAGTCGCGGGCGGAAGCTAGTTTACTAATATGTCTAGGGGTACAAATTAAAAGCTACGTACTGGCCATTTTCTTGAAGAACGCGTTGCGTCGATCGACCTCGCGCTCGTCCGTGGTGACCTTGACATTGGTGACTTTGGCGGCGCCATCTAGCGCCAACCGCTGCAGTTCCACCGCTGCATTCGCTGTGGCTTGGTCCACGAGGCTCGGTTCTTCCTCCGCTGCCGCTTCCTCGGCAGGCTGCTCAGCTCTAGAGAATAGCTCAACGGATAAAATGTGTCTTTGCCAAGGTTTTGGCTAGATAGTGGCTTCTGAAATATAGGTAAGTGCACATGCGGGCAGGCGACTTTTATATTCAAATGATAGTTTCACTGAAGATGAGATGACATAATATCAGTACTTCTAAGTCCAGTAAATGTCTGGGTGCTATTCATAAAAATCCGGGCAGACCACGAAGCAGATGAAGGGTCGAACTAGACCGATTTCGCCAGAACTGGAAGGAATAAGGGCGCGATATATGGAGGGAGGTAAAACAATAGGAGATGGGAAAATGGATGAATGGATGGATGGTGGATGGGGGAATGGGGGATGGAATAGGAATAGGGTAGTGTATTTTTTTTTTGGTAGGGGAATCATCAGAATGACTTCTCCCGCTCTTGGGCGGAGCGGGAGGGCGTGTCAGACTCTTACTGACTAAACCACCGTTCCTTCGTTGCCTATGATCTGGGGGGGACTCGGTGTCAACCTTAGTGTATGGGGGTAAGAGTGAGATAAAACATGCCGTGTATGTATATTTTAAATGTGTAAAAAATCATGCTATTACACAACTATGAAAAATAGCACTCAAGTAGAAAAACAGGCTTATAGTTTAACTGAATAAGGATTCGATAACTGTGATAAACTGAGTGTATAATATTCTACCTTTTAAGTGCTTCCTGCCTTCTTTTGATGCGCAAACCCCGACCTGCTTTACGCTCTTCTGGGTCCGCACTCGTAACCTGTGGCTCTTTGGGCGCCAAAACATCATCCTCCTCATCTCCGAATCTCGCAGCCATGTTTTATATTTAACGTTAAAAAAATATGATTTAATACACATTAAAAAACCTTCCAAATAAAACTTGTCAAGTTTACGTTGCTATAAATAACAACCAAACAGTTTTATAGTTACTATAGCAACAGGTAGATATTCTAGACAGATTATTGATTTCTGTTATCATGTCCGGTTCATGACTATGTACCTCACAGTGTCTATACTCCGTTTCTTTAGGTAGTTAACTAAAGGTAAACAGTCTTGGTATGTCTTTTTATATTAAAGAGGTCGTATATAATATACACAAAGATTATTTAAATTTAGTTTATTAGCTAACATCGATTTAGGTAAATACCTATGTGCAAAGATTTTTACATACAATTTATAGACAACTTTTAGATAAAAAGACATGCCAAGATTGTTTACCCTTAGTTAACTGCCTAAACCGACGGAGTATAGTGCGAGTTTTTTAGGATTCTGTAGTCAACTAGGAACCTTTATAGTTTCTTCTTCTTCGCTAGCATTACTTCTTCGTAAAAGGAGGCTGCTCATCACCTGCTATTCCTCCTCGCTCCGGACCATGAACTGTATCAGGGCCCGGCGCGAGAGATCGTTACCAACGATCGCCCCACGATGACACGGTGGTGCTCCGCCCCACGATGACACGGTGGTGCTCTGCCCAAGCGGCGCACACCTCCACTGTATGCTCCGCCTTGTCCTCCGGGCGGTCCACACAATGGTGTCACCCGGGTGTTTCTTTCGCCTGATCCAATACAATAATAATAATAATAATAATAATAGTAGGTATAAGCGGCGGGTGGAGCGATACACCCTGAATCGCACATTCCGGAGTAATGAGAGGTGGGTTTATAGGGATTGGGAACGATCGGGTCAAGGTGTGACTGACGTGAACCTCCCGGATGATGAAGCCATGACTTCATTCTGGCGCAGCATCTGGTCAGTACCTGTCAGTCACACCGAGGGTGACTGGACTCGGGAGGTCGAGCGTGCGTGTGATCCAATACCACAAATGGAGGCAATTGACATCAGCCCCCAAGATGTAGCTCGTGCAGTCCGTCCGTTGCCTAACTGGAAATCTCCAGGGCCGGATGGGCTGCACAATTTCTGGATAAAATGGTTTACAAGATCGCACGCTCGCTTGGCACACCAATTTCAGTCAGCCTTAGAATCAGGATCGCTGCCCCAGTTCCTAACAACAGGAATAACCCACCTGCTCCACAAATCTGGTAGCACCGCGGAACCCAAAAATTATAGACCGATCACATGCTTGCCGACGGTCTATAAGGTTCTTACATCCATTTTGAGAGCTAAGATTAACAGTCATGTTAAAAATAACTCGATCATGTCTGCCTCTCAGAATGGATGTAGGAGTGGTTCTCGCGGTACTAAGGAGCTACTCCTCATTGATATGGCCATAAGCCAACAGGTTCGACGTTCCCGAAAGGATCTGTCGACATGTTGGATAGATTATAAGAAGGCCTATGACTCTGTTCCTCATACATGGCTCATGAGGGTGCTAGAGTTGTATAAAATTGATACAACACTCCGCACCTTCCTGATGTCATGTATGAGGCAATGGAGTACGGTCCTTAGCTATCCAGGATGTCGATATATCCAAAGGAATAGCGAACCTGTAAGGATTGAGCGAGGTATATTCCAGGGTGATAGTTTGAGTCCGCTTTGGTTTTGCCTAGCCTTGAATCCTCTAAGCACACTGCTGGAGAATTCAGGTCTAGGCTACCGGTTGAGGAGAGACGGTCAGGTTATTTCTCACCTCCTTTACATGGATGACTTGAAGCTATTTGCCCCCAACAATCTGCAACTGATGGAGCTACTGAAGGTAACTGAAAACTTCAGTAGTGCCATCAGGATGGAGTTTGGTGTGGACAAATGTGCGGTCATGCATGTAAAGCGAGGGGTGGTTGTGGAATCCGTGGGCACTCAACTCACGGAGTACATAAACCTGAGATCTCTCTCTTCAACCGAAACCTACAAGTATTTGGGTATGTCGGAAGCTCTAGGCATCAATATCACTGACATGAAACAATCGGTGAGGGAACGCTTCTTTGGACGCCTGAAAAAGGTTCTCAATAGCCTCCTTTCAGGCGGAAACAAGGTGCGTGCCTTCAACGGTTGGGTCATGCCGGTATTGATGTACTCTTTCGGCGTACTCAAATGGACTCAAACGGAACTCGACAACCTGGATAGGCGAGTTCGTACACTGCTGACTGCATACCGAATGCATCACCCACGATCTTCAGTGATGAGATTGTATATCCCGCGGAAATGTGGAGGTCGAGGTTTTTTAAATGCAAAGACCCTACACAACCGCGAGTTATGCAATCTCAGGGAATATTTCCTAGCTGCTGACGTGGGTATGCATCGAGATGTAGTGGCAGTGGACATAAGACTCACCCCGCTCTCCCTGGCTGTCGAGAACTGGCGCAAACCGGTAGTGCTTGACACTAACGATCGCAGGGAAGTATGGCAGAGCAAAGAGCTTCACGGACGCTTTTTCCGGGCCCTTAATGGGCCCGATGTGGACCAAGAGGCGTCCGTAGCCTGGCTACGTTTCGGTGACCTCTTTGGGGAAACCGAAGGTTTTGTCTGTGCAATTATGGACGAAGTTATCATGACGAATAACTACCGGAGATTTATTGTGAAGGACGGCACGGTTGACATCTGTCGGGCGTGTCACCATCCGGGAGAATCAATCCGTCACATAATCTCTGGTTGTTCTAGTCTAGCTAACGGAGAGTACTTGCATAGACACAACCTTGTAGCCAGGATTATCCATCAGCAACTTGCTCTAAAATACTCTCTTGTGGCATTGGAAGTGCCGTACTACAGGTATGTGCCCGACCTAGTTCTTGATAATGGTCATATCACATTGTACTGGGATCGGTCTATCATCACTGACAGGACTGTTGTGGCCAACAAACCTGATATAGTGGTGGTGGACCGAATCGAGAGGCGTGCAATCATTGTCGACATATCCGTCCCACATGATGAGAACCTCGTGAAAGCCGAGAAAGATAAACAAAATAAGTATATCGATTTGGCTCGCGAGGTTGTCGACATGTGGGAAGTGGACTCGGCGATCATTGTACCGATAGTCGTGTCAGGGAATGGTTTGATAGCAAAGAGCCTCGACCAACACCTTAGGAGGCTCGCGTTAGGTGGCTGGATCAAGGGCTTGATTCAGAAAGCGGTACTCCTGGACACGGCTCGTATTGTCAGGAAGTTCCTTTCTTTGCAGCTCTGACTGTCGGTAGCTTGGACCCTGTTCCCGGTACCGGTGGGCTACTATTTTTTATATTTTTAAATGTTTTTTATTTTTTATATCAAATATTTAAAAATGTAATTTATATGTATATACTAAAATGAATAAAGAGGAAATAATAATAATAATAATAAATCTTTATTTTCCAAAAATATACACAAAATATTACATTTTTAAGGCACAATATCTAACTGGGCTGGAGCAAAAAGACCCTGACTTCTAAACTAGGAATTACCTGTATCTTAGAAGTCAGTGTTCCTTCGAAATTGCACATAAGTATAAAAAAGTACAATATTACCGGATAGGACACAATGTAATAGTGAAGAAATTAAAAAATGCAAAAATATATACAAAAACAATGTAAGCTTAATCCAGGGCTAAATAATTTTTGATGTAGCAAGATTTAAAATAATATTTTATGACTTTGGTGAAACAAAAAGAGAAAAAAATAATAATAATAAAAAATAGTGTTTAACAGTTCTGAGTGTATGTATGTGTGTGTGTGGCTGTTGGTAAAAGTGTGGACGTATATATGGATTAAGTGTAAGTGTATTTGTATGCAAGAATGAGTGTGAGCGAGGTATGAAATAACCTATGGTTATTAGAAGGTTTTTTATTTATTTATAATCCATATGAAATTTAAGTTATAAAATTAGAATTTGAATAGTTTCCCGTAAGAAGATTCTCGGTGTTTCTATAGTTGAGATTTAAAAGATATTCACGTAAGATTGATTTACACTGATATTTATTTTTATGAAAAATATTTAATAATTTGTTCAACTGGTTGTAAAGTTTCGAACTGATGATATAGTAGTGCCTTTTAGCGAAAGATGTTTTACATGAATTA
Source organism: Mythimna separata (assembly GCA_030763345.1). Classification (NCBI taxonomy): domain Eukaryota; kingdom Metazoa; phylum Arthropoda; class Insecta; order Lepidoptera; family Noctuidae; genus Mythimna; species Mythimna separata. The sequence continues at coordinate 9,506,519 of CM061187.1, forward strand.
ATGGGAAAAACTGTGTGTTTGACTCTACCGATTGGCTCTGTTAGTGGACGCCTGGAGTGCTTTCGGAGTACGGTCTGGAAAACATATAACTGTCTTACAGTCAGCACTTTTGATTCCGCATATAACTGTACTGTTGGAAATCTCCGCGGTCGACGGAGAAGAACCTTCAGTACAGCTCTTTGCGCTCGTTCCAATCGTAAGAAAACATTTTCAGTGGCTCCACCCCAAGCTGCAATACAGTACGCCAAAATCGATTGACATAAAGCAAAATACACAACTTTTAGTGTGTCTGTATCAGCAGAATTTCGTAGTTTTTTAAAAACGTATATCAGTTTGCGAACTCTACTTACAAGTGTGTCGAGGTGCTTATGCCAGTTCAGATGTTGATCGATATGAACGCCTAGATATTTCACAGTCGGTGACTTGGCGATGGTGGGGCAGTCACAGGAAGTCGAAGGTGTGCAAGAGTGAATTTTTAGTGTATAGGATGCAGGTGGAGAAAAATTTGATCTAATGGTGAACGGCATGTAAAATGTTTTACTTACGTTCACCGTCAGTAAATTATTACAAAGCCACTCCATAACACACCTCAACGCTGTCTCTGCGTTTTGATAACATTGGGCCCAATCTTCCCCGTCAATTAGTAGAGAAGTGTCATCTGCGTATGAAATTATTTTACAGCTATCGATTGGTAACTGACATAGCTCGTTGATGTATATCAAGAAAAGACTGGGACCCAGAATGCTGCCCTGTGGAACACCGTACGTGATTAGACGCTCATCGCTGTCGTACTGCCCGACTCTAACAATTTGCGTACGATTCCGCAAGTAGTCTCGAAATATTTCTAGAACTACACCCCGGATTCCAACGCTTTCCATTTTTTTCAGTAATTCTGGCGCAGAGACAGTGTCAAAGGCTTTAGATAAGTCGATAAAGATACCTAGACATTTATGTTTTTTGTCAAGAATCTTTACAGCATGCTCGGTCAATGCTAGAACGGCATCTTCGGTACTCATTCCCTTACGAAAACCATATTGGTTGGGAGATAAAATATTATTGGCGTCAAGGAATGAGAGGAGACTCTTGTTTAATACTCGTTCTAATATCTTTGACATAGCGGAAAGGACCGAGATAGGCCTATAATTATTTACATCGTCTCTGCGTCCAGATTTATGAATAGGGTGAACCACAGCCCGTTTAAATACGGCTGGGAAAACACCTGATGAAATGGCCAGATTGCAGACGTGCGTAATGATGGGGACTAATGCTGTGGTGGTAGCCCTGATTATGTTTATGGGTATGCCATCCCAACCTGTAGCAGAATCAGGCTTGAGGGACAAAATTATGCCTTCGACATCCATTTCTGTGGTTTCTAGGAGAACCATGGAATCACTTGATATAGAAGACGCTGCAGTAGGTGTAGGGGATATAGGCTTTATTTTGGATGCAAGACTTTTACCAATACTAGCAAAGTAGTCATTTACAATGTTAAGTGAGAGTCGTGGAGAATCCGAAACATGTAACAGTTCGACTGGAGGAGTTGTAGTAGAATTAATATCAGCCACCTTTTTAATTACATCCCAAGTTGCCTTAATATTATTTTTTGCTTTAGAGAATTCTTCTTTCTCATACGCGCGTTTGAGTTTTCCTAATAATGAGTTGCAGTGATTACGATAACGGTTATACGTGATTCGCAGAATTTCGTTTTCATGACATTTTTTTAGTTTGACGTGCATGCGGTCGCGGTTTCGAATACACCTTAGTAAACCGGGAGTAATCCAGGGCTTAAGGGTTCTTTGTTTTCTGGGTATTTTATATTCGTAAGTATTGTCCTTGATTATTTTAGAGAGACTTCCAATCAATTCTTCCGCAGCACAGTCAGCATCTGTCATTTTTAGAATAGGGGACCAGTCATGGCCGTTTATGGTTTCTATGACTGAGTCTCGATCCAATTTGCACTTGGTATGAGATGGGTTGCGATTCTTATTATTGGCTTGCAGAAATAGTAATAGGGGTTCATGGTCTGTAATGGACGATTCAATGACAATTGCTGACGCGGATAAATTGGTTTTTAAAAGGATATGGTCAAGACAGTTTGAAGCACGCGTGGGATATAGGTGTGCCGGGAGTAGACCGTGTGCGGCGGCACAGGATAGATACTCGTCTGAATTGGTGTCATTATTACCGTTCTTGATGTCGATATTAATATCGCCGATCAGGACAACAGATTGAGTGGAGAGCGTGAGAACTTTGTCCAAACTATCGATGAAGTTAGTTGTGTTTCTAAAGGAGGGAGACCGATAAACAGCAATGATTGAAATAGTGTCTATGGTACAGATAAGACAGTTAGCATCGGCGAAATTGGGTTCTTTTACATCATGTTTAATGGAAGATTTAATATAAATTGCACATCCGTCATTTTGATTAAAAGTATTTTTTGTACAGTAGGAAGTATAACCATTTAAAGTAGGTAGGAGTGATATTTTGCTGAGCCAACACTCAGATAGGACAATAACGTCACAGTGAAAACCCAAAAGTTCCATTAACACAGAGACCTCATCAAAATTTTTTTGAATGCTCCGGATATTAAGATGAAGTATCTTTAAACCTCTATTAGGATAAGCAATACACCGCAAGCACATTTCAGGAACACATTTGTATGATTTGGCGACACTGAGTGAGTCTAATTCGTCATCTAAGTTATTTGGATTCGCCATTTGTTAAAAGAATAAAGAAACCAAAAAAGGAGGCATTCACTTATGAGAAAGAAATTGGCCAGAAACGGACAGTTAAAAAATAAATAAATAAATATGATTTTAAAAAAGTGCATGGGTATTATAAAACGCTCATTTGTATAATAAATAAAAAACTTACGTGTGTAGTTGTGAGTGTGGATTGTTAAACTTATTCTAAAAAATAAACAAAAACTATAGAATGAACTAATTTTTAAGATTATAAATAGTCATTGATTCACTTCCATATCACGCAGAGTTTGCTCCGATTTAATGAGAATCTGTTTACCGCCTTCAATTTTCCGCAGAAAAACATTTTCGTTATTGGTCCAGCAGAACTTAAATTCTTTTAGCTTAGCGAATTGCCTCGCAGCAAAAAATAGCTTTCGGGTACTCGGAGGGAGATACTCGGCGACGTATATTGGGCAACGGTCACCGGCGACACCAATGGAATGGGTGCTTAGACGCTCTTCCTTATTCAATTGCTTATTGAAATCACGAACTGATGTGAGGAGTTTGAGTTTAGTCTGTACGCTGGTGAATTCAGTAACTATCGGCCTGGCGGATCCCGATTTTCCGGGGAGCCTGTATATGTCTCGTATATGCATGGTATTAATGGGTACGTTAACTGCGGCTCCCACTTTGATAACGATGTTGGTTAATTCTGCCATGGTTTCTTTCTCTTTCGAAGGAGGAATGTTGCGGATCTCGACAGTGGATGAACGCGAGGAGAGCTGAAGATCTTGCATTTTAATTTCTAGCGATTGAATGCTATCTTTATAAATAGTTCTTTCTTTTTGCAAAATCTCCATTTGTTTCAGTATGTCGTCGTACTGTTTGCTGATAAAACTGACAGTCTTCACGATCTCCGTGTTTGATTTCTGAATAGAAGCATTTTGACTTTTTAATTCAGCAATGTCGGAAGCCAGTTTCGTCATAGATGAGGCCTGACTGTCCAGGATTTTTTTTAAATGGGACTCCTGTTCATTTTTCCACTTCTTTAGCATTTGGAGAACCTCGTCTTTGAGGTCCTGCAGCTCGTTGGAAGGTGATGGCGCCCCTGGAGGTGATGACTCCCCTCGAGGACGCTTGTGTCTTGAAGAAATATTCACATTTCCGGATGGACTACTGGAGAGCGACTGCGGTATGTCTGAATCCGAGGATACTTGCATTAAATTCTTGTCCTTATTACCCGCGGGCTTCATCGGCGGGGACCGCTGCATACGCGACATCGTATAGCGCGTGCAGACGTCGAGCGTAAGCTTTAGTTCACCTGCACCCGATAGTAGGAGCGAGTGGCCACGGCAAGACGACCCAAGGTCACGGTTGGTGCGGCCGCTAGAGGTCGAGCGGGACAGCAATTATGACCACTATCTTTGTCCAGCACGGGGGCGTGGCCTACCGGGCGAGCGCGTCGGTATGGAAGATTTTGACAAATATAAATTACTTGTAATTAAGGAAACTAAACTCAATAACTTTGCCCTAACGGTTTACTGTCGCGAAGTGCACTATTTAAAACTTTTTATTAAAATCGGTAACACGTCCACTCTCGGCAGAGATCACGGGCGAAGGAATACAGGAACTCCCCGGTCTTACTATGTCCAGTGGGGAAGAGTTTATGAGGTAGGTGAGGACGCCTTGACGTCTTTCCAGCCACTTCTCAAACACCCCACTTAGAGTCAGTTCACACCGAGACGCGACGATACTGCGAATCGCATCGCAACGGTGCGAGGCGCTTATTAAAATCGTTGGCAGCACGACGCGAAAGTAAAAACGTTCCGCTGCTCAGCGAGACGCCGCGCGGCGTCACGAGGCGCAGCGCTGCATGAAGCAACGTATTCTAAATTCTCACAATGAAATGTGTATCTTTTCGCGTAGTAAATAAAGTTCTACTTTGAGCCACTCTATTAAAATGTGCGTGCAGCGCACGTCGCATTGCACATAGTATTCACCAAGACAGACTTTCCACTTTATTGAACTTAGTCCTAGTTGACTAAACGGGCCCGAAGCAATATTCAAGGTCATAAGAGCTTGCCTCTTCGCACAATCATTCATATATTTGGTCGTCTACTATGTGGACGTATCCATCTTGCAAGAGCTTCAAATCTCCTCACGGCTGTCGTCAGAGTGTCTTCGCAGGATTCTCCAATACTTCGGTCACATTGCAAGGAAAGACGGTGGCAACCTCGAAAGGCTTATTGTGGCCGGTAAAGTAGATGGTAAAAGGCCTCACGGGGGCAGCCCAATAAGTTGGTCCGACCAGATCCGCGGCGCTCTTAACTCTACGATGTATGGTGCCCAGGGGCGTAGCTACCGCCGTATCAATTATACGAGGGCCCTCAAAGTGAGTAAGGAAAAAAAATAAAAACTTTTTAATTTATTTTATTTTACAAATAACAAAATTCTATAAAACAATTACTTTTTTCCGGCCTTAAGCGTGCGTTCAAAAGTTGGCAACACTACATCGTTATGGCGGGCTGCGGGACTTCGCCGTTTTACTGATTTAATAAATCAGTTTGCCGAAAAAAAGACTAGGAAGCAGAAAGTGAAGTGGCTAGGAATTGAATATTTAAAATTTGATTTTTATTTGTAAAATGGTTAAATTATGTTATGATAAATAAATATTTCTTTTCACAATATTTTTTTTCTTTTGTGAAATATCTTTACCCCCATATAAGGGCCTCCAAACAAAATTTTTATACGGGGCCACGACAAGGCACGCTACGCCACTGACGGTGCCCTTCACAACGCCAAAGATAGAAACAGATGGAGGAACATCATAAGGGCTAAGGTGATGAAGCAGGGAGGTCACGACCCTCAGCATTGAGGAATACGACGCAAGGAGGGACTATGTGGACATTGGAAACAGATTACTGTTTGAAAGACTAACAGCTATCCTGGAATGCTAAAGGGTTTTAATCAGTAAGACTGACAGACTGTCCGCTGGAGCGGAGTGGTAATAATAAGGGTGCGTTTCCACTGAAGCAGAGTTGTCCGAAGTGGAGTGGAGAATATTTGTACTATGACCTACAGATAAGTGTTCCGGATCTGCGTGTCTTGTGTGAGTATTACATTTTTGTGAACTGTATCTTGATTAAAGAGAGCCCCGGGACCCCGGAATTAAGGCAAAGAAGGAACAGGAGTGGGTTTTAGTCAGTAAAAGTCTGACACGCCCTCCCGCTAAAAAAAAACCCACGATACAGGAGTATTTCCAAGTGTGGGGAAACTGACCCTGTTATAATACCTATTTGATGGCTGTGACATCAACCACGTCAAACTTGTAAAACAGCACAACTACAATGCCATTTGGATAGAAATACAACATCAAGGTTTTTATTTTTTCGTGGAACCCTACTCCTTTTACTTAAATAAGCCTAGTCCCGTCAAAATTAGTCTAGCCGTTTCGGAGATTAGCCAGAACAAATCGACAGACAGTCAATCATTCTATAGTTAGTAAAAACTCTAGTTCTAGCTGTGCTGTGAAACACATGAAAAATGTTTTGTTTGGATAATGCAGCCAAATTCAGTATTAAATGAACATTACTGAAAATTCGTATATGTGTAAAAAACGGATAAGTAGATTTTAAACTTTTTCACACAATGAGATAAATAATGACACAGTAGGTAGTCTTGAACTGACCAATGTCTTTCCATCAATTACAACCAATTATGTAAACATTTTGTTTGATTAGTTGAAGGCAATCGGCGGCAGTGACCTATCGCGCCGGACCCTGGTTCATGCTATGCTCTGGAGAGAGAGAATGGCAGGCGATCGCCTCCTGCGACGCAATAATGCTAGCGAAGGAACAGGCCGAATACGAGTGGGAACAAACGTCCTCACGCCCAAGCCGCCGAGATTCCGGAGTGCCCATTGATGTGTCATTATCTCCATTTCATCAAAGATGCTCCCTGATATCTCTCTTCTGTGTCGTTACACTCTTGGCAGAGTGGTCGTGGTTGTCATGAGGGCAGCTCTCCGGAAGCTGTTAGGGTACGGCGCACAACTTCCCGCCACTTTTGCCTGCTGGCAGTCATCCGGGCGCACTCGTTCAGTGGGCCGCCAACAGCTACCTTGATCTGGTCTGTCCATCGCATCGGTGACCTGCCACGCGGCCTAGTCCCGTTCACCTTCCCTTGTACAACAAGGCGTTCGATGGAGTCACTTTCGCGTCGACATATATGGCCAAAGTATTTAAAAATACGACTGCGCACCAACGTAGACAAGCGCTCCTTGACGCCCAGTTCCTTCAGTATTGAAGCGTTTGTTCGAAATTTGGTCCAGGAGACCCCGAGCATCTTCCTCCAACACCACATTTCCAGAGCGTCAATCTTTTTGGTCTCCGTTTGTCGCAAGGTCCATGTCTCCGCGGCGTATAAAAATATGGGAAACACTAATGTTTTAACGAGCCTGGTCTTCGTGGCTTTAGTTACTTTCCTGTTCTTCCATATTTTCTTGAGCTTATCCATTGCCGCCCTGGTCAGAGCCATTCGTCGCTTGATATCTTCAATGCAGTTTCCCTGATTTGAGATTAGAGCCCCGAGGTATATATAAGATTGTACGACGTCGCAGTTTGCTATTTGGGTTACGTCCGGCAAATTGTTGTTAGCTCTGTCGACAATCATCATCTTGGTCTTGCTACGGTTAATCTTCAAACCAAATTCCATGCTAACACTTTCCATTTTCGATAGCAGCTGTTCCATGTGGCTGGAGCTAGTGGCAAATAAGGTGGTGTCATCTGCGTAGCGTAGATTGGAAATTATTCGTCCACCAATTGTAACACCGTCTGTCCAATCTTCAAGGGTAATGCGCATAATCAATTCTGTGTAGATGTTAAACAAAAGTGGGGATATTATGCATCCTTGTCGAACTCCAGCGCTGGGATGAAAACTATCTGAGAATACATCTTCTGTTCTCACTGATGCAGTGCCATCTTCATACAGGCGTCTCAAAATTTGTACTAGGTGTTTCGGTGTACCCATTCGCAACAAAGTGTCCCAAAGTTTAGGCCATTTCACTGAATCAAATGCTTTCGAAAAGTCAACAAAGCAAATGAAAGCAGGCTTGTTGAATTCCCGAGACTTTTCAATTATTTGGCGGACTATCAGTATTTGCTCCCGAGTTCCTTTCCCTTTAACAAATCCTGCCTGTTCTGGTGCTATTTCCTTAGATAGGAAGCTTTTCAGCCGTTCATTAAGGATGTGTAGCATTATTTTACTGTGTAAAGTTTAAATAGTTAAACTTGTATTTTGTGGATCTTGATGATCACCATATGTTACAAGGAATAAAGCAGTATATAGTTAATGTTAGTGTTGTTTTATTTTTGGTAAAAATACGTAAGACAATTAGTATCTATTAATCTGACAAATGTTTTTTCTAACAGTAAAATATATCCATGGTAATGCCGGCCATACACGCTACGGTGCACCGGAGAGGTCTACCTGTGCAGGTATATCTACGCAGGTAGACCGCAGCGTGTATGGGAATAGACCTGTGCAGATTTTTTTGCCTGCGCAGGCGACCGGAGCAAAATTGAAAATCAATTCTTTCTAGTGACACCTGCGCAGGCATACCTGCACAGGTAGACCTCTCCGGTGCACCGTAGCGTGTATGGCCGGCATAACCAAACCATAAAGTTAGTTAACCATACTTCACATACTGGCATGGGAAATTAGTGCAATAAGGCGGTAGTTGTTACATTTTTTTGTTGAGCCTTTTTTATGAAGTGGAACAAGGACCGTATGTGTCCATTCTTCCGGCCATATACCCGTTTTCCATATCTTGTTACAGAGTCTGTGAAAGATTGTCACACCAATCTTTCCCAGAGCCCTTATGGTTTCTATTGGGATTTCATCCCTTCCAGTGGCTTTTCCATTTTTTAGATGATTGATGGCCGCCTTGACTTCAGATAGGAGAATGTCTGGCTCCAACTCAGATTCACCCTGAGGCTCTGTGCTAATAAATTCTTCAGGCTGGGGATCAAGGTATAGGGACTGACAGTAACTTTTCCAAACATCTGATACGCTTTCCAACTCACAATGAACTCTCCCTTCGCTATCTTCGATGGCCCAGGAGTTGGAAGTTAGCGTCTTCGTCACAGAGCGTATTTTTTTTGTAGAGGTCCCTGGACTCGTTATTGTGTGAGTGGATTTCTAGTTCCTCACATATCTTATTGAGATAAGCATTGTGATCTCGTCTGCAACCAGCCTGAATCCGGGCTGACAGCCTGTTCTGGTCTTGGATTCTTGCTCCCGATGCCTTCAACTTGCGCCTCTCCTCGACTAGTTTCAGTGTGTTTTCACTCATCCAAATCTGCCGGGCTTGTGCTTTTTTGGGAAGCACAAGCCTGGCAGATTATATAGCAGGAACTATTAGGATTCCAGTAGTAGTCAATCTAGTGAAGATTGCCTTGTAATGTGTATGAGGAGCCTGCCTATTAGTGTTGTTCTTTGTATGTAAACAAACATGATTGTGTAAAATACTCCTATTTCAGAGTTCGCAAAAACGCCGCTGATTTCAGTGACATGCAATATCTTGTGTAGGATGTGTTTGTGTCATAAGTATAACAAGGATTTTCAATAAATAAAACAAGATAACCTTTATAAATTTTGTTTACTTAAGTTTACTTTGCTTTGCTGTTCAGGATGATACCATCGTATTTCTGTTGGAACCACTTCATGGCATCTTCCTTTGTCAAGCGATGGGGGAACCCAACCTTTCCAGTCTTGCGTCTTCTGTGGGCTACATTGAAACCTGGGACAAGAGAAAAAAAAATTAAACTTTGCTCTAACATACTAAAACTGTTATGTGGATTAGACATTTTTATTATTTTTTAAAATATATATTTCTAGTTTATAAATGTACACCATATTCTTGTGAATATTAGGTTTGACCTTAAAATAGTCTTTAAAATATGGTTTTTATTATAGCACACATTTTACAGAATGACACTTTGTTGTTTTTATCACCCTTGAACATATATGTGCATTTTATAATAAAAAAAAAACAATCTGTCAACATACCTATTGTGGCTACTGTTACACAAGTCTTGCATAACCTAATATGAATGAAAAATACTATGAAGGACATCATTCGCAGTACATGCATTTTTGGTCCAAATTAGAAAGTGCCGTAGAAAAAAGATACTAATATCCTGTTTGTTGTTTTTATACAGAGGAATAACCCTATAATATCTTAGTTTCAAGAATCATTTTTGCTTACCTGGTCGGCCAAGTACGACGTAGAAGTCAAGACCGTAGATACCAATGGAGGGATCGTATTTGATACCCAAGTCAATGTGTTCCTGGATACCAAAACCGAAGTTTCCGGTGGCGGAGAAGTTGTCACGCCTCAACTCGTATTCCCTGACCTGGAAGCCAAAGACAAAAAATATTTAACTATTGATTTATACAAACACAATATTATATAGTGTGCCATCAACAATGAAAAGTGACAAAACCCTTTAACAGGGTAAAAATTTCTCAAATATTAGGGAATTCACCTAACATACATAAGGTATCAGTTATTTTTTTCCGCAATAAGCAAGTTTAAACCCAGATAAAGAACCCTATAAATAAAATTAAAGATAATGCAATTAGATCCACTTTTTTTAGTCCAAGGAAACATATGGTAGGTAGGTATGGAAAAGAAGTGAACCACATGAAAGTAACACTGTTCTTCAAGCACTGTTAGCTCAAACACTTATAATAAATTGATAATGTAGTAACCAATAATATTGGTATTATCATCAAATTCTAATGGTGGTATTATTATTTGCTACGATATATCCATTCCATCATCACTTCTGAGAACAGGTGGTTTTCAAAAACATAACCCCTAACTAGTCAGTTATTGTAATGTAATTTCCGTAAGTATTCTGAACAGTAAGAAACTAGTGCTCAGAAGTTGCAAATTGGAAATATTGCTCTTGCATGAATTTACAAACAGTAATACAAGTTATGTTACTCTTGAACAAGTTCATGCTGCTATAGCTGCAAGGCACAATGGGCATACAAACCTTTGTGCAGTTATTAATAGCTGCACATCAATTGCACTATAATTTTACACTCACCTTTCACAAATAAAAAGTAAGGTAAATTTGCAACAACGGTCTTTGACCACTGTGACATTTCAGTCTTAATTAAAAAAAACAGATATATAGACAAAGTTGTCTTGGCTCTTTACATATTCTGGGCAGATTACTGTTGTTTTTCAGGGTACAAGGCATAGATATTTTTAAAATGTCAATGTACTTTATTACATCTAGCCCCTGCTATTATAGTTGACTATGAAGTGTCAGTAATTTGGTTTGTATGAAGATACAACACTAACTAGAATCATAGATATTGTTTACTTACTTTAAGACCTCTTTCGAGGATCTCCTCAGCCTTAGCACCACGGACAGTGCAGTGGACCGCAATCTTTTCATTACGACGGATTCCGAAGGATCTGACAGTGTACCTGGCCTTTGAGAACACAGGCTGTTGACCGGTAAGCTGTTCCAACACCTGGAATAATAAAAGAAATAATAAAAGTTTATTTATAATTGATACATATTTTAGTTTTATTTTCTTGTGAACTGTATTGTAACAAAACATGGAAGATGGTTGTTTAAGTTTAGTAAGTACATGAAATGTTATTTCCGTAAGTATTCTGAACAGTAAGGAAGTAGTGCTCAGAAGTTGCAAATTGGAAATGTTGCTCTTGCATGAATTTACAAACAGTAACACAACTTATGTTACTCTTGAACAAGTTCATGCTGACTTACAACGTTTGTAGTATCTTTCAAGCCCAATGGACAGTTACTTGTAGGTTATTTTAAGACCTGCCATTAGTTAAGTCGATCAATAAACCGTTTTGTAACAAAACAGCACATGCTACTTCAAATTGAACATCAATTGAAATAGCAATATTCGAGATGACAACATAATGGATTAACGGTTCTAAAGCACAAGAACTGAGCCGTCATCGATTTTTACTATTACATTCTCAGCAGTCAACACGGTACCTTTGTGTACCCATGTTTTGGGGGTTATGATAAAGACAATATACAAAACACTTCACAGAGTAGTAGTTAATTATGAAACAATGACTAACCTTAGCAGCACGAGTCAGCCTGTCACCAGACTCTCCGACACAGATGTTCAGGCAGAGTTTCCTGATGTGAAGATTTCTCATAACATTCTTAGAGTTATCTTTAGGAGGTTTCTTCTCCTTCTTGTCTTTCTTCAACGCGGGCGGTGGTACACGCTGAAATGCATATTCTTAGTTTACTCTTAGCACTTTCAACACACATTTATTTATTGTAAAAATAATCCCTGTGTTCAAACAAGACTAGGTTATGCCGAATCTGAGACCAATACACAGCGATAAAACCAAAAATAAGATGTTGGAAGGTAACAAATTTAAATAACGAAGAGATTGAAACATATTTTCACGCATAATCTAAGAAAATATAACCGATTCAGACAGATAAATTAATATAAAATTCTAAAACACCCACCGCCATGGTTACGACTTATCAAAAAGAACCATAAACAAATTGGCTGCTAACGTCAATGTCAAATCTGAACCATAAGCAAAAGAAGAATGTTTTACACAAGATTCGAGTACTAGTCTTTTCAGTTATCATAAGTAAAAAAAAACAATATTAGTACAGATTCATGACTTAATTATTGTACTATATTTTGCTATTAGTACAGCGGATTCTTAAGATTTAAACGTTTTTCAAAAACATTCATTTCAAAAATACAATCGTTTGTACAACGCATAAAAATCAAAGAAAGTCTTCCACGAAACTAGCGTTCCAGGTTTTTTTGAGCCTAAATTTATAATACAGATGTACGATTATATGCAATTCACATCGTTTAAACAGTCACACGAATATACCCATAACTTACTTTCTTCTTGTTAGTCACATAATTTCATAGAATAGAATAATATTTATTTGCATATATTATTACGATTTTGGCGTGACTCGCCAAAAAAATTATGTTTTGGCGAGTCAATTTACAAATTTTGGTGTATTTATATATTTAAACTTTATAAATAATAGTAATGAACCTCACAAGCCAATTGGGTTCTTAAGGGGTCTATACTTGGTCCACGATTTTTTATAAGAACCAAATGATAAAGTTTTTGAACTTAAGCATGATAGGATGGGTTTTCTATTTCTAGCTCTGTTGCAGGTAAGCGAGCCATTAAATTAATGGATAGTGAAATAATGACTATTGTCATTCGTTCCATAATATTTTATTACCTATTCGTTGTTTCTGCATATAAATTGTTGTTTAGCAAAGTAAATATAATATTCTTTCGTAGAATATTAATTGACCTCTGATATAGGTACTATTTCGATTTTTATTATAGTACATAAGTACATAATTAGTTGAGATACATAGTATCTCAACTATAATTATTTTCTAAGCAGTAATTCACTCCCTGCACATGAAAAATATATCTTAAAATTATCATCATCATCTCAGCCGAAAGACGTTCACAGCTGGACACAGGCCTCTCCCAATTATAGCCAAAACGACCGGTTGTGTACATCCATCGGATTCCCGCGATCCTCACCAGGTCATCGGTCAACCCTGTGGGAGACCTTCCTTCCATAAAATTATATCGTGAGAAAAATGACTACATGTAGGTAATAAATTTCATTCTATGATATTTTTAATTTATGTAAATAAACAATTCCTTTATTTTCACAAATATTTATATTTTTCGTACGTGTATTCACTAATGTGTAGTTTAGTGTAGAAAAAGGTTATACTCCTACCTGCAGATTCTATTCCCTATACAAATCGCAATAGAATAAGTAGGTACTTCCTTATTAATGAGATTGAGATCCGTTACTTCTCAGTGTCGTTGTATCTACATATTGATTGACGAAGTGGCCTAGTTCTCAAATAGAATCAAGTAATCAATAAATTGCAATCTTATACAGACATCTATCTATAGATATGGTAAATTATTTAAATATGGCGGAAGAAAAGCGGAAATCCAAAGTAATTGCTAATAAAAAGTATAAGAAGTATTATTGCTCAATATGCAATGTATTTACAAACTCGGAGAATCAATTAAATCAGCATTTAGAAGGCATTCGCCATCAACAAAAGGAAATATTTTCTCCTCGCATGAATACCGATAATTCTGATAATAAATATGAATGTAATAGTCTTGTGTATGTTCCTGCCTTCGCTGTTCTTTTCATAACATCATTTGTTTTTTGTTATACAATTGTTGTGTATTGCAATTGACACCTAGCGCTAATGATTATCATAAATAAAACATTAAATTGTAGTTAACGACGCCTTAAATTTCGCGCCATAATTTTAATTGGCGGAGAAGTCGTCCCCAAGCGTTCACGGCTTCTATGCGCACGAACGAACGCGCAGAACAATGAGGTAGCAGCCATTTTATGTCGGTGTCTAAGAAAAACATAATTCGAATGGCCAATCTTAACGAAATTGTGTAATTAGTGATATAATTTATGTGATTCTGTATACACTACTATATTTAGGTGTTTCTTTACTTATGTGAGTAGAATATGACTTTTGCTATACATATAATGATATAATAACATAAACGCGATGAAACCTAACATTTTGCATAAAAAAGAAATAATAATAAATTTGTATCTCATTCCCTCCATACATTATGAAAGGTCGTTGTATTTCCAATAGCTACAAGTCTTTCGTTTGCAAACGATGTTTATGTTTACCGATAGTAACTAACGGGTATTATCACAAGTACTTTCTGTAGATTTAGCTCGGGATAATATGACATAACTTTCACCGAAACGTTGAATAAAGAATTATAAACCCGTTTTGTTTACATTAGACTTGTATTGGTTACTAAATTACTTGTCGTATGACAACCGGCGTCGCGCAGCCTCGGCTTGAAAGTTGGGGACAAAATTCAATAACGAATTGGCCATTTTATTGATGGCCGGGGGGGAGGCTGGGTGGAGACAGTCGGTCGGTGAGCTTCCGCCATTTAATATTTTGTTAGACATTTTAGCTGTTTCCATTATGTTTTCTTGTTTACACTCGTATATCTACCGATTAGAGTTGCCGCTGTATATGTGAACAAGTTTACATACGTACATATCTGCATATGCTACACAAATATGCTAAAGATAAGCACCCTTGTGTGAGTGTATGCTATTATATTCGTATACATGCCTATATACCTACCTATCTATTGCGTTTCGCATAAGTACATATCTTCGGCTTTTTATGCACCTATCTACTGTGTTCAGTCAATGGCCTAACAACAATATAAATAAAACAGCAATGTAATGTGTCTAATCTATTTTGTTATTGTTTGCAATTATCAGTTTAACATTATTATGATTTTTGTTTGACATAATACTTTGTTTGCCTAATATTTACTATGCGTTTATGTATTTTTTCTTAGCACTGTATTTTTTTTTGTTTCCCTGTATCTGCCTCTGTTGATTTGTAACCACCTGATTTTGTAACTCTTTTTTTGTTTTAATTATATTTTTTAATTACGCAAAACAAAGCTTTTTATTTCAAATTGGTATTTTTTTTGCTCAATGGGTTTCATGTTATTTTACAAAATAGTTAGGCACATACCTAATATGTAAGTAAAAGGGGATCCGACCTTCCCTAGTGATTATTTATATACCCTTTGAATAAGTACTGTTTTTTTCACAGTTGCCTAACCATTAATTTGCTATCATAGTATTTATTGGGCTACTCAATGTTCTTCATAAAATCATTAAAAGCAGATTTCATGGCACTAATACCTTAAAATAATGCTTCCATTTTTATTGAACATCTAATTAAATACTCATTACAAAAAGCTTATTTTATTTTGATAATAATTTACTTTTAACTAAGGCGAAAAATAGTAATGGCGCGTTTTGAGTCTAATTTTCCGGAAGTAGTACTAAACCATGATAATCTGCTGCACTTGATCCTTGGGAATCCAGTGTCATAAAATTCCTTCCCTATGCAACCATTTTAACAAGCTTTTGTCAGCCATTATCATCACATCTATGCATAATCGACCCTGTTTGTTACTTGCCTTTATGTCCAGTAAGTTTAATTTGAATTGGGATAACATTAAAATGTCAGTTTTTGATCTGCAACTTGTAACTTGTATATCTTAGACTCGAAATAATAATGAGTCAATAGTTATTATCTTTTCCACTTGAGTAGTTACTTGACCCGATTGTGTAAGAAATATAGTGAAACTGGAATTGTTGCCACTTCAACAGCCGCTATTTCGTTTTTATAGGTAAGGGATTCCTAGCCTAGCACTTTAGTAGCCTAGGTATAATTTTGTACTTCCAGGTAAGTAAGGTTGAACTCCATATATTACGTCGTAGCATCGACAACAATTTTTATTTAAAGTTTTGTCGGACACGCAATACCTGACATCATAATTCGAATCAGTCACACTTTGACACTACTTTAAACCAGAACTTAACATAGTTCTTAACAAAAGGTAAATAAAACTAATGGGTAGTAAGTTCATATACAGGAAGGGCAAGTGCAATGTGATAGCCATTTGACATCAAGTTCTTTTCAGGTGGCAGAAGTTGAAAATGGGGGAGGAAAGAGGTCGCCATTAGTTTCCCAGCACACTGGGGCGTAGGCGTCGGGGGTGTGGCACGGGGCGTGGGGGTCCCCGTGCCACCCCCTGGCGACCTACTCGCCACTATCTCCATGTTCGAACAGCAGATCAAGGCTGAACCCATGAGGTAAGACTTAGGATCATAGCCACCAACTTCAGCGGGTTTGTAGGTCTGCATTTAAAGATTTTTGAAATCGTTGTTCTTTAACGTAACGAATATTTGACCCACCATAAAAAGAACAATAGGGAATAAACTAACAATAAAAGACTCTTCTCAAAAGCTCACGCAGAGTTGGGTAAAACAGTTGGGTTCCTAACAAGTTGTTGAATAATTATACCTGGGTAGAAATTGCACCCGGAACATACGGTTCCGCCTTTAGATCTAAAATAAAGTCCAAATATGAACAACCATGAGGGCGGAGTCGAGCTGCAACCAGACAGCCGTTTTAGAAATTAAAATATGAACAAGCAAATTCGCAATATTACTGTACAGTACAAACAAGATCTCTGGAAATCTATAAGTTCACTCAAACAAAACAGGCAAAATCTGTTAAACAAGTTAATAATTTTGCAGGATAAAGGCTCCCCCACACAGACGCGTTATTACCGGTCGATAATATCGCATGCGGTATTGCGTTAACGTCCGGTACTTCCATTGTAGCGTTATTATCGCAGCAGTGTGTAACTATATGACCATCCTAATACAAAATGTACTGAAAACAAATATCGCAATAACGCATGCGATATTATCGACCGATAATAACGCGTCTGTGTGGGGGAGCCTTTAATATCAAATGATGCATTTTGCGTTGCAGTTTCTACACATCTCATCCCCACGTACACTCCGGTCCCCCAACAATAATACGTTCAGATTCAAGCCATGCATCCATCATCAACATGAACCAACATCACCAGACACACCAAGAGGATTCGAAAGACAGCCTCATAGTACAACACCAAGTACAACACCAGCAAGATCTCATGGAACAACATCAACAACAGCAAGAAATGCAGCAACAAGATGACGAGGTGAGTTAGCTAGCTCTTCTGGAAATATAGACATCATGGGTTTGTTTAGTATAGTCATCAGGTTCTCGGCACCATCGGCTGAATGAAAGCAAGTTTAGTGCCGAAATTACGCCGCACAGTTCCTTAGCTTAATATCTTTTAAACAGCTCAACTCAGGGTGCCTGAATTCCTAAAATCTTTGTTTCTACGGTTCTTTGAAAGTTTCACTTTTTATTTTCAGCTGAGTTTCAAAGGCATGGAAGATGAAGGAGTTGACATGGACATGGACGGACGACAGTGTTCTCAGGTTAGACCATATTCAATTTTAAGACACATTTTGTTATGCTAACCACAATTTTACAAATAAAGCATCAATGCAACCGTTTTAACAGGGTATGGGAGTGGACATGGGATCAGTTCAAACTAAAATGGAAGTGTCAAATGGGGGTCAATCGACGCCACGATCTAAACCTCAGGCCTGTAAGGTGAGCGAGAATCGTTTAAAATACTGGCTGTTTGCAGTTCTTTTCTCTAATTCTCGCTATTTTGAACTTCTCTAACTTTCTAATATCTTTTACATCTCTAGATAGGTCTACATAAGCTCTATTAAACTAAGTAAGCTCGTAATCTTTCTAACGTACATGCTAAATCTCTAAAACGCGTCATATTTTAGCAAATTTAAACAATTCCAAATGTAAAATCTATTTTGCACCTGTTTTTCTGTTTCGAAGGAAATATTCTTGTTAAATAAATAAAACAATTGACTGCATAAAAATCTGAACCGTGTTTGATCAAATAATCAGCTAATATTATTAACAACGTAAAAATGGGTTACTGGGAAAATAAAGTTATAAGTACGACGAGTGAATCTGAGCAGTGCTTTTGTTAAATACCGTAAAAATCTTACCATTTCCATCTTAATTTCTTCTTTCAGGTCTGTGGCAAAGTTCTGTCGTCGGCTTCTTCTTACTATGTCCACATGAAGCTTCACTCAGGAAATAAACCTTTTCAGTGCACTGTAAGTATATGTGTGTGTTAAGGATACATACAATAGATTGAAGTTGAGATTTATAACTAGGACTCTTCAACAATCAGTCAATAGGTAAAGGAACCTATTGCCCAGCAAAATAAGCAGATGTAGAAATAAGGACATCTTTTTTACGCACTTTGTTAATTAAATATAAATATAATTAAATATAAGTGACGCTAAGATCCTATAAGTTAATTTTTAAATAAAGATTACCTACTTAAAACATACCTGTACGAACGTACGCAAGCACTGGTGTGCTTACAATTTGCTGCAACATTACAAAAATTGCCAGATAGTGCATGCGAGGTTGCCAGGTTGATATATTCGTAATGGACAGATGTATGTACTTGCAAATACCGGTAGGGTTTCATTTCGTCAAGACACGTAACAAAAGCACCCAAAAAAAAAACAAATTGTATGCACATTGTTTATTTAGTACCCCTCCTTGTCGGACAAAGATGTACTTGGATGTCTTTGTCCGGCAATTATTACCTGACTATTAAGTGGACTAGGTACCTACTTACTTAGTTTTCAGATCAAGTCCAACACTTGTGTGTGGGCTAAGATGGTTTCAGAAGCAGTACGTAGCATTTTCGCGGAGATATGTATTGCGAAAATGCTACCTACCGCTGCTGCGAAGATGTTAGTACGGTACTAACATCTTCTGGCGTCCAGGTATATTTCGTCAAGCAAATATTTCTGTGCTAGGCACTAAACATATTTTCTACATTGACGTAGGTGTGCGACGCAGCTTTTTGCCGTAAGCCGTACCTAGAAGTGCACATGCGCACACACACAGGGGAGCGCCCCTTCCAGTGCGATCTCTGCCTCAAGCGATTCACGCAGAAGTCCAGTCTCAACACGCACAAACGTGTTCACACAGGTCAGTGTAAACTAACCCTAACATGGACTTGTTGCATCTGAAGCATCTCGGTGTTGTTCACAGGCATTCGGAAAACAGAATTCATTGAAAATTTTACTTTTAACATTATTCTGTTTTTCGTTCGCCTGCATAAAATAATATTTTTCAAACACTAAATGTTTAATGCCAACGCTCAATGCTCGCATATAAAACTCTTCATCGCATTTGCAATAAACAAATTGATGTCTTGAAAAATATTGATTTATCTGATAGCTGATATAATTATTGTTGTGATATCTTGTAACGATGACTGATAATTGCAATATTATTGTTGAATGCAATTTAATGTAATTTCCATATTATTTTTTATCTGCCAGTAATTTAAAAGACTATGCATTTTGCACTAAAAAGAACATTATATATTTTGTCTTTCGATAATCACTAAAATAAATTTCCCCAAACACTGAATTTTTTTTATTATTATAGGGATGAATGTTTAAACACTGATTTTAGGATGGAGGTATTAGGAGATCTATATGGAAGTTACATTTTACTATACGGAACTGGAAAAACTTAATAAATAAAATCCCAATTTTAGAATGTACCATGAGGGGATTGCTCAAAAATTATTATAAAACAAATTGGATTCTTATATTTTCAAGTTGACCTCCTCCTGTTTCCGCGAAACCGAAATATTTAAAATTATTTTGTGTTATTGTTTTAAATTTCCATTGGCTACCTATTGTTGATTATGGCTTATACCCTGTTTTGACGCCCTGATAAACAAGCTATTTTGTATTTTATATGTATTGTCTTTTTCTTGTTTATACTCATACCTATTATTTTATTTACGCTAGATGTGCTACATATTTATATATTACCTACGTTTTGCTAGGAAAGCGTACTTTTGTATTATCCACGCACAGATACTGTTTATTTGTTCATATATTATGTATGTAAGTAGATAGCGACTCCGTTCCTCATAAGAATTGGTCAAGTTCGTATACCTATCCGGTCTTTCCCCACTCACTCTTATATATTTATCCATATCAGATGAAATTGTCGTCTCCCCTTTCTTCCGTTGTGTACTTCATTGGGTAATAAATTCCCTACAATATTTTTCTTTTATTTCATGGTGCTTATTTATTCTTAATTTCCAAGCACGCGGCCTCTGGACAGAACTTTTTACAACTTTTATTCAGACACCTATATTATACAATATTGTTTATTTACCATTCATTATACTATCATATTAAATCTAATGAACTATACGTACTAAAATACATATAGCCAAGTAGGACACTGGTGCGACACACAATTCGCTGAAATAGTTGACAATACATATGCTTAACATACGACATGTGAATAGTTTTTGAGTTGTGCCAATAGAGCTAATAGTGTATTCGCAAAAAGATCAGGGCGTGAGGAAGGCTTCATAGATGTGAGGTAAACAGGGGGAGGTAAAGAACTCACAATGGATCCGAAGCGGCCTAACATACCGCTCTGTGTCCAACAATCACAGGGAAATCGATTGTGTGTTCTTGTTAACGTGGTGTAGACAAACGAGCGTGTGTTGTTCGAATGTGGCCTGGGTTCTAGATGAGCACATGCGCGCGTTGATGGTGAAGGACCGGCCCTACAAGTGTGAGCTCTGTCAGATGCGGTTCACGCAGAGCTCCAGCCTCAACCGACACAAGAAAATTCACACGGGTGGGTTGATATCTTTAGCACCCGTGCCGACTCTATCGCTGCAGTACACGTACTGCCCGCCTCCTCTCTTGGCTCCTCAAGCCCCACATCTCTTAGTCCGTTCACTTGAATGTAAGCCGTATTCTGACTCATTCGATGGTTTCGTTCAGAGGAACACAGACGTGCGCTGCTGGCTAAGGATCGGCCCTACCAATGCGGCGTCTGCTTTGTGAGATTCACCCAGAAATCAAGTTTGGGCCGGCACGGAAAAATACATACCGGTGGGTCCCTACCTATACCTCCTGCCTACTTGTGCGTGACGTTTTCCTTGAGGCAGAATGGTACTAACGTGTATTATGTTATAGAGATAGCCTACCTCCCCCTGAATGTGTGTGAATGGTTTCATTAATGTTATTTATTAGGTAATTTAATGAAATACATATTGTTTGAGAGGGTGCTGAGATGCTATATCGATACTCGTATAACTTATAGAGGAGCACAGACGAGCCCTGTTAGAGAAAGTGCGGCCGTACCAGTGCCACATCTGTTTTATGCGCTTCACTCAGAAGTCCAGCCTGGGACGACATGGGAAAATACACACTGGTAGGCATTTTCCCCTAAAATCCTTAAGTAGACAATGAATTTGTTATTATTCGTTAGCTCACGTTACTAGGCAGTAACATTAGCAGTGCGTCGAGCTGGACCGTTGTTTTAGCTGAATTTTGTTGGTATTTCTAGAGGAGCACATCCAATCGCTGATCAACAAAGTGCGCCCCTATCAATGCGACATCTGTGACAAGCGGTTCACTCAGAAGTCCAGCCTTGGCACTCATAAACGTATACACACCGGTGGGTCCCTTGATATTTCATTTATTTTGGTTCGGTCTCGAAGCCACAATAGCTCTTATAACTCAATAAATTAATTAAATTGTGGCTTTGACACCTATGTTTTGTGAATAGTTTTAAGGGCTCCCTGACCTAATATAATATTATTATGTACCTATAAATTTTTGTTTTGAATATAATATCTACATGGTTAGCGATTTGGAAGTGATGCTTTGTTCGTTTCAGTCTATCTACAAGCTTACATTAGGTTACACACGCTCAAAAACTATTCACAAACAGTTAAGTAAAGCATGTGTACGTTGTGATGATTTTCGTTAAGTTATAGGAGAGAGAATGTCTGATGGACAAATAACGTGGTTAAATTCCCTCATGGTAGTCAGTTGGAAACAATCGGCATTCGGTAACTAAGCTCAGTAGAATTATTTGTCCATCGTGGTTTTGTTTTGTTTCTCTGTCCCCCCGTGTCCGTGTGTTGGCGGCGCAGGGGAGCGGCCGTTCCAGTGCACCGTCTGCCTCAAGTCCTTCACGCAGAAGTGCGCGCTCAATTTGCACGAAAAAATACATACGGGTTAGTAGCCCACATATATTATAATCCGCAGTATACTCCTTTCGGTACGACTAGCGTTAACTTGCGACTCGTCATGCAGTCATTTCATTTAGCGTCATGCTTCGCTCCTATTTTTCCGTTGCCCGCATAACCCGTTGTTTTACTCTCCCTGTTTTTGATAGCTTCCATCTCGTTGCTTTCGACTAACATCTCGTTTTCTTTAACTCATTCAAATGCGCGCTTTAAGTACTTCTGCAATCACTGATAATTTCCCGCCTGTCATATTATTAATAACTGCCGGTCATTCGCCCCTCTTATTCCTCTCATTCTGCATACAACTCGGTGTTTTAGCATTTATCATTTTTATCATTTCTTCATGGATATTAATTCATTCACAAAAGCGGTAATGCAATCGCCGCAAAGACGCATTCCTGGCGCCCCAGCATCGTATCATAATGCGGTGCTGGCTTTCAAAATTGGGTTACAAAATTGGGGGCGAACCGGTCGCCGCGTGCGACGCTCGATGCGGTCGAGATTGGCAGTGGGCGGGCGGCCACAGGCACACGCCATGCGTCGGCGACGTGCGTTACTCGCTTTTGTGTGTGCACTGGGCGCAGTGCAAGGGCGTCCTTTCGCGTGCGGGCAATGCCCGGCGGCGTTCGCCCGCCGCCCCTACCTGGACATTCACATGCGCACGCATACAGGCGAGCGGCCCTATCAGTGCGACGCGTGTCTGAAGCGCTTCACGCAGAAGTCCAGCCTCAATATACATAAGAGGACGCACACAGGTGGGTGACCCCGCGGGCCGGACTGGCACCGCCCGCCCACGCCTCTCTCCACTCGCACTCCGCCTCTCCTCCGAATCTCTCCCAACTTGAGCGATCGTGAACCAAATGTAATTAACGTAGTGAAAGATTTGGAGCGGAGTACGCGGCGAGCGGCGACCGGTCCGCACCGCAACCTCCGTAGAGCGAGGGCGTCTAGCGTCCTTGCGGGCTCGCCGCCGCTATAATATATGTGTTGGGCACCAGTCCAGGGCAGACCGTTCCAGTGCCTGTCGTGCCCCGCCGCCTTCACCTGCAAGCAATACCTGGAGATACACACGCGCACGCACACCGGCGAGCGGCCGTATCAGTGCGACATCTGCCTGAAGCGCTTCACGCAGAAGTCCAGTCTCAACATCCACAAACGGACGCACTCAGGTACGTGGGCGGCCTGCGAGCCACCGGCGCTAGGGAGGAATGAACGTATGTGGGCTACTAGAGTGCGTGCACGCGGGGAGGCGGGCGCCCGCAGTGAGCTAACCATACCGCTCGTCCACAGTGCAGGGGCGGCCCTTCCAGTGCCTGCAGTGCCCAGCCGCCTTCACGTGCAAGCAGTACCTGGAGATCCACAACCGCACGCACACCGGCGAGCGCCCCTACCAGTGTGACGTATGCCTCAAGAGATTCGCGCAAAAATCTACACTCAATATACACAAACGAACGCACACAGGTCAGTCGACAACGCTCAGCGCACGCTTTTAACATTATTTTTTTGTCTATTGAACATTCATATTCACCTGCAATTATTCTGTACCATTTATACCATATTTTCTTAATGTACTTTCTTGTGTTCGAATTTAAAGTTGTCGGTGCCACATAACTAATTAATCGTAAGTCCTACTGTGAGTATTTTCATATGATGTGTATCGTGCAAAATGATGTAATAAATTAATAAAGACTAATGTAATGCGCGGGTGGTCAGTGCAAGGGCGTCCGTACCAATGCATGGAGTGCCCGGCGGCGTTCACTTGCAAGCCGTACCTGGAGATACACATGCGTACGCACACGGGGGAAAGGCCGTTCGAGTGCGATGTCTGTTACAAACGCTTCACGCAGAAATCCACGCTCAACATTCACAAGCGAATTCATACCGGTACGACTACGTCGCGTTCCATTCATAACGGCGTCTTGTACACACAACCTGCTCAACATGTTTTACACACAGACATCGGTCGCTCATTATTACCAGCAAGTTTTAGAATTGAAATAACTGCTCTTACATTGGCGCTATTTGTTGAAAAGACGGTATTACCTAGTAAGTATATAGTGACCGATGTATGTTTGTTGAAACAAAGCGACACGGCTGTGTGCACAAGCGCCTTAACCGTCTACATGAATCATTGTCTGTAACCAAATGATTCATAGTAGAAGCTTAGTGTGCCTAACAGATAAAAAACATTGTAATACTAACAAACTTAGGAATTTTGCATATTAGGAAAGGCCACCTAACCTAACCATTGCATGTTGGGCCAACGTTTAGAGAAATTAGCTCCACTATAACAAAGCAGAAATTGAGTAGACATTAATCAAGGAGTTTACAAACGAAGCTTTAACACCATTAATGCATGTTTAGCAACTCAAATGCCTCGTAAGAAGACGATGAAGACGCATGTAATGATCACATTATTGAATAATGTTTTTCGTCTGGTAGGTTACTATTAATAGAAAGTAGTGAATAATTCACGAGGTTGGAAGATAGCTATGGTTCGTTTAGAAGACGGCAAATTGCTTTAACAGGCAGATACTTTGTCATTCTGAACTTAATGATGTGGCACCGACAACTCATTGTAAGTTATAATTTTTATCATCCGCTGCATCATCACTTGAGTTTCAGTATTATTATTTATTATAGTTTCTTGGCTTACATTCATTAATTTCAGACTGCATCACTCTCTAATCGCATCTTGCCGTCTTTCTAACATCATTTGCCTTCATTTTCGCTTTCACCGATTATTATCAAGTGCCTTGCTTTCATTTCATTTGTTTCTTTTTCGTTGGTTCAGTATTACAGAAAAGTTTGTGTTTCAGGTGAACGTCCTTATGCTTGTGATATTTGTCAGAAACGTTTTGCTGTGAAGAGCTATGTAACAGCACACAGGTGGGTCTCTATTTTGAACA
Source organism: Mythimna separata (assembly GCA_030763345.1). NCBI lineage: Eukaryota > Metazoa > Arthropoda > Insecta > Lepidoptera > Noctuidae > Mythimna > Mythimna separata. The sequence goes on from CM061187.1 coordinate 9,531,784, forward strand.
GTTTCTTTCTTATTTCTCGGGTTTTTTTTTGGGAGAATGAGCATAGGACCTTTTAGAATCAATATATGGGCAACGCTACATTTAGTGGCCATTTCAACTTTGACAGTTTAAAATAAGCAGTAACGTTAGTAGGTTACTGCTTACTGATTTTGAATCTAGTTGTTCTAGAATCTATTTGAATCTAGTATTCACCGGAATAATAGATTCAAAATTGCATTAATCAGTAAGCAGTTTTGAATGCTATTCTGTTAAGTTATTGATTATTTTAAGCCGTTAAAGTTAAAATATAAAAGGAGCCAATAACTATAGAGTTTACCCTGAAACCTTACTAACACTAACTTAATTAATTGGGTTTTCAAAACGGATTTATAAATTACCTATGGTGTCTTCCGTAGATGGTCTCACGTGGCCGACAAGCCGCTGAACTGCGACCGCTGCTCCATGTCGTTCACGTCGAAGTCGCAGTTCGCGCTGCACATCCGCACGCACTCCACCGGCTCCTGCTACGAGTGCAGTGTCTGCGGACGCTCCTTCGTTAGGGACAGCTATCTAATAAGGTACATACAAGTTTATTACAATAGGTAAAATAACTAATTGTACCTATATCTTTCTGTTTAAGTCTTCCCAAAAACTTATTTTCCAGTTATATCATAACTTTGCTCTTGTTCAAATTCATTGTTTTTTGGAATAATTTTGAACAACAAAAAAACTTACAGAGGACTGGAACAACTTGCCTGCTGCTGTCTTCTCGTCCGATTATAATTTAGATGCCTTCAATGCTAGACTGTAAAGGTTCTTAATAAACTAGTGCGCCTCACCATCAACTGCATCACTCCATCATGCGGGATCGTAGTCAAACACTAGTTTTTACCACAAAAAAATAAATGATGTTCATAAAGCATTAAGTTAATTTTCATCATATAATTGCAATATGAATTATTGTGAATGGAGTTTACACAATTAAATATTTGCTAATTCTCGTAAAAAGGCCCAAGAATCCTGTGAAGAAATAATTTAGTTCTGCAGACTCTGTCTTTTCATTTCACCATAATAAACTATCTAAAATCTACTTATCTGTTGGCAACAGACACCACAACCGTGTCCACCGCGAGAACCACAGCAACGTGTCGGCGAACAGCATCGGCACCATCAACAGCGTTGCGACCAACACCAACAACTCTAACAACAGCAACTTTGACTCGCCCGGCGTTTGTGACTTAAGGTATGGCGCCACAACGAGCCAAATTTTTATTGAAACAAGTTCTAGAAATCAGATATAGGGTCATCACTAGACTTTGAATATTTGAAAACCTTTAAAAATCCAGTGTAATTTGTCATAAATCTTTGAACAGACTGATTTTCATGTTGATATAAATATTAGATAGTAGATGCGGATTATATAAAAAAACACGTCTGAAACTGGACGCTTTGCAGATGAGTAACGTCGTATGTTAACATTAGCATTCATAACAAAATAGAGTGATACGGGTGTACGGCATCACAGCGTGCAGCGTCATGCCATTTACCGTCACGATATTCGAGTCAGTTTTACTGCCAAGTTGCGTCAATAGATCTTTCACATCGAAAAGTTATCTTAGTTTTTGGCTTCGCAGCAGTCACCTAGTTGATTCCTAGAATCATCATCGAATTTATGCCTTCTTTTGAAATATAATATCAAAATTAGTCCCATTCGCATTCCAAGTGAGGTACAAAGGTACGGCATAGCACTCTCATGTATTTACTCAACTTATGTATAAAATACAGCTTAAGTAGAATGCACATAAAACGCATATTAGTGCATATAGTAGAACGAATTGATGGCGCACAGATCAGATCCATAGAAGTGATTGATAGACGCCAATTTCTTTCCAGTTTCGTTCCCATGGTGAATCGGTACATGACATCTCAAGGGACCCAAGTGTCCATGCAGGATACCAGCAAAATGTCTGCGATGTCGCCTCAGTCTATCGCGTCTATTTGTAAGTATCTTAGCATATTTCTTTTTTATTACGTTAGCGCTTTACTTGGCGTATTTGTATAGATATTATTCTTATTATTTTAATTCACATTCTATTCATTTGAATATCCGTCATAAGTCAAAAATATAAGTCAAAATTTGGTAGGAATCGGGAATATGCATGAAATACATATAGTAAAACATAATACTAACTGCGAAAATCTAAAATGGTCGCAAAAAAGCAAATGAGAAATAACACTTTTAAATAAATTTTATCTGTGTCTCTCGCCTAGATGACGTTTTCTATGGTCGACGTACGGGCGTGATGGACTTTGACGTCAATGTTCATATCAGATTTCTCTTTCTTATGAGCAGCTTTGAAGCTTTATAACTTCATTGTTGATGAAGATATTTTAAAATTTCTTTAATATTTGTTAGCTAAAAATTATTTAATTTTGAAAATTATAAAATTGGATTGCATATTCCCTATTCTAGATGTGATATGTAGTCGGGTTATTTTTTCTTTTTTATTATTGATAGGCTCGCTTCTAAATCCTAATCGGTGTTTTATTTAACAGCGTCGCCCCCTCCCTCGCATACCCCTACGCCCCAGCCCCAGATGTCTGGTCAGATGCATCTTGCAGACTGATCACCGGTTTAGGTACGTATACGAGCCATATTTTATTCAATATTAACATGATATATTCAATACAGAGCTCTAACAGTTACCGATACATTGTTACAGCTCTCGGTTGAGCAGCAAGCAGCCAGAGTGCAATATTATATATTTGGCAGCCATCAACAAGAGCAGCTATCATTCACTTGATGTAAGCAGAGGAGACCGGCTCTCCTCGCTAGGATCGTCAGCATGGACTCATGCACTTTTATTTGTTTATTATATTTGGAGTTATTTATTTATACATTGTTGATTTCGTCGGCCGTGGTGTGAGCGCGAGCGAGGCTGCGCTGTGGATCGTGTCCGCTGTAGGCGGCAGTGAAGGAATCGAGTTGGTTTCGTTACGCTTGTGGAATCCCTCGAGAACACCAGGTGGACATCACAATAGAGACGAGGATGTAGTGTAGTCACGTAGCGGTACCGCCTATGATAATATATGCATTGTGATTTATACCTACAACTGTGATTTATCTATACCATCACATGATTATATTAATTTCCGTGGTGGCGTGCATAAATCAATACTTAAAAGTCTCATCATGATAGATTGTAGGCCTAAAATTTTTGATCTCATATTCTAATTTGCTTAGTGATAAATTTTGGAATCGTAAATGGTAAATCTCCAACTTAAAAATTCTAAATTTTAATGTTCGTCATTCGCTTGTCATCGTCATACCCATCCTTCATTAGTCGTAGTGAAATGTAACAATATCTTATTGCGATGCTTTAACTTAGAACGTGTCAGTGTATATGGAAGTTCAGTAATTTTATATAGAACTGTTACCGATGAGTGGTAAAGTATTTTGATCGCTGAAGAATAGAAAGGACTCTAGATAATACTCCTCAAGATTAATCCATAAGAATACTTTAAATAAAAATCAGGTTTCATATAAAAATAATAATAATAGTAAATAAGAAGTACAAATAATAATCCCATAAACTAGCAGAGTCCTGAGAGGCAATATGAAAGCTTCACAAAATTAATAACTTTTAATATGATGTTTATTGGAGAAATCCAGAGAAGTGCCTGTTGCAACATAAAATTGGCAATATTTTTTAAACGTATTACGTTCAGATAAAGTTATGTTCAGTGTTCAATGTGTGGGGACATCGCCCGGAGTACGCTTTAGTGTGTCTTACAGTAATAAGTGGACGTTGTTAGGCGCTGATGTGTGGGTGGTTCATCTACAGAGAGCATAATTTGTGAAGCTTCTTACTAAAACTTTGTGTGCCTTCTAGCGGTTAGCGACATTAGGCAATATCAATCATAACACCATTGATAAACTTCATTTTATATTTTTCAAATTTCTGACGAGATTGAATAATATTCATATAAAGTGTAGTCACCATAAACATTGTTACATAATTATTTACCCATTTAGGATATCGCAATATATTACATATATTATGTAAACGTATTTTGGCAAGAGGCAGAACTTATTTCATTACTGTTTTTCGAATAATAGTAATAATGAATAGTGTATAGTGCAGTAGTCTTCCAATACCTTGAGACAGTTCTTGCGCACGTCGTGCAGCTAAAGTGTCCGCTGCGGGGGTTCCTTATGGTTTGCCATTATTGATATCAAAGATAGATTGGTGCCATTTCTATGTAAATGATGTGGTAGTGTAAGTTTAGTTAAGTCTGCAGGTCAGGGTAGAACTGGAAATAAAATATTGTAAGAGCTCTAATATGTAATACATAGTGTTAAACCGACATTTATACCCATTGTTTTACAACTTCCCGTGTTGTTAATTTTGATACTTTATTTTATTTCCATGATGTGTGTGTCCATGTGCTGGTTCAGCAAATGTAAATAAATATTGGTAGTGTTTATTTATTCAAGTATATCGAGGAGAAATCCATTCAAAATTATAATAAACGTATGAGTTGTAGCAATGTCTCATTCTACAGTCATACCAAATATCGAACTGAGAACATGATTGAAATTAATGTTAGACTTAGCGCAGAACTATACTTTGGGTACTATAAAGATCAAAATTTCTTGTAGATGTACATAAGTATACATATATTAATAATATATACATATGAATGTTGTTTGATAGTCCTCAATATTTTTTTATATTTTGATAGTTCTGTATTTGAAAGAAACACGAAAAAAATAGGCCAATATCTCATTATCATTTTAAAATAAATGTGTACACCGTATGTTAAGATAAAGTAAAATAATATGAGGATGCATTTAGTTGCCCACAAATCTAAGAGTAACATCTAAACTTTTCCGTATATTAATAAAATCTTAAACGTTTTTAGTAAGTTTCTTACCAAGCCATTGATAACAGTATTATTTAGACAAACTAGAACTTGGGTTTAAAGAGTAGTTTAAATCTTTCAGCTACCATTATAAAATGATCACCATTGAAATTTTTAAAAACCATAGTTATCAATAGTTTGTATGTAACAGCATTGGTAGGGACAGCACGTATTAGGTGCCTTTCAATGCTGATTACCTTATATAATTATATTATCCATAGATATTATGAATGGAAATAGAAACACCAACATAGTGACCTAGGTACATAAATACATATATAAATATATTGATGTCGCTCAGCTTGCCGATCTCTCGCCGAGGGTGATTGTTTCTTTTTGAATTCTAGGATTAGTAATATATTTTTGTTATTATTATATTATGTTCACTGTCTTTATGATTGTTTTATCTTTATTATTACATTACCCTATCGTTGCTTCACCCTAGCCGAGCGAGCAGGTGAGCCGAGCACATGCGGCCCTGTTCATCACGAGACCTACTCTCATTTCTTAATCCTTCACACAGAGTATCATTCATATATTTATATTGATAAGAGGAAAACTTTTCTCGATGAATAGGTCTCGTAATGAACCGGGACACAAAAATATCAGTGAAGGTCACAGGTTGCACCTTGATTTGTAAGAGCTGCTAAGTATACGTTTGGTCTCGCAACTTGTGTGCCTTCATTGTGCAACTATTTTACATACCGATGTTAGTTAACCTATATTAAGAAGTGAATATTGAAACCCTTGAATTTACGTAATTACTAAAGTGGTGGTATGATTTTTAGATTGTTTCTCTTGGTCTACTTATTTTTTTTGAACCTTAGAAAAGACTGAGGAATTCACAACGTTAATAAAAGAATACTCACGCGAAATATTGGCAGTGTTAGATTGTGTTGTTGTTATTTTGTTGTTAACATCAGAGTGGTTGTGGTTGACGGACCAACCAGTTTCTTGTAAGCCGTTATTGAATTTGGTTAAAGAAATCGTACATATCCTTATCCGTGAATGTATAACGTATACTTCCCTCGTCGAGGCAAACTAGTCTAGGGGGCCGCGCGCCGCCGACCAGTTACACTAAACTTGATGGTAGATTTATGAAATAACAGTGAGCCTTGTGTAATCATAATGTCTAAGGTACATAAATATTTAGTTCTATTGTATCGTTAGATTTACGTGAACTTCCGCTTTGCCAACATATTGCGTTGCTTACATTATAATCATACGAGAGTACAGCCTAAGGATTTTAACGTTTTTTTATATACTGAGAGCTATTTCTAAGTCACTGATTTTATACTATTTCTAATTATACGCTAAACAAAAATAAATGGCTATGAGCCACACTTTACCAAGTTTTGGAGTATTTTACATCCCTTTGAGTGCAATTTTTATTGAAATTCAAACATCATGGCATGATGATAATTTGTACGGTCATTTAGTTATAGCTCTTCAGAGTTTTGATGACCAATATTTTAACTAAAACCGTTTTTTCTTTATTGTTAAAATTTTTAGGCTAGTTTATATTTTGAATAAGTTAGATTTGTTAACTGTGGTGTATTACATTTACATTGCACGTGATTATAGCTCTCACAGCCTCCTTTACAGGTGATTATTTAGTTATTTTGTAGTCTGAAATGATTGTGATAAATTTATTATTATAATTATATTGGTTTGTTTTGTAGAACTGAAGTCTTTCATATTGTTTATTGTTGATACTTTGAGTATACAATCTGCAACGTGGTAGCGGTAGGGAGGGGCTGTTAGAGCGTTTATGTAGTCAGCATTATATATATGCTTTAATGTGATTTTTTAAATGTACTCTTTATTATAGTCTCATCAATCAATATTATAATTAGAGAACTAACAAAAACCTTTAATTTTTTTCAGTTCATAGTGATTTATATTGAGATCAAAATAAAAATACAGAGTTTATATTTTAATTTTATGGAAAAGTATACATTGTAAAATTATTCTTTAGTGCTCATTTGCAGAGCTCTAATAAAAAATGAAACTATATGAATGCAAAATAACAAGTCACGATTCTTTTAGAAGTCGCCATGTAGTGGAAAAAAATAAACGTGCCATGATATTTGTGGCTATTTATTTGTTTATTTTCAATTCCCACCTATTATTTTATTTTACCTACTAGTATTAATACCCTTTAACTAGTTATAAGCAACAAGTGGTATAATTTCTAAATTGACAAATTAAACCTAGCACGATTAGCGATGGGCGATTCCGAGATGTTTTAACAATCGAAAGAACCGGTGTCGTTAAAATTATCATCGAGTCAAACATCGACTCGCCATTCTACAAAACAATCGAAATGTCTTTCGATTGTTTCGAGTCGACAGAATCAATCGTTAGTTTTTGATTGTTCGAATCAGTCACTCTCACTCTAAAGTGCCATGCGTCCGCCATAACGGACCGAGTTGAACTCGAGTCGAAAAAGTCAAAGTCGAAAACCATCGAGACGGTCGAACAATCGAATAAAACCTCTTGCCATTGCGTATCGTTAAGTGCGATCGCTAATCATTAAGTTAACAGTTTAACACAATAGAAGTACACAATAAAAGATTTAGACAATAGTAAACTTATGATCATCAACGGGAGTCGATTGATGCGGTTACTTTTACGTAACTCATATCAGATTCTCTAAATAGACACAACGTTATAGAATAACTTTTGATATCAGTATTTGAATTGACTGTAATATTCCTTTACTGACTGGACATAAAACGATGTTCAGGGATTTTAATAAAACCTAAAATTGTTGCTAATTATTCGGAATCAGTCGCCAAATATTAGAATTTGTCGGTCATTGATTCAAAAATTATAAACGTTTCTATTTTTTGTATTGATATGGCCATGTGAAGAGGAAGGATTAAACGCGCGTGTTACTAAAATAATTATAAGGAGGTTTACATTAGGATGGATGGAGTGGGGAGCTCCAGCACCCCTCCTTTTTTTCTCCTGGCCAAAGAAAAAATAAGTGAACTGTGTGAGGAGCTATATAAAAGAAAAAGGAGTTAGTGATAGTGTGGATGACACGACAGGTTACGGCAATACCAGTGTCAGTCAAACGATGCTTTTTTAAGTCAATTATGTTTTATGTCCTGGCGCTAGCTAGCAAGGTTTCGGTGCCCTTAAATGCAGAGGTAAGTACGACTAACTCAAATACTATACACATTATTGCGTCTACGCAGTGAACTGCGAATGTGGCGTTAGATCAGCAGATTGGGATGCGATGTGGCACTTCTTTATGTCTTATCCTGGGCAGCAGGTCTGCTTCTCTTCAGAAAATCCGTTGAGCTGTGCGGATAGACGGATTGGATATCCAAAGTACTTCAGGCTATGGAGTATTTTAAACCCTACAGTGACGCACCCATCGGTAGCTGACCTCACCCATGGTTCGACGCCGATTGTGCTAAGCTGAAGCTCAGAACGTAAGCATTCGGCGTTTTTCACCTGGGTTGACGCTCATGATCACAAAGCTCCGGATCTGAGCTCAAAGAAGAGAAACTTCCACTATAATGCCAAGTCCTACGAAGAGGCACTAAAGACCCACACTGCATCCAGTGGTTAAACCCGATGGAATACTGGCTTGTACGGCGAGAAGCAAAGCAGGTCTCTTTGCATTTCTTTTCGCCATAATTCACGTCTTAACTTGTGCAGTGCTTGTCAGCAAACTGTAGGGGCCCGGCAGGGCCGAAGCCTCTGGGGAACACGGTATCCGAAAGGTTGTCACCGTGTCCCCCAGATCGATGGCAACGAAGGAACGGGGTAGGGGTTTAGTCAGTAAGAGTCTGACACGCCCTCCCGCTCCGCCCAAGAGTGGGAGAAGTCATTCTGATGATTCCCCTACCGGAAAAAAAAAAAAAAAAAAAAAAAAAACTTGTGCAGTGCTAAACTATTGATTTTGTTTCATTGCGACACCTCGATGCCCAAGGTTTACTTAAGAAACAAAGAGGATTTAATTAAGTCTAATCTACAAAACCTGGAACACAGACGTAGGGTAGTCAGTCTTTTGGTATTTTACAGGATGCATTTTGGAGAGTGTACGCGAGAATTACATGAATTTATTCCGCCATCAACTTTCTACCATGTGATAACCCGACGCGACGTTCGAGTAACCACCCTTACATTGTTAACACCTCTACGATCGGACTAAGCGTTTCGCTTCGTACATCGAAGGACTGGAATTTGCCTGCTGCGATCTTTCAGTCCGATTATAATTTAGGTGTCTTCAGGGCTAGAGTGGATAGGATCTTAATACACTTATGCACTTCACCATCAAAGATTGCATCACTGCTTACCATCAGGTGTGATTGCAATCAAGTACTAATCTCTATCATTTAAACTTACCAACAACCTAGAATTGACTCTACGATAACCAACTTATCTCTCCAGGAGGACTAAGCCTAATATGTTACATAAGGCCTACATACAAGTTCTACAAATCAAACTACATTGTTTTTATTAAGAACTTTATTTTACCTTACACACTTAGCTATCCACAACTATTTCTTCCTTCACGACGTTGGCATCGATGGAGGGCGCGAGGGTGTTATCAACAATAGGCGCTGGGCTCTTGTAGTACCTGTTACTGGCATAATGTTCCTTCAAGTATTCCGCGCCCATTTCATAGTAGTCTTCTTTAGAAATACACCAGCTCTCGAACTCGTTGCTGCCTGCAAAGTCTCTAGCTCCGTACCACGCGTCGAGGCTCGGGTTTTTAGCCAGGACGACCTTGTGAGTAGATTGGAACGGTCTCATTTCGAGGAGTTCTCTTTCGAGTCTTTCTTTTAGACCTGAAAGTAGAGGTATGCAGGCTTAAAAAATTTAGTTAATATTAGTAGATTTGAGTCCAGACTACAAGTGCGAATTTCAGCTTATCGCTCCGACAAATTGTTCGTAGTTTTGTGGGTTTATAATATGTACAACCTTGTTGGTCCAAAATAAATTATTTATTTAATATTACATAGTATAAAATAAGCGCCTTGCAGGCCTCGCGGCGTAGAGCGATCCATCACAACGCAGCGGTACATCGCTGGTACGTGCGGCGTGCAAGAGCGTTTTGCAGACAGAAAGTATATTCAGATTTATTCTATTTAAATAATTTTTGCTCTAAAGCGATTGTGAGAATATATTTTACATAAAATATTAAAAACCCACCTGGAAATTGCGAACTGCCTCCTGTCAGGAACACATTGTTAGCTAACAACAGCTGGTCTTCAGGACTGAAGTGTTTGAAAACATATTCCATTGTCTCCGCCAAGCCTGCTTCTAAGTTACCCATCATGGACGGTTGGAACATCAGTTCTGGTGCCCTAGAATTGAGAAAAAACGAATTAATTATTTTCTTATTATGTACGAACTGTGAATAGTTTACTGTTGGGCAAGCGTAGATACTTCGTCTTCGACCAGATCATCACTTATCATCAGGTGAGATAGTAATAAGACGCAAACTTCTAAAAAAAAACATGCCTTCCATTCATATTCAATTATAAACTGCGTTACTTGGAAGTTTTAGTTAAAATATTCACGTGATTTTGATAGGATGAGGAGCTCGTGGCTAGATAATAACAGCCGCACAGGTCGATCTTCAAGGTTAAGCAACGCTTGCCTAGGTTGGTCTGTGGATGGGTGACCATCTTAACATAACGAGTTGAGTTTCCTCCGTGCCTCGGAAAGCACGTTAAGCCGTTGGTCCCGGCTGTCATTTGGAGATCTTTGGCAGTCGTTACAGATAGTCAGAAGCCAGTAAATCTGACTCCAGTCTTGTCATGAAGTACCGTATTACCCCAGTTAATGGGTTGTGGAGGTCTGGTAGGCAGCCGCTCCTCGTAAAATACTGGTAATCAGCTAAATCCGGCTTGACTGGAAGCCGACCCCAATATAGTTGGGAAAAGGCTAGGTAGATGATGATTCAAGTGATTTTGATAAAAGTGATGAAATTGAAATAACATATGAGTTCGAAGAGTCCAATTCGTGAGCTGCTGAGGATCTGAGTTCAGAAAAGTACCCATATTTTTTTTATTATGCATAGAGGCCAAACACGAGCCGTTTAGTTCGCGAGACGTTTGAAGATAGTAAACACTTCTTACGGGTTTTTTAATCGTTTACCTCAACGGCTCTATAGCAAGATGCAGTTGATGATGTTGGCCGGAGTTAGCTGGCGGCGGTTCGTACTCGCGAAGAGCCTCCTCTAATTCTAGAAGTCGTTCGCCGTCCGCTTCCGAATCAGAGTCCGCCTCGCGACTTATACTGAAAACGAATGAAAATAAATTAAGATGTATAAATAGAATATACTTTTTAATACAAAAAAATAGTTATATAACTGTTTTACGAAAAATTTAAACCACCATTGTTCCCTTAAAAATACAGTAGCTATCTGCTTCTTCACTGATAGTGATGGCTAGCTAGAGGAACTCTCCTCTAGAAATTCTCTAGGATCTTATTAAAAGCTGGGTAGCTGGGACTCATGTCGAGTTGGAAAGGCGTTCGACTAGTAATGGACTGTTATGATGAATCAGTAAATAAAAATATCGAATCCTGCGCAGATTTGCTATCGAATTTTTTCCGATGACAAAACCAAGAAATATGTAGATATCACACTTTTCGCTCGTTTTGCTTTTGCCGCACATTTAGTGTTTGTCGCACATTTCGCGTTTGTCGCACGTATCGCATTTGTCGCACGAACCGCGTGTAAAACCTTCGAAGTCATTTCTGACAGTTAACTCTTTATACCACTTTCTCATATGAGCACACAAAATTACTTTAGATTCAAACATAGATACCTTTTGTAAGCATCCCAATCAGAATCCTGATTGCCGAAGTCGTCGCCGGCGGCGGCGAGGCGCGAGATGACGCGCATGCGCTCGGCGGCCGCGGCCGTGCGCCGCTTCACCATGGCCGCGCGACGCGCCCGCCGGGCCTCCCGACGAGCTACTAGTTCACGGTACTGGAGTAGCAAGAATTTGTATGATAAATAAATGATCGTTTATTTTAAGCAATGCCTTTCTATAATTATTATAGGTGGCAATATCCATTAAATCGAAGGTATAATAATAAACATATTATTACGTACGCGTAGAAAGATATAGTGACATAAATGAGTATTCCAAAAGGGGGCTAACCACATCAAGTAGCACTATTAGTGCAAGTTGTATGATCTCAGGTTAATGGAATCCGAGCGTTGAGTTCCGACGGTTTCTAAACCCCCACTCCGCACATTAATCCACACAAAACTTCTGATGGCACTACTGGAAGTTCCAGTTACCTTCCGTAGCTCTATCAGTTGCAGCTCTATAGTTGGGTCGCTCCACTCAGAGCAGAAGGAGTTATTTGAAAAAAAGCACCCAAAAAAGCGTTATCTGCGATCTCTCTGAAGCGATAACTCATTGTTAAGAGTATTCTGTGGTGCTCCGACGATCACTCATCAATTCGCAAAAAATCCAGTCGGTTAGCCAAAAGACAATAGAACGCAGTATTCTAAACGCAGTAATTTACAACACCAACACCAGTAAGAAGGTTCAAATGGCATAGGACAGGTCACGTTAGCAGTATGCAGGATGGTCGCTGTGTGACTGTAAAGGAAACCGCGTGTAAAAATTTAACCGTGAAAGGTGCTAGACTCGAACCGTGAGGGCTCGATTGAGGAAGTACAGTAGAAGAAAACTTTTGAGGCAGTGAAAGAGTATCAATCCAAAAGACCAGAATGTTCTAATACCAGAAGATAGAAAAGAAAAATCCTTTTTTTAGACATCAGTTTGAGGATCTTCAAATTACTTCTCCCGCTCTAGGCGGAGCTGGAAGGCATGCCAGATATTTACTAACTAAAACCACACCTGTGTCCTTCAGTTTCCTCTTGCGGTCTTGGACTACGGGTGTCCTTTTAAGAAATTCCTCGCGGTCCTAGCTAGCTACTAGGTCGCTACAAGTGTACCCAGTCCAGCTGGGTACACAGCATAAGTAATTATCTGCCGATTCGGTTAAAAAATAAAACGAAAAAATAATTAAAATGATCACAAAAAAGTTCACAAACCTTAGTCCGAGTCTCATTGAGCCAGGCTTGGAAGGCCTCAGGCTCAGCAGGTGGGTTCATGCGGCCTGCAGGTCGCGACTCCAAGTTCTCTTCCGCCGTCGCAGCCGCGGCTATGCGTTGCTTATTCTTGTCTATGCGCATGTTTATGTTCGTTATTTGCCTCTGGAATTAAATAACGATTAAAAAAAAATCGGGTATTAGAAAGAAAACGTTTTGTCCAGCTATGGGATAGATTAGTATTTTTAAAAGAATTATGCAAACGAGTTTTTACCTGTAGATCCTCAAAACTTTTGATGTCAAAACCTTTTATAGCTTCATTGAACTCATCAGTATCGCCTTCTTCTATCATATCCTGTAATTATAACAAGACCCTTTTTTTAGCTAATAACAGAGTTGACAACTTTTAGGTTAAGATTCCTCTATACTTTGTTTTTAGATGGAAATCATAAAAATGACTGCTTCCGCTCATGGGTAGAACGTGTGAAACATTTAGAGAGTAAATCACACTCCTATGACTCTTCTTTGCCTTGCGTTCCAGGACTCCGGGTTTTCGTTACGGAAGCCAACCCGTGGCCCCAGTAGGCTTCGGCCCTGCTATAAATATGGTTTTGCAGACATCTCTTTGACGCGCTTGGAACACTACGAGATGTCGACGACTCGGGATCTCTCCGACCGTCTGGACGGTTACCGAACGGTCGGATGGCAAGTTCATCGTCGCTCGTCGTCCGCATTGACGATTTGATTTTAAAAAACAGGTAGCACAGCACACCTTTTCTCTGTCACCTAAGCTTTATTTACATTAACATAACTATCTACTGGTTACTGGCTAACAATAACGAAACCAAAGTGGTCTGTATATGTCATGCTGATGACGTTGAATAATAGACTTTATGTTACATAAAATAGGGTTGAAAGTTGTATTAACATAGACAGGGCCTTAAAAAGCGCCTTGTACCTTTATAGCAAGTAGCTGATTCAATTGTTCTTCGTCTTCAGCTAGTCTTTCTTCTCGTTTTCTTGCGTTAATTTCGAGCAAACGTCGAGCCATCTCTTTCTTTCGCTCTTTTTGCTGCTCGGCTGTAACAACAAGGAGGGGTGACAAATGTTATATTCATCATCTGCCATCATCTGCCTAGCCTTTTCCCAACTATATTGGGGTCGGCTTCCAGTCAAGCCGGATTCAGCTGAATACCAGTATTTTACGAGGAGCGGCTGCCTACCAGACCTCCACAACCCATTAACAAGGGTAACACGGTACTTCATGGCAAGACTGGAGTCAGATTTACTGGCTTGTGACCAACCGTAACGACTGCCAAAGATCTCCAAATGACAGCCGGGACCAACGGCTTTACGTGCTTTCCGAGGCACGGAGGAAACTCGTTATGTTAAGATGGTCACCCATCCACAGCCCAACCTAGGCAAGCGTTGCTTAACCTTGAAGATCGACCTGTGCAGCTGTTATTATCTAGCCACGAGCTCCTATATTTTATTTTATATTCATTACAAAAAAATTCGAAACTTGCTAATTGAAATCTGATATGTGTATGAAAACCGATTTTCAACCTGATGTGCGGCGACATGTCGCGACGGACCCTGGTTTAAGCCATGATCCAGAGAAAGTTAATGGGTTGCCATCACCTACTTTTGCGAAGCAGTAATGCTTGCAAAAGAGGCGCCGGTTCGCGGGAGGGAACGGACGCAACCAACCTATCCCCACAGCCACGAGACTGGAGATGTGAGCACTACTTCACGCGCGATTCGCCTCTGAACCCATGGGAAAATCTAACCTCGCAAAATGAGTTTATCTCCAGGGAACATCAGCTGGACGCGAATATTAAGCTGAGCCCCAAACTATGCTTTGCCTTCTGTTTTCTATGTCCAGAAACTGGTCACCACCTCTGCATTGCCACCACCACCACATTTATTTGGACTAGAACAAACATTTTTGCTAACCCACCCTAATAAAAACTATTGCTGACCTGTCAATCCAGAGGAACTGGCAGCCTGCACATAAGGCAACTGTACTCTCTTCACATTAGCCTCATAGTACTCAGCATTAGCCCACTTCCTGATCTCCTCCTGGTAATCCAGGGCTATTGAGCTGTGTTCATGAAGAATTTCTTCCACTCTAGACATTGTGATAGCATTCACATGTACTGGGTATTTTAGCTGTAGAAGCTTATGTAAGTAAGATATCATTTCGCTGCCACCTGAAATGAAAAAATAAATTTATGAAGCATACAGCTGAGAGTATGCTGAAGAAACTAACTTATACCTAATCAAGCTATACACATAGATAAATATAGATAACAAACAAATAAATGCAAAATAATATTAATTTCAAAAGTTGGTGTTACTCTTTCTTCATTTTTTTGACATAGACTTCCGAAATTGAGGTCTTTTTTTAGTTATTTTTATTTGCGATCTGTTCTTACAGCACTCAGCAAATGTTTAAGAACATAATCTGTTACTTCGAAATGAATCTTATTTGAATCACCAAAATAAGATAAGAATTTTTGAATGAGATTTAAACCATAAAAACAAAAATATGTACCCTGAAAAACAAAATGGAAGTAAAGTTATCCTGGTTGGAAATTTAAACACGAAAAAGATATATTATTATTATTATTTCTTTATTTATTTTTAAAATACATATTAAATATATTTTTAAATATTTCTTACAAAAATTATTATTATTATAAGAATGTTCTTTAAAAAAGAGGAAATAAAGCAACTTACCCAAATTGATTCTTCTAGCATGGTCCACAATGACTTGTCCCCTGATCACAGGTATGATGTGTATAGTATGGTACCCACAATTAATGATGAGTGCTGTATCCCCTATATCATTCCTATACATGCTGAACAGGGAATCCACACCGTAGCTCACCCCTGGGACACCGTAGCCTTCGAATAGCAGTTCGGACATTACTGTAAATTAATTAATATTATTATTATACAAATAGCAGGCAACTTGCTTTGTGTGCTTCATTGCATGGCATGCATTAAAATTGTGTTTAGCTCAACTTCACAGGTCACTCAACACCTAAGCTAAGCTTTGATTAGGACAGTCACTAAATAAAGACAGATATTATCCAAGGGGGATGCTTCAGGTTAGCCCGCGAAATTCAGCTCACCTAAGTGTAGGAACGATTTTTTCGAGGTCAAAAACGTTCCTGCAACTAAGTGAGCTTGGCGGCTTGTATTGATGATTTTTATGGTTATAATTATGTAACTAGTTACGTTTTTCAGTCGCTGAAGTATTTTTAACTTCATAGAAATTTCTTCAAATTGCAAAAAACGTAAGAAAATTTGAATTTCGCAGGCTACCTTGCTTGCTTGCTGTGTGGGTATGCGATAGGTTAAGGTGAATGCTTCACATTCACCTTAACCTATCGCATACCCACAAAACGAGACACAATAGTAAAACAATAACAGCGCGGTCTCATGCGACTGGTTGGGGATTCATGAATTAAGTTAATATTATCAAAAAGTAAAATAAAATTGTTTTTTCTTTAAAGAACTGATCTACTTATGAAATGATACTTTTTTATAATGTTTATACATACACTGCCTGCAATAGTTGGGTGTAACAAAAGCTTCCGTCATGGCAATGGGGTGTGGGACACTACCCTCATTGTCTATGCCTAGTTGTGAGAAGATGTAGTCAAACACTTGCTCTTGTGCTTCAAAATGGGTCACCACATTTTTATCAAATTGAGTTTTCAGTTGAAACCTGAAAAGGAATTTGATTTGTTAATTTCATCATGTATTTAGGATAAGTGGTAACTATTACAGACATGTTCTTTTTAGGTGGGAAATCTTTATGACTTCCCCCGCTCTTGGTGGAGCGGTTAGTATTAGACTTTTACTGACTAAAACCCACTCCTGCTCCGGCCTTCAGTTCAGGCCAGGAGATCTCTTTCGCACAACTTATGGCCCCAGTACGCACAACACATGACCTCAGTAAACCAATACATGTCAGAACTCAATTGTTATAGTATTATTAGAGGACTAAATCTGTTGTGTATGGGTAAAATTAAAAGAATTATCACTTTTATTAATTAATTTGTAATAAATTAAATTGATATTTTTGTATTTACCTTACTGCTTCTATATTCACAATATCATTACCGATCTGTATAGGTGGGGTGACGGGAGGTTCAGCATCTTTCTTACATCTGTCCTTCCTAGGTCTGGCTATCAGATTTTTGAAAATTAGGTTAGGCTCATCGTTAATTGACCATCCAACTCTGCATTGATATGAACCTGAAAATGTAACATTAAAATCCTTATTAAAACTTTTGGTGTAAAGAATACAATAATTCGTTTGGGTTGCCACAACCAGTCCTGATAGGACTTGTGTTCTTGCTAGAAATTCTAGACTAACAAAATTTGTTAATTATTGTACTACTCATATGCTGACTGCACCTGCTGGGCTAGTCCTAGAGTTAATCACTAACACTTTCAGTGGCAAGGACCAATCAAGTTTTATGTAATAAAACCAATTACAATATTATGGTTAAACTAACCGTTATCTATCACCAAAGGAATATGGCCAAATTTAAGTGTAGGACTATACTCGTGTACGATATCTGGCACAGTTTTGTAATCCTTAAGCACTAGAACGTTCTCCATTATTGTTTATAATTTATTATATTGAAAAAACGCCGGTTTGTTTTGCAACTGCAAGCATTGGCCTCCAAAGTAGAGATGTGTCCGATATCATGTCACAGGTAAAAATCACTGATATTTTAAAATCATGTCATCTTGAAATGACAACGACAAAATCATCAATGCTTTTAAATCATTTCTTGAATGACAATGAACGCGAGCTTCGGTGATTCGGATCGGGCGGTCTCGCTCGGGCCGCTTCGGTGCGGTGTGACGTGCGACGGTGCGACGTTGCGAGACTTCGCGATCGGCGATAGGTACTGACTGACTGAAGTCACAGAGCGGGGTGCACGCACGGAACGGCAACAAATGTTTGTTTACGTTCGCGCGTGAAATAAACAAATGCAATTTTATCTAGCATTTAGTACTCTATCGATCTACTTAAATACTTCTACAGTAAAAAAAAAAACAAAAAATACAAAAAACAAAAAGAAAACAAAAAAAATTAAATAATAATTATTGATAAGTAAATGATCATTGTAAATATACCAATCTTTTAAATGCGCCAAAGAATAGCAGAATGATAGTATTTTTATTAAGTAAGTACCTACTAAGTACTATTACTGTGCATTGGAATATTACTTGTTTGTTGGAGAGGTGCGTATTTACGCGACCATAAATAACTAATGATAATTTCACTAAGCCGTTCCGCGATCATTTCAGTATCTAGTCGCAATTGAAGTGACGAGATCTAATAGATAAAAATCATTGATGATTTTGTCATTGTTCCCGTCACCGATATTTTTTTGTCATTGTCATGCAATCATTGATACAGAAAAATCATCACTCAGCCCATCTCTACTCCAAAGCTTGTTGACATTTGACATTGACACTTGATAGATTGCAAAGTCTGTCTAAGTCTATGGTATCAGACCATAGCTACAGAATTCATCAAAAGCCTTCGGAAGAGTAAATATGAAACCTTGCACAAGAAAAATAGGTCAAATTAAAAAAAAGACAAACCTGAAGCTAATCACGCCTTTGTACCTTTAGGGCCGAGTCACACTGGAATGGCAGTGGCCAGCGGCAACGCCAGCGGCCCCTGGCGGCAAACGGCGGCCGCTGGCAGCCATGCGCGACCTCCTGCCCCCACGCGCTTAATCTTCTCTTTACTAGTTTAGTTTCTACATTCGGCAAGGAAACTCGTGTTTGGAGTATGTAAGCATGATGAATTTAATTATTATAGCAATTATTGTGCAAGAAAAAAAATAAACATACCAAGAAAAAAATAAAAAGGCGCGGCCACCCGCAGAACCACCGACAAGACATGCGGCCTCTCGAGCCAACGCAGGCATCGAGAGTCTTTTCAAGATTTTTACGCGATACTGGTCTTTTACAAAGTACTCCGTGCTGCCGGCCGCAGCCATTCCGGTGTGACTCGGCCCTTGGGCCAGCCGCACATGTTCGATTTCTAGATCAGGAATTCAGATTCTGAAACCTTAATGCTCTAGTTACAATATACGAGATGTTCAACAAGGCGCACACGTTCTTATTTTTGTCAAATTAAGATATTTTGTGTGATAAGCAGGAGCATATTGCCGAATTAGAATTCCTGATCATGAATTAATCTAATACGGTTTCAGAGCGTCTGTGGGCCGTCTTAGTGCCATGAAAATTAATAAAGTAAATACACCTACCTAACTCTCATTTTCGGATTTGCAGCAGTCGGGTAAAAACGTCTCAAGACGATGGTAAAGGTAAAACGCTAAATGAATAATAGGACGTTTTCTGCTTCTGAAGTCATAGTCAAGGAAAAAACAAGACCCAGATTTAAAATGAAACCCGAAATAAACATTATGATGAACTTTATTCACAATACTGATTGCTGATGTAGACAGTTATTACATCACAAACCACTAAAACTCTATTAATTTCAAATTATTGAATACATAATATCTTTTTTAATAATCACATTCATATTATTTGAAATCGGTAATGTAATAAACCCTTAAAGGAATGTGTACTTACACCAAACATTCTATAAATTTAGTGTTACTTTTATTGTTTAACGTAGCTACATAGATACACGCAATTTACATTTTTATATGATTTAACAGAGAATACAGATATTAGTGATGTCAAAACGGAACAAAGGCACATTATTTACATTATAATTTATGTAATGCAGCTATAGATCTGTAACAAGCCTGGTTTCCTTTAAGACAACAACATAACAACAAATTAAATATTTCATTTATTTTATAAATACAACAATTTTAGGCCTTAGCTCCGACAACAGTGCCCGCCTGCTTGTCGATTTGTTCTTTTTCCAGTTGCTTGCCAAGGTACTCCCTGTGAAAAGGATAAAAATAATTACTGTATATCAGTGGCGGATTAGTCATGTAGCAAGAGCAGTGCCGTAACTAGGGCGGTGCGAGCAGTGCCCAGGCACAGGGCGCAGACCCTGGAGGGGCGCAGAAATGACCAGACTAAGCCTGGTTAAAGCATTTTTCAGGGGCGCAGTTTTGAAAGCTCGCACCGGGTGCATAAAAGGCTAGTTACGGCACTGAGCAAGAGTAGCAAATGCTACGGGCCTCGCGCACTCGGGGGCCCCGCACGATTGAGGTTTTAGTATTAACAAATAAGAAAACTAGCATGATAACATAATTTCATGACTTTATTTGACTACATAAAATTAAAAGAAAGTGTTTGAAGTATTTGAGTATAACACTCAAATACTTCAAACACTTTCTTTTGATTTTTAAATATGTAAAAAAAAATGTAAATGTAAAAAAGGTAAATGACAAAATAATGTCTTCACTAAATCATTTAGTACAAAATATTTAATTTATCTATCTTAATAAATTCTTTAGGGCCCTTTGGTCGAATTTGTTACCGGCCCCGCGCTGGCTTAATCCGCCATTTTGTATTACATAGTTAAGCAAACAAAAGGCGTCGTGCTTACAGATTACTAGTAGCCTTTGTTAGGCAAAAGCCATTGACATCGCCGTTGTATAATCGTCTTATCAAAATAATACGTCATGATAAACCCAGAAAGCGGACAGATAAGATGATACTTTCACTTTTCTTGATATACCAAAGCGGCCATGGTGACAACTTTAATTAATTAATTATTATTTTTAATTGTAGACGCCATGTTCGGTCAACAATCTCTTAATAGACCCACAGAAATAGTCACGCGCTCACGACCGTATTACATAATATCACGAATAGGTCAGCTTTTATTTATAGTTGTATTAGATTGTGTTATGACGATACTACTATGACGTGACATTGCCATTACGATTCTGATTTTAAAATCTGATAGTGTTAGTCGTTCTGTATAGCTCTTGTCACTCACACAAATGGGTCAGAATTATGATGAGACGCAGCAGTGTAAGATAAAGAAAACTCACGTGTATCTGAATACGACGTCTTTTAGTCGTATCATAGACGTGAGTATTGATGATTACCGTCCTCAGCACAAAGTGAGGTTAAATACAGTCTCGGCGGTAATCACCAATTTTACACAATGGTACTGTTATTTTAATACTACACAATAAAATCTAGCGTGTGTATAACATACCAGTTGTGGACCATCAGTTTCTGGACGGCGAGTAGGGCCTCGTATCGCACGTTGGGGTCTTCGTGGCTGAGGAGGTGCATCACGCGCTGCTTGCCGCCCAGCTGCTCGATGATGCTGTTGACAGTACTACGTTATAAACAACTAGCTTTAGCCCGCAGCTTCGCCCGCAAACATAAAATATAGCCTATGTCACTCAGGAGTACAGCAGCTTTCTATTGGTGAAACAAATTAGCAATCGGACCAGTACTTCCACAGATTACTTCATACAAACAAAAAAACAAACTTTACCTCTTTATTATATTAGTATAGATGGCATAATGAATAATCATTATTAACCTGATGTTATGTTAATTTGATATAACAATCGGAAAATATTTAACGGTTTAAAGAAAAGTTAATTTAAAGACAACGGAATTGACTAATATACCAGGAGTCAGATAAACTTGGAATTAAGTACATTGACCTCATCTTATTAAATCTTCAAAGATAACAAAACAATGAACTGGTTTTCATTACCAGAAAATGTAAAGGATCGCGAAATCGCGATAGAAGTTGATTCAAGACAGTTTCATGTCTTAATATCTTTTTTTTGAAATTTAAACTGTTAATAAATGTAGGGAGTCAATGACTGTTTTTTCATGTTTATCTGGCACCTACCTTCGATCTAAGTTCACAATACCAAATGGTATAATAAATTGTGTTACAGTGATTTTTTTTTACTTTTCTGAAACCGCTTAACCCATTTTTATGAAAGGAGCAACTATGTAGTATGATGTAGTAATTGGAGATATTTCGAATCACTTTTTAGCTCTAAAGTCCTCCTTTTGTAACACAAATCGATGGTCCCTAGGTAAAGTATCGAAAGTGAAAATCGCTACTTTGCAAAAGAGCGATTTAAAGTTTATTTTTTGCATAATTTTGTCACGGGTGATTAAATCTTTATAAAAATTAGGTCTCTAACTATCGGGAAACGAAGTTGTATTAAAAAATATCCTTTAAAAAGAGCTCAAAACAGTAATAATAAAAACATGCTATTTTTTTGATTCGATACTTTACGTAGGGACCATCGAAATACATGGTTAAATTCACTGGAAAGGATGTTGAAGATGATCGGGCAAGTGGAGGAAGCTCAGTCGGAAGTTTACACAATAGTGCAACGCACACGGCCTACAAAAAGTCGGTCAGAATATACTATAGGATTATAATTTGTGACGATTATCGGAACTACAAAAAGTCTGTCGTGGTCCGGCAGCGTTAACGCTAGGTAGAAGACATAGATTACATAATACAGATTACTATAAAAAACGCTACATACTGCTTGCCCCTGGGGTAGTGGCGCACGTACTCGCCCACGTCGTAGCAGGCCACGGCCAGCACGACGGGGTCCTTGCTCTTCTCCAGCAGGTGCACCAGCGTGCGCAGCAGCTCCTGGCCGCGCTCGTTCAGGCGGATCGCGTTCTCGCGCCAGAACTTGGCCGACTTGTGCACCGGAGACCATTCCAGACTACAAAGAAAAACTTGTTATTAGTATTTTGGTTGTTTTTTACTATCTGTACCGTCCATAGCACAAATTGGCAAAATAAATCACTTTGTTGTATTGGAACCCCATTTAAATATTTGTTTCATTCTATTTTTAGTATTTTATTGTTATAACATCACCAGAAATACATTATTTGTGATAGTTTTATTCTCTAGCTATCACAATTCATACGATACAGCCTGGTGGCAGATGGACGGTCAGCGGAGTCTTAGCAATAGTGTCCCGTAATTACCCTTCAGGTACCTACAGAACCCTAGAGAACTACTGAATTATAAATCACCAAGCAATGAACGCTTGATGAAGCCTTATCACATGTAAGTATTAAAAGTTGAAAAAAATCGTTGTCAGAACATACCGGCCGCTCTTGACTTCGGTGGCGTACTGGTCGAACGAGCTGAGGTCTTGCACAGAGGTCTGCAGACGCTCGTTGAGGAAGTCCACGTCATTCATGATGTCTTCATCATCGGAACGCTTCTGCTCCAAGATCGAGAGCTGCTTCAGGACTTTGCACTGCACCATGGCGATGCAGTGTTCCTTAGAGACCTAGTAACAATTAAAACTTGTAAATAACCAATAGTTGTATCTACAATAAATTCTTCTTTGCTTCATTACCAAGGTAAACAGAAATATTTGGCTTATTAACATGGCTGCATTGCATTTATTTTCTCATCTAAGCATTATTTTATATCACAATAATTGTATCTAAACTAAAAATTATTGTTTTTTTTGGGTGTAAAAGATAATTTGATTGGGAGTGCCATAATCTATTTGCAGTATCACCTTAATATGTTCTGTATTGAGACATGCTTGGCTTAATCTTATGCGTTGCCTACGTCATAAAAGGAAGCTTTGTGCAACATTTCACTGTCCTATTCCCAGTCGTTTTGGCAGTACGTAGATTTGTCAGTCAGTCAATTTCTTTTTTTTTAGTTTTTCAGTTCTTTTTTTTCTGAGTTTGATTATGAACTAACGATCCGCCTCAGCATCGCAAGAGGACCTCAAACCTTCCTCTTGGTAAAAATCTTATCAAAAACCGTTGTGTTGCGTGGAAACAAGCAGAGAAACGGACATCGTTTATTTCATTCTATTTGACTAGCGATCTATACTGTCATACTGCTATATGCTTTATTTACTTATTCTTTATGCAACACAAAGTACAAAGGCGGAAATTTGAAACTATCTCGTCACCCAGTGATTGCCATATTTATTTAAAAAGAGTCTCTACGCGAGGAGTTGTAGTTGGCTTTCTAATGATTTTCTTTTTTTGTCGGTCCACCATGTAATAAATAAATAAAATGACCTGTTGGTTTTCAGGCTTTTCGATAAGGTTCCTGAAGACGGCGAGGACGATGCGCGTGACCTTCTCCTTGACGGAGTCGCTGAGGATGTCGGCGAGGATGGGGATAGCGTTGAACTTGTTCATCTTCTCGGCCAGCAGAGGGTTGAAAGTCAGCACCCACAGGCAGAACGTCAGCTGGTATTGCACCTAGAAGGAATGGAATTAATATAAGTAACCAAAAGTGTAAAAAAGTAAGTGTAGGAAAGTATATTTACTCTATAAAAATTGCATAGTTAAGTTTTAAAGTTCTGTATGGCGAGTATGAGTCAGACTCCAGGCTACTGCTTTTTTTTAAGGTGGGAAATTATCAAACGGACCTCTCATCTCTCTGGGTGAAGCGGGAGGGCGTGTTAGACTTCGACTGACCCTTCTTTGCCTTAATTCTAAGGTACCGGAGTTCTTTTATAAAATTGTTCTTGGAAAATACCAATAAACCTGCTCAACTGCTCATAATCGTACCCAGAACTCGACAGCAGTGTTGCTTTCGGTCTACAGACCAACAGGACGTCCATAATAATAATGTAATTATTTTAATAATAAAAAATACCTATGTATTATTCTGAAATAGATTTTCTAACAGGAATTTTGCTTTTACTAAAGTATATCAAAAGCAGCAAAGCAGACCCCCTTACCTGGAAGTTGACCCTGGAGGCCAAGATAGCCAGCAGCGTGGAGATGCCGTCGACGGTGAGGAACGCGAAGCGGTACTCATCGACGCGCAGCATCATCTGCAGGCAGCGCGCCACAGACTGCACGTATTCGTTGTTCTGCGTGCAAACTTATATATAAAACTATGCTCCTTCAACTAGAATAGCTTTGCCGATTTTCAAACTCCCATTTAAAAGCTTACAGCAGAATTGAACTCTAATTTCGAAATCAAATGTAAATTTCTTTTAGAAAAAAAACAAGTTCTCAAAGTTTTTATATACAGAATAAATCTGAAAAACATCAAATTAGTGAGTTAAATCACATAGATATAGAAAGTTCTAAGCCTCCACTGTATTGACCCATTATTATAAAATACAAATTGCCATTCGAAAATAAAATTACTTATCTTTTAGGACAAGAGGTATAATCGAAATTAAATACATTTATTTGTAGACTGGAGAAAATAATGTGTAATGTAAATTTAACAAATCATAATAATACTAAGTAATAAATAAATAATAATATTTTTATAAATAGAAGCTGTATAATTGAAGCCTGCATGCAGTTTGCACATACCTTAATAACACCCTCCTATTTTGTAAGTGCAATGAACAAGATTAGTGTAAGCATGCAATATAACAACAAAATATTAAAACACATTCAGTTAGATAAAACTTACATTCTGTTAGCAAACACCTAAATATTTACAAAAGAGAGTTAGTCATCGCTGTTATAAGACAATAGTTGTTTAACAGTCAGGTCGGTGAAGACTTCTTGCTACGTGTGACGAGGGTACCTTGTGCAGGCCGGGCGGCAGCTCGTCGTGCGGCTTCAACTCATCGAAATTGCTATAAAGGCTCGAGTATTTCTCCGGGCCAGCGTCGACAATCACAGTTTCTTTTTCCTTGTGGTGATGTTTCCCGTGTTTCTGAATTTTATCGTCGGCGAAATGTTGTTTCTCGTGCAGCAACATAACCTGCTCAGCATGCTCTAACTCGGCAGACATTTTCTCCGCCTTACCAGAAAACAAACCTCTCAGTCATAATTCACCCGCGTCATCAAAACCCCAACGATGCGTGATGCTTTTGCACGTGATACTCACAACATTTGGTTATGTTTCAGTCAGTTTAGACACATTGATGATATAGTTATACCAATCTGGTATAAGGCACGAAGCATTGCCACAGAACAACTATTGATTGTGGATTTTATTTTACTACATCTGTTTATCTCAGTGATCATGTCTTATTTATTATAGTTGTGTATTGATTATACAGCTCTAATCTAAAGGTGTTTGTGAAAAATGGAAATGCTTGTGGATGAAGAAGTATTATGAAATAATATGCAAATTTATTAAAATGTAGAAGAAGTATCTACCCTAGAAAAGGTGCCATCTTTAATTTTTTTCTTGTGGATTAGTTCATGAATCCCCAACCGGTCCTAAGAGACAGCGCTGTTATTGTTTTACTATTGTGTCTCATTTTGTGGGTATGTGATAGGTTAAACAATTTATGTAAAGAGATAGTTATTGTGAGGATCTTAAGTGTATTCTTATAGATCAATTTAACGTTTGAATACCCGACCGGTCTCATGAGACCGCGCTGTCATTGTCTTACTATTGTGTCTCGTTTTGCAGGTATGTGATAGGTTAAGACTATATTTTATCTACAAGAGATAATCATCCGCCTAATCTCTTCTTCCTTTTCTTCTTAGTCTAATTGGATGCAGCTACTTATCAGTATTTCACATGTAAAAGTAAATGATCAGTTTTACCTTACCATTATTATCTCCACTCTAATAAGAATCTTATAATTGATCAGAAATCTCAGATACACCAAAAGCTTTATCTGCTTACAGCTTTACTTAGGTAAATTAATTATTTTTAAACATATAACATGCTTTGGTTTAATATTTGGTCTAGGTTAATTGTTATCTATTGAACATTTTACTATATTTAAATGTCCACAATAATGTATATTTATTATTGGCGAAATTGGTATTTATTACTAAGAGTGAATTATCATCCTCTTGCCCTTATGACAATTTATATGGTGTTGGCACAGCATATTTTTATATTCTCTTTTTAATTGATATAGATACCAAAGAGGTGATTGTTAGTTGTTAAATATTAGCAGCATATTATTTGAGAAGCTTAATGACATGAGTTTTGATTTTTAATGATATTTTATGGTGTGAAAACTACCAGCAAAGCTTTAATGATACATGCTTTATTGTCATAAAAAATCAATTGATATCAATCAAATACAAAAAAAAACTTAATATCATTCATCATAAAAGTAAAATGCTGATCCATGCATATTGTTTTTTTAAAAGAAAAATCATGCTAAAATAAATTGCATTGTACATGGTATACATAAGTGAATATAATTATGTGTTGTATGACTTACATTCAACTTAAGTTGGTCCTTGAGCCAGGAGAGGTAGAACAGTAGGTCACTCCTCTCCATCACAGTGGTGTGCCAGCAGGCCAACTTCGCAATAATACGAGCTGTCATGTGCTGAACAAACTCATCCTGACGGTTCAGCAAATTCAGGAATGGCTGCCAAGCATTTCCAGTCCTACCTTCACGGAAGATCTTGACCCTATTCTTGTCTTCCTGCAATTTATTATAGAAAAAATTAATTATACTTTATTATAATTTGGTTGTTTTTCTTCCCCATATAATGTTTACTGGATTAGAAATACAATATTCATTTCAACACACTACACATATACTGTGGTATAATAATGTGTACAGTATTAATAGGAAGATGACAATTTAACATAAACTCAGATAACAAGTTGTGGCACTTACAGAAAGGATGTCATCAATCATAACAAGCAGGTACTGGATAGTGTTGTCCTTGCTGATGTGTGTTAGCATGTTCAAGAAGACCTCGGCACACAGCTCCGGGTTCTTGTCAGGTAAATCTTTATGTTGACCACGGTCCAAATTCACAATAAAATCGTGGTCACGTTGCGTTATCATCTGCGACCTAACATATAAATAAACTTTAGATTCTAAAAAATATTGGACAGAGGAAAACACAATGACCTGTGCAAAAAGAATCAATACTTACTGCAGATAAGATGACCAGGTGATGTTTTCTTGACGAATTTCACTGGCACGGATTTGCAAGGCGCTGGTGGCAGCAATCATATCTAGAAAGCATTACAATTTTGTAATGACATCAAATAGGATACAGAGATAATAACATTTTAATGAAGACTATTGCGTTTGTGAGTTACTTACCGATTTTTTCATCACCCAGCGGCGGCATAAGCTGACTAACATTTCCATCTCCTATATTAGCCATTTTGGCTACAGAAATTGATAATCACACTTGTTATCCCCAAAGAAGAATCGAAAAACTTTATATTTAGGAAAAACTCAGAATGAAGAGACGAAGACAGCCTCAGCTGAGAGGTCTTGTGACTACGAAGAGTGACGTTAGTGTTACCAACAATGATAAATTATTTTCTTACCTTCTTTGATAAACACTCTTCTTGCTGAAAAGAAAGAGATAGAATATTAGATTATACAAGAACGGTTGGCAACATTGTTTTTATGACAAGATTTTAAAAAAATACCATCGATCACCATCGACTCAAAATGAAAAAGAATGTATTATAAATTGTAAAAAGTATTTACAAGTTGTCTTGGAGCTTCGTATTAATATGCAACTTTTCTAAGGCATTGCTGTTTTTTTAATAACTTACTGATATTGACTTAAAGAGAGCATAACTAAATGAATCTTTTTACTGGCGCCACCATAGATTTAACTACCAATGGAGGCGCCAGTAAAGATAGAATAATACGAAATGACAATATTTTGTAACACATGTTTATCAGGATCTTTTGGCAGTTTATTGTTTAGGTATTATTTTTTTTCTTAAATTGTATTCCACATTTAACTATTTCATGAAATAATCAGCCACATGAGGCCACATCACGGAGTGGTCAACTGGCCACGACAGGCCTGTTGACCACCGATGGATGTCCTCGGTTCTTCGGGCAACATTCCTACCATAGGTGGACTGATGACCGAGGGTCGCCGGGTATACTTCTGATGCGAGATATACAACATTGTACCCAACAACGTTATACATTATTCTCCTTTTCATCATCATCATCTGCCTAGCCTTTTCCCAACTACATTGGGGTCGGCTTCCAGTCAAGCCGGATTTAGCTGAATACCAGTGTTTTACGAGGAGCGGCTGCCTCAGACCTCCACAACCCATTAACTGGGGTAACACGGTACTTCATGGCAAGACTGGAGTCAGATTTACTGGCTAAGATCTCCAAATGACAGCCGAGACCAACGGCTTAACGTACTTTCCGAGGCACGGAGGAAACTCGTTATGTTAAGATGGTCACCCATCCACAGACCAACCTAGGCAAGCGTTGCTTAACCTTGGAGATCGACCTGTGCGGCTGTTATTATCTAGCCACGAGCTCCTAAATTATTCTCCATTTATGTTCACATAATTTGACAAAATATTTGGAGGAGCCGATTTCTTTTTTCGTGATTTCAGGGTTGGTCGCATAGTAAAAGTTGTTCATATTGATGAGTAATACAACCCGTTTTAAGGAAATCCCCTCTGTCGTATCAACGTGGACCGGCCGTTGTGACGATGCTGGGATGAGGCCTATGTCCGGCAGTGGACGTCTTTCGGTTGAAATGATGATGATGAGCAAAATTGCAGCCCAGGGAAAACGTTGACAAATCATTATTTTTCATAATTGTATTCGTTACGACTAAAGTCCTAAATTTGTTTTTATCTTTAGGGGCCTTACCTATGGCGACATTTTGAAGCGATGCAGTAGTGCGGCTGCCACGCGTTAGCAGCGCTACAGCCGCGATCCGGTCGCTGGCAGCTTACCCCCGCCCGATTCTCAGTCGCGATGCAAACGCGCGTCAGCCGCGCTACTGCATCGCGACTGTAGCGCGGCTAACGCGCGACTGTGTACCTACCGGTTGTACATAAACTGCTTTTTTCTTTTTTTCATTCACGTGCCACCCTCCCTCCATCCTCTCCCCGCTGTCATCTGACACGGTCGCGTGGCAGCCGCGATGCAGTAGCGCGTTAGTAGCGCTGCTGACACGCGTTTCAAATGCGACTGTAGCGCGATAGCAGCGCTGCTGATGCGCGTTTACGAAGCTAGCATCAGCCGCGCATCAAAAAGTCGCCGGGGACGAGGGCCCTTAACGAACTGACAACGACCCCCTCTGTAGGGATGGGCTTATTTTTCTTTAAATTCAATAAAACGAAAAATACGTGAAAACAATGAAAACTTTCAAATTGAGTAAGATTATTTTTCTTTTATTAAATTCTGATTCTGTGATTTTATGCAAGATGAACATAATTTTCTTCTTGATGGACCAGTAGGTTTTCTAAGCATTACCGATACAATTTTTTACGTGTAACTAAATAAATAAAAAAAATTCTATTCTAAATAAATTTAAGGTTCACATTTTAATATGTTTTTAATTAGTTATATTTTAACATGATTTTAACCTATAATGAATTTTTTCCAAAAAAATTCAATACTTCAAAAATATCATAGAATTTGCGCATCTCTACGGTAGATACCCCTGTCCTACCCCTGTCCATGGATATTATTGTAGGTCCATCATATTATTTACTGTACTCTGTGGGTCCATCATCCTGTCAGATCGAGTGTCGTGGGTTTCTCTAATACTCTGTGGGTTTCTCTGTCTACGGTCGTGTCAGTGTCATGTGTCATTAATATAATCACATTATCGCCAGCCAAAGAGTTCCGACATCTATACTATTTAATATTTATTTATCTGTAACATTATTGTAGTGTATTTATTATAATGTATTGTAATTTTTTGTGTGTTGTTTTATTTAATATGTCTGTGATGAACATTGTAATTCGCTGTACTTACCATATTTGATTATTTAGTTACTATCTACATACTGTTGCGTACAGTAAATAAATATTAAAACTTTACATTAGGTTCGTACGCTAAATTCACAATAATATTATGTTTTTAATTTTTTACCGTTACTGACTATATTATTAATGCTATAAACTTGTACTTACTGTTGTATCTTTCACTCTTTACTTCTATTGTAGATTGTGCAGTATGTTTTCGTAGTTCTGCCATATTATAAGGTATTCAGTATTTATTCAAAAGTTTTGAATTGTTTTTGATCACCGGACGTTAGAAATAAATAAATTTAAATGATTCATTCCAAATGGATACAAATTAACTTTTTATATTGCAGTACTTAACATAATTTGCGCTCTTCTTGCCTTCACTTGGAACTGACACATTCGGTGCACATTTGGCTGTATATTTTGGGAACTGGCCAGTTCTTTTGTCATGATGACTGCTTTGCACTCCGAAGATTGTCAAACTAATGACCTAAATGATTCATTTCCGATGGCTATTGAATCATTGCGTTTTACGTTAGATAATTCGATGCGAATTGTGTTTACTGGATATTACAATGGATTCAATGTGGAAGTAAGGTCGGTAGAAGAGATAGCTCTGCTCTATCATATGGGATGTTTTGGAAAAGGATCAGCATCGCGATCGCAACCGAAAGCCGCTCAAAATGACGTTACACCTCGTATTATGCGTAAAAGACAGTTTTTAAAACGAAATTATTGGTTCAAGAAATTTGATGGGTTCACTGGAACAGCAGAAGCAAATAGCTTCATGAAAGATATTGATGGCCTAACCTCCAAAATAATTGGCGACAGTGAAAAGAGAACTTGCAAGGATGTCATAGATTTGGTATCCAGTGATGAAGATGATGCAGAAGAGATCAACTTGACTCATAATTCTGAAAGATTTCAGAATCATGACAAGGAAGACATAGTGGTAATAGTTCCTAACAGTGAATCTGAGGAAGAAAATTATTTTGCTAACATGAAACCAAAGTGCTGTTTGAATAAAGTTAAAATACAAGAAAAGCTTATGCTAACCCCGCAGGAGGCATTCTTTCTACTTTATGGTTTGGGTTGTTTACAAATAGTAAACCTTGATAACACTTTGCTGAATATTGAAAAGTGTTGGGATCTTTTTACAACAGTAGATAAAAAATTTGTTCTGAAATACATTGTATACCACTACTATAGATCCAAGGGCTATGTTGTAAAACCAGGAATAAAGTTTGGCGGAGATTACTGTAAGAAATTTTCTATTTCTATTACTTATAAACTGTACAACTATTTGTGTATGCATAATTGATTTAATATTTTTAGTATTATACAAAGAGGGTCCTGGAGTAACCCATGCAGACTTCATAGTTGTTATAAAATCCGAAGATAAGAATGATGGTTGGATTGCTACACTCGGCCATGTCAGAATGGCAAATACCACAGTGAAGGTATAGTTTAAATTATTTATAATTCTTTGTACATCAACAACTCTTATAATTTGCAAACAAAATTGGTTGCTAGATCCCAAATTGTGTGATATTATAGAAAATAGACGAGAACATTAATGATAAAAAATTGTCTTCTATGCTTAATTTTTGTAGTATTCACTGACTAGAATTTTGTAGGTATTTATCAGCATATAACATAAATGCTTGGCATAGAAAGCATACTTCAAGAGGTCAGTTAATTCATGAATCCCCAAGCGGTAGCCGGCAACCGCTCTGTCATTGTCTATTATGTCTCGTTTTGCAGGTATCTAATAGGTTAAATGAGTGTTGTATTCGACTTGCCGGTGGGGGTTGGGTCAAGATGACGAGATTGACACAGTTGCTGACAGTTTTGTCATTGCACAAAATCTTAGCAGCAGCTGGAGTTTTCCTATTTTCGAGACAAAATAGACAATGACAGTGCGGTCGCCGGCTACCGCTGGGGGGCTAGCTATAACTCGTAAATTGCAGTTAAGCCGCTTATAAAGTGCATGCCTTTCAAAATATAAACAGAATTATTATGAATAATTAATTCCTACCCTCTTGATAAAAGAAAAAGTCAAATTTGAATTGCTATACTATCTGCCTATTGTTTTATTTTATAACATGGGATGATTTTAGTTGATATTTTTGTTTCTTTACTTAATTAAACTTTTTTTGCAGGAAATATTAATCGTGGAAGTAATTAAACCTAGTGAAAGGGTTGTGAAACTACCGCAGGATTTGAAACTGTATAGCATTCAGGAACTACTGTTAAGCAGAAATTTACCAGTCACAATAAATGAAGATGACTAATTTGATTTTTTATTATATTTACACAAATCTAATAACAAAGCATAAACAATATATTGGTACTGTGAGTTAAGCTCTCTTTATGGGTTTCCGAATCCCAGTTGTTCTATATTCCCTTCTTTGTGCTAAATATTCTTCAGTGCACTGATTTTTGAACTCTTCATTTTTGTACCAATCGCCTAAACATTCTTTTAGAACTGCATTCTGATTTCTACACTTCACTACCATCAGAAGAGATGACTCCTTGCAGCAACTCTCAAAATCTGCCACTTCTTTAAAACATTTCTCCTTCTTAGCCTTATCTCTTATAAGCTTTGGTATCAACACATCCTTTTCGACTCTTCTCAAACTTCTGTCGTCAGGATCGCCTACAAATATTAGTTTATATAAATAATCATAAGTAAGAGGATCCTACATAATAATTACCAATTTTAAATGCTTATTTAAAAAAAGCAATTAAAAATAAGGTGCCGTACCTAACCCATGAGGACCTTCTGAAAGTTTATTTGGTAACACTGACTTGTCAGGCATTTTTGATTCAAGGAAAATTAGTAGAATAAAAGGTACTTCTGTGATTAAGTTTCTAAAATTTGTGTTAATCTCATTTACCACTTGATAATACGGCGATACTCTACGATTGATCTGCTAAATAATAATGTTATGTCAATGTGACATCGAATTATCGAACGTATCGAACTGTATTGTTTTGACAAGTGACTTCGGTGCTGCCAGAAATTAAATACAGTTTCTTTTTTTTTTTGTGTGCATTCGCGCAGCGGAATTTTGTTGAATTTAAATATTTTAAGTATGCAGATATTTAGTGTATGACGTCGTGTAATTGTGTATGGTAAAAAAAAATTTGTGCACGCAGCCATTGTGGAGAAATTAACCAAAAACTGATTCCGCTGGGCGAACGTTGTCCTGGCGGAACTTTTTTTAATCCATGGACTTTTAAAGAAAAGAGATGTGTACAAAAATTAGTGTGTATTTGTGTGTAATTGTGTATGTATGAATAAAAGTACTGCATGCATAAACTTCGGAGAAATTCAAGTTTCCGCTACGCGAACGTTTGGCCATTAGCTAGTTTTCATATAAAGCGCTTACATAGAGAGCTGTAGATTTTTACATACATTGTTTTGAATTTGTTTATATTTGTTTAAAAAACAGATTTAGAAAAAATCGTAGGGCTTAAAAGATAAAAATATAAACGTAAAATACGCTTATTAGGTCTTAGTTCTTAAAGTATGCACTTTGGGGTCTAGATTTTCACGTTTATACAAACCTTGTAAGTGTCTGTAACATGTTGCCAAGTATCAATGATGTTCCGTTAGTAATTAAAGAGTTATAGGACAATTTACCATGAATAGATCACTGTTTACAAAGCAGTCAAATATCACGACGTTCTAAAGGAATTGCATGGTAAAATGTATGTCAATAATTAGTGTATTCATTCAACTATTCGTATGCAAAATTTCATGTCATTAAATTCAGTAATTAAAGAAAAACAATTATAATACTGACGAAGCATCGAAATCCTACATAACCCGACCAAGTTCGGATGGCTACAAAAAAGCGGCCGTGCCATATATCTAAGAAACGTTCTTAACCTTCCAATATAATATTTATTAATATGGTAAAGTTGCGTACACAAGCGTTAGGAAAAAATAAAACAATTGCATTTCTTGAATGAAAAATATTTTTTTAATAATAACGCCACTATCTAAAATAAATCCTCAATTAACAAGTACTTCTATATTACACTAAAGTTGCAAAGGGGAACGCTCGTGCATGCCTAGTCTATTGGTTAAATAGTGTAATAAGCTACAATATGATAAAAAATTACCTAAACAGTAGTACTTATATGTGGTAATTATTTAAAGGGGTCTATACTTAGAATCCTGATCCGTGAAATCTTCAATAGAAATTAGCTGTATAAATTTTATTTGTCTTAAATAATATATCTAGATTATATCTCAAGTCTCAAGTGCATACTTAAATAAAGTACCTACGTAAATAGTACCTACTTTCTGTCATAGTCAAATACATTTAAAAAAGTAGGTGTACGAAAATAAGTGACCTATAAATTATATCGAAACAACAATTGTGTTATCACCTATACCAATTCAATACCAGTATTATAGTATAAAGTTTGGAATGTAACCTAAATATATTGCACGGCCACTTTTTTGTAGCTATCCAAACTTGGTCGGGTTATGTAGGTTTTCGATGCTTCGTCAGTATTATAATTGTTTTTCTTTAATTACTGAATTTAATGACATGAAATTTTGCATACGAATAGTTGAATGAATACACTAATTATTGACATACATTTTACCATGCAATTCCTTTAGAACGTCGTGATATTTGACTGCTTTGTAAACAGTGATCTATTCATGGTAGGTAAATTGTCCTATAACTCTTTAATTACTAACGGAACATCATTGATACTTGGCAACATGTTACAGACACTTACAAGGTTTGTATAAACGTGAAAATCTAGACCCCAAAGTGCATACTTTAAGAACTAAGACCTAATAAGCGTATTTTACGTTTATATTTTTATCTTTTAAGCCCTACGATTTTTTCTAAATCTGTTTTTTAAACAAATATAAACAAATTCAAAACAATGTATGTAAAAATCTACAGCTCTCTATGTAAGCGCTTTATATGAAAACTAGCTAATGGCCAAACGTTCGCGTAGCGGAAACTTCAATTTCTCCGAAGTTTATGCATGCACTACTTTTATTCATACATACACAATTACACACAAATACACACAAATTTTTGTACACATCTCTTTTCTTCTAAAGTCCATGGATTAAAAAAAGTTCCGCCAGGACAACGTTCGCCCAGCGGAATCAGTTTTTGGTTAATTTCTCCACAATGGCTGCGTGCACAAATTTTTTTTTACCATACACAATTACACGACGTCATACACTAAATATCTGCATACTTAAAATCTTTAAATTCAACAAAATTCCGCTGCGCGAATGCACACTTTTTTTTTCTCTTTATTATTTTTTTTGGGGTTTTTATCTAATTAGATATGTCAACCCCATCGTACCTTTTAACATTATATAATCTTATTACCTACTATGTGCATAATTTTATCCAGCTGTGGCTGTGATGTCTTTTCTATTGAAATAATGATGTAACATAATTCTAAAATGATAAAACATATTTATTTCGTACACTTACTACAACTCGACAGAAAAAGGCATATTTGCTGTTATTGGCATTATTGAGATCAATGACACTAAAATAAGCACACGCTCATGAGGTGTATAATCTATGCTCATGAGGTTGCAGTTTCGACGTGGGCTGTCATTTTCGCTTCCATAAATTGAAATCATTCGTTCCTTGTTTCAAATCCTGTTCATTTTGGGTTCTCGCCGGAGTTTTCGGAAATCGTGAATTTGTGTAAATGATTGTGATTTCTTTGTGTAAGTAACATATTTTATGGAATTGCTTTTATTTCTTCCGAACATAACTCAATAAACCACCGCTGCTATTTTCTATTAGTTGTTGATGTATCATGATGTGTGTGACAGTGTGATGCTAACTTGATGAGTTTGCTTTCTAGAGTGTAGAAGAAGGAAAGTGCAAAATGGATCGTCTTCTACGTCTTGGAGGAGGTATGGCTGGCTTGTCGCAGGCGCCGCCGCCTACCGACGCACCTGCTGTTGATACCGCCGAGCAAGTGTACATCTCGTCTCTGGCATTACTGAAAATGCTGAAACATGGTCGTGCTGGCGTACCCATGGAAGTCATGGGGCTCATGTTAGGTAAGCAAATCATTAATTTAAAAAAAACTTTTTTAATTATTGAAAAATGCTGTATCATGGTGGTTGCTTTGTTTATTGTTACAGTAAATCTATTTATTGTATCTTGACTCTGTTTGAGGTTCTTTTAAAGTAAGTAGGTGCACTAATTACGAAAATTGTGTCCTTTTTCAGGTGAATTTGTGGATGACTACACAGTCCGTGTGATTGATGTGTTTGCTATGCCTCAGACTGGTACTGGTGTATCAGTAGAAGCTGTGGACCCTGTTTTTCAGGCCAAAATGTTGGACATGTTGAAGCAGACTGGCAGGCCTGAGATGGTGGTTGGATGGTCAGTATCATAATTCTTTGAACTATGTTTTTAAGGTCATGTCATGTACACTTTTGTATGAGTTATTTTGTAGAAACATTTCTTAATTCCACAACTAAACCTATGCTGCAAAGTTATTAAATAGAGTAGTAAGTCAATAAAAGGTGTTTTAAAAAAAACAGCCATGAAGTTATAAGCTTTCATTCTATACAGGGTTGGTTTTTGAGACAAATCAGTAAGTACCTTAACCGTCAGACCGTTTTCACATTATCCAATCCGATATCGGTGTCGGACGCTGATACAATATCGGGGTAAGTAAAATGTATGAAATACCGTGCTCCGATATCCGATATCGGGTTGGACAATATGAAAGATAGGCACATATTTCATGCATTTTATTTACCCCGATATCGGATCGGCGTCCGATACCGATATCGGATCGGATGATGCGAAAACGCTCTCATAGTTACAGAAAAACATTTTAGAAGACCAACTTGAAATATTCCTGCTTTAATAATAATATTAAAGCAGGAATTTTTTTTTTTTTTAATCGAGGAGCTTGTGGCTAGATAATAACAGCCACACAGGTCGATCTTCAAGGTTAAGTAACGCTTGCCGAGGTTGGTCTGTGGATGGGTGACCATCTTAACATAACGAGTTTCCTTCGTGCCTCGGAAAACATGTTAATCCGTGGGTCCCGGCTGTCATTTATAGATCTTTGGCAGTTGTTACGGATAGTCAGTCTTACCATGAAGTGCTGTGTGACCCCACTTAATGGGTTGTGGAGGTCTGGTAGGCAGCCGCTCCTCGTAAAATATTGGTATTCAGCTAAATCCGGCTTGACTGGAAGCCAACCCCAATATAGTTGGGAAACGGCTAAGCAGATGATGATTCCTGTGTATATCACCTGTATTATTTTTATTTACTGTAAAAAATTGTGTACAATAAAGAATATTCTTTACTAGCTTCAGCCAGTGTCTTCGCTCGCAGGAAAGTAGGTCTCTTCATACAAACTTTGGACTGCTGTGTCATCCCCTTAGCAAGTGAATTTTGAAAAATCCTTTCTTAGTGCTGGCATGTCATAAAAAGAAACACCATTAGATTGCATCACTGTTTACCATCAGGTGGGATTGCAGTCAAGAACTAGTTTATAAAAAAAACCTTGTGCAGAATTTCACATTCCTTGTCCCAGTGGTTTGGACTGTTTGTCGATAATATGTCAGTCAGTCAGCTTCTCCTTATAAATATAGATTACCAATTAATCTGATTTAGGGCCTATTTCACCACATATGATTAAGTTTCGAGTATCTTACTTGGCAGATAATTTCATACAAAATCTGTCACATTTTTGAATTTATTCAGTGAGTAGTGCCTACTCGGACATTGTGAAACAGGCCCTTAGAAATCAGATTTATATATACTGTGATCAAAAGACTTTATGCATGCTTATCAGAAACACAACATATAGGTATTGATACTGTTTTCACCAATACATATTTTAATTTGTTTAGCTATAATAATTATTTTTATTAATAATTTTCAGGTATCACTCTCATCCTGGTTTTGGTTGTTGGTTGTCTGGTGTTGACATTAACACTCAGCAATCATTTGAAGCCCTGTCAGAGAGGGCAGTTGCTGTGGTGGTGGACCCCATCCAGTCAGTGAAGGGCAAGGTAGTGATCGACGCATTCCGTCTTATTAACCCCAACATGATGGTGCTAGGCCAGGAGCCAAGGCAAACCACATCAAATTTGGGCCACCTTCAGAAACCATCCGTGCAGGCTCTCATTCATGGACTGAATCGTCACTACTACTCCATCAGCATAAACTACAGGAAGAATGAATTGGAGCAGAAAATGTTGCTGAATCTTCACAAAAAGTCGTGGATGGATGGACTCACCTTATCAGACTACAAGGAGCACTGTTCAATCAATGAAACCACAGTAACAGATATGTTGGACTTAGCTAAAAATTACAATAAAGCATTAGAAGATGAAGAGAAAATGACCCCAGAACAGCTAGCCATTAAGAATGTAGGCAAACAGGATCCCAAGAGGCATTTAGAGGAGAAAGTAGACGTCCTGATGTCAAACAACATAGTGCAGGGTCTGGGAGCAATGCTCGACACCATGGTGTTCAAATGATCGTCATGTGAGACTTTTGTACTAGGTATTACAAGTTAAGGCTATAGTAAAGTGGTAATAAATGAATCCAGTCTCACAGTTTTATCTATTGATTGTATGATACTATAATTTACATGTACCTACTAAAATAAAACACTTTTTCTAATAACTTTATTTAATTTATTAGATCAAAAGAAGAGTTGCTGAGGTGCTATTTGTTTACGAATTCTGTCAA
This sequence comes from Mythimna separata, assembly GCA_030763345.1. NCBI lineage: Eukaryota > Metazoa > Arthropoda > Insecta > Lepidoptera > Noctuidae > Mythimna > Mythimna separata. Next base: position 9,571,113 of record CM061187.1, read on the forward strand.
GTTTCTTCTCAACTGTAGGATAGTCACGTAAATGTGCAAAGTTTATGTCAAACATTGGTTTTATCTTGTTTTGAGATTTCACTATATCCCGAATAATTCTGCGTACGTTTATAAATGCTTCTTCGGGGTCATCCGTGGTTACCTGCCGATAAAATAATCAAATTACCGTAAACTTGAAACTTGTGTTTTTAAGATAGGTACACGTTAACATCGGTGACGCCCACTGTGCGGTGTACTCCTGTGTCCCCGTGGAGGCTATTGGCGGTGGCGACTTCTCGCGCCAGGCCCTGGTATAGGCCATGGTCCGGAGCGAAGAGGGGTGGCGAGCGGTCACCTCCTGCGAAACAGTAATGCTAGCGCAGGAGGCTGCCGACCGCGAGCGCGTGAGGGAACGGCCCTCACGCCACCGCCGCCGAGATCCTGATCTCAGTTTCCGACCACTGCACCGTAGCCGCGGGCTTGCGGACGGCAAGCACTGGGTAGCTCGCCATCCAGCAGTCTGGTAATAACCCGGACCAAGCCCAGTCGTCAAAGGCGCGATCTGTTCTACGCGCGCCTCAGGGAGATGTCAGCAAGCACAGGGGACAGGTAGGGCCGAAGCCTCTGGGGAACACGGAAATTCCGAAAGGTGAGCCCGTGTTCTCTCAGTTCGAAGGCAACGGAGGAACGGGGTTTTGTCAGTAAGAGTCTGACATGCCCTCCCGCTCCGCCAAAAGCGGGAGTCATTCTGATGATTACCCATCGAGGCAAAGACTTCCAAACTGTAGTGCTTCGTGCTCTCGGCGATCATATTTTTTATCATCCATAATATTGCCCCATTGCCCCCCCCTTAGTCATAAGCTGGCGTCGCTCTTGTCAGTACTACTTACCTACTGACTGTTGAAATCTTGTTTTGGTACTTATTCTTTATAATAACAAATATTATAAAGAGGAAAGATTTGTACCTATTTTTGTATGTTTGTAATGAATAGGCTCAAAAAGTACTGGGCCGATTTAAAAAATTCTTTCACCAATAGAATGCTACGTTCTTCCAATTTGTCATAGGCTACATTTCATTTTGAAAAAATAGGGATCCTTGGTAAAATTTGAACAATGGAACCGGAGGTGTAGAAAACTTACACTAAAAAAAGTGTTTTATATCCAAATTTCCAAAAAATAAATAATTGTCTACCCCGTGCGAAGCCGGAACCGGCTGCTAGTTCTTTATACAATTTACACAGCTTGAAAATGTTATGTATGACAATGTACCATTATCGTTTTCGCATGTTTTGCTTCATTCTAATATAAAATACTATGGCGATACTATGATGTCTTAAAATACTTACCTTCTTACCTAGAAATAGGTACGTTAGGTATAAACATTAGTTTCTTCATCGTGTGCGACGGCATTTACCCACCAAGAAAATTAAATTGAAGACTTTTTAGGTATTTACCGTGTCCCAAAATAGTCCAGGCGAATGTCGGTGTATATGTTCATATGGATCTCTCGTTCTTATTGTCATATTAGGGTACATTGAATATTGCTAAAATAAAGTAGTAATAATGTGATTAGATTTTGTATATAAAATTCAAGTTTCTATCGGGCAAAACTCGAAAAAAAATAAAATTACTAAATAAAATTATGCCAACGGGGTTACTTAGAATAACGATTTTATATAGTTTAAGTTAAAGAAAGTACAGATAAGAAATAGGAACATGAAACCGGGGGAAAATTCCACTACTGCGAAACTTTTACTGGATCCATGGCATCGATCCATGGTAGGTATTTCTTTATGCGTCAATGTCTGACATATTTTAATCTACGGCTAAGAAAGAGTAGCCGTGATGATTGGTCGCTTGCGTCGTGGTCTTGCAGCAGTGCCAAATGAATGTGTGCATTTTATTTTATGTGCGTTAATTTGGACGCTCCAAAAGGAATCAACGTGCGGTGTTAAGTACGGAGTCTATGTCCTTAACTGGTGTTGAAGCTAATTCGTTACCAAATTTCATCAAAATTAGTTCAGTGTATTGTAGTACCCGTGAAAGCGTAACAGAGTAACTTTCACATTTATAATATTGGGTAGGTTAGGTAGGTACTTATGGATATAAGAAGGAACCAGAAATAATTTATTACCTACCGCATTATTTACTTGACGAATAATATCATCCTCAAGTTTTAAAGACCGCACTACTTGATCGACGCTTTGCGCTATAAATAAATTAATTTTTATTAAAAATTAAACATATAAAGGTGAACGCACACTTATTCGAGCCGAACGCGTCCAACGAATCGAAAAATCTTTATAAGAAATGCTATTGAAAACTCGCACACCTAATCGCGTCGAATCGTCCGAATTTGGAAGGACTCCTAAATAAAGAATTGTAATTTTTTTTTTATTTGTTCGAGTCGTTCTACGCGTTCGGCTCGAATAAGTGTGCGTTCACCTTAAATAGGTACGTAGTATATAATGTTGTAGTGTAATGGTTACGCTATTCGCTGAACCTGGGCCTCATTGCAAGTCTGCTATTAGAATTATGAAGCTTATGATCGAAAATTCTGATACTATTCTAGGTATTGCGTATTGAGAGCAGTGGTGGCCCAGTGAGAGCAGTGGTAGCCCAGTGGTAACTGCCCCGACTTGCAAGTTGTAGGTCGCGGGTTCAATCCCGGTCAAGCGCAACACTTTGTGTAATTTATTTCATCACCACTGCTCTTAAAATGGTGAAGGAAAACATCGTGAGGGAACCCGGTATGTCCTAGAACCATTTCGAAGACATGTGACATCCACCAATCCGCAATGGGCCCGCGCGGTGGATTATGGCTCATTCAATCTCCAAGAGAGGAGGACAGCAGTGCGAACATGATAAGGCAGATAATGCTAAAAAATTCTAGGTATTAGACTTGAGTAGATAGGTACTAATCTGACCAAATCAACAATTATGAAGCCGATGATCGACGATTCTGATAGGTACTATTCTATTAGCCTAGATACCCTGAAGAAATGAGTAGGTATTGAATTATCTATTTAGTATTTTCGATATACCTATCTAATAAAAAATACTGGTGTATTGGAACATGAAGACTCTGAAGTGACGACGAATCTTGAAAATGATCACTTGAAAATACAAATTTGAGTTTGCCACACAGACCGAACGGCAAGATAATTCATGATAGAACAGTTTTTTTTAGGATTAAAAACACTTTTAGGTGCTTACAATATGTCATCGTTATCGACTACTTATTAATTTAATTTTATGTTATAATTGTTTACCTTCCTATACAGGAAAACTTTTTAATCACTGCGTAATTTTTTTTTGGTGGCTCAGTGTAAGTAATAGAATACAAGTCGACTTCAAGGTTAAGCAACGCTTGCCAAGGTTGGTCTGTGGATGGGTGACCATCTTAACATAACGAGTTTCCTTCGTGCCTCGCAAAGCAAGCTAAGCCGTCGGTCCCAGCTGTCATTTACAGTCGTTACGGATAGTCAGAAGTCAGTAAAGTTGAGTTGTGTTGTGTTCCAGTCTTGCCATGAAGTACCCTGTTACCCCAGTTATTGGGTTGTGGAGGTCTGGTAGGCAGCCTATGCTTCTTCTATTACTTATACTAAGCCACCAAAAAAAATGTACGCAGTGGTTAAAAACTTTTCCTGTATAGGTAATAAGTGATCTACTAAAAATGATAGGTATCAATATACACTTAAACTCGGTGTCGCTGCATTGCAAGACTCCAGCTTCTGTGAGGAAGGCGAGCCAGAGATCAGACTCGTCCATGTCGACATGTGAGCCCAGGCGCGACTGCCACGCTACTGGCGGCCACATCTTCGTGCTGATTGACATCAGCCGGGAATTTGTTTCCTCTGTCGGTGAAGGTTACATAAATTAGGATAAACGAAAGCGGTGATTGCGATTTGTGACTTAGAGAAATCGCCACAGAGCGCGCGCACCTAATCGCTTGGTGTGGCCGCTGGCTGCGTGCGGGCAGGTGCGCGTGCTCTAAGGCGATTTCATACTAATGTATTTATGTATCTCGATGGCCGCCGCGATCTCACCGCTAGTGCGCTATTGCTCTTAGGTACGGGCCTACCATACGCACAAACTTCACCACTGTATAACCTGTGCAGTTTGTACCTATACGGAACACCGTGCGTGTGGTTCATCATCATCTCAGCCGAAAGATGTCCACTGCTGGACATAGGCGTCCCCCAAGCGCCACCACAACGGCTGGTCCTGTGCGACTCGCATCCATCGGATTCCCGCGACCCTCGCCAGGTCGTTGGTCCACCTTGTGGGTTCCTTCCTGTGTGTGGTTGGTCAAACTATCTAGGTATATCACGCGCTAACATCACAATGCAGATCACGCACTTTTTGATTTGCTTCAAATTTCACCTACGCTAGGCCGGCCTGTGAGTGTCGATCAGTTATTCAGTGTGCTAGCCGCAGTCAAGCCTAATATAGGATAGGTTAGGTTTTTCAGAAATTGCTGTAGAAAATCTCATGCTGACGATATCGGTCAAAATGTGGCTTGCGTGTTCCTACTTTATTGTGTCATGTCGTGTGATGAAGACACGTTTTCAGTATTTTCATGCGAGAAGCTTGAGCAGGCAATTTTTTATTCTTTTGTTATGGGTAGGCTCGCGATGATTTATGCCGATGACAACCCCCTTGTTAACCAGAATGACCCAACTTGAGCATAAAGTCAATATTTGGAAGGACACGCTGGAAAACGGTGGTCTGAGACTAAATGTGGCGAAGACTGAGCAGCACGGATTCAAACACATGCAGCAGTAAGCGATAATGTGGTCGACGATGGAGCATGCTTGCCTAGAAGTAACCTATTTATTCTTGATTTAAGGACCCCTAGATATAGCTATCAGAAAACACAGACAGCTATTTAGAAAAAAAAAATGTTATTTTGGTACCTATTACAAATAATCAATTATTTACTTCTTTGCAAATATGGGTGATTGGTATACAGATGTTTTCTTATATCCCTAATTAGCTCCTCAATATCAAACAGATATTCCAATTTCATATTTTCACAAAAAAATAATACAAAGAGTGACTTCAATTAGGTACCTAAAAGTATTCATGCTATAACGGGTGAAAGGAAGTCTGTAGCTTTCAGTACTTACGGACTTTTTCCTCGACCAGCATGCCTGAGATGTTTGTATCCGTGTCATCTTGGCCTCTGCCATTGAAAGTAACAGACTTGGAGTTTGCAGTCGATCTGGAGCTGATTTTTGCAGGATTTTCTACGATTTAAAATTTAAATTATGATTAAGCTAAAGATAGGTACAATAGGTATTTATGCTTATATCATACTGAATACCCACTATGGTTTGGCAGATATATAAGTAGGTAGTTTGATGAAGAAAGCGTTTACAAGGAGACAGCACTAAGCATAGATTCAAAAATGAAATAGGAAAAAATGAAAAACCGGTGAAAAGCAAATTATAAATAAGTAGTAGATAAATATGTAATTCACTTAAATGTATTCATTTACTTATGACTATTCATAACAATAATAGTATAGCAAAAAAAAAACCAACACTACCGGGTCGTTCTTTCATATTAAAAGAGGAGTCCCATTGTCCTTAAAACTTTTTATAAGTACTGCCAATCTCGAGGAAGTTTTTAAAATCTTGGTTGAAAACTGAGCAGATAAGACCAAGGCCTCTATGAAAAGTGATTATAAAATGAAAATTTCGTTTCCTCGATAACATTTGTTCATGAGTGCCTGATTTGGGTAAAATTCTCGCAGGATTTAACAAGGTAGGTTTAGGTATGCCTCCAGATTAGGCTTAGAATAAATATGTCAAAGGCCAAGCTTGTGATACACACCATCCAAAGAAGACTGCATAATGACTATAAACTAGGTCAAAAATATGAAAAAGAACTAAACTAAAACAAAAGAAGCACTAAATTAAACATTAAACTAAACTAAACAAGTTGCTCGAAACACTGAGAGCTGTAACAGCTGAAATTGGTCACAGAAAGGTCTTTTTAAAGAGGTTACTCGAATGACCAAGAACGCCTGTTGGAGCTATTGGTCGCTGACGGACACTAGCTTATGGTCATGTGCATTCTTCTCACACTAACACAAAACAGAATTTAGTAGAAAAAGGAATGGAAGGCTTTTGCAGTGGGATAACCCAGCTAGTTGGGTTAGAATAGAGTACACGATAATTTTGTCAAGTTTGATAGTCTACTGAATGTTCGTGCTTCTTTATTCTAATAGCAGTCTTGAGGCCCAGTGCGGTGAGTGTCACATGATTTTACTTTAGCGCAATTTACCGCGTTAGGCTCTCTCATTGGTTAAAAGATTGGAGTGGGGGCCAATCAGAGCTCCGAACGACATTAACGTGTCGATTGCGTTAACATAAAACAAACTCGCACTAGGCACTTAGATTTTCTCGAAACGTCTACAGTTAGGTAAACAGGATACTTACGGTGAGAAAGGTTAGAATTTTTATCCGTAATTTTTGGGTACCGTTGGTCTCTGTAAAGGAAAAGTCAACATAATTTTATAGTTAACTGTAGCTAATCACAAATTGCTATGTCGTATCAATAGACATTGCACTGAAAGTAATGGCTGAAGAACAATGATAGAGCGAGTTGTACGAAAAAAATTGGTATATACCTATATTATGTGATTTTTCATGAATTAATCCTGTTCAATTAGCAATTATACGGTGACATAAATAGTTACATGCATAGTTAAATTGCTGCATCTCTTAAATAAGTTGATCATCACCTTTGTATTCCGGCATCACTGACATGTTCACCAGTACACTGGGACCCTTTGTACAAGGAGTACAGACTTCGTTCTTCTGTTTCTTGCGCGTGCTTGTTGATTGCCTCCTCAAGAGATGACGCACTCTAAGTAACAGAATTACACGGCTTTACTACTAAGTTCTGGAAGTAAGAGAGATTGACGGGTGTGTTGGTCTAATGATTTGATTTAGGGCCATGTGCACCGACATAAGTTTAAGATAACCATCTGATTAACGTCAATAACCGACGATAAGGAACAGGAAATATTGCTAAAACAGCCGTTTTAATATTAAAACAGTCGATTTGGTGTCGGTGAACATCGCCCTTAGAGTGTATATAGATAGAAATATATAAGTATGTTTATCTGCATCGGGTTCAGGAGGAAAAACGCCAGGGTTATGTGAACCTCCCGGAACACACAGTGGATCAAACGGTGCAGGGATGCCTTGGCGAAACACTGCCGTCTCCTCGTGGAGTATCGTGGTGATCGGCGACAGCAACCACTCGCGCTGGGCTTTGGTTCAGGCTATGGTCCGGAGCGAGGTTTAGTCTCAAGCTAAGCAGAGCTTGTGTTATGGGTACTAGACTTATATATACTTATATATTTCTAAATACATACATATTTTAGATAAAATGATCGTGATCATCACACAGACATTTGTCCTGGGTAGGAATCGAACCCACTACCTCCGGCATAGCTGTCAGGGTCACTAACAACTAGACTAACAGGCCAGTAATTATTCTTAACGGAAACCTACTCGTATAGGTACCAAATACTTAAAAATAATGATTACTGTCAATACTTTAGTCGGGAAAACGATAAGAAAGTAGTGACGTAATTTTTCAAAAACTTTGAGAGGACTTAGTTCGTTAGATAAAATAAGGACACAATGAGGCTCATCGGAGACCGTTGCACAGTCTCCTCAGGGATCTGCCCTAACAGGCGTTGCATAGAGGGGGTTCCGGAATGGTCTTTTAAGAGGGAACGGCGCCCCATCTATGCGCTGATGGTGATCACCGGGGTGGTTTTAGTGAGGTAAAAATCCCACACTACCCAAACTTATTCCCAAAGTCCGGGCGCCTTTTGAAGGTTTCCCCTCGAAAACAAAATAAAAAGGTAAAATAAGGCAGATGACTTACCGAGTTCAAGAGAGCTAGTATGGTGTATCCTCGGGCGTCGTTGATAGCCTGGCGGATGTCACTGTCCATCATGAGCGAACATTCCGACTCCATTGTAAATTCGCTTTGGCCTTGTGTCCCGTCTGGTAAGCCCTGAAACGTTGGTTAAATTACCTATTTATCACACTTATTTATTATAAAGGCGAAAGTTTGTGTATGTTTGTTACTTCTTCACCCTCGAACGGCCTAATGTATCTGGCTGAAAGGCACACGGGTTGACCAACTCCTAGATACCGGATACTTTTTATTCCTGGAGTATGTTTTCTACCTATTCGGAAGACTTGGGCTCAGTCCGAACAGTTGCCGGACGGCCGGACGGTGAACTACCCATTGCTTAAAAGGGCAATGGGTAGTTCGCAGTCCGCAAACCTACGCCTACGTTGGCTAGAAATCGGGGTCAGGATCCCAATGGCTTGGGCGTGAGAATGTCCGTTTCCTCATGCGTGCTACCGCCTCCTTAGTTAGCATTACTGCTTCACAGAAAGAGGCGACTCTCCTTGCTCCTGACCATGGCCTTCACTAAGGTCCGGCGCGAAATCTTTCAAACTCGGTATCCAGTTTTTTAGGTTTCTCTAGTATCCCCAACTCTGATCGGAAGTTTAGTATAATATACATAGACGTGATCTATCTTCTTCGTTAAATCCAAAGTTCTCAATTTGGTGTGTGATGAATTGATGATACCCAACAACCTATTTAAAAACCACCCAGAAGTAGGAGCCCCGCGCAGTGGGGCTCCGTCGACCACGCTTTACACGCTTTTTTGTCGCTCACAACTTGAGGGTAACTCGACTCGGACAGGTTAGGTTAGAAGGAGGTGGCGGGGTTGTAGAGAGCGAGCGAAGCGAGCGAACACAGACTCCGCCACCTCCTTCGAAGTTATTTTTTTTAAACCACCCAGAAGTAGGAGCCCCGCGCAGCGGGGCTCCGTCGACTACACCTTTTAATCAATTTTTCGAATCGTAAATATTCTAGGAAACCAGACTTTGGTTTTACATTAAAGCATAAATACGACTGTTCTAACTTTTTAACGCCTGAAATAGGTACTACTTACCGATACCCAAGCATACGCGTAGTAAGTAAAATTCATGATATACGATGCAAGCAAAAGTTATTGTACAAGTACATTTTTATATTTTTTATAAGTTTCTGTATAACCACTCAGAATAATATTTTTAGTATAGTGTTACAGTTAAGGCGACTCAAGTCAACATTTTTTCCATACAAATTTCGGGGGGGGTTTTACTCCACTATTTGACCATGTACATCCAAAGTTAAACATGATATCGTTTTGTCTCATTATTAATTTTGTCTGTACGGAAGCAGAATTGTAAAATAATTAGCCAATAAAAAGTTACGAGCTTCTAAAGTTTCGTTTTTTTGGCTAATTTTAACACAACTTTGAGCGTAAATTAGAAATAAAAGACGCATCAAATTTCAAAAACGAAGCCCGTACCGACACCACAAATTTATCGAAGAATTTAATAAATTTTATGTGAAATTGATTGATGCAGTGGTTTTTTCGTAAAACCCCTTCTTCCAAAGGCCTTTTTGTATTTTATCACGCACGCCTTTTACTCAGAACTATCGTGCATCTCACTGAATAAAGTTACCCCCGGTTGCGGTGCGGGGGGACGACGTGTCACAGCGCCGCGCGCGGCTGTCTGAGTTTGGTTCAGTCTACTTCGGCCTATATCGTTCGTATGACGTGTATGTTGACTACCTATAATATCTACGCTTTATTAACCGACTTCAAAAAAAGAAGGAGGTTATCAATTCGACTGTATTTTTTTAAGCTATTGCATAGCTTCTATCGCGGGCCTTGAGCGTGGGGACCGAATCCAGAAATTCCGTAACGAAAAAACCTAACACCCTCCACTCCGACCGGCTATATTATGTCTGGTCGGGCAACTGCCCAATTGAACGAGACGGGTTTTGTGTCTGGTCCGAGCAACTGCCCAATTGAACGAGACGGGTTTTGTGTCTCGTCCAGGCAACTGCCCAATTGAGCGAGGCGGGTGTTGTGTCTGGTCCGAGCAACTGCCCAATTGAGCGAGACAGGTTTTATGTCTGGTCCGAGCAACTGCCCAATTGAACGAAACGGGTGTTGTGTCTGGTTCAGGCAACTGCCCAATTGAGCGAGGCGGGTGTTGTGTCTGGTCCGAGCAACTGCCCAATTGAGCGAGACAGGTTTTGTGTCTGGTCCGAGCAACTGCCCAATTGAACGAAACGGGTGTTGTGTCTCGTCCAGGCAACTGCCCAATTGAGCGAGGCGGGTGTTGTGTCTGGTCCGAGCAACTGCCCAATTGAGCGAGACAGGTTTTGTGTCTGGTCCGAGCAACTACCCAATTGAACGAAACGGGTGTTGTGTCTGGTTCAGGCAACTGCCCAATTGAGCGAGATGGATGTTTTGTCTGGTCAGGCAACTGCCCAATTGAGCGAGGCGGGTGTTGTGTCTGATCCGGGCAACTGCTGCTGCACAGCACGCCGGTAATGTGGCCCGCGTCCGCGGACAATAGGAAGGTGAACTCAGTGCGGCGCCACAGCGCTCTGAGAGGTGAGGTACACGACGCGGCGCGCGACCAGACGGGCGTTGTGTCTGATCATTATTGTGCAGTAGAAGGGTCTCAAAATAAGAAAACAAATGAAAATTTGTCTTTTTTTTCATTGCCGAGAAACGAACAAAGGTACGTAAGAGCGTTTTCACATTATCCGATCCGATATCGGTATCGGACGCCGATCCGATATCGGGGTAAGTAAAATGTATGAAATATGTACCTGTCTTTCATATTGTCCGGCCCGATATCGGATATCGGAGCACGGCATTTCATACATTTTCCCGACCCCGATATCGTATTGGCGTCCGACACCGATATCGGATCGGATAATTTGAAAACGCTCTTAGGTATTATTTTAAATCTTTTGTTTTTCGAATTCGAGCGGCACACACCGCAACAACCGAAACGGTATGACATGTGTGCATCGTGTAATTTCGTTTTTATTCGGAATGGTTCGGAGCGCTATGTGCAAAGCAGACGTCGCGTCGTGCGTGAGGACTAGCGTCTAACCGCTCATCACTGATACTATCTCTTTCGGCCACGATGTCAAGTGAGACAGCGTGCTTTATGGCCCCGCCCGCCAGAGAGTTCAAGCCCGCGCAAAGTGGGACCTTAAAATAGCACCACAGTCTATGAAATTTGAAAGGTAATTTATGAATGAATAGTTGTAATGAATATTGGCAAATATAGATAAAAATTACAAAGCATAGTTTTCGGTAGAACGTAATTTATGCAGGTAGAAAAGTATTATAGCAATAAACAGTCAAGTTTATTTTTCGAAGATTTCAGTATCTCATTCGGTCGTTTCGTCATTTTTATTCGGATAAAAGTAGTCGGAAAGTTAGTATTTTAGGCAGTAGATTTAATATTTTGAGTAAGGGTGATTCTTCTTTTTTTGTCGGAGCTTTTATTACTACCCTTTATGAATACTTAGAACTTAATGTTTCTCTTACACCCATTAATATTATAAATTGAAATACTATTGTAATTTATTTTTAAGGGGTAACCGCAGATTTTCTTGCCGGCTCTTCTCCATAGGAAATTACTAATAGGAACTGTGCAGTAGCTTGATATTTTATAAGGCCCATGTAAATTAAAAAAGTAAATTAAATTGAAGAATTTATAAGCTTTTGGGCGCATTATGTCCAATTCGCAAAACGTCCAGAGGGCTCAAAATGTCCAATTTTCACAAAGTCCAATTCGCAATTTGAGATAAAAAATTGCGAATTTGCAATACTAAGTGGCATATTTCCGCCGTGCAAGTTCTCTTTACGTTAAACTGAGATAATTTATTGTCTTAGCCATAAACTGTAAAATACGCGAAGGTAAAATTTTATGAGCAATTTTCTTAATTTTTAAGAACCTTCTACAAAGTATAAGAATACTTAAAGAATAAAGGTCCATGAAATCGGTACAGTCGCTCTCAACTTATGGCGTGGCCAATGGAAATAGTGATTTTTAGAGAATATGCGGAACAGGGTGTGAAACCCGTAGAGAAACCATCCACCAGAGGGGTGCTTTGTCTGGTCCGGGCCCGAAAGTTGATTTCGGACTGTTGAAATATGTGTGTTTGTGTGTGTGTATGTGTGCATGTTGTTTTGTGTGTTGTGTGTGTGTGTGTATATGTGTGTGTGTTGTGTATATGTTGTTGTTGAAATATTTTATTCTATTCGTATACTAAAATAGATATAATAATATAGTAGAAATAAATAGTTTAAATAATAACGCACCATAATAATCTCGTTTATAAGGCCGGTGATGATGATGCGGCCCGACAGCATGACTTGCAGCGTGGCGTGCTCTGTGGGCTCCTCCCGGCCCCAGAGCTCTCGGTAACTCTTAATGCGAGCTCTGGACCACAAATAACAGGTTAATATGTGGTAATGCTATCATGATGCGGCTATATGTGTGTGAGATAGAGAGAGGGGGAGAGAAAGAGAGCAAGAGAGTGAATAGAGAGAGAGTGATGGAGCTATATATAATGAATTAGCATTAGCATTATCGGGCATATAATGCTCCTACTGCTGGGACTCAGGCCTCCTCTCTAGGAGAGGGAATAGGCCATAATGCACCGCGCGGGCCCAGTGCGGATTGGTGGATGTCACATGTCTTTTTGTCATTGTACCGGCAGAACTTCTGATTGCTGAATGTAGCAATTGAATCCAAGGTACCTCCAATTGAATCCAAGGTATCTACTAGTTAGTTACGAGTACTGACTTGTGTCTTACGATAATAACAAAAGCTAGCCGAGAAAGGGAGTCATACGCTTTACGAATCTCCTGTATCTTCCCCAGGGCCTCTGTATCCATGCGCGTTGCGAGGATCATGTATGGCCTGTAACCACGTAATTTGAGCGTCAAGGCTGCGGGTACATCCAAACAGACGACCTTGACTTTTCCGTCGGATACATAGGCTTCCTCGCGACCTGCGGAATAAAAGTATTTACGTAATGTCCTGGATACACGAGGCTCGTTTCTCAAGCCAAGTTAGTAAGCTTAGCTATAGTAACTAGACTTGATCTTGAAATGGAACTAGCTTTTCCAAGCTAGTAAATTGGTCAACCAGCTAGTAAGCCAGTCAGCTAGTAAGCTAGTCAGATAGGTAATAAGTTAATCAGGTATCTAGTAAAACAACTAGTTAGCTAGTCAACCAGCTAGGCAGCTAGTAAGCCAATCAGATCCCTAGTAAGCTAGTCTCATAACTAGTAAGCTAGTCTAGCCAATAAGGTAGTCAAACAGCTAGTAAGCTAGTCAGACAACTAGAAAAGGATAATAATATGAATCATATTTTTTTCATCTGACAATATTTACATGGAATATAATTTTCTTATAAAATGAATTGAATAGATTCAACTAATTTGTGCAAACATTTTACGAATATTAGAAGAATTGCGAATGATTTGCTAGGAATTCGGGATATGATTTGCTTTTAGATGGATTGCTCAATGCGACCTTTTTAGGTCCGCTGGTTTCGTGTACCCCGGGCATAAAACATATGCCAGTCGCAACCCTGTCCAATTTTGTGGCTTACTCCGACCCATGTTCAAGCTTATTCAGTTGAGCCATGGACTTTATGAATAAGAGTGATTTTCTGGTATGCAAACATACATTTTGCGGTAGTGCGTGAGGCATCTACGAGTTTATGTTGTTAGCAACTTTTGTAAAGAATTTTGTGAACATTAAATTATTTATTGTATACAAAATCTTGTAGGAGATTAAATTAACTCTCACCACCATATAACAAACTCTTACAAACAAATAGGTTGTTTTCCTTTTGCTTCTTTTGCTTTTATTTCCTGAATAAGGGTACGGTATACAAACAAAAATGATAGAGATATTTGCACATGAGGTTAATCAATAAATGCAAATAACAAAAAGAGAAATGGCATAATTTCTAAAATACGTGCTACGGATTACAGGGTATGCGCTACGGGCTTTTCGCAACAGACCATTCGATACGGGCTATGCGCTACGAGCTATGCACTACAGGTTTTGCGCTACAGGCTATGCGCTACGCACGTAGCGGTTACTACGCCGTAAAACTGTCACGAGTAGCAATGACTCGTGAATCGTGAATGATTGGTCATTTAAAAAAATCTATTGCTTGCTGGAGCAACTACTTATTTCAATCGTAAACTGCAAAGTAGAATAAGTATACTTAGTCCATATGACTCTCCATCCAATTCAGAGTAAGTGAGGAAGTCGCCAGCAAGCAGCATATCATCAAACTTCTGTCGGCTGATTTCTATGTAGTGGTTATCATAGTGATACGTAGCGGTCGTGTGCTGACGTGCGAGTTTTATGTTTGAGCTGCAGTCATGTGCGAGCCGGCGGGACAACGTTCCTGTAATAGAATATGAAATTAAATCAACTCTTAGAGTGGCCTTGCTTGTGAGCGTGTTCTTACGGGAAGGAGACAAACTATCAGTACAAATATGTTTAGCGTCAGCAAACCAAAAATATGTTAATGTTGCTGATGCTATCTGATATCGAAGTTGGCTAAATTGACAAAGGCTGATATCCTTCCTCCTTATTGTATATGGTATGATAAATAAGTACCTACTGTACTATTAGTTCTTTATTATTTGTTACGAGAGTTCGTTTTGTTCCTTTTTTCAAGTATTCTTATCTGCTGACTCAGCATTATAGGTCTTTTGGTGGCTTTCTGTAGTTCTTTCGGTTTTGTTGATGACTACATATGTTATTATTTTCTTATTGGTGACTTACACAGTCGAACAGTGTCGTCATTATCCTTATCAGCATTTCAATCAAAAGACGTTCATTGTGTGACGTCTAGCACAACGGCTGGTCATATGCGTCTTGCATCCATCGAATGCCATCGGTCATTTGTTCACTTTGTGGGAAGCCTTCCAATACTGCGTCTTCTGGTAAATTTTGATCTCCAACGACCATTTGTTCTGCGACCAATGTGCCCTACCTACTGTCGCTTAAGTTTGGCGATTTTTCAGGCTATGTATGTTAGTAACCTTGGTTCTCAGAATATTTTAGTAAGAAGCTAAAGTAACAGGAATTTCACGACCCTCAGTTAATGAGAATACGACACGAGAAAAAAATTATAAAAGAGGAAAGTTATTCTAAATCCGATGCAAAATATTACAAGCTTAAAATAAACTTTTCAACTCACCTCTGTTAAGCAATTAAAATGAGTGTTTACCTTTGCCGACGCCCTCGTGGCCCACTAGTATTATTATAGGTACGTCCGTCGTATCGGCGGGGGGTATGTAAGGTGAGACCCGCGCTTTCGACAGTTGTTCAATGTAGAGTAATCGCAGTAGCTTGCGCGATGTGTGCATTCTTATTTCAGGTCTCGTATCCATCATCAGAGAGCGCTGGAAGTATGGGAGTTGAGAAAGTATAAGCAGGCAAAGGAGTTGGGTACAGGGTTCTACGTTCGTTGGCTGGTCATAGTAGTAATACTATGTGAGTGATGTGAGGTACTTACTAACGTAACCACTATCTTTTAGTATATGAACTTATTATATAGATTCATGCATTTTAGGCAGTGGTTAAGCCTGGATTTCTTCAAACACTTCACTACAACACGACCTGGACATAGGCCTCTCCCAAACCTCACCACTAAGAACTGTGCGTCTCACATCCATCGATTTTCCGCGATCCTCACTAATTTATCGGTCCACCTAGTGAGACGTCTTCCAACGCTGCCTACCTAACCAATACCTTTGCCTGTAAGTCAATCTATTTTACCTACATAAAAATAAGCTATCAAATATATATTAAAAAATCAGATTATGATCAAAGCCATTAATAAAATAAAGTCATTAGAGGCTATCTCAGAGAGTAACGTGACTAAAGATCAATTTATATCTAAAACATTTCTCACGCCGAAGCCTAAGGGCGATAAACGCTTTAATAAATTATTGTACCTATAAATTGAATTTGAAACTCTTAAATCAACCAATTAAAATGGAGGAAATTAAAGAAATGAATTGATACCTACAAGGAGATGAAAACCCTTTGAACCAATAGACCTCATGACGGTATATTTAAAACTAGCTTTAACCCGCAGCTTCGCCCGCGTACATAAAATACAGCCTATGTCACTCAGGAATACAGCAGCTTTCTATTGGTGCAAAAAATTTAGCAATCGGACCAGTACTTCCACAGATTACCTCATACAAACAAAAAAAAAACTTTACCTCTTTATTATATTAGTATAGATATAGATTTCATCCCGAGCATTCGTTTACAAAACACATATTTTAGTATACATCCGTTCGTCGTCAGATAGACAGACATACAAAATTCAAAACGAAAGTTTTATTGTAATTTGTATCTCAGTATCGAATAGTCTTCTTCTTCTGCCTGGCGTTAGTCCCGGCCGTTACCAGGGTCCGCCTTCCTGCTAAGCTTACTCCACTTTGCCCGATCTTCAATATCCTTCCCAGTAAGGCCATTGGCTCTCATGTCGGACTTGACGACGTCCAGCCAGCGCTTGCGAGGGCGACCACGGGACCTAGCCCCAAGAACAGCCATATCCATGCATCTCCGGCCGACGTACTCCCTAGGGCGACGCATGATGTGGCCATACCATCGCAGACGACACTCTTGCAGTTTTTCCCCCACGTCACGGACACCAAGACTACCTCGGATGAATGAGTTGCGCACGCGATCGGATCGCGTTACGCCACACATCCACCTCAGCATCTTCATTTCCGTGACGCGAAGCTCCTGAGTGTGTCTGCTTAATGCCGGCCAACACTCGCCACCGTACAGGAGGACCGGCCGAATGATGCATTTATATATCTGCCCTTTGAGCCTCGGGGGCATTCTACGGTCACATAAAACGCCCGTTACCTCGCGCCATTTTGCCCAAGCCGCGCCTATACGTGCTTGGACATCATCATCCACGTTGCCAGACTCGTGCAGCACGGATCCAAGGTACCGGAACTTATCGGTCTTTGTTACCAGATCCGAACCTATTCGGATAGTGTTTGAATCCGTGCCGCCACAGGACATGTACTCGGTCTTCGCCACATTTAGTCTCAGACCGCCGTTTTCCAGCGTGTCCTTCCAAATGTTGACCTTGCGCTCAAGATGGGCTTTGTTCTGGTTAACGAGGGCGATGTCATCGGCATACATCATTAGCCAAGGAGGCTGGTCTTGGATGTTTGCCGTAACTACATCAAGCACAACGTTAAACAAGAACGGGCTTAGAGCCGAACCTTGGTGAACGCCAACAGATATTGGAAAAACACTGGATTCGCCAACAGCGGTCCGGACAGAGGACACGGAATCACGGTACATGTCTCTGATAATGTCAATATAGGCCTCGGGAACACCCTTGAAGCGGAGTGCCCACCAGATAGCCTGCCGAGGTATACAGTCGAAGGCCTTCTGCAGGTCTAAAAAGGCCATATGCAGAGCTCTCCTTCTCTCTCTGTAAGCCTCAGACAGAGTCCGTAAGGCGAACACTGCGTCCATGGTGCTGTTACCCGCCCGGAAGCCATATTGACACTCAGAGACAGTGCACTCGCTACGGAGCCTTGTGTCAATTATGCGCTCGAAGAGCTTCATGGTGTGGCACATGATCTTGATACCGCGGTAGTTACTGCAGTCCTGTACGCTACCTTTGCCTTTGTAAACCGGGATAATCAGGCTTAGTCGCCACTGGTTTGGCATTTCCTTGGTGGTCAGGATGCGGTTAAAAAGATCTGTCAATAGGTCCACACCATGTGGGCCCATCGCTTTCCACGCCTCAATTGGCACATTGTCAGGCCCGACCGATTTCCGGTTTTTCATGTGGCGAAGAGCAATGCGAATTTCGTCGGGGGAAATAGGGGAAATAAGTCCAAGGTTAGGTTAGAGGCGGTTCGGGAGGAAGGTTATGGGGATGCTGTTTGTTGGACAGCTCCGTGAAGTACGTACACCATCTCTCCTTAACAGAGGGGGCATCGTAGAGCAGCTTACCCTGGGCGTCCCTTACACAGAGACATTTACTAATGTCCCGTGTTGCTTTTTCCCGGGCACGCGCCAGCTTAAAAATAAGTTTTTGCCCCTCCGCAGTTTCCAGCTTGTCGTACAAGGGCGACAAACTTTTGCTGCGGGCTCTGGCTACTGCTTTTTTGCAAGCACGCTTAGCCGCTCCATATGCCTCCCTGTCCTCCGGAGAGTTGGACCCTTGCCACTGTTTAAATAAAACCTTCTTCTTCCGAGTCACCTCCTGCACCTCGTCATCCCACCACCACGTCTCCTTGTTTATGGTGCGGCCACCACGAGAAGTGCCAAGGACGCGCTTACCCGCAGCGGTGATTGCTGAGTGGATCCTACTCCAGATATCTTGAGCAGACTCATGCGGAGCACTGATTTTGAGATGCTCGACCTCCGCGATGAAGTCTGACTGCTTAGGCCCATTAAGCAACCACCACTTAGTGCGGGGGTTGCGTTTCTCGGTCACTTTCTTCTTTGGCCTGACTGCCAAGTCCAGGACCAGAAGGCGGTGTTGAGCCGTTAAGCTTTCGCCTGGGATGACCTTGCAGTTGGTAACCTTGCCAATGTGGCACCGTCGCACCAGCAGGTAGTCAATTTGGGTTGAGTAGGCACCACTACGGTACGTAATGAGATGCTGGGGCTTCTTCTGAAAGAATGTGTTCACGATGGCTAGGTCAGACACCGCGCAGGTCCTGAGTATACTGACTCCCTCTGCATTTAGTTGGCCATAGCCAAAACCACCGTGGACACGTCCGTACTCTCCAGCAGACTGACCTACATGGCCGTTGAGATCCCCCCCAACCAAAACATCTTCGGAATTCGGAATAGCGCGCATTACGTCCTCGAACTCTTCCCAGAAGGCCTCCTTTTCAGACTCACAGCAACCAGTTTGGGGAGCATAGGCGCTGATTAGGTTCGTAACCGATCCTTCAATCAGCACCCTAACTCTCATCAAGCGGTCGCTGTATCGGTCTACTTCAAGGAGTCCATCCTGAAGGTCGAACACGACGGCTACTCCGTTCCTACCCGACGGTGATCCGGTGTACACTAGCTGGTACCCCTGCCCGATGTCACGGGACTTATTCCCCTTCCAGCGCGTCTCCTGAAGGAAGGCGCACTGGACCCGACGCTTTGCAAGTACGTCCGCGAGTTCTCTGCAACGTCCAGTTAGAGAGCCAATGTTCCAGGTGGCAAAGCGGAGCTTCCTTTTGGGTACTAGCATCTTTAGCCGTGCCCGTACTTGACACGGTAGCCCTAGCCCACTTGTCGCAGGTTTAGGGCGATGTGCCTGCGCGTCGTTGTGCGGCGACGCCCTAGCCCAAGTACCCAATCTCGTCTTGTTCTTTTCCATATTATTTGACTGATGTTGGTTTTACGTGGGGCGACCAGCCGTCTGACCCCCACAACCCTACTAGAGGGAAACCAGGTTCGCCAGAGCCTTGTCCGTTGGTCAGCAGGGTGCACCGCTAGCAGGTAAGGTTGGCTTGGGTCCTCAAGGTCTGAGCGGACCCCATACACCCCATACACCCTCAGTATCGAATAGTAAGATAACAAAAAATGTATTTGCGGTGTAACGACATGTTTTTTGCACTTTGTTTTTCTTTTGGAAGTCGATTGTATTTTTTTATAAAAAAAAATCTTCACCTGTTCAACAGGATCCAGTTCGGAAGCGTCCAAAGTAACTAGGTTCGGGAAAGTGTTGATCATGACCGTCTTGTAGGCAGGTATGGAGCAGATGGGGTTAGCGCGCATGTCCAGCACGGCCAGGCGCCGCAGCTGTCGCATGTAGACCGGCAGCTCCAGCATCACGCTCAGGCGGTTGTTGCGGAGGTGGAGCTCCGTCAGTCTAGACCATTAAAGTCAAAATAATTTATTTCAAACTAGCTAACTGTCTATTTAAACCGCATGAAAATCCGTTGCGTACTTTTAATGATCTAAGCAAACATAGGGACAGACAGACAGCGGGAGCGTAGTTTTATACTATGTAGTGATAGACCATTTATCATATTGTTATTTTGAGTTCCATATAATATTGGATACATATTATCCTTCCATCCATTACTTTATTTAGAAGTCCTTGATAACCTAAACTGCATTAGGTATATTGTAAGCTTGGTCGTTAAATAATTCCCGGAAGACGCTCCAATTCAAGGTTAAATTGGCGTCTTCGACTTCCGTTTGTAGGTTTTTTATATAAACTGTAAGTGGTTAGAGTGATGAATTATGGCGCAGGTCTCCCATCAATACATCAGACCACCAATAACTAGCACTGGGCCCTAGTGGTGGATTACTGCCTATTTCTTCTCCTAGACAGACGGGCTGTGTTGCTGGATTCTGTATTCTGGTTCAAATGACAAAGGTGTAGAAATAATTAAATATGCATGAATCAATTAAGTTTAATTAGAAAAGTTGCGGTTATAACCAGGTCTCTTTGTTTTCCCACCCATCTTGAGTCAAAGAGTAATTTCTCTCACTCTGGACAAGAAGGAGTGTGAATAAAACCCATCCGTGTCCATACACTTTCCCTTTTTTTCCAGGCTCGCAGTGACTCTTTCGCACAATACAGCAGCTCTACGCGAAAATCCTTGTAAAGGCACATAATCTTTTCTACTTTAACACGAGTTATTGTAGTTCAGGTCTCTCGTAACTATGTTATGAGCCAGCGAGGCGTTGAATACGTGAAATAAATAAAACATTTCGACGTTGAAAACCACATCTAGTTGCGTCGGAACGGAACGAAACAAGTGTTGTGTTATACCAATTTTGCCATTCTTACGTTATAATAAAACCTTTTATTGATAAATAAGCATGGAGATACCAAACTGATTTAAGATAAAATATGAACTATCAATTTTAAAATGTTATGCATACAAACTAGAGCGTAATTAATGGCGCCAGAAACGAAGGTAATTTATTGCTGTTCAGACAAATGTTTCCGTCTCTATAGCGTTGAAACGTAATGTACAGCCTTTGTTTCACTCGTTAGCGCACCGGCCGAATCAGCAGAATTGGTCATTGTGGTGGAACTGCGGCCAAATCATTAGTACTGGCGCTACTTGCACCACTCCGCACTTACCTGGTACAGTACGCGAACATTTTCATTGAAGTCAAATTGTTTTCGTTCAGGTCGAGGTACTCCAGGTGTAGGAGCGTCCAGAGACCGGTGGTCGCGCTGTATTCACAGGTTGATATATTGTTGTAAGATAAATCTAGCCATAGCAGACGCAGGTGGTTCAAATTCTCAAGACGCTGAATGTGATTAAATGATAAGTCCAATCGTCGAAGCCACCTGGGGACAAGAGATGTATTCGATAATAATACTAGAAGTTTATGATTGGTTTTTGTTACGAGTTTCGGGGCTACCTGTGTGACTAGTTTTGAACTCAAACTGAGCCCGAAGCCCTTCCGAGTTTGCCTAGTAGAGTAAACAAAGGCACAGGGAAGAATCGCTCATCCGGACTTCGCAAGCAAATGTCTGTATTAGTTTTAAAGAATCATGCACGATCGGCTTAAAAAAATCTTGTTTTGCTTCATCCAAACTGTTTCTAGCTCACAATATTTTTATTTGGGTAAGTTGTCAAACCTACTTTTTGGCAGTACAAAAATTACTACTTTTCATACGTTTAACCATCCGAGTGACGACAAAAATTAGTCGAATTAATAAAATTTCTACTACAACAATAAGCACTCGTAACTATATCAACTTACTCCAAACTTTCCAGACCACTAATACTCTTGATATTATTATGCGACAAGTCAAGTACAGTTATCGACCAAAACAGCGACAAATCTCTAATTTTCGTCACAGAATTGTATTTATAGTGCACTTCAGTGAGAAACCATTGAGCTGAAAAGTGAAAAGGGTAACATGTGCCAAGAGTTTACAACTACATTTGAGCAAACAGTAGAAGTTTGCGTGGAATGTGAAACAGACTGTGGTATGGCTACAGGCAAACGTAAACATTGATCTTGCTGTGCATGTAGGTGTAGGTGTTCTGTTTCATTGGTTAGAGTGTGTCATTGAGTGACAAGAAAATTTGTACGTTGTTTTGTTATTTGAATAAGTACAAGGTGGGATAATACTGCAATATTATGGTCTATCGGTTTAGGTGGTTAACTAAAGGTAAACAATCTTGGTATGTCTTTTTACATTAAAGAGGTCGTATATAATATAAGTAAATTTGATTTATTAGCTAACATCGATTTAGGTAAATACCTAGTTGCAAAGATTTTTACATACAATATTTAGATAATTTTTGGATAAAAAGACATGCCAAGATTGTTTACATTTAGTTAATTACCTAAAACCAATAGACCATAACAGGGCCACTTCTGCTAGTTTGTTGGCTATTAAAGCATTCCTATGGTTATTTTGGGTTAGGAAATTAATAACGTATCTCCTCCCGCTCTGTGTGGAATTTTAGAATTTTATTAACTGATGGGCTCGCGCTTAACCACTATCGCACCTGTTGGCTAGCGACGATGTGGTTGACGATGGAGCATGCTTGCTTAGAAGTAACCTAATCACTCTTTCCTCCCCATCCCCAGATTGTAGTTATTGGGAAACAGAGAGTTCAGTAGGAAATTCTAACGTTTAGTAACTGTTTACCATCAGCGGAGATTGCAGTCAAGCACTATTTTATATAATTAAAAAAAAAGCTCCAGCATTGACTTGTTTGCCGTGTAACTCAAAAAATACTATCTAGATATATTTACGTGTATCATATTCCAACACCGTGTTAAGTCTGTTGAAGGCCACCGACAAAAATTGCAAGTACGGCAGACTCGACAGGACCGTCAGTGCTTTCAGCAAGTTTGACGACAGGTCCAAGTACACCAGGAACTTGTAGTTCGTCAGCACATCGATGTTTTGCAGACGCTGGAACAAAAAGAATTGGAAAAAATATAATAAAAAGTCGAAGGAATGTCGAATATAAACTAAGAATATTTTAATAAACTAGTGCGCCTCACCATCTAAGATTGCATCACTGCTTACCATCAGGTGGGATCGCAGTCAAGCACTAGTTTATATAACAAAAAAACCACTTTGGTATTCTAGATATAAGGAATATCCACAAAGACAAAGGGAGTAATTTATGACAACCCACTTAAAAAAAGAGCCGTGTAATAGACGCAAAATCGAGTAATTGAGTTGTAGTACGCTTTTGATTAAATCTAAAGCCGTTATTACCAGCGTTGATCAGTCATCAATAAACTCCGGAATGTACGTCAGTATTACCTTATGTGAAAGATCCAATTTGATACAAACGAGGTCTCCCAGAATGGGCGTACGTTTGAGGTACGTCAGACAAGCGGCGACCATGTCTTTGGTAAGTTCTCCGTCCACCAGCTCCGGGATATCTTCCACGTTACGAATGCGGACTATTGGCGAAAACACGTCCGAGTACAGCTCAGGAAAATTGTAGAAGCATCCCCAGTAATTATCTTCATTCATCAGGTTCGTTAAGTGTAAAGGAAACTGAAAATTTCATTACAAAAAATATACTCTCTTCAACGTGGCGTTTTCATATGAAAAATTTTGTGACAAAATCACAGCAGCTTTTACCGCACATAAAAATAAAACAGAGGTCTGACGAAATGTCTCTACCTGTGGGAAATATCTAGTAAAGAGGTGTGACGAAATGTAACCTCTATCTTGGGAACCATCAATCATTTAATTGGGCGGTCGTGAGAATCTTGTTCATTGGGCTTTTTACCTCCGGCATAAGTCCATTACATGATGTATGACGGTACACAACCCTTTTAAAATCCACCCAAATTACAACAACGGCCGAGTTAGGCTGCCAACGAAAATATGCGTAATACACGTATACCTTTAGAAGATTCATAAATATTTGCATCGAAAATTAACAAATAACTTGGAGTTTGTAGTCCCTAAAGTTAGAAGGAATTTAATATTCCTTGTACAGCCTCTTTCAAAAATTATTTGCTATTTAATTATGGCACAACATTTCATGTTGTACATAAATTCGACGTTAACTTGTAAGAAAATACCTACTTCATGAAATGGAAACAGCTCTTACATAACATTATATTTTTACATATTATAAAACAAAGCTACCGCGTCTGTCTGTATCTATAAACGTGATAAGCTCAAAAACTATTGAACAAATTTTCCTAATAGACACGAGTGATTCATGAGGAAAGTTTAGTTAGGTGTATAATATATGCATGTTATAGAAGAGAAAGCACAAGAATTTCAAGGCTCGCGATCAGCCCGAACACACTGGCGAAGCTGGGCTGGATCGCTGATATTTTTTTAAATATAATTAAAAATCGTTTGCCTAATGTAATATTTTTTGTTGTTTGTATCTGTCAAAAAAAGTTTTTATTTGCCTTTTTTATCAGAGCAATAAATTATGGCCTAAAATTATTTAATTTAAATTATGTAATTATTTTATATGTCCGGCATCCTGCTAGTTTTAGATACATTAGAACAAATAGATGTAAATACCTGCTCTTTGACTGGCTCGGCATCATTTTGCACGGAAATATCATCGAATGTAGCAGAAGCTCGCTGCTTCATAAACAATCGGCCCAATCCGCTTAGAGCTGAAACATTTACAAAATTACCCATAATTTATATTTATTGGAGTAGTGATCGCCCAGTAGTAAAGGCCACGACTTGGAAGTTTTACACCTTGGGTTCAGACCCAGCAAGGAACTTTGTGTAATTGCTCTCAAAACGGTGAAGGAAACAGGCATTAATAAAAAAAAAATATATATATTATTGCAATAATCATTGCAATACATTGCACTGCTGTCAATTCCCTCTAAGGTCTTCTGTAGGATAATCCTGGATAGGCTGTCGAGGGCACTAGAACCTTTACTGCGCAGGGAGCAAGCTGGTTTTCGTTTAGGACGTTCGTGCACGGACCAGATTAACACCCTGCGTATAATACTTGAACAGGCATCAGAATGGCAAAGGGAGATATATCTCACTTTTATGGACTTCGAAAAAGCCTTCAATACGTTGAAGTGGTCCAATATTTGGTCTCGCCTGCTGGAAATTGGAGTGCCACCAAAATTAGTCCGCCTAGTACAAAGCATATATCGCAAATATACATGCAAAGTGGTTCACGATGGTCTCATCTCGGAAGACATCGCAGTGCATGCGGGTGTTCGCCAGGGTTGCCTCCTCTCGCCTCTTCTCTTTATAGTCGTTCTTGACGGAATTTTGCTTCGCATCTTCGATGAGAGACGCCGCGGCATAGAGTGGGGATTGTCCAGCGTTTTAGAAGACTTGGAATACACCGATGACCTATGCCTGCTTAGTCACACACACGCCGACATGCAAGCAAAATTAAACGACCTTCGTGAGGAGGCGGCGAAAACTGGTCTTAAAATTAATACACCAAGAAATGCGTACAGGAGTGATCAATTCTGCACCGTTGCTGATCGGCACCGAGGCGGTGGAACGCGTTCAGAGATTCACGTACCTCGGAAGCGTCGTGGCGGAAACTGGTGGGACTGAGGAAGACGTCGCTTCTCGAATAGCCAAAGCGCGCGGTACCTTCGCACAGCTGAGGCCGGTTTGGCAATCGCGGAAATTGACCCGAAGGGTTAAATTAAAAATCTTCAGGTCCAATGTCAAATCCGTGCTGCTTTACGGGTGCGAAACGTGGAAGGTGACAAAAGAGATCTCACGCCAAATACAGGTTTTCGTGAACCGATGTCTCCGTCGTATCCTCGGGATTTACTGGCCCGAGACCATCTCTAACGTGGAACTGTTGGAGAAATGTCACGAAAGCTCGATCGACCACCAGATCAAACGTCGCAAGTGGGGTTGGATTGGTCACACGCTTAGGAGGGATCCCGATCATATACCTAGACAGGCGCTGGATTGGAATCCCCAAGGAAAAAGGAAGCGTGGCCGTCCTCGACAGACCTGGCGACGAACCGTGTTAGCTGAAGCTAAGGCCATCGGATTTACATGGAGCGAGGTCAAGCGAAAGGCGCAAGACCGGTCGCGATGGGTGTCTACTGTCGATGCCCTCTGCCCCAGCTAGGGGACATAGGATTTTAAGTCAAGTAAGTCATTGCAATAATCAATAATATATATTATACCAAGTATTGTATTTTTATATGATTATTTGTTACTTTTTTTACAACCTCCCGAAATGCCATACACTTTCAAAACAACACATAATATATATGTGACATCTAGTAAGCCGTGCTAGGCCTGCAAGTTGAATTGTGGTCCATTCAATCGCCTAGAGAGAAGGTCTGAATCCTAGTAGTGGGAATATGTTAAAGCTGGATATGCTTTACAATATTTGTTGCAACAATAAGAGACGCTAAAAGGGTGGTAGAATAAGTACCTATACGTACTTACTCAATGAAACGCTGCGTTTTTTAATTACACATCAATTTAGGTGGTCCATAAATATAATCTATTCTTTTTATGGAAAAGATTTTAGTTTTGATGATTGTTTGTTTGTTTTTACTGACGATTAAATTCTTATTAAGCTTCTTCTTCTTCTTCCTGCCCTTATCCAATATTATTTGGGATCGGCGCAACATGTTTTTTTCTTCCATTCTGTCCTATCACCCGTCATGTTATCATCAGCTCCCTTTTCTTTCATATCAGTCCTCACACAATCCATCCATCTTTTCTTTGGTCTCCCTCTTCCTCTCCATCCCTCCACATGTAAATTCATAACTGACGATTAAATAGCAAAAACCTTTTATTAAAGTACATATATTAGATTTGAGCAAAGCAATTATATATCGAAAAACATAAAAAATGTGTAATATCTAGGTTACAAAATGTTATGTTCCATTAAATGCAATTCTGCTAATACCATATCCTTAAAAAATTGAAACATTTTGCCATACAAAAGACTAGAAACAATAATAAGTGATACATTTATTGATCAAGGGGCTCATCAGAGGGCTCATCAGAAGGCTCATCCACAGGAGAACCAAGGGTACCAACGTAGCCCGAAGAACCGTTAAATTGCCAGACCCCATTGAAACAGTCGTCGGTGTCATCATGTTTCGAAAGCAAACCAGTCATATTCCAGAAACTAAGTAATTTAAGTTAGCGGTATGATTTGTAAGGTGTCTGTAGGCAGGGCACATTGCTTGCAGAACAGATGTGCGATGGGGCCGAAAGGTTCTGGGGTGGCGACCGCATGCTAGACCGATGATCTGGTGGGGATCGCACGAACTCAAGGATGCGAGACGCGCAGTGGACGCACAGTTGTGCCGATACTTGGGGGAGGCCTATGCCCACAGGTAGTCGTCGCTTTCCATCCGGTGAGATAGCGGTCAAGCGCAAACCTACCAGACCTACCAGAGCGGCTGCCTACTTGACCTCCACAACCCATCAACTGACCCCAGTTGATGGGTTGTTGAGGTACACGGTAACACGGTACTTCATGGCAAGACAAGTCAGATTTACTGGCTTCTGACTATCCGTAACGACTGCCAAAGATCTACAAATGACAGCCAGGACCTATGGCTTAACGTGCTTTTCGAGGCACTGAGGAAACTCGGTATGTTAAGATGGTCACCCATCCACAGACCGACCTTGGCAAGCGTTGCTTAACCGACCCGTGCGGCTGTTATTATCTAGCCACGAGCTCCTCAAACCTATCAAAGATAAAAAATAATAATAAAAAAAAAATGATTTTGGTGACGTGAACCGGTACCTGATTGTTTATCTAATGTAGAGGTAGTTAGAGCTTTGCTGAGGTAGTTGATCTTGGAATGTTGGGAAGTCCACTCATGGGCTTCGCTCGCTATGCTCGGACGGCTTTCTCCAACATGGTAGGCGCTGTTGCGGGCCAAGGCGGCCTCAGATATACGGCTCATAGGCGGCATAGCAAACCTGCTACGTTTCGCTTCCGAGATCAATAGTATCTTGGAGGTAATCATTGAATTATCCATTTTTATTAATTAATAAGAAAACTTTTCAAAATTATCACTTATCTCTTTTCGTCACCACAGACCAGTATGTTACAAATTACTCTGTGTCAAAGGCTAATGAATATGTTATACTGAAATTTGACACTGCGATGTCAAAATACGATTGACATTTTCTGTAGCTTTTCGGCCAGCGTTAGTATCAATCAAATTCGATTAAAAACTTAATATAAGTTGAAACCTTCAATGAGTTTTCATTAATTCTTTCTAGTTCTCGGAAATTTCGTGTCGCTGAATAATATAAAGTTGGCGTTGGAGGCAGCACCTCTACGACGGAATTTGATTTTCATAAAAGCCATTTTTAAACTGAAGTGCTTACGATGTCGACGACGCAAAGTGCAGCCATGAATATTGCTAGTTACGTGCTAAGGAATAGGTGTTTGGTGAGCATGTTACATTAGCTAGCTTACGATGTTGAAAGATTTTGTAGCAGTTATGCCAAGGTTTATGTTATGCATGGAGTTTGGGCTGCAAGATTAATTATAAGACTTACCGTGCCTCTCGAAAGTAAAAAGCAGTTGAAGTAACATAGGTAAGTTTTAGTTTTTTAATCTCTGAAAGTCTCGCTTCACCCAGAGCGAGAGAAGTCAATTGATTATTTACTATTAAAAAAATCAAAGTCGTAGTTTAGTTAAACTATTAAACTGCTAACATAGTTTTAGGGCCTTGCGTTTAAGTCTCGAGTCAGTCAAGGCCAAGGCGAAGGTTTTTACAGGTCTGTAAAAACAAAATACCTTACCGTACCGTATGAAAATCAAAACCCGCGTTGAAATGGAAGAAATTTTTGATAAGGATTTTTATTTTGGTATGTATTGGTCAGTTTTGACTGATGTGCTGTGCTAATAAAAAGGATTTTATAAACCCACGAACCAACCATTTTAAAACCTGTATTAAATCTATACTAATATAATAAAGAGGTAAAGTTTGTTTTTTTTGTTTGTAGGGGGTAATCTCTGAAGATTTTGGTCAGACAACAAAAATGTAGGTATTGATAGAAAGCTGCTTTCTTCCTGAGTGCTAGTATATAGGCTATATTTTATGTAAAAAAAAGTTATTTTATATTATTTTTTCTGAATTTACTTGGTTATTCAACTTCCAGGCGGGCGAAGCCGCGGGTAAAAGCTAGTAAGTAATATGAAGAAACCATTCAGATCTTTAAAATACATTTATGAAATCTTTAAGTACATTGTTACCCTAGGGGTGAAATTACCTTATTTAGTGCCGAGGTAAACGTTGTGCTTTTCATTACGAAAAACAAGGAAAGTAAAAATAAAACCATGAATCGTTGTACAATTTTAGGAATGTTTCTTTTGATTGAGGCGACAAAAGGTTTTCCTCCATTGCTTTAGCCGCTATTCTAATGAAATTAGGTGTTTAATTCATATCTGACTCTGATGAACATGCGTGGTAATATAAATCTCTGTTTTACGGCAATATAAATACAACGTTAGGAAAAAAGAAATGAAGATCGGATTATCAATTTCCCACCTATTTTGCTTTTTTTTTTCTGTGGCCGATCAGTTTTTCAGTGTATATTTTTCATTTTCATCATTGAAAAAAGGGTTTACCATTTTATTATTATTTTAAAGAAATAGTTGAATAATTGAAAGTTTAACAACGGGCAATAGAGAACATTCAAAATTAACGGATCGAGTTCGAAACACTATATTGCGCTCCAAAACCAGAATAGTCGATGTAGTCCAGTCAAATTAGCTCAATTAAGGTAAGAATCTCGGAATTCGAGATACCCAGCTGTAAGTTTGTAAATAGTTGTATATTGACACCCTAAAAGTTGTCTCAAAACCTACATATGGTAGGGTGTACGCAACTATTACATTTCATGGTCGGGGGTCACAAAAATCGGGTTTTTACGCTTTTTAGGGTTCCGTACCTCAAAAGGAAAAAACGGAACCCTTATAGGATCACTTTGTTGTCCGTCTGTCCGTCCGTCTGTCAAGACCCTTTTTCTCAGGAACGCGTGGAGGTATGAAGCTGAAAATTATATCAATTACTCAGGTCTACTGTCCCTTGAAGCTGTGAAAAAATCAAACTTCTAAGCCAACGCAATCAAAAGATACAGCCGTTTATGCCGCAAATTTTCGACACTTGCAAGGGAATCAAAACCTACAGGGTACTTCCCGTGAACTCAGAATCTTGAAATTTGGTACGAAGCAACGTCTTATAGCATAGATAAAGGAAAAATTACGAAAACCATAAATTTTTAGTTACATCACATAATATATTTTTTTTTAATAATTTTAAACTTACTACCCATTTCCTCATAAACGCGTAGAGGTATTAAATTGAAATTCATACCAAATACTTAAGTCTATAATACCTTTAAGCTGTAACAAAATCAAACTTCTATGTCAACGCAATCAAAAGAAACAGCAATTTAAGCTGCATATTTTGAAACTCGCAAGTACTCGCAAGGGAATCAAAACCTAAAGGGTACTTCCAGTCGACCTAGAATCTTGAAATTTGGCATGAAGCAACGTTTTATAGCACTCATATAGGGAAAAGTCTGAAAACTGAAAATTTGTTGTTACGTCACAAGAATTATTTTTTTGAAAAATCTTCAACGCTCGATTCGAGAATAGAACTTTATTCATAGGTAAGTTAGAGGTATTGAGTTGAAATTAACACCATATAATTGGGCCCGTGGTCCCTTGAAGCTGTGCAAAAATCAATTTTCAATTCAATTGGTAAAGTGACGGGAAAAAAAGATTCGTCCGTTTATACTGCAAAAAACGTACATTTCGAGACTGTCGAATTGTTCGATTGAACTGTTTTTATAGGTAAGTTACTACGGAACCCTCAGTGCGCGAGTCCGACTCGCACTTGCCCGGTTTTTTTTGTAAATATCTCATTTCCTATAGGTTTTTTTGCTGTTTGTATATTTAACAATATTGTAGAATATAAAATTTTCTACAACTTTTGTACAAAAAACTTTTTCCTATGGTGAACCGTTTTCGAGATATAGGGCGGAGACCGCGCGGTCACAGCATCACTTTAGGTCAACTGGTGCCTGCGGTCGAAAACGCGCCATATACCTATATGTAGTTAATGAACTATCGATAAATCAATGATTATAAATATTTGTCTGAATAGTCGTGACTATTCGGAGAAAAATACAAAAAAAATATCACACAATTTTTAAGTAATAAGTGAAATAACACAAATAAATTCTTTTAAAATTTAGATCTGTTGTGATATTTTCCTCTACCATTACCACAGTTGTTTAAATATTGCTATTCTTTTTTTTGTAGCGAAAACCTGAATAAAACTGCTATCTACTGCTATTCTTAAAAAATCCAGAATTCCTCTAGATTTTTCACAAAAATGAATGAAACTTATGTGATTACCCAAATTTATTGAAGATTTTTACTTTTAGCCAACTTTAGCTAGTCCTGGTTTAAAAAAAAGTATGAACACTACTATGGCAAGTTTTTTTAAACATTGGTGCAACTAATCAAGATTCCAAAATGGTATACTACTTTATGAAAACCAGCCACAAAAAAATAATATCCATACAAGTTCAAAACAAGAAACTAATTTCTTAAATTATTGTTAACAGTAATCACTTTTCCTTGGTGCCCAAAATAGGTTCTTGCTACAATTTCTATTAATAAATGACATACCCTAGTTATTTACTTTGAAAATTAAAGAAAGATAGAGATATTTAAATTAAAAAAAGCATAGCATAGTAAGAGAAACTAATTATTCTCAGTAAGTGAGTTCAGTTCAGTACGCACTGCTCCTTTCCATCGTAAATCCGTCCACAAGCCCATGCTAGCGACGGCGGACGGCGAGCAATGCGTAGATCGCCGTCCTGTCGTCCAATTACCATCCGGATTGTGCTCAAGTCGTCGACGACGCGTAATGATCAATGCGTAGGTACTTCAAGAACATTTCAGAAAATCGTAGGGGCCCAGCAGGGTCGAAATCCACTGGGGCCATGGGGTATGTGAAAGGGTACACTGACTGGGGCCCTAGAACAAAGGCAAAGAAGGAACAGGAGTGGGCTTTAGTGAGTAAACGTCTGACACGCCAGGTAAGTGTTGTTAAATAAATTAATACTGAATAAAAAGTGGACAGGTTAGGAAAAAAATCATAAAATATAATATACTAGTTAATAAAAATTTACAAATATTTATAATCATTGATTTATCGATAGTATCAACTTATATGGCGCGTTTTCGACCGGAGGAACCAGTTGACCTGAAGTGATGCTGTGACCTTGCGCTCTCCGCCCTCTATCTCGAAAACGGTTCACCGTAGGAAAAAGTTTTTTATGCAAAATTTGTAGAGAATTTTGTATTCTACAATATTGTTAAATATACAAATAGCAAAAAACCTTTAGGAAATGAGATATTTACAAAAAAAGTGCAAAAAAACGATTTTTGGGCCCGTTGACCTTGAAATTTCATAGTTGCGTACACCCTACCATATGTAGGTTTTGAGACAACTTTTAGGGTGTCAATATACAAGTATTTACAGACTTACAGCTGGGTATCTCGAATTCCGAGGTGAAAGTACTAAAATGACTGGACTAATGTGGCTGAAAAGGCTGCCTAACTCTCATGGGATTACGCAGAACATGTCTGCCGCATGTCTGATAAATTGTGGGTTAAAGTAGGACAAAGTTGATGCCCTGAAACAGTGTAGCGGAGTCACGGCAGACCACGAAGGAGATGGCGCGATGAATTGGATAGATTCCGCCAGAAATGGCTAGAAGAAGCTCGGTCCCGTGAAAGATGGAAGGAGTAGAGGGAGAATTTTTCCCAGGAGTGGGATAGAACAGGCAAACAAAAAGAAAAAGAGTTGAAAGTAAGTTGAATAATATTTGATTAATATGCTATCACGATTTCACAATTAATTGTGTGGCTGTCTACATAGAAAAATGGTTCAATGAAAACAAAACTAGTGTTTTTTAATTATT
The DNA here is from genome assembly GCA_030763345.1 of Mythimna separata. NCBI lineage: Eukaryota > Metazoa > Arthropoda > Insecta > Lepidoptera > Noctuidae > Mythimna > Mythimna separata. The sequence continues at coordinate 9,603,962 of CM061187.1, forward strand.
TGACAGCTGTCACTTGAAAGCGATGCTCCCTTGAGTTGAAAATCTGCTCTGACGAAGGCAAAGAAGGGACGGAGTGGGTTGAAAGACAGTAAAAGTCTGACACGCCCTCCCGCTCCGCCCAAGAGCGGGAGAAGATATTCATATGATTTCCCATCTTAAAAAAAACCCGCTCCTCAAACATCTTCAGGTATACTTTACAAAAAAAATAAAATCATCTGATTTCTAAGAAGACTAATGAAAAATAGACATTATGTACGTCGTAATGTTATAAGGACCTCTTAATACACTCGTCTACATTGTTAATAGTGTTGCGAGATATTCCGAAAGTGTTCCTTACACAACACAGCACCCAAGTACTCGGTGGTCGGTAAAGAAGCGAGATAACGAACTACACAGCTTTTGTTTTGCAATCTCCTTTGACAACACAAAAAGCACTCGTTGATTTCCATGTTGCATTTCCTTTTAAACAGCTCCTTCTGGAATATACTGCTGTAGTAGCGTTGAAGACACAGAAATATTTGAGATGTTTTATTTTGGTATAGCGACTTGAACCAGGTACGACGTCTTTAAAATTTTCGGTATTACGTTATACGTTTTCATACAACTGCTCTTACGTGATTATGTCTTTATTAAACATCTTTCATCTTTGTTAACACAGACATTTTGTCAATAATAGCTAAGTTTCTGAAAGAGTTACCTTGCTCCTGGAGAGCATAGGGCAAGTGAAGGATTTTTTTTGAAGGATTCAGGTTTTACTGAAATAAAGTCTAACACCCCACAACGGGTTGTCGATTTCCCATCCTACTTTGGATCTGGTTACTAAAACACGTCTCACAGATTATAACACTAATATTACACACAGTATCTATCCACTAAGTTGGTTCTAAAGCTATTTATTACACGTCATTACTTTTCCGTTTTACAACTCGGACCGGAAAAACATTGAAACCAACTCAGAGGACAAAGCAACCCAGAATAATTGATCATTCACACTAATATTATGAAAACGAAGATTTGTGAATGTGTATGTTACTTCTTGATGCTCGGACGGCTGAATGGGTTCGAATCTTTGACTATGTCCTGGAATAGCACACAGGCGAGAGCACCATCTGAGAGCATCATCATATGGTCCCTTGGGGCAATTTTCAATTTTCACACAAGTAAAGCTAGCTGGTGCTGATGACATAAAGGCGAAAGTTTGTATTAATGTGTGAGTGTAGTTTTGTCACTCCTTCACGCTCAAACAGCTGAACAGATTTGGACGAAATTTGGCACACGAGACCATATCTTGGAATAGGACATACATAATTTTTCCATTCACATAGGCAAAGCCGTTGATAGAAGTCAGCTTACATACATACGAGCATGTTTTCTAGACTTTTCAACGTAATTTCTATCTTAAAAACCTAGCGCATAAATCTTTCGATGCAGGTGGACTGTCAATCCAAGCTCTGCGCTGGTAGCGAGTGGTAACATTCGATCCAAGGCTTTAGGGATTTGTCTCCCGACTCGCGAGCAACGCGCCGCTCAAGTTGAAGCAACTGTCTTATTTGATCTGTACTTTAGAGATCCGCGCTCGGTTGTAACTTAAGTACGGTCAAGTTGCGCTTTATTAATGTTACTCGTACTTGGTTCGGTGATTAAAGTTTGGATCTAGGTTTGGAGGGAAGGGGTTTACTTGTTTACACGTATATCATATTTATGGCTTTAAGTAAAAGGAATATTATGCTTAATGGTATGTTTTGTGGAATCACGTAGGTCGCGCAATAGTTTATATCATCATCATCATCAATCTCCTGACCTGTTCCCTATTTGTGGTCCGCCCTCCTGATACAATACTATCTTGTATCTATTATTAAAACTACCACTAGGTATATATCTATTAAAACAGTTAAACTCCCAGTCTGTTATGCCTTCACGGTTAAACTACTGAACCGATTTTGATAAAAGATACGGAGTAAGAAAGGACATAGGTTACTTACTTTTTACCTGATTTCCACTTTACATTACTTTGCTAAACCGAAATTTGCGCAAACGAAGTCGTAGGAAAAGCTAGTTTTCATATATTTTCTTAGATAGCTGTCAGCTTTCCTTAGATTATCTTAGATAACCAACCAAAAGTCGATGACGAAAACGAGAATTAGACGCAAATCCGAAATTCAATTGTATTTGGTGACATTACTTAAAACTTTTACTAATTAAGTTAGCCGGAACGAAAAGGGAGGGGAGGAGTGTGAATTACTTACATTTCGAGGAGCAACAGAAGGAAGGGACAATTGAATTGAGAGTTTTAGAATTGAAGTTGTTGCGTATATTTATGTAGGGCCGTCAAACAACAACAAAGTGTCATAATTCAAAGTTATCTGTGGGGGCTTTGAAAATATGAAGAAGTGTCTTGTGGACGGCGCTCGTTTGAGATGAGAATGGAAAAGAAAAGTGTCGCGTTTCAGTGGCGGTCGACTTCTGTAGCCCCCCCTCCCTCCCCCCTTGCGTCTCTACCCCTACAACCCCTCATCCCGCCCGCCAGCGCGAGGTAAGTCGAAGGGGAATTTTTTCAATTCAATTTGCAACGAACACTTATTTTAATAAAAATTAAAACGGTTTTGTGTTACGTTACGAAGTTCCTGCTCAAGTTTCCCGTCTCTTTTTAACCAATTTCAAAAAAAGAGGTTTTCTAATCCACCAATATGTTTGCATGTACGCAATTTTCTCAAAAACTTGCTCATGTGTCTATTTTTCAGGGAAAGTTTTCAATATACTATTTTGGAGAGTGAATTAAGTATCAGCAGTGTAAGAAAATTGTTTTTCTAAAATTGTTTGAGGAGCTCGTGGCTAAATAATAACAGCCGCACAGGTCGATCTTCAAGGTTAAGCAACGCTTGCCTAGGTTGGTCTGTGGATTCGTGACCATCTTAACATAACGAGTTTCCTCCGTGCCTCGGAAAGCACGTTAAGCCGTTGGTCCCGGCTGTCATTTGGAGATCTTTGGCAGTCGTTACGGATAGTCAGAAGCCAGTAAATCTGACTCCAGTCTTGCCATGAAGTACCGTGTTACCCCAGTTAATGGGTTGTGGAGGTCTGGTAGGCAGCCGCTCCTCGTAAAATACTGGTATTCAGCTAAATCCGGCTCGACTGGAAGCCGACCCCAATATAGTTGGGAAAAGGCTAGGCAGATGATGAGTGTAAGAAAATTGTTTATCATTTCAGTGAATAAATTGTCATGAATTGAATGTTTATAATTACGACATGTCTACGGCCGGCGTGTGGCCGAAAGTCATTACGCTGAGAACGAAGGAAATAAGCTAAAATGTAGTACTTTTTGAGCTGCGCTAAGTGCAGCGGAGAACACTTAAATAAATTAGCATTCTTCTTTTTATGGCGGTGCCGTTAAAATGGAAATTACGTAACATCCCCGTTGTTTTACTACTGACAAACTTTTGTTTTTAATTAAGGCAACGGAAGAACGTTTTAATAACGGGAGAAAGCTCAATTATTAAATTACAATTCTTTTCTTATTGGCTTTTTACGTTGCCATCTAGGACTTAGCCCTTCTATAGGAGAACGATTGGACCGTAATCCACCATGCAGATCTACTGCGGTTAAGGTGGATGACACATGTTTTCGAATTTTTGGTTCTAGGACATGGTATTCTCTCAAGTATACTCAACCATTCACCCACCCACTCATCCTCTTGCAGTCATCCATGCATCACACTGCACACACACCCGCACACACACGCACAACACAGCAAGAGGAACCCCTTAGACACACTATTCATTACTCTTCCCAATAACCAAATATTTAATCATGTTTTGTATTCATTCAATTGATAATAATATAAAATGCTGGCGCATAAGAGTTTTTAAAATGTATTTAATCTCAGGGGGATTAGTCGCTGAAATCCGAAGTACAGGTTCTTCCTAGTTCGGATTCAGATGCTAAAACTTTTGTGTAGGTACATCACCTCTATCACATCGCTTCCAAGCATTTGTATGTACTTGTAATATGTGTTGTACTTGTTTTTGAGAAATAAAATATTATTATATTATATTATTATTATATATTCTTATGACATTTAACAAAAAAAAAACTACAAAAAGTGCCTACCTAGTTTTGGATTCAAGCAGTACTCTACTCGTAGCTATAAGTCGTGGCCGTTACCACGGCGGAAAAACATTGTTCTCAATTGTGAATTCTTTTGCTCTTGGACATGCTTCCTCATGCTATTTTCTTGCCCTATTTTGAGAGCAGTGGTGAAGAAATAATTTTTACAAAATAATGTGTCTGGTTGGGTTTGAACCTACGACTTATAACTCGTAAGGCAGGGTCCACCGTGCCACTACTACTATTTAATTTTTAACGAAGTGGAAGTTTATTTAGTGTCAAAGGTAACAACGGAGTTAATTCGTAACAGTAACATGACACATAGCTTCTATCCCCTTGGCAACGAGCAACTTAAGAAGCTGACCTATATTTTTAATCTATACATATCTGCGTACTTATAAAGGTTAAGTACAAATTTCCGAGTGGGTTTAAACCCTCAATTTGCCCACACACATTAAAAGGTCACTTAATTAGGGAAGGTCTGCAGTTAAATCTTGAAACTGGGCAAGGGCCGCCGTTTTTAGTCGTCGCCGGTTCCGGTTCGCGGTGGTCGAGAGCCTACCCCTGTATCCCACCTGACCGTGCACAATTGTTGGCTATGTATGGCCCATTAATTATACATGTGGCTGTACATACAGGTTTCTTACGCTGACACAGCTCTGGTTTCAACCGTAGTCTAGTTCCATGAATCTTCGTGAACAATAGTGTGGATGCGCTTTGATTCAAATACGGGTTCTGTAGATTTTGATCGTATGGCAACAGCGGTATTGATGTGTATCTGTTTTGTACATGTTGGTGTATTAATAGTAACCACCATGTTAATGGAAATGTATTATCGTCTCGTCAAATGTCAAGGTAACACATCGGTCGCTATATGAATTGGAAAATGGCCGGTTATACTCACATAGATACATTTGGGTAGTTGACTAATTTGTTTCCATTATTATTTGTATCAAAAAGTATTTTTACCTGAAATTGCAAATAGAAAAAAATAATCAAATCCATTAAAAATTAGGTTAGATACTTGTCAGATCTGGTGGAAGGGGAATTTACAGATTCCCTTTCAACAGAAAAAGGATAAAAAGGATAACAGAAAAAGGATGCACAAACTACAATGTGACTTCACCGCCATTAGGTTACGCATGTAGAGAAGAGGTAGCGAGATGTTTTCAGCACGCGCCCATTCTTCCCCATGCCATAAAAATATTTGAAATCGTAATTTCTGTCTTATTTTATAAACAATTTTGATGCGGTTTTCAGAAAAAGGATTAATTTTTTGAGTGGTGGTTTTGTTCAAAATTTTGTGCAAAAATAAACAAAAGCGAGTCTACATTTGCGGGTATTGTGTAGGTTTTCAGTTAACTGGGTATGAAGTATGTATTGTGGAAAAACAAATAGGTAACCATTTGTGCGACGGTCCGACCCAATAAGGTACTTGACTTTACCGCTATCGAGTACCCGCGGGCCTCACTTAATGAATGTTGCCAGTATAATCTGCTCCCACATTGTATCCGACGGCCACAATTTAACTAAAACTTGCTGTTTTACTCGCATCTCGGCAACGATTATCGTAAAAGACTCTCGATAGCCCTTTACTCCGCCATTATAAAATATTATACAAAAAGTCTTCGATAATATTGGGTTCTGTGTATATTATTCTCGAGGAGCTCATTGTGTGGGTTATTGAGTGTTCATTAATCAAACTTGAGCGGCGACACTTAGGTATTGTCCGTGAGTTTGGGACGCTGCATTATTATTTACGGCGCGTGTACAACAAGCCTTACAAGATTAATGGTCTATCGAAAGCACTTAAACGGAGCAAGATAGAAGATCCTTAACTTTGCATCGAAGTTGACTTTTGCTTTTTCAATAAGATTTTCGGTATCTATTTTTATCTTGATTTATTATTGATAGAGAAAATAAATTATTCAATTTTCAATATCATGTACTAAATATTTAGTAGGTATATTATCCTAATAGCTACACCGGCTACGGGGCGCTACGCCGTAGCAGCTGCTACGGACTACGGTGTTTATGTCCTATTATTATTTTTTCGGCGCTCATTGATTATGATAGCGTTTGATATCGATCTCATAATTTGTTTTACATTATGTTTCTACATTTATAGTTTTTTCTCGGAGTTTTGCTATTACTGTACGTAATATCTCTAAATATGCAGTATCATGTCTCTTAACAGTAAGAAATATACTTTTGCGCGTTATATTTCTAAGAAACTGTCATGTATTTTATGTTACACGAAAAACAAAACAAGAAAATAAACAACAACGGTAACTTTATCTCGCTAAACGATTCTGTAGAATGTATTACTTGTGCATGCGATGTACGAAGTTTAGGAAAAATCCTTGTGCGAGGTTCGCCGGCGGCGTTCGTTCATCGCGGCGCTGTCACGTTCTTTGGCAAACAGATCGCGTTTCTAGGGCAACACAACGTGGAATAAATGCTTACTTATGTACTCGTTTACATACTTGTGCATATGGTATGCATAATATATGGTTCTCGGATAAAAACTCGCCTTTTGTGGCTTTGTATGCGTGGAAGTTATTGCTACGGTCTACAGTTTTTTTGGGGTCTATCTTGATCTTATTGATTTTCTTATATCGGCCCCAGCCCCAGCCCCTTTAAGGAAATGCCCTTTTTTAATTCAATGAATAGGTTTCGTACGTAATTTTTGCAGTCAAAGTGTAAATTAGTCTGTCAAAAATTAAAAGGTATCGGCTGTCGGTACTTTTTACTTTTTAAGCAAGAAATAATAATAATGTTTATTGTTCATTGTTACAATAAAGATATCATACCTTAAGACTATTTATTACAAGATCATCAATATTATCTGTAACTATTTTAGTGAGCACAAGATCGTTTGGATGGTGGTCCCCAAACTAGGTAAAGCCTGTATCTTGGGGACCTGAGTTGCGATAGATTAAAATTATGTTATCATGTGGACATTCTATTGTTGGTTGATATTTGATAAGGAGATTATTGTATACAATGAAAAAAGAAACAAATTGAGTAATAAAGAGTAAAAATAGAATTAGGAACAATCAAAATTAAAATAAAGTTTTTGTGTAACATTGTGTGTGGTGTATGTGTGTGATGTATGTATGTGTGTGTAGTGTAAGTGTATGTGTGTGATGTATGTGTGTGTGTAGCGTATGTTTACTTATGTGTGCCAATATTTTTTTTTTTTTAACGTGCTTGTTGTTATTTACTGCTTGACTGGAGTATTTCTCAGTTACTTTAGGATGTCTTCTGTTTGTTCATACGATAAAGGAGCAAGCCAGTTAATTAAAGTTTTTTTACACGAAGAGTTCTTCAGATCTTTGATGTCGCAGCTCTTGCTGATCCTATTGTAAAGTTGAACATGAGAGTAGCAGGGGCATCTTCTAACCAAGAGACTATCTGCTTCCGGGAGGGGAATATGGAGGATACGTTTTGAGATTATTTTATTGTAATCGGATCTGTTTTTTAAGGTTTTATGTACATTTAGTATAGCACTTAGAATATACAGTTGCCGTACTCTCAGCACGGCAAACTCACTGTAAATTACATCTGTTGGGAAGCGGAATGGCTTTGAGTACCGGACGCGGCGAATGGTCAGCCAGTACAATTTGAACTTGATTATTAATATCAAAGTAAGGTTGAGTGTAAATTAAAACAACCGAATACTGAATACTGATCTGTGTTTATTCTCATATTGATCTTTATCGACACGACCCTAACTAAACGGCGGAGAATCTTAACATCGACTTCTAATTCGATGTCAACGCCATCTAGTTAGGCAATGTGAACTAAAAACAATATTTTTTTTTGAACTTAAATTATGGTGAGCGTATTTGAGATGAACATAAAATACTCAAATGACTCCTCGCGGCTTGAGTGGAGCAAGGTTAAACCTGGTTAAACCTCACCTGTGTTTCTTCGGTCGTCCATTGCGTTCGATGACCAATTGACCATAGTATTATTTTTGCTGTCAGCCTCAATTATCACCTAGTAATCCGACATTTTAAAAAATAGACAAAATCTTTTTAGCTGTTTTTAGCCGCCAGAGTAAAAAGTTTGCCATCAACACGAATATCATTATAAAAATACTTTGTTAAGTAGATTTCATATTGATACTTTGATTGAATATTCATGTCCTTGACGCGAGATGGCGAACTTCAGACTAATCTTAATTTTTTATATAAGTCTGGCGAAACTTGTCCGAAGTTTTCAAAGCTTTTTAAGTTGGTCTTATTGCCTTTCCTCAGACGGCGGCTAACTTTAAGCTGTGCGCCTGACATTTCAATGAGTATGTTTTCACAAGAAATTTTCATACCCTACATAGACTTATTATCTAATTTTCTAGTATTTGTTTTTTCTATTTTTATAAAACGTTGCGCCACACTAGGAATTTCTTCCTGTATCGTTGGTGCGTTACACAAACACCCAGATCCGGAAAAAATACTTGCAGAAAATACAAATAAAAGAATATCTTTTATAATGCTTACCAATGCTTTTTAGTTTTAGCCCCCAAATGTCAAACTGAGATATTCGTAACATCTATGTGTTACGAATATCTCAGTTTGACATCGTTCATCGTCGTTATCGTTAGACATCTCAACGAGCTTAAAAGTGATGATACATAGGAATTCACTCTGGCGTTAGAAACAACTTTTGTTTCGCTACAAACTGTTCCGAAGTAGATCCGGAAAGTGGAAACATCCGGCCGACTACTTCCTGATAATGGATGATCCTTTTCCTTTCCATAAGCGAAAGTCAAAAGTGTTGTTGATTGAAAGACGTATGGTGTCACATGTCCCCGCTCTCTGTTTGCAGAAAACATATTTATTTTGTACAACCGCCATGTTATGTTTGGCAACGGAAAGTGGCAACATAAAAAAAATTGTTACGGTTTCCAATTTCCACACTTTGAGATATTTATTTACCGTTCCAATTTCCTTGGCTCAGCGCTGGCTCGCCGTCAGTGTGAACACAGTTTTATAATACCCATATAATTGGACTTCGATTTTTATTAAAGATAAATTTTATTGCGTCGCTTTCCATCCACCTGGATTAGAAGTGTTTTCAAGTCAAGGACGCATTTCGGCGAATTTGTGTTCACATAATGGAGTTTTTGAATGGAATTTTAACCGACTTCTTTTCATAGCAGAAAACCAACACAAAGGGCACGATGAAATACAGTGGCAAACGTTTTGACGTGGAATGCGTGTTTGTAATACAGCTGGGAGTTTTTATGTCCCGGTTTACTTGAGTATAAACCCGCCGGATACTAGCTTAAGCTCCCTTTTCTGTGGGGTATATATTAAAGTTTTTGGCAGCAGAGCCTATAGCCAGTAGAATCTCTTTAAACAAAATTGTAATTTTAATCTTGATTTAAAACAAAACGTAACATAGCCATTTGTCACAATGGTAACGTAATTAAATCCGTATCTATTTCCCTCTGGTTCCCGATTCATGATTCAGTATTAAATTCAGCCAAGCCGAAATGTTTTATATATTTCTGTTATCTGTCCGGAAGTGGGAACCCGCTCTAAATGTGCATCAATCATGAAGCTGTAGTGATTATGTTTTATGTTGCTATGCTCGTATATGACTTAGTAGTAGCTACCAGTGGAATTTGAGTTGGTATTGTAAGACAGGAGATAATGGAAAGGCGTGTTAGACTGTAGGATTTACTACAATTTTACACGAATATAAAAAAATTGAGTATCGTCCTAAACCGCTATAATCTCATCTGACAATATCCTTTTTTTAAAACACGAATAAGGGTTTCTCTTTTAATTATGATGTGCCAGTTTTAAACCCTCTAAAGAGGTACTGATAATAGGGGATCTAGACTACTTATGTATACTATGATCTTCTTTCATATCTATATTATGTATGCTATGATCAAATTCGTAGGGTATACGGCGAGTCTTTGTCCTTAGTTGACTCCTTTATCCAATGACTTCTCCCACCCTAGGGTGGAGCGGTAGTGCATGTCAAACTTTTACAGACTAAAACCATACCTGTCCTTTGCGTAGTAGGACATCGGGTTTTCTTTTCAAAAGATCCTCGCGGCCCGAACGGGCATCGACGCTGCTGGGTCCTTACGGTTTGCTGTAATTGTTTGAGACGAGCGCACACTTAGTAGTGTGCGCTCGTCTCAAACAATATATATAGTACCCGGGTTCGGTGCGGACAGCTACCGAACGGCGAGACGGCGAGCTACCAATTGCGCGTCGTCCACAAATCCGCGCTTACCGTAGCCGTTAGCCGGGGTCGGTGTCACGGCGGCTGGGGCTTAACAGTGTCCATGCCTTTACGCGTACGGCAGTCTCCTTTAGTAGCATTATCTGCTTGGCAGAATGTGGCTACCTTTCATTCCTTCTCACCCTGGACAATGGCCTAAATCAGCCCTGGGGCTAAACCCTAGCCGCATATGACAACGTTCAAAAATGTACACTAAGGCCACGTTTTTATTCATAACCTTTCTTGTAACACATCGCTCTGTCCGTTTTCTTAAAGAAAACAGAAAATGAAATTATGAGAGCACGACAATTCTATTATTCCATGTCTCGGTTCAATGCTGCACATTTCCACCCTTTTCAATGGTGATCTGTCACGACTAAAAAGGGTGGAAATGGCCACAGTTGTCACGTTGAGAAAGTGGGATCGTAACCGGTAGTTTTGATATTCTTACATTCCAGCATTTTAAAGTATATCTGCCGTAACTATTGAAAGTTTCGGATTCTTTCAGGGCCGCGGGATTCTTCGAAAGTTAATAGTAATGAAAGTTATAGTCCTTGAACACAAAGGGTAACTCAAGAAGCACAGGTAGTCAGTAAATCTGACCCGCCCTTTCGCTTCATCTAGAATGAAAGGAATAATTGGATGATTTCCACTTCTTCAAAAATGGATACTCGTTAAGTAGATATTTACTGATAATTCACATTTCCTGAAGTTCTTTCAGACACATTTGGTATGGGTGTTCCATGTCATAAAGATTTTCTATCTATTCATATTTATTTATCTGCTCAGCGTAATCTATGTATACAATCTAAATAAAAATCTATTGATGAATAAAAACACAAGCACACATTGAAGAGTAAAGGTAGCACTTAAATATACTCATCATCATCTCTGCCTAGCTTTTTCCCACTTAAATATACTAATAAAAAAATATTTGGAATAACTTAAGTTAACAGATTACACTGGAAAAACGAAAATAGCGACAAAGTAAAATGCTGTGGTGCAAATGTTTTACTAGATAGTTGCTTTTTGTAGTGTTCAAATATTCAGGGCAAATTCAGTTAAATTTAAGATTTAGTTAGTTTAAAGATATTAAAATATAAATAATCTTGTGCGAAGAGGCAGATAGGTTAGGTTAAGTTAACCTATATGAAAATAGTGATTAGCAAAATCCTCACCTCGTATTAAAAGGCGAAAGTTTGTATGTAAGTGATAAATGATAAATGATAAATGATATTTATTCTGCAAATAGGTTTTTTCAAACTCTTTTACACGTCAATTTTTTTTTTTGGACTTTTTTTTTTTTTTGTTACTAGATGAGGCCGGTGTTTCCTAACTGACTACCCTGAGAAGAAACACCGAAACAAACTCAGGGGTCACAGTCTCTTTTAAAGTCCATACAACATGTAAGTAAGTCATATGCGAACCATGCAGATTAGTGTCCGAGATGGCCTTTTGAAGAAAGAACCATGCAAATTTGAGTGGACCTGTCCAGTCAGTGCAAGCATTTGTCATTATTCGCAAAGCTCAACTCAGGACTACTAAGGAGCTCTACGACTTGACGAACAATACCAAAGAGAGGACATAATGGTTAGGCCACAGAAAACACTCGAATTGCCGGACATAAGTTAAAATGACTAAAAAAAAGTAAAAATAAAAAAGCAATCCACATAGTCCTCACATTCACAAAAAAGAAAACAAAATAATACAAAGTGTAATACTTAACAAATTAAGCATTTTTGTCAAACAGAAATAAAAAAAATAATAATTAAAAAATGTCAAATTGTAAAGTAAAAATTATTTTACAATGTCAAATTGTAATAAATAAATTTCAAATTGTAAAATAGTACAATCGAAAACAAAATAAAATAAGAAGATAAGACAACAGTTGTAGTGCGCACTGGAGCGGGTCAATCCCAAGCCTTTACGTCCTCAACGTAAATAAATGTATGATCTGCGTTACAAGTAAATGTATGATCTGCGTTATGTTTGTTTCTTCTCCATGCTCGTACGGTTAAATGGAATTAGATAAAAGGTGCAGTGGTAGACCATGTCATGTAATAGTAATTATGAGACTTGTTATCCTGGAAGTACGAGTATGTTTTCTTGGTAACGGTAACATGAGCGAAGCCGCTGGTAGAAGCTACCTACAAAATAATTTAAAAAGAAAACACGGAAGTAAGGTGTGTTTGTATGCATAATTAAAACCATATCCTCAGGTTTCTGATCGATCAAATTTACATTATGAGGCAGCCCTACTGCCGAATTAATATGGGTTGTTATACGCAATAATAGCTATATATATTTCAGATTTCATCCATAGGGGTGTACCGTGGCGTCGTATGATTGATTAGGGCTGCGGACAGAGACCCTTGTTTCCCGGTTTCATGTATTAGCTACGAGAAGAGGAAGCCCCCTATTTGTTACCACGTTTAGCCGAAGCAGTCTCGTATATCATCATATTTCGCTTGATTTCGTTACTCTGTTCTGTAGCTATGTCTTCCTGGTATGATTGGGTAACAAGTAATCGGTTTTTGATGTAGATTTGATTGTTGTTTTGGCTGATTGTGTTTCTGGTTTGCGAGTTTTGTCTTGTAGCTAGTACACTAGCTTTTAATTTCGATGTTTAATTAATGATATTATTAATAGCGTGGGTAAAAGTATTTGTTATTAGGTATATATGTCGTAGGATAATTTGATACTTCGAATCTTCGCGAAAATCCTAGGGGTGTTGCGAAAACGCGGATAATTAGACATAGGCGAAAAATTATCAAATCTTACTGGACAAAGTCAGGATTTTTGCGAAAATACTCGTTATTATAGCAATATTGCGAAACGAAACGCTGTCTGTTATGAAATAAGAACGCTGATTGGTCGGTCAGCGCGTTCAATAAGAGATCGTCTCTGATTGGTTGACGTCTTAAATGTCAATCATTTGTTGCCGCACGTTATTTGTTTACGTTTGTGTCTGAGTTAAATCGCAGAAGTGTTTTGTTTTTTATCGTAAATAGTGTACCTACTTGGACTTAAATAAAGTGGTAAATAAAAGTGCTACATAGTGTCATATATCATAAAAGTCTTAGTCAACCACTCAACAACAACAATGCTTTCGAGATTGGTTTAGCGGTGTTTTGTTTGTCATCTCTATGATACAATACTTGAAGTTAATCATCGGCAAACTAGGAACCAATTAGAAGTCAGCCAGCAAAATTTTAGCCAATCAGTGTTGAGCACATCAAATCTTACTATAGTAACGAGTATTTTCGCAAAAATCCTGACTTTGTCCAGTAAGATTTGATAATTTTTCGCCTATGTCTAATTATCCGCGTTTTCGCAAAACCCCTAGGATTTTCGCGAAGATTCGAAGTATCAAATTATCCTACGACATATACATTAATCCCATTTTATTTATTCTAGTGAAAATGTTGTCTCTGTGCGATCGTTTTTATTTTGACACAAAAAAGAACATCCTACAACCTTCTCATTTTTTTTATTACCAAGCCACAGGAAAATAAGATAGCCTCATATAAACTAATTCGTCTTTTTACAATGCTAACTATATATTCTTAGTTCAAAAGCGGACACGGGCAGGTTAGCTTTCGTTTTTATTTTTTTATCATCCAGAAAGTGGTTTACTTATAAGGTAGCTGTAGTGGCTAAGATATTCGGTCCCTCGTTAATTGTGACTGGTTTAGTAATTTAGAAGGTAATGTAGATTTTTAGAAGCGAATTAAAAAGAAGTCTGTTTGATTAGCACTCAAAAAATGAAATTATGGAATCTCCTAACTAATCTATTTAATTAGTAGATAGTGCCTACTTCTGAGTCGTGGGACACATCGTTCGTCCTTGCCCTTGACATGTCAAACACAAGAAGGTTACTTACCTATATTTCTTTGCATGTTACTTTTTATTATGTCTATGAATTAATAATTACGATGTTAAATAAATGATTGGAATGAAATTAAATAATTATTGATTTAGCTTAAATACGTCAGTATGCAGGTATTTACATAGTTTTCTTCAGGATAGTATACTCGTAGTATAATAACGAAATTAGCTTTATACTGTTATCACTGCTGGGACTTACACGTCCTGCCTAGGAGAGGGAATGGGCAGGAAACAGTGAAAACCATCACGCGAGCTCGGTACTGATTGGCAAATGTCATATTTCTTTGAGTTTATAGTCCTTCACCGTTTCGGAAGTAGTCGTAACGAAATAAATTACACAAAGTAACGTGCCTGACTGGGTTTGAAGTCGAAACAACCTGTAAGTCGGGGCCGTTACTACTGGGTCAACACAGCTTTCAGGGTAGTAGGTATCTAAAACTATTTTGGTCGCATATACATAATTACATATACTTACATATATTCACATTTGCTTTCCTTTGATGTTTCGTCAACCCCCAAAATCATTGCAATGTATCTCCACGTTTGTTGTATGGCAAACTCATACATATTGTATATGATATCCACGTAACTCAATTCACATGATTCATAATATTATTCTCGACGTCTGTTTTAGATTTATGTAAATATGAGGTTCTGCTGAAAATTTGAGCTGTAAGCATGGAGGTAAATAATAAAAGTGAATTATGTATTGGTAAACAACTGCGGTATTTGTTGGGTCATATAATAATCTTAGGAGGAAATGACTGAGTTAAGCCTGTTCCAGATTAATGGCTAGGCTAACTTAGTATTTTGTTAAAATTTGTTCTTCAACCAGAGTTTCCAGCTGTATCCTTCGGACTGAACCGGAGTCGTCGACGACATGTAGTGTTCCACGCGCGCCTCAAAGAGATATCAGCAAAACCGTAGAGGCCTAGTAAGGCCAAAGTCTACAGGGGCCAAAGAAAAACCCCTGGGTCCTGAAACGCAAGGAAAAGGCGCTCTGCCGATGAGCGGGAGAAAAATTGGATGATTTTTCACCCAATTAAACAGCAACTTTGGGAGTATTAAGTAAACTCAAGTTGATTTTTTATTACAGCGTAAAATAATCTATTATTTAAAGAGAACCTATTATAAAGATAAAGCGCATCTACTTCCCAGTACTTAACCACAGTTTAGTAGTAAAAATATATAAATAACCTGCCATTAAATAAAAACGCAACGTTAGCTTGCTCGTAAACGCTAGTGATATCGAATCCTGCTAGCTCAGTCGGAGCCCGCATAACGTACGGTCAACTGCATGTTAGTAGTCACACTTGCTTTACGAATCGTGTGTAGGTAGTACCTGTGTGTATTTCTGTACTCATTTTTATTTGATATTTTGTGTTGTTGACTATTGTAAGGCCTGCGTCGAATAAATTTTATTTTATTGCAATCTACGTTACAGTTAACGAACATACTACTCGTAGAAGTGAAACCTTACAATTAGGGCAAAAAGGCAATCAATCTGCCTAGTCTTTACCAAACTGAGTTAAGGTCACTTCCAGTCTACCTAGTACAGCTGAATACCAATATTTTAAACTAGCTGACCCATTCAACTTGTGGAATATTTCACGCTTCTACTCTCAGTAATTTCGGCTGTGCGTTGAAATGTCAGTCAGTTTCTCCTTTCCCGTTTAAGAAGAAGTTTTTACTTTTTTCCCGTAAAAGTTTCTATAGAGAAATTTAGTCACGCGGGCGATGCTGCTGGTAGATGCTAGTATAGTATATAATAACTTTCATAAAATACTAAATAATTGATAAACTAGTCACTTCTTTGAAGCTAAATATTCCCTGTTTGGCTAAACACGAAATTCAATTTATTTTTCCGAAATTCAAGTTTTCGGCTGGTTGGTAGTTTTTAACTATACATACGTAAAAACTGTAAATTCCCAAAGATAGCCGAAACTAACGGCTAAACGTGTGAGTGGTCAGCCATTCACGATGGACTCAAGAGGCGGTTGTCACGGTTGTAACTGTTGCACTGCGCGTCGGAGATTAATTCCTGTATGGAACCAACCTTTATATGGCCAACAGTTGGTTGTTTCGGATCTACATAGATGTCTTCTGTGTGTGAGTTTACATGTTAGCGGACGCTCCCACGATACAGATGTAATTCATAGTGTAATAATGATAATAATATTAAACAACTTTCACACAACGTCATTTAGTCCCAAGCTAAGCAGAGCTTGTGTTATGGGTACTAGATAACTGATAAACATACTTATATATATCTAATTATTAAAGATGAATAGATAATAGTGCAGGGCTACGGTAAAAAAACAGAACAACTATACCATACAAATGCGGTTGGCTGTACAATAGCACTATCCTGACCTTTCTCTGCATCTATATTCGATCGTATAGTTTTAGATTTGCATGTAAAGGTTATAAATGGAGATGATCTTTATTAGGGATGTAACGGAAGTGGTTGGAACCGACTTTGTTAAACCCGAGTTTGTCGACATCGGAACTGGTACTGAAATCGGAGGCGGAGGTAGAAACATCAAATACAAACCAAAAGCTTGATTAAGTACCTAAAGTCTACTTTTAAATCGCTGAGACTAAATTGACTTTAGCTAGCTCTTTTGTGTGGTCCCACGTAATGTAATTTTAGACTCAGAGATTAAAAAAACCGGGCAAGTGCGAGTCGGACTCGCGCACTGAGGGTTTCGTACCAACCTACCTATAAAAACAGTTTAATTCTCGAATCGAGTCTTGAAGACGTTTCAATTTTTTTTTCTTGTGACGTAACTAAAAATTTTCAGTTTTCAGACTTTTCCCGATATTAGTGCTATAATACCTTGCTTCGTGCCAAATTTCAAGATTCTAGGTCAACGGGAAGCACCCTATGAGTTTTGATTCCTTTGACAGTGTCGAAATGTACGTTTTTTGCAACATAAACGGGCGTATCTTTTTTTCCCGTCAACTTACAAGTTTGATTTTTGCACAACTTCAAGGGACCGCGGATTTCAATATATGGTTTTAATTTCAACTTGATACCTTCACGCGTTCCTGAGAAAAAGGGTCTTGACAGACGGACGGACAGACGGACAACAAAGTGATCCTATAAGGGTTCCGTTTTTTCCTTTTGAGGTACGGAACCCTAAAAAACAGACTTTAGGCATCAATAAAGCGTGAACTCACAACATGCAAAATACAAAACAAAGTAACAAGTAAAAGACACGATATGCATAAAGAAGATTGGCAAAACCCCATGTACTTTCAGTATCACATACAGGCTTAACGTACAATAGAATGAATATATGGATTAGAATGCTACAATAGAGTATAACAAAATATGTAATGGTAAGACATACATGAGAGTTGGGGATATAAAATGATTTATAGACATAACCTCAAAATGGACCACCAAAAATAATACAAGGTACCTACCTAATTATGTAACTTAGAGCTTGACCAGAAGGGGCGAATTCATCGCGATTGCGCGTGCGCAATCGCGATGTCTTTTCGCGATGTCATTCATCGGCGTCTCGTAACAGGTAAAAAACAAAACCATAGTATTTATAACATTTTTTTATTATAATTGTAACAATACATTGTCAAGAAATACCGCAGGGAGATTGTTCCTTCGTGTCGATCGTAAGCTAAATACCAGACTACACTCATGACATGTGAACAACAGCCCACGGTTCTGAGTCATACTTTACAATTACAACAGTAGCCGATAATGGCTTCGGTTTTCTCCTTTAACGTTTGAATCCCCAACCGGTCCTATGAGACCGCGCTGTTATTGTTTTACTATTGTGTCTCGTTTCGCGGGTATCTGAGTAATTAAACTGGTCAAATCAAGACACGTCGGCGAAGGCGTGATAAGCGCACATAACAGTTTATACACCGAAGATCAACTGCTGACATTGTTAAAGCATGAAAAACATTCACAGAATAAATAAGAGTCCTATTTCAGTCCTGCGCAGGTTTATACACTAAACGCAAATTGTAATGTACTAAAGTAACGTGGCGGCACAAAATAAGAGTTCACACTTCATTTATAGATGCACACAACATTACAAATAACACGAACGACGAATTATGTTTAGGCAGGGTCAAACAAAAATATCATGAGAGTTTATATTTTTTTTGTATTTGACATACTAATTGTGACGGAATTGCATGGAAGATTCTAAACCAAAATCGTTTGCACAGGGTTTCATCGTCTTAACCTATCACATACCCGCAAAACGAGACACAATAATGTCAACTGTTCTGTGGCCTTAATAATATGTCTTTTATGACATAGATGGCGCTAGTATAGTAGTAGGATTGGAAAATTTACATATCTCTTTAAAGAACATTACTTTGTTTTTCGCTATTTACAAAATTACTTAATCTTAACACAAAGTCTCCTACGACATTACAAACCTTATAAAGCAAAGCACGTAATAACTGGGATTCGAACTCGGTGGCATAAAATTTACCGATTCCATTAGCCACTAGACCATCGAGTCATTACGCAATGAGTTGAAATTATCCTACTCTTTATTATATTGAAGTTGTTTAGCGACTTTAGCCCGTATCATAAATCTCAAAAGAATTGAGGGTAGTTTAATATTAACTGTATAAAAATTAAATCTTTTTGTTCAATCATAACGTTCATTACAATCTTTGAGTGAGTTTAGTTACGATTGCGTTTAACAAGTTTTTAACATTTATTTTATCATGAGTTCGCGATCAAATATTGATATGGCTACGAGGGCCCAAATAATAGCATTGCATAATCAAGACTTAAACGTAAGTAATATTTAAAAGTCACGGTTCGTTATTTATTTTATTATCCACGATTAACGATACACGAAAATAATAAATAATATATTATTTCCTTTATAGGTAAAGACTGACACTTTTGGATAAAGCGGTTTCAAGAAGAGGGTTCGTTGGAACATCGTAGTAGATCTGGTAGAAGACGCCATATTGACTCAGACCAGCGTCAGGTTATGGTGCAAGGTTATGAGGGAAATGGCTTTACACCAACAAGATATTACGCAGAGTTGTTTGATACATCTTTGTGGACGGTGTATCGTGCTCTTTATAGTGAAGGTCTGCATTATCATCGACATGCTACTAAGCCATTGCTAACCGAAGCTCATAAAAGAGCACGATTGGAGTTCGCTAAATACAGAAATTTCGACTAGAGCAACGTCATCTTCAGTGATAAAATACTTTCAAATCCAGCACGGGCAAGTTAGGTTGTGGCGTAAGAATAAAACGCGTTTTGACAGTGATCACGTTGTGCCTACCTCTGGATCCGGTCGTGTAACAGTGAACATGTGGGAAATGGATGAGTGCTGACTAGGAGAACTTACTGTAATACTCAGTCGTGCAAATAGTGCAAACTACATAGATGTGCTGAATGACGTCATGCTGCCAACCGTGCGGATTTTTTTTCCTGTAGAAGAAATGCCTGTAGTGATAACGTTCGTGCAAGACCATAAAATTGTCCTATACAACGTTCCATAATTGTGCAAGAGTGTGTAATGTTCAGGGTTCCTGTTAAACCGAATAAAAGACGAACACGGCCAGTACAACCATTTATGCACAAACTCTCAACTAGATTAAGTTTAACAATCAATCCGCATAAAATAAACAAAGAAGCGCAATTCTTGTAACAAAAAGGTTATGTCCGTATGAGTCCGGATCGAACCAGCGGCATGCGTCCGCCAGACCACCGGCTGTGCCTCGAAACCAATCGCTCCTTTATAACTGCGGCGATTATGACGATGACTAGTTTGACAGACGGACATCAAATCTGTTTAGCCAGCAATCGGATATACGGATCATTCCTTGGCCTGCGAGATTACCCATTGAAAGTTTATGGGGCGTTATAGTTCAAAGGTGGGACAATAGGAACGAAAGGACTTAGGAATCACTGACTTTACGGGGTCAAAGCTTATATGAATAATTAATAAACGGCGGACACACGAAATATTAAAAAGAGAACATAAAGTGTTGACTATTGGATTGAGTAATAACAAAGACCGGGGTAGCTATAATTTATTTGATAAATTACAGTGATCAAACTTAGTGTAAGTGGGATTTTAATCACTACTTTATAACAACAAAATGTTATTACACTAATGATTTTGATTTCTTATATAATATAAGAAATTAAAATAAAAACAATATAATCTATATTTATATTGTATTCCTTTCCAATATAAAAAAATATTTATTAAAAATATAGTTTTATATATTATACAAATCAAATAAAAAAACAAATTAAATGAATAATAAAGAAAGTCTACTCAAACAACAATAAATATGAAATAAATCAAATTATTAAACAAAACAAAATCAATATTATATGCATAAATAATAAACCGAAACAATTGTATTAAATCGCTTATATTCTGCACTGTGGCGTAGGCTTTATAGGCACGCAGTAATCATTCAATTGCATCCTACCCTCATAAGTCAAATTGTTTTGCGGTTCCTTGTGTGAAACCTACCTTCTTATTTTTGGGAAATAAATACCTTAACCGTAAGTAGAAAACTAGTTAAATACACACGCACGCACACACCACGCATACACTATACATAAATTATTATGCACACCATATTTTTAATGCACAAACCTTCGCGCTAAGAGGCAAATTAGCGTTTAGATACTAAATTAATATCTTGCCACAACAATTTTTTTGTTTTTAAATACATGTTATTTATATTCCTCGTTATGTTATACCTGATTCCGTGGGGTGAGGACCTGGTGATCTGTAATACAGGTTTACACCTATAATAGACACCAGCTCCGCACACTAGACTGAATTTGTTTTGTTATGTTAGTTAATTTTAATCATGTAAGTCTGGTTTTTGTGGGTGAAATAATGATATTATTATAAAATGATATTATTATAAACTACTCGATCCCAAAATTACAGCTATAACCCGGTCTTACAATTTATTATTGTTATTGATTTGAGGTCAAGCTTCAATTTCTTCCTCGTTCTGGAACGAATACTTAAGCTATGAACCTTAGTCATAACATAATGCACAAATCAATCATTATAGTCAATACCACTAACCATAATCATGCAAAATGAATAATATTTTTATAATTTATGAGTGGGTAAAATATTTACAGAACTACCGTCTAATGACATTACAACACAAAAGAACTGGCATCATTCCTATAGTAAGTTTGACACTAATGTGTCAATTTAGTCTCAGGGTATAAACAACAGACGATAAGGTTGCATATTTATAGGGAAGGGTATTGTAATATTATGAATCAAACTAAATAATAGGAGAATGGCACAATACAGTTTTCATTTAGAATATTTATAATATCTACTACTAGGTTTATTTTTTTAATGTCTTCCATTTTGTAATAGAGTTATTCAGTTATAAATTTTGCTTGTATTTCTCATAACAAGTGAATTAAATAATTGTTAATTGGGTGTAAAACTGTTAAGTTAGGTTATACACTGTATAATTAAGAAAGAAGTAAAAATTGTATTCTTCTTTGAGAATTAAATGTCTTAAACTATAATATCACTAAAATAGTTTCATTTCTTATCCTTTACTAATTCTCGTAACTTAGTAAATCTTAATCTGTAAGAAAACTATTACTAATAATGCTAATACTTACCACTATTTATGAAAGTAATTTATGTATATGGTAAGTTGTCCCACATTGAACCAGGTAAATTTCAAAGTCTCATAGTGGGCTGGATGTTCAATCAATGCCTTTCATTTTTTGTGTATAGTTAGCATATTTATTTAGCTTCAATTTTGTAAAACATTAATTTCTCATATTCCTTTTAGTTTCGGTGTAAAACAGGTTTTTATGAAAAATGATTTTTGGTTCAATGTGTACCACCGGTGGTACACATTTAACCAGGGTATCGTCCACATTGAGAAACCTTATTAACGATGTCTTCTAGTTGAATTTATAAGGCAAATACTTTGTAATAATAATAATAATAAACAGTAATAATAAAAATCAGCCTTATATTTATAAAAATCACTTTAAATCATATGCAATTAAACCGAGAGTCTTAGTTTTATACATCACAAAACCTTTTCAATCAAATTCTTATCATATTTTAATAATAAAAACAAAAGTAACAGTTTTTAATTGTAAAAACAAAAGTACCTTCCATAATATAACAAATTAAAATTAAATTAAAATAATTGTAAAAAATACTCCTTTAACGACTGGGGTGTACACAGTAAACCGTGGTTAAATGTGTACCACCCTCAGGTGGTTAAATGTGAGACACACCACGTTTTATCACTAAATTCAATATTTTACCGGCAAATCAATCTCTTAAAATCACGAATTATAGCGCTTTTAATTGCTAAATAACCGTAGAAAACAGTGTATATATAAATAAATTGATATTATTTAAACGAAAAAAGCTAAAAAAGAATGAAATTGGCAAAAAAATTTTACTTTTTGAGTCAGTTTTCTTTTGAATGCTCCTCACACAACCACTTTGCACGCGATCGCCACGCAAACTAGTGGGCAGGAAAGGAACGTAAATACCTCTCTTTTACTCATATTAGTGCGGTTTGGCAATGTCGCATTTTCGAGATTCGGCGGTGGTTCAATGTAGCTGCCTGGTTCAATGTGAGACACCCGACCCTATATATTTATATAGTGTTAATATATAGTAGTTTATGTATACTTGTGTATTATGCCTTTATTACATCTTTACCACATATTTTTATATTATTTATAACAAAAAATAAAATAAAAAACGTTTAAAAATATAAAAAAGAGAATATAAATTATATTATACAATAATTACATTTTAAAAAAGTCGACTTAGAACTGGGATTTGAACCTGTGCTCTGTGGAACTAGTTTTGATATTCTGCCATGCTAATCCACCTGAGCTACCGATCTAATTATTAAAATATGCGAAAATGAGAGCTACTTTGTGAATGTAGGGATTTTATTATTTATGATCTACGCCATCTGTTGTCGAATTAAATAATATACCAATTGGCTTTTTTGCTTTAGTATAGATGGCGCTGTATTAAGTACTCGGAAATAAGAAAATAAAATCATTTATATTTGTTTTTTATTATATTATTATTACTTAGTAATTATTTTAGGTATTAAAAACCATATTAAGTGCCACTGCGTAATAAGATTTTTAAGCTATGCTGTGTTTTTTAAATGTTTGAACAGCGCCATCTAGCCGTCTCATGAAAGTCATGAAAGGTTTTGCAAAACCTCACAGTCAAATGTCGACCTAAGGTCTGCCATGCAGCTTTGTCAATGTTAGTACCTAAGTAACAGCTGACGCAATAAGCCTATTTTATGCGTTTTGTTTTTACAGACTTCACAAAAAGGACGAGGTACTATTGCATTATTGCGTTTTGTTTCCGTAACGGGACTGTACCCTAAAATCATGGTTTTTTAATTACTCCGGACTGCTAATATTGTATTTTAGCTTGGAAAATAACTAACGATATATGACCCATAAGTTGCATATAACTAGATTTGTGTATGTTTGGATTTTGATGTGATACCCAGCTCGCCAATCTTCTTTACCTCTCGATTAAAATTAATCGCAACAGAATATGGAATCGGAGGTGGACAATTAATCAATAATTCCGAACTCTCGGAATCGTAATCGAACCTCCGTAACATCACTGATGTGTACGTATCCAGCCGGAGAGTGCCTGCCAGGGCTGGCTGTTCGCTCATATTTAATTTAAATCTGTGCTGTATCCACTCGGCTCACGCTAACATACTTACACAAACAGAACAGTTTCAAGTAACAGTACAGAACTTCATATTATGCTCGACTGGGAATTGTTGCATTTTGTGTTTTGAAATATGATTATATAATAAAATATAAGGTATTCATTTTTTTATTGAGTTGGGATTCTTCAATTAACTTTTCTCGCTCTGGGTGAAGCAAGAGTTAGTATCCCTTGACCTTTTCCTTCAGTAGCCTTGTGTTCCAGGTCCACGTGATTGTTCAAGAGAGTAATTTTTCGAAAAATCTCATCTTCTGATGGGGCCTAGTAGGGATTATGCCTGGTAGAGCTTCGAGAATGCTCAATAGAGTTCCCGTGGCTCTGGAACGCAAAGGATAATTAAATGCACACTTGTGGGTTTTAGTCAGTAAAAGTCTGACATGCTTGCATGGTTTATTTGCCTTAAATATAAAATATAATAAATTACAGCGGGCAGGGCCTACACTAGTTCAAAATACGTGCCCAAAAGCGGTCGGGGTAGGAACACGTTTTAGAGTGCTTAAGTGTATTGAAAAACAAAATTGAAAAGGATTACGCAAGTAGTAAGAGACTGGAGCTACAAGACTGCACATAAACAATTTGGAGTAACCCAAAATCAACACAGACAAGAGCCACGCAAAACGGAAGCGGTAAATTTTTGTTTTGTGTAAAGAATGTTACTTTATCTCATCAGTGAATCAAAATGGTACTTATTTCGAGTAGATAAACAATTTTCCCTTCCATTATGGCAGAAAGCGACATAATAAGTTTACGGTGACAACGGGCGGATTCGCTCCAAGGACAAACAAAGGCTTTTATAACTTTTTTGTAGTTAATTTGAAGTGGGAACAAAGAGTAGGGAGGGGGAGGACACTCTTTTTATTATACCTAATTATTATGAGAGCGGAGGACACAACATCATATTTTCTGACGCAAGAGGAAGAGTATAATCATATTTGTAAAATGTACATTACGAGATACAACTGTGACAAATATACGACCTGGGAAATAAATAGCAAAACAGGAAGAAAGGATTAAAGGAATAATATTTTATAAGTCCGGAAATAAAGTCCGCGTTTGCCATATACGCAGAAAAATATGGTGAGACTGGATTTTAATGAAAAGCGCTAGAAGCTTAAAAAAGCTGTTAAACTTAAGCTGATTATTTGTTTCCATACTTATAATTGAAAACCTTAAGGTTGAGTGGTAGAAAATATCTAGATATTAAATTAAATCCGTTTTTACTAGTGCTTATATTGTTTTTACTGGCCTAATTTGTGTCTCATAGCTAGGTAAAGGCTTCATCTTCTCCCTTCACTTCTGTCTTGCGTGATCTTTGACCAAATTTGACCCGTTTTAATGAAGTAAAATTAAATTTAAATACGCAAGAATTTAAACTAAGTTCAACCTTTTGTTCAAGTTAGGATCCTAATTAAATACCCGGAAAATTCTTCATCACAAAACAAATATTCTGAAATTACACGGGCTATTAGGTTGGTATGATTGACTCAGACATTTTTCTGAATGTCTGCGAAACAAGGGAAAAGAATAATAGCATGATTTGAAATTGTACCTCGAGAGGCAAAAACGAATGTTTCCCAAGTAATTTCTTTGTCATTTACACGAGACGAAGACTAAATAAATAAGCAAGGGGATATTTCGTGCAATCCACTTTTGCAAATCCATAGTAATATTTTATTAACTAGCGTCTGACCGACCGTGGCTTCGCTCGTGGTAATTTACGAGTAGTTGACCATCATTTCAGGTTATTATTGGTCGATATAAAAAGCATTAACGTAAATATGTCTAACCTAGACATTTAATTTATATCATAGGTCAATGCTGGTAGAGGTCAAATAGTTAAAAAGAATAAAAACAAAGTACACAATATACACCAGCAATAAGCGTAGGTCATGGGTTATGGAGTTCCTTCTACCTAATCGCGAATCGACGATCCTATTCTTAAAATACAACATGTTTAAAACTATTCTTAACATGGTTTACCACAGTTAATGGGTTGTAAAATACTGGTATTCAGCTAAATCCGACCTGACTGGAAGCCGACCCCAATTTAGTTGGAAAAGGCTAGGTAGACGATGATGGTTCTTAACACGGTTTAAGTTTTAGGCACGCCCGGGTGTGTTTTCTTTGAATAATTTGTAAGATGTACTTTAGTGGTTGTATTATCATAACATGTTCAATGCTAGGTCACAGTCAGTCACAGTCCGCCTTTCAGTGAGAGGGAACGGGCCAAACTACGTTGATTCCCTCTCGGGCCTACCTCGCCGACCTAGTACGAATTGGTCAAGGTCACATGTTTTCCGTTTTTTGGATTTCCTTTTTATTAATGATAGTTTTCCTAACAATTATTTCCTTCGCCGATTTAAGAGCAACCACACACTAATGCACCAACTTGTAATCGAACCCATATTCCAGTACTACTCGTAGGTGAAGACTTACCACAGATCGCCACTATTCTCTTCGTAATACATAATTAATTACTTCATCGACGTGTGTCAACTTGTGTAGAACAACATACCAAGTAGTTAATTTAATGGCTTCAATTGTTATTGCGCCCGATATAAGGTTCAGATAATATTTTCATTTGAATTAGAATATTGCCTGTCACCATAGTTTTGTGGGACAGCATACAACCGTATGCTGTCCCACAAAAGTGACGACACATAGTTCAGTTGAAGCCTCGTGTGGTAGTCGACATGACGCCTCCGTCAGTTCTCGTGAACACTTATTTTAGTGGCAATGACAAACCTTACATCGATCCTATATCGAAAATCTTCATTTTAAGTCAACTAGCTTTTGGTTCTATACGCCTACCTCTACTCGGGGATGTGCACATTGGTCTTATAATACTGGCAGCTATATACTCACTGCTACTATCATGTGCCTATGGATACGTTGTATACGAAAATATAGACGCATATCCCTTGAATATCGTGATTTGCATATTCTGTATCCAGTGCATGTTCTTCATGACCTTCAATGTTATATCAATCAGACGTATGCAGCGTTACTACAATGAGTTGAATGTGTTTGACAAGGAAGTCGGCTGCAGACCGAGGATTGGAACAGCGTCTATAAGGAACTTGATGTCCACAATTGTTATGATGCTATATATTGTGATTATCTTTGCGTTACCTCACATCTTCGTTAGCCTGGAGAACCTGTATCTAGGAATGGTGCCTTACCCAATAATGCATATTCTGGAAGTACATTTCTGTGGTCATTTGCTGAGTCTTCTTCTACCGAGGTTGCGATTAATAAACTATTACATGGAGCTGTCGCTGTCTAACAGTAAGATAACGAAGAACTTGAATATAGAGCAGTTTGGCTACTCGAAGGCTGACAGCAACAAGACACTTTGTAAAATGGAGAAGGTGATGAATTTGTACCACAACATGATCAAGTCGTATAATTATTTGATCGAATCAGTGAAGTGGCAGGTAAGAAAAATATTGATTTCTAATCTGATTGAAATCGATTAATGACTACTCGTTAAACATAAAATTATTATTTACAGTTGTTGGTCACTATCGTCTCAGCGTTTCTTAATATTTTATCATGTTGCTACAGAGTGTCTTTGACCATTATCAAGGAAGATGTAAGTAATCGACTTTTATTTTAATTTAAAATCAAAAGCCGAATTTATAAACTTTTGATGATTTCATACAACAATATGCTCCAAAACCTAAATTAAAATTAAAAACAAATAACATGGTATACGTTGCACACGAAAACGAAACTAAGCTTATTCTAACTAAGGGCTTCGGGAATATTCGAAAGAGTCTAAAAAAACTCAAAAGCCTACTGACGGAACACGGGAGGGTTTTAGTTAGTAAAAGTGACACGCCCACTCGCTCCAACAAAGTGCTAAGCATACGGTACTTTGTTAATTCTCTGGCTCTTCTCTGTTCTAGTGATAGTTTTTCTTTCAGGTACCGTTAACATTCATGATCACGTACGTGGGGCTACTAGCAGGCATCATGTTACCGCTGTTCTCACCATGTATGTTGGGAGACCAAGTTCACAACGAAGTACGAAGGCTCAGGGAGCTGCTTGCTTCAAGGCTTTATGAGAATCAACTGGGTATGATCACTTTAGTTATCTCTACTGTCTTGCCCACTCTATTCTTTTGATTACTTAATAGTGTATTAAAAGATTACATTATATGCTTTATTAGTATCATAAAAACTTATCAAAGTATGTTAGTAAAACATCATGTAGCAACTTAACTAAGCTAAGCGTACCAAATAAAAGGAAAATAACTATAGTTTATTGGTAATGACACTCAGATACCAGAACCGTCGCTACTGGCATGCACCAAGAAAGCTGCTCGGTTGCGCTTGACCACAGCTAAACTGTCAGTTAGGGTATCCGAGTATATCGCGCGTATACTACAGAAGCGTGGCATCCCCAACAGCATCCTGAATGCATTGTTGTACTGTATGCGAAGTGCAACTTCGTGAACTTTGTCGTCTGTTTTTTGACCATGGCATGGTTCACAGTATAATCTCTCTCTAATTCTGGTCTCGTTTTCGTTCTTCTTCGAAAAAGTATCTTTATATTGATGTCAACAAAGCCTTAAGTATATCTAAAACTATAATTTGGAACACATTGCTCACTAGAAAAGCTCCCCAATTACTTAATGTTTTAATACCATTAAGTACTTGGTGGAATTTCCCACATACGGTCTTAGTGGATAACATCTTTCAAGAAAGATTTGGTCGTTAGGAAATTACCTTTCGTAAACATTTAAACATTTGTGTCGTGGTTTTATCGACACATATATACCTGTAGTATTTCTCAACTGTGGACTATCAAATACGCCTGATTGCACTAATTTCTCTTTTGCCAGAGCCTTTTGCTTAAAGTTCATGTAAAATAATACTGTTATTTTGCGTACCTTGTCGTTCTATACAACATTCAAATTTTCTCAATAATCAAAATTCCACAGGGTTAATATAGTGGAACTACATATCCCGGTAGTCGTGATCACATGACACGCCTTTGCATGCATATCTCATAATTACACGTGGCGTCCCAGTGCAATTAGTTGCGTCTTACAGTGTCTACCCTCTCGTGAATTGAACTCTACTCAAACTTGTTATTACCGGGTTAACTTATCGATGTAAGTTAGTCTCGAGCTCTTTGACTACTCGTTGGAACAGATTCATCAAAACATGTATAGTACCTATAGCTATTAGAATGTTTAATGGGATAGGATGTGTAGTGTCTTCAAATATGCGTGTGTGTATAGTTACAGAAGTATTACAGCCTTTTTTGTCTTGATAAACTCATAGCTAGCCAGATTTATATATTTAGGCAGTTTATGATGTTGCGTGATACTTAACTCATCAAGACTAGGAAAAGTCCTTTCCTTGTTGTTCAATGATGATAATGCTATGAATGATATTATGGATACTGACTACTGAGACGAGAGAGAGACTCAGAATGTAAAGGTTTTATTTGTCAAGCGAGAGAAACATATATGTGAAAAGTGATAGTGAGATCCTACATAATTGAATTTTTAATAGAGATTGTCGCTTTCAGCTGGCGCTATTGTTTTTTTCCAATCTTGGTCTTAAATATTTAAAAAGTTTCCTTTGTTCTGATTAAATTGTTATGATTACTACCCAGATAAATCAAGTCGTGGCATGGCGCGTGCACTGCTGGCGTGGACGGAGACGCGGGACCTGTCATTCTCTCTGCTACGCATGCTGGACATCGACATCTCACTGCCTTTCAAGTTCGTCGGCTTGCTCGTCACCTACCTCATCATACTACTGCAGTTCCAGAAAGTTATCAACCCATAAGCTACAGCGCAAGAAAATCTCACTTTTTCTAAGTCATTGGCGATTCCCGGTATAAAGGCGTCTTTAATATCATGTAGATTTCACCACGCATGTGGGATTGCACCGCTTGCAGAAAATTTAACGTACCGTGAGACACGCTAGTAAACTAGCGTGTCTCACGTTTTCGGTGGGCTGCTGTGCATTGAAGTTGTATACAGTGGATGATAAACTTGCGGGGGCTCAGCTCGGGACTGCTATCCGGAATCATGCCTCGCGTCCCGCATGCGTATTCCTCGTATTACAATTAATGCTTGTATGAAAAGGACATTTGCGGGGGCTACGCGCGCGGGGCAATCCCGCATGCGTGATCAAAACCGCACGATATTAAAAACACCACTACAAGAGACGTATTTTGATTGGAATGCAAATATTGCACGTTTTCCGAGTGAAGTGAATATAAACGTGAACACTTCTACTGTGGTTTTGTACTAGCCTAGGGTGTTGATAAGAGTTGTTTGTGTTACTGTATTATAACGGTCTTAATTAAAATAGTATTTCATTTTTATCCTGTAAATCTTTTCGATTACTTTCATTTTAAGTGCAAAAGTGGATTATACACTAAATAGTATTTATTCGAAGTAGTAAATGTAAATAACGTCAACAATAAACAAAAAAGTGTACAAAAATACAATACAGGTGGTATTTGGCTCCTTGAGTAGAATTGAAAGCAACATAACCAGCAATTACTAGTTTCCAAATATAGGTACATTGTTCGCCTATGTAGGTACCTATGGGATATAAGTTGACATAGCTTGAGAAAGTTGGGTACAATTGAGATATTTATTGCACCCAACCCTTTAGGAAATACGAACATAAGCAAAGTTGTTACGAGTAATGTTACGATTGACTAATTTAAAGAACAGAATGTCCTTTTTAGGGTTCCGTAGCCAATTGGCAAAAACGGAACCCTTATAGTTTCGCCATGTCTGTCCGTCCGTCCTCGCTTAATCTCTGTGACCGTTAGCTCTAGAAAGCTGAAATTTGGTACCAATATGTATGTCAATCACGCCGATAAAGTGCGAAAATAAAAATTGGAAAAAAATGTTTTATTAGGGTAGCCCATGTAACACACACAAACACAAACACATGTAAATTAAAAAGCGATTTTTTTTTAAATTTCATCCCTAACGTGTGTTGGAGAGGTATTCAAAAATGAATAGGGGTTTACTAAAATCATTTTTTGATAATATCAATAATTTCGGAAATAATCAAAAAATATGACAAAAATCTGGAAAGTAGAACTTTATAAAGACTTTCTAGGAAAATTATTTTGAACTTGATGGGACGAACCGTTTTTGAAAAGTTGGGGACACTTATTGTGACGGACGGGAAACTACGGAACCCTACACTGAGCGTGGCCCGACACGCTCTTGGCCGGTTTTTTACTATTGACAGTATATACTGAAGAAGAAGCTAATAGCAGCGAGGACAGTACACCTAGAGAAGTGATTTTATTAATTCATACACCTAAAAGAAACAATTCAAATCTGTAATTGGATCATGAGTAGCGTGATACGAATGTTGCGAAACAGCTTTATCATTCTTACGTTACTCAAATAGTAAAGACTACATAATATACGGCTGTCAGTATTCGGTGTAGCTGAATAAACAATAAGAATTATTTATTATTATATATTCTTTAGGCTGTGAACCAGTCTGACAGTATTTTCCTATTATTTCTTAATGCATATTCATTTATTACGCCGACGTGTGTCAAGTTATGTAGGACAACGGGCCTTCTAATTAATGTAATGGAACGATACGTTCGATATCAGCTACAGATAATATTGTCATATGAATTTGATTATTACTTCGCTACTAAACGTTCATTTGTATTTGTGTAGTTGTTGATATGACGCTTCCATCACATCGATACTCGTGGTCTCTTATTTTAGCACTAGTGATGAGCTGTATATCAAACTTTTATCAAAGATCTTCATAGTAAGTAAAGTGGTTTTTGGTGTTATTCAAATCTCAGTTTTCGGGGACGTTTCCATTCGCTTCATAGTCCGCCGTATACTCGATGATACTGGTGTACTTTAGTCTTTATGTGTAACCTTAAAGATCAAAAACTTTTAAGTGTCCTTTCGACTGTCAAGTGAGCACTATGGGCTCGTTTAAGAAAAGACCTCTGCATTTCATTGAACTAAACTTAGTTATTAAGCTCACAATTTTAAGATGTTTTTTTTTAATTGAAATCAGTTGAAATGGTACAACTATCTAACTATTGCATCTTCTTTATGTTGTGTGATTCATAAGTACGAAACGTCATAACAATAAGTTGAATGTGTTTGATAAAGAAGTTTTCTGCAAGTCAAGGCAAAAGCATCGATAAATTATTGGTGATGACCAACACAAAACTGTTTGTTCTGCCTCATATCTTTGTTAGCTTGGAGGACCTGTATGAAGGGATAATGCCTTTCGCAAACGTCTATGTTCTAGAAGCATTTGTGATTAGTCATTTACTGAGTATGTCTTCTATCTGTCTATGGGTGTTTGATTTTCGCATTGAATCCTTGGTGGACTTTTGATCAAGGACTTACCGAGGCTACGGTTAATAAACTAATAAGACTGTTATGAGCAGTGAAATAATAAAAAAGTTGAATATAGAGCGGTTTTGATACAACAACAAGACGCTTGGTTGAATCTGTACCACAACATAAATATCAAGATGTTTAATAATTATTTGATTTAATCAATTAAATCGAAGATAAGAAAAATGTTGAATTAGAATGATTTCGAAAAATTAGCGTTTTTACAAAGAGTTAACATTTTATTTCTAGTGTTTAATAACTATTGTCTCGATCACCTTAAAAAAACAATACTTTTATTTTCAGGCTTCAAGGCCTATCGGATCGTAACGGCTTTTTTCAGTTTTGATTTATAATAATGAATAACAAGATAAATGCCTGGGAGTTGTTTACATACGTAAGAGTACGTCCATAATATCATTTTTTTAAGTTATTATTATTTTCTCATTTAACCACCATCTCACCATATGTTAACCGATGATGTGGTTGACAATGATAATGATGATTTCATGTCATATCATGTAAGATGATCATGTCACATCATTGTGTTCCAAATCACCGATTTTTTACAGTATTGCATTTTCAGATCTTGATTCTTTTAAAATAAATAAAAAACAAATAGAGTAAAAAGAAAAGTAGATTCTAAGAGATATGAAAGAAAAGGTAGTCAGTGATAGCGTGACCGTAAACAGTATTAAATGGAAGGAAAAAACGTGTTGTGCCAACCATAAATAACTCTGGACAAGGGCGAAGATGATGAGGAGTAAGCGTCGAAGTACCTCCTGCGGACTGGCAGAATGTCACGTAAAATAGCATAGAAGCTAAAACTAAGAAGCATGCCAGACTTTTGGTCATAAAGTGAGACTTTTTTGAGAAAAGTTCTTGAATAGAAAAACGGTTTTTTAAGCCGTTTTTCAAGTGGTATTTTAAAAATTAACAAACAAGTAAGATTACTTAAAACAGTATTGCCGATAAATCTCAGTTTACGAGTTAGTTTTAAAGTCTCTTTTTATTACGACGTAATGGCGGATAGCGATGCTAATTGAACATAAAACTTGTAACAATTTTTATGAAAGTTTTAACCCGTTAATTAATTTTAGTAAAACTTTACGGTACGAAGGAAATTATACATTATATATATTATTTGAGTTATACTTTATACCTGTATATAAAATATACATAAATTAGTTAACAACTTTTTCTCTCTAGAAAGTTTTAAAATAATTTAGAATATTTTAAGTTTCAAATTTTTGTTGTGAGGTTTATCTTTGTATGTATCACTATAACTTAGTATGCATAAGAGCGACCTTATACAAAATGTAGCTCTTCAGACAGGCGTAATCTTTAATTATCATCTGTAGCAATATAATTCCCGTCGTATGCAAGATCATTAGAATGCTAATTCAGTTCATGAGAGTATCAGAGCTCTACTGGACTGCATCTAGCAACAGGAAAATAGAATATTATATTTCTGTTCAGGATAAAATTCTGGGAAATCTGCTCTGTGTGAAATTCCACTAGCTGAAATATTATTAATTTGTTGTTGTCAATTTTAGTTTTTCCTAGCACTACGGTAGTCTTATATGCAGAAACGAAAGCGATGATTTAAATTTTCACTCATAACTGTTCATAACAGCGACTTAGTTATGTTTTCGTGCAGATTTAGTGACAAAGAATATTTTCTACAGAGGTAAGAGATCTATTGTCATCGGGAAGAACGTTAAGTTTTGTCCTTTATACTGTGAAGAAAACATTTCAACAATTTCCCTTTTTTTTCGTTTTTTTACAATGACAGATGAGAAGCATTCCGCAAAGAAATTTATTGCTACACAATTTGGAGAGTGCCTGCGACCATTGTCTGGCATGCGATGTATTTCTTTACGCTCCCATACTTGCTTGAGAAAAACGAATACGGGATGCTTTACATTTATGGAGTTAGTCATGAATGTGTTGTTTGCTTCATAAAATTATTTGCTTTAATGATACAAGTTTTCAGATAGTAGATCTCAATTAGAAGATTTGGAAATATTTGGTTGTATAGGGTATAATTCAGCTATTCTATACGATACCTAGACAATTTTACATTCCTAAAACGTACAGACCACATACAAACGTAACATACCTCTACATATAATTTTACAGGAAAAGTTTTTAACCACTGCGTAATTTTTTTTTGGTGGCTCAGTGTAAGTAATAGAACACAGGTCGATCTTCAAAGTCAAGCAACGCTTGCCAAGGTTGGTCTGTGGATGGGTAACCATCTTAACATAACGAGTTTCCTCCGTGCCTCGGAAAGCATAGGCTGCCTATCAGACCTCAACAACCGGGGTAACAGGGTACTTCATCGCAAGACTGGAGTCAGATTTACTGGCTTCTGACTATCCGTAAAGACTGCCAAAAATCTACAAATGACAGCCGGGACCTACAGCTTAACGTGCTTTCCGAGGTACGGAGGAAACTCGTTATGTTAAGATGGTCGCCCATCCACAGACCAACCTTGGCAAGCGTTGCTTAACCTTGAAAATCGACTTGTGTTCTATTATTTACACTGAGCAACCAAAAAAAATTTACGCAGTGGTTAAAAACTTTTCCTGTATAAAAATACTGAGGCTCGTCAATAAATACATATATCATTGACCGTTTCTTTGAAAACGATTAATTCGGAATGTCAAGGCTATCAACTTATTTGTAATAAATATTGTTCATAATCCATCAATGGATGTTTGTAATTTGTTTAATACCTGATGTTTTTGACGTGTCATTTAACGCTATGTTTACAGTCTATGAATAGACACATTTGAATTACTTACATGATTATTTTAAACTACCACTAGATAATAAAAGGCCATTCGGAAATGTGCATTTTGATCGTTATGACGCCTCCATCAGTTCTTGTGAACACTTTTGTGACATCAAAAGAAAAGCCTGCATTTACCGACCCCGTGTCAAAAATTTTCATTATCAGTGGATTGTTTTTCGGTCTCAATAGACTTCCCGTGATCCCCGATGTTAATATTGTATTCCTGATACTTTCATTTTTATCCACCTTACTTTTCACGGGCTATAATTTGTCTTTTTTCTACAGTGTTTTACATTTCCCCCCTATGAGATTAGCTGTTGGCACCCATTTTACCCAGTGGGCTTTTGTCGTTATCTTTAATTTAGTATTCATTAAGAGAATGCGGCGGTATTACGATGAGTTGAATATGTTTGACAAAGAAGTCGGTTGCAGACCTAAGATAGGAAGAGCAACTATAAAGAACTCTATAGTAACTGTTATTTCGTTGGTCTTTATGATTTTTACTTTTGTGATGCCTCAGATTTCGGCCGCTTTTCTATATCTGTATATAGGTGCAATGCCTTTAATGTTATGTATTATTCACGAAATACATTACTATGGGCATCTACTGAGTCTTCTCATTCCACGGATGCGTTTGATAAATTACTACATGGAATTGTCGTTGACGAGCCAAGAGACAAAAAAGATTTTGGGTATAGAAGAGTTTGGGTATTCGAAAGCCGACTGTAATAAGGCACTCTGTGAAATGGAAAAGATGATGGGTCTGTACCACATGATGATCAAAGCGCATAATTATTTGGTGGAAGCAGTTAAATGGCAGGTGATAAAAAATCGTTTTTACGTAATTGACGAGAGTATTTCTTATTTTTTTACAAAATGTGCGTGATATGAAATGTTATATTAATTGGTTTTTCAGTTGCTGGTCACTATAATATCAATATTTTTTGTAATTTTGACGGGCATGTATCAACTTTCTCTTTATGTAATAAAAGGCGATGTAAGTGTGTCCTACTAAATGTAACTGTTTATATTATTAGTTTATTACTGACTGGGTGTTTTTAATCCTACATTATTTTTGTTTTCAGATCACACTGTTATCTATGTTTAGCTTTTTGGTACTTTCTGGAGCATTAATATTAGCTTTATTTTCGCCTTGCATACTTGGAGATCAAGTTCACTACGAAGTTAGAAGATTAAGAGAACTGCTGGCTTCAAGAATTTATGAGAATCAAATGGGTATGTTATAATATACCTATTGGTTATTTTTGATACGACATATAAATGCTAAAAGTGTCAGAGCATACGCGTATGGAGCGGTCTTCAGAGCATTCTCGCGTATTATGTGACTATCTAGTAGCTGTGGCGAGCAAATGTTTGATCAGAAGCATGGCTTATCTTTTAGTCGGGAATGTTTTCACTCATAGATATTATACATTTTATTCAAACGTCTGATTCAAATCAAGTCCACCCAAATTAGTGGCCAATATTATATATCGGTCACTGACTAATGTGCGTAGTCCTCATACGTCCTCAAATTACCATATTCATCATAAATCTAATTATTTTCCTTTTTTTTAATTTTTATAAACTAGAGCTTGACTGCGATCCCATCTGATGGTAAGCAGTGATGCATAGTCCTCATTTTAAAAAGTACTACAGAACCTTATGATATCTTTCTAATATTTAATTAATTAAAAAAAAATAAGAATTATAGGATCTTTACAACCTTTACTAGCGTATAGAGTACCTACCAGTTATATTTAATAATGATTGTAAAAGTGCTTTACCCATTTCTACTCTTAAAGACCTCGAAGAGTTGTCCAGTTTAAATCCTTGTTCTAATACTACAAAAATTTAATTGTAAAGAACCTGTTGGTATTGGTAGATGGAAACTTTCCTAGACCACTAAAAATAGCAAAAGTAACTCTATAGATAAAACACGAAATACTACTGAAAAATCCTCTACAATTGACTAGAATGTATACTATACTGCTACTACTATACTCAAACTGTATCAACTTTATCAGCAATTGTCAAATAAGACTCAGAGAAGAAACGTAATACTACTAAAAAAATACAGCAATAATAATTATAACTATATTATTTTGTTTACGAGATCAATCATTTGTCATTGATCTCGTAAATAAAATTGAACACAATACAGGTTGTAAAAATATATAGCCAGGTATCTTTATAGAGTTTTATCCCCAGCCCCAACTCGCCCGGTCCGTATATCGTCGTAGTCGTATATCTACTTATATCTATAGCTAAAAGGCGTAAACATACTGATGATAAAAAAGTGCTTGTATGATTTTTATTTATTTTTATGCATTTACTATCACAGTACTTACAATAATTAAAGATATTAATGTTCGTTGTGCAAAAGAGACGACCCCGTTGGTGTTTTACAATTTCGAAATTTTGCAAAACTCTTCGAGAGATCTATCTATAGACCTGGAAAAGGCTTTTGACACGTTTTCCTACAAACTACTTTTAATGAAACTAGAATGATTCCCGTGGAATCCATTAAAATTATTGGCAATACTCCAAAAATGTCGAATCATCACTAACCAACAATTCGCAAGTGTTAAACTTGGTAATCATCAAAGTGGTACAAGATCTATATCATAGGGTGTTCCGCAAGGATCAATTTTAGGACCATTCCTCTTTTAATTAAATATTTCACGACTGTGGGTCAATTAAGGTTCTTTTAATTAATTTATGTATGTGCGAATTTTATCAAACATAATTAGTATTTAAAAATAAGCCTTAGCTTGTAGACAGGTGTAGTCGCAGTATGGCGCATGTGCTGCTGGCGTGGACGGAGAAGCGCGACCTGTCGTTCTCCCTGCTGCGAGTACTGGACATCGACATCTCACTGCCTTTCAAGTTCGTTGGTTTACTCGTCACCTACCTCATCATACTGCTGCAGTTCCAGAAAGTTATTAACCCTTAAATAATAATGTGCAAGATATTAATTTATTTTAAGTTTGTACCGATTTCCAGTGTAATAAGAGACGTGCTAATACAAATATGGCTCTTTTTTGGCTGT
This sequence comes from Mythimna separata, assembly GCA_030763345.1. Taxonomy (NCBI): domain Eukaryota; kingdom Metazoa; phylum Arthropoda; class Insecta; order Lepidoptera; family Noctuidae; genus Mythimna; species Mythimna separata. The sequence continues at coordinate 9,642,205 of CM061187.1, forward strand.
TTTTTTTTTTATTGAAATGGTAATATAAACGCAATATTGACACGATTACTGTGGTTTTGTACTATTATTAAGCGCAAATCTTCAATTTATTCCGAAGTTAAGTACATGACATATAAATTTAGGCAACAAAATAAAATCTTGCTTATTATAAATCTAATTTGTAGGTTTGGGCTAAAAACATCATCATTTGCCTAGCCTTTTCCTAACTATATTGGGGTCGGCTTCCAGTCAAGCCGGATTTAGCTGAATACCAGTATTTTACGAAGAGCGGCTGCCTACCAGACCTCCACAACCCATTAACTGGGGTAACACGGTACTTCATGGCAAGACTGGAGTCAGGTTTACTGGCTTCTGACTATCCGTAACGACTGCCAAAGATCTCCAAATGACAGCCGGGACCAACGGCTTAACGTGCTTTCCGAGGCACGGAGGAAACTCGTTATGTTAAGATGGTCACCCATCCACAGACCAACCTAGGCAAGCGTTGCTTAACCTTGAAGATCGATCTGTGCGGCTGTTATTATCTAGCCACGAGCTCCTCAATTATCTACAACTATTCTGTTTGGGCTAAAAACAGTTTTTCAGAATATTAAAAAATAACAAGCATAAGAAATGACTACTTTCTCCGTTCTTATTTTAAACTAAGCTGTCATAAACAATTTGATGGATTGGTCATAGTATTCAAGGCGCTAACAACTAAAGATTGTTCGGTATTTACACGCAATTGGGTTAGCGTAGTGCTGGAACAGTAGAAGTATCTTTATCTACGGTTTAAAAAGTATTAGACCGTTTTCACATTATCCGATCCGATATCGGTATCGGACGCCGATACGATATCGGGGTAAGTAAAATGTATGAAATGCAATGCTCCGATATCCGATATCGGGTCGGACAATATGAAATACAGGTACATATCTCAAACATTTACCTTACCCCGATATCGTATCGGCGTCCGATACCGATATCGGATCGGAAAATGTGAAAACGGTCTTAGGAGTATTTCAAGAGTCAAGGTTCAGATATGCGATTTATCTTGAGCGTTATGCTAAGAAATCGAAATTTTATGGCTGTTCAGGTCCAAAACAGCCTTTAAGGAAGCCACCACTACAATATAATAAATACGACCAGCAGAACGATATCTTCAAGCGTGTTTTGAAGAAAAGGTGTAATTCGATGAAGGATCAATGATGGTATGTTTTGGTACATCTTTATGAGTCTTATTGAGATAGTGGAGGTAGAAAACGGTTACTTGACTTCGCTCACATACATATATGATATAGATTTTAAATGAACATCATGCTGGTCCTTTTTGTAGTTAGTCCTAGTTTTTTTAGGTAATGTACGGTCATGTAGTGCTCATTTAATAAGTCGGTATTATCTACATGGAGTTAGCTTATAGTCCCGTAGAACATGCATGAGACGAGTTTGGGGTATGCGTTGCGTTGTGTCCGTGATACCTCTGCACTTTTGGGTGCATGCATAAAGCATAAATAAATAAATGCTTTTCAGCTTCAGCTATCAACATGAGTTAAAAAGTGCGCTTGTGGAAGATTGGTCAAACATAGACGAAAATCTAGTTTAGAATCTTTTGGTTTATAGCAAGCCACATTGTCTTAATTAAATCATACAAACTCGTAAAAGAAATGCAAGGTATCCAAACGACAAAAATTGTTTTTAAACTGCCCTGTATTGCTCGAGAAAACCAAATACGGAAAATTTGTTTATATTTATAAAGTTCGTCATGACTATTTACGCCTAATAACAATTATTTTATTCAAAGACAAGGTGTCAGATAGTAGATCTCATTTAATTTAGTTGTGGATAGATATATTATATAAAGACAGAGGCTCGTAAATAGCTACATATATGTGTACTATTGACTGTGTCTAAGAAAAAATACTTAGGCATATAATATTTTTAATAAATATATTTATATTTCACCAATGGTTGTTTATAATTTATTTAATACCTGAGGTTTTTGACGTGTAACCTAATGTTATGTTTACAGTTTCAGTATTCATTTGAATTACTTATAACACATTAAAAATTGACACTAGATGGTAAAAGCCCATTCGGAAATGTGCATTTTAGTCGTCATGACGCGTCCATTAGTTCTAGTCAACACTTATATGAAAGCAAATGAACAGACTCCATTTATCGACCCCGTGTCGAAAATTTTCATTATCAGTGGATTGTTTCTCGGTCTCAATAGACTTCCTGTGATCCCCAATATAAATATTGTGTACTTGATCCTTTCACTTTTATCCACCTTCATTTTCACGTGCCATAATTTTTCTTTTCTCTATAGTATTATATATTTTCTGTCTATGAAATTAGTTGTTGGCACCCATTTTTTCCAGTGGGCCTTCGTCGTGATCTTTAATTTAGTCTCAACTAAGAGATTGAAGCGATATTACAATGAGCTGAATATGTTTGACGAAGAAGTCGGTTGCAGGCCTAAGATAGGAGGAGCATCTATAAGAAATGCGATAGTAACTGTCGTTTCGTTGGTCTTTACGGTCTGTACTTTTACAATACCTTGGATCGCGGTAGGTTTTCGAAATATATATATGGGCATAATGCCTATATTTTTATGTTATATTCTGGAAGTACATTACTATGGGCATCTACTTAGTCTCCTCATTCCGCGGATGCGTTTGATAAATTACTACATGGAATTGTCGTTGACGAGTCAAGAGATAAAAACAATTTTGGGTATAGAAGGGTTTGAATATTTGAAAGCTGACTATAATAAGGAACTCTGTGAAATGGAAAAAGTGAAGGGTCTGTACCACACGATGATCAAATCACACAATTATTTGGTAGAAGCAATTAAATGGCAGGTAATAAAATACCATTTTTATGTATTTAACGAGAGTTTTTCTTATTTTTACAAAATGAGCTTGAGCTGAAATGTTATATTAATTGGTTTTTCAGTTGCTGGTCATTATAATATCTACATTTTTTGTAATTTTGGTGGGCACCTACCAACTGTCACTTTATGTAATAAAAGGCAATGTAAGTTTGTTTTATTAATGTTACTTTTTCTATTATTACTGACTACAGTTAATTAATATTAAAACAATTTTAGTTGCAGTTAACAAGTTAGAGTTTTTCCTGGAAAACAGAGGCGCTTTTAATGCCACTTTATTCTTGTTCTCAGATGACACTGATATCTACGTTTAGTTTTTTGGTATGTTCTGGAACATTGGTGTTAACTTTGTTTTCGCCTTGCATACTTGGAGATCAAGTTCACTACGAAGTTAGAAGACTTAGAGAACTGTTGGCTGCAAGGATTTATGAGAATCAAATGGGTATGGTTCAAGATACCTATTTTATTTTGTAACAATATATTAATGCGAGATCCATAAATTGATGGAAATGATCTTGAGAGTATTCTCACGTATTATGTGACTACCTGGCCGTGGCGATGATTTATTAGACCAGAACAAAAATTTGGCTTCACTTTTAGTCGGAATGGTTTTTCTTCATAGATATTAGACATTTTATGCAAACGTCTGAACTTCACTATTACTGATAAAAATGTGCACGGACTGAACTGGTCCACCCAAATTTGTGTTTTCCCTCAAAATACCACGTTGGTCTCTAATCTGCGTAATTCTCATAATATATGCCCTCAAAATACCATACTCATCAGCCATCTGCATAGTCCTCATTTCTAAAAACATTACAGAGACAAATGTCATTTTTCAAATATTTAATGATGGATGAACTACTTTTCCTTCGGATTTTGATCCTTACAACCTTTTTGTTAACAAGTGGAGTACCTGTTACATTTAATAATGATTGTGAAGGAGCTTAACATATTTCTTCTCCTAATTATCTCAAAGGCTTGTCCAGTTTTAATCCTTGTTCTGTTAAAGAGATACTTAAAGTAATTACCTTATTCTAAAGTAATAAAATCCACCAAAAATCGAATTGTAAATCGTAAAAGTAAATGGTTTTAATAAACTGCTAGCCAATTGAAACTTTTCTGGGACACTAAAAATAGCAAAACTAACTTCTTTTTAAAAATCAGGAAATGCCACTGATGCTGGTAATTATCGTCCGATTTCACTATTACGTGTAATATCAAAAATATTAGAAGAATTCCAACAAAACCGACAAGGAACATATATAAACTGTATCAACTTTATAACCGATAGCCAAATATTGTCTCAGACAAAAAAGTAATTAAGCTATAATTTTATAACTTAATTTTGTTAACGATACCAATAATTTATAATTGATTCCGTAAATAAAATTGAACACAATGCAGATTGTAAAAATATATGGTCAAGTATTTTTATAAACCTGAAAAAAGCATTTGGCACGGTTTCCCACGAGCTATTTTTAAAGAAACCGAAATGATTCCAGTTGAATCCATTTAAATTACTACAAATGCTCTAAATATTCGAATCATATTATCTGCCCAAAGTTCGCAAATGGTTAAACTTGGTAATTATTAAAGTGGCACAAGATCTATAACGTAATATATGGTGTTCCACAGGGATAAATTTTAGGTCCTCTTTTAATGTAATGAAGTTACATGGTAATATTACCTTATATGTCGATGTTACACGTTTATTCTACTTCGGGTCATCGATTTATGACATTACTCGCATTTGCGCCGCTACAGCTAACTTGCAATGTAGTACACATGTCCAGTCTACAGTGGGCACCAGTGGCAGCTTTAATGTGGCTGTCAGCTTACGTCAAGGGTCGGCTCTCTGCCCTCACTTCTTCCTGATTATAATGGACGCTCTGATGTCTAAAAGATTTCCAAGTATACGGGTAGACAGATGGAGAAGGAGGAGGAGGCTAAAGAAAAGATGTATGTATTATGTGAGGGGAGATATGAAAGGTAAAGGAAGTTAGGAATTGTGTAACGGGTAACAAGACAGAATGGAAGGAAAATTTTATGTTTTTATGGAGAATAAATTTTCTTTAAAACTAATCGTGCAGACAGGTGTAGTCGCTGCTTGGCTCATGTGCTGCTGGCGTGGACGGAGAAGCGCGACCTGTCGTTCTCCCTGCTGCGTGTTCTGGACATCGACGTCTCACTGCCTTTCAAGTTCGTTGGTCTGCTCGTCACCTATCTCATCATACTACTGCAGTTCCAGAAAGTTATGAACCCTTAAACAACAACATGCAAGAATTTCATTTCTTCTAAGTCATGAACGATGTTCAGTATTACAAAAGAAGTGTTTTTGATGGTAATAAAAATATTGCACGTATTTCGAGTGAATTAATAATATAAACGCAACATGAACATAACTGATGTTGTTTGTATTCTTAGGCCTTAAAAACGAGCTTAATCTAGGCATGCTGGTGGTAATATGCATTTTATGATCATAGCCACGAGCTGAATCCTACCTTAACTTGAGAAAACTTTTGTCACTATGGATAGAATTGAAACCTACGCTACAACCATCAGTTATAACTAGTTTCCATACGTACAATATTCGTCTATGTTACCTATGGGACTAAGTTGACATAACTTAAGCAAGTTGGGTACTGCAAAGACATTTATTGTTGCTAACCTTTGAGGATATACGGGGGTAGGCAAAGTTATGTTATAATTTTTAGAACAATATGACTGATAGTATGGCATTATTTCCATCTTTTAAGTTTCACCACGAAGTTTCATATCACTCATTCCACTCGAGTGGAATGAGTGATATGAAACTTCCAAAATTTTTAAATGTAAAATAAACTAGTGCTTGACTGCAATTACACCTGATGGTAAGCAGTGAAATACCAAAGACTAAACCAAACTGATTTGACTGGGCTATTGGTCTAGTCCTAGGGGTTGGAGGCTCTGACTGCTGAGCCGGAGGTCGTGGGTTCGACACCAAACCCAGGACAGATGTTTGTGTAATGAGCACGATCATTTGTTTTGTATCTAGTACCCATAGCACAAGCTCTGCTTAGTTTGAGACTAGTTGGCGTAGTTTGAAAGTTGTGGAATTATGGAATATATTAATCTCTCTTTGAATATTCTAAGCAACGCGCCTATCTCCGATATGGTTTATTAAGTTTATTTTTATTGTTATGACAAGGACTACTAGAGGTTTTAATGTAATGACCAGTGACAACACTTAATACATTTAAAAAAAATGTTATTTGGAATAGATAATACCTATTACGATCAACAAGTCATTTCCAAAATGTTCTCAAAAATAAAAACTGAAATTTTTTTTAACGACTATGTATGTTATTTATTATGATAGTCGCAAACTTTTGGTAAATATTGACGAATTACTTATTCCACATAAAAAATTTTTAAAATGTTATCTCGAAATTTCGGGAGTCTCGGAAAAAATTTAGTCCTAAGGAGGTATCCGTTTCTTGTCTCTGATAAATGATAAATGATATTTATTTTGCAAATAGGTTTCACGAAACACTTTTACACGTCAATTTTTTTTTGTCAAAATTATTAATCTAGATGAGGCCGGTGTTTCCTAACTGACTACCCTGAGAAGAAACACCGAAACAAACTCAGGGGTCACAGTCTCTTTTAAAAAAAAATATCCATACAAAATGTATTGGTCAAATCATATGCGAACTATGCAGATTGGTGTCTGAGATGGCCTTTTAAAGAAAGAACCATGCAGATTTGAGCGGACCTGTCCAGTCAGTGCAAGCATTTGTCATTTTCCTCGTAAAGCTCAACTCGGGGCTACTAAGGAGCTCAACGACTTGACGAACAATGCAAAGGAAAGGACATTTGGTTAGGCCGTAGAAAATACTCAAATTGCCAGACATAAGTTAAAGTGACTGAAACGAAAGGAAAAAGCAAGCTATCCACATAGTCCTCACATTCACAAAAAAAAAAAAAAATATAAAAAAGATATAAATAAAATTTACAAAAAGTAATACTTAACAAAGTAAATATTGCTGTCAAAAAAAAAAAAATTAAAGAATAAAAAGAAATTAGTCGAATTGTATATAAAAAAAATGTCGGATTGTAAAAAAAAAGAGAATATCAATGTCAAATTGAAACATAAGTTAAAAGAATAAACGACAGTACAGCGAGTACTGGAGCAGGTCAATCCCAAGCCTTATTGTCCTCAACATAGTCCTTTATAGTATAAAAAGCCTTTTGGCAAAGTTTACGCTTTACAAATGATTTAAATTTATTGAGGCTTAGTTCTTGAATATGACTGGGAAGTTTATTATAGAAGTGTACACATTGACATCTAAATGAGCCCCCTATTTTTTTGAGCCTAGTTGCAGGAACTACAAATTTGTGTTTATTTCTAGTATTAAAATTATGTATATCACTGTATTTTTTAAACATGTTTTTGTTCTTATGGGCATACAGGATATTCTCATAAATATACTGTGAAGGCACAGTCATTACCTTGATCTCCTTAAATTTATCTCTGAGGGAGTATCTAGGACTTAAATTATAAATGGATCGAATAGCCCTTTTCTGTAAAATGAAAATTGTTTGGATATCGGCGGCATTTCCCCACAGTAGGATACCGTACGACATGACACTATGAAAATAGCTAAAATAAACTAAACGGGCTGTTTCTAAATCAGTTAAATTTCGAATTTTTCTTACAGCATATGCTGCAGAGCTAAGTTTTTTAGATAATTTGTCTATATGTGGGCCCCACTGAAGCTTAGCATCTAAAGTTATGCCCAAAAACACTGTAGTATCTTCAGGACTCAACTCCTTTCCCTTTATTAGCACACTAGTTTCTACTTGCCTAACATGGGGCATCGTAAACTTTATGCATTTAGTTTTCTTTTCATTCAGATGTAGGTTATTTACATTAAACCAGTGTACTATTTTAGAGATAACTATATTTATATCGTCAGTAACCGACTGCTGACGTTTCAGTTTAAACAAAAGTGAAGTGTCGTCTGCAAACAACACTATATTATCGTTATCCTTCATGAGGTAAGGTAAATCGTTAATATAAATAAGAAACAAAAATGGACCAAGAATTGAGCCCTGAGGGACACCCATTTTTACTACAGACCCAGGAGATCTTTTTCCGTTTACATCAACTCTCTGAATCCTATCGCCCAGATATGATGCAAGAAGATCCAGGGAGGAGTTCCGGATTCCGTAATGGTGTAGTTTCCTGATTAATGTTTCATGGGGAACACAATCGAAGGCCTTAGACAAATCGCAAAAAATACCCAGGACATCGCATTTGTCTTCCCATGCATCAAAAATATGTCCTAAAAGTTCAACACCAGCATCGGTTGTTGAACGACCCCTTGTAAAACCGAACTGTTTGGTATGCAATAATTTATGTCTATTAAAAAACTTTTGTAGTTGCTTTAAAATGAGTTTTTCATTTATTTTACTAAAAGTGGGTAGCACTGAAATAGGTCTGTAATTCGTGGGGTCAGATGTACTACCCGTTTTGAACAAAGGTATAATTTTACTATTCTTCATTAAATCAGGAAACTCACCGCGATCGATACAATTATTAAAAATAAAGGCTAATGAAGGAGCCACAATATGGATTATAGACTTAACAACGTCCACAGAATTACCCCATAAATCTGCAGTCTTTTTTACATTTAAGGACTTAAAGGTCTGAACAATATCTGCACAAGTAACATGTTCGAAATTAAAAACAGAATCGCAAACTTTAACGTTTTCTTTAAGCAGAGAATCTGCAGCTGTGGGTGATGAGTTCAGAGATTTTGTTGTTGATATAGGGATCTCTGAAAAGAAGTTCTCAAAAGCCGCAGCAACCTGTGAGTCTGATGTGATCACATTGTCATCAATTATAAGTTTATAGTCACTAGATGGTCTCGTAGACCTTCCAGTTTCACTATTTATAACATTCCAAGTAGTCTTAATTATATTTTTACTGTTTTTAATTTTGGAACTCAAATAACGCGATTTCGCTAGAGAACAAACTTTTTTAAATAATTTCGAATAATTTCGAACATATAAATTAAATTCAGCAGTATTAACAAGAATTCTTTCGTCATACAATTCGTAAAGCCTAGTTCTACTTTTATGAATACCAGTGGTAGCCCATTCACTGAACGACACATTACTGTTAACCGAGAGAGTCTTAGGTATGAAAGTAGAATTAAATTGATTACAGTACATGTTAAAGAAACCTTCATATTGATGATTGAGTTCATCATATGTAGACAAGTCGGGTAAATTATTAATAAGTTTAGTTTTAAAACTTTCTAAACGACTTGCAGTTTTAGGGTTAACAGTGATATTCTTTTTAGCCACTATGCTGTGCTTGTTTTGAAAAGTAATTAATTACCCACAATGATCAGAATCTAATAAATTAATGACTTCTTTGCGACTGGGTACAACATCCGTATAAATATTATCTATACATGTGGCACTATTAGGAGTTATTCTAGTGGGCTCCAAAAATTGGTTAACCAGATTGTAGGACTTAAATAGACTTAAAATTTTACTACATAAGCTTGAGTTTTCTAGTAGATTAATATTAAAATCACCACAAGTGATTATAGTTACTATACTCTGTTCTTCGAAGTTTAGGCAAATAGGCACTACCTATTCCTATCACTGGTAATGACATATAATGTTCGATACTAAGGTTGACGTAACATTGTCATTAAAAATTAAACTAAAGCATAACTTAGTATACAAACTTAAAATAATAATGAGCAAAGAAAATTCACCAGTTAATATAAGCTAGGTTTTATCGCAACCTCGTCAGTGAATGTCGGTTATTGTAGACTCGAAATAGCAGCCGATATTAAAGAAGCCTAGTATGTCCTTCCTTGGTTTTCAAGTTTACTCAGTGCCAAATTTGATCAAATCAATTTATCGTCCACGTAGGATATTTTTCGGCTGACAGCTACGTATGGTAAGTATTTATTTTGTAAACATGTTTTATAATAAAAAAAAAACACTTTTACACCCCACTTAAATATTAATTACACGTCTGCCCAAAAAAGGAGTGTTATGTTTTCAGGGTTCATGTATATATGTATGTGAGTTTCTTTATTCCTTTTAAACTTTGCATCTGCCTGAGTAACAATTTTTAGGGTGTCGTATCTCAAAAGAAAAAAACGGTATCCTCATAGGATCACTTTGTTATCCGTTTGCCTGTGTCTCTGTTAAGACCTTTTATCTAGGAAACGTGTGCAGTGTCGAATTGAAATTAAAACCATATACCCGAATCTGCGGTCTCTTGAAGCTTTGTAAAAATCAAACTTGTTAGACAAAAAAAAAAGATACAGCCGTTTATTCGCAAAAAACTTACATTTCGACACTCGCAAAGGAATCAAAATTCATGGTACGAAACCCTCAGTGCGCGAGTCCGACTCGCACTTGTCCGGTATTTTTATTTGTTGTTATAGCGGCAACTGAAATACATAACCTATAAAATTTCAACATCAAAAATCAACTGTCCAGCTATCATGGTTAATGAGAAACTGTGACAGATGAAAGAGCCTGATGACAGATGGATAATAATATAGTTGTTATCCCTTTAGACGCTCGTGGCTAGATAATAACAGCCGCAGGGGTCGATCTTTAAGGTTTAGCAACGCTTGCCAAGGTTGGTCTGTGGATGGGTGACCATCTCAAGATACCGAGTTTCCTCCGTGCCTCGGAAAGCACGTTAAGTCATTTGTAGATCTTTGGCAGTCGTTACGGATAGTCAGAAGCCAGTAAAAATCTAACTCCAGTGTTGTCATGAAGTACCGTGTTACCCCAGTTAACCCATTTGAGGCCAAATGAAAATGAACAATGTTACTAAAGAAAAATCCTTATTTACATAATATTTGGAATACAAACAAACATAAAACAACGAAAAAAAAAAAATTAAAAGGATTTTTTTCAGGAATTACAGGTGTGTTCCCAAATTGGCACAATGGCCACTTATGATAGAAATTTGGTAAAGTAAGAGTTTTCAAAGCAGAATGTTATCTTGCACTGTTTACAATCCCAGCGGCTTCTTTTATGGTAGATAACACAGCAAACCTGTTTAGGAAGTAGTTCACTTACGCCAAAGACACAAACAGAACATTCAAAGCCGATAGATTTTGTAAATCACTTGATTTATTGGACTACCGCGTATTATTTGTTCGGGTTCGAGTTTGTTTGGCAGCCAATGGTTCATTATCGTCCACGGAGGACGAGGTGGACTATACGGTGGAGGTATGCCCCGAATGGGTGGAGCAGCGTTGTGCCCAATCAGCGGCAGCGACCTCTCGCGCCGAGCCCTAGTTTAGGTTATAGTCCGGAGTGAGTCGGAATGGCAGGCCATCGCCTCCTTCTGCGAAGCAGTAATGCTAGCGAAGGAGGCCGCAAGTGTAAGAGAACGAACATTCTCACGCACTAGCCGCCGAGATTCCGATCCCGACTACCAGCCACGGAAGACGCGGACTTGCAGATGCCAAGCAATGGGTAGCTTGCTGTCCGGTCATCCGGTAATCTACCGAGCCGAGCCTAATTCTTCGACAGCATCAAGTTCACACGCTTCTCAAAGACATGCCAGCAAACCATAGCGACCGAGCAGGGCCGATGCCCGATAGCTAGGACCACGGGGAATTTCTTGAAAGGAAACCCGTAGTCCTAGAACGAAAAGAAAAATTGAAAGACATAGGTGTGGTTTTAGTCAGTAAAAGTCTGCCCTCCCGCTCTACCCAGAGAGGGAGAAGTCATTGTATGATCTACATCGTAAAAAAAATAGTTCTCAGAATCCGAAAGAGTGCCCTGTAACATCATTTGGCAAGTAAGTTGCAATAATGTCGTCATCAAAACCCTACTTTTCATGTGTTTCAACACTTGATTTTGCTAGAATTATAGCCAACTCTTACTCCGAACCATGGTCACTATCTTCGAGTACAGTATTTAGGGCTTCCTCTATACCACGGTACTGGTTACTGACCGTATAACGTGGTTTGTTGTTCATTTTGAAAATCTGCTAATAGTAATACTTGTGGCCATTGTACCCAAATTGGTACACCAATATTTTACATGTAATAATGACTTAGGTATATATTTTTAGGAACCGGAAATCTGTTTATTCACTTAGTCATTTATTGTTTATGAAGATAAATAACCATTTATATGGAAATCTGTATTGCATATTATAATAAAAATTACAAACAGACATATACCTCCACACGTCATTTTATAATGAGTTTTTAATTAATTTTATCTAAAAACGGTGCACTTATATGAAATAGGTCAATATAATATTTATTCAGGATACTTTTAGCTATTTTTTACGTAAAAGATATACTGACCAACTTCAATATTTTGTTTGCCTACCCTCATTAACTAACTGTACCCAAATTGGCACGGTGGTCAAGAATGGGTTAATGGGTTGTGGAGATCTGGTATGCAGCCGCTCCTCGTAAAATACTGGTATTCAGCTAAATCTGGCTTCCCTGGAAGCCAACCCCAATATAGTTGGGAAAAGGCTAGGCAGATGATCCCTTTGGGTACAGAACCCTAAAACAACAAGTACTTAAATAGGGTTAAAACGAAAATTGGAAAACTTAAATCACTAAGTTTAAAGCACAGTTTCAAGAAACATTGAAACAAATTCGAGAAACAGATTGGACTGAAAGTTTGCGCACCTGGGAAACGTTTAATTTTCACTAAAAACTGTCCGTCACAGTGACTTAGCTGACTCGTGTTGGAAATATAGTTCTGCACAGATTTTCAGAAGTGTTACGACCTTTGTTTGTTTCTCAGTAGGGAATATGGGTTCCCGAGCTTTGTGATTTTAACCGAAATTGTCGGATATCTTAAATAAAAAATATCCGTAGTAAGTGCTTTAATCATATGAGGAAGTAACCATGAAATAGATAAGTTGGTTTAGTTAGGAGGTATTTTTACTAAAAATAATGCTGTTGCAATAACAAATCACTTCAGAAATTTTACTAAAACATGCGAAAAAACGCTTTTACATTCACAGCGAAAATTAATGATTTTCTCGAAAAAAAATTGATAGGAGTACCTATTGGTACTGCACCGTCGATTTGCCTTAGACCTCTTGTACACGGCACGTTTTTCACCGTCTGTAGGTACAGTTGATTCACCGTGCGTAGGCATGTTTGTCAGCGTTAGAGCGTTTTCGCATTATCCGATCCGATATCGGTATCGGACGCCGATCCGATATCGGGGTAAGTAAAATGTATGAAATATGTGCCTATTTTTCATATTTTCCGACCCGATATCGGATATCGGAGCACGGTATTTCATACATTTTACTTACCCCGATATTGTATCGGCGTCCGACACCGATATCGGATCGGATAATGTGAAAACGGTCTTATATGGATCACTGGGGGAGCTTGTTGACATACAAGGCACTAGAGTACAGCACCACCGCTGTTTTTCATGACTGTTGTATCGCGCCTTTGTACACGGTTTATTAACTGTGCCTAAACACGGCGAAAATCGTGCCGTGAGGCCATTTTTTTTTAATTCTACATATCAGACAATTACCAGTGCAATTAATTTTTTGCCGTGGTTTTTTCCAGTTCAGGTTGGGCCCTATTCTTATTCGCAAATGGATTTTTGTGATGCAAAATTCACAAAGAATTGTGTGGACACATTGAAACAGGTGCGATCTCCATAAAATAGAGAAAATTACATGTACTATCGATTACCTCAGTGAAACTCGTTGACAATGCTGACTCGATACATTTGTTGCCAATACTGCAAACACATTACAGTGTGTGACATCCGCATTTAAACAGAGTGACTGCACTTTATTTTATTATTTTAAACTTGACACCGGCTCAATGTAAATGTCAATACGTGAGAAGCCAAAATGAAATAAAAACGGGCCAAGTGCGAGGCGGACTCGTGCACGAAGGGTTCTGTAGCATCCGTAGCAAAAAAACAGCTAAAAGTCACGCTTGTTATATGGGAAGCCCACTTTAATGGTTATTTTCTTCTGTTTTTAGAATTTGTTGTTATAGCGGCAACAAAAGTACAGTTAACATCTGTGAAAAATTCAACTGTCTAGCTATCACGGTTCATTAGATACAGCCAGACAGACAACAGAGCCTTAACGATAATTAGTGTAATTTAAATAGTGTTGTTAAAAGGCTCGAGTCTCCCGAGTCTTCGACTCTCAAGGCTCGAGTCTCCTATGAAGCCTCGAGCTACACCTCGAGCCTTATTTCGAAGGCTCGAGCCCAGTCTCAAACCTTAGTTCCGAGGTACAAGTCGCGACTCGAGCTCTGTTTTAAAGGCTCACAACATGACGCTCCAAAATAAATCTAAAAACGCAGACTATAAATATCGCAGATATAACTAAGTATCCAATAAAATGCGTGGTCAATATTTTGTCAATTCACCAACAATCTTTACTTAGATATTCTCATGCTTACATTGCCTAAGTTGAGAGCTACATTGTGTGGAGCACTGTCTGTAGGCACAAGTCCCAAGATGTGTGTTGACAACATTGACGTTCGCCACTCATCCGTTGTCATTTACATAATAATACAAGCCAATATGTAAGTTTTATCATAGAAGGATACCTGTACTGTGTATTTAGATCAGGTGCGAAAATAAGGACCTATGAGGTTACATTTTTGTATACCAAGAAAAAAATTGAGAAGAAAAGGATCCTGACTACCTGGCAAACAATTGAATACTACAACGTTATATGCAAAATAAATTTTAACCTATCAACACCCGCGAAACGAGACACAATAGTAGGACAATAACAGCGCGGTCCTATGAGACCGGTCGGGGATTCATGAATTAATTGGGGATTTTACACCCTCCCTCCCTCTCCCTTCCTCCTCTATTATCCCACCATCCCTTATATTAGAAACCTTCCGTATGATTCTTTAGTGTACATACATTTTATTTTTCCCAAAGGAACTAATTATATTAAATGAAAAAATTATGCATGATAAACATTTGTAAAGAGTAGCATTTGCCAGATAAATGTTTGGAATTCGAATTGTTTTTAAAATAAATAGTATACGAAACGTTGGTTGCTAACTAAAACTTTGTCAATGGAGTTTTGGTGAATCATTAGTGACTTTGAGTTCACTAATACCCGTATTATGTATTATTCCTGTCTGTGACATACTTTTTTGGAGGTCACACTAATTTCATCTTGTTCAGATACTAGTTGTCGGTTATACCGCCACCTTTGTTTGATATGCAGCGTTACAAACGTTCAACTCACATACAAAACTGTGTTATTTCCTTCGAGTTAGGTTCAACTTTAAGCCTCGCGGACAGAAATACGACGATCCACAGTACCATTCGTCGAGCTTAAGCTTTTTGGTTCGGTTCTTCTTAGTTTGTTGTCACCCTAGACTGACAATACAGCAAACCTTGGACGCTGATTTGCAGAACCGCGTATCGCCACCACAATCCAACTGAAAGAGATAGCCGTTCTATATTACAGTGAAGTTTTTCAATACAGTGCATCAATATGTATACGGCGTGTTGTAAGATACGGTTGCGACATACACACTAAATCCCTTTACAATGAAATAAAAATATTGTAATAACTTTTCATCTTATCTTGAGCTATTTTCATACAAAACGTGCCGTCGCGAGAAAGAAAGTCTTTCCGTATTATTTTCCTATTGTTGCTTGAGAAACTGGTTTTATTGTATCTTCTGGGTTTTTCCTCAACAGATTGGAAGCAACTCGGATCCCGCTAAGCTGTGCCAACATTGCCAGTAACAAGGTACCGGTGCAAAGCTTGTTAGTACAGAAACTTATTTCCTTCATTTCACTCTTTCGATTTCTAGGATAATAAGGAGAATCGAAGAAACTGTCTTCGTTTTTTTCTCAGACTTGAGTAGTGGTTTTTTAATTTATTACAGATAGTCGTGTCTTAACCGTATCGTAGAAGCCATTTCATGATGTCTTCGGCGATTTCAGAAAATAGTTAGCCACTTCATGAAACGGCCATATCATAAAATTACTCATTCTTTGATATGTGTACGACAGATATATATATAATGATTGATGGGAGTATTGATAGCTCTGAGGGCCACAACCTACGTATTGTGGGTCGTGGGCTCAAACAAGACTGTTACTTTACTTTGTCTTTACTTCATCACTACTGCTCTCTAAAACGGTGAAAGAAAACATCATGAGGAAACTGTAACCAAAAATTCGAAGATAAGTGATATTAATAACCCACACAGGGCTCGCGTGGTAGATTACGGTTAATTCCTTCTACCAGAAAGGAGGATTTAGTCCCAGCAGTTTGATGGTTATGCTTAATAATAGATATGAAATTATTGGTTTGGTCCTATCCGTTAAATTATGTCTTACCCAAAGGAGACAATTTCTTTTGTTTGGGGAATAGGCCCACTACAAATTGTGGCGTTTAGCAATGAAATGCACTTTAGTTTATTGCTTATAATCTATAGATTACAGTGGTAATATTAGCAAAACTTTATGAAACCGGAATACAGTGAAATACGACAGTCAAAACATGACTCTCATAATAACTTAAAATCTCACAAGAGCTATTGTCTTATGAGTGGATAGTGTAGCGTTATAAAGGAAAAAAACTTTACACACCACAATATACGTATAATTTAGTTAAAAATAATCGAAACATTTAAAAAAATTATAAAAAATACAAAAAGGTATAAAAAAGGGTATTGACGACGAACTTCGACGAATTGCTTATAAGGTCTGGAATGGAATATTTAACGGTTTTATTTTTTTAAAGAATTAATCGGTAATTTAAGGTAGTCGTAGTTGCAACAACGAATTATCGTATTAGCGCACGGTTAGATAATGCCCGTGGTTAAAAAAAAAGTCTAAAACGGCTCATTCCGCGACCTTTTGACACGAATATTTTTGTTTTTAAAATAGAAAAACAACTACAACTCTATAACTACGAAAAATATGTGATTCTGGATAAAACTCAGGCGAGGCGTTGTCGTCGCGATGAACCTTGGTTCCGTTCGAAGTCGCACCAGGAACTGCAGCGTACGCCAATACAATATCGGTGAGGGAAACACCAAACCGCCGGTTAAATTCCGGGGTAATCCTTGAACCGATTCAGAGCGAATCTATGGCGAGAAAAATTGACAAATATTAACGCCATGCCTGAGGCAGACAGTCCGTTAAGTTTTAAAGGTTTAAAATACGTACCGGTTCTTTGTAAATAGTAGGTATGATAAGCGACGGGCGAGGGTAACACGTCAGACTCATATAATATAAATAATTAGATAGAATTCATATCGCGATGGCGCGATATTGGCGATGCCATGTTTTTCACTTTAAACACAACTACTTAAATAAAAATTAGAAGGTTGCACCTGTTAGAGTTATAGAAATGATATAATAAAACTCACATGAAATATCTGAAGGGTAAGTATCCGTATATTTCTTCTTCAAATACAACTCCAAGCGTTCGCATTCGATGCTCATTCCCGCCAAAATCGCCGACCCGCCTCCGTCATTTGTTTATGACCGTTGTTTTTTTTAATTAGTGTCAGCAGTATAACAAATAAAATGTGCCAGTATTATCGATTAAAACTTAATATTGATATACTAATATCGGAAAACCTAACACTCGACCATCCTGACATCGTGCATGTCCTCATGCACGTAAGAAAATTTGCTTTACAACCTAACTCTCGGCCAGCATAGGTGATAGCATCGAATCCGACTCACATATATTTTAAAATTATTTCTATTACAGACATTCTTTGCAAAGCATCCTACATGAAATACATCAATAATATTCCCAAAAGAAAAATAATAACTAAAGTTGTGAACCCTCCTTCTCACAACCCATTCCAACATTAACTTGTGAACCCTCCTTCTCACAAGCTATAAATCCATTTCATAAAATAAACTATATAAGTCACGGAAGCTGTGAACCATCCTTCTCACAAACCGAGGTGACTGTACTTGTGAACCCTCCTTCTCACAAGCAATAAATACATCAATAGAATAAACTATATAAGTCACGGAAGCTGTGAACCATCCTTCTCACAAGCCGAGGTGACTGTACTTGTGAACCCTCCTTCTCACAAGCAATAAATACATCAATAGAATAAACTATATAAGTCACGGAAGCTGTGAACCATCCTTCTCACAAACCGAGGTGACTGTACTTGTGAACCCTCCTTCTCACAAGCAATAAATACATCAATAGAATAAACTATATAAGTCACGGAAGCTGTGAACCATCCTTCTCACAAACCGAGGTGACTGTACTTGTGAACCCTCCTTCTCACAAGCAATAAATACATCAATAGAATAAACTATATAAGTCACGGAAGCTGTGAACCATCCTTCTCACAAGCCGAGGTGACTTTACTCGTCAAACTTCCTTTTTCGTAATTAACATAATAATTAAGAGAAAATATTAATCTTTGAGTAATCAATCGTACTATAGATAAATTTACATTAGCTTCTAATGTTCCATTAATATGCTGCTTTGTAATATATCCTCTACTTCCTTTTAAAGTAATAACTGATCATTATAGTAATTATCCGATATAGAAATATTCATAAAAAACTTTCCCAACTTATCCTTCATGGTTGTAATGACGAGGTCGATAATGGCGTAAGGTAGTTTTAAAACTAATTTAAACTAAATTTAGATAGTAAAATGTCCGTGGCTTCATTGCTATCACTAACAGTTTAACTATCAACGTCATCATCACTGCCCTCATTTACATCTAGACTTTAGATTCTAGAGCAGCTGCGTGAACCCATGGTGACTGACCTACCACCTTATGTCTAATCTGTATTTTATGTGTACTGTTGGATAAATAAATATAATAATAAAAAGGAATACAATAAAAATTAAAGTGGCAACATTACTCGCGTCCTGCCATTGGTTGCGTTGCAAAGGTGACGGGATAGAATATGACGTTTTATGACGCTACGCGCCATTGCGAATGCGATAAGACTGACTGTCAATGTCAATGGAAATTCAAATTCAACTATGGAAGTACTGTGAGATGTTTCATAAAATTGTGTTTAGTGTACAGTTTTATGTGTTTGTGTCGAAATATACACGTCATGGACTTCAGGGAAGCCGACCTCGAGGACCAATAATAATATGTAACTCAGTGTTCACCCGATTGTTTCTCAATGGAAAAAGTTTTCCCAGAACGGATAGATAAAAAGTTTAATGAAACGGTAAATAATAAATCTATACATATTGTTGCTAAGTAAATAAATAATATTCAATGTAATTGGATTTACAAGAAAAACAAAACAAATAAACATTAAACTATTGCTGTTGTTTTTCTTACAAAACTTATTATGTTATGGAAATTAAAAATTAATTATGATTAATATTAATAATGTTCTCTTTTGCAGATACTATGCACAATGTGGAAAAACACTTGCTAATAGCAGTAAATCGCAAAAGACAGGGACAGGACAATGAAATACCAAACCACAGCGCTGCTGAAGATCCAAGCCAAAGAGAATGGGCCATAACTATGAGGTGACAGTAATGTTTAGTTCTGTGAAAGTTGTGTATGTTAAAGTAGTTTTTTTTTTATGCTGATATGTAAAAGTTTGCTTTGTTTTCAGGGCTCTCATTGGTGGTGGAAGATCATGGATGCACCAAAAGTTTTACCTATAGACTGGGTACGATCATAGGGCTGCGCAGTGTCCTTATTGCTCATAAGAAACTGCAGCAATTGATTAGGTTGGGTGCAACATATCGCATTGGTGCTAGACCTCATCGTACTATCACTTAAAGCATGGATTATACATTCCACCACATGTTTGCCATCAATGTCACAATGGTTCAAAAGAGCCAATTTTTCATAATAATACGTCTCAAGAGGTTCATCAAACTTGCTTTTTCTCCTAAGCATCTCCTCTAAGGATTGGCCATAATTTTGATCAAACGGGAAGGCACATCTTAATTTATGTTGCCACTCACTCCAAGTAAATAGTAATGAGTTCAAACTCTCATACCATGTTTTGGCCAATCCTTGTAGTTTCTGCATAGCAAAATGTATAACTGTTCTCTCGTCCCAGCCGTAAACAGTGGCACACTCATTTACCTTTTAAAGCCAAATATCTATTTGCTGACCCTTTACAGAAGGGTCAAAATCTGGCAAAATATTTTTAGGACTAATACTATAATTATTAGTATTTTGTGGCGGTGGTGTCGCTGTTATCGGTTGCGATTGAGACTTAATATTGTTTATAAAGTTCATAACATCTTTATATGTAAAAGTTGGACTATCCGACCGTGTAATCCGTGGTGTCGCAGATGCGTCGTCATCAGCACGAGACCTCTTCACTGCAGGGCGATCACGAGACGAACTTCTGTCTCGCGGCCGCATCCGCTCCAACTCGTTGTCTTTCGACAGCCGCTGACGGCCGCGCTCAGCGCCACCTGGTGGTGACGTGCGCCGCCGAAGGCTGCGCTCCCGGCTCAGCTTACTCTCCAGAGCACGAAGTTGTTCGCGATGTTGCTCCAGCTCCTGTTCCAATTTTCGGATGCTGCCACGCCCCTGTTCCTGATTCGGAGTGCGCACGCGACTGCGGCTGCGGCAGCTGCCGCCCGTGCGGCGCGTGCGACTGCGACTCCGTCTGCTTGCACTCGGATCAGCTTCTTCATGGAAAGGCGTCCTCAGGCGCCGTCGCGAAGAAGGCTCACTAGTTCGTTGCATCGTTTCTGGAACTTGTAAACGTTGGCCATGTAACTACTCAAATATCAAGAAATTTTATAAACTGTTGTTTTATTCATGAATCCCCGACTGGTCTCATAGGACCGCGCTGTTATTGTTTTACTATTATGTCTCGTTTCGCGGGTATGGATAGGTTAATCTTTTGAGTACCGTAATTACAGACATAATAGAAAGACAATTTATAGGCGTACGGACGCCGGCGTCTGCTCAACGGGCTCAACAGATTAAACTAAATCAAGTGGGCAGTAAGCGGGCTTATCCCACTTCTGAAATGTTAGAGTTATAGAAATGATATAATAAAACTCACATGAAATATCTGAAGGGTAAGTATCCGTATATTTCTTCTTCAAATACAACTCCAAGCGTTCGCATTCGATGCTCATTCCCGCCAAAATCGCCGACCCGCCTCCGTCATTTGTTTATGACCGTTGTTTTTTTTAATTAGTGTCAGCAGTATAACAAATAAAATGTGCCAGTATTATCGATTAAAACTTAATATTGATATACTAATATCGGAAAACCTAACACACCAATAAAATTATTAAAGAAAATTCGGGATCATGACGTTTTGCTTTGTCAGTAGCTCAAAAAAAAAATGACTTCTATTTTTCTTCAAACATCCGAATTTTCACAGTTCAAATTTTATAAGAAAATTTAGAAGAGGTTGACTTACAACGAACGAAAAAGTTTTTAATTAGCCAAATTAATTAGGCAGCTTGATAATGCTGCAATAGGTCTCCTTGGTATTTTAAGTCAAAATACTGCACTTTTCAATAATATATAGTATAAAACAAAGTCACGTCTGTACTACGTGACAGATTTTGATGTGATTTACACGACTTGATAGACTTATTCATGAAAATGGATTAGATGATGAGATTCGTTTCGAAATAGCGCGGTTTTTGCCGGCCAATACTGTAAATCTAAAATAATAAGGTGATGTGTTATAAGCTGGTTGGAAAAAAAAAACACATTATAGGTACTAACATTGACAAAGCTGCATGGCAGACCTTAGGTCGACATTTGACTGTGAGGTTTTGCAAAACCTTTCATGACTTTCATGAGACGGCTAGATGGCGCTGTTCAAACATTTAAAAAACACAGCATAGCTTAAAAATCTTATTACGCAGTGGCACTTAATATGGTTTTTAATACCTAAAATAATTACTAAGTAATAATAATGTAATAAAAAAAAAACATAAATGATTTTATTTTCTTATTTCCGAGTACTTAATACAGCGCCATCTATACTAAAGCAAAAAAGCCAATTGGTATATTATTTAATTCGACAACAGATGGCGTAGATCATAAATAATAAAATCCCTACATTCACAAAGTAGCTCTCATTTTCGCATATTCTAATAATTAGATCGGTAGCTCAGGTGGATTAGCATGGCAGAATATCAAAGCTAGTTCCTCAGGGCACAGGTTCAAATCCCAGTTCTAAGTCGACTTTTTTAAAATGTAATTATTGTATAATATAATTTATATTCTCTTTTTTATATATTTAAACGTTTTTTATTTTATTTTTTGTTATAAATAATATAAAAATATGAGGTATAAGATGTAATAAAGGCATAATACACAAGTATACATATACTACTATATATTAACACTATATAAATATATATACATAAATTACTTTCATAAATAGTGGTAAGTATTAGCATTATTAGTAATAGTTTTCTTACAGATTAAGATTTACTAAGTTACGAGAATTAGTAAAGGATAAGAAATGAAACTATTTTAGTGATATTATAGTTTAAGACATTTAATTCTCAAAGAAGAATACAATTTTTACTTCTTTCTTATTTATACAGTGTATAACCTAACTTAACAGTTTTACACCCAATTAACAATTATTTAATTCACTTGTTATGAGAAATACAAGCAAAATTTATAACTGAATAACTCTATTACAAAATGGAAGATATTAAAAAAATAAAACTAGTAGTAGATATTATAAGTATTCTAAATGAAAACTGTATTGTGCCATTCTCCTATTATTTAGTTTGATTCATAATGTTACAATACCCTTCCCTATAAATATGCAACCTTATCGTCTGTTGTTTATACCCTGAGACTAAATTGACACATTAGTGTCAAACTTACTATAGGAATGATGCCAGTTCTTTTGTGTTGTAATGTCATTAGACGGTAGTTCTGTAAATATTTTACCCACTCATAAATTATAAAAATATTACGTTTTGCATGATTATGGTTAGTGGTATTGACTATAATGATTGATTTGTGCATTATGT
The DNA here is from genome assembly GCA_030763345.1 of Mythimna separata. Classification (NCBI taxonomy): domain Eukaryota; kingdom Metazoa; phylum Arthropoda; class Insecta; order Lepidoptera; family Noctuidae; genus Mythimna; species Mythimna separata. The sequence continues at coordinate 9,665,079 of CM061187.1, forward strand.
TATGACTAAGGTTCATAGGTTAAGTATTCGTTCCAGAACGAGGAAGAAATTAAAGCTTGACCTCAAATCAATAACAATAATAAATTGTAAGACCGGGTTATAGCTGTAATTTTGGGATCGAGTAGTTTATAATAATATCATTATTTCACCCACAAAAACAAGACTTATATGATTAAAATTAACTAACATAACAAAACAAATTCAGTCTAGTGTGCGGAGCTGGTGTCTATTATAGGTGTAAACCTGTATTACAGATCACCAGGTCCTTACCCCACGGAATCAGGTATACCATAACGAGGAATATAAATAACATGTATTTAAAAACAAAAAAAATTGTTGTGGCAAGATATTAATTTAGTATCTAAACGCTAATTTGCCTCTTAGCGCGAAGGTTTGTGCATTAAAAGTATGGTGTGCATAATAATTTATGTATAGTGTATGCGTGGTGTGTGCGTGCGTGTGTATTTAACTAGTTTTCTACTTACGGTTAAGGTATTTATTTCCCAAAAATAAGAAGGTAGGTTTCACACAAGGAACCGCAAAACAATTTGACTTATGAGGGTAGGATGCAATTGAATGATTACTGCGTGCCTATAAGGCCTACGCCACAGTGCAGAATATAAGCGATTTAATACAATTGTTTCGGTTTATTATTTGTGCATATAATTTTGATTTTGTTTTGTTTAATAATTTGATTTATTTCATATTTATTGTTGTTTGAGTAGACTTTCTTTATTTAACTTGTTTTTTTGTTTGATTTGTATAATATATAAAATATATTTTTAATAAATATTTTTTTATATTGGAAAGGAATACAATATAAATATAGATTATATTGTTTTTATTTTAATTTCTTATATTATATAAGAAATCAAAATCATTAGTGTAATAACATTTTGTTGTTATAAAGTAGTGATTAAAATCCCACTTACACTAAGTTTGATCACTGTAATTTATCAAATAAATTATAGCTACCCCGGTCTTTGTTATTACTCAATCCAATAGTCAACACTTTATATTCTCTTTTTAATATTTCGTGTGTCCGCCGTTTATTAATTATTCATATAAGCTTTGACACCGTAAAGTCAGTGATTCCTAAGTCCTTTCGTTCCTATTGTCCCACCTTTGAACTATAACGCCCCATAAACTTTCAATGGGGTTTAAGGGTCTGTTCACACAGACCGGCTCGGAGAGGAGAGCAGATTTTTTATCACGTTGAAAACTGAGTTTTAAGTATTTGTAGTAAGGTTTATTTTTGCATGTGCACTGTTTTGTCATAAAGAATGCTTGAACGCGCAGTGCACATGCAAAAATAAACCTTACTACAAATACTTAAAACTTTATTTTCAACTTGACAAAAAATCTGCTCTCGTCTCCGAGCCGGTCTGTGTGAACGGACCCTAAATCTGGTAATCTCACAGGCCAAGGAATGATCCGTATATCCGATTGCTGGCTAAACAGATTTGATGTCCGTCTGTCAAACTAGTCATCGTCATAATCGCCGCAGTTATAACGGAGCGATTGGTTTCGAGGCACAGCCGGTGGTCTGGCGGACACATGCCGCTGGTTCGATCCGGACTCATACGGACATAACCTTTTTGTTACAAGAATTGCGCTTCTTTGTTTATTTTATGCGGATTGATTGTTAAACTTAATCTAGTTGAGAGTTTGTGCATAAATGGTTGTACTGACCGTGTTCGTCTTTTATTCGGTTTAACAGGAACCCTGAACATTACACACTCTTGCACAATTATGGAACGGTGTATAGGACAATTTTATGGTCTTGCACGAACGTTATCACTACAGGCATTTCTTCTACAGGAAAAAATATTCCACACGGTTGGCAGCATGACGTCATTCAGCACATCTATGTAGTTTGCACTATTTGCACGACTGAGTATTACAGTAAGTTCTCCTGGTCAGCACTCATCCATTTTCCACATGTTCACTGTTACACGACCGGATCCAGAGGTAGGCACAACGTGATCACTGTCATAACGCGTTTTATTCCTACGCCACAACCTAACTTGCCCGTGCTGGATTTGAAAGTATTTCGTCACTGAAGATGACGTTGCTCTAGTCGAAATTTCTGTATTTAGCGAACTCCAATCGTGCTCTTTTATGAGCTTCGGTTAGCAATGGCTTAGTAGCATGTCGATGATAATGCAGCCCTTCACTATAAAGAGCACGATACACCGTCCACAAAGATGTATCAAACAACTCTGCGTAATATCTGATTGGTGTAAAGCCATTTCCCTCATAACCTTGCACCATAACCTGACGCTGGTCTGAGTCAATATGGCGTCTTCTACCAGATCTACTACGATGTTCCAACGAACCCTCTTCTTGAAACCGCTTTATCCAAAAGTGACAGTCTTTACCTATAAAGGAAATAATAATATATTATTTATTATTTTCGTGTATCGTTAATCGTGGATAATAAAATAAATAACGAACCGTGACTTTAAAATATTACTTACGTTTAAGTCTTGATTATGCAATGGTATTATTTGGGCCCTCGTAGCCATATCAATATTTGATCGCGAACTCATGATAAAATAAATGTTAAAAACTTGTTAAACGCAATCGTAACTAAACTCACTCAAAGATTGTAATGAACGTTATGATTGAACAAAAAGATTTAATTTTTATACAGTTAATATTAAACTACCCTCAATTCTTTTGAGATTTATGATACGGGCTAAAGTCGCTAAACAACTTCAATATAATAAAGAGTAGGATAATTTCAACTCATTGCGTAATGACTCGATGGTCTAGTGGCTAATGGAATCGGTAAATTTTATGCCACCGAGTTCGAATCCCAGTTATTACGTGCTTTGCTTTATAAGGTTTGTAATGTCGTAGGAGACTTTGTGTGAAGATTAAGTAATTTTGTAAATAGCAAAAAACAAAGTAATGTTCTTTAAAGAGATATGTATATTTTCCAATCCTACTACTATACTAGCGCCATCTATGTCATAAAAGACATATTATTAAGGCCACAGAACAGTTGACATTATTGTGTCTCGTTTTGCGGGTATGTGATAGGTTAAGACGATGAAACCCTGTCCGTCACAATTAGTACATCACAAGAAATATTATTACTGTTTATCTCTTAAAAGCAGTATTTCATCTAAAAAACCGGGCAAGTGCGAGTCGGACTCGCGCACTGAGGGTTCCGTACTAACTTACCTATGAAAACAATTGAATTCTCGAATCGAGTCTTGAAGATTTAAAAAAAAAAAATCTTGTGACGTAAATACACATTTTCAGTTTTCAGACTTTATTCTATATTTGTGCTAAAATTACCATGCTTCGTACCATAATTTCAAGATTCTAGGTCAACGGGAAGTACCTTATGAATTTTGATTCCTTTGACAGTGTCGAAATGTACGTTTTTTTGCAACATAAACGGGCGTATCTTCTTTTCCCGTCAACTTACAAGTTTGATATTTACACAGATTCAAGGGAATGCGGACTTGAGTATATAGTTTTAATTTCAACTTGATACCTTTACGCGTTCTCGAGATAAAGGGTCTTGACAGACAGACAGAGAGACGGACAACAAAGTGATCCTATAAGGGTTCCGTTTTTTCTTTTTGAGGTACGGAACCCTAAAAAGATGCAGGTGGCTCGACCTTACCTTGACGCCGTGCCCAAGATAAATACCACACTATACACATCACATGTGCACAGCAACCAACAGCGCGTCTGCCCACTTAACAATTACAACAGTATCCAGCAAGAGCAGCTCTATTGTTAGTAATTGATGGAGTGGTGTCAACTAATATATAAATATAATAAGTTTTCCTACTTGTGTGCCTTGATTATATCCTATCTTGTAGGAGATAATTATTTGGACCTTAATCATGGACAGGTACCTTGATTTTAAATTGTCCGGAGGCCCTGACATGCTCTCCATAGTATGAACGAGATTGTTTGATTTGATAAATTCCTAGAAAAAAAGGATTAGGTCCTGGAATGACAATTGAGGAAAATCATCCAACTCTGGAAGGTTGAAGGTTGCTGCTGGATGTGGAAACTGGACCACAGAGTATCTGCAACGGGCTATTAATTACGTTTTGTTCCACGGTGATTTTGAAAATAAACCTAAAAACGCTCCTAACAAGCATTTTTTGCCGTAATACTATTTTACTATTATTTCATTATTCCGGTTACGTATCGATATAATTTTTGGTCAGTTTATTATAACAAGATGAACACTTTTTTCATGTGCAATATCATTAATAAACGTTACCGTTTAACAGGGGGCCCAAAAAAAATTGTCTCCTTTCTGAATTAAACATTTGATATTAAATATTTCTCTAAGTTTAGCCTAAAAATCTGACATAACTTTTCATCAAAGTACTAATTACTGTCGTAACATTGAGATTATCTGCTAGTCAATGACTTTGTGCAGCTGTGAACACATCACATGCCATAAAACATTTAATTAAAATCAGAAGTCTTTTTATATAATTTTTCGTTCCTTTTTTGGAAAACGAAAACGAAATATACTTGGCCCGCAATTTCAAATAAAAGAACCAAGATAGCTCAATAGTAAAATTACACGTGTAACTCACACAGTTTTTTAATTACGATATGTAAAGCATGCCAGTTTTTATAGAACCGCCATTCCATTTTAGGCACGTTTTTGTTAATAGAAATATTATTCGTATTCAATTAATTATTCCCATGTACCAGTTTGGGAATGAAATGTAGATTTAGCGGCGGCCACATGGAATTATGTGGGCGAGGCGGGGTCGGGGCCCGGGCTAGTGTCAATTATGACTGATCCAATTATAACCCTCGAGATTTTGGACATCCGCCTGAGAAATTGCTGGGATGTCTGTGTCTGTGGCGGCTAATTGATTGTACAATGTGTAATATTTAATAGATATCACGCACAATAAAATATATTATTAACTCAATACCTTGCATGTCTGCCTTGTCAGTTTATGTACACGCATGTTTGACAAATAAATGATCTTTCTTTCTTTCTTCCTTTCTGTCATACAGTCGTGTATATGCCTGGCACCAGATAAATTTGTTTTTTTTTTCCTAATATCCTTGCATAGGTAACCGAAAAAGAAATAATCAAATTAGCAGCTAATTACTATTGTCTACATTTCTTTTAATCTCTCATTTGGCCGGAATGTACTAGTAAGAAGAAATTTCCATTGAAATAATTAGTACTTTTGTACTTGTTTGCTATAATGTATTATCTTTTTTCTCTTACTATGTCTAAACGCAAATAGTAAAACTAAATAAAATACATGTTTGTATGGGTCTTCTATATGTACAAAGTTTTGTCATAAATCCTTCCGAGTGACGTCCGGGGTCACAATAATGTCAAGTTTAGGACATTTGTGAGGTCCTCTCGCTAATGAATTTACTTTGATTTATGGTGGAAAATTGTGAACTGTCTTCATTAAGTGACCATCACAACATTTGGACGAGATGAAAAGCTATGAAGAGTGTACTCGGATCAATGTCCTTCAAAATAATTAATTTTAAGAGTTGTGTGAATTGAAACGCTATGTAGATGCAACACAAAAATGTTGCGTGTCGGTCATGTGTTACGGTCATTGTATATAATACTAGCTGAACCCCGCGGTTTCACCCGCATTTTTGGTTACTGCTCCGCTCCTATAACCTTCCTGAATAAATGGGCTATCTAACAATGAAATAATTTTTCAGATCGGACCAGTAGATCCTTAGATTAGCGCGTTCAAACAAACAAACAAACAAACTCTTCCGCTTTATAATATTAGTATAGATTCAGATAAGTTAAAATCAATTGAAGTTTAAAAACAAACACTAAAAATATTGACTACTAAAATTTAACTCTAAACATTCAATTGACTTCTTAAAATAAACACTAAAAATTAAACTCACTTAAAAAAAAACACTAAAAATTCATTTCACTTCAAAAGAACAAACAATAAAAATGTCAAAATAGTAGTTAAAATTTAGGTTGTGCCATCAATACTCATTGACAGGTACGGACAAAGCCAGCGCCTGTTCAAACGCGCGCTTATGCCATTCAAATTTCAAAATAATGAAGCATTATTTATTCGTGGATGCAATATTTCAAGAGTGTTTTCAAAAGTTCCTCATCGCAATATTACAGTCATCAATTTATCCCATTTTTCATGGAGTCCGTGCAGGTGTGAATTGTGTAAAGCTATAGAAACAGTTTTCCTTGATGGATGTCGGCTGTTCACGAAGAATGGTCGAGCCGCAGTTAACGAAGACGGATCGTGTCGCCGGTGACCGATGTGCAGGTAACGAAAAAATAACAAAATGAGCTCATAACAAATTAGTTTCGCCGTATTTCATTTAGCTAAGCCCACTGACAATTCCTCGTTTATTTTTTGGTATTTTCACTTGTTGCACGAAACTAGGTTGTTTATGTTTAGCTTAGTACAAAAGCTTTTCCTTATATTTTTACCCGCACTAAAAATAAAACATCAAAAGCCATAACATTGATAAAGCAGGCACGTGCCTCTTCTTAGCGCTCGTAGCTGCGTAGCGTTCTACGGCGTAGGCGAAGTGCTACGGCGTAGGGACTACGACGGAGAAGAATGCGAGGAAAAAACAGTATTTGCATGTAACTCGTGAGCTTCGCGCAAAAGCCACCTCGCCTAAGGTCACGGTCAGGGTGCGGAGCTTGCGCGAGTGTTGAGGCGGGTGATAAATATAACACCTATTAAACCGCCGTTTGGCGGCTGTACTGAAAGTGATTATGGCGTTTTTCCAGCGCGACATGATGAAGTAGCAGAGAGAGCGAGCGATATATAGTAAAATTTTTTATGTTGAAGAAACAAGTTTATCCTCTCCTGCCCGCTAGAACTCGCGATGTACTACAACCGCACCCGCCTGGTCACCGCGTATTCACTCTGAGTAAGACCTTCACGTGTCGGCTATGCTCATAAATCTGTATCGGAATAAAAACTGACATATATTGAGCATGTATGTAGTCCGCCTAACTGCGGGGTTTAGATAATATTTCCGTTATAATACCCGTGTGGGTAGTGCGGTTATTTGAATATTAACGAGAGGTTTAGGCTCTAATTCGTTTGTGTTTAATTATACACTATTAATGGTACAACACTCATTTATTTTGATTAATTAATATGGATATTTCTGTTTTAAGTCACTACGGTTTATAAACGAGTAGAGCCGCATAGGTAGTAGTATTGTAGAACATAACAAATTATTTTAGTCGTCCATCGCGATCTGTCTTGATCTTCACGTTTCACATCGCTCCATATCCATCTGATGCTCGTCGCTTCTCCCAGCACAGTTCATCGCCAGGATTGCCAGCCTTTTGAGTTGTTCTTTATTGTACAACATAACAACTTATCTTAGTCGCCCATCGCGACCAGTCTGGATCTTCACGCTTAACCTCGTTCCATGTCCACCTGATGGTCGTCGCTTCTACCAGCACAGTGCTTTTAGTAATGTTTTGTTTGGTTTGCCAGGCTTTTTTTTTGTGTTGCGAAAATGTGGTTGTATATTTTTTTAATAATATAAACTAGTACTTGACTGCGATCCCACCTGATAAGCAGTGATGCAATCGGAGATGGTGAGGCGCACTGGCTTATTAATTATTAAGAGCCTATTTACTCTAGCCTTCAAGATATCTAAATTACAATCGTGCGGGTAGACCGCAGCAGGCTAATTGTTCCAGTCCCTTGATGTACGCGGTACAACCAATGGGACGGAACGCTTAGTCCGGACCGTAGAGGTGTTAACAATGTAAGGGTGGATGCTCACCAATACTCACCGTACCTCGAGTTTTCCGATAGTAGAAAGGTGATGGCTGAATCAAGTCATGCAAATCCCGTGCACTTTCTCCAAAATCTGCATTTTAAAATACCGAATTGATATGCAATAAAGATTTAAGAATCATTGATCATAACTATGTCAACAGCAGACGTTTTTATGGAAACTAGGTGAACCAAAAAATGAAGTGGTTGGCTGTCAGATCGCAGTCTGTGTGCGACATTCAATTACCTAGATAGCGAGTGATGCGTACACTTGCAGACGCGGTGCATTGTGCGACGACCCGAGCATGCCAATATCGTGTTGACATCGCTTGTTTTATTTATTTTGTAGGTAGATTATCTCTTCCTGAGTTGGAGTCTTCAGTAGAGCGAATGGCAGTGTCAGATTCTTACTGATTTAAACCTACTTGTGTTCATTCAGTTGCCACAGTTGTGCACAGCTTTTGTTTAAAAGAAAAACTATGCAAATAAAAAAAAACCGCTCTAGAAATTTAATTTCTGTATCGTGGTTGCATTCAAAAACACTTAGGGCCTGTTTCACAATGTCCGAGTAGGCACTACTCACTGAATAAATTCAAAAATGTGACAGAATTCGTATGAAATTATCTGTCAAGTAAGATACTCAAAACTTAATCATAGGTGGTGAAACAGGCCCTTAAACTCCCACAAATACGCAGACCCGAAACAAATACTTGTATTTATAAGTGGCCGGTAACTGTAGTTTAATATTGTAGCTCCTATTGCAGTTTCTACCGAAACTTTTCGGTTCATCTCTAGTATTAAATCTCTGGAAATACTAATCTGATTATGAAAACTATTATATTGCCATAAGGCTGCCGCTGCTGAGAATCTACTACTTTATATTTATCCCGGAAGATAGAACAGTTTCCGTGGAAATACATCACAGGAGTAGAGATGCGTTTGGAACGGATGTTAATAAAGTTATCCTACTATAGTTTGTATATCCAGGGGTTAAAAGTGAAACTAAATGAACTTTTGTCTTTGTAGTGGATGTTTATTGGTACACACAACTATCATATACATATATCATCATCATTGACTATCTTTCACAAAGAAAGATAGAACAATGTATAGTGCAACTGCATTTTGGACCACACTGTTGTACAGTGGGGTCCAAAATGCAGTACCATATTATAAAAGTAGGTTTCGTATTATATTTATTTGAAATAGCAGTTGATTTCAAACTTGTTCACCACTTGTTGAGGAACTCGTGGCTAAGTAACAACGCTCGGAGTTAATTTGCAAGGTTAAGCAACGCTTGCCGAGGCCAGTCTGTGAATATACATACCGCGGTTCCTCTGTGCTTCGGAAAGTGTGTTAAACCGTTGGTACTGGCCGTCATTTGAAGAACTTTGAACGTCGTTACGGTTAGTCAGAAGCCACGAAATCTGACACTAGTATAGTTAAGGAGCATCGTGTTACTCAATTGCTGGGTCATGGAGGTCAGATATGTAAAATACTGATATGCAACTGCACCCAGTTAAACTGGAGGTGGACCCTACTATAGTCGGGCCAAGGATTTACAGGGACAAGGTAGTGGACTGGTGGTCTCGCTAGACGGATTGATGGTTTACAACTCTATATAAAATTTGTGAAAACTTGATTTTGTTGGTTTTCCCTGCAACATATGCTGTCTATGTTCCTCAATCGTGCAAACTACACACGACATTCAATTACGTACAGCAGTTGGCACCGGTGCGTACTCGCTCACATGCATAGTGTGGCCCGTCTTTGTCGGTGTAATCACTGTGCCAGTGTGCCTGGCTCTTGCGCTATAGACGAGTATCTCTTATTCATAGTGCAGGAAATTGCGTAAGTGGGAGGTGGTTAATTATTTCGATGAGGTGATCGATAGATTGGTGGGGATTGTGATCTTAGTGGCTATGTTGTAAGGGTATGTTATGCGATCGATTCCGTTTCCTCACAAATTAAGTATTAAGATAGATGTCCTCTCTATTGTATGAGTACACCATAAAGTAGGAGCTTGAAATTAATAGAATGGGCTTATCGCTAAAAGCTATTTTTACAGACAACCTTTCGATGGATTTGACAGAGAAGCAGAAAAGATACGCAGGTAGTTCGTGGTTTACTATTTTCATACCTATGTCTATAAAATAAGGTAACACATAACTGAAAAGTACATGTTAAATGTAAATAGTTCCAATTAGAACTAACAAAACGAATTCATATTGTTTGTTTAATGTTTAAAATCGAGGAGCTTTTCAGCTTTACAACATGTATTATTCTGAAAAGTTACATTAAGCTGCATAAAGTCCACCTTCGTACCTTTGTGTTGCATGAAGTTTTAATAAGTTTATTAATGTAAAACTAATTAACACTACTATTTCTCAAGCTGCTGCAAGCGGTTTCGCCCGCACGAAATTAAAAATGTATACCAAAGGGATATACTTCCAGAATTAAAAGTATTCTATGTGTTATTTCAAGACATGTCTACTCGTGAGTCAAATTTTATTACAATCACTTCAGCAATTTCAACGTGAAGCAGCAACAAATGTTACACACACTCACAAACTGTTGCTTTTATAACACTAGCTTTTGCCTGCGGCTTTACCCGCGTTATAATAGAAAATTAACCTAAGGGAACATACTGCCAGGATAAAGTGTGTGCGGATCATCATCATTATTATTTCAGACAAAAGACGTTCACTGCTGGAAATAGGCCTTCCCAATTGTTGCCATAACGAACGGTCGTACGCGTCTCGCATCCATCAGATTTTTGCGACCTCCACCTTCACCTTGTGGGATACCTACGAATGCGGAGTCGCCACTCCGGAACCTTTCGTTTCCATAGACCCTGTTCTGCGAGTGTCCTGTCGACTGCTACTTATGTGGCGATTTCTTGGACAATGTCGGTGACCTAGGTTCTCCTGCATGGTGTGTCTCATCCAAATACTTTCAGCGGTTTCAACGTGAAGGAGTAACATACATACACACAATCTTTTGCACTTATATCTAAAAGTAGATATGAAGTACCTTAAGGGCCTGTTTCACCACTTATGATTAAGTTTCGAGTATCTTACTTGGCAGATAATTTCATACAAATTCTGTTCCATTTTTGAATTTATTCAATGAGTAGTGCCTACTCGGACATTGTGAAAGAGGCCCTAAATGTAATAATTTGTAAGTTTACGTTGACAAATGTAAACCTACTGTCGTGTATTGTGGCCGGGTCTTCCATATCGATCTTTACCGACAAAGAGAGTTCATAATTACAAGTGGGGGTGGCTGTGTTGCGTACCCAATGGCTTGGCTCTATTAACTGAAACTCAGCGGTAATTTTACATCTCATGTGGTTAATGTACAACGTATTAAGTGTTAATTATAGAGGGTGGCACGTTAACAACTGTGAGATAAGTAGCTTCTTTGGGGAGAAGCTGTATTGTACATACGATGATCTTTTAGTGGCATGTCGTAACACTCGCTAGAGAGCTCTTGATGTCAACTTATCGTGTCTTTGTTTTGTTTAATGAAATACTGAAACAGAAATATCTTTTGTGGATTTAAAAGCGCCGTACTACGGGTATTTACTGGGATTGGTACGTTATGACATCACTGACAGCACTGTTGTAGCTAATAATGCTTATTTATATAGTGATTGTGGACCGACATGAGAGGTTTGCAGTGAGTTTTGACACATCCATCCACTCCGTATACCAAGAACCTGAGAAGGAATAACATATCAAGTTTATCTATTGTATGGCTCGCGAATTTGACGACATGTTGGTTGTGGACTCTGCGATCGTTGTACCGATAGTCGTGTCAGCCACTTGCATAATAGCAATTAGCTTTGACCAACGCTTTAGGAGGCTCTCGTTAGGCAAATGAATCAAAGGCTTGATTCAGAAAGCGGTACTCCTGGACATGGCTCGTATAGTTGCGAGATTTTTTTTAAAGCTGTGGCCACCTGGTAGCTTGGACCTGGTTCTCGGTACCAGTAATTCGAATTTATATTTTGATCTTTTTTGTATATTAATTACTCAGATACCCGCGAAACGAGACACAATAGTAAAACAATAACAGCGCGGTCTCATAGGACCGGTTGGGGATTCAAACGCTAAATACCTGCGTATCTTTTCTCCCTCTCTGTCAAATCTATCCAAAGATTGTCTGTAAAAAATCCACCCTATTAATTTTAAGTTTCTATATATAAATGAATTTATGGTATACAATAAAGAGTATATAAATAAATAAATACTGAAAAATGAAAACAATTATGTTAATAAATGGAATAACTATATAAAACGTTTATTTTCTTTTCACAAAGTTCCTTAATGCTATACAAATAACAAAATGGTGTTTAGCTAAGTGACGAACTGGTACCTGAAAAAGACATCAATAAGAAAACACGCCGCGTCTAGAAACTCACCATGGCGTAAATTATTGAGTCTATGACAGGTGTAAAAAAATTTAACAACGATAAAAATGAGAAAGGTGTTTAAAAAAAATAAAAAATATGTTTGGTTCAGTATTATATCATTCAGAATAACATATAAAATTAAGCCTTTAAGTTCAAAATATAAATGAACAGACAAAGGCCAATCACAAAGCTAGGCTCGTTTTATTTCAATAGAGATCAAGGGCATCAGCATGAAATACGATACTGTCATAAAGTAAAATCTCCGCAAAGCTCTTTTGTGTCGAGACTACAAAGGTTCCGTATCTAGTAACTACTTAATAAAATTTGTCAGAATACGTCTCAGTAATTTCCTTACCTATTGTTCTTTGTTTGCTGTCATTTCAGAAAATAATGATTGTACCTATTCATTAAATTGTATCCGGTAGGATTCCCAGCTGCTTTGACGGTTCGTTTGTCCCGACCACTTTGTCGTCGCGAATACCCTTATTAATTAACCATTTGTGTGTTGGCGAACAACTGATTTCACTAATTTACTTATTGCATGACAACGTAGTTTTAACGGAACGCTAATTGAATTTAATTGGGGCTGACAGTTTCCATATTTCCGTTAATGTTCCGATAAATAATTTAAATGAAGAAATTTATTTAATTATAAGTTTTGGTTTCGTCAGATGGATATTTATTTTGTTGTGGGCGAGAGAGTTAAATGATTCGTTTAAAGTTATCGAAGCGATGCCACTAAAAAAAAAACAATATTTTCACAAAATATTTGGTTTCCCTTAAAAATCATGTCCATACAAGATATACGATTTTATAAACTTATTTTCGACACTCTAACTTTTATTCAAGGCCAACGATGAAATCGAAAAACGTGCGTAATTGCCCTAACTTAAAGGACTTTTGAGGAGCTAGAAGTGAGCGGTAACTGTAGCTTTACGAGCGGCTGTATCACCCGGCCAGTGCAAATGTGCGCGACCTGAGATCTCTGTCTGGCAGATTCGCACATTTTACGAGCTCAACGAGGTAATGCCATTCTCAAGCTTCGTTTTCCTCTATTATCTTTGCGAACAGACAGTAAATCTTGGAATGTACTCACTGCGAACCTTATCACGTACTAGATGCGTAATTTATATATTTTTTATCTCTACGGATCCAGCATTCAGCTGTTCGGAGCGCTTTTGATTTAGTATCGCACTTAATTCTCAATTTGAGCGTGAAAAAGGTTTCGCCTTTTATTTTTAAATTTTATCTCGGTTGTTTGTTCGCATATCGTAAAAGTAATGGTAGGAACAAAATAAAATCTATAGACTCGCCATAAATCGTACATAAACTATTTTAGGGGGTATTGTAAGGTAGCACGTAACCCTAATAGCGAGGTGCCGTGTAATATACTAAAACCTAATAGCCTACGAAAAATAATTTACGGAGTAACACCTGCCGGAGATAAATCTCCCTCATGAAATAATTATCGTTGGCGCATGTACTCGCAGGTACTAGACAAGAGAGTTTTCCAATAAGCACGTACCTACCGATATTTTTCAGTGATCAATTAGACGGCACCTTGAAGCTAAATTGCTAATTTAGTTAATAGCTACAATTTGGAGACGATCGGAGTTCTCACTGGAATAAATGGTATGGCACCACCTGAAGTGATAATATAATAAGAGCGTAAAGGCTTTAGCAATCAATTTGAGGGTGAACGTCCTTCGTGGGTTTTTACGTAGATTTGTTTTTCATTAGGGTCTGGAGGATACCAGGACTTCACAATCGTAAATATCTAGTGTTTAATTACATGAAAAAAGACTACAGGACAATACTAATCATACATTATCTAGTTCTAAATGAAATGATAAATTATGTGTTAATTAGCGATGAACAACAATTCTCAGTCTTAGAATATCTAATGGCTTAAGTCAGAAGTCTTTTGCTGAAGGTTAATTCTAAATTCAATGCTCAGAAAGCTAACATAACCCCTGGACCTTAGTTTCAATCCAGTCTGACACCATTATTGAAATAAACGGCCCATATTTCATGACATTGAATCGATTACATTTAACAGGAGAATTTATTTGCCCGGTCTATTCGATTCTACAGAGATTCGCACTATCCTTTTAGTTTTTAAGAATACCTGGAACAGGATAAGTCCCAAAAGTAGTTGTGACAGGAATTTTGAAAAGCTTTCTGTTGGAGTGTTTTTACTTGTTTATTTAATGTAGACATGTTTTAGATTTCAGACTTTTTTAAGCATTATCGGCCTTGTAATGTTCCCACTGCTGGCACTTAGGCCTTCTCTCTAGGAGAGGGAATGGGCCATAATCTACCTCGCGGGCCCTGTGCGGATTGGTGGATGTCACATGTCTTCGAATTTTTGATTCTAGGACATGCCGGTTTCCTCACGATGTTATTTTTCAGTGTTTTGAAAGCAGCGGTGATGAAATTAATTACTCAAAGTACAACTTGCAAGTCGGGGCAGTTACCAGTGGCCCAACGTTGCTCTCACTGTTTTCAGACTAAATCTAAGCTACTTTGAGCCTAAATTTTCGCGTGTTCACGGTTTGCTAGCTGGGCTCGTTAGGCTTCGTAACTAGAGAGCTAATAGCTGTCACTAGTTAGAACGGATCACATACAGGCTGAGTTTTAATTGATCGTTTAGACTTGACGTGTATTTTTTTGGTGGAAGTTTTTCGAGTGTATGTCAGAGACTTTTTAATTATTCGCTAATTGATTTTTAGTTAATATTGCGATGTAAAATTGATGTTTTTATACCTAAAGTGTCTACACAACCGGCCAATATGTGGAATAATTGAAACAGGTGGGATCTCCGAGAATTTTATCGCATTATTAACAATTTCAGCCAAGCTTACCGTGTAGGCTAACATTTGCTACCAAAAATTGATAAAACATTTAAATGATATGACTTTATTTCGTAATAAAAACTAAATACTTTCTAAACTTGAAACGGGCTTCATAAAGTCATGCGGATTATGCATACATAATCCGTGCGAAGTAAAGAATCAGTTCATTGAAAATTTTACAGGGAATGTAACAAGTTTTTCATGAATATAAAAAGCTTTTTATTAACCTAACTGTATGGAGCAGCAGCGGCTGATTTTTTTCTTATTTTACAAGATGACCCAAAAGTAACAGTTGTTTTTTTATCTATGCGAAAGATAGCCAATTGAATTTCTCACAAAAAAGTTCACACTGTAGATATATCATATCAATTTTCTTTCATTCGTCACAGTAATATAGTAAAGGCGAAAGTTTGTATATTACTCGTATGTAAGTTTATTTTGCAAATCCGGTACAATACAAGTTGAAATAACAATACAAAGTTCAGTCATATTTCACCAGTAGGCAAGTAAAAATGAGATAAATTGACGCTGCAACTGCCAAACACGCATTAAACAAAAATAAATGTTTCACATTTAATAAATCACAATTTATATACTTCGATTATTTATTGCATAAGTATTGTGACTTTCTTCTAATCCTATGTATGTATTTTTATTACTCCTTCACGAACAAACAACTGAATTTTTTACTTTTTATTTTACTAAATTTAGATGATACTTGGCACTTAGATAGGCCATATACTGGCATAGCCTTTTTGATGCCTGGATTGGTAATTTTCTGTATTTTCGCACGTGTAGCCGCTGGTAAAAGGCAACTTTTTATTTAGTTTAAATTTTTGTTTTATTTTAATAAATCGGTTTGTTCTCGATCGCTCACGGATTCGTATTGATTTTATTACTTTATATACATATTTATGGCCAGCCAGAAGTCTAACTGCCCATAAATTTGTGTATAGATAGAGTTAGGGCCTGTTTCACAATGTCCGAGTAGGCACTACTCACTGAATAAATTCAAAAATGTGACAGAATTTGTATGAAATTATCTGCCAAGTAAGATACTCGAAACTTAATCATAGGTGGTGAAATAGGCCCTTAGACTAAAGTTAGTCTAACTTGTGTATATGGGCTATAAGGCTCAGCAGTTAATGTGTAGCATGGGGCGAGATGCATTGATTTGTAGTCTAGCTCGCGGCTGCTACATTCGTGAGCTGTGGAACCATATCTGAGTAAGCATTGAGCATCACGTACTGACCTCGTATAACATTATGACATAGTGATGCAAAGGATTAGTGATATTTTATCACGGCTCCATTTATACTTAATCTTGCAAAACCTTAATGTTAGGTAGTAATACTGCGTGACTCAACGGACATGGTAAGTAACACCACACCAGGTACAAGAACCTCCCAAAGGTTCTTGTACCGCATTCGTGCTCAAGAAACACCCGGGTGTCGCCATTGTGTGGAGCGCCCGGAGGACACGGTGAAGCATACGATAAAGGTGCACCCCGCTTGAGCGGAGTACCTCGTGGAGGCGGTCGGTGGCAACGAATTCTCGCACCGGGTCCTGGTAGAGACCATGGTCCTAAGCGAGGAGAAATGGCTGCGGGCGGGGAAATCAAAAGGGGTCAAAAGGGAATCACCCTTTTGACCCTGGCTGCCGAGATCCAGACCCTGACTTCCAGTCCAGCCACCTTAGGCGTGGGCGTGTGGACAACGAGCAATGTGAAGCCATGGGTTGGCGTCGGAAAGGGAAACCCCGGGTCCTGAAAAGGCAAAGAAGGAACATAGAAGTTGGTTTTAGTCAGTAACAGTCTGATACTGATGCCCTCCCGGTCCGCACTAGAGCAGGAGCAGTCATTGGATAAATTCCAAACTAAAAAAAATGTTTGGACATTTTTCTATGACTCATCATCAATTCCTTTCAACAGTTAAGCACTTATCAACATCGCATCATGAGGATGTTAATGAGATTAATAACTACAATAACAACTTACATTCAATTTATGCTGAATCGCGCTTTTCATTTAAAATGAAGATAATCCAAGTTTGCAAAGATAAAAAGTTTAGGCACGAGTACTCTACATTTTTCTTATATTTTAAACCCAAGTAAAACTTTCGTCCCGATGAAGCACGATTGAATCGCAAAAGAAAAATGTGCGGCTGTTAAACATTGAAAATTGTACGGGAGAATTTCTTTTTTTTTTTGTATGTGGACGTAGATGCCAGCAAATTGCCTGCATGGAGGTTTTAAATGCAGCATGTTTCTCCTTGCGGCTTTGACCTGCGCTAACGACCGAAGCCAACGTCCTGTCGGTGTAACTTAGTAGCTTTGGTCCTTTTAAAGGCTGAAAATGTCCAGTCACAATTAATACGTAGTCGAGACTTTCCTAATAAACTTTTAATACTGAAATACTGTAGAACGAGAAAAAATAAAATACTTCAAAAATTGAAATTTTAACATATATTTTTTGTAGTAACCTAGATACAGAAATAAAAAATATATTAGGAATAATTTCGAATAATTGAATGTAGTCAGATATCAGCCAGGTTAGTGTTCAATGGCTTTCGTCTGTATTTGTGAAAAAAAAGTCATTAATTAATGACCTAAACAAATCAAAAGATAATATTTGCATAATCACTTAGTTTAAAAAATTTTTTTGTTGTTATACAAACACATTATAAAATAAAATAAAAAAAAAACAAACGCAAACAAGACGAGCATGACTGCATAAAACAAAACTAATTCAAAATAACTAAATAAAATTACATCTACACTAAAGACAATAAATAACCTCCTAACTAAAATATAGCGTCAAAAAATTCCTCCGCATCGCTGCCGAAAGGAACACCTGTAAAATTGTAGAACTGAACTAAACTAACAGGATATGAGAAAATTCCAGGTAAATTAAAGTCAAATTCCGGTAAATCTAATTCAACGTAGAGCGTGATTATCCTCTTTAGAATTTTCCTAACAAAAGGTCGTCAATCAGAAAGTAAATAATGTAGTTGACGAGATCAAAGCGATATCTTGCCATGAAACTGTTGGGACTTTGCGGGTAAAGTTTGGACGCCACCGCACTGGCCTGATTGTGCGTACAACAACTTCATTACTACAGGTCAGGTCGACCCTTAAAAATTTCAGCATTTCAGCCCATTCTACTGTTTAAATTGTTCGTAAATTTAGCTTGTGTGGTGTTCCACTCAGGTTTAACGTTTTGGGGTCTCTCCAGTGTTTTGTAGATTGTTGTTTCTTTTTGTTGTAGTACCTGGCCGCTACATTATTTAACTAGCGGCTGCCAGCGGCTTCGTCTACGTAATAGTATAACGGATTTTTTATATTTATTATACACGTTTGTACATACTTTTCTTTTCAGTTTGCATAATTTATATCTATTAAGATGTTTATTAGTTTAGTATTTGTAAGGATCTAATACGTTTAGTATTTGTAAGGATCTAAGTTATCTAAGTTATTTATATTACACAGATGTAGAAAGAAATAAATCCCAAGGGAACATACACTCGAGATTAAAAGAATCCTATGTACTATTCCATGGCTTACCAGTGTACCAAGTTTCATCTAAATCCATTCAGCTGTTTAGCTTAAAGAAGTAATAAACAAACACACTCGCAAACTTTCACCTTTGTAATTTTAATGTTTCTCTCTACTGTCCCTGTTAGTTTATTATTACGTCAAAGCAATTTTTCATAGTGATTAAATTTTCCTTCCAGAGCAAAAATGTCAACAATCTGGGTCATTGTAAATTGTTATTAACTGCCAGATTTGTCGGAGTAGATTATTTTTGAGATCATTTTACTGCTGACAACGGTGTTTCGGGAGAAGTCGTTAGATGCTTCATTATTTTTCGATCTTCGCAATAATGCGTTGAATAATGACCGTCACTGAGATAAACCTTGAGTAGAGCGAACTTGGACAAGTTGATAATTATGAAAATTTTAATTACGAATTTATGCTAATTCGTCGAGCAAAAGAGCGTCGCTCGGGATAAAAGCTCGTTCACAAAGGTAAAGATTGACTGAACTAAATTAAACTCGGTAAAACTGTTGACAATGAACTACCAGAAGTTCTTCGCAGTTATCTTTGGAAATGGACCGTTTAGCATCAGATACTTTAGGGAACAAAATGTTCTCTAACATAACACGTAGTTTTGACAAATTGTAAAGTAACGTGACAATCTCGCGTAACTCAAATGCATCAAAAATATTGGGGGGCAAGTTACAGGACACTGTGCAAAGTCGCATAGATCGAGCGTTGCGCGTCATGTCAGGGGGCGTTTTGTCCCCGAGTGTAACTAAGGCTTTATTTGTTTGCAGAGGTAATTACAGACTGATATAGCCACAAGTAGTATGCCAAGCCAATTAATTCGAAAACTCAGGTGCCCATTCATAGCACGTTCAAAATTACGCAGTGCAGTTGGGCTAATTGAGAGTCCGATTAATGATTAAACTGCTTTATCGCAAAATCCTCAGTTAAGTTAGTTTTTACCACCGAAAGCGTTGGAACAATATTAGCAGAGACTCTCAGAAGGTAAATGTTTAACTTATTTCACTTTGTACATCTAATCACTCCGCGGCTGAGTTTTATGGCTATGCATAAATTTAAATGAGTAACGTTGAAGAATCGCGCGGAAACGTCGGGAGGTCGTTTTGAATTCTGCTAAAATTGACTTCATAATATACCTATTTTAATTTGAATAACGCAGTGTTTAAGAGACGCGGGAACCTTCGGGAGTAATCTCTTTAATTTGGTTGAAAAGCCCGCATCTGTGGGCTCGTCACATAGTCGCTAACTTACTACATTTTATGGTCTGTCGCCGCGCTGCGTGACAATGATAATGTCACATGAGTTTTGCTTGTTGATTTAATTAGACCTAAACATACAAAGTTGTAAGCGACCTTTTGACAGTTCCTTTGTCCTTTGTGTAGTCTTGTATACCTACACAAGTCGCCAAGTGGCTCCCGCGGGAAGAATTCGGTATCATCGATAGCCTGTGGACGGTGAACTTAAAGAAGGGTGTGGATAACTTCCCTTTATTCGGCCGAACGTCTTCCGAATACAAATTCGCTACATTATCTCGGCGCAGAAGGAAGTGAAAGTAAAATAGAGCTTAGGTTTGTTTGCTGCGCGTGCCTACCAGAGATTTTTTCATTGCTAATTAAAACTGTAGGAATCTGGAACACAGGGATTGTTTCTCTTCTTTTCGGTTAAGATTTCGCACAAATTGCAAAGGGCTTAAGCACGTTTCGTTTCAATTTTGTTTTGTGTGTATCATCATTATTTTGTACAGGTATTGATTTTTATTATAAGCTGGCTTCGTTCGCATAACAGTAAAAAATAAATAGTATCCATCCGTTCGAGCGCAGAGAAGTAACAAACATCACATAACATCATCACCATCATTTTAGTCCAAGGACATCCACTGTTGGACATAGGCCTTCCCCAAGCGTCGACACAACGAACAGTCCTGCACGTCTTGCATTCATAACATTCGTGGGACTTTCACTTGGTGATCGCTCTATCTTGAGGCCTTTCAACGCTGCGTAATAAACATACAAACAAATAAACTTTCGTTTTTTTTTAATTGTAAGTTCTTATAGTCCATTCTAAGGTTCTCTAGTAGATATTGCTGTCAGTAATAAGACCACCATTGTAGCCATAGATTTAAGATTCTTTAAAATTGTTACTATTTTGGTGTACAACTAAGTTTTTTCTGCAATATTCTATTCTATATTGGTCTTATTTCCAGTGTCTGATATCATTTGGGTAAATTTATTGCCTTGCCATAAATCCTACGTTTGCCGTAAACGACATTATCCTATATGTTCGATCAATGTAATGTCATTAACTTAACGAAGTTACATAACAGATGTGATTTAGATCTTTTCGTGAAGAAGGCCCCTTTTGTTTGCTCGTATTTGGAACGAAGCTGGGGTATTTCCTTTATTTTTGTAACCTTTTCCAGATGTTTAACTAAAGACGTATATTTTTGTATGTACATGAACTTAGCAAGGGTTTACAAGGATTTTGCGTGTGAGATGTGAGACTGGAAAAATAATTGGTGTTTACATACACGATATTGCTATATTGTGTTGGGTTTTAACTGACATTGGTGGCAGTTAAAATCTTGTCGTAGCAAACTTAACTAGATTTCTGGGTCGGGTTATAAAGTTACCCAAAAAATAGAAAATAGAATAAAGAAGGTATTCGATTATATGGACCATTTTGTAGAATAAACTAGTATACTGATGTACTAAACCGGTCAAAGAAAGATCTTATTTTAAACTAGCACTTTGCCAGCAACCTTATTCGCGAGAATATTTTCATAAAAACTTAACCGTAAACCGTACTTTTTTATAGTAGTTCAAAAAAACGATTAATGATAATATTTATTATTCATTTTAATTAGGAGTTGTACTAAGTTTCAAGTTGTATATTATAGTTATATATATAGTTATTTATTACCCTGAATATAAAAATCCTCCATATGTATAATTCTTAACATCTTTTTCATTCATTCTTAAATCGTTCTATTGGGGGTAGTTTTGATACCAAAAATCGCTATATTTATTTTTGACTTGGGTTATTGTTTGTGTTATTTTTTTTTCAAGTGGTTTGTACCAATCAATCAGCGTATGTCAGACCAGCGGCTTCGCCAACGAGAAAAAATAATTCTCCATAAAATCTTTGGACCCCCGTTTCACCCCTTTAGAGAGTGAACTTTCAAAAATTCTTCTTGGTGATCGCCTACATTATAGAGGGAAGCATTATGCAAAATTTCATGTCCCTAGGCCCTGTAGTTACGACTGTGTCTTGATATTGTCAGGCAGTCAGTTTCTCTTTTTATATTTTTATTTATAGACTAGCTTCCGCCTGCGACTTCTTCCGCGTGTTCAAGAATCGGGAAAAAAGGTAGTCTATGCTCTTTTCCATGTCAAAGGCCTTCCACATTTTCACATTTATAATATTAGTTAGGATAACAGTATGGCCGTCTGTGTTATCCCAAGATTTCCAAATACTCGTATAGTCCAATAACAACATAGCATTGGACCTTTGTGCGCCACACTATCAGGGAGTGTGGTGGGCTCAATGGTCACTTGTAATTACAAGTAGAGCTTTCAGTTTCAGGCTAATTGCTACCACAACGGCCTTTTGAGGTAAGGCTTACGTTTATACGAAATTCTAAATTAGACTTGTAAAATTTGACAGACCTGTTGGTCTAGTGGTCAGTGGTCCTGACCGCTATGCCGAAGGTCGAGGGTTCGATTTCAAAAGTTTGTGTGATGAGCACGATCATTTGTTCTGTGTCTGGGTATAATTTTACATATGTAGAATATGTACGACTGTACGTATTAGAAATATTTAAGTACGTATATCAGTTATCTAGTGCCCATAAAACAAGCTCTGCTTAACTTGGGGCTTGATGGCTTTGTGTGAAAGTTGCATCCACAATACAGGAGTAGATCTAGTGTAAAGCAATGATTTAAAAGAAAAGAAGTAATTATTGCCCCACGGGTCAATCTCAAAGGTTAAGCAATGCGTAATGGGGTCGATCTGTAGATTGATGACCACACACATACCGAGATTCCTCTGTGCCTCAGAAAACACGTTAAACCCTGTCAATTGAAGATCTTTGACAGTCGTTAAGGATAATCAGAAGTTAGTAAATCAGACCCTAGTCTTGCTATAGGATATCGTCTCATCAAGTTTATCATTTTAAAATAATGGTAACTGATTTAATGGAAGCTAACCACAACACAGATAGGAAAAGGCTAGTCAGATCAATACATCTGTATATGTAACACAAATAATATTTTCGGCTACCCATATTTACTTTATGCATCAGATCGGATCTACTGGGAATCCAGTAATCAATTGGGGTACGTTATTGGTTGGTTTCGTAGAATTTCGTGCATAAGTGATGCTCTGACACAACCTACAAGTATCGAATTTGTAATTTTGCGAAAGCTTTGGTCGGCCATTCTGGACACAGCAAGCTTTGTCTTTTATTAATTTGTCGATTGTAAATATGGGTGTTAAAAATGTCTAAGCGAATAAAAAAATAACTAAACCTTATTACGTAAAATGTTAGTCCAAGTTATATTAACCCGTAAAACGTTGTCTTCGAATACATTTTGGACTTCAAAAAAAAAGCACTACGTTTATTTCAAATTTTCTTTAAAAAACACGACGCGACAGTGAGCAGTGTCGACGATGAATCAACACGTTTAACAACAATTTTTATGAAAAATTAATAGGTTTACCATCTAATAGTAATCCCCGATCCGATCTCCGGCTTTTTTGGGGCTGCGGGAGTGTTCGAAACAGTTACCATGGCCCTGGAACGGAAAGGGCAACTGCACAAACCCAGGAGGGTTTTAGCCAGTAAAATTCTGAAACGCTTTCCCGGTTCACCCAGAGTGGAAGAAGTTATTTGAGGATTTCCAGACTTAAATAAAACGCCCACTGGGTATAGGCCTCCCCTATTACTTAGACTCAAATAAAAAAATGCTGTCGATTCTAACATACCTTAGACTTAGTAGGTGACCGCTTTAATAGTAGTACCAGTAGCGATCGTAAAATGTTTTAGTGTTGCAGGTCAGTGCAGGTTTTCGGACACTACGGACACTGCAGATATTCTCGAACAGGCACCGCTCTAAAATTTGAAATTGGATGAATCTATGACACCGCAATTTATCAGGTTTCAATTCTGCGGCATGCCACTAAAACTAAGTTACTGCAAACTTTAGTCTTGATAAAAAACATCTGAACTTTCAATCCTCACCGCACCTCCGCCAATGGATCGAAAGTCGCATGCGCCTCCGCCAACCACTGCGGTGCAAAAGTCGCCCAGGCCTGAGAAAAAGTCACCGCCACCTTCTAATCTCTACTCTACAGTGTCCGACCCAGAGCTTTGCACGCTCTCAACGCGCCAGGAGCGAAATAAAGACATATTTGTCAACGCGAATCGCAGAGTTAAACGTTGCTATGGCGATATTCCTCATTGTGACGATACTGAATCGGAAGACACGCAACTACTGTCCGAAATTAATAAACTTTTTTCAGAATTTGAGTCGAAGCAGAACCGGAAATTTGATAGTCTTAAATCGACTATGGATGCCATATCACAACAGAATTCAGTGATTCAGGCATCATTGGAGTTCATCAGTGGAAGGTACGACGAATTGGTTGATCGCTTGGCTGTGACTGAACGAGAAAACACTACTCTAAATAAGAAAATTACCTCGCTGGAGTCCAAAATTGACTACCTTGAGCGGTGCTCACGCTCTGCTATGCTCGAAATAAATAACTTGCCGGCCTCAGCCTCCGAAAGCAGTGAATCGTTATTGGGAACTCTCTGTAAGATTGGCACTGTAATCCAAGAGGAAATTATACCAAGTAACGTCAATAAAGTATACAGATTGAAGGCAAAAAAAGACTCTCAGACCTTTGGTACTGTAGTTGCGGAGTTCAAATCCTCAACCATAAAGGATAATATTTTAAAAGCGACTAGAATGTTCAATAAACAAAGCGGCAAGAATAAATTGTCAACGGCTAGTATTGACTTACCAGGGCCACCAAAACCCATATATATCGCTGAGTCTCTAACCACTTACGGTAAACACCTCTACTACTTGGGACGAAGACTGATAAAAGAAGGTAAATGTGATAGCTGCTTTTTTTTTTTTTTTTTTTTTTTTTTTTCCGGTAGGGGAATCATCAGAATGACTTCTCCCACTCTTGGGCGGAGCGGGAGGGCGTGTCAGACTCTTACTGACTAAACCCCTACCCCGTTCCTTCGTTACCATCGATCTGGGGGACACGGTGACAACCTTTCGGATACCGTGTTCCCTAGAGGCTTCGGCCCTACCGGGCCCCTACAGTTTGCTGACATCTACTTGAGGCGCGCGTGGAACAGAACGCGCCGTCGACGACTAGGCTCGGTCCAGATTATTACCAGACTGCCGGACGGCGAGCTACCCAGCGCTCGCTATCCGCGAGCCCGCGCCTACGGTGGTCGGAAATCGGGATCGGGATCTCGGCGGCGGCGGCGTGAGTTCCGTTGCCTCACGCGGTCGGCAGCCTCCTTCGCTAACATTACTGCTTCGCAGAAGGAGGCGACTGCCTGCCACCCCTCCTCGCTCCGGACCATGGCCTCTACCAGGGCCCGGCGCGAGAGGTCACCGCCGCCGATAGCCTCCACAAGGACACGGCGGTGCTCCGCCCAAGCGGGGCACACCTCTACCGTGTGCTCCACCGTGTCCTCCGGGCGGTCCACACAGTGGCGACACCCGGGCGTCCTTTCCTCCTTGATCCGATGCAGGAACCTCCCGAACTTACCGTGTCCGGTGAGGACCTGCGTCATACGGAACGAGAGGACGCCGTGACCTCTTTCCAACCACTCCTCAAAGAGGGGACTTACCGCCGCAATGACGGCATGCCCAGCACTGGGTTGCGACAGTCGCAGTCGCCATGCCACCCTGAGATCCCGCCGGAACTCTGTCCGCCATACCGCGACTTGTCGTGGCAGCGGAGTTTCGCCCCGGCGTTGCATCTCCACGCGCAAATCGTGCATGCGTGCAAGGACTGTTGCCTCCAAATCCCACGGTGGCAGGCCAGCAAGGAGGCTCGCCGCTTCGCGGGAGATCGTGCGGTATCCCCGCACCATCCGGATGGCCATGACCCTCTGGCAAGCGTTCAGTTTGGCCGCTGGTCGCTTACCTAGCGATGGCGCCCAAACTGGCGCCCCGTAAAGGGCCATGGACCGAACGATCCCCGCGTAGAGCCTCCGGCAGGGGGCGTCTGGACCCCCTAGGTTGGGCAGGAGCCGCTTCAGAGCGGCACTAGTCCTGTCCAGTTTGGGGGCCAAACGTCGGAAATGCTCCTCGAAAGTCCACCGGCTGTCGAGGACGAGTCCCAGGTACTTCATCGCCGACCCGACGCCGATGTGAACCCCCCCTACCGTTATTTGGGAACCCGGTGGTGGCGCGGTCCGAAGGCCATGAAAGCACATAGCCTCGGACTTGTGCAATGCCACCTTGAGTCCCAGTTGCTGGATCCTCTCCACGACTGTCGCAACCCCATGTGATAGCTGCTGGTCTAGCCATGGCAAAATTTATATTAAAAAGTCCGCAGGATCGACTCCTACCTGCATAAATTCTGAAAGCGACCTACTAAAGCTGGTGCCTACAGCCCTGTGACTAAACTCTTGCAAATCTGTAAATCTTTTTGTTTTTCCGTTCTGTTTTACTATTCATTTACTAAATTGTTATGTTTCTTGTATTTTTACACTCTACACAACACTACTCAAAGTTAGACGCTATAATATTTTTATTTTCATTAAACTATTTATTGCACCAACAGATAATCAATTGCTTCATATTTCTTCATCATTATTCATCACCGTTTTATACTTTTCTCTTGCGCATCATGATCCGTTCATTATGTTACCTTTTTATAATATTAGCTATGACTGTGATCTCCATCCCTGCCGTTTTAGCTTAACGTTTTATACTTCAAATAAACATTCGATACATTAAATGACATCCAAATTGATTTAGATAGTATTACGGTGGCCGACTCGGCCACATGTATGATTGAGGATAGTAGGGAAATTGCCAGTCTGCACAACGGTGCGCTCTCACTTTTTTGTCAAAATATACGTAGTATATTTAAGAACTTCAATGGGCTGGCCACTCTTTTGGAAAGAAGTAAAACTTCCTGGGACTTGATTATCCTTACTGAGTGTTGGCTTCACAATTCTCCTCCTTTACCTTCGATCAATGACTATCTATGTGTCTCTACCAAACAAAATAGATCACAGAACGAAGGAGTGGTTGTGTTTTTCCGTTCCCGTTTCCAAATTTCTGCTTCGGAACCATTTGTCCAGGATGCCAACTGCTTATTGCTAAAACTTAATAATGATACTGCTATTATAGCAATCTACCGCCCACCCGCCGTGCGCAATATTACAGCCTTCCTTAACTCTCTTGACGAATTACTAAAATCAGTTTCCTCTTACAGAAATATTATTTTAACCGGTGATATTAATATTAACATCTTAGATTCTAACGACTCACGTGCTACTGAATATCTAACGATGCTTGCTTATCATGGAATGCTTCCGGCACACACTCTCCCCACGCGACAAAATAGTTCATGTCTCGACCACCTAATTTTAAAAACGAAAAAGCCTGCTTTCTGTTTCATTGCAAGTACTTCGCTTACCGATCATGACACGGTTTTGTTTTTCCTAGATAGCTACAACCACCTCAATAGTTCTCAGCAAAAAACTAGAAATCCGGGTTCCTGACTTCAGCAAAATTGAGCTGGATCTAGTTAGGACCGATTTTAGTGTCTTATATACTACAAGTGATGTTAATGAAGCAACAGATTTTTTTATCGAAACCCTAAACCAAATCATCGTTAAAAATTCTATTGTAAAAACTGTGCCCAATCGTAAAAGGCTGAGTAAATCGTGGATGACTCCTGGTCTCCTTAAATGCTTACGAAACCGGGACACTATGCATATGAAATTGAAAAAAAATCCCGATAACGAAATATTACTAACTACATTTAAAAGATACAGAAACTATTGCTCAAAATTACTAAAAACTACTAAAGCTAATTACGATAAAACTCTAATAAATAATGCACAAAACAATAATAAAAAACTCTGGAATGCTATAAAATCTATCACCCATACTACAAAAATTCAAACACAGGCCAATGCCCTTTTGCTTCCTTCCGAACCTCAGCGCTCCGTAAACGATGTTAACTCCTACTTTGCCAACATCGGTAGCATACTGGCTGAGAAGATATCTGGCTCTTCTTGCAGTCCTAGCCAAACAGAAGAAGCCCCCGTGTCTCTTGACTCTTTTGTCCTACTAGAAACTGATGAATCCGAATTAGAAACTTTGATTGAGAAGCTTAGATGTGATTGTGCGGTGGGTTCGGATGGCATATCAGGCACATTTCTTAAGAAGTTTAAAAGTCTTCTTGTTCCTCATCTTACCCACATATGTAACCTTGCATTTACCTCTGGCATCTTCCCAAATGCGCTAAAGCTAGCTGTTGTGCATCCAGTGCATAAGGGTGGAGACAGAGATCGTCCCAGTAACTACAGACCTATCTCGATACTACCTACGCTTTCGAAATTACTGGAGAGGCTCATGAATAACAGGCTTGTTAAGTTCCTGGAACAAAATAATCTTCTTTCTTCGTCCCAATACGGCTTTCGTTCCGGAATCTCCACAAGCAATGCTGTGCTAGATCTAACCAATAACATAGTCTCAAACCTGGATAGTAAACAGAAGGTAATTGGGGTTTTTCTGGATCTAGCAAAAGCCTTCGATACGATTTCTGTCCCCACTCTTATAGCTAAACTCGAGAGGATCGGAATCAGAGGTATTCAACTTGCACTGTTCGAGAGTTACCTCACTGCTAGAAGACAGTGTCTTCAGATTGGAGATTGGACAAGTGACGAACTTCCCATTTCCTATGGGGTCCCTCAGGGCAGTATTATTGGGCCAACCCTTTTTCTCATTTACATCAATGACCTCTGCTGTTTGACAATCCCCAATACATCCATCTTCACCTATGCCGATGATACTGCCCTGCTATTCCACGGAGACTCCTGGGAGCAGGCGTTCCAATATGCTCAGTCTGGACTTGATATGGTGACTAACTGGTTGACTCAGAACCTGTTAACATTGAATGTTGAGAAAACAAAATATTTGACCTTCTCTTTATCCTCCGCTGGGAAACCACCCTCTTCTTCGTATTCTTTGATAGCTCACTCTTGCTCATCGCATTCTCAAAAGGTCTGTAATTGCCCCAGTCTGTCCCGCAACAACTGCATTAAATACCTTGGTGTCCATATCGATGATTGTTTGTCCTTTGAAACACATATTGACACACTTACCTCACGCCTGCGCAGGTTGATTTATATTTTTAAGTCTCTCCGACACGTTGCTGATACTGGGGTGGTTCGTTTAGTTTATCTGGCCCTCGGTCAATCTTTAATACAATACTGTATAGTTGCCTGGGGAGGAGCGACAAAGACCCACATGCTGAAATTGGAACGCGCGCAGAGGGCTCTCCTGAAGGTTGGTTGGCGGCTACCTTATCGCTTTCCTACCACCGATCTATATAAAAAATGCACGGTTCTCTCGGTGCGCAAATTATTTGTACTGAACCTTTTACTAACTAAACATGCTCAAACTCGTTAGGAACCCTCCAAATTTAGCTCCCAGCGTCGAAAACCCACTGTATGTCCTTACTTCCGCACTCAATGTCGATCATCACAGCGTAGCTATCTATTTCTTGGTAGCCATATCTATAACCAAGTTAACAAACTGATAAATATTTATCACATGCGCAAATCCAAATGTAAAAAAGTAATTACGAACTGGCTCCTACAATTAGATTATACTGAGGTTGAAAAACTTCTAACTATTAATCGGTGAATTCACCTCCACTATCCCACAGGCAGCGTCTCCTTCTAACTCACATATACACACAGAAACACACTCGCAGACACCCACATACACACACACACACATTGACACACACTCTCGAATACGTAGAAGCACATCCCTCGTCCTTATTGCGGACATTAGGGGGTGTATATTGCACTCACGTACGCGTTTCCTGATAGCTATGTTTAATTTTAATTATTATACTATGATTTTTATTTCTTGGTTGTATAAACATTTACACTCACTGTAATATC
Organism: Mythimna separata; assembly: GCA_030763345.1. Classification (NCBI taxonomy): domain Eukaryota; kingdom Metazoa; phylum Arthropoda; class Insecta; order Lepidoptera; family Noctuidae; genus Mythimna; species Mythimna separata. Next base: position 9,694,878 of record CM061187.1, read on the forward strand.
TAGAATTCCTACGTGAGTGCATTCAAAATTGTAATTTTTGAAGGTGTGAGCCTGGAGTTCTGTCACACAGGTCTTGGACCCAGTATAGACTCCAGCTCTCACAAAGGTTAAATCTTAGAATCAATATTGTTACTGTTAACCCTGTACCTTTTTGAGAGAAACAAATAAAATATTATTATTATTATTATTATTAATATGTTTTTCCCGAAATCAACTCTCGAAAACAGGCTATTTTGTTTGCCTGTATCTGTGCCTGTATTATGTGTAAGGTAATTTTATTTTCAACGATGAGTTTTCTCAAATACTCGATATTTGTATCGTTAATATATTTAATTTTATATATAATAATTAAAAAGTTAGTTCATCAGGACGTTTTCTGTTCTTCGACTGCACTCTTTATAGGCATTAGTTATAAAGTGAAGACATAGTTGGTTGTAGTGTCTAGGTTGCATGAAACCTGTGGATGCAAGTAGCATAGGACCCATAGAGGATATATATCGTCATTGATAGAAGCAGTCGTTACAAACGATAGTACAGTTTAATTCTTACACTGTAGGAACAATTTCTTATAATTGTAAATAAGCACTTTTAAACATATTCAACTAATTTTAGCAAATACCCTTCTGGGATGAGTTCGAGGACGTATTGCGCGCTATTCCGAATTCTGAAGATATTTTGGTTGGGGGGGATCTCAACGGTCACGTAGGTCAGCGCGCTGGAGAGTACGGACGTGTTCACGGTGGTTTTGGCTATGGCCAACTAAATGCAGAGGGAGTCAGCATACTCAGGACCTGCGCTGTGTCGGACCTAGCCATCGTGAATACGTTCTTTCAGAAGAAACCCCAGCATCTTATTACGTACCGTGGTGGTTCACACTCAACCCAAATTGATTACCTGCTGGTGCGACGGTGCAACATTGGCAAGGTTACCAACTGTAAGGTTATCCCAGGCGAAAGCTTAACGGCTCAACACCGCCTCCTTGTCATGGACCTGGCGATCGTACCAAGGAAAAAAGTGACTCAGAAACGCAATCCCCGCACCAAGTGGTGGTTGCTTAATGGTCCTAGACTGTCGGAGTTCATCGCGGAGGTCGAGCACCTCGAGATCAGTTCTCCGCATGAGTCCGCTCAAGATATATGGAGTAGGATTCATTCAGTAATCACCGCCGCGGGTAAGCGCGTCCTTGGCACTTCTCGTGGTGGTCGCACCATGGACAGGGAGACATGGTGGTGGGATGACGGGGTGCAGGAGGCGACCCGGAAGAAGAAGAGTTTATTTAAAAAGTGGCAGGGGTCCAACTCTCCGGAGGACAGGGAGGCATATGGAGCGGCTAAGCGCGCTTGCAAAAAAGCAGTAGCCAGAGCCCGCAGCAAAAGTTTGGCGCCCTTGTACGACAAGCTGGAAACTGCGGAGGGGCAAAAGCTTATTTTTAAGCTGGCGCGTGCCCGGGAAAAAGCTACACGGGACATTAGCAAATGCCTCTGTGTAAGGGACGCCCAGGGTAAGCTGCTCTATGATGCCCCCTCTGTTAAGGAGAGATGGTGCACATACTTCGAGGAGCTGTCTAACAAACAGCATCCCCATAACCTTCCTCCCGAACCGCCTCCTAACCTTGGTCTTATTTCCCCTATTTCCCCCGACGAAACTCGCATTGCTCTTCGCCACATGAAGAACCGGAAATCGGTCGGGCCTGACAATGTGCCAATCGAAGTGTGGAAGGCCATGGGCTCACATGGTGTGGACCTTCTGACGGATCTATTCAACCGCATCCTGACCACCAAGGAAATGCCGAACCAGTGGCGATCAAGCCTCATTATCCCTATTTATAAAGGCAAAGGTAGCGTACAGGATTGTAGTAACTACCGCGGTATTAAGATCATGTGCCACACCATGAAGCTCTTCGAGCGGATCATTGACACACGGCTCCGTAGCGAGTGTACTGTCTCTGAGTGTCAATATGGCTTTCGGGCGGGTAACAGCACCATGGACGCAGTGTTCGCCTTACGGACTCTAACTGAGGCTTACAGAGAGAGAAGGAGAGCTCTGCATATGGCCTTTTTAGACCTGCAGAAGGCCTTCGACTGTATTCCTCGACAGTCCATCTGGTGGGCACTTCGCTTCAAGGGTGTGCCCGAGGCCTATGTTGACATTATCAGAGACATGTATCGCGATTCCGTGTCCTCTGTCCAGACCGCGGTTGGCGAATCCAAAGTCTTTCCAATATCTGTTGGCGTTCACCAAGGATCGGCTCTTAGCCCGTTCTTGTTTAACGTTGTGCTCGATGTAGTTACGGCATACATCCAAGATCAGCCTCCATGGCTAATGATGTATGCCGATGACATCGCCCTCGTTAGCCTGAACAGAGCCCAACTTGAGCGGAGGGTCAACATTTGGAAGGACACGCTGGAAAACGGCGGTCTGAGACTAAATGTGGCGAAGACTGAGTACATGTCCTGTGGCGGCGCGGATTCAAATACCATCCGAATAGGTTCGGACCGGATCACAAGCTCCGATACGTTCAGGTACCTTGGATCTGTGCTACACGAGTCTGGCAACGTGGACGACGATGTCCAAGCACGTATAGGCGCGGCTTGGGCAAAATGGCGAGAGGTAACGGGCGTTGTATGCGACCGCAAAATGCCTCCGAAGCTTAAGGGACAGATATATAAATGCATCATACGTCCTGTCCTCCTGTACGGCGGCGAGTGTTGGCCAGCACTAGGCAGACACACCCAGGAGCTTCGCGTCACGGAGATGAAGATGCTGAGGTGGATGAGCGGCGTAACGCGATCCGATCGCATACGCAACTCGTTCATCCGAGGTAGTCTTGGTGTCCGTGACGTGGGGGAAAAACTGCAGGAGTGTCGTCTGCGATGGTATGGCCACATCATGCGTCGCCCTATGGAGTACGTTGGCCGGAGATGCATGAATATGGCTGTCCTTGGCGGTAGGTCTCGTGGTCGCCCTCGCAAGCGCTGGCTGGACGTCGTCAAGTCCGACATGAGAGCCAATGGCCTTACTGTCAGGGATGTAGAAGACCGGGCAAAGTGGAGCAAGCTAAGCCGGAAGGCGGACCCTGGCAAAAGCCGGGACTAACGCCTAGTAGAAGAAGAAGAAGAACTAATTTTAGCAAATAAGTTTCCGGTAATTATAGTGATATTTCACGCCTATACGGTCACATAAAACATGGTATAATCGTATACAAAATTTTATTACGCCAAGTAAAGGCTTATTGGTCCCTTTAAATCGTTAATGTCAATATAGATTTGGCGACAAGCCAGAGCGTTGCCATAAAAAGTTCATTAATCAAAGCCATAACGGAAGCGGTGGAAGGCTTCCTACAATAATTGATTTTATATAAAATGTGCTTTACGACCCGTGTCACTGGTTATTGGTTGAGGAATTAAGGAATGATTTTGAGGTCTTTTAGTATTCATCATGTTTACACTTCATGTTTCTTTTTTACACCTAACGTAACAAAAACAAGACCTGTTAACTGCGTACCTGATAGTGTGTGGAAAAGAAGCACCAGATATTGAGTTCCATTAAATGCTAGGTGACAGCGTGGCAGACCAAGACGAAGGTGGAGAGATGAGATTGACTTTTACGGGAGAGACTGGCGCCCGCACTAAAACTAGATGCTTGATGGCTACGTTGACGGGAATCTGTCTTTTTGTTCTGTAGAGTGCGGGCTTGCTGCAAGTCCAACCTGTAGATCACAACAGAGAGTTACGATTTCATTCTTCTCTGTTAGGTGATGTGCTTCAATAATGCATCAGGAATATGTTATTATATAGGGATAAGTTTTCTATCTATTTGTGTAAAAAATTCTTTAATTCGGTCTTCAAACATTCGTTTTTTTAAGTACACTCTGGAACGAAATATCTCAGCACTTGACACTTGAAGTAGTAAACTAAGAATGGATTTTCGGAAACTCATATATATATATATAAACTCATATGTATATATTCATAGAGCAATTTGCAGTTTGTTTCCCAAACATCTTTGAATCGTGGAAAATAGCTGGAATATCAGCAACAGTGTATTTAGTCAAACAGTTTCTCTGAAGCATGTCAATGCTTACACATCGCGGTGTCACACACTGCAAACATCTGCATCAGTTAGTCATAGACTCGTAGGAGAGCTGCGTATCCGTGCTGTTTGTACAAGGAACACAGACAGTGCACACTGGGGAATATTTGATAGCGAACGCTTAATTAGGACCGTATGACGTTGAGTAAGACGAGATACGTCTTTGGGTCGTGTGTGTGTGTCGTGCCTTAGGTCCTTTTTAGAGCGATTATAGTGTATTGTGTAGCATTCAATATGAGGTAATTGGTATTGTTTTGGGTGCTTTTGTGATTGTTGTGATAGTTATCGCAAGCTTTATTTTATTAGAGTTCAGATTATTTTTGTCTTTAAATACCTAAATTGTGAGTGATGTTGTTCCAGTAGGTAGGTATGTTCGAGTATTTATTACCCTGTTCTGTTTTGCCCCCGTAAGGGGTACGGGGGCCTGTCTTACCATTCCATTAGGGTAAATCCTTTTCATGCTCTACCATCTGACTGTGATTGGAGGCAGGCGATTTTTGTTGCTCGAAGCTGCGAGCCAAGATAGCCTCATCAGGTGTTCCTTCGTGAGCAGTTCTTTCAGTGCCTTTTTGGTGGGAACCGCCACCCACAACAAGAAGAACTTTTGTTTTGTATTTATAATTAAATATATTGCATTTTTGTGAATTAGTGTTATAAAATATATTTATACCTTAAATCAAGCGTTCGGGCCTTTAATAGTACATTACGATATTAGTGCGTAATGATGGTTATAACATGCGAGGCGGAATTTCAGCCCGAGCCGAAGGCGAGGGCGTAACTGAGCCGAGCATGTTATAACCAATACGCACGTATATCGTACGACGTTTTTTAACACATTTGCGAGGAAACAGAAAAAAAAACATTTAACATCTTAGTGTTTGGCGCCAAAGAAATCGAACGCAAATATTGTTTGGTAAAATGACAAAATTACAAAAATTACAAAAAATGACGAAAACGACTAAAAATGACTGAAATGACAAAGAGTGACAAAAAATGACAAAAAGTGACAAAAAGTGACAAAAAATGACAAAAAATTACAGAAAATCACAAAAAATGACAAAAATGACAAAAAGTAACAAAAAATTACAAAAATTGACAAAAAATGTCAGAAAATCACAACAAATCACAAAAAATGACAAAAAGTGTCAAAAATGACTCAAAGTAACAATAAATCACAAAAAGTGACAAAAAATGACTGTAATGACAATAAATCACAAAAAGTGACAAAACATGACAAAAAATGACAAAAAATTACAAAAAGTGACAAAAAATCACAAAAAGTGACAAAAGTGACTGAAATGACAATGAATCACAAAAAATGACCAAAAAAAGACAAAAAGTGAGAAAAAGTGACAAAAAATTACAAAAAATGCCAAAAAAAGACAAAAAGTGACAAAATATGACAAAAAATGACAAGAAATGACAAAAAGTGACAAAAAGTGACAAAACGTGACAAAAAGTGACAAAAAGTGACAAAAAGTGACAAAAAGTGACAAAAAGTGACAAAAAGTGACAAAAAGTGACAAAAAGTGACGAAAAGTGACAAAAAGGGACAAAAAATTACAATTAATGACAAAAATAACAAAAAGTTACAAAAAATGCCAAAAAGAGACAAAAAGAGACAAAAAGTGACAAAAAGTGACAAAAAGTGACAAAAAGTGACAAAAAGTGACAAAAAGTGACAAAAAGTGACAAAAAGTGACAAAAAATTACAAAAAATTACAAGAAATGACAAAAAATGATAAAATATGACAAATGATAAAATGATGAGGCTATTCAAATTTCGAACTAATCGCCGCGCGCGAAATGGTAAATAATGCTGTTATGGAATTTGTATGGACTATAACTTAACTATTTGCTTTGGTATAACACACGCGTTTTTTATGACCCGCTTTACATATTTAAAACCGGTGGAATTACATCAGCTTTACGAGCAACTGTGTTAAAAAATATATTACTGTTATCCCCGATCGATACATTCATTACTATTTTTTTTAATCTACTACAATTCTGCAAAATACCATTTTGTAAAAGCATGTCTATTTTTTAGACACCAGTCTATATTTTATTATTTCCATAACATTTCGATTCAATAGAGAACACATACGCTTTACACTGAAATGCACCATCTGTTTTAAATAAACGCCGCCCCAATTTCGAAAATATAATTTCAAAATGTTTTTTCATCAAACATTTCACCCGTACACCGAATGGAATTAAAAAATATGGATTGTTACACATAAAAAGAAAATATATTTTATATAAATTGCGATTCGTTCTGCAATTTAAAACAATATGAAGGAGACTTCAAAGCGAATAAATTCGAGGCCGGCTGTCGAGAGCCGCGAACAAGTGTCCGCCGCATGGGAATGTGACACTAACGAACAACACCGACTCGATCTTGTAAAGGAATCCGCTTTGTCCCCTCTTTCTATATTCAATACCAATTATTTCTAATAAAAACTTAATTAAAATCGCTTCTGACACTGACAACGTGTTTCTCTACCACATTACCGCTGTTTCGAATACCTAGCATAATTTGATCAAAAATAGCGATGGGCGATTCTGAGATGTTTTAATAATCGAAAGGATCGGACTCGTTAAAATAAACTATCGAGTCAACCATCGACTCGCCGTTCTACAAAATAATCGAAATGTTTTCGATTGTTTTGAGTCAACAGAATCGAACGGTGGTTTATGATTTTACAAATCAGTCACTCTCACTCAAAACTCCAAACCATTGAGCAACAAGTCACGGTGATCGCACCATGCGCCAGTCGCAATAACATACCGAGTCGGACATCGAGATGTTTGAACAATCGTAACAATCGAATCAAATCTCTCGCCATCGCGCATCGCAAATCAAAGAGCCTGATGAGTGACATTACCGCGTTACATCATCAGATCAGGAATATTTACTGTTGTGGCCTTTGCCTCATGACGACAGATTTATTTACTTTATTAAAGGACTCGTTAGGGCCCATACCGACATCCGAGTGGAGCCGAATAAATTACGAAGGTTAACGAAGTTAAATTAGGTACACATCCTTCAGGTTTGGGTTAACCACTGTATTAAGAGCGGTGGAGTGACATATTTATACCGCAACACATTTAAACAAGAAGTTAATTTGTTTAGCTTATACGTGAAAATTGTTGTAGAGTTACTTTCATCAAAGCCTATTTAGATCATCTAGAACTGGCACTTCTATATTATAAAGATTGCCTCGGCAAACGTTCTGCCATATTATAAATTATCAAAGTAAGAAATGGTGAGTACAGGGTGCTTCATTTTCTCTCCATTTAAAAATATATCCTACAACCTAATCACAGATTTATACAAAAAGAAATATATAAGATTGGTCGATCGAGTCGTTTCGGAGAATTTCGATAGCAAAACCACAACATTTTTATTTATTTATTAGAAATGGTTTGTAGTTTTGTTTGTTAATAAACTACAAAAATACAGAACCTATTTAAAAATTCTTTCCCCAGTAGAATGCTACTTTATCACTGAGTGACATAGGTTGGGCATATATACGAGTATTTCCTACTACCACGCAAGCGGGCCGCGTGGTTTGTTAACTGTAACAAATAAAAGAAATAAATACTAATTATTCGAGTTTTAGAAAAAGAAGAGATCAGGAAGGCTGTCAAGCTGGCAGGCGCGAGTAATCCTAACATGTTTTTTTTTTAATTGGCATCTAGGAGCGTCTGTGCGCAGTAAACTTAAAAACTACTAGATAAATGAAATTTCATGAGGTTTTCACCAACATACAGAGTCATTAATGAGGGAGATTCAGGTGTACCTATAGAGAAAAAGCGAGAAGTCTAAAGATTTCTCGCAGAAAAATATTTGTATGGCTTACAGATAGTTAATCCGGATCTGGGTGTGTTGTGTGTTTGAGTTTACATGTTTGTGAAACTTTATACAGGGGTCAGTCATTCAGTGTGGGACAAAGTTTTTTTTTAGAAAATTGCCATTGAAATGGCATTTATTTAAAAAACAATTGAGGAGTAACGTACATTATCTATTGGTAAAAAGAGAACAACTCTTCAAAACTTCTTGCCCGTCAAAAATAAACTCATTAGCTTAAAAAGTCTCTAGTTTTATATAAATAATGTAAAATATAACTTATTTACAAATAGGTACGATCTACATATATGTACACAATAAACGTACATAATATCTTAACCGAGTATTTATACTAAACCTAACTATGCATCTCATCATCATATGCATCGAAGTACTTCTCAACATCGCTGTCATCCGGAAATGTGCTCAGGAGACTGGCGGCATGACTATATTGAAAGGCAATGCTTCTTCTTCGGCGAAGAACGAGCAAACCCTCTGGTCACACAAAGTGTCGATCAGTCAATACGCAATTTCCTTGAAAAGGAGATGCGCATTTGGACCTCATAACCTAAGCGTTTCGACCCCAAATGGCATACAACTATAATTACCAATAAGGTTACAGTATTTGCTCCGTTTGTCTGTAAAATATGGAGTAGTTTGTTAGGAATAAATCTTACAATTTAACGCACATAAGTCTTCCCTAACAATATTCACAAAATGACACGTGAAGATAGATGTGAATAATATTCTAATATCTTTCACCGTAGGACTATTTTCACGCTGCTTTGAAAAATGAAGAAGGTAAAGTGTGTCTTTCATTTATTTCCCAGCGCCAGTTATTAAGGCGAGTAGCTAAGTGAGAGAAATAGGTTAGTAGGCGCTAACAAGTTATGAGAAGTTTTCTTTTACAATGTTTATTCGCCTCAAGCGTTTGCAAAAGGGAGGTTTGTGCCTTAAAAAAGGTATAACTTACCTACCGAAGTAATATTTCTGTATCTACTATACGTGAGACACGGTTTGAAGAGAAAATATGCAATGTAGTAAGTCCTTAGTCGATGTAATGGGTGAAAGTATTGGGTGTTTTGTGTATGTGAGTCTTATATGTTTCTGAATGCACCAACGACACTAGAGTAGTCTGTGGCAAGGTATTTTTTTAAGAAACCGAGTCAGTCTTATAACTAGTGATCGGCGTAGGTAGTGCCATTTGGGATTAATGAACTTGATTGTTAATGTTAACATGGATATGCCCCGGGATTCCCAGGATTCTGAAGAATGTTTTCCATGTATTTATTAAATGGTGTTGAACAATCGAGTAATATTAGTTCTTATGTTACATACAGGGTATAAAAGCATTAATAAAAAAAATAGAGAACCGTTTTTATAGACTTATAGTTTAAAAAAATCCCGGAACTCGACGGCATATCCATATTAAGATAACGGTCACAAAATCCCGGGAATGGCACTACCTACGCCGATCACTGCTTATAACGTTCCCACTTCTGAGAATGCCAGTTTCCTCTCGATATTTTCTTTCACCGTTTTGAAATCAATTACACAAAGTAATGCTCCTGGCTAGGTTTGAACTCGCGATCTATGTCGGGGTCTTTACTACTGGGCCACCACAGCTACAGAGTAGGTCTCAGTAATGGTAGAAGTTAAAATAGTTTGTATGTCACAATTTATACGTTTTTATTGTTCGTAAACTAAGTTAAAATAAAAAATACATTAATAATTATAATCGTATCTAATCTACGAGTAAACAGCCTTATCTCTCTTTTCTTCACAAAGTTTGTTAGTTTTGTAACAAACAACAAACTTGTTTAACAAAAGAGAACAAAAGCCCTTTTTTCTGTGCAAACTTTCTTCATGAAGTTTCGTGTGTCATAAATGAATTAAACAGCTATTTATTTTTATTGTCTATATATTTGGTATTGGTATGTGTGTATTTATATAGCCTATGTTTGTTTATGTGTATCTATTTATTATACTTGATATATTTTATTTAATATTGGTGCTTAGTGTTTATTGTGAAACCAATGAAATTCCCAATTTCTGTTCATTGCCTGGAAGAGATCGCGGAGTACGCGGAATCGTGGATCATGTTGTATGTAGGTATATTAAAGTATATAGAAATAATAATTCAAAACTAGTTTAAAATTAAAATCAGTAGGTTTCATTCACTGTTATATAGCTCAGAATTTTTAGATCCAAATGATTAAAAGTAATTTATTATTTAGTTCTCTACATCTACAACTAATTATCTCTACGCCGCGACCCACCCATCAATTAATTTTTAATATTAAATGTCCAAATTTGCAAACAGCCACATATGTGCTACCTCCGTCAAAGTGATTAAATATATTATGTATTCTGATGTAGGTACTGTTACGGACAGCCCTACAGTTTGCTGGAATATTCATATTCAATATTATATAACACTCAAAGACTAGTGGATAGCAGCTAATGGAGAGTGTGGTTATGGTTGGCAAATCTATATTTTAATAAATAAAGAGAAAATTTTGTAATGTTCTATGTAGGATAATTTTCTGCGGCCTCTCTAATGAAATTGCCATGAGCCTGAGATGATATAGTTACGCCACTGACTTAAAGTTGATATGAAGACGGATTGCAGAAGGGTAAAATAAAAAAAATACTAGTATGAAAGACGATCGAATTTGTTTTAGTGATAGCCCAGTTGCCACCACTAACTCAACCTGGAAAATATTTATTTTATTGTATGGAAACTGTTTATCGGTCTCAATTTGTCTATTTCATAGCAAATGAAGGATAGAAATGTCATGGTATGTCAAGGTTTATATGATGCAGCGTGCGGGACGCGTTTCCCGACATACCAATTCTGGGTCACAGTAACCCCCTCATTCCATCTGTCAAGTGTGACAGTTTTGACAAGGGCTTGTCATACAGCGGTTATTACGCGGTTTAGTTCAGTTATAAACGACCTAATGTACTTAAGAGCAGACAATCCGAGATACATTTCCATGCAACCGCTCTTACGTTATTACATATCTTTCTCCAGATATTCTGGAAACTTACCATTACCTACATCTTTTAGATATTATCTAGAGATTCCTATTGAAATCAACACTTAAATTTATATGAAATTAATCCAGTAAAGATCTCTGAAAATCTGCTATTATGAGTGAGTTTAGGCCTTTCATAATGCACTCATAAAATAAAAATTTATAAAAAAATTAGGCCGTCCCAAACGTGAACGACGCGTGACGCCTGAGTTGTATCATGTACCACTGTGATATAGGTGTCGCATGTAGAACGACGTACAGGGACTACGAGGGCCCAATGTAGTTCTACCTTTACAGTTTAATATTTAAGACCTACTATTTAATACTCTATTTGAATAAAATATCTACCTACGTAATACTGCTACTATTTCCACGTAGATTATAATTCGTGTCGGACATATTATTTTCATAAAAGCTGCGTTATTTGCCCGTAGCCATCAGATAACACGTTCGCTGGGCGTATGACGTTAGCCGTGCAACGTAACATCAGTGTGTTTTATAAAAAAAAGCTTTCCGACCAAAAATATGGTCATCATTTAAATATTTTTCAGGAATATTTTGAGTGGTGAGTACTATTTAGAGTGACGGCGCCGGTTTAAAAAAAAATTTGGACAGTTGTAAAACGCTGAAAAAAGAAGCAAAGATGAAATGAAAATGCTAATACCATATTTTTATGTGTCTATATCTCTCTATAAATATATATCACATTAATATTATAAAGCCCAAAACTTTGTGTGTTTGTATGTTTATCATTAAAATTTCTTCACGCCCGAACGACTGAACGGGTTTGAATTAAACCATGTAGTGATGTAGACTATGTACTGGAATAGCATATAGGTTTCTTTTTATCCCGGGAGTAGGTATGTTTCCTTGTTGTCCTTTTCTATTTCTAAAGTTTCACTATGCAAAGAAATCATATTCGCAGCAGTGATGAAGAAATCTTACCGTATTCTTTTTCCGAATTAGTTATATTTAGTTCAGCTGGTAGCTTAACTGAATGTATTTAAATCCCAGTATTTCATATGGAGCGGCAGCCTATCTTACCTTCACAACACAGTAGTCGGATATAATCCCTTGGGGCTGGTGTCAGAATTCCTGGCGTCTGACTATGACTAACGACTGTCAAAGATCTACAAATGACAGCCGGGACTAACAACTTAGCGTGCTTTGTGAGGCACGGAGGAATCTCGGTATGTTAAGATGATCATCCATCTACTGGTTGACCTCAGTACTTGAAGATCAAATCGTGCGGCTATCATTACTTTAGAGAAAGTGATATTTATTCGTATTAAATGCTAGAAAGTTAGACTTCATTTCATAGATATTATTTTTATCAAGAATTAATTTCCATTAGGTAGCTAAAGGCTTAATTAATTGCAGAAACATTTGAAAGAGAGACCGTAGCTCTAAAACGCAAAGAGTAACTGAACGGGCAGAGGTGAGTTTTAGTCGTGAAAGTTTGAAACTCTATCGTTACACTCTACAACAAGAGATGTCATTTGATGATTTTCCACCTAAAAAAAATAGGCCTATTAAATAAAACTGAAACCGTCTTCGAGCAGCCCTAGCGCTAGTGATACTTGACAGTGTCGCCGGGTCGCAGTGGACGAGCCCTGTCAGCAGAATCCGACGACGCTGACTACCCTCCAGCCCTCTCACATGTAATCTCTTAACGACACCGTTCTAGACACTTTATACGTAGATAGCCTTATATAGCCTTTATATAAATCATCACTGGTGACTGAAAAGTTGTGTGAAAATGGTCGAATGCGGAAAATGATGTGATATTTTGGTATAAATCCATAAAAAAAATTAAGGAATCATTTAGGTATGAACCATGCACTAATTTCTGATGTTTTATTAGTGCTAATGTATTGTGAATTGTCATGTGGATGATAATAAAAATCATACCGATAAATAAATTTATTTAAACATCATTATATGTAGTACAATGAGTAGACTCAATATACAACTACTCACTGAAGGTAGATTTAATGCAACTGGTAATTTCAACAAAAAAACCAGTCAACAAAAAAAAGTCTAGCGGTAGATTAAGTACCATTAAGATTGAATAATTAAAACCATAAAATACTTAATAATACATAAACTCATAAAGAATGAATAGAAAAACATTATAATTAAGAGCACACAAAATATACTAATTATGATAAAGATCCAACTAAGTTTGAGAGGACTTCAAGTTCATTCCTAATTTTATGTTTATGGGAAAATTTACTCTCAGCTTAAATATATGGGGGAAGATCACAGGTGCGTCGATCCCAAATATACGTTTATTGAGACAAGTTAAAGGTAATGACGATAAAAGAAAATAGGAAATCATCCATTGGCTTCTCCCTCTATAAGGGTGTCAGGATTTTTATTGATTAAAACCACATTTTTGTCCTTCCCCTTGTCTTCTAGGCCCGCGAGTCTAATGGTCGGAAAGTCCCCGCGGCTAATGCTGGCCTCGGACCTGTTGGTGTCCTAGGGGTTCGATCCGGACAGTAGCTTTTTTTTTTTCGTTAGGGGAATCATCAGAATGACTTCTCCCACTCTTGGGTGGAGCAGGAGGGTCTGTCAGACTCTTACTTACTAAACTCCTACCCCGTTCCTTCGTTGCCTTCGATCTGGGGGACACGGTGACAACCTTTCGGACTTTCCGTGTTCCCCAGAGGCTTCGGCCCTACCGGGTCCCTACAGTATGCTGACATCTCCATTCTCCATGCGCGCGTGGAACAGAACGCGACGTTGACAACTAGGCTCGATCTAGATTATTACCAGACTGCAGGATGGCAAGCTACCCATTGCACGCCGTCCACGAGCCCGCGCCTACGGTGATCCGGACGGTAGCTGGGGCGTAAGGATGTCTGTTCCCTCAGGTGACCATTCCGTCTCGCTCTGGGCTATGGCCTGAAAAAGGCCCGATGAGAGAGGTCGCCGCCAACGATAACAAAGTTATGATTTACTTAGTTTTACAACAAATGTAGTGAATATATTTGCGGAACAAATATAAACCCGCGAACCAAACTTCTGAAGTTCAATTGAATGGAAAGCGTTTCAGAGGCGATATTCTCAACAAGTACCTTTTTATTATCCGACTACTTAAAAATGATATCTATTGTTTACTTTTTTGTTTTAAGTAAATGTGCCATTTTTTGAATAATGTAGTCCTTCTAATCTTTGATCAGTGTTCATTTAGATATTCGGTCTTTGTTTTATAAAATCTTCGTAGGTACATATGAATTAAACCAAAAAAGGTGGCCAGGCCTGGCCTGGATTCTTCTTCTTTTTGGGGTCGTCTCCTCAAAATTCTACGGCAGGACAATATATTTGTCCTGGGTTGTCAATTTTAGTAATAGGGCTTTTTGTCATTCGATGTTAGACCACCAGAACACTGGGTGACCTATAGTTACCTCTTTTTTGTTCAGGTAAATTTTTCAAAAAATCTTCGCCGCGGTTTATTACCATTAGATTTTTCTTTATTACATTTAAGGTTGAGTTCTGTAATTTTGTCAATGATAGACACGACCCGAAAACTACATAGTATGTACTTGTTGAGCACTACCTATACTGGTCACCCGTACTTCCCATCGCAGCATCTTCATTTTATTTACGTGAACCTCGTGTCATTCTTTAGTAGATTACCATTTAAATAGCATTGTAACGAATTATAATAAAAAAAAACACGCGTCAAACCAACATCACCCTAAAAAGCAATTCCTACTTCGTTGCATCACATAACAAATGATTCCTTGTCACTCAAAAAAAGCGTTCCATTTTCAGCAGAACGAATCTATCTACCTACATTATATACGTAATCGTTAAGCGACTTGCGCCCGAAGGCCGAAGTGAAAAGAAATCATACAAATTATCTTAAAAGGAACGCCGAGGACTGGTCCAATGTCAATCTTTTTAAGAATTTAGTTTTTCACTTTGCGTAATTGGAAAAAATATCGGCGTTGGCGAATGTTTGGGATTGCCTTTAAAAATTTAAACGTAAATTAAGAACGAACCTTTATTAGGAGTGTGATTGAGTAACAGGAGTGCAGGAATACGAAGTGTAATCAATACGTGCCAAGCCTTTATTCCGCCTCACAGGTGGCTTGGCGAAGGTATTTCCATCCAGCTCCTAAGTTTATAATGAAATTGTCTGTTGAGCGATGATACTGAGAGTGGTTTTGTACTATTTGCTAATAACATTACCTGGGTATCTATGTATTGTCACACGACGGGTAAACCGCAATATGTTTTTTTAATCTAATATTTAAGAAGATTCATGAAAACAACGTATCAATTTCACATAATTACGTGGAACTCTTAGAAGAAGGATTAATAAAAGGATAATCAGTTTATCATAAGGAAAATGAGTGTTATCAGCGTAACAAGGTGATAACTATCATGTGTAGAAGCGTCATGTTACTCGTATGGTTGAGAGATATTCGGGCAGGGCTGTCCAACACGCTTAATACTACCTCATTAGGGCGTCACAAAGCGAGCGAGCTCGCAGATAAACTCGTAGAGGTACCTAATCACACGGGAATGTAATTAGCACTGAAAACGTATACGTAACGTACGTACAAGTGACATTGTGGCACATTTCTGCAGCTAAAATAGCGGATCAATTTTATGAGTTTCGGATAAAATTCTGGTATCCGGGAAGGGACGTGAAGTACGTAGGTAATTTCCATCTCGGAAAATTAAAAACGTACCCAGTTCCGCCCAGCCAATTCCGTCCGTTATGTATATTGCCCCTGAGGTACGTCCTCGTATTAAGCTTTGGACAGCCCTGACGTAGAGCGTCACTTGAAACGTATCATTAAGTTCTAGATATCCGGCTCGTACGAGCATGTACTCGTACGTGTGTACGCGGCTGTAAGTCTGTACCGTTGTTAATAATGTTTGATGCAGAATTCGCTACGTTTGGAGGCAACAAATTACTGTCTGGTTACGGGTTTGGTTTGCTCTGAAACCAAATATTAGGGAATATCATCACGTAAAGTCTCGAAACACAGGTTTGTCCTTTGTTTGCTTACTTTTCTGAATGCGCACCACGTACGTTGAACAAGGATACCAATATAGACTACGTGTTTTGTTTCAAATGCATAATTTTCTGATCTGCACGCAGCCTTTCTGCCGGTCACCTTCTAATGAAGCATTGTTTTGAGAATTGTTATCAAAGTCTGCTAAATTAAATCTTGGGTAGGACGCTGTTAGTTTTGCAAAGTTTTCGAATAGCATCTCATTAACATGCTGGTGGTATGTTCTGCCACCTGCGGAATAAGAATGCGGACAAAGAAACGTGTGAAACGTGAATAGTGCATGCAACTTGAGCCGACTGTGAGCCGGCTGTGATCTTAATTTCAATTGGAGTTATTGTAAGAACCTAGACATACCAAAATTATTCACCCTCAGTTTATTAACCCAGTAAAGCAGACAAATATGTAAAATTTATTCTCCTGTTTACTACAGTTTTATCAACATTCTTCTTACTACAAAGAAAGTATAACGTTTCTTGATGTTTTCTCTAAAAAAACACAAACAAAGACAGTTTAAAAGCAAAGAAAATTTGTAAAAAAAGACGCACTTTTTCTTACAGATCATTATGTCTAGTCATTCTTTCCATTACACGCGTTACTGAAAGCAAAATGGAAATGCGGAATCTGATGCGACGAGCACTCGACCAACGATTATTAAAAGCATTCGAATGTTCTGCTGTTCCCATTATCGCGTTCCCTTCAAAAGAAAGTCATTTAAAATTCGAGATAACATCGTCAGGTTAGGAAATTGCTTGTCGTTCGTAAACTTTTCAATAGAGAGGTACACAAACCTTTGAGCATAATCTCGTGCGATATTAGAGACGTGCTGTAAAATCCAATATCACTTGTAAGCATAGCAAGTTTGTTGAATGATTTGTATGGAACTAGTTTTGAAATACTCTCAACTTTGAAACGTCCATTTCTATAAAAAGTAAATTCTGGATGCACCCTGCTGTAGTTGTTCTTCCTGTGTAGATACGGCGGGTTGATTTATTTAATTATTGGAAAACCTACTCGGTATCACGGAAAATAGGGTATGTGTAACAAGGAAACAATGAGCACGTGAATCTACACACACATCTATAACTAACATGACTTTTGAAAATAGAAAATCGAATACTAGTCGAATGGAGTACTATCCGAATACTATGTATGCCAATTCGTCAATCTTCGGGGTTACTTAGTACTGAAATGGTAAAAATTTAACCGCAAACATTGCAGTACCAGGTCTAAAGTATGTACAAATAAATATAAAATATTACTACCTTTTTTTTTTTTTTTTTTTTTTTCCGGTAGGGGAATCATCAGAATGACTTCTCCCACTCTTGGGCGGAGCGGGAGGGCGTGTCAGACTCTTACTGACTAAACCCCTACCCCGTTCCTTCGTTACCATCGATCTGGGGGACACGGTGACAACCTTTCGGATACCGTGTTCCCTAGAGGCTTCGGCCCTACCGGGCCCCTACAGTTTGCTGACATCTCCTTGAGGCGCGCGTGGAACAGAACGCGCCGTCGACGACTAGGCTCGGTCCAGATTATTACCAGACTGCCGGACGGCGAGCTACCCAGCGCTCGCTATCCGCGAGCCCGCGCCTACGGTGGTCGGAAATCGGGATCGGGATCTCGGCGGCGGCGGCGTGAGTTCCGTTGCCTCACGCGGTCGGCAGCCTCCTTCGCTAACATTACTGCTTCGCAGAAGGAGGCGACTGCCTGCCACCCCTCCTCGCTCCGGACCATGGCCTCTACCAGGGCCCGGCGCGAGAGGTCACCGCCGCCGATAGCCTCCACAAGGACACGGCGGTGCTCCGCCCAAGCGGGGCACACCTCTACCGTGTGCTCCACCGTGTCCTCCGGGCGGTCCACACAGTGGCGACACCCGGGCGTCCTTTCCTCCTTGATCCGATGCAGGAACCTCCCGAACTTACCGTGTCCGGTGAGGACCAAATATTACTACCTGAAGTGGATGCAGTAAGTACGTGATTTGCAAATCCAACATTTTCAAATATTTAAGCCGACCTCCGTGCATGTAGCTTTCTGCCACTAAAGCTAACATTTTACGAATACAGAGTTTATTAGGTACCTTAATATTTCGTCTAACTTCTTGGGTATAAGGGTAGTTTCATTAGTTCGTTCAAGTAGGACGACGTGGGTAGTATAGGGGTAGACCTAAGTGTAATTAGTTGAATAAAGCTCACAAAATATGGCTCTATCTGGAGCTGTCAATTTAGGGGAGATGCGCCGACAATTGGCTTATCCCTGACATACCCGATCTGAAGCCGAACCTACACAGACTCGACAAATACGTGACCCGAATATAGATTTTTTATCATTGTCAATTTCATACGTTTTCAGAAATACATATTTTGTTTACTTAAGACATAAAAACTTGTCGAACGAAATGATTTTTGTCGAGAGATAAATCCCTTCACATGCAGTGTAGGTAACTTTGGAAATGACTTCTTAAATTGACAAAATAAAAATTCAGTTTAAGATAAGACAAGCAAACGGGGCACGGTCGCATAAAACGGAATATCCAAAGAAATGGCCGATTTTATAGCTCGGCCAATCACGGTCGAGAATCGATACCGCTCCGCGAATATTATGTGCCTACTTGGTATGTCGGCTACAACTGTTCAACATACGTAATTGAACACAATGTTTAGCCCCTTGTAATTAAGCTGTGCTTCCGGAAACATTGTTTTACATAAATATTCAGTGTGTGTCTATCATCACCACACTACACATTCTGGCGAACCATAATTGGAAAACAGATTATAATAATAGTAGTGAATTAACTAATGAATTTGAACGAGAGCGACGTGAAGTGTGAAATGATTTTAGAGTCTATGGCACATGCTAAAATTATTGCTCATGAATATGGATTCTGAAAACCGCATTTCCTTTACGTTTAAATAAATGGGACTGGAGCCATTGAAGTAAAAATGTTCAGTCACACGGAAGAGATCGTAATTGCGATTAGTATTCTAACTAATTGCATCAATGTTGGCTCTTCCTAGTCTGAAAGCCACGACCAAATTAAGTTTCCAGCCACAGCACTATCAAAGTTGGTTGACGTTCTTTCCTTTTTATATCCAGACGCCAGTCTTCCTCAGTTTTCGTATTTACCTAGTTCCTGCTCATTACTAGAACAAAAGACGGTAGACGTTCATTAAAGAGATTCAACAAACTCACTTTCTAGTACGAATATTTTCGTAAAGGTAACTGGAATTTAATCACGGTTTTCAGATATTTTTTTTTATCGGAAATTGACGCTTCATTATTCAGCACGATCTCCATTATTTTTAAATTCTCTAACTTATTGGTATGTTTGTAGTCTAGTCTGTTTATAGCTTCATTGATCTAAGTACTTAGATACAAGTAACATAATATCCAATTACAACATCAACATCTGTGTTCCTCCCCAATACAGCGTTTTAACAAGTTGGAGAATCGCAAGGAACAGAGTCAATAACATTTATTTTTATCGAATACCTCTGTTTATATAGCCGATATAAGAGTAAGTTATACTGAAAGGCCTCGATTAGAGCGGCGCCCGCGGGATTACAGCTCGTTCACCTGGCCCGTTGGACTCGTTCCTACAACCATCCATTTTATTTTTTTCTCCCCTAACACCTATCTGCTCTTTGATGTTCGGAATCGTTTACCTATATTATTGAGGCAATCTCGATTCTCCGATACGTCAACATAAATATTAATATTTGTATAAATGATTAAGTTTATCTCGAGTGTAGTAATAACAGTAAATTTACGTAATAGCACGTTTTGATAAGTTATGAAGAATTTATGAGTTCATGCAAGTAAATAAATACGTAACGCGACTAATATTATAAACGCGTAAGTTTGTATGTATGGATGTTTGCTACTCTTTCATGCAAAAACCACCGAATGGATTTAGATGAAACTTGATATACAGGACTATATCTTGGAATAGCATAATATAGGATACTTTTTACATTGAGATTATATGCCCTTGAGATATTTTTCAAGTAGGTATACACGCAGGCAAAGCCGACGGCAGCAGCAAGTACGAAATAAATTAGACGTATTCCTCTTGAGATATGGTCGTAGTTTCTAGTTGAAGTGGGTTACCCCTAGGAGATTTGTGTCTAATTACAGTTTGAGAAATAAGAAATGAAAAGTTATTAAGGTCAAAACCGTCGCCGAGAGATAAGGCAAGTGGCTTCGTAATGTCCGAGACAAACGGCCAAATAATTACATTTTCTTGTGAATTCAATTGGAAGCTGTTATACAAAGAGCATATAAAGTTTTACGAGAAGAACATTATGTATTACATTCACATAAATTAAACTGTAGCTGAACCGGTCCAAGAATTCCTTTATTCATTTTCTTGATACGGTGCAGTTTTATGATTGAGTCGTAGAGTATTGATGACGGTGCGTTACGAGGGCGCTTATCATAAAGTTAACGCTAATGCAAGCAGGAGGGTAGTAAAGCATTTGAGGCGGTATCGTTTGACAGAGGTCCGAGTTTACGACCTCGTGCATCCGTCGGGCGACCGGAACAAGACCAACAGGAAAGTCGCCACTGAAAGTGATTCACGCTGAGATATAACACGGTTCTCTGTCAGCGTACGTTTGTCAAGTATTTTATTTATTTCTTTTTCGCTTAGATAGTTTACACAATTGGATGAGGCGGTGTAGTTTAGTGATATGTTTATTTAAGTCTGAGCACTGGAATATAAACGATTGGAATGTTTATTCTAGTAGTAATATCTACACGTGTTCTCTTTTTACACGTGTAACCTTTTTGTGGGAACCGTTGAGGTGGGAAATCATCAATAAGAGAGAGACTTTCCATTAGTGCCACTTTAAATTTCAGCACCACGGTAACTAATTCAAATAATCCTGTTGTCCTGGCAGGTATGGGCCCTAGTGGGTCTCGTCCATTTTGCTGACATTCATTTGAGACGCACGTGGATCACTTTAAAATCTTGTTCCCAACTGGACAGTGAGCTACTCACCTTCTGTTGGTACACGCCTGTGTGGTAGCCTATATTAAAGTTTAAAGCAAAGTTGTTTCCAATTTAGTTATCGGTTTTTCTCTCTATTTTTTTACAAGCCTCAGCAAATTTCCTCTAACTCAAACTGCGTTTTCTAGAAAGAAATGTTATTTGTTCTGATTTGAATTCTTAACAGATCCTTTAATTTCTTTCTCTACTTTTATGAACTGGTAAATAATGTAATAAAGTCCAATAGAATACTTACCAAGCTTCAGTAAGAAAACGGTCATAAACTTGCTTTTAACTTTGTTTAAACTCGCTAGCGCTATTCTCTCTTAATCGGCACTCGAAGTTTGTTCGGAGCGATAAAACACGGCTTAAATCGGTACATCGATTAACTTGATCGTTGATATTTCCGAGTCTCTGTCCTATTTATTATTCAGTATTTAGTTCACGTTTGCGGCAGATGTTTCATGAACGGTGTCTCGGAATGTAGCTATCTTTCTGTAATCAAATTATTACTCATTTAATCCAATTCCAGGGTCATTAATGTCTAGACGTTGTTCAGTAAATTATTCAAATCTATTCGGGTAGTTATGACGTTGAGATGTTGACTATTCTTAGAGGCGTGTATTATTATCGTAGCCTAATCGGTGCTAACTGAACTGTGAATGTTCAGAACGTTCTTTCTGCGCGCGCGAACAATCTGATCATGGGTGTGTTGGCCTTTATGGCGTGTCCTACGTACATAAGTACTACGTGATTTTCTTACAAATGGTATGCCAATAAATATATATCTGAATTCCTAGCGGGATACTTCGCTCGCAGATTTTAAATGGTACTTAATGCTTTGGGTAACGTTCTAGATTTTTGGGTATTGTTAATACGCTGTGGCGTCGTGTCTTGTTTAGTAACTAGGTTGTAATAGAATATCTACAAATGGAGAATAATCCATTACTTACATAGAGACCCATATACCTAATGTTTTCTTTAGATAATTTACAGATAAAATGGAGTTTTACCAGACAATAGTACCTTTTATTTACTCATTAGTGTATTTATGTTGGTCATGACAATTTGGCTGCAAGCCAAGTACTAGATTACCTAATCGTAGGAAATTGTCGTACAAAAGTAACATTTCTGAGAGGTCAGACTTCCACACTAATCGCGAATCATTTATTAAGTGTTCATATTAGCGGAGTAACGACAGCATTTCGATGATATTATTGGCTACTAATTATACGATCGACAGATATTATTCGGGATCGCCATATCTGATTCTATTAACGTCTTAACGCCTACGTTCATGGTGGAATTAGATCGGTATCCTGAAATACACGCAGATAGAGATATTTATGTTTCTCAGCGTACGTAAAGCGTAAAGGAAAAATACCTACAAATATTGAGATAGCCATTTATCTTTACGAAAGAATTCGTTTAGAAAAATGTTCGGGTTATAAATCAGAAACTTATGGTTTTATTTGTTTTGGCATGCATCATGCCATTTTTGTAATTATGTTGATACTAGCTTCTGTTTTTGTCTTTGCTTGAGTGAAAGTAGAAAGTGTACAGCACATGATCTACCCGTGTGCCAAATGTCATCCAAATCTGTTTAGGCATTTCATTATTTGATTTCATTTTATTATTTGATTGATTATTGTGATTTGTATTATGTAATTTGTTTAATTTTGTTATAATACTATAATTAATAACTCTGTACGTGTTGGTTCTGACTGTTAGTGCTGTTATAAAATAAATTTTATCGTGAAGGCAGTTACACACATACCACACGTAATAACATAGTCTTGCAAATTAGAAACCGATTATTTTAGTTTGCAGTGTGTTCATTGTGTACACAGCAAATAGTTTGTACCTACTATATTTGTCACAGCTGACGTTACAAGTTGCGAAAATATTTTTTTATAAAGGGAGATTCTCAACTGGAATCGTTCGCGCTGAGCGCATTCTGTACTTTTGTTCTTTTTACTTTGTGTTAACCGTTGTGCTGTGACTCTCCCGAAAAAAGTATTTCAATTCTTCTCTTCTATACGTATTTTTTCTCGCTCCCTGTACGAACTTTACACAGTAGGTAGGTTTAATTTGTTGAACAAGTCGTCAGGGCAATTAAGTCAGACAACCTTGGCCAATGGCCAAGAGATCTTAAAGGAGATTTTTCTAAAAAAAGTAGCAACACTAATGGACGCTGGACAACGTGTCACCGTCACCGCCATTCACTTGACTGAAGAGACTGAATAAACACTGTATGAGAGTTTATTCACTGAGGAGCTCGTAGCAAGATTATAACAGCCGCAAGGGTCGATCTTCAAGGTTTCTATTCACTGTTCCAGTACAGCAACTAGCTCCATCACTGCCACGCTATCAGGCCTGTAGCCTGATTCACGTAAAATCAAACAAGTTGTCATTGAAGTTTTATAGTCGTTCTATCAAAGTCCTACCCAAAGGAGCTCGTGGCTAAATAATAACAACCGTACGGGTCCATCTTCAAGGTTAAGTAACGCTTGCCAAGGTTGGCCTGTGGATGTGTGGTGGTGACCATCTTAACATACCGAGTTTCCGCCGTGTCTCGAAAAGGACTTTAATGTTTGAATCCCCAACCGGTCCTATGAGACCGCGCTGTTATTGTTTTACTATTGTGTCTCGTTTCGCGGGAATGTGATAGATTAAGCTTTAGGTCCCGGCTGTCATTTGTAGATCTTTGGCAGTCGTTACGGATAATCAGAAGCCAGTAAATCTGACTCCAGTCTTGCCATGAATTACCGTGCTGCCCCAGTTAATGGGTTGTGGCGGTCTGGTAGGCAGCCGCTCCTTGTAAAATACTGGTATTCAGCTAAATCCGGCTTGACTGGAAGCCGACCCCAATATAGTTGGAAAAAGGCTAGGTAGATGAGACTTTATTCACTGGCCCAGTACACCGGACAAAAATTCCAAAACTCCGCAGACATGTCTGCGCTAAATTCAATATTGTATTCATTAAGAAAAACAATGTTCGGAGTGTCGTGTCGTCGTGTGTCGCCAGGCGCATGATTGTCAGATGTTGACACGAACTCCAGCGAGACAATTTAAGTTTCGTACAGTTAAGAGCAAAAGTACATAATAAACACTGCCTTAAACTTTAGAAGCTTCAAAAACAAACAGTTTTTAGGGTTCCGTAGTCAAATGGCAAAAAAGAACCCTTATAGATTTGTCATATCTGTCTGTCTGTCCGTCCCTATGTCACAACCACTTTTTTCTTTTTATAAGAGCTATACTGTTGAAACTTTGCAAGTAGTATTCTGTGAACCGCATTAACATTTTTAAACTATTTTTTTTTTCACAGGGTGACGCTGCTAACAGCAGCCGTTATTAAAAAAGGATGTTAGACATGTCTGCGCTAAATTCAATATTGTGTTCATTAAGAAAAACAATGTTCGGAGTGTCGTGTCGTCGTGTGTCGCCAGGCGCATCATTGTCGGCTGTTGACACGAACTCTAGCGAGACAATTTAAGTTTCGTACAGTTAAGAGCAAAAGTACATAATAAACGCTGTCTTAAACTTTAGAAGCTTCAAAAACAAACAGTTTTTAGGGTTCCGTAGCCAAATGGCAAAAAAACTGAACCCTTATAGATTCGTCACGTCTGTCGTCTGTCAGTCCGTATGTCACAGCCACTTTTTTCTTTTTATAAGAGCTATACTGTTAAAGCAGAGTAAGTAGTATTTTGTGAACCGCATTAACATTAAAAAAAAAGAATGTTAGCTAAAACATTTAAACTTTTTTAAATATTATTTCCAAGTTCGAGTGCTCTTAATGAAATACCCTATATGTTAGGCCCATAAGTACAAAACATCGTTATTTACCCGGTGGCGTAATTGAAAAGCGTTTTAATTACGACTCAATTAAATGATGTTGTTCATAAAACATGCAGTTTGTGCCACTGACTGGTAATTGTGACTGCTCGAAAATCCACTTATGAATGCTTTGTAAGTACAGAGTGGTTCTGTTTAAATTACTGTTCGGGAAATGTGGTTCCAGAGTAATTAATATAAATCAAAATGTTAAATGGACGCGAGACGCACGGGACCGTTGTTTGTGGTGGTACTTGGGAATGATATGTATTTATTAGATCTTTATAATTAATTCCTTATAGTACTACTTAGCCCTCTTCCTCTCTTCTAATTTTGCTGTATTCGATTGGGTCTATATTTATCGTATACAATATTTTGCCATCTTCTTCATTTTCTTTTTCTAAAGTACATATGAAATGCAAATAAAGTATTGAGTATTGAGGTCTACGTCCAGTAGTGGACGTTTATGAACTGAAAAGATGACAATGTGCAAACAGATGATGTGAACATGGACATGAATTGTTTCATTGGTAAATCAGCCTTATTGCTAAACGTTATGCAAAAACTTTATTTTATCAAAATGTTTTGTTATAATTTCTGTTCCTAAAACCACACCGCCATTCGAGACCTTTATAAGGCCTTAGATTCCGAAAATACCCTATTAGGCTGAAGGTCCTTTTACAGGACGCAGGGAATCACTAATTATTCAGAACCTGCGTATCGAATAGAATGTACCTAGGTTTTACCATTTGATACTTGCGAAAGGGTGGCTCAAGACGCTTTTTGATAAACGGTCAGTCCTTTTATCAAAATTGAAATAAATATCAATCAATTTGTCTACTTTTCCTAAAAGTATTAAGGGACTACACACACTTATTCAGCTCTATTCGCGTTTCGCTGAACGGTTTTGGTCACACTTATTCAGTTCTACTTGTGTCAGCGGCGTACAGCGGCGTAAGAGTGTTATCTCCGCTAAAATGCTTCTATCTACTACGTACGGCACTGAATATGCTGCGAAGACGGTCAGCTACTCAATTAGTATTGAGATGTTATTTTTTCTCTGTTGATCGCTATAATGTGACGGACTAATATCGTACAAGCAAGAATATTTTTGCACTAGAAATATAAGTTTCTCTTCGTCCATTATTTTATTTCGAAAAAATAAAGGAGGTAATTAGAATTACTTTAAAACACGTCCGAACTCTCGATCCTTGCGTGCATAATGATTACGTAATAATAAATCATATCTATCCAGGAGCTATGCAGGTTGCAACTTGTCGACAAGGAGTTGAGAACCATACGTGTGCAGCGCTGTTCCGCCCCATTCAGCGTCGAACGCGGCAGAACAGCGCTGAATGCGGCAGATCAGCGCTGATCTCTATCTAAAGCACTCGCATGATAAAAACACATTTGTTCTCATTTTATACTCGTTTGCCGCGAAAGCTGAATAAACGCGGAAAGCTGAATGGATGCGTACGCGTCTCCATACAAAATCGTTGTTTTCTATGGACATAAGCTGAATAGAGCTGAATAAGTGTGTGTAGTCCCTAAGTCAGCATCTAGTTTAACCGAATGCAACTGAATTATAGGATTTATATGGAGCGTCTGTCAATTGGAGCTCCACAACCTAATAACGGAGTAAAACTTGTCATCCCATGGCAAGATTTTTTTGTTAAGTGGGAAATCTTCAAATGACTTCTCACGCTCTGGGAGAAACAGGGAGTGTCAGACTTTTACTGCCTTAAATCCTCGTGTTCCTTCAGTTGCCTTTTTTGCGAGGGATTTGGTTACTCTTACGAACAAACCACAGCTCTCTGTCGGGCATCGATCTAGGACCCTTAAATTTTGCTCATATCTCCTTGTCTTTACTGAACAGCTGGACGGCGAGCTGCCCATTGCTCACCTTCCACAAACCGGTACCCCTTGGCAAAACTCGTTTCTGATTTCGACTGTCTGTAACGACTTTCAAAGATCTACATAATATGACAGCTGTGACCAACGGCAAACTGCGCTATCCAACTTCTTCGGCCGAGGCTGTTATTATACACCTGATCTCCTTCCTAAGCATTTTGATTCAATTAATATTGTTTACGTTTTGATAACAGTTCTAAAGATAACACCCAAAGGTCAATTTCAAGAGTGGCAAGTTTCACTACGATTCTCATAATTCTATCGCGTTCATCGACGCTGGTCGCAAGATGGCTGTCCCTTCAATTTGTCAACGATTATATATTTTCGCTAGAGTGTTAGTGATTTGTTGTGATCTACGAGAAAAGTAGGTAAAGGAAGACGTAACACGTGGCACACGTAGTATCGTCTACGGCAAATGAAAGGCAGTCAGGCGTGAAGAGATCATACGCGATCATATATTTAATTATTACAGCTTGGAGGACTTACAGCTTGTAAAGGAAAACTGATTAAAAAGAAATCAATCATTGACGACAGTTTGTTTATTTGAACGTGATAATCTTAGAAATTACTAGTTTGAACAGAAAATGAAATTGTATACTTTGGTAGCTAATTTACCGAAAAACTATAATAAGCTATACCTATTACACCACCGTATGACCCATGGGAGTGAAGGACCCACGGGAGCGGACCAGTTATCAAAAACAGTGAAATCGCGAGAAACAGCTAGTTTTAAATGACATAGGTTTATTGTATTTAACCAATATATTCTGAGAATTTGAAGTGTGTGTCACGCCTGCTTTTGAAGCATTACCAAATCGTGAGCTGATTCACTAAAGCAGGCTTAGATCCACGAAAATTGATAATATACATACTAAAACAAAGACGATTCCGTGAAAACATTGCTAACCTACTTAAAAATATATTGGTAGAGGCTGCTGCTAGCGGCTTCACTTGCGTGCTAGTAAATTAATTATCCCAAGGGAAAATACTACCCTTATAAAGAGTATCTTATATGACTCCGGGACGTGGTCTACCCATGTACCAGGTTCATATAAATTCATTCAATCATTCGAGCGTGAAGATATAATAAAAATACACACACAAACTTTCGCTCTTATAATATTAGTGCGATTATCTATGTACGTCTGATATTTCACGTACATTTCTCGAATTTGTTACGCGATGGATATTATTTTCGATGGATAGATTACATGTTACTGTTCTGAATCCTTATATTATTATATGGGATAAGCTTTGTACAAATGTTTTGCTATAACGTTTGAATCCCCAACCGGTCCTATGAGACCGCACTGTTATTGTATTACTATTGTGTCTCGTTTCGCGGGTATCTGAGTAATTAATGTTCTATTGTTTTTTTTGTTTTATAGGTATAATATTCCTGAAATTAATGATTCAATTCTATGAAGAGTTTACGTAAATGTTGTGTTAGTAACGAGCGGGAGACGTATAAGGGATACTGAAAAATTGCCTTGGATTTATGCAGCTTTGTAAGGCCTCCCGAAAGGTGGACCGATCACCTGGTGGGGGGTCACAGGAAACTGATATACCTATACGAGACGCTCAGGATCGGTCGTTGTGGCGGCACTTGGGAGAATCTCATGACCAGCAGTAGAAATGATGATGATGATAATGATGATCTATGCTCAATTCGAATAACCATTCCAGTAGGTACTGTTAAGTCAGATGGTCGATACTGGCTGCGAAGCAGTAATGCTAGTGAAGGAGATGGTCGTACGCGTGAACGAACAAACATCCTCACGACCCAATCACCGAGATCCTTGGCACTCCGTACTAAGATGAAGTTAGTAGATGATTTCTCACCTTACAAAGAAATGTACTGTTATTATATTTACGCTTTCCTTCCAAAACATTTATTAGAGGTAATTTTTAATCTCGAAAGAAAAACACATATCCTGCAACAATGCAAGCTGTCGCTTACGCCGTTCTTACTCAACAAGGGTCGAAATCAATTGAACAAAAATACATATTGTTCTTTAGTCTGTGTAGACTTACTTCCTTACTTGTTGCGAGATTGTATGTTAAACGGAAAAACCCATAATAAAGCTTATAAGCTTTGTATCGAATCCGTTTTTGTTCTTTGTGGCTTCGGGCGGTATTACCGAAAACATTATTGCGGTTGTGCTTTGCCTTACACTTAGAGAACAATCTACATGAATGAAAATGTTCGTAAATGTCATATTTTTTGTG
The DNA here is from genome assembly GCA_030763345.1 of Mythimna separata. NCBI lineage: Eukaryota > Metazoa > Arthropoda > Insecta > Lepidoptera > Noctuidae > Mythimna > Mythimna separata. The sequence goes on from CM061187.1 coordinate 9,723,864, forward strand.
TCGTCAGTAATGTTGTAACATACATATGTCATTTTGGTGGTGTGGAGATTGATAGTATTGATTATTTTGTAGCATTTGGTTCAGAAATATCACACGTTCCCTCATAGTTGCGACCATTTCCTTGTCACTCTGGACCATGGCCTCAACTTGGGGCCAGCGCGACGAGACAATATTTCTGCTTTGGTCCTTGGAAGCCACTCTTTAACCACTTTATCTTTTTTTCTGCCCAGATCTATTCGAGTTTAATCGTGTAAGCTGAAGGTACTTCTAGACAGACAATTAGATATATCTTTCAATAATATTCAGAAAAATATGCTTTTATAAGTATGGATCAAAGTTTTTTTTTGCATAAGCCATGAGAAGAAAGAGTGACTCATGTATGAATGTTCTGAGAATACATATATTTGGTTTTCGGATTTGGAATGTTATCCCGCGTAAGACGTTGATTTGGGTTTGAAAAATAAACGTTGTGCTAGACGAAGTTAATACTATTAGTGATGTACCGTTCCCGGGAATATTCCGGTACATTCGGTATTTCGACTATTAAATCGTGTAGTTAACTACTGAGATTCCGAAAAGCTGGGAATTTTGAGATGTCGTAGATTGTTATTATCTCAATTCCTTGACTTGCTTATGTTATTCAATTTATTTTCTCGCTTATAAATGATATTTAGATTTATAAATGATTTTAGAATTTAATAGATTTTACAAAACTCTTTTATACGTCAATTTTAATTCTTACATTAGGTTAGTACAGTACATAATGAATTATACATACTGTAAATTATTTCAGATTAGGCAAGAGTCGAATGTATTTCTTGTTAGTTATTGACTTTCTCTTATTAACATAAGTCATGTTTATATGTACGAGTATTCTGTGCTGAAACTAGGTGAATGTTAGCAGGCCATCTTATAATAAAAATACACACAATTAATTTTTCGGTAGTATATCAATAACGTCCTGTTTCTAGCGCAGTATGAATGACGGCTGCCCATCTTTGGGTATAGGTCCAGGCTAAACCTTACACACAGTGCGCCCTGATAATAAGTATAGAAGACAACGTGAAGATGCTTTATTTAATGTGGTCTAGTGAACATATCCTGTGGTATCCCGACCGACGATAGCCTGCACGGCACGCTTCTGCATTTGGAGAGTGCAATGCCAACACGTCCCGAAAGCTCATCGCCGTATTGAAGCAGCAAGCACCGTCCGCGTCGGGAAATAACAATACGCTAACAACGCTAGAGATATCCTGCTAAGAACATATTATAATTGTACGACTTCCGAAAAACTATGCCTCTGATCAAGTGGCGTCCTACAGTTTTGCGTAGGGGGTCCTTTAGCGTTGGCACTAATCTCAAAAACTGGCATCGCACTTCAACAAAATATGTTTACTCAAAACAATATGAAGTGTAAGTACGAGTAATTCCAGTCTACAAAATCTGGAGCATAGATGTGGGGTAATCCTTTCGGTATTTTACAGAATGCACTTTGGAGAGTGTGCACGCAAATGATTCCGCCATCACCATTCTACCATCAGACAACCCGTCGTACGAGGAGTATCCACCCTTACATTGTTAACACCTCTACGGTCCGGGCGGACAAAGCGTTTTGCCTCGTCGTTTATACCGCGTTCATCGAAGGACTGCGATAATTGGCTTGCAGTGATCGTCCCGTCAGTTTCCTCGTATAATTTAGGTGTCTTCAAGAGTATAGTAAATAAGCTCTTGATAAACTAGTGCACTTCACCATCAACAATTACATCAAGCAAGCAGTAGTTTATGTAAAATTTAAAAAGGTTTAAAGAGCTGCTTAACAGAAAGAACAGTCTCTAAATAGACTGACTGTAGAATACATAAAGTGCTACATTATAAAATAAAAGAATACATAATGGCTTTAGCAGAGCGCATCCCGGCAAAGTTCAGTTAAACGCCACGCGCCAGCCGACGGAGAAGAATCTCCGTATTCACTGAGTCGCCCTAATTCCTTACAATATATCTTACTTCATTTGAATAGGCTCTCGCCTCATTACTCTTCCGAATTTAAAAGAGAAATCGTCTAAAGAAACGTCTATAACAAAAACGTACAGACGTTGATAGGTCGATCTGAGGCCTTAGTGCGAGTTTCTAACTTAATTTTATTGTTATTTTTCAAGGATACAAAGTCTCCTTTTCATTTAAATATCTATATCAGTAAATGAAAAGAAAATTCTATTACTCTAATAAATTGTATTGCACATAAAACTAAAATGTATTATCCTATTAATGTATGATATTTTAGGGTCTTCCTTTTCCCCATTTGTCTTTTAAATTAAAAGCCAAGCAAAAATAAAATGCAGCTGACTTTAATGTTAAAAAAAAAACACTAGAAATTACAAAATAACTTTAATTAGGTGTTTTATACTAATTTTGTTTCTTCGTTATTTTTTTATTATTTTTCGTTATTTTTTTTAATCTTCGGTATCTATTACACCGACTTTTTAATTTGTAATTTTAAGTATTTTTTTAACAATGTCGTCGGTTGTAATTTTTTTGTAAAAATGTTTATATTTTACAGTTTTCAGTTGTGGTTCACCCAACTCTCTTTCTATTCCCTCCCCTTCTTCCTTCGGCCATCGACTACACGTATAAAGAAATCAATTTTACTTGTTACGACATTTCTGCAATGATCCCTTGAAGAGTACCGTTTCAAAACTTCGAAGTTTATCATCAGATTTTAACAATAATTCTATAGGTCCTATTCGGGCGTATAATCTTTAAATAAAATTTAAAAATAATCGGTTTACAATTGACCGAGAAATCGATGAACATACATTAAAAAAATACTCGTTTTTGAAGTCAATTTAAAAGAGAGATAACTCCTGAACGCTCTGTGGGCATTCGGTAATTTAATCATTCAGTCGAATATCCTCGCAAAACTTGTTCCAGGAAATACGAGAATGAGTTTTTTTTTTAAAGTTAGCTGAAAAATATTTCACCATTTAGGTTAAAATTCACGCAATATAACAGATCTTACAAAATTAAATATGTACACCATGCAAGTGATTTGAAACAGCAGATATGACATTAATATTTTCTTTTATTACGCTATATGAATTTTGGGTTGCCAATTAGGTGATTCTTTGATGGCATGTCACCGCTTAATTTTTTTTTTCATAATTATGTTTAGTGGCACGTTCTTTAATAACGGTTTGCCATATCTGTTCAAGAAACTCCCTGACACTGTAAAAACTATTAGCAGACAAGCATTTGTAAAAAATATTTTTGAATACGTTGTACATTAGAAAATCCGCTCTAAACCTGTTGTCTCTAGCAAAAATAATTCTACTAAAATATTTGAAAAATAATCACTCAAAGATAAAAGAGCAGAAAATTAAATTTCACTTACACGGAAATAAGCATTTTGTTTCATGAAGGAAAATTGTATTTTTATTTTATCTCTGTAAGCAGCGTTTATACAGTTACCTTCTTATTCCGTTAGCATAACGGAGTGAAGTGTAAATGTATTTGTGAGGGCGGAATAAGTCGGTTTTCATTCCAGAGGAATGAGGGAGGGGCTCACTTGTGATGTTGTGCTTGGTAAATAAAAGTTTGGCTCTGCACTAATCAAAACTTAGACGTAGCAATACAACCTCTACTGTACATCCCGACTTTGCCTTAGTAAACAGTCGTAAGCTAAACTTACGGCGTTCGAAAGAGTTCGGCCCTAGATCACAAATTGCAATTGAATGAACTCAGGTAGTTTTTAGCCAGTAAACATCTAACATTTACAAAAAAAAAAACTTAAATGCTAAATCTCACGAAATAGCCTAATCTCGGGTTAAAAATAATACCTAGGTTGTATGTGCTCTTCCAGAATATAGTCTAACAATGTACCTCATCGAAATCCGTCTTGCCGTTTGAATGTGAAGAAGTAACATACACACAAACTTTCACGTTTCAATATTAGTGTGATTATCTTCAAAATTGGTGTTCCACACTACGGTTATGTCTATCAAAAAGACAATACTATTCTTTATGTAGTTTTCCCAAAAGAATCGGCACGGTGATCCCCAATACACTCCGGTGCACAAAATGCTGGTCATGGTCCATTAGCAGCACTAACTCTCCTCCCCCAGTGATTTCCACAGCTTCCGCCGACGCTCCAACAGCTTTATTTACAGTTCTTTCCTCTCTCAACATTGAATTTTTCCTTTGAAAAATCAATAATAAAAATACAGCGACCTAGTAGTAATTCGACAATACAAATAGATACTTCTTCAGAAATAACGAGGACGGGAAGTGATTTTGAGTGGCAGGAAGTGATTCCTCTTTTCCGTAGTACCGACATATGATAGGCACTGTTAGTGTAGTAGTAGGTATAGCTTTATAATAGCATAATCAGCTTTGTAGTGTTCTTGCTACTGGGACTCAGGGCTCCTTTCTAGGAGATGAAATGAACTGTAATCCAACATATGGGCCCAGTGCAGATTGTTTATTTTTTTTGGAAGGGGATTCATCAGAATGACTTCTCTCGCTCTTCAGAATGACTTCTTCCGCTGTGCAGATTGGTCGACGTCACGTGTCCTCAATTTTTCTGTTCTAGGACATGCCTTTTCATGCACCTCTTAGAGAGCAGTGGTGAAGAAATACATTACACAAAGTGATGCGTCTGGCTGGGTTTGAACCCATTTACAACTCGTAACACACAGTTTGGAACATGGAATAACGTAACAGGTATTGTAGCTGCGAATCCCGAGCACAGAACAGGCGATTGAAGGTGTAAATTATTAAAAAGGTCCCATCGCTTTACCACCCACGTTATGCTTTAGCATGACGTGGGTGCTTTAGGCTATAAGTCTCATGATTTAACATAGAAAATAAATATCATTATGATCAGTTAAGTAGCTTAGTAGTAAAAACATTAACGTCGTCAATCAAACAAACATACATACATATATATCGCATTTATAATTTCACCCGCATGGTAGTTTTTTCCTCGGTATAAATTATAGCCTACAGGTTAATCGGATTTATAAGCAGATTACTAGAAAATTTGGAGCTCTCGAAATGCAACAAGTAATCTACACTATTATAATAAAGAGGTAAAGTTTGTTTTTTTGTTTGTATGAGGTAATCGGTGGAAGTACTGGTCTGATTGCTAATTTTTTTTCACCAATAGAAAGCTGCTGTAATCCTGAGTGACATAGGCTATATTTTATGTACGCAGGCGAAGCTGTGGGCTAAAGCTAGTAAATACTAAGTAATTATTGCATTTTGCGAGCTCTCAACTATCTACCTTAGTAGGTAGGCGTCAGATTTTGGAATAAAGTAAGTTTATTGACCCTCCTACATTTATTGACATTCTTAATTTCATTAATAGAAATAAAAACATAAAGATACATAGAGTGTGAATAGACACTATCGTGATCTAAAGGAAGTAATGAATAACGGAAAAGGTCGATGTATTTTATTCCAAGTTTATCAAGCACCTAGTATACTTGTAGCGAAGCAAGCCGTACTTTCTTATACAAAGAGTTTGCCAATGTAAAATAAGGAAGAACATTTTGAAAACACTTTGAACGCTATTCTAAATATTCAATAGAGAACTTTCTTAGACTTTGCCTGGCCTGAAAGGAATTCTGAATCTTCGAAAGTTTTCTGCTATGAATGTTGCAGGTTTGCATACAAATTCTGGGCTCTCAGCATTAAGTGTGAACTATCTATATGTTCAGCACCAACGTCAAAGTAAACTCCAAAGTCTTGGACATAGGCGCCGAGTTGCTAGTCTGTCGATTTTCTATCGTTTACACTTCGGGGAGAGTGCACTGGAATTGCACAATTTAATTCCACCAAGTCCATTCCATTATTGGACCACTAGACTTACGGCGATGTGCAACCGGTGAACATTCGCACAAAACGAAAATTAAAAACCTTCTTAGTGCTCGCCTAAGCCATAAATAAGAACCCTTTGAAGAAAATTGCAAGTAGTAGTTTCAGCTATGCGTTGATATAATTCAGTCAGTCAGTTATTCCTTTTACATGTACGAGTATAATAGATAGATTATTTCAAAATACTTATAACGTTGGCCATGTGCCAAAACATGACAACGAAAATTGTTTTGCAAAATTATTACAGAACGGAAATGCAAAAATGTTATGGAGTCATCCTACTCCTGTCAAAAGGATTATGAACCGTATGCATATTAAAAACGATATAATAAAGCGAGGTTTTCTGTTTACATGATGAGTTTATTAAACACAACATACAGTTGAACCGAATAGTACTAATCCTAACTAATATTATAAATGTAAAAGTGTGGATGTTTGTTAATTAATCACGCAAAAAGGGTTGAACAGTTTTAGATAAAATTTGGCATGCATATGGCCTTTGACATGGAAAAGTGTGCACTAGTTTTTGACGTTTTATAAGTGCCCATGTAGGCCTATGTAAAATAAAATCATTTTGCATTTTAATAATAATAATAATTTACTCTTTATTGTACACCAAAGAAATACATTTTGCTACCTTTTATCCCGATTCTTGAACACGCGGGCGAAGTCGCGGGCGGAAGCTAGTATAAAAGATCTGCATTGTTAATTTTATCATTTACAAAACACTAATATAAAAAATACTAGCACTCTATCTACGACTCTACTCGCAAGAATGATTTAATTAAAAACTTTAACACCCAAAATGGTCTTTGAGGGAATAGGTTTGAAAAACTAATAATGACAGTGAAAATTTGTGCGAAGTTTTAAGTTCATTAACCACCGAAATAAGAATCCTTCATTTAATCTTTAACACTCTCTAAATCGTCTTAGTAATTAATAAAAGATATTCATTGTTAATTTTATCGTTTACAACACACTAATATAAAAAATACTAGCACACTATCCACGACTAGACTCGCAAGAAAGATTTTATTAAAAATTTTAACACCCAAAATGGTCTTTGAAGGAATAGGTTTGAAAAACTAATAATGACAGTGAGAATTTGTGCGAAGTTTTAAGTTCATTAACCACCGAAATAAGAATCCTTCATTTAATCTTTAACACTCTCTAAATCGTCTTAGTAATTAATAAAAGATATTCATTGTTAATTTTATCGTTTACAACACACTAATATAAAAAATACTAGCACACTATCCACGACTAGACTCGCAAGAAAGATTTTATTAAAAATTTTAACACCCAAAATGGTCTTTGAAGGAATAGGTTTGAAAAACTAATAATGACAGTGAGAATTTGTGCGAAGTTTTAAGTTCATTAACCTCCGAAATAAGAATCCTCCATTAAATCTTTAAAACCCTCTAAATTGTCTTATAGAGGAGTTTTAAAAAACAAATTACGGCGACCTTTTTTATTTACGAGTATTTAGGCTACTATTCATGTAAACTTTCAAGTATGTTGGCCCCGGTGGCCCACAGAATAAGATTTGCATACAAATAAAATTCCCCTTTTTCACACCCTTGAACATTTTTTTTGGAATAACTCAAATGAATTTACTTGGTCGAAGAGGATAGTCAGACTATAGCTGACTAAACCCTATCTTCCGTTCGAACAATCTCGCAGTTTCCCCACCCTACAATATGTATTGCTTTGTAATTAGAATCTCTCCGAGTTAATTTGTACAAATACATGTGTGATTGAGAATTAGCGTGATTTGCTTTGCGAATTAATACTCAATCAAAGGGTATTTAGGCTTCCACAAACAAGCATAATACCTACTACTGCGCTACAACACGTTATTATAGAAATTATGGTTTAAAACGTGCTGCCACATGATTACGTAGAGTTTGTTTATTTTTGCAGTAATAAAAATCCTCCACATCGCTGAAGACCGCCGCTTTGCTTCATTGTATGGCGACGCTAATCTCTGATCGAGGTATGAAACAGCTCGTGACACTTGGCGAGACCTTAGATCACGCAAAATGGCTACAAAAGTACAATTGCCGACGAAGTTACTGCTACGGAATTCGCTTGTGGTTCTTTTTAGCTAATAGTAGATGTTGTCAGAACCTTTTAGTCCAATCGACCATCTATTCTGTGAGCAAGCAGCAGTTCTCTTTTATTCTGCGCACTGGAAGAAGGCCTTCCATAAGGCGGATCAATGACCTAAAGAGGACCGTAGGCATCCGAAAGAAGCGAGGCACACAGGACCGGTCGTTGTGATGACTCTTGTAGAGACACGAATCCAGCTGTGCAGGTCTTTCGTATGAAATGATGATGATGATGATGATAATAAAGATATTTTATTGAAGTCAACCACTTTAATTTTTGGGACAAATGAAAGTTCCTCTAGCATGGTATATCTTCAATTTAGTAGAATAACATAAGACGTCGACGAAGCAAGTTTATTTTCAATTAACCGTCAAAGTTGAGGGAGTCGGTGAGTTTGAAGGAGTATTCCACCCATTTAACTATTAACGTGAAGCTCATCTTACTACAAGCATATTTAGCTAATTTGGAGATTTCCATTTTATTAACAACGAAAGTTTATTTAACACTGGAAAAAAAGCAGAATTCGGGAAACGTGGCAAAAGACTTGCTGCCTTTTATTCTTTTTTCTTTTTTGTACACAACATTTTCACAAATAAAAACAGGACAGGTGATGGACAGGTGTGTATTTTTACATATAGATATCATGATACTTAAGTATACTTATAGCGCACGTTGTCTCATGAAGGTTGCAAAGTTGGATTTCGATGGGCTTGTCTGTGTGCGGCGAGCAATGGGTAGCTACAAAAGATGTCACCAAGATTAAAAGAAAGATGCCTGCACAGGTTGCGAAATTGTTTGAAAGAATTAATTCAAACAATTCAAATTTTTTTTTAGTCCTAGGTTGACTGGTACAGAATGCCTAAGGCATTAAGTTCGCCTTTGTAAATTGTTTTTTTTTGCATAAAGAATAAATAAATAAATTACCATGGTACAATGTCTAACACTCCCTCTCGCTCCACCCAGAGCAGGAAAAATAATGTAATAATTTCTCCACTTCAAATAAAAGGTAAGTATAAATGTTTATTACCTCTCCACGTAACCTATACAGCCAAAGGAAAGTACGAGTACTAGTCCAGTCCATTACCATAATCCCGTACAAATATATTCGCTGCACGCGGCGTTGTCCGTTGTTCGTCTTAATTATGAGAGCTCCAGTGACGGACGGACGGCCCCTGAATACTGAATCGAATTATTCAAAAGCCGATCACCTGCCAGGATTATCTGTTGCTGGCTTCATTTGTGTTTAGATGGAAGAGGCTGAATGGGCTGTTTTCTCTGATATTTTGGATGTTAGGTACTAAAAGGGGCTTTTGGGTTAAGCCTTCAAAGTACGTATGTCTATCTAATAATTTAAAGGGGCACTGTAACTACTAAAGTGAAGTACATAAGTCTACCTAACATCATCCATTTTGCTTTACATACTGCATTTTGGGCAATCTTTTTTCTAAATAGTGCAATTATTATTATTATTTGTTTATCCTCACGTCGGAACGTCTTAAAGTAATTACACCAATGCAATGAAAATGTTTGAATATAACTAATGCGAAGAGCAGTGATGGCCCAGTGGTAATTGAACTGACTTACCGAGTTGTAGGTCGTGGGTTCAAACCCAACCATTTCCATTACTTTGTGTAATTTATTTCGTCACTACAATTTTCAGAACGGTGAGGTTAAATAAACAACGTAAGGAAACCGACATGTCCTAGAACTAAAAATTCGAAGATATATTACATCCGGGAGTGCAGGATGGTTCCTGTACTGGGCCTGCGTGGTGGATTACGGCCCATTCCCTCTCCTAGAGAGGAGACCTGACTCCCAGCAGTAGAAATAAAAGGCTTATTATGCTTATGTTATAGCTAATTCGAGCGTCTCAAATGATCCGTATCTAAACACTATTGTGCTGAGATTTTTTTCGGTCTTCGTTTTGTGCAATTTGCCAGAATCGAATTTATAAAATATTCTTATTTCATTTGTTTTTATTGATAGGCTCAAGTTTGACTAGTATCTTGCAATATGATCAACGATGAAAATTAGTTAGATATTTTGTTTACCAGTCTGTTTTTTCATTATTTAGTTGTAATAAATGTATCGAATCAGCCTTCTCTTCCGAGAAGCTTAGCTTTAGCTTCACTGAGGTAGTAAATACAACAATCAAATTCACAGCAAAGATCTACCGAGATCGCGCCTTTCAATCAGATATTCCTTACATTGCCCATTTGTCTATACAGTTCTACGAGTATAGGTAGTTCGTCTAATGAAAGCGCGACCTGAGAAAAAGAGGTTGAATCCAAAAATGTTGTACGAGTATGTGGTATTACTAACTAGTAGGAGAATCATGTCTTGACACTACAATTTTTTTATTTCCTACAATTGCGACTGAATAATGTTGCCAATTAAATAAAAAAAAACTCCAGATCGCGCTTTCATTAGACGCACTCTACCAATTTTACATTACAATATCCACTAGGAATCAATTTGTGCACTGGACAATATGTAGAATCAATGAAACAAGTGCGATATCGGTATAAAGGAGCTGAGAATTTTATTGCAGCGTTGACTACTTCAGCTAAGCTGACGAAAAAGGCTAACACGGTATATTTTCTTCCAGATTCTGCATTTGAATGTGTTGTGAATATGTTGAGGAGCTCGTGGCTAGATAATAACAGCTGCACAGGTTGATCTTCAAGGTTAAGCAACGCTTGCCTAGGTTGCCCTGTGGATGGGTGACCATCGTAACATAACGAGTTTCCTCCGTGCCTCGGAAAGCACGTTAAGCCGTAGGTCCCGGCTGTCATTTGTAGATCTTTGGCAGTCGTTACGGATAGTCAGAAGCCAGTAAATCTGACTCCAGTCTTGCCATGAAGTACCGTGTTACCCCAGTTAATGGGTTGTGGAGGTCTGGTAGGCAGCCGCTCCTTGCAAAATACTGGTATTCAGCTAAATATGGCTTGACTGGAAGCCGACCCCAATATAGTTGGGAAAAGGCTAGGCAGATGATGACTGCATTTGAATGTGTTGATACACATTGTAATAGTAAACAAAGTGACTGTATGGCTTAAAGTACTAAGTATTCCAGCCAAAACCATTAAACAAATCTTCACCTAAGACTTCTATACTCATAGGGTTATCTTCAAACCGAAAAGCCGGACAATCTAAACTGGCTAGTTTAGCCGGACATTTGATTAAATAGTCCTACCATATTTTTGTTTTAATGCCATGGCGGAAGTTTTACTTTTTACATTCAAATGAAACAACAACTAATAATTGCTCGTTTGCAAACGCTTACAATTGCAAGAACATATGAAAAATCTAAAAACTGGTCGAATTTAAAAATCCTAACAAAAACAAGACCGGCCGTACTCCACCTAATTTGACCAGACACAACCAAAAAGCCTGACGGTGTCCGGCTTTATCCGGACGCCTGGCAACGCTATATATACTCGTATTGTCTTTATGATTAAGTGTACCTACCTACAACAAACACATTTCTCCATAATTTGAGTAAAATCTCTCTGTTCAATTCAAAAGCGAAGCAGGTTCTAGTTTATTCATCCTATTCACCAGCATTTTATATTTTTTGGTTTTATCTTCACAAGTATTTATGTCCCCGTGTCTAGTGTGAGTTCTTTGTTCACGATACGTGATTCACCCGACAATACACACAATATCACGTAAGAGTCACGGAAAACGTGAGCTATATTTTAAGTCGACTCCATTGTTTAAAACATTTACTGCACCCGTTAACTTGGAAGAAAAATTGCTACTACAACTTTTAAAGACCTTTTAATCTCTAGATGTATTGGAAAGAAATATAAAGTGAACAGAATACATGGGAATCTACAAAGTGCATTGGGGATTTAAAAATTTCAAACATGCTGCGGGCTATATAAATGGATTTTAAAATTTCAGCTGCTGTAGCGTTCGGACATAAAGTCACCTCTCTATGACACATTGAATGAGATTACGATATGGCGACGGTATTTGGAAATAAAGGAGACAATTTTTTTTCGGCCCACTGTTAAACGGTAATGTTTATTAATGATATTGCACATGAAAAAAGTGATCATCTTGTTATAATTAACTGACCAAAAATTATATCGATACGTAACCGGAATAATGAAATAATAGTAAAATAGTATTACGGCAAAAAATGCTTGTTAGGAGCGTTTTTAGGTTTATTTTCAAAATCACCGTGGAACAAAACGTAATTAATAGCCCGTTGCAGATACTCTGTCTTCCAGTTTCCACACCCAGCAGCAACCTTCAACCTTCCAGAGCTGGATGATTTTCCTCAATTGTCATTCCAGGACCTAATTCTATTTTCTCTAGGAATTTATCAAATCAAACAATCTCGTTCATACTATGGAGAGCATGTCAGGGCCTCCGGACAATTCAAAATCGAGGTATCTGTCCATGATTATGGTCCAAATAATTATCTCCTACAAGGTAGGATACAATAAAGGCACACAAGTAAGAAAACTCATTATATTTATATACTAGCTTTTACCCGCGGCTTCGCTCCCGTCAAATGACTACCCTACATATCCTATGCTACCCTACCCTACCTTCCCTACCTACCCTACACTACACTACCCTACACTACCCTACACTACCCTACACTACCCTACACTACCCTACACTACCCTACACTACCCTACACTACCCTACACTACCCTACACTACCCTACACTACCCTACACTACCCTACACTACCCTACACTACCCTACACTACCCTACACTACCCTACACTACCCTACACTACCCTACACTACCCTACACTACCCTACACTACCCTACACTACCCTGCACTACCCTACACTACCCTACACTACCCTACACTACCCTACACCACCCTACACTACCCTACCTACCCTACTTTACATAACTTTTTTTTTTTTGAATTTTTCTCTCCGTAAGAACCATCATTGAACTTCAAGGAACATTTTAAAAAAAGAATCAGCCAAATCGGTCAAGCCGTTTTCATGTGATGTCATGACAACGAAAAACGGGTTTCATTTTTATATATATATAGATTAGTTGACACCACTCCATCAATTACTAACAATAGAGCTGCTCTTGCTGGATACTGTTGTAATTTTTAAGTGGGCAGACGCGCAGTTGGTTGCTGTGCACATGTGATGTGTATAGTGTGGTATTTATCTTGGGCACGGCATCAAGGTGAGGTTGAGCCACCTGCATCTTTTTAGGGTTCCGTACCTCAAAAGGAAAATACGGAACCCTTATAGGATCACTTGGTTGTCCGTCTGTCTGTCTGTCTGTCAAGACCCTTTATCTCGAGAACGCGTGAAGGTAGCAAGTTGAAATTAAAACTATATACTCAAGTCCGTGGTCCCTTGAAGCTGTGTAAATATCAAAGTTGTAAGTTGACGGAAAAAGAAGATACGCCCGTTTATGTTGCAAAAAATGTACATTTCGACACTGTCAAAGGAATCAAAATTCATAAGGTACTTCCCGTTGACCGAGAATCTTGAAATTATGGTACAAAGCATGGTAATTTTAGCACAAATATAGAATAAATTCTGAAAACTGAAAGTTTTTAGTTACGTCACAAGTTTTTTTTTTTTGAAATTCTTTAAGACTCGATTCGAGAATTGAATTGTTTTCATAGGTAAGTTGGTACGGAACCCTCCTCAGTGCGCGAGTCCGACTCACACTTGCCCGGTTTTTTAGATGAAATACTGCTTTTAAGAGATAAACAGTAATAATATTTCTTGTAATGTACCTATAATGTGTTTTTTTTTCCAACCAGCTTATAACACATCACCTTATTATTTTAGATTTACAGTATTGGCCGGCAAAAACCGCGCTATTTGGAAATGAATACCTACATCTAATCCATTTCCATTAATAAGTCTATCAAATCGTGTAAATCACATCAAAATCTGTCACGTAGTACAGACGTGACTTTGTTTTATACTATATATTATTGAAAAGTGCACTATTTTGACTTAAAATACCAAGGAGGATCCACTCATAAGATAAATAGCTCTTGTGAGATTTTAAGTTATTATGAGAGTCATGTTTTGACTGTCGTATTTCACAGTATTCCGGTTTCATAAAGTTTTGCTAATATTACCACTGTAATCTATAGATTGTAAGGAATAAACTAACGTGCATTTCATTGCTATACGCCACAATTTGTAGAGGGCCTATTCCCCAAACAAAAGAAATTGTCTCCTTTGAGAGCTCATTTTTGAGTTTCATCTTGATCGAAGTGGGGGGGTTCGGGAGGTTTAAATAGGATTTCTTTGATGATATTGTTTAAAGTGCGGTGGGCAAATCAATTGAGAAATATTACGAAACCTTGTATGGTCTGAAATTTAGAAACCTACAGCAGTATTGTTGTAGATACTGGCTATAGTCTCTGTGGGGCAGACCTATTTCTTAGTTTATTTTCTTTTACAAGGTTATTTATTTGAAATCATCTATATGTTAAACTATTTGTTTGCCGAGTTAGTTACTTATGACAGTAACATACTCTTCGATATTCTATTTTTTATTTATTTATTTATTCCTATCCTGTCCTATTACTCTAACAAGTGTGATTGGACCTCAACCTTCTTTCAAAGACAATTTAAAAAACGAAACTTGTATAGTAAACTTACAAAGATGTACCAAGAAGACAATTTTCTAAGATGTAATTTAATAGATTTGTCTGAACTAGACACCATTGTGCATCGAAATATCGCCGTCGGCAATTTTCTAGCCTCTTGAAGCTTACAGCTGGAATTTCCTTATGGCTATCGTGTGTCGACAGGCCTGTGTGCGTCTTCAAACAGAGCTCCAGGGCACTCCGGGCCAAGAAACTTGTGTGCCCGCCAACTGGCTTCGATTGAATCATGCATAATCCCATCAAATACAGGTGAGATTGATATTGAGCTGTGTAAGTCCGTTTCAACTGCAAAGCCAGTTACAAAACATTGATTTGAATCCAAAGTACATTCTCATCTAAATTGTATGTATGTACATAATTTAATAAAACAACCCTTTTCATTCAATTAAACGTTGTGAAAAGCCTACCTCAATGTTGCCAGTGCGTTTCCCCTGGAGCAGTTGAATTTCATTTTTGAGTTCAATACAACTTTTTCGTAGGTAAATATGTAAATGTTGGAAACGCGAGAACCTTTTGACCTCTCCATTTAGGTAACTTAAACATAATTATGAAGGTTCACTTCAGCACGGAATACGTAATAAAGAAAGACATGTATGCTAAACTCTTAATTTTTTATTTATCACCAAAACTGTAATCACACTTTGGTACAAAAACAACAAATCTTGTAACGACAAAGTATACTTAATTATAACCTCTAAACAATAGTCGTAACAATAAATAGAACAAACCTATCTAACTCATCTCTTTAAAACAGTTATATGATCGCTAAAATTGACTTTGTTTTTATCAAACAGACTATTGATTATTATTCTTCACAGTACTATAATGTTTCTGTTTTCAATTCATTACTGAGAATAACACAAAGACAAATTCATTATTTTATAAAGTCTCAGAGAAGATAGGTATATATGACACAAAGATTGAAGAATGTACGATTCAAAAGTGTTGGCTCTACATTATAAAATATGAATATTTAACTACGACAAAGGTCCCACGAGTACTTTAAGAAGTAGGAAAAATTAGCTATTTTATTTTACAGTTAACGATCTACTCTCCAGCTGATGATGAAGGTATGTTTGGATTGTAGGGGAACAAGCAAACATGGTTACGACCCATGTCGGGCGCGGCTATCGGCTATATACCCTTCAGTAAATAATAACAGTGCTTTATTGTACGCGATATGAATAAAGAGACAAAGGAAAACATTCAGTCCGCTGGCTTGTTAAGGTAACAGAAGGATCAAATGTTATTTTGTTTCAGTTTATTGCTTCTCAATAAATCTATCACTTCAACTTTCACTTCAATT
This sequence comes from Mythimna separata, assembly GCA_030763345.1. Taxonomy (NCBI): domain Eukaryota; kingdom Metazoa; phylum Arthropoda; class Insecta; order Lepidoptera; family Noctuidae; genus Mythimna; species Mythimna separata. Next base: position 9,739,788 of record CM061187.1, read on the forward strand.
AGTAGATACATAATTTTCTACGGAAACAATTATTTACACAATTCCTTCATAGTCACTAATGAAACAAAATATATATTTTTTTGAGAATTGTTTTTCGCGAGAATGGCGCGCACTATGACTCCGGCGCATCATACAGAAGTAGTGATCTGTTCTATGAGGTGGTGCTCGCGGCGGCGGCAGGCGGGGCGGCACGAGCCGCCGCGCGCCCAGGCGGTGCCGCGCGTGGCCAGCCCCTCGGGCACGGAGCGCGACGAGCGCAGCGGCGGCGCGCGCCGGTAGCAGTCGGGGCAGTGCGCGGCCGAGCAGCACGCGCGGTCCAGCGGCGCGGCGTACGACAGCGACTTCGGCAGCCGCGTGCCACACGTGGGGCCGGGCCAGGCGCAGTAGGCCGTAGCCCCGCCGGCACTGCACGCACACCATGCGGGCTCACAGCGCGGCGGAGGCGTCACGCACGGACACGACTCCACCAGCGTGGGAGCAGGCGCCGGTGGTGGAGGCTCCGGCTCCCTCTTAGAGAACCCAACGAAGAACAACAGCATAGCGCCTGCCAGGGTTGCCGCTGACGAGAAGTAGAAGCCCGCTCGTGGTACTTGTTGGTTGATATACCCTGTCACTGGTACACCAACCATAACCGGAATAGCTTCAGCGCCTTGCACGAAACCTGTTCAAATAATAAAATTTCCAAACCATCCTCTTTTAAAGCATCCTATAAAATTTTTACTACAATGAATATCTTACCCCAAACTCTAGTAAAATGTCGTCCTCGAACACGTTCCATAGTGAGCATCTTCATCGAATATAAAAATCCTCCCAAACAAAGTCCGTACATCCAAGTAAACAGCACGTATCCGTGATAGCCTTCCACGCTGCTTAGTGCGAGCATTGAGATACCTGCAAACATGTTTCTATATTGCTTCTGAAAAATATTAACAACGTTTATGAGGGAATAAAGTTGAAATGTAGATAGTAACAGTACCTATTCCGACCATAGCTGTTTGGCAGAGATATTGCTTGGAGACGAGGCACTGCGCCGACGGCCGCACCAGCACGAGCCCGAAGCCAGCACAGCCGAGCACCGCAGCGAACCCCAGGAACGTTTGTAACAACACTAGAGCACTCTCCTCCAAACCTTCTTGAAAACCTTGCAAAGCCTATTAAAGAACAAATATTAATATTAATCACGTAAACTTCTTTTGATTTCCCAAAACTTTACCAATTAGACTTACCAAAAAAAAGACGGGAGTGTAAAGTCCAAAAGCAGCTAATCCGGCGGCCAGGAACAAAACTTTCGCCGGCCGAGATTGGAGAGGGCTTAAATCGAAGATGGGTCCTCCTCTCTTTAGTCCTTTCTTTTCTTTTACCTAACGCAAACAGAAACGAGTTAATTTAATTATAATCAATCAATTAAACTTGGTCGTAACATTTTCGAGTTGGGAAATATTAATTTAAATGAAAGTTTATTTAACCAAGTTGAGAAAAGGGTCTAAATCTAAATGAAACGTTCGTTACATAAATTAGTGTCAGTTTCCGTTGAGTACGAACTGCGGGAAACAATTCGTCTTAGATCGGAATCAGTGGGTTGATTGAATGATGTGAAAAGTTTTCTTCTTACCGGCCTTACCTTTCGTCGTTGGTTCTTGAGGTGAAGTATGGCGCGGCGTTGAGGGTGATAGAGGGATGCACTGCGATAGACGGCGCTTAAGAAGAAAGCCAGGACTAGTACGCCAGTTACTGCTTGTAAGCCCAAACGCCAACCTAGTTTTCTGAAGAAAATAGACGACAGATTATTATTTTTTTGGCTTCACGTAAATATTACATCCGTTCCAAATTCCAATTTCTTGTAAAATTTATTTATTTTTATCTGTATTTAGAATCGGTCTACAATACAGCAAATTGGGGTCGATATCTCAATTGCACATGTTTTATAAGAAATTTTATTTATTTATTAACCAAAACTAAAAAAAATAGTCTGTGTCATACCCCACGGCTTCCTTATAGGCGACGCTGAAGAGTGCGATGCCCACACCGCCGCCAGCGTGGGCCACCAGCTCTACGAACTGTCTCCGTCTCCTGAAGTAGGCGCCCAGCACCAGGCCGGCGGACTCACGGACAAACCCACAGCCCACACCCAATACCACTCCTGGGATGAAGAAGATCACAGTTTTAATACAATAAAATGTTCGACTAAACGAGGGGCATTTGTGTAAAGAAACGGAATAATTTAGAACTTACTACACTTGTACGTGTGATAAATAAATCAAGATTTCATTTTTTGTGACGTTTGGGTTGCAATAAAAACCGTAGTAGGTAAGTAATTGGATGCAAAGTTAGTTGAGAGGCGTAAAAAGGATTTAATCTCTCCTCTAACCACCCATCCTTTCTCCACTACATCACCATCACCATCCATCATTATCATTTCATATCTCGACCTCCACTTATTTTTAGTAAATACGACACAGTTAAGCCTGTATCGGCACCACGCCTGAATTTCCTGAAAAGCTTAGTGTCTCCAGTAATTAGGCTTTGAAAGCCACAGTGACGGTATTAAGTCCTAGTTAATGTGGCGCAATTGCAACCGAACACACTAATACTGTAACTACCTGAAAATAACAACAACTAACTGAAAATTGTAACAACCAGGGTAGCAACGTTTACTATGAAAAGATGAAAATTATATGTACATTATAATATGTACAGAAAATGTTCTCTAGTAAGAGAGTTACTCTCTTACTAAAGATTTTTCTTTGAAAAATTTGTAATAGAACTCCTATTACAAATTTTTCAAAGAAAAATGTTGGGCATTTTTAACTTTGCTTATCTGACACTGTAAGAACCGGTAACAGCTATAATTAGGATGTCTGTCTACTCCTTGAAGTAACAGTGTACAGTACAGAGATTTTTTAGAAAACTTACAAAACCAAAGCATTCTTTAGAACTCAAAATTCTTCACAATACAGAGAGAAAACGACAAAAAATACTCATAAAAGCGAGACTACAATCGTCTCGACTATTTTTATCTCATATTTCAGAATACAAGACCTCGCAATTATAACGATGATTTATTTTTTAATAATTTATGAACACAAAAAAGATTAAAAGAAGGAAACAGAAAAATAGGTACAGAGGTGATGCTTATTACTAAAGAAATCTCTTCTTGCATACCTGCGAAATGAGAGTTGGAAAACGATAGAAGTAGTCACCGTATCTAACAAGTTATAGGCAAACAAGTACTTACAAAATAGTTATTCGTATCAGTGAAATAATATAGAATGAATATATAGATATAAGATGATTCTACCAAAATCGAGAGAAATATATTAAACCCCCACTATTGTTACGAATGGTTTACAATATCACGCTTAGCAAGCATCCTCGAATAGTGAGCAAAACTAACAAGCGAGGTTGATTCAATATCCGAGAACCTGCACTAGTGTGGGTAAAGGATAACTTATTGAACTGAACACGCGTTTTATACTTCAGCTTTACACCTTTGTTTTAGAGAGATAACAGAGGAATTTACTGCAACAGAAGCTGGAAACGAAAAGTTTTCTATCGTGGCCGGTTCATTTATGGCTTAGCAAACGTTTATCGGCTAAAGTATTGCTCTCGTAACTTCGGTCTCTAAAGCTTAAAGCGAGCTTCTACTAATTTCGAACTTTATTGAAGCTGTGGAAATACACAAATATAAAAGAGAATAGTATGAAATATGAATTTGTTAAAATTTATCAATGACTAACCGCTGGGTAAAAATCAAAATCGTCTTCTTCCTGCCCTTATCCCATATTATTTGGGGTCGGAAAATCAAAATATGATATAAAAAAAAACAAAAATCTGACCCTGTCTTACGATTTCAAATATCTAGTAGATTACGTTAAACAAATATTTGAAAGTTACATAAAAAAATGAGGTTTGTTTTTTATAAGGGTCTAGCAAAAACAAATATCTTGAATAGTTAGTGTATGTGTGTGTTTTTTTTAACACGGAGAAAATCACTTTTACTGGGCCGCGAAGTCGACATAGATCTGGGCAGAGTACCAACAAAATATTCTGTGACAGCCGAATCTTAACGTAGATCATATTCCAGCTGTTGCGAAGGGTTTCTAGAAGTATCTAATATCGTGTTGAGACTTCTCAAGTAGTTGGGTGAGAAGTCTAGTTAAATTTTACTATTATTATATTCGTTGTTGTACAACTCGTGTAAATATAAGGCAAACTTATCTAAAAACAAGTGTATAGAGAGACCCTATGTCTTATCGCGTTTCCTCCGTTTGTCGTTTGTTGTTGTAGTTTCCTTCGTGCCTCGGAAAACACGAGGTCCCGGCTGGCATTTGTAGATCTTTGGCAGTTGTTACGGATAGTCAGAAGCCAGTAAATCTGACTCCAGTCTTGCCATGAAGTACCGTGTTACCCCAGGTAATGGGTTGTGGAGGTCTGGTAGGCAGCTCTCCTCGTAAAATACTGCTATTCAGCTAAATCCGGCTAGACTGTGGGGAAAAGGCTAGGCAGATGATGAATAGGGTCTTATCGCACAGGACAATCTCTTGCAGACAACCTTTGGATGGATTGAATGAAAGGAGATAGATTTAGAGCTATCAGTGTACAAAGAACAGAAAAAATAGTATTATGACATAGCAATATGAAATACATAAATGTAATACCAAATAAAATACTAAAAAGATACCTATCCTTCTTTAGAAAAAGAACATAAATGAGAGCAAGAGTTAATGCGCCATTTCTAAACGTTAGTAACGTTTGTGTCATTTCTAAAAGTAACGCATATCACAAACAAACAGCTTGAATTATAAAAGATTTGTCAATGAAAGACAGCGGAATAAAAGTATTTTTAGATTTTCCGATGATCACAAAGACCTATAATGTCTATTACAAGTTACAAAGGAGTACAGGGAAAAGCCAAGAAATTCATTTGTCATTCTAACGTCTAATCACTGTATTACTAAAGCTTTGGTCAAGTCTAAGTAAAAAGTCTCTTGTAGATCTTTGTTACCGAACATAAAAATACTAGGAAGAATAAAGAAAAAATAATGTAGAACGATTTCAAAGCTTTTTTGTATCAAATTAGCTGCTGCTAGCGGCTTCGCTTGCGTCGCAGTAGAATATTGTTCCAAGAGAATATACTCCTGGAATAAAAAGTCCTAAATGCTATTCCAGGACATATCTAACTGTGTCTTTCATCCAAATCCCTTCATTAGTTTAAGCTTGAAGGAGTAACAAACACACTAACTTTTGCCTAAGTATATAAAATTAGTGTGTTTTAAAAGTAAGAAAGGTACTTACCGTAACTTAGTAATGTCTGATGAAGCTGTGTGGCAAATGAAGTGAACAGGCAAGCGAGTGGCAGAAGCAGTCCTCCAAGGAGTGCCACAAGACGCGGCGACTTCCTCCGTGTCGCTGCGAAGGCACCCGCGGCTCGAGATACTCCCACACAGATGGCGCCAGCCCAAACTAAGGGACAACGTTGATACATGTAGTATATTATTGAACAAAATGGAAGAATAGAATAAACTTTATTGCACACCAAAAGAACAACAGAACAGCTGAACAACAGAACAGCCGAACAACAGAACAACTGATGTAAAAGACTACGACAGACGTAGGTTTTTAAAAATCTAGGTTGTCTTATGTTTCGGAGAGTACTTGTGTCAAAAATACGAACGAGGAGATGACCTCAGTCGTGAGAGAACGGATGGCAGGGCGGATTCCGGTCACCATAGACACGGGTTTGCGTACGAAGAGTAAACTCGTCTCTACCCGTTCGGTAAGGACCAGGTTTGACTAGACGGTGCCTAGTTTTGTACGCCTCAAGGAGCTGTACGCAAAGTTAAAGGGATCCAGCAGGACCGATGCCAGTTAGTGTCACGGGAACATGACACTAACAGACAGGCAAGAGTGATTTCGGCCCTAGAACGTAAAAGTCTGATATGCCCTCTCCTTCCGTTCTAGAGCGTGAGAAGTCATTGAATGATTTCTAACATCAAAAATACATGTGTCCCAATGACCTGATCGTGACAGCTAGAGGAAAATAGATTTTTGAAATTTTTAGCTCTTCGGGCACTTTGATTAAAAGTTGGCTTTGTTTTTTCACAATGAAATTGACAGTTTCGATATTCATGTGTATTTTATAGAGACACGGTTTGCAATAAAAAATGCGTCATATATCATATGTACGAGTATTTAAACAGACGTGTAGCTACGCGGTTCAGTATGGCGTATTTTATTTAACTCTTTACATTTCCTGTTGACCTTTTCGTAGTTTAGCGAGCTTTCCCGCGCTCTTGTTGACGAGGGACCCACGTTTCAATTCAAATTCGCTGGATTAAAGTTCTGCGGGCAAAGCTTGCTATGTGAGGGAATTAGATAACTTTCATGAATAGATTAATCTCACGTATTCCATTTGATATGAGCAGATAAACATACTCTCAGTGTTGACTCGTAGAAGTTTGAGCACTGTAATTTGGCTGAGCGTCAGACTTTGTACCGGCTTTCAATGCCTCTGTTTATACGAACAAAAACGACGCGATTAATTTGATCAAACAAGGTGTCAAATCACTTTTCAACAGGAGAATTGACGGTTCAGAGGATCGTCCCGATGTTCCCACGAGGGAACTAATCGGAACAAATTGTGTTGACAGCATTTTTTGCGCGAAATTGAGAACATAACGAACTTTCAGTCTGAATTTTTGGTAATTGAAATCTGTGTTTCAGTCAGATTATTTCGCATAATATCCGTACAGTTTTGTTCGGTTTGAAATTTCAATGAAACTGAAAAATATTAAAACACATTGTTCAGTTTACCTATATGTAGGTGCGGAACAGAGTGTAAAGGAAAAGGATACTCAGATCAGACGGTTGTTATGTCTGATCTGAGCAACTGCCCGAGACGTGATTTCGGGTTGTTTTATAATATGTGCGGAGAAGATTGCGTGGTGCGGAATTTCATAGATTTCGCTATCTTTTACTAGCTTTTGCTCGCAGCTTCGCTTCGTTTTTTTCATAATAAACTTAATTAAAATAGATACCTTTTTAAATTTTATTATACTAGACATAATATATTATGGGGACTTCTGAAGAAATATTTTTGCATTTTCCTCTATATTATTAGAGTGGAATAGTTCTACATCCTGTGCCTCTCCTTAGGGACATAAGCATCCTATCCCAACATAGACGAACGTACAATAAAATCTGAGCGATAAAACCCTCGCAGTGTCACGAGGAAACTCTTTACCTCTGAGTATCATGTCAACAAAAACAGATTCAGATTATTGTTGATAGGAGACGAACAAAGAAAATGTAATCCACAAGACCGACCTTGGGTTCTATCAAGTAGTTTGTATAAATAAAATAATGCGATTTATAATCAAACTTATATGTATTTAATAGAGCAGTGGTTTTTCAGGTGGGAAATTGTCCAATGGCTTCTCCTGGCCACACCTGTTGCCTGGAGTGAAAGCAAGTATTCGACTTTTACAGACTAAAATCTGTGTAACCACAGTAAATCTTTTAACCAATTAAGCAGCTCAGGCCGGCGTAGACCTTAGCCAGTTAGCTCAAAGACTCGAAGCTGAATCACAGTCAATAGCAAGTTAAAATAACACTATTACAAAACGCAAACATTGCCAACTGCAATGGATCATGAGATAGCATCAGCCACGTCATTACGTCATCAGATACGCATTACGGTAACAGACAATAGTGCCATTGTATCCACAATGTCATGTTCAATGCGAACAGAATCGCAGATAAATTCTTATTTCCGCGTTAATTGGTACCGCTCACATAGTGCGACCGACGTGGACGTAAAACACATTAGTCGAATGTGAGACACTGGTAATTTGGGAAACGCCGTCCATCGCTCCTATGGCTCCAAGATTTCACTTAACACGATTAGCCCGCACCGAATGACCGTCCCCGTTATAAATATTGTCGTACACATTTAGGGTTGCCACTCTTCAAAGTACAAGTCAAAACGTTTATTGCGAACTAAGTGTGCTGTGTGTACTTCATAATGAAATATAGTGTAGGTAAAGTGTGCAAGTGTAAAAAATAATTAATTTAAAGGTTCCACTTTTATTTTTATTTCAATATTTTCATTTAATTTATTTAATAATTTTTTAAGACTTTTCCCTTATATTTTTACTAGAACTAGTGTTTAGAAATTAATCTTTTAAGATTTATCCCCCTAATTTCTAACTCTTATAATTTATCATCAACTGAAGCATCATTAAAGTATTTTTTAACTCAAATGTGTAGAAGTTATTTCAGGTAATTGCAATCTATAACATTATGAGAACTATAAAGTACCTGAAAATCTTTTATTTCGCATGATTCGTTTTCTTTGGGATTTCATTTATTTATTTTATTTATTTATCGGTTTATGCACACACACAAAATAATTAGAAAACTAAATTAGAATTTAAAAACTATCTATTAAATTAGAATTTAAAAACTGTCGCCAGTATCCAGAGAAAGAGTTATTACTGTGATAAATTGAGTAGCAAATGGTGAGACAAAAGAAACTAAGCATCTCTGAATTTGTATAAAAAATAATTACTTATCTAATTTAATTATTTAAATATAGATTCTAAAGATGCTGTGCAATTAGTTAGTAGAGACTGATACTAATCTGATATAAACTGCAAAATGCAATAAAAAAAAATTAAACATAAAGAAAAATAAATTGTACTTTATTTTGATACAATGTTCATCTTTTTTCTCACCTATAATATAACCAATGTACTTTAGCTGCAAAAAGGTAGCTACCCTATACACGATCCCTTCAAAGTGTACCAAGAATCGTCGGACAAAGCTAATGCCGACAGAATTAAATTAGCCTTCAGGACATAAGGGATAATAAAATTGTGACGATATCATCTTGCAGCTTAAGAGTTATAATTACTTGGCCTGATTCTGCATTTTATTGTATTTTAATTATTGGCGCCGTAAGACTGGATTAAAGTTAATTAACGATTTTAATTTGTTGGGATCAAGAATTTTAAATACTTTCTGGATTGATCATGTCAACCTCAAAAACATACCCAAAAAAGAGTATGTTATCTCTTTCTACCAGGGTGTCCATAGACTAGGAAGAAAGGGACATACTACATCATTCTATTGTCTTGCTGGGTACAGCTTTTTTCCTTTTTTACTTGTCAATAAAAATATGAACTTAATAGCAATGAAAATAAAGTACACTTCAGAATGTGTAGTATTGCTTAGTAATCAATCTAGGGTATGAAAGATCCTTGGTTGGGATCTTATGGCTTGACAGGGTATTATAGCCTGAGTATAGTAGGAAAGAAAACATGTTTATGTGGTGAACAAATACAGACAATGTAGGAACAAACAAACTTAAATTTAATCAATAACATTGTTTGCATCACGACTGCTCCAAATAGGTTCAGTTCTGCAAACTGTCAGACACATACAAAGTGGTGACTTTTTGAGGTGGGAAATCGTCAAATTACTTTTGTACGTATAGTGTGGAGAGGGCATATCAGACTATTACTGACTAAAACCCATCTCTGATCTATCTAGGAGGCTGCCGACCGCGACCGCGTGAGGGAATGGCCCTCACGCCACCGCCGCGCGCAGCCGAGATCCCGATCCCGATTTCCGAACACCGTAGACGCGGGCTCGCGGACGGCGAGCACTGAGTAGCTCGCCGGGCCGATAGGGCGGAAGCCTCTGTGGAACACTGAAATTCCGAAAGGTAAGTCCATGTCCCCCAGATCGAAGGCAACAAAGGAACGGGGTGGGGGGTTAGTAAGAGTCTGACACGAGAGAGCGGAGAAGTCATTCTGATGATTACCCTTCCTAAAAAAAAAGTCTCTGATCTGTCTCTTTCAGTTCCCCTTTGCATTAACTCTTTAAAAAATCCCGCAGCCCTTTGAGATAATACCATGATCATCAAAACAAGCGATATTGCTTCTTCAGACGTTAAAGGGTTAATTTCACCTGGCCGTGATTGCTCAAGAGGCCTCTTGGTCCCAAAGGGCACAGTAATGGGAAAGTAACGGGCTTCGGTCTTACTGGGACCATACGGTTTTCCTGATACCTCTTTTAGGCTCGCGAGGAATACTACGCGTCATTGACTATACGAACTTGGTCCATACCCGACGGCTGGACAGCGAGCTATTCATTGCTCTCTGTCCACAAGCTACAGTCTGGGGATCGACCTCTCATCGACTCCTGATGCTCGGCGCGTCTCCTAGTTGACTGTATGGGTGCCAAATCAGCATTACGTTGTGTAAGGTAAATATACCTAAATACATTTTTGCGTAGTAAATGACTGATCTAAAGTTCGATGTTTTAATAAGTGCAGTGTTCGATATCGTCTTGTCCGTAGCGTACCTCAACTCGTTAACGTCGCTAAATTCCAATTTGAAAGCGGTGCAAATGGCGGAGCTGACAGAGTTATGTCCCCCCGCCCCGCCCCCACCACTGACAACAAAGACCGCGCTCATAACCGAAATTACTTCTACCTCTTAATATTCAACCCCAGTTGTGAATCTTGGAAAATTAATTCAATAAATCAACCTGGTCCACAAATACCGGTGACTTGGAAAGTTCATTTACTTAATAACCAATATTAAATTGTAGTTGTCAGAACACAATCTCTTGGCTTTGTAAGCTTTGTCCACATAAATTGGGACTAAATAGAGATGTCATGAAAAAGGTAATAAATGCCAACAGGCCGAACTAAGTCGCAACAAGTCGGGAACATGAGCCTCTTTATTAAATTGGAACTTTACAAAATGATAATTAAAAGTTGTGAAGTTGAACTCGTTTATTTTGACTGTAACACTGTTACACTTTCATTTTGCGTCGTAAATATTTTTTCGTCGTTGTCTGTTTACTTGAGTATTATATCCGGAGGGTTGCCGTTGATAGATTATTTTCTACTCGGAGTCCCCCGTCGGCCTCCGCTCCGCATTCAAAATTATTTTCTTCCTCAATCTTACATTTAGTTATGACATATACGAGCTATTGTCGTTTCCTCGTCCTTACTTTATTTATTATTTGCCATGGCTAATAATAATATATTACAGGCCTAATGCAAGCAAAATATTTTCTTATTTTATGTACAATTGGATTTTATAGACGCCTGTGTACGGACAATAACATTGTAAATAACAGAAACTTTTTTCAGGCGAGGGAAAGTACGTACAAACTTTTCACTAATAATAAGTAGGTTTTTCTTTGTTAAGAGCGCTTTTCAAACTTATACTGAGTAAGACCAAATCTATATTCCTTCTGGCAGTGGCTGTCGGTTCTGACCCTAGGGAGCATAGGCTCTACTGAGTCCCTTTGTTTAGCTGAAACCTATTCGTGGTTCGCTTGGATCACTACGCGACAACTGTAATAATCTTATAAGTTCTTACCAGCATGATCAGCGGAGGGTCCGAGGTGTCTCAAGGCGTACACATGAAGCGCGCCGTAGGCTAGCTGCAGCCCCGTGGACAGGAGATGGGCCAGGAATGCGGCTCCGCAGACGATCCATCTGCAAGCAATCCCCAACTTAGACAACCGTAATTTTCTATTAAATTACGAAGTTTAACACATTGCTGATGTAGGTTAGCTACCAGATTGTTATGTCGCGCATGTAAATTACATCTTAACTCTAGCGTATCACGGCCGCGTGACGCGAGCGTGCGAAGCCCGTAGCGTAATTAAATCGGTGCGATTATTTCACCGCAGTATAATTCTCGCGGCGAAGCTCCGGTAAGTCGGCAGGAAGTTTACGTACTAATCCGTATTTTAAGGCTTACCTCTATTACAGCAATTAGTAGTGTGAATTATTAATAACCTCACCTAAATGTGGGACACTCTGGGGACACAAAGTGGCCTACCTTATTTACTTCCCATACATTATGTAAGGACACAAACAACGTTATTAAGACATGAATAAATTTCGAAGTAAAATATTTGTAACATAATGTTACTAAATTCTTATTTCATTCAATGTAAACAGTTTCAGAGAGCCATTCCATGACACCCGGATGGATGTGAAGGTGCGCCGTAAAGATTTTTCAATGTAACGTTCGTTCAAAAAATTTCAGCATTCAATTTCCTCGTCCGAAGACCGTTTTTGTCATGCCTTTGGATCTCCTGAAAGCGTCATCCAGTGAAATTCCATGAAAAAAGCGGTGAGCGCTGTAAAAGGATGTGATTTTATTTACGGATAGCCATAACCATTTACGAATATTTAACGGTAACAATTTTGGTATGGATTACAAGTAATTAAAATAACAAATTGGTATTCCATTTTCATTAATTCACCTGACCGGAACAATCGTGGGAAACATATTTTCGAAAGCCAATTTTAAATTAAATCTTTATGAACATGTATGAGGGGTCGGTACTGTCGGCACCAGAGCCTGTGCCATTAATAGCCGCGGCACGCAGTCAATATCCGAAACATAAATTCGTTTATCGTCCGATGAGACCGTCGCATCGCATTATGTCCGCATCAGATTCGGGTATTCCCTGCTGACTGTAGCGATGCGTGATGGCGAGAGGTTTTATTCGATTGTGTGTCGGTTGTTTCCATTTTGACTCGAGTCCGACTCGGTCTGTTATTGAGACTGACGCTTTATACGTTCATTTGCGAGTTGTTCCTCGATGGTTTAGAAGTTCGAGTGAGAATGACTGATATAAATAATTGAACACTGGCGGTCAATTCCGTTAACTCGAAAAAAAAAAGAAAAACTTCGCGATTATTTCGTAGAACGGTGAATCGATGGATGACTCGATTGTTTATTTTAACGATTCCGATTCTTGATTATCGATTGTTAAAACTTCTGAGAATCGCCCATCGCTAGCTGAGTGTACCTCGTGTTCGCATCGAATTTATCTTGTACTTGAAATAAAGTTGCTTCACGACTGATGATTATATTATATGTTTTCATCTCGTGTCTCGTCACGAACTCGGGGGAAATTCGAGATTCGTGTTCATTGTCCCACATAGCTTGTCGGAACATTTATCTGCTACCAAAGGCGGCTTATGACGTGTCGTGCCGTATCTAGTACTACATCAAATCTTATACGTAATACGTATTGTATGGGAACAAGATCCGCTGTTGTTAGAGGGATGAGGTAAAACAATAGGAAGATACGTGAATAAGAATGATTAGATTACATGAATAATTCATTCAACAATTTCGTGATTCGTCAAAAAAGGAATATACCTAAGCCTATGGGCAATGTTTGTATTTGTGCTATGAAAAGAAATAGTTACAAATAGAGAAGATTTTCCGATTTAGTTCGGAATCCTTAATTAATGTGTGATATTGGAAGTGGTTGCGTAATCCCGCCGGTTTAGCTTATCTGCTGTGGATATCTTATACATATCCGCTTCGAGCTGTAGGATAATGCTGTAGCTAGACAATAGGGTCAAGTATTTATGCACAATTGATAACGGTTATTTTCATAGATTAGTTTCTAAACTAATATAGTCATCATCAGCCTAAGCACTAGATACTATGAGCAAATTTTTTACATTTGAAATCATTAAATAATTATTCCCGTTCGAGGGAGTGTCACACTTTTACTAACTAAAACTCATAGTATATTTTTATTGCGAGGGTTGCGCTAACTTCTTTAAACAACCTGCAGCTGTAGCAGGCGTCAGCCCTAACAAGCCCCGTCAATTTTGCTGACAACGCGTGGAACACAACGCGCCGTTTACCCGGAACTACTATTAGCACATAATGAAAGCTAGTTAGTGTTGTCTTGTCCTTTAAACACCAATTTCAGATCTTATAGCCTTGCAACATTGCCCAAATATAAAAAAAAACACTCCAAAGAAATACAACATGATAAATATCCCACTTTGTGTATTAATAATACCTTGTCATTTTACCTGTAAGAACAAGTGAACAGACAGGTACAACAAGTAATAATGAACGTCTAAATAACTCAATCCTGAGTTACGATTATTTCCGTTTTTTCTTATTCAGTTACTCGTCTGACTCCACAATTTATTTCGGTTCGAATGTGATAAGAAATATTGATCGAAGCACTTTATAGGAGAGCTGAAAAAAGTAATAAAACAGTAGGTAGGCACTCATTCTGGATATTTCAAAAGTTTGTTTGATGTGCATGGTTACCGCCAGTCGTAGAATTTTATAGCAGCGAGCTTCGGCTTTCGTTTCGTTTCGTATCGTATTCTTTATCGAACAATTTTCAAATTTGGTGCTTGCTTTTAGCCGTGTATCCTATGTTTTCAAGCTCCTGTTGGGTGCTCCAAAATTCACTGTAATAGCTTATTTTCATGGCGCTGGAATCCGTTGGATGTCAAAGGCTTTATGTTAGAAATCACTACTATTTATCGATGTTACTCCCTGTTAATCTATGTGCTTGTTTCTTGTTACCTTATACTCGATCTGATATTCCATCGCAGTGGGTGCCGAGTTACTCAAACTGAAGTTAATAAAGTTGACCACTAGCCGAACAGGCCAACTTTCCCCTCACCTAACTACAGCCAATGGAGAGTGCTCGGGAGTATTATCAACGCTAACTTTCAGTTGTTACAGTTTATATGATGCTAATAAGCTGCTTACCGGGTAAATAGATGTGGCTAATTGTTGAGGAATTGTTACTAATATTTGCCCTTGCATATTTATGAGAAAGACATTTAACATAACATGTTTGCATTTGACTTCTGCGCAAATGGAGCGGAAGACAATTTTTGAGTTACTTTCGTTAATATTATTAGTATATTGAAGAAAGTATTAAAGAGGGTCTTCAGTTCACATTCAGGGGTTACTTGCATGATCGAATCAGAATTGAAGAGATCCAAGAACGAACCAAGAAAGACACTGGGTTGGAAAGTCTCCCACATGCTAGACCGATGCCCATAAAAGTCCAAGTATTTTAATGCGCTGAATGCAAGGAGCACCGGCCCGTTCGATGTGATGATGGTAGGCAGAGACCGATAAGCAGCAGTGAAAGTCTTTTAGCTAATGATGATGATGCAAGTGTGTTCTTACCCCCATCCTCCCTCTGGGTAGAAGTGATGCTTGATGGCGCGTGTGTCGAGCTCGCGGCGACGCAGTGCGGGCACGGTGCGGTGCAGGGATCGCAGCTCTCGCTCGCGTAGGGCACCTCCCGAGGATTCCTCCTCGCCGTCTGGCCATCCATCTGCGTACAAGGAAGAATTTAGTTGATGATTAATGTGTCATTTAGTATCCCCACTTTTCTGGTGTGGCACGCCAGAAACAAATAAACCAACTATCGGGCAGTTGTCTGTACCAGATACAACACCCCATATTGAGTCTGATCCGAAGGTCCTCCTGGACCACACACAGCACCCCTTTTGTCAGAGGTTTGCTAGACTTTACACCCCGTTTTGCATACGTGGTGTAATAATTTATTTCATCACTCTGCTTAAAACGGCGAAAGAAACACTAATCGCTAGAACAAAGCTTCGAAATCATAACATGTCGCATTTAAATGAACCCGCTATTAAATTGCGTGGAGTAATACGGACCAATTTCTCTCATAGAAAGAAAACACGGATACTTCAAGTAGGGGAAAGATTATTGGCCGAATATTGCTAAATTCTTTGTTGTACAACAAAAGAACATGTGTACGTAAGAAGTACATCTTTGAAGGCATCGTCAGCAACCGCATGCGGTCACATGACACTTGCAGGAAATAGGGTTGGAGTGATTTGGGTCTGGGTTCTTTTGAACCGGAGTTTTTCGGCAGAGTTATTTACTTCACATTGATTTGCGGGTTTAAGTATGGAATCAAAAAGTCCCGTCATCAAGCATGATTGAACATTTCTGTTTATTTATTAAGACACAAAAAGTACATAGCTTTATTTCAATACGTTTATTTGCACAGAATGCTCCACATAAAAAGGAAATAAAAGAATACGTAACTCTATATGGCAGTCATTTCCGTGTTTTTATATGGCGTCATACCTCTTAACAATTTCGGTTTACGTGAACTCGATACAAATTGCCGGAGGTTAGTAAAGGCGAGTGTAACCAATTGTTAACCTAATATAAAACATAAAAGCGAAATTCGATAATAATGATATTGTTGAACAAAGTCTTTTATACTTATTTTACGACTCAGAACGAGCCATTTGACACCCCCTTATCAGAAAAGGTACTGTTCTTCAGATCTTAAAAATGTACAAAGAAAATAATTCGATAAAAGAAGCTTTCTAATGGAATAAACTTAAAACAACATCTATAGATTGTTCTTTTGTTTTATTATTTCCCTTTGAATTAGCTCAGAATCTCACAAAAGAAGAGCTTCCAATGATTGGCAGACAAAAGTTATTCAATTATCGTTGCCCAAAGGAATTAGATTGTGTGCTCCGAATCGTTAAAACTTATTGTACGCCAAACGTACGTTCAAAAGAGTGCTGTAGATATTACGTAAGTTGAACTGCGTCGATTCAGCTATATTTTTATTTAACATAAATCTTTTTGGGAGACAAAACAACTCGAAAAGGATCTCTTAAATGTAGGGATCACATGGAAGCAGCGGAGCGGCTAAGTGCTTCGCATCCGGCAGAGGAACCATACATTCGTTAGAATAAAATTGTGTTGACCGTTGTTGTCGAGAAATAAATTCGCGCAGAGTTTTTTCACCGTGTACCCGTCACCATGTGTTTTTCGTTGCCTGCCTCAGACCGCGGAGATTGTGAATCTTTACAAAGAGATTCGAGATTTATTTGCGCGTAAGATTTACGGAAGAGGTCTTTTTACACCAGTAAGTTTAATAAATGTTTTATAACATAAAGGTATTCAACGCATAAAATGTTGGGGCTGTCTCATTATTTACTGTCTATTTTTATGATATTGAGTCCTTTTCATGATTCCCCGACCGGTCTCATGCGACCGCGCTGTTATTGTCTTACTATTGTGTCTCGTTTCGCGGGTATGTGATAGGTTAATTAATAATATTATCTTTTTTAATATTAAAAATGTAATTATAAGATAAAAAGGAAACTAAAATTAAATTTAAATATTCAACAGTAAAATTTAGGTTAAAATCCAAATAAAATTTTAACAGAATGAACAGCTTCGGGTGTGAAAGGACATGAATTTATGTATGGGATAGGATGTGAGTATGTGCCTACTGTGTATAAGTGTAGTATATACACGCATGTATAAAGGTTAGGAAGACAGTATTTTGTGCCTAGCATCTTGGAACATGTTACTTTATATAAGAAAGGTTTTAGTTAATTTATTGCGCCTAATTTTTTTTTTGCCCGGCTTTTCTGCGATCGCACCTTACTTATGGTAAGAAGAGATGCAATCGTTGATGCTGAAGCGCACTAGTTTACTAAGAGATAGGCTCTTAGTAAACTAGTGCGCTTCACTCTAGCTTAGAAGAAACCTAAATTATATCGGACGGGAAGACCTGAGCAGGAAAATTGCTCCAGCACTTTGATGTACGCTTTATAAACAATGAGGCGGAACGCTTAGTCAGAACCGTAGAGGTGTTATTTTGCAGTCACGAAGAAGTATTGAGAAAAATATTTACTAAAATGTATAATTTATTGTATAGGCACGTATTTTGCTTGTTCTAGAAAGATGTATTTTTTTCATTTTTGGGATAATACTTTTTTTGAGGTGGGGTATTCATCAAATAACTTCTCCTGCTATATGCGAAACGAGAGTGTGTGTGAGACTATTCCTGCCTAAAACCCACCTGTATTCCTTGCGTTCTACGACGGTGGTAACTCTTTCGAAAAATCCCGCAGCCTTTTGAGATAATACCTTGATCATCCAAACAAGCGATATCGCTTCCTCCGAAGTTAAAAGGTTAATTTCACCTGGCCATGATTGCTCAAGAGGCCTCTTGGTCCCCAGGGGCACGGTAATGGGAAACTCACGTTTCCTGACAGCGCAGCATGATAACAATGGGCCATACGTACGTGTTATCTGAGAGAATTTAAATGCTTAATTCATTAATTCATCAAACAGTGAACTCTTTCCCTTCCAAAACAATGTAGCAACTGGATGAAATGTCTCACGTCTTACTTTTGTCCTACTGCCGGTAAACAACAGCTTATGCTATAGAACATGGAATTGTCACTTCGTTTTGAGACGGCAGTAGGTACTGTCAGGATCGGGTATAACAAAAAGGCTTACGTAGACGGATTTATTTATACGAAATTATTACTCTTTAACCGCTAGAGCCCCCGGTGGCACGAAAACGTTGTATGTCTTTTTTGCATAACTCGATCGAAGCAAATGAAGCAATCTTCATTTTCTGACAATATATTTTATTTTAAAATTCGAATCAGTTTCCTTATTCATGAGTACAGTTCGTCCGCTATAAGTTGGCGAGTGTGAAGTTAGGCTCTGCGAATTTTGGCGCTTGAAATATCGTACAAAAATAAAGGTTTTAAAAAAATAAATGCCAATAGCTGTTTTTAACAACTGCAAATTGCATTTATTTTTTTAAAACCTTTATTTTTGTACGATATTTTTTTGAGCCTAACTTCACACTCGCCAACTTATAATGGACAAATTGTAGTAGGTATTATTTAATATATTTCAGCATATCACTGAGATGGAAACCATTTTGGCATCGTACAGTACATGATTTTTCCTTATAAAGTTTGCTATGATTGTATTTGTTTCATGTTAAGGATTAGTTAATATTTTAATTTTAGTCTATTGTTTGTTCTGTGCAAGTTTCCAATAAACGAATTAAATTCTAATATCATTTGTGTGCCATTAGTGTTAAACACTCAAAAAGCACGGATGAAAGAAGCTTCAACATCAGCATTCAACGGTATCTACTCACTAATTTCATTCGTAGGCTGGTGTCGGTAGCGAGGCGTTTAAAGGTGCTATTCGAACGTGACTGCAGGCTGCGAATACAAGCTGCGAATGCAGGTAGCACATGCATTGACACGCAGCCGCTGCCTGCATCCGCAGTTTTGGTGAGATCGGCTCCTACTTTACTAATAACAGAGCCGAGATTACAACAGCAAGTTTATGCTCAATAGTTAATTGAATACATACCATAGTGCGGCAAGCAGCTGTAGCTAGTCGAGAAGGGGTGACGGCAGCGACAGCGCGGCGGCGGGGCGCGGGGCGGCGGCGGCGGCGAGGCCGACGGTGAGGGCGACCACCAGCCCGGCTCCATCAGCCGGCCATGGTACCCGCACCCGCACCCGCACCCGCGCCCTCGCTACCTGGTGACATGACAAACAAATAATATGTTAATACCATTTTCTAGAGGCTTTGGGCAGGACATATTGATCGCAGAACGGAGGTCGAAAGAAATCAAAAGTTCTGGAAGACGTAGCGTTGGAAGGCCTCCCAATAAACCGGACTTGTGACCTGGTGAGGGTCACGGGAATCCAATGAATGCGAGACTCAGATGATCGGTCGACGTTATGGTGACCTTTGGGGAGTTCTATGTCCATATACCTATAACAGTGGATGTTTTTCGGCTGAAATGATGATGATGACCATTTCCTATGATACGTGAGTGAGAAGCTATTAAGCTCTAATATTATTAGAGCTTAATAGCTTCCAGAGAGAGCTTGAGAAAACCAACTTTTCTAAAACATCACAGACATGGTAAGATAAATGTTAATTATCTTCAAAAATCAATCACTAAAATCACGTTTTCAAGCGGTGAGTTTGCAGTACAGCAAAGCCACGTGTGGCTTTACATTTAAATGACCTAACCGCACTGGCAATCTATCATTTCCGTTCGTGATTTCTGTGCATCATCATAACCAACTGTGTACGTTTATTGGCTTGAAATCGCCAACCCTCGTGAGCAAGTTGCGTGCCTTATCTGTACGAGAGAGAAGTCTTTTCCCTGTAGTGTTTACAGACTGATAATGTCGTTATAATAATATACTATTTCATTTCATGATTAAAGCGGCTAAACAATTTTTTTTTTAGTACTGACCCAATTTTAAAGGTAGTAAGTCACTATTGATTTAAAGATCTTTTATAATCAATAGTGCCCTTCACTGGATTAAACCATGATTTTACTATCGCAAAAAATCTAATCAATTCAGTTTCTAACGATGACGACTTTTTTTCGAAACTTAGACTGGCGATTAGCTTGATTTGATAAAACTTACTTAATAATTTCACCGGTTTACGTATCATCAACATCTACCTAGCCTTTTTCCCAACTATATTGAGGTTGGATTCCAGTCAAGCTGGATTTAGCTGAGTACCAGTATTTTACGAGGAGCGGCCGCCTACCAGACCTCCACAACCTATTAACTGGGGTAACACGGTACTTCATGGTAAGACTGGAATCAGATTTACTGGCTTCTGACTATCCGTAACGACTGCCAAAGATCTACAAATGACGGTATAGGTATATGGTGACATAATATTTATTGAGTAGACTCATAAATCATTTCATGAACAAATTCGTCTTTCTTTGGAACGTTAAAAAATAAAATGCTACATTAGAACATGCTCTAAATAACATGTAGAATCCCAGAACAGTAGAATAGTGCAAAGTAAAATGTTGAGGATGTCGAAACATTTATCTAACTTTGCTTTGAACCTCAAGAGGATGAAACTTTACTCTTCGTGGTTAGCAACACTACCTTACAAGTCAGGAAACATAATATTATATTATTGTAATATACAATCATGTTGCTATCTTCTACGACTACATGTATATAACACATACAATTCTAATGTCACAGTGTTTGTAACAAAACTCCTCTGAAACGGTGTGACTGATTCTTGACATTTTGTGTGTATATTCTGTAGGTAGGTCTGAGAATAAGAAGTAAACTATTTTTTGATCCTCCTACCACCATCCCCCATATTTTCTTTGATCATTTAAATGGCATAGCAATGTTTGCCGAGTCAGCTATCTACACTAATATAATATAGAGGTAACGTTTGTTTTTTTGTTTGTGTGAAGTAATCTGTGGAAGTACTGGTCCGAATGCTAAAATTTTTTCACTAATAGAAAGCTGCTGTATTCCTGAGTGACATAGGCTATATTTTATGTACGCGGTCGAAGCTGCGGGCTAAAGCTAGTTTGTTATATACAATCACATTGCCCCTTCCACGATTTCCCGCGAAAGGGTGATCGGTGTCATAGGTTAACTCCTACCCCTCCGATAGATAGATAGCCTACAAAGAGGTTAATGCACATCGTTCATCATACTGCATCAAATAAATAACATCCATTTATTACAATACCATGACCTGTAAAAGTGGCAAGCGTGCGAGCGAGAAAGAAGGATAGCTCCGTATAACTCCATCTCTTTAACAGTTCAGTTTAGTTCGTCACATGAATAGGGCCTCAGTGTTATAAAATAGATAGGGATACAAGGATACTGTTTGTTCACGCTATACAAAAGAAAGACGAATAATTAACACAATTATTAAAACAGAGTGCTCTTCATTAACTTGTGTAATTGGGGATCGATTCATAACTTTCTATACAAAAAATCCAGTCAAGTGCGAGTCGAACTCGCGCAACAAAAGTTATCTAAGTGTCGAAGGCTTGAAGATTTTTCCATATCGCAAAAAAGGAATTATTTAGTGATATAACTACATATTTACGGTTTTAAATTTTATCTTTGCTTGTGCTTTAAGACCTTGGTAAGGACCAAAGGCTTAACATTATTCTAGGTCAATGTTACCTGGTTTTTACCTCGCAAGGAAATACTTGCGAGTGTCAAAATATGTGCCATAAATGTAACACAAAAAGACTTATTTTCAAATTACGTTGAGTTAGAAGTTTGATTAAATATTCTACGGCTGTAAGATACAGCTTTAGTAAGTTTGAGTGTTTGATATTAATTCCAGTTTGATTCCCCGACTCGTTCCTAAGATAAAGTTTCTAGACAGAACTACAACAACACTTTGTTGAATATAATTTAATAAAATAAGAGTTAAATTTTTGAGATACGGAACCCAGAAAGGAAACAGGGACTTCTAGGCTTGAATTGTAATAGATTGAAATATGGTTTAAAAAATTAGAAATACAAAAATAACTAGGGATATGCGTATCAGGAAAATGAAATAGAATAAATAATGAAATGAATAGAAGATGTACTTGACCAATCAAAACATTGACGAGCGACACTTCGTTATTTTAATGATCGCTGCATCGTTAGTAAGCGTTGATTTGTGAGCACAATAGGCTGATACAAAATAAAATTCGGCTTTATAAGAAAATCTCTCCAAATGAAGCAGGAAAATCTGTTTTCTCTGTTTAATTTAGCTCGTTGGCCGCCATGCTCTGAATCTTAATGAAATAAATTTGAATTCCCAATTTACATTAAATTACCTTTGTAATCTTTATAACAACGTTATAATCTTTAATCAATTTAACATAAACAATAATCAGTGGAA
This sequence comes from Mythimna separata, assembly GCA_030763345.1. Classification (NCBI taxonomy): domain Eukaryota; kingdom Metazoa; phylum Arthropoda; class Insecta; order Lepidoptera; family Noctuidae; genus Mythimna; species Mythimna separata. Next base: position 9,762,143 of record CM061187.1, read on the forward strand.
ATGCGACTCGCTAAAGTTGGCCTCAAGTTGACTGTATTTTCGTTTGACTGCTTATTCGATTATAGGGTTCTTCTGAAATGGTTTTAATCTCATTTCAATGTTTTTTATTTATTTAGGTGTGAAAGCTTACTTATTACTAGCTTTTTTCCGGAGTTTCACCCTCGTAGCCTATTCCACAGGGAACTTAGGCTAACCATTTCTCAGAATAGAAAAAATACAACCCACTTCTATGTAAAAACAACACAAAAAAGTGCCAAATAATTTTCATTTCGGAAGACGGTGTTAAATAACGAAGTGTTATATAAAACGACTATAACTAAAAAAAAATCGACAAATTAGGTACACGTATAAACAAATCATAACAAGAGAATATACATTCAATAAAAAAATAACAAATCCTACCGCATGAAACTATTATGTGTGGCTTTAATGAATTTAATAATATTATTATAGCTTTCCTCGTTCCTTACTAGAGCATAGAAAAATAAGACGTCACACGGAAAAGGACGTTTGCACACCTATACAAAATATAAAGTTTGCCACGCACGTACAGATCCGGGGGAACTCGAGAATTTTCCTCACACACTGGTAACCACAGAAAACGTCACACGTTGAGTTGATTCATAATAATATTTTCAGAAATTTTGCCTTCATCACTCATGGAAATAAAAAGGAAATGGCAGTCATCCATATCTACCTATACATAGATGGATATGATGATGATGCCTCGAAATGGATGCGAAATGACGGAATTAAATTATGGACTGTCAGGAAGGGTGGTTGATTGTTTATTTTCAGTTGGCAGTAGACTCACCAGACTGTGATTTACATTGGATAGTTATTGTGGCCGTGTATGTTTTTGATTGAAAACTGTTGTGGGGATTATGAAGTGACGTAGGGGTAAGGTTGAATGCTACGGCTGTGGGAATGTTTGAAAGAGTAATAGACTAAAGAAAAATAGATAGTTTTAAGCCAGGAAAGTCTGACACGCACTCTCGCTCCACCTAGAACGAGAAATTATTAGATAACTTGTCATTTAAAAAAAGGACTAATCTTGAAAATCTGTTTCAAACACCAATGAAAGCTATTTCTGGCATGTTGTTAAACCAGTTTTAAAAAGTAATATCAAAATTCCTTAATGAAGTCGCTGTTCAAAGTATGTTTTCAGAATGATGCACAGGGAAATCAAACGATAATGTAGCAATTAGAAATTCGTTAGTACCTATTTGGAAAAGGGTACAAAGATATAAAACTGAGAAGCAAAAATACAATATCTTTGCTTTCATAAATTAAGAACGAATACCTAAGCATTACAGTAAAACGCTGACTCGTATCTCATCGATTAATCTTTCTTAATATCGATACAAATGACTGTTATTATAATACGAATGAAAACAAACGATAAACACCAATAAAAACGTAATATTTATAGCCAAACGTTTTAACCCGAACCATTTACAAAAACCTTTTAAACGACCACCACTTCCATTTGGCCAGTATCGACGGTAGTTTCAACATCGCCGACTCCATTGATAAAACGTGCTCTTATTTTAATGAATCGTTACCAACTGAAGTGAGATTAAACGTTAAATAATTTTAAAACACGTCCGAACCGGATAATTAGAGCATTCGCCAGAAATCCCGGATAACCTGACAATTAAGATACGGAGAACAGCATTCAGTCGAACGAAGCAAGCGAGATAAGACCTTATATGTGGCGCTGTATGGCTTAATAAAGACTAGCCACAAAACTCAAGCACCTTTAGGACGTGATTACATTGGAAGAGTTACTAGCTCAATAATTCAGGGATAATGGAACTAGGCTAGCGTACCTCTCAAGCATATACTCGTAGGCCTCTTACTTAGAGCACCAATGAAAATTATTACCCTTGTACATTTTTAGTACAAGTAGGTACTAGAAGACTACTCGACCTTACTAAACGTGCCTTTACTAAAAGTTCGATGAACTTTCAACGATGTGACCTGATACGATAAAACGAGAAGTCAATTCGTTATCTCACATTGAAGAGCATTTAATAGCAGTACATTTAATTGTAATGTGTTCAAATGCGTATGCCGCGGTGTATTACGAAAGTACATTAAAATAAATACCGCTCGCTTCAGATGCAAATGCGGGATTGTTGCCTGATGTACCTTCCGAAATTATTCGTATTGTGACAACGCCGGAAAGTGAAAATGTGTATCACGGAATATCTACCTTTATACATATTTTCGGTGAAATAATAAGTCAGAATTTGGTTCTATTAAACCAATGGATTCTACCTAAGATTAAAATTGATTTGTTGGCCCAAATTTCGCAATCTCAGTTTAATGCTTTTCGTGAACTTTTTGATCTTCAGTTAGTGCACTTTTCTAAATTCATGTTTCTAAAAGATCACAATCAAGCACTGTTGGGAATATATATCTGTTTAGGTACATATCTTATGCTCTTAGATACAGTCCAGAATGTGGTTTAGTGTAATTTATATATTTAATGCCTTCAGGCACTGTGAAATGAGCTTGTAAATGTGGTTTCGTGTGGGCGGTACGGGTCTGTTGGACGTTAACAAACAAAACAGACTAGTGACTAAATGACGGACAACTTACAGCCTAAACCACACAGAAAGGTGTTTAAAAGCGTACCTACCTGAGGCTATTTTCGGTTAACTGAACATTGGCTTAAAAGCCAACAGTTAATGTTTAATTTTAGTAATCACCAGATTGGTAGTTCGTTCAGCAGAATTAATGCTATACGTGGTGGCTCAATGATTATTGTAAATAACCACCTGAAATATAAAGAACGGCAGGACATTGTGAGTTTATCTGTTGAGCGGTCAGTTGAAATAGCTTGCATTGAACTGGATCAATTTATTATATTAAGTGTTTACAAACCCCCTTCCGGATTGTATGACTGCTTCGAAAAGGTAATGGATGAAGTGTTTCACAAGATTTGCAATTCAAATAAGTACATAATCACTTGTGGTGATTTTAATATTAATCTACTAGAAAACTCAAGCTTATGTAGTAAAATTTTAAGTCTATTTAAGTCCTACAATCTGGTTAACCAATTTTTGGAGCCCACTAGAATAACTCCTAATAGTGCCACATGTATAGATAATATTTATACGGATGTTGTACCCAGTCGCAAAGAAGTCATTAATTTATTAGATTCTGATCATTGTGGGCAATTAATTACTTTTCAAAACAAGCACAGCATAGTGGCTAAAAAGAATATCACTGTTAACCCTAAAACTGCAAGTCGTTTAGAAAGTTTTAAAACTAAACTTATTAATAATTTACCCGACTTGTCTACATATGATGAACTCAATCATCAATATGAAGGTTTCTTTAACATGTACTGTAATCAATTTAATTCTACTTTCATACCTAAGACTCTCTCGGTTAACAGTAATGTGTCGTTCAGTGAATGGGCTACCACTGGTATTCATAAAAGTAGAACTAGGCTTTACGAATTGTATGACGAAAGAATTCTTGTTAATACTGCTGAATTTAATTTATATGTTCGAAATTATTCGAAATTATTTAAAAAAGTTTGTTCTCTAGCGAAATCGCGTTATTTGAGTTCCAAAATTAAAAACAGTAAAAATATAATTAAGACTACTTGGAATGTTATAAATAGTGAAACTGGAAGGTCTACGAGACCATCTAGTGACTATAAACTTATAATTGATGACAATGTGATCACATCAGACTCACAGGTTGCTGCGGCTTTTGAGAACTTCTTTTCAGAGATCCCTATATCAACAACAAAATCTCTGAACTCATCACCCACAGCTGCAGATTCTCTGCTTAAAGAAAACGTTAAAGTTTGCGATTCTGTTTTTAATTTCGAACATGTTACTTGTGCAGATATTGTTAAGACCTTTAAGTCCTTAAATGTAAAAAAGACTGCAGATTTATGGGGTAATTCTGTGGACGTTGTTAAGTCTATAATCCATATTGTGGCTCCTTCATTAGCCTTTATTTTTAATAATTGTATAGATCGCGGTGAGTTTCCTGATTTAATGAAGAATAGTAAAATTATACCTTTGTTCAAAACGGGTAGTACATCTGACCCCACGAATTACAGACCTATTTCAGTGCTACCCACTTTTAGTAAAATATATGAAAAACTCATTTTAACGCAACTACAAAAGTTTTTTAATAGACATAAATTATTGCATACCAAACAGTTCGGTTTTACAAGGGGTCGTTCAACAACCGATGCTGGTGTTGAACTTTTAGGACATATTTTTGATGCATGGGAAGACAAATGCGATGTCCTGGGTATTTTTTGCGATTTGTCTAAGGCCTTCGATTGTGTTCCCCATGAAACATTAATCAGGAAACTACACCATTACGGAATCCGGAACTCCTCCCTGGATCTTCTTGCATCATATCTGGGCGATAGGATTCAGAGAGTTGATGTAAACGGAAAAAGATCTCCTGGGTCTGTAGTAAAAATGGGTGTCCCTCAGGGCTCAATTCTTGGTCCATTTTTGTTTCTTATTTATATTAACGATTTACCTTACCTCATGAAGGATAACGATAATATAGTGTTGTTTGCAGACGACACTTCACTTTTGTTTAAACTGAAACGTCAGCAGTCGGTTACTGACGATATAAATATAGTTATCTCTAAAATAGTACACTGGTTTAATGTAAATAACCTACATCTGAATGAAAAGAAAACTAAATGCATAAAGTTTACGATGCCCCATGTTAGGCAAGTAGAAACTAGTGTGCTAATAAAGGGAAAGGAGTTGAGTCCTGAAGATACTACAGTGTTTTTGGGCATAACTTTAGATGCTAAGCTTCAGTGGGGCCCACATATAGACAAATTATCTAAAAAACTTAGCTCTGCAGCATATGCTGTAAGAAAAATTCGAAATTTAACTGATTTAGAAACAGCCCGTTTAGTTTATTTTAGCTATTTTCATAGTGTCATGTCGTACGGTATCCTACTGTGGGGAAATGCCGCCGATATCCAAACAATTTTCATTTTACAGAAAAGGGCTATTCGTTCCATTTATAATTTAAGTCCTAGATACTCCCTCAGAGATAAATTTAAGGAGATCAAGGTAATGACTGTGCCTTCACAGTATATTTATGAGAATATCCTGTATGCCCATAAGAACAAAAACATGTTTAAAAAATACAGTGATATACATAATTTTAATACTAGAAATAAACACAAATTTGTAGTTCCTGCAACTAGGCTCAAAAAAATAGGGGGCTCATTTAGATGTCAATGTGTACACTTCTATAATAAACTTCCCAGTCATATTCAAGAACTAAGCCTCAATAAATTTAAATCATTTGTAAAGCGTAAACTTTGCCAAAAGGCTTTTTATACTATAAAGGACTATGTTGAGGACAATAAGGCTTGGGATTGACCTGCTCCAGTACTCGCTGTACTGTCGTTTAATCTTTTAACTTATGTTTCAATTTGACATTGATATTCTCTTTTTTTTTACAATCCGACATTTTGTTTTTTATATACAATTCGACTAATTTCTTTTTATTCTTTAATTTTTTTTGACAACAATATTTACTTTGTTAAGTATTACTTTTTGTAAATTTTATTTATATCTTTTTTATTTTTATTTTTTTTGTGTGAATGTGAGGACTATGTGGATAGCTTGCTTTTTCCTTTCGTTTCAGTCACTTTAACTTATGTCTGGCAATTTGAGTATTTTCTACGGCCTAACCAAATGTCCTTTCCTTTGCATTGTTCGTCAAGTCGTTGAGCTCCTTAGTAGCCCCGAGTTGAGCTTTACGAGGAAAATGACAAATGCTTGCACTGACTGGACAGGTCCGCTCAAATCTGCATGGTTCTTTCTTTAAAAGGCCATCTCAGACACCAATCTGCATAGTTCGCATATGATTTGACCAATACATTTTGTATGGATATTTTTTTTTTTAAAAGAGACTGTGACCCCTGAGTTTGTTTCGGTGTTTCTTCTCAGGGTAGTCAGTTAGGAAACACCGGCCTCATCTAGATTAATAATTTTGACAAAAAAAAAATTGACGTGTAAAAGTGTTTCGTGAAACCTATTTGCAAAATAAATATCATTTATCATTTATCATTTATCATGTAATGTAGGTTTACTGGCGCTTCTTTTTATTAAACGTTTTATTATGATTCTTGTTGCGAAACCCTGCATGCGGATCAACTTGTATGTGACCAAATCCGCATGATACGAAAACGTAAATCTGAAGTGGTTTCTTAAAATTAAACCTACAAAGTGTTGATGTTATTATGTTCGTATGTAAATATATGTATTGTATAAAAGCATTGTTGTGTTAGTACCTAGCACAGGCGCACCGCTCCAGGCCCTCGCTCACACTGTACACGCTGGCGCGCCGCATCCGCCGCGGTGCCGCTAGCTGCCCGCGCGTCACACGCCACGCCTCCGCATCCCTTACACCCTTACCGCGTTACCTTCACGCCACTGTTGCATGCTCTGTCCACAAATATCACGCACTGTGCACTCTACCGTCCCACACTACAAGTTTTTGTCTTTAACATACTTTTTCACGAACTTAAAGTTCTGTGTTTCAACAAACACATTCACACACACATTTTAAAGCGTCCGCTCGCTTCTCGGCATCCTCTGCGGTTTGTTTAGAGATGATTATCGGGTGACTCGACTGCCTGCGACATATCTGTGAAAGAAAAAGCATTTGGATTATTATACTGTATCATTTAGATACGTTATGTTGGGTCACATGCTGGTAGGTAGGTTATGTCATCCTCTTTGGAGATACGAGGGAGTTGTGCATTTGGTTAGAAAGATAAACATGAATGTGTTCAAAATAGGCTCGGCCTTTAACGTAGCCTTTCCCTTAGGATCTTTGATCGCTGTTGAATTTGGTAAAATCCCATATTATCCCTTGCGTCCCAAAAGAGAGCGTTCCTGTGCAAAATTCCACCCGGCTCGTGAGATACCGTGATGAATGAGTCAGTGGGTTTGGCCTTTTAGATTAAAATGAAAAACGTAAGGAGAACATGTTTGCCGTCTAACACTTTATGAAGCAGAAAAAAGGGGTGTTTTATTATTCAGAAATGTTCTTTAACGTATGACTTATTCACGGTCGCTTTGGCATCGGAGTTTGGGAGATACGAATTTTACGATCTTCGAGTTCTTATATGACGTGATGTATGGAATGAAGCGTTTATTTGATCACGTGTGTGTCTAAAATTTAAATGTAATGTATGGTGGTAGTACGTGCCGGCGGGCGGGGTAGGCTTCGGTTGTTGGTTGGAGTATAATTTGCATTGAATGTGTCGTGGGGCATGAGGCGATTGAGTGTGTTCGTTACCGCACCGAGTGCGTTATTAGCTGGTTTAGCGACTCGAAAATTGGCATGCAATTTCAACTGCTGCATTTGTAGGTATACTCGTATAAACACAATCTGCTTGCCTAGACTTTTTTCAACGGACTGTTCGAAAGTAACTGAAGGAGTACTGTATGTTTTACTCAGTACATTTAAACTTTTCGTTATCAGCCATTTTTTATTTGTTAATGTTTATAAATATATCTAAGAACACATGTCATGCTAACACGAAACAGTAATAAAAATTAGTTACAATCACACAGTTAACTTAACTTAATTCAAATGTTCCCAATTTTGAAATCAACGGCTATGGTTAGTACTTTACCAGTAAAGTGGTTCTCTACTATGAGAGGTTCTATCAATATTGCATAAAATATGAGCATAATGCATTAGGTATTCCAATATTGCACAGTTCCGACCCGCCGTCGGTGTGGGAAGGTATTTTTAAGGCGAGTACACATCAGCTGCGCGGGCCACAGCTCATGGTAATGCTTAACTCTGCGGACCGATTCATGAATACATTTTCGGGTGCAGCTACCACACAGCCTTGCCTAACCGTTCATAAAAATGTATGCATAGTGTATGCTCGGACTTCTGATTTGCATTAGATGCTTTAGTTATGGTAGGGCGTTTTCAGTGGCTTGTGGACGGCGAGCAATGGGTAAGTCACCGTCCGATAAGGATCAGGTATACACGCGCGTCTTTAAATATGTCAACAAGGTAGACGACACCTACTAGGGTCAATGCCTGACACGGATGTGGGATTGTTCGAAAGAGTTACCGTAGCCCTGGAAACGCAAAGAGCAACTGAAAAAACACAGATGGTGGATGGATAGGTTTTAGTCAGTGAAAGTATTCATCACTTGAAAAGGTTTTCAGTAAGGGTGCATTTGTCTTTCAATAGTTAGGCAAAAAGCTTGTGATGATAATAATTATTAATATTTAGATAATAAGTAATATTTATAGTATATAGAGGTATTATATTATCGATGGCACCAGGGAGACTGCAATCCTTTTATATAGTTTCCTAGAAATATGACATGAGAATGATACAGTTCCTTATAAGACTGAAGGTACGCGACATGTTGTAAGAGCAAGATGATAGGAAACCAAAGCTCTTTTCTTCGAGAAATGAAAGCTCACTTGCGCATCGAAGAAGGATTTATATTAAGACATTGTGAGAACCAAGAAATGGGGTTGTTTCTAACTAGAAAATAACTAAAAAGGTACGCAACAGATGCTCCTGTAAAGCACAAATGTAAAAGCAATTTCATTCGTGCCGTATTCCATGAATACTCATCGCACGGAAGCATTCTTTAAGAGCTTATTTAAATATTCCACAGCTGCGGAATCCGTTCTAAAAGGAATAATTATTATCAATGTCGTTTGCATTTTCTTGTTGTTCAACGGTACATAACATGTTAATTCACTGTTTAAATATTTCAGCGATAATTTCGGACATTTATTACCGGCGACATTGTTCAGGTACAAGCGACAAGTGCAGCGAGCAATTTATATTTTATAATAGACTAGTTGCTGTCAGCGGCTTTATTCGGGTGATAGTAGAAAATTATCCCAAGGGAACATACTGACAGGATAAAAAGTATCCTATATGCTAATTCAGGATACGTTCTATACGTGTACCAAGTTCCATCGAAATCTATTCTGTAGTTTTTGTATGATAAAGTAATAAACATCCATACACAAAAACTTCTACGTTTGTTATTAGTAGGATTGAGAAATGAGTCACTCAAGCATTTTGTTTTGCATAATGTGTTGATGGAGTTCAAACATAAAAGCTTACGTATCTATTAATCTTGTATGAGTTTGTATACTGTTGTGACTATTAATCTGTGGCCTAGAGGTCGCTCCAAGACATCTGGACGCAAGGTTAATTTATTGAAGCCATTATTCACGGCGGGGACGGCGCCGCGGTGACGTCACGCATGCCAATGTACGCGCAGCTTTTTCCGTAGCTCTCTTTAATAATTGGCCACCATACTTCATTCAAATGCTAGCCTCGTTAACCTTAATAGTTTGTATGATTTGTGGCGGCCATTCCGTCCACGAGTAAGACGTCCCCTAATGGGACCACAGATTATAAAGAACAAGAGGTATTCCAGTTGTCAACTGTCGTGATGAAGTATTGCTTTTTATGATAAAACTGGGACAGTTCTGTCGTTGTACGTGAACAGTTTTTGCTTGACAATTTTTCCCCGAACGCTCGTCTTGCGGAAAGTTTTTCTGCACCGCGAAAAGAGTTTCGTAAATAAAAAGTTAGAGACGCGCGTACAACATTGGGTTAGCAAGTTCTTAACAAACTTATTAGATGTTGGAACCGTGATGTTTTCATTTTTATCCTGTTAGGTTAACAAAGAGTAGTTTGTATTGGAAAACTATGTTTGTTAGTGCGATAGCTCAGTTCACGGGTGAGTGAGTTAGCCAGTTTTTATAAAATCCTTTGTTCAAACAATTCAATATTCTTTCAATTTCAGAAGAGTATCGAACTTTAGTAATTTCATTGGAGCTTTTGCTTGCAAGTTTGATTAGAATCTAAAATATTTATCGAGTGTGAAGTATTTGCATAAGTATATTCCGACAAAGCCGACGAGGATACGGAATTTTTTATTAGGTATATTAGGAACTAGCATTTGCTAGTGACTTTGCTTGAATGAAAAGAAAAAATATAAAGCCAGCCTATTTTGCTCAGTGATATAGTAACATTCAACTTTTGAAAGAATTTTAAAAATTGGTCCAGAAGTTCTTGAGCTTATTCATTACAAACAAAAATACAAATATTTTCTCTTTATAACACTATAATAGATAACTTTTATAGTGTTAAACTGGTGACTGTAGACTTTAAAATATCTTTTAGTAGACAAACTTTCCTGACGTTTTAAAGATTTCAGAGAACTGCAAGTATCCTTAGCACCGTAGTTCTAAGAATGATGTCATAACATGATATAATTAAAGCCATTTCCTGCCGTGAAACAGATAAAGTTCAGTAATAACGTTCCCAGTGCGCTTACGCAGTTCCTTAATGAGCGTATGAAATCGCTAGGATATCTAATATTGCGTGTTATGACCAGATTTATGGTTATTAAAGCCTACATACGCGGCAATGGATAGGATGGGCGGTTTAGTGTCGTATTAGTGGCCGATAACTTTATAACTGCCTTCATAAATAAATAATTAAGTATCGTACAATGAGAAGAGATACTTAGTTGCCGTTTGACTTACGTAATAAGCTCTAGATACGCATAATATTTAGCTGAACGATGTTGTAATTCACTGTAAGATTATTATTATTTTTTAGGTGGAATATCATCAAATGACTTCTCCCGCTCTGGGTGTTCTGGAAGGGCGTGTCAGACTTTTACTGATTAACACCTGTGTCTTGCAGTTGTCCTTTTCGTTCTAGGACTACGGGTTTCCTTTTCAGAAAATCCCTGCAATCCTGTTTAAGCTAGCGTTCATCAGCTCTGGCCCCTACGGTTTGCTGACATCCCGGGTCGTCTATTGTCAACCTGAGCCTGGTTTAAGCCTGTTGTTTGAACCAATGTAATCCAACGCAATTTTTGATATAGGTGCAACGTGAAAAAAAGAGAGACAACGCCTGAGCGCTCTGTTGGCATTCAGTAATTCCGTCATACACTCGAATATTTCACAAAATTGGTTCCAGGAAATACAAGTTTTTTTTTTAAAGCGTATGAAATCTTTTGGAAATAAAATTCGTTCATTCGATATCGAGATTAAACGAGCAAGGTTTTTATAGATATTTTTTTCGCTTTTGTTATTCTTGAGTGCATTGATATAACTGTTTGCAAAACATCCAGAAAATTATGTGTAGTAACGTCATAATCACATAAGAATGGTTGTATGGAAATGTAACTCGAATAGATCGCTCTTAATGCGTGTGATGTTAATGTTAATGTGGCTTAAATCGACAGGCACAAAAAAAGTTTCCTGCAGTTCTGAGATTTTTTATAATTAAGTACAGTTAGTCACTTAAAATTACATAATAATGTTTTTAGTAAGTTAATGCAAACAGGTATCAGAAAATCACACAATTATAGAATATTTATAGGTATGTAGTATATTTCCCTGCCGGAGTTTATGTTTCGTGATAGCTACAACCTAAGGATCTCATTCAAGAGATTATTTCTGGGTAAGCGTGCTCCATCGTCGACCACATAATCGCTTACCATTAGGTGAGATACTAATCAAACGATTCGCGTTTAAACAATAAGAATTAAAAAATACTTATTTCACTTTGAACCCTTCAAAATTATACTGTTCACCTTATTGAATTGCCAAACAATACGTATAATTATGCTCACACTAATCAACGTTAGTAACTCATCAGCTTGTACAAACGCTTTAGTTTTACGTATAAGTTAGATTGCAGTTCCGCACCAGAAAGCCATCTCGAGGAAAATGACAATGTAATCCAAGACATTTGCATAACGGGGCAGCATTATGACGGCACTCATGCCCCGTTTATCTTTGTTGTTGGATTACGATGGAGCCAAAAGAGGGTTAGGTTTTTATTTCGTATGTAAGTGTATCTAAGAATTTTATTCCCACGATAAAGGGTTGGCTTTGCCAGGATCATTTGGGGGAGCTTTCAGAGAATATGTACGTCCAAATTAGGGCGATCGTCATGCTTTTGTTTTATTTCTTCGACTAGCAAGTGAGGGGTCATTTAGGGCTCTGATTTTGACGTTGAGCGTAATTTTATGCTATAAGTCAAGGGTAATGTTAAACAACGAAATAGTACTAGTTTTGGTGACTACTATATACCTTGATTTACAAAATGGCTGTGAATTTAGATAGGTTCCTTCTGTTTTGTTATTTCAAAACCGTTTAGTTTTACTAAGCTATACAGGTATTGTTTGCGTGTTGTGTGAATAATTGAAAGACGAAAGAGAGATCTTGGGAAACCAACAAGTAACTTCTCTCGCTCTGAATGGAGCGAGTGTCAGAATTACATTCAGTAAAACCCGCCAATGTACTTGAGTTGCCCTTGACATTCCAGAGCCACTATAACTCTTTAAAACATTCCTGTAGCCATAGCAAAGGTCTTTACCCAGCAATGGAATTAAAGGCTATTTTTAACAAACATTTCACAAACCTGAAAAATTACATTTAGAAAACCAAACCTCATTATTACCTAAATTGAGCTCTACCTAACTAGGTCTGATTTGTATCAGTTTAGCACCTATTCTATTGATATTTTACGTAGGTGCCTCCAAATGGGCCTACATTGTTGAACTGAAATTGAGTGGCTATAACACCATAATCCATGGTTTTGCGGTTACGCCGGGATACTATGCGGTTTCTGAACCGTCGTTAGTGCTGATTAAATCCTATATGGTGGAGTTTCATCATGATCATAGGGGTCATTTTCCCTAGTTACACACGAAGACTATTTGAATTTAACAAAATTAGATAAGTACAGTCCTCGTGTTAACTAATGTTACACGAAAACTCCATTGACAAATTTTTAGTTAACAACGTTTCATATACTATTTTTTTCACAAACAATACATTTCGCAAATGTTTTCACCACATAGTATAAAACAAAGTGGCTTTCTTTGTCCCTATGTCCCTATGCTTAAATCTTTAAAACTATGCAACGGATTTTGATGCGGTTTTTTAATAGATAGAGTGATTCTAGAGGAAGGTTTATATGTATACCTAATACTTGCATAATATAGTAGAGTAACACTGATATATTTGCACCCGTGCGAAACCGGGGCGGATCGCGGAGTCCAGCTTTGGGTGTTTTAAAAAAAGTGGTTGAGTGACGGGAATAATACGGCAGGGTTGACAATGACATAAAACGAAAAAGCCCATGATATACTTAGCACAGAAAAAAAATAAAGAGTCTCCTGTAGAACCCGTATATAAAAGATGAGCCCAACTCATTAGTTCAGTTCCGGTTAGTATACTAAATATTTATTTCTTTTTTTTTAAAACGTAGTTTTATGAAATAAAATGAATACTGTTTGTCAAATAACAAGTTAATTAACAAAAATTGAAACGGTAATAATTTGTTTGTAAAGTCAACTATTTGGAAAATTGGTCGTATAACGTTGAAATGATGAACCATATTTTTGCCAATCGTAATTTGTCAAGTGAAAATTTATATACCAATTTTTGGTGAAAAGACAGGATGATAATTAATCTACATAGTACATATAGGACGTGATGACAAATATTCAGTAAAAATATGATAATCATACTTCACACTAATATTATAAAAGCGAAAATATTATACATATTATGTTTATCGCTTCTTCTCGTTCAAACGGCTGAACGGCTTTGAATGAATTTTGGCTCATGATGACCAACATTTTTTATAGCTGGCGTACAAATCTGTTACTTTATCATACATATTGCTGACAAAAAAAGATGAATGATGACCAAAAACCGGGGGTAGGTAGCGTGGGCGTTTCAGATTTTTACTGACATAAACCCACCTGTGTTCCTTCAGTTACTATTTGAGTTCCTGAGCCACGATAACTCTTCTAAACAATCCTGTACGAAGTTGCAGCGCTAAAAACAGAGGGCTTGGCATGAGAAAGCTATAGAAGACAAAGGTGCTAAATGCACGTAAAATGTGTTTTTATGTACACATTTTTTTGCAACGAATATCTTTTACCCCATCATCAAACTTCCATAATACACTCGTCAATGCCCTCACGAACTAAGATGACCCTCTTTCCCTAAATTACGCGCTGTGAATAACAGCTAAAAACGGAATTAATGTCATAAAGTCAGTTTATACGTTCCACTATCAACCGTAGTTTATGTCACAGACCACGATTGTCCCGACTTGGTAAGTTCTTCACTTCAATAATACTGAATATCCCTGAACTTCACATGATTTTATGCTCTTTTGATTGCGAGTTTACGAGTTTGTTTTAGCAAGATAGACAAAAATATGCAGACAGTATTCCCAAGTGGATGTTTGACGTTTGTCCCATAAATGTCGGGAATACGAAGTGAGTTTTTTATGAGGATGGCTTGCATCACCATTCATAGCTTCTTAGAGCCGCCAACTCGAGATGCATTTTCATTGATTATGACTTTATTACACATCTTGCAGTAGATATTTTGGAAACGCTTGGGCCTTATGGATAATTGTAGGTTTCAATTGGAATCAAAACATAAAGAGTAAAAGTAATCCAGCAAAGACCTCTGAAAATTTGCTATTTGGCGTGAATTTTAGCCCTTCACAATGTACTCATAAATTAAAAGTATAAACAATAAAAAAAATGTTTATTTCAATTACAATAGGCATTTAGATACATAATATTTGGAGATCACCTTTTAAGCAAGGAGTTGCTTGTGTTAAGAGAATATATCTATAGTAACATTGCACATTTAATCGAGATTTCGACATTGCGTTCGATGAAACAACAAGCTTTTAAACCATGCTTACATTGACGATAGACAAGTGCGGAAAAGAGGGGCCCTTTTGCCTTGAGCTTGTTGATGTCTTTAAAAAAAATGTTAAGAGTGTTTAACATCTTTTTTAAAAGCCATCAACAAGCTATCATAAAAGTCGCCCTTGAATTTCAACGAAAAACTTAGCAACTTTCTCTGTTCATATCCTAAAAAACTTTACCCCTAAAAAGCCTAGGTTTAGTATCAGCTCAGGCACACACGAATATCTGAAAACTGTCCGAAACAGTTTAAAGTTTATGAGTTTCCGTGAACTTACTAAACACAATTATGAGCACTCACGTTAGCAAAGTTAGTTGGCACAGTAGTTAAAACCCAAGTTTACTGGAACACTTTCAGTTGGCTGATTCCACCGTCCGCGGTGTAACTGTGTCTTTTGTATTACTCACGGTTTAAGCCCTTTGCTCTATAAACGTGGGTTTATAAGTAGTTTTAACTAATATTCTCGGGTGAGAATTAGTTGCTAATATATTCTATGGTTTATTGAACCATTTTACCTTGTTATGGATATGAATTTTACAATGTTACGGCACATTTCTACGAGTGTTTACGCTTTGGGATTCGTTAGGGGGAAAGACTATGATGCGGTACCCGCTTGCGGGGTGCAGTTTTGTTTTAAATGTATTTTTTAAATTTTCAACTTGATTTATATTATATTCTTCATCTTACATCTATCTTTACAGGTTGTTTTTTTATCCCCAATGCGATAAATGCGCTTATCCTAACTCTTCATTAAGTGATCTGGATTGATATTTACAAAAACAAGTCTACAACGGCTGGTCTTATTGGCTGTCAATATACAAACATCTTTCTTTTTGTTATTATAAGCCTGTTGTGTCCTACTGTAGGGCAAAGGCCTCCCTTTCATTTTCCACTCTTTTCTGTCTTGAGCCACTTCAAAAAACATAAATAATTTTCATTTTACTCAAGATAGATGTTAGATTGTTTTTCTTTGAACTCCGTTTCCATGAATTTCGGTGACATCTGCAACGTATGTGAACTGCACATGCTACGGAAGCAAATGGCGCCTTATGTTCTTTATGGCTCAAACTTTACCTAAATTTTACAGTCCAATGCAAATTATGACACAGCTTCCGAAATATTTAGCAGTTTACAACTTCATCTGCAAATTCATGTTAAAAATAAATATGCGTATTTTATCGTTCCATATGGCGTTCCCGTTGGGTTAGCGTGTCCGCCATAATTTATGCTCGGCTACATTATGGCACTGGAGTTTACGCTAGCTTAATATTATAGCACTAGTTTTTTAATGTATTTTATGCTGATCTGTCCGTAATTTGTAGTTCAAAACGTGGGCAATTGGTTCAGTAATTTAAACCTATAAAAAGCTTAGCCTATTTCTGTATTATAAATATACACACTGTTAATTTGACATTTATGTTGTAAAACTCGCAATAAATATCATCGGCTGGTCTAAAAATATTCAAGTTCAAAGGTTACATTAAATCTATATATAGGGTGACTGGTAATTAGTGACCGATACTTAAACACCCGTAACTAAACCTGAAATAGCGAAAAAAATCTGCTGTACATTTATGGTTTTTTTTCGTGCTCTCACTCACCTATAGTAAAAGTTGTTTGTTATTACGATTTATTCATGTATTTTAAATTATGGGTTACCTGTTAACCTATATAAAAGGAGAAATTAAGTAATAAGGAAAGTTACAAAAAAAATATGATGTAAATTTGCCAAAGTTTTAGTCATTTTTGAATTTTTTATTACTAATTCTGCAAAGACAATTTAACTATGATAACAATTTATTTTGGTACCGTTGGGCCGTAAATAGTTTTCAAATAGGCTTCTAATAAAAAACTAAAAATAGTATGAAATCAAAAACTACTGAATTTCGGTAGAATATTTAGTGGCGTAATTAGGAGAGGAGAATGAGGAGCTCGTGGCTAGATAATAACAGCCGCACAGGTCGATCTTCAAGGTTAAGCAACGCTTGCCTAGGTTGGTCTGTGGATGGGTGACCATCTTAACATAACGAGTTTCCTCCGTGCCTTGGAAAGCACGTTAAGCCGTTGGTCCCGGCTGTCATTTGGAGATCTTTGGCAGTCGTTACGGATAGTCAGAAGCCAGTAAATCTGACTCCAGTCTTGCCATGAAGTACCGTGTTACCCCAGTTAATGGGTTTTGGAGGTCTGGTAGGCAGCCGCTCCTCGTAAAATACTGGTATTCAGCTAAATCCGGCTTGACTGGACCGACCCCAATGTAGTTGGGAAAAGGCTAGGCAGATGATGATGATGATTTAGTGGCGTAATTAATTGCATGTTAAACCTACTAGGTATAACGTCCTGCAAGGCGTAGAGTTCAAAAACATCATCATCATCATCATCATCTCAGCCGAAAGACGTCCACTGCTGGACATAGGCCTCCCCCAAGCGTCGCCACAGCGACCGGTCCTGCGCGTCCATCGGATTCCCGCGACCCTCGCCAGGTCGTCGGTCCACCTTGTGGGAGGCCTTCCGACGCTGCGTCTTCCGGTACGTGGCCGCCACTCTAGAACCTTCCGTCCCCATCGACCATAGCGTTGAAGTCCCCCATGACCACGGTGAAGTGAGTCTTATAACCATGTATGGCTCTGGATACATCCTCATACATGGTCTCTACTTCGTCGTCGGAGTGTGTCGAGGTTGGGGCATATACCTGTATGATCTTCAGCGAATATCTTGCCGATATTCTGAGTATAAGGTAAGCCACCCTGGTCGAAACACTCTCGATCCTCACCACATTGTTCACAAGGGACTTGTGGAAGAGTAACCCGACACCACCCTGGGACTGCTGGTCGCCCTCCCGGAAATAGAGCAGGTTACCGGATTTGAGAATTATCGTGTCCTCCCCCTGTCTTCGGACTTCGGATAATCCCACAATACTCCATCGTACCCCGCTCAACTCTTCCTCAAGTTCGGTGATCTTCTCGTCGGTCCGCAGTGTACGCGTGTTGTATGTTGCCAGGTCGAGTCGTTGGAAGGGGTAGCCTAGCCTCCTCCGGAGATTCTTCGCACCCCTTGCCTCGCCGTAGCCTTGACCGCTACCGTAGTCAAGGTTAGACGGACTGCCGGGTACTAGGGGCCGTTTCGTTTTGCGTGTCTGCATTTTTGGGGGGTTTTTGTCATAATCGCCACGCTTGGCATGCGGGTTGGCGATCGCAGTGTAGATGTTGAAATGCCTAGAAAATGCTGCTGCCCATTTTCTGGTGTGTCCCTTAGTCGCCTCTTACGACACCCATGGGAAGAGATGGGATGGTGTAATTCTTCGGTTCCAGACACCATACGGAACGGTTCAAAAACATCAGAAATAATAAAACACACACATACAACACAAAAAAAAATATTCCGTCAGTCATTTACATAAAGATAAACAATCCTCCAGAACGCCCCTCCGTCATCACTTCCTAGTATTTTATCTAAAAAACAGTGGCGCAGCACACTCCTAAGCAAAATCTAAAAATATGAACCGGTCTTCAAACCTTAACCGCCCTTTCTATGTCCCCCTAGTACCATTCAGAGCGATATATTTTATACCGTGGCATACGTAGGAAGCTCTTAAAATAACAACTCGAAGATTGCTCCTATAAATGTGTGTACAATGGGTGTTATTTGAATGACGGGCGTGGCTGGCCACGCCTCCGGAAGACAATGTCTCGGCGGCGACTCCTACGCATCCATGTCTACCTGGTACCAAGAATCTATACACTTAACCTTTAGATAGAGTTTTATATTTGTATTGACTAGACAGCTGTTTATATTTAACTTTGAATGTCAGAACTAGTGTTCCTAAGTCCGATTGGATTAATATCGGGGCAGATGGTACAACAAATAGGCATTTAGAAAACTCCATACTATTATTATAAAGCTGAAGAGTTTGTTTGGTTGGTTGAACGTGCTAATCTCAGGAATTACTACTTCAAATTAATTTTTGAAAAAAAATTATCTGTCTGCATGACTGTATGTTTATTAATTAAACTTTCATGTCTTACGGAAGAATGGGTTTGAATGAAACTTGCACACGAAATCATGTGTGCTAGGATCAAGACATTCAGTCCACACATGAACTAGTAAATAAGTTGATTACGTATTTTTTTCTCGTGAGCTTTTTTTATGAAAAATCTATTACTCAGAGGTATGCTGTCAGTAAATCCAAATTCTGTGTTAAGCTTACGCATTAATGATCCTTTTGTTTTCTTATTATGTATGGAAAAAAACAATAAGAATAAATTCCGACTATGACGCAAGTAAAGCTGCTGAAATTAGCTAGTGTTTTATCCAATCGGATTGTGATTCAAATTCAATTAATTCTCCTAGACTAGTTTATAAAGACATCTAGGTACATAAACTTATCTAAACTTTATTTTAAATACAGTAGCCACAATATTTAAAATCGCTTCTCAGTGGTTTCAATTACGCTCAGAATGGAATGTTTAAAACTTACTCCACTGATTGCCACTTTCAGTTTCACAAAGAAAGTTTTAATTTGATTGTTTCCAAAACTAACTTTGGCTTCCAATTTCAAATTCGAATAAAAAGGTGACACAAATAAATGCCAGCAGCAATAAAAGAGAAAGGAGTTTGGTTATCTATGGATAGATTTAGCTTGATGACACAAGGCTGGTGACACCGATAGTGATAACTAACAGTAAGGAAACTTAGTAAGGATTTAAGGTGTCATGAAGAAGTGTGGAATCCCGAGATAACATCACATCATGCGACAACCCCAGATAATAAAAGACTCCTTACTCGTATTTTTCTGTATAAATAACACCCGAGTCCTTAAAGTGAGGTTAGAGCTGTGAAGGAAGTCGTTTATTTTTTTTATTTTCTCCCGTCCTAACTAGGGAAAATAGAACAAAACCGTATTATTCTAGAGTTTGTTTAGACTGCGTATATTTTTAATATTTATAGTATTTAGTTTTTGGTGGGATTTCTTCAAGTGAAATGTAGTGGCGGTTTTAATTATTCGCAAATCGATTCCTAGTGTATATTTTTGTATTTCAAGTATCTGTACAACTCCACAATATGTGGAATCATTGACATTGGTAAAACGGAACTGAGAATTTTATAGTAGTATACGTTACCTCTGCAAAGTTTACCAAGAAGTTTGACTAAGTACAATTACTGCCAAATATTACATTAAAATTTTCTCTTCTTAGCCGTGCACTCTTGACGTGTAGTCGTGATGTATCGGTAGAGTCCTGCACCACCGCCTCTTTCGCGATACGACGCCTGCATGGCGTCGTATCGCGAAAGTGTTTGGCAGCTTGGAAGTTGTCGTTCGTAGATTAAAATATTCTTATAATAAACAAATTAACCATTAATATAAAAACAGCTTAAACAGTTTAAAAGGGAAGCCAAAAACAGTAACAAAAAACCTGCCAAGAGCGTGTGCCCGAGACGCTCAGTGTAGGGTTCCGTAGTTTCTCGTCCGTCACAATAAGTGTCCCCAACTTTTCAAAAACTGTTCATCCCATCAAGTGCAAAATAATTTTCGTAGAAAGTCTTTATAAAGCTCTACTTTCCAGATTTTTTTCATAATTTCTAAACTTATGGTTCAAAAGTTAGAGAAATTGGAAAAAAATGTTTTATTAGGGTAGCCCATCCTAATAAAACATTTTTTTCCAATTTTTATTTTTGCACTTTGTCGGCGTGATTGACATACATATTATTAATGTTTCATTTTTGCCAAAATATTTGGGGGCACGTAGTAGGTGTGGTGGGCGTATAATCTCGATCGCATCGTTAGCATTAGGGACCTCGATAATGGTGTTTGTAAATGCACGGTAACGAGCCTACATAGTTACTGTTGACTTGGTTTTCAAGTAACATTTCGCAAAATAAGAATAATCTTTGACGAATTATTGCACTGCCTGATCGTTATTACTATATTATGATATTATTATCAGAGGCTAATAGTGTTAAATTAACAGATCATGTTCGAAATATTCCACTGTGCTCAAAAAATGCAAATCGTTATATGGCTCGAAAGACTACCCAACTTAAATGGAACTGAACAGGAGAAGTCTCCCACGTAAATGACGACTAATGGGCTTGTAAAACAGGTGTTGTGCCCAAACTTAGCGACACTGGGCCTCAGCAGACTACGAAGGAGATGGAGGGACAACCTAGATGCCATGCCATCCAGTAGTGGGACAATATGGGCTAGTAGGTAATAATGAAAAAAATAAACAATAGATTTACGTAATCCTAATTCATACGAGTCACTCAGCCATAAAAAAAATTCTATTTAAAAAACTGTCGAAAAGAGAAATTATTCGCTTCAATCATCACAATTTACTTCAAACGGAACTTCCAAAATCAATTTACTGGAAAGGAAAATCGATTGAATACTTTCTTAGAAAGCAATTACATTCATCTATAAATAAACTGCTTATTTAAGTTTGTAACGATTTAAATGAAAACAGTTCAGAGGTTAAATTGATAATCTAAAGTTTAAATTCTATAAATGGTAGGTACGGGCGGTTTACAGCGAGCGACGCGACCGACGCGACGCCACGAGGTGAGGTGTTCGCGTTACTTGGTCGCTAATGCACTGAAACTTCATTAACTCGTTATTTCGACGGGTTTCATTAAAGACTTCGGGAATTATGATCAAAAGACACTGTCAGGATTATGTCCCTTTGTGTTATTAGGGCTGCCACAAAGTCGCGTCTAAAACTTTATGAATTTGATACCTTAAACCGGAAATATAATTTTCACTGAGCATAATCTTAACTCGGTATTTACCTACCTATAGAAACAATATTCTCGCCAACTTAAGTTCTCAACTTCGGAAAATGTTTTCAAGCGAAATTTTTAATGGCTCTCTTAGCCACGTTTAAGAACAAAAGTAGCTATTTAAAGCTAATCGTTGTTTGTTAACCACGCGCCAACGCGGAACCCGCCATTCATAAATAATTTGTAAGAAACTCTCAACGTCCACCGAAAGTTAAGGCCTGGTGCTAATGGACTTGTGGAACTTACAATATTCGGTACTAATTTACATTCAAATGAGTATCGCAGCAGCCCTGCATGCTAAGTGAACTCAAATCGAGCAGGTAACCCTAATTGCAGTTAAGTATCTTCTGACTTAGCAGTTCTTTGAACCTGTTAATTAACAAAAAGCTCCTCCGTGCAACCAGTGCCGTAGTTAGGCGACCAACGGCCCTGGGCCAAAAAATATCTGGGGCCTCTTAGTTTTACGTGAGACATCTTTAAATAACTTCTCCTTCTCAGGGATCTCCAAATAAAATCGATTGTAACATTACTTTAATCATGGAAACTCGTTTCAGTCAGTAAAAGTCCTTGGATTTTTTAGATTTTGAAAGTGGGAGAAGTTTTTCGCTAGTTCAAGAAGTTTGCTACTCAGATTTTGGGAGCCCCAAAGGCTCTCCCAGCCCTTCTCTAGCTACGCTACTGAATGTAACTATCTAGTCACTATTATTGTTGCTTGTACTTTATAACTTTTTATTTAATTAAGTTAAACAAGCGTTAGCAAAGAGATTCATTATGACAGAATTGCTTGTTATTTTTTTTTCCTTATGCGTGACTCGTGATTGCACACTTATCTGCGAGATGGCCAGTAATTATCGCGATGACATGAGATAATTACGCAGACGTGAAGAAAGGCGCGCCGGGAATTACTCGTATTGTATCGAGGACCCTGTTTCTGGCTGACATTTGCAATGATTGGGACTGACAATTATCAGTCGCCTTACACAGAAGGGGACGATTAACACTTTAATGTCAAAATTAAGTTACCTGTAAATACAATAATTATGGGAAAACAAAATTCAGAATGATTATTTTAACACTAGCTTCTACCAGCGGCTTTGCCCGTTAAAATATGTTTCTCTATACAAATTTTGATCACCCTTGAATTTTAGAAAATTCTCTTTTAATAACGATATAAAAAGAAATATGACCCTGAGTCCTAATAATTTTGACTGTGCGTTGATATGTCAGTCAGTTCCTCCTTTTATATTTATAGATTACCACACGACCTTTGGTTAAATATCGATCAGATACGTAGAGGTATGTCAAAGGGCATGTCAACATGATAATACCATTGTGCAATTAATTATGGATATTAGTAGAGATAAGGACCATAACTAACAGCTCTGGGTTTGGCAGATTAGAGGGATTCCAACACACAATCTACATTCTGAATGAGGGCTCAGGGAATCATTGATTGGTTCACGCTACGCTTTGAATACTGATGATAATTATAATCGTGTTATTTATCATAATGAATTTAATTCCAGTGGGTCGCTTTTAGACTGTCATCTGTTAAGAGTTGGTAATTGTTTTCGTTTTGTAAGTCAACCTCATCTTGACGTGAAACTGGCTGCTGCCAGTGGCATCGTCAGTGTGATAGTAGAAAATTAACCGATGAGAGCGTATCGGAATAAAAAGTATCTTATGTGCTATTCCAGGACATGGTCTTTTTTATTTTAGGTGGGAAATCATCCAATGACTTATGCCTTGAGCGGAGCAGGAAGACGTGTCAGACTTATACTGAATAAAACCCACTCTGGTTCCTTAGGACATGGTCGACTCGTGTAAGTTTCATCGAAATCCGAAGCCATTCGAGCGTGAAGAAGTAACAAACATAAACACATACTCTCAACCTTTCGTATTTTTATTATAAGTGTGATATACCAGTAAAATTTATAAACAAAACACAAATTATTCAGAGATAATCTCCAAGAATCCAGCCCAGAAGAGAAAGCAAGAATTTACGAATGACAAACTGAACACTAAAAGCAGAAAATGTACCGATAAATAAATGTAAAAATTTAAATAATTTCGCGCACATCCACGTAACATATGTTCCAGTGAGATGAGTCGACCGCATATTTGAGTGCACTAACATAAACAAGGGACACGCCGCGGCGACATTGTCACGCGCCAGACAAATACCTTCATATCCCACCTCATTTTCATTTATGAACACAATTTCGTTCATATTCCACTGTCTTATACCTGCTTATCTCTGTTACAACTGCTAATTCCGACTACGAGTCACACGTAAAGTGCTTAGTTTACTCTGTGGTGGAAAATTTTTAATTGACCGTCTAGGGTTAAACGAGAGGACGTGTCAGACTTACTGAGTCTGACTAAAAGAATCCCGGCGTTCAGGGCCCTCTATAAACTTTTTAGGGAACACTAAGAACAGTTTTGCTATCAACTCTTTGAGGCGCGCGTGGAACACTACGCGGCGTTGATTCGGGTTCGCATCTTACCAAAAAGCTGGAAGGTGAGCTACCCATCGCTCGTCGTCCGCAAGCCCTCATTTGCCGTGGTCGGGGCTCACCCTGTGACTCCCGACGCCCGGGACAACTCCGTACCTACGAGGCTACGTATTTTATATTTCCATGGAGGCCACGAATCCCTTTCCTGCTAACTTCTCGACAAAGCGCACAGAATTTCGTTTTACGTCTGTCACTCTGCGATTTAATTAGTTTCATTTATGTTGACTACGGAATTCATATTTAATGTAAAATATTTTCGCTAACTGTCCCTCGAGAGCTTGTGTAACAAACCGAGGTTCATTATTTTTGAATTCACCTAATTAGAGAGTAAATAAATAAGCTCATATTTACGTTAGAGTATTCTGAGAAGAGCTATATTAAGAGTGGAAACCGGAGAAATGTGATCGGAAAAGCGGAATTCCTGTATCAAGCGTAACAATCACACTGGTTCATTTGTACCGAAATGTTTGTTTATTAAGAGCAAACTTTGGCGATGCTGTCCGTATTTCACAAATTAATGTTTACGAAACATGCGGATGCATATCGTCAGTATGAGCTGAGGAACAAATATAATGTAGTCAGCTGTGTTAGTCTGATTGGAACACGTTCCGCGATGGATGCGGTCCCAGCGTGACGCCGAGGTGTCAGCGTGACGGATCGGGGAAACATGGCGCAATTGAACCAAATGCGGTCTCGCGCCGAACGCCATCGCCACCCGCACCGCAGGGATTACCGACTACGTTCTTATATAAATAGAAATATACCGAGTATTCTAACAATCGCGAAAGAGGCGGCAACTGAATCGCGAATTCCTGGAATATTAAAGCTCTGAGTTTTTAATGGAGTAGGTACTTTTAGTAGCAGCTTATTTAAAACTATTTCCTCCGCGTATTGTCAAGGGAATAAGTTGTAACACTGAAACATAGTATTCTAACAAAGGGGCGGAAACGAAATCGCAAATTCCTGGAATATTAATAGAGCTCTGACTTTTAAATGGAGTAGGTACATTTAGCAGCATCTTATTTAAAACTTGTCTTGAGAGCCAGTTCTAACTCTGAAACATTTCTTGAAGTTTAAAGAAAAGTTTCGGCTAGCATTTGTAGTCTTCTTTGGCACACTTGTTGTATTGATGTAAAAGGTTTAGTGGAATCGGGAACAATTGCGCTGTATCCTTTTTTACACAATCCTCGAATACTAACTAATTTATTATTCGATCGTTTCGGGAACTGTTGGAGCAAATCCAGCTCTTTTCCTTCCTCCTTTAGTATTGTACAGATTCACTGATGCTTCAAAATAAAACCCTTTCACAATGCTCAATACTTCGGCTTGGAGACAGTTTAGAGAGATTGCTCTTACTTATCTTTATGCTCGTCTTCCGGTTTGAAATAGCAGGATTTAAAGATTTTCATTGAAACGAAAATGGAACGAAGGGAACAAATGATCGTGGATAAGGTAATAAATTAAGAAAAGGATTCCTTATTGTACAATGATACTGTGTTTTGATGTCTATGGATGAATATGTTATCACTAAGCTATTATCTCTTTTCTTTTTCTCAAGCTTAGCACAAAGAGTCACCAAACTTAAGTGGCGATGGACAAGATACATTGCATGTAAAACAGATGGCTGCTGGGGCCCAAAAATTCTGGGGCCCAATAATTGGCTACCGCGTACCGAAAGACGCAGCTTTGAAGGGCCTCTTACAAGGTGGACCGATGATCTGGTAAGGGTTTCGGGAATCTGATATCCATCAGATTCCAACGCCAGACGCACAGGACCGTTCAATGTGGCGACACTATGTCCAACTGTGGACGTCTCTCTGCTGAAATGATGATGATAATGAATCAATTCTTTTATAAAGTGTGTTGTTTCAGGTTAGAAGTAGATCCAGAAATAAGCACCTGGTTTCTACTCCATTTTTTCTTTTTTGTCTCTTTATTTTATCTTCCATTCGACGTTCGATAAATTGATCCGTTTCCAGCGCAGCCAAGTTTAACGAAATTAGTTTGCTTTAGAAAAATTGGCAGAAATTAACTCTACGTGCAATGTTTCTCTTAACTATTTATGCTGTGGTTTTAACTAAAACGGTTTTATATAAAACGAACACTAACTAGTTTTAGGAATTCACTTAATTACCCAATTTTTATGGTTCCGTACTTCGGAAGGAAAAAACGGAACCTTTATTGTCCGTCGGTCTGTCTCTTTATCTCGAGAACACGTGGAGGTATCGATTTGAAACCATATCAAGGACCTGCATCCTTTTAAAGCTGAAAAAGTTAAACTATTAAGTTAACGAAAAAAAAATATATGCTGTTTATTTCGCAAATAATACTTATATTTCGAGGAGGGAATCAAAATTCATAGGGCACTTTTCGTTGACCTAGAACCCAGAAATTTGGTATAAAGCAAGTTCTTACGGCACAAATATAGGAATAAATAAGTCACAAGAAATATACTTTTTTAGATTCGGAAAAATCTTCAATTATCGATTACTACATAATTTAGTTCGTATGGAACCCTCGGTATGCAAGTCCGAATCGCGCTTGCCCAGTTTTTCTGTAGTGAATCTTTACTTTAAATAAATTTCCATAGCGTTAGAAAAAACAATTTATTAGAGGTCAGGTGAATGGTTAAATCGTCTGCCAGTCTTTGTGGGGGGTGGCCCGCCCCAAAACACCCGATATGTTTATGTCAAGGGTCTTTTTGCACCCACACGATTGATGACAATACCCTTTAACCTTCGATTAAATTCCCATAGCTTCAGATTCTTTTAAAAAAGTGATTAACTAAATCGTGTGTCAATCAGAAAAACTTAGTAAACTAGTACTCAATTTTTCTAGAGTAAAAAAAAATTTGCTTAAAATACATTTCCATTTTCAATAATATTTCGTAAAATGGACCAAAAATACGTCTAAAATAAAAAGTTTTCTTTTAATAGTCTTAAATAAAAACCATTTATCCTAAGTCAGGTGAATCGTCTGCCAGTTTTTGAGGTGGATGGCACACCCCAACACACCCGATATGTTTACATCAAGGGTCGTTTAACACCCACACGATGGATGACAATACCTTTTAACTCTCAATTAATTTTTTTTTAATGTGATTAACTGATGGATGGATTGTGTGAGGAGCGATATGAAAGAAAAGGGAGTTAGTGATAGTGTGACGGACGGCAGGACAGAATGGAAGAAGAAAGCGTTTTGCGCCGACCCCAAGTAATATGGGGTGAGTGATCAAATCGTCTGCCAGTCTTGTGGCGGATGCAACATCCCAAAATAGCCGATATATTTACGTAACAAGGTACTTCATGGCAAGACTGGAGTCAGATTTACTGGCTTCTGACTATCCGTAACGACTGTCAAAGATCTCCAAATGACAGCCGGGACCAACGGCTTAACGTGCTTTCCGAGGCACGGAGGAAACTCGTTATGTTAAGATGGTCACCTATCCACAGACCAACCTAGGCAAGCGTTGCTTAACCTTGAAGATCGATCTGTGCGGCTGTTATTATCTAGCCACGAGCTCCTCACACTTTTAAAAAAGTGATATTCTAAATTGTGTGTCGATCAGGAAATGGGTTTTACATAATTTTATATTAAAAAAAATCACTGAGGCCAGGTGAGTTGCTAAATTGTCTGCCAGTCATGATGGCGGATTGGCAGCCTCTAAGGGTGGTTTTCCACACGAGATGTTCAACTAAGCTATGTTTTTTATATGGACTGGATGGACTCACTCGATGGGTGAGCAGAGTTCCCATTTTGAGCATCCATAGTTCTAACCCCACCTGCATTGGATGATGTAAGAGGAGTTTAGGTGTGTTTAGGCATCAAGGTGGTTGCCTTCCCGAAGCGTCCTTTTCCAACTGACCTACCTGCTACTGCTACCTGGGATATCTGTAGGTAAACTACTAAACTACTAAACGCACGCCTACTAGTGCGTTTTTTACCGAATGCACATCTTACTTGCCGTCATATAGCTTAGCTTTCACATCCTCGCACCATAGCTAACACACAATAATATGTGGTGGAAGAGCACCCTAATACCCGCTATAGGTATCCCCATCGCGTCCCATCGTTTTGCTCCACCGTGATGGGTGACGATCCCCATGGCCCATTACATCGCGGTAATAGTTTATTGATCACGAGAATTTAGCTAGTTTTCGATGCGATTTACATTTTATTGGATGTTTGGTGGTGTTCAATATTATTTAATATATTTCGTGTCATAGGTAGTGTTTGTTATCGTTCTACATCGAAACAGCTTAATCGATTTTTATGTTTTTTTCTGAAAATAGATAGTAAGTTAAGAATTTCACGCTCCTTGTCCTAGTAGTTTAGACTGTGCGTTAATATGTGAGTCAGTCAATGTCTCCTTTTAATAAAATATACATGAGTAAATACAAAAGGAACAAAAAAGTGAAAAGCCGAAATCAAATATCCGCTTCATTAATTAAAATGTAACGCGCTACTCTAAATCTAAAAACCTAAACCATTTAACCATAATATAATTAATTTTATTCAAATCACGGACCAGTAATCCATGTTTCTTTCATAACAAGCCAAATTACAGTCCAACAATTCAGCCTGAAAATTCTGTTTTCAAAAATAAAACTCAGTTATCGGGCTTTATTTTTGAGGCACAAAATTTTAGGATCGCGTTTCATCGGTCGTAGAATACTAATCCGGAACGAAATGTTGCCATGTAAAAAAAAGTTGTGTAGCGTTCCCGCTACACTAGTTTTAGAATACAGAGTGTGAACATTAGATATTATAAATATATTGCTTTATGTACATAACATTTGTCGGATTCGGTTCAAATAAAACTTTTAAAGAGCGTCTGTGTACCGTAAACCGGGGTACTTTGATCAATTTTGAACTTAAATTTTCTGTAACTTTTCAATCTGTGGTTCTACAAATTATTAAAAAAAACCTAGTAATCGGTTTTTATAGATCTCTCTACATAAGTTAAAAAACAAATAAAAGAATGAATCGTTTTTCAAAAAAAAAAAAACAGCGTGATCAAAGTTAAAATGATTTTGGGGTTACATTGATACCCCTCTTTTTTATTATGGAATCTGAATGTAACCCCAACAACTATTAAAAAAGAAAAAAAAAATCGATCAACAGGAAAAAAGGTTATTGCCATTTTTAATCCTTGGGGTAACATTGTTCAAATAAAACACTCCAAATAAACAGTCTACACGTTTTAATTAAGTCAGTTATTTGACAGATAAAAAAATCAATATAATTATCAAAAAGCAAAGTCTTATACTTATAACAATTGACTATAGGGATACTAAGATACGTTTGTTTATTAAAAATATGTTCTTTTAAAGCTTATTAATTATTAAAATAGGCAAAAAACTCCAGGCAGATTATTTTCAAACTTAGTAACCACTCGCCCTTTTTTATCCAGAAAAGCTTTTGCAAAAAATCTCAAATCTAGCAATGTTAGAGGATATCCCCAATCGGAACACTTTGCAGCTGATTTCAGGATAGCCTTTTTTTTCCTCAGATTCTGAGAAAACTGTTTGAGCACCAGGTTTTCTCGTGTGCGTGCCTTTTATATCTATTATAAATAGTTCCATAGGGTATATTATACTGCTCAGATGCACCTCTGATGGACAACTTCCCGTCCACTACCTGACTTAAAGCCTCGTTAATTGTCGCTTCAGAGTAGTTTCTGTATTCACGGGTACCTAATTTCTTTTTATATATTCGCGGCATTGTCCTGGAAAACAAAAAAATAAAAAAGAAATTAACAAAAACCATAATTTAAATTCTTGTATTAATAGCTGAGGTAACTTTGATCATTTGATCAATCTCACACCATGTACCCTATCAATGACACCCCGCAAGAATTTAACCGGAGCCACTACGAAAATTTTGAGGTTAGAACAACAAATGTTTTTTATTTGGATTTCCGAGTGTATGCTTCTAAACAGAAATTATCAAAAACGTTCATGATACATACACGTATTAAGCTGTGTATGAAGTTTTACAACACAGTTTTTCTACTAAAAATCGATATTTTCAGAAAACTTACCTTTTTTTTATATAAAACAACGTGACATCAGCAGCGCACCCGCAAAAAAGATTGTGACAGTTCATCAGTGCCGCCAGCCAAAAAAAAAATAACCAAAAATAGTTCCGTTTTACGCAATTAGCATTTTTAAGTGAACATGAAGTTTCGATCAAAGTAACCCCGTAGTTCAAAGTAACCCCGGTTCACGGACAGTAAGGGCCGAGTCAATCGTTAACGATAGAGGAGTCAGCACCGCTAGGAACAAGGGAAATATCTAAAAAGAAAAGGAAAGGTCACGGTGTGTCTTAGTCAGTAAAAGTCTGAAACGTCCTCTCGCTTCACATTAAAGCGGGAGAAGGCATTGGAATTTTTCTTTGAAAGCCGTGGTAGAATAACCACTCAGCAAGCCTAGTTTTAAAATTTTGGCTTCCTCCTACCCAGAAAAACTGCCAAAAATCTACATATAACTAGGTCCAAAAGCTTAACGTGTGACCTTACTGTGTTGATAACAATTTAAAAGACAGATGTCAACGTATTGATTTCCTGAAAATAACCTCCAGTCTCCACTACATCCTGTCAAAGGTTAAAAGGAAGTTCTAATAATATTTCATATTGCTCCCAACATCCTTTACGAAAATATCTCATTCTTATCTTAAGGTAACATCTCGCAGGCTCACACAAGCCTTACAAATCCTTGTTTGCTGTTCGATATGTAACATGACGTCAGTTATAGCCCACAATCTGTATCAACATCGGATGCTGGGGTCGGACGCACGGATGTATGTGTCATGGACGAAACATATACGTACGTATCTGCTAGAATATATATAGCTTTCGTGCGTGCCCGTGTCCATGGTCCCATTCAGAATATCCTTTTGATATTTTATGCTATCGTTGCCTAAACGATCGAATGATAAATGTTGGTTTAATTTTGGAATGTGTTTTTAATGTCGCTTTTTTCGGGTTCGCTTGGCGTTTAACGGTGTATAAATAGCTGGCTAGATAGCATTGGAGTGATATCACTAATGTGTATGTCATTAAGTTAATAGCTTGTTTATATACTCGTATGTCTACCAAAAGTACTAAAAGAGAATAGTGCTAAAACTGTTAATAGTAGAAATTAATCTACTAGAAAACCGTCTAATTCAGAGCAATCCCTTTTAAAAAAGTATCTGTAACAAACAGCCCTAATTTTTCCCTTACAGTGCTGTTTGTGAACATCGTTCTTGAAACGCAACAAGGCGAAATCGCCGCTCAACCGACCATCCAGAAAATTACCAAAACATATCATAAAAAATGTAGCAAACTTCGTGAAAAAACAGGGTTTGGCAAAAGTTTGAAACTCAAAGTAAGTGAAAACCAACAGTATTAGATACAAAGTTTCGATGTAAATAAGTGAGGGGAAGTTTTAAGTTATTTTACTTGTGAAATATCTAATCAAGCGACCGGTTCGAGGTTGAATTTCCTGAGGGCGCGATTGTAATCAACGGCAGTTAAGTACAAGCGCAAAACATTCCCGTATTTGTTTACTAAAACAAACAAATAATAATGATATAAATACATAAATCTATAGCCGCAGAGAGTCGTCTAAAGGAGCAGTACTGGCCCCGAATTACTAGTTGTAGATCAAGGGTTCAAACCCAGCCAGGCGGATTAATTTGTGTAATGTATTTTATCACCATTGCTTTCAAAACGGTGAAGGAAAATATTGTGAAAAAACCAATGTGTCCTACAACCAAACATTCGAAAACTTGTAACATCATAGGTAGATTCTATCTAATTCTCTCTATCAGAGAGGAGTCCTAAGTTGCAGCAGTTGGACCATTATTAAGCTGATTAAGCTTTATTTTATGCTAGACCTAAATCAACATAATAATATTGATTCATAAATTAAAACCCATAATAACTTCAAAGCAAATACGACTATCAATTAAATTTCATATGTTTCGACAAAGCTGAAAATGATTATATTTTTTGCAATTGTAAACATCATCCGGATTGCTGAAAAGCTGTTTTAAATAATGATGAACGGTAATTATTTTATCCGCTGCAATACCTGTGGTTGTACTAAAATTTTAATACATCCAGAACAGTTTCACATTTACAGTAATAATAGCGGTTTAATAAAACGAGAAACCGAATACGTAAAATGTACAAATTTAATTATTCACCACTTTTGT
Source organism: Mythimna separata (assembly GCA_030763345.1). Lineage (NCBI taxonomy): Eukaryota > Metazoa > Arthropoda > Insecta > Lepidoptera > Noctuidae > Mythimna > Mythimna separata. Next base: position 9,794,431 of record CM061187.1, read on the forward strand.
GAAACCAGATTATACTTTTAGCTACCCAAAGTATTAATGTTCTAAACTTTTCTTTAATTTTAGTATGTTACGGGAAGTTAAAATGCTATAAACATGATCACTAGTACTTAAAATCTTTGCAGAGCTTTTTTTTAACATGGACAGTCATCCAATGACTGCTCCCGCTCTAGAGCGGGGTGGAAGGGCGAGCCAGAATTTTGCAGTACCTATGTTCCTTCTTTGAATTGCGTTCTAGAACCCCGAGTTTCTCTTTCGGATGTCAACATACAGCCCCAGTAGGCTCCGCAGTAGGTCCTGCTAAGCCTCTACGATCCTAACAGGTCCATGGGATTGTTCGAAAGATTGACCACGACCTCAAAGGGGAATTGAAAGAAAACCTGTGAGTTTTAATCAGTAAAAGCCTGACACACCTGTAGCGTAGCCCGCAATATTTAAATGTTGTTCAGCTTTGGCATTTTGCGGTTTATTGTCAAGTTATATTTTGATTAAAATATGATTGACAGCCGTAACACGTATTTATTTACGGTATAATCAATACTACCCTCCCAGTTCGCCTAACCCGTACTTACCTATAATAAAAACTAATTCAATAGAACATATTTTTCGTGAATTAGCCACTCAATACGGACCTACCCTGGAAAATCCGCCTTAAGGCGTTAATTAATCATTTCTCACTCTCAAAAAACAAGTAACCTAGAATATTACAATATTATCGTATCTAGGCCAAGAAGTAAACAAAACAACACATTTGCCAGTTTGTGCCAACCTAACCGTGTAATCTCAATCAACACAACGTTATGTCAGTTACATCAACTTTACGGTGCGATCGCACCCGATATAATTAATGGCACCCCACAATTTATGGTCATGGGGTATTGAGTGACTAATTACTTCTAAACTCACGTATTGACAGTGACAAGTGCTTATTGTGCCAGTTTCACAAATCGCATGAGGTCACACACAATGCTACGACTATAGTTACTTCACACCCGGGCACTGTTCCAATCTCTAGCGACTATATAATCACAGTTTTATCGCGTCTACTACTGACTATAAAGTAGTCTGTCCGAACAGTATTTACTATTTATTCTGTTCGCAATACATCTCATTTTGTCGTGTTTCGTCTCCGTCTTGGAACGCCCCAGTCTTTGGCCGGCAATCCTATTTTCCGTAGGATAGACTTTTATAGCATTGGGGGCATAAGGAAATTAGAATTTCGTGGAAATGATAACGGTTTCCGTAAATGTTTTTTTTTTCTTTTCGAAGTGTCCTTCGATGGGAAAGGGCGTTATTATTCATGCCGAAAGGTAAAGGACAGGCGTTGACAGGAGGATGTCGTCAGCGGAGCAGGTGAAGAGTGAAATAGCCGGCCAATATCATTGGGCGTTCGGCAATGTCGGGTTGTCGGCGCCTCGCACCGACCACTGTAATCTTTCGCCACATAAATGGCGAGATAGAATCTCTGATTCTGATGCCCAATGCCGCACCATCGAGCTCCGTTTCCACTTAATAAAGCACAAATGAAGCGAGCGAAATGTATATTATATATCTACGAGTGAGTTAAGTTCTTTGCAGCAGGATCTGTATCGGAAATCGAAATGACTTGTTTATGTTCCAGCACACATTAGGGATTACCTCGACTGCCGAATAAAAGGTATCGAACAAAGCTTTTATCTGTTTGAAATTATTGTAATGTTTATTTTGTTACGCTTTGTTTGTATCGGTAATATGCGAATTAGACGGCTCAATAAGTTTGTTTTTCAACTTATCAACGATTATAAAACACGTAAAGGGTTTTAAAACATGATGTCAGTTCCAAAATACGTGTCCTCCCTATCGGTGTTAAATTCCACAAATGCTCGCGTTGCGGCGTTCTCTCTCAGTAGTACCAACACAGTAACAGTCTATAAAACTGCACGGGTGCATGGGTGTGAAATTATTTATTTATGAACAACGACGTATTCGCTCGTTCCACTACATTTCGTTCGCAGAGAACAGGTAATGCAACATTTTCTGTCCGTAGGGTGTATTGGATGCTAGGACATGTCTGCTTCCTAGTATCGATCCCTGTTCGGAAAGCCATTACTATCTCCTTGTGTTATGTTATCATCTTCTGATGCATTATCAAAAAGATTTATTATATCTAGTTCCAGTTAGAAGATCTCTACGTTTTGCATCGTGTGCGCTCTCAAGATTTATACTGGACGACTTATCAGATTTAATTCTTGGTTACACGGTTTGTTTCCTACGCTCCCCTCCTCTTCAATGTTATTTCCTTTGCGAAGCTTATTTGTCGTTTGATATCTATGAACGTTATAAGATGCGTTTGAATATGGAATGAATAAAAATGGAATACAGTATAATGGAAGCACTATTCTTTGACTAAGAAGAATTGGTAAGAAGTGGCTCAAAGCTGGTAACGATGCAAGGAATGGAAAGAGGCCCTAGCTCAGCTGTGGGACATAGAACTAGTATAATAAAAAATATAATATCCTTTGTTAGTATTTTAATTAAAACTCTTGTAGTAAAAAAGTAAAATTATTGACATAAAATGCGATGCTTTTGATTGTTCATGATGGAAAATTAGGTTAGCCTCTGTATCAGCGAGGAGTGCAGTTTGGTGCCAAGTTCTCATAGCCGCGGTTTCAAGGCCTCATCAAACAAAAGATGTAGGCATTCGTTTAAGTGCTTATTCTTAAGATGGAGGTCGCCAAAGTGGTACTTAGCCGACACGCTATTGGCTCTCTGATAAAATGACTTAAGTTGCTTTTTATTTAGTTTTTTTAACTGTTGTCTCGCACTAGAAATAACTCTTGTATCATTGATGTGTTCACAAACTTATCAATTCTCACTCAAAAAGGACCCAAAGTCGGATCAACTATCTGTAGGCTATACCTACAAGTATTCATTCATGCTGGAATCGAACTGCAACACGCAGATCAACAGTCAATCGCTTAACATCTAACCGTACTGTCAAATTTATAGTTATATTAATGTTTTCAGATGGTCGATGGGGACGGAAGGTTCTAGAGTGGCGGTCACGTACTGGAAGTCGTAGCGTTGGAAGGCGGAGGCCTCGCCAGGTCGTCGGTCCACCTTGTGGGAGCACAAGGTGGACCGACGACCTGGCGAGGGACGCGGGAATCCGATGAATGCGAGACGCACAGGACCGGTCGCTGTGGCGTCGCTTGGGGGAGGCCTATGTCCATCAGTGGACGTCTTCTGGCTGAGATGATGATGATGATGATGATTAATATTTTCGCAAGATTCTTGACTATTTATTTTAACAATAGTTTTAGCGAAAATACTGCAGAAACAAATATCGAAATGTATGCTGATTGTCTTCCAAAAATAATAAAACAATTCTACATGCCAATGTTTCATAGAACAGCTAACTATTTTTGACATACGTCGTATCGAGTGGAGCAGATGTACAAACACAAGATTAATAACTGTTGCAGCCATCGTACCTAGTGCCTAGACAGGCGTATCATGATGATTGATAGACGCACATATTTCATGCTATCTATCTAGGAATATGTCTAGGCTTAGATCAAACGCTTGTATCAAAATATCTTTACCAGACTTCTCTATGAAAACGGAACCAGTATCATATCTGTCATCTCACTAATAATGTGTGTATGTTTGTTATTTTTCACACTTGAAGAGCTGAACGGATTTTGATGAAACGTAGTACACTGGTAGACCATTTCCCTTTAGAAAAAAATATTTTATCACGCGGACTATAGGTAATATTTTACAGGCAACAGTGTGTGTTTAAGTACACGTGCGTGTCGTGCGTATGTTTATTAATCTTGCACGCCTTAAAGGATGAACGGATTTTAATAAGAATTTGACACACTGGTAGGCCACGTCCTAGAATAGTACTTTTTTTAAAAGTGTCTTCTCCATAAAGATCTACGCTTCAGAATGTACGATTCGCTTCATTTTTCTGACTGACCGACTTCTTTACTTTAAAACTGTCTGTGCGTACTCGTACTTTATCGGAAATATTATGTCTAACATAAATAAATAGTTACCTTCTCATTTATTCCCTAGGGATAATTACCGACTTATACGCAGGTGAAGCCATTGGGAGAAGGTAGTTACTTACAAAAGGTATAATTATTTTAATTTAATTAGCAGTTTCCGAGGTAAATTACCTATGTAAGATTAATAACGAACCGTTTTACAAATATTAACGGTCCCTTTTCCACTCAATAACACAGTAAAAAGGGTCTAAAACACAAGAGAGTAATAAACAGCTAATATTATATTGTAATACTAATATTTGGGAGTAAAAACAGGCTTAGTGAAAACATTATCGGGCTGGTTGGTTTTCACACAAACATTATACTTAATACAATGATAATGACGTGGCTAAAGTGTTGCTGTAATATTGTCCTAAAGATACTAACTACTCACACTGAATAGGTAGGGACAGAAGGTTGGCTCGTGACAAAATGTATGCTCATATAGATAGATACGTTTGGCCTGCTTTACGGTAAGGACCAGGCCAAACCTCAAGTAGACGGCGCGTAGTAAGCCTAAAAGAGATGACAGCAAAACTGTAAGGCCCCAGTACGACTGATGCCTGCTAGGGCGGAGAGTATGTTTGTAAGAGTTACCTTGGACCTAGAACGCAAAAGGCCAATGATGAAACATAGGTGGGTTTTATCAAGTGAAAATCTGACACACCCTCACACCCTACCCAAGAGCGGGAGAAGTCAACTGATAAATAATTTAACACCTTAAAAAAATATGAAGTCTTCATGCACATTAGTAACTGAAATCGGTGTGATGTGGAGTTTGCGATACGGGTAGCTAATTATTATCAGAAAATCTAACACTAGATCATTCGAGTTGAATTTCCACTTTTCTATAACGCCAAGGGCAACTATAGAACACATGTAGGTTTTAGTTTGTATAAACCTGATAAGGATCTCGCTCGAAATAATATGTCCTGGTCCGGGTGGAACTGGGGTGGGAGAAATTGTTAGTTAGTAAAGTAATTAACTTACTCTTATCACTAAAAACGTAATGCGCAGTTGAGCTCAGATTGCCAAGTAAAAAAGCGAATTAATTAATTTTTAATTAAAAATGTCATTGGAGTTGATTAGAATAAGGATTTAATACACCCAAAAATAAAAAAGCACGGATTTTTTTAAATTTGGAATGCGCCAGTAATTCTACCACTAGGGGCGTCGTCGTTGATGTCTGAGACACGGTGTATCACTACATAGTATAAAACAATGTCGCTTTCCCTGTCCTATGTCCCTATGCTTAAATCTTTAAAACTACGAAACGGATTTTGAAGCGGTTTTTTTAAATAGATAGAGTGAGAGTAAGTTCAAGAGGAAGTTTTAAACGTATAATACATGTATAATATAGTAGGGAAACACTGTCAATTTTGCACCGGTGCGAAGCCGGGGCAGATCGCTAGTACTGTATAAATATAGTTGGTAAAAGGCTAAGTAGATTGATAGTCATACGCGGCTGTGTACACAACACATATGTCTGCCCACTTTTCATAGTTGTCACCGACCTTCTGCACCTACCTCTACTCCGCCACTGATTATTCATGAGGGTTTCCACTTGAGCACAATGCGTGAGAACCTTAGGGTATGATTGATCATTGTGACACAAGTCCCCTGAGCTAGTTACGATAGGGTTGAACGACGACACATGCAAATAAATAGCTTATGAAGGTAGCTATGCCTTCGTCTCAACAGTTTTGGTCACAGGAAGTTTTGGGTATGGCACTCGGAGTATCGATTTTCGATTCGATTTAGGTTTTGAATTATTAGTAAGGGACTACTCTGTGTAACGCGGGTCGTGTGTCAATGAATAAATTAACGATAGAAGCGTGCTTAACAAAGTGTTCGAAAACTAACTTGTAGTTTTCAATAATTAATTTACTTTTTGAATATATATTGCAGTCAGTAATTTTAATTATTGCAGTCAAAATTAGTTTTAACTATAATAATTAACAGGCGGCATTCGTTAAAACTTCCTAATTCTGGCAAAGTTTTAGTTGACTGAGTGCCTAGAAACACTGCATAACGAGTAATAAACCTTCCTACCTAACAGATTTTTTAGTAGACAGTACTTTAAAAGTAGTTTTTACTGGTCAAAAGTACCTCTGAACAATTCAGTTAACGAGGGCTTTGGCCAATTTAAGTTTTAACTCTGACGTTTACATATAATAAAGGTATTATCAGGGCTGAGTGTTTCTTTTTCGGCAGGAATTCATCAGATGACTATTTCTGCTCTGAGGAGCTCGTGGCTAGATAATAACAGCCGCACAGGTCGATCTTTAAGGTTAAGCTGCGCTTGCCTAGGTTGGTCTGTGGATGGGTGACCATCTTAACATAACGAGTTTCCTCCGTGCCTCGGAAAGCACGTTAAGCCGTTGGTCCCGGCTGTCATTTGTAGATCTTTGGCAGTCGTTACGGATAGTCAGAAGCCAGTAAATCTGACTCCAGTCTTGCCATGAAGTACCGTGTTACCCCAGTTAATGGGTTGTGGAGGTCTGGTAGGCAGCCGCTCCTCGTAAAATACTGGTATTCAGCTAAATCCGGCTTGACTGGAAGCCGACCCCAATATAGTTGGGAAAAGGCTAGGCAGATGATGATGACTATTTCTGCTCTGAGTGAAGCGAAAGGGAGTGTCAGAATTTTACTGACTAAAACCCAGTTGTGTATCTTCAGTTGCCCTTTACTTACGAGTATCTGTCTCGAAAAATCCCACAGTCCAATTTTATGGGTTAAGACGGATGTCATTCAAGAACTATTCGGGAGTAAAATCAAAGATATCTGTGTAGATATGGAAAGCTTGGAACAAACAAAGGCTTCAGTCTGCAAATAAAATAAATTGCGATCGGAAATCTATCGTAGAAATGTGGAGATTTTAAATCCCTTGTGATTGATCTTTAATATTGATTGTCATAAGGGGACATCTTAGAGCATAGTCTGTGCGAATGTTAATGGATTGGAAGAGAGCGATGATGATATAATTAGATATCATACGCTTCAATGAGAACGCATTTTTGATTGGTACACGGTGGGGCATACGAAGGAGGTGCGCCCCTCTCGGGCGGAGCACCATCGTGTCCTCTTGGGGCCGATTGACAGCACGCCTTCCGGCCATCCGGTAATCACCAAGCCCAAGTCGTTGACAGTGCATAGTGTTTCACGCGCGCTTCAAAGTGATGTCAGTAAAGCCATAGGGGCTCAGCAGCGCCAAAGCCTGTGGACTGTACTTTCAGGTACTGAAAATACTCTTTCATTAGAACTGCTACAGATAGTTTAAAAAGTAATAACACATCTATAATAAAATAAAAATGAATAGCTAAATGGGTTACCCAGAGCAAAACTCGAAAACGACTGGACCATTTAAGATGAACGTTTCTTAAAAATTAATTATTGGAATCTCCACCCAGAACGGGAGAAATTATGAGCTGATTTTCCAATCATACAAAGTGAGGAAAAGGTACTACTTACCTCAAAACCGTATAAGAAAAATATAAGGCACTAAATGTAGTTTTACGACCTATAAACCCTTTAATGCTATTAGCTCGTAAAACAACACTAATCATATCGATCGTCCCCCACTCATGGACTGCGACATGTTATTATTAATACCAGTCATAATTTACACGCACAAATACAATTATAATAATATTTCACAACTTTCACACAACGCCATCTAGTCTCAAACTAAACAGAGTTTGTGCTATGAGTACACTACACTACACAACTGATAAATATACTTAAATCTAAATAAATTACATCCAAACACAAAACAAATGATAGTGCTCATCATACAAATATTTGTCCTGGCTGGGAATCGAATCTACGACCTCGGGCACAGCATTCAGGGCCACTAACCACTAGACCAATTTTACGCCAGACGATTACCCAAACAAACAGAAAGACTTACCTCAAAACGATGTAAGAAAAATATAATGCGCTTAAGTCTGTTTTTTAATCTCGGAGACTAAAATGGCATTACGTGGGTTGTCACACTTGTCACAACACAAAAGAACTGACATCATAACTATTGTAAATTTGACATTGCCTGCGTCAATTTAGTCTCAGGGTATATGAAACAGACTTTAAATATAGTTTTTACGGCCTATAAACCCTTTAATCGTATTACCTCGTAAAACAACACTAATCATATCGATCGTGCCCCACTCATGGACTGCGACATGTTATTATTAATACCAGTCCTAATTTACACGCACAAATACAATTATAATAATAATATACCACAACTTTCACACAGCGCCATCTAGTCTCAAACTACGCTGAGTTTGTGCTTTGAGTGCAAGACAACTGATAAACATACGTATAAATTTCTAAATAAATACATATTGCAGATAAATTACACCCAAATACAGATCAAATGATCATGCTCATCACACGAACACTTGTCTTAGGTGGGAACCGAACCAGATGCCCGACATAACAGCTAGGGCCAATAAATACTAGACAAACAGGCCAGATCATTTTCCAAACAAAAAAAAATTAGGTACTTACTACACTTACCTCAAAACTGCATAAGAAAAATATAGTTTTACGACCCAGAAACCCTTTAATCGTATTAGCTCGTAAAACAACACTAATCATATCGATCGTCCTCCACTCATGGACTGCGACATGTTATTACTAATACCAGTCATAATTTACACGCACAGACACAATATTAATAATATTTCACAACTTTCACACAACGCCATCTAGTGTCAAACTAAACAGAGTTTGCGCTGCAAGTACTAGACAACTGAACAAATGACCTTACTCAACACACAAACATTTGTCTTTGGTGGGAATCGAACTTACGACCTCGGGCTTAGCAGTCAGGCCACTAAATACTAGACCAATAGGTCAGACGATTACCCAAACAAACAAAAAGACTTACCTCCAAACAATGTCAGAAAAATATAAGGCTCTAAAGTCTGTTTTTTAATCTCGGAGACTAAAATGACATAACGAGGGTCGTCACACTTGTCACAACACAAAAAAAAACTGGCATGATTACTACTGTAAGTTTGACAAAGCCAGTGTCAATTTAGTCTCAGGGTACATGAAACAGACTTTAAATATATATTTTTTACGGCCTATAAACCCTTAAATGCTATTAGCTCATAAAACAATAGTAATCATATCGATCGTTCCCCACTCATGGACTGCGACATGTTATTACTAATACCAGTCATAATTTACACGCACAAATACAATTTCCATTGGCTTCCCGACTATTAATTACTGTGTAACAATTATTGGAAGTAAACGGTACATAAATGGTTACGAACGATGTTAATGTTTTGGGTTTGTAATATATTATGTATTATGTTTAGTAACTTACAAAATAAGCTTGTAGTATAATATATGTACATTACAAATATACAACATGTAACATCTATACTAATATTATAATGAGGTAAAATTTGTAAGTTTGTATGTAGGGGGTAATCTCTGGAACTACTGGTCCGATTTGAAAAATTCTTTCAGTGTTAGATAGCCCATTTATCGAGGAGTGCTATAGGCTATATAACATCACGCTACGACCCACGGGAGCGGAGCAGTAACGAAAAATGCGGGTGAAACCGCAGGGGACAGCTAGTAATTAATAACACGAGAAAAAAAATCAGCTGTACCCTACATTTATGATTGCTTATTTCGTTAAAATGTATGGAGCAGCTGATTATTTTTTCTAGTTTTCAGGTTTGATCCCATAGTTAAAGTGGTTTATAATGATGAGTACAATGACTCCCTAGGAGGATGAGCGTTAATTATGTTAAACGTTGTATATACAATAAATATAAAAACCCTAAGAACAAACTAAAAGTAATCTAAAGAATGGCGTGAAAAAACTCCTCTTCATCGCTGTCGATTGTTTATGTACTTAAAAGGCTGATGGCTGCATTGCCACGCTGTATGGCATTGCAGCCGCAGAGAATAACTGTGACCAAGGTAAAAGCCATCCCTGTGGGTTGATAGTTTTGGTTTAAATATAAAAATTAATAATCAAATAATATCGGTTGTTTAATTGAAAAATATTGGGGTGTGTTTCATGCTTCATAATACATCTTGAACTATAATATTCATTTACATAATCTACATAAAGTTTTCTCTTAAGATTTCTTTCCCACTCGTCTATAGTCATGTGAGTATGGTTTAAAAGCTTGTGAAGCAACCAGATATCCACAAGATATCTGTGTACCCAAAACATTTACAGAGCGACGTGTAATAACATCATAATCACGTAAGAGTAGTTGTATGGAAATGTATCTCAGGTTATCCGCTCTTGAGTATAACTAAGCAATTCAAAGAATTTATTTTTATTGTAAAGAATAGAAGAATATTGGTATGAGAAAGAGTGGGGATGTGACAGGAACATCTCGCTATCTCTTTTGTAACCTAATGGTGATGACATCACTTATCAGACGGTATCCTTTTACTGGTAATTGACAGTTTTTCTTTCACTAGATTTTAAAGATTTGTAACTTATTTCATTTTGAACGGACAATAAAAATACAATTTTCAATTTTAAGTATAGAGTTAACATTTAGATGCAAATAATTAAACTACAGAAAGTCGTAGTCTTCTAATGCTACGAGAACGTAGACGTAGCGGAAGGCACCTACGCTACGCCGTAGCAAATGATTATGCTAATGACGTTGAATAAAATAGGACAGTGCGCTACATAATAAAAGCGCCCCGTAAAACGTAGCTCCACACTACATCGTTTTCTAGTAGTGATGGGCTGAATAGACGACTAGTCGTTGTAATATCTATTATAATTAAGAATCTGTTTTTTCATTTTTATAATTTAATACAATATAATAAGAGGGGCTCGTGGCTAAGTAATAACTGCCGCATTGATCGATTTTTCAGATTAAGCAACACTTGTCGAGGTCGGTCTCGAGGCTGGATAGGTACTTAACGAACCGAGATTTCTCTACATCGCAGAAAGCTTAAGCCGTTGGTCGTACAAGATGTCAGGAAAAATTAAGGAAGATCTATATTATGATAATGTATGGTGAATTCTTTCATTTCAATTCAATTTTTTCAATTCAATTCTTGAAAGTCTGATTTTATTCTTAAAATTACGTAACTTGAAAGAACTGGGACTGTTTATTTGTTTAACTAGCTGCTGCCAGCAGCTTCGCCTGAGTGAAAGTAGAAAAATGTCCCAAAAAATAAAAAGTCGATAAAGACTTGCTATTCCAGGATGCGGTCTACCCGTGTGCAATCCAAATCCATTGAATCAATCGAGCATAGAGAAGTAACAAATATCGGATCACAAAAGTTCTGCCTTTATAGTATCAGTATGATTCACTCAGAGCGAACTAATCACCAACTAGTCGCGGACTACAAATGTGACCGGATAGTCGGTCCATCTCTACTTTCTAGCGGTCGTCGGCACAAGTCACACAATAGACGCCTAGTTGCTGCCTACATTTCGTTTTGCCGGCAGTCATATCGTGAGTGGATTTCCGCATCCACTGAGAACATTGTGCTCTAAATGGCTTCTATACGGCCTGTGAATAGGAAATAATGTAACAAGCTACTTTGTGCACGCCCATGTCAATACCTGAGCGAGATGAAAAAATCCTTTTTGTTTTGTTTGATGTGCGACATCTCATTTGGCTTGTTATATTTTGTGTTTTTGTTGAAAAACATGGTTTTTCTTTTTCTTGTTAGTCGGTTTTGTCCCAGTCCTGAGCAAAGACCTCCCTTTACTCTTCCTATCTTTTGCGAGCCCGCGTTACCTTATCCCAGTTCTGGCGAAATCTGTCTAGTTTGTCCCGCAATCTGAAATATCTAATACAAGTAAAGATCGTGTCACATCTCATGTGTTTATTATCGAACTCCTCCGAAACAGACCGACTTTTATGTTTTTTTTATTGTGTATATTTTGTATGTCTGAAAAAAGGAAGACGGCTATTTTTTACTCTCTTATCTCTTTTTAATGTGGAACTCATCCAATGACTTCTTCTATTCTAAGGCGGAGAGGGGCGTGTTAGACTTTTGCTGACTAAAACCTACTCCTTTTTTCCTTCTGTGCCTTGCGTTCCAGGATTTCGTTTCGGAAATCAACTCATAGCCCTAGAGTCGGCTTGGGCACTGCTGGGCCCCAACACACTCTACCCGTAGCAACCAATTTTTTTCTTTGATTTACAAGGTAAAAGAACGATTGCCGAGTCAGCTAGTTTCTACATACCTATTATAAAACAAAGTCATTTTTCTCGTCTATTAATCCGCTCACTTCTTCTAAAACACGCATAGCCTTTTCATACGATTTTAGCTATAGAAGCGCTTATAAAGTTTATCCTATTTTATTCTATAAACCAGGAAAGGTTGACCAGGGCGGGCCATTTAATTATTAGGTTATATAAAAGTTTTTCTTTATTCTTATTTCTTAATAGAAGCAAAAGTTTTCCGACGTCCATACAATTCCTACCTATCTAGCTGTGTCCGGTTGTATAGTTCAAATGAAACTTGATTAGCTTCGTATCGGATATTCCAATGCATATAGATAAGAAACCGATCTCAAGTTCCACCGCCTTGCAAGTGAAAGTTCCTGAAAGGTCTTTATTGTGTTTCTGCGGAATTTTGTTTCCTTTCCATCTTTGTTCCAAACTCTTGGAGAAAATTGTGCTACACTCGTCGCAAACTTAGTTGTGGGCTTAAAACACAATCCGTGTTGCGAACATCATTTGTGTTAAACGCCTCTACGGCGTAATAAAAAAGGTAAGTAATTGCTTAGAGATAAGTACCTACGTGCCAAGTATATCTCGCGATGGCGTAAGCGTACGGCTCTGTATGTTCCGCATCAATTATTTCTTCACTTTCCGAACGCGTTTCATGTTCTTATTGAAGCATTACGTTATAAAAACGAATTTAATCTTTACATTCGGATACACATTTACGCCCGAAAATATATAAAATCCGGTGCTTAACCATTACACTTCATAAGATGATATCAGCGATTTCTGAGCCACAAAAAAGTTTATTGACCCAAATAAAAGTTGTGGTCCATTTATTTGAATTCAAAGTGTCGAACGCTGGCTTTCGTAGGATTGATGTTCGGACTAACCTTGAAGAGAGGTCTGACGGAGTCATTGTCTACAGGCGTCCGTCGGAATGATTGCTGAGACAAAGGGTGCCATAGACACTCCCGGAATAGTCATTCGTTCGTTAGCTTAGGAGTGAAGGATAATAAAGGAAGGACGTGTGAGTGAACACTTACGGCAGATTTACTTTTACGTGCAGTTTCCGAGCTGAGATGTCATTTAAATGGGTACGTGCCTTCACATATTATCACGATACCCTTTTTTTATTTCTCATCAAAAACATTTAAGTCTTGTTTATGGACAGTATTTGCTTGACAGTTATTTTGTTGCGTTAAGATAAAATTTACTTTTAAAATATAAAAAGTCCCAAAGTTTACGAAAATTATTTTAAAAATAAAGTAAGGAGTATTGACCTCGCTGGTACAGTATTGTTATCAATTAGATTGTTAAAGTTTAGTTCAACAGGTGTCCACAATGTTTAATATCGGACGCGAAGGTAAAAGTTATTTTTTCTCATAAATATTCAAATTAAAATACGCGGCTGTAACGATTACGCAGCGGAGCCGTTGGTGTGCCGACTAACGAAAACATGATTTTGAGATTTATTGTGAACTAGCTTCTGCCAGCGGCTGCGCGCAAGTGATAAAAGGTTTCTCCATAAACTTTAGGACCCTTTAAAATATCATCCTTCTAAAGAGTGAATTTTGAAAAATCCTTTCTCAATGCTCGCCTACGTCATGCAAGGAAACCTTGTGCAAAATTTCACGCTCCTAGTCAAAGTAATTTCGGCTGTGCGTTGATATTGTATGTCAATCAGTATAGACGATGGCTTCTGCCAGCGGGCTGGCCCGCATGAAAATAGGTTGCTCCTTAAAACCTTTGTCTACGTTATAAAGATAATAACATTGTGTATTATCTTATTTATTGGATTATTATTGAATAATATTGAATAAATCCAATCGAGGAGCTCGTGGCTAAATAATAACAGCCGCATAGGTCGATCTTCAAGGTTAAGCCACGCTTGCCTAGGTTGGTCTGTGGATGGGTGACCATCTTAACATAACGAGTTTCCTCCGTGCCTCGGAATGCACGTTAAGCCGTTGGTCCCGGCTGTCATTTGTAGATCTTTGGCAGTCGTTACGGATAGTCAGAAGCCAGTAAATCTGACTTCAGTCTTGCCATGAAGTACCGTGTTACCCCAGTGAATGGGTTGTGGAGGTCTGGTAGGCAGCCGCTCCTCGTAAAATACTGGTATTCAGCTAAATCCGGCTTGACTGGAAGCCGACCCCAATATAGTTGGGAAAAGGCTAGGCAGAAGAAGATTGAATAATCCAATCAATAATAGTCTCAGTAGTTTCGGCTGTGCGTTGATATTTCAGTCAGTCAGTTTTTCCTTTTATATGTATAGAAGAGTTCGTTTGACTTCTGAAATTTATTTACTGATATATGTATGAATAATTCTCGTGACAACGTGATGAGGGTATAGGCAGGCTTGATCGATTAATATGGTTAATTTGTGTGACCGACCGAAGGCGCCCGAAGCTCCCGCTAGCTGGCGCGATAAAATTGTTCTACAAATTAGAACCAGTTCTACGAAAAGTCGTTGACGTATTGTAGCGAAACGCCTACCAGGGTTTCTGCCTTTATATTATACAACCAATAAACGTAATAACGAAGAAATGTAACACTTTTGAGTTGGGAAATCAACAAATAAATTCTCTGGCTCTGGGTTTTTTAAGGTGGGAAATCATTCAATGACTTCTCCTGCGTTTAGGTGGAGAAAGTTTGCGTGTCAGTCTATTACTGATTAAAAACACACCTGTGTTCTAGGCCAAGCAGCACGTTAGCCGAAATTACATCTATAAAAAAGCAATATGTTGCTGTATGCTGTCATAACAGATAAGACGATTCTTGTCACTGTATAACGGAGGATCACTCACTACACTCTCATCTACATCTCCCTCTAAGGCACAAGCGCGAGGGCTGACTGAATTTACTGACTCAAACTAGACCTGTCTCTTTCAGTTAAACTATGTTATAACTTAATGTCTGCTATGTAAACTCGTGACTTAAAAAAACCTCAAACATCAGGAAACTCAGACTGCGCTAGGGAAATCCACCCCTTAGTTGTAGACACATTATATTCAATCCTTCGGAAGTTCATAAACTCGTATGTTTGTATATTTAGTTTGTATGTAGGGTACGTCAGCGGCTATCTCTACGCTTGAGTTCAAGACTAATCTAAGACTAGGAGTAACTGAAGCGTGAATGGAAGGATAACCACTAGTGTCCACGTACTTGCATTGTTTTGGTGAGATATGTGTATGGTAGTTATATTTTGGAGATATTTGCAGTAACCACTATCGGCCGAAACCAATAACCTATCGATCTCCAGTTTTGGCATACTGGAGATTTTAAAACAAATGATACAATACAAAAATTATCATGTTTTCTGTTGTTCCATTTGTTTTTCTATCTCCGATATGTGACAGATAGGTTATTGGTTTCGGCTGTATGTCGGTAGATAAGAACTATCCTGTTTTGTAATATCCGAAATGATCTATTGGGCAGGTGCCCAGACTAGCCACAACACCGGTCGGAGGATCCTCCCTTTACTGGAGGTTTGAGGGACTACACCTTGTTCCGCAAACCTCTAAATATTCTATTTTCAATACGATTCCACTTTTAGAATAAAAAAAGTATTTATCATTTTAGAAAGGTTAAATGAAAATATATTATTTACGTATCTCTAGCATAGAAAAAAAAAATAACACATTTTCTTGTATTTTTTTGTTTTTTAGCCGTTAGAAGAACTCCTTAGATTATAGATTGAATCTAAGGAATTCATTCAATTTAATTTGAAGTCTGAATCAAACAAATAGATCTTAGCGTAGGTGCTTTATTGCTTTCGTAGATTAGAAAGTACGCCTACGCGGAATAGAGTACAATACTATGTATTAGAGTACGGTCGTCGACCCTATGTTCATCACAGGACGATTAAGGATATAGAATGAGAGGGGATGGGAAGCAGTCAACTCCTTCTGAGAATGAAGAAGGAGGAGGAAAGATTGAGGAGGAGATAATCCTCACACCCCGACCCTTGCAGAAAACGTCCCCGGGCGTCAGGAGTCGCCCTGCAGGGCGATTTCCGGCCACCAAAAGCGCGGACTTACGGACGGTGAGCTATGCGTAGTTGACCGTCCGAAAAAGACGTGACGAGACGTCGTGTTCAACGGGCGCATCAAAGAGATGAGTGACGAGAACCGCTAGGACTGTTGCCTTCCTACGCTATGGTTTTGTTCCAAACTCACGGCCCTAGAATGCAAAGAGCAACTGAAACACTAAGGTAGGTTTTAGTCATTAAAAGTTCGACACTCCCTCTCGCTCCAACACTGCCAGAATGCCAGGAGTTATTTGATGATAATATTCCAGCTAAAAAACAGACTATTAACGAACTTTACGAAATGGTTTCTCGGAGTGCCGCGAAATAAAATTGGTAATCAAACGAACTGCCAGCTAAGCGATATTTGATTCTCATTTTACGAGCAGCAATCTATAAAATACTATTAACTTTTTCACATGACTGTTAGAAATGATCAAACGCTAACCATAAGCCAAAGCTATTGTCCTTATTATAATATAAATTAATAGTGACCCGCCCCGGCTTTGCACGGGTGTCCTTTCTCGTATATTGTTATTTATATTAGTGAAAACCGCAACAAAATCCTTTACGTGATTTAGAAGGAATTTGCGCAAAAACAACAACACGCCAAAAGCGACTTTATTTTATACAGAATAAGGTTTCCTTCTGCCTTGTCAATAAAAGGTCTGCACTCGTAGGAAAGCACGTAAAGCCGTTGGTCCCGCGCTTGATCTCTCCCGGTCGTGTCGGATTGCCGTCCCATCAGACTATGAGGGTGAAGGAACAGAGAGTGCACCTGTGTTTGCACACTTGTGCACTACAAGTAAGTATGTAGCGACCTGTATGACGCAACATAGGTAGGTACTAAAATTAAAAATCTTGCTTCGTAATATTAGAAGTTTCCAGGTAATCAGAACATATCAGCGATTGCCGTGCGATCGCTGTCAAGCACTAGTTTATAACAATAAAAAAAAATACAATAGCCAGAATTCAACTATCGGGCATTTGCCCGGACCAGACACAATACTAGTCTGTTCGGAGGATCCTCCTTTTTCTGACTGTACACCCTGCATACCTCTAAAAGTGTTATATAACCCAGGAGTCTGCGTAGGTATTTCGCTAATTTCCATTTGGATTAGCCACCGTGACTGAAAACCTGTCGCTCGCGAATACTACAAGTAATAAGATCCAATAAGGTCTTGAAAGGTCACATTGGTGTGTTGCTATTTTCGTAACTTTAATCTCTTATCACACTAATATTTTATAGTGGAAAGTTTGTGTATTTGTTACTTGTTCACGCTCGAATGGCTAAATGGATTTTGATGAAGCTTGGTACAAACCTAATTGGATTTGGCCATTCGGTATGTATCCATGTGGATATACCATGTCCTGGTATAGAATATATACCTACAAAAAATACTTTTTAACCCAATAGTAGGTTCCACCAGGAATTTTTCTACTATCACACGGGCGAAGCCTCTAACATCAGATAGTAATATAATATTATGAATGTAGCTAGAATTATGATGAGCACTTATAGTTCCAAAAAAACACCGACAAAACTTTTCCAACTATGTCACCAGTTTATCTCTCTATATCTGAACGTAACAAACAAAAAGAAAAACACCAAAATAATATATCTATTTGACAAATGTGTGTAAGCATTACCTTATCTCACATTTCCGGTTCACTACCGAACTGAATTTGTTCACGAAATGAATTTGTTTAACGACATTCCCCATTCATTTTATTGAGCTATTCCGATGTTTTTTAATCAAGTGAAAAGTTAATTTTCAAGGTATAGAAAGGTAGTCGTTACTATGAAATTACTTTAATCTTTTACTTAGTTTCAGGTTACAGCGTATATTCAAATTTCTACCTTGTGTCCTGTAATACAAAGTGGAAATTTGAATATAACTCCCGAAGGGCATGAAGGTAATATAAATATTCATATGAACGCTTTTTATTATTCAAAGAAAAAAAATGTTAGTCTTAAACATTTTTGCACAGTCATCTGATGTAATCGAGAATCGAAAAGAAAATCTTAGGTGGAAGTTAATCAAATAACTCTAACCGCCTAAAACCCATGTGTGTTCTTTCAGTTGCTCTTTGGGTTCCAGGACCGGTTACGCGGTCTTTCAAAGAATTCTCCTGTAACCTTTCTACTTGTCTTATTACGACCCTTCACACAAATATTATAAGGACAAAAGTTTGTAAGTGTGTCTATGTACGAGTATATGTATATGTTTGTTACTTCTACTCGCTCGACTTTAACAGCTGAGCTGATTTTAATGGAAGTTTGGCTATTCCACGATGTGGTCTATCCTTATAGAGTTGACAGTAGATATCGTGGAATAACATATGAAATACTTTTTATTCCGAGAGTTAGTTCCCTCGGGAAAATTTTCTAATTTGACGCAAGCGACACCACTGACAGCAACTAGTGTGTGTGGCTGTTGCTAGTTCTTATTTTGACCTTCACAGTGAATATTTTTAATAATAGATGACATTATTCAGCGAGATGTGGGCCTCAGTTGACATTAGGCTTCATCGCCGAGACGTATTATTATAAGTTGTGTAGGCAACAAAAGCAATTCATGTGGAATTATTATATATACCGTTACTAGGTTACCCATTTTCGGGTTACCTAAATCTATACATATAAAAATCAATTGCTGTTCGTTAGTCTCGCTAAAACTCGAGAATGGCTGAACGGATTTATCTTATCTTGGTCTTGAAATTTTCGTGGAGGTCAAAGGAAGATTTAAAAGGTAAGAAAAATTTCGAAAAAAAAATTCGGCCTTATGAAGAATTAATTTGACAAAAACCTTTAATCAAGTTAAAAAAAAAACCGGCCAAAAGCGTGTCGGGCCACGCCCAGTGTAGGGTTCCGTAGTTTCCCGTCCGTCAAAATAAGTGTCCCAACTTTTCAAAAACTGTTCATCCCATCAAGTTCAAAATATTTTTCCTAGAGTGTTTATAAAGCTCTACTTTACAGATTTTTTAAATATTTTCTAAACTTATGGTTCAAAAGTTAGAGGGGGGGGGGCGCTTTGCTTTTTCCTTTGGGAGCGATTATTTCCAAAATGATTGATATTATCAAAAAATTATTGTAGTAAACCAGTATCCATTTTTGAATACCTATCCAAAAACATACCACACGTTAGGGTTGAAATTAAAAAAAAAACGCTTTTTACTTTACATGTAGGGGGGCTACCCTAATAAAACATTTTTTTCCAATTTTTATTTTTGCACTTTGTCGGCGTGATTGACATACATAGGTATTGGTACCAAATTTCAGCTTTCTAGAGCTAACGGTCACAGAGATTAAGCGAGGATGGACGGACAGATATGGCGAAATTATAAGGGTTCCGTTTTTGCCAATTGGCTACGGAACCCTAAAAAGGAAGAAAATAAGATGTAACGGTTTTTTTTGTGCGAAATAACTCCTTTCGCTCTGGGTAAAGCGAAAGTGACAGTCAGACATGCGTTTCATCAGTTGCACTTTGCGATTCAGGGCCAAGGTAACAATTTTGAAATTCTAAAATAACGCGACCCAAGTTACAGCAAAGTAGATATTTTAATAAATTATTTTGATGATGAAATCCCTAAAAAGAGAGGAAGGAGGAGAAAGGAGGAGCTCGTGGCTAGATCATAACAGCCGCACAGGTCGATCTTCAAGGTTAAGCTACGCTTGCCAAGGTTGGTACGTGGATGGGTGACCATCTTAACATAACGAGTTTCCTCCGTGCCTCGGAAAGCACGTTAAACCGTAGGTCCCGGTTGTCATTTATAGATCTTTGGCAGTCGTTACGGATAGTCAGAAGCCAGTAAATCTGACTCCAGTCTTGCCATGAAGTACCGTATTACCCCATTTAATGGGTTCTGGAGGTCTGGTAGGCAGCCGCTCCACGTGAAATACTGGTATTCAGCTAAATCCGGCTTGACTGGAAGCCGACCCCAATATAGTTGGGAAAAGGCTAGGCAGATGATGATGATGAAATCCCTAAAGAGGGCAGCTGAGAGTTAACTCAAATAAAACCCACATTTTATAAAAGCTTACAACTTAAGTTCACATAGTCACGTAGTCGAACTACTTTCCAATTACGTGCCTTCGCTATAATTACCGTCGTGGCTAACTTAGAATAGGCACCTCCTTGCGTAGGAGACGAATCCCTAAAGTCCTTATCCTTGAAAGACAAGGATACCAACTTATATTAAATCTTAACTTATGAAATCGCAACTAAAATATTTATTTATGACTATTTTCATCTAAATTACATTACATATTAAGCTAATAAATGACTTAATAGAAACTTATGAAATCGCCGTTTTATGAAATTGCACATTTTGGACTGTTTTTGAAACTTGGAATTCTAAATTCAAATATACTTTTTATTTAAGACGCAAATGGCTTTGGCTATTCTTTTTTCTTAAATAATAATTATTGATTTGATCACTTATTAATGATGATATGTCAAGTCAATCCAAAGTTATCAGAGCTAAAAGTGTTTAGTAGGTATCATAAAACGGCCATGTCATACGTAACTCTATTCAAAATCATCCATAGTAATATCGGCTATTGCTTACTGTCCTTTAACATTAATTAAAAGACTATTTTGAAAAAAAAATCACTTCTGTCTTACCCTATCGCTCGCAATTTATTCCCCACACAAGGTGCGTTATGTTTTGTAAACCATGTCAAGTGTCAGGCGCGTTGACTGTCAAGGATTCGTTTCGCATTCAATTCGCCTTAATTGGACTAACGAAAAATCCAAAATAGTGCTGCACCCCGAATAAATTCTCTCAACAAACTAAAGCTTTTTTAGGTGAAAAATTTATAAAAATATCTTCTCCTGCTCTGAGAGGGATGGGAGAATATGTACCTAAGGCTTTTACTGACTAACAACCACAATGTGTCTTTAATTGTGAAGACAGCGGTAACTCCTTTGAACATTCCGCAGCCCTGGCAACAATCTAAACCGTTCCTTTTGTAGTAAAAATATTAGTAACAAAAAGAGTTCTGTTAGCACACTGTAACCTAAATTCACGCAGATATAGAAATACACATACATACATATAAATGCGCCCGTTGCGTTACCCTACCAAAAGGGGTAAAAAAAAAATCCCACGTATTAATTACCCAGTTCCCTCTGAGAAAACAATTGCTCCCTCCCCGAAAAAGTTTCAAGCTATTAAACAAAGGGATAATTTTTCATGAAAAAGGGAAAATTAATTTGAGTAGATGTCTGTAACAGAAAACCTGCCAAAAGGTCATTACGTTAATTAAAAAATAATAAGGGAATTATTCTTCAGGAACACCTACAATGGTCTTTCATTCGTCAGCACATTATTTTCCTGAAAATAAATTTTAATTACGATTATTATTATTATTTACGAGCTAATTTATTAACAAAGGGTTTCCTGTTTCTTTATTTTGAGTGAAAATTAGATGTCAAATATGCAAGGTTTTTTATTAAGGTGGGGGAAATCATCCAATGACTTCACCCACTCTAGGGCGGGGTGGGAGAGCGTCTCTGAGTTTTACTAAGGTAAAATTTAAGCTTGACCGCCACCTTACCAGCTTTACTAAAGAAAAAGCAGTTTTTTTGTAATTGAATTGCTTTTAATCAGATATTTATTTTAATTTACTATTTAATCTTGGAGAGGGAGAGGAAGGTCAGAGAAAAGATAGATGGATTGTGTGAGAAGTAATATGAAAGAAAAGGGAGTTAGTTGTGACGTGACGGGTGACAGGACAAAATGGAAGAACGTTTTGCGCCGATCCCAATATCGATAATATATAGACACATTTCCACTTTTTATTATAATTCACAAAAATAGCTAGAGCAATAATGTATTTACCTACTCTCATTAAATACAAATTAAGGACATATAAAGCTTTACATAGGACAGTGGTATCCATTAAATTTCTCTACCAGACAACCTTGACAGACCTATCTAATTATATTTATTATGAAACAGTTCTGACAGTTTACTTTAATAGCAATAATATTTACGAGTATGACGCTAATTGGTTAAAAGTCACCTAAGACATAAACGTATAATTTATCGAGAAAACTTAAAATATATGTCACTGTGCAAGTCTTTATTTTCAATACGAAAGACGTCCACTTCTGGACCTACGCCTTACTCAAGTGTTGTCACAATGACCGGTCCTGAGTGTCTCGCATCTATCGGAGTCTCACGACCCTTACCAGGTCATCGGCCCACCTTGTGGGAAGCCTCTTAACAGCAGATCCTTCGGTACGCGGTTCCCAATCCAACCTTTCAGCTCCATCAATCATTTCATCTACGAGTAATGTGCCCAGCCCACCAGCTGGTAGAATTGCCATTTAAGTTTGGCAATTCTACCAGCTATGTCAATAATCTAGGCTCTACCGCGAATATCTTCATTTCTGATTCGATCATGCAAGAAGACTCCAAGTAAAGCCCTCTTTTTTGTGTTTTAATGATTAAAGTTAAAGCCTTCTGATGAGCCCCATTATGGACGAACACATTTCAGTGCCATACAAAATCATAGAGAACGCGCACTAGTCATAGACTAAATTAGCTGTATATTTATATCAAGAAAAAAAAACTTTACACTCTCGCGTAATGTAACACAATTTATCGGTGTTTGCAATGATCTTTATCTACTACATGAGACAGGCTAGTCATCATCTTCCTGCCCTTTTCCCATTTTATTTGGGGTCGGCGCAACACGTTTTTTTCTTCCAGTCTGTCCTGTCACTCGTCATGCTATCACTAACTCCCTAATCTTTCATATCACTTATGATACAGGCCAGTGACGGTTAATTATGTATTTTATTTGCAATAAGTGCAAACAAAATTCTATGATAATATTTATGGGCTAATTTACACTTCTACCTACCCTTTCAGTATTCAGGCGTGATGTTATGTTATGTTCTAAAATCTAAAAGATCAAGACAACGGCAAGAGTTCGGATGTATGGTTGAACGGATTAAGATGACATTTAGCACAAAGGTAGACCATGTCTTGAAATAGGAAAGGTATAAAATTGGTAATCACTTTTTATTTCGAAAATATACCCTTGTTATATTATAGATACATTTCGACTTGCATACACAAGTTTGTTAAATTATAAGAATAAAATCAATATGGCGGATATTATATTCCAAATATTG
Source organism: Mythimna separata (assembly GCA_030763345.1). Taxonomy (NCBI): domain Eukaryota; kingdom Metazoa; phylum Arthropoda; class Insecta; order Lepidoptera; family Noctuidae; genus Mythimna; species Mythimna separata. Next base: position 9,817,829 of record CM061187.1, read on the forward strand.
GGGAATCATTTTTTTTTATTTGTGGTCGTATCTTGGCGAGGTATATCAGGTGAAATAAACATTCTATTGAGTACATTTTTATTACATTTTTAATAACTACTATCGTAGTTTCCTTTCTGTTTTGAATTAGCCCAATCAAGATTGTCTAGATCAACGTCCAAAATAACGAGTAGCAAATCCAAGATATCCGTACAATTCCAAAGTCCCTTTCCTTTGGAACACATCACCTTCATACCATTAGCATTTTTATAGGCTCTTAAGAACGCCGACGTTATCTCGAGCCCGCGGCATACGGAACCCTCACTAATATACGTATGACTATGCCCTTTCTGTTATTTCCACTTTCATTGAATATCTTGCCCTTTTTTGTGGAACTAACGTGTCATTCCACATTTACTATGTTTCTTTTACTCCGGCTCAGGCGTTTGAGGAAATTGGGTATATGCTTACTGAAGAAAAGGTAGGATCTAAAGATAGATGGTACGTGTTCTAGTGTTATGTGCTGCTGTGGATACTAATCAGTCTTTTGGAGCTTGCTGTGGATGACCCACTTCTAATTCGTAAAAGAGGGATGTTGTACGTTTGACTGCTACTTGTGTTGGTGGCTTGTGGCACTGAAGCTCTTAAACGACTAAACTAATTAGGTTATGGCTTTTCGTTTAAATTGAAGGCAAGTTTTTTTTAATGCATAAAAGTTTGATTTTTTATTTAAATTGGTTTACCTATTTACAAGATATGTGTGAATAAATAATCGCATATTGATATCAAATGAAAGGGTATAAACATGTGTGAATGGTAGAAGAATTTTCAAAATATTTTTGCTCATCATCATCTATTTCATCATTTATGTTCCAGTGTAGAAATAATGCGTTTCAAAAGGCAAAATATCAATCAATCCACACTGGGACCGCGTCGTGTATTAACGCCCGTTTTCAATAAGCTATCTATCATATATCGGAGATAGAAAAACAATTGAAACAAATTTTTGTATTGTATCTTTTGTTTTACTGTCTCCAGTATGCAAAAACCGAAGGTAGATAGCTTATTGAAAACGGGCTTAAGTCGCTGGCAATATTATAAGGTTGATTACACAATGCAATACTTTATCAATGACGTATACCTACTTATTTCGAATCAAAACTTTTTAACCCAGCTTTTCAGCCCAGTGAAGACGGCGATTAATACAAAAGCATGCAGCTTATTACTTAGCATTCCATATTAATTATAATTAATCACAATTAATTACATACCGTTTAGGATGCATTATTTCCACGGAATAATATTACTAAATAAAGTAAAAATTCATTTATTTCCCACACTAATGAAATAAGGCATTATTAAAATAAATGGAGTGAACTGAAGCCTAAACTAGGACAGCCCTATATTTCAGGACTCCAGGATAATAGCACGATTTTTTGCTAGATTTAAATTACATCGCGTTCCAATTGCAATAGAAACGTTGCATGAAATCGTATATAGATAGTTCACTTACTTACGGTTATACGTTTACTTCAAATAATTCGTACTTTAAATTCCATTCCATTTCCACAGATGATCCCGGTTTTCATTGATCAGGAGTTATATTAACGAATCCACTGAAACGGGTTTATAGCTCTAAAGATAAGCGATAAATATCCGATGGGACCATAAAATACTTCTATTTAATGTACCCATAGCCAAGAATTTCCAAATACATTTCCCCAGAGGGTCAAACTCTCATATAGCAAATGTCGGAATAAAGTAAATCTCCACAAGATGAGCGCTTATGCTAATACTATATTTCATTTCCGAGCAGAAAAATGTTAAGTTCAAACGTGCCGGTGTCATGATATCCATGATTTGAAACGTGTTGGAATTGAGAATAAATTTTAAATTGAAACCGGGTAAGAGGATTACAGAACCCGAGGGAAATCTGAATAGCGCATCACTATGGAAGATTTCTAGCTTTTTCATCTTGCTGTAAATTTAATATAAGGGTATTTATATGCTGGCCTTCTTACCGCATCGCCCTCGGACCCATGGGCCCCTTGTGTGGTACCGGCTACATGCTATAACATAAATATTTCTTTGTTTATCACATTCTCTAGAATCACCGAAAATTCCGCAAAAATAAACCTTTTTTTTACTACGGGCATCATCAATATTTTTGCTAAAAACTACAGAGTATAGTTTTGCGCAACCGTTTCTGTTGTTGCATATTTAAGAAGCTGGATTCGATTTTCTTTCCACGAGGAAACCCAAACCCTTTTTCTTAAAGATAAGAACAGCCAAATGCGTAGTTTCTAAGCTGTGCAAAGTTTTCGTTTATCTCAAACAACTCAGGATAAATCTTTCTACTCAAAATACTGTTGTAAAGTCAAAGGTTTAAATCCAAAACAAGGAAAAGAGCTGCGGTATTTGACTGTCCCCAACATTAAAAGACAAAAATTGCACAAATTCTTTGTACACCTCAACCCTTTTGTTTACATTAACACGAGTAATTTGTCTCTTGTTATTCCATTTACGACACACTGTGTCACAAGGAGGCAGGAATTTAATCACTTATTTCTGAATTCAGATTGTCACACGTATCTGCTCCCCGGGTGGCGTGGGCGGCCATTTCGCCCTCAGGCTCTGCTATTAATAAAATCAATTTGCTTTCATGTTTGCCTACCATGTTATTTTAAGATACAATAAGGAAAACAAAAATATAAGCTCCGTAATTTTGTCTTAAAATCAATGAAAGTTGTATAAAATCCGATGTAATGAATCAAGATTGCTGCGCGAATAAGACGCTAGGACGTACCTACTTAAGCAAAGTTAGAGTATTTCAAGTTAAAGTTAGTGGATTTGCATTTAAAAGTTAAGAACAGCTAATAGCTAACTCTCGTTAGTTGTAAAGATATTCAAGTCCCTACCGTGACTGCCGTATTCAAAGTATACTACGAGTGTTTTTTTTGTGTCAGAAGGCTTTCATTTATCCTAAAAGTTTATGTAAATGGGAAAGAGGAATTCAGAAATATATATTTGTATTAAAGTACCTAAAAAATAAATACTGGTAAGCACGCGCAAAGATGTGAACATGCTCTATCAATACCTCGGCCGAGAGCCTAACAAAAATAAGTGCGTACAGAACCCACCGTCATTATATCATTCACACTTTCCCGATCTTTGTGCGTGTCGGTGACGCAGCAATAACTGATATTTATTACCGTCGTTTTGTCGTTATAAACCTACCCCAGGTTGCCGTCACCTGAGATTTTTGTAGGATTATTTGTTCTTACGATGATACAGCCATGAAATATATACATAGGTGATCTATCACAAAATAAATCATTCGCTTCTTCTTCGGGGAATATTGTGTTAAGGAAGTTAGACACTGAAATATGGAATCGTAAATATTGTGCCGGCTTGTCGCGGCACTTTGATAGAGTTGACTGCTGCTGAAAACTATTTTAATCACACTATTGAATGGTGTGCAAAAACAATTTTCGAGAAATAATTAAAACTGTGAATTTTGCCTAGTAGTTAAATCAGGTTTTTTTTAATAATGTAAACTATCGTCTGTTTTTTATACCCAGAGACTACAAATTGACACAAGTAATGTCAAAAGGTACTATAGGAATGACGGTAGTTCTTTTGTGTTGAAATGTCATTTTAGCCTGAGATAACAGACGAAAGTGATGAATGACTAGGTGAGAGTCGGTGTGGTGACGCTTGGGGCGGCTTATGCCCAGCAGTGGACTTCTTTTAGCTGTAATGTTGTCTTTCAGCTGAATGCGAACTTACCTGATGGTAAGCAGTGATGCAATCGTTGATATTGAAGTGCACTAGTTTCTTAAGAGTCTATTCACTCTAGCCTTAAAAAAGGTATATATTTAAATCAACAGGCTGCTTTTCGGTAGTAGTTACTCAGATACCCGCGAAACGAGACACAATAGTAAAACAATAACAGCGCGGTCTCATAGGACCGGTCGGGGATTCAAACGTTAGGAAACTACGTTTAGTTTGATCTGACATCAGAGAGTATTGGACACGTCATGTCACATTTTATAAATCTCCAACTAATTTTACCGTTAGGAATACTTTGTGGAACACGTAAAGCCTCATTACAAAATCCACGAACAAAAACAAGCCATAAAGCTGGACAAATGCAGGACATGAATCAGATTATGGAACGTTGGCACAAACTTGACAAAGGGTTTAAATTAGACAGGATTTAATTCAAGGCAATTAAGCAAATTCAAAAGAATGTAATTTTTTACCTGCGTCACTCTTGACAAAGGCTCAACAAGCGAGTTGGCCCGATGGCACAATCCTACACGATCTACATATGAAGCTGTAGGATTGTAGGTCATGCGTCGTTAGTGTTAAAGCTTGTGTTGTGTTGTATTGTGAATAAATAGAGCTGAGAAATGGTGACGTGACCAATCAATGTTAATAATTACTGTTCATTCATTACTCAGTGGTTGGTGACCAATTTCGTTCGTTATTTCTTATTTCTTTGTGAGTACCAACATACGTATTAATAGTCAACAAACGTGTGACTATGTATAAAAGAGTTATCGTGGCTAATAGAGGAATGTAGGTGGGGTTTAGTCAGTAAAAATCTGACGCGCCCTCTCGATCTGGGTTTTAGTCATTTGATGATAGTTCAACTCCAAGAAAAAAAATTGTCTACAAACTTTTGATATGTAGACCATTTTTAGATGGAGTTTGGGTAGATAAAATAGTAGCCTTTTTTGGAGAATAGGAAATCATCAAATACTCCGTTCCCACCCTGAGTGCAGCAAAGGAGCATCTAACTTTTACTGACGTAAACCTATTTTCAGGATCGTGGATACCACAAATAGGTAAGTAGCCTCAAGATGCAATCATGTAAAAGAGTTTTACGAAAAACAAACCAAACCGAAGTGTTTTGTTTTCATAGGAAAACAGCAAGTTGAACAGAAGCGAACAAAATTTTACCCAAAACTTACTATCAAACACCAATAATGTATTCCAAACATTCGAAGTCCATATCAGAACTTCACCAGTTCACTAGTTCATAGTTACATTTAACTGGGAACAGTGCAGTAACACTTTGTTTGTGAACTGCAGTTTCCAAATCTGCTTATTTCAATACTAGATTTATGTATCGGAATCCGGAATGACTTCCGATATTCCAAAACGAAGTGGCTATTGTGTGAACAGTAAATAGCATTGGTCGTGTGTTTAAAATCAATTGATTCTATCGGACTTTGGGCAACCATCATCTACATACCTAGCCTTTTCCCAACTATATTGGGGTCGGCTTCCAGTCAAGCTGGATTTAGCTGAATACCAGTATTTTACGAGGAGCGGTTGCTTACCAGACCTCCACAACCCATTAAACTGGGATAACACAGTACCTCATGGCAAGACTGGAGTCAGATTTACTGGCTTCTGACTATCCGTAACGACTGCCAAAGACTCTACAAATGACAGCCGGGACCTACGGCTTAACGTGCTTTCCGAGGCACGGAGGAAACTCAGTAAGTTAAGATGGTCACCCATCCACAGACTAACCTTGGCAAGTGTTGCTTAACCTTGAAGTTCGGCCCGTGCAGCTGTTATTATTTAGCCACGAGCTCCTCAAATCTGCTTACTTCAATACTAGATTTATGTATCAGAATCCGGAATGACTTCCGATATTCCAAAGCGAAGTGGTGATTGTGTGAACAGTAAAATAGCTTTAGTCGTGTGTTTAAAATCAATTGATTCTATCGGACTTTGGTCAACCGGTCCAAACTAGTTCGACCCTTTCGAGTGCAGAGTTCTTTGGGCCAAAGAAAAGTTTAATCGAGATTCTTTGTTACAACATTCTCGAGTCAGGATTGAAACTTCACATTGTTTGATGCGGAATTGGTAATGCTCTCAATTGTTTGTTTTTACCTATACATTCTTCTTCTTCTCCTCGAGTCGATAGTATTCTCACCCCTCAAAGTTTTTGGGCCCAGTAGGTTGCTGCGTTTACTTTTTGAGTCTGAACTTTGTATGAGTAACCAGAAAAATAATTCCTTTTTTAGAGAAGGGCAATCATCAAATAACTTTTTCCGATCTAGATGGAGCGAAAAGGCGTACTAAACTTTTACTGACTAAAACCTACCCTTGTTTCTTCAGTTACCTCTTGCGTTCAAGGCAGCAGCCCTGGCAGGCCCTATACATTTTGCTAACATCTCTTTGAGGCTATTAAAACATCTAGCTTAAAATAAGAACTAGGTACTCGATATTAGGTACAGGGGTAAATATTAAAACATACGTCAAAGGTAAGTATGATTGATATTGCTTTAGGACCTCAACGTCCTCGACACAATTGATTAATATGGCTAAGTTTGAACTTACGACCTTTCGAGCATCACTCAGCCAAGCTATTGAAGCTCGAATTTATGAAGGTATTAGAAATTCCTAGCTTCCCCATCTGTTGCCAAAATTCCGGAAGCGAAGAGGCTGTTTTCTAAATGTGGGCAGTAAATATCTTTAATAGTTTATTTAAATCAGGGGCTGGTCACCCCGTAATAGGATTCGCACGTGCCTCAGATTTCTTCGCCATCCCCTCCGTCGAATGAACTAATTATTTATCCTTTAGCTACCTACCGAAACTTTTCGTGCGTTTGTAAAAGTTTTGAAATAATTGCCCATTTATTACAGAAAAATACTACCGTAGAAATTAAACCGAATAACCGTAAATGGTAGTTTAATTACTTTTATGACCCCTTGTTTAGAATATGTGACCCTTATATTCGTTGGGAGTCGTAAGCAGCGATTAGGGGATTATTTGAGGTGGATGCATATAACAGGAACATACGCTTACCCTATATCCTTTACCTCCATGATCTCTCTGAAGCTCTAAGGGGTAAGATGACCACCCTGCACGCAAGACAAAGAAACTATAGTCATCTCCCTAATGAGCGAGCTTTACCCTAAAGCCCAGTAAATGGAGCGAGAAAACTGCACCGTAAGAGGAAGATAGAAAACCAATCTATGTTTCCATAATATTAATAACTTGATAAGGAAAAATATTAATTGAGTATTTCGTTGTTATTGTGGCGGAAATCGAGGATGGCGTGCCCGAGAGATCCCGAGGGTTTGACCCTGGGTCACGCAAAGTGTTATTGGGTTTTTTTAGGAGCACAATTTCAGCTGCAGCCTGGACTTTTGAAATTGTCCGCTGCTCTAACAGTATGGCAGTCGGAAATGGAAAAATTGTCATAGTCTTTGGCAATTATCGAACCCTGCCTTACCCTTTGGGAAATAAAGGTATAATGTTATCCTCAATTTTCGAACAAATAAAAACATACTGGCATTTGAGTTCAAAGAGAATATTGTTACTTTTTTAGGATTCTGTGCCCAAAAAATAAAAACGGAACTCTATTGCTAAGATCTGTCTGTCACCAGACTGTATTGCAACCGCGATAGTTGAAATTTTCACAAATAATGTATTTCTGTTGCCGCTATAATACCACATTCTAAAAACGGGATTTAATAAACATTTAAGTGTAGCTCCCATACAACTAACGTAATTTTATGCCGTTCTTGCCTACGGTCGTTACTGAACCATACGGTTTATTTGTTTTGCATGCTTTTGTGCAATGAGCCAGTGTCATGTTTACAAAGTATCTATTATTATTTTTTATATATACACATTCTAATACTTTTGCTATATTTGGCATCAAACGTATCAAGTCAGCCTTTTCGGCAATATCCTACAATAAAATTCTTAGCTCCATTTTATCGAGATTATCGCTGTTTCAATGGTTCCAAATATTATCCAGTCGTAGACTCTTGAGCTACCAAACTACACCAAAGAAGCCGAGGCAGAGAAAGCCGAAGGCTAATGGGGCGACGGGTGCAAAAAAAAATTGACTTCCGAAAGGGAAACCCGTGGTCCTGGAACGCAAAGGCAAAGAAAGAACACAAAAGTAGGTTCAGTAAAAGTCTAACACGCCCTCCCGCTCCGCCCTAGAAAGGGAGAAGTAAAATGATGATTTCCAACCTAAAAGAAATAAGTAGGAACCTATTAAAAAAAATGTTATTTTGCCCGAACCTGGCCGAATCCAAAATCGAATCTTGGCCCAGTGTCTAAAAGTTACATTACGTAATATCCACAACAATCATTTTGCGAATAATAATTTAAATAGCAGTCACTGAACTTTACTCATATTAATTTTGCCTTAAGAAATAAGGGCAACCATAGATAGTATGTAAAAAGTTGTGTCTTAAACTTAGCTTATATGGGCATCATTGTACGAGTATAGGTACAGCGTTTTTATCAGTCCTTAAAAAGTTAAAAAAGGGTTATTGCTAAACTAAAAAAACTTTAGAACGAGAAATCAAAAAAGCATTTAGCAGAAACATTGAGTGATTATATCGATCCATGTTTTATTGCAATCTCTATTCTGTTATGGCAATTCTTTAGTAACCGGGTTAACTGCAAATGAATATAAAACACTCAATTTGGCACAAAATCAAATATGGAAAGTGAAAACAATCAATATTCTAAAGCAACCCACAGCTCGCAGCGCTGTTCCGATTTTAAAATTAGTCATTTGCAACAAAAGACAAATGTAACTCTCCGACAATCAACGACAAAACTCTTGGCATTAAAAATTATACTTACCAGAGACAGAAAAAAAAACAATTATTCGCGCCAATTTATTACCCGCCGAAAACTGTCAGATCGTACACAAGAACCTTACGTAGTAGCGTTGGCACTTCACCGTCGTATTTAATGGAATGATTCATAGCGAAATTTGGTTTAAAAGCATCGCAATATTGGGCTTGTGGTTTTAATAAATAAAGTTGAACAATTCATAGTACGGCCTACAGATAACTTGGGAATAAGTTTAGAAGTAATTACGGCAGCACGATGGGGTTATCGCCGGCAGTTTGTTGTTGGCCAGAGATGGCCGCTATAGTAGGTATTATTTGAATTTATTGGCTACAATTAAAACTAATTGTTATTGTAAACTGAACTTTCGTTTCGGTAAAATTTTAATGGGTTTTCTGTTTCTAATGTCTTATTTATCCTGTTTTGGTCGCTGACCACTGAGTGTTGGTGTGTTCTTTTTTTAGTAAATGTTACCAACTAAAAAGACTTATCTGAATTCAGCTATTAATAGTTAAAACAAAATGTACGTACTTATAGATTATAAAAGCTAATAAGTAGAGCTGGTTAATGTCTATAATTATTATTTATTTAATTCTGCTTGCACATAAAAGTACAAAAGTGAACTTAATGCCTGTGTACATTTATGTTCGCACACTAACTCACAAGTCAAAATGAACTGAACTGCTGTTTTTTTTGTGATTTCAGGTTTGGTCCCATAGTAAAAGTGGTTTTTATCATGAGTAGACGTCACGTATCGGTCACTAATTTACCAGTCTCCCTAGATATATCACATAACATGATGTAAAACACAGGCATAAACTGGGAAATAAAGCCATTATTTAATACAAGCTTAATAAAATAACAAAATAAACTTAGCCCCTCTGTAACCAAGAGTAATACTATTACGATGTGCCTTTGTAAGATTTCACAATTCAAAGAAATTAGAGAGGTTTATTCAATTATACAAATTAATTTAATTACAAAATTTCTGACGTTTATGGAGCAGCGATATTACGTTAGTAAAGCTCTTGTTTCAGCAGAATTACATTATTTTTTAATTTGGTCTGGACTCATGTTTCAGAATTTGACATTTTATAAAAATAATCTTTACACAAATAAATATTTGTTTTAGATTGAGGTTGCTATTTTCGACCTTACACTATTTTAGTCTATGCTGACGTAGGTTATCAAAATAAAATTAATTTATTATCAAAACAACTCCCTTAAATATATAAATAAACTGACATTATATATACGACCTTCTAACTGAGAACGCCCAGTGCTCTGGACAATCAATTTGTTGAAATATTTATCTCAGACAGATTTAGTTTTACACATTCAATGTGTTTATTCACCTACTTTTGTAGTTGGACGAGTGAAATGTGCCTACGTGCCCAATACATATACATTTGTATTCATTTAGGTGTCTAGGTAGGTAGGTACCGATGTCGGCCTGCCAGATCCGATTGGCAATAAATTGGACAGCTCGTAGCAATAAGGGTAATTCGGTGTAATTGTTTATTTCATTTACAAAGAAAACCAACATTCGTTTCAACCTAAAAAAAGTTACTGAATTCAGCAAAAACAGGCTTTTAACCCTTTTACACCTAGCGTTTTAAATAATAAATGTAACCTTACGAGAGTGTAAAGCACCCACTTTTCTTAATACACAGATACACCTTTTAAGCGCGAGTGAATTAAACATTTTCCCCTAATTGTGCGTTAATATTAGCCGAGTTACGCGATAAAAATATATGTGAAAACATGCTGAAAATTTCAGCGCGAGGGCGGGATATTGCCGCTTACGGAGAGTGACGGTGTTCGCACGGCGTTCGCGTACCACGGGATCTCGACACGGCTTTGTTCGCCCAAGTGACGGAGATGTGGGATGTTTTAAAGGGTGTTGCTAAAAGTGATAGCAAAGAGTAGTGGTAATGAGGTGTCTTCAATTTCATTCAGTTCCTAAGTAATGCCTGCGTGAGTGTGTGAGTGTGTGCGAGACGTGGCTGAGTGTTGACAGAGTGGTTCATTATCTTTTGTTAAATTATTCTCACTCCTTTTCTGCTCTTATGAGTCCTTTCAGGATGATGTTCAGTACTTGTGAGCAGCAGGGTAAACAGATTAAATGGGAAATGTTGATTTTAAGAGCCTTTTGTGTTAAAATGTTATGCGGTTAATTTATTTACTCATTTTAGCCAAATGTGTTTTTATAATTAAGAGTTGAAGGCTTTTTTATTATACATATTTTCTTACGGTTTATGAAGGGATGAGATATTAAAGCTTTTTATACGTAGTGAATATTATTTAGATAGAAACAATAATTTTATACCAGACTACGCATTTTAAAGTAATTTAAAATAAATAAATATTTAAATATAGGTATTTATTTTTAATCCCTTTTACGAAAGATAAATTATATAGGCACCCAAAATAATAAATCCATTTGCGCAGGATAATATGAAAACCATAAATATATGCACAAACCCCAAAAAACATTTATATTTCACCAAACCCTTTATCATCACCTCAACCGTGTAAAAAACAAAACAAAAAAATATACAAGCAATCCCGATTCCAATATCCAAAAACAAAACAACGTTAAAAAGTAATTTATTACTCACTAAACGTATTTATTCGCCAATAAAATTCACGAACAGTAATAAAGGCGACACATAAAGGTTGTCACTCATTCACAACACGGCGGTGTCACAAACAATACGGCGATGGTGCATTACCCGCGATCCGATATTTTCACCTCACTAGCGAACGTGGAAAAGTACGGGAAAGTTGTGTGGAGCGGCGTTGGCGGCTAGAGGCGCGTTCGCAGCGGCAGCCGGCGCGGGACTAGAGCCGGCCCGGGTCGCTCCCGCCCCCAGCGCGGGATGCCCGGCCGCCTACGCGCACTGCGAGCCGTGCTGCCTCGCCGAAGCGGTCTAGTTTACAAGCCTTGGGATTTTGAGCTGAAAAAATACGAAAAATAAAAATTGCTTTTCACTCGTATTTCATTGATTTTTACGTTCCCAAAATCTAAAATAAACACTATAAATTTTTTATAGCATATTTAATACCTAAAAATAATTTAGACTTAAATAAAAAAGTAGACCAAATTCAAGAAAAATATTCACAAATAAAAAAAAATGTCATTACAAAATGCTTATTTAAACGTCAAACTGTCAGCTTTGTAGGTCAAGAATCTGCAAAGGACTCGGAAGCTGCAATGCAGCCGAGAGGTATCAAGGAAAAGAATTGAGCTACTCTAGCTGCGAAGCCATAAAAACAAGCTAAGTATCCTTACTTTGTTCAAAGAATTCTCAAGTGATAATATTATTGCAATTTTCGTATTTCAGGCGTGCATTAGAAAAATTAAAGCAAACAGACGCTGAAACAACGTTTGTAGTAGTTTATTTCTTATTACTTGAGTGCAGTTGAATGTTAATGGAACGATTACAATTTTAAGCATGAACTGGCAGACATTCGCAAGTTAGCAACTAGAACTATCAACTTGCTTATTTTCAGTTTATTTTGGCTATTGAAAGAAAAAGCAGCATATAGTAAATGGTAACACTGAACTCTAATTGCAAAAAAAAACTATTATTAAATTAGCGTTAAATAATATGGTCGGATATATTGTGAGTACTCTGTTTGCGCTTTTTTTTTGTTAGCCTGTTCTGTCCCACTCCTGGGCAAAGGCCTCCCTCCACTCCTTCCATCTCTCGCGAGCCCGCGCTTCCTCTTGCCAGTTCTGGTGGAATCTATCCAATTCGTGCGCTTACTTTATACGAATACCTACTATACAATTTCATCAAATGTCAAAACAGGCCTATTATTTTTTGACAACTCTAAAAATAATACTAAAATACAGAATTTCATTATGGTAAAAGTAGCTGGCTCAATAAATTTTGAGCGTGTGACACGGAGTCATTAGTGCTGTCGTAATGTTTTTTGTTAGCCTCTGATACTAAGATTGATCTGACACAGTGGTGACCACTTGATTGACAGTCCTAGACATACAAGTTGCTACAAGGTATAGGAAGAAGGTTAAGGAAGGGGTACTAGGTGAATAGTGATCACCGAAGTGGTTTCAATGAGGTAAAACTTCCACAATCCCTATAATAATAGCCTTTCTTCAACTATCTTAAGTATTTGTTTCTTACATGCTAAGTTTTAGTATCGTACATCAGATTTTCAAGACTGTTGGTGGACACAAAATGCGGTCATGTGCCTTCCTTCTCCACGTTATGCCCATGAAAAATTTGATTCACAATCCTTAGTCACCCCCACTCCACCGCCTTTCAAGGCCAGGACCCTTGAAACCAGTAAAGAAAAAAGGAAGAACAGTTCTTACAAAAAGTTCAGTACAGTTCTTAAAATTGTTATACTAACAATTTTTTTTTTCAATTAATAAATAGTACTTACCGTTGTCATATAGTTTAAATTAACGAAAAATATATCGTTTAAAAGGATTTTTAAAACCTATCTGCAAACTAAACATCATTTTTCATTTAGTACTAGGGATATTGTTTTCTTTACCAACGATCAATCAATAGGTACAGTCAGCACCAAAAGTCGATGAACAGAATCAACATAACAAAACACGTGTTCGCAATAAAATGTGTTTCATCTGTTCACAATAAAATGTTTTGTTATGTTGATTCTGTTCATCGACTTTTGGTGCTGACTGTACAATAAAAGTAAGACAAGGCGTTCCAATCTGTCACGTAAATTAAAAAGTCAAAATATTTTGACAACATTTAAAGCACTTGAATATCTAATAATATGTGCTTTTTTTACTAATAAACTTGAAATAAAACAAAAAATTGCGAAACATTCAGGCATAATTAAAAATATTTGGGTTATATTTCAAAGGGACAAGAGATTATTTATCGGTATAAAAAAAGTCCCACTTACGTATTGCTAAATATATGTATTAGTAAATATCTTATAGGCCACTAATAATAAATTTTTTGACTTACTCGTATCTTACATGAAAATATGTATAAAGGGGATAACGCGAATATTCCAACATAACACGATTTCCAAGAGCATTTAATTTCATAGTATCGTAAGTACGATCTACGCGTAAAAGCCTTTATAACTTTTATACCCTTTCGCTATCTCGGATTGGGTTCCCTCTGCCAATGAGCTTAAGCCAATACTCGGAGAGCTTCCCATGAAACTACACGCGTTATCTCCAAGGGAACTCACACATGCAAGAAATTAACACAAATTTATACCCAAAAAGAGGTTGATACATAACGTTCTAAAACAACTCACTAACTCACAAATTAGATTGGTAAACTTTGTTATATGTTATTATGAAATCTTACTTAAAGGATTAATTTTACTTGTAGAATATTTAATAGAAACAATTACGTAAGTAATTCCTTTTGACTTGGCAAGTTTATTACATTTGTAGCACGTGCCAATTATATGTCGACTTACTGTTTTGAGAAAACGTAGTCTAAAACATACAAAATGTTAAATTATTCCATTTGAATTCAAAAAGCAAGTCATACATCTTTATTCAGAAATTTCATTTCGGATGGGTATTAAGAGATTTCAAGAATAGAGAAATTCAATTTATAACGAAATTAAGTTACATGGAAATCGCCAGTGGACTTGGTTCAGGAAATGGATTCTACACTGCGACCGACTTTTGTGCGAGTGTACAAAAAAGGCAGAATCATACTCGGTTTAAAATCAAACATAAAGTTTAAAAATATAGATTGATTGATTGATATGTACTTTATTGTACACCTTAAAAATAATTTTACAAGGAGCTTAAAATTAGTATGGTGTAACAATGGGCGGTCTAGGCGGTGGTAGATATGAATATATGAGTACGAACACACAATATGCATACCTATGCACCCTTATAACTATTACGTAGACTTTAAAACCATATAACCGATGTGTCCTAAACAGGTTTTATTAGAAAGGCAATAAAGCAAAAAGAATATTACAATGCATTATAAAATATGCGACCTTTTTTTACAACAAACAAAATATATTTCCTTTTTTAGCGTGGTAGCTTGTCAGTTCACACCTATTCGGTAGTTTAAGCCAAAACATAATTTTCTAAAATAATACTAACAATAATTAAACGATTTTAAAACCAAAAACCGTAAAATTCGTGGAATATTGGAGCTTCAGTAGAAAACCACTGGACCATTTTTTCCGTGTAGGTATTTTATTTTATACTACATTTTTACTCTAACTAAAAGCGTTGAACTAAACAAAAGCTTTTTTCCAGGAAAGCGTATGTCGGATATACCGCGCCGTGTTAACAACCTGCCCTATTCTAAAAATATTGCTGTGTTTAAATTCATTGCGTTTATATGAACAAAGTTGGCACCAATCGGACGGCTTATTTAAATCAAAGTACTCGTATATATCTAGTAATAATAAAGATCACATCGGTAAAAAAACATCTGGAGTAAATCTAGATTTATAGATAACTAGCTTCTGCCGGTGGTATTTCCCGTGTGGAAGTAGAAAATTATCCCAGTGGAACATACTTCCGGTATAAAACGTATCCCATAGTGTATTAGCACTTCAGGATATATACAAATATGTATAAGTATTCTACAGTGCAATAGCACTATATTTTTATTGTTGATAGGATCGCGCTTGACTACTACGCGTATCTCACCTAGTCACGGTCGACGATAACGCACGCTTGCCTAGAAGTAACATATTCACTCTTGACATAAAGATTGTTGTTAGTAGTTATCGGAGATAGACTTCGCCAGGGAAATCCACTCCTTAGCTGTACATTGTACGCACAATGAATTTATTCTCAAAACGTTTTGAGCGTATAGTGGGATTTCCATCATGTACCGGTGACGCATCGCCGTATAATTGATGGTACTATGATGAAACGGGCTTTGTGGAATTAAGCTATGCAATTCCCGAACACTGTACCCGAAATGCAACCGGTAGAAAACCGAAAAGCTAGCAACTCGGAACTATAGGATAGGTACTTCTTTTTGTTCGGTAATACCAGTGTGTTAAATTACCTCCCAATTCATTCTCCCGTTTAAGCGGAAAGGAGTATGCATACAAACTTTTGCCTGGTTGGGTGATTAATATTAGTCTGAAATCGCCTTTATGTCCGCGCTTTGTTTAAAAGTTTGCATTATCACTCTGTTAAATTATTTAAATAGACATATTAATTACATTTTAAATATTTCAATAAATATTGCAAAAACAGTTTCCACCGGTATCGGGAATACGATTCAAGCTACTAGTCGGTCTGGAAAGAAACCTAACAATACGAGCCCTGCCCAGAAGTACTTTCTAACTGAAACCTTCGCTCTAGTGGGCTAGATCCTATTAATTACTCAGATACCCGCGAAACGAGACACAATAGTAAAACAATAACAGCGCGGTCTCATAGGACCGGCTGGGGATTTTTTTTTTTTTTTATAAGATTAATTACTATTTATTAAAGGAACAAGCTATATAACAAGGCACAACACTAATAATAATAATAATAATTTATTTATTTGTACATTTTAACACACACAGTAACAATATAGGACAAGCAGATACATTAGTTGTACAAACGCTGATGCAAAGGAGTCGGAAAACGGTAGGCCCAAAAGTAGAAAGTTGAGATATGATCCAAAAAATTAGTCATATTTTTTTACCTAAGAATATAAAAAATCACTTCAATTCACATTCTAGAAGCAAAGAAATATGAGAAAGATCGTTTTCGTGAGATTATCGATTCAGTAATCGATTACACATTTACGAAAATAAAACTTTTGCACTAAAAAATTAACTCAAAGTGATTAAATGTATATACTTATATGCAATATAGTCTTCGATCAACTATGTGCATATTAATAAATCAAATATCAATTAATTACTGAAAAACCAATATTAATGATTATCGATTCAAATCTCTCTTATTTTTTTTCTTATTTTTAGTCTATGTCACTGACAGTTGCCGACTGTTCTTGTTTGCTCACTCGTTTCGTGTTTTCCGATGCGTTTTGGGTGCTTTCCCAATTAAGTATTCATCATTTTTCACGCCCAGTGCTTTGTATTTTACGGATTCTGACCCTGCCTACCTTGTACGACCCTTGCTTTCACCTTGGACACCGAAGATTGCTCACACGTTTGACTTGGAATTGTTATTTTGGATTTTACCGCCGGCTTGTGGATTGGATATTATTGAAACTATGGATCGCTGTGTGAATTGTGAGATATCCACTGGTCACTGCAATACACTGGGCCGACGACCCTTACACGATGAAACAATTCTGTCAGTGATTCGGCAATGGCTTGCACCTCAGTCTGTAAGTAAATATAACCGCATCTAACCAGCTACCATCCTGGCAGGTTTAAAATACATGTAGTTAGAAGGCCAATAGAGATTGTTTACAGTTATGGCAAAGAATTATTTATTTATCAAACAATGTTATTTACTCAGATACCCGCGCAACGAGACACAATAGTAAAACAATAACAGCGCGGTCTCATAGGACCGGTTGGGGATTCAAACGATAAAATACCCTCATACACAATAGTTAATTAGGTAGTGTTTTATGTAGCTGAAGATTGATAAAAATGTTCCGTATCAAATAGTACCACCTGCACAATTTCTAAACGACATTTTAATTATAATTGAAGACGAATAAAACACTATATTAAATGTTTTTTTTTTTATTTTAGTCATCCTTTCCCTATTTTCTTACATGTTTCCTACTTAACGCTTGAAGTCGTTGACGTTCATTTATATATTATGATTTTTCAAACATTTTCTAGTAAATATAATATTAGAGCAAAACAACATGTTTTGCACTTTAGGAATCAGCTGTCAGTTAAAGATTGTCACATAACTTCACTCTTACTTAATCTCTTATATCTCTGTTCTCAGATTGACAAAATCCGTAGAATTGTCAGTGAAAGGTTGATAATATATAAGCTATTAATTGACACCACTTTCATCTTCTTACACCTAGGCCCAAGATTGTATGTAATCGTTTCAGTCTCCTTTAATGAACATGTGACTCCTAAACAAGTAAAATAAATACTTGTATCTCAGGGTAGCGTACTAGGACCTCCCATCTTTTTGATATACATTAATGACCTCCCCAGCCATATAAACCACCCTATGGTATTGTTTGCTGACGACAGCACAGTAGTAATTAAATGTGACGACCCTATGACGTATGAAAATGAAATAAATATGACTTTAAAAACAATTATATCATGGATTGACAAAAATAATCTTATTATAAATTTAGAAAAAACTAAAATTATGCATTTTTATCAAAGAGTTCCGAGTAAAATCCCTGAAATCTGTTATCAAGGGACTCAAATAGAGTCAACTACTGTTACAAAATTCCTTGGTGTCACAATAGATAAAAATTTGACCTGGAAAGCTCAGACCGACGAAATTTGTAAAAAAATGAGTAAATTTGCATATGTTCTGTACAAATTATCAAAGACTGTCAGCCTAGAAGCGGTACTGATGGCATATCATGGCTATGTTGCATCAATACTTAGGTATGGCATAATGTACTGGGGTAATTCGGTCGATAGGGAATTCGTATTTAGAGCTCAAAAAAAAATGCATAAGGTCTATGTGTGGCCTAAACAGCACCGATAGTTGTAAACCGTTTTTTAAAAGCCTAAAAATTCTTAAGCTACCTTCATTGTACAGTCAGCATCAAAAGTCGATGAACAGAATCAACATAACAAAACACCTCGTTCGTTCATCTGTTCACAATAAAATGTTTTGTTATGTTGATTGTGTTCAGCGACTTTTGATGCTGACTGTACATCTTCGAAACGAATGTATTTGTCAAAACACACATCTCGCAATATAAAATGGCTCCCAAAAGTTACTATAGAAGGTTGCGAGACAAAAATAAGCTAGATCTCGAAGTAACACATGGTAGAACTGCCCTAATGAACAAAAGTACGTTCTGTATGGACACAAAAATATTTAACAAGCTTCCTGAAACATTAAAGTCATTAAATCTGGACAAATTCAAAATTGCTCTCATGAAGATTTTAATTGATAAGTGTTATTATTCATTAAAAGACTACTTTGACGATAATTCTATAATCTCTCCTTTAGGTAATTGAAAATGATAATAATAATAATAAGCGTACATAATTTTAAAATATATAATTTATTCCATAATTATTATTAATTGACATTACGATAGTTATACTGCCGACATAGTACAATGTTATATTATTATTATTTAATTTTTTTTTTTTTATTACCCGTTTGACCTTAAGTTTTGTATTTAAGTGATTTATTACTTTTATTTGACATTTTTTGTATTAGTTTCATTAATTGACATCTTTTCTATCTTTTGACATTTCTGTTTTTTGACTAAGATTTTTATTAATGACATTTTTGAAATATTCTGTTAGTATGGATTGACATTTTATAATTTTATTTTTTGACATTTCAGTTTCAAATAAGATTAGCGACATTTTTGAAATATTAAATTAGTATAATTCTGACATTGTAGTTAAATGTAATTAACATCTTTGAAGGATTCTATAATTTAATATTTGTCTTGACATTTTAAATTAAATTAAATCAATTTTTCTGCATGATTGACACTTTTAAATATTATAATAGTTTGGTGTTATATAGGTTGACATTATAATTTATATTTGTTTTTGTCAGATGCATGGTGTTCTGTTTAATACTGCAGTACTTTTTATAATTTTTAAATATCTCAAATAAATATTAATATTTGTACGCCTAATGGCAAAGCATAGAGAACCAACAAAAATGTAACATCTCACACATGTGTATCTAACCTATGTTTACAAATGAATAAATCTGAATCTGAATCTGAATCAGGAGCCAGTTCTTCCTTGAAGATGATCACAGATAAGTTGAATAAGTACAATTCAAACGTTAAGACGTCGGTTGAGCCTCATGGTTACTACAAAAGGCTAGAATTATTGTGAAAGTATCAAGACCGTTCGGCCTCTTGAGTATCAAAGTCTTGTACTACGAAACAAAAATCAGAACTACCCTCGGAGGTCAGTCTACTTTCGCAGTTTGTCCCCACGTCAAAGTAACGGACATCTGTCGTGGTCCAAGCCTCTGTAAACGACGCCCAAATACAGATACATGTACAGGGGATTACTGTTTACATAATATCGATGTCTTTTACGCATAAGGTCGTCAGGCAAAAAGCATTTTTAGTTGTATCTATAACCGTCATTGTTAATATTTTAAGTAATTTGTGAAATACTTTTACTTTTTAACCGATGTTTTTGCTTCTTTGTGTAGGAAATCAATAAATAATCAGTTTAAGGCCACAGTACCAAGTGAGTACTTAGTGAGATATCATAATATACATTTAATTTTTTATAACAAAATTTTATTCAAAAAATATGTTACAACTTTATGCGTAAGAGCTATGCTTTATCCGGATATGTGATCCCGAGGAAGTAAATATGTGTGAATTATATATATAAAGGTTTATCTAATACTTTGTTATTTTCACTACATTTCTTTTAATCTCGCCTTTCGGTGGTCTGCGGGGAGAATGTATAACTTTGTACTCTTAATTATTTATAGCTAGCTTCTAGCAGCGGATTTGCACACGTGAAAGTAGAAGATATTTAGCCTATGTCGACAATATAGCCTTCTACTGGTGAAAGAATAAAAAAAAATCGAATGGTTCGTCGTTATAGGCATACCTAGCTAAATACATAAATATTTAATTTAATTAGGCCTTTCAAAGTTAGCACCAACATAGGTACCTATAGCAGCTATGTGCTTCGCTCTACGTTAACTTGGAGTGGTAAAACTTGAAATATTTTATTAAAATTCCCTCCAACCAACGTTAGAAAAGTTTAGTTTGAATTTTTCAATACGCTCCGCCTGGCATATCTACATCTAAAGTAGAAATTAGAATACGGCTGTTTTCATACGTTTAGAAGTAGTCGAAGAATGCAATTTCAAGTTTTTTAGTGGGCATACCACCAAATGATAACTTGGGAGTCAAAGTTTTGCGCAGACAGAACTTTTTTAATTATGTTGCCTTGGTCCAATATCGGTTCACCGCTCAGCCGATTCAGCGGGTTTGGAATCTCAAGAAATTCGTTTGAACCGAAGCTCATCTTTTTTCAAATTACACTTACTTTAATTTGGAACGCTTCCACAAATACTTACGCTAAACTAGACAGGACCATACTATTTACTTTTGTATTACTTTGCAGTCGAGCACTAGAACAATTCCAAATGTCTTAACAGCCTAAACGAAATGTCAGCAAAATGGACGGGGTTTACTAAAACACTGCGAAAGCGTTTTTTTATGAAGTGAGAAATCAATATCTTCTCCCGCTGGGTGGAGCGAAAGAGTGTTAGTAGACATTTTTATAATAATTTTCCAGCTTGTGTTTTTTTTATTTATTTTACTTATAACATAAACCAGTGCTTAACTGCAATCCCACCTGATGGCAAGCAGTGATGCAGTTTCTGTACATTTAAAGCAGAAACTAACTGACTGACATAGCCAAAATAATTGGGACTAGAAACGTGAAATTTTGCACAAGGCTTCCTTTTCTGACGTCGGCGAGTAGGTACTAAAAAGGGGTTTTTGAAAATTCAACCTTATACCAAAATATAGTGAGAACCAATTTTTTACGTTTATATTACATGATATATGCCTTCAAACACTGGAGCGCCTTCAAGATATCTTTATAAACTAAAATACAGTTAAACTTATTACAAACTACTAAGTACCTATGCGTTAAGGGCCAATTAAACCCATTCACAACGTACCTACTAATTTAATTACTTATAGGTACTTATGAATTATCAAAGCAGGTTGATGTGGCCACTAGAAGCGCCACGTCATCGCAAGTAATTAAAAGAAAACAGCTCGAGCTTTGAATAACTTCCACCATAACCAGAAGCATTGAAGTGTCATTCAAACGGCTTGCTTCGGCGCCTGACGTCGAATTCATTCCGCAATATAATTGTAACACAAGAAAATAAAATTTGTGTGAGAAAGATTTTATATAATATCAACACAGTCATCAGAATTTCCTGATTCGATGGTTTTATCATTTTTTGTAACTGTGAGCCAATATTTTTTATATTTATTTATTTAAACTTCATGTACAGTGGTGGTACATAGGTGGACTTAATGTATCAGGGCATTCTCTATCAGTCAACTTTAGGGTTAAAAAGACAACACTGTGGTAGGTCTGCACAATAAATAAAAGAGATAATTCAAATAGAGGTATACAACAATATGGTATGATGACAATATTTTTTGTATTGGGATTAATGTGACAAAAATTTAAAACATTTGCATCCGAGCTTCTTAATGTCAGGCCCTTACCTTGCGGGATTGTTCGAAAGAGTTACTGTGGTTCAGAAAAGCGAAGAGGAACTGAATATACACAGGTGGGTAGTAGTTAGTAAAATTTTGACACTCCCTCTTGCTCCCCAGAGTCGCCCTGAGTGGAAAAAGTTATGAGATGATCTCACCTCAAAATAAAGCCTTTACTACTGAAGACCAAAATTGAGTTGATTGATGATGATTGAATGATACATTTATCTGCTAGTATAGGTGATAACTTGGCAGTAGGTGAAAGGTACTTCAATAATTTAAATTGTCACTTACGGGATATCTTCCGTGTTTTCCGTATATCGGGAACTCAAAATAAATATAAATCAAGGTACTTCAATGTCACACAATACCTATTCGACGTTTTATTTGTGAACATAAAAATGGTCAATTATATAAAATAATAGATTAAAAATAAATACACTAAAGTCAACTTAAAACAGACCATACTAACAGCAAAACATTTCACAAAAAAAGAAGAAGAAGCAAATCACAACATTATATTATTTATCTACGTAAATGAGCTTCGTGCTTCTGATACAATTAATTTTAATTCAGCTACTCAGTATACAGCCAGATATTAGTGGCTTGGTAGCATGGAGGTGCACTAAACTAGTAAACTCAACCCCGGAGCGGGTCAATCGAGGAATTTGTATGCGGATGAAGTTGCGAACAGTGGCTAGATAAATATATAATTTATTAGTTAATCTAAAACGTTGAGACGCTAAGACCGTGCAGTGAAATTTAACCACAATAACGTCGAGCAAGTTTGAAATAATAGTAAAACCCGTACTTACTTCCTGAGCGCGTAATTTTCCCTCGTGGAGATAGGGGCCCAGCAGTGTCGAAACTTAAGTGGCAGTGAGCAGGGCACATTGCTCGTAGAACAGATGGTCGATGGGAACGGAAGGTTCTAGAGTGGCGGCGGCCACGTCCCGGAAGACGCAGCGTCGGAAGGCCTCCCACAATATGGACCGACGACCTGGCGAGGGTCGCGGAATCCGATGGATGCGAGACGCACAGGACCGGTCGCTGTGGTGACGCTTGTGGGAGGCTTATGTCCAGCAGTGGACGTCTTTCGGCTGAGATGATGATGAGGGTCGAAGCCTACTTGGGCCATGGGTTGTGCGAAAGAGAACCCCGGGGCCCTGAAAAGAAAACAAAGAAGGAAAGGTTTAGTCAGTAAAAGTCTGCCACCCCATTTCGCTCCGCCCAAGAGCAGGAGAAGTTATTAGATAATTCAATTGTTTTTTTAAGCGCGCCTCACCATCATCAATTACCATCAGGTGGGATCGCAGTCAAGCATTAGCTTAGTAAAAAAAAACAAAATTCCCAAAAAATACCTACTTCCAGTTTCAAATAGGTACTCATAAAAAGCTACGCAACTGGAAATTAAGTCATTAACAAACATTACAGCCGCATTCTAATTCTTTGTTTGATGTGTTGTATGCTGTTTGTGTTTATGCAAACTCCGGCAGGCGTTCATATAGCTTTAATTACGGTAAAGGGGCAGAAAGCCAATTATGGTTCGCCTGAAAAGATAATAAAATGTAAATTGCCAATCATATTGTTGGGCGACATTGCGATCCGACATTGTTCGAAACGTAATAAGTATTTATGAATTACATGAACAAAGGCAAAACAACAATATTTGGATTTATATTCGGGATTTATTATGACGTAATAAACATGTATCCCTTTTTTTGGTTTTTTGATTTACTTACATGTAAATATACCTACAAAATTAAAACATAAGCTTCCTTTTGGGCTTCACCATAAGGGAGTAAGTAATAATTGGCAGGCGAACCGTCAGCAGAGTCTCAACAACATCAGGACAGCTTTAACGCGATCCAGGAACGCAGGTGGGTTTTAGTTAATCTGAAAGTCCTTCTTGCTCTAACGAGAGCAGGAGTTATTTGGTGATTTCACACATCAAATAAAAAACGAGTCATGTCGGTAAGTGGGATTTTAAACGAATAAAAGCACTAGTGACTTGATGCGACAGATCGCAGCTTCTGTTTTTGAAACTTTTTTATATAACGGAAATATGATTGTAAGTTAACAAACTGCTGTAGAAGATAATATAATACTAATTTTATTATGTCATAAAAATGTAATCATATTTTTTTGACTTTATTTTCAGTTTCGATTGATGATTATCGACCGCACACATGTGGAAACCGTTGTCCTTACGATTCCGACCGCGATTTCTAACTACCATAGTCGTCCGGTAATCCAGTAATCAGACCGAGTATGAGCCGTCCACGGTACGTAATATTCCACGTGCACCTTAAAGAGATGTCAGCAAACCTTAGGGGCCCAACAGGGCCAAAGCTTAACTGGGGCCATGTCAGACACTCCCTTTCATTCTGCCTTTAAGGCAGGAGGCGGGAGGAGTCATTAGAAGATTTCCAACCTTAAAAAATGCTTGGATAGGCTAAAACGCAAACTTCTACCAAGCAATTGGTGTCCAGGAGCGGAGACCGCGTACCAAAACACGCAGTATTTGAAAACCCTACAGGTGGACTGAACGCCGGATGAGAACCGCAGTTTCCCGAACGTCCTCCATCACAAAGAGCTCTACAACAAACTTTGAGTAGGAGCAAACGGAACAGCTCACTACAAAGTATCGGTTATGTTCACAATATGTTACGGGCATTAAATAACCGCCTCCACAAGTGGCGATACTAAAATGTAGGGACGCCCGGAGCAGTCAGCCCCCTACCGCTTTGTGTTTCGTTACTTTATGTTTTCTGCTAGACTACCACAAAACCAAAATGGCTATGATTTTAGCTATCTAACTATTTATGTTTGGTTTTTGTGTGTAACGCCGAATCTCTCTGAATTTGTGTCGGTAGAGTCGATTTGATGAATGAGATGTTATTCGATACGTTATTGAAGTCCAAGTGCCGTAGGCTAGATTTTATACGAAAAAAGATATCAGATCAATATGACGGGTCATCATCATCTACCTAGCCTTTTCCCAACTATATTGGGGTCGGCTTCCAGTCAAGCCGGATTTAGCTGAATATCAGTATTTTACGAAGAGCGGCTGCCTACCAGACCTCCACAACCCATTAACTGGGGTAACACGGTACTTCATGGCAAGACTGGAGTCAGATTTACTGGCTTCTGACTATCCGTAAGGACTCCCAAAAATCTACAAATGACAGCCGGAACCTACGGTTTAACGTGTTTTCCGAGGCACGAAGGAAACTTGGTATGTTAAGATTGTCACCCATCTATAGACCAACATTGGCGGCGTTGCTTAACCTTGAAAATCGACCCGTGTGGCTGTTTTTATCTAGCCACGAGCTCCTCAGATCACATCAGATCATTATAGTATATGACGGATATAATAGTAAAAATAGTTTTTTTATTCGATCAATCGATCGATGTAACGGATGTTATAGTAAAAATAGTTTTTTTTTTATTGTTATATCCGTCACATTGCTGTTGTATTGAATCTGATACCAAATTGATGGCTTATATTGTTGTTTTTGTTGAGTTGAGGGATTGTCTGTTGCACTGCGTGCCGCTGGTTTAATTCCCGAACGTAACTATTTATAATTATGGTTTTCAGAAAGCTGTTCCGCGACTGGTTATCTTGTGTATGGTGGTTTACATATTTGTGAAAGCTATTAGTATTTAAAATGATTTACGTGTATCATCATTATTTCAGTCGAAAGACATCTACAGTTGGATATAGGCCTCCCCCAAGCGTCGCCATAACGATAGGTCCTGTACGTCTCGCATCTATGGGACTCGCGACCTTCACCAGATTGTAATGTATTCACTTATTAGACTAATTTATCTATGTTTATATTATACATAACTCTTTTAGTGTCATATATTACTAAATTAGTTATAAATATACATGTGAATGGTTGAGAGGGAGAGGAAGGCCAAAGAAAAGATGGATGGATTGTGTGAGGAGTGATATGAAGGAGAAAAACGTGTTGCTCTGATTGGGTTCATGGGACACGGGCAGAAAGATGATGATAATGTTTATATTGTACAATGGATTCTACCCCCAAATTAGGGTTTTCTGGGATAAAAATCATTGTTGAATTAAGTTCCCTTTTATACACGAAATATTTAACCACTGTGTATTGGTAGTCGGTGTACAATCCTACTAATATTTTAAACGTGAAAGTTTTTATGTATGTATGTATGGCAAAGCCACTGAATGGATGAAACTTAGACCTTGCCCTGGAATAACATAAATAGCATATAGAGAGATAATTTTCTACTGTCACGCGGATGAAAAGACTGGCAACTGCTAGTAAAGAACTAAAGAAATTCTTATAATATTTTATGACATTTTCAGCATTATATTATTATGTAATTCTGAAAATATCCCGTATATTAAAAACCGGGGTATAATTTGTAGTTTTATATTACTTTAGCTTGTTCGCTCTACCACTTCGCTGACTTTCATTTTTCCTACGCATAAGTTATTCCCACATAGTTCGTACGATACGAGGGAACAATATGTTTTCCTCATATTAGCTACGTATCGTATAACTTAGTAGATAAAGCCGAAGTCACAAACAAGTTTCTACTTTCAAATGACATAAAAGTTTATCGGTTTTCAGGATGTGAACTTGGACAAAGTTTTTCGATATATTACTATCACTTTTACATTGGAGCTGCCATCAAACGATTGATTGGTCGTATCAATTTGAAAAGATATGTTCTATCTTTTTCCAGTTTTTTTTTATTTCCGAGTGAAATAAATTCAATAATAGTTTTAGGCCGAAGGGCGACGGCATATCAGACTAAAACCACACCTATATTCTTTCAATGGCCCTTTGCATTCTAGGATCACGGAAATCTAACCTTTCCAAAAGTTGTGTTTGTCTGGCCGTTTGATTTGTTTATGCGATCTACTCAAATATACCTTTCTTTGGTATTGCTCCTTACCAATCCTAAGTTGAGCTACACGAATACCGACAAATGCTTGCTCTGACTGGACAGGTTCACTCAATTCTGTGTGACACTGATCTCCTCTTAAACTCATAAAAGTCCAGGCGTGGCATAGTCTACTGAGCAACGCCTGGACTTGAAAGAGTTAAAACCCCTTCTATGCGTACAATACTTATTACCGGCGTGGTTTCAATGAAGTAAAAACCCCACACTCCCCGGACTTATGACCAAAATTTAAAAGATTTCGTCTCAAAAAAAAAACCTTGGTGATAAAACTGTAGGAATCATTACAAAATCTAAACGAGAACAAATAAGTACTTAGCTCTACTCGTTTCTTCAAATACTCGTACGTTTTCTCACTTACATTGCAGTACACTTCTATCGACGTTTGGATTCCAGCTCCCCTCAAATTTCCTCGGCTTCCTAGTACAGCGTCCTTCAAGTAAACGATATTGTCGTCTGCACAGGATTTAATTGAAGTGGTATTAATGTTGCGGTAACGTTCCGGTATTAAATCCCTATTATGTGTTAAAAGCGGTGTTCATACAAGCGGTATGTTTCGTATATTAAGGCGCTTGGCAAACTCAGCCACTTTCATGTGACTGTTATATGTACAACACCTTATTGAGGCTTTATTACACATCGTTTATGTGTAGTTTAAAGCTTTTAACTTGAGTCTATTTTGTGACGTTATGGCAACGATATGAATTAATTTCTTTCCCGTAAGCAAAACTTTCATGCCAAGCTTTTATGAATACTTAAAGAAAAAGTTCAGCCAACTACTATAATATTATGCTTTGAAATGAAAAACTGAGAGAAATAACAAACGAATATGAATCTGAAATAGATACCTCAAGTTATAGCGACTCTGCTCCGTGCCAAAAATGGAAAATGATACGTTTTTTGTGAACTCTTTATTATTCTTTTACGATATTTGTTTTCCCTTTTCCAAATTGAAATTCAAGAAGATTAACAGAAAATATGAATTTTCTTGTTAGAGAAAATAGCGTGGTCATTTCACAGTTTGTAGAACTCCAAGTTTCTTAATATAATAATGTAAGTTTGCTAAGCTGCAGCAGTGGGACCAGTCGCAGGACCCGACGAAGTCTTAAGCTTGGTACACGAAATTAATTTGTGGAATGTATACACTGTTCTACGTTAGTCTGTAGCGCGGGGAAAAGGCGAAGTTCAAAGCTAGACAAGGCGCCAGATAAGCTTGGAATAAAGTACGTTGACCTAATATCTCTGCGAAGGTACTCGAAAAACAAATTAACTGTTTTACAGTACAAAAAATGTAAAGGATTGCGATAGATTTCGATTCAAGACAGTTTTGTATCATTACGTCTGTTTTTCAAATTGAAAATGACAATGTAGGAGGGTCAATGACCGTTACTCCATGTTTATCTAGCGCCTACCTTAGATGTACATTACACTTGTACCTACTGTTAATTTTTATACTGAGCGATTGAACAGCATTTTATCTGTCCATCCTACAGACCATTAATCCAAATGTCGGCGCCCGATCACGTCCAATGGCAATTGGATTTTTTTTTACTTTTATCCTGTTGCAGGCGTAGAGTACCAATCTTTTCTTCTGTAGCTCTTTCATCCAATAAAACTACACACTTTTAGAGTTCCTCGGTTCTGTTGCATTTAGTTTACGATCGGGTGTTAACGTAGATGAAACTTTTGTGGATAGGAGCATGTTGTGGGGTTCAAGTTTACAGTTGTTTCTGTAGAGACAACTGAGTCGAGAAAATTAAGTTTTGTCGGTTTGATGTTTGTTTTAGTACTGACATGTTCTTTAGAGTATCTAATGCATATGTTTGTGAATAATGATGACTATCTAGTAGGTACTTAAAGTAAGAACTTAATTAAGAATTAATACCCCTTTTTTAGAAATCACATAGTCTGTGTATCTTCAGTAGCCTTAACGTTCCAGGGCCACACACAATATCTCTTTCCAATATTTCTCACCAAGGTTTTTGTAACTCAAAACATGATTTAAAATGTGTCCATGGAGTTTCATGCACGTAAGATCATGCGCGCAAGTGAAGCCAAATTAGGCGTTCCAAAGCGTATATCTCTATGGAGAAGACACCACAGAGATTTCTGCAGCTCCTAATATAATAATAATAATATTCCACAACGTTCACACATCACCATCTAGTCCCAAACTACTCGTGGCATGAGTACAAGACGACTGATAAACATCTAAATACATACATAATATTATAGATAAATTACCACCAACTCAAAAACAGATCGTGCTCGTCGCTCAAATATTTGTCTAAGTGGAAACCGAATCTACGACTTCTAGCATAGCATTCTGGACCACTAACCACTAGACTAACAGGCCAAAAAATAAACAGACTTACCTACTAGATAATTTGAAGTCACAACTAGCTTAACAGACCATCATAGAACTCATTAATAATTTAAGTTCCTATTATCTAGATTGGTCCATAATTGGTCCATAATTGGTCCATAATTGGTCCATAATTGGTCCATAATTGGTCCATAATTGGTCCATAATTGGTCCCCATTTTCCCAGAATCTTATTTTAGTCTAAAGAAAATTGCAGAGGAGGAAAGTTCAGGGCAGATTATTTCTCTCTAGAGGCGCTAATTACTATTAGCCTTGTCCGAACTGAATAGGCGATAATTATTAGGTCGATAAAATAATACCTGGAACCGGTTTTTCGATGAAGTAAATGGGTAGGTATTTCGTTCAATATTTCTTTAGATATAAGGTTCAGGTTTTCAGAGATAGTTCAGCAGTAAAAATCTCATTCAGTTCGAGCGATTCTTTCGTATTTGATTCCAACGTTTTTACAACTATCCATGAAATAGAAATGTGATTTCCAGGAAATCAACTCAAATTTTCAAACTGAAGGACACAGGTGTGCTTTTAGTCCGTAAAACTCTGACACGCCCTCCCGCTCCTTTCTGAGCGAGCCATTGGATGATTTTCCAGCTAAAACAATAAATCCGAATGAAAAAATAGTGGCGGATTAAACGCGGCATTACAAGCACAATAAAACACGCAACCTTTTCATGAACAATGTGAATTTCATCGTCACTCAACTTCAAATATGTGCCTTTGTTCTAGATTCCTAAAGCCTTTTTTTATTCATGATTTATACTGAAAATCTTAACAAAGAAATACACACGCAAGGTTTTTCCTTTTTGAATAAGTTTGCACACTTATAGAACAAAGTGTAAATAAGTTTTTTGTAAGAATATAGGTAGCTGCCAGCGGCCGCGTGAAAATAGAAAATTGTCCAAAGGGAACAATTCCGGGCATAAAAAAGTGCACAAAGTCTTAGTGTAGGATATGGTCTAACCATGTGCTAAATTTCATCCAAACCAGTTCAGCCATTCGAGAGTGAAAAAATAACAA
This sequence comes from Mythimna separata, assembly GCA_030763345.1. Classification (NCBI taxonomy): domain Eukaryota; kingdom Metazoa; phylum Arthropoda; class Insecta; order Lepidoptera; family Noctuidae; genus Mythimna; species Mythimna separata. The sequence goes on from CM061187.1 coordinate 9,848,123, forward strand.
ACATCAATTTGTCACATAATCTATTAATCTAATAGAATGCTTAGCTGCTATTTAACATATTTTCATGAATGAGAAAACCCTCATTCCTGCAAAATACGCAAATTGTCGTTTACCATGCCATTATTTGCCCCGCAAAAACCAGAAAATAGTAGCCATTTATACCCTATCATAACATTATTCTATTTGAATAAAAAGGGCGATGTGTGTGAATGTGTCGATGATGGTAACCCCGCCAAGCTATATAAATAATATCCGCCGCGAATCCACGGCGGCAGATGGCATTCGAGGACATAAATTACTCGGATTCTATAGAGAGTTCGCCGCACGGGGAGGCGCCGATTGTGAATTTAATTTCAGTGTGTCAATAACTGGAACTGTTATAATATCTACTCAATAACGAAATTAATTCTCTAATAGTATTTTCATTTAGCTCTCAAATCGGTGACCGAGTACATTGCCAAAAATTCGATGACACATAGCCTAGGAGCTCGTAGCTAGATAATAACAGCCGCACAGGTCGATCTTCAAGGTTAAGCAACGCTTGCCTAGGTTGGTCTGTGGATGGGTGACCATCTTAACATAACGAGTTTCCTCCGTGCCTCGGAAAGCACGTTAAGCCGTTGGTCCCGGCTGTCATTTGGAGATCTTTGGCAGTCGTTACGGATAGTCAGAAGCCAGTAAATCTGACTCCAGTCGTGCCATGAAGTACCGTGTTACCCCAGTTAATGGGTTTGGAGGTCTGGTAGGCAGCCGCTCCTCGTAAAATACTGGTATTCAGCTAAATCCGGCTTGACTGGAAGCCGACCCTAATATAGCTGGGAAAAAGGCTAGGTAGAATCATCTACCTAGCCTTTTTCCCAGCTATATTAGGGTCGGCTATCAAGCCATCAACCAAGTCGCTATGCCTCCACGTGGTAGATTAGGTACAGCTCAATTCTTCTTATAGAGAGGAAGCCTATGTCTCTAGGACACAGTGGAAAATACTACAATGTAGGTAGTATTTTCACAATTTCCGGACTTAGCATACCAGTACCTACCTATCTGCTTAATAAATCATAAATCACTGACAGACAACGCTCAGCCTAAACGAAGGTGAGTACTAAGGAATATAAATGTTGAACATAGGTAGCGATGAAAGGTTTCGTAGAAAATCAGAATTTTTATCTACTTACGAAAACCTACTTGTTTCTGTCGTAGGCTTCACCTCTTATGTGAGAAGGAGTAATAAACATACACCAACGTAGAAGCTATCACCTTTATAATTATTCATTAGTATGAAAAACTAATGAATACCTATACAACATACCTTACATGCAAACCCTTACCCAAATATAATTAAAATCGTCGTAAATATTGATTTGTCCGGTTTTAACATTTATATGTATATATTTAAAGCACTATGCAGAAACATTTTAAACATATTAAAGGAGCACAAAGAATACGATACAAAGGCACTACTCGTAGCTCTTACAAACTACTAACAGGCTTGCCAAACGATACCTTTATAAATAACTGAAAGGAAGACACACAGAGATAATATCGAAACGAATTCAGTTATATTTGTCGAACCCTGTTACATTTTCTGATCAAACTGAAAACGTATTCAATTCATACACTCTTTAAATAAGTCTCTGGGGCCATGGGTTAGCTTCTGAAAAGAAAACCCGCTACCCTGGAACGAAGGCAAGGAAGGAACGGAATGGGTTTTAGTCAGTAAAAGTCTGACACACCCTTCCACTCCGACCTAAAGTGGGAGAAGTTATTCTGATTTCTCACCCTAAAAAATGTATTCTCTAGTTTTCTAAATAACATTGTCTTTTTATGCACCTACCGTAATCACCACCCTAGGTTGACTGTTAGAGTATGTAAATACATATATGGCATTAAGTCCACCTTTGTACACTGCGTTGCATGAAGACTAAATAAATAAATTTAAAAAAAGACTCTTTAAATAAGACTTAAAGAACCTTCCCTATAAACGGCTAAGTCTTTCAAAGCTGCACTTGATCCAAACTCGCTCTTAGAATCCTTAAATATCGTTAATCAAGTCTCATTGACGAAACAAACTTCGTTTTGATTGGACGTATCTCCGTATCTCCGAGCGCCCGTTTCCCTTTCAGCCGAGTTTCAGTAGCGGCCTGAAAGCATCGCTGATGCAGATCGCATTAAATAAATAGCACTGAAATGGAACTTCATCAATTAGAGTGGCCGATGTTACAAACAAACTGAATACGTGAATAATGTCTATAATTAATATCGCGTAATTGAACCATTGGGCTCTTGTATACTTTACCTCGGAGTAACTTAAGATTCTCTTAATTTGAGTAGATTTATTAAAAGTAATTTTGAGAGCCGTTGTTGTTTACATTTGAATAATAAAATATGCTGTTGGAAAGACTAGCTATTTGAGGTTTATTTTTTAAATGGGATATCATCTAAAATTGGTTTAGTAAGTAGTAGATATATATCAATGTCGTCTAATGCCTTCTCTCGCTCTAGGATGGAGCGGTGTCAGACTTTTACCGACTAAAACTACACCGTGTTTGTAGTATAGCCTAAATCTTTGGTAGGTTTAATACATACAGAACATATGTACGTGTGTACTACTATTATTATGTTCTGTGCGTTCTAAACCTACTACTACAATACTTGCCTAAGTTGAATACAGACTAGTACATACAGCGTAATCAATCAGTGTTGTGTAGCACCTGATGTGCTAATTTAAACGCTAATTTGGTGTGTACAGCAAACGTGTAATGTAACACGTGCATTGAATCTATTTGCAACTTCCCACTGTCATTTGGTTACATTGCAAGACTGATGTTGCAACCGTCTGTAATCCCCATTTGTGTACCATTGGCAAAAGGCATGAATGCAATGTTGCATTAAGTTCGCCTATGTACTAAAGTCAGTTTTATATTTAAAAGGGTATTTTATAGAGTATATTATACCCTGAAACTAAACTGACACAGCCAAATGTCAAACTTACAATAATAATGTTGCCAGTTCTTTTGTGTTGTGACAAGTATGATAATCCACGTAATGTCATTTGAGTCTCAGAGAACATAAAACAGATTTTACTAGTGTACATAAGTTTAAATAAATAAAAGCTTTCTATAGTTTATCCAACAATATAATTTATTGATAGTTGATCCAGCTGTCCACAATGGTTTTCGTGGATGGCGTTTCAATATATACCCTAAAGTGAACGAGAAAAAACGTGTCGATAAATAGGTACTAACACATCGGGAATTCTAATCCCGAATGAAGCCTTTTGAAGACAAACGATGTATCCGAGTCCCTCGTACTGGGCATTTGATTTACGTGAAAAAAAGGCTGGTAACAGAAAACCCGAACGCTAAAAGCAACTAATCAAGTTACTTTTCAAGCACTTTTTTTTTAAGTGAGGAATCATTTGAATGACTTCTCCCGCTCTTGGGCGGAGCGGGTTGGCGTGTCATACTCTTACTTACAAAATCCCACCCAGTTCCTTCGTTGACTTCGATCTGGGGACACCGAGCTTACCTTTCGGAAAACCGATCCATGGCCCCAGAGGCTTCGACCCTGCTGGGCCCCTACAGTTTGCTGACATCTCCTTGAGGCGCGCGTGAAACAGTACGCGCAAATGTGAATCAAATTAAATAAATAATTCATAATAACAATGTATGTTCATTAAATTATTCTTCGGGAGTAGATATTCCTATTTACATAAGGACGCGGAGGCGATCTAGATTACTTACTTGTATATTTTTCAGGCCTTGCCTGCTCTGAATTTCAAGTAAGCAATACCGACATGATCAACCAATTGTTTTTATTTTACTGTAGGAGTACAGAAATCATTGTTTGTTCCTGACCCTGTATTTTATTTTTGAATACAATTACGATACTAGTTTGATCTGTAACCCTAATGAGATTCTTCAGGAACGTTTGAAAGATTTACCGTGGCTCTGAAAAAGAAATGACAACTGAAGGACTCATAGGTAGTTGGCAAAAGTCTGATACGCTATTTTGATTCACCTTAGAGCTGGTGAAGACATTTGATGATTTCGGACCTCAGAAAAAGTCTAATAACATTGAAAATAGATAAATAATAATTAAATCCCTACCGTAATGGTATAGATTAAAGAAAAAAAAGGGCATTGAAACTAGGTATAAAATAAAAAACAAAAACGGAACCGCCGAGTGTTGCCAACGATAGCAGAGCAATTATTTACTATTAGCGGCATATTGCAATTGTTTTTTTCCAGGCGCTATTACGAGAAGGCTCATAACACACACAGTTATTTATTAAAACTGTTTATATCGTGTAAGCATTTTCCCACATAGAAAATAAAAAGGCATGTAACTACAGCTTTACTCATTAAATCTCGTTGGTAATACACGTAAAATATTATTATGAAGAGTTTATAATCTTGTTATTTATACTACCGTATTAATATTACAACGAGGAAAAAATGTATTTTGGTTGTAATTGTAATGTAACACAAAAATTATTACAATAATATATGATATAGAAAATTATCTCACAGAAAAATGATACTTTATCACTTACGAGTACACGTGGATGTAGTGTACAATAATATACTTATAAACTAATTCTATAAACAGGAAATAATAGCACTTATTTTAAAAATTCTATAACAAATAGAGTCCTACTTTATCATTTTGTGACATAAGCATATATTTTCTACTTTTACGCGGGCGTAGCCGGTTGCAAAAGCTAGTAAAGAAATAAAGCGTTTGGTTAATATATTTCTAGTCGCACTTTGAGAGTTTGACGAAATCAAAGAAAAGATATAATCGGAGGAGACATCAAAGAGAGAACAGTGTTCTAAATGTGTATGAAAACCCTTGACATGACAAACGTATGAAGATTGATGACAAATCAAGACAAAGGATACATCTAGTGTCCTAATGGGCTGTACCGACATTCGTTAGTATTTAGTCGCGTCAAATGGCGTTACTGTAATTGTGTCACTTCTCATAACGACTACTTTGAATACCTACGAACTTACGCAGGAACCTTTTGTTTGGTTTTCTGAGGTAAATAGCTCAAAAAGAACATGGACTTCACAACCAAGGCTTATTTTAGGAGGTCCAAGTGAGGTAATAATCCCGCACTACTCTATAATAGAACTGTGGGATTATGAACTCATTAAAATCTCTATGGTGGTCACCATTGGCACTTGGGAGGAACCCTTTGACCTGACCCACTAGATAAAGACTCAAAAATGTCACTTTTTGATCCCATGGTTTTTCTTTTTAACCGACTGCAAAAAGAAAGAGAGGTTGACTGGTTGGCTAAGGCATTACATCCGCCCTTATACTCTTATGTTGCAGGAAGTGTTAATAAATCGGTGTTTCCTGATAGCTACAACCCGCTACAACCCGCTACAACCCGCTACAACCCGCTACAACCCTTATACCCTGAAACAGGTTTTAAGTGAAGAGTGAATATGTTACTTCTATGCAAGCGTGCTCCACCGTTGACCAGATCATTGATTCTCATCAGCTAACCACTTGAAGAAGAGCAAGCCGATCAATAATAAAAAAAAAACATATTTTTATAGTTGTTAACTTGTCTTCGTTAAATGTAGTAAAATAAGTAAACTAAACTAATATCCTACCATTTAGTTCTCAATTAAGAGGCCTGCGGAGACCGCGCGCTATCTCGAGTTGAGACGAAATAAAATACGTTTTTGAGGTTGATGGAAGCAATCCAGATAGTATAAACAATTCTTGGACACACCGACTGGAGTAAAGTCATCATCCGCACACTGACAGTTGCTTGCTGTGATACAAACTATTGGAAATTTGGGAGAGGTTCCGTAATAACAAAAATGATGAATGAAAAACCGGGCAAGTGCGAGTCGGACTCGCGCACTGAGGGTTTCGTACCAACCTACCTATAAAAACAGTTTAATTCTCGAATCGAGTCTTGAAGACTTTTCAATTTTTTTTCTTGTGACGTAACTAAAAATTTTCAGTTTTCAGACTTTTCCCGATATTAGTGCTATAATACCTTGCTTCGTGCCAAATTTCAAGATTCTAGGTCAACGGGAAGCACCCTATGAGTTTTGATTCCTTTGACAATGTCGAAATGTACGTTTTTTGCAACATAAACGGGCGTATCTTTTTTTCCCGTCAACTTACAAGTTTGATTTTTACACAACTTCAAGGGACCGCGGATTTCAATATATGGTTTTAATTTCAACTTGATACCTTCACGCGTTCCTGAGAAAAAGGGTCTTGACAGACGGACGGACGGACAGACGGACAACAAAGTGATCCTATAAGGGTTCCGTTTTTTCCTTTTGAGGTACGGAACCCTAAAAATTAATGTATTTCCAATATTATTTCGAGTATTTATAACTTGATAATAATATCTGTCTTCCTACGAAAAGATATTTTGAAATATTGTTGTTTATAATATAGAAAAAACAAAATAAAAACATGACATTTTCGCTGTGAAAATGTGCAAATTTAAATTCGCTTAAATTTCGTTTGGGGTAAGTTTTTCAACAAAAAGACGATGTAGGAACCTAGATAATTATTGTTTGAATCCGAATAACATCATATTATGGTGTAAATATGTTTACACACAAACGACTGAATCATAGTTTTCTCGATTCGATTCAGTACGTATTCGATTTTGTTCGGTGTAAACTAACAACCCGAACCAACAGTTTTGATAGCAACCTATCAAAACTGTTGGATCGGGTTTTTAGTTCATAATATCGATTCATATATTAATATTATACATACGAAAGAGACTCTGCATGTCTGTGTATTTGTTACGTTTTTACACTTGAACCGCCAAACTTATTTAAATAATTTTTGCTTTTGAAACAGTTCACAGTTTGAGAAAATAATTGTTTTTTTTTCCGATCGATGTTTTGCAGACAAAGTCGCTGGCAGAACTAATGCATACAAATATTAAAAATAGGAAAGTAACTGTCAATCTGTTATGCATTCACGGTTAAACTACTAAATTGATTGTGATAAAATTTGGTACGGAGTAAACCCCACAGTAAAGCCCCAAGAAACTAAAGGAATTAAGCTATATTTTATCTGGTATCGACTCCGACTTAGCGTTCACAACAACCAACATTCACGAAGACGAAGCCGCTAAAAGAAGCTAATAAAGAAAAAAATCACCGGCTGCTTTATACAAAAAATATAAAATAAATAAATAAAATCGGAAAACGAGTGTAACCGAAGCATATAAGTATGAGTAACAGTAACGATGATTAAAACCATTTTAGTGCCGGCTCCCGCGACCGCCGGGGCTGCAACAATTCAATTATGAAGCTCAATTTAGTGTTTTGCACTTAATTTTCCAATAATCGAACGAGTATTCTTTTAACCACTGCGCTTGCTATATAAAGCGATGGGATTTGTAGGTTTCCAATAAATTGGTAATATTAGATACCTGCCTACTTAGCTACCTTTTTTTAAGGTGATAAATCATGAAATGACTTTGATTTCTGAGTGGAGTGGGAGGGCGTGACAGACTTTTACTGACTAATACCACACCCAGAAACCTTACCAGTTTCCCAGTGATTTCTAAGACCACGGCAAGGAAAAATATGAAATAAAAATAATAATGTTCCAGAAAATCCTAAGCACTTGAGAGGTTATTACCACACATTAAACATCCAAACAGGAACAAAGAAAGCGTACTTAGTTACAAGTAACATACGAGTATGTACAAATGGCGTGCGAGAAAATTACTGCGCCATGTCCTATGCGTATTCATATGTTTAGATACTACGCCTAAACCACATTTAGGTTCCCACATGTGGCCACATTCTGAGGCCAGCAGCCAGTAGGCCAGTAATTATTTGCTTACTCACATATTTGTGGCAAACGCTATACGGGCCAAGGGTATTCAATCCCTTACATTTAACAAAGGTAACTTCGTATGAAAGTTGATCATTTCCAAAGCGAATTTTCCTCAAAGGGTAAATTGAAAGGTTTCACTGGGATTTGCCGATCGGCAATCTGTTCACCTACATTTTTGTAAGCTAAATATTTTTGTGGATGCTTCTTTGTAGTGTTAGCTTCTATTCAGTTATTTGAAAATGGCTGACACACCATTCTATCATGACTGATTCGGTTTTCGGGACCATAAAGGCTGATAGACCATAAACTTACAGTCAAAGGACCCCTTTGGTTATGAGTTCCTTCTGTAGTGAAATTTCAACTCAAATGGTTAGGCGTACGTAATGATGGAGGCAATATTTCCTTATGACGGTTTGCGAATAAGGTTAATAAAATCCCATATTGATTACCACCGTAATGGTATTTTCGTCTTAAGTGTAGAAGGTCTTTTTGAAAATGTGAGCGTGTTCAGTCAAGTTTTCTTAGAATTGTTTAGAAAATTCTCTTATCCTCTACCCATCTAAGGACGGTGGATAGATAACTCGACAAGTAAATATATTTAAAAATTGTGACATGACAAAAAATGCTCTATATATTTGAAATAGTCTACCCCGTGTACCAAGTTCCACCAAAGTTAATTTTGTAAAGAAATAACAATACATCCTCGTAAACGTTCTTTTTACCTTATATATTTTTATAGTAATTTTTGTAATTAGCGTGATCTAATCTGAGCTAAAATCACTTTTGTGAAGATGAGCTAGGCCAGTTAATATTTGACAATGACAAAGGCAATTTCCCAAGGTCAAAACTAAATGTTGCATATTATTTCATATTCTAAGTAATCATTAAGTATTCTCTAAGCTAGAATTATGAATACAACGTTGCCTAATCCTTAGCCATTTTAATATTTAAGTACGTAATGGTGGGTAGGGTTAATTTATGTCCTCAAGTTTCGGGATACGACTCCTGGGCTGGCTAATTATGATTTATTATCTTTTACTTATAATGGATGAGTCACTCCAGATTGTGATGGCTTTGTAACGGGTTTATCTGGCTCCGGAAGATATGAGAGAGTTATGTTCTGTGTCTGTTTTAACATTGGTGGTTAATTAGTTAAGTTAGGTAAATGTGGTTGGAAGAGGGTTGGTGAAAATCGATGTGAATGGCGTACGATTTATTTGCAAAATTATCGTATAATATTTTGATGTTAATTCTAGCTGCTTCCAGCGGCAGCGGCAAAGTAGAAAATTGTCCCATGGGAACATACTCCCGGGGTAAAAGTATAGTATATGCTATTCCATGACATGGTCTATCCAACATCATAATTTAAGCCATAGATATCAGAAAGGAGAGATATGTTATGTTGTTAAAAATGTATCGGAACATGTGTCTCCACCAGTGGCAGTATTATGAAGTACACCGCATTGATTAAGTATCGTTATGTTATTTTTACATTGCTTGTCCTGTTGCTGAGCGTCAAAATTACGTGATGGTTAAGGAGAAATGCATTAGCACGTTCACATATGTATCCCGGGCTAACTCGCCGCAACTAACAGCGGCCGTATTATGAAATACACCGCATCGATAAATTATCGTGATGTTATTTTTACATTGCTTGTTCAGTTGCTGAGCGCCAAAATTACGTAGTGGTTAAGGAGCAATGTATTAGCAGGATTTCGTCACGATCACATAATAACTTGTATTATGTGACGGCCGTTGCCTAGCACATTGCCCCACGGGCGCATGGCTTGCGGACATGAATTCGCCCGCTCGACATTTCTCGTCTTTATCAATATTTCTGTGATTTAAGCCAAAGAACGTCTACAGCTGGATGTAGGTCTCGCCCAAGTTTGTCACAATGACCGGTCTTGTGCATCTCTCCCGTCCATCGGATTCTTGTGTGAAAGGTCTTCCAACGCTGCGTCTGTGAACGTGGTCGCCACTCCAGAATCTTTCGGTCCTATTAACAATCGGTTCTGCGAGAAATGCGCATTGCCACATAGTCTATCCGTGTTAAAATGTCATCCAAATCCTTTCAGTCGTTCGAGCATGAAGGAGTAACAAACATGCACAGTCAGAGATCCTCTTTAGAATATTAATGTGATATCTCACTAGATTGAGATTAGAGTTAGAGAAAGAGAGAGATTATACTCTAACCTATCGTGATGCAAGATCACGAAGAATCAAAACAATTAATGTTTGTACTTAGGATATGCAACATCGACGAGCGAACCAGTGCATAAGCTATTGGTCAGCCATTAAGTCAATCGAGCGTCATTCAATTAGTCGATTAGAGTAACTGTATGTTGAAATAGGTAGATAGATACTGCAATTAGAGGCTGACGGAAGGTTTGGTTACAGTTTCGGCTTCCGCCAGTTTCGGACAAAAAAGCGGCCTAAAATTCGGCTCGAGCGATACTACCGTTTTTAAGCGGTAGTGATTGATACTTAAAAACTGACTCGTTCGTCTATGTATCTTGTAATGTTTATGTAATCGTCGATTTATTCAGTTGTTTAGTATGAAAGTTATAACTATAATATAATTAAGTATACTTGTAACTATACTGAAATCACATGTAGCCTATCTCCAACAACGTGAAAGGCTTTCGGCTGAAATGATTATTACCAATGATAATATCGAAATGTAGTTAAGAATACATACAACAAATATACAATAGAATGGGAATCATCACAATGTTTTCTCCCGCTCCTTGGGTGGAGTGGGAGGGCGTGTTAGACTTTTACTAACAAAATCCCATCCTGTTCCTTCCTTGCCTTCGTTCTGGGGTCATGAGCTTCCCTTTCGGAATTCTATCCATGGCCCCAGATAATTAAAAATACCTGTATCGATTTTTTTTATTAGTCTTTTTGTTCGGTTTTTGGTTACGACCGAAATTGGAAAAGGAGCCGAACATTCGGTTAACTATGGTTTCGGTTTCGGCTGCAATTTGTGTTTCGGTCGGTCACTAACTAAAATGTTTACCACAGACAAATATGATCCAACAATTGAATAATCATTTCTGTTTATTTTCACGTTCTAATTCTGTTTTCTATAATAACTATAACATAAAAGAGAGTATACATGGAATAATGTTACTGCTAAGGCAAATGAATCGCTACAGACGAAAATATTACCTACCTCGGGTTTAGTTCACAAAAATTACACTAACATTATAAAGACTGTGTGAGCGTTTATTACTTTTTTTATTAATCAAAATGGAGGGCCATTGTCACACATGGGATAATGCCGCCGCAATTTATCACTGTACATAATTTAAATTGGTAATTGTATAGGATCTGATTCTTTGTAAATATGTCAATTATAAAAGTACACAGCTTGTAAAATGAATGACCCTATTCCCGTATATCCAACTAATATTTTCAACAGCATAGAATACCAATAAAAAATAACAAACCTGTTGTGGTCGGGGGTTTCCCACTGATTTAACGGTCCACGGCGGTCAGCAACCTGATTTATGGTTTGACACTGTACAGACACTGATATACTTTAAAGGGAAATTGAAATATACACTGTTATACTCGGTAAATTCGTGAGGAGAGATCTCGAGATGAGAATGTTAAGATAGATCTGTTGTGTGACGAGAGTGGATAAAGTGAGAAATGAGTATACTCGTATTAGGGGAAATTTAAAAGTGACTGAAAAGTTGAAAGGAAATTGTTTGTCTTGGTATAGTCATGTGAAGAGGAGGGCTGAAAGTCATGTTACTAAAAGAGTTATGAGTTTACATGTGTGGTGGATGGAGAGGGAGAGGAAGGCCAAAGAAAAGATGGATGCTTTGTGTAAGAAGATATGAAAGAGAAAGAGTTAATGATAGCGTAACGAGGCAGAACAGAATGGAAGAAAAATATGTTGCGCTGACTCCAAATACATGGGACAAATGCAGGAAGATGATGATGACACACGTTAAATCTATCATCATAACGTATAAATATTTTCTCGATATATCAGGGTACATAAGTGGCTCTATGACTGACCATAATATTATATATTTAATATATCGTCATGATAAGCGCATCCAGGGCAGTAAACCCCTATACCACTATGGTGACTAGCCAATCTTTTCACCACGAAAATACCCATTGTCATAATGGCTTCTATGGGAGTGAGAAAATATTATGATAATAACATTTCATTTTGAAAGTATATTTAAGAAAATAACCAAGTATAAAATAGCATCCCAATATAGAAAATCATCAAATCATTTTTCGTAAATTAATACTTACTTGGCCGTATAACAGTTTTTTTTTAGTTTTTCTTTTAAATCATATCTAATACTCATGTTATAGTTTGAACTTGTCAGTTGTGCAAGTGGTGTGCCCATTGTGAGAGTGGGTGGTTTTTTTCGAGAATATTTGTTATTTGATGTAAGTAGTTTTAAGGATCCTTGTAAAGTCCGGCCTCATCTAGTAACAAAAAAAAAAGTCAAAAAAAAAATTGACGTGTAAAAGAGTTTGAAAAAACCTGTTTGTAAAATAAATATCATTTATCTATACTTCTATACTAATATTATAAAGAGGAAAGATTTGTACCTATTTTTGTATGTTTGTAATGAATAGGCTCAAAAAGTATCTACTAGGCTGATTTAAAAAATTATTTCACCAATAGAATGCTACATTCTTCCAATTTGACATTTCATTTTGAAAAAAATTAAGGATCCTTGGTAAAATTTGAACAATGTAACCGAAAGTGTAGAAAAATGAGTCTTAAAATGTCACAAGTCATTAAAAAAAGTGTTTTATATCCAGATTTCCAAAAATAAATAATTGTCTACCCCGTGCGAAGCTGGGACGGGCTGCTAGTCATTTATAAAGAAAAATGTAGATATCAATTATTTTAGGTATGGCACTTGGTAGATTAGGGTCCTTTTTAGAATAGACCAAAACGTTTTATCTCAAAGTACGCAAATATGGTACACTGCAAAATTATCTTTGCAGTGTAGGTACTATTTTGAGTACTTATTCCATAATTAGACACCATTTTGTTTTTCAGAAAATTTTACACTATTTTTTTTACCTAGTCCCCAAGCAGATTGTGATAACAACAAAAAGGTTTTGTTCAAATTTTATGCTATTTCAATATCATCATACCACAAAAATAAAATAGTATTCCACGTTAATTTACTTTCCTCTAATCATACTAGTGACGTCGGGGCGGCCCAGTTTCGAACGGGGGAACTTACAAATAATTAAAATTTACGGCTACTAGAATATTTATTTATTTATTGATACTTTATGCACTAATAAATAACACTGTATAAAAGCAGACTTAATGCCTTATGCATTTTCTGCTTATGATGGTGAAGAAAATAACATGGTAAGTGCAACTATTATAGGTAAATATCTAAGCCTGCATCATAATAAATAAATATTTGATCACTCGGTCTGTTGGTGAAACCAAGCCACATTAAGATCCGTACAGTGTTTTTTAAGTTTATCGCGACTAACTGACATACGCGGTAAAAGACTTTATAAAATAATATTTATGTAATCATTCTTTTTCTGTGACTGGGAATAAAGAGCTCCACTACAGACCAAACAGGGCTTTTAAGCTAATGTGCTCATCGTGGCTTAATGTGGTAAAGATCTTAACCACAAATTACCCTACATTAAGTACCTAGAAACAAAAGAAGTAACATTATTCTATTTTGCAGCAATGAATTCATTATATAACTGCTCACACTCTAAGTTATAATGACAAGACGTGTCAGACTTTTAGTGACTAAGACCACCCTGTATCCTTCAGGCGGGTTCCCTACTTGTCTTCGAAACTTAACGGTTCGATTTTTATTATATCGAACACGGTATGTCGATAATTCAGTTGTACGATGTTTTACTGCATCGATGATTTATTGGTGCGATGTAACGTTTGTGCGAAAAATCCTGTTGCGAAAAACCTTACACCGATTGTTCATTAGTTCGGTAATTTTTTATTGTACCTATGTTGGTTCGAAACGCCTACTGTTCCTTGACATTCAATATTAGATAAGAACTTTAGAAAGACGATAAGGAAATAAATATCTTTTATTTAAAAAAAAAATAGGAAAATAAAGCAACTAAAAAAGTAGACGATTGAGGTATGAAAATTTTGGACTTTTGAGGGTATCCGGTAATTGGCTAGCATCTAAATGTCGTTCCTTATCGTCTCGAATGGAAAATAAGTTCTTAAATAAGATCTAATATTAAATTTCAAGGAACAGTAGGCGTTTCGAACCGACATAGGTACAATAAAAAATTACCGAACTAATGAACAATCGGTGTAAGGTTTTTCACAACAGGATTTTTCGCACAAACGTTACATCGCACCAATAAATCATCGATGCAGTAAAACATCGTACAACTGAATTATCGACATACCGTGTTCGATATAATAAAAATCGAACCATCAAGTTTCGAAGACAAGTAGGGAACCCCCTTCAGGCACCTTAGGCAGACAGTGATCTCAAAGGGCCGCGAGAATTGAGACTTATAGAGACTCAAAAATATCAATCACGATCACTAAGCCAACGAGGAATGGTTATTTGGTTGTTGGGGTTGTTCGAAAGAGTAACTATGGAGAGAGAGTGGGGACTCTGTTCGCCTATCGAGTGATTCTAAGGAAGACTGTGGTGCAGTGATCTCATGCTGGCTTGCAAAATAAAGCTCAGGAGAGACGTTGTAGTCTCCGTCAGGAATGTGCCCTAGCAGGCGTTGCACAGAGGGGATTTCAAAATGGTATTTTAAGAGATAACATCGCCCCTACTATGTAATGATGGTGATCACTAGGGTGGTTTTAGTGAGGTAGAAATCCCACACTTCCCGGACTTATCCCCAAAAGTCCGGGCGCCTTTTGCAGGTTTCCATTCAAAAACAAAAAAAAATGGTACAGCTGTTTCCGCCATTTCAAACTTTCATTGTGTTAGGTTTTATTTTAGAAATTATGTGATTTATTGCCAATAATGAAGAGCGATTATTTGAATGTTTTATTTTAGACATGTTCAAAACTAAACCAATAAAAACAAGCACTCCAGGGATTGTTGTAACTGGGCTGGCTTCGAATACGTCAAACTGTTTAATATGTTAATTTAATCAAATCAAATCGCACGCATTGCAGCTCTGTTACGATTTATATCGAAACTAATGGTCACGTATGTATTAATTGAATTGAAAAACATTTTAGTGGTTTCATTAGGAATTTATAATGTAATTACGCGCTGTCCATGTGACAAATATGTTTTGGGTATTAGATAAAAACGGGGAATCAAACTTCGTAACCAGTTTGCACCTCTTTTTTACAGGAATGTGTTTTCTCTTCGATAATCAAAAAGTTTAACATTAATTATAATATTTACAAATACATAACTAATCCTACTAATATTATAAACGTCAATGTTTGTATGTATGGACGTATGTTAATGTTTCACGCAAAAAGTACTTAATGGATTTCGATGAAACTTGGTATACAGGTAAACAATGTCCTGTAACATGTACATAGGATACTTTTTACAACTCGAATATGTCCCCTTGGGACAATTTTCTACTTTCAGCAGCTTGTAATGAATTAAAGCAAATAATAATCTCTCTGAGCAATCACAATACAAACAAATATTATATCCTTCTGCAAAAACATCAATAATTTTAATCTCCAAGCACTATCCTCATTAATGGCAAACATATTTTTTCCATTATCGTCATTATGTACATACATAGGAAGCGATAAGATACTCGTAATGTTAACCAAATTACACCAGTAAACTGCAGTCTAATTTTATAGACAAAAACAAGACAACACCATATACATAATAAGGCCAATCTTTTTAGAAAATATACCCCAACAGAGACAAATAGACGTCACAACTGATCAAGTAATGGGTAAGTACTTTAACAATAAATAAATTACATCAGTAAACTAATCACTGCAATCTAAGTATAGACAAAAACAATACAACATCATACGCAAAGCTAATGTTCTTAAGCCTTTAGGCTCTATAAGAAAATATAATCCACTAGAGACAAATAGATACCACGACTACACAAGTTACGATGGGATTTAACAATAACGAAATTACATCAGTAAACTAATCACTGCTATCTAATTATAGACGAATAAAAAATAAGACAACATCATACGCAAGACCAATCTTCTTAGCTCTATTACCAAAATATACCCCAACGAAGACAAATAAACGACACGACTGATCAAGTAATGGGATTTGATAAATATCTACGTATTAATTATACAGAGTGTATCCGAGTATCCAACTATCCCGTCTGTGCATCAAAGACAAGTATCGAAGCAAAAACGGAGGGTCCCATGATAAAAGAAAGGGAATTCAAGCGGACTTGCTCGATAAAGTAGAAAGATTTTAATGTGGATAAGTATTGAACCCATCGATTTATTATTTCACGTCGGTCGCTCAAGCCCGCGGCCCGGCGAGAGGCCACTGTTGAAATAAACTTTACACCTTACACTACTAATTTAACTCTGACAACTTTATTAGATTTAGGGCCTTTTTCACAATGTCCGAGTAGGCACTACTCACTAAATAAATTCAAAAATTTGACAGAATTTGTATGAAATTATCTGTCAAGTAAGATACTCGAAACTTAATCATAGGTGGTGAAATAGGCCCTTATGGTTTTTCTTCAGTTTCAATTAAACGCGTAGAATAGACTAGAGTATTTGTTTTGCTGTCACACTTGATTATAATATTTTATCTAACTTATATTTACTGTTAAGTTCGTTTTAAGTTTCCCGCCTGTTTGTTTTTCCAAATATGTTAGGCAGTGATTCATCTCACTTAAAACGTTTTAATTAGAAACTTATTATAGTACATGTGGCCCCGTATCCGTCACACCCACTTCTCATGCATGAGATTACGGAGTCGAAGCCAGACATGTACCAACGTGATTTTTAAATTCATATGTACATTTCTAAGTTTATCTAGAACATTACACCTCGTGCCTCGGAGAGCATGTAAAGCCTTTGGTCTCAGTTTTCATTCGTGGACCTTTGAACGTCGTACCGGTAGGTAATCAGACGCCAGAAAGTCTAACCATCAGTCTATTCAAGCAGTGTCGTGTTGCCCAGTGCCTTGTGGAAGTTTGATAAACAGTTGCTCTATTTAAAACATGGGTGATGGGTCTAACCTGTCATCCTATATGCCTGTACATTATAAAAATTATTATTATGTAGAAGAAAGATTTGTTTTTTTATAACGATTAAACTCAAAAAAAAAATCACATCAGTATATTACTTGCACTTTGTCACTGAGTGACATAGGAATATATTTCTGATTTCACGCAGTATAAGCTGCTAGCAGAAACTACTTATACATAATTATAATATTCACCTTTCACCAGATTCTGCCCCAGTGGACGAAACTGTCGAAAATAAATTATTTCATCAGCCATATAAATATCACGAAAATAAAATCCAGCTGCAAAAACCGACCCCTCAGTGCACCCGTTGAGACGAATAGCGTCAAAGATATTACCAAGTAAAACTTCAAACTCTGATATTATTAAGACTGCCAAAGGAGAAAATTTCAACGTTAATATTTTCTATGCAATCTTCGGTATCTCGGAATGAAAGGAAAATATATTACTATGATGCATCGTCTGCTTATTCCCCGGCAGCTGTTGAAGGAAATTAAGTGAGACGAAACATGCTCTACAAAGTACGTCCATTATATTTATTTATTTATTACTCGCTTCTAAGGAGGAGCTCGTGGATAGACAATACTTAACATCCGCGCGGGTCGATCTTCAAGGTTAAGCAACGCTTGCCAAGGTTGTTCTGTAGATGGGTGACCATCTTAACATACAGAGTTTCCTCGTTTATGGGATACTGTGTCATCCAGTTTATCATTTTAAAATAATGGTAACTGATTTAATGGAAGGTAGCCACAACACAGCTGGGAAAAGGCTAGTCAGATTAAGGCAGAGATAGACTTTGGCAGTCTTTAAGGATAGTTAGAAGCTAGAAAGTCTTGCCATGAATTACCGTGTTACCCTAGTTAATGGGTTGTGGAGGTCTGGAAGGTAGCCGCTCCTCGTAAAATACTGGTATTCAGCTAAATCCGTCTTGACTGGAAACCAACCCCAATATAGTTGGGAAAAGGCTAGGCAGATGAAGACTAGCTTCTGCCAGCGGCTTCATCTGCGTGAATGTTAGGTATAGATATAAGAAAACAGTTAAAAAGTATGTCTATGCCCATCTTTGGGGATCAATCTAGTTCCGTAACACATTTCAACAAAATCGGTTTTGTAGTTAAAACGTAAAAGCGTAACAGACAGAGTTATTTTCATATTTGTAGTATTACGAGTAGTATGGAAGTATCGTCAAAGGAACTCCAACAAAGCATGTACACTCACTAGTAAATGTTTTATACAAATTAAGTTTTAAATAAGTGAACTGCCTCAATTACAGAAGGCCAAAGCATGGTTTGGAGTTTATAGGGACACTACCCGTAACTAAACTTCACTACTAACCTAACACAAATTGGAACATGTAACCTAAAAATGGAAATAAAATAAGCAATTATCATTTAACTTTCAACGTTCTGAAAATGATACCTTCTTATGGTGTTTTGATTTCCTATTATATTTATGTATGAATTGTCCTAATTAGACAAAGCTTAGATTCGACAAAAGCGTTAATTAATCTTCCTTTTCAGAGTTGACTTAAAATTAATAAAGAACTGCCTTTGTCTGAAGGAATCAATAGAAATTAGGTCAACTGGACTCATTTGTGATCGGACGAGCGCAAAAAAAAACGATTGAACATAGAGGCAAGGTAAATCTCGAAAGGAAAATCATTGCACAATAATATCATTCTATAATTTCTTTCTCTCATAAAGGTTTTAAAGTTTGTATTGCATTCCGAAAAGAAGTGACCCCAGATCGAAGGCAACGAAGGAATGGGATGAGGTTTAGTCAGTAAATGTCTGACACGCGAGAAGTCATTCTGATGATACACCACGTGAAAAACAAAAGGTAGTTTGTATTGTAACACATTTTTTTGTTATACTAGAACTTTGTGAAAGCTGAAGTCTGAACTAGGTTTGAAACCTATATAACAGATCTTAAGACCGTTTTCACATTATCCGATCCGATATCGGTATCGGACGCCGATACGATATCGGGGTAAGTAAAATGTATGAAATGCTGTGCTCCGATATCCGATATCGGGTCGGACAATATGAAAGACAGGTACATATCTCATACATTTACCTTACCCCGATATCGTATCGGCGTCCGATACCGATATCGGATCGGAAAATGTGAAAACGGTCTCAGGCTCACACCCTTTTAACCACACTCACATTTGCAGTAATAAACATAGACACACGAATATAAGCTCCCAATAATGCTAATACATCACTGTTGTATCCCCGAAACACCTGAGATCGGCAATATCGTGGATTATCTCCAAGATAAGCACCCGAGGCCGGACTGTCGGAAATCCTTTCATTCATCATTTACATGAACGTGCCCAAAACTGCCTTCAGTGTATTTATAAAATCATCCCGTTATTGACGAGAACACATAAATATTTATAAGCCATGGTTTTTATGGTAATAAATAACGTCAGATAAAACTGTCAATAAATTAATTAATTTAATGACAAAGTTATTTTTTGGCTTTTTGTGCGGTTGTGGGTAGTCTTCGGTTTTTAAAGGCTTAGCGAGGAAATTGTGGTGAGAACCGAGAAAGGATAAAAGAAAGTTTCTTTTTGTGTCCTTTTACCTGAAAAGTTTTCAATTTGAAATGGAAAAGGATACGGAACACTTATCGGAGACACTCCGACTGCACTTTAGGAATACAGCTTGTAGAATATTGTGAATAAATTGATCTGAGCACGGAGATGGCTCAATTTTGTTGAGTACCTACCGACAATACTAAGCTAGAATCCAATATTTTATATGATGTTCGACATGAAGGATCCAACGGACATTTTTACTCACTGTAACTGTAACACAATAATATCGAAGTACCGAAATATTTTGATGTTTCAGCTTTTTTACTATAGGGTGGAACGAGAAAATTTGTCAGACTTTAACTGATTAAGACCAACCTGTGTCCTTAGTTGTCCCTTGCGTTTTAAAGTCACGGTCACTCTTTCAAACACTCCCGCAGCCTTAGCAGCCATCTGCCCTACTGATCCTCTTCTGTTATGCTGATATTTCTCTTTGAGGCACCCGTGGTAAACTACCTACATGCCATCGACCCGGACTTGATCGTAACCGGACAACAAGTAAAAACAAAAGTTTGACTGGTAGAGAATGCCACGTTGCATTAAATCCGCCTATGTGCCACTACTGAACCCGAACCTGAAGTTTAAATAAATAAATAAAACCAGCGTACGGTACGTAGTAAAAAACAGAAAAACAATCACATGTTTTATTTGGCAGCCTCACTTATATATTTATTTTATTCTGTTTTAAGATTTTTGTTACAACGGCAGCAGAAATACATTCTCTGCGAAAATTTCAACTGTCTTCCCATTAATTACCCTTTGGGTATGGAACAATATAATTCCCTCATTAACGTATGTAAAACTGAATCGTAGTCAAACTCATTCCTCGTCTAAGTCAAGTTTGCAATGAACAGACTTGGGTTCTTACGTATGTACATACATTCAAACTTGAAAGCCTCGGTTTGCGTCTCCTCTTAACGCCTACTTTGAGAGAATAACTGGAAAACTTCGAAGTCATAATTAAGTGAATTCAGAGCAAAGTGACAACGCGATTCAAGTCATGATTGGTAAGTGCTAAGTTTTGGGTACACCATAATCATAGCAGTAAGTCCCCTCTTTGATATATGGCTGGGAAGACGTCACGGTGTCCTTACCTTCCGCATTACACAGGTTCTCACCGGACATGGTACGTTTGAGAGGTTTCTACAGCTGTTTTGTGTGAAAGAATCACCCGAGTGTCACTCTTATAAGGACCGCCTGGAGGACACGGTGGAGCATACGTTGAAGGTGTATCCCAATTGGGCCGAGCACCGCCGTTTCCTCGTGAGGGCAAGTCGTTCTCTTGTAGTCCGGAACGAGTAGGAATGACAGGCAGACGCTAGCGAAGAAAGCGACCGCACGCGTGAGGCATGATGTAATCGACGATAGAGTACGCTTGTGTATAAGTAACTTTTTTACTCTGAACTTAAAGACTCCACAGATTGCGGTACTGATTGTTTTTCTCCACTGTAGCATGTAACTAACTCTTTTTCAAACTTCACCTGGCATTGGGCGAAGATAGGATTTAGTTCAATTTGTAAGTAGTTTATTCGATTGGAAGATACTACACCATGTTAGATAGTTGTCCCTACCAATATATGTCCTACCTATTTATTATTATGAAGCCCCATAAAATAGTGAGCGATCCTATCGCCACCAACAGCTAAATCCAACTTCAGACTACTACTGTGTAATTCCAAATGGAAAAAGCCATTAGCCCGACCCGAGAACTGAACCCAGTATTATTCCGTCTTATCTAATCTCGCTACAAATCCAATGAGGCAGCAACAAGTAGTAATGTTTGTCTTTGTATAATAAACTATTGTTCAGCCATACACGACGGCGATGGCCGACAGACGCGTTGAGGCGTGAACACTGGACAAACAAACAGATAAACAAACTCACTGTGAGTGTCAATAAAATAAGATATTTCTATATAAAAGGGATATTTTTATAGCGTAGTTTATTTACTTGCTTGCTATTGTATTCAATGATAACAGCGAATATGTCAATAGAAGATATGTCATGGATTTCATCAATTCTGTAAATTGTAAGGAATCAGCGGCTTCGCCGGTTTAAAGGTGGAAATTATCCTAAGAGACCATACTTCGGGGATAAAAGTATCTTATGTGCATTTCAAGACATACCCATGAGCCTAATTTCATCCAAATCCGCTCTGCTGTTTGAAAGTAAAGGAGAAACAAACATGCACGTACGCAAACTCGGATACTAACACACATACAAACTTTCGTCTTTATAACATTCATCATCATCATCATTATTTCAGCCGTAAGACTGTAACTCAATCCCAAGGTAGTTTGATACAATATAATATGAATAATAAAAATAAAAGAATGAGTGATAGGAGTTTTTGTACAAAGTAAGAAGTGCTCACTTAAAATTATATCAAAATAACTATGCAACTGACCAGAAAAAACGTTTTTTCTTTCATTATTTTCCTTTCTTCCATGTCACTGAATAAAACCATTCCGCTGCACCCCACTCAAGAACGGGACAGCAGATAACGTAGAAGGTTTTTAATAAAAACTTTTCTCGGTATTAGACGAGCGCCATCCTTCAGTACGCCATTCACTGGCGGGTCCGTTCTCAAATGATGTACTTTGCCGCGACGTATCATCTTCGGATTAGGCTGCCGGTAGACTGTACACATTTTTAGTTCTCTTTATAAGGTACACGGAAGTTTAGAATGTTTTATTTGGTGCTTCAAAAAGCTGGTTGGAGTAAACTTTTAGTTTTTTTTTCTAGTCTATAGTATATGGACTGGATAACATGTAGAGCTGGTAGATATCTCAAGTTCCTTTTTGGTGATGAGATAGGTTCTTTCTTTTTCTTTTCGAATCCAATCGATTCAAACTTGGTACGGTGTGTTGTTTATATAGTAACATTGATATCTCTATCTTCGGTTTCGATTAAATCTTGGAAAGTGCAAATGATTGAGCATGCTGGATAGAAGAGAAGGTAAAGCAAATCATAAACCAAATATTGGTAAGAGAGTTTAGAAGTTGATCTTCACAGACATGAAACCTTAATAATAGACAGCTATATAAGTATATGACCATAACCGTTTTTGTGGTTAAAAACATCGTGAGGAATCCATCAATCTGCACTAGAACCGCATGACAGATTATGGTCAACTCCCTCTCCTAGAGTTTAGTTTAGAACATTATAAGACTGATTATGTATGTAGAACCTCAACTGTTAAATACAGGTCATAAATATAATCAACTAGTTCAGAATACACAAGTTACGTCCCACATTAGGGAGCGCTTACACGTCATTAATATTATCTCGTACAACAACACTAATATACATGCTCTGTCTCCTAAGATAACATACCTAATTAATGTAAACTTCCAAGCATATACATTTCAAATGGACCACAACCGAACTACTCGAATAAAGATTATTCGAATAAAGAAGCCTAATCGAATAAAGATTATTCGTATAAAGAAACCTACTCGAATAAAGAAAAGATTATTAAGCGGACAGATTCCTCTTTGATTCAAATTTTAAACCAAACTGAAAAAAATAAAAGGTAGAAAAGCAGATTGAATTACCTTTTTAGTCAGTTCTTTATAATGTGGTTCAACAAAGTGATAATTAATTAGAAAAGCGAGTGTTTTATTATTATATGGCTTTATTGAAGATGGTTTATTAGAAGGGGTCTCGTTTTATTGTGCTTTAATTTTATTTGAGTTATCGCCCTCGGCGAGTTTTTATAGCGCAATAGAGTATCTATTTAGTAGCAATACAATCGCGATGCTGACCGCGTAACACTCGTCACTATCGCGAAATAGCAAAATTATATTCATACATACATAATATGCGTGCGTATAATATTGCAGCATCAATACAGCAGACCGTTTGCATCGATGCGTTGATTATACGAACGAGCAAAATCAACGATGTAGTAGCACATTATCACAACGCGCTTCTGAATCGATGCAAAAACTTATCGTGGACACTCTCTCTTAAAATATTAATTACAGTTCAATCGATCTCTTTTAATAAATCGTCAGTTGACATTTAAAAACGCCCAACGTAAGATTTTTAGAATTTCATATAACCACTTTAACGTGATTACCATCTTTCTCTAGATATGTTGAAGTCTTGCACTATTAATCGGGATTCTTTGTGACTAAAACTTATTCCAAAAACTTTTAAAACAACACGTATGATGAATGAGGGAATTAGCGCATGCCAAAAGAGCGTTCAGACGTTATCTCTCTTTTTTTCTCGTTGCCTCTTTATCAAACATTGTGGGTGATTGTGTGTGATTAAAACAACACTTTTGCATGCTCACGTTAATGATAGATGGAATGGAAAGGGCGCCCCTAAATGTCAAAGTTTGGTATCAGAAAGACTGTCTATACTAAAATAATTCATACGTCATAAAATGAACAAACAAAATTGAGGCGATTACAAAATTATTCGTGTTTACCATTATTATTTTAATTTATTATGTATCGGATTTCAACCAAATTGTAACAAACCATACTGTCAATGGAATTCTGTCGTAACTCACATCACTTGGACATCATTTTACCGTACGTCGAAATTTATTGCGATAGCGAGTTTATCGATAATACGGATCTCGTTACATTATTTGGTATTAAATGGGTATTTCATCTTTAGGAAGAATTTTTGTTATTTATTTTTCTGAAAACCAATCTTTTTCGTCACATGTGGGTTAGTAAACTACTCTTAGCTCTTTTATAGGTCTTTATTATTGCCAGACATGTTTTTATCTTATCTTTAGTAATAAAATTGGTATTGTTGGCAGTATCTTCACTAAACCCAAGATATTCATAACTTCAACTGCTTAGACCATTTACATAAAGTTCAAAGCCAAGATGGCACAATCAACCTCTAACACTATTTAACATCAGAACCATTGAGATGAAAGCATACATCAGTCGATTGCTAACCGTAATCTAAGGAAAGTGCATGTAGTGCTTCAAAGGCGTAGTAGTTTCGTAGCAATGGCGTAGCAGTCTCGTAGCAATAGCGTAGCAGCCTCATAATATTGGCGTAGCCGCTGTGTTTTCGCAGCGTTGTCGTAGCGATCACAATCTTCGTCCGCATTAACTAACTGCATTGTGGATGACCAGGCACCAAGTCTATTGAATTGGTTCCTCTGCCGTTTGTTCGCTAGATTAACAATTAAGATATGCCGTTTTGAACCTAAGCTAGCATATTTTAATCGTTTTGAATTGAATCGCAACTTCCGTGCTAGTTTTAAAACAGTTTTGTTCGCTTTAGTATAGGGTCTTGTCAGTAGGTTTATGTATAGTGACTTTAAATGAAGATTAATGAACTATAGGTATTAGAATTAATAGGCAAATTCTGAAAAAAATATGCTAGAGGAAAATCTTATAAATACATTATTTTTGCTGCCAATCTACGAGTACATTATTGTGTATGTCATGTATCGGTTTCAACACCGATGAAAATACAGACATTTTCAACTTTTTCTGAAAGATGTCAATTGCCGCGTTGCGCCATCATTATCGTTATAATTATTTATGAGATGAAAGCAAGTTATTAATGACTGTTTTCATTAACTGACTCAGTTGTGAATCAGTTATATGAATTATACAAAAATCAATAATGTTCTTAACGTTTGAATCCCCAACCGGTCCTATGAGACCGCGCTGTTATTGTTTTACTATTGTGTCTCGTTTCGCGGGTATCTGAGTAATTAAGCTAAACCAATATAGTAAAATACGTTGGTTCATTTAATATTTGTCACAGATGACCACGGGGAAAATAAGAGGTGCCAAATAATTAAATAAATAACTTCTCTCACTCTGGGTGGATTGAGAAGAAGATTCAGACTTTTACTTCCTATTCATCCATTGTTTTTCATTTGCAAGGTGCTGTGTCCCTTTCGAACAGTCACATGGTCTTTATATTATGTATATTTGCAAAGGTTTTCTGATGGAAAACCTATCGCTAAGTGTCATATTTTTATTCCAGAAAATTGAGCAGTGGGAAGCTGAAAAATAAAATGAATGAAATAAATTATCAAAGCCATAAATTCTCCCATCATGATTGACTACACAAAGTAAATCTAAAACAATTTACGATAACAACAAACGTAAATTCATATCTCTCAGATATTGAAGGAGTTACGAAGTTTTTGAGGACTTAACAACTTAATATCGTCTACTCAGCGAGATTCCAACTTTGTTAGAAACTGCTCGCAAACAATTTATATTATAAGATGAACAAAAAAGGGATTTTTGTGTCGTTCAGACTCATTCATCTCCCTGAATCTTTGACAAGATAACCGATATGAAAGGTAAACACTTTGCTTTAAAGATTATGAGGCAAAAATAGGCCGCTTTATTTTCTAAATGAAGGTTATCCTCGGAACCTTGACTACGGTTAAGTATTTTTTACGGAAATAACTATGTTAACAATAGTATCATGGTTTAATCAATGACACAAGAGCGACAGTGACGAGCCTACCTAAAACGAAGAGAATTAATTTGGAACAAAAAGTGTGTAAAAACAGAAAACTAATAGTACAGTAATGTGAGTGACCAGAAAATGAAAAGCAGTTTAAGTTTGTCAGCGTCTGGTTCTGATAACCTATATAGGTTATCAGTTTAAACAGATTCCTCCATTTATATATGCTTATACATATATAAAAGAATTATATTTTTTTTTTTTTTTATTATCCGGCTTGACTGGAAGCCGACCCCGATATAGTTGGGAAAAGGCTAGGCAGATGATGATGATACATATATAAAAGAAGAAACTGACTGACTTAAATACCAACACACAACCGAAACTAATGTAACTAGGAGCATGAAAGTTTGCACAAGGATTTCTATTATGACATGGGCGAGGACCAAGAAAGAATTTTCTAAAACTCACCTTTTAAAAGCATGAATCAGGTGTTCAAATTTTGTACGGAAAAACCTACCTTCAATCAGGCGAAGCCGCCGGCAGAAGCTAGTTGATTACATAATGCGTAAGACGCATCGAGATGCGAAAAGCGATTTTATCTTATTTATACTAGGGAGAGATGAAATAAAGCACTCTTATTTTTCCGTAATAAATGGTTTCACCATGCAATAATTTTAGAAGGAAAACGAAAATTGTGATAGCAACTATAGGAAACATTGTAAGGGACTAAAACCATCTCAAACAAAAACTGGCTAAACAAAAGATACCTCTGTTTACCCCCTTATAAGAGAAAGGTGTAATGCGATGTTTACTTAAAGATAACGTTACACAAATGCTATATACGGTCGTGAATCGTACATACATAATGTATTGAAGAAGCCCCCTCGTAAGGCTTTCTGGGAAACTGTTCCCCAATATTTGTATTGTCTCGGGTCGCACCTAAAGACATCACTATTCATGCTAGAAGAAATACTGTGATCACGCTTAACAAGATCTTTTAGAGGTAAAATTAATGTGGACGTAGGTAGGAGATGGAGGTATTGTCGTAAATATTTGATCATTTCAGTAGCACTAAACTTGGTAGGTTAGTGGAGTGATTGGCTTGGTAAAGGTAACAGGTGCGATATCTTATAAATTACAAGTATATACTCGACCATACATAACAAAACAATCACGTTTGTTGTATGGGAGATATAATAAATATTAATTAATAAGTGGTTTTAATTATTTAAGTGGGGCTTTTTTTTAATGGTATTTAAAGAAAGAAAGAACAGAAATACATAATAACTATCAAGACTTATTTATTTATTAAAGCTTTATGCACATTGTACAAAGGCGGACTTAATGCCTTAGGCATTTTCTACCAGTCGACCTTAGGGTGGTGCAGAAACACGGCTTAGTAGGTGCAACTAACAGTTAAACAAAAAAGAAAAAAACCTAATATTAAATAAAATAAAATATATACTTATATAAATACATACATATAACCAAAATCAATAAGAGAAACGAATCCGACAAATCAACGCTGTGTTGATTCTACCAACTTCTTGCGAATGTGTTCACGTGCCATTACCTTAAAGGAGAGCCGATTTGAAAGGGAGCGCGTTCCAAAGAAAGATACACTACTTATGAGATACAGCTCTTAGTGACAGACTGGCGGACGGTAGTCTTAGGGGTCTTTTAGGTATTACGTATGCAAATTTTTGGTGACATTGACCGCCCTTGGCAGTAAAGGTAAGCAAAGGTCTACACGCATTGCATATTTAAATTTTTTGTATATTTAATTCAAATTAACAGGCCTTAGTTCATGACTCACGAATTCATGACTCTAAATCTTCAGTTATATTGGATGTTAGCTGCTCAATTATTTGGAAGCACCAATCCTACGTGGTAGATTACAGCCAATTGCTTTTTCTAGACAGAAGACCTGAGTCCCAGCTGTGAGAGCATAATAAGTCTGATTATGCTATGTCATGCTAAAACGTTATTACTGTTATTATTCTGATATCTTTTTGCTATTCTAATGATTTGATATTTAAATTTATTCGGTATCAATAACAATTTTTCTTTCATATTGGAATTGAATAATATATTATTTGCAGGGCACGGTAGAATATTGTGGACCTCATTATAGTATAGAAAAACCCTTAAGTTTACGTTTGCAAATAGGACCGCGGAGAATTGCTGAAAATTAAACCCGTAGTCCTAGAACGCAAAAGACAACTGAAGGACACAGGTGTGGTTTTAGTCAGAAAATGTTTGATACGTCCTCCCACTCCACCCAGAGCGGGAGAAGTTATTAGATCATCTCCTCACGAAATGAAAAACCCATGTTTTGTGATAACATAATGCTACGCTAATATAATTTGGTCAAACTACAATCAATATAAATCGAACTCAATTAAATTATTATTATATGGCTGCGCTCGACTTAACATAGATTTAACATCAAATAACCTCTATATTGAAACTGCATACAATTTAGAATGCTTCTTTGAATGGGAATATGTAACAGCGGATTCATTTGTCCCACTCTATTAATCACTAAAGCAATATAACTATGTAACTAGTATATATGAACGTTAAATTATTGACAATTCATGCTTAATTGGTGTGATATTGGTTTTGTTATAGCGGGTTATCCACCTGGGACTGTTTGGAATAGTCACCGTGGTCCCCTGGAACAACTGAAACGCAAAGGGCCACTGAAAGCACACTGGTGGGTTTTAGTCAGTAAATCTGAGACCCCTTCTCGCTACGACCAAGCAAGGTCACATTTGATGATCACACTAATATTTTATAGGCAAAATTTGTGAAGGTGTGTATATGTTTGTTACTTTTGCCCTAAATTGGTACACGGGAGTAGAATAGGGAAATCCTCCTTTCGGACAGAGACAACACAACGCAAAATCACAAAGCAATAACACATATCTTATGTGCTATTCTACAACATACTCTACCCGTGTGCCAAATTTTATCCAAATCTGTCCAGTCGTTCAAGCGTGAAAAAGTAACAAACATACACACAAATCCACACAAACATTCGCCTCTATAATATTAGTGTCATATACTCAAATGAAACACTAAATACACGAGTGTACTGAAACAATTGGGAAACATCATTAACGCTATAATGACGCTACTACCAACTTCAATTTGCTTCCAACAATATGCTCGTTTGGTACAGTGGCTGTTCTGTTTCACGGACGAGCTCTTTCACAAAGACTTCCTAAGATAAATTACATCTCTACATGTGTCTATCATTTCTACATCTAGCTTCTGCCAGCGACTATGCTTGCATGAAAGTAGAAAATTATCTCAAGAGAACATAATTCAGGATAAAATCCCTATATTCTATTCCTGCCCATAGCTTGACTGTCAGCTAAGATTTATCCGTTAAAACGTTTAAATGTACCTAAAGGATGTATTTGGTCCTTACTTATGAAATTGGCGTTTTTTAAAACGGGTTACTTTACTCATCGGGCAAAATGGAGCAAGCTAAGCCGGAAGGCGGACCCTGGCAAAAGCCGGGACTAACGCCAAGTTGAAGAAGACTTTGAACTGTAATATCTTTGGATTGAATTCGAAGCAGTAATGCCAGCAAAGTAGATGGCTGCAACCACAGAAATATGCTGCAATCGTGAGGGAACGGATATCCCGCCGCCGAAGTGGACGCCCCGGACGTCGAATATTTATTTATTTTACTTTTACAGATAATAAAATATCCATAGCGTAACCGCTGGACAATTTCTGGTCACCATGGGCGTGGGCTTGCGGACGACGAGCAATTGGTAGCTCGCCGTCCAGCCGTCCGATATGCGCGTAATGTTCCACGCAAAATTGAAGAAGCGCAGCAGCTTTATTTATTTAAAAGGTACATTTGTGTATGCTGTATCTAAATACATAATTTCACACAAAGAAGAACCATTTATTACAGCTAAGTTAACTAATAGTTTAGTGGAATAGTCCTCAAGACAGTACTAATCTCTGTTATCTTGTATCTCCTGCTCTTAGAGATGGCATTTAGGGATGTTGGCTGTCAGCGAGAGCTTTTCAATTTGGACATTTAAGTGGAGTATATATTTAAGCTGCTGCTGTAACTCATAGGATATGCCATGTGCATATCCTATGCGTTGTTCCTGGACATGGTTTAATTGTGTACCCTAGCGGTTCGACCGTGATGAAGCAATAAACATGCAAACACTCTAATTAGTACCTGTGACTAACTGAGTATAATAAATAAAGTCCTGGAGTCCAGTCCAGTCAGAGATAAAGTCCCCCTAGCACATATGATACTTACTTTTCATCCCGGAGGTATATTCAATGTAATTTAAATACGATGATTTTCTACTTTCACGCGGACGAAGCTGCTGGC
Source organism: Mythimna separata (assembly GCA_030763345.1). Taxonomy (NCBI): domain Eukaryota; kingdom Metazoa; phylum Arthropoda; class Insecta; order Lepidoptera; family Noctuidae; genus Mythimna; species Mythimna separata. Next base: position 9,878,557 of record CM061187.1, read on the forward strand.
AATAGCTAGTACTTAAACAATAAATACAAACCAGACCTAAAAATATTTTTTAGACAAAGAGGCCGTTTAAAATGTTATTGAACAATATAATTTGCTGAAAAAAGCTTCTAAAAATATTGCTGACAACAGAAATAAAACCTTATTCTAATTCACAAAGAAAACTAAAACAGCGTGTTCTTGTTTTCGTATTTAAGCCGATTATAGGATTAAGTTTATTTTACTGAAAATAACAGAGCTTAGGAATCTTGCTATAGAAATATGTTGAAATAAATTATAGACACTCGGGCCTTCCTTCCTCCGAAGATAATGGCCCACTTCGTGTGTTTCCGACATTTTTCCGAAGTAATGTTTCTCATTTCAATCTCTAAAAATGATATTACTGGTTAAGAGGTAATTGTTCGTTTAAATAAATAATTTAGCATAGCATAGCATAATTAGTCTTTTAATTTTCCCACTGCTGGGACTCAGGCCTCCTCTTTAAGTGAGGTTGGTACTGGTAGATGTCCCATATCTTGGAATTTTTAGTTCTAGAGCATGTGGGTTTCCTCACATAGTTTGGTTTGTTTAGTTCCAGTATCTATTGAGTAAAAATTTTGCAAGATGTTTAGGACAAGACATGGATAGTTCAGTTTTCTTCTTATTCAGATTCTTCATTTAAATAACATACTTTTTGGTTTTTTTAATATTACGTGTGGAATTGACGTTTGCTAAAATGGTTTAGTTTGAACTGAATTATTATAATATGACTAATAATTATAAAACACAAAGAAGATTGGCAAAACCCCATGTACTTTCAGTATCACATACAGGCTTAACGTACAATAGAATGAATATATGGATTAGAATGCTACAATAGAGTATAACAAAATATGTAATGGTAAGACATACATTAGAGTTGGGGATATAAAATGATTTATAGACATAACCTCAAAATGGACCACCAAAAATAATACAAGGTACCTACCTAATTATGTAACTTAGAGCTTGACCAGAAGGGGCGAATTCATCGCGATTGCGCGTGCGTATCACGCGCGACCGTTGCGCCCAGAAAGAGCGTATCAACGCTGGAGCATTCAACAATTCCGTATCAAATGTAGGTGCTCAATTTCCCTGGATATGTGCACTCGCTCTGGAGTTCGCGCGTTTAACTGGACGCAACAAGGTGTCCCTAGTATCTCGACTCGCGTATAATACGCGCGAGTTGAGGGTCTGGCGTTGTGCACGCGATTTACGCGCGTATTTTGAATTCGCGCGATACTTGTGGACGCGACGTATTTGTGCTAGTATCTTACTAGTATATTACTAGCGCGCGAATGAATTCGCGCGAAACGTTTCTAAACGAATTCGCTTCTTCTGGACAAGGTTTTAAGGCAGACCCTCAAGCGTCGTCCTATTTAGCTAACTATCATACGATTGAACGATGTGATTTCGTCGCACGATGAGATTAGTTTTATCGACGAAACCCTGTGCTCATGCGATGATTTACAAGCTTCTATTAGGACACTCTAAAGAATTTGTGTTTAATCACATCGTTCAATCGTACGATGGTTAGGGTCAGCTCCCACCGAGACGCGACTCTGCGCGCACATTTTAATAGAGTGACTCAAAATATAACTTTATTTACTACGCGAAAAGATACACATTTCATTGTGAGAATTTAGAATACGTTGCTTCATGCAGCGCTGCCCCTCGTGATGCCACGCGCCATCGCGCTGCACCTCTTGATGCCGCGCGGCGTCTCGTAACAGGTAAAAAACAAAACCATACATTTTTTTATTATAATTGTAACAATACATTGTCAAGAAATACCGCAGGGAGATTGTTCCTTGGTGTCGATCGTAAGCTAAATACCAGACTACACTCATGATATGTGAACAACAGCCCACGGTTCTGAGTCATACTTTACAATTACAACAGTAGCCGATAATGGCTTCGGTTTTCTCCTTTAAACTGGTCAAATCAAGACACGTCGGCGAAGGCGTGATAAGCGCACATAACAGTTTATACACCGAAGATCAACTGCTGACATTGTTAAAGCATGAAAAACATTCACAGAATAAATAAGAGTCCTATTTCAGTCCTGCGCAGGTTTATACACTAAACGCAAATTGTAATGTACTAAAGTAACGTGGCGGCACAAAATAAGAGTTCACACTTCATTTATAGATGCAGACAACATTACAAATAACACGAACGACGAATTATGTTTAGGCAGGGTCAAACAAAAATATCATGACAGTTTATATTTTTTTTGTATTTGACATACCTAAGTAACAGCTGACGCAATAAGCCTATTTTATGCGTTTTGTTTTTACAGACTTCACAAAAAGGACGAGGTACTATTGCATTACTGCGTTTTGTTTCCGTAACGGGACTGTACCCTAAAATCATGGTTTTTTAATTACTCCGGACTGCTAATATTGTATTTTAGCTTGGAAAATAACTAACGATATATGACCCATAAGTTGCATATAACTAGATTTGTGTATGTTCGAATTTTGATGTGATACCCAGCTCGCCAATCTTCTTTTTAAGTATATTGAAAATTCTTTTTTTTTTCGAAATTTGCTTAGTATTGGTTTCTTTGTGCATTTTATTTTCTGTAATATCACAGTATTTAGTAGCAGCTAGCGCAAAAGTTAACATTATTAATAAGAATAAAACTATTTATAACGACATTCTATGTCCTTACCATCCTAGAACAAACTCCTGAGCTGTAACTCTATTTTCGTCTAAGATAAGAGCATGCCGAAAAGACATGAAAAGGCTGTTTTTTTTTTATTCAGCTTATACTTTGTCACAGCTTCAAAGGCTTCCACCAACTCCTTCCAGGTCAATTTTCATCGTGACAATCTGGTCGGGTTTAATCAGTAAAACTTTGACACGCCCTCCCGCTCCGCATAAGAACGGGAGAAGTCATTCTGATGATGCTCCACTTGAAAAAATAAATAAAAATAAAGGTAAATTTTCATTGGTCATATTATAATAATAGTATGTGTATTCTTAGGTATATACCTCGATCAATCCTTGTTTACTAGTAATATGATACATTTGTAGTTAATTTGCTTTTTCCAAGTAATATACATATCATATTATAATTTCATAATATGTCATTTTCATAGACCGAATCGGGTTTCGCGTTTATCGAACTTCCACAAATTGAACATGAGGTATCTATTGTAGAGTTTTATCATTATTCTACATTACAACGATATTCTGTGAAATGTGGACACAATGTTTCAGGTTTCAGTTCGATAATGTTTCCGAATTCAAAGAACATCATGAAAGGATTGTAGGACATAATTATAAAGTTGTATGCTGAAAATGTTTTAATTAACAATACTTTTACAATTTAGTTATACGAGACTGATTATTTACTATTCAATGATTGCATCACTGCTTTCCATCAGGTGGGATCACAGTCAAGCACTAGTTTATGTTACATAAAAAATATACTTAAATAACATGTATCCCTGACTTGACTTCGACCACATTCTCAGAAAAACCTGCGTGAAAAAGTAATGTTTCATTTGTTTGTTACATTTGTTTATGTGCCCCATTATGTACCCTCTCGATTGCGTACCGCGATATATCCTGGTGAGGGCTCATTTCGAACACCATTAAATAGGGGAACGCCATCATTGCCACCATTCCCTGCTTAAGATGAACACAATGGAAACATTTCCGAGGTTAAACAGATGTAATGATACCCTCGAATATCTGCTGAACTCGATATGGGGTTTAGATTAACAATATCAACGTTTTATTATGTGGTTTAGTCTCGAATATAATGTATTTAATATATAACCATTCGTACAAATTGGCAATCTTGTCTTCCAACTACAGCAATGTATGTTTTCTCGTTACATTTTACTCAGAAATAACACTGAGAAACTAGACTTGTACTCGTAGTTCAATTAATGTTACACTAAAGACATTTTGTATCTAACCTTTTAATTATACATAATGTATAGATGTTTAATCATAAATTGTAAGACGAATATCAGAGTTATTCACTATAGTTACAAACACAATTGATTTCGCGCCTGAATTGATAAAGCTCTTCAAGTATACAACTGCTTTAATTACTCTAGTTCTGACGCCAAACTTGTCACAGTAATAACATAAATTCTGTGAATATTATTAACGTAAGGAAACCATATTTCATTGCTACAAAGCCATTTAATGAGTTCCCAGTAAGCAATCACATAACTCACTCTAAAATATAGGCATTAAAATTGGTCCTGCCTAGAGATTGCTTACAGAATTTACAACGACATATGTGGGGACGAGAAACACCCAAAAAGGACACTTATAAGAATGCATTAAAACTAGATAACCATCAAAATGCAAATGAGGGATGAAATTACAGCGAATAAGCATTCATGAAATCGTATTACTGGCGCGTTGGGTAGATGGGAAAACACGATATGGCTTGCAATGCTTTTGTGAACCATTAAACATCTAAACAGTAGAGCAGTCATCAAAAGACGAGGAAAACGAGACGAGAATCAGAGCCCGGTCACAGATTAAAGAATACGGGAGTATTCTGGACTACGAGTTTGTTTCAAAGAGTTACCGTAGCCTTGAAACGCTAAGGGCAACTTAACCCCTTATCTCCAAGAGTATTTCTATACGGCAATTGGCTGGTTTTGGTCACGGATACCTAACCATCATCTCATCATCATCTACTTAAGGAACACATGGGAGTTTAATCAGTGATAGTCTGACTCTCTCCCTCTCCCCCTTATATAGGAGGAGTCATTTGATGGTTAGGTGCTGCCGGCGGCATCGCCCGCGTGAATGTAGAAAATTGTCCCAAGGGAACATACTCTCTGAATTAAAACTATCGCAGGACATGATCTACCCATGTGCGAGTGAGAGCGTGAATAAGTAACAAACATACACGTACACATTCACATACATAATATCAGTGTATTATCCCACCAAAAAATAAAAGGCAATCGAGGTCAACTTTATTATCTTCAGAGTTCCTCTCTTAAACAAAGAGGTAAAGTTAATACACACAATTGTTTCATGTAATCCCCTCTCATAAGTTAGATTGGATGTTTTCTAAACTGATCGGATTTTCTCTTCCCTCAGGATGTTGGTAAGAAACTTTTTCATTATAATATGTAGAAGATAGAACTCGCGAGACTTACCAGGATAACGCCACGGAAATAGGAACACACCTATTTCCTAAACTATGTTATAGCGATGCGAGGTTTATAAAAATATCGATAGATCGATGTCGATTCATATCGAAATAAATCGATACCGATCAATCGGTTTAGGATATCAATATATTAAGGGGGATGTTCCAGCTTAGCCCGCGAAATTCAAATTTTCTTACGTTTTTTGCAATTTGAAAGCCAGTGATAAGTTGTATAAAGTTAAAAATACTTAAGCGGCTGTAAAACGTAACTAGTTACATAATTATAAACATAAAAATCATTAATACAAGCCTCCAAGCTCACCTAAGTGTAGGAACGATTTTTTCGAGGTCAAAAACGTTCTTGCAACTAAGTGAGCTTGGAGGCTTGTATTGATGATTTTTATGTTTATAATTATGTAACTAGTTACGTTTTACAACCGCTTAAGTATTTTTAACTTCATACAACCTACCACTGGCTTGCAAATTGCAAAAAACGTAAGAAAATTTGAATTTCGCGGGCTACCTGAAGCATTCACCTTAATATTAACTTACATTTTATTAGGCAGTCATTATTTCCAGAAACAACATATAATTTTATTTTATTTATTGTAATTTAGGTAAGTTATTTTGATATTCAATACTAGCTTCTGCCAGTCGCTTCGTTCGCGTCAAATGTTAGTAATAGCGGACGCGAAGTCGTAGTTGTAGTTCAAGCTAGATCCGTACCAAACCTAATCAAAATCGTAACAGACAGACAGAGTTACTTTCACATTTATTATTTTACTAGCTGTCCCCTGCGGTTTCACCCGCATTTTTCGTTACTGCTCCGCCCCGTGGGTCGTAGCGTGATGGTATATAGCCTATAGCATTCCTCGATAAATGGGCTATCTAACACTGAAAGAATTTTTCAAATCGGATCAGCAGTTTCAGAGATTACCCCCTACATACAAACTTACAAACATACAAACTTACAAATTTTACCTCTTTATAATATTAGTTTAAATTAGTATGGATACATACGTGCGGATTAAAATAGCAATTTCTGTGTTTCGTCGATATCGATAGTTATCAACATTTTTTTGACTTCGTTATATCGACTTTAATCGGTTTTCCGAGATATCATGGCAACCCTAGTTGCGTAGTCGTTAAGACTTACGAAAAGAGGTCACAGGAGTGTGTGCGGGTGACTCACAATTTGTTTTTCAGGCGAGAACTTATACATAATTCATTCTGTCTACCTAGATAAGAATGGTATGGTGGACTTTAAAAAAAAGAGGTACTTACCTACTTAGGATATAACCTAATTTTGAAAATTAAGGTATCCTGTAACTTTTTCTAGAAGGTGGTGTTAAAAAACTATGCTCAAAATTTTAATAAGCCGGTTATATTTCGACGAGTTTGATTAAAACTTTGGCAATAGTAACAGATACTACAGTGTCAGACCTATATTTTTTTTTGAAACACTTTGCTATACACTAGGACTCGGTACAGGCCGTGGATGTATTCATAATCGTGTAAAATTAAATATAAGAGAATCCAGAATAATTTAATAATTGTATCTGTAGCTGTCAATGTATTCTGCTTATAAGTTAAAGATTTCTCTGTCCATCGATAGACTATCGATAAAGAAGGAGCCTTCTACACGCTCAACCTACTGCCTTATGTATTCTGATTAGAACACCGAGTTATAGCAACACAGAAGTGTAATCACCCAACCAAACTGTTTAAGTTTGCCCCTAACCTCCGCTAATGTACGAAGTAGGCCCCAACACTCAAATTAGTCAGCATAAATATAAACTAATTTGTTAAGACCCAAACTAAGTTCTATCAAGTTATCTGAGATTAAGATACGCCAAATAAATAAAGCCTCTGTATCACTCCATCGCAATCCGGAGACCGTAAGATTAACAAAATGAGTTGCTTATCTCTGAATATCCCTTTATGTTAATCTAGCGTAATTGTTTATAGGTCTAGCTGGCCTGATTCTCCCCGCGGTGTGGGGGAGAGTGGGGCATAATAAATCACGGCTAAAAGGCTTCATTGTTGGCTCGACTGACAAAGGTTTTGCGCCTCTTGGCAATGGCACGTGCGTGAGGAATTAAAAGGCGTCTAACCGCACTTTCCGTGGCCGCAGTCCCCGAGGCAAGCCGAGCCACGCCACGAAGGGTTGCACTCGATATAGTTTATAAAATGTCCCTTTAATACTTTGTGTCATTTTAATGAACAACATAATTACGAGTATATTTTATGAAAAAGTTAACGTGAAAGGACGGAGGTGAGGTTTTAGTCTGTAAAAATCTGACACGCCGGTGATTTCTCTCTAGAGCGGAAGAAGTCATTTAATGATTTCTCATCTCAAAAAAAAGGTATGAAATTACGCTTTGTTTGGCTGATATTGATTTTAGTTGTTAATAATGTTAATAGTAGATACTTCATTTGAAAATCGAACCTAGTTATGAGATAAATCTGACCAATATACCAGCTTAGTGCCTCAATTAATAACTAAAACAAAAAGGGGTTCAGGACTCAAATTAGTTTGAATAATTTCTGCGGATAAAGTCCCTCCACTTAATCCATTATTGCTGAAGAAACCCTCTTCATAAGCTTATGAAGAGACCAACGAATGATTAAAATAGTACCGTTTCAGTGAAGATTTGTTCCGACTAAACTCAGTCGAAAACGAAACTACTCAGGACCGAAAATGCACAGATCATTAAAAGACGCTTTTTTTTAAGTGGGAAATCGTGCAATAACGCTGGGTAGAGCGAGAGTGTCAGACTTTTACTGACTAAAACCTAGGTACCTGTGTTCAGTTCAGTTCAATTCAGTTGTAACTCTGTCGAGCAATCCCGTATTTAGTTTATTCTGAAAACTTTTTGTAGTGAATTATCATGATTAAAACTGCGAGTATTGAAATGAAATCCCACACAATATCAATATGGTAAACGAAAGAAAAATAACAAAATGAATTTTTATCACTACACTTTAACAAAACAAGCTTACAGGGGAAAAGTAATTGTGCAAGTAATATTTAAGGCTCAATGTCGGCGCGTTTAACAATTTAACTTTACTTGTTAAGTTTTGTGACCTAAAGCCTTTTAGTTACGGTAATGTTAGTGCTCAACTCGTACCTTCCTGGGAACTTCTTAAACTGTTACTGGCGAGACACCTGCGGGCTCATGAATTATTATAAATGTCAGATATACTTTGATTAACATCTGTAAAACTTGTTTGAGCGCTTGCAAAGTGGAACTATTTTTACTTGTTACGTAAAAATACTTCTTCCTGCCCTTATCCCATATTATTTGGGGTCGGCGCAACATGTTTTTTTCTTCCATTCTGTCCTGTCACCCGTCATGCTATCATCAACTCCCTTCTCTTTCATATCAGTCATACGTAAATACTATATTTTGCTTGAACTGCTTCGTTGGTTTAAGTGGTTGCAAAGCGTGGAGCGTGAGGATGAGTTTGATCCCCAAAGTGTGTACCTACTGTATATCATAGTGCATGATTAAATTAAACTACTGTGAAATTAAAGGCAGAATAAGATATTAATTTAATTTTTATTGTCAACCTTCTGTACCTCACTTACAAAAAAAAAAAGATTTATTATTTTTAACAGTGATTTTAGGTTTTTCGATCATGAATTTCTCAGTAGCAGCCCAAAGTTTGAAGTTGGAACTATGATACATCCTTGTCTAGAAAAGCACTTTAAACCGTTAGATCCTACACCTGGTCTCTCCCCGGTCGTGTCGGATTGCCGTCGATCGGACTATGAGAGTAAAAACATATTTGGCTAGTCTCTGTTAAGATTGGGTTACCATGGGCAACATTCGGTCTGGAGATTATTTTGTTAGTTCTTTTTTCGGAGCTAGTTATAAAATTAAATAGCTATATATTTCCAAACTTTGGGTTCTAACAGTATACTGGTTAGAGTATATGGCCAGTTCAGTGTGTCTTTTGGCATAGGTCTACTTCAACTGCTTCCATTGTACTCTGTACGCCTTTGTCCAATATGCATCCAAGGTCAGGCGGATGTCATCTTCCCGTCCTTCAGTGGGTTACAGTATTTTCAGACGCCTTCTCTTGGGTACCATAGAGTTACCTGCTTGCTTGTAGTTAGTCATTTAGGAGCTACGTTTAAACAGGTATTTACAACAAAGACCGGCAGGTAATTAAAAGAAACTGCAACTATTGCAAAAATACTAAAAGTATCACCTGCCAAAAATATTAAATCAAACTATACAAGACAACAAACACACTCCATCGTCCGATCTTTATTGCACTGTTTGGATTTATACTTAAATTCGTAAAAACCCTTTATGAAATGTTTACAATTTTTTTCGCCTGAAACCCACATGCATACAGAATCCAATATTGATTTTGATGGAAATGTTTGTATCACACGCGAGCGTCAAATGTTGGAAATGAAACATTGTATCCGCGGGTAGCAGGAAAAACGTAACACAATTCTGTTAGTTTGCCAAAGCAACAAACTAACAAGGTTATGACATGCCTGTAGGGGAATTCGCACCTACATCCATACAAATCTTTGGCCCAAGGCGATGGGTAACCTACATTGCGATGCCCCGTCCGTTTTTTTCTAAACGTTGCAATTGAGACTACTAAGGAAACTATTAAGGAATATAGTCAAAAATTATACTCTAGCTTTTTTTTAAAACTATCACATACCCGCAAAACGAGACACAATAGTAAAACAATAAAAGCGCGGTCTCATAGGACCGGTCGGGGATTCATGAATTAATGTTCTGCCTCAATCATAGTAGGCTTTCATTCCTATATTTCGAATGTTTTCATAAATATGTAGGTACTCGTAAACTCACATACACAAGACAAACAGACCTTCCGGGCCTATGTATGTGTAGACTATCTGTAGGCCAAACATAATTTTTCTTTCTATCGGGAATCGAACCTCCAACACGCAACGCATTAGCCAATCGCTTAATCTCTTTGCCAACCATGCTGTATATGCTGCTTATCATGTTGTTTCCTACGACATGAATGTTCGTTGTGACAAATACTTTAAATTCTTAGATTATTTGAAAACCGTATTTTTATGAGATGCAAACCCTATACTCACACACGAAAACGTACGAGATTTTCATCTAGCGCCTTAAACTTAAAAAGGATACCGAAAAACCGGTTTTGCCATTATGCAGATACATGTACCGGGTTCGTTAGTCCACCATTTTGCTCGAGGTATTCACGGGATGAATCGCATCCATCAGAGGGTTTCACATTGACAATCACAAAAATCAAAATGAAAACTTTGATTGTATCAACTAAAAATTAATATGCAACTGGTGTCGAATGTTCATTGATAGGATTTTAGGTAAAATAGAACAGTTACAGTATCAATGCATATCTGAATTTAAAATTAAATATTTGTTTTTAGTATGATTGTGTACGTTGATGATTGTAGATAAGGATTGCATACAATAGTCAGTGACAAAACAAGATTGGATGATAATAATTGAATTATCATAGATTTTTTTAAGCGATCTAATGTTTTTTACATAGTAATTTTTCGATTTTTCTCACTCTTTTGCCTGTTAATCAATATGCAACAAATAAATTAATAAAACACATTCTAATGTTTATTATGTTATTAAATTTTTATATGGGTGGATGGAAAGGGAGAGGTAAACCAAAGAAAAGACCGATGGATTGTATGACGAGTGCTATCAAAAAAGGGTGTCATTAATAGCGTGACAATTGATTGGACAATATGTAAGGAAAAAACGTGTTACGCCAACCTCAAGTAACATGGACTTTTTTGGTGAGTGATCAACAGATATGTTCTCTCGGACTGCGTGAAGTGGGAGAGTGTGTCAGATTTGTACTTAACAGAACCGATCCGGGTTCCTTCAGTTGCCTTTTACGTTCCAGGGCCACGATGAGTCTTTCAAGCTCTCCCTCAACCCAAGTAACATTGGATAAGGTCAGTATCTTTCAGCTCTTAGGATGATAAATAATTCCTTAAGACTGTCAATTCAAACCTGTCGTTGCCGACCGTACCTGTACACGTGATTGAGTGGTGCATGGCAGATAAAGGCCCGTTATCTGCCGAGAGCCGTCTGCTATCACAATGCACACTGCCTTATCAGTTACGTAACATCATACACGTCACACATTAGGCATCTACATTGAGAACTGACAGCTGTCGAGAATAGCTAGACAAACACAGGATAAGTCGAGACTAAATTGCTTAGTGATTTACTTGTAATAAAATCTTTTGCGGAGCTCGTGGCTAGATAATAACAGCCGCACAAGTCAATCTTCAAGGTTAAGCAACGCTTGCCTAGGTTGGTCTGTGGATGGGTGACCATCTTAACATAACGAATTTCCTCCGTGCCTCGGAAAGCACGTTAAGCCGTTGGTCCCGGCTGTCATTTGGATATCTTTGGCAGTCGTTACGGATAGTCAGAAGCCAGTAAATCTGACTCCAGTCTTGCCTTGAAGTACCGTGTTACCCCAGTTAATGGGTTGTGGAGGTCTGGTAGGCAGCCGCTCCTCGTAAAATACTGGTATTCAGCTAAATCCGGCTTGACTGGAAGCCGACCCCAATATAGTTGGGAAAAGGCTAGGCAGATGATGATGATGAAAAAATCTTTGAGCCTACAACTATCTAAACGAACACTATCATAAGAACTGGTTTTAGAAAAACTTATTTTTCAAATTAGCTCTTTCCATAATAGGCGATACGATAGAGTAGACGTATATTAAAATACATTAATCCGTCGGGCCATGTGTGGATCAGGTATAACTGTGTGGCACCATAGACACTACACAGAACACAGTGTCTATATTGTCTTCGGTCTATTACACCTCGGAATATAGACTTATATTTGTATTAAACTGAAACCTCAGTCACCACCCGAGAGAAGTTATTTCAAAAATTTCCGACCACAAAGTTAAGTTATAGAAACACTTAACCACTTAACTGACAACACAAAACCCTTTAATTGTAAAGTAAGAGAATTGGTTCAAAGTTAACCCTCAATTAAAAGCCCACGCTCAAAAATTCCCTCGTGATGAAGATTGTTAATAACGAAACTCGTGCAAAAGTACGAAAGTCTTTATTGACTTGTAATGATCGTTAACCACTGGCTGAAAAGTACTTTCATGAATACAGAGCAAATAAAGGCCCCATTAAAGGCCGAGACTCGATTCAGTCATTAATAATTCATTTTCGACCGCGGGACATTCGATAATTTGGTCCCTAATTGTAGAACTCGGCTGGTATTTTTGGAAGAACAGGTTCTGTTGAATTGACCAGGAGACTTGTGTTTTATTAATTGAACGATAATAATGTTGTGGGCATCTTTTTAATTATCACGAGTGTAATTAAGCCGTAATAAACTGACAAAAAACTTCGAATTGAAATGGAGTTCGAATTTTAATCAGTGCCAAAATGCGAGAGAGTGCAACAGTTCGGTTGACGCACATTGAGCACATGAATCATAAAACCATTTAAGCCTCTTGCAGTCCAAAACTCAACAAAACCTAGCAAAAAATTACAAAAATATCTCAGCAACTACGTATTCTAACGTAGTTACAATTTTTTTTTAAAGCTACATCTAAAAGAATGACAGAATTATGATGACGAACTTTCGTCAGCAGATTGTTTGTGAATGTACTAAAGCTAGCTTTCCAATAATAATTAAAAACACAAAATATTGCCTTAATACATTATTGTAATGGAATTACTAAATTCCATTCAGCTTCAATATCCTCGGACATAAAGTTATAGTGTACCTGTAACGATATATCCGTAGCAAAGGAGAAATATTCACCTTCAGAATAAGTGATCCCCGCGGGTAGCCCGGATTGATAGATTACACTTTCGGTCATATAAACTGTGTAATACATATTTCCGCCAATGCACGGGTAGAATGGACACTCAGGGCCCCGTTTTCTATGACCCATTAAAATGTAAAACGTGTTATTGTATGCTTAGGCATAAAACGTAACCGCCGCAAGATCTATAAAAGAGGGGTTCTTTCATAAATATGTAACTTTGGGATATTGCCCCAGTTATAACGCTTCCTGATCATTGTCAATATAAAATTGGGATTTGAAAAGTTTTTTAGATTTATTGGGTCAATCGTTTTACTGTTTTACTGCTGATTTTTTAACGATATTTTCTGAATTATAATTGCAGCTGTGAGTAGTAAGGGCAATTATCGGAATTGAATCCAATTCGTTTTCATTTTTTTATAAGTTTTTATAGAGGAACGCAGGCTTTTTTTGTTTCTACTAACTTAATGTCGAATTGCCTAAGTCATTAAGTTCATCTTTGTACGTTGTTGTTTACTTTTAAATAAAGTTTTAATAAATCAATAAATAATTAAGATATAAGGATATTTTGCGGTCTTTTATTAAAACCTTACAGCCTTCTCCAAAACACTTTAAAACATGATAACGTGCTCTAATTAAATTCTGTTCAATAAACCCGGAGACTAAATTGACATAAGTAATGTCAAAATTTCTATAGGAATGACGCCAGTTCTTTGGTGTTGAAATGTCATTTTAGTCTCCGGAATTATTGTACAGAATATACATGCATGTCATTTTTATAGACAAATTCAAGTGACAAATTCAAAACGATTGGGTCATTTCGTCATCGTAACTAATGCACACAAGCGGGATAGACCGGGACATGTGACATAAGAAAAATGGCACCGTCCTGAATAGTGATAGATGGGTGCAACATACTGCACTGTAGTGTAAGCACACATTTTATGCCAACTGTTGTGTGTGCATGGCTTTTTGTTTTATTATTGTTATGGCAACTGTTCTTATCGTAATGTGATGGTGTAGTACGGAATAAATAAGATTTTATTTATTCAAATATCTGCAATTCAAGTCAAGGTTCCATCTAGGTAAGCCGACTCCATCGTCAACTGCATTTTCGCTTAGCATTAGGTGATATGAACCTACCTTTGTCTAAAGAAATTAAAAAAAAAATAACAAAGAAAATATCTGTAAACTCTTTCGATTTTCAAAAACCATCAATGATGATGACAGATGGTCTTTGAAAATCAGTAAAAAAAACGATTTTTCAAGTATGGACTTCGATATATAACTCATCTGTGAAGCTTCTCTGTACAATTTTACTGGAGCCTTTATACCAGAATACATTAGGTACAACGGATTAAATTAATACAATAAACAAACATGTGCAACTATAATACTCAAACAATAAAACTAAAACGTATCCGCTAAACAATAAGGAAATGCATACAGTACAACTGAAACAAACACTTCACATAAATGACATAGAAACTAAAAACAAAGCTTGGAACACACCGTTTGCATTTCCCAATTAAACTGAGAATTAAAGGTGGGTGCAGGAGTTAGATGAACACTGAGAGCACGCTCGATAACCGCACTCGTCCAACTTCATTTAAGTTAAGCAGTTGGGTAAGCGGCGCCGAGTGCCCCGCTAGTCGCTGGCTGCCAATCAAACACACGGCCAGTTTGTGAACTTACCACCTTAGAATGTAAACTACGAGTGCGGAGAGTTAATGAGAACGTGGCGAGACTTCAGGAGAGGTTTAAAGTAACGCGATTCTTTTTATTCTACTCTATAGTAATAACTATATTTATTCTGCCACAGAGCTCCATGTTTACTTGTAGAGAAAATTTTAACCTTTTTCACGCTCACTTCAAAGTAGAACGCATAAATTTTTAGACGCTTCCTTTCAATAAAACTTTTATAATCCCCACCAACTAACCGCCGCTCATTGGCTCAACAAGGGAACCAAAAAGAACGGACAACATAACTTCCGCACTTCCTTCTTTTATAAAGTTTTCCAACGTTTGGAATAACTGCAAACACAATTCAACACCTGCGGGATTATTTACCTCGAACTCCGGCCTTAAAATTAAAGCGCTCTGGGGCTTAATTTGTCTGAACTGAATGTGATTACCGGTTAAGTTAGAACGACAAATATAACTTGGTGGGGTGTGAGAAAACAAACGAGGACCTTAACAAGTTAACATCGTAATATTCTGCCCGAGCACCGCCAAGTTATAGATATTAACTCAGTAAGGGATAACAAGACTCGTCGAGTGTGAATTTGTTTGGATATAACTGTAAAATTAGATTGTGCCTGGATCGTTATCGTTAGTTTCGGATTTCTAATGTAATATTAAATGTACGTCTCGAGTTTCGAGATCGCCAGTTTCTTGATTTTGCCAGGGTTCTAATCAAATATCAAGTTTATCGGGGCGAGATGTAAAACTTAGTTTGTTACGTAAACATTTGCACTACCTATCTTTGGTAGCAAGACAAGCAAGACTAGATTTGTTTCTGAATTAGCTTACGTACCTAATCAACCTTCTTCGTTATTAGGGGCACAGGCGTCTCTTTGATCTTGAAAGACATGAATAACATCTGAGAATGATTGTAGGTAGGTATCGCCTGTTTTTCTCCAAATTTAACAAACAATATTCGACCGCAATTCAGATCCGGGGATTTAGTTTCCTAATCAATTTACATTTCGGTACATGAACGGTACAGTGGCTAACAACATTTGGGTATCGTAAACGCAGGGTATAACTCGGTAAAGCCAGCGGCCGACAACACACGTAGCTGAGCGAGTAATCCCAATACGTTTGCTTGAAATAGTTCCTCTTGTAGCGTAAAATACGGGTTCCCGCTTGACGTACATACAACTTGCCTAATTGATGGTTATCCCTTCCTTAATTTATCTTGGTCTGCCGAATCTTGGGAGCGCGGTCGGATGCAAAAATCAATCAGGCGTATGTCATATTATATTGTGGGATGTTTTGTGTGGTAAACGCTAAAGTAGGTTACAGTAATGACGCACTCGAAATATAACAATTGATTTATGTTATGAAATTTGAACCAGGCCTTTTATTCATTCATATTATGTCAAATAAACTCTGCTGAATCAAAATAATCTCGTTGTTATTCGTAATAAATGAGGCAGACTGTCTCTGTAGCAGATAAACCCTTATTATTCTTATTAAGTTACACAGCCTACGTGTTTTTGTAAGATGACGTAGGCGTGGGATGATCGAGACAAATTGAAGACGCTCTTGACAATCCTAAAATAAAAACGTTTTATGTCAAACCCCAGCGGCAAACAGCCGTTGAAAACTTTCCACGCCTACATTTCGTTGATAAAATAATTTAAACGAAATCCGGACTGAAAACAGAACAATGCAAATGGTAAGTAGAAGTATCAAGAAACGCAAATACCAGATCTTGGCAACCGGCCAGCAGACTGCAATGTAGATGACTAGAATGTTGAACGAAAACAGCCAAACATTTGACTTACAAAACCACACACAAAAACTGAATTGAGAATTATGAGACTTCTCTTACAGCATCTAAGTCCTGGGGTCTTACCATGTCAAGCGAGCGAGCGAGAAAGAAGGATGGAGCTATATAGCTCACATAGCTCAGTTGCTAGCATGTCCATTTTGTAACCGTTGCATTTCGGGAAGTGTCCGTCGGAATCGCATAACTAAATTCTGCCAAATTCGCGATGCGCCACCGATAGTATTGTGTGATAGTATTGTGTGTATCCTACCCATCCACACAATACTTACGTTTTAGGATCACATTAATTATACATACTACTAAGAATTAGAATTCTCTGCCGGAGTCGGGTGTTTCCTGATAGATACAACCTAGAGGTGTTTAAGTCAAAAGTAAATAGGTAACTTTTAAGCAAGCATGCTCCATCGCCAACCACGTCATCGATTACCAACAAGTGAAATAGTGATCACTTGTGCTTGACCTAAAATTAATAAAAAAGACCTTCAGGTGCCAACACAAGTCAAACACAAAACTAGTTTGAAGGTATCTATCGGGTCTCCAACAACTAGTTGAAGTTACCGCAACTGATGAAATTGGAAGCAAGCGCGGTACTAAATCGTTACCTTCACAAACGACAAAGTTCGCATTCAATCTGAATGTTGGCTAGTAGTGTTGGAAAACAATAAAAATGCAGTTTGAATTTTATTTAGTGCCAAAATGTTTGTAAGAAACTTTGTACTTAGGAATAAGTACATACAGTGAAACAGTTCTATTGACGATCAGTTTCAATTCAGCTTCTTGCAGTCCGAAACTCTACATGACCTAGCAGTAACTAGGAGGAAATCGACATATCCGAGAGTTAAAAGTACAAAGAAATATGACCTCTCTCCTCTCATCCCTCTCGTAGATTACGGTCCATTTCCTCGAGTCCCAGCAGTCAGAACATTATCAAACTAATCATGTCATCAAACAGAGAAAAAGTCACCAATATGCACAGAGATATACCTTGCTGCACCTCTGCCTATGTAACACTACTGAACATGGAGTTCAAATCAATAAATAAATAGAATCGAAAATTAATTGCCCGAGCCTAGCTTAGCACAACTCTGGTAGAATTGGACTAACCATCGAGAAATGTGTGCGAAATCCCTCTAACGCTCAACTGAAAAAACTCGCTACGTGTCCTCGCAGCTCTCGGCCACACACCGCTTCACATGACGGAAATAATCAAACATTTTCATAACACCACATAGTCAAACCCGGCTACCGCGTGTGTAAGAAAAACACCCTTAAAGTGGGTTCCTGTAATTCTAAGGACTCCCGGAAAAGGTATTAAAATACTGTTTACCGTCCTCATTAGTTGAAAACACTGTCGAGAGCCCTCCTCAGCGTCAGACGCGTTTACCTCATCTCAGCAATAAAAGCACTTTATTATTCTTACGTTTTACTCTTATAAACGGCCATTAAGCCTTCACGACTTTTAATTTAGCTGTATCCTTTAAAATTTACGGTCGTATTTTTTAATCTGGTGTTT
Source organism: Mythimna separata (assembly GCA_030763345.1). NCBI lineage: Eukaryota > Metazoa > Arthropoda > Insecta > Lepidoptera > Noctuidae > Mythimna > Mythimna separata. The sequence goes on from CM061187.1 coordinate 9,896,563, forward strand.
TGATGAGGTTCGCCTCAGGAGCTTATGTAGAATGGTATTTATAATGTTCCGGTCCATCTCTCAAAATAGAAAAAAAAAACTCTTCACGCCAAGCATGCAAAATAAATAGATCCCTAATTAGTAACCTTGGGAAAATTTGCGTTAATTTCATATGGTATGACCGTTTCGCGTGAATATATCTGCATGAAACTGTCATCCACCGTAATGCTGGTAGGGACTCCTTATTGCTAGTAAAATAAACTTCTTTCGACTCAACACTCAACTTATTGCTACTAGTACTTACCAATAATATTTAAGATAGGACATCATGTATTTTGAAACAATCTGATCAATTCATCAGACTGGATGATGACGAAAGCTCGTCAAACATTCATAAACTGAATTAGTAAGTATTTAATACCTTGATGTCATGCTCATGGTATCTCACTAATTAGTAAATGGGTAATTCACGGTATTGTGTCGCGTGAATTCCGTAATCCGATATACTGGCATAAACCGCGGTTTTTAATAGTACAGGCAGAGCTTCACTTAGTGAAATTAAATAGACATTAATTTCATAATTCATTAAATCATGTAGAAATCAATTCATAGAATTGGTCTGCACGCGATTATATTATTCTCAACTAACAAAAATTACTGCACGTAGGGTTCCATATGCGCCTCAAGGAGATGTCAGAAAAACCATAGGGGCCTGTAGTGAGTCGAAGCCTACTGGGGCCATGGGTCCACTTCTGAAAGGAAAACCTGGGACCCTCGAACGCAAGGCAAAGAAGGAACATAGGAATGGGTTTTAATCAGTAAAAGTCTGACACGCCCTCCGCTCCACCTAAAAAACGGTTGAAGTCATTGGATGATTTCCCACCTAAAAAAAAAACAACAAATTACTACTGTAAAAAAAAATCCTTGGACAAAACAAACAATTATAAATACTATATAGCGAGATATCCGTATCCAGGTATACAAAGAAATATAAAAATGTGTGCGGTACGAACATACAAAACATAGACCCCAGAAATTTCACTGAGGTGCTTTCATCAACAGAAGCAGTTTTATACGGTTTGAATAGTTTTGTTAGTAACTCGGTCTTGAGCGGTAGCGTCAGTTTTCACAGAACTGCGCAATTTTTGATAACATCCCGTATCTATTCAATTAGGTTGAGAGGTCTTGTCTTGTCTTTTTGGTCTCATTTCCGTACTTAGTCCTTATAGGACGTGGGCCATGGTAACCTTCATTCTAACCAGCCTAACTCTCTCCAGAAGCAGTCCAGAAGGAGTCCTTTCAGTTTACTCAGGGTGTCTATGAGTGAAATCGGTGCTTTCAAGGTTCGGTTTCGTATTTCGCTGACGTTTGAGCACTCAAGATACATGCGATAGTGTCTGACTCCACGTCGGAGGAAACTAGCAAAAGCATGCACTAACCAGAGGACTATCCGTAAATATTCATCATCTATCTAGCCTTTTCCCAACTATATTGGGGTCGGCTTCCAGTCAAGCCGGATTTAGCTGAATACTAGTATATTACAAGGAGCGGCTGCCTACCAGACCTCCACAACCCATTAACTGGGGTAACACGGTACTTCATGGCAAGACTGGAGTCAGAGTTACTGGCTTCTGACTATTCGTAACGACTGCCAAAAATCTACAAATGACAGCCGGGACCTATGGCTTAACGTGCTATCCGAGGCACGGAGGAAACTCGGTATGTTAAGATGGTCGCCCATCCACAGACCAACCTTGGCAAGCGTTGCTTAACCTTGAAGATAGACCCGTGCGGCTGTTATTATCTAGCCACAACTATCCGTAAATATTCATCGGAAGGAAATCATCGCATCTGCATCAAACCGTCCTTTCAAAACCGTTCGATAGGTCTTACCAACTACTTAATAAACTTATTATGATATAAAAGTAATAAAAGAGCAAATAAAGGCGAAGTGAGGGGACAAGAGCAATTTACGAGAATAGATGGACCGTCTCGCGCATTAGTCGCTCTTCCCCAAGTTTGGTGCCCCAGTAACGGTTAACAGCACATTAATATTATATTGGTCTTTAGAAAGTTGGCAGACTTTTGATTTTGCTATAGAAATTTTTAGTTTATGACTTTACTAGCAGCTGATAGTGACTTCGCCCGCGTGGTAGATGAAGTCTAAGGGATAAAGATGGACCGAAGACATGGTGAGAGTCCCGGGTTTGGACGCACAGAACCGTTGCTGTGACGACTCTTGGTGGAAACTTATGTACAACAGTGGACGTCCTTCGGCTGAAATGATAATGACGATAAAGTGGCCTGCCCTTATAGACTTCATCTAAGTTTTTTTTTAAGAATTGTGATTTATGTAAAACAAAAAATACTAGTAGGAAACGATGACTATTTTTATATTAATTCAACCGTGACACTTTTTAAATACGCTACAATGGCCTCGCTAAGTCCCCTTTTTGAGGAGTGGTTAAAGAGGCGATACAGCCTCCTCATCTTCTGCCTGAATCAGGTCCTTACCAGAGTATAATAGGCTATATAACTTCACGGTACAATCCACGGCAGCGGAGCTATAAAATGAATACTTCCCATTCCCTGGGTCTCGTCAACAGCTGAACCAGTTATAAAAGTGAATGAATTAGAATTTGTTCACGGATTATATTACCTACTTGTGTTTGTTATTGTCAAGAGAAGGTACTTACTAGTAGGTACTTATGAAAGAAAAAAATAAGAAAGTGGAACATATGAAAATTATTACGAGTATTTAACCTTTGACAGTTTGACTCTTTACGCATTTGAAAGTCCAGTTGTTTAAACTTTGCAACGTCTGGGTCCTTACCATACATAACGTGTTAAAATGTCAAGCGTGCGAGCGAGAAAGAGAAATAGAATTATACACCCTATATAGCTCTATCCTTAAAGTGCTCATAGTAGAGCCTCCGGTCATCTAGTTGAATATAAAAACCTGGCAATAAAACACAAGACACATCGCCCTAAAATTGAATTCAAACCAAAAGAAAAGAAACAAGAAAGATTAAAAACCCAAGTGCGGTCGCCAAGAAAAATAAACAATAACATATTCGATGTCTCCCAGCAGCGTTGCGAGGTTTATTGAGCGGACTCGATATTTTATGCAGATAGAAGCCCGCAGGCTGTTCCTGGTTCCCACTGTCAGTGACAAGCGAACCAAGTTCTTCTCTCCTCAATGTTTTTTGTCACGAACCCTCAGACCCTCTTGACAGTGATTGTGACCGAAATTGAAAGGGTAACATTTATTTGAAAAACAACTAAGAGTGTTTTTACGTGTTCTGTGTCCGTCATTTCCGCTTAGTAGTGTTGGAGGGATTATGATGACACAAAATATCAATCGAAAGGCCGTAATTTTCTTCGCTTGCAATAATTCTTCATTTGTTTTGACCGATACAATATTTTATCACAAAGCTAACTTCTTGTGACAATAAATTTCAACGGCTTGTGAAAATAAATTTCTCCATGAAAACTTTGTATCCTCGTTTCATACCTTTACGGGATTTTAATTTTAGGAAATCCTTTTTTATTCAATCTAACGACCTCTTTGCCAGACAGCGTTCTAGGTCCAACGGTATGGGCGTTGATGAGTCAGTAATTGAGTCAAAACTGTGCCTTTTGTACACCTATATTATAGTATAAGAGTGACCTCTGGGTTTGTGTCAGTGCTACTTCTCAGGGTAGGTAACAAACACCGGCTTCGTCTAATTTAAACTGTCGATTGTAAAAGATACACCTGTAAAAATATTATTAAATCCTCTCTCAATCCATTCAATCCGAATTCATCATCTGCCTAGCCTTTTCCCAACTATATTGGGGTCGGCTTCCAGACAAGCCGGATTTAGCTGAATACCAGTATTTTACGAGGAGCGGCTGCCTACCAGACCTCCACAACCCTTAACTGGGGTAACACGGTACTTCATGGCAAGACTGGAGTCAGATTTATTGGCTTCTGACTATCCGTAACGACTGCCAAAGATCTCCAAATGACAGCCGGGACCAACGGCTTAACGTGCTTTCCGAGGCACGGAGGAAACTCGTTATGTTAAGATGGTCACCCATCCACAGACCAACCTAGGCAAGCGTTGCTTAACCTTGAAGATCGACCTGTGCGGCTGTTATTATCTAGCCACGAGCTCCTCCCATTCAATCCGAATTAAACATTAATAAAAAATATTAACATTTTAAGATGGCAATATAGGTTCTCAATCGATTTATTGCAACCGCTAGTAACTATTATAAGTATATTATCTGTACTGCTACTCAAGATAAACTATATCTTAGAGGACCACGAACCGACATGGCGTAATAATTTATATTAAAACTTTTAAAGTAGACATCATCTAAAGTGAACAAGAAATCTACGAGAATGTAGTTTGGAACAATGGAAACCGTTTTTGCGGAACATCTATTGTTTTCATGGAATATCTTTCCATCGAGCGCATATTCACAATAGACTGATATTGGTTTACAGCTTTTAACGATAAAATATCTTTGCTATCGTACAATATATTTGGAAGGTTCCTACGTGAAACCACTTTAGTCTAGTTTCGTATTCCATAAGGTGTTGTTTCTCTGTGAGAAACATAAAGTCGGACTCATGAAGTTTTTAATATTAACTCTTTTTTGTAATCTGCTTTCATTAGGTTGGTAAAAGAAACAAAAACTGTGGTTCTACTTTTGTGTTAACTTAAGGACGCCCACGAGCAAAGCTCAGCATTTTGCGCAGTCGCTGTCTTCTCGAAGCGCACATGAGAGCGACAGTGACGCGACCTTGTCTTAAAAAAAATATCAATAGACAGAGCAATAGTTACCTCGCCGTATTGCTGACCCACCTGATAAAAAAAACTTCCAGTTGTCATGCCGTTACTTTCTTTTTATACTTTCATACAATCCCGTACACTTGATGTGGAAACAAATTAGTTGCAATGCCTAAATTTGCTCGTGCGTGTTATCTCTAATACTACTTTCTTTTCAGGCCACCTACAAGAGACAAATGATTTAAATAATCATAATTTGGCACAACCAGATGGTAAGAATGATTGGAAAGCACAAAACTTCCACTCGGTTCAAGGAAACTTTTACGGTCAAGCCAAAAAAAATGATGTTCCATGTTCGAGGCGTAGTCCCTCAGAGAAAGAACCGATCAATCAACAGCCGAGTCCTCCACTTGCTTCAAAGGTCCAAACTATAACTAACGCTGCAACTCCACTCAAGTCCCAAGCACTAAGACATGCAGATCAGGAGCCTAAATCAACCCTCAAACAAATTCCCCTTGATGTAAATTTGTATAAAACCAGGCATTCCTTGACAATAACCAACCCTGTCATAGACTCACATGAAGAAAGTCATCGTGAAATAATACCAACCACCAATAATGAAATACAGGAAGATAATCTTAAACCATCGGGTCAGATGCGTTCTGCACCAACCAGTAAATCTCTTCCAGCGTCACCTAGTGGAGAGAAATCTGCACCTAACAGAAGAGACCAGTCGGAACCTAATAGTTTGGTATCAGATAGTGAATATGATATTGAGCAAGAAAATCATTATATTTCTGAGCCAAGTAAAGCTTCTGAATCGAATGGACTCGGCTATGCTCCAGAAACAAGTATACTTTCCACAGACAAAAGTGATGACCCAGGATTCTCCCCTAATTTCGATAACATAGAAACACAAACATTACCGCCTAAGATTGTAGCTCAACTTCTTGCGCACCGTGACGAAGTATACTCAAATAAATGCTCACATGACCAAGAACCTGATAACTCAATAGGACACTCGAGGCGATCCATGTCCAGTTACAACGATGGAGACAATAAAAAAGACATTTTGAGCAATGACAAAGAATACAAAAAAAGCAATAATAATGCGAACTTTGAATCCCATATTGAAAACGAAAATGCATTAGCATCAGTTTTGAATGCAGAAAAAAATACTCCCACATCAAATAATATTCAGCACAGCCTCAGAATGTTAGATAAAGACAAGTTACCAACTCATGAAACGTCAGGTTTGAGGCCAAAGTTAAGAGAAGCTAGGCGTGAAATGATAGAACCCACCAATGGAGCCGGACCTATGGGGCAGTCGGCACTCATGTTGATGCAAAGTGAGAGAATCTGTTACGCGTGTAGCACGGCCAACAACCCGTCGTGCTGGTCTCCCGACAGGAGGACTACAGTGAAGTACTGTCGAAAAGGAAACAATGCATGCATTACTAAAACTTTCGGACAGGGAAGTAAGTCGCACAACTATTTAAGTTTAATTTAACACAATCACTTTATTTCTTCTTTCACAGGTTTCTTTTGTTCCAGAAACTTTCACTTTGATCCGCGACTGCGGAAACTCCTGCGATGATTCTGACTCGACAGGAATTACACCAAAATACAAATCGTGTTCCATGTGTCACGCGGAGCTCTGCAACGGAGCTTACTCCATCAATGGGCACAGCATAATACTTGCCGTAATCTTAATTGCTGCAGTCAAATATTTAAATTAGACATTTTTATCCTACATTTTGTTTAGTTTGAAACGCCTTGTTAACTGCAGTGAGTTATTCCAACGTATATAGATGTACTGAATGCAAACGATAACCGAGGAACAGCTTTATTCACATTTCAAGTTCCCATTTCCGCAGTACAATGGCTCTGATACGGAAGCGAAGACATTCCTCCACTTTGTAGTTTGATTCGTTTCGTATTCAATAAAGCTGATAGGACAAATATTTGTTTGCTTAATTAAATTGTTTGAAACACGAAGTATTTTACAAAAAGATACTTTGTAAAGCACTGAATTCGGCTTCTGGAAAAGGTAGTTACTTGTTTTGTGAATTTGATTGAAATAAAATGTGATCAAACAGTGTATAGCTTTGGTTTTTTGTCCTTTTGAGTTATTATGAGTGGGGAAATACGTGTGGGTCGGGGCATTAAGCCTTTGAAAAGATTTCGTTTCTTTTGTCCGGAATTACCCACGTATGTGACCGTCACTCTACATGGGAATGTTGAATGAGTGCCGACAATACCACAGGGGTTGCGTATGCCGTTCATTGTTATTCAAATCATTGCAATAACATTAAACATAACTCCAGGTTAATCATAACATCGTCTACAGGGACATTTAATTAATTACTCAGTTCGCATTGTGCACTGCTGTGAAACTTGACCTGTTACTAAAATATTCCGTTTTGCATTTTTGCTTAAGCCTGTGCAACTCTCGTGGGGTGTAATAAGGTAAATATTTTCTAGTTAAAATGCTTTTAAGGAATTAGCTAGTTTTGTGTGCAGCTTACGTTACAAGTAAATTATTACAAAAGTAAAGAGAAATGCAACATAAAAAGTCTTAGACTTCATACTCTAAGCACTAACTAAACATTTTCTGTTCTTGATAATAAAATCACGCCAGTTTCTGGCAAATGAGTAGACAGCGGAGTACCTGTGTATTTTTATCTATAAACCTGCACATTACGAAGTAATAAGACCACTAAACATTGATATTTTCAACTTAATTTTCACAAAGGCGTACAAATTACTTGTATACTTTGAATAGGGTACCCAATCCCGTTCCGACACGTCAGCGCCTTACAAGTGAATTGTTCGGCTTTTGATAGGTACAAAGATTGATTTCAGATTAAAAAGGGATTTTCAATTTAGGGGTTTTATTGAGCAGTTGGCTTCGAAACGAATGGCTGTTTTACAGACCGGCGAAAAAGTAACCTGTCATGTCCAGGAAAATCCGTTGTAACCTTAACTTGACAGGGTAAGATTACCAGGATACAAGGACTGCGGGTTTGTTCAAAAGAGTTACCACGCCCGTGGAAAGCACGTAAGGGGCATCTGAAGAAACTTGGATGGGTTTAGTCAGTAAAAGTCTGACTTTGATTTCGCTCGACCCAGAGCAGAAGTTATAAATATATACAAGGTGCAGTTGTGCACTCAAAATGGGCTCAAAATGTTGCACAGATTTAAAACTACACTAAAAAAACGCTAAATTAACAAAGAGGCTAGGGGTAATGGATTATTGAACAAAACATTTTTGGATCAACAAATAACACCTTTTCTAGTACACCACAAGGAATATCTTGACTGATTTGTTTAGGTGATAAAATGCTTATACTGGAATTCAATATATGCCGAAAACAAAGCAAGGTTGCGATCGAGCCAGCCCTGGGGAGGAATATTGTTTATTCATGAATACGAAAAACATTGGCGCGCACTCCAATCGGTGAATGGTTGCGGAATCTTATCTCTAGGGTCGTCGATACGTCATTAGAAGAGAGGTGTAAATTCGTTTGACGGATCGTACAGTTTGGAGTGTGATAGTACTCCCCCTGGCTGTGGCGCAGTGACGTACTCTGAGCTATACTTCAAATTTTCCTTTTATATTATCATGCAGATGAAATAAAAAATCGTTAAAGAGTAATACTTAAAGTCTGTTTCTTATACCCTACCTACCACTATATTCATACAGGTAAAAAGTCAAACTTACAATAAGAATTATGCCAGTTATTTTATGTTGTGACAAGTGTGACCACGTAATGTCTTAGTCTCATAAATTAAAAAAAACAGACTTTAGTGATGATGTTTTTTTTGACTTGTAATCCTTCATTTTTGTGTATTATTTTTCCTATTTTATTTTATTTTCTACACAATGATATATGTTCTTAAAAAATAAAAGCCCAATAGTTAAGAAGGGAACAATCATCTACAGTCATGTCATCATTTTTTATTAAATTACATGAAACAGAGGAAGCGCCAATCACACAAAGGCGTTGCCTTACAATATTAGGTATTTACTTATAAAATCAAATTTAAAATTATAAATTCAAGTAAACTTTATATTCCTACTCCACTTGCAGCGTAAGTAGTCCTCAATGCTAACCAGGGCCGCCGCGTGCGGGCGTGCAGTGCGTGCGGCGCACGCGGGCGCCATCATCAAGGGGGCGCCAAAAAAAACAGTGTCATAATTTGTATGCCTAATATATTTTTATTATACACTGGCTTGATATCTAAGGAACTGATGAGGTCTCAAATGTGTGTTTACATGTCAGATGAATCATTATATGTGTACCTTTGGCGCGCGAAACCCAACACTACTTGAACAAGCGAGCATGATCTCGAAAAATTTAAACAAGTCAGCGGTTATGTCGTGAAATAAACAGAAGTGTTTGAGGTTTCGCATTACTAAAATTTGAACCGAGGAGCATTTTTAACGTCTGGGCCCCAAACTGGAACGGATTAGGGCTACCCTATCGCGGCTCCAGCGCAACCTAGGGAACCTAGGGGGTCCAGACGCCTCCAGCCGGAGTCTCTACGTGGGGATCGTTCGGTCCATGGCCCTTCACGGGGCGCCAGTATGGGCGCCGTCGCTGCGTAAGTGTCCAGCGACCAAGCTAAACATTTGCCAGAGAGTCATGGCTATCCAGATGGTGCGGAGATACCGCACGGTCTCCCGCAAAGCGGCGGGACTCCTTGCTGGCCTGCCACCATGGGATCTGGAGACCACATCCTTGCACGCATGCACATTTTATGCGTGAGATGCATCGCCGGGGTGACACGCCGCTGCCGCGACAAGTCGCGGTATGCAGACGGAGTTCCGACGGAGTCTCATGGTGGAATGACAGCTACTGACGCAACTGTTTGGCACGCCATCATTATGGTAGTAATTACCCTCTTTGAGGAGTGGCCAGAAAGACGTCTGGAAGGAATGGACAACGCGTAGGTAGTGTTCCACGAGCGCCTCAAAGAGATGTCAGCAAAACTGTAGTGACCTAGCAAGGCCTATCTTGAAATGGCAAGAAGGAACATCCGTGTGGCTTTAGAAGTCTTACAAGCCCTCCCGTTCCGCTCTAGAGCGAGGGAAGTCATTGGTAATTTATCCCATCAAAAAAAGAAAAAAAAACACAGGGGCGCCTTAACCGGTGTTGCACGCGGGCGCCCAAACAGCTAGCGGCGGACCTGATGCTAACATCCCTGCTTCATCACTTTCATTCGTACGATACTCCTCCATCTGTTTCTGTCTCTGGCGGTGTGAAGGGCATTGTATACCGTTGCGGGCATTGAAACTTTATATTAAAGGTAGATTATTCTTTTTTCCTAATAAGTTATTTTTTTATTTAGTAAAACGTTGTAGATTAATGAATTACAATCTCCCGAGATTGTAGTGTATGTATGGAAGTGAAACTGTTAACTTTTTTTTAACATGATATTTATGAAGCAATGGACTATTAGTAATTAACATAAAACCCTGCGGATTAAAAAATGTATGTGAATAGAGCACCGGAAAAAGGAACAATATTTTTTGGAGTCCGTGTCTGTAGTGCGGTCAATATTATTATAACTCGGTATCACAGACTATCAGACCATTAAGGATAGCATTCGCCGTGTTTGTATCCAGTAATCGTGTCATAAATATTTTTAAAAGTAATATAGATCTAATGTTTTGGTGCCCCGGCAAAAAACTCTCCAGTACACCCCGGATTATCCACAGGTTAGTTTTTATCGTAAGGAATCTTTGAAAGCTCTACAATGTAACTATTAATTAGGTATACTTGCGCCAGAGAATTTTTTAGACCTGGCCTTACCCTATGTGATCCATTGGACAACCTAAACTGAACTGTTTTAAAACGTTATGGTAGGACCGCTGTATTTTATCTACCAATAATTGTAGATATGTATAATTGTCTTTAATATCACGCAACACACTCATTTTTATTACCCCTTCACGCGAAAATGACTAAATGGATTTAGCGGGTGGTGTTACTTAATATATGAGTGAATTTCAACAACTATGATTTGTTACCTAATTTTGGTGGAAAAGTTTGTTTCAGGTTTTTTTAATAATCTAAGATGTTGATAAGCAAGAGATACGTATTCAGGTACATAAAATGTAAGAGAAATTTATTTATTCCTGAAAGTTTCTAATATATTGTCGACACCAGAATTGGTACGACACCAAAATTGATATCTGACACCAAAATTAGAAATATTGACACCAGTTTCTCTTTCTTTTCCTCTTAACTCCTCTAGTTTAACGGGATCATTCCTAATTCTTTCTTTTCTCTTCCTTTCTACCATCCTTTTCCTCTCCAAGCACTCTGCGTGTGTCAACTTTGAATTTCTTTTCTTTGTCATGCTGGAAAACACATAATAATTATCTAAATTATTTTTTAATGCTATTGAATGATATTTTCGTTCTAAGCGTACAGTAAACGAACATTATACATTTTCTTATTTCTTCGTCACTCTCAAGCAACTCGTAGGTATAATATATACTTACCGTACTTCCAAAGCGAGTCATCTTATTATGTTTTTTTTTATTTAGGTGGGAAAATCATCTAATGACATCCTCTACTCTTGGGCGGACCGGAGATAGTGTCAGACTCTTACTGACTAAAAAACCACTCCTGTCCCTTCTTTGCCATTATTCCAGGGCCCCGGCATCAATTTCACATCACCCCAATAGATATCTACCCTGTTGGGCCCTTGCGGGTACGGGGCGTGTGGAACACTACGCGCTGTCGACGACTTCGGTTCGGTCCGGACTGTTACCAGACGGTTAGACGACGAGTTACCCATTGCTAGCCGTCCGCAACCACGCGCCTACGGTGGCCGGAAACCGGGATCGATATCCCGGCGGCTGGGGCGCGAGGGCCATTGCCTCGCACTTGCAGCCGCCTCTTTTGCTAGCATTACTGCTTGACAGAAGGAGGTGACCGCCTGCTTCTCCTCGCACCGGACCATGAACTGTACCAAGGCCTGGCGCGAGAGGTCGCTGCCGCCAAACAACCCCACGAAGATATGGCGTTGCTCTGCTCAAGCGGAGCACAACTCTACCGGTCGTGTCCTCTCAGCGGTCCACACAATGGTAACACCCGGGCGTTTTATCCGCACGAATCCAGTATAGGAATCTTCCGAACTGACCATGTCCACGTGAGCACCTGCGTCATGCGGAAGGTAAGGACACCGTGAGGTCTTTCCAGCCACTCCTCAAAGAGGGCGCTTACCGCCATAATTATAGCGTGCCCAGCACTGGGGTGCGACAGTCGCTGTCGTCATTACACCATGAGATCCCGCCGGAACTCTGTCAATACCTCAACTTGGTGCGTCAGAGGCGTTTCGCTCCAGTAGTAGTGCATCTTCACGCGCAGATCGAACATGCGAGAAAAGGACTTTTACCTCCAAATCCCTCGGTGGCAGGTCAGCAAGGAGGTTCGCCGCTTCGCGGGAAACTGTGTCACATCCCCGCACCATCCGGATGGCCATCACCCTCTGGCTTGCGTTCAGCTTGGCCGCTGTTCGCTTTGACCGAACGATTTTATGATTCGTTTTCGTTTGTCTTTGAATTACCTACCTACGTAACTCTTAAAACTAATTTTGGTGTAACTAAGCAATTTTGGTGATTGGTATAACACCACCAAAATCACCAAAATTGCACCACCAAAATTAGAATCTTGTTGAATATGTTTATTTAAAAAAAAACTACTGAATTTGTACTCTTTATATTTGTATACTTTTGAAAACATACCTTAGCCTTTTTATTATAAATTTAAATTACAACACCGACCTAATCATAAAACGTTTTTAAAACATTACACCAAAATTGCAGGTTTTTTGTCCGATTACTAAGAAAAGACTTACTTTCGTTTTTGGCGGGAAATCACAGTGGGATGGCACTCGTCTATCACTGCTGCGCGTGAGTGCCTGACTAAATAAAGTTTACGTTGGGAGCGTTGTCCGTCTAAGTTTATTCTATACGAGTCACTTAATGATTAGATTACTCCCACCAAAATTTAAAATTTCCTGCGGACAGTCTTTTTTTATTTTCACTAGGATAAAGTAATGCCCTAAATGTGAAAATAAAACTGTCATTAGATAGAAAAATTAATGCTCAATACAAATAAAATTAGTAATTTCTAGTAAACTAGTGTAGTTTCGTTCAAGCGGTGGTCGTCCCCAAAAAAACAGATTGTGGACGCGCCACCAAACTTAGAATTATGCTAAATAATTATTTTTCATTTTACTACAAAAATGTTATCTACTAAAATATTGACGGCCTGATCAAGATAAGTACGCCTTCTTGCTATAAAAAAAATAACATCGTTGTACGTTTACTTTAAGATATGATTTTCAGCTGCACCACTTAAATATTGCGCTTGAGAAATTCACTCATATCTTTGTCTAGAAATTATTTAGCTACTAATAATAAATATTGATACAATTCATGCCACAGCATCACAACTCTTTAATCTCCTAACGCATCCGTCTTCATCTTTCGTAATAGTTTCTAAATCTTGATCCTTAATCAATAATAAACCAAGCTCTTCCTCGTCTTAAACCGAACTTAATATCGATCAAAAGATAGGATATCGTGGGATAGATAGGATTTGTCGGGCGATGTCGACGAGACAACGGCAGCGGTAAGCGTCCAAGCCGTTCGTCTATTGTTCGACAGACAATGTGCGCGGTGACATGCCTGTCTTTCGGTAAATTCGACTATTAGGTATTACCTACATGTGGAATTACCTAATGGTACATTGAATGAAGAATTGGGAACATACTCCTCGAAAACAATATCATCATCATCTACCTAGCCTTTTCCCAACTATATTGGGGTCGGCTTCCAGTCAAGCTGGATTTAGCTTGACTGGAAGTATTTTACAGGAGCGGCTGCCTACCAGACCTCCACAACCCATACGAGTATTTAAAAGGAGAAACTGAATGACTGACTTTACGACGCACAGCCGAAACTACAGAGCCTATAATAGGGGCGTGAAAGCACAAACTTTCGTTTTATGACATAGGCAAGCATTAAGAGATTTCGTCTTAAGTGCTGTTCCAGGATATGATCAACCTGTGTGCCTTTGATCCATTTCCATTCAGCCGTGCGATCGTACAGAATTAATAAACACATAAACTCACTCTCCCACAATTATCAATGACATTTATGTTCTATGTCAACAAAAAAGTCGAAGCAAACACTACAAAGCCAACTTGTGAAAAAAACAATCAAAGAATCAGCGTTATACTCGTAGCCAAGAGCCTAACTACATCTAACTGCCACCAAAGCATCGCTCTTCCTCCCCCAATATGTGTATCCAATAAAACACTGGGAAGATTTAAAAACAATTAGATGAGCAGGACAGGAACACCTTAGATTAAAGAGATAGCGAAAGTGAATTTACTGCGGACAATTATCAACGATCCCGTCGTAAAGCCTGAGTTAAAACCTCTTAATAGCTGCGTCGTCGGCAACAATTTATACAAATTCTTACTTTGCTTATAAAGTACTTATTCACAAGGAAAAATATTTGATGTGCACTTCAATGTAATTAACGTTTTCATTACCTACTTTGAATTGCAGTGCAATGCAATTAAATAGGGATAGGACTTTAAACACTGTAGTACTGAGGAAACTGATATCCTTTTTTTTTTCACTCTGATGGTTCAGAAGTATGTTGCTGAGCGGGATTGTAAGAGAGCGAAACCGCTCGCAAAAGAAGGCGCTTTAAACGCCGAAACCTCATATACACTATTAATGGTAAGTGAAACTCTAGGGTCACGGGCTCTCTGGATAACCACTCAGTCCACCCACTGAGTGACTCCAGGAAAACGGTGGCGCAGTAACGACGTGATGCTGTGCATAACGAGACTCAGAGGAGACTCATTTCCGTTAGGGTATGTGCCCTATAATTTATACGTTGAAGTTCATCAAATAACCCCTACCGTTCTGGACGAAGCGAAGAGTGACATACTTTTACTTTCATTAACTATAAACTGTGTTTACCCACCGTTTCAGGGTCGCTAAAAATTTTCCACCAACCAAACAAAAATTAATAAATATAATATAGGTACTTAGTTATTACTTGTGATTTTGACTTCAATAAATATCTTTTATATCCCAATCATAACATTTACTAATCTGAAAGGGATTTCTAAATGATTACATTACTTAATACCCAAGATCATTTCGAAAATTTGTCAGGAAAAACCCTCACTAGATATATAATGAATGTTTCCATTCATCAACCTTTACCCAAAACTTTAGGGACTGGCGATCCCCAATAACGAGGTGTACCTCATACCGAGGGTCTTTCTCACAGCTTGTGATAATTCTATCGCTGAAAGAATCCCCATTGAGCAGCCATAATGTGAATTAATAAACATTTCCCTATATATCTCACTGAAAGTAGACTTGTTTACGACCGTTTATGTTATTAGGGCTCACGGGGCCAAACAATAAATTGTACTTAAACCAGCTTTGGCTATGTATTTTTAATTTAATGGCCAGTGACTGGGCATCAGGAGTTATTGTAATTGTTGCTCCTAATTTATCTAGCTTAACGCCGTGATAACAGCCCGTAAAAGGCCAAAACAATGAACGGTTATAGTCATAGACAAAAATGGCCAAAATCGTTTAGCGTATAATTTAGCCTATTTAGCGTGTTCTTGGACCGCTGGGACTGGCCGATGTGGCGGCTCTAGATGCGACTACACACTACGGGTGGTTGCTTCCAGGGCTTAGCGTATCTATAAACTGGCGCTCCAGTGCGGTGCCACTTTGTGAATTTTTTTTCTGTAAAAGGTACAAAGTCGAAGTTAATGCTATAGACGTTTTCTACCAGTCAACCTTTGGGCAATGTGGAGAAGATTAGTGGCAAGATTATTGCAATAAACGAGAGAGCTTCATACGATTTTTTGTAACTAACAGTAAATGGACGGGCGCGCTGAACCACCAGAAAATCGAAGTGACTTCAAGATTACATACGGAGCTACTCGTACGTCTCACAAAATATCTAACACTAACAAAACACAATCGCAAATCGGAAACAACAGCCCGCCTGTCAACTCTCAATAAAAGAACAAATCCAACGTAAAGGAAAACGGGAAAACTAAATTCCAAGAACACAAAATGGAATCAGCGCGCGGTGCATCAAAGTCGCGGGCGGTTGTCAGCTCGCAATGCCTCGGAATTTTCACGAACATTCACGAGGTTGAACGCAAACCGCATACCCGCACCGCTCAGGTACTTTCGACAAGATTCGTTCACGCCGAAACTGGCTACTGTGGTTGCCAATGTTCGCGTCGCCAAATTGAACCAGCCAGGCGCAGAACGACTAAAATCAAAGCTCCAACGACAGCGTTTTACCGCCAGTCTTTTATACAATTTCCCTCGCGAAAATCCGAAAAATAAGCCAGACGCTTCCTAACAAAGTCTGTGCCTTACTTAAGTATAATAAAAACTTTTCATAAGCCGATTTAAATCGAAAATCCAAACAAAGCTGTCCCTTTATTTTAATATTAAGGTTTTAGACATTTATTGTAAGGACTATTAACATTTGCGGTGGTCATTTAAGTAAGCTACTTGTTAATTTAAACCACTGAAATACACATGTAGCGAATTAGGACCAAGTATTAAGTAGAAAATGTTTAAAATGTTTATTATCAAAGAGATTGTAGGTTTACCTGCCACGAGTGCGTGCGTTGAAACGATATTGTGGTTGCAAACAAATAAAATTGTCCACATCACAGAAATACATGCGTTATAACAATAACGGGGTTAACTTCCCCGGGGAAATCAAAACGATTTAGAAGATTCGGCTTTGCTGAGCTTGCCTCCCATTCCTGTTGACAATATCGCGAAACAATTGGAAAAAATATGTATATCCAGTTGAATATTCCGAACAACTGTAAATCTCTCACTATCCAGAGTGTTCGGACCTAGATTTTTTATTCATTAGGTTAGCGCGATTGTATTTCGGTGTTTGTTTATGTGGTTTATCAAACACATTGGCGGAGCCTGTTCCTTAATGAAGTTCTGAATTAAAAAATAATGATTTATTATTGCATTCAAAGCTGGCCATAAACCATTCTCAATATTTTTAATATTTGATTTTTCTACTTTCTATGTTTTTTTTTAATTTTATATACTATATTAATGAATAAACGGAATAATAATAAAAATCTGTAATTTCGAATCATTCGTGAATATAAAACAATACACATTTAAAATCACGAAAGCGATGATTTCAAAACTACAAGTGAATATTTGAACAAAGGGTGGCGAAGGACCGCGACATTAAATCAATTTCACGCAGCTGAGATGAACCCTCGTCAAAATCCTCTGAATCTGAACAATCTGCAATTTACCGGCAAGGATCACGACGATGATAAATACTACAGTACATATCTAACGATTATCTTGAATGGGTTACCGAACCTATTGTTCTTTCTTAGTCTTCATTTTCTTTGAGATGTTCAAAGGTAGGTACTTAGGTATAAGTATTATTAACGAAGTGCTGTGTAACTAACTGGGCTTATACTTAGATAAAGTATTACAATTTTAATTTCAAAATCTAGAAAAATAAATAATACCTACATCCGACAGCGATGTGGAGGAGTTTTTCGACGCCATTTTTTAGTTTACTTTTAATTAGTTCTTTAGGGTTTTTTTATTTTGTGTAAATATATATTTGTAATGTTAGTAGGTAATCTGTAAATAATAAATATAAATTAATACATCCGTAAGAAATATAGGGTATCATTTAAGCTGTCGCCAATTTAATTCGTTTTGTGTTTCCTAAATAATAGCTTTGTCCTCAAAATAGTAGATTTGTCGCCAAAATGTAGTCACCAAACAATGTAAAATCAATTCTCCAATAAATCATCTAAAATCATGGAGATATAGGATCTAGTACCAAATAATTGTTTTTGTACATATTATAATAGGTTTATCCTCATAAGCATTTAAGCAAACTAATTGAAAGAGATCACCAATAAACCATATATCGTCATCATCGTTTCAACCAAAAGAGTCTACTACTTAGTATAGTATAGTTAGTATAACGGGCTGGTATCCGCAACTCCACGACTAAAGCGTGTATTTTGCGTATGGGTGGGACAAAAGTGTTATTCGATCCACCCCAGCTCCTCAAGAAAGGCCAGCAGCGCCTTCCCGGGCGCCGGTCGTTATGATTTTTTTTTTTCGTTAGGGCAATCATCAGAATGACTTCTCCCACTCTAGGGCGGAGCGGGAAGGCGTGTCAGACTCTTACTGACTAAACCCCTACCGAAGGCAACGAAGGAATAGCCTTCGTTGCCTTCGATCTGGGGGACACGGTGACAACCTTTTGGATTTTCCGTGTTCCCCAGAGGCTTCGGTCCTACCGGGCCCCTACAGTTTGCTGACATCTCGTGACATCTCATCGTAGGTAGTTACGAGTACCTACGACACATCGTTGAGGATGGAAAGCGCGCCAATTTGTCTCCGCCTCTTTGAATATATTTTCAACAAAATTATAAATTGATGTATTAAATTGGTAAGGAATACTATTATTTTAATAACCGAATGAAATAAAATGTAACTACTTTATTGGTGCCAAAATAAAAAATAAAAAGGAGTTGCAGTCAGGGATTGATAATTAATCTATTTATTTGGCGACAGATCTACCATTTTGGCGACAGATCTACCATTCTGAGCACAAAGCTATTAATTTTGTGATAAAACTATTATTATAAGAACGAAGTTTTATTATGTTGGTGATCCATCTCTTATTTTTTGATAATTCATACCTGGATACACTTATTGTTTATCTGAGAACGAAAATATTTCGTGGCGATAGATCTATTAATTAGGTAATACAACTTGATGACAAATATAAAGTTTGGTGACAGAAAATATAATCCCCAAAAATATATAAATTATCATGATCATAATTTACTACGCTAAGTGCTACGAAGATAGTGCCACGCGGCTACGAACTTCGTAGTCACGTAGCAATGCACTTGAGGGTCTACGAGGTCTATGAAATTCGTAGCAATGACTACGTAATGCGACTACGTTGCATTTTTTATATTCAAATTCCATTCTGATAAATTGTATGCAGACGAAACATATTTATTACTTTTCAATGCCGTTTGTCTATAGAATTAAACTGGTTTAAAAAAATAATAATGTAATTTCGGTTATCATTTTTTTTTTATTTCATATCCAAAAGGCCTGCCCCAATTCCATATAGATATTATTTTAGCCCCTGCACCATGTGGATAAGCGTCTAGGTCGTCTAGCCACCTCTTTTTAGGCTGGTAGCTTTTTTGAATACTATTGTATTTTTTTCTCGTAAAAAAAATCACATCTATTCTAGACCATCATCATCATCATCTCAGCCGAAAGACGTCCACTGCTGGACATAGGCCTCCCCCAATTCTAGACCAACGAATACTTTAATCTTCAGGTGACTGGCTCCTTTAGAGTTTACTGTTGTAATTTGTTCCACATATAACTATAATAGTTATTTGTTATACAAGAGTGCAAAGTTGCTTTTTAACCGCGTGTTCACACAAGCGCAGCGAGTGATTCAAAATTAGAATCCTGAGCGTTAGCGAGGGAATCAAAAGAGCACGAGGTGAAAAATCTTTGCACTCGAGTGCAACACGTAACATTTCATTCCACCTCAGCGAGGAAATTACTAAATGCAAAAAAAAAGCCTTTTCTGAGAAAGTTTTGGCTCCTTTTTCTAGTCGCCACGTGTTGAACATATCGTACTGTTTTATATACTTCTCGCGTGATTGTTGAGGGAGGAAGCTCATTTGCGTAATATTAACAGTTTCAGTCAATTCTGTTGGCGTCAAACAAACTTCCTCGTCGCTAGAATCACTAATTTTAGTTTTTTTACTTGTTTTCAAGTTTCTTGTTTTTAATTTAAGGTTTAACAATGACGTGAAAAAATGCCGCGTAAAGAACCGCGTACAAAGCAAATTGAAAAAAGAACACCAAGAAGGTTTCGAGTCTGAGTTTTTAACAAATTAAAAAAAAGTTGTATGATATATTCGGCACCATAGAGGTAGCAGTAAATAGGTTTAATGTTTTTTTTTTATTCACAAACGTAGTGCACACGATGTTCTAAATTCAATTTACTTTATCCTCTAGAGAATAAAAACGGCTTTTCCACTCAGATATTGAAGATTAAAAATACTCTTTTTACACCACCTGCTCGATAATGACCCTATTATGCGTCATGTAACCTGCACTTAAAGCAACTCGTTATCACCTAGGGAGATAATACAGTATGGCCGATCCCTAGGGCATAATGGTTTTTTTTTAATTTAGAACATCAAATACGCCTTCAGTCATTTAAAATGTACGTGCATCAAACAAATTTATTCATAAATGAAACTGGCCACTAACAAAAAAAAAGGATAATAAATGTGGTTACATACTGAGGAAAATGTTAAGGAGGTTCTAAAAAAGAGTTAAGTTATAGAGTAATATTGAAGTATTGAATTTTGTTTGCTTCTAATTTGGAGTTGAGATTAACGTGTAAATAATGTTGCATTTTTTTTAATTTATATATAATTTGTTTTATACGATATATAGTACCTAGTTAATTAATCGTAGTAGACTTGTAATTATCTCACACATGGTGTAAAAAGTAGAGTATCCAACACGGGAATAAAGCTGTCTTTGTCTTGGGCGGCTTTAATTCCTCACTTCACTCAGGTTTCTCTATTAACTCTTTCGCAATGCTCGGGAGTTAATTATATAAATCCCTCACTAACGTTCGGGATTAAAACTTAGCAACCTTCGTTTTGTTCGGAATTCAACATGCCGCCCTCGCCTTAAAGACACTGCTTTACTCCCTAGTCACATAATCTACTATTCCGAGATGGAGGGATGAAAAAATCTTCGCCGGAACATGCACATCTTGTCTCTACTCTACAGTGTTCTGTTCAATCCCAAAACCCCTACTTATCTTAAAGAACGTTTGAAGTTCCTTCATGACACACATACTAGATATCTTAGGTCATCGGAAAACTTGAGACTGGAGATGCCAAGCCACTCCACCAACTTTTATGACAAGTCGTTTACAGTTCAAGGAGTGCGGCTCTGGAATGCTTTGCCCATATCGGTCAGGAAAGCTGAAACTTTAGCTTCATTTAAAAATATGGTCAAGGATCATTACCTCTCCTCTTGATTATTGTCATTAAGTATAATAATCTCCTCTTTCATATATATATATATATTGTATTTATTTATATATATAGGTATGTATTGTATGATTATTTTGTTCATTATTTGTGTATTGTATATATGTAAATAGTACACCAGTGACTACCTGCGTAATTGCGTATCTATTCTCCTTCTAAGTCAATTCCATCCAAAGGTTGTCTGTAAAAAATCGCTGTTAGCGATAAGACCGCCCATTGTACCACCCCTACTAATGTTAAGCTCCTTGTGAAACATGTATTTTTACGGTGTACAATAAAGAGTATATAAATAAATAAATAAATATTAATTATTTTGTCCGTCCAAACTGAAGGCGTAATTTTGAATACTAGAGCTGCCATCTAGTTGGTGCTATCGTAAATATTACCAATGTTCTCTTTGATAGCCGCCAGTACTCCGTATACGTAAGCAGTGAACTAAAGTTCTAAGAGATGACGTAGACAACAAGAAACGGTGAAGTTCATATAAATTATTATTGTTTAATTCAAGTGCAACTATTGAGATTGACTTAGTAACAACCAAGGCACTACTAACTTACAATAATTTTCCCTGACGATAAAATAAATTAAATCTATATGATTTTAAAAGGCTTTCTGTTATAAGTCTTTTCAGTAAAAAAAAAAGCTAGTACTGGTTACATTTCAGAAAATACTGGCCGCAAACAAAACCACAACTGAACGAAAAAGACAAGACCCAGAACCAATGATTTAAAACACCAACAGAGAGCGCCACGGTCGCCCGGGAGTAAGGGAATAACACTGGAATTCAGTTAGCCCTGGTTAGCTCTTTACATTGTTTGAACAAGTTCTCTTGATTGAATTACACTACAGCCGCAAGATGGTGGCATTATAAAGCCATTAATTACTCAGATACCCGCGAAACGAGACACAATAGTAAAACAATAACAGCGCGGTCTCATAGGACCGGTTGGGGATTCAAACGTTAAAGAAAAGCTCAGCTGAACTGAATATTATTTCAATTCTTTCTTGTTAATTGGTCGTTGTTATGAAACTATGAATCAAGCGACAGTTAAAACATAGGTATATGGAAATTCACTTCAAGACTTTTTTTCTTATTAAAAGGCTCACCCTTGAACACTACTTCACCTGAATGATGGTGATAACGACGATGATTTCGAGGGTGGGACGTGTTCGCTTAGAACTAGCCTATTTATTCTTGTCATAAAGACTCCCAGGTAGGTGATAGCTATTAGGAAACACATAGATACTTCGGCAGGTTTTCAAACCATGTTCAACTAGCAAATTCTGACGTGCAATTTTTTTACAGACTTCGTTTAGCGTCTAGATTCCTTATTTCTTATCTGTCCAATGAAATGGTCGGGTGTGCCTTGACCAGGAACTCAAACTGTAACTGTATTAAGTGTTTTTAACACTGTTTTTTAAAACAGTTTTAACAGAAAAATACTTTTAAATGTAATAGATACAATAATGTTATCGAATCAAACTGTAACCTTTTATATGTGTTAATATGTGTAACAGAAATAATCAGTTGCACAGTAAGAATGGCTGCGTTTACCTGTTACACTTATTAACAATGTTGACACTTATATAAGTGCTTTGGGTTAACACATTGAAAACACATTTAAAAGTGTTACATATTTGATTCGTTTAAAGATTCAACATGTAACACATACAATTCTGTAACCTTTATGAAGGTGTTTTAAGTCCCTGGCCTTGACTGTTGAATGTACGTAGGTACTTATACCGATTCAATTCTTGGTCCTACCTACGTATCAATATATTATTGGACACGGCCACAGTATTGGAATGTATTTCCGTTATCATTTCGTATTATCATACATAATATTCTGTAAACACAAATCAATCAATGATAACAATTCCTGCTCGTACGCATTATACTTAGCATATTTTAAGTAGGTAAACCACATATAATTAGAACACCGCACACCCTTATACAACCCAATTGGAAAATTAAGTTACAATCGCTGTCGACTGGTAATGTGCCCAAAAGACTGGCAGCATTGCCACGCTGAATGGCAATGCTTATTTTCTGTCCAAAGTAAAAGCCAGCCCTTGGGTCACGCGAAGTGTCAACAAGGCGCTTCGAAAGATCTTGTGTTGATACCTACTCTTGCGCCATCCCATCTTCCAAGCTCGTCGTGTTGTGCTGGTTCCGCCGCTGCGGCTGCGGAGAACCTCAAGCGGCAGAAATATAACCTTGTGGGAAGTTATATTTTCGAACCGTTTGGGGTTGAAACTCTTGGTTCGTGGGGTCCGAGTGCTCATAAATTGTATAAAGATCTTTCGAAGCGCCGCCTTGTTGACACTTCGCGTGACCCAAGGGCTGGCTTTTACTTTGGACAGAAAATAAGCATTGCCATTCAGCGTGGCAATGCTGCCAGTCTTTTGGGCACATTACCAGTCGACAGCGATGTGGAGGAGTTTTTTGACGCCATATTTTACTTTGTTTTAATTAGTTTAGAGTTAGTTTTTATTATACTGTAAATACCTTGTACCTATTGTCATATAAAATAAATGTTAATTGATTTATTTTTCAAAAAAAAAAGTTACAATCAAAATTACCTTTTTAAAAAATAACTGAAATAGATTCGGAATCTGATTCTGATCATACTGATAAAAGGATGTATGTCTATTATGTTTTAATAGGTGGGTATATAGTATATTTGAAAAAAGGATTTATATACAATTATACATACTCAGCTAACAGGGTACTCATTGGAGGAACGCAGTACCTACCGGCCCCGATTTTTAATTGAACACTAATCACACTAACAACTCATCTATAACAAATCTGAAGGCCTAAGCAGTAGTAGATTATGATACAAGTGTGTAATTTGAGTGATTGCCGACGCGGTAGTATTATAACCCCAGCCGTGGCGAGGGTCTTAAGAGAACCAAGAACGTTAATCACCGATTACTCACGTGTATCATACGACGTTTTTCGACACACTTGTGAAGAAAATAAATGAAAAATCAGCTTTATTTAGTAGGTATATGAAAAGTTTATTTAGAGAAACAGTTCGTAAATGTACAGTCAGTAAAGTTATAATTAACTAATTTTGACGGCATAGCGGTCCTATGACATAGATTTTCTACTTTAAGGCATACAGCACAAATCATTTTCCTCATAAGTAGTTGTTGTAGACATTTTTATAAAATCTGTATTTTATTTTTAAATATGACGGCTAAAAATTTACTTTTCTTAAACCCGCGCATGCGCGAAAAATGGCGGCCATAGACTAGCTACTCTAGCTCTTGATTTAGAAAAAATAAGAATGAGGTTGCTTATAAACAGAAAATACAAATTTGATGAAAGATTTAATTAATTAAATATTTCAAACCTACCTATTCTAAATTCTAGTAATATTTTCAGCCAGCCATTACATTGTAAAGTTTTTTCAGCCTATGCGAACTTCTTAAGTCAGAGCAGTATTTAGTAGTAAAATATAGAACAAATAAACCTACTTATTCTGTAATCTGACCCGCGACTGGGGGTATTGATAGTAAGGTCAGGCAAAGCGTCAGTGACCTCTTCATCTTGTCCGTGATTTTTGATATTTACTAATCTACATGATCAGTAATCATTGTAATTACATACCTACACCCGATTCCCCTATTTAGTAGATATAAGTACAGAAATAACTAATAGAATATGAAGAGATATTATTAAGGTGGGCGCGACGTTAGAATTATCCATACAAACGTAATACCAAAATCATTTGCATATTTACACCATAATATGATGTTATTTGGATTCAGACAACAATTATCTAGGTTCCTACATCGTCTTTTTGTTGAAAAACTTACCCCAAACGAAATTTAAGCGAATTTAAATTTGCACATTTTCACAGCGAAAATGTCATGTTTTTATTTTGTTTTTTCTATATTATAAACAACAATATGTCTAAATATCTTTTCGTAGGAACACAGATATTATTATCAAGTTATAAATACTCGAAACAAAATTGGAAATACATTAATTTTTCATTCATCATTTTTGGTATTACGGAACACCTCCCAAATTTCCAATAGTTTGTATTGCTATCACAGCAAGCAACTGTCAGTGTGCGGATGATGACTTTACTCCAGTCGGTGTGTCCAAGAATTGTTTATACTATCTGGATTGCTTCCATCAACCTCAAAAACGTATTTTATTTCGTCTCATCTCGAGATAGCGCGCGGTCTCCGCAGGCCTCTTAAGTAATCAATTATTCACAAATGATTCGATGAGAGATATTTATCAGAAAACTCGCAACAACAGCCGAAAATAAATAGATTTAAAAACTAATGGATTAACTTTACTTACTTACCACACCTAAAGCTCTAATTGTTGTAGTTTTATATATAAATAACAGCTAAAAGCTTTAGGTGCAAAATACTACATACCGACGTAATTGTCATGTTGTTTTGTCTTACAATTATTTGATGGTTTTTTAATAGATTGTAGGAAATAATGGAGACGGAAAATATTAGTGGAAAAATATTAGTCGGAAAATATTCAGCTCTCTATTAAATAGCTCAGTAAGAGCTCTTTACTTTTTGTAAAATCAGTCATTACGGTAAAGTACCGATAGATAAGCTATCGGATACTTACTGTTACGTATTATCAGATAAGCACTTAACGTTTTGCAATTATTACGAGTGGTCACACCAGAGATACACTAATCAGAAATGTTGTGTTAAGCAGGTAGTAGGTAATTTGACCACACCTTTTTACTAAGTTAATCTCCATTCTTTATGTAATTACTTACCGCACCACCGTATGTAGATATGTAAATTGCTGTACGTTTTATGGCCAAATTATAGTACATTATGATACAAGTGTGTAATGTGGGTGATTACCGTCGCGGCGGTATTAAGATTCGAGCAGCGGCTAGCGGAAACTATTTCTTATTTTGGTGTACAATAAAGTTTATCCTATTCTATTCTCCCTGTCCCGAGATAAGTAAGTCAAGGCATTTTAAAATAATACAGGTCGAATTGAACTCTAGAGTAAGCTTGCAGTTTCTTAAGCCCCACTGAAATTCAAATGCTTCTTCTCATAGAGAGAAGGTACGAGCATTATTGCTGTTTTCACATTAAGCGATAACGATAACAACACGATATCTGCGAACTACGCACACCTTTCTCCTTAAGTGCCCACCACAGAACCTCACGATGTACCCGGTCGTATGCCTTTTCGAGGTCAATTAATACCATGTGCAAGTTTTTATGTGCATCTCTGTATTTCTCGCATAGCTGGCGTATAGCGAATTGGTTCTGTGAAATTTGACTTTCTTTTCTCAACCGCCTTTCAATACTTCTTCCTCTCTTACTTTCATAGTGACATTAGCTTTATTCCTCTATAATTGTTGCACTCAAGAACATCACCTTCGTTTTTAAAGATGGGCACCAATAAACTTTTGTACCAATCATCAGGTATGAATTCTTCTTTTAACAACTTATTGAAGAACAAAGCTAACCACATCCATCCATCCACTCGCAGTAACTTCCACACTTCAACTGGTATTCCAAACTGGGCCAATGGCCTTACCATTCCTCATTCCATTTACTGTTATTATCTATACTACTAATCTATACTTATCTATACTAACCATTCTCACTAACCCCACATTTTCTGGTTTAGTTTCTAAAATCCCACTCCAATCATTTTTCTCATTCATTAGTCTTTCAAAATATTCCTTCCACCTCTCTTTGATTTTTTCATCATCTGATAGAACCATCCTAAAGTAAGGTGCGACTTGCAATTAACATTTATACACCAACGTTGCGAACTGTGTTTGGATTTACGACATCAAATTTAACCTGTGTTTAGGTAATGCATTTAACACTTTAGGGCGTATAAACCATTTACAATTAACGACTATTTTTACACCCTGAGTTAATATAAATTATGGTCATTAAGTCATAACAAAATTACATAAAAAAAATATTCGGCTTTTACATTGAAAAGGAGACTGAAACGATTACATACAATCTTGGGCCTAGGTGTAAGAAGATGAAAGTGGTGCCAATTAATAGCTTATATATTATCAACCTTTCACTGACAATTCAGCAGATTTTGTCAATCTGAGAACAGAGATATAAGAGATTAAGTAAAAGTGAAGTTATGTGACAATCTGTAATTAACAGCTGATTCCTGAAGTGCAAAATATGTTGTTTTGCACTAATATTATATTTACTAGAAAATGTTTGAAAAATCATAATATTTACTCAGATACCCGCGAAACGAGACACAATAGTAAAACAATAACAGCGCGGTCTCATAGGACCGGTTGGGGATTCAAACGTATAAATGAACGTCAACGACTTCAAGCGTTAGGTAAGCCTTAGCGCTTTGAGCTAAGTTCCAGCATGCTTGACAAACACAATCACTAATGCTTACCTAAAAATGGATCATTTTTATCAATCTTCAGCTACATAAACACTACTTAACGTTTGAATCCCCAACCGGTCCTATGAGACCGCGCTGTTATTGTTTTACTATTGTGTCTCGTTTCGCGGGTATGTACTATTGTGTATGAGGGTATTATAACATTGTTTGATAAATAAATAATTATTTGCCATAGCTGTGAACAATCTTTATAGGCCTTCTAACTACATGTATTTTAAACCGGCCAGGATGGTAGCTGGTTAGATGAGGTTATATTTACTTACAGACTGAGGTGCAAGCTATTGCCGAATCACACACAACACAACAAAACACGAAACGAGTGAGCAAACAAGAACAGTCGGCAACTGTCAGTGACATAGACTAAAAATAAGAAGAAAAATAAGAGAGATTTGAATCGATAATCATTAATATTGTTTTTTCAGTAATTAATTGATATTTGATTTATTGATATGTACATAGTTGAAATCGAAGACTATATTGCATATATACAGTGCATTTAATCACTTTGAGTTAATTTTTTTGTGCAAAAGTTTTATTTTCGTAACTGTGTAATCGATTAGTGAATCGATATCTCACGAAAACCATCTTTCTCATATTTCTCTGCTTCTAGAATGTGAATTGAAGTGAGTTTTTCATATTCTTAAGTAAAAAAATATGACTAATTTTTTGGATCATATCTCAACTTCGTACTTTTGGGCCTACCGTTTTCCATCTCCTTTACCTTTTCTAAGAAGCTATGACCGAAAATTTCTGGGTCGTATGTTATAACCATTTTTGACCGAATTTCTACATTTCGTATATACAGATCGATAGAGAAAAAAATTCTGAGAAAAATGGTACTTATATATACTTAACTCAATTTTGCCAAAATGGTTTATACGACCTTTCTACCCAAAGGTATCGATATGTAAATTACTAGTACGGCTGAGTACTCGAAACTGTTCGATAGCGTAGCGCATAGGTATAAGCTGCTGGTCAATATCGACTC
Source organism: Mythimna separata (assembly GCA_030763345.1). Taxonomy (NCBI): domain Eukaryota; kingdom Metazoa; phylum Arthropoda; class Insecta; order Lepidoptera; family Noctuidae; genus Mythimna; species Mythimna separata. The sequence goes on from CM061187.1 coordinate 9,924,947, forward strand.
GATATTGTCAGATAAATTAAGCTAAAAGCCCCACAATATCGTATTGTTACCGCCTAATGTGTAAACAGCCTATATCTCCATACACGATACAGACGAAATAGTCGTTAACACGTTCCACCTCAATTTGGAGGCAGGTAGTTATAGCCTCCATTATCAATGCAGTTTTTTTTTTGTTTAACCATGCTGTCCTAGTACTGCTCAAAAGCCCATAAAGGAAGATTCAAAAACGATCTTCGTTTCTCCTGTGTAAGAACCTATCAGTTGACGATGACCTAATCGAAAGCCCCGATTCTCCCGCTCTGCCCAAGAGCGGGAGAAGTCATTTCGATGAAGTGATTCTTAAAAAAAACAGGAGTAGTCGATATAGTATCATTTTGGATAGAGGCTTAATATTTAACAGTGGACCGCGTCCTTCAGGTGACATAATCATAATGACCAACCTACCTTAACTAAAACAGTATTTTCCTAAGAATTGATTTACACCTAGTCGTTATTCTACTAGCACACTTACGCAGTAGGTACACGAACACGCACCGATATGCGTATTGGCTATTATTTTTAGTCGCACAGATTTAGATTATACTCGTAAACACTGCCATTTTCATTGCCGAGTCGAACGCCGCCGTGTGACTATGTCACGTGATGATTTACAGAAACTATATTCTGTTCAATAAACCCGGAGACTAAATTGACATAAGTAATGTCAAAATTTCTATAGGAATGACGCCAGTTCTTTGGTGTTGAAATGTCATTTTAGTCTCCGGAATTATTGAACAGAATATAATTTGCTTTAAGGTTATGCAATGGTTTTTGTTTGACTTTTAAAAGAAAAAATTATGTAGCGTAAATAGTGCTTGACCGAAATCGTCACCTGATGATAAGGTGATGCAATCGTTGATGTTGAAGCGGTACTAAAAACCTATTCACTCTAGCCTTGAAGACATCCAAATTACAGATAATCAGTCTGGTACACTAAATTGTATACCTATATAAATAAAATAGAAATAAGTACAACAAAAATCGATCATCTTTATAATAATTATCATACACTGCTAGGACTTTTTTGAGGTAATCCAATGAATTCTCCCGCTCTGTGGCGGAGCTAGAGGATGGGTCAAACTTTTACTGACTAAAACCACACCTGTATCCTTCAGTGGCCCGAGGACCACGGGTTTCCTTTTCAGAAATTCCCCGTGACCCTAGTGAGTATCAGCTCTACTGAGCTTTTACGGTTTTGCTGACATCTCTTTGAGGTGCGCGAGCAAAACTACGCGCGGTGAACACTCAGTCAGGCTCAGTTCGCATGATTATCGGACGGCTGGACGACGAGCTACCCATTGCTCTTCGGCCGCAAGCCCGTGCCTACAGTTGCCGGAGATCGCCCTATGACTTGCGACACCCGGGGCGTATCCAGTCCCGGCGGCTGGGGCGTAAGGATGTCAGCCCAGCAGGACGGGTTACCGTCACCTCTGCCGATCGCCTCCACGAGGACACGGTGGTGGTCCGTCCAAGAGATAAAACACTTCAAAGAATGGCTCCACTGTGTCCTCCGGGTAGTCCACACAATGATGATACCTGGGCGCTTCTTCCGCCTAAATCCGGAACAGGATCCCCCAAACTTACGATGCCCGGAGAGCCTATGGCATACGGAAGGTGAAGATGTCGTGGCGCCTCTCCAGCCACTCTTCAAAGAAGGGCTTTACCCTTGGCCATGATTATGAAGTCTGTCCCCCGTACTGTGACTTTTCACAGCAGGAGAATTTCGCACTACCGTTGCAACCCCATACGGGTCGTGCATTTGTGCAAACACCGTTACCTCGATGAGACTGTGCAGTATCCCCAATGTCTGGTGGGCTATGACCCTCTGGGATGCATTCAGCTCGGCCGCCGGTCGCTTCTGCAGCGACAGCGCCTCCTAAAGGGCCATGGACAGCACAATTCCTGCGTAGCATAAATACTTTCTTAATTATCTGAATGTAATTAGATATTCATGGAGATCCTCTATTATGCAAAAACCTACCTTATTGGTGAGACGATAAAAAACCATAGGCGTGAAGAGTGTGGTAGTAGGTAGTGCCAGTAGGCCGTAGTCCGTACCCACCTCAGTATGGTTTAGCGCCCATCCTGGGATTTTAGGCTAACGATTATAGTTTGTTCCACAGAATGATATCCCCACATAAACAAAGAGAAATTTTAAAAAAATGTGTGTATTTAGCATACTGTCCTGTTTGGACAAAACAGAATAATACCATCGTAAACGAGAATGTGCAGAAACGATTTGTGGGGTCACTCTTTAGATGATCAAAGCCATTTGTCCCGATTAAAAAGAATTGCTTGACAAAATAACACATTTCGACCTCAAAACCCTTGTTTCGAACGAAAATAAGGAAATGACCTCCACAATAAACCTGACTGTGGACGTGTCCCGTGGGGTCATGGGGTGTATCTACACTCCATACCTAAATCCATAGTTAGACATAGACCAATGGGCGCTGCCCTTCGGGTTATATCAGTCAAACTTGGTCTTTTGCAAGAGAGTATCCATATCTTCATTTCTGAGCATGCAATAATAAAACATCAAAGAAAGCTCTCTATCTTTCCATGGCCGTAGGCGTGACCATTGCAGTGATTTTAAGAAACAATTAGCTCGGTAGGTACTGAAGCTTTGATGGTAAGGATGACGCAAGTTAGTGTACCATCCCAAGAGCATGACCCAAGCACGTCACATTGCAATATCAATGTCATTATCACTTCATTAGAGTATGACAGCGTAATACCTACAATTAGGTAGTAAAAACCAGCTTATCAAATATTAAACAAATAACTGTTCGCAATATGTAGCAATTTCCGCATTTATTACGTTTATTATAATATCCAATTTTTATAAATCTCTGTTAACAAAATTATGATATAGTGGTATACATAGTGCAATATTCATCTAATTATTTTAGAATTATTTTTGGTAAGGGAATGAACTCCATGGCGGGCAAAGAGCATAGTAAAATAATATGGCGGGCTCGCCCACCCAACGTCACAGATAACGTAGGCTTGTGAAGCAATGATATCGACCGAAGCGAACTGGCACAGTGAGCCAACTGGCAACATTATTCGCGCAGTTCATTCATTCGTTGTCGTGTGAGTGTACACGCACGGTGCTGCTGTCACGGTTTTACGAACGATCGTCATTGAAATAGTCCAAATTGTGGTGAGCGAACGTCGTGTTAATTTATAATTTTTTCTAAAATACAAAACTGTAAGTAGATTCTGTATTACAGGCATTGATATTGTATCCTTTATTACTTAACATTAATGTTACCAATGTAATGCTTGTATTGATCGAGTGATACACCCTACAGTTAATTTTAACTTCGGTTCTAATCTTTCCTGAATTTAAGTTATTAATGTGGATTTACTAACTGCAGAGTAATCAACGATTGCAAGAATAAGCTCAATGCATAACATTTTCGTGATTTGCTCCACATTTACTATTTCATGCACTTACGTAATATGACATTACGACACCTTGTGCCTTGGAACTGGGATGCTGACATTGATCCTGACCTAGTTCCTGATCGCGAATTCCAGAGCAATACTTATTAATAACTATTTAATGATTTATTTAATTATTTTTCACGTAAATGATTATTTCATTCATTGTAAGTGAATATTTACAAGATTCTGCTCTTAGAGCAAGGTAGATAATTTTTACCACATTTTCCTGATAACCTACCGGTTTATGCTAAATATTCTTTTTTAATTACTAATAATTAAGTAATTACTACATAGATTTATTTCATGAAATTCAAAGAATATTTCAATCACATAGTAGGAAGTATTAGAATCATGACCTTGAAGTACATGAGTAATAAGTTATCGTAATCTCAACATAACCTCACTGTGATAAATTTATGCTGCGTTTTTCCTGTAGTTACATGAAAACTTAAATTTCTTCTAACTTTTCTTGTTCATTCTTTCTAGAAACATGGGAATCCCCGCTGGTAATGCTGAAAATGGCAAGAAAATCTTTGTTCAAAGATGTGCCCAGTGCCACACTGTAAGTACTATATAATTCTGTACCTATCTGTACATCATCACATCATCCATGCATTTGACATTGTCTATTGTCACTCATGACATTGAAACTTTTATTTCTGGCGTGGTATGGCATGATTAAATAAATGAAAAGGAAAGAAGTTCTGTAATTCCACAAAGTAATTTAGAGTTTCCTGTTAAACTATTTGTCAGAAAACCCCACATTTTTGTATGTTTATCAAAGTAGGTTTCATTTCACAATGAGTCATTGCAATTTGTCTTAAATGTCAGTGAGGTAGAAGTTATGCATGTGCCATAAAGCAACTTACAACTAGAGTAATGAACACATGACTGTCACATGTAAAGTGGTTCCATTTATAAAATTACTTGGGGAATAGCTAACAGTTCTATTTTTTTTTAATTAAAGAAGATTGTCAACTTTTTTCTATTGTAACTTGATTTTTTGTTTTAATTGTTGTTTTGCGTTTAATTACTATACACCTTGTACATGATGTTGAGCATTTTTTGATAATATTACGTTCTATATTACAGGTTGAGGCTGGTGGCAAGCACAAAGTAGGACCCAACCTACACGGGTTCTGGGGCCGCAAGACTGGCCAGGCCGCTGGCTTCTCATACTCAGATGCCAACAAGTCCAAAGGTTAGTTGCTTATTTTTAGTTTAAACATTCTCAACATTCTCACAGTACTAGAATTCTGATGATTGATGCAACTTATGAAAACATAATGAAATCAATAATGTTGAGTATTGGTGTTGAGTTGTTTTTAATGGTTCCATTGTTGCTAAACATATATTTTTTGTATGGCAACAGTAGTTGAGCATTTGCATCAAAATCATTGTGCATGATCATTTATGTTGTAATACTATAATGGTACTTGTACCACAATTGATAAGATCATGGTCAAAGTCCCATTGTCAGTGTCCACTTAATGTAAGAGGAATATCAGGCCACGTGGACACTGCTCAATCACTATAATATCACAATCACAAATTCCAAGAAATACCAATGTTTGATTAGCTATCACTTATCTATCAGTCTTCTATGATAAAGAAGCATTTTATCAAAAATTATATAATAATTCAGTAATCAATTTTGAAAATACCAGCTAGTTAAAAATTTATGTGTGTGTTTTTTAAAACCTACTTGCAAATAAATAATTTATCAATAAATTTCTTTTATAGGTATCTCATGGGGTGAGGACACCCTCTTCGAGTACCTGGAGAACCCCAAGAAATACATCCCTGGCACAAAGATGGTGTTCGCCGGTCTCAAGAAGCCCAATGAGCGTGCCGACCTCATCGCTTACCTAAAAGAAGCCACCAAGTAGATTTACAAAGACATAGGAAAAATTTCGTTTGGAATAAGAGGAACTTTCCATTTTATTTATGGAGTGTACCTCTTATTTTTTAGCCCAATCAGTATCATCAATCGTATTCTGCAATGTTAAGTTGCGTGATACGTTTAGTGTAGTTCACAATCATGTTCTTAGCTGTTAATACAATTATGTGAGTACAAGATACAGTGTGGAGTCTATACCTTGAGTATACTCTTGATAATGTTGTGAATGGAATTACTGTTATTAAATTATTAACTAGACGCCTCCCAAAGCTTTTCATTCGTGAATGTTCGACACAAATCACTATTTATTTTCTTCTGTATCACCTCAATTCCAATGTGTATTGACTATTAATTTCGGATAATTGTTACCAATTATTAATTAGTGGTTAATGAAGTTATTTAATAAATAATTTTAATTAGGTATTAGTTTTGATTTTTTTGGCACCTTTTTTCTAAAATTTGTTATACAACTTATAAATAGGTATAACTTTTTATTTTTAGTCAGGAACTTTTAAATGCCTATTAAAAAAAAACTACCCATGTACTGAGTTATACCAGTTCTAGCTGAGGGCCTTTGTAAAGTCTGCGTATCAGTGGCAACACTTCTACAACATGCAATCCCAAATTATGTCAAATTGCAACAACTAATGCTTGTATTTTTAGCAGAGACCTCTTATACTTTCGGAGCCAAGGACCGAATACTTATAGGTCGTACAATAACGGAAGAATCGTAGTTACTCAGATACCCGCGAAAGGAGACACAATAGTAAAACAATAACAGCGCGGTCTCATAGGACCGGTTGGCTAATAACTACCTATGTAGCTTGAAGCCAAATGACATTCGAAAATAATCCCAAGGGGCAACACCCAGGATTCGGAACATAGGTACGGTGGAAGTTTACGCCGCTTGGGTTTAGCACCGCCGATCGGCGGTGGCTCTGATTCAGGACATGGTCCGGAGCGAGAGGGAATAGGAAGCGGTCGCTTCATTTTCTGCGAACTTGCAAAGCAGTAATGCGAGCGAAGGAGATTGCAAGAGAAGAGCTGCAATCGTAATTCGTGAGGGAACGGAAATCCTCATGCATTCCCCGGGCTTGCGAATAATTTGTCTACAATCCTGGGGCATGCATGAGGATGTAACCACTAATTAGACTAACTGATTAGTAACGGATAGCTTGCCGTATGGCCGGTAATGACTAAACCCGAATCGACTGTCGACGGCGCGTAGTATTCCACTCGCGCCTCAAATCGCGCGATCATGACCCTAGAATACTGCCACCAAAGAAAACAGGTGGGTTTTAGTCAGTTGGTAATAGTCTGACGCACACTGTCATTCCACTCTAGAGAAGTCATTTGATGATTTCGCACTCAAAAAAAGGGTTCAACACCCGAGTTTACCCCGTGTGCAAGTCTTATTCTATTTCTGATCATGTTTTAAGTTTTCCGTATGTTAGGTAAGTTTCATCCAAATCGCCTGCGTAAAATTAGTAACTATGTAAGTACTTCCCATTATTATAATAGTACATTACGATATTAGTGCGTAAAGATGGTTATAACATGCGAGGCGGAATTTCAGCCCGAGCCGAAGGCGAGGGCGTAACTGAGCCGAGCATGTTATAACCAATACGCACGTATATCGTACGACGTTTTTTAACACATTTGCGAGGAAACAGAAAAAAAAACATTTAAAAACATTTTCATTTTAAAAATTGCTGCGCACTGATTGTGTGAGGAACATCTTAGTGTTTAGCGCCAAAGAAATCGAACGCAAATATTGTTTGGTAAAATGACAAAAATTACAAAAAATTACGAAAATTACTAAAAATGACTGAAATGAAAGAGTGACAAAAAATGACAAAAAGTGTCAAAAAATGACAACAAATGACAGAAAATCACAAAAAATGACAAAAAATGACAAAAAGTGACAAAAAGTGACAGAAAATGACAAAAATGACAGAAAATCACAACAAATCACAAAAAATGACAAAAAGTGTCAAAAATTACAAAAAGTGTCAAAAATGACAAAAGATGACAAAAAGTGACAAAAAGTGTCAAAAAATGATAAAACATGACAAATGATAAAATGATGAGGCTATTCAAATTTCGAACTAATGGCCGCGCGCGAAATGGCAAATAATGCTGTTATGGAATTTGTATGGACTATAACTTAACTATTTGCTTTACATAACACACGCGTTTTTTATGACCCGCTTTACATATTTAAAACCGGTGGAATTACATCAGCTTTACGAGCAACTGTGTTAAAAATTATAGCTATTATAGTGCTAATAGCGTACCTACTATAATGCAATACTGTAACAAAATTAATTAAAATCTATTTTGCCGTTTGAGTGTACCTAACAAATATACCTACCTACGAACAACGCGGAAGGCTCGCTCCTCATAAATGTCTACATAGTGTAAATATTAAAACATTTAAAAACGAAATGCAGGTGCAAACTTTCTTTGACCATTATTGTAAAAAACATGGTGCGGCTTAATTTCTTTTTCAGATAAGTTTATCAATGCAAGAATCGTTAGAGGCTGCGAGTGCGTATGAAATCTACTGCTCTGGGCCTCGTCCCGTAGAAAGGACTGGGGTGTTAACTTCCATATACGTCTGAGAGAGCAACGCATGAGAGACTACGACGCCATCTCGGGTGCAGGATGCAGTCTCCATCCGGTAAGTTTTTTAAAGAGTGATTATCGCATTTGTGGATAGCGGGATATACCTACCTACTTTATACATAGGTAAACTATAAATGCCACACCACTGTTGCTACGTTACAAAGATAGTGATAATACCCATATTATGTTATCAAAATTGGTAATATGTGTAGCCATGATAAGGTTGCTGCTTAGCTGATTGTTGTTTCATGTAGCACGTTATATATGGAACAACATTTAGCTGGTAGGAGCTGTAGGCGCGGGTGTTTACTAAAAAGTAAAGAGCAGCAAACTTCTTCTTCGTGTCACTGGCACGATCGTGATTTGATTTTTTTTCTCCTAAACTGCCAGCTACACAATGGTAGGTATTCATGAAAGTGTGAAAACACTTCTCTGTCATCGCTAGAGGCACTCAGCGATCACTTTGGCTACCAGTGGCATAATTAGCCCCAGAAGAACTTTAGTCAATTAAAAATGGGATCGATTTTTAACCTTCTGCGGCAGAGCCTTATTCTTTTTATAGGCCGATTGACACAACATTCCCATTTCCGAGGGCAGGTCTCGAAGGAAATAGTGGGATTAATTGGTGAGAAGACTATGCCCCAATTATATTCGGTGATAGCTACACTCGCGCCAGTAGTGTAGTGGCTCTTGTCTTATAGTACCTACATTTGTGAAAAATGAGTGTAATCAATTTCTGTAACAAAACGAACCACTCAACTCATACACAACTATGAACTAAACGCATAATCTGTCACACTGACAGTTCGATTTTCTTTTTTGTTTGACTTGACGGATGTGCAATTTCTCAATGAAATGAACGATTGCGTATGATTGTAATATTTTAACGTTATTAAATTAACAAAACTCAGCATGGAAGTACAATAGTTTCAAAATATTAGTGATAATCTAAATTACTCGAATTGTGACTCGAATAAATGCTTTCGCACTTAATCAGCCTATGGTGAGTTCGTTTACATATTTTGTGACCAAAAATCTATTAAAAATACATTAAAATAATAGTGTACGTCAACCACTAAATTAAAAATTAAACTATATTAACGTTTTATGTTATTTTTTATTGATATTATTTATAGAAAACAAGGCAACAGTTTCTAAAATTATGACCAAAATTCATTTTAAAAATATATTTTATTTTACAAAATTTTAACTTTCAAACTGATACAAGTTGACGGACACTTGAATTTTTTAATATGTTATAAGTGCTTATATTTTATTTTAGTTCTATTTTTCTTGCTTACCAGATAATATCAGCATTAATGTTAAAGGCTTGAATGTTACTGGAGATCATTAAGTTAAAATAACTTGAAAATGGCCAAAGCTTCAGTTGTATTAAGCTTCCATAGTATATTAATTCATCAGTCAGATATTAATCTATTGTCTGGACCATACTGGCTGAATGATACTATCATATCATTTTATTTTGAATACTTAGAGAAAAAGATATTCAGAAATGCGAAAGAATTACTGTTTGTATCACCAGAAGTGACTCAGTGTATAAAGATGGTTCAAGAAGATGAAATAGCAACATTTTTAGAACCTCTTGGTGTAAGTAAGAGACAGTTTGTGTTCTTTGCACTAAATGATAATGATACACCAGACATGGCCGGCGGCTCGCACTGGAGTCTTCTCGTTTATTCCAAACCGGAAAGCTGTTTTTACCATCTGGACTCTTCGTATGTGAGCAATCATAAAGCTGCTTGGGAGCTAGCAAGCCATCTTATACCTTACCTATCCAAGGGTGAGTAATCCATATTTTTAATCAAATTCAGTATAATTTTTTCTAAATTCTAAATTAATTCTGTGATCATGGTTTAAAGTGATAATTATTAAATCAGAGCCCATGCATCATCATAGACCAAACCAAATATAGATTACAAAGAATACAGATTAACAATTTTGGTGTCATTGACTCAGCTAAATTGTTGTATTGTATTGTGCATTGCATGTCTATAACGCATATTTTGTTTACGACTGGCACCCCACAGCTCCTCAAGGAAGGCCGAAGCAGTGCCTTGGTATTACTAATCAGCATAAGAGTTGTACAATATTTGAAAAAACTTGCTAGTTGAAATCTGGGCATAAACGCAAGTCGACTCAGGAGGTGGGTTATGGGCACTTAAATAAGTGATTTTATTGTACGTTCTTGGCACCAAAATTGTTAAATGTCCACCACCTGTTTTACATGATAATCATGCTTACGTTTGGAAATATTTTCAGGTAACATCAACTTTGTGAACAAAGATTGTTTACAACAGGGCAATGGCTACGACTGTGGGGTACATGTCATATGTAACGCTGAGAGGCTTGCCGAGCATGCTCATCATACAGGAGAGATCGCCAGCTGCGAGATGATCGACAAGATAAACCCCTCGGTCAAGAGGAAAGAAATATTAAAAATAATTTATGGCCTCGCCGGCTCAGATTAATTTGTTGTGTTAATGTTGTTAGTTACTGATGTGCTTTGTTAAAGTAATTTATTAATATTAAAATTTGAATCAATTACATTGATCAATTGGTTTTTTTTAACAAAATTTTCTGTAGCTTTGTTTTGCCAAATTGTCTTTCATCACTTACATATCTTATGTGGGTCTTATCTTTAGAGATTGCCAAGTAAATAGTGCGTGAGTCACTTTTGTGTTCTTGCTCTGTGGTTTGTATAGATCAGTGCTATAATTAACAATATTGTAAATACTATAGTCCATCTCTATGCACTATACATACTTAATTGCTATAACTTTAATCATGCATGATTTGACGAATATCAGACTTGGCCAATGGCATTCAACCCATTTTGCCTAGCTTTTCTGTTTATAAATATACCATAAGATGTTAACGTTTAAAAAATTTCGATTGTCGGGGCATCATTCGCGCTCACTTCAATTGTATGCTTATCACTTCATAGTATTAAGCAAAGTCGCTTCCCGCTGACAGATAGACAGACAGCGGACTTAGATTATTAAATATGCTCATCGGATTTTGATGCGGTTTTTTGTAATAGAGTGATTCAAGAGAAAGGCTTATCTGTATAATATAGTAGAGAAACACTAATAAATTTTGCACGCGTGTGAAGCCGGGGCGGGTCGCTAGTTCCTAATATACTTAAGCTATATTTGCTCTTACATAAAACTTCTAGATAAATAATAATTTTACAACTAGAAATGTAAATATATACATCTACGAATATGAAAATACTAAACTGTTTTGTAAACGGTAGAAAATCGCGTGGCGTTTTAATCTATGACCAGATGTTGGTCTAACTAAAGAATGGTATAAACTGGCATGTTGATTCACTCATGAAAATTTATAATTTACTAGCTTCTTCTAACGGTTTGCGTGAACCCCAATTCTTCCCCGTAGGGGATGCAATTTGCAAAATTCTGCTTTCATTCAATTAAAGTAAACATTGTTAATCGCAATTTACCGTTTTGAGGATCCGAACAAACTGATGACAAAATCTATCAACAAATTAAACTGATGAAGTGATGAGTGATGACAAAAGCGAGGTGGGTCTGCAGATGACATTACCACAGTCAATTCATTACTGACGTCATTCACTAGTTTCATTCTGTACTTAGTTACGATGCTTACAACTATGTTGGTCAATAGCTTTATAATCCAAAGTTGATAAAGTAGGTAATTTTTAACCAAAAATGTTTTGAAAAATGAAAGTCGGAATCACCTTCACTTGCCCCTTCGAGGAATCATCACCAAAGCTGTAAAAGAAGTTACCAATCACAGTTTTCAATTAGGTGCCTACTTGCAGTTTTTTCCCCATAATACAAAAGCTATCGGGCCGGATAAACCGTCCTCTACGGTGTGAAATATTGTATTTTTCATTCTAATACTTAGTAATTTATTATCAGACTATCAGTACACCATTTTATTCTAATAATCATCTGTCAAGCAATGGGGTGATAGTGTAGGCGATCGGCGGCGGCGACCTCTTGCTCCGGGCCCTGGTTCAGGCCATGGTCTGGAGCACAAGGTAATGGGGTGCGGTCGTCTCCATCTGCGAAGCAGTATCTATCACCACTCACCAGCGAAGGAGATGGCCGCAAAAGAGACACCCTGCACCGCGAGCTTGCGGACGACAAGCATGGGTAGCTCACCGTCCGGCCATCCATTCAAAAGCTGCCCCGAGTAAACGGCGACGACGAAGTGTGACAGTAAAAATCTGACACGCATTCTCACTCCGTAGAGTGGGAGAAGTCATTGGATGATTTCCAACCACATAAAACCGTCACCCCATACAAGAGTGACTAATCATACTTACCAGTCTGAACATTTAGTACCTACTTACCTATATTTAACCTATCAATACCTGCGAAATGAGACACAATAGTAAAACAATAACAGCGCGGTCCAATGAGACCGGTCGGGGATTCATGAATTAATACAAGATGTGGAAATATTAAGACTGCGAAAACTAGTGTTGTTGCATTTCGAGATTGTTTCGTAACTGTTTTTAGCCTAAAGAAAATTAAAAGTCATTGGTTTAGCCATCAGACTGTTTTCCTAGGTGCTACCTACTTAAAAAAAGTATTATAGATCATCGTTATACTGTGAAACAGGCACATACTACCTATAATGTGCGTTTTTGCATTTTTTATTCACTGTTAAGGGGCATGTTCAAAGGTAGTCCGCGAAATGATTTTCTAAGATTTTTCTATATTGCAGTTCAGATTCAAGTTGTATGTTGATTAAAATATGATTCGCGGGAGTAATACGTATCGATTGTTCGAATAAAACAGTTAAAATCATCAATACATCTCTTTCAGTTCTTTCCATCCCATTGAATGGCTATTTTACGAAAAAAGTATTTCTATTTTTATATGCAAAGAGTTTTAAATTCCGGCTTTCTTCAAAACTAATCTTTAACAAAATGCATTGGTATGTTACAATTTTAAAGTTTTGACCACTCGCCCTTTTACCTTCTTCTTGACTCTGATATCCTACTGATACTTTCTACACTCACACTAACCCAATTGACTGGCATAAACTTACATTTAAAAAATGCACCTGAGGTCCTACTACAAGCTCTTATTGCGATCCTTTTGACGACCCAAACTCTACTGTTAAAGGGATAGCGCTGTATGTATAGGGTGTATATTACTGTATATCTCCTCCCTCCATTCCTCTTTAGAGCCCGCACGCCTGTCATTTTAACACGTCAGGGTAGTCCCATGACTGTACTTCTGAAATTTTAGGAAAGAAGAAAGCCTTCTTTAGTAGGATTCTTGAGCCCTTTTGAGATTGTGAAGCTGTGTTTAAGATTATGTGCATAAGTGATAGGTAGTAAGTTAATAAAATAATACAAATAAACATGTTTAGTAAATGTTTTATTTTTTTCTTTTCCTTATTATTACTAGACTATCGAAAACAGATATCGAGAAGTAACCAGAAACTATGTTATAAACATAAGAGGATTCTGTCTTATAGCCAGACAATTCATACAAATAAGTAATTAAAGCAAGTGTATTATGTAAACAACTTATGTCTTATAGATTTTATTGGTGTCCGCCACTGTTCGAAAAGCATGTCAGAAAGTTCTCAATGTCTTATATATTATTGAAATCTCAGGATATTATCACAAAAAATATTATGCCAAAAAACAACTACATTAAAAAAAAATGTCATTACTCGATGATTGAACTTTCAAATGCCTTGATGGCTGTTTTACCCGTATTAGATAACAAATGGTCATGTAATTGTATAAAACTCATCCTTTAATTTATTCTTACTTTTATGGAAAGATAATGTCAATATAATCATATCCTTGTATAAAAACTGTGCCCAGCTCCCAATGTTAGGTTAATAAATAGCTATACCTATATCACACCAGGATCTAATATATCTAATATGTACTATAAAATACCGTTAACAATTATTTTAATAATCTGAAAATATATAAATATTATGTAAGTATAGTATCTAAACATTATTTTATCTGACAAAAGCTAGAGTTTCATAAATATAAAAAATATGTAAAACATTGTACAAATATATTAAAAAATATAAAATATATTGTGACATCATAATATGTAGTAGAAGCTAGAAATGCAAAATTCATGAATGTTGAGGTTCTACCCATCCTCCAAATGCTCGATCTAATTCTTCAGCTACTGCAAAACATAATCTATCCTGATTGTGGTTTGCAATTACTTGGATTCCAATCGGTAAACCTTCGCTACTTAACCCTAGGGGAACTGTCGTAGATGGTAAACCTAAACAGTTGATAATAGCTGTGTAAGAAAAGTTGAAAGCTTTAAGTAACGGTTCATTGTGATACGGCGCCGTTGTGGGGTGTGTAGGGAATAAGAAAACGCCGTCGTTCCCAAGTAAGTTCGAGAAGATCCTCTCTAGATCTTCACGTAGTTTCAGGTAGTGTTTGTACTTCTCACTGCCGATTTCTACACCTCCGTAGTCAAATAGAGAAGTGATCAAACCAATAAACGTGTTTCCAGAGAGCCCAAACATACATTTCACCATTTCGAATAAGATCTTTCCCACAGAATCTTTCTCCATAATCCAATGGCCAAACCTTTTGGCCCCCTTCATGTTTGAGAACCAAATGGCCATTGATTTGCGCAATAGAGGTATTTTCTTCTCTACAGCGTCGATTTGATATTGTTTTTTCAAGAATTCCGTAACCATTTTCATTGCTGAAATAATTTCTGGATCAACAGGGTCCAGCAAGGGACCGTCCGTGCTAAACTGATAATAGTACTTCAGCTTTTTGACATCGACGGGTTCATCTAGGTTCAGTTTTTTGGCGTTATATCCTGCTATAATTTTTGTGAGAGGCTTCAAGTCCACCGCGTGTCTAGTCATTGGTCCGATACCTGCAGGCACAGAAAAAATATATTAATTAAGGTAATATATTGGACATTGGAATAGTCAAACTGCACATAATATTTGTTTCTGGGCTTTCGCACTAAAGGTCCACAGTAATATAAGACGATTTGCTTACCCAAAAATGAATTCAGTAAATCCGACTCAGGTATGGGGTACTGTCCTTTGTTTGAAACGATATTGCGTGAAGGCTTGTGACCAAATACCCCGTTGAAATAAGCTGGCATTCTTATTGAACCACCGATGTCAGATCCTGTAAACATAAATTATTTATTTATTGTATATCTACATGTTTTCAAATGGATATGGATCCTAAAAGGGCACAGCAGCATATTTTTAGTAATGCGTGAATTATGTCGTACATTACATAATTCATACAATTGCATACTAGTTGATTAATAATGTATTACACTCTTTAAGAAAAGAAAGACTGTAATAAGCAATCTCATACAAAGATATCGATTTTACATTACTATAAGGTTGCTAAGTGATGACTTGAAGTAACACATTAGCAAAATTACTTGCGCAAAGAGACGTAAGTATATGAAATAAACGGTACGCTTTACCTCTGAATTATTTTAGCTATTGTACCTAATCTCGATTTAAGCTCCGTTACTGACAACAGGCTCTTTAAAATATACATAAATAAATGTTGGGTTCAGTATAGTTTTGGGAAGTACAGCACTGGTGTTTATGCTATGTAATAATCTACTCTGCTCTACAGCTATTGGGCCTTCGAGAGACATTTTTTATGGCATCTTAAGTTAGTGCCAGAATGCTTTGTCGGTTTCACGACAAACGTGGCAACGTAGCGTGTTCTGTACAATGTATAACTTCTTTTGGTGTACAATAAAGTTTATTCTATTCTATTCTATGCTTCCATTCATAATTCGAGATCATCTTACTAAACTAGTGCGCTTCTCCATCAACGACTGCATCACTGCTTACCATCAAGCAGGATCGCGGTTAAGCACTGGCTTAAATTATTAAAAGAAATATATCGCTATCTGCTTAAGTTATTAAAAAACGTAAAAAGTTATGGAGTTGCAATGAAATTAAAACTTTGTTTTTAGGTACCGGTATGACATAGAGTTTCTTGTTCAAAAATTGTATCACTATCTCGAATTCTACATTCAAATAAATCTGGTTTCATATTTTGCTTGCTTAGACCAACAAAAAAAGGTTTGCTAGCAAACTTTTTCAAAACTATACTCCGTCGGTTTAGGTAGTTAACTAAATGTAAACAATATTGGCATGTCTTTTTGTCTAAAAGTTGTCTATAATTTGTATATAAAAATCTTTGCGACTAGGTATTAACCTAAATCGATGTTAGCTAATAAACTAAATGTAAATAATCTTTGTGTATATTATATACGACCTCTTTAATATAAAAAGACATACCAAGATTGTTTACCTTCAGTTAACTACCTAAACCGATAGACCATAGTGTCGTTTGCTTGCAAACATTTTCAAAACTAGTGTCTCTACGCTGTACGTAGTGTACGTACCTATGCCAAACACGCTGCCAGCAGCTGATTGGCAGCATCCTTCTCCACCAGACGAACCTCCCACGATTCTGGTGGTGTTGTAAGCATTCTTCGTTCTGCCGTGGATGTGGTTGTGGGTTTCCCACCTGGAACATGGACATTATTTCCATCTTAATAACTTTACCAAGAATATTATAAAAAATATATACCTTCTAATATATGTGTGTTTGGGTAGGTAATTTTAGATTTAGATACGTATATGGGAGACTAGGGTACCTGATTGTTTGTTAGACTATAAACCATACAAGCTTCTACAACCCTATTTAGTAATCTCCGCTCGGGCGTTGATTTCAGTTAAGAAACAAGCCTTTGTGCAATTTCTCTCTCTCTTGACCTTTCATAATTGCATCTTCAACATTAATGACTGCGGGATGCGTCAGTCAGTCACGAAACTTGTTTATACATTTAGAAGACTTTAGGCGGGATTTCATCCAATGACTTCTTCCGACACCCCCTCCCTCTTAGGCAGAGCGGGAGAGCGTGTCAGACTTTTACTGACTAAAATCCACTCCTATCTCTTCTTTCTTTTCACTTTCACATAACCGTGAAACACCACGCGCCGTCGAAGACTTGGGCTCGCTCCGGACGGTTACCGCTACCGAGTTACCCATTGCTCGCCGTCCGCCAGCCTATGCCTACGGTGGCTGGAAATCAGGGTCAGGATCACGGCGGCTGGGTTTGCTAGCATTTTTGCCTCGTAGAAGGATGGACCGCCTGCCATATACATTTAAAAGAGCGTAGACTTACCACATGCACAGTTCAGGTACATTTGTGAGACCAATGATGATGGCGCCCTTCTGTTTTAGCAGCATCACGGCATCACTGTCTTCTTCAGCGATCACATCTTTACGGAGAACCACACCGGCCGTGTGGTGTAAACCTTGAAAGTAAAGATACAGGAAGGATATATTAATTTTTCTTTCTGGAATTTTCCAGAAGCGGTTCCTCTCCTAGAAATGAGGCTTGAGTCCTAACAGTGGGAAACATTACAAGGCCAATATTGCTATTTTGATATTTATAGATCCAATATATAAACTTGTGCCCGATTGTAGGGCTCACTCCCTTTTACATGGGACGTAACGTAACTGGCTTAACTTAATGTGAGTGTTACAAAAGGTACTCCCTGGTTAATCCTTTTGAGGAACAGGCGTAACGATACCTTATTTATTTATGAAAAAGATTTAGACTTGACAGACATCACTGGCATGTAAACAGAACAAGTGAAAAAACAAAGGGTTAATTAAAATGGCGATAGTATTTAAAAAGCGCAGATTTTTATGAAATCAGGACTAACACTGACTAAAAATTTAATTACTGGATCTATAAGCATTAGATACACGTTCGTGCGTCGATGTCTATAACACGGTATATAACATTAAAAACCTATAATACCAATTTACCTAGCTAGCAATTTTGCCGCCAGTGACGACTTAAAACGATTACACTTTCCCTCGTGCGTGTATACTTTACCTAAGCCTCTGGGCAAGAGTGATTGGATCGGTCGTTGTGGTCAGTGACTGAGTAAATAATGAATCAGCTACAATCACAACGTAGGAAAAAATACCGACTGAACATTGGTCTTATAATGTCCTTGATCCATTCTAGTCGTAATCATTAGAAATTATCACTAGTTGTGTATGTATCATGATTGTATGTATTTATAATATTATTCATGAATTGTACAACAACGTGAAATGAATAATTATAGTACTAACTTAAGGAAAAACTATGGCTATTGTATTGGATAAATAGTAAAAAAAATATATTCGGTTTACACCTGTTCCATACGTTTCAATTAGGTAGCTATGCGATCGTGGAGCATAAAAAAACAGTAGTTAACTTCAAACAGTAGGTACACTTAGGTAATTGGCAACCATATTGTATTGCCAATTAACCGTTAGCAATTAAGTTGAAATTAGAATTCAAGTAACCTAACGTATATGACTGACCTTTTTTAAAAATCTTTTTTTTTGTACTTATTTGTATTTAGAACATAAGTACTTAGTCCTTTGATATAGATCTTAATTACTGGCAGCGGACAATACAAGAGATCTTTGAAACCACAACAATAAAAGTACTAAGTAATCATTAAAAAGTTGCAATGGAACAGAAAATTGATGATGCTGTTCAGTCTTAACAATGGAATGGCAACCATTGTTACCTTCGACTAAAACCTTATTAAGTATATACTCTTTTATAAGTCTTCTTAATCTTTATTTTGTGTTACTTTTTACCTATATAATTATTTGGTTTTATTATACTTAGGACCTGTTTCACAATGTCCGAGTAGCCGCTACTTCCCGGATAAATTCAAAAATGGAACAGAATTTGTATGAAATTATATGCCAAGTAAGTTATTGGCAATTTAATCATAGGTGGTGAAATAGGCCCTACCTAAGTCTATATTTTCTAGGCCAAAACATGTGGCAATGTACCTAGCGACACCCTCTGAGTACCTATGTAGGTGCATCCTAGCTGTTCTTCTGAACGACTGACCATAATACAAGCCTTCGGCCTAATTTGGTGTTCAGTATCAGACATACTGTGAAGTCCTAAATATGTCTTTTTAAACTCGCGACTGGATGACTCTATATGTCAATTGTGACAAATAAACGTTCTATTTATGTACTTATCTTACCTTTAACGGCTATACAGTCTTTGGTCGTAAACGGAACGCCAAGGAAGGGCTTCTCTTGCTCCAGTTCAGTGGCCGTTTTGGAGCCACTCCGCACGAGGGCATCGGCCTCCCTGGCTTCCTGTAATGCGGCTTCGAATCGATCTTCCACGAAGCAATTGAGCGCGGAATTGACATCTTTAATCCGCCTGATGCATGCTTCTATAACTTCGACGCTGGTTATCTGTAAATAATTTACATAAACAGTTAGGCCTTGTAGTGTAATCTACACTAATAATTTCTGAAGAGGTAAAGTTTATGAGCTTTACAAGCGGCTTCGCCAGCGATTATAACTTTCTCCATACGAAATTTAGACCCTCGTTTCATTCCCTTAAGGAGTGAATTTTGGAAAATCCTCTCTTAGTCTTTGTACACATCATAAAAGGAACTTCTGTGCCAAATTGCAGCGTTCTAGGTCCAACGGTTTGGCCTGGGCGTTAATGAATCAGCGAGTGAGTCAGGATTTGACCTTTTGTACGTACGTACGTAGGTATAAAAGATAGGATCGCGTTTGACCACTATTTCACCAAATGATGTGGTCGATGATAGCCCATGGTTGCCTAGAAGTAACACACTTATTCTTGACTTAAAGATCCCTAGGTTGTAGGTCTCAGGAAATACAAACTCCAGCAGAGAATGCCACTCCTAAACTGTACACACAATTAATGTGTTCCCAAAACGCGTTTGAAACTGGTTTGTTTGTTGCAGCTGGATGCAACTGTTGAACCACTAAACACAATTGACAATTCTTTTTCTAGTAGTGAGCTATACTACATTATTCCCGACTGAAAATGTTTGATGTCCAGCGAAATAAGCACGGGTCAGCTACTACAGCTTAAAGTTGAAGAGTTTATTTGTTTAATTCATGAATCCCCGACCGGTCCTATGAGACCGCGCTGTTATTGTTTTACTATTGTGTCTCGTTTTGTGGGTATGTGATAGGTTAAAAGCGTTAATCTGTTTTCTATAATCCAACTATTGGGGAATTTGTTTTCACGTTACGATGCTTACGAGCATAGCAAAAAGAAAAGAAGTCAGAACGCTTACCGAAAACTAAGTAATACAGCAGAACATAAGTAGTGTGATAATGAAATAATTTTATTAATCCAAACAAACCGACCTTGGATTACCTACAGTCGACTTTGGTTTCTTTTATAAAAAAGTAATAATTATGCTCATAATCTTAAAACCAGCAAGTTTTTAATAAAAACGAGTTTCGTTACATGTGTTATTGACCTTGTTCGTGAGCTTATCATGGAAATAGTAACGTTGGATATACTCAAAGAGCAAGAAATTATTGATAACATATTACCTACCTACCTACTTTTTATTCAGTTTTAACAAGACCTTGTCAATAGAAGAATTAATATCTCAAAGAATAAGATATCTACGAGGATAAATAAATTCATCATTTTCCTGTTTGAAATTTATCTGACATAGCAACACATTGCTCAAGTCTTCTTTGTCGCATTTTAAAAAAAGATCATTTAATAATTAATTCAGGAAAACTTTTAATGTTTTCGCTAACGAGCATTGTAAGTAAGGAATTAAGACGAGCTGTCACCACTTCGATCCCAGGCCTGGCAATCGTTACAAAATAATTACCAAGTTTAATGTTCAGTACTTAACCGCAATTATCTTCGGCTTACGTTCGAAGCTTCGTTTTCAATTTGCTGAAACTTTTCCCGAAGCTTTGTATACGAACTGAATGAAAACAAATTTTGAAGATAATAAAATAATAGGTAAAGATTATTTAAGAGATTTGAACAGTTGATGGCTTTCAATACACAGTTACTGTGGTTATATTAAGATATTATATTCGTTATGGATATAAATCGTTTTTGTGTAACAAATTCAGCTGCCATGTCATATGAAATGATGGTCCACTATCCACCGACGCGTAGCTTACACGTGTATTCGTAAGCTTGCATACAAAACTATGTTTTGTATACAAGCCTCACACAGGCATATATATACTAAGACGAATACGCGTCTATGAAGTTACCCGTCTGTGGACAGTAGGGCTAAATCAACAGACCTGTGCGAAGACAGATGTCGCCAAATGTCTCGAAGAGTCTAAGCAAAAGAACATACATCCCGTGCCCTACTTTCAAGAACGCTATAAAACTCATTCACATCTTCAATGGGCATGAGTCTATCTCCAGAAGGTTCGTTGCAAAGCGAAGAAACTCTTTCATGGTATTTATTCATACTAACAAAGCGAGTACAAGTGTACCAGCCCACGGTTTCATTCGGTTCGTGATGCTTACAGCCAATTCGTGCCGCATTGTGCGTCCATTTAAACTCGGAATTACTAGTTATGTTACGTAGTTGATCAATCAACATCGGGTGTTATGTTTCCTGATGGTTATTATGTGGCATTATTATGATTGCACTGATGTTTGTTGTTGTTGTTTAGCTATATTCTTAGGGGATTTTGCCACTGTTTGCTTTAGCTAAATCACCTTGGATTCCTTTTTCTCGTTTTCTTTCACTGTGGATTCCTTTATTCTATTCTGTATAATTCTCCTTGTTCTCTTTAGATTCTATTTCTCTCCTATAAAGCCGGTTATAAATAATGATGTATTGTGTATCAGGCAGTTTTATGGAAGAATAAAATGAAGAATAAGAAGCAAAATGCATAATTTGATCATCTTCCAAACTTGATATGTAACTAGGTTGTGGTTGAACTTGCCGATCATTGAACCTACCAATAGTCGTATAAGCCAGTCGAGGCTTGACCAAAACTTTAGGAGGCTCTCGATAAGCCGCTGGATCAAGAGCTTGATTCAGAAAGCGGTAGATATTTATTTATAGATACGGCTCGTATTGTTAAAATGTTCTATTCTGAAGCCCTGTCGAAGGTTTTTTTTTTTTTTTTTTTCTGGTAGGGGAATCATCAGAATGACTTCCCCCGCTCTTGGGCGGAGCGGGAGGGCGTGTCAGACTCTTACTGACTAAACCCCTACCCCGTTCCTTCGTTGCCTTCGTTCTGGGGGGGACTCGGTATCAACCGTTAGGAATACCACATGTTCCCCCCAGAGGCTTCGGCCCTACCGGGCCCCTACAGTTTGCTGACATCTCCTTGAGGCGCGCGTGGAACAGAACGCGCCGTTGACGACTGGGCTCGGTCCAGATTATTTCCAGACTGCCGGACAGCGAGCTACCCAGTGCTCGCCGTCCGCGAACCCGCGCCTACGGTGGTCGGAAATCGGGATCGGGATCTCGGCGGCGGCGGCGTGAGGACCGTTCCCTCACGCGCTCGCGGTCAGCAGCCTCCTTCACGAGCATCACTGCTTCGCAGAAGGAGGCGACCGCATGCCAACCCTCCTCGCTCCGGACCATGGCCTGAACCAGGGCCCGGCGCGAGAGGTCGCCGCTCCCGATAGTCTCCACGAGGACACGGCGGTGCTCCGCCCAAGCGGGGCACACTTCTACCGTGTGCTCCACCGTGTCCTCCGGGCGGTCCACACAGTGGCGACACCCGGGCGTCCTCTCCTGCTTGATTCGATGCAGGAACCTCCCGAACTTACCGTGTCCGGTGAGGACCTGCGTCACACGGAAAGAGAGGACGCCGTGACCTCTTTCCAACCACTCCTCAAAGAGGGGCCTAACCGCCTCAATGACGGCGTGCCCAGCACTGGGTTGCGACAGTCGCAGTCGCCATGCCACCCTGAGATCCCGCCGGAACTCTGTCCGCCATGCCGCGACTTGTCGCGGCAGCGAAGCCCTGTCGAAGGTAGCTTGGATTCAGTTTCTATATTCTGTTCAATAATTCCGGAGACTAAAATGACATTTCAACACCAAAGAACTGGCGTCATTCCTATAGAAATTTTGACATTACTTATGTCAATTTAGTCTCCGGGTTTATTGAACAGAGAATAGTTACCATCGCTAATTTTCATCCAGGTTTATTAATTTTATAAAATGTTTTACCTGGATCTTAGTTTAAACTTTTGTTTCAATTCTATATTTAATGCTTATTTTTTTTGCTTGTTTTATGCTTATTTTGTTTCAGAAAACGAAACACAGCATCTCTCCGTACACACTCCCAAGGACACCACACCACACTAACCCTAACCCCCTAACCCCTAGACCTACCCAAAAAAAAAAAACCCTAAACCCTAACCCTAACCCTAAGTTAGACCCTAGTCTAACTTTCTAAACCTAAGCACTAACGTCTTGACTACTATTCAGGGAAAGACGAACGAATAATTTCATTGTTCCGTGGAATCACTAATTAAACATTTAGCTTCTGACCTTCATACGAAAACTAGCTTTAACTTCGCTACGAGGTAAAATTGCTTTTTATTCGAAATATTTTCTTAATGACGAAATTGCACGAAGTCCTGGACAAAGTCAAATCTAATTTGTTCACACAAAAAAAAAAACAAAGCATAATATAATACAAAAATAAATGTAACTATTTTCCTACGTCTCAAGAAATAATACCACCGGTTTTTCCTTATCGACTTTAGACCACTTTTGATGTTATTATAATTCTGTCCGATATTCTAATGGAGACAATGCAAAGAGGTATTCACAACACGACAAAAGCCTTTTGTACCGTTACCTTTATACTTGAGTCATAACCAGCTTGTGATGTAAGCTATTAGATATTTACTCACTTTATTATTTATAAAGGTATCATCATTAACTCGTAGCTAAGGAATTATAGATTTTAACCTATCAATACCCGCGAAACGAGACACAATAGTAAGACAATAACAGCGCGTTCCAATGAGACCGGTCGGGGATTCATGAATTAATCCAATCATCGAACTAATTATCATTAAAACCGATAGAGATCTTATTCCGAACTAGGCTTCACCCGCGTAATTACAGAAAATTATTCCAAGGGAGAATATACTCTCGAAATAAAAAGTATCCTATGTGCTATTCCAGGACATGGTCCATCCGTGTACCAAGTTTCATCGAAATCCATTCAAGAAAGAGAAACAAATATCCGTACATACAAACTTTCGCGATTAATAATACTAGTAGAATGTTCTTCTAAAATTATGTAAGCTTGTGCCCTAAGCTTAGCCAGTTCCAACTGTGTATGCGTCACTTAATGCCAAGGTTATAACTTGAACTTGAAGTTTGGGTGCTCACACGTTCTGCCATTAGGTAATAGGGCGATCGAATAAACAATGTCACGTGGATGTACGTATTATGTATGTAAAACGACCATAACAACAGTATAGACGGAACAAAAACTGGATTTGTTTTGGAAAAACCGAGAGACAACACACTAAAATTGTGTTTGTTAAGCTCCTTTACGCTTAAACAGCTTTATTGATGTGCACAAAATTTGGCACACGGATAGATGATGTCCTGAAAGTATATTGTATAGCTTTTTATCCCGGAACTGTGTTCCTTTGAAAATTTTTCAAATTTCACGTATTGCCGCTCGCAGAAACTAAGTACTTAATTTACTAGTTTTTCTTAATATGATTAAACAGGACAAATCTATTGTCTTTAACTCCTTAATCGCTTGCGTTAGAATGATCTGACGAGTGTTTTCGTGTCCTATTTGCTAGGGTCGTGTGTTTGAGACTTGGTCCTCCACTTTATTTAGCTCTACAATCCCCAGAGGGACCAGAAGAGCTTACGAGATGCAATATTTGGTCGTGAATATGCAACTCTGGGGGAATAAACGCGAGAGTGTCAGTCGGGTATATTCGACGTAGGCGGTTAAAAGGTACAAAACTGAATAAACAATGCTGTGCACGTGCAAGCCTGCTATCTTCACAGGATTTAATCATCACAGACATAGTAACGGAAACGTACAGGATAATTTTCAATAATCTAATCGTTTTGCTATACCAGATAAGAAAACTGTGGACATAATGAATGAGTCATATTTTTTATAGTTTGGACTTTGTGACTGTGCCTTTTGCTCGAGATATTCAGGTTTGTTTATAAAATTGTATTTTTAAAAGCATAGCAATCGATTCACACATGGATACTGTTATCAATTTGTGTAAACATGACATTGAACTGGTAGGTACGAGTAGGTTCGGAAAATCGACATACGTATTACGAATTAAGAACGACTGGAAAAGTTCTTGGAGCACGATTTCCTTGTTACGTAGAAACACGCACTGGTTACTTGCATCATGTGCTTCCTCTTTAAATATTACATCATTAGCCATTAAAACTTGTGCTTACTAGTTAACTGCTGTCATGTTCTTGTTTATGTAGACATTGTTCCTCTTTTTATCGCTAAATTCGTATTCTTCAACTGCAAGTTTAGTTTGTTTACAACAAGTTTTAACGGGACAACCAAATATGTTTACTCTCTGCTTTACCCCTTACAGTTATTAATACCTACATTATCACTGAAACTTACCTCTTTATTCCGAATTTTCCTTGCTACTACAACAGCTGGTTGTTTCAGGATATCATCGTGTATAGGCGGTATCTTCTCTCCCTCAGTTCCATAATATAAACTAAAGAAAAACCTTCCAACACTTGCAATTATTAATCTCACTGCATGTAACACTCTGAGTTTTAATCCCACTGGTCTGTCTATCTCGGTCGTAGACATGTTTGCGATAACTTTAAATCACTGCTATTTATAAACTTTGCGCTTAGAAACTATCACTGTTACCGCTATTGCACACTTTATTTGAAAACAATGTTAGAAGTTTTGACGGCAAGCAAGCTGCGACAACGCCTGTGTCGCTCATATACAACGAACTGTTCAACTCAATGAATGAGCGATATAAACCGAGGACACATCAGCTTGTCTGTACGTCAGTGCTGCCGTCTCGCTCTGGCGCAGTAGTCCGAGTGCGGGTCGGCTGGCGGCTCGGCGTCGCGCGTCCTCCTCTACGGCTCCTCACTGGCGTGCCGGCTTGCCGCCATTGCCGGCTTCTACTTCTACTCGATGGACGTTGTTTCATTTAGCTTTTTTGTATAAACGGCTCAATATGTGTTACGAATAATTTGATAAATTATGAATTGTGCTTGACATTGGTCTTAGTATAAAGACTTAATCGGCAAGATTATATTTTGTTGAATCATCATTCACATTTCTGTTCAATTATCCGGTCATTAGTGTCGAATCACAAAGGACTCCTGAAACATTACACAGAAATCACAAGTCTTAAAAGGTTAGACAATGAAAGGGGAGATGAATTAAGTTTTCTGTCATGAATTTACACATAGCAACTCAAAGATTCTTGCAAGAACGTGTTTAATAAACGCAACATAAATTAAATGAATTTTTAAATTGAAAATAATGCTAACATTGCTAACTAGATTGAGATGATTCAATCACCTCAACAACTAACCTAGCACTTATGTTTAAAAAAAATCTGCAAACACAGTCACTTAGTATCTAATCAACTAAGATATGAATAGTCTAAATAAATAGTACGTGCGAAAGTAAAGTGATTTTCATATAAATTCGTTCCATAATTTACTTTTAATTCGAGCCCTGACTCAGCGCTAGGTCCACAGATGGTACTGTTATTTGTAGACTAGACGGGTTAATTGTTAGGTCTCCCAAAGCTTGTGTTTCGCTTCACAGATGACGTATAAATAATAATAATAAATTCTATAAGTTTTGGCCCTTCGAAATTTTTAGAAATTTTAAAATCATTATGCAATACCTTAAATTCTTGATATGGCTTGGTTTTTGTAACAGAGTCCTCATAATTTTTACTGTGTTTTTGAGTCGAAATGCTAATCTAGGTTAAGTATGGGTTGGGTTAAGTGACAGATGACGTCTAAATTTCTAGATTTTATTGAAATTATTCTGTCTCGAAAGAGGTTTCATTTGAGGCCTAAAAACCTTTTTGTGATCTTTGTAATTAATGTCTCTTCAAGCAAAAGGGCAGGCGCCTTTCAATAGATTGACGATAATAATCACTAAAAGATCCATCATAGAATAATTTGTATCCTTTTAATCGAAATCGACTTTCTACTATCGCCGAATTTTGTGTAGGAAAAAATAAAGTAGATATATCTAAGAAGCAGTCAGTCATTTGGCCTCAAATGATTTTTATAGCTTGGTTTGGGCATCATCATTGGCCATTAATAGAAAGACCTGTTCCAAATTCAAATAACTAGAAATCTAAATATTGCATATTGCTTCGTCTCTACCTACTTATCGTCCACCATTTATGACGAGTTTCCGTTAATTTACTAGGCAGATAATTTCATAGAAACGCTGTTACATTTTTAATTTATTCAGAAAGTAGTAGTTAAGTATTGGACATTGTGATGTTATACAGGCCCTAAGTGACTTTGTGTCTTTTTATACCTATTTATTTTGAGGTGAAAGCCTTGTTATAGAAAACCTTTAGTATGTTGCGTAAAGCTTAATTTTAAAGTACTTAGGTACAGTTAATAGTACGTAGGTACTACTTAGAAGTTATTTTTAGGACACATATTTTTTATTCTTAAGTATTTACATTTTTATATTTGCTTACAATGTTTTTGTCATCAGTACTACCCTTGAACAAGTCTGTAAGGTTTCGAATCAATACAACATTTGAAAGTGGGCCAACATTTCTGAACAAAATACTGAATTTAAGCGTTAAACATTTACACAGCTTTGTTCTCTAGCGGGGTAAACAAAACTGCAAAGTATGTAAACTGTTGTGAACACTAGATTTAAGATATTTATCCTAGAGAACAAAGAATCTGATGATATTTTTTCCTGTTTGTTTTTCGTACTGACAGATCGTGGTATTTCACTTACTGCTTCATATATCACCAGTTAATCACAGTAACATATGCTTTCACGTCACGCAATCTGTACAATCTAAAAATAAACCAAACTGTATTAGATTTTATTCTAGTTGTACCTACATAGTATTCAAAAAGCCACTGTACTTCAGTTACAAAATGATGGGTCTTCTGAAGTGTATCTAGCACTTATTCATGCCTTTGATTTCAGAATAACATGGACAACTCACCAGAAAGGGAACAGAAGTCAACTAGAAAAATTTCATTGCCCACAGTGCTTTGCACTCCCGAGCCATCGGATGACAAATCCGATATATCCATAAAAGTGAATTCTTTTCTATCGTCGGATTCTAAGATGTCACTTCCGTCCAATTTGGGCACCCCTACGTCACCGCTAAGATTATCCTCTCCTATATCATTACCGACGTCGCCATGCGTGAAGACTTCGCCAACGTCGTCAGCGAATTCGCTACCGAATCCGAATCCAAAGCCCGTGACGTCAAACGCAGCTTCGAACAACGTGGTGAACAGTGGTTCAGCTACCGGTAAGTGATATAATTATTCATTTACGTAAAACATTTTATAAAATAGTGTTACATAAAATGGAAACTGTACAAATAATGTTTACTTAGCTATTTTAGGAAATAGCATGCAAAATTTGAAAGTTATAATAATATGTACATAGTTGGGCACAAGCAAAATGTTGGGAGACAATTAATCAAAATTTCTTATCAAAAAAATCTTTTAAATTTTAAACATTACATTAATTTAAACACTTGTGCAATTTAGTCTTCAACGATCTTTTAACAAGTGCCGTAGTAATTAGCATCCCTATTTGTTGTCGGTTAGCAGTGACGTGCTAATAAACTTATGCCTTGTGCAATAGCGAGAAAAATGACGATGAATGAGAAATACTTATGAAATGGTGTGTTTTCTAGCGGTCTTGGTCGAACTGGATTCTTTTAGCGCTATACAAAAACAGTGCCATTCACAAAAATCTGTAAATTGCACCTGTTCATCTATTTATTCAAATTTATTGAACACAAACGTACAAAGGTGAAGTTAATGCTTAGGTATTCTCTACCAGTCAATCAAGGGTGGTGAAGAGAAAACATGACTGATGCATAAAAAAAACAATTAAGAAAACAACGGTTAATAAAGATTGTTTTAAAATACCTCTATAGGTAGAGATTTTCTTCTGATCAGTTGCATAAACCCATTTCCGTTAAACTCTATAAAGGAAATGAGACTGGACTAAAAAATGATCAACGTTTTGTTTAACCTACGGAAATTAACATCTTTCTTTAATTCATGAATCCCCGACCGGTCTCATAGCGTCACCCTCCCGGCTAACTGTCCTAACTAGCAATTGATGTTTTTCCAGGGCAACTGTTTTTCGGTCGGGCGTTACAGTCAAATTACTGTAGTTGCGATAGTTGTGGCTTTATCAATTATTTAAAAAGTTTTTTATATAGCTCTTGGCTTATTCTTTAAGTTAGTAGTCGCCCTAAAGCCCTAAGGTATCTATTTATTTATTCATATTAATTTGAAGCAGATACGTCTCGCAAAACCAAATACGTGATTATCTCCTAAACGGTAAACGATACAGATACGACGATTAAAGAGAACTTATTCGAAATATAGCTAAGAACGCGTAGGTAATGTTAGTGCAGATACGTCAGTTTGTGAGATACGACAGTTAGCGGGGAGGGCGACGATAGGACCGCGCTGTTATTGTCTTACTATTGTGTCTCGTTTCGCGGGTATTGATAGGCTAAGGAATTCGTAGTATCTATATTATATGTACATATATTTTGATCAACTGAGAATATAACTAACTAAATAACTTCATACGGAAAGTCCAATTTTTAATGCAGAAGCTTACCGTAGAGATATCAGAGACTGATCACAACTTTTTTGTAGAGAAAGTCAACAATTTTTTGCAGAAGCAGCATTTTACGCATGTCTACCTAATTAGGTTACACTCTATGTTTGATATACCATCAGAGATTTTCATACATAAGATTAAAAGTAGATATGAATAGGTGTGAAGCTCCTACACTACCTATAGTGTTTGTTGTCTCATTATGGAACTAAGTACAACTTGCGCTTGTATGAGTGCAGGCAACGATATCGCGAATAAGCTTGTCAATATTGATGCATCGCGCGCCGATCTTCACTCTGATGGAATAAATCGCTTCCTCTATAATAACTGTTGATTTAAGAAGCGTTTAATGTGCAATTTAAGTTAATATTCGCAATCAATGTTCAATATTTAAAGTACATTGTCGAATATTAAACTGATTTGCAAATCCAGATAAGTACTCGTACCTAGATATAGATAGATATGCAGCCTATCTATAGGTAACTTCATTATCATTATATGTACTTATTGGAAAATACGTGCAAGGTTTTTATATTTACATATAATAACCTTATCAGGAGTTATACGTTAAGCCATGGGGTCTAAGTGCCCATCGAGTTGTTCAGAATGACAGCGTACAGCTTGTCGACTCTTCGCGTTGATGAGGGCTTTTCTTTGATCATCAAATCAGCATTACTATTAAACGTGGCATTGTTGCCAGCGTTCTGAATGCCTAGTGTGAGTTTGTTTTAAGTAAATGCGATCGACACGATTATGACGCTTGGCGCTCTGATTGGCCCGCTTAAAGTTCTTAACCAATCAGAGAGCCAAACGCGTTTATGTTTCGATCGCGTTAACTTAAAAACCACTCGCACTCAGCGCACTGTCCACTTTTCTCTCTGGCAGCAATTTGAATGACTTCTTTTTTTGACTCCTACGGATTCTTTTCATTCGCATTTGTACCTACGTACTGTTATTTTTAGTTTGTATATATCTTTTTAATGATGTATCCTATTATGTAATTATGAATCTCTATGTTGTTAATTTAATGATTAATTCAATACCTACATTGTAGAACCTACATGAAAAAAACACATGTACCAAGTGTGAATGTATCATTATGTAGATATTTTTGTTTCAGTTATTCTGAGCAATTTTGGCCTCAAATACACACATCAAAAGTGTCTAGGGATCAACATATATTTTTGCAATAACTTTTCTCCTGATTGATATTAATTAAAATTTTCTTTAAGGATTCATCAAATAAAGTGTTTTCGTTTGTCACAGTAACGATAAACCAAGTCACCTTTGCATTAATAAAGAAATTTGCCATTTTCCTAATAAAGGGATTTTTGACATTTGAACCACTAACATTAAAGTTCGAAAAAAAGACTGAAATAACAGTTTTCTTTAAAATTTTATTGGGTAACTTAAACAATTAATAATCCGTGTTTCTACCGCGAACACTAACAACACAAGAACATCGGTTTGGCATACTCAAAATGAGTTCATCCAAATCACGCTGTGGAATGGCCGCCCATGTTCGTTGCAACAACAAAAAAAGGTCTTCTTGCGACTGGATACCCTCCATATTCGGCAGAGCTCTTCTCTGTAGCATATCCCATGCATGCTCAATCGGGTTCAAGTCTGGCGACTGAGCAGGCCAGGGCAGGACATTGATGTTAGCTGCGGCGAGAGTCTGTCTTACAACTCTTGCGGTGTGCGGTCGTGCATTATCATGCATTAACTGAAATAAGGGACCGATTTGCACTTGTAGAGGAACGATGACGTCTGATACAATCGTCTCAGCATAAATTTGAGCGTTGAGGTTGCCTCTGATCCAAATCAACTCAGTTCTTCCGCCGATCCAAATACCCGCCCATACCATGATGGTTCCACCACTATAAGGATGGACTTCCTGGCAGGATTTTAATCGCTGTTGGCGTCCAGGGGTTCTCCAGTGTCGTATACGTCTTGTATCCGGTCTCATACCAAAACGAGACTCATCAGAAAAGCACACGAAACGCCATTGTTCTTCTGCCCAATTTCTGTGTTCAAGAGCCCATTGATATCGAATCCTACGATTGTGCATTGCTATAGGTGGTACCCGTAGCGGTCTTCGGGAATGAAGGTTCACTTCATGCAAGCGGTTTCTGACTGTTTGGTCGCTAATTAAGTTCCCTGAAGAGTGATGAAGCCTAACGGCTAACATCATGGCGGTTATTGTTGGAGCTCTTCGAGTTAAGATTTGAATGTATCGGTTTTGTCTCCGTGTGGTGCAGCGATACCGTCCTCCATGGCGCTCAGCCACGGTACCAGTGCTTCGGTAACGTGTCCAAAGTCGACTGATAACACTCTGACTTGTATTCAGAGCTAAAGCCACAGTACGTTGCCGGGAACCAGCTTCTATCATTCCCACGGCTCTGAGCATTTCTTCCCTGCTTAAATGACGTCGCCGCTCCATAATAACGTTGGTTTTAATCAGTAGTAGGGAAACAGTAGCACTAATAATGTCTTCAATGCGTTGTATGTTTTTATAGGGAAAATATTGACAGCTGATTTTCATCTTTTACTCGAATTTGATTCACAGTTCCTGATTCAAATTATGAAATGCACCAAAAAGGATCCATATAAATTTATAAAATCATAAATTTATTACAAAGCCACATCTCAATCTCAAGAAATCCGCATAAAAATGCTTGATCCCTAGACACTTTTGATGTGTGTATAATATTCTAGGCACACGTTACTTTCTAAATAACATTTTGTATCAAAACTTAATAAAAGCTCGCATTTTGTATTCTATGCTCGCCTTCTGTTACATGTATTCAGGCGATATTTACTTACTAGAATTATTACATACGGCCAATAGAGCTGCTATATTAAATTATTAAAGTTAGGTAGGTACTTTACTCATTGTTCATTCATTAATTTAATTGGGATAAAGCAATTGTTTCCTTCCCTCTAAATTGTAATTAAAAAAGCCATCGGAAATTCGAAACCGGCCCTTCCTGGGTAAGACTATATTAATCTCAATTTTGATATAATTATTATAAATTATAGGTTGTTAACAGAAACTCGAGATCTGGATCTTACAGAAATTTTTCACTAAAATATTATTCTTACGAAAGAATATTTATTTAAGCAAGATGATAAATATTCTGCTTAAATAAAAATAGAACTCTTAGAGAATCCTAAAAACTTTATGAAAATTTTTCGACCTCCAATGTCTAATGAATAATATTAATCTTAGAATATAATAATATAAATGTCTGTCTAAGATATCACGGTCTCAGATTAATTTAATCATAAGCCCTAGACATTCCAGCTAAAATAATTATTTAATCAGATAATTGTTCAAGTGGTAACGATTAGTAAGATTACCTCATGTGTATCGTTTCTTTAGAGATTACTTTTTTATTTTGGGAATTCATCGAATAGGTATATAATAAATATCGAATAGAAATCGAATAGGTATAGAATAATTTTGGGAGCATATTTGATGACTTCCCACTGAGAGAGAGTAGCAGATTTTGACTGACTAATACCCACCTGTTTTCCATCAGTGGTCCTTTTCTTTCCACAGCCACGGTTGATTTTTTGAACATTCCTGCCAACTTTGTTTAGACACTACTAAGAGTGTAATCGCTAAAGTAATTTAACGAAGCTGCTTACAAGTTAGAAGCGCACGTCCTTGCAAGTGTGTTGAAACTCTTTAATTGACACACGTGTGCATATTTAATTGCACTCTCGGCTCCATTACACAACATTATAAATATGGATTACACCCTAGGTCTTCTACAATGACTAACTTTGCATAAAAGCATATGCATAATAAGCCGTATAATGTTCTCACTACTGGGACTCAAGCCTTCTGTCAAGGAGAGGGTATTGGCCATAATCCACTACGCGAGCCTAGTGCGGATTGGTGGATGTCACAAATGTCTTTAAATTTTTGGTTGGACCTGTTTTCGTCACGATGTTTTTCTATACCATTTTGAGAGTAGTTTTGAACTTTGCATAAGCATCAAAATTTACTTATTTTCAAATTTTATGTCATCCTTTTTAAATCGGAAAACATCAGAAATAATTAATGAAGTTAACTAGTTATGGCACTTAACGATTTAATCATCTCTACCGAAACTATAAAACGGTTTTGTAATTGAATTCCTGTCGTAAGTGGTGTAGCAGATAACATGAACCGGATAGTATTAATTATTCACCAATCAGTCGAGTGCAATCCGAACAATATGGGCGCAACGGGATTATTACATTACACCGGGAGGTACGGCATTAATAATGTACACACTGTCGATATTCCTGTAATATCTCTTGTTTATACGGAGGATATTATGGAGCTCCGTAACCGTAATCGAAACTAACGGATATCCGAAACAAAAATTCTTAACCGAAACTAGAAAAGTTTCGGGTAATTCCGGAATCCGGATTAGGAGTAATCTAAATGACAGGTTAAGTCAAGTTGTTTTGTTTTTTGTTTTGGCTGACCTAACAAATGATAATCTAGACTTAGAATAAATATCGCAGCATATGCTGAGTTAGGCGCCTTTTTTTCAATTTTCTTTTTCTATTTCCTAGGTATTTTTAGTACGAATAAAAGTTTTCCTTTCTTTTTCTTTGTTTTCAATTGATGAGAAATACTATTTGTATTTAACTGTGATAATTTAAAAGTTCTAGTGTCCATTACCAGAACTATCGGATTATCCGACATAATTACATAACCGGATCCGTATTTGAAACAGGTATAATATTATTCCTCGATCCAGATCCATAACATGTACAGTTTATACGTTACTTATTGTGTTCCGCGGCTCCGGTTCCCAGGACTTACCTATCCTGGAAATCGTAGTTTTTCTTTCTGAACACAAACACACTCTTAGACGTTTTATGCACATAATAAAACAGCACCACTATCACAGGCATGGGTAAATTGCCTTACTTAAGGTTGATACATTAATCCTGTATCTCATTAAACCACTTAATTCGGTCCAGCACCCAGTTACGGGTACTGCCGCGACCAAGGCTAGCCCGGCTGGGCAAGCCAAGCGTGGGGCCGTGGCGGCGGCGATTGCGAGGCCGGCCCCGGCGACAAAGCAGCGGCAAGGGAAGCCGAACTCTTCTCCTGCTCCTCCTGCGAAGGGCAAAAAGGCGCCCGCCACCAAGGAGGTGGAAGCGCCCACCGTGGCGGCGGCCAGGCGGCCTCAGCAGCCCCTACCTGCAGATTCTTCGGCTGGCGCCGAGTGGACGGTCGCCGGCGCCAAAAAGAAGGCTGGCAAGGCGGCTAGGGTCGCCAAAAAACGCGCGAGTCGGCAGCAGCGCAAAAAGCGAGCCATGACGGCTAGGCTTCGCGCCCCGAACTGCGCAGGTGTAGTGGTCACGCTACAGCCGGATGCGGAGAAGAGGGGCGTGACGTACGATGACGTCATGGACGTGGCAAAGAAGGCGGTGCTACCTCACCTTGAGGAGCTCGGGGCCTCCAACGGATTCCGCATAAGGCGCACCGTGACCGGGGCCCGAATACTGGAGGTCCCCGGTGCAGCCAGCGGCCCCGCCGCAGATGCCCTGGCCGTAAAGATCAGGGCGTCTCTGGATGCCGAGGACGCCCGAGTCTCCAGGCCCACGAAGTGCATTGACATGCGCATCATGGGTCTGGACGACTCCGTCAAGGTGGACGAGATAGTGGCTGCCGTCGTCAGGGCGGGAGGGTGCACGACCGACCAAGTGCGGGTAGGCGTCATCCGTCCTGACAGCACAGGTATGCGAGCCGTTACGGTGAGCTGCCCCGTGTTGGCGGCCAAGGCTATCACGGCGGAGGGCCGTAGGCTTTTGGTGGGCTGGGTGTCAGCCCAAGTCAAGTTGCTGGAGCCCAGACCTCTGCGGTGCTTCCGCTGTCACGTGGGGCACCACGTGGGGGCCCTTTGCACCGCGGAGGTGGACCGCAGTGATCGATGCTTCCAGTGCGGTCAGCCTGGTCACAGGGCCGTCGAATGTCGTGCAACGCCGCACTGCTACGCATGTGCGGCGGCAGGCAAAGCGGCTGACCACCGGGCTGGGAGCAGGTCCTGCGACCCCCCCGCCAAGGCCAAGGGTAAAGTCCGGAAGGGCCCTCATCCCACCGCAGCCTCAGCCACCGCTGCTGCCGCCATCGCCACGGCAACCGCTGCGGCAGAGCCCTCAAGGGGGGCTCGGGAGGAGACCGTAATGGATTGCCAATAACGGCCCCACTACGTCTCCTCCAGGCGAACATCAACCACTGCGCCCCCGCTCAGGATCTGTTGCTCCAGAGCATGGCGCAGTGGTCGATCAATATCGCCGTGGTCTCCGAGCCGTACTTTGTCCTGCCCAGGGAAGACTGGGTGCAGGACCTGAGCGGCTCGGTGACCCTAATTTCGTCGGCCGCCGCCGGTACCCCCGCCTCTCGAGGCCGTCACGAGAAGGCGGGGCTGCGTGGCAGCACGGGTCGGGGACATTGCAGTGGTAGGCGTCTACCTGTCCCCGAACCGAACTCTCGCCGATCTCCACAACTCCCTCATGGAGCTGAATGCCGTCGTCGCTGGGTTTGGATCCCTCCCCGTGGTCGTTTGTGGGGACTTCAATGCCTGGAATCTGGCTTGGGGTTCCCGGCTCACAAACCAACGGGGTCGGATGGTGGAGGACTGGGCTCTGGAGACTGGCCTGGTCGTCCTCAACCGAGGTTCTGTTCCCACGTGCGTGCGGATGCGGGGAGAGTCGGTGGTGGACATTTCGTTCGCCAGCCCCGCTCTGCGAGTCCTGGCCATGGAGGCTCTCGGGTCTCGATTACGAGGGCTCTTTAGCGCATGCATGGAGAGAGGCCAGTTCCCTCTTCGCTGGAAGACTGGGAAACTGGTCCTCATCGCGAAGCCGGGGCGCCCCGCGGACTCTCCGTCCGCGTACCGGCCCATCGTGCTGCTCGACGAGGTGGGCAAGCTTTTTGAAAGAGTAATTGCAGACCGCCTTGTCGAGCATCTATCACGGGTGGGGCCGGATCTTGCTGACGGTCAGTTCGGCTTTCGCAGGGGGCGCTCCACCGTGGACGCCATCATGCGCGTGAGAGCCCTCACGACGGGGGATGCGGTGACTCGGGGCAGGGTTGTCTTGGCGGTGTCTTTGGACATCGCCAATGCCTTCAACTCCCTGCCCTGGAGTAGCATCGAGGCGGCACTTCGGTACCATGAGGTGCCCACCTACCTCCGTCGTGTGATCGAGGCCTACCTGTCGGATAGGTTCATCATCTATCCCGGTCACCAGGGAGAGTGGAGACGGCGAGAGATGTCGTGCGGTGTTCCGCAGGGATCGGTACTAGGACCGCCCCTGTGGAACATCGGATACGACTACGTGCTGCGCGGCGACCTCCCCGACGGGGTCAGCGTGGTCTGCTACGCAGACGACACGCTAGTCCTAGCGCGGGGAGAGTCGTACCAGGCGGCGGCCGAAACAGCGACACGCGGGGTTGCGACAGTCGTGGAGAGGATCCAGCAACTGGGACTCAAAGTGGCATTGCACAAGTCCGAGGCTATGTGCTTTCATGGCCTTCGGACCGCGCCACCACCGGGTTCCCAAATAACGGTAGGGGGGGTTCACATCGGCGTCGGGTCGACGATGAAGTACCTGGGACTCGTCCTCGACAGCCGGTGGACTTTCGAGGAGCATTTCCGACGTTTGGCCCCCAAACTGGACAGGACTGGTGCCGCTCTGAAGCGGCTCCTGCCCAACCTAGGGGGTCCAGACGCCCCCTGCCGGAGGCTCTACGCGGGGATCGTTCGGTCCATGGCCCTTTATGGGGCGCCAGTTTGGGCGCCATCGCTGGGTAAGCGACCAGCGGCCAAACTGAACGCTTGCCAGAGGGTCATGGCCATCCGGATGGTGCGGGGATACCGCACGATCTCCCGCGAAGCGGCGAGCCTCCTTGCTGGCCTGCCACCGTGGGATTTGGAGGCAACAGTCCTTGCACGCATACACGATTTGCGCGTGGAGATGCAACGCCGGGGCGAAACTCCGCTACCACGACAAGTCGCGGAATGGCGGACAGAGTTCCGGCGGGATCTCAGGGTGGCATGGCGACTGCGACTGTCGCAACCCAGTGCTGGGCATGCCGTCATTGCGGCGGTAAGTCCCCTCTTTGAGGAGTGGTTGGAAAGAGGTCACGGCGTCCTCTCGTTCCGTATGACGCAGGTCCTCACCGGACACGGTAAGTTCGGGAGGTTCCTGCATCGGATCAAGGAGGAAAGGACGCCCGGGTGTCGCCACTGTGTGGACCGCCCGGAGGACACGGTGGAGCACACGGTAGAGGTGTGCCCCGCTTGGGCGGAGCACCGCCGTGTCCTTGTGGAGGCTATCGGCGGCGGTGACCTCTCGCGCCGGGCCCTGGTACAGGCCATGGTCCGGAGCGAGGAGGGGTGGCAGGCAGTCGCCTCCTTCTGCGAAGCAGTAATGTTAGCGAAGGAGGCTGCCGACCGCGTGAGGCAACGGAACTCACACCGCCGCCGCCGAGATCCCGATCCCGATTACCGACCACCGTAGGCGCGGGCTCGCGGATAGCGAGCACTGGGTAGCTCGCCGTCCGGCAGTCTAGTAATAATCTGGACCGAGCCTAGTCGTCGACGGCGCGTTCTGTTCCACGCGCGCCTCAAGGAGATGTCAGCAAACTGAAGGGGCCCGGTAGGGCCGAAGCCTCTGGGGAACACGGTATCCGAAAGGTTGTCACCGTGTCCCCCAGATCGATGGCAACGAAGGAACGGGGTAGGGGTTTAGTCAGTAAGAGTCTGACACACCCTCCCGCTCCGCCCAAGAGTGGGAGAAGTCATTCTGATGATTCCCCTACCGGAAAAAAAAAAAAAAAAAAACCCAGTATATATCTAGTACTGATTAGAAACAGAGTAGGTAGTCGCTACTGTTACGTCACTAGGTCAAAATATTGACCTAATACTAAACGTTAATCAGTCTTTATAAAGCCGTCTCCTTGATAGAAAGTTAAACTCAAGTAAGAATGTCCTTAGTAGCACTAACATCATTATAAGACATTTGACATTTCTCCTCGCTTTCTTTGAAAGTTTCCGGAATTTAAACCTGTTTGCGAAAAGTTTTAAACTTCCCGAGGTGCCATTTTACTTCATTTGCAACGCAATCCGCTTAAATACACTCAATTTAAAATATTCTCTCTTGCAGCGTTCACTACGCTGTCAGCTTTTTGTAAAAAGTGCCTTTGTACTACTACTTTGTAAATAAGCTCTGTTACTCGTTTCCACAACTCATAAAATCATGTTTTATTAGGATTGATTTAGATATAAAACTGCCCGAGGGGATAAAATATATTGTTTTCGGTGCCAGCCTTCTCGAAAGAAAACAAACAAACGTTGCTAACTTTGCGCTCCATTCGTATTGTGACCTTCTAAAGTTAACAATATTCGTGACTGTTTCCATCTAACATCGAACAACTTTAGCAATTAAAGCTTCGTAACTGGTAAAAGATCGTTCTTCTAAAGAATTTATGTTTAAATTACGCTCGGAAAGTAGTACAATCGATTGGAGGGCTCCCTAATAAACAAACTTGCCACACCGCTATATCTTCCCATTATTAAGACAAACGTTGAAGGCCCGGCGAGATTACCTCTGGTGTGAATTGGCTACTATCGCACACTATTTCGTCATTATTGTCCGTAATCCGTGATATTGAAGTATATTTTGGCAATTGAGTTGATGCGCAATCCTGAAGGGTACAAGTACCCTCATTGAACCTTTTGGCCTTCACGGGACCCCAATAAACATGAGGATTTAGCAATTTTTCTGGACGCTGAAAATGAGAAACCCTCATCGACTTCATTCATATTCCGCAGTTGAGCGCAGAACGCGGCGGAGGGCGGGCGCGTCCCGGCCGCTATCCAACACAATGCCGATACTAATTCGCTTTAGTTTCCTTATCCGTGTGAAGTGAAGTGGCAATTAGTATGTCGTATGCCTGACAGCTGGCGCGGTGCACATTAACTATCGACAGTCCCACACACGCGAGTGATAAACTCGCGGGAATATTAAAAACTTTGCGGATAATATAGCTGATAAATTAAAAACTTTCTGAAGGAAAAGTTTTATCTCTAATGAAAATAAATACTTGGAGAATTTATGAATGTTTAAGATAAACATAGAAACCAGATTTCTAGCAGTTACAATGTAGAGTTGTATTGAATAGAATAGTTATTGCAACGAACAATGCTTGAATAGGGTTTTGTTGGCAAACTTGGTCGTATGAAATAATGCGAAGACAAAGTTAAACAGTTGGTGGTGTGAGGCGAGCCCGGGATGCCTTGTTGTGGCTGCTGGTGGAACGGCAGACAGAGGCATCGACCCCCCGACCCCGACACTTCAGGTTATTTTCCACCTCATTTTCCTCACAAAATTGCTTGCTCTAAAACCCGAATGGATATAAAACCAATGAATCGCGGGATGATGGATAAGCGGTTCTTTGTCCACTGAGCTTTTACCGCTCAACATTATTACTCCGATCTGTGTGGGTTGGAAGTGTTGCTACATTATGGAATTTTCTCAATACTTGCAAAAAGTTAGATAGCAACTCTTCCTTATCGTTTATTAGCCGAGCCGAGCATTTGTGTAGTGTTATCTTATTTGCTTAATCATATCATTAAATAAATATTCCCTATGAAACGTAGATGTTCTCATTATCTTTTATGATAATTACTAAAGTCGTGAGATAATATTTTCATAATAGCTAAACTTTGCAAACAAATGGGTGGTACTGTGACCCCTTATCTGTCTGTTGCTTTTGTATTCGAGATAGAAGCTGTGCATCTTTTCACATAATCATCAATCATTTAGTAATATTATTTCTTCTACGTAAAAAAAAACCACTGTGACCCTAGTGAAAAGGGTATAAGTCGGATTTTGCCAAAAATTGAGTTTATTATACCAAAGCGATCAGAAAAAAATCTCTATCGGTGAAAACGGATCTATGCTATCCCTAAAAATAAAGAAGTTACTTTGTGTAAAAGGCTCTAACCGGCACAAAAAAACTACAAAAGTGGGGTTCAAGTACTTTGGTATTCTTTTAATTGTATGTTTTTTTTGTGTGTTTTTAATACATGCGGTTAAACACGCATTTTGGAGCGCGTGGGATATTTTTTTTATATTTGCGTTTTTGTTCTTATATAGGTCTTCAGTAGACCCACAATATTTACCTGAAATAGATCCAAATGATTAATTAAACTTCACATAGATTTTGTTTAACTTGTAAATGGTTTTAACCTTTAAGGGTACTTGTGTGGGGTAATCTAGACACTACATATTGGCTGAATTTAATTATAACGAACCGTGTTCCATTAGCTACATCAAACGAGAAACTTCAAACTAAGGGTCTCTTTGAGGCAGATATAATTAATCAGTTAACATGACCATACAGTGCGGGGCACAATACCACTTCGATGTTATCTAGAACCCCTTCGCCCTTGTACGGGAAATGGTTTTGGAATTACTTACATGTGACAATTTGACAAGAAAGGACTTTCACAAGTTTATATAGGTATTTGTGCCATTTACGTAGTCTTTTTAATAATAATAGTATGTTAGGCTAGAGTCAATTGGCTCTCAATAAACTTGTACGCCTCAACATCAACGATTGCATCACTTCTTACCACCCACCAGGTGTGCTCGCAGTCAAGCACTAGTTTATACTAATAAAAATAATATACAAACTAGTATTGTATTGTATAC
The DNA here is from genome assembly GCA_030763345.1 of Mythimna separata. NCBI lineage: Eukaryota > Metazoa > Arthropoda > Insecta > Lepidoptera > Noctuidae > Mythimna > Mythimna separata. The sequence goes on from CM061187.1 coordinate 9,966,427, forward strand.
TAGTATACCTGATGGTAAGCAGTGATGCAATCGTTGACGTTGAGGCATACTAGTTTATTAAGAGCCTATTCACTCTAGCCTTGAAGACATCTTAATGATAATCAGATGGGAAGACCGCAGTACGCAAATTATTCCAGTAGAAAGAGTGTGTGGTAGTTGTGTAGTTGTTGTAATGGTCAGAAACTTCTGATATGACTTTAAGGGACTTCCGAATATGAACAATGGACCCGTTTTGACCCTAAACTTTGACGTATTCCTGAAAACTGAAGGTACGGCCACTGTTCCCAAGCCCGGTTTAAAAATAAAAACATATCTGTAAAAGTGGTCCTGAACAAACAGAAGTGATTTATTTACGGATTATAAAATGAAGGGACGCTTCCCATGGACAGCGCCGGGACCGGGCATAATTGATGATTTTCCTGTCGCAAAGGGTTCCTACAATGTTTTTTTTCTTATCCTTCTAATAAAAAAGAAAACCCTTTAAATAAGATAGAATGTAGTCACAGAAATTGTTAATCCAGTTGAGAGGAAGTCTGGGTCAAGGGTCCTAATGTGATCCTACATTTTGTTCACATTGTAGCCTGAGGGCACAAAGAAAGCTTTATTTTACGGAGACCGAACTATTTCTCGAACTGAAAATTTAGGTTTATTTAAATGATTCACCATTCCCTTAAAAATATACGACATTATTACTACCGCTACTACACTACTACTATTATACTACCGCACTAATGGTGAAACTAAATACCGCTTCCATTTTAAATGCAAAAACAGAATCGTAACAGTTCCGCAGCGGGAAAATAAATACATATTTTTAATAGCAAGGAAATTTTACCACAGGTAAAAAGAGAATAAAAGAAAAGCGGCTAGGTACGGTGGAAGTAATTGTGACGAATGATTGGGGCTCGATTTATTACCCTGAAGGTAGGACCGGCGTCTGTTCTACGTGACAGGTGGCACTATCCTCTACCTGAACTGTCCTCCAAGTAATATCCGCGTACAGTTTTATTGCGAGGGTGTGACTTACGGTATTTCCTCCAGCAAAAAGACTTTCGTATTTCCCAGTAAAGGTTCTTTTTACTATTAAAAATACTTTCGACATACCAGATACTCACGTTCAAATCAAAACCGCAACGATATCGTAGCGACTAAGATCAATATCGTATTCTCATCCATCAATCAAGCTTGAACGACACCGATTTAAAAGTCGTTCGATCGAAATGTCGTTGATGCTTATTTAGCTATGTCAATAATTATCGTGACGGGCAATAAGCCGTTCATAGATCTTTTAGTTTCAAGCCAATTGAATTGTCATTCTATCGAATTCCGTTTAAGGAATACGTGCATGCCGATTTCGGGTAGGACTTTGATCGAACGACTATAAAACTTCAACGATATTTGACTTGTTCGATTTTACGTTACTACTAACCGATGGCAACCCTGTAATGACTAGCATTTCACACAAATATACATTATTGAGAAGGGTTAAATAGGAGTAGGTCTAAGTCTACTTAAGAACATTTTTGTAGCGAGAAAATACCTCGGTTTTCACGCTCTAAGGACTTTTAGAGGTGATTTCTCGAACTCTTCAAGAAAGAAAATGGTCGAATAACAAGCAACTAAACACTTCAAATAATCCCTTTGTTTGGAGGCCTTAATTACACGAAACACAATGGAGTAGGTAACGATTAGCGATAATTGTAATGTGGCTTGTATTTTGTTCTCTTATTTCTTTCGCTAGTTGTATAAGGTAACATACATAAAGGCTGGCATTAAGAAGGTTCCTTTGCACAAATCTCTAGGATTTCTGTTACCTGTGTGTTCCGTTTAAAAATAGACTAGGTCGGAGCAAGACTAAGAGATTACTTCAATTAATTGAAGTGGTCTACAAGAGAGTCCCACGGGTATAAGTGTGTAACTCAACACACACATTATGCTTGATGGATATAATCCCAGTAGAATTGTTTTACACAACATATGTAAAAGTCTGGAAATTTTGCACTCGTGTTAATTAAAATAAGTGGTAATTCATGCAAGGTGTATAAAAACATCGATTTGTCGATAACGATTTATATCGATTTGAGTCAATACCGATATATCGGTCTAGTACGCCGATATATCAATATTTACTTACATTTTATTAACTTTGTTTAGGTTTACGTGAGTAATACAAAAAATAGTAATACTTTTTATAAGATCTCGATGCCATCAATCTTTTTAGACAGCCAATTTTACTAGAAACTTATTATCAATATTTTAAGCTATTATATATCGACTGTCATCGGTTTTCTGATATATCATTACTACCCTAGTGATAACCTCTAAAGATAAGCACTTTCTTTTGAGAAAACTATTTTTTTTAAAGTCCCAATTTATGACTCCTGTATTATGAGTTGGTTTACAAACAAGTTAACTCAAACTCACATAAACCACCCCCAAGACCGAGACCCGGACCAACTATCTATACCAATCAATTGTTCCGTGCGACAATCGAACCCGCGACACGTAGCACAACAGGCAATCGCTCAACCACTGCGCCAATCGTGCTATCAAACCCCACCTCCCTTGTAGCTTTGAATAGTTTCCACCTCATTATAGCTCAGTATCGCGTATACTTATGAGACATTTCCACGGCATTCAATATCGTGCGGAAAACCAGCGGAAGGGTTATTTCAAACTTCATAATGCCACGTTCGTAGCCAGCTAGGGGTTAATAATGTCGGCTTTGGAAATCAAATTCTAAAGGCTAAAACTAGAACGCTTCCATTAAAAAACAAATATCATAACTGCAATAACGCTAGCGGATTTAATCTAATGAAAGCGTACAACTTTTTTTTAATTCTCTACAATATATCAGGGAATTCAATATGGTTGTGTAGAATAAAACATATACGCTCGATATAACACATTCATGTTAACAGTGCGTGACTTGCATTGTCATAAATCTGTGACGTCACATACCACAGCCTTTTTCGGCTAACGGACTTCTGCAATGAACTATTGATTGTTTGTTAATTTAGCTACAAATCAGTCAGCGTGACTCGGTCAAGCGATCACTTCGCATCGTTCGAAAATTAAAATGTTCTGTTGCATTTCAACGAAAAAAGGCGCGAGTGAGTGCTCCCATACCAACTCAGATGAAAGAGATTACAGTAAGTGAAAATATCTCGAAATAGAACAGAGAATGTGCGAATAAATACCCAGTAAGATGACACATTAAGAAATTATTTTCCTCGTTAGCCTTTTGATATTTGTTTGGGTGGAAATGTGAAATAAAGTCACGTAGCAGGTGCGCAAGTGAAAATATACTCTTTAATAATTTCCTTGCTTTAATTAAAATTGAATTAAATGAAACACCACAACATCTGTGGTACAGCACCTTACTTATTACGTTCAGGAAAAGTTTTCGTATACCGTCTTGGGGCATTCCTTTATTTACAAATTGTGATTAAGGTACTTTTATGTGGCGAAGTTAATTTATTTTCTTAATAATTCCTTTGGCTTGTTGGGTTCTCAAACAATGGTTTGTTGTTAGTTACTTCACTTACTTCTTGTTTTTGTTAACGGTTTTGGCAGCCTGTTGTGTTGTTGTTAAACCCTTTAGTGTTTAGATGCCCCACTATGATGTCTTCAAACTGTCATGATTCCGGTATGAGGAGAAGGAGGTAGGTATACAGCACAAATAGCACTATCTACTTTTCACGACGGGATCCAATTTGACATTTTGTTATACGGTCTCAGACCTAACAACAATATCCTAGATACTAGCTGTCCCCCAGTTTTATCCACGTCTTTCATTACTGTTTCATACCCGTGGTTGGTAATGTGAGGTTGTATAGACTATATTCTTCCTCGATAAATAGGCTACCCAACACTAAAGGGTTTTTTCAATTCGTACCAGTAGTTAATAAACTCTTCGGCTCTATAATATTAGCACAGCTACTCGCAGTATCAAGTTTATAAAAGACAAGAAACGATAATACCAGTCTCAAATCATTAACAAAATTGACCATCCGCTCAAATTACAAGCTCCAATGGGTTTTTGTTTATTTTATAAATGGATCCCGAATTTTAGGTAAAATCTTTCGTAAACATTTATATAAGCACTCTTTGTTTTACTAATAGATCCGCGATTGATTGTAACATAACTGTACCTATATATTATAGTCCGTCTAATGAAAGCGCGACCTGAAAAAAAGAGGTTGAATCCAAAGAAATTGTATGTGGTATTACTAACTAGTAAAACAATCATGTCTTGACACATCACAATTTTTTTTATTTCCTACAATTGCGGCTAAATAATGTTGCCAATTAAATTAAAAAAACTCCAGGTCGCGCTTTCATTAGACGCACTCTATTTAATCACGTAGCTGATGTGTTTATAGATAACCAAAAAAATATAAGCACGTATTTCATATCGTATTGATATCGACGTTCTAATAACGTATTCGCAGCGAAACGAAGTTAGTTGTGCTATCGAAATGATATAGTTTTCGTGAACTAACTTTTCCGCGAAAATATCTTGGCGTTTTTCCGTTACCTTATATTTCTTCTACTTCAGCAAGAATCACTAGTCGGTTCGTTGATTTTGAAGACAATGCCTTGCGGTGAATGTAGCTGGATGACCGGCTGATCTGATATGGTTTCTTTTATGTTCGGAGCAGCCGTTGAGTTCTCTGCCAGTAGATAATATTCACAATATAGCCTCTCACACTGTTATGTTAGGTTATTAATACTTGCCTCGCCATGAAAAGGTTTAAGTTGGCTTTTAAGGGTACGCTCTTGTTTTTATAGGTTTGAATTCATTGTGTTTTTAGGAATTGGGCCTTGCCTTTGGCTTTGCCATACAGAAGTTAATACTTGGTATTTAAAATAGATGAACTGTAAAATTGTTAGTTATTTCTAAAGAAGATATAGATGTAGTGTTGGGTTTGTGTATAATTCAAGGAAGTTATCACCGACCTTCCTTATTGCCTAAACCACGGTAGGTCCATCGGGCAGGTTATTTAATAATATTAATTATAATTTTCTTTTCATTTTGGTGTAGCGAAAACCAAAATAACGTTTTTTGCAGTATACAACATGTAGATTGTAGGTAACATATTAAACGCACGTCCTAAAAGTAGAACCTAATCCAGAAATAATTAAGACTTATTGTAGGATAAAAAAGTTACCCACTTTGTGTGATAAATTCTTGATGAATATTGATTGCGTCACTAGTGTGTTTGTGTTTGCGTGCGTGGATACAAATAGGCTACCTTTGTAATTATATTATTTATAAACGTCGATTCACATATTATTCCCTTCCTATTAAGATAATTGTAATTTCTTAAAAAACACTACCCAGTTGCCTTTAAATAAAACTGTGCTTGAATAATGAGGTGGTGATACTAATTGAGGTGTATACAGGTGTGCATTATTCCAGATACATAGCATAGCATCAGCCTTATAATGTTCCCACTGCTGGGACTCAGGCCTCCTCTCTAGGAGAAGGAATGGGCCGTAATCCACCGCGCGGGCCCAGTGCGGGTTGGTGGATGTCACATGTCTTCGAATTTTTGGTTCTAGGTTTCTCACGATGTTTATGACACATCTATACTAATATTATAAAGAGGTAAAATTTGTAAGTTTGTATGTAGGGGGTAATCTCGGGAACTACTGGTCCGATTTGAAAAATTCTTTCAGTGTTAGATAGCCTATTTATCGAGCAATGCTATAGGATATATACCATCACGCTACGACCCACGGGAGCGGAGCAATAACGAAAAATGCGGGTGAAACCGCAGGGGACAGCTAGTATGTTATATTATTAGTGGACTTATACATACTAACTGTTACTTACTAAAAAAACCAAGAGTCCTAGAGTAAGTATGACCTATAAAAAATAAAAAATATAATAAAAGTGTTGTATGCATCATTTGTCTATCGAATATCGATATTATTGTACCGTTTGGGCCGGCGTCGAGTAACGCGAGTTAATAGAGTTCAAACGGGCCGTCGGCTCTGCGATGATAGTTAAATCGATATCATAATTTAATACAGATTAACTGACTCGTGTCAACAGTACGTATTTTATGTTTTGATACTTTAAAACCTTCTAGAATAAAAATAATAATAGTCGTTTATTTTCTCTACACTAGTTACTTAATGCTAGGTTTACATGAAGCGCGAACATGGAATCAACCTGTGATAGGTCTCTATGAAACCTGTGTTACAAGTCACCAGATAAAATATATTTTTATTGTTTATAAAAATAACAAAAAAAAATTAGAAATTGGTCCAAGTGTTTCCAAGGTATTCATTAATTCATTATATTATACATATTTTATTATACACGCGTGACGCCAGTGACAGAAAAGTTGAAAAGAAATCCTTTTTTGGTATGGTCGCGTGAAGACGAGGGATGACACGCATGTTACTAAAAGAGTTATGAGTAAGTATACATGTGGATGGATAGAGTGGAAGAGAGAGGTCAATGAAAAGATGGAAGGATTGTGTGAGGAGTGATATGAATGAAAAGGGGGTCAATGATAGCAAGACTGCTCAAAGGATATATCGAAAGAAAAAAACGTGTTGCGACCCCAAATAACATGGAACAAGAGTAGGAAGTGATTTTATTATACGAGTACGAGTACACTAGCGACCCGCTCCGGCTTCGCACGGGTACAAATTTATCAGTGTTCCTCTACTATATTATGCATGTATTATACATATAAGCCTTCCTCTTAAATCACTTTATATATTAAAAAAAAATCAAAATCCGTTGCGTAGTTTTAAAGATTAAAGCATACATAGGGATATAGAGACAGTGAAAGCGACTTTTTTTTATGCTATGTAGTGATTATGAAAGTATTGATTTTGTTTTCAATATCTTAGCCATTCCGCTCTAGAAAAGCATATACATAAATGATTCAATATCGTTACTTCTGACCTAATGCCGTCATATTCAGGGCAACTTTTAATTAATTGCGTCATCTCTCAGAAGGGAGCCGTACTCAAAAATATCAACAACTTTTCGAAATCGTAAACAAAAGGAGTTTCCTACATTTTGTGGTGTTACGTGAACATAAATTTACTGAACAACTGTTTTTTTTTTGTAAGTACTTAAGTAAATCCCGTTGTATAATTTTCCCACAATCATGACTACTGTTACCACCTGGACGATTGCCAAATGACTTAAAAGTGTGCCTGTACCTATGTTTTCCTTTCCAAAAAGGAATACTACCTAAATACAACATATAGCTGGAATAATGGACACCCTTTCACAGCTCAATTAGAAAACTATGTTACAATCTCAATTCAAGCACTGAAATTTTACTTAACTGCACATAGATGATATAAAATAAAAGTTACCCTAATTTTAGGCAAATAATTGTGAATCGACCCACTATTCCTACTGGTAGCTGATCAGAATGGACATCTACGCACGCACACACAAACACGCTAGTGACGCAATCAAGATTTATCAAAATAGATTTTTATCGAAAAATAATTATAAATGATTTTATTTTTTTTAAACTAATACTAAATATATACGAGTATATTCAAGCGAAATATTTACAGTATAACATAAACTTTATTGTACACCAAAATATGTATTTATGCAGTAATTATTTAACAGAAACTTAAATCTATGGGCATAATCAAATGTTGTCACTGCTGGGACGCAGGCCTCCTCTCTAGGAAAGGGATGGGCCGTAATCCACCACGCAGGCCCATTACGGATTAGTGGATGTCACATGTCTTCGATATTTTGATTCTAGGAAAAGCCGGTTTCCTCACGATGTTTTTATTCACTGTTTCGAGAGCAGTAGTGATGAAATAAATCACAAAAAGTTATAATAATATACGCTTGACTGGGCTTTAACCCGCCCTACTCAACTACTCATAAGTTGGGACCAACTATAAAATATTAATTAAACAAAATTTTACATTTAAAATGGGATGTGCTTTTATTATAATATGTTATCTAAACTATATTACACTAATATTAATTCATGAATCCCCGACCGGTCTCATTGGACCGCGCTGTTATTGTTTTACTATTGTGTCTCGTTTCGCGGGTATTGGTAGGTTAAAAAGGTAATGTTCGTATTATAGTTTTTTTTTGGTTTCTATGTTTGTACTTTTAGAGATTACTCGTACCTACCTCCTACGAGTAATCTCTAAAAATACTGATACGATTGCAAAAAAAATTCTCCGTTAGAAAGTTGCTTTATTCCTGGGTGACATAGGCTCTATTTTATGTACGCGGACGAAGCCGCGGGCTAAAGCTAGTATGTTATATATTCACTAGTCACAGTGGTCAAGTCGCCGCGCCGTTTGTAGCAGGTAGAATTGGGTCAGCCCCGGGGTGGTGCAGCTCCTATTTGTAGAGCCAACCTATTGAAATATGCAGCGACTTGATTGGCCTTAGGCATGTCGAGATCGCTACATCGTTTTGTTTACTCTCCTGAAGTTGCTAGTCTGTATTCAGCTTTGATACGGCTGTTTAGTCGAAGAGTTTTGGGGTTTTCAAGGGTCCCCTTAAAAACCCCAAAACTCTCCCCAGAAACTCCTCATTATATATACTCGTACACTGCATTAATGGACATTAAACCGTTAAGCCGTTGGTCCCGGCTGTCATTTGTAGATCTTTGGCAGTCGTTACGGATAGTCAGAAGCCAGTAAATCTGACTCCAGTCTTGCCATGAAGTACCGTGTTACCCCAGTTAATGGGTTGTGGAGGTCTGGTAGGCAGCCGCTCCTCGTAAAATACTGGTATTCAGCTAAATCCGGCTTGACTGGAAGCCGACCCCAATATAGTTGGGAAAAAGGCTAGGCAGATGATGATGATGATGACTGCATTAATGGACATTGATGAAGTGTCCTTAAGCGGGAATTTCATTAGATGCACACGAGCAATGGGTAGCTCCTCTTACGGCTGCTTTCAGCTTTTCATTTAGTTTTGATATGGCTGTTTAGTCGAGGAGTTTTCAACGGGACCGTTGAAAACCCCCAATCTCCTCATTATATACACTTCATTCTACTACTTCTTTTTCTTCTACCTGGCGTTAATCCCGTCTATTGCCGTTATATACACTTCATTGATGGACATTAATAAAGTGTATATAACGGGAATAGAATATAAAACGTGAAAGGCGGGAATTTCATTAGACCGACGCACACGAGCAATAGATAGCTCGCCGTCTGGCTGTCAGGTAATCGTCAACTAAGAGGCCGCACTTCAAAGAGTTGTCAGCAAAATCGTAGGGGCCCAGTAGGGCCGTAGCCCATAGGGACCATGGCTTTCGAAAGGGAAACATGGGGTCTGGGAACGCAAGGTAAAGAAGGAATTTAGCTGCGGTTTTAATCAGCAAACATCTGTCACGCCTCCCCTAGAGCGCAAGAAGTAATTATACGATACCCTACTTAAAAAAGGACCTATAAATATTCCAAATGTTTATCATTCCCCACTAAACCGAAAGAATATTGACAAAATGCAATTAGCAAAAGTGCACTTTAAACAATCATCGGTCCAACTCTTGAGACTTTTCTCTTTGTCTAACAGCTAGAAAATAAAGTTAACATTAATACGCATGCATACCTACAAATACTTAGTGACGTAGCCTATGCAAATGCGAACAATGCGTTTGCGACAATCAAATATGTCAACTTGCTATGAACATATGGGTCATGCAAACAAACTGTAACCTATATGGGTTAGTATAGCGAGTGTATAGGTATAAGTCGTAGATATACATATAAGCTGCTGTAACAGTTGTGCGGTTCAACTTGAGCGGCGAAATTGCTCGTTAGTTCCGTTTCCGGCTACACTTGAGGGTTTTCCTTCGCAACCTCGCAACGGTTGCTTTTTGTTTTTTTCGTTTCGTCCGTTTGAACGTCGAACATCAAATACAGTTTGAAAGCTCCTTACAAATAGGTACGAGTATCTTTGCGAACACAATATGATACGATTCCATTAATGCCTCTTTATGTTCGTATATTACTTTCATTTATTTGTTCCCCTTAAGATGAAAGGCCACGACAAAATGTTGAGCCTGAGCAATTAGTAAAATGAACGTGTCAAGCATAAAAGATCTCGCAATAATGAACCGGGTCAATGATACTCCATTCATTCTCATTATGTACATAATTTCAAGATCACTGGCCAAGTTAAAAATGAGATCAGACTCGTACCTAAATGTCAAGCCAAATGTAAAGATTGCAATGCACACTTTGGCGACACAATACATTTTGCAGAAACTATTTTAAAATGTCTGACAATACAAGAATTCTGCATCTTTGTATTTCACGTAGAGCGTGGCTGAGATGATATTGGCATTGTGCCAAAACTTAATCATGATTACAGCGCCTAGACTTGTGCTGAATAAAATATATTTTTACCTACAATCTACACAATAATAATGCAAACGGGAGTTATGCAAATCATGCCTCAAATATAATATATAATACTACAAAGACCCCAAAAGTTGTGACAATGATACCATTTGGTTTGCAAATTATGTTGTCTTATCAAATGAGAGTTATTATGACAGGTATAAAAACTGGGTCATTGTTATCTCGTAAACAAATTTCTATGATGGACGTCTCAAGGCGCCAAGTTTCCTGGAGCCAAGATAAACACGCTCCATCTTTGCCATGCGCACCCCCCACTACCACAGCCTGACGGAATTATATAGGTAGTGAAACTGTTTATGTAGGTACTAGTTATTAACACGTTTGGGACGGGCACGGCAGTAAAAAGTAACGGACCATCATTTGCTGGTGTTATGTGAAATTTCCATTAAGTTGCTACAGGTAAATACGTGCCTGTTATGACTTCTAATAACAAAGTTGTGAGTTATCTTACTACCCTACCCGCTATTATTTCGGCGAAGTCTGCTTCTCGTTACGTCTAGGACGTCATAAAAATAAAGGCACAATAACGGAAAATATCTTTCAGACATTTTTCATTCTAATATGTTGCACCGGTATTTCTCAAAATTGCTTTTAGAAAATTTCCGCTTTCCACCGTTAGACGAAAGTCTTGCTTGCCGACAACATAACAAAAGCTTTCTTTGAAATATATTACCTGAAGAACAAGCCACTTTAAATAGCAGTAGATCCATCTATCTTGTTTACACGGTAATGTTTTTATTGCTTAGAGAAACAGATTGGCAAAAACAATGCCGATAAAAGTAAACATTTATTGCTTATAATATTCGGAAAAGGAAATTAATGTTTTGTATTACTTTTTAAGGTTTCGTACTCAAAGGGTAAAACGGGACCTACTAAGATTCCGCACTTTGTCCGTCTGTCTGCAGGCTCTCCGTGATAACAAGACAGTTGAAATTTTCACAGATGACACATACATACTTCTGTTACCGCTATAACAACAAAACTAAAAACAGAATTAAAAAAAAATCTTTAAATGTTTTACGTGAGGGGAGCCCCTCTTATTACAAACGTGATTGTTTTTGCCGTCTTTTGCTAAAGAACAAGGTTTCTCGCCCTCTCTTCTCTCATCAAAGACCAAGTGACTCTATTTTTTTGCTATCTATCAAGATTGAGTATAAAAAAAACAGCAGAAAAAAATCTCAGCAGCATTCGAAAACCGAACCAACAACTAAACCCTTGTCCATCCAACTATCTCCCAAAGGATATGTCCAAAAACAGTTTTCTTTACACGTGCTGAACTCGCTGATGGCACACATTGTCTGCGTCCAAATTGTTATCGGATTTCCACATGAACGATTGGACGATTATTGCGAATTTTCTTTTGGCAAACAAGAGCACTCGATTCCGACGCCGTATATCGGATATTACAATTGAATGGAAGTCGAATTATTACATACCTTGTGTTCATCTACCCTGAACCTAATACAACGATTTCTCAAAGGAGGGGTTCCGTATACAATGGGATCAATTTGTTTGAGCGTGTATTATTGTGTGTCTAACTATAGATATAGAAGAGCCAATAAGTTTTCTAATAAAATAAGACTAGCTATAACAACGTTATTTGATTTGGATACAGCAACATAACCTAGAAGCTATAAACTATTGAGTATTCAATATCACTATCTTGAAGTCAATAAAATGCATACTTACTCGTATATCAACAAAACTACGTTTAAGTTTATACTGTAAACAGCCTTTATGTTGCGTACTAAACACAATGGTGATGAGGACTACAATTATATGAGTCGTCACACTTACAGCAAATAACTCGTGTTCTTGTTTACCTCCATTTGTTGTTCCCCCTCGGGGCTCAAGCTCTCTTATTGCTTCACTTTACACCCCCTCCCTACCCAATGCTATCTATTTCCACCCACCCACGTCTTTCTAATTATCTTTTTTTTACTCATCCATCATCATTATCATGTCTATTTTTATTTTAACTTTTTTAACAAAAATCTCTTCGTACAGATATATCATAATTATTTTATGACGCTACTCGAATTTAACTTTTGTTGCTTAATAAATCTCGTCTCTCAGTCGTATCCCCAAGGACGGTCCTATTTCACAATTAGGCTCTAAAATCTGTGATATTCTCTCTATACAATAAGCTTACCTATATAATATCTTTATATCTCTCTCGTAAATGCTATTATATTGCATAAGACTTTGGTAAAGAGCTTAAAAGGGAATGACGCTACCTTAATAGAAAGGGAATCTTAGTTCATGCATGCTTGCCTGCATTGTGACGGACTTGTTAAGATCTCAGGCACTCAACACACATACACACACAGACACATCTCTTTGTGTACGCCCGCCAGAGGCAGCCATTGTCGGCTCTCCGGCAAATCTTCACTTAATCGGTTTAAACGAGGGATCAACGACGCCAAAACTGATTCGGAGATCAGAACAATTAGTCCTCGATATATTATCTGTCCATCTGTCAATCGATTCAGGCTTATCTCGTGAAATTCCAATTCCATTAGGATTTTCGCCATTAGTCATACGAGTTCGAGTGCCAACGTTATTTGTGTGTAAACCAGTCCAATAAATATTGATCCGCGTCATAAAATAAGTGATAGAAATAAAAGCTTAGTACAGAAATAAATTTTCTTAGTATGTATGTCTTCTATATAAATGTCGTTAGTACTCGATAGACCAGATGTTATTATTGGAAATGACGATAGAAAGGCGCATTAAATATGGGAATATGTATGAGTTCTAATTTTTTAAATCAAATCTTATGGATTTTACAATTGGACATTATTACGCTACAACTAACTTCTGCTCCGTTTGGGTTAAAGTAGAAAATTATCCTAAGGGAACATCTATGTACTCTCGGGATAAAAATTATATATGTAGTTCTAAATTTCATCCAAAACGGCTGAAGTTCGACCGTGTAGGAGTAACAAACTCACATACAAACTTACGCCTTTATAATATTACTTCAGATTGATTTATACGATTGAACTTGAGCTCGAATTACCAATTCAAATATTACAGTTGAATATCACCAGATAATTATGATTTCACTACACAAATATTCACATTAAATTATATTAATAAAAATAAGGGAGCCGACGACCTACGGTGCATCGACACATGTGTCCGCCCTAGGTCAAGGGCGCGTGTTCGATCCCCGATTCAGGATAAATATTTAGGCGAACTGTTTGTTTTTAGAGTAGACGTTTCTGTTAACTACAATCATAATACAGGCATTTTGTGTAAATATTTGATGACGCACTGAGTCCAGAACCACAACTAGATAAATAGTTTAGTTCTACATATACCTAGAACTAAACTTACCTAGTACCAGTTTACTCCATCATCAACTGCATCATTGCTTACCATCAGTTGAGATTGTGGTCATACGCAACACTCACAATAAAAATAAATAAAATTCTTTTTGCTGTTTAATAAATTACTTCGTTATGGCTTTGCATGTTTTCATCAAAAGTATCTAGGTAAATGTTAAATTATATTTATTTTGCAAATAGGTTTTAAAAAACACTTTTATCCGTCAAAAGTTTAAACTAGATGAGGCCTGTGTTTCTTAGTCGAGTGCTCTGAAAAGAGACACTGCAACAAACTTAGATACATAGTTACGATACTCGTTAATTTATTCACACCATAAAAAAATTACTGTAGGAGGGAGCTTAAAGTTAATAGTGTGTAAAAATGGGCGATCTTATCACTAAATGCGAGTTTCACACTTCAAAGCTATTCAAACTCTCTAAGTCCATGTAGCAAACATGAACCGGTCAATGCATATGAGAACCATGCAGGTTAGTGTCTGATATGGTCTTTTGAGAAAAGAACCACACAGGTTGGACTTGTCCAGTCAGTGCAAATATCTGTCAGTATTCGGTAGAACTTTTATTATACAGTACATTACATTAATACAGTACATTTTTAATAACGATATTATCTCCCCAATATGACAGTATAACAATGAGTTTGCGAACGAAAGGTTATAATTTAACACCCACGGGGTGCTACACGTGGATATAACTCAGTGATTGATGATAATGTTATAATGTGCTTCGGGAAATTTTGTTTTGTATTAAATTATTGAAGCTTTTTTTATCTAAAATGGCAAATTGGAGAGGAAGGAATGTGATATGAATGATGAACACGTAAATGAAGACGAATTTAAGAAAAAGGTCTTACATTATATGGTTTATAAATGTATATTTTATTGAATATAGTTTTTAATTAATACTTTTGCACCGCAGTTTTCTTAATAATGTTGTCTTACTTTTATGCACAGCCATGTCAGCCATATTATCTCCCTAGGAAAATGGTAGAAAATTCCTGAAGCATTAAGTCCGCCTTTGTTCCTTTGTGTTGCATGAAGATTAAATAAATAAATGCACAGATGTGTGCAGGAGGACAACAATACGATCATTAATACATTTTAAGACCATTGAAAGTTAATTTTATAAAATCAAGCTCCATTACGTTTATTAATTTTATTAATTCTGTAGATAAGGCGCGCTCCAAATTCATTCAAGCTTTGTTAAATCTACATTTTTTTATTTGGTTTATTTGATATTTAATTCTTAAAATAAACACAATTTACTTAGGGACTATGTTTACCTTATGCTAATATATGTATATAAAAGGTAAAGTCCTAACTCCCTCACTTACTCCTCAACGGCCAGCCCAAACCCTTGGACCTAGAACGCTGAAACTTTGCATAAAGTTTCCCTTTAAGACGTATATAAAGAATAATCAATGATTTTCCAAAATTCACTCCGTAGGACAGAAAATAGCCAAATTGTGTGTAAAGAAACCTAGAATCGCCAGAAAAAACTACTTGAAGGTTTGCTTGCTCTGATACATTCATAAAGGATTTTTTTAGATGGGAAATCTTCAAATATTTTTTTGCTATTTGGGTAGAGTGAGAGGGAGTCAGACTTTTACTAATTTATCGATGTATCTTTATCAAGCAATTAAAATTATTTATTTCAAATAAATCTTTTGCAACCATTTCTGAATAGTCAAAAAATCGGTCGGTCAATAAAGTAAAGCTAAGTTGCACATTTCAAAGCATAGTGCATGATACACGACAATGCGCAAGAAACTTCATAAACACTCTTTCAAATCATATTGAAATCATAAGTTACAAAATCATTGGGTTCATATTTCTCGTTGCTTCTATTATGAAAGCACAATGTAAATAAATAATTAAAAAATAAGTAATAAAAAAATCGAATAAGCCAGTGACAGTTAAGAGGGAATCAGTCTCAATTCACAGCACCCGTTCACGAACATGACGCATACATCGGCCCCACTACTTCAGTTGCCCTTAGCATTCCAGGGCCACCGTAACTTTTTCGAATAATCCTTTAGCCCAATTAAGTGGGTAATTTCAAATTTGTTATTGTTTATTACATATTACACTACGTTATTCATAAATACTTTGAATGGTTGTACATATTTTATGCATGAAGGTATTTTACTCTAAAACTTTATTAAATTAAATACCCAAAACTCACATAAAACATTGACTGCAAAATAAACCTAATTCCACGGCATTATTTAAAAGCTCTACGTTCAACTTACTGTAACTTACATTCAACTTTTGTAGTGTGGTTTATGTTTAATTTAGTTATTTGGTAAACAAATGTGGCGTACTAGGATCTCGGTTTTCATAAAAATTACTTGAAAAGTTATTATTTTTGCGTGGGGTGGGAAATCTTCAAAGCACTTCTCTCTTTCTGGGCGGAGTGGGAGGGACTGTCAGACATTTACCCACTGAATAAAACCCACATGTGTTCCTTCAGTTGCCCTTTACGAACTTTTTGAACAATAACTTGCCTAAATTATATACTCATATAGCCGTCTCGATCCCCTGACCGCGATCAATGTTAACCCTTTTATTGGTTTCAAGTCATGTCCATCTGAGATCAACAAATTATTTATTTACCTTTCCAACTTTTTACTTTTTAAAACTTCATTTTCTATTATATTTTTAACTATGTACTAGCTTCTGCCAGCGGCTTTTCCCGCGTGATGGTGTGTTACTTTATACAAACTTTGGACTCTCGTTTATCCCTTTAGGGGGTCTGGGGAACACGGAATCCAAAAGGTTATCACCGTGTCCCCCAGATCGAAGGCAACGAAGGAACGGGGTAGGGGTTTAGTCAGTAAGAGTTCGACACGCCCTCCCGCTCCGCCCAAGAGTGGGAGAAGTCATTCTGACCAGAAAAAAAAATCCCTTTAGGGGGTAAATGGAAAATAAGTTCTTAGTGCTAGTCTACTAAATTTCACGCTCCTATCGTCTGTTTTTTATACCCTGAGACTAAATTGACGCAAGTAATGTCAAACTTACTGTAGGAACGATGCCAGTTCTTTTGTGTTGTAATGTCATTTTAGTCTCAGGGGATAAAAAACAGACGCTAGTGCTAGTAATTTCGGCTCTGCGTCGCGTTGATGTCAGGCACTTCTTTTTTTAAATTTCTTAAACGTTAATATAATACTATATTAATTTTAATATTAACGTTCACCTTGTTATTTTCTGACATAAATCGAAAGTTTTTCCGTTGTCATAGCGACTGAGCGGCGAGGTCCTATAAACTGGCTTTAGTGTCCCCTGTGGTCTCGGTCCTCGATCGATGTGACTTAATACCTAATACTGCTTACTTGCTACTTACGCTGCCAGCTTTCTACCTTCGGTGACGTTTCCACTTAATTAAGTCGAGGGTGGCACTCAAAATGGAAGTGCACACAAAGAAGCAGCATAGTTGCACTTTCTTTGTGTTTAACTTGAAGTATTTAAAAATATTTCATTACTCATACTCCTGGTCTGAAGTGGCCTGAGGAGCGGGTTGAAAGTAATACATTTCATCCCTAAGGAGAATCACTTTCAACTGACAGCTGTCAAATGATAAAAAAACTAGTTCTATCTATTGAAGCATGTCCCAACTTTCTATACAGCCAGTAAATTACAGCGCGATGCAAAATTGAAATAACTTGAAGATAAGTAAATACTTGATACTTACGTAGTCAGTTTTTTACCTTCGGTGACGTTTCCACTTAATTAAGTCGAGATTGGCACTCGAAATGGAAGTGCAATTGTGCTCTTTCTTTGTCTTCAACTTCAAGACAATAGAGTCTTTTAAAACTTTTTAGTTTCTTTTCGACATTAGCGTTGAAAATTTTTGACCTTTTTCAGTCGGTTTAGTCTTTATGTGAACTTAATTGCTGGCCTTTAAAAGAAAATTTCTGTGAATTTTTAGGTTAAATATTTTCATTGAAATCTTTTCTTTTAGATTCTTTTTTACCGTATAGGCCAGTCGCCGCAGACAGATTAAATGTTTTAGGTCACAAATAATGCACTGTACTGAGTTTATGATTTCCCACCTAAAAAAAGCTAGTATTGTTAATATAAATATAAACCATGTTTACAGCTTCGAAAGATTTGTGCTAACTGCGTTGTATTTGGAAAACCCTCGAAAGTTAATTTTTCAAATTTTGGCTATAACTTCTAAACGATGAGTATCTCACCGTCCGATAAGGCCCAGGCTGGAGAAGTCAGCATAATTGAAGGTTATAGGTACTAGGGCCGATGCTTGCCAGGGCTGCACGATTGTTCGTAAGAGTAACGTAAACGTTAAATAAAGGAACACGACAGGGCTTAAAGTCTCGCCACCACCCAGGGCAGAAGCTATGTGATGTTTTGCTGTCCTGAAAAAAATAATACAGACTTTTAATCTCTTTTTTTGCACCGTCAAACATCGTTCTCTCCTTGCTTCTATTTTTATTAAATACAAAATAGTTTCCATCAGCACTATACAAGGAAAATGAATTAATAACCGGCTGATGGCGGTCGAGAGTAATTCGCTGACTGGCGCGTTCAAAGCTCGCCATCACTTTGACAATTTGCCTTTTATAAATAACATTCCGGTGGGACGCATTACTTAAAATTACTTTATTACGAAGAAAATGGCTAAAATAATCAAAACTGTGGTTGAAGATGGTTTCTTTTTGCGGAAATTAGGTAGGTATATTTTTTTTCCTTTTTTGTTTTATTTCGCCTTGGTTTTAACGAAGTTTTGTGTCGAGGACATTGCACTCTTGTTTCTGTGAAAGCAATGTTTATTTTAACCTTAAGTAAGTAATTTAAGAAAAATGTACAACATATTTTTTTTATTGGTCATGGGCTCCACGGTCAAGCGAATACTTTCCACTTTTAATAGGTGATAGACAGGCATGACCCACAAATGAAAATATAACTCGTTTAAATAATAACGACGATAAAAAATATCTGATATCTATACTTGTTTATACATAGACGATAAAATACATATCTACATATAATAATTTAAGTATTATTATATTAGATCTACAATCATATTAAGAATTCCCTAAATTGCTACTTAGCCCTGTTCCTATCTCCTAATTTTGCTAGGCCCGACAGAGCCCATATTGATCTTTGACAATTTTACTTTACTTAATTATACCATTTGTGTACATATCTTTTAAAATGGGTTTCTTCGAACTGTGATATCTTCGAATTGACTTGTAATTACAAGCTCAAATAAATATATCAAAGGTACTTAAGTGACACTTATTAATTAGTGAATATTATTTATTTCTTTGTGTTTAGTATTTTCTGAAATATCATTTATTTAAAAAAGTTAGATAATTTTCACCTGATGGTTAGCGAATATCTAATTGACGATGGAGCAAGCACTCTATGAAAGAATCTATTCACTCTTGACATAAAGATCCCCGGATTTTAGCTGTCAAGAAATACAAACTCCAGCAGGATATTCCACTCCTCAGTTGTACTCACAATGCATGTGTGTTCCCATAACGTTTTCAGAGTATGGGTGGGATGTTCACCATGACCGGTGGTGTATCGCTGTACGATGTTGATGTTTGTTTATATGTCTGTAAAAGTAATATCTGTAAAAAGTAAATCCTTTTACTTGCATATCCATTTAGCAACTGTTTTATCCCGAAAATTCTCGTCTCTTCGTCGATATTTTTCTTCACTGTTTTGAGATTTGAACCCGCGGCCTACAATTCGTAAGTCGGGTCAGTCACCACACTATCACTACTGCTTACTTGACATGTCTTATCTACCAAACTGTACTATGTTCTCGTGGTGGATTACGGCCCATTCCCTCTCCTGAAGAGGAGGCCTGAGTCCTAACTCTGGGAACATTATAAGACTGATTCTGCTAGGCATTGATGTAGACAGAGAATAAATAAGCCACAGGACACCGAATGCGCAGTAAAACTAGTAGTTTATAATTTAACAGCCAACGGTTGTTGCGTGGTTTTACGTACACAAAAAAAGCAATAAATACGTCATGAAAATGAGTAGGTAGAGGTACGTATCTCCTGAGATCGAATTAGCACGCGAAATATACGACTATCTCGATTGATTCTAACGCCTTCGCATTAGCAAGAGCGTCTGGGTTGAATGACCTATTACCGAAGATTTATTTAAATTCTAAATTGTATTTAATGTCATGCTTACACTAAACAGTAAGTAGGTACATATACAACCCAATAACACTAAACAATAATAACTTAATAACAACAACAACACAATAACAACAATAATAAACAACAACGCGTAACAATAACAAGCACAACAAAACAATTACACATAACAATTGCACACGGGGGTTCATAATTTCATGTTTTCTTTGAAAACACGTAGGGCTTAGAAATATGATGTTAAAATGACTTGTAAAATTGGAAAATGGTTTTACCTACTAAATTAGCTTACAAAAATATTAGTTTCAATATTCTTTCATCTGTCGTTTAATAAATTTGCTTTTCTCAGTAGGTTTTACGCTCAAAGTGATGTGAAAGTGAACACAACAAAAAATATAGAAGGCAATTTATACGAGGGTAACTTTCATTAAAGCCTAAAATGAGGGTAGTCTCATGCATAAAGAACTCGATATAAATCACGCTGAAAGCATTTTATGGTGAGAACAGCCATGAAAATTATAAACCTGCTGTTATATATAGATAGCTATAAAAATAGTGCCGTCAAGCGGTTCGTTGTATGAATCATCTGCTATATCGATCAGTTGCTAGTTGACATTACACGTAATAGGTCGTCTGTCGTTTAGTTCTTTCTATATTTGCCCAATTACTCAACAAACACACAAAAGAACTTCAGCACAGACAAAGGAAAAGCTGGAGCATTCTTATTTTTTTATTTGGGCTTACGGTTTGTGCCAGTGTCAAGTTTAGAAAGTAGTTAGTTTTCTATTTGGTTTTTGATAAACAATACTCGTATAGTTCCTTTATTTTCCATTAGAATGCGGATGCTATAAATTCTAATGTTTTTGCTGTATTTGGCAGCAAATGTACCGAGTCAGCTTTCTCGGCAAGCTTTGCTGAGCGCTGAGGTAGTCGATACTACAATAAAATTCTCACTTCCATTTTACATATATCACATGTTTATCCAGTTGTGAAGACCTTTTAAGATACAAAACTACAATAATTTTACATATAACAATATCACTATACAAAATTTCACTGCCCTCTACTTCACTCGAAAAAATCCCGCCAAAAAAACCACTGCAGAAAATTACCAGTAATTTAGTGGTTTCTCTATGGTTTTTCGCTGTTTTTCTTTTAAAAGTTGCAAAAGCAGCTAACATAATTTGAGGTCGACGTAAAAAGGTTTAATATAAAAACAGTATTGAAGCAACTGCCTGACATGGCCTAAAATTTAAATGAAAGCCATTTATTCGTGACGATTAAATCGTACAAAAATAAAAAACTTTATGGCATCCTTCAATTTTTTTGACAGCAACTGGCCTGTGGCTAGATACTATGTTTATTTAGGTTGAAAATATGCAAAAAATGGTTAGATATGTCAGCTTTGTTGAACATAAAATAAAAAATGAAATTCAAACTCATGCTTGTTACTCAAAATAACTAAAGCTCGTCGGGAACTAAAATTCATAAATTGGCATACACGTACGAGCGCAGCTCTAGAATAATTTAATTCTTCATCGTGAAGTTTTGCATAGATAACGCTTCGCAGTCTCGGCGCCTCTCTAATATAACAAGGCACGCTGTCGTAGAGCGTCGCTCATTCTATTGTAGCGACATGTAATATAACTGCAATAGGTACCTATTAGAATCTGAGAAACATGAAATGTATTCAGGGATTTTTAGACTTGGTCCCATTTTATAGATTTTAGATCTTTGTTAGAGTAAGGGCCTGTTTCACCAACTATGATTAAGTTTCCGATATCTTGCTTGGCAGATAATTTCATAGAAATTCTGTTCCATTTTTGAATTTAATCAGGAAGTAGTGGCTACTCGGGCATTGTGAAATAGGCCCTTATTTTCATATCTAAACAGCAGATTTACTCTCGAGTTCAATTCCGATTGGGATTGGATTTTGGCGTTTCGTACTAAACTGTTTAGCGATCGCTAAGCCCTATTCCAATGTTTAGCGCACGCCAAGTCGAATCACCCAATTTCACTTGTTTCCAAAATGGACACTCAATTTTAAACTAATTTGGCACTAGCATCAAACTCAAGAGTACAAAATCTGACAATCCCAATGTCGACCAATCGGAATTTGAACTCAAGAGTAAACCTGCAGATGTAACTGAAATTCAATCTTTGAGAGCTTTGGACTACCTTTGAGGTTCTAACAAATTATTTGATGAATGGTACTGTCGGTTTGTGAGTGGCCAGTGATACCGTTGCATCCGATTTTCCTCACAAATCACGGGTATTGATCCATGGCGGCCGTCACAGCCACAGTCATCCTAAGTTGTTTGCCCAAACACATAAATGATTTATTTCTTTTCAACTCGTTAGAGCGGCGCCGCAGTTATTTTTGTTTTACGTCCAGCACATTACAGATAAAAGTTCAGAAGGAAATAATGTTTCATCGACTATTTCAACGGGTGTGTGGCTTGTAAACTCGACGTAAACAACTCGCAGACGCCAGCGAACTTATCGGAGATCTATTAACTCTTATTTACCACGTAGAATTGCGTAACTGTTGTTTGTACGAGTATTAAGTCCTAAATGGTCTTGAAAAGCATGTGTGAGTGTTGCAAAGTTTAAAATAGATTTGTGTTCACTATATAGTATAAAACAAAGTCGCTTTCTCTGTCCCTATATCCGTATGCTTAAATCTTTAAAGCTATGCAACGGATTTTGATGCGTTTTTTTAATAGATAGTGATTCAAGAGAAAGGCTTATATATATATATAATGCATGTATAATATAGTGCCCGTGCTGATAATTTTGCACCCGTGCGAAGCCGGGCGAGTCGCTAGTTTTCGATAAAACTTTAAAAAAGCAAATACTAATAATCCTTATTTATCTTTTCCTTTTAACGTTCTAAATGATACACGCGTAGATCATGTCCTGGAAAAGCACAAAGGATACATTATAAACGGCAGCATGTTCCCTTGGGATAATTTTCTGATATCATGCAGCAGAAGCTAGTTCAACAATGTATGTATAAAGCTCTTGAACAGTGCTACATGGCATGTATATCTATGTATGTATATGTATGTGTCTTCAGTGATGTAGCACACTCCATCCAATCAATTCCACTAGAATCCTTTCAATCGCTCCAGAGCCGGATTGAATCGAATTTGGGCTAAGCCTGAGCGGACGAACGCCTTTACTACCTATATTATTTTAGACTTGTTTCGGTTAAAAAAACTCTTTATAGCTGTTTTATAGAAAAATAAGACTTCGTTTCGTAAGTTCAAAAAAGACGAAAAGTTTTAATGAGCTTCGTACTGAACAAGAAAATTATTTTATATAAAGATGCCGCAACCAACAAACTTAATCCTCTATTCAGCTTTTTTATTAAACGGGCCCATTAAATTAGCCACCCAGAATAATATTTAACCATTCAATCATTAACTAGTCAAATAACTTGATCGATAACAGTTAGTTATTTGCCAAGCCCAGACATTTGAAGGAGACTGTGGCAAATTGTAAACTTAATTTTGATTTACGTTCAGCTGGCATTGTGCTGACAACGGTCATAACTTCATAAGTAAGATCAGCTGACTGAGCCCCACTGCGGGCTCCTATTTCTGTCTTCAGGGTTTAAATGAACCTGACCTGTTCGTTTTGGGGTGCGCTAAGTCGGTTTTCGTCACAAAGTCACCCTATTGTATAAGTAGTCTAAGCATTACCCTTTAGCATTAAGAGCATTCCAAGATTCCAACGCTTTCTTCATGTAGGTACGCGGTCATCACTTCAAAACAACATCCCATCGACCATCTGCAACCAATGCGCCCTGTCCACTGCCAATTAAGTTTTGAGTTATGACGATGTCGTGCGGATATCTTCATTTCTGATTTGATCACGCAAGGAAAATCTGAGCAAAGCCCGCTCTTTGGGTGACTAACCCTTCTGATGAGGCCCATTGTGAGCGACCACGTTTCAAAGCCATATGTCTTTCGTTGTGATACACTGTGGTATGTCGGTTTACAGAACTCCGAAAGTTTATTGCAAAAAGTTCTGATTTGGGCTACTCACCCATAAATACGTAGATAAAGCAGTAAAGTATTTGTTTAAACTGTTCCTAAAGATTATACCGGCTATATTCACACGAAATCGACTCAGCCTGTCTGCAGATTTATTGACGCATAGTCGGATATTCTGAGCAGTTACACTCATAGACTCATACTACAGTAAATTTGTACCGAAGATAATTCGTATATACATGTGGTCTATGTAAAAATATCTTATTACACATCGCGTAACGATTATTTAACTTTGGCAACATTATCTTCGTAGGTATCCTTGGGATTTGGTAACTCGGTAAACTTACATGTAGAGTCGACAGTTATGGATGGCAACGACACGACAAACTGCACAACTATTAATTGGATTGTGTTTTATCGTTAAAACTTCACGAACAATGTTAAATGGGAATGGGTTTAACTTGAAGACGGATTTATGTTACGACACTTTGTAGAGAATAGTATGTATTAAGACGAACAATAGAAGGACACTTATTTATTTATTTTGCTACAATCTATGTAGGTATAATTAATGTTCTTTATTAATTTAATAATTATCAATTTAATTCATTAAATTATTATATTAAACATAAGGAAATTGTAAAAATTTTTTTTTGTTTTGGTCCTGTAGTGATACCTACTGAAAGCTGTAGTAGGAAAGTGCGGATGTCTGTCAGTGGCACACATAATACTAGCTCAGACATCGTCGTTTATTCCTCTTTTACAAAGAAAACAGCGTTTTAAAAGGTACGATGGCCATATCTTGTTCGATAAAAACCCAAAAATAAATGAAGAAAATAGTAGATTATGTGACTAGGGAGTAAAGCAGTGTCTTTAAGGCGAGGGCGGCATGTTGGATTCCGAACAAAACGAAGGTTGCTAAGTTTTAATCCCGAACGTTAGTGAGGGATTTATATAATTAACTCCCGAGCATTGCGAGGGAGTTAATAGAGAAACCTGAGTGAAGTGAGGAATTAAAGCTGCCCAAGACAAAGACAGCTTTATTCCCGTGTTGGATACTCTACTTTTTACACCATGTGTGAGATAATTACAAGTCTACTACGATTAATTAACTAGGTAATATATATCGTATTAAACAAATTATAAATAAATTAAAAAATATGCAACATTATTTACACGTTAATTTCAACTCTAAATTAGAAGCAAACAAAATTCAATACTTCAATATTACTCTATAACTTTACTCTTTTTTAGAACCTCCTTAACCTTTTTCTCAGTATGTAACCACATTTATTATTCTTTTTTTTTGTTAGTGGCCAGTTCCATTTTTGAATAAATTTGTTTGATGCACGTACATTTTAAATGACTGAAGGCGTATTTGATGTTCTAAATTAAAAAAAAACCATTATGCCCTAGGGATCGGTCATACTGTATTATCTCCCTAGGTGATAACGAGTTGCTTTAAGTGCAGGTTATATGACACATAATATGGTCATTATCGAGCAGGTGGTGTAAAATAGTAGATTATGTGACTAGGGAGTAAAGCAGTGTCTTTGAGGCGAGGGCGGCATGTTGAATTCCGAACAAAACGAAGGTTGCTAAGTTTTAATCCCGAACGTCAGTGAGGGATTTATATAATTAACTCCCGAGCATTGCGAGGGAGTTAATAGAGAAACCTGAGTGAAGTGAGGAATTAAAGCCGCCCAAGACAAAGACAGCTTTACTCCCGTGTTGGATACTCTACTTTTTACACCATGTGTGAGATAATTACGAGTCTACTACGATTAATTAACTAGGTACTATAATATATATCGTATAAAACAAATTATAAATAAATTAAAAAATATGCAACATTATTTACACGTTAATCTCAACTCCAAATTCGAAGCAAACAAAATTCAATACTTCAATATAACTTTACTCTTTTTTAGAACCTCCTTAACCTTTTCCTCAGTATGTAACCACATTTATTATTCTTTTTTTTTGTTAGTGGCCAGTTTCATTTTTGAATAAAATTGTTTGATGCACGTAAAATGACTGAAGGCGTATTTGACGTTATAAATTTTAAAAAAACCATTATGCCCTAGGGATCGGCCATACTGTATTATCTCCCTAGGTGATAACGAGTTGCTTTAAGTGCAGGTTACATGACACATAATAGGGTCATTATCGAGCAGGTGGTGTAAAAAATATATTTCTTGTTTTGATTGAGATATATAAGAAGTATATACTCCCTCTCCATCCATATGTATGTACGATGTACATAGATGGATGCAGACAAAGATATTTAAAGAAATTTATTTAATATATTTGGATGCAGAGGGAGATGGAGGCAAAAGGAAAGATACTCTATATTTTATCGCGTTCCATAATGATACAACGTTGGTATGTTGTTTAAAAGGCTCGATTATGGACCCTGCCGGGCACAGCGAAGTCCGTTTTATAGGAGAGAGCATAAATATAATTGAATAAAATATATAAGTCTAAACTTATTAAATTATTGCACTTTTAGCCAACCAGGATGGACAGCAAGGTTCGATTGTGTGAAGAGTTGTATGACAGAAAAAAAAAGGATTTAGTCATAGCGTGACGGTTGACAGGACAGAATAAAAGAATAAGCATGTTGCGCCGACCCTAAATTAATATGGGACAAGGGCAGGAAGATGATGATGTATATGCGCGAAGCGTTAGTTCCTCAAGCTAGACAATATTTGCATAGTTTAGCAACTGATAAATCATAGAGCTTAGCAATACTGCGATGGCATAGACTATTGCCTGTAACTTTGTTACAAACAGATTCTGACGGGTATACGAACTTGGCCGGTGGCTGCACGGAAACTATATTATTCAGCTAAAGTGTTTCCTTGAGCAGGAGTGGATCCCAATCCGGCTTATACATAGTTAGATCTCAAACGCTTCGAAGACGTAGAACATTGTCTATCAGAGTTCCATCCTTCTAGTTCTATAGGTATTTCGCTGAAAGCATCTAGAAGGAAAAGTTTAGGAGAGACTTTGCAAACGTAGCGGGAAATATGACGTGTTCCATCTTCACACGTCTTTTCTCTGGCCTTATTAGCCTCCTATGTATTGAGACAATGTGTTCTGATTCAATTAGCAAGATTTTGGGAAAGTTATTTCATACAAATTTGAGTGGACCTGTCACTGCAAGAATTTGACAGTTTTAGCAAAGCTCAATTCAGGACTACTAAGGAGCTCAATGACTTGACGAACAATACCAAGGAAAAGACATTTCGGTTGGCCGCAGAAAATATTAAATCTGCTAAAATTAGTCGGTTGGCCATTCAAGTACTAGGGCAACGAAGAGATACATTTACTAATAATGTTCATTATTGTCGGCTGATTTTATTGCCTCAGTTTTCCTAAAATCCCAGGCTCTGTATTGGGGTTAAGGCAATTGGTACGTTACTCTACTCTACAGTGAGTTATAGCCTCGTAACTTCACTGTACTGGCCGGATGCAATGCATTTGTTCGGTTAAAAAATTAAACGGGATTTCTTTTTTAATTTTATGGTTCACTTGTCAAAGCTTTATGAACGGCGGATCACAGTTTGTCTAAATATAAATACGTATTATGAATTTATTGCTGCTTTTCAGCATAGGCTTCAATGTTATGTATTTTATTGGAATTCATAAATTCTATAAATCTGTGTTCTGACGTATCTGTACGTAGGTATTTGCGTAATCAGTCTGATCTGTATTTTCAATGTAACCTAAAGTTAATGGAATGATTAACGATGACTATTGAAGTTATTTTCGGTTACGCGAAAATCTATAAATATAAAAGGAGAAACTGACTGATATCAAGGGACAGGCGGAACTACTGGGACTAAGAACGTGAAATTTTGCAAAAAGTTTCCTTTAATGATGTAGGCAAGCACTAAGTCAGGATTTTCCGAAACACACCTAATGGGATGACATGGAGATTCAAAGTTCGTATGGGAGAAACCTAATATAACGCGGGCGACGCCACTGGCAAAAGCTAGTAACATCATAAAACATTAAGCTTAATATCTGATTCTCGTCTATAACTATCTAATGTAGACCAATTTATGATTTGTCAGTGTTACGCAGTCAAGCTTAAATGACCAGACCCCAATCTACATAGAGATGAGGCCTTCCATCTTGTTAATGTTTAATTTACTCCGTAAATAAAGGCCCCGGTCCTAACACAGATATTTCGTTGTTTCACTACCACATTTTTGTTTTCAATCTGCACCTTTTAGGTGTTCAATTTTTCTCTTTGCCAATAAATTGGGTATCGTCAATCCACTTTTTTTCCCCTCCTGACAATGGAAGCAATTTGTAACATCGATCACTCTTTTTCAGATTCACGTGACGATCCCACGTATTTAATTACAGCTTACCGTTTCCGCGATAAAAAATGGCATTTTCACTAATTACTTGTGTTTTTGAAAAAGATTAACTACATTGTTTGACAATTCGTCCCGAATTGGATTTGGGATTGACTTGATTGTTTCATAGTAACAGCGAACTAAAATTGGTTTTCGTTTTGTTTTATTGTAATCGCGTAGGCGTCCATGGTCACAACAATTTATTTGGTGTGCCTACCAAAATAGATCTATTGAATATACAATTTGTGAAGGACAGTATTCATGCTCTATAAATGAGCTGAAAATAGAATTAATTTTGATACCTGGTCGGGTTCCAAATACAATTATGCCAGTTTCAATTTGTATAAATGGTAAAAGCTGCTAAATAATTTAGTTGCTAATCAAATAATAATATCGTTCGTGGTCGGAGTTGTATTAGAGAGTAAATTATTCAACGGCGATAAGGTGCTGTAGAAGCGAGCTTTTGTATTTTCTTGATACAAATTCAAAGGTGAATGACATTTAGAACGAATGAAAAATTATTGTATTAACCATTTGCTTCGCCATTGTTCAAATAATAAAACAATTTTTTGTTTTCGGACATTATGGTCCGAAGGTTACTATCACTATATATGTATAAACTTAACAACTATTGTTTAACTCACATAAAGACAATGACTATTTCTAAATTATGTCTCCCCAGAGGTACAGTAAAAACAACCCCTGAGGCTCATAAATGACCCTGTGTTTAGATACTCTAGACAACCAATAGACGCAATACTTGATCACCAGACGAACGAAATGTCTTAACGCTCGTGAGACATTGAAGAGCACGTGCATCCTCCTCATTCTAAGATCTTCTATGAATCTGATCATAATTATAACTGAGAGTAATCAAACTAAGCGTTTAGCCTCGTCGTTAATATTTCATACATCGAAGGACTGGAATATTTTGCCTACTACGGTCTTCCCGCCTGATTACAATTTGGGTGTCTTAAAGGCTATAGTGAATAGGCTCTTAATAAACTAGTGCTTCTCAACATCAACGATTGCATCCCCGCTTACCATCAGGCGGGATCACAGTCAAGCACTTAGTTTATGTTATATATAAAAAAATCATCTTCACCATGCTGTAATTCAGACTCGTATAATCCACAAATGTATAAAGAAACATCAAAATTACGGAACAACTCGGTTCAAATACGAGCACTCAGTGAAATGTCGAATCATTCTCGTATGGGCTCTTCGCTCGAGATAATGCCAAGAGCTTTGGGCCATTTGAAAGAGAGTAGCGATGGATAACAACATGCTCCGGTGACTCGAACATTCAAGACAAGAGCGAAGGAAGGAATGGCGGCCAAATTACGTCTGTCTAGTATTTACGATGGATCTTTTTAGGAAAAAAAAAATGTTTGAGGATTGTCTCCCCCTAACTTCCTGGCTAAGGATGAGTACCGTCTAACAAGGTGAATAGAAACGCAGGGGTAAATAGGAACAAAACTTTGATTTGTATTTTTACGTTGTTATATATTTAAACTGTTGATTTCTAATAAAGCATCGATTTTTATAACAAATAATTAATAAATAGGAGTACTGAAATGCTGGGAAAACATTGTTAAATAACGTGAAAATCTCCTTCAAATATTTGATCCTATTCACCCCTGCGTTTCTATTGACCCCGTAAACTGTACTAACCAACTCGTGACGCATTTAGTAAAGCCTTGTACCATTACTTATTCTGTGGTATACCTAAAGCAGTACAAAATGAACATATTTTACCACTTCAGTAACACTGGTAACCTAAATGTATACAACCTGATAGTTCAAGATGTATACATTTATGCTACCTTCACATAGTTGTGAAGCGGCGCGCTTTTCATGTTTCCACTTCACTGGTCTCAGCATGTTTCCATAATGTCTTTAGATGATACTTCGAAGGAACTTTGCCAGTGCTTTATATGTTTCAATCATGAGTAAATGCTCGTATTGTATTTCACAATTTAGATCTCGTTTAAACTAAACGTTTGAAAGTTCAGAAACTGGCTGAAAAGGATTTCGAATTCTGTAGTTCATTAAACGCGTCGGGTTTTCGATGTATAAATAGTTAATTCACTTGCCCGGCGCTCTCATAATCTTAATCGGCTTTATCTTAATTGCATTGCTCTCGTTAACGATGCTGTGGCCAGTACTCCAGTAGCCTACTCCTAATTTAATAGCTGAAGCCGTTCAATTTCGGAGATAAACGGTCGGCCGACGCCGATTGACGCGGTGGTGCGACCATGCGTTGTTGAGAACCTATACTGCCTTTGCGGTTGAGCTGGTGATTCTAACAAGCCACCTCTAAAATTCTTCGGAAATCATCAACAATGACTGTTGAATTTCCGAAGAATTTTGAATGTAAAAACTAATATTGTTTCAATGGTGACATTGTCCGTAAAATTTATAAATCGTAAATTCTTTGAATATAATGTTTTTTTTATTTCTTACTATCACAGACATACACACTATAATTATTAACAGTTCAATGCTAAAGAAAAATAACAAATTAGTCCACACAGTCCAATTATTTAATAACATTAACAATTATTTAATCAATACAATACATTTCGGTTACACTTATGCTAAAAAAACGCGGGTAAAAGATAGCGTATGTTCAAAAAAACCTATAGGTATGAAAAACTCGAAGGAAAAAGTCAAACGTAAGTGAAAGGGGTTTTTTGAGATAAAACTTAATCCCCCACAGACAATACGACTAGCTACCTACTTCTCGAGTCTTCAGGGAAAAGTAAATTACGTTGACAAATCCTTGTACCTTAGGAATGCTCTTTTCTGTGGCCAATTTTTGTTTGTAACTCACAATATGTATCGTGAAATAATAAACTCTTTTTGGAAACGGAATTCTCATAGAATCGTTGAAATGTCCCTTGAGACTCGATACTAAGTTTTCTATAAGACAAAATTGTGCTAGAGCGGTGCTGTGTAGTTTGTCTTTTTGTCGTCATCTGTGTACCTCACAAAATGTCTCGTGAAATAATAAAACCTCTTTTTGGAAACGGAAGTCTCATAGAATCGTTGAAATGTCCCTTGAGACTCGATACTAAGTTTTCTATAAGACAAAATAGTGCTAAAACTGTGCTGTGTAGTTTGTATTTTTGTCGTCATCTGTGTAACTCACAAAATGTATCGTGAAATAATAAAACCAAACCTCTTTTTGGAAACGGAAGTATCATAGAATCGTTGAAATGTCCCTTGAGACTCGATACTCAGTTTTCTATAAGACAAAATAGTGCTAGAGC
The DNA here is from genome assembly GCA_030763345.1 of Mythimna separata. NCBI lineage: Eukaryota > Metazoa > Arthropoda > Insecta > Lepidoptera > Noctuidae > Mythimna > Mythimna separata. The sequence continues at coordinate 9,997,972 of CM061187.1, forward strand.
AGTGCTTGTAAGAAGTGATTTGGATCCGATCCAAATAAGATTTAGAACTGTCTCAGGAGCCCGATATTCCGTAAAGTCGGAGATAAGCAACAAGTACTTACTTCTAGGCCCTTTCTTTCGGTTGCGATAAGCCACGTACGTTTTTTTTTTCTTTTATACAAACATCGAAAACGTTCCAAACCGAAAAGGGTTGAAAGGTTTATTTTTAGTTTGGAGGTCTGTCTGTAAGTCATGGACTTTTATCCCCTTTAGAGATCGTTGGAGAGTGCTGGCTAACATGTCACAGCGGATTTAGTAAGTAAAGAACGAGTATTTACTTCACCGCGACTCATCCAACCGCTTATTACAAAAGTTTTTTACGAGTTTGTATAAAGCTGAGTATTTCCATAAATATATTGGCTTCCAAACTTTTTATTTGTTTAAAAGTCAATAAGATTCTGCTTACACATTAGAAGTTATAGCCTGAGTAATCAGTGAGGAAACAAACAAACTTTCTCGATTCGCATCTTATCCTACCTGCTATGTACTTATATTATAATGATTATAAACGCGAAAGTTTTTATGTGTGGATATTTGTTACTATTTAAAAAAAAATACTGGATGGATTATGATGAAAACATGGTATACAGGTAGACCATGTCCTAGAATATCATATGTGATACTTTTTATCCTAGAAGTATGTTCCCTAGGGATAATTTTCTACTACCACGCGGGCGAAGCCGCTAGCAGCAGCCAGTACTTAATAAATATTCTAAATCTTCCATTTTAACATTAACATTTTATAAAAGGTCTCGTGTTCTTTTATGTTTTTTCAATGACAAATACTGAAAAGAAAAAATAAGTTGTTATTTTAGGATGAAACATCAAATGTTGGAAGGTGACTCTCGTCGGAAAAAGGAAAACAAAATAATATTTTCGCGCTCGCTGGCGCCCTCGTTTATTTGGGCTCAGTGAGATATTATCATTTGTGATATTCGGAAGATGAGTGGTATTAAGACCCCATGAGTATGTTGCCATTTCACGTGCATACTCACTCATGTGTTTCTTCATAATAATATAAAAAGAACTTGTTTTTCTTTTCGCGTCGATGTACTCATACTATTTTTTTTCTGACCATTATTTGGCAACCTGTACGCCGTACGGCTCTCTAATTGGCCTCGTATAGGTCCTTAGGTTGGTAAAGTGCAGGATAAGAGATAAGAACTAAGAACACCAAATACCTAATTCTACGGAATTGTTCGAAAGAATCACCCGTGCCCCTGAAACGCAAAGAAGGGTGTTAAACAGTAGGTAAAACTCTTTCGCTTCACCCAGAGACGTATTATTTAATGATTTCCCGTCTCAAATAAAAACCAGCCAAGTGCGAGTTCCGTACCATCCATAGCATAAAGCAGCAAAACAATCAGTTTATGGGATCCCCACTTAAACAGAAATTTTATTCTGTTTTTAGTATTTGTTGTTATAGCGGCAACAAAAATACATCATCTGTGAAAATTTCAACTGCCAAAAATCATGTTGAGATACAGCCTGGTGTTATACAAACGAACAGCGGAGTCAGAGCAAAAGGGTTCCATTTTTACCCTTTGGGTACGGAACGGAACCAACCAACCAACACTTTTCTTCGAAAATGTCTGCCGCATTTACACGATTTCACTACCTCTATACGTATAAGTACCACCTACACACTACCATTCTTCACAGAAGACACCATTAACGTACACTACACCACTTAAACCCCACACATAAACATAACAACAACATTTTCTTTGTCTATGCCCCAGCGATCAATTACCTACATAAAACAGGGATGTCCTCGCTAATAGAATTAAGAGCTTTCAAAGTGGATTGAACGACGTTCCGTAACTAAAATACTTGTGTATTTTTTTAGATTAAAGTTTCGATATAATCAATATTATTTCTTTTATCTTCCGCCCGCGACTTTGTCCGCGTGGTATCCCGATTTTGAAACATTCTTCATTGGTGCTCTGCTCCTTTTGGTCTTAGCGTGATGATATAGCCTATAGCCTTCCTCGATAAATGGGCTATCTAAAACTGAAAGAATTTTTCAAATCGGACAAGTAGTTCCTGAGATTGCGCGTTCAACCAAACAAACCATTTAGCTTTATAATATTAGTATTGACAGATATGCGCTTGACCGCTATCTCACCTGATGGTAAGCGCCAATGCGGTCGACGCTGGAACGTGCTTGCCTAGAAGTAACCTATTCACAAGATTCCCGGATTTTAGCCATCAGGAAACACAGACTCCGACAGGCAGTTCCACTACTTGGCTGTACGCAGAATGAATGTGTTCTCAAAACCTTTTATGCGTATAAGTTGGATATCCACCATGTATCGGTAGGGCATCGCAATACGCCAGGTAGTCCAATGATGGAAATCTTGGTGGGATTAGGTTATGCAATTCCGAAATAAGAAGAAATAATTCCAATAGAAAAGAATGAAGTGAAGCTACAATCATTTCATTGACAAAATGGGATCACCCTGTCCGGAATTGTATTGTATAAGGTAGAACCTCCCGCGGATGCGGCGACGCGTGATCAGTCGGAGTATAGGAACCTATATTTTTATACGTACTCGTGAAACCCAATCATTGATATTGTTCGACAGATGCTTTGAAAGAACAAGTGATTGCTATGTTATTGCTATGTGTACTAAATTTGTTATAGGATGATTTCGGTGACAGCTGTCAGATTCATACAATGTACAATGTAGCTATCTATCCTTTTCTCTCATCCTAAAGATGCACACTTTCGTCCTGCTGTCACTCAACCCATGCTATGTAAAAAAGACTATAAGTAGTTTATGTGGCCGCAATGCATGACAAGGGAGTATCATTGCGTGTCACAATACCTAGCTGATGAGTCCAACTTGCAAAGATATCACACAGGACTCGTCCTTAATGATTTTATTATAGCGATAACTATGACGCTACATAGGCGCCAGGCGGCACTAAAATTTGATATCCTGCATCGCGGTATTAGAGTTTTCTGCGCGAATAGAACATAATATGTTGTATGAAATCAATTCTCGGTATTTGCTCGTGTAGTTGTCCGGACCATATATCCGTCTTGTTAGGGGATCCTTTCTTTTCACACGGAATTTTGCGTGACTTTACACTGTGATCCGCATGCCTCTAAAATCAAAACATTTTAACCAAAAGATGTCGTCAGCGGGGTCGTTTGGCTAAAAACAGACCTCCCCAAGTGTTACGACATCGGTCGACCCTGTGCTTCTTGCATCTATCGGATTCCTGTGGCTTTCGCCAGGTTATCGACCCACCTTTTGGAAAGGTTCCTGACACCCATTCGGCCAAACACGTCAGTAATGTGCCCTGCCCACTGCCACTTAAGTTTGGCAATTTTTACGACTTTGGGACTCGTCCTTACCATTATACTAATCCATTAGCCATAAAGGTGTTGTGTTAATTCAGCTACGGAAATTCATATAGTTAGGTGGAATTTATTTTTGTAGGTATATATATCTACCTTCTGTCAACAGTTTCACCTGTGTGAAAGTAGGCAACTTGCCTTACAAACTTTGAACCCCTTAGGGATTTCATTTCAAAATATCCTTCCTTATTCTTTGTTTACATCGTAAAAGGAAATTCCATACAAAATTTCTAACTTTGGCAGCAACGGTCAAAGGGCTTGGGCTGAGCGTTGATGAATCAGTGAATGACTCAGGACTTTTCCTTTTACATATACAGATGTTATATTTCCCAAGCTTAATTACCTCATCAAAAATAAAGTTTTCTGTCCATAAGAGATAACTTGACCTCTTACGTAAAGTCATCCACATCTGTTGGCTTACTCCAGATGGCGTCAAGTTGACTAGTTGAATGAGTTAAATTAGATGAGAAACTTCTCACTCAACACAAGGTAGACGTTCGACCTACGATGCGATATGTCTTGGGAATAAACTTTTAGTTTTAAGCTTCTTTCACCTTGGCTGTCGCTGCAGGTTTTTTTTTTTTGGGAGATGGGTAATCATCTAATGAGTTCCCCTGCTCTAGGGTGGAACAAGAGGGTGTATCAGACTTTTACTGTCTAAAGCACACCTATGTTTTTTCAGTTGCCCTTAGCTTTCTAGGACCAAGGGTTCCCGTTTCAGAAATTTCCATGTGATCCTAACGGGCATCTGGCTTGCTGAGCCCCTGCGGTTTGTTGACTTCTCTTTGAGACGCAAATGGACCACTGCACGGCGTCGACGTGTCGAGATCGGTCCTTAACGGACGGGCGATTATGCCTCAATTTTAAACGTACCACATCACGAAAGGAAATAAATGAAAACTCCTAGTTGCTAACTACCATTTATTTAAAATGCTGACGCAATAAACGGTCTATACAGTCACACATTTTCAGCAGCGAGCAACGGGTGCACGTGATTTTGTTAAGTGTTCGCCGAAACTGCTTTTCTGCGGTGCACTGATACCCCCACGGGGGGGTACACTCCCACTCTTCCGCCCACCTCTAATCGTCCGCTGTAGCGTACTATGACGCGGTCCATTTCAATTTATTAGTGGACAGCCGCTATCGCCTGACCACAACTGGTTGTACTGATTGCAGACCACAGATAATAGAATGATGATAGAGCACACTGTTTTATATACCATGGGTGGCCATATTATTAGGGACAGTACCTAAATTTCTTATATTATTATCAACTTTAATTGCATTTTGCAGGTAAATGGTTGGTTGTAGGTTCGGCAAATATTTTTTATTTATAGACTTCATTGATTGAGATAATAAAACATCAAATTTGAAGTCAAAATTATTTATATATTTTTGAAAAAAAAAGATACGTAATAAGATGGATGAATATTGCTAGTATTTTGTGACAGCATCCATTTATCGTGATATGCTTTCTATGCAAGTTCTGGCTTTCTGCAGCAGGTTTCTGGTATAATAGCCACTCTTTAATAAGGGCTACAATCAGCTGGTGTTATTTTTTTCACCGGCAGGAGGATCCAAATATTCACCAAATGTTGAAAAAAGTCAACAAAGTTAAAAAATATCACTTAAAAAAAAATGGCGCGATCTTACAATGTTGCTTTATATCAAAAATAATAATACTGATGCCAGTAATAATACGAAATAAAAAAATCTTATATAAATCCGTTGGTTAGCTTAAAAAGTGAGATTTATAACTTTGTTGACTTTTTTCGAAATCATCGTATTACGTATCTTTTTTTTTCAAAAATATATAAAAGAATTTGATTTCAAATTTTATGTTTTTATTAACTCCATCAATAAAGTCTATAAATAAAAAATATTATCCGGATCTATAACCAACCATTTTCCTGCAAAATGCAATCAAAGTTGATACTAATGTATGAAATTCAGGTACTGTCCCTAATAATTTGGCCACCCACTGTAATTGTGCTTCTTTTTTTCTCATTGACTTACCTATTTCATAACCCTACCTACCACCTACGTTACCCTACCTACCTACCTACCTACCACCTAGCTACCTACCTACACTGCTACCTAATGTTCCTACCTTTTTTACCTTTTTCATTTTTTTTTTCCTATTTCCTTGTGTTTATTTTATTTTATTAGGGAAAAAAACGATATTAAATTATACATACGAGTATATTACAATTATTAAAAGGTAAAATCAATGTGATAACCACATTTGTATTGTGTCAAATAAATTTGTTTTCTTTCTTTTCTCTTCCTTATAAACCTGCTAAATGTACCGCATTTGGCTGTTTCGTAACGCTTCCAAGAGTAGGAAGAAAATTAGAACATTGCGGGTAGACTTCCACATTTGCAAGCTCATCTTTTATTCACTGGCAGAGAGGTCGATCGGTCTGAGAGACTAAAAATAGTAGGTATAATTTATTAGTCACGGGTCTGCGGCCCGTTGATTTGTGTCGCGACCCTAGCCTGGCCACGTAAATGGAAAACTTAATTGTGTGATCGAAAAGTTTGCTTTTTTCTGATTCCGTAAATTTGAATTGCGATCAAAATTTTTGTTCAATCACGGCAAAGGTTAACCGGGTTCACCACTGTCCAATATTTCAGAAAAATATAATTGTTTTTAAACACTAAGTGGGAATATAGATTTTCAAATTTATTGAAAGCATTTTTGCAAATGGAAACGCTTATAAAATAGACCAATTTAGATTTAAAACTTTTTCTCAAGCAACATTTCCATAAAATATCTCAAAACTGCTGACAAATCAAAGCATTGCTTTGAAACCCTAAAAAACCTTTTTTTCCAAACGCAGTTCTGATTAACTCCTTCATTATTTCAATATTCGAACGCGTTCACCGGATTCCCAAATATAAAACGGGTGGTATAAGCAGTTCTTTCGGGCTGCCGGTCGCGATATCCTCATTAGAGTCCGGCGGCTCAAAAGGCCGTTTCCCCAATAAAGCGGTGCTGGTTTTTGCTTGGCTACACAAAGCTGACAAAAACTACCTCCGCGGGATAACGATAACTAGACCCGGTCTGGAACACGGTTATCTCCGCTTTTTGCACCTTGTTAGCAATTACCACTTAACATGACATGGTAATAGTTGTTTGGAAACAAATACTGATGCTTTCCACTTACGTACGAGTATAGCAATATAGTAAACGATAAATGATATTTATTTTGTAAGTAGGTTTTTACTAGCTCCTTTACACGTCAATTTTTTTTTCTTCGGTTTATATGTATTTACTTGATTAGGTCGAGAGTATACATCTATCTATCAATTGTGGTCTGGTCTCCGCACTTAGTCTTTAGTAGACCATTGTATGTAGGCCATGGCGACCTTTATTCCCAGACCGAAGGCAACGAAGGAGGGTAGGGGTTTAGTCAGTAAGAGTCTAACACACCCTCCCGCTCCGCCCAAGAGTGGGAGAAGTCATTCTGATGATTCCCCTACCATAAAAAAAAACCAGCCCGCTTTACTCCAGAAGCAGATAAGTCTTTTCAGTTTGCTCAGGGCGTCTATGAGTGAATCCGGACCTCCCAAAGTTTGTGTTCTTATTTTACTGACGGCTGTGCACTTGAGGAGTTTGTTCACTGAGCAGTGTCCGGTAATGGTCGAAAATGCAGTAACTACATATTTACTTCAAATTAAATATCGGAGTCGAGAGTTCTGTAAATAGAACGGTATATATCGCTCCTTAGAAGTTATATTTCATTTGAATTCGCCGAAGTTGATCGAGATCGAAAACTTATAGTTTCAAACTTGTAATGAAGTTTGAAAACGTCGTCGTACAAAATATATCGTTAAATACTAAAGTTTTTGCTTAGTTTATTTTTTACTCTTGTTATCTTTTTGTCGTCCGAGCGAAAAATTATTTTATATTATATATTTATTAATCATAGTTGGTGAAACAGGCCCTTATTGTCATAAATAACATACGAGTACTGAGTAAATGACTCATCTTATACATTACCACAATTAAGGCACTTCCCCTCTCATACTCATCATCTTTTCCGCCGATAGACGTCCACTGTTGGACACAGGCCTCTCCCAACTGTTGCCACAACAATTATTCTTTTGCGTCTCACATTCATCAAATTCCCGCAACCCTCACCGGGTCATTGATCCAACTTGTGGAAACCCTTTCCTTTCCTCCCATACTTCTCTTCACTCCCTCTATATTTGTTGGTTATTTCGGAGCATGCCTTTTAGGTAGAAAAAACAAAGTTGTTCTTGGCCAAAAAAATTGCATAAAAAAACCGGCGAAGCGCGAGTCAGACTCGCGCACGAAAGGTTCAGTAAGCACCGTCCGTGGCAAATAAACGTTTGTTGTATGGGAGCCCCACTTACATATTAATTTACTACCTATATTGTAGGTATTTTATTGTTTTTAATTCTTGTTGTTACAGCAAAAATACATCATCTGTGAAAATTTCAGGTTCATGAAATACAGCCTGATGACAGATGGACAGACAGACAGACGTTTTACCTTTTGGGCACGGAACCTTAAAAACAAGTCCCGTGTCACGATGTTTTCGTTTACATGTCATGACTAAGATTTATAGTTTAGACATAAAAAGACCTTTTCAGGGCTGATACCTAGAAACAATGGAAACTAAACCAATGTTTTGCATTTTATATGGTTGATGTTTTCTTTTAGCGATAAACTTTCCTTTTATTAGTGAGTCAAAGCGTGCACATTAGCCTTGTAAGCAGCCATGTTAGGTGCTTTTCTGCGAATTTTACGCTCGTTTACTTCTATTATTCATTCTCTGCTTTATGGACGAAAACGGAAATATGATTACCTCGGTTGGTAGTGTTTGTACACAACAGAGAAGATTCTACTGCCATAATAGAACTTTTAAGTTGATTTCAGAATTATTATGTTGGTATATTGAAAAGAAAATTTGTTTTTAGCTAACAATGACTGAGAGTTTATGTTTAAGTAAAAGTTAGGATCCCTATTACTTTCATAGAAGTTGTTTATGTTTTAGATTTCATAAAAGTTAACGATGTGCTAACTATAAACGTTGGTCAGCAGAAATAGAGAACAAATCAACAAAATATCGATGTCTTAACGTTTGAATCCCCAACCGGTCCAATGAGACCGCGCTGTTATTGTTTTACTATTGTGTCTCGTTTCGCGGGTATCTGAGTAATTAATTTATTACAAAGAGAATTACTTATTTATATGCTACTAGCTGTCCCCTGCGGTTTCACCCGCATTTTTCGTTACTGCTCCGCCCCCGTGGGTCGTAGCGTGATGGTATATAGCCTATAGCATTCCTCGATAAATGGGCTATCTAACACTGAGAGAGTTGAGAAGAATTTTTCAAATCGGACCAGTAGTTCCAGAGATTACCCCCTACATACAAACTTACTTTTACCTCTTTATAATATTAGTATAGATACAATGCGGACTGATAACGAATATTAACAATACACACTCGTATAAAAGCTTTGTGAAGGTAACGTGTGTATTAATCCAGGTTTTAAATCAACAGTAGAACACCGCATAACCTGGGTTTAAGCTAAAACCAGGCTTAACGTGCTCATTGTGTAAATGACGGCATTTTAACAGAATATGTGCTTTGTGTTAGCACTCTGTGGTTCAATAATTGAACACTTCAACCCATTTTCAGCCGCAGACTTGCAATTTTTCCAATAAATTGAACGTCTGCTCCGGATGATTTTCCATTTTCGTTTTTCTGAACAAAAAGTAAATTGAAAATCTACGTTCGTTACCTGCGACCGAGAGGTAAAAGTCGAGGAACATTTTGTGCCGTATATGGGCCCCGCGTTAAAAATCTGCACTACATGTTTTATTCAGAAACTCTTCAGTGCAACGCATTTCAGTATTTTAAGAGTAACTTTATAGTCTATTGCGCTATTTCTTCAACCTGGCTGCTCTCAAGCAAGCTTAGAAATTGCAATGGAACGCGATCTTGAAAGAAATACCTCGTTTCCTATACTGCTGGTGGCACTCGGAGCTCTTAAAAGATCTTAAGAAATATGTACGTTAGTAAATAGTGTCGAGGGAGCGGATACTCCACTAGCTTTGTAGTTACTGGGAACGATTAAGGCTTGTTTCTATTGAGCTACCGAACCATTTATAGCCCATTTCAGCAGCCGCGTTTGGTAGTGTAATAGTCTAAACACCGTTTAACTGGCACAGACCCAGAGCTTTTACATTCAGCTAGTACTTAATATGGTATTTTAATACTGAAAATATCGCCAGTAACTACTAGAGTACCCTACCATTAATTAATTTAAATTCATGTGAATACATAGGACTTAAGCAGGAACTACTTTAGACCGACGCAGACGTTGGCCATACCTGATTTGTACTTAGAACCACGTCACGTGGCGTTGAGTGGCGTGGATCTAATGTAGCTCTACAAGTCTAGTTACCATATAAGCGCCCTAGCCCACGGCGACTTTTTGAAGCGCTGCTAACGCACTACAGCACATTTGAAACGCGCGTCAGTAGCACATTTGAAACGCGCGTCAGTAGCACATTTGAAACGCGCGTCAGTAGCACATTTGAAACGCGCGTCAGTAGCACATTTGAAACGCGCGTCAGTAGCACATTTGAAACGCGCGTCAGCAGCGCTACTAACGCGCGGGGCATCGTGTCTGTAGCGCGGCTGTCGCGCGACCGTGTCAGACGACAGCGGGGAGAGGACGGAGGGAAGGTGGCACGCGAATGAAAAACAAAAGCAGTCTACAAACAAATGGTACACGGTCGCGGGTTAGCCGCGCTGCAGTCGCGATGCAGTAGCGCGGCTGACGCGCGTTTGCATCGTAACTGAGAATCTTGGCGTGGGCGGGGAGCCCTAGCGACTGCATCGCGGCTGTAGCGCAAGGCCCCAAATGTATAGAGACCGACGCGAACAGGTTGGGGTACGTGGCCCACGTGTGCGCAATATAGTTCTTTCTACGTTTATTTTAGTTGTTTGTAAATATAGTCTTATTAGTTAAGTATGTAAGTTACCAACAGATTAGCACAGTTATAGCACTAATGTAAACAAGGCTTTAGTCACAACATCTTACTTGAAGTAGAAACGAAATTCCTTGTTCATATAGCGGCTTTTATCTTATCTCAGCTCGGTGGTTTGTATTTAACATTATGGCCGTGAATTTTCTTATAACTTAGTCTTGTTTGTGACATTAAATTCTACCGTAATCATAGACGTACTCGTAAATGTCCCTTAAAACAATATTATCTTTCCAAGGGATATTTACGTTTAAGGTCTTACTTCTAGGCTCTTAAAAATAATTCCCCCATTGCTTTTTTGAGATGGGAAATGATCGATTGACTTCTACTGCCCTAGGTAGAGCGAGAGGGCGAGTCAGAATTTAACTGACTATAACGTCCCTAAGTTCCTTCATTTACCTACCCTTTACTCTCTAGAGCCAAAATATCTCTTTCAAATATTCCCGCAAAGGATAATCGTCCCCTACCCTTCCTGATATTACTGAAGAAAAAAAGTATGTCTTTCCGTTACGTTTTCACATATTGTATATCATTGAACGTTTTGAATAAAACTTGGCACACACACAGACTATGCTATACCTGAGTTAGGACCCAGGATTACTTTTTAGTCGTTAGTGTATCCCCATAGGATTATACAATTTACATGCACGCCAAGCCACTGAAGAATAAAATTTGGAAAACACTTATGTAGCTGTAAATATGTATGTAGGTAATTGGCACGTACAGAGGGCGAACAAACATCAAGACAAGTACATGACAATTACACAAGACAAGTAGGAACAACAACAACACGACAAGTAGTATAAACACAGTCATCATCATCTGCCTAGCCTTTTCCCAACTATATTGGGGTCGGATTCCAGTCAAGCCGGATTTAGCTGAATACCAGTATTTTACTAGGAGCGGCTGCAAGACTGGAGTCAGATTTACTGGCTTCCAAAGATCTAAAAATGACAACCTACGGCGACGTATAAAAACAGAACATAAAATAAATAAAAGCATAGAGTTTATTACCCATTTATTAGCATTAGCATTATTGGCCGTGTAATGTTCCCACTGCTGGGACTGAAGCCTCCACTCTAGGAGAGGTAATACCCATTTGTGTACCGAAGTAATTACCTAAATAACAAATTAAAATGACACAAACTGCAAATTTTTGTTCTACAAATTCCTTGTGTTATAATGGATATTTGAAATGAAAATATGCAACTCGCATATCAAACTTCGTGGTAATAAAATTAATACAGTCGCTTCGAGATCTTCGCTACTCATGAGCACATACGAGTATGCTGCCAGTTCTATGTTTGATAAAGTTAAATACCGAGTAAAGTGGGGTTAATTTGGCCCTAGGGTAAAACTTTGGCACACGCTTATTAACTAATAGAAACTCGAAAATCTGAACTATGTTTACTATGTTTCTATTGGCTATAGAGCTTGGCTCAAAGTTATACCTCAGGGCTAACACCACTTAACAATATATGTATAATATCTATACGTATGAGGATCCCGACTATCTAATTGCTCATTAAACAAAGTAGCACTAAAAGCACACAAGCACTATCATAAATAACCAAAGCCATTAATCCCATGGTTACTTTGTTTCTCCTGTTCCATATTACAAGTAATTCAGGGGCCTATCTACCTTATGATAATAAGAACAGTTATTAAACAAAATATTCAAGTAATTAAGTGGCGCGGTCGAGGTAAATATCTAAGTAAATAATTTAAATGAAATCTTGTCGTCGACGTCGGAAAATTAACATGGCCGCCGCTTGAAGATTAAGTAATCAAAGACAATTTTCTCCCACCATAACCGCAAAGTTATGAAATACCTCTTTTAGAAAATTATTTACCTAAATGTATAAGTAGGTACTGTTATCACAACACCCCACAGTTGCTGTTCAAGGATTTAATTTGCATAAATAAATAATAATCTCCATGAAAAATGGAATCGCATAAATATTCATTAAAAAATACAAAACAATATCACAGTCGCCATTTGTAATAATTTTTGTTTCTTTCCTTTTGCGAATGTTTGTCCGCTCTTTGCATATTCCGATCTCGTTGCTTGAAATATTTTAAATTTTATTTACGTTTCTGTATCAAGTTAGGTGCAGTATGGCTCAAAAACGATTCTGTTAGATTTTATGCAGAGGTGGGCGACTAAACTTCGGAGCTATTTTGCATGTGAATTGATACCTCGTAGGGACCTACGTGTCGTAATTGACTTCTGTCACCGAGCGTACCTACTAAATTGCTTGCCCTGGCTGGTTCGTTTGGGGAATTTCATTAAGGCACTCGCCACTCCAATAGTTGACTAGAATATTACAATGTGCCTCACGCAACCCCTAACTTTATCTGACAGCTTCGGGGATTACTGCCCAAATATTTACCGATTACTTCTTCCCTTGATATTTCTATAATAAACTCTAGCTTCAACTTTTATATAAAAACTAATATTCTGTTGGTATACAAAAACAAAAAAGATTTCCCTTTTCGACAACTTTGGACCTCATAAATAAATTAAATATAGGTAGAAAACCTTTTTATAAAATATTTTTCTTGTTACGATTCCCCAGGCGGCGCTGAGCGAGCCCCTGCTCCCCGAGCTCTACTTTGCGCCAGAAATAAGGAAAATGATACAAAAAAAGGCTTCCCTTTCCTATTAAAATTAATGAATCTTAAATTAGTGTTGACAGACGTAAATAATAACGAGTTATATCGAAGTCTGATGACTTCGTCACAAACATGAGACTTCAAACTTAACACGAATTTCGAACGTAATTAAACTTACGCTTTTGGTTCGTGAAAATAATTTCTTTGACGACATATTTCATGTAATTGGGTGTGTGAACTTGTGTGTTAGAATATTGAAATACAGTTTGTAGTGAGTAGAGGATAAATAGCAATTAATATTGCTAGGAGCACCTAGTAAAACGAGGATAGCGTTCTACTATTCGTGAATCTGTGGTTTTAGTCGAAGGCTGTTGTGTAAACGTGTACTAGCAATGTGATGAATTAATTAAGTCAATATTGATTTAACAGAAGCGCTGGTAGTGCCTGCTAAATAGGGCAGTCATGTACAGATGATGTTGACGCGTGTGCTCTGTTTATATCAGACTCGTAACCCGCATGTCAGAATATGTCGGACGGAAAATTAGTTTGCAAAAAAAAACACATGCAAGGGATTTTTTTCCATTTTCTTTTATAAAATAGTGGTGGTATAATTCATTCTGCATATAGATATTATTATTAATAATTACTATAGCTGTAGTTATGTATCTGTAGTCGTAAAATATTATTTTAAGACCACCCCGTCTGTCTGCGACACAGTTGCAACTTTATGGATTCTACAACTATCTAGGTTTTACTACAATTTGAATGATATAATTACTTATAGTAAAAATATGCTAATATGTTTCCACAAAGAAATGTTTTACCTTTTTCTCTTGATTTGCGACCTTAACCTATAAATCAATCTCGTTACGATAACGTTGTTAACAAAAGCAACACGAAAAGAAAACCAACTAATTCCAGTAAAAGTTTTCTGTTCGAAATTCAAACTGCGACGGCTCCAACATTTCGCTGGCCAAGTTACTCGGTCCAATCAGTCTCGATATTTAAAATTCATTTACGTTTTATTTTTTTATTCAGACGGCAATGGAACGAAATCTCTGAAGCTTCAATTGGCTCAACCTAAAGTCCCTGAGACTTTTATTTGTGGAATCTGTTCGATCCTTTTTTTCTGCTATGACAACACTGAACCAATTTCGTCTTTTGTGCCAGCGTCATGTTGAGTAGACAATTTCATTTAGAGCAAATTGAAAGTAGATTAGAATGCTTTACCTAGGGAATTATGGATCGGCCAGTTTACGGAAGCGAAAGTTTTCCCTGGGCTTACTCACAAACTTTAGTTTTCAACTGGATTTCCCGACGCTAATGGACCGCGGTGAACATATTGGCATATCAACTACAAGCTGTTAAGCTTTGCTCGCCGTAAACTATAACACTGCGGTAGGTTGTAGTTTGTAGTTATAAGTGCTCGTTAAAACCTTGTAGGTACTTATTTAGCGTTAATGAGTGTGGTAGTCGACGTCACTTATGCACGAGAAGATGACGAAAACCTACTTCTTAAATATATGTATGTACTTGTTTAAATAGGTCACTCAAAATATTATGTTGTAATGGTACACAGAATACGTAGCTAGGATTACAATTAAATCCCTCTCATTAGACTTGTGATTAAATTAATCCCTTCATAGGATAATTATAGTAATTTGTGAATTTACCACAGGCTTGTTCATGTTCGCAATTAACGTATCAAATAGGAGTTTGAAACTTTTTAATGATTACAATGTTTTTGCAACAACTCCTTTGTTTTGGCAATGATTTGTGTCAAACTCGGGTTGTAAAATACAAAATACGAATTATTTTGTATTTCATAGCCTTGTAACTTTCTCCTTGCCAGTCACGTATAAGAGAGAACCCCTAAAACGGAATTACGGATGATAATTGTTATCTTAAACTTAATTTCGGTCGTAACAGTTGGTGGGAATACGAACTAGAGAGCAGACCTACTTAGTGGAGGTACTTTAGGAATTACAGCTAGTCGGAGGAAATTAAGTCGTAATTTCAAAGTTTAATACGTAAATACAACAACTAATTTAATGTATTTCCCTCATTATTGTCTACTGCGTGTTTCTCTTAGTGCTTTTAGTTTTTTTAAGTGGGAAATTATTCAAGGACTTCTCCTGCTCTAAGGTAGAGCCGCAGGGCGTGTCAGACTTTTACTGACTGAAACCCACTCCTTTATTCTTTCTTTTTCTTGCATTTCAGGACCCCGGCTTTCCCTTTCAGAAGCTAACCCATGGTCTTATAGTGCTTTTAACGTTACGATCCTTAACAGTCCACCCAGATCGGAACTTGTTATTTGATGATTTCCCAATCCAAAAAAGAAAAAGCACAAGCAATAAATTGTGACATACATAACAATACAATGTCCAGCCATTATCATAATTCCCGTGCGGAAATGGCCGCCGTGTCAAAATGGGCTTCCTATATTATTGATGGTTTAATATCTGCGATCGCGGGGGATATTGCTACAAGCACGCTTGACAGACGAATTAATGATCGCAGTATCTTATTAGGTACTGGTCATCTCTTCAAGAGGCTGAGAGACGCATTTTGTGAGTCTCTTATGAGATCTATTAGGTAAACGTGATCACAATATTACACGTCTATCTATCGAATATTATGAATGTGAATGTTTGTGTGTATGTTTGTCACTTCTTTACGCTCGAACGGCTGAACGGATTTCAATCAAAGTTAGTACATGGGTAGATTGATGTGAGGTATCATGAACTTGACAAAGTTGTTTTTAACGTTTGAATCCCCAACCGGTCCTATGAGACCGCGCTGTTATTGTTTTACTATTGTGTCTCGTTTCGCAGGTATCTGAGTAATTAAGCAAGGAGAAAGTAACGTCAAAGAAGAAGAAAATTTAATAGGCTAGGATTTCTTGCAATAGCATTAGGATATTTTTATCCCGGGAATATATTTTTTTGGAATATTTTTCTACCATCACGCGGGATATGCCGCTGGCAACAGCTAGTAATGTTCTACAAGTGAAAATTTATATGTATATTTGTTACTCCTCACTCTCAAACAACGGATATGGATGGAATTTGGCACACGACATGTCCTAGAATGTGTATTCTTATCCCGGGAGTATGTTCTTTAAGTGTTTGTGTTGTTTTTGATATCCCATAACTCAAGGTTTAGATATATTCTTTATGGAAAATAATAGTAATAAAAAAAACCAGAATATGTGGTCTAAAAATGCATGATTTCGAAGATAATTATCATCAATCATAATTACTTTAGGTCAAACATTTTCATCCGTATTAAAAATCTTCACTCATGTTCTTTTTATTTCTTGCATAATAATTCATGCGCCATTTGATTATTTGATATGGTCTCTTTCATACCCTAGACTTATGAAATATATAAAAAAACACGTATAAAACATTTTCAACTTTCACGCAGGCGAAGCCGTTAACAGAAGCTAGTGAATAATATAATTGAAATATTAATTAACAACGTGTCAAACTGTCGCCGCCGACATTGTTTGGGAAGCACGCAGCATTGTGTAACCTAACTTTGCCAACACGTGTCGAATCCAAATAACTGGCATACTTACCTACTCCGACATTCCTCTACAAAACTCCATGGCTTAAATACAATGTTCCCTCAAATAAAATCCGTTTAATGCATTATTTATTGCGTCGTTCCGAAGGACTGGAATAATTTGCCTGCTGCGGTCTTTCCATCAAATTATAATTTAGGTGTCTTCAAGGCTAAAGTGAATAGGCTCTTAAAAAACTAGTGCGCCTCACCATCAATGATTGCATCACTGCTTACTGGTAGGATTGCAGTCAAGTACCTTCTAGATTTTAACATTAAAAAAATGTTACCACAAATAGCGAAATAACATCAGTTTTTTGCATTATCGGAATCGAAAATTAGTAGCTTGAGGCTGAGTGAAGTTATTTGATTGGCGTCGTGAAGAAAAAGGGAAAGCTCGGAACTTGGAGGGCTCGTAACTTTAGCTGGCTTTGATTTATTGATCTGTCCCTCGGCGGAATTTGCGCTGCTTTCCTTTAAACGTTAGTCGGCACTATCTGTTTGTGTTAGACGGATCAGCTTCTGAGCTTTTGTCAACATACTTGTTTGTGGACGTGTGTGATGTGGGTAGATCGCCGTGTCATCTGCATAGTGTCTCACGGACCCCTGCGATACTGAAGTGGGTGGCAATATTGTCAAAATGAAAACGTATACCATATGCTTACATAATTATAAAACAAAGTCCCCACCGTGTCTGTCTGCCGTTTATTCCCGATTTTAATGCTGTTACCAATAGACAGTGTGATTCCTGAGGAAGGTTTAACCGTATAATACATGCATATTATAGTAGAGAAAAGCCGAGAATTTCAATGATTTCTAACACCCGTGCGTAACTGGGACGGGCTTGTTATATTACATACATTTCCCCGCAGGACCTCTTGACATTATTATACCATATTCGCCTTTGATATGATACCAACGGATATGTGAAAAGTGGACTACTCACTGTCGAAAATCACACGGGTTTACAAACTCTGTAATAAATCGAGAATTCATTCCCTTGGTCCCAGAGGTTGTCTTTCCGGTTCGGTCCAGTTCGTATATAAAATTCAATAAAGTAGAATGAAGAGCAAAACAAATGGTCGATGGGGCCGAAAAGTTCTGGAGTGGCGACCGCATATCGAACAAAGACGCATCTTTGGAAAGCCTCCCGAAAGGTGAATCAATGACCTGGTAAGGGTTGCGGGAATCCAATGGAGTGACGCAAAACGCACAGGACCGTTGGTAGTGGTTACTAAGGAGAGGTTTATGTCTGACAGTGGACGTCTTTAGGCTGAAAAGAGAATGATGAGTATGAAGAGACTACATTGCCTCAAATATGGAAAGAGTTGAATGAAAAATGCATTACGTAATTAGCTACGAGATCATGATTAGTTGACCCAAATCTTCAGACTTTACACGACCAAGCAAATCGCGTAAAAGAACGTATCTCCGATCAAATACCAACACCCGCTTGAAAACTGAAACTTTCCGACTTTCTGTGGGATCCATGAATTACTTTGAGAACATGATTTATTCGTACCTATCTCATCTCATATAAAGTAGCGGTGGGCACTCACAGAACATCTCTACCATAAATAAGTTATAAGCTTCGCTGTTATACGGATTTGTCGTACAATTTATTCACCTGAAAAAAGGGTTTATGTATTTTTTTTCAAGATACAAAATATTATCTGCTTACTACCATGTATTGTGTTACCTACACACTACACCACTGCCATATCTCCGCAATCCGTACTAATATTGAAAATGCGAAATCATTCGACCAGTTTGTTTACTCCATTTTCATGCCTAACCCGCTGAATAAAGTTTAATGCATTTCGGAGAGTGTGCGTCGGAATTGCATAGCCTAATTCCGCCAAGCCCGTTCCATTATGGGACTTATTGTGGTTATCCCACCTATACGCACAAAACGTTTTGGGAAAACATTCATTATGCGTACAGCTAAGAAGTGGAATTCCCTGCCGGAGTCTGTGTTTCCTGATAGCTAGAACCTGGGGATCTTTAAGTCATGAGTGAATAAGTTACTTCTAGGTAAGCGAGCTCCATCGTCGATCACATCCATCAGGTGAGATTGTGGTCAACTGCGAGCCTATCAACAATTAAAAAAAAACGGTAAAGAAATAGATTGGACTTCGAAGGAGGATAATATATACCGTACATTTTACCCCGCTAGTGCGTTCCCTTCAGATAATTTCCGACTATCACACGAACAAAACCATAGGCGAAAACTATTAGTTTTCGCCGAGCTGAAGTTCTTCTGTGGGCGATACAAAACCCAATAAAAGTCCCTTGAAACGTATCTTACTATTGCAAGAATGGAATTTATACGGCGCTACGAATGTGGTGGAAATGTGAAACGTTATCTAAGAATATATGGGGGCAATCGAACTGTTTCTGTAGGACGTAGATATTTTTTGAACCTCTCTCTTGAAGCTGAAGATAAGCGTGTGTGGAAAAGGGAGGCTTTCGCCCAGCAGTGGGACACAACACAACAGGCTAACTAAGTCTCTTTTTGACTTCAGTTTCCCGAAAAAAATACTGTATTTAATCCTTATTTTATAGTAGTAGTGTAGCTACTACTTGTTTTTTCAGAAGGTACTAAACCAATTCAGGAAGTTAACTTTAATTATTTCGTCGTCGATTGAATGCTGTTAGAAACTTCTGCGTTTGAGTTTGAAGGCTGTACTAGTCGCGGGCTCGAACTCACTAATGAGCGCGGCCAAAAAGCGCGCTGTCTCACCAGACATCGCGTGTCCAACAGAGTATCAGTGATGATCATTTATACTTTAACCTTTTTTGTACTACGTCTTATTCACATGCACACAAATACCATTCTAAACTGAAACAACATTAGACTGTGCGTAAAAAGTTATGCATAAATTACAAAAAAAAAACGCTAATAAATTTTATAGAATTCTACGATAATATTGAGCTTTGTCCTTACCGACCTTTGTAGTTTTGGGGATTTTTCACGATTTACTCGTATATTTCTTTAATACAGCCAAAATTGCGTTAAAAGCATGAAGAAAAACGAATCTTTGTTGGTTCATAACTTTTTATGGGATCCATTACTTTTCTGTTTCCGCCCAGACAAAATTAATAATAAGATAATACAATATCTATATATAGATATTTTTCATTTTGGATGTAAAATGTCAAACTGAAGGGATAATCCCCGTATGGACACAATATCGACTAGTTTAATCATAAATGTGTGTCTATAATGTGTGTTCTTTTCTGAGTGCCATTAAAAACTTCGATTTTGACGCATGAAACATACCGTTATGGTTTCTGAAGCGGTTTTAAACAAAGTTTTTTTATCAGTAAAATCAGAGGTTGCGCTACAAATTTTGCCGCTCTTATCGCGACCGCAATTTATTATTAATTGTGAAACTCAACCCGAATTAATTTGAACGTACTCTACTATACTAATTTATTCAACCCCTCTTAGGGCGAGTTTTTTGATCCACAGTTAACCAGCCGTTAGAATAATAACTTATTGTTATTCAATTAGTTGTTAGTTTAGCTTTACTAATGGTCGAAAAATTACTATTGGTAAAGAAAAAGAATAAAACCTTTTAGTGTATTTTAACAGCTGTACCTACACCCTTTTTTGCGGCCGCTTTTGGGTCGGACGAGAGGGTGTATCAGACATTTACAGACTACAATCCACCTATACTCCTTTATTTACGTTACGTGATAACTTTTTCAAACGTTTCTCTAGAAGGCGCCTCCTTATTAAAGCCTCAAACACACTAGGGGACAAAATGTCCCCCAATAGGACACGCAACACTCAATCTACGTGACGCTGCAACATTACTTAGTGTCCAGCCGTCACGTAAATGCATTGTATTGTTGTGTTGGGGGACTTGCCCCCACAACATTTTATTTACAATGCATTTTCGTGACGCGAGGCACGTTTTTAGACAATTTCACAAGTTCACAAGGACCACGTACTGTGTAGCATGTAAGTCATAGTTAGGAAAAGTTTATAATAAGTTACTTTGTCGCATTAGATTTAAGTAGGTACGTATATTTGTAATGGCAAAGAAAATATGTGATAAATAAAATATTAAATTATGAATTTTGGGGGTCATTTTGTCCTCTAGTGTATGTGAGGCTTTATGAAACTCACTTCACTCACATTTATGCTTAGTTTAAATACTGGTTAGCGAATTCTTAATTCAAATTCTCAATACAAAATTTTTAATTAAGAACCTAATAATCGTGTTTAAACTATTCAAATGGTTACCTATTATTTTCATTAATTAAATTCTGTTCTGCTGAAAATCGAATTATCCGCCGTTTTTTACCCATGTATAAGTACTATATCATGTATCTAAGTAATCCTTGTAGGTATAAAATATTCGTTTTCATCATCCACTTTTTCGTTTCGACAACGCTGCTTTACACGAGTTTTTCATTTTTGCAAATAAATATTAAAGGCAACTTCATGAATTAATTGCACTTCAGCTGCACCGCTTTCATGAATGGTTTAAAATGACAACATGAATTATTTACGAGTATACTTTCCATACCTACCAGACTACACTGCAAACTGGGATCTGATTTATTCCATTACAATACCAAAAACACCAATTGTATTTATTTGAAATCGTATTTATTTTCAATTCTGGAAGCCGACCCCAATATAGTTGAGAAAAGGCTAAGCAGGTGGTGGTAATTTATTTTCAATTCTGAACGAATACAAACAATTTAAAATTTAGTTTTTTTTAATAATACAGGATGTGTCAGACATCGACGCACAAACAAATACCATGAATCCAGTACGTGTTTCTGGACCCCCTGGTGATGGAATTTTGCGTTAACCATTTCTTAATAAAAAAATAAAGAAATTGAACCATGTAAAATCGTTAAGTATTCTAAAATTTTTAGAGAAAAAAAACTTAATTGATTACTTTTTAAATTAAAAATGTCGTACGGATTGATTAGAAAAACGATTTTATCTACCCTGATGACTTTTTAATTAATTAATTTTCAATTAAAAAGTAATTAACTTATGTTTTTCTCCAAAAAGTCATCGGCGTTGATTAGAAAAACGATTTTATATAGCAAATTTTTTTTTAAGCAAATAATAAAAAAAATATTTTTAAATGTAAATTAAATTATTCTACCTACTACTATTTTTATTATGTATCTGTAATATGTTGTTTTTGTTGCAGGCAACCCCCGCAACAAATGCGCTCTGCAGCCAGGTCACAGTTTGATGGACTGGATCCGTCTCGGCAACTCTGGCAAGGACCTCACTGGAGTCGGCGGCAGGATACGGCCAGTCTCACCTGCTGAGCTGTCTACACACAATACCATTAGTTAGTTCCACTCATTATTATTATTATTTCATTTATTTTTCATCTATATTTATTTAATACATTTTTAAATATTTTTACAAAAACTTAAAAAAAACATTTAAAAATGTAAAATATAGTGGCCCACCGGCATCGGGAACATTATTATTATTATACATGCCTACACTTGCAAAATCATCTGACAAATCGACTTGTTCGTCATCTCGCTACTGCAAAAGCGAGTCTGCGGACATCTACATCAAACATTTTATAAAAAGTTTTTGTAGCCGACTGTACAAAAATTCGTCATATTTTTACGTTTGAGCGTAAGTAAAGTAGGTGAAATCGGTGTAGTTTTGGAGTAGCGATTTGACGAACAAGCCGTTAAATCCATCTAAAGGTTGTCTGCACAAAAAAATTCTTTTACTATAAGACCGTCCAATTTCCCCCTAGTTCCTAGTGTGTACCAGTCTTTCTTCACCCCTATTAACTTTAAGATCCTACTATAATTTTTATGGTTTACAATAAAGAGTGTATCTATCTATGTTGCAATATACCTACAGAGTTAGTGACCGATCGATATACAGTTTGCAGCCACAACAGTAACGAAATTTTACTAAAAACCGTAACTAGTTTTGCCCCTAACCGAAACGGGAAACCGTAACCAAATTTTCCGGTTTTAACCGTAACTGAAAAATCGAGAAATTGAAAAAGTAAATTGACGATGACTTGAAAATTATAAGATACATAGTTTTTAGGTATTTATCACAACCTTCAACTCGAAAGTCGCTAGTTTAGGTCGAGCCGAATACACGACCTCTTTGTGTCCCAACCCAAAAGTTCAGCCGAATCCTTTTTTTTTGGCCGAACTGGCTGAAACTGAACCTGAACCTTTGGTCTTTATATATAGTAACCAACTGTATGTCACATTGAACTTAAAAAAGTTCGACCTTGTAAAGTTTTGTCTTTGCATCACTTAACCCAGTTGTGTACCAGTCCTTTTTCACCTTCTCATGAGTGGTATTAGTGCTCCAACCCTCCACCAATTTGTCGTTCTCATAAGAAAACTCTTAAGAAATAAATAAACCACAACATACACTTACACCCACACAAAATGAAACTTAATACGATGAAAGGTTGTATTACTTATTCAGAATTTAAGTATTCTCAAAGATTAGCATCTAAAAAGGATAAAGAGATCTCCAAGTCCCAATAGAGCGCGCTGGGTTTTCATAACAACATTTTCAACGAGATTACCCTTAGAATAAGTACAATAGGTACAAATAAAAGTCGCGTCTCAATATAAAATGTTTCATAAGGCACTCTACTTGAACTGAATGTTTCAGACGACGCCTGGCTGGCGATACGCGGCCGCGTCTACAATATAACGCATTATCTGCCCTACCACCCCGGAGGTAAGCATATGTAACTCGTAATAATATACAACCTTAGGGTTGAATGGTTTGCCTGCCCGTATTGCGGGATTGTTCGAAAGAGTTACTGTGGCCCTGGAATGCAAAGGGTTACTGAAGGAACAAGAAAGGGGGTTTTAGTGAGTAATAATTTGACACTCTCTCACTGTACCTACCCAAAGCGGAAGAAGTGACGATTGAAGTCATGATTTCTCATTAAAAAAGGATAAATGGTTTAAAATGTTTTACAGTCATTTGCATTTGCAATTTTTTTTTAAGTTTTTAATTTTATTTTCGAAGTTGGGAAATCATCCAATGACTTCTCCCGCTCTGGGGTAAAGCAGGAGGGCGTGACTAAAAGCCACTCCTATGTTCCTTCTCTGCCTTGCGTTCCAGGACCTCGGGATTCCCTTTCGGACTACGCATGGCCCTAGTAAGAAAAGTCATGTACCTACATAAGTTTTGCTCGATCTCAGGACCAGAGGAGCTTATGAAAGGCGCCGGCATGGACGCCACACAACTCTTCGATAAGGTGCATCCGTGGGTCAACTACGACTCGCTCCTCGCCAAGTGTCTCGTGGGGCCGCTCCGGTTCGAGCTGCCCGACGCAGAGGAACTCTTCGACTCCTCCAACCCATCGCCCAAATCAGACCGTCTCAGAGAACCGTCTAAAGCACAAGAATTAGTTAGAAAGTCTATGGAGAACTTAGCAAATTGTATTACACCAGTTAGAAAGAAAATTACTAAAGGCGACGATAATGCAAAAGGGAGTCCACCCAGCAAGATCATGCAGAGTTTAGTGCAATCAGCTGATTTACCTATGTCCATAAGTCGAAGAGCAGCTTCCAGTCCTGTGAAAAAAACTGACAAAAGTCCAGAGTCACCGTTACCTCTGCGGTACGACTGGATTCAGACTTCGACGAAACTGACGATATCCGTGTACACAGGCCACCTGGCCAACCCGGGGGGCTGTGCGAGGATTACTGAAGGATTTCTGTTGATTGAAGTGGCGACCAATGGCTGGCTGAGAACGCTCAAAATAAAGCCCGAAGCTAAATTAAAAGAACCTTTACAACTGCGTGTGTTCGGCGAAAGTGGAAAAATAGAGGTGAGCTGGGGAATTAAATCGAAATGTAACTTTATTTTTCTTACTCGAAATAACCTATCTATTGTAGAGGACGCCCACAAAATAGCGGAACTATTTTCATAAACCGTTCTGCAATCGTAGGCGTTCCTAAAAATAGCATGGCGTGGGGCGTTCGGTTAATTGTCTCTATTTTTGTAGATCACGGCGCTGAAAGCGGAGCCGTGTGTGTGGAAGGGTTGTGGGGACGTGAGCGTGGAGGCGGCCACGCGCGTGTCGTCGCCGCGCAGCGTGGAGTGCCGCGTCATGGAGGTCGGCAGGGTCTCGCACGACACCTCGCTGTTGTCAGTCTGTCCGAGGACTGGACCCGTCGTCGTACCATTGGGACACCATGTACGAGTACATAGAAGAATCGAAGGTAAGTCCTACAACGATGACTGACAATTATCACTGGCCTGTTGGTCTAGTGGTTAGTGGCTCTGCCTCCTATGTCGGAGCTCGTGGGTCCGATTTCCACCCAGGACGTTGTGTGATGTGCATTTGTTCTGTGTGTAGATGTAATTTGTCTATAATGTGTATGTCTTTAGAAATATATTAGTATGTAAATATCAGTTGTCTAGTACTCATAGCACAAGCTCTGCTTAGTTTGGGACTAGATGGCGTTGTGTAAGAGAAAAAATCTGTTTTTACTATCGACGGGACATAAACGGTTTATTGCACAGACTTATTAAAAATACATTTTCTTAGAAACTGTCTACAACTAGTTACGACCGTCCGTCTCTTAAAGAACATCTATCAACTTTGCCGTTCCGAGTAAAAATGTTTTTCCGATCATTTTAAAGGAAGTGCAAGAATTTTCCATTAACCGGCGGATGTTTTGATAAAAACTCGTCTACTCATAAAAAGCTGTAGGTTATTTACAAAACAAATACTTCGGAACTCTCAAAGTAATAGATAAGCTTTTACTCGCTAACTAAGTTGTTTTTAAATATTTATTCATCCGTGACCCAAGGAGCTGGGGCCTTACTATGACGTTTTTAATATCAGTCGAGTGAGCGAGAAAGAGGGATGGATCCTACATAACTCCATCTCTTTAATAGTTCAGTTTAGATCGTTAAATGGATCGTGTTAAGAACTCGTGGTAGGGCCTCTAGTCTCAAGAGAAAAAATAAAGAGTTAAGCTCGGATGATTAACGAAATGAGTTTTCGTGATTATACTTAATATGATACTGAAGTATCATCTCTCAACTAGAGCGAATCTCGACGTTGCGATGCGAAATTATGAGCAAAATATTACGGAATTTGAAATTCCATCACGTGAAAAATTCCGTAATAAGTTGGTAGGTACGTTGATGACTTAATTTCGCGGGAAATGGAAAAATGCTTATATCCCTGCTGGAATATGTCCCCTATTGTATCTTGTGTGATAGGCAGACACCTGTCTCGCATGTCAAACCAAGATCTTTTATGTATTCATAGTATTCATGTTATTCAAATAAGTTCCTTTCATCTCGCTCAGCGGGAGTACATGTCGTCTTCATATTTTTAACGAGTACAGTGAGTGGGTGACTATTTAGATACAAAGTATCAAGTAACTTTGTGTTTCTGACATCACTGGGGAAGGAGACACTCTTGTTGAGATGCTAGCGTGGAAACATGAGCTTATAATAATGTAAACAATGTTTTACGCGTTTTCCTTCTCTTGTTACTATGTGTATCTCACTGTATCGATATATCTGTAGTGTTAGGGTAAAAGGCGATGAGTCAAAAATATTGAAAAATTATTTTCTTACTGAAATGTGATCTAAACATGAATATTTTATAGAACAGAAGAGTCGATTCAATACATTTTCCCAATTAGGTTTGGGTCAAAGAACAAAACAAGTCCAGTCATACGAATAATACAGTAAATTAATAAAAATGGAAAGGGTATAAGTGTAGCTGTCCCATTTTAATTTTTTATTTTTATATTGAATATAAACCTCTCGTTTTCCTTAACTTCGTATAATATAGAAAACGTTACCTAATAAAGAAATGATCCTAATTTAAAATTAATAAGTGCGGGAGACCCTTAAGAAATAAATAAGCCTAGATTAAATGAAGACGTAGAAGCGGCTGTCCCTATTTAAAACCGTAATTAATGAAGCGAAGTAAACGCCTATACCTTCATTAGTGCGATCTTTGACGGAACCTTATTAGTGGGCGATGAGGGAAGGCCTCTCTTAAGTAGGTACTTTTAATTATAATTACCTACCTACCCATCTATAAACGTAAATAGATATTGGTTTTTTATGGCCTCTTGGGAAGACTCAAGGCGTGTTTCCTTACTTGAATGACCCTTTGTGATAATCAGATAGTGTCTCAAATATTTCGCTGCGTAAACCTGCATACACATAGTTAATTTGATTAATGTAATAATTTATCTATTATAATGAAACAATTTTAATATAACTCTGTTATGTTTATATGGGTTAATGTCTGAAATAAACGATAAATAAATTGAAAATCTCATCCCATTAAAGCAGTGGCCTACAACCTTTTTTGATTTGGGACTACTTCGGTTTATTTTTTTGCTGTCGGGAACCCCAAGCACCGGAAGAAAATTTAACTAAGTTAATCTAAAACAAAAAACTTGAAAAGCACGTTTTTTGAAAATAAAAATTAACCAGCATTATCATACAAAAATACAATATTTATGACTAACTTCTATGAGTGGCTTCGCCCGCGTGAATGTAGATTTCTGCATACAAATTATGGACTCCTGTTTCATCCTTTGGGAGGTGAATTTGGAAACCTTATGCAAAATGTCACGCTCCTAGTTACAGTAGTATCGGCTGTGAGTTGTTAGGCCAGTCAGCCAGTTTCTCCTTTAATTTAAATAGATAATAAGTTTCCATCAATATTATTTCTAATTTGAATAGTTACAAATTTGAATATGTAGCTTTCTCGGACCATATCTTAGCTCTTACAAACCACCAATGGTCGGCAGAGCACCGCTTCGCAACCGCTATACAAAACCGAGAAAGATCACGTTCATACAGCCTACTCAATGTTCCCTCCTGAATTACTGGCCTTTAGTACCAATTAATTTATAATTATTTCATTTAACTTTAATTAATGCGATGTCAAAATGTCAACAAGGCATATTAAAAATCTTGATGAGACAATTAGGTACGGACGTAAATTACATAGACTTCAAAACAGATTTTACTTACCTAAGACTTTGTTAGCTTGCGAATAAAATGACGATTAATTGGGTAAATGCTTTTAGACGTGGAATGACTGACAGGGCCTTTTTATGTCAGGCAATATGATAAGCCGCCGCTCCCCGTTCCGGCTGTCTAGTTAATACAACCTTTCCATATGAAAATAATTGCTAATGGTCGAGTCATGTAGGGTAGCTTCGTATCCAGGGATGTACCCATTTCTAATCAAAAACATAATATATTACATCGTAATCCAGAATATTATTTAGGTTAAGAGGGGTTCCTGATCAAATCCTGGTTACGTGCCCCTATAGGGCCTGTGCACACCACGTTTTTTAAACGTGCCGTTGATACGCATTTGTAACGATATAGACGAGATACGCACTCGGATCAGACGCAGTCTGTAGACCTTCTGTAGGATAAGCGCGCCGTGGACGCACTTTTCTAAAACGCGCGTCATTGGCGCGTTTAAAAAACGTCGTGTACATACAGGCGCTCAGATTTACTAAATTCAAAAGATACACTAAGCTGTATTGCTCAGCTCTGTTTTGTCTGTGTAATGCAAATTTATGTGACTCTTGAGCATTCTCTGGAGTGACAACAGCACAGCTCTGAAAAACTCGGATACCTACTACAGAATAATGTTCGTCCTTTTTTACCGTTTAATTCTAAAAAACAACATTAAAAACTGTTTCTTTTTTTTTCATCTAGGCTCAGAGTGCGTCCGTTCCTACACCCCCGTGGGCGAAGGCTGGGGGCCAGCAGACGGTACCGAGATATTCTCGGCCCTGCGCCTGGCCGTGAAGCGCTACGACAGTGGCGCCCTCTCGCCGCACCTCACGGCACTCAAAGTCGGAGATCTCATCACTCTCTCCGGTCCTTACGGCAACTTTCAATTGCAGAAGGTACTTTTAAATGTTTAATTATGTTTCCTTTAACATTTCTAACTTCTGAGGTAGTTATTTAATTTTCTTTTTAAATGCTCGTAACTTTTCATTGCTTCATGGGATTTTTTGTTTGTTGTTTGTAAAATTCGTAGAAGTTTTGTTTAGTTAGATCCGATTGAAAATCTTTCGAAATGCTGTGAAGTTTCACTTTTGTATACTTATAATTGCGAATAAACACTTGGTAGCTTCTGGTTTCTATCTTATTGCTGAAATCATAATGCTAACTATATGTTCCATTGTTAGTGGGTACGTACTCGTACATATATAAAGCATGTGTGCTAGCGTCAGGCACTTGAAGCAAACAATAATAGTTCGAAAGGGTAAGGTCGCCCTCTCGACCTTTCAAACCAAACTTCTTATCATTGGCCCTAACTTTCAGAACAAAGCACTCATAAATAAAATAAATGGCGACCTTTACTCATAAAAATACACCTACACCCGTGACCATCATTTCTTTGTTTTTCATCGTAAATCAGATTTATTGACATTGAAGGGGGAAGGATGCTAGTCGATGGTTTATTGTCTATTACTGTTTTCAGCTGAAGACAGTGAAAACGTTGTACCTGATAGCTGCCGGAACTGGAGTCACGCCTATGCTCGGCCTGATCAAGTTTATGATATCAAGATCTAATCCTAGATGGTAAGTTTTCCTCTACTACTTCTGATATTTCTATATGGAGACATTCCATTCATCATTTCGGTTGTTCGATGCGTGTCTTGGTATCGATTGCAGCTCGGAGCAAATATTTGTATGGCCTACAGATAGATATTATTATGTAGTTGTCCAGGGGTGCCTTGTATGTGTGAGTTTACGTGTTTGTGAATGCACCCATGATACTGAACTAATTCGTAGTATGGTATAACGTTTTAAAAACAATGGGTACCGTAGTAAAATTATTGATTCAAAACAGGTATTTCACAAAAATATTACGTAAATTTTTATTTCTATATTTTTGTTACGCTTTTCCCCGGTATGTAACGCATCGTTAGGGGTATGACATCATGCTAAGACTGTGGGATTGTTCAAAAGATGTATCATGACCCTAGATCGAAAAGGGCAACTAAAGGAACACAAGTGTGGGACTAAAAGTCAGACACGCTGTCTCACTCCACCCAGACCGGGAGAAGATAGTCAAAAATAAATAAATGTTTTACTCATATTACTGTTAATTCAACGGCAGGACATTGTTTAGGTACCAATGTATGTAGGTTTCCCATCAAAATCTATTAAGCTGTTTATACATGTTAGAATATCAAACAAGCGCCTTCATAAAACTTTCACAATTTATAACAATTTTACGAGAAAAATATTACTAGGTACGAAAAATAAATCTGAATTTCTCAGCAGCACGAAATGTATCGAAAGCTAGCTGTCAGCTCGAAGCAAGGTCAGAACATCAATCATATTCGTTGCTCCGTCATCATTAATCGATATTAGAGTAGTCGCGAACTCTCGACATTGGAGCGAGGGAACTTCTTCAACATTCATATTATTCTCTGAAAGTCTAAGAGCACTTCCTTTGATCTATTTACTCTAGATACTTTTCGTAATTACAGTAGGATAGTTTTGAATTTAATTAAGTTTTTTTGTATTTATATTTTTACGATGTAATGTTTTAGTGTGGGGAAAAGCTGCAGCCATACATATTTTTATATCTGTACGTGTGTTTGTCACTAACCTAAGTAGGTATATATCTGTACGACGTGTGTTTGTCACCAAAAACCATAATATTATCGTTTGTTATGGTTTTTGGTGACAAACACACATTATGCCTTTTTTGAGTCGATTTCATCAAACAAGATCTCAAGCTTTGGGAGGAGCATGAGGCAGTTCTTTTACGGACTATAATTCCCTATTCCTTCAGTTGCAATTTTTGCATTCCACGGCTACGGTAACTCTTTCGAATAATCCCGCAAAGCAATTTATGCCTTCAGGCTTATTTATACGTAATATAATGATATAATGGAGTTTGCTAGCTAACATGTGGCAAAATATCTGAGAGCATGGCATTGCCCCGCCAAGTCGAGCAAAAACGCGGCACGGCCGCACCATCCTTTTCTCGAAACAGTTCAGGCCATTAAGTTTGACTGTATAGGTACACATTTGACCTATTATTATAATTTACCTGCTATTTTTCTGTGACAAGCAATGTTAATTACTATTTATATTATGTGTTACTGGAGGTCTGTTCGGCCACTTTTTCCGAGTTAAAACACTAGGAGTAGTGATGCGCGGATATTTTTGCCAACTATCTTTTCATAAAAATTCTAGTTCTCGGCCTAGTATTCCTAAATATCTTGACCTAATTTAATTTGCAAATATTTGTTTCAGTGAACGGACACATTTACTATTCTTCAACAAAACCGAAGAAGACATTCTGTTTCGGGAAAACTTCGAAGAAATTACGAAAGAGGATGACAGGTACTTAACAAATTATTTTACATGAAAAATATTAACCTGTAAATTCCACTGTATCTACGGTCTTTTCTAATAGTGATTGTTTAGATATAAAATCACCACACGTGGCAGTTGGACAAATTATCACTGTTTGAATTTAAAACCCATGATTTAATTCATGAATCCCCGACCGGTCTCATAGGACCGCGCTGTTATTGTCTTACTATTGTGTCTCGTTTCGCAGGTATTGATAGGTTAAAAGAGTATCCACAGAGTTTCTTGCACGTTCTTCTCTATAGGGATCTACGCTATGGAACGTGCAATTTAGCTTTACTTTTTTTTCGACTGACCGACATTTTGACTATTCAAAAGTGTCTTTATATCGTCTATTTGAAGTAAATGCTTTTACTTTGAATTAATTAAGTCAAAATTGCATTGCATTGTCAATCAATACTTATTACCAATCACTAACTAAAGAAAAAACATATTTTCCAGGCTCAAAATCACGCACGTTCTATCCGACGGCAGCTCATCTTGGTCGGGCCATAGAGGTCGCATCAGAGACACTATCCTGACTGAAACACTGGGCGACGTCAAGTGTGACAGCAAATGTTCCCACTACGTCTGTCTCTGCGGCCCCACGGAGTTCACGTATGCTGGCCTCGATCTGCTGAAGAAACACGGCTTCAAAGACGACTGCATTCACGCCTTTATGGGATAGGGGTCGAAATAATGACTTGGGACTTCTCTGTCTTTAGTGCAGGAAATATGGCAGATTAAAAAAGGTCTGTGCATAACATGTATAAATATGGCAGCCGAGCAATTTTAACGATAGAGGTATAGTCTGTCTAAAAAGTCAACCGATTTGGGTAATTATTAGGGTAGAATAAAATCTGATATTGGCAACACTGGTTCAATGATCAAGGTTGATTAAAAGGTATTGATCATTGTTTACTAATTGAAAGCAAAACATTTTCAGTGCATCATCACTGCATCACCATAATCAATAAGCGGAAAAAAATAATTAGGTAGGATCGGATTTTTCTTATGATTCCCGATATTGCTACTTTATACTTGTTTAATAAAGAATATCATTAAAGAAAATGAAATAATATATTCTAAATGAAAATCTTGCTCCTTGCTTGCTTTTTAATTGTTTTAAAGATTCCTTATAATATTAAATCATTACAAAATACATTCGATACGTTTTACAAGGTTCTATTAGTAAACAATGATCAAGGCTTCCATCAAATTTAAAATTACCCTAATAATTACTCAAGTCTGTTAACTTATTAAACAGACTATACCTACGCAGAGTCAACTTTCAGTATATAACCTACATTGTGATGAAAGAATATTGTACTCTTTTGTCACAATCTCACTGCGCGGGCGCTCAATAAAATTCTTCCACACCGCGCTAGCGTCGCCAAATGATATTTGGCTCTAAAAACTAACAACGTCTACCATTAATCAACGGATTATTCTACAGATTACGATTAGAAATTCTATCAATGGAATTTTATACAGCACGTAAAATAGTATCTAGACGAAAGTACAATCGATGTCGACACACTTTATAGAGTTTTTATTAAGAAATAAATATTTTATTCGCAAAGTAAACAACTTAACTGCCCAATATAAGAGCAATTGTATAAAGTTTATGGACTGTATATTGTAGCATACAAAGAAACGTCGAGATTTTTTTTATTAAAATTAGTCAAAGAGTGAGAAATCTATTAATATAATTGTAGCTGTAATTACTAAATAAACTACTTTGTAGAAACTGTAAAACAAGTTTCGGCCAAATTCTCGCACTTACGATAACTCTCAGGAACAAAATTTAACGTGTATTAGTTTTAAAACCAAAGTGTGATAAACTAGCTTTTTTAGGTACGTCAAACATTATTTTAGTAATTTGTGATTAGAATACTTGTGATTGAGTAGATTAGCTCAATGTACAGAAAGACAAAAAATAATAGTCATAATTGTATGAAGTTAATCCTGGTGGTATTTACGTACCTATTCCATC
Organism: Mythimna separata; assembly: GCA_030763345.1. Taxonomy (NCBI): domain Eukaryota; kingdom Metazoa; phylum Arthropoda; class Insecta; order Lepidoptera; family Noctuidae; genus Mythimna; species Mythimna separata. The sequence goes on from CM061187.1 coordinate 10,030,979, forward strand.
CATTTTTTAATATAAATTATGTCTATTATGTTTCTATTGTTATCATTTTTGCCCATCCTACTTTTATAGTAACATAACTTTTTCGTACTTAAAGTCTATAATTTAATTACCACAACATTGCTGCTATTGAAATTTGGAATCGATTAACATAAAAAAATATAGTGTAAGGTAATCCATTTCTTGAAAAGATATTTAACTAAATAACAAAAAATATATATAAAATAGAACTTTCACATACAGTGTAATATATTATTACACCAGAACATTTTCAAGGGAAAAATATAGTTTTCAATTAAAGCCGTCGATAATATAGTAAACCATTGGTCGATCAGATTTTTCAGGTGATTAAACTACGTTATAAGACATAATAGTTCTTCAATCCTTCAGCTAAGGAACTTGTTTATTTCAACATCTATTCACTTCTTTTTATTACTATAACATCCTCCACGTAGTACTGCGAATCAGCTATTTTTATTTTAACCTAATAAGCGCCTACGTCGGATATATCCGACAAACATTCTCGCGTTTATTCCGCCAGGGTCACACATCCACGACCAAATACTCACATTTCTTCAGCTCTTCTGTCACCTATGGGCATTGGAGATCTAAACGAGATGGAGTACCCAGTCACAAACAGACGACTCTGGCGAATAAGGCACGAAAAACGTGTCAGACTAATCCGACGCAAGTGGTTAAAAGGTTAATCATATTTCATACTACTTTTCAAGTAATGTACATAACAATATTTCGGACATCATGGTAATATTATAATTACGACATATCAAGTACTAACATTATGTAAAAGATACACAAGGATTTTTATTTATTTGTAACAGAATAGTATTTTTTCATTAACTACTTAACGGGTACTACCATTGATATTTGCATTGAAATAATAGAATAAACATAAAACTATGTACAGTAAATAGGTGTGTGTTAAATATTTAACAAATTTTAATAATCCTATAATTTCATTATGCGATCTATGTATGTTTTTACATTATTTTATGCTTTCGACATATTTAAGTGAAATTGGTGAATGTTTAAAAAGTGCCTACATTCCATAATTATGGTGTTTTGTTTTTTTTTGTGTGTTGTTGAGTTATGGGTTTCTATTAAATAATGTAAAGAACTAAAAATTAAGTTTTATTTGTAAACACCTAATTAAATACCGTATGGTCGTTTTACTTTGGCCCAGAAATAACTTTGGTCCAAGCTGGTTAACCTATCAAAACAGTGTCTCGTGTTCCTATTAGTTAGTAAACTTGGGCCAAAGTTGTACCCCGAGGTCAAAGTAACTCGACTATGTATGTCAGTATGTTTGGTAAATAAAAAGGTAAGTGATAAAAGTAGAAGTTTAAATAAAAACATTTATTTAGGAAGAAACATGACTATAATACAACAAAACAATATAATACACAGTTCGTTTTTAAAATAAATGCATGTAACCTTTGACCGAATGCGCCGCATCTCAGCACTAGAAAAAGTTCCATTCGTAAATATTTTTTAGGAGTAAATAATTAACAAAAACTCAAAATTTAGTTTGTAATGGAACACTTTCAAATAGGATAATTTACTTTTTTTAAACATTTATATAATGAAAACAAAACAAGTTGCAAGCGACGTTTCACCAAAATTCTGAGACAAATAATAACATTATGTACCTTGATCTATTTAACGCTAACTTAGAATATATCAATGATAACTTACTAATTGTAGATTTAATAATTACCTGTTTAAAGTTAGCTTTGTTCTTTATCCTTTGCATTGTTAGTGGCATTAGTAAAAGCTTGTGTGGGAACTGGAAATGGTCTATATCATCTTTAGGCAGTGAAAACCTCAAAAGCACATCATCTTCAAATAAATATCCAACATATTTAGGATTGAAAAACTTGCATTTTTGTAATAGATGGATGGATCTTTGCGGAAATGTTCGAAAGAGTTACTTTGGTTCTAGAATGCAAAGGGAAAATGCTGGAAAACAGGTGGGCTTTAGTCAAGAAAATACTGACACGCCCTTTTGCTCCACTTTAAAACACCAGAAGTCGTTTGATGATATCCCAAATGTAAAAAAAAAACACTAACCTCTTTTAAGTCTTTTTTTGTCAAGTGACTCGTTTTTCTTCCTCCTGTAATGTAATCACGAAGTTTTTACTGCCGAAGACAACATGTATACCTGGCTGCAATGTGCTGGAGGCTATTGCAAAAACTGAAGCAATCATAAATCAGTTTGATACAAGAACAAAACTAATTTCAAATGGTTAGGAATACACGACGAAAAATTTGTTCAAATCTTGAAGGACAGCCTCTTGGAGACGTGTCGTAGATAGTTTAGAAAGGAAATATTAAAGTCCTCCATTACAACAATGTTATCACAGGAATACAATCCACGGTATGGAACGACAGTGACATCTAAGATAAAACCCATAACATTCTCAAAATGATACCATAGGTAAGGCTCGGCACAAACGGGCCACTGACCACAGCCAAAAGTGGATGTCGCGCGCTACCACCACATTTGTAACAGTGTCAGAAGCGAGCGACAGCCACCGGAGCTCGGACGCCGCCACATTCTAAAAACTGCTCCCTACTGCGCAGTCTTTTAATGGACTCCGGCATGGAAAGTTTATTTCCGCATGATGGCATTACATGATGAGGCTTGCGTTACGTAGAACGTCTAACGGTTAATTGCACGGGAGATGTTGCAGCGCAATAATGGCGTGTGTCGGCGTTTTGTATGGCCTGTAGTGACTACTATTGCAGAGTCGCGGACACTGCTGTAGCGAGTGGCCAGCACTGACTACACGTGTGCAGCGCGCCTATACTAAATATATGAAAAGGTGTATTAAGTCGCTGTCACTAGTGGTTGTAGCAAGTGGCCCGTTTGCACCAAACCTTATTGAATCGTAAGGAACAAGTGACTCAAACAAATCTTCGCCGTGTTTAAGTAGGTAACATATTGGACACAAAACCTTTGTTTACTAGCGCAAGAATAGTTCTTACTTACCTATAAAAAAAATAAAAGCAATATTCAAGAGTATAACAGCAGTTTCATTAAGTGTAAAAATTAAAATGTGATATGCAATTAGTTCACACATCTTCCAAATAATATTATTATGTCTTAATTCCAGTTTGGTTTAGGATAACTACACAATATTTTAGCACAATCATACAACACTGGAATATCACAATAAGAGGGGGACATTCACCTTTACAACTTCGAATGTTAAGTCAAGATAGTGTTCCTTTAAGTCAAGTTACATCGCCCAATATTGTACACATACATTCTTTGAGCATCACAATATGAGAGATGTCAATGTGCGATCAACTTATTCGACTCAACACTTATTACATCAGTACACATACCTGGCGGTAACAAATATTGTGTCTAGAAACATTAACTGCTAATTTTTCAAGTCACATTAATTGGAGTGTAAAGAAGCGTGCCCAAGCAAGAAGGCCATTAATATAACGAGGCTAGTCCTCAGTAATGACCCCACTCGCCCAGGTTGGATATAGAAGACATTCAATTGACATGCATTGGTATAATTTCAGTAAAATATTGACACAAGTCCAATCTCCTGATCTTCTAAAAGTATTATTATTATTTTGTTAAATCTACCCAAACTACAGATCATTATTATAATTCTACATTGCGGGATATACAAACAAAAAACGGATCTTGCAATCGTCAAGCGATGACAAACGCCGATATTGCAACATAAGTGTAAAAGGACCTTATTGCACGACTATTACAATTAAGTACAAAATTAGTATTACCCTGTTTTGCAGGGTGTCCTAATCTCGATATCAGCAACACTCCAGCTTCACGCACTAACCCAAACATAACATTTGACGTCATTGTACAAACCAAACGAATGTTTGTGTGAATTAAGTCAATGTTGGCTCTCTTCATTTGGGTCAGTGAGTGATACCGGGGTAACAATACCTGTTTAGCATAAACCTTACAACAATAACTCCACACAGTGGGTAATCACTTTTACAGAGGAACATTTTCAACACTTAAATAAATTCACAGGGGCTTAACATGATATAAATAATAAATTAAAACGATGCGTGTCATTTATTCCGTGAGTCACGACCATTTTGTACCGCATATAGTTGCTCTAACAAACGGTTGCGATTGCTGACTGTGTAGAATTAAGATGCGAGTTTTTGAATGCCAATTCAGGTATATTAATATAAATTAATGTATCTAATTATTGTAGTTAAGTGCTCAAACTGCCGTTCGCGTGGCGAGCCGTAATACATATTCGCCTGTGCGTGTGAGCAGTTGTGTAGTTGTTCTGAATAAGATACTAACATTGGTCATAGAGTTAAATGAATGACACAATCTAAGTTGATTGTCTGTGTTTATTATGTGTATCTTGTTCAGTGTATTATGTACATGTTCCACTACTGCCCCGTCGGTATTCGACGCGGTTGTTACATTATAACATTAAAACGTTCATAACCACGGAGTGGCGAATAAACCAAGTGTTCACAAAGGTCGCCTGCGTCATGTCACATCAAAAAAATCCGCCGCAAACTGTGTTACTCACGATATCTCCTGGATAACGAATCAAGTCTCGTGATCGTAAATGCTTCTTAAATGAGTGATCGACGTATGAGCCTATACCGCGGTTTAGAAGAACGTCGGTTTTACTCGTGGCCCTTTGGTGCTAATCGACTAGCGAGTGAAACAGTTGTATCGTTGTCCAATTGAGGCTAACACGTAATGAAGCAGACATGACGAGTCGCGAGCCAAGCGTGTGACATGGAGGTGACGAGCCTGCCATCACCTCCATGACCACGGTATTGCAATGATACACTGGCGACCTTTACCGACAAGCCACAAGACCGTGGTTTTACTCGCTCGTCGATCAGGGCCTTTAGAGAGAACAACAATGAAGCCAAGCACCAAGGAGACTAAAAATTTCAGTTCCCAATTTAAAATATTTAAAATTTTCGACCACGTCTTGTGATTCAGTTTGTGACGTCATTAAATAATTGCCGCAGCTCCAAACACACTTCATTCAGATGACACACATACACCAGATGATTTCACATAGCACTCCATTTGCACACCACTTCGTGGCAACCCCAAAAAGATGTTAAAACTACGTTTTAAAACCCATTAATGCATTTTATGCGTTAACGTCGTTGACGAACAACACGTCTCGATCCTTGAGCCCGACGTCCAGCAGGCTGTTGGCGCCGCGCGCTAGCACGCGCTTCGGGAAGTTGGTGGTGATCTCAAACTCCTCAGGAGACTGCGGGTGACTGAACACGAAGTCATACAGATCCTGCGAAAATAAAACATGAGACAGATTCATCTATGTATTAATCTTAATAGCTTTTTATCTAAAAAGCTTATCAGTTGCGAAGGACAATCGGAAATCGGAGTCGTTAAAACAAACCATCGATTCGCCGTTCTATAAAATAATCAAAATGTTTTTCGTTTGTTTCGAGTAAACGGCATCAACCGTTGACTATTGTTCGAAGCAGTCACTCTTACTCGAAACTCTATACCATCGAGAAAGACTTCGCTATATCGCTTTGCGTCAGTCACTATAACAGACCGAGTCGGACTCGATTCAAAGTTGAAACAATCGATAACCATCGAGATGTTTAAATAATCGAAAAAAATCTTCTCGCCATCGCACATCGCTATTGTAAGTTGCTTTTTTCGAAATTATAGCATAGTATCTAAATTAATGACAGGGTACAAAACAGGAGACTTTCACATAAACTGTTTTTAGAATTCATACAAATCCATATAAATGAGCCATACACAAATATTGACGTTTCTCAAAAAATAGTTTAATTTTTAAAT